>CM051835.1:62421050-67421050 GCA_028451465.1 Erethizon dorsatum
AGAGCATTATTAGGCTCAATAATCAAATATATAATGTAGTCAATCTACAGCGGCAGTCTGACCCATGAACCTTGAATGTTTTCACCTCTCGTGCTGAGTTACTCAGTTTAACTTCTTGGTCTGCTGTTCATTTTCAGCGCTGAGTAGAGGTGATATTTCCAGTGTCACGTGTCATCACTGTTATGTCATCTGCAACTCTGTGAATTCTAAGTATGTGCTTCAGAGGAAAGAGTATGTGAAGTCATTGGGTAGGGGACAGGAAAGTATGGGAGAGTGTACAATAGTTGCTTCCCTTGGGTTGGCTCTGACTTTTTGAAGCATATTTTTTGTTGCTCCTGTGTTGCTTAATCTTTCTGGTCCAATGTCTCCAATGAAGAGTCATCTCTCTGACATGATACAGCAATCTAGACTTCTGTCTGAAATTTGTGCTAACTATGCTGTTGTTGCAATATCTACATATATAGCTTTGGCCCATTTGTCCTGTTACTGTTATCCATTTTACCAGGACTCTTCTATTCTCTTCAGTGTGTATAGGATGGGATGGCATAACTGCAGATGCTCTTAGCGTGCGCATGGCAGCACACTGGCTCTGAACACTTCAGGAGAAGGTCAGAAATGGACCTGAGCCCTTCCATGGCCTTTAATGCTGTTTACCTAGCACTCGTTCTGTTTCTTAATCCTTTCATTGTCAGAGATTCTATTAAGTCACTAGCAACTGAGTGATTTTGCCTTATGTAGGGAAAATGGTTCAATGTTATTGACTTTTGAAGCTTTTCACAATCTAAATTAGAAAGATAATTTGTGTGTTAAGTTAAAAAAACAAAAACTTTTGCAGTGCTTTGTCTGTCCCTCTAGTCCTTAAAAAATTTGAATTGAAGAATTCAGGGCTTTTGAGTCCTTACTTTCTGCATGTAGTCGCTGAACTTTCTCATTTTTTAATTTGAGAAATGTAGACAGCACTAAAACCAAAAGTGTACTACACTGATAGTCTTCCTTCAATTCCCAATATAGAAGAATGTAAATAACTAGACTTTGGTAATCTCGTAGACTCTAAGCAGATTATAGTGTTTAGGAATTCCGCCAGGACAGACTCATAAGTGTGGATTCTGTTGAAGCCTGGGCTTCGTTCATATAGGACCTGGGCTGAATTCGTTCTTTCTGTAGTTATTTTTGGGGAGCAGAAATTTGCTGAATAAATGATGAGGGTTAATAAGATCACAAATTTTGGAAGAGATTTAATCCATGTATTGTTTCAAAGCACTTTAAATTAATCATTTTTTAAAACTACAACCTATTATAGACTTGATCAAAATTCTACAGCAGAAGTGGAATTTAGAGATCAAAGGCTTTAATTTAATTTTTTTTTAACAAATGAAGAGATTGGGAAAAAAAAGAGAAAGAAGCAAAATGTGTTCAAGATAACAATTCCGTTAAGTATAGGAATGGTACTACAACCCGTTTCTTTTTCTCCGACACAACTGAATCCTTTTTAGTGATGTCAGTGGTACACAATGGAGAAAGTATAATCTTTATTAGGTTAGAGTGAATTAATTTGAAAATAATGTCTCAAAAGTGAATCTGATTTTCAGGATAATTTACATAGATTTCTTTTCATCAGTTTTAATAATACTTTACCATATTTGTTTTTTTTGGGGGGGGTAAGAATAAAGGAGAAATTTAATATTTTTCTATAAACTTAATGTTATAGGTCATACAGAATTTTGATCTTTTGAGAAATAATACATTCCATTACCTAAAATCTGTCCTGGAATATTAGAACACTGCTATATTTAAGATTATCTTAACTTATGAAATTTTGCACATCTGTAAGAAGTGGGAAAACCAATCATTTCTGATAGCTATAAGTATGGGATAATTTTGTGAGTACATTAAAGTGAGGGGTTCTTACTGGTTGTGTAACAAAAAGTTGTTTTCTTATTTTGAAAACTGACTTGTCATTTTTTCGGGTTTGATAGCATTTGTTATTACTTTGGGAATTTAGTTTATGACAGCTAGTTAGTCCATTTGTAAATTCGCAGGTGAGAGTAAAATTGTTTTATCTTTTCTTCATAAGCTAAACAATATCTATAATTAAATATATGAAAGCACTTATTAAGCTTGCTAAAAACAAAGTTTGGTTAAAATAGAGCTTTGTGATGACCTGCTTTTTTTTTTTTTTTTTTTTTTTTTTTTTTGTGGGTACCGGGGGGACGACCTCAGGACCTCGCGCGCCAACAGGCACCCGTGCCGCTGAGCGATATCACCGGCCCCTTTTTCGTATGTGGGATCCGGGAGTCGAACTCGGGCCTTCGCGCTTGCAAGGCAGGCGCTTAAGCCGCTGAGCCGTCTCACCGGCCCCGATGACCTGCTTTTGTATGTGAAAGCAATAATGTCCTTCAGGATGAAGACTATATATGAAATTTTGAAATACATTTAACACTGAATTACCACTAAATAGCTGTATGATGAAGATCACTGAGGGCCTTTGAAACTCGGGAATTTAGTTGACTTTGAGGTGTGTCTGGTGCTGTTTTTTGCTATGCAAAATTAGCAACTATGAAGTTATTTGTGTTACAATACTTGCCATAAGTACTTTTTATATCTAACAAGTGTGAAATACAAAAAGGGTTTTCAAGAGTTTGTTCAAATATTTTGAAGATTTCCAAGGGCTTTTGTCTCATATTATCAAATAAGCCACTTTCATATTCTGGACTGGAATGCAGATGCAGGGATTTGAAGGTTGGGTGTGGACGAGGTACAGAGAGTTCCACATTTGAACTCTCTGGGTTTCTGTGTTTTCTTTGCTTCACCATTTACAAATATCTAACTCACTAGAATCTTTTTTATTCCTTTCAGATAAATATATTACCAGAATTATATCAGCTTTGCAGAAAGGAAGGATTGTGTCAAATAATTAGAAGATTTCCAGGTAATCTTTAGTTTAGTTAATTATGAATAGGTATTTGACATATGTATCCTTAGCAGACATCAACTAATGAGGACTCAGACTGGCATCTTCATTCCTTTGTCTATTGATTCCACTGTCACACGTCTTCCGTAGTCTACCGATTTTGCCAAGGAGAAGACCTTGATAATAAGTAATACAAGCATAACACTGTTTCTTTCTTTCACCTTTACCTTTCGATTTGCTAGATGTGTATTACTTTTTCTCTATTCTGTTTGTGTTTAAAATAACTGCTGCAGTATTTAAAAAAGTATTTTAGTAAATCTTGGTTATATAAAACTTGATGTTTTACAAAATATGTTTCTTCATGATTAAATCACTGTAATCATAAAATTTGTTTTCTCCTTTCTAAAATCCTCTCACTTGTCCATGTGTTTAAGACAGGTTACAGAGTAACTTCTGTCTTGACTATATTAGGAATTTCAAACAAAATTACCACCTCTAATTTTCACGTAAGTTCATATGGTGGGAAAAAATCAGCAGAGGTTCATGAGCCTTTCTAGGTGAAATGAGCCCTTATTGATGAAATTATAGGCTGCCTTAAAACACATTGGTGGAAGAGTTTCTCAAATTTCGTGTTTAAAACTCATTTGTTGTTTAATAGTTTATGCCCTTATAAAGTATTTCATTATATAATTAAAATTTAGATCTGCATAACTTTAATTGTGTTTTATATTAATTTATGTCACAGTGGAATCAGAAAACTGAAGCTGTATTTTAACCCTTCAGCTTTTCCATGGGGTTCAGTCTCCACAGCAAACATAACCCCCTTGGCATGCCCCACTGGGAAGACTACAGTCTTCTGTTACCATCAACCACTTCAAATAGAAATGGTTCAGTGATTCAACTTTCAATTTAAAATACATTTCCATATAAATAGCTGAATAAATTTGGTTCTATAATTATTGTTTTATATAGTAATTATAACTGATTATAATCTCTGGGTTTTTTTGGTAAACTGTAGCTGGATAGCTTTTTCCTATAAAAAAGTACTATTTTGTGAAAAGTAAAATAATCTATTTCTATTAATAGAATATTAATGAATGTCCAGAATTCTTTTAGTTAAGGCAATCTGAAAAAAAAATTTGTTTACATTTTGATCATGGCCTATAGATTTTTGAAGTCTGTTTTTCTTTTTTATTGTTTGTATTTCAGAATGGTTTGTTCAAAATATTAAGTGTTTTAGCATTGTGCTTAGTGAAGAGAATCATAGCAGTGGTGACCTGTTTATGATTTGAAATGAATTATTGGTTTTAAATATTTACCCCAAAGGGCCGGTGAGATGGCTCAGCGGCGTAAGCTCCTGCCTGGCAAGCGCGAGGGCCCGAGTTCAACTCCTGGATCCCACATACGAAAAAGGGGCCGGTGATATCGCTCAGCGGCACAGGTGCCTGTTGGCGCGTGAGGTCCTGAGGTCGACCCCCAGTACCCACACACACAAAAAAAAATTTACCCCAACAAATATCACATAATTTATATTTTACTTCCATAAAATTAAGAAATATTTCTTCTTTCTTTTGCTTTTAAACATGTTTTATTCTTAAGAACGTTTATAAATTCCAGACATATATAGTCCTTTTCTCACTGTCTAGTGTGTTAATATTCTTTTTATCTCTGTGACTCATAATATTTTCATGGAATATACAGTCTTTTCAATGAAATTATTTCTCCTATCATATTATCTTTCTGTAGCTGAAGATAATTTTCCTAGATGTGTGACTTTGAAAGAATGTATTGCAGCATTATTTTCTGATAAATTTTATAAACAGTAGCTTTTGTTGTAGATTGTTACTAAGAATATATGATATGTAATATAAACTCAGTATTCATAAAGCTAAAAATATTTTGTTTATTGTGAATGATGAATATTTAATGCTGCATTCAGATTAGGTAATAATGTGTCAGTACCTAAGTATATGGTATTTTTAAAAAGGCAAGATAATAGAACTAAACATAATACTAAATAAGGTAGACATTTTATTTAAAGGTGTACTAGCCCATTTTGTTTTAAGCTGTGTTTTATTTGGAGGTTGACAAAGAACGTATTTTGAAACCAGAGAGTTTTGCTTTGCTGCCTGTTAGCTGTGTGACTTAACTTCTTGGAGTTGTTTGGGTTTTTGTTTTTTTAAACGTGTAAGTACAGATAAGAAGACATATTTCGTAGGTTTAATTTTAAATCAATTAAATTCTATATGCATGTGTATTTGTTTATATATAATTTTATTTGAAGTATAAAACATATTGTATATCATACCTAATGCATAATGCTCGAAATTGTAACTTAATCATACTAGATTTGAAAAATCAAACAAGAAGCCTCATAATACTTAAGATTTTCTCTCTTTGCGTGATGGATTATCCCCAAAATTTTATGTTTCTGTTAAAAACTGTGACTATCCCGAGTCAACCTGCCACAGTTATGCATATTATCAGAGGACATGAGATGCCAGAATTAAAGACAAATGACATTTTTATTTATGACAATAGCAGTGGGCAAACTACAAGCATTTGTACCACTGCACTGAATCCAAGTTCATTCCCTGGTTAGGTGACACTTGTGTATTTAGTGGTGTGCATTTCAAGAGAAGAACCCCAAGCTTAGGGAATATGAATCTCTATAGTGGACCAGTGACTTCTGGCCCAGAGGAAGATAATAGTTTTGTTAGACTAGACAAAAGCAAACGTGCCCTCCTTTCTGAAGTGAAGTACTGTGTGTATTTTTCAAAGGTATCCACTATCTAAATATCTCTGTAATGATGGTTCAGAACAAAAGTTGTCAGTGCCTATTTACAAGATGTACAGAAATATGAAATTTGCATAGAGAAGTGTCTCCAGCAGTTTTAGAGAATACCTGATAAGTTCTACCTCTGAAGCATGATCGATGCATAATTCTGAGCAAGGTTTAAAATCTCGTTGTGTTTCAGTCTACTGATCTGTAAAAATCCTGAATTTGGTAATGGTCAGTAATGCTGAGACCCTGTGTTTCCCCTATGCTCTTTCTCCACAAATACTTGCTGTCCCCGGCTTTATCTTCAGCAGTAGGTAGAGACAAAGATGCTAAGAAAAGAAGATGATGATACCGGTGAAGGTGGTTGGGACCCACGCATGTGAGGACAGTTTGGGCTAGCTGCAGAGAAGCGATTGGAGACAACATGTAAGGCTAACAGTCTGTTCCGTCCATCGCCAAACACAGTGTACCTGACCTTAGACTTGTGACTCACACAGAAAGGCACACATCCGTGGAAACTTTACTGGCTAGCACAAAAATTTATTTTTATCTCACCACGTAATCTTTTGCCTTTGAAAAAACATTTTGTGATATTTAGCTAGTCCAAACTTGTTACTAATGCTTCTTATAAGTTTTTTTTTAAGTAAAAAAATTGCTTTCCCATATTTGAACTACAAGTACAAAAGAAAACATAAGAGAACTGTTTTAGTTGGGTTGTGAATTGTTATTTTTGTTCTCTTTAGTGCTGCATAACCATCCAAGAAGTTCTGGTTAGGAGTGTGCCAAATTTTTGACCATAATTCATTCTTTGCAGTAGTTTTATCTTAGTTCTAAGCACTGGCTTTCATGTGAAGTTTGAAATATATCAAGATTTGTACTCAAAGATAACACTTTGAACATTTGAGGGTTTATGTGTTCATTTTTAAAATAATATGAGTACATATAGAAAAAGCAATGCAATAGATAAAATTTAGCACTTGCGTTGAATCTAAAGATGGGGCTTCACAAAATTTTAGATATTTACTACCAAATATAAAATACACCGTGAAAAGAAATTATCTTAAAATATCAATCAATAATAATTACTTAATGGAAGTGGCACTGACAATAACTTTTTAATATTCCAAATCTAATATTCTCAGCAGAGAAAGCCAAAGTTTGTATGTTCTCAAATCCAGATGCTCTGTCTGTCTGTTTCTGTGGGCTCCTTGGTGATTCTCTCATTCCAAAGACCCTTGCTTTCTGTGCCACACATGATTATGTGCTTTATGCAAAACATTTTTCTGTGAAGTAAAACTCTCATCTCTTTAATATGACTGAGTTCAGCAAGGTGGTAGCAGAAAGTAAGGTGGTGGAACTAATTCAGACTAAATTATACCCTTACCCTAGTCATAAGCCTCTTAGATATATTTGCATTTTTGTAAAAGAAGCTGCAAACCCAATAAATTTCTAGTTGGTAAAATTTCTGGAAGTACATTCAAATTCCCATTCAGTTCCTCAGCAAACCATCCCCAAAGCCTACTGAATCCATCTACTTTCTTCCATCTCTACAACGCTCTCAATGCCCATTCAATGCTCTCTCTGCTTTCCTCCTACTTTTTGCTCCTGTGTAATTCAGTCCTTATCCAGACTGTAACAAAAGAGTTTTTATCTTTCGTGAAAAGATAAAACAAGCCTATTACATCTGTCCAGAGAAGTCTGTCTAGGGACAGAGATAATGAAGCCCAGGTAACCAGCCTTCTGATGCTGTGGCTTGATCTTTGGGTAGATTTTATCTGGAAAAAAGAGTCAAACACAAAATGCTTACAGGGATCTAAAATAAGACACAGCAAAACTGTAATGAATTCAGGAGCTCGGGAAGCTAGATAATGTGTACCTTTTCAGGACTTGGCCTAGCATTAGATGTAAAAAAGCTTCAACAGGAAATAAGAAGAGTTGACGATATAGCAAAGGGCAAGGCAATACCAAGGGTTCTCTGCCAGTGTGCCTCTCAGCAATGCTGCAGTGTTGGAAATCTAAAGAAAATTCCCACCCTTTTTTTTATCCCTATGAAAATTCAGTGACTGTTTGATGCTGACCAGTTTCCTAGTCCTTCTCTCCCCTTCTTTCCTCTGTACTGCTCTGTACTCCTTTCTCTCAGCTTCTTAAAAAGATTTTTTTACATCAGTGGTATTATTTTTTCTAAAACATAATGGCTCTTTCTTGGAAATGCCTGTAATGCACAACTTTGTGCATAGTGATCATTGGTGCATATTAATTGTATGAATACCTGGGTTTCTGTGAGACATTTCCGTAACACATAAATCAATCGTGCCTACCCTCCCTTGTATCCTCTTTTGCCCTCCTCGCTCTCCCTTGTTTCTCCAGTCCTCTTTCTATTCCTAATAATCCCTCTTCTATTTTCGGGTTATCTTTTTGGTTGTTGTTTCCACATGATATTTGTGGAATACACGATATTTGTCTTTCTGGGGCTGGCTCACTAGACTACATTATATTGCATTTCCCCAAGTCCCTAGTAACGTTAGCTTCCATTTTGCTCACAGAATAAAAACTTTGCTAACCTTACCATCTAATGAAGCTTAGCTTTCTACTAAAACCTTAGCACTGGCATTGGGGTGGATTGTTGACTTCTCTTTCTGTTTTTCTTCCTGCTATTTACCAATGTTTGGATCATTCATCATATTCAATAAGAGAAGTATCAACTGCGTTACGTTCCTACTCTCCACTTCAGATCTACCATCATTCTTGGCAATTTTGATGTCTGTACATGTGACCCTCATAGCTCTTTGATCTTATCATGTCCATGACCTTCTTCTCACTTCCACTTCAGTCTCCCACTTCTGTAGTCTTGCTTGGTCACTGGCGTTGCTCAGAACTCGAGAAAGCTCGAACTAATTCACAGCCCTGTAGTCATATCCTTTTAGGCTTCACTCCTTCAGTGCCACTCAGCCTGGAGACTCAGGTGACCCGACTAGTACTTTGAATTCTGCCACTTTTTCCAAGTCCATTACTCATTTTTTAATCACAATTTTCCCCTTACCAAACCTGGGCAGGGCCGGTGAGATGGCTCAGCGGCGTAAGCGCCTGCCTTGCAAGCGCGAGGGCCCGAGTTCGACTCCCGGAACCCACATACGAAAAAGGGGCCGATGATATCGCTCAGTGGCACGGGTGCCTGTTGGCGCGCGAGGTCCTGAGGTCGACCCCCCGGTACCCACAAAAAAAAAAAAAAAAAACCTGGGCCACTTTGCCACCTGAGTACTTCCCTACAACTACCTGAAACATTTATATTTTTCTTCTACACCTACCCTTGATCCACTGACTTAGAAAAATCTTACAGTCTGATATCTTGTCTCCTATACAATAGACATTGTAATAAATCACACAAGTGTAATTTTCTTTTTTCCTAGGATGTATTTGCCACATTGGTAAAATGAAAAAAAAAAAAAAATCACACTGCTCCATCAATTGTCAGCTCAACCACCATTGGTAAGGAAACTGACTAGTGGCTCCTAGAGCAGCCTCTCCCAATTAGTCTCTAAAATATTTGTGAAACACACACCAAAAGAAATATAGAAGAGTCTAGGAAGAATTCCTATGCATTTGAAAACTGATGGAACTAAATTGTAGGGCTTGATTCTTTGTTGAATTCAGTGCAGGTAGAGAACACTAACTGCTCTATCATCAGCATGCATTTCAAGAGAAAAGCCAGCAGAATGTCCTAATAGTTTAGATTTGGCTTTTAAAAGAATGTCTCCCTAGAGTTTTATCCAGCCATCAGCCTGGCTGGACAAATTAGACACCAGGAAGTCGAGTGTTAATTTGTCTTTCAACCATAAACTTGAGAGAAGCCAAATAGTAGGCCAAGGACACATTCCTTCCAAAGAGAGCTTTTAAGGAAAACAAGTATAAAGAAGAAAATAAATTCTAACTTCACTGTCATAGAGATAGTTGCTGGGAAATTTTTTTGCAAATATTTCATACTAAAATTTTAAAATATTAGTTTTGTAGACACTGACTCAAGACTGCCTTCAGAGTGAAGTCTACCTACTTCGCAGAGATGGATTTACACTACCTTTCTTCTGTGTTCTTACTGTAGTTAGTGAAAGCCTCCTTTATACAGAGCATCTTCATTGTATGTGTTTGTCTCTTCATTGGACTGAGGTTCCCTAAATGTGGCACCTTATTTTTTTACCACCCAAGTTCAGCACATGATCATAACCCCTAAAGTATAATTACCCCTCTAATATTTTTGAATGTTGGAGATAAATAGAATAGCAAGCATGCTAATGAAGAGGTTCAGTATCGTGGCAGGAGAGCCCTGCCAGTCATCAGAGGGCCTTGTCAGTGCTTAGACTGATTTATCCATTTAGTCACAATGGACTCAATACTGAACAGATTCTATGGGGCAGAGAATAGCAGAAGTTGGAATTACTGACTCATTCCTACAAATCTTAATTACCCACTTTTAATGGTAAGATATTCACACCTATGAAAGAACCAGAGAACTATTCTAATATTAACCATAGCAAGGTAGAACAATATTAACAAAATTCATGATACAGTAGCAACTTCTAGGTTACCCTTGTAGCCTAGAGCCTGATCATCTGATTGTAGCAGAACAGAAGAGATGGAACCTTTCCTCATATTGTTGGTTGATCTTCATGCATGGAGATAGACAAGTGATTCTGTCAGGTAGGTTTGTATTTTTGTACTGTTTCAACTCAAAAGTGCTCAAAGTATTTGTTCACAATTTCTTTTGAGAAAGGCTAGTTCTAACTGCCAGAGAATGGATCAGGAAGACAATGGTGGGAGGTCTCTCTCTTTACTGATCCAGTGACTTTTCAGTACTTCTTACAGTTCAGCTTTCTGGCAGTTTCTTCATCTTAATGGCTCTGCAATTAGGGTGAAGGAAATAAATCTGCCCCTTCTTGCTGACTATTTTATTTTAGTGCATTTTACCCGTGGATCCTGATTGATTTAGATTGTGGTGGATATTGGGTGAATGTTTTTCTTAGGCTCTGAAGTCTAAACCTTAAAAAACCCAATACTTGGAAGTCTCCTATAATGCAACAAGACATGGAATTCCTGTGGTTAGTAAAGGGCAGGCCTTCCCTCCTTTCTTCCTTTTCCCTTTGTGTCTTTCCTCCTGCTGATCCCCAAAAACACTTGTATTCCTCCTCTTTATGTATCTTTTCTGTCTAGGTCTCTTCAACAAAGGATGATTTCTTTTTTCACTACATTCTCCTCACTTATTTTCACTAAAACTCTTTTGGGATTTGTGATTTAATATGTAATATTGTCTGCTACCATTTCATGTAAAGATTTCTTATTTCCATTTACACTATAAATTTCCTGATGGCTAAATTCCTTCTTCATATCATGTGTCTCTACTTTACCTGAAATATATGCGTACTAGGTAGCTGAATGAGAACATTTCCATTTGCAAGTATAAAACCCATTCAAACTAACACACAAAAAGGAATTATTTTTGTTTAGCTAGCAAATCCAGGGTGGATCTGCCTTCAAGCTTAACTAGTTTCAGGGACAAAGTCACAAAATCTCTCAATCTCTCTGTCTCTCACTGTCTCATATTTGACTTCCTTAAATATATCGTGTTCATTCTTTCTTTGACAGGCTGCCAGCTACTCCTAGTTCAGGAATACAGCCACTTCCCTTCTTCCAAATTAGATTCTTCTGTAGCTCACCAGCCTACGTGGTTGACACTATGACCAGGAGCGTAGGTGTGGCTGGGCTGAGGCTAGTATTCCCGAGGTCAGTATATTAATTTTCCAGGACTGCCATAGCAAAACACCACAGACTGAGTAGTTTAAATAGCAGAAACGTATTTCTCACAGTTCTGGAGACTAAAAGTCCAAGAACAAGATATCAGTCACTTTTCTTTTTTGCAAGACCTCTTTTCTCAACTTGTAGATAACTGCCTTCTTGGTATAAACTCATACGATCTTTTATGGCTTTAGTCTAAAATTTCCTCATTTTATGGCACCAGCCATATTTGTTTAGGGCTCACTCTAAGGAACTCGTTTCACCTCAGTTACTTCAAAGGTCTTATTTCAAAATGTAGTCCTATTACTAGGTCCACTAGGATTTCAACATATGACTTTAGGGGACACTATTCAGAGGTAGGTACAGGAGTGAGGTGCTATGGCTGGTAATTCTATTGGATCCCCTTGGATAGGATAGAACAGATCCCAAGAAAGAAAGTGATATTAGACAGAAGCAGCAGACACCTATTGCGTGTCTGATACACATGTATTGATTGGGTACGGAAAAGTCCTGTGCAATTCTTCAGACACTGCTAGTGCCCTCCCAGAAATTATTTTAAAGCAAGAGAATGTTAATCTTTCTTTCCACCTTTTAGTATCAAGAACTCTGATATTGCCTCCGGCTATCCAGATCCCCGTGCTTGTTTCTAGAGATTTGGCTTTCTGTATCAATCCTCACGTGCTCCCAGATCATACCTCTGCTGCCCAGAGCTGGCCAGTCTGATAAACCAATGAGTGCGGCTGTACTCTCTCAGGTGTATGTTTTTTCCATAGGAAATACTTTAACCCAAAGGAAAAGCTACTGATGAGAATTTAGATGTGATTGCAGCTCAGGCAGAGGTCTAAAGAAACTGTTGAATCAAGCGTATGCCCTGATCACCCACACAGACTAACCTACCCATAAAATTCACAGCTCTGTCTGCAAACCACAAATATCTAAATTAACTCATCACAGCCAAGATCAAATGAGGATTTTTGAAAAGTGATAGCATAGCCTTGTTTCATTCTTTTCAAAATGAAAAAAAAAAAATTATCAGATTATCAGTTACCTCTTAGTTGGAAACTACATAATCCTTCTGTCCACGTGGCATACCCAAACAGCGATCGTGACACTTTCCCCGTGTAAACCCCTCCTAAGTCACTGTGTGCACAACAGATATATTAGGAGTTATCTGAAGTTTTGATACAATGCCTGGAAGGCATTGTTTCAAAACAGATGAGAAATTTCTTACAGCAATGGCCACACTTTTTATCTTTAAACCATCAGGGCTCCCCTTGGGGATTACAGAACTGGGGTAATAAAGGTGCAGACCACAATCAGGTTCCAGTATATAGCTGCTGGGGTGGTGAAAATTCATTGTGAAACTTACCTGTTCTGTAAGTAAACTTAATATGTAAAAGAGAATTCTACTGTGCTATGATTTTCATTTACATATTTATGCATTTTAAAATCTATTCACTTAAAAGAGAGAGAGGAGGGAGGAAGAGAGAAGGAGGGAAGAAGAGATGTCGGGGACACAGACTGAAAAGCAGAGTTAAGTAAGTATTGGAAGATACACTGTGTTGAACCTTAACACAGTCACTCTTCCCATTTCCTTCCCCTGGTAGAGACAGATACAGAAGAACAACAAATTTACAAGTGTAAATGAGGAAAAACAGTGTTAGTAAGTTTGAAGTCTTTAACATTTTTTTCATTTATTTTCACAGAAGCCCAGGGCCCTGCACTGACTTTTGATTCGCAACATATCAATATTAGAAAATAAAAATGCGCTAACATGCTGCATTAGCTGAAATGTACACCACTTCACAAATTGAATGTTATAGAACACATTATTCATGGAAGGTAATGTTTGTTGTGAATAGTCTCTTGAGCTTCTGATTGTAAGCATAATAATTAATAATATAATTTTTAGGAGTAATATATTGTAACAAACATTTAGTCTTCTCCAACCTGACACAACCTCTTGAAAAACATATTAATAAAGACATAATGAGAGCTGTAGCAAACTGTAAATAAAGTGAAATACATTCATATTCCTACACAGAATCTTAGAATCCTTCATTTGCAGTTGAAGTTGTGATTAGAAAGGATGCCTATCCTGGCAGAAATATAATTAACTGAATACTGGAGTAGCTTTGGAAGATGTTTTACTTTTAAGTGATGGTTTGGGTGTGCTACTGTCTGGGAGAGAAGCATAGACTTGATTGTATAGTAAACCTGTTTAAGCCCTATGATTCATTACATCAGCAAATTCTGAGATTGTTTTTTTTAAGCCTCTCCTAGCACCATCTAATGGCGGAATAGAGGACTCTGTCTTTTCTCCTGAGTCCTTTTAATTAAAGGCACCACAGAATCATAGCAGCAGTGGAAACCCTGTGTCTATTATACTCATTCGCCCCACAAGCAAATGTGTAGCATTTCCAAAGGGCAATTTACCCCCAACAGGACAAAAAACAGGTGATTCATCCATATTAACTGAGAGGGCCTTTTCATGGCCCTTTTGGTCTCATCTTTTTCTGAATAGCTGTGAGACTGTACACATTGAGAAGAATTCTAACTTACAAGCATTCGTTTACAGTGAGGGCAGAAGTTGGGAGTCCTATGGTCTAGGACGCTTAATTCTACTTCCACCCAGCTGCTAGATAGAGTTTTGTGATTCTAGGGAAAGTACCTAATCTATTTGTGCCTCTTTTTCAGACTTGTAAAATTCTTTTCTTGTAGAGTTGTCATGAAAATGTTTTATATAAGAATAGGTATTATAAATCTCTACAAGTCATATATAAGGTATTATTTCTATATTACACAGGATTTTCCTAAATTGATTTGTGGAGAAAAATTAAATAAGATTTTCAGTTTTCTGCATAGATATAAAACAGTCACAACAATATATATTGTTCTTTTTAGAGGCCTTCTGATTTAGAAAGAAATAAGCAAGTAAATATGACTTAAAGTTGGAGGTTAAGTACAACCACTAAGCAGAACTCGCATTAATTTGGAGGTTGTTTTATATGTAAGTATAGGGGGGCTTTATGATTTATACCCCAGGATTTTTATAGAAAAATTACCCTGGAATAATAGTAAGGTATAATATTAATTTTGTACTTATCATATATCTGATTCTGTCGAACACTTTGCACACTTCATCCTTTAATCTGTTTTCTTTTTATTTTATGAAAAAACAAAGCAAATTTTCATAATCAAATAATAAGAAAATACTAATAGATATTATACTGTGTATCATTATCTTTAAAATAGTTACTCAGTACAAGACATAACCGAAGAAGATTCTTACAAAAAAGAAACAGATAATAACACTTTCTTTTCAATGAAGTAAGATAAACTGTTAGTATAAAAGAAACAAATTTGCATATATATTGAAATATCTTTAAAACAACAGAACATATAATTTGGGGAAGTATTTGAACCTCTCACTGCTTTCTACTTATCTTTCTTCTATTTTACTATATTATAGTGTTTCTCATATAAGAGAAACTATGTGATAGACACTTCTCAAAGGAAGTACAAATGGCCAATAAATAAATGAAAAAATGTTCATCACTACTGTCCACCACAGAAATGCAAATTAAGACTGCACTGAGATTCCATCTTACCCCAGAGAGAATGGCAATCATTCTTTTAACCCTATGTATCCTTTTATGATCTGGATACCGTCATGCCCCTTTCAAATGAAAACATGGAAAGCACCTGGGCTACACAGCTGGAGAACAGCAGATCCTTATCTATCCTATTCTATCCTATCCTATCCTATCCTACTCTTATGATAGATCTGAACAAATATACTATATTTTAAGACTTGTATTATAATGCACAAAAATAAGAAAGGACTTATTTAAAGGAAACTATTACATCGAGCATAATGGGACATTAAATTTATTTACCTAAATATCTGTGCATAAGCAGAGTTCAATGTATTTGCCCCAGGCAGAAGATAGTTTGTTTTGTTTTGTTTCACTGGTGTTGGATAGCTGTGAGTGAGCTCAGCCGCAGATGGGACTTGTTGACCTTTGGATAGTCAGAGCTCCAATCCCCAGCACTCACCAGCGTGCTTTCTCTCATGGTTCTCCTTATCTTTTCTTTTCTTATCATTTTTGATGTACACCACATGCAACCTTTCTGGACAGTATAGAAAATTTACCATGACCCATACACCTCATGCTTATATGCCCAGGGTTGGGAGTGAGTCAAATGTGGTATAGCCAAGGGCCTCAGGTCTGGGCCTCTAGAGTGGTAATAATAGCTCCTTAAGCCAATTGGAAGGGTCCAGAATTAGTTGACCTGGCTTTTTGAAGCTGATTTTTGAAGGGTTATGTGATAGTTTTTAGAATTCACTAATTGTGCTGCTGAACTTGTTTGTAAAGCACCACTCTGAGAATGTGCAATAAATGAATATAAGTAAAACCAAATTATGTTTTACGGGAAATACATTATTTTGGTGGAATTAATAGTTCTTGAAAATAGTTTTCCATACTAATAATTGGCTTGGCCTGGTTACACAGCTGTGGTAGCACAGTGGAAGGTGCAGAATGAGTCAGGCTCCACGTGCAGTCCTGTCTGGGTCACCTGGTAGCCCAGTGTTCTTGGATGAGTTTCTCCCCTTCTCCATGCCTGCTTTCTGTCCATAACACAGGGGTGCTTATGATTCTGTCTGTAGAGGTGCTAGGAGGATAGACTAAGTTCATACACTTAGAGTGCTCAAGACAATGCACAGAGTTAACTCCTCACAAATATTGGGCTGTGATAGTCATTTCTGTATGCATCTCTGTAAGTACTAGTTGATAATTAGTAGCTACTACTTTCATCCAGTTTGCTGAAATCCATGTTTTTCAGGACTTACAAATTTTGATCCTCAAAAAGTGACAAAATATTTATTTACTTCTCCCTATACTTGCTATTTTCAGACCCCTTCACTTTACAGTCCTATTACCAACCACTTCTGGTCATCTCAAAGCAATTTTCCCATTCCTGTGAGACTTAATTTTTTAAAAAATAATATATTTGTTGAAGCTGGTTGATGTGGAATGAAATATCTACAAATCACCCATATACCTAATTTCAACAAACCTGTCTAATATCCCAACTACAATATAAAGGACAAAGAAGAGGAAACTCATCTGTAATGTAACAACTTACATTTAAATATGTAAATGTTTATACATGATGACATCAGAATGTAATGAAATACTCAAATGTTTCCACTCATAATATTTAGAATCGCCGCAAATGTAGCAGCTAGAAAAAATTCAGACTGGTGTGGTTGTAGGGTACAGTCTATGGGGTACATTGCTGTTGTGATGTGCCTGTCTAAAATGATGAATGATTCTTTGGAAAGTCACAAATGAAACAAAGCTCAGGGCTTCCTTGCTTGACCATGGAATTGCATACCTGCAAAACTCATTGTGTATTAATACTGAGAAAAATAAGTTTAAATGTAAAATTGAGACTAGCTCTGGTTTAAAATACTGTAATTACCAACAGACTTTTCACCCACATCTGTGTCATAGGAGACATTCAAAAATGGTGTGTGGGACAAGGGACAATTCATTTTACAAGATACTACTTAGCATAGTAACAGCTATTGCTCTATGTCCACTGCCCAAAGAGAACAAAAACCCAACTATTTAAACAAATGCTGTACTTTCTTTCAGTGTATCCTAAATAAATATCATATTTATCCTTCTTATGGCATAAATTTAACATTTATGTACCTCATTTATTATATTTTAATAACATTCCTGTCACTGTGATGTCCCAGCATTCCCCCTGTGTTTTAGAAGGTGTATCCTGTGTGCTTATGGACATACTCCTCTCATTTTTCGCCCTGTGGTCATCTGCTGCCAACGCACTTCACTGATCCTTCCCACCAAAGGTGCCCTGCCCCTGGAGTGCCGTGCAGTGGAGGCAATTGCTGTGCCCGTCCGCATCTGTGATGAGGGGCCGTGCCCAGTGGAGGGTACCAAGCCCAATGCTGTTTGTGTTTCTCCTCTTGCAGCTAATGCACCTATTGGTGTCATGTCCCATCGTTCCAGCCACAGTCCTGCCATGGCCCGAGAGCCCCTTTATGTTTTCCACAGCTAGAATAAATAAAACGAAAGCAAATTAGTTTTATCACTTCAGTAGTCAACAACTTTATACATTTTTGCTAATACTAAACATTGTTTAGTACTAGATTTTGTTAAGTATTGTTTAAGCTCTGGACATAAAACCTGAAGAGAAGTAGAGTCTACGAAATCTAAAAAAAACATGCTAAAAGCTGCTCTCCTCTTTCGTGTCATCTTGTTATCTTGGACTTTCTTGCCCTGCACATCTTTATGATTTAGGACAGGTTCCTTGCTACTAAGCCTTACTCACAGTTCTTCCAGTCAAGGCCAGACACTGTGGATTGCTGGGGGGACACAGGTTAGTTTCCCACTAATGCTTCACTGGGCTAATAAATTATAACTAGAGAGCATCTTGCCATCTCTCATTGACCACAGAACTTAAAAGAATAAATATAGGTGGTTTTTCTTTCTCTTCCTGTTTTTGAAGGTTGTGGTGGTATGCTTAATACTACTGAATTCTAACAATGTCACAACTAGACTTGAAATATTTCTCTTAGGCAGGGTTTAGATACAGAGCTATATTTATCTTTTAAGTGTAAAGGCACCACTATTTATATCCTTGTGCTCCAAATATTGCAGAACCAAGAAAGTTTACTTTCAATCTAAATACAGAGTTAAGAGGAAAAAGGAAGAGATGACATGCTTAAGTAAACTAGTTATGCCTGATTTGTCTTCTTCAGTTCAGTATTTTATGTTTCTATTTTTATATCCAGTATGGGTCAGGCAACAGTCAATTTTAGAATGGCTTGGTGTATTTAAGGGAAAGAACTTTAAACTATATGTACAGCAGGCTATAATAAAATGCAAAATGCCACCCACAAAGTGATATTTAACATTCTACAATTATACAATTTATTGATAAATCTGCTCATGTGCTATGCCAAGAGCAAAGTGGAAAATATGACAGGTATACTCTGAGCTCTTAGTTAAAGAAAGTTTTACCTGTTGGACAAATTTTAATAAGGTGTTTGGCTATTTGTAAGCTATTGAAACAACATTTTAAGCTGTTGGTGGGTGAAAATCCCTTAATTATATAGAATGTGGCTCATGGGGGGAGAAAACTGGAAAGGAAAAATATAAAATCCAAAGGCTGAAGTCAATTTTGAAAATGTCTAATCAGAAACATGTGTCTTAATGTCAAGTCAAACTTCCAGGACTAATGGAAATAGTGGGCTTTTTAAATGACTTGGGAAAGCAAAACTAGATTTAAGGGCTAGAAGAAAACGCCGTCTAAAGATCAGCGACTTCTGAGAAATGAGTAAGTTGGAGAGTAGGTGAGATGTGACAAACAGTGTTGAAAACCTTAATTACAAGTCATTTGGTGGGTAATGGTGGCCTTGAACTTTTGTCACTTTTCACTCTAGATCCACAGAGTTGAATGTACTCTCTTGAGTTAAACTTCACTGCTTAGGGAAACTTCACGTGCTTTTTTTCTAAAGCTGATTTTGCTTGGCTACTGGTGACCCCAGCACCCTAACAGGGGGGTACCCAGCAGCCAAGTCAGGCAGTGGAACTGGACCCAGACACAGGGAACTGAGCCAGTCATGGCAGGGGACCTGGGCAAAATGACCCTTTCAGAGAATGTGGAGCATTATGTTGTGTTAAGCAAAGAAATTAAAACACCTAACCCTAACAACAGCATATCTGTCTCCAAAAACTTTGAAAAATAAATTAAATTTTTGAATAGTTTTTTATTTCTTGGTTTTGAGGAGGCAGAGTTGCAGGAGTTTTAGACAAAATGGTGGTAAAGTCTTATTCAAGACACAAATGTCTGTCAAATTCTGTTTTTATAACCCTCTTCTGGCTGTAAGTGACTCCCTCTAGCTCACCAACACACTACCCTGCCTCTCTCTTTATCGGTGACTTTGTTTACTCTTCTCTCAACTCACTTATATAGATTAATCAATGAGTTTCTACCTACTACCCATACATCATAATAAAGATTCTTGTTTCCAAATAAGCCTGTGTCCTTCTTTCTTAGAAGGGGAATAAAGAGAGGAACACTTGTACTTTGGTAATAGTTTTCACTGTTACAGCTCCTGAATTCTTTCTACTACTTACAATTTAAGCTCTTAAATCTAGCTTCCATTGGCTGCATCTACATCACCAAAGATAACAGAGTTCCAGTGGTTATCTCATGACTTTAAGCCCTTGAGTAGTACCAGATCTCAACAGTATTTTTAAAGTAATGACTACCCACCCTAATTTACCGAAAATGACTGGGGCATTACTGGGTGCCACAAATCATTTTCCCTAAGTACTTAATGTATATGATAAAATTTGCAGATATAATTGACTTCTCACCTATCCTCCATGAATTCAAAGGCACTGAGTAGTAGTTTCGAGCAAGCAGGAAGTTCAGATGTAGGATCGCTATACAGGGACATGCAAAGTTTTAACTGAAACGATGTGCTCATGTGAAAACCCTAAAGCCATGGTTAGACTATATTAAACTTCTGTAAAATAATTCTTATAGTTCAATAATTACATATATACAATCTTGAAAGTACAAGAGATAAGAGAGATGGCTGAAGAAAATTTGAAGAATATCTTTATAGAAATAGTCTTTTAAATTTCACTTTAAATGAAATGAACTGGCTTAAATTCTATATGAGAAAGAAACAGGTTAACATCAGAGGTTAAAATTCAGACAAGAGGGCCGGTGAGATGGCTCAGCGGCATAAGCGCCTGCCTTGCAAGCGCGAGGGCCCGAGTTCGACTCCCGGATCCCACAAACGAAAAAGGGGCCGGTGATATCGCTCAGCGGCACGGGTGCCTGTTGGCGCGCGAGGTCCTGAGGTCGACCCCCCGGTACCCACAAAAAAAAAAAATATTCAGACAAGAATACGAGGAAATCATTCGAAACTTTAATCACTCAATAAACATGTCGAAGGAAGGCAAAAGTTTTAGCTCTATGAAGGCCCTTCCTCTTTTGGCTCAATTAATTGGTTAATTCTTTAGTTGTTTAGGAAGCATAAAAGAGGTCAGATGTATGTGGCTAATGATACGCTTACCTAGCTAAGGCTGGGAGCTGAGGAACCATTTCAGAAACTCTGCTCAGGTTGTGCCTGACTTTTGACTCGCACTTGGTGTCCTCAATCTATTAAAATTGGACTCTGTGTTGTAGTGCTGCTTAGTTTAACCTGACGCTGACAGATTCCAGTCATATTGCTGGCCAACTGGAGAGAATAATCCTCAGGCCAAGATAATTCAGTAACACTGTGTTTGCTCAGTTTCCTAATCAAAAATTTTTTCTGATATATTTCCATGATCCCCACCTATTTCTGCTATTTGAATCTTAAGCCCTCACTAGAATTCATTTTGACAACAGAGACTAGCCTCTATGTGTTCTATGATCTTATTCTGGGAGTCACATATGAAAATCCTGATATGTAATACAAATATCATACATTTACCTTCAAACAAGGTAGAAGTAGAGAGGCAAGTTGAAAGTAATACTGTGTGTAAGATGAGGCCAGAAAATAGCAGGTTGAGTAGTACTGTGAAGTTGCTATTAAAAAAGAGTTATGTTGATGTGTCATTTTATTTAAATAAAGGCAATGACCTCTCTGTGACTTCATCTTACATTTAAATTAGGATTGGCATCAACATATTTAAAAAAGAATTTAGACTCACTGCTATGGAATTCTAGTAAGTCATTAGTTATTCTGATGTAAATTATATTAATAATATTTCATGGTTTAGCCTAGAAAATGCACCTGAGGAAAAAGTTTAATATTAATCAAGTGATTAGCTTATTTTCATGGTGGGTGGGCTTAGGCAGTTATTTTATTGTCATATTTGTTACACTCTGTGTATTAATATTTGTTGGAAGTTGTGTTTCAAATTGTTATTAATGATGCTCATTAATTTATACCAAAGTATTCATCTTGGGCCTTGCTGAAGTAGTAAACCATTTTCTTTTCTTAAAAAATTTCTTTGCCCTGGAAAATTCATGCAGAAAAATATCAAAGCAAAATTAAGCTGTCATAAAGTAATAAAATAATCTTTCATGCTGTTTGGTCATTGCAGTGAAATCATAGGGCAGGAAAATTGAAGTAGTAGTCTAGATGTGGCTTTTATTACCAAGGATAATGTTCAGAATCCAAGGTTATTATGTTGTCATGGTCAAAACATAGAGGAGTCCGTGGGAAAAATCGTTTTTGTAGGATTGCATGACTTTGATACTTCAAGGAGCAGAAAGGAGAGCATTTATGGCTTGCCCTTCTTGAGTGCTCAATAGGCATTTGATTGATGGGTTGGTTAGTTGGTGAAAATTTTATACAATGGCTACGCCTTTAAAACACAATGCTGTATCATTGATCTGGTTATTTTTATAGATTAAATTGTGTCTCCACTTAAATCAGAACATGGACTACATCTTATTTCCTATAACAAAATGTAAGATATTCTTTTCCGCATAGTATTGCAGTACAATACTATTTGCATTTCCAATTTGCTATAGCCCTATAGGGTAATAGGATACAAAGATATTCTGAAACCATAGAGAGGAAATTATGATGTCAGAAACACATAGGTAGTAATACTATAATATCTGATCCCGAGAAATTACTGAGTTGCCTTAATTATGCTGGAATTATGTAATAGTAATACCTTTATGTGTTTATAATACACATTTTCTCAAAGTAACATTGTCCAATGCTATTTGCATAAAATGAAGGTAAAAATGTATTAAGATTTGATGTATTTGAAGTATATATAAATCCCCAAATTATAAATTATTTAACCTGAAGTATAAGTCTGAATAGTCTAGGGAGTTTTGTCTGTGTGTTACGTATTTGTTGACTTAGAGCTAGTTCTGTTGTAATTGGTGTTGTTTGCAAAGACATCTGTGTTTGAATAAAATACAGAGGAAAGGGCTTAAATATTTCAGGAACTGGGTCAGTCCTAGGTTTACTCCTTCTGTAGAACATAATACAGAATTCCTTTAAATAAGTGAAACATAACAGGGACTACGCTTCTTTCTCGGTATATTGCAAAGCGAACTTGAGGAAAATCACTAAAAAAGAGGATGTTCTTTTATAATCTACTTATCAGTAAAGATACTGGTTTTAGTTTTTGCTTACTTATTTGTCTTTATCACACATACTTCCTGTTTTTTCTCAGAAGACTAATGTCAAATACCAGATGTTTAAGAAGCATGTAAAAGAAAATTTAATAGATTAGCAATTATCTCATATTGAGTAGTTAGAAAAAGTTAGAAACAGAATGTCTAGGCGATAGAAAACTACTATACTAAGCTACCACTAATAGGAGCTATTTAATACATTTTTGAATATTTAATATATGCAAAGTTCTGTGCAGTGCATGTTAAGGGGATTTTCTATTTCTGTCGGCATCCACATGAGGCATGTTCTTATTACTATTATTATTCTCATTTTACAGATAAAGCTCATTAAAGCTTAGAAAGACTAAGGAACTGACTCATGTTCACATGTATGAACAGACAGGAATGAGATTTTTAAATAACTATTATTCGTAATACTGATTGTAAAGTATTTTTCAAAATAATATTAGCTAGTTAACTATTTACAATATGTTGGACAAAATAAAATATGCTCCTTTATGGATTTTGCCTATGTCTTCTAGGATCCAGATTTAGTCTGTTTGGTAAAACAAGTGGAACTTTGGCCCCCAAGTTCATCCTTTTCAGGGTGACCCTGTAAAGAGCAATCTTCCTTTCAGCCTGAAGCTGATGACTTTCTCTTCTATGGTTTCCTTGCTGTCCATGGGCTCAGGGACATTTGCCCTCATTAGGCCTCTTAGCCTTAGGTAATTGATCTCTGAGTTGTTGACCCCTTACCAAGGCTGTATAAATGCTGTTTTCTGTATATCCAGATGCCAATGTAACAAACATCACATTATACTGGAGAGAGAAAACCAATCCCCAGCCACGTTATACGCATTTTCTAGGGCTGAGCCATAAGTCTGCACTGCACAACTTGAGTAAACCTTCTCTGTGCTTGGCTAATTCATTGTTTTCATTTCTATGTTGCCCTGTTTCTATGACCAATGCATGTATCATTGGTTATTTCGATAAGAAAAAATTAAGGTCACTTATTAATCATAGAATTATTTGAGAAACTATATTAAGTGCCAGCCTATGCTTGACACTAGACATTCAGTGTAGGAAAAAAAATAGAATCTCTGCCCTCATAGAGCTTACAGTCCAGTGAACCGAAACTACCCTTCCAAGTACTTAAAATATCCCTCCCCTCCAACTGTCATTGAATGCCCAAGCTTGTGAACTTGACTTTGCTTCAACATGTGTTTTCTCAGCATTCTGTACATTGCTGTAGAGGTGAAACTGTGGATAATATTCCTTAAATACTTTTTTCAGGGTTTGGTTGCTTATAGAGGGTCCAGCTATGGAGCTTCACACAAATGAAATGGTGGCTGGTCAGCCCTGTGAAGTACAGTACTCATAATTCCTGTAAGATACCTAATACGCAGAGGGACTGCATTTAACATCTAGCAGTCGAACTTTTTGCACCTATTTTCTCCATAGGTTACATATGGCATATATTAAGAATAACTTTATACCTAGGATCACAGAAAGTTAGAAATGTAAATGACCTTATATATCATCTAGTTATCCACTCAGCAGATATTTGTTCAACATCCATTGTGCTTTTTCATCATCAAGCAAGAGAAGAAACAGATGGAGAGGTGAGGATATTTGTTTTCTTCTAGGCAGTGGCAGAACTTGGACTATACCTCTCTTGTTTTCAAAGTTTATGCCAAACATTGACAGAGTGACAGTGGTGTTAGCCCTTTGTCATTCCTGTTCACAGAACTTCTAGCCACTGAAACCTTCATTCATAGCTAGTATGTACTCTTCCATGGTGTAGTCAAAGAAATAAGTAGTAGGGTGAACATTATTGATATTTGATCATTATTCAATCCTTTTTTTATCTTACAAAAAGCAGTTTCTTTTAGTTCAGCCTAAGCTATCTACTGCAGCCACATGCAAGTGTTCTGTTTGAGATCAGAGGTAATATTTTTCCATTTCTTTTCATGTATGTGTATGCATGTATACTTGCCAGTACACACATATACACAATTGTTTGTTTCTCCAGAACATGTGGTTAATAAGGAGAATACTGGGGCCAAAGCTCATGTTTTCCAAGAGTAATGTTTGTGATTGATAGTCTCTTTTTCTCCTATGAACTCACTTTAGACCCCTATCTAGGACCCTGTTCTCCACACAATGCATCAACATGCTCTCCTTTCTTCTGAACCCAGAAAGAGGTCAAGCTGAGGAGGAGAGAATTTGGGTTATTTATTCCCTACCCCTTTCTTGCTGGACTCTAGTGTGGAACTAGCTGTGTTCCTCTACCTGTAGCTATAGCTGTTGCTTGGTGACTTCTCTCATAGCAGTAATAGTGTTTTTTTCCTGGCTCCGACTTCAATTGTGTACTTACAAAGGTATGTTTTCTAGGAACATGTGTTGTGAGGTTATATTTGCATAGCTTTTATGCCTGCAAGCCAAGTACTAAGACTTGTAAATGCCCTGAGGCAGAAATAACAGTTAATATATACTTATAAACAGTACTTATTTACACTTCAAATCTCAAAACTAATTATTAGTTATTCAGGCTTTTTATCTTCACTAGAAATTCTAAAATAAGAAAATGCCAGCTATAGTTAGTTTCTAATATGGAATGTGAGACAACATTCAAACATTTGTGAAATATAATTATACTTCTGCTGTTACTTTCATATTAATTATTAGTTATGGGGCAAAACATTAAATCAAATACAGTATAAATTGGGCATGTAATCTTTGCTAGTACAAATGTTTTCCAAATTTTATTCTTTGTCTATGGTATATATGGTTATATGTCACATAAAAATAAAAGAATAAGTAACCAAAGAAAATATTTTTAATTCACTAAAATAACATTTTGGTCTCTAACCACAGTTGGCTTAACTATCCCAAAACTAGTTCATTGCTAGAACAAACATTTACGGAGCTCATATCATATATCATTGTGTTCAGTGTTGTGGAAAGTCAGAAGGTTCTTGGGAATCATATTCTGGATTCCACAAGGCTTCTTACCAATGTCACAAGTCCATTAAGTTTGGATTGGCAAGAACCAAAATGAGAAGTCAGGTATCTTAGCTCTGGTTCAATCTTCCTTTGCACCTAACTGCACCTCAGTCAGCAGGCGTTCAGTATGTAGCTAAGCAGATATTAAATGGCATGAGAGAAGCAGTTCTTCATGCATCCCTAACACATTTTTCATTTTTACACTAGATGATCAGTAAAGTTGCAGGATTCAGTACTTTCTGAAATAAGCTAAGAGTAGTCAATAAATAAGATCTATTCACCATATGGTATTTCTCATCTGAATCTATTATACATTCAGTCTTCCTATTGTGGGGCAGAAAAGCCCTACAGATACCTGAAAGGCCCTTCACATTTAATTAGTGCCTAAAAAAATTTAACAAGTTTCCGTTAATAAATTAGAAGGCTATTTGGAAGACTATCTGTGTCATATAGCCTCATATCCCAAATTCCGTACAGAGATAGAAGCTAGTTTTAGCGTTGTTTGTAGGAGCTTTTTAGGCTCTTTGAATATATTGAAGGGTCAAAGAGAAGGGGAATAGGGTAGAAAAACAAGTGGCCTGAACTGGACAATTGAGAGCCCTTGGTGGATACATCACATGAAAGACAGAAGATAGAATGCCTCCAGACATGTCTTTGATTCCGTTAAACACTAACATAGGACACTTAATGATTTCCACAATTATTTACAGAAGTTTCATAAAATGCAGTTGCAGCTTGTATAGATGTCAATGGAGATTATTTCTAATTTTTGGTCTTAATCTAGTGAGATGGGGATGGTGTTAGATGTCAAGAAATAGTTAATGGAGGTTTTTTAAAAAGTCATAAAAAGTAAGCCACTAAGCCTTGAATAATAATGAAACTTTAGAACTTATAGATATGAGTAAACAAATAAGGTAAAATTACTTTGATTGACATTCTGGTATTCAATCATAGTTTGAGGGATTAATGTGAAAATCTGACATATTCTTGGCAATTTTGGCAATTCCTGCATTGAACTTCAACTTTGTGTTATAGGTTCCTCCACTTGAGCTAAAAAAAAAAAAAAAAAAAAAGGCGACATAAACTTGTTTGTTCTTTTGACATATTTTTGACTACTTCCTAAAAGACACTGAGAAGCTACCCTGCTGAAACATTTATTATCTTCAGCTTCTTTAAAGTCAGCTGTGATTGGTCTTCTAAGTTGATGCTGGGCTTCTTAGTAACAAGGCAAAAGGGAAATCAGACTAAATGTTACCGTTCTCTTTTTATAACAAAGATGCCTACAAGTACAGTAGGGATCTCTTCTGGAGAAACACTTTTTTTTCCTAGTCACAATTTCTAAAGAAATAATTCTCTTTAATGAAATCTTAGGAACCTTTATTTTTTTCTGAAAATTTATAGTATTGCATGAACATTTCAAGTTTTGTAAAGTTGTGATTCCTAAGAAAAGAAATTATCTAATGGTTCTTCATCTGTCACCTCCAAAAGCAAAGCTATTTGACTGTTTCCTTTATTATGATGTATTAGATCTTCATTAATAGGGAAGTCTCACAAATGTTACTGTTTTTGAGCAAGATCACACTGTGCTAAAAAATGAGATATGGGAATACATTGAACAGCTTGACTTCTGCTGACTTTTACTTAAGAGTGTGAAGCATTTTAAATTAGACTACGTTAGTATTGATGAAATGTGCACAAGGGGGAAAATAATTTAAAGTCTTCGTTCCATTTTGAGAGCTGGATAAATTATTTGACTTAAAAATAAAGCACTGTAACCTGGGAATACAACTTCTTATACTCTTGGAAAAAGTAAAAATCAGGGAACATTTTTGGAACACAATTTAGTAATGTGTAACAAATTTACAGTGCATTTACCCAGTGACCTGGCAATTACACATGCTGAGAAGAATCCACCCCTAGATAAACTTGTAAAAGTACATGGAGGTAGATAGATGTATGAGAGTATTCATTGCAGAGATGTTGAAATAGCAGAAGAAAACTGTTACAAAAATAATATAAATACACAACAAGAGGACAGTTGCTAAATTAAATGTATGTTCATTTGAGGGAACATCCTAAACCATTAAGAAGTATGTCTAGAGCCATTTTATACATCTTGATATGGAGAGAACTCCTGAATGGATTAATAAAGAAATAAGCCACATATAGGCCACAGTGAATTCTCTTTTGGTAATTTAAAAAACAGAAAAATCCTACACATAGAGGTTTATATAGGTATATTTATAGCAATTATGCCAATTTATATATTGAATAAGCAAATGCATATATTGTTTTCATCCAGATTTCAGAAGTTTATTAGGTAAACATTTGTTTTGGGTAGGGAGTGGTCCTAGATAGAGGTAGATTAGGGGTTACTTTTCTTTCTATTTGATAGCTTTCTGTAAAATTTTGATTTCATTCACTAAGTGTATGCAATACCTCTATTCTAAACATCAATATGGGTGTTCCTAAGTCATTATTGTTCTTTATTTTATATACTTAAAACCCAATAATTAATATTTCACAAAATAATTGGGGGTGATTGTTAGGTTTCCAAGATCATGAAGCATGATAAATTTTAGTATGTATCATATTGTCAGAAAATCAACTCAAATTTTCAATGGAATATTCATATCACAAACAAAATTCAGCTCCTACAATTACCATCTCCTTATCGAGAGTATATCTATGAGCTGTACACAAGAGATGTCAGCTCGGGATAGGGTAGTTAGAGGCATCAAACCTACCTCCCCTTCTGTGCAAGCAAATAGACAATCAGTTATTGGAATTGTTCTTCTGATCTGTGGAAAGGAACATACCACAAAACAAAGGCCCCTCTGAATGTACCTTCATACTTCATAGACCCAATTTGGATTCAAAATGGAGAGAAAATGGTTGCATGTTTCCTCTGGACCCTGCAGGTTTTTTTTTTTTTTTTTTTTTTGTGGGTACCAGGATCGACCTCAGGACCTCATGTGCCAGCAGGTGCCCGTGCCACTGAGTGATATCACCGGCCCTTTTCTCGTATGTGGGTTCCGGGAGTCGAACTCAGGCCCTCGCGCTTGCCAGGCAGGCGCTTACGCTGCTGAGCCATCTCACCGGTCCTGGACCCTGCAGTTTTACACAGCGTCCTCTACTTTGGAAGCAATTCCAAAAGGCATCAACAGAATGACTGTCTTCTGCTCTTTTGAATCTTTGCAGAATTGCGACTTACTGTGAGTCCTTCTGCGTGTCTAGATCAGGAAGGACAATTACAGCTGAGTACTTCAAGTCACCTTTTAAAAACAGTGAAGCCACACATGAGGAAAGCATGGGACTGGCAACGAGAACGGCTGTAAGCTAATCGGTTTGAATCATTCTATTCAGCATGCATTTTAGGAGACAGCTAATGTGAAGAAAAGCAAAGAGCAGATCTGGTGGTGGTGGTATTACATGTTTGAATTATGTTGTATAAATTTTCAGTTATCCTTTCTTAATCTCTAGCCTCTTCTATACTAATGAAAATTTCTACTGCCACTGAATAAACATTTGGATAAATTGCACTCTTATCTAGTAAGTTACATTAATATAAATTAAATTTAAAACCTTGACAATGTGAAACTATAAAATTTTAACTTCTATTTTCTACTCAAATGGCATTGCCTTAATTATGAGTATGGCTGAATGCACTTTTTCTAACTATTAAATTTTTTTATGGTTCCCAGGATCTAAGAAGGAATCTGCCTGGTATCAAGTTGTTCAAGATACCTCCAGGGAAAGGATTTTAGTGTGGAGATAAATTATAAGGGGAGATTTAGAGATTTTAATTATCTCATCTAATACGTAAAGGAGCCTGCTTCTTCCTATTTTATGGTTATTAAGTAGTGTGGCAGAAGTTAATAGTATTTATTGAAAAATTATATGCATCTTATGCTTTCCTAGACTTCAAAAGCTAGAATAATGTATTTTTCATTGATCAAACTTAGATATTTAACATATATAAGCATGGTGAAGAAAAAGAAAATAGTTATACATTTTATTCTCATTTATGATGACCATATACTTATTTCATCAGAAAACATCAAGCTAGCATGACTTGTCCTTTGGAGACTGAACTGCTTTTTTAATATTTCATCCTGGAAATGGTCATTTAATTATCAGGGGTGAGAGGTTTTAGATAACCGTGAACTAGTGGGGAATGCATTTTGGCATATTTTGGTGGACTGTTTCATATTAAAACTTAGTGTCTTTTCACGGAGAGGGAAAGACAGAGCAAAGGAAGGCAAGGAAAGAAGAGGAGAGGAAAATCACCCTTTTCATTGCACCCAAACTATAATTTATATCAGTTTCCTGGTAACAGTACCATGAATCTGAAGTCATATGATAGTGTAACTAATTTAGTTTTTAAAATCTTTAAACCTTACTCTATTGTTTTCCTTTTTAGCTTTCTTTTTTATTTTTAAAATTCTTGATTAAATTTTCTAGAGTGAGGAAAACCAGCTTCTCTCCTCTCTCTGTACGCGTCCACCCCCTGGTGGTGTTGCTAATATCAGTTGAAATTGTTTAAAGAAGCTCACAAGGCAGGCTGGGGTCCAGCAAAGAATGAAAGGGACTTACAAACCTTTTGGGTAATTTACACTTTACATATTCAGCCTTGAATTATGGAGCACTAACTGTGTTGTCTTATTTTTCAGGAATCAAACAACAGTCCTTGTTCCACATGAGACAATCTTTAGAACTGAGGAGCTATCTGTGATTCTAAAAGCGTATGTGTTGGTGACATCCTTAACCCCTTTGCGTGCATTCATTCATTCAACTGGCACAGTGTGGATTCCACCAAAGAAAAAACGCTTCACTGTCAAGGTAAAAGCTCCGTTCAAGCTGTTATTTCACACAGAATACAATAAGTAAAGTGAGTTGGGCTGCTATTCTCTGACCTTTATGGTCATCAAATTCCTTTGAACAGAGATTGCATCTTTTTATTGCTGCAAGCAGAGATTTTTATTTAATAGGTACAGGTTCAAAAATGAACTGGAAATAGCTTAATTCACTAAGGATCACGAAGGCTACATCTCTTTTTTCTCAACACATCATTTTAGTTCAATTCTGTGACCCATACAGAACTAGTTCTTGGCTGTAGTCTTGACTTTCCAGTTATTCAAGAAACATATAGTCAACGCCACAGATGAAAATCTAATTTTGTTGTTATGCTTTTTTCTTCACCCTTTGAAAATAGAACATATGTTTCATTATATCAGTCCACGTGAAATATTTTCTGAGTGAAAAGCAAAGATCTCAAGTGTGCCTGACAAGCAATGGCACAAAGGGTAATGAGGATGTTTTCAGGGAAGGACTTCAAATAACCTCCCAAAAGTTTAGTTAGAAAAGGTAGTTCAGGTTAACTAAGTTTAAAATTAGGTCTTGTGGAGATATATTTGGTAAGGAATATTTGATTTTACAAGTAGTAATTACAAGAAGTAATTGTTCAGCACAGAGATAAGAGGACATAGGAAGAAATTTTTAAAATGCGCAAATGCTTCATAGTTCTAAGAGGCCTCAAAGTGACTGAATTTAATTTTTTTTCCAGAATTTACCTTACATGAATTGCATTTTTAGTTCTGTAAAATATTACAATGATGAAAAATGTAAATGGGTCATTCCAATGTTGTCGGTTAAAAACACTTGAGCATGATAACTGGTGTAGTTGATTGTAAATAGACTAATAAAATAGACAGCTGACATTTTAGGGATGGTATTGATGGCTTATGTTCTTAAAACTGCTTCCTTTATCTTAAAATCAATCATCCTATCTTAATCACATCAATATCTATGGTTTTCAAATAGTCTTGAAAAAATGGAATTGATTTGGTTTCTTTCATGTTGTCTCCTGCAATTTCTTTTTTTTTTTTTTTGTGGGTACCGGGGGTTGACCTCAGGACCTCGCGCGCCTGCAGGCGCCCGTGCCGCTGAGCGATATCACCGGCCCTTTTTTCGTATGTGGGTTCCGCGAGTTGAACTCGGGCCCTTGCGCTTGCCAGGTAGGCGCTTATGCCGCTGAGCCATCTCACCGGCCCCTGCAATTTCTTATAGTAACTATTTATATCTCCCTAAGTACCATTAATTATTTCCATTTTTCCTTCCTTTTAGGTAGAATTATATGGAATTACTGATAGTTGGCCATTTTTTACGTCTAAAAAATTGTGACTTCATAAGTTCAACCTAATACAGTAGTTGGAACTCAATTATAGAGAGATGGGATATGATGCTCTTAAATCATGTCAAAGTATTCATATATTCAGCAAATCTTTGAGCACAGACTAAAATCCCTGCTATTGTACAAGGCTTCTTTGTCTATTTATTTAAACCATCATACTTAAACCATTTATCATTTTATTTGCAATCCCCATTCAATTCTTCTCACTTTAAAAAGCCACCATTATAATGGTTTATTCTATGTACTCTTATTTATATAAATATACATTTTCTTTTGTATTTGTAATTTATGTAAATTTTATTATATTTGGGATTTTCCTTTTTCTAACTTTTTTATATGCAGCACTATATATTTTTAGGAAGAGACCATCTACATCCTACTTGTTTTTTGTTTGTTTTTGCAGTATTGGGGATAGGAGTGCTCTACCATTGAGCTACATCTCCAACCATTTTTATTTTTTGAGATAGAGTCTCTCTCTAAGTTTTCCAGGCTGGCCACTGTCCTCGTGCCTTAATCTCCCAAGTATCTGGGATTATAGCCATGTACCACCACTGGCACTATGTTGCTATCTGCGTATCTCCTTGTTATCTTTTCACTGATTTATTGCATTCTTTGTGTGTTTTCCATTACTGTTTACCTACCTATCTACTTCTTTAGTAAGAACACCCTTATCACTCCAATTCCTGGCCAAACTAAACTGTGCTTTCAATGTAAAAACCATTGTGTGTGACCTTTTATTAAGGTGCATGAGATTTTTCTTGAGAGTGTAAAGCCAGCAATGCAATCATAGGTTCGTACGATACCTGAATAATGCAGCTTATCTCCCAGAATACCTCCATCAGTCTCTCCCTCTTTTTAGAGGTTTCATATCCCCACCATTTTGCCAGCACTTGGTCTCCACTAGTCCTAATTTTGCCAGTTTGACAGATGAAATGCTATATACTACTCTTGCAAATACCTCAGCTTCTTATATATCTGTCAGCTTTATCCACAGTGCCCTTTTGTTGATTAAAAAAATCTTAAATTGATGAATAAAATTAGTTTTTTTTCAGGTATTGGGGATTTAGTTTCAGAATTTTTTTCTTATTTCTAGATCATAAAGATATGCTTCTCCATTGTCTCCTATTACATTTATAATTTTTCCTGAACATACAGATATTTAATTCAAAAAGAGTTCATCCTTGATCTATTTTCTTTAATATATAGTCAACCAGTTCTCCCAACATCATGGAAAACTTATTATTTCCTGTCATTTTGATGTCACATTATTGCATAAGATCTCATGTGTATATGGAGCTGCCTCTGATCTTCTCATTCGGTTCTAGTTGTTCCAATTATTTATATTACTGCAGCAGTGTAAGTATGTCTTAATACCTAGCAAGGGGAACTATGTGTCTCCACTTTTTATTTTCAAGATTAGATAACTTGGTTTTGAACATTTATTTCCTTCCTCATAAGAAGGCCCAGGATCCACCATGTGTAAGCTAGACAACCAGAAAAGGTGGTGGTGCAATTCAGTCATTCCTCGAGGCCTGAGAACCAGAAGCTCAGATTCTACAGGGCAGGAGAAGATAAATGTCCCTCCTCAAAAGGAGCAAGCAAAGGCTCAGGATTTATTTCTTCCATCTCATCTGTTTACTTAGTGCTATGGCTGATATCCAGATGTCCCCCCAAAGCCTCATGTGCTCATAAGTGGGCTTTTGGAAGGTGACTGGATCATGAGTGCGTGAAACACTGATGGGTTTATAGCTGGTGTGATGCTGGGAGGTGAAGCCCGGTGGGAAGAGGTGGGTCACTGTGGACATGGACACCCCAGAAGGGTGTACATATATTTATATCCCTCCTGAGTTGACGGCTGGCGGCTTCTTGCCATGAGCTCTTCCTCCTTTGTGATGCCTCTCTGCTGTGCCACCCTGCCTCAGAGCCAGCCGACTATGCACTGAAACCTCTACAAACTAAGCCAAAATAAATCTCTCCTCCTTTAAGGTGTGAGTGTTGGGTATTGTGTCTCAGCAACCAGAAAGTAACTGTGACACTTAGAATGCTTTCATTTTGTTTCTTTCAAACCACTTTTTCCTGTTTTTTTACTGCAAGTCTTGAATAATCTGTAAGTTTAAAAGTTATACATTCTCAAGATATGTAACATAGTTTAAAACATATATTCACATTTATTTCCTCATACTGTTGTCTAAAATTTTTCAAAATTTCTACTCTTTCCTCCACTCTGTCCCCTCAAGGCTCCTTTGGTCTCTATACTACTTTCCAAATCCATTATCATAATATAAATTTTTATTTTTGGTTGAAAGAATCATCCCCCTTCTGTTTTAGTTTTGGTCTTTTTTTTTTTTCCTTTCAAAAGCAGAAAAACTTTATCAAGGAATTTATCACCCTACCTCCTTTATCTGTTCGCAGTACTCTTCTGTATTTGTTTCTTTTCTTATTTGAGTGTGTTTAATTTGTGCCAAAAGTCTTTCCTCTTTAATTTTGGAAAATTTGTTTTCATTAATTCTTTTTTTTTTTTTGTGTGTGTGTGTGGGTACCGGGGGGTCGACCTCAGGACCTCGTGCGCCAACAGGCACCCGTGCCGCTGAGCGATATCACCGGCCCCTTTTTTGTATGTGGGTTCCGGGAGTCGAACTCGGGCCCTCGCGCTTGCAAGGCAGGCGCTTATGCCACTGAGCCATGTCACCGGCCCTTCATTAATTCTTGAAATATGTTTGATTATTTTTTTTCCTTTCCTTTGTTGCCCAGATTTTGATCTTGTTGTTTATATTTCCTTATTATTTTGCTTTTCACATGTATATATTATTATTCTATCTCTTTATCTGCTCTCTGGAAGCATTTCTGTTTTCTGGGGCAGTGATTTGATCTTTTCTTCCAAATCATGACATCTTTATGCTGAGTCTTTCCTGTGATCTATTTCAGCTGTGGTTTTCTGTACTTCAGATATTTATTTAATATTATATGTATAACTTGTATGCTGATGTCCTTGAACTTAAGAACTATGTACATGTTTATTTACATCTGTTAATTCCTTGCTGTATATCCTCTATACTCTTTTTATCGATTTCTTTTCATATTTCATTTTGTGACTGTCTTCCATTATTTCCTTGTGCATTTTACTCATTCTTTTCTCAAATCCTAGTCCACCCATTTTTGTGGCATGATACTTACTGCTCATTTTACTGCCTTTCCTTTGAGGTAGCTCTACTTTTCATGTGTTCCTCTGTCCTTTGAAGTTTAATTTTTTTTTTTTTTTTGCTGATATTGCATATTCCAGCTGACTCAGTGTTTGGGAAACGCTCGCCCTTATAGGTGAGTCTAAGGGCAGGGCTGAGAATGAGCTCCTGGTACCACAAAATCACCTTGGGCTACTTCCCTTCCCTGCCACTGTGCTGGGTGAGTTCCTTGTCCGAATTTCACCCAGTAGACTTCAGAAGAACAGCCCTGAGAGGAAGCAAGCATATCCCTTTTGTAATCTCCAAGACTCATGTTTGAGGCGAATAGGGTACAGGAGCGAAGTTAAACGTGACAGGTAATCCCGTCTATCTCATTAGCTCTTTAACGGAGCAGCATATTATGCCCAAGAAATACAGCACCCTGAATCCTGGGCCTGGACTTAGAATCCTTATCAGAGAAGGAACAGGCGGAGCCTGCCCTGGAGAGCAGAGATGAGGCTGAAAGAAAATTCGAATACTTTCCTCCTGCTCGGCCTCTCATGTGGCCGCTCAGCGGCTTCCACACCAGCCTCCCTGTCCACAACCACCAGGGCCAGATGAGTTCAAAACAGCTTTTAGCTTTCAGATTTTTGTTAATTGTCCCTTTGTTAGCAAATTCGTGCTTCAGGCTCCTTCTGTTTTTGCTAATGCACCATCTGAATAGGAAACTGAAGCTCTCAGGTACTCTGAGTGACTTTTCAAGTATTTTTCCTTTTTCTTTTTGTGTACTGCAGTGCCACTCTACCTACCCCAAAAGGAATGCCTGGTAGAAATGATAAGGTTTTTGTGTTTGTTTTTATGTATGCGTTTCCTGAAGATAAATCACGAGAAAGGAGGGCTCTTTGTGATTTGGCTTTCCTTATATTTTCAGGCTTTATTCACTATTTTCTTATTCATATTTTCGTCGTGTCTGTGGGAGAGATGCAAGCTGCAGTCACGGCTGCAGAACAGGAAAGAATGCGGTTCTTGTCATTTTCATCCTGTCCTTGGGGTTTATCTTTTCCAGATCTTATCTGCTTGTGCTGGACAAAACCGTTATCTGCTCTCCGGGGAAGTGGTGCCGCTTCCTGGGTTAATGTACAGGAAAGTGGTTTTTCTCCCTGTGAAGTCAAAGTTATACTCAATGATAAGGATAGATTTTAGAAAACAAGGGGATATTTATTCGCCCTTTAAAGCACTTCACTTAAAACAAATTGATCATAGATTGCTTACCTCGCTACTTCATCCTGCTATTTTTAGATGCGGAAAAAAAATACCCAGAAAATTCTCAATGATAATGTGGAGGACAAAACTAAAACCCAACTTTAAGAACTAACCCTGTTGTATCAGCATGTTATTAAACTCCCTTCTTAAATTCCACAAAACATAATTTGTGTGTGCGTGCATTTGTGTGTGTGTGTACCACGCATCCTAAATTCAGAGATGAAATTACTTAGTAAAACAGTAGTGATTTATGCACTGTTCAGTGAGGCAAGCCCACTAAACTGGTTATCAGCGGCCATTTATAGAACCTTCTGGCAGCTAACGGGGGTATGAAAGCAATAACAGATATAACCATGAGCTCATTTATTTCCAATTAGGTCTGCTGCTGAGATGCCGTGAGAGCTTTGGAGGGAGCTGAAAAATATCAAGAAATACAAATCTGAAAAATAATGAAACTACAGTAAACTGAATTGTTAAAAATCCCCTTAAAATGAAAATATTTTATAATATAAGCATTAGATGTTTCCCAAGGATGTTCAGACTTTAAGGGGGGAATACAAAAACAGAAATAAAATTAAGTGACCCCAACATTTAGTTACTGTATCTTTTGATCTGAATTTAAAACCATCATATTTATTGCTGTTAAAGCAGTATTACTTTCTTGGTGAACATAATAAATCCAATTTTAAGCAATATCTTATTTAAAAATATCTTCCCCCCAAAATCACAAATTAATTATAAAACATTCCAGTTATAACCAGCAATTCAAGAGTAGAATTCTTTAGCAACCATTCTAACTATAACTTTTGTTCCGAGGTGTCCACATCTGCCTTTATACATACATCACATAGATTAATTTCAAGAAATGTTGTAAATTCAAATTTGGTTCTTACAGTAAAAAGTCCCAAGCTGTCTCTTTATCCACCATAAATCACAACATAAGAAGTTACCCAACAAAGAGGAAACTCTAACTGTAACTTTTTTACTAGGTCTGAAGAATCTTTACGTCAGTGACTACAGTATACCGTTTCAATGAAGATGAATTGCTGAAGTTATTTGTGAATTTGTGGAGAAAAGCTTACCAAAAACCTTATTTTGTCCAGTTAAGATATAACTTAGTGCCAGGGGTGGTGAAATCCCAGCATTTTGGAGGCTGAGGCAGGAGGATCATATTTGAAGATGCTATGTTTGTTGATTTTCAGTATTTGATATCAGATATAAATTTATATGAAGATGATTCCTTGCATACAATCATCTCTTGCTGAATCTCATGAATCAAAGGTTGTTTTAATTGTGTGAGGAAATTGCTTAAGTCTGCTTTATTTCTAAGCCAGCCATTCTACTTTGCAATTGTGAACAAATAAAATAGATAAGTGATATATGAATAATAATTTGGTTTCTAGTAAATGCAATAAACAGGTAAAACAATCTGGAATTCTGGTCAGGCCCACCTTGATTGAAGGGTAAAATTCACACATTTCTCACATTGATATCTTTGAGGATCATCTGTTTTTTTTTGTGGGTACTGGGGATCGACCTCAGGACCTCGCCCACCAGCAGGTGCCCGTGCCGCTGAGTGATGTCACCGGCCCTCTTTTCATATGTGGGTTCCGGGAGTCGAACTCAGGCTGTTGCACTTGCCAGGCAGGCGCTTATGCCGCTGAGCCATCTCATGGGCCCTGAGGATCATCTTTGATGCAAAACCAAGTTAAAGAAAACTCTGCTCATCCTGGCTCAGAATCACCAGCTCTTCACCTCTGGGAGGCGTTCTTACATCTCTGGTGTCTGCAGTTCTCTTTCGCACCAATGCAGTCAGCATACGTGCACAGAGGAGAGAGCAGAAAACGCGGCAAAGAGGGGAACATTGTTATTTACAAGGTCACCTTTAAAAAGATGCATCTATTTTTATCCTTATTCACTTTGGAAAGATGACACAGTTGCATGAAGTTAGCTTCATTTGTCGTCAGTATTTATGCACCACCTTTGATAATGTCAGGTAAGATAGCTCATATATTAAAGGCAAAAATGTGTAATGTCTTTGGAAGCAAGTATAAAATTACAGTATGGTTTTTCAACCTTAAGAAGTGTTCTTCTCCTGATCTTCATTTTATTTCTAAAACTGCGGACTGTGGAATAGATCTTGTAAAGGACTTCCATCGAGCATCTGGCCCTTTGGTAGGCCTGGGAGATTTATGTGCACCCTAGGAAGAATGTGAATAAAAGTCTGCTCCTGTGAGTTTGTAAAAAGAGTTGATGTGTTACTTACCCTATTCTTGTTTGATTAAATTTAAAAACTGTATCAGGGTGTTCATTATAAAGTCTGATTTTCTATAAAAAGGAATTATAGACAATCAACATATAATTAAATTTTTAAAAATGGGACTGAAGCTGACATGAAGGAAAAACTTAAATAAGAACTGCAAAGTAACACTTCTCTAATCGGCCCACATTGGTGTTAAATATTATTTCAATTATCTGCTTTAGAAAAAGATGTGGTTTGAAACTACACATTCCTGAAGTGTATCAATTTAAAGTAACATTGATGGAAATTTTATCTTTTTTCCAAAAAAAATTGCTTTCATTCATTGGAGTCATTCACTTTCAACTTTGTCATGTAAAATATTTGCCCGATAGTTATGCAATTCATTAATTTTTAAAACTGAATATGAACTATGATCCTCAGGAAGAAAAACTATTTACTAATTATGTTCCTGTTTCCATGGTTAAGAGCAATAATCTGAACACATGACCCTAAACTCCAGAAAGACAGGCCTGTGACTGTGTCCTGAGGCCTTCACGGAATGCCAGGCAGATACTCAAACACTCCGATCAATGAATGGTTATCTATAATCATCATTTCAATTACTGGTGCCTTATTAATAGCAACATTAAAAACTGTCATTTGGGAAGATATGACTCAAGAGTAGATTCGGCAACAGGAAATAGTGTGATGAGCTTGTATATACAATCTTGTTAATGTAAACATATGTATTATATCCTCTGAACTAATGTAATGAATTGATAGATACATGCAAATGTAACTGACATTGTCTTGGTCTATTTCTATTGCTACAACACAATAATATAGATGGGGTAAATTATAAAAAAAGAAACTCATTTTGGCTCACAGTTTTGGTCCAAGGTATGGGGGCCACCTCTGTCAATGGCATTCTTGGTGGCAGAGTCCTGAGGAGACACAGGCATTATGTACCAAGAGAAAGGAGACATGATGGGTGTAGTCTCTCTCTCTCTCTCTCTGTCTCTGTCTCATAAAGCCACCAATATTTAATCATGGAGGCCTCACCATAAGACGTTATCTAATCCTAATCACCTCCCCAAAGTCTTACCTAAACACCATGTTGAGTTTCTGCCCTTGTTATCTCATAGTGGGGATTAATCTTCAATGTGTATTTTGGAGAGGATAAACCATTAAGAAACCAGAACACATATACAGACCTTACATAGTCTGTATGTAGATATATATACATATCCAGTGTTTAATAGTGACAATTTAAAGGTAAATCCTTACCTCAGTGAATAAATTTGCTAATTATTCATTATCCAAAAATTATTTCCTTTAATTCTACAACATCAGTTGGTAAGTGTTAATGATATGTCACAGAACGGAGGTGAGCTAATTTTCAGGGTTTTGGGTGTGAAGTGTGGGAGGTAAATGAATTCCTTTACAGTGCTTGAAAGATGAAAAAGGGGATTTTTCAGGGTGTTTTGGATGTGAGGATGTGTATTTGCCTCCTCTTTTACTTGTCCTATTCAAAGCTTATGTTTCCTTGGAGCCCTCCAGTGGGTGTGTTTGCAAGGCGTGGGATGGACTTGGAGAGAAAGAGCCAGTGCTTTTCCCCCAAACAGTTCTTTAAAAGTTATCTGTGAAGGCCCTTCATTTTCTTGCCCAATGCAAGGGTGGCACTCTTATTTCTTATACTCCTCATTGATCCCATGTCGTAAAATAAACAAGTATCTAAAGTAAAGAAATAAATGAAGGCCGGTGAGATAGCTCAGTGGCACAAGTGCTTGCTGGCAAGTGCGAGGTCCTGAGGTCGACTCCCAGTACCCACATAAAAAAATAAAAATAAAAAATAAAATAAAAAATAAAATAAATGAGCATGGAAAAAGAGGACTAATATGAGCAATGTTTCAGGGTATTTTATGTATCCATGCTGTGCAACACTGTCCTACTTTTCAGTTTCTCATTATTTCTGTTTAATATTTCTTTTTAAATTTAAATTAATTTTTAGCTGATAGGTAAAAATATAAACATTTTTACATATTTACAGGGTGCCATGTTATGTTCTAATATATTTATATATCGTGCACAGTGTTTATATCAGGTTAAACATATGTATCTCCCCAATATTCATCCTTTTTCTTTGTGAAAACATTAAGATGCCTTTCTTCTAGCCTTTTGAAATGTACAGTGCATTATCGTTATCTATACTGTACAACAGCACACTGAACTTCATGTTCTAATCTATAACATACCCACTGACCAACCTGTCCCTACCCTCCTTCTGCCCTCTTATCCCCAGTCATTATTTCTTTAATAAATGAACTAGCGAAGCCAGAAAGATGTTCAGAGGCAGAGCAGCTATAATCCTTTTTCGGTACCCTCCGTATGATAAAGAATTGTTAAACTAGATCTTTGGGTAATGGACCCACAAATTAATGCAGAACTCCCCACAAGCTTCCTAAATTTTTCCTTTTCCATGCAAACACCTAGAGAGTAACTGAATTTAATTTTATGAATCTTGATCCCTGGATATTGACAAGGAGGCCAGTCTGAGCTTTTCATCACTGTGGTGATGTTAAATATTATCTGATGACAGGAAAACATATTAGGAGGGGAAAACAGACAGTCAGTAAAGAATCAAGAGGACAAAAACCAGGACAGAAACTTACCTAAATATGTTTGAAATCTTTGAAATAAGAAATTATGCTTATTCTTTATTTAAATAAAAAAAAACCTTTAATGCCTGACACAACAGTACTCAGCAGATATAAGGGGAAAGAAATTGTTTGGAATAGGGACTCCATGCATAAAATTATTGAAATGAGTAATTAGTAATAAAAATAAAGTGACAAGTGAATGTGAAATAGTAACAGTGAAAACAATAGCAGTAAGTGCCTCAAAATTAATTACTTTAATGCCGGAGTTTATTAGAGAAAAGGTACCCAGTGGGGAAGACAAATGATATTTATATTTTTACATGGGTATAGAAACAAAATATTTTTCATCAGTACTTATTCTTTCTTTGTCATTTTCACATTTCTATTAACAATTCCCTTTATTCCTTGAGCTCTGTTTCAAAGGCTGTGACAAATTCTAACCATAAAATATCCTCAAATGTGCCAACTAGGTAAAACTGATTTGTCTGCTAAAAGTAGACAGACTTTTGCTCCTTTCAGGAGAAAATCTGACTTGCATTTGTCTTATGAGATTTATGCACTGTAAGTTTAAAATGAAATACAGCCTTTTCCCTCCCATATATTAAAATGTGGTTTAAAATTTGGAAGAAACAGCAATCTTTTGTCAACAAGGAAACCAACGGAGTTGCAGTATAAAGCAAAAAAATTGCTATATTGCCCCCAAGTGGTACTTTTTGGTATTGGACTAAAAGGTGCAAAAGCTTAGAAGACGAAGATTTGACCTTCTTTCATTGGGTTATAGATACCTATATTTATTCTGAAAAGTTATTTGATAATCCATAATTGTGGCAGAAAGTCTATATTGCTAAGAAGACATTTGGAATGATAATTTAGTCGAATTTAAATTATCTAGTCTACAAAATTATTTGGAATGATTTCAGTATTTGTCGGTCACTGGATGTTCTTTTTCCATATGAGTTTTCAATACACAAGTTTTAAAAAATTACTGTGAAGATATCACTGGCATTTTAGACTCAACATCTACAACTGTATTACTTTTAACCATGTATCATTTGTGGTACTTGCATTTGGTTTCAGTCTGAACTTCACATCTGTCATTGAGCCGAGTTTCTTTGAATTTTGTAAATGATCTAATATTGTGATATGGAACAAAAATGTATTTTTCATTTCTCTGAGTGCTACGAAGGCAGATAGCGATGGATTCTTTCTCTACTTCTGCATGTACGCACAGTGCTGCATTATATATCTACTGCAATATAAAGACACACTTAGAGCTTTAGCTGTGACTCTGTGGAGCATCTGCGTGTAAGGTGGCCATTTCCCGACCCCCTCCTTGACTGATATGGAGTATTCCTGTACACATCACTCCATCTTCTGTCTCATATAGCAGTCTGTGCAGTAGTTCTTACAAGCTCTATGAAGAAATTTTTCAAGATTTGGAGAAAGGGACTGCAAACAAGAGAGGAAATTCTGGGTAGGCCTGTTTATATATACCTGCATCCCTATGCAGGATGGCTCTCCCTTTGTATTAGCTTCCCTATGCTTGGTCTCTAGTCTTCCAGAATTTGATAATTCTAGTTATCATAGCCTCATGTTCTGTCTCTCCCTCTCTCATGCTCTCTCTTGCTCTTGCTCTCTCACTCTCCCTCAAAGACAGAGCCGTTCCAAATTGATTCTTTGGTAGAAATTTCTAGTAGAACAACTACTACTAGAATTTTTTTCCAAATATATTTGGAAGATGTGAGAATTTTCCCATGTGCCTGATTGCCCAGATCATCTATAAAATGCATATGCATTCAAGTCACATAGTCAAGCCATTATCTAAACTCAGAAGTCACAGAAGAAAAACATTATGCTAAAGAAATATATTTCATTTTCATGCTTTCAAGGAGTTAGTGTTAAGTTAAAATGAAATGTGACTTAAAATATGAATAGGACAATGATGACTCCTTTCAGGCTGAGTAATAAGCAAATATTCGCTTGCATTTTTCCTGTAAAAAAAAGAAGAATCACCAGTGAGAGATCGATAGTATTGAATATGCATGACAGAAAAGAAAAATCTCCAAGTACTGTCTCCCAAGGCCTGGGGATGATGTGCAGTAGGAAAGACCTTGTACTGTATGACCATAGGCAATTCTTTAATCTCTCTGAACATTCCCTTGTCTGTAGAATAGGAATAGTTTTCCTATGGGTTAATTAAATTTTCTTGTAAGGTGTCCTAGACATTTTATTTGCTCCAGTAGCACAGAATAAACAAGAAGACAAAGCCTTCATCTAAGTCCTAAATCCTGTGAATTTGACCTTCTTTGGATAAAGGAAACTTGGAAGGTGCAATTAAGTTAAGATCTAAACATGAGTCACCTTGAATTATCCATGTGAGCCTTAAATTCAATGACATATATCCCTATAAGAGAAAGTTACAAGGTAAATCGATGTGGACACACAAAGAAAAGGACCACGTGAAGATGAAGTGATAGATTAGAAGTTTTGCATCCAAGGGCTTAGCAAGGCCATTGGCCACAAGGAGCTGGAAGAAGAAAGGAATGGACTGTGTCCTAGAGCTTTAAGAGGAAACGTACCCCTGCAGCTGCCCTGATTTCAGACCTAGCTTCCAAAACTATGAGAGACTACATTTTTATTGTTTTAAGTCCCTAGGTGTGCAGTACTTTGTTACAGCAGTCTTTGGAAGCAAAAATAGTTTGCATCACATTTCTTAATATCCCACTGACCAAAGAATATCATATAGACAAGCCAAGGCTGAGACGGTGGAGTAATAGACTCTGTCTATGGATGGGAGCAGCTACAAAGTCACGCAGTACAGCGAGGTGGGTGGAAAGAATTTGTAGCTTAAAAAAAAAGCCCTACCTAGCAGTGATAAGAAATATTTTCATGTTTGGACAGATTATCAGCAGGTTTGATGTAATCTAAATGTGAGAAAGAAAAATATTTAAATTAGGGACAAGAGACAACAACAGAAGAGGGTCACGGTTTCTTGTCTGATGGCATCTCTATCAGAAGAGGGTGAATTTCTAATGGTTATAGGTATTTCACCAACTAAGATGTAAACACAATATGATTTCCTCACAGTTAATTGGTAGGAAATTCATGCATTTAATCTGTATTTTCTGGCATGTATAAGGTATTTTTGTTTCATCACAGACCTGAAAACAACTTAAGGAAAATCAATATTGAATATTTTCATGATCATTCATAGTTAATTCAACTCTGTTGAATACTGAAACTGTTCAAAGGATACCTGATCATGTGCTGAGCAATGTGAGGAGAGACTCAAAAGGGAATTACCAGTTTGTGCTTTCAGGAAACTCTTCAGTAGGAGACAAATAGATATTTGTAAATAATGCTAATATAACACAGAATACAATAAATGTCCTAGAGTTGCTGGGACAGCAAAGAGTAGGAGAGAATTATTCAACGTGGGAAAGTGAAACACATTTCACAGAATGGATGGTGTTAATTTGAGCCTGGAAGAATGACTAGGATTTCTTCAGAGATGGAGAGAACATTTGGTCTCTACATTTGCTGTGTAAAGATGTTGTAAGGCATGCAGGTAGAAGTATAGTTTATAGTCTCAGAAGTAATTTGGCTAGAGTTTGTGTGTCTATAGGAGTAGAGAAGGTTCTAGAGTAGACTGAGGTGAAAGGGATGAGAAGGGAAGACAAAAAAAAAAAAAAAGTACAAGATTTGTAGAGTGGGTGAAGCCAGATGTGTTAAGAAGCAGAATCTAAAGAGCTTGAACTTCATGGAATGTGAAATGTAAGATAATTGTCATCTTCTAAGTGTATTCTCATATATGGTCCCATTTGAAACTTTTAAAAATCCCAGGATTGAGGGTGATATGTTTTATTCATTCCATGGATGAAGATTCATGATTTAGTAGAGGTGACACTGCTAGTAAATTCCAGTTAGGATTAGGACTCAGATCTCCAGTGAATAGAATCGGTCTTAATCACCCGATAGCAACTTGTGGTACTAAGCAACCATTTGTGTTTCCTTCATAAAGCATACTGACTGTTGAACGCTGACCTCACTGCCCGCAGCAAGCATGCTATGTTCAAGCTCCTCTGAGCGCTATTAAATTGTGTGCTTATACATCAATACAAATTTGCTTGAAAGCATATCGGGTGAAATAAGTGTGGGTATAATAACTTTCGAAGTTTGAGGGGAAATTGTATAACCTAGAAGGATTCTGCCCCTAGATTTCTTTGCATATGTCCTCATGTTCTTGCTCCAATTGAAACCAATGCCTTATGGGTGAGGTTTCTGTAAGTTAGATGTTTACCATCCCAATTAGTTTACTCATATGCAAATAGAAGGTCTTGGCCATATGTCACAAGATTGGCAAAGGAATAGTACTTTTTTTAACTAAAAACTTAAGAATTTTATTTACCACTTTTTGAATTCTCACATAAAAACAATGCACTGCATAGCAAAAAGGATAACAGAGCTTCTATTGTTCATTGTGTTATCGCCTGTAAATATGGGGGATTTTTGTCCTATATGAACAGAGGAGTGACACCATTCACATTGGGCTTCATACAGACATCTTGATAGCAATAGGAAACAGTTGGGGAGGCTGGTGAGATGGCTCAGCAGCATAAGCACCTGCCTGGCAAGCGCGAGGTCCTAAGTTTGACCCCCGGTACCCACATTAAAAAAAAAAAAAAGAAAGAAAACAGTTGGGGGCAGAGAAGTCAGCAGCCAACCCTCAGGACACAAAGAGAAAACATAGATTTATGCTAGATAGCCTTATGTTGGGCTAGATATTAAAGCATGGACTTTTAAATTATATGTAATAAATAAATGCCTATTTAAAATATTACATGCAAAATAATGGCTTTTGTTTGGTGTAGGAGAGGTGTAAGGTAACTGATATGAGATAGATATAAAAAATAGCAAAGGGTTGTGACAGATCTGCTATAGATTCACCAAATTTCAACACTACAGACATTCATATTTTAGGACTAATTGCTCTATCATTTCTTTATAGTACAACTAGAACCCGTTATTTGATATGTGTACAATTTCTTTTCTTTTGTGTTTGACTATGAAATTTAACAAGATCTGAATTAGAGATTCTGCATAAAAATCCAGAACACAAAAATATTTTTCTTTTTTATTTTCTTACTCATTTGATAGTGTTTGTAAATATATGATAGGGATCTTTCTGTGAAATGCATCTCTTTTTGCAGATTTTTGTACTGCTGGTCACAAATATTACCTGTTACAAATATTAGCAATTTCAATGTCATTTTATGGGCAGTTAATGAAAGATGGAATGTTTTCAACTGAGCTATAGGACCTTATTTTATTGAAGCTTAAAGAAGTCTTGTATGGAAATAGTTGTGACCTACTTGAACAATGGCATTCATATAAAGAAAATGAGTAGACATATACATAGAGAGTTCAATGATAAAAATCTTTACAACTTTAGCTTTTGGTCTTTACTGTTAAATCTCTCTGTTCCTTTATATCCTCCTGAGAGATTCCTGAAGGGATAATAAAGAAAACCTGCCATTTCTCTGAGAAGGTTGAATTCAATGTAATCAAGGTTCCACTATTCAAAGAAAATAGTTAAATTTTTATGCTATTCACAGCCTTTTGTATTTCTGTACTCTGCTTCTGATCAATTCTCTCATATTCTTCTGGGTGAATTGAAAATTTTCAACTGTGAAACTGCTCAAATCACACGAATCTGTATTCTGAATTTCAAAGTTTAATATATGCTTATTAAGAAGTATGAACAAGTAAAATTATTCATGTCACTGGAAGCATGAAACTTATTTCAGTATGGAAGTTTTTGATCTAATTCCAAGGAATGAGTAAAAAGTATTCTAATTTAGGTTCAGCTAATTCAGTTTTTCCATGGTTTTATCTAAAGCAAGCCAATTTTCAATGAACTAAAACAAATGAGAATATTTATACTCTTAAATCATTTGATTCAATATGGAATTTTTTTCTTAATCCAGGCAATTTAAGTTACAAAACAAAACCTTAGGTTTTCCAAAAGGTAATTAGGCTACGTGAATACTCAAGTTATTGAATTGGTATTTTAGATGTGTAGTTTCAGAGGCATATATTTGAGAAATTTTGACAGTTTCAGGCACATTTTTCCATAGAAATAAAACACAGATTACTCACTCTTCTATATTTTGGGTTCTATCCTCATTCCTAATGTTATATAATGAAAGACACAAGACCAAGCGTCCTGGCTTCAACACTCATGTTTATTATTTCTGGCTGTACAGCTTCAGGCACATAACTTGCATTCTCAACCCCTGGTTTCTTCATCTATCAAATGGATATAATAAGTGCCATCCACAGATCACTACTATGAATACAAACAAAATAGTGCATGGAAAATGTACAGTGTCTGCCACATAATGAAGGTTAGTAATTTTTATTAAATACAATATAGAATTGTATTCAGTAATGCATGTACACTAAATAAAAATCATATCAGTACTTAGATTTGTAATTTAGCCATTTTCTCTCTTCCTCAAAGCTTTCCCTTTCTTTTTCTTAAATACTCAATTTTTTCTTCTAAAGCACGTCTCTTTAAAACATAAAGGAGACTTTTCTAGGGGTACAGAATTCTCACTAGCACATCATTTCCCATTCAGCCCTCTGAATGGAGCAGATGCCTTGCTCTGGGCCAGCCCGTCCAGAGCTGTGACCCACAAGCTGGATGTCATGTGCCCTCGGGGATCCGTGAAAACTCTGCATGAACAAATACCCAGAACTACGCCTTTTGTGTATACACCTTCCAAAAATTTGATCTTGCTGAGAAAGCACTACTGAAACAAGTTCTCATTTCCCATCCCTATCACAGAATTCTTTCTGCTCTTCGAAAGAAAAACCTTGCTTTTACTTAGCCTTAATATTATGATAGTGACAGTTCTAGAGTGTAAGATATTTGGCCAAGAGGGAAAAAGAAGACAAATTTAAATATAGTGTTTGCTATAGAAAGTGGAGGATGCTAAGCATTAGGAAAAAAACCATTCACAGTGGAGGTTTTCAGTTTGTTTTTAACAAAATTGAATGTTTCACAATAAATTACTGTGTGTTTTTTTATATGTCTTTGATGGATTTCAAAGAATTGAGTCATGTTGCTATAAGTAAATTCTTCCTTGCACATCCACATATTTATGTGATCAATTTATTTGTTTTGGATGTGAAACAACACCTAGAGAACTTCAATGCTGACAAAATGATCCATCAGAGAGGACAAACTAATAGTGGAATATAGATCAAAGAGTTGATGGTTTCAGGTTGCAGTGAATACTCAAAAGGAAATATCACGTAAGGATTCAAGCACAATTATACCCATCGGTACATATATAAAAATTAAATAGATCAAAATGCAAGAGTCTATAGTCCTTGTCCAAATTAAAGATGAAACAGGGATGCATTCCTATCTATTTCTAATGCAGTTTGAATTTAAGCCTATTGTACTTTTGGATATTATTATGCTGTTTTTTTCAGACTCAACAGGGTTCTCTTTGAATTTGAGTCCATGCTCATATTAAAAGTAATAATACTGATTCTGAATCCTTTTTTGCAGCAATAAGAATGATTCTTTCAGGGCACATATAAATAAAGTGAATAAAAAGAAATCATATTATCTGAGATTTGCAATATGATTTTACTTTTTTGTTTCAGAAATTATTTATCAAGATTTCTAACCCACAGCTGTTGTTCTAAACAATTATATATGGACAATAATTGTATCAGAACTCTTTACAGACTATGATCACTGAAATTTAAAAACTTAAAATTATGAACATGTTTTTTTCTTACTGAGAATTATAGGGCAGTCAAAAAGACTGTCATATAAAATATATTGTTATAAAATTTTGAAGCATTTGGGTTACTTCAGATATACTTTAAGCATTCAGCGAGAGTCAAGGAAACAGATTGATTAGATCAGATTCAACCCTGCTTCGTCTTTAATTTGGACAAAGACTACAGACGCTTGCATTTTTGTCTATTTAATTTTTATATATGTACCAATGGGTATAATTTTGCCTGAATCCTTGCATGATATTTCCTTTTGAGTATTCACTGCAACCTGAAACCATCAACTCCTTGATCTATATTCCACCACTGGTTTGCCCTCTCTGATGGATCATTTCATCAGCATGCAAGTTCTCTAGGTGCTGTTTCACATCCAAAAAGAATAAAAAGTTTAAGGATAAAAAAGTGTGTACAGATAAAACAGAGACCTAGAATAGACGACATGGAAATAGAGAATATTTCCACCCTTTGTGGGAGCTGAAAAACAAAGCAAAGGAAGGGTTTTTGTTGTGGTTATTGTTGTTCTGTTTCATTTTGTTTTACAAAATTTTTGACCCTTAAAGGGGCACTCTTTTTGATGATACAATATTAGCAAGTGGTTAAGTATAGTTATGTCATGGAGTGCAGCTGTGAAAACTGCAAAATAATTTTGTAAAAGTTTCACTGGGTTAACATACAAAATAACATAAAATTTTCCACTGTACCAATTTTTACCTGTGCAGTTTAAGTGTTGTGGATATTCACACTATTGTGCAACCAGTCTCCAGACCCTTTTGCATACCTGAAATGATACACTGTCCACTAAACAGCAGCTTGTCATTTCTCCCACTCCTCAGCCTCTGACAACTGCCTTTCTACTTTCTGTTGCTATCCATTTGACTACTCTAGTTGCTCCGTTAAGTGGTACCATGAAGTGTTTTGTGATTGGATTATTTCACTGAGCGTAATCTCATCAATGCTTATCAATGTTGTAGCATTTTCTTTTACAAGGCTAAATAGTATTCATTGTATGGATGGACCACATTTTGCTTATCCCCTCATTGTCATTGTACACTGGGGTTGCTTCCACGTCTTGTCTATTGTGAATAGTGCTACTATGAAAATGGGTGTGCAAATATCTGTTTACAATACTACTTGCAATTATTTTGAATGTACTCCCCAAAGTGGAATTGCTGGATCAAATGGTGAATGAAATACTGTTTTCCAGATGGCTGGAGTGCTTTATATTCCCACCAAGAAGGCAAGAGGATTCTAATTCCTTCATATTCTTTTTTATTTATTTTTATTTTTTTGTGGGTACCGGGGGTTGACCTCAGGATCTCGTGTGCCAGCAGGCGCCCATGCCGCTGAGTGATATCACCGGCCCTTTTTTGTATGTGGGTACCGGGAGTCGAACTCAGGATCTCACACTTACTGGGCAAGTGCTTACGCCGCTGAGCCATCTCACCAGCCCCTAATTCCTTCGCATTCTAGCCAACACCTTTAACTTTCTGTGTTTTTAGAATAATCATACTAACAGATATGAGGCAATGTCTCACGGTGGTTTAAATTTGCATTTTTCTAAGTACAAATTTAGTAATACTACTAACCTTTGCCTTTTATTGTACCTTTTCCTATAATATTTGGCACAAAATGTTTTCAAGTAACGGTGTCCTTTACTTTGAGACGATGACAATTTCTCTCTCATAAACATTAACATTAAGAGAAATCCTGGTAAATGTTGTAAGGTAAAATGTTATTAAACACTACCCAAAGTTCAAAATACTGAACTAACCAATGTTCAAAATACTGAAATATTACCATTCTGCTATAGTTTCCAAGTCAAGGACAATTCTTTGAAAAATACTAATATTGGTTAATCTTTCATCCTTTGCTCCCTTAAATTATGTTTTTTTAATCACCACATACTCTCAAACAACTATAGCCTTCTGTTTTTCAAAGATTTTATTACAAATTATCAGAGAAATGTATAGCCATTCCTTCCCAGGAGAAGAGAGCAATATGCTGTCCTAAAGAGATAAGAGAAACAGTAAATGATTCCTCTTATCAAGGTCTCTGTGGTTTTTGTACTGTTATGGTTATGAGTATTTATTCAAAGTATTTATGAGTCAGTATTCTGCATTAGGCACTGGAAACTCAAAGCAAAAATGAGACAGTTCCTGATCTAAAAAAATCTCACAGCCAGGAAGTCATCAAGTTTAGTATGTGCTGATATTGAAAGCAATTTGCCCAACATGTCATGGGAGGATAGAGAAATAATGAAGTGGAATATAGAACATGGAATGGAAAGAGTTGTTAGATACAAGGCCAGGTAGTAAAGTAGATAATTAGGGCACTTTGAAGTATTCTAAGATATAAAATGCATAATTGAACTTTTGCTATAAATTCTTTTAAATCCATCCTCAGATCCTTTCCTCCTTCCATTTTTAATTGATAATTTTGGTCCACCTACTTGTATCTCAATAAGTTACTTGAATGATTCATGTTGCAAAAATCTAAATACTTCATTGTTTGTTGCTTGAATTTTGTACAAATACAAACAAACGGTGATACTTAACTGCCTGGTTTTACAATCATGATCTTACAAGATCATCTTCTATATAATTTATTTTCACTAAATTTGTATTTTACTGTTACACTGAAGGGGGAAAATTTATAGTCCATAAAATTGTTTCATATCTTGTAAAAAGTTTTAAGTTATATTCATTTTTATCTCATTGCTGAGGAAAAGAGTTCCTTAGGAACTCACATTTTCATATTTATTTAGCTTAAAAACTTTGATGAGAAGTGGCCATATGAAGAGGAAGTTTCCGTGGTATTTGGGCTTGTGACTTGAGTATTTTAAATTAGCTGTGAGTGTGATTTTGCTTCTTCAAGGATTTGTGCTTGAGTTAAGGAAAGTCCTGGGTGAAATGTGTTTTTCAGGTTCTTACAGCATTTGAATGGAATTAATATCAAATAATTTCTGATTTGATATTGTCTGATGAGATTATGAAGAAAAGTTCTGTCATTTTTCATCTGAGCATACTGAAATGTGTGGAATTGAAGGGATTTTGCCAAGGAAATACAATTACAGTAATAAATTGCAACATAACCGGAAACAAATAAGTCTTCCACTTAGTCTAGATGAGTTAGTTACAAGGAATGAAAGAAAGTAGCCCTTTTGTGAAACTTATTGAAAGTTGATGATTTTTAAAATATATATGTGTTAAGCACTTTGCATTAGTTTAATTTCTGCATATGAAGTTTGTTTGTTACTATACTAAATATGTTCAGTAGATGCAATCACACTCATCTAGAATTTTCTTTCAGTTAAAGGGCTTGTGTAAATTGAAATGAATGCAGAGAGATAGTAGGGAATGCATTCAGAGATTAAAATTGCAAGCAGAACTAACATAAAAACAAGGAAAAGTTTTCCTTTTTGAGTCTTTCTTTCAGAATTTCATTTTCTCTCTCTTGTTTTCACACTTCTAGTTATAAAGGCAAGTATGTTCTAATTTGCTTGCTTTCTTACTCAAAGTTATTGGGGTTAACCTCTTAATTAAGTTTATTCCTTCTTTCAGCAATTTGAATTCTAAATGGAGGAAGGGAGGAAGCCAGTTGTTTGGGTCCATTGGTTCTACTCTTTTATTTCTATTGAAAAACTTATATTTTAAAAATGTTCTCCTTGGTTGATGTCAGAAATATGTATTGCTTTATGAGAATCTGGGTTCAACAACCACTTTAATTGAAATCTTTACATGGCTATGAATTTGCCTGCCTATCTGTCTGTTTGTTTGTTTGTTTAAGACTTTATTTTTCTAAACCAGTTTTAGTTTACCAAGGCTGGCCCTGTTTTAATAAATAAGCAATCACGGAAACTCACATGTACTGACTGCTATTTGGTATGCCTTAAGTAGATTCTCTCCTTTAACCCTGGCAATGGTTTTATAAAATAGGTACTGTTAATCCTACAAGCTTTCACAACTTTGACACAGAACTAAAGTTATCCTGGGACTTTTTGCCTGCAAAGTCTATAATATTGTTGTTAACAAGTGGTCGATGCTGCTTTTGTTCCATTAGGATAGAAGTCACAACCAGGCAAAATGTAGCCCTTTTAGTATTACCAGCCCTGAGCCAGTGGCTATCAGACATTAGTGTTAGCAGCCTTCCACCATTCTCCTGGCATCCAGAGCCAACAGCTACTGGAAGCCCCCAGGAACCTTTTCTGTGACTAGAGACCAAGTCTGTGGCAGCTCTCCTTTGCCGTGCATCGTTCTCTGGCTGCTAGCCACCTTTGGTGCTACCAGCCCTGGCTGCTGGCCTCTCTCAGCTCCAGTGGCCTTCAGTGTTACCAGCTCTTAGTGTTTTCAGCTCAGTCTGCCTTACTTGAGAAAGAAGTCATGGATAGGCAAAAATATGTCACATAAGAATAGCTTTACTAGGATTCATATTACAGCATAAGGGGGAACAGTGCACCAGTGACCCACTAATGGTATGAGGAAAGTTGCTCGTCTAGGGAAAAAATGACAGAATTGGGAATATCAGTGTCAGACTTTCTGTTTAGCCATGGGGAAGGGAGGCCTCCTCATGGACCTGACTGAGGATAGAAGCAGAGGGGCAGAGTCATCCAGAGGCTTGAAGAGTGGAGTCATCTGGAATGGCCACGTGCGAAGGAAGCTTGCTGCAGCTGAAGCAGATGTCTACTGGAGTGGCCATGAGCATCTGCTATAGCTGTAGCCAGCATTTGGGAGAGCAACAGAAGAAAGAAAAACAAAATAAAAAATACATCTAGAGGAATATTGGGCACTTAACTGCGGTCTAATTATCACTGTTCTATGAAACTTGCCCCCTAAAGCACAGAGCACAGTGCTTTCTACAGAGTACAATTCTCTGAATGTTGAATTGGATGAATGAATTGAATAGCATTCCATATTTAATGTGGTTATAGTAAAAAATGAAGAAATAATCATTTTCGCATTAGAAGAATAAACACAACCCTAAAATGTTAATTTGCTAGTTACTCTTCCTCCTGGTGGATATAATCTGGTACTTAAACTTATATATCTTATATGCTACACAGACATTTCAACCTTCTTATATTATTAACCTTCCTGACATTTATGTAAGATTAAAATGGAAAAATGAAATAGTATCAATAATCCTTTTTATATAATATAGTGAACTGGGTAGAGCATGATGAGTTACTTTTATTTTAAAAATATAGTGTTACTCTATTTTGACTGGCAGATGTTAAGATTTTAGTGTTAGCATTAATTTGTTTTCTTTTAATTATACAATTACTACATTCATTTTCCTTAGTGAAATGAAAAAATATCCCACTTGCCAAATACTGATGCTATGTTTTCAGGGGGCTTAATATGTAGTCTCATTAGGTTTCTGTTTTTAAGCTGGCAAAAGTTTATGAAGTGTGTATTTGTTTATCTTGAGAGAATTTTGCTTGTGCATTTTAAAGATAAAATTACCATTTTCCTTACGCAATTTGTGCCAATATTTGTCCTACATTATTAGAACAACAAAAGTTTCTCACTTTGAAATCTTATGCAGTTCCAATGGGTTTCATCTGTTCTTCCAAAAACACTGATAGAATACTGTACCTGCTGCATGTTTTTACAAAAAATATTTTTTGTTCTTCATCTTTAAAAGGTATGTTTATCTAGAAGTCTGTGAATCAATATGAGATTTGTTTTATATTTTTAAAAATATTGATTTGAACTTTAATGCTAAGAATCCTCATATGGTACTTTTGTTGTGTGTTTATTTTAATATTTAAGCAAATAAAAACAGCTGCTTATAATACTAATGATAATGTTTCTACAAAGACATAGAGATGAGCTTTATCTCCCCTGTGGCAAATACTGGCCCATCTTCTCTATCCACATGAAATATTACATTAAAATATTAGCAGAACACCATGATTCTCTTAGATTCTTCCCTAGTTGGCTAGACATTCAAGAGAAAAATTTAAAGAAGAAACAACTTTCATACAGATATTATTATTGATTAGCAGAAAATTGATAATAACCAAAAAACTAAATTTTGAATTTTATACTTTTCAGTGGCTTTGAAATATGTTTTCTTCCACTTTGGCTTCACAACTCCCCTGTTGATATGTATTAACCCCAAGACATAAACATTCAGGGCAGTGAGAAGTACGTCTGCCCCTCACTCCACATTAGCAGAGTCAAGTTAAACTTGGGAGTTCTGACCACAAGGCTTGTTACCTAAGTTCCACCGTACTTTCCATGATTAGATGCCATGAAGTGTGGAAAATAAAAATGGAGTAAGAATTTAGAAGATATTCAAATCTTTCTCATTCACCTTATGATTTAAATTATAAAACACTTAAACCTTAGATGATCAAACTTTCCTTTTTAAGGAGTTTTGCTTGAATGTGACAAGGGGGGCTGACCTAGAGGAATCTATCACATTGATCATGTGATGGAAGTGATAGAGAAACAAACCAAGCCTTGTCTCATCATATGAAATTTTACTTTGTTTGCAGCTGCAAACATTTTTTGAGACATTCCTGAGGGTCCGTTCACCTCTGCAGGCCTTGGATACTATGAAGGAAGCAATTAGCAAACTCCTGCTGGCAGCTGAAGTCTTCAGTGAAACATCTACTCTGGGACCAAAGACCTCCCATAGGTAAGACCAAATTTTAATCTAAAAAGAAAGAAAACTATCTTCTAAAAACTGTTAGTGAGAATATATCTTAATTATAAGTAGGTGGTCCTTGTAAAATTTTGTCACTGTTGCACAAATACGATCCGCTAAACATATATGACCCAGTTTATAGGTCCTAAAGCTTCAGAGTGTGCTATACATTTGTTAATATCAGAATGGTGGTGACGAGAACTACACACAAAATTTTAAATTAATTTTTAAATTGCAGCTTCTTGGGCTGGTAAGATAGCTCAGCAGCATAAGCACCTGCCTGGCAAGCGCGAGGTCATGAGTTCGACTCCTAGTACCCACATACGAAAAAATGGCCAGTGATATCACTCAGTGGCAGGGGTGCCTGCTGGCACGTTGAGGTCCTGAGTTCGACCCCTGGTACCCACAAAAAAAAAAAAAATTGCAGCTTCTTTTCCAGTTAAGCTATTTCTGTCATATGTGCTTAGTGTGACTTGATGTGATTTTGCCTATACATAATAAATTTTGTTCTCAAGATCTTAGACAGTCCTCATTGCTAGAATAATACCCAATAACCACAATTTAAAGGAGGAGAAGCTTATTTTGGCTTGTAGTTACAGTCCATGCCCCTTTAAGTTGTGGGCTCCAAGGCAGAAATTGACGGTGGAAGGGCCTACGTAAAGGAAGAGCTGCTCACAGCATGGTGGCCAGGAAGCAGAGCACAAAGGAAGGAGGCAGAGAGGAGATACACCCTGCAGGTCACAGTCCCGTGGTCCATTTCCAACCAAGCCCTGGCTCCTAAGAACAAGTCAGATATGTACCCTCAGGATCAAATCATTCTAAATCTAAACTATGTATCAAATATTCCAATGATTTCAAAACTGTGGAGAAGGAAAGAAAAACTTGTATTAACAAAGTTCAATATCTTCTATCCTCATTTCTCAGCTTATTTGAATACAACTTATTGTCTTTTTCCATTCGGTGTGTAAACAAAACCCAGAGATGGCTCAATTTATTATATTCATTATGATACTTTATATGTGAATGAGTGCCTAATATGTAGGAGTAGACTTTTTTCTCCATTTTGAGGTTTTCATGGAATAACTTCATCATTTAATTTAATATGCTATGAATAACTTAGATGTTTTTGTATTTTCTGTAAGGAAAAAAACAGACTCCAAATCAAAAAACGAGTTACTTGTCATTTTCAATTGTCCAAGCCACTACTGTTTTTAATTAGAACAGATATTGAAATTTAACCACAGCAACTATTAACAATATAATACCAAGTAATAAGGTAAGTATAGTGAAGAGACTATGTTTTCATGTTACTTTATGTTTTTATTTCAGATGTAGATTATGTTTTCAGCTTTTAACTTTCGATATCGGTTATGGCAGTTTCAGGTATCCTGTAGTGCTTCGGGTGAGTATGCCAGTGGCTTCATAAGTGTGTTGAAGGGTGTGTGTGTGTGTGTGTGTATTTTCATTCATAGTAACGAATGGATAAACAGCAAATTGCATTAAATTCACTACAGGCTTTGGCACATTTTTGGTTGAAGGTCGGCACATGGGGAATTTATGAGTTCCAGTCTCCAATGGAAAAAACATGAATTTTTCTATGGTTTAACTACTGCTTACAAAGAAAAGACTAGTGTATGTTAATGGAGAAAGGCAAGACATACAAATAGTAGAAAATAACAGATTACCCAGATTCTGTTACACGTGATGTTATGGAAAACATAACTCTGTTATGTTTTATGTACGGACATCAAGTTTAAAATTGGTATATATTTGAATTTTAAAAGCCATGGGAATTTTGAAATACGTTTTTTTCTGGTATATATAAATTGAATAGTATTTTTGTACACTTTGATTCTTTTCAAATTTCTGCAATTAAATGAACATTTTAGATAATCTCTCTCAACATATTTTTACTTTTAAACTAGCCATCGAAGTGTCAAGAAGATAAAAATAGTTCATTTAATTAGTCTGTAGAAGGCTGTTTCTTGGATTATGAGATGAGAAGGGAAGAACAAATTAAAATTATGAATAATGAAAATTCAACTTCTCATAGCATTTGTTTGCCAACTGTAATACAGAGAAATCAATTACAGATATTTGGTTAAATAGCTTCAAGATTTATCTATAAAAGTTTAAAGCTTTATGAAATGACTTATTTTAGTGGCCGTTTATTATTTTGCACACATATCTAATAGTTGGTATTATGCTATTTAAATGTCTAGTTCAGAAAAAATGTTACATATTGTCTTTCATGAACACAGATTCTTCAGTTATAAAGGGTTTCAAGATAAGACAATGTGGTTTTATAATACTTAGTTAATTTCCTTGTATATTAAAGAACTGTATTTTAAAAGAGCATCGCTCATTTATAAAATTGCTCACCTCCTAAAAGACCACTAGATGTCAGTTCCGATCTACAGTCCAACAGGAAATAAATCGTGTCTTACGACTCCGCTGTAAAAGTTAATGAAAAATATTTGCTTTGCTTTTACCCTTACAAAGGTGCATGAGCATTTAAATTTTCAAGATGATGATAATATGAATTTTGAGGACCAAGATACAGAAGAATTCCTTTTAAAAGACACTTTCAATTTTCTCTTCTCCAATGAATCTTCACTGCTTGTATTTTCTGGGATATTTCAGAAACTTCATAAAGCAGGTGTATTTAAGGTAAGTGTGTATTTGTGCACTGATAAATATTTTTTCACGTCGTTCTTCAGGTGCTATTTTTTCACAATTAAGCAATTTGAAAATTCATTTAAAATGAATTAGTATGTTACATTACATCTCTTAAATTTTTCTGACCTAAAGTCCAGTATTATTTTTAGATCAACTGAGTGTGCGAAGTGAAGATATTTATAATTCCTGCAGAATGTTTATGAATATTATGAGTAAACATGTATATTATAGAATACTTTTAAAGGAAAGTGAGAATTTTTTGGAGGTAGTCTAGAAGTGTTTTGGACTAGGGAGTGTCCCAATTTGGTATCAGGGCATTTAAATTATAGCATTAACCTTTATACCTGCATGCCTGATAACATGTTTGGCTAGATGCTAATGATCAGGGTGTAGAGATTCAGAGTAGAATTGGCTAATTGTTGTGGTATGTTAACACAAGTATTGTTGATACATGAAAACACTATACATTACAAAGCTGAATATTGTTCTTCTCATATTTTTCTGTTTTGAAACCTATGTTTGGAAAATTTGGAACAGTAGAATATGACAGGTTTCACAAAAATTGCTGTTATGTCTCTCACAAACAGCAGCAGTACAGTTCTCGGGGATGCATTACGGAAATAAAAGGACATTGGATAGTAGGTGGGAGGGAGGTGTCTGCTTACTATAGTCTGTGAAACTCCAAAACGCTGTCCCATACTTGAGGTTTGGTGTAAATACTCCTTTGAGGCTCTCACCTCCAGCACCAGGAAGGCGATGGGAGATTCTTCCGAACTCTCAAACTGGTTGCCACCCCCACTCTGCCCTCCTGTGCTCCCCCCTCAACCTCAATACCAAAGCATCATTGAGTTATTTCACCCAGGTCCGGCTTGTCAGATACGAAGTTTTCTTATATGCAGATGTTGTTTTGACAAGTTCAAATTACTATGCATCATGTAACATTCATTAGGTTAGCTGTTTATAAAGTTTAAAATTTGCTTTTATGAAGGGGGAGGCCATTGGGGTAAAGATGATTTGGTTTTTGAGCAATTTCTTGTTTTTTCCTTAATCTAGGGTGAAAACTATCAAAAGGAACTCAATCAATGTCTATCATTAGATGAAATTGATTCAATTAGGACTTTCATAAAGGAACTTGGGAGTCTGGGACAATTCCAACTGGTAAAAAACATAAGTGACTTGATTCGTGTTGCGTACTGAGATAACAGTAGATCAGTCATAAACTATCTGCATTTGACTTCAGAATAAAGATATTACATTACAAAATAAAAATCTTGGAAGTGTCCTTCTTCCTTTCAGAGATCTAAATAGTAACATGTATAAGATCTATATGGTTTACTTTAAAAGTTTGCAAACAAGTAGTGACTTATTAAAGGTAAAAGAATATGGTATTTTTATAACCACCAGGATTTGACAGTTCTCACTGGGAAAACATCAGCATTTTTCTAAAAAGGTTTTGCTTTTAGCTTTGGGACATTTACATGCAACCAATATTAATTTCTGCTTCTTAAACCCTTTTGGTTTGTATAAACTAAAATATAATTAAATGTAATAAGAATATTTTAGAAAACTACCTAGATCTTAATTTGTTGTAACTCTACAAAATATCAAAGCAAGCAAATAATCATAGTGACTTGTACTGGTTTCAGTCTTTAAAAAAGTTTTTATTTTCTCTCCTATATATTTTATTGGGTTCAGTTAATTTACTGGTCAATATCAGAGGATATTTATTACATATGAATATCCATACTCAGTACATGCTTTGTTTCCACTTCTAAAGCTTCTATAAACTATAATAATTTGCATTTTCCACCATATAAAACAGAATTTTAAAAGTGTTGCAAAAGAAGTTTATTAATAATAAGCTGATGTTTGGCTCTAGCCTTTTTTAAAGTTTTTTAAAAAATCTATGCATACATATATACTACTTGTCTGAGTTGTAGCCAATTTACTAACTAATGAATATTTGACATTTGTTGTTATAATTTAGCCCTCTTTTGGGGAGGATTCAAGACAATTTCATTGATATATTTAGTCTTTTAATTAATTTATGTATAGTATTACCTTCATGACAATTTGACTCAATACTATAGAAAGATAATCAAAAAGACCTGGACTCACCTTTCAGGAATGTATAACCTAGGACACTGTGAATACAGAGAACATCTCTTGGTGCACTGTAGTGTAAGAACTAAATAATTATTTTGCAGGCGCAAGGCAAACCCTAATTTCCTGATTCCTGGTATAGATATTAGATAACTGTAAGGATTGTGTGTGTGTGTGTCTTTCTCACCCTGACAAAATTCACTTGTAACACAAGAGGATTTCTCCTCATTTTTCCTACTGCCTGGCTCCCTCTGCTATTTAGCTGTTTTCAGGTGTCTTTAGCAGGAAGGAAAAATCCATTTCTACTCATCTGAAAGAAAAGAAAATTTGGGCCGGTGAGATAGCTCAGCGGCATAAGTGCCTGCCTGGCAAGCGCGAGGTCCTGAGGTCGACCCCGGTACCCACAAAAAAGAAAATTTACCCCATTAGGAAATATTATTATTAACAATATTAGTTCCTCATTTAAAAAAAGTGACATTTACTTCCACAGCTACACAGAAAATCAAATTATGGTACTGACCAATGTATTGTTAATAACTGTTAATAAATCAATAAATACATTAATTTTTTAAAAAATATTGAACTAAATATAAAGCCTTTTCTAGTAATACTACATTTCAATTTACTTTACATAACTTATGCTGGGATATTTTGTGTTTGTGTATTTCTTCTCAGCTCTTCCCCTCCAATCCTCGAATTCAATCTCTGATGCGTGAGTTTTATGATACAAGAAATTCTATGGGAAAACCTGGCTCAGTCCTGACCCAATACTGGTCTCTTTTAAATATATTCGAACAATTTTGGCTCATGAATAAAAAGGCACAGCTACATCCACTGGAATGGTAAGATAGCCACAAATTTGAATTGTACAATCCAAAAAAATCTCCAGTCTAAAGATTGATTTCAAAAGCCTTTGCCTACATTAAAGAAAGCAACGAAAAGAAGTGTGTCCAAAAATTCATGCTTTGGAAAATAAATGTCTTCAAAGCATTGAAACCATAATGATTCTAGTGGTCTTCAAACACTGTAACAAAAATATATCCAACAGTTTTTCAAACCAACAAGGCTTGAATCCACTATAAAGTCATGCTTAAAATTAAAAGTTACAGGGCCGGTGAGACGGCTCAGCGGCTTAAGCGCCTGCCTTGCAAGCGCGAAGGCCCGAGTTCGACTCCCGGATCCCACATACGAAAAAGGGGCCGGTGATATCGCTCAGTGGCACGGGTGCCTGTTGGCGCGCGAGGTCCTGAGGTCGTCCCCCCGGTACCCACAAAAAAAAAAAAAAAAAAAAAAAAAATTAAAAGTTACAGTCAAGTTTTGTGCTATGATATATATCCTTGCATTGCTGGAGAAAGAATTAGGTAAATGCTATTATCATCTGAGTGGCACCTGATGCAATATAGAGGGCGTTTTGGAGGCATGACTTTATTCTTGGGAAAACTTATTGAAATTTATATACATATATTCTTTTGTTTGTGCTATTTCATATGGTAGTTTCCTATCTCCACTTCCATTCTCAGGAGAGGTAGTCACGAGAGAATGAGAGGGAAATGATACAAATGAGACATTAATGCCTCCAGTTCTTGGCTAAGTGGGCAGCACCTAAAGTTCTGTCTGCTTTTCTTTTATAGGGATTGAAGTAAAGGAGTATTTGACTTTTCTATTGCCAGGAAAGCAGACTTAAACCTAAACCTCCTAGGGAGATGAAAGACTAATAGACATGCCATTTTCATTTATGTCTCCTGCAGTTACCCTGGAGAAGATCTTCAGTTCTATTGACTTACACTTTGTTTCCTTCGGCCTCTGAAGATAGTAAAAACAATTCTATAAGAAACTCTTTTATAATTAAAAAATACAAATAATCATAAATTTGAAGGTTTCTTAGAAAATATCCCAGGGTAAGAACACACTATAATTGACACAAGTTTATGAACTTGGCCTGTTGCCTTAATACCTGGAAGTCAGAACCTAGCAGAAGGCCTGTTTGTATGCTTGAAAATTAAGTTTTAAATCATAGAGCGAAAAACCACTTTGTTTTCACTTTGTACTCACACAATCCAAGACTGTCTTTTTTATCATTATAGGCAGGAGAACAGACTTGATTTCCCAAGGAGCCTATTTAAGTATTGTTTTTAACTTTGAATAAGTTCCCTTGAGATGCACAAGCTTTACACAGTTTGTTCCCCAGCAAGTTTTTCTCAGGTTCCACATATGTTGTAAGATGAAGCAATTCACTAATTTTAAATGCAAACGATTGGATTCCCTTCCAATAAGGAAAGTTACTAATAAAGGTGTGCTGAGCATTATTAGAAAGGATCATGACTTCCTCAATTTGTACAGACATGGATTTAAAAATCCCAGCTCTCCGCCAGCCGTGGTGGCACGTATCTGCAATCCCAGCACTCTGAGAGGCCGAGACAAGAGTATTGCAAGTTTTATCCCAGCCTGGGCAACCTGTGACTCAGTGAAAATTTAAAAATTTTAAATTAAAAAAAAATTAAAAATAGAAAAAGGCTAGGGATGTAGCTTAGTGCAAAGGCCCTGGGTTTAATCCTTAGTACCAAAAATAAATTTCAACTCTAGAGTCTATTAGTTATGACAGGTAAGATTCTGACCCTTCTGAGACTCAGTTTCCTCATCTGTGAAACATGAGTTATGCTACTTACCACATACAATTGTTATTTCAGGAGGAAGACGCAAAATAGCTTCTGTGTGCCTAACGCTGTGAACACTCGTAGTTGTGAATGTCAGTGCACTTTCCTTGTCATGTTTCCGAGCCATCCAAAGATCGCTTTTTCTTCTATAGTGGGAGTAATGTTTGTCTTTGTTTTATAAGGAAAGCAAGACATGTTTGAAAGAGTTATCTATGTCAACACTGAGATAAGTAAATTTTAGATGTTTATCAAAAAGCAATTAATATAATGCTCCTAGAAAAATTTGTAAATTGTCCTCGATTTGAAGTATCTTTAAATTTACCTGAGAGCATATGCACATTTAATAATCATTTATGCCTCACTCCATGGAGATGAATATATATTGTATGATTTTCCTGATCAGAAAACTGAAGTTCTAAGAAAATGGGTTACTTGCTCAAGTTGCACAGCTAATACAAATAGACTTGAGACTAAGATCCTGTTCCTCTCATCCGTGATCTAAAATGCGTTTTTGCAGGGCATCACGCAGACAGGGAAATCATCATTGTCCAAATCTTTAAAATGTCACTTCAAGTGTTTTCCTCCAGAACAAGCCAGCATTATATGCCTAATTTACCTACAAGGTCTAATGATTTCATCCTCCTTTTAAATAAAGATAATTTACTTCCAGCAACAAGGTGAGGAAAGATAATGTCAGAAAAGCAAGAGTAGTAGGTGATAGTTATGTATGTGCCCCAAGGCTCAAAATTCAGAGTTCCCAGTGGAGTTAGTGTAAATCTGAATGGAATGGAAATATTAAAATCGATGTGCAGTGCTGAGGATATAGCTCAGCGGCACAAGCACCAGCCTGGCAAGCATGAGGTCCTGAGTTCAATTCCCAGTACCAATAAATAAATACATAAATAAATAATCAATGTGCAGCATCTGCTAATTTTCACTTTATTGGAAATAAAGTTACATGTGCATTTTGCACTAAGAAAATGCTTTTCAAGAAAATCCAGATGGAGGGCCGATGAGACGGCTCAGCGGCTTAAGCGCCTGCCTTGCAAGCGCGAGGGCCCGAGTTCGACTCCCGGATCCCACATACGAAAAAGGGGCCGGTGATATCGCTCAGAGGCACGGGTGCCTGTTGGCGCGCGAGGTCCTGGGGTCGACCCCCCGGTACCCACAAAAAAAAAAAAAAAAAAAAAAAAAAAAGAAAATCCAGATGGATTCAAAACAAATAACTTACCCAAGAAATTACCAAGAAATCACAGCAAGATGCCTTTATATACAAAGTGTCTCATTCTAGTAAGATAGCAATGTTCCAAAATTTAGTGTATGTGCTTTTCAGCGTTGTATCTTTTTCAAATTTCACCTGGAGGTTGTGCGTCATGGAATTCTGAAATTTTTTCATTTTTTAATTTGGCCTTGCTCCGGATTGGACTTTAAATCTATCTTGCATTGTGCTTGCTTTATGTGTTTCTCGATATTTAGGAGGAAAGAGCTACTTTAAAATAAGTCTTAAACGTCATTACTTTTTACCTCAAATTACTTTATCATATGTATCAAATAAAGTAAAACTTTCAGAAGTTTCAGAATCTGCAATAAAATTATTACACCTTCTAAGATTAGCAAAGTATTTAATTCTTATATCCTTGATTCTCTTTAATTTCCTATCTGATGGTTATATTTTAAGAAGAGCAGAATATACCTTGTTTTCTCTGTTACAGTGCCCAGCACAATGTATAGAGAAATAATGGCATACAAAATGTTATTTAGCACAAAGCATTTTATTTAATTCTCATAGCATTTTTGTGAAGTAAAGCAAGTACTGTTACCTCAATTTTTCTGGGGTGAAAATAAAGGCAAAGAGCACAGAAAAGTCATAGTAGATCATTATGCTGTGTTCTCCATCATCAAAACCAGCAATTTTTTGCCCGTAATTTTGATTAGTTTCCTCCCAAATTTAAGGATTTAAGGGCAATGCTGACAAGCATCTAGTTAGTCATACAGCAGAGCAGATGAGACAAACATGCCAAGATATGACTAACCTTTACTCTTCAGCACGTTTCTCAGAGTTTAAGGATAGAAGCCCTAGTGACATTGGTCATTTATGGCACGGCACACTTAGCTTTCACAGATTCTGTGTATGTTCTCAGGGTGTGTCTCAGAGTTTCCAAGGTTTTTTGCTTAAACATTCCATAACTTTAGCCAAAGGTCCCAAGAAGAATGTGTGTTCTGAGTCATTTCTGTTGGACTTAGGCTATCTATCGAGGTCACTCAGCTCTTTGCCCCAGTTTCTTTCAACTATGCTTCTACCAATTAGAGATGATGAGATTTTCATTTACCTCACTGGAGGTTAGATTGCCCATTTTCAGGAATGATATCCAGAAAGTGTTTCTTTGTCTTCATCAAAATCACTCTTGCACAGACAGAAGAAAAGATAGCAAGTTTGATATAATTTCTATGAATTTTGCTCATTTCATTAATCCAGGATTGTTTTTGCAGGAATTCTTCCATGGAAGATGAGAATGTTGAAAAACCACAAATGTCATTTGATGCAGTTGACAGTAAAAAAGGTAAAAGCACATAGTCCCATTTGTTTCAACATCAGAGTATTTCCTGGCCAAAAGACATAAAAACGTTGGCCTTCATTAGCAATCAAAAGTGCAATTAGATAAAGAAATGTTATTTTCCCTCAAAATCAGAGGTTTCTTCTTGAAGATAATAGATTTGGAAGAAGTATAGGAAAATAAGTATTCTCAAAATGCTATTAGAGGTATAAACTAGAACAACATTAACTAAAAGGCCACTTAATAGCACATAAATTGTTTATACAAACCAGAAATTCTACTGCTAGATATTCATTTCAAGGAAATAATTAGGAATGTATAAGAATGAAAATAAATAAGCTGGTAATAATTGAAAAATGTTAGAAGCTACCACTATTGCCATAAGAGTAGATTTGATACATATATGAAGTCATATTCAATGAAAATTTAAGGTCATTCCAATATCATGGAAAAAATTTATGTCATGATAGACATTTAAGTATATTGTTCAATGTAACAATTGGCTATTAGCAACATGAATCTCAAGTCAAATTAATGTTGATTTTGATTTTTTCTTTTTTATCTTTATTTTCTCTTCTAAAGAAAATCTGAGATTTTGCCATAAAATATTTGTAATTTTAAGAAAAAACTATAAGACATTCCCACCCATATGCTATGCTTTAAAAAATTCAAAGCTTTTCCTATTACAAACCAGGATTTAACCCAACATAGTTGTTCCCAGTGTGTGTGCCCTAGCCCTGGTCAGTGGCGATAGCATCACCTGAAGGTTAGAGATTCAGGTCTTCTAAGTCAGAATCTCAGGATTAGGACCAGTAATTTGCATTTTAACAAGCTTTTTAGATGAGTCTGAAGCACGCTAGAGTTTGAGGACCACTAAATGAACAAAGAAGGAGGAACAGTGAAGAATTAAGGGGGAAAGGAGAAAAGAAGGAAGGGAAAAGAATATATATATATATACAATTTAGCTAAAATAATTACTCTACTAATTTCTATTAATTCATTGAAAAGAACAGTTTGTGCTTACACTGTTTGATCAATTTTTCATGGCTATATCCTGTAATCTGAGCAACTACTTTGAAGATAACAATACACAATATATTAGCCATTGTTAATCCCCTATTAGCTTGTTTTGAATGCTGTATCATTGTTTTTATTGTGTTTCCTCTTTAAAATTAAAAAAAGAACTAATGATAAATGGGTATTATGACTGCCTTTCTCATTCCAATCATTTTTATCTTTAGATGAATTATTTAAAACAGTCTGTGTATTTGTATTTATTCATTTGTTCCATAAATATCTATTACAGAATTTTCTAGATAGATATTTGGTTAGTATAAGATAAGTAGTAGAAAAAACTAGATACAATTTTTAAATTCTAATTGTTTGGGAAATTATAGTCCTCAGATCATACAACTAGGAGAAACTTCAATAGATTACTTTCAGGCAGAGAATGGCATTTAGACCATTTGTTTTCTTCTTTAATATGTTCTTTAATATGTTTAATATGAATAAAATAATCATTCATTTGTACTTTGAGTCAAATAACTGGTTTTATTATGGTTGTCAGCTTTATTTAGAAATGCTCACTGGTGTAATGAAAGCGAAATAACAAAACGTGCATTTTACTAAATTATCATTTGCTTAAGATAACAAAATAAGTGTCTTCAAATCGTAATTAATAGTTTTCATTTTAAATTTATGTTTCTTTTTTTAGCTGCAGTTCCACAAATTTTGAATGAAAATAAAGATATACAATGCAGCAATGGTGAGTTGAGATTAAATTCCAGCAACATAATCAAAAGTTCAGACGCAGCCCTGCTTTGAAAAAACAATCATTTTATCTTATCTGAGCATCCTTAGGCTACTAATTTTAAGCAGATTTTAAGAAGTTGCATTTATGATTGAGACAGTATCTGTCACTTTTGCATAAAAAGAATATTGTAAGTTATCTATCTTTGAGCATGAAATAATGCTTGGATTTGTGTTTATCAACAGTAACTTCTAAAGTCATTTCAAGGGCCTTGAGGGATTCTAAGTCTTTATATTGAAGATCCCTCAAGAGGACGAGTTTGGCTTAGCAGCCTTACACATTGATCTTCAGGGATCTCACTGCTGGACTTGATTTCTTTCTAGCCAGATGATTGCCATGATCGAGAGTGCTTGAGTAGAATCGTCTTTATAATTCAGAGTTTTTGAGCCATTTTCAATTTATTTTGTTAAAATGTATTTTTACCAAACCATAATAAATATATGTATATACAGTTTATATAAACTTTAAGTTTAAAAAACAGTTTTTTTCATTTTGAGTGGTAGTATCACAATGGTCATGCAAATATATCTTTCAAGGAAGTCTAACTCAGTTTTAAAAATCACAAGGTTTTTAAATACCTGAGCTGGATCTTGAAGCTGGGTGTTCAGCTTCTTTGTTCAATGCTCCTGAATTTTCTTAATATGCAATAGTGTATTGTAAAAACTAAGACTTCTATATGGTAGGCTTTTTAGTCAATGTATATCTTTTAAATATGGTTATATCTATCTGTCTGTATTTGGTGCTAAAATTAGATAGTTTCATCTTGTACAAAGAAAAAAATCAATTCCAATAAAACATTAAAGTTGAATAAAATAAAATGTATGGGCTTAGGTTTAATTTATTATAAACAGAAGTTCTTCTAATTTAATAAAATGTATGTTCAAAATACAAATTGATTCAATCATAATGTTTTACCATTACCACTACAATCATGGCAGGCTGACAAATAATATAATAATAGAATTTAATAGAATTCACAAAGGCATCCAGTTAAAATAACACTTTAAATAAAGTATTGTTAATAGGGAACAAAGAATAGGCATTAAATATGCTGTCCCTGTCCTATATCTACTGAGGTCCCCTATCTTCAGAAAAATAATGATTTGTATTCTCCTAGGACACTATTATTTAGAAAGTGGTGGAAAATGACTAGTAAGAAAATTAGGAGCAGAATTAGAATAAACATGTGTTGGGCATCCACTCTGTGCCAGTCCCCACCTTAGAAAGCTATTTTACCTCTTCTGGAGGTGAAGTTCTCAGTTGACAAATGAAAGAATTGTATTGGATGATCTCATTTTTTTTTTTCAGTTTCGAGTTAACATAGCAATTGAACATGATAGATAACATCTGTGGCACTGTTCATGATTTTATGTTGATAAAAACTGGTAGCACCTGTATTTTCCTAATTAATCTTCTTACTTTTATGTTATGTTTTAAATTTTTTTTTGATTATGGGTCAGAACAGGTAGGATTATCTTTAAGATTCCTGGTTGTTTTTGTGTTTAATATGAATTATGATTATCCCTCAAGAAAGCAATAAAATTCTATGGTTAAAAGACATCCATTAAAAACAACCCAAACTTGGAACTGCTTTTCCCCATAACTTGCCAAATAGGCTAAGCAGTCTGCCACCACCATACCTCATGCTAGGTTCTCGGTAGCTCTAAGGTAAGCTGGCCTGAGACAAGTTGGGACTTGGGTGGGAAAGACGCTAAGGAAACACCAGGTGTTTGTAGGCAGCAGTCTGATGATTGAGCTGAAGATGATGTCAGAGTAAATCAGCTTTCAAGCAGGGGTCTGTGATCCAGGGCTCAAGCCAGAAGTAGAGAGTTTCTGAAAATAAATAAATAAATAAATAAGCACTTGCCAAAATCCTGCTTAAGAAAATAATTGCACATTTATTTCATGTCAAGTAGGACTGCGGGTCAGTTTATAATGGGGACAAGCCCCACTGAAGGCTGTGACCATTTAAGTAAAATATAAAAAGAAAGGTAAAAAGCGTTGTCTTAGTCACTTTCTCCTCACTGGGACACAACACCTGACACCCACAACTTCAAGGAGAGATTTATTTTGGCTCATGGCTTCAGTCCACGGTCAGCTGGCTCTAAGGCAGAAATGATGTGGTAGAAGGGTGTGATGGAGGAAAGGTACTCAACCCATGGCAACCAGGAGAGAGAGAAGGGAGGAGCCAGGTGTAAGAATACACTCTTCCAGGTCACACCCCTGGGGACCCACCTCTTCGGACAGTGTCCCACCTCCTGACAGCACATTCAGCTACTGAATGCATGGGTGGATGAGTCCATCGATGAGTGTAGCACCCTCATGATTCACTCAACCTCTGTGCCCAAGAGAGTTTGGGGAGACATTTTAGATCTAAGCAATAACAACTGTAAACTGTGGGGAAGTAAATTTTTAGTGAATCTTTATAAAAATATGTCCTTTCAGTTAAATCTTCTTTCATCTTGAGGGGAAAAATCAACTACTTTGTCCTTCATTTAACTAAGTCTGGACACAGACATGTAGGACAAGTATTTACGTTCCCTTTGTGCCAGGGCAAAGAGTCTTCTGAAGTACAGTGCCTCTCCCTACTCAAGCTCATCTAGTGTTACGTTGGGTTGCAGTATCCATTTGATATGTTTCATGGTAATATCCTATTTTTACTGTGCTTATCTCGGTGCACTGAACATAGAATGTACTGGTGATGAAAACATTGATAAAAATGTATACATTATTAGTAAGTGGTGGAATTTGAATTAAAAGCTAAGATCTTTTTCAGTGTGAATTGTAATAACAAAATTTCTGCCCTCACTGTAATTTTTCTCCTCATTTGCCTGCATGTATTAGCAAGATAAAAATTTTGGATGACTTTTTATTCAAATAACAAGTAAAATAAGGCAAGTAGCTTACCCAATCCGGTGAGGTGTTCAACAGAATTGACTTGTTTTGATTTCTTAAAACTCTTCCATAAAATGAAATTGCAATATATATATTATATTATTTTTTCTTACATTATATTTAGTTTTTTCTCCCATAGGCTGAGAAAATCATAGAATATGGGGCAGAAATATGCAGGTTTATTCATTTGAATTGCTTTTGTGCATGATGGCAGCTATTCTGAGACCCAGCCCTAAGAACTAGACTAAAGCGCCTAGGTGGTTGGTGATATCCATTACAATGTACTTAGTGGTGCATCTACACATCGTCAAAGAAATAGAATAACTGTGGTCTTGTTGAAGCACTGTGGTCTTGTTGAGAGAGGCAAATGGATAGTCAGGGAGGAAGAGCTTGTGAAAGGACTTGGCTACCTTCTTAGGAGCTTAAGTTTGACTCTGAAAATGGTGAGAAACCACTAAAAATTGGAGACAAATCATCAGATTTGATTTTAGAAAAGCAATGTGATAGGTGTGTGAAAGAGGAAGAGGCAACTGACATAATAATCTCCTTTCTCTAAATTTAGTTTTATAGATTTCTGTAGTGACGTCTGTTGTCTTTTGTGTTTATATGTTGTTAAATATCACTGAACATTTTATGCAAAACAACACAAGGATGTTTCCATTTTGCTGATTTCTATAGAATTATCCTGGTTTTTGCTGAAATTTTATTATCTTTCAAAGAAAACTGATGGAACAAAATAGATGTTGACATTTCTTTGAAGAACATTTTACTAAGTTACAGGGTAATTTGTTCTGTCTAAACATTTATGTTGAATATAATTTAACAGGGGTTAGTACATGTGCCTCCAAAGCTATTTTCCTTTTTTCTCACCAAGATACTGCTGTAAAAAATTGTACTATGAAAGAGAAAGATTTCCTTAATTCTTAGAATCAATGGTATGAAATTATATTCTATATTCAAGAACAGAACTGAGCAGAAAATAGAACTTCCTCCTTATACTTTATGGCACTTTCTCATGAGAAGGTGGCCTGGGAAAGGAGTTGTCTCAGGATGCCCTTGTGGTTGTTTTTGTGTGAGTGTTTACTGTAATGCTGGAGTTTACATTCTTTGCTCCACCTTGCTGTGTGTAAACTACTATATCAACCTAATGGCAGTTTAATGACACTTCCCATGAGGAAATTTTCCTTATAGCCTGCTGGTTCCCTTCTGTCACCACCCCACAGAGGCATCGCCCACATTGTCACAGTTGCTTGATATATGCCATAGATATCACATACATCAACTCAGAGGGCAGACATTTTCCCCACCTTCTGTGCTTTTAAATTTTCAAGGGCTGAGGAAAAAAAAGCCATCTGTATAACACCAACTAAAGTCAACAGCTGCTATATGTAAATTCTACAATATTTGACAAATTGAAAATCCAGCTGAAGCCATAAATCAACTATGACCAAGATGCTGAGTGGACAGTCAGCCGGCAGTGATCACTGAAATTTTTCAAAGGATTGAGGACAAAACACCCTAATAATATATAGTTTTAAATAATTTATCCATTTCACAGTTTTCTTTGTTGTTTTTGTTTTTTAATCAGATAAAGACACACTATGCCATCTCACGCAGATCTTTACACATCCACATTTGGACCTAAATCCTGAATTTGATGCAAAGATCAGAGACTATTACTCGGAAGTCCCATTTGACGTGGTGATGGTGACAATTGGAGCGAAGACTTCTAAGTGTCAGTGCCAGGTGCACCTGCATGAGCCGGCGGGACCCAGGTATGGGATGTTGGCTGGAAATGAATGAGCTGGCTTGATGGGAAACAGGCACTTGATGCAACCTTGGAAAGTGTTTCAGGAAAGCTGAGCCACAAGGCCCTTTGGAAATATTGCCAGAGTGTGAGATCCTCCACTTTTTAGGCATTAAGTGTTTTAAAAGAATACATTTCTACTGATTTACTAGCAATCCGTAACTCACCTGTGTAGTGATGTTGTAACGGGAGAGGATCTTGTTATATTGGCTATTGTGAGAAACCATTAAGGGAATGTCTTTACTGTCATCTTCATGTTTTCAGATAGTTGAAGTTAATCCTTTGCAATGGTGAACAGTTCAATCCTTCTACCTCAAGGCAGCTCTTTAAATAGTCAGGGGTTCGTTGCTTAAACATGTTGGTGAGATTTTGTAGATACAGGACCACTAACTTTCCTACTCCTGCAGAGGTTTGCTTTTGTTTATTTTTGTTTTGTTTTCTTTTGTTTTGTTTTGTATCTGCTTTGAAAGTCACCAATTCTTCTGTTTGCAATTTCGAACACAGGCTAGAACTTTATTACATGCTGTGTCCATAGTAAGGAAAATACTTGTTCTTTCCCTGCTGTAGAGAAAGAAATGCATGTGGCATTCTTGGCAGCCAGGGAGTCTACTAGAAATAAAAGAGCATCCAAGTCACCAGTCTGGGGCCCAAACTGTAATTTTGAGCAGTTTGTTTACCAATTCTATGTAGTGGTTTCTATATTTAAAATAGCAACCCTCATAATTTTTGTATAGTTATTGTATTATTAAATGAGATATATGACCCTGACAAGTGGTTAATTCATATTAATTTCCTTTCATTTAATTAATGGAGGGCTGGTGAGATGGCTCAGCTGCGTATGCGCCTGCCTGGCAAGCGCGAGGGCCCGAGTTCGACTCCCGAAACCCACATACGAAAAAAGGGCCGGTGATATCGCTCAGCGGCATAGGCGCCCTCTGGCGCGCGAGGTCCTGAGGTCCACCCCCGGTACCCACAAAGAAAAAAATAGTAATAATTAATGGAGGACGTAGTTTGCCCTGCAAGATGGCTCTTGGCTATAACAGTACAATGAAAGAGAGGTTTAATTTTTTTCATATTTTTAATTTTTTATTCTATAAAAATTCAAGAGGAAAAAGTTAAGAGGAAAGAGTATAATTAATGAACAACATATCATTTGGTTATTATTTTAATTGTGCTAAATCTTTGTATAGGGCTATTTTAAAACTACCGTGATTTATAGACTTACGTAAGGAACTGTGGTTTTGTGCACGTGTACATTCGGTATGACGCTTCTTTAGTCCCTGGGAGTCCTAAACAATTTTAATTAAAAAGCCCAACATTTATTGGACATTTAACACATGCTAGACACTAGGTCATAAGTTTTATATGCATAATTTCATTACAAAATTTATATTTTAGATTTCTTATGAAATGGGACAGACTTTACCTACTTTTTACAAATAGTTGGTATTTGGTAAACACTGATGTCTGAATTAGTGTGAGCTGAATAAATGTTGCCCATTCATATTTATTCTCTCTCTATTCTCTTTCTATCCTACCCCTAGCTTTGCCAATTACCCTCTAGGTTTAGGAGTGAACAAAATCTTAATGCTGGTAGTGGATGAATCTCCAGCAGAGGGTGAGAACGTGATCACGTATAAATTCTCCATTTATAGAGAGGACCGCCCAAGTCTGCCCTTTTTTGAGGGCTTCAGAGCTTGTGGTTTTGTGCAGGTAAGTGCAGTCTACATTTGCACTTGAGTTGAATTGGAAATAGTTTGTTAACCCAGGTGAAAAATGCCAAACAAAAATTGTTACAAGAAATCATAGGCTCTTAAATTTAAACTGTGGTCTCCGCAAAAACACCAAAAGAGAGTACTGGGCAGGTATCTCAGGCACCTCACTGTGAATGGTTTTCTTCTTAGTGTGGTGGCTACTCCCTGCATGTATTGTGTTCAGGGAATTGATTGTGGTTACTGTTGTAAAAAATGTCTGAGTACTAACACTTATGAAATTGGTTCCACATTTCTCTTTTAAATTGTGCTGTTTCTCTTGGATTTGTCCCTGATCTACTTTTGACATTTTAAACTGGATTCAGTGGAATTCATTTGGAAGAATGAGAGGAAAACTTATAGAACTCTTTTACAGAAGGGTACTGAATGAATGAAATTAAATTTGCTTAGGACAGATATACTTCTCATTTACTTCTTATACCATAATCATTTCTCAAGGCTGTGCTTTCTCCTTTGAGAAACACATGCCATTTTGTAAACTTGTTGTTTCTGGAGAGGAGTAACTGTTACCCTGAGATTTTTGTCTTGTTTGACAGTTTTTCCCTCTGCTTTTGCCTTTTTGTAGTACTATATGTGTAATCTTCTATAATATTTTATATTGTACAAGTACCCTCACTTCAGATGATTCCAGACAAGTAGTAATGGGTACTAATCCATTCAGAAGGTATAACTGCAAATATACTCATGTCATATCAAAAGGATGAATATACCATTGGGTATTTTGAAGTGTAGAGGATTACTTAAAGAGAGACAGGTCCAGCTGGGCCTTGGTGGGTAGTACGAGTACCACACGTGTTTGTATTTTTATTTATTGGCCAAACACTGTAATCCTCACCCCCATCATCACAACTATCCCTCTATCCCCCAAAAGTTCATACCATTTCATAAGGATACCTACCTCTGAGATTTTTATTTTGCAAGAAATTACATGTCTGTTATTTATGAATTATCACTAAAGTAAAAGGGCTTTCACTTTGGCCTAAAGAATGTTCTAAAGCACGACAGAAAGATAATTTTGAAGGTTATAAATAATTGTACTTAAAAAAGGTGGAGCAGAATAAGGTTCCATGGGCAAATAGCTTTACAAAGTAATGGATTAAAGTTAATGGTTATTTTTTGCTATAAGGCTTCCTGATCCTTAATATACTAATTTACATTAGTATATTAAGTGAAAGGCCACCACTTAAATTATATATATAAATTTAATATAAATTATATACAGTGTGCTGCATTTCCATGTTTATTTGATGTCACTTTAATGGAATAGATATTAATACTTGTTTAGTTGAAGAAACATTGGGCTAGAGTTTGGAGAAAATTTCAAAATATGTTCCCTTCTAGTTTTCCACTTTTCAGTTTGCTTTATTTGAGTTGCTCAATCTTTTTCCAAATTGGAAAACAAATGATAAAGGCATGCCAAAAATGCTAAAAAATGAACAAAATCCTAGAAGAAGATTTGCTTTTTGTAAGTATTTGTGCATTTGTGTATGTAGTATTGTTTACAAACTAAATATTTTTACCTTTTTTGGTGGAATAATCTATCTTTCACACACTGCTGGTGAGATGTTTGGTGGCTTTGGGAAACTTTGCCTATATTTACTAAACATAACTCTATAGATATCCCATATGGTTATAGGATAAACCGGGTATATACCCAACATAAATGAAGCCATCTGTCTGTCCTCTGTGTGAATTTTACTCATAATAGCTGAAAGTTGAAAATGATTCAGTAAGAAAAGAGATAAATACAATGCAATACTGTTGAGATACTTAAAAATAAATGATATTGCTAATACGCACACCGTGGAAGAATCTTCCATATTTTTGTTGATAAAAAGAAGCCAGACATATTCTGCATTTTATTTGTAAAACAAATCTATGATGACAGGATTCAGAATAGTGTTTACTTAGAATATATGGGCACCTCTAAGCATGGGAGAACTTTCTAAATAAATGGCCTACATGTTGATCTGAGTGGTGTTTACATATATAATCAAGAGGTATAAAGATATATATAAATTTAACTGTGCACTTAAGATTTCTGCAATTTACTGCATGCAAATGTTATAATATATAAAATATATATGTACAGTTGGATATATTTGCATATTAGCTGTACCTCAGTAAAGTAGGAAAAAAATATTAATGAGAAAACATATTGTTATCTTGTAAAACAGGGTTCTCTTCTCAAATATATTGATAGAAACAAGTTAATTACTATATAGTTAACTTAGAGAGTAGATTATATTACCAATCTGTTAAAATAGAAAGAAAAATATTAGATATTTCTTGTGGAATAAATCCAACAATTGATTGTAGAAAAGTATTTCAGTCATTTAGAGAATAATTTCCAGAAGGCCTTAATTTAAAGTTTATGTGTGGTCCTACAATAAGTACTATAACATGGAACAGTATCTAATAAGCACTAGTATTTTTTTAACTTTTCTTTTAAAAACTGTCAAATGAGTGAACAGAAAAACATGGCATTAATAATACAGATTGCTGTAGACACCTAACTAGGCTCTAGCAACCTCATGAACTGGAAAAAGTAACAGCAGAGGTAGGATTTCCTCACCCTATACGCCAGCTGAAATCGGAATTCAGAGGCCTTTCCCTTATTTTTGTTGCTTAATCTCTTTCAGGTTGTTAGGTTTCACTGCAAGCTCACAGCATGACAAAGTTTCCAATACAAAGAGCAAAGAATAAAATTTCTAATGCCCCGTCAATTCTCAGGTACTTGAGAATTTCCAAATTAAAATTGCTAAGCAAATGTATCTCATGAGACTTAAAAACTATTGGTTTTCCAAACTCTTCTTCTTTTCTGCCAACATCATCGTGCTCTCATAGTAGTCTTAAGGCTAAAGGTCAGAAGTGAAATATTGCAGATTAAATGATAGCCTGTTTTATTTGGATCCCCCCAAAACCTACACATGTAAAGCTAAAAGGAAATGAATTAAACTTAATCATGTTTTACTTTTTGGTGAAAGAGACAATTACAATTTCTCTTTATATTTTAAATTAAATTTTGGTCTAATAGACTCCATTATTAAATTATAAATGAACATTGTCTTAATCCATTTGTGCTGCTATAACAAAATACCTGAGATTGGCTCATTTATTAAGAACAGAAATTTATTTTCTCACAGTTATGGAGACTGTAGTCTAAGGCACTGATATTTGATGTCTGATAAGGGTCTTTTCCATAGTTCCTTACATGGTAGAAGAGGCAAAAACAAAAAGGCAAAAAGGAGCATACTGTGTCCCCACGTGCGGGGAGAGCCAAAGAGAAAACAAAAAGGTCTAAGCCAGTTCCCTTCAGCCCTTGCTTAAGGCACTAATCAGTACAGGTGGGCCGCACCCTTGTAATTTATTCACATCCCCAAAGGCCCTACCTCTTAATGTTACTACAATGAGAACTAAATTCTAACAAATGAATTTTGGGGGACATTTGGACCATACCAAACACAAATGCCAATCCATAACCAAAAAAAGGAGATAGAATTCAATTGTTAATCATTTGAGCCTCTTAATTTTTCCTTCCTCTGTTCTTTTCCCTTTTGGGCATCAATTCATTTCATCATTTTACCAAAAGACAACAAGGAACAGAAATCAAATACAGAGCATATTATTCAATTAAAAATTAATTACCATGACTTTTGGTAAATAATAAGGTAAATTCATTAGATGTTTTGTAGCATCTATATTCTCAAGCATCATTAAATACCTACTATTTGAATTCATTTAATGTCTATATTCCAATTATTATTGTGCCAATTGGAAAATGTATGTGGTAGCCATGGAACATCCTCTTACTTTAGCTATTCTGGATGAAGGAGAAAGTGCTAATTTATACAACCTGTAGAAGTAACTAGATTGGGGCCAGGGTGTTTCAACCTCAACACTACTGCCATTTGGAGCAGAATAATTCTTTGTTTGGGGAAGCTGTCTTGTGTTATGTAGGCTGTCTAGTATCATCCTTGGACTCTACTCACTAAATAATTCCACTAATAGACCTTGTGCCCAAGTCGTGACAAATAAATGTGTCCCCATACACTCCCAGTGCTCCCTGAGGGGCAAAGTCAACCCCAATTGAGAACCACTGGTTTAGGCCAATAAGAGTCCCTGCTTTTTCTATTCTCCTGTATATTTACTAGAAGTGTGAAGAATTTAAATGTATACCTTCAATATTATATTTTAGAAAACTGCATTTATCTTGTTTCACCCTTATAATTTTAATCATTTCTGGCCAATGGAACTATTTTGACATCTCTTTACTTTACTCAATAATCTGCCATCATTTCAGTCTAATGCAATTATTATAATCACAAATATGCATTCAATTATAGAAAACATGTTCTTAACGAAACTTAAATCATCACATCATACAACATATGTAGACCGTTATTTCATTTTGATTTACCCATGAATAATATAATGTTTTGCTGTTAGAAAGAAAGTTTTAGAAAGTAATAAATAAAATGTTATTGTGCCTGGGATATGTCACATTTAGGAATTAATAAAATATATTTATGTTCTAAGGAAATTACATATGGAGAAATATTACTTTGAATACCCCTTTCCAAATCAAAAAATTTTAACATGGATAACAATATAACATCCATAGAAATGGATTTGTGTAGGTGATCTATGCTCTCATATACATTTTGCCCCCGAATTTTTACGCCAGAATAGAGCCATAAATAAGACCTTCAGAAAGGTCATACAGGAAAAGGCTAGGAGGCTATGTTCTGTGGACCTATTTGCTAGAACCAGTTTTCAACATAAAATGGACTATAATTCACAAAGGGAAAATACCAGGAAAGAGAAAATAGTATTTTTAAAGAGACTTCTTAATGTTTAGCTATACATTAAAAACTGGCATTTGCTGCTTTTTTCAATTAGTCATTTAGATGCTGAGTTATTAAGTGGTGTGTGAATGACTTCAATTATAGCATTTGGAAATGCTTTATGAATCCCTCACTTATTTGTGTACCCTCCCAACACCACAGAGAACTATTATAAAAAAAGCTCAAAGTGACAGTTGCCTAATATCTTAGCAAATGTCCATAATAAGAGAACAAAAGTACATTCATCAATACTTATTTGATAAATCCCGTTAGTTTTCAAAATTGTAATACCCATTTTTGTGGTTCTTAGCTATCTTGGCTACTTCAATTTACCAGAGGAATGAGATTTAATTTTCCAGCATTACAATCTGTACTGTGGTGGAGTGCTTGCAACCAGAAATGTGTTATTAAGTTCCTGCTATGCGTTTTCGTCTTTGAAATCTGCTGTGTGCTGCGAGGAAGACAATAGCAGCAACAGCAGCAAAGCCAGCTATAGAAGTAGAAATGCAACATTTCTAGAATTTTATTATGTGGCAAGCATTGACTTGAGTATTTTCTCATCTTATTTAATGTCCACCACAACCTTGAAAATAGCTGATATTTTATCCCCCTTTCCTTTTTTTCAACATACGGAGAAATGAAGGCTTTAGATGGTTAGAAATCATGTCCATGCTTCCTATGTGACAAATATAATTAGTGACAAAGGTGGGATTTGAGTACAGACGCTCCTCAACTTGCACTAGTATTGCATCCTGTTAAACCCTTTGCATGCTGAAAATATCCTGTTGAAAACTTATTTAATACTCCTAACCTATCCAACATCCTAGATTAGGCTCATCTGTTTAAACATGGTCAGAGAGTCAAACATTTTCATGGGTCTCCGAAAGTACTGAATGCTTACTGTGCCTAACAGAGAAGGTGGCTCTACTCCGCTACTTCACCCTGGAGCATCTACAACAACAACATCGATTTCAACATCAAAGACCCAGACAGTGTACATTCTTATAAGCCTTGTTAAGGGCCCCAACTTAAACATCTACCTTTTCCAAGCATTGCAAGTTTTGTGTTCATGGACCAAACACTCCTTTACCACCTGTCTTCAAAACCCACATAGCACCAAGTTAGGCACACCTGGGGTTCTGAATGTGCAGGCCTTGGTGGCAGGGAAACATTCACATATGTACAATGCATGGGAATCTTTATTTCACATTCAGTTTTCTCAAAAAACACATGAAGATGAGAGAGTTATGTTCTTATAGGATGATCTATCTACTTTAGTGATTATATGAATGATCTTTCTGTGTTGATGAAAGAGTGATGTTAAACACTCAGTGCATGAGTTAATGTAACTTTGTTCAGCACATCTGTTCTGCATGTTTCTACAGGCTATATCTGCTTCCTTTACTAGAAGAAGCAAACTTTTACTACCATTACACAGAAGAGCCAATACAAGGTGCAAGAGAACTGCATCTTCCTGGCTTCCGACAGCACCTAGAGAAGTCTCTCAGAGTACAAATTTCTGTTACATTCCCTCATTTTTGCTTGACATGTATGCTTTGGCATACATGAATCTTCTGACTGCTGAACTAGACAGGGGAAGAGAAAGGAACTTCAGAGTTTTTGCGGTTGTTCTATCAGAGTAACTGGATCTCAAATGTGACATTTGAAACCTTTAAGGGGCTGAAGTTCAGGGAAAAGCAGATGAGAGCATCTCTCTGATAACTTCAATCCTTAATACCCACTTTTTGTGGGACTTAGTTGCTGCTATGAGCCTCTAGCTCTTTTATCACTCATTTTCCCTGTTCTTCTGATTTTTAAAGTACTAACTCTAGCACAGGTACAGACCAGGAGAGAGATGATGGTAAGATTTGGGGGCTAGGTTATCCAATTCTGTAAGTCTTCCTCTCACAATCAAACCAACTCTAAAATATGACTTATTTTAAAAAAGACACTTTAAGAAACAAAGTTTAGCTCCCCAGAAGACAAGGTATTAAAGCAAATAATTCCTCTGGTTCTTAACTGTTTGGAAGTACCCTTTTGAATATCTGATGAAAATTTTGATACCTGAGCACAGGAAACAACATACACATCCAAGGCTGTATACTATTTCAGAGGTATGGAAAGCCTTAGGTAAAAAACTTCTATCCTAGTAACTCATAATCGGAAGCAGGATATCAGGAGCAGTGACAAGCACAGGATAATTTCATTTCTTGCATGAATATACATAATTATAATTCAATTTATTGAGTATCTACTTTGTTCCAGGAACCATTGTAAAGATTTACATGCATTGTATCATTCATGGCTTAAACAATAAATACATTAGTATTTATATAGCAATATAACATTTTGGAATTATGCATAGTCTTTCAATCCTCTATTATACAGAAAACCAGCAATTGTTATACTGTATCTCTCAAAGCAAAACATCATGAAGTCTAATATCTACTTGAAACATAAATGTCTGTAAGATGCCACCTTGCTACTGCTTTCCCTCCCAGGATCAAAAAGTGGTCATGAGACACAAAGGTAGTGGTAACTCCTGAAAACACAGGGAAAATTAGTAATCCATCATTGGAATTGTTTATATTGTCATTAGTCAAAGATACTGATGTGCTTTCTTTCAGCAGGATATAACATATCGTTTTTTGTTCAAAGAAAGCTTGGCCCAATTCTTCAATTAGGTAATGCTGAGAAAATTTCCACATCCATTTAACTATGACATTTCCTTTAATAGGCATGTGTTGTCGGAACAAAAAATGGGGAATGGAATATTCTTTGCAGATGGTTTCACCAAGAGCAGAACCACAGGCTAGTTTGACACATGTGCCCTGAAGACAGAATTAGGACGCTTTACTGTTTGACATATTTAACTTCTTTTGAAAATGCTGCTGATTTGTCTTGTTTTCTTTTTCATTCACGTCCCTTCTTTAAGGTAGGACTGAGTTTAAAGCATTGCACATGGCCTCACCTTCAAAGCAGAATAAGGCTCTCTACCTCAGTGGCCCTCCTGCTCCTCAAGACCTCATCCTTTTGTAATGTGGTGCAGACTTTCACTGGATTGTCAGGGGTTTCACTAATTCCCTTCCCGACATTGCTCATTCAGGTACCTCCCACTTGCTTGATGATAACCTTTCTCGATCTAATGATTTGGAAAAGAAATATTGCATGTGGGATTCTTGACATGACATGGTATTTTAAAATTAAATTTCTAACAAAGATAAGAGATCTGGATTTCAAAAGTGTAAGAAGTAGTGGGGAGGGAGAAATTTTCTTTAAGTGAAATAATCTTTCTAAAATACTTTGATGAAAACACTACGTGTGCTGTCTGGATTTGAGTCACAGATCACCACTTATTTTTCACAGATCCTGGGCAAGTTTCTCATAGTCATATAAGAATAGGAATGAGATTCTCCCTAAAGAGAGATTTTAAGGAAAAAGTCCAGTTAATATTATGAAGATCTTAGAACAGTGCTTGGGGACAGAAAGAGCTCATAAAATTTAACATAGATAAAATATGTCTTCATATTAGTTCAAGAGGAAAGTTTAAAACGTAGATTCTTTTTTTGTATTGAAGCCTAGTAAATTGTGTTAGAGACTTTCAGCTTACTTATATTGAAGTTTAGATTTAATCAGATGTCAAAATATGAAGGCCTTTGCAGAATAAACTACTTAGGCTAAGTTGTACAATAATTTTTTTTTTTTTTGTGGGTACCGGGGGGTCGACCTCAGGACCTCGCGCGCCAGGAGGCGCCCATGCCGCTGAGCGATATCACCGGCCCCTTTTTCGTATGTGGGATCCGGGAGTCAAACTCGGGCCCTCGCGCTTGCCGGGCAGGCGCTTAAGCCGCTGAGCCATCTCACCGGCCCTGTACAATAAATTTTTGTAGTGAATGTGATTTTAAAGAATTCCAGAATTGATTGTAAGGTTTGCTATAAACATGTTCCTTAATATTGACAATTGCATGATTAAATTTATACCTCATCTTACTATCAATTTCAGCTGAGGGACTAAGAATTTGGGAGTTAACAAAAAAAAAAAAAGAACAATTTCTTTGCTAAAACCAAAACATCCTTCACAGATACTATCCCATAGGTTCCATTATGAGTGAGATCAATATTCTCTGTGCCATTTTTATAAATAATCAATGAAAGATAAAGGTATTACCTGTTTTTTGTTATTCACAAGATACAACCATAATGTAATTTAAATTTTTATATGTATAATCTCTAAAAACATACTATCATTTTGAAAGTTGTCATTTCACAGATCCATAAACTTACTCATACTTAATAATGTAAATGAGGAAGCAAGTCTTATTCCGTATATATTTGTATCATAATTTCAACCAAAACTGCTTAATACTTTCTCATTTTTTAAAAATCAGAATTTGTTTTAAATGACCTTTAAGTATTTCTCAATTGCTAATGTATCTTCATAGATTAGAGATTTGTCCGTTTTGAGAACTTTTACAATGCATATTTTTTAACATGTATGGAGCTGCTATTAGGTGGCAGTTACTATTCTAATTGCTTTACATTTATTAACTCAATTCCCAAAACAAAATATAGGGTAGATAGTTCGGTGATTTCCCACGTCATAGCTGGAGAAATAAAGGCACAGAGAACTTGCCAAGGGCATGTAGTGTGTAAGTAGCAGAGCCCAGTTTTGAACTCAGGCAACCTGGTTCCATAGCTCTGTTATTTAGAAGCTTTTCTCTTGACCACTGTGTGACATTCTAAAACAAGATCACTGAACTAAGTATGTATTTTCCAAAATGCTTTGCCACCCAGGGATTAATTTTAAGGTTATTGTTTGAAACTTGTACTCATTACTTTTTCTATAGAAGAAAATTTACAAATCAGATTGAGATATTGGGACCCTTCAAAACCCACTTAATGGGCCGGTGAGATGGCTCAGCGGTGTAAGCACCTGCCTGGCAAGCGCGAGGTCCTGAGTTCGACTCCCGGAACCCACATACGAAAAAAGGGCTGGTGATATCGCTCAGCGGCACGGGTGCCTGCTGGCGTGAGGTCCTGAGGTCAACCCATGGTACCCACAAAAAAAAAAAAAAAAAAAACCACTTAACATATGATATTAATGCAGTGGGAGGTGTGTGAGGAAGGGGACAAGCATGCCAGGGAGCCCTGTAACATGTTTGTGTGGGGGTAGGCATGAGTGGCCAAAGCTGATAATGGCAAATGCAAGTAGAGGAAATTGTGAGTAGCAGGCGTGTCTGTGGCTATAGGATTGACCAGTACCTCTGTGGCCAGCAGCTCTGCTCTTGTTAGGCTATTTGAGTGTTGTGCTCCAATTTTACATTAAACTTTTGAGTTGGGGGCTCATTGATATGCAGCAGCTCACCCTGCATATAAGTAAACCTCCATAACCTGCCTAAGTCCATTCACAACCACTTACCAAGGTGCCTTAGTCATTTTTCTCACTGCTGAGACACAGTACTTAACACTCACAATTTAAAGGAGGAGAGGTTTGTTTTGTCTCACAGTTACAGTCCGTGGTCGGCAGGCTCCAGGCAAAAACAGCATGAGGAAAGGGTCTAGCAGGGAAAAGCTGCTCACATCGTGGTAGCCAGGAAGCAAAGAGCGAAGGGACAAGCCAGGGAGAGAGATATGCCCTTCCAGGTCACGCCCCCAGTGGCCCGCCTCTTCTCACCAGACTGCATCTCCCAACAGAAAGTCATTAAATCTCGCCTCCATGATTTAATCACCTTCCAAAAGCACCACCTATGAGTGCGTGAGGCTCTTGGAAGACATCTAGATATGAACCATAACACAAGGTTTGTTGCCTGTGAGTGGCCAAGTAAGGAGGAGAATGCATAGGTCAAGTATTGAAACTCCTGGCAGCCTGTGCCTTTTGTAGAAGGGCTCTTGCATCCAGGTACAGACATGTTTCCTGAATTCTTGAAGCCAGCATCCTAACCTTAAGAAAGTCATTAATGCAGAAACAATTCTAAATCTGTAAAATGATGATGGATTGCAAATTCCTGGCTACTCTCCTTGACTAAAAAGGATTGTTCTTTAGAATATGTACTTAACCACTGCATCTCTTTATTTGTTAAATCTTAGAGGCACTGTCTTGAATATCATAAAATATAAAAACTGTAAAAAAAATTGTTTTGATGAAAGGAATACTGTGTATTTAGAAGTAGTTAAAATCATTAGTAAGAATCCTCCTTGAGTGGTGTCTGCAAGAGTGAGACATACTTTGGTAATCTAAGTCTTCAATAATTGATCAACAAATAAGAGGTACTTTATTGGGCCATGCCATCAACATAGAAGAGGCAGTTATTATATCAACTATTGGTGCTGTTTATGGGGTTGTGCTTTTATTAGGAATTAAACAAATACATTTATCTGTGTAAGTACTGGCAATGAATAAAAAACTAATGATTCGTGTAAAGCCCCCAAAATAGCCGGCACTGCCTGGAGCTCTGGCATCTTCCTTCCCATGCTAAGTCCATCTGTGATCACAATAACCCGTTGGTCTGGCAGGCTGCCCTCCCTGCCAACTGGCCACATGCTGCCAGTGAACAGCCTTTCACCCCCTTCTACAGCCAGAGCACAAATATTAGATGAATTTCCTTTGAACTTTGCTTCCTCTTGGCTCTTAACATAGTCTAGCTGCTTGGAAGAAACAGGTTCTGGGAGCCTCAGAATCCCTTATTAATCGTCCTCTTTTTTATCTGAGAAGCAAATATGAAAAGAATTTTTATATTTCTCTAAGGTATTTGATACATTGTATCATGATTAGAAAAGATGTCCTATTTTTTAAAAGATTTAATTAGAATCTGTCACTGCAGTGTGTGAAATATTAACTAATTAGCCCTTAAAAGGAATACTAAGGTTTCTCTGTATAATAATAATAATACTAATAATAACAAGTCAGTCTTTTTTATGTGATACGTCTTCTAAGAACCTAATTCTGTAGACACCTCCTGTGTAAGTGGCTAGACATCAGCCAATCCATATTTTAATAATTCAATTTAATAAAATAATACGAGTTCCATGTTCAGAGGAAGGATTTCAGAATGTTATATTCTTTTTAACACCATTATCCAGTTAGAGCATTTTTAACCATAATGATAATAATTTCCAGCTGTCCCAAATCCTAAAAGTAAAATACCACCCCCCAAATATATTTTGTTACTGAAACATGTGTAAACAATTATGAATATCTAAACCATACCAGGGTTGGTTTACAAACTCTCTCCAAAACTTCAGGGAAAAAAATGCCTCTAATGAGTATGTTGATAAATACATCTGACTTCAAAAGTTACTTTTGCAGATCCGCAAAATAAAAATTTCACTTTTTATCGGGTATAACGAAAATGGTATAAATTTAAAATTTCACATCAAAGAGAGAAAAAGAAATTCATGCAATTTACCCTTCAAATTTGGAAACCTCAGATTTTCCAAAACTGCTCTGGGGGTCCCCAAGTGAAGAAATATTGGTTGGTTTTCACTAAGATCCTGACTTGGGGGAGATCAGCGCAGGCCTCTGACTTGATCAAAAGTTTTTGCCTTGGGGGCCGGTGAGATGGCTCAGTGGCTTAAGCGCCTGCCCGGCAAGCGTGGAGGGCCCAAGTTCGACTCCTGGAACCCACATACGAAAAAGGGGCCGGTGATATCGCTCAGCGGTATGGGCGCCTGCTGGTGCGCGAGGTCCTGAGGTCGACCCCCTGGTACCCACAAAAAAAAAAAAAAAAGTTTTTGCCTCTGTTCATCTATCACCTATCTATCTACCTATTTAAAAAAAAAAATAAAAGTACATAGATTCATTATGCCAAGGAAGGAAGTTAAGAGGATGTGTATTATAAATCTTAAACTACTTCATTTAAAAGTATTTTTAAATGAAATTACCTTTTATTTTTATTAAAAACATTCACAACCTCATGCAAATTCTACTTTAAACAGCTTGGATTCACCTTCCTACTATTTTAATGTTGTTTAAGATGGGAAAATGAGGGCCGGTGAGATGGCTCAGCGGCTTAAGCGCCTGCCCAGCAAGCGCGAGGGCCCGAGTTCGACTCCCGGAACCCACATACGAAAAAGGGGCCGGTGATATCGCTCAGTGGCACGGGCGCCTGCTGGCGCGCGAGGTCCTGAGGTCGACCCCCCGGTACCCACCAAAAAAAAAAAAAAAAAAAGATGGGAAAATGATTGTAGATGTCTTAGCTAACCCCGTTCCTGCTGTTTGCTCTCTCTCTGCTGCCTCTGCGTCTCTGTCTGTGTCTCATTCTCTCTCGCTCATGCATGCATTTTTGTGCACACACACACACACGCACACACACACACACACACACACAGAGGCACAGGCACCCTAAATGTCTCCAGGACAAAGCCTACATTTTTGATCACTCTTACGTAGCATAATGCCTGGAATGTTCTCATTTAATACATTAAAATTAAATGATATTGTGCAAACCTAGTATGAAATTAAATACATGTTCTATTTTTTGTTATTATGCTCTTCATAGGAATAAGACATCCTTTCAAAATGTTTTGTAGTAGAATAGCATTGACATCATTTCTGACCTGGAAGGTACCAAATAATGCATAGTTTCTCCACATTTCAAAAGAGAAAAGGCCTTCTGCACCTCAGAGTTTTGCATACTCAGCATCCCAGAGAGATGTGAGTATCTGAGAGGAAAGAGACTATTTCCTCCCCCGTGCCCACTTCCCCGGGGAAAGCATGACAGGCCCAAGATTTCACCTCTTGAAGTAATCACCTGTGAAGCTTGGACATAGCTTTGAGAGAGAGGAAGTTGCTTGTTTTACCCGATTGGATATCTACCTAGTTGAAGAATGGCCTTGAACTACCAGAGAGGGAGAAAGAGCTTGCAGAGAAACTGCCACTCATGAGGTTCACCGGGCTAAGAAGGTGCAAGGATCAGCCCTTGAATTCTCAGCAACTAAAGGTATTTCTGTCCCAAGCCACACACCCCAGAGCTGAAGTTGTAGAACGCATGGGAAACCAGATTCTCTAAAAAGGCTTAGCAGGGCTCCAATGTGGGACCTAAAGGCACCTGAGGCTCAAGTCAGGATCAGCCGAGGAGCTCACTGAGACTCAACGCCCTAGGCACCTGCCTTGTCATCAAAGCTCACTGGAGGCTGTCCCCATTCAGAGCAAGTGTTCAGTGAGCTAGACCAGCAGTGGCAACCCTCAAAAATGGGGTTTGTCGTCCCCTCTCCTTCCTCCTGCTCCAAATCAAGAGAAGTAATCTAGGAAAATATGACACATACTCCATCTATCACCTTCAAACCTCCTGTATTAGTTTTCTATAGTTATGTAACAAATTACCACAAATTTAGCACCTTAGGACAACAACTAGTTCATAATATGGCAGCTCCAAAATCCAGGGACAGGGAGTTTCCTGCTCCTGGCTCAAAAGCTGAACTCAAGGTGCTGGCCAGACTGAATTCTTGTCTGGCGGTGCTAGGGAAGAATCTACTCCTGAGCTGATGCCATTGTCGATTGAATTCAGTTCCCTGCAGGTATAGGATGAAGTCCCTGTTTCCTTGCTAGCTGTCAGTCAAAGGGTTTTCTCAGCACCCATAGGCTACCTGCATCCTTGCCACATGGTCCCCTCTTCCATCTCTTAAACTGGCAGTGGAGACTCACACCTTGAATTTCTCTCAGGACAAATCTCTGTCTTCTCCATCTCTGACCTCTGGATGCAGATTTAGTTTCCCCAACTTAATGTCAAGAGACTTAGGATCTTCACTACATCTGTCGAATCCTTTCACAACACCACCTTGATTCTCGATTGCTTGAATAACCAGAGAAAGACGTGTGTATGCCAGAGACCGGAAAGGGCTCTTCTAGAATTACACCTAACGTACTTCTCTACCCACCATGAGTGGTAGGAGCAGCAACTCTAACCTGCCCTAGGAAGACCGTTGGGTTCAACATGAGATTAAACGTTTAGTGGAAATGAACCTGTTTTAATAACTGGCAAAGACTAAAGTGTGATGATACAGGACTTTAATATCATTAAGGAAGCCAAGTCTATTAAGAAAGTCAGCAGCTTGGTCAAGGGAGCATCATAGTAGCAGTTACTGGAAAAAAATAAAATTATTTCCTATTTAATTTATTTACCTTACAAGTTGAGACTCCTCAAAAAACGAGTATCCATGATTGGAATAAAATCACACAGTAGCGCCGTCTATCACAATAAATGCCCGTGTGCCCCAGATAGGTCTCGCCGCATCTTATCACTTTAATGTGCATGATAACCACATCGGCTGGGCGCTATCATCATAGCAGACAAGAGGCAGACCTGGGGCTCAGACCCAAGTCTGTCTAGATTGCAGCTCACTATATTAATACTTATACAATTGGCTGCAGCTAAGCAACCATGGAATTTTTGCTCCAGCTGACACGTGAGGAAACTTTCTCCTTCCCTCCTCTCTAGTTGTTCTTTCCTTTTGAGCAGTTTCTTTCCCTTTCACAATATCTATTGTAGATTTTGGATCTTTTTTTCTTTTTCAGTTTCTTACACTAAGGAGACAATATGGTGTTTACACATGTGAGTTTGATTTATTTCACTTATGAGTATGGTCTTTAGTTGCATCCATTTACTTATAAAAGTCTCCAGTTTATCCTCCTTTATGGCTGAGTAGTACTCCATTGTATATATAAAAAAATAAACCCACATCTTTTTTATCCATTCCTTGATTGATGGGCATTTGGGTTGTTTCCAAGATCTAGCTATTACAAATTGTGCTGCTATAAACATGGGTGCACATATGTCGCTGTGGTATGATGTTTTTAATTCTTCTGGGAAGATACCCAGAAGGAGAATAGCTGCGTCAAACAAGACCTCTAATCCTAGTTTTTTGAGGCATCTCCCACAGGTTCTGGTAAGTTATATTTGCATTTTCATTTGATTGTAGATATTGTTTAATTTCTTCTTCAATTTCATCTGTGACCCATTGGTTGTTCAGAAGGGTATTAATTTCTATGTGTTTATGGAGTTTTTGCAGTTTCTTTTGTTGTTAATTTCCAATTTCATTACACTATGGTTGGATAATATGCATGGGATAATTTCAAGTCCTGTGCATTTACTTAAGCATGTTCTGTCGGCTATATGGTCTATTTTAGAGAACATCCTGTGTGCACCTAAGAAGAATGTGTATCTGATGTTGTTGGGTGGAACACTCTGTAAACGTCTTCTAAGTCCATTTGTTCACAGATTTGGTTCAGGTCTGTTATTTCTTTGCTGATTTTTTGTCTCGTTGATCTGTTTCTTTGTGACAATGGGATATTAATGTTCCCCATTACAATCATGTTATTACTTATTTGATTTTTCATGTCTATTAATATTTGTTTTATACAGTTGGGTGCTCCCGTATTTGGCGCACACATATTTATGATTGTTATCTCTTCCTCTTGAATTTTTCCCCTAACAAGTATGTAGTGACTTTCTTTATCTCTTTTGATCATTCTTGGTTTGAAGTTCACATTGTCTGCAAAAAGAATAGCTACCCCTGCTTTTTTCTGGGTTCCTGTTGCATGGAGTATTGTTTTCCATCCTTTTACTTTTTTAGTCTATGAATTTCTTTTTGAGTTAAATGTGTTTCTTGTATAAAGCATATTGTTGTATCTTGTTTCTTAACCCATTCTGCCAGTCCATTTCTTTTGATTGGTGAATTGAGGCCATTTACATTAATGATTATAACTGATATGTATTGGCTTGTCTTTGTCATGTTATTTTCTTGCTGTTCATTCCCTAATTTTCCCCTCTGTTTATTCACTTGCCCTGCTTGGTGGTTTCTTTCTGTTGTTGTTCGTGGAATTGTGGTCATTTTTGTCTCTGTCTAGAATATCTTTCAGTGTCCTTTTAGTGTTGGTTTGGTGGTCATGAATTTCTTTAGTTGTTCTTTGTCATGGAATTATCTTATTTCTCCATTAATTTTGAAAGATATTTTTGCAGGGTACATCAGTCTGGGTTGGGAGTTGTTTTCTTTCAGGACTTGAAATATTTCACTCCAACTCTTCTTGACTTGAGGGTTTGTGTTGAGAAGTCTCCCATGATTCTGATGGGCATTCCTGTATAGGTGATCTGTTTCTTTTCTCTAACAGCTTTTAATTTCCTGTTCTTGTGCTAAATCTTGATTTGTATATGTCTGGGTATAGATTTATTTTGGTTATGGCTGTTTGTAGCTCTATATGCCTCACTTATCTGTGTGTCAGATTCTTTTCCCATGCTTTGGAAATTTTCTGGTATTACTTCTGCAAATAGTTCTTTCATGTCATTTGTGTTGACTCTTGCTTTTCCATTGACATCAATTATTCTTATATTATTTTTCTTTGTGTCATCTTGCAGCTGTTGAATTTTTATTTCCTGATCATTTTTTATTTTCAAGAGATCTTCATTTTCATGATTGCTAGCCATGATTCTGTCTTCAGGGTCTGAAAATCTCTTCAGTTTCGTTCAAGCAGTTTTGCCAGCTTTCAGTGGAATTTTTAATTTCCTGGATATCTGTTTGAATCCATTTCATGCATTCTATTTCTTTCTTATATTGATCTTTCACTTTTTCCATCCTCTTCCTCTCATCATCTATTTTTTTAATCTATCTCTACTCTAGAGTTGCTGAGCAATTCCTTTATTAATGTTGACATTTCTTTTTTTACCTGATAGATTATTCTAATCTGATTTCCTCTGTATCCTCTGGATTTGTTTCTTTACTTCAGTTGCTAACATTTCAGAAATTTCAGGTGTGTGTCTTACAATTTCTTCTATGTCGGTGTCTCCTGGACTTGTTCTGGAGAACAGAGGGCCTGGAGGTCTGAGATTTCATTTTGCTTCTTCATCTTGTCATTTTCTATTTCAAAAATTTTTTTTCATTTTGCTCCTTGTGAGTTTTTGTAATAGGTAGCTGTATCTCTAGTATCAAGGCCTCTCTAGGAAAAGTCTGTTCTTCAGGGATATCTTCCATGTGTAGGAGATTCTTGGTTTGTGTCTGTCCCAAGATCCTACCTTCCCAACTAATTAAGACTAGGATGTTGGTATCTGTTTGGCTGAGTCCCCAGTCCTTGGTGTAGGGCTGTGGTGAGGTTATTACCCCAGAGCTTCCCAGTATAGCTACAGAAGGGAGAACAACTGATTATAACAGATATGACATCCTAGCCAAAGTAGTAAAATTGGCAATAACAATAGCATCAAACACAATTTATTAACTGACAATCTGTGTTAACTATTGATTTTGTACTTTAGACCATAGGAGCAAAGTCTATAGTTTATGTAACAGAACTGATCATAAATTCGTATTAGTATTAGTTTGTATGCAATGTTTCCCCTTGGTAGGTAGAGTGTTTTACCCTGTGGTGGGGAAATTTAAGGAGGATAGTGTATAAAACAAAGATAACTGGAAAGGAAGTAGAAGCAAGGCTGGAGGACAAAGGATGGTCATGCAAGGTTTGGGAAACTAGAGACAGGAAAACTAGAGAAAAGAAAGAATGAAGGAGTATTCGAGGGGTTATCTGAACTTGGTCTCTGGGTTTGGGGGATGGGATTAGTTTTCTGTGGTTGGAGTTCTCCCCAGCCATTTAGAAAAGAGAGAAGGAAAGAAAGAATGAAAGAACGAACGAAAGAAAGAAAGAAAGAAAGAAAGAAAGAAAGAAAGAAAGAAAGAAAGAAAAATTGAGAGAAAAGGGTCAGTTACTAAGTCCTGGATTCTTCCCGAGGTGGTTGTTGGTCCCACAGAGGCCTCAGTCACCTGTTGGCTTGTATTGTTACTGTTACTTCAGACTTTTCCCGCCACTAGTCTCGCCTGTTCATCCTGTGCGCCTTAGTTGGGACCCTACTGTGTTGCTGGCGTTCCCTCTGGTCTCTAGGCTGTCCCAAGTGGTTCACCTCAGTCATGGCAGTAGCGAGGGAAGGGGCCGTTCTTAGGGCCTTCTGACACGATTCACCTGGTAGACCCAGGATTTTATATATAAAACTGATTGAGGAAATATTTACCTGCAGTCTCAATTCTCTTCATGAACTCCATTCATTTCTGCAAGGATATATGAATCACTTGTACTTAAATGACTGAATTTAAATACATTGAGCATCTCTACTTTCAGATGCATTATTTGAACTCCACTCTTACTTCCAACAGTCTTCCGTTACATCTACTTTATTGATCAAAGTTCTTCAATGCAAGATATAGAAATCAATTCTGGCTAACCTAAGCCAAAAATAAACTTATTTGAAACATTTTTGTGAGCTCACAGAATTGAGCTATTGGGAGAAGAACAATGAACCAGGAAATAGGAATCAAAGGAAATAGGAGGAGCTACAATGTCACACCATGTCACACATTCCTTTGCCAGATCCCCCAGTCTGATGCTTCTGCCCCTGCTGCTGAATGTAAAGGCCATGGGTGAATCCTAATCTGTCTCTTCTTGTTTGTGTCATCTGCTCTAAATTCTTCAAATTTAAAATATTGGACATACAGCTGGCCACATGTACTGTACATCATATGCCCCTGTGCCACTTACCAGACAGGTGAAGCAAAATAATCTAGCTCTTCGGTAGAGAATGCCCCCCCAACAAGGGACTAAATAATAGGTGATTTTTTTAAATGGAAAATGCCCCCAATCCTAGTGTTTTATTAAACTTCACAACAAGACAGCTGCCAGTTCAACATAAGAAAGTCTATTCTCGTTCCTAACGCCCTCCAAAGACACCAGGTTTTCCTTTAAAATATCCCACCGTAGACTAGTTGACCATTTAGTGGCAGTATTAAAGAACTCAGAAATCACAGTGCTGAGCAGATAAATGGCTTTTTAAATCTCACTAATCTAAATATTTTCAGCCAACAAAAATCTATAAGTATGTCCTTCATCTCAGTTTATTTATAGATGCTGTATTCTTTTTTTCACTGTGTCTATAAGTACCAAGGAGCAAAAGCTCCAGACATCACAGGTCTGATTGGAGGGATCTGAAACGATCCTGTGCTAATGTCATTTTCCAGATGCCCCAGGGCCTGCCCAATGCTGGATACTTGGCACAAGGTATAAAGAGGCTGTGTGTCATAGTGAATTTCAAGATTATACCCATAATTTGCCACCCAGTTCCTCTCTAGTGTGGTTCCCATCTGTGGTTCACTTTTTAAGTTCCATCTGGGTCCTAATTTCTTTAATCGCTTCTGACTGCTTATGGGCACAGTAAGTGTTTATGAATACCTTCCCCACAGACACAGGGCCACTTGACCAGGCTCCCTTGCTGTAGTTGTCCACCTTTACTTTATTTCATTCCTCTCTTGCCAGTGCTTTCCTCAAGCTAGTGATTGTCAAACTAGAATATGCTTTCAAATCTCTTGGAATCTTGTTAAAACAGATTACAGCGCCCAGCCTTGGGTTTTGGCTCAGTTGACCTGGATGGGCCCAAGAATTTACATGTCAAATGAGTTTCCGGGTGATACTGATATCCTGCTTCTGGTCTAGGAACTGCATTTTGAGACCCACTAGTTTCTGCTAAACCTGAGCTCATATCCTTACTTTTTCATATAAAAAGCACCTCCTTGTAGGATTATGCAGCTCAGGTACATTCCCCTCAATACAGTTTGGTATTGCATTTATTTAGATAATATGAAAGATTATTTCTTTGTCACTCAGAAAAGTCTGTGTTTGCACATAAAAAGATGAGCTTTTAGGTTATGTCACCTATGAGATATTTTTCTCAAGGAATGAAATAAACACCTTTATTGTAATTAGGATCCAAAGTGTTCCCCAAAGTTTTATATGTTAAAGGCTTTGTTCCCAACTTCCTGCTGTTGGGAGATGGTAGAAACTTTAAGAGGTGGGCCAAGTGGGAGGTCTTAGATCATGGGGTGTGGCCTTGAAGGGACTCTGTGTCACCCTGGCCTTTTCTTCTTTTGCTCCTTAACCAGGAGTAAACAGATTTGCAAGGCTGCATACTCCAGCCGAGAGGTGCAACCTATTGCTTCTGCCCTACCAAAGCAATCGGGCCAACTGACCATGGGCTGAAACCTCCAAAACTGAGCCAAAATAAGCATTTCTTCTTTATAAATTATCTCAAGTATTTGTTGAAGATGGAAAGTTGAGTAATACAGGGCCGGTGAGATGGCTCAGCGGCGTAAGTGCCTGCCTTGCAAGCGTGAGGGCCCGAGTTCGACTCCCGGATCCCACATACGAAAAAGGGACCGGTGATATTGCTCAGTGGCACGGGTGCCTGTTGGCGCGTGAGGTCCTGAGGTCGACCCCCTGGTACCCACAAAAAAAAAAAGAAAGTTGAGTAATACAATCTTTTTGTGATGCTTCCCGTAACTTGACTTCCAGTCCTAAATTGACCACTTTTGTATATTTTATGATACAAATGTGTTTCTGTTCATTTTCTCAACATTGTCTAGTTTTTCCTATAAGTGATTATAAACAACAAAAGTATTTTCAAAGTTTTTTCTTGAATTTCCTAAGATTCTGAAAGGCAATCATGATTTACTTATGTAATGTCACATCAAATTGAGTAGTTCAATGATTATTTGGATAACATAAATTACTGTTTCTCAGTTTTACTTAAACATCATTTGGATCTATGAAAACAAAAAAGGAGAGAAAGTGAAAAGGAAAGGTTTACTAAATATCAGGTAAAAGACCTGCCAAACAAAGTTATATATGTTGGATGCAAATTTAATCACTTACATATTAAAAATGTATTTTCCTTTTTTTATGTTTTCATTTACATCTGATTCTGTAAAAGAAAAATTACACTTTTCTTGTCAAATTTTGAAAATAAAAACTCTAAAATTGCCCATAAATGAAAAGAAAGGCTTTGTTCATTAGTGGGCCAGATTCATGTTTGAGAGCATAATTATGCATGAATATCTTTAAATAATCTTAACCCATTCATCCTAGTATTTAGTCATGAAAGTGCAATGAAATTTTTAGTAATCATTGGACCAATCCTCATGTTAGTTAAAATTCGGTCTTTTAGAATTAATACCCTCTGTGCTTCAGTTTTCTTCTCTTTCTTTCCGACTCCAGCATTTGGAGATCTCGCCATAGAGTTCACAATACATCCATGAACTAAGTCACTCCTCTGAATGATTAACCATGACTACATACAGTATAAAGTTTCCAAATTATTTTGTTCCTTTTTCTTCTCTTTTGGTGGATATATAGGGGAAGGTAAATTTTTTATAATTCAGAAAATGTCTTCAAATGTTGTAAGATTGGAATTTATGAAGATCAAGCATTTCTTTCATTTCTGGCCTTCATTTAAATCACTCATATTTTATTTCTTAGATTTCTAGTTTTTTTTGCATTAAACCAACACATGATTTCATATGTCTGTGGCCTTTATAAGCTTAATGCTATTGAAAGCCATCCAAGGTTTTGGAAACCTTATAACGTATGTGGCTATACTGACAAATCAACCTCCTTCTATTGAATCAGTTCAGTAGATCTGATTCTGTCCAATTTAGAATGCTAATCTGAGTAAACACAATTTACCTGCAAACTCTGCCATTAGGGCCTCTTGGAGCAAAGCTTAAAAAGAAAAGCAAAGCTAGTACATTCCACCAGAAGATCATATTTTGCAAAATGTTATTCTATGATGTATATGGGTTGGGTATGGCATTGGAAGACCTGGATTTGTGTGCTGGCTCTATCACTTATTATCTCAGTGACATTGAGCATGCCACCTTCCAGAAAATTGCTATGATATGCAAAATAGAGATAATACTTGGCCTAGACTATGTTGGTGCATTGTTATTAATAATAAATTGATAATAAGTACAAAAGGCTTTTGTCAGTTATGAAGTGTTATACAGATGAGAGATGTACCATATTCATTTATATAGTAGACATATTGATTAATTTTGAATTATTTCAGGTCATTTTTTTTTTAGAGTTTCCGTTTAACAAACAATCCTGACATCCTACTGTATCTGGGGAAAAGCTACTGTTTTCATGGGGAATAAACTGAAATGTGTAATCAAATTGCATAAGCCTGCATTGTAAAATCAATTCAGAATGACATTTCCTCTGCCATTTCAAAAGGATGTTTATCTTTGAATTTTAAGAGCTAAAGTTATTTTGGTGTCTTTTATCTTTAGAGTAATTCCATGTTTTTTTATTTTTTTTAAGGTTAAGACTCATGGAGCAATAAAAAATGTACAATTGGCAATGGCATTTTCCTAGATGCTCCAAGAAATCAATTCAGGAGAAAGTTCTTTAATGTAAAAATTCCTAAGTGTTAATAGATCATGAAAATCAGCAACAACTGTTGTGCTGAGGATCATGATCTCCAAGTAGAGGGCAGATAATTCCCCAGAGATGAAAAGACTGCGTCTGGTGTTTGAGCTGCGGCCACATTTAACTTTCATGTCCTTTCGAGACCAGACACACTTTGTGGGAGAAGAAAGTTAATGCAGCTGCCTTTGCTAATCAGTCAATATGACCCAGCCCCTTGGGGAGGAAGACAGAGACAGCCACACTGGGAGACCCAGCGGCCTTGCTGATTAACAGCGAATGCTGGTAAAGTACCCTCTAAGTCTGTCTGCTCCATCAGGCCTAAAAATGTAATTTAGATGATTATCTCTGTGCCCATTAAACCTGGTGACCTATTATAGTTCGTTTGAAGTCGGCCTGCTTACACTTGTTAATAGGAAGAAAAGAAGGATTAACTGAGAGGTCATGAAATCAGAGTGTAGCCAAGATGATGGCAAAAGCGCAAACGTGCATAGGAAACCCTCCTCTGCCCTTGTAGGGAAGAGGAAGAACCCAAACAATAAGGGGCTGTCAACACGATTCATTTCTTTATGGAAAAAATAAAAAAGGAGTTCTTTGAATGCTAGCAGGCCTGAATTTTTCACCTGCCACTTTCAGGGTGTTTTGGTTAATTTATAAGCATCATATTCTAACTAGGTGGGGAGTCCTGTTCAAGATCATAAGACCACTGAAAGGGATCACAGCACAAAGTCAGTTTGAGAAACTGAAGGAAGGTTATAGAGGCACTATCTGAATGTGTGGATTGTTTTGCGTTTTGTATGCATTGTAAAGTATGAAAGAACTTACTAGAACCCATTTGTTTTGGTTCACCTTCAAGAGTTTTTAAAGTTGCAAGAGCTGAGCTCAGCAGCTAAGATCATCAATTGGCTCAGCCTCTCTCTATGCAGAGCTGCTCATTATGGGCACATGTGCTAGACACACAACAACAGGAATATTTCTTACTGGTCAGAATTGTAACCTGCTGAGAAAGCTGCTCTAATAAAAGTGTTTATCAGCTGACAGCTTTACCTACTTGATATTTCACTTTTAATAACTGAAAATGATTTTATACAAAACTTTTTGTGCCAAAAAAAGAAAAGGAAAGAAAGAAAGAATGCAGAGCTACATTCCTCTCTAGACTTTTTAGAAAAAATTTTATCTTTTGAGACAGGGTCTAAATTGCCCTGGCTGCCTCAAACTTGTCCTGCCTCAGTCTCACAAGAAGCTGGGATTACAGGCATGTACCACCACCACACCTGGCTTTATTTTGTAATTTTTAAGAAGTTAGTGAAAATATCTTAATATTTCAAAATTAGTCCTCCCCATCCAAAAGATCAAAACTCTATTCTTCTAAATTTTATCACATAAACTAATGTTAACTTTTTAAATTCCTCACTTTTGTATCCTACTGTCTGAGAGATTGTCCAGCACGTGATAAATATCCAATAAATATTTGTTGAATGAATGAGTGGGCTCATCAATGCATGGCAAATGTATCCAGAGAGAAAGAGTGGCACCCATGGTGACCACCCCCCCTGTATTCAGAATGATAGTGTTGAAATGTAGTTTTTCCCAGGCATTTTTAAACTGATTTTTGAATTAATGTCTAAGGGAGATTCAATTATTCTACATTAAAGTCATTGCGTTTGGAAATTATTTTTCACAGTATAGATGGCTCCACTAAAGCAATTGAATTAATTAATATCTATGGGAGGAAATCACTTCTTTCATTGGCCTCCACTGTCGCTTTTTACACCGGCCACACCCTAGTGATACTCTTGTTCACATGCATATCTCTACTATGTATTCCTTCTTTGTCTTGGTATCCCTGGCACATCATGAAGTGTGATGGTGAAAGGTAGATACCCTGTGAATATGTGTTGATCGAGTGGATGACTGTTGAAGATTAAATCCATATGAGAAATCTGCATAGTTTCCAGGGTGGTGAACTCATGCGTCTCCCCATCAGATTTCCTGTACTCAGTAGCATCAGACTCATTACAGAAAATCCACAGTTTTCACATTCCTCTGTTGCTGTAGCCATGTTCTTATACCTCTTTGAGCCCTGGTTCCACCATTTACGTGGAATAGCTGACCTTTATGAGCTCTTCTCACTTTGCCTCATTCTGTTTGGCAAAAAGTGTCTTTTGTGTTTCTCTGTATAAATGTAGGGTCTTTCGATTCATTATAACTTTACTTACTTGTTAATTCAACAAAGATATTTAAATAAACTTAATTGTAATGCAAATGATACACAACACAGTGCTTAACAAAAAATAAGCACTCAATAAAAGTTAACATTATTATTATAATATACCATATACAGAGCTGATAAATAGATATAATTTCCTTCTTGAGCTCAGTCTAGGCAGAAAAACAAATGTTTAACAGGTAATACTACTATTAAACTAAATGTAATTGTCATAAGTACTATGATTGAGAGGTACAAGGTCTTACAAGAAATGAGTTTCTGTACTTCATTAAAATTCAATAGATCAGATTTTTAAGTCTCTCAGTTTCCTCTATTGCCAACCAAGGAAGTTTTTTGTCATCATTCAATAACTTGTAAATTATTGGTTATATAATTTCTAATTTACTCAGTAAATGTTAACACCTCTCCACCATTTAAATTTAGAAAAATCTCTGGGCCAAAACATAAAATTACTCAAACTTAAGTGCTTGTTTTTCTTCGGTACATCTTCATATATTTTCCAGTGGACTGAATTTATTTTAATACATAATAGAAAAATATGTTAGATTATCGAATGAGAAATATAATGTCTAAAGTCAGAGAAATCTGTAAACTTAATGATCACTGCTGGGGATATAGCTCAGCAGCGCAGCGCCTACCTGGCAAGTGTGAGGTCCTGAGTTCAATTCCTGGTTACCCCCCAAAAAAAACAACAAAACAAAACACAACACAAAACCTTAATGATCACTTATGTGACCAATTAGCTAGAAAAATAATTTTTTTTGTACTGGAAATCGAACTCAGGACCTTGCACTTGACAGGCAGGAGCTGTGCCGCTCAGCTATATCCCCAGCTAGAAAATATTTTTAATTAAAAATAGTTGTAGTTTTGGTCTCCAAATAGTTTTTCTGAATCCTGAAAATATTATTTTAAAAATATATTATAATCTATTTGGACTTTCTTTATAAATCTTCTTCAATACAATAAAATGTTATGAAAGTATAGTTCCTTTTTCTAAAATCTTTCTAAGATCCATATTCACTGACTCTTATAGTCCTATAAAAAAAGACACTATTACTAATATTCCCATCTTACAGATATGGAAACCAAGGCATTTAAGTATGCATTAGTCAGATTTGCCTTGCCGTGGCAAAATATCTGAGATGAAATCTTGGGAGAAAGGTTTATTTTGACTCATGGTTTCAGAGGTCCCTGGTCTCTGGGCCCTGTCCCTTTGGGCCTGTGATGAGGTGAAATATCATGGTGGGGAGGACATGGTAGAGCCAAGGTGCTTGCCTCATGGATGCCAGGAAGCAGACAAGGGCAGAGATCCCAGTATCCCCTCCAAGGGCACCCTCTCTAATGACCCACAACCCACCTCCTAAAGGTTCCACCACCTCCCAACAGCATCACTGGCTGGTGCCAAGGCTTCAGCCTTTGGGGGACAGTCCAGGTCCAAACTACAACAGTATCTTGTTACACAGGGTGGTGGAGCTGGGCAAGCAGCTTTGTTCCAGAGCCCTGCATCTCAGCCAGTCTTCTATTCTTCCTTAGATAAAACACATCAAGCTTATGATTGAAATAACACTTTTGTTTCTTGAACTCCAATATGAGAGCTTCAGGAAAGTTCTAAAACTGAAGTTAAATTATCTCTAACACAAAGATCGAACTTTTAAGTCCAAATAAACTTTGAATTAATGACTAGCATATTTTGAAATAACCAGCAGGTCATGGCTGTTTACCACCATAGGACAGTAACAGAGGAAGGCTGAGGCTGACACCAGAGTGGCCGATGAAAGAAGCTCAGAGCAGGTCTCGAGAGCAAATAGATTGGTCAGGCAAGGCAACTAGGCCAAGGGGTATGACTCTTGTTCTTTCAGAAAATGCTTGTTTTTCTTCAATACATCTTCATATATTTTCCAGTGGATTGAATATATTTTAATACATAATAGAAATAACATGTTAGATTATCAAATGAGAAATATAATGTCTAAAGTCAGAGAAATCCATAAACTTAATGATCACTGCCAGAGATATAGCACAGCAGCACAGTGCCTGCCTGGCAAGTGCGAGGTCCTGAGTTCGATTCCTAGTACTCAAAAAAACAAAAAACAAATATCTTAATGATCACTTATGTGATCACTTATGTGGTCACTTATGTGACCAATTAGCTAGAAAATATTTTTAATGAAAAATAGTTGTAGTTTTGGCAACAGGGATCTAAGAAGCAGCAAATTGACTTGAGGTAGTGGCTTCTTATGCCAGCCAGTCTGGAATGAAGGGTACTTGGTGATTTAATTGGGTAGGCAAGTGTGAATTATCTAGAGAATTAGTTCAGTGCTAGCAGGACCCTGGCCACAGAGAGAGGACTAGAGAAATAAGTGGAGGGTTTTACATGCAAAAAAGGAAAAACGAAAAAAAAAGTACTCTTGAAATAACTTGAATTTCACAAGTAATAATAACAATATTATGGATATTAAAAATGATGTAAGAGTAATAGCAAACAAAACCTACTAAAACTGAGAGGAAAATATCTATAAATATATCCTGAAGTTAAAACAGTTATAAGAACCGTTGCTATCTCTTTCCCATTGTTTCTTGTGTTTTCTTTGATTTTGTCATTTGCTTTTTAAAAAGGTGTTTCACACAGAGCCAGCAGCTTTGGTAATACCACATGTGGCATATTAAGAAAAAGATCATATTTGGAATATCACATTTAGTTTTGGTTTACACATTACTAAACATATATAAAGCAATTGGATGGAGTTCAGAGAAGAGCAAGAAAAACCATTAAGAGAATAAAAGGACTGATTTATTAGCCATGATTAAAGAAACTACTTATGTCCAAAAGAGGAGAGGGGTAAGACAGCAGCTTACAAGGATCAGAAAGGTGCAAACTCCTGGAGTGAGACAATGTTTTTATCTGTATAACGAGTATACATTGTCAAACAGATTTGGGTTAGAAAGAAAATTGCTACTTAATGCATTTGTAGAGACAGTAGGATGAGCCCCTCTGATATCTTTCGTACATTTTCTCTGCACATAGGCTCTCATTTTGAAAAGGACCAGAACTATCGGAAGTAAAATATGTTATTTATATTATTTCTATTATAGAGATTTATGCAGTCTTTGGAAAGGAAGCATCTATAATAATAGTGACCAGAAGTGCTCCAAAGAATACAAAGATTTATAGCTATAGGATAAATCTGTCACGTTTTGACTTATAGCTACTTCATTTTACTACCTAGGAAGCCAGGGTATTCTGGCAACAGGATACTTGATTAAAATAGCAAGAGCTAGCAGCAGCTTCCATGTTCTGAACTTTGGTTTGTTTTTTGGCTTCTTCTCATTCTTTTTCATAAAATTACCTCTGAGATTTAGATACAGTGGGACCGAATTATTTTCTAGTAATTTTCATCTTAGTAACATGGCTCCCTAGTTAGACAGATGCAGGTTCCTTTTTGGCTTTGCCATTTGCTAGCATCTTATAATAGGAAAAAATAAAATCTTACCTACTTCACCAAAAGCATGAAACGATGTGTCAGTGCAGTGTGTGTGTGCGTGTGTGTGTGTGTGTGTTCATGTGTGCCAAGTTGTCCAGCTCATGGGAAGTGCTTAGTTGATATTAGTTGCCCTCGCCCATTCCCCTCACCCTCTATCCATCCTTACAGTCTTCACTCTACAATTTCCTGATGTTGGCAAGTTCCATACTTTTAGAGAAGTAGAAAATGTTAATTCTATGTGAAAACTTTCCACTGAATTTTCTAAATTTATTTAAAATGTTTAGATAGTCGAACAAGCACATATATAGACCATATATTTACCTCAAGTGGTTCATTTCATAAAGAGTTTTAGAAATGCTGTGGCTGGGGTATACGTACACTGTTATAGGCATTTTTTAGAATGACTAAAAACTTAAAACCAGCATTGACTGCACATGAACAAAAATTTTAAAATCACAACAAAAACAGTTCAGTGGTCAGTGTCTCCCAAAATGTCTTCAGTACAAAGTCTGACCAGATGAGTTAGCAGGAGGAGGAGGAGGTTTGTGAGAGGTTTAAGTTCTGCTGAAGACCTTCCCTCACTTTTTTGAATGCAGCCACTGAGGAGAGGGTGAGTTGATGCAGCGAACAGTGAAAGAGGGAAAATCGACAGCATGAGTTACTGGGGAGTCAGCCCCTGAGGTAACTCCGTTTCGTGGCCCCACGGCTGAGTGCAAATGCATAAAGAAGTCCTAGCCTCTGATTTCCTGGAGGAGTAGGCATGTAACCAGAAATTAAATTTCTTTTCAGAGAAAAAATGTTATACTTTTATACACCACATGTGTTGCCTATGGTAACCACTTGTGCGATATTTTTGGCTACGGGAAAAAGTTGTGATGTGGGAGCAGAAAGAGAGTTGGGGGCTGCTCGATCAGGAAGATTCCCTGCAGCAACACTAGAAGACAAATTTTTAACATGAAAAAATAATTGTGCAGAAGGATGGACAGGGCTATGCTAGGTGCCTTTACTATGATGGGGATGGAGGGAGCATATTAATGAAAAAGTGGAGGTACGCAGGGAGTTAGAGAGCTCAGGCAATAACAGGCAAAATGATGACTGAGGGTGAATGGCGGCCCCAGCAAATACCAAGAGAGAAGTAGAGTAGCTGAATTTATGGAGAAGATGGAGATGTTCCCTGGACAGTTTGAGGTTCTGAGGTACAGGTAGGTCATGTAGCAGAATTATCAGGAGCTAATTAAAATCTGAAAGAGAAAGTTGACACTGGGGCTGGAGGTGTGGGTGTTATTGGTATCAAGGGGTAGCTCCGTCTGTAATGCCGGATGACTACCCAAGTGTCTTGAGAAAGGAAGCCCAGGAGAGAACCACTGCAGAGCCCTATATTTGGAGGACAGGAAAAGGAAGGAGCCAGCACAAGCAATGGAAGTAGTCAGAGGCGTGGAGGAGAACCCATGTAGGAGATCCATGTCATAGGATGCTGTGGAAGCCCCACTTGAAAGACGTAAAACAAAGTAATCTGTTGAGCCGAAGTCTGCAGAAAAGTGTGTGTGTTGGGTTAGACGATGAATTGATCTGTTGGCCAGTTAGGAGGTTAAAGACCGGCAAACGAACCGGCAAATGAACCCAGCAAATACCAAGAGAGAAGTAGAGTAGCTGAATTTATGGAGAAGATGGAGATGTTCCCTGGACAGTTTGAGGTTCTGAGGTGCAGGTAGGTCATGTAGCAGAATTATCAGGGAGCTAATTAAAATCTGAAAGAGAAAGTTGGCACTGGGGTTGGAGGTGTGGGTGTTATTGGTATCAAGGGGTAGCTCCTTCTGTAATGCCAGATGACTACGGCAAATATAAAATAAATTATAAATTATATATGTAATATAATTATATAATTATAAATATATATTTATATAAATAAATTTATATATTATATATATATATATAAATTATATATAATTTATAATTATATTATATATAATATATAATATATAATTATATCATATATAATATATTATATTATATAATTATATTATATGTCATATATAATTAAATATAATATATAATTTATAATTATAATTATATATTATATAAATAAATATATATTTATATAAGTATATAAATATATAATTATAATTATATAAGTATATGAATAAATTATATATATGAATATATGGATATATTCACATATATTAATGTATGAATACATAAATATATATTTTAATAATTCATAAATATATATTGTATATATAGATTAATATATATGTAATATATAATATATATTAATGTATATTAATTAAATATATAAGAATATATATTTATATATAAATATATATTTAAATATAAGTGTAAAAATGTATAAATATATCATATAAATGTGTATATATGTATATATGTGTGTATATATCTATCTATATATATATATATATATATATATATATATTTGTGCAAAATTGGCAGTGAATGAAGTAGAGAATGATGGTCAGAGTAAGATCAAGCAATGAATACCAGAAAGCATCCAACTTAACATAGAACTGTGTATTCTAATGTATATGAGTAATAAATTTGAAGAATGGGGAAGATAATTATCTGAAAATGAGTTTATGTCCTAGGTCTTTCTACTACCACATTAGTGTACAGAGTGGAATATTTCTGGTACCTTCTTACAAACAGTACGAGAAACAAGTTTTTTTTCATGTGTTCATACCTTTAAGGCTTTAATTATGGAAATCATTTTATTAGCTATGTCTTTTTCCTTGTCTAAATGAATTAAAGTGTGTACAAATATTTATGATTTGAAATGAATAGTAGCTCAATGATGATGACTTTAAACTCAACGTAGCATTTAGAGTTAGTTTCTTGGTCACTCTGTATTAAAGGTTATTGTTGTTAAGAGCTGGTCCACTGCTGGAAGGGAAGCAGTACCTTTAAATTAGTATAATAAGAAATCAAATTAATGGCATTACTTTGATAGTCTTCAGTAAACATTACGTGTTTTAAATTATTCACAGTGTACTAATACATTGTGGAGGAGAACAGAAGCTGACAAAAGAAACTAACAGTGGTGCACTGAGTTCTGTGATATACACTGGGATCCCACATCTCGTGTTTACAGCACAGAGATTTGTGGCTGTATTTTTCTGTTAATTTGTGTAACTTTGCCTGTGATCACAGCCTCTGGCTATGCTATCAACAAATGAGATTTATTGCACTGTCAGAGTCCTAGAATCATATCAGATATGGTTCTCGGAGATCGTTCAGAAGATGCCTAAGATCCTTCCAAACACATTCCCAACAGCACTGGTCCTGGCACACTGGGCAAACAGTAGATGTGTGTGATGGCCCTTAAACTCCTTGTCCTGTTTTCCTGGGAGCGGATGATCACACTGCAGAAGAGATCGCTGTTTTCAGTTGATAGTCTTTCTTTTTAAAGTCAATATATGAATGGTTTCCCTCACTATTAGAAGTATATTTATCTGGGAAAATATCAACATTGAAATGGAAAGACTGAATATATCAGCAAATTTGATTTTCTTCCAGAATTCTGAAGCTCCTTGATTTTCTTGTTATACATTGAAAGCAACAGGATAATAATATCCTAAGAATAATTATTGAATGCATCATGAAATTCATGACAAAATCTAGAATTACACGGGACATTACCTGTGTAGTTCTCTTCTCCATGTTCCCCCATGAGTGATACCGTGGTGCACACCCTCTACTGCTTCATCTACTATTACAAGCCTGAGATATTTATAGCAACCCACAGATATTTTCTTACTATACAACAGAAAAGTAAAGGAAAAAAAGAGACAGCTAAATGTACTCTTTATGATAGGAACAGGATATCATCTTTAGATGGTCAACCTTTATATCCTGTATCTTCCACAAATGTTTATTATTAGGTCCATTCTACAAATGAGGAAAATAAAGCAGAGTGTTTGGGTCACTTTCTGAAGGTCATATAACCTAGTGTGTGACAGGGCTGGGATATGATTTTCAAATAACTGTAAATAAAGAATATTGGATGGATATATTAATTGATGATAGTTTAACCTCACAACTCTTAATTTTGTGCTGTTAGATATTCCAGGAAAAGTCTGGTACTGTAAATTTAAAAGCCACACATATTCCAAAATAAACATGGGAAACTAGAGATGCCATTTGCCACTCCATCAGCTGTGTATACATGCTCATTTCCCTCTCAAAAATATTGCGCCCTAGACCAATCCAATGTATTAAACTTTTTCTGTTATTATGGTCATTAAGAATCAATAAAACCACTACACCATGTACAGTAAAATTACAATATGTGAACCCATGCTAGACATTTAAATGAGTGCTCTTTTCAGTTGCAATGATGTTACATTTTGTGAAATAAAAATTCATGTAAAATTCATAAAAATAATGCCAGAATTTAGGTAATTTATACTAAGGTATATTTACTTCATTAAAAACTGACCAGCTCTTATCAAAACCAAAGAAATTCAGTCGATAAAGACAGTAATTGGTCAGAGTAAGGAGTGAAGTGACAATTCAGTAATTTTCCTTCCCTTCCTCTTTCCTTCTGTTTTCTCTTTCTCTTTCTCTTTTCTGTTTTCCTCTTTCTCTTCCATTAATTTTGAAATTTTTATTAGTACATGTTTACAGTATGTGCAATTTATAATCACCTTGGGGAGTATAATTGTACATGTATAATCATTACATATATGTATATATGCATGTATATACATGCATATATACATGTATATATGCATGTATACATATACATAATACAGCCTGGTTTTTTTTAATCCCTTTTCCTTCCCTCCCCCTCGCTCCCTCCTCCTCTAATTCCCCTTTCCCTATTTTCATTCTTGTTTATATTATTAATCTTAGTTCAAGTTTATGGCATACAACGTTTACATTCGTCGAGGTTATTAGATTCCTGAACATGGCATATTCTTATTATACTTATTACCCCTTCCCCTCACCCCTCACCCTTCCTTCTGTTTTCTTCCCTTCCTCCCTCCTTTTCTTCTTCTCTTTTCTTCTCTTTCCTACCTGCTTGCCTTCCTTCCTCTCTCCCTTTTGTTCTCTTTCCCCTACCTGCTCCTTTTCCCTTCTCTTATTGATAAGTTTTTGTGCTGATTAAGTATCACTGTGTTCTCAGGCTAAGACTTCTATTTCCACAGACATTTGTTGGACTGGAAACCGCAAACCGCAGAGATGCACCACTGTGGGATCCTGAGTTCTGAAAGCAGACAGCCAACTGTGGCTTTCAATTCCATTTCCCTCTTGTTGTTGGGACTACTGTGGACAAGTTTTACATCTCTAAGATGAAAATAATCATGCCCTCTTGACTATGTTATTAAGAGCATTAATTAAACATGATCACCTCTACAGTCCTAGGACCACTGTGTCTGGCACACGGAATGTGATTGAAACATATTTGTTTCCCTCCCTTTTCCTTAATCTTTATACTAACACTATTTGTTTCTTCAAATAATTATTCCTGCTTATTATCCTAAGGCCTGATTTTAGCCCATTTAATACAGGATGTGTGTGGAAACTTGGTTCAGTAATAATAATTAAAACTGAGGCAAAAGCATGAATTTATAGGCACAAGCTTTACTTACTTATATTTATTTTGGGTTGGAACTAAGTACCTTCATATTGAGCTACATCCCCAGCGCTTTTAATTTTGAAACAGGATCAGTAAGTCAATAAGTCACTAAGCTAGGCTCCAACTTGAGATCCTCTTGCCTTAACCTCCCAGAGTGCTGGGATTACAAGTGTGTGCCAACCTTCCTAGTGAGGCAAAAGCTTTAACTTGGAAGAGAAAAATGGAAAGGGACAGCTTTGAGGGGAAGAGAAGCTGAGGGGGTATAGCTCTGATGGAGAAGATAAGACTGGCTTGTTAATAAAAGAATTGGGAGTAGATTTTTTTTTTTTTTGTGGGTGCCGGGGGTCGACCTCAGGACCTCGCGCGCCAGCAGGCGCCCGTGCCGCTGAGCGATATCACCGGCCCTTTTTTCGTATGTGGGTTCCGGGAGTCGAACTTGGGCCCTCGCACTTGCAAGGCAGGCGCTTATGCCGCCGAGCCATCTCACCGGCCCTAGATTTTTAAAGAGTTGCTGGGTGGGGTAGGTTTGGTAATCATCCATTGGGTCATACGTGTTGAGTTCTTTTTAGAAACTTCGGCCTGGTATTTTGAGATGTTTCTTCCTAGTGTAAGGTATGGATCTGCACCTGTTCTCATCTTTGGAGACATCACGGTGCCCTCCTGCTGTTACAGTTCACCTGGTCCTGGGGATAGGAGGAGAGGACAAAGGGAGGTCTTATTCCATGCATTATTGGCCAGCGAGGATAGGAAAAAAGATATCTTCACTTTCAGTGGGTAACAGGTCATGGAGTAGAGCCCAACAATCCTTTGTTCTCTTATCCCCATAAAGGTCCCTTTTCTATTTCGCTTTCCAAAACAAGCAAACAACAACAATAAAAACTTCATTTAGTTCTTTCACAAAGCCTTACAAAAATTTAACACTCTGCCAAAAAATTATAATCACAAGTAGTCAGATAATCCACATGATTTTGCGTCATAGAACCAACAAATTCTCCCCAAATGTTGAGAGCCTAGTCTCAACTATTCGGGCCCCAAAATAATTCAGCTTTTTGAAACACCATAGGTTCTTTCCCTCAAAACTTCCAGCAGTTGCCACTTCGATTTAGCTTGGAAATTCTTCCTCCTCCTCCTCCTCCTCCTCCTCTTCTTCTTCTTCTTCTTCTTCTTCTTCTTCATCTGTAAGAAATGAAGCACTATATGGTAATAAAATTTTAAAATTTAAATATTATTTGCTTCAAAGTTTTTTAAACTTTTGGAAACTACAGTTGGTGACAGTTGCCAGCTAAGAAGTATTTATTGAATATTAACTCAGACTCAGATGTGAGAACATAAAGAGTCCTTGCCCTCGAAAATCTTCTCAAAGAAAGGAAGAAAGGCAGTAAGGACACTCAGGTACTTCAGATGCCTTCATAGTATTTCAGAAGGCTGGGAGTCTTTTGGAAGTTCTTTAAGGTGAGGACTTTGTCTTTTCCTCTTACCTCACCGATCTAATGGACAAAACAATAAGCAGTGGATATAAGAATAGATAACTGTAAGAAATTGCTTGAGTGAGTGTTTAAATGATATGAAATACTTCAGAGAGTAGAGGTGATTAGATGTAAATAGAACACAATTGACTTATTTTCCAGGTATTTCAATTTTGCTTTTAAAGTTGGTTTATAATATATATTAAAAATAAGGGGCCGGTGAGATGGCTCAGCGGCGTAAGCGCCTGCCTTGCAAGCGCGAAGGCCCGAGTTCGACTCCCGGATCCCACATACGAAAAAGGGGCCGGTGATATCGCTCAGCGGCACGGGTGCCTGTTGGCGCGCGAGGTCCTGAGGTCGTCCCCCCGGTACCCACAAAAAAAAAAAATAAATAAAAAAAAATAAAACACAAGATATGCTTATGTTTCGGTAATCAAAGAAATTTTAGGCTGTTAGTTGGTTAAAAGTTAATACAATTTACCATGTCTTTGTGGGGGGAACAATTGTTTTCTACCCTTTTTTGTGTGTGGTGCTGGACATTGAATACAGTGTTTTCCACATTTCTTTAAAAATTATGTCTTTTGTGTGGCTCTTTTCTTCCACAAGGGAGAAAGTAGAACCACAGTTGCATTCTTTATTGGGTGTGGGAGTTTTTATTTAGACATTTTTTTTCTATTATTCAACTGATGGATTGACATGGTAAAAATGGGGAATTGATGTCTTAAGCCTACTTGAAAAAACAGAGGACAAATCAATAGATTTTGTGAACAGTTGAGATATAAATATAGATTCTAGCCCATTTCCAGATAAGTGTGAAACAAGTACTATTATTTTAATTTAATCCTAAAACTGTTTTTCATTATTTCTAGGTTTTCCTACTCCCACCAAAAGCCATATAATGCTTAACCTTTCTTGTTAAATCCTTAAGGAGACTCATATTTCCTTGTAATAAGTTTTACATTATATTTCGTACAGAAAACCAATGGGTGGGTTTACGTTTCTTCCAACTTTAACAATGTTAAAGATAATTGTAACTATTTTCTGAGTTATACTTTGCATACACTTAACAATTGCCTTAATCAAAAATTTGGCAAAGAAATTACAGTAACAACTGGAGGTGAGTGAACAGAAAATCCTTGCAAAGTGGATGCAGAAATGTGCTTAGTTCTCCCTGCTAGCAAATTAATGGCAGAACAGTAAGTTTTTTGTTATCTTACACAGTTAAATTTCTTTAACAAAGTAAACCTTATCAAATCTAGAGAAGGGAATAATATTCAACATTTAACGACCTGTAGAGTAAAAAGCACAAAACTAATCATTGCTATGCCTAGAACTACTTAATTCCTACAGATAAATGAAGAATGAAGCATACACAGGGATGCCTTTATGAGATTAACTTCACTCTACTCTGTGGTTAAAAGCACAAACCAGCCTTTAGCAAAACCTTTCAGAAATGGATGTTGTTCTACAAAAATGATCACACAATGGCAGCAACACAGCTATGACTCAGTGCAACTCTATCACCCTTTCTGAGAGCCAAAACGCGATAAATATCCTCTAGGTCAAAAGCATCAGTTCTCTAGTCAAAAGAATAGTGTATGATCCCTGGTAAATTTTAAGTAGCATGCACAAATATGAATGCTTTCTAGACTAAAGTATAGCAAATGATATACCTCTGTACAGAGATAGCATAAGATATAAGAAACACTCCATTCTCTTAGCAGGTACTCCTATACTTTTTGTAAATAAGTGTGGCAAATAGCATAGGAAAACACTCACTGTATGGTTATTTTAAGGTATCCATTTTTAACCTCAAACCAGTTTAACTTTTAATTCTAAAATGCCTCTTATATCACACAGATAAAAATAGGTAAATACACAATATACAAAAATTAGTATCTGCAATGCCCAAAAGCTTAAGCTTTTTGTTTTATAACCAGTAATTAAGAATATAGTTTTAAGCTGTAGAATCAAGATCTAAGTAATGGTGGAGTCTTTGGTGGTAACTAGAAAGAAAAAGATAAAGTTCCACACGACTACCTCCTGCTCTTCACTCCCCATTTCTACAAAGCAACATGATTTGAGAGCAAAAAGCTCAGCAAGCAGCTGTTGGTGGATGCTGGGCAAACTGTGCATCTTCTGGGGGTTCTTATGAATGAATTGCAACTGCTGACATGTGTCCAATTATCACAGTCTCCTAAATGGATTTTTAGTTTCACAGCATGCTTCTGCTAACTGAGATTTTGTGCTTCAACAATCTGTAAATCCTATTCCAGACAGAAAAAAAGACGGAATACACTGGGAAAATTGCAATGGGTAAATAGTATACTGACAATGGGCATTTCAAAGGCTTTGTAAACAACTGATGAGTTGTATATGATAATGTATTAAAGTGTTGAGCATTAAACTGGATACAACACTAATAATTATGGAATATATATTTTGCCACTGACTACCCTTCCATAGAGTTATTAAAAATAAATTAAGAAGAAAGGCATTTATTTCCGTATGTTTCAATTTGCTTCTCTGCTCAAAATATTGTTCCATATTTAAGACCTTGTTATTTATACATTTAAGCAGGTAAGGCCATAAATTTGGGAATGCTGTCCAAAATTTTGTCATAGGGCTTTATTACTTCTCTGTCTTTGGTAAAATGTGCTTCAAATTTTGACTCAATATGTGTAGATTATATAAACATTGTGGACATATCAATTCACAGTAAGCTTTGTTTTCAGTAAATTTGAAAGTTCACAAAATAATATTTAAATGTTGTGAGACACTAGCACTTATCTTCTGTATGGTTGTTACAAAAGAGATTCCTTACGGCTTATTTGAAATTCTTGATATTTTATGCCTTCATTACATGTTATTCCTAAGGCAGTATGAGTTTTCGGTTTCTTGAAACACCAGCATTATTTCGGAACACCGGCATAATTCATAATTCTTAAAATATATACATCACATAGGATATTATGTGCACATCTACCAAATCTATCAATATCAAGTATCAGTTTATTGAAGAAGCAAAGCCTTTTGTAAGACTCTAAGAAAAAAAAATGTATCTTGTAAAATTGTTTTAAACATTTTTATCTGAAAATTATCTTAGGGCTGGGAAGTAGGCTCAGCTGTAGAGTGCTTGCCTAGTATGCGTCAGGCCCTTGGTTTGATTTCCAGTACCGGAAAATTATTATCTTAAGTCTTAGAAGGCTTCTGGCTCTGGTTTAGACAACCCAGTCAATAGATGGATTTCTATCCAGTGATTTAAATTAGTTAAATTTGTTCTGTCTTTTCTGGAGGAGAAAAGAAATTATCATCTAGTTCCTCAAACCCTCACAAAGACATCAAAGTCTGGAGGGTGTATGTTTAAACATGTATCTCAGTGGGCTGGTGAATTGTGCTAAAAAAGGATTTTGACATGGGTATAGCCCATTCTGTGGCTTCCTGCTTCCCTTCAGCCTAAGGTAAAAACAGACCCATCCTGAGCTCACCTCCTAGCACAGCTGTAACACGTTCATTTATTGTTTTCATTCTAGTTGCAATTGTTTAGGCATTAGGAAACAGTGGTCAGAAAAATAGACATGCATTCTCTCTCTTTCTCATGTGGAGTTTACAAAATACTCAACAATTTAGAGATTAAACAAACATCCAGATAAGCAATATATTGATCACAGACTTTATTAAGTGCTATAAAGGAAAGAACAGGTTGCAATGATGAACAATGACAAGGGACACTGTAGTTAGCAGGATTGTCCAAGAATATCTCACTGTGAAGGTGTATTTCAAATCGGAGGAAAGTGGTCTGAAAATAAACTGGAGTAAGAAAGTTCCCAGTTTAGGAATTGGCTTTTTCAAGAAAGCACTTGGTTATGGCAAGAAAGGGCTTAGCAATTTAAAAGGAAAACATCAGAAAGAGCAGTGTGACAACAATGACTGAACAAGGGAGCAGGTGCTACATGAAGAGAATGGAGAGATGGACTGGGACCAGAATATGTACGTTTCCTGGACCATGGCAGAGGGAGTAGACTTTATGGTCATTGCACTGAAAGATACCGTAACCTTTCCAGGTCTGAAATCAAACTTGTGATTTTTCCAGGTCTAAATCAATCAGGTTAGTCAAGAGCAAGGAACACTCTAGTTTTTCAAACAGAGCTCATTAAACTGAGAGAACTGCAAGTGATAGAAGAGCTGAAAAACAAGGGGTAGTGAGGAGGCAACCTGAATTACAAAGTCTGTACCATCCCGAGGGGTCCAAGAGATGAACTGGTTTTTCAGGCTCTAGTGTCCTCTCCCCCCATAGTACAATGGGACCATAAAGTCTGAAAACATACGGTCTATTACTTTATTTTATCGCATTTTGTTATGTTTTACAGATTGAACAACCAGACATATGAATCTTGATAGGATGCAGGGCAGATGTACCCAATAGCACCGAATTAAATGCAATGTTCACATCTGATTAGGCTCATAATTCAAATGAACCAATGATTTAAAAACATGTTTTAAAATAAGAGTAATTTGAAAACTGGATATTTGCTGAGGTTAAGGAATTATTAATTCTTCTAATTTTGGTGTTTTAGTTATTTTAAAAACCACTTATCTGTAAGAAATACTTATTGAATTATTTATAGTTAAAATGACACAATTTAGGGCCGGTGAGGTAGCTCAGCGGCATAAATGCCTGCCTGGCAAGCGCGAGGTCCTGAGTTCGACTCCCGGTACCCATGTACGAAAAAAGGGGCTCGTGATATCGCTCAGTGGCATGGGTGCCTGCTGGCACGTGAGGTCTTGAGTCCGACCCCCGGTACCCACACACACAAAAAAGAAATGACATAATTTATAAAAATGGCCTTAAAATAATTCTGTGAGGCTAGATCAGGGAATAGAAATTTATATTAAATAAACCTGACCATATTTTGAAAATGCAAGTTCAATACACATTGAGTCTATTTTTGTTTTGTTTGAATGTTTCTACAAATAAAACATTAAAAATAAAATAGAGAAGGTTTCTAAAAAGGAAAGATAAGAGATTCCAAAAATGAGCCTTAAAGACCTTAACTTTCAGAGGTAGGAAAAGGGAAGAACTAAAAAGAAAGGACAAAGATAAAAGGAAAAAATCAAAAGCCAACAAAAAATAGGAGATGTGGCAAAATATGTGAAATGTGGCTTAGAAATAGAGCAAGATGAAGTGGAGAAATCCTGCTTATCTCAAGTGTGATGGGGGCTCGGCCATATCTTTGGCAACAGGATGTAAAATAGCAGCTTTGAGTTTGAGCTTGGAGCAGGAAAACATAGCTCCTGTAGCCCAGTAGGCAGCCCTGCTCAGTTTACTAAAGAAAACTGAGGCGTAGAACAAAGCTTGGGCACCAGTAACCTTGGTTTTTGTATGTCGTCATATTCTGCATGATTATCCCAGGAACAGCTAAAAGAGCAGTGGCTGCACCTTTTGGCAGGATCCCTTAAGCATTCCTGAGTCCTGAAGACTATTGTCACATAATGGCCTTCACTTCTACTTCCACTTCTAACACCTTCCAGGCTCCAAAATACCCTTTTCATTTAAGGAGAGTATTTCAAAGACTAGTATGAAAAGTCCTATAAAATCAGTAAAGGCTTATCAAAAGATAATTTAGCCATGATGTCTTTCAATTTATTAAAAATAAAAGCTTGCCCATAAGTAATTTTTAAAGTTTCCATAATTTTCAGAAGATTGGTTCTTAGCCATTCTCTTATTTTGAATTATTAAGGGTTTTTTTCATATACATTTTTCTTATTTCCTTCTTTACTATCTTAACTCTGTACCCATGTAGCAACTAGATGTAAATATTTGTTTATATTGCACAGGTATAAATACTTGCTGGTAAGTTATTTGCTTTAAGCCTACGAAGCATCAGGTGTTAGAATACATACCAGGCAACAACAATGAAGGAGAACCAGGCAGCAAACAAAAATAGACAAAAAATCTTTGCTTTTGTGAAGTTGAAATTTGAATTGAAAGAGAAAATCTAAAAAATTTTAACAAGTAAATAATCAATGTGTTACTTACTAAATGCTATGAAGAAAACTGAAGTGTGGTTGAAGGACTGGAGAGAAAGGGTGCTATTTTAATAGCTAGGCAGAAGAACTCTGTTGAGGTAGCATTTGTGCAGAGACCTGAATGAAAGAAAGGTAACCTTGCAGATACTTGGGGCCAGAGCATCTTTGGCAGGAAGATGGCGAGTGCATGGTGCTGGGGTTGGAGGATAGTGAGTGGGGCAAGCGGTGTGGCTCTGCAGAGGGAAGGAGGTAGAGAGAGAAAGAGAATGAGATAGATGCAAAGAAGTGGGGTGGACAGAGACAGATTACCTTATTAATGACTAGGTTTTATTAGTGCAGGTTTAAGAATAATCATGGTATAATTTGACTTAGTTTTGTTTTTGTGTGTTTGTGTGTGTGTGTGTGTGTGTGTGTGTGTGTGTGTGTGTACCGGGGGTCGAACTCAGGACCTCGCGCGCCAGCAGGCACCCGTGCCACTGAGCGATATCACTGGCCCTTTTTTTTGTATGTGGGTACCAGTAGTCAAACTCAGGACCTCGCGCTTGCCAGGCAGGCGCTTATGCCGCTGAGCTATCTCACCAGCCCAGTATTTTTTTTTTAAAGATATACTTTAGTATTTTAAATAAAACAAATGCCAAGGTTTTCTCACTTCCAGACCTTCATTTTCTAAACGCTAAACTGCCTCTAGTGCCAAATATTGTTTTCACTGACTAATTTCAATTTTAAGTTTAGAAAACATAGATATTTTTCTAAACCGAAGAAAACTAGGAAATAAATCAACAAACAGACAATATTTGAGAAAATACTTTTAATTTACCCACTTTTATTTCCTAGTACCACAGAGAGTTATATTCTTTTCTGACCATCAAAAACTTCTTTCAAGTAATGTACTCTCTCAAACTCTGAAAAATGAAACGAGATCTGAATTGCTCTACAACATTTAGTAAACATCTAAAGTCTGAAATCTGAATGTGATGACAGAATTTTATTAAATCTTGGTGAAGTCATGGGAGTTAAATCACAAACTGGTTTAAAAAGTCACACACTTGACTTTTAAATGCCTGCCTGGGCCGTCTTCACTATTGTAATATTGTTCCTTTAGTTGTAAGTGTCAGTGTCAGTTGGAGGTGGGGACCATGTGGTTGTAGAGAGAGAATTAAAGAAATAAGAATATTCTCAAATTTCAGAGAATAGGTACTTGGGGGAAAAAAGTTAAAAGCACGGTTTTATCCACACATTTTGCCTTCAGAATATAAACAAAAATTTAAAGTTTTCTAAAAACATTTAGCATAGGAAAGAAATAAAGTTTTTAGAAATTAACAGTTTACAGACTTATAAGGCAACTCATACCTAGTGAGCAAAGGACACCGCAACTTTTACCTTTTAGCATAAAGCATTGGTTTAAGATCAGAGAAGACTTCTCAGAGGAGGTGACAACTGAGATGATTTTGAAAGTCTAGTAGAAGGTGGTGAAGAAGTGTTTCTGGCCTAAAACATCATGAGTTAAAATAAAAAGCAATGCAGTGTGCCTGAGACAATACCAGTCGTAGTTCAATGATACGGGTGCATAAAGTCCAACACGGACCTACCTTGTTACTTCTACTACTGGCGAAGTGTATGCACGGAAATTCATTTACCATGTTGGCAGAAAAACGTTATTGATTACTGCCAAAGAAAGCTATTGTTTTCCACAACAAACGTGCCTTTTTATGAATGTTATCAGGCAGGCTAGGCAAGCTTTTTCTATCTTCAAGATATACACAAGTTTGAATATTGCATGGTTCTCTTATATGAGAAACCCAAAATATAAATAAAAGTGGGGAAAAAAAGATCGATAATAGGAGACAGGGAACTAGATCCTTCGCAAAAGGAAAGGGGTCCAAAAGATACAGGGAGACGGAGTGGGGGAGGTGAAAAAAATTAAGATGTGCAATGTACATGTACCAACTCTATAATGAATGTAATCATTATGTACTATAAACATGTATTAATAAAAAATTAAAATTAAGGAAAAAGAAAAAAAATATTACTGTGAATTTCATTAAGGTCAAACTATTGTCCGCGAGTACATGTTATTACCGTTCTCAACAGGAAAAAATAAATATATTAAAATATGTACATAAGAAGACTAGTTTGAGATTTTTGACAATGTTCCTTCTTTATGTCACCCCTCCCTTTACACAGAGTTCATCAATAAGTCCCAGTTTTTTTTCACATATCCAATATGTTTTAAATTTTCCTTCATTTCCTCATCTAGACTTCTGGCAAACTCTCCTCTCTGCCTCTAGCCTCATGCCATTCCAGGCAGTGGAGTGATCTTTCTAGGGAGTAAATACATCTTATTTTGCCATACAAAGACATATTCCTATGTCTTCAAGGTAAAATTTAAGCTTAGAATCCCCCCTTGATTTAATTCTCACCTTAAACCTCACCTTTTTTTCCCCATTTTACTATGACTTCTCCTATTTTTCTGTCCCTTTACAAAGGGTGCCTCTTTGCTTGAAAAACCTCCTTTCTCTTTTTTCCTGGCAAATACACCCAGTTCAAGTTCATCTGTCTTGGAAATTCTTCCTCAAACATTAGATGGGCTGTGGGAGAAATCCTTCAGGCTTCCTCACATCGTCTTTTCTTATTGTCTGTCTCAGTCTGTTTCTTCCCCTTTCACAAAACATCTAGAACTGTGTAACTTGTGAACAATGAAAATTTGTATCTCACATTTCTGGAGAGTTCAAGATCATGAGGTCTGCAGATTCAGTATCTGGTGAAGGTCCCTTGCACAGATGGCCTTTTTCTTGAAGCATCCTCATGGGGCAGACAGGTAGAAAGGACCCGTACTGTGAACTTGTGTGGCGGAAGAGATGGAAGGAGCAGGAGATTCTGAAACCTCTTTAATAAAAGCTTTAATCCAATTAATGCTGTCAATAGTTCCACCCTCATGATTTAATCAGTTCTCCAAAGTCTCACCTGTTAATAGTGAGACAATGAAGAATAAGTATCAACATGAATTTGGTAGTGACAAAAACACTGAAACCCTAGCAGATCACACAGCCGACTTCACTCTGTATTATTTGGACTTCTTTCACCAGCTAAGAGCTTCTTAGTGCTAGGACCCTGTCTTTTACTTATGTACCTTCAGCATCTGATGAATTGTCTTGAGGTACTTGGATTTTTTAGTAAATATTTGTGAAATAAGTTCTGAGTGTGTTCTATCCTGAAAAATCATCCACTTATCTCCATTTTTGAAGTATAAAAATGAGAAGAAAACATCAAGGTAAATTCTTATAACTCTGCCACCTTACTTATTGTGTTTCTTAGGATGAATTTTAAAAAGCATTTGTTGGGTTAAAAACAACCAAAATTGTTATTTAAAAGGCTATTTTTTTTTCAAAGAAGGACTTTGAATTAAAACCCGGGAGTCTTTCAATGGCTGTAACGAATGAAACAGCACAACCATGTACAATCTGTGTTCATTTTTTCTACTTTCCATCAATTCTCCAGACCGTTTTGGGGTGGTAGAATGCCTGTGGCTTTCTGACTAGTGTGGCAAAACAGAACACTTCTAATTCACTCAATTTTGGGTGGTTATTGGTTGCATGTCTCTGTGGTTCTTTTTCATTGAGTTTTGGGTCCAAAAACTCTGGGAGGTATATCAGTTTCAGACCCCAATCAAAATGTATTTTTAATTGGCAAGCTCACTGCAAAAATTGAGAAGGATAGTATAAAGCAAAAAGGAAAAACTATTATTTGAACAGTTCAATGCATGCGCTTTTACTTTCCTTCAGCACAACTTCCCTGGTCTAACAACAAAATGACACTACAGTTAGGTCCACAAAAAACATGTTAGTCACAACGTTTGATCCCTTGCTACATGACAGCAACAAAAACAGTTTCTAGACAATAAGCAATATCATAAATCAGCTTTTACAAATTTATTGAATATGTCCTATACAATGATCCTATTTTTAGTGCAATTAGAGCCAAAAGCAGAGAAGAATAAATTTGGAGAGGAAAAATTTTGTCACGTTTCAATATTATACTTGAATTTGTAACTATTAGCTACCATACTTATTGCCCATTTTTTAAATGGGATTGACAATTTGTGTGTCATTCATTCTTTTACCATGTTCGCTCATCCTCCTTTATGGCAAGGTATGGACATATGTCGTATATGTGATAGATGATATGTGAGGGTATACATAATGTTTTCTATGTATACTTCCCTGAATCAAGAAAGAAATTCCTTGAGCTCAAAGCTTATCTTATTCTTTGTACTCTTCACATAGCCTAATGTGAGGTGTGATCATAGAATATGGTGAAAATACTACCATGTGTCCTCATCTACCTTATTCATCAGCTCTGGGAGTGGGTGACTTCTGCCTCTTCCCTAAAGTCAAAATGACCATGAAAGGTAAACATTTTGAAGTGATTCAGGACATCAAGGAAGCCATGTTGGTGAAACTAAAGACACTCACAAAAGAAGACTTCTACAGAGGGGAGCGGTGTTAATTGTAATGTGTCTTTATTGATTTTTCTCTCTTTTTTATTAGTACCACTTATAGTGCATAGTGATTACATTTATCATGGGGAGTTGGTACATGTACATAACACACTGTAATTCTTTTTTTTTGTCCCCTATGCCTCCCATCCTTCCCTGCTTCTTCCAACTTTTCATTATCCTTCCATTTACAAAAGCTCTATTTTCATTTTTTTCTTCAATTCTTTTTCTTTCCATCCCTTCTTCATCCCTTCTCCCCTTCCTCCATCACTTGTTCCCCTTGATACATGCATATCCATGTATATAGCAGCACAATTTATAATAGCTAAATCTTGGAAACAGCCTATATGGCCATCAATAAGTGAATGGATAAAGAAAATGTGCTATTTATAAAGAGTGGTGTATATAAACTTGAAGCATTGGAAGGTAAATGGATGCACCTTGAGATCAAAATGTTAAGTGAAATAAAACAGACACACAAGTTTAAATATAGCATGGTTTCTCTTAGACGAGAAACCCAAAATGTGAATAAAAAGCAAAATAAAAGGTAGATAATATGAGGTAGGGAGATCTTTCTCAAATTCTTCTTAAAAAATTTAAACATTCATCGTATTTTGTGATTATACCTCGTACTGTGCATAAAATGCTTGATACATTATATATAAATTTGAATGAGTACAGTCAGGCTTTGGGGTCATGAATAAACCAGACCAATATTTATTTAGGAATCGGGACTAGAAGAAGAAGAAAAGAAGAGAGGAATTTGGAGGAGAAATTACCTTTCCTTCAGTTCTGCATCTGAAATCAAAACACATACAAATAAATAACCCCAGTAACACAGATAGCATTTATACAAACTTACAGAATAAATAAAATAAGTAAGACTTTCATTTTCAACTGAAGAGAAGCAGAGCATTTCCCTTTAAGTTCCTGACAATTTATCACCAGTCTGAACTATGTATTTTCTGGGAACTTGATCAAGTGAAATCATTCCGAGACACCAAAGTACTTTCAAAACCTAGATCAAGTTTCCTTTTGGGTCTGGGATCTGACCAAAAGCATATAGAACTCTTAAAAGGGATTAATTTATACTGTGTTCTTCTGATCTCTTTCATTTATCATTTAATAAGTTGACAAAGGGACTGAAATACACAGAGACATGGAATGCTCTGTTACCCAAAAAGACCTCTGCTGACTCAAATTTGTGGTTTATATTTTAGCCATTGCCATGGTTAATTTCTGTTTGTTTTTACAATGCATATGAACAAATGTTCAATAAAGAAATTAAAAGAGAAGAAACCAAAAGTGAAATGTGAGAGCCGTTTGTTTAGCCAACATTTATTAAAGATACTAAACCAAATGATGGAAAATGTGGGTTATTTTAGCTGAAAAAATAAACCATTGATAGTGCTCTAGTACCTTTAAGGCTTGTTTGTTAGCTATAAAGCTTTTTCCCCCCTTGTGTTGAAGTTCTTATTGGGTCATATCAACTAATAAAATCAGTATCAGGGGCCGGTGAGATGGCTCAGCGGTGTAAGCGCCTGCCTGGCAAGCGCGAGGGCCCGAGTTTGACTCCTGGAACCCACATACGAAAAAAGGGCCGGTGATATCACTCAGTGGCACGGGTGCCTGCTGAAGCGCAAGGTCCTGAGGTCGACCCCCGGTACCCACACACACACACACAAAAATCAGTATCATATTAATCAATTTATTTTTATATTTCTTCTCATGAATCATCTGAAAATTTTAGCTATGACGTTGTATGTTCCATGATTTTAGAGTGGACCATAAGCAAATGGAAGGGAGGAGACAGAGTACTGTGGAAACGTGGGAGAAACAGAGCATCTGCTGTGTGCTAGACTTAGGTGCCTTATACACATTGCATCACAATAAACCTGCTAAGTGTTATTAACTCTACAGACGAGGAACTTAAGGTTTTAAAAGGTCAAAAACATGCCCAGCATTAGTGGTAAAGATTTAAACCTAGTTCTGATTTATGCCACATTTCTACTACTACCTAGTTTCCATAATATCAGAGTACAAGAGTAAGACATACCTGATGTAAAAACTCAGAAATAAATCAGATTTTATCATATGTGAATAGTAAAGCAGTGTTAGAAATTAGCATCTTGGCCTCTATTAACATGGATGAGCAAGCACTGACTGTAATATATTTTTACATGGTAGCGGTATAAACTATTCATGGCACTACCTGAATAATACTGATGAAAAGTAATTTGATTACCACAGACCAAGCTATAAATATATTTTACCAGTTCACCAAGCCATTAAAGCAGAACATATATTATATTCACACAGCAAAACTGTGACAGATGATCATTCTAATTAGAGGCTGAGCATTCTGAGTTCAACGGGTTTGGTTTTGAGTTTTACTTTTTTGTTAAATTTTTTGAGCTTTTCAACTCGATGTGTCTCATTGCTTATTAAAAAATGTAATGTAATGTGAAGAATAGAAGTGAATTCAAGTATGTTTGTTTTGGAACTTTTAATGTCTTATAAAGGAAAAAAGTTTTAATTTTATAAATTCATTGGAGAGGAACAAAATAATATGCTACATGTCTTTTATTAACTTTTCTACAAACATTATGCTTTTCTTCCTTAGTATACTTACTAGTATACTTACTAAGGAAGAAAATGTGCAAAGGAAGAAATGTGCAAACCACCATACTAAAGACTCCTGTTTTTGTTGATTAGCCTATTAATTCTTTCAAAATACAAAATACAAAGATACAAAAATAAACACATGAGCCCTCAGGCCCATTTAGTAGATGTAATAAAACATCTACATAGATAACTACAAGATTAACCCAGGAAATCCTTGTGTAGAGTTAATAAACTGATTGTCGAGACACATAAAACAATCAAGAAATATTTTTCCTTTGTTCCTTCCATGGTTTAACTCATCTCCTTTTTCTTAGAGACAGTGGGAACAGCTTTTGTTTCACAATAGAACAATTTCAAAAGAGAAACAAATAACTGAAACAAAGAATTGCTCATTATCTAATGACTGAAGGTACATCAACGTAGCTAATGTTGATAAATCAAAAGAATACTTAATTGCTTTAAAAATTCTCATTATTTTAGGTCAGTGGAGAATTATATCTAGCACATTTATATTAAGCTGAGAATATGAAGTGCTACTTTATGCATTCGATCTGGAGCCAAATATAGGAAGTTTGGACAAGTTATGAGCCATTAAGGGGACAGGAAAAATTGCACACATGTCTACAAAATTTGAAGGACTTCTAGACAGCTGTGAACTTTACAGAAAATATTCGTGTTCAGCATAAGACATAAATTAAAATGTAAGTTTATTTTTTTCTTTCAAAAACACTATTCGCTGCTTATTGCTGGTGTCTTGACTTCTAACAAAACCTCAGACTTGCGTGGTGTTTGGACTGAATGCGTGTTCTCATGAGCACACTATAAATTCGCTTCAAAGAACTAGGGGTTTTCTCGAGTACAGGAAGCCTCTTTGTGTTGCTTGGCAGTTATTTTGGAGCCTTGAACATTAACACATAAAGCGACTGTGTGGCTTAAGATGCTGCTTTCCTAGAAGGCAGGGGTGGCTGGTGTTTAGTGGGTCTGCTGGTTGAGGAAGCCAAAGTAAATCTTGTTGTAAGTAGTGCCTCACAGTTGAATACATACTTTTGCCAAGCACGTTATTCAGTTTTCAGAAATAATTTAGTTGCTTTGGGATGTGGGGAGCAGGGAGGAATTTTGCTATTGGGTGCTAGATTAGTCCTGGTGAATAAAATGGTGGAAGATGACTGCTGTGAGGAATCTGTTGCTAAGAGCTGAGAGGAATTGCATCTTCAATCTGCTTAATTGGCACTAGCTGTATGCAGTCTGTTATGGGCCCAGGGTGAAGGTTACCTGCAGCCTGCTACTGGGTAAGCAAGCAGACTTCATTGTGCCTTCTGGCTGCTTGTAACTATCAGGCAAATGCTTAATCAGTAGCTTTTGAAAAAGAGCACGATTAATAATCCTATAAAATACTCTTCTCTGATTAAAGCAGCAATCATGTGACGAAATCTATTAAAGTTTAGTTAGAGACCATTTTCACGGAGAAAATAAATTACTAAAGGGCAGCTTTGCAGGAACTGTAAGAAAGCAGATTTGGCTGAACTAGTCCTGTACCCCAGCTGTGAGAATTAAATGGGAGTCTGGGGACATGTTAAATTTAGTGCAGGACGTAGTTATAAGACAGCAGGGGAAAATACTGCGACTGAAAGGCGGCTTCTCTCCTGCGCAAAATGTACATTGATTTTCAAACGCTGAAGAGCGGTTCTGCAGTTCCCTTCACCTCTGTACAATGACAAAGAATAGACAAGGCCAAATTTTAGATCACACTTAATTTTCTTCTTTTTTTTCAGTTCTATTTTTAAGCCTTTTTCCACCAGCTTTATATCATTAAAGCAAGAGATCCTTCGTGAGACAATGAGCATAACTGCAATTTGGAGAGTTAGAAACTCCTCTTAGTTGTTATTACTCTTAGCCTTGACTGAACTCAGTTTTCATTCGTGTAAGTTTATTGCAGTTTACTGCAGTGTAAGGGTCTCAAATATTAGTTAAGATAAATGCTTGCTTCTCCAGAATTGTACACAAAAACAACGCAATTTCAGAAAGGAACTAATCCACAAATTACCAGCTAATAGAGTTTTGTTTTTATTTTAGCTCTTCCATTAAAACAAATCTTTTTTTTTCCCTGAAGATCAGCAAATCAGTCCAGGTATAGTGAAGAAAGAATTTCTAAAGCGATTTTTAAAGTAGTAACAAATTAGCGCATTGATTCTCATTTAAAGTTCCTCGCTCTGTGTGCCTTACTCTTTTGTACTATAAATGTTTATTGATCATATAGAATGTGCTGTCAGGAATACAGAAATAATAACACCCCACTAATGCCTTTGCTCTGACTGCTGTTACAAGTAATAGAAAGCATTCACGAAGGGTGTACAACATATGCAGTACTGTCCTAAGGGCTTTAAAGAAACTAGTTTATTCCTCGCAACAAGAAGAAATAGCTGCTATTATTATCCTGAGTTTTACATTTCAGGAATCTAAGACATAGGGAGGTTAATGGCCAAGGTCACACAGTAACTGACACAACGAGGATTTAATTCAGCAGCATCATTTATAATTGAATGTGTGTGAGTGTGTATGTATGTTAGAGAAATAGATGTAAAGGAATACTTAGTGAAAGGCAGGAAATACACAAGAATGGAGAGTCACAGCTCCTGGGAGAACTATGAACTAGGCTAAACTTCAGACAGTACTTGGGGGCTGGATGTGCAGAGATGGAGGCTGAGGCTGGCAGGCCACAGAAATAGAACAGCAAGCTTCCCGAATTGTCTATTCCATGGTGTATACACAACGGATGATGGGTGAAAAGGCCAGACTAGTAGGTGCATCCAAATCATAAAAGCCCTATAAGTTGAGTGGGAAGGGGTGTCACTGATTTTAATGGCAATGGGAAATCATTGATTTGATTTTTTTAACATAAGAGAAATGAATTCAGAAATGTGTTTCAAAGCTTAAGTCTAATTACAGAGTGTGGTTAGATTGTGATGGAGATAGACTGACACGAGATATCGTTTGGGGGTAGCAGTTATTATGTGAAAGACAAGGTGGTTTCAGCGGAATATTTTATAATTTAAGAAAAATAAAGCCTCAATACTTCACATTTTGGCAACTATAAACTGGAAATTCTCAAAATACTGTATTGGACCAGCCCGAAAAGACAGAGGGCTTATTTATTGTTCAAATGCAAACTCCTGAACAGCAGGGGCATGTAGCTCTTTTGTTGCTTTCTGCAGCTTCTTAAAAGAAAGCTGATTTTTGATAATTACATTCAGTATGGCTTCTTGAGTACATGCTATGGTTCTGCGTGGAAGATGAACATATCAGATCCATTTTTCTTCCAGTTTGTCTTTGGACGGCGAGTGTGAGTGGAGTAAGCACGCTTTTGTCTGATTGAAAGCATCTGCAGTGTATTTTCCATGGTGCTGTCCCCCCCCCCCTTTTTTTTTTTCACTCTGACTCATGCTTTGGAGAGTGCTACCCAATCCTGCTTATTTTCTTCTTGGTGCAGCTTTTGCTTCTGCTGCCATCCACGTTGACTTCTCAGTGTTCTCTGGAATTTAGGAAGCCATGGACTTTTTTGCAGGCTAATGTGAAATGTATCTACCTACCAAATCTCACCTGGCTACAGATACAGGCTGTTATAAAGTACTATGCATTGGTCTAATTATTTCACAAATGTAGATTGTCAGGTAAGGTCTTCAGTTTCATTCCTATCAGTAGCTGAAAATGTTGTCTATATTTCTAGGTTTATTACATGGATCTTCAAAGTTCACTACACCTCTGGGAAGATTTCTCTAAAATAAATATGAGAATAGTGGGGCTTTTACCTCTGTTTTTGTTTGTGTGTTTGTTTTTTCCCTTCTTTCCCACTGAGGAATAGTGGTATTTGGGGTCATGAGAAACATTGATAATCCACTGAGCAAATATAAATTAAATGTGAGGAAATAACTCTCAAAACTATTAAAATATACAGAATGCCACTAACACGATTGCTTTAATATAGGAATTACAATTGTATTTTGGTTGGGGAGTTAAGAAGAACCTACCAAAAGGTCTTACAAAAATCAGTAGCAGTGTGGCATTACTAGATGTTGTTCTCTGTCATTTGTAACATGGACGATCCATATCTGGGGCACGATAATGAGTGTAAGTGCGAGTACCGCAGAGAATACCATTCTTCACTGGCTTTTCCAACTGAATCCAAACCTTGCCAACAGAATTAATTTAGCCAACAAGTATGTTTTAAATATTTTCATTGAGTACATGGTCTTTCTGTAAACTATAGGAAAATACTAAATATATAGAGGCAGTGTTGTCCATATAAATATGATGAGCATTACATATAATTTTAAATTTTCTAGTAGCCACCCTAAAGGCAGAGCACATGCAAGAAAGGGGGAGAAAAAAATCTAGTGCCCCCATTTTTAAAAAGTGAAAAGAAAGAGGTGAAGTTAATTTTGATATTATTTAACCAAATATAGCTAAAATATTATACTTCACTATATAATTAGTAAAAGAATTGTTAATGAGATATTTAATTTTTTTCATGTTATCTCTCAAGTCTGCTGTGTATTTTAACACACCTCGTATGACACAGCTCCATTTCAAGTGCTCAGTAACCACACAGGACTAGTGGCTACTGTCTTGGACAGCAAAATCACAGGCATGTAAAACTCCAGCTTTTATGAAAGGGTTTTTTTTTTTTTCATGATGATAAAAACAAAATCTTACATACAAATAGGATATTCATGATATTATTATATTAAAAATTTAATAAATGTTTTGTGCCAGAGTTTCCAAAAATGTGGTCTCAGAACCACTACTTTTTCTATATTATTTAAAATGGTATATGAGTATATAGGATTGGAAGATTCTGGGTTAAATACATTTTCTTCTGCTTCTCTGAAAACCTCAAGCATTCCAGGTTATATATGTACATTTCCTATTCTTAATTGATCATGAAATCGTTTCCCACAGAGCACCTCTTAGGACTAGTGTTACAATGAACACACCGTGGAAAATCCCGATGTAAGCCCAGAATAAGTGAGGTAGGAATTTGGAAATTAAAAAAAAAAAAAAAATGGCAAAGCAGAGATTCCCTGAGAAACTTTCACAGGGCTGTAGTCACACCTTCCGTTAATTCTTCTCCAGGGTGCCTATCTGAGTCTCTTATAGCATTTGGCCCATCTATACTTGATGGCCTTTCCAAAAATTTTTAAGATCCTTGAAAAAGAGAGACTTTAAGTCTTATTTACATCTCTATCTCACACTGGGATGGAGCACAATTGTCAATAAATGGAATTGAATGGAAAGTTTGACAGACATCAATGCCATATAGAGCATTTAGAGGCAGGGACTTTACAAACCCAGGAAGAAAACAAATCACATCAACAAGTTGAGGTTAATAGGGAAATGACGATGAGGGTAATCATGTCACCCCAGACACAGCAGGCAAGAGCCCCTCAGGTCTTCTCAGGTATTCAATGTAGGGTCATTCATAGGAGAATGTCCACATTACAGACAAATTGGTTTGGGAGAAAGCAAGGAAGAGCAACGAAGAGATGAGTTGACAGGGCAAACAGGCAAGCAGGGAATCACATGTCAAAACCTAACAAATAAAAAGCTGCTCTACTGTAACACGTGGGACTTTTCACCTTTAACAGAACAGCTCTCTAGGTTTTCTTGGAAAATGAGATCTGAGACACAAGATGGGGGAAATGCAGGAAGTGCAAGTTAGAGGGGGAAAGATGTTGGTGGGTCAGGTGGGAAAGTCAGGAATCAGTGCTAGGGGAGGAAACTTGAGAAAATTTACTTTGCTTTCCAGCTATCCCAAGAAACAAGGTTTACAGAAATGAATTATTTAGAGAAGAATACCAAGAAATCACCTTCTTCACAACTTTTTGTTCAGTAGGGAGTGATTCTGTTTGTTGCTCAGTAGGGAGAGATTAGTCCATGTCCCTACCCAGTAAACTTCCTAGGAATCCAATTTCTGAATCCAGTTATAAATGCAGCCTTCACAGAGGAAGACAGAAAGCAGAGAGTAACACTGTCTCATTTTCATCAGCCTTCTTACCTGTGCCCTTCATCTATACGTAGCTTATATTTTTTCTTGCCTAAAAAATCATTGCTTTAGGAATGGACTTCCTCCTTGGCCTGAACACAAAAGAAGGGAAAGACTCCCCATCATTCCTGCTGTCTTCCACCACTACAGGCAATTACATGACATTAGATAAGACAGAAATATTCATCAATATTGAGTATGCTAAAGAAAGTGGGGTGGAGTGTAGAGAAATTAATTCTGCAGCCACAATTAAAGTAATAGATTATTCTCAGAACTCCGGAATATATTTCAAGGAACACTTTTTCTGTCCTAGATTCAGCCCTTAAAAAAAAAAAAAAAAAAAAAAAAAAAGGCTATTTCCTAATTCTACTCCCAGAAATCCTCTCCAGAGCATTTCCTCTGACCTGGCTTCCAGTAACCAGACATACTGCTTTAGCTTGTCCTTCCAAAGTCTTGACCACCCAAAGAATGCACCTGGCTGAAGATCAAAGAACTCTGCTGGTTTACACTTGGCTGGTGGGTCAGCTCTGTGCTGTGCTCTGCTGGAATTAGCATTGAAGTCTTCATCAGGGGAGCCAGTCACAGGAATAGGATGACCAACCACTGAAGACATGAGGAAGTGGCAAAGATTGCTAAACACAGCCACACTCTCCGCTTCCCACTTAGAGACAGTGGCCACCCCGCCTGGCTATAAAGTTGTGCAGTAAGAGTGTTTAAGCCTGGGAGAGCCATAGGGCATCATATGCAGTTAGAGTCTTCTATCTGGAAATTATGGTCATTTTGTTATTTGGCATTATTACAAGAGAACAATTGTTTCAGGAAAAAATATTTTCTTATACATTCTTTTCTAAAGTTGGTCTCCAGCATTTTCAAAACACATTCTGATTTATATTTAAATATATTTAAAACATGATGTTAGAAGATACATATGTAGTAAAATGGTTACTGTAGTGGAAACAATATATCCATCCTCTCCTACAGCTATTCATTTTTGAAAGAAAAATATTACATGATCTCACAGGTGGAATCTAAAAAAATAAGTTAAAGTCAAATATATAAAGATAGAGAATGAAACAGTAGTTAGTTACTGGGGTCGGGTGAGGGATGGGTAGGAAATGGAGAGATATAGGTCAAAGTTAGAAAATAACATTCTGGTTTATTATCTCAGCTGACCCTCCAAATAAAGGAGAGGGGGTGAGACACTAGTAGACAAATGGGAACCTGACTTCAGGTCAGAGAGGGTCTTGTTTTCTATTGTACCTGCAATCTCTAACACAGCACTGGAAGTGAGGGCAGTCAGTAAGTATCTGTTGACTAATTCATTTATCCTGACACCAAACACAGCAAAGCTATCAAGTAGTAGAGTTACTAGAGTAACAGCACTTTTGATTCATTTTCCAAACAGTCTCTAGGAAAGCCTATATACAAAGAAATTTTCAAAGCATGCTTAGTGGTCTATTTGTGGTTACATTTTTCCTAGAATTATTCCCTTTCCCGTTTAGACTTGTTAATTTCTGAGACCAGTTGCTCCTATTTTAAGACACACTGACTTGTAGCCCATCATAAATAAAGACACAACTGGCCACCACCAGAGGACATGATCCTTCCAGTTCAAATCTTTTCCACTGTCCTTAAGCTTTCATCCCTGTGCCCTAAGTCTCAACAGATAATCAACAAGATCAAAGTCAGTTAAGTGTAATGTACTGTATCTCCAAATCCGTCTATTCTGTCTTTCTGTCTGAGAAAAGGTGTCCTTCCTTCCTCAGAGGCTCATCCCTCCACTTCCCTCAAACCTCACCAGCTCCCAACTCCTAGGAGTCTTGCCCAATAAGTTAATTATTTTTCAAACTCATCATTTCTACTGCCTCTTTCTTCTCTGTCAACAAACATACAAGTCATTCCCAAGTTTTAAAATAATTCTTTTTATGCTACAACTCCTGGAGTCATCTTATTATTCTTCCCTCTCTGCCTTTATCAACAACTAAGCCCCCTGCAGCATGGCTTCCACTATGCCCATAGACCATTCTGTACCACTGCAGAGGCTACCATGGCTCTCTAACTGCCCGAATAGTCCTTTTCTGGAGTAAATTGAGATAGCAGCGACCCTCAGAGTACTTGAGCAGTAAGATCACAATCCTCTGACCTCTCCTGCAGTGCTCCTGACCTTGGAAAGGAAAATCTGAATTTTCTGTCTGAGGGCAATAAGGTCAATCAAATTGTTAATAATTTCACAATAGGGAGAAACATGTTTAGGTATAGTGAAGGAAAAGCGTGAGTATGAGGAGCAGATATGAGGCTTTTTTCTTGTGAATGTCCAAGGGCATAAGAGAGGAAAGTAAGTAGAGAAGAAAAAGTAGGAGACTGCTTGCCAGTTGTGTATAGCACAGCAGGGCTGGCTCGAGGTCATGAGGTTGTCACTACAAAGGGAAAGGCTCAGAAGGGAGAGATTCACCAATATATGTAGTCCCTCAGACAGCCAATATTTCAGGACACTCGAGGTGAGAAGTCTATATCTCAAACCTCTTTCAACTACTTAATACTGCCTCATCTAATCCTTTGATTTGGACAGAGGGGCTTAAAATATAAGCTAAGGTTCTGTATTGGTCAGCTTTCCCATCAGTGGGATAAGTTACTTGATACCCACAGCATAAAGAAAAACAGTTTGTGTGGCTCATGGCTGCAGCCCATGGTTGGCTGGCTCCAAAGCAGAAATGGTGGAAGGGCTTGGTAAAGTAATGCTGCTCACTTAATGCAGCCAAGAGGCCAAGCAGGTTGGAAAGAGCACCAAAGAAGAAAGTGCTAGGAAGCAGATATATTCCCTAAGTTCTTGCCCGCGTGAACCACCAGACACACCCAAGAAGTATGCTTTACTGGTCTCCCAGGCATTTCTTAATCTAGTCAAGTTGACAATCATGATTAATTATGATTATCATAGGCTCAATTATGTTTAGGCTACAAAACATTACAATATATTTTTCTTCCTTCTTGTGGTGACTTGAGCAGATTCAGCAAATCAAAAGCCTAAAAGTCTATGAAAGTTTTATTTAGTAGAAGCTTCTGAATGAGAAAAAAGATCAAAAAAGAGCTAGGAATTCTAAAGGGAAGCTTTTTAAAATTAAAGATGCTGTTCATTGTCATCAGGGAAATGCCAAAGGAAATTGTGTACAGATGTATTTATTCAAATCTGCCAGTCAGCACACATCCGTAGGGAACCACGTCTCAGACTGTCCCTGTGGGTGACAACTGTCAGGTGCCCCACCTGCCTGGATCTGAATGGATCCTCCCAAGCGAAGGGCAGAGCAGGTTTCAGAACCTGAGCACTGTCTCGACTGCATTGCTTGTCCCTTCATAGAGGATTGGTTAGGAGCCCAGATGAACCCAAAGGAGAGGCACTTATCTCATTTCCCCTGGATACAATACTATTTAAAAGTGGAAAGAATTATAAACAGAAAGCTATGGCTTCATTAAGCCCATGATGCAGGTCAAGTTTCCTGGCAGCCAGTTCTGCCCCAGGCTAGTGCTAGACATGTAGTCATTTACAGGCAGAAATAATAGAGGGTTATACAGTCCTTTCTGTGCAACATGTGTTGAAGCTTTATGTAGCTCTTAATGTTCCTTTTCTACAGAAAATGGTCAGATAAATATAACCAAAGAAAGGTCATTGCCTGATCTTAATGATTCAAATGGGGGCTGCTGGCCACCTCCATGAAAACATTTGTGTTCTTTTCTAGAACACAGTTTCTTTTCATTATTAGCTGGAGAAAAAAGGGCTGGCCACTCTGGTAAGGCAAGTTTATTTTGTTGAGGAAGATTTTACATGAATTTTAACTACTACAAGAATAATGTGGTTTATTAATTGGCATAATAATTTTTTTGTTTTTGAAAACTTTTTCTCAAATTTATATGTTATCAAGCATGAAAAGAAAATCTTTCCGTGTTTTATGAGACCATTAAAACATTGTATTTTAGTAATTATAGAGAAACCAATTATAAGTAGAAAAACTTACAAAACTTCCATTTTTTGTAAGTTAATCATGTTATCCCTCTTTTACTTTTCACTGTATAAGGAATTCAAATGGACTGTGGAATTATATATGACTTTAAATAAAATTTATACCACTCATTTTGCTTGCTTTTCCCGGAATTCTCTCAGAAGCACTCAGCTATAGTAATTACCTGGCTCAAGCTAACATTTTGCTTATTCAGAAACCTTCAAAGGCATGAGATGCTATATGGATCTCTTCAGTTCAAATATATTTTACATCCTCTAGAAGGCTCCTTAAGACGTGGGTTGGGAGGAAGTAGAAAGTGGAAGATTCTCCAGCCACTTTGTTGGTCACAGTAAACAGGCTGATAGGAGCTGGCTTTGTATCAAACAATAGGCCTCGAAGGCCACAGGAAGGAAGTGTGGGCTGTGGACAGGGGAGCTCCTCGGCACAGCTGTTTCTTAGGATCTTCGGATTCAGGCAAATCCTGCAATCTGTGCCCTGCCTGTGAGTCCTGAAACAGTCTAACGCCATCTTCCATCTTAGATTCTAAACCACACCAATACTAACAGAGATTCAACTGCCACGACTTACTCCCTCACTCACAAAAGAAAAGAGAAAACTGAATGCACGGAAGTAAGGCATGGGGCTTTCTTTGGGATACTAATCAAAGCAAGATAAGGACATTTTGCTAGATCGTTAAGAATCTTTGACCTCTATTTCTCCATATGATAAGCATTTTAAATAGGTCGAAATGGGCAGCCAGGCATTGTGAATATTAATATCATGAAAGCGTTATACAGTATTCACGTTACAGAAGAATATCTTGTATAATGAAAAACTCCGCTGATCTAAGTAAAATGCAATTTTCCTTGCTAAAATTTATAAAATTTTCAAGGACATATATAAAGTAACCATGGTGACCTTTTATTAATGGTTGTTTTGATATTTTAATTTTTTCCCAAATAATTGAAAATATATATAATAAATCATGACTATCCTTCCTAATCTTGCTCCTGACATCATGGTTTAGTGTATATGAATGATTGGTTGGTATGATTTGCTTTCATAAATACTGCTGCAGTGATCATGATTAAAATTAAATGTAATACTTTAATGTACAGTCTGAAAAATGGCTTTGTTACTAATGCCTAGAAAAACTATAAATGCTATATATGAATAAAGAAATGAGTGTATTAATAGAATACAAGATTATATTATATGCATAATATGTGACTTACTGAAAAAAGGAAAACTTCAGCTAATTCAAGAACTTATTCATTCTTGGGAATGATTTCCTAGTTGTGCAAAATACATGTTTGTCACCACAAATTTTTTATTTTGTTTATAATTTTTTAAAAATAGTAAACAAATGACAATTATTTCCAAATAGCTTTGTGGTATTTTCTTATGTTTTGGTCTTTGCTGCTACATATGAGGTCTTCACTCACGACCCATCACAGAACAAGTAATCCCACATGATTTCCCAGTTCAGTATTTCTTACATGCTCTTCATCAGAACACCTGGGCAAGATTATGTAGCTTTCCTGGTCATAGGTTCCTCGATAATTAAAGAAGTTTTATTAAAAAGTGAGTGTCTTATCTGGAAATTAAAACTCCAAGAGCTGAACTAGCTTTAGTATTAAAAATGGCAACTGTTAAACATTTTCTTTTAGATCAGTTCTATGAAAATATAAAAATTGGTTTATAGAACACCCTGCAACAGACAGTAAAATTAGGTAAAAATCTTAAAAATTTTTTACCAAAGTTTAATTTAGTTGATCCTCACCATTCTTTTTTGACTTAACACTTACTAACTTCCCCAAACCATCTATTTCATGAAACATATGGCTTTTCTTTGAATTCTTATATTTTTATTTCAATGAACTTTTTAAGAGTATGCTTTAAGTAGAATTTTAAGACTTTATGCAATACCATAGTGGGTGATTAAAAATAATAGCCAAACTATTGAACAATTTATCTTCATAGATTGTTTTTTAGTCACGTGCACAGGTCTAATTAAAAGGCATAGCCGGGGCAAGGTAAGGGTGTCAGTGAGAATTATAGCGTTTAATGTTCTGTCCTGTTTGACTGAGACCCATCAAAGTAAGCCAACTTAGTGGAGTCTGAAGATACACTGACTTTTGAAACAAAGCACTGAGGAGCAACAAAGTTGTCTGATCTGGGCACAGTAACCACTGCCAAGGTCTAGAACAAAACCAGTCTCTGATTGGTGACAGCATAATGCCAGAAGACTCAGTTGAGGGCGGCAGAGAAGTATCGTTTTCTGGAGATCAGCTTGAATTGCGGTGTGGCTGTGCATTGTTGAGAAACAATGACAGAAGGCAGGTATGCCGAGCATGTGGCAGAGAAGTAAAGCCCAGTGACTTCAGCTGGGAGGAAAGGACAACTTGGGCAAACTCACAGCATCTGTCTTCTGAGGGTAAAACAGGGGCGACTTAGAGATGTGATCTAAAGGATGCCCTCACCCGACTTGGCTGTGAATGAAAGAGCCGCTTCATCCCACACACTGAATTGTGACAACCGCTTAACAGTAATGATCAAATCACAGCAATAGCATTCAAGTTCAGGAAATAATGAGCTAATTTAACACCCATGCAGAATTTAAGAAAAGCTAAAATGACAATCGTATCTTGGAATTCCTCTAGGAAACTATCTTTTATAATTAGGGTCATGTAGTACTGAGTTCTTCCATTAAAACAGGCTACCTTTAAATTTGCATTGCTTGCCAAGGACAGTAGCACTTTTCTCACAGGAAGATGCCAGCCCCTCACTGGGCATGCTCCATGATAACCGACACTATCAAGGCCTGAACTGATATGGTTGGGCTGGGTTCTGAACCAAATGCTTTAAAGTGACAGCATATGCTTCACATAACCCCTAAACACAGCTAGACAAAACCCATTTCCAATCTGTTCCAGATTGTCTTGTGTACTTTATGACTAAGGACTGAATCACAAGCTAATCGCCACAGGCAGGAAGAAAAATTGAACAATTTATAAATCAGAGCTCAGTTAGTCTCAGATGCAAAGGATTTCCAGTTCTTTGCAGGCACTGGTAGAGGAGAGGATGAGCTACTTAAGGGACCCCTCACCTTTCCCTCCATTGTTTCTTCTGCTTGGAAACCTAGTCAGCCTCCACCTGTCTGGCAAACTCCAATATTCTTCAAGTTCAAACTGCAGCAGCTCTTTCATACCAGGAGAATAGACTGTGTTCCCTTGCGCCAACATTGTGTCTGGAACAATCCTCATTATAGCACTCAGTGCTTTCTATGGCAATTGTGTGTTTACATATCATGAACTCGAAGGCAAGGGTTGTGGTTGGCTCATGTAGATGTTAAACAAATTGTTAAGGGAATCGATTAAAAAAAAATGAGTGAATGTCATAAACTATCACCTTCTTTGGAGAAATGAAAACGTGACAAAGGAACACTGATGATTTTGAAAATCATATTAAAGCAAATATTTTTCTTGATGATAGGCAATAGTATACAAATATTTGCTCATTGTCCACCATGGAAATTAATCTTAAATCTTCAGTTTATAAGTAATTTCCTAATGTGTTGTTATTCCAAAGGAAAATACATGAGCGACCCAGTATGAGTTGGAAAGGTGCTTCAAGCAGGCGGGTTTGGATCTGGCCTGAATTATTCATACTATTGCCTGGGCTCACTTTTGGCCAACTGTAAGCATTTTAAACGCAGCTGGTTGTGTTTAGAGATGCCATCTATAGCCATGAAAAGAGTCTTTCCTAATGAAGATTTAATTGGTCTGTAAAAGTTTCACAAACCCAACCTTTGTACAGTGTATTTTGCTTTATTTTGTTTTGTTTGTCCGTCTATGAAGCATGGGATTTGAAGTCAGATAAGCCTACAGTTCAAACTGTAATTGTTCCACTTATTAAACTGTGTGACTTCAGAACAGTATCCTCCAAATTCTCTGAACCTTCATTTCCTCATCTGGTGAGTGAGAGTAGTAACATCCACCTCAGACAGCTGTAAAGATTCAGTGCAGTAGTGTACATGAAATGACTACCCCGGTGCTTGGCATAACCAAGCTTCTCTGTGAGATTTCTCCTCTTCCTTCCTAACTTCCCAGGAGACTGGTATCTCCTGCAGAGTGAGTTTGTAAGACACACATGTGTCTCAGCTCTTCTCAAGCCTGTGGACTGTCATTCCACAACTGCCACAATTTTGAAGAACAAATGGTTACTGATCACAATATATGTAATTTGATATCCACGAATGCCACTAAAATGTAACTGCACAGAGCCATTTCTGTACTGTATACAACTTCAACAAAAATGTGTTTAAAAGCCTCTAACAGACTAGAAATTCTTACAGTCAACACATATTCGCCTTCAAGAAAGTTTTTAAGGATAACTATCAAACCTCTGGGCTATCCAACTTTTAGAAAGTTCTAGAGTTATAGAAAGTTTTCAAATACCCACCACCAAGTTTCCCCTAATGTTAACATCTTAGAGGACCATAGTAGACTAATTAATACGAGAAATTAATATTGGCACAGTACTTTTAATTAACCAAACACCTTATTTGAATTTTACTAGTTTTTCCAGGTATTTCTTTGCAGGTCCAGGATTCAATTGAGGGTTCCATATTACTTTTAGTTACCATGTCTCTTCAACTTCTCTGCAGCCTTCTCTTGTCTTTCTTGGCTTCGACATTTTAAAGAGTGAAAACCAGTTATTTTGCAGAATGCATCTCAATTTGAAACTATGTGATGGTTTTTAATTAATCCTTCTATTTAATCCTTCTAAACTGCCTTTCACTCTTCAAAATGTCAAGGTCACAAAAAACAAGAGACTAAATAGAATTGCCCTGACATTTTGGAGAGCGAGAAGGGGATCAAAAGATTGATGAGGTAGGGGAAAGGGAAGTAAAAGGGTCAAAAAGGATGCATATGTTATATGCACCTACCAGTTCCCCAAAATGAACATAACCTTTATGTATTGCAAACTAATTTTAAAAAGACATGAAAAAAAGACTGCCTTGTAATAGACACAAATATTTCATGAGTATCTAATTTTTACATTGCTAGAATATGTTTAATATGATGAATATTAACCTTTGATCTCACAAAGGCACAGTGGTTTGGATATTCAGTTTTGAAAGCATTAGCATTTCCTTCTAGACAGAATTCAGTTACTTTTAACATACTTTGAGTCTCAATACAAAAACACATAATGCTGATCAGTTGAGTAATCTTTGGAAGTTGTTTAGAGCTAAACAAGTACTATTAAAGCTTCAATAGAGGTGGAATTTAAAATGTTAAGATACGTAATGAGGTCATTCTTTTACAGTGTAATGTATTCCATATAACACTTGGTTGCACATATTTAACTGAAATAAATGATAGAATGTAGGACTTTACCCCGGGCTGTGACTTTAGTATATAAACTATCCAGGTCCTTGTTCCTGCCCCTCTACATCTAATTTTCAACCATGTTCAGATGCCATACATTTATGGTTATGACAGATGAGTTCAGCTAGTGAGACCATATTGCAAATAAGGCTGGTGTCCCAGCTCCGTCCTCTGGGCTGTGCTTCATGTGTCTTTTGCACTCTGTGTTTCTGTCCATTCATTAATGCAATGAACATACAATAACACCTCCTTTATGCCAAGCCATATGCTAAGTCACTAGAGAGAGATAGGGTAAATAAAATGTTATTAACAATTTGACAAGAATTTTTTACTGAAACTTGAAAGATAAGCTCAGTCTATGAGTGATATAATTTTATTTTTATAAAATCTTAAAGAATCAATATGTTTAAATGTAAATTAAAATAGACTCCAAGACCCAGGAAATCACATGCTTTATCTTGGAATATGCCAGGCATATGGATCACACGTAGCTGTGAGTTGGTAGTGTACTTTTAACAAAGCTAAACCTTGGTTTTTACAAAGCTAAACCCACATCTAGCAAGTGGGTAGAGCAGAGTTTTCAACAAAAATATCTGTTATTTAATTGTCCTCATGTCATTATTTATCTGACATGACTTCTAAAGTCAGTTCCACTTGACTAAAAGTGTTAATATGGGAGAATGTTATCTGACACCAATTCTTTAATGAAACTTAACACAAAATTAAACTCCATGGATTATTGAGAAATTCAAATCACTTTAATTTACTCAGGGATGCCAAAGAGTTGGGTTTGTATGTTTGTTTGTTATGGTACTGGGAATTGAATTTAGGGCTTCATTTGTGTTAGGCAAGTACTCTATCACTGAGCCACATCCCTTGACCCCCCCATTAGGTTATTTTTATCTATCTATTTATCTATCTATCTATCTATCTATCTATCTATCTATCTATATTCTTGCATTTTTCTAAAGTTGTTAGCTTTTGGCTTGCTGTTAAGTGAAAAATATGACAAAATAACTATGACAATAGTGGTAATAGTAACAATAATAAAAGCAACATAATAGTAATAAAATACAGAAATTTACATGGGCAGGTACTGTTCTAAGGACTTTCAATACATTGTCTTATTTAATTTTCACAAAAACTTTGTAAGGCACTCTTATTGTTTCAGTTTTTCTGAAGTGGAGTTGAGGCACAGAGAAGCTAAGTAACCTGCCTGAGGCTACACACCTAGTAAGCGGCATGACCTTGGTTCAGACCAGGTCATCTAACTTTAGAGTTTAAATTCTTAAGATCTTACCAACTATGGCTTGATAAACAGGTCATAGGATAAGCTGGTATAGCAAAGAGTCATGAATTACTGTACAATGACTTAAATATGATAGGAGTTTATCTTTTCCTCTCACAGAATGGTATAGGAATGAGTGGTTCAAGGCTGGCTAGGCAGGTGTTCCATCTTCTCCATGTGCCTTCCATCTCTCTCTGCTCTAGTGTGCCTGCATTCCTGGTTTCCACATCCCAGCCACCAGGAAAGGACAGGAGGGAGATAAAGGGCAGGTGACCTCCTTTTAAAGATGTCACCAGCAGTTTCACTATTTCTCACATTCTACTATCTATTACTTGGTCACAGAGTCATACATAGGTGTAAGAAAGGTAGGGAAAATGTCCTTTGGTCCAGCTAAACTTCTAATGGTTCTATTATTAAAGAAGCTAGAGGAGAAGGGCAACTGAGAGAAATTAGCAGACTGCTAAAACCTGACCCTTGGGCTTTAGCCACCCACCTACCCAGGAGGACACTTCCTCACTGTAATAGAACACTTACCCTCTCTAAAGGAGGCTGCCCTGTTCCAAAACAAGACTTCTTGGAGATGTATTGGTCCCAGAAGTTTTCCTTCATAGTCCAGTGACATACAGACAAAAGGACAAGTTATGTGCCATGTTTACTCCAAACTCAACATGGAGAATAACCTCAAAGAAAACTCCCACCCAGAGAAGGAAAAAAGGGCAAAAATATAGTGGTCAGTTGTCCACAGCAATTATAGAATTAAGTGGCAGGGTTTACAAAGATTCCTTGGTCAGCTCAGCCATTAATACTGATTGGACTAACTCTTTTGAATGCTGCCTTTTTTGGGAACGTTTTTCCTTATTTATTGTCCAGAATTGACTGAGAATGTCCTCTGAGAGGAGGTTGTACAGGTTTTGCATCCTATTTCTAACAGGGCCAGATTAGGACGCAGGTTCATTTTAGGCATCAAGCCGTCAAAGATTTCTTGCAAGCCAGGCTTGTGGTCTCAATAGAAATACAATTCCCTAAAAAGTTTAGTGGGTTTCTATTCACTTTGCCTCTCATCAATTCCATGTAATTATGCTAACCTGTGTTAACTAGTTCTGTTTTTGTTTAAACCAAGATATACTTATGGAAGATGCTATATTTCAGTATTTCCAGTATCTTCTATTATCTTTTCCCATAGGTATCTGTTAACCATTTAATCTTATCAACTATTAAATGGACTCTAGTATGTACTTTAGTCTACCAGATAGTTTGTTTTGATATTTAAGTTTTTGGTGTATTCATGAAATGCTGCAGAAGGCTTGATATGGTAAGTTAATATACACTCTGTAACAGACTTGATAGGACATGATGGCTGGCTGGTGCCCTCACAGTTAACACGATGGCTCCCAAATATTCTTCTTATTGTGCTATCCTCACTCTTCATTAGGCATCCCGGGGTCTCACAACATCTGAAAGCATTTATATAAGAAAGTATTACACCACTGTCCCTTGAGCCAAAGTTGAACTTGTTTGTAGATGTTCAAGCTCCCTTCAAGTTTTAAAACTCCACATTTCTAAGTCATTGTATGTATACATGTGTGTGTATGTGTGTACGTGTGTGTATGGGTAGATGTGTATAGGCATAGGTGCATTTGTGTAGCGGTTGCCAACAAGATTGTGAACACAAAGTGCCCTCATGGTTCCCAGAGCTAGATTAACTGCATGTTTTATTAACTGTTCATTTCTACTAGTGCCACTCAGAAGATTCCTTACCAAAGTTACATCTTTAAGGATCACAACCTCATATGTTTTATTAATGGACTATTTATGAGTGGGAATGTACAAGCCAAAATACTTATAATAACAATCATTTTATTCTGAGTGATCAATACCTGCTGGGCAGACGTGCTTACTACTTAACACATGGCAAACATTTCTTATGTTTTCATCACTATTATTGACAATATACAGCAGTTGTCAACTGAGAGTTGTCTTTAGAAATATCTCTGTAGCCTACAGGCTATTTCCAACCCCTGCTATTTCTGCTTCAGCCTACAAATACTAGGTTTGCTCCACTGGAATTTGAAATAAACTATGCTTGATGTTGTTGTGTTGTTGTTATTTTGTCATTTCCCAAACTGATCCAGATTTTTCAAAGTATGAGAGAACCCAACTCCAGCTTCACACTACGTTGGTCACAAATCAAAAAGAACTGAGCATGTTCATGTAGCTAAACATATAAATGCATTCTTCCTTTTCATTTGCATTTACATCTACCCTTCTGGATTCCATCTGAAACTAAAACCCAGAGTCCTGAGAGACCACAATAAAGGCTGCTTTCCTTGGAGTTTCTAACTCACTGGAAGTGGGAAGCGTTAGTCATTTTACACGCCCCACCTCCCCGCATTTTCCAGTCCACATTGTACAAGGCCCAGAGACTCTCATGTATTTCTAAATTGAGACTAAAGAGTGCCTTTCGGAGTGGACATCAGCACGCAGGACCATGCTGGCCCCATCCTAGTCGATTGAAGGACATGTGGGTAAAAAAAAAAAAGAAAAGAAAAGAAAAAGAGAAAGAAAATTTCATATTAGTTCAGAGGTATGGAATGCATGAGGAGTATTCCAAATATTGATGTCATATTAATACATTTTAATTGAAAATAATGAATTCATCTGCTTATAATTTGTTTCAGTTTTTCTTCTTTTTGAGTTCTTTGTGAGCTAATTTAAAATTCATAATACAGGGCATCGTCTCTCTTCAGCTGATATTTGTGTATGGAGGAAACATACCCAGTGGTGTCACACTGTGTGATGGCTCATTACTATTTGAATTCGAATGTGTCATAAGTAAGACTATGAATACCAAATGTAAACAAGTGATGCTAAATACTCTAGCCTGCTACGCAACCTCAAGTTTGATTATTTCCTAAAACATTAAATTACAGAACTTATTTGTAATTTCTCACTAAAGCAAGGTAGTGTCAAGCATTGAAGCTTACCAGTTTTAAAAAGCAATCCTTTTAGGGCCCTCTGCTACAAAATAAAATGACTCCACTGGCTTTAACGTTCAAAGTAAAACAATTATATAGGTAAACCTTGTTCACTGAAAATATTTTCTTCAAAAACGTGTAAATAAAAGTCAAACAATTTATGATGTGTAAATAAAAAGAAGAAAATTTTGCATAGTGCTTTAAAATGATAGCTACTTAACAATTTTTTTGTTTTGTTTTATAAAGATAGAGCTTAGAGGCTTACCTGCTAAGAATTTTTAAACAGAAAATTGAAGAAGCTTAATTCGTCGCCACAGTCCTGAACTTTTCATCACAAGAATGAGCCCCACATGAAAATCATGTTTCCAAATCCATTTGGCTGATTTCTGCCCTCTTCCTAGCTTAGTCTCTGAACTCAAATGCTGTTTTCACTCGGCTCACAATGCTCCGATGCTCGTCCTCCTGCAGTTTGCTGCCCGCTTCCTAGTTGTCCCTCTGTTTTATATGAAGAACAATTTGAAAATATATCTCAAAGGACTTGCACATCCCTTTAAGCCAGTAATTACACTGTCAAGACTTTAAAAATTCATGTGTGTTTTCTTCTTTAAAAACATTCAGTTTTAGGATTAATGTGGTATGAAAAGAATGATTGCAGATAGATTTTGCTATAATTGTTTCTTGCTAACATATACTTTAGCTAATTATTCTATAAATATTCATTGAACATGTAATACTGTGAATCACACAATAGCTACTCAGCATTTTATGGCTGACTGACTATAATACCGGGAAAGCAGTTGTTAAATTTAGGGACAATGCAAAGACAAAAATAATGCATTCTTTTGGAACAAGATACAAGTCTGTACAAGGAACTCATTGGAAATTTCTCAAAAAGAAAAAAGGAAGACCACAAACATAAAATTCTAGAGCTAAATAGATCATACAGGAACTATCATGTTTATTTTGTAAAGACTAAAAATGTTTCCAACAAATTATATTTGAGGCCATTCAAGCAACCTAAATATATATATTCTAAGGGATCCTGGGCTAGTTCTCTAGATCATGTTCACCGTGTTTTTTTCCCTTCCCTTTTTTATTTTTCCAGTAGTGGGGATCAAACCCCAAAGCGCTCTACCACTAAGCCACATCTCTAGCCCTTTTTATTTTTTATTTTGAGATGATCTTGCTGAGTTGTACAGGCTAGCCTCAAACTTGGTATCCTCCTGCCTCGGCCTCCTGAGAGTTGGGATTGTAGGAGAGCACCACCATAGCCAACCCACGTTTATTCCTATGTTGTTGTTCTTCTTTCTCTGTCCCAGTGGCCTTTGTACTGGAGCTAGATTCCATCTCTACATCCATTTCTTTCTTTTCCTTCCATTGATCCCATATACTGACAACATCTTCAGTTGGGAAACATGTTTCAAATGTTTATTACATGCCCAGAATTGCACCTAAACACCAGAAATGGGAAGATAATCACATATTTTCTGATATGGGCTTACATCATGGATTGATTTATGCCAAACCCAGTCTCAGTATGGCCATATCTGCAAAGGCAGAAAAAGTACAAGTTAACTTTAAGGAACCAGGACTGAACTGGGCTTGGGGCGAAGGTGGAGTAAAGGAGACAGAGGAAGTATGGGGCCTTTCCCAGAAGCCTGACATCAGATGGCAAGAACAATAACTTGTTCTGCTTTTGGGAAACTACAGTGTTGGCAGATGAGGCAGCAGAGGTCTGAAGTGACAGACTTGCATTGTAAATCTTGCCTCTTTGTAATGTAGCATTTTCCTATTTCTAAAATGAAGTGAGGAGTTGCTATGAGAAATAAAGGAAGATAAAATGTAAATTACTTAATGTGATGCCTACTATGCAGTAAATGCTAAAAAAGTACAGCTGTTTTAATTATAATTATGATTATCTTTATGTTCCTGTTTTATGCTCAAAAATCTTGACAGGTCTCTACTAGGTTTCTGTTAGATTGGAAAGTGGGTTAAAACTCCAACTAGCAGCTATTAGTCATTCTAATACTTGCAAAGTGTATTTTTACAATATAGTTATAGCAGAATATGTACTTAATTCAAATTTGTCAAATTACATGATTTATTAATATTTCTTCTCTCACTCTTGATTATGGTATTTTAAAGGGATAAGAAAATGAATAGTTGTGGTAAAACAAAAGCTACATATGCTAAATATATATAAATAGTTTAAATATCTCCTGAAGTTAACGCTCTTGTTGTAAGGCATTTTTCTAGAATAAACTTCTTGAGTGTGAGTCACATAGAGTTCATGTTGTATTATTCTTTTATTTATCATATGCATAAAATATCATTCTTCTTGTTGAAAGGAGATACAGTATGAGGATTATAGACTGATTTTCATAGGAAAAATACTATAAATCTCAAAACCTAAAGATTTTATGATTTTCACTTTTTAGCACTTATAAAATATAATATATCATACATGGTACTTGGGGAATTTGTCTGAGGTTTATTTACAATGAATTTATTTAAAAATGCAAAATAATTTTATATCAGGAACTAATGAAACATTTTCTTATGATATAATTAATATTCCCTAGCACAATATTAGTACATCTTATATTCATCCTTCAGTGCTATGTAATTATTATTTCATTTTAGAAATTTTGGTCATCTTTTAGTACATGTCCTTGCAAAAACAAAGGAGAGTGCCTAAAAACAGACCTTGAGAATGAAATAGTTTCAATTAAACTTACTTCATGGCTTTTCTTCTCAAGAATGGGAGGTCAGGTCCGGTGAGATAGCTCAGTGGCATAAGCGCCTGCCTGGCAAGTGCGGGGTCCTGAGTTCAACTCCCAGTACCCACATACGAAAAAAGGGCCAATGATATCACTCAGTGGCACGGGCGCCTGCTGGTACATGAGGTCCTGAGTTCGACCGCTGGTACCCACCAAAAAAAACCCAAAAAAAACAAAAAAAAAAGAGTGGGAGGTCATAATATGATGGTTTTCTCAAGGAACCACCTGAAGATGTACAGGCTTGTAGCATCTCCCATGATGTGCCTCTTCAAGTTTGATCTTTCAAGCATTCGTGTGTATTAACATTTATTGTACATCTATTCTGTTTCCAACTCTCACAGCAGGAGAGCAGGTGACAAAGAAAATGTGAATAAGTCTACAGCAAGAGAGCAATACTACATGTATCCAACCCTAGTAGGTCAGAGTAAGCTTCCCAGAGAAGGAAGACTGCAGAAACAGGGTTTTGAAGGATGAGTAGGAGTTAAGCAGGTGATAGGTGAGGCAGATAACCTGTGTGTGCGAACATACAGAGACATTAGAGAGAGTTACACTGGACAAATTAGCAGGCATTTAGGTCATGCAGATTGTGAAATGCAGGTTCATAGGACAGAGGGGAGATAAGCCAAAAAGAAAGGCAGCAGCTAAATTTTATTCTGAATGCAGAGTGGTCTCTTGAATTATTTCATGCAGCAAAAGATGTTAATAAGATTTGCATTTTCAAAAGATGACGTTAGTGATAATGCAGAAAATGCATGTGTGGGTGGCAGAAGAAATCCATTGAGCAGTCAAAGCAGTGCCACGGTAAATGAACACAACTAGATCAAAGTGAAATCCAGGTAGCAACAAATGAACTCAAGAGAATAAAGTTTCTATGAAGATCTGGTGATTGATTGGATGCGGGGGGAAACAGAGAGAAGGGAGCCTTGGATAACTAAGGTGTCTGGCTTGGAAACTGAATCCCTGTTGGCTTGTCCAAGACTGAGACTGCGGGGTAGAGAACAGATTGGGAAAGGATACTTTGTAAGGTCAAGTTAGGGTATTTTGTGAGGAACAGCAAACCTATTAATAAAGGAGAAAACAAGAGGTGTTTTCCTCTCAACAAAAGTCCAGAAACAGATCAAGGATGTCAGAACTGAAGTCATCCCAATTGTCCTTTCTCTCATAATGGAGGATAATTGTTTTAGCCATCTGATCTCTGTTCTAAGAAGCAAGGAAGAAGAAAAGAGAAAAGAGGAAGGAACAGCATCTGCACCAGCAAAGCACAGGCTTTCCCAGCAACTTCCAGTTTCTATTTCCATCTCACTGGCCAAATTTGTGTCAAAGGCCATTCTTGACCCTAAGATATATAACAATATGCAATATATAATAATATATAACACAACACATATATAATATAACATGAGGGATCTGTTATTGACATTCACTTTAGGAGAGGAAAGCAAGGAAAATGTAAATTAGAATGAATTTTGACCCAAACTATGATATCTGTCCTAGTTGTACCATATTGAGATATTCATGAGACATGGAGAGAGGTGTCCAGGAGGCAGTGAGTATGTGCCTGAGGCTAGTGAGAGTGGCCTAGACAGTGGCACAGTTTGGGAGTCGTCCACATTCAAGCAGTGGTTCTGCTGTGTAGGTGAATGACCTCACCCAAAGCTCAAAGGAAGAGATTCAAGGGCACAACTCCAGAGAAACCCATACCCAAAGGGTCAGGCATCAGCAGAGAAATCTTCAAAGGAGCTTGGTGCTTGCTAACAGGATGCGTTAACCAAAGCAAGGAGTGAGCATTTGCAGAAGAAAAGAATGGAGTGGAAAATACAAGTGAAAGGAGAAAACTTTCACAGATGGAGGGAAGCTTACTTTGCTGCAACATAAGAGATAGTAGAAAAGATATATCTTGGTACAGGTTATTAGTAGTTGGCAAGAAACTGAGTAAATTACTAATGGGCTGAATACTGTATTCTTCACGAATGAAGGAAAAATGTCACACAATGAGACCAATGGAGATACTGAAGTTGGGGGGTTGGGAATGTGAGAACAATACTTAGGGGTTAAAATAGCCTTTGTGGAGAACAGGAGGCATTCCAACTAGAATAATAGAAAAAAAAAAAAAAAAAAAAAAAGATTGCCAGACAGTATCTAGAAACCAGCAAGACATTTTTGTGGCAACTATACTCACTTAACATTTGTGTGACTTTTGCTGACGTCACCGGCAGGTACATAGAACCTTAGAATGAAGACAAATTGTACAGTTACGAAGTTGGAGTGTTGCTGTGCACCTTTGAAAAGGAGGAAGAGGATTGTTTAGGGATGTAAGTGGAGAGCACGGACATAAATTGAGGGTTAGGGTCATAGGAATGGAAATCCTGCATGACTGAAGGACAGTCAAGAATAATGTTAGAAGACAAATGTGCTTTATTTGGAGAAAAGATATTAGATTAAAAGTGGAGCAGCTTTGGTTTGATTGAAAAGTTCTGGAGTTTGTCCAAAGATCCTGTTGAGTGAAATGGAATAGATCCATGTGGACATTTAATGGCAAATTGTGAAATAGAGAAAACGTTAATGACCAAGGTATCATATTGGTAAACGTGAAAGCAAAATTAAAATGTTGGTAAAAGACAGCCTCAAGGGAAGAGCCAGGTAAACTGAGTCACAGCAGAAGCTGATACAATGGAACAATGGTTTGAAAGAGGCAGCTGGGTGACAGGAGAAGGTAAACCTCCTGACTACGCAAAGGGAGACCAAGAGGCTTGGCGGGCAGCCTTCCCAAGGGTCAGCTGCTGAGCAAACTGTCTTCTCCCCTGGGGACGGAATACCATGGGAAGCCTGTAAAGCTGGAAAGGTTTGCTTCCCATGGTCAAGAGTAGCAGAGGACCAGTGAAATCATGGTAAGATGTGTCTAAGGGGAGGAATGTGGCACACGCAGGTGAGAGAAGAGGAGAGCTGGGCAGCAGCTTTGCATTTTGGTCCAGGCATGAGGCTGCCAGGAATACGTGGTAGGGTGGAATCTGCTGGGGACCAGATTTCGCACGGCCTCAGCCCAAATGAGTGTCAGGGCTGCAGGTGTCGTGGAAGCCTTTGTGCCACACTCCACAGCTCATTGGGGAAAATATATCAGGAAGTCCCAAAGAACCCTGGGCCTACGTACGGCAGTGGGAAAGTGAACTCCCCAGGGGACTTATCTCTTGTGGGGAGAGGAAAACCCTGCTCTGGAAGAAGGCCTGTCTTTCTGGAGGAAGGTGTCTGTGTCCCATCTTCCCATTTTGAGAGGTTATTACTGACTTACTTAAATGACAGGAGCTCAAGGGAAGGAGAGGAAACATGTTCCTCTGGGAGGAGCTTGGTGCCACAGTGAGTGAATGTATATTTCTAAATTTAGGCAGGCATTTAAAATTATTTTAAGAGAGGAGGGAAGATTTTTTTCATCTGAAAAGAATGACCCCCACGTGGCCAATAAATGGAGGTAAGGCTTTTATAAAATACATGCCAACTTAAAGAGTCCAATTTGGTATTGCTGTAAAAATACAGCGATGACATTTAAAAATGAGAAACACTATGTATTCCTTTGTGACCAAATAGTTTGGTGAGGAAAAAATGGGCTTCCAGATGAACTGATAACAAGAAACAATAGTCACGTATTTATGAGTTGGGTAAGGGCACAGTCAAGAGCACCTTAATGCCTTCTGTTAGTCACTACAGTGCTTCATAAAAATTTAAGTAAAGTTTTAAAATTATTTCCTAAACATGTATGCTCTGTACAAGTTTGAACAAGACAATCCCTGTTTTTCACCTTATTGTGCTCTGTTGACAAGTACCTCAGGAATTCGCAGCTTTCGTACAAAGTCTCCAGCACAACTCTGAGTGAGGAGATTTCTGGAATTCTGCCATTTTAATCAATTCTACTAAAGACCACCTTTTTTGTGTATGCAGATGCGAAGGCTCCAGAAGATGACGCTTAAGATCAAAAGAACTGTCTTTCATGTTTGTGAATGTACCTGAACCTGACCAAACAGGAAAGTGATGAGAAAGTTCTAATCCCAACAAAGAAAGCAATGACAGATGTTAATGAGTTTTTCCTTTCAATATTGTTTTTAAAATTGAACTACTGGGGTTAATCACTTTTAAGATCTAAAGAAGATATTGAACATTTTACATGTTCTGAAAAAAATTTTACATTACATAGTTTCATTGACTCCTAGAAGTTTGACTGCATTTTATATTTCTATAGTGGCTTGACCAAGTAAGGAGTTTGTATTGCTTTCATAGCCAAGTGCAGAGGTAGGCAGCCCTGAGTGGCCACTGCAGATCCACAGTATCATCTATGTCCTGTCTGCTCACCATTGCCTCATGGTCACAGGGGGGCTGCTCAGCCCTCAGGCTTACATTTGTATTCTAAGCAGAAGAAGAAACAGAGTGATAAAGAAAAAATGGTATTAGGGAAATAAAACATTTTCCAGGAATTCATAACTGATGTTCACTTAGCTAATATTCACTTAGGTTTTATTGTTTTGTTTTCTCTTGTTTGCTGGAACTGTGTCCCATAACCACATATAACTACAAGAGAGACTGGGTTAGATTTTTTGAATGCTGGGTACATTGATGTTTCCAACAACAACAAATGTGTCTTTATGTTGGAAGGAAAAAAGGAAGGAAGGAAGGAGGAAGGGCAAAAGGAAGGAAGAAAAGAAGGAGGCAAAAAAGATAAAAGGAAGGAAGCAAAGACAGGAGGAGAGAGAATGAATATTATATAGGCACCTAATGCTGCAGTGTTGAGATCATTTAATGTAATTCTTTCTCCTCTTCTCTCTCCATTTTTGCATTGAGAAAACTAGATCAAGTCAGTTCGTGGCATGGCTGGATATTACATTCACAAGTGCAGCTCCCAGCACAATGGTGTTCTTCCCACTATTTTTATTCCACTAAATATGCAAAAACACACCCAGCTGTGTTGATGCCACCTTTTCTTCTCCTGACTCCCTCAGCTCTGCCTGTCTTGCATCCATGGAGGTTATTCAACACAGAAAATCTTACTGGTTTTAGATTATTATCATGTGTCATGTTATTTACTATGACGACTAATTTCTATTATTTTAACGCAGGATTGTGGTTTGTTGATTCTCCCAGAGGAAACTTGTGGGTTACAGCCTGTTTCTTCTGACTACCTTGAAGCCATTTCACAGCCTGAACTAAAGAATTGTCCATCAGGGGACACAAAAGGTGATTATCACTTTGGGTATCATTTCTCTTTTTAAAAATCTTTTAATATAGATAAGTGTATGCTTATTTAAAACTAGTCTTATAAAATTCAAGGACCTAGGGCTAGGGATATAGCTCAGTGGCACAGCTGGCAAGCACAAGGTCCTGAGTTTGATTCCTGGTACCAAAAACAAAACCAAAACAAAACAAAACAAAATTCAAGGACATTACTTTTTCCTTTAGTATGAACTGTAACACAGAGTGGATGTAAATGCAGTGTTTTAATATTTGAGATACTTTTGTTGCTTCACCTTCCTGTTTGCCTAGTTAGTCCCTGTGCATCTACAGGCTTCAGCTCAATACTACTTCTGCCAGAGAGTTTTCCTAAGCCTCTACTTTGTTTCTTTATATATTTGATGATACGCTCTACTTTCCTTCTATAGTAATTACCTTAATTATTTAAACAGTTAAATATGTAATTAATTATTTAATGTCAGTCTTCCCAGGATGTCAGCTCCTTGAGGGGCAGGAAACTGACCTTACCACATTACACAGATTCACTTGGCGCCTGAATTCATACATTGTACGTAGAAAATAAATATCTGTGGTGAACCAAAGAACTGTAAAGGATAAGACCTAGGTTTTAAAGAATTTCTTTTCATTTTAAAAATCCATAGGAATGATTACTAATGTCCCCTATATATTGAGCATTAATAGAGGCAGGAAAATTAAGACATCAAATTCAAACTATAGTGTTAAAGCCTGCCTAAGCCTTGAGCAGACCTGGACTGAGACACTTTGTTGGCACTGCTCTCTTGCACCCTCCTCTCCTTCCCCCAATCTTCATTCCATGGAGATAGTGGGTTTAAGATGAAGGTGGACTAAAAGTGTAAAATGATAACAAGAATAGGGAGCATCTTTTCCAAGCTTCTGGATTACCACTTGGTCCTCCTGACTCTGGGTCTTGCTCTATCTCAAAAGTCAAAACACTCAGGAGCTCTTCTACCCATGCCATGAACTTCACACTGTTGCTCGCAGGGGAAATGTGTTTCCCAAATGGGCAGGGCAAATTGCAATTTGGCATGCACCATTCACAAACGTGGGCATGCCTCTGTTTCTGAACATGTGTTCTAAATAATAAATTGCAGTCAGAGTGTGGGGAGGGATTTACCCGTGATGGTGTGACTGATGGTGTGATTTGTGACTTTCTGCTAAGTGAGACACATACTCTTAACATACAAAGGAGCCACCGAAGTGTCCAGTTAAATATTTTTTGTTCATATGGCAATTTATGACAGTCATAAAACAACTTAATTCTATTCCTCCTACTATACCAAGTCAAAAGTCCTTCAGCAATAAGTTCAAGGTACAGCACTGGGATTCCTCAAGAGTGGCAGCTTGTTCTGCCCTTTAAGTGTGCGGTCACTTGTGTCGGGCTCTGTTATGTGCTGTTTCTGTGTCTGGATTTTCCAGGAGTTGCTGCTCTAGCACAACATCCTTTGCTTCTGTATTGTATGAGCTTGATTCAACAGGCAGTGCTTTAGAGAAGCTCTACAAATTGATTGCCACCTCAAGCCCATGGTTCTGAGGCTGAAAATTCAAGGCCTCCTTACTCTAGCCACTTGCTTTCTGGTTCACTTCCTCTTAGCCTCTTTGCCTCACTTTGTGCTGACCATGTCGCTGTGGGACTCCAGGTTCTTGTCCACACTCTTCTCCTGCCTGTAGGTCTCCTTCTGATCTTTGCCTGGCTTCTTCTGATGCTGTCTTAGTCTCCAGGAGGCCTTTCTTCACCAGATTCCCAGTTCAGCCTCTCCCCTGTGTTCCCAGAGAAAGCCAGTCCCAACTCTACCAAAGTCCTCCCCACATTCTATTTACAGAATGTATTTCCCTCTCTTCTCTTCTTCCCTTCTCTTCTCTCTTCTCTTCTCTTCTCCTCTCCTCTCTTTTCTCTTCTTTCTCTTTTCTCTCTCTTTCTCTCTCCTCTCTCATAGTGGTCTCCAAAATGAAATGATGCAGACTAGGAAGGAGAGGGACCAGCATATGGCAATCCATAGGGGTGAGGCTAATAAAGATGAAAATGTATGTGCATTTACACTTTATCTAATCATTTTTATTTTCATGTTTTAGAACAAACATATAAATAGAGGAGTATCTGTACATATACTGCAGTGTGCATATATTCATATGTCAAGGCAATATATATTTATTAATGGATTCCATAGTTTATATGTTTCTCCAGAGCATGAATTGTCTTTATCTGCCAGTGTCTAATATAAGACTAAAAGTTGCTTGCTGAACTAAAATGAAGACCTACAAAGTCTTCCCTTCCATGGAAGACTGTGAACAGCCAGGACATAATCACTGGGATTACTGCTCTCCACTGAAACTCCTAATGGCTCAGAGACTCAAAGTTCCTTTGAGTAAGATCAGGACAGCAGTTCTCAGGGGTGTATTGTTTCCTGCCTGAGATGATTTCCTTAAAAGCAGAATTTCCTCCTGCTGAAAGGACAGGTTTCATGATAGACAACCCTGGAAGGAAGTTTATTTAGGAGCTTTCGCTTGCACAGCCAAACATATTCTGGTTCAAAAACCTTATTTTAACAAAATACTGCATTTATTCTACAAAATTGGATCTATTTGTCACATTGCAAAATAATGTCAAATATTTTTTTCAATCACATTACCTAACTTTTTTGAATAATTGTATTTTTATTCTTAAGTTGATGTCTATCTTTTAGGAAATAATTTACCTAAGACATAACCTAAGAATTAAATTTGTTGCTTAAGAAAAAAAAGTAATTCTTTTAATTTGGAGGAAGAAGAAATGCATACAGTGATCACTGAATGACAATTAACTCTAAGGAAAATAGCTCAAATTGTGTTTTATGGTATGTAAACAAAAGATTTCCTTATACCTTATTTTTAGCAAGGAAATATGACAACTCTTAGCATTTCTAATATCGAAAATATAGATATGTTTTTCTTCTTCATAAAAATCACTGTGTGTTATAATATTATAAAGCCAGGAACTACTGCTAACATCTTTGATTTTTGTATCTCACGATGATTTTAATCAGTGTTGAGCTTTTTTTCTCTGTTGTATCAACCAATCTGTTTCATGTAAATGGCTTAAATCTAATTTGCATTAAACACAGAGCTACAACACGAATAAAATAACCTTTAAGAAACAGTTTCATTCCTCGAAACATTATTCCTTAAAACATATGTCATACTATATCTTCGAAATCACAGCTTTGATTCATTCAGTGTTTAAATATATAACATAGAATTTATGTCCCTCTTTTTGACAATTTTAGTTAAGGGCTGGTGTCATTTAAAACATCAGGAACCTCATCCTGCAGATGTTACACAGATGGCTATTTCAAGCAGTATTTGTAACTCATAATAAACAAAAGCCATTGTTAACCAATACAAAAATGCAAAAAGTTATCACTGTATGAATATGTAGTAGTTTGAACCACTGGGGCCAAGTTTTCAGAAACCAAAACAGGCTTCCTTTGGAGTGCCATGCACCATTCCTGAAACAGTGTAGAAAGTACTTATGGTTAGGTATTAAATAAGCCAGCTTTCTAGAATTCTTGTTACATTTAAAATCAAAGCAAAGACTATATGGCAAGAGGAACAAATATGTCTTCACGACTTTTGAGTTTTAGTTCTATATTTCTGCTTCAGTTGACACTATAGCTCCCAAAGTGATTCTATCATACATTTCTTTTTTCTTTTTGGGGTGTTTGTTTGTTCTGAGACAAGGTCTCGCTCTATAATTCAGGTTGGCCTTGAACTCGCGATGTAGCCTAGGCTGGCTTTGAACTCACAGTGATCCTACTGCCTCAGCCTCCCGAATGCTGGGATTACAGGCATGTGCCACCGTGCCTGACATATTGTACATTTCTTCCTTTCCCCAGAATTCATAATTTTCTCATAATTTCCCAGAATTCATAATTTTCCCTTTTGTTTTCTCTTCCCCAGTTTCTCTCTTAATATCCTCACACATTTTTCCCTTTTTGCGGTCAATCAGTAAGAGCCAAAACCTATATTCTCTTTTATATTTTAGTACTTACAACTATTTCCCCAAGCACAAACACTCATACAACTCAGACATCCCTGAAGTCATGAATGTAAAATGTATTATACTCATGCCTTGAGAACAGAAATTATTCCCACTGAAATTCCTATCGCATGAGAGACTTTTGCCAGCAGCACCACAAATCAGACTCAGAATGGGTAAAGTATAACATTTTTTTCCCCTTTATAACTCAAAAGAGTGACTGAACTCTGCTGGTCACCAAAGCTGAATGCGATACAATTGCACTGGCCCATTAAATATATTGTTCCATTACATACTCACACTAATCATGTGAGAACACAAAATACAACTCGTACATGAAGTCATTAAGGGGACGCAGCTAGAAAGAGATGAAGCAATTCACACCAAAAAGGCCATCAGTTAAATTAAAGAATAATAACCAGTCTCCAAAATAATGTATTATCAGAATCCTGAAGCAGTTCTCTTGTAACAATTCTTTTGCCAGCAGGGAATGTGTCTATTATCGGATTGGTAATCTAAGCATGCCTTACATTAATAAATATTTGAGGTCAACTGTCAATGAGGGGCGCTCCTAGTACTTTGGGCCTATTGAAGTGCTAGTGTACTATTTGAAAATAAGTAATTGAGTAGTACCTGATCACTTAGGGGTTTTTATAAGTACATTGTTTTATGGACCCAGTCTCATACTTGATTTCAGGGTGAGCTGTATTATTTCAGAACATCATTGTTTTTTGCTCCTCTACTTGGTTGCCAGGCCATGCATTGCTCCCTTGTGTTTCTACAAGTCAAAGAGAGATCTTCCCACTGTAATTTCTGTAATTCTATGCCATATGCTGGATTCTAAAGTTACCTGCAAACTATAATTTCACCAATAGAACCTTTCACCAAAGGAAGTTCCACCATCTATTCCAGGTCAGTGGATTGTGCCTTGCCTTAGTTGTTCAGACAACAGGACCTGCGACTGGAGAGAAATCACTTGGCAGCCCCACAACTGTCAACACAGTGTCCTGACAAAGCCTCAGCTCCAGCAGTGCTTGGAGGGAAGAAAGGTAAATTTGGATCCAGTCTAGGAAGCTGTTTAAATTATCACCACCTGCAGCACTAAAAGCCAGACAGTTGCATGCACTAGATCAGTTTCTGCTCTCTCACTCCACAGAGCAAAACTCACTGAATGTGACTTGTCCTTTTGAATTATATGTAGATATTATGACAGAAGAGCTTTCATAATTCTCTCTCAAATTGTTCGTTTTTCTCCAAATCAGTGTATTTGACAGATGGAGGATATTAAATTGTGTCCTGCGCTGACCCAATTCCATGCTGTTTCACAGCACGATTTGGTAGGAGCTTGCCACGTCGACCCACAGTTGGCAGTTCAGAGCAGCTGGCCTTGTCGACTGCAGCTCCAGCAGGCACTGTTGTTGAAACAGACATCCGTAGTTCAGCACAAGGAATCGAATGTTCCTGCGTGCAAGACTCCTAGAGCTTACCAAGAGCATGGCATTGTTTTTACACTCTAACTTGCTGACCTCTTTTCATTTTCCCGGGCAGGTCTCATTAGACTTCACTAGGCTGTTTTTCTCCTTAATGCAGCTTCTAAGCTGATTTCTTGCACATGCATGTCTTCTTGCTAGGCATGGTCTGACTAGGTAGAGTCTGGCAGAACTCTTGGGCATGCAAAATGGGCCCACTGACTGAGATGCTTGGTTAATTAACATCAAGTAAGTAATCTTCCTAGATTTTCAAAGCACTTTTTATTGGATGGACATTTCCTTACACGGTGTGTGTAATCTCTCACACATGAGTAAGGTTGATTTTAGAAGCTGATTTGTACAAAGCTCTATTAATGCATTTTTTAAAAAGCACTGGATAGAATATATGCCCGATTTTCTACCAGCAATTAAAGAATGGTAAGAGTTAAGGGTCAGGACAAGAAGATAGATGTATTCTTCATGATTTTAATAAGTATGCCCCAGTTTTCATGATTGAGAACAAACTTTATTATTTGTTGCTGCCAGAAACATTAGCTAAACATTGATTCTATACAAGGAACTGTGAACCTAGTTTTCTTATACCTTAAATCCCACCAAACTGTAAGCCCCATGAGGGAATGGAATGTACAGTAAGTTCCCAACTTATGAAGATTTTAGTTATAAATTTTCATAGGTGTACTGTGTAAGATTTGCTTTGTCAGATTATGAACAAATCCAATTTTCGTAGTTCTCCCAGAATGGAGCTCGTTCGTAAATCAGAAACTTATTGTATTTACTTACTGTATTTGACTCTTTGCTGAGCACAACTTTTGATATATAACAATCACTTAATAAATATTCATAGGGCTGAGAATGTAACTCAGTGCTAGAGAGGGTGCTTAACCCTAACATATACTAGGTCCTAGGTTTAATCCACCAATCACTTGATCAATACTTGTTGAGTAAATGTATAAATTAAAAGTTTGTTTATTCTTAATCACAGCTCTGTGCGGTAGATATTATATTTGTTTTCTACTTAAGAAAATTACAGCTCAGAGAGATGGGGTAATTCACTGATGATTATATAAAAATGTGTTTGTGACTCAGGCATTTTTTTACCACCGACTTGGAGAATCCATCCTATCTCACCTCCATATCTTAAATATGCAGCACTGGGAGTAATGACAATAACAGTTGCCACACCAGCCTAGAGGCTCTAAACTCAGAATACCATTCTGACCTCAGAATTTAGAGTATTCAAGAAAATTCCAAGAAGATGTCATAGTCTGTTAACTTGAAAAAAGTAGTAGATGTTAAATTCATCACTACATTCCATTGCTTTGGACATAACAAGTATTGTTTCTCAGGCTCATTTTTTTCATCTGTAACATAATGAGTAAATATGATCTCTTTATGGGTTAATCAACTTTGCAGAAAGCTAAATGCCTTCCTTCTCTTTCTTAGATGGAGATGCTATAACAAAATGTCATAGATTGAGTTGCTTAAAGAACAGCTTTAATTCACCATGGTTCTGGGCCAAAGAGCCTGAGCTGAGGGTGCCAGCCCAGTTGGGTTCTGGTGAGGGCCCTCTTCCTAGCTTCTGGAAGATGCTTTCTTGCTGTGTGCTCCTGTGACAGAAAGAGAAAGACTTCTAGACCCTATTTCAATAGAATCTCCTCCCAAGCTCCCTATACCTCATCTCTCACACTGGGAATCACATTTCAACGCGTGAGTTTGAAGAGGACATCAGCAGTAAGTCCATAGCTCTGTCTTCAGTAATTTCAAAGCTGATTGTTGGCAACTCTGCAAAGTAATGATGAGAAGGAAAGATCGCTTTTTCCTACCTTTTTGCAAGAAAGATAGGTTGTTGCAAAGTCTAGAAATAAAGACCTGTGCCCTCAGCAGAGAAGGTTCAACATCATCCCTTTCCTAGTCCAGAGGCCTGCTTTAGACCAGTGTACTCAGAAACACATTTGCCAGCACACTGGCAAGGATCCTATTGAGTTTTACCAGGATGTTAATTTATTTTATACACAACAGGGAAGCATTGCCCACTTTTAGTAAGAAAGTGCCATAACCAGAGTTAGAAAGATCGCTCCATACAGTTTGGAGACTGCCTAAGAGAAGAAGGAAATGGATGCTAGGAAGACAGAAGCTGATTGATGGAAAAATATCAGTTACAACATTGATGAGGCAAAGTAAGGATAGGCTACAGATAGACTAATCCCATCATTGCAAAAGCTAATGTATGTATACCAACATGCTTACATGCACAGAAAAATTCTGGAAATATCTAAGACATAAAAGTAAATACCTAGCTAGAGGGGATTGAGACAGGGGTAGGGTGCCAAATAAAAATGCTGGACCTTGTGTTCAAAAATTATTAAAAATTCCAAGGAAATAAAGGCACAGTTAACCAAGCACAGTGCCCTGTGATATTGCCCAGTCACAGATTCATGAAATCAACTCAGACACCACAGCAAAGTATAGCTAGTGAAGCCTGAAGAGATCTTTTTCAGTATTTTTGTATTATTTTCATTTTTTGCAATACCTAAGCATTGTTTTCTTAATCTAAAAATTATATTTTAGGGCTGGAGTTGTAACTGAGTGAATGGTAGAGCATTTGCCTAGCCTACATGAAGCCCTGGGTTTGATGCCCACCACTGCAGAAAAAAGTATATAAAATTTATATATATTCCCAGCTGTGGTTCTATATATATATATATATATATATATATATATATATATATATATATGTATAGAACCTATATAGAATATGTGCTGGGAATTGAACCCAGGGCCTTTGCACTGAGCTTTATCCCCATCCCTTTTTAATTTTATTTTTATTTTGAGAAAGAGTCTTACTCTGTTGCCCAGACAGGACTCTAACTTGCAATCCTCCTGCCTCAGTTTCCCAAAGTGCAAGATTACAGGCATGCATCACTGCCCTGGCCAAAAAGAAAACATCTATATTTTAAAAGGTGGTATAAATCAGATCTAGCACAGAGTCAGGAGAAATGGAAAGGAGGGAGAGTTTGAGAAAACTATTTTATATTCAGAATCACAGGACTTGGTAAGTCAAGTGCATTCACACATAAGCCTCATAACACAGAAATAATTGTGTGAACATTCATAATTACAACTTTGATATATCACTTATTTTATAAAAGCCCCCTTTCTGAATTGGAATAGGTGAGAAAAATGTTTTCCCAGGATACTTGTCTTTCATTATACCAAGGATTCTATACCTCCCGTCTCTCATTAATATAAAGTTCTCATCCTTAACTAGAATTTCTGAAAATCACTATGCCATTCCAATGACAAGTAAATATTGAAGCATAACAATCATGAAAATAGAAATAGTATTATAAATATTTTGTTTTTAAAATACATTAGATGCTGGCATCTTTGCCTCTTTTCATATCATGTCAAATAATCAAGAAAAGAAGCATATTGGCAATTTTACATAGAAATGCATTTTGCACATGTCTAAGTACAGCAACATAGTAATGAATTAGGAAGGTCCTCAAACCAGCAATCAGAAGTCTAAGCTACAGTTCCAATCCCATCAGATGAGATGATTTTATTTTATTCATTAAACTCATCAAATTAACTCTACTACCCCACAGCAGAACTCTTACAATACCGTAACGTGTCACCCTAACATGTCACCATGGAGCAGAGTCCAGCTGATCATCTCATAAAGTTAAGTTCTGAATATATATTTTTGTAAAGTCACATTGTTCATTCATTCACTTACTGTTTGTGGAGGTAAGAATCTTTCATGAGTGTACAAGATCCTTCAACATGGGCTGGTGAGATAGCTCAGCGGCATAAGTGCCTGCCTGGCAAGCGTGAGGTCCTGAGTTCGACCCGGTACTCACGTAAAGGAAAAGAAGGGCCGGTGATATCACTCAGCGGCTCGGGTGCCTGACTGCAAGCACAAGGTCCTGAGGTCGACTCCACATTAAAAAAAAAAAAATCCTTCAATGTGCCAAATTTTTAGTAGAAGAAGATAAATGAAGAGTTGTAATCATTTCAGTATAGTGTGATAATTTCAGTGGTAGAAAGGAGCGCAGAAGTAGGCATTGGCTCCAGACCAGAAGGGTCTAAAAATTGTCAAGAAGATGATGGCTGGGCAGAATAGTATTTATAATGAGAAGTCATCTAAGCTTCACATTACTTTGAAATAGTTCAATTAAACTAGAAAAATAGAGTGTATTTTTCATTAGAGCCTTTGCTATGACAATCCTACATTCAAGCCTAGTACTTTCTTTGACTTCCCTCTTATGAAGGAAGAGTTGATGGGTCAGATTAAGGGGGCAGGAACCAACAGGTGAGGAAGGCACTAGAGGTTCCCATCTACTCAGCCACTCCAGTTTGCACACCTTGGATTATATAAAAGTGAAGCCATACTAACCTGAATATGGCCTTCTAACCTGATGGTTTTCAATTAATATGGAAAACTCAGGTTTTTAACAGTGATAACCCAGAAGATACACTGTTGGCATGAATAATTCAAAAATTGTGCTACAAAGAAACAGTACTTTGACTCTTAATTCTGGCACGCTTCAGGTTCTGGGAACATGTTAAACTGAGTTATCTTTCTCCAAAGAATCAGATTAGAAGGCACCAGCATTTGACTGGGCCACTGAGAATTGCGGAAGGTTAGGCCCCCAAACAGCATTCTGCTTTCTTTAGAATCTCCAAGTTGTCATTTCTCAGTTCAATTTTCTTATGTTGTTATTACGACCATTTCCATCTTTTTCCTACTGTTTTACACTGATGAATGCTAAGTCTATACTCGGACATATAAACCCACCTGTAGGGAAGACACAAATCCACTGAGATCTGAAAAGGGGCTCAAGTTTCCAGTAACTTTGACCAGGAACCTCAGCTCCCCTAATGATGTGTGAGCAGTGCTGAGCTTTCTGCACTACAGTCACTTGCCTTGGTGTCAGCAATGTTGGGAGGAAAGACAGAAGAAACCTCAGGTGGAAAGACACTCTTGCATATATGGAGGGCAACTAAGTGTGTGAGCCTTTTAAACTAAACTCTAACTTTATCCAACTATCTTTTACAGGTTTCTGTACAATACGCATGATTATTGTATGCATAATTATGTCCTATCCAAGCAAAGTCAATTAAAAAAAAAGCTGGTGTCGATGATACTTTTGTGTGTTTCTCTAAGTATATACCCACTTCTTAATAAACCCTAAGTACAACATGACTAAAAGTTGATTAGAACTTAAATTTGTAATCACAGTGTGCAATACATAGGCAACAGTTTAGGCATATGCTCATTAAACTTACACCTGAAAAAAACTTAGGAGCCTGACCCAACTGAATTAAACAAGCCCTTATTTTGTTTGTCAATTGAAAACAGCTCAGAATTTAAATCACTAATAAAATATTTGAAGGACAAGTGTAATTAAGAAAGGGAAATATAAAAAGCAATATTTATGGAAACTTCTTAAACTCAGCCATTACAATGAGAAATATAACTTAAATTTTTAAGTTATGTTATGAACTTGAATAGTGCCTTGGACTTTAAGGTGTTTAAATTGTTGAAGTGTGGCTAATTTATAATAATATGTTGTGTTTAATATGTGAATTCCGTTATAGTTACATAATTCATTGTTGCTGTCAGTCTCAATAATTGGGGGTGGATAAAAGGGGGAAAAAGGGCACCTGACTGTCATCATCACTTTTACATCATTTCCTCCTTCAGCATTCAAGAGATACAATGACAATCAGACCAAATGACAATATAGAGAAATGATTTTGTTCCAGCAGGTAGAACTATGTCTAACTGATATTATATACTTGCTTGCTTTCCCTTTTTTTGCCAAATTGTGTGTGAGAATATTTTCCTTAAATCTCAATCTTATATTTGTTTTTACCCCAAGCAGCAATTTGGCTGCTTTTCTATAGCCAACTAAATTAAAATACATGATTAGAAAACATTCAGTACAACCACTTCACATTTCACGGAGAGATACTTTGCTGAGCTAGATTTTCATCATGGTCTAAATATCATTAGCTTTCTGATCAGTCTCAGTTTTGTATTATGGTTGAACCACCCTGTCTCATTTAGAAATAGTTATCTTATCAGAGCAGTGCTTCTCAATTTTGGGCTCCTTGGAATTACTGAGGAGCTTTCTAAATATATGTGTGATGCTTGGCCCTGAACTAGATGTGACAAGTAAGACTCCTGCTCACCTCGCTTTCATTTTCTTCTTTTATACCAGTGTTAGGGCTGTCCAGGAAGCAGGCATTACCTATGTTAATGGACAAATAGCTCCTATTGCAGTCCTTTCCAACTTCCTCTCTTGATGTTTCAGAAGGTTTCTGTTAGCTGGGCTGAGTTCTGCATTGGCAGCTACATTAACTTGACTGGATCCAAAGGAATGTTTCCATTTCTGTAAATATTGAAGATAGGATCTATGCAGGATGAAAGAGCAGAAAGATGAAAATGGTTTTTTAAGAGTTTTCTTTTCTATTTCAGCACTTTATTGATTTAACTCAATGAGCCACTGAGGCTTCACTTTTCATTTCTTTAAAATTACTTGCTATTTCCTTGCTACTTTGATGGCTCTAGGAAAAGGTTATTGTTTTAGTCAGCTTTCCCATTGCTTAAAGGAGGACAGGTTTAATTTGGCTCAGGGTTTCAGTCTGTAGTAGCTGGCTCCAAGGCAGGAGCATCATGGCAGATGGGTGTGGTGGAGAAAGGAGGCAGAGCAGACAGGAAAGAGCACCAGAGAGGAAAGGGCTGGGAAACCGATATACTCTCCAACTTCACTTCCAATGATCCACACAGACACACCCAGAAGTGTGCTTTACTGAGCAGCTCTTACTCCAGCCAAGTTGACAAACAGGATTGACAGTCACTGTTAGGGATTAAAATATTCATGTGTCTAAGTATTATCATTATTGGGTCACTACATTCACTGTGAAATAAAATGGAATGAAAACATGTCATTGTGTATTTAAATCAATAGTTCCCAAAGTCTTACTGTGTCTTCACCAATAAATGATACTTATTATATCCCAGGGAACCAACTTCTCTAAATGTATTAGTTAGGGTTCTCTAGAGAAACAGAACCAATAGAAAATATAGGCAAGGGAATTTATTAGGTAGGCTTTCAGTATCAGAGGCAGGAAAGTTCACAGTGGCTGTTCGCAGTATCAAAAGCCAAAGAATCCACAATGGCTGGAGAGCCTGAGGACCCAGTTGCTGCTCAGCTCAAGAAGATGGAAGTCACAGAATGAGAGGGATCAGGGATGCAGTACCAGTTGAAGGTCAAAGGCCTGGAAGCTCACTGTAGAGTTATGGGTGCAAGTCTGTGATGGAAGGCTGAAGAAACTGAGACATACCCAAAGACAATGCGGAAGACTGGAGCTGTTTAAAAACAGGGATGCTTCCTTCTTTCCTTTTTTATTCTATCCAGACTACAAGCCTACTGGTTGCTACCACCCATATCCAGGCTGGGTCTTTCAGTTTGTGGGCCTGCATGTCAACTATCCACACACATACCCAGACTGCGCTTTACTAATCTGGTAGACATTTCTTCATCCATTCAACCTGACAGATCACAATTAATTGTCACACTAAGAGTAGAAGATTTTGTGCATCATATAGATTATGAATTCGGTCTTTCATATACTTTTCACTTTTGCCAACTCACAAGAGAAAAAATCAGAAATTGAAGATCTAGTGTTTCCCATAGGAAGACATGAATGTAAGAGAATGTAGTGGAGACTAGCTAAGTGTTCACCAAATTCAATTCTATTTCCCGGCAGGCAGTTTCTCAGTCTCCCTTGGAGTTAGCTGTGTGGCCATGTGACTGAGTTATAACCAATAAAACGGGGGCATTGATGTGCCCAGCTTACAGGGCTAGCTCAGAGAACACTCAGACTGCTCTTTCCTCCTGCCCTTCACTAACATCCATGTTCAGGCAGTTCTCAGAAACCGTAATTTAAGAAGTCACATCCAGTCATCCTGGGTCCCTGAATGAACTCTATGCTGTCATCCCCCAATATCTTCCTGGAACCGCTTGGACTGTTGTATTTTCTTTTGAAGAAAACTTCAAATTTGTTTGAGAAATTATATATTTTTGTCTCTATTTGTAGTAGTACTTACTTTAGCTCACCTAATAGAGGGACTGTGATGTTGATGTATTGGAAATAAAAATAACTAAGTTATTTTGTAGCATTTCAAACAAGCTGTTTGAAAAAGTAAGCTCCAGGCCAGAGGTGGTGGCGCACACCTGTAATCACAGCACTCAGGAGGCTGAGGCAAGAGGATCACTGTGAGTTTAAGGCCAGCCTGGGCTACATAGTGAGTTCAAGGCCAGCCTGAACTGCATAGTGAAACCCTGTCCCAAAAAGACAAAAAAAAAAAAAAAAAAAAAAATCTAAAATAAGTAAGTGTCAAGCTTTAAAAGAGCCTAGAACAATGGTGTGCTAGGTTCTAAAATTCATTAAAGTGCAAAGAAGTGGAAAAAATACCATCCCCTAAATACTTTGTGGTGGCTCACACTGCAAATAGACAGATGCAAAACTCTTGTGAATACATCTTTGCCTCCAGTCGATGAGCTGAGATGCGGCCTCCCACGACATATCCAGGGAACAGATGTTCTTTTCCCTCTCCAGAGTCCATCTGGCTGGAGGCATCCTTACCCAATCATATCCCAGGACCAGAAAGAGATGCTTACAGAAAAAAGTGATTCAATCTTTGGAATCAAGTTGCTACAGCAATCCAAAATAGGATTAGCATTACTCCTGTGATGGTTTATTGGACCAATGCTTCATTCAACTCTAAAAGCACTGTTCTCCATAGCGGAAATGAATTTAACTTGACTAATACATTAATATTAAATTTTATATGAAACTTCAAAATTTTTTTAAACAAAATGTATTTATTGTTCCTGTTGCTTTTTCTTTTTATATGCGGGTACTGGGAGTCGAACTCAGGACCTCGTGCTTGCCAGGCAGGCACTTATGCCACTGAGCTATACCACCGGCCCCCTCCTGTTGCTTTTTTAATTACAAAAGCTAATATATGTGCATTCTAGAAAATACAAAAGAACAAAAATAGCATATTTTCATGACACCACCATTTCAAAGTGATTATGATTATCTTCCCAGGGCCCTTTCTACACATACACATACAATGGTCCCTTGGTGCACACACTTAATTCTTTCCGCAGCTCTGGTTGCAAACTGAATTGGATGAGAACTGAATCAAATTTCCCCATGAGGTCAACAGTGAACCTAACCATTGAATTTGATTCAGTTCTCGTCCAGTTCAGTTTGCGACTAGAATTGTGGAAAGAATTAGGTTCATGAACTGAGGCACTGCCATACTTTACATTTACAAAAATCCGACCACTGTTTATATTCTGATTGTAACCAAGTTTTTACAAAAATTATCATGAAATCATCCTCATCACAATATTTTCATATTATAATATCATGAAAAAAGATGAAGTCAAGTGTTTTATACTGAATATAATCAACCATTTGTTCTTAAGCCTTTATGCTGCTTCCAATTTATTTTGCTTTTAAAATATATTTTGAGAAACATCCTTAAAAAATTCCTAGAAGTGGATTTCCTTAAAAGCACCAATTTACAGACACAACAGCAAAGTTTTAATTCATCTGTCTATCAAATGAAAACCTACTTTTGTGTTTGGTAAAGGTGTTCTGGCCATTAAAGGTTCAGCAATCTACAAAAAGACAAAAAGTCATAATGCCTGTAATGATAATACATAAAAGCATTTGTTTGCATGACTTCATAATATGATTTGGCTTCTAAAATATTTATGCCTTTGTGTTAGTGGGGAAACTCGTTATTTTAATGTTTTATTACCAAAGTTGATTATTTTCATAAATACTGGCTCTTTGTATTTATCCACTTTACTTTTTATTACTATATGTTTGTGATACATAATAATTACATTCATCTTGGGGAACTGGTACATGTACATATTTCATCTTGATCACTTTTACTTCCCTCTTCTCTCTCCTTGCCCTCCTTTTGCCCTCCTTTCGCTTATCCCCTTCCCATATTCACAGTCTACCTCTCTGTTTCCTACTATTCGTAATTAATGTTCTCATTTTTTCCTTTTGACTGCTTATAGTAACCAATACCTGTGCATACTAGTATCAGGCAATAATTCTCATGGGAGAGAAAAGAGGTATTTATTAATTGTATGGGTAGTCATAAATATTTATGATAATTTAAGTCTTTTAAACCAAATAATCTGCACATTTCCTTTTTAAAATTTAGCATAACAGAGTCCTGTAAAAGACATAAAGACTAGATATGAATCATGTGACTGAAAAGAACCATTCTTTAATTTGTAGTATTGTTTTTTAACTGTGTTGTACACTTAAAATAGCTGACATTTTGAAGTCATAAATCTTTAGGTTAGGATTACGAATTAACTTCTTACAAAAACTGCCTCACTGGCAGAGCAATCAATACTAAAATAAAACTGCATTTTCAGTTTAGTTATGCTTTATCATTTCTACCTTTCATGAATGAAAATGTAATAGGATAAAACATTTAGAAAACACTGTGTCTGCTAGATTCAAAAATGCTAAGTAGAATGTTTGCAATTTAGAAGAATGTGTTTTGCAGATGACTGTGGTAATATTTCCTTCTTTAGCTCCTGTAATTCTTGCTAGTTCCAAATCCCCCCTGAAGGCTCCAGGTACCTGTTTTGAGAGTGCTGGTTTGCTTATGGTGAAGTTTCTTGAAGTCCTCCATCTAGAACTCTGGCTTCCGTAGCAACTCTCCAAGTCCTAGTGGAGGCAGGGGCTGCAGGGTTGGTAGGGTAAGAAGGAGACTGCTGTGACTTAGGCATTTCCTGTCTCCTGTGACGCTTTCTTTAAACGAATTTAAACTGCTTCACGGGGCACTGCAAGGCAAAATGTTGCTTGCCTGTCCTGGGCCTTGCTGCTATCTCACACTTGTTGTGCGTTTGCTGTGTGCCAGTATAAATATTTAAATGCTTATATTATCTCAAAATTTAAGTACTCTGAGGTGGGGCTCTTGTTTCCTCCATTTTACACATAAGGAAACAAAACCTTGAAGAGGACACATGATTTGTCTAAGATTATCTGGTTATTAAAGAGCCATTCCTTGAACAGGGCTGTTTTGTCTCTGGTGTCCTTTGGTATGCTGTATCTTTAGATATAGCCACACTGAAAAAGGACTGGAAATCTAGAATTGCTTTTTTTCTCTCAATAACATGCAACTACTTTGATTTTTCTATACTTCTGTATCTCTAAAGGTATCTAGTAACCACACTGGCAGCTGGGAGGGATTGCAATTTGATACTGAGAAGAAACTATAAGAAAAACCCATAGTGGTAATTTAGTTTAAAAGCTAGATCTCAGGGCCAGTGAGATGGCTCAGCAGTGTAAGCGCCTGCCTAGCAAGCGTGAGGGCCCGAGTTCAACTCCCGGAACCCACATAAAGGAAAAAAAAAAAGGCCGGTGATGTTGCTCAGTGGCACAAGCGCTTGCTGGCAAGCGCAAGGACCTGAGGTCAACTGCCGGTACCCACGATAAAAAAAAAACAAAAAACAAAAATCAGGAATCTAGGCCAGAAAAAGTTACAGGTCAAATCCAGTGAGAAAAAAAAAATGTATTTATTTCACAAGTTATCTTACTCTAATGGAATTTACTTCCCCAAATGAAACATGACTGAGAGAATCACTGGGGGCCTTGACATGTTAGTCATCATAGGCTGGCCATATTTATGGAAGTAATATTGGATCTGAAGGCAAAGTGGAGAAGCTTTCTGGATTTATCAACTCAGCCACTTCAATGCCCTGACTGAAAAGAGTAAGACTTTGCAAAATCTCACTACATTCACTGTGGATGGACAAATGCACAAGTGACTTGGAAATGATGGAAATGTCTACTGTTAAAATCAGCAGAAATATGTGAATGACTAATGGAAAAGAGATCTCAAAAGAAAGAAGAAAAAGACTGAGGAATAAATTAAATCTTATCAAAAGGGCTTCAAAGGGATTGTCTATGGCCAAAGTCCCTTTTACTTTCAATTCACTAGATATTTTTAAAGTGCATTAACAGTACTGTGAGGAAAATTAAAATAAAAAATTGACTCTGATCTCAAATACTTCCTGACAAATTATAAGAAAAAAGACACAAACTCAAATGGCCATAATTTCATGTAGGCTTTGATAAAATCTATAATGGAAATAAAAATAGCGTATGCAATCACAGAGGACAGAGAAGGTAATTCTGGTTAGGGTCACTGGAGCAGATTTGTTGGTAGAAATGCCATTTGTGTTGGGTCTGGGGGTTGACAGGTGGAATTGCAGAGAGAGAAACTTTCAAGGCAGATGGATTAAAACAAGGAAAAACAGATGTTCTTTCTTGAGGGCAAATCATGGTCAGTGAAAAAGTGGGAATCTGTCATGCTTACTTGAGGAGCTGTATTGAGAGGATGGACCATTGACCCCGCACTTGACTTGAAGTCAAAGAATCTGGGCTTGAGTTTTGTGTTCACCATTTCTTAGATTTATGACTTCAATCTTCCTGAGTCTCATTCTTCATCTGTGGAAATCTCTACATAAGAAAGCCTGATATACAACAAAAATTTAGTAAATGTTACTTGACTCTATATAATTTAGACTTGATTCTATAGAAAATGGGGAGCAAATAAAAATTTGAGCATGCAAATAAGATGACTAGAACTGGACACTCGAAAAATTATCCCAGCCATACTGTGTGTTGGGTGAATTAGAGGGCAGTCACCATGAAAGAAGGAAGAGCCATCAGGAAAGCATCAGAGTTGTGCAAGATTGAGGCAGTGAGAGCCTAAAGCAGGGATCTGCTGGTGGGAATGGGAAGGAGGTGATGGGTGTGGGAGACTTTGTTGGAAAGCAAATGGCACTAGGATATGCAACCTGGGACATGAAATGTTGTTCAGAAAATCAAATTCTGAACCTCTGTTTCTTTTTTCAAGTAATATTTCCTCCAGGAGGTATCTCTATGGATTCTCAGTTACCATATTTTCATAAGCTATTTCATGGCTCTTTAAATCAATGACTTACTAGCTGATTAGACGAAAAAGTAATGAACACAAGGAAAATAGAGAAATTGAAAATAACATGAAAAGAAAAGCTTTATGCATTAGTTAGTGGTTAGCTGATTATGTCATTACTAGCAATATGGAAGAAAAGAAAATGAACAAGCTTGGAGGGAGAATATGATGAGTGTTATTGCTAAGCTTCATGGGCTATCTTTCAATTAGACATATAATTATATGAGTATTCAAAAAATTAGGTATTTTAGATTAACTCATACACCATGTTAACATAAGATTTGGAAACAAAATATTTTTCTTTAATTTATAGATTATTTTCATTGGCGATTCAACCAACAGAGGGATCATGTACTACCTGATTGAAAGAGTGAATGAAACGCTGCAGGAATGGCAGAAGTTGCATGGTACTAAACTGTATCCTAATGTCAATGGTGGAAAGACTCTAATCAGTTACTCCTACTATCCTCAGTTCTGGCTAAGCTCTTCATTGAGACCAACATTTGAGAAAGCACTTGAGCATCTCTTGCAAAGGTACAATGGAACTATTATGAAAGGCTCAGTGCCACGATGTACTGATGTATTACTAGCAGTTATAATTGCTCACTGTATTCCAAATGCACTGAAAAGCTTAGATACCCTGTAATGTGGCTGAAAATGAGTCACAAATGACAAGGAGGTCCTGTGATCAGGAAGCCAGACATGGTTCAGTGAAATGTGAGGCCATGCAGTTAAAATGTTTACCATCTGTTTTAAAGCAGCATGTGTTGTTTTTCTTTCTGGATTTCAGATCACGTCCACTAGAGAATACTGGCCAGACAGTATTGGTTGTTGGTGGTGTTCAGTGGCTTAATTCCAATCACCTGCAAATTATTCACAAGGTTTTGAAGAGGTAAATTTATACAACAATGATTGTCATGAATATTCTAAATTTTGTAAAGGTAGTAATAATATGACTGAGTTTGATCCAGATTTTGTTTAAAGAAAATTTTGTAATTTAAAATTGAGAACTTAAAGCCTAGTTTAAAATATTTCAAAATTTGCTTTTACATTCAGTCACAACAGGCTTTCTGTATCTAATTTTAAATTTAATGTAGATCAAAATATGACCACTGACAAAAAATTCTTCCCACAAAAATAGCCCTAAAATACATCAAATGTACAAAGCAGGAATTTAGTCCTCCATGCCATTTATCATATTCTGAAAGAATTCTACTGAATTTGTTTATGTAATTAAACATCTATAATACAAGTGAAGTTTGTGACATTACAATTTTAATTATTTCATTCAGGGAAAATTTACTTAATATCCTAGTGATCATCAAAACTTTGGGAATTGGATTTCACTTGCCGGTGGATGGAGTTCATTACTTAACACAGGTAAGCTCATTGCTTCTAGGTTATAACCTCATGGTTCCTATATAGATCCCTGCTGGGAAATGACCTAAAAGACACAATATAATATTCACCAGCTTTCATAAAAACCAAAAGAGACCATGTACTTAGAAGTTATGATTTCAACATAGTTATAATTACTCCTGGAGACAAAGAGACCATTGCCTACCAATGGCTTGTAAATAATGCACTGAGTTCATTAAACAAAAAAGGAGGTGTCCACTATGCAAAATAAAGAATGGAGGCATAGATGAGAAGGATTAAGTATGCTGTACCCAACCAGTGTTTCATGCACATTTCAAGGCTGTATTAAAAGGCTTTCCTTCCTTCAGGTTCCTACTGAAACCACAAATGAAACTGTTAGTACCAATGAGTCTTTGGGGGAAAGGGTGACCTTTTTGAAGATAAACACTTTAAAAAAAAAAGCTTATCTTTGAAATTTTATCTTGTTTTGTCCTCTAATCGAATATTCATAAATGAAAACCTTGGGTTCTGATCAGTTCTTAAAGAAGATAGTAAATACATCTCAGCACTCATAGAGGCCTCAGAACAAAAAAGAAAGCCAACCTCCAGGAGTCAGAGAACCAGCTGCTCCTACTCCAAGTCAGCGGAGTCCATGAACACTCCACAGGCGGTGTGCAACTTCAGAGTCGCGCTTCGGGGAGCGCTGGGAATTGCGAAGGCAGGAAACTGTCCATTTAATATGGAAGGACTTCAGGATTTATTTTTGTATCTGTGTTGAGTGTTCTTAGCTTGTCCCAGCATAGAACACAGGATCTCCCTCTCCTTTCTCAAAACTTTACCTGCCTGAATGCCAAATCCTTTATGATGTAAAAACAGGAACGTTGGTAGAAAGTGGCCTAAGTAAAACCTCCAAATTCAGCATTCCTGTGGCAGCAGGGGTTAAGGTAATTTAAAATGAGTAAATCATTTAACGCCTGGAGTAGCTGAGGAGTTTAAGATTACAGGGATCAAGAGGGGGTACCTTTGATAATTTTTGCTACAGACTATGAGTTGGACACTTTTTATGTTATTTGAAGAGTATCCATCAAGATTTTAATTCCTACTTGAAGACTCTGATAGCGCTATTATACTTCTTTTGATTGCAGCTCTTTGCAGGACCTTTTCGCCCCGCTCATATTTAAAATACTCCCAATCCACTGATCTCAGCAAATACTTCTTCAGCACTTGCTATGTACCAGACCTGTAATAAAGATTATGCCCACTACCAGAGTTTTGCTGGTCCTCCTCATTCTTTTCAAATGAAGTGAAGACAAAAGGAGAGAAGAGGAGGAACAAAACATGGGTAGAAGGAGAAAGTGATAAAAGAAATGCATAGAACATAATTCCTCATCATATGTTCATATGCCACTCTCCCCACTTCTGCAAACTTACATTCCTTGCTATAAAAACTTATACACATGTGCACACACCTGAGACCACTGAGTTCAGTCAAACTGAGCAGTTTCACTTCTCAAGCGTACCAAGCTCTCCTCAAGGCCTTTGTGATCACTGTTATCTCAGCTTGGAACCATTTGTCCTAACCCACTCACGTGTATAACTTCCAGATACCCTTAATGTTTTAACTTAAGTGTTCTTTTCTCTAGGGGGACTTTCTGAAAACATTAGATTAGTTTGGCTCCTCCTTCCATGAGCTCCTCTAATAGTGCCTATGTCCTCTTCTCACATACAATTCATTGTCATCCATGTATCCTGAAATCTGTGACAGCGAGGATGTGGGGATGAATGGGTGGCTTGCATTTCTCACCCTGGAGTCCCAAATGTCAAACAATTCTTAGCACATATTAGACCCTTCAAAAATACTTGGTGCACAAATGAATGAGTGATTTATTTGTATGCCTTGGATGCACCCTTTTTTGTCTGAGAAATCCATTCCCCTGTTCAACTGATGACTCACACTTGAGTCATGGCAGAAATTTTCTTTTGTTACAGAGATCCAACTCGTACATGCCTATGTGCTAAGATTCAGCACTTTCCCTTACTGGGGGTCTCCTCAGGAATGGTCATTCCAGCTTTAGAACTCTAGGTGGATTTAGGGAGAGCCTCTGCTGCTACTGCATTACAAATCAAGTTCTTCCTCTTGCACAGGTCACACTTTACTCCCTCATACAGGTTGACCCCAAGAACACTGTTCTGTTAGCCTCTTGCTTCCAAATTTCTGTTTCCCATAGAACTGATTTTTCTCTAGAAAATTTTCTCTGGAAACTACTTAAAGTTGTACATACCTTCTATAACTAGGTACATTAAAATTGAGAAAATACTTGTAAATTGAAAAGAAGCAGCCTATGCACAGTATCAAATATACTGAATTTCGCTTTTCATATGATTTTGGAGGCCCTGAGCAAATTCACATGTCTCTTTGCCTCCAGATTGCTTCTTTCGAGACTTTTCTATTCACTACCATTATTCCGAGGCAAACACTCTTTGAGTGTCATGTAAGAATAAGTATGCAAACACAGTAGAGAAGAGAGAAAACTGCATGTATTTGTACTGCTTCTTCTAAATTTACAGTTGGATTAACAAATGCAAGTCATTTGCCTTTTTTACCTGAAAACCGGAAAATCCAACTTGCCTTTTACAAGGGAAAAGGGAATACAGTTTCTTCCCTGTGTTAGTTTGGGTTCCCCAAAATCAAAAGCAAGACAAGATTGGCCCAGTGAGAGCCAGTCTTTCCCTTGCAGTAGGGGGAAAGACTGGGAAGGGTGCAGGAAGAGGCAGGAAGCATTTCAGACCATAGCACCCAATGCATATCGCTCAGTCCCGTACCAGAGCGCTTCTGTCCACCTAGCATGTGTCAGGAACTGTGTTTGACTGCAGTGTGTTTGATACAAAATAAGAAGAGGGATGAATTGGGTAGGAAAAGTCTCAGTTTGCAAGTAATTTCTGAGAAACCCTTTGCCAGGTCATGAAGTCCTAAAGCTAGATCCCTTCTGTTTTAGTCACTTTCTTTGTTGCTGGGACAAAATACCCAACACCCACAACTTAAAGGCAGAAAAGTTTATTTTGCCTTATGTTAAGGTTTCAGTCCATAGTGGGCTGGCTCCAAGGCAGGAAGGCATGGTGGAATGGCCTGCTGGCATAGAGGAGAGCTGCCCATGACAGGGTAGCCAGGAAGCAGAGAAAGAAGGGAGGAGTCAGAGAGGGAGATATTCCCTTCCAGGTCACAACCCCATGACCTGCCTTTTCTGACCCAGCCCTGCCTCCCAGTAGCACATTTAGTTGTGAACTCACCCGTGGGTTAATCCATGGATGAGTACAACACCCCCATGATCCAATCACCTTCCAAAAGGCTTTCAGTGGACATTCCAGATCCATTCTGCAACATCCTCCTCTTGACAGAATGCACCCAAACGAACTCTGGCCTTGCTCCATCCATGCCCAGGACAAGGAGGGGGATGGAGGGAGGAAAGTGACTGAAAGTAGCAGCAGCTGGAGCCTTCATTTAAAGTTGCTGCTCCCCAAACCACACTATTCTCTTCTGACTAGAAAGCCTCACTCTAGACTGCTCAGGAACTCCCTCTCAAAGCCCTGCCATTTAGCTTCCCACTGCTCTTGAGAGAGCCACTCCTTCTCTCAGTTCAGACCTGACATGTTTTCTTCTAATAAAAAGAATTTACTAGCTATTTATACATTTGTTCCTCTTATTAGAAAATGCTGTCTCAAGAACAGGTACTACAATTTATTTATACTTATGTCACTGTCCCTCAGCAAGAAACTAAGCACAAAATAGTTTCCAGTTAATATTCAAGTTGCTAAATGAATGAGGATACAAACAGATGGAGCTAACACTTATGATTCTCAAATGTTGGTTTTCAAATTGAGAAGTTTAAATTTTTACTGTGGACAATAAATGTAATTCCTTCATATGGATAGAGTAGTTGAGAACTGTGTGTCTCTATGGGTATTTATGTATTGCTGTTTTACATTTACTCATAAATAATTACATTGATGTTTTGAATTTTCAAAAAGTTAGAACTTATCTAGGAAATTCAAGTGAAATTCTTCATTTCACATTATGCCCAATCTCTTTGAGAAGATAATATTTATATGATTTCTGCTTGAGTTATTGAATCATAAAATAATCCTCTTAAAAATACTCATTCTTTGGCTTTGTAATACAGAGTGAAGTTCAAAACTTATGGAAAGAAAATGTGATTGTTCTGGATACCGCAAAGCAATATGGCTATGAAGTAGTTGACACGTTCAGTATAACAATGGGGCGATACAAAGAGTTTCTTCAGGGCAACTGTGGATGTCATTTCCATGAGGTACTTATGCTGACTCTGATATTTATAGCTTTTGATTTTTGAAAATTGTACTATCTGTCAGGAGATCTGTCACAAATGATATCAGGAGTTAAATGATGTGTTCATCATCATTGTGCTCACATATGTAGCAATTACAACTTTGACTGTGTAAATGAGGTATTGAAAAATGTGGGTTTAGACACTGAAAAACTAGGATTATTGTTCAGTGCCTGCAGGATGAAGAAAACCTGGGAAGGGTTTACCTTCTCTGACAGACTTCAAGTCTTCCTATCAGAAATCTCACCCAAAGGAAGTGACAAAACTCTCTAGCTTGAAAATCAACACTATTTCATGTGCAAACTAATAAATGGTTTAGTCAATGCATAATAGGAAGGCCTGAATTTTGAGTAATTTTTTTCTTCCCCAAGAGTAATAGTGATTTTATTTGTGAACAGTAATTAAACAGGCTGAGCCCATAAAGTGACAGCAGAAAATAAATTTAATCTTTTCCTTCATGTCTTTTCAACTCCTCTGTGTATTATTTCCACCCTATCATTTGAATAAAATTTTGGAAAGATCCCATAACTTTAAAAGATCCTGTCATTTTCCAATCACTTTCTCAGGTAAAAGTATCACTTCATTACTAAATTTGTCCCATCTTGTTTCATAACCACATCTCATTTCTCTCCTCCAACTCAAAGCTGCCAGTCTCAAAAGTAGGGAAAGAATGTAGGGGATTTCTTTGTTATTTCTCCATTTTGCTTTGCTGCTCTTTTTCTACTTCTTTTAGGATCAAACTAGAGTTGAAAGGGACAGTAAAGACAAGAAAAGTCTTACTCAAGTGGTACAGGCATAAACCACCAATATGCTTTCTAGGTATAGCATGCTATTTCATCCTTTTTTAAGAGTGCTTTTGTGAACTTGAAAAGACTCTCCACTAAGACCTTCTGATTGCAGCCTTCTTGATAGAGGCAAGATTCTCAATTCTTTCTTTGGCCCCTTGTAACCAACTGTCCATCATCACTTTTTTGGAAGTCACATCACTCCTCCAGGCATTCTGGAAAATATTCACATTGGCACGAGGCTTGCTGTACATAGTTGTTCTCATTTGGTCTACAGAAATACTCATGCATCCTTGATCTCTCTTGTTGGAAATACAATTAATTTTCAATGCAGCCGTTGATTTGCTCTTGCTCTCTCATCCTCTTTACCATTTTAAAGATGATCGATAGCCACAGTGTCTCATACCAGTTTTAATACTCACTACAAGATGGACATGTACCCAGCTCTCTAAGTTGATCTCTTGAATGCCTTCTCACTCGATTTGAAGCAAGGATTAAACAATTCCCCAAAGAGAGGAAAATCACAGCACATTTGGAAAACTCTTGTAGAAATTCATTTCCTTCTTTTTAAACTCACAACTCTCTCGATGAGACAAGAGTTTGCCAAACTGGATTGTGCCCACTCTTTTGAAAGTCCTGCGTAGGTTATCCAGACATTGTTTGGAATGTGAAGTTTCTTGGAAACTCTGAATCTGGTCTCAGGAGATTCCACAGTCACTGAGATAAAGAGTGACTCCTTTTTACCTTCCTGTCAGATACTGATGCACCCATTCTGTTTTGTTTGGCTACCTTTGTAAGCCAGAGTGCTTTCATTGGTTGGCTGACTAGTGAGATGACAACTAAAGCTTCTTTCTGAATCTCTTTTCAGTCTTTAACTCAGTGTCAAATCCCATCTTGTTCCCCAGATTCGTATAAATATCCCCAAAGCTATTAACACTGCATTAACTCTGTATAATTTACTGATGGTTTTACATTATTCTTTTCTTTGACCAGTGGAACTGTATCTTGGAGAAATGAGAACTAGCAGCCACAGTAGAGAACATGACATTTTAAGTTTGGAACGAGCAGCTTCAAGCTTGGCCATGCTGTTGCAGAACAGTATTTTAAACTGTAAGATACTGTGTCTACTAATTGCTTCCACAAGAAAATATACCACCCTTAAAGTACTCATCCTACTCCTAAAAAGTCAAAACTTAGAAACAAAAGAGTAGTAGCTTGGAAGAGAAAGAAACAATGAACTTACAAGTGAGGCAGTCCAGAATCACATTTGGTCACAAAGCAAGCTGATGGTTGCCAAATGCACAGAAATGGAGAAGTTTGGAAGACAACATAGTGACAGGGGATGTTTTGCCTCTTTTAGAAAAGGCTTATTTACTTATTTATTTATGTCTACATAATGTGTCTTCAATTAGTATCTTAGTGCGGGGGCGTGTCTGCTTTTCTTTTTCAGCTTTAGTGTTCTGAAAATCTGAAAAGGAAACGTCCTCCAATGATTTCCAGTATGGCTCCAATTAAAAACAGGAGATGTCCTTCTCACATGATTGTATTACACATATCTCCTGCCACAGTATCCACTGGTTTATACTAAATGTCCTGGAATGTGAAAACCACAAAAAGACTCTTTGAAACATCAGCACTAAAATATTAGTTTATAAATATTTCCAATAAAGCTATCCTTCATTTGCAAAATAATAATTTGAGCATGTGAGGAAAAAATATTTGATTTTATAATTTTTGTATACTTATCATGTACAAATGGCATCTTAATTATATTTCTAATGTATGCTATCTTGATGGCAAGCTACATAAGTCTCCCCAGCATTATCTCTTATCTGCTCATTCCTAAGTAGGGTCATCCAGTTTGAAATTTTTGTGATTGAGCTAAAAAATACAATTCTGGAAACATTTGCCTTTCCAGTTACAATATGGAGTTGAAAACATCTTTCTCAATTGACTCACTTTATCATAAAGCCTCTAAACTAATTCACTGCTTTGGCACATTTGTTGTTTAACTTTTGGACAATTTGTACCACTGATACCTCAGTAAGTCTCTAATGTTGACACTGATTTTTTAAAAAATCTTTCTGAACCATGACCAAACATCTTAAACACTGTTAGCTTATTACAGTCAAAAAAGCTAAAACTCCATATAAAGAATGATTTGATGACAAATGAAACAAGCCAGGGAAAGGGTGGTTACCAATACCATACAAAACATATCAGAAGGCACACATTCTGTTGAAAAACAGTTTTTGCCTTGTGCTTATGAGCCTGGCCAAAAAAAAAGTTTATCAAAAAATAATAGCAAGAGTGAGAAACAGTTATTTTTTATTTTATTTTTTTTTGTGGGTACCAGGGGTGGACCTCAGGACCTCATGTGCCAGCAGGCGCCCGTGCCGCTGAGCGATATCACCGGCCCTTTTTTCGTATGTGGGTTCCGGGAGTCAAACTCGGGCCCTTGCGCTTGCCAGGCAGGCGCTTACGCTGCTGAGCCATCTCACCGGCCCAAGAAACAGTTATTTTAGAGTCCCGAGAATCTTGGCTTGTGGACTGTATCTTCTAGTATTCAATTAAATTGTTCCCACAATAAAGTCAAGGATACCTGAGAAGAAATGATATAATCATTACAATAAAGACTTTGACGTTTCTTATTTGCTTTGTGTTCATAATTCTGCAATAGACACAACAAGCCTGATTTGGTGAACTCTTAATGCCATAGGTGAGATTAAAGGTCTTGGGACATCTCTTTTATCTGTCAAGCTACCAAAAGAGAGTATATTGTCTCCATGAATCCATAAACAATTTCCCAACTCGTGTGCATGAATTTTGACTAAAAAGTTCCTGCTGATTAGAAAAGCAGGTGTTTCTTTTTATGGATGGAAGTGGAATTTTGTTTTCCCAATGTGTTTACACAGGGCAACAAACAGAATCTAGGTAGCCATTGCCCAAGAGAGGTCTTGGATGACATCTTTTATTATGTGACAAACAACTACTGTGAAAAAGCTAAAACCTGGAAAGCATTCAGTAGTACCATCAGCCCAAATCTAGTTACAGAAGAGGCAAATCCACAAACAATTGAAGCATGATTATTAGTCTAATCAGTTGTATAGACCTTGGATATCTTTATTTTCTGACAAATATAACTGCAGCTTTTGATTCAGTCAACAAATACCAGCTGGCATCATGACCCAGAAAAAAACCAGCAGGTTTCCTTTGATTCTGGTACCATGGAAAGAAAAAAGAAGGAAATTTCAATGCTTTCTTACAGATTATTTTCCATTATTATTTAATCTTAATGCTTTTCTCTTTCCCCTTAAATATTAACATTTACTATCTAAACACAGTAAAGAAAAAAAATCTTTAAATTTATCTGCCTAATAAAACTGAAATAGTGACTTCTGGAGAGAAAAGAACAAATGAACCAAATACAGTTAGTTGATTTAGAAAATTCCAGAATTTAATTATTAGCATTACTATTTTCTAACAAATTAGTAATGACAATTTATTCAACAGATATTTTTGAGTATCTACCGTATATAAACATTTTACTACTGTTACAAAATGAGCTAGGAGACTACCTTATAGCAGTGATGTGAGCCTTTTAGAGCTTTCAGTGACACAAACAGCCCGCTATAGCACATGCATTCTAAGTTTGTCACCACTGCCTTATAGCATTTCAAAGGCAATGTGTCCCAAAGGGAGAATTAATATTTCCTTTAAAGTATGTTCCCTTCTGGTATGCTCTAATATACTCCATTGCAGTGACATTTACAAACTATAGCCATCCTTAACTTTTGCTTATCCTTCTTCAGCCTCCTAACAACCCCAGTGAACCAGTTACCAAATCCTGTTTACATGCTAAATATTCTTCCAAGTCTTTCCCCTATTCTCTGCTTCAATTGCCTGAGCCTTGTTTATTCTCCCACTTAATCATCCAATGTTTGTCTGGTGAGTCCAGTTCTTGAGCTAAACACTAGTGATGCAAAAATAAATTAAACATCTTTTGCCCTGAAGACATTGCTGCAAAGGGTAAGCATAAAAACCCATATAATGAAACACTGTGTTAGGTGGCATGTTGGAGATATAAAGAGGCTGTTGTGATCACATCAAGAAGGGGCACCTAACCCAATCTGAGGACTGAGTGTATCTTCGCTTGAAAAATTATTCAAGCTCATTGACAGAGGCTGATCAGGCCCTAGTCAAGGTAATAGGGTGACTGGGGGAAAGAAGACATCAAATATGGTGCTGTCCTTTAAAATCTTTTGCTGGCTCTTTACTCACTGCTTGCCTTTCCAATACCCCCTTTTTTAGGAAAGAGGTTCCAGGCAGTTCTTTCCACATAAAATGATCACTATTCATTGCATCATCTTAAAGTGAATTCTAAAATTTTCTATTAACTGATAGGAGATCAATGCCTGGTGAGAATGAATTCATTGACCATGAGAGACCCCAGCCTTTTGTAATATAGATGATTGGGTTCAAAATCCTATTTTAAACAGAGCACCTTATATTAAATGGTAATAATATCAATTAAGTCAGGATATTTTTCTTAAGAAAGATAATTAAATGAAGGATGTACAAAGAGTGTTAATCACTTTATGCTGAACTAGTACTATGACTCCCCGAGACAGCTGTATATCCCAACTTTGGCAGCGCTGGAACCTAGAGTGTCAGTATGGATAAAAGATGCTGATTTCTCACTATTTCATGTTCTGTGCAAACCCTTATATCTGGGTGATTACTACCAACCTTAAAGAAGCACACTAATTCAGTCTATAAACTTTGTTGATTAGTATTTCCTACATTAAATTCTTTCCTGGTGAAAACAGGATCTGTAGTTTGGGAAATGTGCCTCTGCTTCATGAATTCTCATGTAATATAGTACATTAAGTGATCCAAAAGTGATTACAGTAAATAAAGTCTGACTTGAATCAGGCACTGTAGCATGCTTCTGTAGTTCCAACACTCAGGCAACTGAGGCTACTGCAAAATGTAGACTTTTTTTTTTTTTTTTTTTTTTTGCCAGAGTGTGACATACATGGCTACTGTCTACTTTCCAAAACAGCATTTGTTCCCATCTGCAACCACATGAGCCTGGCTTCTATTGTCCACATCCTGTCAGTATTCTAGTCTTCTGAGCTTGACCAGATTTGCTCGTCAAGCTCTGCTTACAGCATTCTAAGCCTGCATCTCCAAACCTTTCCAGTTCCTCCCTCAAACAAGTTCGAAAGGCTTCTGAGTCACAGATATAGTCATAGCAACAAGCACATTCTTGATACTGTATTAGTTAGCATTCTCTGGAGAAATAGAATAAATAGAAAATATATGTATAGTTGTTCAAGGGGGCATTATTAGGTAGCATACAGGATCAGAGGCAGGAGAGTTCATGATGGCCATTTGCACTCTGGAGAGTAAGAGAAACTAGTTGCTGCTCAGCCCAGGAAAGTGCAAGTCACATACAAGAGGAATTAAAGATGCAGTTCCAGTCCAAGGTTCAGGGCCTTAATGATCACTGGAGGGCCAGTGGTGTGAGTCTGTTTCAGAAGGCTGAAGCAACTGGAGAGCAATATCTGAAAATATCAGCAAAGATGGGAGGTCTTCAAACACAGAAATATTTCCTTCTTCCCTTTTTATTTTGTCCAGGCTACAAAATAAAGACCCATTCAGGATGGGTCTTCCCCTCAGTTTACTAGCCTACATGTTAATCATCGACAGATATACCCAGAACTATACTTTAAGGTACGTATTTCTTAACCCATTCCAGTTGATTTACCATGATTAATAATCAAAGGCATAGAGGCCAAAGGTGGAAGAAATGGTGACCCCAATCACGTCCTTGTTTTTTCACAATTTTTTTCTCCTGTGCATTCCACCTTTTTCCTTTTTCAAGAACTACTATTAACATATGGGACTGCATACACTTTGGGAAAGCTGGCAAGGAGGTGGTCTAAAATCATGCATGAAGTACAGGCTAAATATGGCAGATTGACTTCAGACATTTTATCTTCTCTTCCACTTGAATCTCCATGAAAAAGACTCTAAAGACATAAAGCTATTTATTCCCACTCCCAAAGATAGAATAAGAAATAACTCAGACAAGAAGTCTGAATTCATTATATGAAATGTGACATAGCAAGCAAAGGAAGCTACAATTTAAAGTGCCTAGAGAGGAGGCACCTGGAGGCACACTTGCCTATCTATCCATTGAATTGTTCACATCTAGAAACCATTGCAAATGGATGGATATCAAGTCCCTTATAATCCATTCAGTCAAGAGTCTACATCCACACATACAATATCTTAAAATTCAGCTGCTGACTCTGGACTCAGGAACACACAGAATAGAAAAAATTAATTTAGAGTCTGAAGACAAAAAGCAAAAGTGAAGCTGGCACTAATCTTTGCCTTAGACTTCCTCGAATACAGCAGCCAGATAAGTTCCTTCAAAAAGATCAGAGTTTTGCTGAGCAAATCCCTATAGTGAAGACAGCAGTTGAAAACACTGGTCTTCACAAATTATTTCTAAGTGACATTCTGGTACATTGTTCTTTTTAAAAATTATGTGTAAGAGAGATAGACAGAAACAAAGACTTGTGAGTTAACTTCAAATAGATTCCAAGACCCAAGAGGTACATGTAAGTAGAGCAAGGTAGGAACTTAGCTTATACTCCATCAGAATAATAAACTTTATTCAAACAGAATAAAAAACTCAGTGACATAAATATTCAGGCACTTGTGGAAGTGAGTTTAAACAGAGTTAGTGGCTGGGTAACTGCACGATAGTACAAACTAATGGCTGTAGCCTCTTAGAATCAGTCTCCTACTTCAGAGCAGAGTATGTTCCTAGAGCCAAAGCTGAGCTCCATCTATGGGAAGGGGTTAAAGATGCTCAGCTGTCAGAGTAGGGGATTAGAGGTATGGTGGGAGACAGCCAATATGCTCACTGCAAATCTGGACACCCCAAAACAAGGCTCATTCCTTAAAAATATTTTGATCTTGTCCCCTAATCCTCAGCATCTTAGACCCATTCAAAAGTTGGAGTTCCTTCAGTCAAAAACATAGCTTATTTCATGTGGCCATAATTAAATATTTGGAGGAACGGGTGAAATGAAAGAATTCCCTGTTATCTGTCAAAATTGCATGATGTCTTGAAATGGAATTATGAAGTGTAAAGACTGACTTCTAGTTGTTGCTTTTTGCTTTATTTTTATTCCATTTCTGTGGATTCTTAGGCTATTTTTTTAGTTGGTCATAATTATATGACTGGATCTTGGATTGAATGCCAGTCTGAAGAATGACTATACAAAATAAAATATACCTCAATAGTATACATTTATCTTAAGAGACTAATAGGCATATTTTTCTGGTCAGTCTCATGTATTCCAGCCTCAGAAAGCCATTACCTTCATTTCACTTTAGATCCCCTCATCATCATGATCCACACTTGTAATCAGAACATGCCTCTAATCCAGTCTAAGACAATTCTGGAACACCTGCACCAGGAAAATTGTTTTCTATTTTGTTCTGTGAATCTGGAACCACATCAGAAAGTCCTTGGGAGTTATTCAGGTCAAGTTCGGTTTTAAGAAAGGTATTTGCTTGTAATCTGCCTGACACTTTTCCAGCTCACCAAGCCTGCCCTTTTTGTATTGGCTTTTGGAAAATTCAAAGCTATTTTAGATAGTTATTACTTGCCATGCTAAAGCACTCATTCTGATGAACATTTATGTGAAATCAATTTTGAGTACTGAAGTTACACATATTGAATTGTAAGAGTAGCAATGTTAGTGCCCTGTTGTAATTTGTAACAGTTTTTCCTTTGTTGGGAAAATCTTGACAAAGCTATTGGCCAAAATCAGTCAAGTTGAACTGTGACCATTTGTATGTTTTCTAAAATATCTATGTTTCCATGTTGTTAATTATGTAGAGATGTGGAAAAATCTACAATCATACACTAAGAGATCTCATAGCATATATAAAAACTATGAAAAATTAAAAGTTAACTTCTATACTCCGAAGCACAAAATTTCAGTGCTTGTTACACTGAGTCACAGAAAAATGTGATCATCTCCATAACCTATATATTTATAGCACTTGATTCCAGCTCCCAAATTAAGTCTGCATTCTATAGTTAACATATTAAAATATAAATTATTTTTGAAACATTATAATTTTTACCTGAAAGCCTATATCTACATTAACAATATAAATTTAACATTACAAAAAAATCCTTTATTATAAGACATGTTAAGTAATATGATTTTATTACATAAAACAATGCTGATCTAATAGGTTACCATATTTTATGGCGTCCCATTGTTCTTCACTACCTCTTCTTAATTGTAAACATAATTCAATTTATAGCAACTTCACAAGAAGAAAATAAGCAAACAAAAAAGTAAAAGGAGCTACCTTGGATTAAAGTGGCAAAAAAAATGTCACTTAGTTGTCATATTTAAATAATGTAAATATTTGGCCAATCATACTTGTATGTATTATTAACAATATGTAGTGGCTCCATTCCTCATCCCATTGGTCAAGTCATCTGCACCTAAATTTAGACAAGCATTTGATGTGTCAAACCATTTAGTGTCTGTCTTTGACAGAAGTGACTATTTTACACAACTGTCTGGAGTTTATTGTCTCTATTGTTAGGCATAACTCTTGCACTAATGTCTTCTAATGACTGGTTTTTATTGTTGATAATTATTATTATTATGCCCCAGAGGTAACAGAACATTTTATTGCTAGCAGCTTTCTTTAATAGCTACATTCCAGTTAACATTTCAGTTGGATTTTAACAACTAAATTGTCATCTGATTTTGAGAAGGACCCAAATGGGCACATTTCCACACAAGATCAAAGGAAAGAGGCAGTTCGTTCTTGACCATACAGGTATCAAACATTTTTATTGGCATAACATTTCCAAGGCTTACAAATGTAGTTAATTCCTTTCCCTCCAGTTTAGAGCCTCTGTGTGTATGAAATAAATTACTATTTGGAAACTCAGAAGCAACAGCTGGATAACCATGCTGGCTACTGATTTTTACAAACGAATTCAAAGAAATAATAACCATGTAAACAGATTTTCATGCCCACTATAAATTAACACTAAGTCTGCTTAATGTACTAAGGACCTATTCATTACATGGAAACAACATGGTGCCTGACCTTGCAGAGCTGGTCTCAGACAATGTCTTTGAAGTCATTTCATTCCTGTTCTTGCTTCAAGTATCTTAGACATGTGTCTTTATATAGTCCTCTCGAGGGTGGGGAGCATGTCTGAATTACTCCATGTGTTTCCTAGCACAGAGTACTCTGAAGATTAAAAGATGCATATTATTAAATGGAAAAAAAACCACTAAAATTTTATTCTACGAGGTTCTGCTTTACTTTGCTTCTCTTCTGCTTTTTCATTACAAAAGGATTACAAGAATTCTTGCTTACTATAAAATTGAAAATTAAGTATAAACGGTAAAAACAAAAGCTCCTTCCCTCTCTTTTGGAAACAATCTGCTGTTTGGTACATAGCTCCATCTACCTATATTCTTGACTTTAATTTTATGCAATTAAAAGTCTTAGGCTGTCAACATTTGTAGTCACTGGATTTATGTAACTTTGGGCTATATTTATAACTATCTTACCTCTTCATAAACATTTAAGGAACAGTAGTAGTTTATGAAGTACACTTTAATCTGCAGTATGAATATTTTTTTCTTTCCACCACTACTAAATTCTTATATTCAGGCTTTAGCCTGTATTTTGCCATAAAATTCTAGAAAACATGGTGTTCAAGGTTGCTCCCTACAAAATAATACAAAGTAGAATACACTTGACAGTTTAACGAAAATTTATTGAGTGTGTGATGCATGACAGGTTCTGTGCCAATCATTATTCATTTAAATCTCTGACCTCAGATAATGGTGAAGAGAGACACATAGATACCTTCAATACAATGTATGTCACCCCATTTACCCAGACTCTGCCCTACCTGCTCACAGGAACAAAAGAGAGGCTGGGGATAGAAAAGTGGTATTCCTGAAGTGACAAGAGGGTGTTTGGAGAAAGCCACCTGCAATCAGAATTTAGAGATCTTGAGCTTTGTGGGGCAGGGGGTGTAGCTAAGTGGGAGAGTACCTAACTGACATACACAAGGCCCTGGGTTCAGTCCTAGTGCACTCACACATACACACACACACACATACACACAAAGTAAGACAGTAGACAATGGTAGGATGACTATTACCACCATTGTCTTCCTTTCTATTTCCTCCTACCTCCCACCCAAAACACACTGCAGAGGGTTGTAGGGGAAAGAAGAAAGAAACAAAGCCTTCCCTGTAAAACAAAATTTTCATTTCGTCAAAGAAGCTGTGGGAAAATTAATGATGATGGCAACTAAAAGGGACTTGGCTTATCATAGAAGAGGTTTCTAAAAGAACAACTGAGAAGTGTAAGAACCAGGAAAGAAGCACAAAGTTGTGACAACTAATATTTCGCCCACAGGTTGATGATAGACTCAATTCATATTGATGAATGAATGGCTGGTATTTAAACGCCCCCTTGTCATCATTTTTTATCTGTCTCAAATGGTCTTGATCATTTTCCTACATTATTTCTCATGATGTATTGTAGAATTTGTCTTATTCCTCCCATATCCTATTTTCCATTGCAATAGCACTATAATCAACTAAGGAAGCTTTTGACATGGTATGTCTTTGAAAAGCATGGTATTTATTCATGTATTGTATTACATCTCATTAAAATTCCTATGTGTTCGTCATCTGCATCTCATTATTGAATTTAGTGAAGTTGTTTTGTATTGTAATGGGATCTTTTAAAAAGTTTAAATTAATTATTCATAGATTATTGAAAAACTTTATAATTTTTAAGTATCAACTTTACAATTGAGAGTTTCATGGTAAGCAGTCATATAACATCATGTAATTGCTAATATCCTGAAATGAAGTATTTCATAATTTTAAAGTATTTTTCGGGCCGGTGAGATGGCTCAGCGGCTTAAGCGCCTGCCTTGCAAGCGTGAGGGCCCGAGTTCGACTCCCGGATCCCACATACGAAAAAGGGGCCGGTGATATCACTCAGAGGCACGGGTGCCTGCTGGCACGCGAGGTCCTGAGGTCGACCCCCCGGTACCCACAAAAAAAAAAAAAAAAAGTATTTTTCACTCTTGAAATAACTTGTATATGCTAGTGGTATAGCACACAATACTACTAGATTTTAAGGTGCTACTAGATTTAATTTCATAATAGCATTATGGGGGATTTTTATTATCTATATTTTGATAAATAAAAATTGAAATAATTCATAGATATGGCAGCTTTCTGGGTTCAGTGTCAAGACAATAGAGATTTAACAAAGGAATCAGGAAAAAATATCAATTATTTCCTGCATAATTGTTTTCAAAGAAAACCAAGTAAATAAAGTGGCTTAGTGGTATAGGGTATGTTCCAGTCACTAACAAGGGTGTGTAAGAGTCCATCTCAAATAGCATAACAGAAGTATTAGCACTTTGGGAAGCATTTGGTTGGCTTCAGAAACTGGGGGAGACCCCGTCATCTCATCTTCCTTTCTCAGAGATCAATAGTGAGTTCTAAAAATAGAAATAAATTATCCACCTCCCCACTGAGATCTGGCAAAATGTCAATACTCCTTTTTCAGTAGATGCTATGCACTTCAGCAAATACACTGTGGTACATATCTTTGGATCCTATTTATGAATCTTATTTAAGACAGTCACACATAACTACACTAGCATTATCCAACATTTGTAAGGCAACATTAAACTGAATCTTTTTTTTTTTTAATGTGGGTACCAGGAGTTGAACTCAGGACCTCGCGCTTGCCAGGAAGGCGCTTATGCTCTGAGCCATATCACCGGCCCTAAACTGAATATTGAAATCATACCAAATATTAAAATAATGTTTAACCATTTTTCATTTTCTATTTTATATGTTACTAGTATGCAGACCATCAAGCAATTCCAAAAGGCAGAACTTAAATCAACACTACATAAGCAAAATTGACCTTTTTTGTCTTCAGAACTCTGGAATAATATTATTTTAGGGTTGAATGTTATATTTATGCTTATATTATATTATGTTTTCCTCAGTAAACTTCCAGAAGATTGTGCACTAATCTTGAGAGAATACAAACCTTCTCTAAAATAGATAAAACCTTCAGGAACACATTGTGTACCTCTCCAGCCTATTACATTTGAAGTTACAGTATAACCAAATAGAGGTGGAAAGAGCTGCACATAACCGAAACTTGCAACCCTGGGATCTGGAATATTAATTGATGGTTAACAGGAAACTGAGCTGTAAATTACAATCCACAGAGATTCTTCACCACAACTGCTGATTTCACTGCCTTTCCTAAGAGTCACTTGATCCAAAAGCCTGATCAGGAAAAACCAAACCTCCCAAAGCTACAGGAAAGCAATTCATTTATTTAGGGTAGGAAGGTGTAATTGGTTTGAAAATACATTACTGTTATCTTTTTCCTTCAAAATGCTAATAGCTTCAACATTTTTATTATTATAAAGTAATGTATATTCAGAAGGAAGGAAAAAGTCCTTTTTCTAGAAGGAAAAAGTCAAGATCAAGAGTACGAAATACACTTAAAATCACTTGAAATCGGGCTGGTGATATAGCTCAGCAGCATAAGCGCCTGCCTGGCAGGTGCGAGGTCCTGAGTTCGGTTCCCAGTACCCACATAAAAGGAAAAAAAAAAAAATCACCTGAAATCCTCCACCAAAAGGTCACTACTGTTAACACTTTGATGTATGTCTTTACAGATTTTCTATTCAAATAACTGCTAAAATGGATCATGTTCACTTACAATGTAACTAAAAATACTGACCTCCTAAATACACTATATGTGATTTTGTTCAAATACTCCATCTTTAGAACTATTTTCATTGCATTCTCTTATATGGAATCAAAAAATGTGGAACTAAATCATTACATAGCACTCAAAAGTATAAGAAAAATGTATGTGACCTAGTATTACTTCATTAGTCATCAATAATGGTTTATTGTGCCCAAGTATTGGCAGAAGATAATGTTTTACAGTTAAAACAGTCCAACATTAAAATAATGGAATTAGTGATTTGCTATTCAGTTTTAAAGACACCTAAAATATCATTAGCAGTATTTTCTCTCCTTTTTTTCCTGTCCTATTTCCCAATCATCCCCCAATCTCCCTCTTGGTCATTACCACACTCCCCCACTCTTCGGTGTTGACAAATGGAGTTCTGTTAGCCCAATTAAAGCTGAGAGTTATAGGGTTCTATCAGGGCAATGTTTTGTCAAAGTAATTAATATACTATAAATATAGCATATATATATGCATATATATATATATATAAAATATTCACATATAAATCACAAAAAATTTGTAATGTAAAAGGATGAAATTGAGTGCCTGAGGGTGTGAAGCTGAGAAAAACAAAAACTTTTTATTATAAACCCTTGTACACATTGTGAATGCTTTATAATAATACCTATGCAAAAAATTAAATTTAAATGATAGCTATATATATATATATATATATATATATATACATATATATATACAAATATACAAAGTTGTCAGCTTAATAAAGGCTTGATAAATATTTTATAATATACTAAGTGCCCAGAGCAATTAAACCACAAACTGTAACAGTGTCACTTTATTTACTTGCAATGGTAAAATATTTTTTCTTTTCTCTGAAAATAGTTTTGTTTGCCATTCTACGGAAGGGTGCCATAGTAGAATTAGAGTACCATGTTTAAATCAGAGATCTGGCAAAGGCACAACAGTGTTTCTCTGTTCTGGTGTTACATCAAACTATATATCAATGTGTCTCAGTTAAATACACACACACACACGCATGCGCACATACACCAGCATGGTACAGTGGTGGCAACATCATTTTTGACAGTTCCTTAGGTGCATTTGCAACAGTTACACTGAGGTAAGAAAAGTTACAGGAATTCTAACATAAGTTACCCTGGTTTTTGATTACGTAAATCATATTTGTGCCCTTCGGGCAACATCTGTGTGGCAGAGATGCATTCAAGTTTGAGAGTTCATCGCATTGATTTATGCAGGTCTCACCATTGTCTTTGATTTTGCCTTACTATTTTCTTGCTCTTTATTTGCAGGTAGTGAAGTCAGAGTTATCCAAAGAACATCAGTTTATTAAGATGAAAAGATCAAAGAATCATATCGTGGGAAAATATTTTAGCAATCAAAGCAAACTACAACAGCGAGACTCTATAACCAATTTTCAATCACCGTATCATGTCCGAGGTCCAATAAATCAGGTTTGTTCTGAAATATTGCTCAGCAGGATGTGCACCAGTGGGAGGACCCTGTAGACTTCGTGAAGGAGAATGGCCCTGGGAGTTACAGACAAGCCACTCACCTGGATGATGATCTATGACCCAGACAATGTGCCTCATGTGTATTTTGGAGTGAGTCCATGCTTGTGCACATCAGCACATACACGCACACCTTAGCTGAAAAAAAAAAAGCAGTAGTAACGCTTATCTTCTACAGCCTTACAAAATTAACATTTGAACTTGAACAATTAGTTGGTTTTAGAGTGAAAGGCAGAGCTAGGAAAAAGATTACTTGAAATATAAACTAGGACCACTGTGGGCCAGGAATTGTATTGTGATAACAAACAGAAATATAGACACTTGAATTATGTGGGAAAGAGGATAATGCTGTTTAGTATTGTGTTATATTCTCTATAGGTACATTAATGCTAAGAGAGCAAAGAAGCAATTACATTCCACTTGCAAGTAGGGATTATGCTTATGTTTTTCACCAGGAGAAAATAATGGTATTTATGATGGCTTAGAGTAAATTTGTGGATATAATGCTTATGAAAAACATTTCTGTGGCTGGTGAGATAGCTCAGCAGCATAAGCGCCTGCCTGGCAAGCGCAAGGTCCTGAGTTCAACTTCCGGTTTCCACAAAAAAAAAAAAAAAAAAAAAGAAAAACATTTCTTCTTATAGTTTTAAAATGTTATAATTCAAAGGAAAAGAACAGAAATGATGTTCCATGGGGAATTTGAAAATATTCTATAAGAAAGATAAAAAGTGAAATATTTTACAGTTAAAACAGTATATTTAATTCTGCACTTCTTGTGTTTTTCATAAACATTCCCTCCTGCCCTGTCTGTGAACTTAGAAGGGTAACTGCAGTCTAAATTGATGAAATACATGATATTTAAGTGAGGAACAAAATATAGTTCCTCATATATTACTCTACTATATTTTGTTGATGATATTACTTAAGAAAGCTTTCATTTGCCATTGTAGACCTATGTAATGTAAGATTACAATTACATTTTATGTAAATATTTTGCAAAGGATTACATATTCTCAATTTATAAGCATAAAGCATTTGTATATGTCCACAAATAGCACTATAGTTACCATCTATATTTTTATTTTCTTGAGGAACTGCATCAAATCCAAATTTTAAAAAGGCATAAAAACTTCTATTAAAACAGTGGCATACATATAAACATCTAATTCTAGTATCGAAAACTGTCATCTCTTTAGTTTCAAAACGGTAAATAAATTACTATACAAATGCTTTTTTGGGAGAGAAGCTGTTGTTGCAGTAGCATTTGAGGGATTATTTTTCTTTTGAGGAAAAAACTGATAGGTTTATTCAATATATGACTGAAATTACTAAGTGTATAAATACCTCAATTTCATTATCATACAAAAATGAAACTATTTTGATTGATCAGTTCTTTAGTATGAGTACCCAACTCCTTCAAATACTCTATTTTTGTATATTTTTATATGAACATAAACATGAATTTATATTTAACTGTCTTAAATTATATTTAAATGCAAATATCATTTGATACAAACAATATACATATATATTTTCCAATGATAGGTATTTTTGAAACAATGGTACAGAATTAACTTAAAAGTGAAAGATTTTTTATAGTTATATAACTATATGTAAGCATCATTTTTAAGTTTTCAGGGATTTTTTAATGATATAAAATGCTACCAATTTATGCAACCACCCTATCATGTTTTAATGCATTTCATGTTCTATAACAGTATTATAGTCAATGTGTGTTTCTTATAATTTACTGTTAACCTAATTATAATAAACATCAGACAGAGGTTAGTCTGGCATTTACCTCTTCACTATTGAAATAATAATAATTTTGGAAGCAATTGTAATGATATTATTAATAAATGTCTTGCTAATTATAATCTGTATTCAGAAAGTATCTTTTTTCCGTTTCACTGCAGGTATACAACCATACAAACAGTGGCCACTTGGCAGGGATATTATTATGTGCATTTAAGTATTGGTGTGTGATTAAATAGGATTAACTATATAGTTCCTTCCAACTGTGATATTATCTAAGTGTATGATCAGATAAAATCTCTGCTGTACAATGATCAAAGCTTTTGAACATAGTGTAGTGACAAGCTTTTTTTTAAGATAAGGCACTGAAATTCTAGGAAGCATTTTAATTATTTCTTAATTGAAGAAATTACATTTTATTTTACTTGGGGGAAATAGTTGCATGTTTATGTATACACACATGTATTCGTATGTATTGAGCAAGTTCATAATTAGAGTGGGAAGAAAATAAGAGTAGGCATTTTGACATATTTTTAGGTGTGAAAGTTACAGGAAGTGTATTATTTTGGGTAAGAATTGATCAGTATCCAATCCAAACTAAACTAAACTTAAGAAAACATTTATCCTACTAAAAGTCAAGAATAACTGCATAAACATTTCCAAGTATTATTGTTGACATTGTGGTGTGTGTGTGTGTGTGTTTAAAGGCACAATGTACTTTTTGCCAGTAGAAAAATTAGATCTTGTAAAGACATCTGAAAAAGAAGGGCTCACCATTTCTTGGTGGTTTGGTTTACATTTGAGTGATTCAGCCTTTTTAATGTTGCTTGTGTGCCTAGAATTCTTCTCTACAGAACATGATTACTTAGAAAGTATTGGAAGAAATTACTGGGAGTATTTCCAGTGAAGTTAATGGGGGGTGAGGGAGGGATTGTTATTCTGCATCAGAAGTTCCTTCTTTTAGTTCCATTTCATCAAAAGATTCCAAGAAGAGGTATTGAAATGGATCAAAAATTACATGTCAGTAGGAGTTATTTCTAAGCTGTAAAGCTTTGGGATGGAAGAGGTAGAGGTGTTTAATACAGTAACAAGGTTAAGAGCCTAGATAGATACTCTGATGAGATCTTATTAAATATTGTCTTATGGTCTCCTTTGTTTAAACATATATTGAAACCATAATCATCTAAGATTTTTCTCCAAATTTTCATCTTAAAAAAAATAAAAACCTCATCAAAATCAATGGGGAATATTACAATCAAATAAATAAACATAACTGACTAAGCTCACTCATAATTTAAAGCTGAGTTAGTAACTTAGGAAACATGTATCCAAGTACAAAACAATATTACAGCAGATTCCACCATTTCGTTTGGTTGAGGAATAGTAGTGTGCTTTTTTTCAAAATGTATATTTAAAGTTCAAATGCCTTTGATTACTCTTGGAAAGGAAGGCATTTTGATAGACCATTTCAGTATAAGGGGATGAACCAGAAGTTGTCAGAAATCCCCAAAGACCTACTAAAGACAGCAGGATATTGCAAGCTCCTACAAACGACATTGTGTATTTGGCAAGGTTTCCAAAGTTTCATACTGTCAAAGAGCCTTTTATCATGTTTTTATTGCTGCAGTAACTGATATTATCAACTTCCATATTTCTTTTATGATTCATTCGCTTGTAGGGGACTGCAGAACTCATTTTCTTCTAGCTGATATGGACCATGTAGTCCTCCTAAAATGGTGCTCTACTTCTTTTCTTTATGTTCACTGAAATATAAAAAATTGGTTTTATTGCTCTATTAAATGTCAGATCACTATGCTTTAATACACAATTGAAAACTAATACACATTACTAATTCTTAAAACAGTATGAGGATAGTCTGTAAATCTAATATAAGTCAGCATAATTACCTAAACAGGACTAATAAGAGGAAAAGAACATCATTAAGAGAAAATACTATAAAAGGATTTCTACGAGGTGGTAATATTTAGATAAATTAGGCTTAGAGTTTGATTTATGCTCACTGGCATTTTATCATAAGTCTGTAGCACTCTGTAAAGAAACTGTTTTCATTTAGTTTTTAAAGACTTTTTCTGACTCTGTAATACATCTGGGAAAAATTTTGCATTTTGGGTTATATTATGAGTAGACATTTAATGTCTCTATCCAACTTATTTTCTTAGGCAATTTATGTGTAACAACATATTATTCTTTTTATTATATGAGATAAAAATATACTTCTTGTCACATGAAAAAGTAGTTTATATGAAATTCATTATAATGTTTAGATATACAGTATTTGAAAGCAAAGTAATTACAACTGCTTACAAGTTTTTTTTTTTTTTTTTGGAACCGGGAATCGAACTCAGGACCTCGCACTTGCCAGGCAGGCATCATGCCACTGGGCTATAACCCCAGCCCTACGACTGATTACTGGTGCATCAAAATCCAAAAGTCATATGGATTCATAAATATAAAATGTGTTCAATTGATTTCTCAACCATATAGCGAATTTTTGTTATCTTATGGTTGGCTGGTGAAATGCATCAATTTGATGCTGCTTTTAGCATTAAGCTAAATGATTTAATAGTGATGGTATATTATGTATTTATATATTTTGTTTAATTGTATTTTTATTTTCTTTTTATAATAAAATCTGCTTAAAATCTATAGACTGAAATTTAAGTGCATGGCATTAAGATGGACAGTTTCATTTTCTTTAAAGTCTCTCATTTTTCATTTGGCCCATAATTTACATATTTTAAATTTTTAATCAGGAATTATCCTTGGATATTAGAAAAAAAGTTAAGAACATTAAAATAAAGGTCATGTGTGATATAACTTGTAATGTACATATGTATCTGCTAATTACCATTTATATGTAAAAGTGTCTTTGGTCTCCAGGAGGTTTTCTTACCTATGAAGATGAAGCTTTGGGTTCAGAATTCTTGTGTATCCTTTCAGTAACTACATGCATGTGAGAGGATGATATGAAATATCAATACTGAATCAAATGTTACCCAGGTCCTCCATAAGGACCAACACAATCAGAGAAGAACTGAAAGGAGATCGTAGGTGTTCATTCTAGAAGAAAGACTCTTACACTCCGTTCTAGGAGGACAAATTATGAGCACTTTCCAGCTATCTTTGACAGATATCTTCAAACTTTGTTCTTAACATATAAGTCATTTTGGAGGATCTAATTGCCCATCCAAAAAAAAAAAAAAAAAAAAGAAAGAAAGAAAAATAAATCCTTGACTTTCTATAATTGTCTAGGTGTTTTATGTTTTTTGGCCAGTTAGTCTGGCTTTTAATCAGTATGTGTGATAATTAACTTACAAATGAATCTCATTCTAGCAAAAAAAATAAGAATTTTATGAGCCAAAAATAATGATAGTCTAAATTAACTAAATAGCAGATGAATGTGCTTCTAATAATGTATTCATTGTTCATCACCAGGAAAAATAGAAAACGTGCTCTAATCATCACTATAGTATATCCTCTGGAGAACCTGAAATGACATTTCATTTTTTACTAAAATTGTTTGTTTTCACCCAGGGCATCATGCACTGACCAGGACAATTCCCATTTGTCCTTACCTTTGAAATGAAACTTAAGCAGTATTTTTCTGTGTGCATTTAATATGTAATACAAGATACATTTCAAAGCTTACATTTTACGTTCTCCTCGCCTTAATTTACATGTAACATGAAGCGTATGTTTTAATGGGCATGAGCTCTCTAGTTTTACAATATGGTAAAAAAAATTTATGAGCCTTTTGTTAAAAATCATTGCCCAGGTCTTTGGCAGAACATGAAATTGTTTGCAGCTACTTTGTCTACTTATGAGATAAAATTTGGTCTGAATTAAAAATAAATAGTATGGAGGGAATTGAAACAACACCTTTGTAGCTTAAAATGAATTTAGTCATCAACTAGCCCAGATTTGGGTCCATTGATTTCTAACACATGTTCATACATACTAGAGAAAACCTGATATTTGTTCATACTTGCCTACAAAGAATACCCATTTTGATGAATGCATTTTCTATGCAAAATATGTTTTTGAAGGTGTGGATACAACCCTTAGTACAATTTATTCCTGTCAAGAACAGGAATCATTTCAGTAAGATGGAGTTTCCAGGACCATGTCATTTGTAAACACTCAGAACTCTCTCTTGGCCATCAATCCTACAAATAAATTGATACTTTGCATAAATTATTTATTCATTATGAGATGGGGCTGATACAGACATTGTATCTCATGTTACTATTTCCCAGAAGAGTGGGTAATCACAAGTGGGTGATTGGCTTAAGTGGCATTTTTGTGTTTCCTGGCATCATTGTAAGTCTTTGAAGTACTGTATTCCTTGAAGTAAATTTCTCTTCCAATGGAAGCATCCCTGGGCAGTCATCTTTAATAAACTGTTATCAAATACAGTGAAAATAAATGCCTGCCCTCCACTACTGATAAGGGAATGGTTATATTGCTATTGTAGACAAGAAAGCCAAAGTTGAGCTAAAGCCAATCCTCCCTTGGCTTGCGTCTGGCAAGAGTGTACACCAAATAAGGGACTTGAAAACAGGAATTCTGGATTATTTCAAACAAAAACACATGCATACTCCTATAAACACATACACATCTGTGTGTGTGTATATAAAATATATACACGTGTGTGCATATACACTTGAACCCTCACAATGAAACAAATAATAGAAAAGTACCTAGCAAGCTTACAGCCATTGAATTCGTTTCTTTAAAACATTCCTCTTATTTTTGATTTATAGCAGTAGGTAAAACCTTTGTAATAACAGGTTACATATCTGTGGGTTCCTTTGCCAGGTGCTTGTCTAAATACGTGGAGAATGTGATTCCAGGCCTGAGCTAAGCAGTGGCAGAGCTGGGAGGGGCGTGTTAGGGGAGGTGTCTCCCAGATGTTTCTCTTGAAAGGTAACAAGTGACTGAACTGTTGGAAACTGCTGAGATGAGAAGGTCCTAAGAAATGTTAGCCTGCAGAGTAACAAGGGCTACAATATTTACAATTATAGAGAACTTTAGGAAAGAGAGAGCTGGGCAGTTTTGTGCCCTTCTGAAAATACATGGATTGATAAAGCCAGTCTTCTGGGAGTAAATCTTAGGAGAGACCCCTTCCTGCCTCATTGCCCCCAACTACCTCACAGCTTCCCTGAATGTCTCTGATCTCATGTGATTTTCACAATGGCAATGCCGTGAGGAGCGGAATAGCAGTAGGAACGTAACTGAACCGTATAAGCTATGACAGAGAGCACCGTTGGGTAGAAGGCACTTGGCAAGGTCCCAGCTCTGTGACTCACTATGTTAACCCCCCAATCTAATTTTATTTGGCTTCTACCCAATTTGCCATATTTATTTTCCATTTTTGTGACTTCTGTGTCCATATGTCTATCATTGCACTATCACAGAATATTATTATTTATAGTCATGTCTCTATATTCTGCCTCACAAAACTGAGCTGCTCCAGGCTCAGGACTGACCTACTCATCTTTCTGCCCTGCAGTGTTTTACATAGAGCAGGGACTGAGCAAATATTATCCTGTCTGGCTCCTTCCTGTGCTCAGTTCTTCTCAGATTCATTGGTGTCTCTGGTAGGGATTTTTCTCTGGTTCTTTTGCTACTGCCCGAAGTGTCTTTTCTTCATGCTTCCTTAGCACACTCTGCCTACCCCTAGTGCAACCTGAATTTCTTTCTGTCTGTTTCAGTTTGTGCCCCCTGAAATGTAAACTCCACAGGGAAGAGATGGGTTTTTGTTATTGTTGGGTTGTTCTTATTTATGAGTTTTAGCTGCTTTATTGAGATAAAACTTGCCTACAATAAAGTTTACTCTTTTTTTTTTTTATGTGGGTACTGGGAGTCGAACTCAGGACCTCGTGCTTGCCAGGCAGGCGCTTATGCCACTGAGCTATCTCACCGACCTAAAGTTTACTCTTTTAAAGTGTACAATTCAGTGGTTTTCACATATTTCAACTTACAATAACCTAAAGTTAGAACATTTTTACCACTTCATTAAGAAACATAGCAGTGATTCTTTATCTTGCTCCTCCTCTGCTTCCCAAATTCAGACAACCGCTGATCTACTTTCTGTCTCTATAGCTTTGCCTATCCTGGGTTGTTTTTTATAAATGGAATCATATAGTATGTGGTCTTTTGTGGCTGGTTTCTTTCATTTAGGATTATTTTGTTCTAGATAGTAAGCCACTTTCTTAACATTGGAAAAATGTAATGAAATTTTATAAAATGAAAAAATAAATGTTCTAATAAATGTCAGCATTTCCTGGGGTTAGAAATTGTGTTCAAATCAGAACTTGCTAAAAGGATTTGACAAAGCTTTATGTTGAAAATAGCAGCATCATTTTTTACGCTTCTTAGCAAATACCAGTTGTGTGTTCCCATTGTGCCCTGAGGACTGGAGTGGTAGTCGGAGAAGATGGGAGTCAGGAAAGCTCCGCCTCATCTGGGTGGGGAGACTGCTGGGAGAACAAGACACTGATGGTGCCTAAGGTTTGCAACTCAAGTAGGTCTAAGATGCTTCAGATCTCCTCTTTGCTGTGTCCCCATTCATTGTTATCTCAGCAGAAGTGGATGCTTTCTCTATTCTGCCTCTAGCAAAACTGGAGGGGCTTTGATGAAGTCATGTCCAGGTCTAAATAAATCATCGGACCTCACACCTCAAGTTCACACAGCGTATGAAGTTTTAAGAGAGGGCAGAGTAAAACATTCTTGGTTGTGGAATTTCAGGCATTAGCTAGCCAGCCATGATGTTGTTGGAGTAAGCAAGGGGCATCACATAACTTATACCCAAAATCCTGCCATTTACTGACCAAGATTAGACAGGATTAGGTTTAGAAACTGCACTGATAGTCTCATTCAGAACTATCTAACAACTGTGCCCAAAGCATGGGGGAAGATGTCCATTCAGGCCCTCCCTTGCTGGCATATATACGAAAGGGGGATGGCTTCAGACCTAGGGAAGTACTTCTATTAGCTTTCTTTTCCTACCATACTATTGTCAAGTACAATATTAATGTAACATCAAGATTCATTTTTATGTCATAAATCTTCCTTTAATTTTATACATAGTAAGTGTTTAGGGATGCAAAGCATGTTTAAATAGAAGGACATAATGGTTAAAAGAAGTATTGGCCATATTGTAGTAATTTCGCCAACAGCTGTTTTAAGTTAACATATGTGTATTCCCAGTCTTGTGTATATGAGATACAAGTTAATGTCAACAGTACATTAACAATGCAACTGAATTTAATTATGGAACTGAAAGTACTGTGGGTAGAGAGTCACATTTGCACCAAAAAGCATAGGTAAGGAGACATCTGTTTCTGGTGAGGTTCAAATAGGTACCTGCATCTTTTACACTCGCAAGTTCTACACCATTTTTTTTTGTAACAGTGGTTAACTAAAAGATTTCTCTGTGTATTCTTCCTAAATGAGATGCAGTTATATTCTCCAGCAATTTAATTTTGCAAGTGGCTTTATACGTGCCTTTCAAATATGAATCTTGAGAACATAAAGAGGACTGCAAAGCATGAGAATGACACTGATATTACACACACAGTTGTGTCTAGAATTAAGGGGAAAAGACAGGCTTCCTCAGGGTGTCCACATTTATTTTAGTAGACACTAACCTGCAGGATCTCTTAAGATGCTAATTTCCTTGGGAGGGTTGAGATCACTAGGCATTTACACTAGAAGTGAATCAAATTACATTGTTCTTCTCCAAACAGTTGGCTAAATTCAATGCACAGAGTAAACAGAGGAGATAAGACATAGTTTTGAAGGGAGACCTGTTGGGAAGAAGATTCCTCTGGGGAAAGAGGAACCTGAGAAGCAAAGGGGCATTGGCAGCCAATGGGCCATTGTCACAACTGCCTTACTCTGTCAAGTTCACCTCTGAAGGCTGAGCTTTAAAATCACTTCCAGTTAAGCAATGGACTTGGCGTATAGCAACGCTGAAGAATTGCTGAAGAGGCACAGGTTATTTATCTGAAGAAGTAAAGATTCTAGTGATGACCTAGTTGGGGTGTACCTATTAGCTGTCATTTTGCATTTAACCACTTCAGCACAAGCAGAAGACCTAATAAACACCACATTTCTTGTTCCCAGTATCTTTCCATTTGCTGGTTTCCACTGCTGCCTAAAGCAGTGGTTCTCCTTTGTCACACTGCACTTTGAAGCAGGAGTCCACTGCCTCTGAGAGCAGACAATTTAGAGGGTTACCAAGCACAGGAAGCATTGTTAAGATGGAGACAGTCCCTCAATTAACTGTTGATGGAAATACGAAGTTTATATTCACTCTTCATGCTTAGAGAATTTGAACAAAATCTGCGTCTCCACGCAATCTGACAGATGCCACATCTACAGCGATTGCGAGAGCAAAGTGGCTGCACTGGGGAGTCAAGTGTCCTGTGTCTACCATCTACTCTCATGGTCTGATGCAGGTGATTTTTGCAGATTGAAAAGGAGTTATTCAAACAAGTATATAGCAACAACTTCTCTCTCTTTCTAGACTCTCTAAACAAACAATTGCAGATTAATTATGAGAGCATATAAATTAATAAAGCTTTTAAGAGGTGAATGATGAGGAATAAATGTAAGGAAAAATTTCCTGATGAAGCCACTGAAAAACTAGGAATGTTAGAGAATGCAGTGGTGACATTCTATTTTTCTTAAAGACCTTAAAAATGCGGTCAGATTATCCCCCTCCAGAGAGGGATGGTAGTTCAGTAACCTGTATCTTCATGCAAATAACAAACAGAAAAGTTACCTAAACAGAGTGGGATCCACTTTGCCACGCATCTTTCTATATCGCTCTACAAAATGACCACGGGAAAACATCTCTTGGGTAACAACACTCAAAAACAAAAAAGAGCAACAAATCTTGTGGTTCCAGAAGGACCAGCCTTGTGTGTATGCGTGTGGGTATAGAAATCCAGTTGAGAAGATAAGTCAAGGGTTGTACATAAGTAAACAAGAAAAGAAAAAAGAGCTAACAGAACAGGAGAAGACTAAAGAAAAGAAAGGAAAGGAATGGCAGCAAAAGGAATTAAAGGGAGAAAAAAAAGGGGCCTCTGAAAACCTAAAGAAATGATGGCAGATGGCAGCTGGTGTCATGATTACCAGTCAGCTAGAATGGTCTAGAATTTAACCACAAATTCAGAGAGTAGATCTTAAAGACGCTATACGAAAAACAGGCAGTAAAAACAGGGATTCAGTTGAAAACTAAAATTTTCAATTATCCATATGTGTATTTGGTTTTATAGTCCTAAAGCAACTCCAGTGCCAATGGAATGCAAAGATATTGTTCGTCAGAAAGAGAGTAACAGTAGGCATAAAGGGAAAATAAATGTCTTCTGTTATACAAGTTAATCTGATTAGTGGCACTTTTGAAAATGTTCTCTGAAAAGGGCTAATTCTTTTCTTAGCTTAGTCTTCAGAATTGTGAGTTTTCTTGCATCAGAAATAAGCCTTACCACTGTAAATCATTTGCTTATTGTACTTGTCATATTGTCCAGTAATGAAAGTTGTCTTTTATTCTGACTTAAGTGTTCACAGTGTATAAACTTAACCCCTTAAATTATCAGCTATTCCAGCGAATATTATATTTTCTGGTCATGGTTCAGCTTTCTCCCAAAGATATTGTCCCAACCAATAGCTTTAGAATAAAGATTATCAGTCCAGAACCTTAAATTAACACCTGAAAATTAATTTCTGACACTGTCAATTGTTAATACACATTTCAAACAGCATCTAAATTTAGTAACCGTGATTTGAAACATTGGAACTGCATCAATTATGACTGGCGTCACACACACCACCAGATAGTACGTGCAACTGAGAGAGCACCTGAACATTCACACCAAAGAGTAACTGCTACTCAGAAGTGTTTCAACATATGTCATCAAGACACTTCCCAAGCCTTGTCTGCCTAGGGCCCTTACAGTAATCCTGACAAGATCAAATGTTTCCCAGCACCGGATCCTACACATGGGTTCCTTGTTCATTGTCCTTGTCTCTTTCTATTTCTGTTTCTGACTATCAAACTCTCTAGACACTCTGCACTACTGAGATGAAGATGGCTGAAGCTGATGCACAGCCAGCCTGGTTGGATGGTGTCAGAATGAAGGACCGGAGTGCAGCTGTGGGAAAGCACAGAACTGCATACCATGGATGAGTTCTCCCTGGTAAATTAGGTGCTATTCTAGGGATTTTAAATAAAGGAAGCAGTTTTCCCAAAAGACTTAGTACAGATACAGTCGTGGGCTGCTTAATGACAGAAATATGTCCTGAGAAACACGTCACTAGGTAATTTTGCCACTGTACCAACCTCGTAGAATATATTTACACAAACCTAGCTGTTATAGCCTACCAGGTACCTACCATAGTATATATGGCCCATTGTTGACCAAAACATTGTTATGCAGGATATAATTTTATTCAAAAATTTCCAAGAAAGTGTTCATGATCAAACAAAAAATAAAGGATTTTATTTGTTGGATTCTTCTGAGGCCTAAATATCTTTAGTAGAGAGAGAACAAGAAATTTATGAGTCACACAGTTCAAAGTAATTAGGTAAAGAATTTGCAAAGTGTTGACCCATTTGCTTATGTATGCACAAAATTAAATAAAATCCTCACAACCAAAAAATCTTGTGTTGATCTATTAAATAAAAATGTACTACAAAATCAGTATTATGATTTTTGTACAAAATACACACATGCAAAGACAAAAATCAAAAGAACACACACTAAAATGTTAGCAAAAACTATTCTTGTCATGGAATTACAAGAGATTTTTCCTTTTGCTTATCAGAATATTTTAATCTTTCTATAATAAATATGTATTGATGTAGTTGACATTTTAAAACAATAATTAAAAATTTAAAAATATGGATCTTATGAAAAAATAATAAAAATGAAAATTTTTAATAAAAAGAAGAACACAACATAAGATTTCTTCCCATTGAATTAACATAATCAGTAGCAATGATGAGTCTATGACCCATGTCTTTATTATTGAATTTCTTGTCAAAAGTGGTAGGTTGAACATAAGTATTTATTTTTGTTCATTTCCAAAACTCTACTACAGTATAGCCATAGTAAATCAACTTTTAAAGACAATATATCCAAAGGACAAAGAAAATAAACATAGCAATACATTTTTGAAAATTGAAAAGCAGATAACTGACCAAAGTTTGAATTATCAGACTCAAATAAGTAGAATCTCACCCATTAGAGAAAGCCAGCAAGCCATTACACAATGGCATAGAATTTCCAAGCCTCAGAACTTGGGGGGTACCGCAATCCCTGTAAGTCAAATTGAAGGTAGAGTTAAAATCCAAAGAATTGCCTAAAAGTCTAGTAAACAGATATCAAATTCTTTCCCCAGGACAAAGACCTTAACAAGTGTACCACTAGACCTTAGTGAAAGACATGCATCCCGTCTTTGAAGAGTGTAAAATCCAGGATGTTTGGGAAAGGAACACAAAAGTGAGGATAAAGATATCTAACTTTAAAAAAATTAGATAGTGAATGCTAAGACTTCTCAAGCTTTCTATGAGACAGAAAAACCTTAGCCAGTATCATCAAAACAAGAGACCAGGCTATTCTCCTGTGGGGAAACTGGCCAGCCTAAGAGACAAGACTTAAATATACTGACATTGAAGATTCGTCAATACAATGAATCATCAAAGTGACTGTAAAATAAAATCCAAAGCTGATAAAAACCCACCCACAAGTTCAGAACTTCAAATTGGCTAAGTATTCCATTCATCATCATAAGCAACAATCAAACAACCAAAGATTACCAGACATCAGAAGCAATCTTCTAAAATAATAGAGAGAAAACAAACAAGGAAAAAAGGAGGAGGAGAAGGGTGGAAGGGGAGGAGAGGGGAGGAGGAGGAAGAGGGGCTTGGTAAAAGCAAAGGGAAGAACATTTCAAAAAATATCATTACTATATTGTATATGCTAGAATAATGTCCCCTGCTCCAAATATGTGCACATCTGTATTTGTTTCCTAGGGTTGCTGTATCAAAATACTACAAGCAGGGTAACTTAAAACAGCAGAAATGTATTATGTCACTATACTGAGTGTCAGAAGTCTGGAATCAAAATGATGGCATGGCCATGCTCCCTCTGGTGGCTCTAGGAAAAAAATGTTTCATCTTTTCCAGGTTCATATTCCTGACGTTCCTTAAAATTAGAACAAGATCTTTCATTTTACGAAGGAATATTGAGAGAACAAAAAAAGAAGCTTTTAAAAGTCATACATACATGCACACCCACGCATACACATATACATATCAATGCATACACATGTACATTAGCAGAAATGCAAAACTGGACAGACACCAATAAAGACACAATTTTTAAAAATCACACAGAATTTAGAGAAAAAGCATATAAAACAACATGGAAAATAGGTCATGACAGTTGCAAAGTTGATCCTGCAATCACAAAATAGGAAATCCAAAAAGCAGAAAGAAAATAGAAAAAAGGGAAATCAGTAGAATATTTTGAAAATGTTTTTTTGACAAGTGAAACATGAGTTTTCATACTGAGGTGGCATACTGAGTGTTTAGAAAAACTGATGAAAATATACCCAAATCTAGCCACATGAACATGAACTTTCCAACCATAACAAAAAGACAATTCCAAAAATATCAGAGGCAGAAAATAAATTCATATACAAATAATCTGAAACTAAAGTATAATTGGATATTTCAGTAGTAAATTTGGAATCTAGAAAAAAGCAGGGAAATGTCTTTACCATTCTAAAATAGATTGTTGCTAATCTACAATTCAATACCTAGCCAAAATATCAGATTGGGGGTTGTGCTGGGAATTGAAGCCAGGGTATTGGCACTGCGCTACAGGCTGGGGTCTAACTTGTGATCCTCCTGGTTCAGCCTCCCAAGTAGCAGGGACTGTAGATAAGTACCAGCATGCCCAGCCCACATTTACTCTTATGTAGTCTGGGTGAAGCTATTATAACACACACAAAATTCTCATAAAATTTTTCTTACATACATTTTCTCAGGGAGTATGTGCTCCACTAGAATGAGAGAGTAAGCCAAAAATGAGAGACATACAAGATTCATAAAATGAGGTTTCTACAAGGAAAACATGATCCCTGACATGAAGTTGAAGAGTGTCCCTGGAGCAGCCAATCCTTGACTAAAACAGGTTAAGGGACAGAGAACACTATACTAAAAATTTGAAGTTGATAGCATTTCCGAGTCACTTGAGGAAATTTAGAAAACCCATGAAATCTGGAGTTGGATTTGTGATAAGAGCAAGGAAAACTAAGAAAATGGGAACCCTAGAAGCAAAGAGTGGATACCAGAGGCCTGTGAATGGGGTGAATAAGAAGATATTGATGAAAGGGTACAAAGATTCAATTGGACAAGAAGAGTAAGTTTTTCTGAGATCGACTCCACAGCATGATCACTAAAGTTAAAATAATGTACTGCATGTTTTAAAACTTCTCAGAGTAAATTTCAAATATTCTCACCACAAAGAATAAGGCAATTTGAGGTGATGGATATTTTAATTCACTTCAATAAATCATTCCACAAGGTATAAATATAATAACATTACTCCTTACCCATCAATATATATATTATAATTTGTCAACTTACAATAAAATAAAAAACTAACCAAACAGGGGAGAAGGGTAAAGGAAGAGAAAAAAATAATAACAATTGTAATATAATGTATAGTTTAGGATGAATAACATTAAGAGTCGTAATAATGTGAAAGTCCTCTGTTGATCTAACCACAACTTTGAAATATCTCTACTGGTAGTAGAACAGGTAAGAAAGTACAAAATCTCCAAGGTGGGAGTAAAAGTGGCAGAAATGGTCTAAAATTTTTTAATTAAAAAGTAACTGCTTGGGCCGGTGAGATGGCTCAGCGGCTTAAGCGCCTGCCCAGCAAGCGCGAGGGCCCGAGTTCGACTCCCGGAACCCACATACAAAAAAGGGGCCGGTGATATCGCTCAGTGGCATGGGCACCTGCTGGCGCGCGAGGTCCTGAGGTCGACCCCCCAGTACCCACCAAAAAAAAAAAAAAAAAAAAAAAAAAAAAAAAAAGTAACTGCTTAAGTGTTGTCTTTAACAAATTGATGAAAAATATTAAAGGAATCAGCTGCAAGAACTGCAAATTGTTACTTCTGGGAAGGGTAAACAGTAAGTGGGGAAGTGGGAAATTTATTTTTCTTTAATGACATAGGATTTTTTACTTCATAGATTTTTTTTTTAATCTACGGTCTTGTCAGAATTTTAGTGGGAGGATGATTTTATTTATGTTATCTTGCAAAATTTTGTTGATTCTGTTACATGCCCTTGATTAAACTATGGGATAGTTCAGTTTAAGTATAAGAAAAAAAAGCCCATGGAAAGATTTGAAGACTTGCTGAAGGTTACTGCATAAAACTAAGCCCAAAAGATAAACAGTGCAGGATAAGCTTAATCTTTCTAAGTGCTTCTTCTGTTTTCTCCAGCTGTGAAATATATTTATGACTCTTTACTCCTTTATTTGTTCACTTTTGAATTCCAAGCAAGACACACCTTTTAAGCAAGCAATTACCAAAAATAACCATCTTAAGTATTATCAAATAACTTAAATTTTCTTGAAAAAATGTAGCATATTTCTTTAAATGCAGTCACAAGCAACTATAACATGTTCTGTCTAGTCTGAAAATGTATTCAATCTAGCAACAAATAATTGTGAATGTAAAATGAATCAGTATTTTCTAGTGCGTATATGATCATCTACATACATTACATTTCTCAAATTTAACCCACTGATTTTAAGACACTTGATTATTTTGTGATTTAGTTCATCCAACTTAAAATTGATCAGACTACCCAAAACACTTCTGGACCACTTGCCTGAGATAACAAAATATAAAAGAATCATGACTTAGTATTAATGTTACCAAAGGAAACAGCAAATAGGATAACAAATCTAACAATGTGTTTCCTAAGGCTGAAAACATAAAGGATGCTATTATTTAAGGACACTGTGGGTTTTGATGAAGTGATTCTCTCTGTTCCTCTGGGTTAACCTGCACAAGTGCGGGGGGGTGGATAATCAGGGTATAACTGTCTCCCCAGGACTTCCACATGCAGAGTGGGTAGTACTTCAGCGCTCCTAGATGGACCCAAAACTAACCTTCTCCACACTGCTGACAATTAGCATAGAACTTGACTTTTCTCTGAATAAAATCAAAAGTGTATGTACTATAGTTCTGTATCTGTAGCTTCTGTGAAGGTTCTTAATCTGCTCGCCCATCTATTTCAAGGGCCTTCTACACTACCTTTTGACAGTAGGTAGCAGGACCAATTGGCTTCTTCTCTCTTCCTAAGGAAGTAAAGTCTTGCTTTGCCACTTCTGTACTCTCATTTCTTCCTTGTATGGAGTAGAATGTGCACTTTATTTCCCAGCTCCTCCCCTTGGAAAAAGGGTGAACATTCAATTGGTCCTCATCACCACGGAAGACCTACTAAGTAAGATGGCTCCACTCTGCTTCTCAGAGACCAAGGTGTCCTCAAGTAGAAGGAGTTCCCTCCACTTCCTGTTGTCTCTCCCAGTTTCTACCTTCCACTTCCTGTTGTCTCTCCCAGTTTCTTCTCTGAGAATGAGTGCTAAGGTAAGTATAAGAAGTGCTCTTTGGTCAGAAAGTTTTATGATTGTTCAATGACCTGCAACTTCTCTGCCTGAGACAGGGTACAGGATCAGCTCTGACATGTCAGCCTTGCTGCCTCCTGTCCAAGGAGAAGGGATAGGAAACTTCACTTTGCATAGTCCAGCACCCTAGGAAGTTTTATACTTGATAAAGCTGATACTTTGCCCAAACTGGTTCAGTTCTTTCTGTACATGCTTTATTCATCAGAACCCCTGGGGCAAGGAGGGGGTGGAGTACTAAGGGTAAAATTCCAGCCCTGAACCCCACCCTGGACTGCCAACAATTACTGTAAGATTAAGATACGCTGAGGGCCAAATCAGTTCCTGAAGGAAAACTTCCAGCCGAAGCCTGCCATAACTCAGTTAACCTGTAAGGCAAATATTAGTTCGCTCCCCAAAACAGCATTAAAAAGTGGCTCCACTGTGTTTGCCTGGTGCTGGTTTCACTACTGTGCCCTGGGGATTTCAGACAATGCAGTGGTGCTAAAGTAGCAACTGGAATCTTTTATGCAGTCGGCTGGACTCTGGCTCTGTTCTGGCATCTAGCCCAGTGTATCAAAATTGTGGTTTTTCAGCCCATTTTGGAAACTGCTTCACTAAGCCATGTGACAACCCCAAAAGTTGGTCTGGCACCAGAAGACTTCATCATATTGGGAACTTGAGAGCTCTCCAGTCACTGGTTTTGTGTCGATGCCTCCTTTCCCATAATCATTAACAGAAGGTGAGAGGGCTAAGTTGGAACACACCTCACACCTACCGCGTAGTTTGTGTTTATGCCTCTGAAGCCTCATAAATCTCCAGGCTCTGTGCACTTGCTTCCTCGAATAAAAGCTGTCTCTGGGAAAACCACCGGCAAGAGTCTGAGTTATTAGGCGAGCTCAACAAACTTACCTGGAAGGGCAAGAGGCATGGCTCATATTTGTCAGGAAGATTTAAGAGTATCAGTTTATTAACTGATTTTAGCACTAGCAGAAACCCAAGCTGTGAAGAGTTTAGACACAGCCATCGGGCACTCCCCTCGGATAAATCATATGGTGCATTTGAATGTAGCGTCGTAGGTACAAGTCATGGCGGATTTCCAATTGCAAAATGGCAAGTTAGTAGATTATGTCAATGCTGACAACTCCTAACTTAGTGCTTCACTGATTCCGCTGTTTTTGTGAGAGATTTCTTGCCTGTTAGAACAACAACTGCACAACAAATGCCTCTTGTGTACTCAGCCCTATGGTAGGTGATGGGAGTTGCAAAAGATAAACTACTTTAAGATATTTATAATTTAATTGGTGAATAAAAATCAAGGCATATTAGACCATTATAAAGCAAAAATATATTTAGTAATGAATTTTGTAGTAAGGACCTTAGGTGATAGAGGAATTGGGCTGAGAGGGACTTAAATACAGTATGACAAACTATTAATGTGTTACGTATGACCTAGAAATTGGGTGAGTGAGTTAGGATAAGTAGGAAGGAGAGAAGAAAATGTTCTAGACTTGCAGCAGTGTTTCTCAAAAAATTGAAATTTAGGGCTGGTGAGATGGCTCAGCGGCATAAGCGCCTGCCTGGCAAGCGCAAGGTCCTGAGTTCGACTCCCGGTACACAATACGATAAAAGGGGCCGGTGATATCGCTCAGCAGCACAGGCACCTGCTGACGCGCAAGGTCCTGAGTTTGACCCCCGGTACCCACAAAAAAAAATTGAAATTTAAATATGCAGGTCCTGTTTATGAAATAGGAAAAAAGGGAATTGGGCTGTTTAGAGAGAATGAGTATAAAGAAATGGAGTGAATATAATCAGAAATGAATGCTATCAAGTAACAAATAAAGAATGAAGGACTTTAGAAGTCAAACCAAAGAGCTTAAATCCAATGTAGGAATGAATGTTTTAAAAAAGATTTCAGTCAGGAAAATGAAAATATTAAGTTCAAGTTTCAATGTGATTTACTTCAGTATAAAAATTGAGATGAGTGAACATCAAATGTTATTTGTTACTTGGCCAGACTTAACAAAATCTACTTTAACAAGCTCCCCATGCATGAGGCAGTAACCAGTGCTTAAACTTACCAAATGACAACCTGGAATATGAAAGCAGTATCAGCATTCCCTGATTTGTGACTGGCGTGTGTTGGCTGAAGGATGGTTAAAACACCACAACATTAACTGTAATTACATAGACCTACCATTAGAATAAGGGAGAAATAGTCAATTCAAAATGACTTTTCCCTGGACATTTTGGTTGCTCTATTTTAGTAAAAAGCTACAAGAAGAGCAATTTGTTTTTTGTCTTGTAGGTGGCCCAGGGATTACTCTGTAACTATTACTCTAAAAAATGTAAATTCCAGATTTTTGAAGTTGTTTTCTTAATACTTTATTGAAGCTGTAATAATTCACTAATTGATGAAGCTGCTTTATTTTGAAAAACTCAGAAAATTTTGTTTAAAGGGGTATTCAAAGAATCTATCTTTTCATGTATTTCAGTTTTGTGTTTTCCTTACCTGTGTCCTCTGGACAACAGTGGGCACTCTTGTTTGTCCAAAACTGGCATCACTTTTGTTCCCTCATTCTGAAAAGATTGCACAGTGCCTATGAATAATACTTGAGATGAGCCAGTTTTTTTTTCTAGATTTCAGGATTTTCTAGATTTTAAAATTTTACTTTTTTTTTAAAGTAGGTTGCCAGGGAGATGTTGTTCAAGAGATAAGCCACTTTCTATTAAAGTTTTATGAGGCTTCTTCAACCTTAAATTCTAGGACAAGAAAAAGAATTCTGTACTTGTGGAAATTTAAACAGCAAGACATCTAATGTTTGCAACTCCTGCTCTTTCTCCCAAGACTGTCACTACCCTTAGTCTATCATTCCCTTGGGCTTTTTAGGCCACCGAAGGACAGCAGGGCATGCAGAATACCATTCTTCACCCCTTCTGAGAGCCAGTGGTCACAAGCCTGTGCTCTGTCCCACACTTGCGCCATCCAGGTGGAATTTAAAATAGAATGGATGGGGACCCAGTTATGTAGAAAGTCACCTCTGGTCTTCTGTTCTACCGTGGGAGTTAAGACCAGCTGGGGTGCTGCTGGTATCAGTTTCCAGTGCATAAGTCTCTGTGATCTGCAACAGAAATTCTTACAACAGGGCTCTTAGAAGTCTTGTCCTCTGATGGGCTGCCAGAGGCAGAGTCCAAGGCATATCTGTGCAGGCAGACTTTTTTGCTGAGTTTCCCAGGGCCTGAGAGAAAATTAACAGAAGGAACAGTCTTGCTTGGTTTTTAAAGTAGTGATATACAACTGTCTGGGGTGGAAGGTGGGATTTTTTTGCTGGCCAGCCACTTATCTGTTTCGGTCACCAAAGCTAGTCAGAGATGGCCACCGTGGCAGGCTCAGACCCTGGAGAGGCCTCCTTGAATGAAATGAATATGTGTGAAACCTGGTTCTTCCCTTCCTACATCTTCTTCCCAATCAGTCCAAAACACTTTCCTCCCTGCTAGGAAAACAAGCTCAAGCATATGCTCCCTTTGTGAAATCAAGAATTCACAGATGCTTCAGAGATCTATGCAAATTTGAATTCCACAGTGCTGTTCTTAACAGCATTAGTCGAATTTGGGGTAGCTGAGTTCCAATGGTGAGATGATACAATATTTCCTCCCCTTTCTTGAATGACTAATGGCATGGTCTTTAAAACATTTTATTGACCTCTGGTCTTCTGCTACTGAGCATCCAAAGTTTAGAAAACTTGAGTAGCACAGCTAAGTATCAAATTATATTCTACTGATCTAATATTTTGTCCTCCCTACAAATCACACAACCAAAAATTTAAAATAGGAAATGAAGCCCCTGCTTATGGCTAAAGAGATAAACAATTTGAAATCTGTGGATTTATGTTTAGATTTCACCCATATTTTACTTTATCCTTCAAGTCTAAATGGAGAGCATAAAGCTTACTAATAATGGTGGAGGATTACTTTACATTAATTCATGTAAATCAGATTATGAAAGAGCTCCTCACTTTCATATTCCAGGATAATTTGACAAGATTATGACATGTTATAATTTGACCATTTAAAAGGATTTCTTCAATTAACATAATTCATTTTCGCTGAAATCCAGAAGCAAATGTGGAATTGAGGATACAAGATGAAAATTAAAAAACAAAACAAAACAAAAAAACCCAAGTCTGTGACCCCCTGGGGATAGGCCCCATCTCCAGGTAGCTGTGAGTGGCAAGGGTTTCCCCCTTCTGCAATGCTTTAGCAAATGCAGTGTCCCCTTCCCCAATTCTCATCCCCATCCTCATGCAACCACATGCACCTCCCTTCTCCCTCTGGCCTTCAGAACTGCACCAAGAGATTCAGATCTGAAAGACAGCATCTGCTAATTTTACAGATGAGAAAACTGAAGCACTAAGTTGAAACGAGTTGTTGAAAGTTATCAGCTGCTGACTAGGATTCCACATAACTGGACACAGTACTCTTTACATGGCTCCTTCCAGCCCACAACCCCCCCACACACACACACAGCAAAAAGAGGAAAATGGAAAGCATCCACGCAGACTGCCACCTGCCTCAGAGAGACCCACTCCAGAAAAACTTCCTCAGGAGACTTCCCCTCGGGAGTTTTGTTTATCTTCATAAAACAGGACAACTTTTTCAGTAGCGATAACAGTGAAGGAACTATGAGACACAGATGAGAAGTTTCAACCACAGGGCCTAGCAATGAGGGATTTGGTCAGAAAGAAAAATAAGTGGTGGTTTTGATTAGGTTATGCAGCAGCATGTGGATGGAATAGGGCCTCTACAGTAACATTGAGTTTTAGCTCTTCTACTTATTAGCTGAAATAATTAATTCCCTCATCTATAACATTAGCATCAGTTGTTGCTGGTAGGGTTGGAATTTTGTGTATAGAGGGAGAGGGAGAAAGATACAAGAGAAGTGGGGAATAAGAGAATCTGGGACATATGATAAGCTCTAAGTGTATGAAGTTCACGATGTCTGACAGGCACTCAAGTGACTGTTTAATTGAGTGAAAAACCTACTTCTTTGGCAGAAGCCACTCTGAAAAGTGGTTTCCTTTGCTTTAGAAGTAGAGAAGAAATGAATTCTAAGGACCTAGACCACGTAAAACAGGTACAGGACTTGGATTTGAAAATGTTTGACTAAGTGGTTCTAGACTCAAAGAACAGTGTACTCTGTTCCCTCAAAAGCTTTCGGACAGTGCTGTATCCCAAGAATAATAATGAAGGACATTTCAAGTGACCCCTTCCTCTGCTTCCAAGGCCAGATTAAATAATCTTCCTCTGTGTGTTCACGGCACACTGCACTTCCCATATGTATTACGCTGTCCCGTCATTGCACGTTCACTTGTGTGTCTTGCCAAGTCGACTATGAACTCTGCAACCATGGAACTCAGTGCTATTCTTTTTTAATCCATAACAGAAGCTCAATATATATTTTTGAATGAAAAAAATTAAACAGCCACTTTAAAACATTTGCCATAGTTGGCCTAAAATCATCCTAAGGGACTGTTTTTCCCCACATGCTCCCCCTAATCCCAAGATTGCACCCCTCCAATTCCCCTTACAAGGAAGAAGCTTCTCTAGTTCCAGCATTTAGGCCACTTAGGTATCTGCTCAGGATGTTCCCTATTACGTTAATCCACTCAATAAATTGTGCTTCAAAACAGGATCTCACACACTGGGCCCAATGGCAGTGGTACAGCAATGAATATAAACATGGTCCCCCTTGGAGAAGCTCACGGAGTAAAGTGAGCTTGGATGAAGGTTCTGATTTTCAGAGAGGCCACTAGCCATTAGCCAAAAATATTTCTGGATCAGTAACTATACCCTATCATCAACTTGACTTTGTAAAAATTACAATGTGGCTTTAGGACCTGGTACATAGTGTACACTCACTAAATATTTGGATAAATGAGTGAATGGGACAGAATGGGAATTTCAGTGAGCTTCTATTGCTGGGGGCAGATATGAGGAATATAAAGCAAATGTTAGAAAAGTCTGTATGTGAGTGAACTGGTTCGGGGTATCCGCTGATCTGACATGTCCACCTCAAGTGTTTCCTATCATTTCAGAAATCCTGGGGGACAGGTGTGCTTTTCAGAAACATTTCTTGCGTCTACATATGTGAAGCAGTGCTAATACCACAGCTAAACATCTTGTGGTTGTATTCAGAGCTCTCCCAAAACCTTGCATCCTACAAAACTCCAGCTAGCTAATCTTGCAAAACCATCAGCTGCTGGCATATTTCCTGCATCTAGTGTACCTTTGGCCTCAGAGTACTCTGCTAGCTTGTGGATGCCCCATTACTGGTGAGTTCCAATTATTTCATTTTAGACTTCTCTGCGTAAGGCTGGTTTGTACACTTGAGGGAAGGAGTTTGTCTGTGTAAGTTCCCGCAGGACTGGGCACACAGTCAGTGTCTAAATTGGCTGTTGGCGGGGTGGTTTTTGGTGTGCAGCCCCACCCAAGATCTTCCTCGGAGCCAGTGCAGGCCTGGAGAAAAGAGTAAGAACATAATCCTCACCTATTCTAAAGTCTCCACATAGAAGCTCGCTTCATCGGCCCCCATTTTTCCTTGGGCAGATAGTGTCAAAGACTGAAGGAAATAAGACAAACAGGGGGAAAAAGGAAAATCATGACTACAACTGAAATACTGTAGATTAAATGGCTGAAATCTCCCCTTTCTCTAAAAACAAATGCTTACTAAATTGCGATATACTTAAATCAGACACCACCTTATCCACTCTGTAAAGTCTCCTCACACTGGAGTCCGCCAGCAAGTGATTGGAAGGTCAACTTGTTTGGTACCAACTCTGACTCAGAAGATTATTCTCTTGAGGGATGGAGAGAAAAGGGGAGGGGAGAGATTTTCCATTCACTCCAAAGAGTAATCCAGATGAGGCTGGGGTGGGTGTAACTGAAATGTCTCCCATGAAACCCTTGTGTTCACCCAGGATTGCTAAAACAGAGGCTCTCCCACCAGTCGTCGGGTTGAATCAAGCCCGCCACGACTTGCTCCAAGGAGGCTTTGACAGGAGGAAAGGTCATGACCCCCCTCCTTGTCTGAACTGGCTGTCGGGGAGGCGCGGGCCCAGAGCGCCCCTCGCAGAGCCCACTCTCAGCCAATGGGAGCCTGAGGTTTCGAGATGATGAGATGCGGGTCCGCCGCTGGGCCAATCAGGCGCCAGGCGCGGTCAGGGGGAGGAGATGCGAGAAGCCGGGGGCGATGGAGACGCAGAGACATCGACAGAAGTTTCTCACCTTGGAAAGCTAGGGACTCTCCTGCATCTCCTGCACAGCTCCACCTCAGCGCAGGGGAAGGGGTCCAAGCTAGTCCTTCCACCCCCTCACACTTCAGGGGGGTCTGGGGACCGCTGAAAGCCACTATCATTGGTGCTCTTCTTTTCATGTTGTCTGCAAGGAGAAGGAGAGCGAGGGACAACTTGGTGCTAGGGAGCTGACCTCAGCGCTGCGGGCCTCGAGAGGTCGGGCCGAAAGGAGCGACCGGGGCTGGGGACTCCATGCGGGGCCATGGACAGAGCGGGGCTCCTGGCCTTGCCCCGCCTGTGCGCGCTGTGGGCGGCCCTGGTCGCGCTGTTCCCCTGCGGAGCTCAAGGCAACTGGATGTGAGTATGGGGTCTGCAGAGGCACGTGGGAGTAGGTGGAGAAAGGGGTGCCCAGCCCCGGAGACCTTGCAACTGAGACTGGGAGAGGTGGGGCGGAGGCCCTCGTACGGGTGACCTAATTTTCGGTAAAACATCTGGGTTAGGGAGGAAAGCAGGAAGGCGGCTTACGCTAGGGGCGGCCTTGTGTCACAGGTGGTTGGGCATCGCTTCCTTTGGGGTTCCGGAGAAGCTGGGTTGCGCCAACTTGCCACTGAACAGCCGCCAGAAGGAGCTGTGCAAGAGGAAGCCCTACCTGCTGCCCAGCATCCGCGAGGGCGCCCGGCTGGGCATCCAGGAGTGCAGGAGCCAGTTCAAGCACGAGCGCTGGAACTGCGAGGTCGCCGCCGCCGCCGGCCCCGCGCTCGGCACCAGTCCTCTCTTTGGCTACGAGCTGAGCAGTGGTGAGTCCCGGGACCCTGGGGGGCTAACGGGAAACCGAGGGCGACTACCCCTCTGCCAGTTTCTTCAAATGAAGTCACTAGCGCGGCGTGGTCCCGCAGCTCGCCAGATCTTGAAAGAGACCGTGTAGTGCAGGGAATCGAGATCGCAGGTGCGGTCCCGCAGGGGGCGACTCCCCGGGTCCAGCGCGCGCGCGCTAGGGCGGCAACGCAGCGCGCCCTCCTTCCCGCGGCGCCCGCGGGAGCTGGGGAAATCCCGGCCCTCCCGCCCGGGCGACCCCTCCGGCGGCGCAGCGCCCCCTGCGTGAGGCACCAGCTGCAGAAACATGAAGTCGGCAGCAGGGAGTGTGGCTGCCGCCGCATCTGCTTTGATTTAACCAGCTCCGCTGCGCACCCAGCCCCGGACAAGTGGCTAATGGAAGAGAAGCTCCTACGTTAGTGACTCCTAGCAGCACCCGGTTGAGAAACAAGGGCGATTTTAAAGGCTCTGTCCCGGAAAACCCAACATGCTGCCAACTTGACTGTGATCACTTTAGCTCTCGCCTCTGTTTTCATTTCCTTCTCTCCCTCCCTCGGCGCACTCCCGCGGCTCGGGAAGCTGCAATAAAATAAAATAAAATAAAAAGTTCTCGTTCCACGTGAGTAGGGACTTGGTAAGGATAAAGGTTAAAGGGAGCCAAGATTTTTCCAGGAATAACAGCATATTCAAAGCATTTTAGGACGGGGACGCTGAAAGATGCATTGTAGTTTTTCAAGTTCATTTCCGTTCTCCCTCCACCTTGACCCTCTCGCACACGGCCCATACACGCACTGTCGCCAAAGCTCATGCCCCGCCCCGCGTTTTGGCCACACATCCTTCCAAGGGAGCCCCGACCCATACAGGGGCAAAGAGAAAAGAAAGAGGAAAAAGATGTGCTTTTCACAGTTGCTGAAATCCAGAAGCATTAGCTGTTGAAAAGGTTTATTGCACAACGGACACGAAACTGTTTCTACTCCAATCTAAACATCTGGAAAGGAAAAAAGAATAGTTGCCTGCTGAATCCTTTCTGGTCTATTTCATTAATATTTCAGTTGAACTTTAATTTTTAAAGATTTTAGTTCAAACTCTACTGCAGGAGTGCTAAATACAACTATTTCAATAAAAGATACTTTTCCATGATAGTTCTTTTTTTTTTTGCTAGTGACATTTTAATTATCTTACTTCTTCTTTAAGACTGCAAAAGTATTAGCTAGTACTATATAAAATGTTAACGGCTTCATATTATGATAGGTGGTTGCTATTAACAATGTTTTTTTCTAAAAAATGTCTAGTCTTTAATGTGAAAGCAAATATTTCTCTATAAATTGGCTTGGTCTTTGCATAATTTTTATTTGCATTCTGATAAATATGATTTACTCAAAAGTCATACCAAAATTTTCAGACTGTTACATTTTAAATTTAAAAGGAAAAGTGATCTAGTGTCATTTGGGTGTTTAACTACTACTTACCGTATCCATGTAAAAGATTTAAAAGTCAACACATATTATTGAGCTATTACTATTAAACACTAAGCTAGGTTTTCAACTTTTTAAATTTTATCTTAAATTTTTAAAAGATGGTTTTAAGATATAACAAGCAGTATGAAAAACTTCAAGTGGAATACTGGAAATGAATGTTGCTTTTTTAAAGACTAGAACAATAAAAGATCTTCTTCCTAAATATGTACTCATTAAAACATTCATTGAAGGCTATTGAAAAATTGCTTGCCTTGTAAGAGTTATGTTCCGAACATAAACAGAAAGTGACATGGTTTTCTAATTTAGCAGTTTATGTTTCATTCTAGGCACCAAGGAGACAGCATTTATTTATGCCGTGATGGCTGCAGGCCTGGTACACTCTGTAACCAGGTCCTGCAGCGCAGGCAACATGACAGAGTGTTCCTGTGACACCACCTTGCAGAGCGGCGGCTCCTCCAGTGAAGGCTGGCACTGGGGGGGCTGCTCCGATGACGTCCAGTACGGCATGTGGTTCAGCAGAAAGTTCCTAGATTTGCCCATCAGAAACACCACGGAAAAAGACAGCAAAGTACTGTTAGCGATGAACCTACATAATAATGAAGCGGGAAGGCAGGTATGTACTAGAAGAGCAAATAAAAATCCAGTGTCCTTCGGTAAATATTGCTAGGATTACACTTCTGGATAAATCCGTACAAGTTATTCAAAAACTAAATGCTGGCAGCATAAGTATTCCTTCCTGGGTACTGAACACATTGGTTTAGTTTAAGTTCTACATCGAATGTGAGTTGAGTCTTGTAATAGAGTGTATTACACTATAAAACACTTGTAACATCTAAAATATTAATTATGAAATAAGACACGTTTAAGTGCCTGTCATAATATTGGTTCCACCCCTTTAGCTGTTTGGTGGCAAAGCCAGAATAGGATTTAGCATATCTGCCTTTTTAGTGGGGCTGAATCAAATGTTATTTCCCCAAATTTGAATTTTGATTATATTTTCAAAATCCAATTTTTAGTAGGTAATTGTTCCTAAACATGATGTCCATTTTGTCCTTTCTCTCTTTAGCAAATACTCAGGGAAAACACAACACTAGCTAATATCTTTTGTAAAGCAAAGTTTGTTTGTTTTTTTAAGGGAATTAAAGCAATGTAAAGCAATTGTTGTAAAGCAAAATAGGTTCATTTAAAAATTTTTGTAGAATACACATAAATGTAAAGAAACTCTAATTATATTAAATGTATGGATGGATATTTTAAAATATAGCTGTATTAAAACAGATTGAGGAGAGCAAATCTGAAGAACTGTCACCCAATTAACTTCTTTTATGAATTCTTACTTTTTATGTTTTCCTAAAATGGAGTATATGTGTAGCTTTACTTAATTTTTATATATTTATATTACTGAATAATGATAAAGATTGAATTCTGCAATCGGGTTGAGTTAGTTGACAATTTATATAGACATTCCTAAAAAATTGTAACTTATTTAATGACTACATATTTTCTATGTCATCATAAACTTTTTAGGACAGGAGTATTAGCACATATTGTATATTACTGTAAATGTCCAATAACCTTTTATAAGGTCACAAAATGGTCATCGCAGTTTGCCACATTTCCCTGAAGTATATTAAAACAAGTTGCAGTATCTCTTAGGAATATTTAAAGTATATGTTGCATTTGTTTTACATTTTTGGCAAATGAATAAATGGGACTCATTTAGAAGAGTTGCAAGTTTCAGACAATTTTCTTTACTTAACTCCCCTCATTTAAAACACAAAACAGAAAACTCAGAAAAAGTATCATTATAACTTTTCAAAATCAAATTTAAATTTTCAATTTAATTTGAACATTTAATTCAAAATAGCAAGCAGGCAAATCAGTAAATAGATGCAAAAGCTTTCTATATTTTTCGTTTAGAAATTTTAAAAGGTATTTTATCTAAGTCTTGCCTAACACCATAATTATGCACATGTCTCCTTACCTTAAATTTTTACATTACAAAATGAATGCGCTATTCCTTCAGTTTAAATATTATCTAATAAAGGAATATTTATAATTTCTAACATACTAATATAAAAATTTAAATGTAATTAACATGCTCTTTTAAACTGTAGTAAAGAAAACTAGAGAAAAATGTCAAGATATATCAAATTAATATATTTTACAAAATGATAATTAAATGAATGTTTATTATCAGGATATAACTTAAATCTTCTTTAGCCATCTTTGAAATAATTTTGTAGTGATCAAAAAGTTGTAACCAGTAATTCAATACTCAGAAGCTCACGATATGATTTTCTTATAGAAAGTTGTCTCTAAACTTATGAAAAACACTAAAGCACTATAAAATCTGTTTTTATTAGTAACATTAAGCACCTATTTGGTTTTATTTCATCTTGTGTGCTTTTTCAAATTAGCTAGCACTATTTGCCTCTGTAACTGTTAATGTTGGTCTTGAACTATTGTTTCTATTCTGATTTTATTGAAAACATACAACTATTCAACATCAATTTTAATCCACTCCTTGTTAGCAAAAACGCTTCCTCATATTAAGTAAATTTTTACTATTATTCAGCCTGAGCAGAAATAATTCACCCTTTATATATGTGTACACACTTTGTGTAAACTTCAGGCTTTTTTTTCCCTATTGAATTTTTTTTTTCCTCACATTGCTCTAGGTGGAACCTTAAAATATTACAAAATATTTACCTGGTTATTTTGAGAGTACTATTTTGGGGTTTTGTTGTTCTTTTCTCATGAAGTATTATAATTCAAAACATTTTTTTGTATTTTTCTTTCCATTGGTGGTAAAGCAAACAAACCCAAAGTAAAACCAAAAGCAGGTTTCTAGGTTATTATCTAACATGAAAAAGCAATCAACTCAATTTTTAATATTGGTTATTAGGATTTTAATCTATTATGCACATTTGTGTGAGTAAAGTTCAAGTCTGCATTCAACTGAGTTGCTTTTTCTAGTCTCAAAATCTGAAACTCAAAATGTAGGAACATGTTCAGAGAAATGTGGGTACTGGCGCTTAGTAGTGCTATGAGCAGGATAGATGATTTTCTAACCGCTGACCTTAAATACTCTGATTCCCACTTGGTTTCTGACACCATTCCTAAAGTTATGACTCCAAGAATAATGTAGCTAGATGGTGATTGGCTAACAGAATGATGCGATGTCTTCCAGGGGCAGAACTTCTGGGAATAATGTGACTTGGAATATTTATGGGTATTTCTTTTGGTGTGCTTAAAATATTTCCATTCTTACCATGTCCACCTCATAAACTTTTAAGTTTCCCTAACCCATAATTTGTTTTATGATGAGTAACTCAACAAAGTTGGAAGGGCCAGCCCCAAATTCATTGACCTGTTTCAAGAATATTTATAAGTAGTTGAACAACACATAAGTGTTTTTGCTTTTCCGCAAATTCACATATACAATATTTTTGGGCAGAAAGGGACAAAATGGGTCAGAGAAATAGGAATGCTATGTACATCCATCTGACATTATATTGCAGTTTTCGTAAAATCTTGAACAGTTCATCCGATTGTTGACAAAATGAAATGTTAGTCACAAAGCGTTCCACAACATTTTCTGGCCATTCCTGTAAAGTCAGGATAAAGCAATATGCTGGAAAACAATCTCCTCCTGCTGTATTACCTTTGAGTTAAAAATTACAGGATCAATCAGTACTTACACCACTTCACAGAGATTTATCAAACCAAAATGTACGTGAGGATTCCAGTAGATTAAAATGACACCCTCCTTCCTAATTGCTCTCCCATAGTTTAAAAATGTTCCACCAAAATGTGCACATCTGTTTGCAATAGTTAACAAAACATTCCTCTGTTAATATCGTTATAAACCTTAACAACTCAACTACAGTAGAGAAAGGAATTTTCTCATAACCACATGCAACTCATTCGGCTGCTATATCTCTTACTCTTTGTTGCCAGAAAATGAAAGAACTACAACTGCGGCTCAAAATGACTATTTAACATTAATTAAGGACCCTAGCAGAAAAGATACAGAATATATTTCTTGGTGGCTTTTTTTTTTTGAGTGTTCCTGTGATTTCCTTAAATATATTTACATTTTCCACTTTCATTTCTCTCTGTTCTACTAAAATATCTTGTTGCATATAAAGACCTTATATCATATATCACCAACATATGTAAGACAAGTGTTTTAACCACATTGTTTATTTCTCTGTAAAACTGGAATCATAACTAAGTACCAGTTCATTAACTACCTACTAGGTGCAAAGTATTTTTTCCTAAATCAAGGAAAATAACTTATGAAAATGAGCTCTGAAAAGGACTAAATTCTATAAATTCTCTGAGTGTGTGTGTGTGTGTGTGTGTGTGTCTCACCTCAAACTGCATTTCATAAAATTCTGAGCGATTATATTGGTTTAATTCAGCCAAGTTCCATCCTTGCAGTGTTAGAGAGGGAACAGTCATTCAAATTGGATGTTGAATTATTGGGATTTTCCTTGAAGTTCATTTATATATGTAGAGTCTAGGATAGAAAAATAATACATGGCATATAGGTGTTCAGAATAGAGTTTCTTTTCCTAAACCTATTGTTAGGGCCAAGTAACAGAGTTATAAACTTTTTTTTTAATGTCACTGGAATTATAAACTCCAGATATTTAAAAGAGCTGGTTTTCTGGAGTAGAAAATTTTTCCTAAAATTCAGATACAAATTCAGCAGGTAATGAAGTTGAATTTGAACCTATGAAGCAATCTACCACTTTTGTGGACTAATACTGTTGTGGACAAGGCAAAGATGGTGGATTTGGAGGAGAGCCCTCGTGGTTCAAACTGACCCTGTGCCATTCTCCCTCCCACACCGACTCTTGTTTACAAAGGTGATTTTTATTACTTTCTCCAGATGAGGTTACCAAGAGGAGATGAGTTAAAGCTGCTGTAGTGAGTGGGACTCATTAATTCAATCAGTATTTGATGAGCATCTGCACTGTCCTTTAGGCCTTGCAAATGGGCAGCTCCTTACATGATGTCTGAACAGGTTAAGAAAAGGAAAAGTTGGCTCCTCAGCTGTGATCCATAGAAACTGAGAGCTTTAAATTCCTAAGTGATGACTGTAAGGGACCTCGATCAGGTTTAAACACACAAACACACATTCTCAAATTTTTAGCTTTCTTAGACAATTTATTTTTTTATTGCCTAGCACTGATTGAGGTCTCTTGCTCATATGCATCAGGTACTTAAAATCTGGACAAAGGTAGGCAGATTGCTTAATTTGAACATCTTTTTGCCCAGAGCATCAAAGAAATGATGGCTTTGTGAATATCAGATACCATAAATTAAATGAAATAAGCCTGCATGCCATCATTTATGAATTGCTCCTACATCACTGTAGTGTACATTTTACTCTGGGTTAATAAGAAATTAATGTGCTTATTAGCTTTTAGGTTTTGTGAATTCAAAAAGAGCATATGTACTGTGCTCTGTGAAGAACAGAGTGTAAGTATTATTTTATTGTTTTAAACACTAATAAGAAGTATTAAACCTTGTACAAATCAATACCATGTGCTTTCATTTAAAGTTGCAAATAAATCTTAATTGTTTGTAATATTCAGGGTCATTAGATAGCTCAGAAAATTTTGTTAATTTGTTAGAAAGTGTAATTCCATAAACATGGCAATGTTGGATTTGGTACAGAATAGCAAAGTATAAACACTTGCCATATTATAGTTTTGATAAGAACTATAAGTGGAATTTAAACTGTGAGGTTTTCCTTTCTTTGGTGAGATATACATAATTTCCAAGTTATTGAATAGATGGATCTATTTTTCATTTTACCTAGTATGTTGACAGAGTATCAACTCTACAGCTAGTCCTGATGATTTATTATTCTGTTCTGCCATCGTTTGGGGACTGAAGAAAGCTATGTTGGCTAGCTTGATATGTAAGAGATTAGAGCCTGGAAACTTTTGAAACCTCTGTTTCTTTCCTCATTTTGACCAGTCTAATTTAATTAGTCAGTGTTTTCTATACAATCTGTGATGGGGTAGCATATCCTCCCTTTCCCCAGTCCCTGTGAAGGTAACTTTTATAGTGATCAAACCTAAGACCTCATAATTGCACAGCTCAGTGTCATCACTGGACGTCATTAAAATCATCCGAGCAGTTCACTTTAACCAGTGAAGCCAGAATCTCCAGGGTTTGAGCATTGGTTACTTGTAAAGTTTCAGGGAAGTTTCTATGTACCGTACCGTAAGAGATATATCAGCTATATCAGTGCTTCTAAAATTTTAATATGGATAAGAATCACCTGGGAATCTTGTTAAAATGCAGCGTCTGATTCTATAGGTTTGAAGTGGGACTTGAGTGTATTTCTCAAAAGTCATGCAGGAGCTGTTGATCTTTGAATGATACTTTGAGTAGCAAGGTGTTGAATTGTATCAGAAACTCCTAGGCATGCACAAGCATCCTCTTACACCCTGGATTGAGTAGGGTATTGGAAATGAGAGTAATTTCCCTTTGGCATCACAGATATTCTCTGATAATAATATTAACCTGGTCTACTAATGCTTTCAGTGTAGTTCAGAAAGGTTTGCTGTTCAAGGTCAAGACATTTGGACAAAACTAAAGGACAAAACATTTGAACCTTACATCGTCTTAAAGATTCTTCATGTTTAAGACTATCATTTTTGTACAGATAGAAATAGATACAGAGAGTTAAGTGATTAGGTTGGCTGTGCTTCTGTTGTTGAGTGAGACACTTAATGAACGACATTTGAACATAATCACTGTTGGTTTCAGGCTGTCGCCAAGTTGATGTCTGTGGACTGCCGCTGCCATGGAGTTTCTGGCTCTTGTGCTGTGAAAACATGCTGGAAAACCATGTCTTCTTTTGAAAAGATTGGCCATTTGTTAAAAGATAAATATGAAAATAGTATACAGATATCAGACAAAATAAAGAAAAAGATGCGAAGGAAAGAAAAAGATCAGAGAAAAATACCAATCCGCAAGGATGACCTGCTCTATGTTAACAAGTCTCCCAACTACTGTGTGGAGGATAAAAAACTGGGAATCCCGGGGACACAAGGCAGGGAATGCAACCGTACATCAGAAGGTGCAGATGGCTGCAACCTCCTCTGCTGTGGCCGAGGCTACAACACCCATGTGGTCAGGCACGTGGAGAGGTGTGAGTGTAAGTTTATCTGGTGCTGCTATGTCCGCTGCAGGAGGTGTGAAAGCATGACAGATGTCCACACTTGTAAGTAACCACTCCATCTAGCCTGGAACAATACTCCTCAGCAACATGATAGGATTACAAGCCAAAGGATGCCTCTTACTCTGTAGGGCTGGTGAAGTTGACTTCTGTATTGGAATTTCCAGATCTTTGGCCTATTTGGGATTTGCTTTGCCTGAGTGATGTCCAATCACACATCAATCCTGCACACTTCTTGGGATTTTAAAGTTGAAAAGGTTTCCATTCATCTTTGGATGATTTGGAGGATACAGGTTGACACATAAGGAAGATAAATCCATTTGCTAAGGAAAAGTTGGTCCATATTCAGGATAAGATCCTCAGCTATGGATCTCAGTTATGGAAATCAATAATGGTGGATGAACATTACTCATTTTTTGACGCCTCTTATGGGAGCAAAGAACATAAATATGAATCTCATTTATTCTTAGTATTTTAATTGCAAAAATTACACAAAGTGTTTGTGCATGGCAGATGTTGAAAAGTTAATCTAAGCGGTGGGTGCCTGCCCTCTCATGCACACCAAAAGAACAATTGAAAAGAACCTTTGTAAGTGATACCGGATCCCTAAAAAGTAGTCAGTAGAGCTGTGTGTTGACAAAAAAGAATCAAAATGTAGAAACTAAAATGAATTGGATTTTAAGTGCCTTCTAACCAGTAGAACTTGCCTAGAAAAACCTCCATAAGGTATATAGCATTCTTTCAATACATATTTTTATTTTAGACCAGTGTTCACTGTTAAAAAAAAATTCAGCTCTAAGGTATGGAGGGAGGGAGACCCTGAAAATATGGGAAAAGTGAGATAAAAATATAAAGGGCTCTCATACATTGTAAAGAAAACATTCTTTAAATGTGTAAAGACAGTATTTTGTATAATATTTTGCTAAAAAGATATATATTTTGTAAATACAGTATTTAAGTTATGTGTCATATATTAAGACTTAGGACATTATTGCCAAAGCCCAAAAGCTAAGGCAATAAGATTAGCCTCTTTTTCTTTTCATGATTAACTCTAACTGCTTTAACATTGAAAAAAAAAAAAAGGTAGGTAACTGAGCAATTAGCTATATGGATGTGTATTTCTTGCCAAAATGACACTTTTATATATTATAGATTAAAATGTGTTGCAAAATATTGAGAAGTGTGTTATTTCAGTAGCTGGATTAATTGAATTCTTTTTTCACATTAGTTTTCTTAACTCATAAGGTTATTATAATAAATTATATAGTAAAAGTCCTAACTGGAAAAAGAATTTAAATTGGATCAATGATCACTTTGTGGATTTGATATTCTGGATATTTATTATATTGTATGTAATGCTGCATTTCCATTTGAATGTAGAGTGGTGTTACTTGCTTTAATATTCATGCATGTATATTCACCGTATTTTGCACAGTCCTGGTGAAAATTACAGGGCTGTATTTAAGGTTGTATTTTAATGTAAATGCCTATGTTTTATGGATTGTTAAATATTTCAGTATTATATAGAAAAATCAATTTTTATGTTCAGTATGGACAAAGAAAGGATATTCTTTTTCTTAATAAGATAAATAATTTCCCTGCCCCAAAAGTCTCAGTCTATTTTCTTTTGGTTTTATTTACCAATTTATGAAAAAGAAACCAGTTGACAATGTCTCAGTTCTAATGTTAAAATCAAGACTGAACATTTAACTGCGATCCCTAAAATTAAAGTAAGTTACTACTTACTAAATAAGAGACTTAGAAATGGCCGGGGAACAAATATAGTAGTACTTATTTAAAGTGGTTTTACACTCTTTAGTATCCGCTGAATAAAGGAACATGAAAAAGCACTTATTCTCATGCCTTTTTTACGAAGGTGATAATTTTATCTTCATTGAAAGTAAACACCCTTGGGGCCGGTGAGATGGCTCAGCGGCTTAAGCGCCTGCCCAGCAAACGCGAGGGCCCGAGTTCGACTCCCGGAACCCACATACGAAAAAGGGGCCGGTGATATCGCTCAGCGGCACGGGTGCCTGTTGGTGCGCGAGGTCCTGAGGTCGTCCCCCCGGTACCCACAAAAAAAAAAAAAAAAAAAAAAAAAAAAAGAAAGTAAACACCCTTTTTTAAAAAAGGAAGATTGTAACATCCATTACTGACTAAAGACCTCTTCATAATTACCTTAACTGACTACGAGAATCAGGCAGCCTCTATTTTATAAATACCTGATTATTATTCAGCCATTTCTTTGAAAACGTAATGTTGACTCAGCCTCTTTTTTATATGCTGATCAAGAACTCCTCCTACAGTAACTGTCTAGCTGTGTCTTTGGGTTCCTTTCTTTCTCATTCTTGGCATCACTGTAGAAATCAACCTGGAGTTTCTTACCTGTCTTACTAATGACCTGGCATTGGCCCAGTCCCTTCACTCCCATCATCCCAGAGTAACACAATGGTGCTCCTAAGGACACAATTCTGGGGCCAATTCTTCTCTAGTCTATGCTACTTGCCTTAATTAGTTAGGGTTTTATGCTGCAAGTAACAGAAAACCCAACCCAGACTAGTTTAACCATTAAAGAAATGTACTCAGTAACTGAAAACTTTAGAATTGTAACAGTTTCAGGTGAAACCTGATCCCTAAACTCCCACTTAGTCCCTTAGTCCCAAAGGCTGTCCACTTTAGACTGACTTTTGGCATTGCCCTTCATTTTAAGCTCCACAACATGCTGTACCTCCCCCATCTACCACCCTCCTCCCACCCCCACCCATCCCTAGTGGCTCTAGGTTTTCTGCTTTTCTTAGCAACATGGCTGCCACAATTCCAGACTTCACATTCTATCACTCATTCTACAGAAATACAGATTTTACTGTAAGGAAAGACAGAGGCTCATTTCTGATTGCCTACCTAGAAAAGAAGGAACATTTTCTTTCCCAGAAAGCCCAGCAGAGGTCATCTGAGTATCACTGGGTCTGATTGGTTAAATGTGCTCATTGTTGAACCTACCAAAATGACTTATTGGGCGTGGTTAGCAAGCACACTGCTCTGTCTTCTGGCAGTTCTAGCCCCTGCCTGGAATTCCAGTGGGGTTTACACCAACTAAAACTACACAGCTTGACGATACGGAGTGGAAGAATCTGTAGAGGAAAACCTAGACTGCTATGGTACCAGTAATGTGTAACTGAATGCTGGGCATCAAGACAGTACATGTTCCAGTTCTGGTGATTTTTAGGGGTTAGTTTCTGGCATAAAATAGAAGTCATAGCCAGTCAAAGCAAGCCTAAAACAGTATGAATTATGATGTGTGTATGAAGTCCCTTGATTTGTTTAAATGTCCTTTATCATATTAAAAAAGGGAAGGGAGATACCTCCAGTGTAGAGGCAATGATAACATGCGACCACTCGTTGTTATGGCTTGTATTTAGATGCCCCCCTCTCAAACCTCATGAGGTCATAGGTGGGGCTTTTTCAGAGGTGGCTGGATCTAGAGTGTGTGACTCTAGAATTGATTTATGGTGCAATGCTAGGATCAAGGGCACTAGGATTAAGGGTATGAGTGATACCTGCCCTAAGTAGCCTGGATAAGATAACAAGGATAGAAAGAGCTTTGGTCATCCCTTGTTGCTTTGCTGCCTTCTGCCTGCCATGAACTGTTTCTCCTCTAGAATGCCTCCATGCCACCCTGCCTTGGAGCCAGCAATTATGGACTAAAACCTCTACAAAATGTGAGTTAAATAAACCTCTCTCCCTTTGACTTTGGGTGTTGGGTATTTCGTCTCAGCAATAAGAAAAGTAACTAAGAATTTGGTACCAGAGAAGTGGGGTCATTGCTGTGACTGTACCTGACCATGGAGCCTTTGGAGTTGGCTTGTGGAAATGGGAAGAGTTAGGAAAGTTTTGGAGATGCCAGCTAAAAAAGTAGAGCTGGTATGCCTGAGGCTGTACTTGATGGGAGATTCTGGTCAGAGCTAAGAAGACCAGAATGCTGATATAAATTCTGCTAATAAAGACCAGGCTCAGGGGTTTTCTGCTGGGAAGAAGGACTGTATTGGCTGCTGGACTCCAGATGATGTGTTATGCCTTGGCAGAAAGTTTGTCTGCATTTTGCTCCTCTGCAGAGATTTTGCATGAGACTGAGATTAAGGGGGTGGGTGGGGGCATACTAATTAATCTTGCAGAAGAAATTTCAAGAAGACAACAGAAAAGATGGCCTGAGGGTATCACAAGAAGCAGCAGGACTCTACCCTTTGTAGCCTCAAAATTGCAAAAGGGAAAGACTTTGCTTTGAGAAGAAAGCCCCAGAGCATCATGTTCCAGTGTGCCTGGGGTAGTTGTTCCTTGGGATTTGGTTCATAGGCACTGGATCCTTACAACCATGAGAGAAGGAAGCCTGGCTAGTGCTCCAGCAGGCAGCAGACCTTGGTGTTGGTTTTAGGTGCATGCAGAATGCAAGAGTTGTGGAATCAGGAAGGCTTCCACCCAGATTTTAGAAGAAGGCCTGGGAGGCCAGGCCGTGTGCCCCTGGGAGGGGAGTGTGTGAAGTTGTATGAAGCCAAAGGTGACATGGAGACCCCAGAAGTTTAGAGAAGCCAGGAACGCGGATTGTCTGAGGAAAACTGCAAGGAAGGAGCAGAGTGGGCCCAAGAGAGAAGCCATGGGAACTACAACCACCAGCAGTGCCTCAGGGGTAGAGCCATTCAAGCACTTTGGAGTTCACAACTTGCCAAAGATCGTCAGGATGCTAGGAGTGGAACTGTGGGATTTAATGTTTGCCCTGCTGGATTTTGGTTTTGCTTTGGTCCCATTCTTTGCTATCCCTGTTTGTAATTTTTGGAATAGAAATGTCTATCTTGTGCCATTGAATGTTGGAAATGTTTAACTTTCATTTGTACAAGGGCTTGCAGCTAAGAATTTGCCTTAAATCTCAGAGGACTTTGGAATTGGACTTTTCAGCAATGCTGAAACTGTGAGGATTTTGGCAACTTTTGGAGATGGACTAAATGGTTTTTGCATAAAGGGATGTGCATGAGTCTTTGGGGAGCCAGGGTGGAATGTTATGACTTGTGTTTAGATGCCGGCTAAAGCCTCATACAGTCATAGGTGGGGCTTTTTCAGAGGTGGCTGGACCTAGAGCATGTGACTCTAGAATTGATTCATGGTGCAATGCTAGGATCAAGGGCACTAAGATAAAGGGTGTGACACCTGCCCTGAGTACCTGGCAGGTATATGAGAGAGAGAGAAAGAGCTGTGGTCATCCCTTGTTGTTTTGCTACCTTCTGCCTGCCATGAACTGTTTCTCCTCTAGAATGCCTCTCTGACATGTACCACCCTGCCTTGGAGACAGTGATTATGAACTGAAACCTCTACAAAGTGTGAGCTAAATAAACCTCTCCCTCTTTAACTTTGGGTGTTGGCTATTTTGTCTCAGCAAAGAGAAAAGTAACTAAGACACTCATGTTAAGGTAAAATCAGGAAAATTGCATTATATTATCTGAAACCTCTGGATAAGGAAGTTGACTAAAGCCTCTTATAGCAGTACATTACACATTAATGGCACATTCATAGTTTTGAATATGAACAATTGCATTATTTCCTACTCCTAATTTGGTTTATGGTTGTTTCGTATTTTAAGGAACTATGATAGTTATGCCAGGAAAATTTTCATCATATGTTTAGATACCATGAGCTTATGATTTTGCAGTTTTGGGGCCACATAATATCCACAGTAAATTTTTTTTTTTTTGGCTACCGGGGTTCAACCTCAGGACCTCACACGCCAGCAGGCGCCCATGCCACTGAGCGATATCACCGGCCCTTTTTTTGTATGTGGGTACCGGGAGTCGAACTCAGAATTTTCCTTCACGAAGGGAAGTATCACTGTGTGTATGTGTGTATATATATGGCCTTTATTCCTCTTGGGAATCTCACAAAGCAATAATTCTCATTGTTGTGGCACCCAATTTAAAGATTAGGAATCTGAGACACAAGTAACCAACCCAACAAATGTCACATGGAATGGTCAGGCTTCAGGGTCTGTGCACTCAACCACTACATTGTCCCTGTGCCTCTCAAAGTATCAAAGTTGTGGGCAGACTATATTCATAATACACCATTTAAAGTATTTGGGGAGATTTGTAGATACAATGAAAATTACAGTTTCTTCATGGTTTGGTTATATAAACTTGGTTGAAGATCAGGGAGTAAAGTGATAGGAAAACTGAGAACTGAGATTTATCATGATATATAATTAAAATATCCTGCTTCTTGATTTCTAAGCTCTAGTTACTTAAAATGACTTCTAATTTAGATCTCGATGGGGCTAACAGTGGGGTTATACAAGAATCTAATTGTTCCAAAAGGAAATGATTCTGAGTTAAGATCAAACTAACTTAGTTAGATATACAATAGTTATATCCTTCGATTGTTGTGCTTACAGCCAAATGTTACTTACAATTTGTAATGGTTTATATTCACATCTAAAGAAAAACCACTAGAGACGGTTTGCACCAGATTAAAACTTTTGAAACAAAATCATGCTAGAAAAAGCAACCTTTCCTCACATAGTTGTGAAAAGTAGAAACAAATGTGCACCAAGTCAACACAAACTAAAGTGTCACATGTAACTCTTTAATTTGCAAAGTAAGTGAAAGCATCTGATTTGTACAGAACTGAGGGGCAGAAAGCATGGGGCATAGAAGACTGGCTGGTCCTTGTCAAATGGCAATTCTGAGCCCCGAGCGACTCTCTTCACAGAGGCAAGCAGCCTTCCATTCTACAAATTATTAATAACCTAACACCCTACCTCTATCAATCCCTCCCTGTTTAGCCAAGAAAAGGAAAGGGTATCATTTGTTAGCCTAATTACTTGTTGATGAAGCCTGATCATCCTATACATCTCAAACTCTTTCCAAACCAGGCAAAGGTGTCAACAAACAAGATGTAAATCAACGATTACCTGTTATTCCTAATACATAATCTGCACTTTTCATTGCGTGTATTCACTGGCAGTCCTTTATTTCAAACTCTCTAACAACTAATTTTTGGTCTACTCAAGTTCTAGGAGAGGCAAGAAATAGCATAAGGTAATTCCATTTATGCAGCTTTTCTCCTTCTAGGTATCTTCCAGAAAGACTTAAAGACATATTACAGTGATACAGGCACACACCCGTGTTTATAGCAGCACAATTCATAATAGCTAAATCTTGGAAATGGCCTATATGTCCAACAACAGACACATGGTAGAGAAAATGTGATATCTATGCACAATGGAGCATGACTCTGCCATAAAGCAAGATAAACAAGTCATCTCTAGGAAAACAGATGCACCCTGAGACCATGTGAAATAAATCAGACACACAAGCTTAAATATCACGTGGTTTCTCTTATGCGAGAATCCCAATATACAGATGAAGAGCAAAATAAAAGATGGATAATAGGAAATAGAGAGATCTTCTGCAAATGGGAAGGGGACCAAGAGATAGAGGAAGGGGAGAGGGAAGGGGAAGAGGATGAAGAAAGAATTGAGATGCTACGTATATATTCCAATTCCCAAGCAGAATGGATTAGCGACTGCTGCAGTGAGTCTCCAGTGTCTTGCAAGGTGTCATGGCACACGGTGAAAAGAGCAAGAGACAAAATGGCAGTGCAACAGGGAACTGGGATGACAAGTTGTTCACGGGGAACAAAAGGCCAGGAGGCCACCAGAACCTTGGTATTTATTGATCACATTCGCACTGGGGAAATGGTGAGGGGATTGCAGCTGGATGCGCGAGACAAGTGGCTAGGCAGGCCAGGCCTGTAAAAGAGGAAACAAACTATTCTGGTGAAAGGAACAGAACAGCCAGATTCAGGCTATGGTTAACGAGTAATCTGCTTTGTGGACAATTCTGGGAGGGAATTTTCTCTGGAGTCACACAGGCCTCAGTGGAAATGTCATCTCATATCTTAGCTCCATAGTCTCACAGCCCACCTCTCCGGGCTCAATGGCGGCCGTTGGCGAAAAGCAATGCTAGCCTGAAGCCACCTGCTTGCGATCATGAAGACAACACACAGTCTCGGCCAGACTCACTAATTAAACTGAAAGCTGATTTAGGGAAGTCGCCTCCATACAGCCTGTCCCACTTGCTAGTAAGCACGATCACATTTGGGCCTGCGGCAGGGCGATGTGGCAGGCCTCCACAGAATGTAGTAATTATGTACTAATAGGAAACAAAAAATTTAAAATAGTAAAATGGTAAAATTGAAGAAGTCATTGGGAGAAATCTTTCCTAACATATCTATTTAATGGATACAGGATAATTTCATAAACTGAAAGATAAAGTTCATTAGTTGAGAAATTCTTTGGCCAGCTTGAACTTTTCCTTTCCCCAAATGCCTGACTTATTTCTTAAGCAACTACACATTAAAATTCATCGATTGAATAAAACAATCTCAGCACACCAGCTGCCATAAATATGCACAATCCATACCAAGTTTTACGGTGAATTTCACAGTGAATTTCACTGGGCTCCAAGTTATTAAAACTTGAGTCCTAGGGATGAGCTTTACCCTCCTCTGCTCAGAGCAATGTACCTACAGAAAACAGCATTTTTGTTGAACAGACTTCAAAATTGGCCATTTTATTCCAATGGTGACAGAGAAGGCTGAGATCGACAGCTGGTCCCCGGATTGGTCACTGGTCACAGGATGAGTTTTTGCATATCACACCACATCCAACAGCAGCAACAGCATTACAGGTTAGCAGCGCTGCAACATGATGCATCACAGAAAATGGGATGGAAAGTCAAACGCATAAACTTCAAATCCCAGAAAGCAAAAAAACAGCTTTCAAAATTCACATTGAAAAGATTCCTTTGTCCTAGACAAGAACCTTTACAGGCCCTCTGAGCAAGAGCCAAATGCTGGAGTGCAAAAGGGGTTCCCAGCCTCTCCCCCACCCTACTACTGCAACCTGACCTGCAGCAGGAGTTGGGGAGGATGCTTAGATTAGGAGCTGGACCAAGATCTGTGTTGGTCTGTGTCAAATACTCTCCCCTTTTAAAGGCCAGGCCAGCAAGTGGAACATTTGAAACACCACCTCCCTGGAGATATATGATAGCTTAAATTCTGGTATTGGGGTAAAGCATGAGAGGACAGGTACTATACAAAAGTCAAGAGGACACTGGAGATCAAGGACAGCCTTTGGTGAACAGCTGCTTCCTCGCCTATGATCTCACTGCTGAGCTTCCTCGCCTATGATCTCACTGCTGAGGTCACTGAATGCTTCCCTTCTAGCTAGGTACAGTAGGGCTGGAAAGCTAGAGGCTGACTCACCTTTTCCTGATGTAAAATGTTATTAGCCTGCAAGAGGCATGAATAATAGTAACAGCAATACTGGTAGTTGCATTTAATGAGTAGTTTTTGATGGGCACTTTGGTTGGCACCACATACTAGACCTGTCCCTTTTACAGTTAAACTTTCTCAGTGTCTTCCTCTCAGAAGCATACTGAGTTCCTTCTGAGTAGTGTTCGAAGTGATTCCACAATATACATGACCTTAAGTTACACAGTACCCCTCACTGGACTGGAGGCAGGTTCTGAGGATGGGAGAGCCTCTTTCGTCTCCTCATACTCCCTGGTAACAACTGCCTGCTGCCCTCTTGCCAGGCTGCCTGGCTTTTATTCCACCTGGCCCTTGATTTGACTACTGCCTCAAGGAAGGGACGGCAACAAAGAGCAAGCCATGAGAGGAGCAAGACATAAATAGAGGAACTCTGAGGAACATGGAAATTAAACAGGTATTAGAAGGTGGCAATCAGAAACCAAGAATATAGTTAAAGTTATCTTTGTAACAATCAGGAAAAGAATCTATCCTAGAAATACTTGAGAAAAGGTGAAATAAATTTCCCTCACAGTACTCTCCCTCACTTCAAACACACTTATCCCATCATTCTTGCTGCTTTGTGAAGTAGTTCTGGAAGTCCTCTTTCATGTTTTTATGAAACATGGTGAAAAATACAGTGAAAGTAGCTGCCAACTGCCATCCAACACAAAGGCAGGCTCCTTCACAGCATGTCCGTATCCACCTTATTCACTGCATCTGGCCCTGTCCAACTTCCCAAAGTCAGAATGACCATGAAGGGAACATTCTGAATTGACTGAGGGCACAAGAGGCAGCGCACCTAAGGACAGGAAAGAAAACTTCCAGTACTGCTTCTGAAAGTGGTAAGAACAATGGCAGAAAGTATATTCAAAGTGAAGGGGAGAACTTCGAGGGACAGTAATGTCAGTGTATCTTTACTGTAATATTTTCAATGTAAACATTCATATTTTTTTTTATCACACCTGGTACATGCATTTATTGCTGTCCAGAAGGGTGAAATATCTGAAGAGGTTAAATGGCAAATTCACCTGATCAACAAGTACTTTTTCCCTTTTTAAAAAAGTATTCTAAAATCATTTTCACTTTTAACAGCTTCACTAAACAGCACATTTCTCATTCTTTCATTTAAAAGGGGCACAGGGATGAACCAAAACAATGAAATAATTTGGGGGACAACTTACAATTTGTATAAACTTTTGAAGTATAAAGTAAAATACAGCATAAATGAATTAAGCTTTATCAAAAAATTATAAAATATTAACTGATTCTTTTTAAAATACAGAAAAAGCAATGGTTAATTTCACTTTAAAAGTCAGGAAACTAAGACTAGCTTAATTTTTCTTTAATTTCCCAAATATCACTTACTTTGTACTTCCTTGCTCTATTTAACATTCATGTAGTATTATACTTGTTCTAGGAATGCATTTGTGATTTCAAATACGTATCAAATAATGTACAAGCCCTTAAACACCATTTAAACTACTAAAATGTTGATGTTAAACTTTTGGTTTTAATAAAGAAAAATGTTAACATTAAATGAGCACTGTTTCATTTATAATGCTGACTTTAAAAAGAGATCTGAAAATAAAATGTGATATTATTGCTTCCAAAGTTAAATTGGCACAATCTACACAACACAGAATTCAGACAAAAACAAACTGCACCAAAGCAGTTACATAACCAATCTTTATCCCTTCTGACACTTTATACACATGTATAACATCTTTTTACAATCTTGAAAATCAAAGGTATGTCCTTCCATTTACACTCTTAAATTCTATACATGTTAAGATATATCCAGAGGATATTACTATGTTTAACCACAGCAATGATTTAATTTTTTGCATGTTAAGCAGTACAATAATGTTTGGAGAATCCCTTAATGTCAAGTTTCATATTATTATTACTTTGCCAGATAACACAAAAAAACTGACAATGTAAAAAACCAATATTTATTTTCATTATTAAAAAAAAAAAAACTGCAACATTTATTTTACAATCCCTAGAACTGTGAAATAGCTATTCTTTTAATTTACAGAATTGAGGGAAGTATTTTAAATGTCAAAATATACATGTTGGATGTGATTTAGTATATAAGCACCAAAAATCTCAAAAGTTTATAAAAAATTGTTTAAACATATAAGGTGCATTGACTTATGAATTACATTCAGTTTGAGGAAAGAAACAGTACCCCAAAATTTATTAATATTTAAGAAATATCCAAGTAACTTCCAGGAAAATAACAAATACTGCTTTGAGATTTTTATTCAAATCATCTAAAATTTAGATTCAAATTTAAGTCCTGCCTTACACTGTGAAAGACAATTCGACTATCGAATGTGTTTATGCTCTAGTGTAAGGTACTCCACACCCAACATTTAATGCCCTAAAGCAATTAAAATAAAACTGAATCGTTTAGTGACCATTTGAAGTTAAGGAAAAAGATTGCCTACATTTTTATGGAGAATTGGGCATAAAGTCATTTAGTGTCAAATAAAATTATTTTTAAAGTATCAGTCTACGCAGTAATTAGGACTTTTATAAGCAGGGTATGCTGCTATAGCTTTGGGCAGCAATTATCATTATGAAGTTAGATGAAGTAAACACAGGATTTCTTGGTTTCCAAATCATAATTATTATACTAAGGCATGCCCTTTTTCAAATCACTTGGTCAACTGGTCAATACTGATAATAAATAAGGAAAACATACGCCTGTATTGCTTTAAGTATACTGCCTTAGCCGGCCTGCATGACCTAATAGGTAGAGGAGGGGCCTGGTCTGGCTCCTCAGTTGTGTGGAGTTCCCACCTCCAGTTTCACTCTAAATAGCTTATACAGTATATCAAATTATTCACACTGCTAACACAAAATCCAGAGACTATGGTCCTGAACGTCATCTACATTTATATATTGACTTTTTTACTGTGTGCATTACAAAAAGAATTTGTTGTGCTTTTCACAAATCTGAGATTTTCATATCAAATATTTTATTTCTTGCTTTTTTGGAAAGGAAGAAAAGACTTAAAAGAGGTACATAAAGAGAATCAGACTGTAAGGTAACATTACACATACAATTAGTCAAATCTCTCTTTAATTTAAAAGACACTATAATCACAAGGCCAGATATATGTCACTATATAAACAAAATCTCCTCCCTAAAAGTCATGATAGATTTTCACAGCAACCAGTATATATATCTCAATATTTTCACAATCTCTTCACTTTTAGGATTAAAGTATGTTGTTACCATAGCAGTCTAAATATTGTACTCTTAGGCAAATGTGCTTAAAAATGGTTCAGTGATTTGCTCATTGTGAGGACTATGTACAAAGATAGCTATTTACGTTAGCAATAAATAATCCTGATATCAAAAGAGGATGTTCATGCACACACCAAGATGGCTGCATGCTATTAAAATATTTACACACAGTTTCTTCTTTATTGCTCTCCCATCAATAGTGAAAGTGTGCTTCCTTCAGTCTTGCTTCTGGGGGATGCATCCTTCCATTTCTACAACTTCAGGCCATCCTTCGTATTTGTTTGTGTCCTTATTGTTCTTTATGTGCTATCAGAACACAACAATATTATACAGTTTAGAAAACCTTTGGACCTGATTTGCACTAACACACTTCATTTCAACAATGAGGTCATAAAAATGACTGCTCAGGATATAAATGCGTGACCCTTGGGGCCTAGCACATACATGGCAGACCTTCAAAAAATAGTTAAAAAGAACAAAACACTACAGGTGTTTTTAAAAGATCATTTGTTAGACAAAAAAGTAAAGCTTACATTCTGTTAAATTCTAAAGTATTTCCAAAGTTAAGTGAGTCTCATATCTAAAGCTACATATCTCGTATCTAAAATCCTTAATAACTAATGCTTCCTTAAAGGCTAAAAAGTAATTCTATTCCAATGCACTGTCAAAAAAATACGCATGCAGAGTTATTTTTTTAATTTTGAAACTTAAAAAGTATCACAGTTGTTTAAAATAATTGATTACCAAGAAACTAAGAAAAGTATCTGAACATATTATTTAGTATCTACTTCATCTAATTTTCAAATAACTGGGACAGAAATATGTAACAGAAGGTCTCACACAATTTATTTTTGTCGATCAGTTGTGAATGTTTGACTAACCTGCTCAAAGGGGCTTTTTGTCTTAATGCCCTTCCCACCACAGAAGACCCAGTTGTCTCTAAAACCAAGATTAGTAATAGATGTGCTCCCCAATTCAGCAATGAGCCGCCGTGCTTCATCATTCAATCTTAACAAGAAAAAGAATGCATCAATAATCAACATGAGGTACGACAGGTTATTTAACACTAAATCACCCTGGATATTTAACAAACATGAAGTCAAAATACCACCTAGGACACTTAACATGCCTTAAACAAGAGAACATTAAAAAAAAAAAAATAGAGGGCCAGTGAGATAGCTCAGTGGCATAAGCGCCTGCCTGGCAAGCACGAGGTCCTGAGTTCGACTCCCGGAACCCACATAAAGGAAAAAAAGGGCCAGTGATATCGCTCAGCAGCACACGTGCCTGCTGGCAAGCGCGAGGTCCTGAGGTCAACTCCTGGTGCCCACATTAAAAAAAAAAAAAAAGATAAATTTTTTCATAGAATTAACATTTTTATTTGAATTCTTTAGTTAAAAAAAAAAGGGCATGAAAGATTAGCAGTTAATTTTATGTGTAATCTACTAAGAGGTATCTTTTCGATGTCTGTATTTCACAAAAATAATTTATTTTCATTGAATTATTTTAATTACATTCATTAAGTATGTAAGGCATACAACTGTCAGTAGATGCTCAGCCAAGCTAATCCAAGGCCTTCAGCAACAAATATCTCTGGAAAAGTACTTATCACTTAGAATCTCCACTAAATACTTTGCAAATTATGTGCAAACGGAATAAAGGTAAATACTGATAGAAACCTGAGTACTTCTGGCACTACTGTTTTATTTAAAACAAAACAAATTCTGAGAATAGGGATATAAACTGTATTTGTTGTTTAATAACAATGAAAAATATTAACCACATAGCAGCTAAATATTTAGCCAGAAGAGGAGGGCAGTGACAAAAAGACGTGTGGCAAATTATTAATGTAAAATTACCATGAAATTTTTTTGTATAGGTTATCATTCTAACATTGAGTGACTCCCTCTCCCCCTCTTCCCCTCTCTCTAGGAGGGAAAGAAACTCAGTAGATTAATGCTACCTGTACAGGGGGGGGGGGAAAGGCAAGCAGCAGCTAACTAAGGGTAACCTGTACAGGTTCTCTGACATAAAGTTCTACAGAATATCACCCAAAACAAAACAGCAGCTCTTCTAGGTCAGATAGGTCTGTTCTGCTAAAACCTGCATGTGCGTGTGGAAACAGCAGGAAGTGAAGATGGTGCTTATTCATATTCATATCTCAGTGTTCTTTCACATTCACATGCTCTTATCTGTTAACTCCTGCAGGATCTTAATGAAAAAAATATTAAGTACAACGTTCAACTAACATAAAGGTATACGGGTTACTCTACATTTTTTAAGCTTTATAACACATGAAAGAACCAAATATTCAAATTTCACAATTTATGCCAACCATATCCATGGGGCAATGGAGTGGCTTTGACCACAGCTTAGACACTGCTGTCTACATGGAGAGAGTACACTGGAGTCAGTGAGAAAAGAAGCGATGGTCCTGGAATATTTTTAGCCTTTCAGACTCACCTCTACATGAGGTGATGTGTTATAACCAAGTGAATGAAAACAAAGTGAAATGTCTCTTGTGCAGAAAGAATCTATCATCTTATCCTCTGCGGAATCTGAGACGTTCACATGAAGTGGTGTACATGTGCTTCTCGCCTTCTCCCCAAAGTTCCCCACAGGTTTACTTCCTGTGACCATCACCGCAAGAATTAGCTGTCACTTTCTATCTGTTTGCTCCAAGGACAGGAAATTTTGTTCTGGAGAGAAACTCCCTGAAAGTATTGCCTGAACCCTATTTTCTTGTACCCAAATAATATCAGAACACTGTGGATCTGGAAGACTGTTGAATTCTTTCCATATAGTTTATCTAAAATATTCTATTGTGTAGCTTTCTGAGAACTCTTCATTTGCATCAACACTAATAGATGAGTTTTGCTGCTTTAACAAGAATAAACCGTATTAAAATGCAAAGGGTGGACAGTAGGTTTATCGGGTACCTAAGTGGTTGCTTCCTACAGAAAGTGTTGGGGATCCATTCATATTCACATCTCAGAAGGACTGCAAACTGCCATTTCACAGGCCCTCATGGTTGCCCAGAAGTAGTTAAAATAATGACCACTAAGTCCACATATGACAAAGGACTACTTTTTACTCCAATCTGCCCCCAAAGTAGATATTTATCCAAATGTAGGTCCAGCCCCACAGTTAAAGAAAATCTAAGGGCAGTCTGTCATGGTCACTTCTGTACTTCTCAATTTCAGAAGTGATCACTATGGTCTTTATGAATAAAACAAGCCAATTTCATCTGAGATTTAAAGGCAACCTGGAGATTTAGCTTTACATTTTGATTCCATTCATCTTTCCTTGCTTTTCCATGAGAACATCCTGAAGTCCTGTGCAGAAAAGTGTTAACATAGCAGGCCTGAGTTGTCTACCCTTGGGAAGACCTGCTAGCACAACTGGCCTTGGCTGGTATCTAGACAACTGGATGGGGGTAGGGGGTACCACCCTTTCTAGAACTGACGAGGATGGTTCCTGTGCTTAACTGTGTGCATAAATGATACTGCTCAGCACACACCTGCTGTCTGGGTAACTGCAATTTTGCGAGGGGTTAGTTATAGGGTGCCTATGTGATCAACTTCCAATAAAAAACCCGGGGATCGAGCCTCTAATAAGCTGCTCTAGTAGACAACATTTCATGTGTTGTCAAAATTTGTTGCTGAAAAACTTAAGCATGTCCTGTCTGACTCTTAAAAACCTGGGACTGTTTCCTTCCAGACAAGCGATGGTGAACCTTTTAAAGTGTTGAACAGTAACAAGTGGCTCACTGCAGCATGCATGCCATAGGTTCACCACCACTACTCTAGATTTTCCCCCTTTGTTGATTTTGCTTTCTTTTGCTATAACAAATCATAGCTATAACAAATCATAGCTATGAGTCCTAGAGAAACATCAAACCCTGTCCAACATCCCTATGTATGTCTAACTATAGTTTTATAACAAGAGGTCTTTCTCAATGACTTCTGAAGTTTTCTGACCTTCCTTAGTTTGATGGCTGTTTTATTACTCCTTTAGGTATCTTCTATTTAAGAGACAATTTCATAATTCAAAAAAAGTTTAACTCAGCCAATATGTTAAGCAACATATAAAATATACAGTAGGTGTTAAATACCCCAATTTCTTTAGAATAACTAATATATTTATCTATAGCATAAAGTTCTGATATATAAGCTTTCATTTTGTATAGGATAGGAGTATCGTTAGTTTGTTACATGTTTTACATACTCCTTACTGATGGGCTTAACTGAGTGAGTTAAAAAATTATGTTGCCTGAGTTATTTTAGTGAAGAATTTTCTTTAAAATGAATACACAATCAACCTGTGACAAGCCAGGGAGAGTCAAAGACAGGGATTATGATTTCCTAGAGACTTTCCTAATGCTACACAAGGGAAATCTGGAGTAGAAACAGGAAGTGGGGAATGGAGATGGGAGTTTCTGGGTACTGCTTGAGTCTTTGTTCTCATGAGTCCCAAGTCACACCTACGCCTCCTTTCTCAAAGCAGAGAGAGCAATAAGGAGAACTGATGTTCTGGGCTCAATTTTGATCAGTAGGAAAGAACCAGTTGGGAAGCCTAAGTATCAGAAACTTTGAAAGAAAATCACCATGTTACCTCAGTAGTTTGCAGAATAAGAAATACTAAGCATAAGTGGCTTTCAAGCCCAGACTTGAAAAACCACATTACAGAAAGTAGAAATTCCTATCAATGAATATGACTCTAAAAACTAAGACCAACAATTTTCACTAGATAATTACTAACAATGTCAGAAAAGAGGAAGGATAGTTTCTAAATTAGTGCTATTATAGGAGGATACTACAATAGGCTCAAAGTTAAAAAAAGAAAGCTTTTAAGATAAAAGACACACCACCTTACCAATAACAAAGTTTTTAATACTCCTATGAGGAAGATCTATAATGTTCAGAATGATGAGATGCATAAAACTATTAAAGAACTTTTGCTACTGTGAGTAATGAAGGGACACACAAGAAAAATGATATATACTATTGTCAGATCAAAGCATGACCGTCCATAGAGGCAAGTATTCTTTGAGCAACATAAAAATGGAACAGTAGGCTCAAGAACATCCATCTATGTGCTTTAATGTGGATCTAAGCCTCCAGGCCCACGAATGTCACACACTTAGATTCTAGAGGAATTTGTTAATATAATCTTCAAGCTAGTGTCAAAGTTGTTTCAGAAAATGAAAATGCTAAGACATTTACTTCAAGAAGGCAAGAAAATTTTAGAAACAATGGTTCGATTAAACTAATTCTAATTCTTACCAAAATTTTAGGATGGCAGTCAACGAACAGGTATGTAAGCATTAAAATAAAAGGAAAGAAACAAGGAGTAGTGGGAAGGAGAGAGGAATAAGTAAAACCAAGCAATGACATCTCAGCTATTTTAGCTATGTGTCAGTAGACCAGGGTAATTAGCATGGTTCATGAGTCTCAAACGAACTTCTGATAGTCTCAGAAAATAGCCTGTATGAATAAAATAATAAAACTGCAGCTGGATGCTATGCTTACTGGGGTACACTGGCAGCTGTTTGGAAAGTAATTTCTGCAGTTGATTAACAGAAGAATCCCTTGGAGGAAGAGGCCTCTAGCAGAGTGGCACACAGCCCTTAGTAAACATTTGTACCAAGGACTTATATTTAAAGAACAACTTTGAGACAGTACAAAGCCTGGATCATGGAAACTTTATAGGACAAACGTCAAGATCAAGACCAAGTAGGCCAAAATCAGCCAAATTAAATTCAATGAGAATAAATGAATATAAAGTCCTTCATCTAAATTAAACAAAATCACGTTCTGAATGGGGAGAAAGACATGACTTGGCAGCAGTTAAAAAAATAAAAACTAAATTTTTAGAAGTCCCAGAGCAAATGAAAAGATCTGAGAAGTCAACTTGACCAAAAACTTGTGAGCCAAAACTGGGATATGACTGTTTAAAGAAAACTAATATAATACTAGTCTGCATGAATATTCAAAGAAATGTAATCTCTACAGCATGGCAAGCTAGCATCTCCACTATACCCGGTACTGGCCAGACCACATCTGGAACACTGTGTTTAATTTGGGACACTCACTTTAAAAGAGACAATAATCAACTAAAGACTGTCCAAGAAATATAGCCAGGAGAGTAAAACGAACTAGAATTAACACAATAAAGGGCTGAAAGAACCATGCCTGTTGTGCCTGGAAAAGAGAAAACTAAAAAGGAAATGCCAATTTGTTTCAAATCCTTCAAGTAGCAAATGACTTGGAGAACAATTACTGTTTTGTTGTTCTGTATACCCAAGCTAGAGACTATTAGGCAGAAGTTGAGAGGGAACCCACCCTGAGAATACAACATTTCTTTATGAGTTTGTTTTGTTTCAGATAAAGACATGGCAACTTCAGCAGGTGAGGGGTGCACACACACATTCACATACATATTCCAATGAAACCTTGCCCAGGCTGGGATCTTGGCTCAGATGGCTTTTAAAGTCCCTGCTCAATCCAAGGACTCAACACTAAAACCCTTCACTTAGGCTACAATTTATTAGTATGTCAGCAGCTTAAGGAGACCAGTTCTGAGTCCTATCAGGCATAATATGGTGAAGAAGAAAGGTTATGTATGTCTAGTTAGGAATGTTAAATGTTTCTAAATGTTAAAACCTCAAACAATACATATAACATTGTATTCTTTCTGCCCAAGCAAATAGTAAATTGCTTGTTTTTTGATAAAATGTTTAAATACATTCTGTTGGGTTCCATTCAGCAACATGGAGATGACTGAATTTGCCATTACTATATTAATTTTCCACTTACAGATTTAATATATCCTTACAGAACCAGATAAAATGCACAATGCCAATGAAACTACTTCAGTCTGGGGTCATTCATAAAATGGCACTATTTCTTGGTACACATCTCTAATAAGTAACTATACACTAAATATCTTCATAAAAAATCAATAAATAGATATGCCATATTCCTGTGTGGGTCTTATAGTGAAGCCTTTTCAATTAAAATCTAAGATTTTTTTATACTTCAAAAAAATAAGGAAAAACTAGAAAGAATTTTAAAAAGATGAGTAACAAAAGGAGGGGTTAGTCTCATTGGATAGGTATGAAGTACATTTAACCTCATAAGATAGTTATAAAATAATTTAAATGTTGTCTTTGGGAACAGAAGTAAATAGCTTAATGGAATAGAAATTCCCAAAACATAGTCAGGTTGACATAACAACCTGGTATTACATAAGCATTGTAAGTCTCAGGGAAATTACAAATGTACTTTTAAAAATGCAAGATGACTGTGAAATCACTGTAATAAAAATCTACTAAAAATCTAATTTGGAGATAAAAAATACTTCAAGCTTAAAAGTAGAAGAAACTAAAAACAAAAAAATCCACAAACTGGACTATACAATGTCCAATCTTCTAAAAGTCAGAAAGCACCATAAATTAACAAAATTAAAAGCAAATGTATAAAAAATACGTTTTTAAAAAGAGAAACGGTTAATATTTTAATATCTAAATGCTCTTACAAATGAGTATGGGTCAATCTGAATGGTTAAAAGACAATTTATTAAAGAATACCAAAACATCTCATATCTCAAACAAACAAGTCATGTTTTTTTGAAAGGCAATATATTTTTTCAAAACTTAGCACTAGATATGGTAGTATATGCCTGAAAACCCCAACTGCTCCAGAGGCTAAGGTCGAAGGATCTCAGTTCAAGGCCAGTCTGGCAAACTCAGGGAGACCCTGTCTCAGAATAAAAAAATTTTTAAAGGGGGTGGGGCCGTGATTTGCTAGGTGTGTAGCCTGTCGTACATGAGCCCCTAGGTTAAATCCCCAGCACTGCAAAACAACTAGCCAGAAAAAAGAAAAAAAAAAAAAAAAAACCCAAACTTTTAGAATTGGAACTTTAAAAATTGGTGTCCAAAAACTTCTGAGAAAAGTACACAATTTGCACAATTTTTAAAAATATTGTTCTTAAAGTGTGCACATTCTTTAACTCACTAATCTCACTTCAAAATATTTATCTCAAGAACACAGACATAGATGACTTAAAAAATTTAAGATAACTCACTGTGCGAAGTATAAAACATTGGAAATTGTCTACAATCTAACAGTAGGCATAATTAAACAGATTATAAACCACGACATGTTTAAAAACTAGGCTAGGCTGACAGGAACAATTCTGTTATGAAGAATATTCAATTTGGGAAAATAGTCACCCTATATGTGGAAAGTATGCTACAAATACTACTATTCTAAACATTTAGCGTGAAGAAAATATGTGCATGGAATGGAAACTAAAGTATTATCATTGGTCATCCCCGTACGATGAGATGAACTGTAATTTGTTTTCTTCTTTGTGCTTTTCTATGTTTTCTAAATTTTTACAACATACACAATTTCAAGAAAAAATTACGTTACTACCATCTACTAAATTTTGCAACCAACCAATAGTATCACTACTGTTATCTTTAACCACTAATTCTACTTCTAGAAATACACTCTAAGGCTATGAGCAAAAGTGCAAAAAGAAAAAAGAATCATGTCAAGGATGTTTATCACAATGCTATTTATAAGATGAAAAATCTGGCGCTGGGGAATTTTTAAATACAGGTTACCCAAGGTGATGAACTATTGGCAAGCCTTAAAAACTGGTACTGAAGAATGTTAATGCCAGGGAAAACAATTTAAGGCTGTTCAACAGAATATAAAACAAAGTACAAAGGAATTTATGGACAATGCAATTCTAATTTTACAACAATACATGCGTGATAATGTTTACATAGAAAGATCGGAAGGATGTAGACTTTAAAAATGCTGGTAACAGCTGGGCCTGGGGCCCACAGCTATACTAGCTATCAGACAGCTGAGGCATGACTACAAAGCTGGAGGCCAGCCTGGGCAACTTAGTGAGACGGTGTTTCAAACTAAAAAAATGAAAAGGCCTGGGAATGTAACTCGGCATTCCCTGGGTTCAATTCTCAATTCTCACAAGAAATATTATATAAGCTGAATTGTTTGCAAAAAAAGAAAAACATGCTGACAGTGTTTATCTGATAGTTGCATTACCTTGCTGTGATTAACAAATATTTTTCAATGAAAATGTGTTGCTTTTATGATTATAAATTATAGCTACAAAAGTTGAGCAAACTTTGATGTTTACGTACTTGGTTGCTCCATCATCATATGTTCCCATTAAGACTATCGTTCCATCCTGTATGCCCTTCAAAAACTCAATGAAAGGTGCCACATCTGAAAAGAAGAAAGGGTTGGTGTGTTTTAAATGAACAGCCATCACAGTCATTTCTAAAATTAATATTACAAAATAAATACGAAAAGCAATAATTTCTAGTGAAAAGTCATCCAAAAAAGAGGCAAATCTTATAGAGTTTAAAAACTGTCAAGCTTATGGTTAATAGGACCACCATCAGCTTACAGTTTCCCAGTCTTGATGGATCCTGTCTTTTGCACTGATATCCCTGGGGCTAATGCAAATCCAAAGCACTTAAAATAATCTTCTAGGTGTATCTATTTGCTAACAATTGGAGGGGAAATGTAGGCTATCAATAAAAGGAAACTAATCGTGGCAAATATTAGTTATCTTGTGTACCAGGTCCATAAGGACTTGAAAATAAACCACTTGAGTGATGACAAACTGTTGATGCCAGAGAAGTCAGGTGCTACAAATCACTTTACATCTTGAACTCAAACTGTCACGTTGTCCTATGCCCCCAAGTCTAACAGTACTTCAAAATGGGGTTACTTCAAATTTACTCATTTTTTTTCAAAGTAAAAATTCCAAAGATTTTCTCTAATTGATATCTTATAGTAATAGCACTGTCAATTCAGAAAAAAATATAACAAACCAGCGAGCTTAAATACAAAGATGGCAGTGAACTGCAAATATTTATGAAATGGGAGAATGTGCAGCAGTAGTTGATCTGCCCGTGATGAGAAGAGTGGGGACCACCAAAGCTTCTGGTCACAGGACAGGTGTCCCTGTGAGTTTGTAAGAGTGTTTCTATTCATTATAGTAGGATCAATAATACCTTTAGAATCTAAAACTGATGGTAACATTTTATATAGCTTTGACAGCTATGAAATGTTCTCCAAATCTTAATATATAACATTGTACTATAAGCTGAAGAAATGTTAGATAAGCTGAACTGCCTGAAAACTCTCAGCATGAATTTCAAGACTAATAGTTATTCGAGTCTAGGGATGGGGAGGTGCACACTGATGTAGAGAACCGACAGATAAACCAATGTTGGCCTTCCTTCAAAATTGAAGAAGAAACCTTTTGGAGGGCATCATTCTTCCTTAGGATGACTACCCCTTGCCCCTGTATGGTGTTCCTTCCCACTCCTTGAAGAAGTTCCAAATACAAAAGGGAAAAAAAATATTTGTAGATGGCTCTAAATTCATGGAATTAGAAAATTCTATTTTGCTTTCATAGTTTGCTATACTTAGTCAGAAAACAGAACTAGAATAAATAGGATTACTGCTTTCTAAAACGTGACATTTTATCTTATATGTCTAAGGCTCCTACTTACGATTTTTTCTTGAAACTGCTAAATCTTATGTAAGCACAAATCCATTCAGTCAGTGTTTAAATTAGCTATGCCAGTCTTCAAATTGTTCTTTTTAAACGCAGACAGAAACCTAAAGAAGCCCAACGCTCTGAAATAGTTGCCCTATAGAAGAGAGGACTCAGATGTTTTAAAAACCTGTATTTTCATATTATTGTACTCAATGACATACCTCAATTTTATTAACTGTATGCAGTATGGCTGATCACTTAAATATAGCTGGACATTTAGTGCAAAGAAATAAAATGAACATACAAATGATACCATTACTCTCATTACACTATATTGATGTGATTAAGTCAGTGCCAACAGAAGAGTTAGAAATTATTCACACGTACCTCCTCCCCACATGTCAAAATATTTAGTGTCTAATACTTCTCCTGTTTTGCCTGAAAAAGATTGAATACAGATCAAACTATGCAAATGAAATACACCATACACTGTAGAAGACAAATGGTTTTATTCAATGACTGGTGTGCATTCATTAGTAGAGGAAGAATTATATTGAGAATTTAAAATCAGAATCATATGCACTTGAAACATACTTTTGAAGAGTAATTTCTGGATAAGGCTTTCTCATTGATCTTTTACACCAGAGTGGCAAACGGAAGTCCACTACTGAGGGAAGATCATTTCAACTTGAAGCCAGACACAGTTCACCTTTATGTGTTACCACATTCCCTTAAGAATTACCCAGAACTATGCAAGCTTTTTACAGCAAACAAGTATCTACTTGAATCAGATACCACTGTTTTTTTTTTAACAACTGTATTGAACTAAAAGTTCGCATACCACACAATTTACAAACTTAAAATGTAAGATTCAAAAGATTTCAGCATATTTAATCAGGTACTACTTTCTACAGTAAAGGTTTTTTAAGAAGTTACATTTATTTCTCATTGAAAATGGGTTAAAGAGATATTGAATGCTTTACTTAAGAAAATGAAACAACTAGAAGAGCAAAATTTTCTCTCTTAGGAAAGAAATAAAAACTGTTTTCCTGGGCCGGTGAGATAGCTCAGTGGCATAAGCGCCTGCCTGGCAAGCGCGAGGTCCTGAGTTTGACCCCCGGTACCCACAAAAACAAAAACAAAAAAAACTGTTTTCCTACAAGGTGAATGGGATAAGGTGGCTGGTGGTTTCTAACCATGCTACACATTTATAGAATACTTATACCAAAACAAAGGGCATTGGTATGCAGTCAGCCCTCACTTCATGGGTTAGATTTTAGATTTAATTTTCAAGTGGTTCAGGATCCAATGAACTTATCTACAAGAATAAACTTCTGAAAAGAATGTGGACATTTAAAAATGACAATAAAGGGGCCAGTGAGATAGCTCAGTGGCATAAGCGCCTGCCTGGCAAGCGTGAGGTCCTGAGTTCGACTCCCGGTACCCACACACGAAAAAAGGGCCGGTGATATTGCTCAGCGGCATGGGCGCCTGCTGGTGCGCGAGGTCCTGAGGTCAACCCCTGGTACCCACAAAAAAAAAAAAAAAAAAAAAAAGACAATAAATCCTTATTCTTTGTTTCTCCCTCTGCCTACCCAAGAGTCCATGATTCTTTGTTACCTTACACACCCTCATTCCGTCTACCTATCTTAATATGCTAGAGTTCCAAAATGTGTAGCAAGAGTCCATCAACTTAACACTAGATTGTTTCTTTTTCCCTAACCATCTCCACAGGAAGCTTTCCACACAGTACACAGAGTTGGGATGCTTTTGAGAAAGCATGCTATACATACTTAAGTCCAAGTTTCCATCTGGTGGTTTAAGGGACAGGCTTTAGTGTCAAGAGTGGCATTTTCTAACCTGATCCCTGAAGACAAGTGCACATTTTACTTTGGGGCACAAGACTATTCACTGTTTACATCCATAAGTTACAATAACTATTCTCACCATTTGCCAAGGCAACATTGATCCCTCTTCCAACATTATTTTTAACACCACTCATCAACCTAAAGGGGAAAGAGTCAAGACAAATTATTTTATAGTTTTGGCACATAAACATTTATCATAGAAATAAAGTCACTGAAAAAGAATATGATTATACACCATTATTCAGCACTGCAGAGGATAAAGAGGCCTTTATAAATTAGAGAAGACAGTGTAACACTGAGTAATTTTAAAGGAATCCTTAAATAATACTCCACAAATACAAATATATACCAAAAAGTATTAGGGCTGAAATACCAGACTATTTCCTGCTGCTCTGTATCACACTATGGAATACCATGTTAGAAACCCTTAAGCATGTGGATATGAGACACACCTTCTTCACCGTTCTCAAGGGGTTAAGCAACAGATGATTCTCTCCCCCACTTTTTGCAGTATCAGTGTAACGAGATGGAGTGATATGCTACTTACATCCTTATGATGTGAAAACAAGAGAAGTGAGGGAGTACTCTTCCATGAATGTTTCACAGAACTGTGAACATTCTCCTAGTGATTATCAGTGTAAAACCTCCCTGCATTCAGATAGCATACTGTACTCAGCTAATTGCTATATCTAACCACAGCCATGCATATGGTCTGTCTGATAATCAGCATCCAATGGCAGCTCCTAAGCCCACCAAGTAAAAACAATGATACCGTGAAATAGAGGGCACAGTGAAACATTTGCTTATGATTAGTTTGTTCAGTTAGAATTATTAAACTTAAATTGTAGGTACTTTTAATTTTAAAAATTCAAGGCATTAGTAATATTCCCAGCAGCGTGCGAAATACTTAACAACTGCTTTAAGGTTAGTGGAGAGGTCAGCATGCAGATGTGTGAAGATGCACACACGATACATAACTTGGATTTTACTGACATAAGTGATGTGTAGCACACACTTCCGCAAATAAAATCTGTATTGCTTTATTGTAAATTTATCAATGAGTGCAGTTCTAACACAAATGTTGGATATCATTTTGAGTGACAAAAAAACTAAAATGAAGATTTATGTTGAAACTAATATGTTTTCAAATACTAAAAAAATTTCTTCGATCTTTATTTTATCCAGTCTAACAGCCTCATGCATGACAGACTTTTAAGTTTAATTTGCATTATTACAGTTTTCGCTCTCTCTTCAAGCCTAGACCTCGAGTCTGAAAATTTTCTGTAGAGTCACAGCAATCACTACAAAGGCTATACAAAGAGATGTCCCAAAGCACTATAAATACGTTAAAAGAAAAAATTTTTAAATGTTCATGAAGTTCATAAGAACACAATAAAATGAAAACAAAAAATAGAATAAAAATATAAAATGGCAAACTTAAGTCCTCATGCATTGATAACTATTATAAGTGTAGTTTAAACATTTCAAATAGGGGCCGGTGAGATGGCTCAGCAGCGTAAGCGCCTGCCTGGCAAGCGCGAGGGCCCGAGTTCGACTCCCAGATCCCACATACGAAAAAGGGGCCGGTGATATCGCTCAGCGGCATGGGCGCCTGCTGGCGCGCAAGGTCCTGAGGTCGACCCCCGGTACCCACAAAAAAAAAAAAAACACATTTCAAATAAAGACAGAAATTAATACAATGGGTTAAAACAGGACCTAACTACATGCTGTCTATAAGAAACTTACTTTAAATATAATGATATTGGTAGTAGAAAGAGATAAAAAAAAAAATCAAAGATTAGAACTCAATAATAACTCAACTTAAAAACGGGCAAAGAACAGCTATTTCTCCAAAGATATAAAAATAGCCAATAGCACAAGTGGAAACAGTTCAAATGTCTATCAACTGATGAACAGGTAAACAAAATGTGGTATTATCCAACTGTTACAGCATCCATCTTGTGTCTAGATGTCCCCCCAAAGCCTCATGTGGTCATAGGTGGGGCTTTTTCAGAGGTGGCTGGATCTAGAGTGTATGACCCTGGGATTGATTCACGGTGCAATGCTAGGATCAAGGGCACTAGGACTAAGGGTGTGATACCTGCCCTAAGTACCCTGGATAAGATATAAGGGAGAAAGAGCTGTGGTCATCCCTTGTTGCTTTGCTATCTTCTGCCTGCCATGAACTGCTTCTCCTCTGTGATGCCTGTCTCCCATGCCACCCTGCCCTAAATCCAGCTCATTATGGACTGAAACCTCTACTGAGTGTGAGCTAAATAAACCTTTCCTCCTTTAACATTGGGCATCAGGTATGTTGTCTCAGCAATGGGAGAAAAATAACTAAGACACCATCCATACAAAGGCATATTATCTAGACATACAAGGAATGAAGTATTGATTAGGCAACAACACGGACAAAACTTGAAACCATTATTCTAAGTGAGGAAACCAATCACAAAGAACCACATGTAACACCATTTGTACAAAATACCCAAAATAAGCAAATCTATAGAGACAGAAAGTTAACAGTTATTGATGGCTTTGGGGTGGGAGGTAGGGTAGAAGGGCAAAAGCAAAGTAGTAGTTTCTTTCAAGGAATAAAAATGTCTTTAACTCGATTGTGGCAAAGGTTGCACAAAACTATGAATAACACTAAAAACCACTGACTGTATATTTTACAGAAGTGAAATGTACGGTATGTGAATCACATCTCAATGCTGTTTAAATGAAAGAACTAGTCTTGAGCACACACATAAGAAAGGTCAGGCTGTATTACAAGTGTTGGCTCTGCTGCACCAGAGGGGAATTTCAAAACACATTAATATATTTCAAAAATATATTACATAAGTAAACTCCACCATTCATATTAAGCCTCAATAGCTATAATCCACTTGTTGGATTAGTAATTAAATCCACATAGGCTTTTCAATGAAGGCAAAAAAGAAGCACAATAACAGAGGATTCCCACAAGAGGGCAGCAGCTTATAAATTTTCAAAATCAAATTCACAAGAAAACCTATAACCAAAAAAAAAACCCAAACCCAGTTATGAACATGAAGGTCCCCACTTCCACACCTCATCTACAAGCAAAAACCTAAAGGAAATGATTATATATGTACACATCTTTTAATACAGTTTCTATAAGGTACAATCAAAATACACAATGAACGTTTGAATTTTAAAACTTATAGGAAAAAACACATCGCCATTGATCGTAACACTCCTCCGCCTCTGCTTATCCCATAATTCTTATCACTTTCTTAAGCAGTTCTAGAAGTCATCTTTTGTGTCTTTACAAGGTATGATACAAAACAAAACAAAACAAAACAGAACACCCAAACAAACCATGAACGGTGCTGCTGAGTGCCACACAACCTAAAGATAGGCTCCTAAAAATATTATGGTGCGTCCTGATCCACCTTATTCACCAGCTCTGGCCCTGTGTGATTTCTGGCTCCTCTCCAAAGTCAAAAGGTAAACGTTCTGAATCGATCCAGGACATCTAGGCAACTACAACAGTGTAACTAAAGACAATCATGAAAGAGGACTTTTAGTACTACTGCACAATGTGCTAAGAATGATGGAATAAATGTATTTAAAGTGTGAGGGAATGTTCTGAAGGAGATTGACAGCAGTAGGCTAATTACTAAAATATATTTTTAAAAATATGTATTCACTGTATTTTTTGATCACACTACATAGTTACTATGTCTTAAAACATTAAGGCCAGGGTTGGCAAACTACAGCTCACAAGCCAAATGCATTCAGCCTTTCTTCTTTTTCCTTTCGTCCTCTTTTCTTTTTTTCTTATTTGATTTACTACTCATGAGTTTAGAATAGTTTTTATATGTTTACCTGGTTACATTTTAAATGATTTTATAAGTATAACGTCTTGACTTTACCTCTTGGCCCTTACCAATAAAAATAACATCTGGATGAGTTCAAGCCAGCCTGAACTATATAGCAAGACCCTGTCTAAATAAATAAATTAAAAAAAAATAATAACATCTGGTTCTTTAAAAAAATATTCTAAGTAACCTGTATATTTTTGTACAAAGGATTAAAATGATAATAAAAGGTGAAATATTACTAATATCAATTTCACACAAACAAGTCAAATTAGTATGCCTTAGATGAAAGCTTTAACTTGAACATACGTAAATTCTATGTGCTAACATAATGGGGCCAGGGGCTACAATTCCTGTTTTGCAGAACACCTGAGGTTTATACCCAGCATTTTCTAGCTCTAGCTAATGAGACTTAAAATTCCTGTTAATCTTCATAACATATCTTGATTTCGCTTGTTCGTAACATCACAAACACTTCCTGTCTTAACAGAAATCTTAACTCCCACTTTCTGGCTTAATTCCCACTTTCCGTCTCTTCAGTGTCTCACACTTGGCTGATGATGACATTATGGGCTTGATTTCTTCTGGAGGGGCTAACATGTACGGTAAACACTGTTGCACAGCATCTCTGACCCAGAGAGCACCACCTCCACAGCTGTGACAAATGAGAAGTGTCCCTCTGGGAAGCAAATCACCCCCAAGGAGATACACTGATCTAGATTAGTAGTCTCCAAACAACTTGCTCGTATTCAGAACAGGTGCAAGAAAATATAAAAATTTCCATTTGCATCGTTTTATTATCCACTTATATATTTTAGAGGGTATACTAGTCCGTTCCCAACAGGAAGGCAGTTATCACAGAGCTGGCAGAAACTGGCAACAGTCTTCTCAATGTTTTCTCTATTCCATAATCATTTTACACTGCAGACAGATGATGTTTTTCAACATAAATGAAATCATAACTTGCCAGAGTACGAAAACCTTCAACAACTTCCTGACATGGTCAGAAAACTATTTCAACCCCTCACCTGCATTGCCTGAAGTCCCCGTATGGCCTGACCCTATTCGCTTCTCTCCAGAGCTTCCCCATCCTCTGGCGCACTCGCCCTTCTGTCCATTCTTCACCGGGCTGTCTTCTCGTCCCCGTGCTCTGACTACACATCACTGTCTCAGAATCTGTTCTGTGACCCTCTACGTCAAGACGCCTCCTCTCGCTCACTCCCCCATCACACATCACACCAGGATGCCTGTACGGCTGGTGCCACGATGTACAGTCACGTATTTGCATTTACTTTTTAAGCGTCTCTCGTTGTTAGTAGACTGTAAGTTGTGAGACATGAGGGACTATGTTCCATAAGTAAGTGAATGAATAAGGCTCAGAAAATTCAGATTCTTTAAACTTAAAAAAAATCTTTTAAAGATTAAAAAGAATACACTGCAAATACACTGGATTATGACTAGGTCCCTGTGGTGTCTCCACTGGGGATCTCCGGTCAATTATTCAGCCCTGCTATCAAGACTAGCTTCATGACCTGAAGCCTAGCTATAAAACCCCATCAATTATTTAATTTCTCATGGGAATGGCAGAATGTTTCTTAAAATGTGGATGGATTCCTGGTCAGACTCAATCTTATGGTTAAAGAAACTGAAATGCAGCATAAATTCTACATGACTTGCCCATCATGCTAGAACCAAATTCTCTGGCTCATTACCTACATATTTTTCTTTTTGACCTATATAATCCCTGAAGAGAAAACCTGCTAGTTGAAAAAAAAATCTCTTTTTATTAAGCTTATACACACCAAGTGAGAGAGTAGACATCTAAGGAAAAACTGCAGGCTAAAAGCTTTTTACCTGTTACTGTATTTAGAATAGTAACTTGGAGTCTCTTTAACCAACGGAGGCAAACAGGGAGAATGGGAATATTTTTAAAAACCAACGAATGTCTAAAACCTAAGTGCCTTATTACATATTGGTAAAAACAAGACTGGTATAATGAGGTACCAAAGACAGTTTGCTAATAATGGATCACCAGCAGCATGAAGGAAAAATAAAAAGGAAATAAGCAGACGTCTTGACAATCATCTAGCTCAAGCCCTTAATTTTTCAAGAAAAGTTTATCCCATGAGGAAGAACAACTTTCTCATAGCTAACTCACTGCAAAATGGGCCAGGATAAAAAAATGTAAGAGCTTCTATATTAAAAAGAAGAGAGACAAAAAGGTTTGGGAGAAACTGTCTACTATAGGTAAGTCTCTTTTAACATCTTTAACATCACCTTAGTCTTTACAGAATTAAATGTCATATTTATTATCCCACATCAAATTTAAATGTGCTCATCTGGGCCAGTGAGATGCTCAGCGGCTTAAGTGCCTGCCCAGCAAGCGCGAGGGCCCGAGTTCGACTCCCGGAACCCACATACGAAAAAGGGGCTGGTGATATCGCTCAGCGGCACAGGCGCCTGCTGGCGCGCGAGGTCCTGAGGTCGACCCCCAGTACCCACCAAAAAAAAAAAAAAAAAATGTGCTCACGTATCTAGCTTTCCAGGCAATCTGATTAAAAGTAACAACTGAAAGTGGGGTTTTGCAACCTCAGAAGCAGTAATTCAAATCAGAGGTGGCAGCTGGCACTGAGATAAAATTCTGAAAGCCTACAAACCAAACTTTGTGCAGTATCTCAACATGGGAAACTAGCTTAGGAGCAAGGAGTTTCTGCAGTAATAGACCTGTGGTTATCAATGGATTATTTCACATTTCAAAGCAACAGTCAAGTACTATAAATGAGAGACGCTGGTTTGCCAGGTACAGTACTCATCATTCATGACCATGCTGTCTACAAGACTAAGCCATCATATAATTCTAACTGGGTTGTTCAAACCGGTGTCTGGGAGCCACAAGTGGCTACTGAACATGTGAAATGTCAGATGACTGGGCACTGAACCTTTAATTTTAATTAATTTAAATGAACTAACTTCCTCCCTGGTAAGTTAAATAAATTAAAATTAAATAGCCGCATGTCTCTGACACCTACCAAATGGGACAGTGCAAATCTAGAGAATTCTCTCAGAGGAAAGCCCTCACTCTACACAAAGCTGGATAAATTCTGCATTCTTTGTCACTTGCTAATAAAAAAAAATAATTCTAACAAACTTTAAATTCATAGGGAAAACTATATAATGATAATTAAAAGCACTTTCCTTTAGTAAAAGCATGTCCAGTCCATTTTGAGAAGATTCCCTGAGCCCATCAGGTTCTGCTAGCTGTAATTTAACTAATAGCACACCTTACAGTGGCAAATCAACACATACTTACACATTGTCCTCCAGGCAGATTTTGGGTCCCACCACATTGGCTGCTCCACTTGCCATTTTAAAAGCAAAATGTTTCTCAGGGCAAGCTTTTGAGATCCCACATTTATATCTGGGAGGTTTCGTAGCTTTGGGGGAGAAATAGGACTTTGTTGTTGTTATAGTTAGAGAATAAGTTAACAGACTCTACAATCTGTTTTGCATCTCAAACCACAAAGACATTATGTAAAACATCAAGATACATATATTTTAAAATATATACTAGAATTTTTTCCCCATAAGCGTTTCAAAGAACTTCAAAAAACAACAAGAAAACACAATAACAAAACTAGACCCTACTGGGTCATTAGGATACAGGAGGTTTAAAATTCTTACTTTACATTTCCAGTCTACATATCCATAAAAAACAATTACCTCAAAGATAACTAGAAAGCCTAATGTCCCACTAGCCACCTTTAACTAGAAATTCTCCTTTTACTCTTCTATCACTTTCTGGACTTATGATACTGGACCTAAAAACCACTAATGGAAGAAAATATTCATAATAAATAAATACCAGTGGTATTGGGCTGTGCAAATAGCACCCATATAATGTTACCCACATTTTTGTTTATTTAGCAGTTCTGCAGATTCAACCCAGGGCATCAAGCAAACTACACAAATGCTCTACCACTGAGCTACATCCCCAGCCTGCATGCATATAACTTTAAGACACAATTTCCAAGTCAGTTTCTACTACCACTGAACTATCAGCACTGCTTAAGTATAAACTCTCAAGTGCCTAAAATATAGAAGAATGTACGTTTGTAAAATATTAACATGAATTACTTACAACGTGCAGCTGTATCCAATGCTGACCTTGCTAAGGAAAAAAAAAAAGTTACTTTTGTTAGAATAAGCCTATTGCTAAGTGTCCATTTTTTAAACACATTTAGAACTTTCTAACAGGCTTATTAAAATATGTGTTTGAATACTCAGTATACAATTAAGTAAAATGAGTATCACTTCACAGAAATTAATTTTATACAATTCATTATAAACAATTATGTTGAGGAATCATGGAGAGTAGTAGTATGGTAGAAAATTTTATTTTTACCTTTACATTTTGTTGTCTTAGTTACTACACATTTAAATCCCAATCAGAAAATTACTCTACAAACCTACCATTAAAAGACTATAAATATATACCTGCTAAATAATTACAGTATTAAAAGTTATAGCTGCTATATGATATTGGGCACATAAGCATATAAAGTTCAGAGAGTATAAATCTATCTTGTTGGCTAGGTTAGAAAATCAGAAGACAGCAAAAATAATTCTTGGCAACAAGGACAAGGAAGGGGACATCACAATCCTGGACTTCAAGTTATACCACAATGCTACGGGGATTAAAAAAAAAAAAAGCATGATATTGATAAAAAAATAGGGCCGGTGAGATTGCTCAGCGGCGTAAGCGCCTGCCTTGCAAGCGTGAAGGCCCGAGTTCGACTCCCGGAACCCACATACAAAAAAGGGGCCGGTGATATCGCTCAGCGGCACGGGTGCCTGTTGGCGCGTGAGGTCCTGAGGTAGTCCCCTCGGTACCCACAAAAAAAAAAAAAAAAAAAAAAAAAAAAAAATCACACTTGTAGATCAATGAAATAAAATAGGGGATGCAGAAACAACGCCAGACTCACCCATGCTGTCACAAATGACAAAACTGCCTGTTCTTTCAAGGCTAAGTAGGACCACAACGCATTTTTGAAAATCCATATTCTGTGAAAAAAAACCACTATGTCCTCTCCAGTTCCATAGTCTTAACCTCTGTTTTGTATTTCCTGTGCCACTTTTTGATTGTTGATTTTTCTGCATTCTAATGTAATTACTTCAACATAAAAACAAAAATAAAGATCTAACCCCAATGTTCAGAAACACTCATATCAGAAAGAATCATGAAGAAGTCAACAGATTTCAGTACAGTTCTGATGGTATTTTAGAGGAGCTTCAACATGAATTCTTGTGGGCATGGGAAAAAAAAGAATTAAGATGTATTATGTACATATAACAACGCTACACAAGGAAAGTAAATACTGTACACTGCAAACATGTACTAATAAAAATTTAAAAGATTAAAAAAGAAAAATTATTTAAAAAAAAGAAAATCAGGGGGTGGAAAAGAAAGGGATGGTAAGAAGTGGGAAGCTTTAATTTTTGCAAAATAGAAATGTATTAGGTATAACAATTTTTAAAAAGGTCATTACTAAGAATTTTATATAAGGTTCAAGGAATCCATGAGGTCAAACCTCAATATGAAGGTAGTAGATCTCAACCCAGCCATCTATCACAATTATACTTAGTGCTCTAAGCATCAACACCTGATCCCAGCCTGGGAAATTATAACTCAGAGTATTAAAGTATTGTCCACACCCATTTCCCAATTTGACTAATAAGTATGCAGTGTGATAAATGTTAGCCAGCTGTCTGACTGTAAGTAGTCACTTGTTTTTACTTCCGTACTATTTTTGGTAAGTGTGAATTTCCTGTTAGTCCAATATTCAAACTGCAAAACAAAAGTTAAAGCTGACAGTATCTAAATGTTCAAAAGGAGGAAAATGACCAAGTGAAGCCTCATTCACTCAACAAAGCACTCTCTAGAATATTATGCACTTTATGACTTTAATAAATCATAAAGGTAATATAATAAATGATGTGGAAAAAGTTTAATATATGGAATAAAGTAGAAAACAAACTTTATCCATAATGTTAAACACTAAAAATATTTATACATAAGGACAGAGACTTGAAGAAAACAAGAAAATGAAAAGTTGGTAAATACGGTTTTTGGGATTCCATTACTAGGGTCCATTCTTTCAATTTTCTTAATTATGTTATTTTCCTTGATTATATTATAAAAGGGGAAACAATTACAGAGATCTAATCCAATGATCTTATTTTTGTAAATGAGAAAACTAAAGCTCAGGAGCATAAGGACTAGGAATTCTCAACTTCACCGTGTCCTGAATACAGGCGTTACCTGGCTCAGGTGTTACAATTTCTAGAAAGCAGCAGTGTTACAATCAGGAACTCTGGTCTACCTCACCTATGGTAGTGAGGTACCAGGAAGACAGTGGGATCAGAACAGGGTTAAATTATACAGCTCATTCACATATGGTGGGAGTCTCCCTCTGTCAAGCACTTTTGTGTGTGCTACTGACTTGACCATAATTTTTTCCTTAAAGATAAAGAAACTGAGGCCACAATGGTTTACTGACTTGATCTGTTCTAGGTCAGTTTTTTTTTTTTTTTTTTTTTTTTTTTTTTTTTTTAATATGGGTACCGGGAGTTGACCTCAGGGCCTCGCGCTTGCCAGCAAGCGCTTGTGCCACTGAGCAATATCACCAGCCTTTTTTCCTTTATGTGGGTTCCAGGAGTCGAACTCTCAGGACCTTACGCTTGCCGGGCAGGCACTTATGCCGCTGAGCCATCTCACCGGCCCTAGGTCACAGTTATTGCAGGGCCAGATTCTAAAGGCGTCTCTCATGTAGCGCTCAAACTCCTATTGGACTACCTCTGGAAATGGAAATGTCTGAGGTCTTCTGATCACACACACACAAAAATGCTAGTCCCACTGGGAGTAGGAAGCAGGACAAGAAGTCTTTAAAACAAACACTTTTGACTTCAGAGGGTTCAAGAATAGAGAAAGTGAGCTGTCAAGGATGCTGCTGAAGTAACCCAGGTAAAAAGGGATAGTTTGGGGGAAAGAAAATATGAAAGGTACTGACTGTCGGTTTGAAAACAGCAGACTCAGAGAAACCAAGGAAACAACATTGACAGGACTTGAGAATGGACCAAATGCAGGGGTGCTGGAAGGAAGCAATCCGGATACTGGTCAGGGATCTGCTTTTAAAAGCGTTTGGGTATTTAGTCATATGAGCCATTGAACAAAAGCACTTGTATCTTCTTTGTGCTGAAGAAGTTTGTAAGAGTAAGGGTACAAGGGTGGGGATATATGAAGAATTCTGCTGGACCTGCTAATTTTAGGACACTTTTGAAGAAGATACAAGTGGAATAGCATAGATACCCGCTGTGAAGAAGAACTGGCATTGAAATATAACCTGGAAAATTAGGAAATAGATGAGGCCATCAATTATCAAATAATGACCAGATGCCAAGGAATCTTAGCAACCTGGAGAGGCTAAAGAAAAGAAGACAGAAGAAAAATCAGAGAGGAGTTTCTAAAATGGTCACGCTAGCTTGCTTATATAATTCAAGGTATGAAAACAGTAACTGCCACCCAATTCTAGGGGGAAAAAAAATGAAATGTAACTTTACTGAGATATAATTTTGGGGAAACCAGTTTATTAATCACAAGACTTTTAAGTAAACAACATCACTTCCACTTATTTTGTGGAAGTGCCCAAGATGCTTGATGGTAAAGAAACTCTCATGAAGGACTTCTTTACAGATGAAAGTTCACTGTTACCCTATATTCATCAAAACCAAAAGTCTTCTACCAGGGCTATCATTCTGAGAATATTAGCAGCTGGAACCAAACAGGTAAATGACCTTCCATTATAAAAGGATGTCATCCAAGAGTGGAGCACACTCATAACACATGCACCAAATCCCCTCCTCTTATACAACATTTATTCTTCACACTCTGAAAGCTTTAGTCCTCAATTTCTTTTGATATATACAACTTCTCACCTCAAAGAACAATAACAAATCTTTCTGATTTAGCTGTATCAATGAATGTCTTTCAATAAGGCTAATGAATCAGAACTATTTTGTACTTTTGTTTTGAATAATGTCTCAAGTAATTTATGTATATACTACTTACCAAGGATTTAAATTTCAGGATAAAAGTAAATTAACTCCATAGAACTTTAAGTATTCACTGCAACAACATATGCAAAAAAATAATTTGGACTGAGTTCCATACATTTACTAGCTTAAGTGTATATGCCGAAAACTAACACTACATTAAATCACAATCATAAATAAGTCTGGTGAATTGTATCCAGGTCCATATCCTGGCTGGGACACTATCTTATAGTTTCCAGGATTTTACTAATAGGAGACACTGAATAAAAGGTATGCAGGATCTCTGAGTACTTTTTGTTCTGTTTTGGAGACAGCGTTTGCTATGTATGTAGTCCCGGCTAGCCTTGAACTTGATACATAGCCCAGACTGGCCGCAAACTCACAATCCTCCTGCCTCAGCCTTCTGAGTGTTGTGCCTACATGCATGCATCATCATGCCTGGGTCTCAGTATTTCTTACAAATGTATATAATTTTACAATTCTCAAAAATGTTTCATTAAAACTTGAGTTTTTTGCTTTGTTTCTTGGTAGGTTTGTATTTCCTATTTGTTTTTTGGTGCTGGGGTTTGAAGCCAGGGCCTTACACACTCTAGGCAGATGCTCTACCACTGAACTCCATCCTCAGACAAAAATATTGTTAAAAAAAAAAAAAAAAAAAACCTACCTTGTAATTTCAACTAATTTCAATAAAAATTTTGTTTTAATTTTCTAAAACACTATGTACTAAATCTTGATTTACAGAAGCTATTGGGTATCACGTAAGCTGCTATACCAACAAGTGGGAAAAAAACAGAAAACTCACCACTAGAAGCACTAGTGGGCACCTGGAATACTGATCATATGAACCAGTCCCACACTGGGCTACACTTCTTACCCTTTGATAAATTAAGTGAGATATTAAATACATCGCAGAACACATAATTCATTTTGATAATATCCTGAAATGAGAATAAAATAAACCCCACAAATTAAATTTTCACAATCCAACAGACTGGAATCTAATAAGGTTTTATAGATATAATGTACTACTTCACTTCTGACATCAAAACGTGCATCTGCTCTAAGGATGCCTAAATTAAATAGTTAAAATGCACACTATAAAATTTTGCAAGTACGTAACACTGGGAAAAATTTAAATGAAAATCAGGAGAGAGAACTATCCTAGTTAAAGTATTGAGCATTTGTTCTCAACTGACTACCACTCATTTTCCCACTTTGGAAATACTCTTCTTTCTCACATAAAAATCTGAATTCTCAATTATCTACATTCATTTAAACTCAATCAGTATTTCCATCTGCAGGGCCCAGTGCTAATGCGGGGTGAAGCACCAGGATGTTACTGCCCTCCCTCTGGTGAGAAGACAGACACAAGAGAAAGAAAAAGAAGGAAGGGTCTACAATGTAAAGCAGAATAAAAGCAGTGCTAAAATGATATAGGTACAATGCAGTTAGAAACAACAGTTCAGAAAAAGGAGCAACATTCAGGTAAAGGAGGCGCAGGGCCGGTGAGATAGCTCAGCAGCATAAGCACCTGCCTGGCAAGCGCGAGGTCCTGAGTTCAACTCCTGGTACCCACATACGAAAAAAGGGCTGGTGATATCGCTCAGTGGCACGGGCACCTGCTGGCGCGCGAGGTCCTGGGTTCAATCCCCGGTATCCACAAAAAAAAAAAAAAAAAAAAAAAAAAGAGAGAGAAGGAGGCGCAAACAAATCTCCAAAGAGGGGGCACTGATGCAGAGTTCTGAAGAGTGAGATGGATTAAGAGGTGACACGGTGATGAGAAAGGTGTGCAAGGTGTGGAACCAGCATGAGCAAAGGCCAACGTATCAAGGACAGGACAAGCTCTGTGGCAGAGTATCAAGGACAGGACAAGCTCTGTGGCAGAGCAAGTGTGACACCTAAGGCAGGCAGGTACAGAGAACAGTTCAGAAGGGCAGGCTGGGGCTTTGAGTGTCATGTTGACCACGGACTTTGTATTTTATTCTCCAGGAACTGCAAGTACTAAATGTTCATGAGTTTTCAAGAATGACGATGGGCCAGTGAGATAGCTCAGTGGCATAAGCGCCTGCTTGCAAGAGTGAGGTCCTGAGTTCGACTCCCGGTACCCACAGGAAAAAAAAAAAAGAATGATGCTGAGAGTGGTGAAATCCGCATACAGCAAAGACAAGAAAGAGACACGATGTTTAAGAAAACAGTATGGATGACAGATGAAGATCCGGACTAGGGAGGAGACAGGGGCTAAGGCTATGGACAGACGTAGATTACTGGAGGGGAATCACCAGCTAGCTGCATGTGTACAATGACCGTGCCATACCATGGCTTCGCCCAACCTCTTCTTCACTCTTCTCTAAAAACAGTGGGCCTTTCTCCGAATAGTTTTCCTACTTGTACCAATGGTTCTGTTGGCTCCCTTCTCTCAAGGATCCTTTTTTTTTAATCTGTTCAATCTCTTTTCATTGATTTGTCACTCACAAAATTTTCACTCACCGTTTATAGATAAGTGAAAGTCTGCTACTTTTTTTTTTTTTTTTGTAGGTACCAGGGGTCAACCTCAGGACCTCGCGCGCCAGCAGGCGCCTGTGCCACTGAGCGATATCACCGGCCTTTTTTTCGTATGTGGGTTCCAGGAGTCCAATTCAGGACTTCGCACTTGCCAGGCAGGTGCTTATGCCACTGGGCCATCTCACCGGCCCAAAGTCTGCTGCTTTAAAAAGGAAAAACACGTTTCTACATCAAGCTACCATCCTATAATAATCTTCCCTTACCCTGAACATTTCTTAGAAGGATCAGCTATACATTGTGTTTCCAGAGCAACAATGTATAAAACCTCAATGCCATGGTTTCTGCTCCACAATTCAACTGCAACCAGCTGCACTCTCAAAGACCACCAGGCTGGCCATAAGGTGGTAATAAACATACACAGACCGGAACAAGTAAAGAGAAGTTGCACTATAACTTCGCAATAACCACTTTAAGCTGCATCTTAGATACCTCATTTTAAGATGAATGCTTAAAAACAGCCAAGTTCAGGAAGAAAATGATCAATATATCAAGGCGAGCAAATGTGAAGGAGGATTCCATTACCTGAAAAGATGAAATGCATAAGGGGGTCTGAAGAACCTGAATACAGTTTAACTATCTGAAAGATCATGATGTAGAAGAGAGTTCTAGCAGGCAGAAGCAAGATCAGGGACTGAAATTACTTGGGAGTACAAAAGGCAGAATTAAATGTTACACAAAGATGTACTCTACGTAGTCCTGGAAGAAATTCACATGAAATGTTACACATCACAATCACCTGTAGAATTGTTACTCAGAATGTGGTCCACGCATAGGAACCTCAGCACCACCAGGAAGTGCGTTCAAAATGCGGAATATCGGGCCACATCCCAGACCCTGAATCAGAATTCACATTAGCCAAGATTTTCTAGAGATTCTGTTGAGAAGCACTGGTATAAAGTCTTGAGCTTGGATGAGAGAGAAAATAAATTAAATCTTGAGGATCCCTTCCAAGCATTAATTCATACAAAGCGAAACTCACTAATCCGGAGATCTCAAAGTTCTTTCATTCAATTCTGCCTACGAGGCCAAAATACTGTTTTTAGGTTTTACAATTTCACTTTCCATGCTTTATTTTTAATATCTTAAACAACACTGCAGCCAAAGTTTACTCAAAACAAGGATCTATGAAAAGTATAAGTAATGTCTCTAAATTCAAATAATGAAGGCCTATAGTCTCTCCAAAAGACTCAATTAATTTTATATAGAGGTTTAGTTAAATATAAGTACTTACCACTTTAATACATAAACACTAAATTCTATTCTTTATTCTCATAATGGTATATTTATAAACTAGAAATACAAATTAGGTACTTAGATACACAATTCTCTAAAATAGCGTTAAATTGGTTCCATTTCATTAACTTATGGATTTTGTTAAAAACTGAGTTAAACTGCCTTATAACAGTACATTTAATATATAGAAACATTACATGGATACCAAAAAAAAAGTCACAAAAGAAAAGAAGGGCAGAAAGTAAGATGAATTTCAATGACCAATATTTAACATACACTATTGTGACTCCTAATCACTTGGTAACTGAGGACTAGATTTGGGTTCAAGTTTTCCAGCATCCAACAATTTAAATTTAAGGGTTGCATCTTTTAGAATGTGCATTTAGAAGCCATGATTAATGCCTCTCACTAGGTATAAAAAAGTCTTTTTAAATGTGTTCAAAGTGTTGAATAGAAGATTCATTACTTTACACTAAATTCTAAGACTTCTTACGTATTTTAGAATATTCCAACAAATTACTTTTACTGATAATTCTTTTTCTAGGCCGGGTAAACAGCAGTGATTCAGTGTTGAGAGTTGATAAAAATTTAGACAACTACATTGAAAATAATGTTTAAAAAGGGAAAAAAAAACTTACCAAATAGATTTCCTAAACTTGCATCCATTTTTATTTCAAATACTTGAGAAATAACATAAAATGTTAGTAAAAATACTGCCACAGCTACCACCAACTTTGCAGCTCCTAGATAAAAGGCAGAAATAATTCAGCATGAGTCTATAAGCCACAGAATTTTTGTTATGCATTTTAAATTTCTTTAATACTACTTAAAATATAGTCTACTTTTACATGCAAAAAACCTTACCTGTCATCAGTTGCTAGGTAACTACGTGAAAGTGTCATGACTGATTTTGTTAGATGATGCAATTCCCAGTCCTTTCCAAATATGAAGGGCAATGCTACATAGAAATGCTACAAGAAGATTGAACTTTCGGGAGATAGCAAGGCCAAGACATCCACTAAGCAAAAAGTTCTTAAGTGAAATGTAACAGATTTAGCAACATAATCTAGAGCTACATCACTCATGGCCTGGCAAACAACTTATACTTAATACTTAGGTTAAGACAGGCCTTCTACTCCTGGAGGACATAATTTGGCACCTATCTTGTACTTTATAACAAGGTTATATGGTGAGCTCCATGAGGGCAGATGACTCATCTTTCATAACTTTATATCTTTACTTATGTCTGAGTGCCTTACAAATAGTTATCACTGACATTACTGCTTAATATGAATTATCTCTTTTGCTTTTTCTCCAAGGCTTACCAGATCTAGCAAAGAAAAGGACAAAGTACAAGATAAGAAAATAGAAAAATACCAGCAAAATAAAAAAATCTTCTTCTTAAACTTATCTCAGAGTTATGTCATTAGCTTATTCAGGAACAACATTAACATATGTTTATAAAATTTCCCATCCCCTCTCCTTAATTTATATTGATGTAAGAGGTAGAGGGCTAGGGATGTAGCTCAGTGGTATGGCTAAAAGAAGAAAAAAGGAAAAGAGGTGGAAAAGACCAGCAAGCAGTCACCTCACTTTCTTAAAGGAAACAAAGGCCTAGAAGTGAGGTAATCACCCAGGATTACAAATAAATTAGTGGCAGCACAAGGACCAAAATCCAGGAATCCTAACAAAGCCAAGTGGTTTGTACAATTCTAAAACCAAGTTACCTCATTCTGATTTCATAAACCTGAAAAGAACTGGCTGCATCCTTAGAGGGGAGGGAAGGGAATGAACTGATGACGCTCTGTGAGGCGAGGACACGGAGAAGCAGCAGCTCCTCAAAGCCTACTCACTGCTATTTAGAAACACTCTATTAATGGCTAAGCATGCGGCAAGTAGGAAATAGACGGTAAATGGTAAATTTCTGTACTTTTAAGTTTTGCTGTGAACCCAAAACTGCTCTAAAAGATAAAGCCTTAAAAAAAAAATTCTAACAATATAGCAATTTGGCAACAAGGAAGTATATGCAACTAATCCATCCCTGTCTCTCTCCTCCATTTTCTACCTTAGTCTTTAAGGGCAACTACACACTGCCTACATTTTTAGTGCAAAAGAGCGTAAAATTCATTAGGCTTTGAACCCTTTCCACCAGGATTTAGCCAAGTGGTACAAGCACAGTAATAGCATCAACAACTCTTTGATAAATAGATGAACGATAACTGGTGGCATATTTTTCTTGATCATTTAAGACCACAGCTTGAAGATTATATATTGCATGCTAGCAATTATGAGCATGTGTAACCACAGATAACATTTCCCTGTCTATCCATAAAGCAGAAATGTGAAAGAAACTTTTATTGTTGAACACTGAGATATTAAAATAATTTTTTTAAAAATCAGGTTTATAAAAGAAAGTTCCAGTCTAAATTTTATACTTACTAAACCTGACTCTAAATAAAAAAGTTACAAAAATATATGCGTACATTTTATATATAGTACATGCTATGGTTTAGATCCACAATGCCCCCCAACTCTCCTGTGCTTGGGGTGAGGCTTCTGAAGAGTGACTGGATTCATTCGCTAATGAATGAGTTCAGCAGCTAAAAGTGCTGGTAGAGGTGGGGCCTGGTTAGAGGTGGATCACTCAGGGCAGGACCTGGAAGGGTGTATTTCTCTCCCTGGTTCCTCCCTTCAATCTCTGCTTTCCAGCCACTAGGACAGGAGCAGCTTTCTTACGTGGTACCCTTCCACCCTGCCATTTCTGCCTTGGAGCCAGCTGACCATGGACTGAAAATGTGAATTGAACAGACCTCTCCTCCTTTAAGGTGTACAAGTACCTGTGTCCCAGCACTGAGAAAATGTTGTGTACTGTGTCCCAGCAATGAGAAAATAACTAAGGCAATATATATACCATTTACGGAATGCCTAGTATAGAACTCAATGCTTTCTAGTGGCATATCATTTTACACAGCTTTTCAAATATCACTTTCTTTTACAGATACAGAAAATGAAGCTAAAATTTTACATCACTTTCCTAGAACTAGTATGTGGCAGCACTTATATCAAGACCTATTCACTTATACTGGCCCATCAGAGGAACCAGGAAGAAACAAAAGCTCTAAGGGCAAGAAAAGCTACAGGTAGAGAAACCAGCACTGTCTTTGGAACTTGTTCTGGTAGATGTTCCGCAGTGCCGGCCTGATTCAGAACCGATATTCAATTCTGGACTTGGAAGCACTGTCGCCACACCACACAATTCCCATTCCGAACCTTTCATGAAGTCCCCTTTTCCTTCTAGCCATGGAAGGCAGGTAGGTGTTCCTGCTTTTCACAAACCAAAAAGCATAAACTTCAGCTGTAAGAGTAATGGCTATGCAGATACTTCAAAGCAACCAGATTATTTTAAATAGAAGAGATTAGTTTGTTAAAATCAATAAACAGCTAATCTTCCCTATTTGTTCACTAAAGTAGTTCTCTCAAGATCTATATGAGGAACAGTGCCAAACATCAAATAAGCCCTTAGTGAATAACTCCTCATCAATTAATCTGGTCACTAGTCGTCAGAATCAGAGAAATGGACTAGATGACAAAGTTAATTTAAACTAGAATGAAGTTAGAATTATTAGGGCCAGATTGAAACTTGCTTTTCAAGTCACCGTGCTTAAACAACGTACTTTAAAATCATCTAGAGAGATGTAATACTAAATAGTCCTGCTGTACACAAAGATTATTCAAAGTAAGACACTGCATGTGTTTTTAAACCACAAATAAGCTTGCTGTTTCTGGGGAGACTTTTCTTCAACAATTGTACAATTACTTTCAAAAAGGTGTTTTGTAACTTCATTGCAAAGAGATCCAATTTTCAAAATTTTCACAAAAGCATTAGTAACAACCTTCAGTTACATTTAACAAGCTTCTTATATCTGTTTAATAATTGTGATGCCTGATCAACTATGCCTGATTCTATACAATTATGACCAAAGTATGAAGATTTATTTGTTCACCTCCCTTAACATTAGGCATTTTTAAGAGACACTTTTTTTAGGAAAATATTTAGCTTTCCGGTGAGATGAAAATTAAAAGACCAAGTATCCTGATTTTGAGAAATTGTAAGTTGCCTTCTATATTGGGCACATATTCAGTAGAAATTCATTTGTAAAACATGCATTTCTTTAGGCCTTTACTGGGGGAAGAGTGGGGGGAACATTTAATTTCCTACAGGTAGGAAAAGGTCATCCAGGTATTTATAGGTCAGTCTTTTCATAATGTCTTAAAGATAACTAACTACGTTAATACTATGAACATCTAGTGATTTGTTTCATTTTTTTAATATGCTGCTTCAGGAACAGATTAATGTCCTTAACATAACCTCACAGACTGAACTTGAACAAATACTGAGCAAAAATACATTTATTGAATTCTTTACATACATTAGTTTTAATTTTAAATGGAAGAAATTTAAACTGTTGAACTTTAGAACTCATTTTTCTCAAGAGGCTATACCTTTGCAAAAAAAAAAATCAGCTTCCCTGTGCTATCAAAACCATTCTTCATACAGGCATTTTACACGCAATACTAAGCAGACAAGCTTAATGTATAAAACATAAACATTAAAACCAGAACTTAAAATATTCCCAATTTCAAAGGTCCGTCACTAAAACTTTACGTAATTCTCACTAACTGTCCAATTTGTGATTTGCTGACTACCTAAAAAAATTAAGACTAAAGAGTGACTTATTTTGTTATTAGCACATGTTTGCAGTACATTATTACATTTCTTATGCGTAGTTGGTACATGTACACAACAAATCTTAATTCCTTTTTCATCCCCTTTCCCTTCCCTGGTTGCTCATGTGATATCTAAGCTTGCGTCTGATTTATTTCACTTAACGTAATTTATTTTAGCTCTGTACTCAATATAAAGAAACACTGCTTACCCTCTTCTTTAGATGCCATAAATAAATAGTTTCCCTGAAAGTCAAAATTATATCCACAGGATTAAACAGCTTACCTGCTACCCTCATGCTTGGTTTTTCAGTCTACGGCACTTTTCATTAAATAAGCTCCTAAAATCAAAAGAAAAAGCAAACACCATTAATTCTAGATTGAATAGTCTTCCTTCAAGTAAGTTTGATTTGGGATGTAAACACTGAAGCAGTAATTAAGCAAATGTCATGACATCTCTGAGGGTCTGTGTCCTACACTGCTGTCGCCTCAGGTCCCTCACAGAATGAACAAATGAGAAAAGTTGCCATGGAGCAGGTGACCAGAAGATAATACCTTATTACTTTTAGTGACAATGCACCTTCAGGGAACTTCTGACCAGTTCCAAACTTCCAATTTGCAGGTAAGTTTCAAAGAGGTTAAGTTGTTCATGCAGTCATGGAAAAAAATAATTGTAGAAATGGGGCAAGAGTTCAGGATAGTCAGCTCACACCAATATGTAACGCTATTTCATTTCTGATACGACAAAATTCAGGTATCACTGCAATAAGCATTCATAGCAATGGGTTCTCTTCAGGTTTTTCAGTTTATATTAGCAAAATAATACGTATAGAAATACAAAATTACAATTTCAAATAGTCCAGCAATTATCATTATTGATAGAACATTACACACCAAATGAAGAAATTGTTCAATATTATAGGAAACAGATGCTACGAAAAAAAACCCTACAAGTCCATGCATGTTTCTCTCCTACGATAACATAGGTGAAATTAAAAAAATAAAATGGAAAAGTCTGATAATAAAGCCATGTCCAAGTTTAGCTAGACAGCTTCGATAGTCGAATCAACCTCCTGTAAAGATTAAATTCACAATAAAGATTTAATTAATGAATCATATCAATTAGAATTATACTTTGAATCTTAGACTACATCTTAATGCTTGTATTTCAATGTTGATGTCTGATCTAGTAATTCACAGAAAGTTGTAAATCAAAAAAAAAAATGATGCACCCTCTGCCCAGGACACTGAAAAGAAGTGAGACACCCAGTTCTCTTATCAATGCTTTTTGTGCTGGCTCCTTTTCTCCACACAATCTACTCTGAAGGAGGGGAAAAAAAATCAACATTTAAATGAGTCGTTCATTACTGATTTCCTTCCTTTGTTAGTTATCTGAATACCTTCCATATGATAGGAAAAGTCAATGTCATATATCTTTTTATACTACTTAGCCAAAGGCTAGGAAAATACTAAAAGTTAACAAGAGATACTGAAGTTTCCATCAGCCATCACACAAAACCAGAAAAAAGCCCTTGGCTTTTCAAATGAAAATTCCAACAGATTATAAATCCTCTTTGGCTTCCAGCGAAACTGAACTTTGCCTTCACAACTCACATGTCTTTCCTCGCCAAGGAATATTCTAAAACAATTTCACTCTTATCTGAGTGTGGCTTAGGAATATGTCTTTGAAAATTCGGTAAGCTGTGGGCACCAGACACCTGCTGTTCTATTTCAGTCTCCATTACCCGCTGGGGCTACTGTGCCTGTATAGCTACGGGCACTGCCTCAGATACCCACCACCTGTTTTTACCTCCAACAAGCCTGTTTCTAAACTCACCAGTGCTAAGACCGCAATGTAAACAACTACAGTCCAACTGATGGGTGAATACAATTGTTTCCCATTAAAATTTCTTAGCAAATTAACATTTAGTAAGATCTCTAAATTAAAATTTCATCAAGTTTCAACCATAGCACATCTTCAATTAACTGGCTTAATGTTCTTGCATCTTTAATTAAGGACTCAAAGGTGTGAATCAGCAAAAAAGGAGAAGTAAGGATCAGTGTCCCCTGCCAACGCAAATTCTAGCCCACATCACTGGCTGACCTCTGTGTCTGCAAGCTGCTGGCACTGCAGTGGTTTGAGCATGTGTGGCTGGGGGGGGGCTGTTAAATATATTTGAGAGCAAATCACAGAGCATGTTTATAATATGCTAATTTCAAGTCATTCCTGATTTATATTCCTAGGAAGGCATTTCAAGACAAAGACAATCTTTATGTATGATAACCTTAGTGAAGAAAAAGCAAACACATAATGAAAACCTCAGGCTAAACTGCCAACAATGAAGTGAGAATAGAACGGGTCCAGAGAAAACGAACACAACAGTAAAGGACTGGAAAGGCCCCTATTAGAAATTCAGAACTCTAATCTAGAGTAAACAACTGAAGCGTTTACATTTCTTATTCATTTAAAGGCAGAGATATAGAAATTACAGCCAATTAGCAAAACCAGAATATTAGTGACTGGAAGATATTGTCAGGGCAGATTAAAAACAAATAAATTAGGAAAAAAAAAAAAAAACCCTCAAACAGTGCATTTATGGAATACAGGTGCTCCAAAAGTAGTAATATTGGCCAAAACAAGAAGTCTCAGTGATTCAGATAAATAAAGCAGGTTGTTCAATGCAAGGTGCACAACGCTCTGAAAGTGAACACCAAGAAGGGCGTCGGTGACGTCGCTGCACAAGGAAACACTGTGCTGGGTGAACACTAAGTATGTGACCCAGCTAAGGAAGAAGCCCAAACTAGGACCTTACAGTGACGTACTACATTTCTTTAAATGCTTTATAATTTAAAGATTCTTTTTTTTAGCCCCAATACTAGTTTGGTCCAATTGAGTGAAGTGTTGTTACTCAAGTAAAAATCAGGCTACCATATGAATAAGGAGGTATTGTCTTAGAACCCATTAACTTCATGAACAGCAGCAAAGAAAAGCACAAGTCAAGTGATACTTCCACTTCCCTGAGAAGTGGATTTTCAATCAGGTGAATTACAAGAACACCATTTTATATCAACGAGGTAAGCCATGAAAATAACTACCAGGCAGAAGAAGTCTTGCCAGTTACTACAAACCAGGAAATAAAGCATACATACAGTGGTGCAATTCACACGTTCTTATTTGTTATGATCCTATCAGCCCTCTGGCTCTAGTGGGTATTATGGGGCATAACAGATGGGGTCAAAGGATTTATCTAAGGTCCTATGAAGTGTAAGGAAGCTCAGAAACAAATCCACTTCCTTTTCACCCTAGCTGCTCACTGACATACTCTAATACGAGAGACCTGTTAACAAAATGTCATGCCAGTCAATTAGGCTTTTGCAAATAGTTCTGGGAATTTCTGCTATCTGCTGCACACCAGCCATTCCAGAGATGTGACAGTTTGTCAAAATGACTAAGCTTGTGTTAGAACCTTCCCACCTCAAGAAATGATACAAGAAAATGAAGCAAACAGATGCACTCATTGATAGTTGATACTTTCAAGCAGCAACCACTTAAACCAGAAGAAAATATTACAAGTTACGCTCCACAAATACGGAGAAACTATCACTCGATTCAATCCAATTCAACAGTGCAGTGACATTCTTAACTAAACCCACCAGGCTCTGACGATTCTAATAATATTCACATGGATGAGTGGCTTTTCCAGAGAACTATTAAAAATAGGTCAAAGTGCAAATGGGTGGGTGTAAGGTATATTTTGGCTCTGTGATTGTTAGTTTTATGTGTCTAATTGATTGGGCCACTGACTACCCATGTACAAGAGCCCACCAAAAAAATGAATACATCAGGAAAAGAAAAACTTGTGTAAGTATTTTTATACTAAATTTATTGAGACATGAGCTTAATACAGGTTACCTTTGGCCTCTACAATTACATTAGGTACTCACAGTGGTGGCCATTAGCTTCCAAACATTTATTAGTACAGCAAACTACTGAAGCATGTATACCTATTTTTTCTGGCGGACTCTGTATTTAAACATTATTCTGAGTGAATCTGCAAAGATGTTTGTGGACTGAGTAAAGTAGATTGCTCTCCTCACTGGGGTGGGCTTCATCCAATCTACTGGTAACCTGAATAAAGAACAAGAAAGGCTGAGTCCTTACTCAGTGTCACATTACGACACACATATACACATATATACAGTACACACGTGACATATATAATATATATATATATATTTTTTTTTCATATACAATTCCTGGCTCATAACTCCCCCTACCAAAGCAGGCCATAACACCTTAAATTTGTCTTCCCCATAACAAATCATAGAAACCCTAAACTTCACCCCCTTTTCTGTTTTGGAGCCGGACATAAAGAAACTCTCTGACCAGCCTTTGTCTGGCAGCAGGTTATAAGACCCTCCTTATTCTAGAGGGTCCTGCCACCAACCATGAAGGCAGAACTGCTGCACAGACAGGCCCAGAAGATCTCTGGGTTCCCCTTCGGTCTACTACATTAAGTCCTCTTTTTGTCCCATCACATTTTAACATGGTTGTCCATGCTTCAGGCAAGCCTATGCAACAAAGTCTCCAAAAACCCCCAAAGGGCAGAGTCTGGAAAACTTCCACATTACTGAACATGGAAGTTCTGGGGGGTGGGTCCAGAGATGCCATGGAAGCTCTCTGACACATCTCACCTAGGCACCTTTTCATATGCATCCTCTGTAATAACCTTTATCACAAAATGGTCAATCTAAGCGCTTCTATGAGTTCTCTGAGCCACTGAAGCAAATTAGCTGAAACCCAGGAGGAGGTTGCGGGAACCCTAGTTTATAGCCAGTTCATCAGAAGCACAAGTAAAAACCACCAGGGCCTAAGGTGGAAGGGGTGGTCTTAGAAACCGAGCCATCCACCTGTGGTATCTGATACCACCTCCAGGTAAAGTAACAGAGCTGAAATGGAGCAGAGGACACCTAGCTAGTATCTGCGGAACTGACGGCAGCTTTCTAGTGGGGGAAAATCCCCACACGTTTTGAGGTCTTTTGTGCAGACAGTGCATGAGAGTAGAGAAAAAACTTTTCACTAACAGGGAGAATTCGCTCTCTGTCTTTAAGCTGGGAGATATATTCAGATATGGACTGGCTCTGTTGGGTTGCCAGCTTGCCAAATGCAGATCACAGACTTCTCAGCCTCCAAGCTGTATGAAACAATTTCTTATAACAAATTACATATCTACAACAATATTTAGTTTATCATAAGACATGTCTATGTTATCTATATAATATAGAATCTACGGATATAATCTATAGCTGTATTATCTAAATGCATACATATAATCTCCATATTTATAGATGAGAAATACATATCTGTTATCTATATATCTATAGATGTGTCACCATCTGTATTTATAATCTATATATCTATAGATAGATATTTACATGGCAACATATTATCTAGTCTATATATTGCCTCTTGGCTCTGTTTCTCTGGAGAACACAAAGATCAAGATCAGAAAGTAAAATATTAAGTTGTGTAAAGGTATTTAAATTAGAGAGGAAAAAGAGATAATACTGAAAAAAATACAACTATGAGAGCCATTATATTTTCTCACATTTACAAATAAGGGGTATGGCATTGAAAATACATGCAATAAATAATCATGTGTCTGTGATTAAAACAGGATGAGTACTGGGCAACTTCTGTAAGAGGGTCATACAACTGCTCCACTTTACACCTGTAGCTGAAAAGCAACCATCAAAAATGTGAAAATGAGGGCTGGTGAGATGGCTCAGCAGCGTAAGCACCTGCCCGGCAAGCGCGAGGGCCCGAGTTCGACTCCCGGAACCCACATATGAAAAAAGGGCCGGTGATATCACTCAGTGGCATGGGCGCCTGCTGGCGCGTGAGGTCCTGAGGTCGACCCCCGGTACCCACAAAAAAAAAAAAAAAGTGAAAATGAACAATCTACCCATGTTTTTTTTTTTTTAATATGGGTACCAGGAGTCGAACTCAGGACCTCACGCTTGCCAGCAAACACTTGTGCCGCTGAGTGATATCAAGCTTGTGCCGCTGAGTGATATCACCAGCCCTTTTTTTCCTTTATGTGGGTACCAGGAGTCAAACTCAGGACCTCGTGCTTGCCAGGCAGGCGCTTATGCCTCTGAGCTATCTCACCAGCCCATGTTCTAATAAAGCTATATTTAGACACTGAAATTTTAATTTCCTAAAATGTTCATGTACTATCAAATTTTTCTACTTTTTCATCCCACTTAAAAATATGAAAATCAACCTTGGCTTATGGGCCACATAGGTCTATGGATTGCAACTTGCCAAGTTGTAAGACAAGAATAAAAAAAAAAATTTTAATCAAAAAATCTAAAATAGAAGAATTAAAATCTTTGTGACCATGCCCTAATAGTCCAACATTTTCTGCTGGGTTATTTGCAGGATATACAGCTTCCATACAGTATCTACTGCTTCTCTTAAAAATACTACTACAGAGCTAGGACTGATCAAACAACTCTAAATTCTGTGCTCTACCAGACATTTTCCTAACCGACCACTCTTTATGGAAAGTAGCATGTTTTCTAGAGGAAACAACAGACTCGATAAACCTTCAAGAAAAATTATTTTCCTTTCTGTAGATGAAGCTGTCCATCTATAATGAAGGCAGGAATGAACCTAGATACTAATGCTTCCAAATCAATCCCAGGAGATATAAATAAATTGATAAAAATTAATCATACTAAATTAAACTTCATTTCATTAACTATAAGATGATTTTAGTGGGAAGTTAACACTGTTGTTTCCTTTATGTATGCATTTGTATGTGATGGGCTTAAAGCATAGGATAACTGTGTATCTGATGCTTGACCAACTTTTAAAATTCCAAATATTTAGCTTTTAAAAACTTTTCCTTTAGTAATATAACAATACAAGTTATTTCTATAGTAAATAAGAGACTGCTACAAAATATCCTGTCTCATCTAAAGGCTACCATACATATGTCTTTGCCAGACTGAACAAATTTTTAAAATAACAACTGGAGAAGGGTGAGATTATTAACATTTAAAAACTCGTTATGCTGAGCTGCTATCATTATGTTAGACATTTTGTACATCTAATAGAATGTGGTTTTTAAAATCTAATTATTAACTTGAGAAAGTATTTAATAGTACCAGAACACTAAAAACAGGTTAGTTCAGTCATCTGAAAGTGTTCAGCCTAGACCAACTTTATCCCAAAGTCTTAGTGAACTAGCCAAGCCTGACAGACCACACACACTACATTCTGAGAGAAGAAATGCAACATGAGTCACCTCAATGTCAAAATTTCACAATACTCCTCTAGTCCACGTAAACCAGCTAAAGAAATCTAGAGTTACTCATTCCTCATCAGAAATGTGAGATATCTGATTTGGGAAATATTCCAGTTGATCAACAAGCATTTCACCATGTTTTCCGAACATGGGGTTAAAACTGAAATGGACTTGTGTTCTGCTCCTCCTTCTCAAATCTAACACAGCTAAGCAACTTTCTCCACCACTGAAGGACACACCATAGCAGGTGGTTTGGCTTTTCACTGAATTCCCATTATTGAGGAAAGACCAGTCCTAACCTATATAGATATTCTTTCAGTATCCAAGAGGATACCACAGCTTTTCTTTCTGAGTTGGCAGCAAGAATCCTGGTCTACTCTGACACAGACTTGGTGTTAACCACATCCTAAAACTACTCGTGATAGCCCAGTGCATGGCTGGTGGATATGTGTATAACCAGCTCATTGGCACTGATGATGGCCACAGACTGTCTATCCAAAAAGGAAAGAACGACAGGAAAAAACCAAAATCAAACCATCATGCTGCACCTGATGTTACAGTGACATTAAGTAAATATTTCAGTGGACTGTAAGACTTCTGAACTGAGCCATGAATGTAGAAATGACTGGAAAAGAAGAGGAGGAAAAGCCAATGGGGTTAAACAAGTGCACAATCTCTCAAGATACACCTAAGTTGTATTTAAAACAGTCACCAGTATAATCTTCATCATAAACCAATGGCAAGTAAGGACACCTTATATAAACATTTTTATAGACACTTCACATAGTAAGACATCTGAGGAAAGCTGTTATAATTCTTTTATCTCATCCTATGCCTCATAATAAAACTTCAACGTAAGAGTTACTGATTTTAAGAGGTGCACTGCTCTCCTCATTAACATGTCTAAACTTGGGATGAGGTTTATAACCACATTTTTTGTTTCTTATCAGTATACAAAATGGTGTGCCTTACAACCTATGGGAACAGATTCAATGAAAGATCATACCAAGTTCTAAGAAGTCCCTACTAAAGTATTACCCACATCATGGATATCAGAATTATGACTGCTTTTTCCAAAATGCAAATTCTTGACCCAAATGAAGACGTGGACAATCAGAATCCTTGGGAGTGAGGATTAAAACTCTTGACTGTGCCACAAGCTCCCCAGGTGAGTCTCATTCATGCTCTGCTCTGAGGAAGTCAAAGCTACAGGACACCAATCCAAACACGCAGAAAAGTGGGGGAGATAAGACAGATCTAGGCCAGAACGACAAGGATTTTCATTTTTTTCTGAACAAGGAATGGAAATCCGCAGGTCTCCAGGCCAAGTCTCCCGTAGGTGTGAAAGAGGGAGAGGCAGGCAATGAATAAATCTGGAGAAATGTGGTGAGAAAGGGAAAAGAACTCCTCTTTGCAATGGTTGAAACAGGCTACTAGAATTTAAATTACTCAAGAAATATTTTGTAGTTCTAGCAAAGCAGGATTTTACTTAAAAAACTATAATCCAGGGCCGGTGAGATGGCTCAGCGGCGTAAGCGCCTGCCTGGCAAGCACGAGGGCCCGAGTTCGACTCCCAGAACCCACATACAAAAAAAGGGCCAGTGATATCACTCAGCGCAACGGGCGCCTGCTGGTGTGCGAGGTTCTGAGGTCGACCCCGGCACCCACCAAAAAAAAAAAAACAAAAAACAAAACAAAAAAAAACTATAATCCAGTTGAAGAAATGTGATTAAATTTCTGAAACTCAGAGAACAAACATACCAAAATGAGAAAAAAAGACAGAATTCTACAAAATGAGTTCTGCTTGCTCCTTCAAAAATTCTACAGCTGTTTATAGAGTTTAATCTAAACTACCTAATCCTATACTATACAATCTAGGGGGAGATGGAAGGACAAACAGATGTTAAAGAATGATGAAAAATACCTACGTACATTTTACATACAAGATGAATATAAATAGAGTAATGAAGTATCCATCTCAGACTGCTAAAAACAGGAAAGATCAGAGAAAGGCACAAATTTTCACCCAGTATAACTGCTCTCTTCATCTCCAATAACTTTGTTACTTTATATCAAACAAGAAGTCACAGCTTGCTATTCTGTTTAAGAATTCACTCCACTATCCTGTCTTTAAGTAGTCTGTGGAACTGAAATGCACGGAAGTAGACACAATTCTATCAGTCAACCTTCACTCAAAGAAATGGAAAACAGAGTGGTTCCACCTGCCCAAGAGGACTGGGTAAAAACAGTTATCAACACACTATTTCTACCACACACACAAAAAAAAAATAAATTAATTAAAAAATAAAGACCAGTTAGCAGCCATTTGCAAACAATTTGAAAAAAGCTGCAATTGTAAAATTTTCCAAAAATGTATCAAGTGAAACAATTAAAAATTCACTTCTGCTGACCAGTGCCCTTCAAAACTCATTTAATGATCACTAACTGCAGGTAATGCGTGGCATCATTAGGTAGAACACTTCATACCGTAATACTATCTTAAACCTTTTAAATATGAGCTTATGAAAACCAATAGGAACCGACTGACTGCTTCAGATGTTCATATAACTTTCTCTCCAGGACACACACACACAAAAATTACCAAGATCCATCAAGGGATGAATGAATAAAAATATTATATTGTAACCGTGTCTGTGATTTTGGACTAATAGGAGCACCTATGCTGGTTTCTGAATCAACCACGTCAAGATAGAAAACCGCTTTATTGCTTGTCGAATGGCATTCGGGAACTTAATAATTTTTACTAAGTTAAATGGATATCTCCGTATTCCTTTAGGCACTGTATTATGAACAACAGTGATGTTTTGAAAAACTTGGAAAATCTAACAGGATAGCACTAGACCTGCAAGGTGTTCATAGGTCCTAGGGGACTGGAAATCTGCTGCAGGCATCAACCTTCACTTCTCTAAGTACTCGTATTCTCGTCTGCAAAATTGGGCACGTCAGATAAAAGCACTTAGTCACCGAGTTGTGATAAGTAAATAAATGTACACGTGAAAGCACTTGGCAACAGTGCTTGGCACATAATAAGAAATTTAAAATAATTTAGTTACCTTGTATCCATACACAGCTGACTAAATAAAAAGAAACAGGTTTTTTCAATTAGATAGTAGAGGGCGATGGAGACAGCAACCTGAAATCCGCGAGGAGTCATTAAATGGTCCTAGCACAGAGCAGTGGGTACCGCAGCAAAATAAATAATGAAATGAGTACCACATTCGTCCATGACGTCGGAGACCAACGGGCTAGAAACTGCCTGTAAAAATAAGAAGTACCTCCAGCTTCGGAGACACCCAAACTCCGCAAGCCAGGACGGCCCCCACGGAATCCCAAGCGCACACGCAGGTCCACCGCCCCCGGAGCTCGCCGCCGCCGTTACCGCCCCGCCCTCGCGCCGCGGACCGGCCGGGATGCTGGGCGCGGCGGCCGCTCGGACCTGCGGGTCCCGGGTGCCGCCGCGGAGGCGCCCCGGCCGCAGAGCCGCCCCGCCAGCGCTCGCATCTCGGCCGCCACTCCAGCCGCCTCCCGCTCTCACCGGCCGAGCCCGTCCGCCGCGCGCCGCCTCTGGCCTCCCAGTTGCGAGTCCCGCTGGGGCACCGCCTCCAGCCCGGCTCCGCTTCCTCCCGGGCTCCGCCGGCCTCCCCTCACCGACGCCAGCGGCCAGAAGGAAGCCAGCTCGCCTCCGGGCCTCCTCCGCCCACGGCTCCCCGCCACGGCCAATGGGCCCCCGCGCCGCGAAGCCGCGCCCGCCCCCTGGCGGTGGAGGACCGAGGCGCCGGAGCGGCGGGCAGGCGGGAAGGCCCGGGAGTCCCCCGCCCCGCCTTGCTCCATCCGGACCTGCCACGTGGGAGCTGCCGCCGCCTGCCCGCCGCTGGGTGGCACCTCCGGGGGAGGGAAAATGGTCACGGCCTCCTCCCACGCGCACACACAAACCCGATCTCAAGGGCAGAAATTTTAAAATGACCAGCCTCATCCTGGAGATCCATCAGTGGGAGCGTGGTCCTATCAACCTAGGACGTTAGGTCATTGTCATTTGACTCCTTGAACACTAGGTAGCTGATCGTGAATATCCTGTGTCCGGGGCATTATAATGAATTCTGATAACCTGTAATACACCACCCAGGAAGAAAAGGAGCGCTTGCATTTTGCTATACATTTTTGTCTGTTTAAAATTTTAGTAACTTAACAAATGTTTTTCCCCCCCTCTTTTAGAATGTTTTTCCATGATTGTGTTGATAACTGGGAAATTAATTCGTATCTTAAGTACAGAAACTGAGAATACAAAATTATTTTATAAAGCAGTTCCATATTCTAGGATAATAATTAACTAGTCTTACATTAGGACAATCCATGTTAGCAAAAATTAAATTGCATTAAAGAAATAGTTTGACAATAGTTCTACCAAATTTCTTCTTTCCTTTAGAAATTTAAATACACAACCTAAACAATAGCTATGAATTATGGAATACCTGATCCTTGGTTCTGGAAGGAAGCCAATGGATACACTCTGAGTGGCTTCTATGTGCCAAACACTTTGTTTCTATGTTCTCATGTTCTCTATATTCTCATTTGACAACTCAGTCAAAGTAGATATTACTTGTGTATTTCTTTATCTTTTGAATTTTATTGGAACCCTTTAGATATACATAATGACAACATTCATCATTGGGAATGTGTATCTATACATGATATATCGTGTGCTTTAGTCAGGGTTTGCAAGATTTAGTACAGGATTACTAAACTTACAGGATTATTTTATAATATGCACCCAAAAAATCAAATGCGGAAGAGTGGGAGATCTGTCTGTGTGCTATAGACCTAAAGAAACCAGCCCAGGGCCTGGATCCCTCTGCAATGTCTTGCAGGAGTCTAGCCAGAGGCCTAGAGCCGGCAGCAATGTCTTATGCAAGTCCTATCAACCATTTGCATCTGGAAAGCCCAAAAGTCATTGGTGGGAGCTAGAAAGTCTGCACCCTCAGGTTGAAGGATCTGTTCCAGAAGGCTGAGGAATCTGCACTGGAGCCGGGAAGTGACACTCAAGACAAAGACCACAGCTCCCCCAGGAGAACAGCAGCCAACCCCGGGCAACAGTGAGGACCCGTGCTCCCCTGGAGAGAACAGCTGAGTTCTCCAGGAAAATCAACAGCATGGAGTCTTCCCTTCCTGGTCTCCTTTTAACAATGCTCAGGTGGATCTTCCACACCCAGGACCACGCTGACTCAGTTCAGCTGGGCGTTCCAAGTTGATAATTTGTTAATCCACCACATCTTGATGCTTCTTTTTTCCCATTACCATCTCCTCCATTCAACCCCTCTTTATATTTCTTTAACAGATCAAAAATCCGAAACTAAATTTAAATAACCTACTCAAAAATACAAGGTAGTAAGTTAGGAAGTTGGATTTGCAGCCTGGCTCCATCTAGATCCAAACAAAGAAGAAAGCATATTATTATACCATCAAAACACACAGCATTTATTGTATACATGCCTCCCCTTCAAGCCTATGTGCTACTGAAAGAATTCATGAAGACTCATAAATAGGGAGGTCAAGTCCTATTTGTGAAAGAGCTTTTAGCTGTATAACCCCACTGACCTTTGCGGAAGTTTATTGTTCTTTGATACCACCACACCTGAAGCAATTCCGGTGGCTAATGTATAGTTTGTGTGATCTCCTGTTCTCCATTGACCAGAAATTATAGTGTAGAAACCTTCAGTACATAATGTAATTAATAACAGTGAGTAGAGGAGAAACTTCCTACTGTTACTTATAAGGAAGTGAGAGAAACAGAGAAGTCATCAGGATTAATGATTAAGTTTCCTAATACAGAAGACTTTACAGTTCCAGGAGGCATAACCAAAGCGCTGTCACTGTGTTACATAATAATAGGTTACAAACAATCTTTATTTTTAAAGCTTATGTGTTCTCATGTATTTACTATGTGTTAGGGATTTTTTCTAGGAATTTTACATATATTCATTCATTTAATTATCAAAATAATCCTATAAATACATAGGAAAATAAATGAAGTACTTCAAGGGAATGTTGCCCAAAATACTATTGGTAGAAACTGACAGAGCCAAGACTGAAATTCCAATGCCTAACTTCAAAGTCCATTTCCTTTGTTTGAAAAGAATATTCATTCTCTCTTCACTGGCTGCAAGGTTTTATATGATACTATAATCTATACTATTTACCACTGAAAGATTGTCAAATACAAAATGTATGAAAAGCCTCAGGATTTTAATTGGCCCAATTCTCATTTTATTCTGTATATAGAATAGGAGATTGTATGGAAATATGGCACCAACAATTCCTCCCATTCCTGTAAATTTAAGCCATATTTACCCTCAAGAGGTGATGTCTAAATACCCTCCTCTTAAAATTATGCTGGCCCTAGAACTTGTTTCAAACAATAGGGTGCTGTGGATTCATTGCTAGGTGGTTTCTGAGTTTAGGCCTTAGAGGCTTTGTAGCTTCCATTTTCACTGTCTTGGGACCTACTCACCGTATAAAGAAACTCAGACAAGACTATTAACAATGAGAAACTACATGCAAAAGTACTAGCTATTCCCAAACTATTCCAGCCATCCCAGGTCAGGCCTTAGACATGTAAGTGAAACCATCTTAATGTTGTAGCCTACAATGGTTTAAGTAAGTGTTCCCCAAAGGCCCAGGTAACAGTGCCCACCTGTGGTGGTATTGGGAGCTAGTGGAATCTTTAAGAAGTACAACCTAGTGGGAAGAAATTAGGCCACTAGTGGCATGCCTTGAAAGGAATACTGTAGTAGTGTCCTGGCCACTTCCTTTCTCTCTTTTGCTTCCAGGTAACCATGAGGTGAGTAGCTTCCTCCACCATGCGCCCTTACCATGAGGTATTGCCTTGTCACAGGCCCAAACAACAGGCTAAACAACCATGGACTAAACCTCTGAAAAGGTGAGCTAAGGTAATACTTTCCTCCTTATAAGTTGTGTACTAGATATGTACTAGATAATCATTTCTTATACTGTATGTTATCACCAGAGAGCTGAGTAACACAGTCTCAGCTAAGCTACTTGCTAAATGCATAGCAAAAGTGACTCATGACAGTATCAGCAGAACTGCCCACTGAGACTAGCCAACTCACAGAATCTTGAGAAACAGCATGCACATTTTTTTCAAGTTGAAAAAAATGTGATGGTTTGTCATTTAGCAATAAATAGCTGAATCATGCAGGAATGGGTTTGGGGATGGGTTGGGAAGCTGACCAGCTGTGGGAGTGGTGCTTACTTTAAAATGTTAAAATATGTTTACATTGGATGATAAACTCCAGCCCATGGAGAGCCAGGATCTTATCTAGGCTTTAAAACATAGCAGGAAGGGATAAAAACAGGTAGAATAACAAACACAAGAGTAAAAGTGACAAATTTTATCACCATATTGGGTAAAATACAAAACTTTAGTGTGGATTAAAACTTATTCAGAATTTTCGCAAGAACGTGCTTTCAGACCTCTTGACTTTTTCCTTGCCTATTAAAGCAAAATAATACAGTTTTAGAAGCTGGCATACTCACAAATTTCACAGCACTGTACTTGATACATTTGAAATAAAGTCTACAAGATTACTTTATTATGAGACATCTGTAAAATGCAATGCAAGGCAGACAGGGTGGTGCTGGCCTATAATCCCCAGCTACTCCAGGGCTGAAGCAAGATCACAAATTTAAGGTCAGTCTGAACAATTTAGCAAGACCTTGTCTCAAAATATTTTTAAAAATGGACTGGAGAGGCACTCAGCAGTAGAGCATTTGCCCAGTGTCTACAAGGCCCTGGATTTAATCCCTAATAACACATACACAAAAATACAGTGCTATTAAATATTATAACAAATGTATCTTTGCACAAAAAAGCACTCTAAATTTTTTATTTCTTACCACTTTTCTAGAACATACTGTAAAATATAATTGTAAATATAAAAATTTGGATTTTTAAATGCTATCCTTTTGATTTTGCTTCCAGGAGGTTCTGGTTTGAATTAAATTATTGTTATTATTATTATTATTATTATTTTTGGTACCGGGAATCAAACTCACAATCTTGTGCTTGCCAGGCAGGCTGAATTAAATATTTTGTAGGTCTTTCAGTGTGGGAAAATCGGGCATTTTTGTCTAAGTTATAAATCATGTTAGATAATACACTGTATATGGTAACACACAATTCTGGAGTAGTGATTACAAGGTAATGTCCTTAAAATCATCTACAAGTGTGTATTATAAATAATTATTAAAATCTTTAGTGATTTCTTCAGAAGAACATAATTCTCTTATAAAATATTTCTTCTAGAAAAATTTCTGAATCAGCATCATAATCTAAAAATGCTTTTTAAAAAAGTTTATATGGCAATGTTAACTACTTGTAATGCTGAACAGTGGTGCAGAAACCATGGGTCACCCAAAACACACACACACACACACACATACACACACACACACACACTTTGCATAAACATAATATACACATAATCTATGAGGTATTTTAAATTTTATATTTGTCAGATCTTGGGAGGAAAAGTTTTTTTTTTCTTTTCTTTTTTTTTTTTTTTTTTTGATACCGGGAATCGAACTCAGGACTTAGTGCTTGCCAGGCAAGCGCTGTGCTGCTGAGCTATGTACCGGGCCCCAGGAGGAACAGTTTTAAGTTTTTCACCCACACAGTGCAAATTGGAAAATGTTACTTGTTGTGGCTTATGTCTAGATGTCCCCCCAAAGCCTCATGAGGTCATAGGTGGGGCTTTTTCAGAGGTGGCTGGATCTAGAGTGTGTGATGCCGGGATTGGTTCATGGTGCAATGCTAGGATCAAGAGCAGTAGGAATAAGGGTGTGAGTGTTACCCACCCTGAGTAGTCTGGATAAGATGTAAGCAATAGAAGGAGTTGTGATTGTCCCTTGTTGCTTTGCTACCTTCTGCCTGCCATGGACTGTTTCTTCTCTGTGATGCTTTTCTACCTTGGAGCCAGGTGACTAGGGACTGAAACCTTTACAAACTCTGAGGCTAATGAACCTTTTCTCCCTTAAAAAGTTGGATGTCAGGCATTTTGTCTCAGCAATGAGGAAAGTAACTAAGACATTACTATACCCCTGATATTTATATAATTCTAAGTAAATACAATAGATAAATCTTAAGTAATCTAAACATGCTTCTGTCCACACTCAAGAAAAAAAAAAATTGGCCAGAAAACCCACACAGAGGAAAGAACTGAACAAGGTTTGTGTTCTCCTAAAATATAAGTACTTAAGTCTTTAACTTTAGTTCTTGATTAAGAAATAAATATGTGAATCCTTTAGTCTAAGCACAAAAAAACTCACTGGGACTGTGGTGTTTTCATTAAACATTAAAATCTCTAGTTACATTAAATTGGAATACATTGTTTGCTTTGAAAGGCAAAACAATAGAAATCTGTGTAATAAAACATCATCATCTGTTTGTTAAGATCAATTATCTAGTATGTATTATGGTCCTTACAAATAGTTCTGTAACAGTCCAAAAGCCAGAATCCCATGTGGCAGAACAGGTCTCGAAATATACAAGTAGCAATACAAATTGATAAAATAAAATAGAACCTACTACATTTACTGTTGTAATCTTGGTGCACTGTTATCCACTCTTTTCATGCAGTGTTATCCACTTTTAAATTTGTAGGACCTTTTTCCTAATATCACTTATTTCAATATCAAGGAATTAGGTAGAAATATTAGGACCCCAGAGAGTTCCATTGACCCTCAAATGTTACAAACCCAACAGTATTTCGTGTGTAAGCATATCTTTCCTTGATACACTTGTGACCTGTATAGGGAGCTGGATTTACCCTATACCTGCAAATTTGCTTTGTTAACTGTATTTCCAATTCTAGGTCAATTTATATTACAGTGTCTCCGCTTCCCCCACCCTTCAAATATATCACATCTGAGCTTATTCTGAACTTGTATCTTGATTAAATATGAAAAGTTACTTAGGAACCCTTTGCTGTTCTTTTTGTTTTGTTTTATTTTGTTTTCTGCACTTTAAAAATATTTTTTTGTAAAACTGCTGTGGCCTCACTGAGGCTTGATTCATATTTTAAAGTGTAATTTATTTACCCAGGGAAAATCTGCTCAAGTAGAGCCTCTGGTATTTTGTAGAGTTTTATTCAATAGTCAAATTTTCTGTTTTTATTCGTGAAGCCAAAGCCAGGGAAATTGCTCACTTTACTGAAAAACCAGCAGTAGGAAATTTAACCTTCATATTCTACAGATTCTGAAATAATCTCCTCTTCCCAAATCCCCCTCCTCTTCTGTATCTCTGGCCTACGCTCTCTGCTCCCATTGTTTTTTAACTGTGAAAGGTTTGAAGTGAGAGAAACATATTTGGATCCTGGCTACATCAATTACTATCTATTCAGTGACTTCAGGCAAATTGCTGTCTGTCCAACCCACTTCTGGGAACAATGACCATTCCCTCACCATCTTTAAAGTTTGTTTTAGTTGTACACTTAGGATAGTTTTTAGCATAGGAGATGAAACTCACTGGACCTGTGGACCCAGAGGATTCTTAAATGTCCTCACCTCCTTTCCCCTGATTTGCTTGCAGATGGTGAGATATCTCGTCATCAGTTCAGGCTGCCGGGTGTTCTGGAACTCATGTCAATGGTCTTCCTTTAATGCTCTTCAAGACTCTCCAGACTCATTTTTGGTGAGGGTTTTCATTCAGTTCTTTTCCACACTATCCCTGTGATGCAGAGGACCTTCCACTGGTGCTCAGGCCCATCGCTGGTCCGTTTATCTTCTTCCAGGACTCCAGGGACGATGCTGTTTATGCCATGTCTGTGTCTGAACACCTATGCCGCCCACTCTCCCAAAGCCTTCACTCATTTGCCAAATCCTTTCACAGCTTCTCACCTATCTTTGAAAGAAAGCAACTAACTTTTGTACATTAACCTTGTATCCTAAAACTTGTTATATAAATATTAGTTCCAGCAGGTATTTTTCTCAGTTCTTTCAAATTTTCTATGGATGATCATGTCATCTGCCAACAAAGACACAATTATTTCCTCTTTATCCATCTTTTTACCTTTGATTTCTTGTCTTACTATATTGATAGGATCTTTCCAGTATGGCGTTGAAATGGAGTGGTGAGAGGAGACACCCTTGCCTTGATCTTGTAATATGTACTGCAGAATGGAATTTTCAAATTTAGATTTTTTCTTGTAGAGATAAACAGTTTCTCCAGACCTCACCCCCAGCACATAACCAACACTTCCTCCCCTCAACCTAAAACAAGTGACAGGATATGCAGATGTGAGCCCTGGAGGTTGGAGTTCAGGTTACTTCCCACCAAGAAAGGGAAATGAACCAAAGAGGACTGGGAGTGATGAAGCAAGTGTGGGGATCCCTATCATCTCTCTGTGCTCCTCCTCCACCCTTTTCTTCATATAAGAGACCCTTACCCACCTGTAAATGGTGAGATGGTGATTTGAGGCAAACAGTCTCCTCCAACTCCTCAGAGCTAGCTTTGAATAAATCCTTTTCCCCTTTTTACCCAAATATGTGGCCTTCTTTGATTTGGTCAGCAGTGAGCTGAGTGTGTGAGCCTAAATGGCCAGTCACAATCTTAGTAGGAGAATTTCACGTTTCTCATCAAGTATGATGTTCACTGCAGGTTTTTTTGTTTGTTTAGTTGTTGTAGAAGTTCTTTTTTTTTTTTTTATGTGGGTACCAGGATTTGAACTCAGGACCTCACGCTTGCCAGGCAGGTGCTTATGCCGCTGAGCTATGTCACCAGCCCATGTTGTAGAAGTTCTTTATCAAGTTGAGGAAGTTCTCTGAATTCATAGTTAGCTGAGAGTTTTAATCATGAATGGGTGTTGGATTTTGTCAAATACTTTTCCTGCGTCTGTTACCTGTTATCCTTGTGTGATTTTTGTCCTTTAGCTTGTGAATGTGATGGATTACATTATTTCATTTTCAAATGTCAAACCAGCCTTGCATACCTGAAAAATATCTTACTTAGCTCTGATGTATAATTATTTGTATGCATTGTTTGATCCAATTGTTAGTGGTCTGTAGTTTTCTTTTCTTGCAATGCCTTTTTAAGGTTTAGGATTAGCATAATGCTGACCTCACAGAATGAGTTAGGAAGTACTCCTCCATTTCTGCCTTCTACAAGAGATTCTAAGGAATTGTTTACTTTCTTCCCTAAATGTTTTGTAGAGTTGCCAATGAATCCATGTGGGCCTAGTGCTTTCTGTTTTGCAAAGTTATTATGGATTCAATTTCTTTAATAGATATAGACCTATTCATAGTACCTGTTTCTTCCTGAGGAGTTTGACATGTCTTTCAATAAATTGATCCATTTCATCTAGGTTATCGAACTTAACATAGAGTTGTTCATAATATCCTTTTATCATTTTACTGTTCATGAAATCTATAGTGATGTCCCCTCTCTCATTTATGACATTAAGAATTTGTGCTTTCATTCTCATTTTCTGAAGCTACTGTTCTGAAGAGTAGTGATTTTATTGATCTTTTCAAAGAACTAGATTTTGGGTTTTATGGGCCATTTCTTTTTTTACTGGATCTTTTATTTAACCCCTCTATCCTTCCATTCAAACTTGCCTCAGAGTTTTGCTATTAGATATTGTCATCATCTTGAAGATTCCAATGATAGCTCTTTCGTCTGTTTATTTTGTGATACTGAGGATTAAACTCAGGACCTTTCACATGTTAAGCAAGAGCTCTACCACTGAGCTATATACCCACCATTTTTTAATTTTTATTTTGAGACAGGGCCTCACTAAATTGTCCAGGTTGTCCATGAACTTAAGATCCTACTGCCTCAGCCTCTGCAGTAGCTGAGATTACAAGCACGAGCCAGCATGCCCTCCACCAATGATAGATTTTTTAGTATAGCATTCCCCCCTGTCCATTATTGCAGTGTCTTCTTTGTTTATATTTGCTTTGACCTCTGACTTTCTGTTGGGGTTTTCCTCAGGTGCCAGGTGACCCTTGGGGGTCAGCATATTTGAAGAGTGAGCCACTAAATCTTTAAGTGCAGTTGTGGTGTCACAGAACAAGAATCACTGTTCGGGGTTGGTCTGAAGATTGTAAATCAGCCACACAGATATTTATTTCCATAATGTATATGTAATTTATTTCTATTTCTATTCTATCAAAACTTCTATCCAAGATTTATGCAACCTAACATAGTTATGTGCTTTCCTATTTCCGTGACTCATTCCCTCCTCTCCTCTGTTAACTCTAATCCAGTCACATTGACCTTCTTGCTGCTTCTCAACCTGCCAAGCTGGCTCATGAATCATGGTCTTTATGCTTGTTGTAGCACCCAGCAAACATTTGCTCAAAGAATGAATAAAGAGAAGACTAACATGATTAGCATAATACTGTCCCTGAAGAATAAGTACTTAAAGTACAATTGGAGATCATAGCACAATTGCCTGTCAAAGACTTTATTCTAAATTAAGAAATTAATATTCTATAAAGTGCTGTTCCATGAAAAGCCATCTTCATCACCGTATACACCATATATATATAATATTTTACAAAAGAAAGATTGTAGCTTCTAATTTAGTTCAACAAAAAAATATGCATCTTCCTATATACCATGCACTGTATTTGCAACCAAGTTTACCAAAGCGATAAAACACTATTTTGTGCATGAAATAACTGACTAAACTAATCCCACTGTATTAGTCACCTTTCTGCCACCATAACGAATAACCTAACATAATCAGCTTGTGAGGAGGAAGTTTACTTTGGCTCACAGTTTTGAAGGTTCTAGTTTATCATCTACTGGCCCTGTTGCTTTGGGGCTGTGGCGAGTTAGCACATATTGGAGGGAGTATGTGGCAGCGAAAGAGGAACGAAAGGGAGAGGAGAGGGAGGGGCTGGCATCCTGCTGTCCTCTCCGAGGGCAGACTGCCAGTGATCTAAGGCCTGAGCCCTGCCTCTTAAGGACCCAGCACCTCCCCATAGTGTCACTCTGGGGGTACAAGTCTTTCCCATGGGCCTTTGAGGGACGCTCCAGGTCTAAACTGTAGCACTCACTGTAAATGAGTAAGAGTCATCTTAATGGCAAAAAGGCTGTTGCATTATTGATACAGGGAAAAGGATCTTCATGAAATCTGTGATTTTCATATAGGTTTGTACTTCTACAAGTGACTATCTTGTGAGCATACATGTCTTGCTTTTGTTCTGTTGCTCTCCAATTTCTCTTTATGTTACTTCATTTAGTCCACTTCAGGATTGCCTGGTAGTCACGATTCTTGCTTGCACTCTCTTCCCATGCTGAACTGCTTACATGGCATCCTCCTTGTGTCGTTTCACTGTGAAGAACCTTCATTTCTGCATAAGCTGCCCAACCATATTCACTCAGCCTTTTCTCCTCCTGCCTATGAGTCCACTTTTGCTGTTTCCTTCACATGATACTCTCCTTTCTGTTTGGATTCATTTATTTCCACGAACTATAGAACTTAAGTGTCTTGCTTCCTGTTCTTATAGTTTTACACACACATTTCAAATCCTCTCTCCCATCTTCATACATGAATGAACCAGTTCTTTTTCTAAGAGTAGTTAAATAAGGCGCTTAATTTTCCAAACTGCCTCTTCTGTGTCAGTTTTTTTCCTTGACTGTATTATAATCTCCTTAATAGAAGGGACAATGTCATATATTCCTATGTTTCCTTCATGAAATCAGACATATAGCATTGATAAATAGAATGTATTTATTCAATAGCACCTGTACAGTTTAGAGGAAGAAGGTAGTTTAGATTGGTGAGCAGCTGTGCACCATGAAATCCATCATGTAGGGACTTGGACTCCTGGCCATTTGCTCCGCTGTCCTCCAGGCTTCCTCTGTCCGGCATGCTCTGTATTATAGGATAAGGGAACAAAACAAGTGGAGAGAAGTACTTTTTTTGATCAAGTGGAACACATTGCCATCTGTTCATAGTGCACTGAGAACACTGTCACTTCATCATGTTCATTTGCACAGGGGTCTGATCATCTCTAGCTGGGTGGAAATGTGCCAGACAAAATTCTGTTTTATGAAGTAGGAAGAATAATTTTGATAGACAATTAATAGTGCACACTCCAGTTATCTTAAAATCAACAAATACTGTACAGAGAAACTTGGGTTAATTTTCTTTTCTTTTTGTTCTTTCTTTCTTTTTTTTTTTTGTTTGTTTTTTGAGGCTATCAATTCTTGAAGCTTTATTTTATTTTTTTCCCAATCAGATTTTATTGGTACATTTAAGGTATACATATGATCACATTCATCATCGAGAATTTGTACCTATACATGATATAACTTGTTTCTTTTTTTTCCCATTCCCCTACCCTCCTTTCAACTCCTCCTCCCCTCCCCATTTACAAAATCTTTGCTTCCATTTTTTCCTTCTTTTCTCATTTTTTTTACTTTTCCCTTCTTTCCTTTCCCCCTCTGCCCTTCCCATTTGAACTTCTATTTTCAATGTGGCTTTATATCTCAGAAAAAAAATCTGAATGCTTTTTCTCAGTGGTTGATTTCATTTGAGGAAGAAATAATTTCCAAAGGAAGAAAAAGAAAATTATTCATCCAAATGAGCATGTAAACATGTTAAAATCACCAGCATTTACATATTCAAATGCTAAAGTAGATAATTCTAAAATTTCAGTAAAGGGCAGGTGATATAGCTCAGCGGCATAAGCACCTGCCTGGGAAGCACAAGGTCCTGAGTTCAACTCCCGGTACCTGCATATAAAAAAATAAAAAAATAAATAAAAATGAAATTTCAGTAAAAAAGGTTTATTTCCCTTAGTAATTATTTATGGTGTTAAAAAATGAGGAACATTAGTAACTTAATAAAGCAACCTTTATGAAACAAATAGAGATTTCCCATATTAATTTGACCAATTTACAAAATTAGCATACCTATTAAGGATCTCGACTACTTCTTTAGATCTTACAAAATCCAAAATAAACAAATATTATGGATTAAAATATAAAGTAGGAAACTTTTAATAAGAAAGAGTCCTTTTGCTACACAAAATTCTTTTACCTATTTAATGTAATTAATTCTGAACTGTTGTTATCACTGCTTGAGAAGAAGCAAAATTCTTGCCAAACTGTGGGTAGACCTGTATTTTCCCCAACCTACACTTTATTTTTGTCCCTTAGGAACTGCTAATTACTGTACATTTATAAAACTACAGAATTTCATTTCTATCAAATTTCATCATTTTCTGTTAGAGTGACAGGTAATGTTATAGACTGAATGTTTCTGTCCTGTTCCCAAATTCATATGTTGAAGCCCTAACTTTCAATGTGATGGGATCTGGAAGCCAGGCCTTTGGGAGGTACTGTAATTAGGTTTGAAAAAGGCCTTGATGCAGCGGTCTCCATGATGGGGTTAGAGCTCTCAGAAGAAAGAGAGAACAGAGCTCTCTCTGCTGTGTGAGTGCTCATCAAGAAAGTGCCCATCTTCAAGTCACCAGGAAACCAAAGTTTCTGGTTCTTAGATCTTGGATTTCCAGCCTATGAAGAATAAATTCCTGTTGTTTTACTTATGTAGTCTATAGTATTGTGTTATGGCCATGTCAGGCTTTGGATCTTGAGTAATCCTTGGTACTTTCGGCATGTAGTAGAACATTTAAGAGGTAGGGACTACTTGGACGTCTTCATGTCCCTGGAGGCATACCTTTGAAAGGCATCATGAGACCCAGTCCCTTTCTCTTATGATCTTGCATTTTCTGGTCATGAGGTGAATGGTTTTGCCCCACTATGGGCTCTTGACAAGATATGGCACCACAGGCCCAAGGCAATAGGACCAACTGCTCATGCACTGAAACCTATAAAGTGAGCTAAAGTAAACCTTTTCTCTTTGAAAATTGATCGTTTCAGGCATTTGTTTCAGTGCCAGGAAGCTTGCTTATCACAGGCTACCTGAGCTGAGTAAGGTAAGTTAAAATCATATCCAATGGCAGAAAAAAAAAAACTGCAAAGAAGAAAGGAACAAGTTAGTGATCCAAACTGCAGCGGATGTGAGGGGGACAATCTGGGTGTTAGCAAGAACATAAATGTTTTAGAAATAGAGAATCATAATTGTACATTCAACCTTCAGAGAGTGATTTTTTTCTACCAAGTGGGGGCCTGCTAAAATTTAACCTAACGCAGCAATATGGTAGAGAACATTACTCAGAAAGGGGAGCAAACATGTATGAGGGACAGCACTCATAAAAAACGATGAAGCCTTGGGGTGAGCCAAGAGAAATATTAGATATATGGAAGTCACTTTTTAGTTCTGTAAACTTGGGGATGTTATTAACCTCTCTAACCCTCAGCTTTATTGTCAGTGAAATAGAGTTAACACTACCTGCCACAGAGTGTAGGATTAACTGACATTTGTGTTTAGAGTGGGAAACTTGTATTTTTTGGTCAAAATCTTTCTCCAGAAATCTGAATCTCACAGAGAAACACATTGGGATGGGTGCATTTTATCAAAGTTGTTACTGCTGATATCTTGGAAGCCATGATGTTTCTTGTCCTTTCTAAGACTTAAATTTTTTTTTCAGTTTTTCCTTTGATTCTGTTAATAACACAAAGTTCTGGAAAAAGTCCATCATGCCATTGTTGATTATAACCAAAAAACCTATAATATAGAATATAAACTGATTAACACAGATACTAAATTCTTAAAAATTATATTTCTAATTAATCAGAATGTTTGTTGCTCAGAGTAGGAAAAATCAAATGATCAGTTTTAATCACAGAATATTGTTTTAACAAGGCTTTTTTCCTCTCATCCATTGTAGGGTGCTACAGTTTTTTCTTTTAGGCAAATAGCATGATATAGAAGGAAGAAAGAAAATTAGATTGGGACTAGATGACATAAATTCTAGATTTGGATCTTTTATTAGCTCATATTATTACTTTGGAAACTCACCCAGCATCTCTTTAAAAAAATGTTGGACTGAATGATCTCTAACATCCATTCTAATTTTAAGTTAGGTTGTCTGCATATTTAGTATTATTTTAATTTATTCTCATCTGTAACACTGAAAATCTGCCATACACCATCTCATCCCTTACCGCTGATCTTCCAAGACTGTATTCCATTTGTTTGCTGGATAGTTCAAAAATAAAAAGCATGCTCTTACCTAAGGGATTTATAATTACTTTATTTTCTATAGAATGCTTAGAAGCTATTGTCTCTTCTTGTAGGTTTGCTCAAATTATCTAAAAGCCCTTCCTTGCATGCCTATGTAATGGTAGCTAACCTATTACTATCTACTGTGATACCCACTCCCTCATCACACACACACACACACACACACACACACACACACACACACGTATGCACGTGCAGAAGATAATCACTCCAAGAACCTGATTTTAAGTACATGACTGTACATGTCACATGAATTCTGTATGCCATCCAGTAGTCTTACTTTTCAGTTTTCTTTCCCACCCCTTCTAAACTTCCTCTGTTTGGGATAATGAAATCAAGGTTTTATTCAAAATAAATGGAAACCAGCAGTCAATAATTTCATCAGTTTCCCCACCACAAAACCTCTCTTCCTGCTGGTAACTGAACCCGATTTCTTCGTCTTCTCTCCCGTTACACTGAGAGCAGCATTCAACTTCTTCTTAAGGGCCTATACCAACTCTTGAGCTCTGAGTCTCTTCTCTTGCCTTCTCAAGAACTTTGATTCTCCAATTGTTTCATCCCCCTGTAGCACCGATCTCTTATTCTAACCAGCATGCACACATTCTCTAATATCTCTACATAGTGACTACAAAAGGTAAAAATTCTACCTTTACTCACAAATATCATACTCCTTTCTGCTTTCTCTGCAAAATTCTCTGAGGAGTTGCTCTTTCATGCTGTTTCCTTTTCCCTACCACCCAGGCATTCTCCAAATTCCTTAAGTGGGTCTTCTGGCCCCACTTACCCCTCTCCTTCATGTAGAAATCTCCATGTTGTTAAATCCAGTGGTCCTCTCTCTATTCTGAATGGAATGACTTTTTCTTGCATTGAGCATTGAGCACTGAGCATTCTTCCTTCTTTTCTCTTCTTTTGGCTTCTAGGATACTTTATTTTTTCATCTTTTTTCTTGCCCATGACTGGGTCTTCTGTCTCCTTTGATCGCTCCTTCTTATCTATTCAATCTTTAAACATTTAAATACCTCAGGATTTGGGTCACAAGAATTTCTTTTCTATTTCTAAGTACATAGTATACTTGAGTAATCTTACCAAATCTCTTGACTGTAAAATAATCCAAATATAGTTATCTGTGTATTTCAGTTTTCCATCACTGTAACAAAATACCTACTTAAAAGGAGGAAAGATTTATTTTTGCCTCACAGTTTCAGAGATTTCAACACACAGCCTCTTGGCACCATTGTTTTGAGCCTGTTTTGAGCCATTGTAGTGAGGCAGAACTTTATGGAGAGAGTGTATGGTGGAGCAAAGCCGCTGACCTCAGTGGGGACAGAGAAGGTAGAAAGAGCTAAGGTACCAATATCCCCTTCAAGTACACACACCCAGTCACCCAACTTCCTTCTAATAAGCCTAACTTCTTATAGGTTCCACTATCTCCTAACAGCACCACTGCCTGTTGACCATGTCTTCAATACACAGTCTTTGGGGGGACTAGATCCAAACTATAACACTATCTTTATGCATTTAGAATACAATCATGATTACATGCAGGATGAATGGACTAGAAATGTTGGATTGGGAATTATCCAAACAGAATTGTTACTTGAGTCTATGAAGGTAGAAGCACTCACAGAAGAATAAAGGGTAGAGATGTACTGCATATCTTTAAAACAGAGAAAGAGAGAGAGAGAGGTTGTACTATTAAAAAAAGTCAACAGAGACTGTGTCATAAGTGACAAAAGAGTCAACAGACCACCTCAATAAAACAAGGAAATGAATTACTAAGCCTTTCTCCCAAGATCAAGGAGAATAGGAGAAATTAAGGCCACCGCAATAGACCAAACATGTTACCGATAGAAGAAAAATAATAGATACCATCAGTGTGAGTGGGAAGAGATAATAAGACAAATAATAATAGCACTTACCATAATGCTTAGTAAATAAAGTAATCAATAAATTATGTTCAATACTATTCAGACATTGTTTAGTATTTACCTGTATCTTCTTTAATCTTGTGATATTTTTAACTCTGCCCTCAACTCTTACCATATAGAGAACTTGAGTTCAATCTAGTAGATGATTCCTGGTGTCAAAATCACAAGGATTAGCAGGTTGGACAAGAATTCCTATCTTAAAATCAGAATAATGAGCGTGGGATAGGCCTTTAGAAACAGCCAAAATCTAATGAAGAAGACTAAGAACTGATTCAAATTCAAAAGGACAAAGGCAAGATTATGTGAATACTGCTGAGCCAAGAGGTAGACAGGACCTAGATCAGTAGAGTGGAATTCAGAACAAAAGTGAAGAGCAATGATTGACTTAATCATTCTACAATATATATACATATCAAAACATCACCTTGCACAGCATAAATATATAAATATACAATTATTACTTGTCAATTTAAAATAAGAAAGGAAAAAATGAGACTTCTTGGAAGTCTTAGTGAAACTTTACTCATTTTCATTAATTCATGGTATAGGAGTGAGTGTGTTAATCTAGTCCTAAGAACTAACAAAGGACAGGGTAAAATCTGCTTATGAGACTTCGTCTAATAAGTAGGGATGGTTGTTAGGTTTCTGGTTCTGGGATTTCATTCAGCTCTGATATTTGTTGAATTTTTGTCCAGTTGATCTGTCTATTTGTGATAGTGGGGTATTGATGTCCCCCATTATAATTGCATTAGTGCTCATCTGATTTTTCATATCCATTAGTGTTTGTTTTATATAGTTGGTATTTGGTACCCATTATTTATGATTGTTATCTCTTCCTCTTGGATTGGTCTCTTAACAAGAATGTAGTGAGCATCTTTGTCTCTTTGATCAGTCTTGGTTTGAAATCCACTTTGTCTACAAATAGGATGGCTACCCCTGCCTTTTTCTGAGTTCTTATTGCATGGAGTATTGTTTTCCTTCCTTTGACTTTCAGTCTATGAATTTCTTTTTGAGTTAAATGTATTTCTTGTATGCAACATACTGTTGGATTTTGTTTCTTATCTATTCTTCTAATTTGTTTCTTTTAATTGGTGAATTGAGACCATTCACATTGATGGTTATTACTATAGGTACTGACTTATCCTTGCCATTATATTATCTTCCTGTTTTTAGTTTTCTTTCTTTCCCTTCTATTTAATTGCTTGCCTTGCCCTGTGCATTCATTCTATTGGGATTCTTAGAATTGTTGCCTTATTGTCTTTTTGTAGAATAGTCTTCAGAATTTTTGGAGTGCTGGTTTAATGGTCATGAATTTCTTCAGATGTTCTTTATTTTGAAAGATAACTTTATGGAGTATAACAATCTGGGTTGGAGGTTGTTTTCTTTTAGGGCTTGAAATACTTTGGTCCAAGCTTTCCTTGACTTAAAGGCTTATGTTAAAATCTGCTGTGATTCTGATGGGTTTTCCTTTATAGGTTATTTGTTTCTTTTCTCTAACAGCTTTTAATATTCTGTTCTTGTGTTGAATTTTTGGAATCTTGACTATTATATGCCTTGGTGTAGTTTTTATTTTTTTCCTGATCATGGCTTTTTGGAGTTCTATGTCTCACTTATCTGTCTTCTAGATCTGATATTCTATCTTCCCATTGGTTAACTCTGCTGTATATACTTTCAATAGAATTTTAATTTCCTGAATTTCTATTTGAGTCTGTTTTATGGAATCCAGATCTCTTCTCTGTTGGGCATACATAGTTTCCATGTCTTTTCTAAGCTCCCTCTCTCCTTTTTCTTTTAATCTGTATCTACTCTAGAGTCACTAACCATTTTCTTCATTATGGTGGTCATCTCTTTAATTATCTTTGTAATTATTTCTGTTTTGGTTTTGTCAAGAGACTTATTTCTGTGTTTGGTTACTTCTGCTGCTACCATTTTAGAAAGTTCAGCTGGGTGGATTTTGATTTCTTATATCTCAGTGCCCCCTGGATTTGCCTTGGGTGAGTTGGGGGTATTGAATTGTATCTTTCTTCCATGTTTCTCATTTGCTATTTTTTGTTTATTTGTTTTCTGCATTGAGACTTGTAAATTGATTATGGTAGGTAGCTTTATTATTAGTATTGAGACTTCTTAAAGAAATGACTACTTTTCAGAGATGTCTTCTAGATATCGCTGATTTTGGCTTTTGAGTCTGTCCTAAGATCCTACCTTATGTGTTTATTAGGGATGCAGTGTTGCAGCCTGTTTGGCCTAGTTCTTTGGTATCGGACTGTAATATTGTTTATGACCCTGAGAAAATCTAGGTAGTTATACAAAGAAAACCAATTGATCACAACAACTATGTCACCTTGGCTAACGTAGTACAATCAGCAATAACAATAGCATGCAACACAGATCAGAAAATAACAAACTGTGGAAACTAATAATTTGTCACCTTTAAGCCTAGGTACAAGATTTATACCTATTTAACAAAATCTAAGAGGGGTTGGAAAATTATATACAGTAAATATCTGTTCATAGAGTAATTTTACTCTATGAGGGGAGAAAATTTAAAAGGGAATAGAGAAAAAATAGAGAAATGAAAGAAGAAAAAGAGATTAGGAGCAAGGTCAAAGGATAGAGGAAGATCACCCAGGCCTCAGGAAACTGATGAAAAAGACATGGAGGGAAGGAAAGAAGGAGAAAACAAAGACAAGAGCAAAACAAAGGAAAACTAAACTAAACTAAAAACAGTGTTCACATTCACACACACACAAAAACAAGCAATCCAAAATTTAAGAAGACAAAAACAAATAAATAAAAGTTTTAAAAAAAAACCCAAAACATTGAAAAAAAAGAAATTTCTCTGTGATTTCAAGCTTGTGATTATCTTCTGGGACCTACAGTTTTGTGGCTGTGTCTAATTCAAGGAGTGACTGCTCTCACGGGTAGACATGGGAGGCAGTTAGAGCCCACATCTATATTGGATAATCCCAGCGAGCTAGCAGTTGGGTTAAGGTGGGATGCCAGTTCCAGCACTTTCAAATCCACAGAAATTCAGGTTGAACCTGGCCTCTGATTGTGGGGGTGGGACATGAGTCATTTAGCTTATAACTCTCTGGATGTCTCTTACTGGCCTGACCCCAGCTCCCTGACCATGGAGATCTGTGGTCATCCCTCCCCTAGTCTCTGTGGCAGTTTAACACTGGGAGCCCTGAGATGAAGCCAACCTGTGGCTGCTCTGAGTCCCAGGTTCAGTTGGCTCCTCCCTAAAATGGTGTCTGACCAAGTAGTCTCCCCATGGGATATGGCAGACACTTGGACTGGAGTTACTCACCAACTATTGTAATGCATGGCATCCACTGCTCTGTTCCACTGGTGCAGTTCTCCCTGAAAGCCTCTGGAGTTGCCTACTTACACTATCTCTGTAGATTTGATCCTCCTTTCTCTTGCTATGAGCCAGGAGCCAGGGAGAAAGTGCAGATTGCCCCTTCCTTTTTCTGCATTGTAGTCTGTCTTTTCAGTTTCTCTAGGGTCCAGTTTTGCCTTCAGATTCTTCCTGGGTCCTAGGGATTCACTTCCCTCCTTCTATTCTTTCTCAGGTTGTATTGTTCCAGTGTTTGGATTCTAAATCTTGGAGAGACTGATTTGTTGCTGCCTACTTCTCTGCCATCTTTCTAGAAGTCCCCTGTTTCTGGTTCTAAGTCTCAGGTTGAGATAAAGGTCTAGACTAAAAGGGAGCTTTCCAAATAGAGGAATGCTTTCATAATTTATTCATTCTTTTCGTTATATTCTCCTGTCTTCCAGAGTGAACTTTTCTTCAATCCTATGAAGGAGGGTAGGGCCTCTATTTTATATGCTGTTGGAAGGAAAGTATGCCCTTACCCCAGTCATATCACCTTGTTTTCCTGGTTTCCTACCACCCAGAATTCCAGTTCCCTCTTTAATTCTTAGTCCCTATTTATATTTATGGCTCCTGTAGTGTCACCTTTGCCCTGTATCATGTCACACATGGTCCCCCCTCTTGCTCCTGCATTCGCCAAAGCATGCAAAATGGATCTGTTTTATTTAATAGATATCTGCATAGGGAGAGAATAATAGGGCCATATCATCATTCACTTGTCCCATTTTAGTGAAAAGTTTTTGGTACCTATCATCTAGATATTTTTTCTGGGTATTGGCTATAACACATAGACTAGTAAAGATAAAATTCTTGTTACATTTTATTTGGGGCACAGACAATAAGCAATTTTAAAAGCTATATTATGGTTGCAATACACTTCCTTTGTTTGATAAATACTGCCCATTTCCATTTAAGAATTTAGAAAAAAATTGGGATGTGGCTTCTTCAAAGGGTGGCTTATTCTTTCCTATAGCCATATGTTTTCCTGAAGGAAAAAGACAAAGAAGGAACAAAAGGAAAGAAAGAGGTCCTCTGATGAACATCATTACAACTGTGAGAACAACACCAAGCCCCTCCCTGTGCTCTTGCACTCTTGAGGCCTGGCAGGATTTTGAAGAGAAAGGAGTCTGTGGATGTGTTCTCTCTTGGGACAGTGTGAACCAGGTTTTTAATCTCTTCAAATGGGTGTGGCCTAACATTTGCAATCATCCTCCTGTGGGTACCAGTTGGAAACTTCCCCTGGGGTGAGGGACTTTCCTCTTATCTACACAAAGAGCTTCTCTGACATATTTGCACTGGTGCCTCTGACAATGATAGATGGCTTTTACTTAGTACAATAACAGCTCGTTTCTCCAGAGCCCTCTCACTTCTTAGCTCACGCCTGTTGCTTTTAGTTACCGTCCTTCCCTTTAATTATCTTAGTAATTTACAGAGTTGAACTGTCTTTCCCTGTTGTAATTAGTACAGATAGCTTATATTTTATATATTTCATTAGAAAACGATGCAGGAAGGGATGGTCTCTGACCATATAAAGGTAGTTGCCCAAACCTCTCTCTTCCACAGGTATTACTTTTCTTAAAGTCCTATTGCTATCCTTACCGGGGCAATATTCTCATTTTTCTCTTATTTTTTCCTTAAGCCTTTCTTGCCCTCTATTTAAATCTTTCCCACAAAAAAAAAAAAAAGGGCCGGTGAGATGGCTCAGCATCGTAAGCACCTGCCTGGCAAGCGCGAGAGCCGGAGTTCGACTCCCGGTACCCACATACGAAAAAAGAAGCCGGTGATATCGCTCAGCAGCACGGGCGCCTGCTGGCGTGTGAGGTCTTGAGGTCCACCCCCGGTACCCACATTAAAAAAAAAAAAAAAAAGAAAATCTAAGGTATTTTATTAATTTCCTAGGCACTACAGCAATACAAACATTTTTTCTTGAATTTATAATGCCTTGGTTGGGTTTTGGTTAGCTATGCAGCTCAAGTCATGTGGTGATAACACTGAGAACTAATGGTTGACATGCCCACTCCGCTGGCAATATTATTGCCAACCTCTCATAGTAGTTCTACCTCTAAAATCATAACATGTGACAGAACCATATTACTCTAATATAAAATAGTCATATTATATTTTTATTTTCTTTTGATATTTTAAAAGGTAGTAAGAAAATGTAAAAATGAAGTCACACGTACTTAGCCTACCTTGAACGAAAACACAGTTTTGGGGGTTAAGGAGGGAGGGCAGGCATAGGGGTGCTGATGAGGAAAAAGATTAGAAGGAATTTTGGACAACTTTTAAATCAAAGTCTATGCTGTGCCCAAAGCTTGCTTACTGGGGTGTCTTGAGTGTGTAGAGTGCTGAAATAACAACACTCATCAGGCTCTTTTTACCCCTAGGTTTGTTGCCTCAGGCTCAGAGAAGCCCCCACAACTTGTCTCAGCATGTTGTACAAGTACTGTGTTACCATCGTTCATGTGTGTTAAATGTGGAAAAGATGGGAGGCTCTGCTTACATAGCACTATTTTTTCAGTGAATTTTATAACATTATAATTAATGTTTCTTGGGTAAAAACCTGGAAAATTCTAATATTTGAAGAACAAAAGTGAAGAATTTTAGACCATTCAAAGAGCCATAAATTAATGTTCTTTTTAATTATGAAGTATAACAAAATTAGAGATGGCCCTCCAAATTATATGAGGAAGAGATGATTCTAAAGTACATTTCAATATCAAAAAACCGCCAGGCATGGTGGCGCACACCTGTAATCACAGCACTCAGGAGGTTGGGGCAGGAGGATCGCCACAAGTTTGAGGCCAGCCTGGGCTAAATAGTGACTTCAGTGCCAGCCTGAACTACATAGCAAAACTCTGTCTCGAAAGAACAACAACAAAAAACCCTCAGGTTTCTTAGCTGAGGAGGACTGTGATTCTCATTAGGAGTTGAATGATTCATTTAGATCAGTGAAAAAAAATCTCATCTCAGATATTGTTGGGAAAATATGATTAATGTAATTCCAATTAAATATTTGAGAGGATTTGGTATATTCTAGATACAAATGATTTCCTATACCAAAAAAATAAATTAGAATTTTCTTTTTCTTTCCCAACTTTAAGTGTGCTAGGCTCACTTGAACGCTACTTCAATCTTAAAAATAAACTGGAAAGAAGAAATTTGTTTAGGGTAGGAACTGAAACAAGGAATGCAGAATTCCAAATCAGGGCAAGGAAAAAAAAAGAAGAAGAATTCAATGGTTTGGGGACAGGATATGGTATAAATAGGAAAACTATGAGAAAATTTCCCAGAAGCCAGAATTTGGTTCAAATACTAAAAGTTTAAAACTGGAAACAATCTTAGCAAGTGTAAACGAGGAAACTAAGAGCCAAAAGATTGCAGATTATAGGTCAAGAATAGAGTGAAATTATGCATTTTTCGCAATAACACCTTTTACCAGACCAATTCTTCCACCCTCAAAGCTGGTTAAATCTCTCCAATATTAATCTTGCTACTAAAATGGGATTCTAAAGGGACATCTGGAAACACCAGAGTTCTAATTTGGCAACAGAGGGCTGACTACTCCCAAACATTTCCTTTTGTAGCATATAACAACTGCCCCACCCAAGTATCTTCATCTCTTTCTCTGCCCTGCCCTCATCTTTCAGAATTCCTTCCCTTCTTGTATTTTTAGATATTCAGATTACCTTTCTTCAAAGAACTGAAAGATCTAGTTGAGCAAGATTTGGGATTTTGTTACTGTATATAATATATTCCTGTGCGTCTATTAGTTGCTTATTAAATATTTGTTAAATATATAAGCAAAAATGCCACAAAGACTTGAAATCCACCCCAAACTAGAAAACAAAACAGCCAAATTTACCTATGTATGTCACGCCCCAGAGGACTGGCCTCAAACTCACTGAAGCATTGTTATTCTGGGTACACCAGCTCACAGTGGGTTTCCAGAGCCACTCCAGTAACAGCATCCCAGCCTTGGCCGTTTGTTGATGACAACAGCTGGCAGGCCCTTCATGTTGCTTTAATTTCCTTCCTTCTTCCTTTATTCTTTTCTCTTCTTTGTAGGAATTTGTGTTTGTTCTTCCTGTAAAAGTTGTGTAAAGGTTATGGACTGATCACATACGTCTATCTCCTTCCTGATACCACGTTCAAATGACCGTAAAGAAAGAAAATATGCGAAGGACAAATAAGAGAAGGAACATAAGTGGCTGAAACTGTTCAGTGAATGTTTAGCAGTGAGAACATGGAGCAGTTATAGCTGAGGCAACTGTTTAGGAACAGGAGAGTGCTCATTTGTCCCAAAGAACTGCAGCAAGGCCAGGGAACATGGACGGGGACAGAAGGGTGCTGTAGAGGGGGAGGCACATTGAAGGTCTGGGTACTAAATAGTAGCTCCTGTCTCTGGCCTCTCCCCATTCCCCAGGGCTACAGCTTCGTGGGTTGCTCAGCAGTGTTAGCTGCTTGCTCCCTGCCAGATCAAGTGCTTTTGCCCTGGAGAATCTGAATGGAGCCCTATTTTGATAATACTCTCAGTGGCAACCCACCCCACGTCACTAGGGTCAGGCTTATAATCTCATACCTCCACATACATCACAAGGGAGATTCTCTGCCCCCAACGGTTTAGGGGATAAAAACATCATGGAATGAGTCTCATTGAATTGACTTGGGGTACTAGTTATTTCTCAACCAATCACAGTGATGAAGGGCCATGGATACACTGATTAACTAATCCTGGGCTATGGGGTAGAGGAGGAATGGCTCTACAAGAAAAATAATGGAATATGTTATAAGAAAAGGAAAAGCTTGGTCTAGGAAGGCAGTGACCTTATCCTTTATAATCACTACCAGTGTAGGGTGTCTGTTAAATGGGGCTTTTGTATTTGCCACCATTCTGAATATGCGAGGCTTGATCTAAGCCAGAATCAATCCCCAGGTGAACCAGCTATCACCAGATTTACACGTAGTACAAAACATGGAAATATACGCATAAGGAACCGTATCTGAATACTTCTCTCAGAAGGAGTCAACGACTGGAAAGTGTTCTGAATGAAGTCATTCCTGCTTTCAAATACTTCCAGAAAAGCTTTCTTAAATTCCTTAAAACCTGCTCCAGCATAGCTACTCTATCAGGAAATTTACTTTCATGCTATTAATTTACCTCTTTTATTCTGTCCACAGTATCTTTCAAAGTAGCTGAATATAATTCTCCACATAATATGTACTCCGATTCTTGGAGATAATTATAAAATGTTCCAGGATGAATGACTTCTATTTCTTTACCTGCAGTAGTTTACTTCTCAACCTTTTCATCCACTTTTTGTTTTTCCTCTGATCTACCTCCAAATTTTCTGCATTTATCTCAAGCTACTGAGTCCAGTACCGAATGTAACAATTTAGGGAGATACCCACAACAAAGTAAAAGCAATTGCTTAAGGAAATATTTCATTTTTATATAGCACTTCGTGATTTAAAAGGGCCTTCCCAGGCAGTATTATGGCATTTGAGGTTAGTATTGCTTCATTGTCCTCCTAAACTCTGATGGTTGATGTGGGTCTATACCAAGTCAGGTTCAGACTGGGAAAGCTCGGAGCTCCATTTTGGGTCAGTTTGAAGACCACGGTGGTTCTGAGGTTATGTACAAAGTTCATATTTCCTTTTACATCCCTTGAACCAGAATCAGTGTTGAGTATGGGACAAGTCACAGGGGCTGTCTATAATCTAGGCCTATGCTACCTCATAGAGCTTTCTGTGATGATGGAATGTTCTATATCTGCACTTTCCAGTATGGTAGCTGCCAGCCACATTTTGCAATCAGGTACCAGAAATGTAGTTAGTGCAAGGGAGAAAGTATTTTTCCTTTTATTTAACTTTAAATATTTAAACTTAAATTTAAATAATAATATATGGCTAGTAGCACAGTCTTTGAACCGTCATTAGATGGTTTAAGGGAAACTGAGGTGAAAAGCATTTTGGCAAGTCTTATTTTAGGATGAAATTGATGGGTGAGAAACATCTTCATGAAATCCTAGTGTTTTCTCATATTTTTCCTCAGAAATGCTGGCACCGTGTGACTAATTTATGGGTTTTTCTTCAGAAATAGATTAATAGGTACTTAGCTCTTTCCTTAGGCTAGTAAATGTGTTCTCAAGTAAGTTTATATAGGCATAACAACAAAACCATGGAGTACTTAAGACTGTTGACTAAGCATGCTTTGGCAAAGATGACAAGTATTAAGAGAGGCTGAGTTCTAACTACCCGAGAACTAGACCCATACTGCAAAGCCATAAAATGGTATAGTATTTCATTTATGCACAGTACACTTACTGGCATAAGAAGGCTACATTAGAGGATATACATAATAAGAAATTTGACTAATTCAATTTAACTTCTGCCACATATTTTGGCTACTTTTTTTTCTTTGCTGAGTGCAGTTTTTATAAAGTATCTTAAAAGCCAGAAGTAGTGAATGTTTTGGCAAGGATGAAAGTAAAGAATCACTCACTCTTCTGTTCTGAGAGATATAAAATGCCCCAGACTGTAAAATTTGTACAGAGCTTTGCCCTCATAAGCTTCCTCTTCCCTTACAGGCCTTCGATAATCAAGAATAAATATAGTTTTGTTTCCTATCAAAAGTAAGGTAACTTTATGTTCAGTTGTAAATATATGTTTGTTGATTTTATTATAACTTTCTTCCTCTGACCTTTTCTTTTTTTTTTTACAGTTCTGTTTCTTTCTTTGAAGTGACCTTAAATTTCCAACATTCCTTCCCTTTTCAATTTTAGCTGAGAAAACAGAAGCTGTAAGAAAAACACTTCTCTTCCTCTAACAAAATTCACTGAACTAATTGCATTTATACCCAGAGCATTCTGTTTTCCTTCTCTGTATGAGGATGAGCTTTCGTGCCCATGCTGTAGTCTGAGATCAGCCCTCACATAAGAACTCATCTTTCATTAGCTGCTGAAGGACTTGCTTCTGAAATCATTTCTTCTCATGACCCATTCATTCCTATTTCACATTATATATCACTCATATTCAAGCAACAGTAATCGCAGTAAACCTTAATTCCAACGTCTCCAGCTAGGGGTCAGATCTGCTTTTTCTACAGCAAAGTTCAGTAAGAATTCTCTGTGGTCAATGACTCCACTTTATCTTCTCTTATTTCCTATGAGTGTACCTTTACCTGTGATATTTTTGCTATAAATAATATTATTATGAAAATTGTATCGATAGTCTGTAGATGTATTTTTTGGAAATAAACTCATACTTATGGAAAACTTGCAAGAATAGAACAAAAACCTCACACGTATCTTAAATCATCATTTTACCATATGTGCTATAATAGTCACTCTATGAAGCTATTTTTCTTCAGTACTATTGATAGGAATATTTTCTGGCCTAATTGCAGTACAATGATCAAAGTCAGTATTATTATCAAAAATAAGATAGATATAGTACTGTTATTTAATTTTAAAAAACTATATAGTTTTATCAGTTTTCATAGTAATATCCTTTATGACAAAACAACAACAACAACACATATTTTCTGGCCTGTGATCCAATTCAGGATCCTGGGATTCACAGTTTTGTGTAATCACCTGTTTGGAGGTTTGGACTAAACTAGTGAATTGCTTTAAATCAATGGACTACGGCAAAGGTAAAGCAATGTTACTTCCATAACTAAGTTATGTAACATAATGATTTTATTTTACTAGCAGACTTTTCCTTTGTTGGCTTTGACGAAACGAGGGACTCTGTTGAAGAGACCCACTTGAGGAACAAATGTGACCTCCAGTCAGGGAGGAACACAGGTCCTATGTCCAGTAATTCTTGGGAATTGACATTCTGTCAACAGCTCTGTGAGCTTGAAAGTGAACCTTCCCCTCCTGAGCCTTCAAATGAAACCTCAGCTCTGGCTGACACACTGAGAATGGCCTTGTGAGACCCTGAAACAGACAGCCTGTTAAAGCATGCTCTGAGCAGGGCTTGGTGGCGCATGCCTGTAATCCCAGCACTCGGGAGGCTGAGGCAGGAGGATAGTTGCAAGTTTGAGGCCACCCTGGCTACAAAGTGAGTTCAAGGCCAGCCTGAACTGCATAGTGAAACCCTGTCTTAAAAAAGCGTGCCCTGATTTCTGACTCACGGAAACTGTGAAATGTTGTATGTGCTTTGTTTTAAACTGCTAAATTTATGATGATTTGTTACACAGAAACAGGTAACAAATATAGTGGTATCTTGGTTCACAAACTCAATCTTTCCATGATTCTGGTCACAAACCGAATTGGTCACAAACTGAAAAAAATTTTTCCGTAAAGTCAGCATTGAACCTAACCATCGAATTTGATTTGGCTTATGACCATTGTACCCTAATCTGTCCCATCTTGCTTCTCTGCTATTTCTTTCTCTTCTTTCATAACCTATCAGAAAAATTTTGGAACCTCTCAATTTTTAATCCATCTCGCGTGTGTGTGTGTGTGTTTGAATCTCTTGATCTGTGTTTTGTGTTATATGTTTTGTGTTATATTGTAATTCACCAGAATCTTTCTATTCTAGTTTTTCCCAGCTCTCAAGATTTTCATTTCCATAATTCTATTGTTTCTTTTCCAAGATTTCTAACTTATTTTTATAGCTTCTTGGTTCTCATTTATGGGCATTTTTGTTATATGATTTCTTGTACATATTGCCTACATAAAAAGAAATACATTAAATTGGAATATGATGAATAAAGTGTAAACTTTTACCTCTAACCCTCATAGGTGGGCCCAACATTGTATCAGAAAGTCCTTGTCATTTCTCTGGAGCCCTCTTCCTTGCCTGTCTGACCCTTTAGAACACAGCCCTGAAATCCTCAGAATTCCGGATCTCCTTAGCAATACAACAGTTTCTATTCCAAGTCGTTGTCCAGATCACCTTACAAATCTAAAATTTTCATCAGGACTAAAATTCATCACATCAATTGATCAAGTGTTTTTCAATTCAGTTAATAAAAACTATAGTAGTTTGTGATCAAATATTATCAACTCTTACGGGAGTGAAAACTGCATTCAAATGCAATATTAATTGTCTAATTTTGAGTTCTGTCTTCTTACATTGTCACTTTAGTTTTTAACCACTATGATTTAATGATGATGAATTACAGTTTTACTCATTCAGCATGAATATCCTGTGATTATAAAAATATAATCACATCAGGCCCTGATACCAACTGATGGGATTATGCTGCCTCCCAAGAAGTATAACAGATTTTGACATTGTCTAACTTTGACGGTGTTCAGGTAATAAAGACACAATTAAACAATAAGAATGGTGTAGTGACGTTGCTTTCCCCAAGTTGATAGCCTGTAATTCGGGAAGCGTATGTTAACCTCAGAGTTCTTGTATACTGTCTCACTACATAGAAGAAAAGACATTCAAGTCTCTTTTGGTTCTCTCTTTGGTTTTGTTTCCAAAAGTCTGTATTACCCTTTCTCATGACAGTGATGAGAAACCTAACACAGTTTGGGGAATCTAATCATTTTGTCTCAAAAGCTGCTCAACTTTCCAGAGTCTTTGAAAGACATTACTTGAATTCCAAAAAGTGAAATAACTAGAATGAGATATTTCAGTGTTTGATCATTGCTCAGGTTACAGAACACCTAAAAACTCAATTTCCTACTGTTTGCAATAGTTATTGAAAGGTAGTGATGTCTGATACTTTCCCACATCTTTCTTATGATTCAAAGGTTACATATTAAAAAAAAATAAAAACAGATGACAGAAGTGTATTTAGAACTTTTAAAGATCATGGGTAGGGTCATTTTGAAAGCCTAAAACATGAATAAACTTGGTAGTAAATGATGTTATAAGAGACACAGTCTCCTTTTAATCATTTTCTATGTTACTCAATGATTCTTTCAAGGATTATTCAACTTTGTCTTTGTCATATAGTGAATTTACTCAAAATTATAGCAAAATGAAAGTATCTGTTTAAAAAATCACTTAAATTATGCAGATAATTTGGTTAATCATTTAATCAGATAGGTGGTTCAAAGATTTGAATTTCCTAGAAATTTTGTGCTGAGGAAAGAGAAAAGTCAGAATGTCCCTGGCCGAGACTAGTTTCTTTTCCTTTACATCATATTCCTCAATTCACCAACTTCACTATTGTCACAAATGGGTTAATGAATACCAATATCAAGTATACATTAATAACAAAATTAATTCATTATATGATAGTATTTTTCTTCTAGAAAAATGATTTATGTACAAAATGATATTATACTGTAAGAGAAGTATCTTTCTTTTCCTTGGTGAAAAAGTGTCTATTATTTATACCTCTGTTTAAAGTTGCTTTTCCTGAAATTTCATGTGTGTTACTGATAGAATGTGCCATGATTTTGATAGTTATTAAGTGTATAATTATGTCAGTTGTAATTAGAAAAGGAAGAGTTGTGCAAGTGATACATGAATTACTAATATTTGAAAATTCTGAGTTAAGGTATTTTTACAACATGGATGAACTTAGAAGACATTGTGCTAAGTGAAATAAGCCAAGCCAAAAACCAAACCAAACCAAAAACAAGCAAAAATACTGAAACCCAAAAAAGAAATACTACATCGTTACACTTATATGTGAAATCTAAAAAAAGCAAACTTGTGAAAGCAGAGCCCCTGGTGGTTGCCAGAGGCTAAAGGATAGAAGAAAACAGGATAGGATAGAAGAAAGAATAGAAGAACAGGTTCAATTATGCAGGATGAATAAGTTTTAGGAATCTAACATACAATAAGATATATTAACCTTGTGTTACTACAACAAATATCTGAGATAGCTAACGTCATAAAAGGAAAAAGTTAATTTAGCATATAGTTTTCAAGATTCAATTCCAAGATTGGGTGGCCCCCATTTGAGATAGGAGATTAGGGTGTGGCAAAACTTGCTGGGGAAATAGGCACGGGCCGTTAAGTATAAGATCCCAGGACACAGGTGCAGAACAGTTCCCAAAGCCCTGCATGTGGACTGCTTGTGAGAACTTGAGCAGGTTTTCAGTAGGACGACCTGGACCTGATGTCAGCCTGAGGTGTGGGATCCCAGCACCGCCTCTCAGGACCTCTCAGATTGCCTCTCAGGGCCCTCTCTAGAAGTTTTCATGTGTTTCCTTGAGATTTGGACAGTATAAAAGGAAACAGATGCCAAGAAGAGCTTGCTATCATGGCTTTCCTCATGACAGCCTGCCCTGTATCTTCCAGGGTATACTTTTATATTTCTTTTTCCTATATTAGTTGGCCCGGGCATGCTCTGCAGAGCCAATTTCTCTCTCACTCTTCACTTTTACTTTTTCAAATAAACTTTGCCACTGATTTTTGCTTTTTTCATTCAATTCTTTGTATGAGATGAGAAGAACGTGGAATCCAACTTCAGAAGGAGGGGTGAGCAACTCAAAACCGGTGACATTTAATTGGTGAGCCACTTTTAGAAGGAGCTACCTGACCACACACTGGTTTGTCGTGTGGTGATGGTGGCACATTAATGTGGGAAACCAAGTAGGAGCAAACAGTCCCATCCTTGAACCAGAGCGGAGAACTAGGGTGTCACAGTCCTCATTTAGGGCACAACCCCAGTGATCTAAGGACTTCCCACTAGGCCCCACCTCATGAAGGTTCTTCCGCTTCCCAAAACTGTCATTTGGGGATCAAGCCTTTGGGAGACACTGATCCAAACCACAGCACAGGCAACTAGTTAATAATACTGCATTGTGTACTTGAAATTTGCTAAGAGAGCTGATTTTAAGTGCTCTCAATGTAGACACCAAAAAATCATAACTATAGGAGATGTTAACTATCTTGATGTCACTATACATTTATCAAAAATCACATTTTATACTTAAATACATATATTTTTTATTTGTCAAGTATAATTTAATAGCTGGGAGGTGGCAAGAGTTATGTTGTAAAGAATTTGTCTCTAGGAGCAAGTTGACAAAACATGGGGGGGCTTCTTTCTCACAAATGCACTTTTTAAAGTTTTATTTTTTGTAAGTACATATTTGCAGTGCATAATGATTACAATCATCATGTGGAGTTGGTACAGGAACATAACTCATCTTTTTAAAATTTTTTTTTATTTTATAAAAAAAGGTAAAACAATTTCAACAAAATAATAGGAGAATAACAATAGTTAATACATTACATGTTGTTATCTTTAAAGTAGTTGCTCAGGATAAAAGATACGGGCATAAAAATTTCTCCAATTGATATTGGCACAAACATTCCTTTTTAATGAACTAAGAGACACAAATAGCATAACTGACTTGCATTTTTTTCCTTTTCCCTACTGTTCTTTCCCCTTTCACCCATCCTAGTTCCTTTTTGCTTTTGAACAATTTTTTCCCATTTCACAATATGTACATTTTAGACCTTATTTACTCTTTCAGTTTCTCACACAAGGGAGACAATACGATGTTTGCACATGTAAGTCTGATTTATTTCACTTATGAGTATGGTCTCAAGTTGCATCCATTTACCTATAAAAGCCTCAAGTTTATTCTTCTTTATGGCTGAGTAGTACTCCATTATACAAAAATAACACATCTTTTTAATCCATTCCTCAGTTGATGGGCATTTGGGTTGTTTCCAAGAATTAGCTACTACAAATTGTGCTTCTATAAAAACATCATACCACAGTGATATATGTGCACCCATGTTTATAGCAGCACAATTTGTAATACACAATACATCTTAATGAAAAGTGTACTGTGAAATCACTGGCCAATGGTAAAACAAACTATGTCCCAAACTCATTTGAAACAAAGAGCTAGAAAGCTACTTCCCTATACCTTGAGATAGTTTGAACCTTAGTTTTCAAAAGATAACAGGACAGAGAAAAATGTGCCTGGACAGAGGATAAAAAGCCCCTACACCGAAAGTGTAGTTACCTACAAGTAGGTCAAATGAAGGCCTAAGTGTCATGCCATAGCTGGATACCAGAAAGAAGCTTTTAGGAATCATCAAAGAAAATGCCTTCCTCTTGCAGAGATCAATAGACAATTTTGACACCTGTTATGGTTTTGATAAGAAATGACCATCAAAAGTGTCCTGTGTTCAGAGGTAGGGCTTTCGGATGGTGATTGGATCATGGGAACACTGTGCTTATCAGTAGATTGATCCATTGATGAGCTCATAGCTAAATGTGCTGTTAGGAGGTGGGGCCTCGTTGGAAGAAGTAGGTCAGTGGGGGCATAACCTGGAAGGGCATAGCCAGTTTCCAGCACTTTCTTCCTGCTTTATCTACTTTCTGGCTGCCATGAGGTAAGCAGTTTTCCTCTACCATGCCATTCACCATGATATTTCTGTCCAGGAGTTAGCCAACCATGAACTAAAACCATGAGCTAAAACAAATTTCCCCTCCTTTAAGTGGTGTGTGTGGTATTTTGTCCCAGTATCAGAAAGGTGACTAATACCCGACCCATAAAGAGTGTTTCCCAAAGGTGAGAGCTGCAGATAGTCTTCCCGCCCTGTCCTGTGCCAACTGCTATCATTGTGCAGAATTTCTGGTGTATGATGACAATATAAAGCAGACCATTTTTAGTTGCTTTTATTGTGCTTTTTAAATTCTCTATGCACTGTGGGTTCCATGGGCAGAGAGTAGTCACCACTTTATTTTTTATATACCTATATTTAGCATGACTGTGGAACAGTAAGATAGGCCATCTCTTGGCATAATTGGTCTCATGTCTAGAAGGTCAACTAAAAAAGCGAAAGTTTCTTTGGAAGGGATCTACGTGAAGACACTCTCTGAGTACTTTGTGCTAACACTCAATCCAAGTAAACTAGAATGTCCTGTTTCCAGAAGGAGTGCTGGGGGGATTACCACAATAGCAAGGGAGGAGTGTGAGGGGAGAAGATCCAAGAGATAACAAATAAGCTGAATCAAAGAGGCTTGCAGCCAAATTCAAGGAAAAATAGAGACTATAAAGTATCGGCAAACTTCTTATGTACTCTGTCTTAGTTACTTTTCTCATTGCTGAGACAAAAAACCTGACACCAAAGCTAAAGGAGGAAATGTTTACTTGGCTTACAGTTCATAGAAGTTTCAGTCCATAATTGGTTGGCTCCAATGCAGGGTGGCACATGGCAGAGGGGCAACAGTTCATGGCAGGTAGAAGGTAGCAAAAACAACTTGAGACTTTAACAGCATCTTTTGCCCCTTTTATCTTATCCAGGCTACTCAGGGCAGGTAGCACTCGTACCCTTAATGCTAGTGCCCTTTATCCTAGCATTGCACCATGAATCAATTCCAGAGTCTCACACTCTAGATCCAGCCACCTCTAAAGCCCCATCTATGACCTCACAAAGCTTTGGGGGGACATCTAGACACAAGCCGTAACATACTCTGTGTTAAGACTTGATGTGCATCTTTCTACACCTGATTTTGGAACACAGAAGCAGAGGCTGCAGCTTCCTGCTTTATATGCTATGAGCCAGGGTCCCAGTGATGATTAACACTTTACCAAGTCCTTCCCTGCCCCTTTTCTAAGTTCTGTGTGGGCCTGGGTGACACTGGTAGGGACACTCCTTTCTTCAAAATTGTAAAATACTGAATTTTATTTTCCACTATACTTCAGGTGAATCCCCTGGAAATTGGGCTAAAGAAATTTTCTTCAGGGAACCCAGTGGGAGTTAAATATGGATGGCTTAGTAAACAATGTGAGAGATCTTCAGTATTTGGAGATATTTCAGAGATGTTCTAGTTTTTGTCAATGTTGAAAAATACTTGAGAAAATCAACGTATGAGGAAGAATTTTTTATCTCACAGTTTTAGAGGTTGAAGTCTATGATCTATTGGCTACATTACTTTTGGGCCTGCGGTAAGGCATACCATCATGGCAGGAATGAATGGCAAAAGCAGGTGCTAAACTCACGGCAACAAGGAAGGAGAGAGAGGGAGGGAGTGTGGGGAGAAAGAGAGAGAGACAAGCAGACAGACTGACAGAACTGATGTCCACTCCCTCACTGACCTAACTTCTTTTCCACCTCTTAAAGGTTCCACTACCTCCCACAGGTTGCTGACAAAGACTAACTCATGAGCCTTTGTGGGACACTTATGCAAACTGTAGCAGGGGAGAATAGCCATGCCTTTCTACCATGATATTCTTAGGGGCCATGACAGTACATGTGCTGCCTGCACCTTGAAGTTGAACTTGTAAGGCAAAGTGTATGGTACAATGCCAGTTCTGTAATTGCATCAAATAGTGTTCTGGTCAAAACTTTAAATATCTAAGCCAATAAGCTATTTCACTTTGTATTATTTATTTTGATAATACTTGGTTATTATACTTTTTCTTCCTTTAGTTCCATGGATTGCCTAACAAATATGATTGCCTAAAAACTGTTCCCCAATTCCTAGAGTTTCCACCCCCTCCCTATAGCAATCACTAAGTGGAAACCAAGGATTCAACACACATTTAAGATCCAAACATAACAAGACATTTCCAGTGTTCTTTTTGATTAACGTCTTCAGTAGTTACAGGGGTACCCTATATATACTTCTGCTTTTGCAAACACTTTTTTTTTAGAGTTAACATTAATTTTCCTCTTCTGACAGCTGTCTAAAGTATTCATTCACTTTCCTGGTACTGGTTTTGAATTTTCCCCTGAAGCTCTGCTAACTGAAAAAATGAAGTGATCTTCAGATTACAACTTATATCAACTTCATGAGCCATTTGGAAGTGAAAACACACAAATCTTTTGTTGCATGCTCTTGGGGGATTGTAATCCTAAACCTGAGTGATGTTATCCCCTTTTATTTTATGGCCTGTGGAAGCTTAATCACTTTACAGGCAACCTACCCTTTCTCTTAATCCAATACTATTCCTTGGATTCCTAGCTGCTTTGATGTTTAATTCCTTTAATTTCGTGTTAGTATTTCTTGCTAGCTACTCAGTCTTCCATTGGATTGGGTGCCAGTGCAAGCAAGGAAACAGACAACTGGCAAATCCTCTCATGTAATTAGACATAGGTAGGAGGAAAGCAACCACGTAATTCTCTCCTTCCTGAAAGTATGTGATTACAGACATAACTATCAATCATGTAAGGCTGCACTGAAATAATACCAGTGTCTCTAGTTAATACAGGGAAAGATCCATCAAGCCTCAAACCCTTGAAATTTGAAGATTATATTTTTTAATTTTCTGTCATTTCATGTTGAAACACCCTTATGTAAATTGTCATTAAAAGCTTCTGAAACTGTGGGCTATAAAGACATCATGGTTTTTAGTTGGAGAATAATAAGCAAAAGGTCTAAGAAATAAGTTGAAAAGCCTCCTGAGACATTGCAGCACCTTGCACTTCCCACTTTGGAATACACTTCCTTTGGAGGAATTCTACTTCAAGAATTACTCAAGCACAGTTTCAGATGTTGAAAACATCAGAAACTGGGTTGTTATATTAGGGATGTTGGCTTAAACAACAGACATTTCTTTTCTAAGTTCTGAAGGCTAAAAGACTGGAATCAGCATGCCAGTAAGCTCATGCTTCCCTGATACTCTGTAAAGAATCTTTTCTTTCTTCTTTGTAGCTCTGGCTATGGCCATCAACCTGTAGCATTCCTTGTCTTGCAGCTGCATCCTGCCAGTTACTGCCTCTGTCGTTGCATGGAATTCTCCTTGTGTGTCTAAATCTTTGCCTCTTGTCTTCTTGTAAAATCACTAGTCACACTGGATTAGGCCTCATCCTCTTTCAATATGAGCTCATCTTAGCTTGATTACATTTGCAATGACTTTATTTCTAATTCAGGTCACATTCACAGGTACTGGGATGTAGGACTTCACATCCTTTTGGATATACAAGTCAATCCATCACAGTAATATTATAACTAATATTCCTGTGGAGGGTAAGATTTTGTAATTATCACATTTGGGCACAGTAGTTTTGTAATTTTTAAAAGTAGGCTTGACTATAATATTAGTTGTTTAGGAAAAAGTAAGCTAGAAGATATGGAAGAATAAGGGTTATGCACCCAGATCATAGACTAAAGACAAATCCCCAAATTACTAAGTGCTTCAGTTGCCACAGTGGAACCCCCTTTTGGAGGCATGGTTTACACCACAGAAAGTAAATTAGCATTCTACCAAAAGGGATTGTGTCATAAAATTTAAAAAAATACATTGAACAAACATTCAACAAATATTAGTTGAGTGCATAACCTGTACCAGGCACTGCTCTTGATGCTAGGAATGAGAAGATGAACTAATTTGTTTTCCCTCAGTCTGTTTGTAGCAAAAAGCCTGGCAGGCAAAAAATTACTGCACTATGTGAGATACGCCAAAAATAAGATTATGCAAAAAGATATGGGACCAAAAGATTTTAGTAAGGGAAAGAATATCTTGAGGTAGTATTTGAGCTGAAATTTATATTACTTCTTATATCTGACAATGACAAATAATGAACAAGACAGAGAACAGCAAGTGGTAGTCATGGACATAGTAAAGTTCAGGTGATTGAACAGAGCAGAGACAAATGGCAAAGACAATGCATTGGAATGCTGAAAAAGTACAGTCCATCCTGAAGATTTGCCTAAGTTGTTTGGAATCAGTTCCATAGACTGTAGAAAGCCTTTAACATACTTGACATGAAGGGAAGCCATGATCAAATCTGTGTTTCAGAAAAAGAAACAGAGAAAGAAACAAAGAAGAAAGAAGCAGAGTCTAGGATGAGGGAGACAGATCACTAGAAGGTTCTAAGCAGGCCTGAATTCAAACAGCGGCAGCAGCTGCAGGGAAGAACGTACGGAATCAAGAGGCAGTTGCGTGGTAGAAAGGAAAGGACTAGGTGGTAACTTGGAAATGGAGAGAAAGGGAACAGAAGGGATGAATGACTCCCAGCATTCCAGATTTATGCCCTTAATCATCATGACAGAGATGAGGAATTAAAAAGGACTTGAATTCTTATCAGAGCAAGCAGACAGAGTTCATTTCAAAAGAATCTGAGAGAAAAAGTGCATCAAAGGTTAAAGAGAAATCAAAACTAAACTCCAGTTCAAATGAAAACCAATAAAGAAAGGAATCAGAAATATATATCAGGGGGCTGGTGAGATGGCTCAGTGGCGTAAGCGCCTGCCTGGCAAGCGCGAGGTCCTGAGTTTGACTCCCGGAACCCACACATGAGAAAAGGGCCAGTGATATCGCTCAGTGGCATGGGTGCCTGCTGGCATGCGAGATCCTGAGGTCGACCCCCGGTACCCACAAAAAAAAAAAAAAAAGAAATATATATCAAATTAGAGTCGATTTATATTATAATCACTATTAAAGTAATTCTAGTTATTTATTGCTTGGTAAACTTTCAAATATTCTCTCACTCACAGAAGTAGAACAAGAAGTATTCTATAGATATTTCAAAAACATACCACTGGATTTCAGTCATTTTCTTCCCTTGTGTAGTTGGAATATATGTATATTTAAAGTAGAGCTCCTTCCACACTGAAAGATTTAGAGTTAGTAAATTAGGCACTCAAGGAAGTAATTTTCAGCAACTCTACAAAAAGAATACATTAAATTATACCTTAGTGACGTGACATATGTCTTCCAAAGTGTTCAAATTCCATTTTGAATGTAAGCAAAATGGAAAAAGATTCATGTGATCATATTACTATATTGTCTTAGATCATTGTAATTTATCTTTCTCAAAAATATAAGTGCTTTTGGCTAGGCATGGTGGTGCATGACTACAATTTCATTTACTTTGTAGGCTGAGTCAGAAGGATTGCAAGTTCATGACCAGCCTTGGCAATTTAGTGAGACTTGGTCAAAAAAAAAAAAAAAATTAGAAAGGGGTGGGAAAGTAGAGTGGTGCTCCCTCAGTCAGCCCCAAGTACCAAAATATGTGTGTGTGTGAGTCTGTGTGTGTCTTTGTGTTCTTTAAAGGTAGAAATCCATTTATCTTTCCACAACACTCTACCTTCTTATTAATTTCTTGTGAATTATCCTCTCATATTTGAGTAAGATTTAGTTCCTTAACAGTAAGACTTGATCTTTACACTTTTGAAAATGAACTACATGCTAAGCTGAGCTCATTTTAGAAAAAATTCAGTAAAATGATTTTCAAACCTGCTCAAACTCTTAATGTTCCAGAGTAAATGGTAAACTGACTGCAGGGATATTTGTAAATTATTGTTTTCTATTCCTGACAGCATTCAATCCTCTAAGAGCAAAGAAAAATAGAATGAGAATGGGGACAAATGATGAATCTATATAGAGGGTATATGAAATTAAAGGGAAAAAGAAACTAAAACTTGCTGATTGTTATTTTAATGTTGTTAACATTATCTACTCACCTCAGATGACTGCAAAGGAAGGAAATACTACGTTACTTTCTGTGTGGAAGGACCATCTATCTTTCCTGCTTTTTAGTTAATACTGACTGAATCAATAATTATGGGCCTATAATCTGGATGAATAAACGAGATATATGAGGTCAATCAGATAACTACTCCTGAAAATCTGAACTAAAAAATAAACCAAGTAATCTGCTAATTAGTAGAGACAGAAGCATAAGGATACACTGAAAGATAAAAGAGTTGGTAGTATGGTAAGTGAAAATCTCATGCAAATAGAAGTTATAAGGAGTCGAAGTATGCATGAGTGGAGGAAGCAGATGCGTAGAGAGAAGAGTGGGGCCCGAGTGTACAGCAGAGCAGAGCTGACTTGGTGAGGCCCAGCAGTGCAGAGCAGAGGCAGGCGCAGTCTCTCTCTCCAGCTGTCTTTGTTTCTGGTGACTCCTCAGTGTACTTTTCATGCACATGAACCTTCATAATAACTCCTTGTTCTTGAATTTGCTTGAATTGGACATTTTCTTTGCAACAATCAAACCTAACTGAGAAGAACACTAAAGAAGCACTAACGCTTTTGAAGATGCATTTATTTTGACCCCGTCAGCAAACTTGCAAAGTAGTTATAATTACCACCAACTTGGAACAAGGAGATACAACAAACAGATGCTGGGGGGCAGATATGAAAATCAAACCCAGTATTGTCTGGCTCCAAAGTGACAAAACTTTAAAAAATATATAAATATATATTTCCTGATTTTTTAAAGAATAAGATACACAATAAGCAAATTTAAAAAATAATCTTTTGCTCTAAGTTGGTAAATACCTTGATGTTCTACATGTGCCAAAGGATTGCATCTAGGCAGAGTTTTGGTAGATAAGATCACAGTTAAAAAAAGGACAACGTCCTTAGGCAATGCCTTTAAAAGTATTTTTTTTTTTTTTTTTTTTTTTTGTGGGTACCGGGGGGTCGACCTCAGGACCTCGCGCGCCAACAGGCACCCGTGCCTCTGAGCGATATCACCGGCCCCTTTTTCGTATGTGGGTTCCGGGAGTCGAACTCGGGCCCTCGCGCTTGCAAGGCAGGCGCTTACGCCGCTGAGCCATCTCACCGGCCCTAAAAGTATTTTTACAAAGTAAATACTTCATGAAGAAAAAAGCAACAAATTGAACCATGGTGAGTTTTCTGAAATAAATTTTTACTTTTCAATGTAAATATGTAATTTTAGGAATAGATATAACATACAGAGAACAATTTGTAAGCCATAGTTTACATAGTTTGAAGAGATCGTAGTAGTCTAGCATTGAATGCTGATTAAACCTATGGATTTTTTTTTTTTTTTTTTGGTGGGTACCGGGGGGTCGACCTCAGAACCTCGCGTGCCAACAGGCACCCGTGCCTCTGAGCGATATCACCGGCCCCTTTTTCGTATGTGGGTTCCAGGAGTCGAACTCGGGCCCTCGCGCTTGCCGGGCAGGCGCTTAAGCCGCTGAGCCATCTCACCGCCCCAAACCTATGGATTTTTGTAGCATATGTCCACCGGTACATTGGGAGGGACAAGTTACACCAGCTGATTAAATTGTAGAAGGTGGACTTTGAAGTCAGTCCTGGGGTGGACCTGACTATTATTTTCTAGCTGAGGTTGACACTAGTTTCTTTAATTCCCTTTCTGGATTTTGGGTTCCTCATCTATAATAATAGTCATGATAATACAATTAAACTTGTCTCAAATAATTTTTTAAAGAGATAAATTATAAAGCAAGTGCTCAGTGAAAGACACACAATCAGTATTTGGCGGGTACTAGTTTCTCTTTTTTCTTTAAAGATATAAAAACCTTGGGGAAATTTAGATATGCTTGCTTTTCAATGCAGAGGAGCTTTTTAGTACTTTTATAAGCACTTTGATTATTGACTATTGAAGTAAGCGCTAATGTTTGAAAGGTCAGAGAAAGATATCATGGTGGTTTTATAATACAGTACAGAATGAATTCACAGCCACAACTTTAATCAAAGTAGACTCCCTTGTTTCTTCCTGCTTCCTCTTCTTTCTTTCTTTCTTTCCTTTTTTCTTTCTTTCTTTCTTTTTTTTCTTTCCATGCTATTTCTAAGTAAAGTAGAATTTAAATCAGTAAAGAAAGGTCAGTGTCAAATAATTTTTAGAAAACTTGTCTGCTAATATTCCTTATTACTTTGTCCTTCTAAATCTTTTTTTTAAATCACAGGAAATGAAAAAGGTTACATCCACAAAGAAAAAAAAAAAAAGGAAATAATAGAAGGAGATGGAGATAAGAAAACAGCCTACAAAAGATGTTAACATATTTTTGGAAGATCGAGGAACAGACAGGAGGAGATACTGATACTGAAGATAAAAGAAAGCTGCCACTTACAGGCCACATAGGAAGCGAGTTCCAGAAAATGACTGAATTTGGGATAACAGGCATTAGTGAAGAACTGGGTTGAAGTCTGTAGACAGAGCTGGAGGTCCTAGGCCCCTCCTGCCTTTCATGGGGCTGGAAACTACATTTATCTCTACACTCCTTCCCTGAAAGAGCAAGTTGGCTTATTCTCTGGTGGAAGTGAAATTCAAAAGCCACTTAGTAAAGCAAATAGGGAACTCTAAAAGAGGGTGAATAAAGTGAAATTCTGCAAATGGAATTGAAAGTCCCTGGCCTTTCTGTCTCCTTTTCCAGGACTCCAGAGACTGGGCATAAGCCTCCCGGGTAGGAAAGGACAGGAGAGGAGAGGAGAGGAGGGAAGGGAGGCAGGAGGGGAGGAGAGGGAGGAGGGGAGGGGAAGGGAGGGAGGCAGGAGGGGAGGAGTGATATCCTTAGGGAAAATGCTTTTATGACAGTAACTGACATTTGTCTGTCATCCTTTGAAAAATCCCACACATTGCTGAGTGTTCTTCAGTGAAGTTCACTAATTGACAAACTTCTCCCATGCATACAGAACCTTCAAGAGGGTTTTTAAACTGCCTTCAGTTTAATAAAAGTAGATAAGAATTAGAAATTTAAGAGAATCTTCTAGTAAAAAGAGACCCAAGGCAGAAAGTGGAGACTTGGAGTAGGAGTGGGGAAAAATCCAAAAAACAGAAACCATAGGGAGAGTAGAGTACAACTTCTAAAACTCTAACTTACGACCTCAGAGAGCGACATGATATTACATCATGTCACAAGAGTAAGGAAACAAAAAAAGAAATGAGAGAATTTAAATAGTAATCAAAAAACAAAATTAAGATATTAAAATTTTCAACTGGAATTTAAAGATAAAGGGTAAATTTTAGAATATTATATAATAATTAGAAGAAAATAATAAAAAATACAAGAAAATTGGGGAAACAATGCAAAATATAACGAATAGAAGTCAAAAGAGGTAAGAAGAAAGAAAATGGAAATAAGCAACTATCAATGAAAATAAGAGTTTCCCAGAACTTAATAAAATACATGTGCTCATAGTAAAAGGGCCCATTGAAAGTCGTGAATAATATGTTTGAGAAAAGTCACAATAAAGGAAATAACTGCCAAATTTCAGCACACTTAAGCCCCCCCCAAAAAACTTAAAATCTTACAAAGAGGAAAAAATATAGGTCATAAACAAAAGATTGGGAATTAGAATGACATAAGACCATCAGCAAGCTACATAACAGTGAAATAATCCTTTAAAATTCTGAGAAATAATATGAAATTTAAATTTTTTTTTTTTTGGTGGGTACCGGGAGTCGAACTCGGGCCCTCACGCTTGCCAGGCAGGCACTTACGCCGCTGAGCCATCTCACCAGCCCGAAATTTAAAAACTTTTACTCAAACTATCAACCATGTAAAATAAAAGCATTTTCATATAATTAAAGGTCACATTAAATTTACTTCTCCAGGTCTCTTTCTTAAAATGTTACTAAAATATGTTCTCTTTCAACATAAAGAGTAGATTTAAAGAAGAACAAAAGAAAAACAGAAAAAAAATGGGACTAAGGGTTGGGGGAGACATAAATCCAGGAGACGGAATATTAAACACAGAAAAGGTAAGGGGAGTGGCAGAGTGAGAGTTTACATGGGAAAATGCAACTGACACACTATCTGATGGGTTATTGACCTTATAAAGCACCCTTGAGAATATTCAGTAACATATGAATGATAATGTAAGCAAACAGAATAAATTTTTTTCTGAAGTTAGGGACTATTTTAGAGGTAAATGTATACATATAACTTACTTTAACCATATTTACAGGATCACAATTATGTGAAGAGTACCAATCTTTATTTGGCTCTGTGTTTTATATAATTTACGGTCCTATTCATTCACTCAACAGTTAGTATTTGCTATATAAATGAAAGGTATTAAAAAGAACCTTCCTTATACGATACTAAACTAAAAGAAGGAAGCAAACATATGAAAATACCTGATCCATGCCTTCCTGACTCTAAGGAGCTCAAAGTCCAAGAAAAGAGACACATGAACAATTGTTTTAAAATGGAATCGATTCCATTAATAAGAGTAAGGTGCAGCGTTTGACAAAGAGAAGAGATTATCTCTGCCTGGCTGAACCAAGAACAAATACTGGCCTAGCGTAACAGTCTACTGAGGTTTACGCTCATGAACTTGGGCTTCAAAAGAACTGCTTGAAATTTTTACATTTCTTATAATAGGAAAACAGAAAATTCCTATTTGAAAAGTCAAAATAAAAAATGTGGCTAGAGTGTTTGGCCAGCATGTGCAAGGCCCCGGGTTGAATCCTCAGAACTGCAAAATAAAGTGTGTGTGAGGGAGGCTACTAGCCTTCAGGACTCAGGAGGACGGCTATCAGAAATATCTGATTTATGTCTCCCCCAACCCTTAGTCCCATTTTTTTCTGTTTTTTTTTTCTTCTTCTTTAAATCTACTCTTTATGTTGAAAGAGAACATGTTTTAGTAACATTTTAAGAAGGAGATCTGGAGAAGTAAATTTAATGTGAGAAGGACTAGACATTTGTAAACTGAAGTTAGGGTTGTAGTATGATAAAATGTAGATCTTAGTTATTCCTGATTTGAAAGATAGAACTCAAAGAGAGGGTTTTGGGGATGACCCTATGGGAGTGATTGGAAGGAACACTTGAAAGCAATAATCCTGTGGCGAGGAGAAACATTCTTTCGGTAACACACATCATCAGGCCATAGTTTGTACTTTGAACTTTCTGCACACCACAGTAAAGTTCATTTATGCATTTAATCTAAATTGAACCCAATAAACTTCACTTCTGCATTTGTGAAAGGTTGACAGTAAAGCTGAAGATGTAATGGATAAAACATTAACATGAGTTAATGAGTCTGTAGAAGAATGCACCGTAATACACTTCCAGGAACCAGGAATGAAGTGTTAATCCATGTGTCTTGATTAGAGAGTGCAGAATGTATTTAGAGCCTATATTTACCTCCATTTACTCTTGAGACTCCATTATGATGAGTGTAAAAATCTGTAAAGCCCAAGACCAATAATTTATGTGAGAGGTGATAACAGGAACAAAATTTGAGAAGTTGGGAAGCAAGCAGTCCGTGGTCAGTGGTAACGAACTTGGCAGATCCGAGACCTGAATGCTCAATCAGCAGAGGGAAAACCAAAGAAGAAACACTTGCTCATGTTCAGAGGTGGAGTAAAGGAATGAAAAGAAGAGTACTAGCTGAAAACTTCCAGTTTCCAAAGAAATGAATTTCCTCCGGATCTCCTCAAGCACAGCAGCCTGGGGAATGAACCCTTCCCACTGCAAGTTCATTCCCAGGGAAGGTAAAACAGTGGTGAGAACACCATATTGAACAGAGGGTGATTAAGTGAGAGTTTACACATCCTGAATGCTGAGAATACCAGATCTCTTTCTTCATGGATTCCCAGATCAATGGCTGTAAGCCTTATGTCTTCCAGGCAAAAGATAGGAGATTCCTATTTTAGGTTAACTGACCAGTCTGCAAGGTAAGAAAGTGACATGAGTTGACTTCTTATAGTGAAGTCAAGTCCTGCCAAAGTGCACAATCTCTAGTGAATTTTTTAGTGTTCCTCTCTCAGTCAGGCAGAGAGCACAATTTTCAGATAATAATTGGAAATAATTCTGAACACCAAAAAGGACATATCTCTCAGTGAAACTGCTGGTACAGAGAAAAAGATATAGTCAGAAGAAAATGATCTTATAAGTAGAGGAATCCAGGAGGACTTTACCATGTTTTCTCTCTGAAGTAGGAGATGAGATTATTTGCCAAGAACAGCATAAGAGTGTTCAATAGAATAGGTGTTTGCAAGAATGATAAGGTTGGCTATGGTCAACATTAAAACAGGAGTTCTTTAAAGATAATGAGCAGCCCTGAGGACGCCGCTGAGTCTGAGACCTGGCTGAGGTTTGAAATCAGAAATACTTCAATTTTTGATTTTTCTCCTACAAAGTGTAAGAGGTGATGAGGAAAACTGTAGAACAATATTTGCTGAGATTTTTCAGGACAGGCACAGCAGAAAACCAAGTAGGCAAGGGAACTGAAATAACTGGTAAGACATCAATTAATTTAAAGAAAGAGTAAGAGGATGATTCACATGATAGATAAGAAAGAGAAGACAAAACTGGTTTGGTGGACTTGGTAAACACATGGAGTCAAAGATCAGAAAATACATCATCAGCAAGTAAGCCGACTCAGTTTTACTCAGAGTAAGATTTTCTAGTTAAGTTTCCTGAGTAAAGGCAGAACATTTTCCCATCTGTTTTTTTTTTTTTTTTTTTTTGGTGGGTACCGGGAGTTGAACTCAGGACCTCACGCTTGCAAGGCAGGCGCTTATGACGCTGAGTTATCTCACCAGCCCCCCCCATCTCTTTTAGGTAGGAGTTAAGATCCATTTCAATTTCCCTTTTTTCATTCATTTTTCTGTCAGGTCAAAATTATTCCCCTACTCCGACCCCATATCACTCAGGGCTCACTAGAGTAATATAAGATGAGTTATCTTATCTTACTTATGAAATGCTTATTTCATCATGTCACTCTTTTATTTTTGATTGCTAGTTTCTTTCATCAAGTCTCATAAACAGTCTGGGACAGTGGTGATGAACCTATGGCATGCATGTTATCATGTTTTTCTTTTAAGACAAAATCTCAGTATTCAGGTTTGATTGCAGTGTTGGGACTTTACGATAAATAAGTAGGTTTTGGCATGTAGTTTGGCACACGGTCTTTAAAATGTTTGCCATCACTGGTCCAGGACAGTTATGGACACCTGCATGATAAGGACACCACCCTGTGCATGTGCATGTGTACCTATCCTTTAGAGGTTAGAAGGGATGTGAGGGGCCAGTGAGATGGCTCAGCGGCATAAGCGCCTGCCTGGCAAGTGCGAGGGCCCGAGTTCGACTCCCGGAACCCACATACATAAAAAGGGCCGGTGATATCGCTCAGCGGCATGGGCGCCTCCTGGCGCGCGAGGTCCTGAGGTCGACCCCTGTTACCCACAGAAAAAAAAGAGAGAAGGGATGTGATAGGCTGAATACACCCCACACACACACACATGAAAATGTCCACATCCTGATCCCTGCAACCTTTGATGTTTCTTAGAGTTTCCTGAAGAAATCATCACAAATACGATGGTTTAAAACAACAGAAGTTCATTCTCTCACGGTTCTGGAAGCTGGAATCTTTGGTTGAGGTGTTGACATGGTCATGCTGTCTCTGAAGATTCCAGGGGAGAATCTGTCCTTCTACTTTCCAGCACCTGGTGCGTGGTGACATTTCTTGGCTGCGGCAGTGTATCTCCAACAGCTCTGTTTTCACATTGCCTTCTTCCGTGTAGCTTTGGTTCTGTCTTAGAAAGACACTCTAATTGGATATAGGGCCTGTCTGAATCCAGTATAATTTCATCACAATCCTTACTTGCTTACTTTAATTACATTCGTGGAGACAAAGAAAGCCACTTTTTCCATGTAAGGTCACTTTCTGAAGTTGCAGGTGGTCGTGAATTTTGCGTGGACATTACTCAGCCCAGTACATGTAGCAAATTATTTCAAGTGTGTTTAAATTAAAAATCCTTAGATTAGGAAGATTATCATTTATTATTCAGGTGAACCCTAAAAGCCACCAAAAACGTCTTTGTAAGAGAGAGGCAGAGAATGATTACACACACAGAAGATTGATGACAAAGAACAACAATAAAGGAGTCATGTAGCCAAAAGCCAAGGAACGTCAGCAGTTATAATTAGAAAGGTCAGGCAATGGAATATCTCCAGAACCTTCTGAGAGAATGCAGACTTGGTGACATCTTGATTTTGGACTTCATAACCTCCAGAACTGTGAGAGAACAAATTTCTGTTGTTTTAAACTACCGAGTTTACAGTAATGTATCATAACAATTATGGAAAACTCATATGGCTGGTAGCAAAGTTCTCTGTCTCCCTTTCCTAATCTCTCCCTCTCTATCTCATAATCTCTCTCGTGTGTTCTCTGTCTCTCCTATCCACGTGCACGTACAAGCAAGAGTGAGTGGGTACATAAATATTACTCTCCACTAAAGAACAAATGTTCAGTCTCACAAATAGTTCTGTTAATCCCACAGGAGGGAGAAAAAAGAAACATTTTCCTAACTTGCATGCATACCCTAACAAACCATCATTTGAGTAAAAGAGTCAGTTCTTTGATTTATTACACACAACAGTGCTAATTCCATTAATTCATTCTTTCTTTCCCTTAATAAATTACACAGTCTTATACCTGCAGATAAAAAAGAGGTATATTTCTGAATATGAAAGATTTCATTTAAAAAAAGTCTTAAAAGTCACTTAATTTTTTTTAACTTTCAAAATTATTTTAGGCTCACAGAAAAGTTGCAAAGTAAGATAGAATTTCTCTATACTTGTAGCATTCAACATATATGTAACTGGCTCAGGAAATTATGAAGACCAAGAAACCCCATGAACTTCTGTCAGCAAGCTGGAGAGTCAGGTCTACTTCAGTGTGAGTTTAAAGGCCTGAAAAGCCTCCTGCCTCATAACAGCTGGAGCCAAGGAAGTTGAAAAGGAAAACTCACTTCTTTGGAGACACCCAACCACAAGCCTAGACTAGGCATCTTGAGCAACTTTTGAACTTACTTTTTAAGAGATGAAAAGTAACTTATTTGTACTCCTACATATGGTTCCAGATTTTTACAGGGATGCTAAAACAGATCTTGGGGAGCGTGCCAGGTACGGGCTTTGTTTTTTGCAACTATTAACATAGTCATTCACCTCTGGATGCACCTATCCAATCCCCTTGCCTTTTTTTTTTTTTTTTTAATTTAAAAGATCCAATAAAGCTCCACATTTCCTGTCTCCTTTAACTGGGACATGGAACTGTCACAGATCCTGGACAACAATGAAAGGATAATGCTTCTCTTTAAAAAAAAAAAAAATGCTCAATTTTTTTGAGGGCAAAAAAAGATGAATATCCCAGCTCTATCATAAATAGAAAACTTTCACTCCAACTTTTTTGTTGTTTGGTGCTCAAAAAAGTTGGCGGGAGCTTTTGCCCAAGTTGTTGAGCACAGATTTTTATTCAGCCTACCGATTCAAATACTCATCTCTTCCCAAAACACCCTTACAGACACTCAGGAATAATGCTTTACTGGCTATCTGGGCATCCCTGAATCAGTCTTGTTGACACATAAAATTAATCATTGTATAGCTCAGTAGTAGAGTGTTTGCTCTGGGTTCAATCCCAAGTACCAGAAAAAAAAAATCCATCACAACACCCTTTAGCCAGCCACTTCTAATATTAGCATCTTCTGTGTCTATAATACAAGGACTGAAATCAGGGAATCATCTTTGATATAATCTATTAAGTAACTACAAATATTATCTAAATTTCACCAATTTTCCCATGAATAATTACATAAACAGTGCAAGTAAATTTGCTTCTTTCCAGGAACATTTGTCAGTATGGAATTACAGTACTTCCAAATACAGGGAATCACATATGTGTGGTGATTTGTTCAATTCCACCACTGTTTCCAAACCTCCTTTATTTTCTTCAAACTTCCTGTCTGTCCCCTACTTCCACCTTCTTTTTCCTCTTTTCTTGCTACCAAAAGCTGGTCCCTTCTTCCCTGAGCTGTAGACCCTGTCCCCCTTCTCAAGGACTTGTCAATATCCATTAGTATTTCTCTATCCTGAATATTCAGCCTCACCTTTCAACTTATTTCTTGTGACTTGTACAAGAGTGTAAGTCTCTCCTTTTTTATCTTATGAACAAACACAAAACTCCATTAAAACCATATCTCAAATTCAACTAAATTCTTATCTCACTCCTCTCCTTCATTGCTAAATGCCTAAGTTTTCCACACTTGCTGTTTCATGTCCTTGGCTTTGTTACCCTCTTCACAGACCCAGATCTCCCTAAAATCATCTGTTACTTCCGTGCAGTTGAATTTTGCAGATGTTTCTTCATTCTTATTGTACACAGGAATCTCAAGAGCACACAAAGCAATTAATCGGACCTTGTTCTTTCTCAGTATTATACCTTCCCTTCTTTTGGTAACTAGATAGTGTTTTGATCAGCTTTCTATCATTATAACAAAATACTTGATATAATTAATTTACAGAGAAAAGGTTTATTTTGGCCCATAGTTTCAGGGGTTCTGATGGTCAGCTGGACCCATTGCTTTTAGGACTGTTGTAAGACAGCACATCATGGTGGGAGCACATTTAAGAGCAAAATTATTCACTTCATAGTCAGGAAGTGGGGGAAGAAGAAATGGGAAAGGTCCCACAATCCTCTTCAAAGGAATGCTCCCAATGACCTGAAGACCTCCCACTGGACACCACCTTTCAAATGTTCCATTACCTCCCAGTGGCGCCCTCCTAGAAACCAGTCCTTCAACATGAGCCTGAGGAACATTCAAGATCTAAACTATGAGAGAAAGTCTCATTTGATTCTTCATATCCTTCTAGCTCCTCTTTCACTGTCAACTTAGAAGGCTTATCGTTCTCTACCTCTTTATATGGCGGACACCATCAAACCTTAGCTCTAGGCCTTTTCTTCTCTTGATTTATATCCACTCACAGTTGAGCTCATCTCCATGTTGATTACCATGTCTATAGAAATGATTCCCATATTTATAGAACAGGTCTAGATTTCTCTTGTGACAGATAGACTTAACTATCCACTTGACATCACCTATCTTTTAAATCCTTAAAATTTTTGCATCCTTAATGGAAGCCATGATTTCCTCCCCTGCCTAAATGCTCCTAAAACTGTTCTGTTTCTTGTGCTTTCTATCTCAGTGAATGGCATTGCCACCCAGTTTGTTATGCAAGGCTTCATTCCCCTCTTCACTTTTTGATACTCAAAGTATCAACCTGTCCTACATAACTGAATACCTCCTAAACATTGCTTAAATCTCTCAAATTTACTCCATCTCCATGAAAATATAGCCCATCTATTTATCCAACCTTGTCTCATGCTGTGGGATCCTCCTCTTTCTCAAAACTTCTGCCTTATAACTTAATTTCTCTAACTTAATGCCTCTAACTTAATTTCTCTCTGTTTGAAATGGTTTACTTTTTCTTCTTGTCTCATTAACTCCTACTCATCCTTCAAATCTAAATTCAAGTGGCATTTTCTTAGGTGAAATTGTACCATTCAAGGGTTTGCATCTATGAACAGTAGATTTTTTTTTTCTCTCCTAAACAAACAAACAAACAAGAATGTACTGAAAGGATATTTGTAACTCACGAATGGGATGAGTATACAGGAGAACCAAGCATTAGTATCCAGGAATAATGTATTAATCACTCTCAGAAACTGGTCTAGAGGAGAGACTTCCATCATAGGCATTAAGTACTATTTACTGGAGTTTATGCCCCTTCAATTCCACACTACACCAGTGACAGGGAGAGTGAGAGCGGGGGCAGGAGTGGGAGTGGGGGAGGGAGTGAGAGCGTTGCAGAGTTGCATTCTGGTCACAAGGGCAGCTGGGAAAGGAAGTACTATATACATTTTCAGCATCTATAGCTGGAGATATTTTCAGCCTCTCACCAACTCTTATAACATATGAAATGCTCTGAATATTTGATGGGAGCTCAGGTGTTCAGTAGTAAAAAGGAAGTACAAATCTCTACTATGGAGTTCCCTGACCAGGAAACTTGCTAAGTTAAATTCCATTACTGACTCTCACTGCAACGTGTACTTCTTAGTACACTTGTAGCAGTGGAAATTTTATACTTTTCACATTTATATTTATTGGTCACAATTTGCCATGAGCGTACTATTTCCTTTAGTGGCCTGCCAACTTCCTAGAAGAGAGATTGTGCCTAGTTTTGCTAGGTGTATTCCCAACACCTAATACACATTAGATGATAAAAAATATTTTCTGAAAGGTAGTGTTTCACCTGTAAAGTTTATTTCTACCTAAAATTAAATAATCATAGTAACTTTTCTTAATCACTGGGTATATATGCCTTTTCTTTTGAACTCAGATGGGGAAAGCACCCGACTGTTGTACTACTGTGAAAGGACCAGAAATCATTTATTTTGTAGACACTCCTTCACAGGGAGCAGCCGTTTGTATGCATTTTGAAATGTCTTTCACACCGAGCCAGGACATACAATGGTTTCTTCAGTCCCTAAAGTAAATATGGTAGTAACCCAAGCATTAAAAGACTTTACAAAACTGCATTGTTCTCCTTGCCTATTCCTCTTTTATTCTGAGTTAAAGAGAATTTTGGCTTCTTTCATTCTGCCCTAAGGGTATAACTGCTACACTCTTAATTCTGTCAGAGGTAGCAGCAACATAGAAGAGCAAGTTCCAGCCAAACTGGCCTGCTGAAGTACAATCAGTCCCAGAAAAGAAATGTTCATAATAAAAAGAGAGCTTTTTGTTATTGCTATTGTATCTTAATGATCCTATATTATTTAGACTCTGTGTGCTATATCCAGATTTGCTTTTAGACATAACTGTAAATAATTCTAGGGAGATTAAAAAAGCCTTTAGGATAAAACCATGGAAACATTAGTTTTATATACTTTTTTTTTTTTTCTGGAATTTTACCAGGCATGAGTTTGTTAGGGCTGCCATAACTAAGTGTCACAAACTAAGTGACTTACACAACAGAAATTCATTGTCTTACAGTTCTAGAGGACAAACATCTGAGACTAAGGTGTCAGAAGTCCTGCTCCTTCTGAGGGCTGTGGCTCTCTCTTAACTCTGGTAGCCTCAGTCATTCTTTTGGTGTAGAAGGCATTCTTTCTGTGTCTTCACGTCGTGTTTCCTCTGTGAGTGTATACCTCTGTGTTCAAAATTCTTCTTTCTATAAAGATAACAGTCATCATAGATTAGGACGTTTCCTAATGACTCATTTTGACTTGATTACCTCTCTCAAGACTTTGTCTCTAAATAAGGCCACCTTTGAGGTTTGGTGAGCTATGATAACTTAAACTTATCTTCTTTGAGAAGACAGAATTCAATGCATAATATACTGAAATCTGGGAGATCTGAGCAGCAGGCAGACTACCTGAAGTACGGACTGCTGGATGGGATGATTCACGCAACGAGAGGCACTGGCCAGGGGCTGTCAGACTAAGAAAGAACACGACAGGCTAAGAAGGATAAACTCAGCTATCAACAGCAACAACCTGAATAAAGGGATTATTGTACCCAGAGAATAGAATGAACTTTGGCTTCTCAGTTTCACTCATGCCTTCAGAAAGCACACCAAAAGTGTGCCAATTTTCAGAAACAAAGAAACAAACTCTTGCTCTAATCTTTTAACCCTTTTAAATCAAATGAATCATTAAAGGAACTAAACAATATGGACATGGTTAAATGAAATCAAATAAATTTAGCTCTTTCTTTACAGATTTTTTTTAAAAATGAAATTTTATCTCTGATTCATCATGAGAAATGCCCATGTAAACGTCCTAACCACTTGAACACACATTATGCACTCTCATAACTCCATGTATCTTTTCTGTGTAGACCTCAGCCTACATAGGATGAAATTTTATACTCATTTGTATGATTCTTGAATTCATGTTTGTCTGTCCCACTAGAGTGTTACCTCCCTATGCACAAAAGATGAATTTGTGTTATTGTTTTATTATGTCTAGATTCCCAACAATGAGCACAAGTGTTGGCACATACTATGTCCTCAATAAATATTTGTTAAAATAATTGAGGTAACATTTAAATGCATTAACGAACCAAATGCTACATTACTTATTTAATTATTCATAGCTAATAATATTTATTGTTCTATGAGTATAGCGTAAGAAATGCTAAAGAGGTTACAATAATGAAAAAGAAGTAATATTTGATTATAAGATCTCAGGACTTATAAGGAGATTCAAAATATAAAATAAATGATTCAAATGCAATATGCAATGGTAAAGTACGAGAACAATGAGAGTGGAATAAAAGTGCTACAAGTGTATTGAAGGTGAGAGAGCTGTAAAAGTGGCAGGGGTCTGAGCAGCAAAAAAGTGTTGATGAAGGAAACATTAAGAGTAGTAGGATTTTGATAAATAGAAATGAGACAAAAGGGAAAGTAGTGACAGAAAGGCCCCAAAATACTGTGTTTGTAACAGCAAATAGTTATATTGCAAGAAGTTATATTGGCAGGGGAAAAAAATAAACTCAATTAGGAGGTACTTGACGATAAACTGAAAATTACACTGGAAACTTCATTTTCCAGCCTGAAGTACATAGTTAGATAACTTTAATGGTGGAGAGACAGTAAAGATTTTTTCAGCAGAGGGGTGATATAATTAGAACATTTTCTTGGGACAACTGATAGGCAGCAGTGGGTGGTAAGGGTTTGAATAGAAAGGACCACGTGTGGAAGATTATTTAGAAAGCTGCCTAGTCTAGGCCAGTGATGGCAGACAGAGATAGATTTGGGTTTGGCAGGGCCCTGAAGCTTACAAAAATTGAGCACTTTAAGGAAAAAGAGGATCATGTATAGCTTGGTGGCAGATCATTTTCCTAGCAGGAGCAAAGCCCTGGGATTAATTTTCAGCACTGCACAGAAAAAAGAAAGAATGAAAGAAAGAAAGAAAGAAAGAAAGAAAGAAAGAAAGAAGAAGAAGTACTAAATAAAATATTTGTTTAAAGGAAAAATGGTTAAAAAATATATTTTAAAAGCCAATCTGGGTATGGTATGATGTCATATTCCTGTAATCCGAGCTATACAGGAGGATAGCAAGTTTGAGTTCAGAATGGACAACATAGCAAAATCTTATCCCATAACAAAAAGATAGCAATATCTGGAAATGTAAATTACCACTCAGTGGGTTTAATGCCCAGTACTGGAAAGAAAAGCTAAACACCATAAATATTTTAAAAATCCAGAATAATACAAAAAATATTTTATTAACAATCTCAAATTAATGAAATTTTATTTTTTATGTTTTCAGCTTCATACTTGATAATTGCCTCTTCCTATAATATGTAACATAATTTTGTATACAGAACAGAAAAATGACTTACTTTTTTCCGTTGTATGATTAATCAAAGTTGCATAGGAAAAACAAACTTCAAAAAAATTTTCACCACAATCAATACAGAAAAATTTTGTGAGCCTAAAAGGAGTGTTGGAGATTTCTACCCACCAGCAAGTAAACAATGAATTCAGCAGTGGACATCAACTGATGGCCTCCAACTCAATTCAGCGCTATAACCTTGAGATAGTATCACATTCCCACAAGTTGAGAACTCAGCACCATAGCACCCTTCACCCATGACTTTAGATGCCAGTTAAAAGCCCTAAATTGTTTTACCTGTTCTTCTGACTGTCCAGTTATAAAATGAATTCCCATCACTTGAGCAGCTCACAGAAAACCGAGAAATACATTTACCACTTTATTATAAAGGATACAGGTAAATAGATGTATAGGATAACTTGTTGCGAAGGGACCCAAAACTTTCATGGTCTCTCTGGACTCACCCTCTAACAGGAACCTCAGTGCTTAGTGAACTGGGACTTCTCCTGACTCTGTCACTTGGGGAGTTCATAGAGACTTCATTGCATAGGCATGACTTCAGCATGGACAACCATGTTAAAATGCAATTGAACAATAAAAAAGACTGAGCTGGGCCGGTGAGATGGCTCAGCAGCATAAGCACCTCCCTGGCAAGCGCAAAGGCCTGAGTTTGACTCCCAGTACCCACATAAAGGAAAAAAAGGGGGCCGGTGATATTGCTCAGTGGCACAAGTGCCTGCTGGCAAGTGTGAGGTCCTGAGTTCGACTCCTGGTACCCACACTAAAAAAAAAAAAGACTGACCTAATGATAATAAGTAATAGACTGTTGGGGGAATCCAGCAATCTTTTGCACTGTCCAGATTCTTCATGACCTCTTTATGTAGCATTCTTTCCTCATGGGCATGGGACAGAACTCCTTCTAAAATGAAGGCCTTTCTTTATAAGTACTATTAGGCAAAAGTAGGTCAGAGTATTTCTTTATGGCCAGCTCCAGGACAGAAAATCGGGGTGACTCAAGTATTTTTAATGTTTGTAACTTACCTTGGGGAAGGTGTTACAAGCTACTGTAGAAACTATGGACAAAAACTTATATACAGATAAATAGATACATAAATAGATACTATATAGCACATTATATACATATAAAATATCATGATAGTTTATTAAAACTATTGATAGTTTAAAAAGTTCCTTCGACTTTATGCATTGTTACTGAAAATTTCACACTAAGGTAGCTTCTAATGTGATAGAATACATAACACATACGGATTTTGCCTAGAGACACTTCTGTATCACAAATTGGCCACGAAAAGGAAAGAGTAAGCGTGGCATGCTAATAATTGAGCACAATGCATTACTGAATATATTCTTGACAAGAAAGATGTTGTTTTGACTGTGCATTGATGACAACTGAATCCTCTACTTCTACATGTTTACATTTAATGATTGAAAGACAACATCCTAACTCCGTATCTTCCAATGAGTCTCATCCCTTAATCACGCCAGTGCGGAAACCCTGAGGACGTATTCATGTGAAGATGGGACCTCTGCTTTGTTTCACATGCTGGTTGAGTCAGCATAGAAGGCAATTGGTATATGGTTGGAAATTATTTCTGTACTAAAGTAATTAGAAATAATTTAGCTACACAAACCACTTGACATGCTGCACTAAACTCCCAACAAATGTATCTCCAACTCAATTTCTTTTTATTGTGCTACAAAATTCCTGGGATCATTCAAATACCAACGAAGGAGGAAGAGGTGGAAGAAGAAAGATAGAAGTAGAGAGAAAAAGTTGTTGTTGTAGTTTGGATCTTGAATGCTTCCCATAGGTCCATGTGTTGAGGGCTTGGTTTCCCATGTGGTGTTACTGGGAGGTGGTGTCAGATGTATTCTGGCTTGTGTCTGGATGTCCCCCCAAAGCCTCATGCAGTCACGGGGGCAGGCTTCTAGAGTTTGTGATCGATTCACGATCCAATGCTGGGATTATGGGCGTGAGTGCTACACCAAACCTAGGGTGGGTAGCCTACATACAATCTAAGGGACAGAACGAGTCTTCTCTTGTGCTCCTCCCTTTATCCTCTTGCTGCTTTTGTTGTCTTCCTCCTCCATGAACTGTTGCCCTCTACCATGTACCACTCTGCCTTGGAGCCAGCTGATTATGGACTGAAACCTCCACAAACTGTGAGCTAAATAAACCTTTCCTTCCTTAATTTTGGGCATCAGATGTTTTGTCTCAGCAATGGGAGAAAAGTAACCAAGACAGGGACTATGTTGCATAAGATAGTCACTACTGTCTTGCTAGCTGACTCTTCCTTGCTGGCTTTGTAAAAGCAAGTTGTCATGTCAGGCAAGGAACTGACAGTAGCTTCTGGCCAATAGCCTATTAGAAAGGGAAACAGGAAGCTGTCAGACCAGCAATCACTGAGGAACTAAAAATCTGTCCACAGCCATGTGTAATGGATGTCAGTTTTTTCTCCAGTCGAGTCTATAGATGACACCCTAGCTCTGGTCAACTTGTTCACTGAAATCTTATGAGAAAAGTTGAACCAGTAGACTCAGCTAAGCCTTTCCTTGATTCCTGAGCCAAATCAACCCATGAGATAAAATGTGTGCTGTTTAAGCTGCTAAATTGTGTGTTAATTTATGACACAGCAATAGAAAAATTAATGCAGGTTTCTTCCAACAAAAAGTGACATTAAGGGAGGTAGGGCAGACATCTTAAGGTAGAGTATACACACTTACTTTCATCAGCATGATCATATGATTTTCCCAGCAAAGTGAGGCAGACTTGGCATGGAGGCTGAGAAAGATGAGTTACCTAATTGTGGAGACTTGCGATGTGATTATGAAATTCTCTCTGAGTAGCGTGGTAGGTTAAAGTTAGAAAAGGATGGGCCGGTGAGATGGCTCAGCGGCTTAAGCGCCTGCCCGGCAAGCGCGAGGGCCCGAGTTTGACTCCCGGATCCCACATACGAAAAAGGGGCTGGTGATATCGCTCAGAGGCACAGGTGCCTGCTGGCGCGCGAGGTCCTGAGGTCGACCCCCCGGTACCCACAAAAAAAAAAAGAAAAGGATGATGTAATAGAAGAATAAGAAGATTTATAGAGCCTGAAAGTCACCAGATGGAGAAACAGGCTCAGTAAGTAGAATAGAATAGAAGAGAAGTAAAAGTGACATATTCAAAGAAGAAGTTTTTGAGATCTTGAGACTTAGAAGTAAAATACTTTTGAGGGATAATGAGTTGGGGTTGGCTATGTAAATGTGTGGTAGACATGGAAGCAAATGGAAGTTTACTGAAGTTTAAAGAAAACTTATGACACCAAGTTCTCAAAATTGTTAACACCTGTCGAAGGTGTCAAAGATGGTTATAAAGACAAGGTATTGAAAGAAGACTTTGAACTGGATATCTTCCACCAATATTATCCTGTCTGATTTTCAATTCTAAAAATATTTTTAAAAATGATACATCTAATTTAGTATTACTCTGATTGTCAAAACACATCCTATTGTTGTATTAATGGCAATAAAGCAAAAGAAATAATGCATTTATGGTGAATACTTTTCAATTTAAGATCTATAAATAATATTTTCCCTAAGATTAACAACATGTTCCTTTAGTAGCTATTTTCTGCATCTAATTAACATCAAACAAATGATTAATTAGTGAATACCATGGACAGGTCCTCTGAAAATGGTTATCAGAAAGAACATAGAGTTATAGTTTCTATGTTAATCCTATCTTTTAATTCTATTGAGAGAAAGGTCAAATGGATTGTTTTGACCAATGAGCATCTTTCTAAACGTTGGGGGTGATGATTTCTCCTAGAGTTAGGGGAGCTAAGATTTTAGGAAAACATGCAAAGCTTAGTGTTAACAGTTAAACAGAAGGAATGAATTCGTGTGTTCTCCAGCATAGTGGGGAAATTATTGTTCACAATAACCTAGTATTTATTTCATGAATAACCAGAAGAGAAGATTTTAAAGTCTCCATACACAAAGTAATAATAAGCACATGAAAATATCAGTTACTCTGATTTGATCAGTACACACTGTATATATGTATTGAAATATGAAACTCTACCTCTAAATACGTTCATTTATTATGTGTTAATCAAAAATTTAACAAAATGATGGAGATGGACATGCTAACTGCTCTGATTTCATAATACATTTACATATATATCAAATTATCACACTGTACTCTATAAGTATACGCAATTAAAATAATAATAACAAATGAGAAAAAATAAACCATCTTTTAAAAAAAGCTAAATGTTGAAAGGAAAATGGAGGTTAAAAAGCATAGCAGCAAGTCTGAACTGATCTCTAATAATGTATTTTAAAGGTTAATTATCATCTTTGAAATTCGGGTAAATTCTCACACAATGGGTCTTGTTTCTTCATTGTGTCACACTTCCTACTTCCAGACTTCCCAGCAGATAAAATGAAAGTGCTGGGCCTATGCTACATCTGTGAGAAGTGAAGAGAGGGAATTAGCCTTAAGGGCAGCTCCCCTTTTTGCTGGAGCATGAGACAGCAGATGCATTCAACATTCAGTCTTGGCAATGGCAGGGCAGCTTCTCAGCGGATCCAACGCAGAGCTCCTGGTACATAAGTGGCATTAAGGGGATGACAGTTGCCAAGTTTCCTTTTGTACTCAGTGGGAAAGCAGCAACAATGTCAGATTTTTTTTTTAAAAGTCAGGCCAAGTCTGCTGAGAGGTTTTGGCCTTTATTCCGAAAAACTTAGCCTGAAGTCTGATTTTCTAGCCTTCCCAGCAATTTTGAGATTTCTGAATATGCTTTGCATGAACTCCTGTTTTGTTTCATCAGAGTCAACATCTGATGATTGCAAGAGAGAACCTGACATTTACTTCATATAAGAATGGGGATATCAGGAGGATTCCTAAATGGCCTTTCTTAGCAGTTGCTATCGTCTGAGGACTGTTTTAGTGTTTGTTTGTCATTGGAGTGTGGGGGAAGATAGTTACATTTAAAAGTCTTGGGGAGGGGACAATCCTCTTGATTTAGACCACCGCAATGGAAAGGTTATGTAGTTACTAGGTAAAGCCTAGTGAAAAACTGTATTAGTTGACCATGGCTGCCATAACAGAATACCACAAGCTAGGTGGCTTAAATGAGAAAAATTTATTTTTTCAGTTCTGGGACTAGAATTGCAAGATTAAGTTGTCAGCAGGTTTGGTTTCTTCTAAAGCCTCTCTTGACTTTTAAATGGTCCTCTAACTACCTCTGTTCTCTGTGCAGGCAGATCCTGGTGTCTCTCTGAGTGCTCAGAATTTTCTCTTGCTATAAAGACATCATGCAGGTTGGATTAGCGCCCATCTCAAGAGTCTCATTTTAACCAGTCATCTCTCTAAAGGGTGTTTATCCAAACACAGTCACATTCTGAGGTGGTGGGGTTAGAACCCCAATATGTGAATGTGGTAGGGAAATAATTCAGTCTATAACAAAGACCATGGCATTTTACTTGACTAACAAGAAAACCATTACTTGGGCATAACAAAGTAACAGAGTTCATCAACCCTGTGCCATTTTTAATTCTCCATTACTTTTCTAACTTCTCCTTCTGTGAACTTAAGATCATAAGAAAATCTGCATAAATATTCTTATAGTGGTATTATTAATAATTGCCCAAATCTCAAAATACCCAGATATCCTTTGATGGGTAAATTGATGCAAAATAAGTTATATCTATACAACAAAGTATTAATAAGCAAAAAACTATAGATATATAAAATAACGTGTTCTAAAATTAAATGCATTTTGCTGCATGAAACAAGCTAGTTTTGGTCACTACATGCTGTGGGATGCCATCTAAAATATGACAATCTGAAAAAGGCAAAATTATAGGAACATAAAATAGATCTGTAGCTCCAGGGGCAGGGAATGTATCCATTATAAAGGGAAACATGAGAGAATCTGGGAGTAATGAAATTATTTTACATCTTAATTTTGGTGGTGGTTACCTAGTCATATGCATTTGTTTAATTTACACAACTGTACACTAACAAAAATTTTTGTTATATGCAGACTTTAAATAAATGACATAAAAATAATAAAATTGGGCAAGCTTAAAAATGATCCCCTTTTCTCCACTTGAGAGTACCATGGATTTATGAATTTTCTTTCTAGGTCTCCTTTTTTTGTAATATAAGGTCTCATTTTGTAACTCAGGCTGGCCTGGGACTTGTGATCCATCTGCCTCAGCCTTCTGAGTTCTGGGATTCTAGATATATACTATTGCATGGTTTCAGAGATTCTTCTTCTTTAATGTATTATTATCTGTTTATACCTTTTTTATTTAGTTTTCAGCACTGGCGATTGAACCCATGACCTCCACACTGAGCTATATCCCCAACTCTTTTTATCTTTTACTTTGAGACAGGTCTCACTGTTACTAAATTATGTGGGTTGGGCTCAAACTTTTAATCCTCTTGCCTCAGCCTCTCAGAATGCTAGGATTACAAGGGTGTATGACCCTTCTTAGCTCATTTATATACTTTTAAATTTTACAATAATTTTTAAATTATTATAAACTCACATGAAGTTGGGAATATAATATAGAGAAGTCCTGTGAATGCTTCTCACCCAGTTTTCCTCTAGTTTCCTCAGGTAATTCTAATTAAATATTAAAAGCAGGACACTGACACTGGTAGAATCTACATGCATGTTTCTAGGCCACTTTATCATGTGTGTAGATTCATGAAAATACAACTATAGTCATGATGCAGAACTATTTCATTATCACAAAGATTTTCATCACACTACCCTTCAAAGTTGTATCTACTCCATTTATGCCCATCATTTCCTGACACTTGTGAACCACTGACCTGTGATCTAACACTCTAATTTTGTCATTCTGAGACTACTGTGTAAATGGAATCATAGTATATGACATTTCGTGACAGTGTTCCCATTCCTTGAGCTCCATGCACATTGCTAGCATAGCAGCAGTTCATTCCTCTTTGCTGCTGAGTAATCCTTCCCAGTGCAGATGTACTGCTGCTTATTTAATCCTTCACTATGGGGGGCATTTTCATTACAAACAAACTTGTTTTTAATAGTTCATTACAGGGTGTTTTTGGTGATCAATCTTTTTAATGTTAAGCATTATTCCAAGTTTAGCCAGTAAGAGCTCCATCAATGTAGTTTCAGTGCCCTATTTTTTAAATTGTGGTATGACTTAACTATAGTAACATTTTAGGATATATTTCTATGAGTTTTGGTTAATATATATAATTGCATAACAGCCGCCAAAAATAATAGAATGGTTCCAACACAATAAAAAATTCCCTTCTAGTATTTTATTTTAAACTGCTCCCTCCACTCTGAGCAACCACTGGTCTATTTTCTCTTTCTAGTTTTGGCTTTAGTATCTTTTTGATGTATCCTATTAATCTTTAGAAAAATCCTTGCATTTGGCAAAATTTGGTTCTAAGCTCATCTTTTTCTGCCCCAAATCTGATGTGGATTTGTTTTAAACACCCGTGCACTTTAAGAAGGTGGGGGGACCCCTGAAGAATACTGTGGCAGTTTTACTAAATAGGATTTTATTTGCCCAGTTTATTGCCAAAAACAACTTAGTGACTTACTTTGGTATTTTCAATGGAAAATCTGAGAAATATGTTTTGAAGTTAGTATAAGAAAAATTGTATCCATCCTAGTTGCTTTGACTTTTTAAAACTATTTTGTTTCTTGAGCATAAGATAGCAGTGACATATTAGTGCTGACATTCTGTGTATTGATGATGTTGGTTAACTCCAGTAATCTTTCATAAATGTACTTCATTTCTGATAATTTATAGATGATCATACTTGTAGCTCTACCTACCTAAAATATATTATTTTATTTAAAGTAATGGTCTAAAAAATAGACATTTTCATTCACATTTTTTAGAAAGAGTACAGTTTAATTGCAAAAATCCAAAGATGTCACTTTATTTCCAAGGTTATCAGGAAATATAAACATCATCATATTTCAGCTAAAATTTAGAGTGGATTTATTTAGAAATTTGAATTAGATGTTGGTTGCTAAAGAGCACCTTTATTCAACATATTGACTACTGTGTGATTACCATGTGCCAGACCCTTTGCTATACTCTGTAAATAAAGGCAGAGGGAAATAGTCACATAAATAAGTCAAAATGTAACACAGTAGATGCTATTAAGGTGATTTGAATAAAGCACTATGTGAGGGTATATCTGAAAAAAAATTTAGTGGGTCATATTAAAAATATGTTTTATGAAATACAGTATAAGGGAAACTCACTCTAACTGATTTATCCAGAAACTTTAAGAAAGATTGGAAGATGACTTCAAGAATTCAATTTTCATTTCAATTCAATGACCTATAAGGAGTTAATAAATTGCTGTAACAACAGCATTCAGCAGAAGAATGACAAAATGAATGAACAGGAAAATACTGAGGAGAGGTCCAGTAACACTCCACTGTGGTAACTCAGGAACAGAACTATCTGTAGCATGGTGGGAGTGGGGATTGAAGATGGAACAAAGAGATATTATTACTTGAAATGCTAAAACATTAAAGTATTTTTGCTCAAGGCTAAGATAGGAGGATTCATTTTTGTTACAAGAAGAAGCACTTCTGTCTTTTGAGGGTGCAGGTGTCTTAATTTTAGAGGCAAATTTGGTTATAGTCAACTGCAGGGAAGAGGTAAGGACCAGATGAAAGAGTAAAAGGAATGAGGACCTTAGAAAACTCAAGATTCAAAACAGAGTTGGCAAGCAGGACATTAAGGTTCTTTTTCAACTTATTTTATGATACTGGTTGAAGTTACCAAGTAAGAAAAAAGGCTGAAACTTGAAAGTCCAACCATGATTTTGTGGCTCAAAGAAACTTCTTTGTAGTTATAAGATTGTATTAGTGGCAAAATACCCCCATGAACTAAATAATACCAGATATAATTGCAAGAATAATGTGTCATTTAAAGTTGCCTCATTTACATCCAAGAAATGTTTTACATAATGAGTCACAAACTTTAAAAAAACCACAAAAATATTAAAATACATGTGACTATATTTGGCAAGATGTTTTATAGTTGAGAAAACTGTGCTCTGTGTATTTCACAGATATAAAAATACAAACTAGCATAAAGCATATCATTAGATTTTAAAATGACAAATAGGAAAATAATGCTAAAAATACCTTGCAGACTAACATTTCTTGTAATGAGAGAGAGGAAAAATACTTTTCTAAACTGTGTCAGTTTATTATAGACCTTTAATTTAGTATTAATTATAGAGTGGTTATTTTGACAAGGCAAATATTGTAAAGTTAGCTGTAAAACAGTAAAAGTAACTGACCTTAGAGGTAGAATGGCACCCATTTGAGTCTTAGCTTTGTCCTTTTATTAGCTGTGTGAGGCTCAAATGTGACAGTGTTGGTAGAAATGAGCTGTACAAGGCAAAGGCCAATGAAAAGGAAAGCATTACTACTAAAAGTGTTTCCACAGAAGCAACTAGAGTTTCCAGAAGAGATTGTGAGTGAGGTTATTATAAGCAGCTAAGTTAGATAGAAATTAATATAGTCAGAAAGGGGCTGGGCTGTCAAAGAAGTCAACAGAAAGAATAAAGACATCAGAATTGTGGCTGGAGGTGCATATGAAGAAGGTCAAGATAAAGATGCAATGGCCAGTCCTACATGTCTTCCTAAGGGATAAATGATAACTTGGCATTATACTATAATTAGCACAACCAGAATCAGGAAGTTCAGGTAGGCATCAGTCACCCAGGTGGGTGACCATAGCATCCAGACCCATCCCTTCCCAAATATGCCTTTGTTCTTTCCATGTACCCTTGCTACGTGACCCGCTTCCCTATTGGATTAATATTAGCTAGGCAGCTATACTTGTAATCTTATAGGTTGATGGCAGTTTGATCCACATTTTACCTACATTGTGACTTTGCTGTATAAATTACCCCAGCAAAAAGGCCTTGGTGACAATTCACTTTTGGGTTCCCTTCTGTCTCTCAGGAGCTATCACTCAATAAATCTTTCCTACTTTGTAACCTCCGTTGTTCCTTAGAATTTATTCTTTGATTTCAGGCCACATGAACTTGAGATATCTGACATCTACAAGGTTGAGAGTTATATTTTATCCTAAATCACTTGGAGGTCCCACTGAGATAATTGGAAGGAGGTAAGAGTCTGCTTTTGTTTCACAGCATGCCTAAATATTTTGACTGGATTCTGGATTGTGATTCATTTAGGTAATAAAAAATTGTCATCCATTGTTTGCTGATTGCTTATACCTTTTTTTGGTTGCAGGGGCTGTATTAAAAGTTGAGAGCAGGGAAGATTGTGATGTTTTCATGTTTAGGTTTCTTTGATGGGACATTTTTTTTTTGTAGGCAGGGTCTTATATTCCTGTTCTGTATATGGTGCACTTAGACTTACTTCTACACTGATTGCTGAATTTACTTTTATTCTTTTCTTGACTTGTTTGCTGGCTATGAGATAGCTTCCTGTCTTAGGTTAGACAGCAGTTTGGAATAACTTTTTTGAATTTCTAATTGCTTTGCAGCTTGTGCTCTTGGGTATCTCTAACACTAGGGGACAGGTTTTGGCAGTTTATGTCTGTTATAAATGGTCACTATCATTGTCAATAAATGGTAATATGCTTCAATTTACAATACAGAAAATATTTTTTCCTTTTCAATTGGAAGCTCCTGAACTCCTAGAAAATGAGTGCTCATCTACAAGGAAAGCAAACCTAGACTGCCTTTATAGATTGCATAACCCCAATCCCTGGGTTAGAAGGGAATAAGAATCATGCTCATCCAGGAAGGCACACATGAGTGTATTGGATGACCTAGTGCCTGGGCAGGGGTTTCTCATGCACCTGGCTGGACAGAACCTCATTCAGGTTCTTTGATTGTTGGTTTTCTGCTTGGCAATGTGGTTAGAGTCAATAGTAGCTTTTATCATTAGAGGCATATTTTGCTAAAGGGGACTGCAGACCCACCCACAGAAAGCTCTTGGTCCTTGTTATGGCTTGTGTCTAGATGTTCTCCTAAAGGCTCATACAGTCATAGGTGAAGTTTTTCAGAGGTAGCTGGATCTAGGCTATGTACTGCTGGGATCAAGAATGTGATACTGGCATTGATTCAAGGTACAATGCTAGGATTAAGGGTGTGACTGCTACCGGCCCTACATGTGGGTAGCCTGGATAAAATATAAAGGACAAATAGAGTATCCCTGCTTATCTCATGTAGCTTGCTGACTTCTGTGTGCCATAAATTGTCTCTCCTCTGTGATGCCACTCTGCCATGCCACCCTGCCTTGGAGCTGGTCAACTTTGAATTGAAACCTCTACAAACTGTAAGCCAAAGAAACCTTTCTTCTTTTAATTTTGGGCATCAGGTATTTTGTCTCAGCAATAAGAAAAATAACCAAGACACTTCTGATTGTTTTTCTGCCCTTGAGATGATTAGGATTTAGTTCTGCCATGCATAGGGTTACTCTTCTGTTCCTTCTCTACTACTTTGCCCCTGAAAAATAAAGCAATGTTTTGTCCAATGAAATTCTCTCTTCTGTGACTACTGGATTCAGGACAAGGTTTCTGGAATGGTAAGTTTCTCCTCCATGCAACCCTTCCAGAGTAAACTGACCTTCGCTTATCTCTGGGCCACATTCTAAAAAACTTGTCTAGATTTAATCCTCAAACTCTTTATCAATAAATGTACAAGTTTTAGTTCAAATTTATCTGCCTTTCAGTCCTTAGGCAGAACTAGAAGTGAACTCCTTTCACTTCCCCTTCCCTGCAAGAGTGCTGCACTTCAGGGAAGACTGACTGGTTTTTATAGCACAGATCAGTTCTTTGATAGAAAAAAATATTCCCTTATGAGTTACTAACAGTTTTAAACAAAAATAGGTATTAAAGCATAGCCATAGCCCTAGTCCACAGAGGACTCCCTCTCTCTTGCTGTGATTTCTCTCCAGAGTTTCTTGCCAAGTCAGCCACCATTCTGGGAGATATGCTAAGGTTCTAAAAGAGGAAATATTGTGGCTAATTATGGTCCAAGGGTCACAGGGCCATGAGGAAGGGGGCCAAGGCACATGGTAAGAGTGGTTAACCTGGCTGTGATCACTTGCCTGCACCTCCTATTTGCCACTGCTGGTGCTGGATGGATTTAAGTCTAAGGAATGCCTTAGACTGGGTACAGAGCAAGAGGGATAGGCAGGGATGCCTTCTCTCCCTTTGTTTCATCTCCTTTTAAAATACATACTTAGCTCCACAGAGTGTCACCTAGTCCCTTTCTATACCCAAACCTGGCCTGAACAACCCCCTGCACCTTTAACAGTCTGTGTTTACGGAGAACATTTACATGTGGCTATCAGCAGTATCAAAACAGTGGCTTTGGTTATCAGCTGTGGCTATCAAAGCAACAATGAGAAGCCTGTGTAGCTGGCTATTTTAATAAGGTAAACCATCAACCTAGGGCCCATTTTAAAAATTGTCTTTGCTTTTACAGGTGTAAAAGTTTCTTTTTTCCTTCCAATTCTTATTATAAGAGATCTCTGTTAATTGACCTATAAAAAGTTCTGACTAGTTTATTTATAGTTACAAACCCCAAAATTGTAGAAGAGTTGTTATAGTTTAACTTGGCCAAATACAACCAAAAGTGCACTGTAATTTATAGGTAATCATCTTGTGTATGTTTATCTGTCTGTTCAGTGTGTGCTAATAACCAGTTAAAGCACCAACAGCTGCCTCATATAAGAGAGGCAATTTTTTTTTTGAGCTCAACAATTTATTTTTATTTTTTGGTTTGTTTTGAGATTTTTGTGGAAAAACCATCTATATAGATTTTCAGGGTAGCCACACTTATTTAAAACATTAACAGATGAGAACTGATAGTCTCAAGTTTACATAGGAGTTTAATATAAAAACATTAAAAGTTTGATGGTGTAAGGGTTATATATGATTGGGTTGCTGTGTATGTTTGCGTGTGTTGATTTTTCAGGTGTATGTTCTATTTTGCTTGTTATATAGATAAATAGACACTCGTGATATAGCCCAAGTACTTTTGTTCACAGGGTTAAAAGTAAGTTAATAAGATTAAAATAAAGATGCCTTTAAAGTTGGTACCATATTTCATCCAGCTTATTAGTTAATTGAAATAACACCAAAGGATTAGTTTTATAAATGCAGTGTCTATTGTTGTTTGTATAAAATAACTTAAGAGTTTTTCCTTGGTTAAAGATAATATGTATAGCTTAAATTATTTAAATGTTATGATTTGGTTCTTATGAGTCATCTAAAGCAATCATTAAAATATATTTAACTTGGATACAATTAAAAGATTAGATTAAACTTTCTATTTCTAAAGCAATACTTTTTTCTTAACATATTAAAATGCTCTTGGTTAAATTTACAAAATTGATTTAAAAGCAAAAGATTTTATATTCTACTAAAGTATCTTGTGTTCTCATTAGGCTTTTATTACTAAAAAATGGGCTTTAAGAGTTAATGAGTATTTAAATGTTAACCCATGAAATGTTTTCAATAATCAGTTCATGATTGGTTAAATAAATGTTATCTTTGTTTTTGATACAACTTATATATTTGAACATATGTGTACGCATACATCTAAATACATGCTATGCTGTGAGTCTAAGATTTAAGGTTAAGTTTATAGAGTTAAGACTACGCAAGTATAACATATACAAAGTAATTAATATGTGCTCCCTTTTACACAATATATGTTTAGAACTTAAATGTACAAAACGATCAAAATTTGACATCTACTTAAATTTTGGTACTGACATTTAAAGTTGATAAACAAGCATTTTGTTATTCTATAAATGAGATACACCTGTATATTGAGCAATAAGTATATTTGCAGTCATTAACATGGTTTCTTAACCATATCAGAGTTGTAAAGCTGTCCTTAATGTAGTTTCACCTTAAATGTAGTTTTACCTTTAAATGGTACATTTGTGTTTTTCAGGTTTACAGGCCTTCAAAGATGTGAAATTGAAAAACATCATACTGCTGGAAGTTGTTTATGGTGGTAAGCATTTTAGGCTGAAATATCTGGCATTCCCTTGCTTGTGTTCCAAATATTCATGATGGAATGCACGTGCCAATCCAGCATGAGAAAATCAACTAGATGATACAGATATGTTTTCAGGCTTGTGCTTGTGTGATTGTTATGTAATTGTGTTATGACAATTAAAGGTACCTAATCACTGTACAGTCCAGACAATGTCACTAAAATGATTAAAGTTTAGACCTTAATAATCTGTAAAGTACATCTACTTAAATGTTACTCTGGAACAAAAAAGTGATTAAAAGATAACAAATTATGTAAAAGTTTCCTGATGTCATTTAATATCTTGTTATTAAACATAACTGACTAAAAAGCTATTTTTACTAAGATGAACATTTAAATGTGTTTCAGAGCCAGATGTGGTAGTGCATACCTGTAATCCCAGCACTCAGGAGGCTAAGGCAGGAGGATCACAATGAATTCAAGGCCAGCCTGGCTGCATAAGTGCGTTCAAGGCCAGCCTGCACTACGTAGTGAGACCTTGTCTCAAAAAATCCAAAAATAAATAAATAAATAAGTTTCAGAGATGATAATATCATCATGATTGTCATGCTAAAATAATATGTGGCCCTTGATCTCAAGTTTTCTCTGTAAAACTTTACAATTGTTATTTGTTAGCATTCTGCAGGGATTGAACTTCTAAGACAACCATGCTTGGTAAAGAAATAACAGTTCATCAGTCATACTATTTTTTCCAAGGTGCTTTGTATCTAGATAAGAACATAAAATTGAAACTACTGCTCCCACTATAATACTGATGTAACTGATCTTCTAGGTGTTTAACCACTGAAGTTTGGAGACCAAAACTAGACAGGTAAGAGAATAGCCAATATTTTGGCCCTGGCCCTCTAAGGTCAACAAGTACCCGGGAAATGAGGAGACCTTTTCTACAGGATCCTACCATGTCAGTGAATCACCCAACCTCCTGAACAGGGAGTTTGTTGGACCCCAAAGAACATGAGTAAACCAATGCACAGTGTGCCATAAAGGACGGTCACCAATGAGGGGAAAGTCTCCCATGTTGTAACAGAAAGTCAAATGGTCAAGAAACACTGTGACCCAACCTGACACCTGATACTGACAGAGCTGAGAGGCTATATACATGGTTCAAAAGTAATGCCTAAGAAACTTAATTGAACTTGATAGATAGTAAGAGGTTAATTTTGATTAATACAGGTCTCACTTTAACCCAGTATTAAACACCCAGTAGAAAAGTATAACCAAAAGATGTATGAAATAATACCATAGTAATAAAGGCTAGATATAGAAAAAAGGCTACCATCATTGACCTCTGCTGTCAGTTTCCAGCTATACTTATGGGTGACCTCTGTTATGGTTCAATGAGGCTAAAAAACTACAGTGGAAGCTATAAAATTTCAACAAAAATCTTTAAATTCTTTAGTTAAAATTGTCTTTCAAAACCACCAAATTCTCCATCTTCTTACAACTAAAACTGGAGGGACTTGTGGCAAAGAAATATCAGACTTATAGATAACCTCAATCAGTAAAGAGGTTTAAGAGGCAGCTGGTCACAGTTCCTATTCCTATCCCTTAAGAACAGTGCCTGGATGTGGCTCTCTTTCCCAATCTGTCTTTCCATTCTAGTGTTCATGCTTTGGTAATACATACTGTAATCTCTTGGAAAAATTTTATTCTCACTTAGAGGGTGCCAAACTCCAAGTGATTGCACAGATAGAACCAATAACAAATGTGCCAGACTCCTTTTACTGCGATCCACTAGATGACCTTGTAAAGGGAGTTCATAACTGCTAAACTGCAGCATAACTTCTATCCAAGTCCCCTTAGATTAGCTCCCTTGAGAAGGCCCCTAAGTGTTGTCTCCCCTACACCAACCCTTCTCAGCTCAAAACAGCTAGATTGAAACTTCACCCATTCTCCCCTAACTGCAGTTAGGGATTCCTCTTAAGAGGGGGTAATATTATAGGCAGTTAAGTTACACAGAAATTAATACACAGTCAGTAAGGGACTGGGTTCTCAAAAAAGTCAACAGAAAGAATAAGGACATTAGAATTGTGGCTGGAAGTGCATCTGAAGAAAGCCAAGCCTCAAGATAAAAGATGCAATGGCCAGGCCTACATGTCTTCCTAAGGGATAAACAGTAACTTGGAATAATTCTGTCTTAGTTACTTTTTTCACTGCTGAGATAAAATACCCAACACTCAAAGTTACAGGACTTAGCTTACAGTTTGTAGAAGTTTCAGTCTATAATCTGCTAGCTCCAAAGTAGGGTGGCATGGCAGACAGGCATCAGAGAAGAGAAACATTTCATGGTGGGCAGAACGTAGCAGCAAGCAAGGGACCTTAGCAGCTTTTTTCTGCCCCTTTTATATTCTATCTAAGCTAATAGGATTAAGATGGTGCCAAAACAACCAGTGGACTGATTCAGTAATCACTCAACCTTCATCTTAGCACCCTTAATCCTAGCATTGCTCCATGAATCCATCACATACTCTAGATTTAGCTACCTCTGAAAAAGCCCCATCTATGACTGCATGAGGTTTTGGGGGGGATATCTAAATATAAGACATGAGATATACTATAATTAGCACCTCCTGGCCCAGGAAGCTCAGATAGGCATTGGTCACCTAGATGGGTGACTAGATCATCCAGAACTAGATCATCCATACCTATCACTTCCCAAAAATGCCTTTGTTCTTGCTATGTGACCCACTTCCCTATTGGACCAATATTAGCTAAGCATCTGTACCTGTAATCTTACAGGTTGATGGCAGTTTGACCCACATTGTGACTTTGCTGTATAAATTACCCCTGAAAAAGATCCTTGGTGGCAACCCAATTTCAAGTCCCTTCCTGTCTCTCAGAAGCTCTCTCTTGACACATCCTTCCTACTGTAACTCTGGGGAAGGGTGTATACCATGCCAAGCCATGCCACACCATGACATGCCATGCCACAGCTCTGCTGGAACTCTGGCAGCTCCCAGTGATCTGTAAACCTAGCATCCATAAAAGAACTAAAGAAGCAGACTTTAAAATATAAGCAGACAATTTATTTGAAGGTAGGAGAAGGGGGAAGAAAGAGAGGGAACATTTAAAAAGAGAATACTCATAGATTCTTATCTGTGGCTCTTTTTTATTGAGACCCTTGTCCCACGTAGGCTCCTGGAATCTGATTGGCTCCCTGGCTGTTTTGGTCTTCCCCTTGGATTTCTTCCAGTCATATGACTTTCCCTGTTTGTTGGCAGGAGATAAGACGAAGGGTGGGGCTTATGGATAAGTAGTTTAGGCTTAAGAATTAAGTAAAGGGGAAGTGTGTGATTCTTACTTTAATTGTGCTACTAGGGATCTTCCTTAGCTTAGTTTCTTTGTGTTTATCTTTCTAAATGCTTGTGTCAAATCTGCAGAGACAGAAGCCACCTCTAGTGAGCTACCTCTAGCCACCTTTAGTAAGTCTCTGTATTCATTTTTTACAAAGCTTCATCCTCTTTTCATCCTCTTCACCTATGGGTTCCCCTGCCCTTATATTACTCTTTACCTCCATCGTTCCTTAGAATTTATCTTTGAATTGGGGGGACATGAATTTGGTGTACCTGACACTAGCCGGTTGGGAGTTATATTTTCTCCTTTATCAAGGTGACACCACTACCCAGTCAGAAGAAAACCAATAGCCCAATCTGAAATTGAAGGCTATTTTTCTGATAGAGCTGAAGGATTGTTCAAGTTTGACATTGTGGTAGGCAGGATCTAAGATGGCCCCTGAGGATGCCTACCTCTTGGTATTCACATCCTAGTGTAGTTCTCTTCCACAAGGCACCAGTACTGGGTGGTGTGAACAATAGATTAAGACAGAAGTAACAGCATAACACTTCTGAGATTAGTTTAAGAAGACACTGTGACTTCCATGTGATTCTTTCGCACCAGTATTCCGCCTCTGTCCATCTTCCTCTCCTTGTCGTACTCTCCCTTTCTCTTTCCCTCTCTCCTATCCCTTACTTCTTAGAAAGGCACCTGATGTGTTGTGAGCTGCCTTGTGGAGAATCCCATATGGAACTGAGGCCTCTAAATATCTATTGGTCTGAGCTTGGACTTGTAGGTACAGAGAGCCCTGTAGGTAGAAAAAGACAGGATGAAGACCCACTGAGCTTTATTAAAAGTTAATGGAGAATTCTACTAAAGGCAGCTTCTGCCTCCATAGCTAGACTCAAGCAATTAGAAAGACAAAAGGCAAAGTACGAGGAAGAAACTAGGGAAGGTCCCAGGTAGCATGACTAACAGAAGAATTGCACTCTTCCCTTTTACTTAATCCTTAATCCTAAATTACCTTTCTTTTAGGTTCACACCCATGTTCTCATGCACCACCAATAGACAGGGAAAAGTCATGGCCAGAAAAATCTAAGGTTAGGATGAAAGGCTGCCAGGGTGCCAGTCAGATTCCAAGAGCCTACATGGGGAGAAGGGTCCCCCAAAAAGGAGCCATCTCCCCCACTCCCCACCTTCAAAAATATCATCTTTTATTTTGACTCTGCTTCTTTAGTCCTTTACCAATACTGGGTTTAAGATTTTGCTGGGAGCTATGTGTTCCAGCAGAACAATGGCATGGTATGGGATGGCATGGCATGGTGTGTAGTACACCCCTCCTCATACATTACGGAAGTGGATCTTCCAAACTGTCAACCTTTCAGGTGACTCCAGCCACAACTCACTGTAACCTCATGGGAAACCATGAGCAAGAACATCTTAACTAAGGTACTCTTGGATTCCTGACCTCAGAAACTGTGTAAGATAATACACTCTTGTGATTTGTAATGTGACAGAATTTAAGAGACTAGAGAGAACAACAGGTGAAACAGGAGAATTTATTTGGGTGCATACCACCTCAGTGGGTTTATACCCAAAGACTGAGCAATGAACAAAAAAAGGGGCTCAGTTTTTTATGTGTAGTCAAAGGGTAGGTCTACCGAGTGGTGTGATACTTGTGGGTTTGGCAAGCAGGTTTCCAGAAGCAGGACAAAGGTAGCTAATCAAGTAGTGACAGGTTTGTAACTTAGTGTATCTTGGTGGAAAAAAACAGGATCTTATAGAAGCAAGGGATCATAAAATCTTACAGGACAAAGTCTCTAACTTTATTTGTAATAGAACAAGGAACAGCAGCCATAGGAAAGAGGGAAGTCTGAGGGGGGAACTGCTTAAGGTTGGAGAGACTTGTTTTCCTTTTAAGTTTTGCTTCAATAATATATCAATTTGACTGAGATAAACTATACCTACTAGAATTTCCTTTTCTGTATGCTTACAGTTATATTGGACAAGAAGCAAATTTCCTGTGGGAGTTTTGAAGTATGGAAATGAAGCCGCAGTCATTTTGTAGTGCACATACTTGTCAACCATCTGCTAACTCACCTAGGACAGATGAGGCCGTGGCCAGGCCTGCAACTAGTTCACTTTCTCTTGGATCCTTCTTCAGTTTCTGTCTACTGAGCTAGAGGCGTGAAAAATCTGTATCTCCTAGATCAGAGATGCATGACTGACTTAGGTTTCAACTTGTCCTCACGGGGGTTCTATTCATGCATTCTGGTGCCATGTTGTCCTTGTTCTCCCCCGTTTTACAACCTTCTTTAAAACGCCTGCCCTCTGGATTTAAAGGTCAGCTTCAGACATGCAGACAACAGCCTTACAGAAACTGCTTGACCAGTTTAACCAGCTGAGTAAGGTCAAATTTTTGTATGAATTCCTTTGAGGGTGTATATATTATGTATTCGTTTGTATGTGCACACACACACACACACACATGCATACATGCGGCTGGTTCTGGTTGCATTTGATCAGGTGGATCCATCACCAACTAGGGGTATAGCTCAGGGGTAGAGCACTAGCAAAGAGTCCTGGGTTCAATCCCCAGCACAAAAAAAAAAGAAGATAATATTTCCTGATGTAGAAAATAGTTTATGTAGTTAGCTTAAGAGTGAGCCAGCCAGCTAGGGGAAGGGCCTGAGGTTGAGTTGGGTAATCAGCCATACTGATGAGAGTTTAAATAACAATAGTGAACTAGGACTTCGTACAAAGGGTGAACTTCCTCAGGCAACATCAAACATGGTCCCTCCCTCCTAAAGGGAGGTGTAGGCACCGCCTACTAAACTCTGCAGTTTTGAGGAATTTATCTTTTTTTTTTTTTTTTTTTTGTGGGTACTGGGGGTCGAACCCAGGACCAGCAGGTGCCCGTGCCACTGAGTGATGTCACCGGCCCTTTTCTCATGTGTGGGTTCCGGGAGTCAAACTCAGGACCTCGTGCTTGCCAGGCAGGCGCTTATGCTGCTGAGCCATCTCGCTGGCCCCTTGAGGAATTTAAAATACAATTAATTTCTTCAGATAACATGGAATGCAGCCCACTAGAGGTGCACCCATCCTCTACTAAGTTATTGAGTTCTGAGGAAATTATAATGCAAAATAATTAGTTTCTTTCTAAGTTCCCACTTTACTATAAACACTATGTGAAACAACTGGGTTAAATTGGGCATGGTGGCACACACCTGTGGTCCCATCACTCCGGAAGCTGAGGCAGGAGGATTGCCATGAATTCAAGGCCAGCCCGAATTATAGACTGAGACTGTTACCAGGTTTTGGAGTACTGGAGTCTCCTACTGGAAGTGGTTTCTAGGTTCTTCTAGCCTAGAATAATGAATCAAATAAGACAAAGAAAAATGATGACAAAGTTTACTTGAAAAAGTAAATGTGAGGGGTAAAGGAAAAATTGACTGCAGAGTGAACTTGGGCCAAATAAAAGAAAGACAAAAGTACACACTGAGGAACACAGGGTGAGCTAGCATGAGGAAAGCCATGGTAGGGAGCTCTTCATGGCATCTGTGTCCTTTTACGCCATCCACACCTTGCTGGAACCTACAAGAATTTCTACATGGAGGGTTCTGAGAGGTGATACTGCATAGATTCTAGGATTCTGCACATTGCTTTATCCCCTATCTCAAGACTGTGTCTCCAAACAAACAAACAAACAAACAAGCAACTGGGTTAGAGAGCCTGAGTTCTAAAGGTCATTTTTAAAATTTCACAGAACAACCAATGATAGGTGTTCACTAAATGATAAAGCAATTCCTGTGCCCTGCTTACCTATAAGTGACTCTAGACTGAGAAGACCAAGTGACAACCCATTTGGGACCTCTCTTACAAGTCCAGAACCTGTTCTGCCTCTTCTTATTTCCAATGAAAATTCTCCTAACCTCTTCCTTAGATTAGTGACTTCATCTTTCCATGTTTGTGGAACCATGAGCCTGGCACACACAGTAACGTAGACATGTTGATGGTTCATACTGAGACAGGGAATTGGGTGTGGCAAAGCAGGCTAGGAAAGTAGGCATGCCTGGTTAATTACTAGATCGTAGATGGGCATGGCAGACTGCCTAGGGATGTAGGGGTGACAAAATCCCAGGGAAAATGCACAGAACTGTTTTCAAAGCCCTACACATGGACTTTTCAGAAGAACTGAAGCAGGTTTTCAACAGAATGGCCTAAAGCTAATGTCAGCCTGAGGAGTGGGTGATACAAAAGGACAGTTGATATTGAGCTGTGTTCTCTCACAGTAGCCCACTCCCAGGCTATAGAGCATACTTATTTTCCTACTTTTACTTTATTCGAACTCACTTTGTGGAGGCTGTTTCTTTTCCTACCTTTACTAAATGTAAAACCTTGCTACCATTTGCACATGCCTTGACCAATATTTTGCTCAGGAAAGAAAGAACCTAGAAAGTACCTCAAGAGACTTCAGCACCTCAAAACCCAGAAACAATATGATAGGTCATTTTTCCCCCTCTCATCTGATTCTCTCAATGTGATTTTTCTATCCTTTTATCCAATGTCGCCATGAAGTTAATAGCTATTGAACTGTTTTCTGTAGTAGTGAAATATCAGTACTCCTGTAAATAAAAACTGATAATTAAAACTATAATAATTCAAAGTGAGATTAAAATAAGAAAGATAGTGACAGCTTCAAGTGTTTAAGGAGCAAGATAAAGGCAACCTAAGAGAAACTCAGGGAGATTCTCATTTACCTCCTTTGCCATTTTCTGTTCTCCTTCTGGTGTTTTAGCCAATGGATGAAGGCAGGAGCCCCACCCAAATAGGCAGGAAACAGTTGGCTCCCAGGTGAAGACTCACTTTGGCAACATATCTTGTATATGAAAGAGTCCCATATGTTTTCTTCCTTACGGGAGAGATATAATTGCAGGAAGCAGTACATATGTTTACAGCTGTTATGGTTTGTGTCTGGATGTCCCTGCAAAGCCTCATGCAGCCATGGGGGGTGAGCTTTTTTGGAGACAGCTCAATCTAGTTTGTGACTGATTCATAGCGCGATGCTGGGATTAAGGCTGGGTGATTGCTGGATAAGTCCACTGATTGGTTTGGCACCGCCCTAATCCCAGCAGTCTGGATAAAATAAAAGGGGCAGAAAGAGGCTTGTTTCACCCCTTTGCTCTTGTTGCTTTTGCTGTTTTCTGCCTCCATGAACTGTTGCCCCTCTGCAAAGTGCCACTCTGCCTTAGAGCCAGCTGATTATGGACTGAAACTTCTACAAACTCTGAGCAAAATAAACCTTTCCTCCTTTAACTTTGGGTGTCAGGTATTTGCCTCAGCAATGAAAGAAAAGTAACTAAGACAACAACTGATATATAATTTTTGGAGGAAGAAGGAATAGTATTTTTAAAATATCCATCATAATCACGGGATTGGTGAGACACTTTACACATATAATTTCGTTGAATCTGAGGAAAAATGACAGGTCAGTATGGCTGCCATCATTTTACAGATAATAAGACATGTCCAGGGCACTCACATAGCTTCCGTACAAGTAGTTTCAGAGCTGGGCATGTCTGTCCAACTTTAAAGTAAATGATGTTTGTATTAAACAGCACTGTTCCATTCAGTGACTTCAAGTATGAAAAGAATAATTATAATGAGGGCTTAATTTCCTCACTGGTCTAAAGAGAATGTGGATCTGGTGGAAATGTTTTTCAAGTACCTGACCTGCAGTTGATTTATATACTTCAATAAAATATATATTATGAGTTCTGCCTTCTCAAAAATCAATTTTCTTAAGAGACAGCATGTATTGAGACTAAGAAAATCAATTCCAAGTTCAAACTGCATGAAGCCACCTTTTTTCCTTTGTTTGTTTGTTTGTTTGTTTGTTTGTTTGTTTGCTTTTTGAGACAGAGTTTCACTATGTAGTCCAGGCTGGCCTTGAACTCACTGTGTAGCTCAGGCTGGCCTCAAACTCATGGCAATCCTCCTGCCTCAGCCTCCCAAGTGCTGGGATTACAGGTGTGTGCCACCATGCCTGGAGAAACTGCATGAGTTCTTAATAGCAATTCCACCACTCACTTCATGACTTCATGACTTCATGACTTTGGGCTTCATGACTCTGCGCTTCAGTTTCCTCAGCTTTAAAACAAATCCAATGATATTGCCCAGACATTAGTATTGTTAGGATTAAAGTATGCATTTTCTCAAAAAGCATAAATGTAACGCACAGAGCACTCACTAGGAGCAAGCTGCTGTTCTCAGTGCTTTGCATGTAATAACTCATTTATTCCCATGCCCGTATGAGGTAGGCTTTGTTATTTCCATCTTGCACATGATAAAATGGAACCACACAAAGACTAAACAACCTGCTCCAGGTCACTTGTCATTTAAAGCCAGCTAGTTTGGTTTTGGAGTATATGATATTAACCCACTAAGCTGAACTGCCTCTCAAACACTTAGCAAAGTGCGTGGCATGAGTTTTTGGTCCACATATGTTAACTGTAATAATATGGTCCTCAATTTATAAAAGGGTTCAACTTTATAGTGCTGCCGAACCAATACACACAGAGTGGAAAGCATACTTTTAATTTTACTCTTTTCCTGGGCTAGCAACACATGGTAGTTTACTTTAACAGCTCCCAGTCAACCACAGGATCATAAGTGTAAACTGATGTTCTACTGTGCACTGTGTTGCTAAGCTATGATGGTCCATAGGTTGTGTGTTGAATACGTTTTTTGCTTATTTGCTTATACGTTATTTGCTTACACTGGGTTTATTGGGATATAACCAATGAGTTGAGAAGTATGTCCATATACCTTCAATTTTTAAAGACACGTTAAACATACTCCTGAACACTGATATCATGCTGCATTGGGGCATTTCATGCTCCAGAAGTTGAGCCTGTATGGAATGAACAGCCATGAACCAAACCATAATGTGCTTTGCTAAGTGTGCTTCAGTGTGTGCCCAAGCTTATTCATGAATGATAAGTATCATTTTGCCAAAAACAGTAAGAACAAAATGCTGACAAGATTTTGTGTAAGGGACAATCTCCAGTGAAAGGCTTTTGGAATTATCTATTTTAAAAAATTTGCCTGTGTGATGGTACATTGTCTTTTTATTCTGGAAAATTCTTCTTTTAAAATGTTTTGGAAAAGCAGGTTTAGGATGTATATTCCTACTGTCTGTCAGGTTACCCATTTAATGGGCAATGTTAGAATGCAAACCATTTGCATTTGTTTGCAGTTTAGAGATATGCTACTTATGTAATAGTGCTGCCTCCTTGAGGATGGAAGCCTGGGGTGGGGGTTACAAGTCCAATTTACAGGATTTCTGTATCTTTGAATCCTTTAGGAAAATTTTTTTTGAGTGAGTTTCCTGGATAGGAAAATGAAATTATAACCTTGGGTAACTGATAGTGTCTTCTTGAAAGTGCAATTTTAAAATTATGATTTTCCTTGTCTCCTTTCCACCTATCTTTATTTTCTCTAACTGAATTTAGTAGACACTCAATTAATATATGTAGACTTCTTAATTTTTAAACTGTCATTACCATGAACTCAAGGAGTAAACAAACAGAGGCACACATACATCAGTAGTTCTGAAAGTGGGCACCCAGACCAAGAGCATCAGTAATGTGTTAGCTTTCTATTGCTGTGCCAAGATACCTGAGATAACAAATTTGAAGGAAGATCATGGTTTCAGAGTTTGCAGTCCATGGTTTATTGGCCATGTTGCACTGGGGCTTGTAGAGACACAGGACTTCATCACAGGGAGTTTGTGGTAGAGCAGCTTTGCTTCCTCATGGTGGTCAGAAAGAAAAGAGAGGGGTGGGAAGAGAGAGAAGAAGGTGGCAATATTCTAATATCCCTTTCAAGAGCATATCCTCAGTGACCTAACGTCCTTCCACCATTTACCACCTCCAAATGGCACCACAGGCTGGTGACCAAGTTTTTAGCACATGGGACTTAAGGGCCATGTAAGGCCTAAACCATGCCTGGTATGGTGGCAATGCCTGTAATCCCAGCACTCTGGGGGGCTGAGGCAGGAGGTTTATAAATTCAACCCCAGCCTGGGCAACTTAGCAATTTAGCAAAACCCTATCTTAAAAAAAAAATTCAAAAATGCTGGAGTTGTAGTTCAGTGTGAAGGCTCTGGATTTAACCCCTAGCAGTAGGGGGGGAGGGGGAGAAAAAAAAGAAAAGAAAATCCAAGTCATATCAAGTAACTCATTAGAATTGCTTTTCCAGTGCCATCCCATCCCTGTTGTTACTGGCCTCTTAGGATTATATTGCATAGGTTTATTTGCTCCCCACTGACCAAATCAAAGGAGGTCATGTACGCTGGTAAAAAGGAAAAAGATTTATTCAAAGGTAGCTCCTAGGAAACAGAGGGGCCTATTGGTGAAAATAGTTGATTTGGTTAGCTTATGAGTAAGGGGCTGAGATAGAGTGGGGTGACCAGCCACACTGATAACAATTAAGAGTAGACAGTGAGCTAGTGATATAGGAATGATATTGGACCTACAAATGATACAGGGAAACATTATAACTCCCAACCTGCTAGATATCTGATACACTGAGTTTGTGTTCCCCAAAATTGAAGACTGAATTCTAAGGAACAACGGAGGCTAAAAGTAGGAAATATTTATTGAGAGGGAGAGATAAAACTCCTGAGAGGCAGGAGGGTCCCAAGTGGGTTACTAAGGACTCCACTTTTCAGAGGAAGTTTTACAGAGCACAAGCACATGGGTATAACAAGGGTTAAAGCTATGATCAACCAATCAGATTATAAGTACAGCTGCTTGGGTAATACTAATCCAATGGGAAAGCAGGTCACGTAGCAAGTGTACATGGAAAGAACAAAGAACTTTTCGGGAAAGGATGAGTCCAGGGGTCTTAGTCACCCACTAAGGTGACTGATGTCTATGTAGATTTCATTAGACCAGGTGTTACTACTTATTTTATCCCTTGGGGAAGAATGTAGGCCTGGTCACTCCATCTTTATCTTGAGGCTTGGCCTCTAGCAGATACACCTTCAGCCACGGTTGTAATGAGTTTTCATCTTTGGACTGACTCTCTTGAGGGCCCAGTCCTATCTGACTGCCTATAATATTTCTACCTAACTTAGCTGTCTATAATACTAGGACTTTGCATGAAGAATGAATATCCTTAGGCAATGTGGGGTGCAGCCCACTGCCTGTTAAAGGGAGTTGTGGCCCTTCCCTACTAAGTTCCTAAATTTTGAGGAAATTATAATGCAAATTAACCATTTCCTTCTAAGATCCCAGTTTCTTGTAAACCAACATGTTGAGGAACTGGGTTAGAAACCTGAGTTCCAATCGGTCATTTGAAATCCACAGAGCCACCTGTGATAAGTGACTACTGAACAATTGGACAATTCTTGTTTATTATAATTAGCTCTAGCTTGGGAGGGGGTACATGCAACCACCCATGTGAGGCCCCCTCCTAGAAACCCAGGAGCTATTCTCCTTATTTCCAATGAAATTCTCCTAGCCTCCTCTTTTGGTTCATGCCTTAATTCTTTGATGTTTGCCTAACCATGAGCCTGGTACACAAAAGTATCGCTATTTACCTCAAATCTCTGTCTCCCTCCGTACAGGTGAGTGAAGGTCTTTTACAATAACAAATGGGGGTGGGGAATCACATAGAGACAATGCAAATTTCCATGGTTGCTTTATCACTTCTACCCATCTTCAACTCAGCCTTGTTGTTCTTGTAGGAAAGAAACTGGGCTCTGGCTTCCTGGAGCTTGCATCAGCATATTTTGTCACTTCTTTTGGGCTGAGAAGAGGGAGTGTTGGTTATGTGCTCAACAAAAACAAAAACAAAAAGTTTGGAAAAATTGCTTATTTCTAAAAGAAAAAAAAAACAACTATTAGAGTTCCACTTTGCAGTGACACTTACACTTTGAAATATGAAACTGAGTTACAGGCCAATAATCAGTGTTTTCAGAGCCTCCTGACTAAATCTGATATACATTAAAGGTGGAGAACCATTGCTTTAGATTATATCAAAGCATCTCTGAAGGACATATCTCCTAACTCATAAGAATTCCTTCATTTAGAATTCTTAAAATAGGAGCAGTAATGCTCCCTTTTTAGGAATTCAAAATATTTTCATATTTTGCAGTAGACCAAGTCATGAGGCAAAATTTAAAATAGTGTGGATCTCAGATTTCTGGACATTCACAAACCAATTGATTCAAAAGCTCTGTGGGGTGGAGTTGGAATAGCTGCATATTTGGCAGCATCTTTGGAGTTTCCTATGCAAAACTGATACATAACAACCTTGGCCTAAGATCAGTTATACTGTGAGGAGTCTAGCATGGACAGATGCTGGAATTGCTTAAGTCAAGGGGAAACTTGATCTGCTTGTCTTGATGCCTGTGACTACAACGACTGAAGTTATTTCTGCATTTTTTGTTATATTTGGTTAAATAAAGTCCATCTCAAACTTAAAATTTCCAGTTTCTCTGTCCCACCCTTTGTAGCCAGTTATGTAATTTCACATCTGCTAGTGGCCAGTTTTACTATCTTACTGTCAAACTACAGTGGTAAGTGAGCGTGTTCAGGGAAACTCCAAAGGGTACCTCTCCTGTTGCACCACATACAGGATAATTTTAAACTATTCCTCCAATCAAAACACTGACTCTGAGGCCAGTGAGATAGCTCAGTGTCATAAGTGCTTGTCTGGCAAGTGCGAGGTCCTGAGTTCCACTCCCGGTACCCACATATGAAAAAAGGGCTGGTGATATCGCTCAGCGGCATGGGCGCCTGCTGGTGCGTGAGGTCCTGAGGTTGACCCTTGGTACCCACACACACAAAAAAAAACACTGACTCTCAATCAAGTCTGGCATGGAAAAGGCAAAAGGCTTATCTCAAGGGTACTAAAGGAAATCTTAAAAATATAAAAATTTTTATTTTTATTTATTTATTTATTTATTTATTTATTTATTTTTTGTGGGTACCGGGGGTTGACCTCAGGACCTCGCGTGTCAGCAGGTGCCCGTGCCGCTAAGCGATATCACCGGCCCTTTCTTCGTATGTGGGTTCCAGGAGTCAAACTCGGGCCCTCACGCTTGCCAGGTAGGCACTTACGCCACTGAGCCATCTCACCGGCCCAAAAAATTTTTTAAAAAAAGAAAATCTTGTAGTCAAACTTACAGGTAAGGTTAAAACTAGTTACAGGTTTACAGAAATAAACCTTACATAAAGTAAAGCTCTGTAAGGACTGTTAACAACCTGGTGTTTCATACACTGGTGCTATGTTCTTTTTTCTGATCCTGGGATTAAACCTTTTAATTGTTAGGGTCAAATGTGTCGTACCATGCTGAGGGGCCTATGTACAATATTTGGTATGTTCTGAAGTTGTTTGAAGATAAGAAAAGTGAGAACTGACTCCATGTTCAGGAATAAGCACTAAGTACATTTTCTAGTTTGTGATCAAATATTCCAAATAAGAAATCAGAATGTGTGTGGGACATTCTGGCTGTTAAAATGAAAATGGAAAATAACTCCAGAAAAGGTAGCGTGCACCAAAATGGTAGAAAATAAACACCATTATCTTTGAGGAAAGGGAAAGGAGAAATTAATTAGATCTTTTGGGGGCCAAATCTATGAAGTGTGTGGGGGCAAAATGTTTCTTCATCAACAGGGAAAGCAGAGCTGCTCTATTGCTAACATGTGCAGGAGCCCAGGGATTCTTGTTGGTGAATCTGAATTGGGAGAAGTTGAGAGTTGAGCAACTCAGTGCCTACTGTGAAGCTAGAGAGCTGTGATTTCTATGGGGGAGGTAATTGGGGGCTCAGGGCAGCTGAGGTAGGATGCAAATAATAAAGATAATTTGAAAGAAGCAAGGAAACTCAATTTTTTGACTACCTTATTACCTTAGGACTTTGGCTTAGATCTCTGCTCAGCTCTGCACATTGGGATGTTAATCATTTAAGGGTCTGTATTATAAGGTTTATTATCCCTAAATTTAGGCATTTTATCTTATTTCCTTTTAAGGCTGAGGGCACCAAATAAAAGTAACTAAAGTAATTTACAGAGACACGTACTTGCCAACTTTTAAAATGTCCAGTTCCAGACCCCTGTGGAGCAACCCCCAGAAGTCCCCGAACCTGTAGTCTCTCTTAGGGTCCAGGAAAAACAGAGTCCCATGGACCTCCCTGTGACAGGCTCACCTCCTCAACCAACCAATTACTCCATGACGGGAACCAAGGCAGTTTCCTTCATAAGCAAGAGCAATTATCCCATGGGAATGGAATTACCCTTCATGCCATAAGGATTCCTCTAACTACGAAACCAGGACTGAGATAATTATTGGGTGGACCCTGGCCCACCCCAGCTATTCTAACAAAGCTGGCCTCATGCTTTGGTGAGCAGATGAGTCTGAACCTCTTCATCAGAACGAGTCCTTCCCAGTTGCTCAAGCTGTAGTCCATTTCCCACTCTCCCTTACTTTCTAATTCTGCCTAATAAATCTGTCTATCACTCATACTCACTGGTCCTGACATTACTTTCCTGTGACAAGAAGAGAGTACAGAACATACCTGAGGTCTCCATCTCCTTTTTGGGGGACATCCTTAGACCCCATCATGGGACAAAGCTGAGTGGCCACGTGTGCACCTTGGCAGGCAAGCAAAAGATATTTCTTCTTTCACTGATAAACATTTGCTAACCTACTTTGGGCCCCAATTATGTTATCAGTTCCTGAATGGATTTCTCACTCCATAGCATCAGGTATGGTGAGTTATACTATTTATATGGGGCATAAAAAGTTTGGGTAAGTTGTGTTGTTGTTCTATGTGGCTTCATTTCCCGAGGTGTGTTGGATGTTTCTCCAGATGCAGTTTTTTACAAACAAGGTTTTTCCAAATGGAAATCAAGAGAACTTTCTGGTTTAGGCTACAACTGATTTTCCAGGCAGTCCTCTGATGCTGGGGCCTGAAGATTCACCCAACTCTTCACGGTTCCTGTGTCCTCAAATTCTTTGAAGTAGCTGAAGATTGCTGTGAAGGGAAATCTAGTTCTTTTTAACAAACTTGACTGAATTTTTCCTGTGTCCTCAACTCTTCTTTCTCCTCTTTCTGGCTTTTTTATTCTGTTATCATTTCCTGAGATTTATAATTTTTGCTCCTACACTTCATTACCTTGCTTTTCTCTCTGTGAATTTCAGAAAAATACAAGGTTGGGTTGTGAAAACAGATACTTTCGTGTATCAGAAGTTCTCACTTTGCATGGCTCTGAAGTGTATGACTTTCGGTTCCATTGGTTAAATGACACCAGTCCCTCAAAACATAGTTCATACTTCAATGACTACAGTCTATTAACTGCATAACTGTCTAAAGTGCAAACTTTGTTGCTAGCCTTTTAGTCCACAAATTACCATGTAAATAATAGATCTAACTGTGATCAGTGACCTTTGCATCACCTGTTTCAAAGTTCCTTGGTAATTGGCCAGCACACATTTGTTATTCAGGTTGCACTCAGAAAACAAAGCATGTAGGTGTGTTACTTCCTGGTTTCCTGACACTTGAGAGAAACAAAACTATTTTAACTTTTAAAAAGTACTACTGTCATTCTGATTCTCTTGGGGGCTCAATAATGTGAAAATTTTCTTTTTACCCTCAAACTCTTTACTCATCCAGCCTATGTGCTAAAGAGTTCTTTTAACTTTTAATGTCTCTTTTCTTCCATTGAGTTTAGGACAGCCTATTGATGCTAACATAGAAGATCATGTAACTTCCTTAGCTGAGTTTTATAGCATAAAGCATGAATTGAAAATCTTTAAGGATTAGGGCAGGAAGTAAAAGAGGTTAATAGCTATGAAATATGGTAGGAACTTTTACTGCATTGTGCAAATAATTTTGTAGTACACAAATAAAAATGTGAATAGAGTTAAAATAGCTGAAAATGGGGATATCTGCTCTGCCAGTTCTAAAAGTGGCACTTGGGAAGCCAGGGGAAATTCATGAAGGTTAACTCATCACTGTAAGTGTGGAAAGTGGTTGTAATGAACAGGATGAAGAAGTCCCAGGAGTGACTATAGAAAAACAAAAACAAACAAACAAACAAATACTCCATATTAGAGGGATTCTCACAGACATAGCATGATGCTGAGAGCACAGAAGATGAAATGTTGAGAGATGATTCAAACTTAGAAACTCATAGTTCATTGAAGTGTGGGAAGTGTTTGCTCCATACTATAAGTTACACAAAGAAAAGAAAGCAAGCACTGTTCAAATTTCTTTTGATAAGTTTTTACAAAGAAATGAAATACTTCAGTTATTAGTGTCTACTGGTTTTAATTAAAGTATGTTGAATAAATACTAGTTTTGCTATTTTTTTCATATACCTAAATATTTATAACTGACAGAAAGTTTTTAATACTTTAACAAAAACACTTGAAAGGTCACCAAACAGTATTTTCTCATTGACTAAGAGCACTTGGCATAGATTCAGCTTGGACAGTCATTTTTATGGTTCTTCATTGATGTATACATTGATGATCACAATAAAATATCATATACATGTTGCACTTGAATTGGCCAAAAATAGTCCAGGTTCTTATGTAGGACAAGGAAAGAATTGCCAAGCATATACCTCATGGTGAGCAGAAAGCAGCTACATTTATGGAAGATCATGGGATGATAACAACAGGAATAGGCAGAAGAGCAAAAGGAAAACAAGAGGCTCAATAACTCAGGCTTCCAGTATTTAAAGGGTCAGACACAGTGATCTGCAACCTCAGGCATAGTGACCTCCTAGACTTTTGTTATTTTATTTTGTACTTATTTTAGGATCATGGAAGCATGGGTAATCATTAGAGTGGTGTGGTGTTTATGGTTGAATGGAGAGAAGCGAGTGGCTCACTCATCTCCTGTGTTTGTAACTGTACTATTCCCCCCTGAGAGCCCTGGTCCCTGAAAATCTTTGAGGGAAGTTGAAGTAGGAAGTCCCATCCTCTATAGCTACTTCCAGCTGAGTAGGGGCACTGGTCCTACCTATGGGGAGACCAAGAAACTCTTGCCCTGACTGATCTAGTAGTTCAGGGGAGCTGAGCCCTACCTCTGAAGATTTCTTGAGGAACCATGGACATAGAAGCAGGTTCTGATCATGAATTATGGTCACCACCAGTGTTTGATGGCTGTTAAACAAGAAGAAACAAATTTGAATAAGAGATTAAGTATATAAGATCAAAAAGTAAGGCTATGAAAAACTTTGATAAAGGCTGTGTCCAGGACAATAACCAAGACCCTCAATTCCAGATATTTGGCCAGGACATTCATGACTCAAATAGTTTTCTTATGAATCTTGGAAGCATGGCCAGCCAGTTTTTGTGCCATGTCTCCTACTATTTCAGACCTATTGGCAAAGGTATCACATTTTTCATTTAGAAACAAACATAGCCTCTTTATTTCAGCTGTTAAGAGATCTAGCCCCCTCTAATGTTGTACAGCCACTGCTGCTAGTGAGTCTATCTGGTTTTGAGGGAAGACAATACTCTGGGCAAGTTCATCCACGCTGTTTGTCAAGTTCTTAGGTGGCTATTGATGACAGGAGAAAGATGTGATTAGCTTTAAGGTCTCATGTAAGTAGTCACTGTTTATTGTCTCAGAAGAAGTTTTTGAATAATCCAGGATGATCCCAAAAGAAACAGAAAAGACATAAAAGATGTCATGTTATAACTTGAAACAGGAATGTTGTCTGGCACCTTTACTTTGGATTTCATCTATATGATCACTTGGGGTTTGGCAGTCTCTAGGTAAGAATAAACAAACTATACCAAAAGATTAAGGCATGTATGACCAAAGCATGTGCACTAGAATAGAAAAGCAGATTGGGAAAGGAGCCACATGAGATGCTGTTCTTAAAGAATTGGAATAGCACTTGTAACCCGCTGGCTCCTAGACCTGTCTGTAGGTGTAGACAGAAACTGTCAACAAGGTGCAGTGATTTGAGTCCTTTTTATGCTTAGCCTATATTGTTTTTACTTTTATATGTCTTTGGTTATACTCCCTTGCTGGGTGTTCAAGACTAGGTTTAAATGAGACCTGAGTCAACCAAAATTTACCTCTTATTGTCTATCAAGGTCAGTTAAGTCTCCCCAGGCATTACTTTTGGAACCATGTATAGAGCCTCACATTTCCTCTGTCAGTCTCAGCTGCTAGGATGGGTCATGGTCTTGCTCGACATGGAGCTTTCTGTGAAGGCGTGGGATACTTTTTCCTCTTTGGTGACTGCCGTTTTTGGCACACTGTACATTGATTGACTCCTGACTCCCCGTTCAGGAGGTTGGGTGAATCACCAAAGTTGTAGGATCCTGTAGAGAGGTTCTCTCATGTCCTGGGTCCTTGTTGACCCTGGAGGACCAGCGGCAAATTATTGGCTACCTTTAAGCCCAGTTACTTTTTTAACTTTGGTCTGCAAGCTTTAGTTGGTGAGCACCCAGAAAGTCAGCTGCACCAGTATTGAAATGGGAGCAGTGAGTATAACTATTATGTTCTCATCTGAATATCAAACACTTTGAAGTATAAAGTATAGCCAGAATACTGTCATTTTCTTACCAATCATGTTTGTCTTAGAAGCTGAATCCCTGCAGAATGTTAACAGATAGCAATTATAAAGTTTTATGAGAAAACTTGAGATCAAGAGCCACCGTAGAATTTCAGTATGACAATCATGATGACATTATTATATTTCAAACACATTTAAATGTCCATCTTAGTATAGAATAGTTTAGTCAGTCATCTCCATCTAATAACAAGAGACTAAATGACATGAAGAAACACCCAATTGGCTACCCTTCAATAGGATGCCATTGAAGAAGAATGCACCTGTCCATAGATGCATCCCATGAGTTTTCAATGTCTAGCTTCCAATCTCTAGCAGGTGATATTGTCTGGACTGCTCATAGGTTGAGCATTTCCAAGTGTAGTGACACATATACAATGCATATATCACACAAGCATTTCCTTTTTTTAAATTATCATTAGGCTAGTGGCCTTATGCTGGCCTGATATGTACCTCTCATCACAAGCATCTGAAACACAAGTAAGAGAAAGGCAGATGGCTGAGTCTAAAGGAAAAGTTATCACCACAGTCAACTCTAGCTTTACATCTTTGAAGATCTGTGCACCTGGAAGGCATGAATATAGTACACCATGATATTAACAATAATGAGTGTCACAGCTTTATAGAAACATTTGTCTCTTAATTTAGTTTTGTACCAAATGCATCTTTTATATAAGAAAACATTATTGTTTTACCCACTGTGAATTTAACCTTTAAATGATAACCAGTGTAAACATATTACAATAATATGTTTAACAATGTTTACTGGGGTGTGTCTCCTATAAGGCTATGGAAATTATTGTGGGGGATTCCCATTAGTGAATAAAGATTGGAATAAATATTTCCAGGTAGCTACTCCTTTATTCACTGGGGAGTCTTGCCCAGCAGCTTTCTCAAGCCCATAGGGGCTCCATTTAGTTATTTAAAAAAATCTTTTAGATGACCTAAGAGAACAAGATCATAACAATCAACATATTAATCTTGACCAATGAAAGACTCCCAAGTTATTGTACATAGACAATAAGCATTGCATTTGTAATACCTGTCTTGACATCATTTTGATTGGCTGGTAACCTGGGTGGAAGCATCTCTAACTTTAATGACACTTATTTTATCTATAAACAGACTTAAATTGTAGAGACAAATATTTTAACCTATATAAACTGTTTTCCATGGAAATCCCCAAAACAAGCAAAAACAAGAAAAAAGGAAATTGTTGAGCTAAACAAAAGCAGCTGTAGGCATTGCAACTGGTCATTAACACAAACTGACCAGACAGACAGATGGACAGACATGCACAAATAACACAACTGTTTATAAACCAGAGTGCTAAGTTGTATTTGGCCATGGCCTTTTTATGAATTAGGTGTAACTATTATTTTAGCAAGTGTAGTAAAAAAGACAGTAGCAAGACTAGTCATACAATTTACTTGGAAGGAACAAACTGTTTTAGTTATCTGGTTTACAGAGTGATTGGTATTTTCTTTTCTGAAAAGACACTTGAGGTCATCTATTGGTTCACAGGTGTATGGAGTCTGTCATCCTTCTTCGTCCTCTAGTGTCTCAGGTGGTTTGGGCTTTTCCCTGGAGAGATGACTCTATTTCCTGTATCTCAATGGCAAAAGATGTGGTTAATAGGGTTGTGAGATCTGTGTGAGGCAATATTTTCCTGATGCCTTGACTATTGGTAAAATGAGTGGGTAGCATGGGAACTCACATGGCAGCAGTTAGTCTTGTAGCCAAATTCTTATCTATATTAGGCTTTAACTGCTGTCTAGCTTCTTTCTTAAGAATACCATTTTCTGTGAGTATATAGATTAGTGTCCTTTAGTTGAACGTCTACTAGAGTGGCCTCAACAGCCCTCCCTGGAGTGACATCATACCATGCTTGATTGGGCTCTGTGGGGCCAGGCTGGAAGGGCCTTTAGAAACAAGGACATGAGTTGCCAGAGGTTTGTGTATTATAGTAGCCCTGAGTAGGAGAGCATATCTCTTTCAGTTATTGGTATGGGGCACTCTGGTATCACCATAAAGGCAACTTGGAAAAGGAAATCTTCCAAACAGCAGTTCAGAGTAGGGATAAAGAAAGCTGTCCTGTTATTCCCTTAAGGCACACAACAACTTTAGAATGGGGTGAAAGCTCACCCCAATAAAAAACTAGACCTGACTAAGTCATGCCAGTATCACAGAGGAAGGTAAGCTGTTTGTGCACTACATCTAAAGTTACATGAGGCTCCTGTGGAGTAATTATGATACTCTTGTGTGGGAGTCTTGTAGGCTGTGTTAGGCACCATTACCACTCACTGTCTGGGCGTCCTTCCCTGGCCACCATGGTGGGGAATGACCTCATCCCTCTCTAGGAATGAAGGCAGTCTCTCTTCCAATGCCAAGGGTTTTGTTCTGTGTTTGTGGGTTTTTTTTTTTTTTTTTCTTTTTTTTCCTTGAAGCAGGGTCTCACAGTGTAATTCAGGCTGGGCTTAAACTCACTATAGCCCAGGCTGACCTCAAACTCATAGTGATCCTTCTGCCTCAGCCTCCTAAGTGCTGGGTTACAGGAAGTGCCACATTCTCAGCTTGTGGACCGTATCATTGATGCTTGCCACCCCTCAAAGGGGTAGAGCAGTGGTGGGCTTAGATTTGAGTTCCCTGAATCTGGAGCCTGTGGTAAGTAGACCCAGAACTAGCATGGGGTGGATTCGGGAATGGCCTGTATCTCCTTAGAGTCCTGACTGAGTAGTTGCTGAGGAGGTGGTCTGTGGCGAGGAGGAACTGACAGGAGGGAGTCCTCTGCGGCATCAGCTCCTGAGAGATGATAATTTCTAGGGCACAGATCAGACCTCTGGAAGAAGGCCATGAAGGCTTGCACATATGGCATCTCTGACCATTTTTCTTGCTCCTTACAGTACAGATATATTTGAAATATGGCATTATATTTTAGGCTGCTAAGGGGTAGCCATGTTTCATTTTCCCCAAGTGGATACATAGGCCATTTTTATTTCACAGGAAAAGAAGATGATCTCTTGAAGGATCTTAGTGTGGAGCTCATTCCAATGGTTAAGAAGACATCTGATCAGGGACTTATAAGGAATAGATGATGTTGTTCCCATTGGTAGATAGGAGGAGTAAAAATTAGGATCTAGGATTCTAGTAGTCCATCCTTGGATCTAAGGCCCTTGACAGGGCCTCTTCTGTTTGTCTGAGCCTTTTTGCCCAAAGGGTGTGACCTGGTAAGGCTGAATTCCTTTTTATCCCCTCCCCAGGTGTTTAACTTGGCTAGGCTAAATTTCTAAGCTTTCAGCCCCCCAGGTACTTTACCTGTCAAGACTGAATTTCTAAGCCTTCAGATCCCCAGGAGTTTTACTGACAAGGCTGATATTATGGTTTGGGTCTAGATGTCCCCCCAAAGCCTCATGCAGTCATAGGTGGGGCTTCTTCAGAGATGGATGTTCTAGAGTGTGTGATGCTGGGATTAAGGGTGTGTGATTATTAAATCAGTCCAGTGACTGGTTTGGCACCACCATAATCCTGGTAGCCTAGATACAACATAAGGGAAAGAAAGAGGCTTGTCTTGCCTTTGCTTGCTTTTGCTGTCTTCTGTGTGCAATGAATTTTTCTCCTCTGCGACACCCCTTTGCCATGTGTCACTCTGCCTTGGATCCAGCCAACCATGGACTGAAACCTCTACGAACTCTAAGCCAAATAAATCTTTCCCCTTTTAACTTTGGGTGGCAGGGATTTTTTCTCAGCAATGAGAAATGTAACTAAGACAGCTGAATTCTAAGGCCTTCAGTCCCCCAAGCTTTTCACCTGGCAAGGCCGCATTTCTTGGGACTGGCTGTCTCTGACCCTAAGTGAACACCAGTGCTACTTTCTTGGACCCACTCGATCTCCCCTATAAACACAACTCTTCTGGTTGAAGAGCCCAGAAGTGGGATGCCCTACTGGCTGGATGTCCCTTAGCCAATTAAGAAGGGAACAAGAGCCATCTTTAGAGAAAACTCAATTTGCCAGATCAAGCCACAAAGTGTATACGTCTGGTGACAGAATCTCATCACAATGAAAACATAAGTGAGTAAAAGGAAGAGCAAATCAGTATCAGCAAACTATACCAGGAAACAACAGCTCTAGGCAGGCAGGTTTTGGGACCCAGAAGAGTTGTCAGCTAGAGTTGGTTCCGCCATTGCTTGCTGGCTTCACAGAAGCAGTGGCAGGAGGTTTAAACAGACCAAGTTTTACTTTTCCAGTGTGGGAAGACATTGTACCTCTTAACCCTGCTTTTTGTTATTCAGAACCAACAACTAAACAAATGGAACACTCTGATAACCCAAAAGCCTGAAGGGGAGAGGGGATCAGAAAAGGAGAAGGAAAATTACTAAAACCTATGGAAAGGAAGCACTCCAAGTGAGTCCACGACCTACGGGGAAACACAAACATCCTTGGCGCTAAACAAAGAGCTGCCCAAATTCAGGGCAAGTTACTAAGCACTCCACAGAGAAAAGCAGCAGTTCAGGCAGGCCAGGTTCATATCTCCTGGTCCCCTGCTGGGGGTGGCTACTCCAAAACACTTGTCTAATGACGGCATTCTCCCCTGTTTTGCTTAAATTTTGTCCATTCCCACTGAGGTGTGTGCTACAGTCTCCAAGACAGACTTTCCACACTGTGTGGATCAGAAACAGAATATAAGTCCAGCTGATTGGCAGGAACAGAAGCCTGGCAATTCTTTCCTTATTGTACACAAGAACTCCCATAAGGATAGAAGCCCTGTGTCCCACAATTCAGTCTTTTCTGTGTATTAATTGGTCTTCTTCTTCTCCTGGGAATCCATTCTTTGCCCATAAAGGGGAAGAGAGAGGGTCTCCCAACAGAGTGGGGAGTTACATTCCTTGCTGGCTTGATTGTCTGGTTGCCCACTTCTACTGAGGTCTCCAAAGGCCTCTGGGTTGTGGATACCTTTGGTGTCTGGTGAGGTTTCTGGGCTGCTGATTCCTCTCATATCTGGCGAGGTCCCTAGGCTTCTGTGCAATAAAGTCCCTTGGCTCGTCCAATGAGGCCTTGTGAGGTTTGGTAAAGTCCTGGCTGGCTTGCCAGATTTTACAGTTGAATAGGCCAACTTGTTCTTGTGTACAATGAGGAAAGAATTGCCAGGAGTACACCTCATAGTAAGCAGCAAGTAGCTACATTTATTGAAGATCAAGGGATGATAGCAAAAGGAACAGGAAGAAGGGCAAAAGGAAAACAAGAGGCTTGATAACTCAGGCTTCCAGTATTTAAAGGGTCAGACACAGCGATCTGCTGCCTCAGGCATGGCAACCTCCTAGAATTTTGTTATTTTATTTTATACTTCTTTTAGGATCATGGAAGAAGCATGGATAATCAGTAGGGTGGTGAGGTGTTTACAGCTGATGGGAAGGAAGAGAGTGGCTTACCCAGATCCTCTGTTTCTAACTGTTCTATACAGACATGTAATATTTAGGTACATAGAAAAACTTACTACTTAACTGATACTTATTTAGCACCAACAATTTACTAAGAATTGGGGATTTACAGTGAATATAGCAAAATCTCAAGCCTTATAAATAAATGTCAACCATATCTAATGATTTTAAAAGGTATGGAATATTGAGTGAAAATCCTACAAATACTATGTTTCGGAACCAAGATTCCTCTTACTGTAGGAGAAATATAACTCCTGACCTGCTAGATGTCAGATATGTGAAGTTTGCACTCCCTGAAATCAAATGAATTCCAAGGGACAGCAGAGGTTATGAATAGGAAAGGTTTCTTGGGAGATAGCTCCTGAGAGACAGGAGAAGTCCTAAGTGGGTTGCCACCAAAGTTCTGTATCAGGGATAATTTATACAGCAAAGTTACAGTGTGGGTACAGTGTGGGCTAAACTAAAATCAAACAACAAGAGAACTATAGCCACTTGGCTAATATTGATCCAAGAGGGAAGTGGGACATGAAGTGCATATGGCTGAAATCATTAACCTTGGCTTATCTGCGACTTCTAAAACAGGAACATTTTGGGAAGGGATGGGCCAGGTTCTGGTCACCCACCCAGATGTCTGATGCGTATCTGGACTTAATGTACTATGTGGTACTAATTACAATATTGTCTAAGTTCTGCTTATTCCTTAGAGACGTATGCAATTCTCATCATTGTGGCTTGAGCCCTTGCCTTCTTCAGATGATCCTCCAGCCACAATTCTATTTTCATTTATCACTGACTTTCTTGAGAGTCCAGTCCTTCTCTGACTGTATATTAATTTCTATTTAACTTAGCTGTCTATGATACTCTGACTTTCCCTTGCCCTGCTATGCCTAAGTGCAAAACAAAGGAAATAGGGGTAGAGTTCAGAGGTCCCTGGGAGCCTGACTCTAAGATGGCTTTGAACATGGAAATGCAGATAGCCAAAGGAAGAGAACTCTAGACAAAGGAAATACTGAACATTTATTATTCTTACTGTGGGTGGATGTACAATCTTTTCTTAGTAACTCAGAAGCTAGGTCTTGTTGAAATCTTGGACAGTAATCCTAAGATGGTTGCTATTTTGGGGGGTACATAGAGTGGACATCATAGATATCTGTGTCTCCAAACCAGTGAAATAGTGCATTGATTAATTTTCTGAAAAATATATTGATTCAAATCCTGCTTGGTTTCCCAGTACATAATTAAACAGGTAATTCAGTTGAAAAACTAGTTTCTACCACCCAAATACGCCTTTCAGGTGTCAAACACATGATTTGTCTTTTTAAGAGCCTTCAATTGAATTTCATATCTGCTTCTAATATTTTGAGGTTTTAATTTACCCTGTTGTTCTTATTCATTTCCACAAATAGGCCATGAATTCTTTTTTTTTTTTCCTCTGATGGATGACAATTGCTTAAGGAGAACAAAGCTCAATACTCAGTAAAATAGCAATTAAATACATATTTGATCACATATTTGTGATAAAAAATGAGAAACAGTTGAGGGGAGAAGCAATTCTAACTTTGTCATGTACCAGGATGTTTAAAAGTGTATTTAATAGTTCAATCTTCAAATAACCTAAGAATAGATGCTATATTATCTTTAATTTGCAGAAGACCAGATTCAGAGGGCAAGGAACTTATAGGTATGGGATTTGGACCTGAGTTATGATAGAAGAAGTGAAAACTAGGTAGAAAGGAAACAAGGAAATGGAAATTTAAAAATTGTACTTTTAAGAAAAACTGCAGCTTCAGGACTGTATCAGTCAGTGGCACTAGAGAAACAGATATAATACAAGATATACAAATATTATAAAAATTTACAAGATTGTCTTACAATGGCCACCTACAGAGTCAGATGTGGAAAAGTGCAGAGGGTCTGTCTTCCCATTGGAGAACAAAGGATCCAGTCGAAGTTCTGGAGCTCACTGCAGCATCCCACGTCAGTCCCTGTTAGGAGGTCGATGGGTCTGAGATGGCAGCTGAAGAGTCTGTGCTGGAAGCCAGGAGGTGATGGCCAAGATGAAGGCAAAGGCTGGAGCTCCTCCAAAGAAAAAGAAGCAGCTCCATCCTTCTTCATTTTCCCTATATACCATCCAGGTGACAAATTGCCCTATAGTGGGTCTTCTACACCCTAGAGTGTGGAATTGCTGAGCCAATTTATTTGAGCCTCTCTTACTCAAGTTGTAACAATCAATCAACCATGACAAGGACACAATCCCAGTTTATTTATTTTTTTCTGTTTCTCTTCTCTCAAAATGAAGTAAACCTGGGCAACACGCTTTCACCTATGAATGAGTTTGCCCATTTCATTTTTACTTGCAAATGGCCCTCTTTCACTTAGGAGCAGACCATCCTCTCCCACCCACTAGAAAAGACTAAGACTATAGATTATCAAATTCCACAGATTTCCAACACCCAAAACACATAAAAGATTACTGATACCCAACTGTACGGTGTTTCATTCCTCTGAGCGCCCACACTCCACTTTTAAGTGCATCATATATACCTATCTCTAATAAACCTTCTCATGTCTTTTACTGACAAGTCCTGAAAATTCTTTTTCCATGATGGGAGTCAATGAACCTACAAACTTATTGTAGCCCTTAGAGCATAAGACTAATATTGTCATCAAGACGCATAAATGTGGGGCTGTCATATCCATGTTTATTCTTTAGGATATTTCTATTGATGAATTATTAATTTTAATTTTATGAGTTTTGTTATATTAAACAATGAGCATTTAACAGGAAAAATATCACAAAAATAAAGTATTGAGTTTTTACTATTGAGTGTTTATAGAAAATCATCAAAATTTTCAACATCAACAGGTTTTTGGTGTACAAAATCTAAAAAAGAACATCAGAAATAAATTGCCATGTGAATTACAATGAAAATACCAATAGCACTCTGCGAAAAAACTCCACTACAAAAATCGTACCTAAGGCAGTCTGCACACACGACAACAGCATGTTCCATGCAAATGCACTGCTTACACTGAGAGTACAAGTCTTTTGCTCTCCTGGCCTTTTTGTAGGACATATTTGGCATCTCAGTAGGGTTGCTGTTTTGTCAGGAGATTCTTATTATATGTGTATTTAACAGGAATATAAAATATCAACAAAATAAATTATTAAATTCTTAATACATATTGTGCATTTAGAATAGACATCAACATTTTCATATCAGCTGTGTGCTTGTTTACAAAACCTAAAAGATAACATCAAAAATGAAAACCTATGTGATCTACAGTGTAAACATAAACAAAAGCCTACCACAGAAATAAGCTTTGCTTCAGCTGTCACACTCAAGGCAGTCTTCACACATGAAAATTGCACGTTCCATATACAAGTATTGCTTACACTAATAGTATGTTTGTTTTGTTTTCCTGTACTTTCTTGTAGGGCACAGTTGACATCTTTTTTGTGCTGCACCTGCCTGTTCACCTATCAGCTCACCAGTGTGCTCCACAAATTTTTTGCATATTTCCCTGGGCAGAAACATTTTGTTTTTCCTCTGCTGTAAATGATCTCTTGTGAGCTCCAGTCCCAAGCCTCTAAGAAAATTTCTCTGTGATATTTTGCACTTGTTGTTTTCTTTGTAAACTATCAAACTATTTATGCCACACATGTTTAGGATTGAATAAAACACAATCATTGGCCAATGCTTTGTGTTTCAAGTGACATCATAGTTGCTGCATAATTCATCAACAATATCTACTCCATGTTCGGTTTTGCTGTTAAAAGTTTCCATCTCAGGCTTCGATTTTGTCGAGGTTTCCCTATCAATATTTCCATTATGGTGAAATGTTGATATTAGCAGTACCAGTTTGCTTTTCTTTGCCGTATATGAAGCCAATGTTATATTTTCTGAAATTCAAAGATTGTACTGTACAATTCTCTGTTTTGAAATTGCAACACTTCATTTGGAATTTCTGCTTTGTTCCTGTGTACAGGTCCTGTGCTGGTCAACTTGTGCTCTCTTAGCAAGTGTCACTTCAGTTGGAAATTGGTAAACCAAATGTCAAATGTCACATTCTGACTAGTGTGGGAGATGGGAGCAACGAGTTTGTTCACAACATCATTCAGTTTATTAACATATGATACAAATAAGGACCTGATGGCTAAGTTCCAGGATAAATGTCTAAATTGAAAGAATAACATCTTTGAATCTACAAGTGCATATATTTTTATGCCATATTTTGACCCATTGCTTTTCCACAAGTCTTTTACATTCCTGCAATCACCATGAGAAATCTGTGCCATGTACAGAGACCTATGAATGCTTTCAGTTCAACTAGTGAGGTGTCATAATAAATACATTTTTGAATATGACTATTGGTGCATACAGGACATTTTACTTGCATTTCAGCCTTTGTGTATTTCACAGCATCTTATAGCACATCATCTGTTATAATTTTCAACATTGAATGGCAGTTCTGGCATTCTGTCCAATATGTTTCACCCCTGCCAAGACCTTCACTATATTTTTGGACCTAGTTCTAACATTGGATCATTCCATTTGGTTCCATGACCATTTTGCAACTTTTTGACTAGTCATATATTTGTATTCACATTTCTGTTTTCTTTTTCATCTCAATCAAGGAGGTCTGCAGTCCCTGTGTCTGTATCAGTCAATTCTTGCTCCACTTCATTGTCACAGGAACCTTGGCTCACATGGCCAATGTCAAAGTCATCATCATCATCATCATCCACCCACACCACTCTTCTGTTATGAAAGCATGTATTTTATCATAATGGATCATCTTCATCATCCATGCATGAGTAATCTTATAATTCAATTTTCATCTCCAAAACTTGCAAATCTGGTTTTGCATGTGCCATTGTACTGAATTGGGCTATTTCTACCAGAAAAATCAAAAGGAAGCTTTTTTTTTTTTTTTTTTAAGAAATCCTGGAGGGGTGTGGGTCTATTGAACCCTCTGTGATGCTCAGGTAAACACAGACAAAACCAGTTAGATGGAGCATAAAAGTGTGTCCAGGGGGTGGTGAGATGGCTCAGCGGTGTAAGCGCCTGCCTTGCAAGCACGAGGGCCCGAGTTCGACTCCTGGATCCCACATACGGAATAGGGGCCGGTGATATCGCTCAGCGGCACGGGTGCCTGTTGGCACGCGAGGTCCTGAGGTGGACCCCCTGGTACCCACAAAAAAAAAAAAAGTGTGTCCAAAATCCTGTTTTGAAACTTTTGCATATGTGCACACACCTTGCTGTGTGTCATAACAAGTAGATAAAAACATAGATTGCTTCCTGTATCCCTCAGGGAAAGGTACTGAGATGCACAGCTGGCTACTATTACACTAAAGTACACATTTAAAAGTAAGGGATGGGCCCACAGAACCCAGTCTTATGTTCTAAGGGATAATTAAAAGGGTGGGTTACATTCTTTATTTCAGTCTTGGGGACCACAAAACCAACCTAGTGACAGACTCAGGTGGTGAGATTTCAGGGCCTCCACTCCTAATCATTGCCTTAATTACTATCCTGCACTGTATCAAAGGTCCAATTTTCTGGGAAAACATGTCTCACAGAGGAGAAGAAATGGCTGTGGGAATTTCACTGTATGCGCTTCATCTTCCCTACAGTGGTTGTGTGTTAGGGATCAGAAAGTAATATCCTAAGTGCATTTCAGCATGCTGAGCATGTAGAATAAAGGAAATTGGAAAGTCAAAAAAATTGTCTCAAAACTAAGATCTCTGCGACCATTCTGGGAAGAGGCCTCCTCTTGAAGTTAGAAGTGACCATCTCCTGTCACCAAGGCAGTCATCCCCCCTCTTTTTTTTTTTTTTTTTGTGGGTACTGGGGATCAAACTCAGGACCTCATGCACCAGCATGTGCCACTGAGTGATATCACCAGCCCCTTTTTTGTATGTGGGTACCAGGAGTCGAACACAGGACTTCACGTTTGCCACACAGCCACTTATGCCACTGAGTTATTTCACCGGCCCTCCCCCTTCTTGTTTAACCCTGTACTTTCCCTGAGAGGAAGATGACACCTGCATCACCCTGAGGCAGATAACTGCAATCCTGAAATTCTGAAAACTTCTCCCAGAGGTATGAGCCAAGACTCACCTCAGGCCTGGCCATCAACCATGCTGCCTCACTGCAATTCCCATTGTTGTCAGATGTCATGGGAAGCACAAACACACATCCAGCCACACATCAGCCTGATAGACTATTAATCACCTTGGGCAAGATCTCCATGCTCTCAACAATGCAGCCATCACCTTGCACTCTGTGGTTCCCGACCCATACACCATTTTTGGACTGTTTTAGATTTAAAAGATGCCTTCCTCTGCTTGTGAGTTGCTCCCATAACCCCCTTCAACTGGGAAAACCCTGAGACAAAAGGCCAGCTCACTTGGACTCAATTGCCATAAGCAGTTAAGAACTCACCCACTATTTTCAGGGAGGCTGTCAGGACAGATTTGGCCAAGCCACCAGTACCTTTTCTCTGAGATAGCCTGTTTCTCTTTCCCTTCCAGCTCTGTCATGGTCCCCCAAGCAAGCAGTATAGACTGTAAAGCTGCTAAAATACACCTCTCCTGTCTGTAAAGTCAGTTCAGGATCTCCAAGCTACTAATGCTGCTGTGGTTGCCCTCCGTATATGTTGCCTCAGTCTTCTGCCACCCACAGCCTGCTGGTACACCTGATATAAGGACTAAAGAATGGACCTAAATAATGTCTTCTTCTGCCTTCAATTGGCTACTGTCAGCCAGCCCATCTTTACCTTTAAATGGAAAGACTGAAGTTCTGGACTCAAAAGTCAACTGACCTAGATTCAACCTCCCAGAGCTTCAAAACTTGTTCACCCTCTTTGGAGAAGCCCTCACAGCTGACCTCGCTAGTTTCTCAGCACAAAATATCACTGCACTTTTGATTAATGACAACCAGCTGCCTGCTGGAAAGACACAAAAGCTCTGCTGCAAAGTCTGGCAGAAACATTACAAGAAAGGAACTCTGCAAATTTCTTGGAGCTGCTGGCTTTTATAGAATCTAGATCCTTGAGTTCACAAAAACAATGCCTTTGCAAATACTTGAATCCAGTCACTAAGGGCTGCCTCCCCTTCTCCCCATTGCCTTCGTGCTCTAACAGCTACTGTCCTTCTGATCAAAAAACTGACAAGCTTACCTTAGGCCAAGACCTAACTGTCCAGGTGCCACGTGCTGTGCTGGACCTCACACAGTACCAAGAACTCTTATGCAAATGTCCTCGCCTGACTCTTGTGGAGATCATGACTGCCTGGCCCTGACTGATGAACTGTTCTTGAGCCAATCAGACTTTGAAAATGAACCTCTTGACAGGTGCTGAATACACCCTGTTTATGGATGGAAGTAGCTCTGTTAGAAATGGAATCTGACAGGCTAAATATGCTGTGGTTACCTTGGACAAAGTTATTTTGGCCAAAGCTGTCCTGTTACTGCTTCCTGCTGCTGTTTGGAAACCTGCCACCAACAATGCCAAATCTGTGCTCCTAAGCCCACTCCGGGGATCCCATTGACTGAAACATCAACCCCAGCCAGAAAAACTTTACCCGGTACTCCCAGAGGATCCATCTTAATCAGAGCCAGACCTGCCCCCACCATACGTTCTGCAAGCTCAAGCCACAGAGCTGGCACCCATACCCCTGTGGCCAGCTCAGGCTTCAGTATCTGTGTTACTGGCCCTGGCCCTCCCATTTAAAAATATACAGATATATGGCCTACACTTGATTATTGTCAGTGACAACGGGCCTGCATTTGTAGTAGAGATAACTAAATAAAAACTACATACAGCATACAGAAAATAAAACATAACCCTACAGAAACAGCTTGTGACTAGCTCCACAAAAGTTTAGCTAAAAGATCAGCTATACCTGTAGGCGTTGCTGTACACACATATAACCCAGGTGCATATTATGTACATCTGTAAGTTTCAGAAATCCAGCTGTAGATCCACTATTCCAGAGTTCTGGAGAATTTACCTGGACTAGACAGCTCCTCTGGGGCTTACTCTGAAGAGACAATGCACTCAAAGTCCTGCTTTGGTCACTTTGGATGCTGACCAGTCCATGCATGGTTGAAGCCTGAGGACAGCGTTCACAGGATTGCTCCATATCTCAATGCATTACTCCCCTTGATATTTATGCCTTTTTAGGCTGCTTACCTCAGTCCTTGTTTTGCCTTAGCTCTATGGATGATTGCCCTGAGAAAATAGAAAATAACCTGTAAGGCCCTTACAAAAGATAAAGATTTAAGGAGCGTCCAAGGCACATTGGACACTCTCCTTGATCAGATTAACTCCTTCACTCCCTTGTCAGAGTCAACTTAGAAAACCTATAATAAGGGAAATGAACCACAAACTCCTGGTAGAAATTTTCAGTCTTGGGGACCTTGGCGAGGGCCCATCCTAGGACCACTGACAGCCCCAATGTTATTGCTGTTAGTTGGGCTTTGTCTCAGAAGATCACATGTAACATGCCCAGCAAAGATTTGCTGGGGAAACTATAATGTAGCAGAAGATGCCCCCCCACCAATACACTTCAGTTTGTTAGTTGCCCAGGTAATAGTTCTGGTTACTCTTCCTGTTACTTTTGTTTCTTAGAAACAGCTGGTCACTGTGATGCATAGGTGGTCACTATGATGCATATTGTAAAAACCAATCCCCAATTGACAAGCCATTCTGCCTCTGTACTTCCTGCTTGCTTATACCATATAAGCCCTAGACCATGAGAGATCAGGGCCTGATATTTTTGGAATGATCCTAATCAGTGCCCATTGATGTAAATAAATCTGCCTCCAAATCCTGGGTGTACTTTTGGTGTTTCTGTTTACCATTGAATAATAATAGCTTTTAAGATGGCTATTGTAAAAACAAATTTCAAAACATGATGTGGAGATTCTTAAGGCATCTTTTGTTTTGTATGTAATACACTTGCAATCTACCTAAGTTAGTTCTTTTTATTTTGCTCACCAACATAGAAGTTTATCTTTTTCTTTGAAGGAGAAGTTACAACAGTAAAGCAGTGCTCAGGTAGTTAAATAAGATGAAAGGCATTCCTCTCCTTACCCAAGGTTACTCCTGGGTCAAGGATATTGTAGAATGCCTCTTGGGACAAAATACATTTCTTAACAGAGGGACAAATGAGTTCACTCAAAGTTCCCAACATAATGCTTATATTAGTTTTAAACCCTGAAAGAGTCATAGTGATCTGCTTTTAGAGAAACATCTTTTATATAGCTGATGCTCAGTGATATGGATGACCCAAATCCAGTACCTTCATCTTCAAGGACCTGAAACACAGTCTAGTTATTCTATTGAGTAAACAAGTGACTATTTTGGTTAAGTTCTCTGGGTTGCCAAAATATAGATGCTAGTAGAACTAATTTGAGTAAGCGGGGGTATGGAATTTTTGCATCTCATAAGTGGAAAAAATTTGAGGAGGTAGAGGGGAAAGAAAAGATAATCAGAGACTCAGTTCAGGAGGTTGATTAGAATTTCTCCACAAACAAAAATGTGTGAGATTAAATTAGTAATGAAATAATTCAAGATAACATTCTAGAAATGAAGAAAAAGTGTCAGATTGAAAAAAATATGACTACTGAATCCTTCACATAAAGATTGAAGCACACCAAGGTAAACTATACTGAAATTTCAGAATGCCAGAGAACACCAAGAAGATCCTGAAAGGTCTTGTTAGCAGGTCTTGGGGTGCTGGAGTCTCTTTCTAGAAGTGGTTTCTGAGTTCTTTCAGTCCTGAGAAAAGAGTTGGTCAAGACAAGAGCAAAATGTAGTGAGATTTTACATTTATTAAAAGTAGGAAAAGAAACAGGCTCTGCAGAATGAGTTTGGGGCATGTAAAAGTAGGAAAAAATGCACAATCTATAGGGTGAGAGCAGATTACTGTGAAAAAGAGAACACAGCAAAGAGCTCAGTGGTGACTGTTATTTTTGTATCTCTCACTCCTCAGACCGATGTCACATCTAAGCTGTCCTCTACAAAAATTGCTCAGGTTCTTGTGAGAAGTCCATGTGTAGGGCTTGAAAACTGAGTATGTGTCCTGGAACTTTGCAATTAATAGGCAACACCCACTTTCCCAACCAGCCCTCCATGCCCTACTCTTCTGCATCAGTCTGAGAAACAAAAGAGATAGGAAGAAAAAGTGAGAGGAAAAATAAAGAAAGGAAGAAAAGAATAAAGAAAGGGGAAGGGTAGTGGGCAGAGAGGGAGGGAAGCAGATTTCTGACAAAGCATAATGCTTTCTATATTAAGATGACATTAGATGCTGTATTAAATAGATACAAAATATAAAATTGCTCTAACATATTAGTTTATATTTTGCTCAGGTAAAAGCCCAAAGTTTCAGCCTAAAGTCAATTTTTCTAGATTTAGAAATTCAAGGACTTTCAGTAATATATTCAGTAATTAAAATGCTTTCTCATATTGGAAGTTTCTATTCTCCAGAATGTCATTATCATTTGCAACCCGCTGCCAAAATAGGAATACAGGAAACACACTGTTTTCTTGAAAGCATTGACTAGGGAAGAAAACATATCACTCGTACTGACACTTCATTAACACTGGGACAATCATAACTACAAAAAAAGGTGGAAAATATAGGGTAGCTGCGTGACAAGGAAGAAGAGGGACAGAAATTTTAGTCACTAACTAGGAGTGTAGAGGGAGTAAAGAGGCCCAGTGAGTCCTGCCAGCAGTAAAGAAGCCTCGCTTACCTCAGGATTAAGGCAATGAAATGATGCTTCTGTGCAGGTGTGCAACTGTACAATAGAAACGAGTATCAAGTAATAAAAGCTCAGATGTTTGCTTGAAATGGAGTCATTTTGACATAACTGATTACAAAAGCATAGCTTATGTATTACTCTACTGGCACCTGCTGGCTGAAGCCAGTTTGATGGGTTTCTTTAGAGATGTTAGCAGTGTTTCCCTGTTTGGGGAAGGCTTATGTAAGCTTCAGCTGAGAAGAGAACTTGCCTGAGAATTCTGACACACATGAGATTTTGGTTATCGGATTTACCTCCTTCTTAGTCAAATAAACCACACTCCATAGAGATGTCAGGAAAGAGCTTTAGGCCTGTGAAAACAGTAGAAAATTACCTTCCAATTTTTGTATGGAAAGAATTTCTAATCTACAATTCAGTATCCTGAAAAATGAACAATTAAGTGTACATATGAAAACTTTCAAAAACTTTTCCACCCCTCAGCCCATTCTCAGAGATATGCTGAAATACATTTCCTACCAAAATGAGGGAATAAGGGCTGGTGAGATGGCTCAGTGGCGTAAGCGCCTGCCTTGCAAGCGCGAGGGCCCGAGTTCGACTCCCGGATCCCACATACGGAAAAGGGGCCGGTGATATCGCCCAGCGGCACGGGTGCCTGTTGGCACGCGAGGTCCTGAGGTCGACCTCCCGGTACCCACAAAAAAAAAAAAAAATGAGGGAATAAGCTAGGAAAGAGGAACACATGAGACATGGAAAACAAGTGATCTATCTCAAGGGATTAAAAAAAAAAAAAAAAATCTCCAGAACATCCGCTATTTAAAAGCCTCTTAGAGAAATGTTTCTCAAAAAAATGAAATCAATAGATTACCAGGTATGTTTGAATGGTTAAGATAAGATTTATATATGCAGAGTTAGTGACTATCTGGTGGAAGTTCACATAAGAGAAACAATGGCACAAACTAAATCCCTAATATAGATCATTGCTGGTTTTTCTCCTTTTTTTCTCCCACAGTTCTTTCTGTTGTGCTGTTACCATCACTCCATCTTCCCTCTTTTCTCTTTCTTTTTGTTGCTTGCTTGCTTTTCTTCTACCTTACTCCTTGAATGATTTGAGATTCCTTATGTGGTGTATTCACAAACACCAAATGATAAAGACAGAGAAAGCTTTAACAAAGAAGATGGATAAGTTGGGAAAAAATTAAATGAAACAGATTTATATTCATATCAGGAAAATATAAAAAGTAGGAGTTAGCCAGTCCTGCAAACAAGTCTAGTCAGAAAATTATGGTTACTCAGGTTGTTTATTGAGGATGTCAACTTTATCCTCTAAAAGATCACCTTGTAGTCTGACAGAATGGGCACAGATGTGAAATTGGAGATCGGTCATGTTGTAGGTGAATGGAATTAGTGGTTGCTAGGCAAGTGCTTCTAGCCAGAAGAGAAAAAGACCTCCCCTCCTCACAACAGTGCATTCTCCTAAAGGGTCAAGGATTTTAGCAGCGGCTGAAGAAATGGTTAATTTTTTTTCAAAATATATAATATCTATATTATATATAAAAAACCATGTGTTTTTAAAAAAATTTATTCATTGTCTAAAAAGTGATGTTTTGGGTGGTATCTCTCCATTGCAATTATTTGTCAGTGAATTTTGCTTATGGAATATTTCTACAGCGAGTGTTTTTTAAAACATGATATGTATTAAGCAATTATATGCAATGTCTTGGATCTCAAATGTCCCTGAAAAGTTCTGTAGTAAAGGAGTGGTCACCAGCCTGCGGCGCTATAAGAAGGTGGTGAAACCTTTAGAAGGTAGGACCTAGTGGAAGAAGTTAGGCTACTGGGGATGTGCCCTGGAAGGGGATGTCTCACCTCCCGTTTCCTCTCTTTGCTTCCCCGCTGCGATGAGGTGAGCAGCTTCCTCCACCATACCCTCTAGCCACAATGAACTGTCTCACCATAGGCCCAAAACTAGTGTGGCTGAACAACCATGGACCAAAACTCCTAAAACTGTAAACCATTCCTATTTATAAATTGAATATCTGAGGTTTATTTTTTTTAAATAATAGCAGAAAACTAACAATATATAAAAACCTGGAAAAATATTTCAGAGGCTTTAATTATATAATTATATATAAAAAATATAATACTCAAAATTAGGTCATAGACTCTCATGTCTTATCTGTTTTTATTAAAAGTAACATGGTTTACTTTTAATCAATATCGCTGAATTCAAATATTTGCTCTACATATTAATAAATGTATTCTAAATAAAAATATTAATGCTTGCAATTAATTTTAAAATATTTTTGTATTTTTATTTTATTTATTTGCATACAATTACATTTTTTTTTTGGCGGGTACCGGGGGTCCACCTCAGGACCTCGCACGCCAGCAGGCTCCTGTGCCGCTGAGCGATATCACTGGCCCTTTTTTTGTATGTGGGTACCGGGAGTCAAACTCGGGCCCTCGCGCTTGCCAGGCAGGCACTTACACCGCTGAGCCATCTCACCGGCCCCATACAATTAATTTTTAAAGATAAGGGGTAACTTGTTTGTACTTTAGTTTCTTTTCCTAGAAAAGTAGAGCTGAAGATGGCAATTCCTTAGGTTCCTGTGATGATTAAGTAAAGTGGGTATGTGGCAGCACCTCACAGCCAGGTGGACGTTGAGAAATGATAGCTATTATATTTTTTGAAGCTCCTAATTCATGGAAAGGCTAAACACTCTCCACTCTCCTCCTCCTATCTTTCATATACATTTGAGGTGAAATACTGTCTGTGTTTAAATTTAAAAAAACTCAGTTATAATAAAATACATATTGCCATTAATCTTGCTCAAATTACTACCTCTCACTTTGAGCACATTTATCTCATCAGTCTTGTCACTTTCTGAAACAATTCTAGTTCTTCCTCATGAGTATCTTTAATTGCCCTGCCATAGTGGATTTGATGTCCTGAATCAATTCCATATGTTCACCTTGCATGGTCACTTTTACTTTGGGGAAGAGGAAGAAGTCGCACAGTGCCAGATCTGGTAAATAAGGTGGATGAAGACACACTGTGATATTTCTACAAGCTGCATTTCTGTTGGATGTCATGCAATAGCATCATTCACTATATTTTTGATCACAACTCAGAAGACAGTCAAGAAAAAAAGATCTTTAAGAACTGTTTTGGAAAGTGGCAAGGATGATGGGATAAGTGTTTTAGAAACTAAAAGGAGTAATTTGATGGGGATTAAGGGCAATATGTCTTTCACTGTAATAATTTTTAAAAATTTAATCATGTACCATATTTGTTGATCACCTGTTTTTTTTTTTTTTTGTGGGTACTTGGGGTCAAACTCAGGACCTCGCACACCAGCAGGCGCCTATGCCACTGAGCGATATCACTGGCCCTTTTTTCCTTTATGTGGGTACCGGGAGTCGAACTCAGGACATCGCACTCGCCAGGCAGGCACTTATGCTGCTGAGCTATCTCACCAGCCCTGTTGATCACCTCTTGTATTTACTTGCAAATATATTTTTGAAATTACTACCTCAATTTACATAAAATACTGGTACTGCTGGGGATATAGCTCAGCAAAACAATTGGCTGCCTGGCAAGCGCAAGGTCCTGAGTTTGATTTCCAGTACAAACAAACAAACAAACAAAAAGAACCACTGGTGCTGTGAGGAACAACTTTCCGTTAGCTATGTGACCTGTGATCATGTGGCAGAAACCACTACTTGCCTCTCTGCGCTTCACAATTTTGTGACCACACAGTTACTCTTGCAGTGGGTTAAGATGTCAGACACTATGTTCTCCGCAGTGCAATGTGAGGATGATTGAGGGCCACTTCTGCATGCTCGTGTGTTGTCCTTAGCTCATTTCCTCTGAGATAACTCAGATGGCATCTATTAGTCTGATCCTGAAATCAATATTTTTAGGAGGACGTAGTCATTTTCAGTCTAGGTCTCATACGATTGTGTGGAGAAAAAAAGAAAACCAAAATAACCTTGCAGGACTCTTAAATGAGAATGGCTGATATTTAGCCATTGATACTTTGCAGTCTATTTTTTTTTTTTTATGTGGGTACCGGGAGTCGACCTCAGGACCTTGTACTTGCCAGCAAGAGCTTGTGCGGCTGAGCGATATCACTGGCCCTTTATTTCCTTTATGTGGGTTCCAGAAGTCAAACTCAGGACCTCGTGCTTGCCGGGCAGGCGCTTATGCCGCGGAGCTATCTCACCAGCCCTGTAGTGTATTTGTTACAGTGGTCTACCCTAATTATTACACTAGTGAGCTAACCATTCTGAGTATCAGTACCCTCATCTGAAGAATGAAGGAGTTAGTTGGATTAGATTACTTCACTTTTGGCAAATATACTATGATTCTTAATCTTAGATTAATAATGATATTCTGCAAATATTAATTTTTTCCAACTTATAGAAAGCTGCACATTAGAGTACTTAAAATCTAGGTATTCAGATAAAGTAGAGAAATAAGCATAATAAAGAAAAGAACTGATAAAAAAAAAAAAGAGACTGCAAGGGAACGGAGGAGAAAAAGAGTCTACACAGAGGATATCGAATGACGAGAATTCTGCTTGGCCCCAGTCAGAGAGCTGTGCCTCTCAAAGCAAACACAAGAGCTTTGTGTCCACAAAGATAAGATATCATGCTACAATGCATGATAGTTTGAGGATACAAACAGGATTAAATTGAAGAAAAGAGAAGAATTGAGGAAAGTCAGATGAGGAAAACACATGTTCAGGAACACTGGAAACTGGAAACCCAGTTAGAACCACTGGAACCTAAGAATGAGTCAGAGCAGGGATCCAGCAGCCCTTATTTTTTTGCCATTGCTGACCTCAAACATGTGCCTTCTTTTCCTTTTCTGGTTTTATTACACTCTTTTAAATGTGCAGCAACAAAATTTGCAAACAAAAGTAGAAACCAAATTCCACAAGAACATAAACAGTGGTTTTATAGAGGGATGGAACAATAGTTTCACTTTTCTTCCAAAAGCATTTGTTTTTATTTCAAATCACTTAGAAGTGGAGTTAGAATGTTAACTAAATGTAGGCAAGAAGTGGAAAATACAGAAACCATTAGAGAAAAAATTGAAGGCAGAGGATTTCCAAGAAACCAGACAAAACAGATAAAGGTGCTATATCAGACAAAGCAGAACAAGGTGATATATTTATATAGATATAGGTATAAATAGAAATAGACATAGAGATAGAGATATATCCCCTACAAAAATGTTCCAAGTTGTGTTCATGAATACTCATGGTAGTATTATTTATAGTGGACAAAAAGAGGACTTGTCCAATGAAGGAATTCTCTCCTCTGCAGGACAAGACTCTAGAAAAGCCATGGCAGCATTGTAGCAACTCTTGGCAGACCAGGTTAGATTATAGTGAATCTCTGACACCCTTCCAGGAGGTACAGCAATCCTACTTTCTCAGCACAAGATAGTCCAGGCTCCTGAGTCCAGGGTTTTTGTGCAAAGACAGATTGTGAAATAAAGGTAATCAACTTCACCCCTTTAGGACCCAAAACAGAGCCATTATAAGAACAAGGAAGGGCCAGTGAGATGGCTCAGCGGCGTAAGCGCCTGCCTGGCAAGCGCGAGGTCCTGAGTTCGACTCCCAGAACCCACATATGAAAAAAGGGCCAGTGATATCGCTCAGCGGCACGGGCGCCTGCTGGCATGTGAAGTCCTGAGGTCGACCCCCGGTACCCACAAAAAAAAGAACAAGGAAGATGAGTGGTGATTTCTACTAAGTTACAACCTCAGCAATACCCCTAGTATTGCTTTTAGTACATGGAGCACTTCTAAATGAGACTTAGCAGCAGCTTGCTGAAGTTACGCATAACTTGTGTGTAACTGAGTTATGTATTGCTGGGAAAATAAAACTACAGGCTGGCAAATGTGGACTGTACAGGCCTCCGGCCATGCATGACTCTGACGTGGACATCAGCAAAATTTAGTCTGCTCCATAAGGGCGTTCTCCCTGCCTTCTGTCTCAGAGCAACACTAAATAAAAGTGGAAAATGGAGATTTTCCTGACAGATAATAAAAAAGTTAGCCAGTATACTACACAAAGAACTCAATGTATTTAAGGGGAGTGAGACAACATGCAGAGGCCCATGGCATTCAAGGGTTTAACTCATTGTGTAACACACAGCCTCTGGCTTCATGGTGCCAATTGAAAAGACTATTGCAAAACTGATTCTTCCCTGAAGTCTGTTAGTATCTGCTCAATATCAGAGATCAATATAACATGTTATATACAAGACCTCCTCTCCATCTCCCATCCTCTTTCCACTATTGATTTATTGGATTCTGTCTTTTTAGGGATCAGTTGTTGGTAAGGTGCCCAGATTCATTAAAAGTATTTTTTAAAATGAAATTTCTCAGAAAAAATTGTAAGGGTGGGACACACCCACATTTCATGAGATATTGGAACTAGGAAATAAAAAGTTGGAATTGACTTGGAAATAAAAGTTGGAATTAATTAGATTCTGTTCTTTTTAAGTATACATGATGTCTCATTACTCCTCTCTTTCCTCTCTCTCTCTTCCTTCATCTATAAAATTTGGGTTGCCTCACTTAAAGTTTTGAGGAGATTACATAAAACTTGAAGGGAAAATTGTTTCTGTTAGGCAAAATGCTTTTGTTTCTGTTTCCAGTATGCCAGTAATGGCTAAATTTAAGAATTTACTCCAAAGGCTCTCAAACTTCTGAATATTTCAGAATCTGATAAGTCTGTTAAAACAGATCGCTGAACACCAGTTTCTGACTCAGGAAGTCTGGGATGGTTCTGAGAATTTGCATTTTCATGAGTCTCCTGGTGATGCTCATAATGCTGGCCAGGGGATCCCACATTGAGATTGTCTCATTTATTGCCACAGTCTGAAAATTGGTGAGGACTGAAGAAAGAAGGCAAGAGGAGGAAAAGTATCACCTGGCAACAGAAGGCCCTCATAAAAAACAAATTGGCTATAATTGGGTCTTTTTCTTCCCGGTAGAGGATATTTTTATAACTGAATATATGACAAGACATAATTAGAAGTATGAGAGAAGAAATATTTGTGTCCTTGAAAGACAAAATGTGGAGAGTATGCTGGACAGATTTCATTGCTTGTCCCATGTACTTCTTTCTTTAGAAAGAGCTCTGCCATTCATCGTCTTCGGAACAGTCAGATTCTCAGGTTCGTGGGCCTGGGTCTGCCCTCATTTACATCTGTCCCTGGTATGATTAACAGTGCTCCCTTGACTCTTTTTTTTTTTTTTAATGTGAGTACCGGGAGTCGACCTCAGGACCTCGCGCTTGCCAGCAAGCACTTGTGCCACTGAGCGACATCACCGGCCCTTTTTTTCCTTTATGTGGGTTCCGGGAGTCAAACTCAGGACCTCGTGCTTGCTGGGCAGGCGCTTAGGCTGCTGAGCTGTCTCACCGGCCCTCCCTTTACTCTTAAAAAGGTGGTCACTCTGTATACCACAAATGGCATCCGCCTGTGTACTCTCTACCAACACTACCACCCTCTACATAGACCTGACTCTACCGTCACTGCCACCCTTTACAGGGACTTGACTGGGAAAAACCATTCGACCCAAAGCTGACCAATCTACTGGTTGGTTAGTAACAAGTCAGATGCTCACTTTTGAAAATATATGCTATGCTGCGGTTTAGATTTAAAACAGCCACCAAAGCGTCATGTGTTTGGAAGGAGAATGGATGATGGGGCGTTATGGCTGACTTGCTGTCAGCAGGTAGGGTCAGGTTGGAAGAGGCAGATCACTGTGGGCATGACCTGGAAGGGTAATCTCCCTTCTAGGCTCCTTCTTTGATCTCCTTCTGTGTCCTGGGTTATGACTTGAGAAGATTTCCTTGCATCAGGCCATTATATTGAACGGCTGATTCTGCAAGGACTGAAGCGTCTATAAACTGTTAGCCAAAATAAACCTGTCCTAAATTGTGGGTGTTGGGTGCTTTGTCTCAGCAACAAGGAAAGTGACTAAGACATGCTAGAAGACTATTAGGGAGAAGTCAGTGGTAGTTTCTGGACCTGAAAAACTGCATGAAGTTAGGGCTGGGAGGTCCTTTTAGGGCATATTTTCTCATATTCAGGATGAATAAGCAGGGAGTAGTAGAAGAGTGAGTCTGAAGGAGGAAATAGAGCCACTGCACAGAAAGGAGCCAGGAAATGGGGAAGCCAATTGAGAACAATATGCTCTGGATAGTCAGAGTGCCTGGCTTTCCCCTTCCCAGAGCTTTCAAGGGGCCAGGCTGTAAATATCTTCTCGGAGTTCTGTGAGGTTTCCAGGTATTCTTTAACCAACCACTCTTTCTGGGAGCTAGCTTTCCAGGGTTCCTTTCCCTTGCCAGGGCAAAAGCATCAAGCACAATGTTGCCGAGGTAACATGGCCCATGTGCCCTACAGGTACCTCCTTCTCCCTGGCTCTGTATGCTCTCTTTGTTTTCTGATCTGCAAGGATACTTTGGTCCTGATATCTCTCAGTTGTCTTTGATTTTCTATGTTTATTTGGTTGCATCCAGGAAGTCACTGGTGGTTTTAGACTTTCCATCTGTAGAAAGAGGAAACATTGATTGTAACCATCAACTGCCTTTCTAACACTTTCTAAGAAAAACTCTAAGTTAAGAGGTGAGAAGATTTCTTAATCATGATCAGAACTGTCTTTAACAAGTTTCTACAAGAACTATGAATAGCCAAGAAGTACAATCTGTTTCACATATTTTTATACCAGTATATATGAGGACAAAAATCTACTTGAAGTAGCCAACTTGAGATTCTTCAGAATTGTCTGCTGTCTCTTGAAATTTGTGTAAAGCTTTCTTTTGATTTTTCCACAAATTCATCAGCATAGACGCTGGTCATATATGTATAGAGTAATATATATTTTATCTGTACATAACTGGGATTCATTACAAGATTTATTCAAGAAAAATGTACATTGCTGCTAAATGGGCCTAAATATCAGTGAGTTTCATTTGCTTCTATAATCATCCTTCTTTTTGCCTACATAAGAGTATAAATACAGAAGTTACTTAAATTAGAAACAAGTTATTTCTATGCTGGCTGTGTAGGAAATAGAAATGGATTTTCTCATGTAAATTACATCATAATTTAGAGATTAGACTCAGAGACTTAATCATAGGAACATTCTTCTTCCTTTCCCTTCTATTATCCGTCTCTTTTAAGTTCTTCTTCATCTTCCTCAGGAACTTTGAGTACATGGAGTGGGTTTTTCAAACATCAGATAAAATGAGATCAGGTGGAGGATGAATAAGACATGTGTTTACATTGCATTGATATCAAGCTGGAGGATAGGATTGTAGTGGACAGAAAGAAAAGGATGGAAGTTGTGGGAGAATTCCTGAAACATCTATTTGGCATGGTTTTTCAAATAAGAAACTTTTAAGATTTATTCAGAAAAACTGAAGATTTCCTTTACTCTGACAAGGAATTTGGCATATAACATTCATTGCCGTGCTATTCTCTGCACTTTGCTATTCCCTTGTTTAGAATCTAATCCAATTATCACATCTCAGATTATCCTATACATGACAATGGAAGACATTCTGTGTGATAGGTATAGAAATATATAGATTGAACTATATATTACTATGATTCATAGAAATGATTTTTTCTTCAGTTTTTAAATTTAAATTGGATTCATTTTGAAGTTAGGTAATATATTAAGGAAGTTCAACATTCAAAAGGAAGAGAAAGGTATTATAGTAAAAATCTCCCTTCCATTCTTATTACCTTGCCAACTTCCTCTTTATAACTAATTAACATTAAACACTTTTGTGTATCATTACAGAGATATCATGCACATATAATTAAATGTCTATGTAGCAATCTGTGTATCTGTGTATCTATCTATCATCTCACCTATCTTTTCTTACACACATTTCACTTTGCTTTACTTTGACTTAATGTTATGTCTTGGAGATCATCACATGTTACTGCATAATGAGTTTCTTCATTCATTTTTTTTTAATGATGGTATACATCTCCCTTCCCTGGATGTACATAACTCATTTCACTGGTATTCTTTTGTCATTCCTGTTTCTTTCCTGTTGCTGGAACAAAATACCCAACACCCACAACTTAAAGGAGGAGAGGTTTATTTTGGTTCACAGTTTTAGAGGGTTCATCATGAAATGGCTCCAAGGCTAAAACACCATGGTTGAAAGGCCTGGCAGAGTAAAGCTGCTCATGTCATGGTGATCAGGAGCAAAGACAGAGAAAAGAGGCCAGGGAATAAGCATAGACCTTTCTAGGTCATGCTTCATGTGACCCATGTCTTACAACCAGGCCCAAATGTGAAACAGCACATTTATCTATGGACCATGAACACATTCACTGATGAGTATAGCACCACCGTAATCCAAACACCTTCAAAATCTACACACCTTTGAATACATGAGACTTTTGGGAAACATTTTAGATTTAAACCAGAATATTCTATCCATGGACCCCCAAAAGCTCATGTCTATCTCATTATGCAAAATGCATTTAGTCCATCTCTAAGAGTTGCCAGTCTTAGCAGTTCTAACATTGCTGAAAAGTCCAGGCACAAAGTCTCATGTGAGACTGAGGGCAAAAACTAAACTCTGAGTCCTTGTAAAAATAAAAAAGAAACATACAGTGGCACAGGATAAATATTCCCACTTCAAAATGGGAGAACACGGGGATAGAAAGGAATGGGACCAAAGCACAACCAAAACACAGACGGGCAAAAATTAAATCTTGTAGTAGTATATCCAGCACTCAGGTTGTAGCAAAATGTGACTTCCAGAGGACTTGGGCAACTCTGCCCTACACCATTGCTTGTTGCTGCCCACATGGCCTCTGACTTTTCTCAGCAGACATTCCTGCCATCTCCAACTTCCTGGAGTCTCCACTACAGCTTCAGCTTCACTCTCACAGGTTCACACACTGTCCTCTCAGGGACATGTTGCCTGGGCTCATAGACCACCTTTTGAAATCTGGGTGTAAGCCTCCATGACTCCACAACTATTGCATTCTCCATGCCTACAAAACCAGCATGGCATGCATAATGCCAAATATGCAACTAGTTTGAGCAGTAGCTGGGTCCCCTTGGATCATGGCTATAGTGGGCTCTGAGTACCATGCTGGCTGAGCACAGTGAAGTGAATACAGGGAACCAGTTTGCTTGGTGTCCATTCTCAAACATGATACCCAAGGGCTTTCTTTTGAAAGCAAACTCTGGATCAATAGGCCACATGTAGTACTGAAAAACTACATAAAAAGAGAAGTCCTACACCATGCTAGGATAAGTATCAAGTATATAAGTGGTGAGATGGCCATCTCTTCCTGTTTTCAAAACTAGAGAGAAAGTGTTTATTTTTTTACAGTTGAATGTGAAAGTTCTTCATAACTTGCTTGGGGGGTATTTGGTTATTTGCAGGTGACTGTATGCAAACAGATTGAGAAAATATCTCCGTATAGTTTGCTGGTAGTTTTAAAAATCATTATTTAATATTCAAATACTTTCTAAATTGATTGAAATTATTATGTGATTTTCTCCTTTAATTTGTGTGTGCTAATTAATTTTTTAATATCCCACTAATCTTGCATTACTGGACCAAAGTATGATTAAATATAATGTATTATCCATTTTCAGAATTAATGCATTTGGTTTGAAAATATTCTATACATATGTTTAAGAGTGATATTTGTCTTTGATTTCCTTTATTTAAATGATTTTCTATATAGTTTTCATACCAAAGTTATTTCTTCCACACAGTATAATTGAAAAGTGTGTTTTCTTTCTTCATTTCATTTAAATCAGTGTAAATTTAAATCAGTGTAAATTTACCTGGGCCTGGAGTTTTTATAGGAGGAAGGCTTATAATTATAGATTTATTATTTAAAATAAATAATGTTTCTCAAATAAGTTAATTTTAGCTAAGATAATTTCTTGACAGAGAGATATTTGTAATACTTCACTGAATTTTAAAAATATCTCTGCAGGAGTTGTAGTGATGCTCCCTCTTTTCTTCATTATAATGTTAATTTACATGCTCTTGCCCTTATTTTCTCTCTTAGTTTAGTTTGGTTGCAGGTTTGTTAATTACAAAGATATTTTCAAGGAGCAAGCTTTTGGTTTAACTGACTTTTTATTACTCTTTTTTTCTATTTCATTTATGTCTACTCCATCATTTTTTGTTCCTTATTTCTGCTTACCTTAGTTTTCATTTGCTCTTCATTTTCTATTTTCTTTAGGTGAAAGTATACTAATTTCTGTGACCCTTTTTACTAATATAAATGTTTAATACATACTTTACCTGTAGGCACTTGAAAACAATATATATGCTGTTAATTTGGAGGATAAAATAGAATTCAATAAATATCAATTAGATGAAGGTGCTTGTCACTATTGTCTGCATCTTTTATATCTCAGTTGATTTATGTTATAATGTAGATCTAAAGTGTCCCCCAGAAGTCTCATGTTCAGAGGTGGGGCTTTTGGTAGTTGATTGGATCATGGGAATGTTATACTCATTAGTGGATTAGTTCATTGATGAGATCATGGCTGACTTTTACTGTTTAGAGGTAAGGCCTGGCTGGAAGGGGCAGATCACTAGGGGCATGACCTGAAAGCATGTATTCATTTTTTTTTTTAACTTAAAAAAAATTTTTTTGGTACCGGGAATCGAACTCTTGCACTTGCCAGGCAGGCTCTTGTGCCACTGGAAAGCATGTATTCTTGTATCTATCTCCTCCCCTTTCTCTACTTCCTAGCTGCTATAAACAGGTTTTCTCTGCCAGCCCTTTTTACAAGGCGGTATCTGCCTTGGAGCTGGCTAACAATGGACTGAACCCACTAAAACTATGAGCCAAAATAAATCTTTTTTTTATGTTGTGGGTATTGGGTATTTTGTTCCAGTGAGAGGAAAGTGACTAATACAGAAAATTGGTAGGGTGTTTGTTATAAGTATACCTGACCATGTGGTTTTGGAACTGGCTTATAGGAGATGTTTGGGAAATTTGGAGAAGTGGGAAAGAGAAGCCCTAGATTGCTGTAACCAGAGTCTGATGGATGATTCAGGTTGGGGTTTTAGAGGAACAGAATGCTGACAAAAATGCAGAAAGTAATGTTGGGCTCATGAGGTTTTAGTTGGGAGTGAGGGCTGTATTTGGAAGTAGACTAGAGGCCATGTGTATTACAATCTGGCAAAAATTTTGTCTAAATTTGGTCCATGTCCTGAGACTTTGTGCAAGACTGAGATTAAGGGTTAGACACTAATTGATCTGGTGCAGGAAATTCAAAGTCAGCCTAACGTTCGGGCTGTGGCATGGCTACTGCTGGCTGCTTTTAGCCAGATTTATAGTAAGCATTATGGGCAAAAAGCAGAGTAGAAAAATTTAAAAAACTTAATTTTGACTCAGGAGGAACCATGGGTAAAGGAGGTGTGGATTCTGAAGAAATTAATGACATTAAAAAGAAATCGAGTACAAGTAAACTTTGTCTTGTGAGCAAAATTCATTTCAGAAATGTGTTTGTAATCCAAAGCACTTGTATCAAGTGATTTCCCCCCTAAGAAATAATGGAAATTCAGGTAATTTGTTCTACGACCCCAAAATCTTCATATAAAAATCATTACAATAATTTAATATAACACAAAATAATAAGTACAATACAAAATATAAAGAAAAATAAGTTAACTTGCACTTATCTTTGAAAACCTCCATGGTTGGTGTGAGAAAGACAAGAGAGAAAATGGTTATTGTATAGGATGACTTTCACTTTCACTAATGATATCACCGCTACGTGTTGGTTTAATGGAATCTTTTTCTTTTCATGCAATTTTAACAAGGAACCTGTCTAATGACACTTGCTTTTGCCCCCTTTTGAGGATTTTGTGGAAATGTGACATTGTATTGTTGTTAAACAGACTGTAGTACTGCAACAGTCTTATTAAGGTGGTGATAAGGTGGTGATTTGCTACAAAATTTTGCACAGTGTCCCGCATTTTTCACATCTCCCTAATCTCATTTGAAGTGAGTGATTCTTCCAACTTTTTCTCCTCCTCCTTAGCAGACAAGATCTCCCCTGTAACGTTCTACTGGTGGGAGACAATCACCCACAGTCCCACAGTGAAAGAGGGAGAGAGAGAGAGAGAGAGAGAGAGAGAGAGAGAGGAACCATCAGCTCATTTGTGATCATGTGATGTTTGGCATCACGTACTACTCATATTGCAAGACATCACTTGTTTATCAAGTTAAAATTTATTAGAAATGTTTTGTCATCTTGTGGGACACTCACAGAGCTAGTTACTTGCAATCCAAGGTTTGAATGTATCTTGTACAAAGATAAGAAGATGTCTCAAGAGCATCTCAAACATCAGCAACACTGGGCCAGTGATAGGGCTCAGCAGCATAAGCGCCTGCCGGCAAACGCGAGGTCCTGAGTTCAACTCCTGGTACCCACATAAAAAAAAAAAAGCCAGCAACACTACACCTACATATGAAACTCAAGGGTGCAAAAGTGTTAATCTTTCATTTGGGAAGAAAGTCCCTGAGTCTTTTACATGAGAAAGGCTTCCTAGGGAATTGATCCCTCATGATTTATTTTACCATGCTTGGCCATCCAGGCATTCAGGGGCTTCTGGAATCACTGTCCAAGGGGGCTTAGCTGCTGTTCAAATTGGTGGCAGACTTGGTATCATCCACATGGTGCTGGTTTTTCAGGCATGCAGAATGCAATATTTGTGGGGTCGTAAAGGTTTCTACCTAGATTTCAGAAGATGAGCTATGAGGCCAGACAGCATGTACCTGAGAGGGCAGTGTATGAAGCTGTGAGAGTGAAGCTAAAGGTGTAGAGGAGACCACAGGAAGTTGCAGATGTCAGGAACATGGACTGTCTTCTTAGGAAAACCACAGGCAATGAGTGCAGCCTGCCCAAGGGAGAGGCCATGTGAGCAGCAATCAGTAATCTTGTACAGTCAGGGTAGCCCAAGCACATTGGAGATCACATCTCATCACAGCTTTCCCTGGGTCAAAAACATGGAACTAGGGCCAGTGAGATGGCTCAGCGGCCTAAGCGCCTGCCTGGCAAGCGCGAGGGCCCGAGTTTGACTCCTGGAATCCGCATATGAAAAAAAGGGCGGGTGATATCACTCAGCGGCATGGGTGCCTGCTGGCGCGAGAGGTCCTGAGGTCGACCCCCGGTACCCACACACACACACACACAGAACCATGGAACTAAAGGATATAAAGTTTGCCCTGCTGGTTTTCAGTCTTGCTTTGGTGTAATTCCTTTCTATTCCCCCTTTCCTCTCTTTTGGAGTGGGAATGTTTACTCAGTGCCATTATATATTGAATGTATATAACTTTTTTTTCATAGGGGCTCAAAGCTCAGACTTTACCCTGTATCTCAGTGGAGACTTTGTATTTGAACTCTTCAGCAGTCTGGGAACTCTTCAGATATTGAAAGCTTTTAGAAATAGATTAAATACATTTTACACAGTGAGATGGACACAAGTCTTTTGGTGGCCAGCCATGGGATTTTTTGGAGTGGATCTAAAATATTCCCCAGAAGTTCCATGTATTTACAGGTGGGGTTTTGGAAAGGTGATTGGTTCTTGAGGAACTATAAGCATTCATTATCCATTAGTCCATTTAGGAGTTCATAGCTGACTGTACTGTTTGGAGATTGTTGAGTGAGGTGTGTCACTGGGGGCATATTCTTATCCTGGGTTCCTCCTCTGTCATTTTTTGCTTTCTAGATGACATGAGGTGAGATGTCCTCTGCCATGCCTTTCCATCAGTGTCATTTCTGCTTTGGAGTTACTGACCATCAGCTCAACCTTCTGAAAGTGTGAGTCAAAATAAACATCTCCTCCTTAAAGTTGTGGATGTCAGGTATTTTGTCCCGGTGTTGGGAAATACAATTTGTTTATCAGTAATTATATCAATGACTGAGAGAGGTGTTGAAGTATTCAACTGTAATAATATAGTTGCCTATTTTTTCATATCTAAATTTTATGTCCTATTGATAGTACTTAATTTGGTCTTGCAAGATGCAATTTTATTTTCTTTAGGCTACATTGTTTCTAATAAAAAGATCTCTAATAATTCATAATATTTCAAAAATGTAATGTGTTATTTTTCTGTCTGCTTTTGATACTTTATGGTTATCTTGGTTTGGTATTTAGTAATTCAATCTGGATAAGCCTAGTTGTGGTTTTCTTTGCTTGTGAAACAAAGATGTGGATTTTTAGGTTAGATTTCTAAAAATTCAATTTGGAAGACTGTTAATGTTTTAAATATGTTTTCTGCTACGCTACATAGATGCTTCTCAACTTATGATGGTGTTACATCCTCTTACATGCATTAAAGTTGAAAGTATAAGTTGAAAATATATTTAATACATTAACCTATGAAGCATTATAGCTTAGTAAAAGTATGATGTAGAGTATTGGTTTTTTTTCCTCCTGATCATGTGGCTGATTAGGAACTGTGGTTCACTGGCATTGTCTAGCATCACAGGAGAGCATTGTACTGCATATCCTTAGCCAGAGAGAAGATAAAAAATCAGAATTCAAAATATGGTTTCTACTGAAGGCATGTTACTTTTGCATAATTGTAAAGTAAAAAATAATCATTAATTAGACCCTTTTAAATCAGAGATCATCTGTATTCTCTCCTCTCCTCAGATGTCGGTTACACATGTATTTGATGTTATCTTCCTAAGTATTTTCTCAGAAGTCATTTGAGCTCTGGGTTTGTATTTTTAGTCATTTTTTCTCCCTGTGTTTTAGTTTGTTTAGTTTCTATACATCATATGGTCTATAGTATGATTCTTCAAGCTCATTAGCATATATATATATTTTTTTCATGATTTATACTGACTCTAATAAACCAGCATTCAATAAAATTCACAACCAGAGAATTTTTTACCTGACTTTACTGAACTGATATACATAGCTCCTTCCTCTCATGGTGAAAATACCTGCTAATAGAAATGTTACTGTGCCAATAATATATTTATTAACCACAGATTAATGTTTTTTTGAAGATCCTTTTTATTCTTATTGTATATCCCACTATAGTTAAATTATTGCGGGGTGTGTGTGTGTGTGTGTGTGTGTGTTTCTGGGGCTTGAACACAGAGCCTCATGATGTTAAAATTACTGCCTGAAAACCATTCGATGTGGTGGTGCCACAGTAGATTAACACTTTCAGGTGCTGAAAACATGTAGATTTAAAAAATAAACTTTTATAGCTAAGTAAAATAATTACATGCCTTAAAAGTCAGATCTATGAAATGTTGTATGTACTGTATTAAGTCTTGTTTCCTTCCTCTCTCCCATCGTATTTCCTTCCATTCTTTATATATAATTGAATAAACATATATTTATTTATAAATTATCCTTCCACTATTTAAAACATAAGAAAATATATAATTATACTCCTACTGTCCTTTGAGCTAAATAATAATATACTATTTATCATTTTTTTATTTTACTATTTTAACTCAACAATAAATTCTAGAGATAACTCTCTACTATATAGAAAGTTCTATTTTTACATATTATTATTATATTTACAGGTGTAAGCCAACTTTATTGGGTAGATGCTCCATAGCTTATTTAAGCCCTGCAATCAGCTATCTGAGTTGCTTTCATTATTTAGCTATCATATTAAACGGCAACAAACCATTTAAACTGATGTATTTTCATATTTTGCCGGAGTATTCCTGAAATAGCCTCCTGAAGGTGGAGTTACTGAGTCAAAAGGTAACTGCATATGTGCTTTTATTAAATATTGTCAAATTTCCCCCATACAGTGATTGTAACATGTTGCAGTTTCCTCAGATCTAAATGAGCAAGCCTGTTTCCCTGTAGGTTCACAAGCCAACAGGGTATATCAACTTTTGAATTTTTGCCCATCTGATGGGTAAAGGAAAAAAAGAGTTTCCTCTCTTGCCAATAGCCTGGGGTTTTCATTTAACTGCGAAAAACAAATTGTAAACCACTTTGCATAGTGTCCCGGCCCCAAAATGAGGGTTTGATTTACCATGTAATTTATTTCTAGTTCATATTTCTGTTCTGAACAAGTTTTTGGGTTTGAGGTTATAAACAAAATAATTCAACTGTTTATGTGTGGTCGAACAAATGACATAAGTATACATTTAGAAAAAGTTCTTTTTGAAAGGGAAAAAGTAGGAAAATAGTTTCCAAAAATTATAATTTATTTGCCTGACAAACATTTGACTTAATAATATTTGTAGAAACTCTTGGTTTTCATCATAATAAAAGGAATACATTTTTTTCTTGTCAAAGGACCATAGGTCCTCAATATGATGGCTGAAAAGATCTGGTAGATATTTATTTTCTGGACATTCTCATGAGTCTGACTTGAAATAGATATTCAAATCTTATTTCTTATTGTTTTATATATTGCTCTTCTTTCAATTCTTTTACCTGTGATTGCTAATTTTCCCCAGCCATCTTACTCAAATCTTTTTATGTTGTCCTTCCTCACTTTTCTTTCAAATCTATTATTGTTTACTCATCTCTGCTATCATTCCTTCCTTCACTGGTGCACAGATTTTTCTTTGATTCAAGTACCCAAGTTTCATTTTGATCTACTCCTGCTCTGTATCCCATCTTAGCAGTGAGAACCATCTCTCACCTGAATTATGGCTTATACTTGCCCAAAAAGAAGGCATAACTTTTAAGAAATGTTTTTGTCTCTTCTGTTGCCATCCTTGATGTGATGAGCTTAATTTTCATGACCTACTAGGATTACCAATACAAAGATGTGAAGAAATCCTATCCCCTAGTAGATTTGTGCCTTGTTGCTGGACACCCTAAAGCTTTCTGGATCTTTCCCTTTATTTCACCAATCAAACAGTTATGATACATCTATTACTCATCAGTCCCTGAACTAGGCAGCAGGGATACATAAATGAGTCAGAATTCTTGCTCTGCAAGAGCTTGTAATTTAGTATAGATTGATTTCAGCTTGTGAAATAGAAGACACATGGAAATCTCTGCTAATTCTGTCTGTCTCGTTCCACCTCTGTATGGCTAACTTCTACTTATCTGGCTACCTAATTGACTGCATTCTCTAGGAATGCTTTCTGACTCCTGCTTTCTCTATTCCCAGAGTCATCTGGTGCCCCTGGTGCCCCGTTCCTCATTTTATACATTTCAGCACAGCGCATCGTCATTGCATTCTTTCCTAGAACAGAAGCACCCTAAGCACAGGAACGGGTCTCTAGCATTAATTCTTGAATCCCGGCACCCACTACAGTATCTGCCACATAGGATACTTGAAAAATATTTTCCAAATGAATAGACCATGTTCATACACACACATATATATTATGTACAGTTTAAGAAACAGGTAAATAAAAGAATTAGAAAGAAAGATAACACACCTGTCGGTGTGAAAAGTGGAATAAGCCAAGGTGTCACAAGCAGAATAACCTTGAAGTGAGTTCCAATGATTAGTTTACAGTAATTGTGCTATTCTAATCTCAAACACCTCTGAAGTATGCCTTCAAACCACTATCAATTAAATTTGTTTAACTTCCCTTGTTATCGATTGTACCTATGAAATACTAATGAATAACTCTTTCTGACATTTATGTGCAAGCACAGTGGTTAGGAAAGACTCATAAACGTTAATCAGTAATTCTTGATAGCTCGATCACAGTAACACCTCACCGAGCACTTCAAGACTAACGTGAACTGTTACTGACCCTGTGCTGGGACAGCCAGAACTTTGAAAGCCCGCCGCGTAGCGTGTATAAATGTGAACGTACGTGTGCACGTGGGTGTGTGATTGTGCGTGGAGGAGTTGCGTCCTTGTCTCTCTGTCCTAATTTTCTATTTATAGATACCAAATATCACAGAAAACAGGCCATATTTTGTGGATGTGCTCTTTCACTTTTCCCCCCAGGATGTACTGCTTGCATTTTTAACTAAATTCATTTTATTTTGCTTTAAAATAATAAAAAAATATTGAGAACAAAAGACATAATAGCTAAAAATTTTTCTAACTTGTGGCTATACCAAAGAAGAACTTATTTTCAGTTTAGTTAAAATAGTTTTGGAAAATGTGATTTTAATGTTACATGTTGTTATTTCTGATTTATTATCCTTCATCTTTTTAAAAACCTTTTTCATCCTCTGCCTCAAACATATTTTCCTAGGCAAATGGAATTTTGATTAAAGCTATTTGATTAAGGTAATGAAAGAAGATACAAGCTCTGACAGAGCCCGCTCTAGGCTGGATAGAAGTGACCAACTACAGTGCAAAGGTAGCATTATTTTATCCACATCAATCCAAAGAAACCAAGAATACAAGCAAGCAGCTGCACCCTGAAATTCAAAGACTATATGCTAGAATTTCATCAGTGCTCTTATCTAATCAACATATATTCTTAGAATTTTATTAACATAAATAATAAATATACTCCTTAAAAATTACCTAAACCCACTTCAAACAATTAAAACCTTAATTAAAGGAATTTTCAGATACAGAAATCAAAGACTATTTATGTATTTTAACTTTTAAGGAGCCTACTATAACCTTGAAGTGTTAGAAAACATTTTTAAAAAGAAATGATTATTTAAATACATAGAAATAAAGCAGAAAAGTGGTTATGAGAGTAGAGGATGAGGTTGGGCAAATAGGGATATGTATGACAAAAAATACAAAATTATAGTTATGTAGGATAAATAATCTAATAAAAACTCAATATTCTGGAAATCCACTGCAATAATTAGGATTATAATTAATATTTTTGCAGTATACTGGAAATTTGCAAAAAGAGTAGATTTTAGTCCTTGTACCATATACACAAAAGGTAACCATGTGAGATGATGGGTATGTAATCATTTCTTTCTATATATGTATACCAAAACATCATGTTGTCAATAAATACACACACCATATGAAAAGTGGGGAAAGATAGAAATTATTTGGAGGCTGCTCTACTGAATCTTGGTGGCAGTGACAGAGATAAAATAATTAACAATAATGAGAAATTAAATTTTTAACATTAATTAAATGCAATGGCAGTGGCTGCTAAATTTTAAATCAGAACTCTAATTCTTTAGACAGTGTGAGTACTCCCACGGGAGGGGGTTATGCATTCCATTAACCGCAGGAGAAGGGGCTCCCACAGCACACTTAAGAGCAGGCAACTACGCATGAAATCAAGAGTCTGAACTAACCCAAGATTTTAGAAAAATTTTCAATGTACAAATACTAAATCTTATTTATCTTTTGCCTGTTGTTGGTTTACTGCTGCCAACTATGGTACAGACTTATCAATTATAATTTTATTCATTTGTAAAAAATGCCTATCAGGTAGCAGCGACTTTATTTCTTTAAAACCTGGTATATTCTAGGTCGCTGGCTTTCAACTGGAGAGACGTATCACTTATGTATGGAGTTTTATATAACAGACTAACTCTAGATTTATTGAATTTTTTAATTTGATAATCTTGATATATTCTTGGTATATTCCAACTGGATGTGTGGTTAGTTGTGATATATAACGTATAGACATTAATATATTTGAAGACTTTTTCTAAGTAAAGATTATGTTCATTTATTTTTCATAAATTAGATGTAATCCCACTTTTAAAGTGGGATTAGTCCTCATATTTATAAATATTTTATCTATAACCTTTTGGGCTGGCTTTCTTTTGCATTTCACAGAACCAACCAGATTTCCTTGTCAATGGCATTATTCCTGTAATAAACTTTCTTCAGATCTATGACTTCTGAAAATAATCAATAATTAGTTAATCACACCTGTGTGGTCCTTGCCACTTCTGCAGGGCTGAGGATCAAACCCAGCACCTTCAACATGCGAGGCAAACGCTCATCCCCATTTTCCATGCTCTAAGTCTCGGTTTGTGTGCAAAGTTTGTGTTCGGCTGTGATGCTTCCCTGAAAGAGCCTGTGGTTAGCTACGGGCCAGCGTGCACCGAGATCACCGGAGGACTATCATGAAGGCTGGTGACAAAGGGTGGTGTCAGACATGCCTGGCTCCAGCTTCTGATGTCATTCCTAAATAATGCTGAGACCACACCAGTGGGCTGAGGCAGGATTTCTGAAATTTCAAAATGGGTCCATGATATTGCTAACCCAAGACTGACTGGAAGAATTACATAGGACTGAATAAACTGATAGGAAACAATTGTGGTTTTTCTTTTCTTTAAAATATTGCTGATGTTTTAATGTTTTGTATACAAGGGATCCCTTTCAATCTTTTCTCACAAGCTGTCTATAATGTATAATAACTCAAGCCAGGTGTGGTGGAGCGCACCTGTAATCCCAGCACTCTGGAGGCTGAGGCCAGAGATTCACCATGAGTTCAAGCCCAGCCTGGGCTACATAGTGAGATCATGTCTCAAAATATGAACAAAAATTTAATATACTATATTTTGTAAGCAGAGGTAAAAATGTATCTTTTTCCCTTGTCTGTCTCCTCTAGAAATCAAAAGCTTTTATTAAGTATTCTCTTCATGACAACACAGTTGTGTACATTGGTTCAATAAGAAACTTTCATTGTTATAAACAGGGGATAATTGGAAATATTGGTTATGTAACCAAGATCATGCCTGCCGAGTTATTATTGATATGATACTCATTTAACCAGATGTGAACAGATATTTAAGAAACTAAGGCTGAGGGGCTGGTGAGATAGCTCAGCAGCATAAGTACCTGCCTGGCAAGAACAATGTCCTGATTTCAACCCCCAGTACCCACAAAAAAAAAAAAAAAAAAAAAAGAAAGAAACTTAAGGTTGACTTGATGGAGTCAAGCTTAAAAAAAGCATTTAGGAAAATTGGTCCTATACCTGGCTTGCAGGACTTATAGGTCTTATAGGGTTCTCTCTTAGCCTTAGAGTTGAGGTAAGAAAGCTACCTCTTGGTATTCTGTCCCCTGAAACTCCAAAGTATTTGAGGGACCTCAAGTAAAGAGGAATTAATTCAAATATATAGGTACTTCATGTTAAATCTGATGATGAATTCTTTTTTTTTTTTTTTTTTTTTTTTGTGGGTACCAGGGGGACGACCTCAGGACCTCGCGCGCCAACAGGCACCCGTGCCACTGAGCGATATCACCGGCCCCTTTTTCGTATGTGGGTTCCGGGAGTCGAACTCGGGCCCTCGCGCTTGCAAGGCAGGCGTTTACGCCGCTGAGCCATCTCACCGGCCCTGATGATGAATTCTTGATCTAGCCCCAAGAAGGGTATAAAAGTCAAATCTAGAGTTCTTAAAGATAACTTTCAACAAAGTAAATTTAATAAGGAGTATATAGTAAATTACCATTCTTGCCGTACTTGTGGAAATAATCAGGTTAAATCTAATAAAACAGAGACTATGTTATTTTGTGACCAAGTACAGAGAAAAAGAGAGAGACAGAGACAGAGAGAGACAGAGAGAGACAGAGACAGAGAGAGAGATCATTTTCAATCAAAGGGAAGCGAGTATAGAGAGAACTTTTGTTTCACTAGAAAATTATAGCAGCCTTATCAGACTCAGAACAATAATCCAGTTGTCTTCCAACTATTTTATACCTCTCTGTACACTGCAGGTAATTGATGGATATTCAAATTTGGCATGTTTGATTGAGATTTAATTGACTTCCTTCTCCACTGTGGGAAAACTGGTTTTATTACTTACCTGTGATTGAACTGGATCTTCTTAACTCGAATAAGTTGTCAACCTTAACAAATTTTCAGTCTTTCCAATTTCCTTCAATACCTGCCTATCACTTTTCAACTGATGCTTCCAACTTTCCTTCTCTGTAAACTTGGCATCAATGGGAACAAAAATCTGACTACCTGGAGGTTCTTATGGAGACTCTAGCTTGCTTTGTAGCTGGTCTTGTGATCCTTCTATCTCAGTGGGTGCTGCTATGCCTGGTCTAACATCAACTTCTTGACAGCAAGAAATTCAACAAGCAGTACTGCATAATTTAAAGATTTTCATCTAGTGATGAAATCCACTGGATGGAACACTCTCAGGGTTCCATTCCTGGCTCTTTAACTCAACATTTTATGTAAATGTTTCAGTTTTACATTTCAGCTGTCTTTCTTCTAAGATGCCGATCTCTAGGACATTTAAACAACTGATCCTTGCCACTACCTCCTGATAGAAACAGTTTGTTAAACAAAGTTTATAGGATACTGCTCTGCTAGGCCCCAGTAGACCAGACCAAACCAGAATGGAGTCATTTGTCCTAAGCACCATGTTACAAACCTGAACTTTGAGACTGGCCAGTTTTCTCAAAAAACAGAGTCCAGTCAATCTGAGTCAGCAGAATAAGGGAGTGGACATCCCCTTTGTTTTACCCTATAAGGAAAATAACTTTGAGACAACAAATCCATGTTTTTTTTTCTCTTTCTGCTTTCTTCTGGTCTTTTCTTCCTATAAAGCCAAGCTTCTCTGTGCAGCTTTTTGGGACACTCATTTTGTCTTGTAGAATGTGCTGCTGCCTGATTCTAAAATCAAAATTAAGTCAGTTAGATTTTTGAATTAAAATTATAATTTTGCCATTTGACAGGATATTCAGCTGCTTTTGTGGATACCATAGTAACAAACCCCACAAGAACGTTGCTGAGGTTCTGTTTCTCTACACTTAGGAGATTAATTTCTGAGTTGTTTGGCAGCAAGCAAAATTCATCTGTTTTGAACAAAATAGTGGGTGGACTGACAATGTTGGACTTACCTGAGCCTTGTGCTTCCAGAGAATGACTCTAGTTAAGAAATCTCACCAATCCTTTATTTCCATAAATCTCCCTCCTTTTTATCTTTTGGAAAATAACTGAAGGGAATCATCCTTCCCCTATGTGACTTAGAGGTGACTCCCTGTCCTTTCTTTCTCAAGATGCCCATAAAACGTGTAATTTCTTCCTTGTTTACCTGTGACAAGCCCAACCACAGAGCTCTCATTCAGCTTGAACAAGTCGATGAAGACTGACACAAGTGTTTCCCTTTCATCTCAGCCAACTGCATATATACATTTTTTTTATCTCTTGAATGATTGGCTAAGATTACGACTGTTGAAACTAGTCCGACACAGAGATAAACATACCTTGCCTAGATAAATAGTTGAGATGCCCCTTGACTGCAAAGCAATTTAGTGGTGAATCCCCCAACTGTAACTTGTCTATTCTTGGCTCTAAGTGTTTTAAGGCAAAGCCACTTTACAGAGACACTCTGATCTTCAGATCGGGGGGCTCATCCTCTTGCGTTAGCCTGAATACAGTCATCTCCTTTATACCTGGTCATCCTGTCTTAGTATTGGAGAGTAAAATCTGTGTGGCATGGAGGAGTGGACGACAGAAGAAATTACATTTCATTTCCCCTTCACTTTAGGACAAATAAAAGAAATGGATGAAAAATCTACCAGATTGAAGAACCCCCAGAAAAGACTATGGGAGATAATTTTTAACTCAGAGGTATGGAAAGCAGGCAATTTAAAAAATTTAAAAGCAGTTGACATTGTTTACTTACAGTGAATTTACCCATTTACCAAGTAAATGATTGTTTTACTATTCCTAAATACTACTTATCTAGTGTATTCCTGTGCACTTCCAATAATACCCCAGTCACTCTAACTGAGGAAGGGAAGTGAAGAAAGGGGAAAAAATCACGTTAGCTGCGTATCCAGGAAATGCCAGCCTAGCTAGTCATCTGCATTCACTCACTCCTTTTAACAATGTGTGTGAGGCAGGTGCTATCCCCTTGGAAATGACAGAGCATCATGGTTCTCAATACCTTCCATGACTGCAGGTATAATTGTTCAGAAGTCAGTAAACATGATATGAATTTTAGAATTTGCTCCATAAGACAAAGACAGAAGACGTCTGTACCTTTTACCTGTGTAGTATGTACATTGTTAAAAACTATTAAGTATTTCAAAAGATGTCGCATTACTCCAAAATGATAAATTTATTTCAAATATCAAGCTCATGCATCAATCTCCTAAAAAACAACTATTTGCAATGCTTTGAAATTTTTGTATAACCAACATTCATAGTAAGTAAATATAAAGATAAATGAAGAATTGAATCAAAACAAAGATCTTTGATAGATAATTAAAATAAAGTTTTTTTTTTATTTTAAAGAGAAGAAAAAAACAAAACAAATCAAAAGAAGAACAAATTTTCAAAACAACATAATAGGAGGGTAACAATGGTTAATACATTACGTATTACTATCTTTAAGTTAGTTATTCAGGACACCAGACATTAGCATTCAATTGTCCAAACATTATTGGCACAAACCTTACTCTTCAATGAACTAAGTAAAAATGGTAGTGTATCTATCTTAACCATCTTATATATATATATACAATTTTTTCCCTTTCCCTTCTTTCTTTTCCCTATTCCAGTCTCTCTTTCCTTTTGACCAGTTTCTTTTTGATTCACCATATCTATTGTACATTTTGGATCTTATTTACTCTTTCAGTTTCTCATACTAGAGAGATAATACGATGCTTACACATGTGCTTCTGGTTTATTTCACTTATGAGTATAGAATTAAAAACATCGTACCACAGCGATATATGTGCACCCATGTTTATAGCAGCACAATTTGTAATAGCCAGATCTTGGAAACAACCCAAATGCCCATCAACTGAGGAATGGATAAGAAAGATGTGGTATTTTTATACAATGGAGTACTATTCAGCCATAAAGAAGGATAAACTGGAGACTTTTATAGGTAAATGGATGCAACTCGAGAAAATACTAAAATAAAGTTTTAACTATTGGGCATGTTTGATCAGAAAATATCTACTTACAGAAAATACCTTTATCTGGAGATGGAGGGGGGGAACAAGAAATAAAAAGGATTAAAATGTGATATGTGTATGTGCCAATTCCTCACAGTGTATGTACTCAATATGTATCATAAATATGTACTAATAAAAAACAATATTTTCAACTTACGATGGATTTATTGGGTTTAACCCCATTGTAAGTAGAGGAGCATTTATATATATTTGTTTTTTGCATGCATGTGCACATTGATTTTTCTTTGTGTGTCATAAACATAAAAATAAAAAAGAGCAACAATGTATTAAAATATATACAAATACCTCCTTTTAGGATAATTCTGTATAAAACATCAAGAAGTGCTAATAAATAGAGATATTTTGTGTCTAAAATATTTGTCTTTAAACCATTGCCAAAAAATCTCTGGACCCAACCACGGGAAAGATCTAGTCTAATTGCCACCTCTACGGAGTTGTCAAGCTTCTCACTGTCTTCTAGAACACCCTTCTGGGTTTGGCCATGTAGGTCTCGCACTGGGCTTTTCTCTCCTGTGACCATGTTTAATTCTGTTCCATCAGCACTAATGGAGGGCCCCTTAGGCTCTGTGAATATTTAGTCACATGTTCTCTTCATCCTGTATTAGTCAAATATCCATCACTGGGACACAGTACGGGATACCACCTTAAAGGAGGAGAGGTTTAATTTGACTCACAATTTTAGGGAATTGGGTCCATGTTTGGCTGGCTCTGAGGCAGAAACACCATGATGGAACGGTGTGGTGGGGCGAAGCTGCTTACTTTATGGCACAGGGAAGCAGAGTAGGGGAACAGCTCAGAGAGGAAGGGGCCAGGAACCCTGTGTAGTACCCAAGGTCACTCTCCCTGGTGCAGACTCACCCAGAAGTGGGCTTCAGTAATCTCCTGGGTGGCTCCTAAGCCAATCAAGTTGGCACAGTTAAGCAGAACCAGCACTGTCCATAACACTAACACTTTAAATACAAATGAGCAGGGGAAAATATCTGTTCCCAGCAACAGCAAAATAATGTCACTTTCTTTGAGGCATAGTTTTCCAACGCACTTCACTGCTTGCTTCATGCAATGAGTCTTAGAGTCAGGAAAACTAAAATTTAATGATTCCTGCTTAGGGGGGTTGAAAACTTGGGTGTGCCCATTAGCTTTTTTATCTGACTTTAGAAAGGGCACTTTCCCCTCTGCCACTATTTCTAATTTTCTTGTAGACGTTAATATATTCTGAAAAAAAGAGCTTTCAAGGTGTTAGAAATGTGGCAGAATGGGATAGGAACAGAGCACTCACAGTTTGGAAGCAAAGAAGAAAAACCAGTTTTGCAAAAATGGCAATGTTTAAGGTAAAAACTGAGCATTTCTAATGATATTGTGTAGTTTTTAAGCATTGAAAAATGCACTTATTAAAGTATAAGTATACATAAGAATTGCAAAGGTGATTTAAGAAAGGATTTTTCTTCTGGAAATAAAATATTGTACCATTTAAGGAAACGCTAATGTAGCGGCGCTCGGCTACTGTATTTTAGATGCTCCTAGCGCCATCTAGTGAGATATACTAGCAATAGCATCTACTTTTGACCAGGATGCTTTATACACGCAATTTTGCAGGAAGACGGTACAACAACCTCCATTTACACTATGAAATTTGTTCTGAGATACAAAGAAAAAAAAATTATATAACCTTGATGTGACTTTAACGCCATTTAAATAAAAAGATCTGTATCTCATTGAGTACTTCAATTTTACCTTCATCCTTGAAATGTTTGTTAACTTCTGGTACACTTTTCTCTTTAAATATATTTTGCACAGTTTCCCGACTAAAGTTAGTAGAAGGTTAGAAAGTATCTGATATAAAAAATGAATCAGAATACATGTTATTACATGGAAATTAGAAAGATATTTTTATTAACCCTTTAAGACTACTTAACATTTCAAGTATAACCGTTGTACTTATGGAAGAGAAAGATTGGATGTCTTCAAAAACAGGCTTTTGGTGTGTGTAAATGATATTTTTGTACATCAAATGCGGAGTAGAAAAGGGATGAACTTGGCTTCAAAACATTTGGAAAACATAAGATCAGAGGTGCTGAATGTAAAAACATTTGGTATTTCAACTTCTAACATCACAAATACCTTTTCTCAAAGAGCTATTGAGGTATAATATGTAAATTTACTTAAGACAAAAATACACAGAGGTGTAAAATGCTTCATTTCCTTTTGAGATAAGCTTGTCATAAATCAAGGTGAGGTATGTCAGACTGTGCACTGTGGAAACATCAAGGAATCACTTGAGCAGGAGAAACGGGTTTCATCTTCCAAAGCAGGTGTAAGTGGAGTGATATCTTAGGCATTTAGGCATTTATTGATGGTCTGTTTTAGCAAAACATAGGAATTCCTTCTTGCCAAGACTTGATTGGTAAGAACATTATGCCAGTAGTTCTATTGTGAATTTTGATGCTTTTTCCCTTTTATTTTAGAAGTATCTGAGTAAATATTTGTAAATTGGTAAATCAGCCCATTACAGACAAATCTGAACCCAACTTTTTTTTCAGTCTAAACCCTTGTAAATACTCGTGATTTAAAAAATAAACACATAAATGTTCTGAAGAAAAAAACACAAATATATAGAGGTTTGGAAATCAGAATAATTTTTATATTTAAGTCAAAATTATCTTAGCAATATAAAAATTCAGCTTTCCTTTATAGCTTATAAAATTTCTATTTGAAACAATCAAAGCAAATATCCCTTTGGAAAATGTGGACCATTTGGTACATTTATCATTTAATAGCAGCTCTGAACTTTACCTATGAATAAAGTTTTAAAAGCCTCAAGAAAGTCTCTCTGTTGCCTTCAAGTCTGATGTCTAAAATTTCTTTGCTGGGGAGAATGTTTGAATTCTAAAATTGGAAATGAGTTAACAATAAAAATATCCCTGGATAGGTTACTGGCAAAAATTTATTGCAAGGTGAATATGACATAAGTGTACGTTGTCATGAGAAGAGATTGAAATGGGAGTGGCTGGATTCATAATGGAATGGGCAAGAGGCAAAAGTGGGCAGGAATAAAAATGCCAAGGATTCTAAGATCAGTTTTAGGTGGATAACGGTCTTCTTAACAAGCAGCAATGTGGTCCTCGTCAGTTATTAAAATAAGTGAACAAGGCTTGTGTCTTTTTTCTGAGACTTTTTTCCCCCATAAATATTTGGTTTATTGATTTTTGACAGAGACATTAAACAGTTTCAAAGGGGAAAGAAATATACATTTTTAAAAATAAATAATTACGGAATAACTAGATAAACTAAGTTGTATAAAGTGAACCAGGCACAGTGACACATGTCTGTAATCCTAGTACTTAGGAGGCTGAGGCAAGCAAATCTCGAGTTCAAGGCCAGTGAATTCAAGGCCAGCTTAAACCAGATAGCAAGATTTTATCTCAAGACACAAATAAAAATTATTTAAAATGAACTTCAATCAGTAGTCATACAACACGTAAAATTTAACTCAAGATAGAATATAAACCTACATAAAAATTAAAATTCTAGAGTTTCAAGTAAAACATAGAAGAATATTTTCATGAGGTGAGGCAAAGCTTTTTTATATAGGACAAAGAAAAATAGATATAAAAGAAAAAAGGAGACTTGGGCTTTATCAAAATTAAAACCTGCTCATTAAAAGAAGCAATTAAGAAAATAAGACAGGTAAGAGAGAGAGCAAAATATTCACAGTGTCTGTATCTGACAAAAGACTTGTATCTGGAATATATGAAAAACTCTTATAAATCAATAACAGAAATATTACATCTCAATTTTTAAAGGATGAGCAAAAGATTTGAAGAGACGACTCATGAAAGAAGACGTGTGAATGACAAATAAGCACATGGGAATATGCTCAGTATCATTAGTCACCAGGGAACTATGTATAAATTGTAATGTGATACCATTGTAAATCCTCTGAAATGGCTAAAATTGAAAGTACCAGTTATGGAACAACTGGATCTCCCCTACATTTCCAGGTATAAAAATGGTACCTCCACCTCAGAAAACCATTTGATGATTTTTATTTTCTTCCTTCTTCCCTTCCTCCTTTCCTTCCTTCCTTCTTTCCTTTCTTTTCTTTTTTTTTTTAACTAGGGATTGAACCCAGGATCTTCACACTGAGCTACATCCCCACCCTTATTGTTTTTTTATTTTTATTTTTATATTTTTAATTTTAAAGATAAAAAACAATAAAAACAATGATACAAAATTTCAAAAAAAGATAGTAGGAAAGTAACAATGTATAGTACATTGCTTATCTTTATCTTCAAAGTAGTTGCTCAGATTACAAGGTATAGGCATGAAAATTTGATCAAATGATATAAGCACAAACATTTCTTTTCTATGGCTTTATAGTAATCAGTAGTATAGCTATCTTAACTATCTTATATATATATATACATTTACTTTTCCTTTTCCCTTCCTTCTTTTCTCCTTTCCGCCATCCCAGTTTCTCTTTCCTTTTGAACAGTTTCTTCCCAATTCACAATATCTATTGTACATTTTGGATCTTACACATTCAGTTTGTCACACTAGTGAAACAATAGGATGTTTACACATGAGTCTGATTTATTTCACTTATGAGTATGGTCTCGAGTTGCATCCATTTACCCATAAAAGTCTCCAGTTTATCCTTCTTTATAGCTGAGTAGTACTCCATTATATTAAAAAGTCACATTTTTTATCCATTCCTTGGCTGATGGACATTTGGGTTGTTCCCACGTTTTAGCCATTACAAATTGTGCTGCTATAAACATGGGTGCACATATATCTTTGTGCTATGATGTTTTTAATTCTTCTGGGAAGATAGCCAGAGGGGGAATAGCTGGGTCGAAAGGACCTCTAATCCTAGTTTTTTAAGGAGTCTCCACACTGATTTTCACAGTGGTTGCACCGGTCTACACTCCCACCAACAGTGGAGAAGGGTTCCTTTTTCCCCACAGCCCCTCCAGCATTTGTTATTTGTTGATTTATTGATAGCCATTCTTCCTTGGGTGAGATGGAATCTCAGTGTTGTTTTAATTTGCATCTCTCGAATGATCAATAATGTTGAACATTTTTTCGTATATATATTTGCTATCTATATTTCTTCATCTGAGAAGTGCGTATTTATGTCAGGTGCCCATTTTTGGATTGGGTCTTTAAATTCGGGGGGTCTGATTTTTTTCAATTCTTTATATGTTCTAGATAGAAGTCCTTTGTCTGAGGCACTGTTGGCTAAAATTTTTTCCCACTCTGTGGGTTGTCTTTTCACTCTGTTGGTGATTTCTTTTGCTGTGCAAAAGCTTTTTAGTAAGGTGAGATCCCAGTTGTTGATTCTTTGGAGTATTTCCCGTGCAGTTTGGGTTTTGTTCATGAAGTGAGACTTTTTTAATGTATGGTTTGCTTAAATGTCATATTCATATTCATGTTGTCACATTAGAACAAAGACAGTATGAATGGAATTTTGCATTGCTGGATTTAAAAAAATGGCTTTTGAGAAAAATGACAAGACTTTATTTGATGAGCACTTTCTTTCACTTCTCTAACAGTAATGTTGATGAGCATCTAAAATTAAAAAAAGCTCTTCCCATGAATACCACTGATGAACTCACAATCAGGACCAGCTACCTAATTGGCAGTAGTGTGCCCAGTGTAGAATCACAATATAGGTCTCTGTGTTAAAACTATCAAGGCTTTCGAGGCGGCAATAGACATTATATCATTTGCAGCACCCTTCAGATTGTGGGGCCCTGTGTGACTGCACGGGTAGTATGCGCACAAAGCCAGCTCTGCTCGCAGTGTAATGAGCCCCTGGCTACTGGAGTGAGACTAGCTGAAGGGGAAGTTTTTTAACCCTATGCTCTGAGACCAGGGCTCTTCTATATACAATGGTTGGTAAAATCATTGGAAATTCAGGTAAAAATGGGATAGGAAGATGTTGAGAGGGAACAAGAAATCCATCTTTTAAAATTTTGTTAAATAAGGGTTCTGAAACATATTACTTGTGATGCATGAACTTTGAGGAATAATTTTACTTTACACAGTGCTAAATATTCCAGGACACTGAAAATGTGCTGCTATTATATATTTCCACTCGAAAGGCATGCTAGACAGATGTTTGTAGAGGAAAGCCAATTGGGAGCCTCTTAGGGACTGCGGCAGAGATGAAGTCATTACTCTTGTACTGCCTCTCCGCCAATAACCTGGGGGGCTACGTATAGAAGGTAGTATGGAGTGGTAACAAGGATCTGGAGAAGGTTTGTTATCACTGGAAGATGAGTCATTTGTTTTTGCTAGGACTCCCTCCTTTCTATTCAGAATAAGGGGCTGGTCTCTTAGGAGTCTTAGAACTCTAATCCACTGTAGCACAGTTCTTATTAAAATGTATCCTAGGGGATTAATATTGTGTATTCTTTAGAATATTCCTGTGCTTGGCTCTCAGGTTCTGATTAATAAGTAGTTATTAAGATGAAAATGTTAGAATATTATAATTTATATCCACCATTTCCCTTTAAAAAAATTATAGTGTTTTTATAAGTTGTACAAAGCAGGGTTGTGTTCTCCCATACATTCTTTGAAGACTTTTCATGCTTTACACTGGAAGTGGGGAAGAAACTCATTAACTTATAGCAATATTTTGATTTACCTTTGTTAAAAGATAAATTGAGTACAATTTCAAGTCAGGGATTATGACGGCAGAGCTGTGGGAAAAAAGGAGCACTTCTCCACTGATGGTGGGAGTGCAGACTGGTGCAATAACTGTGGAAATCAGTGTGGAGATTCCTCAGAAAACTAGGACTAGAGGTTCCATTTGACCCAGGTATTCCCCTTCTTGATATCTTCCCAAAAGAATTAAAAGCATCATACAACAGTGATATATGTGCACCCATGTTTATAATAGCACTGTTTGTAATAGCTAAATCTTGGAAATAACTAAAATGTCCATTAATTGATGAATGGATTAAAAAGAATTTTTTTTATAGAATGGAGTACTACTCAGCCATAAAGAAGGATAAACTTGAGACATTTATAGCTAAATGAATGGACCTTGGGACCATCTTAAGTGAAATAAATTGGACACACATGTGTAAATATCACATTGTCTCTCTGGTGTGAGAAACTGAAAGTGTAAATAAGAACCAAAATATATAATAGATATTGGGAAATAGGAAGTATCATTTAAAGGGAAAGGGGAATTGGGCGGGATGGAAAGGAAAAGAAAAAAATGAGAAGAAAGAAAAGATAAAATAGAAACAAAGCTTTGTAAATAAGGAGGGGAAGAGAAATCGAAGAGGGGGAGGGGAATGGGAAAAAAGAGGGACTAAGATATGTCATGTACAGGTACATATTCTCTGTGATGAATGTGATCATTATGTGTATCTAAATTGTGCCAATGAACTTAATAAAAAATCAAAAATCTGTTTATACTGAGAAAGGTAAATTGAGACACATTGAATTATTAAAGAGTTTGAGCATCTGATGATTCACAAATCAAGCTCTTCCAGACCACAAGTGGTTCAGCTAGGCCCAGTCACTTTGTTGTCACTGTTGGCTGGGACTGAGCCTCGAGAGAGAGGCCATGATATCTCAGGGAATGAAGATTACACATCAAAGATGAAGCACTAACCCCTAAACACGAGATACTTACTCAATCTGTGATATGCAGATTACTCTTTCTGCGTATTTCTCTTTCTCTGCACATTGCAGAGTTGCTATCAGGCCTCCTACCTAGCCCAGCTCACGGCACTCACATACTTCCCACCTTTCTCTCAGTCACTCATCCCTGAGCCACTCCCCTCTTTATGAATTAATAAAACCCGGGTTCAGCCCTGGGTCGAGGCCTTTGTTCCAGTTAGCCATTGTTCTAGTATAGATATGTGTTTGTATCTTTATTTGAGCCGTGGGTTGCACTGGAAGTGGTAGATTGGAATTAACTTGCTAGAATTCCAATAACTTTTCCCTGGGATCACAAATATAAACGATGCTGGACTGTGAGGATGCCCGGTGGAAGGGCTTCCTGTGTCCTGAGTGAAACCATTGTATGTGTGTGCATCTACCTGCATGATGATGATACATAATGCCTAGATATGTAAAAACTAAACAAATCCCTGCTACAATTTCTGATAGCCTGATAACAAGGCCACGTGAATAACCTGGCAGGTTCAGACTCTCACAACTTCATCTGATCCTGCTCTTGTGCAGTGGACTACAGTACTTGGTGTATGGAGACAAAATCACCGTTGACACTAACAAAACTTAAACTTAAATGCCATTCCAGGGTCTTGGGAAGTCTGGTAACTAGAACACGTTTATTCTGCAAAAGTAAGATATTTGAACTGCAATCTGTTGTGAACCCTGGATCTCTCCATCCTGACTTCTTTGTCACTCTTCTGTGTCCTGTGACAGTGGAATGGCCATGAGCATTTCTGAGATCCAATCTAGGGGAAGTTGTGTTAATTAATCTGGACAAAGAGAAAAGTGTTTTTGTGGTCTGTCCCAACTTCCATGTGTAGTAGGTGAGTTTTGCCAGCCATCCGGGCACAAAGGTGCAGGAGCACAGGTCATATCTTGGGGAACAGAAGCTCTCTGCCTGCAGCACCGGAAATGTTGGTGGGTGGTAGAGACAAGGCTTAACGTGTGCAAAGACAGAAATTCATCTACGGAAAAACACCGGAAATGTTCTAGGAGAAGAATAAATTTATTGTCCTTTTTACGATATTTATAGATTTTTTTTTCAAATCTGTGATGCATTATGATTACTTTTTGCATTTTAAATAAAAACTGATTTTTGTGTCTACATTTAATATTTATATTTAAATTTATATATGGAGCCTCTCTTCCTTTCTGCTCCAAGCACATGGATTTCAGATCACAGAAAATCTGCATCTCCCCCTTTGGCAGCTGAGAAATGAGAAAACGAAGACCGGAGGCCTGGCTGGATTCCACTCACATCGGGATTAGGGTCCAGTTCAGATCAAGACCACATTTAGCTGAGATGGAGGAAAATTATTTCAGTGAGAATGTGTTACTCATGCACCCTTCTGACTTCCATTTGTAGTACTAGATTTAAGTATAAGATTTCAGGGTTTCTCTGATGCCATAGGTTTAATTCGAAAGGAAAAGGATGCATTTTGCTTTTATCCAGCCGTAGCTTCTCTTTCTCTTTAGTTTTGGTCAAACTACCTCCTATTAGGCTCCCTTCCTTGCCTGGGTTCCTTTCTTTCCAACAGGCTTTACCTGGCATCCCTTCCTCTATTCCAGCACTTCTCAAGACATTTTTTTTTTCTACCCACCGCCCAGGAATGGCACCACTCATTTTTTTTCTTTCATTTTGTTTTTAACGAAATTTTATTTTTAAAAGTATAAGAGGCTCTAAGACAACTCTTTATTGTAGCTATCAGTGGCGAAACATGTTAAGGTAGGGAATCTAGATGGTTAAATAGAAATGGAAAAAGGGTTATCATCATTTCAACTTCATAAAATTTATTCAGCTTTCTTAAGTTTTTATGTAATTTTTTTTCTCACCTAGGATACCATCTTACTTCAAATAGTCAATTCTCCTTAGGCTCCTCCAAGGCGTACTAGTTAGATTTTTGTGGGATATTTTTATATTTGAGTGTGTGTATTCTTCTCAAGATTAGGCTGAGAACATGGGTTTTGGGAAGAAAAAAGCTCAGAGGTAAATGCCACTTTCATCACATTATTTCAAGGGCACATACTAACAGCATTATTTATTAATGAACATGTTGACCTTGGTCATCTGACTTTGACTATGCTTGCCAGGTTTCCACACTGTAAAGTTTTGTGATTTTTCCCCCCTAGGATATGATACTCGTCGGAGGAAAGAAACTACAGCCTACCGTAAAGCATGGTGAGTTATGCTACCCACTGAGGGCAGAGGATTTATATAACATATTTGAATTCTGCTGCATGGGATGTTTGTCTCTTCTCTATCATATCTTAATTTACTCAATTATATCAATATGGATTCACTGATGCTGATTTGATATTTGTTTTGTACTCTGAGTATTCAGTACTTTAAAAATTTAGTTTGTTCTTCAAACCTTTCCAGCTTTGGCTGCTGAGAGCACTTTCAGCCTGCTTCTGTGGCTCTTTGCCATACGTACCTACATTAGCGTACTGCTTCCTCTTTTGGTTGTTTTTCTGTGGCTATTCCCTTACTTTCTGGTGCTACGAAGTGTCCCGCTGACACTTCCCCTGCTAGGAGGTGTCTTAGTCACTTTCTTCATCAGGAAGATAAAATACCTGACACCCACACTTCAAAGGAAAGGAGGTTAGAGTTGAGTTCTTTGTCTAGAAAGAACAGGATTTAGTTGGGGCTGTTTTTTATCGCATCAGTTGGCATTTCCAGATAACTGGCTTCTGTGGTTCCAAGTCTGGGGATATATGAGGCCATATAAACAAACAAACAAACAACACACACGCACATAAATAATGAAAATCCAGAATTCATCACCATATCACCACATTGTTCCCTGAGTCCTAAAGGTCTTTATGTGGCCTAGATTTTTCTCTCAACTGTTCAGGGTTGCCTTATGTTTGTTTTATACATAAGATCTTGGGGTTTTAGTTATACTTAGCAGGAAAAGTAGGTAAGAGTATGTCTACTTCATCTTCCAGGAAGTAATAATTAAATTCAATAGCGTATTGTGACTGTAATTTGTTTCTGGTGCAATTGTCTCCATTTTGTCATGAATGATTCATTAAATACTTTTTTCAAACATATGAGAGAAACTCTACGCTATAGTTCACTTCAAGGAGAATATTAGGAAATAAATGTGCCACGGAAAAGAGGTGAATATTCACTTAAACTTACTTAAATTGTAGTTTTGTGTTTAAGTAAAGCGTGTACAACCCACTGAGCAGAGTAATTATTTTGTTTCTGTCCCCACCAGATAATAAGAGATCTGCCATACAATACAGGGGTTACTATGGAATCAGATTTCTATAAAATTAAACGCAAAGGTTTTGCTTCCATGCAATAATAATGAGATGCTATCCCTGAGCATTCCCAAAGCAGCGCCCTACATCTGGAGGAACTCAGAAACTTGCCAGGGATAATTTTACGGGTCAAGTAATCTGGAGTCAATTATCACCTTGCCTACTAAGTAAAATGGACTCAAATGCCCTAAGTTCATTTACTCCTGTGGGTTCTCTGGAACCATTAACCAAAACCTCAATTTCATAAAATACAACCCCTCCCAAAGTTAGCATAATAGTATAATTCAGTCATATGATCACTTAATCATATTGAAAATAATAAGCTTTTTAAAATTACACAATGGCTTTCAGGTTCCAGTTTATCTTTTAAAATAAAAAAGGTTATATTGCTTTTACATCAATTCTTGAGATCCTTGAACAGGGGTGGAATTATCCATGTGAATCTTCCAGAATTCAAATATGCACCTATTAATGCTGGAAATGAATTGATATTGGACAAAATGTGGAGTTACATACATTCTAAAGAAAGGATTTCTATTCAAGAAAGCTAAGGGAAGTAAATAGAAATAAAAAGAAAATTACCACTATTAGTGTAAAAAAAAATTTACCAAAACCCATAGTTTTTAAAGTGCAGAACAGGTTATGAAGTTTATTCAATTGTGGTAAAAGGAAGAAATGAATAAGAGACAAAGTAGTTGTGAAAATCAATAATTCTCTTAAGTGTGGCCCTTGAATCAGTAGCATTAGAGCAGTTTGGAGCTAATTAGACTTGCAAATGCTCACCCCACCCCAGGCCTACTGATTCAGTTCTCTGGGGACCCAGGCTAACAGTCTGTGTTTTGACAAGCACTTCAGGTGATTCAACATATGTGTATATTAATTAATATTAATATTTCATATCAAAAGAATTTGAAATATTTTTCCAATGTGTGCATATAATTTGCCCCTTTTCATTTTTCTTTTGGATTATCAAATAATCCAAGAGTCCATTCATTATTTCTCTCATAGTTTTATTTCTCTTAATGAATTATTTATCAGTTTTGGTAAAATCTGAATTTTATTTTGGTTTCAATTTACTTTCAATGACAGATTACTCACTTTCAATTTTATTATTCATTTTTAGGGAATTTACACTTCAATAATGGGTAATATGTCATTTTGAACTGGTTTTATTGAAATATCTTAGAATGTCTTTACAAACTGAAGTTTATTATTATTATTACTATTATTTTAGGTTTTTGAGAAAGGGTCTCGCTATGTAGTTCAGGCTGGCCTTAAACACTGTGTAGTCCAGGCTGGCCTTGAACTCGTGGTGATCCTCCTGCTTCAGCCTCCCAAGTGCTTGGATTATAGGTGTTTACCACCACTCCTGGCCTGCAAATTGGATTTTAAATGGGATATTCTAAACACAATCCCTGTTTAACTGAACCTAAAATGTGTCAGTGCCACTCCAGCATCTTAAGGAGGGAATATATTAAAGAGAGGATCTGAGTATGGAGAGATAGTTATTAACTTAAATTGCAGGGAAATTATTTTATTCTTGCAAACTCTACATATAACAACAGGGCCATATTGCTAAAGTCATCCACCCTTTGGTTCATTAGAGCTTTCACAGACAGCTTTTGTGGAAAGAAATGAGTGAGGCAATGGTGCTCCAGAGCTAAGGAAGGTTGCTGCCAGGCATCATCCCCAGCCCTGCTTATCTAGAAAACCACTTAAACTATTTTCTCTGGCAACACAAACCTTGCTAAATAATCTATTTTACATTTTAAGAGTATTGCAAGATACCCAACTGAACAACAGTATAATTCAATTTAAGAATGTTCTTGATCCAGAAAATATAATGTGCTGAGTGGTTGAAAGATAGCAAACAAGTATGCAATAATAATCCAGGAAAGCATTCCATTATATTTTCAACACTACTTTTTTAAAATAAGGAGATGAAAATCTAACATACTAAAGTATTGTAAGGGAAGTCCATTTCATACAGAAAATAGGTCAAGATGAAAAACAGAGTAAAAATTACCTGTCATTTCATTAATAGAAGGATTATAAATTTTTTTTCCTATATGGTTTTTAAGAAAATCAACTCCTTAAGTTCAGTGGAGACTGAGATAATGTTCAAATTTCTGAGTAGTGGTAAAAGCTAAGAAATTAGAGGGTGAGAAGGTGGGAGAGGAGGTTTAGTTAGTTCTTTCCTAGGGGAGATCATGACCCCCAAGCATGGCTAGGCACATTTTCCTGGATGGGATACCAAGGCCACTTGAACATGATGGAGGTCTTTTTTAGGGCTAGCTCATTCCTTTGAGTTACAAAACCAAAGGGTAGCTGGATAGAGGAAAGCCTTTGAGTCACTTAACTGGAAAGATGAAAAGTAGAAAGGAGGAACATACATCTTTTTTTTTTTTTTTTTTGAAGCCTAAACCTAGCCTACCAAATGATTTCCACCTCCAGTAAAGAATATTTGTACAGGAAAAGTTCATCACTAAGGGAGGTTTTATGATATCTCCTTTGGAATAAATGAAGGATCAAGGACAAGTGATATTTTAATGCACTAACCCTAATTATATGGAAAGTAAAGGAAGATTTTAAAAAATTTGAGAAAGTTATTTTAAAATGTTCTGAAATTAAGCATTTTTTTGGTCAATTCTTCCACCAACCATTCATTCAACGAACATTCATGGAACAGCAGCTACCATGTGCCATGCGTTGTGCTAAATTCTGGGAATAAAACAAGAGTTTTACACCTTGAGCAAAGCACAGTCTGGTAGAGAAAGGCTGTATATAAACAAATAAGTGCTATAATAGGTCAGAAGTGATGACACAATTGTATCATGTACAGAGTACCATGGGAATACAAAAGAATTATGTATGTGTGCATGCATGTGTGTGTGTGTGTGTGTGCATGCATGCATATGTGTTATGAAGGAATGTGGTCATTTAAATTGTAGTCTGAAAATCTTCGACGTTCTTCCTTTTGGGAGGTGGGGTTTCTGTACTCTCCTCTTTCATTTGGGCAAACTTGCAGCTGCTTTGAGAAGCAGAGTATGATGGAGATAAAGCTAAGAGACTTCTGAGGCAAGGTCCTAAAAGGCCAGGATACTTCCTCCTGTTCCTTGAATGCCCATCCTCTGCATGTTCCCAACACACACGCAGTGAGAAGACTGAACCACTCGGAAAGGCCTTTCTGATTTCTGTAACTCCAGCTTCTGGCTCATCCCTCCCCACTGCCAGACCTTGAGTGAAGAAGCCTGCAGACAATTCCAGCCTGTGGTACTCGTGTCTCTTAGCTGAGGTCTCAGTTATCATGGAGCAGAGAAGACATCTAGGCTGGACCCTGCTGAAATTTCTGACACACAGAATCCACGAGCGTTGTAAAGTCGTGGGTGTTTTACACCACTAAATTTGTGACGGTTTTTGAGGCAGCAATAGATAATCAGAACAGATTTTCAGGCAAGGGTTTATAAAATGTTCATCCCTGGAGCTAAACAAAATCACTATTAGGAGCACAGGCTTTAGTATGAGAGCCAGGTGTAGATCCTAATTCTACAAGGAATTAGTTATGCCACTTTTATATCCTCTAGTAGGTTTGTTGTAAGAACTGCGAGAGATAATGACTAAGACTGCTTCTTACAGTGATGGCATAAAGTAAACATCAGTGCTTAACTTAAAAATACGAGTAAAGTAATAAAGACGTAAAATAGTAAGTGGTCATATTAGATGTAATATCCATCATTCCAGTTAGGGTAACCACATAATTTGGCCCGCTCAGAACAATTTCATGTATTCCCCTCATTGTAGCATACTTTCTATTTTAGCATATACACTGGAGATTTGATTGATTGATTGATTGATTGATTCACTTTAAAGTGAAGTATCAACATTAATAGTTGATTAAAATAAAGGTGGGTCTGGTAGACCTCTGATTGGTCCTTACAGCTTCTGTTGTACAGTGTGGAACTCTTAAACTTGTGCTTCAATTGAAAAGATTGTGCCTCTATCTTCTCCCAACTCTGTGTAGGTGAAACACACAATAATTCCCTTTTAGGGACATCGCAAAAGACACTGATAAAATGAAGTGCAATAGAATGTGTACGACAAGAGACAGATTAGCCCTAGGGTTGAGTGGTGTGGGGAAATGTTGGAAGCTTCTGCTTCTGCTGGCTACTTGCACCCTGCTGGACCACAGCCTCTGCTTTACTCTTTGAGATGCACAAACCCGCAGGGCTGCCAATTTGCTGCATGAATGGGGAATGCAGGAAGGTATGAATTAAACGTACATCAAGTAATTTGGAAAACAGAGATTGAGCAGTTATTCTGTAGTGGGTACAAAAGTGGTCAAATGTTCTTGCTGTAGTGATTTTGTCATTTATTATATAGTGCAAAACAGTACTTGTTTGTGTATCATATTTTTGGTTGATCTTTTTTGTTTTTCAGTAAAGCCGTTTGAAATCAATAAGGTCAAAAACAAAATAAGACAAACAAACCAAAGCATGTATTCAGTAAAAAACTAAGTTCTTAATTTTCATTTCTTAGTAAAGGTGATGAATGTAGTAAGAATGTGCCAGTTTTGAGATGGCTACAGTCCAACCATGGGAACTATAGTGATATCATCGACCATGCAAACACAGGAAAGTGAAAACTTTCCTAAGATACATTAGCATCTACTTCAGAAGTAGAGAGTGGCTACTCATCTTATGAAAATTGTATGTAACTTTGCATTGAAATCAAATGAGTCTTTGAGTTACTTCCATTCATTTCTAATTTCTATTTAGGCTTGTAAAAATGAAGCAATGTTTACTAATGATTTGGCTCTGCTAGAACTTCACGAGAAGTTAAAGAAAGCATGCTTTATATTAGTGCTGTTAGAGTTTTCATATAGAACACCATGTAAATTAACTCCAATGTTTCGATTTTTTAAAATTCAGCTCATGGATTCAGTGACAAGATTTTGGAATTAATTTAGCTGGAAGTAAAATATCTAACACTATTATGATTGGCATATGAATTAAATTCAACATTTAATATTGAAGAAAGTGATAGATTTTGATGTGAAAATACAGATAAAATATTTATGCACAGATGGGTCAGAATAAAAGCAATGCTATTATTAATTCAAGAAATTTATGGGGTTTAGATACTTGGAATTAGTTTTCATGCACAGTCAATTCAGTTTGCATCTAAATACGTAAGCATCTATAGTGTGCTAATTAGAACATATAGTTGCTGAAATTTAAACAAATTTTTGTATACATGTGATCGAGTAATGAAATATAAACTATTCTGTGACAAAGTTGATGTTGAATAAAAATGTTATCTAGCAATGCATGCTTTCTTCTTTGCTGTCTATCATCAATGAGGCTGATCAACTGTATAAATCTCCTTTAATACTTTACAGTGGCACTAACCCTTTAAAAATGAATCCTCTAAATAGTTTGTATATATTCAAAATCAGTTGGAAATGTATAATTAAATTATTCAATGGAATGCCAACAATCTCTTGACATTTTAATATCAAAAGGTCAAATACATTTGCCATTTTTAGATAATTTCTTTTTTTTTCTTTTCTTTTTTTTTTTTTGTGGGTACCGGGTGGTCGACCTCAGGACCTCGCGCGCCAGCAGGCGCCCGTGCCACTGAGCGATATCACCGGCCCCTTTTTCGTATGTGGGTTCCGGGAGTCGAACTCGGGCCGTCGCGCTTGCCGGGCAGGCGCTTAAGCAGCTGAGCCATCTCACCGGCCCCAGATAATTTCAATTATAGATTCAAATATTCAGATTTAGTCCCATAAGATAAATGTAAGGGATAGACTGAACAAAATCAATGAAAAGGTCCCATATGGAATACAAATCATGAAATTCTGTGATTTCATTTTGGAATGTCTCGACATGACAATTTTTAGATGTGGCTTACATTGTTTATACTTTGATCGAAGTATCTGCAAATTTCATCCAAGTATTTTTTACTTCTGTATTGTACTGTCACCTCTAGACATTCAATTTGTGTGTTTTCTGTTTTTAAATTTCCCATGATTTTCTTTAATCTTCACATGATTTCTTTTGCCTTCCTGAACATACAAACTTTAGTTATAATAACTATTTTAATGCTTTGTCTATTAATTCATGATTTGTGTAATTTATGGTTTAGTTTCTATTGATTTAATTTTACCCATTATAGTTCATATTTTCTTTTCATGTTGGGTGGATTTTGTTTGGATGCCACGTATTATTGATTTTAACTCACTTTGTACTCCTACGGATACTCTAGAACTTTGTTCTGGGGCTCAGTTTAATACTTGGAAATAGTATGATGCTTTTGAAGGCTGATTTTGAAACTTCCAGTGGTGGCAAACCTATGGTATGCGTGTCGCAGCGGGCTATTTGTATCACTGAATGCTCTAAAATGTTCGCCATTACTGGAAGTCTAAAGTTTCTTCATGTTTTTAGAGAGGTATACACTCTGGCTGGTAAAAAATCAAACTACTACCATCTGTGTGCTGTGGAGATCGATCTATTTTTTTTATTTCTGGTGGCTTTTCCACCGGATTGGAGTAATTTCCTTGTATGTTAATTTTTATTTGCCTGAAGACTTGAGGGGAACTCTGTGATTTCCTGGGGGTCTCTCCTTGTATTGCTCTGTCTTCTCTGCGTAGCTGCGGCCTTCTGCATCACAAACTCCATTCCTTTCTCCTCCTGTAAATTGTCAACTCCACCTTTTCAACCAAGTCTGCCTTCCTCTGGTATGGGTTTCTTTACCCTGGAAACTCTTTATAGGTCATAAGTTCTGGAACTGTACACTCACCTTACTTGCTTTTCTCTTTGGCACTCCTTGTTGCCCAAAGTCTGGAAATTTTGCATCATATACAGTATTTTGTCATTCTTAAATTGCTTAAGGGAGAAGAGTAAGTGCAGTTACTGTTACTTTATTAAGGCTGGGAGCAGAAGTCCCTGACAATAAAATGTGAATAAAATTGTTACTTATTTCTACTAATATATAGCATCAAGTGATTAATTAGTAAGTACATATCTCAAATATCATACAGCTTTAATTATTTCTATGTCTCTTTTCATCTGGAAAATTTCCCAGTGTGGACGATAAATTATCTGGTAACTCTTATACTTTCATAATATATCTTACTGTTCTCTATTAAAGTAATTCACACAATTTCGGGTTAAATTCTTTGTTTAAATTTAAATAAAATTAGAGTGTGTCAAAATAATTCTCTTCATACATATTTATTAATAAGCCCAATGATTATATTTTGAAACAGCTTAGAAAATAGTTCCTGATTAAAGCTTTCAAAATGTGTAAGAAAATTCTGTCAAAAGCCTGGCACTATAGCAGAATTCGGAAGTACATACATATTTTTTTCAACCTCATAAACAAAGAATTCTGTTAAATATATACCACTCAGTTTATTTTATACAACAAATATGTTTCCTTGCTTGGTTCTTCTTGTTTTACCTTTTTTTCCCCCTTTCATTGTTTCTCATTTCCCTTCTCCATATATGTTTAATATTTGTCCTTGAGTATGTGAACCCTGATAAATATGTGGTATTTTAGGTTTATTTTTAATTTAATAACATTGAACCGTAGACAACTCCATTGTGTTACATTTTTTCACTCTATATGTTTTAAGATCTATTCATGTTGGTATATGTAAACCTGATTCATTGTTTCTACTTGTTTAGCGTTCCACTGTGTGTATCTACCGAGTGTTGCAGAGTATCCTAGAGATAGACCCCATGGTTGCTTTAAACTCTCACCTATGCAAACAAAACCATTGTCCTTGCTCACTAACCTTATGAGTATACATCATATGTGGATTTCTCTAAAATATAAATGTAGGAATGGGTTTGTGAATCATAAGTTCTCTGAACACTATCAGATTACTATTCTTGAAATTGATGCTAAAAAACATTATCTTTAACCATGCAGGGATCCTGACTTAGCCACAAACCTAACATTTGGTGTTTTTCAACTTTAAGTTTTGCCAATCTGAGAGGCATAGAATAGTATGTCGTCATTTCAATTTTTATTCATTTGATTACCAGTGGATAATCAATTTTCATCAATTTGATTACCCACTGGTAATCAAACATATGTCCTTACTTGATTTCCCTTCTTTTTTATTTAAAAACTTGGCCTATGTTTTAAAATAGTTAGACACAAAATATTTTTCATTGATTTAGGACACTGTATTATGTCATTTTTCTGTTTTCCACTAATTTTGGCTAGCCTTAAGATATGATAAAATATGCTGCTCTTTTAGTATTTCTAATTTAGGATTCCTATTTCAGAAGTCCCTTTGAATTCCTAGGTTCATACAAGTAATCTTTCACCTTTTCTTCAATTTGCTTTCCATTTTGACTTTCCCACGTGGGACTTTATCTCATCTGACATTCAGTTTTGAATTCATGTCTTACTTCATCCTATATGTTGAGCTACTTTTTCCATCTAACCCTTATGAATACTTTTACACATCACAGGTCTTAGGCGATGTTTTAAATATAATATTATTTTTAAAAAGCAGTGTTTATCTCACTATACACTGATAACATTCACAGATTCTCAGGTGTGGTTTTCATATGTTTGCTAGATACAGGTATTTGCACATTTTGTTAGCTGAATGATCTTACAAGACCCAACTGCACAAATGGTGGTAATTAGTATTTAGTAGATCAGCCCAAAAATGTCAGAAGTTGTGGATTTATGGTTACTGCAGGGGAAAGAAACAACAGAGAAACAGCATTAAAATAAATGTATACATCACATCCATAGGCTGCCTTATAAGGGGGAGTGTGGAGAAGTTGGGAGTAAATTGTATTTTTCCTCCCTCTGCAGTGCTGTACCAAGATGCACATTTGCCTCCAATTAGGAATGATGATGAATGCATGCATTTTGGAATTAGAAGACCAAATGAAATTTAGACTGGGATTTTTATAACATACTGGTCACAGAGATGTCTTTTTGATATGTAACTCATGACAGAGCTTTTTAAGGGTCTGGACAAGAACAGGTAAATCATCAACTTTATTATTTATCACTGTGTTATCAAAACACAGTGTCAAAAAATGGGGTTACCTTAGACTCATGTTACCTCATACCCATGATTACAAAGCAACACTGTTCATCAGACATTGCCTACCTTGACCAGGGGTTAGTGCCAAGCAGCTAGTTAAACAGCTCAATGGCTTCTTGAGAAATCTTCCTAAGGTTGTGGGTAATTTTCTGGAGGTTGCAAGTGACCTCAGCATTGCCCACTGGTAATCTCTCACAACCTCACCCTAAGTACAGCAGAAACTGCCATGGTGCTGGGTGGAAATGGCAGTGTGTAGTAGTGGATTCTGTCAGGATGTCATGAGTGGCCCGCGTGTCAAGAGAGTGAGACTATCCAGAGCAATCAGCTTATAGTCAGCATGCATCCGAGGTTGAAGTCTGACTGGGTTTCATCATCAGGTTTGTTCTTCACAACCACTTATGCTTCTGCTCAGCTTCCTTCTTATTTCAATGTAAAAAACATTCAAAACATGTTTCCTTCCCAGAGTTCAACGGGGTGTGATTTTCACTGGATGCTTTGGTCAGTGCTGACCACTGGATGCCGTGAATTTACTAGAAGGAATGTTCGCATAAAAAATACTGACGCCAACCTCAGGAAGCACTGGGAAACCACGTCCTGCTTAAGCTTCAAAAGAGTTACCTAAACATTTCAGTTTGTTGATTTTTTTATTGTTATTTGTTGATTCCATTCTGTATAGCAAGCCCTATAACAAGGAATTCAAACATGTCAGTTTATTTAATCTTCACAGAAATTCAGTGTAGTTAGGTACTCTCATTATTTCATATTACAAAATGGTGAAATGAAGATCAGAGAAGTTAAATAATCACAACTATTAAAAAGCAAATCTAGGATTTGGACTTTGGCAGTTGTGTAACTTCTGACCGTGAAATATTTCCCTTTCTAGGCATGGTAGAGGAGATACTTAGCAGAGAGGCAACATGGGAAGATCTGCAACTGCAGAGGAATTCCAGGTATTTCCTGGGGACTGTAGTTTAGGGTGTGTGTAGACTCACAGGACTGAGGAACCCCGTAAGTGTGTCTCCTAATTGATTCTTTAGGCAAAGAACAGTCATTAAAAAGTCTTCAGAAATAAGTACTTAATCAAATTTGAATTTTCAGAAAAATTTTTCCTAACATTTCTAGTAGATCTATGGAAGATAGATTCAAAAACATAAGCTGAGTTGCAGAATCCTCTGATAATGCAAGAGACGACAAATGTAAACTAAACCATGAGATGTGTTTACTGAAGTGAAGGACATTGAAGAGATACTAATGGAGGGAAACAGCAGGACACGTCTCAGAAATTGGCCCAAATATTTTCTTTCAGTTCAGTCTTACAATTCAGTCTTAGATGGGAAAACTTAAGAGAAAGATAATGAGGAATATCTAAGCAAGAGAAATTTTTTATTATGAGGAGATTAATGATTCAAAAAGCTAAACAAGGACTAATAAAATTTGAAAAATTTAAGGTTGCATATATTCTATTATAACTTAGTATTTAATTTTGTGCATCTTTATTTCTTTTTATAACTCATTAGAGAAGCATGTTCTAGTGACCAATACATATTTTTTTGAATATTTTGCTTGAAATAATGTAGTCTCCAAAAACAAAATAACTTCTCTAATTCTGCAGAAAGTATTCAAATCTCTAACACAATCAGTCTTATTTATTTATTTTTCTTTGGTAATGTTGAAATGTTGAAGAAGAATTTGTTTAGTGTCAAGAGATTTGGCTTTGCCTCCTTGTTCAAGTTAGTTGACAGTTTTGGAGTTCAATTTGATAAGTTTACTGATTTACTACCATGTACACAGCACTCTGTCAGCAGGCAAGGAGTCCTGAAGTACACACAATGGTACTTCTTTCCTTAGGAGGTTTTAGTTTAAAAGTATAAGTAACTTGTGTAAATCATTTGACATGTAGAGTAAAATAAGTGTAGAAAAGAGGGATGTAAAGTGTTATGTAATTTGAAAGAGAAAAACTCTACCATGGGGAAAAGATGGCAAGGAAAGGGAACATTTATTGCATTTACATTAAGAGTGAAGCATCTTTCCAAATAATATGAGAATTTTGGATCACTCCATCTACTGGATTATAGTACTGTCAGACATAAATTTAATTTTAATTGACTATTAAATTTTATTTAATTAAGTAGAGCCATGCGATGTAAGGCCTTAAGGCACAATATCTTGTGTTATCTTGACATCTGGTGAACACAGGAAGGCCTTTAGTAGCCGAATTGCAAGTTCCCTTCTCACTCTGCCCTTGTAGATAAGCTCCCTTAGTCAAAGAGCTTCTTCATCAAGGGAGTCATGCATAATTCCTGATTCTCTGACGTGAGTTCTCTACCAGCCCACTGACTATCTGAACAAGCCAATCACATCCTGTGATGGTTAATCTCGATTGACAACTTAACTGACTTGAAAGATGCCTAAGAAATCAGTAGGACACTCTTCTGGATGTGTCTGCATGGGTTACAGGGACTGTATCTTGTCTTTGCCCCTTTCCTCTCAGGCTTTTCCCTGCTTGCTTCTTCCTGGCTGCTTCTGAGTTAGCGGTTTTCCTCCACCATGCCCCTCTACCATGATGTTTCTGCTTTGGACTCAGCCAATCATGGACCAAAACCTTTAGAACTGTGAGCCAAAAGAAACCTTCCCTCCTCTAGGTTGATTTTCTTAGGTATTCAACCACAGGAAAAAAAAATCTGACAAATACACTCCCTCTGTGGGAACCTACCTTGTTCAGTGCCTGCTAGTTCATTCTGTTCCAGAGTGCACTCCTTGTTGGCTCTGGGTAGTATATGGCAGCTTCTAACATGGGCTGTGAGTGTACAAGTGTGAGACTAATAAGCTGTTGTCATCTTATCCACCTAATATTGCATACCATATGTTTGGATACCCCATGATTCTAGAGTGGAGTCCTTCTCTCAAGTGAGGTGACTGGGAAGTAAAGACTAGCCGCAGAGTAACTCACTCTAACCCAAATCCGATAATTTAACAATTGCTTACAGGCCACTTTGTATTCATTAAAACAATAATGAACTCTTTTGCTTAATGTATAAGATATTCCATAATTTTATCCTGTGCCTACCTCTCCAATGTTGCTTTGTAAAAGGGAGATCCACTCACTATGCATTCTAAACCACTTACCTTGTTTCATAATTCTATATGTCTTGTAGCTATGTAAAAAATATGTGTGGTTTTACACTTTTTTTTTCTCCTGGAAAAATGTTTAATCTCTTGTTCATACTCCTAAAAATTTCCAGCTCAACATGTGCACCATGAGGCTTCTCCCTGGATCCCATAGAGAAGCCATATTTGTGTCTTCCTGTATGTTCTCATTGCACTGTTTACCCATTAAAGCACATATTACTCTATATTGCAATTATTTGTTCACATACTTTCCTGCTTGAGTAGTCTATAATCAGTTTGAGGAAGACTTTTCTTATAAATCTTTACATTTTGGAGATTTATCCAGAGTGACTACCAAAGGCATAGCTAAAAATGCTATTGAATGAACAAAGGACAATTGTGTAGTTGTGTCTAGTCATGTTTTATAGACACAAAACTCATTATGCAAAAGTCTAAGTTGATTTCTGCTTTTCTTTCTTCCTCAATCCTTTTGTTGATCTAAGTCATAAGGGAACCGTAGATCTTCAACCACCCAGCAACATCTGTTGGTCACCAAGCATTGTAATTGTTCCTGTGGTCTTTTGACATTGGCCTTTGTATATTCTGCGGTGACTGCAGTCCTAACATAACCTCCCTCATTATGTCCACATGAATCACTGCAGTCTTTTCATTTCTTAATTAGACTCCTTTGGTGTGTTATGTGCTTTCTACCTCTTTTGCGCCATCTCACAAGCTGGGAAATCTCTTTCTTGAGACAATGCTAGGATACACAGAGTCTGTGAGCCTTTCCTAAGGCACGGCACTCGTCATTCTCATGCTGCCATTCTGGCCCTATGTTTCCATCCTCCGTGGACTAAGCCCTGGGACATAAAGCAGTTTCTTTCTGCTTTGGGATCACCTAGACTTATTTGGAATTTGTCTCATCCATATTTCCTAGCCTGAGGATTTTCTCTACCATTTTGTACACTCTTTTAAAGTCACAGCAAATTCTATCTCTTTAGGAAGAATTTCCTAGAGGGAAAATATCATTATTCTCACTTGAATGTGAAGGGATCTCAGCTTCTAAACTTCTATTTTAGTAACTGGCCAACTGCTTGGCATTTATTGTGCATAGCTTTGTGATATTGACACATATATAAATGTACACGTGTGAGCTTCGTTGTATCCAATTATATCATATGTTTGTTTTGTTTGTAGTTTTTGAACTACAGCTTATCTTTCCTTTTCTCTTTTGAGAGATTATTCTTGGTAAGTGTAAACTGTCCACAAATGCTATTATTCCTTTAAAAAATTACATATAGTTTGATTATTACATATTTATTTTGCATCCTTTCATCAATCCTACCACTACAAGTTAATTTTGTAGTTGTTTAATAAACAGCTTCCTGATGAATGAAAAGAGTAAACTTTACACTAAATCACTGTTTCATAGCATGTGCAATTCCACTAAAGAGACAATGGTTTCCAAATGACAAAAACTGTTTTTCAATCTTAGTTATGGTCCACTTACTTCAAACAATACTTAATATTATAATATTTTAGTATGACAATAGATTTGGGACAATCCTTGAGAATTCATAGTAATTAGATTTGCAGATGGTTTTAAAGCTTTTCAATTTTTTGAAACAACAATTTAAGCATAATGAGGAAAAGAATTAGACATTGCATGTCAGTTAACTCAGTTACTTTGAAAACAAGCTTAATATCAAATTGCATTTGCCATCTACCTATGGGCTTATTCAACTGTCGCAAAATAGTTTTGCATTTTGTAAAACAAGGTCAAGCTAAAAGATTTACTCTGACAAATTCAATATTTGATATGCAATATAAATGACATGTGTTTGTCTGATGAAAGACATAAATGCCTGAACAAGCACATATGCTTCTATATGGAAGGATTTTTTTCTTTTGCTCAGATTATGCCAAGTAGAAATATTGTCTCTATTGCTGTGAACATTTTTATTATCATGTCTCAACAGGAGTGCTCTGGTTGAGAAAACATTTTCATTCTAAGTATCTTATTCCCCATAGGCTTTAAGTTTCTTACTTTTATTCTCAATCCAGAAACAATTTTTTTCCTTCTTTTGGAAATTTGGTAAATTCTGTGTGGCCCATTTTGGGTTATTGGAGTATAAAAATGATAATTTTTTTCATCAGATAGGCAATTTCTCAGGTACTCTGGGGATAGTTAAGAAATGATTTTGGAGAGTCAAAGTTTCTTTAGAATATAGCTGTTTGAGAAAAAGTATTTCATTAGAAGTAAGATCAATAAAATAAATGAGTGGTAGATTAAGAGTGAGAAGAGAATATTGAATCTGGAAACTGAATAATGAATTTTGTGATAAATATTTTAATCTATCAGTTCTTTTCTGTCATATGTTAGGAAAGGATTAGCAATAGAAGGCTCTCTAGCCACACAGTTGCTCTACTTCCAAATTGTGCTTTTCTACATCTTCAGTATCTCTGACTGCAAGTCCTTCCTCTGTGTATATTTTTACATCAGGAATAGTAGTCAGGAGTAGAGTAGAAAGAGTAGAAAGGAGATAAGGGTGGTCCTCAGGGTTCAGTGTCCCCTCCTTCACTTCCCTTCTGCATCTTTCAGAAAGACCACTATCAACAGAGGAGATGCATTACTTTCCCCATCACAGCTGTCACCTAGTTACGTCTTCTGCTATTTTCTGCTAATTATTTACTTTTCCTAGGATTCCAACAACTAAGATTTTGCAAAGAAGCAACTGTTATTTAAAACCAATAGCTATCTTGATAATATCAATGTTTTTCGTGCATACAATCAAGTCAATCTCCCAGTGTCAGGGAACAGATCTAGAGAAACACATGCTGCCTCAGTGAATCGATATTTTGGACAGCTACGACCTAACTGGTTGAATGTAAATGGTTAAAACCATGTTACTGAGTGCTGGTGAGATGGTTCTAGAGCGAGTACTGCTGCTGTTCTGCCAAGTTCCAGCCCGTTTCCCTTTGCCTGTTCTGTGTCTGCAGTGTCTCTTCCTTCTTCAGAGGACTGCCCTTGGGCTGCTGGAGCAGCTTGCTGGCATGCTTGGATGGCAGGCCACCTGCTCCAAAACACATGCAGATGGGAGAAAGAGTGGGCTGTCATGCCCATGGAAATGTGGGCCAGTCTTTCTGGAATAATTAGAAAAATTTTAGGTGGAAAGTGGTAAAGTTAGATAGCTAATGAGATAATGATATGAAAATGCCTCATTTTGCAGAACTATAGAGATGGCAGGGACTTTGACATCAATTTTGTCCCCATTCTTTTCCCCAAATGTATCTTAGAGAAAAATCATAGTTTTACCATATATTAATGGCTAATTTATAGTCTTACAGGATTAGACATTCCAGGGCTAGGGATATAGCTCAGCAGCATAGTGCCCACCTGGCAAGCGCGAGGGAGTGAGTTCACATTCCTGGTACCACACACACACACACACACACACACACACACACACACAAAAGGATCAGACAGTCCAGAGCTCTTGAATTTTCATTTTTTGTTTCCAAATATTTTTCCTGCTTAGCAGACTATTGACTACATTTAGCCAAATCCTCCATGTTTTATTACATTTTTTGGTCTCATTTTATTTAGGAATGGAGAATATCTATCATCATTGTCAGGATAACAATCTTTTGTACATGGAAAACTATTATTATGTTGATTTCTCTTGAGTTGACAACATAATTCCTTTCTTTGTGTATTTCTTTGCTTTTCAACAGTTGAATAATCTTACTGTTTTCAGATTCCTAAGTTTATTTTCCTAAGTGCACATCCCAGAACAACATATTAAGTGTACTTCATACATTAAGTAAGTAATCTACTCCTGTATTTGATTGCTGTACTGAATACTCTGTTAAATTTACATTAGGCTCCTGTCTAGTGTTGCATTAATATCTGTGTTTTCAATGTCTAACTAATGAGTGAATAACTGAATGAATAAGGAAATAAAAGCAAGAAAAAATACTATGAATATATGGGGGTTTTTTGCTAATCTTAAATTTTTTTGTCTTTTAAAAGTAAAAAAGCAGCTTAAGTGAATAACCTTGTCTTTGGAGTCAAGTCTTAGAATCATGGAAGGAGAAGCAACATAGTGTATTGCAAAAAGCATCCAAGACTGGAGTTTGAACATTGGCTCTGCTATTTTTCATTTGTATGATCTTAGAGAATTGTTTATCTTTCCATGATTCAGTCTCCTAGTCAATAAAGTGGGAATTTTGATAGGTATTTTGAAAGCTGTTTTAAAGGTAGACACTTCCCAGTTATGATTCATAGTAGCTCCTTGAAAAGTGGCTACTACTAATTGTATAGAAACCTCCAGTTTCAAGAACCAAGGAAAGTTGGTAAAAAGTCTTTGGCTTTCTCTAGCGGACCCTTTTCCAAAAATGACTTCATTTGAGAAGTCTTTACCTTACATAGAATTTACTGATTCATTTGAGACAATATGTGTAATGGAAGAATTACATAATTTGGAATTAGGAGACAAGAATCTCTATTGTTTGCTCTTTCTCATCTTTGTCATCATGAGCAAATCACTTAACATCTGCAGGCTCCAGTTTTATCATCGCTAATAAAATAAGGCAGTTGGAACAGACAATCGTAAGGTCCTTTTTAAAATTTTGAGATTTTGAGAGTCATTTTCAAAGCTCTTGGGAAGGTAGGGGAAGAATAGTGAGAACATCTGAGATAACTGAGATATAAAAACGGAACTCTATAATGTATAGGGCCAGTATAACATTCAAGATAGAAAAATTCTGGTAAACTAAGTTTTAAAAGAGAAGAAAAAGCATTGATCTTTTACTCTTTCTCTAAGGATATTTTGTAAAGTTCATTAATATTAAACCCCTTACATGCAAATTACATGTTCCTATGATTGCTTCTAATGGCATTAGATTGACATCTTTGAACCAGATAGCATTACGTTGAAAAAGGAAGAAAAGATACTATGAAGATAAGAGGGATTCAGTTGGTCAGGTTTAAGATGGTTAATGACACCACTTTTTTCTTTTGTGCTTATGACCTCTACATCAAATGCATTTATTTTCCATTAAGTTACATCCCCATTCTGGCAGATTTATTAGGATTTATTTATTTATTTATTTATTTATTTATTTATTTATTCACTTTGGTACTGGGGATTGATCTCAGGACCTCGCGCTTGCCAGGCAGGCGCTTGTGCCACTGAGCTATATCTCCAGCCCTTGCGTTTATTTTCCAAGAAGAATTATTTTCATTATGCATCTGAGAGGTGTGCAAAGCCCTATTTCCAGCTGACAGACTTGCCAGGCCCCTGGTGGGAAACCGATCTTAAGATACGCATTGTGCTTTTTTCACTCCCTCAAACTTAGAAACTTTAGGGAAAGGATTTTATTTTGCTCAGTTCACTCTTACACACATTGTCTGCCAGGGAGATTGCTGCCGCATGAACACATATGTATCCACCTTCAGTTTTTCACTTCAAATGGTAATGTCCATGATACAAATAATACACCCATCCTCCCCAATATGACTATGAATCTAATTACCTCTTTTTTCTTTTGTAACAAATGACAGAATGGGACAATCATGCTGGGAAAGAAAATGCTACGTTACTGCAACAACTATTGTAAAAATGCCATACAACCTTCACTGTTAAGATACATTTTTATCCATGATATTGAAAAAACAGAAAACAATCAAATAAAAATCATCTATAAAACCTTCCTGAAATAAATATAGATAATATTTTGGTATGTATTTTAAGCCACATTATATATATATATATTCTCAAAATTGAGTAATAATGTGCATATTATTTGAAAAAAATTTAAAAGAATAATTCAGAATATATAATGAAAAAATTTCCCTGATGTTGAATGTTTTAGAATACTGTATCATTGTAAGGATAAGGTGGACAGTGAAAGAAAAGCAACAGTGTTGAGAAGTAAGCTGAGAAGGCTCCTTAGGCTTGGTTTATGAATTAGGAAGGGTCTCGGATGCTATGGAATGGCAGAGCAGGAAGTGGTAAGCTATTACGTAGCATAGGCATAAAGGCATTCATCCCACCCCTCCAATACAGAGGTACTTAGCTCATTCAGCAGGACAACTTGGGGTACCTGAGATTCATTTGCTTACAGTGGAGCGGAACAAATATGGGCTTTAGACTCAGGTATTCAGGATTCGAATTCTGTCTCCTGCTAGCATAAGATATGCTACCCACACAGTTATTTGATATCTCTGGATCTCAGCTTCATTCAGTAAAATGAAGATAATAATACATAGCCTGTTCTGGGGATTAAATGGATCAATGGATATAAAGTGTGCAGTTTAGCTCTGGAATGCATTCAGTGCTCTTTTAATTGCACTGCTTTTATTTTTTATTTATTTTTTTTTTTGTGGGTACCGGGGGGTCGACCTCAGGACCTCGCGCACCAACAGGCGCCCGTGCCGCTGAGCGATATCACCGGCCCCTTTTTCGTATGTGGGATCCGGGAGTCGAACTCGGGCCCTCGCGCTTGCAAGGCAGTCGCTTACGCCGCTGAGCCATCTCACCGGCCCTTATTTTTAAAGTTAGGTTGTGGAGGGAAGACACTCTGTTTTGCCCGCAAATATGTTCAGTCACGTCAGTGGTTCTGTCAAGGATATTGCATAGGAATTTTGACAACTTATCTGTGTGGTTATTTCTTTATAAAGAATTTCTCAAGAAACTGGTAATGATTGTTTTCAATCAGCTTTAGCTACCAATCAAACATAAAGTAATAAATAAAAACAGTTAAATGGGACAATACAGATTTAATGGCTGTTCCTTGTACTGTTGCCCTGTCCCTCCATCCTTTCCAGTCCTCTTAGCCTATTCTCCCATGTTCTTCTTCTTCACTAGGCTCCAACCATTCCTGACCCTGGTCTCCATCACTAATAAATTGTCCTGCGGTGTTATGATGAAATCCTAACCCCCGTACAAGCGTGTATTGCTCGGCTTTTCCTATGGCTCTCGCTTTGACAACTGTGTGGTCTGATAAAATCAGGACAGTGATAATAATAGTACACACATACACACACACAGTTTTATACTACATAAGTCTGCTATAAGGATTTAATGAGTTCAGGCATTAAGATATATCAAGCACTAAAACTAACTGGTAGATAGTAAGCTTATATCTATTTTAGTTATTTTCTGTAGAAATAAGGATAATGGTAACGACCATATGACTTTGTTTGGAATGAACTAGATAATATATCTAAAAGCACAAAATCTATCACCCAGCTTACAGTAGCCCTCAATGATGTAGTAATTCGGTTCCTGAGAAATTGTTTCAGTGCCTCAAAGGAGTGGGGCTCTCTCACCTCAGACCTCCACATACTCAGGCCCTTTCACCACTCCAAAGCTTTTCTTCTATGGGTCTCTCCTACTCACTCTTCAGGCTCACGTTTACACATTTCTCCAGAAAGCCATTCTTGTTGACTGCTCAAGGGGGTGAGGTGCCCCTGCTCTGTCTCCTCATTCGCCACAGCACCCTGCACCTCTCTAGCTAGGACACTTATTATCCATTATGGTAATTGCTGAGTTTATTGCCCCACCTCCCAGTTGTCAGGAAGTTCTATGAGAAAAAAGAAAGTGTTTACTTTGCATACCCTGGACAGTTCCTGACATATAATACATATTAAACAAGTAATCTTAATAACATTGTTAAATAAAATGAGTAGTAGTCAGAAAGGTAGAGAAAAGCTCTGTCTGTCCTCTGCTAGGATTAGAACAAAGTAATTCCATGAAATTCAGTTGATAAATGTGTTTCCACAGGGATTATTAAATGATGTCAGATGCTAAGAGAGGTCAGGTAAGATAAGGACTGAAAGGTGTGCAGTGGGTTTGGTCACTAGGAAATGACCTGTGACGGGAGAGAGAGCAGTTTATTGATGTGGTTGATCAGGGGCCGATTGCAGAGAGAGGAGAAATGGAAGTGAGGTGCGACATAAAAGTAGCAAGTGCACCTCTCTATTTCAAAAGGTTTGGCAATGAAGCAAAAGGGAGTACTAGGGCAGTGCCAGGGGAAGGCATATCGAGCACTAAGGGACAGGTAGATAGCGTATGTGAGACTAACTGCGGGTGATGTTTCTGTGCATGTTTGTGTCTCTCAGTGTGTGTGTCCCTATATATGGCTGTGCCTGTGTGTCTGTGTATGTCTACGGTGAGTTCTCACCATGTGTAAATATGTGTGACAATGCATCTGTGTCTGTGCATAAGAGACAGGGAGAGAGAAAGAAAGAAAGAGAGAGAGAGAGGACAGTGGAGGTGGAAGAGTCTTGAACATACTCCTCTGTTGAGGAGAGTGAGTCAGTCACAGGAAAACCTGCCAACACTAAGGACCCAAGGGGAGGAAAGGGCAGGGCTCAGAGGACTGAGCTTTCTCTAGTTTTGCCAGTGAGGACTAGGTAGAGATTATATTTTTCCCATGCTTTATTTGCATGCATGCCACTTCCTGAATTACTCATCCTTTTTCTGGTAATACTCTCTCTCCATTCCAACCCACTTGCTAAGGTTCTGAGAAAATTAGGTTACATTTCATTGTCAGTGAGAATATTTGAATGTCATAAACGCAACAAATTTCTTTCTCTATTTTTGCTTATAAAACGTTTTTTCAGTCTTCTAGAAAGAACCTGAGAGAAAAGTGAAAAAGTGATACATTTATTCATTTAAAGTATATGTACTCTCCAGATATACATACATTTAGAATGGCTGAATTAAAAATGTATAGGATAATAATATTGAAATTTGTGTTCTTGTTTTAAAACTTTTGGTATTTGTTCATCTAAAAGAACATTGGCGGGATTCAGCAAAGAATATTGAATGCATATTACAAGGAATACAGAAAGTGTAAGCTGCTGTTTGCAATTTGTCACTGTCTAAATTCTTTGGGGAAGTGGAAACTTACTGAAAGAGCTTATATTTGGCAGAACACTACAAAAGAGGTAGAAAACTTTAGAGCGGTACTTTTAAGGAGAATGTGTTTTGTGATCACACGCAAAATAAGGAAGAATTTTTCATGTCCCCCCCACTGGAAGTCCTTTTATTTTTTTTAAAGAGAGAGAGAGAAAAAAAACCAATGATACAGAGTTTCAAAACAAGATAATAGGAAATTAACAATGGTTAATATATTGCGTATTGTTATCTTCAAAGTAGTTGCTCATATTACAAGATATAGGCATGGGAAATTGATCAAACAACATAAGCACAAACTGCTCTTTTCAATGAACTAATAGAAATTAGTAGTATAATTATCTTAGCTATCTTGTGTATATATATATATATATTTTTTTTTTTTTTCTTTTCCGGTCCTTCTTTTATCCTTTATCCCATCCCAGTTATTCTTTCCTTTTAAGCAGTTTCTTTCCCTTTCATAATATCTATTGTACATTTTGGATCTTATTTCCTCTTTCAGTTTCTTACACGAGGGAGACAATACAGTGTTTACACATGTGTATCTGATTTATTTTACTTGTGAGTATGGTCTCTAGTTGCATCCATTTACCTATAAAAGCCTTGAGATTATACTTCTTTATAGCTGAGTAGTACTCCATTGCATAAAAAGACCACATCTTTTTAATCCATTCTTTGGCTGATGGGCATTTGGGTTATTTCCAAGATTTAGTTATTATAATTTGTGCTGCTATAAACATGGGTGTACATATATCGCTGTAGTATGATGTTTTTAATTCTTCTGGGAAAATATCCAGAAGGGGAATAGCTGGGTATAATGGGACCTCTAATCCTAGTTTTTTGAGGAGTCTCCACACTGATTTCCACATTGCTTGCACCAGTCTACATACCCACCAACAGTGGAGAAGGGTTCCTTTTTCCCCACAGCCCTGACAGCATTTGTTATTGGTTAATTTCTTGATGATAACCATTCTTTCTGGGGTGAGATGGAATCTCAGTGTTGTTTTAATTTGCATTTCTTGAATGACCAATGATGTTGAACTTTTTTTCATATATTTATTTGCCATTTCTATTCATCTGAGAATTGTGTACTCCTCTCAGATGCCCATTTTTGGATTGGGTCTTTGAATTTGGGGGGTCTGATATTTTTCAATTCTTTATATGTTCTAGATAGAAATCCTTTGTCTGATGGACAGTTGGCTAAAATTTTTTCCCAATCTGTGGGTTTTCTTTTTAATCAGTTGGTGATTTCTTTTGATGTGCAAAAACTTTTTAATAAGATGAGATTCCAGTTGTTGATTCTTTGAAGTGTTTCCCGGGTAGTTTGGTTTTTGTTCATGGACTGTCTGCCTACCCCTATGTCTTCCAGATTTCTACCTACTTTCTCTTCCAGTAGATTTAGTGTTTCTATTTTAGTATTTAGATCTTTGATCCATTTTGACTTTAGTTTAGTGCATGGTGATAGACATGGGTCTAGTTTTAGTCTTTGGCATCTGGAAAGTCAGTTTTTCCAGCACCATTTATTAAAGAGACTATCTTTCTTCCAGTGAACATGTTTAGCCCCTTTGTCAAAGATAAGGTGGCTGAGTGTGTTTGTAGTTGTGTCTGCATCTTCTAATCTGTACCATTGATCCTCAGGTCTGTTTTTTTGCCTGTACCTTGTTGATTTTATCACAGTTTTGTAGTATAATTTCAAGTCAGGGATTGTGATGCCTCCTGCCTTGCCTTTGTTTTCCAGGATTGGCTTTGCTAATCTAGCTCTCTTCTGTTTCCACATGAATTTTAGGAATGTCTTCTCTAGATCTGTTCTAATGGTATTTTGATTGGGATTGCATTAAAGTTTTGGGAGTAGGGCTATTTTCACTATGTTGGTTCTTCCTATCCATGAGCAAGGGATATCTTTCCATTTTCTGATATCCTCTTCAATCTCTTTTTTCAGAGTACTGTAATTTTCAGTGTAAAGATCTTTTACTTCCTTTGTTATATTGATTCCTAAGTATTTATTTTTTTCTTTTTTCTTTTTTTTTTTTTTTTGGATGCTATTGTGAAGAGTGTGGTTTCTCTAATTTCTCTCTCTGTGAGTTTGTTTTTTGTGTACAGGAATGCTACAGATTTTTGAGTGTTGACTTTGTATCCAGCTAAGCTACCAAATTTGTTATTAATTCTAGAAGTCTCTTGGTGTAGTTTTTGGGGTCTTGTATGTAGAGTATCATGTCATCTGCAAATAATGATAATTTAACTTCTTCTTTTGGAAGTCCTTTATAAATGGAGTGATCAAAAATATGCAACCAATGATTTTAAAAATTATGAAATTGAAAATATTTTACTGAGTAGTCATTAAAAATTTAATCTGAACAGGGAACACATGCACAAATAAAATATTAAGAAGATACAAAATAAAATTCAGTAAAAAGAAGTTTTCTCTCTACTTCTGATGCAGACTACTGAGTTCCCATCCTAGAAACAACCACTTTTATTAATTAGTTTTTTTTATAGGTCTTTCTAGAGACATTCTTTGCATTTATAAATGTACTCATACTTATAATTTCCCCTGGATTAGTAGCAAATGTGTACTAACGCATGTGCCATGCATTGCTTTTTTTCTGAATGTTTCTTAAATTTAGAAAGTAAAAGATAATCTTTGATAACCTTGGCCAGATGAGCACTGGCCCAGAAGTTATTAGTCAGACTTCAACCTCTCCTTCTGTCCCAGACATTAACATGCACGGAGGCTTCTGTTTCCTACAGGGACAAGAGGGCGGAGCAGGATGGAATTTGGGTGGTGCAGTCTGTGGTTGTGGGAGCTAAAGACAGGAGTTATTTTCTGGCCCTGATGCTGGACTGGACTGTCCAAGCCAAGAAAAGTGACAGTTATAAAAAATAATCACAATATTTCTTTTTCTTTTTATGTTTAGAAGACATTTGGAAGATTCATGCAAAGTAAGAGATGGCCAAAAGTTAATTTCTGGGAAAGAAGAGCCATTTCAGAGTCTTGATGACCAAATATGGCATAAAATTGGAGAGGAAGCTATTTATTCCACTTCCCCTTGGGATCCAGAAATGATCTGACACTCCTCAAATCTGGGAGAAGAGAATGTGGAAAATTATAAGCCAGAGCAGGAAAGGAAGGAAAAAGTACACACTATGTGGTTACTGAGTGGGTTTTGGGCATGTGTGTGGCACTCTTTGGGTGAAACTTTTAAAATTATCCTCGGGATATTTAGAGATGTGCTAGTTACTAGTCATCAAAAGAACTAGGGCTCTTGCCATCATAATTTAGGCATTAAAACTGCCTGGAACTTTATATTTCCAATCTGGGGAGGCCTGAAGAAAATTGGGTTGTATGCAAACATAGAAAATACTAACTATAGAACATACACAATACCTTGTAATACGAAGGTGAAATGGAGATTTAGGTTGCGAAACAACAGACACTTATTCCAAGGTGAAGTGCTGGACCAGGATTTTAAAAGTAAGAAGCTGAGAAAGAGTAGATCATTCTTCAACTCTTCAACCTAATCAGGAATATAGAGAGTAGAGAAGCAGATTGAAATGTAGTTTATTAGGAGAATTTCTTTAATGAGCCGTCCTGAGAGTCCATGCCTCCTTGTATTAGTCAGCTTTCTTGTTGCTGATATAAAATACCTAGTACTCATACCTTAAAGGAGGAGAGGTTTAATTTGGCTTCTGGTTTCAGAAGGTTCAGGTTGGCTGGCTGCCTGGTTCTGTTGCTGAGTATCTGAGGGGAGGTGGAACATCATAGCAGAAAGGCATGGCAGAGCCAAGCTGCTCACTTCTTGGAGGTCAGGAAGCACAAAGCAGAGGGAGAGTACTCAGGAGAGACCCTCAAAGGGCACAAGCCCAGTGCCCAACCTCCTAGCAGCACATTCAGCTGTGAACTTCAGTGCATTAATCCACAGATGAGTATAACACCCCACGATCCAATCACCTCTCCAGGAGTCTCTGAATCCAGACATAGTGACAAGTTTAGCCTTCACACTCCTACAAGGGTACATTGTGAGAGATGCTTGTCCCTTACATTAAACTAGTTCTTATACTGGACCACGTGAAGGGTCTGACCTGTGTTCTTTAAGATAGAAGAACACAGTGGATTGGTATTTGTCTCTCAGGATGGCTAGATAGCTGCGTTAGACAAGATAAAGGTGAAGTGGTTATGTTAGTACCCTGCCTCCTCCAGCTCCCCTAGAGTCCACTAGGGCTAAGACCAGGCAAGTATTTCCTATGACTGTGACACGGGCCATGGGTGAGAGAGCTTATCCTGGAGTCATCCTAGGACTTTTGGAAAGGCCTGCAGAAAGAAGTTGGAGGTATTGCTAAATTGATAGGGGCTGAAGAAAGCATATATAACCAGGTAGATCCAAGTCCAGAGAATTTCAGGTGAGTTTTCCTAAGGGGAAAACTCTCAAAATAACCCACGGAAGGATCTCTAGGTAGAATCAGCTTTAAACAAAAGCCAAGCCCAGGGAGTGCTGCTATCCTATGACCATAGAATGCTGCTCTCCTTAACTCTCCATCTCTCCAGTCAGGTGTCTGGAAGGACCAGAAACCTTGGAAGAAGATTTGCATGAGGGAATGAGAGGAGAGGAGGAACAGAAGCACTGAGTGAGAAAGGAGGGGCTGACCATACCCCAGGGGCAGGGAGAAGCTCCAAATTTTACTTAAACTCAGATTTTGGTGACTACATGGACAAATAATTTAACTGAAGGGCGACTAGCAAATAATAGAAACTGGAGTGACCAAGTATTGTTATTTTTATCTGCAGGCAGAGGATAAAGTAGTTTTGCCAAATACATAAGAACAGTGCTGCAAGAGCTCATCCCAAGAGATGTGTCTGTGCCCGGTGGCCCTTACCTGTAGACACGAGGGAAAGACAAATTGAAGAAATCCTTGACTTCTTCAGCATTTTCCCTTCCCATCTCTCTCTCTCTGAAATTCTTCATTTTAATGGATTTCTTTCTTGCAATGGCAATAGCACTTTCTAGTCACAGCGTCTATCTCATTTTTTCTTCCTTTATCTCTCAGGTTTTCTTTTATTATCTTGGGCACTTTCCTTATCATTCTGCTCTTCTCAGAATTCAGGCTCTTCTCAGGCTGGTTTGCACACTATCCCATGGTGGCAGTGGCAGTAGTTATCACATAGGCATTTTTTCCTTTCAGAAAAGATAGACCGTTAAGGAGGAACAGCCTGAGGATTTCACCCCCCAGCCGCGTGGGCCAGACCTGTGACAGCCAGGGTTGTTGCATGGTGACTGCCAGACACAGATCAATACTTTAGGATTCAGTTGAGTTTTTTGGCCACTCACTGAAGGCAGAATATCCTTTGTGGATTGCACCTAACAGCAATCTCTGTGGATGGTTGGTTGAAAGCAGGCCATCAATTTGGCAGATTTTAAGCTTCCAGATTATGAGCACCTGTGGAATCATAAACATAAGGCCCTTGGCCCTGGACACAAATAATCGAGTTTCAACTTTTATCTTTATGATAACCCTGTGCAGACTTGAGGTATTTGCTTTACAAATCATGATACTGTTGCCACCCATCCATTAAATGAGATACATGTTTAGCAAAGTGCTATTAAGTAAGCATTGCTAAAAATAACTATTATTATTGTTATTATTATTATCCTAGCTCATTTTAAATCTAAATTTTCCTGTCTTTTATGATCCTTTCCTTTCCTTCCTTTCCTTTCCTTTCCTTTCCTTTCCTTTCCTTTCCTTTCGTCCTGTCCTGTCCTGTCCTTTTCTTTCCTCCTTCCTTTTTTTTTCTTTATACTGTCTTTTTTTGTTCAATGGTGGTTTAATTTACATGTTTTTTTTTTTTTTTTCTAGCCCAAGGAATTCCTCTTAGTTATCTCTACAGATAGTTTAAATGACTTGCAAATAACAACGTCTCCACAACATAGTATTCAACTCCCTTCCTAACATAATACTTAAGCTACAAAACGGGAAAGAACATAGTTGAATTATGAAATATTAGAGAGTAGAATTCTTTCAAACTTCAGCCCAGTCACATACTTGGATGATGTTTTCTGATTTGGCTTACTTTCATATTGGTTTACTGCTGAGCACATGCAGAGATTTAAAAATTGCTTCTTGATGTGACAGCTGCTTGGGATCGCCTGTTATAAACCTTCACTTCATTGGAATCCTCAATATATTACCTTCTCAAGGACAGGTAGTGCTAAAATTTCTTTGGCTCCGAGGGAGACTCTATGTTTCTCTATATTTCAGGTGCAATTAGGATGCAAATTTGTGTATTATTGGTGTTTTTATTTCCTGATAACAGGTAGAAGATAAAAAATAGCATTTGGATAAGGGTTAGTACCTTGGACCTTCACCATGGTATGCTTTTTCGATGGGAGGAAGAAGGTAGATAATATATCTCAAAAAGATTCAAGAACAGATATCTCTCCAGAAATGCAAACAAGTGCACAGTTCAGTGACCTTTTGGAATATTTATTGGCATCAATAAACACTTTGTCAAGTGTTTTATTCCATGTTGTTGAATGAAAAAATTTTAAATGAAAGTGAAAATAAATCTGTCAGGATTTATCACCCCTTTGAAATAGTAATAAGTTACCTTTTTTGGTTATGCTATGTATCTCAAGGAGATCACCTTGTTTGATGAATAAACACAAATATTATATTATTTTATTGGGTGATACCAGAGAAATTGTAGATGAATGTGGAAATCTCTATGTTTTTATGCATTTAATCAACAGTGTTGTGCCTGTGTTCACCTATAGTTTAGTTTAAATTTTACTTTGGGAAAAAATAAATTTAACAGACAAATTAATGATGATAATAATGATTAAAATTTTTATTCTCTGTGTTATTCAAGAATCAAAGCAGTTAATTGGGTTAATTGACTTGAAGTTTTAGGAACTATTTCTTATCTGCCACAATATCCACATCAAGGAAACAACAATATTCAATGACTGGATTCCTGTCCCATTTCTTCTTCCCGTTAAGCAATCAAAATTTCAGTTGACTCCTGTCCAATTTGAAATCTGTTTATTCAAGCGGGCTTGTGAAAGAATGAAAATGTCTATGGGGTTTCTAAAACTGGATTTGTGGCAAAGCCATTTTATTTTATTTGTTCAAAACTGAGAAAGGAGAATCTAGAGAAAATTTTCTCAGTCATAGAATTTGCACAAGTTTAAAGTGAGGAGATTTAGTATAAGAATGTCCTGGCTGTAGTTCATTGTCACAAGAATGGTGAGCTAATTCAGTTTCCTCTGATAGAGAGTTTATAATTTTAGATGGACAAATACAGTGTTTTTTGTAACAAGTATTTTACCGAAGTAGAATTTTGAATAAATTGGCTTTTGAGATAATATAGCCTTAAGATTAATAGATATGAACAAACATAAACCATCTGTGTAGTAAACAGGGGAATTTCACAGAAAGGCTTATTATCCTTGGTCAAACTCACAAACACAAACAAGGCAAAGACAAGTCTAAGGCCTGACTCATTGAACAAGTAAACATACAAGAAACCACTTATATTTAGAAACTTTATTCCTTTTCTTAGTTTACTGGTACATTCGTACACGTGTCTAGTACATAATGTTTACAACCCTTCTGGGAAGTTGGTACATGTACATGACACATTTTCCTTCCTTTTTTCAATCCCTTTCCCTTCCCTCCCCCCTCCCTCTGCCTGTCCCTTGATTCCCTCTCTTTTTTTTTCTTTTTTGTAAATGTTTGCACAGTTGAGGAATAGGAGAGTCAGTCAATAGCTGCCATCTCCTCACAATCCTTGCTTTATATACCAACACAAAATTGAATATAAGAATCACCAACAAGTGGATGAGAAGGGGCTGGATGACTGCAATGTGAGTTGCAAGACACCCCATTGCTGAGGAGCAAATTCCATACTTCAGCAAAGTGGCTTTATATTCTGAAGTTTTATTCAGAGGAGGGAAGACAGAAAGTTTCGTACTTCCTCAGAATCTCGGAGGCATGGGAATCTCTGTCATTGCAGTCTCTCACGGGAGATAGGAAACTGAGTGGAGGGTGGGGTTGGAGGAGCCCCTCAGAAACCTTCCCCCTCTCCTATTACAGATCACCAGGTGCTCTGCCCAGTCTTGGCTAAGCTGCGGTTCAAGCCTTCCCCGAGGTGGATATATACAGGTTGCTAGGGGAACGTAGGGGAGGCCTTTTCTTGCACCCTTCATGATGAACAAGTTAAACAGGAATTTGGTTCAGAACAACAGGATATGTAGTTTCAAAGTTTTAATGAAGTTGGGCTTTAGACTCATCTACTGTGGTTTTTATGTTGTTTATCACCGTATGGTAGTTGGTATATAAATATAATCTAGTGTTTTATCCTGGTTCAGTATCATGATAATACTTTGAATTCTCACATATTTTCTTTAGGGTTTTCTCATTAACTAACATTGTGATTCATGATCTGTGTTTCAAAAAATTTAACCAACACTGAATTAATTTTAAGTTTATAATATTTATTTCCACACATTTATCACCAGGTAATAATCCTACTAGGGATATTCAAATGAGAAACAATAATAAAAAAAATGTATTATGTAGCTGCACCCACTCCCCACAAGGAATGTAATCATTGTGTACTGTAAACATGTACCAATAAAATAAAATACTTTCAAACCAAGCAAAATCAAGATCAAAGTTTCAAAGTTATTAATAGTTTACAGAGTCAAGCCAATTTTTTTTTCTTTGTAAATCATTTTTTTCTAAACCTTTATATAATAAAACAATTAACTGGTTTGTATTTGAAGGTATTGCTTCTATTTTTTGTTGTAGGACCACACAATGAAACAAGAATGTATATCCCTTAATTAAGCAGAGATATTCGATCATCGCTAAAGGGCATGTTCTGCAAACACCAGAATTAAGTGAAGAGCACAGTAGAAGGCTATATTACTTGTGATTCTTTCTTTCTTTCTTTTTTTCTCTTTCTTTCTTTCTTTCTTTCTTTCTTTCTTTCTTTCTTTCTTTTTCTTCTTCTTCCTTTCTTAATGTTGATGGTTATCTTAATACTATTTAGGAAGTAATATTTCAAATAGGTATGAGACAAAAATGCTTTTCTAATTATTTGGTGATTTCCCTTGCTAAAATATATACAGTTCTGAAAGAAAATCATTTTGATGATTACTGTGGCACATTTATTGATGAAACATGAAACAAATCATGCCATGTGCCCCCTGGACCCCTGCCTTAGTCACTTTCATTTGCCGCAGACTTCATGGCACACACAAAAAAGTTTATTTTCTCTCAGTTCTGAAGGTTAGAAGTCCAAAGTCAGGGTGCTAACATGGTCATTTTCCAGTTAGAGCTTTCTTTCTGGTTTGTACATTGTCTCACTGAACGCTGAGACAATCTCATTTTTGAGAGAAAGAGAGAGAGAGAGAGAGGGAGAGGGGGAGAAGAAAGTTCTCTGGCACCTCTTCTTATAAGGGCACCAATCCCATCATGAATGCTGCACCCTCGTGACCTCACCTTCGTCCCTCCCAAGGCCCCATCTCTAAATATCTCCTTGGGGTTTAGGGCTTCCATGCATGACTTCTGAGGAAGACATTCAGTCTTTACCAGCCATCTGTCTCAGTTTGAACTACAGGCAGAGGTCTATCTTCAGTATGAGAAGTGGACTGAGAAGAACTAAACTATTGTACTTCATTCAAGAAACTGGACCAGAATACAAATTGGCTCTAACTAATTCCAGAAAGATACATATTTGTATTTTTTTGTAATTTTCAATTTTTAATTAAACTTTTAATTTTATGAAAATTTAGAAACATAAACATAGTTCAAAAACTCAAATAAAGCATTTTTTAGAAAAGCAGTGTCTTGTTTCATGCTTTTACCTGTCTAGATTCTGCTCTCTAATGAAGCATTTATCAAACATATTAGTGATTTTTTAGGTGTTTACCTGTTTTTCTGAATTATATTTTATGCTATCCTATTTTAGTTGTGTAGTTCTAGATATTTTAAATATAACACCTTAATTTACTGCTTCTCTAGCTGAAAATCTAATTTCTCCACTCTTTTACCCACTCATGCCTCATGCTGACTTTTACATTATTAGAATATGTAGGTACTCATTCTTACTAAGCCTGAGATCATATCATGATTGTATATTATTTTCTAATGAAGCTTTTCCCCCCTGGCTTTAGTAATTGCCTCATTTTTCATTTATTTAGTCTTCTATGTGTTTTCTTTTTTTTTTTTCTTCATTTCTTTCCTAGACTTCCCATGACTCAGTAAAACTGAACCCTATTTCAATGTCTATTCCCTGCTTTTTCTGAAAGTCTTCTTTCTTACTTCTACTCTGGACATGGCTGGTCTGTGGGACAGCTGCATGGCCTTTGCTCTATATTTTCCCTTCACTTCATTCCCTTCAACTGTTCCCTGAATTGCTAAATCTTGAATTTCCTCTCTTCTCTCTCCCTCCCTCATTCCTCCTCCTTCCCTTCCTTCTCTTCCTCTGCCTCCCCTCCTCCTTCTGTCCTCCTCCTATCCTCCTTCCCCTTCCCCCCTTGGCCTCCTGCTCCTCTTCCTTCTTCTTCTCTCTCTCTCCTTCCCTCCCTCACTCTTTCCCCCTCCCTACCTCTCTTTCTCCCTCTTTTTCTCTCCTTCTCTCTCTTCCATCATTTATCCTTGGATGCCAATCATATATGATGTTGATGTTGCTCCATTATCTGCAAGCTTCCAAAATTATGAGAAATGTAGACATGCTGAGTTTTCACATGTGATTTTGATGTTTACCTTTTTATCTCCTGTGCAAACTTTTAAGATCTCTATGATTTTCTGCAGTTACATGGCTTGCATGGTGTTATGGTTTATGTCTAGATGTCTCCCCAGAGCCTCATGCAGTCATGGATGGTATAGGCTTTTCAGAGGTGGCTGAATCTAGATTTTGTGATCGATTCATGGTCCAATGGTGGGATCAAGGATGTGAGTGTTACATCTGCCCTAGGGCAGGTAGCCTCCATACAATGTAAGGAACAGAAAGAGGCTTGATCCTTTTCTCTTTCTCCTGTTGCTTTTATTGTCTTCTGCTGCCATGAACTATTGCCCCTCTGCCATGTGCCACCCTGCATTGGATCCAGCTGATTATGGGCTGAAACCTCTACAAACTGTGAGCTAAATAAACCTTTCCTCCTTTAACTTTTGGTGTCAGGTATTTTGTCTCAACAATGAGAAATGTAACTAAGACACTTTGTGAGGGAGGGTATCTTGCATTATTTTGCTAGACCTTCAGGAGCCACCTTCAATCTAGAAGCTCATACTATTCAGAGCTAGTTGGAGCCCTTTAAGAGGCAAATGTAGGGTGAATTAGATATATGAGAAATGGATTGTGGGAAAAGAGAGAGGGAAGGAACAGACAAGTCTAGACTTATACTGCTCAGCGGGTCTCACACTCATGAACAGAAAGGGAGAGTAGCAACAGAATTTATCAGGAGAACTCAGACTATGGTGTAATTCTGAGAAAAATTTGGCCAGTCTAGCGGGGGTTGCAAGCCTGAGCAGACCATCTGAGGAATCTTGCACCTTGTGAACGTACGTCATGCTCAGTCAAGGGCAGTGAGGAGCCCAGGGCAAGTGCGGATTCAGGATGAATATGGTGAGGGATCAGAAGTGCAGCACCTGTGCTGTCAGTCACCTCTGCTTGCTGCAACAAGTTTTCCTGAAGGCAATCTGAACAATAGTCCACTTCTACAGAGATCTGCTTTTTGCTCAGATTTGGAAAGCTCTCTCCTCCCCCATATTTCCCATGGACCTCTTGTGAGAGGAAACTCAGAAGAGGGGAGGTAATGAGATGGATAGAATACCCATTGATGCAGTTTACCATTCTGAATCTCACTCAAAAAACCTCATCTCTATCTTTAGTTATCACCTTGGCAGTTCTGAGCGGCTTACCTGGTGGAAAGATCAACACCCTCATTGGGTTTGTTGATCTCTTCTTGGGTCAGAGTTTTCGTACAAGTCAGGAAGCCACCACATGGATCTCCTGGTTCCATGGATATTTCTCCCTGCTCTTGTTGTGAGAGTCAAGATGGTAAGTATGCATGATTAAGTAAAAATATTTGTAGTTTTGGATATTTAAAAACAGTTGACCAATAAACAAAGAAGGGAACTACTTCCCTTTAGTGTTTATAGGGGTAGAAGCAAAGAAAAATATCTCTCTGTATTTGAAATTTTCCATATGGTGACAAACCCAAGATCCAATCTTGGCAGCAGGAAAAGCTGCTTATTTAACTATAGAGTTAGAACACTGAAGGAATGACAGGAGTCCTTGGTCTAGTCCCGAAGTACGTTGGCAGTGAAATTAACCGAGGCTAACCATTTTTCCTCCTATTTTTTGTGTGCTTCATAAAAATTTCATAGTCCCTCTCTACAATTTTTTTGTATTAAAAACTATAGAAGACTTGAAAAGCTCTATAAGATAGTAATTATTAGCATTTTTTTTTGTGGGTACCGTGGGGTCGACCTCAGGTCCTCACGCACCAGCAGGCACCCGTGCCACTTAGCGATATCACCGGCCCCTTTTTCGTATGTGGGTTCTGGGAGTCGAACTCAGGCGCTTGCGCTTGCCAGGCAGGCGCTTAAGCCGCTGAGCCATCTCACCGGCCCATTATTAGCATTTTTGCATTTGTAAAATCTGTGGTGAGTAGTGTCAGCAAGATAGTTAACCATAAATCCAGATGGTCATGCGGACAGAGAAATTGTTAATTTTTGGGAAGTATTATAAATTTTCTAACCCACATGGACAATTCTGAATTCAATTATCAGTGCCCATACTACCCATAAAGAAACACTGTTCCAGAAGAGACACCCTCTCATTCCTTCTTAAACAAGAGTAGATTTCAGAAAAGGGTGGAACATATGATCTGACTCTTTGAATCGGAACTTCAGGAAACCATAGTGAATTATCTGGCAATTAACACATCCCACTGATAGAGCCCAAATCCCAGATCAGTCTCAGGCCTTTGCTTTAGGAGTGGAAAAATAGCCCAAGTGGTTTTGTTCTAGGGCCTTCTTTCCCATCTACGGCCTTCTTTGGTAATCCCCTCTCAATGGGAGGTGGTATCAGAAATGTCACTTCCTCTACTATGCATTAGAAAGCGATTGAATTCGTGGTGTTTATCCTGTGTCTTCTGAAAGCAAGTATCTCTCATTCTAAGACTTTTAAACAAAATTCAAAACAGTAACCTTGGAGCGGAATTTCAAGGCAGGCCCTTACAAAGCCCGCCAACTTCATGGTTTTCAGTAAAAGGAAGTCCTGCTTCAGTCTTTAGAAACCTGGTTCAAGTAAAACACCGTTCTCATACCAGAGCTGAATCACATTTCCTCTGTCCACACAGCTTCTATAGTCTTGCCAGAAAGCGCATTTACCCCTCTACTTCCTGATTAAAAAAAAATCTGGCTGGCCTATTTTTAATATGCTAATTATCTCCATCTGTAAGTGCTCCTTGGCCTCTGTAGCTTTTCTTGGCCCAACCTCAAATCCCAACAACTCTTCCAAGGAACAAAATTGTTGGTGCCTGCCTTAAGCCGGAAGCCAAGGTGCCTAAAGAGAAAACCAAACCCTTCCATAACCAAATATAAATGTGGATGTAAACTATCCATCAGAAGTTTAACTTGGTATATTTTTAAAGAAAATAAATTTACTTAACCTTGTTTCTTTTCACTTTGTTCCTAGGAAGAATTGTGCCCCCAACATATTACATTCTGGAGACTCTTTCATACACATCCTCAGATAAGTACAAAAGTCAGTATCAGCCCATTTAAGTAGCACTGGACGCCATCCTCATAAGTCTTCAGGCTTTCTATGGGCCATGGCTAGATTTTGTCTTCAGCCCATGTGTTTTGCTGTAGAAGTTACATGAGCTACCACATGAAATTCCATACTGTGTGAGGAAAAAAATAATAACTTCTTTGAAAAATGACCTTTCATAATAATATGTTTTCTTTGGCGCCTTAGAATTTGTTTTTAAAATGGAGAGAAGAGGGATTAAAATAAAGCTCCATCATTTTTAGTAGAAAACTATTTCATGTTTTCTGTTTGGACAGGATGTGGATAGATCAAAATTGGTATAATTTCCTGATATTTGTGTGAGTACAAAAATTTCAAAAAGAATTTCTTTTAACCATTTAATGGGAGACATAATTTTTTCCTATAAATAATTCAGAAACTAAAGAACATATTTTATTTCTTTTTGTTTTTAAAATTTAAAGTAAATTTACTCTTTAAACTGACACATAAAAACGTAAACATTTTACATATTAGTAGGCTACTATGTGATGTTTTGATACATGTTTGTTTTCACACATTTTGTAATGTTTAAATCAGGTTAAACATATCTATATCCTCAAACATTGAACATTTATTTATGGGGAAGACATTTAAAGTCCTTTCTTCTAGCTTTGTGAGATATGTAGCAAGTAATTGTTACCTATAGCCACCCTGATATGGAATAGCACTCAAAAGTTTCTTGCTCCTATCTAACTGTAACTTAGTACCTACTGGTCAACCTTTCCCTATTCCTCTTTCCTCCTTACTTCCAGCCTCTGGAAACCACCATTTTACTGTTAGACCAAATGTTTTTTATATTTTACTTATGAATGAGATCAAGTGGTACTTGTCTTCCTGCGCCTGGTTTATGTCACTTAACATAATGATCTTCAGTTCTATACATGTTATTGAAAAAAGCATTTTATTCTTTGTTATGACTGAACAATACTCCACTGTATATACCACATTTTCTTCACCCATTCATCAGCTGATGGACAAATAGATTGTTTCCATATCTTTGCTATTGTGAATAGTGCTTTAGTAAACACGGGAATGCACATGTGTCTTTAATATATCTATTTCATTTCTTTTTAATATATACGCAGGAGTGGGATTGCTGGGCACATGATAGTTCTATTTTTAATTTTTCTGAGGAGCTGCCATACTGTGTTCCATACTGTTTCCAAAATAGCTGCACTAATTTACATACCCACCAACAGTGTACAAAGATTCCTTTTCACCACATCCTTGCTCACTCTTGTTATTTTTTGTCTTTTTGATAAAAGCCATTCTTACAGGAGTAAGGTGACATCTCATTTGGGTTTGAATTGCATTTCTTAATGACTAGCGATGTTGAGCATATTTTCATATACCATTGGCCATTTGTATGTCTTCTTTTGAGAAGTGTCTATTTAAATCTATTACCTACTTTTTTAATTGGGTTAATTTTGTTGTTATTCAGTTTCTTGAGTTCCTTATATATTCTGGATATTAACCTATTGTCAGAGTAACAGTTTAAAAACATTTTCTCCCATTTTTTATGTTCTCCCATTCTCTTTTTTCTGATGACTATTTCCTTTGCCATGTAGAAATGACATAATCTTTATATATTCCTAACAACTTTGTGGAAAATCAATTAACTGTAGGTGTGTGGTTTTACTTCTGGGTTCTATTCTGCCACATTAGTCTATGTGTCCATTTTTGTGCCAGTGCCATGCTGTTTTGATTAGTACAGCCTTATGGTGCTTTTTGAAGTCAGGTAATGTAATGTCTCAGTTTCTGTCTTATTTTTTGTTTCTTTTGTTTTTGTTTTTGGTCAATATCTCTTTAGTTGTTTGATGTTTTCCATGGTTCCTTATAAATTTTAAGGTTTTTTTCTAGTTTTGTAAAAAATGCCATTGGTATTTCTATAGAGATTGCACTGAATCTACAGATCACTTGAAATACTATGAACATCTTAACAATACTGTTTCTTCCATTCTATGAACATGGATGTCTTTCCAATTTGGTGTCTCTTTCAATTTCTTTCATCAGTATTTAATAGATATTTTTTTCAATGTAGAGATTTTTCACATCTTAGGTTAAATTTAATCCTAAGTATTTAATACATTAATTAATTTTGTAGCTATTGTAAATTAGATTGCTTTCTTGATTTCTATTTTCTTTGTATTTTAACCATTAGAAAATTTTTCAAAGTCGAAGAAGCCATTTTAAATTCTACTGTACCATACCATTTTCGCTCCTCCCACTAACAACTATTTTTGTCAATCAGCCAAAACAAACTCTTCAGAGCAGATGCTACGGGTTAGAAGGAAAGAGCAAGACACAGTAGGAAGAGGAGCAAGAGGTTCCCTGGAAACAAAACCTTCCTGGATGACCAATAACCACCTGTTCTCAACTGGGGCTTGACTTCGGCCAGCTTTCAGGAAGAATCCTGTGAAGTCTGTTTAGTGATGCCTCTCTCCCTTGTATTTGATCAAATGATCAACTTCTTCATTTCTTACTCTTTACCTCTAAGTCCTTGCATGCATTAAATAAGAATCTTATACATCCAATTTTGTAGTAATTCCCCTACCTTTAATGGTCCTTTCAGTAATTTTTCATCTACTGACTCTTTCAGTCTGGCTATATATTCTTACCTATCTTTGCTGTATTTAGAGTTTAGTTCAATAGTTTTGAATAAAATATTTCATGCCATCTTAACATATGTCAGAAAAACTTTTCTTAAAACAATAACATGAATCATTTCTGACTTGGAGAAATCACTAAGTGTCTCTGAACTTCACTGTCAGCCCTTAAAGCAAAGAGGATAGATAGCCTCATTACTTCTCAAGTTTCCCCATGAGCCAGAGCCTTGGGAAGCTCACAACAAGTACAATTTTGGTTGAAGTTTCATATTTTACCTTAACAATTTTAGCAAATTTTGCATCTTTTTATTTATGATGTTTTAAGAGTTCATTTACTGTAAAAGTAAGACTTTATTTAAATGATTAACTATGACATAGAGTAAACAAATTCACCATATTTTTTGGTTCTGTTTTTGTTTTGGTCTTAGCTCTCTGGCATGGTTACCTATCACAATTTGAAGATCAGGATACGATGCATGCTATGTAACTGTAAAAAATGGAATAAAACTATGCAATACCCACTCTTTTAAAAATGATAGTCACTTTCAATTACATAAGCAATATATGAATATATTTTTCTTGTAAAAACTCAAATAATAGAGAAATAAATGTATAGAATGAAAGTTAATTCTTCTTACACCCTTCCCAGAGATAACCACTGTAAACAATTAGATTAGTATCACTTCATATACTTATAGTTTTATATCTATCTCTATCTCTATGTCTATCTCTATGTCTATCTCTATGTCTATGTCTGTCTCTATCTATTACTATCTCTATCTCTATCTATCTCTATGCATTGGATTGAACATTACTTGCAAATACAAAGCATTTTTTTTTAATATGCAGGTACCGGGAGTCGAACTCAGGACCTTGTGCTTGCCAGGCAGGTGCTTATGCCGTTGAGCTATATCACCAGCCCAAAGCATTTTTATTTAAAAAATCTTTCTAAAGGAATAGTCTACTATGATAAAATGTCTTTCTACAATCTAGAAGACTCATTCTGGTTTTCAATAAACTTTATACTAAAAAGTCAACATTTAGCAGTAACAGGTAAATGAATTAGGGAGTAGGTAAACCCTGATAGAACTTACACGCTAGTTTCTATGTATGCTATGGCATCTAAATTTAAACATATAAATATTGCAATCTATCTTGTTTGATTTGATTTGTAGTGAGAATTTCAAATGAGTATTTTCAAAATGAGCTTTTAATTGCCTTTGTAGTCTCACTTTGCTCTTCATAAAAACAAATTTGTTGTAAAAGTAGTAAAGATTATTGGGTCAGAACTTGGAGACCAGCCTTAAAAGTGCTATGAAATTCTATCCTGGGGTTTTCTTTTTCCGTCTTTCCTTAAGGCCATATTTTAAAATATTTATGAAGACTTAAAAAATTGGCTACATTTTCTGGAAAATCTGGAACTCAGAGATATCAGACACCAGAGAAGGAACTACGCAGCTTGGTAAAACATGATTTACATGAACAGGGGCCTCTGTTGGTGTAAATATTGGTCTTGCCTGACCAGACTTAGACTCAGATTTATTCTGCCTTTTTATTGTTCCTTAAACCTGGCAAAACAAACATTTCTTTTAACTACAACCTAAATCATATTGAGCAGATCATTTTGATTTGAGGTGAAAAATAGCAATACAGTCATAATAAGTTTTTGCAAATTTATTAGGTTATGCTTTTGTAACCCTTAAGGGAATGTCTCTTGGGTCAGTTAATTTATGCATATGTCATTAGACTGAAGAAGTTTTTTAGGAGATCTACAATGCTAATGGGGTATTTTGAGAAAAAATGTAATCTTTTTATATAAAGTAAAGAATGATGGGTGTAGAAAATCTGGTTATGTATATAAACAGGCAAAAAGTAAAAATCAGCTGTAATGCAACTGTTCAGCAACAATTATTTTGTTGAGGTATAGTTGGTTACCAATCCAGTGGTTATTCCATTTTTCTCTTCCAAAACAAACCATATTTTAAATGGCAGTATTCCCAGCCTCAAGGGATGACTCATGATTAGTCTAAAATAACTATGAGCAATACCAATATTCTTCTTATGTTTAAGTATGTTACCCCAGTCCTGGCCTACAAGATATAGTGGAAGTTTTCTGAAAGTTCTGGCAATGAAGTTTGCTGTCTTCTTTTCTTAATTTTTATTTTTTTTTATTTTAAAGAGAAAAAAACAAAATTTCAAAACAAGATAGTTATTGCCTTATCCTTGTCATGTTATTTTCTTGTTGTTGGCTCCCCCCTTTTTTTCACTCCCTCTGTTTAATTGTTTGCCTTACCTGGTCGATTCCTTCTGTTGGGGTTCACAGAGTTGTAGTACTTGTTATCTCTTTCTAGAATATCCTTCAAAATATTTTGGAGTGCTGGTTTGGTGGTCATAAATTTCCTCAGATGTTCTTTACCATGGAAGTATCTTATTTATCCATCAGTTTTGAAGTTTTGTGGGGTACATCAATCTGGTTTGAAGCTTATTTTCCTTTATAACTTGAAATACTGCACTCCAAGCTCTTCTTGACTTGAGGGTTTGGGCTGAGAAGTCAGCTGTGATTCTGATGGGCTTTCCTTTATAGGTGATTTGTTTCTTTCCCTAACAGATTTTAAAATTTTATTCTTATGTTGAATTTCTGGAATCTTGGTTATGATATGTCTTGCTGTAGATTTTTTTTTGATTGTGGCTAATTGGAGTTCTATATGCCTCACTTATCTGTATGTCAAATTCTTTTTCCCTACCAGGGAAGTTTGCTGCCATGACATCTGTGAACAATTTTTTCATATCATTTGTGTTATCTCCTGCTTTTTCATTGACTCTAATCAATCTTAAGTTATTCTTCTTTGCCTCATCTAGCAGCTACTGGATTAATTTCTCATGGTCCCTTGCTAATTTTAAGAAAACTTTGTTTTCATGATTGCTAACCACAAGCCTGTCTTCTCTATCTGAGATACTGTCCTCACATTGGCTTAATCTGCTGTGGATACTTTCAATGGAATTTTTATTCTCCTGGATATCTGCTTGAATCTGTCTTATGGACTCCATTTCTTTTCTATGCTGAGCATTCATGGCTTCCATAATTTTCTTAAGCTTCTCTATTTTTTTTGTCTGTATCTGCTCTAGAGTCACTAAGCATGGTTTTCATTGTGGACACTATCTTTGCAGTTATCTGAGAAATTATTTCTGATTTGACTTTTTCTAAAGCCTACCACTTCAGTGAGGTCAGGTGGGTGGCTTTTGGATTGTCCCACCTCATTGTCCCCTGGGTTTGCCTTTGGTGAACTGTATGTCTGGTGTGGCATCTTGTTTAAGTGTCTTCTCATTTTGTTTTCTTTTTTTAGTTTAATTCTTGGGGTGACGCTTGTAAATTGCCTATGGTGGGTTGCTTTATTGCTAATATTTAGAACCCTTAGGAAATGACTACTTCTCCAAGGTATCTTGCAGGTATAACTGGTTTCGGAGTTTTGAGTCTGTTGCAAGATCCTACATCTTCAATTTTTTGTGGATGAGAAGTTGCTGCCTGTTGCGCCCAGCCCCTGGTTCTTTGGCACTGTGCCACCATATTTTCTATGACCCTTATTCAATCTCACTCTTTGGATACCAGGAAGAATAGCTGTTTAGAATAATTATGTCACTTTTGGCTAAAGCAATAACAGTAGCAACAATCATGGCCTAGCAAATGACAAACTGAGGTAACCATTAATTTGCCACCTTTAACCATATGAACTGGATTTGTAGTTATATAACAAAATCTAAAACAGGCCAGAAAATTATATGCAGTATATAAGTCCTTATTATGTCAATTTTATCCTTAGGGGTTAAAATTTAAAAGAGGTTAGGGAAAAAATAGAGAGGTAGAAGAAGAGGAAGAGATTAGAAGTAAGGCTGGAGGACAAAGGGGGATCACACTAACTTTGGTGCAGAAGACTGGAGGGAAAGAGAGAAGGAAGAGATAAAAAGAAGAACAGAAGAGAACAACAACCACAAAGAGGCTAGAAACCACATTTACACTCATATAAAAACAAGATCAAACAATGGAGAAAGAAACAAAACCGCAACAACAACAAACTAACAAGAGAGAGAGAAGAAAAAAAAAGCCCACTTCCAGGTTTGTCTCTGGTGTCACTGATAGACAGTTTGTGGAGACAGAGTCCTGATCCATGCCCATCTATCCTAGAAAGCCAGCCATAGCTTTTTGGCGGGGTAGTGGATAATCTCAGCAAGCCCACACCTTCTGGCCAAGACCAGACTCATTCGGCCTGCAGCCATCAGTGCGCTTTCTGTGGGCCTGAGCCCAGCTGGAAGCCGCTAGATGGAGCCCGCAGCTGCTCTGAGTTCTGAGCTCAGCTGGCTCCTCTCCAAGATGGCTCCTGGCCAATCACTGTCTCCCACATGTGACGACTGATCCCTCAGCACTCACCACCAGCTAATGCAGTCCCTCATGTTCACTGCTCCCCTCCACTGCACATCTCTCCATGGAGGCCTCTGGGGTGGCCAGCAGTCACCATGTGTCCAGAGGTTTGAACTGCTCCTTTTGCACAGTGAGTCCCATCTCAGGGAGAAGGTGCCGCTGGCTATCTCCTTCCTTTTCATTGAAGTGTCTCCCTTCACTCTCTCTGTGGGCTTCAATTGGTGCCTCAGATCCTTCCTGGGTCCAGGGGACCCACTTCCTTCCTTCTCGTCTTCCTCACGTTGCTATATTCCAGCATCTGGACAGCAACACTCAGAGAGGCTCTGAGAAAGAGCTGCTTACTATTCCACCATCTTGGTGCCTCCCCTGCTTTCCAATAAGAAGGATGCATTTTAGAAGAAAGTCTCTTTTGGGGACATCCATCCTGTTTCTGTGTTTGAATGTAATTATATGAGCATGGAAAGCTCAGAGCTGAGGCAGGAACTTTGCAATCACAGTGCGACAAACTGATGCTCAAACACTAACATGCAACATAATGGAAGATTACGAAGAACTTTGATCACTGTTAGGGTTTTTAGCTTAGTCTTATCTCCAGATTTTTTGCTAAAGTATATCCTTCTGCTTTACACAGCTACTAAATCGTGTTCACTGACATTAACTCGTTCCACTGATATACTTACTGTACATTTTTACGTGCTTTCTTTCAGACGTAAATACTTTTAAAAAAATTAGCATCTGAAAAACACACAGCTTTTTTATCCTGCTTTTTTTCTCCCCTGAATATTTTTCTAAGTTCATAAATATTCCTTAAATGTAATTTAAAAAAATCTGGTGACAATATTATATCATACTGGCATAGACTTACGTTTAATCATTCTTTTATTATCACAAGTCTAGGTTGTTCATTTTTAAAATGTATAATAAATAGGAAAATTCTTGAACCTTTATTTTAAAATGTCATAGTCTGAATTCTTGCTTCAGAAAATAGTCCTAGAAGTAGGTCTGTACCTTGTTAGGTAAGGCACTATTGCCTTCAGGCTGGCTGGCCAGAAAGATTTAAGTAGTTGATTGTCTTGTCTTTTCTCTTACCCAACATACTTTGACTGTCTTATGTTCCTCCTCTCTTTAGCAGTGTCCAGTGGCACAATCTATAAAACTTCATAATCCTCTCAGTGCAGTTGCCAATTTTGTCTATAATTCAAGGCAAGAAATAGGAATAACTGTGCTCCGAGGCCTGAATGTTAGTAATTACAACAGGTGTTTAGAATTACAGGCTGTGTTGTGGTGGTACTGAGTGTCCTAAATAGTGGTGGCACTCAAGTGTTCTTAATATGATTATTTTTGCTTTTGTTTGCATTGTGCATGACCACTTAAAGTGTACGACCTAGAATGTTGGTACCGCTTGCCTGGGTATAAACACAGAACTCACCTAAATATGCTTTAGTTTAATAAGACCACTCACTATTTCAAATGAAGAAAAACAACAACATTTTCACTTATATTTTTCAAGCCAATACTTAACAAATCTCCAAACTATGGGTATGAAGACATAGAATTTGAATTTTTGGTTTGCTTTTATTTGTGAGGATAGATGCTTCCTGTATACATTTACCCTATTAAAATAATCACTAGGAATGTTTAATAGATTATCTTGATAAATGTACATGTGCAGAAATTTATACATACATGTGAGTGAATATAAAAGAAAGGCCATTGTGGGTTCAAGCATCAGATGGATTCTATATAAAAGCACAACCTACAGGGGATTTATTTTGCAACAATGCAATTACCCAAAGTGAAATGACACATTCTGATTTTGTTGCTAGAGGTTCAGTTTTCATAGAATTCGTTGTAGTCTCTGGTGCATTACTCAGTACATATGATAGCATTATCTGTGAAATTGATCACAATGTTAAGACTATATTTTGTATTATTACACACTTTGTGTGAATAAATTTAAATAATATTACAATATATAATGGCCTGTGCTGATGACATTTGTGGTTGGCTTGCAGAAAAATCTGTACTCTGCAAAAATCCATCCCTTATCTACTACATTCTTGCTTGCTAATCTTAGGGGATTAGTTTGTTTTATTTACTCAGAACACAGAGGCAGAATTAAACAGAGGGAATTAGGTAAACTAGAAATCAGAGAGCTTGATTTTTAGTTGTGTCACTAGTTATGCTTTGGCCCAAGTCCTTCATCACTGTTATTTATGAGAGAAAGTACTTTTCTGGGTGATCCCCAGGTAACCTGAACAGCCAGGACTTGAGGACTGTCCAATCAAGTTGAGTACTGTTCCTGGATGATGCGATGCTAAAGTGCTGGTGAAGTCAGGGAAAGTCAAAGCTGGGGCAATGTCTGCCATTGTTATCAGGTGATCTTGCCTGTGAAAGCAAGAAAAACAAACAACAAAAAAACAAAGCTGTGTCAGCTCAGAGAGGCCACATCTACAACCTATTTCAATGCAGCAACAAATCCAGGATGGGGATTCTTTTTGTATGTGGAGCTATCTTCATATATGTGAAGCTATCTTTTGATATGCAAGTCAATTTACTTCTTTCCTTGTCAATTAATATCCCCGTGGGTCTACAGTGTAGCATCACCTGGGTTGGAAGAGAAATTAAAGAATTGGTATTGTGTTGTTTCTCTCTGCAGCAATTTACACATTGGAGGTAATAGAAGAAAATAAAATAACAACTAGAGCCTCTGGAAGTTAAACAACTATATATTTTATATTGGTAGAGACACCAGCAAAAAAATGACTTGAAAACAACCCTAAGAAAAATGAGTTAATAAACAGTGCATGTATTCTACTCATTTGGGAGTGCAGAGGGATGTAAGATGAGATCCAGATAATTTGCTTCTAATTTAATTGTTAGATCTGACAATGTGATCATGGTGCCACAATAGGTGGAAAAGTTTCCTCTTTTTGGTACAGCATTTCATGTATAACATAGATTTTTTTTTTTTTAAATGAACACATCGCAGCTTCAAATCTCAGAAAAAACCAAGCTCCCTGACTGAATGGAGCACTGTCTTGTGGCCAGCATTGGGCAAAGCAGTGACAGCAGCCTTTTGAAATGGGCCTTCTTATCATCTCCACTATACAGGTTAGGATGCTGAAGTCTAGGGAGACAGAGAAGGATGCTAAGGAATAGTCAAATTGAGACTGAAAATGCAGAGTAAAGAAACTGCAGAGCTTTAATCCTTAATATTTACAAGATACTGATCCAACATTTGCATTCCAGATAACCCGTGTCTACAGTGGAATTTCTAGCACTTTCCATTCCCTTTACCTTTCCTTATTTTTCCTTTATCACATCACTTTATACTTGTATTATTGTACATATGATGTACTTATATTGCCACACATATTTTATATAATATTATTATATATTTATTGTTAATTTACCATGTTCCTATCTTTGCCTTCATGTTTTGTCCCCTGCTGATCCCCAAGCCAGTGTATGGCATCATTTCCAACACCTACTTGTTGAAAACACGTGCAAATAGTAACTTGTTAAAAATGAGTGCTGCAATAGCTTTTTCTTTATACTTTTTTTGGCTATTATGTGCATTAATTTTAGCTGTTGCAATTACTTTTTAAACTTTTTTTCGATGCCAGCAATTGAACTCAGGACCTCACGCTTGCCAGGCAGGCACTGTGCCACTGAGCTATATCCCCAGCCCTACTTTTTAAACTTACGATCTTCAATTTTAGTGATAATAAAAGATGAGGAGACTGACACTTAGAGACAATACATGTCAAATAAAATATTTGCAAAACAGAGATTAAAAATATTTTCTTGTAATGGGAGCTAATAGCTCACATTACCTCAAAACAGGTAAATGATTGTACTTTGGCTAGGGACACACAAGGTCACTTTACTGAAAAATGCTTTGTATAACTTTTATCAGAAAATTGCTTTATCAATTTTGAAGTTTGAAATGCTGTACCTTACCTTCTCTGTTCCACTTCAGAAATAACTTTTATCTTTAGCATTCAGCAAAGATATTTGCTTTAGAGTTTTCATTATGTTGCTTGAAAGAATTTTTTTTTTAAAAAGGTTTGTACTGTAGCTTCCAGACTCTTCAACATGATGAAACCAAAGGTGTTTATTTGTGTTTTCAATGGTATTGGAATTAGCCTCAAGAAAATTTAATAATTCAGGTACAATATAAATTCAAGAATAATAAGTTTTTTCATTTACTGTTGTCTGCCCCAGCCTTGAACGTTTAAACCAGTCAATTCACGCACCCTCCAGTCCTTCGGGAAATAAAGGCTTCTCTGTTTGCAGCGGTTGTCCTAGATGCCCCTCTCTATTCTTGCCGTTGCTCCATTGTCCCTCCCAATATCCTCCCCCACACTACTAAGGTCAGTCCTCCTGACCCTTTCCCTTTGGCCTCCTTCCTGGTTCCAAGCTCCACCCTTGCCTTTAAAGTCTGCCTTAAAGGAATCTGGACTTCGTGTGACTCTTCATACTTGGCTCCTCCTCGCCTTCAGGTTCTTTCATGGGCTGGTTCTTCTGAGGACAATACTTTGTCTGTTTTAGCTTCAGGTTCCAAGGTTTAACTTGCCATTAGCAGCCAAGCAGGGCTCACTTGGTTCCTCTCTGAGAAATTAGACAGTTGTTGAGATGGTAGGTTGGTTTGCACTTTACTCCGAGTATACAACGATGTATTTACCTGCAAAAAGCGAGGGATTAGTCTTCCAGATGTGAAAAAATTTCAAGCATAAAATGAGAGATGCTTCAAAATGTAATATCTTTGATCTTTACAGGTAGCAAATGGTCCCGAGAGTAGAAAATGTGGCTCATTTTCTAATCTTCTGACGTGGCCAAGATGGTATGCTGCATGATCAAGCAGGATACACACGGTATTGAACTCATCAGAGAAGGTACTCGATGTTGCCAAGAGATGGTGGGTGTGTTCAGACCGTATTTGCAAAGTTCAGCTATTTATTACATATTCGGTGAGTTCTTTTTTTTTTTTTTTTCTGTGGGTACTGGGGGGTCGACCTCAGGACCTCGCGCGCCAGCAGGCGCCCGTGCCACTGAGCGATATCACCGGCCCCTTTTTCGTATGTGGGTTCTGGGAGTCGAACTCGGGCCCTCGCGCTTGCCGGGCAGGCGCTTAAGCCGCTGAGCCATCTCACCGGCCCTTCGGTGAGTTCTTTTCTGCTTAAATTCAGACATAATGAACAGGCAAAAGTTGGGCTCATACTTTATGCACGCAAGTCTGAGAGGATAATGGTTCAGAGGAACCAGTCCTGCTACTGGTCAAGGACTCTGTCATTTCACCATCTGACATAGAGCAAGCTAGTCTTTTTTTGGGTACTACTTATAATGCATCAAGGTTTGAGATGAATTCTATAAAATACTACAGTTTCCAATGAAGAAACAGATTCCTGAAACAAAGTATGGATCAACAAAAAGAAAGGACAGGCAACAACCTATTTGTTACTATGCCCAGAGAATGGCTGGTGGAGCCAAGGACCTCTCCTCCGTCTGCCATGAATATATGTTGCAGGGCAGAGATGCTGCCCCTCTGTACTGTACCTCACTCTTCTTCAAAGGCAAGTGTGAGAGCAGCCTTGACAATGGGAAGGACCTATGCCCTTTTGGGTACCAGGCAGGCAGGGCTTGGGTGCTGGCTGTTTATAGGTGCTTTCTGGGGAAGGCAGCTGTTTAATGGGGGAAGGGTTGGGGTTCTGGGGAAGGTGTAGTTCCTCTTGCTAGAACAAGGAAGCCACCTGTCTCGTAGAGAGGGAAGATCGGGCTTATTCCCTACTTCTGGCAGCCGAAGATCTCATTAATCTCCCTGGGAACCACTGAGTCTCAGGGTTATTTTCAGACAATGCTGAGTATTGTACCATAGCAACTGAATTGAACTCTTAGTAACAATGCTTTTTAGGTATGTTTAGGAGCTGATCACTAGGGCTGGTATATAGCTCAGCAGCATAAGTGCTTGCCTGGCAAGCGCGAGGTCCTGAGTTTGACTCCCGATACCCGCATTAAAAAAAAAAAAGAAAAAAGCAGAGCTGATCACTAAAATGCTTTGACATATAAATGACTGTACCAATGTTTTGTTTTGTTGTATTTATTTTAGTTCTTCCTATGCTTCCTATTATTCTTTACCGTGTATAGAAACCAGGACATGGAGATCCCTGTGCAAGTTTGGTACGTATAAATGGGAAGATGGTTACTGGGATATCTACATAATAGGTCATCGTTGCAATAGTAAATGGAACAATCGTTTGGGTCACAAGTCATAAAGTACATGAAAAACGACTGTAGTATGTAATTTTGGATGTATATTTATTTTCTCTGACCAAGTGTGACAATCAATCATCACACACAAAGAATATTTCTCAGAACTTTTTGATTGTAATAATGTCAAAGTAACTTCAATTATCTTGGCCTAAAAGGGAGAATTTTTGTCATGAAGTCAAAAGAACAGCCTTAAAGACAGGACTCCCAGGAAAATGGGAATCTAGGACCAAACATCACATGGACTATCTATCTTTGTATCTCTCTTTACTCACTACGTTTTGTGTTCATTTCTTCAACAGCCACTTCTACACAAGAAAGCACACCTGCCCACAGATTCAAGATGTATGCCATCCCAGAATTTTTTACCAGTGGAAAAGAAAAATCTCTCTCTCTCTCATTTTTTTGTTCCAATTGTTAAACTTTCAGGGAAGGATTCTCATTGATTCTGCTAGTTTTGTGCTCATGCAGCTAGAGCAGCAGGGAAGTACGAAGGTGGTAGAAACCCTAGAGGAAGTAGTTAGTTGGAGTAGAATGGAGGGGTGAGAGTAGGACACAGTGGGTGTTCTCAAGGTAAGAATGAGAAGTGCCTGGCAAAGAAAACCTTAATCATCCACTGTGTCATGCATTTATTGAGCACTTAATTTTAAATCCAGCTGCACCGATGATGTCATTCGGTCTACCAAGCCCGTAATCAAAGAAAACCTGAGAAGGGAGTTTTCAAAGCAGGCTTTCTTTCCATTGAGAGGCTCTGCTCTTGTTTTAAGTCACTACCACTTCAGGGGTTAATATTTTCTGCATGATTCTGTTGGTCTAATTTTGTCAATCTGCTGGATAGTCACTAATTGTATTTCCTGGGAATTCATTTAAATATGCATGAGCTCAATTAAAAGTTCTTTTTAAAATGTTTTGAACAAACTGCAGTCATATTTTTACATGAAGACAGTTTTCTTAGCAGTTCTTGAAACTAGAAAATATCTCTCCACAAAACAATTGAATTACAGATGAATATATGGCACATTCTTCTGGAACATTTGGGTTTTTAAACAATATTTAAGTATTCTGTTAATTTGTTTTAATTAGAGAAATGGAACAAGGAATTCATGCTCAATGCTGTCATACAAATTATTTTAGTGTATGAGGGATAGTTGCTGGGTAAACTTCAAACAAGATATATATGAAGGAAAAATCCTTGTAGACTCCTAAAATCCGCAACATAAAATTTTCAAAAATTCTGGACAAAGCAATAATTATACTAGTTACTAAAATCCATATGTTTTAGAGAGCATGAATAGAGGATAGTATCAAGTCCATGAATAGAGCCTTGGTATTACTTAGGCACAAATTATAGCTTATCTAGCAAACTTTAAACAACATGCCTTCATGCTGAATGATTCAAATTTATCTCATAGGATCCAGGAATAGGCCTGGTATTAGCAACATGAAAGCTAAGTCTGACCACACTCAGGATGGAAACTAAATGGAATGAATTCAATTCAGTACAACCATCATAGTCAATTGTTTCAAAAACCAGTGACTTTTAGCATCCCTCCTTTGATGAATTCTATAATTAATTTAATATATTTGATATATTTTACCCAGGCATTTTGTAAAAATTTTGGGTAACTTTCTGTTCCACTTGTAAGATTAAAGTATGTGGTGGTTAGAAAAGGCAGACACCACATTCACTGCTCTATGATCTCCACTGTTAGGAGTTGGCTGTATGAATCTACAGGCCAGGTTCCTTTATCAGAATTAAGACAAGCACAACTCTCAGCAAATCACTAGGCTAAGTATTTCCTAGCCCAATGCTAGGACCATGACTAAGATAATGAGCTCAGATAATGAGGTACCTCTTCCCCTTGGATGTCTTAGTTTTACAAAATGTTGTGATAAGAAAATCCTATTTTGGTCTAATAGAAATATTGCTTATAAAGTCACAGAGATGATTACACAAAGAAATTTTAAAAATATCTAAATCTAAAAATGTTTTTAAGAAGCTGGAAACTTCTTATGGAAAGATAAAGGTCTCCAAATCGAAAGAGTAGATCACTGTTTATTGGGTCCAACCTCTCTGATGTGTAAACGTTTTTAGAACAGTCCAGACAAGTGTTATCTAGTGGCGATCTGAAACCCTCTGGAGATCATCATTCCTTTTTGGTACAGGCGTATTGCAGAAGAGAAAAGGCTACAGGAGGTCCATTACCATCACATATCACTCTCCATCATCATGGAAGCTCCTTTTCTTTAATGTAGATGTTCAAGTAAGTTTAGAGGCCTTGTGGAGGGCACAAAGTCTAAGATGTCCAAGAGTTTCTTGGGATTCAAAATTAGTGGGGCTTTAAAAAATGTGTATTCAAATGATTCTGATTCAGAATTAGGGTAGAACATGGCAATGATCTTCCTGACAAATTTCCATCATGGGAAGCACTGACCCCTGCAATGGGTAGGGAGAAAGGAACTGGGAAAGGTGTGTATTCTGGGCCTGGGAGGTGAGTATGTTAGAACTTGTTTCTGATGAACATTATGATCTTCATTATGAAGAGGGCTACATTGTGGGATACATCTGGTAATGGAGGGGCAAGTAAGGGAAATGGATACGCTGTAGGATAATGGACTCGGCAGGGTAGAAAGTGAAAAGGGAGGAGTGATAACCTATGGGCATCCAAATTAGACACATCTACACTCTGGTTACACTTACATTAAATCTTTGCTCTATATTTGAGTCTACAGACTGTTTATATAACACTGATCATTCAGGAGTCTGACAATAGCTGGACACCATCTTCTCCACTCTTCCTTCGAGGACACACTTTCTAGTAAGCAGTCTTTTCCTTTTTCCGTAAAAGTTTTGCAAATGAAGCATCCTCGATTCATATCTGAAATCTGAGATGCTCCAAAACCTGAAACTTCTTGAGTGCCGACAAGAGGCATTATGTAGAAAATTCCATACCTTGAAACTTTGTTTTGTGCAAAAAATTATTTAAAATATTGAAGAGTGCTGAGCCCCAGCAGCTGTGGGACACAAGCCAGACTTGGAGTAGGGTCCGGCATGTTACAGGGGTAAAACTACTCCTTAGCCTCTTAGGCCTGATCGGAATAGGCTGGCCACCAACCTACCTTCCCTTTCTGTCCTGTGGTCATGCCCTGGTTGTGACTACTTGGATTCAAGATGTCCAGGGAAAACTCTGTTCCCAAAAATGTTTGGAAGAGGAACAGATTTCAAAGTTATGGCAGGAGATGAGTTAATTTTAAGATGAAAAAATACGATGCATATTGTTGCATATGATGGGTAGGGCAACTACACATATCTTATCTCAAATGATGTAACTAGCTAAAGGGAGTTTGAAGAAAAACTAAATTTGTTTTTCCTAAAGATGAAAAGTGAACTAGACCACACTAAGCACAAAGTGGGACTATCCCATAATGACTTGAGTGCCTGAAAGTTTACACCAGATAGGTGACAAATCACCAGTCAAGACTTCACTGGTGATCCCACTATGAGAAAGCTGGGCAGAAATGGTGAAGTACTCATTTCCATACCAAGACTCAGACTTTTTGAGACCCTAAAATCCACATTCTTATACTATCCACCTTGTAATGGTTAATGAAAAATTACCACACGAACCTTGGGTTCCAGCTTTTTCCTCTTTCCCTTCACCTTTCTTCAGAGGCCTCATGCTGCCAGACTATTCCAAAGATGTCATCTCCAAACAATTCCCCTTCTAGAACATGGATGAAGTTCTGAAACATTTCTGTTTGAAGAAAGTAGAGGAAGAAGCAGAAGTCTTCAGTCTGGGACACACTGTTCTTCAGACAGTTTCGTGGATGAAACCTAGGGATTTTAAATCATGAATTGAACATGTGAAATTCCGGTGAAATGTAAATGCAGAAAACCATCCCTCTTACCCTTGAGCATAGTGACTTAGAGACAGTGTACATCAGTTTTGTAGACTTCACAGACTGTGGACTTGATTACTGTTGTTGAATTTTTGGATCAAAACTCAAATGAGGCAAATTTTCCTTGTAAAGAGTTTTATTTGCTATAAGATCCAACGTTTAATACTCATAAGAGTATAAAGTAATAGATATGAGTACAAGTGGTACATATATTTAATCATTTAGCTTAGGGCTCTATATTAGTTATGGAGCCTTATATTAATGTGGTTTTAATCAATGGTTTGTTCTTTGAGTGGTTGTGCGAACTGTAGGTGGTCTTAATTAAGAACTATACAAATATGAAGGTGCGGTATCAAATTTCAGCCTTAAAATGTTTGAAGCATTATAAAAATTCATTTCACAACTAGATTGCATAAGAATATTTGCTGTGATGAAAATTGCCATTAGTTTTTTAGCAGTGAACATTATGAAATCCCTCAAGCCCATTGAATAGGCACATGCTAAAAGAGCATTATTATGGTGTGATGTAAAAGGGGAAATGCGTTCCTCCATTGTATTTGGGCCTTTTGTATTACACTGTTGATGTGAAATCAAATGTGCCTTGAAAAAATTATTTAAAATATTGTACAAAGTTACCTGCAGGTACAAGTATAAAATTTGAGTATAAAAACTCCATAATGGAAATTGTTTCCTAATGAAAATTTCATGTATGTTCCAGTATGAAATGTGAATGAATTTTGTGTTTACACTTGTTTACACTCATTACTTAAATGCAAATATTCCAAAATCTGAAAAATACTTCTCATCCCATGCATTAGGGGTACTTAACTTTCAATTGAATATTCTTACTTTAATACTTAAAATCTCAATTTAAATATTGGTTTAGAATGAGCACTTATTCCAAGCAGAAGGAACACCGCCTCCAATCCAGAGATGTAGGAATGTAGATATATTATGTTTGTGGAATAGCAAATAGTTTATTATAGCTGAAGGGTAGAAAATCAAAATACTGGTTGCAAAAGCTGGGAAAGCTTGGATGCATTTTGCTTATAGAGGATAATTTTAAAAGGTCTTTGGTTGTTTTGTAATCAAAGAGAAAAGGTGAAGGGATAACTAGGAAAAAATAGGTCACATGATGCCTGGGGTAGAATGGAAATATGAGTAGGTGAGGCAGTGAGGTTATATTTGGAAGGCTGAGTTAAAGAAAGACAATCTTGGAGAAAGTTGAGCAAATTATGTTAGATAATTAAGGAACTAAGTTTACAGGAACTGGGAAGCAGCCCATATTCATTTTAAGCAGAAGCTACTTGTCTCACTTAAGTGATTTTAGTTTCTCTACGAGTCATAATTGCACTTGGCTCCATACAACAGAATCCCAAAGTGGTTTATTTTACTCAGATAACAAAGAAACTGGTGCATGAACATCAAGTCCAGTGACGATACTAAAAAATAGCAGGCTTCTAGCTTTGTGTACCATCATTTATATTTGACAAATAATGGTCACAAAATGGCTGTCATACTTCCATTCATCTCCTTTGCATCGAAGGTGAGAATAATGGAGAAAAGTGATAGTAAAATTGTACATACAAGATTAGTATGGTCAATATTTTACCGGTACCCAATAGTTTGCCTGGGTCCCCCACCTGGGAGACCATACCTGTGTCATATAGAAACCCAGAAGAATCAGCTTTTAGCTAGGCACACTAATAACCCCAAATTAGTTCAAGTACTGTTAGTAAGAAAGAGCAGCAAAAAGCTACTAGAAGGCAATCAGCAATGTCTACAATGTCTGTCAAAGGAGTTTCATTAGACTAGATTTAAGAATGTATTAAAGAAAGCTGGTACAAACAAATTCTCCATAAATATTTGTGAATGAGAATGTAAAAATAAACAGACTGAAAAGACATATTAAAACTTTGTCCACAAATTTAATTCTTTCTGGTATTTTATAAACAGACTTGGCCTAAGTGGTTTATAAGGGTCTTAGAGAGGGCTTTACAGTTTATGTAACCTGCTCTGTTAGCTACCAAAAGCATCAGAATTTGACCTTAATTTTCTGATATAAACTTTAGAATGAAAGTCAAAAAATATTTTAAATTAAATATGTCATGTGAGATATGATATAACTGGAAGTGATAATAAAAGTATTTAAAAACTGATCAGACCCAGGCATTAGCCAATCAAAACAGATGCTGAATGCCAACTAGAAACAATCATTCGGGCTGCATATCACTTCTGGTTTTAATGCAGCTACCCTCAAAAATTATTATTTTGCTGATCTTTGGTGTGGTCCCATAATCAGTGTTCCTGAATAACGCACGAGACGATACTTCTGTTTAGCCAGGATTGAGAACCCTATTGTAGAGGAATGGACTTTGGGTTGCCTTATCTGAGGATCTTCTCTGCTTCTGGCTTGTACTAGCTTTGATACATGTCAACTAGTCGGGTTTCAGCCAAGATTTTGTGTGGGAGGTACAAAGTAATTCTTCCCACAGAACCATTTGTTTTTATCCTGCTATGCTTAAGCATTGAAGCGCTATGGGGATGAAAGAAAATGTATTCTTCAAGTATTTTCATTTCATGTGGAATCAGGAAGTATGGACTATTATGCAAAAACAATACCAAAACATAGCCAAACCAAGTATATTTGGAAAAAAACTAGGGCATTATCCCCATTAAACCATTAAATTGTGTATTTATCCATTTAACCGATATTAACCAAGTGGCCATTTCTGATACACGCAACAACTTGAGTAACCCTCCAAGAAGCTTTACTGAGAGGATAAAGCACATCCCAAAAATTTCTATGTTATTGGATTCCATTTAGGGTAGGATTTTACAATGCCATGATGTTAAAGTGGAAGATAAATTAGTAGTGGTTAGGGGTTAGGGACAGTGGACTGGAGAGAAAGGAGGTGAAAGGGAAACAGGAAGAATCCTTGTGGTAGGGTCAAGACATTATTTTGACTATTTTAGTAGATACATGAGCCTATCCAGGTGATAAATTTGCATAGAACTCACACACACAAACATACAAACACACACAAAAGAGTAAAAGGAAAACTCTGGAAATGTGAATAAGATCAATGAGTTGTATCAAATGCCATATCTTGGTTGTGATACTGTAGCATAATTTTGCAAAGTGTTACCTTGTGGTGTGTGTCTGGGGGTTCTGCCAAGGGATCTTTCTGTATTACTTCTTATGACTGAGTGCTAATGTACAGTTTTCTTAGTAAATATTTCTATTAAAAGTCCTGGGAGAGTGTGATAAGAAGAATTTGTAAGAGGTGAAGTAGAGGAAAAAAGTAAAAAGTAATTTCTGGGGGATAATGATCACAAAATAAGCCAGAGAGTAGGGGAATAGCAGGATCTAAGGTAGGAAAATACATTGAACATAATAAAAAAGTTAGACATTGAATTAAAAGCCTCAATTCTAAAACAACAATATAACAAAAATAATTCAAATGAGAAGTCGAATGTGTGGAAGATGGTAGATTTAGTTTAGATATGTTGAGTGCGGTGGGTAGAAATTTCTTGAGATTAAAGCTGGGATCCAGAAATGTAATAATTTTCCTACATTCAAATTCATTTCTACCTCAAAGTTATGAGAAAAGCTTAATTCTTAGTCCACTAACTATATCCTCTATAAAGCATTGACTCAAGATTATTTCTCCATCAACTCAGTGATTCTCTCCTCCTTGCTTTCTTGAATTATGCCTAAATTTCAGGTGTAGATGAGGACAACCGATTCTTGATTATTAGCCTTTGTCTATGATTCTTTGTTTCTTTCTACAGTTACCACACCGTGTTTTACCCCACCAAGTTCAGAACAAGTAAAAGAAGAGAGGAAAAAAGAGAAGAGACAAGGGTGTGTGATTAACAGGATTTTATGCTGCCAGTGGCTCTCTCTGAACCTGAGCGGTCATCTTTCACTCACAGCACTGGGGAGTGGGCAGACTGTCATGGCTTCTCCAAAGCCCACATCAATAGCCCACTTTTGGGGAACCTGTCTCCTGTAAGGTGGTAGCCATCTTTATTTTGGCTGTTTTCTTTTGTCTTTCTCACCCCTACATATCCAATTTCTGTCAGTGGGCAATCTGTCTTACTCAGAGGGATTTGGGATAGGGCCCTAAGACTATCTCAAGCCACCTTCTTCTTAATTTTAGCTAGTAGGTAAGTAGGACAGGTATCAACTTTTTTGGTAACAAATTCTGGGAAGTTGGCTGTTCTCAATATAACTATGATTTGCTTTGCCACAGGGCAACAACCCATTCATAATTTTGTACCTTTATATTTCTCAGGCATGGGTCAGTCATCGGTCCACCATGTCCTTCAACAGAGAATATATCTTTGAGAAATCGCCTAAAGTCTCTCTCTATTGACTGGTACTTGAGAGGAACACATCACTTTTCCACACCTAAAGAGAAGGGAAAGATGTTTATCATCTCACTAATATTTCTTTCAATATCCAAATCCTTCAAAATATTTACACAACCTTAATATGAGTAAGGGGTTATGATGAGTCATGTAAGACTTCTAGACCTCCTCCTTTGCAATTCCTACATTACATTCTTGTACTTTGAAATAAGTTAGACACACAAGTTTAAATATCAGGTAGTTTTTCTTACATGAAAAACTCACTATATAATATATATATATATATATATATATATATATATATATAGTAAACATATATATGCACATAGTAAAAATATATATAGTTTAATAGAAGATAGATAAATAGGAAGTAGGAAAATCTTTCTTCAAATGGATGCGGGAACAAGAGATGGAGGAGGGTGTGGGCAGGGAAAAAGTATGGTGAAAGAAAAGAATTAAAGGGGAAAAGTGATGAAAATAGAACTTTTGCAAGTGGAAAGCAGACCAAGAGTTGGAAGGAGTGGGGGAGGAGTGTTAGGTGATGAAAAAAATTATGATGTGTTATATCCATGTACCAACTTTCCATAATAAATGCAATCATTATGTATTGAAAACATGTATTAATAAAAAACTTTAAAATAAAATGAAAATAAAGCTAAACACTGAAATGAAAAAATAATCTTGCATTTCACTTTGAACTGAAACATGTTTATCAACTTAGTGTCTCAGGTAACACTGGGGTCATTTTGATGTCCTATTAGTAAAAGCCCAAGTAGTTGCTATTCCAGATTCCTCAAACTTATTGAAGGTTCTTATGTTCATGCTTTTATAGTGTAGGTGGAAATCCTAAGCGTTTTCCAAGATCACTGACAATTGCGATAAATGAAAATGAGAGGAAAGGATCTGCATAGGATATGTAGCTGGTTAAGCTAAAAGCATCAACTTCAGACAGAAACCTCTCAGCATTATAGATGCCCTCGGCTGAGCAGATATTGATCAGATATTAGGAGACAATTTAAAGAGAACCCCTATTGATTTTTTTAGGGCATTTTAAAAGCATGAACTCTTTTCTATTTCCTCTCTGAAGCATTTCTCTTCGGTGGGGTGTGTAGGAAGTGTGAGCAGAACAATAGTCTTATAAATAGATTCTGCGAAACAAATTGATACAGTAATGCCAGCAACTGCATCACACAGATTGCCATACCCATTTTAAAGACAATATGCAAAATTGTATTAAAGCTTATATTTTGGGGTCAATTTGTATTCCTCATACCAGAATCATAATATTTTAGAAAAACAGGTGTTATGAAGGTCACTTAATTTGTGTCTGACATAAGGTCCTGTTGAACCTGTGGCTAACCCTTGAGCCACCACATGGACACTGACACTGCAAGGTAATGGTCATCTCTTTGGCAATCAGATCACCAGTGGTTCGAGGCAATTCACTTGCTCAATGAGTGGTTAGACTGGATGACTTTTGGGGTGCGCTCCAACTTTGAAATCTACTTTCATGTCTTTGATATTTCCTATTGGTATTTTGCTAAATAAAAAAATCATCTGGTATTTGCTGGGCTCATTCAGTGCATCATTCTTGATGGTATTCTACTACATACTCATAAAGAATATTTGACTAAATCTTTCCCATTTGTATAGATCTGAAGCTATGAGACATTCAAAAGCAAATTCTATCTCTGTATAACCATCCAACAAAAGCTTTGCACAATAATTTAAAATATTGAAGTGGAAATACTTCCTTTTCAAAAAGGAGATAGATCTTTGGCAAATGAAAGAATATTAACAGATACTGGGAGGAGAAAGAGGCAGGGAAAGGGGATGTAAAAAGAATGAAGATGTGTCATGTACATGTAGTAACTGCCCACAATGAATGAATTCATTATGTACCTCAAACATGAACTAAAAAAATATTTGCATGTATTCCTATCTACCAATTGTGACCTTTTATCATAAAGTTTTTAAATCTGTAGTAAGCATATCTGTTTTTGTTTCTGCTTGAGATACTTAAGTCAAAAAATATTTTATTTTTCCTAATCCGAATGTAAGCCAACTGCCAAGAAAACTTTTAAGTCACATAAAGCGTTACCAAGGAGAGTGACCAGTGTAATGAGGCAGTTAGAGGAGGACTAGAAAAAATGCTTCCCTGATTCATTTTTTTTTTTAACAGGCAGATGCCACCATGGCCAGCTCCTGATTCTTTTCTTACAACTTCCAATTGACCAGATCAAAATTGTCTCCACTGTGTTGTAGAGAATCCAGCTTTCTTTCAAGTTATTTATCTAGGCGTAAATAAATATCTTATGAAAAAGAATTCTATGGTCAATTATTTTGAAAATATATGCATCCTATTCCCTTTCATGGAGGCAGATGGCCCTAACACATGAAAAACATTGTGAAGTTCCCATGGCAAAAAATCTCACTTAATCCAGTGGCTGATCATGTACATTGTCTTCCTTTTCCTAATAACCACTGATAAAATGTGTTCCGTGGAATGCTATAGGAAACCTGGCTTGTGTCTTTTTTAAAAAAAAACATATACTGGGCTGGTGACATAGCTCAGCGGCATAAGCGCCTGCCTGGCAAGCGTGAAGTCCTGAGTTCAGTTCCTGGTACCCACATAAAGAAAAAAAAAAAAAGCATGTACTGTGATGACTAAATTAAACACATTACAACAGGTACAATCTAATCAGAAGAGTGGATTATTTATGGCACCATTCCACTTGTATAGTAAAATACAAAAGCTACTATTGATTTCCACTGTTTACAGTCTAATACGACTCCTAAGTCTTCTTTTCACAAGTTTTACTGTGTGGGATAAGCAGAAATGGTACATGCATCCCTGTTAAATTTCATTCTATTTAGGGCCGGTGAGATGGCTCAGTGGCGTAAGCGCCTGCCTGGCAAGCGCAAGGGCCCGAGTTCAACTCCTGGATCCCACATACGAAAAAAGGGCTGGTGATATCGCTCAGCGGCACGGGCGCCTACTGGCGTGTGAGGTCCTGAAGTCGACCCCCCGGTACCCACAAAAAAAAAAAAAAATTTCATTCTATTTAATTCAGTTGATTTTTTGCCATAGACAAAAACACTAAACCAAGGATGAAAAACACATTTGCAGTACAGTAATTTAATTATATTATGAAAATTTTGCCATTTAATTTTGTAGCTACATAATATTTATTTTTAAAAGTGTCATAAAACATTTAAAGATGCCATACTTTTCTCATTAAAAAGAAAATTATGTCCGACAATATTGCTATGGTTAAGAATTTTATACTTGATGATCACTCTTCCAAAAGATAAAAGTTTTCTCAATTTGAGAAAACACTAGAAATGTAAATGAAAATACTAATTTTTATTGATAGTTTCAGAATATTACCATACAGGAAATTCCAATCAACCCTACATGCTAAGAGTTATACACTGTTAAAACTAAAAAAAGCTGATATTTCTCATTTGAAAGGTGATATGGAACACACAATATAAAGCCAGAAGGTGAAAAGACATTTGAATGAGCTTTTAAAAAAACTAAAATATGAACAATGATTCATAGTAATTAATTTATATTTTTGGCCATATATTAGTATAATATGCAAAATGATGAGGCAGGCAGTCTTTATTTAATTTTATTGAATATTGTACATAAATGTAGAATCACATCTTAATAAATTTGGTAAAATATTAGGAAACTATTTCCATGTAGAAGACACCATTAAAATATTCAATCTTCTGAATTTTAATAGCTGCTGTTTTTAGTGAAGAAATTATATTCTACTTGTAGTCACCAGAAAATCAAATTCTTCTAGACTTTCTAATTATCTTTAATGGTACAAAAACCATTTTGTTGCTACATTAGTATTAGTTCTAATTTCTTAAATATTTAATCAGAATGAGTTTACAAACATTTTATGTAAATGAAATGAAGTTTTAAAGGGAGGTTAATTTGATAGTCTCATTTCATCATTATCTATCTTTTTTTTTTTTTTGTGGGTACCGGGGGGTCGACCTCAGGACCTCGCGCGGCAACAGGCACCCGTGCCGCTGAGCGATATCACCGGCCCCTTTTTCGTATGTGGGTTCCAGGAGTCGAACTCGGGCCCTCGCGCTTGCAAGGCAGGCGCTTACGCCGCTGAACCATCTCACCAGCCCGTCATTATCTATCTTAGCTGACTATGTTTTAAAAATAAAAACATTTTATACCTTAAAAATCAAGTTAGGGCTGGTGAGATGGCTCAGCGGCATAAGCGCCTACCTGGCAAGCGCGAGGTCCTGAGTTCGACCCCCGGTACCCACACACACACACAAAAAATCAAGTTAATTTGCACCCATAACTGTTTATAATTATGTCCTTTTGTATGAGTAGAATTGGTTCTAAAATAAGCTTATCTAAATCGATATGCTCACCTTTTAATATGAAAGTGTAATACATGTACAGTAAATAAGAATCTGTTATTATTGTTATATAAAATTAAAAGTTAGAATTAAAGGATAATGGATTTAATGTTTACTTGGCCAGAAATATAGGATATATTTATTTTATTTTTCTGTAATAACCAAAGTAATATTGTTATTGACATAGGTATATTTTCAATCTATGTAGATACATTGTATTTTAAAGGATAGGCTTTATTTAGAATTGCCAAGTAGAACTATAAACAAGATTACTTCATGATAGAACAGAGAAAAGGACGACTGAATGACAAAATAGAAAATTGAGAAAATGTGGAAAATGGCTACAATTAAGGAAATTCTATTTTCAGATCTTATGTATCTGATGTAGAAAACACTGTGGTAAACAGAAAAGGGACTGCTTGGTTTGAGAACAGCAGTTATTTCCCAAAAGCTTAGCCATAAATGTCAGCAACAATATGCCGAGATAATATACAAGTCACACATTAGTCTATTTTTTCACATTTGAACATGCAGGAAGTGAGAGGGAAATTGCTTCAGCGTGAGAAACATCTTTGAATATTAGAAAAATCCATTTGTCTGATTGAAAAAAACTCTTCAATTCCTGTCTGCAGAATATCTGATAACTCATATCTGGAAATAGATTTGTAAGAAAGTATATTTTGGTGAGAAAAGGGAGTGTGAAATAATAAGAAATATGAACAAAAGGGCACTAATATGTAGCTCTTGCTCTTTCCTTTATTTTTATTTTTTTATTCATTTTTATATGTGGGTACCCGGAGTTGAACTCAGGACCTTGCATTTGCCAGGCAGGCGCCTATGCCGCTGAGCTATATCACTGGCACTGCTCTTTCCTTTAAAGTGATGAAAAAAAGAAAGAGAAGATAATTTTCAAAGTATTCTTGAATAACAATAAAAAATTGCCCTAGTTCTTCTTGCCACTTTCTAGAAAAACTAATTCTTTACTGTAATACCCCATCCAGAAACTGTATTCTCAGGAATATGCCATTCTCCAAAAGCACTTCTCCAGGCTTATCAAAATTCCCATGAAATCTTTCATATTGTTCTTTGCTGTGTGTGGATTGTTAATTGATTAACTACATGAAGGGGGCTGAACCACACCGGCTATTTCTCAGTCCTAGCTACATATTAGAATTAACTAGGGAGATTTTATAAGCTGTTGCACCACCTCTAGAAATCCTGACTGATTTGGCCTGGCTCCAGGCTCAGGCCCTGGAGTAACAGGAGGGGAGATTTCGAGTATAATGAACAGATGAGTGATAAGGGGCAATGAAGAAGCAGCTGCTTCTCCTCACCACCTGTAGCTCTGTTTCTCTCTGCACAGCCTGGTCCAAGTTGTACCCTCTACCTCCTGTCTGCTTTGCGGTCTGGAGTCCGGAGAGAGCAGTGGCTACGGTGGAGGTGAGAGGTGTTCTTGTAATGGGGCAATGAAAAAAAGAGCTATTTCCATGCGTCCACTTCTACGTAACATGACTTTTAACGTTATGTTTTTGTGAATGTTTTAGGTACTTAAAGTGATCACAATTTTATTTTTGGGTGTTAATGGGTTTTGTTGACTTTAGAGTCAGAGTTAAATTAAACCTTCAGTGACTCCACCTTCCGTGCGTGGATTAGTTGCAAGTGCCATTTGGGTTGCTGTCACCTTTAACCACTTGTTGAGTATCTAACATGAAGTGTGTTAGCTAGAGAGAGATGGCTGGTGAAGACTTTTGCCCCTACTCTAGAAAAATAGAAATAAAATTTCCAAGGTTGATGCTTAAGAATTTGTTTTTAAAAATTCCCCAAGCTTTGAAATGAGAAAATATTTCCTACAATATAAAAAATTCAGAAAGTATAAAGACATTTTTATTCAAATAAGGTTTATAAATTTCTGCTCATCAGCAAAGACAAATGAAAAATGAAAATAAATAACAAATTTCAATAAAAATGATCCAAAGATATGACTAGACAGCTCATATTAAGTGATATACACAGTAAATGGCTCTTAAACATGTGAAACTATGTAAATTCATTCATAATGAAATCATTGTAAATGAGAAATATGCTGAAACGCCATTTATCACAATGTAAAAAATTCAAATCTGATAATACACTGTGTTAGCTAGACTGCATAGAAATAGGTATCTCATGTACTTGGTTGATAGGAGGATATATTGGTGCAATTCTTATGGAGAAAAACATGATGGTATCAACTGTCTTTATTATTTCTTCCTTTTTGCATTCTTTTCCTTTTTCACTGTAACTCCTACTATTTCAATTTTGTTATTTGTACTTACTCTTCATCTCCTTCGTTCCTTTTCTATTTTCTTTTCTTTTTTTTATTAGTACATGTTTGCAGTACATGCAGTTTACAATCACCTTGTCGCTCTGCTTTGAAAGAAAGCCTCGGGGCAGATATGGTTTACAGCCAGTTTCCGATAAACTCAATAGTAACATTACCAGAGAGATCATAAGATGGGCAAAATAGAACCAACCTGAGAGGACAAGAAAGAAAGAAAAATTGACTAATGGTCAATTAATTGACTTATCACAATTAATTAATAAATCAAAAATGTATTGAGTGATAAAATATCTAAAATTCAGCAACTCTGTGCAGAACACTTCGGATATGGAGTATTAAAAATAAACATCAACTTATAGAGCTCGTAGTATAGGATAGATCAATTCAAAGTGCTCAACGGATGTAAGAGCAGGAAGAAAGTGAAATATGAATAGTCTATAATAGGAAGAATATTCTTATTGTTTAATTCTACTAAATCCAAAATGCTATACTCTCATCAATTGAAATTGTTTTGATTCTCATATAGTCCTGGTGGCCTTTTCTAAGTTTATCTCCTGCTCATTTTCAAATTTAACAATCTAGGAAAGAAGGTAGGTGGTACTGAGTCCACGCATCACTTGTGTGTGTAACAAACCTAGGTCTTAATGGACCTTGAAGTCCCACATGTGGCTGGTATTCTCCTAACTCCACCCACTGCTCCTCTTCCCCCTCCTCCTTTTCTTTTTTTTTTTTTCTGTGTGTGTGTGTGTGTGTGTGTGTGTGTGTTTGTGTGCTACTGAGTATAATTCCCAGCTTCCTTTTTATGTTGAGACAGATCTGGCTAAGTCACTAAGTTGCCCAGGTTGGGCTTGAATTTTTGATCTTCTTGCCTCGGCCTTTCAGGGTGCAGGGATTATACGTGTGTGCCACCACTTCTGAGTTTAACTTTTCTTTCAAAGGAGCCACATCTTTCCAAGACATTATGCTCGGTGCTGTCACCTGACTCTAAATTCTTACATCAGAGCATAAAAAAACCGGAGTTGGTACAAGCTTGATCTAGAAATGGTCAAATCAATTTCTACTGAAAAAGATATTATCTAGGTATTCTTTAAACAGAAAAAAGTTCCATGGACAGTGGTAGACTAACTCAGTGTGATTCACTTATTTATTATTTATTTTGTTAGCAGACGGGGCAGAGTTGTGCCCCTCTTCATTTCCCCCACTTTGTGGGAATATTGCTGAGAGGCACAACCGTGACCTACTGCCTTGGAAAACTGCTCATTGGACTGACATCATGGGAATTCGCTGAGCCTGTTTTGTGGAGGTCATCTAATTCTCGGCATAGGGCCCTGAACAGGAAGCCTTCTATCGTTCTTTGATAATGAACCAAAATCACCAGCCCAAAACACTGAGACTGCATTTCATTAAAACAGCTTTCCCAGAAAACAGCCTGTTGCCAGACAACACTAGTATTGCTTTAATCGTCAAAGCTGGTTCGTATAACCTGTATGAAATACTGTCCCAAGTGGGTTATTATCTAAAGCACACAGCCCTGAACTTGCAGTATCAAGCAGTTTTAAAATTCTTCACTAGCAAAATGTTGTTGTTTTTATACCAATTGTATATCACCTATAAAGCCCTGAAAGAGAAAATAGAATTCCCAATCTTGTGAAACAGCCAAAAATTTAATATAGATACAATGAAAATTGTAATTTGCTGTGAAAAATATGAGTCATAGATTTAGATTATATTATCGTTTTATTATAACTTGCTGCTCTGTTAGCAGTGATATACTGTGAATATATTTTAAATGCCAACTCAAAATTCTCTCTGTAACATAGTTGCCTCTAATAATGGTGGCTAATGTTTATTTATCAATTGGCATGAACCAATTAGTAGTTTAATATTTTACATATATTGGTTTCTTTTATCTTGAATTTTTATGCATGAAGAACAGATAGAGTAGATCAGTTCATGCCAAGAGTAAATGGTGGAGAGGGCAATGGGCCACAGACAACCTGGGTGTGGATGCTGTAGTCTTCAGCTGTTTTATAATGCGGGGGTCAAAGCTAAGCACACATAGATTGTAATGCACAATGCAAGCAGAAAGTTATCACTGAAAAACTATAAACTAGCTTAAACAACACTAATGTGATCCACCTTTTTACAACATGCTTCCTTTTAATACTGTTTTGAAAAATATTTTAACTTAAAACATTTTTATTTTTTAAGGATATTTTTCTTATTTTTTATTTTATGAGTACATGTTTGCAATTCATGAAGTTTACAATCATCACATGTACATATAATAGTTTGTTCCTTTTATTTTTTAATTTTAAAGAGAAAAAACAAAAACGATACAAAATTTCAAAACAAGATAGTAGGAGAGTAACAATGGTTAATACATTGTGCATTATCTTCAAAGTAGTTGCTCATATTACAAGATATAGGCATGAAAAATTGATCACAAAATAAAGGCAAAAACCTTTCTTTTCAATTAACTAATAGAAATTAGTAATAACTATCTCAACTATCATATATATATATTTATTTATTTTTCCTTTGCACTTCCTTCTTTTCTCATTTCCCCCACCCCAGTTTTTCTTTCCTTTTGAACAGTTTCTTTGCATTTCACAATATCTATTGTATATTTTGGATCTTATTTACTCCTTCAGCTTCTTACACTAGGGAGACAATACTATGTTTACACATGTGAGTCTGATTTATTTTACTTATGAGTATGGTCTCAGGTTGCATCCATTTACCTATAAATATCTCAAGTTTATCCTTCTTTATAGCTGAGTACTACTCCATTGTATAAAAATACCACATCTTTTTTATCCATTTCTCAGTTGATGGACATTTGGGTTGTTTCCAAGATTTAGCTATTATAAATTGTGCTGCTCTAAAAATGGGTGCAAATATATCACTGTGGTTTTTAATTCATCTGGGAAAATACCCAGAAGGGGAATAGCTGGGTCAAATGGGGCTTCTAATCCTAGTTTTTTTGTTGTTTTGTTTTTGTTTTTGTTTCTGTTTCTGTTTTTTGGGTACTGGGAATTGGATTCAGGACCTCGTGCTTGCCAGGCAGGTGCTGTACCACTGAGCTATATCCCCTGCGCCTAATCCTAGTTTTTTGAGGAATCTTTACACTGATTTCCACAGGGGTTGTACCGATCTACACTCCCACCAACAGTGGAGAAGGGTTCCTTTTCCCCACAGCCCCTTCAGTCCCTCCTTTGTCTGCAAACCGAATAGCTATACCTGCTTTTTTCTGGGTTCCTGTTGCATGGAAGATTGTTTTCAATCCTTTGACTTTCAGGCTATGAATTTCTTTTTGAGTTCAATGTATTTCTTGTATACAGCGTATTGTTGGATCTTGTTTCTTGATCCATTCTGCCAGTCTGTTTCTTTTGATTGGTGAATTGAGGCCATTTACATTGATGGTTATAACTGATATGAATAGGTTTATCTTCGTCATTATATTTTCCTGTTGTTGGTTCCCTGCTTTTCCCCTCTAGAACTGTGGTCATTTTTATCTCTGTCTAGAGTATCTTTCAGTACTCTTTTTAGGGTTGGTTTGGTGGTCACGAATTTCTTCAGTTGTTCTTTGTCATGGAAGTATCTTATATCTCCATTAATTTTGAAAGATAGTTTTACAGAGTTCATCAATGTGGGTTGGAAGTTGTTTTCTTTCAGGACTTGAAATACTTCACTCCAAGCTCTTCTTGATTTGAGGATTTGTGTTGGGAAGTCTGCTATGATTCTGATGGATTTTCCTTTATAGGTGATTTGTTTCCTTTCTCTAGCCACTTTTAATATTCTCTATTTGTGCTGATTTCTGGAATCTTGGTTATTATGTTCCTTGGTGTAGGTTTACTTTGGTCATGGCTGTTTGGAGTTTTATGTGCTTCATTTACCTGAATATCAAATTCTTTTTCCATGTTTGGGAAGTTTTCTGCCATTATTTCTGTGAATTTTTTATGTCTTTTGCACTGTCTCTGGCTTTCTCACTGACTCCAATCAATCTTATATTGTTCTTCTTTGCTTCATCTTGTATCTGTTGGATTGATTTTTCATGTTCTCTTGATATTTTTAAGAAATCTTTCTTTTCATGGTTGCTAGCTAAAGTACTGTCTTCCAGATCTGATATTCTATCCTTGCCTTCAATCTGTTGTATATACTTTAAATGGAGTTTTTAATCTCTTGGACTTCTGCTTGTATCTGTTTCACGGATTCTATTTCTTTCCTATGTTGGGCTTTCATGGTTTCCATTGTTTTCCTGACTTCCACTATTTTTTTTTTATCTGTGTCTGCTTTAATGTTGGTCATTTTGATCATTATTTCTTTTTTTTTTTTTTTTTAATGTGGGTACCGGGAGTCAACCTCAGGACCTCGCGCTTGCTAGGCAGGTGCTTATGCCGCTGAGCTATCTCATTGGCCCTCATCATTTCTTTTTGCACCTTAGATATTATTTTTTTATAGCCTCTTCCATTTGTTTTTCACTTCTGCTGCTATCATTTCAGAGAGTTCCAGTTGTTGGCTTCTGATTTCCTCTATTTCTATGTTCTCTGGACTTGTCCTGGGTGGGCTGGTGGTCTGGGGTTGCATTTTGTTCTGTGTTTGTCATTTTCTGTTTTCTATTTTTTGTATTATTTTGTTTTCTATGTCAATGCTTATACATTTCTTATGGTAGAGAGCTTTATCCCTAGTATTGTGGCTTCCCCAGGAAATGGCTGTTCCACAGGGATGTCTTCTAGATGTAGGTGGTTCTTGGTTTTTGTGCCTATCCAAAGAACCTACCTTCCCAATGTGTTGAGGATGAGAAGTTGTTACCTATTTGGCTCAGCACCCAGTCCTTTGGTACTGGATTATGGTGATGGTAATGATTCCATACAATCACAGTGTTGTCACACAGGAGAGAAAAACTGATTATAGCAGGTATGGAATACTGGCTACAGTAGTACAGTTAGCAACAACAGTAGTCTCAAGTGCATCCTGGCTACTCACAAGCTGTGGTAACTATTAGCCTGATAGTTTTAACCATAGGAGCAAATCCTAAAGTTGTATAATAGAATCCAGCATATACCAGGAACTTGCATACAATGATTTTCCCTTTAGTGCAGTGATTTTATCCTGTTGTGAGGGGGGATTAAGAAAGATATGGGGCAAGATAGAGAGATGAACGAAGTCCAATATAGTAGGAGCAAGGTTGGAGGGCATAGGATGATCATCCAAATTTTGGGGAACTAGAGGACAGAGGAGGGAAGGAATGGAAGAGGAAACAGAGGAGTATTGAAGTGAACCAGGCAGAGAAGAGACAATATTTATTCAGACGAAAGTACCATAAAATCAAGCAATATAGGTGGCAAAAGAGAGTCAGAAGACAATAAGATGAAAACAAAAAGGAAGGTAATAAATCTAAGTCATTAAAGAAAGAGAAAAGAAAAAGAGAGAAAGAGACTAAAAGCAGAAAACAAAAATAACCCTAAAAAATAAACCAAGACCAAATCAAACTAAATTAAAAAAAGACCTCAACCAGACAGAAAAAGGAAAACCAATCAAACAAACATAGAAAAATAAATGAAGTAAAATTCCTCTGGTGTTTGCAGTTCTGTGGTAGGTCCAAGTCTCACCTCAGAAATGTGTTGGGGTTGGTGTTCTGTTGATGGAGTTCTCCCCAGTCCTTTTATATATATATATAAAAAGAATATATATATAAGAATATATATAAAGAATGGTGGCCCCACCTGCCCCCTTCTATTCCGCCTGTGTGCCAAAGCACAACGCTCGTCCATCTGACTTACCAACTGCTGTTGTGTGTCCATGCCCTGGCCTTTGGGGAGTCTCCAGGGGTCTGCTGCCTGGGGTGGTCCATTTTGCTATAATTCTTTAGAGTTTATTTATTAGTTCATTTTAGCAGAATGGTGCACTTTTTTTGTAGAGCAGATGATCTGACTATATATATTAATTTTGTAAAAAAGTTTTTAGTATTTATCATTTCTTAATGGAATTCCTGCATTTTCTTTCAGTGAGTGGCTTTGATCTGTCTTTCTGACAGTTTCTTTATTAAACCTTCACTCTTGAATCACAGACTGAATAAGTTTATAGCTAATTCTTTTAGAATTTTAAATACCTTATCTTTTGCTATTTAGAAGTCTGTGGCTTGCTTAAAAGTTAACTTTGTTTAGTAATCATAGTAGCTCTTCAGTTTATTTATTTATTTGTTGTTTTTTGGATTTCTTTTCCAGTGCTGGGAATTGAGCTCAGGGCTTCACACATTCTAAGTAAGTCTCTACCCCAAACTGCATAATAAATCATAGCTCTTTAGATTCGATACATCTCTTTGATATTCTGCATTTTCGTATAGTGTAGATCTATTTTTTTTAATCATGTATAGTTTTCAAAGACTTTTATAAGAATCCATTTTTGGGAAGTTACTAGCAATAATCTCTTCAATGTTGATTTTCTATCATTCTCAACATTGTTTGTTTGTAAATTATTACACCACTGCTGTCCAGTAGAAATATAATGATAACTACATATGTACTTTTAAAATTTGTAGTGGTTTCAGGACACAAAAGAGAAACAGGTGAAATTAATTTAATAATGCATAATCCAACATATATGAACTGTTATTATTTTAAGATGCAGCCAGTGTAAAGAGCTCAATTTTTTCATATAAAATCTGATAGATTTATATGTCACCCTCCAAATTTATATGTTTAAAACCAAAGGCCTAAGGTGATAGTGTTAGGAACTGCAACTTTTAGGAGGTGATGATGTCATGAGGGCACACCTCCTTTAAATGAGATTCATGCTCTTATAAAAGATACCCCAGAGGGCTCTCTCCCCTTCTTCCTTGTGAGGGTACAGTGAGGAGAAGGCTATCTATGCACTACGAAGTAGAGCCTCACTAGATATGAGATCTTTTAGCACCTTGATTTTGGACTTAAAAGTCATCAAAACTGTATGAAGTAAATATCTATTCTTTAAACAAATCTACAATATTTTTGTTACAGTTTTCAGGATAGACACTCACAAAAATCTTCAAAATTTCCTGTATTTTTTACATTATACCTCATTTCAGATGCCAACTTCTTTCAGCAATTAAATAAAAGAAAATTCCTACCCGATTAGAAGTTGTATTTCACAGTTAGGTTTTTAATAATGATCTAGTTTTTACATTTAAATTAATTAATTTAAACATGTAATTCCATAGTTCAATAGCTACTTGGGGCTGGTATGGACTAGCAAAATCTTAGATGAATATGTAAGAGTGACCCACCTCCTCTGACCAGGCTTTACCTTCCAACATCATGGTTAGCTCTAAACTCAGTGGACTAATCACTGAGTATCACAACCCCATGATCCAGTCACCCCTCAAAAAGCCCAGCTATGAGTGCATGAGGTTTTAGAGAAACATCTACATATACACCATAACATGAGTTATCAATTTAAAATGTCATGGTTAAATTTTTGAGCAAAACTTTCTAAAAGCAATATTCTATAAATGTGACCTATTAATAATAAGTATGACTTACTGTGAAACAATACAGATATTTTAAGAAAGTAAAATCTAAAAGCTGACCTTTTGAAAAACAGGTTTTATTTTTCAGGGCAGTTTTAGGTTCACAGAACCTAAGCAAAGGGCTTAGAGATTTCCCGTATGCCCCCTACTCTTTCACATGTACAATATCCCCATTAATAAGAACCCCTACCAGAATGGCACATTTGTTAGAATGATGACAGTTATCAGCACATCATTATCACTCAAAGATCATAGTTCACATGATGGTTCACTGTTGATGTTGTATATCTTATGAGCTTGGATAAATGTATCAGGATGTGCATTCATCACTGTAGAAATATAATTATTATAATCTTTATACAGGACATTTAAAATGCTAAAAATTCTGTGTTCCTGTGATTCACCCAACTCCAACCCTTAGCAACCACTGACCTTTTGCGGCCTCCATAATTTTGCTCTTTTGAGAATACTATATAGTTGGAATTATATCATATGTAACCTTTTCAGATTGAATTCTTTCATTCAGTAATATGCATATACTATAGTAATATGTCAGTCTTGCACATCTTTTCGTGGCTTGATACCTTATTTCTTTTTAGCACTGAGTAACAGTCCATTGATCTGAATGCATCACAATTTGTTTACTCATTCACTTATTGAAGGACACTCTGGTTTCCTCTAAGTTTTGGCAATTACAAATAATGCTGTTATAAATACCCAGGTGCAGGGCTTTGTGTGGGTGTAAACCTTCAACTCTTGGATTAGCTACTAAGGAGCACTGTTGCTGAATTTCATGTAGGGCAAGAGTATGTTTAGTTTTGCAAAATATTGCAAAATGGATTTCCAAAGTGGCAGATCTATTCTGCATTTCCAAAGACAATGAATAAAAGCTCCGGTTGTTCTACATCTTTGTTAAGATTTGCTGTTGGTAGTGTTGGGGATTTGGAACATTCTAATGATATGCAGTGGTGTCTCGTTCTTGTTTTAACTTGTGTTTTCCTTGTGATATATAATGTAGAGCATATTTTTACATGCTCTTTTGCCATCTGTACATCTTCTTTGGTGAGTTGTCATTAAGGTCTTTGGCCCATTTTTAAAAACTGGATTGTTTATTTTTTATTAAGTTTGAAGAGTCCTTTGTATATTTTGAATTATTGTCCTTCACCAGAAAAATGTTTCACAAATATCTTCTCCCAGTCTGTGGCTTCTCTTACTCTCTCATTAATATTTTTCTCAGAGCTGATAATTTTAATTTCAAAGAAGTCCATTTTATCCACTCTTTCTTTTATGTATCTTGCCTTTGGTGGCATATCTAAAAAAAAATCACTAAACCTTGTATCATCTGTATTTTTTGTGTATTATCTTCCAGGAGTTTCATAATTTTGCATTTTGCATTTAGGTCTATGACCCATTTTGAGATGATTTTTATGAACAGTGTAAGGCCTATGTCTAGATTTTCTTTTCTTTTTTGACCTACGGACTTCCAGTTGTTCCAGCATTTGTTAAAAAGACTGTGTTCTTTTATTTGTATCATCTTTGCTTCTTTGTAACAGATAACTTGTCGATGGATGATTCCAATCCACAAGAATGTAATTAATCAGTTACTCTTAAAAATTTAAAGAAGGCAGGGCTGGTGAGATAGCTCAGTGGCATAAGTGCCTGCCTGGCAAGTGCGAGGTCCTGAGTTTGACTCCCGGTACCCACATTAAAAAAAAGAAAAAAGAATTTAAAGAGGGCAAAAATTCTGTGAAGCAGCAAGAATGATAAGAATTTTCCTACTATTGGCAGTGGTTAGGAACTCTAATTAAAAAAATAAGGAGATGGTGAAATAAAGTGCACAAATTAATCAGGCCTTTTGCACAGGGAAACTATAACACTCTCTACAGTCTTGAGCAGTTTCATTGCAAAAATTGTGTAGTTTTATTTCTACCAAAGTAGTCAATTAGCACTGCAAATCCATGTTGAGATATTTGTTTTGATGATAATCACTGCAGCCTTATCAGAATGGAAATCTTTGGATATCAGCTAGAAAGAATGACTTAATTTAGTGTAATCATCCTATCCTCTAGCAGATATAGATTTAAATGCACTGAGTAATGTTTGGTATCCTCAGAGCTCATTTCTATAATTGAAGTGGCCTGAAAAATACTGTTAGAAAAAATTAAAATGATACGGGGCCGGTGAGATGGCTCAGTGGCGTACACGCCTGCCTGGCAAGCGTGAGGGCCTGAGTTCGACTCTCGGATCCCACATACAAAAAAAGGAGCCGGTGATATCGCTCAGCGGCACGGGCGCCTACTGGCACACGAGGTCCTGAGGTTGACCCCCGGTACCCACAAAAAAAAAAAAGATATATGAACACCCAGTGAACAAAAATTATGCCCACCAGTTCTAAGTGTTAGTGAAAAACCTAGATATTCAACAAATTATTGAAATTTTGCACAGCAAAGTAAACATTAAGAAAAGTTGTAAGAGCAGGATAAACTAGATGAAAAATGCATGCTCAAGAACTGAATTCTTCTAATACGTGCTAGGATAAGTTGGCAGTTTTCTATAGTTTAATACTTAGAGTGAAAGCTAAGCTGTTATACCAGAGGCCTGAAAGTTAGGAATCTTAAGTAAAATAGATGTTTCCTTTTTATGTAATAATATTTTTCCTTGGGAGATATCCTTGAGAGATGTTCATGTTTGGCATCATCAGCATGAGGCTTCCATCTCTCTACTCCAGCTATCCCTATACGCCCAACAAGTTGGAAGGGGAAAAAAAAAAAAGATGAAATAGAGATACAGCAAGCACCACTGAAATGCACATATTCCTACTGCCCATATTTCCTTATGGGAATTTGGTCATAATGCAACACCTCAGTGTAAACAAGTTCAGTGAAATACAGCCCAGCGGGGTGGCCTAGCAACTGCTTTACCTTGAGTATGAGTGTGTGTGTGTGTGTGTGTGTGTGTGTGTGTGTGATTTATTAAAAGAAGGAAGAGGGGAGAATGGCTTGGGGGTCCAGTTGATGATATCTTTTACAATATTAATACAAAATGTAGGATTGAAGAAAAAATCACATATATACATATATATATATATAGTTTGGGGATTGTGTCTACTGATTATAAATAAAGAGATTTAAATTACTAATTCCTGGAGACAAAACTAACTCTTTAAGGAAAGTAAAAGACAGTGATAGAGAGCTTGAAGTGATGTTTAAAAAAATTAAAATGAAACAAAAAGAAACAAGAATGAATTAGTCTTTCTTCTTCATTATTTCTATTTTCCACATTTATTCCTTCTCCTTCCAACTCAATGCAGAAACAAAACTAGGTCAGTAAAAATGTTTCCATGGTATCTGAATTTTCTCTTTTAAAATAAAAATAACCCTTCTTGGAGGTCAAGATATAACCTACTTAAATAAAATGATGTCACATTTAAATTTACTGACATTTAGTAAATGGCCCATATGTTAATCAATTATATGTATAATTTATATGTATATAAAATATTTTTATATATATTTATAAATCCACTTTATTGAGTCACCTAAGTATAGCCATCCCTGAGTATCACAGGGGATTGGTTCCACATTCCCTGAGGATACTCGAATGCACATATTCTCAAGTTCTGTAGCATAGCACTGTATTCACACATAACCTATGCACACCCTTCCATATACCTTAACTTATCTCTAGGTTACCTGTAGTACCTGATACAGTGTAAATGCTATGTGAATAGTTGTTATAGTTTATTGTTAGTTATGGAATAATGGCTACAAAATGTCTGCACATGAAAAAGTCCATGAATGTATACTTTTCCCTAAATATTTCCAATCTCTGGTTGTTGAATACACAGATGTGGAGCCCATGGATACAGAGAGGAAACTGAATCTTTAAATATCATCCATGTATGTACTCTGTATAGTTTGTTTCTTCAAAGTTATACATTTCTGCGTCACAAGACTATTTCTCTTATTCCTCTCCTTTGAGTTCTCTCTCTCTCTCTCTCTCTCTCTCGTGCACGCACACACACACACACACACAAGCACACGCACACACAAATAATCTACCTCAATATTTCTACCAGATAATGCTAGGTGTTGTGAACAATTGCCAATGCAGCTAAGCTCTTCTTAAATGGAAATTTTTGAGTCTCCCACTCTCCTAAGGGATTATTTTGTGTTCTTAGAACTAGTCTGCATGTAGTACTAACTACTTTCTTCCTTTTAAAATATGGTTTACAGTAAAAGATGTTTGTTTCGTAGGCTAATATTAAGTCTGTAAGTCTAGAGGCTCAATTTCTCTCCCTTCTGATAGCCTCACCAAGAGCTGGCTTGGCTGGCTCTGTTGGATGACACAGACTCTCCTTTACTAACAGGCTCTTTCCTTGGGTCAGAAGGCTTCTGTTGTGACATACTGAGCTAGATATTTCTACCTCTTATAAATTCATAGTGCATTGCTGAGTTAGGTCCTTCAAGGAGTTAAGCCTGGCCTCAGCACAGTTAGTACTATGTGGAAACTTAATGGCTCGGGCAATCATGTGGGCTTGGTAGTTTGCTGTATGTCAGTTTTTCTCCCTCAATAAATTCATTTTTTATATTCGTGCAAACTGGCATGAATTAAATATGTTTTTAAGACCCTCTGTGTGCTAATCATAAAATTACCCTTTATGCCACTAATGCCTGCTAGACACACCACCAGAGTTCCTGGTGATGCAGGACACTGCTGCCTAGTGGAGAAGATCTTGAAAGCACCTGCATTGTGGTTTATTCACTTTCTTCACAAAATAATATCATTCATGTCCCCAAAGTTTACTGATCTACCAATACTAATACCTTCTATCTTGAGCGTACACTGAAATTTTTTTATGGACATTAAGTTTTTGTTCATTTTGTTTTCTGTTTGTTTTTGAAGGCCTCTTCCTTTGAAACTAGGAACACTAGAGTGGTTTTCTGGGGAATAGACCATGATTTATAAACCATCTGATGCTCAAAATTCATCATTTTTGAAGGGATCAGATCTTGAGCCAAAGCTGTGTAACTCTTTAGTTTAGACTGACTTTCCAGCAGGTGCCATGTTTCTGTAATGAGTCTGTCCCACCAGGCCCAGATTTGCTTAAACTCTGGGGTCCCCACAACCTCCAGCTTGGGCCAAATTTCTGACACATCCATTTATCCGTTCCATGTGGATGCTCCACTGTCACAACAAATGTAATGCAGCCAAGAAGGAAGTCATCCTTCACTACTGCCTGACTCATGAAACCTCTCTTCCTCTACTAATTAAAAGGCCAAATGAAAACTTTGCTTATGTTCTTTGATTCCTTATTCTTTTTTCCTTCTCTGTCCTATCATTAAGCCTCATTTGTACATACTTCCAGAATCTCTATCAAATCATTCACATAACTCCGGTCCCACTTCTTACTGTTTGTAATGAGGACCACAGGCTTTTCAGATGCACCACTATACCAGCATCCTCATGGGTCTCCCTGCCTTCTGCCTCTAATCCATTCCTCTGGAACAAGCAAAGTTACCTACAACATAGATCTAAGCACATCACTCACTTGTTGAGAATTCTTTGGGGGTTTGCCTTTAAGTTGAAAGTGACAATTATTAACATGGACTAAAAGGCCACATGTGGCTCAGTTTTCACGTACTTCTCTAGCCTCCTATCTATAACTTGACATTCATATATCCCTATTTTTGTCAATAATATAATTTTTTAGGATCACTTTCTATTATTTCTCCTTACATTTATAAATATAATTTGTCACTAAATTGTTAAATTGCTTCTTTAGAAATGTATCTTAGAATCCTCTCCTTTTGGTGCTACTACATGCACATTAGTCACTGTTTTCATGATCTGAATCTGGCGTGAAAGGCTGCCGAGCTGGGAGCACAGGGCTATAGAGGTGTAGGGTTCTACTTCACAAGTGCTCTGGGCTCCTTCCTGTCAATAGGATTGGTCTGCCTTTTCTCACACATGCTTTAAGTCTAAATTTAAGTTCTTCTTCTTCCTTACACCAAGATCAATCAAGTTCACACAATACTAACAGCTCACTGCATAACTATGGATATAAATTGTATATTGTAACCCCTATGAGCAAGGTTTCTTATTTTATAGTCCTTTAACATCCAGCGTCATGAGAAAATGTAGATGTCAGTCCTCCAAAATTTGCTTTTAGTAAGATTCCTGAGTTTTTGAAACTCTAGCCTAGGGAACACTTTCCTTTTTTTCTTCTTCCTCTTTCCTTTTACCACATTGATAAATGACCACCTCCAAGGAGAAAAAAAGCCATCAGTTGTAAGTGGAAATCAGGGATAAATTCTAAGCCAAGAATTTTCACTAGGAAAAGCAAAGCATCTAGTATTCCCTATACCTGCGTGGAAGGCCTTTTCTAGGATGCCCCTCTGGAATCATATTTAGGTAATTTCTTTACTTTTGGATTATTTGTAGTGGTCTTTATTTCTTCAGTAGGGATTTTAGGCTATCCTAGATAGTTTACCTCTTTTTTTTTTAGTGGGTACCGGGAGTCAAACTCAGGACTTCATGCTTGCCAGCAGGCACTTGTGCCGCTGAGCTATATCACCGGCCCCATAGTTTACCTCTTAAGGGAGTATCTTGGAAAAACCGGATGTGGTGACATCTACATGAGATACTAGAACTGTGGCAGACATCTTGCTTCCAAGGGAGAATTTTCCTGAGAAATGAAAGCAAAGTTTTGAGACTGCCCATGTGTAAAGAGGAAACCATGCTGATTGATGTGCTACTAAATTATCCAATCCTAAACCTGTCTGATGTCTATTAAATGAAATATTTTCAGTATTACTTAAGTCATTTTAGTTGAGTTTTTGGGTAGTTACAGCCAAAAGTACCTTAACTGGTAAACAAGAGAGAACTCACTGTACTGAAGGCAGTAAAAGAGAACCAATGAGTTGAGGAAGGGGAGAGAAAATTACACTCACACCAGAAGCTGTTATGAGAAGACTTTGTGTAGAAAGATAAACTCAGATGCACAAAGAGAAAACTAATAAATTGAGAAAAATTCTTGAGAAAGTATTTCCTAAACCATATAAGTTAGTATCTGCAGTTATTTTTACTATGACTGTCAACAAATATAGATTTGCTCAAGTAATTTTTATGCATCCAATTAAGTAATTGAGTGAGTTCTCAGTCTGACCTATATGTTTATTGTTCTTATTCTATCTATCTATCTATCTATCTATCTATCTATCTATCTATCTATCTAACTATCTATCTATCTATTTCTCCATCTGTGTATTTTTTGCAGTGCTTGGGATTGAACCCAGGGCCTTGCATATACTAGACAAATGCTTACCATCAAGCTATACTACTAACCCTATATGTTTTATTTTTAAGGAACTTAAAAAAGTATGGAATGAAAATAATAGGCCTAAAAGTGGAAATATCTTCGAATGTGTAAATACAAAACTCCATAATTGGCTGTAGAAATGAACAGCAAAAAGCAAGATTTCTTAATAACAGAGCTAATCATATGTTGCCTCTCATTTTCTCCCATTTATCTCTTAACTATGAGCATATTCTGTGTCTTCAGTGTGGTTCTTCATGGATCTGATAGATAAAATTGTTTCCTGTTTGCCCATATAGAGTAACTGTTTTAGATCTTGGAAAGATTCTCTATGAAGAGGAGTTTTAAAAGAAGACATGGGATTGTGGAAAAGGCAGGTTAGCTAACTGACTCTGCTAGACAAGAAAAAACAGATCTATCCATCATGAATGTAGGAGGAAAAAAGGCTTGATATTGTTTCTCATGTTTCTTTGATTGTATGCTCTGTTAGTTACTTCCTCATTGCTGGGACAAAATATCAGCAATATCAGCAAAATATCAGCTGGGACACCCACAAGTTAAAGGAGGAAAGATTTATATTAGCTTACAGTTTGTGGAGGTTTTGGTCCATAGTCAGTTGACCTCAAGGCAGGGCAGCATGCAAGAAGGGCATGGTAGAAGAGAAATGAACAGTCTATAGCATGGCAGGCAGGAGGCAGTGAATCAGCAGTAGTGAGGCACCCTTTCCCTTTTATTTCATTCAGACTACAAAGCTATTGATTGGTCCTATCCACATAAAGGGTGGGCCTTCCCATTATTCACACCCAGACCCATAATAAATCAATCAGTGGACTAATTTAGTTATCACACACACTTTAATCCATATTCACACTCTCTAGATCCAGCCTCCTCCAAAAAGCCCCAACTATGACCACATGATGCTTTGGGGAACATCTAGATACAAGCCATAACATATATTAAGGAAGTGAGACTACCAGAATGAAAGAACTTTCTCTTCTTCAGTAGCTTACTATGAAGTCTGAAAGTAGACCTAAGTGGAAAATGTATATGAATTGTATATGGACAGTTTCCTCTCTTTCTGCTCCATGTCTCATTACATGTACCATTCTCTACTTCCCTCATTCTGTCAACCATCTTTCCAGAATTGGGAAAATTCAGTTATAATAATGAGTCTTTAAACTTCTCTCCTCTATTCTCAGAAAACATAAACTCCATGATAGACACTTCCCCTTGAATGGGCCTTACACACCTAAGATTCCAGATGTGTAAACTGACCTAAGCATTTCCCATCCAGTCCCCACTCCAAGCCCCTCTCCTTCTCTGTAGGCTCTTGCTTGGTGAAAATTTTCTAATTTAAAAAGAGATCTAACTGCCATTCTCTCTGATTAGCACCTCCATTTAAATGTTCACCAAGACTTTCCTATTCTGCATCCTAAGTATCTTCTCTATTTTTTGATTTCTAGTCTCCAACTGCCAGTTCTCCAGTATATAGTATCACCCTCTCTCTAGCTTTTTATGCAAACAGTTTACACTGTATTCAAAATAATTTTGCTTCTTAATTATAAATAGATACTGTTATATTTTTGGAGGAGAGCCATCAAGTTCTAAAGGAACTCAAGTATCCATGACTACAAATCATGCTGGGAATAAAGGAGGCCAGAGTCAGTGGGAGGGGGTGACTGGGAAGGTGACAGCAATATTCTGCAAATTGAGAGTGTTTACTCCAGGGAGAAAACTAGCTGTCAGAGATAAAGGCCAAGAATCCTACCTCTTATTTACTACTGGTCCTTGGTCCATAGTATAGTACCAGTCATATAAATATTTTTAGATTAAGTTATTAAATTAATGAATAAATGGTTGAGAAACTAGGAAAGTCATTACTGGAATGCCCTTTAGTAAAACTGAATTACAATATACCCCCAGTCATGGCTAGTACTCCAGTTACCAATTTATTGCCTCTGAACTCCAAAGCAATCCTTCTTTGCCCTGTCTTGTAATACTGAAATCAAACCTTGTAAATATTTCTTCACTGGAAATCATACTACTAGTATTGTAAATAGAGGACACTGGAGGGATCTTGCAAGAGGAAGGTTCTTCTTGTTCTGGAAATGGAGTGCTTTTTCTTTCTGGATCATTCAGTATGTGACTGTAAGTGGCACTTAGCATCCAGCCCAGTGAGTCTTGTCAGTAACTCAGCTGGTAACTCCCAGGGAGTCAAGAATCCACTTCACAGCCAGGCGTGGTAGTGCATGCCTATAATACCAGCACTTGAGAGAATAAGGCGGGATGATCACTATGAGTTTGAGGCCAGCCTGTGCTGCATACATAGCAAGACCCTGTCTCAAAAAAAAAAAAAAAAAAAAAAAAAAAAGTGCAGGTCAAGACTTAGTATCCCAGTGAAATTCATGGACATACCAGAGGGAGATGTCTTTGCCAGTCTCTCCAGAACACCAGCAAATGGCTTCCCACTGAGTTTTCAGTCTCCTCTGGCTTCCTAATAGGATTACTACTGTGGCCCGTCTTAACATAGACATGGAAGGAGAATCTCCCATTCAGGAAAGTCACCTAGTGCTCTTGTTCCTCGCAGTGTATCTTCCATGATGTGTCTCTTCCGACCACAGTAATCATCATCATACCAGCCTTAGGGAAACAGGGATCTATCATTAAAAACTAATTTCAGATTTTGGTGGTGAGTGGAACAAGTGTCATTCATACATTGTCTAGCCGATCTTTCAGTGGTTGTGGAAGACAGGCAATCCAGCCTATAAATAAACAGTTGGAGCCCTACCCTTAAAACAGGGACAGGGGGCCGGTGAGATGGCTCAGCGGCTTAAGTGCCTGCCCGGCAAGCGCGAGGGCCCAAGTTCGACTCCCAGAACCCACATACGGAAAAGGGGCCGGTGATATCGCTCAGCGGCACGGGTGCCTGCTGGCGCGCGAGGTCCTGAGGTCAACCCCCCGGTACCCACACACACACACAAAAAAAACAGGGACAGAGCAAGAATAGAGAGATGTCACCATCTCCCCAGTAGTCATTCTCTCCATGCATGGACTACCCAAACACATAGCAAAGGAGCAACAAAGCAGCATTGCAATGTAGAGATAGAAAATACTCCCCAACTGCAAATCTTGCTGGAGGGATTAAGTATAATTTAGTTGATCCAACCATTTCATGCATTTAATTTAAAAAGTGCTTGCAGAAGACCAACTTTTAAAACTGAAATAATAGAAACGGACCTTGTTATGCCCTGTGAATCATCTGAAGTAATAATTAAGTCATACTAATGAGTAAAAGCTCAGGAAGGCCCCAAAGCAATCAATAGTACAATGTGCACTGAATTACTATATTAATAATCTAAGTGAATTTGTTTCTGGTGAAGACAAAATTTAGAAGCACTATATTTTGTGTTACACTTTCCTGATGGCTTTTAAATTAAGCTTTATAGTGTGTCACAGCCATCAGCATCCTCACCATAATCATTATCTGCAAACATTTTGTGCCCACCCACTGTGTACACAGCACTGTGGGATTCATTAAGGAGAGAAAGCAATAATTTCCTGCCCTTGAGATACTAGAGGGGTAATTATTTACTCTGAATAGTTCAGTTGATTAACCAGTGAATATGCAGGAGGTCTTGGAACTCATTCTTTAACATTTTTATTCAGTCTTGTCATTATGGCAGTAACATCAAAATTTCTACATTTACCTTCTTTAAGATTATAAAATAATGCTACATCAATATATTGTACAATAGTTAAATCAAACATCAATTACAGAAGCAAAACTAAAGGACCCCCAAATACTGATGAATATTTATTTACTGGTCTGTAATTGATATAATGCCCATTATGTGCCAAGTCTATTAGAAGGAGTACTTGACATGAACACATACTATAGATGAGGAAATTGGAAAGGATAGAATTAAATGTCAGGTCCAGAATCCAAAGTTAGGGGTTCTGGTACAAGGTTCATGCCCTCTCTATGACCATCCCTTTCCCATGTACCTTCCCAGAGGTAACCATTCCCACCTGAGAGTGTGGACTCTTAGAATCCATTTTAAACATAGAAATTCACATCTATACATATAGATGTATTTTTTAATAATATAAATTGGAAACACAAAAGTAGGTAAATATTTAAGTTTTTTCATTAAAAATGTCTTACATGTATTACTATACATGTATTCAAGGTATTATGTGTGTACTTTTATGTAAATAGATATTCCATATTCAGATGTATCATTTGAATATTTTAAAATTAATAATTTTAGACGTTTTCATATTTTATTGTATAATACTGCACTGAATGTCCTTGTGCTTACATATTTGTATATCTATGGTATTTTGGGTAAGATTCCTAACATGGAACTTGTTGGAGCAAAAGTTATAGATGAAAATATTTTATCACTTATTTTCACTGTCTGAACTGCTATATACTGATCATATACAATATATATATATATATGATATCATAATATATATGTTGCTTAGTGTTTTCTTAAGATTTCTGAGTATCTTTTATTTAATTAAATCTTCATTGGATTACAAATGAAGGAGGACAGTAAATTTTTCTTTCTTTATTGCATCAGTGTCATAAGATCATCTTCTTAATAATATTTTCTTGATACTTATAATGATTTTTTACATAAAATCAGGATTCTACCAGTCAATTATTTTTCGGTACACTTAATAGGATCTCCACTGGTACAGAATATTACTTAATTTGTTTTAAGAATTCTGAAAGTCACCTTTGGTTTTCCTTGGCCATAAGTTGATTGATTTTTGTAACAGAAGTGTTGCTTACAATATATGGTGGGTGTTTTAATTTAAAAAATTTATTATAGTAAAAAACACATTATTATTAATTCCCCCCAAAATACTGCCCCCCATTTCAAACACACTTAACCTCTCATTCTTGCCACTTTCTTAGACAGTTCAGGAAGTCCTCTTTTCTAAGTATTTTTTATGAGTTTTGATTAAAAAAAATATGGTGAATGCTGCTACCTAGTGCCTTCTAAGGGGTAGACTCATAAAAACATGTTGTGTCCTCATCAACCTTATTCACTGGATCTGGCACCATGAAACTTCTGGTTCTTCCCCAAGGAAAATGATCATAAAAAATAAATGTTTGAACAAATTCAGGACATTGAGGCAGACACGACAAAAAAACAAAAAACAGAGAAACTGTATATTCATGACTGCCGCACATTAGGCAATTTGAGTTCATATTAATCAAATGATTCTGATTTCAACTAAAACATTTTCTTAGCGCCAATATTTCCTAAGAAAATGCAATAACAATAAATAGTGAAGGTATTTTGAGTTTTAACCAGTTTGCTATTGGATTTTAGTTCAACTGCATTTATTCTTTCTCTTACTCTTTTTCCTGTGATATTTGATTAACCCCCAATAGCTTCCAGAGTAGAAAGATTTTAAGAGTTGGGGTTTTGGCATGAAAGTGTCATTCCCTCTAAATATCTATATAGTTAGTTTCTGACCTTCAGCAGAAGGTCAGAATCAAAGCTTTGATCCTCTTTTCTTATTCAGCTTTTTGCTTTATTATTGTCTGTCACCTAAAATTTTCTCACATACACATATATAACTCTTTGGGAATGAATTTTAAATTACTTCTCGAGCTAGCATCATGCTTCAAGTTTCTAAAATTCAGTAATTCTTGTGAAGTAGCTAAGAATGATGAGGAAAGGAAATTAATAGGCTTTCCTCTTATTAGAAAGAATAGGCTATGTCAAGAAGCCGGCAAATGACAAATGAACAATATGGATATCTCAGGGTGTCTTTTTTATTCTTTGTTAAATTATATTTGTCATAGTTATACATACACAGTTTAAAAGTGAAACAATTTACAAGTTAAAAAAAGTAGAACCTCCAGTCCAAACACACATATTTCTCTTTCCATAAGCAATCTTTTAACCAACTTTAGTATTTATTTACCTCAATGTCCCTAAATAGCTTGCCTATTTCATGATTTTACAGTGTTTCAGTTTTAGATTATTGAATTCTCGTTTGGAAATAAAGGTCGTAAGCCTCTTTTCTTTCTTTACTGTTATCATCAAATGGTACTATTTTTACTTCCATTCCCCAATATAATTTCATCTTGTCTTTGTATTAGCATAATTGTGCAAATAAAGTTTATGGAAAATCAAAAAGAAATACTATACATGTATACTTTCAAAGTATATTATACAAAGTATACAAATGTATACTTTCCTAAGCAACTGTTTTCCCTCTGGTATTTATTGCTTTAGTGCTTCTGCCTTGTTTTCCTTGTTTTCTATGAGCTGCCTATGTAGTTACCACTGATTCAACCCCAAGGTCATAGACATGTGTCTTCATTTTCTCTACGCAGTCAGATTTCCCATGTATTCTGTCAGAATTATCTTCCTGAAGACATTGCTTCAGCAAGCCCTGGCATGCTCTGAGCTCAGGGCATCTCTCTTCTTGTGGATTCCCTTCCTCTTCTGGGTTGCTTCACCTGTTTTCTGAATTGCATTTCTTCCTCTGGGTTTTCCCTTCAATTCAGTGGAGCACAGTTTTCAGTAGTTTCCTGAGAAAGAATGCTTGGGAAGTAAGATTTTTAAAACTTACTTTCCTGAAAAAATCCTTTCTTATCCTCACACATGATTGATAGTTTGAGGGCTATGCCTTCGAACTCTCATATTGATGCTGAGAAGTTTAATGATGCTCTGCTTCTCAGGTCTTTACATGTCATTATTTTCCTTTTCAAGAACTCAGCTCTACTCTTTCAAGTTCCCAGAAACTTACAAGTTATGTTCCTTATTATGAGTCTACCTTCACTATATTAATGTGGTAGTAGGCTATTTCAGTTGGGAAATTTATGTACACCACAGTTCTAAAATTTTTCTTGACTTATTTTATGGAAAATCTTTTTCCTTTTAATATTTTTTGAACTTTCTTATTATTCAGACATTAGATTTTGTGGTCTAGTCCTAAATTTCTCATTTCTGTCTTTTAACATTATGCTGTAGAAGGTTTTCTCAATTTTTATATTCCAAAATTTCTACTGAGTATTAGTTACTGATTACATGCTATGATATTATGTATACTTATGGTAATATATATATATATGTATATATATATTGTATATAACATATACAGAGTGATCAACATAGTAAATATTTAAATTTGAAAAATTTATTACAGTAAAAGATACAATTGCCATTAGTTCCCCACAAAATATTCATCTACACTTTGAACACAAGTATCCCATCATTTTTGCCACTTTCTGTAGCAGTTCTAGAAGTCCTCTTTCATGAATGTTTAGTTGTGTTGTTGAGGCTGCACAAATGTCCTGCATCCATTCAAAACGTTTACCTACCATGGTCATTTTTACTTAGGGGAAGTGCCAAAAAATTAACATTGCCAGATTTTGTGAATAAGGTGAATGAGTTCACACTTCAGTGCTTTTATTTGACAGTAATTGCCGTAAGTGTTTTGAATTGGTTCAGTAAACACCAAGGCAGCCATGGAAAGATATTCATAGAAGAGGACTTTCAAAATTGCTTCAGGAAGTGGCAAGAATGATGAGGTAAGTGTGTTTGAAAAGAAGGAGAATTTTAGGGGTATTGTTTTGCATATGCTCTATTTGACAAATTAAAAAATTTCCCTGTTCTTAATTGGTTGAAGAGTTTAAAAGTTATTAGTGACTATTTTTTTTTTTGTGGGTACCAGGGGTCGAACTCAGGACCTCAATGTGCCAGCAGGCGCCTGTGCCGCTGAGCGATATCACCGGCCTCTATTAGTGACCATTGTGTTTTGTCAAATGCTTTTTCTGCAACCATTATGATGGTAATTTTGGGGGGGTTGCCATTGATAGTGTGTATTACATTAATATACTTTTGAATATTACATTAACGTTGAATTCCTGGGATAAATTCCACTTGTTCATAGTATATAATCCTTTTAAACGTCTCTGGATTCTATCTGCTAATATTTTTTTTTTTTTTTGGTGGGTGCCGGGGGTCGACCTCAGGACCTCGTGCACCAGCAGGCGCCCGTGCTGCTGAGCGATATCACCGGCCCTTTTCTCGTATGTGGGTTCCGGGAGTCGAACTCGGGCCCTCGTGCTTGCCAGGCATGCGCTTACGCCACTGAGCCATCTCACCAGCCCTGCTAATATGTTTTATAAAGGATAAAAACATTTGTTTTCATGAGGGATGTTGGACTAGTTTTCATTTGTGAGATTATTTTGGTATTCCGTTCATATTAGCTTCATTAAATGAGGTCAAATCTGTTCCCCTCTACTGTTTCTTAAGGAGTCTGTGTAGTGTGTATATTATTTTTTCTCACCAGTGAACTCTTCTGGACCTGAACTTTTTATGTTGACAGATAAAAATTGTATGTCTTTACTAGATGTAGATTTACTCAGCTCTTAAAATCTATTTTTGAAAAAGTTCTGGTACTTTGTGTATTTCCAGGAATTCGTACATTTGGTCTAGTTTGTCCAACTTGTAGGCAGACAACTGTTGATGGTTTTTCCCTTAGTTGTCCCTTTTAATTTTATGTCGGGTATATAGTAATGTTCTATCATTTCTTGTCTTCTGTTTTTCATGATCAGGTTAATTAAAAGTTTATCAGTATTGTTTTACAAGTAATCTTTTTGGTTTTGTATGCTTTTTCTGTCATTCTATTCTTTCATGTTTATATTGTTTTACATCAAATCTTATTACATAACTCCTACTCACTTTGGAGTTATTTACTTTCTTCTAGTTTCTTGTGAAAGTCTGAGGTTACTACTATAGATTCTTTATGTGCTTCATGAAATACCAAACAGGTCTGAGAGTATTTATTGTTCCTTAAGATTTTCCACTGTTTTTTCAAATTGGGCAACTTCTATTGATTTATCTTCTAGTCTGCTATTTTTGCCTCTTTTTAAAATCTGCTATTGAACTCATGAATTTTGCACTTTGGTTATTCTTGTAAGCTCTAAGTGTCAGTCTGGTTTCTCTCACAGTTTACTTCTCTCTATTGAAACTCCCTATGGGTTGAGTCATTCTTGTTATGTTACCCTTTCATTCTTTGAACACAATTTCCTTTAATTCTTTGCACCTCTTTGTGATGGTTATATTGAAGTGTCCTGTTGTGCCTACTTGAAGCTCTAGAAGTTTTGTTCCTTTTTTTGGCATTGGGAATCGAACTCATGACCTCACACTTGGCAGGCAGGCACTCTGCTGCTGAGCTATATCCCCAGCCCTAGAAATTTTTTAAGAATAAATGATTCCCAATTTGTTGTCTGCATTTAGTTTATTTCATGATCTTTACATGACCTTTTCTGTCACTCTACTCAGTTTTATTCTTAGCTTATTCTTGGAAAGGATTTGCCAAACTCTTCATGTGAGAATAACAGATGCTCTAGTATGTTTCTTTTTGATTAATGGAACACATTGCTTACTCTATCTGTAATTGATTTGAATTTTATGGCCCAGTATGACAGTTTATCTTATAAAGTTAAAGAAAAATTCTTCCAGATAGTCTTGCCTTACAATGGTATTGTCTAGAGAATAATGAACTCTAGGCACATTAGACATTTTCCAGCATCACTTTCTTCGTAACATTTTGAGTATTTTTCTTTTCTTTTTCTTTTCATATGTAAAAATCATATTTATATAATGAGGATTAAGAATTATTTGGCTTGGGCCAGAGAGATGGCTCAGTGGTGTAAGCGCCTGCCTGGCAAGCGCAAGGTCCTGAGTTCGACTTCCGGTACCCACATAAAAAAAAAAAAGAATTATTTGGCTAAATCTGTCATAGTGATGCAACAAATATGAATCAATAGCTTGTAAAAAATAACTGAAAATGAGATTGCTAAGTATAATCTGTTAGGAGATGCATTTAGTAATTTCTGAGCAGTACCTATGTATCAAGCACACTCATTTCCTCCAACTATGAAAAATATTGAAAGATTATGTAAAATACATAGTATTTGTTTTTTTTTTTTTTTTTTGTGGGTACCGGGGGGACGACCTCAGGACCTCACGCGCCAACAGGCACCCGTGCCGCTGAGCGATATCACCGGCCCCTTTTTCGTATGTGGGATCCGGGAGTCGAACTCGGGCCGTCGCGCTTGCAAGGCAGGCGCTTACGCCGCTGAGCCATCTCACCGGCCCCCATAGTATTTGTTTTTAAATCATAAAATTTAAATTCTGGAATCGCTAGTGAAGAATATAAACTTAGACATATGAGAAAGAGGGAGAAAAGAAATACAATAGGGATAATGATGAGCATCATGTCATATTTAGAAACCCATTGCAGAGTTCTTTTTCATGGCTGTGCCATAAATCACGGACCTTATAAAAATTGATAAATACATTTAATAAATTCTTTGAAATAGGAATATACTATTTTAACATCCATCATTCCTGGTAGGCCCTCCTGAAGACCTTGGGCTATAACTATAACAAATTACATTCCCCTCAAATACTGTAGAATCTTATTTTAAGATGTATGCCTGAATCTCCTTTTATATGTCATAAAATAACTTCTGAAGGACAAGAACCAGTGCTGTGAAGTTTACTTTTCTAAAGCATCTAACTTAGTGCCCTAGACAACTGAATGATTTATTCTCTTCTGATAATGATAAATTGAACAATACCTTCTCATGGATGCTCTAGCATATGTAGAGATGAGGTACTTTATCAGACAACAGTGTTATTATGTACACACAAACAATATGAGCAAGAAAAAAATTAATGTATCTAATTGGTAATCAGGAGATTATGGCTGAGAATCAGCCTGAAGATGCTAAATAAAAGCTTTGGGTACTAGCTCAGGAAAACAAACATGTGAGCAAAAGCTGGCATGTTCATTTAGAATGTTATTTTCGCTTCCTTCCCTCCTCTCTTCCCTCCCCTTCCCTTCCCTTCCCTCCCTTTTCCTCTCCAGTCCCCTCCCTTCGCCTCCTCTCTCCTCCCTTCCCCTCCCCTAACTTTCCTTTGCTTTTCCTTCTCTCCCTTGTTCATTTGAGTGGAATATGGAGTGTGGGATAAGGATACAAGTGAGAAGAATGTATCTGGGATACAACTCATGGAGGAACAAAGATGAGTAATACACGAGGCAAAACAGAATCCAGGATTCACAAGTTCTACCTATGTGACACAAAGGAAGCCATTAAAAAAGTGCTGTAAGTGAAGATGTAGGTAATTGATGATCTGGAAGATCTTAAAAAATGTATCAGTCTCTGAGCAATGGATACATAAGGCCAAGAAAAGTAGTTCCTGAGGATAGCATTCTACTAGGGGGATTAGAACTATCCAGGTGCTTCATTAATTAAAGAATTATAAAACAGGGCGAGTGATGTTAGTGATGAGAATAATTTGATATAGGCTGTGTGTCACAGAAATATTTTTTAAAAATTACCATCTTTGATTTTTTGAAAGACACTTCTGATTTGCTACTTTTATTTATTTATTTATTTTTATTTTTATTTTTTGTGGGTACCAGGGGTCAACCTCAGGACCTCGCGTGCCAGCGGGCGCCCGTGCCGCTGAGCGATATCACCGGCCCTTTTTTCATATGTGGGTTCCGGGAGTCAAACTCGGGCCCTTGCGCTTGCCAGGCAGGCGCTTACGCTGCTGAGCCATCTCACCGGCCCGCTACTTTTAAATATACATTATTTCAAGCAGTTTTAGGTTCATGGAAAAGTTAAGAGGACAATTCAAAGACTTGCATATATCTCCTGCCCCCATATGTGCATAGCCGCCCTCATAATTAATATTCCCCATCTGAGTAATCTATTTATTACAATTGATGAAAACTCCATTGACACATCGTTATCACTCCAGGATCATAAGTGACTTCATGGTTCATTCATGGTTTTGTATCTTTAGTGGGTTTGAATAAATGTATAATGACATGTATCTACCATTATAGTATCATATACAGTATACGATTTTATTGCCCTAAAATTATTTGTGCTCTATGTAGTTATCTCTCCTTCACCCATAACTTCTGGCAATCATTTATCTTTTTATTGTGTAGTTTTGACTTTTCTAAAATGTTATATTATTGGAGCAACACAGTAAGTAACCTTTCCAGATTAACTTCTTTTATTTAAAATGTACACTTAAAACTTTCCAAATTTCTGTTTTACTTTTATTAGTAGTATATATTTGGGATTCATAATAATTACATTCATATTGGAGAATTGGTGCATACAGATATTTATAATTTTTACTCCCCCTTCTCCCCACCTTCCCTTTTCCCTTTTTTCAGATCTCCTTCCCATCTCCACAGTCTGTTAGTGCATGTTAATTACACTGGATAATGGGTTTCATTGTGGCATCTTCATACATGAATATAACATACTTTGATATTATTCATATCCTGTCACTCCTATACCCTTCCTTCTCAATTTTCTTGATCTGTTTCCTCTTGTCTAATAGTCTCCCTTCTATTTTCATGTACTTTTGTCTAGATTTCACAAATGTAGGAAAATATGCAATGCTTGTCTTTCTGAGTCTCACTTATTTTGTTCAACATGATGATCTCTTATTCCATCCATTTTTTCCTGCAAAAGACATGATTTTGTTCCTCATTATGGCTGAAAGATACTTCATTTTGTATCTATACCACATTTTCTTAATTCATTCTTCTATTTTTGGTCATCCATCAATCATCCATAACTTGGCTATTGCTAATTGTGCGAGGATAAACATGGGTATGCAAGTATCTCTACAGTGTATTGATTTGAATTCCGTCAGGGTCAAGGAGTGGTTTAGCTGGATCATTTGGTAGTTCTATTTTTAGTTTTTTGAGGAAGCTCTGTACTGGTTTCCATATCTGTATTAATTTACATTCCCATCAAAAGTGTATAGGGTCCATTTTTCCCTATATCCTTGCTAGCACTTAATACATTTTGTTCTTAATGATAAGCATACAGACTAGGGTGAGATGCAATCTAGTGTAGTCTTAATTTGAATTTCCCTCGTAGCCAAACATGTTTCATATTTTTCATATAATTTTTGGCCATTTGAATTTCTTTTGTGAATTGTCTGTCCTATTTATTTGCCTATTTTTTAATTAAATTTCTTGTTCTTTTGGCATTAAGTTTTTGAATTCTTTATATATTTTGGATATTAACCCAAAGAGTAGCTAGCAAAGATTTTCTCACAATTTATTCTTTTGATTGATTTTACTCTGTTTATTATTTTCTTTGCTACGTAGAAGGCTTTTAATTAGATGTGACTCCATTTGTTGACTCTTGCTATTATTTCCTGAGCTCTCATAGTCCTCTTCAGAAAATCAATGTCTCTGTCATTATCTTAAAGTGTTTTTCTTATGTTTTCTTCTAGTATTTTCAAAGGATCAGGTCTTATACTTAGGTTTTTAATGCATTTTGAGTTTATTTTTGTACAGGGTGGAATTAGGGATCTAGTTTCAATTTTCTACGTGTGGTTATCCAATTTTCCTACCATATATTGTTAAAGAGGCTGCCTTTTCTCCAGCGTATATTTTCAGCACCTGTGTCAAGAATCAGATGGCTAGGGGCCGGTGAGATGGCTCAGCGGTGTAAGAGCCTGCCTGGCAAGCGCGAGGGCCCGAGTTCGACTCCCGGATCCCACATACGAAAAAGGGGCCGGTGATATCGCTCAGCGGCACGGGCGCCTCCTGGTGCGCGAGGTCCTGAGGTCGACCCCCGGTACCCACAAAAAAAAAAAAAAAAAAAGAATTAGATGGCTATAGATGTATGAGTTTAGTTTTGGTTCATCTTCTATTCCATTTGTCTGCATGTCTATTTTTATGCCAATACCACGCTGTTTTTGTTACTATGACTCTGTAATATATCTTAAAATAAGATATCATAATAACTCCAGCATTGCTGTTTTTGCTCAGGATTGCTGTAGCTATTTGGGATGTTTTGCACTGCCATATGAATACTAGGATTTTTTTTTTTCTACTTCTGTGAAGAATGTTGTTGGAATTTTAATGGGAATTTGATTGAATCTGTAGATCCCTGTTGTTAATATGCCTATTTTTAATAATATTAATTCTGCTGACCTATAAACATGATAGAGCTTTCTTTCTTCTTATATCTTCTTCAATTTCTTTTTTCAGTGTTTTATAACTTTCCTTGTATAGGTCGTTTACCTCCTTTTTAGTTTATTCCTGGGTACAGTCATACTTCGGTTCACAAATTCTTCTGTTTGCAACAACTCAGTTTGTAAATAAAAGCATTCAGCAAAATTTTGCTTATATTCACAAACTCTGTGACAAACATGACCATGGCCTACTTCCCTATACAAACACAAATGCAGCCATCTGACCCCAAATCGTAAAACAAATTGTTTGTAAAACAAGGTACAACTGTAATTTATTTTATACCTTGATAGCACATTTCCTTTTAACATCCATTCACCAACAGAAGAACATATTGATTTCTTCTAAATTTTGGAAATCATGAATAAATTCCTGTAGATATCTGTGTACAGATTTTGAAAATGAAAGCTTATGAATATAAGCTTTAAACTCTTTGGAAAAATGCCAAGGAGTGTGTTATGGCTTAGACGTCTTCCAAAAGCCAAATGCACTCATAGGTGGGGCTTTTCAAAGGTGGCTAGATCTAGGGTGTGTAAATGTGGATTAAAGGTATGCAAATATGGGTTAAGAGTGTGAGAATTGGCTCAGTCCACTGATTGGTTTAGCATTGTTCTGGGTGTGGTTAGTGGGAAGGCCCACCTAGGATGTGGGTGGCACTATCCAACAGGCTTGTGGCCTGGATGGGATAAAGAGAAAGGAAGGCTTGCTGCTACTTGCTGCTTCTTTCCTACTGCCTGCTCTGCAATGGACTGTTTCTCCTCTGCCACCCTGCCTTGGAGCCAACTGAGTATGGACTGAAAACACTACAAACTGTGAGCTTAAATAAATCTTTCCTCCTTTAATTTGGGGGTGTCAGGTATTTTGTCCCAGCAATGAGAAAGTAACCAAGACAGAGTGCTATCCTTGGTTTGTATATATGGAAATAGTAAATTTATCTACCTTTGCAAGAAAATGCCAAAATGCCTTTTAAAGTGACTATCATTTTATTTTTTACCAACAGTATTATGGAATTTTGGCATTGTCACAGAAATGTAGGATAATATCATTGCTGTTTTAATTTGTATTTCTCTAATAACATATGATGTCAAACATATCTTCATATATTTATTTGCCCTCTTTACCTCAATTTTAGTGAAGAGTCTGTTAAGGTTACTGACCACTTTTTAATTGCACTGTTCTTTTTTTATGGTCGTGTTCGAAAAGTTCTTTGGATATTTTGAATAATAGTGCTTTATCAGAAACATGTTTTCCAAATATTTTCTCCAGGTTTTTGGCTTCTCATCCCATTATCTTGAGAGTGGCTTTCTCAGGATGGAATATTTTAACTTCAGATCTGTATCTAAGCACTCCATTTTACCCCATTTTTCTAATTTTCTATTTTTTCTCCAATACCATACTCTTATTTTTTTTACTGTAAGTCTTAAGTCCAGGCTCTGTCAGTCCTCCAGATCTGTTATTCTCCTTTGCTACTCTGAGATTTTGCTTCTCCATACAAACTTTAGAATCAGTTTGTCAATACTCATGAAAGAATTTTCTAGAATTTTGGTTGGTAAGGTGTTAAGTCTACATTGAGTTTGGAGGAATCAACCTCTTGACAATATTGAGTCTTCCTTTGCATGAAATGGACTATCTTTCCATTTTTAGAATTTTTTACTATTAAAATTGTGTGCTTTTTCTCATATATATCTTGCACATATTTTGTTAGATTTCTACACAAGTATTTTATATTTTTGAGTGCTAACAAAAGTATTACTGTTTATAATTTTAAATTCTGTTCATGCATTGCTGTTATATAAGAAAGCAATTTTGTACATTAACTTTGTATCCTGTAACTTTGGTTTCAGGAATTATTTCATTAATCCTTATGGATTTCCTACTTAGATGATCATGTCATCTATAAACAGAATTGTATCTTTTCTTCACTATCACCGTATCTCTTTTGTCTATTGCAGTAGGTGGGATCTTCTTGACTTTTGAGAGCTACTGTTAACAGGCACAGAATTCTAGGTTCTTGGGCTTCTTTCCTTCAACAATTTAAATATTTCGTCCCATTCTTATGGTGCTTGAATGGCTCTGAGAAGAAGCTACATGTAATTCTTATCTTTTCTTCTCTATAGGTAAACATTTTTTATTCTCCCAATATTGTAATCTTTTATTTTCTATAGTTTGAATACAATATGTCTAAGTCTAATTTTCTTGTAGTTTTTGAATGCAATATGTGTAGGTAACATTTATTCAGCAGTGTTCTCTGGATGTTTTGTATCTGTGGATTGGTATCTGACATTATTTTGGGGGAATTCTCAGTTGTTATTATTTCAAATATTTCTTCTGTTTCTTCCTTTTCTTGGGAGTCTCACTCTGTGTTATGCCTTTTTTTCTTCTTCCAGAATTCTTGGATAGTCTAGCTTTTTTTCTAGCCTTTTTTCTTAACTTTTTAGTTTTGGAAATTTGTGCTAAGATATCTATAAGCACAGAAATCATTTCCTCAATTGTATCTTGTGTACTAGTTGGCCCACAAAAGGCATTCTTCATTTCTATTGCAGTGTTTTTGATCTTTAGTATTTCATTTTGATTCTTTCTTTAAATTTCCATCTCTCTGCTTAGATTGTTTATTTGTTCTTACATACTGCCTATTTTATCCATTAGAGCCCTTAGCCTATTAATTGTAGTTATTTTAAATTCCCAACCTGAGGATTACAAGTTTCCTTTAATATATGAGTCTTTCCTTAATATATGAACACTTGCAATATTTTTAAAATATATTTTTGGCCTTTTAGTATGCCTTGTAACTTTTTCTTCACAGCTGAACGTGGGGTATTGTGTTTAAGCAGCTGCTGTCCAATGACTTTGAGTAATCTGGTGGTGAGCAGTGGGACAAGGGGAATTGTTTCATGGGGTTATGATCAGGCCTCCATCTTCTAGTAAGGTCATGCTGCTGGACTATCAATTTCACTAATGTTTCTGAGTTTCTTTCTCTCCTTGTTTAGGTGGAACAAGGATGGCTGGAGTGGGCTGGAGCTGAGTATTTCCCTTCCCCAATGTCAGCCTCTGGAAAGGCCCCAGCAAGTTAGGCTCCAGTTAAATAGCTTCTATTGAGGGAAGATCTTTTTTAAAAAACAGACCTCAGTGATATACTTCAAAGTATGTGTTTCTCATATTCATTGTAAGAGTCAAATCAAATTCCTGAAGGTAAAAGTTACAAGTGCTGGGGGCCTCCTTAGTTTTTAAATGTTAGAATTGTCTACACTGAGCCTGTAGCAGTTAATTAATTACAGCTCAGGTTTCCCTAGCCCAGGAATGGGCTATGAAGTTACTTTTCATGGATTTCTACTCTGCTAAGTTTTGATTCTCTGTATTTGCTGTCTCTCTCTCTTCAGGTCTGCAAATGCCAGTTCCCTGTGACCTCACTTGTTTTGTAGATCATTGACTTTTCAGTTAGTTAATCTTTTTACTCTTTGTTAGTATACACCAGAAATACTTTTAAATAGGTTCCATCAACACAGTCATAAAGAACGGTTTGTTGACCTGGTCAACTAGACAGGTTATGATCATTACGACCAAATTTTCTAAGTTTGATCCAGTTTTAGTATTTAGTCCATTTTTCCAGCTAGTCTTATCAATTTTGTGTTTCAAACATTATTTTGGCATTAGTCAATCTCATCATGCCAGAACTTCAAGTGGAACAGCAGTCATTTATCTTCATAAATATCCCATTTTGTGTGTACGTTAATAAAAAAGGAAAGTTCATTAATTTCTCTGAAGGGTAAAAGGGACATGGCCAACATTTATTTGAAGTTCAATCTTGTTATTTCATTTTCCTGTAAAAACCTTTGGAGTCAATTTGTCTTAACTAAATGTGAAATTTCACTTTTTTAGAAAGTGTTTTTTTCACATTTCTTTGTTTTACTTTAAGAATTAGTACATTTTCAAAGGAATTCTGTCTTACCTCAAATTTTAGAAGATTACAGTAAAATCATTTATAAAACCTAATTTAACTTCCAACTTCTAAAATGTTAAGTATACTTTAAGGTCCTGATTGAACTAATAGCTTTGCACATTTTGAGACAAATTAAACAAAATTAGAATTAAAATTTCAATTATCACATCACTTCTATATCACATTTTTATTCTTTTTTTTTTTTTTTTGTGGGTACCAGGGGTCGACCTCAGGACCTCACGCACCAGCAGGCGCCCATGCCACTGAGCGATATCACCAGCCCCTTTTTCGTATGTGGGTTCTGGGAGTCGAACTCGGGCCCTCGCGCTTGCCGAGCAGGCGCTTAAGCCGCTGAGCCATCTCACCGGCCCCCACATTTTTATTCTTGCATGCTAAAATTTTGTGCTTTTAATTTATGCTTTAAAATTGCTTGAGGCATCTAAACAATATTGTTCCTTTGTTAAGATTTATTAATGTAGTTCAATTCAGGGTACCAGTGGTTTACTAAACACAATTACTAGGGTTAAGTAAGATTCACTCATTTAATCTGTTCATGGAATTGGGACAGAACGAGCAGAACTCTAAACCCTTGCAAAGAGAATCATGAAATGACCATGGTAATGGAGCAGCTTCCACACAATGGCACACTAAAATAACTGTAGTTTTTAATCTGGAAAAATAAAGCTCAGGTGTCACAAGAGCCCCTGGTTTTTGGTAGCACTTTCTTCTTTAAGAAAAGGGATCCAGGGCCGGTGAGATAACTCAGCGGCATAAGCGCCTGCCTGGCAAGTGCGAGGTCCTGAGTTTGACTCCCGGAACCCACATACGAAAAAAGGGCCGGTGATATCGCTCAGCGGCACGGGCGCCTGCTGGTACGCAAGGTCCTGAGTTTGACCCCCCAGTACCCACAAAAAAAAAGGGGGGATCCACTAAGGATGGGGAGAAAAAGACACTCTCTCTTTCTCTACACCATTTCTTGAACTCTACAAATGAAGCAATCTTTGGTGTCCTAGTCAGGCCCGAAAGCATGGGTTTCTGGGCATCAGGAAATGGGATGGTTCCCAATAAAATCTTATATCAAAGGCACATAGCTTTGGTAAAATGGGCTTATATCTCAGAAGACAGAAAGTCTCAAGCCATTCTCAGAATTGTCTTTGGTTCTCAACAAGCTGTCTTTGGCCTTCTATTGCCTTTCTCCCTGCAGCATACCAGAGCCACTTCTCTCTGTCTCACAAAGAAGAGTTACAAGTCTTGCGTGATTTTAGTTGCTCCTGTAGCAGTCACTTTTTCCATTTCAGATTCTTCCCAGTGTCACCTAACCTTCAAGTAAGCCACCTGACCCAAGTATTTCTTTTTTTTTTTTTTTTGTGGGTACCGGGGAGTCGACCTCAGGACCTCGCGCACCAGCAGGCGCCCGTGCCGCTGAGCGATATCACCGGCCCCTTTTTCGTATGTGGGTTCCGGGAGTCGAACTCGGGCCCTTGCGCTTGCCGGGCAGGCACTTAAGCCGCTGAGCCATCTCACCGGCCCAAAGTATTTCTGACCATGCTGTGCCACCACTGATGTCTGATACCTGCCCTAACAGTGTGCAACTGAGATATCAGGTAGTGCTCAGCCAGGTCATAGTAGAAAAATATCTGCATTTATAAATAATGAAATGTATTTTTATTTGTAATTTAAATTTATAAGTAATATGGATTTAGACATTTATATTATGATCCAGAGCATGGACATTCTTAAAACACAAAGAGAAAACACCTATAAATAACATCACCACTAACTATGATGCTATAAGAAATAAAAAGATCATTACCTTACACAGTTAGTACTAAACATATGTAGTTATTGCTTCAAAAGTTTATCTGAGAGGAGCTTCATGTCTGCCATACATTCAAGAAGAGATTTTATTAAATATATGGGTAAAAATGATATTAATGGTTGTTACAAAATAATGAAATAATTCCAAAAGTATTTTGGATCTAGAAGTTAAATTCATGAAAGGGAATTTCTATAATCTCTGTAAAGCTTCCCTTAAGCCCCATGTGAGATGAAATTCTGACCTGAATTAATGACTACTCTTACCCTTGTGAAATATCTCATTTCTCATGAGTCCATACATCTAACAACTGAGGAAACTGATAGTGCTGGGACTAATGAATTAGGTATCTAGCAGAACAGACAATCACACTGAGCAGACACACTTATCAGCATGACATCGCCACAGCTTTGGGTGTATTTGTGCGCTAAATTCCAAACAGGAGCCAACAGAGATGAGAATAACACATCTTTTATTCTCCTGGCCTCTCAAAACCTAATAGGAGCTAGATATGCTCATCTTTGTAATCAGGTGAAATTACCCCATTCATTTTGAGCCTTAATTCAATTACTTTATCTGGAAAGCATCAATATCGTTTTTTTTTTTGGTACCGGGAATCGAACTCAGCATCAATATCTTCATCAATATTTTGTACAATGAAAATGTGTTTATTTTGGCAAGAAATATAAGATAGCATGTAGTCTGATGATTGAGTTAAGTAGTTTTGTGGGCTACAATACTAGTCTCTGGATTACCTCATAATCTTATGTTACATATAGTGATGTAAGATTTTGTAGTGTCTATACATACATAAAATGTTTATGTAAATAATGTATATATGTATATATAGTACTTTGCATATAGTACATAAAGTACAGTATTACACATTTACCTATTAAATATATATTTATGGGCCGGGGATATAGCTCAGCTGCACAGCAACTGCCTGGCAAGCACGAGTTTGTGAGTTCGATTCCCAGTACCAAAATAAATAAATAAATAAAATTTAAAACATATATATATATTTATTTATATTTCAGATAAGAACATTAGAGAAAATGACAACTCTAATCATTACATCTGGTAGATTCTTATCTTCCCTTTAATCTATTAACATAGTCATTTAGGAATGATGCCAGTTTACTTTTTCTAAATCTTACTATGTCCCCATATATTGAGCAGAAACATTTTATTAAGGATAATTTTTATTATATGGATTATTTTTATTAAACTTGAACTATGTTGAGGAAATCACTGTTGACTTTATACACCTTAACATGAACATTAAGGTGATTATGTTACTTTCGTTATCAACAAAAATTCACCTCCATTTTAAAAGTGATGACTAAAATGTTCTTAAAAGCCAAATAGGAAAGAATTGGGCATGATCCTATCAGGAACAGTGTCTAATCTAAATTAAACAGATGAGAGAAACAGAAGGGCAACATGTTAGAATTAAATTACAGTACCTCAGAACATTAATGTCAAAATGTCAGAAATTATCTACTTTTTCTAATGGTTGATTTTCTGGGTATGTATATGATAATTTACTTTCCTTATGTTTTTGTGCATTAACTTCCAGAAGAGAACCACTCTTTCAGAAACCATCCTGTTAATCAGGATATTAAAAGCATTGTACTGTAGCTTTAAGCATTGTGATGAAAAGATGACTGGGGCTTAAGGATAAATCACTATCCACTGATCACAATTTTTGTAATTAGACTATACACATAATTTGAATTAATTAGTGGAGTGCATTTGTACTTAATTCATTAAAAATATGTTTCTTAAGATTTAAAAAGATTTGAAATAGAGGTGAAATTAGACAAAGGATATATATGCTATTAAATTCCTTCTCAAAACATGTTTCCTAAGATATTATACAGTATATATTAAATATTTGCCTTTTTAAAATTTAAAGAATTTAGTTCTTTTCGAATTAATCAAATGGCTAATCGTAAGACTAACTAGATAATTTTTATTGTATATAGAAATCAGCATATCCATAAGGATATCATTTTAGGGACATACAAAAAGAATTATCAATGCAGTTCCAAATTGTTCTTAAAACCCTGAATTAAATTCACCAAAACAAAGATTCAATCAAAAGATGATTTGGAGGCATGTTTACTTTAAGAAATTTGTTTAGATATCTTATAATGGCATCAGGATTAGGTTTTAGTCAGGAAGGACATAGTTTGCTGTGTTGTGCTTTGTCTTTTAACTTATTAGTTTGCTCATCTAACTGGTCAGACCCTTAGCCTGGGAAAAATACCATAAAAAGAGTTCTATGTATCTAAGGAAAGAGATACAAAGAATAGTATTTCTTATTTAGTTGAGAATACTTTCATGAGATTGTTCAAGTTTTTAAATATGTATCTTAAAAAAATGAATAGGAAATACAAATTCTTCAACCAATTTTAACTTTTCCATATTTTTACCTACCCAACATTTAATACTAGCTTTAATGCTGCTTCATAAAATAATGTTTATAAATAATGTTAATGGGAATAATATTTATCTTTTTGGAACTTGTGTCCTATAAACAGTACAAAGTGCTTAGCTTATCACTTGTAATAAACATGCACATCCTTACAGCATTTAGTTAAGGGGTTAAAAACTCTAAATTGGGGCCAGGGATATAGCTTACCGGCACAGTGCCTGCCTGGCAAACATGAGGTCGTGAGTTTGATTCCCAGTACCAAAAAAAAAAAAAAAAAAAAAAAAAAAAAACCTCTAAATTGTCTGTTATGGCTTGTATCTAGATGTACCCCCAAAGCCTCATGCAGTCATAGGTGGGGCTTTTTGGAGATGGCTACATCTAGGCTGTGTGCTGCTGGGATCAACTAGGGTTAAGGATATGAGTGCTACCCTCCTTTAGGATGGGTAGTTTGAGTAAGATATAAGGGACAGAAAGAGGGTCATTGCTTGTTGTTTGCTTGCTGCTTGCTGCCTTCTGCCTGCCCTGCTGTGCCATGAACTATTTCTCCTCTGTGATGCCCCTTTGCCATGCCACTCTGCCTTGGAGCCAGCCAACTATGGATTGAAATTTCTACAAAGTGTAAGACCAATAAACCTTTCCTTCTTTAACTTTGGGAGTTAGGTATTTTGTCTTAGTAAGGAGAAAAGTAACTAAGACAGTGGTATTAAATAAGATAGCTTTTGTTTTGTTTTAAATTATTTTACTTTATTTGGGAAAAATATTTATTCATTTTTTATTTGTTTATTCTTTAAATATTTAATTGACAAAGTAACTACATATTTATGAGATTAAGTTTTTAAAAGAAATTGAGATTCTGTATCAATGAAAAATATATGCATTCAGGTTAAATTTTATTTAGTGATTTTAAGCATTTTTATGTGTGTCACTGCAAGTCTCAAAACATTTTTGTGGATAATACTGGTTAATGGTTATTATTTTAATTCACGTATTACCTGATAGAAAACAAGAAACTCCGATACTAAGGATAGCATGCCCAAATTGAGAAAGAAATCAACTTGCAGAGAATAAGATCAAGCCAGGCGTGGTGGTGCATGCCTTTAATCCCAGCACTCTCCTCTCTCTCTCTCTCTCTCTCTCTCTCTCTCTCTCTCTCTCCCCGTCATACTGGAGACTGAACCCAGGGCACTGAGCTACATCCCCATTTTTTTGACTTAGGGTCTCTCACTAAGTTTCCCAGGTTGGCCTCAAACTTATGATCCTCCTGAAAAATTGGGATTATAGGAGTGTGCTATGGCACTTAACTTTACCTTTCTCTTTAAAGAAGTCAGCAATTACTCTAATTATCATTTCTGTGTTGAAGTTTTCTTTTCTAGCAACTTTTGAAAGCTCTATTTGCCTTTCATGTTCTGCAGTTTAACCCCAAATGTATTCAAGTTTAAAGACAAATTTAAGATATCTAGTGATCATGGATTCTGGAAATTCTTCAGCTGTTGTCTTTTCAAATGTTATGTCTATGCCTTTCAATTTCTAGTTTTCCTCCAAATCTTTATATGATAAATATCTTTTATATCTCCTTTCCTGCCTTTCATATTTCATGTAGACTCTCTTCTATGTTCCCTTATTTTCATATTTTTTCTCTGTGCTGTATTACAGTTAATATCTTCAGACCAACCTTTTAATTTCATTCTCTTCAGTTTCTGTATCTTTCATTTCTGGATGATAAACTTCATTCACTAAAAGATTTGCCCACTGGGCATGGTGGCGCACCCCTGTTATTCCAGCACTCTGGGAGGACAAGGAAGGAGCAGCTCGAGTTCAAGCCTAGTATGTGAAATTAGTGACATGGTGAGGCTCTGTCTAAATAAGATCCAAAATGTACAATAGATATGGTAAAACAGGAAGAAACTGTTCAAAAGGAAAGAGAAACTGGGATGGGGCAATGGAGAAAAGAAAGGAACCTTTTACAACTCCTTCCCTTTGACAAAATAAGCACCGTCAGATAATCCCATGTCTGTTAAAAGTCCTTCAGGAAGCTGACAGTAGGGCAGAATGAGGAGTGGCAGGCATTTGTTGAGGAAGAAAATGCGTAGGGAGAGAAGGCAAGAGTAGGCAGGGAGAATCTTCTGAAATAAGTCATACCTGATACTTGCGTAGAGAGAGAAGGAAGGAAGATTTGCTAAGAAGAAGTGCTGACTGAATTACTGCTCTTAGAAAATCTCAATCAGGTCAAGGAGAGTCCTCATGAGTTCTGCATTGGGCAGAAATGGCCATCATACTTAGTCATCGCGGGCGCAGCCTGGGGAAAGCATGGCCTCAGGCTTCCACACAGCAGCAGATCCTTATGGTACAGAAGGATGTGTTGTTAGCTAACTGCACTCCTCGTTATAGATTCTCTTTTCAAGAGAGATAGGAATAGTTTATCTCCGTAGCTGCAGTAACCCCCTGCTATCCCCTCGGGCTTGCGCTGCTGCTTCTTTGCTTCCTTTTTCCGAGAGAATATAGGAAGTTTCTACTGCCAACTCCTCATATTTAAGATTCACTGAATGATCTTCTCGTTCTTTTCTGGGTAACCTTATGCCTAAGTGCTCGTTGCATTGTTATCCCTATCTCTCTACCCTTCTAGTTAATATAAGAGGGAAGGGGATCAATCCTGATAGAAGCCTAGTTCCTCCTGCTCTGTTTGAGGGCTGAGAAAGAGAAAAAAATGGCCTGAAACAAGAACAGCAGAGGAAAGGGGTGATATCTCATCATTAGCCAGGGCAAATTCCCCTTTGTGCCATTTCCTAATAGCTGCTGGGAAAGGACTCACTGATGTGAGTTTTATGTAAAAGAAAGTAGAAAGTGATGCTTCTTGCCTAACTAGAGAATTCCTCCACATAGATGTGGTACTTTGGCCTCAGTTTGAAAGCAATTTGCCTGCCAGTAATTAGCATTACAAAGCCCTGCCTATTCCCAGTCTCCCTCTATCACTTTTCCTGCAGCAGCTATAGAATTTTGGGGGCTCTACTTCTTATACATTGTCATCCCTGCCTAAAAACCTTCAGACCATTATCAACCTATAGCAATCCGAGAGGGAATTTAAGTGTGTTTTCTTTTGTCTTATGCCATAAAACATGTTAAGATAAATTTACTGCTTAATGTCATGGGTCAAATAGTATAACAAGATAATAAATATTGGCATGAGAACTAATCATTGGACAATCAGAGTTGATCACAGTTGTCCAGTAAATCATTCTTGACACCAAATTCATTATTTATTTTCTCCTCATTCACGAAAATACAAAGCCTAACTTCATTATGTATTGAAACCATCAGCTACTTCTAATAATTTTCAGCTAAATTAATTCAGAAGCCTAAATTCTACTTTAATAACAGAGTGATTTAAAATTCTCCTTCAGAGTTTTGGTTTCAAATGTCAAACCAATTAACTGAGTCATTTTAGATAGTTGTTTCTATTCATTACTGAATAATTGTCTTTAATCTATAACTCTTTGCAAAGTATTTTATCCTAATTACTTGCCATGCAGTAGCGATTTTATAATCTAAACTATATTTTTCTAGTGCTTAGTTTTAATGTATTAAAGCTTTCTACTAATCATGTTTAATTTTTAAAATAAAGTATTCCTCTTTGTTATGCTTTTTTTTTTTTTTTTTTTTTTTTTTTTTGTGGGTACCAGGGGGACGACCTCAGGATCTCACGCGCCAACAGGCACCCGTGCCACTGAGCGATATCACTGGCCCCTTTTTCGTATGTGGGTTCCGGGAGTCGAACTCGGGCCCTCGCGCTTGCAAGGCAGGCGCTTATGCCGCTGAGCCATCTCACCGGCCCTGTTATGCTTTTAAAATCAGAGTCTATATAGAAAATAACTTTGAAAGAAAAAGACCTTCATTATATTAACATGTTATTTTCTTGTTTATCACATGATATTTTATTTTCTATTTTCAGATGGTCATTAAAATTTTTCCAACTATCAAACTCATCTTCTGTTGGTTTCTCAACCATCTCTTCTATACTCTGAAGCCCATCCCAATGGACTAGAGATAACAGTGAATGAAATCAGATTAGTTGTAAGTTCTTGTGTTCTAATATTTTCCACACTCTTAGCATTGTTACAAGCAACGATGGAATTAAGTCTCTATCATGCCTGTCTTCCAAAAGAGGACATGGTACACACATACACTTTTGAAAAAGGGAGCAATGACTCCTGAAGTCCCTCGGGGAGTAGTGTGTCTATGCCAACATACTCAGATAAGTAGCCATGACTTCCAATGAAATTAAACCCATAACTTGGCTGTGTTTTAAATGACTAATTGTGCTGCTCTCAGTATAGGACTGACCTGACAGTACATATCTTTATAGTATAATAAATATTTTATGGTTATATAACACTCAGAAGATAAGCATCATTCTTTTTTTTTTTTTTAATGTGGGCACTGGGAACCGAACTCAGGACCTTGTGCTTGCCAGGCAGGCGCTTGTGCTGCTGAGCTATATCACTGGCCCAAGCATCGTTCTCAAAATTGAAGCAATTACATTAGAACTATTATGAGAATTCAAAATCTGTTCCCAGTCACCGTTAGCAATTTGTAAAGTAGGTATCCATTTGTTACTGTTAATCACTGTATATTGTTACACTGACTTTGTATACAGCAGAGCAAAAAAATTACTATGTTTATCTACCTGCTTCTTGGTATTATTCTGTTGTTTTATAATTCAGCAGAAAGTAAATCAATAGGGAAAATTAAGACATGATATTTGCCAATCCCACAATACTCTTATTTGCGATTGTTTTTACAAAGGCAATCATATACCCTTTGTTACTCTAATTGCCATTAGAATTGCCTATGTTTGCTCATTTTACTGGCTTGCATGCCACCATATATCTCAAACAAAATATGTGATTGCTTCTGGGTAATAGGGTTACTATAGCTGTATAGTTACTTTCAAGAATTATTTGTGAATTCAGACACAGTTCTCTCTCGAGGAGCATTATATACCCATTAGTAAGTGAAACTGTATAGAATAGGCTTGTCAGAAATATATGACCTTTTAATGGTAAAATAATTCAGAAACAGCATATATCATAATTTCTCAAAATAATTGCAGATCTGAATCTTTCTTCCACAGACTAAAATTTCTAGAATGTCAAGGCCAATGTATTAGACATATTTTTATATTCAATATCTATCATATAGTGCCTGATACATTGTAAGTGCTCTAGGTAGGTTTGTAAAAGACTGTAAAGTAAATTAATTAATCTATAAGAAATAATATACTTTTGGGCACTAAACTCACTATGAAGAGACTAGAATAAATTTATCTAATTTTTCATAAACACGGTAGCTATGGTATAGAACTGAGGAGGACTGTTGCATTTGGAAAGGGGACAGGGAAAAGAAGCGTGTTTTAGGTGGGTGACTTTCTTAGTGAATCAATGACAAGCAACAAGAGAAAGGGTAAATTGAAAACTATCTGTCATATAATTGAGTGAACAACACGCTTTGGAAGACGGTGAAGGAAATAGTTGATAATTTAGCAGTAATGAGTAAAATGGGTAGGACTAGATTATCCGTGTCTTGAAATTCAGGCAGAAGAATTTAAACACTCTGTAATAGAGACTATGGAGAAACTATGTATGGTGAGGTTGACATTTTAATCTGTCGTGTTTCTGCTAGATTTGTCAGACTTGAATGTAGAAGATAGAGTTATAAGATAAGGCAAGTCCTAGAATTCATTTTGGAAAAAATAAACTCTTGAATTCATAGAGTTACAATATAATTATGGTTCTGCAAAATCAATTTATGGATAAAAGTTACATTTATGGAAGATTTCAGGGCTGAAAAATAATACATAACCTTGTCACAGATTGTCCAGTAGGGATAAAAAGAAGAAGAAAATAAAAGCGACTTCAAAACTTCTGCACTACTCTGAGTTAACAAACTTCTAGCACTTACATAACAGTGCAGAAACGGTGTCTGTTCTCTTCCTTATTCTATTCCACACACTTAGCCCAGCCTTCACACAGAGCAGACACCCATAGCTTCTTGCTGATTGAATGAAAGAAGGAACAAATGGTGAGACTGCCTATATCACAGCCCACTGTCTATTGCTGTAACCAAATGTCACAGACTGGTAACTTATTCATAATAGGAGATTTACTCAGATCATGGCTCCGGAGACTGAGAAGTCGAAGGCCAAGGGTCTGCATCTGGTGAAGTTCTTGGTAGTGTGGACTCTGTAGAGATCTGAGGTGGCACAGAGAATCACATGGCAAGAAAGATAACCCATAAGAGAGTCACACTGGACTTTATAACAGACCCTTTAATCTTGAGATAAGTCATTAACCTGTTACTCCATTAAGCATTATTTCATTAATGAGTGGATTAGTTTACTCATGAGAATAGAGATCTCCTAACCCACTCACCTCAAAGTCCATCCTAGTTTCATCTCCTAATATTTCACAATGTGGATTCAATTTCAATATGAGTTTTTATGGGAACATTCAATCTATGGTAACCTACTATGCCAAGCCCAGAATTCTACATTAGAATGAGAACTATGACCATATGTACATATTCATTTACCTGAATCATATGTATTCAATACATTAAATGCATGTATTTAATTCTACCTATGTATCTATGTATCTATCTATACCTGTGCACAATGGACTGCATCTAATGCTCTAAGGAGGGAGGTACATACACATATATGTTAATGTGTAAAAATAGCTATGTGCATATTTCCTATTTACCTGTGTGAAAGAAGGAATAAGAGGGAGGAAAAGGGAAATGTTTCATTATCAGCCTATAGTTACAAACCATAAATTACTAGACAAATAGCTGAATCAACAATGAAAATGTCTATATCTGTCAGGAAATACACCAATTACTTCTACTTAATTATATTGTTAGGAATAACAACATAAATAAAATGTCTTGCCTGTATTTAAAGCCTTTGAATTTGTTCTCTAATATCTTCTCTAGTAAGGCAAAGGACAGGTATGTAAATAATTTATAAACTTAGAAGAAAACAAAGAATAATGAGAAGTCAGGGATATTGAAAGAGGAAAATGCACTTGGAAATGTCTTCAGTGCATCCTGATGGAGTAAGAGAGATAGCACTGAAGTTTTATCTTAAAGACTGTGTATAACTCAAATTAATGGAAACATAGGGACAGGACATTGCAGGCCGAGGAAGTTGCTTGAGTACGGCCAGTGTAAAGTCTACTTTCTGATTATGAAAGAGTTATGAAAAGTTATGAAGAGTCCACAGAGTCTGGCAAAACACAATAGAGCAGATCTTAGAGAGGTAGATTGTAGGGTTAAAACATCTAAAGACCTTGAAAAATAATCCAAAGAACTTGGTTTATATTTTCTAAGGAACAGTGGTTTATAGAAGATGAGGGAAAGGAAATTAACATTTATTAATCACTTAGCAAGTGATAGAGAGTACTAGCATTTTTAAAGTTATTTTTAATTTAATCATATGTGGTGGTTAAACTGGACTGTGTCAACTCAATTGGCTTGGGGCCCAGAGGATTCGTGGAGTTAGACAACATCAGTTATCTAGCCTCAATTTTTCTCAAGCTATGGGGTAACTATTAACATTCTATAATAATGACAAAAATCACACCCAAACACTTCTGGTTTTGTCATATTGTGCCATGGAGACATGACCATGGGTACTATATCTGGTCACTCTCCCCTTCCTCTCTGGTGCAGCTCTCCTGCCCTGCTTACCTGCCAGCATGAACTAAGAAGCTTTATTCTGCCACCTCCTTCTGCCTGTTGTTCCTGCCTTGGTTCCAGCTAGGCACGTACCAAATCCCCTGAAACTGTGGGCTACGTTAAATCTCTCTTCCTTTAAATTGTGGATGTTTGGGTATTACGTCCATCGCTGGGAAAGCTGACTGATACAGAAAATTTGTTGGGTCATTTCTGTGATTGTACCTGAACACATGGTTTAGAAGCCTTTGGAAATGGTTTATGGGAAGAGTTTGGGATGTGGCTAGAGAAGCCCTAGAATTCCATAAGCAGAGCTTAGTGGAATTCCGGATGGATCTCAGAAGCTCAGAGTGCGATATTATGCAAACATTAAAGGCCAGACTCATGAAGTTTCAGTTTAGAAGGACTTCATTGGAAATTGACTAGAAACTCTGTATGTTACACACTGGCACAAAAGAACTGTGTATATTTTGCCCATGAACTAAGATTTTGTGAAGATTTAGATTGATCTGGTAGAAGAAATCTGAAGACAGGTCAATATTTAGACTAGGGCATGGGTGCTGCTGAATGGTTTTAGACACACTTATAAGGAAAATTGGGAATAAAAAGGAGAGCAGAAATTTTGGAAAAATTTAAATTTTGGCCCAGGAGGAACTGTGTGTAAATTGGGAGCCAGAAGATTAGCACCATTGCTGAAGAGATTAGCACCATTATAAAGAAATGAAGTATTTTGTACAGGGATAAGAAGAAAGATGCCTTGAGGACATCTTAGGAATCATCAAGACCCCATCAATCATAGGCTCCAGGGTGCAAAATTGCAAACCTTTCATGTTTGAAGAGACCTGCTGGTCCTTCTGCTTGAGAAGCGTCTGCTACAGAATTTGTTCCTTGGGATTCATTTCACTCTGCTCACCCACCCCTGCACTCAGAAGCTTCTGCGGCCCTCCCCCAATTGGGCCTGGCCAATGCTCCTGTTTACTGCAAATACTGGCATCCTACTGATTGAGTTTAGGAGGTGGGGCATGGTTGTGGAGAGATGGATAACTAGAAGCATGCTTTCGGAGGGTGTATCTCTCTCTGTGGCTCTTCCTGCTCCCATTGCATCCTGGCTGGTGTAGCTTCAGTGGCTTTCTTTTGCCATGTCCTTCTACCATGCTATTTCTACCTCAGAGCCATCCAACCAAAATAAACCTCTGCTTCTTACATTGTATATGTCAAATGTTTTGTTCCAGAATTGGAAAGTGACTAACACAATGGAACATGCCAGGCTGTTTTCTAGTGTGGTTTTCCTAATTTACAAGTCTCTCCTCTAGTTTTTCTTTTTCTCTTACTCTCTGAAAACCTAAACTGGGTTTTACATTAGTTATCTAGTCTCAATTTTTCTCAAGCTATGGGGTAACTATTAACATTCTATAATAATGACAAAAATCACACTTGGGATTGTGTTTATTTTGTTTATCATATATTTAAAAACAGCCAGGCATGGTGGCATGTATCTGTAGTGCCACCACTCTGGGAGGCAGAGGCAGGAGGATTAAAAGTTTGAGCCCAGCCTGAGCAACACAGTAACTTAGTGAGACCATGCCTCAAAATAAAAAATGAGAAAGGTTCAGAGATGTAGCTCAGCACAAAGGCCCTCGGTTCAATTCCCAGTGCAAACAAAAGAAAGAAAGAAAGGAAGAAAGAAAGAAAGAAAGAAAGAAAGAAAGAAAGAAAGAAAGAAAAAGGAAAAAACAAAGAAATTAACATATTTTTCTAAAAATTAGAAAGTATCTTACAGTCCTTAGATTACTCCCACTTAACATTTCCTGGTATAAATTCTTCCAGTTTAACCATAGATTCTAATAGTAATTATTCCAAATTTTTGATTCCTACAGAATATTTTGTAATGTACAGGTACTATAATTTGTTGATATTTGATTTTTCAAGAGTTTTCTCCACACAAATTAGGCCACAAAAGACATCTTTGTTTATACATTCACACTGTGTTAGCCATCTAGGGTTGCCATAACAAAATACCACAGACAGGGTGGATTACACAATAAAAATTTATATCCTCACATTTAATTATCTTCTAGGAGGATGAAAATCTGAGCATGGTTGGGTTCTGGTGGGGCCCTTTTCTTGGTTTATGAACAGCCATCATCTCACTGTGTGCGCGCATGGTCTTTCTTCCGTACTTGCGAGTCACAAACAGAGAGAGCTCTGTCGTGTCTCTTGTTAGAAGGGCACTAATCCCATTAAGAGAGCCCTACTCTTACGACTTCATCTCACCTTAATTAACTCCTAAAGGCTCTATATCCATATGCTATCACATTGAAGGATAGGGTTTCTTCGTTTGAATTTGGGTGGAGGACACAGTGTAGTCTATAACACTTACATATTTTTCACTGGATAGATTTCCAAGAATTGGATTACCATGGAAATTATCTAGTACATAATACCAGAGTGATATCCACAGATGTAAAAGTTCACATTTATGTCACCTATAAATGAAAATATTTTTTTTGCATCCCTCTTAGCATGAGGAAATTGGTTATTCATATTTTTAAATTATTTTTCTATTTGGTTATTTGCTTTTCTTATCAATATATAGTAGTTTTAGTTGTAATGTATGTCACTATTTATATTTTTGTATGCTGGAAATAATTTTTTCTTATCATAGGTCCATTACCTTAATTTGTTTGCAATATTATTGTCCTCATATTGTTAAAATTATGTAATAATGTATCTATTTGTCATTGTTTAGGTTTTAGAATCTTCGTTAAGAAAGTCTCCCTTGCCCTGTGTTTTTAAATCTAAAATTCAGTTTTGCACATATTATGTGATATGAATTCAATTTTATTGGTTTTAGATAAGAAATTTTACTTCATCATTTAATAGGTAAACCACCTTTTCAAACTGAATTGAAGTACCAAATTGTGGCATATTAGCATCTTATATATTCCGGAGTTTATATCTTGATTTTCCAAGTCTTTCCTCTAGTTTATGTATCCTAGGGACAGGTTTACATTTATTTGATTTTAATGGCTTTATATTATGTTTTAATAGATAAGGGTAGATAAAGTTTTCACTTCTCCCTGGGACATTTATTCCCCCATAAAAATTCCAAGAATATTGAAATCCAATATTTATAAAATTGTTGTTGGAAATATAATTGACTAAATTTATGTAGTGATCTTCAGATCACTGTCATTTTAATGATATACTTTACTTCTTTTATATTTATTATGCTATTACTTATTTCATCATATTGTTTTCCTTTCTTATTTTCTTTTGCGGAGGATTGATCGACTTCTCACTCATTCTTTCTCTCTTGTTTAAGTGCAGAAAATTTCCAGCCATTTTCTGTATCTCATAATCTAGTTCTTTAGTTGTCTGATATATGAAAATAAGCCTCCAAATATTTCTTCATCAAGATGTTCTATTTTCCACTACTTTATTTGTTCCTGTAAAGAGTTGCAATATATTCACTCCCATTAACTCTGTTCCTCTCCTCTCCTTCTGAGTTTTTCTGAGATAGACTAGTATTTTTAGTTCTAGACTATTATTAGAATTTCCCTTGCAGTATTCCAAAAATTCCCCTCTTTATCAAAATTCCTTGTTTAGGCAGTGATAGTGCACATTTGCAGAACTTTAAGTACCCATGGCTAATTGCAAAACGCTGTTTTTTCCCCTCTTTCTTATAATTTATTTTAAGATGCAGTGGGTTGAACAGTGGTCCCCAAAAGATAAATCCAAGTCCTAACCCCAGTAAATATGACTTTATTTAGAAATAGAGTTTTTGTAGGTGTAATTAGTTAAGAATCTTCAGATCAAACAATTCAGAATTTTGAATGGGTTCTAAATCAGTGAATGGCTTTCTTTGAAGAGAAAGTAAAGAGGAATAGAGGATACAGAGATACAAAAAGGGGGGTGTTTGGAGGCAGATATTGGAGTTCAGCTGCCACAAGCCAAGGAACATCTAGAGCTCCCATAAGCTGGAACAGACAAGGAAGGATTTCCCTCAGAATCTTAGGAAGCATCATGAGCCTACCACCATTTTGATTTTGGACAGTTGTCTTCCAGAATGGTAAGAGAATAAATTTCTGTTTATTTAAGTCATTAAGTAGGTATGAATTCACTGTGGCAGAATTCATACACAGAAAATACACCTGTCCTGTCTATCTTCACAGATTTATTTGATCAGAGTTCTTTTGCAAGTGCTTTACTCAGTGTACTATTTTTCTGAATCATTGTATCTTCCCATAGATCTCTTTTCTCCCTGTAGTAAATGACATCTTAGCTGGCTATGAGACTCTTGGGCTTAAGCTTGTGTGGTCATTAAGAGTTCACTTTTTTTTTTTACATCTAGTGTGGCTTGTGAGAAGTCTATTAATAGTTTCATTCTTTGTTCTTGGATATGAATCTTATTTCTCTTTGGAAGCTTGTGGGTTTTTCTTTTCTGGCTCTGTGTTGTCTTCCTTACTCTCACCTGTTGGCATTCAGTAAGAAGATTCAACATGCAGGCCTAGGTTTCCGTTCACTTCAGGAAAAAGTAAAAACTATTGTGTGTTGGATGATTAGCTCTTCTTTTTCCTCCACCAGTTGTATTTTCCCTCATTCTAGATGGTGTATTGGGCATAACTTGGTGCTGTTGAATGAATAAAACTTTTTTCTTCATGTTTCCAGCCTTTTTAGATCTGTAGATTGAGATTTTCCTCCCATTTATTCCCAGATTACTATTCGACTCTTAATAGTGGCCATCTTTTTAACTCAGCTAAGAAGTTGTCTTAGTTACTTCTTGTTGCTGAGACAAAATACCCAACACCCAAAATTAAAGGAGGGAAGGTTTATTTTAGCTCACGGTTTGTAGAGGTTTTAGTCCATAGTCAGCTGTCTATAAGGCAGGGTGGCATGGCAGAGGGGGATCACGGAGTAGAAAAACAGTCATGGTAGGGCAGGCAAGAAGACAGCAAGGCTGCCTTCCATCTTTCTCTTTATGTTCCATCCAGGCTACAAGCCTAATGGTTGGTGCCACCCACACGCAGGGTGGGGATTCCCACTACCTGCACCCAGAAATAATCCAATTATCACACCCTTAATCCATATCCATATACCCTTAATCCACATTCCTGCACCCTATATCCAGCCACCTCCAAAAAGCCCCACCTAGGAGTCCATAAGGCTTTGGAAGGACATCTAGAAGGGAAGGACGTCTAGCCTCCCCTTTCTTTTTAGCTCTTTATGCTTTTGGAAATTAGAGATACTCACTTGGTCTGATTTTGGTCTTCCTTCTGCTGGTCCAGACATTTATGAGGGCCAGATTTTGTAGTGTTTAGACCCTTACTCGATTACTCTCATCCTGGTCCCAAGCCCTTGGAATGACACAAAGTGAGAAAATTTATAGCAGACCCTCCCCTGGTGACCCATAGGCCACAACTTTGCTGAGCTCAAGAGACACCAATAGGCTGATATTTATTAACAAGTGTGGAAATAGGAGAAAAAAAAATATTGCACAGCTAATGATTCTATGCCAGTTAACAATTAAAATTTCAAAGGAAAATATGAGTCCCCTTCCTTTTAAAATGGAGCTCTATTTATCAACAAGTGTACTCTAAGCTAGAGTTAAGAGAATTCTTTTTATAGGCTATTTATTTTGTCACATATTTTTATAATTTATATTTTTATGATTGGGAGCTATTTTCCATTTAAAATACTTTATACCTAGGAAGTATGACATTATCTTCCAGTGGAAAATGCTTCTAATCCATGGGAAAGCCTACTCTTGATTTTCATGGACTAAAGTCCAAAGTGTAGAGCCTTTCTTGTCCCTGCTGAATTTAGTTAATTTTAGGCATTGATACTGATTTACAAAATTATTGACAATGTCAGTTTCTAGACCATGTTGGGTTGACGAGTCCTTTGAAATTGTCTGGCTACCAGCTGTCTAAGCCTCAAATCTGTAAAATCTTGAGGTTAATGTGTGAATCATCAACTTTTATGATAATTTCTTCTTTATTTTCATTTTCAAGTAGTCAATGCTTTTTTGTTGTTCAGAATATCAACGTAACTGTTATTAAACAGCACTTTCTTAAATTTACTACTGATTTATTGCAGCCTTTTTTTTCCCTGACCTCTTTGCAAATTTTTTCCATCAAGTTTTGCTTCTTAGCTATCATTTAGTGCATTCATTCAAATATATGCTCAATGTCTCCACTTTCTCTTTCTGTTCACCCTCTCCACTCTTGTCTTCATCTTCCAATTTTCTTCATGCTAATATCCTTCTTCCTTTACATTTTTTGAAAGATTCATCCACTCACGCACTCATTTTAATGGTTTTTATTGTGAGATACATAAAATATTCAGATTGGCACATAAAATACATATATGTGAATTAAGAAAGTAAATGCACAAGTGTATAAATGTTTTATACTGCTAATATCTAAGAAAGTTCACATGTACCTTTCTCCAGCAATAATGCCACATTTTCCAGAGGTTAAAATTGTGATGATAATAGTGGTAGTGATGACTATATGAATTTTCTATCTGTAGAGCACCTAAAGCTATATCTGGCATGAGTGTTTTGAAGCTTCATAATCACTTGTTTTCTTTATAATTTTGCCACCAAATTATATATTTCCAGACAGTATAGTTTAGTTTTTCCTGATTCTTAAATCTACATAAGTGAAATTATTCTTTCTATATAACTATGTGACTTATTTATTTTGTTAATTATTATGTTTTGTTTATTATTATGAACTTTATTTACATTGTTTTGTACAACAGTAGTGTACTCATTCCTTATAAGTTATATATAAAGCACATAACTTGTTCCTTGATGGAATTTATATTTTACTCTCTGAGTAGTTTTTTGATGAACAAAAATTCTTGGGTGCCATTAAATTTGATATTTTTTCTCTGTTCAAAGTATTAGGTCTTGGGCCGGTGAGATGGCTCAGCGGCTTAAGCGCCTGCCCGGCAAGTGCGAGGGCCCGAGTTCGACTCCCAGAACCCACATACGAAAAAGGGGCCGGTGATATCGCTCAGCGGCACGGGCGCCTGCTGGCGCGCGAGGTCCTGAGGTCGACCCCCCGGTACCCACACACACAAAAAAAAGTATTAGGTCTTAGATAAGAAATCATATCTTGTTCCATATAGTGAAAATATTTGCCTATTTTACATTTATCACAAAGTGGCAAATGTACTTGTGCCTTTAGGGTTTACTCAGTCTAAATCACGTGTACCACTTCCATTTGATGATGGCGTACTGCTCTGTATGTTCAAATATACGGCTTGGGGCCAATTCATGATGGTCAGTTAAGGTCTCATAGTAACTTAGTGTATGGTTAAGAATTAGACTTTAAGTAATGCCTAGTAGCAAGACGAGAGATGTCTCAAAGAAAAATTGTTTTTTACAAAGAATGCAAGACTTTGCTCCAATATCACAAGTACATACACTACTATTCAATGATAGAGGCTTAGAAAAGGCTCTAAACATCAACTCTATCTGCTACTGACACTTCAGGCACTATTGAATCTCCTGGATCATACAATCCAAGTGGAAGAGCATCCTCAACAGCCTATTGCGGATCCTTTTCCTGTCCTGGATCCCATTTAAAACTAGCAGCTTTTTAGCTCATTTGATAAATGAGGTAGAGTAATATACCCAGATGTGGATTCCATTGTCTCCCAAATCCAAAGAGGTCAAGTATGCATTGTGTCTTTTGGCATTGGTCATGATATGTCAACTTAAATGGATTAAAAATGCTCAGCAACTAGTAAGGCATAGTTTTAGGTATCTCTGTGGATGACTGACATGCAGCCTGGCAAACCGAGGAGTGAAGACCTACCTCAGTTGTGAAAGACACCAATCAATAGACTTAAAGCCTAGATGGATAGACTTTTTTTTTTTTAACCAGAAATCGAACTCAGGACCTCGTGCTTGCCAGGCAGGTGCCATGCCGCTGAGCTATACCACCGGCCACATTAAAGCCTGGATGGAATAAAAATAGAAATAAGAATGAAGTGTGTCTGTTTTGAATGGCTTCAGGCCTTTGGGGTTACCACCTCTGAACATTGGTCTCCAGGTCTCCAGTCTCTTCAGCCTTCTAAGGCACACTCACACCAATGTCCCTCCAGGGATATTCCAGACCTTCAGCCTTGGACTGGTGCCACATCCTTGATCCCTCTTTTGTGGCTTCTACAGTCTTGGGCTAAGCAGTTACTGGATTATCTTGCTCTCCTGCATGAAGATGGCCACTGTGGACTCTCCTATTTGTGATCTTGTAAGCCTTCCTAATAAAACCCCTTACACAATTATACATATATTATCTATTGATTCTGTTCCTCTAGAGAACCTTAGCTAATACAGTACCTCTTTTTTAGTTGTAAGAGGGGCTAAATGCAACAATTTATATTTCTCTTTAGAAAGGATATCTTGACATATTCCACAGCACTAGACTCCTAAAACTTTCACCGTTAAAGTTCCTGAATTTCTCTTGAATTTATTTACCACCTTCTGATATGAAAAGTTCTTGCAAGCCAATCTGGAGTTATTGGTACTTATAGCTCAGTAAGATCAATCAACATAATGTCATTGATGTAATGGGCCAATACGCTATCTTGTGGAGTAGAAGGGTGATCAAATCCTTGTGAACTACCATATGCTAGAGTGTTGATAAACACCAGATGTAGCACTGGGAAAGTGTATTGCTGGATTTGCCAACTGAAAACAAATTTCCTCTGGTGGTTTCTATTGATGGGTAGGGAGGAAAAGTTATTTGGTAGGTAAATGCTCCATACCAGAGGATGTGTTAATTAGCTCAAGCAATGAAGCTGTATTTGGGATAGTAGCTGCAATTAAAGCCATGGCCTATTTAAATGTAAAATAGTCTACTGCTGTTCTCCAGGACGTATATATATTTTTCACAGGTCAAATAAGTAAGTTGAATGGCAGTGTGGTAGGAATCACTATTCTTGCATCTTTCAAGATCTTGGTGGTAGCACTAATCACTGAAATCCATCCAGAAAAGCAACATTGCTTTTGGTTTACTATTTCCTTAGGTGAAGGCAATTTCTAGTGGCTTCTTCTTTGCCTTTCCCACATAGTAGTCCTCACTCCAGAAGTCAAGAAACAAATGTGGGGATTTTGCCAGCATCTGAGCATTTCTATTCCAATTATGCCTTCTTGGACTGCAGAAATGATCATTGGATGGGTTTGGGGAACCATTGAACCCACTATGAATGAATCTAAACTAAAACTCCATTGATCATCTGACATTCATAATCTTCTACTCTGATTAGTGGACCACAGTGATGTTTTGGGTCTCCTGGATATAGTGTCAGTTTGGAGTCAGAGTCCAGTAGTCCACAAAAGGTAAACTTACTTTATTTTCCCCAGTAAAGATAACCTGGTAAAAGGCCATAGATCTCTTTAAGGAAGTCCTGGAAAGAGATTAACAGTGTAAATTTTTGGCAATACACTAGGACACTATCTCAACAGGACCCAGTCTTCCCTTCATTCAGTGAGTTTCGGATTTGTAAGCTGGCTAAAGTTCAAGAATTAATCAAGGCTCATGCTTTTGTGATTTAGATTAGACTTGCATTCACTTGGCTTATACCTTTTCTGTGCATACAAATCAAGTGAGAATTGAGTAAGCTTCCTGTCTATTTCATTTCTAGGAATACTACGAACAACTAGTCAGTTCTGTAGATCTACTTGAGTCCGAGTATTCTGAAGGCTGCTTTAAATCTGTTCTCCATTATAGTAATAATGCCCAACCTTGCACTTCAAGGTTGAGTACCATCGCTTGTTCCCTGACACGCTAGGATCCAATTAATCTTATTGCACTTAGGTTTTCCAATTCAGTGACCACGGTTCCCACTGTAAGGTCTGGCCTAAAGAGAAGAGCAAATGTAACACTGTTCAAGGACGCCAGTTCTCCTCTCACAACTTATTTTTCACAATAACAAAATGTCATCTGGACTCATCTGCATGTGTGAATAGGTCTATAAATGGCAATTGCACTCTAAATTTATAATTTCCCCCAGCTTTTGAATCTCTCTTTCTAAATTAAGCCAAAGGAGGTCCAGCGTTTCCAACTTATTTACTGTAGACTACTTTTGGTACCTGTTTCCACCACCCAACCATCCAAAATACTAGATCCTTTTCTACTTCCCCATGCTGCAACATTAAATGCAGTATCTATGCTTAGTGAGCCCCAACTCATATCAATAAATTCAGCCTAATATAACTGTATGTTCTTTCCACCATTATCTTCCACATATTTATCCATTTCTACACAGTTCCCTAGATTTCTGTCTTCATAAATTTAAAAACTCAAGCAGTTCTTTTACAGTGTAGTATACTTCATCATGGGTCACATTTTGTACCTCACTTTTAGTGACCTGCTGAGGATATGAGTTAAGTTATAGACCTTGAAGGAAAGAGGGGTGATGGGTAATTGCCAAGAATCAGCATAGTCTTGTATGACTACTGGCTTAGGGACAAGCTACTTGTATTACAGTTTCCTGGGGGCAACTCAGGATTAATAGACAGGAATGTAGATGCTATTACTACTGGGGTGACCAGCTTCCATGCAAAGAAGACTTACCAGTGTTTAGAGGCTCAGTGTCCTTAGCTTTGTTAGGGCCATTCAGCACATCCCTATTCCAATTTACAGGATCCTATTCTTTCCCAATCAATGCCCTTACTTTAACAATAGGCAGCCTAAAATCCTGGGAGATTAACTTGTGTTATAATTCAGCCAATTGAATAATGAGATTCTGCATTTTATTTTCAGGAATCTGAATCCTGGAGATAAAGAGAATTAGGGTCTACATAAGGGCACACATAGAAGCTTTTAGATTAGTTATGCAGCATTTGAGTTGGAAATTAAAATCCTCAAGTTCATCCTTTTCTTTCCCTACTTTGTCTAATGTTAATAAGAGCAGTCGACCAATTTCATCATGTTTGTTAGTTTCTCAAAAATGTTCAAAAGCAGCCAGACATGGTGGCCTATCCCTGTAATTTCTGCACTCAGCAAGGCTGAGTCAAGAGGACTGCAAGTTCAAGCTCAGCCTGGGCAATTTAGCAACTTAGTGAGACCCCCAACTCAATAACACCAAAAAAGTTAAAAGTTCAATAGTATCCCAAATCACCCAGATCCTTGCTTCTTATGAGTGTTGAGTTTCTAATGGCGATATTTTGTATATCTTTATTGCCAGAGGAGATATAAACCCCATGGATCACCAGTGCCATCCTTACTAGCTTGTGTTGGCTTCTCTATAAGATCAGTATAAGTAAAGTACTTCAAAATTATAATCCCTATTAAATTTTTCTTGTTTCCTAATAACAATGGTCAGAGTCTTATTTTATTTGCTTTTTGTTAATTTTGCTTCACAGATATCAAAATGACATATTTTTTATCATCTCTTTTCAAAACTCCCATAACGAATTATTTCCCATACAGTTGTCAACTCTTGCAGTTTAAACAACAGCAGTGATATTTGTCTTTTTCCTGATCTTTGAGGGAATGCACTTAGAGTTTCCATTAAATGAAATGTTTGTGATAAATTTTATGTGATTTTTTGGTAATATGATTTAATCAAAGTAAGGTAATTTCTCTATTATTTAAGAAGTTTTTCTTAGATCATTATTATTGTTTAACTTTACCAAAGATTCCAGATGAGTTCCTTTCTTTCCATAACATTTGTTTTCCATGGATATTTTCTTTTTATATTGTGTTTTATATGTTAGTTTTTAGGAAAGTACTTGTAAATTTTTTTCATAGGTATTACCATCCCTTTAAACGTACACAAAGTTTGTTCCAACCACATGATTAATTTTCATTATATTTCTATTGAAATATTAAAGGATAATTTGTCTCAAACTTTATCTCTCATTGCCAGAATTCACTTGAATCAAACAGTGATTAAAATAAAGAGTGGTCAACAATTCAGTGCAACTTACTTGCAGAATAATGTGTAAATTACAACAAATTAATATTCATTTGTTAAAAATTTAACTGATGATTTAAAAATTTTTTTAAATAAAAATTTTCATGAAAAGTACACTTTTCCTTTTGTGACAGAAGGCTTCACCAACCCCTGGGCATATTTTGCTGCTATGGATAACCCTTTCCACAAAGTTCTTAAACATTTACTTAAAGATTTGACCTGGATGCTTTTCTAGGAGACAACAGACACATTTTTTTTAGTAGATTGGATTTACTTGGCTTGCTTTATTATTATTTTTAAAATTTTCCCAGGAAATGCTTTTCTTGTCCCAGAGTTTTTTTTTACTTTTAAAAGGAAGGAAAAAAGAGATTAAGTAATTGAAGTCCCTCTGCTGTGTAGCATACAAAAGTGAATAGATGCTAGTTCACATGATTGGTTTTTGTCTCAGTGCCATTCAATCCAGCTTGTTCAGAGTACACAGAAGAGGAAGCATCTCACATCCTGGGAAGGGCGTCCTTCTTGGATGTCATAACTGTTACAAGAACTATAAAACAGCTTATAATCCTCACTTAGAATATATGTTCTTCCAAACTCAAGAATAATTTTGACAATAAAGGATTACAAAACACAAACCAGGTTTTTTAATGTATTATTTCAATACTTAGAGATTATTTCTTAACATGATATTTTAATTTCTCAGGAGCTCTTCACATAACAGTTATACTGTTTTATAAATTGAAAATTTAGGCTGGGTAGATGTAATATTTCAACTTTGAAGGACTAAACTGATAGAAGAAAGAGACTAATACAACTACCAATGAATAGCCCTACATGCTTGTAGCCAAATATTGGAATAGGCCTCGTGATCCATTTAAAAAATTGACAGTAGCAGTATGGAAATTAGAAGAAAGATGAGCAAGTATATTTGAAGCCTAAATATACATCGAATCTTGTCAACAAAGAATGAAAATTAATATTGCATTATATATCATATCAGTACTTATTTAAACATCCATTTGATCTCTATTAGTCATAAGTATATACCAGGCCTCATCTAATCACTTTACATGATAGTAATGCATTTAATCCTCACAGAAATCTATGATGTAAATAGTTTTATCCCTTTTTATAGATTGAAGCACAGAAATTCTTTTTTTTATTTTAAAGAGAAAAAAGACAAGAATAGCAATGAAACAGAGCTTCAAAACAGGTTAGTGGGACAGTTACAATAATTAATACATTGCATTTTGTTGTCTTCATAGTAGTTATTCAGAGTCCAAGATATAGGCATGGTATCTTGTCCAAACAATATTGGCACAAAACTTTCTTCTCAATGAACTAAGAGAAACTAACTATTTGACTATCTTAACTATCTTGTGTATACATATATTTTTTCTTTTTCCTTCTCTTCTTTTCCCCTTTCCCCCATCACGTTTATCTTTTCTTTTGAACAGTTTTTCACCAGTTCACAATATCTATTGTAGATTTTGGATCTTATTTACTAAGATAAACTAAGTTCAGTTTCTCACACTAGTGAGACAATATGATGTTTACACAGTGGGGTCTGATTTATTTCACTTATGAGTATGGTCTCAAGTTGCATCCATTTATCTATAAAAGTCTCCAGTTTATCCTTCTTTATGGCTGAGTAGTACTCCATTATATAAACATACCACATCTTTTTTATCCATTCCTTGGCTGATGGGCATTTGGGTTGTTTCCAAGGTTTAGCTATTACAAATTGTGCTGCTCTAAACATGGGTGCACATATATCACATTGCTACAGTGTTTTTAATTCTTCTGGGAAGATACCCAGAAGAGGCATAGCTAGGTCGAATGGGACCTCCAATCCTAGTTTTATAAGGAATCTCCATACTGATTTCTACAGTGGTTGCACCAGGCTACACTCACACCAGGTGTGGATAAGGGTTCCTTTTTCCTCACAACCCCTCCAGCATTTGTTATTGGTTGACTTTTTCGATTATAGCCATTCTTTCTGAGGTGAGATATAGTCTCAGTGTTGTTTTAATTTGCATCTCTCCAATGACCAATGACATTGAACATTTTTTCATGTATTTATTTGCTATTTGTATTTCTTCATCTGAGGAGTGTGTATTCATCTCAGATGACCATTTTTGGATTGGGTCTTTGAATTTGGGGTGTCTGATTTTTTTCAATTCTTTATATGTTCTAGATATAAGTCCTTTGTCTGTGGGACAACTGGCTATAATTTTTCCCACTGTGTAGATTGTTTTTTCACTCTGTTGGTGATTTCTTTTGCTGTGCAAAAGCTTTTTAATAAGGTGAAACCCCATTTGTTGATTCTTTGTAATATTTCCCTTGCAATCTGGGTTTTGTTCATGAAGTCTCTGTCTTCACCTATATCTTTGAGATTTCTACCTTTTCTCTTCCAGTAAATTTAGTGTTTCTATTTTAATATTTACATCTTTGATCCCTTTTGACTTTAGCTTAGCAAGCACAGAAATTCTTATTGAAATTTTCCCAGATTTACACAGTGAGAGAACAGGAGACATGGGATTTGAATTGAGACAGCCTGGTTCCATACTCTATATTCCTACATCAAATACACTTAAATATAATTTGGGGCATCATCTAAAGAAAAATACCTATTTCACAACAAATCTTAACTGAAAATTTATGAGAATATATTTTAACTAAGCATTTTTCCTAATCCTTGGCAATAACACTTGGAGTAGAAATTTCTGTGTGAAGAACAATAAAACAGTATGTAGTCAGAAGCTGGATACCTTCAGGGGTCTGTCCCTAAGCAGGAATGATCCACCATGTTTTTTAAAAACAAGTAGAAAGCCAATGTAATATTTAGTATTTTATTCTCCTGTGAAGATCATCAGAGCATAGTGAAGGGGAAGTAAGTGAAGATAGATGATCAAAGATGGCTTGTTTTCTTTTTTCTTTTTTTTTGTGGGGGGTGCCGGTAATCGAACTCAGGACCTTGTTCTTGCCAGGCAGGTGCTATGCTGCTGAGCTATATCCCTGACCTGGTTTGTTTTCAATGTCAGTTAAAAGACATTTAACTCTGAGGTGTAAGTGAACATTTTATTTCTAGGTTCTTGACTTTATGTACAAATAATGAGACTGTTATGCTTCCTTGATAATCTATACAATGCAAATCATCTGTCTTCATATATTGTCTAACTTCATTGTGAAATTTTACTATGGTTTTCATACTGTAGATATTCAGAGATTAGAGTTAAAACTTTAAAGTTATATAAGCAACAAAGGAAAAAAAAAAACAAATTAAGGTGATCACCTGGGAGCACTGTTTCTCTCTTCAATTGCTTTTACTGGAATTACAAACAATAAGAATAAAAAACACAGATATCTTCTACCATTTCCTATTGAAACACAATGGTCAAATAAAAATATATCCCCTTCTTCCTCAGTATCTTAATTTTCAAAGTACATAAAATAGAACCTTTACATGATTTCTAAAGTTATTTGTTGCTTTAAATTGACAAAATTAGGTTAACATCAATGATTTTAGTGTGTTACATGGAGCACAAAATATTTCTGAATTTGGGAAATCCAATAAAAATGAATGTTTACATGAATAAATATTTATATAAATCAAAATGCATAACCCCCCCTTCCCATTCACTTGGAATAAAATTCCAACTCCTTAAACAGGACTAGGAGGTCTTTTGTGATAGGCCCTTTTGTCTCTGCAACTTAATTTCTTTCTTAGAGGCAAAAAACAATAAAAAATTCTTCATTGCCTAGCTTGTTTGAGGATCTGGGTTCAATTCCTAGCACTGCCAAACAAACAAACAAACAAACAAACAAACAAACAAACAAACCTCATAGATCACTTCTCCCTTTCAACTTTAATTTTCTTCCTTGGTGATTTTATCCAGTCCTAAACGATATAGCATCTAAAACTGCTGATTTCTAAATATATGCTGCCATCTCTGATTTCTCTCCACAATTTCCCCCATCTACTACATTTCATAGACATGTCAGACTTGAAAGACTAATTCTGATCCAACTCTCCTCTCTTATCTCTCTTACCTGATCCTCCGCAATCTTCCTGCCTTGTTGATTGTACACCACACATGCATTATGTCAAGCCCCACCCTACAAGTCATCCTTCGTTCTTCCCATTCTCTCATTCCTCGGTGCAAATCTTATTGATTCTGCCATGTGCACTGAGACCGTCTTGGTCAGATTCACCATCATCACTGATTTGGACTGCTGCAAAAGCAACAGTCTCTTATGCTTAACTTCCTAAAGCTTCCCTTTGAAAGTTTGAGTCATGTTGTGTGAACTCCTGCTTAAAACCTCCTAAAGGCTTCACAGTATACTATGAAAAAAATCTAAGTTGCTTATTGTGCTTCACACCCACCTGTACAACTTCGGCTTTTATCAGTTCCCTCTCTGCTCACTAAGGTCTGGTACAGAATCTTTTTGTTCCCAGAGCACCCAGTGTGTTCCCTCTTTGAGACCTTGGCAATCCCTATTTCCTTTGCTTGGAATGTGCTCACTCTGGCTTTTCACAACTGGGTCCCTCTCATCATTCAGGCTTCTGATTTCTAGTCTGTGGTGGTTTGCTGTGGTTTGCTGACAATCTTTGGTGCCACTCAGCTGTTCTCTAACTGCATGTTCATCTGAGCATTCTCCTGGATGCACGTGTTCATGTCTGACTCCAAGTTTTCCTTTTTCTATAAAGATACCAATCATATCGGATTAGAGGCCAATACTACTCTAGAATGACCTCATCTTAACTACTTACAGCTGCAGTGAACTTTTCTACAAATAAGGTCATATTCTGAGGGGCCACAAAATAAGACTTCAGTCTATGAATTTGAGGGGGATGTGAATATTCATGGAAGCAAAAAGAATTCTTCTTGAAGAAAAGTGTGGGGCCCCTGATTTAAGAAAATGAGCCAACTGTAGTTTTATAAATCTATTAGGAATATTAAAGATATATTTCTTAAATCATGTGTGTAATTTATAAATTCATCTCTTGTAGTTTAAATATGCCAAAAGGAGCTCTATATTCAATGGCAGTTTTCAGAGTATGAACATTATCTTGTTCTGCTTTAAAAAAAATTAATGGATACAATAATGAAACCAGATCTACTATTATGACAGGTCAGGAAGAAAAAATGTAGGAATTCATTACCACAACATGTCTTTTATATCCTATGGCCTACAGTATAGTCTGATTAGTGTTTCAAATCCACAGGAACATGCTAACCTCCAAGCACTAATTGTAGCTGTCATTCAGCAAACCAACCAAAATCTCTTCCAATTGCAATAGAAAGAGGAAGAAAAATGGAAAATGGTACTAATCTGCTGTTGTGTAGCCAGATACTGGATATTAATGTTTAGGAATAGTAATGCAATTAGAAGACAGAGAGGAGCACAGTGCTGAGAACTGCCCCAGCTGGGTAGACTGCCTAACTTTAGGATTTCCAACAGCTGCAGGCTGTGTGGGAAGCACCGAGGATACCCTCCAGCCACACAATGATTTGAAAATTAGAGTACTGTCCTTAGCCAGGCCCTTCCCCTACACCGCGGGACCAGCAACCAGCTCAGGAAGAACCCAGGACTCAGTGACCGGCCCTTTTCTCTCAATATTTTTCTTTTTTTCTCTTCTCTTTCTTTTCTTTTCTTTTTCTCTCTCTTTCATTCTTTCTATCTTTTCTTTTTTCTCTCTTTTCTAAACAGCTGGGGAGAAATCCAGCCACAGAAAACTAATCCCATTCCCCAAACCCAGAGACCAAGTTCAGATAATCCTTTGAATACTCCTTCATTCTTTCTTTTCTACCCCCTTATTTTTCCAAACCTTGCATGATCATCCTTTATCCTCCAGCCTTGCTTCTACTTCTTTTCCAGTTATCTTTGTTTTATACCTTATCCTCCCTAAATTTTCCCCACCACAGGTTAAAACCGCTCTGCCAAGGAGAAATACTTTGCATACAAACTCCTGATTTACAGTTGGTTCTGTTATATAACTATAGACTTTGCTCCTAAGTTCTAAAGTACAAAATTAATAGTTACCACAGTTTGTCAGTTAATAAATTGTGCTAGATACTACTGTTATTGCTAATTTTACTACTTTAGCTAGGATGTCATATCTGTTGTAATCTGTTGTTCTCCCTTCTGAAACAATCCTGGGAAGCTCTAGGGTAATAACCTCACCAGAGCCCTACACCAAAGGACTGGGGACTCAGCCAAACAGATACCAACATCCCACTCTAAATTAATTAGGAAGGTAGGCTGTTGGGACAGACATAAACCAAAAATCTCCTACATGCAGAAGACATCCCTGAAGAGCAGACTTTTCCTGGACAGGCATTGATACTCGTGATATAGCTACCTACTAAAAAACTCACAAGGATCATCACAGAAAACAAAATAAAAATTTTTTTGAAATAGAAAAGGACAAGATGAAGAAGCAAAATGCAATCTCAGACCTCCATCCCACCCAGAACAAGTCCAGGAGGCAATGACATAGAAGAAATTAAAAGACACACACCTGAAATTTCTGAAATGATAGCAACTGAAGTAAAGAAACAAATCCATGAGGCTATAGAGAAAATCAGATCAGAAATAATCTCTCAGGTAAAAAGGGAACTATCAACATTTATAAAGGTATTGCTCAGCAAATCTAGAGTAGAGATAAATAAAAAAAAAGATGATGATAAGAAGAGGATGGAAACCAAGAATGATCAATATATGAAAGAAATAGAATGCATGAAATGGATTCAAACAGATATCCAGGAAATGAAAAAATCCATTGAAAGCTGGCAAAAACCACTTGAATGAAACTGAAGACAGATTTTCAGACCTTGAAGACAGGATCATGGCTAGCTATCATGGAAGGAAAAAATCTCTTGAAATAACAAGAAGTCAGAAAATAACAATACAACAGCTGCAAGATGACACAAAGAAAAATGATATAAGAATAATTGGTGTCAATGAAAAAGCAGGAGTCAACACAAATGACATGAAAAAAATATTTGCAGAAGTAATAGCAGAAAATTTCCCAAATATGGGAAAAGAATCTGACATACAGATAAGTGAGGCATATTGAACTCCAATGAGCCATAACCAAAATAAATCTACACCCAAAATCTACACCCAAAATGATGGAAACAAAAAATGCCCAATATAGGAAAGAAATGGAATCCATGAGAAATCCAAGAGATTAAAACCTCCATTAAAAGTATATGCAACAGACTGGATAAAGGAGAGGATACAATTTCAGATCTGTAAGACAGAATAGCAGCTAATGATCATGAAGAGAAAGATATCTTAAAAATAGTAAAAGAACATGAAAAATCAATCCAATAGCTACAAGAAGATGCAAAGAAGAATAACATAAGATTGATTGGGGTCAACGAGAAAGCTAGAGACAGCACAAGTGCCATAAAAAAACTCTTCACAGAAATAATGGCAGAAAACTTCCCAAGTGTAGATAAAAAATTTGACATACAAACAGATGAAGCATATAGAACTTCAAACAGCCATAACCAAAATAAAACTACAACAAGACATATAATAATCAAGATTCCAGAAATTCAGCACAAGAACAGAATATTAAAAGCTATTAGAGAAAAGAAACAGATCACCTATAGAGGAAAGCCCATCAGAATTGTAGTAGCCTTCTCAACACAAACCCTCAAGTCAAGAAGGAGTGAATTATTTCAAGTCCTGAAAGAAAACAACTTCTGGCTGAGGATATAGGTCAGCAGCACAGCGCCTGCCTGGCAAGTGTGAGGTCATGAGTTCAATTCCTGGTGCCAAAGAAAAACCAAAAGTTCCAACCCAGGTTGATGTACCCTGCAAAACTATCTTTCAAAATTAATGGAGAAATAAGATACTTCCATGGCAAAGAACAACTGAAGAAATTCATGACCACCAAACTAACCCTACAAAGAGTACTGAAAGATGTTCTAGACAGAGATAAAAATGACCACAATTCCAAGAACAACAACAGAAAGAAACCACCAGCCCTGGCAAGCAATTAAACAGAGGGGAAAAGCAGGGAACCAACAGCAGAAAAATATCATGACAAAGATAAGCCAATACATATCCATTATAGTGATCAATGTAAATGGCCTCAATTCATCAATCGAAAGAAATACTGGCAGAATGGATCAAGAAACAAGATCCAACAATATGTCATACATGAAAAACTCAAAAAGAAATTCATAGACTAAAAGTTGAAGGATAGAAAATAATACTCCATGCAACAGGAACCCAAAAAAAAGTATGGGTGGCAATTTTTTTTTGCAGAAAATGTGCACTTCAAACCAAGAATGATCAGAAGAGATAAAGAAGGTCACTACATACTTGTTAGGGGAAAACTTCAAGAAGAAATAAAAATCATAAATATGTATGCACCAAATATGGGAGCACCCAACTATACAAGACAATTATTAATAGACATTAAAAATCAAATAAGCAATAACACAATTGTAATGGGAGACCACAATACCCCATTGTCACAAAGAGATAAACTAGACAAAAAATCAGCAAAGAAATATCAGAACTGAACCAAACCTATGAACAAATGGACTTGGTAGACATTTACAGAGTGTTCCACCCAACAACATCAGAATACACATTCTTCTCAGCTGCTCATGGGACGTTCTCTAAAATAGATCATATACTAGCCCACAGAACATGCTTAAGTAAATGCAAAAGAATTGAAATTATACCAAGCATATTATCTGACGGTAGTGCAATGAAATTGGAAATTAAAGACAAAAGAAACTGCAAAAATGGGCCGGTGAGATGGCTCAGCGGCGTAAGCACCTGCCTTGCAAGCGCGAGGGCCCGAGTTCAACTCCCGGATCCCACATACAAAAAAGGGGCCGGTGATATCGCTCAGCGGCACGGGTGCCTGTTGGCGCGCGAGGTCCTGAGGTCGACCCCCTGGTACCCACAAAAAAAAAAAAGAAACTGCAAAAACTCCATAAATACATGGAAATTAAATAACACCCTCCTGAACAACCAGTGGGTCACAGATGAAATTAAAGAAGAAACTAAGCAATACCTACAATCAAATGAAAATGCAAATACAACTTACCAGAACCTGTGGGATGCAATGAAAGTGATCCCCAGAGAGAAATTTATAGTGGTGAATTCTCACATCAGGAAAACAGAATGAGTACAAATAACCTGATGCTACACCTCAAACTTCCAGAAAAAGAAGAGCAAGTCGAGCCCAGAGCCCATACAAGGGAGGAAATTATAAAGATCAGAGCAGAAATTAATGCAGTTGAGATTAAGAAAGTAATACAAAGAATTAATGAATCGAAGAGTGGGTTCTTTGAAAGAATAAATAATATTGATAAATCCTCATCCAACCTTATCAAAAAAGGTAAAGAATAACTCAAATTCATGCAATAAGGAATGAAAAGGGTGAAATCACTACAGATCCTGTGGAAATTCAGAAGATCATCAACCTCCTTTGAAAATCTTTACTCACATAGGACAGAGAACACAGAAGAAATGGACAGATTCCTAGAAATGTATGAATTTCCAAAGGTGAATCAAGAAGGTATAAAATTTCTGAATAATCCAATATCAGTTAATGAAATTGAAAAATGTAATTAAAAACTTACCAGCAAAGAAAAGCCCAGGTCCTGATGGAAGAAAGATAGCCTCTTTAATAAATGGTGCTTAAAAACTGGCTTTCCACATGCTGAAGACTAAAACTAGACCCATGTCTATCACCATACACTAAAATAAAGTCAAAATGGATGAAGGGTCTAAATATTAAAACAGAAACACTAAATCTACTGGAAGAGAAAGTAGGTAGAAATCTTGGAGACATAGGGTGGCATAAAGTTCGTGAACAAAAACTAAACTACATGGGAAGTACTTCAAAGAATCAACAGCTGGGATCCCTTCTTATGAAACAGTTTTTGCACATCAAAAGAAAAATTTTTAGCCAACAGTCCCTCAGACAAAGGGATTCTATCTAGAACATATATAGAATTGAAAAAAATTGGGCCCTCCAAATTCAAAGATCCAATGCAAAAATAGGCATCTTAGATGAAAACTCACTTCTCAGAAGAAGAAATAAATATGGCAAATAAATATATGAAAAAGTGTTCAACATCACTGGTCTTCCAAGAAATGCAAATTAAAACAACACTGAGATTCCATCTCACTTCAGGAAGAATGGCTATCATCAAGAATTCAACCAATAACAAATGCTAGAGGGGCTGTGGGGAAAAAGGAACCCTTTTCCACTGTTGGTAGGAGTGTAGACTCATACAACCACTGTGGAAATCAGTGGGGAGATTCCTCAAAAAACTAGGATTGGAGGTCCCATTCAACCCAACTATTCCCCTTCTGGGTATCTTCTCAGAAGAATTAAAAACATCATACCACAGTGATATATAAGCATCCATGTTTAGAGCAACATAATTTGTAATAGCTAAATCTTGGAAATAACCCAAATGCCCATCAACCAAGGAATGGATAAAAAAGATGTGGTACTTTTATACAATCGAGTACTACTCAGCTATAAAGAAGATTAACCTTGAGGCTTTTATAGGTAAATAGATGCAACTAGAGACCATACTCATAAGTGAAGTAAATCAGATTCTCATGTGTAAATATCGTATTGTCTCCCTCCTGTAGGAAACTGAAAGAGTAAATAAGATCCAAAATCTACAACAGATATTGTGAAAGAGAAAGAAACTGCTCAAAAGGAAAGAATAACTGGGATGGGGGAAAGGAGAAAAGAAGGAAGGGAGAAGAATATATATATATATATATATATATATATATATATATATATATATTCTTATATATATATATTCATATGTATATATATGATAGCTAAGATAATTATACTACTAATTTCTGTTAGTTCATTGAAAAGAATGGTTTGTGCTCATAGAGTTTGAGCTATTTTGCATGCCTACATCTTGTAATCTGAGCAACCACTTTGAAGATAACAATATGCAATATATTAACCATTCTTAATTTCCTACTATCTTGTTTTGAAATTCTGTATCATTGTTTTTATTGTTATTTTTCTCTTTAACATAAAAAAAGAAGACAGGATAATGTAGAAGGAGAAAATTAGGACTTACGGATAAATAATTGTGTGAGGATGGGTTCCAAATAGTGATTGGATTTGTGCTTCTAAGTATGTGCAGGACCACTTTCCTGAATGTGTCTCTTCCAAGAATTTCTTAATTTGGTCCAACAGTTTATCTTTCTAATAACACTATTTTGCAATAAATGGAATCTATAAATCCCTAAAATGGCTTCCTATAACACATGGCTAAGGAAGAAAGGAAAATATATCTTCAATTTTGTCCTGTGACATACAGGAATATTTTAATTTTATACTTTCATACATTTTAAATAAGAATACTATATTTAGTATTACTTTGCCAGAATAGGGTAAAAACTGTCCCAAATAATTCTAAAATCTTTGTGGTTTAATATAAGAAATGTTTATCAGTTGAATTATATGAAGTGTGGGTCAGCAAAAAGTTGTGCAGTTATTTAGAGTCTGACCAGATGGAATCCCCATTCTCTACATCCTTGAGGTCCACAGGTTGATCTTATTCAGCTGGTGAGGACAGAGAATAAACAGTTTAGTAATCGCAAAGCTCTCACAAGTCAGGCCTTGAAGTGATAAAACACCACTCTGCTCACCTTCTGGGACCAGGACTTGATCACATGACCCACTTCACTGGTTGCAATCTAAAGTCTGTCTCTTGCTGTAGTGGGCAGATGAAAGTGATTCGGTAACCATATGGCAGTAGGTATGCCACACATTAGAGTCACAGTAATACTGAATTTGCCTTCATCAGAGTTGCTGAGAGATGATAGACAGGTATCCAGATAGATAGATGAACATACTGAAATGTGTGTGTGGATGGGTCCCTACCACACGCACAACTAGCCTAACAAATTTTTCAGGGGCTTTAGAAATATTTCTGTAATACAAAAATGTAATGGAAAATCTGAAAGTAAAAATATCTTTCATTGCTTAAATCCATGCTTAGATAAGTTCTTTTATTTATAAATATTGTAAATTTTCTAGGGAATGATTGATAATGCAGGCTTCTAGTTACTTCATAGTTCTCTTCCTCAGTTTACTTAATTAGTTAAATTATGTTACTCTAAGCTGTATTAAGATGATGAAAATCTAGGAGATGTTCATGGTGTACATTTGTGCTAACAAGTAGTTTACCAGCATTTCTCTTTTTCACAGCACTTGGAATTAACTAAATAATATGTACTATTTTTTCTGGTAAACAACTTTATTAATATTACTGAGTTTGTGTCAGTCCATGTCAGTAGAAAATAATAGGAGCATTACGACCTATCTGAATGGTGCCCGAAGAAACGGAAAGATTGGAAATGCTATCCTCAAGGTAGGGCCTGTTGTTATTTCTTGAAGATCAATAGTAATATTTGGCCCCTAGAAGAAAGGAGCCTTGCAGTATCTTTAGTGATGGAAACATTTATGTGCAGGGACATATTGCTATGTGCACCCTAGGGATACAGAATATATCCCACCTTGACCATAGCCAATTACCAATAGAAAAATAATGTAATGGAAGTCTTAACCACTTTTCTTTGGAGGTGTCATGCCCCTCTGAAGTCTTGCTGGAGAAATTGCAGTGCCATAATGAGACTCATAATTCATGTCAGCCCCAAGCCTTTTCATTCATTTATAAATGTTTTAGAGCCCCATGATTCATAATGCCAGGAGCTGAGTTTCTTTTAGAACCGTCATGCTCCCATTAATACCAACCATGCTTGCATCTTGTCAAGAGACAAACCCTGCAGTAATATATCATAAAGTTTAGTGCTTTCCTTGAATTGCTATAGTCCAAGTATTTTCTAGGTATTGAGTTAGTGCAAAATAATACCTTTTTTCCCACAAAATATTGAATTTTGAAACAAAAATCAAGCAAAGAAGGGAAGATACATAGACCATCGAAGATGTCACCTTAGAGACATTATTAAAATAATATACTTTTCATTATGAGAATTTTTATACCCTTCAAAAGGACAAATATTAATGTTAAATTGACATAAAATTAGGATGAAACTAGAACTTAACTGAAAAACTAAGAGTAAGAAGTTTTTTGGGTATAATCTTATTTTTGTATTTTTCTACCATCCTAATACATAATAATGTTTATAATGCATTTCCCCTTTTTAAAACCCTCTCAGGATTTCATTTTTCTGGTTAGTTGAAAAGATTAAACATTATTGAATTAGACAAAGCAATTGAAGCAGTTTCTAAAATCATGCAAGTTATGTAACATAAAGCATATCACCAAGCTGTGAGAGACCCTCCACTTGTGATGGCTATCTCTATGGCTGTTCTTCACTGGCAATATCATCTTCAAAGTCATTTCGTGGTTCTACTGGGAAGACTGTTTTGTTGTCACCTGAATTCCACTATGAAACAGCAGTAAGGCACTATAGAAATGTTCTTTGATCCAATTCCATTACATAAAATTCATTTTATGAACAAATGAGCCACCATTTTATGAATGATCCACCTACAGTTTTAAATTTCTACTGGAAGCTCTATACTATTCCAGTTCTGAGACAATTTAGATGCAAGCAGGAAGTTACCAACAGCTGTAGACTCCACAAAACAGAGCTTGTAATTAGGCTCTGCTACCTGGTCTGCAATCTCATTATCTAATGAAGACATCTGTAGGTTTTTGCTAATGGTCTCTCCGCTGCCTTACGCCGTTAAAAGAGAGCCTCATTTCTCGAGTTTTAAACCCTTTTGCTGCTCCTAATCTTGGCTTCATATCTGAAGGCCCTTCTATCCCAAATTTTCTTCATGGTGTGAAAACTTATATCAGACCCCTACTGCTCCAAAATTGGAGTTTTCTGCTGATAGATATTTTCTAATAAAGTGTATTTCTCTTGGGAGTCCAGTATTGGTTATTAACTGGACTTTAAACCAAAACATTGAAGTGATGGTGGTTAGGATAATTTTCACCTAGATAATAGTCTCTGGTCTTTGGTTCTCAAGCGTTCTACCTTTGGCTACTAAGCACACAGACATTATTTTGTGAACTTTGTGTTTTTATCCTTTACCAGGAATAAATTTACTTTTTAAATTGTGCTAAGTGGGCTGGTGAGATAGCTCAGTGGCATAAGCGCCTGCCTGGCAAGCGCGAGTTTCTGAGTTTGATTCCTGGTACCCACATACGAAAAAAGGGCCAGTGATATCGCTCGGCGGCATGGGCGCCTGCTGGCGCGCGAGGACCTGAGGTCGACCCTAGTACCCACACACACAAAATAAATAAATAAATAAATAAATAAATAAATAAATAAATAAATAAATTGTGCTAAGTGTTTGGGATACAAGAAAGAAAAAGGTGAAGCTGAGAAGAATAATCTGGCTTCACTATGCCTCAGGAGAAAACACTGGGGATAAGTATAGAAAATAGGAAATTCAAAGATGCCAAGGAAAAGAGCCAAATTAGAAGTTTGTTCTAGAACCCCTAAATTATTTCTAGTCAATTCTTAAAAAAAAAAAAAAGGCCAAATAATTAAAAACGTCTGAAAACCGTAACTCAAAACATATAAATCAGCAACCTAGGAAGTAGATGGTGCTTATGGTCAGAGTGCATCCTTCACTCTAATTTTAACTTTATTCTTTCTAGTTTACTCTTCCTAAGCATCCACATTTTAAGATAAGCAATGATTCTTTCCTCACAAATCCGTTATCATAGTTCATCAATTTAATTTATTTCAACAGATATCTATCACGTGATTGCTGTAATGAGTAAATACTTGAAGACTTATGATTGTCCAGGAAATTTTATTTTACTGCATTAAATGAATTATTTTCCTTAATATTCTCTTGATGCAAACATTACCACCATTCCCAGTTTACAAATCTGAGATACAATGAGCTTAAGGAATATGTCCAAGTCTACACTTCTATATTCCTCCCCTCGGATTTAAACCCAGGCAATCTGTCACAAAAATCCACACTCAGCTCTACAGCCATTTACATATCACATACATGCATATTAGAAGTTGTATCAGTAGTTCTAACACTTAAAGTCAATGATAAATTTCATTTAACATGGTGGTGTCTAGTTCTATTCATTTTCTTAAAATGACATTATTTCATTCTTCATTATGGCTGAGTGAAATTCCATCACATTTTCTTTATCCGTTCCCCTCTTGATTGCCATCTAAACTGTTTCCACAACTGTTGTGAATTGCGCTGCCAGACTCAGTTAAATATTGTATGATTTCTCTTATATAAGAAACCTAAAGCATACATACATACATACATACATACAATAAAAGAAAGAAGAAAGGGAACAAGGAGGTAAATTTGGGCCAGTGAGATGGCTCAGCGGCGTACGCGCCTGCCTGGCAAGCGCGAGGGCCCGAATTTGACTCCCGGAACCCACATACGAAAAAAGGGCCGGTTATATTGCTCAGCGGCACAGGCGCCTGCTGGCGCACAAAGTCCTGAGGTCGACCCCCGGTACCCACAAAAAAAAAAAAAAAAAAAAAAAGGAGGTAAATTTATGGAGATTGGGAAGGGGACATGCAGGAGACAGGAGGAAAAGAGAGGGGAAATCCATTTAATGAGAATTAAACTGATTAAGATAAGTTAAATGTACATACCAACTTACCAAAGTAAACCCTAACATCATGTAATATTAACATGCACTAGTAAATTTTTTTAAACTTTAATGGTTAAAGAAACAGAGTATATGCCCTGTACACATATGGAAATATCCACTTAAAAATACTCGAAGCACAGCTTCTTTGCTTGCAGAATATTGGCAATTCTAGCAAATAAGGCAAATTTGCATTTCACATTTCATGGTAATTTTCATTCATTTTACTCTTCAAGTCAACTCCCTCAGTTGTTTTAATAGGAAGTTATAAATTTCTCATACTATTTAGCACTTTAAAAAAAATGTGTTCCATAGAACATCTATCTTTTATCCAAATGTTCAGATTCTAGGCTTCTACCCCAAACATTTTGCAACAGAATTTAGGATGATGCCTAGAAATCTGCACCTTACAAGTCTCTATGGTCTGTCTAATGCTTCTAGAGTTTGATTTAGAAGCTGCAGAGCTTCCTGGCCAGCTTCCAATTTATTGCTTCTGCCTCCTCCAATTTAGACCTAATTAGGTAGAATATATTAACTTTCCACTCTCTAGTCATTATCTAAGAAATACAACCTCTTTTAAGTAGCTTCCGAACAGTTCTTATAGCCTTGAACTCTCCTATCCAGATCACAAATAAAAATAAAGAAAACTCACAAGCTTATACACATCCAAGATAATTTTGTCCCTAATAATTGAAAACATTTCCCTCACTGCCTCAGGACACACATTATTTATGGTTCCCACCTCCAAACACTTTTTAAAATGCTTAATTTACCTTTAATCAATTCTTTGCTAAGCACTGATGAAATATTTTATAGCTTGCTTTCTGCATTTGTCTCAAATCTAGATTTCCCTTTTAGTAATTTAAAAAAAAAGCTTTAAATGTTTTCTGAAACATTTAGAAGTATTTTGAGCAGTATAGTTTACTAATAAATGTATTTCCTCCCATTGTAGATTATACTACTAAATAATTTCATTCTCATTCCGCCATAGTTAAAACTTACTCTGACATTGGAGGATATAATGACCAACAGAGTACTGGACCAGAATCAGCTCAAGTTTCTCAAATCAAAATTACCTATACACAGCTCCATTGGCATGTGCATGAAGTGATGAATGCTAGGATACCAAGCTGTCACGGTGGAGTCTACTGAAGCAAACGTTACAACTAGAAATACGAAAAGTAAACTACAAGGACATACTGAGAGACCACTGTAAACGATGTAGATTATTTGTGAACTGCCCAGAGAGATGAGAAGAGGAACAGATGTCCTGGTAGTATTCAGAGTTATACCAGATACCTTTATGAATGGCTATTGGCCAAACTCTGAAGCATGACTATGTTGAAAATTAGAGCTGAGCAAGGACCACAGTTCTCACAATCACTTAGAAAAGAGTACAATATGAGAATATTTTTGGAAACTGGAATTCTTTATTATTCTTCTTACACATTGAAAGAACATGTAGTTAAATATCCACTTTCACAAAGCTAGTGCTAAATTTGTATTTCAATATATGTCATATTTCTCATTTTAAGGAATAGTTTAATATTTTCAGTTAAATAAAATATTGTGGTTACAAATATTGATTAAAATAGAGTGACCGTTATCAGATACACTCAGAATCCTCTTACAAATTTTGAAAGGTAGTTAATGAGATCTGACCACTAGTGTATTTCAAGAGACTTTTTTGAGGATAGAGAAGAGTGCTTCTTTCTGAGGCTTTTACTTTTATACCAGAGGTCAATATGAAATGATTTCAACATCATACTGTTAATGTTAACACTTTATGGGCCGGTGAGATAGCTCAACGGCATAAGCGCCTGCCTGGCAGGTGCGAGGTCCTGAGTTCAACTCCTGGAACCCACATAAAGGAGAAAAAGGGCCAGTGATATCGCTCAGCGGCACAAGCGCTTGCTGGCAAGTGCGAGGTCCTGAGGTCAACTCCTGGTACACACATTAAAAAAAAATTAACACTTTATGTTAGAACCTAGTAGATTGTGACAAAGTCAATTAACAATTTGAATTCCATCTCCTGCACCTGAACGTCACAGTTATATCTTGTAGTTATCAATATTTAGTTACATTAAATCAACATGAACTATACTTTTCAGTAAATGAATGATCTGAGTTGAGGGATTATAAAAGATGTGCATTTGTTATACTTTACAATGTTGAAACTAATGGGTGTCATTAAAAAATGTTTCTGGAAAGAAGGTTCAAATACATAAAATTACGAAAAAGGGGACATTCCAATGGATAAAACTGAACTTCAAAACTCACAAGAGACTATTATAATTACACACCAAGAAACTGGGCAACCTAGAAGAAATGGATAAATTCCTAGACACATAAAATCTATGAAGATTCAATTTTGAAGACTTGAAATTTGAACAGACTAATAATGAGAAAAGTAATAGAATGAAATGTCTCCTGTTAAAGAAAGGCTCAGGACCTAATGGCTTCCCTGCTAAATTCTGTCAAACACTTAAGTAAGAATTAAGACCAATCCTTCTCAAACTTTTCTAAAGCATTGAAGAAAAGAGAATACTTTCAAACTTATTATTATTATTTTTTTGTGTGTGGGTACCGGGGGGTCGACCTCAGGACCTCATGCACCAACAGGCACCCGTGCCACTGAGCAATATCACTGGCCCCTTTTTCTTATGTGGAATCCGGGAGTTGAACTCGGGCCCTCGCACTTGCAAGGCAGGCGCTTACGCCGCTGAGCCATCTCACCGGCCCACTTTCAAACTTATTTTATAAGGCCAGCATTAACCCGACATCAAAGATAGACAAAACAGTCCCTGAAAGCCTGTATCCATGATAAACATAGATGCAAGAATCTCAACAAAACACTAGCAAATCAAAATTAAGGATTTTATTTACAAGACCCAAAAATCACAAGCAATAAAAGTTAACACTGATAAATGGCATTGCATCAAACTGAAGTTTCTGCACAGTAAAGTAGAAACATCAACAGACTCAAGAGGCACCTACAGAATGTAGGAAAGCATTTGCAGACTACGCATTTGACAAAGGGTTAGTATCCAGAATATTGGAGTCTTGAAAAATGCAATAGCCGAAGATCAACTCAATTAAAAAATGAGCAATAAACCTACATGGCATTCCTCAAAAGATGACATACAAATAGCCAACAGATATATGAAAAAATGCTCAATTTTACTAATCATCAGAGAAATGCACATTAAAACCACAACGATATCTCCTTACCCTACTGCAAAAAATTATTTTAAAAAGACTGAAGAAAATAAGTGATGGTGAGGATTTGCAGAAAAGAGAACACTTGGTCACTTGTGGTGAGAGTGTAAATTAGTACAGTGACTATGGACTATGGACTGGAGGGTCCTCAAAACATTAAAAATAGAAATACCACATCACCCGCCAGTCCTACTATTGGGTATGCATACAAAGGAAATGAAATCAGAGTGTTGAAGAGACATCTGTGCTCGCATGTTTATTGTAGCAGTATTCACAATAGTGAAGAAATGTAAACAGCCTAAGTGTCTGTCAACTTATGAATAGGAAAATAAATAGTAGTACATACACAACATTCCCCCTTAAAATAGAAGGAAATCCCATGATTTGTTTCAACGTGTTGGCCATAGGAGGCATTATGCTAAGTGAAATAATCTATGCACAGAAGACGAATACTATATGATTTCATTTACACATGGAATCTGAAAAGGTTTGCCCCAAAGCACAGGTACCCCAGGATGTAGGGTGGTTGACATTGGGTGTGGGTGGGTAGCTTTTGGTTAAAGGATACGAAATTGCAGTTAGGTAGGAGGAATAAGTTCAAGAGATCTATTGTACAACATGGGGACTATGGTTAATAACAAGGTAAATTCTTTTTTTTTTTTTTTTTTGTGGGTACCGGGGGTCGACCTCAGGACCTCGCGCGCCAACAGGCACCCGTGCCGCTGAGCGATATCACCGGCCCCTTTGTCGTATGTGGGATCCGGGAGTGGAACTCGGGCCCTCGCGCTTGCAAGGCAGGCGCTTATGCCGCTGAGCCATCTCACCGGCCCACAAGGTAAATTCTTGATGCAGGCAAACAAAAAGTTAAACTCATAGAAACAGAGAGGACAATGGTGATTTCCAGAGGCTGAGGGGTTGGTAAGGATGGAGAAAAATGAGCTATTTGTTAAAGGACACAAATTTCACTTAGACAGAAGAACAAATTTTAGTGGTTTATTGCACAGTATGGTGGCCATAGTATATAGAGTACATAGTTTGTTTCAAAGTTGCAAAGACAATAGACTTTAAACATTCTCACTGCAGAAAGAATTAGAAATAGGTGAGGTGGGGCCGGTGAGATGGCTCAGCGGCTTAAGCGCCTGCCCGGCAAGCGCGAGGGCCTGAGTTCGACTCCCGGAACCCACATACGAAAAAGGGGCCGGTGATATCGCTCAGCGGCACGGGCACCTGCTGGCGCGCGAGGTCCTGAGGTCGACCCCCCGGTACCCACAAAAAAAAAAAAAAAAAAAAAGAAATAGGTGAGGTGACAGATGGCTTGAATTAAGTAGAACATCTCAAAGTATCTAGTTCTCTGGCTCCTCTTTGACAAATTTCTGACCACCAACAACCACAGTCCCACCATGCACATCACAAAATTAACATTTTTTTTTTTTTTTTTTTTGGTCAGAGTTTCTGGAATGGCATCTGTTGAAATGCTTAGATCATTTGTTTTGTATCTCTTATTTTCTTTCTCCACTTTCTTCCTTTGGCTGAATTTGTGATACATTTCTCCCTGGTAAGAGACCAAAGACTAGTTATAGTTTATGTAGCAAAGAAGCACCTATATTCAATGGCCAAGAATGTCTGAGAGTCTTACAATCACACCATGCCTTTACTTAAGTCATGTTCAGTCTTTCTTTTTTCGGTACTGGGAATCGAACTCAGGACCTTGTGCTTGCGAGGCAGGCACTGTACCTTTTTCAGTCTTTCTTAAAGACAACATTGCTGAATTTGATAACAATCTAGGTAAGAAGCTATACTTTTATTACCAAAATACATTAAGCAACTCAAAATTTAGATTGTCACTATTTTTCTTCCTCATCACTCTCCTCTGCCTCTCATATTTTGATATCTTACTTCCTAAACAATGCTAATGAATAAAATAGAATATTTACTCAAAATAAGTAGCCATGAAACAAAAGTTGTTGTGCAAAAATCTTTCAAAGTAACCCAAGGAAGTAATTTTCTCTTCACCTTATTTAAAGGATGAGAGTCTGATAATAAGATTCTATGAAAAGTTAAAAGTCATTATGCATGCCTCTGTATGCTTTGTGTATACATTACTAACTCATGTTAGGAAAATGTTCCCTTTTAATAAAATCTCTCTCTGCAAGAACTTGAAATAATTCAGAAGCATGAAACTCTGTTAATCCATTGCACACAGAGAGACTGGAGTATCAGTAGACATACAGAACTTCCTTCAAAAGGTAAGACTTGACCCAAGGAATGAAGAAGGCTTAGAGTTTGCCTGAATGAATGGGAGAAGAAGGTAAAAACATTTTTCATGAAGGTGAATAGAAAGTGCAACAATGTTAATTTTTGCTTATACTTCTATTTCAGAGTATTTGTCTTTGGAAAATTTTCATAAATGTATTAATGAAATATTTCTCCTATTCACTGGGAAGAACTGGTCACATAACCAAACTTAGACAAAGAGGAGTTTGGATACGTAATCATTATGCAGACAGCTGCTTCCCCACCACAACCTTCAACTATGAAAAAAGAATCCCTAATTTTGATGACAATTAGCTGTCCCCATAATATTTACATAGTCTGTTTTCCATGGTTATTCTCAAACTCCACCTTAGTTACTTTAGTCCTAACTTTTGAGGTAAATATAAGTACATGTTAAGGTACTGTAGAAAATTTAGAGGAGAATGTTTAAGAATACTTATAATTTATTTTTTTCATCTTCAACAAGTAAATAATCTTTGCAAGTACTTTATATTTCTATTTTTTATTTTATGTTCTTAAATCATGGAATAATAGTGTAGCAACCTAGTTGTGAATTCTAATGTTAATTATTCTGCTGTGAGGCCTATTCATCTCAGCTAGAAGAGGATATATGTCTCTAACTCAGTAGCATTTTCTGGTCATTAGTGTTTCCCATTAAACTCCCCCAGTAGGTCAAGTCTCCACTGATTTCAATGTAGTTGCCTGTGGATACCACACAGAATGGTCACAGAGAAAATATATAGAATCTGAATTATTCTGCAGAGACCCTAATTAAGTTCCCCCTATTCATAGAAATAGATCTTTCATCAATGACTACAATGCAATTAGTGCAGGTCTCTTGTAACTCGCCATGGGTGCAGTCAGCTGATACTAATGTTTCTTTGGGAAGCACTCGAATAAACAGTGTCCCATCATTTTTATGTGAGAATTTCCTCAATTCTTATAAGAATTGCCATCCAATTCAATATTTAAGGCTGAACTGTGAGAGTCCCCATGGCTTTACATTCAATTCCCATTTTCTTTTTTTTTAATTTAAAACTGTTTTGTGTCTTATTTAAGCATATTACATTTACTTATTAAACACCTCTGACAGACCTCCTATTTATCTAACACTGTAAAAGATGTGCACTTCCACATAGAAATAGCATAGCAGCAACAATAGTACTGGCATTAAATCTGGAGCTCACAAAATAGCTTTTCATCTTTTCCATTTAATATTTATAACAACTTTGTGAAGCTCAGGGAATGACTTCAGGACAGAAACACAGCTGGTCAATAGAAGAACTGATTTTACATTCAAGTCATGCACTCTCCAAAGTAAGTAGTTTTTCTGGTACATTATGATGCCCATTTAAATTTCTTATAATGCATGAACCTGAAATAATTTGAAAATCATGAATCTGAGTTATTCATGGCAAACACATGGAAAGATATCAGTAAAAATGTACAGCTTCCTTCAAAAATAAGACGTTATAAAGGGTAGGGAGGATGGATGGATCGATGGATGGGGAACATAAAAAAGAGCTACTCAGAGAAAGAAACCAAATTCCTGCATGAAATCGGGCATGAGAAGATTGCATACAGAGACCATGAAGAAATAAATACTTATATTGCAGGCGACAAAGGAGAAGGCCGCAGTAAGAGGCTAGATACATTAAAGAAGGCCTCAGTCTGGAAAGCTCTGAAAGTCTGGCAGAGAATTTAGATTTACCACCAAGGTAGTAGTAAAACAACATGCATTTTTGAGATAAAAGTATTAAGATAAAGTGATTTAAAGAAGGGTACTTGGCCGTGGACTCTATTGTACTTTCAAGTAAAAAGGTCAAAGTCAGCCATTTGTTGCTACCGGATCAAAATGTGAAAGAGACTTAGACACAGTGGCAATGTAGTGATACAAAAGAGGCCAAGCCTCAGGACCTTGTTAGACATAAGCCATAAATGAGAGTAAATTATCAAAGATAGAGCCCCAACATTTTAGCTAGGCGTTCTGAAGAATGTGAGATTTAAAAGGTAACATATTTTCAAAAATAATGTTGAAGTAGTCTATGTTTAATTGCCAGATTTCAACTTAGTGGTATCAAAACAAACATCTTATTTAAAAATGCGTTGACATGTACTACTTGTATATATTTATGGGGTGCAGTTAAATACCTTATTTCTAAGGTAAGTGTTGTTCTGTTGAGCGACCTATATCTAATCTATGCACTTTTGGTTTTATTTACTAATACTAAAAACTGGCTATATTTATTAGATAAGTATTCAATTATAGAGACTCTTCATCTATTAAGGTAGGAATCTGTTCCTGTCTTAAAAGAAGTAGCTAATGTGTTTAAAAATAAGTAAAATACTAAATGTTTTCATGAAACAAGCTTTCATACTTCATATATTACGAAACTATTAATTCTCACCTTTAGAAAAGCTTTCAAATTTATACACAAAGCAGTGCTTTGGCCATTAGGCTTTGAGGTCGACAGGCATAAGACATTGTTCCTCAAAGCTGTTAGGTACTTAAAATTACATAGATTATAAAAATTTTAGAGATCATATTTTCACCTTCCAATCTACAGTCAGGAAAGTGAAACTCAAAAAATTTATTGAAAGCATAGGTCAAATTAGCAGTAGAAATGAGACTGGAAGTCAGTTTTGTGGGACTGTATTTAATGTTCTATGATCTTCTACCTTGAGTATTATTAGTAATAGATACAAGAATAAGGGTGCAGGAAAGGTTCTGTGTCCCTTACCTCATGAATTCTGCCCAAGATTCAGTGAATTAGATACTGTTATGACACCTCTGTTTTAGAGAGAAGCACACAAGACACTAGAATTTAAAAATCCAAATAATCCAGTTCTAGAACTCTGCCCTGTTCTGCCTCTTACACACGCATCCCAATTTCTTAAGTATTCTATGTGCCTCCTCCAACACAGAGAATAGTAACTATAGGAAAATGAAAAGAAAATTTTTAATTATTTTATTTTCTCCTTCTTTAATGAAAGATGATCTTTAGTTTTTGCAAGAGGTCCACTGATTATTAAAAGCTGGACATAGTATTTCAACCACCAGCCAGTATCATAGGTGGTAGGACATTTGACCAGGAAAGACAATTGAAAAAAGAATGTCATTCTTCTCTATTGTTCCTAGGACCCAAGAGAGAGTGAATGCTAGGGAGGAGAGCCTGGGCATTAGAGAGACTAAGCGCCAGGACTCCCATAGGCCAGGAAGTGCTAACAAAGAGGCAGTGTTTCAGTAATGAAGGGGATGGGCATCAGCACCAACACTACAGGGAATTCAAATGAGAGGAAGTTTGAAAAGTGCTTATTGGATTTGGGAATTAGCAGGCTGATAGTGAGTTTTGAAAATGCAATTGCTGTGGAACTCAGCTTGCAGAGGGCCAAGAAACAAACATAAAAACATAAATGCATGCTGTGCCACTTTAGGCTTATAAATGCATAGCAAAACTAAGTTGTATTTCAGAAAATTCAGTTCTGTAATATTGCGGCAGAGTGAGAATATTTATCTCATTTAAAAAGCTGTTTTATTTAATAAACTGCTACTACATAATGTGCAAGGAACAAATATAAAAAAGTATAAAAATAATGAAAAGTGGTGAAGTTTTCTTTCCCTCCCTATCCCTCATCAGCGTTGTCCCCATTTCTTCCTATGGGTGATTACTCTCCCTACTTTCCTTTTTATCTTTTCAGAGATCATTTTTTAAAATAAACACAACATACACACACACACTAATGAATGCTGGTAGTGCACCAAACTGTCTTTTCCCCTCCATGAAAGTCATCTTAAAGATCTGTCCTTGTTAACACATGAATTTCCTTTGTAAAAATCTTTCAGCAATATTCAGTTAGGGGCATAATTAGTTTTACTAGTTTTATATAGATAAAATTAGATTACTTACAAATGTTTGCTGTTACAAATGAAGTTACAGTGCTTTGCATGTGTATCCCTGTGCATCTTTATTTTCACGTGTGCAAGTAAACCTCTAGGTAAACTCATGGGCGTGAAAGTGGTGGATTGAAGGATAAAAACTGTTGCAGGATTATTGTATACTGCCTTGATATGGTACCAATTTATCATCCCATGATCCATGTATGAAAAGACCTGCTTTCTATATCTTCACCATTGTTGATTTATCAAATTTTGAAATTGTATTGTGTAATGTTGATGAGTAAAATATATTTCAATAGTTTTCATTTTATTTCTCATTTCATGAGTAATGCATATCTACTTATATATTCAAAAGCCCATTTGTGCTTTATTTTCTGTAAAACATCTGTCCATGCAATCTGTTTTACTTCTGGGTTATTATTATTTTCCACACTAATTAATGGGCTCTTTTTACATACGTGGGTTCTTAGCTCTTTGCCAGTGAAATTAGTTAAAAGGATTTTTGCTTAGTTGGTTTTGCTTTTTGCCTTTGCATCTGGTATTTTCATGATATAGAGGGTACTTTTTGTTTTAAATTTTAAAGAAATGAATTCATTATATAACTATTATGGCTTCAAGAATTTGTGTATAGTTTCAAAAGTCATCTTCATTTTGAAGTTATAAAATAGCTTTTTTATGATTCTTCTAGTATCTTAAAATTTTTATACTAAATATTTTATCCTATGGAAATAACCTTGCTTGGTAGTATCAAATATGGACGCAATTTTGTTTTATTTCTTAGAGGGGTTATCACCCAAATGACCCAATACCATTGATCCTCAACCTCATGTTTTTTCCACTTATGTAAGATGTCTCTTTGACTTTTTTTTGAGACAGTTCTCACTATGCAGTTCAGGCTGGCCTTGAATACACTACGTAGCCCAGGCTGGCCTCAAACTCACAGCAATCCTCCCAACTCAGCCTCCTGTGTGCTGGAATTACAGGCATGCACCACCATGCCCCGCTGTTTCTTTGTCTTATTATAATCACACACACAGGCACACACATGCATATACACACAACACATACAGGTCTACTAGTGACTATTTTTGCTTTGTTTTATTGGTCTGTGAGTTCATATTTGATATAAAGTTATTTGAATTATAAGCCTTTATCATATGCTTTAATATCTGTCAAGTCTTTACCCCTTCATTGTTCTCAGAAAGCGCTTTATTAAAAATTCTTACTTGTTTTTTATGGAAAATGTATTATCATCCTATCAATTATATTTCTTTATCATGTTTTATTCATAGATTTTTAAATAAAATAATAAATTAACAATAATGTAATGAATTAAAATTTCTGGAGGTTGAGTTTATTTAAAAACCTAGTATCACCTTACAAGTGTTCAAGTTTCAATGTATCTTACAAGGTTTTAAATTTTTCTTCACATTAGTTTTGTGTCTTCTTCCCAAAGAACTCCACCAAAAACTCTTAGACTTAATAGTCAACTTCAGCAAGGTAGCAGAATATAAGATCAACACACAAAAATCACTAGATTTTTGTACACCAATAATGAACTGCATGAGACGGAAATCATGAAAACAATATCATTCACAGTAGCTTGAGGAAAAATGAAATACCTAGGAATTAACCTAAACAAGAAAGTGAAAGACCTCTGCAAAGAAAACAACAGTACTCTGAAAAAGTGCTTGAAGAGGACATCAGAAATTGAAAAGACGTCCCCTGCCCCTGGATAGGCAAAGCCAATATTGTCAAAATGACAATCTCCAAAACTGTTATACAGATTCAATGCAATATCAACCAAAATACCAATAGCATACTTTACAGATCTGGAAAAAACAGTCCTAAAATTCAAATGGAGCCAGAAGAGACTCAGAATAGCAAAAGGAATTTTGGGTGACAAGAGCAAAGCAAGAGGCATAGCAATATCTGACTTCAAGCTATACTACAAAGCAATAGTGGTAAAAATGGCACGTTACCAGAAGAAAAACAGATATGTGGATCAATGGAACAGAACTGATACAGAAACTTCCCCAGAAGCATTCAGCTATTTGATAAAAATGGATCAAAGATCTAAATATTAAAGAAGAAACATTATATCTACTGGAAGATAAAATAGGTAAAACACTTGAAGACACAGTGTAGGAACTAAACAGAAGATCAGTTGCATGAGAAATAATAACAAGAGTCAACAAATGGGATTAAATTAGACTAAAAGTCTTCTGTGCAACAAAAGGATCAATTAGTAAAGAAACAACCTACAGAATGAGAAAAAAAATTTGCTAGGTACTCCTCAAATAGAGGACTAATATCTAGAATATACAAAGAACCAAAATAATTAAACCATCTGAAATTAAAAGCTAGTCAAGAAGTGGGCAAGACAAATGAACAGACACTTCACAGAGGAAGAAACAAACGGTTAACAAATAAATGAAAGAATGTGCAACATCTCTGGCCATAAGAGAAATGTAAATTAAAACAATGCTAAGATTTCATCTTATGCTGGAAAGAAGGGCAATCATTAAGAATCTAACAACAGCAAATGCCGATGTGGCTGTGGTGCAAAAGGAACCCTCCTTCAGTGTTGGAGGGAAGGTAAACTAGTACAACTATTAAAGATATCAATATGGAGATTTCTCAAAGAACTGAAATTAGAAATTCCATATGACCCAGCTATTCCCATGCTAGGTATCTTCCCCCAGAGAGCTTAAGACATCATACTACAGTGATACATGCACACAAATGTCTACATTGGCACAATTTGTAATAGCTAAATCCTGGAAGCAGCTTGTATACCCATCAATAGATGATTGGATAAAGAAAATGTGGTATCTATATATAATGGAATACTACTTGACTATCAAGAATGATAAATTTGAGACATTTGTATGAAAATGGGTGGACCTGGAAAATATAATGTGGAGTGAAATACACCAGACACACAAGCTTAAATATCATAAGGTATCTCTCATTTGAGTGAGGCAAAGTACAAATGAAAAGAATAATAAAGGCTCAATAGAAGGGGACAAGGGAATGGATCTCTTGCAATCAGGAAGTGGTCCAAGGGAACAAGGGTGAGGGATGGAAATAAAAGAATAAAGATGTGCCATGTACAGGAACCCAATAACCTCAATTAATGTAAACATTATATACCATAACATGAGCTATGATTAACAATATCAACAAGAATGAAAAAGTAGGTAGGGGTAGGGGAATTGGAGGAAGAGAGAAGGAGGTGGAGGGAAGGAGAAGAGATTAGAAAAAAAAGAAACAAGCTGTATTATGTACGTGTAACTACTCAATATGATTGTAAACTGCCTGAACTGCAAACATGTACTAATAAAATTAAAAATTAAAACATATTGAGTGTCTTATTAAAATTATTCCTAAGAATTTTCTTTTTTGTTGTAACACATTTATTCATTACATATGCTCTCTGGTTTGGTTTTTATTTAAAAGACAATGATAGATAAATATTAATTATTTTATCCTATAATTCAGTAAATTGTCTTATTTTTGTAACATTCTCTATCTTGATTTTTCTAAGAATATGCAATGATATCAGCAATAGTCCTAGTATCACGTTTTTTAAGTTTTATTTCTCTGATGTATTTTTATTTTCTATAATTCCGTTGGCCAGTATACACAATGCATTTTAGAATAATTATCATGATCAAAACAGGTGAGAGAAATCACTCAATAATTTAAATAAAAGTTTAATATAAAGAACTACATACGTTCTGATGGAGAACTATGATGACAAGAGAATTCTAAAAGGTAATCGGGATTTAGGGAGTGCATCCAAGGAAGGACAAACTTAGGAAGTTTCCCACTTTGTTAAGGTTGGGATCCAAAATATCACCAAACAGGTTCATGATGTTGAAGGCTTGCTTGCCAGCTGATGAGCTTTCGGAAAGTGACTGGATCATGAGGGCTCCAGTTTCAACTGGATTAATCTATTGATGGATCCATAATTTGCTGACATTTTGGGGAGGTGATAACAGGAAGCAGGGCTTAGTCCAATGCAGTAGGTAATGAGGTTGTGATCTTGGGGGCTATACTGTAACCCTGGAAAACCCCCCCACCCCTTTTCCTTTCCTGACTGCCTTGAGGCGAGAAGCTTGGCTCACCACACCCTCTCTTCCATGATGCTCTGCCTCACCACAGGGCCAAAAAATGGAGCCAAGTATTCAGGGAATGAAAATTTTGAAACTATTTTCGGAACCATGAGTCTAAATATATTCTTCCTCTTTTTAAATTTTTTTTCCAGATATTTTGTCACAGCATGGAAAGCTGATTAACACCCTACGCAACCATCAGACCTCATGGAAAAACATTTCACTACCAGTGTAGTTGGAGCACACAGAGTGGAGGAGGAAAGGTGCAGAGCAGGTCCGTAGTCACTGAAAAAGCAAGAATCACCTCTGCACTATGCAGATGGGTTGTGACCGGCAGACCGGGCTCTGAGACAGGAAATGCAAGCAGGAGAAAACTCTCAGGAGCGAGTGAGCTAGGTGAGTGAGTAGACCTAGGGTGCACACTGTGGAGAGAGCTTAAGGTTTGTTTCAGCGTGAGGAGAGTTAAGGGAAGGAGGTCTTCAGGTCCCAGCCAGGGTTGGGAGACTTCTACTGGGCATTTTGGGCAAGAGCATCGCCCAACATACCCCCTGTCCACTCATGCAGGCCTTGCTTACATTGACCACTTTCCTTCTAAAAGCTAGAGGAAAAGCCCCTTTCCTTCAGCAGCATTTCTCTAGCATCCCCTACTGAAGAATTCATCTTTGTGTTCAGCATAAAGAATTTCTTCGGAGTCCTCCTCTGCATTATCACAGAGCAAGAACTGAAGGGTGGGTGTGGACCTGAGAGACAATAAACTGATAACTGGCATAGTGGTATCTTTGTTTATTTTTTTATTTTAAAGGAAACATTTCAGGGCCGGTGAGATGGCTCAGCGGCTTAAGCGCCTGCCCGGCAAGCGCGAGGGCCCGAGTTAGACTCCCGGAACCCACATACGAAAAAGGGGCCGGTGATATCGCTCAGCGGCACGGGCACCTGCTGGCGCGCGAGGTCCTGAGGTCGACCCCCGGTACCCACAGGAAAAAAAAAAAAAAAAAAAAAGGAAACATTTTTAACATTTCCCCATTAAACACAATTCTTGCTTTTGAGCTGAGGTATATTTTATAAAGGTAAGAAATTTTCCTTTTTTTATGGTACTAGGGATTGACCCAAAGCAAGTGGTATAACACTGTTATACCCCTTGCCTTTTTTTTTTTTTTTTTTTGTGGGTACCGGGGGTCGAACTCAGGACCTCACGCGCCATTAGGCGCCCATGCCGCTGAGTGATATCACCAGCCCTTTTTTCGTATGTGGGTTCCGGGAGTCAAACTCAGGACCTTGCGCTTGCCGGGCAGGCGCTTATGCCGCTGAGCTATCTCACTGGCACCCCCTTGCCATTTTAACTTTTATTTTGAAACAATCTTGCAAAGCTGCTGGAACTGGCCTCTATTTTGCCGTCTTCCTGCCTCTGTCTCCCAGAGAACTGGGAGTACGGGCATGTCCCATCAAATACTGCTAAAAGTTTGCATTTTATTGAAGGTTTTGTGTGTGTGTGTGTGTGTGTGTGTGTGTGTTCCCTATCATGAAGAAATAAGTTGTTTCTTTTTTTTTTTTTTTTTTTTACTTTGTTGGTTTCTTTTATAAGTTATGGAAATTGTATGATTTTTTTCTTAGTAGTATGGCAAAGTATAGTAATTCATATTTTGTTTTAAAAAACACTGGCATTCTTAGAATTAACTTTACTTCAAAAGGTATATTTTAAGTGTGCTGCTAAGTTCTTTTTGTTAGTTTTTTTTTTTTTTTTGAATTTTTGCAATAGTATGTAGATCTTGTGTGTGTAATCTTGGTTTGGTTTTAGCATTATGTTGCACAAAAAGTAGAAATTTTTTGTTTTTGATCTGACTTGAAAAAGTTTAGAAGCCACTGAAACTATCTTTCCTTAAAGGCTTGGTAGAAATTCCCTCTTCAAATTTTTAAGCCTGACATTTAGAATGGTGCAAATTTTGTATAACTTCTTCATGTAATCTGTGGAAAAATCTTTTAATTTTCCTACATCTTTTGTACTGGGAATCAAACTCAGGACCTTGCACTTGGCAGGCAGGCACTGTACCACTGAGCTATATCCCTGGCCCTTTCATACATCTTTTAGTTGATTGTAGATTCTGTATTTTCCTGAAGAATTGTTGATTTTTGCCTTCAAGCTTGTTTTATAGTAAAAAGGAAAGAACTTTTAGAAACTGATTTTTAAAATCTCTACATTTATAGCTATTTTCCTACTAAACGTTTTTACTTTACACATTTATTACCTTCTTTCTTTTGAATTTTTTGTTTTTTTAATGTGGGTACCGGGAGTCAACCTCAGGACCTCGCCCTTGCCAGGCAGGCACTTAGGCCGCTGAGCCATCTCACTGGCCCTCTTTTTAATTTTGTAGCTAGCTTTTTCCTATTTTACAGCTGTAGCAATATATTTTGAATGTATTAGTTCTACTGTTTATGTATTTCCTAGTCGATTTGTTTTGACTTTATGAATTCTTAAATCCCTTTTCTTCCTTCTTTCTCCTTTTCTTAATTTTCTATAGTGGTTTATATATTGTTATTTTAAGATAGTCTTCAATTTCAGCCTGTGCTTTTTTTTGTGTGTTGTGGTTTTAAACATATTTATATCATTTTGAACTTGGAACACAGGAGATAAACAACCAAGTTTAAAATTGTGCTTTTTAATTGAATCTTGAAGAGTTTTGCAAAAGACAAACTTGTATGGTACAGTTATTCTCTAAACACACCCATTAGTATATTGTTGGAAATAAAAAATATTTAACAAATTTAAATCAATTACATAAAAGTTTTTTATATGGTTGTCTTTTTGCAAATATCTAAATATGAATGCCAATAACTCATAGCCAACAGGCCTATCATGACCTTGGATCAGCCTTTCACAATATCTAGAAGTTCCTTAGATTTTAAACCCATAAAGAGACACTAAGAAAAGTCATTTTAATTAAATGTTTTATAATCCATGAGTTATAAGTATAGGATCATTAGTAAATTGCTTTGCAAAGAGCTCTCCACACTTCAAACTAGAGAAAGCTGTTCAAGGGAGCGCCCAGAAGTTGCTATGCCATGGCGTAATATGTGGCTCTGCCGTCTTTCACCTAAATGTTCATAGTCTTCTCTTTACACTCTGCGACTGCTGTCACTCCTGATAATGTGAATTTTTTTCTAGTTTATTCTGATGAGCTTTGATTCCCATCACTTAACAGGTTCTCCATGTCTACAGTAAATAGCACTACCTTGGGAGTCATAGTGGACATCTTAATTCAACACAAAACGTATTTGTACCACACTTGTGGCAAAAGGTACATATTCCACTGGATTTTTAATCTCCCCTGTAAGATCCTTTACTGTCTGTTCCTATATTATTTACCTCAATGTCCAGGAACCTCAAAGATGATTCATCTTGGAGCCTGAGGCGATCTCCTTAATGAATTTCTGTTTTTATTTCTAGAAGGTATGGATTTTTGGTTTTGATTTTATTTGTAAGATCTAGTTTTAGTATTTTGAGACTGTATAATAACCACTTTTAGAAAATTATTCCTATTTTCTTGATGATGAATATTCCATGTGCATTTGAGTAGAGGCCATGATCTCTATTTTCAAAATAAAGTGTTTAGTATTTATCATATATATGTCTGTTTTTTGTTTTGCCTTGGATTCCTATAGGACTTTATTTCTTACTGGTACTTATGCATTTTTTGGACAAATGATGCTTTGTTGTTTGGTTGGTATATATTCATCACTGCTTTGTTTTCATTTTGAACTGCATGCATCAGGTTTACAGCACATCTTTCTTGTTTAAATCCTCTCTGTGATGCAGTCATCTTTGCTGAATTAAATTTATGACTCTTAATTGTATGTTTGTATGGTATAACTTTGCCCACCCTTTTACTTTCCACTAATTTTAGGTATGTTCCTTATATATAGTATTTCACCTACATATATGATAATTGTGTACTGTGTGATCTTGAATTTCACTCATGTAGACTACTGGAAATTTTAGAGTTTTTCAGTGCATAACATGCTGTATTTTATTTTGTGATCTAATCTGAAATTATTTTTCTTTTAATAGGTGGATTTAATCTACTTACAGTTGTCCAAAGCACAGCTATATTACTCATACATTTATGTATTATTTTGTGTTATGTTTTCTGCAATTGTAATTATCGTAATCATCATTATCATCATTTTGTCTTTCAATTTGTGGTTTGCTGTCTTTCATGAGTGTGTCTGTTAGCATGAGTGAACATGTGTGTATCTGTGTAGTTCATTATTTACTTAATAAGAAACAATAATAAACTTTGCATATTTTTGTCCTATCCACCTTCTCACTCTCTATAAGCTTATATAAATCAATAATATAATAATGTTAGAATACTTATTATGCTGCGAGATGTGCATATAGTTCTATTATTTGGCCAACTTTGAATCTCTTTTGACTTTCAGAGATTAGATATAATAGTATACTTAATACATCTCTTTCCTTATTTCTTCTTCCAAGTGTTGGCGATATTTTTAATTTGCAGACTATGTAACATTTACATAGATATGTCACTGTAAACCCCAGATTTTCCTCAGATTTCGTTCTATTTTTAAGAAACATTCAATAAACATCATCTCATAATGGCTAAATTTGGTCTCCAGCAATTTTCCCAAGAAAGATTAATGGGAATATTTTCTGGTTTCTTCTTATAAATTATTCATATGTGACCTTTATATCTGAAAGTTAGTTTGGCCAGATAAAATCTTGGCTCACTGTTTTTTCTATAGAAGGTTGTGTAGATCATTGTCTTCTGATATTTATTGTTTTGTGGAGATTGAGGAAGTCTGATTCTTGTCACATTTTAAAATAATTTGAGAGTTTTCCCTGCTGTAAAAATTACCTTTCCTTTATTTTTATAATATGGCATTTTTCTGCATTTTAAATAATCTGGCTTTTTTCTAAATTATTTTGCATTGTTGAATTTTTTAGGTTTTTTTTTTCCTTTGTATATGGTATGCCCTCTCAATCTCTCTTCATATATAAACATTTACATTTACATACATGTATATATGTTACCTCTATATGAACCCTGTATATATATTTTGTCTTTTTTTAAATTTCAAGAAATTAAAATGTTTTTCACTGCAGGAAAATTTTTTCAAATTATAGCTTTAGATATTTATTATGTTAGCTAATCTTTATTTCTTTATGAACTCCACTTATTTACGTGTTGCATCATCCTTGTCTTTTGATTTTTATTTAATGGTTTATTTTTGTCTAATTGTTCCTTCTCATTTCTAATCTCCATTTTTTATTGATTTCAATACCTTACCTGCTTTTGTATGCCTTCTTATAATGATTTTATTTATTTGTTGATTTTATTTTTCCTTTTTTAGCCTAAGCTTAGCCTCCACAACTTTATTTCTTTCTGCTCTCTTGTCATTTTTCCTTAATTTTTGCTTGTTTGTTTTGTTCTTGCATTTTCCTATGTAAAAGCAATTGCTTCATTCATTTTGTTGATTCTACATTTTGTTTTAATCTGGGAAAATTTTTAGCACATGCTTTTAATTTGTATCACATCAACATTTTTTTTTTCTGGGATACCCTTCATCTGTTTTATTTCTTTATTTATTTTTATTTTAAAGAAAAAAAAATAGAATAAAATTTCAAAACAACGTAATAGGAGGGTAACAATGGTTAATGCATTATGTATTGTCATGTTTAAATTAGTTACTCAGAGTACAAGATATCAGCATTCAATTGTCCAAGCAATATTAGCACAAACCTTTCTTTTCAATGAACTAAGTGAAATTAGTAGTATATCTTAACTATTATATATATATATATATATATATATATATATATATATAATTTTTTTCTTTTTCCTTCTTTCTTTTCTCCATTCCCCCATCCCAGTTTCTCTTTCCTTTTGACCAGTTTCTTCCTGTTTTACCATATCTATCGTACATTTTGGATCTTATTTACCCTTTCAGTTTCTCACACTAGGGAGACAATATGATGTTTACACACCTTCATCTGTTTTAAATTTTGCTATTTTCTTTACTTGCCTTATAATATCTCTAGATAAATAATATGCTACTTTTTAGACTTGCCTTCAAGTAATTTACATCACTTTTTGCTAATTATTATTATTAGTTGTCACTTGGAAGAGTTGTATACTTATTTCCATGAAGTTCTTAAAGGTCAGGGCAAAGTAGAATTGTAGGTTACTTCTCTTTCAGAACCTAAATCTTTTCTTGCAAATTTTCTCAATGACAAAACTTCTTTTCAATATAATTTTCATGTAGTAGTTCTTTCCCACTTCTCTGAATGTCAACTGATCATGAGGCATCTGTAGTATCAAGCTGCGCACTCTATTTCTTTCACCTGTTCCAGTAAATGTCATAGTTGTTGTACACTAGAGTATGTTCCTCACCTTCAATAAATGAATTCTTTCTGGGGCTTTCAGACATTTGCAGCTACTGGATTTTCTCTTTAGCTTCTTTCTACTTCCTCGTATTGGCTCCTATATTAAATTGAAAGCTCTTAAAATATCTTGCAGTTCGTCTTCCAGCTTCATTTCCAGTTTCCCACTAAGAGTGGGACTTCTATTTTGTCTTTGACTTGCCTCATTATTTTTAGAGGAAAGAATGTTTAGTTTTGCAGCAATATTTGTTATGTCTTGTTAGCCTTTATCTCATTTATCCTCCTAATCATTAAAGGAAATTACAGCATTTCGTGTTTGATTTTCTCTGAGTTATGCGATTTCTGAATAGTGGGGAGAGATTTAAAAACAACCAAAAAAGAGTCTACTTACAGTTTAATACCATTATTTTTGCTAACAATGAAAACAGTCCCTTACCTTTTATAATTTCAACTACAGTTACACCAAAGTCACAAAAGCAAAGCGCCAATCTTGTTACCTTTTACGTTTAATATTACGTCCTATTCAAGAGCTGGGATCCTTTTAAGGCCCTAAAGACTCATTATAGGGCCCTATTTGTTTTTACTCAGCACCAAGAGAAACACGGTGTACTATTCTTAGTGTTTGGTACTACCCGTTTGGTCATTCACAGTTATAATCCAAGCCTCTGAATTTGTTCTTTAAAATTCTGCAGGCTGGGCCGGTGAGATAGCTCAGCGGCATAAGCGCCTGCCTGGCAAGTGCGAGGTCCTGAGGTCCACTCCTGGTACCCACATTAAAAAAAAAAAAAAAAAAAATCTGCAGGCTTTGATATTTGGCTGTCTTTGAAATTGGCTTCTTTTTCTATCTCATTCAGGGACACAAGAACAGCTGGGGCACCTCTGTTGACAGTCTCTAGGTTTGAATTGCAGTGATGGAAGCCTGAGCACACTTTCTATTTGGATCTCAGACACAACTGAGTACTGTTGACATTTGGAGCACAGTGCCAGACTCATCCAGACACTTAGCTGTTTCCCTAGGAAACCATCCAATATAGGTCTTTTTAAAGCTGCTATTTTATAGCTATGGGATAGCATTAAGTACTAGTCTATGAACTGGGAAAAGAAAAATTTAAAGTGAGCAAGTAGTTAAAAAATCCCTAAAGAAGGGCTGGGGCTGTGGGGGAGCATTTAAATAAAACACATATAATATATATATATACATATATATATATGTAACAGCTAAGTACAAAAATTGCACACTGTTGTTTTACCTTGTCAGTTTTCATTTTAACTTTATTGGGCTTATTATTTTTGTATTCCAATCTTATTTCAATAAAATGTAAAAATAAAAGTTGTTTTAGGCTGATTAAGCACCAGTTTATTAAAATGCTATTGGCTAGCTCAAAGAATTATTATCATTTCAGTACTCTGTCATGAAATACACTAGCACCTATTTAACTCTGTTTAAGAAGAATGATTATTTCTTGTGGTGTACCAGGGGATAAGTAGTATAGTAAGGTGATTAAAAACATGGTCTTTACTGTATCTGAGTTTGACTCCTTGTTCCACCATTTGTATGCTGTGTGGCTTTGGGAAACATACTTATTTGTGCCTCAGGTTTCCCATTTAAAAAAAAAATATTAAAGTTTTCCAATTAACTGGGTTAATGTGAGGACTGAGTGTGTCGTTATAGGCAAATCAGATGGAACTTTCCCCTGCACACAGTGAAGCTCGTGTAAATATTGGTTATTATTATTATTTTTCAACATTCTTTCCTGTTCCCCCTCTCTTGAAAATTGAGTTCTTCTGAAACAGCAGCTAACATAGAACAATTTTTCATTTTCAAAACTCTCAGAATAGCGTAGGAAAATAAAACTATATTTTAAATGTTACAATTTTAAAAACAAACTATTTCAAATAAAATGTCTATTTCTTAATAAAATTATATCACATCCTATAAATATAAGACAATAAGGGAAATGAAAATAAAAGGGCATGCTCTCACTCATAATAAGTTTTATACTTTAACGCAATTACTGATTATCTGCTATTTAAATTATATTTTAGACCTTATAGGATCCAGTTTATACCAAACAAAATCTCTCTTATGTGTGTGGGCTAGTGTGTTTAGAATCACATTGATCTTATGATGTCTAATAATAAAATGAAATCAAGATATGAGATCGTATAAAATATTTTCTCCTTTAATAAGTTGGAAAAGCAAAGTTAGATATTTAAATTTTCCTGAGTAGAATAATTAGCAGTTTCATTATCTCATAATTTATCATTTTAAAGCTATAGTTCTGAATTTGTTATGTAATTTTTCATTTCACTTACCCATAAAATGCTACAGTTTCTAGGTGAGATAGTTGCCTTGTAGAATTTACTAGTGACCATGCACGGTACTTTTTAAAATGAAGTTGAATGTGTGTCATCTAATTGAAATGATGAGGGAAGGTGGGAAAACTGAATGTAATTATCAAAGTTGGCGCATTCCCAGCGTCCTGTAGATGGCAGCCAGATGCTCTTATGAATAATAAAGTTTCTAGGTCTGTTTCTAGATGGATTGCATGACATTGGCCTGCCAAGTCATAAAATTATTTTCTCCTTTTCACTGCCCAAACTTGTAAAGATTACTCAAGCTTTTAAAAATGAAATTGGAGCATCTAGTAGTAGGTCATATCAAGGTTGCTAGAGCAATCTGACAGTGACATCTGTCGCTCTGCTTATGCCAAGTTTGGTTGCAGGGATTTAGCTGGCTGAAATGTGTCCAGTGATTCCTTCACTGTTCTGTATTTGTCATTCTGCCATAGGCCTTGGCTGCATCTTCAGGATGTCACTCAAGTCAAAAAGGTTGGTACTCCTAGATAGAGGAGGACCTTGCTGTAGTCCAAGCAATATAATTAGCTGAACGCTCCAGCTAGGACCTCAAAACAAACCTTTGAGGTTCATATGCACATGCTAATTTTAGTTCAATTTTTTATTTGTAAAATATTAAATGCATTTTAAATGTAATGAAGCTTTTTAGTTAAATATTAATAGATTCAGGGAATCAGCTTGTTGCAAAGTCTTTAACATGCTTTGTTCTGGGAAAACATTATTTTGTACCTCATTCAACAAAGTTTGTCATCATCAAATGAATTGATTAAAACAATTTTGTTAATGATTATTATATGATTATTTTTATGTCAGAGAATAGTATTAGAGAAATTCCAAAGATGAGACAGATCAAAGCACTTCGAAAGAGAAAAGACATGACTATGGACAGACCAGGTTGGGACTAAAATCAGAAGGAAGAAATTTAATGTGTTTAAACAAAGAATTGATGATCATCTTGAATTTCCTGATGGCTGTCTTTTGGCTGAACAATGTAGAATGTATGTAGGAGAGGAGGGGCAAGAGGAAGTATGGGGAGAACCACTAGAATGTTATTACAGAAATCTTGGCAAGAGGAAAGGTTCTGAATTAATATAATGTAAACGAGAAGGAGTGAATTGGTTTAAAATATATTTAGGAGGCAGTAAAATAGGGTTTGTAAGAAATTAGGTATGAGCAATGGCAAAGTTTAGGGAGACATCACAGTAAATGCTTAGGTATCTGAATGGTTAACTGGAAGAAGGTGGTTCTGTTTATTGAAATTGACAATACAGACAGAGTTGATGAATTCAATTTAGACATGCTGAAGGAAGATGTGGGGTATATAACAGAAATATCCATCAGGTAGTTGTAAGTATAAGTAGAAGGCCAGAAGAAAGACAGGAGCTTTTTTATCTGAATCTTGACATGTGCTCATGAAAGCTATTTTGCATAAGAGAATGTAAAACTTTGTATAAATTACTTTTCTAAGGAAAGAAAAGAGTTGAAGTACATTTGGATAATGGATGAGATAAATATTGTAGAGAAAAATAACTTTGTGAATAATATGTTATATATTTTCAGTCCATCCCTCCATTAAGCTCTCATATTTTTTTACATTTAAAAGTCTACATTAAAAGTGGAATAGAGGGCCGGTGAGATGGCTCAGCGGCTTAAGCGCCTGCCCGGCAAGCGCAGGGCCCGAGTTCGACTCCCGGATCCCACATACGAAAAAGGGGCCGGTGATATCACTCAGCGGCACAGGCGCCTGCTGGCGCGCGAGGTCCTGAGGTCGACCCCTCGGTACCCACAAAAAAAAAAAAAAAAGTGGAATAGATAGCCAGGGATATAGTTCAGCAGCACGGTGCCTACTTAGCAAGTGCAAGGTCCTGAGATCAATCCCCTTCCTGGTACCAAAAAAAAAAAAAAAAAAAAAAAGAAAGAAAGAAAAGAAAAGAAAAAGCAAAAAGAATAGGAAAAGTGGAATAGATAAAAAGGGTGGAGATCAGAGCATGCACAGTACTGGTGCCAGTTGTGGAGGCTGTAGTGCAAATGGCAGGCATCTTGATAAATGGCAAGATTCATGAGACATAGACTGGAAAGATCAGGCATTGCCTGATTTTGGCTCCCATATCCATAGGCACTGGCAGCACAGAGGTCTTCAAAGATAGCAGCAGAATCAGCACATCCCCGGCAGAGCTGGGTGGCCTTCACTAGAGCAATCACTAGGAAAACAATAGGTACTGCAGAGACCCCAAGAGGGACTGGCTGTTGGAAGACATGTGAAGTCAGAATACGTGGAACTGATTTAAAGAGAGAATTGGCATGCCCTTGAATACTGTGGGATAAAACCAGAAGTATTCATTTTTTGTTACTGTTTTTGTGACTTTTTCTAAACTAGTCTAGGATAACCTAAAAGGAAAATTTATTTTTTGCATGTTTGTTGTATACATTGAAAAATTATATTTTTAACTTTTTGTTTGTTTTGTTAAATTTTATTAGTACATGTTTGCAGTATATAATGATGACATTCATCATGGGGAGTTGGTACCTGCACATAACACAATTTAATTCTCTTGTTAATCTCCTTTCTCTTCCCTCCCTCTCTCTCCCTCCATCTCTTAGTCACTTTCCATTTTGCAAAGGATCTATCTCCTTGCTTCCAATTATCTATCTTTTATTTTGCTCTTTAATTTGTTTATATTTTGGGTTTCTCATATAAGACAAATCATGCCATATTTAAGTTTGTATATGAAAGTTATATCATATTTCTATTTTAAAAACCTAAACTCAATTACTTTTTAAACAAATAGGTACCCCTTCATTTTTCTCCAGTGAATGGTTGTAAATGTAAAAATAGTTTCTCTGCCTCTTTTTAGAATCATATGAAACAATTTTGTTAATGATAATTATATGATTATTCTTATATCAGAGATAATACTTGGGTGAAACAAGTCTCCTCACCATAAGGGAAAAGTGGGAGATTTGTTTCCTTAATTTAGATTTTAATTTCACATAGTCATTAATTCATTTCCACACATAAACTGTGTTTTGCCAAGTTAATTAATTAGGGCAATTGCTTCTGGCCTCATGTGCCTAACACTATATGAAGCTGGAGAAATAATATCAAATTATGTTTTAAATTTGATAAGAATCAGTATCAGGTGATAAACCTTGCAGAGAGAAATAAGAAACTCTTAACTTTGAATTAAAATGTTCAAAAACTCAAAACTGTATGGTGCCAACATTATGTTACTGCAGGTTTTGAATCAAGGCTCTGCTCTTTTGCAAGCAAGTTACTTCAATCTCTTTGAGCTTTATCTTTCTCTTGGGTAAAATGATATAATGTATATAATACTTGGAGAATATTAAGTCAATATGCTTTTATTCCTCACTGTAAATCATGTTCTCTTGATGCCATTTCCAGAAAGAATAGATGAAACTGGGGGATGTCTCTGACACAGAGTAATGGGGTTGTATTTCTAGGTGTAGAAGAAGAGGATGCACAGGGAACAGGAAGTGAGGGAAAAGGTCAGGTATCAACTGAATTTAAACTTGACCTCTGACCTCCAAGATTCAAACCTAAGCAGTATGTGGGAGAGTGCTGCTTAGTTTTATAAAGGAGAGCTGAGCAGATATAGAGGAAGACTTCAGCTCAATTTCCTTTTTAGATTCTGTGTGAGTTAATCTTCATTGTTAATTTTACTAGATTAAAAGAACCATGAAGAGGTAACTGGATTTTGGGGATGCTATACTAATCAGTAGATTAATCCACTGAGATTCAAGGCAGAATGTGCTGTAAGGAGGTGGGGCCAAATTGCAGGTAGTAGATCATTAGTGGCATGCCTTTGGAGGGTATGTCCATCACTATAACTACTTCCCTGTGCTTTGGTTCCCAACTGCCATGAAGTTAACAGTTTTACTTCACTATGACCTTCCACCATGATGTTTCTGTCTTTGAGCAAGCTAACGATGGACTGAAGTCTCTGAAACAGTGAGCCAAAATGAACTTCTTTTCATTTAAATTGTCATATCAAGTATTTTGTCTGAGCAATAGGAAAGCTGAATAATAAAGAGAATTGGCACCAAAGAAGTGGGGTAGTTGTTGTGACTATACTAGACTAAGCAATCTAGAAGCCTTTGGAGTTGATTTGCAGCAAGAGTTTTGAAAAGTTTGGACAGGTAGGCTAAAAGAAGCCTAAAAGCAGAGCCTGATGATCAATTCTGGTAGGAGCTCAGAAGACTATAATACTGATAGGAATGTGGACAGTAAAGGCCAGGCTTGTGAGATTTCAGACAAATGTAGGGACTTTATTGATTATTGGGTTACAGGCCATGCACATTATATTCCAGAAAAAAAAATTGTCTACATTTTACCCATGTCCTGAGACTTCGTGGAAGGCTGAGTTTGAGTGCTACAGATTAATTGATCTGGCAAAGGAAATTTCAACGCAGCCCAATGCTCAGACCGTGGCACGAGAACTGATGGCTGTGTTTAATCAGATTTATAGTGAGAATTGGAAGCAAAAAGTACATTGGAAGTATTTGAAAAACTTAAATTTTGGCTCATAAAGAACAATCTATAACATTGGGGCCAAAGGAGATGCTGTTGTTGAAGAGATCAGTGCCATTAAGAAGATACCAAGTTCTTTAAACTCGAACAAGGGAAAAAAAGCCTTGAGGACATCCCAGGAATTGGCAAGACTCTATTCAAATCAAGTGTGTAGAACTGTAACCTTTCCTTTGAGAACAGACCCCCCTTATGGACCAGGAAGGGCTGTGTAAGGAAATGGTTCCCCAGGATTTATTTCACCATGTTCAGTCTCACAGGCACTGATAGACTGCTACAGCCATGGCCCAAGGGGTATAGCTGTTGCTCAAGCTGGCAGAAGGCACAGGCATCATCCACATGATTCTGGTTTTTCAGGCATGCAGAATGCAAGAGTTATGGGGTTATAGAGGCTTCCATTCTGGTTTCAAAGGAAGACCCAGGAAGTTAGATCAAAATATACAACAGGGTCAAAGTGTCTGGCATGAGCCCATAAGAGTTCATGAAGTCATGGGAGTGAAGCCAAAGTGTCAGTGTTTGTAGAAAGTTGGAGATGCCAGGAACAGGGAACATCTGCTGAGGAAAGCCACATGCCATGAGCAGAGGCAACCCAAGAGAAAGGCTATGTTTGTTGCAAAAAACATGGCCACAGGTTGGGGCTTCCCAATACCCCTGGAACTCATGTCTCACCACCATGGGCCCCAGATGCTGCATATGGAGCTACAGGATTTAATGTTTGCCATGTTGGGTTTTGGTCTTACTTTGGTCTGATTCTTTTTCTTACCCCCGCCCCATTCCTCCCTATGGAATGGGAATATTTAGCCTGTGCTATTGTATATTGGGATTATGTAAGTTGTATTTTGAATTTTATGGGGATTCAAAGCTAAGAGTTTGCTTTATCTTAGAGGAGACTTTGGATGTTGACTTCATGAGCAACGCTGGAAGTATTGAGAACTTGGAAGGGACTATTTCATTTTTGGTTGTATGCAGGATAGTTGTACTACATTAAGGGGAATTATTAACATTGTTATTGTGTGTATTTGGATTTTAAGTATAATTTAAGAAGATGTAATTATGTGTCAAGTTGGCAAGTGGTGGACTTTTGTCAGTTTATCTTAATTATGAACTTGACTGGATTAAGAGACTCCTGGAAAGGGGATTGGATCTTTAGTCCACCCTGGTAGACTAATCCACTAACATTCATAGCTGAATGTCTTGCTAGGAATTGGCTCAATAGGGACATATCTTTGGAAGGTATATCCCTCACTGGTGTTTTTCCTGTGTGCTCTGTTTCCCAGCTGCCATGAAGTGAGCAGTTTTGCTTCACCTTCCCTTTCTGCTATGATATTCCTGCCTTAGATCCAGTCAACTATGGACTGAAACCTCTGAAACCATGGGCAAAATTAATACCCTCCGCCTATAAATTTTGGATGTGAGGTATTTTGTTCTTGCAACAGGAAGCTGATCTATACACTCTGGAAGGAAATTGTCTTGCAGGAACCAAAATGGAGCAATCACATGAGAATAAAAATGGTGGCAAGAAAATGAGATGCCTGAAATGAATGCACTAATTGATTTCAGCCATGCCATAGGGAGGTCAACAGCACAGTGAGAGGCAAGTCGGGGCTGAGACAGCAGAGAGGGCCAGTGTTTCCCAGGCATGGACTTCAACATCAGAGCCTGTGATACCTTAAAGCATAGCAAGAATGGATGCCCAACAATGTGTGGCCTCATCCTCAATACAAAGAGGCACAGGAAACTTAATTTCTTTCTTTGTCCAAGAACATTTAGTAAAGAAAATGGTAGAAAAAGTATGCAAGATGAAGTATTTATACTCTCTACAAAGAGGATGGTAATATACCAAAAAAATGAATTACTTTATTTACTTATTTAAATTGACAAACAAAATACTATGTATTTACCATTGTTATGATTTGTGTCTGAATGTCCCCCCAAAGCCTCATGCAGTCATGGGAGGTGGGCTTTTCAAAGACGGCTTGTTAAACCTGGACCTCTTGTTTTCATTCCCTCACCTCAGGAAACAGCATTACAGCGTTTCTGGCTCAACTCAGCAGGTCCTTGCAGCAGGCGCTCAGCCTGTGCAAGAGGAGGGCACAGAGATGGTGTGAGTGCTACACCTGCCCTAGGGCGGGTAGCCTGCATGCAATATAAGGGAGGAAATGAGGCTTGTTTCCATCACACCCCCACCCCCGCTTTTGCTCTGGTTGCTTTTGCTGTCTTCTGCAACCATGAACTATTGCCCCTCTGCCATGTAACTCCCTGCCTTGGAGCCAGCAGATTATTAACTGAAACCTCCACAAACTGTAAGCTAAATAAATCTTTCCTTCCTTAATTTTGGGCGTCAGATTTTTTTTCTCAGCAAGGAGAGAAAAGTAACCAAGACAACCATGTACTAAATGATGTTTTGAATAAGCAAGACATAGAAAGACAAACAGTGCATGATCTCATTTATATGTCCAATGTACAAAAGTTAATTTCATAGAAGTAGAGAATAGAATGGTGATTACTGGGATCTGGGATGGTTGGGGCTGGGAGTTGGTACATACTGGTCAAGGAATGAAAAGTTCAGATAGGAGGAATACATTTAAGAGATCCTTGAATAGCATGATAACCGTGATTAATAATATATTGTGTTCTTGAAAAATGCTGAGAATAGTTAAAAGTATTTTCACCACAAAAATGATAACTATGTGAAGAAGTAAATTACTTACTAAGAAAGTTCTATCTATTCTCCCTTTTTACCCATATAACAAATTAAGACCCATGAGAAAGTTGAAATAAACCATGAAATATTAAAATATATAATATATATAAGTAAGTATAATAATATAATATATATGTAATATGGTATACATAACATGTATATTACATATATGGTATGTACTATACATTGCAGGTATTAAATGTATAAATTTCCAACCATAATTATAAACATTCTGTACAGAACTCGGGTAGTATTTAAAATGTATTAAATGCCTCATAAAAGCATTTTCATTCACATTTAATTACCAAGTACTTGTTGAGTTATTTAGCGTTAACATGGCAGACCCTCTGCTAGGAATACAGACACAGAGGTGGTTGAGGCACAACGACATGTGTATGGTGCCTGCTTACATGGCTTCGTAATGGTGTAGCAAGAAGGATTGAACCCCAGTCCACTCTCTGAGCAAATTAATACCTCTGGCTCCACTGGAGAGCCTAGAGTTCATCAATGGAGAAAATTTTTTAAAGCATATGAACAAAAGGAAAGAGGAGCAAGGCAAGGATGGAAGTGGTAACACCTCAGCAACAATTATCTTGGTTATTATGCAAAGACATTTTGTACTTCTCACACCTGATACCAGTGCTTGACCTAATTCTGAAAGGGAATTTTATGGGGACAACTATGGATAACAAACAGCATGGGTCACCACTGCCTTTCCAAGAGCTGACTCATTCTGTCCCAAAGAAGTTTACTTTGCTGGTGAAGCCACATATGTTGAAAACTAAGCAAATTTTTGGTGTTTGCTAATTCCGTCCTGGTTTCCAAAAGCACATACAGTACTAGCTTTTATCTTTTTAAGTAAACATGATTCCATAATTTTATAAGTGAAAAATTTTGTATTTGAGGGCCAGTGAGATGGCTCAGCAGGGTAAGCACCTGCCTGGCAAGTGCGAGGGCCCGAGTTCGACTCCCAGAAACCACATACAAAAAAAGGGCAGGTGATATCGCTCAGCGACACGGGCACCTGCTGGCGTGCAAGATCCTGAGATCAACCCCCGGTACCCACACACACAAAAAAAAATTTTACATTTGAAAGCATTATTCTAATACAGTCAATTATTTGGATGTAATGGGAGACAGGATGTTATTTTTCTACACTGCAACAAAACTCACTGTTAGGGCCTATTATTATGGCTTGAGAGTATTTTATGCACCTAATTGCAAAGCATATAAAATTACAACATTACTTTGAGATAAAGTACTTCGAGATTATTTTAAGAATCATTAATTAATTATTTTAAATTTAGATATTGCCAAAAAAGAAAGGCTCAACATCAAACAGGTATAGCCATTTTACAAATTTTCTATGATGAAATTTCAATGAATTAATTTAAAATTTCTGAAGGAAGTGTTGAGACTGCATTCAGCAGAATGTGTGGGAAATGATCTAGGTGTATCCATAGCACAAGCCAAAGAAACGGTCAAGAGAGAATTTAAAATAAAGGTACATTCTTGTTCCAACACAAAACTTTGAGCAGGTGAAGATGATCCTTTAATGTGGATATACTTCAAAAGCATTAGTTATTGATTGAGTCATTAATGGCTTTAGCTCAGAGACTTATAACCTGTGACAGAAAGCCATAGGAAAATTATTTCATGACCAAGTTCCACATAAACTACAGTATAGTTTAACAGTAATAACTCAATACCAGAAGTCACTTAATGATTACTGTGAACTTTCAATTCTAGAAAAAGCATGTGGCTCTTGTGCCAGGCTTCTTATATGAACATATTGCTCCTCTATATGAAATTCCTTTTTCTTCATCCTGAGATGTTTTCCTTTCCTCCTACCCAAGGAAAGCCTCTACTCACCCTTGAACTTTGTCTTGTTTCTCCTTGACAATCGTTTCTCACTCTGTTCTTTTTCTATCTTCCATCAGCATCTTCTGACAAGCTTCATCAAAGTTCTTATGCTCCAATTGTCTGTTTGTTCCAGCCTATGAACAAATGGAAGTGGCTTGACATTTATTAACTTATTTTGATTTTGAAGATACTAAGAGGTCCAAACTTGATCACTAAGCATTAATTCTAATGATATTCCTATATCTATGTTCTTCTTTGTGTACGATGATAGTCTTATCTTTATGTTCTTATTCTCAAGGTCTTTATTCCAGTTAGTTGTGTAACCATCACTTAGAAGTTTCCACAAAGTAGGCAATATCCTAGCGGGTGTTAAGACTATGTACAAGCTAATCAGGAGAACAAGAAGAAGAGCATCCTATGACAAGACCACCACATAGAAGGACGGTGCAGCACTGTTATGGTTCGTGTCTAGATGTCCTCCCAAAGCCTCGTGCACTTTGGGATGGGGATTTTTCAGAGGTAGCTGAATCTAGAGTTTGTGATTGATTCGAGGTTCGATGCTAGGATTAAGGGTGCTGGGATTAAGGCTGAGTGATTACTGGATCAGTTCACTGACTGGATTGGCACCACCCTAATCCCAATAGACTGGATACAATATAAGGGACAGAAATAGGTTTGTCTGTTCTTCTTTCTTGTTGCTTTTGCTGTCTTCCCCTGCCATGAACGGTTGCCCCTCTGACTTGGAGCCAACCAATTATGGACTGAAACCTCCACAAACAGTGAGCTAAATCAACCTTTCCTCCCTTAACTTGTGGGTGTTAGGCATTTGTCTCAGTAAGAGAAAAATAACTAAGACAAACTTGGAACAGGAAATAGATCCTACATTTTCGGTAAAGGAATTGAGATTTGATTGTAGGCACTCAGGAACCTTGAAAAGTAGGGTAGATTTTAATTTATTTGAAAAAATAAAACATTATAGATTGTAGAGGGAGAGAATGGGTGGCAGTAAAGATGATGTTTGCTTTTTAGAAAGTATTCATCTACAATACCCTATAAGAAGACTAAACGAGAAGTAATACACAGGATCAGTGAACTTTGCCTATCATGTAAATGTGTTTTATTTTGCTCATTCAATGTTTAAAAATGGCAAATTTAAAGTTCAGAAGATTTCATATAAAAATCTAGATTTCTGGCCGGTGAGATGGCTCAGCGGCATAAGCGCCTGCCTTGCAAGCGCGAGGGCCCGAGTTCGACTCCCGGATGCCACATACGAAAAAGGGGCCGGTGATATCACTCAGCGGCATGGGTGCCTGTTGGCGTGCGAGGTCCTGAGGTCGACCCCCCGGTACCCACACACACAAAAAAAATCTAGATTTCTGAAACCTCCTTAAAAATTTGGACATTTATGATGTTTTGTCCACATGACAACACTCTTTTCTTTTCTCTCTCTTTCTTTCTTTCTTTCTTCTCTCCTTCCTTTCTTTCTCTCCTTCCTCCCTTCCTTTCTTTTCTTCCTTCAATTTTTCTGTCCTTTTCCGTGTGTGTGTGTGTGTGTGTGTGTGTGTGTGTGTGTGTTATGGGGGATTGAACCCAGGGTCTTCACACTGAACTACAACCCCAGCCATCTTTTTTCATTTTTTATGTTTTTATTAATACATGTTTACAGTACATGATCTTATATTCATCTGAGGGAGTAGGATCATGTACTTAACATCTTGCTTCTTTTTATTCCCTTTTTCCCTCACTGTCTTCCCTCTCTCCATCTCTTGATCTCTTCTGCCATTTTCAATATTATTATTTTTTGTTCATGTTTGCAATATATAATGGTTACATTCACTGTGGGTAGTCCGTGCATGGACATGACACATCCTAAACCTTTTTACACCTCCCCTCCCCACTTTCCACACCCTAGACCTCTTTGTCCCCTTTTCATTTGCAAAAGATCTATCCCCCTGTTTCCTTTTATCAAAGTTTTATTCTACTCTTTATTTGTACTTTGGATTTCTTTTATAAGATAAATCATATGATATTTAAATTTGTTTGTCTGATTTATTTCACTTAACATGGTTTCAAGATGCATCCATTTTCTTATAAATATCTTGAATTTATCATTTTTTATAGTCAAGTAGTGTTCCATTCTGTATAGGTACCACATTTTCTTTATCCATTTGTCTGTTGATGGACATATAGTTTGCCCCAAGATTTAGCTATTATGAATTATGCTGCTATAAAATTTAGTTTTTTAATTTTTTTTTTTTTTGAGACAAATTCTCACTAAGTTGCTAAATTGCCTTAGCTGGATTCAAACCTGTCATCTTCCTTCCTCAGCCTCCCAGCGTGCTGAGGTTACAGGCATACACCACTATGCCCAGATCACAAGGAAACATTCTCTAGGACACAGGAAAATGGCTCAGTAAAGACTGTGGGAGCTGGGATCAGTCTGTTCCTGTCGAAAGCTTGTTGTGTCTCTATGCCTATAATGCTTCCTCAAACAATGAGACGTGCTCAATAACATCAAAATAATAATTTCACTTGAGTGACAGCAATATGATTTTGAGCCATTTAAAATGTTTAATAAATTGTTTTTTTACGTTGTATCTCTTTTTGTGTGTGTGTGGGTACCGGAGAGTTGACCTCAGGACCTCGTGCACCAGCAGGTGCCCATGCCGCTGAGTGATATCACCGGCCCCTTTTTCGTATGTGGGTTCCGGGAGTCGAACTCAGGCCCTTGCGCTTGCCGGGCAGGCGCTTAAGCCACTGAGCCATCTCACCGGCCCTGTATCTCTTTTTAAGATATCTTCTTAGGAGGTTTCGTAAAATGAACTACCTAAAATTTATCACATGTACTTATATAATTTAGAATGTTTAAATTCCCATTTTCTTAGATAAAAGTATGCACAGTTCAAGTCCTCTCTAAAGGCATTTGATTAATATTAAATTTAAATTTAAAACGTAAATTTTATGGGTAAATGCCATTTTACAGAGAGCTGAAGATCTCTATAACCTTCCATGAAGGTAATTGGTTTAGATTATAAATTCTTTAAATTAATACAATTCATACCAAAATAAGTTTGAACAGCATTAAATATGTACTATAATTCCTATATCAAAGAGCAAACAGAAATTGTAGTTGTCTGGCCTCGTTCCTAGAAGTTGTTTTTAGACACCTTCCAGTTTAACCCCTCTACTCCAAAATTTTTGCTAAAGCCATCTTCTCTCTCCTTCTTTACCAAAGTATTTCAATCTTGCCATAAAAAGCAGTTTATTTTGTAAGTGAAAGGATGAATTTCTTCACATGAACCCTTCTTGCCTATAATTGCAAAACCCATCACATACGTGAACAGATGTCATCACAGAACTCAGACTTGATTCATTCCTCATCATGATTCTTAGTCCTCACCCCTAACCACACAACCCAAAACTGAAAGGGAGCAGGCCTGAATAAAAGCCTGTCAACACCTTAGCAAAAGATTTCATGTAAATACAGGTACTATTCACAGTTACCACACCTTAAATAACTTTCTCTTTTCAGTAGAAAAGAATATGAAATACAGCCCAACCCCAAAATACCTGCTGGTCAACTTGTCTAGTAGGTGACACTTATTATACAATTAAGGGGTTTAACCTAGCTATTTTGTACCAGAATGTTTGGTCTTTCAGTTACTATAGTTTAAACAAGATTTAATTCTGGATTAAACTACTATTTAAAATGTAAGTTTTGAACCTCTACTAATATAACAGCATCCGTACAAATCCTCTAAGAAAGGGATAACTTCTTCCCAACCCCCACATCTACTGGGAAGTCCAACAGTACACTGTATCCACTTACTAAATTTGAATCCCATGTGTTCCAGTGCCTTCCTGACCTCAACATAGATCTTCATTTCACTAAGAGTCCATATATCTTTGGTCAGGGAGCACTGCTTTTCATGAAATGCACCTGTCAAGACAGAAAGATTAAATAAGCACATGGACGAGCCTGGCTATTCATGTTAACTACCAGCTCCATCACTTAGTAGCTGTCCAAACGTGGCCAAGCTAACTTCTATGTGGCACAGTTTTCTGTTTTGCAAAAGGAGAAGGGTAATATTCCCTGTCTCCTAGGACTAAGAGGACCAATCAGATGATCTTTGTGAAAGGTCTTAGCCTATACATATGTTGAATACATGTGCACTTGTGTGCTGACCCTCCAATAGTGTTCAAATATTTGTAGGCAGGAGCGAATGTCCAGCACACAGTGGGTACTTGCTGAACATTTGTTAAATGAACATCAGTTCTTTTGCCATGGTATTTATATTTCAGAAAGAATATATATATATGCTATATATATGCTAAACACTGTTTTATTGCTGTTCATATATTTACTCTTATCCTGAAAACATCCCTCTAAGGAAGGCACTAATATTATCTAACTTTGCAGAGGAGGAAACTGAAATGCAAATAGTTTTGTTAATGTTGGCAATCACCCTGGTTTTAAAAGCCCAGACAGTCTAGTTCCCAAGTACATGCTGCACCACATGGAACTTCTCAAACTGCAATGTGCATCCAAGTCTCTTGGAGGCTTGTTAGAAATACATATCCCCAAGCCCTGTCTTTGATATTTGTGGATAGGCAGTTGACACGGGCCCAGCCATCTCCATTTCTGTTAACAGTCAGGAGATTCTAGTGTGGGTGAGATTTAACACACACTGTGAAAGCATTAGACCAAGGTAATGGTAAAACATAAGTCTGGTGAATGGATCACTACATAAAGTGATACATGAATGAGAATAAGTCAGACTCCAGACCAATATCGTATTTAGATGATAACACGGAGCCAAAAATAATATTTTAATTCCATTCTGGAATTATTCCTGGTTTTGATGCAACTCTTCATGAAAAGAGATATAACAGAAAATTCATAGTAGACAAATAATGAACTTGCAGCAAAATATCAATAAAGAGGCCATATAACCTGGACGTGTGAGACAGAAAATCAATATGATTTTAATAGGTGTCATTTCAAGTATTTCTTTTCTTTATTGTAGGGAAATTAAGACTTTCATTTAGTTATATTTAGAAGCCAGCCAAAATTCTCTCCATGTCTGCTCTATATATTTAAATGGAAAAATGTGATTCTACTTGTATATCAAAGATCACATAATCAAGCTTTATTTCTGAGAGAAAGAAAAATACACATTATCACTTTCCTCTCAAAATGCTCATTTTTATGCATTTAATGTTCTAAAACTGCACTGTCCCTCACAATCAGTGTATTCATATAATAAGGTAGTATTTTCTGCTCTCTATCCAACATGGTGTCTTAGAATCAAAGAAATGTAATGATTTACTTTTGAATCAGTTTGTAAATGACACAGCTTAAGAAAAAAAATATGAAGTACAATCTAAAGTCATAGTCAAAATAAAATGGTTTGCAACTACTTGTTGTGTTTTAAAAGCCAAGAAAATGTGGTATGATTTTATTACCATATAGACTGATTCACATTTCAAAATATACAGTAGCTCACTAAAAATGAGTTCATTCACCAAAACAGAAAATTTTCTATTTGTAGATATTTGCAAACGCTAATCTTTTTAGCAGATCTTCTTACTTCAACTTCACACAACTTTCACAAAAGCTTTGTTAGTTGTCTTGAGAATATATTTACCAAAAAAATAAGGGAAGTTGACAGATTTACTTTTCATATTCACTTTCTTGCACTTTTTGATGTAAGAAATGAATTCCAATATGGTGTATAACAGGAGAATAAAAGAGAAAGAAGAAAAAAGAACTATGAGAACAAGATATTCTCCAATTATAGTTCTGAAAAATTACCACTGAATCACTGGGTTCTCAAAAGGCTTTATTAAATAGTTGAATGAATGAATGAGCAAATCCTTAAAACATGTTTTACTCTAGTTTTATTTAATAAAAGGGCCCTAAATTTAAGGCTACGAATTTATATTTAAATGGTATTTGTTTCCAAAATTTTATAAGGAAATTACTGGAGCCCAAAACACGAACAGCAAGAATAAAATCTGTGAAGTATGAGGGGTTAGTTAAAACTTCTAGTCCCTTGCATTAAAATGAGGACTTGTGACATGGAGACCACTGGCAGTTTCAGCCTTGGGGGATTAGTGATAATGCCAAGGTTGGGAGAGGCCTATAAGGATTGAATGAAAAGGAACATTTACCCAGATGAAAAGAAGGTGTTGTGACGACGGACCAGATGAGCCAGGTGAAGGGGACCACACGTTTTCAGAACGGCCTGAGCACAGAAAGGGACTGAAGAATGGAGTGTGAGGCTGGGAAGGTAAGCTGGTGAGGGACCTCAATTCTGGACTACTTGAGTAACCAATGAAAAGTTTAAAACAGAGAGTGCATTGATGAGATGTATATTTTAAAACATTCCCCTAGATTAATTTGGACTTTGGAAAAAGTTTTCACTTTTCCTTTCTCTAGAAAATTGTAAACTTTATTAATACGTCACTCTGTGTAACCCCAGGTAGCACCAAAATGACTGACTTTATTACCAAAACAAACAAACAAGACTTATCTTGGGTAGACATAATCTTGATGAAGTCAAAAGAACACATTAAAACAAACTGGGCTATAAAAAACAAAACAGTAATAGATGATTTGTTCTTTTCTTACTGTGAGTCTTTCTAGAAACAAAGTAAATCAAAGAACACAATATCATAATGCATTTTGAACATACAGTAAAGTTTTCAAGTAGACTAAAACCTCTAAAGAGAGGATCATATTTCAAAGGATAAGCAAATAATCGGAGACTGAGAGAATGAAACTGATTAACAGAAGTTTTTAAAATGCATGCAAAATCTTCAAAAGTAGGTTACTTAAAGCTCTGGGATTTACCAAAACACTACCTTTCTTTCCTAATTAATTTTCGAAGCTCTTTTTCCCTAATTTTTTTCACCCTTTTATCTCTTCTCATAATGTCCCTTGTTCATTAACACCACTGTGTTCTGTCTACTCCTTTACAGGGAGAACATCAGGAAAGAGAGAAGAAGAAAGCATTTCTTCTTGTAGGACAGACTGGAGACTCTTAGAAACATTTCTATCATTTTGGGATCCCCAGATCCTTCCTTGTGACTCATTGGTTGATTCATAGGAAGTTGTTGGGTGTGATCTTTTCCCTCTGACAGCAAAGAAACTGAGTCAGGAAGGCCCCAAGCCAACAATTGCAATAACAGGTTACTGTGGTTACCCTGGTTACCCAAAGACTCTCCTGCTTTTCTTCCACCATTTTTTCAAGCTCTTTCCAGAATTAGTATCATCCACTTATTAATTCAACTGGTATGTATTGATTTGTAGCAAGTCAGTGCCTTAAATGCTATATTCTAACATTCTCCTAAATTTCATCTCCAATATAGTAAGATGCTTATGCTTTTCTTTTGTATTGATTAGAAGAAAAATCATGAGCTGTAAGTGGTACACAGAACCACAAAGAGTAGCCTGCAATAACTCTTGTGTCAGAAATAAAGTTGCGTGTGAACTGAACCATAAGATCCGTACCAAAAAGATGCAAAATCACTAGTCTCCAAGAACTGTCAGATTTCGTCTTGACACGTCTTCATTCCTTTGTTCATCTCCTTTCCCTTTCCTCACTCCCCCTCCACACATCTCTTGAGCCCTTCCTTTTTTCATATGTTTGCAGAACATAATGTTTACAATCCTTGTGTGCAGTTAGTACATGTACAGAACACATCCCAATTCCTCTTTTTTTCATCCATTATCCCTTCCTCCCTCCATCTCTTGATCACCTTTCCCATTGAAAACAATCTATTTCCCTACTTCCTATTATCTATCTTTTATTTTGCTCTTCATTTTTACTCTAGGTTTCTCGTATAAGAGAAACCATGTGATATGTAAGCTTGTGTGTCTGATTTATTTCGCTTAGCATTATGGTCTCAATGTGCATCCAATTTCCTACAAACGACTCAACTTTATCTTTCTTTATAGCAGAGTAGTACTCCATTGTATGTAAATACCACATTTTCTTTATCCATTCATCTGTTTGTGGACAGACAAGATTTAGCTATTAGACCACACAACATAAAAGACCCAACTAAAAAATAGGCAAGCCAGATAAATAGATACTGCACCAAAGAAGAAATACTAATGGCCAATAAATATATGAAGAAATTCTGGACATCACTGTCCATTAGAGAAATGTAAATGAAAACAGCACTGAGATTCCACTGTACCCCAGAAAGAGTGGCCGTCAACAAGAAATCAAATAACAACAAACGCTGGAGAGGATGCTGGGGAAAAAGGGAACCCTTCTACACTGTTGGTAGGAATGTAAGCTAGTACAACTACTATGGAAATCAGTATGGAAATTCCTTAAAAAACTGAAACTAGAAATTCCATTTGACCTAGGTACTCCTCTTCTAGGTATCTTCCAAAAAGTGTTAAAGACATCGTATTACAGTAATATATGCAAACCTGTCTTTTTGATTCCTTGTTAAATTAGAACCTTATTGTTTGATTTTCTTAATAATTTGCCCACTGGGAGAAAATACTTGGCTCAAATTAATGCTAATAGCAAGTTCACTTGGCAGTCATGGTTTTCATTGTTAATTAATTAATCTTCTGGTCCCTACACCAGTCACACTGTTACTTACTTAGCATTAACAGGTGTCTCCCAACATAAACAACTTTGGAACACTGGAAAATTCATGGCTTAGAATCATTCTTTGGTCTCATTGAGTTCAACATGGCAAATATTATTTGGTGAGTATAGCAGTGGGCACTTGTGCTACCTTGGTCCTATTGTTTACATATTAGTGCTGTTTAAACATTAGTACCAAACAGAAAGAGAAGTGAATTCCGTGTTTATTGTGACACCAGTCATAGTTAAGATGAAGAATCAGTGTAGGTGTTCATCAGAAGATGAACGGATAAAGAAAATGTGCACGGAATGAAATGCTGCCACGTGCAGTAGTGTGGATGAAAGCAGAGATATCATGTTGAGTGAGTGAGTTCAGACACACATTCTCTCTCATATGTGCATGTTTTCTCTCATAGGTAGAAACTAAAAATAAGTCAATCAGAAAGTAGAACTGGGATTGCTAGGGACTGGGAAGGGTGTGGCAGGCTGGGGGAGGGGAAGATGTAGAAGAAAGGTTGATGGATGTGATCAATTCACAATATATGCATGTGAATCCCATTGATTTTCATAATTAATATGTTAGTAATTATTTTTGAAATAGAGAAAAGAGAGAGGTGCATTAAGGTATCTGTGTTTTTCTTTCCTGATTAGCTAGTGGGATAGTGGGTACAACCGCAGATTAATTTACTGAGTTTACTGGAAGGAGGAACTGAGTGACTTAAAGGAGCTGACTTCCTGGGATTCGTTCTATATTTCAAATAGCACTTTAAATAAAAATGGTTTTTATGTCTATCTTCTCCCCTCAACCACATTTCAAAAGCTATTATTATTTATTCTTTTGTGTGAATAAAAATTGGAGAGAAAGTTTTAATAATTAACAGGAAAATAAGCATCTTGATGAAGCAAGATGAGGTATTAAATTATCATAATTTAATTTTTTGAATTTTAAGCAATTTTGATATATATTATATACATTAGTTTTATCTGTAGCCTGAGAATGAGAAATGAAGTGACAAGTATTTTAATTATGTATTCTAATCATATATACATTCTTCAAGGATGCTCAGCTAATATCTGAAAAACTTGAATTAGGTTCTGGAGGCAGCTTCTATAAGATATGACACACCATATCTAAGTCTTCTCGAGGGGATCTTTATTACACTAGAGATGTTAGAAGTATTTTTTAATTGGTAAAATGAATTGGCAAATTGGAAATATTGTGCATGCATTTTTATCCTTGCTTAGGCCACACAAATTATTGGACTAAGGATTTCAATTTAGTGCTGAGTAAGATCACTTCCAGCTATTGAAGATCTCATTTAAAGATCTAAACCCAAATTCTTTCTCCGTATTTTTGTTGTTGCTTTTTGTTTTGTTTCATTTTTGGTATTGGGAATTGAACCCAAGGACTTTGTACTGAACTATATTCTTGCCCCTCCCCTTTTTTTTTGAGACAGGGTCTCGTTAAGTTGTTAAATTCCCCATGCTGGTTTGGAAATTGAGATGCCTCAGCCTCCCAATGTGCTGGGATTATAAGCATGTGCTGCCACATCCAGCTCTGGACCTGAATTCTGATTAAAAGATTAACTGAATTGTGATACCAGAATAGTGTGCAAGTAGTGTCTTATCTGTCTTGAGTGAGTCATTCATCCAAGATGCATAAAAAGACAAAGAACTGGAACTTCTCATGATTGGAAAGAACATGGTTAAAGTTTGGGGATCTGCTTGCTCATATATAGTTGCATTATGGCAAGTTTGTTCTGACACTTGCTTTGTGTCACATTCCTCCTACCTATGCAGATATGGAACAGGACTCATACAGTGCTCCTTTCCTCTAAGCTTGCTTTGCTTCCAGTACCTCACAGTTGTGACTGGACAGATTAGCTTCAATCAGATTACAACATCAGGGTCCCAAATAACCATATGCCCATTTTGTAATTTTAATCACAAAGCCAGATTTTGCTCTTCAGTTACAGTGAAAAGACATGAATTAGTAAGCATCCAGGTATTTATGTTTGTTTGTTTGTTTGTTGCTAAAATAAATAAGTTGAGTAAAATGTTCACATTTAGTAAGTTCTTGCTCTTCAATTTATTGCTCAGTATCTTTTTAGGAGTCCCTGTTTTCAAGGAGTAAAATTCCAAAACACACCGACTTATTGTATTTTGAATTAGGAAACTAATTCAAAAGATTCCCTTTCTGGTATCTCCATTGCAGGCCTCAGAACTTATTTCTCAATTTTTCATTCCTTCAGAGATTTCCCTCTCAATTCAGAGGAGCAGCTCTGTGAAGACGTGTGTGAGTGTGTGTGTGTGTGTGTGTGCATGCGCGTGTGGTGTGGTAGTGGTGGTGGTGGTGGTGGTGGTGGTGCTGGTGGTGGGATGAGGACTGGTTTTCATGATCCATGACTATACTCCATGACTCCATGCTCTCTTTATTGATAGGGCTCAAATAATATATCCCCACAAAGCATAAGCTGAGCACTGACTCATTTTTCACTCAATTCTTTCTCTTTAAATGTACTCCAGAAATAGACATTTCCTAGGGGAAAGGAATCAATTTGGAGTATTGATCATCTCATTTTAAGAAACAATAAGGATTGAGCTGCTTAGGTGGAGTCCATAATATAAGTTGGGTCTCGATGGTTTTGTACCCAAAGGAAAAAGCAGTTCTTAAGGGGTGAAGGATCCTGGGAAGCTTTCTAGGAATTTGTAAGCCATCTTTGAAATAGTGAGAATTTTAAACTAATCTTTTCATTTACATACCATATTAAAGATTTTGCAGGGGGCTGGTGAGATGGCTCAGCGGCGAAAGCTCCTGTCTGGCAAGCGCAAGGTCCTGAGTTTGACTCCCAGAATCCACATAAAAGAAAAAAAGGGCCGGTGATGTCGCTCAGGGGCACAAGCACCTGCTGGCAAGTGCAAGGTCCTGAGGTTGACTCCCGGTACCCATATTAAAAAAAAAAGAGATTTTGCAAAGCAAGAGAAATCTTTTTGAGGTTACTAGGTTAAGGGTGAAGAAAGAAAGAGGAAGTATGGGAAAATTAGGACTAGGAAGTATGTAAGAAAGTCATGAGGAAGACAGTACTTGGATAATATCCTGTCTTCATTACCCTCAAAGCACTGTAAATGGTCCCATTTTTATTGGGCTCCTTTAACTATCTTGGAAACTGCCATGTATACCAGATAAAAAAGAAAAAAGTTTTTATCTTTGATTAAGCTCATTTCCCAACTCCACCTACACGTTTATCAGTACCTTGTCATTTTCTTCCATTAATCTATAAATGATAAGAAAAGTCTCCATTTTTCTTATATTGATTATTTCTTATATTAATTTTTAGGGCTGTCCTAATTAAGTGTCACAAACTTGGTGGATTAAGACATTAAAAAATGTGTTTTCTCACAGTTCTAACAGGTAGAAACCTAAAATCCCATTTTTAATAGGATCACCTTAGGGGACACTCTTTCCTTGCATCTTCCATCTCCTAGTAGCTCCAGGTGTTCCTTGGCTTGTGCCAGCACAACTCCAGCCTTCACTTCCGTCACCACATCATCACAGAGCATTCCCCGTATGTGCGTTTCTCTCTCTGCCTCTTTTCATCTCACTAATCATAGTGGATTAGGGCCTACCGTAATGATCTCATCTTAGCTTGATTGTATCTGCTAATGCCCTATTTCCACAGAAAGTCACATGCAAATGTACTAGAGATTCAGAGTTGAACATATCTTCTTAGGGAACATAATTCCACCCATAACCACAATGTTAAGTGTAATAAATCAGACACACAGGCTTAAATATCGTATGATTTCTTTTATATGAGAGACTCAGAGTATGAATAAAAAAGCAAAATAAAAGATGGATAATAGGAAGTAAGGAGGTAGATCTTTCTCAAAGGGGAAGGAGATCAAGAGATGGAGGGAGGGGGATGGGATAGAAAGGAAAGAGGATAAAAAAAGGAATTAAGATGTGCTAAGTACATGTATCAGTTCCCCACAAGGAATGCAACATATACTAATTTAAAAAGTGAAAAAATAAGAAACCACAAATTGAGGTAAGCAGGACAACAGTTGCCAAGCCTCTAAATTTATTTGACATCAAATTTGCCAACTGTTCCTGAATGACCTGGCCCCAATATATGAGATTTGGGTACAAAAAGCTGTGAGACCAAAAAAAGGGCTAGACAGATTCAGTGTTGCCTAGAGAGCAATTTATTGAGGACTTCATCCTGGGTGGTAGCAGTACTAGTAAACCCTTGAGATTTGGATCAGAAGGAGGGGACTTATAGAATAGACAGGAATGACTTTATTCAAGTTAGTAGGTGCCTTGTTTATTTCAAGCTAATATCAAGGTCACTGGCCACATTCCTTGTGCTCACAGGGCAGGGTGCTGTAATAAAGCTCCACATAACACTCTACTGACTTGTTTGCTTGTAGGATGCTGAGAAATTATGTGGGGAAAACCAGTCAGGTTTGCTCAGAGACAATCCTGATGTTTACAACTCAAGATGGCTACAGTCACGTCAGGCTGAACCCCTACGTGAACTTATGGTACTAATTGTAAAACTTGTAAAACTTTCTTACTACTATTATCTTATTCCTTTCAAAAGATTATGCATCTGTTTAAGCTCTACTACAAACCAATGATCTCTTTCATAGATAAGGGAGGTTAATATAATCATATCTCTTTTATTTTCTAATGCATAATTTAAGATTCTATCCTTTTTGTTAGGCATTTCACTTTTCAGGGTTATAGCTCCCCCATAAAATGTCAATTGGCATGCAGTTGGTACAGTTGAAAGAAAGGATCAATCCACAGTTGGGAAGATTCTGGAGACTTCAGTCAACCGTTTTCACTGCCACATTATGTTACTCTTGAGATCTTGTCCTACTTTGGGGCCACTGAGCCCCAAAGGACATTGCAGATCTTTGTAGGTGGAGAGCACCATTCTCTTAGATGGAGTTAGCAGAGAGGACCCCTTGATGGAGCTCGCAAGTTTGCAGCACTAAGCAACATGTTCAGGCCTGATACAGTCGCCCTTAGGATACCAGCCAGCCCCAGGAAAGCTGTTGATTGCAATGATGTATCCATGCAGAATGCCTCTTTCTCTCTCCCTTCTTCCATGGGGATTTATACTAAGGGCACTCAAGTGACCAAAGGTGTTTTAAAATACATGATGTACTTTATTCAGTCTTCACGGATAACCTTGTCTCTGAGGTTAAGTTTACTTAAATTTGTCCACTGCTAAAAATATGGTGAAGGGTTTCAAGTGTGTGTCATAACTGAACCTGAAAATTGAAGAGACTGCCAAGATGGAGGCCAAGTCCTCAGTTGCATAGTTTCTTCTAGCCAGCTGCTGAAGCTACAGTGGTATCTCCTTGTTTTCACTCTTAAAGTCACATCCTGAGGCTATCATATCACTGGTCTTGAAAGCATTGTGTCAAAATTGGTTCAGCAGTCCTTCACTTCTAGAACCCTAAATTCACTTCTATTTCCCCAGATATGCCAGCTTTTCCATTTAAAATTCTGGAGAATCACTCCACTTTCCATTGTCAATAAAGCCATTTTCTGGAACTGTCAGGTAGAAAGGACCTTATTACACGTGACTGTAAACAGAAGAGTTAGTCACACTGTCCCTGATCCCCTCAGCAAACTGTCCTCAGTGACACAGATGGCCTTTTCATCCATGCTCCAACAGGTGGATACATGTTCTTTCAGTAAACCCATGATGGTTTCCTCATATGTTCTTTTTTTTTTTGTGAGTACTGAGGGTCAACCCCAGGACCTCGTGCACCAGCAGACACCCGTGCCGCTGAGCGATATCACCGGCCCTTTTTTCGTATGTGGGTTCCGGGAGTCGAACTCAGGACCTCACGCTTGCCAGGCAGGTGTGTACGCCGCTATGAGCCATCTCACCAGCCCTCCTCATATGTTCTTTTAAGGAAAGGGGAAAAAAATCATTAGTTTTTAGCAGGACCCTGTGCTGCAAGGATAATAATAATATCCATGTGGCAGGCTATGTGAAGCCAACTTGATTACTTGCAGCTGTTAGGTTTGGAAGATTAGAGGTAGGTAGTCTACACATCTCTTCCCACACAACCTCACTACCAAGCAGCTGAGAGCAAGTTTTATACTCCTCCTTGCCCCTCACATACATATTTATTTGTAACAAGACACCAAAAAAGTCACACAACCTGTTCTGTACGCTTGGTGAAGTCTTGCTTCTTTGTGCCTTCAGGGACTCTGACAGAACCTGGCAAGAAAAAGTCTCTTAATAAAAAAAATGATACAGCACTGTTCTGGCTGCATTATCAGGGAATGCAGGTTGGTCTTAGCTGGTTTCTGTCAAATGAAGGAGAAGACGGGAAGGTGCTCTCTCTACACAGAAGGCTTGCTGAGATGTGAAGCTGCTGAGCTGCTTGATTCATTTCATATACATTGCTCATACCTGTGGTCTTTTAAATATTTAGTGGACTGCGCTTATTTTCATCATATATGCTGATTTTTAATATCAGTATTAACACAGCCTCTAGTGCATATTTACACAGCAAGTTTTGACTTGCTTCCCTTAGTCACCTCTGTGGTGTGGACAAATAATAAAGGTACTTGAAATGCTAATTGACCAAGGACAAATATATATTTATGCCTAGGGTACTTCAAATAAAATGAACAGCCCTAGTGTATGCACGCATAAAAGTTAAGCAATATACATATTCCTACATGGCTTAAACTGAAGTTTTTAAAGAAAAAGGAAGTCTTATATTTACATTATATCTTTTTACATTATTTTGTTAATTTTATCAAACATTTTTGCATGTATAATTTTATTGAAATTTCACAGAAATTATTGAGGCAGACATTATCATCTCCGTTTTTCACATGAGAAATTTGTAGTTTGAACAATAAATAACTTCTATCACAGTTACTCTGTAAGTACGTAGCAGTATGGGCCTCAACCCTGTCTTTCGAATTTCAATCTCAGAACCCTTCATTAAAGTTTAAAGTTTAGGGCCGGTGAGATGGCTCAGCGGCGTAAGCGCCTGCCTGGCAAGCGCGAGGGCCCGAGTTTGACTCCCGGAACCCACATACGAAAAAGGGGCCGGTGATATCGCTCAGCGGCATGGGCACCTGCTGGCGCATGAGGTCCTGAGGTCGACCCCTGGTACCCACAAAAAAAAAGTTTAAAGTTTAGTATGAGTCCATGAGTCAGAAGCGTACACAGCTGCTGAGAAATTGTGAGAAATATAGCATCTCACAAATTTTGGTTCAAAATCTTCATAAGTTGATTACTCAGTAGAGTCCAAGAAGCACTGGACTACAGCAGAACTTGCCACCTATTTTATAAATAAAAATTTATTGGAACATAGCTACAGCAATGTTTGCACTTTGGCGGTTTAGTTACTACTTGCAGGAGAGACTGTAATGCCCACAAATTATAAAGTATTCTGTACCTGGATCTTTACAAAAAGGTTGTTGACATCTGGTCTGCAGTAGTGCTTCTCAAACTATCTGTATGGAAGGGCCAGTTTTTTCTTTTTTCTTTTTTTTTAAGTTTTGATTCTTTATGGACTAGTACTTTCATTTAAATACCACAAAATGAATTTATTATAAAATGAAAAAACATACAAAGATATGCCTTGATTTTAAAAATATTCTATTCAACAGATAATAAATTAATCTGTTCAACTGATAGAAAAGTTTGTCACTGAATACTCTCACTTTCTATGCCTATCATGGATCAGGAACATGTTATAGGAACATGTTATAGCCTACCATTGTCTGGTGCATGGCACTTCGAGTAGCTCCAGTTCCAGCCAACTGCTTGCATTTTTCATGACAATTCTCCTAACCTGGCTTTCAATGGTTTGTTTAGTTGCATGAAAATGAAGTCTTGGAATTATAAATGCTTCCAAAGTGGAGATACCATCACTTTTTGGAAAGATATATTTTTTTAAGAAGTTCAGCTGATGTTTTATTTACCACTGTCTCATCACAGCTGCTAGTTTCCACCTGCCTTGTCATTTCAGAGATGTATGCAGCCACTTCTGCTACTTTGCATTAAGTAGTGCTTACCAACTTGCTCTTGGGCTTTCAATTTTAAATATAGCATCTATATTCACACTATTGAAGGGACTGAATCCACAAAAGATACCACTCTGTATCCAGGGAGAAGTCACTGAATTCTGTCATCTAATTGGCATGCAGAGCAAATGTTTTACTCCAGAAAAGAAAATAGATACAAGAACACACTTTCCAAACTCCCCTAAAAAAAATTACCTGTAGTCTGTGAAAATGAAAAGCCTCCAACTCCACTTTATTAGTTGGTCTCATGTTGCTAAGAGACAAGCTCTCCATAGCTCTTGGCCTGTATCCATGGCCAGGCTTTTAAAAGGAGTCAGGCTTATCTTGTAAATCCCCAAAAGTCCTCATCCCTGACTCCTTGTCTTCTCAGCCTTCTGTTCATTTGCTGGGTGGAGACTCTGCATGTCTCTGGGATCCCGGCAAGGTCCACAGCCTCCAACCTATGTCCTTCAGGAATCACAGGTGGTGAGAAAAAAAGAAAGCCAACATCTACCCCTGTGTTTGCAGTCTGCAAGAAACCCTGCAGGCTATCAGTTTGCATCGAGTGGTGATCTGATGCTTTCCTACCAAGCTGCAGGAATCCCAAATACACACGGAGACAGACTGAAAGTATATGTAGGACAGAGAGAGAAAGCATATTGGATCACACAGTGGTACCCCCTGCCAGCACACAACTGTTCGCCACTTGTTACCCCTCAAGGGCGTGAATAAAGCTATCTGTCATTTTAAAGAATAAGCTCCCGAAGACCAGGAAGTGGGCATTTTTATATTATCTGTGCAGCACACACTGCCAAGAAGCCACATAAATAAAAGTTAAATACTAATAAACATCCCTTTCTAAGACATAAAAGAGTAGAATAAGATCAGCTGCCAAGTTAAGTTTATAGCCAGTGAATCTCAGTAACATGTTCCATTCATCACCATATGTAGGAATAAGAAAAATGGCCTGGATTCTTCCTTCAACACACCGCAGGCTTCAGCATAAATCGGCTCAAATGAGAAATCCAGGAGATAGAGGGAAGTAAAATCACAGTTTTCCTGATGGATGTGAAGGTGGGAACAAGATGAAAGAAACTGTGCTCCTTACTCTAGCAAAATGAACTGTGCATTGAGAGCTCACAGTGTTGCAGACTGTTTATTTTTAATTCTGACAGTAGCTAGGTAAGTGAGGCCATTGCACTTTAAAACAAGGAAAGGGGGCTTAGTGCAATGTTCTACCCAATCCTAGAATGAACTTTCTCTCCCTCCTTCTCTCTCCCTCCCTCCCTTCCTTCCTTCTTTCTCTTCTTCCTTTTCTTTCTCTTTCTGTTCTCTTTCCATTCTTTCTTTCTTCCTTCCTTCCTTCCTTCCTTTCTTTCTTTTCTTTCTTTCTTTCTTTCTTTCTTTCTTTCTTTCTTTCTTTCTTTCTTTCTTTCTTTCTTTCTTTCTTTCTTTCTTTCAGAGTCCCCCAGAGATGGAGACTGTAATGGTTGATACATTGTTTCAACTTGAGAAGTCTAGAAGCTTAACTAAATAACTCAGCAGTTCTATATCCTAGGGTATAGAGGACACGCCCTTACTGTTGTAGGATGTTGTTCATTGTGTCAATTTGAGATGTTTAGAAGTTTAACTAAGTGATTCAGCAGGGGGCCAAGGTCCTCACTTTGTAAACATCCTCAGCCTGTGCAAGAGAAGGGCACGGAGACGGTGTGAATGCTACAACTACCCAAGGGTGGGTACCCTGCATAAAATATAAGGGAGGAAAAGAGGCTTGTTCCCCCCCTTTTGCTCTTGCTACTTTTGCCATCTTCTGCTGCCATGAACTGTTGCCCCTGTGTCACGCCACCCTGCCTTGGAGCCAGCTGATTATGGACTGAAACCTCCACAAACTGTGAGCTGAATAAATCTTTCCTCCTTTAACTTTGGGTGTCAGGTATTTTGTCCCAGCAATGAGAAAAATAATAGTCATGGGATGGAACTCATGACTACACATACTAGGCAAGAGCTCTACTACTGAGCTACATCCCCGAGCTTAAAAACTCAGACCGGCAGGGTTGTGGGGGTATAGCTCAGTGGCACAGCACCTGCCTGGCAAGCACAAGGTCCTGAGTTTGATTCCCAGTACAAAAAAAAAAAAAAAATCTCAGACTGGGAGTATTTCAGTGGCAGAAGCAGGATCTGAACTTCAATCTTTTAGGGTACATTCTCTACCTATTCATTATAGCATCTCTCTCAGTGCCTCCTAGGTGGTGAATACCAGTGCTCAGATAAACACAGAGTCTCATAAAATAGAATTAGAATTTAAAAGCAAACAATAAAAGCTTCTGGTGTATATTATGTGAGTCCAGAATAAAGAGCACAAGTAGTGCTTCAGTTGAACTTTCAGCAGTGTGAAAACTGAGATGGGATGGGGCGAAGGGAGGAAATAGTGAGGACTGAAGTAACAATAGCAGAAATTGGAATCTTCCTTTGCGGCTTTTTGTGCAGTGTTTCTCATAGTCTTCATCTGGCATTAAAAGTGTTAAATAGTCTAAAACATGGGCCCGTGAGATGGCTCAGCGGCATAAGCGCCTGCCTGGCAAGCGCAAGGGCCCGAGTTCGACCCCCAGTACGCACACACACAAAAAAAAGGGCCGGTGTGATTGCTCAGCGGTGTAAGCACCTGCTTGGCAAGCGCGAGGGCCCGAGTTCAACTCCCGGTACCCACATACGAAACAAGGGCCGGTGATATCGCTCAGCAGCACAGGCACCTGCTGGCGCATGAGGTCCTGAGGTCAACCCCCGGTACCCACCAAAAAAAAAAAGTAAAACAGTACCAACTAAGAATAGATGCAATCCACCGTGTTTTCTAGTTATGTTGTACTTGTACATCAAAGGGGAAATGTTTCAATCTGAATTACGTGGTGAGGATTTAGGATTCATCTATTGCTGCTGAGGACTAATGAGAGGATGTAAACAAGGTTTATCATTTTCTATTAAGACAGGGGAGCTGCTGACAGAGTGACTGAGTAATATCTTTGTAAAGTTACTAATGTTTAAATATTTTGATTCATCAAGTAGGAAAAAATGTTTATGATGTATGTGTTACGTGTAAGAATCACTAGGGAGTGTGTGTGTGTGTGTGTGTGTGTAGTTTGTCTACAGTGGATGTGTATGGTTATATGTGTATGTAGGGGTTGAGTTTGGAAGTTGACAGCACTCAAAGCCTGACAGTAAACACACATGGCATCAAAGAATTTAAATTTATCTGTAAAAATAACAGAAAATTAAGCCATCCAACATGGCAATAAAGAACTAAATTTCTTAGGAATATCCATATTGATTTATTCCTCAATGCCTAGGATCTTTCTCATTAACATTCAACTTTTTGAAGCAACTCCATTAAATAAAGCTTTCCTTCACCCCTATTTTACAACTGAGGTGCCACTTTATACCTCTTCTTTCTCTTAAAGCATCTATCTCAGTTTCTCCAACTCATCCAACATGATCATATGCCTCATTACTTTACATAACCAAAGCCTCTGAAACTGTCGTTTATCTCAGGTAACAGAATCTGAAGTACACTTTTCATTGCTAATTTATCTTGACATCTCAATATCTTTGAATCTTTGTTTCAGCATCCTACCTATTAGGTGAAGTACTCTTTTGTCTTTGCTCACTCTCCTCATTTCCAGGCCTTTGACATCTCCTTAGCCATTTTGCTGGCTTCTCCTTGCCTATGCAGTTTTCAATTGTGGGCCTTTGCAAGGGGCTTTTTCTTTCTGTTTATACTTTCTGCCTCTCACCCACTCCTAAATTTTAAATTTTAATTTAATTTAATTTATACGCTAGTTATTCCCAAATCTGTATTTGCAGCCTATATTTCTCTCTTGAAATCCAGGTGGAAATGTATTTCTTAATCAATGCCTTTACTTTAAGTTCTTACAGGTACCTCAAACTCAACATATCCAAAGATGAATATACAATAGTCTCTTTTCTAACCTCCTCTCACAATTAAAATGAAAAAAAAAATGTACCAAAACTTATGGGGTGCAGCAATACTCAGAAGGAAATTTATAGCTATAAATTTAAAAAGAAAAAAGACTCAAATCAATAATTTTATAAGTAAACTGAAAGATTGTCAAATGAACCAACATCTATGTGAAAAAGGAAATAATAAAAATTAGAGCAAATGTTAAGTGAATTAGCAAAGAGAAGAAAATTGGATGTCCACAGGCAGAAGAATGAAGCTGGATCCCTACCTCGCACTGTATATGAGAATTAACTGAAAATGTATCAGTGATCTAAACATAAGAATCAAAATTGTAAAACATTTAGAAAATATAATGATACATTTTTGACTTTGGGTTTGGTAATGGATTCTTAGATATGACACTAAAAGCACAAGCAACAACAACAGAAAGGATAAATCGCAGTTCATTGAAATTTAAACTTTTGTGCATCAAGTCACATTATCAACAAACTGAAAAGATAATCTACCAAAGAAAGAAAATTAACTATCTATTTATCTATCTACATATATAATATATATGGCTCACTTTCTCCATTTTTATTAGTATATATGTATATATATTTGTGTATATTTATTAGTATTTATATGCATTAATAGATGTATATATATATATATATATATATAGCTTTTACTTTTTCCTTTTATATTAGTATATATTTTTGATGCTTAATAAATAAGTTCCTCATGGGGAACTGGTACATATACATATGGTATCTTAAAACTTTTACTCCCCCTCCCTGCTCCTCATATTTCCCCCATAGCCAGATCCCCTTCCCATCTCCACATAGTCTATATGTATATCTAATAAAGTTCTAGTATCTAAAATATATTTAAAATTCTTACACTTCAACAAGAAAAAGACAACCCAGTTAAAAATGGACAAAAGACTTGAGCTATTCCTCCTGAGATACAAAGTGCCCAATAAGTATATGAAAAGATGTTCAACATTATTAGTCATTAGGTAAATGCAAATCAAAACCACAATGAGATATCTTCACATGCACTAGAATGGGTATAATTAAAAAGAAAAAAAGAAAAATAACAAGTGTTGGGAGGATATAGAGAAATTTTCACCCTCATACTTTAATGGTAGGAATGTAAAACGATGCAGCAGTTGTGGAACATTGAAAGTTACTTAAAAGGTAGAAGATAAAATTACTCTGTAACACAGCAATTCCATTTTTAGTAATATACACTCCAGAATTAAAAACAGGTACTCAAACTAATTCTTATACATATATATTCATTGAATCACAATATTGTGAATTCACAATAACCAAAAGATAGCAGGACATTAAATTTTCATCCACATGTGAATAGGTAAGCAAATTGTGATGCATACATGCAATGGAATACTCTTCAGTCGTTAGAAGGAATGAAGTACTGATACATGCTACGATATGAAGGATCCTTAAAAATACTATCCTAAGAAGCGAGGATAAAAGGTTATATATTGTCTGATTTTATTTATATGAAATATCCTGAACAGGTGAATCCTTTAACACAGAAAGCAAATTGGTGACTTCTTACTGAGCATGGGTCTTCAATTTGGGTAATCAAAATGTTTTCTAACTAGATATAGGTGGTGATTCACAACATTGTGAATGTATGTAATAATACTGAATTATATTTAAAGTGTTCAATTTTATGACATGTGAATTTCAGTTTAATATTTTAAAAATTAGGATACATAGGATCAGGACTGGGTACATATGGTACATAGGACCAGGAAGATAGCAAAGACAACTCTTTTAAACTTTTTAAATTAATAACCACCATTATGGATTATGATAATACAACTTCTAATTTTTCACCATCTTGAAATAAATGCACGATTAAAGAAACTAATTAATGTATTATAATTTATAGTTATGTGTTTTATTAGACATGATGACTTTTACCAAATTATATTTTTATAGTCAATAGAATCTAGACTTTTTAGATAGAATTTAAGATCATAGAAATTCTAGTATTTTAAGTTTCTTGGCATGTAATATATCTCCAACTTTGAGTTTATGTTTCTTAGCACACCAGAGAAAAAGTAATTTTCCTTTTTTATAAACTTTTCCTAGAGCGGGAGGAAAAATAAAATAAAATGACTCAAGGAAAACAAATGTAATAGCCCATAAACTAAAATCTTTTACTCCTTATACACATTCCTCTGTCTAACAGGGGCTATGAAACCACTCACACTAAGAGAACATTTCATTGCAAACAGGAAAGGAAGTGTGTATTTACTACTTAGTGTACTCTTTGGACAGTTTTAAATGGAAACTTCTATAATGAATTTTCTTTAAATGCTCCTAATTTCAGTATGTTGTCTAAGTTTGAGCTGGGACCAGATGCAATAGATCCTTTAGAACCACGCTCCTACAAGCCTTGATGTTATTCTGCGAGTCCGTGTGTGCAGCCAGGTGCCATTTTGTTGTCAGTGCAATATATTATTTATAACTTAAATTATTTAAACTCTCAACAACAACAAAGGTAAGGCAGACAGTAACAATGAGTACAAAATGGAATGAATCAATGACTATGAATCCTCACATCTTGTTTTAGTTTGGACTCCTGAAGCTCAGCCTTGTGCACTTCTAAGACACAGCAGCATTTCACTTAGACATAATGAGAACAAAGTATACCCGGAAGAGTCAAAAATCTATCATAGGATAATCACCTTAAAGGAATTTGGCTAAACAGAGGATTTTCTATACTTCCATTAATAATAAATTATGATCTACTCTTTGTTACCTTATCAAGTGTACTCAAATTCAGACTTAACATTCTAAAACAGACAAAAATTAATTTATAATATACTTTCTATTGACCAATTTTAAATTTATCAAGTTAAAATGATGGCTTTAAATATAAATATAATCTTTATCTTAGAGACATTAAATTAATAATATATTCTTCCCCCCACAGATTGAGCATAGGAATAAAAATAGAGCTTTCTCTCTCTCTAATATATAATGGAATGTTTAGAATATCTAATCACTTTTACAGACAAACTAAGATAGAGTATTTTTTATTTCTATTTCTATTTTTATTTTATTATTTCTTTTTAATTCATTGTTAATTTCAGCCCAAGTGGAAACATTTCCAAGACTATTTTTCTTTCTTGATATCTAACAATATCAGGGAACAATCAACCAAAATGGCCAACAAGCTAAGCTAATGAACCACAAGCAAGCAAACAGATAAACATGCTTTTAATACATTTATCAAGCTTACTTTCACTATTGCCTAGATTCCTTAATCAAAAGCTGATGAGTGGGAATATGTACAAACAGAAATGGACTATAAGGGGCTGGCAACCATGTTTTCTGGCTTTCAATCCTAGTCTCTCTCAAGTATACCATTTAACTTTATAATTAAAATTGTTTATTATTATAGTTCAAGTCAAAATACAAATTGAAGTTCAAAACAGCCAGTAAATAACATTTGGTCTATTAGAATATAACACAACAGGAAAAAAATGTAAAGCCAGTTATTATGTAGCCATCATTCATGGACCCATTCTTGAATTTATAGCCAAGTAAGAATGTGTTATTTTTAAGAAGACCAAAGAAAGTTGGAAGTCTTTTTTTATAAGTTGGGTGCTGTTCATTAACTTTGTGAAACTAACTGCTAATATCAAAATCTTCTAGCAGCAGAGGTTATCACCTTGCTGAGAAAAGGCATTTATACTGTAGTATGTATCTTAATGAAAGTTAAAACTTATTACAGTTTCACATAACTTTTCATTCTCCTTATTTTCTTTACAGGTGTTCTCAAATCAAGAGGACTTAAAGGGAAATAAAAGAAAACAAGCAAAGATTTCTAATGTAACAATTATTTTAAAATAAAATACTTTAAACCCTAACCCTTTACATCAGATGAGGGGATAATGCCTGACTGAACTCTCCTTGAAGCTGAGGTATATAGGAGGGCACTCTGAGGCATCATGGGACACACGCCAAGCTAAGGACTGATCTTTATTCTGCCCACACAGAGCCCGCTGCAGTATTGGCTTCAGGACACACAAGAGGCCAAGTAAGACAAAAATCTAAGGTCTGCACATTTCACATCAATCCTATTTCTACAGTCAGGTTTTTCAAAGGTACTGAAAAGTAATGATTTTTTCTTTTCTTTTCTTTTCTTTTTTTCAAATTTCAGTATAATGATCCTGAAAGAAAGTTTAGATGGCAAAAGATCCAATAAATATTTAATGTGGCACAGAGAAGAAATACTGTGACTTAAGATTAAAAGAAACAACAAGAAAATTTTCCAAAATCAATCACCTTCATGATGCTTTACACTATGGTGTAAGGTTATGCTTGCATGTTTATTTAAATATAGTCACCCATTTCAAGAATAATAGGGCATACATCAAATGTCCAAGGTACAGGTAATTAATTAAAAGCAAGCTTCACTGTGGGACAAGGCTTTGGGGCAGGAAAAGCTATTAAGTCAACCCTGTGTAAGAACTGTGAGCTGCTTACAGAGGGGAAAATGTTCTTTTCATCCTAAATCTTTTTTATCTGAAACACAGTATGCTATAAATATTTGCTGAATACCTGTTATGTTAAGTTTTGCCTTTCTAGAAATAGCAAAATCTCCTTAATTTACATTTGGCTGGAGTTGTAAATTGCAGTAAAAACAGTAATAAATTTCCACACTTTCATAGCTGATGTTTGAAACATTTTGGTGAATCATACAGGGTAGAAATTCATTTGTTATTATATGAAAAATGAGAAACAAAAGAATCAGAAAGAACGAAGAAATTCAGTTTGAAGGAGTGGAGGAAGAGACAGAGATAAGAGGCACAGGAGAAAAAGTAAAACATAAAAATACATAAACAGGGCCGGTGAGATGGCTCAGCGGCTTAAGTGCCTGCCCAGCAAGCGCGAGGGCCCGAGTTCGACTCCCGGAACCCACATACGAAAAAGGGGCTGGTGATATCGCTCAGCAGCACGGGCGCCTGCTGGCGCGCGAGGTATTGAGGTCGACCCCCTGGTACCCACAAAAAAAAATACATAAGAAAATGAATAATGATCATTAAACAGGAACTGAATTAAGAATAGCATGGCTTACTTTAGTAATTAAACCAAATTTTGTAGTTTTTTTTTTTTTTTTCAGTAATGGGTGCTTAACCCAGGGCCTTTGCACTGAGCTACCTTCCCAGCCTGTTTTAAATTTTTTGTATTTTTTGACAGGGTCTCACTACATCCCTAAATTGCCCAGGTTTGGCTTGAAATTGGAATCCTCCTGCCTCAACTTTCCAGAGTAGAGTCCTGGGCTTACAGGTGTGGCTGGTTTAAACTAAGTTTTAAGATTGGTTTTATCTACAGAATATGTTGCTGGAATGATTGATGAAATTTTATGCATCCATTTTCATAGCTTCACCTTTACAACTATGTGGATAACTGAAATCACAGAAGTCTGGCCACTGTCCTGAACACCACAACAAAGTTTCCAATTTTCCTTCACACATGTTAACCTCAAAATTCCACAAATAGCTTTTTAAACTCAGTATTACTAAGGTTGAACACATCAGTCATTCACCAAGTCTCCATTATTCCTTCCTTAGTGATGGCATAATTATTATTTGAGGAACATAAGGTTAGAGACTCAGAGTCATCTACATCTCCTTCTCTTTTCTCTTTCCATCTTACTAGTTGTGGAATCTTGCTGCTTCTGCCTCTACAAACTTTTCATGAGCTGGCTCACCACTGCACCCCCACTGCTCCCACAAACCTGTTATTTCTGCCCTCATCCTTTTGCATCAAGGTAAACTGAGTCTTGAGACAGGCCACACACCTTTACAAACTTATCTTGTCTACCCCATGCTTCAGAGTGAAAGGCTTAGTATTTATTCCTTGCACATGCTCTGCACATTCACATATAAGTGCATTTGCTTTTATTATTCCCTCTTCCTGAAACGTTCCTGGACCAAATTCTACTAATATGTGCAGTGTCTCCTTATTCTAATAGTGTAATGTATGTTTTCTCTCCTTTCTTGAGTATTTTTATCTATTTTATCCTTAAAGCATTTTTCACTTGGCTTTGTTTTTTAAGATTGCTCATTAGTATGCTTACTTATAACATTCAGTGAGAGACATTTAAGGGAAATGGTGGTATATTCCTTGTTTAAATCTTCCTAAAAGTATTAGGAAGTGCTTAACCCACAGCAGGCATTCCAAACACCTGGTTATACTTAGCACCAAAACGATCAAAAGTGAGACGAAAGCAAAATGTGATTTCTAGTGCAAAAGTTGATTTTATTTGGCAAGAACAAAATATTGGATTATGAAAATTTAAATTATTTGCATTAACATTTATTTTAAATTTTTAAAAACATATAAAACTTTCCTATCAAAAGATGTGAGATTTTATGTAAAAGCTCCCTGTCATCAATAAACACAATGGCTGATATTTACAGAGTGCTTGTTATGATATACTCTACACACTCATTAAGTTATTTGATCTGCAAACCACCTCACTTAACAGATAAGGAAACTAATTTGTGGAGAAATGAATAGATTTTCCAGTGTCCTAAAAATAATAACGCAAGAGTTGAATAAAAGAATAATATCTAGGTATAGAAAAATCATATCATATTTTATTAATTTTTTTCACTGAATTATTAAAGTAACTCATGTCACTGTAGTAAGAAACTTTCTACTGATTTCCATTACCAGTTTTTGTTTTTTGCTTAATATGGTCTTGCTTTTTTAAAATAATAACTTCCAAATCACATGCTACTTTAAATGTGCATTTGAGGATACTACTACATAGACCATTTCAAAGTAAACATAGTTTTGAAATTTTTATAATACTTTAGGATAATACAGCTGCTTAAGGAAATGTTTGATCCTGAGAATAATGTCCTATTCATAGATGGATTCCTGAGAGGTCAAAATATTAGGACATTTGTTTTCATTTCTACCACTGCTCTTTCAGAGAACACTTATTTTTGGATAAAAAGATCCCAAAGATTTAAATAAAATTAGAATATTGTTAAATGATTTTATTTGGTCTCATAAAAATGATGATCACCACTAGCCCATATATAATCCTGTATAAATTGTGTATTTGAATCAAAGCAAACATCTTTAGCAGAATATTAGAAATGACATTTTTAACAAGGCTTGGAGACTTTCAAATCTTCTATTAGGAGAAAATGGAGGCAAAAATTGTGTTCAAGATTTTCTGCCAAGGGGATTAGAAGGAAGAAATAGCAACTTTATCCAGTCCTGAAATGCCATGGTTTCAGCATAATGTAATATTTAAACCCTTGGGGAGAAAGAAAGGAATAGAATGACATATACTTGCGTAAGATTGTGATTGCTGATGTAATGAGTCTCATCCAGTGTAAATCCCAAGAGCTATTTGTAGACCAGAGACATCACTCTACTACATGGAAGATCACACTGAAAAATAACGTCACTATGTCCAGCTCCTGGTTAATTCTGAGCTTTCTCTTTTCGTAAGTCCCATTCATTCTCTCATTGCTCATGCTTTCTCTAACAAAAATAGTTTCTTGGGTGAAAGGAGGATTTTTTTTCCAGATTGAAATGGCTAAAATTATAATGACTAGAAGTATTTGCATAGCTTTCACTTTGCGTTGTTACTGCACACTGTAGTAACGGAATGATGAATGAGCTAAGCCCAGGCTTTCCCTTTGTGTGTAGCTCTGCCTCTTTGAGCAGGAGTCTAAGACCTCTAGGTAACAGCCCATTCATATACTCCTGATAGCTGTATAGTGTTCCATCGTTTATCAAGTTTTTGTCCATGTACTTATCTTTAGCTTTATAATAATCCTATGAGAAAGAAGGCAACATTATTATAACTTTATTTTAGAGAGACTGAGGAATTGAAGCTTAAGACATTATTCCTTAGGTCTCAGAGTTATGATAGTGAAAGGAAGATACAGGACAAAGTGGCCTGCTTGCCAAAAGGCTGTATTGTAAGGGATAAATGTCTATATTCTTAAAAAACAAATAAACAAAGTTATTGCCTATAATATAGAAATGGGGAAATCAAGGGTAACCAGAGTGTCAGGGCCAAAAATAAATAGAGGAAAGGGATTAACAGCCGAGCTAAAACCAGGACATCTAGTGGCAAGTAAAAACCACGCAGAGAATTACAATTTAGACAGGCAAGGTGCAACAGAGGTGGGATTCCACTGACATCTTCGCTTCCTCTCCTACATCTTTCCTCCATCTTTAGGCTGACTAGCATTATTATCATTGTGAGATCTACTTCTTAGGAAAAGTGTGTGAATTTCTGTCTCAATATAACATTGTTTCCCAGGGCCTAAGGCCAGGAAAAGACAGCAGGCTAGTCTAGGAATAATTGTGAAACTACAGTGATTTTTGGAGGCTGAAAGGGGAATGAAAATAAGTTAATTCTGAAAGATCCTGACAACATCAATATATCTGGGCCAAATAAAGAAAATATCATGAAAAGGTGGGCCTGTAAGGAAGGTTAGTGGTGTGACTGAGTTCTGCTCAAACTTGAGTCTTTGGAGTAAGACTTAATATGGAGTGTGTTCTATTGGGCTGAGATCTTGAGTAAAGAGGGATTATAGTCCAAATTTTTCTCCCAAGATGCTGTAAGACCATGGTAAGAGTAGCCATGTTAAAGGGTTAAAATGGTGAAGAGGCAAGGATTGAGAAGCTACCAAAGTGGTTCCCAGTGATCATTAGATGCAACGGGAGTACACTTGAGACATATATGGTTAGAGCATTATTGGCAATTAATGGTACTGAGCCAGTTTGACTTAACAATACTACACTTCCTTTATTTTTAGTGAAGATTAGTTGCACACCTGAAGAGACTATTGAGAGTACTGTTGGATGGATAGGCACTGTGGTAGGCGAAGAGATAAGAGACATAATCCGAGAAAACCCAGTGAGAAAGACCTTAACATCAAGGATGTAGTCTCCAATGAAGAAGATCCTGTAGCGCTCACAATCTTGCTGTGATGAGTGAGACCTTGGAATTTACCTGGGAAAAATGTTTTACTGCCTTGAAAAGACCAAATTTCTTCTAAGGATTGGTAGGGTTTTCATCTTCTTAGACAGGGTTGGTCCCATGGAGAAGAAAATGAGGTGTTTGTATTGACCGCTTCTGATATCCAAACCCACATCTAGCTCGCTCTTTCCCTCCATCTGTGGCCTTATATTTAGTGGCTTCATGTCCTCCTCAGAATGACCCTTGGGAGGCTACAAGAGGACTGTGGAAAGAGACTCCTAGAATTCCGGAAGTGACCTTACCAATGTTATTATCTAAATCGTACTAATCAGGCAATGTTAGCACTGATAAAAACCTTGTCATTCCTTTGCAATTATCAGTAATTGGTGATCATAAGTGTCATGATCTGTATCTATGGGCTAGATAATATAGAGCCAAATTTGCTTGTAATAGTAACTATTGCTTTTCCATTAATTCGTCAAGCATATGGATCCTTAAAATGTTTCTCTCTGATGAGGCCATCTCTTGTCACCCTCAGGGAGGAAATCCTAATTGGTTTACTTCACTTTCTCACAGTCAGTATGCAGAATCAACTTTAATGCCAACCTTACCAAGCTTTTATAAACTACTGCTGTTCTTTTGATGAAATCTCAGTCTTTCTATTGGTTGCTGTAATTTTCATGATCTTCATCAGGGGACTTCATAAAGGTGTAAAAAACAACATGTTACCTTAATGGATCTTCTTATGTTTATCTGTCTTACCCCACATCTGTAAGGCCAATTGAGTATATATGGACAATGTGTGGTTATATATATATATATATATATATATATATATATATAATATGTATATATAATTATATATGACATGTGACAGGAGAATTATTTAAAATTTCTAATGTTCCTTATCTCTTAAGGGAGTAATATTGAAAGAAAACCATTGCCAATTTTGAAGATGAGCTTGAAAATGAAATTTGAAGAAACCAAAATAAAGTCAAAGCTGGTGCACACTTATAATTTCAGTTACTCAGGAGCCTCAGGCAGGAGGCTTACAGGTTGGAAGGCAGATCCGGCAACTTAGTGACACCCTGTCTCAAAATAAAATACAAAAGACCTGGAAATGTAGCTCAGTGGTAGAGCACCCCTGGGTTCAATCCACAGTACCTCCAAAAAACAAAAAAGTAAAGAAAGGAAGGAAGGAAGGAAGAAAGAAAGAAAAGAAGGAAGGAAGGAAAAATGAAAGAAAGAAAGAAAGAAAGAGAGAGAGAGAAAGAAAGAAAGAAAGAAAGAAAGAAAGAAAGAAAGAAAGAAAGTCAAATTTCATTTCATAAAGCCACCTGCTATGATAGAAAATGTGGATGAAAGGCTTAGGAAAAGTACAAGGTGGAGTGAATATGGCTAGAGAAACTGAAAAGGAAGACTAATGTGACTTACGTAGAACACAATCCTGCGGAAAGACAAGAGATTTTGCAGAAATGTCCCTTGGACATAGTGCCTTCACCCCAAAGCCACTTATCAAATATTTCTTTCCTATATTCAGTAGTCTTTCCCTTATCCGTGGAGAATATGTGCAAAGACTCAGTGGATGCCTGAAACCAGGAATAATAACAAATCCTATATACTGTACAATGGTTTTGAAAAATACATACATAGCTATAATAAAGATTAATTTCTAAATTAAGCACCATGAAAGATTAGTCACAATGACTTTCCACAGATTTTATCAGTCTCTGCATACGATTTTTTTTTTGTTCCTTAAAGTTGAGAACTTTCCAGCAATATAGGCACACCCATGTTTATAGTAGCACAGTTTATAATAGCTAAATCTTGGAAACAGCCCAGTGCCCATCAACTGACAAATAGCTAAAGATGTGGTTCTTTTATATGAAGGAGTACTACTCTGTCATAATGAAGGTTAAGCTTGAGACATTTCTAGCTAAATGGATGCACCTTGAGGGCATATTCTTAAGTGAAATAAACCAGACACACATGTATAAATACCGCATTGTTTCTCGGGTGTGAGAAACTGAAAGTGTAAGTAAGGACCAAAATGTATAATAAATATTGTGAAATAGGAAAAAAATGTTCAAATAGGAAGGAGAACTAGGAATAGGGTAGGGAGAAAGGGAGGAAAGGAAAAGAAAAATTGATGAGAAAAGAAGGAAAAAATGGAAACAAAGCTTTCATAAGTAAGGAGAGAAAAGGGGGTTGAAGGGAGGGTAGAACAGGGAAAAAAAAGACTCAAGCTGTGTCATGCACAGGTACAAATTCCCTATGATGAATACTATCATTATGTATATCTGAAATGTATCAATAAAATAAAAATTTTAAAAATAACAAAAGTTAGGAACTTTCACTTTTTAAAGAAAGCACTTTATGGTTTCTCTTTGGCATATCCGAATTACCAACAGCACTACTCTTGCCTGTGAAGCCATTATTAAGTAAAATAAGGGTTACTCGAACACGAACACTTCAATACCACAACAGTTGATCTGATAACTGAGATGGCTATTAAAGGCCTAATTGGTGCATTGCATATACAGTGGATAAACAAGACAAAGGGATGATTCATGTCTTGTTCAGGATACAACGAGATAGCTGGAGATTTCATCATGCTACTCAAAATTATGCACAATTTAAAACTTATGAATTATTTATTACTTGAATTTTCTATGTAATATTTTCAGACCATGATTAGGTAATTTAAACCAGGGAAAATGAAATCACTTTAACAGAGATTTTCAATAGGTAATAAAATACAAATAAGGAAGCCTACTGAATACAAAATTCTCCTTATGAAAATTTCTAACAAATGAGCTTTTAAGACAGATATTTAAGGAAAACTGACACTATATAAATGCATATCTTTCACTAAAAGACAGTTGGATTATGGGTTATGCAGCGCTACTATTTATTGAGTGCTTACTCTGTGCCAGGCACTCTGTTTGATTTTAAGCATCTCCCTGAGATAAATTACACAAGTTCTATTTTAAAGATGAGGAACTGAGGACAACAAATGTTAACTAGTGTACCTGGTAGGACACAGCTACTAAGCGTGGAAGCTAACATTCGAATACAGCTCTATTTCACTCCAGAAGTGATATTATTAAGCACAATGCTACATTATTTTTGTTAAACTCCCTGTGTGAAGTCACCTCCTATCATTGAGCTTCTGACTCTACTCACCTGAATTATAAATTTCTGGATAAATAAAAAAATCTTACTCATTTTAACTTTGGTTAAATTTTCTTAGGATGGAGTGAAAGGCAATCTTGCTAATACATCATAGACATCTATCAAATCTCTGGATTTCTTTATCAGAAATTGGAAAAATTATTTGTTTAGTGCCTATTATCCTGTTATGTAGACACTGTGTTCACACAACCACCTTCTTCAACACATTCAGAAGTAGATTCCAAATTATACTTTAGTCTTTAGATACGCACATTCGGGAATATGCAGTAATACACAGGTGCATATCTAACAGAGTGCTGCTCAAGTGTGTGTCCTGTATGTTTGAAATAATAACAAAAGAGCTATTTGAAATCAAAGCTTTGGAAGTATGTCTATTAATGCTAAGTATATCACCACTATTTGTGAGTGATGAAATGAATTCCATTAAATGGTTTTAGTTCTAAAATCACAAAATCAAGTGCTAATGCTCGGTGAATATGATAAAAAAAAATGAGTTCTATACTCACAATTCACTCATCTTGCCAAGCCAGTGAATTAAAGTGAAGCAAATCATTTGTTTTTTAGACTGATATTATGTGCTTTTATTATAATTGGTATTATTGCTGCCTGTTCTTAACCAATTTCACTTTCCTCTTATTTCAATGGTTGTCAAACTTGAACATCACAATATTAATCCTAGAAACAGCCCCCAGATATTCTAGTTCCATTGGTCTGGCATAGGGCCAGATATTCTTTGTAAACTGAAAAGTTTAGATGAATCTCATAAAGTTTATTTCTTCCTCATAATTAGAAAGATGATGCTTCCTATAATTATTAGAGTAATTTACACTTCTTTTGTGTTTTTCTGAATGAAAAATAAATTTTTATTTACAAAAACTGTTCCACAAACATTTTGTGAGCATCCACTCATATGCAGAAAAATTCAACAATATAGAAAATTGTATTTTATTACCTATTGAAAATCTCTGTTAATGCCTTAGTATATATGCTTCCAGGACTTTCATTTATGAACATGTAAGATGAATTTTTACATATTCTAGATTTATAATGTATTCTATATTGTTTTATCGGTACATGTTTGTAGTACATAATGTTTATATTCCTGTGTGGAGTTGGTACATGAACACACCACATCTTCATTCCTTTTTTCATCCTCTTTCCCTCCTCTCCCTGCATCACTTGATCCCTTTCCCGTTTGAGAAAGATCTCTCCCTACTTCCTATCATCTTTTGTTTTGCTCTTTATTCATAATTTGGGTTTCTCATGTAAGAGAAACTTTGTGATATTTAAGCTTGTGTGTCTATATTTTATGACTTGTATACTCTTTTATATTTTTTCCAGGTTTTTGTGTCAGTTGTTTAATTTTTAAAAATCTTCTTTCTTTGTTTTTTAAATTGGATGGTTTCTGTTCATCTGCTTCAAACCTATTTGGTTTTTAACATCAGTGCCTAAGTAGGAGATATATTATGCAGTTGTTTGATACAATCCTCTGTATTCAGTCTCTAATTAGCTTGCTAACCACGTTGTGTAAATCAGAAGATATAAACCAATTTCCTTAATATTTTTTCTCTGATTGTCTTTGTATCACTAAAATGTTGTATTATGATTGTGAACATGACAATTTCTCTTTATATTTTTGCCTTATGTATTTTGAGGTTATTGAATTTATATCCATATGAATTTTAAAGTGTAATGTACTGGCAAAATAAAACTTTGATCATTATTACTTGACTTTTTTCTCTGCTAGTGCTTTCATTTTTTATTCTATTTTGTCTTATATTAATACAGATACATTAACTTTATTTTGGTTGCAGTGTGCTTAGTATATCTGTTCCATTTCTTTAACATTAATATTTTTCTTTATGTTTTATGTGCCAATTTCAAATAACATTATTAGCTGAACCACATGAAATTTCATTTCTTATGGCCAAAAAATGATCAACTATTGGCTTTTTGTGTGTGTGTGTGTGTGTGGGTACCGGGGGTCGACCTCAGGACCTCACGTGCTAGCAGGCACCCGTGCCGCTGAGCGATATCACCGGCCCCTTTTTCGTATGTGGGTTCTGGGAGTCGAACTCAGGACCTCGCGCTTGCCAGGCAGGCGCTTATGCCGCTGAGCCATCTCACCGGCCCTGGCATTTTTAAATAGTTTACCTAATACTTATATTTTTACTATCCAGATAGATAATAATTGTCTTTAACTGGAGTATTCAGTCCATTTTCATTTAATGCAGTGTGTATTATGTGATTTTAAAACTACTTTGCATGTTTCATCATCATACTTTCTAAATTTACTTTTATCTTTATTTCTATCCTTTAGATTTTTTTTTTTTTTTTAATGTGGGTACTGGGAGTCGACCTCAGGACCTCGCGCTTGCCAGCGAGTGCTTGTGCCACTAAGCGATATCACCAGCACCATATCCTTTAGAATTTTAATCTTAACAATTTCTTCCTTTGTTGAGAGTTCTATATACAATTCCTATTCTTTTCTTTTTTTTTTGTACCGGGAACTGAACTCAGGACCTTGCACTTGCCAGGCAGGCACTGTGCCACTGAGCTGTATCTCTGGCTCTCAATTCCTATTCTTTTAATCACAGTCTAGAAATTTATATTCACCAGGTTAATGTAATTGGTTTTTCCACCCTTTTTTTAGAGAAACTTCTCACACTTCCATTTCACTCCCCTCTCAATTTGTTATCTTTGACGTATTTTAGTCCTATTTAAGACATCCTCGAATCATAATTATACATAAACTTAATATTATTTTGTATCTACCAGATACACCCTAGCTATTGTATTCTTTCCTGCTTACGCCTTTGATTCCCACATGGGATTATTTTCTTTCAACCCTAAGTAAATTTTTAGAACTTTTCTTGAAGTTATTCTTTTTGCTTTGTTTCCATTTGCGACAATATTTTTGCCCAGTTATGTGTATGGTTGTAATTTAAAATGACCTCCAAAAAGCTCATGTGTTGGGGGTTCTGAAAGGTGATTGGATCATGAGGTGTCTGTGTTCATCAGTGCATTAATCCCTTCATGGATTCATAATTTGATGGCCTTATTGGGAGATGAGGGACAGTTTGGAGGCGGGACCTGACTGGATGGAGCAGGTCATGCTGCCTTGTTCTTAGACCTATCCTCTCCGGCTCTCTTGCTCTTTCTCTGCCTCCTGGTGCTATGAGATGTGTAGTTTGGTTCACGCCCTTGCACAGGCCTAGAAACAATGGAGCCAGCTGGTGGTTGACAAAAACCTCCTCATTACAATTGACTTTCTCAGGTATTCTGTTGCAGTGACAGAAAGCTGACGACAGAATATGGAACTCAAAATGGTAAGTTATTTTCTTTCAGCACATTGAGGTATTTGGTTTTCTTTGGACAATACAGTACAAGTACTGTACACGGTAATTCCAGACAAAGAATACATTTCAGCATGATTTTAGAAGCACTCCTAATAATGAAGTCGAATTTCAACTCCAAGAGATTCACTTTTAAATATACTTTTCGTACAGTCACATCATATACTTGACTCATATAAATGGAGACTTAAAGAGTTCCTGTAGTTTAAGGATTAACTTCCCTTCTGAAATTTATAAATTTTCCAACAGGGAAATTTCACCACATGTTTGAATATAGAAGACTACAGATGGAGTGCGAGTGAACGTAGAATATATACTGGAATACAGAGCCATGATGTCAATGGTTATAATTTATATTTGTAGTCCACAGTAACCCAGTAACGTTTGAGGTATTACTATCCATACAGACCTCGGTGTTTCACGGAGCTCACACCTAGGGATTCCCAGGTGGCTCTGCGGAGACAATCTTTTCCCCCTTTGTATTTGCAACGCAGCACTGGGATCCTTGATGAACTGTTCAACAGGGAAAGAAGAAATTAGTAATTTGGTGTTGACTCTAAAGATAGTTTAAATGAGTTAATGACATTGATAGTTAACATCCTTGCAAAGAAGTGAATATTTATTTATGTAAGATATTGAACATTTTTAATAATATTAAAGGTAATACTTTCTCCTCGTCACCACAAAATGAACTACAAAAAGACGAAAAATATTTTTTAAACTGCACCTTTTAAAAGACAAATTCTCAGCTAGAATTATTAATTCATAGAAGCTATCTACTCTGTAAAGTTGCCATCTTTTCTTCAAGTAGAAAAATATGTTCTTTCTGGCACTTGCATTAAATATTTTATTAATCTCAGCTATAGAATTTATTTAGCTCTTACTGGTATTGACATTTCACTCCAAGTCACTAAAGTTAGGATTCTGTCTCTCTTTTCTTTTTTCTTTCTTTCTTTCTTTCTTTCTTTCTTTCTTTCTTTCTTTCTTTCTTTCTTTCTTTCTTTCTTTCTTTCTTTCTTTCTTTCTTTCTTTCTGTTTCTTTCTTGGCATTACTGAAGATGGAACCCAGGGCCTTCCCATGACCTATGTCTCCAGCCTTTTTATTTTCAGACTTTATTTTCCTTATCTCACTCTCTCCCCATAGCAATAATTAGTATGGTGCTTTTCACACATTCGGAGTTTAATACATTTTTAAAATACATTGAATTTGTTAAATTGGAAATATTAAATACATTGTCTATAAATCAATGTGTCATAAAACATTTCAACTGAACCACAACACAAAAACTAAGCACCCAGAGTTATATCAGCACGGTTTATAATAGCTAAATCTTGGAAACAACCCAAATGGCCATCAACAGATGAATGGATAAAAAAGATGTTTTTTTTTAATATAATGGAGTACTAGTCTGCCATAAAGAAAGATAAACTTGACATTTATTGCTAAATGGATGGACTCGAAACCATACTCTTCAGTGAAATAAATCAGACACACATGTAAATATTGCATGTCTCACTGCTGTGAGAAACTGAAAGTGTAAGTAAGAACAAAATTGTAGAAGAGATATGGTGCAATGGGAAGAAATTATTCAACAGGAAAAGGGAACTAGGGAGGGGGAGGGGAAAAGGAAGGAAGGGAAAAGAAAAAATGAGAAAAGGAGAATAAAATGGAAACGAAGGTTTGTAAATAATGGGGGAGGGGCTGAAGGCTGGGAGAGTAATGGGAGGGAAATATAGGACAGAATCAAGGTATATCATGTACATGTACGACTTCCCTCTGATGAATGTGATCAATGTATATATCTAAATTGTACAATAAACTTTGTTAAATTTTTTAAAAAGACCCCAAAGTGTGTTAAAATACTGTCCAAGCTCAATATCCAGTTAATAGTAAAATTAAATCTAAAATCTAAGCTTCCTAATGCTTACTACATTCTTTTCCTTAACCAAATTTTTTAAAAGCAAAGTTTATTAAAATATTAATTTACAGTTTGCCAATTGAAATTTCCTTTCAAGTATTTAAAATTTGGAGGTACTTAATGTAATTGCTATATTTTGTTACTGACTCTGGTGACTTAACTTCCTGCATTCAATTATTTTTATACTCTTTTTCTTTATTTTTCTTTTCTTTTATAAAAATAAGTTCCTAGAGATCTCATTTTCTTAAACATATTGTGTTGTATTTCCTTCCTGGGAGATACAAACTGAACATCTACTATAATGTTAACATTACAAGAAGTGAATCAAATGGAGTGGACCATTGTCTCCAGTCTGAATTTCCTCATTGTTCACAGAGTGTTTTCATAGCTGTAAGATATTTTTCATATAACAGGTTAAGAATTGAGTGGACAGGCCAGTGAGATAGCTCAGCAGCGTAAGCACCTGCCGGGCAAGCGCAAGGTCCTGAGTTCGACTCCTGGTACCCACATATGAAAAAAGGGCCGGTGATATTGCTCAGTGGCACGGGCTCCAGCTGGCGTGTGAGGTCCTGAGGTCAACCCCCAGTACCCACAAAAAAAAAAATAATTGAGTTGACTTCTATTTATATAAACTTGGCAGTAGAGAAATAACTTAGTATAGGCAAATAGGTGGCTGAATAAATGTTTGCTTAAGATGAGCTGTTTGTGAGATACTTTTATCTTATTGTTAATTCAATTTATCTTATCCAGAAGTTTTCTCTCTTTTTCTCTTTAGTAATGTTTGGATATGAATACTTCATAAATCACTGTTTAAGTCACATTTCCACCTTAAAATAGTTGTATAGAGTTGCAGAGTTTGTGTTTAACCATTCATTAATTGTGACAAAAAACTTGGTGCATTCTAACAGATTATTGGGATAATTTCAAAGAACGCTGTGCAAGGGTGTGGACAGGGTGAAGAGAAGCCAACAGGTGATGATTATGGACTCAGGGAGTGAGCGCAATGGGTGGGGAGCAATTGTCATCCCTTTCCTGAAGAGTGAATGGGCAAGCCGGTGATTTTGTAATTTTGGTCACCACCACAAACTTTAAAGAAGTAGTGACTGAATTTAATTTCCCTTAGGCAACAAGATAAGAAATATCTTTTCTTAAAAAAAAAAAAAAACTGAATTCGAGACAGATAGTACCATATAAGGGGGCTCTACTTGTACAGTCTGCACTCCTACCACTTACTCAGATGGAAACTACCAGGAATGTTTCCACACTTGAGTTATCAGACTAATATCTTGAATTAGAAGACGATGGGAACAAGAGATTGTAAGATGTACCCTGGAGTCAGAACCTGAGTGAAAATCTCTAAAACTTTATTCGTATATCATAGGAAGGAGAGCCAACCTTGGATGAAGGTGTGAACATCTGCTTCTTTTCATATTTCTCTTCCCAAACTCTAATGTAGGAGAAATGTCAACCTAGAAAGGGAGGGAACAGAATAAAAAATTGAAAGAAATGAAAAAAGTATAGTATATATTTTTGGTATCCACTCTTGCCAGATTTATCCACTCTTCCTGTCACAATTATGGTGGTGATTCCCTAAATTTCCAACTCGTGACTTCAGTCTTCCTCCTTGCCCATCACTCATGTCAGAGGGCATGTCCCTTTGCAGTCTGTGACATCCGTAGTGCAAACAACTCCTAAACCAGGCCAAACATCACCAATTCTTCACTCACACCTCAATATATCCATAGTCAGCCTGTGCCCACATGCTGCCTCTGCCCTACCTCTTGCACTTGAACCTTCTTTCATCTTCCTAGAAACCTCTCAACAGCTGGCCAGCCCCCAGCTCTGGGCTGTCTGCAGCCTCTGAGCCTGTCATTTTATGACGCACACCTCTGCCAGAATTATCCTTTTCAAACAGTGCTTTCATCAAATCTGTCTCCCAGAATCATTTTCTCTTGCTTATATCATTTCATTTAAAATGCTGAGTCTAGCATCTAAGGCCCTTTATCAGCTAGGGTCTACAATCCTCATATTTTCTTACCAAATATGTCATTACTCTTCAATATACCCCTATTCCAGCCAAAGCAAGTAAACCATCCCCTCCCACTTATATCTGAATCATCACTTTTATGTGCCATTTTTTTCTTCAAAACCTCAAATTCCCTCCTTTGTCATTTTCACTGGCCATGCTTATTACTTCTATCTTTGGGTCTATGACTGCAGGAATGTCTGCCTCAAGACAACAAGATTTCCCCTACTTCTCATATAGCCTATCTTTTGTTTTCTTCAAGACGCTAATGCTCATCAGTCATCAAAGTTAACTTCTACAAATTGCTGGAAATCTCATATCATTAATAAAATAAATTATGAACCAAACTGTAAACAAACTATGTATAACTTCAGAAGAATAAATGAACCTTTAAAAGCCTAATTTATTCACATATTTAACATTTATTAAGCATCTTCCACATGCCAGTAGCTAGGAATAGAAAAAAGATATTTTAAAACATTAAAGAAATAAAAAGTACTCAGTAGTTTGAAAGGTTTATCATAAAAATTTTCTCATTCCTAAATTGACAACAGTCATTTTTTGAAGCCTGATCATCACTGGGTCATTTGAAGACCAACACTTTATATCCAGGAGGCATTATTTAGTACAGTGCTTGAAAGAATTTACTCATTTAGCAAATAGTTATTGAATATCTACTAGATCCTGAATGCATAAGTGACTGAGCTCCATAACAAGAGGATTTTAAAGAATATTACTATATCTTCTGTAATGGAAAATATATTTTACTTTATTTAAAGTGTTGACAATGTATATAAAAACATGGGGTACTTGCTTTCAGAAGACCTAAAAATCACTCTGCATATTTAGTCATGTTGTGCTTAATTAAAACCCCACACACCACCCTTATAATAACATCAAAGATCTAAGTATCAACTGTTTTACCTTTAAAGGGTAAAACAAACGTCCACACTCTCCATTGCTGTAGGAAAGTTTCCCAAAACAGTGTGCTTTTTTTAACTTCTAAAAAAAAAAAATGTTAACCAAAAGCAGGAATCTAATATTTGTTTTATGCAGTTGAGCTGTTTACATAATTAAAATTCCAACTAATTAATATGGAAAGAAACACTCTGGGTACTTCAAACATTCTTAAAAGTAAAAATATCACAATTCCTCTGTGTATCATATTACAAATAAGTTACCCTGTAAATTTCTGAATACTTTTCTCCGTAATTTCTTCATACAGGTCTACTGGTTTCCCTAAAAGTATTCCCTTTGCCTGCTTTGCCATGCGGAGTCCAAACAGCAGAGAATGTGGACACCCAGAGAAGTATGAGTTCCACATCCACCCCAAAGGCTGCAGAAGTGCGTTAAAATGTTTTGACCAGTATGGGTCCAACCTGCTTCTTACTGGAGTGTCTCATTTCTCTTCTATAATGTATATATTGAACACGTTTTTTTTCATTTCTTAATAGCTGCATTTTTAAAGAGACTAATAACAGCACTTTTAAAATAAAAACTCTTAGACAGAGGTCTCCTATTAGAGAACTTCTTCTCATTAATGACCTTGAATTTGAAATGGGTCTAAGTCAAACACTCAGGTATGATGAGCAAACTTTGCAGATCTTTTTATAAACTACATATTCATGAGACGTATATTTCTGTCAAGAAAGAGTCCAGCTTCCTGTTTGAAATCATGGACAGACCACGAAGTCAGAGTCTGGCCTAAGTTTTGTTGGATCTGAAACCTACTCAATAGTGGGAGACCCTCTAAAAAAAGATGCGAAAGTTCAACAAAATAAGTTGTAAAAGTGATATTTGTTTAGAATGAGAAAATAAGTTAGCACAAATTATTATAGACTCAGTCCTTTTCTTGAGAGATCTCTTAGGCCATTTGCTAGAAATACTAATGGAGAAAGGCTTCCTAATGGTATCCTGGCTTCTCTCCTCCACCTGAAACTGACAATAACTCCAAGAAATTCACAGTACTCACCAGTTGAGGAACTTTGAATCATCAGTTCATAAATTGTATGCATGGCAAATTTACTTCTGTATGATTGTAAAAGATATTAATAAATAAAATATTAACATCCACTTAGAGGTCGACCTCTGGTACCCACAAAAAAAAAAAAGAAAGAAAGAAAATGAATGATTGAAATTTTTTCTTATGTAAATATATTGCTAACTGTTTAGTAGCAAAATGTTTGAAAACTGTCCTCCCAAAAGAACGATGCACACATCAATAGATACATTAATGCATGTTTTCTAATGGATCAATGCTTTTCCAGTGTCTGATAAATACATAGTAGCTGAAAATATACTTGCTGTTATTAATATTTACTTTGCACCACTTTTTAAATAAGCCTCCTAAATATAAAGCGATGTCCTTTTAAGTGGTATATATTGTACACGAATAGCTATTACCTTCTAAGCATGTATTAATATAGGATAACTTAGGCTAGTTTTTCCAAGCTGAGCGTTTACTTTATTAAATGATTGATGTTGAAGGCATATTACTGCTGTTGAGAAATTTAAAGAATTGAAGTTTTAGAGCAAATAATCATTAGGAGATACTTTCTAATCTCTTGTTATTCAAAGTAAGTCCAGCACTGGAATTGTTGACACAATCAGAGGGCTTGTTGGGTGTTATCTGTCACACAATTGAACAATTCAATGATTATTTAAATGGATTTTCCAGCAAGCCTTTAAAACCAATCAAGAAAATTATTTGCATCATTCAATTTTCTAGACAAAAGTTTCCTAGAATAATAAATTCATGTTGATGAAAAGTGATAGTCATGTTAAAGGAGAGAGTCAAATAATAAAATGGTGAATATAGAGAGCATGAACAGTGTAGGTATAGATGATTGCTGTCTTACTGTGGTTATTCCTAAGCCTGGGCTACGAAAGGATCCATTTAGGGGTGTGATCAGTGTAAATTGTCACCTCTATGTGAGATGTCAAGACAATGTAAGGTTACCAGAGATGATAGTTTCACTTGTACAAGTGTCATATTTTTTTCTTTCAGTTGTGTAATCATTTGTTAGATCGTTCAGTGGCACGATGTTTGCTCAGCAGTAGTCAAAATGCTGGAAATCTTGCATTGAGACACTAGAAGCTGGACAAAAACTGGGAGGAATTATGACTAGAACTTGTAGTTCATTTCTCAGCTAACAAAAAGCAAATTAGACTGATAATAGATTTCATCCCCAAACCAAAGTGCCTGTACTATCAGTTTTTTTAGCTGAACCGACAATCTGATGGTTTGTTCTCTTCCAAAATCTTTTTAGTTATTCAGTACTGGAGATACCAAAAGATTTGAAGAATTGTGATGTTAACATTCCTCTCCTAAAAGAGAATATGCTCCCATCTTAAGATGCTAATGTTATAGCTAAAGAAGCTGTAGTCTGAACAAGCACCATTACAACTTCATTAACTTCTCTTCTGGCACTTCTATTAGGGGAATTCTCTACTGTTTGCTAGACTAATAATCATAGCATATAGGATTATTCCCATTTTCCAGGCCTATATTGAAACGTATAGCAAGATTTTTCCCGAAAGGAGAATTGATAGGTGAAAATGAACTCTGGATGATGCAGAGAATACCCTGCAGAAAAGAATCAGGTTACCAACAATAAGTCCCTGTCCAATTTACAGGTAGATGCCAGTGGGCTTTTATACACAAATTCATACCAGTCATTGGGAGTCAATCAATGTTTTAGTTTTGGCCAATCTGGCCCCAATAAATTATCAAGTAGTGTTATAATATTTCAGTACTGCTTGTTAAAAGTGAGCTAATACCAGGCAATGATGTTTGCAGTATGGAAATCCTAAAGCAGAATTAAGGCCAAAGAACAGTGACACGTTTACTTGGAAGACTTGTGAAAGTTCGTTAACCACCAAGAACATATCATCTGTGTTCTAGTCTGCTTCTAAGACCTATTTTTAGGTGAATTCAGTTTCAAAAGCCATCTTTCACAAAAGGTCCCTCCTGTTATTTCAGTCGAGACAGGAACTTCTTTTTCTGAGTACAAGATGATATGGGATTTTAGATTTCTTACTGTCTTGACTGTTGTAGTATTTCTTCTTTTTTTAATCTACAGAGTTAGCTAACAGTTAAATGCAATTATCCAGGAACGCAATGAATGTGTTATAAAAAAAAGTCTGAAACTTATACTTATTTCAGGAGCTATTCTTGAATTAAGAAAAGTTCTCTATGAGTTTTTCAAAACCTGTCTGAAGTCTCTACACTCATCCTTCCTTTACTTGTGGGACTAAGTTAGAGTCCCTTCATTTTCACTGGCAAGATTTTGGGATAACCTCCAAAAGACCTTTTCTAACATCCTTCCAAATAGTTCAGGTTTTCCATGAAATATGGGATAGTTCATGTCACCTTTGGGATTTTCCCATTTTGTTTTTTCCATACAACATTTTGCATCAGACACCTCTATTAACATACGATCTAATTTGTACAGATCTGGGATCCCTATAATATACACTCCTGTGACAATTCTAAGTTTTTCTATCCTCTATTGGCTTTAAAAAACATTTGACAGTGGTTCTCAAATCAAAGGGAGACTAGGACTTAAAATTAACTTCAAAAATTTTTCTTTTTTTAGTAATTAATTTTATTGGTACATTTTAGATATACATAAATGATCATATTCATCATAGGAAATTTGTAGCTGTACATGATATATCTTGATGCTTCTTTTTTTCCTATTCCCCCCTCCCTTCAACTCCTCTTTCCCTCCTTATTTACAAAAGCTTTGTTTCCATTTTCTCCTTTTTTTCTCTTTTTTTCCCTTTTCCTTTCTTTCCTTTCCCCTCCCCTAGTTCCCCTTCCCATTTGAATATTTTCTTTCTATTTTGCAATATATATTATAGGTTGGTCTTTATTTACACTTTCCATTTCTCACACCAGAGAAACCATATGATGTTTTAATATATGTGTCTGATTTATTTCACTGAACATTATGATCTAAAGGTGAATCCATTTACCTAGAAATGTTTCAAGTTTATCATTCTTTATGGCAGAGTAGTACTCCACTGTATAAAAAACCCACATCTCCTTTATCCATTCATTGATGGACATTTGGGCTGTTTCCAAGATTCAGATGTTATAAACTCTGCTGCAATAAACATGGGTGTGCATCACTGTGTTATGATGCTTTTAATTCCATTAGGATGATATCAAGAATGGGAATAGCTGGGTCAAATGGAACTTTTAGTTTTAGTTTTTGAGGAATCTCCACACTGATTTCCACAGTAGTTGCACCAGTCTACACTCTCACCAAGAGTGGAGAAGGGTTCCTTTTTCCTCACAGCCCTACCAGTATTTGTTATTGGTTGATTTCTTGATAATACTATTCTTTCTGTGGGGAGATGGAATCTTATTATTGTTTAAGTTTGCATCTCTCAAATGACCAGTGATGTTGAACATTTTTTGTATATTTATTTGCCAAATATGTAAACCATATTTGTATATTCGTTAGTATTTCTTCATCTGAGAAGTATCTATTCATTTCAGATGCCCATTTTTGGATTGGGTCTTTAAATTTGGAGGATCTGATTTTTTTTTTTTTTTGAGTTCTTTATATATTCTAGATAGTAGTCCTTTGAGGAACATCTGGCAAAAATATTTTCCTACTCTGTAGGTTGTCTCTTCATTCTGTTGGTGATTTCTTTTGCTGTGCAAAAACTTTTAATAAGATGAGATACCAGTTGTTGATTCTTTAATATTTCATCTGTGTTTTGTTCATAAAGTCTTTGCCTACACCAATGTCTTTAAGAGTTCTACCTATTCTATCTTCCAGCACATTTAGTGTTTCTGTTTTAATATTTAGATATTTGATCCATTTTGATTTTAGTTTAGTGCATGGTGAGAGATATGGGGGTAATTTTAATCTTTGGCATGTGGAAAGCCAGTTTTTCCAGCACTATTTATTAAAGAGGCTATCTTTCTTCCAGTGAAGGTGTTTGGCCATTTTGTCAAAATAAGGTGGCTGAGTGTGTTTGGAGTTGTTTCTGCATCTTCTTATTCATTGATCCTCAGGCCTGTTTTATTTTTTTGTTTGTTTGTTTTTACAGTACAATGCTGGTTTTTTTTTAATCACAGTAGCTTTGCATTATAATTTCAAATATGGTATTGTGATGCCTCCCTGACTTGCCTTTGTTGCCCAGAATTGCTTTTGCTATTCTAGGTCTCTTCTAATTCTAAACGAATTTTAGAAATATTTTCTCTAATTCTGTGAGGTATTTCTTTTTCAGAGTACTATAGCTTTCAATGTAAAAGTCTTTTACTTCCTTTTGATTCCTAAGTATTTCATTTTTTTCAATGCTATTGTGAAAGGTGTAGTTTCCCTAATTTTTCTCTCAGTGAGTTTATTTGTGTACAGGAATGTTATTGATTTTTGAGTGTTGACCTTTTATCCAGCTATGCGACTGAATTTGTTTATTAAACCTAGAGGTCTTTGGTGGAGTCTTCTATGTAGAGTATCACGTCATCTGCAAATAATGATAATTTAACTTCTTCCTTTCCTGTCTTTATTCCTTTTATTTCATTCTCTTGTCTAATTGCTTTGGCTAATGTTTCCAGAACTAATTGGATAGGAATGGTGATAGTGGACATCCTTGTCTTGCTCCTGATTTTAGAATGAAAGCTTTCAGTTTTTTGACCATTTAGTATGATGTTGGCTGTTGGTTTGTTATAAATGACTTTTATCAGATTGAGATAAACACACTCTATTACAATTTTCTGTAGGATTTTTATCATGGATGAGTGTTGCACTCTGTCAAATGTTTTTTCTATGTCCATTGATATCATTGCATGCTTTTTGTCCTTGGCTCTGTTGATATGGTATATTACATTTATTGATTTACATATGATGAACCATCCTGCAACCCTGGGATGAATCCAACTTGGTCGTGGTGTATAATCTTCTTGATGTTTGCTGCATTCTGTTTGTCAGTATTTTATTGAGGATTTTTACATCTGTGTTTATTAGAGAGATTTGCTGCTAGTTCTCTTTTTTGTTTGGATCCTTTTCTGGTTTTGGTATCATGGTAATGCTTGCTTTAAGGAAAGTGTTCAGGAGCATTGCATCCCTTTCAATTTCATTAAAGAGTTTGAGGAGTATTAGTATTAGATCTTCTCTAAATTTCTTGTAGAATCCAGCAGTGAATCCATCAGCACCTGGACTTTTTCATTTGTTGGTAGGTTTTTAATTACATATTCAATTTCTTTGACTGATATTGGTTTATTTAGAATTTTTATATTTTCTTTATTCAGCTTTGGTAATTCATATGTATCTAGGAATCTGTACATTTCTTTTGTGTTTTACATCTTATTTGAATATAGGTTCTCCACGTATTTATTGAAGATCTTCCAGATTTCTCCAGGATCTGTTGTGATTTCACCCTTTTCATTCCTATTTGCATGGATTTGAGTCTTTCTGTCCTTTTTTGATAAGGGCAGCCAGGGGTTTGTAAATTTTATTTAATCTGTCAAAGAACCAACTCTTCAATTCATTAATTCTTTGCATTGTTTTCTTAGTCTCAGTTATATTAATTTCTACTCTGATCTTTATAATTTCCTCCCTTGTACAAGATTTGGGCTTGACTTGTTCTTTTTCTAGAATTTTAAGGTTCAACATTAGATTGTTGATTTAATTATGTTTTTTCCTTATGTGGGAATTCACTGCTATAGATTTCCCTCGTAGCGCTTTCATTGAGTTCCCATAAGTTCTGGTATGTTGTTACAGGATTATCATTTAGTTGTAGAAACTGTCTAATTTCTTCTTTAATTTCCTGTGTGATCCTTGGTTGTTTAGAAGGGTCTTATTTATTTTTCACTTGTTTATAGAGTTTTTGTGGTTTGTATTGCCGTTGATTTCCAAATGTATTGCACTATGGTCTGATAATATGCATGGGATATAAGCTAGTATGTTGGCCTACTATGTAGAACAGCCTATGTGCATTATGTAGAAGAATGTGTATTCTGATGTTGTGGGGTAGAACACTCTGTAGACATCTACTAAGTCTATTTGTTCACTGGTTTGTTTCAGTCTTGATATTTCTTTTTTAATTTTTTGTCTAGTTGTTATGTATTTTAGTGACTGTGGGGCTTTGAAGTCACCCATTAGTGCTTATATGTTATTGCTTATTTGATCTTTCATGTCCATTAATATTTGTTTTATATAGTTGGGTGCACCAGTATTTGGTGCATATATATTTATGATTGTTATCTCTTCCTATTGGAGTTTTACCTTAACAAGTATGTGATGACCTTCTTTGTCTCTCTTGATCTGTCTTGGCCTGAAGTTTACTCTGTCTGCAAATAGAATAGCTACCCCTGATTTTTTCCCAGTTCCTGATGCATGAAGTATTGTTTTCCATCCTTTGACTTTCTGTCTATTAATTTCTTTTTGAGTTAAATATGTTTCTTTTATGCAGCATATTGTTAGATCTTGTTTCTTGATCCATTCTACCAGTCTGTTTCTTTCGATTAGCGAATTGAGACCATTTACATTGTCATATTATTTTCCAGTTGTTGATTCCCTGTCTTTCCTCTCTGTTTAATTGCTTGCATTGCCTGGTGGATTATTTCTACTTGTGTTCATGTAATGGTAGACTTCCTTATCTCTTTCTAGATATCCTTCAGAATATTTTGGAATGCTGTGTTTGTTATCATAAATTTCTTCAGTTGTTCTTCGTCATGGAAGAATTTTATTTCTCTACTGATTTTGAAAGATAGTTTTGTGGGGTAAATCAATCTGGGTTTGAGGTTGATTTCATTTTTGACTTGAAATACTTCACTTCAAGCCCTCTTTGACTTAAAGGTTTGTACTGAGACATTTGCTGTGATTCTGCTGGGTTTTCCTTTATTTGTTTCTTTTATCTAACAGTTTTTATTTCTGGAATCTTGACTATTATATGTCTGGGGTAGATTTTTTTTTTTAATCATGGCTAGTTGGAGTTCTATACACCTCACTGATCTGCATGTCAAATTCTTTCTCCATGGTTGGGAAGTTTTCTGCCATTACTTCTATTAACAGGTTTTTTATGTCTTTTGCACTGTCTCCTGCTTTGTCGTTGACTCCAATCAATCTTACACTGTTCTTCTTTGCATCATCTTGCAGATGTTGGATTGATTTTTCACGGTCCCTTCCTAATTTTAAGAAATCTTTCTTTTCCTGATCACTAAACATAATCTTGTCTTCTAGAACTGACATTCTGTCTTCACATTAGTTCATTCTGCTGCATATACTTTCAATAGAATTTTGAGTCTCCTAGATATTTGTTTGAATCTGTTTCACGGATTCCATTTCTTTTCTATGTTAGGAATTCATAGTTCCCATCATTTTCTTAAGCTCCTCTTTTTTGTAATTTGTGTCTACTCTAGCTTCACTGAGAAAGTCCTTCATTATGATTATCATCTTTTTTTGTACCTGAGCAATTATTTGTGATCTGATTTCTATAGCATCATTCATCTGTTTTATTACTTCCATGGTTACTATTCCAGAAACTTCAAGTGGGTGGCTTCTGATTCTCTACTTCATTGTACCCTGGACTTGCCATGGGTGGGCTGGAAGTGTGGGATTGCATTTTGCTTTTGCATCTTGTCATTTTCTAAGTTTTAAAAAAATTGTTTTCTGCATTGATGCTTGTAAATTGCTTAAGGTAGGTAGCAGTATCACCAGTATCAAGGCCTTCCTAGGAAATGACTATTCCTCAGAGACATCTTCTAGGGGAAGCTGGCTTTTGGCCATTGAGTCTGTCCCAGATCCTACCTTCCCAATTTATTAGGGATGAGAAGTTGCTGCCTATTTGGCCCAGCACTCCATCCTTTGGTACTGGATTATGATAGTGATTATTAACTCATGTGATCACAGTGTTGTCATACAAGGGAAAACTACAGATTACAACAGGTGTAACACCCTGGGTAAAGTAGTATAATTAACAATAACAGTGGCATCAAGGACAGCCTAGAAACTGACCAATTCTGGTAACAGTTAATTTGGTATCTTTAACCACAGAAGCAAGATCTATAGTTATATAACAAAACCCAACATAAACTAGGAACTTGCATGTGGTGAATTTCCCCTTAGTAGAGTGATTTTACCCTGTGTGTGGGGGGGGAATTTAAGAGGTATAGGAGAAAAAGTAGACAAATAAGTGAAGAGAAATATAGTAGAAAGAAGCCTGAGTGACAACGGATGATCACATATGCTTTGAGAAACTGGAGAAGACAGGAGAGAAAGAATGAAGAAGAAAGCAAAAGAATGTCAAAGTGAACCAGAAAAACTAGGGACAATGTCCATTCACATGAAAAAATCAAAAGGGAGAAAAGGGGAAAGAGAGAAAAAAAAGATGAACAAAACAAAACAGAAACAAACAAAGATTAAAAAAAAGAACACCACCACAACAACAAAACAAACAGAGAGAAAAACAAACAAACAAAAAAAAAGAAATTCCTTTGTTGTCCACAGTTCTGTGGTAAAGTCTAAGTCAGAACCCAAATCTGTGCTGGGTAGCCCCACCAAGTCTGCAGTAGGATTATTGCTCAGTGTGGGGCTGTCTTGGCCTCCGGATGTGGGGGTTGGGACTAGAGTCTTCAACAGCAACTCTGGATGCCCCTCGGTGACCTGCTCACCTCTCCTTACCCTGTATGTCTCCACATCACTCACTCAGTTGCTGTGGCACCCTTCACTGCTGCTGTGGGGACAGCCCAAGGCTCTCCTGAGTCCAGTGAGTCCAGTGTGTCTCTTTTCTTTCACACCACTGGGAGCAGGGAGGAAGGAGTGTTGCATTCCAGTACATTACTTTTACTGCCACTCCAGTCCCTCAGCTTGCTGTCTCTAGGGTTCCAGTTAGCTGCTATGGTGCATGATATTTACTGCTCTGCTCCACTGGTGTGTTTCTCCCTGTGGAGCACTGGACTCTTCATGTGTCCCTGCAGGTTCCATGCTCCACTCTCACGTGTGAGCTGGACATGTGAGTCCCAACTTGATGGTTCCCAACTCAGTAGAGGTTGTTTTATATTTATTGTCTCATAGTCTGAAGAAAAAAAAACTGGTGGGCCACGGTAGGGGGGCAGCTTCCTGGTCACTCACCCCTGAGTGCACCAGCAAAATTTGCTGGCTGGCTCCAGTGTCTTCTTTTTGAAGGAAGGCAGAAGAGGCAAGGGCCCATGTACCTGTTGTAACCTGACAAGGCTAATGCCATCTTATGAACAAACCACCATTTCGCCTGTCCGGCTCCTGCTTCCCACCAAATACCATTAGATAAGCCTCTCCTTTGTTTAGGCTAGATAAATTCCTTTCTGTTTAAGTTGAGATTCCCCCATAGTGACGAAATGCACCTTCCCGCCTCTGGCAACCCATAATAAGATGTTCCTTTTGCCCAATGAAATAATGCCAAATACCCCGCGCCTAAAAGCCTAACCAATAAGTTTGTAAAATTACTTTATTAACCGTCGCTATTGGCTTCTGTACAACTGCTTGCTACTATAAAAACTACACTCTACCTGCCCCTGGGGCTCCTCTTTGTTCTGGCATAGAGGACGCCGCTGGGTACCAGCTAAAATAAAGAGCTCAATTTTTATTTTTGGACATCCTCCCTTTGTAGTCTCATTCATTGAGTACAACATTTGGGGGCTCGTCCGGGATCCCTTATTTTGGCCTCTCAATTTTTTCCCCGGCATCTAAAAGGTAAGACACTCTCTAAATTTTGTTCCAATTTGGATGGTGCGCACCAGTTGGGGCGATGGGAACACGCTTCCCTGAGCCGGTGGAGTGGGATGCCCTCCGTTTATTTGCCTTAGGGATTTTGGACTTCGGTCGTTGGTTTTAGGCCTTTTAGGCTTTGGTTTTCCTAAGGATAATTTGTGTTTTAAATTGCTATAAATTTGGTTTCAGGAAAATTCGGATCGCCGAGTAATCTGTGTTGTTTCTTTTGTACTTTTGTCTTTGTTCGTCCGCCTTTCTCTGTTTCTCTACATAGCATGGGGCAAGGACCTTCCACGCTGCCGACTCCCATGTTAATTGGCCAGATTTTTTTAAAAAAAAAGAACCTTGTAAAACTTCCAGAGAGGTGATAAGGTAAAGAATGCAGTTTCCATGGCAACCAAGGACTTTGTAAGGCCTCCAAAAGTGTATTTAAGGAGGGGGCCTCAGTGCCTCCTTGCCTGGCAGCTAACCCTTGGGGGGCCGAGGTGCCAAAAAGCTGATTTTCAGCTGGCCCCCCTAGATCGGCTGCAAGGCAGGACGCAAGGCTCTAAATTTGAGGTCGGGAGTGGTGTGGTTATTGTTTGTGTTTCTCCCGTGTTACATCTATGTCACCCCCCCCTTGCGCCTGCACTTCCAAGTCACTGTTACCAGAGGAATTCAACCTGCCGGTGGGAGACCATTTGTTAGTCTCAAATTTCGTTTGCATTTCAAATTGAGTGGGGAGACAGAACTTGCTTAGATAAATTGTAACTGTGGGTTACTATATTGTCCAAGTCATTGACATAATGGGTTGTGCTGGCAGTAAGTCAACTGTTTTAAAATATATGCTTAACAATTTTGATGAATTCAATGTGGGATGATAAGCTAAAGGGTCGCTCGACCCCCAGGTAATCAATGGAGTATAAAATATTTTCACCGGAAAGCCTGAGCACCCAAATTAGTTTCCATATATAAACTGGTTGTACGTGGTGTGAGTGCTACCCCAATGGCCAGCCTGGACGTCACCAGCCTGGCACTGCCTGCAAGCATCTAGGAAAGTTTTACAGGAGAAATCTAATTGCAAATTTTGAGTAATTGGCACTTATACTTTTGGTTTTCAGTTTAAACTGATGTGCATAAAACTTCTTGTGCACTACAAACTCCTGAGTGATGATTAATCAAAATTACTATCTAAAAGGAGCAATGTAAATGCCTGCTTTGTCAAAACATCAAGTAAGCTGAGTAAGCCACAGTGGAAAGCACAAGCTGGGTGCCCTGGCTCAAAACACCTGGGACAAAAAACCTTATCCTGAAGCATGCTTTTCTCTTTCTCCGCATACAAAGAGGGTCTCTGCTCTTAAATCACAAATGGCTGCAGCATTTGCAGCTAGCGGGAAACTGGGCGTAATTGTAACAACCCAGGAACAAGGGGTCAAAATAAGTTTTGACAAAGATATATCAAGGAAATTTATATAAATGATATTCTTACAGAGAAAATGCTAAGAGAGTAAAAAAAATGGTTTGAATATGTGACAGAGGGTATGAAGATGACTGAGCTGGAAGCTACATAGAAGGAAAACATGAAAGTTGTCAGTATTTTTATGAAGGAATTTATTTTTTGTTTCTTCCAAATTCTTATGAGAGATCTCTGCTATTGACCTACAAATAACTCTGACTAGTCTGTTTGTAATTACAAACTTCTAAAATTATAAAAGTTACTATAATTTAATTTGACCAATATATATGAGTGCACTCTGATTTTTTTAAATTTGTCTGTATGTTTTGTTTTTCTGTGTGCCCAACCTGTAAACAGCTGTTTTATTTGAGCTCAACAAATTTTCTTTTTGCATTTTTGGATTTTTGAAACGTTTGTCTGGTATGCTTCCACCAAAAGTTGCCAGCTGGCCAAAATGATGTTAAAATTGGTTCTATAAATGTAATACATGTTTTGTTTATTGTTTATTGTTTATTGTTATATTATAATTTGAGAGTTTCTTGTTGTTCAAAATAATGTGTTAAGTGATCTGGTTTTCATAGGTCATCAAAAATTGTTAGACAAAATGTATTATTGTGATATGTTTACATTGGTCATCATCAACAGGTTAAATTTTCTAAAACAGGACAATGAGGTTTTCTGATTTAAAGATGTTCTGGTACAAAACTAAATTAAGAAACAAAAGTTTTTATATGGCTATGACAATTCAGTGTTGCTGATCTCATAGTATATTAAGTGTATTCATACCTTCCAGATGTACAGGTCTTCTAAAATATAAAAACTGGGATTGTTTACAGAGATAACATTTTCTTTCTTTCTTTCAGATTCAGACACCTACCTTTGCTTGTGCTCCAGATATTTATGATAAGAGGTTCATACTAATATAAGGTCACCAGTCAAATGATAATTTTTAACAAAAACCTATGTGATGTATATTCTATATACGTGCCACAGTATTTAGAGATGCCTAAATATTAAACAGTCCAGATAATGTCATAAAATTTCTTCAGTGATGTCCTATTAAAAGACAAATTAGATAAAAGCATCTTATGTACTAGATAGAGATAATTGACTAAAAAGCTCAAATTTGTGTGCAGATTGCTAAGTTTCTAGGATTTATATTAAAGGATGGAACATGCTCTCTGCCAATCTCATGCACTCAGGCCATTCAGGGCCTCTGAGTGTCGGTGACCAGAAAGGAGTTGAGGGAATTTCTGGGAACCGTTGGGTACTGTCGCCTTTGGGTCCCTAATTTTGCAGCAATAGCGAAGCCCCTCTATGAGGCTTTAAAAGAGGAAATAGCCCCCTGTTGGAGTTGAATCCTAAATGACAGGCTGCTTTTGAGGATTTAAAAGAGAGACTGGTAAGCGCCCCCACCTTGGCACTACCTGACATCACGAAATCCTTCCAGCTGTTTGTCCATGAAAAGGACGACATTGCTCGGGGTGTTCTTACACAAACACTGGGACCCTGGAAACGCCCCGTGGCATATTTATCTAAGAGACTGGACTCCGTGGCAGCAGGATGGCCTTCCTGCCTGCGTTCGACTGCCACCACAGCCATTCTAGTAAAAGAAGCTGACAAATTGACTTTGGGACAAAAGCTAAGTGTGTTTGTGCCCCATGCAATAGAGACTTTATTGAGAGGACCTGGAGGTAAATGGATCTCAGGAACCAGGTTGGCCCAGTACCAAGGGACCTTGTTAGAAGACCCCAGGTTAATTATCAAGACTGTGCAAGCTATTAATCCTGTCTCTTTTTTGCCCACTTCCCTGGAGCCACCTAAACATGACTGTGCTGAAGCCATTGAGATGGTGTACTCAGCCCGACCAGACTTGCAGGATGTGCCCCTTCAGGACCCGGACCTGACCCTCTTTTCAGATGGCAGCAGCATGGTAATCGATGGGGTTTGGAGGGTGAGAACAACGGTTGTCACCTTAGAGCGAACCATCCAGACAGAGGCTCTGCTTCCTGAGACAGTTTGTGATATGGACCTGATGTGCTTCAGTGACTGAGAGGTGCACTAACTGATCCCACAACAACCCTGTCTCCTGGCAACACAACGACTAGGTGTCCGGAGACTAGGAACTGTGCCATCTAAAGATGTTAAAGTGGATTTTACTAAAATTAAACTCACCAGCATAAATAAGAGATACTTAGTAGTTTTGATTTGTACCTATTCAGGATGGGTGGAGGCCTCCCCACTAAGACTGAAACACCGAGAGAGATGATAAAAGCTTTGATGGAGCTGATCATTCTATGGTATGGGCTCCCCATAATGGTAGGTTCAGATAATGGACCTGCTTTTGTGGGTAAAATGGTCAAAAGCCTTACAGCAGTGCTGGGGCTAAAATAAAAACTCCATACTATATATTGGCCACAAAGCTCAAGTCAAATAAAAGGACAAAACTGTACTTTAAACTACCCTGACAAAGTTATGCCAAGAGACTGGGGCTAACTGGGTTACTGTGCTCCCAGCAGCCCTCTTACAGTTGCGGTGCACACTGTACCGAGGTGGACTAACTCCATTTGAGATAATGTTTGGGAGCCTCCCCCACTGACACCTGTTTTAAATAGATTACAGGAGATGGAAACTTTGAACTTGCACCAACAGATGAAGGCGCTGCACCAGATGCTTCAAAAACTTCAACAGACTGTTATGGAGACATCTGAGCCCCATGCCCACGCCAGTCCACTCCTTCAAATCCGGGAGACCAAGTCCTGATTAGAGCCTAAAAGAAGAGCCTCTCCAACCAAAGTGGGAGGGACCCCACGAGGTGATCCTAACCACTCCCACTGCTCTTAAAGTTACAGGCTGTGCTCCATGGATCCAATGCTCCCGAATCAAGACATGGACACCTGAGCTTGCAGAAATGCGACTGTCTGCCCCAGAGACCTTCAGACCTCGATGCACCAAGAGACTTCAGCAAAAGCTGCTGCAGCTAAACACCAACATGACTCTGGTCACCACCCTCACCCTGTGTAGCCTCCTCCCCTTTGCCCTCCTCCGGGCCAGATGCACTCCCTATGTATCAGGAATTTCCCCTTTAAAACCATGTTTGGCTGACCTCCCCCTCCGTTACCTAAACTAGCTGAAAAAAAAAAAAAAAAAAAGATTGCAGAACTTACTAATCAGGATCTCATTAAGTCCCTTCAGGCTCTACAGTGCATGCTCTCCTCCATCCATCGGGTGTTCCACCAAAAACACCCACCACCTGACCCACCGACCACAGAACCTGCTCAAGCGGTGGAGCCAGGTACCCAGGTACTCCTCAGGTGATTTCACCAAGCCGGACTCAAACCCAGGTGGGAAGGGCCATACACCGTCGTTCTCAGCACACCAACCGCTATCAAGGTTGCTGGAAAGACTGCCTGGATCCACCATAGCCACTTCAAAGTGCTGCCGACCTCAGTCTCTCCACCCACAGAACCAGATAAGTGGACGGTGAAAAGGGGAACCAACACCCTAAAGATTAAGCTAAAAATTGTTCTTCTTGACCACGTATGTGTTAATGTCACTGATGTTATTAATATTGCTGCCCCCACCTATGATGAGTGGCCTGGAAGCCCTGTAAATAAGCCACATACAGAATCGCTCTGACCCTCTCTGCCCTCCCCCAGAGGTGATGTATTCATTTGTGGGGAAAATCTGGCTTTCACTCTCCTACCTGTAAACTGGACTGGGTTATGTGTCTTAGCTTCCCTTTTGCCTGATTTAGACATTACTTCAGGAGATAAACCCGTACCTATTCCTAGCTTCGAATATATAGCCGAATGGCATAAAAGAGCAATTGAACTCATTCCTATATTGGTGGGACTAGGCGTCACGGGAGCCATGGTCACGGGCTCCGCAGGCCTGGGGATTGCTGTACATTCTTATGCAAAGCTTTCCAACCAGTTGATTAAAGATGTTCAGGCTTTATCTGGAACCATCCAAGACATTCAAGACCAGATAGACTCCCTAGCAGAGGTGGTCCTTCAAAACAGAAGAGAATTAGACCTGCTGACAGCCAAACAAGGGGAAATCTGTTTAGCATTACAAGAATGCTGTTGCTTTTATGCCAATAAGTCAGGTATTATAAGAGATAAGATTAAAAATTACAAGAAGACCTATTACCAAAAAAAAAAAAAAAAAAAAAAAAAAAAGGAGCAATTGGATAGCCCTCTTTGGGAGCATGGAATAAAATGCTTCCCTACCTCTTGCCTATGATTGGACCCCTGATTATATTACTAGTCCTCCTTACCATAGGACCATGTGTTGTCAACAGTCTAATTAAATATGTTAATTCCAGAGTTCAGACCATTAAGCTCATGGTGCTCAGATCTCAAGGATGGGAGCAACTCCCTATAACTGACCAACCAAACGAGTCAATGATTTGACTCGTGCACATAAAATCAGTGGGGAATGTTGTAACCTGACAAGGCTAATGCCATCTTATGAACAAACCACCATTTCGCCTGTCCGGCTCCTGCTTCCCGCCAAATACCATTAGATAAGCCTCTCCTTTGTTTAGGCTAGATAAATTCCTTTCTGTTTAAGTTGAGATTCCCCCATAGTGACGAAATGCACCTTCCCGCCTCTGGCAACCCATAATAAGATGTTCCTTTTGCCCAATGAAATAATGCCAAATACCCCGCGCCTAAAAGCCTAACCAATAAGTTTGTAAAATTACTTTATTAACCGTCGCTATTGGCTTCTGTACAACTGCTTGCTACTATAAAAACTACACTCTACCTGCCCCCAGGGCTCCTCTTTGTTCTGGCATAGAGGACGCCGCTGGGTACCAGCTAAAATAAAGAGCTCAATTTTTATTTTTGGACATCCTCCCTTTGTAGTCTCATTCATTGAGTACAACAGTACCCAGGTCTATCCTGTGTGGCTTGATTTTGCCATGCTATTGTGGTCTCTCAGCTTTTTGGGAACTTTGCAGAATGGCAGTTTCTGTGCTATGCACAGGCAGAGGTCACACAGGCAGCCCTGTAGACTGCTTCACCTTTTTATAAAGTCCCATACTTATATTTTGTTTGGTCTACAAGTCTCTTATTTCAGGTTGATTTGGGCATCAGGATGTATGTACCTCCCTATCTTCCAATTACCTGTGTTTTTAGTTGATTTCCTCTGAGTAACTCCAATGTGTCTCCTCCTCAGCCATGTTGAATTCAACGAAATTTTTTTCTATTTTGAGAGACACTTAACTTTTAAGAAGTAATTGAGCTTAAAAGAAGAGGTTTCTAGCTGACCTTGAGGGAACTAATGCAAATCAGAGTGAAAGAAAAGACAAGAGAGAAACTGAGGCGCATAGAATGAGGGAAGATAAGCAGTTGGATAAAGATCTTGAAGTGTGAGTTGTGATTTAGAGGGAACTAAGAGGCAGATGGTTACAAGTTGTTGCAGTTCTCTTTTCCCTTGCTTAGTTAATGTCTTGGGAAAATGATTTCGGAATCTCAATTTCTTTTGAATGGAAGGGGGCTGGGGATATAGCTCAGCGGCACAGAGCCTGCCTGGCAAGTGCAAGGTCTTGAATTCGATTCCTGGTACAAAAAAAAATAGAGTTTTTCTTTTGAATGGAAGCTCCTGAAGCAAGCAGTAAAGTTATTTTCAACTTCTATCTTCCTGGGAGAATCTCCTGAAATAATAAAGACATATTGTATAAAAAATAATGGAAAAGTAAAATTATGTTAGTGGAGACAGCTGAATAATAAAACTGTGTTAAATTACATGATTAGCTGTGTGGGAATCCTCAATGTAGCTTTCTCCCACAGATGTTTCTGTTTTTTAGAGCCCCTAAAAGCATTTAAGAATGTTAGAACATCTCTCCATCAGTAACTTATGGTGTTCACAAGAACCCACAAATGTAACTATTTCTTTACTGCAGCTCTGCCATTACCTCTCCACTGACTGCTCTCCTTCTACTTTTACGTTTTCAGGCCATTCTCCACACAGCATCACAAATAAAACTTTGAAATTCACATGAAAATACTTCACTGTCTTCCTATCTCTGTTACATGAAAAGGCAAATCCTTACCAAGGCTTACAAAGCTATTGGTACTGCCCTTGAATGGAGCCTGGAAGATGAGCTGTGTAAAGGTGTTGAGCTCCCCAGAGCTGCACTACCAGTCTCCCACTCCACAGCTGAAGCCCACAGCCCACTATGGGAGATGTCGTATGCTCCAGAGATCTAGAATACTCTGGCAGTACTCTGAAAGCCTGCTTCTAGGCTATCATCTTTCAATTGAGCCATATCTCCAGGTTCAGGACTTGCTGTAGCCAACTGTGTGACTTACAGCCAAGAGGTACTCCAGGGGTACTGTGTGCTGGGATAAGAATGGAGCTTTACTGTGGTGGTCTGAAATGTTCATATATATGTATAAATCATTCAAGTTATAAGATGGAGCTAGAGACAAAAAAAGAAGGCAAAGATCCAAGTCAGGAGCTAGAAGCTTAAGTCATTTTTTTCTAAATTGTGTTATAACTTTGCAAATATTATGACTTACAACTGTTTTATCACAGTTTTTTATCACTATCATGTTTCATATTTCTGCCATTATCATGCCCTCTTTCATAACAAAAACATACTTAAACCAAGCCCTAACTTGCTTCAAAAGTGCAGAAAGCTCCTTTATTTGTTGTAGTATATGGAGTACTCAGGTATGTGCTTTCAGGATTCGTTTTTCAACTCCAGCTAAGTCTAGACTTGTACTAGGGATTTCAAAGTAGAAATCAGCTTTGTTTTTTTCTTGCAACAATTGGCACATTGATCGTATCCCATCTGAACTGTGACTCATCAGTAACTGGAACAGCAACAGTTGCTCAGGGATTCTGGGCAAATAATTCAAAGGATTCATCCTTACCCATCTTGAAAGTTCTGTTACAAAATACAACCAACATAAACACAATATGTTTGCAACAAAAAGTATAAGCATAATACCCGTGGAGATGAGTTCCCTGCAGGGCACAAGTTTCAGGATGAAACTAATGTACTTTTCTTTCAAAATATCTATAGATTCTGCCCCATCCACCCAGTTTTGAATGTACAAAAATCCCTTTTGAGTGAGCAAACCATCACATGAATAGAAACTATACAACATGGCATCTCTCCTTTCTCCCTGTCCTCACACAACCAGTAAGTTAGAAAAGCAAGAACCATATATATCTTGTTTACCCTGTATAGGGCACTCAATAAATATTCCTTGCTTAAAAGAACAAAAAGTGAGAATGAACAAAAGTCTTTGCTAGCAGATCTCATCAATGAAAAGTGACAAAATTTTTTTTCTGGCACCCACACATGAATTGAACATGGTACCTGCTGCTGGGTTTACATGGACTTAAGCAGCCCAGGCTTCTCATGTAGACTCTATCATGGCCATTTCCTTTCATTCTTTGAACCTCTGACAAGAGAATCATATAATGGTGAGTCCATAAGCCAATCAAGATCTGCCAAGATTTCTTATCTGTAAAAAGATAGCATTATTCTTTGGGGGGAAAGGCCTTCATAATGTAATTAATTTCTTAATAGCTAGTTTCAAATAGCATCTGACTATGAATATTTTATATATGCATATTGAAAAAAATGAGTCTGGAGTTTCTTTTGCAAACTTCATCACTGTCCAGAATAGCCTGAACTTTTGATCCCTCTAGTTGTTAGTTATCCACTGGCACTGGTCAGAGTGAGACCTCTGGAGCATTTCCTCAGAGTGAGACCTTTAGAGCACTATTGAACATAGAGGGAATGAAGGAATGTTAGAAAATGGCTATGCATCTCAGCATATTTAGGGTTCTGAAAAGTCCTGCCATTAAAAGAATTTTCATTTTTGAAGACCTGGACATTCTACCCACACTTATTTAATGTACAAATCTCTTTTAGATCAAATCATGGGTGGACCTATCTGAGAACAGTCTTAAGGAAACTCTATCATGGATTGCTGTATGCAATTCCACATGTTCAAACTGTCCTGTTAGATTACTTGACAAATAGTTCATGTTTCTGATTTCCTTTTTTTTTTTTTTTTTTTTAGTAATGCTTCAAGAATTAGACAATGCTTGGAAGCATTTTGTTTGCCATGTATCTTAGAAGTCTTAAATCAGCTCCCTGTTGCCCAACTGGGAAACTTACAGTACTCTAGCTATGTGTTACAAATGTTAAATACTTGGAGACACACTGTGTGGTTATAGTCTAATGTAATCCCAAACACACTAAAACACCATCAAACCAAGGACAAGAATTCCCAGGAATTTCCCGGGAAACCCAGGAAAATGCAAATGTGCTTCACTTCCTCAAGACAAATGATGTGAATATCCAGTCAGAGTGTGTAAGGAGCTAACAGAGAATGTAGAGGAGGCCTTGGGCTGTATATGTGAAGGCAACCAACAGTGGCCTTTATTAACTTCTACCAGAGAAGGAATCTATATTTCAGTCTCCTCAGGAAAATCACTCTATAAACCAGTCTATGATTTTCTTTTTCTGATCTTCATTGCAGCTGGTGATTGCTGAAAACGATGATCTCAGAGTCAGTTGCCCCTGCCAGACAGCTTGCACACAAGAGAGATGCCTTTGTGAAGCCAGCCATAGAAACCTGCATAAAATTGGCCTTCTTTCCTTAATAGAACTGCATGAACAAAGATGAGTTTGTTGCTGACTCAGAGCTGAAAGCTTTGTTTTGTAAAGCGTTCTGAATGTATTGCACTCTGCCAGAGGAGAAGAGCTCCTTCTTTAAGAGGAAAAAAAAAAAAATAGAGGAAGAACAGTAAGCGGAAATCAGACAACAAATCAGAGTGTACACCCTTCGGGTGGATATTTGTGTGTAAAGTGTCCCGAAACTTTTTTTTTCCTCTCTTGGTGAATACTGGTCACATTTCACAAGCTGAATAAAAATGAAAGGGAAAAGGAACTTTAATTAATGAGATGTCTTTTGATTTACAGAGCAAAACTGCCACAGCAGATGTACCAGCAAAGAGGATTAGATTGTCCCTTCTATGAGGCACTGAAATTTTCTTTTTCCCCTGTAGTAACCCCATTGAAGAGAGGCTGTCTTTAGTGTCTAAGATTCAGCACTGCAAAGGAACTGTTGTACTTGCACACAATGGGCCACTCTCACAAGACCAGACAGAAGATGTGAGGGGAGAACTAATACCCCTTTAAATCTGGGCAAGACTGTTTCAATTTTACTATTTTTAAAATGTTAAACGAAAAAAGAAAGGCGATGCATTTCAAAGTTGATAAAATATGCATTAAAGTGAATATCTTAACATATTCATGAGTAATGTTAATCATTTCGAAAACACAAACTGAGTGAAAAAGGAATCTCCACTTATTTTCCTTTGTTTTATTTTAATCAGCCTAAGGTGTTTTGTTTTGGTTTGGTTTTTGAATTTTGTTTTTGATTATTGTTGAGATGTTCCTCTAAAAACTTTTATCTGAACAGATAAGCCTACTTCCTTTTGAAGGGAAAATTGCCAAAATTTTAACTTTAATTGCCATCTAAGGACTCAAATTGATTTCTAAATCATGTTGTGCTTAAGTGAAGGGAGGAATAATGCATTATTGTTACTGTCCTTGATATGACTGCGAAAGGAAAAAGAGAATCGGAGGACTGTGTTTCTTCTTAATGTCTAGTTCCAGGTCATTTTGTATTATAGCAGTTCTGGGAAAAAAGGACAGAAAGCTACTCAGCTGTGGTCTGATTCTAGGGAAAATAGCTGTGATTCTGTATAGCTCAGGTTGTGGAAAACTGTGAATGCTGGCACCACCACAGGCTCCCTCATTCAAGGGAGGGGTGAGGTCAACTTGTTGTGGAAATGAAAGAAAGAATTCTCTCTCTTCCCCTCCCTCTCCGCATCCTTCCCACCATGCCATAGCCTCTTAGTGATGAGTTGCAAATCAGTCCTGGGACAGGGAAAAGTGTTTATGCAAATGCTTTTCCTCTACATTCAGCTGACTCTGGGGTCAATCTAACTCCTTCGTTGTTGTGAGGCTTTGTCTTCTGACAACAAATAAAGAAGCAACTCACATATAGGAATTCATGCATGTGAGCTTAGGGTTTTTTTCCTCCTCTTATAATAGGAAAACTGCGTTTGTTAGCAATCATCACAATTTAAGACAAAAGACATACTAATGTGAAAAATGTCTTTCACTTTATGGTTGTCTAAGTGATTTACTTTAAAAGCGTCTGTTAGATGGGTACAAATGTATGTTGCTTAAATACCCAATTAGGGATGACCCACCTGTGTCCCCACTATCCTGAAGATTAGCCTAAGAGATTTGCTATCCTCATTCTGATAGGTAGAAAATGTTCTCAGGGTACACGTACATTGTCATGTCCTGACTAAACATGCAGCTCTTTGTCGGCTTTCTTGTTTCATGATCTAGACCAGTATTGTTATCAGAATGGAGCCCTGCCCCTCAAACTCAATGTAATCCTGCCCGTTAGACCTATGTACATATAGAGCACACACATGCATAAGACAGGAAGGGGCCCTGCACACATAACACACCAGGGAATGGCTCTGCAAATCTTTGCAAGGCAACGTCTAGGCCAACTAATTTTTAAATAAAATTCAGACACAAGGACAATGGCTCTGGCACGTACCAATCTATATTGTCACATACCCACTGATAAAATCCTAATGGCCTGAAAGGAACACTGATAAAAATCAACTTTATTAGATCATCAATCTCCTATCAGTCCTACTGTAATATTTAAATGGGTTTCTGTTATTTCTCCATTAAAGTACTCATGCTGTGGAATAGCCATTATTTAGGCATCTGAATCTTGATCTGAAGAAGGGGGCTGTGTTTTATTCATTTTTGTAACTTCCATGCCCAGTAGATTAACTGAAACATCTTGTTTCATATTTTTTAAATAAGTGACCTTATATTATCCCAGTTGATTTTCATACCAAGTGATGAACTAGATAATGCCAATATTATACTCATTTTAAGGGAAGGAAAACAAATCTCATAGAGGTGGAGAAATTTTCCCAGTGGTAAGAGCTTTACATGAAAAGAATCTATTCTTATAATTTCCTTAGATTATATGGCACCAGTAAATGTAATGAAGGGAGCTTGATATGTCAGTTTTTCAAGGGAAGCTGGATCTTGCATCTGATAGGAAATGAAACTTTATTCAATGGCTTTATAGAATTACTTTTCTTCCTCAGATCCTTCAGGGCAATTAGATACACATCTGCCTCCTAAACATTATTGGGTATTTTTGTATTCTCTTCTTCACATCCAGGATTAATCTGATATTGCTCATGGACATCTCAGGATGAATAGTTTTAGAACTAAGAACTGATAAGGCAAAAACTACCCTGGGTTTGTTTTCAAGAGTTCCTGGGGATGTAGGAACATATGTGTCTGCAATGTTTCTGGTTCTAATCACCATTGTATAGAATTTAAAGAGTAATATCATGAAGAGATTTTTTTCAGCCTGCATTTGAAACCTAATAATGATTTTTCTAGTTTTTTTTCTCTAAAAAGAACAAAGATTTTCTAGCACTTTCCAAGTTTCAAGTGGTCTACGTACAATGGCTTATTTAATTCGCATAGTAAACCCTCACTTTTCATTCACCTATCAAGTACTTGTACTCCCCTGATTGAAGAGCAATGTGGTGAATTATTTAACGGATAATAACCCTTGCCAATGTGTCAGTTAGCTAACTTGAAACCTTAGTGTTTAGAGAGAAAAAAAACCCTCTTTATTTATTTAGAAGATGTGTCTCTCTTGAAGGTACTGATGGCAGGAATTTCAGATCAAATTAATGTGCATATAATTTGTATTCAGACCAGCTGTTTAAAAGTCCTTAGATAATACAAAATAGCTAATCCATCTGCCTCTATACAGAACCAATGCTGCTGAAACTATGTTCCAGTGGTAGAGGATTTTGGTAACCTTGGTAATGACATGTGAACACTCTGCCAGAGACTCTCTATGACTCATCAGGAAGTGCCATTTGAAAAATTTTATTTAGAAAAGCAGCCAGTCTTCAACCCAAATCCTGCACATCCTTTTCTCTGTGGATGGAGGTAGAACTTAATTTGGAAAATATTTGCCTTTAAGTATTATGTAACTGGCTATAACTGCTCTTTGTAAATGGTAGTAGAAGCCTCAGCAACTTGGAATAACTGTGGAGTTTGACATAGAAACTCAAGCAAACTCCCTTTCAAGTGTCATCTGACCCCATTTATAGCAAGGACTAGAGGGAGAATCTTTCAAATAAGTATTCTAACCTCTGTCAAAAAGATGTAATGGAGAAATAGTCCTAGAAATATGTTTGAGGAAGGAGCACAGTTGATAGATTTAAAAGCACTGGATCTTGAAATCACAAAATCATACATCTTTGTTTTGTAGAATCGTACTTTTTAGGAGTTGACTTGAGTCATCTTTGGCATAGATAGACTACAAATAACAACATGGAGTAGTGATCAAATTTTGAAAAGAAACAGAAGGTAGGAAAAGGATTCAGAGAATGAAAAGTTGAGAGCATTATATTTAAAGAGGGTGGCCAGGGAAGTCTTCAAAGAGATTACATTTTGACAAAAAATGTCCAGGATAAAGTGAGAGTGAGTCTTCCAGAGTACATGCTACAAAGCGGTGCTTCTGTCACATCAATATGGCCACAGTGGAAAGTCCTGAGAGGGACCAAAGTAAAATGCATAACAGGAGACATAGTGGTCACGAAGACAGCAAGCAGGAGGTAATGGTGTGATGGCACCTCCTTAAGCTATCATAGCCTGGCTCTCTCCTGCATTGGGTTATAGCTTGTGCTTGGATCTAGATGCAATTTATATGTCATTCTGATCCATGACATCTGGTGTACTAATGCTTTCTCAAAGAGCTGATCCCTGGGAACATGAGCTGATCCTTGTTCACCAGCCCCAGCCTTGGGAACTCCTGAATAGTGAAATGAGGGCCCCATTTTTACTCTTTGTGGCTGTAGGTGAGGCAGCCAAACCTTAGTGCACCTGTCATATCTGCCTAAGGCTGTTCCAATTAGACCTTATCTAATGGAACCAAGCAAAATTAGTTAATGTTACTCTTTCTTCTTTAGTGGTTCAACGATTATTCATTTCATGCAAAGCCCTTGAATATATATCCTCCCAGGCAGACTTACAAGCACGGCTCTGATGTCATGGGAATTATGTTCAGAGATTTTTTTCCATGGTGTCACCTCTTAACTTTGAAAGCATTATCCATTCTTTCTATCAGGGAGTACTGTTTTATTAGCATCTGAGATAAGAGCTGCTTTTGATATGGGAGACATTGTTATTAAGCATTATTTCCTGAATAATAATAATTTCCTGAAATTGTGATCCTTAGAGAAGCATCTGGTAGTGGATTTATGTAAGTGATCAGTGAATGACTTCATCAGAATGATTCCAGACACCATCTACCAGAAAATCTCAAAGAAACATTCTGTATTGGCTTGTGTAGATTTTTAGGATTCATTAAGTCTGAAATACATTGGTTTATTTCTCTGAAATTTACAACATACCAAAGTCAAGAGCACAAGTCAATCACCTTCCATAAATGTACATCCTTACCATACTGTACATCCTTACCATACTTCAACTTTGAAGCTAGATTTGAGCCTTCCCCTCATAAAACATATTTTCAATCTGTTTTCATAAAACATATTTCAATAATGTTTAGCATAGCTATGATTCATTTTAGTGTTTTTATTTTTATAGCATGATGTCTTTTTCCCCAGTTTTGCTGAAGGATAACTGACAAAGAAAATTTCTATGCGTGTGTTGTTTGTGGTGTACAACATATTTTGATACTATATGTAAATATTGTAAAATGAATACTACAATCAATATAATTAATATATTCATCAGCTCATATAGTTATATTTCTTTTTGCGCTGAGAATATTTAATATCTAGTCTTATAGCAACTTACATGTGTACAATAAATTATTGTTCACCATATTCATCATGCTGTACAATAGACTTCCAAAATTTATTCATTCGTTTAAATGAAACTTTGTACCTTTTGGCCAATATCTCTCCATTCCCTGCCTTTCCCTCTGTCTCAGCTCCTAGCAAGTGCTATTCTACTCTTTTTTCTTATGTGTTTGTTTATGTAAATTCCACATAGAAGTGAGATCATGATGTATCTGTCTTTCTGTGCCTGGTTTACTTCATTTACTGTAATGTGCTTCATGTCATCCATACTGGCACAGATAAAAATTCCTTCTTTTAACCTGTATAGTATTTTATTTTATGCATATGCCACATTTTATATATCCATTTATCTGTTGATAAAGACAGGTTGGTTGTGAAAAGATAATAATGCTGTGATAAACATGAGAATGCAGACATATTTTCAATATACTGATACTATTCCCACTGAATATACTATAGTCTGAATATGTCTTCCAAATTTCCTATGCTGAAACTTAGTTGTCAGTGTTATGGTATTAAGTTGTGGGATCTTTAGGAGATATAAGTCATAAAAGTGGAGCTATCATAAATGGATTAGCAACCTCATCAGAGGAGTGTAAGGTTCTGCCTCTTTCTCTTTTGCGATTCTACTCTCTGCCATGTGGGGACATAGCATTTACACTTCTTCCATATAATAACCCAGCACGAAGGCCCTCACTAGGAGCTAAATGCTGGTGCCTAGATCTTGGATGTCTTAACTTGGAGAACAGTGAGAAATAAATTTCTATTGTTTATTAATTACTCAAGCTGTATTATTTTGTTATAGCAGCATGAACAGGCTAAAACAATATATTAGTTGCTCTCCCGCCACTGGGACAAAATACCTGATACCTGCAAATTAGAGAAGAGGTTTTGGTTCACGGTTTTAAAGGGTTCAGTCCATGGCTAATTTGCTGTAAGGCAAAAATGGCACGGGAGAAGGGTTTGGTAAAAGAAAGTTGCTCAACCTATGACAGCCAGAGATCAAAGAGAAAAGGGAGGAGCTGGGGACAAGAATACAGTGTTTCAGGTCATTCCTGTAGTGATCTAACCCTTCAATCAGACCCTACTTCCTAGCAGCACATAACCCAATCACTTTCCAAAACTCCACCTCTGAACACATGTGACTTTTGGTGAATATTTTAGATCTAAACCATAACAAATAGGATATATACCCAGTGGATTGCTAGCTCTATTTTTAATTTTTTGAGAATCCTCCATTGTTTTTCCATAGTGGCTGTGCTAATTTACATTCCCACCAACAGTATACAAGGCCTCCTTTCCCTCTACATCTGTATCAACATTTATGTTTTGATTTTCTGATAACATCCATTCTATCAAGTGTGAGGTGATATTTCATTGGTGATTTAATTTACCTTTCCCTGGTGCTGAGTCATGTTGAACATTATTTTCATATACTCTACCTGTTGATCATTTGATGTCTTCTTTTTGGAAATATTTATTCAGATAATTTCCCCACTTTTTAATAAGATTTTTTTTTCTTGCTATGGAGTGGAGTTCCTTATATATTTTGGATATTAACTCCATATGAAATATGTGGTTTGTAAATATTTTCTCCTATTTGGTGGGTTGTCTTTCTATTGGTGGTTTCTTTTGCTATGCAAAAGCTAGATTCAGTGCAATCTCATTTGAATATTTTGGTCTGGTTGTCTGTGCTTTTGGGGTCATATCCAAATGATAAAAAGGTTTTTCTTATGTTTTTGTCTAGATTTTTAATAGTTTCAGATTTATATGTATCTTCTCAAACCATTGTGAGTTGCTTTTTATATATAGTGTGAAAGAGGGTCCAAGTTCATCCTTTTGCAGGTGTACATTTCATTTTTCCAGCACAATTAATTGAAGATACTATCTTTTTCCCCATTGTGTACTCCTAGCAACGTTGTTGAAGATTAGTTGCCTGTAAATGCATGGGTTACTTCTGAGCTCCCTATTCTGTTACATTGTTCTTTAAGTCTAATTTTTATGCCAGTAACATGTTGTTTTAATTACAATAGCTTTATATTATATTTTGAAATCAGGTTGCTTGATGTCCTTGGGTTTGTTCTTTTTGTTCAAGTTCATTGTAGCTATTTGGGATCTTCTGTGGTTCCATGTAAGTTTTAAGATTTTTTCTATTTGTGTGAAAAGTATCACTGGAATTTTGAAAGGAATTAGACCCTCTACATACTTTTGTACTTCTTTGATGGACTACTGCCCTAAGAACTTAAAGAACTGAGTTGGAGACATGTGGAAAGGAGATTTAGAATCAAACCAAGAAAGAAATTGAAAATCTAGATGTCTTAAGTGAGTTTATGTTGAAAAGGATACACACTCTCTTTGTGGTTTTCTCACTTCAAAATACTATAATTCCCTACATATTGTAGGGTTTTTGAAAATAAATTTTATTACAATGCATATGATTCTACTGAACACAGATTGAAATACATTTTCTTAAAAATGGAAATTCTAGTTAAAGTGTATCATTCGCTAATATAAAATTTCCTGATTGAAAAGTGAGAATTTTATTATAAGCAGGATTGAAGGGGTTAGAAAGTAGGTAATTTTGGAAAAACTTGCTAATGCAAATTTTCTGTGTATCTCTTTCAAAGATTTTCTAAGTTTAAAAAATGACCAGCATTTACAAGAATTTGTTCACTCAGTCATTCAGTTAATAAACTCACAATACTTGCAAAGAATCTTCTCTGTCCCAGACACACTAGGAAATAATCACCACAATGGCCACAGTATATTTTTTCTGCATCTCCTTCCCTTTTCTTTTTCTTTTGCATCAAAATATGCACAGCTGTGTGTAGGTCTATGTCTGGACTCAAAACTCAAGGTGGTGTATTCCAACAGTACTTTAAGCAAATGGGTGGTTTTTAAATTAAGTGTGAAACCTGACATACATTTATAACATATATAGACCAGCTGAAAATCTTAAATCATTTTGAAGCATATATAATACATAGCTTGGAAGAAGAACTCTTCCTCAAAATTTACCAATTAAAGCATGTTTTTATTTTATGTGTCTTCTGATCCGTAATTGTACAAAATGACTTTCTAGTTATGACTGGTTTATGATTATACTACCTATTTACGCTTCATTATAATTTCTTGTGTTCAAAGCATTTATTTGCAAGTTCTCACTATAATTAATAGTAGTGTGTGTGCTATAGCTATTACAAAGCCCTGAATGTTGTGATATTAAAGATTTTATGTACATTAATAATATATAAACAAGCAACAAGCAAAACAATGTGATAAATGTTGTTGAAACTAAATGAAGAAATTGTCAAGAAAAGTGATTTCTCAATGTAACAAGTCATCAAAAAGATCATCTATCATGAGCAAGTAGGCTTAATCCCAGAGTTATAAGGATGGTTCAACACATACAAATCAATAAATGTAATTCATTAGATAAACAGAAGCAAGGACAAAAATCACATCCCCATCTTAGTAGATGCAGAAAAAGACTTTGACAAAATCCAACTTCCATTCACGATAAAAACCCTGAAGAAAATAGGTTTAGAAGGTCTTTATCTCAACATAATAAAAGGCATTTATGACCAACTGCCAACATTATATTAAATGGGGAAAAGGTTAAAGTCTTCTATCTAAAATCAGGAACAAGACAAGGATGCCCATTATTATAACTCTTCTTAAACTTAGACCTCCAAACATTAGCCAGAGCAATCTGGCAAGAGAAAGAAATAAAAGGGATGCTATCAGAAAGGATGATGTTACGATGAATCAGAAAGAAACTGGTCAAAAGGAAAGAGAGTCTGGGATGGGGGAATGGGAAAAGAAGGGAAAAGAAAAAAAATTGTATTTATATATAAGATGGTTAAGATAGATACACTACTAATTTTGCTTAGTTCATTGAAGAGAAAGGTTTATGCCAGTAATGTTTGGACAATTGAATGCTGATATCTTGTACCCTGAGTAACTAACATAATGTATTAACCATTGTTACCCTCCTATTACGTTGTTTTGAAATTTTGTTCTTTTCTGTTTTGTTTTTTTTTTCTTTAAAATAAATAAATAAATAAATACACTTACAAAAAAAAAAGAAAAAAAGAAAAAGGATGATGTCAATATACCATTATTTGCAGAAGATACGATCCTTTAAATACAAGACCCAAAAAACTCCACCAAAAGACCCCTAGAACTGTTAACTAAATTCAGCAATTTTGCAAGATACAAAATAAATACAGAAAAGTCAATAGCATTCCTACACACTAATAATGAACTCATTGAGAAAGCAATTAGAAAACAATACCACTTACAGTAGCATTAAAATTTTAAATACTAAGGTATTAACATAATTAAGAAAACGAAAGACCTCTACAGTGAATATTACATCAGACTGAAAATAAAATCGAGGAGGACATCAGAAAATGGAAAAGTATCTCCTGTTTCTGGATAGGTAGAACCAACATAATCAACATGGCCGTACTTTCAAAACTGATATACAGATTTAATGCAATTCCAATCAAAATACCAACATCATTTCTCTCGAAGACAGAGCAAACTGTCTTAAAATTTATATGGAATCAGTAGAGACTAATAGTAGTAAAAAATCATGGGTAACAAAGGCAGAGGCTTGAAGTTATACTATAAAGCTACACTGATTAGACAGCATGGGACTGGCACAAAAACAGGCATGTGAATCAACAGAACAGAAAAGAACATGCAGAAACAACCCCAGGCACATACAGCTACTTGATCTTTGAAAGGAAGCCAAAAACATACACTGGAGGAAAGACAGCCTCTTTAATAAATGGTGCTAGGAAAATTGGATATCCACATGCAGAAGGTTGAGTCTAGACTCATCTATATCATCATGAACTAAACTAAAATCAAAATGTTCAAAAAACTAAATGTTCAAATAAATACAATCTGCAGGAAGATAAAATAGGTACAACTTTTAAAGATGTAGGCATATGCAGGGACTTTCTGAACAGAACTCCAATGGCACAAGAAATAATAACAAGAAGCAACAAATAGTATCCTATCAAATTAAAATGCTTCTGCACATCAAACAAAACAACCAACAGAGTAAAGAGACAATCTACAGAATGGTAACAAATTTTTGCCAGCTATTCTATGGACAGACAGCTAACGTCAAGAATACATAAAACACTCAAAAAAAATTACCCCCTCAAATAAAAAACCCAATCAAAAAATGGGCAACTGAAATGAGTAGATACCTCTCAAAAGAAGAAATACAAGTAGCTAATACAGACATGAAAAAATGCTCATCATCGCTGGCCATCAGAAAAACGCCAATTAAAACTAAATGGAGATTCCATCTTACCCCAGAAAGTATGGCTATCATCAAAAAATCTAAAAGTAACAAATGCTGGTGAGGATATGGGGGAAAAGGAACTCTACATTGTTGGCTGGAATGTAAGCTAGTACAATCACTATGGAAATCATTATGGAGATTCCTCAAAACACTAAAAGTAGAAATTCCATTTAATCCAGCCCTACCTCTCCTAGGAATCTTCCCAAAACAGCTAAAATCATCATATTACAGGGGTTCATGCACACCCATGCATATAGCAGCATAATAGAATAACTAGACTGTGGAAACAGGAAATACGTTCATCAACAGATGAATGGATAAGGAAAATGTGGGATTTATACATAATGGAGTACTATGCTGCCATAAAGAAAGATAAACTTGAGGCATTCCTAGGTAAATGGATGCAACTTGAGAATATAATATTAAGTGAAAGAAGTCAGACACACAAGGTCAAATATTGCATGGTTTCTCTTATATGAGAAACTACATACATATAAATAAAGAGTAAATTAGAAGAGAGATAAATAGGAAGCAGGGAGAAGTTCAGATACTTCCCCAACTTACATATTCCATTGTTTTTAAAATATTTCAATATATATGCTAATTTGTTTTACTTATACTAAAACTTTACCTTAGTTTGTTGAAAAGAAAGTTTGTGTTATTTTCTGTTAGTTTCTTTTTTGTAAGAATCTTTTTGGTTTATGTCTTGTACTCAGTAACTACTTTGAAGATAACAATGCACAGTGTAACAACTACTATTATTCTCTTATTATTTGGTTATGAAATTTTGTCTTATTTCTTCATATAAACAGAAAAGTGATTTCTCAGTTTCACATATTAGTTGTTAAATATACTGATTTGTATTTAATCATCTAAAGTGTTGGTTCAGACAGGTGATTCATAATAATTTGATAGTCCTTCATTTCTTAAAACATAGTAACTCATTAGTAAAGGAATACTAATTTTAACACGTGTATCATCAGCATTTTTGTTACTTGCATCATTCATATCTAGATTCTACCTCTTACTTGTTATGGGAACATGACCAACTTATTCACATTGCTGTGAATAAGCATCAATTGTCCCACCTCAAAAATGTGAACAATATTACCTGCCTACTTTAGCTCATAGCCTCACATTAAGTATTATATGTATATAGCCTATAAATGCATCATTTACCTACAGATTAAAATAAATTAAATATTAAACAGCATTTAAAGAAAACATGACTAAGATCTCCAAACACATGAATCGAGTAACACTTTACAAGAGCAGGAACCTAAATATAAAGTTGAAAACTACATGACTAGACTTTCAGTTGATTAGTTGACATCTGGGATATTAAATAAAACTCAAAATGTTGGTTGTATGCAACCTCACCTATTTGAGAAGCAACACTATGGAGACATTTCTGTCAACAGTCATCTTAAAATACAACCAAGAGCTATCTTTTTGCAGGAAATGACTTTGAATTTCTTACCACTCAGTTATGTAAAAACATCTAAATATTTATTTTATAATTTATTTTATCATTGTTATCAATACTAATTGCTCTGCATTTCTCTTTGGTGTATTTATGTTGTTGAGTTTTTAAAGAAGAGAAACATTATTTTGCCTTCACATTCTAAAATACAGGAAAAAGACTAATGCCTACCAGGATTTTATATATCTATTTCTGTGCAGTCATTGTTTCCTAGAGACACAATGACCCTCCTTATAGAGAACTGGCAAAACATTTTATATGTATAATTTTTTTCCTAAGATTAATACAATTCAATGAACTACCTTATAGTTTTCAAACACCAAATATCACTGCTGGTATTAGTAGTGCAGGATATGATTTACTAATATTTTATAAAAACACTCAGTAGGAATACTACATTAAATATATACTATAATAAAACATTTTGAGAAAGTGCTAGAAGCTTAAATCCTAAAATGCAATAATGTGATGTTTATTTTAACTGTTAATGCTGTTAATAAAAATCACTGAAGAGAAACAGAGACTAGAGAGGGAATAAACACGTTAGAAAAGAGTGCAAAATAGCTAAGATGTCTAGGACATTTCCAGACTTCATCCTAAATATCCGAAAATTGATAAAATATGCTCTGACAATAAAACTTACCATATTAGCATTATATATTAGAATGAAAGTTCACTTGAAACCATCAGATCTGCCATAAACCTTTAACAAAAACAATAGAACATTCTTGATGTCTCAAAACATGTACTTAATAAGTACATGAATTCATTATAAACAGCAACTTTTATGGCACTATATAGTGAATGTTATCTTTATGTAAGTTTTCTCATTTTTCAAACCCTGAATTAAAGACCTTATAAGTGAAGCCAATACCTGAATTATAGGTTATTTTTCAAAATTGGCTTCTGAGTAAGTTGTTTCAAATTGTAAATACATTTTCCCTTGATAAATGTTATAGACTTCTGCTTCCACCCAAGATGGAGTAACAGGGACAAGATTTGTCCTCCCACATGAAGCAACAAAACCCGACCTATTACAAAAAACAATGTTTTGCAAGACGCTGACATCAGGCAAAAAGGACAATGATCCCAGAGAGATAAAACACAATGAAGTACGTTTTATTGCTGAAAAGAGCTATAGTGTATGAAGGAGAAACCTTCATATAGTGTATGAAAGTACAGACTTCGAGCTCTTGGGGTGAAAAATATCGATCTGAGAATCTGTGGAGACAAGGGTATCTAGAGACCTCAGGAAAGTGTATCATAAAGGAGCTTCCAACACACACAGTGTCACATTATCTGAAGATCTATATAGCTTCCCCTTCTGGTATTCAGCTGTACAGTTGAAATATTTGTGTTGATCACTACATGTATTGAAGAAACTGTATGAAGCTTGGGAAGAACCACTCAGTTATTAAAGGTAAAAATGTCTGAAGTACACACAATCCAAGACTAGTTCCAACCAGTCAAAGTGAAGAGCCTCCAGAACGGAGGGACATTGGTAAAGCACATACTTCACTAGTAAGAAATGATTAACCCAGGAATGATCAAGGTTCTATCCCTAATAAAATTTAAAAGTAACACCCCAAAGAACCAAACACTTTCTATAGATGTAATTACATTGCAGAAAAAAGCAGGAGAATGTTTATTGAAGCTACACAAAGGCAGATTGCAATGAAATGATTTTTCTTTTTATTTTAAAGAGAAAAAAGAGACCAGTGAGATGGCTCAGCGGCGTAAGCGCCTGCCTGGCAAGCGCGAGGGCTCAAGTTCGACTCCCGGAACCCACATACGAAAAAAGGGCCAGTGATATCGCTCAGCAGCACGGGCGCCTGCTGGCGTGCGAGGTCCTGAGGTCGACCCCCACTACCCACAAAAAAAAAAAGAGAGAGAGAAAAAAAAGATAAACAAGCAGTGAAACCAAGTTTCAAAACAGGTTAGTGGGCCTGTGATATAGCTCAGTAGCATAAGCGCCTGCCTGGCAAGCACGAGGGCCTGAGTTTGACTCCTGGTACCTGCATATATTAAAAAAAAAAAAAAACAGGTTAGTAGGACATTTACAATAGTTGATACACTGCATATTGTTGTCTTCAGAGTAGTTATTCAGAGTACAAGACACAAGCATAATATTTTGTCTAAATGATATTAGCACAAAATATTCTTTTCAAGGAAGTAAGAGAAGCTAGTTGTATAACTATCTTAACTATCTTGTCTATATATATTTTGTTTTCTTTTTCTCTTTCTTCCTTTCCCCTTTCCCCCATCACAGTTTGTCTTTTCTTTTGAACAGTTTCTTCCCAATTCACAACATCTATAGTACATTTTGGATCCTATTTACTTGTTCAGTTTCTCACACTAGTGAGACAATATGATGTTTATGCATATGGGTCTGATTTATTTCACTTAGGAATATGGTCTCGAGTTGCATCCATTTACCTATAAAAGTCTCCAGTTTATCCTTCTTTATGGCTGATTAGTATTCCATCATATAAAAAAAAAACATCTTTTTTATCCATTCCTCTGTTGATGGGCTTTTGTGTTGTTTCCAAGATTTAGCTATTACAAATTGTGCTGCTATAAACATGGGTGTACATATATCACTGTGATATGATGTTTTTAATTCTTCTGGGAAAATACCCAGAAGGGGTATAGCTAGGTCAAATGGACCTCTAATCCTAGTTTTTTGAGGAATCTCCACACTGATTTCCATAGTGGTTGTACCAGTCTACACTCCCACCAACAGTCTAGAAGGGTTCCTTTTTCCCCACAGCCCCTCCAGCATGTGTTATTGGTTGATTTCTTGATGATAGCCATTCTTTCTGGGGTCAGATGGAATCTCAGTGTTGTCTTAATTTGCATTTCTCAAATGACCAATGATGTTGAACATTTTTTCATATATTTATTTGCCATTTGTATTTCTTCATGTGAGTAGTGCGTATTCATCTCAGATGCCCATTTTTGGATTGGGTCTTTGAATTTGGGGGGCCTGATTTTTTTCAATTCTTTATATGTTCTAGATAGAAGTCCTTTGTTTGAGGGAGAGTTGGCTAAAATGTTTTCCCAATCTGTGGATTTTCTTTTTACCCTGTTGCTGCTTTCTTTTGATGTGCAAAAATTTTTAACAAGATGAGATCCCAGTTGTAGATTCTTTGAAGTACTTTCCATGCAGTTTGGGTTTTTTTCCATGAACTGTCTGCCTACACCTATGTCTTCAAAATTTCTACCTGCCTTCTCTTCCAGTAGATTCAGCGTTTCTGTTTTAATATTTAGATCTTTGATCCATTTTGACTTTAGTTTAGTGCATGGTGATAGACATGGGTCTAGTTTTAGTCTTCAGCATGTGGAAAGCCAATTTTTCCAGCACCATTTTTAAAGAGACTATCTTTCTTCCGGTGAACATGTTTGGCTCCTTTGTCAAAGATAAGGTGGCTGAGTGTGTTTGGGGTTGTGTCTGTATCTTCTATTCTGTTCCACTGATCCTCAGGCCTGTTTTTTTTTTTGTTTGTTTGTTTGTTTGTTTGTTTGCCAATACCTTGCTGATTTTATCAAAATAGCTTTGTAGTATAATTTCAGGTCTTGGATTGTGATGCTCCTTGACTTGCCTTTGTTGCCCAGAATTGGTTTTGCTATTCTAGGTTTTTTGTGGTTTCAAATGAATTCTAGGAATGTTTTCTCTAGATCTGTGAGGTATGTTAATGGTATTTTGACTGGGATTGCATTAAATCTGTATAGCAGTTTTGGGGGTATGGCCATTTTCAGTTTGTTGTTTCTTCCTACCCAAGAGCAAGGAATATCTTTCCATTTTCTGATATCCTCTTCAATCTCCTTTTTTAGGGTACTGTTATTTTCACTGTACAGATCTTTTACATCCTTTGTTAGATTGACCCCTAAGTGTTTCATTTTTTTGGATATTATCATGAAGTGTGTGCTTTCCCCAACTGCTCTCTCTGTGAGTTTATTGCTTGTGTACAGGAATGCTATTGACCTTTGAGTGTTGAATTTGTATCCTGCTACACCACTGAATTTGTATATTAAATCTAGAAATTCTTTGTGGAGTTTTTGGTGTCTCCTATGTAGAGTATCAAGTCATCCTCAAATAATGATAATGTAACTTCTACCTTTCCTATCTTTATTCCTTTTATTTTTTTTCTCTTGTCTAATTGCTCTGGCTAATGTTTTCAGAACTATATTGAAAAGGAGTGGTGATAATGGACATCCTTGTCTTGTTCCTGATTTTAGAGTGAAAGATTTCAGTTTCTGACCATTTAGTATGATGTTAGCTGTTGGTTTGTCACAGATGGCTTTTATAAGGTTGAGGGAAAGACCATCTATTCCAATTTTCAGTAGGGTTTTTTAATCACGAATGGGTGTTGGACTTTGTCAAAGGATTTTTCTGTATCTATTCATAAAATCCTTGGCTCTATTAATACGGTGTATTACATTTATTGATTTGCATCTGTTGAACCATCCCTGCATCCCTGGGATGAATCCAATTTGGTCATGATGTATAACCTTCTTGATGATTTGCTGTACTCTGTTTGCCAGTATCTTACTAAGGATTTTTCCATCTATGTTCACTAGGGAGATTGGCCTGTAGTTTTCTTTCTTTGTTGGGCTCATATCTGGTTTTGGAATCAGGTTAATACTTGCTTCCAGGAATAACTTTGGAAGTACTGCTTCCCTTTCAATTTCTTTAAAGAGTTTCAGCATTAGTTGCATTAGTTCTCCTCTAAATTTCTTGAAGAATTCAACAGTGAATCCATTAGGGCCTGGGCTTTTCTTTTTTGGTAATTTTTTAATTATGTTTTCAATTTCATTGGCTGATATTGGATTATTTAGAATTTCTGATCTTCTTGATTCAGTTTTAGCAATTGGATTGTGTCTGGGAATCTGTCCATTTCTTCTGTGTTTTCCATCTTATTAGAATATAGGTTCTTTTTTTTTTTTTTGTGGGTACCAGGGGGACGACCTCAGGACCTCGCGCACCAACAGGCACCCGTGCCACTGAGCGATATCACCGGCCCCTTTTTCGTATGTGGGTTCCGGGAGTCGAACTCGGGCCCTCGCGCTTGCAAGGCAGGCGCTTACGCCGCTGAGCCATCTCACCGGCCCCGAATATAGGTTCTTGAGCTAGTGAGATAGCTCAGCGGCATAAGTGCCTGCCTGGCAAGTGCAAGGTCCTGAGTTTGACTACCGGTACCCACATACAAAGGAAAAAAGGGCCGGTGATATTGCTCAGTGGCACAAGTGTCTGCTCACAAGCGCGAGGTCCTGAGTTCAACCCCTGGTACACACACACACAAAAAAAAGAATATAGGTTCTCATAATTGGTATTGATGACCTGGATTTCTGTGGAATGTGCTGTGATTTCCCCTTTTCATTCCTGATTGCTTGAATTTGTGTTTTTTCTATCTTCCTTTTTGATGGGGCTGGCTAATGGTTTATTAATTTTATTTATTCTTTCAAAGAACCAACTTTTTAATTCACTGATTCTTTGTATTGTTTTCTTAGACTCTATTGCATTAATTTCTGCTCTAATTTTTATAATTTCCTCGCTCATACAAGCTTTGGGTTTCATTTGTTCTTCTTTTTCTAGAAGTTTGAGGTTCAACATTATGTTGTTTATTTGAGCTCATTCTGTTTTCCTGATATGTGAGTTCATCACTGTGGTTCTGGTGGGCTTTCCTTTATAGGTGACTTGTTTCTTTTCTCTAGCTGCTTTTAATATTTTGTTCTTGTATTGAATTTCTGGAATCTTGATTATTATATGCCTTGGTGTAGATTTATTTCAGTCATGGCTATTTGGAGTTCTAGATGCTTCATTTATTTGTATGTCAAATTCTTTATCCATGTTTGGGAAGTTTTCTGCCTTATTATTTCTGTGAAGAGGTTTTGAATGGATTTTGTGCTGTCTCCAGCTTTTTTACTGACTCCAATCAACCTTATGTTGTTCTTCTTTGCTTCATCTTGTAACTGTTGGATTGATTTTCTGTGGTCCCTTGCAATTTTTAAGATATCTTTCTTTTCCTGGTCGCTAGTTGCGTTCCTGTCCTCTAGATCTGATATTCTATCCTCACCTTCATTCAGTCTGCTGTATACACTTTCAGTGGCGTTTCTAATCTCCTGCATTCCTGCTTGGATCTGTTTCACTGCTTCCGTTTCTTGTCTATGTTTGGCATTCATGGTTTCCATCATTTTCCTGAACTCCTTTATTTGTTTATCTGTGTCTGCTTTAATGTCTTTTATTTTGATAGTCATTTCTTTTTCACCTTAGAGATTATTTTTTCTATAGCCTCTTCCGTTAGTTTTTTCACTTCTGCTGCTGTAATTTCAGAGGGTTTCATTTGTTGGCTTCTGATTTCCTCTATCTCTCTGTGCTCTGGACTTGTCCTGGGTGGGCTGGGTGTTTGGGATTGCATTTTGCTTTTTTGTCCTATCATTTCCTATTTTCTATTTCATTTTGTTTTCTGTGTTGATGCCGTTAGATTTCTAATGTTAGATAGCCTTATCCCTGATGCCGAGGCTTTCCTAGGAGGTGTCTGTTCCTCAGGATGTCTCCTGTCGCCTTCACTTCCATACTCCTCTCGCTGGCTAGCCGTTCTGGGGCAGTGGAGGAAGTAGAGTGTGGACCTACACACCACTCGCTGGCACCACTGTCCCGGGGTAACGGAGGATGCACAGAGCGCAGACTCACACTCTACTCACTGGCACTGCCGCCCAGAGACAATTGCAATGAAGTGATTTAAAACTAGTGAAAATCAACCAGAGGGGGAAAATGACATATTATGTAATAGGAACAAAGGTGAGCATGACAGCAGTTTCTCATAATGGAAGTGAAATACTGGAGCAACATCTTTATTGTACAAAAAGTAAACTGAAAGAAAAAAATTTAACCTAGAAAATACTTTCCAAAGACAAGGGAAAAAGTATGGATTTTCCAAAAGAATGAAAGAGTTCACCATAAGCACATTTGCTCTATATGACATATTTCAAAAAGACCTTAGGCAGAACAAAATGAAATTCAAGTCATATTTGTACAAATGTCTTCTCACCAAAATGGTAGTAAATTCTAAATCAATAGCAGAGAAATATCTGGGAAATCCCTCCAAAATTGGAAGTTAAATTACTCACTACTAAATAATAACATCAGTCAAAAAATAAATGGAATTAGAAATTTTGAGCAGATTAAAATAAAGATACAACATATAAAAATTTGTGGACTATCTTTAACAAAATACTTAGAGGAAAATTACAGTACCAAGTGCCTCTATTAGAAAAGGGAAAAAGTTCTCAAATTGATGATTTTAGCTTCCAATTAAAAAAAATAGAAATGAACAATAAGTTAAACAAGGAGTAAATAGGAAGAAAAATAATAAAAATCAGCATGCAAATCAATAAATTTCAGAACAAAAAATAGAGAAAATCTATAAAACCAAAAGCTGATTCTTTCAGAAAGTGATTAAAGTTGATAGAACCTCTAGTGAGAAATATGCAAACTACTAGCATTAGGAATGAAAAAAGCGATATCACTATAGATTCTAAAGATAAGAAAAGGATAGTAAAGGAAGATTATGGACAAGTTCATGCCAATAATTTCAACAACTCAGATGAAATGGGAAAATAACTTGAAAAACGCACATTACCAAAGTGTTCAAAAGTGAGCTTAGCAGAAAAGTTGATTTCACAGAAATGAGAGAGTACAATAGTAATCAATAGAGGCTAGGAAGGAGAGGGGAAGGGCATAAAGAGAAATTGGATAGCTGCTGCCAAAATACAGTTAGAGAGGAGAAATATGCTCTAGGTTCTACAGCATAGTGGGTGACTATAGTTTACAACAATTTATTTTATATTTTATAAAAATCTAGAAGACAAGAATTCCAAAATTCCCAACACTAAGAAATGATAGATGTTTAAGGAGATAGAAATGCCAGTTATCTTCATTTGATCAATACCCATTGTATACATGTATTGAATTATCATACTGTACTCTATAGATATGAAACTGGGTCACACTAAAGTGTAAATGACTAGTACTAACTTAGTTCTGATTCCAAAAAAGTTGATGACAAGACATTATGAAATGTCTACAGCAGAGATGGGAGAGGCTTTATTTTTTGACTGATGGTTGACCTTACTGATAATCTTCTACTATGAACAGGTGATTCAATACTATCCAGAGAAGGAATTTAAGAAGTTTCATTGCCAAAGAGACAAATAGTCCTCAGGGAATGGAAACTACATATCATCACACATCTCCCTTCTTTCCTTTCTTCCATGATCATTGAATTCCTTCACTGTGAGAGTACTGTGGTCGTAAGGGTATAAAGACACGCTTAGCATACTTTAAATAAATTAAAAGCTAAATAGAGGCAAGTATAATGCCACATATAGGCTGTAAACATTATTGATGTATTGGTTAAAATATTTTAAAAAATAATTATGCAAATAAGGCAGATGAAAGTAGTATATAATATTCTATTTATATGTATATGATATATATGTACATATATTATATATATATATATATATATTTCTAGAAGATGTAACTTAACCTTAAATGATAGAAAGTAGATGAATAATTACATGGAAGCTGAGGGAACAGGAATGAAGTGTGGTGGACTAGTAGGGTACACAAAGAAATGTTGTGGGTTAATATGTGCATTGTCTTGACTCTGGTGGTGATTTTATGGTTATATACATATATCAGAGCTTATTGAAATATGTACTTTAGATATGTGAAATTTATTATATGTCAATTAAACCTTAATAAAGTTGTTCAAAATATTATATGGTAGAATGTGGGCACACAGGAGGAGATAGTCATCTTTTTCATGCAAAGAATGAGGTACTACGAAAGAGGCTCCATAAACAGATATTGTCAAACTCAGTTTCAGCTGTGTGAGAGTTTTCTCATAGGAATCAGATGGCACATTCAAATTATAAATTTAAGAGATTAATAAAAGGATTATATATGTAAAAATGTGAGAAAAGTATGGAAAAATATAGAGTTGTGCAGTGTCCCACGGCCCATAGCTCCGGGAATACTCATTACACCCAAAGTGGAGGTGGGGAGAAGTGGCTGCTGGAATCTGGGAAGAAGGTGCTTTGGAAAGAGGGATGCCTTGAAAGGAGCTAAAACCTTAGAGCAAACTTCCAACCTTCATGGGCTTTCCTTGGAAGGAAAACGCCCTATCTGTGCTGTCCTCCCTTCTTCCCATTTCCTCCTGCTTCTCCGCATTGTCTAAACCCCAACAAAACCCAAGGAATAAGGAGGCATCTGTCCATACAGCTTCCTTCATCTGAGAACTTCATGGGACATGAACCTGCAAGACAAATAGATAACATAAGGTTTATCCTCATTACGGCCTGCTATCTTCTTTCTGGTCCAGGATCAAAGAATGAAAAATTTGATAGAACTAACACAAATTCATGGCTTTCCTCTGCAAAACAATGATTATGTCATGCTTTTAATTCACAATATAGGGCCGGGGATGTAGATCAGTGGCATAATGCCTGCCTGGCAAGAGTGAGGTCCTAGGTTAGATTCCAGGTACCCCCCCCCAAAAAATTCACAATATAAGATTTAGTTTTTCTCCTCATTGGACAATCTTAATTCCTATATTTGGAAAGACGTTGAAAAACTATCAAAATAAGAGTGATATTGTGTGACATAAATTTTCATAAATTTCAAACTTTGGTGTTTACAAAACAAGTTTTATTGAAATTAGACATACTGATCTTTGTAGGTGTGGTATGTGAGTGCACTTGCACAATAGTGATAGACTTGAGTAGTCGCCCACAACACTTAAAATTTGTATTTTGGTCTTTGACAGAAAAAGTGTGCTGATTCTTATCCTGCGCTAAAGAAGCTGCAGATTTGGAGAGCTGGGGATACACTTACTGGAGGCCAGACCCTGGTTCCATTACCATTTGAATGTGTCACCTGGACATGTTAATCCATTTCTACAAGCCCAGTTTTCTTAAAACAAAAAGATACTAATGTCTACTACATACAGTCCCTGAGGAAGACTAAATCACAGAACAAAGTAAAGTAGCTAGCACAGAGACCAGCACTCACAGAAAATTATTTCTGCCCCTAAATGAATCAAAGGTGAAAACATCATGCAACATTAAGCGATGCCAGTCTTCCTCTCTTTTTCTTTATTCACCTTTCTCACTATGCCATTTAACTCCAACTGGTATCTGAGGAGATAGAGTTCTCTCTAATCTATGCCCTATCACTTGCTTCACTTGCTTACGACACTAGATTCCACCATCTTCCAATGTGCTTCATTAGTTTTGAAACATTTGTGTACTTACAGGTCACCTGTGTGATTTTAAATTACTTTTACAAACATGGCTCTCTCTCTCTCTCTCTCCTCTCCCTCCTTTCCCCTTCCTTCTCTTTCTATTATTTCTTAAATCTCTATCTTCATGAACTTTTCTCCTATTAGCATCATATGTCTTAAGTAAATAGAGTTTCTATTATCCTAATAGCCTTTCTGTATACTTCTAACTTGTTTTATTTTCATCATCGAACTCCTGACATGTGCAGTCAATAGCACATGTGGATCTATAGGGGATATAACATTTCTGTCCATAATAGCTCTCACTTCCCACCTATTTCTTCCAACTCTGTTTCCTTTAACTTCTTTCATCTTCTCTCAATCAAATGTAGAACATCCTATCCTCCATGTAGTGCCAGAGTCTCTCACTTTTAGTGAACTCACCTAGCCCTAGTTAGAACCACCTGTAAGGAAAGCTCTTAGTGGGACATTAGCATACTTTTACTATAAAGCCATGGAATTGCATTCAGTATTTCCAAAAAGGAATCTCAGGTCTGGAGAATTTGACAGTCAAGAAATAACCACCATTTTTCTCTCCCTGAGATTACAGAAAGATGAGCTAGACAGAAAGAATGCAAATAGGAAAAAAGGAGGAATATTTATTACCAAAAAGACTTATTGTGGAGAAAGAAACTTATTTCAGTACCCAAGCAGATTTACAATAATGAACTGCTGAGCTAGACAGATTTACACACCAAAACCAGGCATTTCTGAAAAACATCAGATGGGAAAGAACTTTTTCTAGAACCCACTGACTCCTCTCACAGGAAGAAAGTCTCTCTTCCTAATTTTAACCATTGGAAGAACTAACTGACAATGTGGAATGGCAACATTGTTGAATAAAACTAATGATGTTAGACAGAACTTATTAAGAGTGAAGACTGGGGGGCTGGTGAGATAGCTCAGCAGCATAAGCACCTGCCTGGCAAGCACGAGGTCCTGAGTTCAACTTCCAGTACCCACATAAAGGAAAAAAAGGGCCAGTGATATCGCTCAGCGGCACAAGCGCCTGCTGGCAAGTGTGAGGTCCTGAGTTTGACTCCTGGTACCCACATAAAAAAAAAAAGTGAAGACTGGACTAAGAAAAACCATGTGATGTGGGGCACATGACTTAAGACTAAGCCAAAACATTAATGTGAACTATCAGAATAGTTTCCAGAAGATTAAGACCCTTACAAGCTGAGTAAGATGAAGCTGGAAAATGAGAAATGTAACAAAAATAACTTTAAAGATATGCTCAAAATACAAAGAATGCTTCTCAAAGATGATGTGATGTTAACAGATAACAAAGAAAAACAACTGATTCAACATCAATCTTATACAAGTCCTTTTGTCCCCCTATGACACAATTTCCTTCTTCCTCAGCAAATGAAAATTGTTGAACACCAAGGTCGAACCAGATTTAATGTTGTTTCTGATATTCGTAATGAAGAATGATGGTCAAGCTAGGAAGGAGGTGCCCTGCATATATTTTAAAGGGTTTTAATTGTAATCATAGCATAGTTATGAAAAACTAGGTTGAATTAATAAATGGAACAGCTACTATAAGCACATTAAAAACAAGTACATCATACTAACTTCATTTCTGTTAATGAGTTGATGGATGAATGTCCTTGACATGAATTTCTTGATTCCAGGAAAATGTGCGATGAATCCTCCAATAATACAATTTTGGATAAAGCAATTGGAGAATGGGAAGGAAAATGAGAGTGGAATTAAAGTTTTTTTAATAAGAATAGTATATTTATCATTGTAGCTGTGTGATCTTATAAATACTACTAAATTTCTCTGAACCGGTTTTCTACTTGGTTAAAAAAAGAATAAAAATTGGGGCTAATTCTGAGCTGATTTCCTACTCTAAAATTCAGGTTCTAAAGTTCTAATAATTTGATATCAATGTATATGGGCACTTTAGTAGATTGCAAAAAGACTGTCTTGGTTTCGCACTATTTAAAGCTTTCATCAGAAGAATGGATGAAGGTGTTAATAAACCTGATTGTGGAGTTTGCAGATGACACATACTTGACTGGGCATCTAAACTGTCATGGTAAAGAATAATGATCTGAAGAAAGTTTAAGTGATTAAAGCTTAAAGACTACTCCTATAAAAAAATAGAGAGTTGAGAGTATCTAGTTTGGTAGCAGTGTATGTGTGTGAAAAAGTACTGATGATCTCAAGTTGAGTATTAACCAGTAGTGTAATATCATAATAGGTATGAGGAAAGACAGAACATATACAAAAAGCTTTAAAAAAGTCATATATTTTCATCACAAATTTCCACTTCTAATGTTTAATTCTATGAAGATAATGAAGAATATGTTCTAAGTACTACCTATAATAATTTAATTGTATCCAAAAATGAGAATCTGAGATGAATACATACTTCTCAGGTTAAGAAATACAAACAACAAATAAGTATATTAAAAAATGTTCAACATCATTGGTCATTCAAGAGATGCAAATTAAAACAACACTGAGATTTCATCTCACTCCAAAAGGAATGGCTATCATCAAGAAATCCACCAATAACAAATGCTGGAGGGGCTGAGGGAAAAAAGGAACACTTCTCCACTGTTGGTGGGAGTGTAGAGTGGTATAACCACTGTGGAAATCAGTGTGGAGATTCCTCAAAACACTAGTATTAGAGGTCCCATTCTACCCAGCTATACCCCTTCTGGGTATCTTCCCGGAAGAATTAAAAACATCATACTACAGTGATATACGTGCACCTATGTTAATTGCAGCACAATTTGTGATAGCTAAATCTTGGAAACAACCCAAATGCCCATCAACCAAGGAAAGGATAAAAAAGGTACACTTTTTTCATACAGTGGAGTACTACTCAGCCCTAAAGATGAATAAACTTGAGACTTTTATAAGTAAATGAACGCAACTCGAGATCATACTCACAAGTGAAATAAATCAGACTCACATGTGTAAACATCATGTTCTTTCCCTGGTGTGAGAAACCAAAAGAGTAAATAAGGTCCAAAATGTGCAAAAGATATTGTGAAATGGGAAGACATTTTTCAAAAGAAAAAGGAATTAGGGTAAGGGGAAAGGGGAAAGGAAGAAATGGAAAAGAAAAAAATTATATAAGATAGTTATACTACTAGTTTTTCTCAGATCATTGAAAAGAAAGGCTTGTGCTACTGTTTGAAGAATTTTTTATGCCCATATCTTATATTCTGAGTACCTACTTTGAAGATAATAATACACAATGTATTAACTATTGTTATTCTCCTATTATTTTGTTTTAAAATTTTGTTTTTTTTTCCAGAAAAAATTGATTGGTGAGCTATGTATTAAAATGTAGAATTTTTGTGGCCAGTGAGATAGTTCAGCAGCATAATCACCTGCCTGGCAAGCGTGAGGTCCTGAGTTCAACTCCCGGTACCCATACACTCAGTAGCACAGGCACCCGCTGACATACAAGGTCCTGAGTTTGACCCCTGGTACCCACAAAAAAAATAAAATAAAATAAAATGTAGAATTTTTAAAAACAACATAAATATTCAATAATAAGGGGGTATATGGTTGAATAAATCATGACTACCATACAACAGATTCCAGTGAAACAAAAAAATTATGTATGTATCTCCATATGGAAAGATGGTAATGATGTACAATTGAAAAAAATCCCACAGGCTTACAAGACAGAGTGTCTAGTATGAACTCATTGTTTTAAAAATAAAAATGCATCTGAAACAGGTTGTCCCAGAATTCCATTGGCTATCTTTCTGGGTATAAGTAATATACCAATTAGTTTTCCAGAGCATATCATGGGTTAACTGCAAGTGGTAGTATTTCTGTATTGTATTTGAGCAATCCAATATTCATTTTCATTCTTTAGCAAAAATGGTCCAGTACCTCCTAAAGCCAACTCCATCCCCACCTTTAAGGGTTGACGTGTTATCCTTGCCTGAGTCAATTACTACCTTTCGTTTCTCACCATAATGATTGGTTCAGAACTCATCACAGGACCGATTTGAACATAATGTTAACTTTCATATTGAGCCTAAGAAAGAGACTCTCTTTTTCTCTAAATTTGGAATCTAAATTTAGATGCTGACTGGACCTATACAAGCAGCCATCTTTCTACTAGTATAATGACTGTGTTCAAAAGTGGAACCAACAGAAAGGAATTAGAGATTAGATGTGCAGAGAGAATCCATGTCCTAAAATTTTCATTTTAACCTCTAGGTATGGCTCTTCCTGGAACCAGTTTATCTCATATCCTAAAATTTTCAGCTTTCTTTTTCAGTTTTATTGTGCTATAAGTAAGAAATAAAAATTGTATGTATTCAAGTACTGTAAAATATGTTCATCATTACTAATCATCAAAGAAATACAATCAAAACTACAGTGAGATATTATCTTGCTAGGATTGTTATTATCAAAAAACCCAGAAGACAAATGTTGGTAAGAATGTAGACAAAAGGGGACCTTTGTGCCCTGTCGGTGGAAATGTAAATCAGTATAGTCATTGTGGAAAATAGTACACAGGTTTCTGGTTTCTATAATAGTTAAAATATACAGTAACTACTATATAATCTAGCCACTCCATTTCTGGTTATATACAAAAGGAAATGAAGTTATATGTTGTAGTTTCTTCTTTACAGGTGAGGCAGAAGTCTCAAGGTGGCCCCCAAACCCCAGGCCACTAACAGCTGTCCTGGGAGTGCAGGCCTAAAGGAAAGTGCAGTGGAAAGATAAAGCAAGAAAATAATCAGAGAAAAACTTCATTATTAGTGTCTATTAGGAAGGTGATTTTGGTTTCAAACTGATGTTAATTAAAGCTAATGAATGGAGTCATGTATGAGTCACTTGAAATAGCCTGTGTGATGTCAATGAATAGATAGATTTCCCTGTAGGAATTCAACTTGACCTGACTGCAGCCATTCGAGTGATAACCACCGTGATGGCCACTAAGTAACCTGTTTCTCCACATAGTTTCCCAGCAAAGCTATCAGAGTGGTAGGTAGAACTTTACAGGTGGACCCTGTTTCCATCTGCTCCAGGAATGCAACTGACATCTTTGATGTTAGCTTGAGTTAAACCGAATACCTTCCAGCTTGAATAAAAGACACTTTTGTCCGGGTCAAGAGACAAGCTCTTCCTTCTGACCCAAGTCTAGTAATGTCATCTTTTTGACACTCAACCATACTTCTGTCCCTAATCAATCTGCAATGAAGATTATACTCGGTGTAATCCTGGATCTGTCTGCTTCATTCTTTGGGCCCTCAACACCTTCCATGCAGAATATTCAGTTCTTTTATGCTGGATTTTCCCATAGCAAGCTCTCTCATGGCTTTGGCATCACTGCATGACTCTGATGACCATGCTGGTGGCTTATGCTATAGAGAGGAATCCACTGAAAACTCTGAAGAGAAATGGTCAACCCTGCTGACAACAAAACAACTACCAAGGGGCCTTAGTTTCAGGCAGTTTTCCTAGTGCAGGAAAATGGTATCAATGCACAAGCAAACAGTATCTGATAAGCTACGACCTCTATGCAGCAGTCTGATGTACACAGTGGCAGCTGCCTGAACCTGAGCGGGAGGCCAAGAGGAAAAGTGCAAGTAAGCATTCAGGGACTGAGAAAAGGCAATATTAAGCACCACCCAGGAATATAGATATCCTAGGAAAAGATAGAAACCCCATCCAGCAATTGTGCCACTGCTGGACAGAGAAGCAAAAGATATATCTGAATTAAATGACAAAGCAATTGTTTTATATCTAAACTTTGGAATTTGGGTGTGTGGAATTCTATATTGTTCTTTTTTTTAACACTTATTTCTCTTTCCTAATTTTTCTACAGTTAAAATAAATTGCTTGTAAACATTTATATTTTTTCATAAAATGCCAAAATAAGTCTTTATTTTAATTGGAATTAATAGAAATACAATGTTCTGGCCCAAGAATTCTACTGAAAATAATAACCACACTATTTTGCTGATCTGTCCATCTCTGACAATTCTAACATCACACTTTAAGGTCAATGTTGATAAATTAAAGGGATAATGGGAGTAGGAAGGAGTAGTTTCTTTTAAACTTTTCTGTTTCTTTTAAAAGAGTAAAGAACTGAAAAATGGAGGCTAGAGAAGAAATTTCTGAGTGGAGAGGATACATAAGTGCTTACTTCATGCATGGGAATCATTAGTAATTAAATGACATCTCCCCGATTATATTATAAACTTCTTATGAGAGGAAATTGTAAATGATACTTCTGTCCACCCCTCAGAACCTATTGCCACAGAGTAAAGTCTCAGTAAATATTTAGTGGTTAATTATATCTCATTGACAGATGGCTGGAGGCAGAGTCCAGAGCTGGGTAACAAATGAAGAGCCCTGTTTCACCTCTCTGCCCTTCTGGCTCATTCTTTACCCTGAAACTGATCTCAGGAACTAAAGAACTTTTCTACCTTCTTATCTCCAGTGACCTTCACCTCTAGCTCATGTGACCTATCCTCTCCTCCCTATGCAGCCATTCCCTATCATTCAGGTGTTGCTCCACTACTAAGACTGCAAACTCAGAAAACCCAATTGCTAACCAAAGCATACATCAATGACTCTAAACTAACATGATTATCATCTAAATTTGTTCATTGCTTTTTTTCTCCAAATATCTGGTTACTATGCTATCCCTGAACAGCTAACTAATATTTAAGACTTTCAAATCATCACAGTCTCAGGCACAAATGATCAGTTAAGAAAAGAATCTTATTTTTCCCATTACATCCTCTCTCCCACTGAAGTATTGTATTCTCGCCATTCAAACCACTATCACTATATTCATATTCTTATTATCTACTTTCTGCATTATAATGACAGCATTCTAAGTCATCTCTTTACTTCCCTTTTCACACCCCAATGAATCTTTCACTTTACTTTCTGATTAATCTTCCTAATGCCTTACTCTGATTATGGAACCTACTGGCCAAAAAGCTTGCCTGACTCATTTAGAACCAAATAAAATCTAAACCCTCTGGTTTATTACACAAAGCTTTTAACAAATTGATCCTAGTTCTATTTTTACCAGCATGATTTCTAAAATCTTCCATAAAGCAGCCATCTGCTTCAAACAGTTTGTTTCACCCAATTTCATCCATGCCTTTCAACCCCTCAACTTTTCTGTTATTATTCTATCTTGGAGTCCCAATTCAAACATCCCCCTGCTCTGCAGCCTGCTCTGATCTCCTGCCCCCTGGGTAAAATACTAAATTTCTCCTTTACCAAATGTCTGTTTCACTTTCTTCCTCTCATTATTCTTATCAATTCCTAATATTTTCATAAAGTAGAAATTTAGCTAAATAAATTATTTTAAATTTAGCTAAATAAAGTATTTCAGAATAAAGTATACCCAGTATAAGGAGACCTTATTTTATACATCCTGTGTTATTCATTCATTGATTATAAAATATTGATTGCATACCTAATATGTGTTATGCAATGGGATTACAGTAGTTGTACAAGATTTGTTCTTATCCGTAGGGATTAATTTTGCATACACTATGTCAATAAATAACAAGTAGGTTATCAATGAAAATCTTGATAAGTACAAAAATGTGCAGAGCGCAGTATGAATTAGAAAAGATGGATATAAGATAATATTGTTTTATTATCTAAAATATTCTTCCAACATGGAGCTGTATGCAAACTGGTTCAAAAGTATTTGGTTATTTAGAAGAAACCGTTTTCCTTGATTTATAGCATGATCTGACTATTCCAAGTGAAGACAGTGATATCTGAGACACAACATAAAAAACAAAATTTCTACTCCTAAGCAATCAAAATTGACTACCTAAAATCCTAAACAGAAAAATTGAATTTTTCTTCCTTGTTATTTTATTCTATAGCAGCTATTTTTACCAGTGCACAGAGCCATCAATCACGGATAGTAATCTCCAACAAAATAAGAACAGCAAAAACATAAAAAGGCAAGTGATTCATTATCAAGCCTGATGCCAGCTGTAGGGGGAAAAGCTCTTTCTAATTTGGAGCTAGCAGTCACAACAGCACATTATTCCCAAAGGAGTTATGACTTGAAATTTCTGAATGGGCTTGCCACCAGTCTCAGCTGGCAATCTACCATGCATGCACAGGAATGTACTAAATTCTTTGAATATATTTTTTCCAGACTCTTTCCATATTCTTCAGAAAGCAAGGTTAGATTCTCATTTTTGTTCTCTTCCACTGAACTAATGCTTCAATCTACAAGATTATAAAACTCCTTCTTACTCTCTTAGACAAGAGCTTTCTTACTCAAATACAAGGTGCAATATCTATTTGAGAATCTCTGATGGTTAGTACATGAGTAATGACAATGACAAACCACAATCAATTAATGGTCAATAAATGGAAGCAAGAAAGCCACCATCACAGTCACTCTTATCATGTAGTATGTGGACGAAGGAAGGCCACAAGGACAAAAGGCAGCATTCCAGGTAGAGACTGCCCCAGTGGGAGTAAGATCAGCTGGAGGAATTACACACACAAGATTACCAGGAGGAAAATACAGTGGACTAATAAAAGCCATTGTTGTTTTGCCCTGTAATTAAATGTTTACATATCCTTAAGGTCAGTGAAGGGCACTCAAGAGATATAAGGAATTCCACAATGAGCCTGGAGTGTTGTCTCTGCAACAAGTGACACAGGACAGAGTGGGAAAATAAAATATGCTTTTCCATGTATTTTCCCCTTTCTCATGGGGAAAAAGAAGAAGTTTTGTGGCAAGCATATTGGAGACATTGTTGAAGAGCAGTTCCTCTTCACATAAAGGTTACCTCTGTGAAGCTGCCAAGGTCAGTGCCCTGGTGGGTTATCTGCCAAGTAAGTGCCAGTTGTGGGATCTACGCTGTGGCAGGCATGGAGGCAGGCTTCGCTCTCCCACCCTCCTTCTGAGTCACCGTTCTTTGCTCCTTTGTGTCAGAGTTGTCACTTTCCCACTCTGTGCCCTCCCTTCTCTTTGGTGGGATCACTTTCCTTACATATGAGCTGAATGTTCCGTTGTTTAGCAGGAAGCCAGACTTGCTGAGTGTTGATTTCATGGAAGTCACACAAGGGAGGCAAATTTTCCAAGTAATCTACATAAAAAGTGACCTTACAGGGGCCGGTGATATAGCTCAGTGGCATAAGTGCCTGCCTGGCAAGCGCGAGGTGCTGAGTTCAACTCCCGGTACCTGCATATTAAAAAAAAAGTGACCTTACAAAGCACGAAGTACCCAATTTGGCCCATGTTCTTTAGAGGAGGTGGGGTAAATAATATTCATGCATATCCTGTGGCATGTGAGCGTGGGCATGTATGAATATATATAAATATGTATTGATACATGTGCCATATGTGTGTATAATACAATATACTTTATATACACAAAAGTAAACATATATCTTCCCCTTAAAATGTATGCATATCCGCATACACACACATATTCTTTTTTGTTTCCCTTTTTGTGGGGCATTTTAAATGACTTTTTAATCTCATGCTTTATACTTTGTCTTTTTAAAAGAACCATAGGAAAGATGCAAACTAGTTTTTACATTTCTTTAATCTCTTCTCCAGTATATAAGACCCCCTGATATTCACTCTCCAGGGTCTCACTCAGTGAAAAAAATATATTTTATTTCCATTATTTTGACATATACAATAAAAGGGGTTAGTCAAACAGAGGAGGTAAGTGCATTCAAAGATACTTTCCCTGTGTACAATCTACCCTTATAGTCATTTAGATATGATATTACTTTCTGTAGCCCTCAAAAGTTAAAAAAAAAAAAAGGCATATGTGATATCCAACTGTGGCTCTTTTGGATTCATTCAAATTGTATTTATGTTGAGGATTTACAGGAATTAAAGGGAGATTAGGTAATCGTTTGTTGTGTACTGTGTCTTTTTTTCTACTCTAAACAGATCCATAAAGTGAGCTATCTCTCACCTGTAGGTCCTCCATTATTAAGGTGGTCATGACTCGATAAAACTACAGGGTACGTGTTGCTTGATGGTAGTCACTTGTTTTTTAAGCAGAGGGGAGGATTTCAGGAATATGTAACAAATAAAATAATGTTCACAAGTACAGTTCTTCAAAACCCTCGATGACAAAAAGATTGCTCATTATGAAAACCATGCCTTTTACATTTTAATAGAATCATCTACATTGTGCTAACTCATAAACTCTAATTTTTCTCTCCTTATTATCACACGTCTTAACAAAAAAGAAAATAAAACCACAAAAGACTGTTTTATTTACTATGTTGTATGCGTCCCTATTTTTGAAAGTTCTAAAAGATGAAAGAGTGAGTTAACTTTACAAAAGAGAGAAATATATTTGTTGAAAAATTCAATAACCAGTTGACAAAAATTGTAAATTGTGACTAGGACAAGTAGTGAGAAATGAAATATCGACATTAGTAATGTGATTACACTGTAGCCATTTGTTATATAGTGTTACTCATTTTTTGCTAGTGCTTTCACTAACGAAACCTGTAGAAGTCATCAACATTTTAAATCTGATAGGAAGTCAGATAACTTAGAATCTGTAATGGAAGATAAAGACTCAGTGTAAGTCTGTCTTTTCAGTTCGGCCCAGAAATCCGAACAACTCGGAGCCATTTGGCACTCTGTTAGCAATCTTGGCAAAGATTCGAAAGATTGAATGGAGATGAATTCTTAATGACTTTCTAATGTCAAGGTGGGGGCTTTTCCAGGAGATTGAGACACAGAATTACGGTTATAGAAGAAAATTGAGTACTTTGAGGCTTTTCCCTGTCAGCATGGAAATATATGAAGTCAATTCTCAGCAGGCTTGAGATTCTGCCATTAAATTTAATGAAAGCAAAGAAGTTGCCAGCAGAAATTCTGCAATATAAATTTAACACATAGTTTTCTTTGAACAAAGAGCATTCTGGTTGGGTATCATCTGAGACTCCTTTTTTATGATTAAAGACAGCTGTGCTGCTTCTCTAAGTCTTCTCTGTAATATAAATGTCCCTTTGGGTGATTTTCAGTGGGAAATCATAATGATATTTGATGATATTTGGTCCTGATGTTTTGAATCACTAGGTGATCACAGTGTAAAAATATTTTAAGACATAAAATATCATGTGATAAAGTATCCTTTAAGTGTCTTTTTCCCACTATGTATATTTTTGAACTTTTCTTTACATTATTTATTTATTTTTATTAATAGGTATTTTTTTTTTTTTTGTGGGTACCGGGGGGACGACCTCAGGACCTCACGCGCCAACAGGCACCCGTGCCGCTGAGCGATATCACTGGCCCCTTTTTCGTATGTGGGTTCTGGGAGTCGAACTCAGGCCTTCGCGCTTGCAAGGCAGGCGCTTAAACCGCTGAGCCATCTCACCGGCCCTATTAATAGGTATTAATAGTACATGTTAATGGGGTTCGATATATTTCCATACATGCATAAAGTATGCACTGATCAAATCCAAACACCTTTTTTACAAACCATCTGCGCACACCCTTCTCATCCTCTATTAGTCACTATTCTACATTCAAGTTGAATTATTTTTGATTCCTCCTGTGAAAGAACATGTGGTACTTGTTTCTCTGTGCCTGGCTTATTTCACTTACTGTACTGTCCTCCTGTTCCATCCGTTTTGCTATAAATGATGTTGAGATATCACTATGCATGAAAAATATTCCACTGTATATGGGTACCACATTTGCTTTATCCATTCAACTGTGGGTAGACACCTAACCAGGCTCCATATCTTAGCTATTGTGAATAGTGCCCTGGTAATCATGAGCTTGCAGATATCTCTTTGGTACTTGATCTCACATTTCCTTTGGATATATACTCATAAATAGGATAGCTGGGGCATATGGTAGATCTATTTTTAATTTTTGAGGAACCTCCACAATGTTCTTTTTAATGGCTATATCAACAAACCTTCCTACAAACAGTGTGTAAGTGTCTCTTTTTCTACTCACCTTCACCATGATTTATTTTCTATTTTGATTGGCTGGTTTGGTTTGGTTTTCATAATAGCCTTTTTAAATGGGATAAATAGTTCTTATTGTAGTTTTGGTATGTATTTCTACAATAGATAAGGATATTGAGCACTTTTCATGTATTTGGTGACCCTTTATATTTTTTCTTCTTTTTTCTTTTTGAGCAGTATTTATTCAGTTCATTTGCCCGATTTTACATGTTTTTGTTAAGTGTAATGAGCTCATTATATTCTGGAATATTAACTCTCTGTCAAATGAATAGTAGGCAAATATTTTCTCCCATTTTGTAGACCGTATCTTCACCTTGCTGATTGTATCTGTTCTTGTGCAGAAGATTTTAGGGTGAAGTATTCCCATTTATCAATTTTTTTTCTTTTCTTTCCTGTCCTTTTGGGATCTTATACAAAAAATCATTGTCTGTACCAATGTCTTGAAGAGTTTATCCTAATTTTCTTCCAGTAATTTCAGTTTCCTGTCTTATATTTAAGTCTTTGATCCATTTTGAGTTGATTTTTATACAAGGTGAGAAGTAGGGGTCAAGTTTCAATCTTTTGCAGGCATCTCAGTACCATTTATTGAAGAGTCTGTCCTTTCTCCAATGTATGGATGTGGATCTTTTGTCAAGAACCAATTGGCTAAAGATGTGTGGGTTTATATCTGGTATTTCTAATCTGTTCTTTTCTTCTTGTATTTATGCCAATACCATGTTCTTTTGGTTACTATGGATCTATAATATGTCTTAAGTCTTGCAGTGCCTCCAGATTTATTCTTTTCTTTTCTTTTTGTTACAAGAAATGATGTTATTTCCATCATTTAAAAAATTATTTCTTAGAATTTCCAGCTGTCTACTCATAATACACATGTGCCCCTTTGCTCCTTTTTCCACTACAAAACTTAATATTTTAGTGTCAGTTATTTTAAATTATTCATCTGATAATTACAAATACTTGTTTTAACTGAGTCCAGTTTTAATGATTATTTTGTCCCACCTTTTGGTATCCTTTATAATTATTTTTGGCTTTGTTTTTTTCCTAAGGAGTTTGCAGTTTATGTTCATGGCAATATCTGTCAAATGAAACATTATTCTGTGTCCTCATACATCTTATTCACTAGATCTGGCACCCTACGACTTCTGGCTCCTCCCCAAAGTTGAAATGATTATGAAAGGTAAATGTTTTGAACTTATTCAGCACATCGAGGCAGCCACAACACTGCAACTAAAGACATTCACAAAACAGGACTTCTAGAACTTCTCCGGAGAGTGGCAAGAACAATGAGATGCATGCATCTGAAGTGAAGGGGAGTATTTTGAGAGGGATTAAAGGTAATGTGTCTTTTACTGTATTAAAGTTTTTTAAAATTTAAACATTAACTGTAGTTTATCATCACACAGCATAAGATTACTTGCTGGTCCTCTTGCCAGAGTAGTGAGGTTATTTTTCTGAGATCTTCACAATGAGAATCTCGGTGGCGGGGGGGCGGGGTGTCTTGAGATAAAATCTATGAAAACATTCCCACATTCCAAGACTGCACCCCCAGGGATTTCTCACTCTCATGCTAACCTACTGTTCAGTTTTATTCTTTTTATTCAAGATTGCTTTGATTATTCTTGGTCTTTTGTGCTTCCATATGAATTTTCAGATTGTTCTTTCTAGTTCTGTGAAGAATGTTATCGGTATGTCAATGCGGATTGAATTGCATCTGTAGATCTCAATGGGTAGTATGGACATTTTAGCAATATTAAGTCAACCAATACTTGATCATGGAGTTTTTGCCATATTTTATGTCTTTTGCACTTTCTTTCATCAGTGTTTAATAATTTTCATTTTGAATTCTTTAATTTTCCTGGTAAAATAAGAACATCAAAATTATGAATTCTAGGCCGGTGAGACGGCTCAGCGGCTTAAGTGCCTGCCTTGCAAGCGCGAAGGCCCGAGTTCGACTCCCGGATCCCACATACGAAAAAGGGGCCGGTGATATCGCTCAGCGGCACGGGTGCCTGTTGGCGCGTGAGGTCCTGAGGTCGTCCCCCCGGTACCCACAAAAAAAAAAAAAAAAAAAAAAATTATGAATTCTAAAATGACAATATCTTTTTGTATACCCACATTTTTCCTGAAATCAGGTTAGTCATACTATCCCGAAGTCTGTACTCCAAAGCATTGGCCAGTGGCTTCTTCTTAATTAAACTGCACCTGTCTATATATGTACATTCCAATGTAGAAATCATTAACCACAAGAAGATGGTGAGCAGTAGCTGAGATGTGACTAGTATGCATTAAGTTGTGATATGAACTCAAAATTTGGAAGATGTAATATTAAAAAAGAGTGAAACTATCTCAGTAAGATTTTTGTATTGACTACATGTTGAAATAATATTTTATATGTATTATAGAATATGAAATCAAGTGTTAATATTAACATTACTTTCATCTGTATGTTTTTACTTTTTAAAAATATGGTCATTGGAAAATTTGATAAATTGTATTATGTATCTACGAGACAGTACTGGTCTGTATAGCTGGCAGTCAAAATGACTACAAATCCTGAGCAAATCACAGAATATACTCAGGCAATTTTGTATGTTTTATCCGCACTAGGGAGGATGTAAGATCACATTAGGCAGAATTGTTTAACATCCAGAAGGTAACCTTCAATATCTGCAGCATTGCCATGATCACCAGGGAGGAAGCGTCCTTCATGATGTACAGAATCACTGACTTACTCAGAACCCCCATGGGCAAGGGGCCTAGGACCACAAGCACATCACAAAACAGAAATAGAGTTCATCATATCTAATCACTGCACTTAAAATATAATACACAAGACCACAAAATTATCTGACTCTCAGACCTATTACCTCTTCATCTCATAAATACTTTTATTTTTGGCTTCTACGATTTAAAATGGAGGCACACAAGGCTTTTCTGTCAGTTTGTGGCCTATACCACCAAATACTTGGTGAATTAAGTACAGTCTCAAGTGATTTTTTTGCTTTCTAACTGAAATATTTCTGTATTTCCTCATGTCTTTTATTGACTCCAACATTAAAATGACAATGCCCTTTTCTGTGTCTCACATTTATTCCTCTAATTACTAGCACCAATTTATATTAGACTTGAAACAATTCCTCTCTTTTCATAAGAGCTGATTTTGAGCAGTGATTACATTTTCTGTATTCATAACTAAAAACTTAGTCAATTACCAGTTTATGGTCAATACTATTATGCATGTAGTATTTTTAAGCTAAGAGTTTTTCATACTTATGGATAGCCCAAATTTGTAGGTAAGTATTGCATTAGTCATTTTACAAGTGAGAAAACTGAACCCAGATGTGGTCATTAATTAGTCCATATTCACATGGCATGTGACAAAGGAAAGTGTACCTAACTCCAAAGTAGCTCCTTTAACCATGTAAGTGCACTGTCTTTCACTGCATGAATTATATACACCAAAGCCAGATGGCACAGACGTTCTAAATTTACAAAACATTTCATCTGTCTAGTGAAAAGTGTGAAGATGAGGAGGGCAGGATTAGTCACTCTTCAATATGAAAAGTTGAATTGTACTGCATGTGCCCTTTTTCCCAACACAGGACAATAAATTTGATAGAAATATGTTGCTCAGATAAACATGGATTTTTAGCAGAATAACAAGCCTACAAACCAAGAGAATGTAACTCAGTGTAAAAGCATGGAATGACAGACAAGTTACCAATTTAAAATATTGTTTTTTCTTTTCAAGGACTTCATAAAGTATGTACTTGTATCTATAAACTTCTAAAATATGTTTGAACAACAAAGTCTAATGCAGATATTTCACATTTGCCTTCTAATATGCCCTTTATACCTTTTGTTTTTCCTTTGAGAATTCCTACTAAAATTGACTTTAATATACATGAAATTTTCCTTTTAGCCATCTGTTATCATGTATAATCAGGAGTAAAAAGCAAAAAACCCTAGAATGGAATTTCATTGGAAGTCGTAGGGACTATTTTGATGGTTCTTTTAATAATTTGCTCTTTTGAACAAATATATCTATGTTATAAAATAACAGCTGGTCAGTGCATGACACAATAAAATAATGACACATTACATCCAAACTACCAGATTGCATTTGAGGCAATGAAACAAGGCAGTCGAGCTTACTAATTAATTTCGAATGTCAAAAAAAATAACACCATTTGTGAAGATTGTATTAAATATGATTTTAAAAGAAGTAAAGTTAAAATTTACATATATTCTATACTAGAATATTAGAATAGTACATATTAATCTAAACCAAAAAGTTGTTTCTGGATTCTAAACTGCCACATCTACTTCTATTTATAAGTTTTAAGTTTCTCTAATATATATTTATTAAAATAAGAACAACCACAGAAAACACTATCTACAAATATTTAAATTAATGCATACATGGATGAATGACTGGAGCAAAATACATAAACAACAGGAAAACCAGTGTAAATTGAATATATGGAAGAAAAACTTAACTTACTATGTTACTCACCTTTTCATTACTGTGACCAAATACCTGAGAAAAACAACATAAATATTTATTTTGGCTCATGGTTTTAGAAATTTCAGTCCATGGCAAGCCAGCTCCATTGCTTTAAACCTGTGGGGAGGCATAAATTTTTATGGCCAAGGGACACAGTGGAAGCAGCTGCTCACTTCATGGCAGCCAAGACACAGAGAGAAAGGGAAAGACCCAGAGGGGAAGGGCCTGGGAACCAGACATAGTCCGCAAAATCAAGCTCCCAATGTCCACTCCTTTCAGTCAGGCCTCATATCCTGTTTCCATCACTTCACAGCAATGCCCTCACGTTATGTTCTCATCAGTGGATTCATCCAAGTCTAATTCCAGGTTAGAGTCCTCACGATCCAATCATGTCTGAAAAAGCCCCATCTCGAACCCATGACAAATTGGGAGACATTTTAGGTCTAAAACAAAACAATTATGTTAAATTATATTTAGACTGTAAAAATCAACTCAAGAATATAAGATAAATAAGCATTATAATCAACTTTAAATATTTTTCCCTTCAGTCTCATAATAAAGAACTTTTGATTCCTAAGGCCTCACACAAATATAATTTTTATAATTTACTATACAAAATGGTATTTCAAGCTATTAATAAATTAAAATTTTACCCAATTTTTGACATTCTGAGTTATTTTAGTTTTTTTTTGTTTTTTTTTGTTTTTTCTTTTTTTTAGAGTACCCTCTCTAGAAACCTGACCCAGCCTCTGTAAAACTAATATAAAATGCCCTTGGCTTTCAGCTCTATGGAGTGGAAGTAACAGAGCAAACTTGGTTTTCAGTATTGCTCATTGTTCAATCTTCAATGCTGTACTCTTTTTTCAGATGATAGTGGGCTTATTAAAGGTCTGTACTTTAATATTGAAACTCTGACTACTTTTACATTTAGGTTTTGAGGGAGGGCGAGGTGGGAGGGCAAGGAGGGGGTGTCAACAGTGGCAATGATAGCCAAATGGAAGCTCTGTTCACCAGGATGACCACATATCAGGGAATAATTATCACGAGAATGGTTTACAACCAGGAGATACCAGCTTTTCAAAAGCTTTCTACCCAGGGAGAAAAATTTAAGTTCAAAACAAGTGTAAAGTGTGATAACTTTCATTTATATTTCCTGTTCTATAATATAGCTTTTCGTATGTTTATTGTTCTATCAAATTATTAGTCAGCTCTCTGTTACTATAAAAATAACTAAGATAAATCAGTTTAAGAAGAGGAACATTTTGTTTTGGCTCACAGTTTTAGAGGCTTAAATCTGCGGATGGGACTGATCCATTGTTTCGGGGCCTGCAGTGAGGCAGAATATTATGATGGAGAGCACATAGCAGTACAGAACCACTCACTGATGGGAGCCAGAAAGAAACGAGAGAAGAAGACAAAGGGACCAAAGTCCTGCAGTTGGTTCTGATGGATGAACTGACTTTCTACCACTAGTCCCCATCTCCTAGCTTTTCCACCACCTCCCAGTACTGCCATGGGCAGAGGACTGAGCCTTCATCACCTTTGTGGGCACATCCAAACCTTAGCACAAGCTTTTGGTCTCAATGATTAAGTGCCCATTTTGTGATGGCAGGGAATGAGAGCTGACAAGAAGACTTTAATCGTCATGTGAATCACCAATATTCTTTTCCATTGCATCATATGTCTTTTTACCTTGCTAGCACATTTTATTTTTACATGTGAAACTTTGACATGCTTTCCTGCTTTGTGTTGTATTTAGAATGATCATCTTCAGGCCACAACTTTTTTTAAATTCCCATGCTTTTTAAGGAATGTTAATATTTCTTTTTTTTAACATTTAAATATTTATCCACTTGAAATGTATTCTTATGTAAGGTGGGCACTCAAGCTTTTATTTATTTCAGATGGACTTCTTGTCACAACATCTTTGGAATGATAATTCACCTTTTCCATCCATCCAGATGTCATATTTATCATATATTAACTTTCTCTTTGAAATTGGAAATTAGGTTTTTCCATTTTGTTCTCTTGATCTCTCTATCAATTCATCCATCCCCCTTGATTTTAGTTAATTCTGCTATCTTAATATCTTTCTTGGTTTTGTGTTTTTGCTAATAAATCTGTTTTTACTTGAATTTGTGGATATACTTTTCTTTCTTAAGCTAATAAAAATATGGTAAACAGCCCATTTATAGCACCTCCCTTCTTTTTCATTTACCTTTTAAGTTTTTCCTGTTTTTGTTGCTGTTATATCATGTCCTTGTCTGGCTTCTAAGTTTTCTTTTCATTATGTTATGGTTACTAACACTGGCTACCCATTAATGTCATGTGGAAGAGTTTGAACAATATCAATGACCAGGCACCAGCCTAGAGCTATTAAAAAAAGCTCTATGAGCATGAGTTCGGGTCACTGGCTTGATATAAGAGCTTCACAGGTGGTTAAAATACACAGCCAAATTTCAGAACCATTGATTCCCATTATGATTTTATTTTACTGTTTTCATTCATTCCTCCAGTTCTGGTTCCATCAACCAGTATCTTCCCTTTTCTTCCATCCCATCCACAAAGAAGCAAATACATTGGTAAGTTATCCTTTTATAAATGATTTCTATATTTCATGATGACAATTTTCTAATATTTCATTGCAACATTTCCATGATGGGTTTTCCTTTGCAATTTTTTCCCCAATTCCCTTCTTTTCATTTTCTTGTAGTATCTCCGATTAAATACTATAATGGCACTTATTTTATTCCATTTTTTTCAGGAGATGTGTTTTTCCCAGGAGAGAGAACTTCACTGAGACAAAGTATAATGGACAAATGACTCGTGCAGTGCACAATATCCTTTTTGCAAAACAGTCCTGTGGTTGGTTTAATGCTCTGCTGTTACCGTGTTAACATTTTTAATAAATTTCAAACATAAGAACCCACATTTACATTTTGTCCCAGGCCCTGCAAATTATGTAGTCAACCCAACATTGGTTGAAGGATGGCAAGGAGAAATGTAAGTTTGTAGGAATTCAAACCCAAAGGAGGAAAGGCACTGTAGGATGTTTATAAAACTTCCTTTTCCAACTGTTATTAGAGGTATAGTCCTATTCTTCTAGAAATCTGGCTTCTTCATGGTGTGATTCCTGGTTTAGCCTTGCCACATTTATTTCTTGGAAGGAAATCAGATCAAAGGAAGGTAATGAAGACAGTTTGTGTGGTACATTTCACATGCTGCAGCCCAGGGATTTAGGACAGGGATGTCCTTCACTGGTTTCTGAGGTGGGCAAATGAGAGGTCCTCTCTGCTGGTACTTGTGCGTTGACTATATTGCTTTGTCAGCACTCTCACCACTTTTGGCATTTAGGGATGTATTGCTGCTTAATTCTGGAAGAAAGAAAAGAGAGAAGAAAGGAATGAAGGAAGAAAGAAAAAGAAAGAAAGAAAGAAAGAAAGAAAGAAAGAAAGAAAGAAAAAGAAAAGAAAGAAAATGAAAGAGAAAGAAGAAAAGAGATGGTATTTGCAGTTTTAATTTTTTCTTTACAATAGCTTATAAGAGAAAAGAAAGAGAAATAGCTGAATTTACATGGCCATATTTAAAAGCATATTCAACTTTCTGTGTCTTTATGTTTTATTCATATAGTCTGTGGGCAACATATAACCCAACAATGTGTACATTATAACTGGGGTGGGGAGAATTTAATCCATTTATATTTATTGGTAATATATTTATTGGTATGTTTAATTTCTTGTCTTCTTGCCTTCTAGAATCATTTTTTAAATTATAATTTTCCTCTCCTACTTAGATGTTATATGTACAGAATTTTTATTATTAATGAATATTCTAAAAATAGCATACATATTTCATTTAACATGGTCAAGCTTAATCAATGTCTACTTTCTTTTTTTTTTTTTTTGTGGGTACCGAGGGGTCGACCTCAGGACCTCGCGCGCCAACAGGCACCCGTGCCGCTGAGCGATATCACCGGCCCCTTTTTCGTATGTGGGATCCGGGAGTCGAACTCGGGCCCTCGCGCTTGCAAGGCAGGCGCTTACGCCACTGAGCCATCTCACCGGTCCTCTACTTTCTTTTTTAACATACACTTAATATCCAGGGCTTTAACTGCTATAACACAACTACTATCTAATGTAACTTTTTAACCAGTAAACTAGCTTTATCTAGTTGTTTACTTACCTCACAAAGTGGAAATGATTATGGTTGATAACTTGATGCTAACTCATGTTTTTCAGTTTCTTAGCTTTTCATTCCTGTTTGCATCTCAGAGTTTGTTTAGTCTAAGACAGATATATTTTACTTTCTTCTGTATATTTTACCAAATTCTGCTTTTTCTTTCTTGAAAATATCTTTCCCAGTTTTGAGAATTTGCTTAGTAAATGATTTTAGATTGGTAACTCTTTTCTCTAAATGCTTATTGAGATCTTACTGTATTATATTCTGAGTTTTATTGTTACTTTTGAAAGACCTGCCATGTTTCTGACATTGCATTACAGGTGAGCTATCTTTCCTCTCAGTTGTTCTAATGTCTTTGCTGTATCTTTGGGGTTTTGCAGTCTACTACACAGGTCTAGAGATGGATTTGTTATTTATCTTCATAGGACGTAGGATGCATTGTGAATCTGAGGATGCCTGTCTCTCCTCAATGTTAGGAATTCTCAGCCATTGGCTATTATCTCTTCAAACATTTTTTCTTCCCATCCTTTTATTTCTACTCTCCTGGAACTCAAATTAGATGCTACCTTTTCTTATTATAACTTCCAGGAGTCATTTTTTTTCTTTCCTTTTCTTTGTGTCTTTTTGCTGAATTTTAAACAGTCTCTTTAGAGTCTTACCCTGAAGTCTGAATGCTCTGCTTTGCTTTTCAGATTTACCTTATTATTTTAAAACTTATTACTTAATTATTTTGTGGTTTCATGTTTTTCAACTTTTCATTTCTAAATTATTTCTTAATCTATTTTGGATCATTACAATATCTAGACCATTGAGGGTCTAATTTTGTGATATTTTTCCTGCTGATTCTCACTCCTAGTAGCTTGTTTCCTCTTGAGGTTTGACATGTTGTATTGTTAGATAATTTTTCCTTCTAACCTGCATCCATGAAAATTGTGTTGGATGCTGATGAGGGTACATTGTGTCAATGAGAAATTGTTAACCTGTCTTTTCCTCAACCCATATCTCTTATACTCCATCCCTTTTTCTCTGTGTTATACTCTCAGTAATGTCCTTAGAAATTCCTTAGTAATTTCTACTTTCCAGTTTAATGACTTTTTTCACCTATCTTATCTCCTCTCTGAGATACTTTTTTAAATTAAACGATTATTATTTTTCCTTTTTAGAAATACATCAATTATGATTCAAATACTTTTGTTCTATTTCCACACTGCCCATTTTGCTTTTATCATTTTAATCCCTTTATTTCTTATTTCATTTCAGGAAATATTAGGACAAATTTATTATACATGTAATTTATATATAATATGTTATATATGATTGTATTTATATAATGTACATATTATATGTTTACATACATAAATCCACAAATGAGAAAATTGTTGCTGCATTTTTTAGTGTAAAGAATTCTACCCTGTATCTATTTAAGAACTCTTAGGAAAACATTCAATAATAATTGAAGAATCACCTTTCCTAGTACCTATAGAAATGCCTTTGTCATGTAGAGTTTTGACAACCATTATACCAGAAAACTGAATTACTTTATAAAAATGCTTCATTCTTTCTTTTCAGATTATGAAGTTCTGTATTTTTCAAAATAAAGCCCACACACTATGCAGAGACAGTCACTAGAGTTTGTTACCCAGGCATAAGCTTACACAGGTTTGCTAATTATACACATATAGTTACAAGTGTGCTTGCAAAAAATTTCTTTGGAAATATACCAAATCTCTGGAAATGGACACCGTGTAGTGTCACAATTCTATATTTAAACAGGAAAATTTACAGTACATTGCATTTACTTACAAGGAGACAAAATGCAAAATATAGTTCATCTTCTCTACAAAAATGATGGACAATTCACACTTTGCAAGGTGAGAGGGGCTCTGATTGTGAGGAAAGCTAGGGCAGCACTAAACTTTTATAAGCCCTTTTGACTGTCACAAGATAAGCAAAACATTACTCTTTAAGGGGTAAAAAAAAAAAAAAAACTAGAGAGAACTGAATCATCCAGAATAACGTTTAGAAATGATCTCACTACAATCTGACTAGCTGACAAATAAAACCAAGCTAATTTTTTCTTCTTGAACATTAACTAGGCTGTATGAAGAGCATTTATTCCTTCATAATAAATTACTTCTGGTTTCAATTACAATTTATAATATATAACACTAACTTTTATAGCTATGGTTATAAAAGATGTGAGTACACACTGAATGTACAGGGATGGCTAATTCTATTTTCTTACTAAAAGAAAGGGTTTATGTTGATTCAAACTTCTCCACATTTACATTACAGGTATACAAATGTACAGTTGTAAAATAAAAGTATGTTCAACTATTAGGGTACATTATAGATACAGATTAGACATCAAGACAAGAAAATACCACAAATTTGTATATATGCAAAGTGTACATCAAGTATACACTTCTATATATTTATAGAAATAAGACCAAAGCAGAGTTGCAATTTTTTCTCATGCTAAATAATCATATTTTGCCTTTCAATGTTAACAGAAAAAAATCCAGTAGGCAGTAAACAGTCACACACACAGGGCTTTGAAAGACAACCTGAGTATTTGTATCTTCTCACAAAATGGACTACACCATCTTCTTCAGCAAACCAGAGACTCCAAAAGGAACAATTTTCAGAAGTACCATAAACTTAATGTCATAAACTAAAGTTTTAGCTACCCTGAAATGTTAGCCCGATAATACCCTCAAAATGTCATCTGCATTTGTCAGCCAATTTCTCGTTATGGGACAGTCAGATAGTTACTACTCTACTGACCATGCTGGGCGTCATATAGTATTGCACTCATACTTGGATATAGCTTTACCTTTGCTCTAGCGTCTCTTTTTCTTTTTTTTTTTTGTGAGTACCAGGAGTCGAACTCAGGCCCTTGCGCTTGCCAGGCAGGCGCTTATGCCGCTGAGCTAGCTCACCGGCCCGCTCTAGCGTCTCTTGATGCTTATTGCATCACTGTAAACCACTTCAGGTGCTAAGTGTATCCCTTAGTTATCTTTGTAGATAGGAACTCTTATTTAGTGCATAGCTCTGCATGATAACGCAAATACAGAAAATATTTATTTCTTTATCCAACTGATAAAAATAGTTACTCCTTTCTGTAAACTACTTTAAAATTGTATGTACAAGTCCAAGAAACTTGGATCATATTTTAAATTATAAAATTGGGACAGTTTCTGCAACAGGTCTGCTTTATTTTTCTACATACTTGAGGGTTTTGAAATGTTTGTCCACCTCTTGTTATAGCTTCTCCTTTACTACGGAGACTGGTTGAATTGTTCCCATTACATTTTTATTGGTATTCCTAGTAATTGAATATTCAGCTGTGATACACTTCCTCCTTTATTGATGTCAGCTCTTTTAAAATCCCTGCCTTTATTTTAATTTGCAATTCCCATGAATTCTGTCAACCAATATTAATCTCTTATTTTACCTTTCCTAGGATTGTTTTTAGTAATCAATAACATTGCATCCCTACCAGAACAGATGAAGTCTGAATTCCTGCACTATTAATTCTAAACTGCCACAGATTTGCACTGTCCGCTATTATAATCTCCAGTCACACCTGGTTATTTAAATTCAAATTTAGATATCAATAAATTAAATTTAAAATTCATCTTCTCAGATATGCCAGCAACATTTCAAGTGCTCAAAGACTGGTGAAACTAAATCTTCACACTCCATTCATACCTTTGGTGCTTGACAATAGAGAGCTGCTTCAGCAGATGGAATTCCCACATTCTCAGAAGGGAATTTGATTTCTTTGATAAAGGAGTAGTTACAAATTAATAATAGATGGTTTGATTGAAACATCTCCTGCTACTGGACTAGTTCTAAGATACAACATTCAACAACGTATAGCAGGGGCTACTCTAGGGACAATGCAACTCTGAATACATCACTATAGAGAGTTTGATGGGATAGGGTTGCTTTAAACAACAACCAATTTGATCAGAGACTTCAACCATAACTCCCACAGCAAAAGTAAGATCTTTGTAAATAACACTACAAAGGTTTCTTTCTAGAATACCGTGTCCAGGTTCTTTTCCATTCATATAAATGACTTCATCAATTTCATTAATTGTGTAAGTGGGAAAGTCATGAGGGAACATAAAATTTATATCTCTTATCACATTTATAGCTACTATAATAAAATCAGACTTCATAGTGAATTCTAATGAATCGAATGTGATCCTATAAATTGCTAACATTTTTCTTGTCTAAAGTAGTGCTGATCTACTGAGTTCAAGAGATACCAATCTTATATTCCTAAGCAAAGTCATATTTCAAACATCATGAAAATATGATGTTTGTAGTCAAAATAATACTTCTAAAAACCTTGTTAAAATGTTCACATGGAATGATCTCTAGAAATTTCTCCTTTAGTTGCTCCTCAGTACCCAATATTACCTTGTTAATAGCTTTTCTCTGCAAATTTTAACATGTTTAAAGTTAAAACTAAGTAACTTTTCCAATGTCAAAGTATTTCATTATCTTTTATAGAGTAGAAAATAATGCCTAAATTATATGCTTGGCACCAACAATTTCTTTTATTCATTTCTGTATGACCTGGATCTTTTGTTGAGTGCACTTCATTCGTGCTTTGGTAGAATGGCAGGAATGCTACTGTGACAAAATTTTTGAAGACACTTCCAATATAATACTCCGACATTTTTATCACTTCAGCATTCATCAAACTAAATGTATGAGAAGATTTCTTTGAGTATATATTATATTAGCACATTACGCATTCCTAACCATGACTGCCCCAGTGATGTTCATTCCAACAAGTATCTCATATCCAGAGGGCTAAAGGAACTTTACTGTTTGCTAGGACTTCAGGTTTATGAATACAGCACAACTTTACAAAAGAATGGTGTATCTTAGAACTAGTCCAGTAGAAGGACATGTTTCAATCAAACCATCTATTATTAATTTGTAATCACTTCTTTATCAGAGAAATCAACTTCCCTTCTGGGTATGTGAGAATTCCATCTGCTGAAGCAGCTCTCTATTGTCAAGCACCAAAGGTATGAATGGAGTGTGAAGATTTTGTTTCGCCAGTCATGGTGATTATCTCTCCAATGTCATCTGACTGTACTACAGTACAGCCATCCACAAAACTGGCCAGTTGTACTTAGCTGTCTTTCACAGACTCTAGACTTTTAGATCTTGATTTCCAAGATTACAAAATGATTACATTATGACATCTTCTAATATTTTTATATATTTTTCTAATCTTTAACATTAGTAAGCCAAGAACCAAATGTCTTGTCTTACACCACATAACTAGCCAGTTTACCAATACCATTTCACTAAACAACCCATTTTATTAAACCACAGATTAGGAATGCTGTCTTCAACAAGTACGGAATTTTCATAAATTGGCTATTTCTAGACATCTATGTTTCCATATTTATGTTAGAATTCAGTGTGTTTAGTTTCAAAAATGTTCCTCTATCATAGTTATCACAATAACATAGTCATCTGAGGACCTAAGACATTCACAATATTGTATTTAATTTATCTCCAAACAATGTTTGCCCTTTCACTTATTCAAGTATTTTTTTCAGGTATTCAAACTCAGATCTCCAAAATGGAAGTGATTTCTTCTTTGCCACCACTGCCTACCCTGTTTGCACAACTTTACATTTGGGGAAAGTAAAATAGTAAGAGACATACTAGAATTGTTCAACATAAAATTGACGGTGTGTAAATCCTCCGTTCTATTTACATAACCTAACTATAATTTTTTTCTATTATGGAAATCTTTTGAAGAAGGAAAACCTACATTTTCTTTTTTGGTACATAACTAATGGCATTACCAACATAAAATTTTGATTTCTACAAAATGACTTTTTAATTTTAGTTCATGTAGACCATAAGATCATACTTCATGCAGAAACCAGTTGTGCATTTATTTGCTACTTCAGCCATATGGCAGGGGGGCTTGCGATTGAACCCAAGGCCTCACACATTTTAGGAAAATCCTCTACCACTGAGCTACATCCTTGGACCTATTCTTAATAATTATTACTTTAAAATCATGGACCATAGTAAGAGGCTATCTTTACCCCTTAGCACCCCCCACCCCATGTCTAAACTGCAACAGATTTTGTGCTTTACTTCTTTCTGCCATATCTCTTTTTCTCCTGCCTTTCTCTCTTCCTTTATCTCATTCATAACTTCTTGAGAAACATACCTGGAGGCACTCATAAACAAAGATTAAGAGAAGCAATCCAGACATAGTATGAAATATGATTTTTGCAATCTTAAATACCATAGCCACTGCCAGCCTCCCTACTGTCATCACAGATCAGCTTCCCTTCACTCCCCATGATCTAGGTACCTTGATCACTTAGTTATTAAATTCCTTGGAATTCCCTCTGCCCCAAGGATTTGCATATGCCAGAATATTCAATTCTACCACATCTCCAAATTGACATGCTTACTTAGCATTAAAGTTTTAGCTTAAATTTGTCTATTGGGAAGCCTTCCTAGACTCCTTAGGTAGTCTTGTATATTACACTATTTATGAGTTTTATACTTTGCTAGATTGGATCTAGAGTAATGTTTATCTAGGGATGCGTTAACTTTGTAACTTCACATTAGCAAAACATGACTCTTTCAGAGTCACTACCAAACACAAGAAATATTTGAGGTATCTTAGCTCTGTATCATTGGAATTGAATATCTTCCAGTCATGGGAAGGCCCTGAAATTTTTTCAGTTTATAGCTCTCATTCTTTTTGCCATTCTTCTTTCTATACTTTACTCCCTAAATTCTAGCTATTCCAGCCTCCCAAACTCGGATCTGTTTCTCCAACTCAGCAAGAGCACCATGTGTGTTTGGAGACTTGTGGACAAAGAAAAAAATACTTCTAGGTGGGCTCATTTTAGATTAGACTATTACAGATCTCATTAGTATACGGTCCTTCACTGTGGTCACACTCCTTGGCGGTCTATTATTTGATATCTGAAAAATGATTGCTTCAGATATTTTGATTAGTATCTGTTTATGGCAAGAGACCAAGCCTGATTCCAGTTACTCTGTCATAACTGAAAGCATAAGTCTTTATGTTATGTCTTTTGTTTAGATGTCCCCCCAAAGCCTCATGCAGTTAAGGAAGGGCTTTTCAGAGGTGGCTGGATCTAGAGTGTGTGGTGCTGGGATCAAGGGTGTGTGATTACCAAATCAGTCCACTGATTGGTTTGGTATAGTTCTGGCTAGGGCTAAGGGCGGCTGTATAACATGTAAGGGACAGAAAGAAGGCTAATGCGTTCTGGCCTGCCTGCTTGCTGTAGATTATTTCTGCTCTGTGATGCCCCTCTGCCATGCCACCCTGCCTTGAAGCCAGCTGCCTATGGACTGAAACCTCTACAAACTGTGATCTAAATAAATGTTTCCTCCTTTAACTTTGGGTGTTGGGCATTGTCTCAGCAACAAGAAAAGTAACTAAGACACTCTATAATCTTAAACTTTCCAATTTATTTTAATCTTACTTTTCAGATTATTTTTTAAGCAAGAAAACAATGAATGTGGAAGGGTGACAGGTACAGTTCAGTAGTCAAGTATTTGCCCTGAATTTATCCCTAGCATGACAACAGAAGAAAGAATGTGGGAAACAAATAAAAGGCTTTTAGAACAGCTTGAGAAATGATAATGGTTTGAACTAGGATGGTATTAATGAAGATTATTAGATTTAGATGACTTTAAATTATATTTAGGGTTAGATTAATTAGAGTTACGGGATAAGAGAAAAGCATTCTCAAAGAAAACTTTCTGTCCTTTGGAGTGATAAACTAGATAGACAATAGGTTTAAAAACTTAAATTAGGAATAATGGAAGAGAAAGGCATGGGGAATAAAATCAGTAGTTTAGTGTATCCTGGAGAATAAGTAAAGTAGGCTTTTAAAGGTGGAGGAAATGTCAGGATAGAGATATAAATTTATAATCTACCGTAGAAGATGTATCAGAAAGAACAAATGGTCACCAAATATTTATAGACTTTATCCTGAGATTTCCCTGGGAGGAAAGAGTAAGCCAGGAACTACATTTTCATGCCCATTATATCCAGGTGGCAAGAAGAGATTAGATCTCACCAAAAGAATCTCTACAAAAAGTGTGTGACTTTGGGTTGAAATGATTAAGACACCATAGGATCTTTCCTGTAGAATATTTTCCCATGTCAGCAGAATGGAATAACATCTTTTAATTTGAAAGAAAACCCATAAAATAGAATAAGTCTGAATCTCTGAATAAGTATGTACCAGATCTCCTGACTAGGAATGTCTTCATTGCACCATAATGTGAGAGAGATGCTAATTTTTATTGAATTAAGCCATGGAAAGTAGGGTTTCACATGCTGCAGCAACTTTCATTACTTTATCACAGATTGAGTAAAAATAGAAACCAAGAGCTACATTATTTTATATCAGATAGCAGAGGAAGAAAAGTCTCAAAGACGTGAATTAACAGTTCTCATATAGATAAAAGTAAAACCAAGAACATGTGATATCACTGTGGTCAAAGGAAAAGAGCATTTCAAGAAAATAGGACTAGTTAATTGATTCAAAAGTTGATAGAGTTCAACAGAGAATAATATGGTGTTTGTTGGGATTAGTAACATAGAAGGCAGTTAATTTTAGTAAGATCCAACTATGAGGAAAATCGATAAGCTATGAGTGTGTGTGAAAAAACAGGTGAGAAAAACATAAGTGAAAAATATGTGCAGTTCAAGCAGGATGTGTTTTATTTATTATAAACTTGGAAAAAATTATCTTAGACTTAAAAGAAAATCTTAATGTTAAAAGAAAATATGATAATAAGGAAGAGATGGAAGTAGAATTAAGGACCAGATAGTAATTGGCAGGGTAAGGACAAAGGTGTGTGATAGAGATGAATATAGAGTTTTTACTTTTTCATAAGAAAAGAACTTTTTCTTCCATAGGAACAGAACTTCTTCTTATTAAAAGATGATTTGGTTATGAAAATTTGTTTTATTTTTTCATAAAATAATAAAATAGAAGAAAGAAAAGGAAACAGGGAGGTATATCTTTTGCTAATGGAAAGGGGATCTAAAGTTGGAAGGAGGAGAGTAAGTGAAAATAAAAAGAATTATGTTGTGTTGTGTTCATGTACCAACTCCCCAGGATGAATGTAATCATAATATACTGCAAGAATGTATTAGTAAAAGTTTAAGAATAAAATGGATTTTTAAAAATAGAAAAATGAGAAACAATAGATACAGCTAGAATTATATTTGGGAATATGGTGGAAGAAATTTGAGGCAACTCCTGATGGTGAAATTTGGGCTAATTTGTTATGCAGTGTTCCCCAAAATCTCATGTTCCCAAAAGAGCAATATTCAGAGATGGGGCTTTTGGAAGGTGCCTGGATCATGGTGGCTCTAATTTCATCACTGGAATAATACTTTGGTTGATTCATAATCTGTTGGCATTCTTGGAAGGTAATGGAAACTTGGGAGGTGGAGCCTAGGTGAGGGAAGTGGGTCTTGAAAATGTGCTCTTGGAAACTGTGTGCTTGTGACCTAAATCTTGTCGCGGTCCTTTCATCTCTGACTTCCTGGCTCTATGAGCTGAGTCACTCTCCTCTATCTCACCCTTCCACCATGATGTCCCTGCCTCACCACAGGTCTAAGACGGATGGAGCCAGCTAAACATGGGCTGAAATCTCTAAAACAGCAAGCCAGCATAAATCATCTTCATTTAAGTTGATTCCTCAGGTATTTTGTCACAGAGATGGAAAGCTGACTAACATACACAGCAATGATAACTAATAGAGATGGCTGTCTATTTTTACTGAAGATTTCAGAATCTGTTTCCCTTCACTATTTCCTACCATATATTTGTAAACTCATAACCCATGTGTCCTCTCAATTTGATCTTCCTTAGTCTAATATTTGTCCTTTAACAATAAAAATATTGCAAGTAAATTTTGTGTTTAAAAGTGTGCATCATGGTATTTTGCTAAATTATGGCATAATGACTTATTTTCTCACTTTGTGAGATATTGTATCAGCTAATAAAGGCGTAAAGAACTTACAAATTGCACATATGGCTCATTCCATAGCAAGTTATTACCATATTTGGCATGTTCTTCAGGTTTTCTCAAAAGCGAAGCGAAGCAGTGTAAGTCATAATTGACACAAGCCAGCAAATGCACATTTAGTATAGGTTATATTTAGTTTTCTTCATCCCATTTTAAGTTCTATATAATTAAAGCCTCAGTAATAAGAAAAATCCAAAAATAAATTGCGAACTAACTGTAGGAATAATTAACTTTGGATATAATACAATTTCTACTCAAGTCAAAGTTGCATTTGTTCATCACATTGTCTAAAATTTAAGCATTACGTGATACCTATCATACTCAGTGATATTTAGAATTTCATTACATTTTTCAGAAAAAGCAGTTAAGTGAATTGAAGGAATGTTCCTTGTTATTTTTCACATGCGAATGCCCATTTACAACAGAGGTAGACAAAAATTTAATAATAAATTTTTGAAAGGATCTAAATTAAGACACAGTTCAATGCATTTATCTGAGAATTTCTCAGATAAATATTTACAAAATAACAGCTACTTTACAAAATTATAATCTTAACATATGGGGTTTCTCAGCATAATCTGCATAAAATATAGTGACACAACAACTGAAATTTCAGATATCATTATTTATTCCTTCTACATATACAAAAAAAGGGCAGTATTTCCTTTGTATCTTGCCTAAGAATAATACATATTAAAAAGATTTTTGGGAAGAGGAAGATGAACTTGATGGAGTTGAGAAGGGGATTCGGGAAAAGGGGGAAATGGGAGAGAAAAGAGGGAAAGGGAAGAAAACAGATCAAGATGTGATATGTGTAGGCACAGGAAAAATTAGATGGCATTGAATTCTTTGGTTAGATTTGATTCAGAGACTACATTTAAGCACAACCAGCATTGTGTCACTTCACACTCGTAAGAATCCTGTAAGGTAAATACTGTGTTTTCATCTGACTGTAGATGCGACCAAGGTTTAGATGAACTGCTCCAGCTCACAGTGAACAACTAACACAGCTGGAGCCCAGATGGATCTCCGTGTCCACAAACACTTCAGCAATAACATCCATGTGAGTGCTCTGAAGAAAAATCACTAACCGACTGACATTAGTCTGCCAGACTTCACTCTTCCTTCCCTTTTCCTCGGGGTGATAATGGCCCAATTCCAGGCAAAGGCAGTGCTGGCTCCAGTATGTTGTCTTCTTCACTACCTTCCTATAAAATTTAGGCACCATCATCTGAAACAAAGATTGAAGCTTCACCTTCCTATGTAAGAAATATAAACCATCAATCTATGGCAGCTTAGCACAATTTTTCTTATTTTATTTTGCCATAGTTTTATTGACTTCCTGAAATTTCATCTCTGTCCAATTAAACTTTTGTAAAAAAATGATATAGAAAAATAATGATAGTATGCGTATGCAAGATATGTAAGACAGGAAAAAGTCTACCAACCTCACACTTGCAATAAGCTTGCAAGACTGGAAGTGGTGGTGGAAATTAAGCACTAGGAGACTCACCTCAAAACGAAATTAGTCCCTCAACATTTTCTAAGGGACTATAGAACCATCTATGGAACTACTAGCTGGGGAGTGGGGAAAAAATCTCAATTCTCTGGAAAAGCGCAGTGTTCATGTTGAGAAGATTATGAAGATGATTAGATCTTGAGCACTAATCTCATCAATGAATTAATTGATGAGTTCATTTACTGAATGGGCTGTAAGGAGGTGGGGCCTCATTGGAGAAAGTAGGTTAACTGTTGGCGTGCTTTTGTACATTATCATTCTCTCTCTCTCTCTCTCTCTCTCTCTCTTTCTCTCTCCTTTCTGGCTGCCATCATCTGAGCAGTTTTTCTCTACCATGTTCTTCCTCTGTGGTGATTGTGTTTGGATGTATGGACTGAAACCTCTGGAACCATGAGCCAAAATATAACTTTTTCTCATTTAATCAGTGTATGGTAGTAGGTATTTTGTCCTAGCAACAGAAAGATGACTAATACAAACCCTCAACAGACAAATAGATAAACAGTGAATTGAGATTGAAAGTATAACTCAACGGTAAAGCATTTGTTACCCTACATAAGGCATTGGATTCAATCTTAGCACCATACTAAAAACAAATTGTATACATACAATGGAACATTACTTAGTCTTTAAAAATGGACATTTTGTAATAAGTGACAACATGGGTGAATCTTAGGACATTATGGTAAGGGAAATAAGCCACTCATAATAAAATACTGCCTGGTTTCACTTATAGGAAGTATCTAAAATACTCAAATTTATAGAGTCTAAAAGTAAAATTGTACTTTTCAGGGGACAAAAGGAGAGAGAAATGCATCATTAATATTAAGTGGCTATAAAGTTACATTTAAGCAAAATGAATAAGCTCTAGAGATCTACTGTACAACATTATACCTATAGTCAACAGTACTTCGTTGTACACTTAAAAGTTAATAGGCTAGATCTGATATTAAGTGCTCTTAACACAACAAAATAAAATTAAATACGTCAACAGATTGGCTTAAAATCTATTTAAGAAGAAACTAGAAGCCAGGTGTGGTAGTGCATGCCTATAATCCCAGCACTGAAGGAGGAAAAGGCAGGAAGATGGCAAGTTCAAATCCCACCTGGGTAACTTTAGCAAGACCCTGTCTCAAAGTTTTAAAAATACAAAAAAGAAGAAGAGAAGGAAGAGAAGTAGAAGAAGTATGAAAAGTTAAAATTAGAGAAGAAGGAGGAGGAGGAGGGAGAGTGGAGGAGGAAGAGGAGAAAGAATCCTAGATGTTTTTTCTTAGTCCATGTATTCATATTACTATCTATTCCCCAACCTGTTATAAATGGAAGACTTTTATTCCCTGAGATGATAAAATACATGATAAAATGCAGCATTCATAGAATAAGAATAGGATAAAAATTTTAAAGTACATTTAGAGAACAAAAAGAGCTATTAAAAATATGATAATATAAACAACAAATTCAATAGATGTGCTCTAAAAGAGTTAAGAAAACTCTCCTGGGACACAAAGAAAAAATAATAAAGAGATAAGGAAGAAAAAAATAGAGGGTCAGTGTTGGAGGACCAATATTCAAATAATGAGAATGAAAAGAAATGAGTGGGAGAAATCATCAAAGAAATATTGCAAAAATATCTCACAGACTGAAGAACAGCTCTACAAATTGTAAGATCTTACTGACTGACAGAAAAGAGAAAACAAGGGAAGGGGATATAGAATCTGAATGGCTTTGGAAGTCTTATCAACATCATTAACAATCAGAAGAAAATAGAGCAATGCCTTCAAAATTGTTTCTGATTTAGAATTCAACATCCAGTCAAAATCAATTCAAGACAAGAGGGGTATTTTTAATAGAGAAACTACTCAAAAAAGTGAAGGTAGGCTGCCACGGTAGCATATGCCTGTAATCCTAGCATTCAGGGGGACTCAGGAAGGAAGACTGAAAATTCAAGTGCATCCTGGGCAATTTTGCCACCCTGTTTCCAAAAAATAGAAAAGGGCTGGGGATGTTTAAAAAAAAATTTTTTTTGATAGAGCTGTCTTCCCTTCCAGAGGCTTTTTGAAATAATCAGGTTTGTTTGTTTGTTTTGTTCTGTTTTTGCTTTTTCTAGCTTCCTAGAGTTGGCTGGTGACACTGTTTCCCCATTTTCAAAGCCAGCAATAGCTGGTTGAGTCTCACACCACATATATCTCACTTGCTTTTCCACTTCTACCACTTCTAAAGGTCCTGTGAGTACCTGAACCTGCTCAAATAATCCAGGACCACCTGCCTAACTAAAAGTCAGCAAATTAGCAACCTTAATTACAACTGTAATCTTAACCTTTGTCACATAACATAACAAATTCACCAATTCAAGAGATTAGAATATGGAAAATTTGGGGGACCATTTTCCCACTCAAGATACCTAGATACAAGATGTACAGCTCAAAAGGGAGTTACAGTCCAGCCACCTTGGTAGAACATCACCCAGGACAGGTTCCCACTGGTTAGCTACTTGGTCACCAGCCAGGTGTAGACTAAAGGTCATAGGCTTTCAGAGGGAAAGATAGAGACAACTCTGGAACATACACATCAGAAAACTATAGTGGAGAAGAGCACACATAGTCACCCAACCCTCAAGAGTTTGACTTTGAATACCACCAAAAGGCACAGCCAGCCAATCAGTGATGGTTAAAGAAGAGACAAAAATAAAGAAGATTGTGTCACCATGCAAATAAGTGGGGGGATGTTTCATACCTTCCTTCAAACTCTCTGATCTGTTCCCAGCAGAGGAGAGCCAGGACTCTGACAAAATTTAGGAAATCAAATGAGAAGAAGGCACTTATGTCTATCTTTAGAGATGGAGAGTGGGCAGGGGATGAAAAGTTTTAATTCATATGATATTGAAATTGTAAACTTGATTGGGCTAAATTTTAATGGATGAAGTTGTTTGGAAAACTTGCTGACTCTGACCAAGACACAATAAAGAGTGAGAATACAAGTGTACAGTGTTTTGAAGATACTTGGTGGAAAAAAATAAGCTCTCTCATATTTTACCTCTATAAATGTATATTCTTTGATAATTCATTACAAATACATAAAAATCCACAAAGCGTACATTATATTAGCTCTCGATATCAGTGAAAGGAGCATGGTAACCCTCTGCTGAGCTGAAGACCATGTTCTTTCCTCATTAGTTCTCATTTCCAGAATAGGTCTTTTTAAAACTGTATTTTGACTGTGGGAAGAAGGAAACATTGCTCAAGTTAAAAGTGGTAAAATAATTTTTGTTGTTTTTTATTTTTTTTCATTGTCTAAGCAGTGATACAATGACTGGTGCTGTTGTAAATACAAGCAGATGAGAGCCTGTGTCTTTATGATCTTCAAGAATAACTGCATTCAACATTTTTCTTGACCCAGGTGAAAAACAAAGAAAAAATCAGAGAAGTGATTTGCTTTTGTGAAATATACACTATTTGCTTGGCTGTCATTTTCAATCCCTTCACCCTTGCTCTTCCACTGCCTTCATCCTCCTGCAGACACCTTCAGATCATCCCAAAGACTGATGGAGGATGTGGCTTAACATTTTTGACCTGTTTCAGCTCTGATAATGAACAATTTATGTTTTTTTCCCTGAAGGAATTTAGAATAACTTTAAAATTCGAAACCCAAGAAAAGATAGCAAAATAATCATCTAACCGTTACACATTCATAAAACAGCATACTCTACTATTTCAGGTTTCTTTATGCCATCTGTCTCTTTCTCTCTCCCTTTTCTCACTTCTCTCACTCTCTCTTCTCTCTCTCTCTATTTTTTTTTTTTTTTTTTTGAGATAGGTTCTCACCATGTAGTGCAGGCTGGCCTTGAACTCACTTATGTAGCCCAGGCCGGCCCTGAACTCACAGTAATCCTCCTGCCTCAGCCTTCTGAGTACTGGGATTACAGGCATGCTCCACCATGCCCGGCTCACTTCTCTTTATGGAACACCTTTATTGCTATATTACTATTTATATTTGTTTCTCCTCTCCTTCCAGACATACTAGAAAGCCAGTGCTCTCTTTCACAGAATTGTAGACACAAATATTGAGAAGGAGATACCAAAAGTTTAGATTGTTGATCAACTACAACCAAGGCAGCTACTCCAGAGAGTCAGAATTAAACCCACTATAGGCTTTAAGTTAACCGTAAATAAATGTAAATCCAATTTCCTTGTTATTGCTATGCAAACCTAGCCCATCCTAAATGACACACTCATTTTCCCATTTTTTTTGTCTGTTTGACCTTTTTCTGAGGCATACTTTCATATTATTGAAGATGTGTGATTGATTTCAACTTTTAATTTTCCAAATAGTAAGCATTAATGCTAAAAAAAAAAAAAAACCAAAGAAAAAACTTCATTGAAATGTAAAGCTAGTGCAAAACTTTCAATTCAATTTAAACTGCAGGTGCTCACAGACAATATGGTGAGAACGGAGTAGTGCTGCTTAGAAAAGATGAATTCCTATAGCTGACTAAATTACAGATGTCTTTATGAACAGAAATTACTTCCTAGAATAAAAGAAACTCAAGCTCTAACTACAACACTACCACCACCACTTCTTTGGCCCTGAGTCATGTTAAACTTTTTGAGCCTTTTACAAGCATCTGCAAAATGAAGAAATGATAGAGATCTCATTTGTGCGATTTGTGGGTTGGTTGACACAAGCATGCAAAAATATTTGGTATGCATTTGGTAGAAAATAAAGAATGAATGTTATTATTATTTACTATTTAACCAATAAGATTTTGAAATTAATCAGATTCTGGAAGTCTTAGGAAAGAAAACAAAGATCGTGATACTGCCCATACAGATGGCCTTTGGATATGAGCAACTTGGTGAGGGATCTCCAAGGACGAGAGCTGTGAAGGATCAGAAACCTGATATTCGGGTAGCCTGCCTGCTTTCCTCCTCTCTTTCTCAGACTTAGATCTTTATTTTTAACAGCTTGGCTTATTTTACTGTCTGTGATTTTTAAAATTTTGTTTCAGCATGATTTATGGGGTTTTATAGCTATTCTTCTTTGGCCATCTCTGTCTTGTGGCCTTGTGGTTCCCTTGTTTTTCACATATTATTTTTTCCCTTTTATTAATTTCTACATATTCTTATTAACCTAGTTCTACTTTTATCTTCATTATTAATAAGCTTTCAAGACTTCATCATATTATCTCTATAAACATAAAACTTTTTTTTTTTTTTTTTTTTTTTTTTTGTGGGTACCGGGGGGACGACCTCAGGACCTCACGCGCCAACAGGCACCCGTGCCACTGAGCGATATCACCGGCCCCTTTTTCGTATGTGGGTTCCGGGAGTCGAACTCCGGCCTTCGCGCTTGCAAGGCAGGCGCTTACGCCACTGAGCCATCTCACCGGCCCCATAAAACTTTTTATATCATGTATTGTCTCTGTTTAAATTAATTTTTTGTTTTTGCTTACTATAGTTCCAACATTCTATTATTTTAATATAAAGGTTTTAAAAGTATTTTCTTGTTACATTTTAGTACATTGGTGTTATCTACCACTTTGTATCTTTTATTCCTTAACTCTTACCCGTGCTATCGATCAAGTTCTGACTCTACCCTCAGTAGTTTCTAATTTCATACTAACAGAGTATTTTAAAAAATTTGTCCACCTGCTATGGCAAGTAGAATTCATCTTTGGGTTAAGATTGGTTTGTACGGTTTATAAATGGCCATGGATTACTCTGGAAAGGAGAGTTTGAAGCTACGTCCTAGTCAGTAATTAATGGTACTAAATTAATGTTAAGTTGAGCTATAATTAAGATATTCTCCAATACTTAGGCTTCTCGTGGGCGGAGATTATATTTTCCCCCATTGTGCATTTGTGCATAGTACAAACAAGTGCTTTAAAAAATCGGTAGAATGAATGATTTGCAGCAATGAATGGTGTTAGGCTGGAAGCTAGGGAAGTAAGCATCAAGTTGAATACCCTGCTTGTAAAACTACATGGAACATTCTAACATAACTAACATCATATTTCCTTTTTCATTTACGCAATTGGTTTCACTCGGTCTCCTCACGTCTTCCACGAATTTTACATCCTCTACCGTCTATCTACGGTATGATTTTCTGTACTAATGTGGGAAGGAATTTCAGGATATTCTTGTTTGAATTTGAAAGAAAGGGGTGTTTGATGAAGCTGAAATCCTTCAACTCATTTGGATTTCATGCATCTATCTTTTTGTTTCCTCTGAAGTCCCTAGTGTTAGCCATAAGTCAGGGTTTTGGAGTGAACCTACACCACCCAACTAGCCTTGGGAAGCTGTGTCTCTTTCTGCTCAAAACCCCTATGTCGATTTCCCAAATATTTTTCAGGTATTATGTTCCAAAATATCTCTACTTGGATAACTGAATGGAGACACAAGCCAGAAATCCTTCTCAGATGAATAATAATCTTCGCTGGGTAGATAGCACATTTGAATTTCTGGAAGTGTGCTTAATTTCTCATGTCACACATCGTTTTCGTTATGATATTTGACATAGGGTCAGCTTTGTAAAATGTACTGTATAAGGAAAGCAAAGCACAAGATTCAACCATACAAAGCACCTAGCCTGAGCTCGGCAGGGAATTAATTGTTGAATCTTCTAAGAGGCGATACAGATTCCTCCTTAAGTATGTGGAATATGGTACCCCATTATCTGGATTCACACTGAAGACTGTTGTTTACAATCTATGGGAGTATTGGACACATTCTGCCTCTTTCCACTGAGTTTACATATGAAAGATTTCTATGATGATTAAACAATTATATGGAATCCCTTTACATCTGACACCTAACAAGTGCTACATAAATTTGGCTGTAATCACTACTGGGATAGAAGGAGGTGAAGTAGAACATCAGTAATTAATTTCCTGGAACCTTGGTTTATACCAGCTTTTTGATTATATATTCTCTTTTTGAGCATGACCTTTCTTATGAGAGTAATAAGAGAATCCTCCATATCTGTAGGCCTCTACAGTTTCAGTTCCTATTTTTAGGAATAGGAGGAGTTATTTAGAAATAATGTAGGAAAAGTGCATGCTTAGGAAAAATAGCCATTGTTGAATGTTGCAGTTTTGCAAAATTCAGAAATAGAGATTGTTTTTGGGGGGGCAGAGTCATCAAGTCAGATAGAGACCTTTCTTTTTAACTCCCCAAACTTAAAATAACAAAAGGCCAATACTGCTGCTAGAAACTTCAAGGAAAACTTAAATCTCTAGGTCTGGCTGTTTTCTGCTCAAATGGAATAGGAGAAGAAAAATTAATTGTGAAGGAAAGAAAAGAATTTACTGGTCAGGAACATACCAGAGGTGTTATAGGCCTGCTAGCCCATGCTGTCAGAAAAAGAACTACAGACCCAAAAACCAGAAAATCAGTTTGAAGTCAAAGCTATGAGCAGTCTAGGTCTGTTATCAGAAAAACAAAACAGTAAAAGCAGGAAAAAGGGGCTGTAAGTACCCAGGAACTGAAAGAAATATCAAAGAAGCTAGCTGAAACATTCTTACAAGCAGGTAAGAAAAGTACCTGGTAGTAATGTCTCCAAAGCTGCACTTCTTAGATGCATTAGTTCATATCTTCAAATACTTATTAAGCACTGAATATAAGCCAGGTAGTTTGATTATGTAAAGAGATAATGATAGAACTAGATTGAATTTAGGAGTAAGCTGTAGCTTTGGTAACTGCATAAATGGAAATGATGGAGGGAAAGAGACAAAGGAAACCTTTCATATTTTGTGGGCTACGGAAAGCATAAGTTTTGGAGGAATGAAGAGATTTTAGTGTCAGGTGCACTGCATATGCAAGCCCATTAGAATCTAAAATTTTTACTTTTTCAAGACCACTGTTCATGGAATGAGAAAGGCTGATACATAATTTTAGTGATTTGAAGACATATTGGGAGGTGAAGAAGTGAAGATAATGATTATATTCTGTTTTTAAAAGAAAATTGTGGCTAAACTTATTTCTCAATCTGTGGGTTGTCTTTTCACTCTGTTGGTGATTTCTTTTGATGTGCAGAAGCTTTTTAATAAGATGAGATGCAGGTTGTTGATTCTTTGTAGTATTTCCCGTGTGATCTGGGTTTTGTTCATGAAGTCTCTGCCTACATCTATGTCTGCAAGATTTCTACCTATTTTCTCTGCCAGCAGATTTAGTGTTTCTGTTTTAATATTTAGATCTTTGATTCATTTTGACTTTAGTTTAGTTTAGTGCATGGTGATAGACATGGGTCTAGTTTTAGTCTCCAGCATGTGGAAAGCTAGTTTTTCCAGCCCATTTATTAAAGAGGCTATCCTTCTTCCAGTGAACATGTTTGGCTCCTTTGTCAAAGATAAGGTGGCTGAGTGTGTTTAGAGCTGTGTCTGCATCTTCTAATCTGTCCCGCTGATCCTCAGGTCTGTTTTTTGTTTTTGTTTTTGTTTTGCCAATACCATACTGATTCTATAACAGTAGCTTTGTAGTATAATTTCAAGTCAGGGATTGTGACACCCCCTGCCTTACCTTTGTCGCCGAGAATTGTTTTTGGGATTCTAGGTCTCTTCTGGTTCAAAATGAATTTTAGGAATGTTTTCTCTAGTTCTGTGAGGTGTGTTAATGGTATTATGATTGAGATTGCATTAAATCTGTATAACAATTTTTGGGAGTATGGCCATTTTCACTATGTTAGTTTTCCTACCCATGAACAGGAGATATTTTTCCATTTTCTGATATCTTTTTCAATCTCCTTTTTCAGAGTACTGCAATTTCCAATGTATGGATCTTTTATTTCCTTTGTTTATATCGATTCCAAAGTATTTCATATTTTTTTAGATCCTATTGTAAGGGGTGCTGTTTCCCTAATTTCTCTCTCAGTGAGTTTGTTGTTTGGTTACAAGAATATTATTGATTTTTGAGCATTAGCTTTGCATCCAGCTACACTACTGAATTTAGTTATTAAATCTATCACTCTTTTAGTAGAGTTTTTGGTGTCTTCTATGCAGAGTATCATGTCATCCACGAATAATGATAATTTAACTTCTTCCTTTTCTCCCTAGAACATATAAAGAATTGAAAATATTCAGACCCCCCCAATCCATACACCCAATCCAAAAATGGGCATCTGAGATGAATACACACTTCTCAGAGGAAGAAATACAAACAGCAAATAAATACATGAAAAAATGTTCAACATCATTGGTCATTCGAGAGATGCAAATTAAAAAAACTAAGATCCCATCTCAATCCAGGAAGAATGGCTATCATCAAGAAATCAACCAATAACACATGCTGGAAGGGCTGTGGGGAAAAAGGAACCCTTCTCCACTGTTGGTGGGAGTGTAGACTGGTACAACCACTGTGGAAATCAGTGTGGAGATTCCTCAAAATACTAGGATTAGAGGTCCCAATCAACCTAGCTATTCCCCTTCTGAGTATCTTCCCAGAAGAATTAAAAACATTATACTATGGTTAAATATGTGCACCTATGTTTATAGCAGCACAATTTGTAATAGCTAAATCTTGGAAACAAGCCAAATGCCCATCAACCGAGGAACGGAAAAAAAAGATATGGTCTTTTTAAACAATGGAGTTCTACTCAACCCTAAAGATGAATAAACTTGAGACATATGTAAATGGATGCGACTTGAGACCATACTCATAAGTGAAATAAATCAGACTCACATGTGTAAACATCATATTGTCTGCCTGATGTGAGAAACCAAAAGAGTAAATAAGGACCAAAATGTATAATAGATATTGTGAAATGGGAAGAAATTTTTCAAAAGGAAAAAGGAAATAGGGTGGGGGAAGGGAAAAATGAAGGAAGAGAAAAGTAAGAAATTATACAAGATATTTATACTACTAGTTTCTCTTAGTTCATTGAAAAGAAAGTTTTGTGCTAATACCATTTGAAGAATTTTTTATGCCCATATCTTGTACTCTGAGTAACTACTTTGAAGATAATAATATGCAGTGTATTTTTTTTTTAATGTGGGTGCCAGGAGTCGACTTCAGGGCCTCGTGCTTGCCCGGCAGGCACTTATGCCGCTGAGCCATCTCACTGGCACAATGCAGTGTATTAACGATTGTTATTATCCTATTTTTTTCCCATAATATAAGAAAAAGAAAATTATGGAAAAGTTGCCTCTGTGACTATGTTTATAAAACATGAGGTCAAGAGAGGAATTTTGAATGGAAAAGATTATGAGAGTTTGTTGAAAAGATAAAATAAATAGGAAACAGGAGATTGAAATGCTTCATGGGCCATTGGCTCCCAAAGAGTCAGAGAATTCAGATCAAGTTGAAGAATAAGCATTTGACAAGATCTCATCATCTGGGATTAGAGTAAAACAGAAATTCTATAAGGAGAGGGAAGCTATTTGTTATAGGTTTCAAGTCAAATGGGTTGGAGTTATACAAAGATAATATTTTGGCTAAATGTAAATTTTAATATAAAGGTTTTTAATGTGTTTAAAAGTATAATGGATCATCTAGAGTGCAAGGGTAATTGTGAAGGTTTTTTTCCTGAAAATAGGGAAAAACAGCTAACTAACCATTTATCAGAAATATTTGAACATTTGAAATAGAGCCACTTGTTTGAATGACCCAATCCAATGCTATTCCCTAATTTGAAAAAAAAAATTCTTACAAAGGGTGATCAAAATATACAATGAATGTTAAAATTTTGAAAATTATTATAGTGACAGACGTGCTGCGATCAATTCCCTTAAAGGGGCAGAAACAGCACTGTGACTGAAAAATACAGTGTGCATTTAAATTGTTTTTTAAAATTTTACAATAAGACACCTTGCCATCAGTCCTCCTCAAAATGCTTCTTTTGCTTCAAATATACTTTATCCCATTGTTCTTGCCACTTTCTGAAGCAGTTCTGGAGATATTCTTTTATTAGTGTCTTTACGAGTTGTGATTAAAAAATACGGTGAATGCTGCTGTGGAGTAACAGCCAATTGGAAGTCAGGCTTATAAAATTATTGTTATGTGTCCACATCCACCTTTTTCACCGGATAAAGCATGAGGTGACTTTCAGTTCTTCCACAAATTTAAAATGACCATGAAAGGAAAGTGTTTTGAATCAAGTCAAGACACTGAGGCAACCACGACAACACATAAATACGTAAAGGAGGACTTCCAGGACAGCTTTAGAAAGTGTCAAGGATGATTGAATACATGTGTTCAAAGATAGGGGAGTATTTTAAGGGGGAGTAACAGCAATGTGTCTTTTATTATAATAAATTTTTAAAAATTAAAAATACCATATTTTTTTCACACCTTGGATACATTTTATTTCTATTTCAAATGAAGGCCCAGATAGCAAGAAAATATTGGGTTTTTTTTATTTTAAAGAGAAAAAATAACAATAACAATAAAACAAAGTTTCAAAACAGGTTAGTAGGAGAGTTACAATAATTAATACATTACGTATTGTTGTCTTCATAGTAGTTATTCAGAGTACAAGATATAGGCATGGTATCTTGTCCAAACAATATTAGCACAGACCTTTCTTTTCAATGAACTAGGAGAAACTATCTGTACAACTATCTTAACTATCTTGTGCATAAATATATATTTTTTTCCCTTTCTTCCTGCCCCGTTCCCCCATCACAGTGTGTCTTTTCCTTTGAACAGTTTCTTCCCAATTCTTCCCGGAAGAATGTTATTCTTGCATCATGCTTCATAGTGAGGATGGTGGTATGGGGAGAAAGGAGGAAGATAGTAGATAATCACTAGCTATGACCAACACAATGTAAAAGAAGAACAACTGTTCCCACTCTAAAAGAAAAAAAAAAAACCCTTAGTACAACAATCATTTAATACAACCAACAATTAATGCGACATACTAATAACTTACATGAACTCCTCAAATAAAAGTTCCTACCAATGCAACCAATTAATTCTTTTTGGATAATACTTTCAATTCTTTGGAAATAATCACTAGTGCAAGCTCCTATTTACGGGTGTGTAATCCATATGAGGTATTTATTTTAGAAAGGTCACACTTGAATTTGAGCCTGAATTACACATGGGAACAAGAGTGGCAAGATACTCTGTGAGAAGGCAGATGCAACGTTCTGTCCAAGAGGGACAGAGCCAGAAACAAAGTGAATGGGTGATGGAAACAAGGTAGCTATATATGAGGACAAGTTTTCAAACTCATAAGCTAATTTTCAAAGGAAACAAGGATACAGTATGTTACTTTTTAATGTAATTAATGTGTTTGTGATACACAATAATTACATTCATTTTGAGAAATTGGCACACATATACATATTGTCTTTTAATCATTTTTTATACTGTTTCTTCTCCCTCCTTATTGTTATGCCCTTTCCCTGCTCCCCTCTTCCTTATCTTCAGGAATTCTGTCTTCCTGTTTCCTACCATCTCTCCTTTATTTTAATCTTTATTTATATTTTAGCTTTCTCATATAAAAGAAACCATGTGATAATTAACCTTCTACATCTGGTTTACTTCACTTAACATTATGATGTCAAGATACATCAATTTTCCCACAAATGACTCAGATTTGCCCCTCTTTATGGCTCAGTAATACTCTATTGTGTAAATATACCACATTTTCTTTATTTGTCTATTGTTAGGCATATAAACTGCTTCCATAAGTTAGCTATTGTGAATTAGGCTGCCAAGCACAGTGATAGGCATATATCTATGTAGTATGATGTTTCTAACTCTTTGGGGGAAGTACCTAGGAGAGGTATAGTTGGGTGAAATAGAATCTCTATTTTTAGTTTTCTAAGGAATCTGCATATCACTTGCCATAGAGGTTGTGCTAGTTTACCTTTCTGCTAACAGTGCAGAAGGGTTTCTTTCTCCCCACATCCTTACCAGCATTTGTTATTATTCCTGTTGTTAATTTTTATTTTATTAGTGAATGTTTGCAGTACATCATGATTACATTCTTCCTGGGGAGTTGGTACATGTACATAACTCATCCTAATTCTTTTTTCATCACCTTCTCTTCCCCTTCCTCCCTCCCTTCATCTTTTGCATTCTTGATGATAGACATTCTTCTTGAATTAAATGGAATATCAGGGTTGTTTTGATTTACATTTCCCTAAAGACTAAAGATGCTAGATTTTTTTTTTTATGTACCTTTTGGCTATTTGTGCTTCTTCTTTTGAGAAGTGTGTCTATTCATTTCATTTGCCCATTTTTATTAGGTTTTTGTTTACAGGGTCTAGTTTTTTAAGCTCTTTATATATTCTAGGTATTAATCCTCTATCAGAAGAGTAGCTGGGAGACTTTTTCTCACCATTCTCATTTGTCTCTTCTCTTTGTTTCATTTGCTGTCCAGAAGCTTTTAAATTTAGCATGATCCTGTTGGTCGACTCCTGTTATTTTTTGTAATTGAGATCCTTTTCAGGAAATCATTTCTTCTACCTGTCTTCAAGCGTTTCCCCTATTTTATTGGACCACAGATTCTGTGTTTCTGTTTTTATATCTAGGTCTTTGATCCATTTTGATTTGAGTTTAGCACAGGGTGAGAGACACGGGTCGAGTTTCATTCTTCTGCGTGTGGATAACCAGTTTTTCAAACACCATTTGTTAAACAGGCAGTCTTTTCTCCAGCATATTTTCAGACCCTTTGTCAAAGATCAGATGACTAAAAGTACATAGGATTGTTTCTATGTCTTCCATTCCCTTGGTCTTTGGTCTGTTTTTGTGCAAGTACCATGCTGATTTTGTTACTATAGATTTGCAGTATAACCTGCAATCCAGGGTTCTGATACCTACTGCTTTGCTGTTTTTGCTCAGGATCTCTTTGTCTGTTTTGGGTCTTTTCTGGTTCCATATGTTTTAGGATAGTTTTTCCTAGTTTTGTGAAGAATTTTGGTGATATTTTAATGGAAATTTCACTAGGTTACTTTTGGTAATATGGCCATTTTGGTGATATTGATTCTGCCTGTCCAGGAACAGGGTATGCCTTTCCATTTTCTAAAGTCCTCTTCAGTTTCTTTCTTCAGAATTCTACGGTTTTTGTTGTAGAGCTCTTTCACATCCTTGGTTAAGTTGATTCCTAGGTATATGAATTTTTTTGAAGGTATAGTTTATAGAATTAGGCTGTTTTGTTTTGTTTTTAGAGACAGGGTCTTGCTCTGTAGCCTAGACTGGCCACAAACTCACAGCAATTAACCTGCTTTAACCTCTTTCCTTTCCTTTCCTTTTTTTTTTTCTTTCTTTCTTTCTTTCTTTCTTTCTTTCTTTCTTTCTTTCTTTCTTTCTTTCTTTTCTTTCTTTCTCTTTTTCTGGCCTGATTGCTCTGCTTAATGTTTTGATACTATATTGAAGAGGAATGGTGAGAATGGACATCCTTGTCTCATTCTTGATTTTAAAGGGAATTTTTCTGAGGCTTTTCCCCATTTATTATGATGTTGACTGTGAGATTACCATAATAGCTTTTGTCAATTTGAGGTAAAATCTTTCTATACCTGTTTTTGTCAGGGTTTTGAATCATGAAAGACATAGGATTTTGTCCAGTGGACTTTTCTAGCATTGCTTGTTCTTAAATAACCCAAAAATGGTTCCTTTCGGAGGAAAACTATTTATTTATTTATTTATTTATTTATTTATTTATTTATTTATTTATTTAAATTTTAAGTTTTATTGATGCATGTTGGCAGTACATAATGATTACATTCCTCCTGAGGAGTTGGTAGATGTACATAAGATACTTAATACTCTTTTCATGTCCTTCCTCTCCCCTTCCTCCAACAATGATTCTCAGTGATGACTAATTCTTCCTATAAATGGTGATTTTAATACAACATTTTGGAATTAACAAAAGCTTCTTTGATAAGATCAAGAAGCCACAAAGGAAAATTGCCTTCAAAGTAGTTGGTGAAGCAGATTAGACAGGTCTGATTACTCTCCCGAAAGGGCTTTTAAGTTTATTGTTATAGACACAGATATGATATAGAGATACAGAAGAAAAAACAAAGCAGAGAGAATAATAAAGGTAAAATGTTAACAACTGGGAATATAGAAAGGATACAAAGAAATTCTTTGTACTTTTTACAACTTTCTAGTAAGTCTGGAAATTATTGCCAAATTAAAAGTTACAAAAATCAAAATAGAAATAATCCAATTTAAAAATGGGCAGAAGATATGCAAAGATAACTCATCAAAGAATATATAGTGGTGGTAAATAAGCACTTGATAATATGCTCACTATCATATGTTTTTAGCAAACTGCAAATTGAAATAATGATGCGATATGACTGCACACCCATGAAAGTGGCCAAAATCCACAACACTGACAGCACTAAATGCTGATAAGGATGTGGAACTGCTACGGCGAACAGAAACACAGAAACAACACCCAGGATTTGGAGGCAGATTTATTTTACCTTGACAGGCACTGATTGGGATCATTTCCAAAATATCAGGCCCCAATCTCTGGCCATCTAGGTCTTTTATATGATGCACAAGCAGGAGGTACAAAGGTGAGACAGAACAGCCTGGCAGCTCTTCTGATTAGCTAGCAGGGTGAGATCATCAGTTACGAGACTAGATTAATGGTCATGCAACTTGTTACAATCAGACATCCTGTATGTTTGGTTACACTCTCTTGGTTACAGGGGTCAAGAAAGTAATTACAGAGCCATGAAGCAGTCACAGAGCTAGGGAGTTTCAAAAAGAACAAAGTTTTAAAAAGAACAATTTCTCTTGTACAGTTTTCCCTTTCAGAACAAGAGGATTTCTCCTTCATTGTTGGTAGGAATTCAAAATGGTACAGCCATTCTAGATGATAGATTGGCAGTTTCTTATAAAACTAAATATACTCTTATCAGACAATCCAGCAGTCACCCTCAGGGTATTTACAGAAATGAATTGGAAATTGATGTCCACACAAAAACCTACATACAAATACTTATGGTTACTTCAATCAAAACTGCTAAAATTAGGAGCAAGCAAGATGTCCTTCAGGGTGCATGGACAAACTGTGGTATCTTCACACAAAGCAGTATTACTTAGTGTTGAAAAGAAATGAGCTATCAAGCCATGAAAAGACATGAAGGAAACTTAATTATGTATTACCAAGAGAAAGAGGCCAATTTGAACAGGAGAAATACTGTGTAACGTCCAAACATGTGACATTTTTAAAAAGGTAAAATTGTGAGGACATTAGACAGATGTGTGGTTCTCAGACATTAGCAGGGATAGAGAGATGACTAGGCAAAGCACAGAGGACTTTTAGGATTGCTGAATGTTTAGTGACACTGTCATAAGAGAGTCATGCCATTATACTTTGGTCAAAATCCATACAGTGTACAATACCAAGAGAAAACTTTTAACTATGGATTTTTGGGATAATGATGTGTCCATATAGGTTCTTCACTTGTAACAAATATACCACTCTGATGGGGGATGTTGATAATGGAGGAGGCTGTGTCCCTATAGAGACAGAGCATAGACAGGGACTCTATAATTTCCACCCAATTTTGCTGTGAACTTAAAATTGTTTCCACAGAATAATCTATTGAAAAATCAAAAATCAATTTAAAATAGGTTAGTTAATCAAATAAAAAGTTTAGGTCAAGATAAAGAGAGGATCAGAAAGATTATTAATACTATTTTAAAAATATTTTTTATTTCATGAAGAAATAAAAATTTCATAATCAAATAATAGGAGAATAACAGTTATTACAGTGTATCATTGTCTTCAAAGTAGTTTCTCAGAACACAAGACATAAACCAAAAGGATTCCCAAAGAAAAGCAATGGATAATAACACAAATCTTTCTTTTCAATAAACTAAGATAAACTTTTAGTATAAATGAAACAAATTAGCATATATATTGAAATATTTTAAAACAATGTAACTTGTAATTTGGGGAAGTATTTGAACTTCTCCCTATGTTCTATGTATCTCCTATTTTGTTCTTTATTTGTTTTCTTTTTTTCCTATAAGAGAAACTATATGATATTTGAGCTGTGTGTCTGACTTATTTCACTTAGCATTATATTTTGAAAATTGCATCTATTTTTCTACAAATGCCAAGATCTAGCTATTACAAATTGTGCTGCTATAAACATCAGTATACATGTATCTCTGTAATATAATGATTTTAACTCTTTTTGGGAAGATACCTAGAAGGGGAATAGGTATGTCAAATGAAGTTTCAATTTTTAGTTTTTTGAGGAATCTTCACATTGTTTTCCATAGTATTTGTACCAGTTTACATGGCCACCAACAATGTGGTAGCGTTCCTTCTTCCCCAAATTCTCACCAGCATTTGTTATTATTAGACTTTTTATGATAGACATTCTTTCTGGAGTAAGATGGTATCTCACCGCAGTTTTAATTTGCATTTATCTGATGACCAGTGATGATGAACATTTTTTCATACATCTATTGGCCATTTGTACTTCTGAGAAGTGTCTATCCATTTTGGTTGTCTATTTTTTAATTGGGACTTTTAATTGGGAAGACTAATTTTTTTGAGTCTTTTATATATTCTTTTTTATTAGTACATGTTTGCAGTACAAGCCATTTACAGTCATCTTCTGAAGTGGGTACATGTACATAATACAACATGCTCTTTTTTTATCCCCTTTCTCTTCCCTCCCCCTCCCTCTCTCCTCTTCTAATTTCCTTTTCCCCATTTTCATAGCTGTTGATATCATTAATCTTCTTTCCTGTGTATGTTATATAATGTTTACATTTACTGAGGTTATTAGTCTCCTGTACATGACATATCTTCATTCTACTCATTTCCCTGCACCCTCACCCTTTGATCTTGATCTCTTGGACCCCTTCTCATTTGCAAGAGATCCATCCCTTTGTCTCCTTCTATCCATCCTTTATATATTCTTGATATAAGTCATCAGTCCCAGGAATAGCTGCAAATTTTTTTCCCATTCTGTAGATTGTCTCTTCTCTCTGTTGGTTATTCCCTTTCCTGTGCAGAAGCTAATTTGATATAATCCCATTTGTTGAGTCTCAGTATTATTTCTTGTACCATTGGGATTCTGTTCAGAAAGCCCTTGCCTATGCCTGTGTCTTCAATAGTTATACCTGTTTTATCTTCCTGTAGGTTAAGTGTTTCTGTTGTAACATATAGATCTTTGATACATTTTGATTTTAGTTTAATACATGGTGAGATATATGGGTCCAGATTCAATCTTCTGCATGTGGATATTCAATTTTCCCAGCACCGTTTGTTAGAGAGGCTATCTTTCCTCTAGTGTATGGTTTTGGCTCCTTTGTCAAAGATCAAACAGCTGTATGTTCCTAAAGTGGTTTCCATTTCTTCTGTTCTACTCTGTAGATGCACATGGCTTTTTTTGTGCCAGTACCATGCTATTTTAATCACTTAGTGATTTAAAAAATATACAAAAAGAAACATATCCACAAGGGAATGAAACTTTTCAAATCAAGATAGCATCATAACAAATCAAATATTGCACTTAAGAGACCAGCTACAAAGTGAATGTTTGTGTCCCCCAAAATTAATATTGAAACCTAATCTTCAGCGTGGTAGTTTTTAAGGTAGTGTCTTTGAGTGGTGATTAGGTCAGGAAAATGGATCCTTCATGAATGGAATTAATGCCCTTATAAATGAGGCTCTTTGACCATGTGAGGCCATAGCAAGAAGAAAGCCTTTAAGAATCAAGAATTGCACCCACATCCAAATCTGTGATTGCCTACATGTTGGACTTCACTAACTCCAGAGCTGTAAAAACAGATTTCTGTTATCATAAGCCAGTCTATTGTGTTTTGCAATAGCAGGGTAGGAAGATGAATTTAGGCTCTTTGACAGCATGTTTTCTTTCTTTCTTTTTTTTTTTTTCTGGTGGGTACCAGGGGTCAAACTCAGGACCTCGCGCGCCAGCAGGCGCCCACGCCGCTGAGTGATATCACCGGCCCTTTTTTTGTACGTGGGTACCAGGAGTCAAACTCAGGACCTCACGCTTGCCAGGCAGGCTCTTATGCCGCTGAGCCATATCATCGGCCCTGTTTTCTTTTTAAGAGAGGAAAAAAAGCTGAAATTTAACTAGCATTCATCCACAAATATTTTCCAGGGTTTACAGTTATTTTTTTCTAACCACTGTTTTAAATTTAAAATATACAAAATACAAAAAGAAGATTGTTCTGTAGATACCATGAGAAAGAAATATTCTGAATCTTATACCATATCAAATTTTCCATGACTATTACTGTAGAAGACAGTAATAGAAAAAAGGATCCCTACCTTTTCATATTCTTTATTATAATTTTAACCCAATTACATACTGTGAATATAATATGTTCCAATTATTTTATAGTGGACCATGACAAGATACAAAAAGGTTAACTATGTAACATGCTGTGGTTTTCCTCTTTGCGACCTTCAGATGGACTCCTGGTGCCACATCACCCTCACTTCTGGTACTTTCAGAGAAACCTCTGCTTCCTATTTTTCACCTGACTCTGAAAAGAGCAGTAACAAGTCACCGAGGAGTCTCCTAAGGGTCATTAGAAACAAAGATGTAAAGCTCGGGCAGAGGTAAAGAATTTAGTTGTAAGGTAGAAACTAACTAGGAAGATGAATCAATTTAAAAAATTTGACTATCCTGCAGAAAGTAAAATCATTAGAAACAAAGATGCAAAGCTCAGGCAAGAAGGCATGAATTTAATTGTAAGGTAGAAACTAACTAGGAAGATGAATCAATTTAAAAGATTTGACTGTCCTGCAGAAGGTAAAATCACTTCTTAGTCTTTTCCAAGAATTCACTACATTACAAGAGTACTAAGTAGATGCATTGTGTCAGTCAGAAGATGTGCACAAAACTTGTGCGGTGCAAAACATAAGCTAAATCTATCCTCACAATCTAAAATATGCAGTTTCATGGAAAATGAGGTCTGCTTCTGAAAACTTGCAATTACAAAAATTGTATCTTACTTCTAAAGAAATGGCTATTACTGTAGTAGACAGTAAACAATTAATTCAATTTACTGACATTTGCACCTACATATTTTTTGATGACAATCAATCAAAGGAAGCAATAATTTCTGAAAGCCAAAGAGGAACAATTTATTCTTGTCATAGTACAAGAGGCATATTAGACTTCTTTAATTCTATATTTTATTCAATGACTATACAATATTCTGTAGTCTCATAGCACTTGCATGGAATTTAAGAGTCAAAATAAAATTGCTTTTCCAACAATTCACAGTGACTTGCATTCATGTTAGAGATATTTTGGAAATAATTTGTGGGACATTTCATAATTACAACAAATATACCTGATATCAAACAGCTCCCGGAGATACCAAGGTAGAATTGCCAGATTTACAAATAAAAATACAGGGCATCATCTTCAATTTGAATTTCAGATAAGCAATTACTTTTTAAAAAATACTGCATAGGTATGCCTCAAATAGTGTATGGGATGCAATAAAGAAAATTTTGTACTAAAATTATTCATTATACTAAAATTATTCATCATGTTTATTGATTAACTTTAGTACATCATAGTGAACTAAAACTTATTCCATAATATAAAATTCATTGTTGGGCCGGTGAGGTAGCTCAGCGGCATAAGCGCCTGCCTGGCAAGCGCGAGGTCCTGAGTTCGACTCCCAGAACCCACATAAAGGAGAAAAAGGGCCAGTGATATCACTCAGTGGCACAAGTGCTTCCTGGCAAGAGTGAGGTCCTGAGGTTGACTCCCGGTACCCACATAAAAAATAAATAAATAAATAAAATAAAATTCATTATTTGCCATTTAAATTTAACTGACCATCCTCTATTTTATCCATTGGTTGTATGCAAAGATATTTTCTAGTCCCTTTATGATAGGGATGGTGTAATTCATGCTTGTTAGAACATGATACATTATAAACACCCAACAGAAATGTGTTGAATGAGCAAATGACCATAAAGAATATAATTTAAACAACCCCAGTTGTTCCTATGAAATTCTAAGTTTTGAAATTTTTGTCAAATTCTCAGTGAAGTAATCATTATCAGCCTCCAGAAATATTCCTTACCTTGTAACTCTAACTGATATAATCACTTTTCTTTTGTTTAAACTTTTCATATGAAATGGTAGCTTATACATCCTGAGTGTGATAGTATTCCCAGAGCTTTGGTTATACATGAGTATGAATTTACAAAATGCTTCAGTGTGGTACGTGGATGAAAAACAAATGAATCTAATCAACCAAAGTAAGTTAATGCTTTAGACAGTTTCTTTCTCCTCTCTCTCTCTCTCTCTCTCTCTCTCTCTTTCTTTCTCTTTCTACACACACACACACACACACACACACACACACACTCAGACTCTACATGAAGATGTGGTTTGGCAAGCTTATAACTTAAGGTCACAATGGCTAATGTATACGGTACTGATCAGGGAACACATCTCAGAAATGATCATTAGTATAATTGTGAAATGTGATATACAGTACATTTTTGGTTCTCCTGACCTTCTTATGCCTTCTCTTTGCCTATACCTGGGCTCTTTCAGTAACCTAATATCCAAGACCTCAACCTGCCTCTCCATAACCGCTCCTCGGGACTATCAGATCAACATTAATTGATCCTCCATGTGAGTCTTCTCTAGCTATCACTAGGTCTCATAGAACTGGCTGCCATTTTGCTCCTCATACAAACATCAGTAATAATGTGCTACTTCCTCAAGTAGTGTTTGTGCTTTCCCAGGGGAATGACAACAATCTTAACTATGAGGATGGAACTAGCAGACACCATAGATTCGTAGATTCACCTGCTCTTTTTAACTAAGGAAATTGTATTTCAATGGTGGCTTTGGTTATCTAACTCTAAAAAATGACTAGTAATGGGACTTTCTGGGCCAACTAAGGAAAGAAGATAATAGTTGCTATTGCTGGATTATTCTTGTAGGCCAATGGAGTACACTTGATAACTGAGAACTCCTGAAACATCATATATTTCCCTGATCAAACAAAGCTAAATAGTTGAAGTCCTTTGGAATTTCTTTCATGGTTCTCTTAGTATTAGCATCCTAGTTAAACAGCTCAGTATTTCCGGGCAAGATGCTCCGCAAGGAAATCAGTGTTCACCATAGCATGAATCCTTTCAATCTCCTCAAATTTAATTTGAACTGTTTTTAAAATTATGAAAGGCATCTGCTCCTTTCATTCTTCACCCCTGTTGACATCTGTTTTTTCTGCAGATCCTTTCTAGGAAAACTCCCCTGCCTACTCCAGTCCACAATCAATAAACTTTCCATGCATTTCTATCTTGTATATGCATTTATTGTTATGCTTGCAAAAGTGGCTCAAATTTTTCTTCTTATGCAGAAACTAATATGACCAAACATCAATGGCAATTATAATTCTTGTAAAAGTTGTAGCACTTCTATTTTTCCACAGGAAAAATAAGAACGAGGGTCAACTTTTTAATATTGATATGTGTTCCTGAATAAACACTCTAGCTGCAAAACCTGCTATTACATGGCTACAGTTAATTTCCGAAGCGATAGCAAGCTGCATCATTAGCTCTGCACATTTAGCCAAGTGTTCGGAGGCTTTGGGAATTCGTGAGAGCTGGTAGTAACAGCTGAACCCACTTTTGCATGCAGTGAGTATTCTTTAAATTTTGTAAAGCTAGAATACTATTTTTGAGACAAGAACAGAACACAGGACTACACACTGTACTTATACCTACATCAAACTGTTACATAGAATACAGGGGACAATTTCAGAACTTGATTTTTTTGTGCCTTAGACTGGACTCCTAAAAGGCTCCAGAATGGGTCTCTTGTAAGTGCTGTAAATATACTAACAGCTAAAGGATGTCGTATAGATGAAAATCTCATGCATTCTCACAACTGGATGTGTTCAAACCCTTGGAAGATACCACCAGTTGCTTTATCACCATTGCCTTTGAACTGTGAATTAATCCAATAAACATATAGGAAACTCGTACTGAATTATTTTTTCTCGATGTGCTAAGAGCTGGGGTTATAATACTAAAGGCAAACTTCCTAACATCAAGGAGTTCACAGCCTACTTACGAACACACCACCACCATAGAAACAAGTACATGCAGGGTGGCATTTCCAGCTCTGAGGAAGCAGAAGGCATGTATTATTTTTCTTTTGTGTACCCTTCAATCGAGCAATTAAAAAATTTTCCCATAGGCCTCTGTGCAAGGAGGCCCAAAAGACCACTGTGGCGTGGAAAGTTCCCTGCGCAGCTGTACACAGCGGGACAGTTCTTTTGGGATCTGGGGAAGAGCAGTGTCAGACTGGTCACAAGCAAGACGGGAGATTATTGGCACTCAACTGCCCTAGGAGCATTAGGGTCTCTAAATAGTTATTTGGAAAATAGAAGGCGGGGGAGGAAAACCCAGTTTACACAGGTGCCCCCCGCACTTTCTGATTGGACCCACTTAGTATCTGGAGAGAATACAACACTAAAATGAAAAGCACGCCCAGCGGTGAAGCCCAGAGGCCAGCCTCTGGCTGCGCGGGACAATGAGGGTCTGGCCTCCCCTTCCCTTCCAAAGGGATGAAGGAGTCTTAACGAAGAGACCTTTGCTGAGCCGAGATTCTAAACCCCAGCGCGTTCCACTCACTCCAGGGCGGCGAACCCCCGGCAGGAGGCAGGGGGAGGGGTGTCGGAAGGGAACCGCCACCCCGGCATCCGGACCGCAGCCGCGGCCGGGCCCCTCCGTCCCCCGCGCGCGACCCCGAGTGCGCCGCTCGCTCCCAGCGCCGGCCCCGCGCCCCCGCCCCCGCCGGCGCCGCGCACCTCGCGGCCGGAGCGCGCACAGCACCCGGCGCCGGCGCTCGGAGCGCACAGACCGCGGCCGCCCGCAGGCGACAGGCGACAGGCGACGGGCGCCTTGGCTAGGGCTCGGCCCCGCGCCACCGCACCGCCGGACTCCCTGGCTCTGCTCTGGCGCTCTCTCTCTCTCTCTCTCTCTCTCTCGCTCTCTCTCTCTCTCTCATCCTATACCCTGGAGGATTAAAGACCACCAGAGCCCTCCTTCGCGCCCGTCCTGCCGCCCGACCCCGGGAGCCGCGGTGAGGACCCCGACCGTCTGGCGATGCTCGCGCTCCAGCGCCTCCTCGCTTGCTTTCCGCTCCTGTGCCTCTGCCGCCTGGGTGAGTGGAGCGACCTCGCCGGGGTTTCTTCTCGGGATCGCGGGGCGCGATTGGGGGGGATTTCAGACTATTTGCTACCTAGCTGCCGCCGCCATCTAGAGCAGGGAGCAAAAAGGGACCGTCACCTCCGATCCCACGGCGACGGCGACCCGTGTCAGCCGCGTGGGAGACGCGCCCCCTCCCCAGCTCCCGCCTCGGCCCGGCCGCTGCCCTGCGCCCAGGAGACGAGCCCGGACCCCGCCGGGGAGGCTGCGCTGGCACCGTCCCTGCCCCTGCCGCGCGCCTCTTTTGCAAAGTGTGGAAACAGCCTTTTAGAGATACATAAGAAGAAGAATAAATGGCCATAATTACAACCGTGGTGAGGGGCTGCGTAAGGCACTGTGTTTTTGCTATTCGTCTTTATGCTACGGGTATTATGGACTTAAATGGAAAAGACACGTGTGTGATGTGAGTTACACACATACACAAACACACACCTGCAAGGTAGTGCTAGCAGGAACAAGCACCAACCTGACTTTTCAGTGTTTTTAGCACTTTCAATTTAGTCACATTCAAGTCTGGGCAGTCACTTTAAAAAAAAAAAAAAAGTTTCAATCGAAATCTCTATCAGCATTCTGCCCCTGCTGCCGAAGTCAGAGGAGAGGTGTGAGTAGGTGTGTTTGTTCGTGGACTCACCTTTCATCCATGCCCTTCCAGGTTACATGTTTTAAACTGGCATTCCATCCTGAAATAGGCAGTTTGAATAGTTAGCTGGGATGAAGATTTAGGATTTCCAGGCATTTTCCCTAAGAATTGTAAGATTAGATTTTTGAATTTTGTGTAAGACATACCTCTTTTGTGGAAATTTTCAACCTCGATGGAATGTAATATATGATCTGGAGATATTAACCTGAAAATGAGAAAGTGTGCCTTAGTGTGTGAGGATGTATAACTCTTTTCAGTCAGATAACACTGCTTTTTAAAATTTAGATTGTTTATAATAAACATCATATTAAACTTACATTTTCAACCAGTGGATAGTGTTGGTGTTCGCAGTGACCTTTGCAAGCAAAAATCATTTTAAAGTTCTAACTAATGAGAAATGTATTGCAAATATGGTGCTAATCGGCCAATAGCCAACTACATTCATTGACATAATTCAGACCAGAAACTTTATGAAGTTGTTCAAGGATAATGTGACACACACAATGGACATGGAAGATTTTGGGGAACGGGGGACTCTGGTCCTGCTTTACTCTAAAACCTTAGAGTTGATTCTGGAGAAGAGACGACATTTTGAAAGTGTTTTTGGTCATTAAATACACACCTGTTGAATTTGCATTTCTGCATTTCTGTTATAGATTTCTTCTAACAACAAACCCAGATTCTCTTGATACCGGAATCGTTTAAGTAACTCTCACTGTATTAAGGAAACAAACCAGAGTATTGCTTTGTACCTCATCAAAACCACATTTTTTAAAAATTGAGGTGAAATGCAAATGCTATACAATTTGCTGTTTTATAGTGTACAGCTTAGTGATGCTTAGTATGTTCATGAAGTTGTGCAGCCATCACCAAGATCTAATTCCAGAGCATTTGAATCACCCCAAAACAGAACCCCATGATTGTTACCCATTATTTCCCATTCTTCCTGACCCCAGCTCTGGCAACCCATACTCTACATTATGTCTGTATAGATTTGCCTATTCTGGACATTTCACATAAATAGAATAATACAACATGAGGCCTTTTCTGTCTGGCTTCGTTTACTCAGCATATTTTCAAGGATTGTCCATATTATGCTTCAGTACATCTTTTCTTTTTGTGGCTAAGTAATATTCCATTATATGACTATACCGTATTTGTAAAGTTGTTCTAATTAGCAGAGTTATATTTTTAGCCTGGTTTTGGTTGCTCAGATTTCAGCTTATTGGACATTTTCTTTAAATCTTTGATGATTTAAGGTAAGAACTGAATTCATTGTTTAAGATTATCCCAAGTTTTTATAATGACACTGAATATAAACCTGTATTAGAACTCAAAAAGAGATGACTAATTTTGCATCAATCTTCATTTTAACAGTATCGGCTTTCCAGATTGTTGCCAACAGGCTGATCTAGGGCCATTGGCAACTTCAAATGGGACAGATAGCTTGATCTTGGGGTAGTATGTTTTGGGAAACCAAGACACATTATCTGTAAATGAAAAATTTGGCCTCCACTTCAATTATTTTTCCTTCAACACCTACCTTAGTGTTTGTGGATGTGTTTATCCCCATCGTCGTATCTTTGGAGGCATGCAGGCGGCCTGGAACATGTGTAAGGCGCTCAGTACGCGTCTGAGCCCTGACTGACCCTTGCTGTGCAAGCTCGGATTGGACCTGTTACACATCTGGAGCCCTAGGCTGCCATTTTTACCATTAGACAGGAACAACTTCTTCACCAAAGTGTTCATTGTTGGCAATTAAGAGAGTCTTCCCCATGATCAGGACAGTATCACCTTCTGCATCCCAAATGACCTGATGTTGAACTAGGCAACTAGAACAATTGCTTCTTTCAAACAACTCTCCAAGCAGAAGAATTATCATTAGAATATATGGATTGAAACTGATCCTACTTAATGCACTGAAACAGGTGTCTCTTATGGGGAAAACTGCAGTGGCTTTCCTGTAAGGAGGTTTAACAGTGGGTCTTAGAGGACAGCGAAGTGTTGTAAGAGCTTTTAAGGAATCATTTCTCTCCATTAATGAGAACTCAGCATGTTTGAGATAGATGACTTACAATGTTGCAATGTACACTGAATTCAAATGTTTAAATATTGTTATTAAATGTGTAATAATTAGATCCTGAACTTTTTTAGTCATGTCTTACAGCTTTAGGAGCCACAATAAATACAAATCATACCTGATGCCCCTGGAAGAATTAATTACTTCATTTATCCTGGGTAGGGAGACAATGAAATTCAATATGTTGTAATTCAATTTGGTCAATTGATCCTCAGTAAACATTTTGTAACCACAAATATAAAATATCCATGCTCCCAAATAACTAGCCTCCATTCAGAAATGAATTACTTTTGATCAGCAGATAGCAGTTTTCTTTATTTCATTTCTCTCTCCTTTTTATGTAGACTGTGGTTGCTTCCACTCAGGGAAGTTGGCCAGAATACATCATTTCATTGATGAACTCATTTCTGCTCTCATGTCTGCCCTAGATATTATGGATCTTGCTTAAAATTTTATGTTGTGGGAATTTTGCTTCTGGCAAAAAATTCAAGTTTTTCTGGAAGAGCTGTGCTTTCCCCATTCCCCTTACTCTAAAAAGATTTGAGTTATGGCTAACATGGGAGCTTTGCTTGACTCCCCGTCTGCCACCTTCTCAGTCTGTAGCATGGAGATGGACCCCTCTCAGTCAGGATGAGAGGACCTCAGAGGAAGGACTGGATTGGGAAGATAAGCTTGTGTTTTATTCCAGTTACCATCCAGGCAGGTGTCTAAATGGCACTGTCCTGGTGCTGAACACTCATCCATTTTCTCATTTCATTTCCCTCAGAACTCTTTAAGGTAGGAGTTTTCATCTTAGATATTTTATAGATGACGAAACACAGGTACACGAATGACTTGTCTAACACGCATAGCCTGTGTCAGTCTGTATATTCTGTTCGCCTCCGGAGCCTGAGGCTTTTTCTCTTTCCAATACCAGGAGATCAGTTTCTTGTGATTAACTAAGTTGCTTACATGGGATGGGTCATAGGAGGAGATATTGCATTTCACAGTCCTGTTTGATTTCCTGTGGACCACCTTCATGGCTTTCCCTATGTATTTCCATCTTATTTTTTCCTTTTAAAAATTTTAAGGCATAAATTGGCTTTATTTTTCAGTGTAGCATCCTGAAATTTTTGACAAATGTACATGTTCATGTAATGACCTCCATGATCTGATCCAGATATAAAACAGTTCCATCCATTGCTACTTTACTTACTCATTACATGTTTACTGACATACGCTAGATGCCATGCTAGGCACTAATAAGTTCACAGTACATAATCAGACAGAGTCATAGCACTAATGATGACCACAGTACAGCTAATCTAATTCAACCCCCACCCTAAAACCTTCTTTTTTGTGTGTGGGTACCGGGGGGTCGACCTCAGGACCTCATGCGCCAACAGGCACCCATGCCGCTGAGCGATATCACCGGCCCCTTTTTCGTATGTGGGATCCGGGAGTCGAACTCGGGCCCTCGCACTTGCAAGGCAGGCGCTTACGCCACTGAGCCATCTCACCGGCCCCCTAAAACCTTCTTGAATATCACTTTCAAAATAATTCCTTCATTCACAGCTGGTTGAGAATACTATATTTTCCAAATATCTCTTCATGTGTTAACTCTCAAATATTTTAAAATGCTTCCCACTCTATCAAGAATGGCAGTGATAAAATTTCAGCCAATTTAAACAAGAAATTATGTGTGTGATATCATTCATATTTCACTTGTACCTTAACTTTAAATGTCTTACTTGAAGTAATCCCTACCTGGAACTTCAGGTTATGAAAGGAAACCAATTATAATCTATATTTGTATACTATACTATATTAAACATTAAGGGCAAATTTACTTTTTTGTATTGCACAATCCTAAAACAGTTATATTTTACAACTGTACTGACCACTTCACCAGAGCCACTAGGCACACATGATTATTTAATTCAAAATATATTAAAAAAAATCCTTCACTTCTTTTACCACACTGGCCACAATTCAAGTGTTCATTTAGTTCCAAGTGGCTATAGTATGTACCACCAGGAGCAGTGTAGACAGAACATTTCTATCATTCAGAAAGTTTAGCGACTAGTGCTGTTTTAGGAAAACAATAACAAAAATAGCTGAAAAAGTAATGACTAATAGTATTCATGAGAAGTCAACACAAGTAGGAAAATTTCTAGAGTAGTTAAAATTATTTGAAGTATTAGTTATTTCGGCTCTGTGCTGGATCAGTCATAATTCACAGAGACGCTGTGGTGGCCAGTGGTAGAGCAGCCACAGGTGAAGAAATTTTATGGCCATTTTGTGACCTATGGAGATAAGAGTTGAGCAGCTAGCAATTTGGGAATGAGTTGTCTGTTCCCATAGCACCCTTCCATAATTCATTCTAGCACCCACTATATTGTTTTCGAGTTTATCTGTCTCTCCCACTATACCAGCTCTTTGAGGGCAAAGACTGTATTTCATTAATCCTAGGCTTCATGGACTAAAATCTTCATTTTTCTGTTCTGATCATTTATTTTGCAGTCTTTATGATTTTTAAAATATTTATGTTAGTGCATGTTTACAGTACATAATGATTACATTCCTTGTGGGAAGTTGCTAAATGTATATAACACATCTTAATTCTTTTTTCATCCCCTCCCCCTCTTCTCCCTCCCACTTTGCTCTCTCTTGATCCCCTTACCATTTTAGAATGATCTATCTCTCTATTTCCTATTATGCATCTTTTATTTTGCTTTTTGTTTATATTTTGGGTTTCTCATGTCAGAGAAGCCATGTAGTATTTAAGCTTGTGTGTCTTATTTAGTTCATTTAACATTAAGGTCTCCAGGGGCATCAATTTTCCTACAAATGATTCAAGTTTTTCCTTCTTTATGGCAAAGTAGTATTCTATTGTGTGTAACTATCACCTTTTCTTTATCCATTCATCTGTTGATGGACATATAGGCTGCTTTCAAGATTTAACTATTATGAGTTGTGCTTCTATAAATGTGAATGTGCATTTATCACTGTAATATGATACCCTTTAACTCTTTTGGGAAGATACCTGGAAGGGGAAAACCTGGGGCAAACAGAATTTCTAGTTTCAGTTTTTTGAGGAATCTCTATATTTATTTCCATAGTGATTGTACTAGTTTATATTCCCACCACCAGTATAAAAGGATTCCTTTTTCCCAGAACCTGACCGGCTTTTGCTATTACTTGATTTCTTTTTTTTTTTTTTTTTTTTTTTTTTTTTTGTGAGTACCGGGGGTCGACCTCAGGACCTCGTGTGCCAGCAGGTGCCGTGCCGCTGAGCGATATCACCGGCCCTTTTTTCATATGTGGGTTCCAGGAGTCGAACTTGGGCCCTCGCGCTTGCAAGGCAGGCGCTTATGCCTCTGAGCCATCTCACCGGCCCCATTACTTGATTTCTTAATGATAGCCATTCTTTCTGGGATAAAATGGAATCTCTGTGTTGTTTTACTTTTCATTTCTGTAATGGCCAGTGATGCTGAACATTTCTTCATGTATTTATTGAATACATTTGTAATATTTCTTCTTCTTCTTCTGAGAAATATCTATTCATTTCAATTGCCCATTTTTTGATTAGGTCTTTTATTTTAAGGGATCTAATTTTTAAAAATTACTTATATATTCTAGATATTAGTCCTCTGTCTGAGGAATTGCTGGCAGAATTTTTTCCTGTTTTGTAGGTTGTCTCTTCACTATGTCAGTTGTTTCTTTTGCTGTGCAGAAGCTTTTCAACTTGATATTGTCCCATTTGTTGATTCTTGATACTATTTCCTTTATGCTAGGGTCTTAGAGAGATTGTATCATGAGCCTTCCTACACAGGATTAGCTTTTTGTTGTTGAGATCAGCCAATTCCCATAGATGTCTCCTTCTTTTGATTTTGATCCCAAATCAAGATTTTGGTCCACATTTACCTTAACGTGTTAATTTTTAATGCCACTCCTGTCAGCACAAATTCATTTTTGTTGATTCTCTAAGAAACACGTATAAGCATCGCTGAGGTCCAGGCACTTTCCGTACATGAAGATCAACACGCCCATGACTGATGCCGTGTGTGTACTTACTGGAGCAACCTTGAGTGAGGATTTAGTTTTTGTTTTTTGTTTTTTGTTTTTTTGTGGGTACCGGGGGTCGAACTCAGGACCTCACGCGCCAGCAGGCACCCGTGCCGCTGAGCGATATCACCGGCCCTTTTTTTGCATGTGGGTACCGGGAGTCGAACTCAGGACCTCGCTTGCCAGGCAGGCACTTATGCTGCTGAGCTATCTCACCGGCCCTTGAGTGAGGATTTAATTGTAGATGTGTTGGCATCTGCGCATCTCGGATGGATCTCAACAGGTCAGGGCGTCCAGTCGATGAATGTCTTTCTGTGTGTTTCTCACGTGTTGGAGATGGGAAAGTAGTGGGGTAAAGGGTGGTCAGTAATGAGAAATAAAGTGTCTTGTATCCACGAAGACTGATTTTCAGTCAGCTAAAAGCTGTAATACTGGATAGATCCTCTGTCGTTGAGCAGGCCATGAGTGGCCCAAGATAGTTTTGAAAACCAGACAAAAGATGGGGAGCACAATTATATCCTGTGGTCATGTGTACTTCTGGAGTTTTCTGGAGCTTTATCATTAATCCTGGAGATGATATGTGGCACCTTGCTTGGCCCTGCACATAACAGATGCTCAGCAAATACTGGAATTGAGCTGAATTCAAATGAAACTAGACATGGAAGGTGTAGAAATCTTCATAGGAGTCAGAAGAAGACTTTTAGTATCTTGCTTTTCTTCTCATTAACCAACCTACCTTTCCTTCCTTTTTTTTTTTTTGGAAAGGAGGTTGCTGTTTTCTCTTTGTCTTTACTTCCTTAAGCACGAATTTAAAATAATCGAATCAATTTAGTTTTCCTCAGCATCTTGTTGAGGAAGACTTTGATAGGGAGGAGACTGACAGTATTTGAGGACATTAGTAAAAATATTTTTGCCGTATTAATGCAATTTTGAGGAATAATTTTTAAAGGATGGGTTAACAAATGTTTCTGCTGAAAAGTCCAGTCTGTTGAAATAGGGTTGTCTTCATTTTCCTTCTAGTATTTGCCCACAGATATTAAAGTAAACTCAATTATTCAGGGTCCTGCTTAATGTAAACTTTCTACTTTTCTTCAATAAGCATGAGTCAAATAATGTACACATTAGCAAGAGATAAATTTTTTACAGATCTCCTTGGAAATATAGTTCTCATGCATTTTGGAAGTGTAATTTATTAATTAGTAGGGAAGAGAGATTTTCCATTAAAATATTTATAATGATGATTAGAGGGTAGATACCTTTCCGCTCTTGGAGAATCATTCTACCCTCTCTCTCTCTGCCTTCCCCTTTAGTATTTAGTCCATGGTTTTTCTACATTTTTACTGCACTGTCACTGACTGCACTGCTTATTTCTTAAATCCTAAAGCTCTAACATATTTACCTAAGTTGAGTCTTGATACCAGCCCTTTTCTTTGAACTGGTTAATTCAGTTTATGAAGGAAATGGTGCTTTTTATAGATGATCTCTTTAAGCAGAGATCCTGGTCACAGAGTTTTGCTTATATGCTTAGAATATGCTGAGTCATACAGTCATTGGATTAAAAATAATTTTTATAACTAAAATTTCACTCACTTGCCTTTTGACAAATTTTCTTAAAAAGGATACAATAAAGTATTAACTGCCATAACATTGTGCAAAATCTAAGTCTCCCTACAGAACAGGATATCATCAGAGGACATGTTGGATAGCATTGTCATGTTTCTCGTAGTGCGGAAAAAGTTTGACAGCCAGTGACCTAGATGAGGGTTTCTCAGTCCTGGCCACACTGTGGTCTTACCTGGTGTTATGGACTGAATGTGTGTTTCCTATCCAGAATTCATGTTGAAACCCTAAATGTGGTGTATTTGTAGATGAGGTTTTGGGGGGTAAAGAAGTCATGAAGGTGGGGCTGTCATGTTCGAGATTACTGACTTTAAAAGAAGAGGAAGAGACCGTGGCTCTCTGTCTCTTTGTACTGTGCAAGAAGAAGGCAGCCATTTGCGAGCTAGGAAGAAAGCCCTCATGAGGAACCAAATCTGCCGGCCCTTTCACATGGACTTTCTAGCCTCCAGAACTGTGCGAGACAAATGTCTACTGTCTTAGCCACCCAGCCTATGGTATCTTGTTATAGCCCTCAAGCTCACTAATACACTTGAGTAATTTTGAAAACCAAGCATCAAATTCAGTATATCATCATGTGTGGGTGCTGGGCCCAGACTTGGGTAGTTTCTTAAAATTCCTCAGGTAACTACAGAATACAGCCAGTGTTTAAAACCACAGATTTAGGTCAACCTCATGATGCTACTAACCTTAGTTCATCTTTCTTAAGGTAGTTCATCTTTCTAATATCAGGTTTAATGCTATTCCAAAACAAAGCCAGTGTCACAGGACTGGCTGGAAAACTCCCTGTCCCTCTTTCCTCTTCTTAAGGCAGTTTTAGTGTCAGAATTACCCTCAAAGGAGGAGTACGAACTACCGGGGTTGACCCCGTTGTCTGCAACCTAGAATTCAGGAGGCCAAACAGTGTTTGATTTGGTCCAGAGATACAAGTCTATTAGTAGGTGAGAGGGCAAATGAACCAGACTTGGAGATGAGAACTTTAAGTACCATTTATCAGGACACAGCACATAATACCTTTCATTTTGCCAACGTTGTGCTGTTACTTCTTATGTCTTCTTTCTTCATACATAATTTGTTAGAACTATTGTTTTCTGTTATGAAATAGACGCAAGACTTAGCTATGTATTTTTTTCAATTCAGCAATTTATTTTGTGAGTTGTTTCTAAGATAAAATTTTCATTATTTATCAGTTCCAGGCTATTTTGGTTTTACTATATTTGAAAGGCACTAATAACTCCATTTAAAAGATAACAATGACCTTTTCTGGATGGTCCAAATTGCTTAATAGTCAACAGTGGTAACATAAGAACAAATCAATTCAGTGACTCTTTATGGAACATCTTCCTTGTGGTAAATATTCCCCTAGAGAGACTATTCCTCTATTGATCTACTAAACCTTCACAACTTAGAAAGATCCATACATGAGTGGCTCTTATATATGACAAAGTTTGCAGGCCATGAGAGTAGGAGTTGTGTGGAGACATATTTAGTCTTAAATTCACCTCCAGCAGATTTCTAGGAAGAGATGGGGCTGGACGTAGACCTGCAGTGAGATGGATAGGGCTTCAGGATGATTGTAGAGATAAACGGCACCAGGGGCAAAAATGAATTCTGCATTTACAGAAGCAGAATCAGGATGTGTTTGAAGGAGGGGAAGGTTATAAAGTTCTGTAGTAGTGGAAAGTCCTAAATCATAGGTAAGATTTCCAATGACTAATTGAAGGGCTTGGAATTTAAAATGTATTCATTGCACAGTGAACTACTGAAGGGCTTTGTGCAATAGAATGACTTCAGTGAATGTATTTTAGGAGGCTACATCACGTGTCAGAGTGTGGAGTGGGTTGAAGGTGAGTAAGGGAATCAGGAAGCTTGGTTGAAAGGCTGGTAGACTGTAGCAATCACAGTGGAAATATGCTCAATTATTTGAAGTATGATATCATTAAACCACCTTATTTATATACTACTCTAACACTTAAGGAGCATTTTGAAATACTTGGTATAAACCTAACTGATATAATTGATAGGACATGAAGAATGAGGGAATGTCCTCCCTGGAAGGAAAAGCAAACGGGAATGTCTTCCCTGGGAGGGAAGGAAAAGTGAAGGTAGCAAATGCATACTATTCTATAAAGTTGCAACTTGGATGGAAGAAAAGGAAAGAGAGAGGATGATAACTTGAAGCCTCCCTTTTTATTGAATGGTAAATCTCTAAAACATAGGGATTGAAGCTAGACATTTCCTCTGAATGGATTATGAGTAGCAATAATGACGTAGTGCTGCTTAAAATGGTTTATTTTAGTGTAGATCATAGTCACAACTTAACCAAAGAAAACAAACTTTTCAAGAAAGTATAGAAAAACTTCCATATGTAGGTAGTATGAGGCTAATGTTATCAAGTGCCCATCTCAAAACAATTTACTTCATTCACCTTTAAAACCCTCATATTTGTCCTTTCTACCATGAACACACATACCATACCACTGCATTTCAACCAGCAGTCTGTCAGTGCATACAAAGGCTTTCTTAATACCCACAAATGCAGATTGCTGAAAGACTACCATATTCCTGTGTCATAAACTAGTATGCTTGTAAATTGTTTGCAACTTGTGTTTTCTATAAACACAGTGCCATGGAAATTAATCCATAGAATAATTGGCTTCCCAGATTTTGTTTCTTAATTAATTTTAGCTATTTTTCTTTTTAATTAACAAACAATACAATAGAATTTGTTATCTATTGTACATTTCTTGTGATACATTCAGGGTACAGGAGGTGGTAAATTAACGAATCAGTAAAGAGAGGGAGAAAGTGGCAAGTGTCAAAGACAGAAATATATTTTTCTTTATATAATGAAAAATATAAATATATAAAAGCTGAATGTAAGAGTTTTATCTAATTAAAGTATGACTGAATAGATTATTCACTAAACATGTTTGGTTCCAATAAAGTCCCTTTAAATGACTTTCTGAGTGAAGAAATGATATGTAATGTTTAGTTATATAAATAAAATTAACATAAGTATATTATAAATAAAAATATATTTATATGCATATATATGCATAGATATATGTGCATAGATAAGATATATATGTAAAATATGTGTCCATATGTGTATATATATATATATATATATATATATATATGTGTGTGTGTGTGTGTGTGTATTTTATTCTGCTGCTCAAAATTGGTATTGCTTTATTTTGAACATTAGGACTGTATTCTTTGGGAAAATTATTAAGTATAGTTGTAGCACATACTTGTGTATTTTAGACCTTTTTTCTGCTTCTAATATAAAGAAAGGGCAGCAAGAATATCTGCTCCTTCTTGACACTTGAACACAGTGTTCTCCAAAGGAGCTGGATCCCTTTAGACAATGAAACTGAGTTCTGCAGCTATTCATTGAGTAGTTACTGTTGCTCAACCCTGCATTTGACTTTAGTAAATACTTTTTGCCTTTGAAGAGTTAATCTAGTTACAGGTATAAAATATTCCCTGGCAGGAGCATACCAGAAGAGAGAATAATAAAATAAATTCCAGTCTATTTTGATCTGATTTTATGCCTGTGAAAAGTCAGAATAATGAGAGACAAAGATATGAGTTCATTTAAAAAAAAGATTCTGTGAACTTCCGACACGCACTTTTTCCTTTTGAACATGAACATTTGCCATTTCATTTCATGATATGAGCATTTTCCATGTCCCTTCCTCTTTTTCTTTTTTTGTACTCAAACAAAAAGACAAGCCTATATTATTTGCTTCAGATTATTTGCTTATTTTGGTGCAAGTCTGGTGTAGAGACACATGCCTAAAATCCCAGTTGTTCCGGAAGCTGAGAAAGGACGATTGTATGATCAAAGCCAGCCTCGGAAACTCAGTGAGACCTTGTGTCAAAATAACATAAAAAAGGCTGGGTATGTAGCTCAGGGTGGAAGTAATTATCCTTGACTATTGCATTCTGATATATTATGTTAGGATTTCAATGAGAAAATGTAGCTCAGTGGTACAGCACTTGCTTAACATGGATGAGGCTCTGGGTTCCATTTCTAGTACTAAAGGAAAAGGAAAAAAAAGCAGATTGAGTGCAGAGGATGGTTTGCTTGGGTTTTGAATTTCTACTGCAAAATACATTTATTCTTAATATTCCCCCCATCATGTTCAAATAAGTGTATAAGTAGGAAAACTATAAACAAAATATGTAGGGTAAAATGCTCTCCTTATGTGTTCCGTTCAATACCTACCTCTATGAAAATGTCGCGTAATTTCTACCGCTAAGCCTGGCCCAACTTGAGGCTTAAATTTAGCATTGGCAGCTGCTATTCTGTGACAGAAATAAACATTTGATGCTAAAATTTCAAAGAATGAGTTAGTATGCATGTGATTCTTAGCTACTCTAAAAAATGGTGAACATAGATGGCAATGCAGTCTGCAAACTGGACTCCTGTGAAGGAAGCATGAAGAGTGAGATCGTTTTTAGTTAGCCGAGGGTGGCGAGGGCGTGCTGCTCTGGAATCCTGTAGGATACAGCATAATCTGAGCCCCGTCCATACCACAAGGAAGTATCCAGCGCTGCCTCTGTCTTCCCTGTGATTCCAACATACTTTCTTCCTAATTTTCAGTACTTTTTAACTGTTAAGCTTCCCTGGCACAATTAAACAAGAAAATGTAAGATGCTTCTCTGTTCCTCAGTAACTTACTAAAAAATGGATGCCGAACCCCACACCCATGGTAAAATGCCCATAAGAAAGTCTTCCAGTTCCCAATTTGAAGAGCGCTTTCCATGGCATCCTCTTTTTCTTCTTCACATTATAAAATCCTACAGCATCTGCTAGTGTGGCAAATGTGACAAGAGGTTTAAGTTGTACTAGATTCTAAGGCATTCAAGCAAGCATAGATAAAATATTCAGCCAAACATTCTCTCTGCTAATTATAAAGACACATAAACCCTTTTCCTGTGAACAAACTGGGTCTTCTGCTGACAAAGTGAATTTTACAGTGAATTTTCACTTGTAAATACAGGAGGAATGCTGGCTTCTTAGTATGAGTCTGTTAGGCTGTCTTGCACAGTCTGCTGGAGATTCGGTGGGATGATTGCACTGCTGGAGAAAACTCTCTGAAAATAGGCCATCAAGAAAAGATTGATATGGGATTTTGTTTGTAAGCAATTATCCTTGACTATTGCATTCTAATATATTATGCTAGGATTTCAATGAGAAAATATTAATATGTCCACATAGAACCCTACTTAGGAGTTGTAGACTGAAGTTTTAAATTTCTACTTATTTAACCCTCACAAGGTTTCTTTGGACTCAATAATAAAAATGAAAAGGTTTTTTTTTTTTTGCATGCTATAAATGTTCATGTTCATTCACCTGAAAGTCCCAGATAGTTGGAAAATTCCGTTTTATTAAAGATAACACATATACACACACTCGGCTATGAAAACAGCAACAAACCCACCAGCTATTAACCCAAGAAATCTTCACCAGCCTGCTCACTTGTCAAATGTACACAGTTCACTAAACATCCTGTAGTTATTAGTTGACATAAATTATTGCTTTTCCAAGACCAGTGTTAAAAGGCTGTTTTTGCAAGATCATAGCAATGCATATTGGAATGCTTTAAGGGATTTGTGTTTCCTATAACATAGTGTTTCTGTAATTCTCAGAAAGACACTGTTCTGCAAGGGACTTCTGTAACAAAAACAAAAACAAAAAAACAATAGGGTTGTGAAAAACAATAGTTTCCAATTATGGGAATCTTTGAGGAAATGATTACTAAAGTCTTGTTTATGCCTCTTATCATTGGGAAAGAGACATAAGTTCATGTAACTTTCGATGTTGCTTACCAGGTCATTCAAGATGCTTTGAAACCTGAGCTCAGGCTGCCTGCTCAGCTTTCCTTGAACCTCTACAAGTATGCACCTTCCTTTTAGCTCAAGCTTTTCACCTTTCTGTGGGAGCTTTAGGACTCAGGAATTCCCAGTCATCCTTCACCTCTTCTTTGAAACCTTCGCTAATACATCATCCTTCCTTCCACCCGTCCTCATCTCACTGACGGCCCAGAATTTACATTGCATTGCAGTTGTTTCTGTAGCTTGCTCTCTCTGCAGAAGGGAGTCCATTCTCTTCAGCACATACAGCCAGTGGGTTGTAAAGACCTCTTGCTCTTATAGTAGGTGCTCAGTAAATACTTGTGGCGTGATTCAAAATCCTTCCAAAGCAATTCCTTATAACAGGAAATACCTTAGGATATATGCAGTTAAATATTAAATGTTGCCACCACCTCAACCCACTGAACATACTCTTGAATAAACTAAGAAACTTGGGATCGCATTTCTAGCATTTGGAATTAGAATTCAATTCACACTCAAATTCACTCAATCCTTCTTAATTTAAAAAAGGTAAGGGAAAAGTAGGTCAATCAAATCACATTCTCATTTGAACAGGTCCAAGAGTCTATATAGATTTTGAATTGAATTGGCACATAGTAACGAACAACTTCCTAAGGCTTTTACTATGGCATTCAGAGTTTTAAGAAAGAAAATTAAGTGATTGGAATAGAGTACAATAGTGAATACAGACGAAGGGAAGAAAGATGACTGTGTCCAGAAACATGAGAGAAAGAGGACTATAAGTTTCTTTATTCTATGTCGTGGTGGGAGAATCCACTTTTGGCCTGCACAGCGGATGCACCATTTCTTTGGGTAAGTTTTCCCCGTTTCCTGTCAGCTAGAGATTTAATGAAACAAAACGATACCGGATCCCTCTTGCTAACACCTCTCCATCCCTCCAACACCCCAGCCAATGCCAGCCAAGAGCATTTCTCTCAGTTCCTTTTATCCTTTTTTACCAAGAACAAGATCTGAGATATGTGAGATCCTGTTCGATTCAAACTTGGAAAAAGCACTGTGTATTTCACAGCCATGGGTTACCTTTGCTGTCAATGGCTGTATTGTGCATACTTTATCATGGACCTACTGCTTTCAAAGTTTTGAGTAGCCTAAGAGGTTTGTAGAGTAAAAAATTATTCTCCTTAGAAAATAAGAAGTGTGTCATTTCCTCAGAAAAGAGAAGTGGTGTTTCTGATACTTCAGTGTCTTTAAAAAAATGTGAAAATAGAGTTATGCCCTGGCCCAATTGGGAGGTGATGGGATACATTCGAAAAACACACATTTTGTGTCAAGAATCAATTTCTCCTCTTTGGGCTGCTGATGTTGCTTATAGTACAGTGGGAGAGTGCCCGATAAGACATGTAGAGATTATGAAAAAATAGATGGCTACAAATAAAAGTCTGTGAAGATGGGGCAGATGTTTAGTAGAATACTATAGAGGTTAGTGTTCTGTTTGGTAAAAATATTTTAAGTAGTTATGAAGCTAATAAATAGAAATTACATAGACTTCTGTAAACAACACTTAGAAAATATAATTCAAAAACTCATAATCCTTTGCACTAGAAAAGTCATTGTTTTCAATTGAGTGCTAATGGGACTAATATTGAATTATAGGTGAATTAATAAATTATTTTGAAGTGTTTATTTTAATGTTCAAATATTAACTGAAAAACGGGTTGCGTATTGAAGAAGTGATACTTTATAGACTATTAACCAGGTAATTAAAATTTTAAAAACTATCCTTTCATTATTGAATAGCTAGAAGCAGTGAAATTTGATCTAATGAATAATTGGCAAATTGCCATAAACAATAATTACTGTTTCTCTGGGACTCAATTTGGGAAAATCAGATTTTAGAACAGAATTACTTGGGGAATGAATTAAATTACTGAGATTTTAAAATTATAAGCACCAAGAAAAATTGGATAAGATTCATGTCAGTTTTTAAGGTATGAATGTTTTCATCCTTATTTAGAGAGGTTATAAGTTTTTAATTATTTAAAATGAGGCCTGAGTCAAACATTCAGTATGAGAAACCATGCAAAACTTTTGCTGTTTCAATTATGGTCCTTCGGAGGCAGTTATTAGTCATAAGATTCTGTGTAGTCTGTGATTTAAAAAAATGTTTTCCATGGCTTCAGAAGTGTTTGATAATAAATGATCTTCTATGCAGAAACAGAAGGGGCAGCAAAATATCGGAGAATGTACACACACATACCGTGAATTACTTCATATTCCTTGCCATCCCGAAGCTAGTTTGTGTGAATGCTTACAGCTAACTGTCACGTCTTTAGTTATGGAATTCTTCTGTTGTTGTTATTTGTTTGCATTATAATTAGTCATGATTAAAGCATTGACATTTTCTTTCAAACTACTGGCTTAACATATAATATTAGTTAATCAGTAAATGTGTCTTAAATAATGGATATTTCTTGACATGCTGTCATTTCCACCTCTAAAAACAATATTGCTGTCTTGACTGCTGCCGCATTTCCGGCCTTCCATTTATTGCTAAATTTTGGAAAGAATTTTCTGTACTGATCATCTCTTTCTGCTCTCCTGCCATTTGCTTTTGAACCCACTATAAAGAGAATTCTGCTTCTGTCACTCCATAAAACTGCCCTCATCAATTTCAGCAGTGCCCTCAACATTGTTACACCCAACAGTCTAACTGTTCTCAGTCCACATTTTAATGGATATACGAGCAGCTGTTGACGGTTATTATTTTGTTCTTCTGGAGACACTTTGTTCCCTTGACTTCCAGTACACCACATTTGCCTGCTTTTTCTGCTCTTTCATGGCCACTTAACTCACTGCTTCACTATTTTGCTAGTTCCTTCTCATCACCCCAACTTGTAAATGTTGAGTTGTCAAAACTCATTTCTTTTTTTTTTTTTTTTTTTTTTTGTGGGTACCGGGGGTCGACCTCAGGACCTCGCGTGCCAGCAGGCGCCCGTGCCGCTGAGCGATATCACCGGCCCTTTTTTTGTATGTGGGTTCCAGGAGTCGAACTCGGGCCCTCGCGCTTGCCAGGCAGGCGCTTATGCTGCTGAGCCATTTCACCGGCGCAAAACTCATTTTTTAATCTGTGCTGTAGTTTGAATCTTAACTTCCCTCCAAAGGTCCGCGTGTTAAAGTCTTTGTTCCCAGCTGCTGGTTCTGTTGGGAGGTGGTGGAACCTTTAAGAGGTGAGGCCTAATAGGAGGGAGTTAGGTCACTGGGGGGGCTGACTAACACAGGCTGCTTCTGTTTTCATCTGCACAGCTGGCATGACTATCTCAGCCTCATATTTTCTACATCAGTGACTCCTACATTGATACCTCTATGCCATAACTTTTTTTTTTTTTTTTTTGTGGGTACCGGGGGGTCGACCTCAGGACCTCGTGCGCCAGCAGGCACCCGTGCCGCTGAGCGATATCACCGGCCCCTTTTTCGTATGTGGGTTCCGGGAGTCGAACTCGGGCCCTCGCGCTTGCAAGGCAGGCGCTTATGCCACTGAGCCATCTCACCGGCCCATATGCCATAACTTTTAAACTGAACTCCAGAGTCGCAGATCCTTTTGTATGTTTAGGTATTTCGTATACTTCAACTAGATCTCCTGATCTTTTTCTCACTCTGATTTCTAACTTCCACTGTCATCTTTATCTCAGTAAAAGGCAACTTCACTCAGCTGAAAACCTCAGGGCCACCTCTAATTCTTCCTTCTCTCTCAGGGCTTGTATTTCATCTGTCAGCATTCCTTGGTACCTCCTGGATAATCTTTGCTCTGTCTAGGCCTCCAGCATCTCTTACTTGCATTGTTGCACTAGTCAACTTGCTTTGCTGTACAAACCACTCAAGGTGATTTTGTTTCAGTTTAAGTCAGGTGATGTCAGCCTCCAATGTCCTGTTTCTCTCAAAGTTAAAGTCACAAGCATCCAGCTCTGAGTGATCTGGATTCTGATTACTTTTCTAATTGTCTCCCCTGCTGCTTTCCCGTCTTTCCTTCCTTCCATCGTTCCTTGCCTCCAGGCCAGTCTCAAGTCACATTCTCCTTCGGGCCTTTATCTTTGCTGTTCCCTCTGCTTGAAACACCCTTCTTTTATCATTTTTTTATGAACCACTTCCTCACCACCATTAGCTTGGGTTCAGTGTTGGTTTTTCACTGAGGAGTGTTCTCTGGGCACCCTGTAGTATAGTCGTGACTACCTGCCTTCCCCAGGTGCTCTTCATCTCCTTCTCTTTATTTTTTATTAATAATGTTTGCAGTACATAATATTTACCTTTCTTGTGTGGAGTTGGTATATGTACGTAGCACATCTTCATTCCTTTTTTCATCTCCTCCCCTTCTTCTGTCCTCCTCCTTCCATTTCTTGATCCCCTTCCCATTTGAGATAGATCTCTCCTTATTTCCTAAGTATCTTTTATTTATACTTTGCGTTTCTCAAGTTTGAGAAATTGAGATATGTCACTTGTATATTTTTCTAAAGTATTGTAGGTTCTAACTCACTCCATTAGGACATAAACCTTGTGAGAATTTGTGTGCTTACTTATAGGCATTGCATGGTGCCTGGTAAATAATAGATGCTCAGTAAAAATTTGTTGAATGAATAAACAAAAGAATTTTCCAAATATCCAAAATCCAAAGCACTCAAAAATCCAATTCTATTTGAGCACCACCATGAGACCACAAAAATTCACACCATCGAACTTTGTTTCATTGGCAAAATTGTTAAAATATCGTGTAAAATTACCTTCAGACTATGTGGATAATCCTTTTTTTGCTTCTTTTTTTTAAGTTGAATTTTGCTTGAATCCTATTTTGGCTGTTAACATTGCTGCTTCTTTCTTCTTCTTCTCCTCCTCCTCCTCCTCTTCCTCCTCCTCCTTCTTTTCCTCTTTCTCCTCCTCCTTTTTCTTCTTCTTCTTTTTGGTTTACATTGCTATGTATTATATCAAGCTGACCTCTTACATTTGCCATCTCATGTGACTAATTTAAATGACCCTAAAATGTCATATAATAAATTTTTGGCATTATCCGAATCTTAGTATATTTTTAAAACATCATTTCTTCATCTTATTATTTCATATCTATGCTTAACAATTGTTTTTATATATTGTTTTTTTGCTCTTTGTATTGTCTATTCTTTGTATTTTCTTTTCCTCAGCCATATTTTTAATTCTTCTAGTCATTACCAAGTACACTACTTTACATTTTTTTCTAGTTGTCAGGATGGAAATTCTTTTTTCCATCTGCCCTAGAGCAACATGAAAGACATTGCCCACTGTCCACCACCTTTCTCCTCCCGCCCCACAAACCAACTACTTCCACCTTCTCTGTCACTGTTCCCTGTCATTGTAAGTGTAGATTTGTTGTTTTGTAACAGTTCTTAAGTTACTTTTATTCATTGTCTTAAAACATACATATGGCAAACAGCCATATGAAATGAATTTGGATCACTTTTTTGTGCCTTAGAGTGACATGATTTTAAAACCATAATTTTATCATTTTTGTTGGATTACTCGTGATGTAATTGCTTAAAGGATACTTAGCCTGCTTTATATATCAAAACATATATGTGATTCATATTTTTCTTCACATATGAACAACATATGAACAAAATTATTTGTTTACAGCCTTTGTTCTTATAAAACACATGGGCTCTGCTTTATGTTATGGAATTGACATAAAGAAAAATATGCAAAGTTCTACTTGAAGGCTTTCTTTCCTAACAGATCTGGCGTATGTAATGGTTGCCAAAAAGAAGTCAGGATGTAAATTTGGAGTAGAGTTTGATTTCTTCAAATCTCAGTGCCTACATGGTAAAAAGAAGAGAAGCAGAATTTTGTTTGTTGAGATATTAGAGTGTACATAAGTCATCAATTTCCTTCATTAGTCAAAGAAATTAAATACATTTAAAAACTCTTTATTCAAAAGTATAGTATTTAACATGATCTTTTCACAAATATTAATTAATTAATTAATTCCTAGTTCAACATATAAAAGGAAAATTTAGTCTACTTGGTATATGTTAGAGTTTTGTAAGCATGTCAGTAACTCTTAAGAAAATACTCCAGTCTCTCTGATAAGACATTTGTGATTTGCCCCAAATTAGAGATAATAATTCAAAAATTAAAAATTGTGCTAGCTTTTCAACCATGTATAGCGTTCTATGCATTGTAGTGATTTTCTTTGTATTCATGAAAATTATTTTTATTGTTATAAAATTATATACAATCATTGCCAATATTCAGAAATTGCACAAAATATATAAAAATAAATTTCACCCATAATTTAATCAATCAGAGATTGATGTTTTTAATAACTTAATTCACTTTTTTCCTGATATTTTCTAAATACACATACATATATAGAGGGAGGAAGAGAGGGATGGTAGAAATGAGGGAGATTTTTAACAAAGAGTGACCTATACAAATGTATGGTAATCTGCCTTCTGAATTTAAAATATAGTGAAAATTGAATCATGTCATTAAGCATTATCATCTTTAATTGTTGTATTAGTTAAAAATGTAGTTAAAATATAGTTTGATTGCATGTCAAGGCAACCTGACACGACTGTGTGTTTCAAACAAGAAATGAGAAACAAGTTTCTCTCTCTTTTCCTTATCAATCCAGACGGATGGGTCACTGTCCAAACATCAGTGGAGACGGTTTGCATGCCACAGTGTGGAAATCTGAGGCCCTTTTTTTTTTCTTTTTATCTTATGTTCTGCTAGCCCTGGGGCATTATCCTCTTCCACAGGCCCTGAGTGGCTCACAGTCATCTTGGTTTTCCATCAGGTAAGGAAGGATCAGGACTGAGCTAGGCCTGCATATTCCCTTTAGAGGCACAGTGCAGAGGCCAAGTCTCACTTTGCCAGGATGTACCCATGTGTCCACGAGGAAGACTGGAGAGTTTAGCGTTAGTTCTGGATGGCCGGGGACTTCGGTAAACATTTCGTTTCTGTAGTACAGGTGGAGAATGGTTTTGGAGAGAGCAATTAATAATCACTGTCAAAATGTGTTCCCTTAAACTATGTTCTAACCATGTTTTTGCTGTTATTCACAATACTTGAAAGAATATTCCCATAGTTTATACTCATTTACTTATAACAATAACAACTTGATGATCACCAAGTTTTCCTGCATATTTATCAGGTGCCAGATAGTATGCTAATTATTTTACCTGCATTTTCTCAGTGGAATGAAACTATGTTATTGAGTAGCAACTTTCCTTTATCTTCATTCAGATATATGACTGAGGAAATCAAGATTTAGATGGGATTACGCGAAAGGGTGTTAAATAGTTTGGTCGTGTTCAAAGAACTAGTAAATAGTAAATAGTAAATAGTGGAGTCACAGGATTATGACTTCAGAATCTAAGTCCTTAACTCCTACTGTTTATTCATTTTTTAAGATAAATTGTTAGAAAAAAGTATCTTCCATGAAGGTATTTCTAAAACTGCTAATTCAGATTGTCAAACCGCAGTGTGGAAAGTAGGTGTCAGTTGATGCTTTTGTCAGGGCGGTATGGCACTTTCTGGTACTACACATGAAACAAAAGCAAAGAACGTGAAACCCATTCTTGGCTTACTTTGCATTTATTGATAAACAATATGGTTAAATGTTTACCATTTTAGTTTTTGTTTTTTTGCATATCTCTTACAAATTGCTTTTTGTACAAATGTTTTGCCCTTTATTATCTGAGGTGGCACTCACTCTGCTATTTCATATAGATTGTTAGAACTCTTGAAGGAAATGTATTTCAAATTTCTCCTCTCCACTTGCTTGGATTTTTATGTACTTTATCAGATTTGGTGCTTATTGTTTTTCATATATATTTTTAAGATAGCTTTTGTGATTTGTCACTCTAAAAGTGGATAATCCTTGAAAGTGAAAGATACCTAGATTTCATGATGGTTAACTTTTGCTTGAGAGTATCACCCTAATTTTTAAAATGATAATCCCTCCCCTCAAATGTGGAGGACAGAAATAAAATACATTCTCTGAGGTCTTTTATTTGCTTAAAATGTTTCTATCTTTTGTTTAAAAATCTTTAGCTATTTTGAGATCCAAATACTTTTTTGAGATGTGTCTTCTTTCCCTTCTAAAACAGAGTAGATACTGCTAGTTTTAGGGTCCATAAATACAGGCATTGACCTTAAACAAGCATGGTTTTTACTTTAATGAGAAAAATAAATAAATATGACCTGTCTCGCCTATATGTTTTCCTCTAGTCTTGTCTATCCTACTTTCCATTCACATAATGTAGGTGTGGGATTATTATATATTTTTGGAGATAGACATTTAAACTCTAGACATTTAAGAAAATGGGGACAACTTGGAAGTTGATAGTGGATTGATATCATAATTAGAATTTTTGCAAACTGCTTATACCAAAAAAAGTTGCATTTTAAAAAAAGTTTGAGAGCAAACAATAATATTTTAAGGGAAATGCGAAGTATAAAGGAGAGAAATTAAGTTTTCCCATGTGCAAAGTAATAAAGCTTAATAGTTTAAAGCTTTATTGTAGCTTAGGAGTTGTTTTATTTTAACCTTGGCTACATTTTTATGAATCTTCTGCTGTTGTACATTATAGATGTCAGAAATAAAGAGCCCTTTGTCTTAAAGGATCATTTGAGAGCCTTCGTGATGATATTGGCCTAGGAGAAAAAGATCTAAAAGGCATTGGCAGTTTACAGTTTGCACACCAAAGTTTAACAAAATAATTTTCAGTGAAATGCCCAAGATTGGCTCCTCCACACGCCTAGGCAAATCTCAAAGAAAAGGAAATGTGGCTTAGCCTTTTTCCTCTCCTTACCATATTCCACTTTCACCCTCCCCAGATATGTATGATTATAGGTTGCCCTTGAAAGGCCAAGATCCCTTCTTTCTGCAACTTTTCTGGGTCCTCCTTCTTGCCAAATGTCCTACACTCTCTAGTTAGTCAACTATTCTGCCTCTTTTCCCCATCAAACCTTCATTCCTTTATCCTGACCACTTGCACATTTCTTCACTGATTATCAGATCAATGTAATTCATGAAGGACACAAATAATCAAAATTCATGAGGATATATATACACTTTAAAAGAAGAGCACGTTAACATAAGTGATTCTGTAATTGGCTTAGTATAAAGTGGATTTTTTAAAAAATTGTGAAAAAACACATAATAAGAAGTCTACCTTCTTAAATTATTAACATATGGTATTGTTAGTATATGCACATCATTATACAGCAGAGCTTTTTCATCTTGCATTTCTGAAACTCTACAGCCATTAAATAGCTTTCAATTTTTCCCTTCCCCAAGCTCTGAAAATTACCATTCTTCTAAGAGTTTTGCTACTTTAGATACTGAAGCATTATTCACAACAGCTAAGAAATGGAAATAACCTAACTGTCCATTGATGGATAAAAGCAGACACAGACAATGTGTTATATGCACATGATGAAATATTAGTCAACCTTAAAAACAGAAGGAAATTTTGTCATACACTGTAACATAGGTGAACCTTAAGGATAGTATGCTAAGTGAAATAAGCCAGCTAAAGAAGGAAAAATATTGCATTGAGTCCACTCATATAGAATAGATATTTTTGAAAACTTGGGGCAATAGTAGAATAGCTAACAGTGAGTAATTGACATCAAATGATGATAGAGAAAGAATTCATCAAGTTCTGTTTATTCACTACCATTAAGCCTCTGATAATTGCTATAAGCTAATTTTTCCTAGATAAAGCTTTACCATCACTGCTTCCCTCCCCCCAGCTTAACATTCAAGTCACAGGATATAAAAATTTCTTAGCTCCAAAAATCCCTTCAGTAGTAGTAATTCTCACTGACCAGAAACAACATATCTATTTTCCACAGATCTCTCAAATGTATTTTCTGCATCTTATTTCATTATGCTCATAATACTTTACATGCAACACTGAATATATGGACGATAAATTTCTGCTAACTATATAAGTTCACATCTTGTTTTTGTTAATGAAAGCTGCATCTTATTTTTGAAGTTACTGAAAATTCAGATTTCATTTGAACAGAATGAAAATTCAGGGACTTTGTCTAATTTCTCTTTAGAGAAAGCTTGAATGCGGGAGCTCCTGGGAGTTATAGCTGAGCATACGGAGGGCGGGGTGCTGTGAAGGACATTGTCATAGATGTTAGTGGAGGACTCTAGGGCTCTGTGCAGTCTGGAGCTTGGTAGATCTCCTGGGACATTATTATTCAAAGAATATAGATTAAAGGTGTCTTTTATGCACTGTTGGAGACCAAGTTTGCTAGTGACCATTGTATTTGCATTGGGAGAATACCAGGAACTGCATTGCTCTTGGAACAGACTCAGATCCATACTCTGAAGGAAATTCTGGCCCAGTCAGTAGATACTCTCAAGGTTGAAGCCTGGGCAAAGAGGTGAGATGGTCATTCACTGAAGCAGAACAGGTCACATGAACAGGCACTGAAACCTGAGAGGCAGGTGTCAAGAACTTGTCTTTGGTTTTCAGAATGGAGAGGTCAAGTTGGAGAGGTGGAAGGAAGTAAGAAACATGACCTGGGTGAAGAAAAATAGAAAGAGTGATCTGAAACTAGATGCTAATGGCACGGAGTCATAAATGTGAATAAGGTCAAAGCCCTGGCAACTGAAAAAACCAGTACAACACAGGCGAGGCCTGTCACCCTTCACAACACAGCACGTGCTCCATCTTGCTTCTGATACCTTTCTCTCTGCCCCAAGAGATTTCTTCAGCGAAATCACAGGTGCGATGTGCCTCTCATGGATTGCTTGGATTCTACTGTATGGCAATTGTACATCCATTTCTCTTACTGTTCTTCCGTGTGAAGTCTTCAGTGCCAGACACTAACTTCCCACATGGTATGAATGATGTTGAATTGAAAAAAGATCTTTAGAATCCCTATGTCAAGCACCCTTGATATATTGCAGTATAGGTACAGGTAATCACAATATCCCAATTTATTCAGTTGCCTCTCCCTGCCTAACTTGAAATCTCTGCCATTAGTAGAAGAGCATAGAATTTAAGGACACCGGAATGAGAATATATGTTTAAGCATTTTTATAGGCACTGTGATCAGTGTTTGGAACCCAAAAAGACAATGAAATTTCTGCACTCAAAATCTAACAAGTATGAGGACCACCGTTTTTTGTACATAACCTATATGCCAACCATTATCAGGTATTTTCCATTTATTTTATAATTCAACTGTAATAACAACTCTGTAAGTTTGTTCATATGCACTTTACAAATAAAGATGAAGTATGGAAAAGTCAAATAACTTGCTTGACACGATGTAGCTAGTAAGTAGGAAAGCTTGGATCTAAGCTCATTGAAAAAGGGTGTGGGTTCAGTAGTATTTGTCCCTGTGTACTTAGCACATTTTCTGTTAGTGATATTTGCCATGCTGAATGCATTTAGATTCTGAGTGTCTCTTCTTGAAAATGAAAGGAGTAATAAGGCAATGTTTTAAGAAATCCCTTACGTGGGCCGGTGAGATGGCTCAGCGGCTTAAGCGCCTCCCGGGCAAGCGCGAGGGCCCGAGTTTGACTCCCAGAACCCACATACGAAAAAGGGGCCGGTGATATCGCTCAGTGGCACAGGCGCCTGCTGGCGCAAGAGGTCCTGAGGTCGATCCCCCGGTACCCACCAAAAAAAAAAAAAAAAAGAAATCCCTTACATAATTCAGGCAAAAACATTATGCATGCTGCTAATCTTATTTTGGTGTTTATAACCTACTCAAAGTTAAAAAAAAGTAGGTATGAGGCAATGTTACATAAAGTTTAAAAAGCAATGTACTGAAAGTTTAATTTAGGTAAATATTATTCCAGAAAATGTATATTTTTTATTAAAATGGTTAGTAGGTAGGAAAACAGAACCATCCAACTGTAAAGTCTTTTCTGTATATTTGAGGCTGTAAAATGTTGATTTCTTTTTCAAGAAATGATTCAATGACTGTCACAGAATTACACAGTTACCAAAAATTTCTTGATTAATTAGTATATTTTAAATTTTGATGAATGAAATATTACACAAGCTTAATCAGAATTTATTTATAATCTTCTGGTATTTTATTGTAGATTAGTGTTTTTAGAAAACATCAGTTACTTGATCCTTGATGCTATTTATTGAAATGATTTTCCTAGGAGCCTTTCATAAATGCATATCAGAGCACGAGAGATTCTTTTGTCGTAATTTGTTGTCCTTAATTTCTTTTCACCCATTAAAATCCAGTCATGAAGAAAGTTTATTTAGTTTATTATCAGTTTATTTGTAATATCTCTTTGAATGTCCACACTGAGGCAAATGCCTTATAATACTGCTTTCTGTACTATATATCTTTAGGATTCCACAGCCATACAGTGTAAAGTTGGAAAAGCGTGAGATTTACTTTTTAATGTACAAGAAAGGAAAATCAAAGGTAACCACTACCTGCCACTAATTCCCTGTTTGAATGTTGTATGCACTTGTTCAATGTAGAGTACGTATGTGTCATGCATGAGGATGGCTGCTAAGAATACAGAGGAAAGCAAGTCCTTCCAGTCCTTTATCCTTGTAGAACACTATTATACTTGGTGCTAGTGCAGTGCCAATGGTGATAGCATCACTTAATTAGGGTTGGATTGAACAACTGTTTCTTTGTGGTTCAGTATCACATAACATATTATATGCTGATTTTTAAAATTAATTTGTCAAATTAAAAAATGCATATTTTTTCTGGAAGGCATGAATTTGCTGGGAATTCTGTAGTTAGAACTAATCAACTGCCATATCGTTTGTTTAGTTAAAAGTTATTTTCATGTTCATTCTTTGGACAATGAAAAAATGGTAAAAGTACAGCCATTATGGAAACCAGTATGGAGCTTCCACAAAAAAAGAAAGAACTATCATATGATGCAGCCAGCCCACTACTGGTGTGGGTCCAAGGGAAATGAAATAAGTATGCCAAAGAGACACCTGCACACCCATGTTCATTACAGCACCATTCATAATAGCCAAAAGATGGAAGCAACCTATGTGTTAATGAGCTGATGACTGAATAAAGTCAATGCATATGCATAATGGAATACTATTCAGCCGTAAAAAGAATGAATCTTGTCATTTGCAAAATATGGACAGAATTGGAAATCATTATATTTTTAAATAAAATAAGCCAGGCACATAAAGGTAAGTCACAATCATATGTATCATGGAAATTTTGGTATCATAGAAATTGACAGTAGAATTGTGTTTACTAGAGGCTGGGTGGAGTAGGGGTAGAGAGAAATGGAGAAAGGTTAATCAATGGGTACTAAGTTACAGTTGTTTAGGAGTAAGTACTTCTAAAGTACTGTTGCACAGTCGCATGACTGTGGAAAATAGTTATGTACTGCATATTTCAAAATGCTAGAAAAAAGCATTTTGAATATTTTTACCATAAAAAGTGATAAATGTTTGAGGAGAAAGATATATTTAACCCAAATTAAATATTATACAATACATGCATGTATCAAAATATCAGCTTGTATTCTGTGAATATGTACAATTTATGTTTTTATGCATCAAAAAGTTTCATTAACAATTTTCAAAACCATGGAGATTAATTAAATTATAGAACTTAACCATTATTCAAGCACTTTATTTCTGTTTCAAATTATTCAAGGTTATTAATTTTTCCAATTTGAAGAAAAATTAAGTGTTCTGTTCATTTCTGAGTAAAATAGCTATTAAGGAGCATCAACTCAATGGAATATATAATGAAATACTCTCATTTTTCCCCACCCACTGGTCTAACTAGGCTATGACATCTTGGGCAGGTTTCAAAGCTTTCTGGTCACTTTGGGTGTTTAAAAGTTGAGCTCTATTTTAAAAATTAACCTCAAACTCAATTCAGACTTTGTCTTTCATCCATTCCTTAGCTACAGCCTGAGACATTTGAAATGTAGAAAGGAACTTAATCTTCCATTTGGTACCTTCTCCCTCCTCCCCTTTGAACACATAGGATTTACTCTGCTAATCCTGTCCTCGTGACTTACTGGTCATCTCCGGTTAATGCCCTCTGTGGGTGAGGTCCAGAAAGTGAATCTCTTTTGGAGAGGTTTTCTTTGGACAAACCTGTGAGGGCGCCTACTGCGTAATTCCCTGTGTGGGAGCCCAGGTCCCACACTGTGTTTGTCTGTCTCAGTCCTCATTAGCGGGGATGCACCTAACATTCTCTTCCTTCTCATGTGTCCTCAACTGCAGCCAGCCTTGAGTGGGATATGCAAAAGACAGCTCAACCTTCCTGTCTTACCGGTTCTCTCTTCTCCTACTTCAGAAGTGGAAGATGAGAATGCCCACTTGCTAAGCGTGTGTCCAACCAGAAGGGGAAATTATTGGGAGAGTTACCAATGAGGGCGTCAAGGCTTACTCATTTAGCAGAATCATACAGAAAAAGTAATTTACATTGAAAGGAGGTCTTATAGTCCAATTTGCATTTTATAAGCTTTTCTTCAAACATTTTTCATAAACTCTAGAAACATACTATTCTTTTTGTGATATAAAAACTGGGACAGAGTCTTATCTGCATTTCAGATGAAATTTTACCAAGCCCTTGAATTTAATTTCTACTGCTTTTTTCATTTGTTCATTCTTTCAACTCTTTTATAGAAAACATACAACCTATGCCATTTCTTTCTCCTCTCCTCTCTCTCTCCTTCCTTCTTTCCTCTCTCCCTTCTGCTTTCTTTCTCTCCCTCTTTCCTACTCCCTCTTCTTTCTTCACCCACGGCCTTACACATGATAAGCACCCACACTACCACCTAGGTACAACCCAATCTCTAATGTTCTTAGGTGATAATAATTACTAAAATAATTATTTTGAGTTTTAAAGTTTTGATTTTTTCATTTGAATATCAAGTAAGCACAAAGTTTTGTCACCATTCTCAAGAAGCAGAAAATGTACTTTAATTCCTTAGTGACAAAATGGGCCTTATCATCAGAAGATTCTCAGTTGATTTTGTCCCATATGATTTGAAAGGATAACTTTCAGAATTTCTAGGATTTATAGCAATAACTTCTGTAACTTCTAGAATTGTATTTGATCTCTAAAAATAATGAGATCTTGACTCTAGGTACAAAACAACTTTTTATATTAGTACTACTTTAACAGATACAAGCACCACTCTGTTCAATTACCTAGAAAAATAATTACATTAAGTAAACTACAATATTCCAGTTCTTATGTATAAGAATTAGAGGCAGGTTCTTAACTTGACTTTGACAGATTCAAAATAATTTCATTTTCTCTCTTTATGAAAGTTGTTTGAAGATCTTTTAAGTGAACTATATAATTCTGCAGATTTATGTCTTCCTTTAAAACTCTTTATGCTATTTCACCAATTTGAGATATGCTTTTCATGTTGATTTAACCAAAGGAACATCGGTGATTTTGAGGGGAAGTTTTTGGATTTTGGGGGGAGGTTGGTTTTTGTTGTGGTGGTGGTTGTTGTTTTTGAGACAGGTCTCAACCATAGGTGATTAATAGGATGTTGAGGCAGACATTTCTCTGGCCTTGGAATTACTAATATCAGTCCTTGGGTGAAGACATAGGTACCTAAGAATTTGATGTTCCATAGAAAACCACCAACAATTATTAGAAGCACCACCTTCCCCAGGACTTGTGCCATAGTTTCAATCCAAAATATCCCTGCAAAGCACAACTGCTTTTTATGATGCATATAGGGAAGAGGGTTTCTCTCCACTGTCCTTTCTCATTTTGCAACAAAGCCATGTAGATATGGGTTTGGAACATGAGAGCTATTCAGAAATATCTGAAATTTCTTCAAGAAGTAGAAATTGACATCCATAAGATTATTTAAATGGAGGATTTTGCTTAACGTTAACATGAAACAAATCATGCACATACACAAATGGTGGTTATTCGGGCTTTAAAAATGTGAAGGAAAAAATAAAGGAATTGTGATATGAATTCAAATTTAGACCTACTTTGAAAATACACTACTTTTCTCATGATTATGTTACTAGTAAATCTGGAAACATTTATGTGATAGAACACCTAATCCTGTTACCACTGCCTTTCCCTTTCACCTGGTTGCTCTGTCACCTCCTTGTACGCTTTTGCTAGATTTTTAGCATAAATTACAAAAGGTACTGATCATAGTTAGCGTATGTCTCTGTCAGTTGCCTCCACTACATGAAAAGCTAAAGGACCTTGCTGACATGAGATTTTGTTCCCAAATGAAAGTTGTGGTTCTTTGCATATATCCTCCCTATAATATGTGAGAAGTACTTTTTTCTAGGAAATGGGGAAATTTAATTTTATTTATGAGTCAACGATCTCAGAATTTAGCCTGTGATAACAGTTTTTAAAAAGCTCTGCTCTGTTTATTTTGTAAGCTAAAATAGTACAACTTTTTTAAGAGTAGGAAGAATTTATTGAAACAAAGTTTCTGTCTAAGAGGGACAGAAGGGAGCCCGAAATATTTTATTTTTTGAAATTTATTTTTATTGGTCCATGTTCACAGTATGTGATTACATTCATCATGGGGAGTGGGTACATGTACATAACACAGCTTAATTCTTTCCACTTCTTCCCCTCTTCCCCCCCCCGTCTCTTGGTCCCCTTCCCATTTGCAAAAGATCTATCTCCCTGTTTCCTGTGTTCTATCTTTTATTTTGCCCTTTAAATTATTTATACTTTGGGCATTTCATATAAGAGAAATCATGAGATATTTGAGCTTATGTATCTTATTTATTTCACTTAATATTACTGGCTGTAGGTTCATTCATTTTCCTACAAATGATTCAATTTATCATTCCTTAGGAAGAGTAGTACTCAATTGTGTATAAATACATTTTCTTTATCCATTCCTCTGTTGATGGACATACAAAGAAAGAAGTTATTCCAAAAGAACAAAGTGTATGGTTGAATAAAGACTGTATCAGCAATGAAAGGAATATTTCTTGCCTTCTAAATCTTTGAATTCAAAATACGAATTTCAGATTTAGGGAAATATTAATAATTGTTTTCTGGTATTCAAAATGTTTATTTTATTTTTATTTTAGTAACAAGTTTTTTTCTTTTTTGGTTTTGGCTTTTTGAGACAGGATCTTGCTATGTGGCCCAGGCTAGCCTCAAATTCACAGCAATCCTCTTGCTTCAGCCTCCCGAGTGCTGGGATTGTAGGCATGTGCCACCACGCCCGGTTTAGTAACAGGTTTTAAGTAAGGTTTCATGGATAATGTTCTTAATAATCTGCTAGAGGCTAAATGAAAGGGATTTTTATTATATTTTATTCATTTTGTTCAACTGTAGTGTTTGCGAGATGGTTCGGTCTTTTAGATCCAATGTCATCAAACAGGCTTACATAAGTCAAATTAATCTTCATGATTTATAAAGAATTTTAATTAAGCTTAAGATGGTCACTGTTCATTAGGTACCTGCTTTGGTATTACAGTTTTTTGAAAACAAGAGTTTGTTTAAAGGTGTTTCTGGTGATTGGGTTTCAGGAGCGGCCTTGTGTGGGGCATAGGAAGTGGAAGTAGGTTCTGGCGACACGTGTCAGAGAATGTTAAAGACATTCACTAGCTCAAAGTCATCTGGGCAGTGATTTGCTTGATCTTCATTTCCTGGTATCAATAAAAGAGTCAAGTTTGAGGTCATACTCATGCTATTAAAAAGTATAAGATCCATACTTTGGCAGATAAACTTGGGTTGTGTTAGTATGCATGTGGAGTAATAAGTTACTATATTTTAAAGATAAAAATTTGATGTAATGGCAAATTTCCATTGTATTATACCTGCAGAGAGGGATCTTGCTCTCACACCAAAAATTTTTCCACTTTTAGTACTATAATGAAGATAATGGAATAGAAAACTGAAACACATCTGTTATGGTGAATATTTTATTTAAATATCTTATTATTTAAATAAACAATCATGAGTTTCAATTTCATCAATAATAAGGTCTATTTAAAATATGATGAAAGAAAGGATGATACAAGATAAATTATTTTTACTTACGTATGACATTTAATAAATAACTGGAATAATATTAAGTTACCACTATTAAATGTGTAATGACAACTCCAAAAAAAAAATTGAAACTCACTGCCATTTTATTAAAATCCTTGTTAGTGTTTATGAAGAATTATACACCATAACAAACAATTTGAATATTGTCAAAATGAATTAAATATGAAAAATAATTCCAAGAACTTTATTTTACCTTATCATGTCGGCGTGAACATTAGGAGTACATGTTTTGCAAATGAAAACCATAACTTCATAAGTACATATATATGCTGAATTTTTAATGATTTATTATTCAGCGATCACTTAGGAACATACATTGAAGAATTATCTCCATATCTGTCTAAATTTTCACATGAAGTAATTTAATTATGGGCTTATTGGATTATTAAAATGATTGGACAATAACCTCAGTTTCTTCATGGTTTAAAGTATTCATCTATACATGAAAAATCCATGGAAAGGCCCATGGTCAAAAGTCATTTAAAATCATAAAAATTAGAATATTTTAGCAATCTAATTTATAACTTGTATATGTATATTAGATTTTAAACTTCAACATTTCATAAATAAAATCAGTAAACACTAGTGAAATGTCATGTACATTTCTTTTTTGAATGTGTAATTTAACGAGGTTCTCAATTCAGATTTTTTTTATAGGGTGCTATTTTTCAAATGAAAATAAAACTAAATAACCAGGATGATCCTGGTTTAAACTGATTTGTCTGCAAATATGTCCATCCAATCGCATTGTAATAACGAAATCTAGATATTCTTTGTGTTCAGACCAGGAAGAAGTGAAATAGCTGATGAGAGAAGGGAACCAGAGATTTTCACCTTGGGCATGTCAAGCTCCAACCAAATGTGTCAACTGTTGCCAAATAAGTATAGGGGAAGTGGACATTATGTTTTATATTAAGAATAGTTAGTCATTTGCTTATAGTATAATTATGGATACTTCTCTTTGGGATTCTAGAGAAATATATTATTGATGATTCAGTAGTCATAATCCAACCACAGAGTCACAACCTTATGTTATCCACCTGTGGTCAACCGCTTATGGTCTAGTTCAACTATTCGTATGGCAGCTCAGTTTGTGTGTTGTAAATAGCAGATCTTATCAAAGGTATGGTCAGTTGTAAATGGCAGATCTTATCAAAATGTGGTCATACCCTTTGGAAAAGAATATCAACTACATAGCATTTGTATTTCTTAGTTCTTCTGCTTTTTCTCTTTGTGTTCAGAATGCTGGTGTATCCAGCATTCATGTTTCTTTCTGTCTTTGTATGCGTCAGATTCACTTTAACTCTGTCTTTCTTTATAGGGGACTTCAGTCTCCCAATCTAGCCTTACAGGTCCTCTCCTCTAGATTATTATATTTCTTCTGTAATAATGTTCTTTTAATGTCCAGTACCCTTTAATTATAAGTAACCACACTTTAGGTAAGCACCCCTTAAAAACTGGAAACACGAATAGAGACTTTTAAATAGGTCATCAAATAACTATTTTGAACCTAAAAATGTTCCTACTAAGTACATTTCAGGCTAGAATAGTATTATGTGTGATACTAGTAATAATGCTTCTTATCTTTTGGAAATAAGTGTAAAATTCTCTTGGATAAGAATTTTAGGGCCGGTGAGATGGCTCAGCGGCGTAAGCGCCTGCCTGGCAAGCGTGAGAGTCCAAGTTCGACTCCCAGAACCCACATACAAAAAAAGGGCCAGTGATATCGCTCAGCGGCATGGGCGCCTGCTGGCACGTGAGGTCCTGAGGTCGACACCCGGTATCCACAAAAAAAATTTTTAAAAATTAAAAAAAAAAGAATTTTATAAGTGCATATACAAAGAAATTGGGTTGGGACATGTAAAAAAATCTATTATGTGGATTTCTCATGGAATATTCATTGGTGTCTGAAGATTTATCTCATAGAAATTTAATTTAGAATTTCTAGGATATTCAGCAGACAGACATGGTTAGATGGTTAGGCTCTGGTATTGTTGTGATATTTTTGATTTTCTATGTGTTCAGGATGTGTATTAATGTTATTTTTAAATCAGTTTGCTCTCCTGCCTTCATATTAAACATTCTTCTTGCCCTTTATATCTTACTTTGAGATTGATGTATAGCAGAGGAAGAATGAGTTATGGAAATAAAAACAGGAAAGTTAATGAAATTCTGAGAGTCAGATGTGAAGCATTTATTTTAGCTGCGTTCCTATATCCTGGTCCCAAGAGCATGTGCACAACAGATAGTAATATTTGGAACTCCACCATGAAAAAGTCTATATGTTAACTTCCTATAGGAAAACCCATTATTTGACAAACCCCATTAATTTCCACCCATGCCAAATGCATTTCTTCTATATTTTGTTGTATTACTATTAAATAAGAGTTTATTAAGAATGACCAGATATTTAAGGCAAGAATCTAGGATGAAAGTAGTTCAAGCAGCCAAACCAACCAAAACACAAATAAAGGAATTCAGAAAAGACAGACTATGCAGGAAGAGGAATTAAATTTTATAAAATTTATTAGTATACTAGGGAGAATGAGTTTGCATTCATCACAAAAAGGACAAAGTACTTTTTAAATGGCATAAGAAAACCAAGAAAGAGCCCTTCAAATTTTTTAAGTAATGAAAAAAATGAAGGTTGAAATAGGAGTTAATCCAGGCATGGTAGTGCATGCCTGTAATCCCAGCACTCAGGAGGCTGAGGCAGGAGGATTGCTGGTAGTTCAAGGCCAGCCTGGGTGACATAGAGAGACTTTGTCTCAAAAAACCAAAAGAAATAAGGAGTCAAATATTAGGTTGAAAATATTTCTGAAAGTAAAAGTGAATTCCAAAGATGTGGATACTGAGAGTGAGTATATAATTAAAAGTAGATGATAGTCGTGAAAATCTAATATTCAACTTTTTGGAAAAAAGGAAAAATGCAAACGAAGGTAAGAAAATTATGAAGGAAATATCAAGTAGAGTAGGATGGCGGGCGGTAGGGACAAGTTGGTTGACTTGTACATAATTACAATTAGACTTCAAAATAGAACAAATGATTTTAAATGTTCTATAGAAAGTTAAATGTTTAAGGTAATATCTACACTAATTATCCTGATTTGATCATCCCACAACATACATGTATTAAAACATCACGTTTCACCCCACAAATATGTATAATTATTATACGTCAATTAAAAATAAAATGAAAACAAATATTTTTTAAAAAATAAATGTCAAGAAAATATCCTAATTGTGAAGAACATGAACCTTTAAATTGGAAGCCTGAACAGATCCAGTAGAGTCAATGATAAAAGATCCAAAACAAAATCATATCATTGTGAAAATTCAAAACACTGGAGTGAAAGAATTTATTCTGGTAATTTAGGGGAGAAGAAAACATAGGCCTAATGTACAAAGGACTAAAAATAAGAAAGATATTAAATTTCTTAATGTCGACACTCAAAATTAAGGGATAAGAGTGATACTCAGCTTGAAAAATTGGACAAAGTTGTTCTCAAGTTAGAATAGTGAAGTTAGAACAACTTCAGATGTTTGTCTTTTGCACTTTTTTTCTCAGAAACTGCTGGGGGATGTGCTCTAGTGCACAACTAAAATAAGGTTATAAACCAATAAAGGGGATTCATGAGATTCAGGAAACCAGAGTTGCAGCCAATAACACAGCAAGCAGAATGAAGGAAAGCCTGAGCGTACAAGTGAGGCTCTGTCCATACAGGGGCAAGGATTTTGGGGGTGGAGGGGATGGAAATGCTGTGTCTGCAATTCATAGACTCAGCAGACAATGCAGAACTATGTATGTGCTTCAGAGATTTGGGGAAAACTAGCAATTAGTAAAAAGAAAAGGAATCAAATAAAAAAATTAACTGAGTGAAAATAAAACGATGAGAAAGCATACACTAGTTTGCTCAGTAGTCATCAATATTTACCTAATAATAATGTTGAATATTTTCAAAATACAATATCCATATTGGAAATTTGGACAGAAGGGAGCTATTTAATTGCCAAGGTAAATATATAACAAAATAAAAAGGTAATATATCTAAAATTTGTATGTCAAGAAATTAAAATAAAAGTATTATGTAGAGTTAAATGATAGAAAAGATAGCTTAGAGAACTGAGTGCTGTGGCCTGGGGGAAACTGGACCAGAGAGCTATACAGGTGAGCTGTTCTTCATTGTTAGTACTGTGGTAGGACTTGAAGGTTTAAATTATATATGTATATGCATTATTCAATAAAACAAATATTTTTAAATGGAAAGAAGCTGTTGGAAGTTTGCAGAATAGATGAGAACAGAAGAGGCTGTCATCATCCTCCAGCCCCATTTCCTGGTAATCACTCCTGCTCCAGCCATTCTACCCTCTGTGGTATTCTTCAAGCACAGCAGGTTCGATCCTGTCCTAGGGGCTCTGCACCAGTGCCAGGGTTGCTCTCGTGTCTGGTATCTTTAGCTTTACTCACGAATCCCTTTGAAGTCTTTGCTTGAATGTTATCTATTCAGCAAGGCCTCCCTTGAGAACCCAGTCTAAAATCAGCAAGGCCTCCCTTGAGTACCCTGTATAAAATTGCATCTGCTGATTCATCTGCCTCATTCGGCTGTAGTGCTTTTCTCAGTATTTCCTATCACCTTCTTACATACTATACGATTAACTCATCTCTTTTTGTTCTTTCTCCATTTCCTACAGCATGAACTCTGCAAAGTCAGGATGTTTATTTGCATGGTTGAAGTGTCTGTATATATGAACAACTTTTCATTTTAATGAATGATTCAATATTTTAACAATTTATTTAGCAGTAATTGCCATGCAGTAAATAATCAGTGTGTATTGGTTGAATGAAGGAAGGAAAAATAAAGGAAAAGAAAGAAGGAGAAAGTGAGGTATGACTAAATCATGGCACACTAGTCACAGAACAGTTGCCTTATACTCAGTGGGGGTGGTTTGAATCTGGGTACAGGCAGGATAAATGAAGAGAGGTGAATGAATTTGAAATAGGTTTTGAGCATACAATTGGTATAATGGTGGGAAAAATGATTATTTCTAATGCTAGTATTTCACTAATTTGTGAAAGAAAATACCTGAAAATAAGGAATTCCATGATTCAAATATATTGTAGAAGTAACATTCATAGCCATACAAAAATGAGATTAAGAAGTAATTGTTTCATTTAAACACACAGAAACTCTAGATTGAGAATAAAAAGAAGAATGGATAATAACTTAACTAACAACAATAAACATTTTTGTAAAGCATATTCAAGCAATTTTATTTAGTTTAGATGGTTTTTGTGATTTGGAATATAAAAATACATGTCTAAGATTAATGAAAGGTTCAATAACACACTTATTAATAGTCTTTTTTGATTAAAAATTTCTTTCCATTCCATTCATATTGATAACATTTTATGGAAGCAACTTTTAGTAACATCTAATAATAATGTTGAATATTTTCAAAATAGGATGCCCATATTGGAAATTTGGAGAGAAGGGAGTTATTTAATTCAAAAGGTAAGTATATGTATTAAAATGAAAAGGTAATATTTCTAAAATTCATGTATCAAGAAAGCATAGAAAAGAAAGCATTGTGTTTGCTTTTCTTGTTACTGTTTTTTAGATTATTTTAAGACAGGGTTTTGCCGAGTTACCCAGGCTAGCCTCCGACTTGTGGTCTCCCTGCCTTCACCTGCTGAGTAGGTGGGGTTATAAGCATATGACACTGTGCTCAGCTTCTCTTTAAAAAAAAAATTAGGTATTTTAATCAATAGATAAAATCGTATGTATTTATCATGTGCAGTGTGATGTTTTGAAGTACATATATTGTAGAATTGCTTAGTCTGTCTTACATGTGCACTGTCTCACATAGTTATTTTTGTGTGATAAATATGCAGTTATGACCTCCATGGATTTAAGCTTTAAGAATGAAAATTTTTATGTTTTTACTTCATATATTTGAAGATACCGAGGAAAGGTTAATTGGATTATGGGGTAGCCGACTTGTTTAGTAGACTAAGCTTTTTTTCCCCTGCACTAACAGTATTAATAACTAATTAGTAGACTTGGTGGTTTTCTTTTATATTAATAAAATTTTCTATTTTGAATACATTTAAAGTAACTCTTCATGCCTGCATTTGGATGCATACTTTAAGCAGATATGGGTACCAGCTCTCCACTCTCACTGACTCTTAACTTCCTTTTCTTGTCTTTTTCATTTTCCTTCTCTTTTCTGAAACGTAGATAGGTGTATGTAAAAGACCAAACTTTCTAAAACCTTTTCCCATGCCAAGGGCTGCTAAGGAAAATTTTCAAAAGGAAAGGAAGAAGTTGAAGAAGCAATCCCATTCTGTAATAATTTGCAATGTAAATTAACCAACTCTACTCAAGCAATTTAATTGTAGCTTTCATTCTTAACTTGAAATTTCAAGGCATAGGAGCTACCATATACCTATATTAAGAAAAGAATCATTAGGGACCTTTTAATGTTATATGCATATATATGAAACCTTTTATTTAATGAGCTATACAGTATTTCAATAAGCTATTCAATATTATAGACACTTGTCCATCACTACATTTATTTCAGTGGCAAATCTCCAGAGAGAGAATTTAATTAAGGTCTATTTATGAATTATTAATAAAAAGTAGAACTATTTTGAAAAGTGAAATTAAAATTATATTCAAAATAGAAAATTATGATGAAGTATTTTCCAGTAGTATTAAAACTAAGATTTTCTTTTATTCATAAGGAGATAATACATAATTGAAGATTTAAATAATTGAACAGAAGGAAATATTAGATGACTTCAGTGAAGCCTAGTAAATCCTAGAGGGAGATAGATGTAAATTTCATATATTTATTGTTAACTGCAACCATTTTCTATGAAAATAATGGCAAGGCAGAATTTGCAGTTCATTATTAATGTTATGTTCCTGTCTACCACTTTTTGATAGCAGCTAACTACAGGAAACACAAAATTAGATCTTTTTATTAAGTTAATGTATTTAGCACTGCTTTGTCTTCGTTCTGTGTTTAATAACCCTTTCCATTCATTTTTGTGTTAAATATCTATCGAACCCTTGTTCTGCTAGAGAGGATTGAAGGATTCATTAGTTTCTGCTCTGAAAGTGATGCCCAGACAGAAGGGAGACAGAAATAGGTTTGTCAGAGGATGGCAACTGCCACAGGAAGAATGTATGAACCGCAGATGCCTAGTGCAGTTGGCAAAGGGGGAAGGCACATTTTAGGGAAGCAGAGCTTGCATTGTATTATAAAGGCCAAGAAGAACAGTCAGTAAAGGGAGAGAGATTAAAGCTCGAGAAATCCTAGAGGAGATAGGAAGTAGGGAAAGAGTAGAGACACTTGCCTCTGTGAGAGACAAAGGAAAGAGATCCATTAGATCAATGAGCGAAAATAAAAGTTAGTTAAGAGTGGAGATTTGGGTGCCTACGCAATTCCCTGTGCAATGGCTTCTTTTTCTTAGTGACAGTAAGGTGTCGAATCTGCTTCTACTCCTAAAGGGAGAGGTTTAGACCAATCACTGCTCTGTAGAGGAAATGAGAGGAGTAAGAAATTATAAGTGACAAGAAATAATTCTCTGAAAAAGAATTAAAATGTGTCCTGTATATATACCAACTCCCCATGGTGAGTGTAGTTATTATGTACTGCAGACACATATGAATGAAAACAAAAATTCGGAAAAAAAAAAGGAAATATTCCTCTGAGATTATAAATCTTAAATTCACAGTTTGTTTATTTGATGAGTATTTATTGAGCACCTACTATGTGCCCACATTAAGTGCTGAGTTTACAGCGGGGAACAAGAGACACATTTTGAATTCTCAAGGAGTTTACAATCTAGCACACTAATCAAAATGTATTACACAAATTGTAATTCAATTATAACCATGAAAAGGACTGTGTGTGAGTCAAAGAAGTGCAATTAAGGTACCAGATGAAGGATGAGAAGAATTGGAGGTGGGCAGAGAGGCAGGAAGGGAGGAAGTGTAGATAACCAAGCCAAGAAAGGCTGAGCAAGGGGGCTGAGGCAGGAAGGAGCTTGAGAAGAGTGAGTCTCCCCACCTGGTGTGACCCTGGTGCCTCTGATGGATCACAAGTGTATCTAAGATTCATCTGCATAACTTCTCCGTGCTACTCCAGGACACTGCAAAAATTATATGACTCTCAAGCCAGGCATGATGGTGCACACCTGTAATCCCAGTACTTGGGAGGGTGAGGCAGGATCGCTGTGAGTTCAAGGCTGGCCTGGGCTACATAGTGAGTTCAAGACCAGCTTGAACTACATAGAGAGATGCTGTCTCAAAACACCATTAAAAAACTGTGACTCTCTTAGCCATGATATGAAATAGTTTGAGAAGCCCCACTTTAAGGGAAACTGACCCATGGAAGTTTTCTCTAACACCTTCAAGTTTCATGGAATAGGTGAGGTATCTGTATGTTTAGGTTAATTTGACATTTCTGTGTTGCAGCCATTTAATTCATTTATTTAGGAAATACACATTTGATAAAATGATGCTACATTTAACCTCTGCTAATTTAATAAATGTTATAAGTCATCATACAGGTGGCCTGTAAGACAAGAGGTTTATTTTGGGATTTTTTAGTGACAGGATTGGGACAATTCTTTTCTCTAAGACAGCATCCATTGGGGAAAATTTCCTCTCATTTTTGTTTTATTGAGTATTGTCAGTATAATGGAATACAACTGAGTGAAATTTCAAGTTATAATCAACTAAAAGAATTCTCAACTTATTTACACAAACAGATTAAATAAAGAATTCAGAAAATCATTCATAAAGTTCAGGCAAAATTAGTTCAATTTAATTGTTGGGGAAAATTGGACCTGTGGCCTGGAATTATCCAGCTAGACAGTCTATATATATTTTTTTTATGTGGGTACCGGGGGTCGAACTTAGGACCTTGTGCCTGCCAGGCAGGCGCTTATGCCACTGAGCCATCTCACCGGCCCTATATTCATTTTTAATTGTACACTTATCCTCTTTACCTCTGCATACAGTTCCTACTTTAGGGAAGCAAAGTCATGGCCTTGTCTTTCTTACTTGTGGGCTATTACACCTCTGTGAAGTTGTGTTTACTACTGCTTTAAGTCATTGATTTATGGTTGCTTGATATTTTCCGGATTTCTAAAGCAGTTCCTTTTTTATTTGTGTAGAAATTTTTTTAGCACATGAATTTCTGGTAGTATTTTATATTACAAGGACACATATTGTTTAATGCCCCAAGCCAGCTTCATGCACAGAACAGTTACCAGTGCTCTTACTGCTGTACCCACACGAAAACCTCTGGGGATGTAGAGAGAGTGAAAAGCATCCGAGTGTGTGTCCATGGCAATCTGCTAGCTGTGTGCAGGAAGTTACTGGGGCATTAAGCCATGAAAAGAGTCAATTGTTTTTGTGAAAAATCCTCACGACATGCCTTGAATTCAAAGAATGTTCATTAAATCGTAAATCCTCTCTCTCTCTCTGTCTCTCTTGCTATCTTTGGTGTTCAGTGGTATATTAAAGAAAAAAATGTAAAAATTTTGAATGAAGTATAAATATAATGGTTTGTTAAAAACATGGAATAAAATTCTCAAGGCGTCTTCTTCATGAAGTTCTTACAGGACACTTGCTCTGCTTCTCCTATGATAGAACCGAACACAATGTGAGATTGGTAACTTTCATTTATTTACTAATTCATGTGCTAGGCACTAGGCCGGCTTTACATATAAATAAAGTTTCCAGGGTTTTCTTATTATAACCAAAAGTACTGCTAGGTTTCCCATACATAATTTGGCAGACTCAGTATTAGGACAAATTATATGAAGGCCTGATCAGATTACATTAACTTTTATTGGAAATACTAGGGAGATGGTGGTTGTCTTTCTCCGTGATAAGCAAGACCATCACGATAGACCATCACTAGACCATCACAATATGTAATAGACCATCACAGTACGTAATATGTAATAGAAACATGCTCCTTCTGGGTGACAGAATCTCTGTGTGAGATGGGAAAGTTGTGTCAGATGATGGCGTCACCCATGGTTTCCCTGGTCTGAACCACCATCCCAAATCATTAAACACTGTCCTTTCTGGAGGATCTGCCCATTTGCTGGCCTCTGTATCATTGGAGGAGATTCAGGTAGAAAGTGAGCTCATCGCTGCAAGGGGTCTGCAAGGGTTTCCTGAGACCATAGAGAATTCTGGGAATTTAATTCTCACTAAAAATATTCCCTTCATTTAAATATTATATGAAGCAAGACATTTCACATAATTGAACTTACATAGGTATTATTTTAAATTAAGGAAAGTGGCAGTATGTAAGCTGTTTCTTTCTTTTTGTAAACTATTTCTGAGAGCTTAAAAAAGCATAGTTTGAAATAATTTGTATTTCAGAACTCACTGTTTTCTTATATTGCCAATGAACTTGAATGACATGCTATGAAGAACTTTAGACATTATGTTGCTAGTTTGTGACCTCCCTGAGTACAAAATGCACGTGATTTTATTTTAAAGATTAAATCAATGCGTCTTGGCTAGATAATCAATTAAACATTTCCTGTCAAAAATATTTGCCATTAGTGAGATTAATGCCAGGGTATACATTTCAGAAAGATGTGGTCACTTACAAGGTGTGATCGAAAAGTACATTTGAGTAAATGTTTACATTTGAAAAATTTTATTACAGTAAAAGACACATTGGCATTAATCCCACTCAAGATACTTCTCTTTAAAACACACTTATCCTACCATTCTTGCCACTTTCTAAAGGAGTTCTGAAGTCCTTTTCAGTGAATATCTTCAGTTTTGCTGTCTTGACTTCCTCAATATTCTGAACTGATTCAGAAAGTTAACTTGCATGGCCATTTTGACTTTTGGGAAGATCCTGAAGCTGCATGGTATCAGATGGGTTAAATAGGGTGGAGCAGAACACACCATGTTTTCACCAGTCTGGTTTTTATTGGACGGCACTGAGCAGCAGCATTCATTTTATACATATTTAATCATACCTCGTAGAGACTCTGAAAGAAGACTTCCAGAACTGCTTCAGAATATGACAAAAATGGGCCGGGGATATAGCTCAGCAGCACAGCACCTGCCTAGCAAGTGTGAGGTCCTGAGTTTGATTCCCATTACCAAAAAAAAAAGAAAGAAAGAAAGAGTATGACAAAAACAATGAGATAAATGTGTTCTAAGCAAGGGGGGAGCTATTTCAGGGGGATTAATGGCCATGTATGTCTTACTGTAATAAACCTTGTAGATGTTTTAAAATATATGAAAGAACACAAAAGTTGTATTTAAATATCTTGTATTGGGCCAGGGATATAGCTTAATGGCACAGCATCTGCCTGGCAAGCGAGAGGTCCTGAGTTCGATTTCTGGTACCAAAAAATAATAATAATAATAAAGTAAATATCTTGTATCTCTGTAGTATACCATATATAAATTCTAGGTCTAAATCCCTTCATAAAACATCCCTCTTTCCCTTGTCTTAGGTTTAGAAGCACTGACTCTCCCACAGAGCTAGCACAGGTACAAAGATATTACCCTTGGTCTGCTGTAAGATGCTCGCGCTTCTTTAACTATCACCATGATTACATTAGACACTGCAGGGCTATGCCAGTTATCTGGAGGTGTCCCAGTGGTCTAGTAACTTCAGGGCAAAATGCCAGCAGAATCCTGGTGGCAGTTCAAGCCAAAAACACTGTGTTAACTTGTTGGATCTTTAGACATCCTCACAAATGAAACAGTAAACCTGGAGAGAAAACACATTAGTTTCAACTGAGTTAACTATTCCAAAATAAATAATATTTAACCCCTGGCCAGCCATTTGTAATTGTACATAAAATATAACTAACAAGATGTATTCTCCAAGGCTATTAATTATGCACAAAACAGGAGTGCTTTCTAAATATTGTTCCTCTAAGTGGAATAAACCTGTGTTATCTAGGCAACCTAATGAGCATTTTTGAGCATCTGCCACTGCAAAGAGCATTCAAGCTTTAGCCAAAATTGAGGAACAGCTGTCACAACAGTGAGCCAATGAGACCCAATGCTGTCATTAGTCAGATAAGTCATCAATCACAAGACTGAAGTTAAGTGTGTTGTGATTGGTGGTTGAACTGAACTCTCTTTTCCTAAGCCTGACTGTAGTGGTTTGCAAAATGAGGATCTTGGAAACACCATCCTCTGTGGAGAATGCACTTATTTACTTGAGAAAAAAAGAGCACAAGAGGATGCTTGGCAGAGAGTACAGGGATGGGATGGGGAATACAAGAATCAAGCAGAGGGAAGTGAAGCAAATAAAATGATTTCACTGGCCCAATAGACCATCAGGAGGAGTTGAGCAGTTTCCACTCACTTCAAATAGACTTTACCATGCAGAGAAATAAGATGATGAATAATAATTATCATCTGATAATCTATTGGCAGTGAAACAACTAATCATACCAGGAGAGCAATAGACATAGTAAGACTTTTTCTATAGTTATGAAATACCAGTGATTAGAACTGGTGCTTCTTTACAATCAAAAGGCAGTTAGAGATGTCATCAAAGAATTTCTTAAAATTGCCAGTGGAAAAGGTGAAGAACTACTTGAAAATGTAAACAGTATGAACTTCTAAATAGTGATCTTAAGTTGCCTGAAGTCTTTCTCCAGAAAGTGTTGCTTTTGAAACTGTATTCATTTTGAAATGCAATGAGAAAGTTACATACGGATAGTCCTTCTATGTTTAATTAAAATCAAATCTTTTGTTTTGCCATATTCATAGTGTTCTTGAGGGGAAACAGCCCCACATTTGATGAGGATTTGGATTTGCCATGTGCACTGAGTGTCAGTACTTACGTGTACAACCAAAGGGTCCTTCAGGCTGAGAATCAGATAGCAGCAGTGAACAAGTAAATAATCTACCAGCATAATCCATGGTCATTGTATAAATGCTAAATTGTTTTTCTAAAAACTTTGCTTCATTATTTATTGCTTTGCTGCATTATTTATTTGCTTCATTATTTATTGAAAGAAAAAAAATCTAAATACCTGAAAAACTTTTCTTCATGCTCTATTATCTCTTGTTACAGTATCATCATAAGTGAACCGGAGCTCCATATCCCTCTTTTACATTTGTGGAAATGCAAGAACTGTGACTCCTTGAAAGTCACATTATGTGGATCTAAGTTGTACCAATAAACTTAATTTAAAAAGAAAAAAAAAAAAAAGAGAGTCATCATTCAAAGGTTGTTCTGACCCAAAGAATGAAGTGAAAAGAGGAACAAGATACTTTCGTGTGCTTATAAATAAAATTAGGCTCATCTACCATGCTTACTTTCATTTCTTTTTAAAACATTGCCCAGCTTAAGTAGATTGGTTTTTTTTTTTTGTTGGTTTGTTTGTTTATGTGGGTACCGGGAGTCGAACTCAGGACCTCGCGCTTGCCAGCAGGCACTTGTGCCACTGAGCGATATCACCGGCACTTTTTTCTTCCTTTATGTGAGTACTGGGAGTCGAACTCAGGACCTAGTGCTTGCCAGGCAAGCCCTTATGCTGCTGAACTTTCTCACTGGCCCTTAAGTAGGTTTAATGAGCATAACACATGATCTTATTTAGTTTATAAAATATATTGAAAAATTAAGGAATCTTAAACTGTTAAGAATCCACTGAAAAATGCCAGTTTATTATTAAAATACTGTCAATGAACAGTTTTATTTTTTCTAGACCAAGAAAAATAATCTAAATGAAATTCATGACAAAAATCAATTTTCAGTCAATATCCTGGAAAAGAGTTAGGAAAATCTTTATGCCTTACCCAGACATAACTGTATAGTCAGAAAGTCAACATTCTGGCGGCAGTTTTAACATACAATCCACACCTATTTCAGAATAGGTTGTTAACACATAAAGATCACATAACACATAAACATTTTCGTGGTAGACACTTATATTTCAGCTTAATTTTATCAATGCAAAAGTACTGTTTTACAAAAAAGTCACAAATTAAAATAAGACGTTTTCAAAGATTCTGCAAATAGAAGACGTAATCAATCCACTCATTATGACGTTAACATGATCTATGAATTTGTAGTATTGCCCATTTTGCTACTTTTTTTATCTTTGTAGCCAAAGTGCTTCAATTTCCTATCATGTATAGACTTGGCTGTGATTTCCTAAGCTTAACTTTAAAATGCTGTTAATATTGCTTGTATAAATACAATTTTTTGTGAATAACGACAAGCTTTTATTGTAAAATCCCCTGAAGAGAAACCAGAGTCTAAAATAAGAAATAAAAATACTTTTCAAGATGTTCTCTGCATAGTCTTCAAAATATTTAGGTATTTATCTTCAACTTGTTTGTATAATCAGAGAAATTCTTTCAAAGTTCATATATACTTTTAATAAGATTTTAAAAATAAGTATACATTCCCATCAAATATATATACATATATATATATATATATATATATATATATATATACACACACAAAGCATAAGAACATTAAAAAGTCACTCCCAGTGACAGTACATAGAGAAATGTACATTTCTGTATGTATGTAATGCTTATGAAATAGTACCATAACTATATTTTTGAAAATTAATTTTAATGAGTTTACATTATTTCATATATGATTACTGTCTAATTTATCTAAAGTTTCCCCATTTCTTATGCACATTTTCCAGTTCTTCACTATTACTTTCAGTTCTGCAAACATCTTGGGGCATGACACTTTGTTCTCATCTCTGTTAATATTTTAGAATTTTTTTTTAGAATAGAAATAATATATCAAAGGTTATGAAAAAGGATCTCTTTTTTTTTTTTTGTGGGTGCCGGGGGTCGACCTCAGGACCTCGGGCACCAGCAAGTGCCCGTGACGCTGAGCGATATCACCGGCTCCTTTTTTCGTATGTGGGTTCCGGGAGTCGAACTCGGGCCCTCGTGCTTGCCAGGCAGGCGCTTATGCCGCTGAGCCAGCTCACTGGCCCCAAAAAAGGATCTTGATAATTGTTGCCAACTTACTTTCTAGAAAGTTTATACCAGTACATTCTTCTATCCCTATGTAAGAGAACATCTCAGGATTCTTCGAGCATCATTGGATATTTAATAATAACAACAATAATAATAAACCTTTGACAATCTGTTAGCTAGAAAAATCTTAGTACTACTTTAATTTTGTTTCTTTAATATTCAGTAAAGCTTTACAGTTCTTTGGAGATTTAATTGCATTTGCATTTTAAAAACTTCTCATATTTTGCTCATTAATTTGCAAGACTTCTATATATTTGTAATATGTTGTTATATATGCATTTTTAGTAATTTGCATTTCATTAAACATATCCTTATACACATTTTAAATGTTCTGTAATCAAAGCTATGAATGCTTCTTTATTTATGAAAAGTATTCCCCATATTATGAAAAATTAGTCACATTTTTCTTGTTTTTTTGTTTATCTTTTTTTAAAAACTGTTAATCCCCTGAGAATTTATCACGCTATATATGTGAAATATGACTTAACTTCTCTTTTCAAATAGCTAGTGTTCCTAATACCTGTTGAAAATTCATACTTTCTTTATCTGATTGTGATGTTTGCTTATCATACATTAAATTTGCTTCTACACTAGGTTCAATTTTAGTACTATGTGGTTTTGTTTCTTCCTATCAATTTATCTTTTAGTAATTGGTTAACTTTTGTTTCACTCTTTTTAAAAATGGTTTTATTAGCTAGTCCCTTCTATTTATCTATGTGAATTTCATAATAATTATTCCAATTTAAAACATTCCAGTGAAATTTGATGTATTCATTAATCTAGAAAGAAGTGATAAGTTCCCCAAATGCGCTGTTCCCTTTGAAGAACGTGGTAGGTGTCTGCATTTATTCATGTCTTCTCATATTAATAATAGCTGTCTTTTATTTGTGCAGTTTCATGGTATTTTGTGCTTTTCATGGTAAATGTGAATGGAACCCCATTGTGTCCTCTAATTGGTTGTGTTAGTATGCCTGTTATTCAGAATGTCCTGAGTATTCCCAAGTGCAGCAGATGTTCTTGCTCTGTACCATATTTCAGTGAAAACATGTGGCATAAAGACTTCACAGCAGAAGTGTTATTTATATTGCTAAATAATAACACATGATTGTTGTCCACATAATAATTTAATGGTATATGATACTATAGTATATAATACAAATATACTAACACATTTTTATAACCTGATGAATTCTATGTTCTCTACCCACTTATGTATTTGTTCTTTTACAGATTTCTCTTTCTACTTTAATACTATTTTTAGTTCTTTCTTCTAATTGTTACTTTTATACATGTTATTTCTGTCTCTGCTCCTATTATCAGTATGTCATCAAGAGTTGAGTTTTATTCTTATGTAGGAATAAATTCATTGTTAGCTATGGATGTAAAGTTAGGTAGTTATAATGATTATAGTTTTTTATGACAACAATGACTTTTTGCTATCTTAGTGTTTTCTTAGTTTTGTAAAAGTTTGACAGTGGAAAAGTAGTGATTAATCTCCTGCAGACTTTATTTTATACAAAAAGCTCAAAGCAGACTAGCTTAATGGAAGCTGTCATCACTAATATTAGTTAAGTCCAAGAGGTAAATTTTCAAAAGTTAAATCAGTGTTTTAATCTTAGTGTCGAAATGTAAGAAATGCTTTAAGTAAACTTACGATGGTATGAAAATATGTTCATTAACTTGAAAATGTGTCAGTGATTTAAATTTTTCTTAAGTATTACTTTATATATATATATAACATATATATATATGCACACATATATATATAATTGAGAAAAAGATTTGTATGTGCAAAGTTATAAACAGTAGTTACTTATAAGAGATAAAATTACAGGTAATTTTTAAACTATTTTTGTTGATCTGTGTTTTTGTGATTTATCTGGAATAGATATGCATTATTGCTTATGTGATAAAAATAAAAATTAACATGTTTTAACCAAAAATCTCTCAAATTTAGAAATATAAATTACATTAGGTTAAAAGCATTCATCATGGGCCGGTGAGATGGCTCAGCAGCTTAAGCGCCTGCCCGGCAAGCGCGAGGGCCCGAGTTCAACTCCCGGAACCCACATACGAAAAAGGGGCCGGTGATATCGCTCAGCGGCACGGGCGCCTGCTGGCGCGCGAGGTCCTGAGGCCGACCCCCCGGTACCCACAAAAAAAAAAAATGCATTCATCAACATATAGGAAAATAAACCAGCTCCTTTCCAAGACAAGCCTGTGAATATCTTGAGCTTTCATTGAAAAGTTTGTATAGGTTTGGTAAACATTGCCAACATACAAATTCCCTCTGGTAAAGTGTTCATAGTCCATAGTTTCTAAGGAACAACAAAATTTAATGGCTCCCCTCCAAACTCTGCCTTAGTCCTATGAGACCTACATATTTAATTGGATGTCTCACTACTGAAACGTATGGTAGAAATGCCTTCCTTTACTCTTTTACATTATCCTTGTTTTCCATTTTTCATCTTTTTTGTTAATTTTACTATGTGATTTTTATATAGTGCCTCAGGCATCTACTTTTTCATCACTTTAACCTTTTCCTTGATAAAGAGGTCACCTGGATTCAAAATTTCTTTTTTCAGGATTCCCTGTCTTTTTTGGGGGGGAGGTTCAGGTTTTATTTTTCATTAGTGCATGTTTGCAGGACAGAATGATTGCATTCATCATGAGGATTTGGTACATGTATATAACACATCTTAATTCTTTTTTCATCCCCTTTTCCACCTTTCCCTCCCTTCTCTCTCTGTTTCTTTTTGTTTATGGTTTTGGGTTTTTTTCGGTTGTTCATTTTTTGTTTTTGAGACAGGGTCTTGATATGTAGTTCAGGCTGTCCTTAAACTCACTGTGTAGCCCAGGCTGGCCTCAAACTCTTGGTGATCCTCTTCTGCTTCCTGAGTGCTGAGAATACAGGCATGCACCACCATCCCCAGCTCTCCTTCCATTTCTTATCTCCTTCCCTTTTGCAAAAGATCTATTTCCCTGCTTCCTATTATCCATCTTTTAGTTTGCTCTTTATTTATATTTGGGTTTCTAATACAAGAGAAGCTATGCAATATTTAAGACTGTGTTTCCGACTTAATGTACTTAATATTGTGCCTTCAAGGTATAGCCATTTTCCTACAGATGACTCGTTTATCCTTTCTTATGGCAAAGTAGTACTGCACTGTGTATAAATACCATATTTTCTTTATTTTCGGACAATCTTGCTATGTAGTTCAGGCAGTTCTACTGCCTCAGCCTCCCAAGTGCTGGGATCACAGGCGCGAGCTACCATGCCTGGCCTCCTGTCTTTAATAATATACATTAATGTGTCCTCCTGTATGGCATAAAATTGCTATTTAAATTTTGAGACTGTCAGAAGTACTATTACTTTGCAGAAGGGAGAAAATCAGTGGAACTCTTCTTTTTAACACTGGAAAGCAGCTGAAATTGGAAAACACATAGCTTATGGGAAAATAATGTATGTATTTTTGAAAAACTATATTTTTAAGGATTTATGTTATCTCTATAGTAGTTAGTAGTAAGAACAATGTTTGAACTGCTACTATATACTAAAAAAGCCAAACTATCTGAATTATTGTGATTAGCTAAATCATATTTCACAGATGGCTTTGCATAATATACTCTATAAAAATTAACATTCCAGATGGGTGAAACAAGTTATAAGACAGTTTGATTGAAAGCCAACATTTAGCATTAAATGACAAAAAAATTCACACAAAACAGCTACCACATATGATAGGGAACCTCTCTGCTCATAATCAGATTTGATTTCTCTTGGAAAGTTTGCCTTATTTAGCTAATAAGGATTTTGGTTCAGACTACTTGGATCATAAACTCAGCTTTCTTATTAAACGGAGAAAGACTATTACGACCAGAAGTCAGAACACATGAGAGACTGCGCTAGCCAGGCAAATGGTTCTCTTCTTAGAGAAACTCCTATTTCTGATTTTATTTGCAGAGGGGGACTTCTTTCCAGTGATAGATGATTAGATGACTATGACTGCTGTCATTGTCAACCCTTTTTTAAATAATCACTGCCACTTCGTATTATGCATCTTTTGATGTCAGACTTTTTAGTGAAATAGTGGTTGATAATTGCTCTGATGGTTTCAAGCTCCTTTTTCAAGCTTTTGTAAGTCACTTACCTTTCTTCAGAAACCTTTTCTTCAGAAACCCAACCTCTTTCACTTCAGCTTAAATATTAATCTGATTATTCTTCGACCTTATTATTTTCCTCCAAAATATACTCAATGTAGGAAATACATTCTCATCTTTAGTCAGCTCCATAGATTACTTCCTTCCTATTTGTCAAAGAAATCCAGGGAAGAGGAGAGAGAAGGACATGAATTAGGGTGTGAAGGTTGGTGTTCCCTGTCTTAGTGAACTGTCTCCGAGGGTGAGTCCCTGTGACCCATGGTGCGAAGACTCAGCAGAGCTCAGCACCCCCTCAGGTCTTTGGCCCTGCAATCGCCCCTTCTTGCTGCCCAGCCTGTCCCTCTACTGGAACATTTGACCCCTTTCCTGTCGCCCTCCTTGCAGTCCTACTCAAGAGCACCAAAGGTTCATTTCTAGTTCTTTCCCTTCTTCCCTACTTTTCCAATTTTCTACAACAAATTGGCCTCCTTTTCCATTCCTCTGAGGCTGCTTAGTTATTTCTTTAAAAGGCATGAGCTCTGTAAGAAGTATCTACTGTGTACAAGTCCACTTTCAGAAATCTAGAATGCTGGACTTCAAGGTACATCTGTGGTCATGTTCTCCTGAAGTGTCTTTTCTGAGGTCCACTCTATTTCTCCTCCCTTTCGTATTTTAGGCACTAAAATGTGTGCATGTCTGTGTGTTTGTGTGTGTGCATTTTGTCAGAACACTACTCCTAGAGCATGTATTAGGATAAGGATGATAAATTGTTGATCAATATGAAGCAAAGACATTCTTTAGAGTAAGGAGATCACCATAAAAATATTTATACTGATAATTTTAATAAAATATGAGCACTCAGTTTTATTTGGGAAGGAGGGATTAAAAAACTTGAAAAAATCCTAATTATGGTTATCAAGGAAAACTACCTTTAATTTCCTTTATTTGAATATAAAGAAATGTATGCGTATGTCTATGTGTATGTATGTTTGTGTGTATGTATATTCGTGTTTGCATTTATATAAGTGTTTCAAGTAAATACAAGATAGAATGGGCTCAAACAGGGACATTTAAGTTTTCCTAAAGTAATATAAGCCAATTTTTTCTCAATTATTTTAACAGATTCAAAAGCCGTTTCATGAAAAATATTTTTTCAGTACAAATGTTAGAGTAGCTTTAAGAAAAGATTCATTACTGTAATATTCTTGTTGCATATCATATGTATAAGCTCTTCCTGAAGTTTCCTAGTTTTTTCACTACAAAATAGACTAAAAAATACCACTCAAATGCTTTAAGCAGAAAGAAAGAAGGAAAGGAAAAAAAAAAAACTAAAGAAGCTAAAATCCACGAAACAGGAAACAAGCATTCTGTATTAGTTTATTGGATTTTAAAATGTGTAAGCACTTTGATAGGTTCTGTCTTATACAGGATTTACTGGTTTTCAAGGTATATAATGCAACAAAAAAGTGAACCTAGCCTCTTTTTTTTCTTGTTCATTGGAGCTATCACATCTCATCTATCATGTCTCTAAGTAGAATTTTAAAAGTGGGGTACTCTCTCACGCCCAAGGACTATGTAATTAGCATATGAATGTGTAACAGAGTGTTTGAAGTAACAATTACGGGAACAATACATGAAGGAACTGAAGAGAGCTACCAACACCTGGTAATCTTTTATTGAAAAAGCTTGCTTAACATAAGTAATTAGAAATCAAGGACAAATGCTCTTTGTGTAGCAATAAAACCCTACAGTAAGGAAAGCTAAAGTTTGGTTGATAGTTTGCTATCATCCTTTAGAACGAATCATTAAAACTCTTACTGTTGTATTTAATTTAGCGGAATACTTGTTAAAAATACATTTTGTATCTGATCTTCTGAATGCATCAAAATGCATTTATAAGACAGAAATGTCTTACATTTAAATAATACTTACATTTAAAATACATAAAAGATGACAACAAATCTTTTCTCCATGGTCAATGGAAAGTTTAGCAGAAAGTTCTGTCTGATTGCCAGATCGAATCAAATACAGTCAGTGCTTTATAAACTTATTTGTTCAAATAATTCCTGCTAGTGAACCTCTGGCTCCTGGTATTGTTTTATTTCATTTTGTTTCTCTCGAGGGTGTACTAGCTCTAGTGAAAACACATTGGAATAGTAATCAATTCGTCCAGGATTATTAGGAATCCTTAGTACTACTGAGGAGTCGGTGGAGTAGAATGCAGGGGCTATACATTATAGTTTCCATTTTTATCAATTACTACCTACACGAACGACCAATTTAAGTCGTTTCTTTGGCTTAATTGGTTTCTTTTTTTTTTTTTTTTTTTTGTGGGTACCGGGGGTCGACCTCAGGACCTCGCACGCCAGCAGGCGCCCGTGCCACTGAGTGATATCACCGGCCCTTTTTTTGTATGTGGGTTCCGGGAGTCGAACTCAGGCCCTCGCGCTTGCCAGGCAGGCGCGTAGGCCGCTGAGCCGTCTCACCGGCCCCCAATTGGTTTCTTTCTGAAATAGGAATTACATTTTTTCTAGACTGAAAAATTCTGAGTCAAATGATATCTTAAGGCCTTTCTAACATTCAGCAGTATGCTTTTCATTATCACAAAGAAACATTTACTCCCAGAATTTAAATTAATTTAAATGATTACCTTTTAAGAGACAATTGTATATGAAAGATAAATTGTGAGCCTAATAAAAACACAAATATATGTATGACTATTTATAACAGCATTATTCATAATAGCCCAAAATAGAACCAACAGAAGTATCCATTGATTGGTGAATAGATAAGTAAAATATGGCATATCCACTGTCAAAACAAAAATTGCACCCAGCTAATTTAAACACGCAAGGAAGACTTTATTCAAGGCTATTGCAGAACCAAGTCCTAACTCAACTCCTATGAAGCACAAGGGTTAAGGTCTTTTAAAGGGTGTACTGAGCTAGTGGAAAATTACTGCAGGATATCTGGGGAAAGTCACAGGCCATCTGTTCTTGCTAGTTGAATTTTTTTCCAAAGGAAAAATAAACTCATGTTTTTGCCCCATGGAACAAGGTTTCCCACTGAAGTTAGGCTCCTACCATCCCACCGAAACTGGGAGCTTAAGGATGCTGTTTTCCTTGACGATTGCATTTCAAAGACAAGGTTCCTAGATCCTTAAGAAGTAAATGTCTGGGTTGTGAAACTGTCAGTTGACTATTAAGAATATCTAATTGTCTCTGCAACATTTCAAGAGAGGTTAGAGACCTGGAGTCAAGAAGAAGCCTATTTTCCTGAGCAGCTGAATGGAACTGAAGGCTGTATCATGCAACATACAATGGGATATTCTTGGATAGTAAAATATGAAATACTGGTACACACTGCACGGTACATGAGCCTTGCAAAATGAATGACACTGGTCACAAAAAGTCACATACTGCATGCTTCTCTCTATATGGAATGCCCAGAAAAATCAGCTCTGTATAGACAAAGCAGAATATTGGTTACCTAAGTCTGGGAGTAGGGTAGGGCAATGAGATGGCAGTAGAAACTATGGAGTTTGTTTTGGGAGTAATGAGGTTGTTCTAAAATTGTGTGCAATCAAATTAAAAAGCTTTTGCACAGTGAAAGAAACCACCAACAGAGTGAAAAGAACCCATGGAATGGGAAAAAAGTTTTACCACCTACTCCTCAAAGGGCTAACATCTAGAACCCCCAAAACAGACCCCTCTCTCCAAATTTAAAGACCCAATCCAAAAATGAGTATCTAGAATGAACAGACATCTCTCAGATGAAGAAGTACAAACAGCAAATAAATATATTAAAAAATGCTCAACATCACTGGTCTTCAAGAAATGCAAATTAAAACAGCACTGAGATTCCATCTCATTCCAGAAAGAATGATTGTTATCAAGAAATCAACCAATAACAAATGCTGGCAGGCCTGTGGGGAAAAAGGAATCCTTCTCTGCAGCTGCTGGGAGTGTCAACTGGTGCAAACACTGTGGAAATCAGTATGGAGATTCCTCAAAAAACTAAAACTAGAGGTTCCATTTGACCCAGCTGTTCCTCTTCTGGATATCTTCCCAAAACAGTTAAAAGCATCATGCCACAGTGATATATGCATATCCATGTTTATAGCAGCACAATTTATAATAGCTAAATCTTGAAAGAGGCCAATATGTCCATCAAAAGATGAATGGATAAAAAAATGTGGTATTTACATACAATGGAGTACTACTCTGCCATAAAGAAGGATAAGCTTGAGTCATTTGCAGGAAAGTAATGCACATCAAGACCAAAATCTTAAGGGGAATAAATCAGACACACATGTTTAAATATCGCATTGTTTCTCTTGTGTGAGAAACCCAAAGGGTAAGTAAGGAGCATAATGGAGGACAGACCTTGGGAAGTAGGAAAAGCATATTCAAATGGGAAGAGGAACAAGGGCGGGCAGAGGAAGGGGGATAAGGGAAAACAGAATGGAAGGAAAAAAAAATGGAAACAAAACTTCTGTAAATGGGGAAAGGAAGAAGGGTTGAAGGGAGCAGAGGGGAATGGCAAAGAATTAAGATATATTATATACAGATACAAATTCCCTTTGATGAATGGGATCAGTTTGTGTAACAAATATATACTAATAAAAAATAAAATGAAAAAGAAAAAGAAAATTGTGTGCAGTAATGGTTGTACAACTGTATACATATAGTGAAAGTCATTGATTTACACGCTTTAATGGGTGAGTTTATGATGTGTAAATTATGATATGTAAATTTTATTTCAATAAAATTATTGTTTAAAATTGTTGAAATGTGCAACACAGCTAAGAGAATATTTACTTAGATATATTTGTGAAAAATTTCTAGTAGAAACAAAACCTTTATTTCTCCAAGGTAAATTTTGGCTTTTAGAAATTTGTGAATTCTGACTATGCATTTCTGATAGCAGCCTGCCTTTTGTGTGTGTGTGTGTGGGTACCGGGGGTCGACATCAGGACCTCATGCGCCAGCAGGTGCCTGTGCCGCTGAGCGATATCACCGGCCCTTTTCTCATATGTGAGTTCTGGGAGTCAAACTCGGGCCCTCGTGCTTGCCAGGCAGGCGCTTAAGCCGCTGAGTGATCTCACCAGCCCTAGCCTGCCTTTTAACTTTTATAAAATAGTTTGCAAGTTATCTGTTACTATGTTGTACTAATCAGAGAGTATAACATGAAAGAGAAAATGATACTTTTGAAATGTCCTTAAGCTACTTGCATCCAAGAAATAATTGGGAATTGTCAATACAGAGAAAACAACTGTGAAGACTAAATAAGAAATATTTTCGTTCTCCAACTAATGATAAAAACCATTATGTTGTGTGCACTGTGTATATTCAAAGGAAAGCTACGTTGACAGAACCCCAATTTATAAGTAGTGTTGAGTAGTAAATTTATTGGTTGTCTTTTCTACAGAAACACTTCTGTCAACATGGATTAGGTTTTTAAAAAGCCTGTGAAGATTTATTTTATCCATAATGCAGCTAAAGTGGAGTAATGATGTTAGTACAGTCTGGGTTTAAGGATCAGGGCACGGAGGAGGACGGATCATAACATCCCTATTTCTTGGTTGCAGGCGCAACTCTAGGCAAAATTGTGAATTTTACAGTAAGACTTCAGCTGCCACTGTCTTCCTCGCCCCCTGCTCTGGAGACTGATGCTCTGTACCCTCTGCATCACCTCCAGCACACATCTCCGCTCCTCCTAAGGCAAATCACTTACAATGTCTGACATAACCTTTCTCCCAGCCAACACACACACTCTGAAATTCCAGTTTTCCCAAGACAGCTACTTTTATTTTAGAAGTGAAACTAAGTTTGAAAGCATGATAACATTTGGGGATCTTAGAAGCATTTACAGATTAAACTTGAGTTATAAACCCTAAAGTATCTTTAATCAATTCAGGTATAAAACTTAGGAATGGTTAAAAAAAACTGGAGAAAAAACCATACATCCTTTTGGACTCATTTGGTCTTTGGGATGATGCCTCTAAGTTATTCCTGGTTTACCCAGAACATTTGCTTTGTCCTTGCCTAAACTTCAACATTCCTTAAATTTACCTCCTAAAATTTACCTTAACTACTGAACAGGGGCTTTGATACGTACAGTGGTGGTCGATTGGGAAGGGAGACATTGGGAAAATGACTTGGGAAAGAATAATCAAAACACGAAGCATATATGGTATGAATGACTTGGGTATTTTGCTTTTTTAAAATTTGGGACACATTTTTCTGTATATTGATCATTTGATTTTTCTTGATTGTAGATTGGACTTATGGATACTACAGACAGCAGAGAAAACTTGTTGAAGAGATTGGATGGTCCTATACAGGTAAATGTATTACTTATCTAATGAGATTCAGCAGAAACATTTGTTGTTTTTGTTTCTAGTTTTGTATATAAAAGAAATCTTGTAGCCTTACACATCACTTTAGCTTACCTATAAATAGTGATAGTTGAATTAATTAACAAAATATATCAACCACAAAATGATTCCTGGTGGGCTTTCCATAAGCAAACTTGGTAGTGTAGATTTTACAGCGTACTGATAGAGCTGGATTTGAATGGTAGGGCCACACTGGCTGCAAAACTTTGGAAATGTTCCTAACCCACTAGAGGCTAAGTTGTGTTTTTGTTTTTATCTATGAAACTGAGGGCTACTATGAGCATTAAATGAGATCAATGAAATGTCAAGGCCTTGGTACAGACCTCCTTCTTAGGAGAAAGTTCTCAATAAATGTTAGCTGCTGTTGTTATGATAATGCTAGTGATAATTTTTATTCATGTAACAAATGTTGATGATATTCTCGGTTTCGAAAGGGACTTCCTCCTGAGTTAGTATGGCTGAGTTTGCTAGAATCAGAGTCTGAAATGATTTTGTCAGATTACCAGCCTTGGCTTGGAACATTATGAGCATCTGAAGCTGGTTGAAAATATTTAAAATCAAAAGTCATGATCAGAAACCCTGGGGAGAAGACAAGTCCCAGGCCTGATTGCAAGAACATGGGTGGAATTTGGAGGAATTACAACATAACTGGTGACCACGTGGTACAGTGCTGAGCTTTAGAGTTGAGTACTCATTAGAGTTAAGAGTGGGTTGATAAAAATAAAATCAGATGAGAAAGGGTTTGCCATGAGCCTGGGCAACTAGGACCATTTTTATAGATGAAGCTCAGAAACATGTTGAATTTTGTAAATAGACATCCATTTTCTTTCTTTTTCTATTCTTATATTGATGGCAAAAAGTACTCATTGTAGAACATATGTTCAAACACTGGTAGGTAGAAATAGAGATACACGTATAAATGTAGATACACATACAGATAAAGATACAGATAGGAATAAAGATATCTATCTCTTCTCTCCATTCAGGAATAACCACTAAAAAATGTTATACATGTTTCTGGATAGTTTTTATTATCCTAAGTTTGTATATTTTATATGTATGGTTATGTGTTCAACTTTTACAATTCTTTTTTAGCCTTTCCTCTTTTTAATGATGCTTGCTGATTGATCATGATATTTAATGTCTGTGAATATTAAATTGAACAAATTTTATTAGTTAACCATTCTCTTATTTTGGATAAAGCTCCTATAAGTAACAAATAGATGAATAGATAGAAAGATATGTTTTATTTCATTTTCATCAAGTGTTTGCTGGTGAGTGCTTAATATGTAGTTACTGAATAGAAAAAAATAAATATTCTTGAGATTCTTGATGCGCACTGCCTAAATTCTTTCTAGAGAGGTTACACTAACCTATAATAAAAGTGACAACCCAACTAAATAATTGAAAATCTTTACTAATTTGGCAAGTTTTTAAAAATGACATTTTGTTGTTTTAATTTGCTTTTGTTTGATTACCACTAAAGTCAAGATTTCAAAATAGGTCAAGTTAGAAGATGGAAACAATCAAAGTGTTCATCAGAGCAGTAAAAATGAACAAATTAATGCATATCTATTTTGTGGATGATGAGTGCATGAGGTTGATGTGTATGTGGTAGATCTGTATGATATTGTATAGAAAGACCTGCCCTCAATTTGTCGATGTATAATGATTTATAAACCTCTCGAATACATATATATGTTTTAAATTCTGAAAAAATATCAGAACAAAAATTATCCATAAATCTAACCCATCTTTAATTATTTAAACACAATTTCTTTCCTTCTGTTTTGCTATTATATGCTTAATTGTTAAGCATCTTAAATTGTATTTACTAAGCAAGATTTTTTGAGAAAAAAATGGCTTTTAATAAACACTGGATCAGAGGACCCAAATATTAATCATTTTCATAGATATAATAAAATTAATATCAAAATTTATCCATTTTGCCACATTTTAATTAATAATTTTTAAAAATTTAATCAATTTCATCAGTAAAAATAATTTTTTTAAATTTGCATTTTCCTGGTTATTTCATTCTTAAAATACCCCAAACAATGGGATGTAAATTAGGGTTTTGGGGTATAACTGGAAAATAAATGCTACCTGAGGTAATGGTAAATTTAATAAGAATGATAGACATGGAGAACTAGTATTTAAAAAATGATCCTTATATTTACATAAACAATTTCACTTGTGTTTTTCTTAAGTCTACATATTATATATTCTTTTTGAGTAAATTAGGGTCTTATATCCTCTGGCCTTGATTCTAGGCCCTAAGCCAATTTTTCTCTATTGTATGCATACCTCATACAATGTAAAGATTTTTAAGTAAGTTATTTTAAATAAAAGGCCAAGGTTCCTTTTGAGTATCTTTAAATTTGCAGTAAGATTTTTAAGTCAACATATTTTCCCTTACTTTGACTTTATTAAAATAATACTGTCTAAAATAAAATAATCATCGAAGACAAATGCAAGGAAAAAGATAAAAATTTTTGTAGAAAATATTTGCTAATCTGCTTTTCTACATCTGAAACAAATAAAATGTCTGATTATATGGTCCAAATGTATTGTTGGTATTAATGAGTCATCTAGAAAATTCTCCTAAAATTAGTTTTAATATAATAAGTAAAAACCAAAATAATTTGCCTAAAATTCCTGTTGGCATCACTTTATGTTATTTAAAGATGGGTAGTGTCACTTGTTATTACAAAGAGAAAGTTGGTTTTAGACTGAAAGCAGTACGTATGTGTGCTGCCAAAGCAAGCCCATGAAAACAATATGTATGCATCAATAAAAAGACAAAATTTTCATGTATGTTTTTATTTATGCTATCAGTTGGGTTGTAAGTTTATTTAGTAATGTAATAAAATACTATGGTTGTCTTTGCAAAACTTTGTAATTTCATATACTTTATAACTTTGTATCTGACAACTGCAACCATTTTGTCTTTATTTTCCTCTCAGAGAGAAATCCTAGTGTTTTGTAAAAGATGACCCCTCTAATAATTTTTATCCTTCTAATAATTATGAGAAACATGTTAAAAGACACAATGAATGCTTGTTAGCATCCCTAACCACTGATGATGACGTGACAAGGACAGTTCCTCCTTTCTGTAAAGGTCTGCTGATGTCAACATCTGGGCAATAGTTGGTGAAAGGTGTCTTTTTATATGACTTATGTAGATGTGGTTACTCATAGTTTGGGAATGCTGCTCCCAGAATAAAATTTTCTCCAAAGAGTTTTCCGTGAGGAGGATTAAAGTTTTACATATTTTGGCCTTTTCCATTTCCATTTCCATTTTTACTAAGAATATCACAAGCCATCTTTCAAAAATTCACTACTCTATTGTTTTTAAGATGGTTTTCGCCCTATTGAAAAAATAATAAATAGCTCTTATAGAAAGCTTATTACATAGAGATATCTTCAGAGAATAAAAATCATCCTGGTGTAGTTTTGTTAACTACGAACTTCCTACTTCCAGAGGTAGAACTAAAAGAAGCTTATTTTTCTCTAACCAGTGATGCTAAAGAGACAACCCAGGTATTTTACTGGTTATGTATTTGTAAAGTGAAAAACATTTTATACACCCTTCATTTCTGCTAAACCCAGAGGAGAAAAGACAGTTACTGTCCTAGCGAGGGCAGATACAGGGTGACTAGTGGAATAATGGTAGTGGGATTTCCTATCAACCAGAGGTTCCAGAACAGCTTGGAGTGCCTTATTAGGTCACAAGACAGTAGCTTATCAGGGGGTTTCAGTACATAAAAGAGCAATAAAACCCACCAGTGTGCAACATCCTATTTAGGAATCAGCAGCACAGCTCCTCCTTTGAACGGACTAATTGAGCATAGACATGACACCTATTGTGGGGCTAAGTTTTCTCGTATGGATCCAAGAATACACAATGCACAGTTCTTCATATTATATTCAAGTTACATGATCCTGCTCATCACCTAAAACCTGTTGCTCTAGCTCTTTTCCAGAGCAGTCTAGTGACCAAATTGATAAAGTCGCTAAAAAGTGAGTTTTGCTAGAGGGAGGTGTGGCAGATCTCAAAAGGGGATATTTCAGAGTCAGGATGATGATCGGAGTTTACCACAGTTTTTGTATTTTTTAGTGAGTTATTCTACTACTATTAATGCTCCCAATTGATTTTGAAAATTACTTCTAGTGTATTTGAGTATCTTAAGAAGAGACCAGTGATGAGAACTTTCTTTACTTCATGGAAAAAAAATAAATTTCATAACAAAATAATAAGAAATAACAATAGTTCATACACTGAATATTGTTATCATCAAAGTAGTTACTCAGAGTACAAGACATAAACCAAAAAGATTCTTACAAAAAAGAAATAAACAGATAGCATACACGAAACTTTCTTTTCAGTAAACTAAGATAAACTCGTAGTACTGTATAAATTAAACAAATTAGCATATATATTAAAATATTTTTGAAGCAATGGAATCCATAATTTGGGGAAGTATTTGAACTTCTTTCTAGTTTATATTTATCTCCCTTCTGTTTTGCTCTTTATTTGTACATATATGTATATAGTTTGTGTTTCTCATGGAAGAGAAACCATGTGATATTTGAGGTTGCATGTTTGATTTGTCTCACTTAAAATTATGTTCTCCAGTTGCATCCATTTACCTATAAATGCTTTGAGTTTATCTTTCTTTAGTGTAGAGATTCCCCAAAAAACTAAAACTAGAAATTCCATTTGACTCAGCTATCCCTCTTATAGATACCTTTCCTAGATATAGATATTCCTGTAACATAGATATAGATAGATATAGACAGATATAGACAGACATAGGTAGATAACAAAAATAGATGTAGATATCTATCTCTTTACTCCCCCTTCATATTACAGGAATAATGCACACCCATGTTTATAGCAGCACAATTTATAATAGATAGATCTTGGAAACAGTGTATATGTTCATCAACAGATGAATGGATAAGCAAAATGTGATACTTATGCACAATGGAGTACTACACTGCCATAAAGAGTGATGAGGACGTTTTACAACTGTTTATTTCAAATAGAGTGTAGGTTTGTTATTTTATCTAAATTCCTAGAGCATCAGAAAGAAAACAGTGAAGTTATTTATCCAAATGAGTATATCTCTCCCAAGAAAATCACTCCAAAGACAAAGCTATAGTGAGTGGATTATTCTCTGTAAAGTTTATTCTTTTTGTTTTTATGCAAGTATATATATAATGTTTGGTAATATTTTCAATATCCATGTTTATTATTCTACCTAGGGAATGAAAAACTGATAATTGTATAAAATTTCAGAATAAGTTAGTTTTAAGATTCTTAATTGTAGGCTGGTGAGATAGCTCAGCGGCATAAGTGCCTGCCCGGCAAGTGTGAGGTCTTGAGTTTGACTCCCAGTACCCACATAAAGGAAAAAAAGGGCCGGTGATATCACTCAGCGGCACAAGCGCTTGCTGGCAAGCGCGAGGTCCTGAGGTCAACTCCCAGTACCCACATTAAAAAAAAAAAAAAAAAAAAAAAAAGATTCTTAAATGTAACTGATTTCACGAATGATTCAAGGGCATTGGTCTTCACTGGTTATACCCCTACCTTCATCTATAATAGCTTATCTTCTTCAGGTATATGTTTGTTTTCATTCTTGTTTCTTTGTTTTTGTTTGTGCAGTATTAGGAATTGAACCCAGGGCTTTCACACTGAGCTACATCCCAGACCCTTGTTTTATTTTTTATTTTGAGACAGAGCCTCACTAAGTTGCTAAGTTGCCCAGGTGAGGCTTGAACTTTCCATCTTCCTGCTTTTGCCTTCCAGAGCACTAGAATTACAGGCCTGCACCACCAGGCTGGACTCATGCTATTATTAAAATTCGTCAAATTAGCTGGAATCCTGGAAAAAAGGATTTTCACTGAGTGTCTGTACATGGAGAATTCTACTAATAAAAGTCAAAAGTATAACAACGTTTTTCTGTAAGAGACTTCATTATGCTCCCATAAGCCATTTAAAAACATTGAATGACACATTCAGCAGTATTTAAATGGAATCACTTAAGCCGAGGTTGTTTATGGAAGATTGTTCAATTATAACATGGGAAATAACAATAGAATTCTCATTAGCTAGCAGATGGGTGGAGAAACAGGGTGGAAAAGATTACTCTTCTAATTGTGTTTTTTACATAGACTGAAAGCAGTGTATCCATTCAAGGCGTATGCTGTCATTGTGCACGGATATGTCAGGGTTGGTCAATACAGTGGAGCCAGTGCCATTTTAAAATTTATTAGAGGATGGTGAGCAGGGCTTGTTTTGGCATCTGTGATAAGAGAGTGAAGTGTAAAACTGGAAATGTCAACACTAAGAATCCAATTATTTCCACACTAACTTCATTCCATTTAATAGCTTCAGAAAGTGAATTTCGTTCTTCTTAGTACTGTAACCTTATACTTTCTGTGACAATGTTTAAACAAAGACAATCCAGTGAAAAAAGAGACTTAAGTCCTTGTTCTTTTTTTTTAATATCACAAACATATAGCTGAAAATTATCATCGGAGATTTTAATATCTTCCTTTCTACTCGGTTGTTAGATCTGTGATTGCAGCCTCGGGTAACAATAAGAGCATCAGAAATGAGTAAAATTTAATTGCTGTATTCTTAGAAGTCATGACTAATGAAATATAACCTTATTTCTGAGATTTTTAGAATATTATAATGTTTCTCTTTTTTTTTTTTTTTTTTGGTGGTACCAGGGGGTCGACCTCAGGACCTCGCGCGCCAGCAGGCGCCCGTGCCGCTGAGCGATATCACCGGCCCCTTTTTCGTATGTGGGATCCGGGAGTCGAACTCGGGCCCTCGCGCTTGCCGGGCAGGCGCTTAAGCCGCTGAGCCATCTCACCGGCCCCTCTCTTTATTTTTTAAAGCAACTTGGGATTGAAAATTTTATACTAATTTGTTCCCAAATGTTCTTACTAAACACCTGTAAAGTTTTAATTTAAAGGTTGTGTTTGGTACAAGAATGTGTGACTGTTCTGTACCGCCACACATGACTCAGAAATAAGGAGACTTTAAATACTGAATTGATTCTGTTTCCTTAAATAGAATTTCCTGTCTAAATAGCCTTTCCATTCTGATAAGTACAAAGATGACAATATACCACTTACAGAAAACAAAGGAACCACTATATAAGGTTGTATATAGTGTGATTTTGTGCATTTGGCTTTATTTTTGGATAAAGTTAGGATTAGAGTTTTCCTTCTCTTGATCTAGGAGAAAATCTGACAGACTTAAAGAAAAGTTGGACTCCTGTAGAATAATGACTGATGTCTGGCTTGTCTATGTTTTTCTTTACTTCTAGAATCTTTTAATATATTGTGGGTTTTTTTCCCCCTTTGATTCACTACTTCATATAAAAAAAAAGCTTGTTCATTTCTCATTTCCAACTGAAGGGTAAAAAATAAAGCTTCATAATGCTACTCATAGAATTAGCCCATTTCTGTTTAAAGTTATATGTTAATATGGGCATAGAAACGAGGCCTGGGAAGACTCACCAGCCCGTTGGCCATGGTCACCCCTGGAGAGAGAGGCTGTGGAAGTGGTAAGACCTGAGGAGCAGGTCCTCACTTTTACTGTACACCATTCATTTTGGGCAAAAATGCACTTTTTCACTCATGTATTTATTTTTGTTATTGTTTCATCTCAACTAGTATTTTGTGTTTTTTTTTTAATTGGTGTTTGTAGTACATAATGATTACATTCTCATGGGAAGTTGGCACGTATAGTTAACAGTCTTAATCCCAGTCCCTCTCTCTCTCACACCCCATCTCTTGGTCCCCTTCCATTTTGCAAAAGAAAGTATTTTTGACAAATTTGGTGATACAAAATATTTTCAACTTATCTGGATTAGTTTTAGTTAAGAAAGGCATGGTAGTTCAATAAGATCTCCGGCTTCATGTCTTCACAGAAGACAGGCTGTGGGGCTCTGCTGGGCTGTCATTTACAGGGTTTCCCAAGGACCTTCAGACCATGGACAGCACTCGGTGTCAACTCCGTGGTCACCACTGACCTGCAGACTGAGCAGCCTGCCCACTGCTCTTCATTTCCGTTTTCTCATCCGTAGAAAGTTTTTAACAGTGCTCTACTTAATTGTGTGTAGATCAGATCAGTGCTTCGCCTTGTTGTAGGAAAGCTCTCTGAGGATGGATTATACACTACTACAAATCCGAGCAATTATTATTTGTCAGGATCTTAACTTGAGCCCAAACAGATTGAATAGCCTGGGTGCATCTCATAATCTTACACAAGGACGTAAGAGTTGATCTGCTTGAATGCGTTTTACAGATAGGTATTTCTTACCGTCTATATATTTTTAAAAGTTTGCCTGAGATTTGTACTATTGGCAGACTTTTCGTATGCTAAACGTGATGATTGGATAGACCTTACTGTAGAAGTGAAGCAAAGTTAAGTCGGGTAATCCCAAGCTCAGAATTGACTCGCGTTATGTTCTGGATAATAGCTATGAGGATAACACTTAAGGGTTCTTATCTTCCTGAAATGCTAAAGATGCAAGGTAATGCAGAAATTAATGAGCTTGATTTAGCCATTGTACAATGTCTACATTTTCCAGAGCAACATGATAGATACATAAAAATTTTATTTTCTGATTAAAAACACAAATGTTGTAAAATTTTGTTTGCAATTATCATTTCATTTAGGATTGAAAAATAAAGATGTAGCTGCAGAATAGCATCATAATTAAAATCATTGCTTATATTTTCTATTTGCAAAGCTTTACGCTAATGTGTCTACTCTGTGAACAGTTAGAACTGCACTGATTCTCTGATTGAGCCTCACAGCTATTCCTGCTGACAGTATTTAGTAAAATCTTCAATAGACTGGGCAAGTCTGAGGCAGCTCAGCAACAACCTGGCTGCTTCTGTCTACGCCTAAATTTTTTGCCTTTATGTTGGGATGCATGGTGCCTCTTACCCCTCTGGACCACTTTTATTTACACTCTGCGTTCCTTACTCTGGAATAATCTATTTCCTGAAAAAAAAAAGAGAAAGGGAAGAGAAAATTGCATGGTTAATAAAAAAACTTAAGACTCAGCTGTAATTCATATTGTCACACAGAATTCACTTCAGTGCGCTAAACTCTGAGGCAAATATCCTTACGATCATTTTAATTTGAACCATGCCACCTTCTTTTGTTTACATACCAATAAAAGTCAAGTGCAAGACGCATTTAGGTTCAGCTTTGTATGTTTTCTGCATGGCAATTCTTTAAACCTAGAGTTTCTAAAGAGCAAAAAAGGCGAAAAATATGTAAACGACTTCTGATATCTAGGAAAAATTTTTATTAAATGAAATACATTTCAATGACTGAGGCTCTGAATCCCAAAATAGTTTTAAAATATATTCAGCTATTTTTAGAACTGATGGATTTTATTTCCTCTATTCCTTAGGGGATAAAATATATATTTGAATATCTGTCTATCCGTCTATCTATGAATATTGCATCCCTGCTTTAACCATGTGGTCTTTTTCATTCAGTTTAGAGTCCCCTTGACTGGACTGCAGGTAGAACTTCTCCTGGCTGCTATGCAGAGAATCTTGGGGTTCTTTATGCCGTCTGACACAGCAGTGTCCAAACTGGAATATGGTTTAGGGAGCTTCCTTTCATAGAATACCCTGGTACATGTCTAACAATTGCCTAGATTCATTCTTTTATTGTAGAAGGTTCCATGAGAAAGGAGGAAACTTGAACTAAAGTGGGGAAGGGTTCAGACCTGCAGAGTAGTAGCTGGAAATCTGGGGATAGCAGGCCTGATGGAAGCCAGAACCAAAACAGAGGGAGAAGCAATAAGCCCCGGAGAGACAGTTAGGGTAATTGAGGAGAAAACCTGATACAAAAGCTGAGTTCAGAGCTTGGAGTCAGCAGCAGCACTTTCCAGTGTCAGCGTGCTGCCCCTGGCTGCTCTGCTGGATCGCTCCCCACACAGAGCCTCCTTCACTCTCAGAGGCCTACACACTCTGTCCTGCAAACACAAGAGCTCAAGCAACACCACCATGGGGCTGAGTCTCTTTCTGAAAGAGGCAGAAAAGAGAAGAGGAGACTAAGATGCCAGGGGTCCAAGGCTGAGGCATGGAGAGCAGCAGAAGTGCCAGAGGCATCGTAGCCCAGTAAACGGTTGACCATGGCCAGAATAACCACTGACAGTCTCCAGAAAGCAGCAGCAAGTTTGGAATTAAAATCAGATTTTTGTCCCTGCAGACTAATCTTTATTCCTACAGGAGATGCTATTCAGCTCTGTGGTTTAGTAGAATAGCTTCTGCAGACAAATGGAGAGAGGAGACCACACCCAGACAGAGAGGGATAAGACTGGAGATGCCTTTCTGTTCATTTTCCATCAATGCTGAGGTCTATGAAGTGTGGAAATCTGAGCCACTATCTTCCTTGATGAATACTGTGTCAGTTTGGTATATATTTTTCCTCACAATAAAAATCACCTCACTTATTTTTCATTGTAAAACATCTTCTTTTAAGAAAAATTATATGTGTGTATGTATGTGTGCAAATATATCAAAAACAGCTAAAATTTTACCTTCTAGGAATGGTCACTTTTTATTAATGCTATTGTAGCTTCTGCTATTGATAATTACTTGACATAATATCTTAATGTAATTAAAAACAAAATTTATCCCCACTCAGAAATCCTTTCCAGGGCCGGTGAGATGGCTCAGCGGCGTAAGTGCCTGCCTGGCAAGCGCAGGGGCCCGAGTTTGACTCCCGGAACCCACATATGAAAAAAGGGCCGGTGATATCGCTCAGTGGCATGGGTGCCTGCTGGCGCATGAGGTTCTGAGGTCGACCCCCGGTACCCACAAAAAAAAAAAAAAAAAAGAAATCCTTTCCATAAAGACAGTAGAGAGAGAAAGTAGTATTGCTTTTGGATAAGCGTTAAACATGTGTGGTATGAATCACAAGTAATCACACTAAATGATTGCAAAAACAGAAAGGAATCTCACCCCCTTCTATAGCCAAGCAGATATAACTCATTGCATACATGTCTTTGAAGTAAGCAAGAACTAGTCCTCTGGTAGGAGAATTTGACAGGAACTGATTGCACACAGTTCATCCAAAGTTTATCAGGAAACTGGGGTTACTATCCGTGCTGGCTTACTGCCTTTATTAAAAGGCGAAACAAATCTCTTTATCACAAGTAGTACCTTTACAAGTTACAGCAAGGAGTCTACAAAACTAAGATTATTGCCTTCATACAGAAATTGGCAGTGAGATGCCATCTTTCTGTATGTTTGCATTTCAAAAAGACCAGCCCCAGTGTTCTTGAAAAAGACAAATTGGCTCATAAACATGTCAAAAGGCCTGTCTAGTTTTCAAAAGGAAGGAAGGAGAAGGTACTAATACTGATCCATTTTCTAAAGTAAATGTTCTAGGAAAAGGAAAGAAGTCTCTTCCCTATTTTCAACAGGGAGAATTAAGTTTCTTTTTAAAAAATTTTGTTTGCCCTTATACTTCCTAATTCTCCTTCCACACATTTTTACAACCTCTAAATGTATGTATCACCATGTACTGCTTTCAAGTCAGTCTCAGTAATAGTGTGTGGATATATCTCTAAGTAGATGCATTATAACTAACTCAGGATAGGGGAATGGAAAACCTAAGTTTCTACACAAGCAGTTTTCTTCACTGTATCCCCACATATAGTAGGTACTCAATAAATATTTACTAGTCATATTCTACTTTCTCCAGTACAGAATTAATTTTGCTTGGGAGGAATTGTGACTACTAATAGCATAATATCAGGGGACCATTCCAAATCTTCCTTGCAACAGACATATAAAAAAAATATTGTGGAGTGAATGTAGAACAAGTTTTAGCCTATGAGACACACCTATAAATCTTAATGAATTGGAAAATAGGAAAGGCTGTATTTCATAACCTTTTATCACCTGAAAATTGAAACAGTGTCAGACCCACGCAGAATCAGTGCCAAAGGGAAAACACAAATTGATGTATGACAAATGAGATTACTTATACTGCATGAATGGCTTATCCAGTCTTTACATGTATGGTTTCCATTCTTACATATTTCATGAGCATCTCTAGAAAGTTTGATCTTCTTGCATTACTTTTTCTATAAATTATGTTTAATGTTTGTTTTCCAAAATCCCAAAAGTTTGTTTTTGAAGATCAGCCACCTTTATGCATACAATACCCTCATAGAACCTCCAGAGAAGATTTTTAGGTTCCGACGACATGTGTTAGAAAGGGATGGAGTCAACATCTTATCATCCCTCTGGCTTGCCTCCTACCTGAATGGCAGGAAAATTTAAAGTGTTGAGGTCATTAGTTTAATCAGTGCTCATGCTGAGGCAGACACCATGCTAGACGTTGGGGATGCAGTCGTGAATGAAAACAATTGCAAGCATGTAAACAATAATGATGACAAAATGTGATTTCAAGAAAGTGTGATAAAAACCACAGTTATAGATTGTGCTAACACAAGGACTAGGGGTGATCAGCATAAGGGGCTCAGGGAAGGCTTCCTGGAGAAAGGGAATTTAAACTTATATAAAATATAAATAGAAGCTACCTAAGTCAGCATGGTGAAGAATTGTTCTGAGCAAAGACAGCAGCTATGCTAAGAATTGTGGATGAGAAAAATTCTTGTGCTTCAGCCTCTCACCTTTGGACAGAAAACTAGGAGCATGATGAGGCAAGCTTCTTGGTGACTTGTGCATTCTTTCCAGTATTTTTATCCTGTTCAAAATTCTAGGTAACACCATATTTTGGTGGGTGACAACAAACTTTTAGTTATTGACATTTGTATTTAAGGGATGCTTGGAATGATTTTAGTCAATGTTTTAATCAGTAAACTAAAGGAAAAGGAACTAGTGAAAGAGTTCAAAAGGTAGTGGAAGGGGAGGTTTTACATATTCCAAAAGTGAGAGGACTTCGAGTACACAGGACTAATCAACATTGTCACAGAGAGAGAGAGAGAGAGAGAGAGAGATCACCAAGAAATAAAGATGATTGAGTTGGACATAATTCTAATGAAGCTGATTTAGTGAGGGTTTTTTTGTTAGTTTGGTAAGAATACAAGCTCTGCAGTCAGACATCTGTCTGCTTGGCTTCAAAACTAGGACATCAACTCTTTTATTTTAGATTTCCTAATCTATAAAAGATCATAACAGCATCTACTTCAAGGGGTGCCATCAGGATTAGATGAGTCAGTACATACAAAGCACTTAGAATAGTACCTGATACATATAAAGTACTCAGCAAAATTATTAGAGCAAGATAAATCTTCTGTATTGTACTGTGTTCCTTCTAAATTACAGATCTTGTATATGATGCTTCTGTTTAAATCTCTTCAGTTGTTCCCCATCGCCTGCACATGGCATGCAGTGACTTAAAGATCTGGTTGCAGTCTGCCTGTACTGTTCCATCCCTCGAAATAACCTTTCCCTCTGCCTGCTGCTGTGCCAGCCCCTTCAAAAGCAAGTTTCTGAGTCTGGCTTTTCCTCACCACGTTGCTTCAGTACGAGACCTCCATGTCTCTTTCAAGTGAAGTTTTCCTGTCCTCATGTCCCCCAGTCAGAGAAGATTCCTTGCTTTACGATGCTATCCCTGTGTCTTCTTTGCTGCAGCACAGTAACATGGCTGGTTCCACACATTATTCCTCTTCTCTTTCTCAGAGTGTGGTCCCTATTATATGTTCAGCAGAGGTGTATTCATGACCCAGTAAAGCTGCAAAGTAGATTGTGCCCCTACTTTAGAATTTAAAAAATCAGAGAGATGAAGTCTCTTGCACAGTGTCAAAAAGTGTCCAGAAGACAGGAAACTTGAACTTGAGTCTTGATTTATAGGCCTTTGTACTATGAATTCTTATGGCTACACTTGCTACTTTTGCTTCAGTGATGTGGGAAATAAGAAAAGGCATAAAGATATTGAGTTTTGAATTCTTGGGCAGATATGAAAAAAAATACTGGTTCCAAAGCTTTTGTAGAAGTCAGCTTTCCCATTGCTCACACAAAATACCTGACACTTGCAACTTAAAGGAAAAGTTACTTTTGATTCAATACTCCAAGCAGGAGCATCGCGGCAGAAGGGCATAGCAGAAGAAAGCTGCTCAACTCATGGCATCTCAGAAGTAAAGAGCGGGAAACAGCCAGAGAGGAACTGACTAGGAACTGGATATAGTTCCCAAGGTCACACCTGCATGACCCCTTTCCTCTAGCTGATCCCCACTGCCTACTAGCCCATTCAGCTACAAATTCATCAATGTATTAATCCATTGATAAGGATAGCACCTTCATAATCCAATCAATTCTCCAGGAGCCTCTTAATCCAGTCAAAGATTGACAGTGAAGATTAATAGGGCCATTTTATGTGGTCTGCTGTGGTACCATAGTACTAGTGCTTAACTTGTTCCAAGAGGTACCGCGAGTACCAACAAGGATGAGTACCAATCAAAGTGTTTCTGCTGGAAGGCGTGAGGAATCAACACTTCAACACTGACAAATTCTGGTTTGTGCCTCAAGTACCAAACAAAGGAGCTCAGGAACAAAATTTTTACATTAAGATGTGTTACGTACCAAATTCAATGAGTTTCAAAGCAGTCGCATTCCGAGATATGAGGTCAGTCTCTTTCCTCCCTTATCAACATATGTAGTTTTTTTTTTTTTTTTTTTTTTTTTGTTAAGGAAAGTATTAAGAACAGTCATTTCTGGAAAGTGAGTTGTGGCTACCTTTTATTTTTGTCTTTTGTGTATCTGAATTTTCTATTTTTTTCTACATTAAATATGTATTTGTTTTATTGTTGAGTTGGGAGAAAAGGAGTTTAAATGTCTTGTGTAATATAAATTTAACTAAATTATTTTTTATTCTTGGGATGATTGAACAAGTTGTTTTGCATCACAGGAAGTCTTCTGCCTCTTGCTGCTTCCTTTCTGTAATGGGGCTGTATGTTTATGTATTTATCTGAGGGACCTGTGTCTGGCCCTGTTTCTGCCCACTATATGAGAACTACTTCAATGACCAAAAATGAAATTGGAAATACTCATCTACTGTATATCCTTAAGGAGTAGATAATAAATTCTAATTAGTGTGGACATAGATAATATTCTCTTAGAAGAATGGCCATAGTACTATACATTAGCATTTTACACAGATTGATTCTGGACAGGATTCCACGGAGGGCACTTGAGTATCACACAACTTGATTTTCTTCTCTGCCGCAGCTCAGTATCTTCACTTTACATTCATTTCACAATCTGGTTTCATTATCCCAGCTCAGTGAGAATCAATTCCTCAGAGTTGATTGTCTGAATTGCTGCCAGCTCAGTCACATTTTCTACATCATTTACCAGAAAGCATAGTTTTATAAGAAGTCAGAACAATTATGCAGGTAACCCATAGCCTGGATATGCACTCGAAATGGGCATCAGCACATTCCCCACATCTGGAGCTTAAAGTCTTCTGCAAATTGATGGGCAGACAGTGTTACTGACCTGCAGATCAAAGGAGTCCCCATTCCAATTCACCATTTTCCACGTGAGTCTCCATTGACAGGAAAGAGGCCATGCTCTTTTGCAAGGAGAAAAGTTCATCTTTAGAGAGCAGCCTCTGTGGTTTCCCTTTTAGCAGAATAATTACATCCTTACTTTCTGTGGCCACAATGAAGGAAGTCGCTCAGGATATGTTTATGAGATTTCAGAGCACAATTAGGGAGAAAATCCTATGACTTCTAATTATAAACCTTTACCCACAAAAATGTGCATATTTAGGTAAATTATAGTAGCTCTTCTATTCCTTTCATTTATGGTGATTGCTTGTTCATGCTTGAGCGTAAGCAAGAAAGCTTGATTTAAAATCTAAGTCCTAAGAATGTATTTTTCTGCCACCAACATTTTTAAAAGTAAATTGAGTAGAAAATTAAGTTCCGGCATATGATGCAAATTCCTCTAAGGTATCTGGCCTTCATTTAATCATTTATGAGTTATCCCTGGAAGATGTTTATATAGATTAGGTACCACAGAGATCTAAGGAACTATATTTATTTGATCCTAATTAAGGCTTGGCCTTAAATAGATAATCACACCACTTTCCAATTTCCTAATGTTAAGCAATTAAATAGCTAGCAGCTGTTAAACAGATAAATACTAACTCTGTCAAGTAGATATATGCAAATTTTCACTGTGTTTTAAATATGTGGAATAGATTACAAGCTATATTGAAATGCATATACCTTAGTATTGTGTAAGTTTTCACAGGACAATTACTTAACTGTTTAATAGTGTTAAATATATATGATATTAGGTGTGGTATATGGTATGGTATATTTTTATACATAATATGTGAAGAAACAAGAACTTTTTGGCTATGTGAAATTTGTATTTATATAGTATTATATAATATTAAAGATAATAAAAAATTAGGTTAGTGAGAGTCTCTGTTTTCTTATTTGGAATATTCCTAAACTTTTACAACTGCTTCCTCTTTTCAAAATGAAATTCCCAAATAAGCAATTACAATGATAAAGAATGAGGAGAAAATTAAATATGTATAGTGTGTAATTTAGACCAGTGACTCCTAAATTTTATAATTTATCACACTTAAGTGGAGTGATTATTGAAAAGATTGCTAGTCCTGATTTCCAAAGGTTCAGATTTGGTAAATTTGTGCCTTTTTTTCAGTTTTTGAGGCAGAGTTAACTCTCTATGTAGTCCGGGCTGGCCTCAAACTTATGACGGTCTTCCTCCCTCAGCCTCCCAAGTGCTGGGATCACAGGCATATGTCACCATGCGCAGCTAGATTTATTAAATTTGCGACAGTTGGTCACCAAATTAATATTGAACAAATTCTCAGGTGATCCTGATGTCTATGATCTAAGAAGACTTTTACTGCAATATTTAGAGTATAGATCAGTCTCAGCTTATGGTACCTTAAGATGCAAAACGAATGATAGAATAACAAATAGAAAAGCATACACATAAATGTATTTATATATGCAAAAGTGCTTTAGCTCCCTGGATGAGGTACATTGATATGAAAAATAGTATTATTGCTTTTACGTGATGTGAAACGATATCTTAAATGCTATTTTCAAAGCCTGGTATCCACATCAATAAGAGATACTGTAAGTGTCTGAGGAGTTGTGAATGTGTTAATTTCCGCATTTAGAGAGGGCCTCTTTGTGTGTATAGGGAATTTCTGGCCTTGGTGGGTCCATCGGGAATCCCTCATTGGTAAGTCTGGCCGCAGACTGTCTTTACCCTGCATTACTCTGGACTTATTTAACCTATCAATTATCAAAGAAAGTTTTTTCTTACTTTTTAAAAATATCATTTTTATTTCCTTAGCTCCAAAAGATCCTGGATCCTGACAATATCAAGATTGTATTTTCTGCTTCTATATTCTTTTAAGTTTCTAAATCCCAGTAGTATAATTCTCCTAAATTATGTTTTATTAATAGTTTTGTCCGAATTGTTGTTGGTAATATAATTTAGTGGTTGGTATCTTTAAAACTTTTAAAATAAATGTATCTCTATTTCTGTTTTGTAAAGATTGTTATTTCTTTTCTGCAGTAGCCCTCTGGAGTTAAGTAACTCATGTAATCATTTTTCAAGCCAATAATTTCTACTCCACAAATGATTTTACTGTTACACATGCAAATTACATTTTCTATCATTGGGCTGCATTTTTCTTGGAATTTAGGCTCTACAACTGGGAAATATGTTTGAAATACCAATAGCTGCCCATAAAAAGGCATCTGTCATTTTATATTACTGTAACAGGGGCCTTATTTGAAAATATAAATGGATATTACAGCCTGAGATTCTTGCATAATAATTTCATCCATCCATTCATTCAGCACATATTAATTGAGCCTTCCTATCTGCCAGCAGAAAGAAGGAAAGAAAAATACTGAGTCCTTCTTAAAGGTTGACTCTAAATAATCTACAGGAAAAGGAAATGACTCCTGATGAGCTGTTAAGCTCTATTGCATAAGGAGGCCATCCCTTTCGTGAATGTTGAATACAGTCATTTTAGATTATTATCCTCTGGATATGTTCCAAAATTATGGGAATTAAAGCCATTTCTACAAGTAAAGGAACAGCCACAAAATTTCTACAGCCAACATATTTTCTTATTTGAAGTAAATAGCATTTACTGATACACTTTCAAATTTGAAAGTTTGGGAAATTCACTTTTTAAAAAATTCCCTTATCCTCAAGGGTTTAGGAGGATTTACAGTATACCTCCAGGTCATATGAACAACCTTAATCAGGCCATGCTTAGTAATGACTTGCTCCATGTGGGAAACTTCTAAAAAACTACTACACTTATCCTAGTTCTCATTCCTATCTGTATCCAGGCATATCTACTCTTTTGCATTCCATACCTCTTCACAGCTGCAGCCTGGAGGCAACATGCCAAGCATAACAGCTTTATCCATGTCCAGTGTAAAGAGGAGATCTCTCTGCCTTATTGGCCATGGGATAGCCCTTGCAGTTTAAAGATAGCCTCTTTTCCACCTCCCTGGAGGACCATTAGAGATAGCGACAGGATAATTTTTCTCCAAAGTTTGTAAGAAGTAGAACTTCATTTGGGTCAAATTACTCCTATGAAGCACATGCTTTCAGAAAAGGATTCAGAAGGCATCATGCCCTAATTATGGTATCTCCTTTACTCATTAAATTCCTCACCCCACCCACCCTCTATGTACTATGAGACGTTGGGCAGGTTGCTAATGACAGAGGAGCCCGAGAAACACTCATGCACTGATATAGTATGAGTGGGAAAAAGTTGTTGAATGCTCTTGAAGTTGAAACAAGAATTTTTCACCTAACCAGAAAAATGGGAGAAGAAACTAGAGATGATTACCTATAGATATGTGAGGAACTATTCATCTACAAAGAGCCAGTGTTTGACCATGAGAAGAATCTTAAACGAGTTCCCCGATGTTCCTATGGTAATGGTATCCCCGGACTTGCGAGCCTCTTCTGCACCCTCAGGGCTATGCCTCAGTAGATGCGATGAAAGAGAATATGAGTCTGAGAGGTATTTTAATGTCTTCCTCATGAGAGCCTAGGGAATTAGGAACTGTTTATCTCCTACACTTGTTCTAAAAACAAGTGCTATGGCTCTTACTCCATTTCTTGGAAAAGATACAGCTTATGATAGAGAAGAAGAAGAAAGGTCCCATAGAACTGCAGTAAATAATTGTTGTAATGGATTGTGTCTTAATGAATAAAATAGGGGACTTGAGTTCAAATCAGCATAAATTAAGAATTGAAAAAGTTAAACTTTATGAGGAAGGAGATACTGACCTGAAGTGTCTCTCAGAAAACACTTTCTAATTACAAAGAGAAAGAGAATAACATTGCAGTAGAGAAGTGTGATAGATATTACTTTTATCAAGGGGTCAAAGTAAACAGTAGCTATAAAAGTTCACATAGAAAGCCTGTCACTGGTGCTCACTTCCGCAGCACTTGAACTGAAATTGGAATGATACAGAGAAGATTAGCATGGCCCCTGTGTGAGGATGACATACAGATTGGTGAAGCATTCTATATTTTTGTTGTTTTTCAAAAAAAAAAAAAAGAAAAAAATCCTGTCACTGAATGAGACACAAGGAAAAGAAAAGAGCATCATTTTCATGACATTCCTAGTAAAAATGTATATCCTGAGCCTAATCACTAAGTAATCAGACAAATTCTCAAATCGAAGGACACTCTATGAAATAGCTGCAGACTTCAGAAGTGTCAATATCATGAAAGTCATGAAAAGATGGAAGAAATGCTTTGGATTGAATGAGATTAAAGAGACATGACAACCGTAGATGACACGTGTTACCAAATGAAACCTTACACCATACGGATACTATTGAGACACATCGTCAATAACTAAACAAAGCATAAGGACTTGAAAGTAGGAATGTATCAGTGTTAATTTCCTTATTTTAATGATTCTATTGTGATTACTGGAATATAGGAAAATATTCTTGTATTTAAGAAGCACAAGATAAAGTATTCAGGATCAGTTGATACCATCACATTAAATGATTTTTAAAAAAATTTTTTTCTCCACTTGAACCTTTCCTGCAAATTTATACTAGCTTCAGAAGAAAAATGTATACAGAAATTGAATTATGCTAGTTTTAACTATTGAATTATAATCTAGTTTTACTTGAAAAAACAAAAATATTCAATTAGTAGTTCTACTTTGAACTTAATGATTTTCCCACAGAAATTATTTGGATTAGAAAGCAATACAAAGATCTCAGAAAAAATATTTAATGTGAGCTTCCCTTCATTTATGTTTTCAAGGGGTTCTGACTAACATAAATTGATGTAAAATATTGCAGTAAGAATTTGTTTTGTAACTCTGAGATTTCATTGCTTATTTTCTTTCAGAATTTTGTTTGTGAAGCAAAATCCAGGTCAAATTGAATAGGTCTGTTCTGGTAATATTATCATTCTCAATTATAAATACGTGTTTCCTTTTCCTGTACATACTGAAATTTTCTAATCTGACAAATTGGGCATATGAAATGCAGTTTCATGCTCCAGCAAAGTGAATTCTCTACATCTATAGAGAACTGTTTGGAGAGCTTAGTAGAGTGGTTCATTTTAGCGACCCTTACATTTGTGAAATGCATTTTGCTGTGTGTTTTTGTTATTCTGAAAATGTGAATTAATGTATTTGCCTGTTTTAGAGAGCACTCATGAACTAAGAGGATAAATGCTAACAAGCACAATAACGATAATCATAGATGACACTTGGTTTATTCAGTACTAGTCTCTGTAGCTCAGGCAGTTGATAGGGGATCTGCTTTGATTAAGCTTACATCCTATTACAGAAAAAATACAAAAATAAAAACAGTCAAACAAAAAGCCCAACTAAGCAAAGAAGATAGTTGCAGAGTGTGGTAAGTATTGTGAAAAGAATAAACACAATGATGTGAGACAGAAGCCTAGCAGAAGTGAAGAGGGCCTTTCCAAAAGGGAGCGGTTCACCTGAGATATAGAGAAAACAAACCAAGAAGAAAGAGAAAACAGAGGAGCCAGCTGGAAAAGAAGAGGGCACATATGTTTCATGTAGGGACGTGGTAGGTGCAAAGGCACTGAGACAAAACAAAACAAAACAAACTGGTGTGCCTGTAAAAGAGAAAGGGCTACATGTGCCAAGAACAGTGCTAATGGTTTTCTGATTTTTTTTTCTATCTCATTATGCCTCACAGTAATCTTGTGAGCTCGGTCTTAATATGATCTGTATTTTGAGGTGACAATGCTGAGGAACGGAGGGGCAAAAACTTACCTACGATTATTCAGCCCATAAGTTGGTGGGACAGAGAAGCGTGAAGTGGGCAGGAAGCCTGAATGCAGAACCCGTGTTTTTGACATTATACTGTGATAGTTCCCAAAGAAAGTACCATAAAATATGACTTACTCTTGTTATTATAATGGCAAAAGTTGCAGACATTTTTGTATAGCCTAGAACACTCATCTTTATCTCCCTATTTCATTCCATAAAGAATGTTGTGCCCAGCTCTGAGTGCCAAGCTTTACCAAGAATATAGACAAATTGGGGAGTATTGGAAGAAGACCCCCTTGTTGGTAGGGTCTTCACAGACAAGGAATAGTTGTGATTCCATCATGAAAAAGATAATGCTCAGGAAATGAAATATTTTATATATAATATATATGTATATATATATGGACATTGTGTGGAAAAAAATAAAGCTTTTTATGTGGCCTCAAGTAGTTACAATTTAGAGAGAAATGTAGAAGCTATAAGCAATTTACTTTGATAAGGGAAATAATTTGGTAACATTTTGGGGAAGATAAAGAGACCCCAACCTGAAAATTATTTAAATAGAGCAGAAAAAGCTGTTATTAAGAGTATGGTACAGAGAAGTCAAGCAATTATGGGTAATTGAATAAGGTTCATTTTCCCCACCTTGATATTCTGTGATGGACAGGTTATAGTCAGAAGCTAGCAAAATCAGAATTAAACGTACATGATTTGGAAGAGAATGGAATAGATCTCCAATGCCAAACATAGCTGAAGAAGCAAATGGTGATCCCAGAAAAATTCTAAATAAGAGTTGCAATTGAAAATCCTAAACCTATCGTCTTCTCTAGTTATGAAGGCGACTGGTGAACTGACTCAAGCTGGAAACCAGGAGGTGCCTTCCCCTGCCGTAGTGAACATATGCTGAACTTTCTGCACTCAACTTCTCCTTTACAAAACCAATCCTGATTCCCCAGGAAATCGATCGTACACACATCTTTATTAGACTACCTGTAATTTACATCACACTGATTTTTTTTTTCTTTGTGGGTACCGGGGGTACTCAGGACCTCGTGCGCCAGCAGGCGCCCATGCCGCTAAGCGATATCACCAGCCCTTTTTTCGTATGTGGGTACGGGCAGTCAACCTCAGGACCTCGCGCTTGCCAGGCAGGCGCTTATGTCACTGAGCTATCTCACCGGCCATCACACTGATTTATTTAGCTGCGTGCCTCCTTCTAGAATAGAGAATCAGGGCCGGTGAGATGGCTCAGCGGCTTAAGCGCCTGCGCGGCAAGCGCGAGGGCCCGAGTTCGACTCCCGGAACCCACATACGAAAAAGGGGCCAGTGATATCGCTCAGCGGCACGGGCGCGCAGGCACCCGAGGTCCTGAGGTCGACCCCCCGGTACCCACAAAAAAATAAATAAATAAATAAATAGAATCGAGAATCACTGCAGGAAAATTTATTGTATTTTAAGTCTAGGAACTGCTTTTTTAAAAAAATAATAACTTAGACAAGTAGCAGAGACCTGTGGGTCCAGGGAATTGAATCAGAAGGTCAAATAAAGTTGAATTTAAAACTATATTTGTAGCCAGAATTCATTTTCCACTTACTCATCAAAGCCCTAGACATGTGCTCCTTGACTACAGTATCAGAAGAACAGTTCATAAAATATAGTTTTGGTTTAGAAGATGATAAGTTCCAAATTATTCAGTACAAGGCATGGTGAGTTATGATTGAATTGGATTTTAAATTTGAACAATTTCTTTCACTTTGTATTTGGGAGTTCTAACCAAAGAAGTCACAGCAAATTAGTTGAAACAAATGTCTTACTAAATGTCTTAGTTTATCAGTTCTTATAGAGACATAACCGGGGTCAAGTTCTTTAGAGCTCTTAAAATTTTAGTTAGATTTCTTAAATCAAGGGTAGCAAGGTCTTAGCACTGCAATAGTTATAACCTCATTGCTACTTAGGATCACGGGTATCACTGAAGAAAGATGCCCTTTGTTTGCAACACTTTTTAGCAATTACTTGCACAACTTTTAAAAGTTTTATTTCATACAGTGAAAAAGAGTGATTTATTTAAAGAATTTTCCTAATACTACTCTGTCTTAAGCAGCATTTTAGCAGTGTGCTGTTTATTACTTGATAGTGCCATATACAGAAACATAGTTCTTGGCATTAACTGAACCAACACTAACAGAAACTTTCTGTTTTGCAAGTACAGAAAACTTGTTGATTTCTGACTTGTTCTTCACTTTGGCTGTTTCTCAGTATTGATTAATTAAGATGTGTAACACAGGTGTCAGCTGGGCTTCCAACCTTTCAAAGAGCTGGGTTATTTTGGCTCAAAAGCCAGCCTGCTTCTCCATCTCCTCAAATCCTGTGGAAGTAGTAACACGTTAACATACACCAAACCCATCCAAGTGTGTCTTTTTTACAGTTCTTTGCCAAGGACTCCTAACATTTTAGTTATAAGTCTTTCTCTTCTCTAGTCTTTGTATGTACACTCTTAAAGATTGGGAACAAAGATAGTTCTGTGGAATATTGCAGTTAATCTGCTTACAAAAATTTTATTACCAGCTTATTTTTATCTATAAATTGCCATGTGCCAGAATTATGTATATCAAAACACTTCTATTTAAGCATCATCATTTAAAAATAAGCATAAAAAGTGAAAAAGCCAGTGTTCAGGTGTCTGCTGAGTTTTCTGTCTGAAACTAATTAAAAATAAGTATAGATTCAGGAAATAAAAGCTAAGTTGTAATTTTGCTATCTTTAAGTAAAAGTTTGGTTTAATTATCACTTAAATATTTTTTATTCTCCCATTTCAGGTCTTTAATTTGAGTAATCATTTTTCATCATATATTTCTTTTATATTTCCTGGGTTCTTTTAGCTCTTCAGATTATTTATTACAGATTGCTCATGAAGAAATAAATTTTGATGTCATAATTTCTCTCAAATGATGTCCATATAAGTATCTGTTTAAAGAACTTTCACTGGTATGGAAAGACCACAGTGCAATAGCCAGAGTAGGAAAAGGTAGATTTATAGAAAAGGAAAACAGGATTTTAATTCTTTGGGAGATTTTTTTCAATATTAGCCATTTCTGTTATTGATTTTAGAAATGTTTTATTTTGTTATAAAGAATAATCCGTGTTATCTTTGATATCACGTGATGTTTATTAATATTCAGCAATGTACATGCTTAAAAGGACCCTTTGCCATTCAATTAGTTTTTAACTGACGCATAAAAATTGTCATATTCTTGAGCTACCATGTGGTATTTTCTACATGTATACATTATATAATAGTCAAATGGAGATAAATATATCTATCTACTCAAATATTTATCAGAACCTTATGGTGAAAACTTTCAAAATCCTTTATTTTAGTTTTCCTGAAATATACAGTACATTGTCTTTATAGTCACTCTACTGTGCAGTAGAACAACAGAACTTATTCCTCCAGTTCAACCAGATCTTGTGTGACGACATAGACTGACCTAGGGCCGGTGAGATGGCTCAGCGGTATAATCGCCTGCCCAGCATGCGCGAGGTCCTGAGTTCAACTCCCGGAACCCACATAAAGAAAAAAAAAGGGCCGGTGATATCGCTCAGCAACACAAGCGCTTGCCCAGCAAGCGCAAGGTCCTGAGGTCGACTCCCAGTACCCACATTAAAAAAAAAAAAAAAAAAAATAGACTGACCTGGAGGACACTCTGCTAAGTGGAATAAGCTGGGCCCAGAAACACAGATACTGCATGAAGTCACTCACCTGTGCAATCTAGAAAAGTTGGTCTCACGGAAGTGTAGAGAAGAATGGTGACCAGAGTCTGCAGAGAATAGAGAAGAGAGATGGAGGAAGTTCGGGCAATGGGCCATTTAATTTTTCTTTATGTCTGTCTTTATTGCCATTTTGCAAACAAATAAAGTTGACTGAAGACTGACTTTTCTCGTGTACAGGATCATCAGTCTAAAATTCTCCAAGAATATTTTGTGCTCTAGAAAGGGCTAGGCAGCAATGGTGCCAGTCTAACTACAGTGACAGCCAAGAATTGACCTACGGAAGAACTCAGTCAGCCTCTCACATGCTACTTTTATTGACTGTCAGGGGTGTTGAGGTGATCAAACAACTGTGGCTCTTCCCCTCGGTCCCTGCCCCTGCCCTTGTCCCTCCACACCTATTGCAAGACTGCAACATAGCCATGATGGATGACAAGGGATTTGGAAACCAGTTTCCCTGAAGAAATACATGCTGGTGGCTCCAATTCTTCAGTCACATACACCAGAGTCACTAAAGTGATCACTCACCACCTTCCCCTCCTCAACCTCCACGGCTAGTCAACTCCTGAGTCCTGAATTTTTCCCTACTTATCAATCTACCTTTTTGTCTTTCTGCTTATCTCCCCTAGTTTACATTCTTCACCTTACTATTCTTCACCTAACCTGTTTCTAAACCCTCCTAATTTATCTACCTGCCCTTCTCCTTAACTCTGAAACCATATTTACCTTCATAAAATTTAAATATGACCATGACAGTGCAATCTAAATACCCTCAGTAATCTACTGGCAACATTTCAAAGCCCTTGTGCTGGCATTCAGAGCCAGCATAGCTACCCGTTTTTCTCCTGTCCTCTCCACTCACTGCCTTCCAATGTACGTCTCAGCACATAGGATTCCTGCTGTTCCCCACAGACAGCCGGACTTCTCCCTCCTGCACTGACGCTGTTCTCTCTTCCTGAATGCTGCAGCCCTAAATTCTCTCCTTGCCTTCCAATGGATGCTTGTCACAAATATCTTGTCACTTAGGAAGTGTCACCCATTTCATAATTTCATCTTTTGATCCATCTGTATTACATACTTTGTTAGGGTCCTGGGAATACTCTGTACATATTTCTGTTACACTTATACTATCATTAACAGTTTGGTTCTGTTATCTTTGGTTCTGACTGGAGGATTAGTTCCTTGATAGTGAATACTTTATGAGTTTGTTTTCTAAGTCATATATTCTTATGGGCATTTCATAAATATTTGATGAATGAGTAAAAAAATGAACAAATAAAAGCTGTATTTAGAGACATTAAGTTTTGATGGGGTCTGGGGTAATATAAAATATAGAATTTATAGCAGAGGCAATGGATTTATTGCTACCATAATGGATGCACACTTTTTCTGTGACCAGAACATGCATCTAGGAGGTCTGCCACAAGAGTGTTTTGTGATGTGTTTACAGAAGGGAGGAACAAATAGTACTGTATGGGAATTAAAGTGGAAGCTTTGCTCTTGTGATCAGCATGCTATAACTAAAACAATGAAATAATCTTGTAGGAAACGTTGGCAGAGGTCCTATCATGAGTAAAAGGATGCCAAGATATAGCTGTGTCTCACATTTCAAGCTTGAATCTCTGGCTCTCCCACCAAAGATGGGAAACAGAGCCACAGCCATGCCCCGTGTGGATAAGCACAGGGACAATAAGTGTGAAGTACAAACATGATGGTAGCAGAGACTTCCATTTACCGTGCTGCTGCTTCCTTGCTACAAGATTTTTCACTCATCAATGAGGGGAAAGTTGATCACTACCAGAGAGGATACAGTGACTAAGAGACAACCTTCTGAGCTATCTGTGAGAAGTGATTTTTCTTTTAATTTCTCAAATCAAAGAGTAATTTCCAGGGCTGCATCATGGTTTTACATTTACTGTTTCATAGGGACACAATAGCTAGACTGCAGCAACAAAGAGAAGAAATAACCCTGTCTCTCTCTTATCACTCAGCACATAAGTTTGCTTGGTTTTCCTTGAGGGCAGTTAGTTAATAGCAAGTGCTATAGAAAAAAATCCTGCAGTGAATCAACCTGCATTGCTTTCAGTCAAATTCTGGAATATTAAAATGCACTCTACTCATTTAGACCAAACCAGGGAAATATAAAGGTCATAACATTAATCATAAAGTCACCTAATCACTGCATCTTTTCCTTTTAGAAGTGATGGCTTGTCAGTGGGAGCTAGGAAAAAAACCTTCTGTAGTCCCTAGGGCTTTTTAAATTTCATCTGATTTTCTAATTTTGATTAAATACTTGAGCCCTGGGTACAGCAATCGAAACACTGCCGTATTGGACTTCATCACTGTCACTTCCATTTCATAATTTTTTTCCCATTTCATAATTTAAAAGGAAAGATGGCAGAGGAAACCATAGTTGCAACTATTCAACAGCATTTTTAAAAATTACCTTTTTTTCTCCATAGCAAATTACAGGTGGGCGTACCGGCTCCCTCCAGCCTGAACTTCCAGTTCCCTGGCCTTTATACTCCCACCATCCCATCCTACTGATCTCTGCTTAGCCCTGTGACTACTTACCCTCTCTGCTTGCCCATCAGGGCTGTGAATTTTTCCAGGAAATCTTTTTAAATTAATAAAACAAAAATACACAATCTATCTACAAGGTCATGGTCTCTCACCTCAGCAGAGACCATGATAGTGTCCATCACATAAAGGTTCACTATCCCATTCTTCACTATTTTCTCGTCTATTTTCTCACCCACCTCTCCCTCACAGTGGATGATCTTGACTCCACTTTTCCTGAAACCATAGAAAAATGGGTTGAGAAGGTTTGTACTGTCAGCCCATGTTGTCCTATTTAATCTACACAATCTGAGAAGGAGAGATTAATATTCCTGTTACAATAAGGTAACTGAGACTGATGTGAGTGAGGCTTTTAGATGGTAGAGTTGGGCTTCATCTGCATTCCCAAACTATTGTTCCTTCCATGGGCTGTGATCCAACATAAAACAGAAACCCTGGGGCATGATCCTTCAGATTTCTTATTCCCGTCTTCTAAATGTAGCTAGATCCACATGACTCCATCTTTCCATGATTTTCTTGTTTCTTTTCCTCTTATGAGAGGCTAATAATCTTCCATCCATGGTCAGTATCTCAGCCCCTTCAGGACCTTCATCACTGACCTCCCTTAACTTCAAACTCCTTTTTTCAACAACTCTTTCCTCTTGGTACACAGCATGCACCTACTTATGTTTCCCTCTGTCTTAAAGAAAATTTTATTCCTCATCTTTGCAGCTGTTTCTAAGTGCTAGATTATTCCTTTCTTTAATTCTCTTTTGTCACCTCCAGTTCACTTTAATCTGAATTCCAAGTTTGTGCTTTCATGGAAATTGTTTTATTCTAGGAATATTAGGTTTGCAGTGAGGAAGAGCAGTCCAGTGATCACTCTTCAGTCATGGACACATGGGACCTGTCTGCTGTGTGTAACACCCAATCTGGGATGGTCTCATTGTTGAGACCGTCTTTCTATGACTTTCATGAAACTATTTTCTCTTAGATTTTGTGGGGGTTTTTTTCACGTCACTCAGTCTTAAATTCATTTGGTTCCAGCACTTCTCCTTATGTTCCCTAAATATTAATGCTGTCCGTATCTTGTCTGCATTGATCCTCCTCCAGTTTACGCTAACGGAACTGCTTCATCCACATCTGTGGTTTTGTACTACTGTCTGCATACTGATGTTCTCCAGTCTCGATCTGTATTCCAGAACTCTCAGTGGCTCCAAGACCCATGTTTTTGATTTCCTATTGAATGTTCATGGACATCTCAAGTCTAGAGACCCAAAGCCAAATTCAGAATGTTCCTTTCTTCCCGTACTCCCTGCTAAAGTGACTGGTACCACGATAGTACCGCTCTTCTCTTGTCAGGTTTCCGGGAATCATTATCTGCTCTTCTCCCTTTCTCACTTCCAAATATCTTCTCAGATGTTCCGAAATTCTCCAAGATAACATTCTACTTTTTGTCCTCAATTCCATTGCATAAATTTGTACCCCATAACTTCTTGTCACAACAAAAAGTTTTATTATTGGATTTATTTCATTTTCTGATTTAAGCAATGGGTTAATTATGGTCCCTTATGAGTGTCTTCATATTTATTATTTTTATTGATTCCATTTATACTTGCTACAGATTATCAGATTTTGATTAATAATCTCTAAAGCAATAGCATTTCACTATGTTATTGTCCTTAGATCTTTTTTCATCTTGTGTTTTTATTTTTTTCCTTTGTGTTCTGCAGCAAACTTAAATTTACTGTACCGCGGAGCATCACTACTTGTTTTGTCAGGTTTTTTTGTATGGGAGTTTTTCCAACTTCAAAAAGTTCTAGAATTTTAAATAGGAAGCAAGCCCACAGTAATTTTACAAAATATTTTATATTATTAATACATGTTTGTAATATATAATGATTATATTCACCATGGGGAGTTGATACATGCACATAATGTATCTTAATTCACTTTTTCCTCGTCTACCTCTCCTCTTCCTTCCCCCCTCCCTCCACCTCTTGGTCCCCTGCCTCTTTGCAAAAGATCTATCTTCCTGTTTCCTACTATCTTTTATTTTGCTCTTTAATTTATTTGTATTTTGGGTTTCTCATATAAGACAAATCATGGAATATTTAAACTTTTGTGTCTGATTTATTTCACTTAACATTGTGGTCTCAAGTTGCATCCATTTTCCTACAGATGACTCCAGTTTATCCTTATTTATGGCAGAGTAGTACTACATTGTGTGTCAGTTTCATATCCATTCATCTAAAGGCCACTTCTAAGATTTAACTATTATGAGTTGTGCTGCTATAAACATGGGTATACATGCACCACTGGGATGTCTCTAGTTCTTTTGGGAAGAGACATTAGAAGGGGAAGAGCTGGGTCTAATGGAATTTCTAGTTTCAAATTTTTGAGGAATTTCAATACTGATTTCCATAGTGGTTGTACTAGTTTACATTCCCACCAACAATGTAGAAGAGTTCCTCGGCTTACAGTGTAGAGAATCCTGAATAAAGTTTATTTAAGTCAGCTAGTTCCTACAGATGTTACTATAGTCTTTCATTTCAATGTTATACTTAAATTTTCATTTTTATATTTTTATATGTGAATACGTACAGACACAAATGTTTCCTTACATCAAAATCTGGACTACAGGTTCATTAAGATTAAAAGCAGTCTTTGTTTTTCTGAACAATATCTCGATCTTTAATGAATCAGTTCTAAGTCTACAAATTTGAATCTTGTTAAATAGTAGCAGTTTATGGCAAACTTAGTACTAAATCAATATTGGGATTTTTCTCACATTCCTAGGAATTTTCAGTGGATCCCTGCTGAGGAACTTATACAATATTAAAATAATATTAAAATTTTATACAAAATTATAATTTTACCTATTCCTATGATATTTAAAGGCAAGACCCAACAAAAATAATGCAAAAACGAAAAGGAAAAGGAATGAGGGAGTGATTTTTTTCTTTCATTTTCATTTGTATCCTTTACTCCAAATATTAAAAACCTTACATTGGCATATTATTTTATTCATTCCCTCCTTATTTTACACTTTAGTTTTCTTCACTTGGTATGTTTGTGTTAATGACTGGTAGACTAATATTTTCCCACCCAGAACGTTTTGTAAAATGTGTTCCCCTCCAGAACACTGACTGGTCAGTATGCGTAGCATGTGGGTATGGAAGACTGGGTAACTGTAGACATTCTTTTGAAACATTCATTATTTCAGTGGATGTTTATTTAACCATCAAGTGCCAGGCTCCAAGACGCTGAAATTACAACATGAATAAGAAACGGACATACTGTACCTCAGATGCATACACGGAGGCTGTAAGGACCACATGAATCTCGTGGGCAGAGATCAGAGCGGCAGAGATCGCTCTGTCTTGCTCACCAAAGCCTCCTTACTTCCCACTGGTGGGCCCGGGCCCCCGTGATCACCTTTTCATCTCCTGTAGAATTCCTTGGCATCCATTCTCTGCTCACTAGTCTAAGCCGATCTGCTAACTTCTGAGTTTTGTCTGAACTTTTCTGCCACTGTGAGTTCGCTCATGCTCATCACCCCACACAGTATGTGCTTAGTTTGTGTATCAAAAGTCTGTCCATTCTTCAAGGCCTATGTTAGTACGCTGTTGCTGTCTTTGTTTACTTTGCTTCAACATATCTATTCTTTTGGCATTTGTGAATTTACTTAACCCCTGCACACGCGTGCGCACACACACGCGCGCACACACACTCACCCTTCTGGAATGTAATAAACCAGGAAGCAAGCAAACAAGCAAACTCGAACTCCTGCATAACCCCTACAAAGTCTGGAATTGCTTCGCATTCCGCTGGGAACAGAGGGTGTGCACTATGCAAATACTGAATACATACATTCGGTACACAAAGTCTGCTTCACAAACATTTGATTTCTTTTTACTCCTTTGCCAAACTCAGAATTTGGCAATCACATGCAGAGGATATAGACAAGTTAATGGAAAAAAATCCAGTATGTTAAATGCTCCAGTAGACATGGGCACAGGAAATTTGTAGGAGTGTTGCTGAATCCTTAACATTAATTAATGGAAGAAAGAATGGATAGATATGCAAATGAAAGATTTATCTTAATCCTCAGAATTAAATTCTCCAAATGGGTAAATCAACTTTTTAATCTGCTGTAACTAGTCAGTGTCCTAATTTTTCCTGTCACAATATTCTCTAATAAAACATAGGTACAAACAGTTTAATTCTAGTGAGCTCTGTGTATCTGCTTTCTGGGATGCATAACCCTCAGCTTCACTATCTGGACTCAGGTGGACCCATTAAAATCATTAATGTGAGAATTTATAAAAATAATGCTTAAACAGAAGATCAGTTTCATTAAAGATAGATAAAATGTAGCAAATGCTTCTGTTACCTGTGTTTCATTTCGGCACAATTTGGCACTTTACTAGCTTACTTCCCTTGGTTTTATAATCCTCCTAATTTTGAAGAAGCTGCCTTTGAGAGTGCCTTGCATGATGAACCTCAGTTTTTTACTTTTTCTGAATTTTTTCTTTTCTATTTTTAGTTCTTCACACAAGAAAATTCTTTCCCTTTTTCTGGCCTCTTTCATTTTGCCTTTTAATCATAAAAATTAAGGAGGTATCTTGAGCCTGTACTTTGCCGAGAATCATGATCTAGTAGAGATTTTAAAATGGACCCACAATCTGTAATTTTCATGTACTTCAGACATAATCCAGTTATCTACAGCATTGTTCTGTATGAAGTTAACATAGGTTTCAGACTTCAAGTCTTTCTTTATCTCCTTCTGCAGAAGTTTAGTAGGAACTATTCAACCTAATTGTGGTATAATAGTCAAGTGAGACTGACATTTGACATTAGAAATGTTTCTTTAATAGGTCATTTTGGTTTTATTTTTATGATTTCAGGTTTGATCCCCAAGAGCTCAAACTCATAAAAACAAAAAAGTTTATCATTTTTTGTTTCATTCAACAGATCCTTATTGAACACCTACTATGTGCCTTTTAAAAATAGGTAATGATGGCCGGCGAGATGGCTCAGCGGCTTAAGCGCCTGCCCGGCAAGCGCGAGGGCCAGAGTTTGACTTCCGGATCCCACATACGAAAAAGGGGCCGGTGATATCGCTCAGCGGCACGGGCGCATGCTGGCGCGCGAGGTCCTGAGGTCGACCCCCCAGTACCCACAAAAAAAATAAATAAATAAAAATAGGTAATGATGTGTGGAATCAATACATAAAGAAATAATATATTAGAAGAAGCAAAATAAATGAAGGACAGAGCATTGAGACTCACCAAAGGAGGAAGTGTATTTTATACAAAGTATTCACAGGAAATCTTTCTGGTAATTTGATCAGAGACTATAATGAAAGCAGAAATGAGCCATCCAAACCTTGTAGACATCTGGGGGAGCATCTCAGAAAGAGTTGGCAGTAAGGACCAAGCTTTTTATATGTTCAGGGAACAGAAGAGAAGCCAGTGTGGCTACACCCGAGTGACCAATGTGAAGTGGTAGGAAATGAGAGCAGACAGGACATAAGTAGTGATCACATAGATCTGTTGGCCATGGTAAGAATTTTTTGTTCTATTTCGGGTGAGATGGAAAGGCAATGAAAGGGTTTGTGTCAAGCAGTGATACATAATCTGGCATATACACTATTTTTTTTTAGTATGCGGGTACCGGGAGTTGAACTCAGGACCTCGCGCTTGCCAGGCAGGAGCTTATGTTGCAGAGCTATCTCACTGGCCCTACACTATTTTTAAAAGTCACTTTAGTCACTGAATTATATTGGTTTTATTTTGCTCATAACAAATTACTGCATATGTAATGGTATCTCAGTTCACAAACCTAATTTGTTCCACGATTCTGGAAAACTTGGCCTCATTTGTGTTCATGTGGAAAAGATGGCCATGGTCACGTTCACCACCCAATGCAGAGTTCACAAACAAAAACCAAATTGTTCACAAACAAAAGTACTCATAAACAGAGATACCACTCTACAGCGACTTAAAACAACACAGACTTATTATCTCAGAGTTTCTGAGGGTCAGGAGTGGGAGGAGAGGGCCTGCTTAGATGAGTTCTTTGGGGCCTCACAAATCTGACATCAAGGTATCTTATTTGAGGCTTGGAGTCCTCTTCCGAGATCATTCAGGTTGTTGGCAGAATTGACTTTCTAGAGTTTATAGCACCAAGGTCCCTGGTTGTTGCTTGTTCTGGCTGGAAGCCTGGGAGCCACTCTCTGCTCCTCAAATTGGCCCTTAGGTCCTGGCCACACAATGTCTCCCAATCCAGTGAGTCCTCAAGACCAGTAGGAGAATCGCTCATGCTTGGAATCTCTCTCCAACTTGCCAGGGGATTTTTTATAGCAATCACAGCAGCAATTTCCCCATCACCTCTGTCATACAGTGTGACCTAATGAAGGGAGTGAGTCTCCCCTTCCATGCACAAGGCCTGCCCAGCCTAGAGCTGAGAGTATTACAAGGGAGTGGGACTTCAGGGGATGTGTCCATCTAAAATTTCCACCTACTGCATAAGTGGAGAACAAGATTGTGGAAAAGGCAAAAGTCCAACCTGTAGACCAGTTAAAGCACTAGAGATGTCTAAGCCAGAGCTTCTCAAAATTTTATGCTTTTGAATATCCTGGCAATGGTGTTAAAATATAGACTCTGACTTTATAAGGCTGTGCTGGGTCCTGACTCTTCTAACAATCTTCTCTTGGGTGATGCTTCTTGTGGAATAGCAAAGTGTAGACAAGTGGTGGCAGTGGCCTGAGCTAGGATGGCAATGATAGAGATGAGAAATGATCCAACTAGGGATGGATTTTGAAGGCAGACCCAAAAGGGCGGCTCCCTGAGGGTGAATCAGAAGCATCTAAATGACTTCTAAGTTTAGAGGATGGCAAGGACTGTAGGAGGAGTTCATTCCAGAGCAGAATTCAAGAGTTCAAGTTTGATATGCCAAGAGAAAGATGCCATTTAGAATCCAAGTGGAGATGGAAGCATGATAGAAAAGAGCAGGCTTATATTTATACATTTCATGCATTATTATCTGAGAACTAAAATTTCATGTGTCTGGGAACCTCAACTGTGTGACTCGCACTTGAAATGTATTTTAAAAAATGTCAGCAATGAAAATGACCTTATTGATTCATTCTTCAGTTTGGCTCTCTGCTTCTGTAACACTGACATCAGTAAAATAAGCAGCGTTGTCACCATGCCAAAGTTCCTTACAAGACAAATCAACATCTCATTACTCAAATCATTGCAACTATTCCTAGAAGCCAAAATATGCATCACTTGCATATTTAAAGTACATTTTACTCAAACACCCTCTAGGAATAGAGCCAAATTTCAAAATAAAATAAGTTTTCAGCACCTATTCAGGTATTCAATAGATATCTCACTATGAGATATATTACCTAGCTTCTCTTTGAATATGGTTTTATGGTGTGACCAATTGTTAATTCTTTTGTGGGCTAAATTATGCAGATTAGCTTTGTCATATTATGAGAGATGGCTTTAGATTGAGCTTGCATTGGAGTTAGTCCTCATTGTCTCGTTTATAACATACACTAGAGTTATACCAAATATATAACTTATAATTTATAATTATAACATATAGTTTCCCTAAAATTTGATCATGTGATATCTTGAACTTACCTATTCACATTTTCTTAAAGCAAAGCATTCAAAAGTATATTGGGGGCCGGTGAGATGGCTCAGCGGCGTAAGCGCCTGCCTTGTAAGCGCGAGGGCCCGAGTTCGACTCCCGGATCCCACATACGAAAAAGGGGCCGGTGATATCGCTCAGCGGCACGGGTGCCTGTTGGCGCGCGAGGTCCTGAGGTCGTCCCCCCGGTACCCACAAAAAAAAAAAAAAAAAGTATATTGGGGGCCGGTGAGATGGCTCAGCGGCGTAAGCGCCTGCCTTGTAAGCGCGAGGGCCCGAGTTCGACTCCCGGATCCCACATACGAAAAAGGGGCCGGTGATATCGCTCAGTGGCACGGGCGCCTGTTGGCACGCGAGGTCCTGAGGTCGACACCCCGGTACCCACAAAAAAATAATAATAATAAAAAAAAAAGTATATGTACTGCAAAAACAGTGCTACCATTCAGCTGTTTGTGTAATGGCAGAAATACTAGAGTTTAACCGGAGAAAAATTTAAGACTTGGATACACAACATTTGAAGTGTTTTAATAAAATGGTACATAGAACATATCTGTTTTTAGCACTGTTTTGGTGTTAATCTAGTGAAACAAGGATACTGGAGATCATTCCTGGTTTCAGGTGGGAATGAGCCAAAGTCAAATAGGGTAGTTTGGGTTCAAAGGACTGTTAATTCTGTGGATCAGATGCACGTTCGCTGCAAACATAAATCTTTACAGAAAGCTCTGTTTTGTTTTTTCTTATTGTTAAAAATGAGACTTGGTAGGATATATATATATATATATATATATGTTATATATATGTATATGTATGTGCATGTGTGTATATGTATATGTTATATGTATGTTATATATGTTTCATATGAGAACATATGAAACATGTGTAGAATGTGAAACAACACAACTCAATAGCTAAATGTGGAAGTAGGCTACATGCCCATCAACAGGCAATGGATAAAGAAAACAAAAATATAAATAAAAGTATAAATAATTTAAAGAGCAAAATAAGAGATAGACGATAGACAGGAAACAGGGAGGTACACTGTGGAGATGGAAAAAGGATCAATGAGGGGAACAGGAGAGAGGAGAGAGGAAGGAAAAATAAAAAAGATCAAGATGGGATATGTATATGTACCAATTCCCCATGATGAATGTATTTATTGTGAATTGCAAACATATACTAATAAAAATATTAAAAATAGACTAATATAGTCATAATTGTTTTATGAATTCGTGCAAAGATATTCCAATTTTCCTACTATGGTATCTAGTTCTTATGCAATATCTTCACATGTTATAATACAAAATTAGCTTTTGTGTGGTAATTTTAGAAACTAACTTCCTTACTCTTCTTCTTTTCCTAGGTGCACTGAATCAAAAAAACTGGGGAAAGAAATATCCAACATGTAATAGCCCAAAGCAATCTCCTATCAATATTGATGAAGATCTTACTCAAGTCAATGTGAATCTGAAGAAACTGAAGTTTCAGGATTGGGATAAGGCATCACTGGAGAACACATTCATTCATAACAGTGGGAAAACGGGTAAAGTATTTGCACTCTGTTGGCCTTTAATAAGTTTTTCAGACTAGAATAAGTTAGTTCCATTTTCCTTTGAATAATTTACTGTGAACTGAATGGAGAGTATTGATATAAATTTACACAATACTTGGAAAATTTACACAAAAATTAAATGACCAATACTTTCTGTTATAACAGTGATGCTGCCACATGAAGAAGTGATAAAGATACTGTAATTATAGATAATGTAACTTTAATAACGCCATCACTGGTAGTTACACAGTCAATCAGGATTCCTATATGTTGGATATTATAGTTGATCTTTCTTGCTTACCCTTATGCAATATTCACTATTTGGATATGAAAAAATGTGATCAACTTATAATTAAAATTTAACAAAACAAATTATTTACCCTTCTGGGTCGAAAGTTTAAAATGCTAAACCATCCTTAGAATATGCTTGTTAAGTTGCTCTTTTTTGAGACTATCCTTTTTAAAAAAAAAAAAATCTTTTTAAATTTCAGTAAGCTATATGTTAACAAAATAATTTTCAGAAAATGAAACCTTTCCATGGTTGATATTACAGTTTAAATAAATATATTCAGTGTTCATTCAGACCTGGGATGGCTGAGCCACCTTCAGTAGGATTGGGCTTCCCTCCGTCCTTGATCCAGTCCAAGACGCAGGTTCTGGACCTGACAGAGCCTGGGATGATTCCAGGAGGGCAAGCACAGGGGCAAAACAACAGTGTGATAAGGAGTAGAAACAGGCTGAGGCTGAGAAGGTGGGGGTGCTCCCAGGAAAGACTTATTTCAGACCTCTGTTCTTCTCTCTCTACTCATTCTGCTCACTGCCATCAAGTACCTGAGGGAAGTGAGCCTCAGAGAAATGGTCACCTGGGGATACCAAGCAGTGCAGGAGGACCGACTGTCTTCTGCACTCAAAGATACACAGTAGTTATGGTCTTAGGCTTCCTTTACATTTATGATAATAAGATGCATGAAGTATATTTTGTAGGAATACAAATTTGAGCTTCCAAACTAACTTTTTAACTTTTCATATTTATCAAACAAATGATTTTCCTAACATATCTTAATGAGAAAAAATTTAGTTGATATTTATAATTTTGACTTTCAGACACTTAGATGAAATTTCATCATTTTTTCTTTTGTTCTATTGTAGTGGAAATTAATATCACTAATGACTATCGTCTTAGTGGAGGACTTTCAGAAATGGTGTTCAAAGCAAGCAAAATAACTTTTCACTGGGGAAAATGCAATATGTCATCTGATGGATCAGAACACAGTTTAGAAGGACAGAAATTTCCACTTGAGGTGACTCAGTGTTTCCACTTGTTTCATTTCATTTCTAAATCATTGAGATTCTATGTAGCATATAATTTGAAATTAAAATTTTATAATGCATAGTTATATTTTGGTTCAATTTTGATTACTTAATTAATAGCTGCCTTCCTTTCTAGACTAAGCTCAAGGAGCATAAGATTCATCATTGATTTTACACTTTGAGGTACCCAGAATGCCACATACTGTACTGGGTGATCCATAAATGTGATGAGTAAATATTTTATCAACATTGTAGATTATCCTTTGACTTAATTTCTTTGATTATAATGAGAAAAATCTTGAGTCTTAAATTTAATAAAGGTAAATATTATTATAATTAAAAAATAAGCATTTCAGACATCTGGAGAGAGTATAAATTGGCATGAAAGTTGCTTGACTTTATCAGGAATTTTCCTGGGCATTGTGGTGCATGTCTGTAATCCCAGCACTTAGGAGACTGAGGTAGGAGGATTGCTGTGAGTTTGAGGCCAGCCTGGGCTACATCATGAGTTTAAAGCCAGCCTGAACTACATAGTAAGATCTTGTCTCGAAAAAATAAAAACAACAACAAAAAAAGAATTTTAAATGATTTATTCTCAGTACTCATCATTTCAGTTTGCAGCAGCTATAGATGTATTAAAAATTATATGTAAATATTTGTTTAAAAAGATAATTAAATACATTATGATGAACTATAACAGGTTTTATAAAAATTATGTTTTTGAATGTGTACATACACCAAAAATTCATGATATTAATTTTTTTTTCTTTTTGGTACCAGGAGATTGAACCAAGGGCCTTTATACTGAGCTACATCCCCAGTGTTTTTTTTTTTTTTTGAGACAGTGTCTCCCTAAGTCACTAAATTTCCCAGGCTAGGCTCAAAGTTAATTATCCTTGTGCCTCAGCCTTTCAGATGTTGGGATTACTGGTGTGTGCCACTATGCCTGTCATATTAATATTTGACATTTTTAAAAAATTTTTTGAAACACAGGCCAATGTGTAGTCCGGTAGTTAATAATAAAAATGAGACTGGGCTGAATTATCACTTAAAGGGCTAAAAATCCTTATTTAAAAGTGTGGATTAGCACATTCACATTTATGAGTTATAATTTGGGGGCTTTTTTATTTAATATATCCTTAAAGAAAATCACATTTTTAAAATTTGGTTTGTCAAAGAAGTAAAAGTCAACCACTTAAGCGCATAACATTTCACTTTAGAGTTTTGCTTTCTCACGATATTGTTTATTTAAACAATGGTACAATTTTTTTTTAAAAAGCAATAAATGACAAAAGGCCTTGAACGATCAAAATCAATACTAAATAATTTGTTCACAAAACCTCATTCTTTTATATTTCAAAAGCTTCTCAACTTGTCTTTCAGAAGACTTGTTTGTTTGCTGTTTGTTTTTAAAAATACTTTCCATTTGATTGTGCAAGCAGGAACCCCAAGGAGTGTTCTTGACTTGCTCTTTTTTTTTTTTCTTTTTTTTTTCCTGATCTTATATATCCCAAGATAAAGACTTCTTAGTTCTCAGGACAAACGCTGCGGGAAGACAGAAAACAATCCATACCACTGTTGTTGCTTACATAGATTATTAAGTGTCGCTGTAACTGGTCTCTCTCCTGTCTTGGCTGTTTCAGTCTATCCCTGCCCCACCCCAACCCTTCCTTACCTGTATTAGCTGAAGGGCCTCAGTGACTTTCCCTTGCCTCAACCCCAATCTGTTGGGACAACCTCATAATCCTCCTTGGTGTGGCCCCTACCTCCGTCTCCCCCCTCATCTGTCTTTTCTCTCTCACGTTGGCTCAGCTGAATCACAAGAGATGGTTTTCAATTTCTCACACTTTTATTGCTTTGCTATAGGCCTTTCCCCAGGCTTCTCCTTGTGATGTAAACACGCATGCATCTCTCCCACCTTTTCAAATGGCTAAAAGCTGCCGTTGGGAAGGGTCAGTTAGAAACCCTCTCTCTGAAAAGGCTCTGCTGATTCTCCCATGGCAGAAGCAGCTGCCACCCTCTGCTTCACAGGAAATTTCTCACATCAGAGTAGTAACCACCCTTAAACAGTCTTTCTGCTCTTGCTAAATTATACAGTTACTCAGCTCTGTCACTTGAATTGCAAACCCATGACCTGAGGAGCACCGAGTTATCAATAGGAACAGAGGCAGTTACAGACAGATATGTGGACTGAGGGAGAAATTAGCAAGTTTAGTTCCCAGCAAGACAGCAGAATTAAAATAGGAAACTTAAAACTCTTGGTATTTTTTGGTGGGAACAGTCTTTGAGAATTTCAGCATTAGTAGAGCACAGGGTAATAATATCCAAAAAAGGTAACCCTGGACTATCAAGGAAAAGCATTTGTACTAAAGAAATAATGAACCCTATATTTGAAAAAATTCAGCAAAATAGTTAAAATAATCTTTGGTTTATATTCATATAAATTTATATGTGAAAATTACTCTAGTGAATTGTTCCTATAATGTTCATTGGTTAAATAACATCAGAGTGTAGTAATTGCTATTCTAGATATGTCTAACTTTGTGTTTTCTCCCGCATTAGGGGATGATAAAGGATAGTTTGTATTTCGGTAGCCTGGTAATTGGTAAAATATTTTGAAAATATACAAAATGTAGAATTATACAGTTTAGGGGATTTTTCAAGTAGAATTTATCAGTGTTCATTTTATTGTCTCTTTGTCTACTTTGGTGATGCTTTTGAATATAATAAAGGTGTCATTGTTACATTTATAGATGCAAATCTACTGCTTTGATGTGGACCGATTTTCAAGTTTTGAGGAAGCGGTTAAAGGAAAAGGGAGGTTAAGAGCTTTGTCCATTTTATTTGAGGTAATCATCACATAAAGATTTAGAACTAACTTAATCCCTTAAAAAAATCCCATGGAATATTGATGTGAAATATCACGCATACTTTGTTACAAGTGGAAGAACTCACAACCACAATGGCAACTGGTGGTCATTTTCAAAAAAGCTGACCCTTGGCTGGTCTGTTTAGAAGGGGACTCAGACTCATTAATGGGGTGGGATTCCTTCAACTGGAGCAAACCGTTCTGCAAGTGTGTAGATTTGTTCATTTTTACATGCAAAGTGTATTAATTATATAGCAGTATCTGGGAATTGTGACATTTCAAATTTTATTTTTTCTAGTATAAAATGTAAGAGCTATGTGGTTTTTGTTTTGTTCTTACCTGGCTATGAAGAGGAAAGTGTGTGTTTGGGACACATTATTTTTGATACTTAAAATGGAATTCAGTAATCTTTACATTTTCATTAAATAGTTTATCAGTTGTTTTATCCTGTTTTTAGAATGCCATTCTTCTTTGACAGGTTGGAATGGAAGAAAATTTGGATTACAAAGCGATTATTGATGGAGTGGAGAGTGTGAGTCGTTTTGGTAAGCCTTTAGAGAAGTATCTTCCTTTAGGATTTTACTTTCATGATTCCCTCTCTGGTTTTTAGACCTTCAGACTTGTACTGAGCAATGAAAGTAGTTTGCTTGTTTCTCCAGCTGGCAGGCAGCATGTAGTGTGTTTTTTCAGCCTCCGTAAATGCCCGAGCCAATTCCCACTATAAATCCTCTCCCATCTATCTATCTATCATCTATCTATCCATCTGTCATCAATCTATGTCCTATTTATTCTTTTTCTGCAGAGAACCCTAGTAGAGATACCAATAAATTCTTTGTTGTTTTCTATACAAGAAACCTAGAAGCTTGTTTTTAAGTCACTTTCTTAAATCATCAACATTAAAAATGAGTTACATGATGATTCACCAATTAAATGCCATATGGTCAAAACAGTAGGTATTTGCCAATATAACCCCCTCAAAATGTCCAACAATTAAATGAAATAAAAATAAAATGGAACCCAAATTTAAAGTATTCTACTTTGATGCATGACTTTTTTTTACAATACAGTACAAAAAATTCACTTGTTCTAAAAGGTGAAAATAAGTACTTTTTAAAGAGGAACAGTCTCTCACTTTTCAATATGCTTCTCACTAAATAAGGGACAATTTACCAAAAACTGCAATACAAAAATCATAAAATATTAATGTAAGTAGGAAAATGAAATTTTCTGACTTTATTCTTAAAGATTACATTATATGTTTAAGATGCATTTATCTATTCTGCTTATACATTTCTCACTAAATAAGAGACAATTTACCAAAAACTACAATGCAAAAATCATTAAATATTAATATAAGTACAAAATTGAAATTTTCTGAATTTATTCTTGAAAACTACATTATACATTTAAAGTGTATTTATCTATTCTGTCTCTGCAGTATACATTCCTTAAATATTTTAACTTCTAATATGAAGCCAGTTGGTTTTATAAAAATCATATTTTAAGGTAAAAAAGGAATTGATACTCAAGTTAAACTTATTTACTAGTGGGTTTCTTTTTTTGTGGGTACCGGGGGTCAAACTCAGGACTTCGCACGCCAGCAGGCGCCCGTGCCGCTGAGCGATATCACCGGCCCTTTTTTCGTATGTGGGTTCCAGGAGTCAAACTCAGGACTTCGCGCTTGCCAGGCAGGCGCTTACGCCGCTGAGCTATCTCACCGTCCCAACTGGTGGGTTTCTTGATAAATTGTTTGTTTCACTCATGTAAGGGGATAAGATTTTTGCAAGAAGGTGAATGCTTACATAGAACAAAATGCAGTATTCTATGATCTTGTTCTGCCTCCTGTCTCAAGGATTTTGTAATTTGTCATGGCAGATGTTTTTGACAATATTGGCAATAGACCACAAACCTATTCTTTCTGTTATTTTATTTTTATTAAGCACTCACAGAAACAATATTACTGCTGCCCTCTGTTACCAATAAAATGAGGATTATCCCTCTCTGGGGAGCTAAAAATTTTGAAATCAGAAAAAAACACTCATGCAGATACTTTCTTAAAAGCAGAAGCCTGTCCTAGGATTGATTCACCTTTGTCAGTTACATGTGAGGATCTGAACTGGCCAACCTTTTCAGAAGTCAGGAATATGTGAACTCCTGCAGGCCAGCTTGCTTTCTTTTTTTTCTTTTTCTTTTTGTTTTTCTTTTTTTAAAGGTGTAATCAAATGCAAGATGAAGCTCACATCTTCCATGCACTTAGATTGCAAAAGTCAACATTGAATACCGTAAGCAACACTTAGTTTTCCCTCTCATTAAGCCAGAAAGTGGATACTATCCAGACTAAAAGGGCAGCTAGTCTGAATTCCAACATTTTTTTAAAAAATGTATAAAATACGGATCCTGAATATTACTATGCCTTGAACCACCCTGTGGTGACTACAAAATGATGTTAACACTGGCTTGTTAACCCTGCCTCGTATAACTGTGGGACGTTCTCCACTTTCTTTTAAGGCTTCTTTGGCTATTTTGGGGGGTCAAAACGTGTGCTCCTAGAATAAATTTACCTATATTATTTCACTAAAGTTTCTGTTTTAGTATCTGCAGTACTGTTTTTAAGCCATTGAGGGTGGTGATTCATTAGAATCTTGACTGGCACTTATGTGGCAGATTATTACTGTCCCTGATAATCTGGATTCCCTAATAGCAGTGCTCTGCCTATATTCTGGCTCTCAGTTTGGAAGTAGAACAAATAGTTTCTTGAACTGGTTGGAAGTGTACTGGTTTGTTCTTTGTCCACCTACCTGTGCACCAACTCTCCATCTCCTTTTTTAACAAAGACCAAAATCTTCCATGTCTGTCAACTCCTTGCCTCCAGATTTTTAATATTTCAGTAGACTCATCAAGGACACTAAAGCTATCCATTTGGCAGGTGGTGGTACAGGACTTACCTCCTAGTCTGTTTACAAAGTTTGTTCCACTATACTGACATTTATATTAGTTTTATGTTTCAGAACACACATGAACTATTTGCCAATCTGATTTCAATCCTTATTAGATGTGACTGGTCCAAACTAAAGATATGTCTTCCTAAAGTTAAACATTTCTATTTTCATAGTTCTGGACTTAATGTAGCCCTAATTCTGAGTATAGAAGATCCCCTAATGCACAGTAAACTGAAGGTTTCCCAGTATTGGCTGTCAGCCTTTGCTGCAGTGAACCTTGAGGATTGAAGGCAGAGATTCTGGGACCACTGTCAAACTTCCAAATCCTGCTCTATATTCTCCATATAATATGAGTTATCCATAAAACAACACGTAACACATGGCAGTCATAATTCTAGTTATAAAATCTATCTTATAACGTGGACTGATTTTTCATTTCCTATATTTGTCTCTAAGAGACAAATTCTTTTCCTTTCTTCCACCATACCTATTTTGTACTCAGCATAGTTCTGTTCATGGAGTAGGAAGAGAAATGGTGATTTTCAGTGATAACAGATATTAATATTCCCCAAGCAGCATCTACAAAAAAAGAGAAATATTAGTTGAAATCATTCTAATTGCAAAGAAGACACACACCCAGGTAACATTATCAGTGATGCTCAAGTGGGTGTTCTCATCAGAATGCTTTATGGTGCTTGCTTAATCTCAAATGCAGCCCAGAAATTTGTATGTTTAAAAATCCTCGCAAGCAGTTTTGAATATCACTATCGTAAATACTAGGAGTTGGCTGTAAGTATTTAGCAGCTCTTCCCTAGTGTTTATCATTATTAGGGCCCTTTCTCTCAGTCTCTGTCCTTTCCAATTTTTCTCCTCCCACCAGCAACCTCCCCATGGAAGCATCTGACCGGTTAGTTGGTCCATCACTGGTCAGTTTACGTGAACAGTCATGGTGTGAGTGAACAGCTGACCCCAGAAGAGCATTGGCTCGAATGTGATTCAGATGAAGACTGTTGATTTTTTTTGTTTTGGTTTCTTTGTGTTTTTTTTCTCCTCCCAACACACACACACACACACACACACACACACACACATCCCTAACTCAGTTTTCTCAAAAGATGATGGTATAATCGAAAAGTACTACTATAATTGAAAAATTTTGTGATATCTAGGACAGAATTTTATAACTAGTATTTGAAACACTATGAAACTGTCAACATTTCCATAAGGGAAACTAGATGGTTATTACTGAGTTTCAAAGACAGAAAGAATGTATTCTGTATTGGGGGAGGAAAGAGGAAATCAAGTCTCTCTCTTCTGATACCCCCCAACTTTTCTCCCTTTAATTTCTTTCCCCATTTTAAGAACATTCTCTATTTTGCAACCCTATTCAAGTCTCACCTCTACTGTCCCTTTCCTGGCCTCCAGCTATCCCAGCATCAGTCATTTCCTGCCTAATTCAGCAGTGAGTCAATTTCTGCCTCCTTATTTAATTAGCATTTTCTATTACTCGCATTTCCACAAAGGCATTTGTCTTCAGCAGAAAAAGGAACAATTGCAGTCCACTAACAATTAAGAAGGAGGTTATTTAGTAACAAAAATTTCATATATTAATAACCTGAATCTAAAACTGGCAAATATTCACAGATTAAATATATTCACCTTAGTTCCTGAAAACTTCACTTCATCTGCTATTGACGATCTTATCTTGACATTTAAAGAGAACAGAACATATTTTAGAAGTTACTAATTAATCCATTAAACCAAACATAATTTGAGCTTTCTAAGGAATTAAAATTAGATTTAGGTTGTGTCAACACAACACTGTTAATTCAAGTAGGTTACAGTTTCTAAGATTCATTCCTTAATTCAGACTGGAACCAGTTATCTCTACCCTTAATTCTCAATAGTACCTGTTAAAAGTGTGATTCAAAAGGCAAAAACCTTGCACACCTTCATTCTACTTGGGGTTTTAGACCCTGGCTGCACATTTGCATCGCCTGGAGATGCTATAAAAATGCAGATGCCAAGGCCCTACTGCTACAGATTTTAATTCAAGTGATGCAGGGTAATGTCTGGGGCATTGGTATTATTGTACAGCTCCCCAGATGATTCTAACAAGGATGAAACTACTGCTCACTAGAGTGACTAGAATTATTTTGTAGTGACCTAAGTGTCCTAGACAGGAATTCATGCGCTGTGCTGGGTAGTTAGGAAGATGCAAAAATGAGTGAGATAGATCTTGCTAGTAAGTACACTGCTGTTTATATGAGTGAGGGCTGGTACACAGACAGCTAGAGGCGAAGATAGTGCTATTGCCCAACACTGTTAGAAAGATGCAAAAATTACAACAGGACTATTCAAGAAGACAGATATACTTAGATTGTTTTAGGGATCTGAGGCCAGATAGCCCACTTAAGAAAGCCCTACCAGTTTTTCTGTAGGAATTCTCTAATCTGGATGCAAATTCATGTACGAGAACACACCTCCTACACACACACACATATATGTGTGTGTGTATATATATGTATGTACATATATGTATATGTTTATGTATATATGTATGCTATATATTTGCTATATATGCAATATATATGTTTGCAATAGATATATTTGTAACAAATATATTTGCAATAGATATGAGAATATCTCTGTATGTAAATGTAAATGTGTAAGTGTATATTGTATCCAGAATATATTTTCTACTCTGAATTACCTCTTTATTCTCTTAGTAGTGATTATTAATCTTGATAATGATGTACTAAAATTTATCATTTTTCTTTTTATGAGTAATGTTTTTGTGTGCCATTTCAGAAATTGCAGCCTATCCTAATAGTATGAAGACAATTTTCATTGTTTTTCTCTGAAAGTGTTATTATTCTATTCACTTTTAAATCTATAAGCCGTTTGTAATTGATTTGTTCTTATAATCTGGAATAGGGAGTCAACATTCACTTTTTTTTCACAAGGATAGCCAATCAGTATAGCATTATTTATTGAAAAGTGCATCCATTTCACTCTACCTAGTAACTTTTCCATTGTAAATCAAGTGGCTATACGGGCATGGGTCTGTACTCGGGTCTTCTCTTCTGTTGTTCTCTATCTTTGCACAAACACCTCACTCTTGTGATTTGCATGCTTTGCATGATGGATCTTCTTACCTGATAATAAAAATTCTCCAGCCTTTTCATTTTTCAAAATTCTCTTAACTTTTCCTTGCATTTCCATTTCAATTTTACAATCACTATGTCAAGTGTGTGCATGCGTGCACACACACACACGACCACATGCACACACACACACATATGACCACACACATGCTCCTTTAGTTAAGATGTTCCTGTATTCAGAAGTTAATTTTGGGAAAACCAATCCCTTCCACAATACTAAATCTTCAAATGCATGAATAGGTATTTCTCACCTGTTTAAACTTTCATTTAAATGAAAGATTTTCAAAATAGATATTTTAACATCATTTATTCAATTTACTTTTAAGTATTTGATATTTTGTTGTCATTTTATGTCAAATTACTTTATATTTCATTTTCTGTTCTTTCATACCGGTATATAAAGATGCAATTGACTTTTGTGTATTGGTCTTATATGCAATGACTTTGCTAAATTCACTTGATAATTCTAATAATCTATAAATTCTTTTTCAATAGTTTATTCACACAGCCATGTTATTTGCAAATTGTCATGATGTGATTTATTCCTGTACAATCCTTATGCGTTTTCTTTCTTTTGCTTATATAATTGCACCAGCCCAGTTCTACAATTCAATGTTAAATACAAGTTGTAATAGTTACACATCTTTGTCTCATTTTTGATTTTTAGAGTAAAAGTTTCCAATAAATTATCCTTAAATATGATGTTATTTTTAGACTTTTGAAGATAATCTTCACCAGAATAAGGTTTTTGCTTTTGTTTTTCATAAACTAGATTTGAAACTTATGAAAAGACTAACTAACTGCTGAGATGATCATAGGATTTCTAAATATCTTTTTACAGTATAAAATATTATCTTAAGCATAGTGCTGCGAAGATAAGGCATTTAACATTATATAGTGATACATTTAAGATAATTTGGGGTATGCCAAACTTATAAACATTTTCATATATACCTAGAATGTTCCTAAAATTTCAGTTCTGATTAAATATATAAGAAAGCATGTGTCTCTGTTTCATAGACTCTTTGAATAGCTAAGTTCCAGTGTTGGGATTCCAGCTGAGATATGTATTATTACTTTGTAGGGAAGCAGGCTGCCTTAGATCCATTCATTTTGCTGAACCTTCTGCCAAACTCCACTGACAAGTATTACATTTACAATGGCTCATTGACATCTCCTCCTTGCACAGACACCGTTGAATGGATTGTTTTTAAAGATACAGTCAGCATCTCCGAAAGCCAGGTAATCTTGGAAATTCACATGAATGAAGTATTTGAATCAATTTTAAAAGAATAATTTTCTGTCTTTACTTATAGGGTATCTGTTTTAAAACATTTGTGGATGCCTTCAAAGCAGACACTTAAGTTATTTGATCTTCTTTCCAGTTGGCCATGTTTTGTGACGTTCTTACAATGCAACAGTCTGGCTATGTCATGTTGATGGACTACTTACAAAACAATTTTCGAGAACAACAGTACAAATTCTCTAGGCAAGTGTTTTCCTCATACACTGGAAAGGAAGAGATTCATGAAGCAGGTATGTATTGAAATACAACTTTTCTCCAAGTCTTACAGATTCATTGTAGATGGTAATTTTTGTATGATGGAAAATACACAGCACTTAGAGTTCTAGAAATATTTTGATTTTCTAGTTTTAGGTAAGTTCTTTAGCCCTTTTCAGTCTCAGTTACCACATCTATCATCTATCATTACCACATTCAGATATCAGTTAGAAAAAGCCTTTTCTCCTCATATGAATAACCCCCTCTTACAAATGAGAAAAACTGAGATTTTTTAAAGGAAAGTGATTTTTCCCAAACATGCAGTAATAAACAGCAAAGCCCCGTGCACCTCTCCAAATTCACTTCACAGCATCCTCCTGGCCTAAAAGTTGTAAGAGATCAATGAAGAAGACGCCAAGGTGTTCAGAATTTGGGAAGAGCGCTTCCGTTGGGGTGGCCAAGGGGGTCTCCATGGGACAACCACATCGGAGCTGAGTCTCGATGTGTGATTTGGATTTTAAAGTGCTCATCTTTGTGTTGCCAGCTCCCAGGGAAAAGCCTAGCACCTAAAATGTGTTGAAAATGAATGCACTGAATTATTAATGAGTAGAAGTGAGTCTTCCTCCCAGTTTCTTTCTTTGGAAGGAAAGAAATTTGTCTTTGTCAGACACAGCTGAAGCTGATGATGCAGGCTGTGGTGGAGTCTCTGCAGCGTCCTCTGAGTCTTCTGAAGCTGACGCAGCACTCAGAGCCCTTCTCAGAAATGTCCAGAGGACAGAATCACATGCATCTGCCACCTCGCCCCTTTGCCTTTATACTGAGGTTGTATGGCTCATGAAAGCAGCACTTGCTGAGGCCTTTGCTCTGGGGACTGAAAGCTTATCCAAGGAGATGGTCTTCTTTGATCTCAGTCCTGCACTGCATTTTTGCCATGTATAATATTAATTTAATAATCAACTTCTTTTGAAGATGAGGCATTAAAACTACATACTTGTATTGTTTTAACATAATGGATGTGAGAATTGTTTGTCCTTTGACAAAAATAAATAGCGATCAAGATGACAGTGATGAATAACCACATTTAATGTGACATTAAGTTTCAAATTAAATTGGCCCAAAATGAGGAAATTTCATTATATTTCTACCCACAGTACTAACTACTATGATATCCTATCTGGAAAATAATAGACAATTGATTACAAAAAAGAAAATGGATTTAATCACCTCCTTCAAAATATGATAGACCAAGTAACAAAATAAACAAATAGGATTCTCTTTTGCCATGGGCTTCCATCAGTTATATTTTAATAAAACACATCATTGGCTACTCCTTTCTTATAAAATAAAATGAAAACTACTTGTCATTGCATGGTAGGTCCTGCGTAGTGCCTACTAGTCTTAGCACATACTCCTCGCCAACTGGCTTCCTGCTCACATCCTAACTCCTTGAGACTCCCTAAGGATGAAAGGCCCTGTTCTCCCAGATTTCATTTAAAACACTGGTTCTGCCGGTGTGGTGGTGCATGCCTGTAATCCCAGCACTCAGGAGACCGAAGAGGAGGATTGAAGTGAGTTGAAGGCGAGCTTAGGCTGCACTGTGAGCCTGACCTACATAGCGAGACCCTGTCTCAAAAAAATGAAAAAAAAAAAAAAAAAAAAAAAAAGCTGTTTCGTACTAGTGGCATGTTCTTCTCTGCTGTCTTTCAATTGCTTGCTTTCCCCTCAATCTTCAAGATCCAAGCAGGGCATTGTTTCCACAGGGAGACCATTTCTGACCCTACTTCACCACCCTCTCCTGTCTGGCTCTGGCGAGGCATAAGGATTACGTTCAAGTAGGCACCAGTTATGCAGAGTACAAGATGAATAATACTCATATGTGCTTTTCCAGTGTGCTCAGGGGCTCTTGTATTCTCTGCATCCAAACGTCATGGTAGTTGTACCATGGTAGCTGCCTGTGACTTGTCTCGCCCACCAGACTGAGCCCCATGAAGGGAGTCACTGCCTTTTATCTCTTTACCTGTGTTGCTGAGCTAAAATAAAGCTTTCATTCACTGAATATTCACTAAACGTCTGAAAGAATCCTTTTCCTGTAATAAAGCATATCAGCTTATGCTTGATGGGTGCTCCCTGTACTTTTCAATGTGTAAATTTGTATGTAGTCCTGAATTAACATGGGTCATTGTTGTTTTCACAGGTAAGTGTTAAGGGCTCAAAGTAATAAAAGTAATAACAAAACTATAATAGCTACTATATTTTATGTGACTTTACTAGGCATGGAACCATAGAGTATTTTACTTACACCTCACATTACTCTTTTCATGAAATTAGGTTCGCATTCTTCATTTTACAGTTTGGGGCCTGATGTTAAGTGACTTGTCCCCATTTACACAGCTAGAAGGGGGCAGAGTCAGTATTTGAACCCATGCATCCCTGATTTTAAAGTCTTCTAATGTTCACTCCACTATACTTTATACTTATAAAAAAAGATACTTTCAGCTTACATAATTTTATAGTAAAAGCTAACAACTGTAAAGACATGAAACTTAAAAGAATAGTCCTGACTTTCAAGTGCTTTATCTTAAGGTCAAACAGAAGAACAACACTTTCTAAACTCCTTGGTCTTTTAAGTTACATAAATATATGATGGGTCCCATAAAGGAAGGAAAGCAATTTTGTTGAGTGGAGCTCATGGCAATCAATCTTATTCTCATACACCACATGTCTAAATTGTCACAGAATTTCATATCCCTGCAGCAACACTGTTATGACTGTCCGAGTAAAAATAATTTATCACCTATTTATCTTTAGTTTATTTCCAAAATAATTAAAGTGGCCTAGCCAACTAGGGAGAAAAAGCTATTCAAAATAGATTTGCTCATTAAATGGAAGGGACTTACAAATGAAAAAATTTGTAAATAAACTTTACGATAGAAGTGTACATCCCCAGGCTGTTGGCTGTGTGCCTATTTCTAGACACAGTGTTTCCCCAGCTTCTTCAGGAAAGTCCACTTTGGGATAGTTGTATTGTGACTCAAGATTTATGGGGTGCAGGGAAGGGAGGAGCTACAAAACTCAGCCTCTCACTGAAACATCTGCATACAACTTAGAAAATATTGCTTGTTGTTACTCCTTTATATTGTATATCCTTAGGATAAATGAGAGGGTTCAAAAGCTTTAAGTCCAGTTTTCATTCAAGTTTTTGTCCTTAATGATCATCATTCTTACTCTAAAATTGCATAAGCAGAAGTACATCTCTTCTACATTCTCCATTGCTAGACCCCGAGCTCTCAGATCTTTCTGTGCTTGCTGTGGCATGTCTGGCAGACTCTCAAGGGCTACTCTCCTCCTACCCCTGTCTTCTTGACTTTCCAAGGTGGAAGAATTAGCTCCACCCAGGTCCTTATACCTGACCTGCCCATCCCCATTCCAGCAAGCACTGTAGTCAAAGGTTCTTCCATTTACCAAGACATGCTTCCCCTCTCTAGAGAGGTTGGAGGTTATAAAGAGCACCTCATTTTTTTTTATGGGTACATAAATGCTTATTTATAATTTTTTAAAGCTTTAGCATTTAAATTTTGGATTTACAATGAAATTTGTCTATTAGAAAACAGATTATATCTGTTGGATGAGTCTCATCTATATATACAGTGAAACATTCAGCCAGATATCATTTTTATTTAATATGAGGCATAATTCAAAGGTCATCCATATTTTTCATCGCTGCAAGTATTCCTTTCTGCTGAACCATCATAATGTCTTACCTGTAGTTCTGGTCCTTTTCCTTTCTCTTGCTTTGCTTCACAGGTGTTTATGTGTTTGCCTTACTTTCTTGCTAATCTCTGTTTGATTGCAGTTTTGTCTGTATCACCTAATAAAGTACCTGTGCGCCAGTAAGAGCCTTTTGACCCCTTGATGAGTGAGGACCAAAGGAATGAATTAAGGAATGAGTCCAGGCTTACTTCTTACTCAGTCTTTGGGATTAAGAAGAAAACCCATGTTGTCTTTAAATAAAACCATCAGGGTCTTCCGAAGACTATAAACAGCATACAGTTCCTTTTCACAATTAAAGATGGTTCCCTAGGAAAGAAAGACTACAATTTTAAAAACAGAATGTTATTGCCACAATAAAATTGTTATGAAGTAGTTTATTCATTTTTACTGAGAGAAAGGAAATAGGTAAATCACTTTCATTTTAACTTTGTTAACATTCAGTTATGCTAATTAGCATATAGTTGTGCTAATTAGCATATAGTTGTGCTAATTGTTATTTAGCATAATGAACATTTAGCATATCCGGATTATCATGCTTTTTATTTGCAGTTGAAAAAGAGAAGCTGTGAATCTGCTTAAATTTGTTAAGTTTTTGTTCACAAGTTGGAACAATTAACTCTTCTTTTTTTTTTTCTTTTTTTTTGAGACAGGGTCTCGTTGTGTAGTTCAGACCAGCTTTGAACTCACTATGTAGTCCAGGCTAGCCTCGAACTCGTGGCAATCCTCCTGACTCAGCCTGTGAAGTGCGCCACCGCACCTGGCTAATTGATGCTTTTCATATCATGAGTGCTTGTGTTCAATAAGCTCTTGCTATCATTTATCTTGTGCATAATCCTGTAGTTGTTCTTTTCTTAGTGGATATAATCTTTTTTGGAAATGAATTTGATAATTAGAATTGAGGATTGAATTTATGTTCAGGATTTACTCTTTATTAAATTTAAACCAAGACTAAGGTTTTTTTACAGAAACATTGTAAAATATAGATAAGCATACAGAAGAAAATAAAAGCTCCTTATAGTGTCAAAGAGAACCACTATGAGGATTTAGATGAATATCTTTCCATGCCTTTCTCTTAAATTAAAAATATTTTGTAACCTCTCACAAACAACAGGCTATACCGCATATATGTTTATTGAATTTTTTTAACATGGTGTGCTAAATATATCTTTCACACAGCATTTTAAATTTGTATATAGGGCCAGTGAGATAGCTCACTGGGAGTTCAACTCCTGGTACCCACATAAAAAAAATAAAAAATCAATAAATTTGTATATGGTATCCCATTGTACAGTCAAATATCTCAGTTTTGTACATAGAAGTTTTATACATATAATATGTATATTTTACTATTATAAATATTTAACGTACTCATTTTGACCAAGAGAAAAGAGCTTGCGTGAAAATTATCAGACTCTTGCTCTTAATAAATGCATTTTGAAAACTGTATTTTATAATATATGTTCCAAGTAATTACCATTTGAGATCTGTATTTCTGTGTCCACACAATGAGGTTAGAGACCAGACCTTATTCGTTTTTGCATTCACAGCAGGCATTAAATAAATGTTTTTGAATAAATATATATTTCACCCCAGAACTTCAGTCCCCTATTTTTCCATTTTTCTAGAGTGACCATCTTTTAGAAAGGCATTTCTTTTTTGGATCACAAAACAGATATTGTCCCTTCTAAGAATAACAGTATTTAGTAGAACCATCTTGAAGGACTCAGTAAAAGCTGTCTTTTAAGTAATGAGCACTGTGTGAATAACAGTGAAACATGGCCAGAGTGCAGCACAGGTGAAATTCAGCTTCATCCCATGCCTCCCAAGCACAGTATGCTTTCACGCTGCCCTCGACGTATTCATCAGATTCTCCCTGTAAAGAGCAGGGGCCTGTTGAAGCATGGCAGAAAGAAAGCTTGGGCTTTAAAGTTTGGCACACTTTTCCTATCAAACCAAGTCCAGCATCAATGCTTACTAACATAAAATTGTCAAGTTATTAATCTCTCCAGTCCTCAGGTTCTTCACCTACAAAAAGGGAAAATTCACAATGGTCATTTTATAGATTTCTTGTTAGGTTTAAATGAGTTAGAGTTGGCAAAGCATTGCATTGCCTTGGACATAATGTGCACCAGACTCATCATTAGTATCATGGATAAATGTACAAAGAGCCAAGAAATCACGGCAAATATGGAGTGCTATTCGAGTTTTCCAAAGTTAAGGCATTTTAAAATAATTTGTTAAGTAGAATTATAGATGCACTTCAAATCTCATTTGCTAGTGCTATATAGTATTTAATATAAGCTTTTTAAAAAAAGCACTAAAATATAAAATTTTTTCAAGGCATACCAGGATAGGAGTGTCTTTGTACCTCCGTGTACTGAAGCTATAAGACATTTTCTATTATTTCCTGAAAAGGATCATGATGAATTACACATTAGTAGACGGACCTGTTTGAAGGTCAGTAGTTGTACATAGCATTCATTAAGGTCACATGTATGTAAATGTCATACTGTAACTATATTCAGAAAAGCAAAATGAAGATTATTTACTTCTTAGAAGATTATGTACTAAAAATTGAATTTTTGAGAAATTTACCCTGTCCAGGGAGAAGATTGTGAAGTAGGTAGAATTTGAAAGCTTAGTCATTCAGAAGTACTACGCAGGGATAGAACTTTCCCAATTATTATACCTAACATTTGTGTCAATGTTTAAATTAGCTTTGCTAAGGTCTAATGCTCCTGAGAAGAAATCACAACCTTGTAGTTTGTCTTCTGGGTCTATGAGTCTTTAAGCTTCTCTCAGAGTAGGTATCAAATTACTCATCTTAATATTATTTTAAATGAAGCTCATAAACCTTGAATAAGGATGTGGTGGATCTCGGAGTACACATTGACAAAGTACTTTTATAATGAGCTGTGTTTACTCACCAATTATGAACTGCAAGTGAGTGGAAAATAGCTGAGTCAAACGCAGTGTAGTCTCGGGTAATTATGACATTTTCTCTGCCACTCCCCAGAGCCACCTCCCTGTCTTTTCCTGTCCATCCACATTTTTGGTCATAATAGAGGAAGCTCAGGCTGCACCTTGTCCCTGGAGGCGATCAGAGCAAGGAAGACAAAGGGGACTCGTACCCGCCTGGCCATCTGTGTCATCTTTCCTGATGAACAAACGGATTTGTCCCAGCCAAGGAACTCATGTTTTTCTTTTTCATATCTTCTTTTTCTTTTTTCTCTGCTTTTTCCCCCCTTTTTCTTCATGACAATTCTTAACCTTTTGGTATTTTTTCCACAAATTATATGCATTCCAATGTACTAGGTATTCTTTCTTCACGCAAACAACAAGAGGATAAGTGATAAGCACCGTACTTTATGCCAGCTAAAAATTTATAAAGCTTTTGCAACTTTGAATGGGAAATATGTTTAATTTTGACAAGCACTAATTAATTTGATCTAAGTAGTGGATTATTTTTTCCAGTTTATTATCCATTCCTCTATGAGAGGAATTCAGAATTTGGAAACTAAAGACCTTCATTATATCTTAGGCCTTACTAACTTTAAAGGTTATAAAGCAGTCACAGAAATGAGCTTCCTACAGGCAAGAATGGCACCTTTTGCATTATCTTTCAAGGGTGCCTGACACCAAGTAAGTAGTGCCTGAAAGAAGCAGAAGACAGTGGACTGTTGAAAATGTTTTAAAGCTGGAACATTTATAGCTCTTTGATAAGGCACAACTTTGTAGGGAGGATCTTTTGCATGTGCACGGTACTGAAACACGTTCTTAAACTCTGTATGACTTGACACAGGCCCCAGGATGTGTCAATGCCTGGTTCATAGCCAGCGGCCTGCAGGAACCAGGTTCTCCTTCTTGGCCAGTTTTCCCTGGAGAATGAAATATGACCCAGATCACACATAGTTTTGGAAAGGAATCAGAATGTAAGATACAGTCCTGAAGAAGGAGTGAAACCTGAACAGAGTTCTGAACTCACTATACCTTTGTTACTATCTTATTCTATGGTAGCTTGTACTCTGCATCTAAATACATATTGATCTGGAAACCCTCCTTGATTTTCAATGCAGATAATGTGCTGTATAGAATTTATATCATTTTAATAAGATAGACTATTTCAATAGGAAATAAAGGAAAACATGGAAATTTTAGTGCATACTAATCACTTCTCTAGTGGTCATTACCCAGATTTATATTTGAATACCAACTAGTATATATGGAATAAATTGGATTGTTATTCAAAAGATTAGTTCTATCTTATAGGACAAACTTTTGACAAGGTCATAGAACACAGATGGAAATAGAGGGTTTTCTCTTGAAGTCATTCTGAAGTACGTATTTCTTCCCCCATAAAATTCTGTTTCAACAACGAAACAATAAGACTTAACTTCAGATTTATGACATATTACTGAACTATTGATTAAGAAATAACAAAAAAACTCTTAAAGACCTATAAGGAAGAAGGCAAGAAATGAAACTCTGCTGACAAAGAATAGGAAAAATTCTGATTCTTAAAATTTGAAGCATTTTCTATTTGCTACTATTACAAGGCCTGATAAATGTAGATATCTAACCAAATTAGTTTGTGGTATTTAGATAATTGCCCTTTAGGTACTTCTCAATTAATACTTTTATATTTTTCTCAAGAGATTTTTATGTATTGTGTATATGTATAAAGCTAATGAATTTTTAAATATTTTCATCTTGAATATAGTTCACTTTAAATCATTCTCTCTAAAAAGTGGGGTTGATTAGGAAGACAAAGTCTACAAATTACATTGTGCAGAATCATTTTTCACCATCTAAAAATGGATTTAGGACTCATTAGAAGCAAGCTGGAGGCAATCCTGTTTCTGTAATGATGGTTTATGTGAATAGCTCCCTTTGAAGATGTCTGTATGGTCTTCTGCCATCCAGTGGGCATAAATGAAAGTGTCACAGGGTAGCGTAAAATTATGTACATTAAACCTAAATTAGAAGACATTTTCTTTGTCTGAATCAATGTTTTTTGACAATGAAAGAGTTGCCTTCTTATTCCCAAAGGAACAACTCACTCTAACCTCTCCCTAAATAAAAAATAACTTCATTAGTTTGCAGTGAAAATTTCTGTTAATAACATAGATCTCCATGTAATATGCAATATATATTAGATATTAGATAAAAATATATATTATGTATTTTTTATTAGTCGGTCATATACCATTGCCATCATCGAGTACATATGCTAAAATTGCTAGTACTGATTACTACGTATGAAATTTAAGCTTCAGTTTATTTAGCCAACTGTTATTTGTGGGTGCCCTCCTGTGTTCATGAGATGAACTACAGACTGGCAGAGACAGACTTTTGGTCACATTATGATGCAGTTGCTGGTACATCTTTGTTGAGTCCTTGTGGCTCTGGTATCCATGATAACGAGTTGAGCTAAGTCAGCTCCACACTCCCCTCTGTTGGCTTTGTAACTTATGGTGTCACCTGAAAATAAAGCTTGCATTTTGTGAACCTATTAATTTAACTTTGTCCTGAGAGATCTTTTCCTCTGCTTTGCAAACATCTCTGGCCTCTGAAGAGATTACATTTATCATTTTGCTTCATTAACAATATGAAAAAAATCATATAACTTTTGTCCTCCACATTGGTTTAAACAATCACATTATGAATGCTTTTTAGGAGGTACCACGGCATTCTTTCTGATGGGATGAAATTTTTGGCATGATTCCCAGCATGAGCTTAAATTCATTTTAAGAGTCTCTGAACAGTTTTTCACATATTTTTTGTCAGATGAGACAAACTTTCCAATTCTCTGAAATTAATTACTTAATCTGTTAGTTATGCCAAAGTGAGGTTTTATGCCAGCAGTTACAAAAAAATATTAAAATGATAGTTTCAGTTGTTCTATAGCTGTCTCAGGTTGGAAATTGTTAATTATTTCAGAAATTCTCTGATAACAAAATGCCCAATGACAGATCATCTTAGCCTAGTCCCAAGCTAAGTATATTTGTTAGGTACTGAAAAGACAAAGACACAGTGAGCATGTAGATACCCTTTGCTTATTTGTTTTTAAAAATGAACTGGTGGGCCAGATATATTCAAAAGCATGTTCTAGGCCATCTAGAAATAGAGTGCTATGGTTCTTAGGTTTATAGTCTACTAGAGGAGCGAGACATTCAGGTAAAAGTAGTATGAGCAGCTGAAAGTAATGCAATAATACTGGTAAAACAGACAAGTGAATATAATGCAGATAACTTCAGTAGAGATCAGAGCGCACATAATACAGAGGGTAACACTTGACAAAACTTCTAAGTGGAAAGTTAGGGATTGGACAGAAAAAAAAAAAAAAAACAGGAGACTATTTTGCTATGGCATATCCTCCTAACCTGATGCAAGTATTTAACCTGCAGGGTCCTATGCTAATGATATTAAGAGGGTGGAAACAGTCTGAGTATGATATTTAGAGATGACACCTTTTGGGATATAATTAGATTAGGTCATGCAGCTCCCGTGATTGAATCCTGGTGCCTTTAAAAGGACAGAGAGGAAGTTCACACGGACACAGAGATATGCAGCTACTCCGCCCATGGTATAATGCGACCGAGAGGGTCCTTGGCGGGGTCAGCAATATGAGGTTGGGACTTCAGCCTTCAGAACTGGAAGCCAAATAAACTTGCTTTTCTTTGTGAAATCACCTGCCACAGGTTTTTTGTTGTAATAATAAAAAGATGACTACTGTTGCGCGCCCTTGCCAGCAAGGAACACACGAAAGTGGAACTTGTTATTAACAATTTATTAACGCTGTACAGGGACCGAAGTCGCACCCAAGCCGGTTCTCAAGCTAAGCTAGCTTCTTCCAGCTTCTTCTTCTTAGCTTAGCTTCTGCCTACCTAGCTTAGCTTCCTCTTAGCTTCTTTAGCTTCCTCCTCCTTCTCCCCTGGACACTCTCCTATATAGGAATCCATCTCCAATCACCTTCTGCCACGAATAGCACACCCATTGGGCGCCGCCGCAAGGATCCGCCCGCTGCCCAGAACCTTCCCTAATAAGGGAACATAGAAATGCGGATCAGCTGATAGGAAGCAGGCTATCCGCGCCATGTTGGTGGCGCAGTAAGAAAAAGGCTCCCAACAGACTACTACAGTTTTAGATACAGAAAATAACATGAACAAAACCTCCGCAATGCAACTGTATAACTTGCATAACTTTTTACCTTACATTGAAATAAAGCACAAGAAAAGAATTTCACAGTATGTTTTAGTTAGTAAGGTCCTCGAGGCTAATGATTGTGTCAATAACTTTTTTTTCTCTGTAGTTTGTAGTTCAGAACCAGAAAATGTGCAGGCAGACCCAGAAAATTATACCAGCCTTCTTGTTACATGGGAAAGACCTCGAGTGGTTTATGATACCATGATTGAGAAGTTTGCCGTTGTGTACCAGCAATTGGAGGGAGAAGACCAAACCAAGCATGAATTTTTGACAGATGGCTATCAAGACTTGGTAACTATAAGACCAATTGTTTTATGCATGGTAACTTTATAGCTTAAATTTCCAAGGTGTAAGGGATTACAAATGACTGTATATGGTTATCCTTGGTTACTTTAGACTTTGTATGAAGGTCTCCAATGGGGAGCAGAAACTATACAAAACTATGTCAAAAGCTAAGAGTAAATTGCGAGAAGATCATGACCTTGCCAACATTATAAGAGCAGTTACATATGGAAAAACTTATAAACTGGAAATCATATAGTGTGCCTTCTCTTTATAAATAAAGGGACTTAGAGGACTGTTAAATATCCTAATTAGGGTCTCACAGTTATGGAGAGAATAGAGCTTAGAATCTCAGTCCCTCATACATTGTGTATTGTTTCCCCTCTGAGGCCATCCCAGCACAGGAAAAATAGAGTAGCGGACCAAAAAGTCCTTTGCTTCGCATCAGATTTCTGGGTAACAGATGTGAAGTGATGATTGGGTCAGAACTTTGGGGATGTAAAAAGACAGGTAATTCTTACCAAATGATCCACCCCTCTCCTTCCACTCATGCACACAAATTAATGAAAATAAAGTACAGTTTCCTCTAGGCTTAAACACCTAGTATTATATTTTGCTTTGGTAGGAAAGTGTTGGCTGTAACATGATTTAAGTCAACAAAACTTAGCTGGATGTGGCTCCAGGAAGGCACCACCGCAGGTAAAATGCTGGAGTCTGTGTCCAGGCAGCTATAGTCCTGCAAGTCCCAGGAACCTTTGTTTAAATAAAACTGTCATTGTTACTATATTTAATAGCATATGGACAAAACTCACAAAATGACAGCTTTTAGTTCAGTTGCATAGCATATAGAGATATTGTAATATGGGAAAACTGTAGAATTTTTGTAATTATGTTCGCAATTGTGCAAGGAAGAGAATTTTGTTATTGCTTTGGATATATATGTTTCAGGTGAAGAGATACATTAGTTGTTCATATTTTTATCCTTATTTGGAGTTGCTTCACAGTTTGTTTAAAATGTTAATTTTAGTTTTGTGTTATTTATTTATAAATTTGGAGACTTCTTTTTAAAATGAAACTTTCTAAAACTAAATTGCACAAAAGCCAAAAGCTACCTTGTTTCTTAGTATCTTCATAATTCACAAACATGACAAGTTTATATTTAACAGCACTGTATAAGGTTTTTCTTATCCTGATAAAATATAAATGTATCCCATTGCAAAATGAGAAACAGTTTTCTAGGACAACTGTCTAGTGTGTTAGTAATCGTCTCAGGAAAGCTCATTGTACAATGACAAATATCTTTTTCTAGGGTGCTATTCTCAATAATTTACTACCTAATATGAGTTATGTTCTTCAAATAGTAGCCATATGCACTAATGGCTTATATGGAAAATATAGTGACCAACTGATAGTAGACATGCCTACTGATGATGCTGGTAAGTATTTCCTTTATACACTTTTATGTTTTCTAAATAAATGAGGCTGCTTTGATAACTGAATGCACTGATACTTTCTTCTGACTTTATATTGTTTTAGCAAATGGCAAAATCACTTTTCCTTAAGTCTGGATTGCCGGGTAATTTGTGAAACATGATTCCTATTTCTGAGTCAGTGAATCTAATGCAAGACAATGAGTACATTTATTTTTATATTAATGTTTTCATTTTTAAAGCAATGAGGAAACTTGTTTATGTTTCTAGTGGTTATCAAATGCAATTTCCTTTCTGAATATTGAAGCTGCTATTCTGGACAATTAAGAATTGGTTTCATTTGTGTTTATTTCCTTTTTCAGCCCCCAAACCACTTTGTAGTAAGTATGTACATGATCCTAAGATGACTAAAATCCTAAGATCATGTGAGGTACTTTGAAATACCTATGCAAAGCATCTCAACAATTCATCCTAGCTGTTTTATCTTCATTTTATAACTTTGTCAGAGGTGATTTTCTGTTAGTTGGTTTTCCAATACTCTTCCTCCAAAACAAGACAAAAGTTGTTTCTAATTATGTTTTATCCGCATGCATTTTTGTAAGTATTATGGGAAAATCTTTTGATCTCAAGCATATGCAATAACTAAATAAAGTTTTGACCATCAAAATTTGACAATTTACAAGTTTGCATAATGAGTTTTCCTTTTGTTAATATAAGTAGATTTTAAGTAATAGAATGGAAGTGTGTATTTACATATATATGAAAGTATATGTATATGTGTATATGTATGTGTATACACATATACATCATACACATGTATATTCATATATATGCATATGTAAAATGAAAATATTCTTTGGTCATTCCTATCATGAGGATACTCATTAAAATTTTTACACATTTTAATGTAAATTAATAGTTACAAATTATATTTATTACGACAGTTTTATGTACAGAAATGAAACTGCTGTACAGCAGTTTGCCTTTATTGTCTAAATGCTGCAGCATGTACTTTAATCCAACATCAGCTTAAATAAAGTACCTGTTCATTAGTCATCACGGCATAGTTTCTTGAACTAGTTGACTTTTTAAGATAAGGACTGTATGGAAACCACTGAATCTTATAATATGTATCTTTCCAAAGTACAGAGTACAGCACTTTCCTGTTGCTTTTAGCAAGCTCTAAATTTTATTGAAAGGTGAGTATCAAAGTAACTGACCGTGGTTTTAACTATGCCGTATCACACTACTCCACTGAATGACAACACTCCCCAAAGCTCCCCAAATTGATTCATCTAGAAAATGACTACTAGTACAACATTGACCATGTTAGCCAATACCATAGGTGAAGAAATTAATGTGTAGCATATAAAAAATTTTCTCTACCCTTGTTTGTACATTTTAAAGTGCAAATTATGTTGAATATATTCACTTAATTTTACTGTCTTTGTTTAATTATGCTGCTGTAATTACGGATGCACCATGAGTCTTTAATGCTGAGTGAAGTAAATTAGACACAGAAGATTAAATATTGCATGGTTTCTATTATGTAAGAAACCCAGGGCCAGGATATAGCTCAGTGGCGCAGTGCCTGCCTGGCAAGCGTGAGCTCCTGAGTTCTATTCCCGCTACCCACCCCCCCAAAAAAACCCAAGGTATAAATAAAGAGTGAGATAAAAGAAAGAAGATGGGAAACAGAGAGATAGGAAGGAGATCTGGGGATGAGGGAAGATGGGAAGTAGAGGGAGGGAAAAGGAATTAAAAAGATCATGAAGCCATATGTGTGTGTAGCAACACACCACTGTTAATATATTATGTATCAAAAATATAAACTAATAAAAAATTTAAAAGTATTTTCTGTACATAAAATTTTTCCAGTTTATAAAAATAATTACATTAAAATATTTGTATTTATTCTTTCTAGTCACTATGCCAAAATTTGCAACTTTCTGAATATTTTGTTTTAATTTTTGAGAAAGCTTATTGCATATGAAAAAAAAAAGATCAAATGTTAATTTTCTACCAAAGTAATTTCTGAGTGATTTTTTAGACTGAATCTATTTTGGCAAAAAAGACAACATTCTTGAGTCATTTGTAACATTTTCGTATTTGAACAAAATAATAAATTTTAACTTTATATTTTTTCAAAGGATCGGGACACTGTTGAACATTGTTATAATAAGATGCTAGTTTGGACACACCACTTAATTTCCATGGATGCCTTAGTCCCCTAAAGCACTATGTACAGTAAAGATGTTTTAGAAGGAGATGGTGTTCGATTTGTTGTTTTGACACAATACCACTTTTCAAAGCCCAGCCTCACAGACTTGGGTAGAATATTCCCTAACTAGCCCTGTGAAAAATCCCTTCATCAAAAGTTTTGGATTTTCATATTCCTCATAAAGAAAACATTGGTTCCCTTAGACATTATTCTTTCTGATTTTGAAGGCTGCATTTCAACTTATATATGTACAACTTAGTATGGAAATTACATTATTGTAAATATTATTTGTAAGGTAGGTGTATCACAGTAAAAGCCCTGACAGCAAAACTATCCTGCGAGTTGGTAAAACAACTAGATTTAGTGCCTAAAAAAAATTAGTGAATTTTATTATTTGTGTGGCTAATATAGAAACTTGTGAGTGCGACTTATTTTATGGTTTTCATAAGTACCATTTCACCCTGTTGATTATGTTCTTCATTACTTTAGTAACACTCTATGGTAACCCATTGAATTATTCTATTATTATTTAGGATAACCTGTTTTATAAATATTATGCTATTTATTATTTTGTTAAAAATAATGAAGAAGGTAATTTATAATTGCCCTAATTTTTGCATAGATTTCAAATATTCTAATCAATATATGTGACGGGACAACTCAGTGCATTTAACTTGTTAATTTGATTAAATTGTACATTTAAATTGATAATTTGGTTAATTTATCTTTGTACATTTTAGTTATACTTGCAACTGTGTACAACATTATTACCACAAACTACTGTCCATTTACTATTATTTCAAATTACTATTTTAAAATAAATGCATAAATTCATACTAAGAAACTCATTAAATTTTTCAAGTATGCTTTTTTAATGTAACGAAGGTATGTGTGTGTGTATATATATATATATATATATATATCTTTTGAAAGACATTTTAGAAAATTATATCTATCAATGAGTAATCCACAGAAATATTTATTTCCTCACTATATTTCATGCTAACTAAGGTAATTGTGATCATTTCTCTCCTATAATTTAGATTATGCACAAGTAGAGCACATTATTTAAGCAGGACCTTAAGAATCATATGTTAGATTTAAATGAATGATAGATCAAATAAACACATTTTTCCTAACTCTGTGTGCTTTTCAGTTGTATGTGGTTGTCTTGTCAAGTTACTATTCATCTGTCTTTATTATGCCTTCACCGTCCTATGCTATTAGTGTTATTGTACTGTATAAAGACATTTAAAATCAGAGTTTGAAGCAATTGCAGTCAACATTGCTTTTAATTTTTACACTGTGAACTAGATTACTTTCAAATGATTAAATAAGCTTCGCTCGTCAACTCACAGCAGCGTCCCTTTTTTGTGTTATTGAATATTAATGTTTTACTAATGTAGTACTTCTTAAATCAATCTAACGTTACACGTGCCCCCAAACAAACTCCAAATAAGTCAATAACTTTGTTCAGTCATTATGTAAATGTGAATTTTAAGTTTTCAATAAAAGTAGATAATAATCACATTCACTTTTTCCTAGCCTCATGGAGTTATTTTGCTGAGAATGTGCAGTAAGCCAGTATAATTTTTAAACTCTAATATACCAATAATGTGTGTCAGTCAGTTAGGAAAATATCAGTTCTATAATTTGTGAGGAAACCGAAGGCCACGGAGAGCCCAACATGTTGACCTGGTGCCAGTCAACCGCGTGCTACAGTTTTGAACTCTCAGACCCAGAAGTATAACTTCAGAATCTTTCGGAAGATAGAAACAGTCTTCCAAAATTATTTTATTTCAACATTGTTCTGAAGAAGTTCAACAAAAACTTCTGGATTCTGGGGAGTGGGTGTTGCTGGGAAACACCAGAATTTCAGTCCATCGAAAACAGTTGGAAAACAGAATGAAGATCCTTTAAAGTGAACTTAGAGACAGCACTGCAAAGGCACCTGTTCTTAGGGTAACCACCTGTGACAGTGCCATGGACTCAAGAGGGTCTCAGAGCGCTACAGGGGCCCACAGGTTCAGCCCCAGAGCCTAAGAACACACATAGAAAATTTCTTACTTCTTACTGCAGTGAACAGCAAACTCAGTTATCGTGGAAGCCACTGATATTCTTTATGGGGGTATGATTGGACTAAAATACTGGCTTTTCTCTTATAGGAACCATAACCCATTTAACTTATGCTGTATTAAAGGGCTAAAAATAATTCAAATATACATTGAGAGTATTGAAAAAAAATCAATCCTTAATATGGTAATTAAATGTACCTCACCTGACCCTCCCAATGACACATGAGAATTACCACTGCTCATTGAAAACATGTAGTCAGGTGAAGTTAGACCATGCTTTTTAAATTTTAAAACATTTTCTTATTCATACTAAAAGAAATGGAAAATTGTCGAGATTTCTTTGTAGACTCTTTGAGAAAAATCTATGGTATGATGTATGTATCACTAACAAGTATTTAATTATTTGCTTTATTAACGTTACAATATTGTAAAGATGCAGGAAAAGAAACAGATCCATTTTAAACTATTTTCCATAGAACTAAGAATTGTCTTGTTCTGAATTTGAAGATTTTTACATGAATGAACTTCTCTTGTTATAGTTTTTCTTTTTTTTTTTTTTTTTGTGGGTACTGGGGGTCGACCTCAGCACCTCACGCCCCAGCAGGTGCCCGTGCCGCTGAGCGATATCACCGGCCCTTTTTTCGTATGTGGGTTCTGGGAGTCGAACTCGGGCCCTCGCGCTTGCCAGGCAGGTGCTTACGCCGCTGAGCCATCTCACCGGCCCTGTTACAGTTTTTCGAAAATCATATCGAAGGTTATTTATAACACAGTTTAGTTGCATCTCCTTGTTAAAACATTTGTTTATATCCATGAACATTTCAAAGATTCTAATGTTTGAGACCATTGAAATCACTTTAATTTGGAAATATTAGGAATAAAGAGCATAAAAAAGCAGGGGGTGGGAAAAGGACCATGTAGGACAAAAACAGAAAAGGGAGAACACTATTCAAATAAAAGTTTTCAAATTCATGATAAGTTTTAACAGGAAAAATGAAAATTATATTGTAAGACTGTTGTTTCTAGTGAGATATTTTCATTTTTATAGTACAGAACATTATTCAGGGTAAGTAATATTAAAATAGTTATCAAGAGTTAAATTAACTTTACCTAAATCTTGGGAACTGGATGCACTTTTAGATTTTACTTGTTTTCTCTTCTAAATAGAATTCATGCATAGAACCGTATTTTTCTTTTATATTTATTAATATCTAGAAACTTCCGGATAAAAAGGAAGTCTGTACTGGAAAACAAGTCTTAGTATGATGATGTATTTAATATTAGTTCAGTTATGCCTTGAAATTTCTATTCAATAAGCATTTGCTTTGAGGACAAGTAAAGACATAACACAGAGCGTAATCAGCATCAAGGTAGCGCAGAGCAACTTTAGAGATGCATTGAGGTTTTATAAAAGCATCTGTATAAAAGGGACATCATTATGATAACAGTGGAGCTTGGTCTACCATGTTCCCAGTGACCCAAGAAGCTCAAATGAAGACTAAGAAATATTCTCTGAGCCAGATGTGGTGGCGCAAATCTATATTCCCAGAAATCTGGGAGGCTGAGGCAGTAGAATCACAAGTTGGAGCCCACCCTGGGTGATTTAGAAACTTAGTGAAATCTAGTCTCAAAAAAGAAAAAAACTTCAAGAAGTCGAAGAGTGCAGCTCAGTGCAAAGGCCCTGAGTTTAATTCCCAGTACTGCACAAGAAAAAAAAAAAAAAAATTCTCCAGCCTCCATTAATTTGGCATGGTGGCTGGATTCCTTTCAGGAGACAGAACCTGCTCTTAGTCTTTCTTGAAATTTACTGACAAATTTTGTTTCAGCATTGAGATATCCGGTATTAGAAATATGTTGATTCTGGTTGGTTGGGAAAAGCAGACTTGAATGAACCTGATCACTGAATTCTTTGCATAGACAGCCTTAGCTGTCTCCCTGGGGAGACCGCCAGGAATCAATCTGTTCCGTCTTTCCTGTTGTTGGCCTAGGCTGGACAACATTCTCCAGTCTACGAATAAGAATTAGCCCAGATCTGATGCGTAAAAAAAGAATTATTTGATACTCAGTCAGAAGAACTTAAGGAAGCAGTACCCAAATAAGAAAATAAATCCTAAAACAAACAAACAAAAACAGAAAAGAAAATAAATCCTGCCAATTCTCCAGAAAAATCCCCGGCATTTCCCCAACTTTGCTGTTATCGGTCCTGCTAAGGATGAAAGTAACTGCACTGACAAAAAATTATTTTAATTTCTTTCATTCACCTACATCATTCTCACTGTCCTTTTCCTTTTTAGCTTCAATAAGATGTGGGGTGGAATTGGGGAAAGGAATTGGACTGGTATCACTATAGATATCAGAGTTATGAATGCGGCTATATACAAGTTTACATAGTGTTGTAAGTATTCAGTAGTACTGAAGACTAAAGCCTGAAATTTTTAATTTGAGAGACTGTATTTTTCAAACCTAATATTAATTGTGCTTTTCCTCCCTCTTTCATTCAAAGGTAAAGTCACAAGGCTGAAATATCTCAGTAAAAATTTTAATAATTTTGCTTTTAATTTTGTAGAACTTGACTTTTTTCCTGAATTAATTGGAGCTGAAGAAATAATCAAGGTATCATATCCATTTTATATGGATTTTATACACTTTTAAAATTCAAGTCTATTTTAAATTATTGTTTACATTTTAGATATTGTTGCATGAAAAATGTTCATGTTGAAATATTCATTGTTGGGTTAGTTGTTAAGTTTTATAGTCACATAATTGGTATATATGATTCTTTTCTGACGAAACTGAAAAATGCTTTGAAAAGTCTAATATAAGAAAAGCAAACAGACAAAAATATAAAAGTTTTTGAGCTGGGCCTGGTGATGTAGCCTATAATCCCAGCACTCAGAGAGGCTGAGGCAAGAAGAGCCGAAGACTGAGATTAGCCTGGGCAGCTTAGCAACTTAGCTAGTCCCTGTCTCAAAATAAAAATTCTAAAAATGGGCTGAGAAGTAGCTCAATGCAAAGGCCCTGGGTTCAGTCCCAGGTATGAACAAAAAATATGATGATTATGAAAAACTCATGAACTTTAAAAATAATTATAGCTATGGGCTCTAGCTATAAATTATAATATTTTTAGTGTTCAAATTTTTCCAAAGGACTAAAATAATATTTTACTACTTCTTAATATCTCTACAGTTATTTATAACCTAACTGATGATCGGTAGAATTACAATAAGAAATAAAATATAAATTGTATAAATATTTTGCCCATTTCATTTTATGATTGGTATTTAGACTATTCATATAAGTGTGTGATAGTAGCACCATGTCCTCCAAGTAAATAGGTATTTGAGAATATCTACAAATTTTAACATTGTCATAATTTTTAAAAGGAGAGAAAATGATTACCTACTGAATCTTCTGTTTCATTTTAAGCCCAAATGTGCCATTCATCATAACTGAGATTATATGTTCAATTCAAATGCTATTGTTGATGAGTATTGTGTAGAAGTTGATAAAATATGATAACTAATGCTATTATCTAGCAATAAATTGCAATTAGGTTGTGTTTTCACAGGTATAATTATTTCCATAATATATATAGTGGCTGTTCTCTCAGAAGAGATTATTTTACCAAAATGAGTGATGTACCTGTCAATGAGAGTTCACGAAATTCAGCTAAGGGTGTCTTTGTGTGTGGCATGTGCTTATGAACATGCATGTAGATACATGTATGCTTAGAATGATCAACAGAATCAAGTAAAAAGGAGGAAAACTCTATTTTTATGCTGTTTTATCAATTCAAGTTATTGGCCTGAGTAAAAATTTTTCCAGTAATTGATTCCATTTAGTGAATAATATTCTGCTTGAGTTACATGTGAAATGTAATACACAACATGGACTTTTTAAAAAGGACCAAGGAATGATCAATTATTTTTCCTTGTAACACCCGTTATCATGATTCTGCATTTATTTTTCTTGTTAATGAACATGGACATGACACCAAAGCAGCCTTTAGTGTACACTTAAGAGCTATTTAAAATTTCCAGTGTTAATTGCTGGAAATTTCTACATGAAACTGAAATGTATTTAGTGTGAGATTTATCTGTGTGAGCAGGACATAAATGAGCTTGGGATACCTTTGTTTTTGTCGTAACGCTCCAATCCGAGATATCAAAGACTATGCACATCAGATTGCCCCGGGTCTCACCTGTTACCTATGTCACAAAAGCAAGAACATCTTCTTGTTAGAGAAGAAAATGGAGGCATTTGAATCCTGTGTCTCTCTACAGGCTGCCTAAAGAAAGGTTCCTGAAGAGAAGGAAACAAAATAACCTATCAGCCCAGGTCTCAACAAGTACCAGATGCCACACTCAAGTGGCGTCACTGAGGTTAATTTAATTAATGGGCTATGCACAGATGTGTGGGAGGGGTCCAGGGGAGTGAGCAAGGGAAGGCTTTGTACAATTCGGGGATATCAGGGACTGGTTACTACACCTAGGCCTGGAATGTGAAAAGAGGATGCAGCAAGAGAAACACAGCAAATGCTGGGACCTTTGTAGTGGGACAAAGACATCTGTGGTGACCAAGTAGATAAGAAACCTCTGGGAGTAACTTCACTGTCCTGCCACCTACCTGCTGGCAGAGCAGAAGGGAAACCATGGAGAAAGAATCTGGGAGGGCGAAGGGAGAATTGAGAGCACACTGAGGAAGAAGACAGCAAGGGCAGAGAAGAATCCAGAGCCATCGTAGTTTCTGGCAGGAGGAAGACTGTGACCTAAAAGAGAAAGAGAAGTCATTTATGCCAACTGTGTCATCATGAGGCTGCACGCATGGTGGTGATGCTCAGAGAAGGCGCGGCTCACGTTCTTTGAAATACCAAGCAGAATGCACTGGCACTGCAGAGGGAGAGGAAGCCAGCTATTACCACTTACATGAGGGATTGAAAATGATGGGTACAGGAGCAGTGGTTAGTAAACTTGACTTGGGAAATCAGTATATTTCATGCTATTGAAATCAACTACAGTAATAAAGAATAAAATCAGGACAGATTCATATCATAATTGTTTTCTGGAAGCGTGAATCCACAATAGGACGTAAACATGGCTTGATCTGTGTACTATTAATTTCAACAGCATGCACAGGAGTGCATGATAGACGCTCACAAAATGGGGAATGTGTCTGTACTGATTTTTTGTGTATATGTGGTACTGGGAGTTGAACCCAGGGCTTTTGTCTAGCTATGTCCCTGGTCCTTTTTTAATATATATATATTTTTTTTAATTTTGAGACAGGTTCTCATGAGCTACTAGGTTCCCCAGGCTGGACTTGAATTTGTAATCCTCCTGCCTCAGCCTCCCGCAATGCTGGGATTACAGGCATGTGCCACCAAGCCTGGCCCCATAATGGTTTTTAAGCCTTGAATATGGAAGTTTTTAATGTTTGGAAGAGGTGTAATATTGTTTGTTGGCTTCCATTTTCTTTGGAAACTAAACAGGAAGGCCATCTGCTGAGAGTAAGGGAAAGGAAGAAAAAAGAGGGGTTTGAATAGAGTTTTAGTAGAGGGTAGGAGTGTGGAGTGACATTAGAGAACTAGGCAAATACGTTTACAATAATGAGGAAATGTTTAGAAACTCCATACTGATAGCTTAACATTGATCTTCAGCAAACGTCTGGCTCAGATTATAGGAGAAATGTTTGTGAGAACTTTTGTGAAAAGAAAAAATATCTGGCATCAACAAATTCTCACCAAAAGCAAGTCAAGGCAAATTATTTTTATTTCCTTTTATATGAATTTTTTAGGTTTGCAAAAGAAAGGGCTATTTTATTCAGGAACGTATTCAGTGAAATCTCACAGGTTGCCCTTGTGAACCAAGGTATCAGACAGAATGCAAAATTCCATGGGGAAATACAGTCCTGACAATTCATGAGGAACTTTGTCTAGAAAAACTAAGGTCATCATTTTTAAAAGTTCATTCCAATTCAAATAAAGCTGATTCACTCCTTAAGACCTGTCACATGTGCTTCAGCAAATACCCTACAACCAGTCAACTAAAGAAGCTTGAAGTAACCCTGCAGGTATTGGAAGCTTCTGATTCATGCAGTGCAGCTTTCCGTGTGTATGAGACACATTCCCATGACCACGTGTGGTTTGAGATTTGGATTCTTCCTATTGACTAATTTGTGTAGGAGCACTTTTTTCTTCTTTTACCAGGCATGATCTTAAAAGATGTGATAAAGAATCTACTAGATGATCACTTTAACAAATTGTTGAGTACCAAGATACTGACAAAATCAAGTCCCACATGGACTAAAAAATACTATTGTTTTACCTTTGGCAATTTAGTTTTCAAAAACTATGATTACATACGGGTAATATTCGCAATTTTGTGAAAGAGAGAGAGAGAGAATGTTAGTTAGTTCATGGTAGACTTCTAGGCAGAACACTCCATGGCAGTTATCCGAAGTTTGCATGAAAGCTTTGGCCTTCTGAATAGTGATGCTAAGTGAAGCAGCAAATCAAATAGCTTACTTTAGAGTCATATTTTGACAAGTTGCCTTTAAAATACCAAGTTGCTTGAAATTTAAAAGTATTAAAAATAAAAGGAAAATAAAACCAAATACCTCTTTCAATCTTAAATTTTCCCCTTACGATGACTTAAAAGCTATGACTTACTCTGGTTGTATATTAATACATGTTTTGATGTCTAACTAGTTTTGTCTTTGAAATAAATGGTTTTGCTACCATTTCATGTTACAAGAAAGCTAGTTGCTATTTAGTTTTTTGCCTGAGGAACTGAACAAAGAAACATAAAAATAAGAAAATAAATATCATATTAAATCACACTTTCCATATATACATACAACTTTTAAAGCGGTGGAATCTGTTAATTTAGTTGCCTCATTCTATAACATTAAAATAAGGGCAGCTATAAATAATGTAGTTTCATTAAGCTTAATTACTTTCTCTAGGTGATAGGAAAGGTTACATAGGATAGAGGCATAGGGAATAAGAAGGATAGAATAGAATAAAATAGGTGTTTTATAAGGGTAAAAAGTTCCCAAGATTCCAAGTATGAAGATTGGAGGTATAAGATATTATTAACGGTTGATTTTTCCCTCAGTCCCTTGTGTCCCATTAAATCTTGTTTCCTTTTTAAAGGAAGAAGAGAAAAAAGACATTGAGGCAGACACTGTTGTGAATCCTGGTAGAGACCGTGCCACAAACCAAATACGGAAAAAGGAACCCCCGGTTTCTACCACAACACACTACAGTCACACAGGGACTAGGTACAACGAGGCCAAGACCAACCAATCTCCAACAAGAGGAGGTGACCTCTCTGGAAAGGCTGATCTTCCCAACACATCTTTAAATCCTACTCCCCAGCCAGGTCCTGAAATGGCGACAATAAAGGAAATTTTTTTGTTTTCTCAGACTGAACTGCCACCCCACACTGTGGAAGGCACTTCATCCTCTTTAAATGATGGCTCTAAAATTATTCTTAGATTTCCACAAATGAACGTGTCTGGGACTGTAGAATCTTTAAACACAGTTTCTGGAGCAGAGTATCCAGAGGTGTCTACAGACATCAGTGAGGAAGACACTTTATTAACTGATTTCAAACTTGATAGTGGAGCTGATGATTCTTCAGGCTCTAGTCCTGCACCTTCTGCTATGCCATTCATCCTTGAAAATGTATCAAATGGGTATATATTTTCTTCAGAAAACCCAGAGGCAATCACATACAATGTCCTTAAACCAGAATCTACGAGAAATGCTGCAGAAGACTCAGCCTCATCAGGTTCAGAAGACTCACTAAGAGATCTTCCCACTGACAGAAGTGTGTGGTTCCCTAGTTCCACAGATGTGACAACCCAGCCTGATACTGGATCGGGTAAGGAGACCTTTCTCCAGACTAACTACACGGGGGTCCACACTGAGGAATCTGAGAAGGAAACTGAGTCCATTTCTCCAGGCCCCATGGTGTCACAGGGCCCCTCAGTCCCAGATACGGAAATGCCACATTATTCTACGTTTGCCTACTTCCCAACCGAGGTGACACCGCATGTTTTTACTTCATCCTCCGGACACGGTTCAGCCCCCACCATCAGTGTGGTACAGTTGCAGACAACTCAGCCAGTGTACAATGGTGAGACACCTCTTCAGCCCTCCTACAGTAGTGAAGTTTTTCCACTAGTCACCCCTGTGTTGCTTGACAATCAGATCCTCAACACTACCCCTGCTGCTTCAAGTAGTGATTCGGCCTTGCATGCTACACCTATATTTCCCAGTGTCGATGTGTCATTTGAATCCACCCTGTCCTCCTATGATGGTGCACCCTTGCTTCCATTTTCCTCTGCTTCCTTCAGTAGTGAATTGTTTCGCCATCTGCATACAGTCTCTCAAATCCTTCCGCAAGTTCCTGCAGCTGCTGAGAGTGATCAGGTGTCCTTGCATGCTTCCCTGCCAGTGGCTGGGGCTGATGTGTTATTAGAGCCCAGCCTTGCTCAGTATTCTGAGGTCGTGTCACATCAGACCAGTGCTCATGCTGCTTCAGAGACGTTGGAATTTGGTAGTGAATCTGGTGTCCTTTATAAAACACGTGTGTTTTCTCAAGTTGAGCCGTCCAGCAGTGATGTTATGATGCATGCACATTCTTCAGGGCCTGAACCTTCTTATGCCTTACCTAATAATGAGGGCTCTCAACGCATCTTCGCTGTTCCTTACAGTTCTGCAATACCTGGGCATGATTCTGTCGATGTATCCTATCAGGGTTCCATATTTAGCAGCCCTAGCCAAATATCAGTGCCTAAGTCTTCGTTAATAATCCCAACTGCATCATTACTGCAGCCTCCTCATGCCCTCTCTGGTGATGGGGAGTTGTCTGGAGCCTCCTCTGACAGTGAATTTGTTTTACCTGACACAGATGGGCTGACAGCCCTTAACATTTCTTCACCTGTTTCTCTAGCTGAATTTACATATACAACATCTGTGTTTGGTGATGATAATAAGCTGCTTTCTAAAAGTGAAATAACATATGGAAATGAGACTGAACTAAAAATTTCTTCTCTCAGGGAGATGGCTTACCATTCTGAAAGCACAGTCATGCCCAACATGTATGATAATGTAAATAAGTTGAACGGGTCTTTACAAGAAACCTCTGTTTTCATTTCTAGCACAGAGGGCATGCATCCAGGGTCTCTTGCTTATGTCACCACTAAAGTTTTTGATCATGAGATTAGTCAAGATCCAGAATATAACTTTCCAGTTCAAGCTACACATACTGTATCTCGAGCATTTGGTGACACTTCGCTTAAATCTGTGTCTAGTGCAAGCGCAGAGCCAGCATCTTCTGACCCTGCTTCTAGTGAAATGTTACCTCCAACTCAGCTCCTGTTCCATGAGGCCTCATCTCCTTTTAATACTGAAGTCCTGCTGCAGCCTTCCTTTCAGCCTTCTGATGTTGACGCCTTGCTTAGAACTGCTCTTCCAGCTGTGCCTAGTGATCCAATATTGGTTGAAACCCCCAAGGCTGATAAAATTAGCTCTACAGTATTGCATCTCGTGGCATCGAATTCTGCTGCAAGTGAAAACATGCCACACTCTGCATCTGTACCAGGTTTTGATGTACCGGCTTCTAATATACACTCTGCTGCATTTCAGGGTTTAACAGTTTCTTACACAAGTGAGAAATATTTTGAACCAGTTTTGCTTACAAGCAAAAGTTCCCAGCAAGTCATACCATCTTTGTACAGTAATGATGAGTTATTCCAAACTGCCAATTTGGAGATTAACCAGGTCTTCCCCCCAAAAGGAAGGCATGCATTTGCTACCCCTATTTTATCAATTGATGAGCCACCAAATACATTTACAAATAAGCTTACATATTCTGATGAAGTTTTCACCTCCACCGGAAGTTCTAATACTGATGAGGTATTTGCTGGTATTCCAACAGTTGTTTCTGATACTCTTGCATCTACTGATTATTCTGTTTCTTTAGAAAGTGGGTACATTTCCACTACACCTGTTCCTCCTAAAAGAGATGGTTCTGTGACCACTGCCAATTTCCTGCTTCCTTCTAAAGCTACTTCTAATCTGACTTATAGTTCCAGGTCTGATGATGACTTAGTAGGTGGTGGTGAAGATGGTGGTATTGATGATTACGATGATGATGATTATGATGACAAAGATGGTGATGGTCTATCCATGAATAAGTGTATGTCATGCTTATCCTATAGAGAATCACAGGAAAAGGTAACAAATGACTCAGACACCCAAGCAAATAATCTTGTGGATCACAATAATCCAGTCTTGAATTCATTCTCTGACAATTCTGAAGAAGAAAATAAAGTCACAGGTGTAATCTTAGATAGTCAAATTGGTGTGGACCGAAATCTTGATAAGTCAGCACCAAAAAATGTGCTAACCCAGAAGCACAATGATGGAAAAGAAGACACTGACATTCAAATTGGTAATGCCCTGCTTCCTGTCACCCCAGAATCTAAAGCATGGGCAATTTTCACAAGTGATGAAGAGAGTGGATCAGGGCAGGGTACCTCAGATAGCCTTAACGATAATGAGACTTCCACAGATTTCAGTTTTCCGGATGTTAATGAAAGAGATGCTGATGGGGTCCTGGAGGCGGGTGACTCAGAACGAACTCCTGGGTCCTCACGGTCCTCAACACCATCTGTCACCAGTGGGCACTCAGAAGTGTTCGACGGTTCAGAGGCAGGTTAGTTGTGATCAAAAGGACAGGACGAGGTGTCCTGATGTTCTTGCTCCAAAAGTAAAACAGAAACATCATGGAACTATAGGAATATTTGGTAAAACAGCAGATCACCTTTTTTTAAAATCAAAACACTCAACAAATCAATTTATAGCTTTTGAAGTATAATTTCATTATTTCAAATAAATATTAAATATTATTTGATCCTTAATTGCTCTCCAAAATTTATAAAGTATTTTTATGTATTGTTAATTTATCTTATTCTAAAGGAGGCCTGTTATGTGTGGGAGCAATCATATGTGGAATAATACATTTTCAGTACACCACTTTTAAAATAAGAGTGTGCCATTTTAAGGTGATTTTAATTTTCATATTTGTGTTCTAAAATGAGTTGTGAACTAAATCTGATAGTGATATGATACAAGCACTTCTCTCTGATGTGCCCATGGAAAGAAATTACACCATTTGTATACACACATCACATGAGGAGCTTTAAAATAAATTTTAATTGATAAATTGGGAGAGCTAATGGTGAGCTTTAAAAAGTTTTAATATTTAAAAATTGTTTTTGTTTTAGTTCTTACATTGTTGCCTAAAGAGGGCAGTGTGAGCCCACAAACACAATTTTGTGCTTGGTGTTATATACATTTTTAAGTTAAATAATAGGCATTAATATGCACAATATGTATAGGTATTGAATGACAGGATATAGAACACTAGAAGATTTTCTGTAGAGATGCATTTCATTTGTTAATGTATTTTATGCAAGTTGGTTTATTGGCCAGATGTTTCTTAGAGTAGATTACTTGCAGCATAAATAATACAGACGTGTGCTTCATATGCTAATGGGGAAAAAGGAAAATTCACTTTAAGCATATGAAAAACTGGATAATTTCATCAGTTGGTAGTGAGACTTTTGTAAGTTGACTTTATTAAATGATAAAATCATTTAATTTAAAATTTTTTAATTAATGAAAACATTCAATATTAACAAGTCAAAAGGGAGACCAATGTAATCTTGCTCTCTTATTACAAAAAAAGTGAATATAATATAGAATGGAGACCAATCTCGTTAAGATATCTTTCTTCTTTGTTATTTTCATCCTTTGAATTAGTTGTATATATTTTCTTAGTGAAGCAACAATTAAAAGTTTGTACATTTTGATAGAGAAGTTTTTATTCTGTATTCTGATTTCATACCTTTATAACACTGCATTTCATTTTAAACTATTAGACTCTTTTATATAAGAATGAATAATGAGTTCCTAGGTCACAATAGTGATTAGTATTGTTATGCATATAAATTGTTATATGTCCTTAATAATACTACTTGGTTTTTGAGTTTTTATTAGATTTATATTGAAGGAAAATATCAGGAATTCATCCCTTTGCTTAATAGGTAGTGACATCTATATGTTCTTGCTAGATTATATTTAGTACATGTACTAAATGCACTAGAACAAGTTTTTCTTTGATGCACTAATTACAAGTATTTATTGAGAGTATGTTCTACCACCAATGAGGAAAAAATACAGTAATATGAATATAACATCCAACATCATCAAGTGATATAATTAATGAGGTGCAGGCTCAAACAAGATTAGGGAAAAATTCTTGCCTGTTTTTAAAAATACATCTGTAAAAATCATATGTCGTTTGTCTTACTAACTACTGAATATAACCCTTAGTCTGAAACATAATTGATGGCATATTTCTAAAATATAAAACAATTTATAAGATATATGCCTCAAAATAATATAAATAAGGTAGATATTAGCATTTGCAACTTATAAATGAGTAAACAGAAACCCAGGGATACTAGATTATTTGAGGCATGTCACATAAAAAATAAGTACAAAACTAAGCATAGAAATATGTATTATTAGCATCTGTCTCTTAGAAAGTATATTCTAAGACTCAGGACAATAAAATGTATGTAATACTTAAGCTTTAATACCAAAATTATAGTGCTTTAGTCTCAAAACATATCATAAAATATTACTCTTAGATTTTTGTTTCCTAGTAGACCACTAGTAGATTCTTGTAATATCATTATGTAGCTCATACACACTACTGAGTCATTTCAAAACACCAAAATTATCTTTTATCCTCAAAGATATTTCACAATATTAATCTTAGTTCTTTATTTCAGAACCATATCAGAGCATTTATTTTAGTCCCACATAAATGAAAATAAAACTAGTTGTTTCTCATTACAGTGTACAGAGTGACCAGCTGATTGCCTGTACTTTCACATGGTATGCCATCTTGTACAAAATCCCTAGCTTCCATATGTATAATTACCATAGAATTATCAATCTCACTTCTCAAAATGCATAAAATCAGACCTCCCAGAGAACTTGGAATAAAAGTCTGTGTGCAAGACTTTATGTGTGTGCATGTGTATATATAGTGCATACATATAAATGTGATATGTATTGGTGCATATTTCTTCTGTTATGTATTATATGTCTTCCATATATATCACATATATGCTCAGGCATATCTCATGTATATGTGTGCACATACATCTATATAAATGAGATGTATTTTTCTGTATATACATCTATATGTATTGTTATAAATATTTATGATCGCTAAATATTTATATAAGCTTACTGTGTACATATCTTAATATCTATAATTTATGTAAGCTTACTTTGCATGTATCTTAATCTCCATCTTTTATTCTCAAACAGCGTGGATTAACATCAGCTGTAGAACTTTTCAAAACAGTTTACTTAGCCTTACCGAAGAGTTTCTGATTCAGAAAATTCAGTGTGGCTTGAATGAGGCCCCAGATTTGCATTTCTAACAAGTTACAGGTGATACCAATCCCACTGCTGTGGGGATCACAGTTTAAGAATGATTGACATAGATAATATAACCCACCATTATAATTACTGATAACAAGGATTTTGCTAAGTGGATTATTTCCTTTATTACTCTCAAACCTCCTTTCCATTTAGGTAACAATAGTTAGAATAGGAAAAATATAAAGACAACCCTAATTGACGAAGATGCTTTTTTCAGTTTTGCAAGGAAATGTTCAAGGCACTCACTATCAGATTACTTAGGTGCCTAAATGAGTCTGCATGCAATACATAATTGCAAAAGCATTTCATTGACCTAAAAAGAGTTGAAGCTTCGGCTTCTGTCACAAGAATGTTAACTATAGTACAGGATTCAGTTGACTTCTAATATTTTCACTTTTTGTAAAGTTTTAAGGTTATATGGTTTTATCATTATTGGTCCCATCTTTGAATTTCACTTTTTTCTAGGAAATGCAGCTAAAAGAACAAACACCTTGGGAAATACAGGGGTCATTTACGTTCCTCTGATACATTTCCTGTATAAGTGGATTACATTCATGTCCTTTTCAGCCATCACTCCTAATTACACAAAGCAACTGTTACAGTGAATCTTTAGCTCTCTGGAATTACATGTATTTAATACCATGTATATGCATTTGTATTAGTCTCAGATATCTTAAGCATTTGAAATTAAATTGATTTCCTCCACCTTGTGCCACTAGTAACCATACACTTGGTAGAACACATCAAATGCTCCAAGTGTGTAGGAAGTATGTAAAGTTTGATGGGAAACTTATATTTAGTTGTCTCAGTACCTCTACAGGTAAACAAGTAGGGGCTTTTACTTAGTTGCACTGTCAGCACATCATCATAAAAACAGATGTCCTCAACTATTGTCTTGGCTTCCTACAAAACACACCTTAAAACAGAGGAAGGATTATGACTGGCCACTAATTCTGGAACTCTTTTTTTTTTTTTTTTGTGGGTACCGGGGAGTCGACCTCAGGACCTCGTGCGCCAGCAGGCACCCATGCCGCTGAGCGATATCACTGGCCCCTTTTTCGTATGTGGGTTCCGGGAGTCGAACTCTGGCCCTCGCGCTTGCCGGGCAGGCGCTTAAGCTGCTGAGCCATCTCACCGGCCCCCTGGAACTCTTTTTAACAACTTGTCTCAGTTGTAGTGATTTTCAAAGTGATAGTACAATAATGTACCTGACTGGTCACAAAAATAGTTATTTGCCATCTTTAAAAGTAACTCAAGGAACATAGTTAGATTTTTTTCATTATTTCCACTTGCATATTTGAGAAGAACTCCTTAAATATATGTATTCTTTCAATTCAGATGGAGTAAACAGTATTCTTATTTTTTATAGAAAAAGATAAAAAGCATATTCGATATCACTTAAAATCAACCTGTATTTAGAATTAAAATAGTTTGCTGGACTGAATGAATACCCTAATGTATAAAGGGTTACCTCTGATTTTTTTCTTCATGAAATTACCAATTGCTGCTAATTATTTACCCAATTGCCGGTTAAAATAACCCATTTCAATTAACATTACAAATTGAGATTATATATGGTGATACACTAAGTATTGTTTTTGAATTCAATTTTTAAAATTGGATCGTTTTCTAATTTTAATAGTTCTGTTTTCCTTTAGCAAGATTTTCCTGACAGTATTATGCTCATTTCTTGCTGTGGCACCTCTGTCTTGGATAACTACAGCTTTTCAGCTCTAATTGTTTGCTATACTTTCTAAACTTTATTTTAGTTAACTTAGTTGTAGACTTTGCATCATATAGTAAAACATCTTAAAGGTAAGTAACAGCAGTGAAGGTTGCAGTTAATCAATTGAAAAGTGTGATTTTCCTTCGTCTTTAATATCAACTCTCTCAATTTTCTCTGACTACAGAGGCCAGTAATAGTAGCCATGAGTCACGTATTGGTCTAGCTGAGGGGTTGGAGTCTGAGAAGAAGGCGGTTATACCCCTCGTGATCGTGTCAGCCCTGACTTTTATCTGTCTAGTGGTTCTTGTGGGTATTCTCATCTACTGGAGGTAAGTTGAGTGTTCCTTTTAGAAAATTTAATTCAAAAAGCTGAGATTTTGCCTGTATTTCATCTGAAAGGTCTTCAAGGCATATTTGAATTTTTTTTTTTACATGAGAGTTGCCATTAACTTACTCAAGTAACTATGAACAAGGTGAAATTTTGAGTCCAAAGAGGCAATAATAAAAAAGTGGATTATCCTTAAATAATTAAAGTTAAAATGGAGAAACATTGACTTCAGTTAATATTTAGTACAGTGTTTTGACAGTTTCATTTCCATGTTAATCTAATTAACACTCAAATAATACCACAACATTTAACATAAATCTAAGTTTTTGCCAGCTGTTATATCCCAAGAGTTATTATTTGGCAAAACATAATTTTTGATATGATAAAAATATTTTTAATATCAGTTAATTTGTACAGTATGGATGTCAATTCTGTATACTGATGGAAAATGATAATCTGTGCATAAAAGTAAGAACCAAGCAATTAAAATAGAAATGTAAGTATGGAGTAAGGTTAATGACTATGTTAAGATGCATGGGCTTTTAAATTGTTTATCGTTTGCTTCAAGGATGAAATATAGCTTCCTTCTCATCAATATCCCATTAAAACTTTTAAAGGACTAAGATAATTGCAGCCATCATAAGCTTCCCATTCTGCTGCAAGCAGAACACACAAGTAATTAGTAGATTTACTAGGGATGTAATATAAGTCAGTAAAACTATCTGCTGGAAAACAAAAATTTTATGATGACATAAGGATTCATAACTATAAACCAAGAAAGGGTTTTGCTTAGTCCTTTATACTTTTAAAAGAGAATTTTCTTCAGAAGATCTATAATTAATTTCTTTTTTGTTTAATAGCTTCTTTCTATTAATTCATATCACTATTCTTTATGTGTCATTTCAAAATATACTCTCTCGGTTTATTCCAAAATATTATAGATATTGTTTCCCATTTATCCATTACTGTGTTGACTACTGTCAGGAAATACCAAAAATGAATGAATGAATAAATGAGTGCCACTGTTTTCAAGAAATGCATGCTTATTGATGAAAAATAATTTTATAAAATATTACAACCAAGCATATGCATACCAGCTGAAATCTAATACTGAGAGATTAGAGAGCATAGAATCTCATAGGTCAGAATGGGCAGTATAAAATAGAATGTAGGACTGGAGCTACATAGGGTACAGGAAGCAGAGATAAAGAAGAGCATTCCAGGCAGGAGTATGGCAGGCAGGAGGACAGAAAATAAGAGTGAGTTGAATGTGATGAAGTCAGTGAGGCTTAGGGCACGTAGTTGCATGTAAATGGACATTCATTGGCTGAAGCAGAATGCTTTTGTAAACAACTGTATCTCATGCCTGACTTCCTCTACAGAACAGAGTAGACTGCCAACTATGGATGCCAGATCATGTTTTCCTTACATGTCATGGCTTAGGAGTCCATTTGGCCATACAACATGCAAAAAACCTGCTTTCCTCAGTCTGTACCCCAGTGGTCGCCACAGTTACATGCCTCTTGCTAGTGTTCAGCAGAAAGCTTTGAACATGGTACACAGTCACATAAGTGCTTGTCCAGTAAGCATTCATTTGACTTTCTCCCCACATTCCTACCATGTTTGGATATGTTTGTTCAGATTCCTGGTTTCAAGCTAACCTGTGCACCCATTTTTAAATTGATGGGCATTAATTTAAAATTTAATTTTTTAAACAAATTTAAAATAAGATAAAATAGAACCAAATTCTATTTCATAATAAATATTGCTAATGTAAAGTTCCAATAAAGATGTCAGGTAATTTACAGTTATGAGATTGAAATAATTAGCATGAGTCTCTTAATCTCTATTACTGTTTCCAAGTATATTTTCTGAAGAATTGAAAAACATTATCTATTTAATATGATTTTGTATTTCATGGAAACATTAAAACCTGGAGTGGTGTTTATTCTCTATTACTAATGGATCTTCCCACCTGTATTGTGTGAGGAAAAGAGAAAAGTGACAGCTAAAAACATATTATTGACTCTAACCAATAAATTGTTATTTACCTCACAAATAACATTTTATATGCCTTGAATGCAGAGTGTACTAGTTTAAATAATGAACACTTTTATAATATATGAAGTGTTCTGATAAAATTTGTCACTCTTATTTCAAAATTCATTAAATATTGTTAAACGTTTGTCCTACTCATGTCTATATGAAATAAATTCACTCTGAAATGTAACTTTTCAGATCATTATACACTACAGGTATTATGTGCTGAATCACAGTAGTCTTCAAAGTTTGTGTGAACTATTCAAATTCCAGCATAGATGCATTTGTAAATAATGTGCTTGTAACCAGCCAAGATGGAAAGACTTTAGACATTTCTGGAAATTACAGTCTGTGGTGAAGTTTAAAAATCTGATGACCAAAAAGTAATAGTCCTGGCAGTAACGGTCCTTATGAATTTTTCTAAATATAGATTTAAACATTTTTAAAAGCTTTAATGAGATAAAATTGTTATATCATAAAAGTCACCTATTTAAATTATATAGTTCAATGCCTTTTAATTTATTGTATTTCCTAATGACTAATGATTATTTCTTAATCTACTCTTTGGACATTTATATATCTTCTTTCGAGAAATGTGAGTTCACATCCTTTCTTGCTTCTTTTTATTTGCATTGTTTGCCTTTATGATTGAGTTGTGTTTTTATGTATTCTAGATACAAGTCCTTTGTAACATATCTAATTTTCAGTTATTTTCTCCCATTCTGTGTATGGGGTTCTCACTTTCTTAACAATTTAAAGTGCTAGGGCCAGTGAGATAGCTCAGCGGCATAAATGCCCCCCTGGCAAGTGCGAGGTCCTGAGTTCGACTCCCGGAACCCACATACGAAAAAAGGGCTGGTGATATCACTCAGCGGCCCGGGCTCCTCCTGGCGCGTGAGGTCCTGAGTTCGACCCTCAGTACCCACAAAAAAATAAATAAATAAATAAAAATAAAAATAAAGTGCTAAAGTTTGTAATCTTGACAAAGTTCAATTCATCCATTTTCCATCATTGCTTTTGCTTTTGGTATCCTATCTAAGAAAGTGCCGCCTAGCCCAAAATCACAAAGATTTACTTCTAGAAATTTACAAAGATGAAAGATTTACACTTCCTAATTTCAAAGCTACAGTAATCAATAACAAAGCTACAGTAATCAAAAGATTCTGGTATTGGCATAAGAATAGACAAATAGACCAAGGAATAGAATTGAGAGTCTGAAAATAAGTGTTTATGCTTGTGGTTAACAAATTTTAGACAAGGGTCCCAAGAATTTTCACTGGAGAGAGACGAGTCCTTGCAACAAATGGTGCAAGGGCAACTAGACATCCACATTAGAAAACCTCAAGTTGGAACTTTTTCTCACATTGTACAAAAAAATTGTATTCAAAAAATGCCATAGATCTAAATGTAGTACCTAAATCCATAAAATTCTTAGAAGTAAGAAGTAATTTTCTCCCAGCCTAATTTTAGGAGAAAATCTCAGATAGTATAATAAGTCCTCTCATCTCATTTGCCTAACTGAAGATGGTATTGTGTATTTACCTTGAGAAGAAGTGTAGAGCAAATTTCAGGGAATAAAATCTGAGCCTCTTTCGCAGTTCTGCTTTGAATTTGCTATGTGGCCTTGGGCATGTCATTTGCACACCTATGGATAAGTTTACTTGTTTGCTTTCTGGGTAGACTTCATGGATCATCTTTAAGTTTGCAGTAAGTCCTTCTTGAGGGGATCTGTGAGTGAATTTAGCATGCTGAATGTTGTTTCATATTTGTAGATGGTTACTGGGAAATGGAATAATAATTACACATTTCTAGCTTTTAATTCTAAATACTGTGATGAAAAGGTGTAAATTAAATAATCAGATTACCATTGATTGATAGGCCCTATGTCTACAAATTTAAAACAGTCATCACTTTTTTCATCGTGGCTGAGTGATAATTAGCAGGAGACATAGTTATCAACACTTAGCATATAGTCGTGAAGATAGTCACTGCTTATTCAGAACAGATGGACTATGGATACTGAATCTTGTCATACATTAAATAATATGCCTTCAAATGATTTTCCAGATGTTTTAGGATGTAATTTACAGGAGCCAAACCATAAGTTTCTAAGATGCAATGTGTCTTCAGCAGGGAAAATTGTCAAATAGTTCTTTTTAATGAAAAAGGGGAGAAATTTTTTAGAGCTATTTTGAGTCAGAGCCTAATCCTGCCAGTTATATTTAACAGAACACCGCATCACCAAAAGCAGTACAGAGAAGAACTTTCCATAAATGCTGCTGTTTTGGCTTGGGGTGGTGGGAAGGAAAGTAATTATTAATTCTCCCTTTACCCTAAATTCAAGTTCATGGTCATTGAAGGTAAGTGCCAATCCAGAGTGGAGGCCTCCTGGTACCACGTTGCCTTTTAAGTAGAGTGTCACATCCCATGTGAAACTGCCCCTAAAATATACCTAAACTTTACAGGTGAACTTCATAAGTCAGCCAATGCAGTTTTAATTTTTCCCACATGCAAGCTTTCTGGTATGATTTATCAGGCTGTTTTGGAAATTAATGTCAAATAACATTATTGGGACAATACCTTCTAAAACTAACGAAGATTTGATTAAATAGTTGAATCAAGTAGAGTTGGTATTTACCCAGTTACAACAATAAACATTAGCAACATGTTAAACCTCCATGTGAATATGTTTTAATTTACCTTTTTTATATTCTCTCAGATACTGCCTTCTTTCCATTCCTTCAGAGTTATTGGCACATCATTTATCCTTCTATCCAAATATCCATCCATTCCACTCAATCTTTTTATACCTGTATATCCCAACCCCCCCAACACGCGCGCATGTTTTAACATTTCAAACTATTTAATTTGAGGCTCAGGTAGGCAAGATAATCTAGGAGACAGCTGACAGTGGTTGGTGGAGTTTATTTGCTGCTAGAAATCCATGAATTCAACAAACATTGAGTACCTGTTTGTACTCCTTGCACTCTATTAAGAGTTTTTTTTTTTTTAAAGAGTAAAAACGATACAAAATTTCAAAACAAGATAATAGGAGAGTAACAATGGTTAATACATTGCATATTGTTATCTTCAAAGTAGTTGCTTGGATTACAAGATAAAAGCATGAAAAATTGATCAAACAATAAAAACATCAACCTTTCTTTTCAATGAACTGAGAGATTAGTAGTATAACTATCTTAATTATCTTGTATATATATATATCTATATATATAGACATATGTATATATAATTTTTTTCCTTTTTCCTTCCTTCTTTTCTCCTTTCCCCCATCCCAGTTTCTCTTTCATTTTGAACAGTTTCTTCCCACTTCACAATATCTATTGTACATTTTGGATCTTATTTACTCTTTCAGCTTCTCACGCTAGGGAGATAATATGATGTTTACACATGCGAGTCTGATTTATTTAACACTAGGGAGATAATATGTTTACACATGCAAGTCTGATTTATTTCACTTTATAAGTATGGTCTCTAGTTGTATCCATTTACCTATAAAACTCTCCAGTTTATCCTTCTTTATGGCTGTGTTGTACTCCATTGTATAAAAAAAAACACATATTTTTTATCCATTCCTCAGTTGATGGGCATTTGGGTTGTTTCCAAGGTTTAGCTATTACAAATTGTGCTGCTATAAACATGGGTGCACATATATCTCTGTGGTATGGTGTTTTTAATTCTTAAGAGTTTGATTCACAAGAAATCAAAAAACATAACCCTATCTTTTAAAAAACATTATAATAAGGATAATAGACATAAACCAAGTATATTACAAAAATAATTATCCTAACCACCAATTAAGAAAAATATTTAACATAACGCCATGTAGGATAATGCCTAGGAACTTAAGATAATTTTTTGATTGATTAGGTATGTTTTTCAGAACAGTCCTTCTTTACATGAGTGTGAACAGTAGTTTGTGTTACGTGCAGTGGAGACAGAGAAGCTGTAGTTCTGGGATCTGCTTAGGAAATGAGAGGCTGTTTCACAGCCTCCGAGCTGTCCTGAAGGAGGACAGGGTTTTCCTGGCATACTGGTGAGTGAGGCATTTGTTCAGAAGGAGAACCGGGTTTCAAGCAGGGAGGAGAAATACTGAGTTAGAGAACAAGGCAGGTTCAGTGATCTATCATGTGGTTGTGTTACTGGGGTATAAACTTCAAGCAGAATCGTCAAACATGGTGAGAAATACAGACAGATAGCATTTAGGTTTGAATAATCTTGAACTCCATAATCTAAAAATATTAAGAATACAGAACAAAAAATTAGTAATAGAGCCACAGAGGGGAGCAGGAAGGCCTATTCTTCGTGTGCCATTTGGAGGCACTTAGGAAGGAATGGGTTTCAAGTTAGTAGAAGAAAGAAGTTTCTAGGAATTCACAAAAAAAGTGATCTCTTTCTTAGTAAAGATATCAAACCGGATCTTTACTATGTATCAGTGATGCTGTTAAAGGGATTCTTGTATCCCCCTGTGAACCACACTCTGTTGCTTAAGGCATTTTACAGCTTTGAGATTCTTTTTGTAAAATTCTTATCTATTTGGGTAACTATATTTTAGAGCTTTCAAAAGGATTTTAATTCTGTTCCAAAGGCAGTGTTTCTATGTCACTGTGCCCAAGCTTGGTACCAGTGGTCGCACAGACAAACTGAAGTTTCTTATAGCTTCTGCTCCGGTCTGGTTTCAATTCTGCTCACATGGACTGCCAATAGATAGTTTCTTTGTCATGTGACTGTGGTTCTCATCTCTCCCACTGCTCCTCAGTCTGCCTACTGTCTGCTTTCTGGGATACAGTCCTAGCTCAGGTTTCTTTGTCATTTGATCCTGGATCCACTCATCTTGCTTCTGTACCACTTTCTTTCTTGGAAAAATGTTCTGTGTTCTGTCAATTTATGCTTCCAGGTTGGATTATCAAAGGCTTATACTACCATATCAGAAGGCTAATTTTTTCTATGCAAATTGTTTCTTTAGGGTATTTTCTCTTGTTTGTGACATTAAAGTTATGAATAAACTATACAATTTTACACTATTCCCACATATAGCAATTTATTCATTGAATATTTGGGGGTACCTATAGTATAACAATACTGAGGACCAATATTGCAGCGATTCATGAAAGAGTACTTTAAATTATCAGACATACATTCCAATGGGGAAGACCAACTATAAAACAAACAAATGAGTAAATAAATTATGTAAAACAAACAAATAAGTAAATAAATACATAAATACATACTAAATACCTAAATAATAGTACAGATGGTTCCAAACTTAAGATGGTTTGATTTTTTTTTTAACTTTATCTTGAGGTGAAACCGATGCAATTCAGTAGAAAATATTTTTTGAATTTTGATCTTTTCCAAGGCTGGTCATATGTAGCACGATATTCTCCTGAGATGCCGGGTGGTGGCAGCAAGCCACAGTTCCCAGTCAGATGAATAATCGCTAGGTAAACTGCTACTCTCCTGTGTTGCTAAGCTATGATGCTTGGCGGGTTGACTGTACTGAATGTACTTTCAGCTTACGGTATTTCCTTTTTTTTTTTTTTTAAGAGTATCACTAGTTCTTTTATTTTTGATGCTTTTTTTAATTTTTATTTCATTAGTTCATGTTTATAGTACATGAAGTTTAGTTAGGATATTTTCAACTTACAATGGGTTTGCCAGGAAATAACCCCGTTATAAGTATTTCATATAGTAGTAAGTTTAAAAGTAAAATGACAAAGAAGAGTGACTTAGAAGGATAGGCTGACACCTTCAGTTAGCATGGTCAGGGATTCTGAGAGGAGGTAGCATTTCGGCCAACTCACCGATAATAGGAAGGACAGCAGGTGAGCAGAGGGAGCAACAAAGCCAAGACCCTGAGGTGGTACGGACAGGGCTTCCTTGAGGAAGTAACAGAGGACCAGTGTGGACTGGAGCCTGCTGGGTGAGAGGGTCATAGATGAAGCTACTAATTTGGTGGGGGCTAGGTCATGAAAGATCTTACAGCTCTTGCTAAAATAATTCAATATCATTGTAATTGCAGTGGGAAGCCATTCAAGAATTTTATCCCAGAAACTGACTTGCTGGAAAAATCTCAAGATTTAGAGGTGTCACTACATAGGAGCAAATGTTATGTTAAAGCTCATTGGGATAAATACCTTGTAGCTTGATGCTTTAAAATGGAAAATGAGATTGACATTTTCACACAGATATTTCTGTTTAAACCATTCACGAATACTTCAGATAAATAGCTTACATAAAAGAGTGTCATTAGCAGTATTAATTATCTAAATTTCTTAAATTAAGGGTGGTTTGTATTACTTTATAGCAGCAATCAGTTCTCTGCTCTTCTCCATAGTTTCTAGTGTGTTCTTGCCAGATGTTATTCTTATTATCTGAATGAAAATAGATTCAGGTGACATTGTAAGTCATAGTTGTCATTGATTCCAAATATATTTATTCTCAAAACCATCAACAAGACCAGCATCTGTTGCAAATAAAATCACCACAGGTTTTGGTTGTGTGCTCATTATTTCCTCACTTAAATTCTGCCACTACTCTATTATCACATAATGCAGAGCTGCCTTGTTTTTACATCAAGATGCTACCACCGTGGAACTTCACTTCTGCATCATTATTTCTTGTTGCCTGGTGCTAGCAGCCGAATGTATCCCAAGGGACATGGTCACTTAAATGTCAAGCAAAAATGGCCTTTGACCTGGTCCTGTCCAAGTTGGTGAGGCATTTTGGTATATAGCAGCAGTGGGACATTGAGGTTTCCTATATTAGCAAGTACTATTGGTACCAGCAGCACCTCAAATGTTACTTCTGCTTTCCGTATGTCCGATACCTGCTCACTCACGCTTCTCTATCTGGCACAGGTAAAAATGAGATAAATTTGAGAGACATAACATTCTTTGTCATCTTGTGTTTTGTTAAAATAGATTTAGATACAGCAATCGCTCTGCTAGGCATACATTCACTTTTGTTTTAATCTGGATATTTCCACCAAGAGGAAGTCCACATGTCATCTGATTTCCCACTCAGATAGAAGTATTAATTGCTTTCTTATTTTTTTTCAGGAAATGCTTCCAGACTGCACACTTTTATTTAGAGGACAGTACATCTCCTCGAGTAATATCTACCCCACCGACACCTATCTTTCCAATTTCAGGTAATGACTTAAAGTGTGATCATGAGTAGCTGGGAGGTGCTAAAATAAAAGCACGAGATTAGGAGGTTTGTTTTTATTCAAGCACTTGGTGAATGTCTGTAATATAAATTAGTGACTATATGTGTTGCCCCAAATATTGACTGTATCACATACCAGGCACCCAGGCTCATATCGTCTCACTGATTTTAAACATTCTTAACTATACAGCTGATATGGCAAAATAATAATTGTTCAGGTGTAAAATGTTAGGATTAGGCATTTATAGCATAAAATATTAGTTAAAAAGATTTCTGACTTTTACTAATTTCCATTACTTTAGTGGAAACCTAATCAACAAATATCAAAATACACCAATGCAGTAAATGCATATAGGAGAAAATAACAAAATAACAAAATAACTAGGCAAAAACCTAGTTCCTTTCTGCTCACTTGCATTTATATGTGAAAAAAAATTCTTAATTACATTAGGAAAAACCCTTCTAAAATGCTGGTGATAGTGGAGGAAAAAGAGACACAAACAGAAAGAATATTTAGTTGTTTGAACTACTTCAGTCTCCAAATGTTGAACATTTGAAAATTTATTTGGGAAAACATTGACTACTGTTAACAAAATTTGCCTGGATAACAGTACCCAAAAATTAATCAGGGTCATTTTGGTTGAGACACCCACCAACTCCACAGTGCACATGATAAGACCATGGCCACTCATTTAGTTCTCATTTTATGTAACATCTTAGATGAAATGTGGCTGCACAAAATGAGTTGTCTAGAAATGTGTGAACTATGTAAGAAATACTGAGGAATAAAGGATTAAAGGATAAGATGAGGATATAGAAGTCACCAGGCCAGGGATCTAGCAGGAAAAATCAATCTGTGTGTTCAGTTTACAGAATCACCATTTAAACTGAAGCAACATAAAGTATTGCTAGAGGGTCAAATTCTATGGGATGTTGTCATCAGAAATCTCTTGACTAAAAGAAGCAGAAACGAAGAAACATTTTATTTATATTTTATATATATTCTATATTTATGATGCCGAATATATATCATTTATTTTTATATCAATTTTATGCTTATATTAGAAGAAATTAGAGGTGTCTTGCTGGTTTTCCACTTTTTTTTTTTTTTCAATATTGGAGATCAAACTAGGGATGCTCTACCACTGAGCTACTCGCCCTGCCCTTTTGATTTTTTAATTTTGAGACAGGGTCTCTCTGAATCTCTCCAGGCTGGCCTTGAACTTTCTGGTCTTCCTGCCCCAGCTTCCCAAATACCAGGCATTATAGGCATGTAACACTGCACTATTTTATCAGCTCCAACTCTTTGACCACACTGTTTTATTTCTGTCTTTCTAGTGTGTATTAAGATCCTGTGCACTTACATTAGTATGGGATCATTTTCATTACCATTCTTAACATTTGCAGGCTGAGAGCTTTCAGCTGTCTGTTGCAGTTTGATTCCCTTCACTTCTGAACATAGCTCCTCTACCCACCGTGTCGGTGTGGGTGTGCGAATTAACTCTCATATTATCCAGAATCCAGCATGGTTTATTATTAACTAATAAGTGCAGTAATTTTAAATCAGAAGCTTGTGTTAGAAATCCAAAATCTTCCATTTTGACTGTCAGTAGAACAGTACCCAAGGGCATAGCCTCCCTTCACTTGCTTGGCTCTCAAAGATTCATATTTCATCACCTGCATATGTACTTTTCATGTAAAGTCAGAAAATAAGGGCCGAGGAGATAGCTCAGCGGCACAAGTGCCTGCCTGGCAAGCACAAGGTCCTGAGTTTGATTCCTGGTACCAAAAAAAAAAAAGAAAAGAAAAGAAAAGAAGAAGATACATTAGTCTCACTTACAGGCCAGTTAATAAAAGAAATTACCTAAATAGCTAACTGTAAAATCTAGTCTGCTTGTAAAAGGCTAGCTGTGTAGGCTATTGGGTTTGAAGGACATTCATGAGAACTAGTGATTTGGGTGTGACAAATTATTTCTGTTTTCTTATCTAATTATGAAAGCGTCTTCTGATCAAGATGGTTCAGTAAGTGTGAAGGTGGAATTATACCTTTGTCTATTATTTCTTAAGCTTGACTGGCTAATTCAATTTCAGTATTCAGGTCCACTCATCTAAGAGAGAGAACAGATGGATTCTCATTTTTTTTATTCAACAAATTCTTGGTAACTGAAGCTTAAAAATATTAGAGGGCCTAAACATGGAACATCTGTTGATGTAAATAACTGTTTCCAGTGAAATGTGTTTGATGATTCCTTGTCAGAGAAATCATTTGTGAAATTACATACTGCGAACTAGTAATAAGCTTAATCTCAGAGAGTCTTTCCAGGAAAAGAATAAAAGAAGTAAAACAGGGCAGTTAAAGTAATTTGGCCCCTTCACAATTAATTAACAGATCCAATGACTTTGTTTACATAGCATATTTTCAAGTTAGAATTCTTGAAGTTTTACAGATTAAAAGTCCCAAAGGTTTTTTGACATTATTCTTAATGAATATTCTTTGTTAAAGTATTTGTTATTATTTAATGAAAATGAAAAATATTTTAAAATGGAAACACCTGACTATTTGACTGTAAGGCATTAAACTGTACAATTTTAGAAGACTGAAATTTCACTGTAGTAAAATTGAAAATATATTACTTCTGCATGTAACTCCTACTTATTTAAAACAAAGTTGTCCATAAAGAAATGGAGTGCTTCATAAGGGAGGCTTTGGTGGTATTTATAAATTAACATTGGACATACATGATTTTGTCTTTTTTACTATATATGGAAAAGGGCTTCTTGTTGAAATCAGATTTCTAAAATTCATGTTATGTTTGAGAGTGAATATAAATAAAATTGGTAATTGTTGCTTTAAATCTGAGCACAGATTTAGTTGGGATTATAAAATAATTAAATTTTGAAGTTGTTTTAGGAAATAGTTTGTAAAGGAGAAGCATGTTCATTTCTATTGATTCGCCTTTCTAATACAATTTTTTTTATTTACTTAGATGATGTTGGAGCAATTCCAATAAAGCACTTTCCAAAGCATGTCGCAGACTTACATGCAAGTAATGGCTTTACTGAAGAATTTGAGGTATGATCTCAATGTGTCTGTTTCAAATAGTATAGAAAATGGTATATTTTAAAGATTCAGCAGTAGGCTATTTCTTGACTGAAAAGCATTGAAAACATTTTATTTCTAGGGAAAATATCAAATAATTACTTATTTGTTCAGGAGATGTGTCATAGTTACCAACCATATAATTTAGAAAGTAGGTTTCCCATTTTAAAAGCCAATTTGTACTAGTGAATCAAAAAATTGTTAGTACTCTCCCATCAAGTACAGATCTCTAGTGTTCTATTTTAAAATCTGAATTTGTAACAGATGCTTTTTAATTTTCTAAATTATATGAATTATACTAAACTACTAAATGTCATGATTTTCAGCTAAACTACATACAAAGCCTTAATTGTAAGTATTATAACAATGTAAAAGCAAAAGCATTTATATAGCTCTTTTATTATACAAAGTAAAATCATTCGTCTCAAGAAAATATGTGCTCTAAAAAACACTTGCACTTTAAAATCAGTGAAAATGTTCCCAGTTGATAACTCTGTTAAATATTCTTAAGATAGGGCTGCTGAGATGGCTCAGCGGCGTAAGCGCCTGCCTGGCAAGCGCAAGGGCCTGACTTCGAGTCCCGGAACCCACATACGAAAAAAGGGCTGGTGATATTGCTCAGCGGCATGGGCGCCTGCTGGCGCATGAGGTCCTGAGGTCGACCCCCGGTACCCACAAAAAAAAAAAAAAATTCTTAAGATAGAAGGGGTAGAGAAATTTACTCCAAACGTATTGGCCTGATGTGAATTATCACATCATTTAGACAGCTTTTTCAAAACAGAGCATCATAAATCCAAAGGTAGCAACAATAGCCACAGGAAGAAAAATAAAAACTATTATTTTTTATTGTGTCAAAGATGTCATTGAGGGGGCCGGTGAGATAGCTCAGCGGCATAAGCGCCTGCCTGGCAAGCGTGAGGTCCTGAGTTCGACTCCTGGAACCCACATACGAAAAAAGGGCCTGAGATATCGCTCAGCGGCATGGGCACCTACTGGCACTCAAGGTCCTGAGTTCGACCCCCAATACCCACACAAAAAAAAAGATGGCATTGACTAGGTACTCCCACATTCAACCTTCACTCAACTCTGGGAGTTAGCTGTTATTATTTCTATTTGTGTTATCCATGAAATTAGACTGCATAGAAGTTCATTAACAACTTATAAATAGCAAAGCTAGAATTCAAACCTAGGTCTGCAATTTTAAACTTCATGCCCTTTCCATTAACAAGCAATCCCCAGCCTCCCCTCTGGCCTCTTCCCTCTAAGAAGCGTCTCATCATTTCTCCTTTTCTTCGTCTCTCCTCACCTGCCCACACCCTGAATGCTAAGCGATCTTCCTTCTTAGAAGGACTTGGAGCTCTGATCCTGATCATAGGGTCATCTAATACCCTGCTTGCACACATTAATCACTTCACAGGTCTCACATCAGTTAAGACTTAGGAAAGGAAAATGCCATAGATGCAAAAGCTTTAAGAAAGCAAGAGAAATGAAGTGTGATATAATGTGAAGAGTTACATATTTAAAGCGTCGACTTCATAAGCAAGTGTGCTGGTGCATGCCTGCAATCCCAGCTATTGGAGTGACTAAGGCAGGGTGTTCTCACTTGGAAGCCAGCTCAGGCAATTTAGGGAGACCTTATCTCCACATAAAATTAAAAGGATGCAGAATGTAGATCAGTGGTAGAGCACTTGCCTAACCAACATGTGTAAGGCCCTGGTTTCAATCCCTGATATGGAAAATAAAAAGTATCAAATTATTTTTTCTTCCCATAAGATAGTGGTTACTGGTAGTACCTCAACATTAACTGCAGTGGTAACTTAATGTTAACTGTAGTGTTAACCAATAGCAACTCTGAGGCTAATGTCAAACAGAAGTATACTTGCAAAAGAGAAAATATGTCAAAGATCATTCTAATCTTCCAAATGTTAAAAAACAATCTAAGTAAAAATAGACTGTTTATAATTGAAGTTGGTGATAACATATGCCCAAAGGCAGATCATTATTTTCATGAGCATAAAATAATTTTGAATATAAAGTCCATAATAATTAAATTAATAAGATAACTTCATATTTTTACTCAGACATTTTTTCTTCTATTGCTTTTAACACATATTCTGATTTTTAAAAACTTTTCAATTACTTAACAATTAGTTTAACAACTAATAATGCTACACCTCTTAAATGGTTCATATTTAGATTTTTTGTGTGTGTGTGGGTACCGGGAGTCAAACTCAGGACCTTGTACTTGCCAGGCAGGCACTTATGTCAGTGAGCCATGTCACCAGCCCTACATTGTTTTTAATTGTCCAGAATGATCTGCTGCAGAAGAGGCCTTCAGGGCCAAGGATATAGCTCAGCAGCACAGCGCCTGCCTGGCAAGCGTAAGGTCCTGAGTTTGATTCCCAGTACCAAAAAAAAAAAAAAAAGAGGCCTTCAAAGCTTATTTGGAGAGGTGGTTGCTAAAGAATCAGATTCATATTTTGGTTATATACTTTCTCATAAGTTATAAGGCTTTCATTTTATTACCTTAATACTAAATTTTAAATTCTAAACTAATGTAGACAGGAAATGTCTCTGAATAGCACTTTAATTCATTTTAAGAAAAAAATGACAGAAATAATTTTTCCATAGCCATTGAAGTTTAAACAAAAAGAGGCACAGTAATTAAATCTATAGAAAGTAATCCTATCTAAATTTTGCTTCAAATGACATGATAGATATGATTAGAACAAAAACTTTGAGAATTTTAATGTTATGACAATCTTAAGTATATTATCAAACATGTACTAGGTAGCTATTTATTCTTTAAAATAAAAGACAGAAACAAAGAAACTGTATCACTATTTCAGAGTTTCAAATAGTGCTATAGTGGTTAAGTAAAATTACATTTGTACATTAACAAGTTCAATAACTATTACAAAACAGGCCAGGAAATATCTGGTTTTTTTCATCTACATTTTAAAAAGTCATCATATTACATCAGTGTCCTTTTAAAAAGTGTTATTTTTTTTCCTTTTACATAATTTTAAGGTTCCAGATTGTTAGACAATTTGATTTGCATGCAGTTGTTTGAAACATTCTGTTTTGTTAGTATGTGACAAATGTATTTATTGCATGATCATAGTTTTCCATTGTAAACCTAATATGAACACTTTTTTTTCTCATTTGTCGTGTGCTGTGGAATTTGATTTCTTTACTTTTTTGGCATTCATTCCCTCATTAGACACTGAAAGAGTTTTACCAGGTAAGGCATTATTTCACTGCATTTTCTTTTAGCCAAGAAGTAGTTGTAACATGTTAAAAAAAAGTTTTTTTTTTTTTGTTTTTGGGTAGACTATTTTGTTTGTTTTGTTTTGCATATTTTATTTTAAGGTACTTTGCTTGAAAGCATGTGTATTAAAATGGTGTCCATGCAATTTCTTACAGGAAGTTCAGAGCTGTACTGTTGACTTAGGCATTACAGCAGACAGCTCTAACCACCCTGACAATAAGCACAAGAACCGATACATAAACATCGTTGCCTGTGAGTACATGCTCAGCTCTGCTGACTTCATCTCCATCGCCACTGTGTCATTAACCAGTGCCCTGAAGACATCGCTAGCCAACCCTCAGTGTGGCTGTTTCAGGTCCTGGGTTATCAGGAAATAGAACTTGTGTTTAATAATATATAGCGTTATATGGCTCCATCTGTTTCTTTTATAAAAAGAAATTTTAATTGGAAAGAATAGTCTGCCCCATGAAGCTACCAAGTTTCCTTCTAGTAACACTTTCCTTTCTCATTATGTATCTCCTGCAAGTAAATATAGTTTCTCCATAGAACTGAAGCTAATCCCAGATTCCTTATTTCAACATGTTTAAATTCTCACAGTTACACTGTGCATGCTTATGTAGTTTTTATCCCCTTTCAACTGGCAGTGACACGTCCTCTGTGCCTGGATAATTCTCTTCCTGCCTCCCTTTCCTCAAAAGAGTCGAGGATCTTTCTGCTTCTTTTAGTATCATCTCTGCCCCCATCTCTGCCCTTCTGTTTTGAACCTGTCTGCTGCCATCCTTCCCTTGCTTCATGGGGCTCCCTTCACTCTTCCTTCTCATTGAGTGACTCTCCAGCATTTACAGCCCCAGAATCTTTTAAAATACTCATCCAAGATGCCAACTTCAAGCTTCATCCATGATGAAAACTTTTATGATCATCCCAAGCCCATATAATGTCTGCCTTCACATCTCCCTTGCCTCTCTCTCAACACCTGTACATTCCTTTCTGGGTATATGTCCTAGTGTAACCTACTACATTAGAATATTTCTTTAAAGCAGAAATTTTGTTCTTTGTCTGTGTTGTCTTTATTTCCTCATTTCCCCCCGAAGCCTAGTAAATTATTTTTGTGATTTTCATTGTATGAAATAAATTACAACACAAATATAAATGGCCTTTATTCTGGAGTAGTCTGCACTTTATTGAAATATATTCTTTTTTATTCCAGATGATCATAGCAGGGTTAAACTGGCACAACTTGCTGAAAAAGATGGAAAACTGACTGATTACATCAATGCCAATTATGTTGATGTAAGCATGTTTGATCTGAAAGTTTATGGCAATTATATCAGATCCTGGATTTATGATACTATGCATACATCTATGTGTAACACATGTTATCTGATTTAACAATAAAAAACAAATCAGAGTGAATAATTTTAAGAAAGCTTATGATTTCAGATCGAATCTCAGTTTAATTGGCTTATCTCCTGGGAGAAGGAGGGAACTCAGACTAGGAATGTAAGTTCAAGGCAGAATATGTATGTCCAGATAGGTTTATAACTCCCTAAATGTAAGGGGTAGGACACATGCTTATTTTTAATTTCCTACAGCTCCTGACACCATGTTATACTTACAGCAAATGATCGATGCATCCTAATGAAAGATTTTCATGGTAATACCAATAGACAAATGCATGGTTATTAAACCACTTATCAATCTTTATAATTTGGGGCTCCCCTCAGGACACTTGAGCTTCTCAAACTTTATGGAGCTCTCCAACCACTGTAGATTACTCACTGATTTCTGGTTTTTCACTGTAGTCAATGGAATGTCTGCAAAATTCAGTTATTTCCCAGACCCTAATCTCATAGACTAGTTGTCTTCAGGTTAATGCTATATGTAACACTGAATTCAAAGAAGCGACTACATGAGTATAAAGTGGGTTTGTTATGGACACCACTTCATGCTTCCATAGGAGGAAATATGCATGTCAGAATGAATTTGAATTTTGCAGTTTTGACTGGTTTTGAATTCTAGTTCTGCCACTGGCTAGCAATGGGACATTGGACAGCCACTTAACTCCTCTGAGCTTCAGTCTGCTCCTCTCCAGATCAGGGCTGGCACTTCTGTTTTGCGTAGATGGTGGATTAGATTAATGTTTGTAAAGCACCTTTTCCAGTAATACTTAATCAAAGAGAGCTAGTAACGAATAGGCCTGTTCAGTCCCACCAAGGAGAGGAAGGAAGTCAGAACTCCGGTGGTCTCTTAACTGTTGTAGACACTGAGCCGCACTGCCTGACGAACATTCCCAAACAACACAGTCAAGGAGCAAATCTTAAGCACAGTAAATAAATTCAGGCTAAAAGCATTTGGAATAAAGGTGCAGAGAACTGTGAATGTGCCAAACCAAAGAGAACTATTTTTTTTAAACAAATATTATAGTTAAGTTATCCTTGCTGGTTTTATCAACTTTTTCCAGCTTTGCAAATTTCTTATAGATTTCTGTTACAGAAAAATGGTGCTGACCTTAAAGACTTAAGTACTATACAGTTTAAAAGCATATAGAATTCAGTTAGTGAGAAATACTTGTTAATTGTCTGTGCAGGGATACAACAGGCCAAAAGCTTACATTGCTGCCCAGGGACCCCTGAAATCTACAGCTGAAGACTTCTGGAGAATGATATGGGAGCATAATGTGGAAGTTATCATCATGATAACAAACCTCGTGGAGAAAGGAAGGGTATGTGGCCCATATGTTATCTTCCCTAGATAGCAACTAGAAGTGCTTTCAATTAACTGTAAGAGTCGGCATTAGAAAGCGGCAAAAATTAATAAAACTAATAAGGATTTATTTTTGTAAGTATGACAGCTAAAAGGACCTGGTTAGCATTATAGTCAAAAATTTTTATCATGAATCAAACTATCTCCTTCTTTAAATGCATTCTTCATGCTATGAGAAAAACATACGTGAGACTTCTTGAAGAGCAGTGAAGAGTGTAACCAATTTTAATTTGAAGGACCTGGATTTGAGTGCAGGCTCTCAATATATCCGGCATCACTTTCCTTGTATGGAAGGGAGAACATGAACCTAGGTCATCTCAAGTCTCTCAGTTCTGTGATTCTGTCAATGGTCTCCTCTGCCACTAACTTGCAATCATTGAATGTTTGAAATATGAAAATAGAATCTTTACTTGCCCTTTTGCAGAGAAAATGTGACCAGTACTGGCCTACAGATGGTAGTGAAGAATATGGAAACTTTCTGGTCCATCAGAAGAATGTTCAAGTGCTTGCCTATTACACTGTGAGGAATTTTACTCTAAGAAATACAAAGGTTAAAAAGGTGAGTCAACAAATAATGGACACATTCCATTAACAGACCAATAGATAAAGAAAACTGTATGTATATATATATATATATGCATGCCTTGGTTCATGAACTTAATTTGTTCTACAGTTTTAGAAAAGATGCCCACATTTGTGTATGGGAAAGGTGGCTACAGTCATGTCTGTCACCAGATACAGAGTTTGCAAACAAAAACAAAATTTTGCCAAACACTTTCGTTTGCAAACCACATTGTTTGCAAATAAAAGTGTTCGTGAACTGAGGTACCACTGTGTGTGTATATACAGTGTGTGTGTGTGTGTGTGTGTGTGTAGAGAGAGAGAGAGAGCAATACCATTCACCTTTAAAAGAGAATGAAATCCTGTCATTTGTGAAACTTGGATGAACCTAGAGGACATTTTGTTAACCATTATGTTAACCATAAGCCAGGCAAAAAAAAACAAATAATGTCGCACTTGTATGTGGAAACTAGGAAAGTCAGATTCAGAAGCAGAGTGGAATGGTGGTTATTTGGACCTGGAAGTGAAGAAAGCTGGGTGATGTTGGTCAAAGGATACAAAATTCCATTTAGCTAGAAAGAGCAAGTTCAGGAGATCTCTTGTATAGTATTCTGACTATAGTTAACAACAATGTACTGTATACTTAAAAACTGCTAAGAGTAAAGTATTCTCACCAAGACTATGTGAGATAATGCACATGGTAATTAGTTTGATTTGCACAAAGCATGCATGGTTCAAAACACATTTGTGTTATACACTGGAAATATATACATAATTTTTGTCAATTAAAAAAATTTCTTTTTGAAAAAGTAAAACCAATGATGTTTATATCATCAGTTCTTTAATACATTCAGTCCCTTTATAAATGAATAGGTGACATAATCAAGACAGGGTACAATTTAAGTGTCTTCCAAATGTCTGTCGGCTGTGGCTTTGGAGCCCAACTGCTCATGGTGCAGGTGGTTGCAAACGATGCGATGTGTGAATAAAAATTCCTGCTCTATGCGACCACTTCAGAGGGGAGCCTCATGTAATCCTAGCATCCAGCTAAAAAGCATGAAGATTGAAATAAGTGAAGTAAAAGATTCTCAAGGAAAACAGAAACAATAGGAAGAACAGGAGCAATAGGATGGATGGATATGGATGGATGGGTGGATGGCCAGATAGATAAACGATAGATAGGTAGACAGACAGACAGCCCAGACAGACAGACAGTGTTTTCTAAAGATTGACTAATATAGTTCTGGGGATTAGAAAATTTGAAACCTGAAGGGCAGGTTGGCAGCCTGGAAATTCAGTTAAGAGTTGATATTTCAGTGTAGAGTTCGAATTCCTCAAGAAGGGCGGGGAATATAGCTCAGCGGCACAGCGCCTGCTTGCCAAGTGCAACGTCTTGAGTTCAATTCCCAGTACCAAAAAAAAAAAAATTCATCAAGGCAGCAGGCTGAATATTTAAGCAGTTTTCTGCATTACAATGTTAATGAGAATTCCTTCTTTTTCAGCAAAACTGTATTTGCTCTTAAGGCCTCAACTAATTGGATTGGTCTCACCTGCAATATGGAGAGTAATCTGCTTTACTCAAAGTTTTCTAACTTAAATGTTAATTACATCTAAGAAAATATCTTCACAGCAACACCTGTTGCGACTAATGTTCCGCCAAACAGCAGGAAACCGTAGCCTAGCCAAATGGGCACATAAAATTGACTGTCACAAATGACAGTGTACTTTTTTTTTTTGCTTCATTACATACTTTCAACATCAAACTGTGAATCTTAAATTTATGTTGAAGAACCGTGTCTGTGTGTGTGTGTGTGTGCGTGCGTGCGCGCATGCGTTACTGTTACTAGCTGTCTGAACTTTTCCAGGGCTCTCAGAAAGGAAGGCCCAGTGGGCGAGTGGTCACACAGTATCATTACACGCAGTGGCCAGATATGGGCGTCCCTGAGTATTCCCTGCCAGTGCTGACCTTCGTGAGAAAGGCTGCCCACGCCAAGCGCCACGCAGTGGGGCCTGTTGTAGTCCACTGCAGGTGAGTCTCAGAGATGTGCTTCTAAACCCATAGAATTGCTTATGCAAGGAAATCAGTGGAACCAAGTTTTGCCAAAATGGGAATGATTTCATGAAATAAGGAAGATGAAATTACATGCTCATTTCCATAAGTACTGATCACTAGGACATGAGTATGCTAGACTCAGAATCTGATTGCCGAATATTTCAGAGCACCAGGAACTTTTATATTTATTATTCTGTTTGATTGCTGGAATGGTCTTCAAATTTTTAACTGTGTGAATCAGGTAGAATAATATCTTTGTTGTTAAAACATTTATTACAGTATATAACATTGTGGGATAAAAATGCTTGAGATAGAGCTCCTAGTCTTAAGAGTTAGTCTGTTGTACGGTTGTTAGGCCAAGTTCGCGTTAGAGAAACTGAAGCACACACACTCTGAGGAGTTTGGCCAAATAACTGGAATTCATTTCAAACAGTTTTTTTTGTTTGTTTGTTTGTTTTTTTGTGGGTACCGGGGGTCGACCTCAGGGCCTCGCGCTCCCGTAGGCGCCCGTGCCGCTGAGCGATATCACCGGCCCTTTTTTCATACGTGGGTTCCGGGAGTCGAACTCGGGCCTCGCGCTTGGCGGGCAGGCGCCTACGCCACTGAGCCATCTCACCAGCCCCATTTCAAACAGTTTAAGACCAAAATCCTTTTCTTGTTTTCCTCAGTCCTTTCTAATGAATGACAATGAATATATTATCAATTCATTGTTTCCCAAAAATGTTACTTTTCAAGATTGTGTTGATAAATATCAGTAATAATATTACTAAGAGAGGAAAATGCATAATAAATGTTTTAGTGTCACATTTTTTCAGTTAATAGCATTTAATATTAATGGAGTGATGGCCATGGGCCAATCTTTATGACCACAGAAATCAAATTTATTTCTACATGCAGTATTTTTGTCAAAGCAATGTCTGTGTTTTCACAAAAACAAGTGTTTTCTTTTGATATATGGCTTATCTGACAGATTCTAATTACTTATCTTGGAGTTATTCTCAGATAAAATTTGAAAAGCTCATCTTGAGTTTCTAATAAGTTAGCCTGATGATAAATTGAGGAAAACCAGAAGATAGGAGAAAACAGCAAGGTCAGGGATTGTTTCTTAGCAAATGGAGAAGGACCAGGCTATTGTACAGAGCAGGTGCTAATTTTCCACTCTCGCACTTCCTGCTTCTCAGAACATTTGAAAAGAATCTCTGTCTATGAATTCTCTCCCTCTGATAGAGGCTTTGAAGAAGTTGATAGATAATGGCCCTTTAGAAATGACTGAAGTTATGCTTTATTCCTCACAATGTCACTGAAATGATATTTTCAGTTGAAAGCTCTAACAAATTCTTTGTCCTATTAAATGTGGAAACCTTTACAAATGCGTCTACCTGGCAATACAGACCCAGGGACCTTTCCTTTTTAGAATTTGCTGAAGCTAATGCTTCTCAGATTAAAAGTCTATTTGCTATCTTCTGATACATAATATTTTCACTCCACAATATGAAATGAATGATAAATGTAACTGTTAAAAAAATGTTTAAAATCTCTCCCAAGAAAAGGTTGTTTAGCAGTTTGACCCCTGGCAAAAAATTCAAATGGAAAATTTTAATGCTGTTTAAAACATGCTTAACTACTAAACTGTTTATAATTTTTGGTTGTTAAATTTATGGTGTGGTTCATTTGGTTGGGGAAGGAAATTATTTTAATCAACTTGACGGCCAATAGTGGCCTATTTTTTAAATTTATCTGGTGCTTGACATTGAAATATTTCTTTCTTTGTTCAGCGCTGGCGTTGGAAGAACAGGAACATACATCGTGCTAGATAGCATGTTGCAACAAATTCAACATGAAGGAACTGTCAATGTATTTGGCTTCTTAAAACACATTCGCTCACAAAGAAATTATTTGGTGCAAACTGAGGTATGGTTTTAAAAAGATATCTTTATTCATCAATGGAGCTATCACTGAAATTAGATATCTTAGCCTCTTCAGCCTGTCATAACGAAGTACTGTACAACAGACAGGCTGGCTTAAAACAGAGGAACTTGAGTGTCTCATAGTGCTGGATTCTACAAGTCTGAAAACGAGGTGTTGGTAGGGCTCTGCTCCTTCAGAAGCTTGTAAAGAAGGTTCCTTTCTTGCATCTTCCAGCTTCCAGTGGCCACAGGCATTCTTTAGCATGTGGCAACATCACTTCTGTCGCTGTCTGTTTTCACATGGCGTCTCCCATCATGTCCAAATTTCCTTCTTCCTGTAAGGATATTAGTTACTACCCTATGTCGGGTGATCTCATCTGAACTAGTTACATCTATAGCAGTCCTGTTTGCAACCCACATCACATTCCAAGATGTTGGAGAGTTAGAGCTTCACCATAACAACTCAACCCATACCTGCAGATGTGTCATGGATGGGCCAGCTAAATTTTGTCTGTTTTGTGATCAATTGGGGGATATCTTTAAAATTATAGTAGTAATAAAGAAGATCCAGAAAAAGAGTCCATGGAACAATCAACAACCATCCCTGATAACAAAAGCCTCGTCAGCTAAAGTACATAGCAAACGGATGGATTCATTTTTCTGCTTAAAAAGCATGAATGACACTCTTATTATGGCCTTTTTAGGCCTACATAATTTGATCATATATAACACGGGATAAAGTCTGAACATCTATTTTATTTTCACTATTTTTAAATAAAAAATGAATTAAAATTGAAAATTATAGATGCCAGGTAGAAAACAATCAGAAACATATTTGAATGGGCTTCAAGAATGAAACCAAACATCCATCAAGAAAATGACTTTCTGGTAAGAGGAGACCAGATGATTCTTTATACATGAAATTCAAGAGGACTATTAAAAACTGTTGAGAAAATTGATATAAATTATATATGATAGCTACAAAGAGAGTTAGAGTTTCAAGAAAGGAGGTCTACCAGAAGTATAACAGTCAGGTAAGTACTTATGGGAAATACAAAAGTGCCAGACTCTAAGGAGAGGCAGAGAAGACATTGCTTAGCCTCCTTCTATCTTTTTGCCTCCTACTCACAAATGTGAATGTACAATAAATTAAGAGGTGTGGTATGAAAGAGATTGCTTCTCCCTCAGCCACCTCCTGCCTCTGTCTGACTTCTGACCAGGCCTGGCCAGTAATCTGGTGTGGGTTCTCTCTTCCACCATTTTGTTAAACTCTTTTTGTCTGTCAGTGGGAGGTAATACCCTTCTTTGTACCTACATAAGAAAATTTGAAGTCCATTGTCATTATTTTTCCAGGAGCAGTATGTTTTTATCCATGATACCCTAGTTGAGGCCATACTCAGTAAAGAAACTGAGGTGCCAGACAGTCATATCCATGCCTACGTTAATGCGCTCCTCATTCCAGGACCAACAGGCAAAACAAAACTAGAGAAACAATTCCAGGTGAGTTCTCTTGGATGTCTCTTGAATGTGACCACAGAATTTAATGTCCCTGCATCTTCTCATTTGACTTGACAAGGCCATGTGGATAGTTTGAGAACATTTTTGGTACAATGGCTTTGTATTGAACCATTCTTACTCTTTACAATAGATTACAGTGCCCGACAGTAAGTTTCAAGGAGAAACTTAATTCTGCGTAGCAAGAGGAAAAGTTCTCAGAAACCCTAGAGTAACTTTTATAAATGCAGACTTGGGCCAGGAAAGGAGGGCACAGAGGATAACAGAATGAACAGACAGAACTCATAATACAAACCACGTAAGTGCTCTTTTTACTTTGAAAAAGAACAGACCACTTAAGCAGGAGTGCTGTGGCTCAGGCTGTTCCCACTACTCTTCGGAAAAGTCTGTGTCTCACTTGAAATCCTTGGCCTAGAGTAGGCCACCCCAGAACAATAGCTTCTTCCACCCCTGTTTCTCCCACTCACCTCTCGAGGCAGCAAACCGAAGAAGGGAGCATATTTTGTTTGGTTCCGTGCCTCCCACAGCACTAGCTCTCTGGCTTTCAGAAATCAGTAAGCAAAGAATTCGAACAGCAAGTGTTAGCAGACCTGTGCCTAGGGTCAGAGGATTTACAGAATCACAGCCTTCCATAGGAGTGGAGGCTGTTATTTCACTCCATGTGATTCCTGTGCTACCCTCTGATTTCTGAGGATTACAAGAAAAACAGGGCCAATTACTGAAAAAAAAAGAAGATCTGGGAAGAAATTTAAAGACCCTGAAAAAGCCCAGGAGAGTTAACAAACATTGAGATTCCATTTTTTTTTCCTTATTTTTTCCCCCAGCGTACCACAGAGAAGTTGTTAGCCACCACGAATTCTCTGCAATGTTCTGCCCTCTCTCTCATCCCTGCTTTTTCTGCTCTGGGAAGTGTAAAAGAAAGATGGGATGAACGCTGAACATAGAACTTGTCAGGAATACAAATGTTGTCCTCAGTCAGACCTAGCTGAGTCATGAAGAAATGCTTTGGGAAAAGAAAAGCATGCAGTGCTGGTTCCAGAAACAGATAATAAATGTAAAACCTTAAAATTAGGTCATTAGGGTCAGTTTTCACCTATGCAAAAGCCATTCTAATGGCACAATTTTAATATTTTATCACCCATTTTCAAAATAATTCTCATTTAAATATGTTTTGCCTCCTACACAATGTGGATTGTGTTGATGTGGATTAAGCTGAATAATCTAGGATAGCATGGAAACATAGGTCAGAATCCAATTTAAAAGACAAATATTTGATTTTCTTGTTTGCTACCTAAATGGGGAAACACAGGCGGGTGTGTGTACTGGCTTATAAACAGTAGGCATTCAAGTTTATCCATGGAAAAGCTTCCTTGACCAAACTGCTTGTCTATTTATTTGACAAATATTTATCAGGCAACTATAAGATGCTGGGTTTCTGTGGTTGGTACTGAATATAAACATGGATTAAAAAAAAAAGAACACACCCAGCTCCTACTCCCATGGTATGTGCAATCTAATGGGAAATAGAGGTAAGGAAAAAAAACCACAAAGCAGTGTGAAAAGCGACATTATAGAAGTCAAATAGGCTTATGTAGGAGTACAGAGAAGGAGTCAACTTAAGGAAGAGTTGTGTGCGATATATTTAAGAGGTTAGTGTAGAGCTTCGTAATTGATTTGAAGTACTGCTTTGGGGAGGGACAAAGAAAAAGCATGACTACTCAGATTCTGGCTTGGATAACTGGGAGGTGGTGATATCATTCACAGTAATGGAGAAGTAGGAAGAGGAAGTGCATGCTTGAGAGTCGTGGTGGAGGAGAAAGTAGTAAGATTACTTCTAAGCCTACCTAATTTGGATGTACTTTTTGTGCAGGTATATTAGTCAGCTTTTTGTTACTTATCATGAAATATCTGAGGCAGACTCCTTAATAAAGAAAAGAGGTTTATTTTGGCTTATATTTCTAGAGGTACAAGATAAAGGGAACCATCTGAGGTAAAATACTGGAAGATGGAAGTGTTGCTAAGGCATTGATTCTCCTTATATTGAATATAAGGGTCAATGTTATATCAATCAAGTTTCTGGCAGGATTTACCATGGAAAATAAAGAACAGTTTCTAACTTAACATGGAAGCAAAAGCATTCCATCTATGTTGAAAAAAGAGAATAAGGAAAATGGGAATATATATGGATAATTGTTCTGTGATATAATATTGAAAAACTGACAAATCAAACAGGAAATTCCACGTGAGAAAATATGTTCTGTGATAGAGATAACATTACAAATCAGTGAAATTTAAATAACATAGTAAGACAAAATATTAATATGGCAACCATGGATAAAGTTAGTATCATCATAAAAGCAAGAAGCATTTCATTTATGCATTCCGTGGTTGTTGTTGGCACGCCTCCTATGTGCGCTCTTCTGAGCACACATATTACTGTTTGTGTAGATACTGTAGCATCTACACATCTACTAGATAGTGTACCTGGGCCTTTATTTTGGTTTTTCTTTGATGCAAAGGGGAGAAACTCAATTCCAAATCAATTTTTTGAAGACTCAAAGACTGACTGGAGAATTGTGGCAAGTTTTAGAGTCCCAGCAAGGACATTGTCCGGGGTAGCATACAAATACTGGACGCTCAGTTAGAGCCCTGGGCCCTGATGAAAGCTCCTCTTCAGGCTTTCTGGAAAATTGCCTCCTGCTAACTCGGCACCTCAGTGTCCTGATCTGAAAGGTGGACAGTTGTGCAACAGAGCTGGGAAACTTATGTGAAGAATACATTTCTTTTATTGGAAATTAGATTATATGCTTTATATTGGGTTGGAAAAGGAAACACCTATGGAAAAAAAAAAAGAGTGGAAGTGTTTGCCTCCCTCCTACTTTAGAAAAGATTTCTATTACAAAGAGTTTAATTCATTCATGGTCATTCACGGTACCATTTGCCCTTTACCAAATGAAAAGGCTCCTTCACATTTTTAATATTGTTTTTTACCAAGGCATTGTCTTTGTTTGTTTTCCACTATTGCTATTTTTTGGTAGCAGCTGTTTCTTTTCTATCAACCTAGAGAGGAAAATTCACTAGGTACATTTAGTTTTTCCCTAGCTATTGCTAAAGTTTACCTAAGTGAATTTGTTTTTTCTTTTTAATGTGGGTACCAGGAGTCAACCTCAGGACCTCATGCTTGCCAGCAAGCACTTGTGCCACTGAGCGATATCACCAGCCCTTTTTTCACTTTGTGTGGGTACCGGGAGTCAAACTCAGGACCTTGCGTTTGCCAGGCAGGCGTTTATGCCGCTGAGCTATCTCAGCAGCCCTACCTAAGTAAATTTTATCTCCATATTTATTTTAATTGATCATTCTCCCTCTAGAATTTCCTCTAGAAAATGACCACAGCTTTCCCCAAGGATATTATCACTGACTTCCTCTCAGGTATAAAGCATACCCTTCTAAGTTTCCTGAGGTTGTACGCATATATAACCATGTTATTCCAAAGGACTTTGCTGTCATACACAACCACCATGTAAACAAAACATACAGAGATTCAGATTTTTCTAAAAGATAAATTAATTTTTTCTTTGCGAAAGAAAAAAAAAAGAATTTGCTGTAGGACTTGTCCTGCCAACTGTATTGCACATCATCAAACACATTTTTATTAAAAGCTACATATCTCCTGTTGCAAGGTGGATGTGCCTGTATGTTTGAGTATTTGATGGATTTAAGTAACATACATTTTTCCCTGTCTCCCTTGCTCAGCTTCTGAGTCAACCTAATATACAGCAGAGTGACTATTCTACAGCCTTAAAACAATGCAACAGGGAAAAGAACAGAACTTCTTCCATCATTCCTGGTAAGTTACACTGAACCTTGATAAAACAACTTTTTTTTGTGTGGGTACCAGGGGTCGACCTCAGGACCTCACGTGCCAGCAGGCGCCCGTGCCGCTGAGCGATATCACCGGCCCCTTTTTCGTATGTGGGTTCCGGGAGTCGAACTCGGGCCCTCGCGCTTGCCGGGCAGGCGCTTATGCTGCTGAGCCATCTCAATGGCCCTAAAACAAATTTTTATGATAAAGGCCTTGTATGTAATTTGGTATTATTTATATATCTTGGGACAAATGTGATGTACTCTAATTACTATATCTGATGTCTATTCTAATAAGGCCTAATACGTAACTGTTAAAACTCATAATTGCTTAAAGTCTAATCTAAAATACAAAATATATATTTAACAATTAGCTTAAAAATCAAGAACACTCAGTTTGGGAACTGCAACTATATTTTGTATTTGGGTGTTAAGGGAGGATGGCCCACTGCTGTGACCATGGCTGTTTACAGTGAATATTCTGTGTTCTAGTGGAAAGATCAAGGGTTGGTATTTCATCCCTGAGTGGAGAAAGCACCGACTACATCAATGCCTCCTATATCATGGTAAGTCAGAGCCCACAGCAGCAAGCAAGAAGCCAGCATTCCTCAATGTTTCTACGTGCTGAGACCGAAGAAATTTCAAACAAAACAAACAAGGAATCGCAGGAGCCCATCCATACTTGCCATTAAGGCTGATTAGTAGGCATAAAACGTGCCCATCTAAAAGGCTACATTTCATTCACCAAGGCAGAGCTCTGGCAAACCCATAACAAACCAGCCTCAGCAAATCCCAGCCTCACCGACATTGCCACTCCAGACTTGCAGCGCAGTTCTCACCTAGCTGGGTAGGCTCACTTGGGGATCTGGGTCTCTAAAGATACAGTACTTTTTTTCTGCATTTTGGTTCTCTTCAGTGGCTGTTGTGTGACCTTACCGTTTCAGGACAGTCAGTCACAGAGGCTGACTTTAGATGAAATGGTCCTCTTCCCATGCCAAAGCCTCTATTCTCTTTATCCAGCAAATAAATCATTGAGGGATATCCGTGCACTAAAAGGGAGACATGTCATAGAGGCATGGAAATACATGCCTCATTTCAAATGAGCCGGTCGAGGATCGGCATGGGATCTAAAAGACCCCAGAGCAGGAGCTTAATGATTTCAGTAAGTAACATCGTAGAAATCATGATAAATCTCATGGTACCAGAGTCCAGGTTTCTGCAACAAAATCTGTGAGAAATTTTTTTGATTCTTGTCTCATAGAGGCAGCCAAGCTGTCTAGACATGAAGGCATCCTATTGTGAATAGGCGTACAACTTAGCGTTCTGACATTGGGCCTTGTGGAAAGTGAGAATTATAAATTGCTGTATATTTCCACTTTATCTAGTGTAGGAAACACTTTCCACAAGCCATTATGGAAAGTCTGCTCCTAGAGAGGATAGGTAAACTTGAACACAACATTTCTTAAGAGAAACTTGGTCGCAGCCTTTAACTTGTTAGATCACAGTTTAATCACTCCTAATGTGGGGATTACAGTTCCTATCTCATAGTACTACTGTAAGAAATAAATTCCTTAAGAGGAAGAAAACAGTCTGTCCTTAGCATATGAGAAGTGCCCAGCAAGCATTGGCTCTAACCATCACATTATTATTTATACAGTCTACACTAGAGACACTACTTTTGCTTAAGGAAGTCATGTTCAAGGGCTCTTTAAAACATCTTCTATTTGGTTTCACAGGGTTATTACCAGAGCAATGAGTTTATCGTCACTCAACACCCACTGCTCCACACTATCAAGGACTTCTGGAGAATGATATGGGATCATAATGCTCAACTGGTGGTTATGATTCCTGATGGTCAGAACATGGTAGGTTCCTTAGATCACTTTTATTTCTAACCTTACAGGAAAATATCAGGGCAGAGTAGCCAGATGTTTGGCATACAAGCAAGCAAAGGCATTTTGTTTATAACCAAAAGACAAAGGTTACTGGAGTCAGACCTTGTCTAGCTTTGGGCTTGGTTTCCTTATATAATCTCCTTGGTCCAAAAGTGATGAATCAAAGGCTTAAATGGCACTACTTAATGAAATTAGGATTATAACCATGAATATCAGTCTATATGATTCTGTTTACACTTTTAAAATAAAATGAATTGATATTTGAATATTCTCTTAGTATAAGGATGGCCTAGAAATTTTTAGAAAATGATTGAGTTCTATAAAATGAACTAGTATAGGACAGATGTTTTTTGGGTATCAGAAAATCAAGGACACACTCATTCTTGTTTTCATATGTTTTTGAAACCTCCCCAAAATAAAATTAATACCTTATTTGGGCTTTGCATGTATATTAAACTCTGATATTCAGTTCTCTTCTGTAAAGTTATATTGGCCATTGCAAATGAGGCTAGAAATTGCTAGCTCTCAGAATTACTTGAATCTTTCTTAACCACTTGTTAGTTATAGAAGCAACAACTTTATCATTGCTATTGATAAGCTAAGGGCACAAAATAGCAAAGTAATTGCTTAGATTCATAAATGTAATATTTTATTTTGCATATCAATCTGGTTTAAGATATCGGTAAGATTTTAACAGTAAATTTTGATATTCAAAGAAAAATTTGAGTTGAAAATTTTGTCCCAACCAATTAACTTTATTTCAAATCTGATTTATGAAACATTTTATTAAAATCTAAATTCTGTTTTGGTTTTTAATTCTCAGGCAGAAGATGAATTTGTTTACTGGCCAAATAAAGATGAGCCTATAAATTGTGAGAGCTTTAAAGTCACACTGATGGCTGAAGAACAAAAGTGTCTATCTAATGAGGAAAAACTTATAATTCAAGACTTCATCTTAGAAGCTACACAGGTATGGACATAAGTAAAATGACAAAACTTTTTATCTTTTTTTTTGTGTGTCGGTTTCAGGAGTCGAACTCAGGACCTCACGCTTGCCTGGCAGGCACTTATGGTGCTGAGCCATTTCACCAGCCCAAAACTTTTTATCTTAACAACATATTAAACACATGCTTAGTTAAGAATCTTTCTTAGAAGTTTTATGATTTAAAAATGATTGAGAGTTACCCAAATAATAGATACTCCTTTATCAATTTCATTCTCAACATCTTACAGAATCATTAAACAATTAGTCATCACTTAGCTACACAATTCTCGACTTCTACCCACACAGGAAACCAAATTTCTCTTAATTCATTTTGATATATTCTTTTATGCTTTGTTAGCATTCAGGTGATAAACCAACAGATAAGGTTTATTTTTAGAATTAAAAAGAAACTACATTTTGTTGTCATACTGAGATTTACACATGGTAAATGTTACTTTGCAATTATTTCTTCCTTCTGTGATGAAGGTTGTACTGTAACTCACTCGAAGGAGTGCAGCTCACATATGCAAACCATGGGCTTTTATTACTTGACTATTGTCAATGACACAATTCTTTTAAAATCATTAATTTGTTCTTTCTTCTCATAGGATGATTATGTCCTTGAAGTGAGGCATTTTCAGTGTCCCAAATGGCCAAATCCAGATAGTCCCATTAGTAAAACGTTTGAACTTATAAGTGTTATCAAAGAAGAAGCTGCCAGCAGGGATGGGCCTATGATTGTTCATGATGAGTAAGTCCCACACTGTACATTATTTGTATACCTGGGAATCCTCTGGGTGTACGTATATTTCTGTTCTTTTCAGGCCACCAAGTGCTTTGGGCCAACTGTGATGGTTTAGTAAGGATGGATTATCAAAATGGGTAGCATCGAATGTTTTTTCACATTACTTGAAGCTCCTGTTGCAGGCAGAAGAAAGGGTGTGGTCACAAGAATCTGCTCTGGCATTTAATGCTGAGAAAATTTTGCACAAGGAGACAGTGTTTCAGCACCAGGATTTTTATAGGAACTAACCTGAGATATATGTCTCAGCTATTGATTTTTTGAGAAAGGAGTAAAATTGATACATATTTTATTTCCTGAAAGAAGTCTCTTTATTCATTATATCTTTTTTATGTTTCTGTTATAATAAAAATACTAGAATTATATACTATGTACATTATACTTCATTACTAATCGCATGAACACTTAGCAATGTTTCCCGTTAATGCAAACTTCTATCCACACAAAGAGTAAAGAAACAGAAGTCATTAAAATTTTCAGTGTCTTTACTGAAAAATTTTCAAGGATACATGCTCAGTAAGTTTTGAATGTGCGTGTTTGACATATATGAACGGAGTTTTTGTCCCTTCCTTTTGTTACAAGGCATGGAGGAGTGACGGCAGGGACTTTCTGTGCTCTGACAACCCTTATGCACCAGCTAGAAAAAGAAAATTCCGTGGATGTTTACCAGGTGGCCAAGATGATCAATTTGATGAGGCCAGGAGTCTTTGCTGACATTGTAAGTGATGAAGCAATGAGCCAAACTTTTTACTGTTATGCTACTCGGTTTTCAAGTTGAGTTACAAGCCCACATCTTCCAGAAAGTTGATAGATAAAAAATTTTAAGTCTACCCCATGTTTTTTTATGACTTACTGTAATTTTTTAAAATATCCTCAGTAGAAGTACCAAGGAACTGATTTACCTGGCAAAATAAATGCTTATTTTCCTGGGATTCAAAATCTGCCTAGCCTCAGTGAACAGTCAAAAGAAAGACCTCAAAGACTTAAATGTTGGAACTGTTCACTTCTTTTTCAAGCCAAATTCAGTTTCTGAAGTTAATAAATGGCTGGTTCCTGAGCACCTTGTAAGATACAGAGGCAATGTGAAGTCAACGGAAAGATGCAGCTCATTTGGCAGCCAGTCTCAACTTTGAAAATAATTTGGAGATTTTAATTACTGTAGAAACAGGAACTAGAAAGACAGTGAGGAATTTGTGCAAACATCACGAAGAGAGAAACTTGGATGTAGAAATTATTGGCTTGCCTTCCACTTCTCATCTGTCTATAATTAAAGGCCTTATAAAGAGAATACAGAGTACACACAACTTTTCTCAAAGCAAAGCTTAAGACCAGTCAGACTGATAAAAGTGTGAATATCTTTGGTTAAACTGTGGATCTTGTGAAAGAACAGTGGTCTGCATGAGTCACAGGGGTGACAGTGCAGTCGTTGTTGAGATCTCTCCATAAACAGACAGAACCAGTGGATTTCATAGCAACTACAGAGAAGAGAGTAAGAAATTTATTTTTGAGCAGGTTACAGATACTTAGTGCCAAAGTGGACAGAACTCTACTATATCACCTTCTGATTCTAGGAAACAAATGAGTAAGAACAGAGTACTTATATTTGCACATATATGTGGGCAAATTTTCTAGGTCAATGAATGTTTGCTAGTTGAAAAGCTATTTTAATCAGAAGGAGACATTAATACAGACCATATACCTCTGGTGAGTATAATAAAGCCCTCAGTACAATGCCTTCTATGAGCAGTGCTAAAGTATTTATAAAAATGTTCCTTCTTTTTACAAGTTTGTGTCTTCACTGAGCTCCCTGCTTATAACCTCTTTCTCTGTTCTCCAGGAGCAGTATCAGTTTCTCTACAAAGTGGTCCTCAGTCTCGTCAGTACAAGGCAGGAAGAGAATCCATCCACCTCTCTGGACAGTAATGGTGCAGCTTTGCCTGATGGAAATATAGCTGAGAGCTTAGAGTCTTTAGTTTAACACAGACAGGGGTGAGGGACCACACATCTGTTCATTGTTTTCCTCTTTCCAAAATTAGGAAAATCAGTCCAGTCCTTTTTATCTGTCTACTTTCCATCATCCGACAGTAACTTTCATGATATAGGAATTTGCTGCCAAATTTACATCATTAACAAAGTGTGCCTTTTTGAAAGATTTCTTGTAATTCACTTATTATGTTTAAACTAAAATGATTGAATTTTACAGTATTTCTAAAAATATAATTGTGGTATTTTTTTCATATTGATTTTAACAGAAGTTTCCAATTTATAGATATTAGGAATTCCCAACTAAAGAAAATGCTGTTTTAAGTGTCAAATTTTTAGCTGTATTTGTAGCAATTATCAGGTTTGCTAGAAAAATAACTTTAAGATAGTAGACTGTAAATAAACCATTTTGTCCACTATGATATTCAACATTTTACAACTGCACTATTCACCTAAAGTAGGAATAATCTGATACTTACTGTAAATACTGCTCTAATGTCTCCATGGACCAAATTTATATTTATAATTGTAGATTTTTATATTTTACTACTGAGTCAGTTTTCTAGTTCTGTGTAATTGCTTAGTTTAACGATGTAGTTCATTACCTGTTCATAGTCCAGAAGTCTTCTGATATAGTATTGTGTTATCTAAAGGATTAACTCTGTTCAAGCATGGAATTTTAACTTTTGTGGAAAATAGAAATACATTTGTTTTGAAAGATGTTTTTATGAAAATAACACCTTACCAAACATTGTTTAAATGGTTTTTATCCAAGGAATTGCAAACATAAATATAAATATTGCCATCTAATTTGTGTTTACTTGTGCAATGTTATGCTGAGGTATGTGTGACAGAAAACCTATGGACATTGTCCCACAGCGATGATGGACCTGTAAGAAGGCCAGAGGAATGGGATGGAGTAGAGAGCTGTGGTTCTCAAATTGTTCCCGTTGATGCAAAATTTTACATTTTCGAGAACAACACAGCAATAAGTGCTGACATGGTACAAGTCTCCTATTATTAAATTATTTAGACCTGAATACTTAATAAATAGAATCACTATGTATTTCTTTTGACTTATATGAGTACTTTGGTCAAAATATTCATGTTTCCCCATAATTCATATATTAAAATCTCAACCCTCAGGTGATGGTATTAGGAGATGGGACTTTAGGAGGTTATTAGATCTCAGAAGCAAACCTTTTATGAATGAGATTAACCTCCATATAAAGGAGGCCTGAGAGATCCCTCCCTTCTTCCACTGTGTAAGATTACAATGAGAAGATAGCCATCTAGAAGAAAGCAAGCCCTTACCTATCATCAAATCTGCCAGCAACTTGCTCTTGGACTTCCCAGCTTCTAGAACTGTGACAAATAAATATCTGTTGTTATGCGCCAGTCCATATATGATATTTTTTGTAGCAGCTTAAACAGACTAAAACAAAGAATTATGAAAATGTTACAGATAAACTAAAAGTACCATATACCAAGAAGAGGTGGGGCTCTTTGGTTTAGAACCAAGATGAGAGTCAGAAGAAGGCAGATTTACCAGAGATTCCATTATAAGCAAAGGTCAAGTGAGGCAGGGGATGGAAATCAGGTAGATAGACAAGGGCCAGGAGGTCATAAATCACAAAGTGGAAAAGGTACCAGGTCTATGTGAAGGCAAATCATTAGGATCCAAGAACTATGCAGCACTGAAGTGCAGTGACACAGGATCACTAGCAACAAGCAGACTTTGGTACTGAAAGCCATCTCTTCCTCAGCAGAGACATTTACAGTACTGCTGTCTAAGAAGAGAGTACTGACCCCACCATCACCAGCCTGGCTCAGGACTCAGAGCAGAAAGCTGGAGAGTGTCATTTCACTAGTGCTCCTCAAAGTGTGGTTCCCAATCAGCAAAACCTGATGTCTGATCTGTTTTCTTTTTCTATATGAACGCCTGAATCTGAATACTTTATAAAGCAGGTTGTTTAGCTCATGGTGTATAGAGGCTAAAAGTCCAAGATCAGATGGCCCCATATTAGTTCAGCCTCTGGTGGGAGCCACACATCCCATGGTGGGTGACGTGGAGAGAGTTTATGTTAAGAGGACAAAGGTACATGGTCAGATAGGAAGCAAAAAAGCAGAGAAATGCCACTCTTATAACAACTCTCAAGAACTAACATGGGGCCCATGAGAATTACATGAATCCCTTACAACAGCCTCTGTGACCCAATTACCCTGCACTAAACCCCAGCTCTTGAAAGTTCCACCACCTCTCACATTGCCACACTGGGGACCAAGCTTCCAACACGAGAAGCCTTAGGGGGCACACTCAAACCCTCCCCAAACCATGGCACCTGGGAACTTGCTAGAAATGCAAATCCTGGATTAACACTCAAGAACCTACAGTACCAGAAACTTTGGGGATGGGGCCCAACAATCTCTCTCTAATCAATTGTAAAGACTGCTCTATGGTAACAAAACTTCAGAGAGCCTCTACTTTCTTCAAGCAATGTCAGGAAATTTTCCTCTAAACTTTAAAATAGAGCTAAAATAATTGGCCTCCCTGTCTTTTTAGAGCTTTGCTTTAAAGCACTTATCAGGAAGAGATATGAAAAAATAAAAATAAAAATAAAACTCCAACACATAGTTGCATGCCAGAAATCCCAAAATGTTGGTAAGTACTTCTCTACCGGGAAAAAAATGTAAGGTACTTCTTTCTCACTCTTTCAGGGAGGAAAGACACAGGTTAATGTTACATTCTTTGATCACTCTTCTAACTTTATCTCCTAGTCCCCTTGCTTTATAATAATTTTGTGTGTTCTCCCCTTAGACTTTGTCCCATGAACAAATAGCTTTTAATGGGACTCAAATTTTTTCCTTTAGGTTGTTTACTAGTGACTTGCCTTGGAGAATTTTGTCTAAGAGAAAATAATTATGCAAGGAACACATAAGATAATTAAGCATGTCTACACAAATTCTAATGAATATATCCTGAAACAGATTTTTAAAAATTTTCATCCAAGTATGGCAATCTTTTCTCATCTTTTAAGCCTTAACTCTGAGACAGCAATCAATTATAAGAAAGATAAAAATACTGTAGCTAAGTAAGCAATTCAAATCAGTCTCATTTATCTTCATCCATTACTAAAATTGCATTCATTAGTTTATTAAATTCACAGCTTTTATCTATACATTTTGATGTAATGTGTTTTGTTACATAGTTGTGACTTCATTACAAATATATTATTCTTTTTATATTGTTAAACATGCATTTTATTACACATAATTTATCAGTCTATCATTGTCAAATTTGCATAAAATTCTAACCAGTATAGAGGTTTCCAACCAGTGGCAATATTGCCCCCAGGGGACATTAGGCAATGTCGGAAGACATCTTTGACTATCACACCTGGGAAGTGAGGGTTGCTGCAAGACAGAGGTACTACTAAATATTCTATAATGCACAGGGCAGCCCTCACCACAAAAATTCATCCAGCACAAAACGTCAGCAGTGCCATGGTAGAGAAATCTTTCTCTTGAAGATGGGCCATTGTTCTTGTGTTCATTTTCCTAACATCAGCTGTTTAAGTTCTTTCAATTTCTTCTTATTACAGTACTATGATAAACACTTCTTTATGTTAAAAGCTACTATCATGTTTACAATTGTTCCTCAGGACCAATTAATTCTTATGTGTCTTTTGGGGAGCAGATCACATGAACATTTTTACATCTCTTAATATTCTTTCACTTCCCAAAAGAATGCATAATAAATACCTCTACTGGCAGGGTATTAAGAGCCTATAGTTTGTTCTACTCATGGGTTCATGCCCTGCTAAAACGGCATCTTCTTAGAGCAGCTTTCTTTGCCTGGCCAGACTGAAGTAGCATCCCTTCTCACAAGGAGAGAATTCAAAAGTATTTTTCACTGACTTTTGAAAGGGACTGTCCAGTATGTACCAGCTAAAGGTCAGCCTGCCTTTCCCTCCCAAGCCCACATCATCTTTATCCTCCTTTATTTTTCTCTAGAACATGTTCTGTTTTCTGACAGTATATTTTATATTCATTCATTGCCATTTATCTCCATTAGTATATAAGCCCCATGAGAAGAGGAATTTTTCCTTTTTGGTAACCTTATGTACCCCCACCTAAAATAGTACTTGCATATTAAAGGAACTCAATATATTTTAGGTGAATGAATAAGTAAATGAATGATTTTTACCTATAACAAAAAAAATTCTCAGGCCGGTGAGATGGCTCAGCGATGTAAGCGCCTGCCTGGCAAGCGCGAGGGCCCGAGTTCGACTCCCAGAACCCACATACGAATAAAGGGCCGGTGATATCGCTCAGCGGCACGGGCGCCTGCCTGGCAGGTGCGAGGTCCTGAGGTCGACCCCCGGTACCCACAATAAATAAATAAATAAATAAATAAATAAATAAATAAAAAATATTCTCTTTAACAGTCTTTGGATTCCCAACACTCTGTAGGTAATGTACTTCAGTGTAATAAATTTAACAATTACTACAAAATATGTCTATTCTTAGTTCTTTTATAGCACTTTTGTAAATTCATCAAACTGACAAAGATTTTCTGTTACAGACTGCATCTCCCATTTCAAATCATGGAGAGCAGTTTTGCAAACTATAGTGACTAGTAAACATGAGCGCGATACATTATTTAGCTACACCTAAAAGAACTACAAATCCCATCATAGTTCAGATATGATACTTCCTGACAGTTTTATGGCAACAGCTTCTTCGTATAAAGTCAGTAAAATCAATGCTAATTCTTAATACATGCATGTTCTATTCAAATTATACAACAGAAATCTTACTGAATTTTTATTTTAACTGATTTATTAGCATATGACTTAGATTTCTCTAATATACAAAACTGAAAATAAGATCTCTTTATAACCAGAGAGACTTTACAATTTGATATTAAAATTGATTCTACTTACAAACAGCACATCAGAAATACTAAGCTTTTATTGAATTAGATGTAAGATTTTATTGAAAGTGAGAAAGTCTGCATATTTGTTAAAACACTCTTACAAATCGTAAATGATTGGGATCCACTAATTTGCTAGTTGTTAGATGACCTGGTACATTACAAATCTCTTCCTCATTAGTATAGTGTTGGTTTTTTACAGTAAACTTTAGATCTTAAGAGATACAATGAAACATACTTGAGTTTAAAAACATCTAGATGTCCTTGGCATTAAATTATAGTTACTAATGCTTTTCTTTGGATACTCATTTTTAAAAGAAAAGCAAGATTTGAAGTGAAAGTTAAAAAACATGATATAAAAATAAAACTTATTACATACACAACAAGAACTAATCAGTCTGTCACCCAGGACGTATTCTAAACAGGTCACAAGAGACAGACCAACCTTGGAGAAACTCCCCAAACATGCCAATTTGAAATACTTTCTCTGCAATTTTTAATATGTCACTTATCAGATTCCTACTATCTTGCTTCAATTCTAGCAGAGTTGCCTTAATTTTGAATTATTTATAGGGAGGTGAACCACACAATTAACTTTTAGCATGGCTGACTTATTTAACAAAGGTTTGCATTGAAAACAATCAGCATTAAGGTTTTTAATGCTAAAATACTAAAGTTGCAAAATTTCTAACTGCATCTTTATCTCAAGTAAGTGGTCTATAAGACATAGGTTTAAATATGCACTTCTGCGACTTTTTGGGATTGTGACATTAAAAGTGTTCCTCAGTTGGTCTATGTGGTATTCTAATTTGAAGCCCAAAGGAATGCATTGAAAGATTCAATGAACCACTTGGAGAAAAAAATGAAATGCTTAAAAACTAAGTCCACTGAGGAGAGACTGATAAAGCCAATGAGAAAGATTGATAAATGAGGTAATTACTGTGCAGTCATAAAATCCACCTACATGCTACTCTCCTTCTAGGGAACCTTCCCATGATAGACTGTATTCGCTAAAAATAGCCTGACAGTATCTTTCATCTCATATGTGATTCTTTGCATTCATCCCATTGATAAATGGAGCCTATGGCCCCTCCTCTAGGATCTGGGCAAACTTGTAAGTAGAGTTGAAAGTGTTGGTAGGTACTTTCAAGGCCAAGTCACAAAACAGTATTCATTTGGTTCTCTTGGGATGCTCTGTTCAAACAGCACAACCATTCTGTGACAAAGCCCACACAGCCCTGGAAAGGGCCTTGTGGAAACACACCAAGGTTTTGACCCATTATCCCACCTGAGCTTCCAGCTGACGGGCTGAACCACCTAATCACCTATATAAGCAAGAGATCTTGAAATAGATTCTCCAGCTTCCTTCCAGTCAACAGACTCCACGTGACCTGTGGGGAGCAGAGACTAACTGTTCACACTGAATTATCCCCAAATGGCAGGTTGATGAGCAAAATATATGACTGAAGTTTTAAATCATTGCATTTTGAGGTAGTTTGTTGCACAGTAATAGTAATAACTGGAGTATTTCTTATACTTCAAAACCTAAAAACTTTTCAACTATGCTTCTCAGATTCTTCCACAACTAGGATTCTAATATTGGGAACTATATAGTCTGAAGATAACTAATATTATTTTACTATGAATTGTAATGTAATAGTAAACCACTTATATATTCGCTCATGGTTTCTGACTTTTTGCCACTTGTAGATGCCCTGACGCAGGATTTAGAAGACTGAAATGAACAAAAGCCATCTTTCTGTCCTCTTGGCTCCCTTTGATGAGCAAGGATATAGAGATGATGATATTTCTGCAAATTGCGGTATTGAGTACTGGCAATTTAGCAGTGAGAGCCACAGCTTCTTGTTCTAGCTTCCCAGTCCATGAGGCCCCACTTATGAGTGTGAGCTCTTGTTCTTACTGCCTTGTATGCCTTTCTCTTTACAGTACCTAGGATGTTTTCTTCTTGTGCTAAACACTAATTCAGCAGCCTCTACCAGAAATGTTTAGATGCTGTTGTGATCATACACTCATTATTTTTTAAGTATCTTCTCTTTCATCCACTGCTGCTGTAGCTTCCAAACACATCTTCCTCTTGTCCTTCTGTTACTCATTCTCAACACTGCAGCCAAATCTTTAAGAAGCACAAAGCTAATCATATAAGCTCCTTGCCAATCATGAATTGTCTAAACCTTTTGTCAAACAATGATTTCACTGATTGGGACTGATTTAAATATCACAAACTGAGGTTCTTTACCCACACTTGTGCTTTTGGGAAATGTCAACAAGATCTCTAAGAAGTAATGAAGAGAATGTGCCTCTTTAGCATTAATAACCAATGTTTAAAAATAAACTGAAGCATCCTTACCTACAAGCAAAGCCTACAAGAACTTTCTCTAACTCTCACTTCCACTTTGCTCGCACCTTCCCACCATGGCTACACAGGCTTTAAAACTATCAATACTGTTCTGCCAGTTCTGCCATGTACATGCATGTATGTGCGCACACACACAATGTTCACTGTGCCAGATCCCGTGATAGGTGTTAAAGATACACTGGTAAAAGAAACATCATCAGAACAGGCTCAAAGACAGGAAAGATCCTCATGAGGGAGGAGAAGGAAGTTCTGCAGTTGATTAATATTTTGCAGGGAAGTAATGGCCATGAGATAAGACTGAAAAGATACATAGAGGGTGTATTTATGCAGAGCCCTGGAGAATCCCATAAGGAAGCTGAGCTAAATCTTGGAAGACATGAGGAAAGGCCTGAAGGATTTTAAGTGGGGGAAGAATATAGCATATTTGTAGTTTTGAGGGATTAACATGTCCAGAATAAGAGAATGGGCACTGGGGCCTAATTGTGAAGGTGAGGAAAACAGATAAACTGCTGCCACAACAAGTCCATAAAATATGGCAGCAACGTGAACAAGGCTAGCTGTAGATGGGTAAAAAGATATGGATAAAGTCAAGGGATTTGATGTAGAAGAATAATGAGTCCTGATTTGTTTAATGTGGGAGTCCGAGAAAGGGGAAAAAAGTCAAAGAGTAATAAATACAAGTAGATAAGAAGCACAACCAGGAAGATAAGGGTTGCCATTTCCTGAAATGGGTAATCAGGTAGAGGAATTGGTTTATGAAAAAAATTCTAGAGTGAACCCATTTAAAAAACACTAGTTTAGGGCCAGTGAGACGGCTCAGTGGCATAAGCGTCTGCCTTGCAAGCGCGAGGGCCCGAGTTCGACTCCCAGAACCCACATATGAAAAAGGGGCCGGTGATATCGCTCAGCGGCACGGGTGCCTGTTGGCGCGCGAGGTCCTGAGGTTGATCCCTCGGTACCCACAAAAAAAAAAAAAAAAAAAAAAACACTAGTTTATACTGTAAACTCTTAAATCTACATTGATTTTAAGAAGTCTGGAAAACCCAAACAAGGATGTCTGGTAGACAGCGGCATGTACAGTATGAAGCTCAGGCGAGAGTGTGGGATTTGTTAGGGACATAGATGATATTCAGAGGCCTGGGTGGAGTGCATGTAAGGTAGGGAAGTAAGTGTAGGGAAAGAAAATAGAAGCCGGGAAAGAAATCTGAAAAACATCAACATTTGACATCTGGAAGTTGAATAAAAGGCTCCAGAAGACCATTATCTCCGTTGACATATTACACATTGAATCATTTGCTTATTTCCACCAATGTTAGGTGTTAAATTTCACAGTTCATAAACCAAATAGTAACACTGTGCTAGCCAAATATTATTTTAACATCACAAGGATATTTTAACAATCCATGCCCCCTGAGAGTTGCTATTCCCTCATCTTCTCTCTTGATCATCCCCATGTTTTACAGCACCTATTCCAGTTTATTTCCTCTACTATCTTCCATCTGACTTCTACTTCTTCTTGAGTATTTCTTTCAATCTAAAGAGAATAATCCTTTTTTTTTAATAAATAGTTTACTGACCCAAAATCATGTTCATCTTCACCGGGACTGCTGGGCTTGTTTTTCCTGAGCCAGCATCACCATGAACCAGGCTAAGAAATGAACTCAAGATTATTGGAACCAACTACACTGTGTCTAGGTAGTCATGCTTGGCAACAGCCTAGAATAATCTTCAGTTAATCAAAGATGAAAGTGGTTTCACAGAAGCCTCATGGGTCTCTCTGGCTGTAAGTGAGAGTCTCAGGGTTTATGAATTTGTTACCCAGTTCACATGGTACACATTATCAATCAACATAAAACAGAAAGGCACTATACTATACACCAACAATTGAAACTGGAGGGATGTAACCTCTTAACCTAGCAATGTAGGACTCTTTTTGTAAATCTTGCTAGTTTTGTAATTCTTGTTAGGTAGCAAACATTAAGAATGAATGTTAAAACAAAACTGGATAGAGAGAGTGACTGGATTAGCTATCTGTGACTGGCACATACTGCTCCAGAACAGCCAGGTTTTCTCACCGGATCCTTTCCATGAAACTCAGGTCTTGTAAATGAAGTTACCCTGCAAACAGCCAACAAATACATGTAACTCGTTGTTTAAAAAGCTAAAACTATATACAAAGTAAAGGGTAAGACTTTGCATAACTGTGTAAATTGTGCACAGCATCTAAGAAGAAACAAGTTCTATCAGGAATTGAAGATTTCTATGTTTATCATGACAAGTTTCCATCAGGAGGCAGTAAGTTGTTTTGCTTTAGTAAATTATATATTTTGGGGGAACGTTTAAGGAAAAGTGTGTTGATCAAGGAATGGCTTTCTTTTACTCTCAAAAAAGTTCCATATGGGCTAGGTATGCTCAAAATAAGTAACCCATACTAAAATGTAGTTTGTAAATCCGGCAGGTCCAAAATGATATCAAGTATTTTGGGTGTTTTCCAGTGATCAAATTTCAATAACAAGTCTTCTCATCTTAGGGAAGTCATTTAACTTCGTGAAGCATATTTTTCACTTCTGTAACCAAATGATTGCTGTGGTCCTTTCACCTCTACATCCACTTTAAGATTGTCATTGTGGGGCTGATAGATCTATTGCTTGTATGAGTAGCATGGATCCTTGAGGCATCTTCCAACAGTACCCAAAAGATTGGGAAAAAAAAAAGAAAAAAAGCAAAGCTACAATCTCATTAGCTTTAACTAAATTTCAGACAAAAATATTGCAAAAAAGAGAATAACATTAATGTTTCTGAGCATCTGCTGGGTGTCAGGCATTTTTCTTTTCATATTAACCTTTATAACCATCTTATGAGTTACTGTTATTCATGTTTTATGGAGAAAGAAACAGCTACTGTGTTTCTAGAACCAATCACACTATATCTAGTGTGGAAATCTGGACAACACAAATACCTTATTTGTATTATCTGTAAGAGGCCAAAAGAGGCAGAAAAGATCTGGAAGCTGTGAACATTAAGTCTACGAAAATAGTTAGACTGGGCTCCATACTTTGTCTTGAAAGCAAAGTTCATCCAAGTTGTGTTTTTGCAAATAAACTTGTATTAGAACACAGCCATGTTCATTCGTTTATGTATTGTCTATGGCTGCTTCCACACTACAAAGGTAGAAATGAACAGTGGTGACACCCTTGGACTACAAAACCTAAAATGCTTATTATCTGGTCCTTTACAGAAAAAAAATGCTGAAGCATGGTAGAGCCTTAGGTTTATAATTACAACTCACTCACTCATCCCTATGGTCTACCACCACCACCTTTGTTACTGAAATTTCTGCAGGAAAAAATTTTACTTAGAGCCACTGTAGTGGTTGATGTTATCTAGTTTTATTCCAGTTCACTGACATTTCCTTTTCTGTCACCACCACCAACACTGACATTAGATCAACTCATCAATCACACACGCTTTATCACTCATTGTTGCCTTACAACCCTAAGCCCTTAGTTACATTGAGAGCTCAACAGGTTTTCCTACTGAGATTCTAGTTCCCCAGTTCCCACTCAATCTGGGTACTCTTCCAAAGGGGGGGGCTTCTAAATTGGGGTTGGAATCAATGTGACAAAATCATATTTTCTAAATGACTGTGTTATGGTTAAAAACTATAATAGAACTGTCTTTGATTAAAAACGGATTGATGATCTCCACATATTATTTGTGACAGGTAGAACCAAGGCCTTAATCAGGTTTGATTCTTTTCAAAGAGCACAGAAGATGTTTTCTCAATTGTCATATACCCTGTGTATAATACCTGCTTATCTCAAAGCCAGAATCAGATTCATATATAGGGATACAAGCACAGTTTGTGAAAGTCAGACAGGTGATTGATTTACATCTTTAAAAGCAAGAGTATTTCCCACAAGGAAGGAAACAACAAAGTTCTCTTGAAATTCAGTCTTTTTATAACAATTTGAGATACAATTCACATACTGTACAGTTCACACATTCAAAGCACATCATTCAGTGGGTTTTAGTATAGAGCATGGAATCATGCCACCATTATTATGATCGATTCTACAATATTTTCATTACCCCCAAAAGGAACACTATGCTACTTAGCAGTCAATCCATTTACTCCCAACCATAAGTAACCTCTAATCTACTTTCTTTATACATCGATTTGCTTGTTCTGGCATTTCATATGACTGAAATGATGCAATATGTGGCCTTTTGTGTCTGGATCCTTTCACTTAGCGTGTTTGTAATCTTCATTATATTATAGCATGTATCAGCACTTCATTTTTTATATTGCTGGATAATATTCCATTGTATGGATATAACTGTTTATTCATTTATTAGTTGATAGGCACTTGGGTTGTATCAATTTTTGGCTAATTTGAATAATGGTGCTATAAACATTTGTGTACAATTTTTTGTGTATACATCGTTTCATTGATCTTGGTTATGCACCAGAAGTGTTTGAAAATTTCAGTGTTTTTGTATTCGCACCAGCACTTGTTATTATCTTTTTATTATAGGCATTCTGCAGAGTTATAAAATGTGTCTCACTGTAGTTTGATTTGCATTTCCTGATGGCTAATGACGTTGAGAATCTTTTCGTGTGCCTATTGACTTTTTTTATATCTTTGGAGAACTGTCAATTCAAATCTTTTTGTCTATTTTTAAATTGGGTTATATGTCTTTTTATTATTGAGTTATAACAATATTTATATATTCTAGATACCTGTTCCTCCCTAACTTCATATACGATGTACAAAAATTTTTTCTCATTCTGTGGGTTTTTGTTTTCTTGATAGTGTCCTTGGATGCACAAAAGTTTTCAATTTTCATTATGTCCAATTTATTCTTTCCTTTGCTGCTTTTGTTTTTATTGCCCTTTATTTAAGAAACCATTGCATAATACAAGGTCGTGAAGATTTATGCCAATGTTTTCTTCTAAGATTTTTACAGTGTTAGGCAAATATAAGATCTAGGTATTAAGTCCATTTTTAGTTAATTTTTATATTTGGTATGAGGTAGGGGTCCAATTTCATTATTCATAGGTGGTTATTCATGTTTCCAAACACCATCTGATGAAAAAGATTATTACCCCTATTAAATTTTCTTAGCGCCTTTTTAGAAAAGCAATTAACCATAAATGTGATTATTATCTCTGGACTCTTAATTATATTACTATTTTATTCATTTTAATGCTATTGAAAATTATTTTTTGAATATCATTTTTAGTTCACTCATTAATACTTTATAGAAAGACAATAAAATGCTGTCACTTTTGTATTCTGTAACCTTGCTGAGTTTATCAATTTTAATGTTTTGTTTTGAGTATGCCTTTGGATTTTCTATAGATTGCCTTTAGATTGTCATGCCTAAGATCCTATTATATGCAAACAGAGTTTTATTTCTTCCTTTCCAATCTAGATGACTTTTATTTTCTTGCCTACTGCCCTAGCTCAACCCTCTAGTACTGTTTGAATAGCAGTAACAAGAACAGACATCATCGTCTTGTTTCTAATGTTAGAGGAAGCTAATTCAGTCTTTTGCCATTAAGTGATACAAGCCGTGAGTTTTTCATGGATGTCTTTTATCAGGTTGAGGAAGTTCCCTTCTGTTCCTAGTTTGTTGAGTATTTTTATCATGAAAGAATGTTGGATTTGGTTAAATCTTTTCTCTGCACCTAATGTAGGGATCATGTGGATTGTGATTTTCTCGTCTGTTCCCTTTTCCAAACATTCAATAGAAATTTTCTAAAAAGTCATTTACTAAATATATTATAACTTTAAAAAAGATATAAAATAGTATTTTTGCAAAAGTTTATAGATAAGTAATCTAAAGGTTTGAAACAATTAATTTGAAAACTAGTAAAATATAACTATATGAGGTATTTTTTCTGACTACAACACTAAAATTTCATTTGCTGACCACAGGAAAATATATTCTTGTAAGAAAAGAGTTACCATAAATTAACAAATAGTATAGTCACGATCACCTCTACAAACATATGGAAAAATACATAGTAGAAGTATTATTAAAGTTTTCTGTTAGTGACTGGCATCTCTTATTCCAAATGTTTTCATTTTAAAATAGATTTATATTTCTAAAACACCATTGCATTGACTTAATCAAAATATATCATGTTTTACACTTTATAAAATAGCATATTAACAAGCCTGTTTGTCACACAAATGTTGAGAACTTTGTTGCCTGGGAAGATAAGACAAAAAAAAAATCCCAATTATAATTTGATTGTGCTCTGTGTAGTGTATAGAATGCCTTCTTCTTTAATCCACTCCAATATTGGCCCATAGATCTCTTTGGAAAAGGGGCCCATCAGGCCTTTGGCTTCAATTTCACCTGGAAGAAAATAAATGTGGTACTAAAGGTTCATTTTCTCAGCAAGAATCTCTCCGGAGAAAGGATCACCCTAGCAGCAAACACAGAAGCAATGAATTGTCAGAGGTCTGGGCATTATTTAAATAGCTGCTTAAATGCCCTCTACTACATAATTACTTAGTGCTCTAAAAGGGAAAGAGTTAATTTGGGCTTAAAAGCACCACTGACCTTAAGGACAGTGATAAAATTTGTACCTTTAAGTGCATCAATTCCCACCAGAAGGAATTGAATGCAATCTGGTTATTTGGACACATGCACCTGTTAGGATGGCTTAACAGATCCAGGCACTTTCTATAAGGGGTATGCTGACTCTTTCTTCACCCTGATTCCCCAAAAACTCGGTAGGTAGTTTAATTTCACATTACTTAATATGCTATTATAGATACGTTTTCTCATTATTTCATTTACATGTTGTGATGTTTTTCACTTCCTTCATTCACAAGGGCCAAGTGAGGTATTATTTTCATAGATAATGTTTACTGAATGTACATGTATATGCGTATGTGTCCATAATATACTCATCAGTCGATAGTGTAAAAGCAGTATTCTCTCAATACAAATTGTACTTAGAGTCCTCCTCTTCTCCCATGCTATTAATATGCCATATGATACTCTCGCAATGCTGGTCAGCAGCAGCAGTAAGCCATAGCTCCCAGCTGGGAATGAGATCCTGAGGGTAAACAACCTACATTCTACATCAAGTGTGTCCAACCCATGGCCTGTAGACTGCATGCAGTCCCAGACAGCTCGCAATGTGGCCCCAGAAAAGGCAACTTCACCAATATTATGTGATCTTTTTTAGCCATATTTTTCATGACTCAAATGTGGGACTGTGTAGGCAGTGAGGAAATGCTGTTTAGGAGAGGGCACAATGTGGTGCTGACTCTGCCTCATGCACCCGCCTCATGCACCTGCCACACTGTCAGTCCAGCTGAAAGCCAGGTTGTCAGGCCTGATATGGACGTGTGTAACCATGGTTCTAAAACACAGCAATTACTGACATAGTATTTCAACCTACGTACATATGTGTGCCTTTGAAGATGCTTTTATTGTTCTATGCAGACATGTAAGTTTTCTCATTTAATCACTAACCTTGGACTTTCGTTTTAAAAGTTATAACAAAAATATTTAAAAATAAATGAGGTTTTATTACTCATGTACATTAACTATATTATATATTTTATATGTGACCAAGACAATTTCTCTTCACTCAATGAGACCCAGGCAAGCCAAATGTTTGGACATCATGGTGTGTAGGCTACTGTGTTGCTAAGTTATGAGGGTCAGTGGGTTAGATGTATTCAATACATTTTCAAATTAAGATAATTTTAATGTACAATGAATTTATTGGGATGTAACCCCCATTGTATGTTGAGGAGCATTTGTAATCTGAAGAATTTATTTACTGATAATATGCTGAGATATGAAAACTAGTAAGACATGGTCCATATTGTTAAGTAATTATTCTCTGTTATTTCAGAGCTACTCCCCCCACCAAAATAACAAAAAATAAGGCAGGAAAGAATGTAGTTAACATTCCCCATGGGCCCCTCTACGTGCACATGTGGCAGTTTCACATACTATTTCATGGAAGTGTCACGACGACTCTGGGAGTTAGTGGTGAAATATCCACTTTCAAGATGAGGAATCTGGCTCAGAGATGCTGAGTGACTTACCTCTCATCGCCACTCAGCTGTCTTGTGACTGAGCTGGGTGGAATCAGGTCTAACTCTGCTCAGTTCAGGGCTATCTCTGGGTCAGGTATCTTCAAAGATGGCTCACTTTTAATCAATGTCAGTGTTATGCTTAAGACTCATTATGTGATGTCCAGGCATTGAATGACCTGAAGTGTAGACATGGGGACAGATTCGGGCCTCAAGTGAGTAGAACTTACCATCAAGCAACATTTTGGCTGCCATGGCTGTGGGTAACCCCACAGTTTTAGCCATTGCTGAAAAACCATTGAAGTCTCCATAAACCACAAGATCGATAGTTTTATTTTCTAACTGTCCAGAAGGATGTCGGATACCAAAGCTGTCTCTCATCACAATCATATCTTTTTCCTTGGGGCCTTGAAATAAAGATATTTTAAAATGCCACTGTCATTATAACTCAAATATTGTATTTCATCTCCTGCCCCGTCCCTCTGCTCTCACAAATTTCTCTTCCCATTATATGAGGTCACGAGACAGCTATCTACACTGCTTTTAAATCAAATGCCAAGTAAAAAAGTTAAGAGAATTACAAGTTTGACCACATCTCTTTGTCTAGGGCAGTATCAGTAAATTCTGACTATGGTTACAAGGTCATGGCTGTAGAGATCACACAGTTGCTCCCAGAAATGCTCCTTTGGCATTTCTCTGATACACTGAAAGCAAAACTAAGGTTTTTTTTCTTCTTGTACATGGTACCCAAGTTCACACCCTCAACCCCACTCCCACCCCTGTACTGGAAATTGAACCCAATGCCTCCTGCATGCTAGGCAAGTGCTCACCACTGAGTAACATGCCCTGCCCTTCTTAATTTTATCTTGAGATAGAGTCTTGCTAAGTTGCCCGTGCTGGCTTTGAATCCCGAACCCTCCTGCTTCAGCCTCCCAAACAGCTAGGATTGCAGGTATGTGCCCCCTCACTTGGCCCCAAATTCATTCTTTCATAATAAGTCTCATATTTTTCCCTCTGGCTCCAGCTGCTTGGCTCCATCTTTCTAATTTAATCCTCTGGTTGTACTGACTCTATCTTATGATTCTCTTCCGGGGCAATTTTGCTAAGACCCCATAGCCTACCATAGGAGAGTTTCAAGGCCAAATGTTTGGACAGAGCATCCACAATGGACTCCGCCTGTGGGACTTGTTCATCTCCAAGCAAACCCAACCTGAAAACACAAGAAGCGGCTGCATTAGTCAGGTCCTGCACATGTTCTCACTAGGTCCATGGAATTTTATCTTTTTTTAAAGTTTTATTAGTACATGTTTGCTAATGATTACATTATTGTGGTACACTGAGATTCCATCTCACTCTAGAAAGAAAAGCTATCAACAAGAAATCAAATAATAACAAATACTAGAGCGGCCTCCAGGCAAAAGGAACCCTTCTACATTGTCGGTGGGAATGTAAACTAGTATAGCCACTATGAAAATCAGTACAGATATTCCTCAAAAAACTGAAACTAGGGCCGGCGAGATAGCTCAGCGGCATAAGCACCTGCCTGGCAAGTGCATGGTCCTGAGTTTGACTCCCGGAACCCACATAAAAAAAAAAAAAAAAACTAAAACTAGAAATCCCACTTGACCCAGCTATGCCCTTTCTAGGTATCTGCCCCAAAAAGTTAGGGATATCATATTATAGAAGCACATTCAGGGGCCGGTGAGATAGCTCAGCGGCATAAGCACCTGCCTGGCAAGCGCGAGGTCCTGAGTTCGACCCCAGTACCCACAAAAAAAAAAAAAAAGCACATGCATACCCATGTTTATAGCAGTACAACTCATAATAGCTAAATCTTGGAAGCAGTCTATATGTCCATCAACAGATGAATCAATAAAGAAAATGTGCTATTTATAAACATTGGAGTACTATTCCCCCTTAAAGAAGGATAAATTTGAGTTATTTGTAGGAAAATGGATCCATCTTGATACCATAATGTTAAGTGAAAGAAATCAGGAACGCAAGCTTAAATATCACATTTTTTTCTCTTATATGACAAAATCAAAGTATAAATAAATTAAAGGGTAAAATAAAAGACAGATAATAGGGCACAGGGAAGGGAGTGGGAAGGGAGGGGAAGGAAAAAGAATGATAAAGAATTAAGATATGTAGAATTCTATCTTGAAAGGGCAAATATCATAAGATAATTGTCCAAGTTCTAAGAATATACTAAATTGTGGAATAACACAAATAGCAATGTTTTTACCTTCAGAATCAACCCCATACTCCCCAAGCACTGCTCCTTGAGGCCAAGCAGACACGATGCCTTGTAAACCCACAATGTTACAAAGCTTTATTAGATCAATTTAGAGATGAGCTGCACAGCAGTCACGCGAATTAATGCTTTAAAGAAATTGAGGGAATACTGAAAGAATCTCCTATAGCAAAGCAGAAATATCCCACTTTGTTCAGGAACTGAGTGGAGAAATGCTTGAAATTAAGTGTTTTCCAAATTATTCATTTCACTGAGTTCCTCCCTTTATCTACTTTTTATTTTTTTATTTTTATTTTATTTTATTTTATTTTTTTATTTTATTTTTTTGTGTGTGGGTACCAGGGGTCGACCTCAGGCGCCCATGCCGCTGAACGATATCACCGGCCCTTTTTTCATATGTGGGTACCAGGAGTCGAACTCAGGACCTCGCGCTTGCCAGGCAGGTGCTTATGTCGCTGAGCCATCTCACTGGCCCCCCTTTATCTACTTTTTAATCCCACACGAATATGGTGCATTCAATCCTGCGATAGCAGGTCAACGTTTTAGCAGCTAATTAATCAAAGACAGATATAAAATGTTCCACTGTATTTTGACCTTCTTTTGACTAGAAAGGACCAAGTAATCACTGACCCAATGGACTTTACTATGGATGGGATGATGGATGCCTACCCTTCAGCAGCTTCCAGCTGGGTGCTGTCCCCTCCCAGTTTCCTAAGGACAGCTTCCTTAAGCATGCAACAAGTGGAGGAGCGAGAAATCCCAACTAGATCACACAGCAGTTGCTTCTGGTTAGGAAAATAAAGACAAAGATTCTAAATTCCTAATAAAATAAGAAATACATTAGCTGAGAATGTATCCTGTTAAGATACTATACTTAAAATGTACTTCAAATTATTAAATTAGAAACAAAGAGTAAGGCCAAATTGTAACATATACACACGCATATACATGCCTGCAGATTCGCACACCAACACATGCATGGTATTCCAGAATATTGCAGCCATAAAAACTCAAATCTAAAAAGCGGAAATACTAGCATATTTCTTGCTACCACATTTCCTCTCCATCACTTTTTTCACCTATTCTCCCCCAATCTCCAGCAGTCAATTTTGCTTAGGCTAAAGTAAAAAGGGCTTATTGCTGTGGCTGGTAGTAGCAACCAAAGTTTTTTTGTAGGTTTAAGAGACAGGAAAGACCTGGCAGATAATAAAATCTCAAAAAAAACACTAAACAATGGCCACAGATTTTTCAACATTCTAAACAAGACTTTTTCCACGTTCCCAAGGGGAGAACTATGCTCTAGACTAGGGGTCAACTAATTGGCTCACAGGCTAAATGTAGATCACTATTATTTTTTAAATAAAAGTTCCAGTGAAATACAGCCATCCTCACTTCTTTATGTATTGTCTACAGCAGAACTGAGCAGTTCTATAAGACTGCATGACTGATGGAGTCTAAAATAATTACAATATTATTCTTTATTTTAAAAAAGTTTGCCATCCCCCTTTCTGCACGACAACTACCAATATCCTGGGGTCACCACTAAGAACACCTTCACCAACCTTTCCAACCTGCTGCCTCAACCCCAGATTCTCTGTACAGACATTTATTCACTCCTGTCCAAGTAAATTTATGTTAGGTAAAACTTAAACTGGAAAGGCTCACAGACACACAAAAAAACTGAATTTAAAATATTGGTCCTTTTCTTCTTATAACACATTTCTTTGGATTTCTGTTGAAATAGAGGCACACAGGTTTAAGTTGAATAACCAACTGGTAACAAGTTAACTCCTGACAGTTAGCAAAACTTCTCCTTTATGCTCAGTTCGAAGTCTCCAAAGTTCTTCCGACCCCAAACCCTAAGATTTGGGATTAACACAGATAAAGTCAAATTCAGTAGTTGAACACAAATTATTTATGCTCATACATATGCATAGTCAAATGAGAGGACTGAGGCGATTAGGAATTCAGTTCTGTGCTATACCAGCATCATGCCTGCATTATCAGCTTCAGAGTGCCCAAGTAACTCCTGTTAGCACTTGCACAATTGGGAGATTCCAGAGTCAATGTAGAGAGCAAGGACATCTGTTCTCAGGGCTGAGGAAGCCATCCAAGTTGGAGCAGGAAATAGGCCCGGCATGTCAGCCTCTCCTGCCCTCTCCATACTCCAGTAATGGTGAAGGGGAATGGGACTTTCAGGTTAGAATTGACTTCCTGCATCAGCTACAGAATGGATTTTTTTGCTGGACCAAAGCAGAGATCACACCTGACCGTTTCAGAAGACATTCTGAAGAGTGGCAAAGAGCACGTAATTTTACAGTCACTCACCCAGGTAAGAGAGCTGGCCTCAGATCGAAGGGTGGGATATGCTTCTCTGTTTATAAGACCCAATTTTACAAATCCATTCAAAGCTTTGGAATATCCCTGAATCAAGAATTAATAAGAAGTATATGAAACATTTTCTTCAAAGAAGAACAAATTTTAAGCTTTTTTGAAGAAGGATCTATTGTGATAACTAATTTAGAACACCGGTTGAAAATAATTATTTGTATTGTTGATACAGATACAATTACATCCAAGCTCAAAATGAGGTCAATAGTGTCATAAAAATTCCACCAATTTATATAAGAGACGAGATCTGGCAAAACTGGGGTCTTTACTTCTGTTTCTGGGTACCACGTGAGTGCTACTTTCTGGCAGCCTAAGGGCAAATGTCTGCATGAGCTATATACTACCAATTCAACAGAATGTTATTTCATGAAACACTTGGTTTTGCTCGTTCTTATAATGGAAGGGGGACTTCTAAAGCTGATAATCTTTTCTAATTAAGAGCCACTACCCCATATCAGGTTTATAAGGGAGCAGGAAAAGAGGTAAGCATCAAAGATATTTGTAAAATGTAGACATGATCACACTATCACCCAGATAAAAATTCTTGCAGGAGACAATACCTAAATATGCACAAGAATATATATATATTATATATACATAATATATAACATGTACATATATGAACTTATACATATATATGAAATAAAAAGGACTTAGACATACAGAAATAAGACCACCACTGGCCAGTCTCTGTATGTCAACACCACAGAAATACCCCTACTCATACACTATTGTTTTCCCATTTCACACATGAACACCACCCCCAGCACCCACAACTCCTGACTCCTACTTTAGGTCATGAGGGAGACAGGGCAGCCCGCTGATGAGGAAGTGGTATTGTTAAGTAGTATGGTATGGAGAATCGCATTGTAAAAAGGGCCTGGAGCAGGCCAATGTGAGTGGTGCACATATGTGGGGGTAAAGTTCTAGGCAAAGGCAATAGCCACTTACAGATAAGAGATAGCAAGCTGAAAGTAGGAAGAAGTCAAGGGTTATCACTGGCCAACCTGTATGTCTTATAGTTTCCATAGAACAGATAACACAGTAAGTGGATACTGGGTTACACACACAAGACAAATCACCTCTGTGCCACTAGCCAGGAATCTTCACACACACAGATCTGAAGTCAGACCTCTGATTGTTACAGATACAGGTATTTTAAGTAATATATCATTGTAGTGGGTCAAATGGTGTCCTCCCTGCAAATTCATGGCAACACCAAGTCTCAAACTATGACCTTATTTGGATACTTTGAGACAGAATATTAGTTAAGAACCTCAATATCAAATCAACCTGCATTTATGATGAAGCCTAAATCCAATGACTTTCTCCTGACAAGAAGAGGAAAGAACACAATGAGACGAGGTGATATTATTATAGACAGCTAAGTTAGGAAGAAATATTACAGGCAGTCAGACAGGGCTAGTTCCTTGAAGAAGCCAATGCAGAAGATAAGAACACATTACAACTGTGGGTGGAGGCACATTCATTTAAGGCCAGGCCTCAAGACAAAGACTAGTGACCTTGCCTACGTATTTCCCTGAGGGATAAACAATAATGATCGATTTTCTAAATAGGCAACAGTCATCTTGGTGGGGGACCAAGGCCTCCTTGACCCATCCCTTCTGGGAAAGATCGTTGTTCCTTCCATGTACACTCGCCACGTGACTTGCTTCCCCATTGGATCAATATTACCTAAGCATCTATAATTGCAATCTTATTCATTGCCCATAGTTTTGTCCCACCTTATACCCACCTCGTGATTTTGTACCCACCTCATGATTTTGCTCTATAACACTTCCTTTGAAAAGTGGGCTCGTGGGCAACCAACTTTCTGAGTCCCCTCCTGTCTCCCTCTCAGGCAGGAGCTCTCTTTTTCTCAATAAATATTTCCTACTCTTAACCTCCTTTGTTCCTCAGAATTCATTCTTCAATTTTGGGGAACACGAACTTGGCATATCGGACATCTAACAGATTGAGAGTTACAATATTTCCCTTATGTCATTTGGAGGTCCTATATCAATATGAAGATGGAGCAGAGATTCGACTCATGTGACCACAACCTAAGCTTCCAGCAGGCACCAACTTGCCCACACCTTGATTTCTATCCTTCTGAACATTGACAGAAAAACTTGTTATTTGAAGCCATTCAGTTTGTGGAAGTTTGCTATGCTAGGAAATTATTACATGTGTTGTCGTGATATGATAATATTTGAAATTGCTCTTTTGTAGTGTAGAGGATATCTGAACTTGTATTTTGGTCCTGTAGTCTTAACTTTGTGCTTAAAATTTTTTTTTTCAGGTTTGTTCTGGAGAAGGCCCTATCACCCTGTCACTTCCCCCAGTCATAGTTCCTGTATTTCCAATGGTACTGCCTCCAACTTAAGCTCTAGAAATGTATAATGTAGGCAAAAGCTAACTGGCATCTTTCTTTCCACTGACCTCAGGGACAAATCACCAGTTAATAAGAAAATAGTCGTATTTTCAGCTATTGGAAAGACATAGTTTTTCATTCCAACTGAATTTGAGCTTAATGAACTTAACAGGCTGTAAGAGGCTAAAATATTACCAACACCTTGCCAGACTTTACACTTCAGTAATTATTGGGAGGAAAGGCTGAGAGACAAAGAGAAACGGTGAGCTCACTTGACCCCCAAATCTCACTACTCCTAAAGCTCACCACCTGCCTGCCCGCCACTGCTAAAGAGTCAACAAGTGCCTTCTGCTATTTTGATTTGGGTCTCCTAAAACATTCAAACAAAGGATTCCTAAGAAAATTGTACTCAACTTGGTTTATCACCTTAATTTTTTTATTACTAAAGAAAATTAAGTATATACACTCCTTAGATCAAAATTGGCAACATATTTAGTCTAAAATACAGCTGCTTACCTTGTATCTCAGTGTCCCCCGCAACACAGTGTGAGCAGATGGAATGCCGTAAATCTTGGCATACCTGGTGCTGTCTCTGTTGGGATAGCCTTCCAAATTCAGTCCTGGGAAGTAATCCATGGATGTGACAGCATCTAGAAAGGAGACTCCTCCTGCAACATTCACAACCTGGGAAAGGCACATAGGGTTACAGACTTTTGTTTCCCTAGGGGCTTATTTATATCGATGACACAAAAGAAACCAATAGAGATTTTTAAAAATTAACAAAACTGCCATAAGCAGCATCCCATAGTTAAGGTGTTTCACTGTTATGATAGTTTATGACTTTCTTCCAAGCTTTCAAATCTTAAAAAGTATTCAGTTTTTTTAAAACAAAATGTCTTGTTTTCTATTCTTACCCCTGGATAAAATGGCACTGAATTATGACCCACTAGTTTGCTTAAAAAATTAATGAGCTAAAAGCAACATATACTTATACTAGTTTCTATGCTCAAATAACAATGACAATATTCTCTCTCTCTCTCTCTCTCTCTCTGTCTCTCTCTCTGTCTCTCTCTCTGTCTCTCTCTCTCTCTCTCTCTCTCTCTCTCTACTGGAGTTTAAACCCAGACCCTCTGCACTGAGCTACATCCCTAGCCCTTTTTATTTTTTATTATGAGAGAAGGTCTTGCTAAGTCACTAAATTGCCCAAGCTGAGCTCAAATTTGCTCCTGGCTCAGCTTCTGGCTCCTGGCTCAGCCTTCACTAGTGCTGGGATTACAGACATGCACCACAACCCAGCCCTCTCTCCTTCACTTTGCTCTGCTCCTACACCCCTTCTGAACCCCATATCAGGCACTAGATTTACACATTTCATTCACACATGCAGCATTTATTGCATACTTACTACATATGTGTGGGGGAATCACACAAATTGTTGGAAAAGCAAGAAGGGTGTTAAACAACTTGCAATTCCTGACTTCCTTTCACTCTTATTCATTGACAAAACATTTCCTGAATGTCTACCAAGTGCCAGGAACTGCGATAGAAGAACTATAAAGAACTCACAGCCTAGATTAGTACATAAAGTTTTGGGTGCGTGTTGGGGATGGTGAAGGGCAGAAGAAGAGAGAGCTCCCTTCACATCAAAGACAATGCCAAGAGCATACAGTGAAACTCAAATAAGCACCACCCCTAATCTTAATGCTAATGAGAAGTTAAATCACCCAATTCCCAAGCTCTTCTGTTATTTCATCAGTTCTCTTACCCATTCCCATTCGCCAACACTCAGTGAAGTGGTTTTTGTCTTTAGTTTTAATTAAGGGATTAAATTTTCTTCTGTTGTGAGGTTTGTGATTGTCCTTGAGATAATGGAAAGCGTTCGGGACTGAGAATGTTGGATTTTGACCTGGTTGCACTGCTGGAAATAATCTCTGACCACATCTCTAAAGCTGCACAAAGCAATACCACAGGAGGTTGCTACCAAAGGAACTTAAGACAGATTCAGAGGAATTTTCCCAAAGGAATCTTGGTTTAAACTCAATAATTCCTATAGGATATTCGTAGATGGGTTCCACGTGTGCCTCGGCATGAGGGAGAAAATGGAAACTCATTTATATGTGGCCAAAGTCCCAGAAGGCAAAGGGTTATGTCATCTGCAGTACCAAAATGGGTGAGGTCTTCTCACCGTCCATAACCCTAACAGTGTGAATCTGAAGGATGTGAGAGGTGTTTTCTACTTAATGCTCCTGTAAACCCTCTTGGTTGCCATGTAAACATTTCCAAAGAGGTCATTTCTATACTTGCTTAAAACAAGTTTCTTACAATAGGATTCTAATTTTTTTTTTAAAAAAAGCTTAATAAAACAGGCAAATGTTACCCTTTAGGGTCTCCACACCCATCTAACTTCTACAATTTGCAGCAATTCTAAATTCCTGCTTGCTTATTCCAAGGTCAGGAGAATTTTTTGAAAGAAACATTCAATAAAAACCACAATATCCTAGTACTTTACTAACCAGAAATAAATCAGCTAGTTCATAGGTCTATCATGAAATTCTTGTGAAGAAAATCAGGAAATGTAAACCAAATGGTAGTGATTCATTTAGAAAGACTGACAGTAGGCTAAGCAATGTGATCCGAAAATTACAGGGCGGATAATCATTACCACTTGACATCAATTCAGAGTTGTATTTCTAGTCACATACCATGGGTTAAATAATAAACCTTGTCTTGTTTAATATTAGCAATGACCTGGATGAAGACAGAAGAATAAATTTATCTCTTTTGTGGAGAATATCTATTTCTTCCTGTTCTCACAATGCTCGTTCTCATCCAAGACCCACTCCCAGAAGAAACAACAGCTCATTACTCACTGATCTTGCAGGCTTTTCTATATCCAACTCTTACTCTTACACACACACACACCCATCCCAATCACTGAGAATCATTGTCATGTTTTAGAAAAAATATTCAAATAATCACAATAAGCTTGATCAGTACAGTGACAGGGAATTTAAGACATAAAGTACATATTTATTTATACATTCATTTATTCAGGCCCCACTGCCTGCCAGATGTCTCATGTACTACATCTCAAATTCATGCAATAACATGTTTTTCTGATGTAGAAACTACTGAGGCCACATGGAGGCGAATTTGAGCCCAGGTCTACCTGACTCCGATGCTCACTGTGTCTACCTGATCCTGTGCCACCCTCACTGTCCTCTTAACTGTGCTTATTTCAGAAGCAGTATTCTGGCAGGGATACTGACACAGTATAGCAGCCCATAAAGCATGCCAATACCAACAGAATGATTGGAACTAAGAGAAGATGAATCCTTGACTTCAGATATGCAGAAGGAAATCAGACTTATTAGGAATCAGGTTAGAAGTTAGAGATAACTGGCTGGAAGTTCCTGCAAGGATACAGGACAATGAGACACGTCCTAATTCATAGGTTACTTTCTAATTGTTGAAAAAGTTTAAGGCTTCAACTTAAGCAGAAGCCAGAAAAGTCCCCTGGTTTCCTGTTATGATTCTGTGACTTATTTCAGGCCTGCAACACAACAGAGGGTGATGGTGTCAGAGGAGGTGGAGGGATAGAGTACAAGAGGTTTTAAGAAGTATAACAATGTAACTTGGGAGACAGACTGATACACTTGAGCTGCTGAGTGAGTAGTACAACAATCAGCATATTCTTAGATACAGACAATTGCTTTGATTAAGGTCAGACAGAGGAGTGGCGAATAGAGAGGCTGGAGTGGTCAGGAAAAGCACTGTCTGCAATGGGAAACTTGAGCAGGACCTTGAATAAAGTAGCATTTTGGCAAAGAAAAGAGAAACATCATGTTTTCTCTTCAAATGCTCCACAGTGTCAGAGAAATGTAAAAAGCACTCCTTCTTCCAAAGGGAGTTCAGATTGAAAGGGTAAAACTTGGAATTCAACAAGTATGACTTCTGTTACCTGAATATAACCTCTCTCTTTTCCTGAGCTCTCCTGACCATTAATTTCTAAACTGATGACATGCCTTTCAATATGCTGTTAGGCAGAAGGCAATCTATGCGACCTCATGGGGTCATTCAGCAAGAACTCTGCACACAAAGGGTGCTGAAGATACAGAGCAATGAGAACTGGCATCCAATTTTAGGGGGCAAAACACATAAATTGGAATCATTATACTGTAAAAAAAAAGTGTGGCAGAATCTAATAAAGTTAAAGTTAAACTTTAAAATAAAACAAAACATGGGCCAGTGATACAGCTCAGCGGCATAAGCGCTTGCCTGGCAAGTGCAAGGTCCTGAGTTCGGTTCCCAGTACCCACAAAAAAAATAAAAAATAAAAAATAAATAAAATAAAATAAAACAAAACAGAAACTCTGCAAAGCTTGTACAGTTGTCCTCTTCAGACAAGGAACCTGGACTTCACATAGTCAGTGGTGACAGAGCTGGCCACAAAGCCAGGCCCCCTAGCAAGAAACTCCTTGTTCTTTCCACAGGCTACGTTCCACTGACTCTTTCTTTCTTACCTTCCTTATCATTTCCATGGCCTCGTGAAGATAACTTTGCCCAAATTAAGCAAGAATTTTTCCAAACTTCATATATTAGTTTATAATGACCATAGGCCATTCTCTTTTCCAAGATTGCAAAGGTAGAAGGAAACAACAGGAGACAGGTTACAGCGTGTGAAAGAATGTGTGCTTGGTAGATTGAGATTCTGGCCCAACTCTTCATGATTCATGGAATTAGAGAGTAGGTACAATGGCGATGCTCACATTACACACACAGGGACTGATGTCCAGGGGACTTTATAATTGTCTGGCCTTTGGTGCCACTGTGAAGAATGGCAGCACTCGGATGCATCTTTCCAGTGTCAGCCTAAGGTATCCTGCTTGTTTAGTAGTGTTTTAGGCTGTGATCCTCTGATTATTAAATCATTTGTTCTCAAATTCAGCTGTACATTAGAATCACTTGGGGAGATTTTATGTATTTAAAAGAATTTTTAAAGAAATACGTAGCATGTTATTATCAGTCACGGTCTCTCATGTCTGTGACGTACAGCATAGTTCATGGACTTGGCTGCACATGGAATCACCAGGAGAGTTTAAAAAGTATGGATGCCTGGGCCCCACCCCCAAAGATTTTAATTTGCTGGCATTTGGGGATTTTAAAAATCTCCCCAAGTAATTACAGTTATTTATTCCAGAGTCTATCTTTCCTGACATAGAGCAATTTGAAAAAGGGGGAAAGAAGAAGCTTTGGAGTTAGTTAGAAATGGGTGAGTCCCAGCTAATGACTTTGGCCATTCTCTCTGAACCATAATTTCCTTATTATTAAATGGTGAGAATAACGCTAAAGTCAGAACGTTTTTATGCTCTATCACACAGTAGCTGGGGAAGAAATTTCATTTTCTTTCTCTGACAAAACAAACCCTCCATTCCAAGAGCTACTCTCATGTAGCTGTGAGCTCTCAGAGGTCAGGAACTTCACTCTGCAACAGCCTCTAGTGTCCCTCCTAAAGTCCAACATGTAGCAGGTAGATAGTCAGTGTCTTACTGAAATACATTGAAGGGTGATCAGTATTTACATATGTAGAGAAGATGAGTAGATTTTCAGAAACCATTTGCAAGAAGCCAAAGAGGGAAGGATGAGGAGAGGCTTTGCTGGAAACCATGAGGGCACACCAAACAGGACAGAAGATATACTCAGGCAAGGAGAAGACAATGGTGGAGGTGGGCAGCATGGTCATTCTTAGATCTTGGTATCAGGGAGAGAGTTTCGATTTTGTTAGGCAGTTACTCCAGGTTTGTCTTTCTAAAGCCTCCACAATTCTACCTCACCTTTCCGTTGAGCAGGTAGGTGGCAGGCTGCATTATGTTCATCAAAACTCCCACAGGACTCCAGCTAAATTTGTATCGCAAAGGATTATCTGAGTGTTCAGGGGCCGGAAGCCCACCACAGTAGGAAATGTAAGATTCAATCTGCAAGTTTAAAAAAATCAATAAATTAGGGAGAATTAACTATGAGCTAGGAAAAAGAATGTTTTAAATCATTGAGGACAATTATATGAATGGGGTACATTGTGATAGTCATCTTTTTAATGTTACTACAGTTTTCGAACATACATCCTTAATGCCAAAACCTAGTTCATTAACTCAGAGTAACAATATATATATGTACACAAACACACACACACACACACACACATATGACAAAGAAGGAAAAAACCTCTAGATCTAGTGAGTAACATTTTGCTCATTTAAAATTTCAACATTAGCTCAATTCTTCTTGGTCAGTTCCATCATTATTGAGCCGAAATATTACAATAGCATCTATTTCTCTAAAAACCGGATGCTATTTAACACACAGATATTGTATTCCTCTACATATATATGTGCAGTTGCAGAATTTTATTTGAAATTCCTAGTCAAGGGATGAGTTGTAATATAGCAAAAATCTTTTATCAAAACTACAGAAAGATTATTTCTATACTCAAAAAACTAGACCTCTTAACGTTTTCCTAAATGGACACAGTGGGCTCACCGTGGCTCCCACTTGTTTGGCCTTATCAATTGTATCCATTGCCAACATATGATCAAGACCAGGGTCCAATCCCAACTCGCCGATGACCGTGATGCCAGCCTCTTCCACACTGTCACAGGTGGAAAGTGGAAAAGGGAAGTCAGACAGAACACAGAAACAATGTATAGAGCCATGTTTTTGTTGGAAATGATTGCTACCTACCTCTTTTCCAGTTCTTTTAGTGCTGGTGTGATGTAACTTGCTGTGATCATGTTAACTTTGTTAGTGATGCACGCCTTGGCCACAACAGGATGTAGCGCATACGGCAACAAGCTTGAAAAGAGAAACAGAGACTAACCAGAAACTCTTTTCCAACCTGCCCTTCCAGTGTGCCTTGAACTGTACTGAAGTTCAGTCTTAAGTCACTGATGTAATTATATGATTCTCTCAGCAATGACCAAGGATTCTGTAAACTATAGAATAAATTCATTCTGTTATCACATCTAAAAGCCTCCACCATAAGCCTCACTTAACTTTATATATTTTTCCATCACTTTTTTTTTCACAAATCATATATGGAACCACAGAAGTTACTGTCATTCTCTAGTAAAAGCCTTTACCTTTCAGCTCTGGATCTTTAGTCTTACCGTACCTGCCACTTGTAGTGCTTGTCACACCCACCCACTCCGATTCAAGTCCGACCCCCTTTTCAAAAGGATGGATAGAAGGGGACGAGGAGATGAATCTCATGCAGTAAGGAAGGGGTCCAAGGGAACAAGGGCCAGGGGTAAGGAGCAGGGGAAGGGGATATAAATAAAGATATGTCATGTACAGGAACCTAATAATCTAAATGAATGTAAACATTATATGCCATAATATGAGCTAAGATTAATAATATCAACAAGAATAAAAATTGGGAGGGGGAAATAGAGGAGGAAGGAGGGAGGGGACAGGTAGGTGATTAAAAAAAGAAACAAGGTATAGTATGTACAGGTGCCCACTCCCCAAGATGATTGTAAAATGCATGTACTGCATACATGTACTAACAAAATAAAATAAAAAAAGAAATGGCTGAATAGCTATTTTCCTCTAGGAACTTTTGTCAGATACCCCAAAGCCAGATCTTTCCTCTGTAACCATCCAATTATTTTTTATACCATTTAATGGAATCTATTCCATTTATCCTTTTATTTCCATGGTTTTCTTTCTTGGCTTTCCTACTAAAAAACAGAGTTGTTGTTCTTTTTACCTCCACATTTCCCAAGTGGGTGCCAGGAAGGGTCAAACTAGATCAAGTGGCTTATGTGTTGATTAAAGAGTAGACTCTAAAAAGAGCCCATGGAAAAATAGGTGTACAGGTACATAGTACAAACATAGTACAGGCTATTAAAATGGCTAAGAGAATGGTGAGCAAGAAATGAAGCTGAAGTCATAACTTTGATTGGGTTTTTCAAAAGTCCGCCTTTGCTATTTTAATTTTCATAAATGTTGTTATAAATGAGTACATCCAAATTCTATCCATGGAATGATAAATAACCCTGTAGAATACATAACAATATTTGCATTCTGCTAGCTTATGGCCCATTATGAATTATACCTTGATGTCTCCCCAAAGTCTTACATGCTCATAGATGGGGCATTGGGAAGGTGATGGTATTATGGGGGAGTGACACTCACTAGTAGATTAGTCCACTGACGAATGTATAGCCGAATGTGATGTTGGGAGGTGAAGCTTGATTGGAGGAGGTGGGTCACTGGGAGCATGGACTGGAAGGGCGCATCTCCCTCCCTCCTCCCTTGATCTTTCTGCTTCTCACTGTCATGCCCTGAGCTGTTTCTCCTCTGCCATGGCCTCTGCCATGCTGCCCTGTCTTGGAGCCAGCCAACTATTGGCTGAAACCTCTACAAACTGTGAGCCAAAATAATAAACCTTTCCTCCTTTAAGTTGTGGGTGTCAGACATTGTATCTCAGCAATGAGAAAGTGACTGACACTGTCTATTTGGTAAAGCAATCTATACAATATCAATGAAAAATCAATACTAATTTATAAAAGTATCACACTACATCACCATATTTTTCAAATTTATCACACATACTTATATGTAGTGTGATAACATGAATTCTTTCTGTTTCTAAAGACTCAGATAGAAGGCTAGAATATCTGAGTTTGAATCAGAATTTCTTTTCATAATCATATTGCTGCCAGGCAGGATATATTAATCATTAGTCAATTTCTGCTGAACAAAAATTAATTTACACAAAGTTTGTCTAAATTGAGTGACAATATAAGTGCCTAGGTGAATCTATATTTAAAGATATCAAGAAATAATATAAAACTTTCTACTTGTATTACAATTGCCTTTTATTTTATCTGCTTTCCAAACCTGAGTTTTAAATTGTAGATCACAGAACTTGTCCAAATATACCATTTGAATCTTACCTAGCGATGAAAGTTATTAAGTAATCACTAGAGTGAGCAACTTTCTTCCTCCCACCTTGGAAAAATTATATTCTAAGACCAGATGACTATTCTCATCTTTGACATTTCAAAACCAAGTTTAATTATAGAATTAACCTCTTATATCTCTGTAAGTAGAAGTTAGATATACATTATTTTTATGTTATTTTACTGAGACTGAATCCAGAACCTTGCAAACTGAGCTGCGTCCCCAACCCTCTTTTTATTTTTTATTTTGAGACATGTCTTGCTAAGTGGATAAGTTGCCCAGGCTGGGCTTGAACTTATGATTCTCCTACCTCAGCCTCCCAGAGAGCTGGGATTACAGGCATGTGCCACCATGCCCAGCTCTGGAGCTTTGTTTTCATATAATAACAGTAATCACTATATGTCAAGATCTGTTCCCATGATAAGACTTAAAATGTTCATATAGATAAAGAATCTACTCATTTCATTTAAGCTTTTTATGTCCAAAAGACAAAATAAACATCAAAATACGTGAAATATGAATACTGCATGACCAATAATTCTACTTCTAGGTTTAAAGCCATTAGAAAGCACATATGTAGTCATGAAAATAAAATGCTAAAATGTGCATAGCAGCATGATTCATAACAGCCAAAATCCAGAAACAACCTCAATATCAATCAACAATCAAATGAATAATAATGATACATTCATATAATAAAATAATGCACAGCAATGAGATAGACTACAATTATAGACAATAATGAACAACTCGTACTGTACTGAATGAACCAGGACAGCCATAAATGAAGATTTACTTAATGATTCTAATTATATAAACTTTCACAACAGGCAATTAGTAATCTGTATGTTAGAAGCCAGAATAACGTTTACCCTTGTGGATAAGGCTAAAGAATAGAAACAGGCATGAAGAGGAATTCTAGTATACTAGTGATACCTGTTTCCTGAGGTGAATGATGATTACAGAATGTGTTCTCTTTGCAAAAATTTATGGAGTTACACATTTATGTCTTGTGCCTGTTTTGGATGCATACTTCAAATTAAAATTTTGCGAGAGAAGACTAGAAGACAGGAAAGGAGATGAAAGAGGAGAGGAGAGAAGGGATAAGAGGAGAAGGAGAGGAAGGAAGAAGGAGGGGAGAGAAGAAGTAGTGAAGGGGAGGAGAAAGACAAAGAGAAAATAGGGGAAGAAAAATAACAAAAAAATACGTGGCACTCATCTTGCCAGATACCTGATGACAAGATCCTGTGTTGCCACCAAGGAGCTCAAGTTTTCTTCTTGTTTAGCAATGTTCAGGCTAACAGGATTAATATTATATTTCTTGCCCAACTGCTTAATTTGACTCATCATGTCAGAGCCTATTTCCGAAATAAAAACATCCAAGTTTTAGATTTCCTGCACTGGACAAAGAGCAATACACATTTTAACATCTCCAAAAATTAATTTTTCCAGTTTTAGAGACAAAGTAGTCATCTAAAATTTACAGGGTCCACATGTTATAAAATCAGTTTTTCTTCTTCAAAGATTAGGGCTTATTTACCTAATGTTATTTCTATATTGCTGTCCCTTGACAAGTACTCTAATACCGGCCCAGATACGTAGCCAGATCCAAGAACCAAGACCTTCTTCTTGGTATTCATTGAAAGTAACTGAATGCGTTCTCTGTTTAGAAAAAAAGAAATAATTAAGATTTCAATGTGTTTTAAATAACAGAATCTTGCTGTCCTGAAATCAACCCCAAACCTAGCTTAAAAAACAACCACCACTCCCTATATTACTTACAATAAGAACCTAAACAGGAGTTCCCTATATTAATATCCAATATTATATTATAATATTTCTCCTTATTGTTATAAATATCATATAGTAAAGAGCTACAGACCTGACATCTCTGAGATGTCCTACTGCTTAGACTTCCATGAATCCTCAGTACTACTAGTGAGGTGCAGATATTGGACCATTTCTTGGCTTACTCATAATTGAGTAATTGAGTCTAACATGTTATCCTTCCAGGACACATGATTCAAAATCATGCCAGAGGTTTTACAATGGATACCTATTTAGTCCTCACAACAATCCAAGGAGACAACAATCTGAAGTGGAGATAATTACTATCCACATTAGAAATTGTTTTGTCATACATTTTGAGAGTTATGTGAAAATAGTCAAAACCATAAATTTGAAATCACACAATGGATTTGATTTAAAAACCTAAGATTAGGGCCAGTGAGATAGCTCAGCGGCATAAGCACCTGCCTGGCAAGCACAAGGTCCTGAGTTTGACTGCCGGTACCCACATGAAAAGAAAAACAAAAAAAAACTAAGACTAATAGTAGGAAGTATTTTAATTTTTGAAGTTTGTTGTTAGAACCTGCACCTTCCATACTATGACCTCCAAGTCATTGACAAGCCTTACCCATATTTATAAATTCACTGATGCCCAGTATATTTTGGTTTGAACATGAAAGTTGTAAAAGTATTTTGAGTCAAATTTCTGGATATCACTGTAAACCCATGGAAGTGGCCTGGTGCCAGACACTTAAGCAGCAAGTTCTGTTGTTGGAATCTTTAGGCCAAGATGTCCCTCAAACTTTAATCTATGAACCTTTTCATTAATAAGTGAGTCAATAAATATAAATACAAAGTGTTCTTTCCTTTTCTCATCCCCCAACACATACATATTACTGATAAGAAGACCTCTCCTTTAACTATTATCCCTGCCATTTCATTTCTGGGAATACCACTGTTATTTGGTTATTGTATATTATTTCTAACAATACTTTCTATAGTTTATATAATTAAAACATTACATTGATATACAAATAGACAATGTACAAACAGTTCTCCTGAGAATTCAGTGTGTGACTTATTTTGTTAATGTGAATAGACCAGTGGAGCAGATACAAACACAAATCTAAATAGCCTCTTCAGCAAATGATGCTGGAAAAACTTGCTATTCATATACAAAAGATTGAAGCTGGACCCATATCTCTCACTATGTACTGAAATAAAATCAAAATGAATCAAAGATCTAAGTATTAAAACAGAAACACTTAACCTACTGGAAGATAAAAAAGGTAAAACTTTGAAGTCATTGGTGTAGGTAAGGACTTTCTGAAAAGAACACCAATTGTACAAGAAACAACAGTAAGAATCAACAAATGGGATAACATCAAAATAAAAAACTTCTGCACAGCATAGGAAACAGTCAACAGAGTAAAGAGACAACCTACAGAATGGGAAAAATTTTGGCCAGCTATTCTTCAGACAAAGGACTAATATCTAGAATATATAAAGACCCCCCAAATAAAAGACCCAATCAAAAATGGGTAACTGAAATGAATAGACACTTTCAAAAGAAGAACAAATGGCCAATAAACATATGAAAAAAATATTCAGCATCTCTGGCCATTAGAGAAATGCAAATTAAAACAATGCTAAGATTTTATCTTATACCAGAAAGAATGGTAGTCATCAAGAAATCAATAATAACAAATGCCAGCATGGCTGCAATGAAAAAGGAACGCTTCTACATTGTTGGTGTGAATATAAACTAATACTATCATTATGGAAATCAGTTGGAGATTTCGCAAAGAACTAAAATTAGAAAACCCATTTGACCCAGCTATTCCTCTTCTGGGTGTCTTCCCCAGAGAGCTTAGGTCATCACGTTATGGAGATACATGCACATTAATGTTTATAGCAGCACAACTCCTAACAACTAAATCTTGGAACAACCTATACGTCCATCAACAGATAAATGGACAAAGAAAATATGGAATCTACACATAATGGATTACTACTCAGCTATAAAGAAAGATAAATTTGAGACATCTGTAGAAAAATGGAGACTCATTGAAAACATTTGTGTTAAGTGAAATAAATCAGTCACACAAGCTTAAGTACCATACAGTTTCTCTCAGTGGAGTAATCAAAAGTACAAATAAAGAGCAAAATAAAAGATTGATAAAAGGAAACAGGAAGATAGGACTTCTGCAAATGTGAAGGGGACCAAGAGTCTGGGGACGGACATAAAAAGATGTGTCAGGTACACATACCAACTACCCTCAATGAATGCAATCTTTACAGGTTATGAACATGAACAAAGAAGAAGAAGAAGAAAAGGAGATCTAGAGACAGAGGGAGGGAGGTGGGTGGGGAAAGGAAAGGGATTAAAAAGAATTAAGATATGTTCAATACATGAACTCACTCCCTAAGATGAATGTAAACATCATTTACTCCAAACATGTACTAAAAAAAGGGAGAAAAAAGAAATCAAAACAGTTTAATTTTTAAAAATCAGTATGGTATAAAAGAATAACACCATCAACTAAAAAGAAAAAACAATTGCAATCAACTGGAGGAAATCAGAGTATTTCAAAGAAATGTTAGTGTTTTCAAATTCTGAGCAGTAAAATCAATTAAGGGAAGAAGAGCCTTTGCTAAGAACCTTTCTAAGAGAAGTATTCTCTTGGGGACATTTACCATACTATTTTGTTGCACCTTCCTCCTAATAAGAATCCCTAGAGAAAACTACCTCTCACCATTTACTTTTTTTACTGTTTCCCTTCATTTCTATTCAAGATTCATTTCCTATTCACCATGATAAGCAAAAAAGTCCAAACTCTTAACTAGAACCCAAACTGAATACACCACAGAAAGAGATAATGTGCTCATTTTCCTTTGAGAATATAACAGGAATCACAATATGTGAAATGCTGGAGAAAGAACAAAAAGCTATGCAAATGGAAACTCTTCCTTGACTTTTTCTTGTTTACATGTAAATGTGGACAAAGTATGATATAGCTAAATGATGCTATATTACTCCCCAAGGAAAAATAATTCACTTTGGTTTCAGTTGGCCACTTAGTTTGGACTTTCTACATTTATAGAAATGATATTAACAAATTTTACATGTTAAATGAACAATATTAAAAACTCCTGTTGAAGCTTTTAAAAATACTCAACAAATCCAAAAGAAGAAAAAAATGCAAGGCTGGTGAGATGGCTCAGCGGCGTAAGTGCCTGCCTGGCAAGTGCGAGGTCCTGAGTTCGACTCCCAGTACCCACATAAAGGAAAAAAAGAGCCAGTGATATCGCTCAGCGGCACAAGCACCTGCTGGCAAGTGCAAGGTCCTGAGGTCGACTCCCAGTACTAACACAAAAAAAAAAGAAAGAAAGAAAGAAAGAAAGAAAGAAAGAAAGAAAGAAAGAAAGAAAGAAAGAAAGAAAGAAATGCATAAAACAAGAGGATTTGAACAGTACTTACCTGCTCTCTCGGAGTTTCTGAATATATTTATATTTATCAGTCAATAAACCATTGGATGTAATCACTGCCTAAAAGTAGATAACACAAGACATTTCATTAGTATACAACATTTTAATCAGACAAAAATGGACTCATTACTGACAGAGAACTAGCAGAGTGGAAAGAAATAGAGAAAGAAACATGGAAAGAGAATGGGTAAAGGAATGAGGAAAATAAAGATGGTAGTGGAAAAAAGTATTTTCATGGAAAGGAATTATAACTTACATCTCGCACCACAGGAGAAAAATTCTGACTTTCAAGAGGCTGGGATGCATCCGATAATAACTAAAAGGAAAAAGAGATTGGCAAGAGATAAATGATGTTGAAAAGGAGACTCATTGCTGTCTGTATCCATATTAAAACAATAAAAAAAATGTTTAGGAAACAGTTTTCTAAACTGTTGAATACAAATAATTGGTAAGAGAAATCTGCTATTAACAACCCACTCAGCTCCCAAGAACTTAATGCTTCAGTGCAAGTTTCATTTTTAAAATTAAAATTTGATTGTAATCATTTTTGCTTGCTAAGAACACAAAACAAGCTTATTTTCCCCAACCAGTTAAATGCGTCATATGAGCATACTATAAGTCAAGCTCCACACCCAGTCCTCTTTGTGAATCTCTATCCCATTCCAAAGGTTTAAGCTGTTTCACTGGAAGGAGAGAATGGGGTTTTCTATGCAGCAAGTCCGCTGACCTGTGGTACGAGTCTCCCTCCAGGTCAATATTGGTTCTACGTAAGGGCACGTCAGCATTTCAGAAGTAGTACAGAAAGTGACTTAACCAAGGAGTCCTCAAAGGTCATCCACACTCTCTCATTATCTCACAAGATGGAGTCAGATAGACAATGACAAAAGTCACGTATTAACATTCGAGCATCCTTGTAGTCTTTCTGTTTTCTCCCAAGGTACTCAATCTTGAATATACTGCCAAGGGCACATAGTGCAGGGCATATAAGTCAGTGTTGTTACTTCCAATGGGCAAGGAAGGGCCCGTAAGACAATCTCTCCTCTCTAATCTTAAATTAAGATCTAGACTTCACCCAACTAAGAAAGAGTACATATCACATGCTGGGAGCAGGGAATTTATTTATTGTATTAAAGCAAATATTAAACTACAGTCATGTACCTAAAGCACAGAATACGTAAGCTATCTATCACTCACATACAGGTTTTTTTTTTTTTTTAATAAAATATGTATGTACAAACCAGAAGAAACTCTCAATCACCACACCTGGGGTCTCCTGCTGCTCCCTTCTTTCAGCAACCTCTGTAGTATTCCCTTCTCAAAAAGACACTTCCATCTCCCAACTGACCACAGGCCAACGCTGTTAGGAGATAATAAAATGAGGCTCTAACGTCACCTAGCATATAGTTAGCCACTGATCTCTTGTGTACTCTTCCCTCTGTCTGATCATCTGTAATCCTATTCCCTTATTTAGGCCTCTCTGGGACCATGGAAACTGCCTCCTACCTCATTTTCTCCCATCTTTCTCCAGTCTAAAACATCAACTTGATTCTTTCTCCTATTGAAAACAATTCAATAATCGTCCAGTGTCTTCAGGATAAAGCCTCCAGCTCCCTATATGGCCTACAAGGCCTTCTATGGTCTGGCCCTGCCTCTCCAGCCTCTCTTCCTTTTGACCTCATACCCAACATTGAATCTTGTTCACTGCAGGCCTCTGCTGCCTACTTGCACCATGACTTCACATGCTTCAGGTTATACCATCTAGATGCCTCACATTCTATTTACCCTTTGCCCTGAACCATCCCCCATCCTCCAAGACATAGATGAAAAATCTCCTTTAAGGAGCCTTTACCAAAATCTACCTCCAAACATACCTTAAGGGGATCAGTGGCACCTGGAATCTTACTATATGCCTATCACATTCAACAAATAAATTATTGGATGTGTGAAATAATTATTTAAATTAAATACATTTTTCCCTAAGGAAAGTAAATAGCTATTGTGAGTCCACCTAAAGGACAGCAAATACAGAAGACAAAAAGATTGCTCAATTACTGCACCTGTCTCCCTTTCAAGGAATCAAATATAGTAAAAACATAAGCATAAAGGTCTTAAAGCATATGATATGTCTAGTCACTTTCATATATGACACTTTTGATGCCACATTGCTATCCTAAATTATGATGTTAAAATTCTTTACAATATGAAGCTAACATATTTATCTTTACTCAGAGTTGACAATTCAACTCCCGCATTTATTGTCTCCATCACATCTGCCATTCAATCCAGCTCTAATGTCATCTGTGTCATAAAACCTTGCTTGAGTTGGTCTAATAAGACACTACCTTTCCCTCCACAACTTCATTAGTGGCTTTCTGATGGCTGCCACATCCCACCTTATGATTCAGTTATACAGTTGTCTCATCCACCTCCTGGACCTCATGTTTCTGTAGGTCAGAACTGTGTTTTAATTCTCCTCATCCCTAGATATGACTTGTTCCAACAGATACTCAAGAAATATCTTTTGAATTCAACTGATACACAATTTTCATATTGGTCACAGAGAGGCATCCTGTGTTCTGTAATACTACAGACATATGGACAGTCAAAAAAGACTGTCAAAAAGAAAACCAAGGAGGAAAGAGGCAGTGCATATACTCTAAATATAGTTCTCATGCTCTTATTAAAAGAGAACATAGGTAATATACTTAACTATTTAGAGACAAGCAAGTACACATACATCAAAACTGTGAGACAGAGATAGTCACTGGTTTTCCCACAGCGACGATGTTTAAAGATAATGTCAAGATAGATGGCCCTAAGACAATTCCATCACTACTGTTTGGAGAATTACATTGATATAAAATACGAAGATGTGAAAAGTTTTGAGAAGCTGGCTTAGTCCTCAGATACCCAAGAAACACCTCCTGCCTCAGTGGTACCTAAAATCTTCCAAATGGCTGTCTGACATTTTTAACCTTGTCATACTGCCTAAAATTCTATTAATTACTGGGTGTATATAAATACATACACAGGGCCGGGGATTTAGCTCAGTGGCACAGAGCCTGCCTTGCAAGCAGGAGGTCCTGAGTTCGATTCCTAGTACCCAAAAATAAATAAATAAATACATACATACACATCATCTTGTTAAGTGTACATTTTTCACCTAGCAATGGTGATTAGCTGTTTTCTAATCAAACCTTTTACTGAATAACACCAGGTAATACATAAAAAGCTTCAAGTTTTAGGCTCAAAAAAGTATTGAAGGTTTGTGGCACTGTAGCTCTGCAGAAGGAAGCCCAAGGAGATGAATCAGACATTTGGCATCATTTGTCTCCTTAAGGCATTTGGCGGTGAAAAGCAGAGTCTGTGGTGTTGCCAGGTGGAGCAGGAAGGAGCAGGAAAGCTGAAAAACTGAGAAGAGCTACTGGGTGACTTTCAACAACAAAGTAACAAAAACTGGCATCTCAGGTCTGCTGAAGGAGGACTCTAACCTAAACCAGATTTTCATTTAGGATACTGAAAGACTATATCAGGTATGGTCATAATATACGGTGAATGGTTAAGTTGTAAAATTATTATGGTATAAGACACGTTGCCATTGACCCCTCTCAAAATACAACCCCCCAACACACTTACTCCTGTTCTTGCCACTTTCTGGAAGTCCTCTTTCATATCTTTTCACTGCTGCCACAATGTCCTGAATTTATTCAAAACATTTATCTTTCATGGTTATTTTGCTTTTGGGGAAGAGCCACAAGTCACAGTGTGAAGAAGGTGGGTAAGAACATACTCTAACGTTTTTAATTTGACAGAAATTGCTGTAAACATTTTGAGCCAGGTGTGGTGTGGCGCACACCCATAATCCCAGCACTCAGGAGCCTGAGGCAGGAGGATCACTGTGAGTTTAAGGCCAGCCTGGGCTACGAAGTGAGTTCAAGACCATCCTGAACTGCATAGTGAAACCCTATCCCAAAAAGACAAAAAAAATTTTTTTGAATTGGTTCAGGACATTAAAGCAGCCAGTACAACACAACTAAAGACACTCATGAAAGAGGACTTTCTTTCAGAACTGGTTCAGAAAGTAGCAAGAATCCTGGGATAGGTGTGTTCAAAGTGAGAGAGTAATGCATCTTTTACGGTAATAATTTTTTTACAAAATTTAAAAATTTACATACTGTATTTTTCTATCAGAACTCATAATCTAAAATAAATTGTAATTTGAAGAACATTATTTTTCAAATGCACTGTAGCCTACCTTTGAGTCTCTTCCATCCCCAGGTGAACTGAGGTAACTTTCTCCTAACCTATCTCCCCATGAGAAACAGAGGGAAACTCTCATGGAAAATCATACAACATCCACAGCCTCAAATCATCTGTAAACTTTTACACAGGCAATGTCAGGTATTCAGTCAAAAACGAAGAGGCATATTAAATGATAAGAATTGATTGAAAACCAAGAAAAAAACAGAACATAAATGGAAGCACAAGTATATTAGAATTATCAAAAATGAATTTAAACTGTGATTAATTCACTCAAAAGGGAAAAGACAAGATAGACAAGTTCAATCGAAAATATAAAACTTTACAATAATCAAATAGAAAGTTCTGATGTAAAGTAAAATTATCAAAATTCATAATTCAGTCAAGGAATGACACAGGTGAAGGGAAGATTAGTGAACTGGTACATAAATCAAAAAAAAAGACGTTAACATATAGATTTGAATAAAATAACTAAAACATTTAACTTCACTGACATACATAGAGCACTATGCCCAATAATAACAAAGTACATGTCATTCTCAACTGCACATGGAAATTTTTGGCAAAACTGACCATTTGTAGAGTCATAAATCAAACCTGAACAAAATTCAAAGGGCTAAGATAATTTGAGTACAGATATATTTTCTGACTATATAGCAATTAAGACACCAACTAGTAACATAAACATTTAGAAAATTCCTAAATGGAGAACTTATAAATACTAATGGAAATTAGAAAATATTTTAAACTGGAAGATAAAGAAATTACACTTATCAAAAACTATTAGGAGACAAAAGCTGAACTCGAAGTGTAATTTGTAGCTTTCATATTACTAAAAAGAAAGACTAGAAATTAATCAAGCATTCAAGAAGTTAGGAAAAGAAGCTCCCAAGAAAGTAAAAGGAAAAATAAAGATGAGAAATCAATAAAATAGAAAATGATAGAGAAGATCACTAAAATTAAAACTACTTCTTTGAAATGACTAATACAGTTGATAAATGTCAGGTAAAATAGATCAAGAAAAAACATAAAGCACAGATAAATAACATCAGTTTTGAGAAAGGAAAATCACTACAGAGTATATTAAACAAAGAATAAGAGAATATTATGAAAAATATTATGACAATAAAGTTTTTAACATAGGTAAAATAGACCAATTTCTAGAAAAAGAAACACCAGAATTGATAGAAGAAAATGAAAATTTGAACTATCTTGTATTTATTAATAAATGCAATTTATAAAATTTACCAAGGCTAAATAAAACAGAAACAAATGAAAATGCTCCTAACCAAAATACTTTCTCCAGTGAATTCTATCAAGTAGAAATAATACCGGTCTCATACAAAATGTTCCTGAGACCAAAATTAAGAAATTAAGAAAATGCTTCTCAGGGGACAGTGATATAGCTGAGGTATAAGCGCCTGGCTGGCAAGCGTGAGGTCCTGAGTTCAACTCCAGGAACCCCATATTAAAAAAAAAAGAAAATACTTCTCAACCTGTGTTATGAATTCAACATAATATTAATGGTTAACCTGAGAAATATATTATTTAAAAAGTTATAAGTTAAGCTGTCTCATGAATGTGAGTACAATAACACTAAGAAAGAAAAATCTATTTTTAGACTCAACAAAATATGTGTGTATACCAAAATAAGTATCAAAAATATTCACAGTAGAATGATTAGTAGGTAATAGCTTCAAAGAAAAAACAATCTCAAGTGTCCACCAATGGTCAAAATGGTAAATAGATCTTAGTATATTAATTAGCAGCCTGAACTTAATTATAAAAAATATCAATACGGGCTGGTGAGATGGCTCAGCGGCTTAAGCACCTGCCCTGCAAGCGCGAGGGCCCGAGTTCAACTCCCGGAACCCACATACGAAAAAGGGGCCGGTGATATCACTCAGCAGCACGGGCGCCTGCTGGCGCGCGAGGTCCTGAGGTCGACCCCCCCGGTACCCACAAAAAAAAAAAAAAAAAATCAATACATTACAACCAAGTTGGGATTATCCCAAGGATGTTGTGATAGTTCAATTTGAAAATAAATTAACAAAATTCATACAGCATGCAAAGAAAAAAATTCTGATAAATACAGAAAATGCATTTGATAAAAATACAGCATCTACTTATAGTAATAAAAATTAAAGCCCCCTGATATGAAAAAGAACTATTCTGAAAACCTCACAGTAAATTTCAAATTTATTGAAGAAATATGGAAAATTCTCTCCTTTTAAGATTAAGAATGAAAAAAAGATGCTTTACTTCTAAAAACTTCCCTTCTACTACAAGAAAGGATGAAACAAAAAGAGTGAAATTAATCAGAGTCAAATAGAAGAAAAAGATGATTACAACACATACAACTCAGAGGATATTACAAATTGTTACACATCAATAAGAAAAAAATAAGCCAGCCCAGGCATAGTGGCATATACCTGTAATCCCAGCTACTCAAGAGGCCAAGGGAAGATCATGAGTTCAAAGCTAACCTGAGCAACATAGCAAGACCCCATCTCAAAAGAGAATCAAAACAGCTACTAGAAAATAGGCAAAAGATTTGAATAGGTGTTATACAAAAGAGATTATTAAATGACCAATAAGTACAAGAAAAATTGCCTTATTTTGTCAGTCACTAGGGAAATACCTATAACAACCACCTTGAGATACATCTAAAATAAACAATTAACAATGCAAAATATTGTTGAGGATGTGGACCCCTGGGACTCTCATACACTGCTGATGGGATTGGTTCAAGTACTTTGGAAAGCACTCAGGCAGTATCTAGTAAAACTGAATATGGACTATACATCAGAAATTTCATATTAAGTATAAATTCAACAAAAGAAATGCACACATGTGTATACCAAAAGACAGGTTTAAATATTCATAGTAGAATTATTCATAATAGCCACAGTTAGGGAACAATCCCAGTTGTCCATCAGTAGAAGAACAGATAAGCAAATCTCGTTGTCACACAATAGAATACTACAGTGATGAAAATAAATGGCATCTAAAGTAAATAATTAATATAATAAGGATAATGCTGAATGAAAGATTTTAGACCCAGTAGCATACACATTGCATGCTTCTATCTATATAATTTTCAAAATTCAGCAAAACAGTTCCACAGTTGGAAATCAGGATAGTGGATGTCTTTAGAAAGAAGAGTGGGGAAAGAGTTGAGAGAGGAATAAAGGAATTTCTGGGATGTTAACATCATTCTACTTTTGAACAATGTAGTGTTCCCCTGAGTCTCTTTGTGACAAGTTACATGTTGCAGTCTTATGTATCACTTATCTCTGGTAATCTAGTATTTTACATTTACACTTTACATAATATAAAAAACTTATATTTTGATCTTTAATAAACATGGTATGAATGCACTTATGTTTATGAGTTACACGGACTAATTCTCAATAACATTTTAGTGCAAATTCATTGAATTGGTTTTTCACATACCATCCAGATGAGATAAACTGTACTGGGTGAATGATAATTTTTATTAAGGACAAACTAGAATGAAAAAAATGTGTTCTGAGGTCCAAAAGAAATAAACACGGGGGCCGGTGAGATGGCTCAGCGGTGTAAGCGCCTGCCTTGCAAGCGCGAGGGCCCGAGTTCAACTCCTGGAACCCACATACAAAAAAGGGGCCGGTGATATCGCTCAGCGGCACAGGTGCCTGTTGGCGCGCAAGGTCCTGAGGTCGACCCCCCGGTACCCACACACACAAAAAAAAAAAGAAATAAACACATAATAGAAATTATGTAACATAATAAAGTGTGAGTTTAAATTGCCTTCTAATAACTTCTTTGAATGAAAAATGATGTTAGAGCAATTACACAAAAAGACATTTCAAGAAATTAACAGTCAAATCTACCCACGACACAAAACAGTGTGCAGTATGTACCATAACCTGGCCTAATAAGGTCAGAGTTCTGCTGAAATGTCTAAGTTTAGCATTGTAAAAGGTGGCTGACCACCAGGGATTCACCGATAGCTCTTCTAGTTCCTCCAAAACTCTACTGGAGCCAAGTTCATTTAATCCATTTAGAACCAAGGAATTCTTTCCACTTTAAATACAGAAGACTAAGTTCTTACGTACACAACATGTCTTACATACATCCTTCAGGTAACAATGTACTGTGGACAAATTACAGGCAATGACAAACTACAGGCAGGCTTCTGAGAGTGCATAGCAAGCACTCTGAGGAGGAATGTCAAAGCACGGAGGGCCGCCCAGCGGCAGGTGAGCTTCCCATTCTTCTGGCATTGTGTTGAGGACAAATCACAAGGTGTGAGAAGGTAAAAATGTGGTGAAAGTACACTGATTTTATGACTTACAAAAAAAGATGCGCCCAGAGCAGTCTCAACATCTAGAGGGTGAGAGGAAAATGCCCAAAAGAGTAGACTGAGAAAAAGGAAGGTCTAACTTTTATGTAAACATTGCCCAGAATCTCTGGATGATGCCCAAATTTAGTGTGTACAGACCAGACTACAAGCAGCTGAAGCAAAGACTAAAAAAAACTGAACTTTTTTGAGCGATCTCCCTATAGAAAGGAGATAGAATTTTAAGGTTGAGTGTAACCAAGTTAATTGCTTGCTAAAAAAAAAGAAATATTACTTTTCAAGGAAATAACAACATAGGATCTTCACAGCATAACATTTACATCATCCAGAATACAATCCAAAATTGCTCAATTCATGAAAACTCAAAGTATGGCCCATTCTCAAAGGAAGACATAGTCAACAAAGTCCAATCCCAAATTGACCCAGAATTTAGAAAGATAAAATACAGGAATGCCTCTTATCCACAGTTTTGCTTTGCACAGTTTCAGTTACCTACCGTCAGCCATAGTTGAAAAATATTAAATGGAAAATGTCTGAAATAAACAATTTGTAAGTTTTAAATTGCACGCCATTCTGAGTAGCATGATAGAATTTTGTACTGTCTCACTCCACTCCACCTGGGATGAGAATCCTCTGTTTGTTCAGGATATTGACACTGCATATTCAATCCCCTCAAAAGTCACTTAGAAGCTATCAGATCATCTGTGGTAGTACTGCACTGCCTGTGTTCAAGTAACTCTTATGCAAAAGCCTGATTGCTATGTAATAGCTACATCATTCACCTCATTTCATTTTAACAGGTGGGTTGTTTGTTTGTTTGTTTGTTTGTTTTCACAGTACTGGGTATTAAACTCAGAGCTTTTTCACTGAGCTACATCTCCAGTCATTATTTTTTTTTTTTTTTGAGTTAGGCTTTTGCTAAGTCTAAATTGCCCAAGATGAGCTCAAAGTTGCAATCCTCCTGCCTCAGCCTCTCAGAGTGCTGGGATTACAGGTATGTGCCACCACACCCAGCTATCCTATAAGCACTTTATCATGTCATATCAGCATATGAAGAAGGTGTTCCAGTAAGATATTTTGAGAGGACAACATTCAGATAACTTTTACTACAGTATATTGTTATAAATTTTCTATTTTATTATTATAATTATTAATCTTTTCCTGTGCCTAGCTTATAAACTAAACTTTATCATAGGTATGTAGGTATAGTAAAACAAAAATCTAAATATAGGGTTCAGTACTATCCACGGTTTCATATATCCACCCTCCATTAGAATATATGACCTGCAGTTAAGGAGAACTACTATAAAGATTGTAAAGTGACTTTTATAACTATGCCCCTTGTGCTTTTTAAAAATGAACTCATAAGGGCCAGTGAGATAGCTCAGCGGCATAAGCTGAGCTGCCTGGCAAGCGCAAGGTCCTGAGTTCGATCCCTGGTACTCACAAAAAAAAAAAAGAAAGAAAGAAAGAAAGAAATGAACTCATAATAAATGGAAAGACAGAAATTCTCAACAGGGAAAGAGAAAACTACCAATAAGAAGGAAGGAAGGGAGGGAGGAAGGAAGGAAGGAAGGAAGGAAGGAAGGAAGGAAGGAAGGAAGGAAGGAAGGAGAAAAGAAAGGCCAAATGGCAATTCTAGAACTGAAAACTCTGAAAAAAATACAGGAAGGGCTTATTAGCAGAATAAAGAATATGAAGGACATCATATAAAGGACAACTAAAAGATTCTGTCACCAGCAAGTCTGTAACATGGGAAGTACTAAATTAATTCCATCTGTAGAGAAATGATACCAAAGGGAAATGAATGAAAAGCATCAAAAATGTTAAACATCTGAGTAATTTACAGTTACTTATTTTTCTATACATATACTGTCAGGCACTTAGACATATGTAATTATAGAATATTCAAAATAGATCTCATCAAGATCATAATGTATTACAACCACCTCATTTTACAGATGTAACATCTGAGGCTCAGAAAGAAGTGAGTTCCTGCTCAGGACCTTAAAGCAATCTCATGCTTCCAGTGAAGCCTGAACTTTGTACCCTTCTCTGCTACTTTAATCCCTCAGCACTAACTTCAGACCCACTGCAGTACACAGCTCCCCATCAGCACTCTTCTCAGCCTTCGCTTCTCTTTCTTAATCTCTAAAATGGGCTTAACAATGCTAACTACTTGACAAGGTTCTCATAAGTATTTGAAATTGCGACACATCAAGAGCTTTAAACACTCTGGCACCTAGTAGATGTACTCTTGCACCAAACTATGGCAATGTCTGCTGCCTGCGTTTTCTAAAACCTGCTGCAGCTTCTTGCTGGCATATTCCAAAAGGGAAACAAAGGGTCAAAATGGAAAACCATTTGAAAGAAAATATTACTGCTGTATCTGTGCTCCACAAATTTTATATGCTGTGTTTTAAATTTTCCTCCAACTAAAAATATTTTGTACAGTTTCCTGTGATTTCTTTTTAACCCATGGGCTATTCGCAGGAGACAACCACAAAGTTTCATTTTTTTCTTCATCCACTGAATATCATTAGTGTGAGAAAACTGAGCGAAGATAAGAGAAAAAGAACAAGAGCTACTATTCATAACTTTGGAATCACTGCCAGGGCAGGCAGCCATCAGCAATAAAAATAAAGCAAGATGGGTATGAATCAAAGATAAACACTAAAGTAAGAAAAAAAATTTAGGTAAAGAAAATTGAATTTAGATAACATGGTATTTCAGTAGGCAATTACTGATCACAGGAGAAAAATATATAATCTCAACATACAAAAAAACAGCCATTTAACAAAGGCAAGGCAGGAGACATCATAATCATGACTCAAAATTATACTACAAAGCTACTGTGATAAAATCAGCATGGTATTGGCAAAAAAACAGACCTGAGGATCAATGGAACAGAACAGAAGATACAGACACAACTACAAACACACTCAGCCACCTTATCTTTGACAAGGGGGCCAAACATGTTCACTGGGAGAAAGATGGTGTCTTTAATATATGGTGCTGGAAAAAACTGGCTCTCTACATGCCAAAGATTAAAACTAGACCCATGTCTATCACCATGCACTAAACTAAAGTCAAAATGGATAAAGATCTAAATATTAAAACAGAAATGCTAAATCTACTGGAAGAGAAAGTAGGTAGAAATCTTGAAGACAAAGGAGTAGGCAGAGAGTTCATGAACAAAACCCAAACAGCGAGGGAAACACTTCAAAGGATCAACAACTGAGATCTCATCTTATTAAAAAAGCTATTGCACATCAATGAAATCACTGACAGAGTGAAAAAACAACCACAGAGTGGGAAAAAAATTTAGTCAATTGTCCCTCAGACAAAGGACTTCTATCTAGAACATATAAAGAACTGAAAAAAATCAGACCCACCCAAATTCAAAGACCCAATCCAAAAATGGGCATCTGAGATGAACACACACTTCTCAGATGAAGAAATACAAATAGCAACTAAATATATGAAAAAACGTTCAGCCTCATTGGTCATTCAAGAGATGCAAATTAAAACAACACTGAGATTCCATCTCACCCCAGTAAGAATGGCTATCATCAAGAAATCAACCTATAACAAAAGCTGGCTGGGCTGTGGGGAAAAAGGAACCCTTATTCTTTTGGTGAATGGAACCCTTCTCCTGTAGGTGGGAGTGTAGACCAGTGCAACCACTATGGAAATCAGTGTGGAGATTCCTCAAAAAACTAAGATTAGGGATTCCTTTCGACCTAGCTATTCCCCTTCTGGATATTTTCCCAGAATAATTAAAAATATCATACCACAGTGATATATGTGCACTCATGTTTATAACAGCACAGTTTGTAATAGCTAAATCTTGGAAACAACCCAAATGCCCATCAAACAAGGAACTGGTAAAAAAAGATGTGGTATTTTTATACAATGGAGTACTAATCAGCTATAAAGAAGGATAAACTTGAGACATTTATAGGGAAATGGATGCAACTTAAGACCATACTCATAAGTGAAATAAATCAGATGTACATTTGTAAACATCATATTGTCTCCCTAGTGTAAAAAAGCTGAAAAAGTAAGTAATATCCAAAATGTACAATAGATACTGTGACATGGGAAGAAACTGTTCAAAAGGAAAGACACTAGGATGGGGGAAAGGAGAAAGATGGAAGGGAAAAGGAAAATAATATATATATATATACACACACAACATAGTTAAGATAGTTATACTGCTAATTGCTGTTAGTTCATTGAAAAGAAAAGAATGTGCTTATATTGTTTGATCAATTTTTCACACCTATATCTTACAATATGACCAACTACATTGAAGGTAACCATACGCAATGTACTAACCATTGTTGCTCTCCCACGATCTTGTTTTGAAATTTCATACCATTGTTCTTATTTAAAAGAAAAAAAAAGAAAAAAAGCTGCCATTTAGCTAAGCAATAGTTGCTAACACCTCATAAATTTTTTCTATATTTCTGATTTTTCAAATCTGTTCATCATAGGACAGTAAGAATGCTCCCACATGAATTTACTTGGACAGCAAGAAAATTGTAAACAAAGCAAAACTTATCTCATGCATGAATATTCTTAAAAAAATACATATACTAAGAAATGAATGCAGGGCCGGTGAGATGGCTCAGCGGCTTAAGCGCCTGCCTTGCAAGCGCGAAGGCCCGAGTTCGACTCCCGGAACCCACATACGAAAAAGGGGCCGGTGATATCGCTCAGTGGCACGGGTGCCTGTTGGCGCGTGAGGTCCTGAGGTCGTCCCCCCGGTACCCACAAAAAAAAAAAAAAAAAAAAAAGAAATGAATGCAATTGCAGTTAAGCATGGGGGCAGTCATATATTCATATTTCCCATGAGACAAGTAAGCATCTTTATAGAGTAAAAGTGCATCAGCAAGTACTTCGGAGAAGGGCTGGTGTTTCATTTTACAGCATATTTCTTACATACAAAAGACCAGAACATTCAGAAGATCACTCCATAATTCTATTTAAAGCCATAAAGTTGTTGCTGATGCTACTGGTCTGCTTACCATTTCTTCGACATAAGGATACAACATATCTCCAAAGTATTCTGTAGCTTCAATTGGAAGCTGTGCTGGCAAATTGTCAATGGAACACATCAGAATCCCAGAGCCTTCAACACTAGGAGAAGCAATATGCTTTAGTCAGATATATAAAAAGTTTCTGTACACTCTAACTTTTCCTTATGTCTACTCCATCATATTTGCTTCGTTGTTATTTGTAATTTCGTACAAAGGTATACTGTATAAGAATATAAATAAAACTTTTCAAACTAAACTTTTCCTTCTTCAGTAACTCATCTCCCAATTATATGCAAATACATGTATTGATGTGTTCGAATTTGCATGTAATCTTCCTAACAAAATTTTTAATGTTTGAGCATACCTCTCCAAATTTGTATACTTTCATACAGAAGTAAAATAGTGAGTACTTTTGACAAGTATCTCAAGGTTAAGGAAGATAATTATTATTATTCATTTCTCACCATCTAACAGGTTTAGCAAAACTCACCTGTCGTGAATAATATGCTGGTCTGCATCATACATGCAAAAAGGATGCTCTATTGTAGTACACTCAGTCATAAAATCTATAGATCCTCCTGTGTCAGCTGAAATGTCACAGATTGCCACCAGTCTGAAATAACATCGATGCTTAGATGAGAGGATTGAATTCTGAAACTCATCAAGACTAACTATGAGTAAAAATGAAAAGTGCTCAGAACATTTTCAATGTGGATGCCAAATATTTGCCAAGCTCTTGGGCTTTCTTCTCTACAGTTCAGTCTTCAGAACACCAGGTTTTTCTGAGATACTCAGAATTCTCCCACTATGAGTTTTAGAGTCCATGAGAAAAAAGAAAGCAATACAAAAGAAGGGAAGGAGACAGGAAAGGAGAGGGGAAGAAAAGAAACAGAAGTAGAAAATCCTTTCCCTAAGAAATCATTGACAGCAAGTCATTAGTTAATCTGGGCCAGGAGTGTAGCTCAGTGTTCAAATATTCATTTAACATGTGTGAGGCTCTTGGTTTGATCCCCAGCACTGAAAAAAAAAAAAAATAGTTAACCCAGTTACCCATCTCCAAATAACATACAAAGCTTCGATTATACTACCTCCACTCTGCCTAGTACAATGAACCCTACCATCCTGGGTTCTGCATTTGTGGGTTCAACTGAGTCACAAAAAGTATTTTAAAATTGCATCTGCGCTGAACATGCAGACTTTTTTTCCTTGTCATTATTACCTAAACAATACAGTTTAACAACTATCTACATAACATTTTCATTGTACAAGGTATTGTAATCCAGATATGATTTGAAGCATACAGGAGGATGTGCATAGGTTATATGCAAATACAACACTATTTTATATAAATGACTTGAGCATAGAGAAATACTGATATCCACCAGGGGTCCTAAAAATGACCTCTCATGGACACAGAGACAAGCATACTACATAATTTTATACATGATTACATGCAAATGTGTAGCCTTATGAATAAAAGTCTCAGTCCAGCATTTGAAACCCTTCAGATTGGTCACAATTTTCCTGTACAACCTCCAGTTATCACATATCTACATAAATGTACACTAGGGCTAGACCGTCCCACTGGGTGGATTCAACTGCACTTGTGGTTTCATATTTACCACACACCATTCCCATCACTTGCAATCTTCACTCTCCTCACTCCTCCCTTTTAATGCTTTGCTAAGACTAGTGTGTCAGCCACCAGGCAGGTATTTTTAAGGAAAATCATCTATGTTTGTTGGGGAAGGGAGCCATCCCTTTAAATGACTGTTAAGGTTTCTTTGTTTTAGATATGTCCCTCCAGAGAAACTTTCAAGGAACCAGCCCAAATCACCAAGTCATACTGACCCATGCTTTTTAGGTAACTAGGTTAAACTTTGCTCATTATACTACTAAATTTTCTACACAGAGGCATTCCCATTCACCATATTTTGAACATGAGATATATGAAGAAGCATAACTTTAAACTGAGCATTCCTATGGATACGATACCGAGTTTTTCCTACATGAATGTGAGTGTTTCCCCCAACAAAAGCCTTCGTGTTTCTTTGCTCAGAGAGACAATGCTTTAGGAATCATCCCAGTGCTCTTCTTACTTGCTGCAAGAAATAAACCTTTCTTCACTCTTTTAGGTCCTGGTTATCTCTGTCAGCTTTGCATTTACCAAGGGGCAAATCTTCATGTTTAGTTACAAGTGCTTCCACTTTCTTCTAAACTCCCGTGCTATCACTGCTCCCAGAATTCCCTTGGCATAAGCCCAATGTCAGCTACATGCTTGAGAGCTGCAAACATATCTCTATCCTTTAGCTTAGCAGAGTGCCACTCAGACAAAGCATTCCATGAATATTTACTGATTAATTCATTCAACATAGTAATTATCTGAATGCCCGTTCTATACTGAGAAATATACCAGCTGCTTGTGGCCAAGATGAACAGGGACTTTAAAGATATTAAGTTCTAATAAGAGAGAAGAATCATAGACAGAGGAAAATATATAATCATGAACTGAGAGAAAACAACATAACAAACTAGAGAGAAATGGGAATGGGAAAGCAAGAGAAGACTTCTCTGGGGAAATTGCTTTGGCGCTCCATATGAAGTCACACAAATTGGAAGAGGATTTCAAGAAAGAGTGAGGATTAACTATACCAAATGCTGCCAAGTAGTTGAGTCAGACCATCATTAGTAATCAAGTTCTCTGATATGTAGAAACATTATACTCCATGACCCCCTAACAGCATGTGTTACTGCTAAAAACTGCCATTAGTGCTGAAGTAAAGCCCTTACTTGTGTGGTAATTCAGGGCAGCCTTCAACAGCAGCAACTGAGGACTTGACTGGAGCCAGGAGACTCTGAGCATCATGGCGGGTTAGCAGGCGAGGGGTATTTTGTTCCCAGTAGATTCCATTAATTAAACAGGTTGTATAGGGTGCAATCTGTAAAGCAAATTCCACATTCATCAAAATGAGAGACACCCTATTATTTTTACTTCTAATAAATGTTTATATTGCCCAGCTCAATGGCCATTTTTTTTTTTTTGTGGGTACTGGGGGTTGAACTCAGGACCTCACGCGCCAGCAGGCGCCTGTGTCGCTGAGCGATATCACTGGCCCTTTTTTCATATGTGGGTTCTGGGAGTCAAGCTTGGCCCCTCACACTTGCCAGGCAGGCGCTTACACCACTGAGCCATCTCACCAGCCCCATCAATGGCCATTTTTTGAGCCAAAAGTAACCCACTGAGGTTTCAGTGTAGAAGTACCCCATAATGGAGAAACATATGAACATAACAAATACATTAACATTGTTGTTCTATAATATAATATATAGCGAAGAAAAAGAAAAGAAAGAGAATCAGGTTTCCTAGAATTCATACTCTTCCAGCTTAAATACCAGGAGTATGTGATCTAAATCATGTTACCTCAATTTTTCTGGGCTCTGCTTTTCTTACTTGCCAAAGGAGGATAAATCATATTCCAATCATCAAAGGAATGCTGTGAGGATTAAATCAGATAACATCTGTATGCTCTATGGAAAAATACGCTACACGCATGCATACATGATAATTAAGTTATTATAAGTTTTCAAATGCATCTAATCACCAATACTTCTGTGACTGGGGATAAGAGAAGGAATGGAAATTACTAGATTTAAAATTTTTCAGAATAAAATTAATTTCATGATTTTTGTTCCTCATGTATCTCAAGTATTCTCAAGCTAAATGTAAGAGTTATTTGCTATAACGTGCTATACTAGCTAAATTTCATATTAGAGTATAAAAGTGCTACGTTGTTCAAACACATTTAAAATTATCTAAAGTATTCCTTTTCATAATAATGCATTTTTCTTATGTTTAATTTTTTTTAGTTTTTGGTTTATTTTGAGGATTGTTGCATAATTAATGGCCAGACATACAAATAAATTGTATTTCTTAGAAAATAAGGCCAATATGTTCCCATTAGAAGGACTCAGATTGTAAGTAGCTCTTTTTTTGTACAACGAGGATGATTCTGTGCCTATGTAACAATGCAATTTTACCCTGGCCCCTGTAGTCAATGACGTGCGTTTCAAGATGGCGGCTGCTATGGTGTGGATGTTGAATCCCCACCCCCACCCCCACACAATGGCCACGTGTCAGAGGCTTGATTTCCTGCTTGTGACACTAGTTGGAAGTGATGGAAACTTTAAAAACTGAGGTCTAGTGGGAAGCCTTCAGGTCACTAAGAGTGTCTGCTTCAAGGGATATCGGGACCCTAGTCTCTTCTGCTGTCTGTCTTTTCTCCAATTTAAGATGTTAGTGCTCCCACTATCGTTATATGCAGGTTTTACTAGAAACCAAAGCAATGGGGACTACTCCATCTTGAACTTAAACCTCCAAAACTGTGAGCAAAATACATTTTTCTCTTTATAAAGTAAGTTACCTCGGGTATTTTGTAGTAATGCATATGGTAATAACGTAAATTTGGGTAATACAAAAAATTGGTACTGGGCATATGGATTGCTACTATAACTGTACCTGAAAATGTTTAGGTAGCATTGGAAACTGGCTGACTGGCAAAGGCTGGAAGAATTTGTAGGAGCAGGCTAGAAAAAGCATACAATATTTTTAAATAGATCATTACTGGGTCATGGTAGCTTCTCTAGATTTCAAACTAAAGCCTGAGAAGCCAGGCAAATGTTTCCTGCACAGTTGAAGCCCCTGCAGGGAGTCCTGATGGGCTGATGCCTAGTAGAGTTGTAGGACTGAACACAGAGGGGGAGTTCAGACAGGTAAAGCAACACCCATTGGGGAAGGGTGCAGGCAGCATGTCATGGAAGCCATGGAAAGCTGCAAGCATCAGTGTGTAGCCCATAAAACTGGCCACATAGATCAACAAAGCCATAGGGCTAGAGCTGCCCCAAATCTTGAAGGCCCAACCTTTGTCCCATGGTGCACAAGATGCTGGATTTGGAGATTTAGGATTTAATATCTGCCCTACTGGGTCTTGGTCTTGCTTTAGGCTAATTACTCCATTCTACTTCCCTGTTTCCTCCTTTGAGAATGGAATGTTTACCCTATGCTGGTCCTGCCATTATTATCTTGGAAGTATGTAACTTGTTTTTTATTGTATATGGGCTCCCAGCTTGAGGGGTTTGCCTTGAGTGTTAGATGAGACTTTGGCCTTTTGAGTTAAGGCTGGCTGAGTTAAGACTTTGGGATTAGATTACTGGGGATAGAATGCCCCATTGCTGAATGGGGGTAGGGTAAAGGACAGAATGCTCTGGTTTAAATATCACCCTGAACTCCTGCAGAAGTTTAACTCCAAAAGTCTTACATTAATAGTATTTGAGGGTAAAATGATATTCAGTGGTATTTGAATCTAGCTATGGTGTTTAAAGGTGGGGCCTTTGGGAAGTTATTAGATTAGACCTAATCATCAGAGTGGAGCCCCCAAGATTATACCCTGGTGATTTTATAAGGAGAGGGCAAGAGACCACAGGGACAGGGACACACACGCACTCCCACCATGATGTGATGTAGCCACGAAGGACCCTCACTAGAAGCTCAGCCCCGGCTATCTGGACTTCTAGCTCCAAGACTCTGAGCTAAACAAATCTCTTTTCATTTCTTTATCATCTGTCCTACATATTTTTTATTGTAATGAAAAGCTAATTAATATACTGGCTGAAGTACGACTGCAATTTGTAGCTATAGAATGAATAAATGAATAAATGTTAAGATCAAACCTCACATATGTGTGTTTTGCCAACTGCTAACTAGTCCAAGAATATACAGAAAGTAGCAGTCCATGGGAAGTGCTTTAGAGCAATTGGGTACAAGCAGAACAGAAACAGAAACAGTGAAGAAAATAGTATTCCCACAAAACGCCAACAACCCTAAAAAAGGCCACTACAAATACCAGAAAAAATTCGTAAGGCCCAAGTCAAGTCAGTATGAGTAGCTTAAAACCAAAGTACACATTCACAGTTTCTCTCTGAAAATGGCCTAACTATAGTATTTCATAAGCAACCAACTCAAAACCTTAATACGATACTCACATCAGAATTAAAGCGACTAGTGTAGCGCTCCGGATATTTGTCATACTCTACTGGATCATACACACCATCCGTTTTCCTGACCAGATGATGATGGCGACTTAACACTGTCCCATACACTTTTCTGAGGTCTTGAAGAGAAAGAGGAAATTCGTAAATTGGGTGACAAACGATGAAGACTTACAGTGATAAAATATTAGAATACAAAGACTGCTCAAAACAGGAAAAGATACGATCTTTTCCACCTCTTACCTCCAGTTTTGGAAACTTCTTTTAATTCATGGGGTTCCACATATTCACAGGGTAGTTGGTTAAAGACTTCTTGAGCTCCCTATAAATAATGCATGAGTACGAATCTAAAAATCAATAGGAAAACAGCCAATACAGTTTCCTGTAAAGATTTCAACTATTTTCTCCACAATTATACAATTCCACATCCCCTATCCTGTGGCCAGGACTGCAATACAGAAGTACAGATGATTTCCTGCACATAGCCTGCAAACCAGCTTTGATTCCAGTCTGAAAGTACACATGAGAAGCAGCTTTGACTTCTACTTTTTTATTTAAATTACTCAGAATGGCCACAAGAGACTGTTTAGAAACGTGGATATGTTTGTATTCACTTTTTGATCCATTGCAGAAATTATTTCAAATGAAAAAATAGTTTCCTACAGAAGGAAAAATCCAGACGCCTATCTCACAATCTAACACTAACAGACATGCCCTCTTTGGAAAATATTTTTCTTGAGCATCTATTTTTCAATTTAAAGTGTATCTGGGAGATTACAAAAGCATTCTCAAAACCACCCCAAGAAGCAGTATTAATTCCAGTCCTGAATTAATTTCCCTAATATCTTACTGGCAAAAGCCCAGGTGCTCTTGAGACATGTATCTTGGAGTCACTTCCAAACTTCTGGACATCTCAGTGAAGAAGGAAAAACGGATCACTCCAAGAACACAGCTTTACATTTTCAAAATGAATTGAAGGAAAGAAGGAAGGAAGGGAGGAGAGAAGGAGAGAAGGAAGAAAGGAAGGAAGGAAGGAAATTTCAAGCCTCTAATAGCTTGGAATCAACTAAAAGCAAGAAAATATTTGGACCATTATTGTTTTCTGCTATAAGAAAAATACATAAAGTGCCAAAACTAGAATGTCTATTCAGTCTATTTGAAATATCTACAAAATGCCCACCTCTTCAGGTTTTCAGATAGTTTTGCAGAAGGAAGGCAGCAGGAATTTACCTTAGATACATTGCCGGTCCCTGTGAACACAAACGTTAGGGGCCCTATCGACGTCGGCATTAAGCCCAGAGAGATCTCATAGCCGGCGTCGCGGACAGCTTGGACGGCCTGGCTGCTGTTCCTGTAGTTATGCGCCATTCCGAGGTGCTGAAAGCACGCAAGCACACACGATTCAAGTTAGTCCACGAGCTGAGCTATTTTCCTCCACTCCGAAAATGTGGTATTTCTAACAAAGGAAATATCTCTCACCATAAAAGGTGTGTGATGTCCCAAAGCAAGGAGCCTTAAACCCATTCCGTGTAAAATGTTGATCATCCCTATCGCAGAGTCAGACCAATACAAAGACCATCAGTTGAGTGCAGGTGAATATCAATGTACAAAATAAATTCAATTCCTAGGCATTGATCAAGAGAAATTATCAGTTCTCCTCCTTGACCATTTTTCTACCTGTTTAGTGCCCTGAGGAAACACAGACCACACTGTCTCAGAGTTGGAAGGGGTCTCAGTAAATCTTGTAGCTCTTTACTATGGAGCATCAGATGGCCTTAGCCTGTATGCATCTCCCACTCCACTTTGGATCTATCTTGTTGTCTAAGGTTAATTTCTTCATCTTGGCTATAGATTTCCTCCCTTGCTGCCTCTCCAAGAAACTCATTCTTGAATCACTCTTAGAATATCTCTCTCTATTGGTCTATTTTTATCAATATTTATAGATGCTCCCATTGCTCCCATACCAAAAACACATCAGCAAACAAAAACAAAGTTACCAGTGACCCTAGGGCCCTCTCCAGCTACTTAGTGACCTAAATAATTAAATTTGTCAGACACTTTGCAGATCTCAACTTATCAGAAGTGACTGGCAAAATATACTCCCTGTTTGATAAAACACTCTCTTCCCTCAACATCCGTGACTTGAAAGATTCCATTGTACCTTTTTATAGTCTCCTCTTTCAATGTCATTCCTTTCATATTACTCTCTTAGGGTTCCATCCTGGGCTGTACTCCATATCTATATTTTTATTTTTGGGTAATATTATCCAGCCCTAAATTTCAAGTACTCTTTGTATGCAGATGACCCCAAGTCTTTACCTTCAACACAAATGTTTTTCCTTTTATTTCAAAACCTAGCAAATTATCTGTAGTGAGTCTTAATTTGGACATCCACCAGATACCTAAAAATGCAGCATACCTGTACCAAAGAGTTCAGCATATAATCTCCTCCTATTTTATGGGATAAAACTTTCCATGCTGCACTCCCCCCCCAACCATATACACACATTCCTAACACATTTTCTTTTATCATTTTTCTAAACTTAACTTCTAAAGAAATTATATATATATATATATATATATATATATATATATATATATAGTTAAATATCTCAATTTAAAGTACAGAGTTTGATAACTATAAAGGAATATGAAGGCCAGGCCAATAAATTTGAGAACCTGTATGAACTAAACAAATCCTTGAAACACACAAATACAAAAACTACTGCAAGAAGAAATTTAAAAAGTAAATATTGATTATGGAATAAATTCTACTCAGTCATTTATCAAAAGAAATGCAATATTTTATATAAAGAATTTTTATAGCAGTTTCATTCATAATAGTCTGAAAACAACACAAAAGTACATCAAGAGAGAAATGGATAAATCGTGCTATAAATATAAGATGGAAAACTCTTAAGCCACAAAAAAATGAAGTACTGATACAAATCTCAAACAAATTATGCTGAATGCACTTATTTCTGATGTACTTATTCTTTCCAGACAAAGCTCCCATCTAATAGCTCCTGTGAAGAACAGTCAACAGAGGTCTTCCATCACTATTCCATATTAAGAAATTTAATTTTCTGTTACTTTAACAGAACTGATATGTGTGTTGAGTGAGGAAAGGTATGAAGTAAGAGTTGAAATAGGAAAAAAAAAATGTATTATGGCTTATCCCTAAAATGTCCCTCCAAAGTCTTCTGTGTTTTGCAGGTGACTGGATCAAGAGGGCACTATACTCATCAGTGAATTCATCCAATGATGAATTCAATAGTTCATGTGCTATTAGGAACTGGGGCCTTCCTAACACACTGAGGCTGTTACCTGAAAGAGTGTATTCTTGCCCCCATCTCCTCCTTTCCTCCTCTCTCTCTGTTTCCTGGCTGCCATGAGGTAAGCAACTTTCCTCTACCATACACTTCCATCATGTTTCTGCCTCGGAGCCTGTCAACAATGGACTGAATCCCCTGACTCACGAGCCAAATTAAACCTCTCTTCCTTTAGGTTGTGGGTGTCAGGTATCGTGTCCCAGCAATAGGAAAGCTGACTAATACACAATGAATTAGTTTTAAGTAAAAAGAACTTTGTGAGTTTCAAGCTTAATTATTTTACTATTTCAGAAGCAGGTGAATTAGAGTATAGTAAGAGGTTAAAATTTAGGAGTTTTCTGCAAGTATTCATCTCTAAAACTATATGGTATTTTAAAATTTTTCTAATGCCTTAATACTTCTTGAATGGTAGACAATGTTATTTGTAAAAGGGTTTGTAAAAGGATTTCAACTAATGTTAATTTTTGCACAACTAAATAATATAAACACATAATTTAATAAAAACTATACCTTAAAGAGGCAAAGGCAGACTAATCAAAATGAAATCACACAAACCACAGTGAGGAATTTTCTACTTTGATGGAGCAAGACCAAACACTACCCAAGTCATGAATTTCCTTATTAGACCTTCTAGCAGTCTACCCTGATACAGATCCAAAATGTGCTTTTAGCATTTCTCAACTCAAGAAGTTTCAAAGTACCAACTGGGGCAAAAGTAGATCAGAGATTATTTTTCCTGACTCCGGCCCTTGTCCTTTCTAGAAGGCTCCTTTGTCAGTTCTTCTCCTGTACCTTTTACTCTTTCTGTTTCCCTACTTTCTATTTCCCAATGTTGCATCTCCAAAATGATCTCTTTCTAGCCTTCCAAACAGGACTGCCCAAAAAGTCAAAGCCTGTTTCTGGATGTTACCTTTCTCCCTGATTTTTTTTTGTTTTTGTTTTTGGTCTTTTTAATAAACTACTTTAATGATTTATCTCCTTCCTCTATTCCTCTAATATGCATCAGTCTTCAGCACGCTCCTATTTTTATCAGTGGAAATAAACACTCCTATCCCCTTGTCAGAGAAAAGAGAAAACACACAACAAATTTAGAAAGTGAGTGACATAAAAGCCCTGACATACCTACCTGCCACACCTGCCCACTGTCCAAATGCCACTACCCGTGATCCTCTATGATCCACCATTTTCTCATAATCAATAAGCCGGATTTCCTGAAGAAAGGATAAAAAATTTCTCAACCAGACTTATTAAGGTCAACTGCAATGTGTAAAGCACATGTATGAACAACTAGGTATTTTGCATTTTTTCTCTAAGAATATATCTTATCACCTAAGTTACCATCAGAACCAACAAGAAATATTTAGAAAACACCAGGTCACAAACCAATCATTAGTTTGTAATTAGAGATGGAAAATGGGCCCAGTGGGTACTAAATGCCCCTGGATGGTAGGCAATGAAATAATGAAAGCAGGATTTTTTCCACTTTTTGACACTCATACCCCAAATCGTCCTGCACCAACTACAAATATATTTATAGCCCCACCTAGCTTCCATTATTCCCTCCTGCCTCAAAGAAAACAGACCTCTCCTGAGACTAATCCCTGTGAGCAATCGCAGCTTTTATCCATGGAACCCCCAAGACGACTCTTTTTGAACTATTATCTCTTTTCTGCGTCATTCCCCTTCATATTGCTGCTCAGTCATTCTAGATACCCCCAGGGCCCTTCTACCTGAAAAACTGTAGCAACACAACACTTCCAAGTTCACACACAGATCTCCCTCTCTCTATTTCTGTGTGTGTGTCTGTTTCTGTCTATCTCTGTCTCTGTCTCTCTCTCTAGCTCCCTATCTCTATCTCTCTGTGTCTCTCTTCTCTTCTCCCTCCCTCCCCTTCCTTCTCTTTCTTCTTCCATCCTTTTACAGGTAAGCTTTATTTTAAAAAGTGGTGCAGGTTGCCTGCATTTCTTTTCCTCACATTTGCTAAAAGTACATTCTTACTCTTTCCTCATTTATGCTTAAAAGCTGCTGGTACATTGCAATTACAGAATGTTTTAAACAGTCATTTTATTTCCTCAAAGATCATACAACTTAAGGTCTGTGGGTATATTTTAGTAATAGAACACAGAACTTTTGTCTAGCATCCACAAGGCCCTGGGTTTCATCCCTAGCACTGCAAAATAAACACAATTTGTACCATGTGTATGAATTTAAGAATACTTAACATATATCTAACCTCAAGTAATTAGTTACAAAGTTCAGCCAGAAAGTAGCCCTGCTGGGTCTGCTTTGATTCATTTTCTGTGATAAACAAAAGTTCATATGACAAAAATAGTCTCCAAAATACTTTCCAAAGAGTTTATTATCTTAAGGTAGAATATTCTTCTGAAATGAATTTCATCAATTACTTTTGAATGTGTTCTTTAGAAACAGTGCAAATTAACTTCAGTCCAGCTCTAGTGTGTCCAGCTCCTTGATAAAATACATTTTCCCCACCTCTCACTGTTTGTGAACTCTCCTATCTTCTGCACTATTTTCAGTCTGTAGTGTATTTCCAACACTCCAACATCCTTCCCCCGGGACCCAGAGCTCAGAAAACTTTATCTCCACTCACTCCCTGGACTCACCCAATCTCAGGATTGTGGATGCCATCTCGTCCCTGACAACTACCAAATGTGTATCAGGAAGAGCTGCCTCCTGAGCTGCAGTCCCCTGTCCACATGTCCACCAGCCCACTCAGCTTCCTCCTTCAAATATCTAATGGCATAAACAGGCCTCTGCTTTAAGCTTCCCATCCAAGCCTGCTCTCCTCACAGCAGCACTATCTCAAATTACGGTAGCCCCTCCTAGTTACACAGGCCAAAACTACAGTCACATCTGACTCCTCTCCTTCTCTCATACTCCACCTGCATTTCATCGGTGAATTTTTGAGGATTCGCTTCTAAAATGTACCCAGGACTATCCACATGTCACAGTTGCCACTTCTGGGTGCAAGCCACATCATTTGTGGTCCAGAGTCAAAACTATCCTAGACTAACAATCTCCTAATCAGCTTTGCTCTCCTTCCACTTTCAACTACTGGTGCACACAGCAGGCAGAAGAAGTGCTTTAGCACGTGATCAGCTCTTACCACCCACTCAAAAAGAACCTCCTCCAGTCTTTGCATCACTCCTCTCTCTGCTGGGAAGACTTGCCACGTGGGCATGCTTACCTCCTTCAAATTCTTCCATAGATCCTACCTCCACAATGAGGCCCTTCCTGACCACCCTGTCCAAATCAGCATTGTCACTTTCCCCATTGCTCACATTCCATCTTCAGTATTACGTTTGTCTCCATTACTCAGATTACCAAGTGACATATGTCTTATGTATTTATCCTCTGTCTTGTCCCACTATAATGTAGGTGCCAAGAACACAAGGATCACCGACTATTTTGCTTTTTCATTACAGTGAAAAATGTCAGAGACATTATAGACACTCGATAGATATTTGTTAAATAAATATTCTATATTTTAAAGAGCTGCTAGTTTTTCCATGGTATTTACAGCTTACATATACTTTTTTCCCCTTGTGAATATTAGTACATGTAAAAAGCATCTACAGCCTAGTTCTGGTACCATAGGGCTGTGCACACTCAATCAAGTTATTTCACCCCTGAACCCCATCTGAAATGTACATGTGAAGAAGCGTGACCTATAAGATTCGCTCGCTCTAAATTTCTGTTTGGTGGCATCTGTCCAATTGGCCTTATGAATTCTAATTGAGGAAAAAGATTTTGCAATTTCTTCTACTTTGGAATAGAAAGTATTCAATTCCAAATAATAAGTTCCTCTTATTACAAACTCCAAATCTATACAGCAGAGGAGCCCTGAAGAGAAGCAGAGCTATTCAAACACTACCTTAGGTATCACCTCTCCTCCTGAGGTGAGTAGGATGACACATTTGCTAGATATCAAAAGAAAATTACTACTCCACCTTGGAGAAAAACAATTAATTTCCTCCTTTAATGTTTATGAATATTGCTCTCTAATTACCTGTTTTAGAACCTCATCCAACAACTGCATATTGGCCTCCTGTGCTTTGATTGTGTGCGAGAAGAATGCGTAAGTCTTCTTGGACATTAATTTTTCCTCTGGAGGTCTTTTAACTCCCAAAATTAGACAAGCTTCAGATATGTCCTCCTGAAGAATGCCACCAGCTTTGACATATTCCTGGGAATGCAATTTTGGTTAACAGTTATTCCCCTGGCTTGTGGTATTCATATTTTCTCTAATAAAAAGTGTGTCAAATTAAGGCACAAACTTTTGAAGAAATAATATTCACATGGTTTAAAATAAACAATAGAGCAGCTACTTTTAATATCTGTATTCCCTGGCCAAAGATAAGTCTATCATGTTTGACTTTCATAACAAAAATTGGAAAATTAAATGAATATTCATATTTAAGAATATAGTTTGATCACAACCACCAGCACCTATGGTTTAAACATACTTATGAGATGTAAATTTTGAATCAATAACAAAATCAAACATCAAATGTCAAGGAGTGATTTGTTATTCACTTGCATTTTCAAAAGATGGGATATTTCTCCAACATTATTTTGCATTTTTGGTTCAATTAGTATATATTTCTGTTTTAATCTGAGTAGTGGATTGTGCCTGAGATGAGATGATAAGGCACAAAGAAAGACAGACAAGATCCTTTCTGTAAAGGAACTCACAAAATGCAATTTAAAAAATCAGAAGCACAGTAAATAAAGCCAAATTCAAAAGAACATTATGATCCTCAAGATCTAAGCAATATACTAGTTTAATGAATTGTGAAATAATTCTCAGATGGAATGATTAAAGAACTATAGAAGTGTAGGTTAATTTAAAAGGCTGGTGGCATTTGCAAGAAGACAGGAAATACAGGTGGCAATATCAGCAAGAGGCGTTGAAAGCATATACACAAATGTGGAAGTAGGAAAGAAAGAAGATATCTAGGGCATTCAGATAAATCTATTCAGAGAAGTAGATTGAAATCATCATGGCTAATTTGAGTTCAATTGGACAATAAGTAATAATAATTGATATATATTAATAAATTACTATGTAGTTTGCTAAGCTCTATGTGTGAATTATCTTAATGCTCATAAAACTTTCATGAGGTAGGTAAAATTATTATTCCCATTTTATCCATGGAAAACTTAAAGCTTACAAGTTTAATGGAGATGCCCTAGTTAGCACATGCAAGCAATTTATAGTCATATAAGATCTTTAAATAAAGGCTGGAACAGTCCAAGAAGTATTTAAAAAGCATTTATGGCAGCATTTAAGTAAAATGAAGATAATGAAGATTATGAAGATTCAAAATGAAAATGAAGATTCAATGTTTAGATGGATAGGAGAGACAGTAAATGAATAAACATAGTTTCTATCTGGCTTCTTGGAAAACAGTCCATTTGCCCAATCATAGTAATCTGGTTAAATAAATCATGGTATATCTTTGCAATGCAGACTTTATGCCATAGTCATAACTAGGATGAGACAGATCATTCTGAATTGACATACAATGATATTCAAGATATGCTGTTCATTTTTAAAATTAGATACAAGTGACTACATATAGTATGTAATCTTCTGCATAAAAACAAAGAGGAAATAAGTATTCAGACACATACTGCTATGGCAAAATGACACCCAGGATTTGGAGGCAGATTTATTTATGGTGACAGGCACTGGTTGGGATCATTCCCAAAATATCAGGCCCTGATCTCTGGTGGCTAGAGCTTATATGGGATAAGCAAGCAGGAAGTACAGAGGCAGAATGGCTTCTCAGCTGGGGATTGGTTCTCACAATATGCATCATAGTTACCAGCTAAGCATCACAGTGGCCAGCAGTTTCTAACAAACAAAAGTAACAGAACTGTAACTGAAACTACTACCTGGGCAACTAACAAGCCAAAGTATACTGGTTGGGGGGGGCATCTTCTGCTACATTTCCCCCCTTTTTTAGCTTTCCCAGCAAATCTTAGCTGGGCATATTATACTTGATCTTTTGAAACAAGGTCCAACTAGAAGTAGTAACATTAGGGTTACCACTGATCCCAGAATGGGCCCTAGCCAAGGTCCCAAGATTGTCATATTATATAGAATTTTTTCCTAAGTTGCTTTTAGGAAGAGACATAATTTAGGCCTGTCTGTTCTGTAACATTACTCTGGCAAGGTAGTGAGGGAGTTAATCTGATCTAGGAGAGTGTCCAATGTGCCTTGGCTGCTCATCAAATCTTGGTCAAGTGTTTGATTGATTGTTTTATTCTCTTGGGGCAACCATCCAGTGAGATGGCTCAGCAGCATAAGTGCCTGCCTGACAAGTGCGAGGGCCTGAGTTTGACTCCCAGAACCCACATACGAAAAAGAGGGCCAGTGATATCACTCAGTGGCATGGGCACCTGCTGGCATGCGAGGTCCTGAGTTTGACCCCTGGTACCCACCAAAAAAAAAAAAAAAAACAGCTAGCAGAGGGGAGGGAAGCAAGAACTGGGGTAAGCAGCCTGAAAAGGCACATAAATCAATGGGAATAGGTATGCAGCAATCCTGTGAATGGTGTCCTCAGGCTTCAACCATGCATGGACTGGTCAGTGTCCAGAGTGACCAAAGCAGGGCTTCGAGTGCATTGTCTCTTCAGAGTGAGCCTTGGAGAAGCTGTCCAGGTAAATGTTGCAATCATCTGGATGGCTCTTCTAACTCTGGAATAGTGGATCTAAAGCTGGATTTCTGAAAATGTAGAGGTAGTTAATACTCACCTGTGTTATATGTGTGTGCAGGAGTGTCTACAGGTATAGCTAATGCTTTAGCTAAACTTTTGTGGAGCTAGTTACAAGCTGCTTCTGTAGGGCTATATTTTATTTTCTCAACTTTTTAGAGTTTGTGGCCTGTATGCTGTATGTAGCTTTTATTTAGTTATTGCTGTTAAAAATGTGGGCCAGTTGTTGTTGCCAATGGTCAAGGGTGGGCCCGTTATCACAGCAGGACTCTACAAACTTTTGTTATCTTTTTAATGTGGGTAGGGAATATCGTGGGCCAGCCTGAGTAGATGCAGATGAGCACTAACTCTATCTGTATATATTTAAATGGGGGGAGGTCTGGCCCTGTGACACAGATGCTGAAGCCTGAGCTGGCTGCAGGGTTATGGGTGCCAGCACTATAGCTTGAGCTTGCAGAACATAAAGTGGGTGCAGGTCTGGCTCTGATTAAGATGGATCTTCTGGGAGTACCAAGTAAAGTTTTTCTGGCTGGGGTTGATATTTCAGTCAATTGGTTCCCCAGAGGGTGCTTAGGAGTGCAGTTTTGGTATCATTGATGGAAGATTTCCAAACAGCAGCAGGAAGTAGTAGCAGGAGAGTTTTGGCCAAAATAACTTTGTCCAAGGGAACCACAGCATATCTAGTCTGTTGGACTCCATTCCCAACAGAGCTACTTCCATCATAAACAGGGTGTACTCAGCATCTGCCAGGGGATCCACTTCTCAGTCATGGTCTGTGGGCCCAGCTTGGTGGGCAGGTATGTGGCAGGACTGAGTGGTTCACCATTATTTAGGAGGACCAGTACAGCATGTGGCATCTGGACTGTTAGGTCTCAGCCTAAGGTGAGCTTGTCAGATTTCTTGATCAGAAGGACAGTGTCTGTTAGAGCATGGAGGCAAAGGGGGAAGGCAGCCCTTAGCGACTGGATCCAAATATTCGCACAGGTAGGTCACTGGGTGCTCCCAGGGGCTGACAGTCTGAGTAAGCATCATTGTTTTTCTGAACTCAAAGATCTAGACTCTATAGAAGCCAGAAGCTCCAAGAAATTTGCAGAGATTTTTTCTTTTAATCAGTTTTTGCCAGATATTGCAACAGAGTTTTTGTGCCTTTCCAGCAGGCAGCTTGGGTGTCATTAATCAGAAGTGCTTTTTCAAAGAGGAAACAAGTTTTTGAACCTCTGGGAGGTTGAGTTCAGGTCACTTGCAAAAAGGGGCTGGCTGACAGGAGCCAATTGAAGGCAGAAGAAGGCATTCTTTAGGTCCAGGCAGGTGTACCAGCAGGATGTGGGTGGCAGAAGACTGAAGCAACATATATGGAGGGCAATTGCAGCAGCATTGGCAGCTTGGAGATCCTGAACTGGCTTTACAGGCAGGAGAGGTGTATTTTAGCAGTTTGACAGTCCATAAACATTTTGTGGTTCTGAAGCCTCTGGATGTGTGGTTGAATTTCTAGTCGAGTCTCTCGTGGCATGGGGTACTGTTTGATTGGGGGACCATGACAGAGCTGGAAGAGACAGACAAACAGGCTGTCTGGGAGAAAAGGTGCTAGTGGCTTAGCCAAATCTGTTAGAGCCTCCCCCAAAATAGTGGGAGCATTTTTAACCCCTGTGGCAATTGAGTCCAAGTGAGTTGTGTCAGGATTTTCCCAGTAGAAGGGGCTTATGGGAGCAACTCACAAGCAGAGGAAGGCAGCTTTCAAATCTAGACATGTAAACCAGGTGGCATCTGGAGGTAACAGTCAAAAAAGGGTGTATGGGTCAGGAACTGCAGAGTGCAAGGTGATTAACAGGCCATCAGGATCTTGAGCTGCTGTGTGGCTGGAAGCCTGTTTGTGCTTCCCATGATATCTGACAGCAATGGGGTTCACAGTGAGGTGGCATGGTTGATGGCCAGGCCCGTAGGTGAGTGTTTGGTTCATACCTCTGGGAGGAGGCTTCAGAATTTCAGTATTGCAGTTATCCATCTGAGGCTGATGTAGGTGTCATCTTCCTCTCAGGGAACAATCAGAGTTGAAAGTGCAGGGTGAAATCAGAAGGAGGCTGACTGGCTTGGTGCAAAGGAGACAGTCACTCCTAATTTGAAAAGGAGGTCTCTTCCCACAAGCAGTGTGGGGACTGGCTTATACAGGAGTTCATGTTTGGTGAGATGTCCTCCCAGGCTGTAAGTTTGTGCCTGGTAGAAGGGGTGAGAGGCAAGAGTCCCACTTGTCCTGGTGGTGGTAACTTTTTGACAGAGGGGACTTTTGAAGGCAGAGAGTTGTATGCCAGGAAAGTCATAAATTGGCCCCAAATACCCAGGTTGAAACTTTTGAGAGTCCTTATCTTTTAATCTGAATGGGCACTTATTTTTTAGTGTCCATAGTCCTTATATCAGGCTTCTGGGTAACAGTGGTCTTTTTTTTTTTTTTTTTTCTGAGATGCAGGGAGCAGTTTGGTTTCATTTTTAATTCTGTAAAAGCCCTTTTTCCTGCCGCCAGGTACTGTGGGTTTTGATTAATTAATTCCCTTCTCTGATTTCCTACATGTATGTTGTGTACCCTTGAACAATGGCACAACAGGCAAAGGGTGGGTGTCCCTCAGAGAGAGACCATTCAATTGCCCACCTGCCCATGCCCCTCACAGGGACTCAGGCGCAACTTAGCTAAGGAGGGTGCGAGGGCTCCATTATGCCATATGTTGATAGCCATGGAACTGCAGTTGAGGGCCTAATCAGCCATCATGACCAGTGCTTCCCAGTCTTGGTGCACAGAGGAGGCAGCCTATTGCTCATGTTCCATTCACTCACACATTCATTTAACAGGCACTTGGAAGTTAAAATATTCCAACCCCCTTCCCTCAAAGGTGGTCCTAATGAGAAGTGATCAATCTCTCCTGCTCGAGCTGAGCAGAACTGATAGACTAACTGTGGTGCCCCTGGGGGTCTTACCAGAATTAGGCAGGCAGACAGACAGATTGTGCCTTCCTCCCTTTTGGGTCTGATGTGAGCCACTCAGTGGGGAGCTAAGAATCCTCCTTTAGACCTCCAAGGGGACGTGAGGGTGCGCCGGGACTTGGAGAGGTCCTTGCTTCATCCACAATGGCCACAACCAGTGAACAAAGAGATCAGCATGGTCTTTCTTCCTAGCCAATGCACCAGATGCAACATCAAACAGAAACACCAAAACAACACCCAGGATTTGGAGGCAGATTTATTTACATCGATGGGCACTGATCGGGATCACTCCCAAAATATCAGGCCCTGATCTCTGGTATCCTAGGGCTCATATGTGATAAGTAAGCAGAAAGTACAGAGGCAGAATTGCTTTTCAACTGGGGATTGGTTTATACAATGTGCATCATAGTTACCAGCTATGCATCATAATGACCAGCCATTTCTAAGAAACAAAAGTAGGTTCCTGTTCACATCATTGACTGAGAGCAGAGGCAACTGGCAGGAAGGGGGTCTGAGACAGGCTCCTGTGCGTGCCACTGACCTGGAGCTACAGCAACTGGCAGGAAGAGAATCTGAGATGGGCCCCCGCTCATGCCATTGACCTGGAGCTGCAGTGACTGGCAGGAAGGGGATCACAGACAGGCTCCCATTAATGCCATTGACCCACAGCAGTGGTGACTGGCAGGAAGGGAGTCCAAGATGGGTTCCTGTTCACACCATTGACCAGGAGCTGTGGTGACTGGCAGGAAGGGCATCTGAGACAGGCTCCCACTCATTCCACTGACCCAGAACAGTGGCAACTGGAAGGAAGGGGGTCCAAGACAGGCTCCCATTCATGCCATTGACCCAGAGCTGTGGAAACTGGTGGGAAGCGAGTACAAGATGGGCTCCTGCTCCCTCCATTGATGGGACTCAGGGACCAGAGACCAGCAGGAAAGCCAGAGATACAGTAGGACCCTGGCTAGAGCACACAGAATGGACAGGTGGGACTAGTGGCACAGAAAAGTCTGAAGCAACAGTAACAAGAAAAGTCAGCAGGTAAGTTAGGTGAACCAGCTTTGTGCTTGGGGACAAAGATACATGGAAAAGTGGATGGGTAGGGCCACCTTCTTTCCTTTTCATTTTTTCTTTTCCCTATTTTTTATTTTCTTTCTTCTCTCTTCTATTTTTTCTTTTTTAAACAGCTGGGAGAACTCCAGCCACCAAAAACTAATCCCATCCCCCAAATCCAGAGACAACATCAGACCCAAACCCAGCACAAATCCACCTGAAGTCTTGGCTAGAGTACACATTCTGGGATCAGACTTGGACCTACCACAGAACTATAGACAGTAGAGGAGCATCACTACTTTTATTTTTCTCTGTCTGATGGTTTTTCCTCTTAGTAGTCCACTGGGTTAGGGTGTTTTGTTTTGTTTTGTTTTGTTTTGTTTTGTTTTGTTTTGTTGCTGTTGATTTTGGTTTGTGTTTTTTTCCCTTTTCTTTTCTCTTTTTCTCTGTTCTGTTTTGTCCTGTTTTCTTTTTCTTTCTGTATGTTTGTTGTTGTTTTTATGTGTGTGGTTATTTTTGTTTCCTGTTTTCTTTTTTCTCCTCTCTTTTATCTTTCTTTTTTCTTTTATTTTCCTTCTCTTTTCTACCTTCTTTTCTCTCTTTCATGACTTAGATCTTTAAACTTTCCCTTTGTATTATTCCACTCGTCCTCTTCCTCTCTTTTATCAACTATCTCACTTGATTTTATGAGACTTTTATGTGGGTAAACATTGTCTCTTCCCTTTCTGGTTCACTTCAATACTCCAAGGCTCTCTCTTCCAATCCCTCCCTCTTGTATCTTACAATTACCCAAAACCTGAATGATCATCCTATGCTCACGAAATTTGTCCCTACTATATTTAACCTCATCCACCACTACATCCTACCTCCTACCCCTCTTAAAAACCCCCATAACAGGGTAAAAATCACTTTATGAAGTGGAAAATCATTGCATAAAAGTTCCTGGTATAAGTTGGATTCTATTATTTAACTATAGAACTTGCTCCTATGGTTAAAGATATCAGGCTAATAGTTACCACAGTTTGTCAGTAGCCAGACTATGCTTGAGTCTATTGTTACTCCTAACCATACTACTTTAACCAGGATGCTATACCTGTTATAATCAGTTTTTCTCTCTTGTACGAAAACATTTAGATTGCAAGGGGTCATAAGCATCACCATAGTCCAGTACCAAAGGAATGGGCCTTGAGTCAAATAGGTAGCAACTCCACATTCTTAATATATTTGGAAGGTACGTTCTTGGGATAGACAAAAAGAACAAGAATCACCTATATCTAGAAGACATCCCTGAGGAACACACATCACCAAAGAAAACCTCAATACCAGGGATAAAACTATCTAACATAAGAAATCTACAAGCATCAACACAGAAAACAAAATAAAATGAAAAGTAGAAAATGACAAGAAAAGAAGCGAAATGCAACACCAAATGCCCAGCCCACCCAGGACAAGTCCAGAGAACAAAGAGATAGAGGAAATCACTAACCACTGGAGTTCCAACCACTGGAACTCTCTGAAATGATAGCAGCAGAAGTGAAAAAACAAATGGAAGAGGCCATAAAAAAATAATATCTAAGGTACAAAAAGAAATGACAATCGAAAATAAAAGAAATTAAAGCAGACACAGATAAAAAAAAATAGAGGAGCTTGGGAAAATGATGGAAACCATGAATGCCCAATATAGACAAGAAATGGAATCAATGAAACAGACCCAAACAGAAATCCAGGAGATTAAAAACTCCACTGAAAGTATACAAAACAGACTGAATGAAGGCAAGGATAGACTATCAGACGTAGAAGACCAGGAAAAGAAAGATATCTTAAAAATAGCAAGGGACCAAGAAAAATCAATCCAACAGTTACAAAATGAAGCAAAGAAGAACAACATAAGATTGACTGGAGTCAATGAGAAAGCTGGAGACAGCACAGGAACCATTAAAAACCTCTTCGCAGAAATAATGGCAGAAAACTTCCCAAACATAAAGAATTTGACATACAAATAATGAAGCATATAGAACTCCAAATAGCCATGACCAATATAAGTTTACACAAAGGCATATAATAATCAAGATGCCAGAAATTCAACACAAGAACAAAATATTAAAAGCTGCTAGAGGGCCGGTGAGATAGCTCAGTGGCATAAGCGCCTGCCTGGCAAGCGTGAGGTACTGAGTTCGACTCCTGGAACACACATAAAGGAAAAAAAGGGCCAGTGATATCGCTCAGCAGCACAAGCACTTGCCGGCAAGCTCAAGGTCCTGAGGTCGACTCCTGGTTCCCACATAAAAAATAATAATAATAATAAATAAAAATTGCTAGAGAAAAGAAAAAAAAAATCACCTGTAAAGGAAAGCCCATCAGAATCACAGCAGACTTCTCAACACAAACCCTCAAATCAAGGAGAGCCTGGAGTGAAGTATTTCAAGCCCTAAAAGCAAACAATCTTCAACCCAGATTGATGCACCCTGCAAAACTATCTTTCATATTCAATGGAGAAATAAGATACTTCCATGAAAAGAACAACTGAAGAAATTCATGACTGCCAAACCAGTTCTACAGAATGCTCTGAAGGATATATTAGAAAGAGATAACAAAGAACACAAACACATGAACACCAATAGAAAGAAACTGCCAAGCAGGGCAAGCAATTAAACAGAGGAGAAAGACATGGAACCAATAACAGGAGAACAACATGAAAAAGATAAGCCAATAGATATCAGTTATAACCATCAATGTAAATGGTCTCAACTCAGCAATCAAAAGAAACAGACTGGCAGAATGGATCAACAAACAAGATCCAACAATATGCTGCATTCAAGAAACACATATAAACCAAAAAGAAATTCATAGATTAAAAGTCAAACGATGGAAAACAATTCTCCATGCCACAGGAACCCAGAAAAAAGCAGGGGTAGCTATTCTATTTGGCTTATTCTACTTTAAGCAAAAACTGATCAAAAGAGACAAGAAAGGTCATTACATGTTTGTTAAGGGAAATCTCCAAGAAGCAGTGATAACAATCATAAATATATATGCACCAAACACCAGTGCACCCAACTACATAAAACAAATATTAACAGATATGAATAACCAAATGAGCACTAACACAATTGTAGTGGGGGACCTTAATAACCCACTCTCACAAATAGATAGATCAACTCAACAAAAAATAAACAAATAAATATCAGAATTACAGCAAGCCTATGAACAAATGGACTTGGTAGATGTCCACATAGTGATTCACCCCAAAACATCAGAATACACACTCTTCTCTGCTGCACATGGGACATTCTCCAAAACAGACCACATACTAGCCCATAAAACATGCTTAAGTAAATGTAGAGGAACTGAAATCATTCCTTGCACACTATCTGAGTATAGCACAATGAAACTGAAATCAAAGACAATAGAAATCACAAAAACTACACAAACACATGGAAATTAAACAACACACTTCTGAACAACCAGTGGGTCACAGAGGAAATTAAACATGAAATTACACTGTATATGTAATTAAATGATAATGCCAATAAAACATACTGAAATGTACAGGATGCAATGAAAGCAGTCCTAAGAGGGAAATTTATAGTGATAAACTCTCACATCAGGATAACAGGACAAGCTCAAATAAGCAAACTAATGTTGAACATCAAACTTCTAGAAAAAGAATAACAAATCAAACCCAAAGCTCATAAAAGGGAGGAAATTATAAAGATAATGCAATTGAGACTAAGAAAACAATGCAAAGAATCAATGAATCGAAAAGTTGGTTCTTTGAAAGAATTAATAAAATTGATAAACCACTAGCCAACCTCATCAAAAAGATGAAAGAAAAAAAAATTCAAGCAATTAGGAATGAAAAGAGGGAAATCACAACAGATTCTACAGAAATTCAGAAGATCATCAATACCTACTATGAGAACCTATATTTTAATAAAATGGAAAGCACAGAAGAAGTGGACAGACAAGACACAATCCAATTGTGAAAACTAAATCAAGAAGATATAAAAATTCTAAATAACCTGATATCAACCAATGAAGTTGAAAATGTAATTAAAAATTTACCGACAAGAAAAAAGCCCAGGCCCTGACAGATTCACAGTTGAATTCTACAAGAAATTTAGAGAACAACTAATGCCACTAATGCTGAAACTCTTTAAAGAAATTGAAAGGGAAAGCAATACTTCCAATATAATGCCTGGAGGCAAGTATTACCCTGATTCCAAAACCAGAGAAGCACCCAACAAAAAAGAGAACTACAGGCCAATCTCCCTAAAGAACATAGATGCAAAAATCCTCAATAAGATACTAGCAAACAGAATGCAGCGAATCACCAAAAAGATTATACACCATGGCCAAGCTGGATTCATACCAGGGATGCAGGGACAATTCAACAGATGCAAATCAATAAATGTAACACACCATATTAACAGAACCAAAGACAAAAATCACATGATCATTTCAATAGATGTGGAAAAGCACTGACAAAGTCCAACACCCATTTATGATAAAAACTCTGCAGAAAATTGGAAGAGGGTCTTTATCTTAATCTGATAAAAGCCATCTATGACAAAACAACAGCTAACATCATACTAAATGGTCAAAAGCTGAAAGCTTTCATTCTAAAGTAAGGAACAAGACAAGGTTGTCCAATATCACCTCTCCTATTCAGTATAGTTCTGGAAACATTAGCCATAAAAATTAGACAAGAGAAAGAAATAAAAGGAATAAGGATAGGAAAGGAAGAAGTTAAATTATCATTATTTGCAGATGACATGATACTCTACATAAAGACCCCAAAAGCTCCACCAAAAGACTTATAGATGTAATAACCAAATTCTGTAGTGTAGGTGGATACAAAGTCAACACTCAAAAATCAAAAGCATTTCTGTACACAAGCAACAAACTCACAGAGAGAGAAATTAGGGAAACCACACCCTTTACAATAGCATCCAAAAAAAAAAAAAAAAGAAAGAAATACTGAGGATACATTCTAACAAAAGAAGTAAAAGATCTATACAGTGAAAACTACAGTACTCTGAAAAAGGAGATTGAAGAACATATCAGAAAATGGAAAGATACCCCTTGCTCATGGATAGGAAGAACCAACATTGTGAAAATGGCCCTACGCCCAAAACTGTTTTACAGATTAAATGCAATCCCGATCAAAATACCATTAACATACCTCACAGAACTAGAGAAAACATTCCTAAAATTCATTTGGAAACAGAAGAGACCTAGAATAGCAAAAGCAATCGTGGGCAACCAAGACAAGTGAGGGGGCATCACAATCCCTGACCTGAAATTATACTACAAAGCTACTGTGAAAAAGTCAGCATGACATTGGCAAAAAACAGGTCTGAGGATCAGTGGAACAGAACAGAAGATGCAGACACAACTACAAACACACTAAACCACCTTATCTTTGACAAAGGAGCCAAACATGTTCACCGAAAGAAAGACAGTCTCTTTAATCAATGGTGCCAGAAAAACTGGCTTTCCACATGCCAAAGACTAAAACTAGACCCATGTCTATCACCATGCACTAAACTAAAGTCAAAATGGATCAAAGATCTAAATATTAAAACAGAAACACTAAATCTACTGGAAGAGAAAGTAGGTAGAAACATTGAAGACATAGGTGTAATTAGAGACTTCATGAACAAAACCCAGACCATGTGGGAAATACAACAAAGAATCAACAAATGGGATTTCATCTTATTAAAAAGCTTTTGCACAGCAAGAGAAACCACCAACAGAGTGAAAAGACAACCCACAGGTGGGAAAAAATGTTTGCCAGCTGTTCCTCAGACAAAGGATTACTATAGAGAACATGTAAAGAACTCAAAAAAATCAGACCTCCCAAATTCAAAGACCCAATCCAAAAATGGGGATCTGAGATGAATACACACTTCTCAGAGGAAGAAATACAAATGGCAAATAAATATATGAAAAAATGTTCAACATCACTGGTCATTTGAGAGATGCAAATTAAAACAACACTGAGATTCCATCTCACTCCAGAAAGAATGGCTATCATTGAGAAAACAACCAATAATAAATGCTGGTGGGGCTGTGGGGAAAAAGGAACACTTCTTCACTGTTGGTGAGAGTGAAGACTAGTGCAACCACTATGGAAATCAGTGTGGAGATTTCTTAAGAAACTAGGATTAGAGGTCCCATTCAACCCAGCTATTCCCCTTCTGGGTATCCTCCCAGAAGAATTAAAAACATCATACCACAGTGATATATGTGCACCTATGTTTATAGCAGCATATTTGTAGCAGTTAAATCTTGGAAACAATCCTAATGCTCATCAACCAAGGAATGGATAAAAAAGATGTAGGGGATATATATATATAATGGAATGCTACTCAGCCATAAAGAAAGATAAACTTGAGACTTTTATAGGTAAATGGATACAACTCGAGACCATATTCATAAGTGAAAATCAGACCCACATGTGTAAACATCACATTGTCTCAGTAGTGTGAGAATCTGAAACAGTAAATAAGACCTAAAATGTACAATAGATACTGTGAATAGGGAAGAAACTATTCAAAAGGAAAGAAAAACTGTGATGGGAGAAAGGGAAAAAGAAGGAAAGGAAATGGAAAAAAAATATATATATACAGAAGACAGCTAAGATAGTTGTACAGCTGGTTTCTCTTGGTTCATTGAGGGGAAAGCTCAGTGCTAGTTATTTTCAGCACAATATTTTATGCCTATATCTTGTATTCTGAACAACTACTGTGAATATAACAATGCTCAATGTGTTGATATTGTTACTTTCCTACTAGACTTTTTTGAAACTCTGTTTTATTGTTATTTTTTAGTTTTTTCTGTACAAAAAAAAAAGAAATAAAAGTAACAGGAACTGTAACCAGAACTATTACCTGGCAACAAACAAACTGAAATATACTAGCTGGGGGGAACATCTTCTGCCACAATACAAATGATAGATCACAAACTATAGGCTTCAGAAATATTTGAGGTCAGTGTGAACAGGATGTAAGAGATTAGAATGAAGGCAAGACTGAATCTATGAAACTGGTAAATGTTATACTTATTTAAAAATAAGTTAAATCAAAAGATTTAAAAACACATTTAAAATTTAATAGAAATAGTGCTGTATGAATTTATATACATATCAGATTGATATTTACCATACAGGAAAAAAATCAAATAAACTAGTAAACACAACTTTTTTAATTTTCTTTTTGAGATACAATATAGTCTAATGGCAAAAATAAATACCTCAAAGAGATATCAAACTTCATTTAATGAGCTTATTGTTAATTGTAATAATAGTATTGTGATTCTTATGAAGAATTATTATTTTTACTATTGGGTAAGACAGAAGCAAATATAAAACTTGAAAGGTAAGAAAACCGTGCAATTTTAAATTTTAACTGGAAATAATATTAACTGATGATTAAATAACATACATGTATACATGTATGTGTGTGTTTGCCTACATTTGTTGTTTGTTTGAGGGATTATTTGTGTGTTTGTTTGTTTTGTTTTTGTAGCACTAGGGATTGAACCCAGGGCCTCATACATAATAAGCACACACTTTACCACTGAGCTACAACCCTAGCTCTATCTATCTATCTATCTATCTATCTATCTATCTATCTATCTATGTATCTATCTATCTATCTATCTATCTATCTATCTATCTATCTATCTATCTATCTATATCTTGAGATAGAGTCTTGTTAAGTTGCCCAGACTGGGCTACAACTTGCAATCCTCCAGCGTTAGCCTCCCTTGTAGCTGGGATTTGAGGTATATGCCACCACACCTGGCTTTCTGCTTCTATTTGTTGCTAAGCTTTGTATCCTGAAAGAGCCAACAATATCTCAATAACAAATAAGTACATCTAAAACGAGACACAAGATCTTGGTTTCTATATACTAAAAGAAATCAAAGTTTCTTGGTGAAATAATTTCAGGTGGGAGGCATGAAAAGTACAAGTGAGGTGAGGATAATATATTATTCCAGGAAATAGGAAAGCTCAAAGATAATGAGTTAATTTCCAAAGACTGCAGGAGTCTCCTCTTAAAGGGATTCTCACTAAACAAATTTGAGATAATTAGCACATTTAAAAGTAATGCTTAATGGGTTGAATGGAAACAACCCATTTTCCCATAATGATACTCAAAAAGGCCAAAGAAAAGGGTAAAACAAAGGGAAGTGGTTTTCCTGAACAAGAATGTCAGCAAACTCAGAAGAGCGATGAAATCAGAAAAGCATCACTTTGCAAATTCCATATAAAAACTAATCCATGGGCAACCAATTTGGGACCCCTCCTGTCTTGCAGAAGCCAGTCCTATTCCCCATTCCCCATTCTTATTCCCCATTCCTTCTCTCCAATAAATTTTCCTACTCTTAACCTCCATTGTTTCATAGAATTCATTCTTAGACTTTGGGGAACATAAACTCAGTGTATTTGACATCTAGCATTTCCCCTATATCATCTTGGAGACCCCAGCGAGATACTTGGAAGGAGGTTAAGGGTTTGCTTTTGTTTCACAGCACCTCTAAAATATTTTGATCATAATTTTTACCCACGTTGCACCTGCCTCATGATTTTGCTCTATAAAATTTCCTTTGAGAGGTGGGCTCTTTGGCAACACAAGCAGGACTCCTCCTGTCTCTCAGGAGCTGTTCCTATTCCTCATTCCTATTCCCCATTCCTTTACTCCAGTAAATTTTCCTTTTTTTTTTTTTTTAATGTGGGTACCGGGGGTCGAATTCAGGACCTCGTGCTTGCCAGCAGACGCTTATGCTGCTAAGCTATCTCACCGGCCCCGATTTTCCTACTCTTAACCTCCAAAGAAACAAACAGAAAAACAAACAAACAAAAAAACTAATGCAGGAAAAGACTATCAGTGGATGTTCCTGTCATTAGTTGAAACATTGTTGAGGAACAAAAACATCACAGGTCCCAAATTGTCACCCCACTGATGACTCGATAATTATAAAGGGAGAAAGGTACTTTCTCAGTGGAGAGGTCTAGTGATAAAAACCTCAACCAAGAGATTGTGAGTTCCTAACTATGAGACAACCTGATTTTGTGCTTCCGATAGGCTGCAAAGGGAAGCACATATATCACTTTTATTTGTGCCAAAAAATTTTAGCCTGAATCTTATCATGAGGAAACAACCAGACTGGTCCCAGCTAGGAGCAGAACACTCTACAACCAGTTTATCCTCTTCAAAAAGAGTCAACATCATTAAAACAAAATCAGAGAGGAAGGTGCTGCTCTAAATCAGAAGAACTAAAGAAACATAACAATAATATGTGATGAAACTTAGTTAAGCTTTAATTAAACTAAAAGACATTTGAGGCAATGGGGAATTTGAACAAAGCATGTAATGAGATAATGTCACGGAATTACTAATTTCTTAGTTGTGAAAATAATATATGGGTTATATAGGCAAATGATTTAATCCTAGGATTTGCATGTGGAAGTATTTAGTACTAAAGTGTAAGAATGTCTACAAATTACTTTCAAATGATTCAGGAAAGCACAAGTATATGTATACATGTACATTTCTGAAATGGGAATAAAAGTCTAACCCATGTCATAAAATTATTGTGAAAAGTATACAGAATGATGAAGGAAAATAGATTCTCAAAGTGGCTGGCCAGGTACCTTCTTGTGAATAAACTCTACACAAAGAAGCATTCTCTGGATGCAAGAATGCTGTCTTTTTTTTAATTAATTAATTTTATTGGTAAGCTTTAGATATATATAATTGACCTTCATTGACTTTTGTCTTCCTAGCCCCAGAGCTAAAGCTGCACATGAAGGAAAGAATGTCTGAAAGATATTAATTTCTAAAAATAGATCCTTTCCCTCTTAGCTGGTAAAAGCATGAGATGGGGTAAAAATAACACTCAAGCAAAGTCAAGGAATTGAAATGACACTGGTACATTTTATTTTCACTCATATGCTTCTTAATTTTCATATGCATGTTCATTTTATTTGCACAAAGTTTAAAAATTGGAAATAATCACCTTATCATGAATGGCCCGCCGATTAGAAGGCTGTATCAAGACCTTGTATCCCAGATTGGTGAGCCCTTTGATGTGCTTGGGGGCCAGAGGCGCCCTTCTCTCCCAGGCATTGACATCCTCTCGCCTGAGGGCCATCACAGCTCTGTGGTGGAGACCTTTGGAGTGTCTGGGACTCAGCCTGCCCAGTGTGGTCCTCTGTACTCGCAGCATCTTGAAACCTGGTGACTGAAAAGGTAAGATGGGACAACAGGACAACAAAAGCAGGGGGGCTCACAGCGCAGTTCTGGTCTCCTTAGAAATCTGCTGTAAAATACAACCAGCCTGAACAATACCAGATAGAAGATAAGCAAGAAGGGAGGGAAAGACCTCAGTAGGAAATGTTCCTTTACCCAACTCAAGTTTCCCAAAACGAGGTTATTGAATTTCAAAATAAAATATTGAACAACTTATGTAACACCAACCAATAACTATCAAGTCAATATAGCTTTTACAGTATTTGTTTTATCTAACATGTTTTCAGCACAGAAATGTTAAACACATTAATATACCGTGAAAAGTCAGGAAGATAATAGAAAGCAACCCTTGTAGACTGGTCCCAACTTTTAGGGCCCAAAGCTCTACATTCTTATAATGGTTCACAGAATCTTCACCATTCAGTGCCAACAGGTCTCCAGCTTCATCGCTCATCATCTCCTAATTCCTAAAGACGTATTCTCAGTGTAATCTGCCACCTAATGGCAGTTGGTAAGCTGTTTTATGTTTTTTGTTTGTTTGTTTGTCTGTTTGCTTTTTTGTGGTGTGGTTTGGTTTGGTTTGGTTTAGTTTGGTTTACTGGTCCATGAGGACATGTGAGCAGAAATAGAAAGTAAGAATTTTCTAGTCATTCATTCCTTTACAAAAAAAGCAGGTCCTCAACAGACTGTAATTTAAGAAAACCAACCAACCAAACCTGTTCCTTCACACAAGTGTTAGAAGTTTAAGAAGCACAGCCTTGAAGCACTCTGCCCTCATCTTAATCTCCCCGAAACACCTCCCTTGCTCTTCCTCCTCATTGCTCCAAACATACTCTTTTCTCCTTCCTGTGTTTCTTCTCTATGTCCTGCAGCCATTTGTTCTAACCCCATCCTGCCTCAGCCAGTTTTTGTTTTTTGTTTTTTTTTCTTTTTTCTGTGGGTACCGGGGGTCGACCTCAGGACCTCGTGCGCCAGCAGGCTCCGGTGCCACTGAGCGATATCACCGGCCCTTTCTTCGTATGTGGGTTCCGGGAGTCGAACTCAGGACCTCGCGCTTGCCAGGCAGGCACTTACGTCACTGAGCCATCTCACCAGCCCCTCAGCCAGTTTTATAACTGCTATTCCTGATTGCCAAATTCTACCATTTAGTCAATCAAAAAAAAATATACAAAACACTTACTCTGTGTCCTAGACAGAGTAAATTTTACATAAATTTTCATATATAAATATTTAGATCTAACAGTATTTATTCTCTCTCTTTTTAAACTGGTTGCATATATTTTATAAACAAACATCACTGCTGATGATAATTTGCTGGATCGTTTGGAAGCTAAAACTTACTTTTCTATGTATGGTCGGCAACGAAATATAAGGACTACATAGCCTTTACAAATCCCTCCCCATGATCTTACACCCTCTTGCAATTTCCTAACCATTATTGCTACCTTAGCGCAAAACTTGTATGAAACACATTTCTGTTACATCAGACGTCAGTCTTTAAAGAGCACCTGCCTTACAGATGGGAAAGCTGTGAACAAACACATAAGCATACGTTTCCTAGAAGCAAACAGCTACTTGCTATCTCTAAATCCTAAGTTTATAGGACTCTCCACAACAGACTGAGAACAGAGCAAATAACAAGGAGTCCAGCTAAGAAGGCTTTAGGAAGAAGAGGTTCAAGAAGAGATAAAGCTGTGCACAGCAAGAGAAATTACTGATGATTACTACAGGCTTTGACGTAGGGCAAAAGATAGGTGCCAAAATAGGTGATTAACATTTCAGTAAAATACTGCTATGTACTGTATCTAATGGGGGAGGGGGTCATATGTAGTTTTGTTCCTATCGGAGATTACATTAAACTCAAGCCCAATCCCATAACATTTTATGTTCCCCAAGCCAAATGTAACCTAGAATATTCCATGGAATTTGAATCCCTTTGTTCCCAAACACAGTAAAAGCAATTCCAAAGAGAGTGATTCTTTTGAACACACACATATGCCCAGAAATAGTCCCATCATACCACCAGGAGCTGTATTTCCTGAACTCACACATGATCAAAGGCCCTGTATCTTCTTCTGAGTTGAATTCTTGGCCCTAAATATAGGCGCATGTTCAGATACTTGAGTACCCCATCCCTCCTCAAGAGTGACTATATCCACAAGCCACCCTTTACTTACTGACAACTCCCCATCTCCACCTTTGTGTGGAGCAAGGGTGCAGGCAGCAGGAAACACACGTGTGCACATACACACACACACAGCATATATTTACAAAGCCAGATTTTCTAGGGGAAGAAGGAAGATGCAGACAGAACTGGCAGACTGAATTGGGACTCACTTAGGGAGCTATTTTCACTTTCACTTTTTGTAAGGAACTGTAATATCACAATTGCTGTAACTTTCATTTTTTAAATAAATATAACAATAGTTACCATTGATTAAAAATTATATACCAAGCACTATGCTGAGACCTTTACAGATATTGTCTCATTTCCTTCTTACAAAAATCTTACTCAGCAAATACTATTATCTTCTCCACTTTACAGATGAAAAATCTGAACTCAGGCCTGACTGTTATTTTTAACTAGGAGGATCGCTAGGTTAATGCTTAACACGTGGGATTTTCTCTTCTGCCAAAGCCTACAGTTCCACACCACATAGGTCTGACGCAAGCTGTTACTCGGGCCAGTTCTTATTTCAGGCAGAATCAAATCCATATGGCATCGACTTTACAGTCACAGTTAATTATCCTTTCTCCCCTCAGCAAGGGGTTGCCTCGCTCAATCCCTATTCCTCTGTTGTACTAACAATCTATCTGGAGTCCCTGCCAAAGTAAATTCTGGATTTCTGGTTTGGTTCTAGCAGGTATTAACTGTTCGTAACCTCCTGAACTAGAAACAGTCTCAGCGTTTCTGGTTACCTAAGGTCATCATGAATAGGTAACAGTGAGGATTTCTGATCTGCACTGCAGGAGGCTGGCATTTTTTTGGTCTTCTTCAATAATTTCAGGAAGTAGATACAATGTATAGATTTCTGTCAATGCCTTCAATGAATGAAGGAGGATTCTGGCTTATCCACTGGCTCCAGTGAGGTCAAGGCAGGGTGCTAAGTGCTGATAACAGTGTGCAGCATGAGTCCCGACGTGGTCAAAGAACAGAGAAGGGAAGAAAAAGAAAGAGCTAAGAATAAGGAAAGGGAGATAAAATGAGAAAGGAAAGTCACATAAACAGAGGTGAGCAAAAAGACACTTCTCCTAATTCTAACAATCTTTCTTTCCAGCCATGAAGGCCAACCTTTCAAAGATAAAAGTAAAATTTAAAAGATTTCTTTTCTATGTTTTTGCAAAATGAAACATCATTGTAGTATGCATTTTTACTTACCTAGCATTGACAGACAATTGAAATGTCTCTAAAAGTCATGGGATTTTACAGTGAATTGCACAGAGGTATACTGAGACAAGAAGACAGTAGATACGACCTTTAGTAACAATAGGGGAATTTACTCTGTTGTTATGGCTTATCTCTAGATGCCCCCCACCCCTAGCCTCTTGTTCTAATAGGTGTGAATTTTGGGAGTGAATGGATCATGGGTGTGTGATACTGTTAGTCCACCAATTGATTCTGAGTGTGTACGATGGACTTACTGAAAAAGGGTGACCCACCCTGGATATGGGTGACACCAACCAATAGGCTTGTAACATGAATGGAATAAAATGGAAAGAAAAATGAAATCTCACTGCCTCCTGCTTGCCATGCCATGAACTGTTTCTCCTCTACGATGCCCCTCGGCCATGCTGCCTGCCTTGGAGCCAGCTGACTATGGACTGATACTTCCACAAACTGTGAGCCAAAATAAACCTTTCCTACTTTAAGGTGTAGGTGCTGAGTATTGTGTCTAAGCAATGAGAAAGTAACTAACACATGTATGATACCATCTTATGACATTTTCCATCTCTGGGAGTGGAGGGGATTTAAAAATGCTTTTATTACTGCTTACCTAACTTTTCAGTGCATACACAAGAATCAGGGGTAAAGGACATGCTTAAATGTTCTTTCTATTTTCTATACTTAAGAAAATGGGGAAGAAACTATCATTATAGAGGTAGATGGATCAACAGATAGATGATAGATATAGATATCAGATATAGCTAGATAGACAAAGACACAGAGAGACAGAGTTGGCATTTCATACATATGCCACCATTTCCTTTCAGTAACCATAGACTATCCCACGGTGCTGGAGTGTGTAATCATTCTAAATCACATGAAGAAATCAAGGCAGTTTGTCAGGCATGTATATAAAAGATGAAATTTGAGGAAAATCCACCCTCAGAACAGAGGAGGTCAAACAGGTCCTCTCCGATATTGAGCAGGCTTGTCTTTTGTACATTTATTAATATAAAATAGTGAACCATTTGTTTTTAGAATTAATATTTGCTAATATTAAAAATATATATGATACATCCAGAATATTTTTTGATTGAGTTACCAAAATAGAATCTTTTTTCCCATTGATCATGGGAAGGGTACTTTTGATTTTAATTTAAAAAACAATCAGGGCTGGTGATATAGCTCAGCGGCATAAGCGCCTGCCTGGCAAGCACAAGGTCCTGAGTTCGGTTCCCAGTACCCACATAAAGAAAAAATAAATAAAAAATAAAAATAAAAAACAATCTGGAGCTCCTTAAGGTGTGTATAGTATTTTGTTAAGTACTTGGTAAAAATATAAGGAAGCACCAATCCTGTCCCTGCCCATTTTCATGGGATCTTATAGTAATAGGATGGAGTAGTTTTATTTAATTAAATGATGCCAATCAAAAATATGATGATTAATTTTCAACTCCTGAAAATTAGAGTGTGAATGGACCTGAAAGAAGATCATCTAAATCCTGATAATACAAATAAGAATAGTGAGGCCCAGAGAAATAGTTTTCTATATTTCACAAAAAGAATTTTGCAAGACTCTATGCAGAAGTCATAACAATACAATCTGTTGTAAAAGTATAACTTTTTAAATGCAACTCAACTAAGCTCTTTCTCTGCTACTATTTAGGTAGTTCCTGTGCCATAAAGAAGATATTTGGATTGCGCCATTTGCGTGAAAGAGATGAGCAGATGAAGGAAGCAAAGGTCTTCATACTGTTCTCTATTTTTCTTTCAAATATCAAAAATTCTTTAAATCTTTTCAATCCTTTCCATAGAATTAACTCGACCAGAACCTCCTTCAAACTTACAAACCACTTATCTAACCAAAGCAACATGCAAGCAAATGCAAGTGTTTAAGAATGAAATAGTCTAGGCATAACTTTTTGTAATTGCTGTCACTTCCATCGGGACATGAAGAAGTACACACTCATTATTAAAGAAATTGAGGCCACACTTTCCATGTCTAGCTGCCATAGTCAAGAATGTGATATCTGTCCATCTATTTTAGGTCTTTAAAACAATTCCAAAATAATTCAGTGATCAAAACTGAAATTACTGGATCACACTGAGAGATTTCATAATGTCAAAATATTTGTAATGATCAAAAGTACATCTTAATTAAATACTGAGACTAAAAAAGGGCTAAGATAGACTTCAGATGAAGAAAATAAGTTAACTGATGAGAAAAGCAAATTATATTTGCCCTTCCTATTCATTCAAAAAACGTAACTGTATTCTAAAAACCATGATTTCCCAGGAAGACCTGGTAGACATAAATAAGCATAGGCAGCTCTGTGATCATGAGTCTTGCAGTACATTTTATACATATTTGCAGTTCACATTTGGTGTCAGACCAAAATATTCCCAGGAGGTGTAAGAGAGTTCCAGAATGAACACAGCTTCTGATGATGGCCTAGAGCTAAACCAAATCCTAGCTCCAAGGCTTGCTAGAACTAAGGTTGGGCTTGCCCCAACAGTGGCCTCCACACTTTCATTTCCTGTTGCATTGGTACATTCTATAAATGCTTTCACATTAAATCCTTTATAAAAGTCCTAGCCAGAGTTGTCTCTTTTTTTAAGCTCACTTTGGGGGAAGCTCTATTAGTATTAATATTCATATTTTCTCAAATATCAGCTGCTAAAAGTCCTGCAGAGATGTAAGTCCAGCGATTCCCTGGTCTCTCACAGATTTCACTTCACTGAGATGGGATATAGTCAGTTCTGAACCGGAGGTCTATCCAAAGTGCGTATCTGCTTGCATGTCTCTCTTTGCTGAACTGTGAATAGGTAGAAATAGTGATTTAGTCACTGCTGTTCCTGCTGTCTGGCACACAGGAAAACCTCAAATGTTGTAAAATAGAATGAATAAATAATTTTGCACAGTAGGATGCCTATACATAAAGACAATATACTACACATTTCGCAAAGCTAGAAGAGGACATTGAATGTTCCACCATAAAGAAATGATAAATGTTTGAAGAGATACATATGTTCTAACCTGATTTAAATATTTCATAATGTACACAGGTACTGAAATATCGCATGGTATTCTATTAACATATACAATTTTCTAAATTTTATTTTTATTTGTACACGTGTGCAGTACACAATAATTAGACTCACTGTGGATAGTTGGTACATGTACATGACACATCTTAATTCTTTTTTTTTACTTCCTCTTTTTCCCTCCCTGCTCCTTCCTTCCATCTTTTTAATTGGTACATGTCTGTAGTACATAATGAGTACATTCATCGTGGGGAGTTGGTACCTGGAGATGACATTTCTTCATTCTTTTTTACTCCTTCCCCTCTCCACCCTCCCCATCCCTGCATCTCTTGAACTCCTTCTCCTATGTACCTATATTTATATATAATATGCACAATTTTTATGTCTTTATGTATTAGTTATAATTTTTAAAGAGTGAATAAATAAATGAGCAAATTTCAATAAATATCACAAAGATCTATGCAGCAGAAAAACAAGTAAGAACTGGAATTCACAATCCTCCTCCTCCTGCCAAAGAAAGCTCTATTCTCTACCAAGATCTCATAGGCCAATTACATATTATGAAATGTAATATGGTATGGTTGGAAAAACTCAGACTTGCGATCTAAGACATAGAACCAGCTGTGGGTTTCTCCTCTTGATCTCAGTTTCCTCATCCAGGCTGGAATACAATACTAAAGTCCCTTTCAGCACTAACAGTCCAATTCTATAAGCCTAGTAGTAACTGAGCCCTGTGGATTACAAACACATTTGAATTTTAGGACATAAACAGTCCTTCTAGCTATGAATATCCAATGGAAGTAAACTAAACAGGGAAACAAAACACCAAAGACACTATGGACATTCACCTAAGCTACCTGAATTACCTGCATTGACCAGGAGCCAGAGCTTGCAACAGGAGGTGAATACAGCAAAGGAATACTAGCTCTTCTCATCCACAAATGTCTTGGGTTCCACAGCACCTGAAATTAAATTGTGACCTTGGTCTTTAACTTAACCTGTCTGTGCCTTATCTGCAAAATGGAAATCATATTAACATCTACCTATCAAGGCTGTTGTTGTGGAGTTTAATTGAACTAATATGCATGTAGTGATGAGCCCAACCTTGCATGCCATAAACACTCAATAAATGTTAAGAAAAGAAAAAGGCTCCAAGCCTGTCCATTCCTCAAATGTGAGCACAACCGCACCACTACCAGAAAACCCCACCCTCTGTTGCTTGCTGTCACACTGTGGTCCCCCCCACACACACACACACATGTGCATTTTTCTGAAGGAAAAGAGGGGAGCCCGATAAGCTTTCTCTTCAAATTCACTCTTAGGCATGGACTTTCAAGATAAATTAATGACCACTTTAACACTGTATTTTATCAAATTTAAGACACATGTTTTCACATTATAACATCTCTAAAATAGGAACACAGCTTACACTTGATGACATCATAGATTCAATGAATATAGTAATAATATTTTTGGCTATTTCCCATTCCAAATATACAGTGTTTCTCAGTTATACAGGCAACTCAGTGAGTTGCCTAATGCAATTTTTGGTGGCCTCCCCTAGAAAATTTACTAATGCTTATAGTATTATTTTTGAGAAAAATTTAATAAAAGAAAATTTGGAAGAATGAAAGCCTTTGTTAAATGGAAACTGCTTATACATCAAGAAGTATTTCAACAATCTTTTGTGTGACCTCAAGACCTCGCGCACCAGCAGGTGCCCGTGCTGCTGAGCGATATCACCGGCCCTTTTTCCCTATGTGGGTTCTGGGAGTCGAACTCCGGCCGTCGCGCTTGCCAGGCAAGCTCTTAGGCCACTGAGCCATCTCACCGGCCCCTATTTCAACAATCTTGAACTAAGTGCTGTTAATTCTTAAAGGACTAGTCAGAAAAAATTTTTTCAGCCACAAATAAAGTCCTAATTAGACTTTCACCAATAACGAGCGAGATCAGTAAGAAGTATGATTTTCTAGATGAGTGGGAAAATCGGCTTCAACCTTTGTTCTTCTAAGTTACTTTGCAGAATGGCAACCAGGCTAGACAGCGAGAAAATCATGTGGCCCTAGACACTCTTATCTTCATGGGAAAAGGAAGAAAGGGAGTGCAGGGGTAAAAATACACAAAGCCAGACACTTCGGAGTCGAAGTACATATGTGTTTGTTTTGCTAATAAAGTACTGGAAAACCACTGCATAAGCCAATGACTGTTCAGTCCTGTGTATAGATAGTGGGCATAATCGCAGCTACACCTTCCTCACATTCCAGTAACTGATCACCCACAATAGCAACAACTGTCTATTCTTACTAATTTTATTGAATTTATATTCTGTCCATCTCTGTTTCTCTTCCAACGCTCCTCTCCCATTCCCTTGAAATCAACGTCTCAAAACTACATCTCCTTTTCTGGAAGTTGTCAGGACTCTCAGCCCAATTCAACCAAGCAGGGCAGGTGACCAAGTGCTTCTCCCCCGCCCCTTGCTCGAGGGAGCGCTCAGCTGGCCAGGACGGGCGCTCCCAGGTCTCAGGAGCCCACAACATGTGACATCCAAAGTCCCCGGCCTCGCTGCGGTCTCGGCACACAGCGGGCTCTCCGCCGGCCCGGCCGGGAGAAGTCTGCGGTCAGAGTTGGGCCGAGGCAGCGGGAGTAGGCGAGGAGCGGGGGCCCAGTCCCGCGATGCCCACCACCCACTCTGCGCAGCGGGCAGCCCGAGCCGGCGCTCCATCCCGGCCTGAACGAGGCGCTCGTCCCGCGGCTTCCACGTCGAGCTTTTATCCCCAGCACCAGCACCACCCCCGCCACAAAAGGAAAGAAAGGAAGTGAGAATCGCCGTCCCTCCTTCTTGTTCGGAAACTCCGGAGTGCGCGCCTGCCCTCCCCGGCCCGGCCGGCGGGGAGCCCCGCGCTGCACCCCTGTCCCCTGGGTCGCCCCACCGCGCTGGACGCTCCGGGCCGACCAGCTGGCGCCCAGTCCTCCACCTCCAAGCGCATCCCGCGGGCTGAGCCTCCCGCGGCCCCGCCTCACCTCGTCCGCCCGAGGCGCCAGCGGGCTCCTTCCCGCCCGGAGTTCCCGGTCCCAACTGGGAAGCCCGGAATTCCCGGCCGAAATGGGGATGGGGTCCGGGAAAGGGGAGGCGCTTGCTCAACTTCTGCGGACTTCACGGCTCTCTGCCCGCAGCCAATCGGCGAGCGCCCTGCGGGAACAACCTTCTCTTCAGCCAATCGGCGGCGAGGCCGGGTACGAGGTCAGCCCCGCCCCTGCTCCTCCTCAATGTCAGCGAACCTTTCGGATCTCTGATCCGCGTCTCGACTGGGGGCATCCTGTTCGCCTTGCACCGGTATTGACCAGTTTTGTGCCTGCCGGTGGCAGAAAGCCGACGAGGATGAAAAAGGACGCAAACGGCCTGCTAACTACCTGCTAAACAGATGCGCGTATCACCTGGAAAAATGTTGCAAGCCCGCGTACTTTGTTTGTTTAACTACATGCGCATTTAGGCGCATTTTCGCAGCTTGTAACAAGCTTTTCAAGCCAGAGACAGTTCTTAGAAGAGTTTAGAATCCAGGTAACCGAGAATCTGAGAAATTCAACGTAGTGTAACCCACCCACACTTAATGAATGGAAATCTGTGTATAGACAAAGCCCAGTGTTCCTGAAAAGTCTTGACAGCCCTTGCAAAAAACCGCCTGAAGCCCAAATGTAGTCCCCCAATAAGATTATGGCCCTCCTGTGTTCGCAACTTTCTCCACCACTTACACTTTTCTCACACACTGCTCTCTCCAGTTGGAATTTTTCTCTGTATCCTTTGCTTCACATAGCTATCAAATTCCTAATCATTCTTCGAAAGGCTTTTTGTGGATGGCCGTGCAGGTCTCTCACACACTGTAACAGGACAAGGAGGGGTGATCTGGCTTGCAATCCACAAATAACTTAGGTCACCCCTGGACCTTCTGGATCATTGCACCTAATTAAGTCGTCACCAAGAATTAAGTTATCACCAAGTCTTGCTTCTGGTGCTTTGTATCTCAGCCAAAGAAAATAAAGAAGCCATCAGGGAAAATTGTCTGCTATGAGCAGGCGTTTAAGAAATTCCGCTCTGGGTGAAAAACTTCGGCATCTGGCTGTATGAAGCCTCCCACAGTGGCAACCATAACACACACTGAGAATGCCAGGACCTGAGCATGGCATAAGACAAGGCTACAGGTAAGTGTGCGTGGTTGACACCCTGCCCAGGCCCACTGGAACAAGGTTCTGAAGGTGGAGAAGCAAGTTCCATTGGCCAGCAGTCAACAACTCCAAGTTCCCACCTGCCCCACTACACTTTGCAAGCATAAGCTATACTTCACCAAGAGACCCAATACTTTCTTCCTAGATGTAGGGTCCCCTCACTCAGGGTCTGCCCAAATAACTCCTTGGGAATGCCAAATCAATAAATAAATCAATGAAGGCATCCCTTCATCCAGTGTTTCCCAGCTCTGTTATTAATGTCATCACCTTCCTCCTCACTCCTTCACCAAGTTAAAATCCCATTTGCTTCAGTTCTTCACCTGCCCATCAACCTGACCCACTGCTGATTTTGTCCTTTAAAAACCCACCACCATCACCCTACTTCAAACCCCTTTTAGGCACCACCTAACATCCTGGACCGTATTTCTTCAAACATGCAACTTTAATCTCTCATTTGCCTCAGGAAAAAGCTTCCGGGTCTACAGACTATTCAAGAAAAATAGCCCAAAATCCTTCACACAAAGTTAGTTGCTTCAAAACATGGCCAAAATCAACTGCCTTAGCTTCATTTCTGCAGCAAAACCAAGCTTAAACACTGAAACATAGTCTAAACACAGCTGAAACACAGCTTTGCTCTCTTCCTGAGGCTCAATAGTCTACTTAAGAATCCTTGCTTCTCCCCACAAGTTGTAAATCACAGGCAATTCAGTTTTCTAAGAAAGCCTCAATTCCCTTGTATATTAATAGGATAATGATAGGAGTCACTTCAAGGAGTCCTTATGAGGACAAAATGTCATGGTGATCGAAGTGTTCTACACAGTGCCAAAAACCCTGGAAATTGTCATTTATTTCTCCCAAGTATCTCATTTTGTAATTATCTGTAATTTTAATTCACAAAAATGTTTACCTCGCTGAAACTAACTCATCCTTTAGGGTCCAGCTCAAATGCCACATCACCAATGAAAACTTCTCTGAATGTGATCTGTCTCTTCTCTTTCAGGTTTCTTTCTTATTGTGCTTATCACAGTCATCTTTATGGGATAGTTGTTTATCTTCTCTGCATCCCTCACCTGCTATCACCTCCTTTCTTTTGCTCCTTGCTTCAGTACAACACCACGCATATAGTTGGCCATACAGGGTGTTAGGGAGATGTAGGTGGTACAATCCAACTGAATGAATTAGGCATGAAGGGACTAAATGTGTACAAGGGCTAAAGAAGGGGGCAAGATTGGTGACACATTATGGCACAATCAATAGCAATAACTACTACTTGAGTACAGCCAGGGGAAGAGATATTTCAGAAAGAGCTCTAAAGTGCGACGGCTGTAGTTGTAGGGAGTGCCACCCACCAACAGTGTTTGCGGCAGGGATGAAGCTGCCTAAGGAATCACTAACCCTGCCCAAAGAGGGACCTCCCTAAGGCAGGAATCAATAAACATTTTCATGTAAAGTGTCAGAAAATAAAAATTTTAGGCTTTGCAGTCCATATCATCTTTGTCTCTACTACCAAGCTCTGGTGGTTACTGTGACCACAGCTATACACAATACTTAAATGGATGTGTGTGTGGTGGTATTCCAGTAAAATTTAACTTATAGAAATAGAAAATAAGCTTCAGGCAGGCTATGGCCTCAGGGCCAGAGATACCTCTGGCAGGGAATGCATAACCCTATTTCACTGTCCTCCCGCACACTTCCTCTCCTGCTGGTGCCTTCTACTAATGGAATACTCCATGAAGAGTCAGAGGGCTAAAAGAGTCCATGAAGGTTACCTCCTATCCCGAGGGGAGGGAAGAACAGAGCTGGTGAGAAGGGGACAAAAATTCTGCAGATTTTGAAGAAGCATATCCAGCATTAGAGGGGTTCAGCTGTTGCTTGTTGAAATGGATGAATCAAATGTCTCATCCCTGTAAATCCAATTAGAAATTGTTGAACACTTTAATTTACATTTTAATATTTTGAGACTCTCATAAAGAAGAAAAAGTGTGATATTTAACTTTCTGTTTCTGATTTATTTCACTTAACATCATAGTCTCAAGGTCCATTTATTTTTCTGCAAATGGTATGATTCCATTCTTCTTTATAGCTAATGTTCCATTGTGTATATATACCACATTTTCTTTATCCATTCATCTGTTGATGGGTATCTAGGCTGCTTTCAGACTAATAAAAATTGACTGAACACTCATGGAAAATTTGCCAAAAAATGTATTCCTGCATAAGCAAAGCTAGGAACGGGCCCTGGACATGGTGACTCCATCAAGGACTTGTGAGGCTGTCTGCTTCTCTCTTCCTTTACTTTAGAATCCCACATACCTCTGGCCAGCTTCCAACAAGAGGAAACATTAACCTGGCCAAAAATGCTTCTCTTGTGAATTTCGATGTATTGTTCAAATGTTTGATGTGTTCAGGATGTTGAAAAAAATATGTACATGAAAAATATTATTTTTTAAAATAGGGAATTTTAAACATTTTTCACCATAGTGACATTCATTGCAATAAAAATGGCAGGTCTCAGAAATTTCTTCACAATGAAAAGGAACAATGGAAGAGAGAAAAAACAATCCTTGGATATATCCTAAGTCAGCTCCCACTGTCAACCCCTCAGACTCCCTCAATATGAGAAACCCCTTCCACCCATCTAGATGCTGCTCCTGCAATAGGGAAATTGACGCTGGGCCCCTCACACTGCTTCTCTTTCTCTTTCACTGGCTCTGCTTTCTCTCGGACTTAGTTCTTTACTGTGGTTCTTTCTGAAATGTCCTAAAGGGCAGTAGATAAAAGAAGTAAATAGAAACTAGACCTAACCCCTGTGTCGTCACTCACTAGGGTGCCCCTTTGCCTCTTTTAGCCTCATTTCCCCCTCTCAGGACAGTGAGGGAATAACATAGGGTTGTCGAGGTCAGACAATGCGCGTCCTCAGTATATGTGACTAATGTTGGGGCTTGCTGTTTTATTCCATTCCATCCTCCCTTCCCTTTTTGTCTTGTTCAGACAGTCTCCTTAAACAAATTAGTCATAAAGAGTAAAGAGGTGCATATTTGGGATGAAGAAGAAATCCAACATGCTCCTAAATTTGTTCTATTTATTTTGCAAAATTTTGTATTTCTTACATTTTTACAATTTCACCTATAACATACCCACAATAATAAATTATTCTACTTTTAATAAATAGAGCTTTACAAAACTCAAAAGTGAAAATTAAAATATACAAAAGTATGAAGTAGTTTAGATAAACAAGTTTTTTGGTTTGGTTTGGTTTGGTTTGGGTTTCTTCATTTTTAATTTTTTTATTAGAACATGTTTGCAGTTCATGCAGTTTATAGTCCTCTTGGAGAGTGGTTACAAATACAGGAAAACAAGTTTTTAAAGGAAAATTACTATTGTCACCTAACTCCCAAATTTTCTTAAGAATGCAACATACCTTGTCTATCTTTAAAGAATTTTAAAATTCACTCAGGTGAGACAAGAGCAAGAAGCAACTACAGGTAAATATAAATTGAATTCCTATAACCAAGTTGTGAGTGAAGAGAGTGATGTTCAGGTGATTGTTCTACCAACATCTGCCATCTTAGATAAAAGAAGAGAGTGTAACAGAAAATGGCTCCCCCAGCCAGTATACTTCAGTTTCTTAGTTGCCCAGGTAATAGTTTCTGTTGCAGTTCAGGTTGCTTCTGACTCCTAGAAACAGCTGGTCACTGTGATGCATAGCTGGTCACTATGGTACATATTGTAAGAACCAATGCCCTATGGACAAGCCATTCTGCCTCTGTACTTCCTGCTCGCTTATCCCGTATAAGCCCTAGACCATCAGGGATCAGGGCCTGATATTCTGGGAATGATCCCAATCAGTGCCCATCGACATAAATAAATCTGCCTCCAAATCCTGAGTGTTGTTTCAGTGTTTCTGTTTGCCATTGCAAGAGAACATTAATTCCTAGTTAATTAGATGCTATATTAATATGAGAAAATTGAGGAAAGGCAAATTTTTGGATATAATCTCACTGATATATGATGGATCTGATGTATCCAAATCAAGAAAAAAATTGTGTTCTTCCTCCACCCTCACCTTTCCTGAGAAAAGTCTCAAAATAGATGATGCCTTGAAGGATGAAGATTGAAGAAGGGGGAAAGTAATGAAAGCAAAATAATACACATATATGATCTTTCTAGAGGTTGAGCTGGGAACAGCCATCAAATCAGCTTTAGGAGATAAGAAAAATCAGAATTTTCTCTCCAGTCTGGGTGAACTGAAGAAAAGCAACATTTTTATAATAGTCATCTGACTATTGAAATAAGAAAGGAGAAAAAAGAATATAATTTTTCTGCAGTGAAGAATTAGTAGCTAAGGAAAATAATCACAAGATAGGCAAGGTCAAAGCAAAACACAAGGTGCAAAAAAAAAAAGTGGGAAAGGTATCTGAGATATTGCAGATATTGACCTGACTCTCAAAGTACTTGCCATCTATATAGCTTCTCAGAAACGATGTAATAGAACTTGAAAGGAAGAGAAAAAGAACAACAAAGGAGATGCTCTCAGTGGATATTGTCATGTTGGCACTGCCCACACCAGGCACAAGCCTATGTTATCATTTACATGTGCATCTGATAGGGGAAGGATTTGAAGCAATAATATGTAAAGAACTTTTACAAATCAACAGTGTAAAAAATAAAATAAAATGAGAAGAGAATTTAAATTGATAATTCTCCAAAGAAGAAATACAAATGATCAATAAAGAAACTACAATGAACTCAGTATCATTAGCCATTACAGAAGTACAAATCAAAACCACTATAGGCGACTCCCGGAACCCACATACGAAAAAGGGGCCGGTGATATCGCTCAGCGGCACGGGCGCCTGCTGGCGCGCGAGGTCCTGAGGTCGACACCCCCGGTACCCACAAAAAAAAAAAAAAAAAAAAAAACACTATAGGACATCACTTCACACCCACCAACATGGCTATAATCAGAAACACAGATAATAAAAAGAACTGGTGAAGATATGGAAACTTTGGAACATACATATATTACCGGTAGGAAATAAAATGGTGCAGCCCATTTGGAAAAACAGATTGGCAGTTCCTTTGATGCCTGAGCGGAGTTACCATTTCACTCAATGATTAAATTTCTAACTATGTATCCAAAAGAAATGAAAATATATATCTACAAAAGAAATTTGCACACAAGTATTCATAATAATTATTCAGATATCAAAAATGGAAGCAACATAGATGACCATTAGTTGATTACATCTCCTGTAATCAAAATGTGATATATAATACAGTGGTATTTTTCCAGTAATAAAAAGAAATGAAGTACTAACACATGCTACAACATGAGTGAACCTGAAAACAGTATGTAATTTGACTAAGCTTAAAAAAAGCATGCAAAAAACCTGCAACATATTAAAATCCCAAAAAAGGAAGATCTATAGAGAGAGAAAGCAGATTCAAATTTGCCAAAGAATGGAAGAGATGAGAAGATCATGAGAGGACAGCAAAAAGTGTGGAGTACCTTTTTGTGGTAATTTAAATGTTCTAAATTTGGATAGGGCATTGTTATACAAATCTGTGAGTATAGTAGAGGCCACTGAATTGTATAGTTTAAATAGGTACATGGTATGGGATATGAATTATAAATTATGCTGTGGCAGCTGTTTAAAAAGAGACAAAACAGGTAGCGAGCCAGATTTGACTCTAGTAGTGGTAGAACTTAGTGTACAAAAGAATCACCAGAAGGACTTATTACTGCAAAGATCTGTGGGCCTCTCAAGAAGTACTGGACTTGGTAGGTCTGTGGCAGGTCACAGTAATCTATATTTCTAGCATTCTTCCACATAGAGCTCATGCTATAAGTCAAGGGACCAGACCTTAGTAGTCACTGAGCTACATCCTTGGCCCCTTCACATTTTCAAATATATAAATTATATATATACATATGTATGTAATTTTTGTGTATATGATATATACAAAAAATTGCTTATAGGAAATCATGAGTTTCTAAAAGTTTTCCATAGAATATCAATGAAAAATATGCTGCCACTGATCATAAAGGACATTAAAATCATAATCCTAATGCTTTGTCATAGGAGAAGAAAGAAGCATGATCAACAACAAGTGGCAAAATAAAAGGAGTGAAAGTATGGGTTGGAATCTGAAAAGCGTATACTTTTGAAAGTTCTAAGGAAGAAACTGAAAAGTATGAATACAATGTAAAAGGGCAAAAACACAAACAATAATGTAATTACACAATAATAAAATAAGAAAATTTAGCACATTTAAATATCTATACCCCAATTTGAGTGTTAAACTTATAGAATTTCTCGAAGTCCATACAAGAACCCAATGGGTAGATACTGAAAGCTCCAGTTACATGAGGGAGGAAACTGAGGCATAAAGAAGTTAAGTGAGAACATTCTCACCAGTTCCTAAAGGCTAAGCTGGAGCCAAAACCCTGGTGCACTCCAAAGCTCACGGTCATTGTTACTATGCTTTGATTCCTCTCACAACAAAATTAATTAGTAGAATGAAGATTACATTAGGTTTTGTTGTTTTAAGTAGGACAAATCCTTTTCTCCTAAATTTCTAATTCTCCATAGAACTTGCCTGCTATAAATGCTCTTCTACCATGAAATCTTTCAGCCTATACAGGTCATAATTCTTCAGATACAACCCCTAGCACAAAAGGTAGGGGGAAATGGAAGCATGTGATCCTAAGGTTCTTACATTAATACATTAGACATGAAATGGTATAACATTAGCTGAAGAAAAACTGGTTAGTTGAAAATATAGATGGTAAAGTCTAAAGCAACCACTAAAGTAATAAAATAAATAATAAAATGGACACAGATATAGTTAGTAAGACAAAAGGGAAAAGGAAAAGGAATTGTTAAAAAATAAATCTGTCTGAAAATTAGCAGAAAAATTGAAAAATAAAGAAACAGGGAGCAGATGGGATAAATAGAAAATAAATAACAAGGTGGTAAATTTTAATCCTACCATATTAATAATTATATCAAATGTTAATGGTTAAAGCATTTCAATGAAACTGTCAGTTTGGATTTAAAAAATCAAGATCTAACTCTATGCTATATAACTAGAAATCTATTTTCAATATAAAATCCCAGTATATTAAAAATAATGCATGAAAAAACATACTATGCAAACACAAAGAAGAAGAAATCTGAAGAATTACTAACATCCAAAAATATAAATTTCTGATCAAAGAGTATTACCAATCCCAGAGATAAAATGGGGTACTTTACAATATAAAAGGTAGTACACATATAAAACAGCTAAATATAAGAACAAAACCATAAAACTAGAATAATACATAACAGAAATTTTTTTTATCCTGGGATAAAAAAGTAAAAATCACAAGAGAAAAAATTATAAATTAGATGTCATCAAAATTAAAACCTTGCTCTTTGAGACACTTTTAAGAGATGACAAAGCTGGACATATACTTGGAGAATACTTGCACACTACATGTCCAATAAAGAACTTGTATCTAGAATATATAAAGGACTATTACAACACAATAATAAATTATAAACCGACCATGTTTTAAATGGATAAAAGATTTAAACAAACATTCACCAAAAAATACATGGCTGGAAAATGAAGACATATTTAAATATCACAAGTCAACAGGGAAATGATAATTAAAACCACAAGGAGGGCCGTTGAGACAGCTCAGTGGCATAAGTACCTGCCTGGTAAGTGCGAGGTCCTGAGTTCGACTCCCAGAACCCACATATGAAAAAAGGGCCGGTGATATCTCTCAGCCGCACAGGTGCCTGCTGGCGCGCGAGGTCCTGAGGTCGACCCCTGGTACCCACAAAAAAAAAAAAAACCCACAAGGATATACCTCCACATACACAGAAAAATTACAAGGCCTCTAGAGTTGTTGAGAAATAAACTTCTGTTTTTCACCTAGTCTGTGGTATGTTGTTATAGCTGCCCAAGCTGATTGATGACTGACACCTCAGGGAGATTTTAATCAAGAACAACAAGGACCTTTACTCCAAGAACAACAAGTGATCTGATGAGAAGCTTGGGTAATGCTGTCTGAGAAACTGCTGTCTCGGAGCTCCCAGTAAACAAAAGCATATTAAAGAATCTGGGAAATGCTGAGAGAGAGACAAAAGAAAGAAAGAAGAAAGAAAGGAAGGAAGAAAGAAGGAAAGAAAGTAAGAGGAAGGAAGAAAGAAAAGAGAGAGGAAGGAACAAAAAAGGAGAAAGAAGACAGAGAGGAAGGAAGAAAGAAAGAAAAAAAGAAAAAGAAAACCAAAAGGGGGAAAAAAGAAACCTGTTTGAGATAGGAATTTTTTATCCAGACTATTAATTTATCTTGGAATCCATTTCCTGAATAAACCTGTTTGGGAAGTTTTTGTGTCCAATATTCTTTTGAGAAGTTTGTCTGTAGGAAGAATAACAATGACAGGCCTTACTGCTTGCTGAGAAGTAAAAAATCAAGGGAAAGATTTTTATAACCAAGGTTTAATTTTTAAATAAACATATGGTAAAATCTACCTTCTTTTTTTTACAGCTCCATGAATTTTAGCACATGCGTGGGTTCATATAACCACCACTACAATTTAAAATGCTGTCATACCTCTCTCAAAAATTCATGCTATACTATCTTTGGTAGTAATATCCTGCTCATATCCCTAACCTTGGCAATACTGATGAGTTCTCTGTTGCTATTACTTAGCTTTCTATGACAAAATACCTGAGATAATCAATTTTTTAAAAAGCAAAGGTTTATGTTAGCTCATAGTTTCAGAGGATTTCAATACATGGTCACTTAACCGTATTGCTTGGGGCCTGTGGCAGCACAGAAAAACAGGGCAAGAACACATGACAGAGGAGATTTTCTCATCTCATGCAGACCAGAAAGCAAAGAGAAAGACAGAAAGAAACTTGGGTCCTAATATCTTTTTAAAGACACAAACCTAATCACCTAACTTCCTTCCACTAGGCCCCATCTCCTAAAATTTCCACCACCTTCCAATAGTGCCATGGGCTCAAGATCAAGCCTTCAACACATGAGCTTTTGAGGAACATTAAGAACAAAACTACAGTAGGTGCTATAGTTTTGTCTCCTCAATATGACATATAAATGGACTTACTGGGTTTATAATCTTTCACTGAGCATAATGCTTTTGAAATGTATCCAATTTGCTCCATATATGTACAGTTCATTTCTTTCTGTTTTTGAATAGTAGCCCACAGTATGGATGTACCCCACTTTGTTTATTCACTCATTTGCTAAAAGGCTTTGGGGTTATTTCCATCCTTTGGTAATTATGATTAGAGCTACTCATAGATGCAGGTTGCTTTGTTTTCATTTTTCTGCCTTAGGAGGAGGGTTGTCTGATCATAGTGTAACTTTGTAAGACTCTTACAATATATTTTCATATGCTATTTGCCTCCAAATAGCCTCTTTGGAGAAATATCTTTTCATGTATTTTGCACAATTCTAATCAGGTTTTTCTCTTTCTCTTGAGTTTTGAGTGACAGACATTATATATTCCAGACACAAGTCTGTTGAAGATATTTGGGTTATAAATATTTTATTTCGGTCTCTAACTTATCCTTTTATTCTCTGAATAATGTTTTCCACAGAACAAAAGTTTTTAGTTTTGATGAATTCTAATTTATTACTTTTTTCTTTTATTGACTATGTCTTTGATGTCATCCAAAAACCCTTGTTTACCCCTAGAGCATAAAGATTTTTTCTCAGATAATTTCTAAAAACCTCTAAGGATTCAAGTGATATAAATTTATGGTTTATTTTAAATTGATTATGTGAGTGGCTTTTTGTTGCTCTTTGTTTGCACTGGAAATTGAATACAGGGCCTTACTCGTGCTAAGCATACACTGTACAACTGAGCTACACTCTTCCTTTATAAAAATTTTTACTGGATATCAAATTTGTGTTTGGCAGTTCTTTTCTTCCAGTACTTAAAAAATGTGGGATTTCTTTTTCTCTTTCATAATTTCTGATTTTGTCATTGGAATCACTGTTCCCCTAGAAATAATATGTCATCTTTTGGCAGGGACTATCTTTCAAGACTTTTTCTTTAATTGACAGCAGTTACAGATCTGAATTACTTTGCATCTATCCTATTGGAGTTCACTGAGTAACCAACCATCTTGAATCTATAGGTTTATGTCTTTTGCCAGGTTTGGACATTTTTATTGGTACATATTAGTAATGCAGAATAACAGGATTCATTTTGGTAGATAAGTACATGTAAATAACATAGTTTGATTATTTTAATCCCCATTAACCTACTCTTCCATCCCCCCCACCTTGATCCTTTTCCCCATCTCTAAAATCTGTGTTCTAGTTTTCTGTCATCTCTCCTTTATTTTTTATTGATTTTTAGATTTAATATTTAACTCTCCGAGATTCTTTAAACTTGATGATTTATAATTCAATTCCTTCCATTTTCCTGTAAATGACATTGTTCTTTTTCATGACTTGGAAATTTTTCAGCTATTGTTTCTTCCAATATTTTTGTCCACCTCATACTCCATCTTTCCCCTCTTTGTCCTTTGATGACACAAAGTTGGACATTTTGGTTTTGTTCCACAGGTCCCTGACACTTTGTCCTTTTTTTTTTAATCTTATTTCTTTCCAATAGTTCAGGAAGTATTATTTTCATTGATCTCGCCTCAGGTTCACAGACTTTCTTCTGTCATCTCCATTTTGCTATTAATCCCATCCTGTGAGTTCTTTCTTTTAGGTTACTGTATTTTTTTATTCTAAAATTTGTATTTGGTTCTTCTTTCTATCTCTTATATCTTCCCATTCTTTTTAGGAGAGTTCCTCTATTGCTTCTTGGAGTATATTTATAACAGTTACTCTAAAGTTTTGTCAGATAAATACAACATCTGCATCACCTCAGCATTGATATCAGTTAGTTATCTTTTTACTATGGAGTTTGAGATTTTTCTAGTTCTTCGTATGACAAATAATTCTGGACTACCCCCTAGACATTTGAATTCTAAGTTATGACAATCTGGCTCAGGTTTAAATCTTGTGTAAAATGCTTATAGTTTTATCCTGATGGGCTCAGCCTGCAAGTTCAGACCAGTCACCTACTGTGTGTTTTGGCCCCAGTGTCAGATCTATTTTCAAAGTTATATGTGTGCCACCCAGTGGCCCACCTGGAACACACTTAGTGCATTATTAAATCCAATACACTATTTAGGATCAAATTCAGTCCAATGTAACTGACCTCTGAGCCCAGCAGGCAATAAACAACATTATGTGGTCGTGTTCACAGTTTCGTCTCTCTCTGACATTCCCAGTATTTTCTACTTTCCTGGGGCTCCATTTTTTAGTCCTCTAGTCAGAAAGCTGGAGTTACCCCTCTCTGCCACACATTTTCCATAACAGTACAGGACCAAGTAACAAGAAGACAGTTAAAAAAAAAAAAAGAGCAAGAGGGTTAGCCCATCCTTTTGGTATCACTGCTGCTCCAATCAAGGAAGTTTCATGTCCGTCAAGTTAAACTCTCTTAGGAGACTTACCAAAGGACATTTAGTCCTTTCCTCATGCTTAAACTCTCTAGTTTAAGCAATCTAGAGAATGTGCTCCTCTTTCTGACCAACTTACTGTTCATTTCTAAGCTTCAGGTTGCTTGGATTATGGACTAGGAGTATTAGAGCCTAGAAAGAAAGATAAAGTTATTGATGGTTTCATTCTACATCAAATTCTTGTTTCTTCCTCAAGCCACCTTCTACTCTTAACTTTTCAGAAACTTTAAACTGCTAGCCCTTGCATTCTTTCCAGAATTTATAGCTATTTTGAGTGGGAATGGAACAAACTAAATTCATCTTACACAGACTTGAATTTGTACTAAACTGTTATCACAGAAAATGCCCCCTCCCCCCAGCCAGTATATTTCAGTTTCTTAGTTGCCCAGGTAATAGTTCCTGTTCCAGTTCTGGTTGCTTCTGGTCTCTTAGAAACAGCTGATCACTGTGATACATAGCTGGTCACTATGATGCAAATTGTGAGAACCAATCCCCAATTGACAAGCCATTCTGCTTCTGTAATTCCTCCTTGCTTATCCCATATAAGCCCTAGACAACCAGAGATAGGGGCCTGATATTCTGGAAATGATCCCGATCAGTGCCTGTCAACGTAAATTAATCTGCCTCCAAATCCTGGGTGTTGTTTCAGCGTTTCTGCTTGCCGTTGCATTATAATGGGACTTGAGGACATTTATAGGTTTAGGTAGAGCGTGATTGAAGAGGAAAAGAATAAAAATACTAGGAAAGTTAATAATTGGCTTAGTAGGATCCAGGAGTAAATTTGAAGTGAGTGACAGGGTCAAGAACAGAGAGGAAAAGATGAAAGTTGGAATGGAGGAATACATCTACTGAAACGGGCAAAATGAAGAAAATAGTTAAAATATAAAGGAACATATTGACTTATCTCATACTCTTCACTGAAAGGTAAGATAATTTAGTAGCAGCAAGAAAAGGTTGGTTTAGGAAACTAGAAGTAATAAAAATATTTAAATATAATTGCTATACTGGAGCATTAAGGGTCATTTAAGAATGGAGAAAAATATGTACCATAACTATGGAAGCACATGGAGATATATTGGAAATCAGTAATATAATTAGAAGATGTACTCCATCCTATTCGCAGATGACATGATACTCTACATAGAAGACCCCAAAAACTCCACCAAAAGACTTCTAGAATTAATAACCAAATTCAGTAGCATAGCTGGATACAAAGCCGACATTCAAAAATCAATAGCATTCCTGTACACAAACAACAAAGTCACTGAGAGAGAAATTAGGGAAACCACACACTACACAATAGCATAAAAGAAAAAAGGAACTCCTTAGGAATCAATCTAACAAAGGAAATAAAAGATCTATATGTTGAAAATTACAGCAATCTGAAAAAAGAGATCAAAGAGGATATCAGAAAATGGAAAGATATCCTTTACTCATGGATAGGAAGAACCAACATTGTGAAAATGGCCTCCCAAAACTGTTACATAAATTTAATGCAATCCTGATCAAAATACCATCAGCATACCTCAAAGATCTAGAGAAAACATTCCTAAAATTCATTTGGAAACAGAAGGGAACTAGAATAGCAAAGGCAATCCTGGGCAACAATGGCAAGGTAGGAGACATCACAATCCCTGACTCAAAATTATACTACAAAGCTACTGTGATATAATCAGCATGGTCTTGGCAAAAAAAACAAGCCTGAGGATCAGAGGAACAGATTAGAAGATGCAGACACAACTACAAACACACTCAGCCACCTTATCTTTGATAAGGGGGTCAAACATGTTTATTGGGAGAAAGACAGTGCCTTTAATAAATGGTGCTGGAAAAACTGTCTATCTACATACTGAAGACTAAAACTAGACCCATGTCTATCACCATGCACTAAACTAAAGTCAAAATGGATCAAAGATCTAAATATTAAAACAGAAACACTGAATCTACTGGCAGAGAAAGTAGGTAGAAATCTTGAAGACATGGGGGTAGGCAGAGAATTCATGAACAGAAACCAAACTGCATGGGAAACACTTCAAACAATCAACAACTGGGATCTCATCTTATCAAAAAGCTTTTGCACATCAAAAGAAATCACCAACAGAAAAGACAACCCACAGAGTGGGAAAATATTTTAGCCAATTGTCCCTTAGACAAAGGACTTCTATCTAGAACATTCAAAGAATTCAAAAAAAATCAGACCCCCCTAATTCAAAGACCCAATCCAAAAATGGGCATCTGAGATGAAAATGCACTTCTCAGATGAAGAAAAAGGAACCCTTCTCCACCGTTGGTGCAGAATACCTTCTGGTATTCTTGGTATTTTCCCAGAAGAATTAAAAACATCATACCACTGCAATATATGAGCACCCATGTTTTTGTTTTGTTTTGTTTTGTTTTGTTTTGTTTTTGTGGGTACCAGGGGTTGACCTCAGGACCTCGCACGCCAGTAGGCACCCGTGCCATTGAGCAATATCACCGGCCCTGCACACCCATGTTTATAGCAGCACGATTTGTAATAGCTAGATCTTGGAAACAACCCAAATGCCCATCAACCCAGGAATGGATAAAAAAGATGTGATACTTTTATTCAATGGAGTACTACTCAGCTCTAAAGAAGGATAAACTTGAGACTTTTATAGGTAAATAGACGCAACTTGAGACCATAATCATAAGTGAAATAAATCAGACTTACATGTGTAAACATTGTATTGTCTCCATAGTGTAAGAAGCTGAAAGAGTAAGTAAGATCCAAAATGTACAAAAGATATTGGGAAATGGGAAGAAACTGTTCAAAAGGAAGGAGAATGTGGGATGGGGGAAAGGAGAAAAGAAGGAAGGGAAAAGGAAAAATAAATAAATAAATAAATAAATAAATAAATAAATACACACACACATGATAGTTAAGATAGTTATACTACTAACTTCTATTAGTTCACTGAAAAGAAAGGTTTGTGCTTATATTGTTTGATTTATTTTTCATGCCTATATTTTGTAATCTGAGCACCTGCTTTGAAGATAACAATATGCAACGTCTTAACCACTGTTACTCTCCTACTAACTTGTTTTGAAATTTTGTATCATTGTTTTTATTTGTTTTTTCTCTTTAAACTAAAAAAAAAATAATTCGTATTTAAGGGCCGGGGATATAGCTCAGTGGCACAGCACCTGCTGGGCAAGTGTGAGGTCCTTAGTTCAGGACTTATATCTAGACCATATAAAGAACTGAAAAAAATCAGGCCCCCCAAATTCAAAGACCCAATCCAAAAATGGGCATCTGAGATGAACACACACTTCTCAGATGAAGAAATACAAATGGCAAATAAATACATGAAAAAATGTTCAACTTCATTGGTCATTTGAGAGATGCAAATTAAAACAACACAGAGATTCCATCTTACTCTAGAAAAAATGGCTATCATCAAGAAACCAACCAATAACAAATGCTGGTGGGGCTGTGGGGAAAAAGGAATGCTTTTCCACTCTTGGTGAGAGTGTAGACTGGTACAACCACTGTGGAAATCAGTGTGGAGATTACTCAAAAAACTAGGATTCGATGTCCCATTCAACCCAGCTATTCCCCTTCTGGGGAAAGAATTAAAAACATACCACAGCAATATATGTGCACCCATGTTTATAGCAGCACAATGTGTAATAGTTAAATTTCAGAAACAACCCAAATGGCCATCAACTGAGGAATGGATAAAAAAGATGCGATATTTTTATACAATGGAGTACTACTCAGCTATAAAGAAGGATAGCCGGGGATATAGCTCAATGGCACAGTGCCTGCCTGGCAAGCACGAGGTTGTGTGTTCAATTCCCAGTACCAAAAAGAAAAAAAAAAAAAAAAGAAGGATAAACTAGAGTCTTTTATAGGTAAATGGATGCAACTAGAGACCATATTCATAAGTGAAACAAATGAAGCTCGCATGTGTAAACTGTGTATTGTATCCCTAGTATAAGAACCTGAAAGAGTAAATAAGATCCAGAATCTACAATAGATATTATAAAAGGGAAAGAATCTGCTCAAAAGGAAAGAACAACTGGAATGGGGGAAAGGAGAAAAGAAGGAAGGGAAAAGAAAAAAAATATATATATATGTATACTCAAGATAGCTAAGATAATTACACTACTAATTTTTTTAGTTCATTGAAAAGAATGGTATGTGCTTATATTGTTTGATCAATTTTTCATGCCTATATCTTGTAATCTGAGCAACTACTTTGAAGATAACAATATGCAATATATTAACCATTGTTAATTTCCTATAATCTTGTTTTGAAACTTTGTATCATCATTTCTATTCTTTTTTTTTCCTCTCTTTAAAATAAAAAAAGAAGATGTACTCCATCTTTAAAACTGGGTTAAAGAACCCAAATAGATGGGTTTTCCAAGAGATAATTTTATCAATAGAGTAATAAGAGAAGGAAAGAGAGGCTGAGAACTGAATGCCATACATAGCTGAGAGGGTTTACTCTCTTATTTCTTTGGTTAAGGATACAAATGAAAGCAGAAAAGATTTAAGAGGAAATAAAAATATCAAAAATAAAAAAAACGCAAGCAAATCTAAAAACAATACAGGTCTAGAAGAAGTTAAAGTTGACTGATCAAGAGCTGGTGAGATGGCTCAGTGGCGTAAGCGCCTGCCTGGCAAGCATGAGGGCCCAAGTTCGACTCCCGGAACCCACAAAAGAAAAAAAGGACCAGTGATATCGTTCAGTGACACAGGCGTCTGCTGGTGCACGAGGTCCTGAGGTCGACCCCCGGTACCCACACAAAAAAAAAATGTTGAGTGTTTAAAAGGTTACCAACATGAATGTGGAAATGTTCCAGATTAATAAAGTCCAACACGTAGTTGTATTTATGGCTAAGCTAGAAAGAAAATTATTATGACATTTTTATATTGACAGTAAGAAATCAGATAAGCAGACTACTAAGTTACAGGCACTATAGTTCTTGAGGAATATTGGTGAATGATAGCAATGAATCTAGGCAGAAGATGGTAACAGAAAAAAGCATGGAAGAGATGGAGGAACATCAATAAATAGTAAACCAAGACTGCTTATGTGGAAGACACATTGAGAGGACCTGATATGGATACAGAAAGTTAAAGAAGGTATCGTTCAACTCTAGGTATAAGCTTCTGCACAGAAGTTAAGGTAAGTGGAGCTGATGATGCACCCAAGACTCTACAGTGAGTGGCTCAGAGCGATCAGCATCGATCATCAGATTTATGCCATCTGAGCATTGTATATGGTAAATAAGTGTCCAACACTTTGTCTCTAATGTGATAGCTCAGCCTCTTCTGAATTCAGGAGATAGGTTTTTCTCTTACTTTCATCTTTTCTGTTCAGAATAGTCCTTTCTTGCCACCACAGCCTTCTATTGATATATCCATGGGTAATAATACTTCAGTCAATCTCCCCTTGTCCAATTTACACATATAAATTCTTTAACATTTTATATCCTAGTGCAACCAGGTTCACACTTTCTTTTATATCATGACAAAAAAAGCTACATGAGATTTATCCTATTAACAGATTTTTCAGTTAAAAATGTTGTTTATTTTATGTATATTGACTTGCAGCAGATCTGTGGAACATTTTGATTTGCATGACCAAAACTCTATGTCTATTCAACATCAGTCTCCATTGTACCCTTCCCCTAGTCTTTAGAGCCTCCATTAACTTTCTGCTTCTATAAGCTTGACTACTTTAGAAACCTCGTGTAGGTGGAATCATGCAGTAAATGTCCATTTGTGACTGGCTTATTTCATTTATCACAGTAACCTCAAGTTCCATCGATGTTGTAGTCCATAACATGAATTTTTCTTTCTTTCAAAAATAATGGAATGAGGTAATATTGTATGTATATATCCCATTGTCTTTATCTTTTCATCAGTTGATAGACATGCAGGTTGATTCTGTGTTTTGGCTATTGTGAACAATGCTCCAGTAGATGTGGGGGTGCAGGTATATCTTCGAGATCTTGATTTGGATATATACCTAAGAGTTGGATTGCTGGATCATAGGATAAGTCTGTTTTTAATTTTTTGAGAAGTCTCAATATTGTTTTCCATTATGTCTCTACCAAATTATATTCCCACCAACAAAGTACAAGGGTTCCCTTTTCTCTACATCCTCACAAATTATCATTTGTCTTGTTTAATAATAGTTATTCTAACGTATGTGAGGTAATATCTCATTGTGGTTTTGATACTCATGTCTCTGATGTGATGTACGTATTTTTATTTAGCTGTCAGTTGTTTGTGTATATTTTTTGAGAAATGTCTATTCAAGTCTTTTGCTCCTTTTTCAAAATAAGTTATCTGGATTCTTTCCTATTAAATTATAGTTTCTTATATTTTTAGATATTGATCCTTTATTAGATATATGGCTTACAAATATTTTGTGCTATTCTATAATTTTTTCACTCATTATAGGAAACTATAATGTTTCCTTTGTTGTGCAGAAGAGATTTCTTTCCTTTTATGTGTCTATTTTGTCTGGTGTTATGCCCAAGAAATCACTGCAAATCCAATGTTATAATTTTTTCCTAAGTTTTCTTTTAGGAGTTTTGTATTTTCAGGCATTAGGTTTAAGTCTTCAGTTCATTTTGGGTTGATTTATTTATATGTTATAAGGTAAGTCTCAAATTTTATTATTTTGTATATGGATACCTATTTTCCCAAAACTGCTTGTTGAACAGATTCCCATTTCTCCATTTTATAGTCTTGATATTCATGTGGAAGAACATTTGACCATAAATGTGAGGGTTTATTTCAAAGTTGTTTAATTTGTCCCATTGTTCTATATGTCTGTTACTCTACCAATACCATATTATTTTGACTCTTGCAGCTTTATACTATATTTTCTTGTTTTGTTTTGTTTTGTTTTGTTTTTTGTCTTTTTGAGACAGGGTTTCACTATGCTGGCCTTGAACTCACTTTGTAGCACAGGCTAGCCTCAAACTCACAGTGATCCTCCTGCCTCAGCCTCCTGAGTACTGGGATTACAGATGCATACCACCATCCCCAGCCTGTAATATGTTTTGCAGTCAAGAAGTGTGAGGCTTCCAGCTTTGTTCTTTCTCAAGATTATTTTAGCCATTCAGGGTCATTAATAGTTAAGTATGAATTTTAGGATTGTTTTTCTATTTTTGCAAATAATTTCATTATGAGTTTAATCAGAATTTTATTGAATCCTTAGATTATATTGGGTAGTAAGGACATTTTAAAATCATTAAATCAAATGCATTTAGCATTAGAAAACCTTCCTTCAATGACATAATCCTCTCCATCATTCAGTGACTTTAAACACCAGGCACAATAAAAATGAATAGATTGGGGCCGGTGAGATGGCTCAGCGGCGTAAGCGCTGGCCTGGCAAGCGCAAGGGCCCGAGTTTGACTCCCAGAACCCACATACAAAAAAGGGCTGGTGATATCACTCAGTGGCACGGGTGCCTGCTGGTGCGTGAGGTCCTGAGGTCAACCCTGGTACCCACACACACACACAAAAAGAAAAGATCATCTTTATAAAAAAATCAACAAGGAAATAGTAGCCTTGAACAACACTACTGACAAAATAGACCTGAGAGCAATATACAGAACACTTCACCCAAACATAGGTGAATACCCATTCTTCTCAAACACACACAGAAAATTTTCTAGAATAGGCACATGTTACACTGTAGAACAAGTTTTCATAAATTTCAGAAAACTAAAATCATCTCATGTATCTTTCCCAAACAAGATGGATTTGAACTGTAAATTAATAACAGGAGGCAAAAGCAAAAATTCATACATGAAAATTGTATAATACACTCTTGAGCAAGGCTTGGCCCAAAGTGGAAATAAAAGCAGATATTAGAAAATATCTCAAGACAAATGAAAACCACAACATATCAAAACTTAGGGCATGCAACAAAAGAGAGAAGTTTATAGCAATAAATGCCTACACTGAAAAAAGAAAAATGATATGAAATGCACCACTTAACTTTATACCTCAAGGAGTAGTAAAAAGAATGAATTAAGGGCCGGTGAGATGGCTCAGTGGTGTAAGCGCCTGCCTTGCAAGCGCAAGGGCCCGAGTTCTACTCCCGGATCCCACATACGAAAAAAGGGGCCGGTGATATCGCTCAGTGGCACAGGTGCCTGTTGGCGCACGAGGTCCTGAGGTAGACCCCCCGGTACCCACAAAAAAAAAAAAAAAAGAATGAATTAAGCCCAAAGTTGGCAGAAGGAATGAATCAAAGATTAGAGCAAAAATAAGTCAGAAGGAGAACAGAAAAAAACTTTTAAATCAGCAAAATTTATTTCATTTATCATGATGATCTCCAGTTCCATTCATTTTCCTGCAAATGACATGATTTCATTCTTTTTAATGGCTGAACTCAGAAAGACAAATATCATATGTTTTCTCTCATATGTGGAATTAAAAAAATAGAACTGACTTGAAAGTAGAAATGAGACTATTCAAAAAGAGGAAAAAATAAGGAGAAAGTGAGAGAATAGAGGTAATGAGGACTGAAACAATCAAAGTATACTATATGTCTGAACCTGCCACAACAAAACTCATTATTCTGTGTAACTAGATGTACTAATAAAAAATCCAAAAAAATTAGAAAAACTAAATTAAATTTTTAAAAGATAAATAATATTTACAAACTTTTAGAAAGACTAAAAAGAAGAGAATAAAATGAGTAAAATCAAAAATGAAAGAGGAGACATTACAATGGATTTAACAGAAAGAAAAAAGACCATAAAAGATTATCATGAATAACTTATAGCTCAACAAATAGGACAATCTTGTAATGGATAAAGTCTTAGAAACATGCAACCTACCAAGACTGAAATAATAAAAAATAGAAATCCTGAAGTGATCAGTAGTGAATAAAGATACCATATTAGTATTTAAAAACCTCTCAACAAAGAAAATCCTAGGACTAGATGGTTTCACAGGAGAATTCCACCAAACATTTAAGGAAGAATTAATAACAATCCTTCCTAAACTCTTCCAAAAAATAAAAAGTAAATACTTCCAAAATCATTGTATATTACCAATATCAAAGCTGACAATGACAACCCCAAACAAGAAAACTACAAGTCACTATGCATGATAAATATGGATGTAAAAGTCCTCTTCAAAACACTCCCAGACTGAATTCAAAAGCACAGTAAGAGGATCATACACCATGGCCAACTGGGATTTGTCACTGAGATGAAGCATGGTTCATTACAAACAAAGGAATCGGAGTAATACACCATATTAACAGAATGAAGGAAAGAAATCACACAATCCTTTCCATAGATGCAGAAAAAGCCTTTGGCAAAATTTAACACTATTTCATGATTTAATAATACTCAAAGTATTAAGAATAGGAATAAATTACCTTGACATAATAAAGCCCATACATGAACAGCCCAACCAGCATCATACTTAGTGGTCAAAAACTGAGCAGTTTGCCCCCAAGATCGATAACCAATGGAAGATGTCCACTTTCTTTGCTTCTATTCAACACAGTAGGTACTAGAAGGCCTCATCAGAGCTCACCAGCTAAGTGGGGGAAAACAGAAGTTCATTTAAATTGGAAAGAAAGAAGTAAAATATCTCTCTCTGCAGATGAGGTTGTCTTCTCTGCAGAAGATGCTAAAGACCACACACACACACACACACACACACACACACACACATCCATTAGAACTAGTAAAAGAATTCAGCAACATGGCAGGATACAGAAATCAAATACTAAAATCAGTTGCATTTCTATCTGCTAACAATGAGAAATCTACCAAGGAAATTAAGAAAACAACCCCATTTTACAATAGATTTTAAAAGAATAAAATTTTTTAACTAAGGGGCCAAAAGACTTGTATGCTGAAAACTAACTACAAAACATTGCTAAGAGAAGTTAAAGAAGGCATAAATACATAATAAGAGATTTTGTGTGCATGAGCCAGTTTCGCTCAAGCATGTATACATAGATATTTTTGCCTCCTTTTTTCTCTAAACTTCATATCATTCCAAAATATCTTTTTACCCATCCACTGCACCCAGACTTTTGTTTCTGCCTGGTCTCCAGGAAAATCTGAAAATCCTTACCCATTGAATTTGGTGTTTTGAGGATGACCAACTACAAACTGCTGCTGGAGGTGGTTAAGAGGAATAACAAGGGTAACCTAATGCTCTTTCATCACCTCATTCTATGATATAAATGGCTATGGTCTCCATCTGGGATGTTGTAAAGTATACATGTGGTTTCTTCAGATGAAATCAGGGTTTCATTTACAAGGCAGGTAAATAGGTAGTTAGAATTTTGGCGCTTTATTAACAAACAACTATCAGTTGAAAGAAAGAGAAGAGTCAATGTCAAGGGGGAGTTTCAAGGATATATGTGCCTGGGCAGGATGCAGAAGAAAAATTAGACTGAACTAGAAAGGATGAAAAAATTATAAATGATATACTAGCATTTTCTGTGGCATCTCAATTTCTATAATTTGCCTTTTCTTCCTGCTGGGGGCCCTTCATAATAGAATGCGTTCTAAAAACTAATAGCTAAGCAAAAATAAATTCCTTTTATTAACACTGAGCAGGTGCCCTATATTCCAATGGCAAAAAGACAGATTAGTAAATATAGCTTAGGTTCCAAATTGAAGTGAGTTCTGCTACTGTCTTAAGAGAACTGGAATGAAGGAAAGTAAAATTGGAGGTAAGGATGGTGTGCAAAGCAAACGTCTGATTCACTAACCCAAGCAGCTTCATGAAGGAGAAAGCATGCCTATTACATCTACCAAGTCTCTCGCTTGTTGTGAGAATACTGTTCATTTATCTGATTATCATTTAAATTTAACACCATATAAGAGATAAAAAGGCTGTGACAATCAAAAGTATTAATCAGCAAGGGGCTCAGACTCCAATAAGTCAGTTTTGTAAGTCTTTCTCTTGTGGAGAGAAATTGCTTAGAGGTGATCAAAGAGAGAAGAGAGAAGGGTTCACTTCAAAATTCCTTTGCAGTAAGAGGAACACACTTATCTGCAGTTGTGAAGTACACAACTCTTTCCTATGAGAAGAATAGGAAACAGGAAGAAACAGAAATGTTTCCCACTTCCAACAGTATCTAATAAACCCAAGGGTTTCAACAGGAACACTTGTTTAGGAAGAGAACCTGGTGCAAGTTGATTCCTAGGCTCATTTTAAACACCAAGAATAAAATTAATTATTAGGTAGTAGTATTTTTAAAGTGAAAACAAAATCATAGGACATGGGCTTCAAGAAAATCTATGTGTAACTGGAAAAATTATAATGTATGTAACAATGTATTCTTGAATATTATGAATAAAAGTTTATACATCTGACCTTATGAGCTAGTATAAATTTCCCAGGTCCTTATTTGTTTCAGATTTCTATACCCCAAATTTTAATCAACTTCTTCAATTCAAGAGAGAATTGGTGATAAATTTCCAGTAGACCAACCCATTTTAATTAACCTCTTTATTCTTATATAGTATAGTGGGCCACACACAGTAGATATGCAAATAAATGTTGCATTAATTAAAGGAAGAAATGACTACTTGACAGGAGCTGGCTATTGTTGACTGTGACTATTAAATATTTAAGATTTTTAGAGCCAGTCCTTATTAACTTGAAATTCACAAAAATAAATATATTTATATCATGGAAACTGGCAAACACTATGAAATCAGGGCTTGTTTAGACTTGATTTACCACCATCCCTATCGCTTCCACTCCACTCTGATTTTTTCACGTTGAGACTCTGTTGTGCTTTAAACCTAGATTTAACAGCCTCTCATAAATGGTTATGAAGCTAAATAATGCTTTCTCTGTCCATCTTTCAGAATCTCCGATATGTATCTGGCCACAACTGAAAGAATGCTTGGAATCTAAAGTAGTAAGAGGTCTTAATTTGGATTCATGGTATACATTTGTTCTCCAAAAAGTTATAAATAAGTGTTCAGGCACACTTAAGAGAAGTCTAATATGTAAAAGTTAACACTGATAAGGGTAACCTAAGGGAAAGCTAAATAAACCCTGGCAAATGAAAAGAACTGATGATATTATAAATACACCTACAGATCCACCAACATGCTGTAGAGAACAGTGCCACTATTTTCTCCTGTGCAGTAGTAGAGCCTACTTACCCTTGAACAAAAGGTATAAGATTTACTCTTTCAAACACTTTTACCAACATTTCAAAGTCAAGGTTTAAACATTGCCACCTACAAGTGGCTCTTACAAAACAGTGCTCAGATTAGACTCTATCTACAAAAAGAAAAAATAACAAAAATGCATTATTAATGTTTCTAAAACATTATTCATGCCTCTGGTATTCAGTTTAAAGAATCTTTTCTCAGTTCAATAATAAATACAATCAAACAATTGATTTTGAAAAAATATTAGCTTGAAAACACGGTAACTGTTAGTGCCTTCTTACTATCACAAAGACTTTATTCTTTAAAAAAGTCATTAGCAAACTTTGTGAACATTGATAACTAACACAATTTCTCACCAGTAGACGTGATCCATATTATCCTTATATATATATGTTAATAGAAGCAAATAACTCTATGTTTCTTTTGTGATCTTATTATGATTGCCAATTTTCCATTCCACAAAGGTCATACACTAAAGTTGACCCTTGTCAACTTTATTGACTCCAAGCTACCTAGGTTGTAGTAAAACACATTTCTAGGTGTGTCTGAGTGGGTCATGGAAGTCTGATCTTGGGGTCTATGTGTAGTCTCTGGTCCCTTCCTCCCAGGCACTGTTTCCCTGCTTTGCTTCCCAATCACCATGAACTAAGAAGCTTTGCTCCACCATGCCCTTCTGCCATGATGTTCCTGTCTTGGACCCAGCTAACCATAGACTGAACCCTCTGAAAGTGTGAGCCAAATAAACCTCTCATCCTTTAAATTGTGTCAGGTACTTTTTCCCCCAACAACAAGGAAATTACCAAATGATGCATCACCCTGGGAAATCCAATGTAACTCCTCTAAATTCCTCCTAAAGTTGTTTTAAAAATTTGTGGAATAATTAGCCCACAAATAAATTTATCTGTAAGACATTTATGTTCGAAAAGTTTATATTCTTTTTTTGAAATAGAACCCTTCAAATTATATAGTAATCTTCAGTTCTCACAAGAATCAAGATCTTCCCAAACCAGGTCTGTGTGGCATCTCTGCGTGTGTGTGTGTGTGTGTGTGTGTGTGTTTGGGCTTATTTGTGTGTTCCTCATCATTTTCTCTGGTTCATCAGTCTACCAACAACTTTCTATAAGAAGCATGCCCTTCTCCTCTTAATTCTATTCATTCCACCATTAAAACATTTAGGCAACAAAATTTCCAGTGCTCAAATTACAAAAAAATGGTTATAAAGGAAAGACATGGAATCTAGTACTATAGCATTGAATGAGATGTTTGATCTTGATTGTATGAAAGGACTTTGCAGCCTTCAGATTTCTACAACTACAGGAGGCTCTTCTTTTTTTCTTTTTTTTTTTTCTTTCTTTTTTTTTTTTTTTGTGGGTACCAGGGGTCAACCTCAGGACCTCTCATGCTGAGCGATATCACTGGCCCTTTTTTCATATGTGGGATCCGGGAGTCAAACTCGGGCCCTTGTGCTTGCCAGGCAGGCGCTTACGCTGCTGAGCCATCTCACCGGCCCAGGAGGCTCTTCTTTATTTTAATATGCATTCATTTAAAGTCCTTTTCTCTGCTAGAGATTATAAAATAATTTGAGCTAAAGGTGTAAAATTAAATGTACCTCCACGTATGCTATGTTAACATAACATGGCAAATACCTAATATCTAATGGATATGAAACTCTGCCTCTATTTTAGAATTATGAAATTCCTCTAAGAATAAATTTGCTTTGAGTAAATGGCACCTGTAGAGAAGGGCAGAGATGCATTAAAACTGATAGCAGCTGAGCCTGACTTCTCAAAAAAGGAAGGAAACATTGTACTATACTTAAAAATCTAAAATAACATATTCTCTGGTCTTTTGACTTTAAAAAGGTATGATCTTAGTGGAAATAGTAAAGTGGTTGACAGATTATAGCACTCAAAAAGTCCAGTTTATTTTATTATAATAAGATAGATATGCCATATTTTAAGAATTTCATTCTAAATAGTGTCTGAGCAGTACTGTGTCACTGTTGAGGTTTATTGGAGGAAATAAACCTGCCATCTGGATCCTATTGTGGCACTGTATGATCAACTAATGATTGCTCTGAGAAGAAGGAAAGCAAACCCAGAGTCAGAGTGATGGCCTCAGAAATAAAGCTCATGATGAAGACCAAGAACAGCTCCAGTAGGAAAAGAATGGGAAGATCTAAAAGAACACTGAGATCTTAAAAGTAGAAGTGTCTAAGGAGTAACTTTCTATTGTTGCTATACACAGCTGTGAGTGGGTCATTGTATCAGGGCTTGAGGGAGATTCAAGGGCCACAGAACCTTCTCTGAAAAAGAGGAGTAATGTTACCTTTCAATAGAATTCACTAAGCTTTTGTGTATGTGTAGTATGAGGAATGGCAACATGCCAAGAAATTTTAACAGATACATCCATGTGCTCAAGAGGTGAAATATGAAACACTAGCAAAATTCTTCACTTTTCAGCATGAATTGTATCTCCCTCCTCTGAGTTCCCGTAACCATTTGAATGTCTCACAATCTGTTGTAGTCTGCTTTGTGCTATGTGTCTACATGAACAAGCTTTCCCTTCTAAAGAAGCAGAAACTTTTCCAGCGTACTCTGGTGTGCACAGTGCCTACGCAGAGATGACGAGGGACTGTGTTTTCCAGCCCTTTTGCAACTACACATGGCCATCTCTCCAGTTCTCACCAATGAAATATGACTGAAGGAAACCTACTTTGGGGCCAAGGCCTTTAGCAAGTGTATGTGCCTTCTCTGTCTTTTCTCCTTTCTACCAGCTAAAGACATAGTAGCCACAGGCCCTTGGAATGACGACTTAAAATGGAATGAGCCTGGTTTCCTAATTTGTTGCGTGGGTTGCAGCCAGGTAGAAACAGCTTCCTCAAATTATTATGTTACAGAAAGATACAGATACCTACTGTTGGTGGAAAAGTAGACATTTCTGGATCATTTTGTTCCACAACCAAGCATTAACCAATATAGTGTCCTACATAAAAATTACCAAATATACATTTATAGAACTAAAAATGACAGGCTAAAGCAAAGCTCTGTGTAGACTTACAGTCCATTTTTTCTCTTGACATTGGCCCATCTTCTGCTGTAGAGTGCATTTTTTCTTCTTTTTTCTTATTTTTACTTGGCCCAAACTCGCTCAGCAGAGCCTGTATTTTCCTACCTTTAATAAATGTGAAACTTTACCCCCATTAAAAAAAAGATCAATTATATATACATTCTATTTTACACACTGTCGTTATTTGGGGTGGGGGACAGATGGTAGAATAGATGACTTTAAATTAAGACCAAAGTGGAAATATCAGGTAGGAAAAGATTCACTGTCTGAGGTTTATTGAGGCATGTAAGGTGGACAGTTTCAGCACTATCAAGTGACACTGATTCTCCATCCTTCCAGGAACATCCTCTCAATCACATGGATAAGCCCAGATCTTCCCACCCTTGGTATATTCCTGGCTTCTTCAGGGTGAGAATGTGAAGTCTGAACCACTGCAATCACCTCACTTCTGAGGAAGATCTAACATGGCTGAATAGAAGAGGAGTCAAATCAGCGGTGCTCAGAAAAGATTCACTGAAGCCAGGGGAAGATCTTACACCCTGAATCAGAAAATTAATTAGAAAGATAACACATGGAGTTCAAACCTAACATCTGGACCATTGAAGAAGGGAAGCAGAGCTGCTATGGTTGGTCCATAAGGGGAGCAGCCATTTAAGAGCATTCCAAATAGCCTGAGGGAAAGAATGAATACTAGGGAGGTTGGACTACTAGTCAGACTGCATATACCAGCCCCTTCATCCCACACCTCTTCTCCAAACACTGGGAAGCACTGCAGCCCAGTGGCATCCTTACCAGTGCTCACCAAGGGTAAGGGAATCCCTCCACACCCTGGGCAGAGAAAGAATAAACTGGTGAACAGGGCCTGTGGATTCCTATGGGCACACAGTTCCACTCGCAGACTCTGCAGATCTCCGCTTGAGAGTGAATGCCTCACCAATTCCCACTGTTCTATGCCAGTGAGCAAACAAACACACGGGCCATCTCCTGCAGATTCCTCTCCAGGGCTCAAACACACTTGCAGATTACTGAGGACACCCGCCAGGGTGCGAGTGTGGCTCAGCTCCACAGACCCATGAGTGAACCTGCCCACAGACTCACCATTACATGCTGAGGGGAAGAGTTCCTAAGTCAAGCACAGGGACAGTGTCAAATTCTGCCTGCAAGCTGCAGGGGAGAATTCCTGAGACTGGGTTTCCTTGCATTTTGAGTGCAGGGGAAAAGAGATGAATGGTGTGGCTGCCTGCAATCAGACCACAACCAAGGCCAGAAGAGAATTGTGTGAATACTCAGGCTTTTTGGAAAAGCAGTCCTGTGTGAATAGCATGTACACTGTCTTGTTAGAGTATTTCATCTGAGTTCCCACCAGATATTTTTGTGCTTTTTCTTTTATTGTTTTTGTTTGTTTCACTTTAATCGATTTTTTTTCTCTCCCTCTTCTCATCTCCCTATCTAGTTTCTTTAACTCAAGCATCCACAGTAATACTATTTTCTTAGTTTTTACTTATTGCTCTCACTTTTAAATGCTTCCTGTCAAGGTATTAGTTTGCCATATTCTGCTCTCTTTCAGTAACTCCTATCTCCTTTTGTATTAATGTTCTGTCCTCTCTATGCTGTTCCTTTTGCTCTTTGTTACGTTACCTAGCCCCCATCTTCCCTTTCCTTTTGTCCACTTTACAGGGGCACGAATATATCAACAGGCTCTGACAACCTTGTGGCTTTGCTTTGAAATAGACGGAGAAATGAGGATATCCCATGAAAAAGAGCAACTTAAGAGATTTATGAATACCAAACCAGCACTCGAGAAAATACACTAAAAAATATCCTAGACAGATATGACAAAGTCAACAAAGCCAAAAATCCAGATGGATTGAATACATTAAGCAAGGCAAAAAGATTAACAAAATTTTTTTTAAAATTAAGAAAAAAAAACAAAAAAGTATTCGTAGACTAAAAGTCAAATGATGGAAAATGGTATTTCATGTCTCAGGACCCAAAAACAATCAAAGTAGCAATTTTGCCCTCAGACAAAGTAAACTTTAAGCTAAAACTGATCAGAAAAAGACAAAGGCCACTGAATACTAGCTAAGGGAATAGTCCAACAAGAAGATATAACACTTATAAATATATATGCAGCAAATACTGGAGCACCTATCTTCATAACACAAATATAGCTGGACATAGAAGATCAAATAAACACTAACATAGTCATAGTAAATGAACTCAACACTCCGCTTTCACAGAGATCCATCATCAGCCACTACAACACATCAGAACCTATCGAACATGACGAAAGCAGTCCTAAGAGGGAAGTTTCAGGCCTTATCGCATTTAATGCTCACATTAGAAAAACAGAGTTAGCTTGGTAAATAACCTAATGAGGAACCTCAAGATACTTGAAAATCAAGAACAATTTATGTCCAAATGGAAACTAAGGAGGTAAATCATAAAGAACAGAGCAAAAATTAATGAAATTGAGACTTAAAAAAATACAAAAATCGACAAATTGAAGAGCTACTTCTTTGAAAGAATAAATGAAAAGGATAAACCATTAGCCAAACTTATCAAAAGAAAGAAAAGACATATATCAATTCAATTAGAAATGAAAAGGGTAAAATCACAACAGGCAACATCAAAATTCAGAAGATAGGAACTACTATGAAAAATTGTATTTCAATAAATAGGTAAATCTTGAAAAAACAGACAGATTCCTATACTCGTATGAATTGCCAAACTAAACAAAGAAGACAAACAATTTGAACAATCCAATAACAAGCAATTAATTGAAGTGGTAATAAAAAACCTATCAACTAAAGTAGCGCAGAACCTGGTTGATTCACTGCTGAATTCTACAAATCCTCTAAGGACATTATATCATCCATACTCCCCAAAATATTCAATATAATTGAAAGGGAAGAAGTGCTTCTAAGCTCACTTCTAGAAGCCAGGGTTACTCTGATCCCAAAACCAGAGAAAGATCCAACCAGAAAAAAAAAACTACAGGCCAATCTCCTTAATGAACATAGATGCATAAATCCTCAATAAGGTATTGGCAAACAGAATGCAACACATTATCAAAATAAATATACATCATGACCAAGTAAGTTTCATCACAGGGTTGTATGGTTGCTTCAACATACACAAATCAATAAATGTAATACACCACATAAACAGAAGCAAGAACAAAACCCACATGATCACATCAATAGATGCAGAAATTTTTTTGACAAAATCCAACATCCCTTCATGTTAAAAACCCTTGAGAAAGTAGGTACAGAAGGAAGTTACCTGAATCTGATAAAAGCCACTTATGACAAACCAATGGTCAACATTAAATGGGGAAAAACTGAAAGCTTTCCCTCTAAAATCAGGAACAAGACAAGGATGCCCACTATCACCATTTCTGTTCAGTGTAGTACTTGAAACATTAGCCAGAGCAATCAGACAAGAGAGACAAATAAAAGGAAGAAGTCAAATTATCATTATTTGCAGATGACATGATATTCTACATAGAAGACCCAAACTATTTGACAAAAATTTCTTAAAATTAATAAACAATTTCAGCAATGTAACGGAATAAAAATCAACACACATAATCAATAGCATTTGTGTATACCAATAATGAACTCAATGAGAAAGAAATTAAGAAAACAATACCATTTACAAGCACATCAAGAAAAATTAAATACCTAGGAAGGTAGTGTAAGAGCTCTACAATGAAAACTAAAGTAGTCTGGAAAAGAGGACATTGAAGAGGACATCAGAAAATGGAAAGTTGTCCCTTTTCCTGGATAGGCAGAACCAATATAATGAAAATGGTCATACTTCCAAAAGTGATATATACAGTCAACACAATCCCACTCAAATTACCAATAGCATTCCTCATAGAACTGACAAATAAAAACAATCCAATAAATTCATATAGAACCAGAAGAGATCCAGAATAGAAAAAAAGCAATCTTAGGCAAGAAGAGCTAAGCAGGAGGCATCACAATACCTGACTTCAAGTTATACCACAAAGCAACAGTGATTAAAATGGTATGGTACTGGCACAAAACAGACATGGATCAGTGGAACAGAAGAGAGGATACGGAAACATTCCCAGACACATTTGGCTATTTTATCTTCAACTAAGGGGCCAAAAACATACTTTGGAGGAAAGATAGCCTCCTTAGCAAATGGTGCTAGGAAAACTTGCTATCTGTGTATAGAAGATTGAAGCTTGGCCCATATCGGTCATCATGTATTAAACTTAAATCAAAAAGGATCAAAGATCTAAATATTAAAACAGAAATAGACATGGTGAATCAAAAAGAAACTGGTCAAAAGGAAAGAGAGACTGGAATAGGGAAAAGAAAGAAGGGAAAGGGAAAAAAATTGTATATATATATAAGATGGTTAAGATAGATACACTACCAATTTTACTTAGTTCATTGAAGAGTAAGGTTTGTGCCAATAATGTTTGGACAATTGAATGCTAATGTTTGGCATCCTGAATAACTAACTTAAAGATAGTAATACGTAATGTATTAACCATTGTTACCCTCCTATTATGTTGTTTTGAAAATTTGTTCTTCTTTTGATTTGTTTTGTTTTTTCTTCTCTTTAAAATAAAAAATAAATAAATAAATAAATAAATAAATAAATAAATATTAAAACAGAAAAAACGAACAAATGGATCAAAGTTCTAAACATTAAAACAGAAGCAAGGAACATTAAAACAAGCAAAAAAGTCGGTAAAACCCTTAACATCATAGATGTAGGCAAGAACTTTCTGAACAGAATTCCAGTTGCACAAGAAATAATGGTAAGAATCAACAAATGGGTTTACATCAAATTTAAAAGATTCTGCCCAGCAAAGGAAACAATCAGAAGAACGAAGAGACAACCTACAGAATGCAAAAAAAAAAAAAAATTATCAGTTATTCTTAAAACAGAGGCCTAGAATTTAGAATATATAAAGAAATTTTTTAAAAATTACCCCCCCAATAAAAGACTCAATTTTAAAAAATGGGCAAGTGAAATGCATAGACACTTCTCAAAAGAAGAAGTATGAACGGACAATAAACATGAAAAAATGTTCAACATCTGTGGCGGTTAGATAAACGCAAATTAAAACAACCCTAAGAGTTCAGCTTACGCCAGAGAGAATAACAACCATCAAGAAGTCGAAGAACAACAAATGCTGGCATGGCTGCAGTGAAAAAGGAGAGCTCCTACATTGTCAGTGGGAATATAAACTAGTACAACCATTATGGAAGTCAGCGTGGAGATTTCTCAAAGAACTAAAATTAGCAATTCCATTTAACCCAGCTATTCCTCTTCTAGGTATCTTCCCAGAAGACCTTAATAAATCATATTGCTATGATACATGCATACCAATCGTAATAGATAAATCCTGGAAGCAGTCTGTATGTCCGTCAACAGATGAACAGATAAAGATATGATATCTAAACATAATGGAATCCTACTGGGCTATAAAGAAGGATAAATTTGAGAAATTTGTAGGAAAACAGATACACCTGGAAAATATAATGTTAAGTGAAATAAATCAGACACACAAGCTTAAATACTTTATGGTATCTCTCATTTAAGCAGGGCAAAGTATAAGTGCATAAAGAGCAAAATAAAGCACTGATAGAAGGAAACAAGCAGATAGATGTTTTGCAAACAGGAAGGTGTCCAAAGACCGCAGGCAAGGGATACAGGTGAAGGGAAGGGGAAACAAAAGATTTAAGATGTGTCTTGTACATGTACCAAATACAAGAATGTAAATATTTTATGTTGTAAACATAGACTAAAAATAATAATAATAATAACAATAATAATGAAAATGGGGGAAAAGATTTAGAAACGGAGGGAGGGCAGTGGTGGGAGGGAAAGGAGAATAAAAGAAGTCAAGATGTATTATGGCATGTACCTACTCCCTAAGCTGAATGTAAACGCCATATATTTCAAACATGTACTAATAACATTTTTTAAAAATCATCTTCCTTCTGCAAACTTAGAGCCTGTCTAAAATTTTCATTCACTAGTGAGAAAGAACAGTATCAAAGGACAGAGAAAGATCACATTCGGTCCTTCAAGCCAGGTGAATCTGAAGCTAGTATTGCCTGATTACATTTCTCTTATTGTAGATACATCCCTCTTCCCTTAGCCAACTTAGTTTGGGTTTTCTGTCACCCATAACTATAAGAACTCTAACTAATATAGCAGGTTTGTGGTATAGGAAATAAAACATACCACTTCTGGTGCAGTTAATACTTCTAAGTGTTGGATCCCACTGGTGCCATTTAGGGATATTAGGATGGAGTTACTAGAAACTACAGTGATTTGAAAATGAGGTTTGGGCAATGCCAGCACTTTATTCCACTCTCCTGTATAATCTCCATTAACTATTTTTCCTAAGCCATCACAATATTAAAACCAGTGTTCTTTAGTAAGAGTATTTTCTCAATTTTATCATAGATCTTTCTAAGCTTTTGCATTTTAATTGTCTTTCTAAGCTTTTGCATTTTAATTACCCTATAGCAAACAACGTAAGAAAAATGTGTTTGCTATGCCCATGCAACTCCTTCACAGTTGCCACTGGACAGTCTGTTGAGAGGTTCTTCTGGGAGGCCCTGCTTGCCCACTACTTGCCCACACACTTGCTACCCTTATACTTTCCAAAAGAGTAATTCTGGAGTTGCATTAAATAGAAGTTGAATTTCAAAAAATTTCTCAAAAGAGAGATACAAAGAATGATCAAAGTGGCTCCTCATAATCAGAAAATGAGACCTAAATTTGCTTTGTGTTTTGGCTTTTTTTTTTTTTTTTTACTTTTGGTAATAATGATTAACTCATATTAATTGTATCAATTAATGAGATTCGCTGTGATATTTCCTTCCCTGCATACATCATGCACCGATCATTTCCATACATCCTTCTTTTACCTCTTCCACCCTCCCCAGAACATTCCTAGTCCCTGGTAATCTCTCTCTTACTTTCAGTGACCTAGATTTGTGGTGACATTGATATTGACAGCCAGAATCCAGGAAAGAGATAAGATGACAAGGATATGGTTTGTTATTAGGGCTTAATGGGATGATGTCTGAATTATTTCAGAGATGACTACAGAGTTGAGAGTGGTTAGGCTTTCACATAATCCTTATTACATGTCTAGTTTGCTGCCTAGTTCCATTTCAAAGACCTAGAAATGATGAAAACTGGGACTTGAATCATTACCTTGAAGTTCCTAGAGGCACAAAGATGAAGCTCTATTCATAATGACACTGCCACACCAAATATTTAAACTTTTCACCTTTTGTTGCCCTCTGTCTCCCCAGTCCCTGGACTGAAACCCTACATGAGCATTAAAGGCAGTCTAATCCTCATTTAGCTCATGCACACATTGCTGACAGACTCCCCCTCCAAATGCCGTGTGTATTCTCACAGATCAGTTTTGAACAATATGTTGAGAAAGGTAAGGGAGGACACTTGCACTAGTTGCAGTGTAGAGGGTCACAAGTTCATACTCCATTTATGCCTCCACTAATTCTATTTGTTTCCTGTACATTAGATGTTCCAAGATAATGAATACTCCATAGCAACAAAAGTCTGACAATAAACTGTTACCTTGATTTTCACATTTTCAAAGAAAAATCCCTCAATGGCAAACATACCAGGAATCTCAGTTCTGAATATGCAATAATGGCTACAAGGTGAACAGTTTTTCTATTCCATTTTCTTAGCAACATCGATTGATTCTCTCATAAAGGAATTTTGATTAGATTAGGTGATTTTTTTTCAGTTGTATAGTTTATTGGCAATTAAAATATGCAGTTGCTTTTGAAATAGTGCAAGTAGTAAATGACTTTGATGGAGATTTATTGGATTCTGATACAAATAATACATATAATTTTATTTTAAAGCTTCCATTCTTTCTGTCTCCCTGATTACAATTGTCAAAGTATTACAAAAGCATAAAAATGTGCATAACTGGAAAACATATATTTTAGATATAGTAAATGTTCTACCAGCTGAATTCAAAGAACTGCTACTTCTGCACTTTCTTTCCTTCCTAACCAATCACCTTTCTTCTACACACAACATACCTTGAGGCAACCTTTCTTAGATTGTGTGAAACAAGAAAATACTTTGTAATGAATTAAAATTAAGGAAGGGAGTATACCTATTAACCTTAAGGAACATAAGTTCTGGCACCTGGAAGTTGCGCTTTGGCAAGTTTGAGGGTTTAAAATACTCAGTGTTGAAACTTTCATCCTTGGGCCGGTGAGATGGCTCAGTGGCTTAAGCGCCTGCCCGGCAAGCGCGAGGGCCCGAGTTCGACTCCCGGATCCCACATACGAAAAAGGGGCCGGTGATATCGCTCAGTGACACGGGCGCCTGCTGGCGTGCGAGGTCCTGAGGTCGTCCCCCCGGTACCCAAAAAAAAAAAAAAAAAAAAAAAAAAAAAAAAGAAACTTTCATCCTTTTTGTAAGGGCTTGACTGGACTCCCATATGGAACACAGGCCAGTGCAAAGTAACCTCTGAAAATTCAGAGCTGCAGTGAGCTCAGTATTAAACCTGAAAAGACAGCTCCCTCAACATGGACACTAAAAAAATTCAATGGCAAAAGACAAACAGACATGTAACCCAATCTTTTAAATGGGCAATAGACTTTTCTCAAAATAAAAACAAAAAATAGCAACAAATATATGAAAAAAGGCCAACATCAATAATCATCAAGGAATTGTAAATCAAAACCACAGTAGGCTATTGCTTAGCTCCAGTACCAAAGAGACTAAAGATAAATGCTGGAGAGGCTATGGAGACAGGACACATATGCAACTGTTGATGGGAATGTAAATTAGTACAGTCATTTTGGAAATCAGTATGGAAGTTCCTCAAAAAATTAAAAACAGAGCTACCATATGATCTAGTAATCCCACTACTAGATATATATCTGTTATTGTTTGGATCTAAAATGTCATCAAAAAGCCTCACATGTCTAACGATAGGATTTTGGGGTGATGATTGAATCATTGAGGTGGTATACCCATCAGTGGATTAATGAGTTCACAGCTGAATGAGCTGCTGGGAGGTGGTGAATATCTAAGGAGGCGAGTCACTGGGAGACTGATCCGGAAGAGTGCATTCGTGTCCCTGGCTCCTCCCTTTATTCTGTTTCTTGGCTCATAGGATTGAGCAGCTTTCTTCCCCCATGCAATTCCACCATGCCCTTTCTCTCTTGAAGCCTGCCAACCAGGGACTAAACCCACTGGAAACTATAAGCCAAATGTGGTGTTGGATGTTGTATTCCCACAATAAAAAGCTCACTGATACAATACCCAAAGGAAATGAAATCTATACATCAAAGAGACATCTGCATTCCGTGTTCATTGCAGCACTGTTTACAATAGCCAAGAAATGGAAACAACTAAGTGTTCATCGACAGACGAATGGATAGAGAAAATGCTTTACACTAATCAAAATACTATTCAGCCATGAAAAAGAAGGAAATCATGTGATTTACGTCAGCATAGATGGACTAGAGATGATTACATTAAAACAAAATCAGCTAGGTACAGAAAGACAAGTACTGCATAAGCTCACTCACATGTGGAATCTAAAAAGCGTTGCTCTCACAGAAGACAAGAGTAGTGTGGTGGTTGCCAGGGGCTAAAGAGAGAAGATGAGAGGGCAAGGTGGAGAAAGGTTGGTCAATGAGTACTAACGTATAGTTTAGAAAGGAGCAGCAAGTTCTGGTATGCTACTGCACTGTAGGTTTGCCAGAGATGATATTAATATATCACATATTTTCAAAAGATAGAAGGATTTGAATGCTTTCACCATAAAGAAGTGCTAAATATTTGAGGAAATAGATATATTTTACTTGGTTTATCATTACACAATATATACGTGTTTCTAAACATCACATGGAACCCCATAAATAGCTATAATTTTATGATTGATATAGCAGTTAAAAATAAATTTGATTTTAATTTTTAAATATGAAATATTTATTTCATTTTTCTGAAACTTACTCTTGTGGCCTTAGGGAGACAATAAATAACCTTCTTCCCTATTTCATTATTACAGGAATCTGACAGAAATCAAAGTATGAATTTTATTATTTATAATAGCCAGAATGGAGGATGTGGCTTAAGTGTTCAGCCTCAATATACTTCCTAATGCTTTGCCCCTGTGTTAAATTTATCCACCGACAGTGATAGACAATAGTTTACCTCTCCTGCAGAGACATTCTCTCAATAGACATTTATTCAGTATTAGCTGTGGGCCAGATATTCTGCTAGATGCTAAGGATTCAATGAAGAAATCAGTCACTGCACTCATGGAGCTTTAGGGAGGTAGCAATAGACTAATTAATGTACAAGGTAAGAGATAGAGGCAGACATTGAATTAGCAGTCACTGGAATATTTAGAGCAGATAAATGACATGAATTGATTTACCTTTTAAGGAAGACCACTCTGCTACTTACAGAAAATCAAGGTTGAAGCAAGGAGTCAAGTATTACGAGGGTCCAGGTGAGAGACAATGATCATATGGGCCATGTGTCAACAATACATGTGGTTAGAAAGGAGTCAGTTGGGATATGTTGTGGCTTCCATTTGCTCTTTTCTACCCTAGTGATCTTCACTCCATGAGTCGAGGAACCCATATGAGCATTCTGTCAGTGGCTCAGGTGATCATTAGGATTGGACTACGATATTTTGTCATCTTGGGTAGGCTGAACTGTATTTCATGTAAACTCCTTTCATGTAAATTTCAATTACAGTTGCTCAGAAGAGATTCTTGTAAAAGATAAGATGCCAGATATATATTTACATATCTATTTGAAGATTGATAGATGAATGATAGCTAGATAGAGATAGATGACAGATGATATATAAATAGATAGATAGATAGATAGATAGATAGATAGATAGATAGATAGATAGATAGATAGATGATAGATAGATAAACATGCACTTCTTTTCCTAACGACCAGGGCTCTGGATTTCATGATCCAATATCTTATGGAAACTGCTTAACCAGTTCCCCCAATTGTTCTGTAAGGTCAAATCCCTACAACATATCATTTTAGATGCTGTTAAATATCATAGTGGTTCTGCTTTGATAATTGAACACTGATACAATACACTTCAAATAGGCACCCAACATAATTTGCTAACATATTGTCTTTTTGATACAAGATAAAGACAAGAGTCAAAAGAGACTCCAAGGTGTATGGTATGAGAAAACTAGAAGACTGGTATTGTCTTAGTTACTTTTCTCATTGTTGTGACAAATTACCAACACCAAAAGTTAAAGGAAGAAAGGTTTGCTTCAGTTCACAGTTTGTAGAGGTTTCAGTTCATAATAGGCTGGCTCCAACACAGGACAGCATGGCAGAGGGGCATCAGAGGAGAAACAGTCCATGGTGTGGCAAAGAGAAGGCAGGTAGCAGCAAGCAGCACCAGCAATCCTGCCTTCCATTTCTCTTTTATATCCCATCCAGGCTTTTGATTGGTACCACTCACTCCCAGGGTGGAGCTTTCATTATTCACACCCTTAATCCACATTCACACACCCTAATCCAGCCACCTTTGAATCTCCCCACACATGACCACATGAGGTAAAAATCACTGGTATGCAGTTGAGCATGATAAGGACAGTGTCTGTCTCAGTAGATAGCACTATGAAGAGAGGACCAGGACACTATTCTGTTGTGCACAGTCATGTCTGAAAAGGAGAGGACAAACAAGGGTAGAGCCAAGAATATTCAATTTTTTCTTTGCAATTCTCTGGTCAGATAAATGAGTACCCTTGCATACGGAGAAAAAAGCAAAGGGAAAAGAAGAAGCTGGAAGTACCTCTTTCCCCCCTTGAGAGTGGAATGGAAATTCCCTCCCTTCCTTCTAAGAAAACATGAAGAGGTACGGTGGTACAGGGGTAGGCATTCCCATAACATGCAGCACCATGTAATAGTACCTCAGCAGGATAGATATATATTGTGCACTGTACTGCAAGATTGCTTTGAGTCACAACTTAGACTCCAATTTTATGCAAATATTATAATATCCCTAGTAGGATTCATTTTAATGACTATAACAGAAAAATAATCCCTTTTTGATACTACTTTAACATTCCAGTTAAACTTGGGAGAAATTTGAGATTTTAATGAGGTGCTCCTATGAGGAAGACTAAATTTCAATGTAGCTGTTTTTTTCTTATATAAGAATTACCATTTAATCCAACAGAATAGCTATTTACGTTCAAGTACTGTAAAAGAGTCAATACACAGAGTGACCCCCTAAAAAATTATGAAAGAAATCTTTTCATATGTGGCAGTGATTCTAATTCCCCACTACAATTAAAATCACTTCGGGGAACTTTTTAAAATATATATAAAGATGCCTGCACACCATTCCAGATTAATTGTAGCATAATGAAATGGGGAATGGGTATAGAGAGAGAGGAGAGGTGTGCTTTAGAAGTTCCTTGGGGAATTCCAATGTCTGTGTGTCTAGAACAATGATTCTCAATCTCGCTACATTTAGTTACAATCACCTAGAGTGAAAAATGGTAATGATCAAACCACATCACTGACCAATTCAGATTCTTGGATTGCTGGATCCAAGTACCAGTACATTTAAACTGCCTTGAGACATTAAAATGACATACCATGGGGGCTGGTGAGATGGCTCAGTGGCATAAGCGCCTGCCTGGCTAAGCGCGAGGGCCCAAGTTCAACTTCCAGAACCTACATACGAAAAAAGGGCCGGTGATATTGCTCAGCAGCATGGGTGCCTGCTGGTGCGCAAGGTCCTGAGGTCGACCCCCAGTACCCACAAAAAAAAATAAATAAATAAAATAAAATGACATACCGCCGAGGTTGAGAACCACGGCCTTAGAGGCACTGGTCTAATGGTTTACTTTTCTCCTTAATATTAGCATTAATATTAACTAACTAGTTTACTATAATATTGATAATTTAGTTAATATATGAATATGTGTTTCCTTGATCGAATATATTAATATTATTCTTGCATCACATATTCTATTGACAGCAAAACTTTTCACAGAAAAGAGGCACAAATATGGGACAGAGTAAGTTGTAAACCCTAACGACCAGCTCTAAGCACTCACCTCTACCCATTTGCCTCAGGTGGTATGGACGATGGATAAGTGTAGAGAAAGCTGTGGATGAGAAGAGGAACTGGGCAGCCATCACAGAGCATGAAATAGACACAGAAAGTTCAGGGACACAGTGCCACAGAGAGGAGGAGCATGGGTCTTGGATGATGGAGAGGCTACACATCCTCAGACTTGAATTGCCTACCCTGACTTTAATAAGAAAGAGCACTATATCTCTACTGTGTTCACACTTCAGCTATTATTTTGTTGCTTCTTTCAACAGCCAAATCCATGTCTTAACTATTTCAAATCCTAACTGCCTAGTCTTGCTAAATGAATACGTAGTTTTTGTTCAAAGCATTCATATGATTGTTTCTCCACCTCCATGAACAAAAATTACCTGGTATTTCAATGAAATGCACCTTTGAGCAAACCAGTATGTTTACTCAGTGGAGATTTTCACTCTTAATTTTGAGAACTAGGGAGAAGTTTCCCATATTCTGCCTCTGAATAGTTTTCAAATTTTAGACTTTTGCAAGGTTTTCTAAATTGAACTGAACATTAAAATTGTTTTTCAAGTACAAATAAAAGTGTTAATTAACATAATATTAAAATATTGTCTACTGTAGCAGTTGTCAAATTTTTGTGTGTTTTTGGTGTTTATATCTTTTTTAAAGAATTTTTTTCCAGTCTTTGATGATTAACATATTGACAAGTAACATATTGACATTTTATAAGCAAAGATCTCCAGAACATGCCGCAATTCTCTTAACTTCATGTGTTTGTTCTGTGTTATTATCTTATGTTGCAGTTAAATATAATTTCAATTTTTACTATTTTTCTTTTATAATTACAGTATTGTTATCCTTGTGAATTGCAGTTAATTTCAATTTGAAATTCTTTCCCTCACAATTGTGCTTATGCGGCAATTTACAAGTTTGCCACAAGATGGCACCACATTTTACCTTTTCATTTTTCCATTCAACTAGAGGCTAGAAATAAATTTTCAAATTACAGGAGTTAGTCAAGAACCAAATATTTTAATCCAGTAAAAGCACACCCTAGTTCCCAAGTCAATGATGAAGACCAACATCTTAAATCATATGTTTGTAACCGTAGAAGCAAGTTATATGCATGAATGAACATTACAATGGGAAAGCACTCAATGTGGATTATATGTAACAGCATCAATGAATACTTAAACTTGAAATTCAATTAATTCAAAAGAAACCTGTCAAATACATAAGTTACAAAAAACTCTAAGAAACTCACAGTGCATGGGTGCAAAAAGTATTGCAAGTATGTTCCAATTACATGTGTCTGGGGTGGGGAACTGAAGCTCGTGATAACCACCTGCTTTATTGCATGATCTCTGCATCTTCACACTGATGCCCCATACCTTTCCCAGAAAAAAAACTACTGCTAACAGTTTTATGTAGATAAGCTTTTTATATAATTGGAGCACAAAATAATATTCTTCTGCAAATTCCTTGCTTAACATTTTATCTTTGAACATTTTTACACATCATTATACACAGACTTACCTCATTTTTTAATTCGCTGCAGCTCAGTGGTTCATTGAATGATTTTGCCAGATTTATTTTACTAATACCCAATATACAGATATTTGAGCTGTTTCAGAACATTTTAAATAGTAATACTTTAATGATCATAATTGCATAAGCATTTCTGCATACATATTATTGTGTATCTGTAGGTAAAAATCAAGAAACAGAATTTCCGGGTCATAGAACATAAACAAAAATTGGGATGGTTTTCTTGTTGAGGTGCTGTATCTGTACTTGATCCCTTCTAGTTAAAAAAACTCCTCATCTCTGTTTTCCTTAAGTTCTACATGGAAATCACAATGCTTTGACATGATGCACATGTAACAGAGATCATCTTCATCTTGCAGATGAAACAAATAAGTCTTGGACGTGATAGTAACCGGACAGATTTACATACTGAGAAGATTTTACATATTTACACATTTGGCTTATGCAAATGTAAGCCCACATGACTTCAAAAGCTGCATTCATTTTCCTATGCTGCAATTGATGTGCATGTAAATTATGCCCATATAAATATGGTTTCTACTGAAAACAATTTGAATAGGGAAACTAATTAGCTTCAGTGGGACTTGGGATCTATATTTGGTTGGATTTCTGCTGTTTTCTGAACAAGAGTGAAGGGTGGAATCCTCACCCTCACATCTAAACCTTCTGGTATTGCAGTAACACAAATTAGCCCTTCCAAATATGTAGACATTTGGATTTTTACAATAATCCATGGACTGAATAGCTTACATTCTATCTGGATGTTTGGAGATTAGAGACCAACAGAATGTGATTAAGCACAAACAGTGTATGAAGTGAGATGCTGCTGTTAATTTGTAATTCAAGGAGAATGAAAAACTGCTAGCAACAGAAACATATGTTTATTTGAGCCAGATAAAGAACTCAGATACCGTTGATATTTACATTATATTATTTGTCGTGATAAGGAAAAAAAGAACTCTGTGCGCTTCCTTGTATTACATGGAACTTTCTTTAAGAGCAGCAGTTGGTTTCTCTGAAGTTGAATTTTCTCTTCTTACTCTTCTCTCAAATACTGTCACTCAAAGCAACCTTCTTCGCTCACCCCATCCACTTCCCGAGCAGACAGGGTTGTTGTCACAGCAGAATATATCTGTGTGAAGCAAACCTGCTGCTGCCCTCTTTTACAGGACAAAATACAGAGTTCCTAGTGACTTCCAAGGTCAGCATAGGGTTGCGGCTGACTAGTAATGTTCTCTTGTGTTGCCCCAGAGGCCAGAAGCCTCTTCATGCTTCAGATAGTATCACCCCTTCCACTATGCCTGGATCTTAACTTGCCAGTTCTGTGCCTTAGCTCAGGGCTGAGACGTTTTCTTAATGGATCTCACAGGCAAAAATGTATTCTGTTATTGGATTTTAATGTCCATTTTAAATACAGTTGTAAGGCCGGTGAGATGGCTCAGCAGTGTAAGCGCCTGCCTAGCAAGCCCGAGGGCCCGAGTTCGACTCCCGGAACCCACATATGAAAAAAGGGCCAGTGATATCACTCAGCGGCACGGGTGCCTGCTGGCACACGAGGTCCTGAGGTCGACCCCCGGTACCCACAAAAAAAAAAAATACAGTTGTACGTGTTTGATATCATATCTCAAAGAAAAGTGAAGAAGTGGCCCTGAAACTGAGACTTTCAGCTCAGAGCAAGGAAACCATGTAGGGATTCTCAGGGCCCAAGAGAAACTCCTCTGCAGTCTACCCCCACCCCAGGACTCTTCCTGCCGTGCTGTAAAACTGCCCTACTCAATCCTAAGCCTTGCACCAAAATTAATTCTCTCGTTCTATGTCTTGTTCAATTTCATTTCTGTACATTCCCCCCAAGGAAATATGCTGGAAGTAGTTAAGAAATAAACTAAACCTATAGTATACATACACACAGTATACTTGTAATACTGAGGGTGAGGATTCCTCTGTTCATTCTTGTTCAGAAAAGAGCACAAATCCAACCAGAGTATCCCCCGTGTTATAAAATCTAGGCGTTCCATTCATTATCTTTGCATATCACTGGAATTGCTGTCTCTAAGGATCTTTTAAAAATTGTATTATGGCCCATTATCTCCTCCGAAAGTCCTCCCTACTTTGTGTGGATCCAGATTTGGAATCATTCTGCATAGAAAGATAAATGAATTCCTAGATTTCTAGTGGATAGATTGCTTATGTTGATTTGTAAGATTCCTCACATGCTTTTGCAAATCTGTATTGTATTACTAATATTGGTCATGACTCTTAGTTGAAAATCACTGAAACATAGCACAAACTAAATTAAACCAAAAAAGTAACTGGGAAGTTCAAGTGATAAACATATAGACAGCTGGATTTACAGGCTCCAATAATGACATAAGCCTTGGTTTCTCCCTCCATCTCTCAAGTCTGCCATGTTTTGTTTGTTTCCTTCTGAAGCATTTGTTTTAATTTTTTGAATAAGGCGATCCATGGGTAGCTTTACATTTAAATGTCACTAGCATAACATCCACGGAAAGATTTTCTTTCTAAGAGCTGAAACAAAAGTCTCAGAATTAATTTAGTTGATTTGAGTTCCATGCCCAGATTTGAACCAATTACAAAAACTAGAAAGAGGATGTATCCACAACCTGCTTCTGGGTAAACCTCCACCCAATATATGATTTGAGAGTGGGTCGTCACATCCTCGAAGAGTAAGAAATACAAGGATAGCTTCTATTATATAATGGCTGTTCTTAATCAGACTCCAAACTTATCAGGAGTAAAAACTACACCTGATAATTATTTGAATTCCCTAAATACTGCCCAAAATAGTGCTACACATAAAAGCTCATAAATAAATTTGTACTTACAAATGTTCTGGATGCCTAGACTTCATGTGTTAAAAGTAACCTCTATCTAGATCAAAAGATAGGTTCCTTTTCCTTAATAAATCATTGCTTAAAATTCACTAACATTTAATGAGTAAAAATCATAAAACACATAGTATTTTATGTGTATTAGTTAATATGAAAGGGCTGGGGATATAGCTCAGTGGCACAAGTGCCTGCCTGGCAAGTGCAAGGTCCTGAGTTAGATTCCTGGTACCAAATAATAATAATAATAACAATAATAATAATAATAATAGTTCCACCCAGTGGGTATGTGCAGAAAGATGAACTAATTTCTTCAAGGTCTCACAGTTAATAAATGATGAAGCTCAAGGAGGATTTTGATTCTCATATGGAATTTTCTCCACTAGACCAGAGGAAAACATTTAGAGGCCAGAAAGATGTTTGCACAGAGAGGTGTATTTTAAAGAATTCCAAGGGAATGATTTGGGGAGAGACATGTATTCACCCTTTAAAGTATAAACAGTGCATATGGATTTACCACTGACCTGTCACACATTTATGATCCCTGCCTGGTCTTCAGAAGCTCTTGGGTTAGGGCCCTGCAGAGAAGCAGGAACTTAGAGAAGGATAAGCCATCTGTGACCAGAGCCTCACATCAGTGTTATTTCCATGTTAAAAGTGCAACGTTGGGGCCGGTGAGATGGCTCAGCGGCATAAGCGCCTGCCTGGCAAGTGCGAGGGCCTGAGTTCGACTCCTGGAACCCACATACGAAAAAGGGGCCGGTGATATCGCTCAGAGCCATGGGTGCCTGCTAGCGTGCAAGGTCCTGAGGTCGACCCCCAGTACCCACACACACACACACACACAAAAAGTGCAATGTTTATGCACTTTAAAAAATTACATGTAAGTTATACAGCTTTGGTGAATGTGGTGGATTGACAACTGGTGGTCAACTTGTAATACCCAGTTGAACTGAATCAGCGTGGTGCTGGCTGTGGAGGACCCACCTGAGGATTGTTGCCAACAACATCAAAAGGAGAACTGGAGAGGAAGAAGTGGTGCTGTTGGTTCTCCTGGAGAAGCTTGTCACGCTGGTTTTCCTGATAGGAACTTGGCTGTTCTCATCGTCAGAGGAGCTCGGGACCTCACTGTCGCTGAGGATGGCTGTGGTACTTTCCGGGGGAGCTCTGGTCCTTGCTCTGAGCATCACTTCCTGGCTCCGGGGCAGATCCCTCATCCCGCTGGCACAGATCCTTCATCCCACTGCCACAGACCTTTTAGCTTCCACCACTGGCCTTCCCAGCACAGATCTGTGGAACAGACTTGCGTGAGACATTGCTATGGGCTCTGGGCCTCCAGCTGGACTCGTGGGGGGCATTGCCATGGGCTCTAGGTCTTCAGCTGGACTCATGCAGGACACTGCTGTGGAATCCAGGCCCTCAGCTGGATTCTTTGGGTCTTTAGTGTGTGGACAGATTTCCTGCACTTTTTGTATATGACTCTTTGGGTGACTATTACAAAATAATCTTATAAATTATGTGTCCTGTATTGTATTGTTTCCCTTGCAAACCCTGACTACAACAGTGAAGAACAGAAAAATAGAACAAAACAGAGAGTAGATAAATTGATGAATGTATATGACTAAAGCAGCATTCTACCCAGTAGGTGAGGACTGACTGTTCAAGAAATGGCGTCACAACTAGCTGTATATTTGGACAATAAAACTAAATTTGATCTGCCTCACACTATACACAAAAATAAGTTCTAAAAGAAGTAAGATACTAAGGGAAAATATTAAAAGATATTTTAATAACTTGAGGGTAGGGAAAGTTCCTGTGAGCAATTCATGAAAGTCAGACTATAAAAGAAGACTGAAACATTTGACCAGGTAATATTAGGAGCTTCTACTTCTTGGAAGGCAGTACAAACCCATCACAAATTATGGCACACTAAAAGTGATTGTGAAACTAGTGAAATCAAATAAACAATATGGAATATACCAATGTCAGTTTACTGATTTTAATGGTGTACTATAGTTATGGCACTATTGGTGGAGGCTGGGTGAGGGCTATGAAGTGGTGATCACACTTTTTATCTACCTATATTTGTTTCGTTTGTTTGTTTGTTTTTTGTGGGGGTTTTTTGGTACTGGGAATCAAACTCAGGACCTTGCTCTTGCCAGGCAGGTGCTTGTGCCACTGAGCTACATCCCCAGCCCCTATATTTGTTTTCAAATAAAAGGTTAAAACAAAAAAATAAATGTGTGTATAGAGAGAGAACAATCAAAAACACTTTGCATTTAGTTGTGGAAGTGATAAATATGTAGATAGCTGTAGAAAAAAGCAAATAAACAACATTTTCACTGGACAGCATTATCAAGAGCCAGGCTCTGAAGTTAGCAGAGCTGGGCCAGAGCCCTGGGTCCTGTCCTACACAGACTCGACCTCTGTTAGCCTGGGTTTCTCATCTGTAAAATGGAACTCACAATACCTACTGCAGCTGGGGTACTGTGATAATTGAATGAGCTAATTCCTGAAAAGCATTCAGCCTAGTACCTGGAAAATAGTAACTGCATAATATAAATTTGTTATAATTAATATTATATTATTGTATTTAACCGCATTGTGTCAGAGTCAACACCATCATAATTTTAGATTTGTGTCCTAGCTCTTACCCTGGTAGAAGAATTTTTTTTTAAATGTCATGACAACTATTTTCAACTTCAGTTTCGTACTAGAAAATAATTTATTAAATCTTTCACAGGAAACTATCAGAACTTTAATTTTCTTCGCTCACTAGTTCTCAGCATCCTGGAAAGTAGATTATTCTATTGGCTGTTTGGTCTTGGAATTTTGTTCCCACTGTTCTCAGGAAGTGTTGCCAAGGAGGACAGATGAGAAACTGAATTGTGAACAGTTTTTATCCAGATCTCACTGCTAGCTACATCTCAGATGGCTGATCATATTAGAGACTAAAATGAGTTGTTATAATGTGACCTTTAAATTACACAATCTTTTTATTAAAAAAAATATTATTTACTCAAATGACAGCAGGGACCTTAGAGCCCACTGCTACTTACAGCATTTTCTACTAAAGGCAATTTTCTGTCCTGGAGTTAAAAAATATGAATGAGCCAGCTACTGGAATGACCAATGAAGCCATGTGAGAGACTAAAACAGAAAACTAGATAAAGGATTAAAAAAAAAAAAAAACCACAAGTACTAAATGTCACAGACTGCTCTCATTATCATCTAGATATCAGGTCTTCTGGAAGCACTGTTTTTAGAACCAAGTCCTTAATGTCATGATTAAATGAAGATGATCAGCTGTGGGTAAAAATGGACACAAGAAAATTTCAGTAAATTTAAATTTTTTCATGTAAGTCAATTGGTTCTTTAGTCCAGATTGTTTTACCACCTAGTAAAATTTTGAATTACTATTTACATTTCTATTTGAAACTTCATATGGGAGATGTGAAAAAAAAAATCAACAAAATATAAAACTAAGGAGCCATTCGAACAATACATTCCAGTTAATTGTGAAGTGGAAATTTTAAAGCTTCTTTTAGAAACACTGGGGAATTCTAACTAAAATACTGAATTCCATGATGAATTAAAGAGGACCCTTTCCCATGGACCCTAGGCCAGTAACAAGAGCAGAGGTGGGGGAAAGCACTTCTTTCACAATAAAAGGTAAATATTGCAATGTCATAACTCTGCTATTAACTGTCCTACCTCTTGGTAGAGATCTGCTAAATCTGTTTTACAAAAATTGCTAAAATCCCCCAAAAAACACTGTTGAATCCAATCTGAATAGCTCAGACCCAGATCTACCCCTAAGGTTATTTTCACCCAGTTTTTATTATTAAACTGCCATGGAATGGCTGCCAGTAACACTGAACAGTGTCTCTTGATCAGAAAGAACTTTTCTGATTGTAAGTGACAAAGTAGCTCAGTGGTAGAGTGCTTGCCTAGCATGCGTGAGGCCCTGGGTTGGACCCCCAATAGTGACAAAAAAAAATGTTGGGGGGAGATAAGAACTGATTTTGAGTGACTGGACTCTCATTCAAATAGCCTGAGGAGTAAAACAAAAGGAAAACTTCACTTAATACTGGACTTGCATTTGCAATCCTGCCCACTTTAACCTATAAAACACCATAAATGAGTTCATTATTATTTGTTAGAACTTTTTATAAAAATAAAGTCAATGGTTCATCACAATAGCATCATTTCATTAAACTTGATGATACTAAAAGCTGTATTAAGAAATTATAGTGCTTAGAGGGAGAGAAAATACCTACAGTATTTAAACCAGCAGTCACTTGCCCAAACTAAATTAATAGCAGGGTACACAATTTACAAGGAAGAAGAGACAAAAATGACTTAGATATCTAACAAAGTCCAGACTTTTCTGTCCTTTAGGCAGAGAGCAAGGTGAAGCTCACAAAGTGAAGAGAGCAAGAGAGCTCTCCCAACAATGGCAGGTCCTGAGTAGCGGTAGAAAGTCAGTGGTAAGTTCACAGAGTGGTATTAATTTTCTGATTGAATTATTTGCTCAGCACATCCATTTGGGAGATAAGTTAAGAATGTTTTCCCTTATTCATGTGCACATCAGTAATACTGCTCAGACTCTGCAAGGCAAATGAGCTTTCATCTTCTTTTTAAGTCATCTGAGCTACCCAAATTCACGACTGCTGAAAATGAAGCCAACACACTGAGAACAGCATGCATTTTCTGAATCAAAGAGGAGCTCAGGACATCATAAGCAACAAAAGGAGACGATAAGATACAACCACAGATTGCTTGTTCTCAAACTGATCATAACACTAATAATCATTCCTAAGATGATATATGAAGGGGTTATACTAAATTCTTATTAAAAATTTCCTTTAGATATTTCCCATATTAACTGATTATGAATTGATACTCCAGAGAGAGTAGCACGTTTTATCAAAAGTTTATATAGATGTACAAATATTATCCAAGGTATATGCATTGTAAGGTGATAAATGGCTTCTCCAGAAGTGCATGTAAATTAAATTAACTTTGAGAGTGAAATTCTTCTTTGTCAAAAGAATCCCACACAGTCTATGGCTTTCCCCCTGCTGAGAGTGCTAATTTATTTTTTCTCAACTAGAAAACCATGAGATCTCTCCTAAGACTTGGTTTTCTGTTTATTAATTTCTTTCATTGATTCTAAGATACTTTAACCACAACCATGAATCAATGGATACAGTATTTTCAAGCTACTTAATGTAATGTCAGACAATATGTTTCATAGTAGAAAGAGAATCCTTTTAGAGTGTTAGGCAGTTTGGTTCTCAGTACACAACCTCAAAAGAGGAAGAGTTGCAAGTATTGATGAATTACTGGAAGGAACATTTTTGGTCAACGACACATTCAGATGGAGTAAAATTCATTTCCCAACCACATTACTTAGAAAACAATTCAACTGAACACACTTAAGTAAATATTTAATATTACTGGTAGTTGTCTATGACTTTTTCCTTATTCACAGAGCTCAAAAACCTCAGAGGAGAAAACAGTACCCCTCAGCTTGTCAGAGGTAACTTACATTATAGCTAGTAAGTACAAATGCCCAGGCAAAGGGACTTACCTGTGACTCCATGTTCACCAAACTGAAATTTGTTTTCAGCATTCTCTTCCTTCCTTTACCAAGACTCTACGCTGCAAACTGTTTTTAATTTTTAAAATTAATTTGGAGGGCCAGTGAGATAGCTCAGCGGCATAAGTGCATGCCTAGCAAGCACAAGGTCCTGAGTTTGACTTCCGGAACCCACATACAAAAAAAGGGCCGGTGATATCGCTCAGCGGCACGGGTGCCTGCTAGTGCCTGAGGTCCTGAGTTCGACCCCCGGTACCCACAAAAAAAAGATTAAATTAAATTAAATTAAATTAAATTAAATTAAATTAATTTGGAGCTCTAAGTACTGTCAGAGCAGGATACTGTAGCTATACCACTAGTTCCATGATCTTGGAAAAGTAATGTAGTTTCTCTAAACTTAATTCTTCACATACAAAATGAACCTTATTTTTACCTTTCAGGATTATTGTGAATATTGAACAAGACAGTGAACACAACATATTTAGTACACTGCCTAGCAAACAGTTCATGTTAGATGGAATATAATAAAGGCCAATTACAAATTGAAAACAAGTTTTAAATGTGTTCATTTAAAACTCTAGAGTCAAGAAGGTAGAGATATTTTCTTTTTTGGTCTTTTGAGACAGTGTCTCACTATGTCATTATGTAGCCCAGGCTGGCCTCGCACTTGTGGCCATCCTCTTGCCTCAGCCTGCAGAGTGCTGGGACTACAGGTGTGTGCCACCACTCCTAGCAAGAGGTCATATTTTAGTAAACATCATAGTGAAGTGTACACACACACAGTAAAGTACACAAGTCAAAAGTATAGCTTATTTTCCCCTTTAAGCGAATGGAAGGGAAAAAACGGAAACAAAGCTTTTGTAAATGGGGAGGGGAAGAAGAGTTGAAGGGAGGGGAGGAGAGTGGGAAAAAGAATTAAGACATATTATGCACAGGTACAAGTTCTCTATGATGAGTGTGATCAATATGTATGACAAATATGTACTAATAAAAATTGGAAACTAAAAAAGTAGAGTTTAATAGCTTAATAAATTGTTAAACATAAACTCATGTAAACAAATCAAGAAATGAAATGTTACTAGTGTTCAAAAACCCACTCTGTTGTTTATTCTCATAGTCACAACCTCCTTTCTCAAAAGTAATCAAAATTCTGATTTTTATCAACACAGATTAGTTTTGCCCATTTTTTAGCTTTATATAAATAGAATATTCAATATGGATTCGTATATCTGGCTTCTTGTCCTGCAATATTGTGTCTTGAGATTAATCCATGACATGTGTCTCACAGAGCTTGGCTTTGTTGTAGTAATACGACACAATTTATTTTGCCATTCTAACCACGTATTCTTGGAATAATTACTGGATAATGCTGCTTTGAAGATTCCTAACATCATAATAATATGGAATAATGTTACCAAGAAGATTCTCTGTACGTGTTTTCTAGTGCACGTTTTGTGCATTTTTGTTGGGAGTAGAAATGCAGAGTCATAGGGAAGACACAGATTTAGTTTCAGTTGATGTGAAGGAACTGTTTTGCAAAGAGGTTGCACCAGTTGACATTCCCAGCAGCTTAGTGTGGGAATTCCATATGTTTAGCCCTTGTGGTGGATGAGTAATATCTAATTGTTTAATCTTAACTTAAATTTACATTTCTCTGAGTTATAATGAAGTTGAATGTTTTATTATTGCTTATTGGTAGTTTGCCTATCTTGTGTTATAAAACAGACGTTCCAAGTTCTTCACTCAAATATCTACTAGTTTGTCATTGTTTACAGACTTGTAGATTTTTAATTTGATGGATATGTCTTTATCAAATATATGGATGCATATAAAGATTTCTTTGCCCTCAAAATCTTTAACTTTCCCAATGCCTTTGTGATAAATAAAAATTCTTAATTTTAATTTAGTCTAAATTACTGATATCTTTTCCTTTTTAATTACAAGCTACACTAATCTTATACTGAGTAATGTTTTTCTCCAAAAGGTATTTGTACATTCTCTAATGCTTGAGTTTGTTAATACAGGAGAATGTTTACTTGTTGTCTTTAAAATTAATTAATTAATTAATTTTTAAAAATTAATTACAAGCTACACTAAAATAACAAACAGCATTAAAAAGCAAGCAACAGATTCAGACAAGTGCTTTGTATGGTAAAATTCAGATCCATATACAAAATGACTATATGAAAAATATTTTAAATAAAAATGAAAGTAAATATCTTAAGTGCAAAAAAAAACTATATGAAATGTCTGAAAATACTTTAAAACTTTTTATTGGAAATTAGGCACACAGAATTGGCTTAGTCAGAACCCTGAACTCATGACACAAAAGAGCTAGTTGCCCAAGAATGACCTGTTTAATCTTATTTTCTCTTAAAATTATAATGAACCCTTGGAAATTCATCACTGATCCCAAGAACTGAATATTAACAGTTAACAGACACATACAACTAATAATAAAACCAATAATATCTCTTTGGATGGGTTAACAACATACTAAATACATTTGACAGAGAAATAAAAAGTGAAAAAAGAAAGTTTGAAAAAAATTATCAGAATGCAACACAACCAGGGAGGAATATGGAAAATATAAATGCAAATTTAAGAGATAAAAAGTTCAAATCATATGGTCTAATTGGAGCCTAATAAGGAGGCATAGAGAGAATAAAGAAAAGGCAAAATCTGAAGAAATGATAACTAAAATTTTCCATACCTGATAAAAGATCCAAATCTCATATTTTGAAACTCATTTAATCTTAGTCAAAAGGCCGAGAAGCAATATCTTTTGAAACTCAATAAAAGAAAGGCAGAGGAGGGCCGGTGAGACGGCTCAGCGGCTTAAGCACCTGCCTTGCAAGCGCGAAGGCCCGAGTTCGACTCCCGGAACCCACATACGAAAAAGGGGCCGGTGATATCGCTCAGCGGCACAGGTGCCTGTTGGTGCGCGAGGTCCTGAGGTCGTCCCCCCGGTACCCACAAAAAAAAAAAAAAGAAAGGCAGAGGGCATCATAATCTCCAATTTGAAATTATACTACAAAGCTACTGTGATAAAAACAGCATGATACTGGCAAAAACCACAGACCTGAGGATCAGTGTACCAAATTAGAAGATACAGAAACAAATCCAAACATACTCAGCCACCTTATCTTTGACAAAGAGGCCAAATGCCTTCACTGGAAAAAAGATAGCCTCTTTAATAAATGGTGCTGAGAAAACTGGCTTTCCACATGCCAGAGATTAAACCTAGACCCATATCTCTCAACATGCACTGAACTAAAATAAAAATGGACCAAAGATTTAAATATTAAAACAGAAACATTTAATGTGCTGTAAGATAAAATAGGTAAAACTCTTGAAGACATAGATGTAGGCAAAGACTTTATGAACAAAACCTCAATAGCACAGGAAATATTACAGAGAATCAAAAACTGGGATCTCATCATATTAAACAGCTTTCGCACAGCAAAATAAATCACCAACAGAGTGAAGAGACAACCCAGAGTGGGAAAAAAAATTTTACCAGCTATTCCTCAGACAAAGGACTAACATCTAGAATATACAAAGAACTCAAAAGAATCAGACCCCCCAAATTTAAAGACCCAATCCAAAAATGGGCATCTGAAATGGGCATCTGTTATGGTTTGTGTCTAGATGTCCCCCCAAAGCCTCATGCAGTCATGGAGGTGGGCTTCTGGAGTTTATGACTGATTCATGGTCTAATGCTGGGATTATGGGCGTGAGTGCTACGCCCACCCTGGGGCGGGTAGCCTGCATGTAATATAAGGGAGGGAAAGAGGTTGCTCTCTCTCGTGCTCTTGCGCATGCTCCTCCCTTTTGCTCTTGCTGTTTTTGCTGCCTTCCACCGCCATGAACTGTTGCCCTCTGCCATGTGCCACTCTGCCTTGGAGACAGCTGATTATGGATTGAAACCTCCACAAACTGTGAGCCAAAGAAACCTTTCCTTCCTTAATTTGGGGTGTCGGGTATTTTGTCCCAGCAACGAGAGAAAAGTAACCAAGACAGAATTTGGTACCGAGAGTGGGGTCATTGCTGTGACTATACCTGACCATGTGGTTCAAGAGCCTTTGGGAATGGCTTGTGGGAAGAGTTTGGAAAGGTTCAGAGATGTCGCCTGAAGGAGTAGCACTGGAACACCTTAGGCTGTTCTGTATGGGAGATCCTGGTCAGAGCTCGGGACACCAGAAGGCTGATAGAAATCCTGCCCATAAAGATCAGGCTTGGGCGGTTTCTGCTGGGAAGAAAGATTGCATTGGCTGCTGGACTCCAGAACATGTGTGTTATGGCTTGGCAAAACGTTTGTCTGCATTTTGCTCATGTCGAGAGACTTTGCCTGAGACTAAGATTAATGGCAGCAGACTAAGTATACTGGCAGAAAAAATTTCAAGGCAGTCTAATGTTGAGGCAGTGGCATGGCTATTGTTGGGGGCTTTTAGCCAGATTTATGTTGAGAATCAAGAGCAAGGAGCCCAGAAGAATGATTTAAAATGTTGTGAGTTTGGCCAGAAAGGAAGCTCCAGTGAAGCTGTGGACTGCAAAGATAGAGTTGAGAAGATCTCAATTGTTGAGAAGGAACAGGAGAATATAAAAGATGGCCTGAGGACATCACAAGAAGCAGCAAGTCTCTACACTTTGCAGCCTCAAAACTGCAAAAGTGAAAGACCCTACTCTGAGGAGAAAGCTTCAGAGCACCATGTTCCAGAATGGCGGCAGCCACACTATGTCCCAGAATGGCGGCGGCCACACCAGGTTCCAAAATGGTGGCAGCCGCACCAGGTTCCAAAATGGCAACAGCATAGAGAATTTTTTCCTCAGAAGCAGGTTCAGCGTGCTCAGCGATCCAGGCACTCGACCCCTACAGCCAAGAGAGAAAGCCTGGCTACTGCTCCAGCTGGCAGGAGACCTTGGCATCATCCACGTGGCACTAGTTTTAGGCCCATGCAGAATGCAAGAGTTCTGAGGTTAAGAAGGCTTCCACCTAGATTTCAGAAGAAGGCTTGGGAGGCCAGGCAGGGTGCTCCTGAGAGGGCACTGTGTGAAGCTGGGAGTGTGAAGCCAAAGATGCAGTGGAGACCCCAGAAGTTTGCAGAAGCCAGGAACGTGGATTGTCTGAGGAAACCTGCGAAGAGGGAGCTGAGAAGGCCTAAGAGAGAAGCCATGGGTGCTACAAACACCGGAAGTGCCATAGGGGCGGAGCCACACAAGCCCTTTGGAGCTCACAACTTACCACAGATTGCTTTGGATATTCCACGTGGAACCACAGGACTTAATATTTGCCCTGCTGGATTTTGGACTTGCTTTGGTCCCATTCCTTTGTATCCCCCTGTTTGTAACTTTTGGAATGGTAATGTCTATCTTGTGCCATTGAATGTCATAGTGTTTAAGTTTCTTTTCATTAGCAGAGTGGCTCGCAGCTAAGAGTTTGCCTTAGATCTCGGAGGAGACTTGGGACTTAGACTTTTGAGCAATGCTTAAACTGTTGGGACTTTGGCAACTCTTAGAGATGGACCAAAATGCCTTTTGCATAAAAGGATGTGCATGAGTCTTTGGGGGTCCAGGGGCGGAATGTTATGGTTTGTGTCTAGATGTCCCCCCAAAGCCTCATGCAGTCATGGAGGTGGGCTTCTGGAGTTTATGACTGATTCATGGTCTAATGCTGGGATTATGGGCGTGAGTGCTACGCCCACCCTGGGGTGGGTAACCTGCATGTAATATAAGGGAGGGAAAGAGGTTGCTCTCTCTCATGCTCTTACGCACACTCCTCCCTTTTGCTCTTGCTGTTTTTGCTGCCTTCCACCGCCATGAACTGTTGCCCTCTGCCATGTGCCACTCTGCCTTGGAGACAGCTGATTATGGATTGAAACCTCCACAAACTGTGAACCAAAGAAACCTTTCCTTCCTTAATTTGGGGTGTCGGGTATTTTGTCCCAGCAACGAGAGAAAAGTAACCGAGACAGCATCTCAGATGAAGAAATACAAAAAGCAAATAAACATATGAAAAAAGTTCAACATCTCTGTTCTTTTAAGAAATGCAAATTAAAACAACACTGAGATTCCATCTCACTCCAGAAAGAATGGCTACCATTAAGAAATCAACCAATAGGGCCAGGGATATAGCTCAGTGGCACAGCACTTGCCTGGCAAGTGTGAAGTTTTGAGTTTGATTCCCGGTACAAAAAAGAAAAGGAAAGGAAAGGAAAGAAAAGAAAAGAGAAAAGAAATCAACCAATAACAAATGGGAGTGAGGCTGTGGGGAAAAGGGAACCCTTACACTGTTGGTGGGAGTGAAAACTGGTATAGCCAATATGGAAATCAGTGTGGAGATTGCTCAAAAACTAAAACTAGAGGTTCCATTTGACCCAGCTATTCCCCTTCTTGTTATCTTTCTGAAATAGTTAAAAGCATGATACTACAGAGATATATGTGCATACCCATGTTTATAGCAGCACAATTTGTAATAGATAAATCTTGGAAACAGCCCAGATGCTCATCAATGAGTAAATGGATAAAGAAAATGTGGTTTTATATATAATGGCATACTACTCTGCCGTAAAGAAGGATAAACTTGAGACATTTTTAGGTAAATGGATGTACTTTGAGACCATAATTTAAACTGAAATAAATTTGACACACATATCAGGAGCTGATTTGGCTCCAGATCTGAGAGACAAGCATATGAAAAAGGATTAAATAAAGACAATGCAAATATGATTTGTGGGGAGTCCAGGAAGGTCAGAACTCTCTTGGACCTAAGACAAAGACTTTTCAACTAATAACAAATGCTGGAGGGGCTGTGGGGAAAAAGGAACCCTTCTCCACTGTTGGTGGGAGTGTCAACTGGTGCAGCCACTGTGGAAATCCGTGTGGAGACTCCTCAAAAAACTAGGATTGGGGGCCGGTGAGATGGCTCAGTGGCATAAGCACCTGCCTTGCAAGCGTGAGGGCCCAAGTTCGACTCCCGGATCCCACATACGGAAAAGGGGCCGGTGATATCGCTCAGCGGCATGGGCGCCTGTTGGCACGCGAGGTCCTGAGGTCGACCCCCTGGTACCCACAAAAAAAAAAAAAAAAAAAACTAGGATTGGAGGTACCATTTGACCCAGCTATTCCCCTTCTGGGTATCTTCCCAGAAGAATTAAAAACATCGTACCACAGCAATATATGTGCACCCATGTTTATAGCAACACAATTTGTAATAGCTAGATCGTGGAAACAACCCAAATGCCCATTAACCAAGGAATGGATAAAAAAGATGTGGTATTTCTATACAATGGAGTACTACTCAGCCATAAAGAAAAACTGGAAACTTTTATAGGTAAATGGATGCAACTCGAGAAAATACTCACAAGCGAAATAAACTGGATGCACATTTGTAAACATCGTATTGTCTCTCTAGTATGAAAATGCAATTTCACTGTGACTATTCCATTCCTTAGTCTTCTATTTTTACCTAGCTTTTACATGGCTTAATCTTATACTGAGTAATATTTTTCTCCAAAAGATATTTGTACATTCTCTAATGCTTGAGTTTGTTAATACATGAGAATGTTTACTTGTTGTCTTTAAAAAAATAAATAAACAAATGGTTTCATGACAAAAAAAAGACAAAGACTTCTCTGAACTGTCAGTATTTATTGGATTTCAAACAAATTCAGAGGGGTGCGAGGGGAGGCAAAAGGAAAAGCTGAGGTAAAGGCGGGAAACTGAACGAGGCCTTGAGAAGTTAAAACAGACATTTTTAGACAATAAATGTTGCCAATTAAGAGGACTATCTTATCTCTAAGGTTGGCAGTTTATCACCCTGGAATTGAAGAAGAGACAAATGTCCTCAACTGTAGCCTTATCTTGCCCTCGGAGGTGTCACAGTGTCACAGACCAATAAAGGCCTGTACTGTGACCATTGACATGGAGAGTTCTACTTACTGCGTGCCAGCTGCCAGCTCTTTGAGCAAATTGCCTAGGCCTGGGACAGATTTATAAGTAAATACAGAAAGCCAATTGATTAATTCTAAAGCCTGCTCAGTGCCACTTCATAGTGGTCTCCATTAGACACATGTTTAATTATCACATTCTTTCTCTTGTGTGAGAAGCTGAAAGGGTAAATAAGGGCCAAAATGGATGACAGATATTGTGAAGTAAGAAGAAAATGTTCAAATGGGAAGTGGAACAAGAGAAGGGGGAGAGGGAAGGGAAGGAAGGGAAAAGAAAAAAAGAGAATAGAAGGGAAAAAATGGAAAAGTTTTTGTAAATAAGGAGGGGAAGTGTTGAAGGGAGGGGAGAGGAATGGGAAAAAAAGAAAAATTAAGATGTATTGCATACAGGTACAAATTCCCTGTGATGAATGTGATCATTATGTATATTAAAAGTATACAAATAAAATTAAATTTTAAAAAACTAAAGCATAATATATAGAAATACAAGCCTAGAAATATGAAATTGAAAAACAAGAAGATTAAATTACTTGTTAATTTAAAGCTTTATATTTATATGATTCAGGAGAAAGAAATAGTGAATAAGGGCCAATGAGATAGTTCAGCAGCATAAGTGCCTGCCTGGCAAGCACGAGGTCCTGAGTTAGACTCCTGGTACCCACATACAAAAGAAAAAAGGGCCGGTGATATCGCTCAGCAGCACAAGCGCCTGCTCGCAAGCGCGAGGTCCTGAGTTCAACCCCCAGTACCCACAAAAAAAGAAAAAAGAAAAAAAAAGAAATAGTGAATGATCCAACAGCAACAATGAATGCCAGAGAACAGTAGAACAATGTGTCCAGAATTTGCAGGGGATAATTAATAATCTAGAATCACAGAGCTATTAAAGAACAAAATTTTCTTTAAAATATGCCTGGGCTAGTGTTGTCTCTGTGGAAAGACTGAAACATACACACACACCTCCAATGAACACCTAGTGATACATCTCCACTAAGGAAATTCCCAGAAAGAAAAAAAGAAGAAAAAAATCACACCAGAATAAAAGGTGGAAAAAATTATAATCTTGGATAAAATTACAGAAATATTGGTTGTAATTGAGCTGTGCTAAGATCTTTCGAATGGGGATCAGGAATTATTTTGCAACTTTGTTCAAAATACATGGCAAATTTTCAAGAATAAACACAGATAAAAGAGAAATAAGGTGTATAGCTTCCAAATTATTAAAGAACAAATATATGGTGAAAAAAACACAAAAATATAATAAGCACAAAAAAGTAAATGAGACATATTTAAAGCATGGAGGTAAGTGATACAAATTGCTAAAAACCTCAGTATTATACTAGTCAAAAATCAAGCAAAAGGTGGTTGAGCTAGCTATTTCACCATCAAACTTTAAAATTACAAAAAAACACCTTGGCCAGGAAGTGGTGGCACAGGTGGTGGCACACACCTGTAATCCCAGCACTCAGGAGGCTGAGGCAGAAGGAATGCTGTGAGTTCGAGACCAGCCTTGTCTACATAGGGAATTCAAGGTCAGCCTGAACTGCATAGCGAGACCCTGTCTCAAAAAAAAAAAAAGAAAAAAAAAAAAAAACACTTTAATTGTGATTTTGTTAAAAAGATGAAGATGAAAATTTGATTAATCAAGTTTCTTCATATTTTTAACTTTTTATAGGCCTAGTAAAATTCCTTCAAAATAAACAAAGGGAAATGAATTAAACCTGTAGCAAGTAATGAAAAACTCATATCAGAGAAGGGGAGTTTAACCCAGCTCTAGTACTAAGAGACCAGCAGACAGAAAAAAAAAATTAACAACAAAACAAGCTACATACACATAGAACCCTCCACCTAAAAAATACAGAATTCAAACTCTCCTCGAGCACATGTGAAACAAGTAAATCATTGACTACAAGCCATAAATGAGGGCTTAAGAAAAGAAGACAAATTTAAAACACATAATTCTAAATAAATGTGGCATCAAATATTTGCTGTGAGCACTAAATCTACTCATACGTATCACTAAGATGAACAATTATGAGAAATATGATTATAGAAAAAGAAGACTTTAACTTTTGGCAGTATTAAAAATAACATAACAAGCAAATTTTTGAGAAGGGAAATGGGAGTAAGAGTAAATCCTATAATTTCACCATTTTTCTTAGTTAAAAAAATTACTATTCTGCTAAATCAAGATTTAATCCTAGAACTCTATCAAAGGAACTAACAACAGAGGTTGAAAATAAGAATGTAACTAACATTTGGAAAGTAGAAGATAAGGGAAAAGCTAAAAGAAAGAACAAATTTGGTCTTTTTTTTTTTTTTTTGAACCAGAAATCAAACTCAGGACCTGGCACTTGCAGGCAGGCGCCGTGCCACTGAGTTATAACCCCGGCCTGCTCATTCTCTTATACAAAGAAAAATTCTGTTTAAATTTCTTAAGTTGAAAATTGGAAACCTGAAGACAATGCATAAAGTTATAACATTCAATAGAAATTTTAAGACAAACCAAAGCTGTCCAAATTATAAAAAGAAAAACATGAAGACATCAAAAGAGTTCATGCAGCAAAAGAAAGACAGTGGAGAAACAATTAACAACTTCACTTAAAATGAAAGAAATTAGGGGCCGGTGAGATGGCTCAGTGGCATAAGCACCTGCCTGGCAAGCACAAGGTCCTGAGGTCGATCCCCGGTACCCACAAAAAAAAAAAAGAAACAAAGAAATTAAACACAGTATCTTATACCAATAAATATCATAAATTCATCTGTTAAAAGAAAAAGCTTTCATAACTGAGCAAATTTTTAAAATTGTATACTCTGGGTAAGAGATATGCAAAACAGGGGCCGGTGAGATGGCTCAGCGGTGTAAGCGCCTGCCTTGCAAGCGCGAGGGCCCGAGTTCGACTCCCAGAACCCACATATGAAAAAGGGGCCGGTGATATCGCTCAGTGGCACAGGTGCCTGTTGGCGCGCGAGGTCCTGAGGTCGACCCCCCGGTACCCACAAAAAAAAAAAAAAAAAGAGATATGCAAAACAATAGGGCTCAGAAAAGGTTAAAAAAAATGATACTACATAATGACAGGTACACAAAACTAACAAAAATAAACCAGAAGTTGAAATGTCTTTTTCTTATAGTTCACATTTACTGAGTCCTGTATGCCAGGAGTATGACTTGTGTAAATAACGTTCATTCTTTTTTTTTTTTTTTTTTTTGTGGGTACCGGGGGGTCGACCTCAGGACCTCGCGCGCCAACAGGCACCCGTGCTGCTGAGCGATATCACCGGCCCCTTTTTCGTATGTGGGATCCGGGAGTCGAACTCGGGCCCTCGCGCTTGCAAGGCAGGCGCTTATGCCGCTGAGCCATCTCACCGGCCCATAACGTTCATTCTTAAAAACAACCTTCTAAGGCTTATTAGCCCCATTTTACAGATGAAGGAATTTAAGTACAGTTTTAAAAACTTAGCTGAGTGAAACCATAATGTCAAGTTAAATAAATCAGACACACAACCTTAAATATCACATGGTTTTTCTTATATGAGAAACCCAAAAAATAAATAAAGAGCAAAATAAAGGAGATAGTAGTAAATAAGAAGATACATCTTTTGCAAAAGGGAAAAGGACCAAGATATGAAGGGAGTAGAAAGGGAAGGAGGAAAAAAGAATTAAGATGTGTTATGTCCATGTCCCACCTTCCCACAAGGAATGTAATTATGATGTACTGAAAACATGAACTAATAAAAATACTTACCTGAGTTTATCAAATTGTTTCTCTGAGGAGACAGAACTCCAACACAGGTTTTCTAGCTCTAGATCCTGAGTAACTAGCCATACCATGCTGTCTTTACAATTAAAGGAAAAAATATATATGTACTTTTATTTTAATACAACAGTTTTAAAGAAGGATATGCTAGAAATTATTAAAATAATAGTTACTCTTAAGGAGAGTATCTAGGAATGAGAAGAGTTTTTTGTTCTTTATCTCCATTTATTTATTTGATGTGAGAGTATTAATAGATTGTTCTCATATACTATTGGAACCACACCAAAAAAAGTATGTAATATCTGTGTACATTTTGACACCTAACAATAAAATGAACCCTTGTGAATCATTAAGAATTAAGGAGATATTTATTACAAATGCTATTACATCTAGATCGTGTGGTAACTTTAGGATGTTACCTAACATCCTTTAGGATGTCACACATATGGTACTACATGTGAATGTAGTAATAAAATATGCAACTGGATGGTATAACAATATCATTTTTTATCTTCTTTATACATTAATAAATATTCTTAAAAGAACAAGGAAAAGCAGATCTGAATGTTATGTTAATTTTCTCAAAAATGTAATGGCTGGGAGTCGCAGTCACGATCACAGATGTGACAACACTTTAGGCATAACAATGCCCTTGATGACATCTGTGTACCTCACTTCAGAAAGCATGAGACACTATTGAAGTGTCCCTTGTAAGTTTATATAGCATGCTACTTCATAGTTCCAGGACAGTACATGAATTCCAAAAGGAGAAAAGCAACTTTATGCAAGTGCTTTGCTTAAAAATAATGTGTATAAAAAAAAATCACCTATGACTAGATACTCCTATCACTCTTAATGATAACAGTAGAACTTATTTCCACAGGTACTATCTGCTTTTATCACTCTACTCTTTGTCTCTATCAACATCATTTTTAGTTCAAAAAAGAAAAAAAGCACCTGAAAACCTTGAACCTCAACAATCTTTCCTACTTGATTCTGAGAGGAACAAACAAGTATTGTTCAACAGTTTTGTAATAAGGTTAAGGACCTTTAATAATAATGTCAGCACATGGACAGTATTGTCAGGGGCTTTATTCTAACTCTGAACTCAGAAGCAGAATAAGCTGTGTCATTGGTGCTTTTAGGTATTCTCTCAAAAACCATTGTTCAATAATCTGCACTGTGCAAAATCTTTAGTACTTAATGGAGAAGTTTTCTTTCCTGAGACAGCTACTTACATGAAATAATTTTTTTTGCCAGCAAATTGAGTGCTAAGGGAATTTTTAAATAAGTTCACATTTCTTAGAAATACATTTTATATAATACATTCTTTTCAAGTGTTGGTTTACCTCTTTGCAAACAGTTGAAATGACAATTCAGGAAATTGGATGTGAAGATGGTATTTGAAACACTACAAAAAACAAAAAGCAAAAACAAAAATACTTCAGAGCTTCAGCATAATTCTAACAGTGCCAGCACAGGTATGTCTTCAGCTTAAAAGAGAGAGCCACAATAAACCATGTTTGCAGAACAGTCCATGCACTGTTACACTATTACTTTGTAATACATCTTAAACACACATAGGAGCTGCTTGAAATAATTTGTCATTGTACTCCCAGGTAAAATACAGAGTGTTATACTATTATATAAAAATAATTTACTAGCAGGAGCCAAGACCATTAGGTGTCTTATATATGTATAGTCTGCTTAATAATCCATATGGTAGACCTACAATTCTCTCCTGAGGAAATGAAAGGTTAGAAAAATTAAGGAAAATGCCCAAGGTCCTAATACCCAAAAGTGGCAGTCCTAGCTTCTAAACCTGGGTCTGATCACCTCAAAAGTCTTTTTTAATGGCCCTTTCATCCTGTCATATATAAATCTTACTTTTTCATCTGGGTCAGAGGTCAACCTAACATATATTTGTTAATGGTAATTTAAAGGGGAAATGATAGTTTCATGTTGCCAGTGGATTTTTCTTTCCTAAGGCAGCTGATCAGTTTTTAACAAACTGGAATTTCTAGTCATTATCACCAACACTCCAGCAGTTTACCTTTCTTCTCCTCATATCATGCCTTTAGTCCACTATCCACACATCTTTACAATACAGCTAAATGCTGTGAAGTACATAAAGAAGAACCCAGACAGCAAGATAGGAGACCAATATAGTCAACAATTTGCAGTAGAAAATAACTAAGAAGGTAATGGAGGAAAGTATCTGTGCCCCAAGCTAGCTTTATCGTTTCCTCAGATAATGGCTCATGAGCCAGGTACTTTGAAATGCCAGGGTTTATGATAAATGTTATTTTGTATTACAAATTGGAAGCTGAGCCTGAGAGTGATTAGCCTGTAGGAGGCTTATTAGAGAGCGCTTATAGGATCAACATGAGAAAGATAGAAGCCAGATCTGACTAAGAAAGATGCTGAGCTGTGATAGCATTCCAACAAAGGACTCATCTGACCACACTGGGGAATTTGGAGCTAGGATGACCCCACTGAGTTGATCCAAGTTGGGATAAAGCGATGTGGAAATTATATCCACTAGAACAAGCACAAATCTGGAGCAAGGCAATTTTTCAGATTTGACTTCTGGAGAACCTCTTCCAGCACTATTTGCAGCAGCTAAAGAAAACCTAGGCAGCATGTCATATGTTCACCAAATGCTAGTTGTTGAATTATGTACACCCTAAATTCCTATGCTAAAGCCCTAATGCTTACTACATCAGAACATGGCATTATTTGGAAACAGGATCATTGCAGATGTAATTAAGATGAAGTCATGTTAGAGTGAGGTGAGATTTAATTCAACATGATTGGCATCCTTATAATATAAAAAAACTTAGGAGAGATGTGCACAGTGATAATACCATGTAAAGATGAATGTGGAGATAGGATGATGTCTCTGTAAGTCAAGGAACATTAAATATTGCAAGCAAACCACCAGAATCAAAAAAAGAGGCAGGGAACAGATTCTTCCTCACAGCCCTTAGAGAGAGAGAGCAAACCCTGCCAGCACCTTTATCTTGGACATCTTGGACAGCAATAAGTTTGTATTTAGGAAGACACTGTGTTTGTGGTATTGTTAGAGCAGCCTTGGTAAACTAATTTTTGTTGGGATGAAATTATCACTTATAGATAGCAGTGAAACAGGGCCGGTGAGACGGCTCAGCGGCTTAAGCGCCTGCCTTGCAAGCGCGAGGGCCCGAGTTCGACTCCCGGAACCCACATACGAAAAAGGGGCCGGTGATATCGCTCAGCGGCACGGGTGCCTGTTGGCGCGTGAGGTCCTGAGGTCGTCCCCCCGGTACCCACAAAAAAAAAAAAAAAAAAAAAAGATAGCAGTGAAACAGTTAGCCTTATTTTATTAAACCTACATGTGAAAAAAAGATGACATGGTATAGTGATAGAAATAGAAAAAGATATGGTGCATGAAAATTCAGAGTTTAAAGGCAGAATCCTAAAAAGTAGCATGTAAGTTAAGATAAAAGGTAAGAACAAAAGGTACAGCCCTGGCATGGCGGCACACACATTTAACCCCAGTCACTCTGGAGGCTGTGGCATAAAGATTGCAAGTTCAAGGCTAGCCTGAGCAACTTAGTAAGACCCTGTCTCAAAATAAACAAAGAAAAAATAAAAAGGGCTGGAGACATAGTCCAGTGTTCTCCAGATTCAATCCCTGGTACTAAAATCAACCATCAATCAATCACTTAGGAAGAAGTCTATAGAATTCTCTCCCAGTGTTAATAGTTGGATAAATGGGCATAGATACAAACTGAGATAGAGCATAGCATAAAAGCTACTATGATTTATATATAGATGTGCCCCAAGAGCCTCATGGATTACAAGGCTTTATAGCTGGCTTGCTGTTAGGAGGTAGGATCTGGTCACTGGGGATGTTGCCTAGAAGGGTCTATCTCCCTCCCCACTTCCTCCCTATGTATTCTCTGATTCTTGGACACCAAGATATGTGCAAATGTGAGCAGCTCCACTTTTCTGCCATGCCGTCCTGCCTGGGAGCCAACCGAATGCAGACCGAAACACCTATAAACTATGAGCCAAAATAAACCTCTCCTCCTTTAAACTGTAAGTGTCAAGTATTGTGTATCAATGCCAAAATAGTGCTTAAAACAAGAACTGTGCCTTCCAATATGGTAGCTGCTAGCATGTTAGCTACTGAGCACCTGGAATGTGGCTGGTTTGAACTGAGATATATGTATGTGTAAAATATGCACCAAATTTTGAAGGCTTAATATTAAAAAGATAGTGCAAAGTTTCTCAATAATTTTGATAATAACTATATGTTAAAATAACATTGTTATTTAATGTTATTTCATCTGTTTATATTTACCTTTTATAATGTGTGTACTAGAAAATTAAATTTTTTTTAGCTGGCTTACATTTGTCACCCACAAGACATTTCTATGGGACAGTGCCCACCCAGAGGTTTTCTATAGATTCTGGGAAAGTAAAACCTCTATAACTATCTCAGGATGCATGAAGTTCCAAAAAGAGGTTTGTATGTGACCCTTATTCGCTTGTTTCCCACAGGAAAGAGCTTGAACCTCACTGAACATTGGAATTCAGACAAGGCGTGATGAGTGTGATATATTTCAGAGCAGTGGTGAAAAGCAAATGGTACCTATTCAAGGCGTACAAACTCTGAGAGTGTCTGGAAAGAAAAGTGTGGGGCTGAGGTTTGCATCACCAAAGCCCAACAAAGTTTCCTCTTCCCCCACCCCCTCAACCATGAGGCCAGACCTAGAAAATGCTGGATGTCAAAGAGTAAGTACTCTGTCACTAATGCTGAGAGACGGCCCCTAAAGGACAGCTAAAGAGGAAAGCCACAGGCAAAGTTGGTGGCGAAATTCCTGATGATTACAGTCAAGAATGTGAATGCTTAGCTGGGTCAGTGGTGCATGCCTGCAATCCCAACACTCCAAAGGCTAAAGCAGGATGATTGCCAGGAGTTCAAGGCCAGCCTGAACTACACAGGGACCCTTCAAAACAAAATGGAAGTGTATCAATGCTCAAGGGCATCTGAACTGAAAAATGGTTTAAGGAAATTTAGTATCATTGGGTCCTTAAAGTGCCAGGAGGTCTGGGACAGCAGAGGGGAGAATGCACTTGAAAGAGATCATCCTGGGAGGCTGCCCTTCCAGTCCCCTTTACAGAACTAACAAAGAGGCAAGAAAAGTGATGGCCCCACCAGTTTGGCAAGTTGAGATTATTAATCCAGAGTCTCAAAAGGGCACACTGTTAACCAGACCTCACCCAAAACCTGCAAATCCACATACCAGTCAGTGATTCATCCCAGACACAAATCCATAGACAAGTGCAAAGATAATATGGGTGGAAAAGCCATAGCTTGGCTGTTCCAGACCTCAACCAGGATTCTTTGTAGCTAAAATTCAGGACAACTGTTTGTCCTAACTGGTAGAGAGTTTTCTCCTCCAGAAGAGAAAAAGAAAACTACTGATAAAAAGCTTCTGGAGTCGTAACACTAGGTACTGGCCTGTCTTTTCACCAGTTGCTTTAATAACATAGACAAGGGGATTGATTTCAAGTTGACTATAATTTGACAATAAAGCCCCTTAGTGGGCTGATTGTTTAAGTGTAACAGAATCAATATCCAAAACAGCCCAAGTGATGGACTAAACCTAAATGATGAAATGTATCACACAAAAATTTAATACCATATCCTGTGTTTAAAAAAAGAAAAGGATGTTTGGGTATGGATGACAAATACATGGCTAAAAATGACTCAGACGCTTTCCACTGACCACAAGCTCACTTTGCATGCACTGTGTAAAGAGGCTGCCCAAGAAATAATGAGCTCTCCAGCTTTCCTAATAAGTCCAAATAGAAAGAGATGATCATCCCACTATCCCATGCTGGCCAAACCACACCTAATGCGCTAAGTTCAATTCAAGTAGCACATTCCCAAGCAATGTGCCTATATTTTCGCTCTAATTGAAAGAAAATTAGCAGATGATGAAAGACCTTACATCATTTCAGATGGTGGGAAAGAAAAAATACTGAAGAAGCTGGCAAGAATTTACCAGTAAAAACACAACAGAAAGTTTGAAAATCCAAGGTATAGAAAAAGAATTCAACTTGTTTTGAATACGCCTGAAAGGTAGAGCCAAAACTAGCAGGTAAATGTTTCAGAAAGGCACTGTTAAAATCAAGGAGGGTCTTAGTAACCCCCGGAGCTGTGCAAAGGAAAAGGACAGAGCAGCCAGCAAGCTCCCTCTGAAGGTGGCAATTGCAACAAGCTCTCTTAACCCCTCACCAGGGGCAGTAGAAAAAAGATTTCTGCAGAAGCAGAAAACGCACCTTCTGTGAATGTAAACTCTATGATTGACTCATTCCTAATGGACACCTGCCTGATATTTCCAATGCCTGCTTCTCACCTTTGTCACCTGTTCACTTTATACTACATTCTTCTTTAGGGTCACAGAATCCTGGACTCAGAAGGAACCTAGGTACCCTCTAGTGCAGTTGGTCTGCCAGACAAGATTTAACACCTCTGAGAGATGGGTTCATATCGCATCCTCTGGGCTCCTTTCTGACATATCTCCTACTGTTTTTCTCCTACAATAGATCCACTGCCTTATCTCTTTCACCTCCATCTGTACCTTGGTGATTCATAGGAGTGTGGAGTAGTGACTAAGAACTTGGATTGTGGAAATAGATTTCCTGGCTTCTAATCCCAACTCTGCCATATATATGTGACTATGGGCAAGTTACTTAACTTCCGTGTACCTGTATGTCATACTATATTTTATACTGCTGGGCTGTTACAAAGATGAAATGTGTCTGTATGTGTAAAACATTTAGAACAGTGCCTAGTATGTAATAAGGGCTCAATAAACATTAGCAATGTTTATTTACACTTTCTTCTCTAGCCTAATTCCTGCCTGCTTTTTACTTCCCTTTCTCCTGACCAACAATATACGCATCCACAGCTTTAACCAAGGCGTTTCTGAGAGTAAATGTATGAGAGGGACATTCACAAAATGTTTATGATTATTACCTGTCATTCTACCACGTGGAAAAATTCCCCTGTTACATGACATAAATAATAAAAGTAAAGATAGTTTCCTAAGGCTCATGTGTTGAACTAAACCACATCATGATGCTGGTAAAGCCACGTTTTATGAATTAGTGATGAAAAGCATGTTCAGCTCCCTCCCTCTGCCATATCAACATTTCTGTCCTGCTGCTGGAGAGAATACTTCTGTGGTGGCTTAGTGTGCCAGCACTTTTCTACAACAGCCATTAAATCTGCTTCCCAAGTCCTCAAAATATTTAGCTTCATGGAATAATAACTTTGCCGTAATGATCTAAAATATGCTATGGGAGGACCTGACCCTATTTTCTACTGCCCATATTACCCAAAGTTTACTAGGAACACAAAAAGTTTCGAGAGCAAATGCAAATAGCACTAAGTTGTTGATGTCAGAAACCAAAACTCCCCATGCTGCCGATGTCCCCCTCTCCTGGATGCCCTTTCTATGTGTCCTGGCTACAAAACACAGCCTTCCTCAGCCTTTCTCTGAGCTGCCTCCATTTCTTCCAGCCAATGGCAGCACCAGATCTTTGACGCCCTCAGGTTGAGTGTGTGCAACCTAACATCTACCACTTATTGCTCCAAGCCTTACAAAAGCAAGGAGAATGGAGAAAAAATATAAAGATTCTGTCCTGGCTGTGTTGCCATGGACCTTATGCCCAACCCATCATCTCAGTCAGTAGGCAGAAGCCAGAGGAATCACTAGGCAGACACATTAACCATTCATTTTGGTGTTTTCTCCAAACTCGTACCTAGATCCCATACCACCACCACCAGTCTCCACATTTTTTCCAATTCATATTAAGCTCATCACTGGTGACACGCCGCAGCTAAACTCTGTTGGCTTCAATTTGTTAAATAGTACACAGCCTAATTCTTTTTCTATCCAGTGTGTAACTTGATGGCTCCCTTCCTCTACTCCCTCAGCAGAGAGAATGACTCAAGGGGAGAGGCCAAAAGAGTTTTTGTTCCAATTTATCCCAATTCACCATGGCTTATTAAGACAATGTTTAAGAGTGGTAGAACTGGCCTTTCTGATTACTTACAAATTCTAAGTCACACAAAATTAGGAGAAACTAATCTTTTGGTGGTGCCTGATTTCGCAAAGCACAGACAAGTTCACAGTGAATCTCTTCTGATCTAAATGCAGTTGGGAGCTACTTCACCTGAGAACTATTGTAGATTATCATGAGATCATTAAATAAAGTTACCAAGAAAAACCCAAAACTGTTACACCAAACTTTAGTTGATAGCTACAGGTATTTACAAGAAATTAAAATGGTAAGTAGTTAACTCAAACTATAAAAAGCAGGCACTTAACGCTTTAATAATAGAAAAACCTAGTACATCACAAAGGTCCCCACAGTTAAGAAATGTGTGACATGGGAGAAAATCAAATATACTCACATGCAAAAGTATGTATGTGTATATAAAATCATATATATGTAAGTCACATTTTAAATGACAGAGCCCCTGTGATTTATTTTATGTTTATTGAAAAACAAACACAAAATGGGGAATGGAATTAAGCTCAAAATCCAAAATATTAGGTCCTTAACACATTCCAGCAAGTGCTTTATGAAGCCCTGAGTTTAGCTATTATTATTTTGCTTTGGATAATTCTTGCTAAACAGGAGACATGATGAAAGATGAAATATTTATATAATGAAATCTTGAAATGTTGTAAATACACATTTTCTTTAAAAGTGAGAGGAAAAAGGGAGAAGTCAAAACAATACGTACTTTTTAAATTCACTCTGGGAGACAGAAGACAATTGCCCCCAAGACAGGGCGGCCCTCGCCAACAAGAGTGTAAGTCCGAGCTCTGCGCTTCTTCCATTGCCAAAGGAAGGCAGCGTCTGCAAGAGTGTAAGGACACACACCTGTAGTGGGTGGACAGACTGGAACCCCAAGACCCAGGACAATAGCCGGCCGGGCGCACCAGCCCACACACACCTTTGGAGGACAGCGTAATCAGCAAGACCAGCAATGCAGAAGTGTCTGAAGCAGCAACAAGGAACCAGCAGTTGGGCTCTGGAGAATTCCACCAACAGAAGACCAGTCCCAGCCCCCACAGCCAGAGGCCAAGATCAGCTCCATGCCCAGCATATTTCTGGAATCTAACATGGACACTATCACAAACTATAAACACCAGAGGTATTTTACTATTTTAATTCTCCCTTGTTTGTCTGATTGGCTATCCCTTTCCTGTCTGGTTAGATGTCATCTTGTTTTGTTTTGTATTCTGTTGTTATTTTTGTATTCGAGTTTTTTATTTTCTTTTTCTCTCCTCTCTTTCTCTGGTCTCCTTTTTCTTTCTTCCTTTTCTTCTCTTTTTCATTCTCTTCCTCTTTCTTCCTTTTTTTTCCACTGTTTAGTTTTCTTATCTTTCTTTTTCATTTTCTTCTATTGATCCTCTCTCTCTCTTTCAACTACTTCTAGAATTTAAACTTTCAACTGAGTAAATATTGTCTCTACCCTTTCTGATTACTACTTTATATTCTATTTCATTATTTCCCTCCTGTGTCCTCCAGACCTCCAGCCACACTCTATTTGACCTCATTCATCACTTTAGCCTGACCCCTACCCATCTTAACCCCCCACCCCCCACAGAAGGGTAAAATGACTACACTAAGTAGAAAATCACTGCATACAAGGGCACAGTATATGTTTGATTTCGTTATCTAACTTTAGAGTTTGCTCCTGTGGCCGGAGGTAGCAGGTTAGTGGTTACCATAGTTTGTCAGTAGTTAAGCTGTACTTGAAACCATTGTTATTACTAACTGTAGTACTTTAGCCAGGATGTAATACATGTTACAAACAGTTTTTCTTTCCTGTATAATAACACCATGATTGTATGTGGTCATAATCATCACCACAGCCCAGTACCAAAGGATTGGGAGCTGAGCTGAATAGTAATTTTGCATCCTTTACAAATTGGGAAGGTACATTCTTGGGATAGCTATAAAGAACCACCTACATCTAGAGGACACCCCCTAAGAACAGACATCTCCTAGGGAAGCCACAATACTAGTGATAAAGCTATCTATTGTAAGAAATTAGCAAGCATCAACACAGAAGACAAAATAAAATAAAAAAGAGAAAATAGAAAATGACAAGATGCAGAAGCGAAAAGCAACCCCAGACCCCCAGTCCACCCAGGACACACAATGAGATAGATGAAATTGGAAGTCAAACACTGGAACTTTCTGAAATGATAACAACAGAAGTGGAAAAAAAAGTGAAAAGGGCTATAGAGAAAATAATCTGGGGGGGTCCGGAAAAAGATGGTGGATCTGTAAGAAGGAGGCAGTGAACCTCTCCAAAAGTCACCATCCAGACATTGGAATATAGTGACTGGAGGAGGACAAGAAAGAGGGAAGTGGCTCCCATGGACCCAGGAAAGATCTGAAGCACAGTTTGGGGCCCACGGAGAAAGTGTAGAGAGAAACTCCAACAAAGAAGAAGGAGGTGGCCACCGGCACATTTTGCCTGTGTCAAGAATCCCGACGCTACAGAAGTGGTTCAAATCTGTGGACACACAGTGACTGCCAGCGCCCCTGGGGGCCTCCATGGAGGAATGCGAGAAGCAGCGGTGCAAAGAAGCAGCAGCCATGAAGGACACACTGACTGGAGGTGAGTGCTGACGCCCAGCAATCCCATGCGAGAGAGCAACTACCCGGGCACCATTGTAGGGGAGGGCAGCAGCTGAACTTGAAACTCAGGGCAGTTGCCACTCCAACCACGGCTCCAGTGGGGACCTCTGTGGAGGAACGCGAGATGCCGTAGTACAGAGAAGCGGCGGCTGTGAAGGACACACTGACTGGCGGTGAGTGCTGACACCCAGCCATCAGGCACACAAGAAAGCCACTAGCCAGGTGCCATTGTGGGGGGGCAGCAGCTGAGCTGAGAACTCAGGGCAGCCGCCACTCCATCCACGGCTCCAGTGGGAACCTCCGCAGAGCAACACGAGATGCCGTGGTACAGAAAAGCACCAGCTGAGAAGGACACACTGACTGATGCTTTTCTTCCTGGTATTCCAACACTAAGATTGTCTAAGGATCACAGAAAATACTGAATACAGAACCAAAGAACCAAAGACTGGGCCAAACAGGTAGCAACTTCTTATCTCCAACAAATTGAAGAGGTAGGATACAGCAGCAGGCTCAAAACCCAAAAATAAGCTACACCTGGAAGATACCTCAGAGAAGTAGCCATCTCCTAAGAGTTTCAAATACTAGCAATAAAGCAACCTACCATACACAATTTACAAACAGCAACCCAGGAACTAAACTAAAGAAAGAAAAGAAAATCAGATGACACTTAAACAAGATGCAACCCCACACATCTAGTTCACCAAAGGCAAACCCAGGGGGCAGTGAAGTGGAACAAACCGAAAGCCACTCATCTGACATCTCTGAAGCGGTAACAACAAAGCAGTAGAATGAGGCTCTGGAAAAATTTAAATCAGAAATAATTTCTGAGATAACTGCAGAGATAATGTCCACAATGAAGACCATGCTTCAGGATGCTAGAGCAGACAGAGACAAAAAAATAGACGAGCTTAAGAAAATGATGGAAGCCATGAATGCTCAGCATAGGAAAGAAATGGACTCCATAAAGCAGATTCAAGCAGATACCCAGGAGAACAAAAATTCCATTGAAAGTATTTGTAGCAGATTAAGCCAATGTGAGGACAGGATCTCAGATATAAAAGACAGGCTTGCAATTAGTGATCATGAAAAGAAAGAATTCTTAAAAATAATAAGGGACAATGAAAAATCCATCCAGCAGCTGCTAGATGATGCAAAGAATAATAACTTAAGATTGATTGGAGTCAATGAAAAAGCAGGAGATAGCATAAATGACATCAGAACACTGTTCACAGACATTATCACAGAAAATTTCCCTGGTAGAGAAAAAGAATTTGACGTTCATATAAGTGAGGCTTATAGAACTCCAATTAGCCATGATCAAAAAAAAATCTTCAGCCAGGCATATTATAGTCAAGATTCCAGAAATTCAACATAAGAGTACAATCTTAAAAGCTGTTAGAGAAAAGAAACAAACCCCTATAAAGGAAAGCCCATCAGAATCACAGTGGACTTTTCAGCACAAACCCTCAAGTCAAGAAGAGCTTGGAATTATGTATTTCAAGTTCTAAAGGAAAATAATCTTCAACCTAGATTGATGTACCCCGCAAAACTATCTTTCAAAACTGATGGAGAAATAAAATACTTCCATGACAAAGAACATCTGAGAAAATTTATAACCACCAAACCAGCACTCCAAAATGTTTTGAAGGACATTCTAGAAAGGGATAACAAGTACCACAACTCCAGAAACCCCAACAGAAGGAATCCACCAGGCAGAGTAAATGATTAAAGAGAGGGAGGGAAAAATAAAAACTAAGAGGGGGGAGCCAACAACAAGAAAATAACATGACAAGGATAAGTTAATACATATCAGTTTTAATCATTAATGTTAATGGTCTCAATTCACCAATTAAAAGGCACAGACTGGCAAATTGGATCAAGAAGCAAGATCCAACAATATACTGTATACAAGAAACACATTCAATTCAAAAAGAAATTCATAGACTGAAAGTCAAAGGATGGAAAACAATACTCCATGTGACAGAAACCCAGAAAAAAGCAGGGATAGCTATAATTTTTGCAGACAAAGTGAATTTCAAGCCAAGAATGATTCAGAGAGATAAAGAAGGTCACTACATCCTTGTAAAGGGAACAATCCAAGAGGAAGAGATAACAATCATAAATATATATGCAACAAATACCAGTGCACCCAACTATATAAAACAAATATTAATGGACATGAAAAATCTAATAACCACTAATACAATTGTATTGGGGGATCTCAATACTCCACTGTCACAAAAAGACAGATCAACTAGACAAAAAATCAACAATGAAATATTACAACTGAACCAAACTTTGGAACAAATGGACTTAGTAGATGTCTACAGAGTATTCCACCCCACAACATCAGAATACACATACTTCTCAGGTGCACATGGGACATTCTCCAAAATAGACCACATACTAGCTCATAGAACCTACTTAAGTAAATGCACAGGAATTGAAATTATCCCATGTATATTATCAGACATAGTGCAATGAAATTGGAAATCAATGGCAAAAGAAACCACAAGAATTTGCTAAACACATGGAAATTAAATAGCACCCTACTGAACAACCAATGGGTCACAGATGAAATTAAAGAAGCAATTAGACAGTTTCTGCAACTGAATGATAACGACAGTACAACATACTGGAACTTATGGGATACAATGAAAGCAGTCCTAAGAGGGAAATTTATAGCATTAAATTCCTATATCAGGAAAACAGAACAAGCACAAATAAACAACCTAATGGTGAACCTCAAACTTCTAGAAAAAGAAGAGCAGGCTAAACCAAAAGCTTATACAAGAGAGGAAATTATAAAGATGAGAGCAGAAATTAACGTATTGGAGACTAAAAAAAATACAAAGAATCAACGAATCAAAGAGTTGGTTCTTTAAAGATTAAATAAAATCGACAAACCCTTATCCAAACTTATTAAAAAAGGAAAGAAAGTACTCAAATCCACGCAATTAAGAATGAAAAGGGTGATATCACAACGGACCCTGCAGAAATCCAGAAGATCATCTATACCTACTTTGAAAACCTGTATTCTAATAAGATGGAAAATGCAGAAGAAATGGACAGATTCCTAGATACATATGAATTACCAAAGCTCAACCAAGAAGATATAAAAATCCTAAATAAACCAATAACAATCAATGAAATCGAAGATGTAATTAAAAACTTCCCAACAAAGAAAAGCCCAGGCCCCGATGGATTCACTGCCAAATTCTACAAGAAATTTAAAGAAGACCTAACACCTCTACTTCTCAAACTCTTTAATGAAATTGAAAGGGAAGCAATACTCCCAAGTTCATTCCTGGAAGCAAGCATTACCCTGATACCAAAACCAGAGAAGGACCCAACTAAGAAAGAGAACTACAGACCAATCTCCCTAATGAACATAGATGCAAAAATCCTCAATAAGATACTGGCAAACAGATGCAGCAAATCATCAAGAAGATTATACACCATGACCAAGTTGGATTCATCCCAGGGATGCAGGTATGATTCAACATACGTAAATCAATAAATGTAATACACCATATTAACAGAACCAAGGACAAAAATCATATGATCATCTCAATAGATGCAGAAAAAGCTTTTGACAAAGTCCAGCACCCATTCATGTTAAAAACCCTACAGAAAATTGGAATAGATGGTCTTTATCTCAATCTGATAAAAGCTATCTATGACAAACCAACAGCCAATATCATACTAAATGGACAAAAACTGAAAGCCTTCTCTCTAAATCAGGAACAAGACAAGGATGTCCACTGTCCCCACTCTTATTCAACATAGTCCTGCAAACTTTAGCCAGAGCAATTAGACAAGAGAAAGAAATAAAAGGAATTATGATTGGAAAGGAAGAAGTTAAATTATCATTATTTGCAGATGACATGATACTCTATATAGAAAATCCCAAAAACACTAAAAAATTGCTAGATTTAATAAGCAAATTCAGTAGTGTAGCTAGATACAAAGTCAACACTCAAAAATCAATAGCCTTCCTGTACACCAATAAACTCACCGAGAAAGAAATTAGGGAAATAACACCTTTCACAATCACATCTAAAAAAATGAAATACCTAGGAATGAATCTCACAAAGGAAGTAAAAGACCTCTAAACTGAAAACTACAGTACTCTGAAAAAGGAGATTGAAAAGGATATCAGAAAATGGAAAGATATCCCTTGCTCTTGGGTCAAAAGAACCAATATAGTGAAAATGGCCATACTTCCAAAACTGTTATACAGATTTAATGCAATTCCGATCAAAATTCCAACAGCATATCTCACAGAATTAGAGAAAACAATCCTAAAATTCATCTGGAACCAGAAGAGACCTAGAATAGCAAAGGCAATTCTGGGCAACAAAAGCAAGGCAGGGGGGCATCACAATCCCTGATTTGAAATTATACTATAAAGCTACTGTGATAAAAACAGCGTGGTATTGGCAAAAAAAACAGACCTGAAGATCAGTGGAATAGAATAGAAGATGCAGAAACAACTCCAGACATACTAAGCCACCTTATCTTGACAAAGGTGCCAAACACATTCACTGGAAGAAAGATAGCCTCTTTAATAAATGGTGCTGGAAAAACTGGCTGTACACATGCCGAAGATTAAAATTAGACCCATATCTTTCACTGTGCACTAAACTAAATTCAAAATGGATCAAAGATCTAAATATTAAAACAGAAGCACTAAATCTCCTGGAAAATAGAATAGGTAAAACTCTTGAAGACATTGGTGTAGATGAAGACTTTATGAATAAAACCCCCATCGCACAGGAGGTATCACAAAGAATCAACAACTGGGATCTCATCTTATTAAAAAGCTTTTGCACAGCAAGTGAAACCACCAACAGAGTGAAGAGACAGCACACAACGTGGGAAAAAATGTTTGCCAGCTATTCTTCAGACAAAGGATTTCTATCGAGAACATACAAAGAACTCAAAAAAATCAGACCTCCCAAATTTAAAGACCCAGTCCAAAAATGGGCATCTGAGATGAATAAACACTTCTCAGATGAAGAAATACAAATGGCAAATAAATATATGAAAAAATGTTCAACCTCACTAGTCATCTGAGAGATGCAAATGAAAACAACACTGAGATTCCATCTCACCCCAGAAAGAATGGCTATTATCAAGAAGTCAACTAATAACAAATGCTGGAGGGGTTGTAGGGAAAAAGGAACCCTTCTCCACTGTTGGTGGTAGTGTCAACTGGTGCAGCCACTGTGGAAATCAATGTGGAGACTCCTCAAAAAGCTAGTATTGAAGGTCCCATTTGACCCAGCTATTCCCCTTCTGGGTATCTTCCCAGAAGAATTAAAAACATCATATCACAGCGATATATGTGCACCCATGTTTATAGCAACACAATTTGTAATAGCTAGATCATGGAAACAACCCAAATGCCCATTAACCGAGGAATGGATAAAAAAGATGTGGTATTTCTATACAATGGAGTACTACTCAGCCATAAAGAAAGATATACTGAAAACTTTTATAGGTGAATGGATGCAACTCGAGAAAATACTCACAAGCGAAATAAACCAGATGTACATTTGTAAACATCATATTGTCTCCCTAGTATGAAAATACAATTTCACTGTAACTATTCTATTCCTTAGTCTTCTATTTTAACCTAGCTTTTACATGGCTTAATCTTATACTGAGTAATGTTTTTCTGCAAAAGGTATTTGTACATTCTCTAATGCTTGAGTTTGTTAATACATGAGAATGTTTACTTGTTGTCTTTAGGAAGAAAGAAAGAAAGAAAGAAAGAAAGAAAGAAAGAAAGAAAGAAAATAATCTGCCAGATACAAAAAGAAATGATGCCTAAAATCAAAGATATTAGAGAAGACACAGATAAAAGAATAGAAGAGCTTAGAAAAATGATAGAAACAAAAAATGCCAACACAGGAAAGAAATGGAATCCACAAAACAGATCCAAGAGAAATCCGGGAGATTAAAACCTCCATTGAAAGTATACACAACAGATTGAACAAGGGAGAGGATAGAATTTCAGATCTTGAGGACAGAATTGCAGCTAGTGATCATGAGAAGAAAGATATCTTAAAAATAGCAACGGACCATGAAAAATCAATCCAGCAGCTACAAGATGAAGCAAAGAAGAATAACATAAGATTGATTGAGGTCAATGAGGAAGCTGGAGACAGCACAAATGCCATAAAAAAACCTCTTTACAGAAATAATGGCAGAAAACTTATGAAGTGTGGATAAAGAATTTGACATACAAATAAATGAAGCATATAGAACTCCAAACAGCCATGACCAAAATAAAACTACAAGACATATAATAATCAAGATCCCAGAAATTCAGCACAAGTACAGAATATTAAAAGCTGTTAGAGAAAGAAACAGATCACCTATAAAGGAAAGCCCATCAGAATCATGGCAGACTTCTCAACACAAACCCTTAAGTCAAGAAGAGATTAAAGTGTTTCAAGTCCTGAAAGAAAACACCTTCCAACCCAGATTGATGTACCCTGCAAAACTATCTTTCAAAATTAATGGAAAAATAAGATACTTCCATGACAAAGAACAACTGATGAAATTTATGACCACCAAACCAACCCTACGGAGAGCACTGAAAGATATTCTAAGTAGGGATAAAAATGACCACAATTCCAAGAACAACAACAGAAGGAAACCACCAGGCAAGGCAAGCAATTAAACAGAGGGGAAAATCAGGGAACCAACAGCAGGAAAATACTGTGACAAAGACAAGCCAATACATATCAGTTACAACCATTAGTGTAAATGACCTCAATTCACCAATCAAAGGAAACGGACTGGCACAATGGATCAAGAAACGAGTTCCAACAATATGGTGTATTTAAGAAACACATTTAATTCAAAAAGAAATTCATAGACTGAAAGTCAAAGGATGGAAAACAATCTTCCATGCAACAGGAACCCAGAAGAAAGCAGGGGTAGTTATTCTGTTTGCAGACAATGTGAACCTCAAGCCAATAATGATCAAAAGAGATAAAGAAGGTCTCTAGATACTTGTTAGAGGAAAACTTCAAGAGAAAGAGATAACAACCACAAATATTTATGCATCAAATATAGGAGCACACAACTATAAAAGACAATTATTAATAGACATGAAAAATCAAAAAAGCAATAACACAATTGTAATGGAAGACCTTAATACCCCATTGTCACAAAGAGATAGATCAACCAGACAAAAAATCAGAAAATAAATATCAGAACTGAACCAAACCTGTGAACAAATGGACTTAGTAGATATTTTAAGAGTGTTCCACCCAACATCATCAGAATACACATTCCTCTCAGCTACACATGGGATGTTCTCTAAAATAGACCATATACTAGCCCACAGAACATGCTTAAGTAAATGCAAAGGAATTGAAATCATCCAACGCATATTATCTGACCATAGTGCAATGAAATTGGAAAGTATGGCAAAAGAAACTGCCAAAACTCCATAAACACGTGGAAATTAAATAACACCCTCCTGAACAACCAATGGGTCACAGATGAAATTAAAGAAGAAATTAAGCATTATCTACAACTGAAGAAAAATCCAAACACAACTTATAAGAACCTATGGGACACAATGAACGCAGTCCTGAGGGAAATTTATACTGGTGAATTCTCACATCAGAAAAACAGAACAAGCACAAATAAACAACCTATTGTTACACCTCAAGCTTCTAGGAAAAGAAGAGCAAGACAAGCCCAAAGCCCATACAAGGGAGGAAATTATAAAGATCAGAGCACAAATTAATGCAGTGGAGACCAAGAAAACAATACAAAGTATTAATGAATCTAGCTGGTTCTTTGAAAGAATAAACAAAATTGATAAACCCTTAGCCAACCTTATCAAAAAAGGAAAGAAAAGACTCAAATTCATGCATCGAGGAATGAAAAGGATGAAATCGCTACAGATAGTGTGAAAATTAAGATCATCGATACCTACTTCAAAAATCTTTACTCTCATAGGATGGAAACACAGAAGAAATGGACAGATTCCTAGATATGTATGAATTGCCAAAGCTAAATCAAGAAGATATAAAATTCTGAGTAACCCAATATCAGTTAATGAGATTGAAAATGTAATTAAAAACTTACTAGCAAAGAGAAGCCCAGGTCCTGATGGATTCATAGCTGAATTCTACAAGAAATTTAGAGATTTAATGTGAATACTCCTCAAACTCTTTAATGAAATTGAGGGGAGGCAATACTCCCTAACTCATTCCTGGAGGCAAGTATAACCCTGATACCAAAACCAGAGAAAGACCCAACCAAAAAAAAGAGAATAGGCCAATCTCCTTAATGAATGTAGATGCAAAAATCCTCAATAAGATACTAGCAAACAGAATGCAGCAAATCATCAAGAAGATTATACACCATGACAAAGTGGGATTCATCCCAGGAATGCAGGGATGGTTCAACATACGCAAATCAATAAATGTAATGCACCATATCAACAGAGCCAAAGATAAAAATCACACAATCATCTCAAAAGATGCAGAAAAAGCTTTTCATAAAGTCCAGCACTCATTCATGATAAAAACCCTATAGAAAATCAGAATAGGGCCGGTGAGATGGCTCATTGGCATAAGCACCTGCCTGGCAAGTGCGAGGGCCCGAGTTCAACTCCCGGAACCCACATAAGAAAAAGGGGCTGGTGATATCGCTCAGCGGCACGGGCGCCTGCTGGCACGCAAGGTCCTGAGGTCGACCCCCGGTACCCACAAAAAAAAGAAAATCAGAATAGGTGGTCTTTACTTCAATCTGATAAAAGCCATCTATGACAAACCAACAGCCAACATCATACTAAATGGCGAAAAACTGAAAGCTTTCACTCTAAAATCAGGAATAGGGGCCGGTGAGATGGCTCAGTGGTATAGGCCCAAGTTCGACTTCTGGAACCCACATATGAAAAAAGGGCCAGTGATATCACTCAGTGGCAAGGGTGCCCGCTGGCGCACGAGGTCCTGAGGTCGACCCCTGGTACCCAAAAAAAAAATAAAAATAAAATAAAATAAAATCAGGAGTAAGAAAAGGATGTCCACTATCACCTCTCCTATTCAATATAGTTCTGGAAACATTGCCAGAGCAATTAGATGAGAGAGAAATAAAAGGAATAAGGATAGGAAAGGAAGAAGTGCAATTATCATTATTCACAGATGACATGATACTCTACATAGAAGAACCCAAAAATTCCACCAAAAGACTCCTAGAATTAATAACCAAATTCAGTAGTGTAGCTGGGTACAATGTCAACACTCAAAAATCAATAGCATTGCTGTACACAAACAACAAACTCACTGAGAGAGAAATCAGGGAAACCACACCCTTCACAATAGCATCCAAAAAAATTAAATACTTAGGAACCAATCTAACAAAGGAAGTAAAGGATCTACATAGTGTAAAATTACAGTACTCTGAAAAAGGAGATCAAAGAGGATATCAAAAACTGGAAAGATATCCCTTGCTCATGGATAGGAAGAATCAACATAGTGAAAATGGTCATACTCCCAAAATTGTTATACAGATTTAATGCAATCCAATCAAAATACCATTAACATACCTCACAGAACTAAATAAAACATCCCTAAAATTCTTATGGAAGCAGAAGAGACCTAAAATAGCAAAGGCAATCCTGGGCAACAAAGGCAAAGCAGGAGGCATCACAATCCCTGACTGAAATTATACTACAAAGCTACTGTGATAAAGTCAGCATGGTACTGGCAACAAAACAGACCTGAGAATCAGTGGAACAGATTAGAAGATGCAGAAACAAGTACAAACACACTCAGCCACCTTATCTTTGACAAGGGGGGCCAAACATGTTCACTGGAAGAAAGATAGCATCTTTAATAAGTGGTGCTGGAAAAACTGGCTCTCTACATACCAAAGACTAAAACTAGACCCATGTCTATCACCATGCACTAAACTAAAGTCAAAATGGTTCAAAGATCTAAATATTAAAACAAAAACACTAACTAAATCTATGGGAAGAGAAAGTAGGTAGATATCTTGAAAACATGGGGGTAGTCAGAGAGTTCATGAACAAAACCCAAACTACATGGGAAACACTTCAAAGAATCAACAACTGGAATCCCATTTTATTAAGAAGTTTCGGCACATCAAAAGAAATCACCAACAGAGTGAAAAGAAAACCCACAGAGTGGAAAATAATTTTAGCCAACCGTCCCTCAGACAAAGGATTTCTATCTAGAACATATAAAGAATTGAAAAAAATCAGGCCCCCCAAATTCAAAGACCCAATCCAAAAATGGGTATCTGAGGTGAACACACACTTCTCAGATGAAGAAATACAAATAACAAATAAATACATGAAAAAATGTTCAGCTCCATTGGTCATTCAAGAGACGTAAATTAAAATAACACCGAGATTCCATCTCACCCCAGAAAGAATGGCTATCATCAAGAAATCAACTAATAACGAATGCTGGAGGGGCTGTGGGGAAAAAGGAATCCTTCTCTACTGTTGGTGGGAATGTACACTGGTGCAACCACTATGGAAATCAGTGTGGAGATTCCTCAAAAAACTAGGATTAGAGGTCCCATTCGACCCAGCTATTCCCCTTCTGGTTATTTTCCCAGAAGAATTAAAAACATCATACCACAGTGATATATGTGCACCCCTGTTCATAGCAGTATAGTTTGTAATAGCTAAATCTTGGAAACAATCCAAATGCCCATCAACCAAGGAATAGATAAAAAAAGATGTGGTATTTTTATACAATGGAGTACTACTCAGCTATAAAGAAGGATAAATGAGACATTTATAAGGAAATGGATGCATACTCATAAGTGAAATAAATCAGACACACATGTATAAACATCGTATGGTCTCACTGGTATGAGAAGCTGAAAGAGTAAATAAGATCCAAAATGTACAATAGATATTGTGAAATGGGAAGAAACTGTTCAAATATATATGTACACACACAAGATAGTTAAGACAGTTATATTATTGCTATTAGTTCACTGAAAAGAAAGATTTGTGCCTATATTGTTTGATCAATTTTTCATGCCTATATCTTTTAATATGAACAACTACTTTGAAGATAACAACACGCAATGTATGAACCATTGTTACTCTCCTACAATCTTGTTTTGAAATCTTGTAGCATTGTTTTTATTGTTTTTTTATTTAAAATTTTAAAAAATTGAGTCTGAATCTTTTTAAAATATCAAAGACAATATCAGACCATCTTAATTTTAAGTTTTTATGACAGTAGAAGGATAAATTGCTGATTGGATTAATATTTCCTTAATGGACTATTTAAGTAAATAGTCCACTTTTAAGCAAGACACAGATACCTTAGGTTTTCAGAATTTTTCTTCTTTAGCTGGAAATACTATTTAACACCTTTTGAACTGTCTCTTTCTTCCTTCTGGCACAGTGGTAAGCAACATAGAAGGGTATATAATGTGTGGTTTCTCAGCACTATTTTCAGGCACTCCTAAAAGAAGTAGCCACTTCCTTCAGTATAGTAACAGTCCCGCTTCTCTCCAATACAGTGACAGCTTACTTCTGCAATCCGATTAGGTAAGTCTCAGTGACTCCTCTGAGTTCTCCTGCTAGATCTAATTGGAAACAATTAAAGTTCACCAGTAGGTCCAATCCACATTATTTTTAAATGTACCATCCCAACTTGTCCACAGGTAGTAGACGCTGTTCTGTGAAGGACTCTCAGATGTAACACTACTTTGCAATTACAGGACAGCATGAAACTTCCATCTGTCTGCCCTTCTGTATTCAGCAGCTCAGTCTCTGGGTTTCGGCCAGCTAGCAAAAGTACAGTACATTGCTATCCTTATTAGATTATGCTGTTGACAGTATGGTAAACTGTGTGTGGAGGCAAGGCTGAAAAGAAGGGGAGTGAACGGAATTCTCTTTCACTCAGCAAGCCTGTGAAGAATGTCATTTGGATTTTGGCAAAAGATACCATCCTAAGAGCATCCCTGGTTATATTTCTGTGTCAGCTCTGTTCAGATGGCATCCTCAAAACATCTGCTTTCCTTGTTTGTGCTTTCTCCCAACCCCAACCCACGTTGTTAGCTTCTTGAAGGCAGGAAATCCCATGTGTATTCCTCAGGCCCCTGGGGGACTGCTGATCTTCTCTGAGCAGTGGGTAATCAATAAGGACTTGTTAGGCTAATTTGTTTGCCACTCCTGTTTGCCAACAGTTCACAGCTCCAGCACATTGCTTGATACAGCACCTCAGTGAATCCCTTATGGGTCCTTGTAAGTGTCACATAATGGAAAAAACATGGAATTGCGCATCCCAATACTCAGAATTTGATCCCAATTTGCTGTTTAGATTTTAAGGGAGCTGTTCAGAAGTATTCCCTTCAAGGTGACTTCACACTCCTTGACACTCTCCCTCAGAGAATCCTCAGTGTCACCTTTTTAGTGACATTAACTAACTCCTGTTTAGTTAAAAATAAAAACACCACCAGCTATAATCTGGAAAGTCCTCTCTCCCATTCTTTCTTTGTTTTCTCCATAGCACTTATAACCATCTCACATGCGTGCTTATTTATTGAAAACTATTGAAAGATTGATAGACATAAAAAATGAGAATTAAGAATTAAATCAATGGGCTTAAAAGCAGACAGAATACTGCTGAAAAAAGTCTGTAAACTTGAAGATAAGTCAATAAAATTGTACAAACTGAAATGCAAAGATTAAAAATAGAAGGAAAATGGAACTATATACCTGAAATTGCTTGTGCAACACCTGGGAGTCTGATACATATAATTGGAGTGCTAGAAGGGAGGAATAAAACTAGAGCAGAAGAAATGTTTGAAAATATAACAGCAATTTCTTTCCAAATATGATAAAAAAAATGCCAATCCAAGGACCCTAGAGGTTCAACAAACCACAAATAGAATGCTTTTCCTCTCTCACACAAACATCAATAAACTGCTAAAAACCAAAAGTAAAGACATGGAGAACTGAACAGGTGACAAATAGAGCAGAGATCAATGGCGGAGATCCACGGCAGGAGAGTCACTGTCATCCAGGACAAAGAACTTAGTGGAGCCAGACCAGAGTGGGTGCTCTCCTACTATGTTTCCAAACACTGGTCAAGCCTGAGATAGCATGAGGTTCTGCCCATTCTCCATACTGGCAAGGGGCACCCTCAGCTGAGCCTGGGAGAAGCACTAGGCTCTGCAGGAGGGGCTGAGACAAACATCCATGGATAGAGAGCTGGTGAATGACACCTGGGCCAGTGGCTTTGGGGCTCTGTATTATACAAGGAGAACCTCTGGAGGGAATGCACAGAGACATCCATGATATTTACCTCCCACACCGCAAACTGATTAAGGTAATCAGATCCATAGACACCTGCATGGGGGTCACTCCCGGAGCACTGCTCGCAACTGGGACACATGTTCAGAGGGAGCAACAGCCCTCAAGGCTTTGGGCAGGAAATTGTCTGGCCTGCAGGGGGAAACTGCTCCTCTGCCCTAAATCAAGCTGTGAGGCCAGCATAAAGGGAGCTGTGTAGAAGCTCTGGATTAATGCTCTAATATATGTGTTAAGGTTTTAATTCTTATTTTTATTTTGTTTGTTGTAGTGATTGCTTCTTTGTTGGATTTGGGTCATCTTGGTTGTTTTTCTTTCTTTTTTCTGTTTTCTATTTTTTTTTCTTTTCTTTTGGTTCTTGTTTCTTTATTGGTATCATTTGGTTATTACACTTTGATGTTCAAATTTTTTCATTTGACCTGCTCCCTCTCGTAGTGTTTCTCACTGCTATTATTTTATCCTCTTCCTCACTATTCTTTGTTCTCCTCTTTTCCTCATTATATCGCCTCCTTGCTTTCCCCCTCCTTTTGTCCACCAACCCAATGGTGTAAATATAACAGTGGTTAGAATAAGTACGTTAGACAATAAAAATTAACTGATGCTGTAACTGAAACAGTACCATTCACAGGCATGTCAGGATAATCCTTAACAAAGTTCAATTTAGATAATCCAAACAAAGCTAACTACAAATATATTAACAGGTTCTGACAATCTCACAACCTCTCTCAATCTCTAAATACACTTTAACCCATCTGCACACCTTTTCCTGCCTACACAATTACTCCCTCAAACCCCAACACTAGTGCTTTACCCCAGCTATAATAATTCCAACAGAGGCTGATTCCTGTCCATTTTTTACCTATTGACATTTCTTACCTCTGTTTCCCATTGACTTTTCCACTTCCTCTCCTCTTCCTCCCACCTGCCACATCCCAGATGAAGCACAGATAGCAGTATAAGAGAGTCTTAAGCATGAAATTCTCAAACTAAGTCTTAATGTTTATGATTGATGTATGCTTGAATCTGTGGATACTGTTATAACCACTAGAAATTCTCTCCTTACAACACAGTGACCGAGTCCAACTTAATTGAATTGAATAGGTTGTAGTGGAAAAAAATACATGTGGAGAAATAAAGCCAAGAACATATCATTGGAAAACAGAACCTAATTCAAGACACAACAAATATTTTTCATTCTACTTGACCATAGATATCAGTGCACATACACACACACACACACACACACACACACACACACATATATATATATATATATGAAAAAACAAGGCAAAAAAAGGCCTCCAAAGATTCCCATCTCTCCCAAAGCAGACCCAAGGAGCAACATGGAAGGGAAAGCAAACATCACACAGCTAAGCTATATGAAATCATTAAAGAAGAAGAAAAAAATCTCAATGAGTTCACAGAAGACCTAACTCCCAAAATAGTAATACTATCAGAAAAAAGAAAAAAAACTGACCAATGTGATTATGGGAGACACAAAGATAAAGTGGCAAAAGGTGGCCAAAATGTTTGAAAACATTAATGACAAATTTGCCAAAGAAATAGATTCCACAAAAGGGAGCCAAATAAAAAATCCTGGAGATAAAGAATTCTATGGAATTCACGATCAGTAGAAATGACTGATTTGAAGACAAACTTTCCAAAATTGAGGCCAAAATGGAAATACATGATGATTTACTCAGAGAAACTTTTAAAAAGATAAGAGAGGAAGAAAACTTCATGCAACAGCTACTAGATGACACTAACACTAACCTAAGGCTAACTGGAGTTAGAGAAAAATTAGAAGATACCACACATGGAATAAAAAATCTGTTTGCAGAAAACTTTTCATGTATGAGGAAAGAATTCAATATACAGGTCAACAAGGTTTACAGGACACCAAATAACTACAAGGAAAAAAAGAAACTCCCCACAACACATCATAGTCAAAATCCTAGCTATCCAAAAAAACCCAGAATCTTTAAAGTTCTAGAGAAAGAAAAATCACTTATAAAGGTAAACCCATTAGGATTATAGCAGATTTTTCAACACAAATTTGAAGTCCAGTAGAACTTGGAGTGAAGCATTTCAAGCACTAAAAGAAACAACTTCCAACCCAGAATAATTTATCCTGCAAAACTATCTTTTAAAATTGATGGAGAATTATGGATGTTCCATGACAAAGAACACTTTAAAAGGTACATGAAAAACAAGCCAGCACTCAAAAAACTACTCAAAAATATCCTATAGAGAGACAATGAAGCCAACAAAGCCAAAAAGTCAGGTGTAATGAATATATTAAGCAAGGCAAGTAGTCAAACAAAAAGGAGAAAATGTAAAAGTCAACCACAGGGGGAAAAGAATTCTATGCCAAAAATAAATCAATACTTTTAAGTAATAACCTTCAGTGTAAATGGCCTCAGCTCCCCAATTAAAAGACAAAGATTGGCAGACTGGATCAAAAAACAGACCTGGGGGCCGGTGAGATGGCTCAGTGGCATAAGCGCCTGCCCGGCAAGCGTGAGGGCCCAAGTTCGACTCCCGGAACCCACATACGAAAAAAGGGCCGGTGATATCGTTCAGTGGCATGGGCACCTGCTCGCGCACGAGGTCCTGAGGTAGACCCCCGGTACCCACAAAAAAAAAAAAAAAAAAAAACAGACCCAACTGTCTGTTCCATTCAAGACATTCATCTAATAAAAAAAAAATTCATAGACTGAAAACCAAAGGATGGAAAACAATATTCCATGTACCAGGACCCTAAAAGCAAGCAGGGGTAAAAAAAAAAAAATCCTCATACAAAGTAAACTTCAAGTGAAAACTGATCAGAAGAGGCAAAGAAAGTCACTACATATTAGTTAAGGGAACAATTCAACAGGACAAGATTACAATTGTAAATATATATGCATCAAATATCAGAACACTTGATAAAACAAACACTGCTCAATATAAAAGATCAAATAAACACCAACAAAATAATAGTGGATGACCTTGATACCCCACTTTCACAAATAGATCAACCAAACAAAATATTAATGAAAAATCAGAACTGAACCACACCTTAGAACAGATGGACTTAATAGATATCCACAGAGGAGTCTATCCTACTGTAGCAGAATACATGGTCTTTTCAGCAGCACGTGGGCATTCTCCAGAATGGACCATATACTAGTCCATTCAGCCTGCTTAAATATATACAAAAGAATCAAAGTCATTCCATGTATACTATCAGATTATGGTGCCCTGAAACTAGAAATGAATCACAAAAGAAACCACAGAAATTTTACAAACACATGAATATTTAATAATACACTCCTACACACTCAATGGGTCACAAAGGCAACCAAGGAAGAAATTAAACAATTCCTAGAATGAAATCAAACAATAATGCCAGTACAGTATACCAGAACCTTTGGGACATAATGAAAGCAGTTCTAAGAGGGAAATGTATTGTTGTGAATGTTCAGGTTAGAAAAACTGAACAACCTAGTAACAGACAACAAAATTGAGGCAGTAATAAAAAAGAAAAAAAAAAAAAAAAAACTACCAACCAAGAAAATCCCAGGACCTTATGCATTTACCACTGAATTCTAAAAGACCTTCAGGGAAGATATAATGCCAATAATCCTCAAACTCTTTAATGTAATTAAAAGGAAAGGGGTGCTTCCAAGTTCATTCATGTAAGTTAGCATTACTTTGATTCCAAAACTAAGCAGAGACCAAATTAAAAAAGAAAAGTACAAAAAAAAGAAAACTATAGGTGAATTTCTTTTAATGAACATAGATGCAGGAATATTCCACAAGACACTGGCAAGTAGAATGCAACAAATCATCAAAAAGATCATACATCATGACCCAGTAGGCTTCTATGCAGGTATGCAAGGGTGGTTCAATAAATACACAATAAATACACAAATCAATAAATGTTATACACTACACAAACAGAAGCAAGGACAAAAATCACATGATTATATCAACAGATCCAGAAAAAGCTTTTGACAAATCCAACATCCACTTATGATTTTTTTTTTTTTATGTGGGTAGCGGGAGTCGACCTCAGGACTTCACGCTTGCCAGGCAGGCACTTATGTCGCTGAGCTATCTCACCGGCCCCACTTATGATTTAAAAAAAAAAAAGGAAAATAGGTATAGAAGAACTTCATCTCAACCTAATAAGTCATTTATGACCAAAAAAAATGACCAACATCATATAAATGGGGAAAAGCTGAAAGTTTTCCTTCTAAAATAAGGAATAAGACACGGTTGTTCACTATCACCACTTCCGTTCAATATAGTACTGGGTTCATTAGCTGGAGCAATCATCCAAAAGAAAGAAACGAAAGGGATATATACAGAAAAAGAAGAATCAAATTATCATTATTTGCAGATGACATAATACTCTACATAGAACACCCAAACAATCCCACAAAAAGACTCCTAGAATTAATAAATTCAGCAATGTAGAAGAATAGAAAATCGATACACAAAAATCAATAGTATTCCTGCACACCAATAATGAACCTATAAGAAAGAAATCAGGAAAACAATACTTTTCTTAACAGCATCAAAAAATGTACTACTTAGTAATTAACCTTACCAAGGAAGTGAAAGAACCCTTCAATGAAAACTACATTAGTGTGAAAAATAAGGTCAAACAAAGCATCAGAAATGGAAAGACATCCATAGGCAGAACCAACTTTGCCAAAATGGCCTTCTAAAACTAATATATAGGTTTAATGCAATCCCAATTAAAATACCAACAATATTCCTCACAGAACTACACAAAATAATCCTAAAATTCATATGGGACTAGGGCCGGTGGGATGACTCAGTGGCGTAAGTACCTGCCTGGCAAGTGCGAGGGCCCGAGTTCAACTCCTAGAACCTACATACGAGAAAAGGGCCGGTGATATCGCTCCGCAGCACAGGCACCTGCTGGCGTGCGAGGTGCTGAGGTCAACCCCCGGTACCCACAAAAAAAAAAATTCATATGGGACTAGAAGAGACCAACAATCACAAAAACAATACTGCATAACAAGAGCAATGCAGGAGGCATCACAATCCTGGTTTTCAAATTATATTACAAAGCTATGGCAATAAAACCATCAGGATACTGGCACAAAAGCAGGCATGTGGACCATTGAAACAGAATAGAGGATATGGAAACCACTGCAGACACTTTCAGCCATTTAATCTTTGAAAAGGGGGCCAATAACATACACTAGAGGAAAGATAGCCTTTTTAGCAAGTGATGCTGGGAAAACTGGCTATCCCATGCCGAAGACTGAAGCTATACCCACATCTCTGACCATGTACTAAATTAAAATCATAATGGTTCAGAGTTCTAAATACTAAAACAGTACACTTAACCTGCTGGAAGATGAAGTAGGTAAAACTCTTGAAATCATTTGCATAGGCAAGGACTTTCTGAACAGAACCCCAATTACATAAGAAATAACATCATAATCAACAAATAGGGCGATATCAAATTAAACAGCTTCTGCACAGCAAAGGAAACAAGCAACAGAGTGAAGTGAACCTACAGAATGAAAATAATTTTTTTCTAGCTACACCTGAGAGAGGAGATTAATATCTAGGATATATAAAGAAGTCATAAAAATTAAGCCCCCAAATAAAAAACCTGTGTCAGTCACTGCTCACTAGAGACACAGATTTAATATAAGATATATAAATATATAAGGATTTAGTAGGCAGGCTTACAATGGCCACCTGAAGAGTCAAGTGTGGAAGAGAGCAAAGGCGCTGTCTGCATACTGTAGCTCCAAAGGAGTCAGTCAAATGTCAAAGGTCGGAGCTCACTGTAGAGTCCTGTACAAGTCCATATCAAGAAGCTGAAGTGTCTGCACTGGATAGCTGAAGAGTCTGCTTTAGGACACTGAAGCCAGGAGATGGACATCCAAGGTGAAGGCAAAGACTGGAGCTCCTTCCTCCAAAGAAACAGCAGCGAGACTTCCTCTTTGTTCCCCTTTTTATTCCATTTGGGCTACAAGCCTATTTGTTGGTGCCACTCACACCCAGGATGGGTCTTCTGTCTTCAGTAAATCCATTCAGTTACACCCAGAACTATGTTAATTCAATCAGTTAGGCCTTTCTTACTCAAATTAGCACGACAGTTAACTATCACAAGACCTAATCAAAAAGTAAGTAACTGAAATAAATAATCACTTCTCAAAAGAAGTATAAATGGACAATAAATAAATGAAAAAAATGTTCAACACCTCTGGCCATTAGAGAAATGCAAATTAAAACAACAGTGAAATTCCACCAATGCTGGAGAGGCTGTGGGGAGAAAGGAGCACCCTAAATTGTTGGAGGGAGTGTAAACTAGTACAACCACTATGGAAATCAGTATGGATATTTCTCAAAAAAATAAAACTAGAAATTTAATTTGACTCAGATAGGTAACTTCCTGAAAGATTTAAAGACATCATTTTACAGTGGTACATACATATCCATGTTTATAGCAGCACAATTTATAGCTAAATCTTGGAAGCAGCCTATATGTCCATCAACAGATGAATGGATAAAGAAAATGTGATATTTATACACAATGGAGTACTATTTGAGTCATTTATAGGAAAATGGGTGCACCTCGTATTCATAATGCTAAGTGAAATAAGTCAGACACACAAGCTTAAATATTGTATGGTTTACTCTATTTGAGAAATCCAAAGCACAACTAAATTAAAGGGCAAAATAAAAGATAAGTAATAGGAAACAGAGAGAGAGATCTTTTGCAAATGGGAAGGGAACCAAGAGATGCAGGGAAGGTGGAGGGAACAGAGGGGATATAAAAAGAATTCAGATATGCCATGTATATATATCAACTAGTCACAATGAAGTGTATTCATTACGCACTACAAACATGTAGTAATATATATATTTAAATGTATTCTTCAAATCTATTTAAAAGTGATTGATGGTAAAAAGGTGACTATACTAAACCTTGGTAATATGAGGTTTATAACATATACAGAAGTAAAATGTTTAAGAATAAGAGAACAGAGCAGGAGAAAGTATCAAAATAGTTATATTACCTCTTTCAAAAGGTAATAGAATATCATCTGGAGTATGGTGTGGTAAAGTGTGGTAATATAATCTCTACAGGAAACACTAAAAGCAAAAGACAGAGCTATACCTAAATAGGCAATGGAGGAAATAAAAATCGAGTATGAAAAATTACTCCATCCAAAACAATGCAACAAAGGCAGGAGTGAGGAGTGGATAAAATACAAATGTTAAGATAAGGGGAAAAAGTAGATAAATCTATAATTATAATTGTGTACTGTAACAGTCTTCTTTCAGGAAGAAGCCATAAAAGTGAAAGAAAAAAATCAGCAAAGATACAGAATATTTGAATGACACTATCAATTGGCATTATCAAATTAACATTGAAAGAAAACCACAACCAAAACTGCACATTATGCATTCCTTTAAAATGCTTTAGGATCATTTGCCAAGGTAAACTTTCTCTGGACCACAGAATATGTCATAATAAATAGAGTATGCTTTCTAACCACAATGAGCCATTTATGTAGATTAGAAATAAATAAGACACTAGAAAATCCCTCACATTTGGAAATTAAACAACATCCTTCTAAATGAGTCAAAAAATATTATGAGAAACAATGAAAATATCTTGTACTGAAAGGTAGTTAAAAATCATCATATGGCATACTATTGCACACAGTATGACAATCAATAGTGATCATGTACTGTGTATTTCACAAAGCTAAAAGAATTTTGGATGTTTTCACTGTAAAGAAATAACAAATTTTGATGAGATAGATATGAGTAATCCACCTTAAACATTATACAATGAATACATATGAAACAACACGTGCTATCCCATAAATATGTGCAATTTTATATTTCGTGTATTAAGCAAAATGAATTTAAAAATTAACATATTTAATATATTATCATATCAAAATTTGTATGACACAGCTAAAGTAATGTTTAGAAGAAAACATATTGGTGTAAATGCTTATATTATGAAAAAGGTATAAAATCAATATCTGTGCTCCCACTTTAAGAAGTTGTTTTTACTTTAAGTTGCAGTGAAAATTAAACCCAATGTAATAAAAAACAACAAAAACAAAGAAAAATCAACGCAATAGCAAATAAACAAACAGTAGAGAAAAAGGGTTTTTTTGAGATGAAGTTTCTCCATGTGGCTCTAGTTGGCTTGAACTGGTGATCCTCCTATCCGAGCCTCCCAAGGATCTGGGATTACAGGCTTGGGCCACTGTGCCCAACCAAAGAAAAAAATAATTTAAAACTTGAAAGTTCAATTAAATTAATAATCTCCTAGAAGTGAGGGTGTAGATCAAAGGCAGAGGAATTTCCTAACATGTATGAGGCCTTCAGTTTGATTCTCAGTGCCACACTCAATCAATCAATCATCCCATAGTGTATCAATCATCCCATAGTGTATCAATCAGCTTTCCATTGCTTGGGAAGAAAAATGGACACACTCAATTTAAAGGAAGAAAGGGTTTTAGATGTTTTGGTCCATGATCAGCTGGCTCCAAGGTAGACATAATCATGGAGGAAGTGCATGGTAGGAGCAAGCTGCTCACCCCATGACAGCTGGGAAGCAGAGAGAGGGAAAGAGCCCTGGAAGAGATACATCATGCAAAGGCATTGCCCCCAGTGACCTGCTTCCTCCAAGTAAGCCCCATGTCATTCAGCTATGAGGCCATCAGTGGAAGAAGTTAATGCCCTCATGATCCAGTCACCTATCTAGGCCTCACCTCTAAATATTTTCACATGGGGGATCAAGTCCTCAATACATGAGTACTTGGAGGATATTTGATATTTAAAGCCTAATATCTAGCAAGAATAATCAAACATTAGAAGATGCACAAATTTCCAGTGTCATGGTGAACGTAGATACCACTACAGATGCTCAGATATTTAAAAGATAATCAGGAGGTACTATGAATAAGTTCATGTGACTAAATTTGACAACATAAAGGAAATGGACGAATTTCTTGAAAAACGCAACATACCCAAAAGGATAGAAGATAAATTAGAAAATCAAATAACATGTCTACCGAAGTGTATTTGTAACCAAAACTTTGCAACTAACCTAACTTGTGTCCAAATGGATTCATTAGTAAATTCCAGTAATCATGTAAAGAAAAAATAACATGTATAAATTTGACTGAGTTAAGGGGGTCTCAGGTTAACTGGTAAAATGTTATATCTGGGTGTGCCTGTGAGGCAATTTCTGGATAAGATTAACACTTGAATCAGTAGACTGAGGAAAGAGGATTACCTTCACTAATGTGAGTAGGTCTCTGTTCAGGGGAGCCCGTGTAGAAAAGCAAAAGGAAATTCTGTCTCTCGCTTTCTTCTTGAGTTGATATATCTATTTTTTTCTGCTCTTACACATCATTTCTTGGCCATCCACACATGGAATGAATTACACTACTGGATTTTCTGGTTTCCCAGCTTGCAGATAGTGGACATGGGAATTCTCAGTCTACATAATTTTGTGAGCCAATTTCCTCCAATAAATCTCTTCTTATATATGCTTAAGATTTAGATGTAAATAGCCCCTCAAAAGTCTGATGTGTTCAGAAGTTGAACCTGATTAGAAGACATGAGTCATTGGGGGTACGACCTGAAAGGGTGTGTTCTTATCTCTATCTCCTCCCTTTTCTCTCTCTTTCCTGGTTGCCATGAGGAAAGTAGCTTTCCTTGGCCATGGCATTCCATGAATCCTCTGAAACCATGAGCCAAAATAAATCTCTCCTCCTTTAAGGTGCTGGTGTCAAGTATTTTGTCTCAGTGACAACAATGTGACTAATATATGTGTTATCTCTATCTAAGCAAAGATAAGTAGATATCCTGTTGCTCTTATTTCTCTGGACAACTTTGACATAAATCTAATATCATACAAACTATTTCAAAAAATAGAGGAGGAAACATTATCCCGAATCAATTTGTGAGGTTAAATCTGAAAAAACACCACAAAATATAAGTGCTATAGAACAGCATCCTGTGGAAGTAGAAACACAAATAATTTTAACAAAATATTGGCAAATCCTGTTTACCAGTAAATATAAAAGATAATACAATGTGATCAAGTAGGGGTTAATCCAAAAATTAAAGATTGATTTTACATTTTTACATCAGTCAATGCAATCCACATTATTTTAACAGCATAAAGGAAAAAAATCATATGATCATGTTAATGGATGGAGAAAAGCATTTGACAAACTCATAATAAAAACTCTTAGCAAACTAGAAAGCAAAAGAAACATCCTCTGAAAAAGAACATCCATGAAAAACCTATAACTAGTTATACATTATGGTGAAACACTGAACACTTGTTGCACTAATATTAGGAAAAATGCAAAGATGTCTGCATTCACACCTTCCATTTAACATTATAATGTAAGTCCCAGCCAATGTAATAAATCAAAAGAAAGAAAAATAAGTATTGGGAAGAAAGAAACAAATTATTCTAAGACAATATGCATATAGGGAAAACCATTTCAGACATACAAAAAAACTATTCAGTATGTTTATTACAATGGTCAACACTCAAAAATCAACTGTATTTCAAAACAATTTAGAATTAGCTTTTTAAAATATCATCCAAAGCATCATATAATTAGGAATAAATCTACCAAAGGGTGCATAAAACATCTACACTGAAAATTACAAAGCAGTTGTGAAGAAGTTTTAAAAAGGCTGGTGAGATAGCTCAGTGGCACAAGCACTTGCTGGCAAGCGCGAGGTCCTGAGGTTGACTCCTGGTACCCACATTAAAAAAAAAAGGTTTTAAAAAAACCCAAAAGAAAGGAAAGATAAATACAACTGAAGAATTAAAAGAATCAGCACTTAGATGGCTGAGGCAGGAAGATCATCTCAAATTTAAGGCTAGCCTGGGCTACATAGAGGAGTTGAAGGCTGGCCTGGATTATACAATGAGACGCTGTCTCAAAAAAAAAAAAAAAAAAGAATTAAAAGAATCAATGTTGTAAATATTTCTAGTCTCTTCAAACTGTTTTCAGTTTTACTATAGTTTCAGTTTTACTATAATCTCAGGAAAAATCCTACTTTTATAGAAATTTACAAGCAGATCCTAAAATTTTTATGAAAGTGCAAAGAACTTAGAACATCCAAAGCAATTTTGAAAAGGAAAACTATAAGACTTATACTGCCAGACTTAATGATTATAGAGCTGAAGTAATTAAGACAATGTTGTATTGGCCTAAGCATGGATGAATGAATCAGTGAAACAAAACAGTGAGTCCAAAAACAGACCAACGCTCATGCGGTTCATTCAAGAGGAAAAGGAGAATTTTTTAACAAATTATTCTGGAGCTTGATAAATACGTGGAAAAATGTATCTCCACCTCTGCATAACCATACAAAAATTCAATTTGAAATGTAATAACCTCAGTGTAAAAGCTATAAAACTAGTAGAAAACATAGGTATATATCTTCATGACTCTGAGGTAGTAAAAGGCCTCTTTGATCACAAAAGCATTAACTGTAAAAGAAGAAATACATAGATTTTCTTAGAAAACTCTGCTCATCAAAGGTACCTTTATGAATTGTTATGGCTTATATCTAGATGGCCCCCAAAACCTCATGCACTCATAAGTACAGCTTTTGGAAGGTTGCTGGATCCATGGGTGTGTGATAACTGGAGTAGTCCACTGATTGGTTTAGCATAATTCTGGGTGTGGATACACATTATTCCTGGAAGCAAAACCCCGTATCCTACATGGACGGAGATCTATCTCCCATTCAGTTTATTTCCCAAGAAATCCAACCTGAAATAATTAATAAAAATCATCATGTGATGTGCCAGAATTAAAAGTTCTGCTGTTTAGAAAAAAGTTTGTGATAAGGCTAGGAGTAATGTTAGTCCTCCTTAGAAATGCAAGTTATCCATTTCGATATTTGCAGTTTTAATTCTGTTTCTCAGAGTACAGGCATGCATCTCGAGCTCTAGCCTTCATAGACTTGATGTTCTCAGAGGAACTGCTTCCCCACTCCTTGAAAGCAGAGGGCGCTTTGGTCTGGAACATGTGAGAGCAAATTACTTTTTCTGCTGCAGAGAGAAGGTAGTTTCCAAATGGCTAGTGCCATAATATATATATTATGTCTTTAAAGGCAAAGAGGGCAATTAACATCCAATATTGAGGGAGAAAGACACACACAATATAGAAACAGTCATAATTGGAAGCTGTTACTCCACAGGCAAATATGTCCCACCACACCTCTTTTCTCTGCTAGATATTTTTACTAGACCACAAGTGCACAGAACTAGTTTTCATCATTTGTACAGAAAATGCTCTCCGTTATTCACTGTGTGCTTTTTAGTTTTAATAATATAATAAACAATTGTGAAATCAGTACCCAACAGAAAACAAAAGCAATGGTAATAATTTACATCCATATGTGATCTTTGTTCATCTTATTCTCCTGTTTCCCATCTTGAAACTTGTACGTATTCATTGTTGCCTTACTTTCCTTTTGATACAGTTTTATTATAGCTGTATGTATATATTTTTGTTTGGGTTGTTTTTAAGTTTATAAAAAGAGTACCTTTATACACTTTTTGTATTTTGTATTTTATATTAAAAAGGAATATCCAAAGATATCAAGCAGGAAGTAATCTAAAAAGACTTCTTCACTTAAAATCATATTTCTAAAATTCACTCATATTGTCATATATATGTGTCCATACATTTTTTTTATGTGGGTACTGGGGGTCGAACTCAGGACCTTGCGCTTGCCAGCAGGCGCTTGTACCACTGAGCGATATCACTGGCCCTTTTTTCTTTTTATGTGGGTTTCAGGAGTCGAACTCAGGACCTAGCGCTTGCCAGGCAGGTGCTTATGCCGCTGAGCCATCTCGCTGGCCCCATACATTATGTTGTTCATTTGTTTTTGTGATTTTAAAGATAATGTCCTCACTCTAAACAATACAAAACTTTCATGCATTTCTGGAAATTCATCCATATATATCATAATTTTTTTCTTTCTCTGCCCCTTAAAATTTTAAACTGTTTTCTTTATTTCCTCTATTTTGCACAGAATCTGCATTTTCTTTACTCAGTACATGTCTCACTTTTTCTTTTTCCAACATAATTTATAGGAACCCGGGAATCATTTGCTTCAACCATAGGAGGAGTGCTGTTTTTCTGGAAAACCAGAACAGAGAAATACGAAATGCCATTAATATAATGCCACATTTGAATACCCCTGCTGCTCACACATAAACCATAAACCGTGTCTTATGGGTCCCTTAAGCCCACCTGAGGCCTTACACCAGTTGAGCTGTTTGTAAAGATTCATTTGGTTGGGCATAAAGAAATCTCCTGTGGTATTGAAAACACAACCCTCAGAGAATAAAAGACCAAGCTGTTGGGCATAATGAAAAGCAAGTATTAAACCTAAGCCATGCAGGCACTTCACACACCTGGAACAACAGCCTGATGCTTTAGCGAGACAATGGCAGAAAATGAATCTCATGTGTATTCCAGATGGTTCTGAAGTATCACAGACAAAACACGTTCATCACCACTCCCTTCCTACAGCAACTCGGATTAAAATTTCCTGTGACTTTCAGTTAAATACTGAAAGTTAATTGTTTGAAAAATTCACGGAGATGGGACATGTTCCCCTTATCCTCCCAACTTGCACGTGAATGTGAAATCATCTTTCAGGAAGAAATTAAAAACAGCCCAAGTATTAAGATTACATTGACTTTTCTTAGCGGGGGTAAAGACCAACAGAACACACAGATCTCCACACAAAGATGAATGCAGATAGAAGTTTCAACCAAAGAGTCAAGGTCCACAGCACTGGAGATTGAGAAGGAAAGAGAAATCCCAGCTATTTGGAGCAGGAGCAGTTGACGGTACAGCTACATTTCTCCAGATACAGAAGGAAGATGGTTCTACCACTCACGACAGCTTTTAAAAGAGCAAATATTTTCTATTCATTCTAAAGAAAATTATGTTTATGAGACTAGAAAATTGTGTGGATGCAAATTCTCCAACCTGGTAATTATCTCTGATCCATTTCAATAAGCAAAGGTTTGGGGGTTTTATTCATGTATGAATCATTTTCAATGCTTTTTATTTGCAGAATAGATTGGAACTGTATGAATAAGAGACCTTCAACTCCTATTAACATTTTGCATGCAATAGAGGCTTTCCAGAAATTAAAAGACAAACATTGGCAAATCAATAAAAGAAAACATTATTTTATTTCACCTTGGGCTCAGCCACCCACTGCCTATCTTCTCCCCATCCTTGGAAGTTTTTCTTTAGAGCTGACCCAGCCAGAATGTAGACAGTTGATGAGGAGGTGGGAGTGGGCACTGCCACTGAAGCGAGCTGTTTGAGTAAAGGTAAGAGTTTATGGAGAGGAAAAAAATGAAATAATTTCTTTGGTGAAAGGAAGAGATTGTAGAAGAGGAGGCAGACTGCAGAGGTAGCTGTATGTTGGGAAGGAACAAAGTCATTGGGATGAGCATGGGGGTGGGAATGGGTGTTATTGGAGGACATAGAATAACCAAGCATGGCCAGAAAGAGGTAATAAGTCATGAGAGCACCACGACGAAAACTGAAGGACTTTGCTCTGACAAACTGCAGCTAAGATACTGACTCTGCTGCTTATAGACTATGCAAACTTGGACAAGTTACTCACTTTGTCTGCAGCAATGTTACCTCTCCCTAAAATGGGGACAATAAGAATAATCCCTAATCCAATTGTTTGAGACATTTACATGAAATTATTGATACAAAGTACCAAACATATTATAGGGGTAAGTGTAAATATTAGTCACTATCATTGTTATCATTGTCACTATTAAAATTATTTCCAGAAAATTAATTCTCTATAGGAGATCAATGAAAATATCCATTTGCTAATGCACAGAGTTGTGATATAAATAAACCAATTATGGGAAATAATATAGAGCAACTAGGAACATGGTGTTTTCATTTTAAACAGCCTTAAAATTTGTACCTTTCTAGGAGCAAGCCATTGCAAATTCTTTATTTAAAATGTCCTGAGGGCAAAGTGAATTTTATTTCTTGAAGCTGCCAAGAACAAGTACAGGAGAACTTCAGCTTAAGTTCTGTGTGGAAGAAGAAATTGGCCCAATTCTAGAAAAAAAGAGTTAATTCACATGTGAAAGGCAAGTCCTTCCAGAAAACACACAGTGCTGGCTCTATCAGCCAGGAGTCACCTCCCTCAGGGAGGAGCAGGGTGGCTGCAGACTGTAGCAGATGGGGATTATGTTTTCTTTGTTTGGCTTTATAAGGCGGAAGCCCAAGAACTCCATGGAGTTACTCAATTGCAGATTAGGCAGTTCCGTACCTACCTTGTGCTCGTTTTCTTTCTATTGAAGGAATGAGGAAATTCAATGAAAAAGACATGCTCATTTTCTAAACAAGCACCTTAAAAGTCAAGTAAAACAGACTTATATTACCTATTGAAGTAAGTGTACTGTGTGAGGCAGAGTAAATCTCACCAACTCAAGGATGGCATATCCAAGATCAAATCCCAGCTCTTTATTTACAGAGCAGGCTGTGTGCTACCTCATTTATAGAAGAGCTTGAATTAGATGACCCTAAGTTTGTTTCCAAGTCTCAAATTCTGGTTCTGTGTTAGCCACATTTTCCTGCATCTCCTAAGTCCTCCAAACCAGGTATAATCTTTCCTTACATTTAAAAACCTATAAGATTTTGCCCTCTTTTGGAATACTTACTAGGCTCTGGCTTGAACTTAAGTGTATGTCTTTTTTTTTTCTTCTAACTGACTATAAGACCCTTTAATGTTTTGTTTTGTTTTGTTTTGTTTTGTTTTGTTTTGTTTTGCAGTGCTGGGGATAAAACTCAAGGCCTCCTCCACGCTAGGCAAGCACTGTACCACAATGAGACAGGACATTAGTGCACAGCAAATCTGCCTGGGGAAGTAGGCATTACTTGCTAATTACAAAATATCAGGACACATACACAGAACAGTTCCCAAAGCCCTGCACATGGACTTCTTGTGAGAACTCGAGCACGTTTTCCAGAGCCTGGCCAACCTGACACCAACCTGAGCAGGAAGAGACACAAAAAGTCACATTGAACCTTATGCTACTGGCTTCTTTCACAGTACTTCTCTCTCATACTGTACAGTGTAGTTTTCCTTGCCTTTTCTTGGCCCAAACTGCCTCTTCAGAGCCTGTTTCTTTTGCTACCTTTGATAACTGTGAAACCTTGCTACAGTTTGCACTTGTCTTGACAATTCTTTGCTCAGGATGGAAAGAACCTGTAAACCACCTCTAGAAGGAAACTCTAACACTGCAATACCTGGTAAAAAGTGAGTTATATCTCCCATCCCTAGGTGATTTTTATTTATATCAGCATCCCCCAAATTGTTATAGGACTTCCAAATGATATAGGGGAAATATTATAACTCCCAATCTACTAGATGTCTGATGCGCCAAGTTTGTGTTCCCCAAAACTGAAGAATGAATTCTGAGGAATGACAGAGGGTAAGAGTAGGAAATTTTATTGAGAGACAGCTCCTGAAAGAGACAGGAGGGGACATGGAAAGGGGCTTCCTGCCATCTCCACTTTACAGGCAAGGCTTTACAGAGCAAAATCAAGAGGTGAGTACAAAACTATGATCAACCAATATGATTACAATTAAAGACATTAGGTAATATTGATCCAACAGCAGCAAGGGCATATGGATGACATCATTAACCTTGGTCTATAATCTGTAGACACAGTGTTAGTCTTAGTTTTAGCCTTAGCCTTAGCCTTAGCTTTAGCCTTCACCTTAGTCTTAGTCTTAGCCTTAGTCTTAGTTTTAATCCTAACCTTAGTCTTAGTGGGTGGGAGATGATGGCCCACCCCAATGAGATATGGAAAATCTCAAAAGGGTGGTACTGCTAACCTCAAATTCCCAATTATCCCTTAGGGAAATATATAAATCTAGCCATTGTGACTATAATCTTCTTCAGATATGTCTCCAGCCATCAGTCTGATGTGTTCTGTACTCCTGCACTGACTCCCTGGAGGGCCTAGCCCTGTCTGACTGCCTACAATGTTTCTACCTAATTTAGCTATCTATAATAAAATCATTTAACAGTGCATTGTGATCCAATAATACACAAAATGGGTTATATACCACACTTAAATGAAATTTATTCTAAATATCCAAGGCCAAATTAATATTCAAAAATCACTTACTGTAATCCACTATATCAATAGGCTGGAAAGAAAAACCATATCATTGTTTCATTTGATGCAGAAAAAGCATTTGACAGTATCCAATACCAACTCATGAAAAAAAATTTTTGCAAAGTAGGAACAGAGAATTTCTTCAGCTTGATATATAATATCTACAAGAAACCTATTACAAGTAACATTAAACTTAATGGTGAGAGATTGAATGTGTTTCCCTTAAAATAAGGAACAAGGTGAGGATACTCACTCTCACCACTCCTACTAAACATTGTACTAGTGCCCTAGCTTGTGCAATAAGACAAGAAAAAGAAATAAAAAAAATAGGATGGAAAAGAAGAAATAAAACTGCCCTTAGTCACAAATGGCATATTTATCTACTGAGAAAAGACTAAAGAATCTATTAGAACTGAGATATTTCTAGAATGTATAAGCTACTATAGTATGATGAAAAGATACAAGGTCCATACAGAAAAGAGAAATTGCTGGTTTAATACACCAACATCCAATAATAGTAACCTAAAATTAGAAAAATTACCATTTACAATGTCACCAAACTACTCAGTTATATATATAGCATAAAATAGAATCTATAGGTGGAAAAATACAAAACATGGGTAAAAGAAACTAAGGAAATTTCACAAAGACATAACTTACATCCATTAATTGGAGAGTTGAATTAGTGAGGCCTGAGAGATTTAGGGGATGGTGAAATGATCCTGTATGATTCTATAATGGTGGGTACACAGTATGTGATATTACGTGTCTCTCAAAACCCATGGGATTACACAGCACAAAGAGTAAGCCTTAATGTTTACAGTTTTCCAAAAATCTCTTAGGAGGTCTTGAGAACCCAGGAAGGCAGACGTACTGGATAGGAGAATCTAACTATGACAAACACATAAAGCTACCTCACTGAATGAGATGAGGCTGAAGTGCTGACGTAAGTAACATTGTAATAAGTATCATTGAAATAAGACAGAAGGCAAAGAGAACTATTCACAAGCACTCTAGCCGATAAATCATTTTGCCACTGTTGTACAAGTTATTAACTCAGAAATCACTGAATATGAACAAATACATAAATAAAACCTTGTTTCTCACTGTTGTACTGGGATATTACCGAATAAAGGAGGGAAGTGCTGGAATGACTCATGTCACTCTGGATTCAAATTCAAGACATAAATATGAGCTGATGTTTAACTTAATAAAGATACATATGGAAATATATATACTTATGTGAGTACATAGCAGTTAATGTGTGTATATATGTACATATCTTTGTTCTGGAAACAGTGACAGGAAGGACACCAGCAAAGAACACACCTCATGCTCAAATCTTGACCTCTCCTAACTTCTCCAATAAAAGGAAGAATAAAAGGACTCCTTGAAAGAAATAATTGAATCTAGAACTGGGAAAGAAAATATACAGAATAAACCTGGAACATCTTGCGGTGGCAATTTATAAGGAAGCACGGAAACATTAGCAGACATGCACACCCACGTGCACACAAACATGATTTTATGAGCGTATGTGAAAGGGACATGGAGTATAAACAACTTAAAACCTAATATAAAAGATAGACAATAGGTAACAGGGAGATAGATCTTTTGCAAATGGGAAGAGGACCTAGAAACAGAAGCAGAGGAATGGAAAGGAAGGGAAGGGGAGAAAAAGAACTAAGATATGTTACATGCATATACCTACTCTCTAAGATGAAAGTAAACATTATATGCTGCAAACATGTACTAATAAAAATAAATCAATAAAATTTTTAATAAAAGGGGGCACAGGTGCTAACTGAAGGACACCCAATGGTCAAAACTGGAGTAATTTCAGTAAAATACATTAGCATTGAATTATAACCTAAAGTACAAAATAAACATCTGTGAGTCCATACCGTTATAAATAGATGATCTAATAAATAGAAGAAGGAGGAAAAAGCCAAATCTTCCAGGCAGAAGAATTCCAAATATTTTATGCAGATACCTGGCCTCCTGGGAGGCAGAACTTCTCAGCTGAGGGTGGAGACCAGGCATAAGGAGTGGCTTCCCAACCCACCCAATTTTGTGGCTTTCTTAACACTAGAAAGAGAAAAAGAAGTGTATGGGTTGGTTCAAGAATGAGGTTTGAGGTGAGGGTGCAGTTTAAATAGATGGGGATTAGGTGCTTAAAAGTGCTGAGAAATGAGTGGCTGATAAGATGCACTAGGCTAATGGGGGTGGGGCATGAGAATGGCAATGTCCTGCATACAAAGAAGGCTGATGAGTTCTCAGAGAAATAGGTTGAGGAGGCTAACCATGGAATTTTGAGAGTGGTGTGAGGGATGACAGTGATTTGGCATATGAACCAATTGACCAAGGGAACTTGCATTTTGAGTGTAACAGGGGATTGGGAGGTGAGAGGACAGCAAAACTGGTTTTGAGTCTGAGATCTCCTGCAGGCTCCCCAGTGACCCTAAAGGGTCTCCACCACTGTGACTTCCTGTCTGGAGCCCCCAAAACAGATTGCTTGTTATTTAGTGTCATGAATTAAAAGATGGGGGAAAACAACTTTGTTGCTTTTGAGAGGCTGGAATTGGATCCTGAGTTTGAGCCTGCACTTTCAGGAGCAAAGAGAATCCATCTCCAAAGAAGTCATGGCCCAAAGCAGTAAAGGCATAATATGTATCCCCTTGAAAAATTAGCCATTGCCTGCAAAATACAGTTCAAATTATATATTCAAAAACATTCTCTGCTTATTGCATTACAGATCTGATTTCTTTGCCACTTTATAATCTCAGTTTCATTGATGGGAGATTCATATCCTGTTGTTGATTGGAGGATAAATAAATGGGTATGAGGAAGGAAGGAGAGAAGCAAGGAAAGAAGTAATAACAGAAGAAAGGAAGGAAGGAGGGAAGGAAAGATGGAAGGAAGGAAGGGAGGGAGCATGGATTCATCAACATTAAGTCTTTTCATAATCTGGCCATGGGTTTTTCTCTCATTCTGCCTCTTCTATTTTCTTCTCAGGTTTTCTTCTCATTCTGCTTCCTCTATTCTCTAAACTCATGACCAAATTAAAATCTGTCAGCCTTTTTGTGAACACTCCTGGCCTGTCTAATCTCCATACCTATTTTATTGTCTTTATCTGAAATGTCAGTCATCACTACATGGATAAAGTAAGTCCTGTTCTATAAGGACTCTCTTAAATACATCTCTTCAATGAAATTTTCCCTAATTTCTGTAAATGTAAAGAAACCTCTCCATTACCCTCAATTATGGACAAAACTTTTATCTTATTTATTCATGACAGTAACTACAACCTCTGGAAGGCACTCAATAACTATTTATTGTGTTAGGGTAGAGACACCCGCCGCATGAAGGAAGACTCCAAGAAGCGTTCTCTCATGCAAAAGGCAAGGGGTTTTATTGACCAAGCATGTGTGGGGCTCACTAAACACGCAGGAACAGAGAGCCATGAGGTTTGTCTGTGCAGGGCTTATATGTCTATAGAACAAAGGGAGGAGGGGTCTTTGCAAGCGTGGTTACAGAAGCAGATGGCATTGGTTAGTTTAAACAGCTTTTTACATTCATTGGGAGAAGACAATCACGGAAATTTAAGGCTGGGCAGTGGAGGATGTCTCCTATTTTATAAATTCCTTAGTCATGGGGTTGTTCTTATCTTGTAAAGGCATATTTTGTAAATTCCTTAGTCATGGGGTTGTTCTTATCTCGTAAAGGCATGTTTTGTAAATTCCTTAGTCATGGGGTTGTTCTTATCTTGTAATCCAGATCCCTGGTCAGCCCTGTTCTCATTCTTATCTAACTTAGGCAACTTTAAACTGTAACAGCTTAATTCTAGGAACATTGGGAGGAGGAGGACAGCATGGATTGTATTTTCCCAGAAGGGAAAATTCCTCTTACATTCCCCTCTTTTTGTTTTTGTGAATCTCTAATCTTAGAGATCGGAGTGTCTGTTCTTAGGATCATCTGGAAATGCATATTGTTGTTTGATGAGCATTAGTTTTACATTGCCAATCTGATTTTGTAGTAGGTTTATTATTTTATTTAATATATAGGGTCCTATAGTTATTATTAAAAGTAACACAATCAAGGGTCCTGTTAGAGCTGACAGTAAGGCGGTGAGCCAGGGGGACTGGCTAAACCAAGACTCAAATAAGCCTTGTATTAACGTCGCTGTCCCTGTCCCCACTCCAGTGGTGATTCCTAATCCCATAAGGACGGCCAAGGTTAGGGATATAGGTTCTTGCCGATCCTTGAATGATCTACTTTGATGGTATATTATCCGAGGAAATATTTTTACCATAACACAGTAATGGGCCGAATTGTTAAACACCTTAGTGGAGACACAAGGGGTGATTCCAGTGTTACATGCCCAATGGGTCCCTTGAGGAGGAATTAAGTATGCCATTGAGGTGGAGATATTATGGATCTGTAAACATAAAGCCCGTCTGATGTCACTTGGGGGGCTTCCTATACAGACTCCTTTACCAGTAACCTCAGGGAGAGTAAGCTTATAGTTATTATTCCAGTCACAAGTGGCACTAGTAATGGTGTCATAGCTATTATTGAGTATAATTTAGGATAGAATAGGCCCCCAGAATTAAGTTGTATAGTCTGGTTATAATGGGTATGGGTGTTCTAGTGGTTTTGGAGAGTGAGGAAGGGGCTCTTGTCGATTGAGCCACAGTATTGGGTAGCTCCAGCCTCTTTGGGGGTACACTGGCTTTGGGCGGTCTTAAGGCAGGATTTGGGCCTATGGCCATAGGCGGCTTTTCTGGAGGAGTCTTTCTTATGAAGAAAAGGCCGCCCCTGTCTGTACTTGGTTCATAGTATCTAAGTCCCCAGGTACGTCCTGTTAGCCAGCCAGTTTCATCAGGGGTGGTAACAGTTATATTTAAGTACTCACAATTTTGTTTAGTATGATACCAGTAATCGAATGGCTGGCAATTGTTTGGCCCCCATTGTACTCTAAGATGTCTATCAGGATGAGCGGGTGTCCATGCGGTTGCTATTGTCTCACAACCCCAGTAGGCACAGTAGTAATGTCCTGGGGAGTTACAATATGTTTTACCTTCTATAGCAGCAGGACAAAGACAGATTGGTATTTTGTTGAGGCATGGTCGAATAGGCTCAAGGTCACAAGAATAGACTTCAAATGTTGGATTTCCTGACCCTATCCAAGTCTTGATTTCCCTTTGATCACTCCAGCGAGTGATCGACCATTTCCAAGGTCGGTGTGGGTTGTTTGCCCCTTGAGAGAGTGTGGTCCCCATTATCCACACCCATAGCCATACAACAAACCCATAACTTGAGGGGATTATCAGTCTTTTCCAGTTTCCATTGAGACCCTGGCGGTGAAGGTGTTGGCTTGAGGTGAGATGCATGGATCCAGGATGCAATGCCATCAACCTTAACTGCTGTGGGGGTAGTCAGGAGTACCTGGTAGGGTCCTTTCCAGCGAGGTTCTAGGGTCTGTACCTGGTGGCGACAGATGTAGACGAAGTCACCTATGTTGTATCGATGAGGAGTGGGTTTGTCACTTGGCTGGTAGGCTGAAGAGAGTTGATGCCACAGGGTCCTCTGAATTTGGTCCAGAGCCTGGAGTCTATCAATCAAGAGAGTATGGGGTAAATGGGCACCCTCAGGTAGGGGGCTGAGGTCTCGGATGGGAGGAGGGGTTCCATATAGGATCTCGAAAGGTGTCAAATTGGGTGGCTGGGAAGAAGGGGTGTTCCTAGCTCTAAACAAAGCATAGAGTAGGAGCATGGTCCAATCTTTAGAGCCAGTCTCTTTGACTAATTTAGTCAAGGTCTCTTTGATTGTTCTATTCATTCTCTCTACCTGTCCTGAACTCTGGGGTCTATAAGCACAATGAAGTTTCCAATCAATCCCCAATATCTTGGCCAATCCCTGACTTACTTGAGCCACGAACGCTGGTCCATTGTCAGACCCGATTACCTTTGGCAGGCCGAAATGAGGAAAGATCTCTTCCATTAACTTTTTTATTACCGTCTGTGCAGTTTCCCTTTTGGTAGGGAATGCCTCGGTCCATCCTGAGAAAGTGTCTATAAAGACTAACAAGTATTTAAGGTTATATCTGGCTGGTTTTATTTCAGTAAAATCCACCTCCCAGAACTGTCCCAGTCGAGTTCCTCGTAATCTCTTTCCTTCCGAGGATTTGGAGGGGAAGGCGTTAACAATCTGGCAAGTCTGGCAGTTTTTGGTAACTTGTTCCGCTAGTTTCTTAATTTGGGCGGCTGACAATTGACTATCTGTTAATTGACTCCTGGCCAATAAACACAGCTTTTTTTGTCCCCAGATGGGTTAACTTATAAGCTTGTTGGAAGTAGGCTAAAAGTTCTGATTCTCCCATCTTGGGAGCTCAGAGAGGCTCGTTTGGATATGTCTCAGGTGGAGCATCAACCTCTAGGAGCAGAGCAGTAGGGGCACCTAAGGCCGCCTGTTTCACAGTTTTATCTGCATGGTTGTTGCCCCATATTATAGGCTTGTACCCTTCTGGTGGCTGTTGCAGTGTACTATGGCCAATTTTTGTGGTAACATAATAGCCATTAAGAGCCTGAGAATTTATTGTTTGTTTTTGATCTCTTTTCCAGCTGAAGTTAAGAGTCCTCTCTGCTGGTAAATAGCCCCATGAATGTGTGCTATAGCAAAAGCATAGCGGCTGTCAGTATAGATGGTTGCCCTTTTTCCCTGGGCCAACTCTAAGGCCTTTGAAAGGGCGATTAGTTCCGCCGTCTGTGCGGATGTACCTTCTCTTAGTCCTGACGACCAGATAACTTGAGTCCCATCTGTAACTGCAGCCCCCGCATGTCTCTTACCTTCTAGTAAGAAACTGCTACCGTCGGTGAACCAGGTTACCTCAGCATCTGGGAGTGGCTGGTCTGTCAGGTCTCGACAAATTCCAATTTCCTCTGCCAGGATTTCTGGACAGGTATGTAGGATTGGCTCTGATGTCTCTTCAGGCAGTAGAGTGGCCGGGTTGAGGGTAGTTGGAGGACCAAATGTTATTCGGTCCTTATTAAGCAGGAGGCTTTGGTAGTGAGTAATTCTGGCGTTAGAGAGCCATCTATCTGGAGGCTGACGAATAACATTTTCCAGCGTGTGTGGGGCTATTATAATCAACTTTTGTCCCAGAGTCAATTTATCTGCATCTTTGGTTAGGATAGCTGCTGCTGTGATAGCCTTTAGACAATGGGGCCACCCATTGGCCACAGGATCTAATCTCTTTGATAAATAGGCCACAGGTCGTCTCCATGGGCCAAAAGCCTGAGTTAGCACCCCTCGAGCTACCCCCCATTTCTCTTCAATATAGAGAGTAAAGGGTTTTTCTATATTGGGGAGAGCCAAAGCAGGGGCAGATAACAGAGCCTTTTTGATATCATCAAAGGCCTGTTGTTGGTCAGCGCCCCAGGTAAAGGTGGCATCTCCCTTTAGGAGGGGATAGAGGGGAGCAGCCAAGGAGGCGAAACCAGGGATCCATAGGTGGCAAAACCCCGCAGTTCCCAGAAATTCCCGCAATTGTCTCTTACTCGTAGGTGGAGGAATTTGAGTAACAGTTTTTTTTCTAGCTTCTGTGAGCCATCATTTTCCATTTTTGAGGGTGTATCCTAAGAAGATAACCTCTTTTTGACAAATTTGAGCCTTCTTAGCAGAGGCTCGGTATCCCAATCTGGCTAATTCTTGTAATAGTTCCCGAGTCCCATACATACAGTCTGTTTCTGAATCTGCGGCCAGCAGAAGATCGTCCACATACTGGAGCAAGGTCACAGTGGGGTGTTGGACTCGAAAGGTAGCCAGGTCCTTATGGAGAGCTTCATGAAAGATGGTAGGGGAGTTCTTAAATCCCTGAGGGAGGTGGGTCCAAGTCAATTGTCCTGACATCCCTGTGTCAGGGTCTGTCCATTCAAAGGCAAACAGAGGCTGACTATCTTTATGTAGAGCTAGACAAAAGAAAGCATCTTTTAAGTCTAGGACCGTATACCAAGTCTTTTTGGGACCCAAAGTACTAAGCAAATTATATGGATTAGGCACTGTGGGGTGTATATCTTTTACTCTGTTGTTTACCTCTCTTAGGTCTTGTACTGGTCTGTAATCTCCTGTTCCCGGCTTTTTGACCGGTAACAAGGGCGTATTCCAAGCCGAATGACACGGTACCAACACCCCTAGTTTGAGAAACTTCTGTATGTGTCTCTTTATCCCTTGATGGGCCTCTTTGTTTATATAATATTGTTTGATATGGACCGGTGAGGCGGAGGCCTTTAAGGAAATTACCACAGGGGGTTGTAAAGTGGCCAGTCCCAATCCAGCTGTTTCAGCCCAGGAATCAGGAAATTCCATTATCCAATTTTGGGGTATAGTTGAAACCGTAGGCTGGCTATAAAGTTGATATTCATCATCAGTTGCCAAAGTAAGCATAGTCACCATAGGTTGGCTCACCAGGGGGTTAAGAAAAGTCACTTGGGGTCCCTGGGGCTCAAAAGTTATTTTGGCTCTTAATTTGGTTAAGAGATCTCTTCCCATGAGGGGAGCTGGGCATTCTGGTATTACCAAGAAAGAATGTTGGACTTTTCCTTTACCTAAGTCCATAGTTCTTTTAGTAGTCCATGCTCTGAATTTGCTCCCATTAGCCCCTTGAACTAGGGACCTCTTAGAGGAAAGAGGTCCCAATGGGGCTTGGAGAGCAGAAAAGACAGCTCCTGTATCTACTTCAAAATCAATTGGGGTCCCCTCCACATTGAAAGTTACCCTGAGCTTGGGGAGGGGGTCCAAGCCCCGTCCCCTCTAGTCTTCTTCTTCTAAGGCCAGTATATTAGGCTGTTGGCACTGTTGAGCCTCCAATGCCTGTTTTTGTTTCTTTTCTCTTTCCTTTTTCCTTTTAAGCTTGAGACACTCTCTCATGAGATGTCCTTGTTCCTTGCAATATGCACATTGGTTGGGGTCAAGAGGAGGGCGGTGTGACTTACCTTCATCTATTTCTCCCTGAATGCCTTTTACAACTGTGGCCAAGATTTTTGTCAATTCCTTATTCCTCCTTCTATCTCAGATTAGTTATTTTTCTTCTTTCTCTCTTTCCTTTCTCTGTTCTTTTTCCTCTTCTGTTTCTCTCTTATAATATACTCTGTCAGCCTCTTTCACTAAATCTCTTAAGGTTAAGTCCTGTAATCCGTCTAGTCGTTGGAGCTTACGCCTAATATCTGAAGCCAACTGTCCTATAAAGGCCATGGCAACAGATGCCCATTGTCCCTTGTCTTGAGGGTCAAAGGGAGTGTACCTACGGTAAGCCTCCATTAGTCTCTCTAGTAATATCGAGGGTGGCTCGGTAGGCCCTTGAAGGATCTCCCTTACCTTAGCCAAATTTGTAGGCCACCTAGCAGCCGCTCGGAGACCCACCACTAGAGTCTGGCGATAGATGGACAGATGCTCCCTACCTGTTGGAGTATTGGGGTCCCAATTAGGACTACGCAATGGGAAGAAGTCATCAATGATATTTGGGAGCTGGGTAGGTCTCCCATCCTGTCCTGGCACGAGCTTTCTGGCTTCTATGAGGACTCGATCCTTTTCTTCAGTGGTGAACAAGGTCCCCAACAACTGTTGACAATTGTCCCAGGTAGCCTGGTGAGTGAACATGAGAGATTCCATCAACCCTGTTAACCTAGAAGGGTCCTCAGAGAAAGGAGGGTTATTATTTTTCCAATTATATAAGTCGGAAGAAGAAAAGGGCCAGTATTGGAGTGCTGGCATTTTCCCCCCGTGTCCATCTCCAGCGTGGGTCCATGTGGTCTGAGGGGGAGTGTAATTGCCACTCCATCTTGTGGGCCCAGGGCCCGCCAACTTCGGGTTCCCTGAGCTGGCCCATGGTCTGTAGCATCAACCGGAAGGCCCTGCAGAGTCAACTCGGGGGAAGAGAGTGAAGAGGGTGGGGTAGGAGAACAAGGAGGAGGAGCAGCAGCGGTCGCCTCAGTTGGAGCAGAGGGTAGAGGGGGATAAGGAGGAGGCGGTGCCTCAGAATCCAATAGAATTAAGTCAGATTGTGATTCGGGTAGGACCGGAGAAGGGAGGGAAGGATAGAGGTTGGGAGTTGGGGATTGACTTTTCATGGGTAAGAGAGTGACAGTCTCGGGTAGAGCCAGAGGTAGAAAGGGCCTTACCCATTTTGGAGGATTTTCATATAGGTCCTGCCATACCACGATGTAAGGTTGGTGGTCAGGATGTCCTTGTCTCCCAGGGCGGAAGACTATAGCCTTAACCGCCTGGATGAGGGGGAGGTGGAAGGTTCTCACGCCTTTTGCGTGAGAGAACGCTTCTTGGAGTCTTCCTTCACGCGGCGGGTGTCTCTACCCTAACAATTGAAAGAATGAATGATCAAGTGAATGCACATAGATTTGCATTATACTTGTATCACAGAATGGATCACAGTCTACAGAAATTTTTTCTACAAATATTAACCTGTGATTTCCATAAAGACAAAACCTATATTTTGTTCTAATCTTTATTTCCTTTGGTTTTGACCATAATACTAGCTGTTCACCATGAACATGTTGAATAAATGAACTGAGAATAGCCCTCTTGCCCAACTATTCCCCATAGATACCAAAGGTCACAGATTAATATGCTGTGATAGTGTGATAAACTTTCCCAGGATGCTTTATGACGCTGATCCTTGTCAGTAATACATTTGGAAGAAATATTGCTGAAGGCACAGAAGTGATCACTGGTAAATGAGAACTAAGATTTGAGTGTTCATCAGTATGTATGGTGTACATTAAAGAGGGTTTGAGATCATCTACAATTGTAAAAAGACTAGCTAAGGGGAGTCAGTGTTAAGTAGGCCCAAACAGGACCAATGCAGATCATGGTTCCAATCACAATTGCCAGTTCAAAACACTTACACTAGGAGAATAAATGAGAGGTTTAAACAGGCCCTGGCAGCCGAAAGCAATCCAAAAGTCTCCTCCACATTCACTTTACTAAATTCTGTTCCCTACCCTAGAGGAGGCCATTTTAATTGAATTGATATTGATTGACATAAATTAGCATAGAATAATAGCAAGAACAATTCTAGATAGAATATTACTCTTTGCTATACTTCTAGATTTTTCTATTTTGTGATCTGTCCTTTTGAATAGTTCATTGTATCACTGCACTATGATGTCGTCCAGTATTGTTGCTTCCTTTGCTCCAGACTTAAGGCTAACGATGTCCAGATGACTCCCAATACAATTGTCAAAGAGAGTCTTTGGTAGCAGTCAGCCTAGGAAAAGGAAGATAGACACTTGTAGAAAGGCAGAAATCATGAGAGGCTTGTGAAAAGAAAGAAGCTTGTGTAAGAAAAAGAAGCAGAAGCCAGAGATCTCAACAAAAATCAAAAGACTAGCAAACTCCTAAGTTATGCAAATATCGAATTGAATTGAAATTTGCAGGAAACCAAGTAGAGGCAGGCGAATGGAGCAAAAGCAGACAATAACAGCAAAACCTTGACAAGGGAGAAAGTGCTTGGCCCCTGACTTGACTCCTCATTAATTCAGGAGAGCATCAGTCCTGAAGAAGACTGGGTAAGTGGCTGTGGCAGATGTTAGCTGGCTGGAGAGGGAGGTCACAAACAAGAGTCCCACCCTCTGCCACAGGTGGCTCTTTAGATATTTAGGAAAGAGCAGCAAGAAGCCAGCAGCAGCAAATGGACAAAGAACATGAATAGAACAGTCAAGCAGAACATATAAACGGCCAATGAACACATAAACACAATTCAAATTCATTACCAAACAAAGACAAGTACATTAAAATATTCTTTAATATTAGTTGTGACCTCTGTGAGGATGATACTTGAAATTGGATAAGATGCAGGGAAATTTATACACAGTCATATGGTGCTGGTCAGAATATAAATGGAGACATTTTTGAAAAACAGCATGTCCACATGCAGACATGCATGCCACATAGAATACATTTGTGCATTCACTCATTCATTCATTCCACTGGTTTTTGTTGCATGCCCAGTGTTAGATATTAAAATAGACATTATCCTTATCATCAGAAGCTTACAGCATAGTAGGGAGGAGAGAGGACAGTTCAACAACCACAGAAGTTATAATTTGTGATAAGTGAGCACATAATGGAACATTATAAGAAGCTATGAAACCATAAAGAAGTAGCTGATGTAGTCTTAGTAAGGCAGGAAAAACTTCATTCTGAAGGAATTGATATTTAATCTCAGATTCAAAAAAACAGAATTTAAAGAGGTGAGGATTGAAGATTCTTGCAGGGAGGAAGGACTGTTCCAGTCGAAACACACAGCGCAGCCAAAGCCCTGAGGAAAGGGCTGGGGTGCTACCATGTTTTTCCTCATGTTTAAGGAGCTAAGGAGCACTTCAGTGTGAAGCAAAGGAGCCAGGATGAAGTAAAAGATTAGGTACAGTACTTCACTTTAAACTTGGGAGGAAAAAAATCTCTCAACAAGATCAAAAACACACTGTTTTAGGACTTCAAGGGAGACCAGAGGCTTTACCCTTCAAGAAGAATGACAATTTAACTGGTAAAAAGTCATGTGTGTGTATATATATATGTATATATATATATATATTATATATATATATATATATACATATATATATAACATATAACAATAATATAACATATACATATGTTATATATATGTATGTTATATTATTATATATATTATATATATATATATATATATATAGTTAAAATTATATACAATTGTGAGTATAGATATTTAAATTAGTAAGATCTCTGGAAATTGTCCTTAGGGCATACAGAACACTCCTTCAAGAAAATCAACTGAATCCTGCTGGTAACAGCAGTCCGTCGTGTCTGAATCGTCGCTCCCTACCTGTATCCCACTCCCAGCTTCAGGGCAGCGAAGCTCTGCCCTGGGTTCTTGATTCCAGGCAGATGCAGCCAAGATGGAGTCTGTCCTCTCCTCTCAGCTCTCAGCCCTATACGCTGATTTCCTCCAGCCATCAAGCTATCATCATTTCTCATCCCTAACTCCAGCCCCGTTGTGTAGAAACTGTGTTCCAGGGCACGAGGACCAAGTCCAACATCCCCCCACAGCCCGGACTCACGGTGTGGAAGCTTCAGCTCTGGCACAGCACAGCGGAGAGTACGGGGGCAGGGAAAGGAAAGAAAGGGGATACAGTGCTGCTTTCTATGGGGACAACAGCTTTTCTAAACTCAGGTTTTGGTCTTGGTTGCACAACTCCATGAATTTACTTTAAAAAAAAAATGTGTACCTTAACTTGTGAATTGAAAATCTTGTTACCTCAACAAAGCTGTTTTTTCAAAATACATGGAGCTTTTTTAACACATCTTTCCTCATGTTTGAAATTTATGGAAAGGTATCAGATTTAAGACAAGCTACGTGGTCTCTCAAACTACTTCATGTTCAAACTCCAAGTCAGCCTCAGTGACATCAGATAAAAGCTTGGAGGGTGACAGATATTGTGCAAAATAAGGTTTTTTTTGTTTTGTTTTGGTTTTTGGTTTTTTTGCCCTTATACTGCAATGATTTGTTACAATTTGAGGATAAACAGCCTCACAAATAGTTGTTTACAAGAAGTCACCTTATTGTCTTTCTTGGCTATATATTTACAACAAGTTTATTTTGGAAAGGCTCAAGTCCAAATGTCCTTTCTGGTGAAACTAATCTGTATTTCAGTGCAGTCCCAGTCATGATTCCAGCAAGATTTTGAATACTGGCAAGTTGATTCTCCAGTGTATATGGAAAACTAATTGTCCTAAAATGATCATAGTAATTTGTAAAAACAACAAAAGTAATAGTAAAGTTTTACTACAAATGTACTGTAATCAAGATTATATACTATTAGAATAAAGGTAGACAAATATATCAACTGAACAACTCATGAAGCCCAGAAATAGACTCATAATTATAGGGTTATTTGATTCTCAACAAAGGCACCAAAGTAGTCCAGTTGAAAAAAAAAAGGAAAGAAAAGTCTTTCGACAGATGGTGCTGAAAAAACTGGATATACATATAAGGAAAAAAAAAAAGCCTCAACCCCCACCGTATCATTCTTCACAGTTAAATCAAGATGGATCATAGACCTAAACATAAAGTTAAAAGATAGTACATTTACAGAAAAGCTGCAGAAAATATCTTAATACATTTAAAACAGGAAAAAAACTCAAGATTCTCAGAGAGGATGGATAAAAGAGAAAAGATTGGTAAGTTATACTTCACCAGTATTAGGAAACACTTCTTAAAAGTCACCTTTCAAAAAAGAATGGAAGGGCCAGTGAGATAGCTCAGCGGCATAAATGCCTGACTGGCAAGCACGAAATCCAGAGTTCGACTCCTGGTACCCACATATGAAGAAAGTGCCGGTGATATTGCTCAGCAGCACTGGTGCCTGCAGGCGCGTGAGGTCCTAAGTTCGACCCCCAGTACCCACAAAAAAAAAAAAAAAGAAAAGAATGGAAGAAAATATTAGCAAAACTTATTTTTGATAAAACACTGTATTTATTTACTTAAGATATATGAATAATTCTTATAACTTGATATATATAACAGACCCAAAATAGGTTAAATATTTCTGCAAACAGCTCATTTTTTTATTTAGCAGTACATGTTTGCAGTACACAATATTTACATTCCTTGTGAGGGACTGGTACACGTACAAAACATTTTAATTCCTTTTTACATCCCTTGCCTTCCCTCCCTTCCACCTCCACCCATGTCTTGATCCCTTCCCTTTTTTTTTTTTTATGCATCTTTGCAGTACATAATGTTTACATTCTTTGTGTGGATATATGAATAACCAATGATCACATGAAAAAGTACTCAACATTCTTAAAGAAATGACGTATCACTATACACACATCACAATGGCTAAAATCAAAATGACTACTAGCATCAAATATTGGCCAAAAGCAGAGCGACTGGGGCTAGTGGGTATTTCTGGAGGTAGGTACAATATTACAACCACTTTGGAAAACACTTTCTTATAAATTAAATACATATCTTTCTTAGGATCTGATAATCCCACTTCCTGGTGGTTACTAAAAAGAAAAAAAAATGTGCTCACAATGAGGCTTATAACATGCTTATAGTAGCTTTAGTTTCAGTAGCCAAAACTGGAAAAAGTTCCCAGAATGTCCATCCACAGGCAAATGCATAAACAAACTGCAGCATGTTTATACTACAGAATACTACTGTGTAGCTTAAAAAGTAACTACTGACACAGCCAACAACATGGACGAATCTCAAAAGCCACATGCAAAAAGGAATCTAATACAAAAAGAGTACATTATTGTATGATTTTATTTACATAAAGTTTCTGTGAAGGGCCAAATTAAATCTGTTAGGAAAAGAAACAGAAAAGTTGTTGCCTCTTAGGTGAGAATACAGGATTAATTTAGAAGGAAAACAAGGAACTTTTTGTGGTGATGGTGAAATTCTGTTCATTGTTGATGGTATGGGTTACACAAGTATGTTCATTGTCACTTAGGATTTTTACATTTCATTTATAAATTTTACTTCAAAAGAGAAAAGCTATAAACAAGTGGTGGACTTTAGTTATTATTATGCAGGTGAAATATCTATTGAGAAGGGTATAGATGACTGAAATTCACTGAAATGCATTATGAATTTCCCCCAAGATGAATTTAATTACTATGTACTGGCAACATATGCTATTAAACAAATTATAAAGAAAGAACATTGTGAAATAAGATGGGCTGTTGGATTAATAGATGGATAGATACATGATACATCAAGTACAGTAAAATAATAATTGTAGAAGGAAAGAAGGAGCAGACCGTGCGCGTGCACCTTCTAATATCCCGGGAGTTGGAGCGCCGGTGGAGGCTCAATTCTACGGACACACGGTGGCAGCTGGCGCCCAGGGAGCCCCCACGGAGGATCCTGAGACAGCGGCGGGGCAGGGGAGCGGCGGAGAACGGCGCTGACCGGCGATTGACTAAGGGACACAGAAAATACAGTGGCACAGTACCAAAGAATCAAGGACTGGGCCAAACAGGTAGCAACTTCGCATACCCAACGAATTGAAGAGGTAGGATCTGGCAGAAAGCTCAAAACCTAAAAGCAAGCTCCACTTGGAAGATACTGCAGAGAAGTAGTCATCTTCTAAAGATCTTAAACACTAGCAATAAAGTAACCTACTATAGGTAATTTGCAAACATCACCCCAGGAATTAAAGAAAGAAAAAATGAGACGACACTTAAACAAGATGCAACCACACACATCCAATTCACCAAAGGCAAACCTAGGGAGCAACGAGGTGGGACAATCCGAAAGCCACCCACCTGGCCTATCTGAAGTGGTAACAACAAAGCAACTGAATGAGGTTCTGGAAAAAATTAAAACAGAAATAATCTCACAGATAACTGCAGAGATAATGTCTACAATGAAGACCATGCTTAAGGACACTATAGCTGATACAGACAAAAAAATAGATGAACTTAAGAAAACTATAGAAACCATGAATGCTCAGCATAGGAAAGAAATGGAATCTATAAGGCAGATTCAAGCAGATATCCAAGAGATAAAAAATTCCATTGAAAGTATTTGTAGCAGAATAAGCCAATGCGAGGACAGGATCTCAGATATAGAAGACAGGCTTGCAATTAGTGATCATGAAATGGAAAAATTCTTAAAAATAGCAAGGGACCATGAAAAATCAATTCAGCAGCTGCTAGATGACTCAAAGATAAACAACTTAAGAATAATTGGAATAAATGAAAAAGCAGGAGATAGCATCAACGCCATTAAAACCTTGTTCAAAGACATAATCAGGGAGAACTTTCCTGGAAGAGAAAAGGAATTTGACACCCCTATAAGTGAAGCTTTTAGAACACCAACTAGACATGATCAAAAAAAAACTTCAGCCAGACATATTATAGTCAAGATCCCAGAAATTCAACAGAAGGGCAGAATCTTAAAAGCTGTTAGGGAGAAGAGACAAATCACCTATGAAGGAAAACCCATCAGAATCACAGCTGACTTTTCAGCACAAACCCTCAATTCAAGAAGAGCTTGGAATGATGTATTGCAAGCTCTAAAGGAAAATAATTTTCAGCCCAGATTGATGTACCCTGCAAAACTATCTTTCAAAATTGATGGAGAAATAAAATACTTTCATGACAAAGAACATCTGAGAAAATTTATGACCACCAAACCAGCACTCCAAAACGTTCTGAAGGACATTCTAGAAAGAGATAGGAACCCCAACAGAAGGAATCCACCAGGCAGGGCAAATAATTAAATAGCCGGAAAGCGGAAAAACAAAGAGTGGGAACCAACAACAGGAAAATATCATGACAAGTCAATACATATCAGTTTTAACCATCAATGTTAACGGTCTCAATTCACCAATCAAAAGGCACAGACTGGCGAAATGGATCAAGAAGCAAGATCCAACAATATGCTGTATACAAGAAACACATTTTTTTTTTTTTTTTTTTTTTTTTTTTTGTGGGTACCGGGGGGACGACCTCAGGACCTCATGCGCCAACAGGCACCCGTGCCGCTGAGCGATATCACCAGCCCCTTTTTCGTATGTGGGTTCCGGGAGTCGAACTCGGGCCTTCGCGCTTGCAAGGCAGGCGCTTAAGCTGCTGAGCCGTCTCACCGGCCCCAAGAAACACATTTAATTCAGAAAGAAATTCATAGACTGAAAGTCAAAGGATGGAAAACAATACTCCATGCCACAGGAACCCAGAAAAAAGCAGGGGTAGCTATTCTTTTTGCAGACAAAGTGAACTTCAAGCCAAGAAGGATTCAGAGAGATAAAGACGGTCATTACATCCTTGTAAAGGGAACAATCCAAGAGGAAGAGATAATGATCATAAATATATATGCATCAAATACCAATGCACCCAGCTATATAAAACAAGTACTAAAGGACATGAAAAATCAAATAAGAACTAATACAATTATATTGGGAGATCTCAATACTCCACTGTCACAAAAAGATAGATCAACTGGACAGAAAATCAATAATGAAATAGTAGAACTGAACCAAACTTTTGAACAAATGGACTTAGTAGATGTCTACAGAGTGTTCCATCCCACAACATCAGAATACACATTTTTCTCAGCTGCACATGGAACGTTCTCCAAAATAGACCACATACTAGCTCATAAAACCTGCTTAAGTAAATGCAAAGGAATTGAAATTATCCCATGCATATTATCAGACCATAGTGCAATGAAATTGGAAATCAATGGCAAAAGATCCCACAAAAACTCAATAAACACATGGAAATTAAACAGCATCCTCCTGAACAACCAATGGGTCACAGATGAAATTAAAGAAGAAATTAGTCACTTTCTACAACTGAATGATAATGACAGTACAACATACCGGAACTTATGGGATACAATGAAAGCAGTCCTAAGAGGGAAATTTATAGCATTAAACACTTATATCAGGAAAATAGAGCAAGCACAAATAAACAACTTAAGGGTGAACCTCGAGCTTCTAGAAAAAGAAGAGCAGGTTAAGCCAAAAGCCCGTACAAGGGAGGAAATTATAAAGATCAGAGCAGAAATTAACGTATTGGAGAATAAAAAAACAATACAAAGAATCAATGAAGCAAAAAGTTGGTTCTTTGAAAGAATAAATAAGATTGACAAACCCTTATCCAACCTTATTAAAAAAAGAAAAGAAAAGACTCAAATCCATGCAATTGAAAATGAAAAGGGTGATATCACGACAGACCCTGCAGAAATCCAGAAGATCATCTATACCTATTTTGAAAATTTATATTCTACTAAGATGGAAAATGCAGAAGAAATGGACAGATTCCTAGATTCGTATGAATTACCAAAGCTGAATCAAGAAGATTTAAAAATCCTAAATAAACCAATATCAGCCAATGAAATTGAAGATGTAATTAAAAACCTCCCAACAAAGAAAAGCCCAGGCCCTGATGGATTCACTGCCGAATTCTACAAGAAATTTAGAGAAGACCTAACGCCCCTACTTCTCAAACTTTTCAATGAAATTGAAAGGGAAGCAATACTCCCAAATTCATTCCTGGAAGCAAGCATTACCCTGATACCAAAACCAGAGAAGGACCCAACTAAGAAAGAGAACTACAGGCCAATCTCCCTAATGAACATAGATGCAAAAATCCTTAATAAGATACTGGCAAACAGAATCCAACAAATCATCAAGAAGATTATACACCATGACCAAGTTGGATTCATCCCAGGGATGCAGGGATGGTTCAACATACGTAAATCAATAAATGTAATACAGCATATTAACAGAACCAAAGACAAAAATCACATGATCATCTCAATAGATGCAGAAAAAGCTTTTGACAAAGTCCAGCACCTTTTCATGATAAAAACCCTACAGAAAATTGGAATAGAGGGTCTTTATCTCAATCTGGTAAAAGCTATCTATGACAAACCAACAGCCAATATTATACTAAATGGCCAAAAACTGAAAGCCTTCCCTCTAAAATCAGGAACAAGACAAGGATGTCCACTGTCCCCACTCTTATTCAACATAGTTCTGGAAACTTTAGCCAGAGCGATTAGACAAGAGAAAGAAATAAAAGGAATAATGATTGGAAAGGAAGAAGTTAAATTATCATTATTTGCAGATGACATGATACTCTACACAGAAGACCCCAAAAACTCCACTAAAAAACTGCTAGATTTAATAAGCAAATTCAGTAGTGTAGCTGGATACAAAGTCAATACTCAAAAGTCAATAGCCTTCCTGTACACAAATAACAAACTTACTGAAAGAGAAATTAGGGAAACAATACCTTTCACAATAACATCCAAAAAAATGAAATACCTAGGAATCAACCTCACGAAGGATGTAAAAGACCTCTATACTGAAAACTACAGTACTCTGAAAAAGGAGATTGAAGAGGATATCAGAAAATGGAAAGATATCCCTTGCTCCTGGATAGGAAGAACCAATATAGTGAAAATGGCCATACTTCCAAAATTGTTATACAGATTTAATGCAATTCCAATCAAAATTCCAACAGCATATCTCACAGAATTAGAGAAAACAATCCTAAAATTCATTTGGAATCAGAAGAGACCTAGAATAGCAAAGGCAATTCTGGGCAACAAAGGCAAGGCAGGGGGCATCACTATCCCTGACTTGAAATTATACTATAAAGCTACTGTGATAAAAACAGTGTGGTACTGGCAAAAAAACAGACCTGAAGATCAATGGAACAGATTAGAAGATGCTGAAACAACCCCAGACATACTAAGCCACCTTATCTTTGACAAAGGTGCCAAACACATTCGCTGGAAGAAAGATAGCCTCTTTAATAAATGGTGCTGGAAAAACTGGCTCTACACATGCCGAAGATTAAAACTAGATCCATATCTTTCACCATGCACTAAACTAAATTCAAAATGGATCAGAGATCTAAATATTAAAACAGAAACATTAAATCTGCTGGAAGGTAGGATAGGTAAAACCCTTGGAGACATTGGTGTAGGCAAAGACTTTATGAATAAAAACTCAACCGCACGGGAACTATCCCAAAGAATCAATAACTGGGATCTCATCTTATTAAAAAGCTTTTGCACAGCAAGAGAAACCACCAACAGAGTGAAGAGACAACCCACAATGTGGGAAAAAATGTTTGCCAGCTGTTCCTCAGACAAAGGATTACTATCGAGAACATATAAAGAACTCAAAAAAATCAGACCTCCCAAATTTAAAGACCCACTCCAAAAATGGGCATCTGAGATGAATACACATTTCTCAGATGAAGAAATACTAATGGCAAATAAATATACAAAAAAATGTGCAACATCACTAGTCATTCGAGAGATGCAAATTAAAACAACACTGAGATACCATCTCACCCCAGAAAGAATGGCTACTATTAAGAAATCAACTAATAACAAATGCTGGAGGGGCTGTGGGGAAAAAGGAACCCTTCTTCACTGTTGGTGGGAGTGTCGACTGGTACAGCCACTGTGGAAGTCAGTGTGGAGATTCCTCAGAAAACTAGGGTTGGAGGTCCCATTTGACCCAGCTATTCCCCTTCTGGGCATCTTCCCAGAAGAATTAAAAACATCGTACCACAGCGATATATGTGCACCCATGTTTATAGCAGCACAATTTGTAATAGCCAGATCTTGGAAACAACCCAAATGCCCATCAACTGAGGAATGGATAAGAAAGATGTGGTATTTTTACACAATGGAGTACTATTCAGCCATAAAGAAGGATAAACTGGAGACTTTTATAGGTAAATGGATGCAACTCGAGAAAATACTCATAAGTGAAATAAACCAGAAGCACATGTGTAAGCATCGTATTATCTCTCTAGTATGAGAAACTGAAAGAGTAAATAAGATCCAAAATGTGCAATAGACATGGTGAATCAAAAAGAAACTGGTCAAAAGGAAAGAGAGACTGGAATAGGGAAAAGAAAGAAGGGAAAGGGAAAAAAATTGTATATATATATATATAAGATGGTTAAGATAGATACACTACCATTTTTACTTAGTTCATTGAAGAGTAAGGTTTGTGCCAATAATGTTTGGACAATTGAATGCTAAAGTCTGGTGTCCTGAATAACTAACTTAAAGATAGTAATACGTAATGTATTAACCATTGTTACCCTCCTATTATGTTTGTTTGAAAATTTGTTCTTCTTTTGATTTGTTTTGTTTTTTCTTCTCTTTAAAATAAAAAAAATAATAAAAAAAAAATAATAATTGTAGAATGTAGGTAATGAGTGTATGTGTTTACAATAAAATTCCTTCAAATTTGCTGATTGTTTTTTCACAATAATAAGTTGGAAACATACCCAGAAGGAAAAGGATTGGCTAATTTTTCTAAGTCTCTTTTTATAAGTGATGAAACCTCATTTCTTATTGGCAAGGACCCTGACAGATGTCCAACCTCAGTGAAGCACTGGACCTGCTCACATTGGGTGGCAAGAGCCAATTGTTAAATTTCCAGGAATTCTGTTAGCCAGTTAATGTCACATTGGTACCTTCCATTGGCCACAGTGAGATTATTAACACCAGGGATATTGCTGAATGCTACAAATCAAGGGATTCTGGAATTTTTCTTCTGCTTTGTTGTGATTTTTGAAAGCCAGTGGTTAAGCATTCACAAACACACCCTTGCCCATCCTCAACAAACCTCTGGTAAGGAAAATAAAACAGGATAATATAAGTCAAGCAAAATATATCTGAGTGACAAGTCGGAATATGATCACCTGAACCAAATTAGGCCTTGTCCATCATGAAAGAAAAAGAAAATTTCTAATGACAGGCCAGCAACATTGTATATCATACACTGCTTATTTTGATATCAAATTATGGCATCAATTAAGCCATTTAATCTTTACAAGCAAATTATCACATCAGATATTCATTTATATCATGAAATGTTACATAAACTCTTATAATTTATGTAAACATTTTAATTTCACATTTATAAATCTCTTATATTAGCCTCTTTAATAAATGGCGCTGGAAAAACCGGCTCTGCACATGCCGAAGATTAAAACTAGACCCATATCTTTCACCATGCACTAAACTAAATTCAAAATGGATCAGAGATCTAAATATTAAAACAGAAACATTAAAACTGCTGGAAGGTAGGATAGGTAAAACTCTTGAAGACATTGGTGTAGGCAAAGACTATGAATAAAACCCCAGTGGCACAGGAACTATCACAAAGAATCAACGACTGGGATCTCATCTTATTAAAAAGTTTTTGCACAGCAAGAGAAACCACCAACAGAGTGAAGAGACAACCCACAATGTGGGAAAAAATGTTTGCCAGCTGTTCCTCAGACAAAGAATTACTATTGAGAACATACAAAGAACTCAAAAAAATCAGACCTCCCAAATTTAAAGACCCACTCCAAAAATGGGCATCTAAGATGAATACACACTTCTCAGATGAAGAAATACAAATGGCAAATAAATATACAAAAAAATGTGCAACATCACTAGTCATGTGAGAGATGCAAATTAAAACAACACTGAGATACCATCTCACCCCAGAAAGAATGGCTATTATCAAGAAATCAACCAATAACAGATGCTGGAGGGGCTGTGGGGAAAAAGGAACCCTTCTCCACTGTTGGTAAGAGTGTCGACTGGTATAGCCACTGTGGAAATCAGTGTGGAGATTCCTCAAAAAATTAGGATTGGAGGTCCCATTTGACCCAGCTATTCCCCTTCTGGGTATCTTCCCAGAAGAATTAAAAACATGGTACCACAGCGATGTATGTGCACCCATGTTTATAGCAGCACAATTTGTAATAGTCAGATCTTAGAAACAACACAAATGCCCATCAACCGAGAAATGGATAAGAAAGATGTGATATTTTTATACAAGGGAGTACTACTCAGCCATAAAGAAGGATAAACTGGAGACTTTTATAGGTAAATGGATGCAACTCGAGAAAATACTGATAAGTGAAATTACCCAGACGCACATGTGTAAACATCGTATTGTCTCCCTAGTGTGAGAAACTGAAAAAGTAAATAAGATCCAAAATGTACAATAGATATGATGAATCAGAAACTGGTCAAAAGGAAAGAGAGTCTAGGATGGGGGAATGGGGAAAAGAAAGAAGGAAAAAGAAAAAAATTGTATTTATATATAAGATGGTTAAGATAGATACACTACTAATTTTGTTTAGTTCATTGAAGAGAAAGGTTTATGCCAGTAATGTTTGGACAATTGAATGCTGATATCTTGTACCCTGAGTAACTAATTTAAAGATAACAGTACGTATTGTATTAACCATTGTTGCCCTCCTATTATGTTGTTTTGAAATTTTGTTCTTTTTTGTTTTGTTTTGTTTTCTTCTCTTTAAAATAAATAATAATAATAATTCTCTTATATTTATTAAAACTTAAGTCATAATAGCCATTAACATTTTCAGTGGATAAATTTTATAACTTGCTCATAAAATTAAGTAATAATATATTTTATCTACATACCCATAGCATTTTTAGTAAAAGACAAGGCCCTAGGTTAAACCAGAGGATAGTTGTTTATTCAGTTACAGACAACAATATTTTGAGTAGGTTAGAGGTGAGAGAAAATCGTTTTCTTCATTAACAACAAATCCTTTTTGACAAAATGAGAAAGCAGAAGCACTGAGTCACAGCCTTCCCATTATCTATCAACTAAGGACTAAGAAGAACAGAACAGAAATGCTTAGTCATAGCTGGGAATCGTCCGGGAAGCTTAGGTAAAAAAAGAGGAAACAGTTTTTCTTCAACCAATTATGGACAAACTTGACATGGAAAAACTCTTCCACTAATGCAATTAGAAAAAATGGAGAAAACTGTGTGTTAAGTCTATTTGATTGCATTAGAAAACGCAAGGAAGTGAGAATCTAGATGAAGATAGAGAAGAAAAACCCAAAAAGATAAATCTGAGATGGAGCTCCACTTTTCTGCTGTCCTCAGTACTGCCCCCTGGAAAGATCTGGGTTCTTATCTTTTATGTCCCATCTGAAATTGGTATGGTAGAAATTCCTTCTCAAAAGATAAGGACTGGGAGGAACTTTTTCTACTATCTTTTCAAAACAGCAGATAAAAGGCAATATATACAAATACTCTGAGTCTGTAGGAAAATGATTTGCTTCCCAAAAGCAAATTCTAATGATGGTTCTACCAATCATTTTGTCACTGTATAAGAAGATATATGTTTTCAACTCTATGGCCTATGATGTCTGTTTTCTTACTACATGGCATCTAAATCAATGATATACATTTATGTTTTGTCACAACACCCAACTCCTATATTAGTAGCAATTTCTGTATTGGAGTAGGTAAGCCTGAGCTAGAAAACATGATTCAAAATCTGTAACAGCTCCAACAAAATAAGCTCGTATATTATCAGTCCAAACAAAGATTCCTAGTAGACCAGTGGCCTACATTCATATGGTTACTAGGGATCCATGCTCTTTCACCCCAGCGCTTCACAATCCCTGTCATATCTGGCCCACTAAGCACAAAGTTGATTGATGGCACAGTTGCTTATTAAAGTTGCTGGCCAGAAATCAAATACTGTACTTTACTTAAAATTTTTTGTTCTTTATTTCTTGGTTTTATTGATAGTTTTATCATATATGTTTTAATTTTTTAAAATAATGGATTTACATAGTGTGAATTCTTCAGTAACCTACATTTTATGCAAATTTTGTTCCTGAGTTTTAGTCATTTTTTGCATGTGGCAGTATCTCATTCTCTTCACTGCCCTGTGTGTAATGCAAAGAAGAGAAAAAAACACTTTAGATATTTCTAGTACATTGTGTAAGTACACTCTAATTTATCTCTTATTTTCCAGCAAATAGATGTTCAGATTGTTTTACAATTATGATTATGCTATTATGAAGCCTTATACATATCATTATGAACCTATGTTCCAAAAGCTCTTTCATATATTTAGTTAATGGAAGAAATTTTGGATGAGAGGGAATGTGTACAGAAAAAATGATAATGCAAAAATGTTTTAAAAGCAACAAAAATAGATTATTTTCCAATCAGGAGATCATAGTGTTGTAGATGATCTACATACTTAACCACATTTGCTATTATAAGAACTTTAATTTTTCCAGTTCTTTGGGTATGAAAATGGATCTCTCTTGGTCATCAGCATTTTGAGAACTGTAAAGAAGGTTAAACATCTTTTCACATGTATATGGGCATTCTTTTATCTCCTCCCCTATGTAATTCCTTTTTAAGATTTTGCCCATTTTTCTATTAGTTTTGTCTTTTTTTTTAATTCTTTTATGTATAGTTTGTATTCCTTTTTTTAGGCTTACTTTGGCTCACCATGGTCTGCTGACTTCAAAGCAGAAACAGCACGGTAGAAGGGCATGGTGGTAAATAGCTCCTTAACCCATGACATCCAGGAAGCAAGAGAAGAGAGAAACCAGATACAAGAAAATATCTTCCCAGGTCACACCTCCAGTAACCAACCTCCAACCAGGCCTCACACCCAATGAGAACATTCAGCCATGAACTCATCAATGGATTAATCCTCTGATGAGTATAGCACCCCCATGATCCAATCACCTTCCAAGAAACCCACTTCTGAATACATGAGGTTGGGAGGGATACTTTAGATCTAAACATAACAATTCGTGTTTAACATTTTAGCTCTTAGCCGGGTGTGGTGGAACATGCCTGTAATCCCAGAACTCAGGAGGCTGAGGCAGGAGGATGACGAGTTTGAAGCCAGCCTGAGCTACATAGTAAGTTCAAGACCAGCCTGAACTGCATAGTGAGACCTTATCTCAGAAAACAAAACTAAACTAAACAGCTCTTACATGTGTTATAAATACTTTCTTCCACTCTATAGTATTTTTGTTCTTTGAGCATAAGATCTTAATTTTAAAGTGGTAGAATTTACCAAATTTTGCTTTTATATTTAAGCTCTTTTTCCAAAATGAAAAAAATAAAGACATATATATTTAATATTTTAATATGTTACCTTTCATATGTAAGTCTTTAACTCATATATAATTCTTACATGTGATGTGAGGTAGGGATTCAATTTTATTTTTTCCACACACTAACCCATTGACCCAGCACTATTCTTTTGAAAGGTCTTGCCTCTCCTTGCTAGTGTGCTGCAGTGCCAGTTCTTATATAAATCAAGTTTTTTATATCCAAGTCTTAGTTCCTGGGATCTCTTTTCTGTTCCGTGCGTGTGTGTGTGTGTGTGTGTGCATCCCAACTGCACTGTTCCTTTGTATTCAATACAAGAAAGAAAAAATCACCTTAGATATTTCTAGTAGATGGGGATTAAAGCAGAAAGGTACATTTCAAACTCTCGTAAGAGCTGGCAGAGCAGAAGACATGGGGAAGTAATAGGCATAAGTTAATATTACAGCCAGTTATGGAGGTCAGAGAACTGCTGGGACTGCTGCCAATTTTATAGCCCCCCCTACTCACACTGACGATGAATAGACAGTGAGACATGGAATCAAGCAGATACAAAGACTCATAGATACAAAACCTGCCGGTAAGTCACAGTCACCTCACGGAGAATGCTTCCCACTTTTTCAGTCTTCCAAACTTCATTGAAATACATCTCTTTGGTGATCCTAAATCACATGGGTACACATGGCAAGTGAGTCTCAGAAAATGTCTTCAGCTTCTATCACCTACACTACAATAAAAAAGAGCATAGAAAAAGACGCCAAGTACAGTGGACCCTTGACTTATGAACACAATTCTTCCATGAGGGCTTGTTTTAACTCAAGTTTGTTGTAAGTCCAGACAAAAATTATTTCCCATAAGAAGTAATGGAGGGGCCGGTGAGATGGCTCAGTGGCGTAAGCGCCTGCCTTGCAAGCGCGAAGGCCGGAGTTCGACTCCCGGAACCCACATACGAAAAAGGGGCCGATGATATCGCTCAGTGGCACAGGTGCCTGTTGGCGCACGAGGTCCTGAGGTCGTCCCCCCGGTACCCACAAAAAAAAAAAAAAAAGAAGTAATGGAAATATCTGTAATGCATTCCAAACCTCCGAAAGCACCCCTTATCTAACATTTTCATAATAAAAAGGGGTTGTATAATGTGTGTAATTTACCAGAAACACCAATAATTTTCCTAGTATATTCACCAAAAAGTTATAAAGTGTGCCTAGTTTACCAGAAACAACAATTTCATACTGTGCTCCCCATTCAAGTTGCCATCTTTGGCTTGCAGGAAGGGAGGATGAAATGGAAGGTGGTTACTGTTTGGAAGGAGAGCCCCCTTGCATAAGAACATCAGGAATCTGGCTGTCTGGTGTCCTTTCTCTCCTTAAGAGTCTGTAGCCCACTAGGACCTGCTTCTGGCTCACAGGTCTCAACCTTTTCAGAACTAAAAACTGGTCTAAGGTTGTCTGCTTCTGTCTTTTCTTTAACGCTGTTCTGTAGTATGACACCACATTGTCATTAAGCAAGTGAATGTAATGATTGGCTTTTTCTCTGTCTGGGTGGGTCTTCTCTACAAACATTTGTAACTCTGTCCATTTGTTCAGGATTTCCTTTATTTCAGAAAAAGAACTTTGCTGCACTGATTGTTGATACTCCCCCTCCGCTTCAGAAAGCTCCTCAGCTGCCATTCTCTGTTGCTCAGCTGGAAGTTGCTAAAGTTCCTCTGTAGACAATTCCTCGGAGTGTTCCTCCACCGGTGCCTCAACAGGACCACGGTCTACCTACAAGCCTATGGATTCTGCTATAGTAACAATGTCATCTTCTGCAGGATCAATTAAAGGCTCAGGCTCCTCTACAAAGCCTTCAAAGTCTCTCCCCCGTATAATTTTAGGCCACACTTTCTCCCAGGCAGATCTCAGTGTCCTTAGATAGACACTGGCCCAGGATTTCTCAATTAACCCCACACAGGAAAGGATGTTGTAATGTTCCTTCCAGAACTCTTTAAGGATTACATCTCTATCTGAGACCATCTGGAAGCACTTCAGGAACAGTTCCTTGGTGTATAGCTTCGTAAAGTTAACTATAACCTGCTGGTCCATAGGGTGCAGTGGAGGAGTTGTATTAGGTGGAGAAACTCGACTGAGAGTGGTGAGAATTCTTCAGCCAGTTCTTCTTCCAAATCTTGTGGGTGAGCTGGAGCATTATCCATGATGAGAAGAGCCTTGAGTGGTAACATTTGTCCTCTAGACATTTCCTAATAGTAGGACAGAAAGCCTCCCTGATCCACTCACTCTTGTTACCCAGGCTTTTGCATTAGTTCTCCACATGACTCCTAGCCTATTCTTCACAACTTTATGTTTTCTGAACATTCTAGGGGTCTCAGAGTGCTAAACAAAGAGAGGCTTTATCTTGAGGTCACCACTCACACTGGCACATAACAATAAGTTTGGCCTATTCATCACAGGCTTGTGGACTGGCATTTTCTTCTCTTCCTGGGTAGTGTATGTTCTCCTGGGCATTTTCTTTCAGAAAAGGCTAGTTTCATCACAGTTGAAAACTTGATGAGTGTCTTGGTTCCTTTTCTCTTGTTGCTGAGACAAAATACCCAACATCCAAAATTAAGGAAGGAAAGGTTTATTTAGCTCACAGTTTGTGGAGGTTTCAGTCTGTAATCAACTGGCTCCCAGGCAGGGTGGTGTGACAGAGGAGCAACAGTTCATGGCGGCAGAAAACAGCAAAAGCAACAAGAGCAAAAGGGGAGGAGGAGCATGAGAGAGTGCAAGCCTCTTTCCCTCCCTTATATTGTATGCAGGTTACCCGCCCCAGGGTGGGTGTAGCACTCATGCCCATAACCCCAGCACTAGACAATGAATCAATCACAAACTCTAGAAGCCTGCCCCATTGACTGCATGAGGCTTTGGGGGGACATCTAGACACAAACCATAACAATGAGGGCAAAAGCCACTTCCCTGTCACTGTTTCAAAGTGGTATATGTAACTTTCAGCAGCCCTTTTATGGGCACTGGCTGCTTCACCATGCCTAGTTATGCCAGGAACCCCGTTCTTGCTTTAAAATTGTGAAAGTGGCCTTTTGTTCCTCATGAACAACTGGTCATCGTGGATCCCTGCTGTACCACCATTTTGTCTCTTGCTCTTTCTTTCTTCCCATCGTGCACCATGACACCTGGCAGAAGACTGGGGCTCACTGCAGGGGTCTCGGATAAATGGCATCCAATGTGGCCTGAACCCATGGCATTCTCACCTGCCTGGTGGATTTACTAGGAGTTTTTTATAGCATTTGGATCTTGTGTGATGATTCCAGAGATGTCCAGGGTGGAGGTAAGGGCTGCTTTCCTTGGCTCTCTATGGATTCGCCACCAAGTTCTACAAGAACTTCAGAGAATACCTAATGCCCCTTGGACAGTTCAATGAATCAAAAAGGGAAGCAGTACTCTGTCATTCTTGGAAGCATACCCCAATTCCCAAACCAGAAGAGGACCCAACTGTAAAAGAGAACTACAGACCAATCTCTTTAATGAACATAGATGCAAAATTCCTCAATACAATACTAGTAAACAGAATTCAGCAAATCATCAAACAGATCCATACATCATGACCAAGTAAGAGTCATTACAGGGATGCAGGGATTGTTCAACAAATTCAAATCAATAAATGTAATACACCACATAACCATAATCAAGGACAAAAATCATATTATCATCTAAATATATACAGAAAAGCATTTGACAAAATCCAACATCCATTCCTGATAAGAACCTTGAAGAAAATACGTATGGAATGTCTTTATCTCAATCTGATAAAAGTCATCTGTGACAAACCAGTGGCCAACATCATACTAAATAGAGAGAAGTGGAAAACATTCACTCTAAAATTAGGGAAAAGTCAAGAATGTCCACGATTATAACTCCTGTTCTTTATAGTTCTTGAAACACTAGTCAGAGCAATTATATAAGAGAAAGAAATAAAGGGGATATGGATAGGAGAAAAAAAAGAAGTTAAATCATCATTATTTGCAGATGATGGTAAGATTTACATGCATATTGGCAGAGAAGCCAAGAAGGCATCTGGATATGAATATCAAGCTAAGGAGAAAGATTGAGGCTGGTAATGTAAATATGGATTTATTTATAAATACACAAAGAGGAGATAGCACTGTTATAGGTTAATATAGACAGAAAAATTTTTAACGTTTGAGTATAATCTTGATACACATTTAGAAATGCAGAACTACAACAATGAACATTATATTTACCTCCCAAAGCCCTACAATTGCAGTGTTCCAGAAACAACCCATCCTTCTTTTCCTTAAATAAGTTTTTATTCCACTGATAAACATTTCTGTTTTTAAATCCTGTATACATGGAACAGTATAGTAGTTAGTTTTCTTTTTTTTTTTTTTTTTTTTTTTTGTGGGTACCGGGGGGTCGACCTCAGGACCTCGTGCGCCAACAGGCACCCGTGCCACTGAGCGATATCACCGGCCCCTTTTTCGTATGTGGGATCCGGGAGTCGAACTCGGGCCCTTGCGCTTGCAAGGCAGGCGCTTACGCCGCTGAGCCATCTCACCGGCCCAGTTAGTTTTCTTTTAATTTATTTATTTTGGATAAATGTAATGATATCTACATCTGAATAATGAGGTAAACTATATCCCAGTATGATCAACCAGGTCTACAAACTTGTCATAATTTTATCAGCTATTTGAACATCTTCTTTTGTGAAGTACCTAGTTACAGAAAGTCTTTTACACATTTGCAATGATATCTTATTTTTATTAAATTATAAATATTTCTATATATGCTGAACATTTACTTTGCCAATTATATGAGTGTAAATATCCTCTCTGATTTGTGACTTCATTTTTAACACTGTTAATAATATCTTTGAATTTAATTAGGCTCTTTAAAAATAATTTTACTACTTAATGATCACAAAAATATTTTTAATGCCATCTTCTGGAATCCTTATTTTACCTGTCACATACCAACTTGTTATCCACTTGGAACTAATATTTTTTGGACTATGGAAGGTGGTTCTCATTATCTTTTGGTGGCTTTTTAACTTGGTCTCACTTATTGAAATAGACTGTCCTTCTTCCCCTGTTCTGTGGAACCAGTGTTCTCAGAAATCTGGGATCCACCTATGTGTGGGTCTATTTTTGAAGCTTCCATTCTGAACATGGATTTCTATACACTGGTAACATTACCATAGTCCATTAGGAGCAAAAAGTGCTATACAAGGTCATCACATCTCATAATAAAAATTGTCATAATTATGTTACAATATATCTAGAAATAGTGTAATAGTAAAAAAAATTTTTTGAATAAAATAAAATTGTCAAACCACCCCTTACTGGCATGAAATGTTTCATCATTGTCACTTATCAATGGATTATCCTTTATGAGATCTGCATTTATAGCGCTAGATTTTTCACAAATTATAGACTCAGATAGGCTATAACCTGCCATCTGCCTTTCATTTATCCACACTAATAATAGCCTTTCTACCTCATCTAACACTGTTGATCATGACTTACTAATCTGAGTAACACTTTTAGCAACACTGGCTTCCTTAGACAAATCTTTTTTTATTTTTATTTTTTTTTTTGTGGGTACCGGGGGGTCGACCTCAGGACCTCACGCGCCAGCAGGCGCCCGTGCCGCTGAGCGATATCACCGGCCCCTTTTTCGTATGTGGGTTCCGGGAGTCGAACTCGGGCCCTCGCGCTTGCCTGGCAGGCGCTTAAGCCGCTGAGCCATCTCACCGGCCCCCCTTAGACAAATCTTTGCTCTGTGAGATTGTTGAGATGGTGGATTTTGATATGCTATACATATTAGCAACATCAGTGACACAAACGCCACTCTCATATTCCTCCACAATTTCTTTATGCTTTTTTATTGTGATTGCTCTCTGTACTGTCCCTTCTGTCTTTCCGTAGCTTCTTTTCTAACTTTTTGGGACCATTTTGATAGTCATAATTGTAGCATTTCTATAAAGCAAGGACTGAAATCACACCCACAAACATGCGCATCTAGGCTCAGACTGATGTTTATATATGTTTACATACACTTTTCTGGCATCACAAGTCTTTGTTTATGACTGCACAAGCGGCCAGCATTTGGGTCATAACTCAAGACTTTGGTCATACATTAAACCTAAAATTCCGGTTGTAATCCAAGTTGTCCATATGTGAGGCCATTTGTAACTTGAGGATCCACTGTACTTATATACAATATCCAGCAAAGTACACCTCATCTGACTAGCAAGCATCCATACACAATCTTTTAACATACTTAAACATGCAGCCAATTGCATATTCTCTTTCCCAACATCAGACAACTATTGCTCATATAAACTAACATTTTATCTTCTCAAAAATGTGATCACCAAGGGCCGGTGAGATAGCTCAGTGGCATAAGCGCCTGCCTGGCAAGTATGAGGTCCTGAGTTCGACTCCCAGTACCCACATATGAAAAAAGGGCTGGTGATATCGCTCAGCAGCACGGCCCCCTGCTGGTGTGTAAGGTCCTGAGGTAGACCCCCGGTACCCACAAAAAAAAAAAAAAATGTGATCACCAAAATTCTATCACTCCGTATATTTATCTCCCTAGTTCAGTGACTTTCACTTCCTGCTACACTATAAATTTAAGCAACAAAAGCATACCTGATACAAAAGAGTAACTGAAAAGAATAAATAGTAGAATTGGTTAAAATATAGAAATATGTGTATAATAAAATGAGGAAGACAAAGTATAGCTGTTGCAGTCCTAATTTTTACAAATGATCATGTGGTCATAGATGGTGCCTTTAAATCGCTCTTTATTTATGGATTCCATTCTCCTTTATTTTCAGCAAGCACCTATTAGTCTTATCTTTTAGTGTGAAACAATCTATTCCTCAAGAGGAATATTGATCCTACCACTTATGTTTGCTGTAATTCATTAGATTATGTCAATGAGCATAAAAATATTAGAAAATCCTCAGAGAATCTTCTAGGTTCCATATGTTAGTCTCCCATTATCATTGCTTATAGCTACCTATCTCTCCTTGATAGGAAAAAGTCAGCCACCCTAGCCAGTTCAATAACCCAAGTCTTTGCCTATTTACGCAATAACTTCATAAGCCCTAAACTGCTAAATGTGTTTGCACTTCCATTTCAATGGAACCATGCCACTTTGGAAACTAAATACTCTCAACTGTAAAATCCATGGCAGGGATAAGAAGCAAACTTTTGGAAACTGCAGCAGTAGTTATGAAAAGAGTCACACAGAACTCTTTTATTTCCTACATGGACTGAATCATGGAGCAGTAGCATTGAGTATTGGTTGTTGGCTTAGGGTACATAAAGTATCTTGTAGGACAGCTTCACTACTTTTGAACAGTGTTTCTCTCATCTGGCATGTAATTCAATCAACAAGTACACTATTCTTGGGTCTATTTCTTCCAGATAATAATTATGGGAGGCCATTGAAACTAATGGAAGTGAACACACTCGTTCCATTTTACTGGTGTAAAATGAATGTTCTAGCCAAAAGAAGTCATGTGGTGTGATGATAAATGAGGAATTTAAAGTCCATGAATGGAAATGCTTGTACACGTAGTATGTATAGGAAAGACGAATCTATATACAGACTATATGTCTATTCCACCAAAAACAACATGTGATCCTCTATGAGTAAAGAGTCTAAGCAATCCACGTATTGCCTACTGGCTGCCTGGTTCCACAGTAGTACATATATTAGAGGTTCTATATTGAATTCTACTATTGGTAGGAAGGCTATTTAGCCATGAAATCCAGATCGGTCTTAGTGAAATGGAAATTCCCTGAGACCACGTGAGTTTTTTGCCATTGCCTTCAAGGTCCCTTTGATTATCAACTCGCTGGGCCAGTACTGGGATGGACTGGGGAGAGAGAATGATTGACATCCATAGAACAGGTCATTGTCTGCCCCAGTAGTCAGGAGATCTCATCATAGTTGATACCAGTTGGTGACCTGGATGGAACATAAACATGGATAAGGAACATAAATATCCTCACGTGCTGGGCCTATTCAGAAAGACCTACTTATCTGTTTTCAAATTTTTCAATTATTTTCTTTCTTAGTTATTAGCCATATATAGGCAAATAATTAGCTACTATTTAAAAAAATAATCACATATGCATACCTCCTGCCATTACTCATTCAAGTGAGCAATTAGATATATTATTCAGAAGTTCTTTCTAGAGAGAGAATTTGCCTTACCTGCTGTCTTTGAAGTTTTCCCCCATTTGGGATTATAATGCTTCAGGAGTAAACTTTTCTTGCCCAACAAGATGTGTGACATGTGACGTGGACTGAGTCACATCAGCACAAAGGAGATTCACTGGCACTGGTCACCACTACAGGACAGTGTACTTTGAATTGAAATTTCTACTACTTGTGTAGGTCCAATGAGGCAGAACATATAAACACAAGTTGGGTGAAGAAACTTTTTTACTCACAGGCAGAAAGGGGCAGTAATGCCTAGAATTTGTGGAAAGCCAGTCCCCAAAGCTCAGGAAAGCTGCCCAGAGCAGGTGTGCCTCTGCTACATGTTGAAGGACCTCAGAAAGCAGACTGCCCTGGGGTTTATGCCCCAGAAGTTACTTGAGTGACTGGGCTCTCCTAGGACACCCTCTCCTAAGAGGGACACTGACAAAGCCAGATTGTTCTGCCCATTTCTTCCTTATCTCAGAATGTTACATTTCCCAGCACATTCTATTGTTGTACTTGAGAACTTCAAGCAAGAAAGAAGTAACTGGGTTGGTTGGCCAGAGTCACAGACCCCAAGAACTGTCCTAAAATCAGAATATCATGAGCAATAATCTTTGAATCGGTCTCATTTTTCCTTTCCTCAATTGTTATAAAGAATGCCAACAAAAAGACATAAATATGGATTAACATGTAGGTGGTGTGAAAGCTTGGAACATATGCTTTTGCATATGACTTGAGCTTTTAGGACTAATTTCAAAGATACTACTTTTGCTTTGATAATGGAATTGTGCTGTGCACATTCAATTCTGCAGCTTGTTGGATGAGATGTACCAAGTTCATATTGGGATGGTTAGGTAAATGTAGTTATTTGATGGCCAATTGTCACAGATTCAATCTCTGCCAGAGCTCTGCACAAAAGAAGAGCTTTTTTCCCCCTGAAACAGAGCATGATTATTTGAATAAGAAGACACAGCTTTGCTCCAAAATCTAAGGATATACTCGATCATTTTTTTTTTTTTTTTTAGTTTTGACAGAGTCACCACACAGCATTCTGATATTTCTATTGATTCTAAAGGTCAACCTAAACTCCAAATAGAACAAGACTCTTTTTTATTCTAGGATTGTACTTTCCCCTCTCTCTTAAGATAAAGTTTCTTATTGAAAAAAAAAGACAATGAAAATATAAATACTCCCATTAAAATCACTTCATCTACCAGGTACAGTGTCACACACCTGTAATGCCAGCTACTCAAGAGGCTGAAGCAGGAGGATTGCAAGTTCAAGGATAGCCTGGGCCCACTTAGCAAGACCCTATATCAAAAATTAACAAAAATTAAAAAGGGGTGCATATGAAGTTCAGTGGCAGAGTGCTTACCTAGCAAGCAGAAGGTCCTGGGTTCAATGCCTAGCAATGAAAAACAAAACAAACAAGATCATTTCATTAGAAATCTTTTCCAAATGTCTACCTCTTTGACTCTGAGACTTCACTGGATTCTCCTTTCAGGAACTGTCAGTCATACTTCCAATACCTTTGTACTCATAATTAGTTATTACATACTTATAATTACACGTAAATTATGACTGAGACCCATCGGAGCATGGACAGTGAGCTTTGTGTCATCTCCATGGTCAGAGAATTTGGTGCAAGGTCTGTCTCACAGTAGGTACACAATAAAGTTTGGATGACGAATTGATTTAGCATTCACAGCACTTTCCAAATTGTCCTTCCAAGTTCCCATCTCAAAGTCCTATGGGTTCTAGGGTGAAGTTTGAAACAATGTGCTACACACTTGAAATTTGATTTCTTATATTTTAAATTTGTTCTGTAAAACATTCGGGTTTAATTGAATAGCAATGTGTGTATGTTAATTGAATAGCACATATGCAGCATGAATTATCCAGTGGAATAATGTAGCATGTTTTGAGATTGAAAGTAGTCCTGATTTCTGGCTTACTTTTTTTTTTTTTTTTTGTACTGGGGGTTGAGCCCAGAGCCTCTACACTGAGCTACATCCCCAGCCCTTTTATTATTTTTTTATTTTGTGAAGTTATCTTGTTAGGTCACTAAGTTTACCACTTTGGACTTGAACTTGCAATCTGCCTGCCTTGGCCTCCCAGAGTCCTGGGATTACAGGCATGCTAAACTGCACCCAAATTTGGTCCACTTATTTTTAATCATACTACTTTTCTGTGGTTTATATACCACATTAAATAAATTGATTAAAGTAATCACCCCTTCATGTTCCAAGACCCCCAGCAGATTAATGAAACTGTGTATAGTACCAAATCCTATATACCATGCCTTATCTTGTATACATTGCAGCATTGCTATGTAGCACTGGAGTTAATCTGTCCTTCCATGTTTTATGCCTTGGTGCCTCCTTTGAAGTAATAATCTTGCAATTTGGGGTGACTACTAAGTAAAATAAGGGCAACTTTAACACAAGCACCACAATATAGATAACTTAGTTGCTAAGTGATTAATGGGTACATAGTATATATAGTATGGATACTCTGGACAAAAGGGTGATTCCTGTCCCAAGTAGGACAGAGTGGAGTGGGGAAAGAATTTATCATGCTACTCAAAATTTTGTGCAATTTGAAACTTATGAACTGCTTATTTCAATTTAGTATTTGCTTATGATTGACCATAAGCAAATGACAGTATGGAAAGTGAAACCATAGATGTGGGGTTTGGGAACAACAGTGTACAAATAAACATGTTAAATTATCTTAAAAGTAAAAAATATCCAACCAACTAAATCACATATGATTCTATTGTCTACCATTAGCAGTGGAAATCCCGAAACTTTCCTAATTATGTTAATGTAGAAGCACTTCTTTTACTATCTAAATGTTCCTTTTCATATTTAATTAAATTTGGGGTTTTTAAAGTGTAATTTTATCTCCAATTATGGGAATATCCACCATTGATTAATGGTTACTATAAAGTTGAGTTTTTCCTAGTCTGGGTCTAGTTCTCCTCTAAGTACTACTCCTTTACTTTCCCATGATTCATTCTCATTGTTGATCCCGGTACTTTTCTTAGGATAGGTTAAAGCGATCTGGGGTTAAAGTCAGAAGACTTAAAACCATGGTGTGCTGTTATTGTTTTTGGTTCTGCCTTTTGCTGAGTGACTTTGTGTGAGCCTCTTTCTCTCTGAAGGCCTCAAAATACTCACCTCCAAAATGGTGCTGCTAAACTTGGTCTTCCTAATTCATAACTTCTGTAGAAAATCCAATGAGATTTTATACACAGAAGTTTTAAAAATATAAAACTGCACACAGTGCCATATTATCATTAAATGCTTTTAAACTTTTTCCTTCCCAAAACTGGTTGGTGTCATCCTATCCCATCAAGAGTCATGCTGATCATCCACTGAAAGTTCAACTACACTCAAGCTCCTGCTATGTGGAAATACTTCTGCACACATTGAATAATCATCAAATAAGATAAACAAGGTTAAAAAATGAAGAGCTAAGTGTTCTTCAAAAATGAAGATTTAAAACACATTAAAATTCGAAGTTGTTTACCTTTTTCACAGGTAAAGAGTTCATAGCCATCCCGTGGTGTGATTTGACACAAACCCTTCCTGTGGAAAACAGTCCACACAATGGTTTTTGCATTTGTATTGTTTTCAACAAGCAATTTGGAAGAAATTTTCTAAACTTCCAGTTCCTACAAGAACAGACTAGTGAGTATTAAGATAATGTCCCCCTGTAAAAAAATTTGTAAAACTAGGCAAAATAAATAAAGCAACTGTCTGAAAAACATTAAACACCAAACAACAGGTCTATCGTTATAAAAATATAAATTCTCAATAATTTGGAATCTATGATATCTAGTATACTAAAAATATCAATGAACATGAAAAGAAGAAAGAAAATGAGGCAACAATTTTGAAAACAAATAAGTAATAGAAACAGACCCCAAGATGATAAAGAGTTGAAATTAGCAGGCAATACCTTCTAAAGAACTATTATAAAAATCTTTAATAGCTGGCAGTAGTGATGCATGTCTGTAACCCAAACTACACGAGATACAACAAATTGGAGGTCAGTCTCAGCATCTTAGGGAGACCCTGTCTCAAAATTTAAAACTTAGGTTGGGGGAGGCTGAGGAGTCAGCTTAGTGATACTGCACCCCTGAGTTAGAGTCCCAGTACTGTAAACACACACACACACACACACACACACACACTTCAATAGCTCAAGGGAAAATATAGGACATAATAAACAGATGGAGAATCTACACAGGAAAACAAAGGAAATTATTTTTAAAATGGGATTCTAGAGCTAAAAATCTACCTGAAATAAAAATTTCACCAGATAAATTTGGTAGCATATTAGTTTCACTGTCAACTTTAAGACAGATCAATAGAAACCTAAATTGATACTCTAAACACAGTTAAGTGGGCCATAAATTAGAAGAGGCTAAATTGATGAAGAGGCTAAAGATGAAGAGGCTAAATTGAGCCTCTCAGAATCTTTCTCAGGAACCAGAATTTCTAAATCAAGGTGTTTCGGTCTTGGCCATAATGACGTCTTCAGCCAAATATTCTTTGTTGTAGGGGACTGTCCTATGCATTTTAGGAATCTTAGGAATATCCCTAGTCTCTTTTCAGTAAATAACAGTTGCATCCCTTCACAGTATAATAACCAAAGGTTTTTAGTCTTTGTAAAATGTCCTGGTCTGGGGAGGAGGAACTCAACCTTTAACTGAAAATGACTCTTCTAAGTGAATAAGGGGAAAAAGCATCACCTGAAGATACTTTTATTATATAAATATTTACCACTCTGTTCACACTTATAGATCACTTATAGCCACTGCTTGATTTTTGTCTTCTCGCTATGATGTAAATTACAGGAATATTAAAAACAATATGGATTTTGGTTTTTAGTTTGTGTTTTGCAAGTGCTGAGGATCATGCCCAGGGCCTCGAACATGCTAGGCAGTCGCTCAACCACTGAGTTACAAGCCCAGCCCTGAGTCTTGCTATTTATTGCATACTGTTAGGTTTTGGAGCTTAAATGCCCCTCAAAGGCCATGTGGTGAAGACTTAGTCCCCAGGGTGGCACTATACGGAGGTGGCAGAACCTTTAGAAGGTAGCGTCTACTTGGGCGAGGTTAGGTCACAGGTGGTTGTGCCACAAGCAACGGAGACAGCCACCAATGGATTGGAACCTCCAAAACATGAACCAAAATAAACTTTTCCTTCTTATAGATGGTTTATGTCAGGTATTTTGTCACAACAATGGAAAACTGATGAACCAACATCCCAGCAAGTAGGCTGGCACCTCATAATTGAATTAATGAATCAACGAATACTGAGTTTTAGTTCTGATTTTCTGAAAGTCCTGCTGTGCATCCCAGGCTTAGACTCAGAGCAACTACACAGTACAGAGATAATTTCCCGCATGTATGAACTGCCCTTCAGTGAACCCCCCCCCACACACGTTTCTTCCTCTCTACCTAAACTAGCCTAGCCAATATAAATTCTGTGTCATTTACTTTTAATTTCCTCTTCCCGGGAGAGTAACAGATTCATTGATTCTTTCCCTATAGGTCATCAGCTGATGACTGTTGATAGGCATCAAATAGCCCATCTCCTTACCCTCTTCAAATCCTTCAATATAAATAATTATATCTTAATTTTTAAGCATTGTTACAGATGCTTAAATCTGTATATTATAATGGTATTAATCCTAGAATCAGACTTAAAAGGATATTTTTTAAATGTAATTAATTCTTCAAGGTAGTACGATTATTACCCTACAAGGAAAAAGTGGTAATCCAAGCACTTATGACACTGAGGCAGGAGGATTGCCACAAATTTGAGGCCAGCCTGAGTTACGTAGTGAGTTCAAGGCCAGCCTCAATGAGACTCTTGTCTCCAAAAAAACCAAAACAACAACAACAAAAAAAAAGGGGGAAAATATTTTGTGACAAGGTAATTTGCAAGAGATTTTTCAAGACATTTTTTGTTATGTGAAATTTCAAACTTAAAAGTATTTCATAGGTAGGGGAAGTAAAAGGAAACAAGATATGTTATGTTCATGTACCAACTTCTCACAATAAATATAATCATCTGTATTGCAAACATACATTAGTAAAATTTTTTAAAAGTTTTAAATACCCCACAAAAAGGAGAGAAAATAAAAAATGAAAGAGAACTAAACATCCTGTTTAGATCACACACAAAAAAGGATTCCAGGGCCGGTGAGATGGCTCAGCAGCTTAAGCGCCTGCCCGGTAAGCGCGAGGGCCTGAGTTCGACTCCCGGAACCCACATACGAAAAAGGGGCCGGTGATATCGCTCAGAGGCACGGGCGCCTGCTGGCGCACAAGGTCCTGAGGTCGACCCCCCGGTACCCACAAAAAAAAAAAAGGATTCCATATGTATAATATAATCTTACTTAACATCATCCAACTTCAACAATCACCAATTTATGCTTAATCTTATTTGATCTGTACCTTTACCCACTTTCCTTCTCCTATATATTTTTAAGCAAATCCCAGACATCTTGTCTATCATTCTTAAATAGTTAAATATATAGTTGTAAAAGATTTTTTAAGAAAATCATAATACTTTTTTCACCTATTAAAAGGTAAGCATAATTTCTTAACTTTATTAAGCACCCTATCAGTGTCTAAATTTATAAGTGACTTTTATTTTTACATTTTAGTAGTAGACCTGGAGCTGAAATAAGACTCACACATAGCAATTTCTTTTGTTTTTAATATAGTTTTTAACTAATAGGTTTTATCTCTACCCCTCTTCTCCTCCTTTCTTCCACCAACTCCCTTATAATTGTTTTAAGATGTTGGGATTTTTTAAAAATTTTAAAAATGTAAATCCATCTTTACTTAAAGCTTTGTGTAAACAAAGTACACTTTTGGAATGTTTTACCCATTGCTATGGACTGAACATGCCCCCTCATAATTCATATGTTGAAGTGCTAACAATGAACATAATGGAGCTGCAGTCTTTGGGAGGTAAGTAGGGTGAGGTGAGGTCATGAGGATACAGCCCTGGTCTGATGGGATTAGTGCCCTTATGAGAACAGACACCAGAGAGTTTGCTCTTTCTTCCATCTACAACCCTTCCCCCAGCAGGCACAACCCTTCCCTCTTGAGTGCACACCAAGAAGGCAGTCCCCTACCAACCAGAAAGAGAAGAGCAAGGTCATGCTACCACCCTGTTTAGGGACTCTCAGCCTCTAGAACGGGGAGAAAATAATTTTCAAGAGTTTAATCCACCAAGTCTACCATGCTTTGTTATGTCAGCTCAAACTGACTAAGACACACAATCTTGATTTGGTTCATGTTTAATTGATGAATTGCATTTTTATTGTGAGTCATCAGAAGATGCCACCTTATTTGTTACTGTGGTTAGAGGGCCACATGCTAATCTGAACTTCCAAGATTTTGCCACACAAAAACTCTATACCAGCCCTGTCAAGAAAAACAGAACAAAATCAAGTTGGAGATATGCTCTTCATTTTGTGATAGATTTCTAGTCCTGGTTAGTAAGTGATACTTGATGCTTTCTCTCTCCATTCCCACCCTTTTGTACCCAAGAAAGACATTCGTTTGACAGCAAAATATTAATTCTAGGGACCTGTATTGGCAGAATTTCTTTCCATCTTTACTTAGTAACTTAATCTCACTAAGACCAATAGCAACATGATTTTATTTCAATCTTAAACAGAAAAGGCACATGGTTATTTGTGATAATTTTGTTCCTATTCTACTATACGATGAATTTTGACATTTCCTTGAAGTTCATTATGAGTAAACATTACAATACATGCAATACACAGTACATACAATACATAACAAAAGCAGAAAAATATAACAGAATGCCCAGGGCATTGAGAGACCAGGCTTCCTCTTCTCTATTGCATGAGTAAGATAACCTAGGTTGACTTAAACTAATAATGCTTTAATACCAAGAATACACAAATATCCAGTATGTTGGCTAGTATATTGTTATTTGTTTTTACTTTGCCCTGGAGATAGAAGGGATACATGAATTAATTTTTACAAGCAATGAGGTCTAAAACAAGCCATCTTCTACTTATATATACAGTTGTTTTTGTTTTTAATTAACATAATGGAAACACTACTTCTTGCATGACAGTAATGTAGTTTCAGCAAAACATTGCAAAAAGGCAGTGTTTTACTGGATCAAAATTACTTGTTTTCTCAATGGCTAACAACTTCATATTTTTACCCACTGGGATTTAGGTGGTTTTAAATGTCAAGCTCTTTTAAATGCACTGTTTGGTAATAAAGCAAGTCATGATCTCTTAAAGTAAACTTTATGAAAAAGATTTTCCCAATGCAAGGGTTTGTAAAATGATCAAATATTTTTGTTCTGCCCCAAATTTTGAGGTTGAGATTATTTTATGTTTTGTAATTGCATATTTTGGGTACTTTTGAAAAGATAAAACATAACCATTATATTTATATCTTAGTCAATTTTTAAGTTGTCATGTGGTCTAAAAAAATTATGATTTTTCACATTAATAACTGCTACTAATATGCTACTAATATAAGTGGAAAATCATAGGATGCACATATTCATCTGCGTTATGTCTCGCAGATGAAGTTCTTCCACGTGTGGAAAGGCACAAAGTTCCATAAGAAGCTCACTAAATTTCAAACCTCACTAACAAGCACACACTTTCATAAGGCTTCTAACCAATGCTTTCATTTACTACTAAAATTCGACAACTTAGTTCTCATCTTGTGTAATAACTTGCTCTTACACTAAAACTTTGGAAGTCTGAACAAAGTACTACTTTTGGGACAAGGTTGTGAGACATCAAGACATGGCTTCTGTGTTAAAAAAAAAAAAAGACAGGAATTAACTATTTACCTTGTTAATTCTGTTCTATAACATTCTTATTTCCAAAAACTGAATAAAACATAAGTTTCCAGTGGGTCACTGAGTTTCTAAAATTGGTCCTCATGACCATAGAAGCCATCTTCCTCTGTACCAAAAGTTAATTCCAAAAGGAGTCGAAGATATACTGGTTCCCTCAGTAGATAACCTGGACACGAGCCTCTCATCCTCACTAGACACAAAAGAAGAGAAGCTGGGCTGGGACAAAGCCAAGTTGCTGTTCATGTTTACAGGTAAACTATTTTATAAATAACATAAAAGTGTGTAAACCCACAGACATGCTCTCACACAGATACACACGCGTACAAAGGTTGGAGAGTTAAGGGGAAATAGCCTCTCAATATTTGTTGGAGCCAGTAGAATTGTAAGGTCTTCCAGCCTAGGGTCCCCTTGTCACTGCCCCCTTAAACTTAATCTCTATGCCCTAAACTCATACTCTTTTTAAGGAGATTCTCCTTGATGTTTAGTAAGCTCTGAGAGTTTTGTCTTTAGTCAAAGTTCATTGAGAACTCATCTCCTGACAAGTAGTTTTCTTGAGTGCTTAGTTTTAGAGAATTTCTTATGGGTCACCAGCACTCCAGGCTGCTCAGACCTGCGAGCCCAAGACAACCATTTCGTCCTGCTTCCTCCACGGAGCTACTGCACCATCCCAACGCACGCCTTACATAACGTCCTTCCGTATGACAGTAGCAGATCTTCTGTTTAAAAAAATTTTTTCCCTCTAATTTTCCTTCTCCCTATCTCTCTTTCTTTCCTTTCTTCTGGTATTGCCAGAAACCAACTCTATTCTTCCATTTTAAAAAATTTCTTTTCAATCTGTCGAAGCACGCTGGCATCAGTTAGGAGCTGGAAACACGGTGCATAAATATTCCCCAACTGGAGGGACTTTATGGTTTAGTAATTTTCCTCAACAATGTTCATTCTGTTTTCCCCCAGCACAATCCTGTCATCTTCAGTGTCTGAAAGTATTACATCTTGGGTTCTGAGAATAAATTCAAATACTTATTGAACATAAGTTCAAGAAGCAAAAGGCATTTTCTACCTTTTAATTTAGATGTATATACTGCAAGTTATAATGACCCCTGATCTCACTGTCCTTATTCAAATGAAAAAAAAAAAAAAAAAACTGCTTTCAAGATCCAACTAAACCACCTTGAAAAGGTGCCCACCCACAGCCTCCCAGTCGTTTCCTGAAACTCCCTCTGGAGTACCCACAGCCGCGAGGGGATGCGGCAGGACCTGGTACAAGATGATCAACTGAACTCTCTATTCAGAGAGACGGTGCTTTTGCAGTCCGGACTGATTCAAGTTCTTTCCAACTATGGAGTTCCCAAAATGCCCCTCGCTTTCCGAAGTCAAATAAAATACGGATTTGACCTCAACAAAGGAAAAAAAAAGTGTGTGTGTGAAGAGGGGGGTAACAAGTCAGCAAAGGAAAACAACTAGATTCGCTCTCGCGGCTGGGCTGGGACTTGTCCTAGTGCCCGAGGGTCGTGCGTACTGGGCCGAGCCCTGGGGGCGTCTGGACACGACATCCGCACGCGGTGAGGACCTCGCCGTTCCCCAGGTCCTCTCGAGTTCACGCCGCGCCTGGCCGGACTCTGGCGTCCCAAACCCCTCTTCCCACTTCCCAGCCTTGAAGGAGACTAGGCAAAACAGGTTCGAGGGCCCAGTGGGACTGGCTCCACCCTCGCCCGCGTCCACCCCGCGGGGTCCTTTGCCACCTTCTTGTCTCTAAAGCCACTTTTGGTGCCCAGAGCCGTCAAGCCTCTGGCCTTGAAATGTGAGTTCGAGTTTGCAGGGAAATTGCCGCGGTTTCCCTGTGCTGCGGCCTCTCATTCCGCGCCTCCATTCGGCCTTTGGCCTGGCTGCAACACCTTCCCTTCTCGCTACTTAATAGGACGCACAAAAGTGAGTCGGATTGCAACTTTAAACTCCCCCCAAGCCCCGGCCCGCTCCTCTCCACTGTCTGGTGGCTCTGAGGCTACCAAGAGAGCGATGCTCCCTCCAGGTGTGAGAAGAGAGTACCTGGGCTCTATGGAGCCCGCGCCCGCCCCGTGGCTCCGCCGTGGATTCTCGCTGTCCACAGCCCAGGTGGCAGCGGTCGGGTCGAGGGAGGGACCGAGAGCTCCCCAGAGGCCGGCATCGCGGACCCGGCGGGCGGGGCCTGCGGGCCGAGGCGGGGACCCCTGCGGCCCGCTCCCCCAGCCTCACTTCTAAGATGTGGCCCCGCTGCAGCAGGACTACTGTGCTGGGCTGTGAGTTTGTCTGGCAGCTTCTACTGAGCAGCTAATAGTATAACAACCGGCTTTGATAAATCTGAACTAATTACCCCTCTTAATTAAAGTCTTTAGCAGTTGTTTCACTGTTTTGGCAAGAAAACAGGAGAGACTTGCAGTTAGAAAACACCAGAGCCCGAGCTCACAGCGGAGCTGCTGATTAACACTTGAAGCGTTTCAAGGACCTGGCACCCGCCAGAGTTTGGTTTTCATCCATGTTTCCTCCTTGAATGGAAGCATATTCGTCTATAAACATATACACACATATAAAAACACCGCGGCTCGCTCTGCCAGCTGTGTGGAATTGTCAGTGTGTGCCTTCAGGATGCAAACAATAGATATCCTTCTACATGTTGTTGTAATGCGCTCGTGGAAATGCATGTAACACACAGCTCCTAGATACATTGTTCTCACTTTACTGTGCACTACAAATATATCAGAAGATCCGAGGTAAAGTCATGTCTCTGTTAGAAAAATACACATATTCTCTCTCTGAATTTAACCAAATTTCATAACCTTGCCCAACGCTGTAACCCTTTGGAGAGATTATTTGCACCTTCAGATCAAAACAGTAGGTATAATTAACCCAAAGTTCAGCTTAAAAAAAAAAAAAAGACAGACAAGAGGGTCAGAACCAGGGGTCTTTAACTGAATAATACAGACAGACAGAATAGACAGAGCCCTAAAGTTTGTTGATTAAATAAGCATGTTCCAAGCATTTATTTCCAAAAGTCAATGAATCAACTTTCACGTGCAAGAATCAAAACCGAACTTCAAATTCATTAATAATGAAACACCCTTATCTAATATGTATGTGAGTGTATGCATTACGTGTGTGCTCGAGAATGTGGAATGCACCTTTACAGGCACACACATCTGTGTGTGTGTACATAGAACATACACACACTGTTTTGTTACAGCAGGGGAGGAGGAAATGACAATCAGCAGGCGTTTTGAGATGGCAAAATCGACACAATGGAAATATATACAATAATAAAATTGAAATGGTGCAGCATTCCCGAGTAGAATAATACAGATCTCAATAAATACAGCAGAAATTTGTTTTAAAAACAAAATAACCACCATCTCTCCACCTGAGATGAAAAGTCTTTCCAAATTAAAAATATCATAAAGCAAACCCTTCCAAATTTCTCATAATTGTTAGTGCCTATTTAGAATATAATACACAAAACCACTTAGCAGACGCATGCAAGAGGCGAAAGGCCGAGGAATGCAGAGGCTTCGGGTCGCCCTAAAAAGCGCGGGGCCCATCATGCCCTGGGTCCTGCAGACGAGCTTGGACGAGGAGGTCCAGCTCTTGTCTGCGCTGCCTTTGCTTCAGGGTTCGGACTGGGGTTGGGAGGAGCCTTAGCGGAGATCACTGGTGGAGCCCGGGCTGCAGAGGCCCAGCGGGCGGCAGCGGAGCCTGCAGAGGCGGCAGAGTCGCGGGAGGCTGCTGCTGCAGCGAGGGTGGCGGGACGCTGCCTTGTTCCCCCGCGGGCGTTCGGGCCAGCCCCAGGCTGCTGTCATGCAGCTTACGGACGTGCTTCTTGAGGTCAAAGTTCCTGCAGAAGCCCTTGCCGCAAGTGGGGCAGGTGAAAGGCTTCTTATCGTTATGGGTGTGCATGTGGAAAGTGAGGTTGTAAACCTGGTGGAAAGCCTTGTTGCAGATATTGCACTTGAACTGCTTCTCCCCGCTGTGGGTCAATTTGTGGTTTTTGTAATTCCCTGAAACAGACAAATGACAGGGATATGGCTTTTAAAACAGCTTGAAAAGGAGCGAGTGGATGCATGGATGATAAGAAGAGGAGCTGAAGAGCAGGGGCAGCTCTAACTGGCAGTGTCCCGCAACTGCTTCCCAAAGTATATTTTAAAAGACCAACAGTGAGGAAGTTTCTGCTACATTTTAATAACATTCATTAATCCACTTATCTAAAACAAGATCAGGCAGTTAAAAAGAAACATTCCTTATGCCTTTCTCTAACATGAATCAGATCTTAGGGTAGGAGGTTAGAATGGCAACCTGTGCCCCAAGTAACTAGTTGTACTTTAAAAACCGTTTTCTAAAATATCCCTAAAAGATTTAAGTACGGCTTTCCCTAAGACCATCTTGACAGACAACATCTCCTGGGTAGGATACCTTTTTGATGAAATCCTTTGCCACAGAATTCACACACAAATGGTTTGTAGCCTGCGTGTATTCGGGTATGTGTGTTTAAAGTGGAACTTCTATTAAATGCTTTACCACACTGGTTGCATTTGTGAGGTTTTTCCTAAGAAAGATGGAGGAAAAGCAAAAAAATTGAAGTACTTTGTTATTATTGTGTGGAGTCCTGCAAGCAAAACACAGTAATGCTCTAAAAGCTTTTACGCAGAACAAAAGCAAACAATACATGTGACCCCCCACCCTGTCCAGCTAGCACCTTTAAACAAATTTATGCTAAAGAATAACTTCATTGGCCACGTCCCCCCCAAACATTTCAGAAGCATGCCATGTAAACTGAGACAGATGTACACACCTGCGTGTGAATAATCTTGTGCCTGCACAGGGTACTGGCTTGTCGGAAGCCTTTTCCACACACTTTGCAAACGAAGGGTCTGGCTCCTGTGTGCACTGGCATGTGCCGGGTTAAGTTATAGTGTGCATTGAAGACCTTAAAATTAATTAAACACACGTAGAGCAGATTAGCCAAACAAGCAATTTAAAATCAAACTGGGCAGAGAGGAGCTAGGAAGTATAATATATATATGCAAATAATTACCCCCAAAATAACAGGAAGAGAGGGAAGGAAGGGGGAAAAAAGGAGGGAAGGAAAAGAGGGGAGGAAGAAAAGAAAGAAGGAAAAAAGGAGGGAAAGAAGGGAGGGAGGGGAAGGAAATAGGAAGAAGGAAGGGAAAGAACGCCCTTCTGCACAGTACTTGCCTTTCCGCACACTTCGCAAGTGAAAACTTTGGGCTTGGCATTAGGAGAGCCTCGGCTGAATTCCGAAGTTTTGAACGCAATTTTTTCCGACAGAAGCTGGGCGCTTTCTTTCATGTAGTGCTGCAGCTGAGCCTGGGACAGGTCTTTGAAAGCTACTCCCGATGGGTACTTCTCCACCGCCGGGACCACCAGTTTATTCCTTTCAGCTAAATACGTTTTTGGCTGCGGGTGCAAAGGGGAACTGAGAAAGTAGGAGGCCACCGGGTGGATGTTCACTCCGGCAGCCGGATGGCACGGGCCATCACCTCGGTTCAGGTAGCACAGGGCTCCCATGGCGTGGAAGGAAGAGTGGTTGACCACACGCGGCCTTACCAGTTTGTACTGCTGCAGGGGCAGAGCATCGCGGGCCAGGTCGCCCTTGAGACTCAGTGCGCAGTTGAGCAGGTCGCTGCAGCTGAACGCGGGCGCAGAGGGCGCCACCGCGGGTGCCGCTGGAGCCTCGAGACTTGTCTTCCTTGGCTCCGAGCCCGTCACTCCGGCCTTGGAGCTCGTGTCGTAGGCCACGGGCACGAAGGGGATCATGCAGGGGATCGTCGAGTTGAGATGCAGAGAATGCTTGGGATCCCCTTTAGACACGGCTCCCTGCAGGAAGTGGGGGACTGGCAGGGCCTTGGGCTCTGGGCTGCGCGCCATGATTCGCTCGATGGAGAAAGCCAAGGGTTTGGGTGTGTTCATCACGTTGCCCCGGGCTGGAGCAGTCGCTAACATTTTGGTGGTCGCGCTGTGGCAGCTACTGTCCATGTCTGAGTCGCCAGCGTCTGTCAGCCAGGGCTGGGCTCCTCGGTCGTTGCCTTGTTCCCTGCTTGTCACAGACCTGCGGAGAGGAGGACGGGCACCATCACCACCAGCAGCCTCCTCCGCCTCCTCCCGAGCATCACCAGCCGAACCTGCCTGCCCAGCCCAATGGACTCCTGCCAGCCCATCGCAGAGTTCTTGGCGCACCAATGACTCCGGGACAATCACTACTTATTTCTATCAATACAAAGTGTTGTGTCAATAACGCAGCCAAGATCTCGCCAATCGTTAACTTCCAAGAGGAGAAGGTAAACTAGATAATTGCTCAGTTCGCTTCCAACAGTCAACAGGAAAACTTTTTTTTTCCTTTGCAGTCAGTGACTACTTTTCATTGGCGAGCGAAGTTCCCCCGCCCAGAAGAGGCGGGGGCGCTCCTCGCAGCGCGCCTAGCCCGCCCTTCGGCGCACTCACTCCGCGGCTCACACTCCTTTACCCTCCAGCCACCCCTCCCCCTTGCTTCCTCTGTCTTTTAATTCTCAATCTGCTTAGCCAGGCTTTAGAGGCTAGGCAAATCTGAGATCAATTTTCTCGTTTAGCTCTAAGTGACATCATCTAAAATCATTGTTCAAGGGCTAAATAAGGAAACAGAGTCTAATTCAGGGGCAAATGCCAGGCTATATTTATCAAACGCCGGGCTTCAGAAAGCCTTGGCCAGGAAGCCTCTGGCAGCGAAATCCGAGGTTTCCTTGCTAGGTTCCGCTGTACTGGAATCCGGCCATGCCGCCTCCTCGCAGCCCTCTTCCTTCCTCCAGGGCCGGGGACTTTAGGCTTTCGGCTTCTGGGTGACTCTACGGCCGGAACCGAGTCTGGACCACTTGGAAGACGCCAGCAGGTAACTGGCCTCCCAAAATGCCCCTGAGAACTAAAGACCTTGGGAGGCTTGTTATGTGTTTGTGGTTTTGTAAAGGCGATGCCCAGGCTATAGGCCTGGAAATGACGCACTCTCATCCACAAAGTTGAGTTTCAAGGAGGAAGCGGGTGTGACACCACAAGAAACTTTGATTAGAATCGGATCCCGCCCGGGATACACACAACACACGCGAGTGCGCGCTTCCATTAGTTTCCATTGAGAGCGCGGAAAGAGGACACCAGCCTGTGTTCAGCCAGAGCTTTCTCCGAACAGAATATTTTCAGTACTGAATGTCGAGAGGAGAAGGGTAATACTAGAACTTATTGATCCCACCTCAGCTGCCAATGTCTGCGTGCCTCCTCGAAGCAGTGCCGAAGGCAGCCAGGGTGCCTGTGCGCAGCAGTGCGGCGAGAAAGGCGAACTGCCGGCGCCGAAGTGGTTGCCACAGCCACACTCGCGCCTCCCAGAGAGCGCGTGGAGACCAAGGCGCAGCCACGTCCCCTCCGCCCCCAGCCGGGCACCCTCCGGGTGTGGCGCCCGGGCTCAAACTCCTCGGGCGGTGAAATCCACCGTTTGGAGGGCAGAGGTTCCGACTGTGCGGGTTCCCGCTTCTCCGGCCGGAGCGCGCGCGCACCTTCTTCGGTGCCTCGGGCTGCAAGCCTGAGATTGCGCGGAGCTGAGCCTTGGGGCCAGGCGCGCTCAAGAGGCTGCAGGGGGTTGGAAGACGCTGCAGCCCTGAGCCGGCGCGAGAGGCCAGGGTAGAGCGCAGAGCTGGGAAAACGGGGCGGTAGGCCTGGCTGTAGGCAAAAGAGGCGTTCCGCAGCGTTCCGAGCTGCCAGCTACCTGGTGAGTAAGCCCGAATGGGTAAGTGTGGAACCGGTGATGGGCATCTGGCCAAGCCTGGAATGTTGTCCTTGCGTGAGAGCCCTGGAAGGGGTCACCAGTGGGGGTGAAGGCGGAGTAGAAACCCATAGGATCTTGAGTCCCTGACCAATTTCACCCGAAGATGCGAGGCCGGACCTCCAACGGAGGAAACTGACCTCAGTGTAGTCCTTCTATCCCCCATCCCCAGCACAGGCCGAGCCAAGAACCTAGACCCCTCAGCCCCACGCTGGCTTTACGGCCCCTGTCCAAGAAGCCGAGAGGGGTGGAAACGAAGAAGCTTGTACTGGGAACGCGACCGGTGCCCAACTGTGAAGCGGAGCAGCTGGCAGGTGGTGGGGAAGCTGAGAACGTGGGGGAGGGGAGTGAGTCCCATTTGAAGTTGGGGGTGGTCAAGAGGCCAAAGCGACCGGCCTTAGCAGCTAGGCCTAGAAGTGCCCAATTTCTGGTCGTTGGGTGGTTTCCGGCTGGGAAAACAGATACAGCAGTGATCAAGAGCAGAAGGAAGCTAGCGCTGGACACCTGAGCAGATCCGGGAAAGAGGCGACACACGACCTGGAAGGCGCTTCGGAGCCCTCGTTACTGGAGTGCAGCCACTGGGGTTCCCCCAAACTGGAGATTATCCTTCCTTTTGCTTTTGGGGCCCTAAAATCTGTGTCCTCCTTTCGCATTCTCAGACAAAGGGCGCGGGACGGGCTTTGCTGGAGGAAGGGCGGCGCGGGGTGGGGGGGCGGGGGGCGGGGAGGGGTCCCTGTCCCACGACAGATGGGTCGCAGTTAAGACTTTAATTGCTGCCTTTTGGGGGGGATCAGGTTCCCTTTCCTACCTGCGGCTTCCCAATAGCGAAAAATCCCCCTCCTGCCGCACTCCTCCGTCACAGGGCCAGCTTTAAAGGAAAAAGCAGAGAAGCAGGAAACATCCCAGCTCTGGAAAGCTTGGAGCGCCCAGCTGACTTGTACAACTATCCGGGCCCTGGAGCCTTACCTGCCTTCTCGACTGAGGCCGCCAGTCTGTTTTACATTGGTGTGTGTCCCTCCCTCTTTCCTTTCCCCCTCCCTGCCCCCTTCCTAAGCGATGAAAGAGCCTTCATTTGATCTCGGTAAATTTCTCCTTCAGTGGACACTAAATTAAAAAGGGAAAAATGTTGGTTAGGGGTTATACATGTTTTGTATAGTTAATGTAACAGTTCGCTTTTCACTGGATTTGCCTCTTTGGCAAGTGTTTGAAAGTGTCATTTGAGTCATACAAATGTGGCAAAGCATCAATTATGTCCTTCTCTTAAAATAGCCCTGATCTTGTAATCCTAAAAACTGAAGAGGTTCTTTACAAATCCAAGTCTTGATACCCCAACAGTTGTTAATATTTTCCACTCAAAACCTAAACAAAACCTGTTAACTTTTAAAAATATCTCTATAAAATAAGGATTGTCTTAAAATATATTTAAGAGGGGTTACTTATTGCCAAGTCTATACGGTAGTTTGTTTTATTTCCAAATATTTGAAAAAGTAATAAATGCAGAATATATCTGGCAAATTCAGAAGCTTCTAAAATGGTCCAACACTTAAAATTGTTTAATTTACTAAAAAGAACAAGAGGGAGACTTGTTTGTTTTGTTAGTGGCAAAATGGAAACTCTGTTATACATTCTTTGTATTTTCTTGGAGAAGCCTATAATCCTCCCTTTTTTGTTCAGAGGTAACCATTAAGTGTTCCTCCCCTTCCCCACCACGGAAAGGCAGCATTTCTTTCACCCATCCACATTTCAGTCCTGGTGGAAGTTGAGAATTTTAAGTGTTTCTTTTATCCTGAGGGTACCAGAGCTGTCCTTCATAAAAAGACCAGAAAACAAACCTGGGTTAAGATCACCTGAAAAAATAAAAAGTCCTTCTCCTCCAAAATGATTAGGAGTTATCTTTTTCTAGGTAATCAAACTTTTACTTCAATACTTCCTAAACTATATTCTTGCTATTACTCAAAAACTTGCATAATTTCCTCAGATTTTTATTTAAGTCACTGTCAGAAGGAAATGTAATTTCTGGTCAACTTTACTGCAATTTGAAGTAAAAACTAATATAATAGAGTCTTAAGTTACCAAATAATCATCTTTATTTTTTCCTCAATAAGACAAAACACATTATTGAATTTTTAAAAAATAGAAAAGAATTGTAAAACACTGTAACATACCCAACCTTCTGCTGAGTGTATTGCTTTGACCCTGGTCTTGTTTTTAAGGTTTTCAGGCCAATCAGGCATTCCTAACCCCGACCCTTTCCCAAAGCAAGCTGGGTTCTCTTTGCTTCTTACTAGCTGCTGTGAACTAAAGGAGGGAGAGAAGGAGGCATTATTATTATTAATATGACCGTTTCCCAGGCATTCAGACACAGTTACACTTTTTTTCTGATTAATAAATAGCACCAAAGGCTTCACAATGTACCTCTAGAACAGGGAAAACTTTCCTAAATTCCTCTACAGTCTTTATCTCTCGTCTTTTTTTTTTTTTTTTTTTTTCCTGGTGTGTGATGGAGAGAGGGTAATGGTAATGGGTAATGGAATAGGATATGAATAGGAAGTGGTTCAGCGAATGTCTTTCTGAGTGTCTTAGACTAGTTTATAAATACACAGTGAGAACTAACTTTCCAGTGTATAAGCAAACATAGGGGTAGCAAGTTCAAATTTAAGGCTCCTTGTGTACTTTTAGTTAGTTTGATAGCAACTAAAGAATTCTTGCTAATTGTGCAGAACCTGTGAAGGTTAGTATCACCGGCTAGGAAAATGGAAACTCCTTGAGCCTCTTCTCCTTGGAGAAATGGGAGGGTGGTCTGTCGTTTGTCTCTAGAACTTAGTTGTGTGTGTTATGCTTTCTTTTATATTAAGATTTCGTTTAAACCCAGTGAAATTAGTCTTACCAAAACAGCATTTACATGTTAAATCAGTTTGCAGAAGAAAGTACAGAGCCCCACCCAGCGTGTGAGCCGTTGATGCGGCGGCAGCGTTACAGACAGCTATCACTGGAGCAGGTTGGTTTCGGCCCCTGCAACTAACGCTGGGATTTCTCTTACCCGTTTCCACAGGCCCAGGAGTTTTGTCCGTCTGGACTGCCACGCAACAAGTCAGGGCCGGACTGCATGGAAAAAGAAATTTATAAACAGGAAATTCAATTTCTCCAATCTTTTCGTAGGAGCCGCTTAACAGTCAAGCAACAACAACAACAACAAAAGCAAGTTTTGCTTGTAATTTACAACGGTGTTACTGAAATTTGAAAGGAGAACGATTGGAAGACACCACAAACGTGCTATTTTGTTCCGCTTTGATAACGTGCCTACAATGATAGGAAAAACTGGTTAGTGCGACCGGCTGATTAGCGTTTTGCTGCAGTCCCCAGATGATTTTAAAAAGTCATTTTGTGGTCAAAATAAAAACTATACTCAACACATATCGCGACTCTTTCCTTGATGGTACCCACGACGTTTAAAGCAGTTTTAATGTTATTTTCAAACTTTCTCCCTTAAATGATTCCATTAAATAAAGGTCGGTAATAGAAATTCAAATAACACAGAGTGAAGAATGAGCTCATAGCAATAGACGAGCAATAGAGCTAAATCAAAACCCTTGAGCCAAGAATCTCTTTAAGACTCACTTATGAATCGTTACCTTCTCAACTCCGGCCGGCCGCCGCGCGGGCTCGAGAGCGCCCCGCGCGCACCCGCTGGCCCCGGCCGCCTCGGCCTTCGTGGTCGCGTGGCCCCCGCGCCCGTGGCTCTGACGGACCCCCGGGAGCCCGGGTCCCAAGGCTAGCATAGCAGCAGAGGCGCCCGCCTCCTGCGCGATTGGTTTGCCACAGCAGAGTCATTTAACAAAAGCCCAAAGTGAAACAGAAAAGCTGAAAACTCTCCCGGGTCCTCCATCCTAAGTCCCAAACAGTTAAACCGACGTTGGCAAAGCTGCGGGTGACCGAGTTCGGCGAGGGCCTGGGGGCGGTGGCTCGAAAGGCGTGGCAGGGACCGAGGACCTGGGGCGCAGCTCCGGCGGTGGCCGGCGCGCCCTCCCCGCCCGCCTGCTGCACTGAGCGCCCGGGCCGCGCTCTGCAGCCTTGGCGCGGCCTCCAGGGTGCGGAGTCCCGAGGTCGGTCAGGGCGACGCCGCCGCCGGTGGCCCGGTAGACCTCGGCCTCCGGACCGTCAGTGCCCTCGCCGGCCCTGCAGTCCCTCTGGGTCGAGATCGAGCTGCTCCCTCCCCCTCGGCAGCCCCCGGGGCGGCTCCGGGCCCCCCGGGGGGGGTGAGAAGGCGGAGGAAGCCCAGAAGTACCGGGAGGGGCCGTTGGATCCGGTTAGAGACCGAGTAACAGATGGTGGAGAGCTCTTGTTTGTGAAGTTTTTGAACAGAACGTTCGCTAATAGCCTTGCTGGCACGACTGGGGTGTAACTGAAGGGCCGTTTAATCTAGAGGTCAGGTGAAAGAAAACAGGCCGGAAGGTGTGGCACACCTTGGAAAAGAGCTGCTGCTTATTGTCATTAGTTTTGCCTGTCATATTCTGTCATATTTTGCCTGAAAAAGTAATTTCAAAGGCGAGGTAGCACTTCTGAGTACAGTATATACTCCAAAAATCTTTCCTGGGCATTGCCATGTAGTGTGTGTGTGCGTGTGTGTGTCCACCGCTGACTCCCGAGAATTCTCTCCTCCAAACCCTCTGCTCTGTGCTTAGAAGCAGTTGGTGTCTCCTATGGCCCCAGGGAGAGGATGCGAATCTCCTAACTAAATTCTCCTGTTGAGGTCCTTTTCCTTCCAGCTTTCCGGCTTGGCCTCCACCTGAAGACCTTCCATTCCTATTCCCGAGTTCTGCTCCACAAGAGAGGAGATGGCAGTGTGTGTTGGGGGGGGGGACCCCGCGGCCACCTCCAGCTGCACCCCAGCCCCCTTTCCTCTGCAAGGGCGGACACCCTTCTGCTATTCCCCGTTCCTTCCTTTAGTTTGCTCTCGGACCGGAGCCTGTTCTCGAGTTGTACATTTTTCAAGAGTTTAACATCCACTCTAAGAAAATGCCAAGGAAAGACTTGGTCCGACATTAAGGAGCTTTAGTACTGTTTCAAACACTAAGTTAAAGTACTGTCTTCTTAGTTAGGTTTAATTTGGAAGTTATTTTTTTATGTTCTTTTGCCATGGACATCTCTATATTCAAGCGTGGTTAATTTTTTTGAATTTCACTAACGCCGACTCTGCCTTCACTTTAGCCTTACAGAGGAAGAGAGAACTGGAAACACCGAGAAGCAGGAAGCGCCCGGTGTCGGTGCTTTCGCAGGCGACACTGGAGCAGCGGCCCGTGGCCAGCCGTGACCTCCAAGGGCCGGGCCGCTGACGTCACGAACCGGCCAGGGCCGCGCCCGCGCCCGGGCAGTCGCCTCTGCCTTTGCAGGCTCGCTGGGTGGAGGGTGGGAAAGGAAGTTTTGTCCCGGCTGGAGGAAGAAATGAACAGGGCTGTGAATCATTCAGATCTCGAATGGGGTCGGCTCCTGTTGCTTGTGAAGGCGGGCGCGGGGGTTTGCCTCCTTTACCTAACCCTGTGATTCACAGCTTCTCAGAAATTTACATAATACAAGGGCGTAGATGTAAACCTAAAGGACAAAAATAATAATTCAACAGCTCATATTCCATTTTCGCACCATGGGCCTGGATATGTTCCCGGCGTTGGCACATTAGCTGATTTTCAGAGCTTTTTGCTCGCAACGGAGAACATCTGAACTTTCACACCACTGTTGAAAGGAGAGGGAAAGAGAAAGAGAATAGAAAAAAAGAAATTGGCTTTAATGATGCTGATTTAGATTTCTCAGTAACGGCAAAAGGTTTTAATAAATTAAGAACATATGCTGTGTACAAAAGACAGCAGGCATGGTAATAATTGGGGTCCCTCACTTTCCAAAGTATTTATTCCCCTTTTATTTGGCTGACATTTCATTCTAAGCAAAGCCTTACCCTTTAGTATTAATACAAAATTCCAATTTATTTCCCTAAATAAGTGGAGGCCTCAACATCTAGTGAAAGAGACCCTGTTGTCAACAGAGCTCCACTTGCCAGGTACAAAATACATGTTATCGCTGTTGATACTTTTCAAATAAGTTTTTTCCCCTTTCTGCCTTTGATTTAGATGCCATCAAAAAATCAAATTCTGGAGCCCCACTTGTTACTGGGTCCTTTTGAAAGGTGGAAAAAGGAAAGCTAGGGGCAGAGATTGTGAGATCCCAGTATCCTGCTATTTTGGCCAAGAGGAGCCAGCGCTGTGCCTTTTACTAGTGAGCCTGGTGTCCACATCTCTAGAAAGCTCCAGGGCACTGTGGGTGCACAGTAGAGGCCTCCTCCTCTCTTTTTGTTTAGGTTCTGAGTCTTGGCCATTTGAAATGAGAAATGGGACATTTTTCTTTCCCCCTTTTCTGCTGTCCACACTTTACTGTTGTCCTCCTCTAAAAAAATCCCTTGCAAAATTAACCGTATTCCCTAACAATCTAATCCCTCCATAGTTTGCAGTTATTTTAAGTTAATGTATAGAGGTTTCAATTAGAAGCTTTACAAGCAGAAATTCCAGAGGAGAAGATGCCTTCTTTCTCAAACGTAAGCAGTCTGGCCCTCACCTCACCCCACAACCGCTGCCTTCTAGATAAAGAATAAAATACAGCCCCTCTTTTCCCTTCCCATTCCTATCCTTTGAAAGTTGAATTCTTCAGGTATTTGTTGAAACCAAGAAAACCTTTTTCTTCTATTTAAGAAACTTCTTCATAAGTAATCATGGGGCCAGTTTAGCTGGGATATTTTGGGCGCTGGATAAATGATGCCAATTTCCTGACCAGTCTTGGCCTCCTAGCCTGAGTTCCCCAGTCAGGGAAGGCTGCACAGCTAGCGGATTCCTAGCTGTGGCAAAGGCTACTGTGATTCCTCGTGGCTTTCAATTGTTTTTCAATCAAAGCCTCCTTCATTCCTGAGAGGTGTTAGGATTGAAAAGAGATTTTAAAATAAAGCTACATACGAAAAGCTCTCATCTTGTTAAAAAGTTAGCTATAAACTTTTCCAAAGTTTTTAGACAACTACATTTAAAAACAACCCCTCTGCTCAATGGTAGATTTTAGGTTGAGTACATGGAAATGTTAAAGTACACATAGCAATCACATTTGCTAAATTATAATTTCACAACCTCAAAGGCTTTCCTTGTTCTTGGGGGCCTACTTTTCCACATTCAGTCCTAATCCTATATTCCCCAGGAACACCTTTTCTTCCTGCATATTCAGGAATTAGTCTTCACAAAAGCATTTCAAAAAAAAAAAAAATCTCAGTTTGGTGTTTGGTGAAGCACATTTCATTTCTTAAGCAGTTATCCATTTCTTTTTTTTTTTTTTTTTTTTTTTGTCGGTACCGGGGGTCGACCTCAGGACCTCGCGCGCCAGCAGGCGCCCTTGCCACTGAGCGATATCACCGGCCCTTTTTTCGTATGTGGGATCCGGGAGTCGAACTCGGGCCCTCGCGCTTCCCGGGCAGGCGCTTAAGCCGCTGAGCCATCTCACCGGCCCTCCATTTCTAAAATTAGTCAACTTTCACACTATTTCAGTCGTATGAAAAACACACCTAGTAATCACACAATGTGACAAAGACTGTACCACTTGAACGAATGATAATGAATGAGCTTCTTCAATACAATAACTTTCAAGTGTGTTTTAAAAAATTATTACCAAGCCACATGCAGCCTGGAGAAACTAATAAAAACCCTACCCTCCCAAATCTGCACCCTTACCTAGCTTTGTGGGTTTCTCTTTCCACTTTTGGAGATCCAGTCCTGCTGAGATCTGACTTTTTGCTATGTGACCCTCTATAATGAAATTTTCCCACTTCCCTGCAGAAGCCTCTTTCAAAGATAAAATTCATTTTGCTTGTTTGGTATGTTAAGGAAATGCCCTAAAGAATAAACGTCAGCATTTAATCAAGTTTTCCTTCTTTCAGTCATACTTAAGAGACACGTTACTGCAGGGCAGGTAAGGAGAGAGAGGTAGTGCTAAAGGGCAAACCAGAGTAGATTTAGAGAAGAGAATGCACTAATTTGACGTACCATTTTTAATTTTGGTATAGGGACATACTGATACCATGTGTTGCAGGTCTCTATAAACAAACATAGGCCAGGCTACGAAGAATAGCTGCTGTGTCTGATGGGTTTTGAAATCACCTTTTCATTTGAAATCAACTTGTCACTGAAGAGTAAGAATCACTGATCCTGGGGGAAGATAATGTAGATGGAGATGGAGGATTGGTGTAGAATGTTTATTTGTTGATTTCTTTTTCCGTTGCTCAGAAATAGGCACACAAATACAGCAACGATAGGGAGCAAACTATAGGGAGATTGAAACCGTCCTAGTATCAGAGTCCTTGGATCTGGGATTCAGAAGCTGCAGTTGGCTTCTCCAGTGTTCAGTTCCAGCCTCCTAGGGGCCACTGAGTGTCTTGCCTCAGCACTGCCAGGGCCCACAATTCCCACGCCACTGATGGGCTGGATGGTGACAGGTGGGTGCCCTCTGCCCCTCAATGGGCCCTTTTGCTGTTCCAGTTCTCAAGGCACCCAAGAAGTGCTGCCAGGTTAGTAGGGCTAGATGGCTCACCCTAAGCACCTGCAGTCTTTTTTTGTGATTGGCTGGTTTGTGATTGGTGTTTTCCCAGCACTGCTGGGAAACGTTAGGCAGTTTTGGGCTTCTGTCTTTGGCTTTGCACTTTGCAAGTGCTTCCTCCTGCTGAATTCCCCTTCCGGGAGGCAAGATGCCATTCTAGGCACCTTGGAAAATGTCTGAGCACCACTTCACCCCTGAAATTTCTTGGAAGTCAACCGCTGGCTACAGGCTGAGGCCTGGGATTCTTCAAGTGTGGTCTCATCCCCTTTCAGAGTCCCTTACCACCACCATCTCCAAGTGAACTCAGTGTACCCTCCTGATGCCTCCTATCCCTATGAGCAATGCCGGTAGTTTCAGGAGACCAGAGTTGGCTTGCCCTTCCCTCTCTCCTCCTCTCCCCCAACCAGCCTGGCCAGCTATATAACTCAGAAATTAGATAATTCTAACCACTGGGGCTGGGGCTGGAGATTTGCAGAGCTGAGAGTGATCCAAAAGGACCTGTACTAGCCCCAGAAAGAATGTGTGATGAGACCAGTGGTCTGTGTTAGTCTAAGCAGGCCTTCCATGGAGTTTCTTTGAAACTGTCATCATATTAAGACATAGTTAATAATGGCCATAAAGTCTCTAATCTTTACAGCAATCTTCCTTACTAAATGCCCATTTTAAAGAGAGGTTGAGTAACTTGTCTAAGGCCACAGTGCTCAGAGACAGGGAAAGTGTAGCTCTTGGTATTCAAACCTAGACTTTTCTAATTCTAAGGCCTAGGTTCACCTCGTGGGCTTTTGATGTGTACTCTGAGAGGCTGACGCAGGAGGATTGCAAATTCAAGTTCAAACCCAGCCTGGGCAAGTTAGCAAGACAGTCTCAAAATAAAAAATGAAAAAAGTAGCTCCATGGGAAGGCCTTGGGTTCAATCCCTAGTATTAAAAAAAGGAATTATTCTTTTAGTGGTCCAAGCTGCTGTCAGGTGCAAATATTTCTGATAGATAGTCCTTTAAATCAGGGTTTTTCTTCATTTCGGAACAGACCAAATTTCTTGCCTCACAGCCTCTTTGCTTGGTGGTACACACTCACACTCCGGTGCCTACTTCCACCTGAAACAACCACATACTGTACATGGACAGTCCCTGCTGGGCTGTCTCTTGTGACTTCTGGAACCCAGGCTTGGAGCTTTGCCCTCAGGCTGTTCCATCTCTGCTCCCCCAAATGTTAGTCGATGTCGCAGGGAAGGCAGCTCTAGGCAGCTCTGCACTCCACGTTCCCGGACAGCGGGGCGGCCCAGGGAAAGCTTCATTCCCAGCTCCCTATGGTGGGGCACTTTTGTGGCTGTCGCTGCTCCCAGTCCCTCTTGGCTACTTCCCTGCGGATCCAGCCTGTGGACTCAACTCCTCCGCAGCGAAGAACCAACAGCCTCGGGCTTTCCCAGGGTTCCCGAGAGCAGGATAAGAAGGAAAGAGGAGACCCACTTCCCAGCTCTTCCCTTACATACTGCTGGCGGTGGGGACTCTGGTAAAGACTGGGTGAGCCCTGAGATTTCACACCTCGGGCTTCCAAATTCTTCACAAAACAGGGGGCGCGGTGGGCCGAGGGCTGCAGTGGGGGCTGGGGGTTTCCGCACCGAGAGGCGCGGAGCGCGCGGGGCGCTCTCCCCGCGCGAGGACGCTCGGCCGCCAGCGGTGCGTGAACGCTTCTCGGGATCATCCATCCCGATCCCTCACTTCCCTTTAGGGACCCGGGCCGGGAAATTTCCATTTTATATTTTGGAACTAAGAAAAGCGACCAAGCTCTTGCTCTGATCTCCCCTCTCGGGTCCTTCGGGTGGAGTGCGGAAGCCCCCCTCTCTCGCCGCGCGCCCTGGGGGTGCGGGTCCCGGAAGCTCGGGGCGAGCTTGCAGCTTGCGGCTCCCGCCAGGGTCCCCGCAGGACTTTGCCCTCCTGCACCCCCACATGGGAGGAAAACCTCCGCAGCGGAAACGGGCTTCGGTGCTGTCCGAGCTGCGGCAACGTGGGACTTCTTTCCCTTGTCCACTCCAGCGCTCGGGTGAAGATGTGGAAGGCCCCGGACCCGCCCTGCCGGTCGCCTGGGGCAAAGGAGGGCGGTGCCAGGCCAGGCGGGGACCCTGGGGGGCGGAGTGGGGGCCCCGAGATGCTTTGCTGGGCGTTTAGAGCCAAAGTAGCAGGAAATCCCTTCTCCTAAGCAAGGGACAATGAGCGAGGGCTAAAGGGAATTCACGTGGAAAAATACGTGAATACAAGGACGACCCACAGCTGGAGCAAGGTTTTACCCTGACTCTCTGCTGGGCAGGGCCTTTTCTTTCCGGGAAAAGGCATTATTGTTATTTTTCTTCAACAAGTGTTTGCAGAAACTTTCCTTCTGGCTGGGTTAACAGACCCGTCCAAAGAAGGTATTTTTTTGCCCTTTCCCAAAATCTTTTAGGAGGCTAGAGCTATTTCGAGTTAAAAAAATGAATTCACTTCAAAAATTCTGCAACACTTGCTTGTTAGGTTTTCAACTAAACTTTTTTTTTTTAAACGTACTGTATTTTAGAGGATAACGCCAAATAAAACGTGGCTTCCTTTAATATAGACAAATACTTGAGCGTTTGTCTCCCCCCACCCCCGCCCCAACAATTATTAGGTAATTTTAAGCAATTTGCAGCCAGGCTGAAGAGAATTTCTGGGCAAAATCCCCCAAACCACTTTTCACTCTTTCTCAATTACTTCATAAAATTTTATTTTTTGTCTCAAAGGTCAGTACAGGTAGTCCTCATAAAAAGTGGAGAGCAGCTCCATGACCTGCCTGGACTGCTGTTGTCCTTGGATGTGCATCTGTGGGGGTGGGAGACAGGGAAAGCAGCCTTCAAAACTCTCCTAGGTGTGGAAGGTAAGAGGAAAGAACACCGAAATCTCCAGGGAACTTCCAAGAGGCCAGTAGGCAGGTGAGACAAGTTGTACCAGCAGCAAGGACCTCTGGACTGCAAATAATTTCCCCTACACCATCTGCATTCCGTTTTTTGAGTACTTTTAAATACTTTTTAAAAAAGTTCCAGTACAATTGGGTGGTTACCAGTAATTCACACTTTAGGACAACTAGATCAGTTACACAGAGATGAGCTATATTAAGGAAATGCCCATTTTATTTAAAGGAAAAAAAGGGAAACTGGGGACCACCCAGTAGTAGAACTTAGTATGAGTGAGGTTCTGGGTTCAATCCTTGGAGAGGTACCCGATAAATTTATGAAAAGTTATGTTCCAAATCTTTAGAAGTAAAATACACTGGATCTCTAAATTTGTTCACCTATGATGTTATAAATACTCAGGTACCCAGACTGGTCCACAAAAATCTGAGTTTAGGGTAGAATGACTGGACACATCTGAAGGCTCGAAGAAAAGGGTACTGAGTTTGGCAAAGGAGAAGAAAGGGAGGGAGGGCATCCCAAGACTGCCTTTCAAAAACACTGACTTTGTAGAATTCATCTCTTATCCAGGAAAGGAGAAGAAACTGTCTTGTTTCATGTTTATCTTGTTATCTTACCCCAGGACCTAAGAGTTGACCCCAAAGGATACTTACATAAAAACTGTGGATTACACTTATCTTGCAGTAACTGCCTTTATTTAAAACTTACTTATGAATGTAGCAGGTGTGGTGGTATGCTTCTGTAGTCTTATCTACTCCCCAGAGTTTGAGGCCAGCCTGGGGAACATAGTGAGACCCCAGTTCAAAAAAAAAAAAAAAATCTTATATATTGGTGCAGTAGCATAATATGCCAATGTATGTTAGGGAAAATTACCAAAAAAATCATAGAGAAATTACAAAGCATAATACTATTATCTTTCAAAATCCTAGCAAGAAAATATTTTTAGGCAATTACTTCTAATGATACCAACTCCTACTTAACATTACTGTACTAGCATTGTCCATAATACTAATTATTAGTTAACATTAAATACTAATATTAGCTAATCATATATACTATTTGAGTATGTAGTTAATATTTTTTCTTATGAATATATTCTGCCATGGCAATTTTTTTAAACCAATCTTTGTGCCTGCTTACTACAAAACACAGTTAATATATTTTGATTAAAAACAAAACATAAAAAACAAAAACACAGAGCCAAACACAAATATTTGTAGTACTGCAAACATCTTTTACTGCATTTAATCTATACAAGTCTAATAAATACAGAAGTTGTGATGACCAAATGGATTTTTATTGCCAGCAAGCTCTTAGAAGTAGGAGTACAATATGTTGATGGAAGCACACCTTGGAATTTCTTACACTTAAATGTTCAGAATGGAACAAGAAAGAAGTCCATTGGGTCATCTAGTCTATATTTGGGGTTGGTAGTCCTTTAAGCCCAGGATTACACCTGCAGACCAATTCAAGGTAATAAAAACCAAGGTTAAAGTTTTTATACACATCACAACACTGGCGAAATAACTACAAAACCAGCCTGGCACATAAATTATAAGCTGAAAGGTACACACCATTTTAACAAAGGTACGGTAGGGTTGGCACAGTGATTGGAAGTGGCTTCTCATGACGTGGTATTATGGAAAATACATGTTTCACTTTACACACAGGACACTGCTTTCATGTGATTACGGGGAAAAAAAGGTCAAATCTGCTTTAAAAAGAAAAAATTCATGTTTCAATCACAGAGTCAAAGCTCATCTCAGGTCAAGCTACACAAAACAGAATGATCTTCCAAAAAATACTTGGCATTTTTCCCTTTTACCTCTAACTTCAAATTTCTTTCTTAAAGAAATACAAGCATTTTTATTTGGTCAAGATGATAAATATAATTACAAGGACAAGGTAAAAAAAAAACAGTGTCAATGTCCTTTCTTCCAGTACTGCATGTCCTCAGGCCTCTTCTTCTTCATCACTGTCTTTCATAGTGATGCCCTGAAGCCCTCCTCCTTCAGAGACAGAGGCAGTGGCCTCTTCTACTGTGAGGCGTCTGTACAGAGTATCATAGGTCTTACTGTTCAGTGTTCCTTCCAATACCCCCTGCAATCGAAAGTCCCTGTAAGTTTTCTGGAGGAAGAAGAGAGAATTTGCTTAGATAAGTTAGATTACATGTATGTACGTAGACATGAAGAGTGATCAAAATATACAGTAAATATTTACATTGAAAAATTTATTTACAGTGAAAATCACATTGCTGTTAATCTCCCTCAAAATATTTGCTCTCACGTTGAACACATTTGTCCCAATGCTCACTATTCTCTGAAGCAGTTCTGGAAGTCCTTTTTCATGTGTGTCATGAGGTCTGACCAAAACAATGTTGAATGTCACTGCTGAGTGTCATACAATGGAAAAACAGGCTCATAAAAAAAAACTACAGTGTGTCCTCACCTACCCTTTCTACAGAATCTGGCACCATTTGATTTCTGGATCTTCCCCAAAGTCAAGATGACCATAAAAGGTAAACACCTGGAATCAACTCCGTACAAGGCAACCACAATAGTGCCGCTGAAGGCACTCACAAAAGAGGACTTCCAGAACTGCTCCGGAAAGCAGCAAGACCAACTGGATAAGCGTATTTAAAGTTAGATGTGTTTGAAGTATTTTGAGGTAGATTAATGGCAATGTATCTTTACTGTAATACACTTTTTTTTTTTTTGTGGGTACCAGGGGTCAACCTCAGGACCTCGTGTCCCAGCAGGCGCCCGTGCTGCTGAGCGATATTACCAGCCCTTTTTTTGTATGTGGGTACCAGGAGTTGAACTCAGGACCTCGTGCTTGCCAGGCAGGCACTTATGCTGCTGAGGTATCTCACCGGCCCTGTAATACACTTTTAAAATTAAACATTCACCGTATTTTTCGATCACACCTCACGTATAATTATATGTACTCAGTTGGCATTTAGAAAAACATCTTGGATAATCCACTAATGGATTCGGATTGTGGCTGCCCACATCAGTCATCTTGGTGATACATTTCTGGAATGTACATTTCTGGAGTGACTGACATGGAATAGTAGTACTCAGACTGTAATCACTATGAATAGATCAAAATGTTGTGACTATTAGGTGACAAATTTGTTCCCCTCAAAACATTAATAGTTGAACTGCACTGAATTTACTTACTGTTTGCATAATCTGTTACAAAGATAAAATGATTTGTATGTACATATATTTTCAATAAGAAGAAATTCTTAGTATTTCAATTGGGAGTATTTCAATTAACATTTCATTTTATAAAATGCATCATTTTGGGGAGCAAATGTATTGAGGGAGAGGCTAATCCTATTATCAGTAAAAGAAGTTCACACTCTAAGAATGTGTGAATTCTTAAATGTATTTACATGTACACTGGGTAAAAAAAAATTTTCCCCCCACAAGGTAAAAATTTTGTATACCAAAATGTCTGCACGAATTTCACCCTATTTCTTTGAAATCCCCTTAGAATGGGAAGGGTCAAATTCTGGCATAAAGCTTCCACAGATAGGATAATGAAAGAAGTATTTGCATTTCTGTAAAATAGTAAAATTTATATGTTGTAATTATCATTCTTATAACAAAAATAGAATATATATATATATTTACAGTGATTCTAAAAACCTCTTCTGTGGCACTTAAAATATGTAAGCTATAAGGCTTCTCTGATATTTACTTTTTAAAGAGATTATCTTTACATATTTTCCATGACTAAGGGAGACTGGTATATTATTATAGGTATTATTCTCAATTTTTAAAGTTGGAGACAAAAAAACTAAAGTTAGTTAAAGGGAAAAGCAAGGAACAAATGAAGTTATCATGTTCTGTGCAAGCACTCTGAAGGCCTTCATTAAAATTCTTTCTGAGATGTTGTCTTGTTATGTTCCCCAGGCTGGCCTTGAACTCCTGGGCTCAAGTGATAGTCCTACATTAGCCTCCTGAGTAACCAGGACTGCAGACCTGTGCTACCAAACTCCACCTTTGAAGACCATTTTTAATGCTAAACTTTTTTCACAGGGCTCCTACTGTCCTCTGTTACACTGAGAATATTAAGCAGCCAGACAAACTTCAATAGATTGGCCCAAAGAATCAGTACATATCAATATGCCACTAGTGTGTTCTAAGTGATTGTTGGAGGTTTTTTTTTTTTTTCCCCATTATTTGCACTTAATAGATGAAAAAAGTCAAATAAGAAGGAAGAATACTGCACTTCATGTCTCAATAAGTAACTCTGGTAGCTGGAAATTATCAATAAGAAATGCCTGATTTCATTGAACACACGAATATGTTTCTAATACTTCTATCATTACAGAAAATACCAGAACAAAACTGAAACACTTGAACTGAAGGTACTTATTCACACGAGTTAGGAAGTGCCTGTTAATCCCCTCATTTAACACACCTAGTCTCTACTAACAGCCTTCTGGGAAAAACAGACCATTATAAGGCAGTGGGAGCACTGGGATTTTCACATTTTATTATCCTGTCTTTTCTCACTTAACTGATGTCCATGTTATCATTCCAAATTCAGAAGCACCATGTAAATTATAAGGGTGGAGGATTATATATTTTTTATTTGGATAATCATTTGATATAAATGAAATTCATATTTGAAAAGTCAATGTCAAAAATGAATTGAACTCCGAGGAATGTTCCGAACGAGTATGATTTAGATTGAGAATTTTTTTTCTCAAATGATCAAACCTATTTTTCCTTAAATTTTAATAGTTTAAGATGTATTTGATCTACCAGCTTTGTATTCTCCAAGTTGAATAAGCTTATGATGATAAAGGCATACGCTTATGCTGAGTCATAAATCATGACTAAAGTGATACTGAATGATGCCAAACTCATGGTAACTCACATTAAAACCAGTGAAGTAATTCTGAAAGGCAAATTTTGTCTAGAGAATCTAGTAACTAATATGAATTGTATTATTACCACAGAAATTTGTGTTCAAGCCTATTATTGTAGTTAGATTAAACATACTGTACATCAAGAACACAAAACATTTACTGACAGATGAAATAAAGTATTATTGTCTCACTGACATGCATTTGTCTTTCTTATTTTATTGGAATGACTTCCTTTAGACTAAGTTGGCTAGGACAGATTTTAATTATAGATTTGCAATCCTAAAAGCTTTCTAATTTATATACAATTAAAACAATGTCTTTATTCTATTAGCAAGCAATAGCCAACTCACTCTGTCTTAAATTCACAAAATATTATCAACACTTGAATATCCTCCCTGTTATCCTCCCTGGCTGCCACAATAGCTTGGTCAGCTCCTATTTAAGACAAGTGCCTGCCCCTGTGTGCTGCTCTCTTGTCTTCTTTTCTCCTAGCAAAAGAGGCAGCTGATTTATGGTAACTGCTTTTAAATGCCTTATGGACATTACTGAGAACATAAATGCAACAGCCACTCTGATTTTGGGGGGACTGTATTTTCTCCTTTCCCAAATAAATCAATCTGATGTTAAAATTTCACACGTAATTTCAGAGACCTTGATTTTTTTTTTTATGGAAATCTTACTGGTCTTTATTTTTTCTTAGTAAGCAACATAAGTGAAGCAATTAGTGTGTAAGCATCTTTATAGGGAAGTTGGCTATCAACAATTTTGATGACCGGTGGGTCTCCATGGCCACAGGAGAAAGGCAAAGCTTGTGAGCAGTAAGGACTAGAATGCTAGCGTTCAGTAGCTTAGCTCTGGGTAGAATGCACCACTGCTGCAACACGCAGGCCAAGTCCTTGGAAGAAAAATATAATTTATAGGCCTTTACAGTTCTGCATTTGTTGCTTTTTAGTAACCTTGCTTTCTGGCGAGGGGTTTTGAGACAGGGCCTCACTACTGTAGCCCAGGCTGGCCTTGAACTTTCATCAGTCTTCCAGGCTCAGCCTCCCAAGGGTTTAATAATAACTGCTTAGATATTCACTGGGAAATGATCATTATGAAAAAAAAACACCACACTGATTCTGAAGAATGAGAGATATATGTATGAAATTGGTAACGTTTGTTCTTATTTAAAGTAGGGAAAAACCAGAACATTAAATTCACCAATTCACCATGATTTTCATTGTGAAGAGAATGATTTTTAATTATTAAGAGAGATTTATGTGTTACTTAAATGTGTTAAAGCATTGGCTAAGCCTGGTGAATGCTTACAAAAAGTAAAACATTTATGAAATAAGATAAACTGCACTAGCTGTGTGTGGTGGCCCATGCCTGTAATCCAGCACTAGGGAGGCTGAGGCAGGAGGATCACTGAGTTTGAGGACAGCCTGGGCTGCAAAGTGAGATCCTGTCTCAAAAAACCAAAAAACAAACAAACAGGACTAGAGTACAATGAAATGTTACTGTATAATTCATAATAATAATAATAATTATTGTTTTGCAGTACTAGGGATTAAACCCAGGGTCTTCACACAGAGCTACATCCCCAGCTCTTATTTTCATTAATTAATTAATTATTCATTCATTCATTTATTTATTTATTTTTGCGACAGAATCTCACTAAGTTGCCAAGTTGCCCGGGCTGGGATCGAATTTGCAATCCTCTTGCTTTGGCCTCCCAGAATGCTGGGATTATAGGCATGCACTTTCCACACTCAACATAAAATTGTTCTCTTACGTTAAAATATTCACTGGTAGGGGCCGGTGAGATGGCTCAGCGGCATAAGCGCCTGCCTTGCAAGCGCGAGGGCCCGAGTTCGACTCCCGGAACTCACATACGAAAAAGGGGCCAGTGATATCGCTCAGCGGCACGGGTGCCTCTTGGCGCGTGAGGTCCTGAGCTTGACCCCCCTGGTACCCACAAAAAAAAAAAATTCACTGGTATAAATACTTAAGCTCTAGTCTCAGCAAATATATGTATACATTATTAACTATAGTCACATTGTACACTTTGAATATATAAATTTTTATTTGTCAATTATACTTCAAAAACCTGAAAATAATTTCACTGGTGCTTGGTTTTTAACTACAAGCATGTGTGAAAATGAGAAAAGAAATAATTTTGAAGAAACAAATGGTGGGCAAATAATAAATGGAGATTTTAATTCTAAAAACAAAATAAAAGAACTTAACAATCTATCAGCTAATACCAGTTGGCTGAGTATGTAACTTCTGACATCCTGAATAAAGTAGACATTAGTTAAAAATGGCTGACAGATAAGGGTAACCAGCTAATCCCAGTATGGATCACTGTCCAATATAGACTGTAACCTTCCAGGTGTATTTGGAAGGTTAAAGCATTACCTTAATTCTCTTTGATGAAAAGCAAACTTTATTGAAATCCCTCCAAGTCACATGCATAGAAACCAGGAAGAAACAAAGGAGAACCAAGTCAAATAGAATGCATCATAGTTTGCTTTCACTTTCTTTGTGAAACATATATGTGATGTCTGGTAAAAAGTGTTTTGGATCAAAGTTGTTTTGTCTGTTGAATGTATTGTGTAGCTACAGTATTAAAAGTTTTGGTGGCAGTAATTTTACTTGCTACTTGTGACTAACCACAATTACTATTATTATATTATATTATAGATCTAGTTCTACAGTCCAATAGATTTGCTTATTTCTGACTTTGAAACAGAACTTTCTGTTTGTGGTTCTGTCTAACTTGTGATAACCTGTGTATCTATAGCACAAAACAATTTGTATTAGGCCATAGAGTACAAAATAATGAAGGAAAAAATGTAAAGTGCATTAAAAACAACTTTTAATGTTGTAACAGAGATTCTCTTTGGTATGTGTTAGAATCCTCTGAAGGCCTGATTAAAATAGTGACTGTTGGATCTGACCCTTGATTCCTGACTCCATAAGTCTGGGCTAGAACCCAAGAACTTGGAGTTCTTACTTGTTCTAAAGTGATGCTAATAATGCTAGGACAGGAACGACACTTTGAGAAACCCTGCATATATTGTGTATACACACATACCCATAATGTGTAGGTGTACTACACATTAGATGGCGTTAAAATGGAAGTAAAGGTCTTCTGTTTAAAGAAAGTTGATTCTCAGTAGCTTAGAGTTATGTTCTCATCTATGAGGTAGTTTTTCCTATGAAGACTTTATCTTGGGATACATTTTTTGCTTCTATTAGAATTTACAAAAATTATGTCGAATAAATATATTATTTTAAATCTCCTATTCAATAAATATAACATATAGGTTATGACCTTTTCCCTTGAAGGGCAAAATCAAAATGGCCTCGTGAACTTACATGACATCTTTGCTGGTGGTTTTGGATGGTCTCCAACATTCGAATTGGTCATCTTTTACATATGAGAAGGGGCATGGTTCCAACAGAATTTAGGCAGTGACAATGTGTTACCTTTATACCAGAATATAATAAAATAACTGAGATTCTCCTTACTCTATTCCCAAATACAGTTCAAAAGCCCTCAGAATGATACATGATCCTAATAAATACAAAGTAAATGTATTCTGGGAAAATACTTTTTTCTTAAGAAAATTAATGCACAGCTATTGTGGACCCACTACACTTAGGTAAATGTGCTAGGGGATTTATGTACATTATCTTAAAATGTGATTGCTTGCTAACAAATATTCTTTTATTTATTAGTGCAAATAAATACATTTATGTTCAGTAATCTAAAGATTACTTACTAAAGTATTAAGTTATGCTGTGTGTTTACATTCACATTTTGTGTAAGAATATCTTGCCATTATTCTTTATAGCTTGATGGGCAATTCACATCTAAACACATTTTGTTTACCTTCACAATCTTGATGAGAGTCTTCAGTTGGTAAATATGAAGCTGGAGGTCTAATCTATCGGCCAACCACACGCAAATGACTTTCATGGAATTGCTGTACCATTGCTGGAAAGAAGGATGGGGGCAGAGAGGAGAACAAAAAAGAAAAAACTCTCTGCAGTATTCATTTAACAGATTCGGTAATGAGGGGGTAGTGAAACATTCTGAAATGACCACAGATAAGCACTTAAAGTCAATAATGCTATAGTTTCCTGTAACAGAATTGTATGTTTTGCTAGAAAATCTGCTAAGTTGACCTGGGCTGTTCTTTACATGAATTAACATTACAGTCTTTCAGCTGTAACATATTCATGGGAAATAGTGTTTTTGCACTTTGCAGCCTAGTAGACTGCTTTGTAATTTTTGCATAACAATGGGTATTAAATATACATTGTAGGACCAAATAGATGGCTGAGCAGCAGGAAAAAACAGGTATATTATTTTGAAAGCAAAATTTCCTATTGGCTTGGATGTTATACAAAAGATCAAATAGTGATGTGTTATGATGTAAGCCACGTAGTCAATACCTAGAAATAACATTTTGAAGGACTGATGACAAAAAATATCCACAACTTATTAAACAATTCTTAGTCATACCTTTATCTACTATTAGTTAAGAATTTGCCAAGATGTTTAAAACCATCTAAAATCAAAATTTATTGAGATCATAGGAAGAAACACTATCAAGATGGAATTCATGTATAAAAACCTTAAAACAATGTCAGCTGACTAGATTATGAAAGGTAAAGATCAGTTTCGCTTTGTAAGTGTTTTTGGAGGATTTATATTTTTTCTCTGTTTATTATAACTCTGAGGAACATACTGAAATTGTTCTCTAATATACTTTCTTGCTCCTACATAATATACGAGAAGGAAAAATAGAAGAAATTTTGTTACCTATTTTCAAAGAAAGGCAACCTAGCATTAATTGTGACATTTTAAGGGATTCGGCGATTATGTGACAGAGCTAGGTTTATGTAACACTGTAAGAATAACGGTACTATATAGATCACAGAGAAATATCAGTACCCGTTCATCACATAGGAAATGACAAAAGAGTTCTTGAAAGAGATTTTGTGTCTTGTTTGCATATACAAACACAACAACAGTACCAACACCCATATTTTTAGGTATTTAAACACAGAAAAATATCTTAAATATTTTTTCTACATATAGCAAAACAGTAAATTTAATCACTTAAGAGGAATCTTAAGTGATGCAAGTGTGAAATTTATCTGGACTTGTATTTATTAATATTGTTCAAATACAATTTAGTATAAGGAATGGTATTTTCAGGAAAATTAAAAATGACTTTCACATTTCATCATTCATTTCTATTAATTTGTTAGAATACTGAACTTATGTACTTAAAATGAGATAAGAAAATTTAAAATAACTGACTTCTAAGTATTATCAATCAAATGGATGACTGAAAATGTTACATTTTTAAATTGTGAGTTAGACTGTGATTTTTAAAATATCCGTTACTCATGCACCTAGTTTTGCTCCTTCCTAGTGAGTACTTTTTAATTTTTCAGGACATATCAAAATATCACAAATAAGTTTTATAAAATGAAGTTCCTACACTCCTAAAGTTCTTAAAAAATAAACCCCTAGTGAATTCAGTATCTTAGATGAAATGTTAAATCCCAAAGTCTTGTATATATAAATTTTAATTTCTGACATTATTTAAATTCCATACTTATTTATTTCAAATTATTTATAGCCTCAACCATTTGAGATCAATTTTACTACAGGTAAACACAGGCACTGATTGGCAATATTGAATTGAAAATGCTAAATTAAGATTTTCACCCCATGCCACTTTCCAGATACTCTGAAAGTTCAAATGTGAAAATGTATATGATTTTTGAAAATTAAGCACTTTTTAAGGGATAGTAAATTTTTTTCTGTTAAAGAACAGAAAATATTATATATTGCACAAAGTCTAGCATAACATACTAGTTAATCTGTTAGACTATACGATTTTTATATACATGGGTAAGTTATATAATTTGAGGGAAATGAAAATATTTTTCTGAAAATTATTCCACGTTTATGTTCTTTAAAAAATCCTTACATAATAAAATTAATTTAACTTTGTTTCCCATTATATATAAATGATACTTACGATTGATAACTGAAAAGATATTTAATGTAACACAGGAATTATTAATATAGCTTCTACACAGTGCCAATATTATGATTTGAGAGAAAATAAATTTGGGAATAAATTTTTCTAAAGGTAAATATAAAAAGAGAGAAAAAGATCTATTTTTAAGTAAAATTTTTAAAGCTACTTTGCTATCATCTTACTTTGAAGGCAAATTATTCTACAAAGAAAAGTCTCTAAGAAAAATTATTGTATCAGATGAGAATGCCCATTTTTGGTTCCTAAGTCAAGGCATTTTGAAGAAGCATTGCAGCTAAATTACGCAAATGATTAAGGGAGACCAGTAGCTGAGCTCAGAGTGCAGCCTGTGCTGCCACTAAGAGTGGACGAACAACATCAAGACCCATTACACCAATGCTTTCTCATACATGGGGAACATTCCCTACCCCCAACGAACAAAACCACACACAGAAACCTCTAGCACCTTCCTAGTTCCAGGGCTGGAATTAATATCTCCTTTGTTATGCAGTTTAAAGTATAGTGGCCCTGTATTTTCAACTTGAGAAAAGTCAAAATTTGGACTAACTTCGTGTCTCTTGTCAAACCAAACCAACCCCCCAAAATCAAACAAACAAACAAAAACTTGAAAAAGGTGAATGTGCAGTAAAGTGTGAATGTTAGGAAATGCTTTTTCATTTTAGAAAAATTAATTTCATAAAATAACTTGGGTGACTATTTGCTTTTCCCTTCAGGGATGGTAAGGAAGGGGGGCACGAGCCTGCCCCGAAGCCAAGGGCATGGCAGTACCATTTTATTCTTTGCTTTGGTCTGCTCAGGAATAAAGCAGTAACTGTATATTTTACAATTTTTTCTACATCAATCCATGACAGCAGCCTACCACTTTAACAAAAAATATGGCTTTCTTTTTTTTCCTTTTTGTGGTTCATTCAACTCCTGTAAGGGCATGCATTACTCACTTCATTTTCTTGAGATATCTCTTTTAAAGGAAAAATAAAAGAAAAGGAAAGGCTTGGGTTGACTCTGTGAGACCCTTGTATTTATTCACACTTATTGTGCATGACTGTAGACTGGTAAATCATATTAGCAGCCTGTCTCCCCATCAAGCTGCTACTTGCTTTCCAGCCCTGGGAAGGTTCAACAAATCAACAGGAGCACGGAAAACAGAACATCAGTCTAATCTAGTGTTTAAGGTGAAGTTTTCAAACCCAATCTAAGAAGATCTTTAGAGCAAGCAACAAGCTGAAGGGCTCAGAAGGTGGCATTGACAATGAAAGAGCGTTGAAATATTGAGAAGCGCAGCACTTGTGCATTTTTAATAACAAGAGGGTCAACAAGGACACAGCTCCCTCAGTGCCAGGAGCTGCCACTGCCTATGGAAATTGCCACACTAGGGCTATAAACGCTCGCAGTTCATCAGCTTTCTTAAACAGTTCATCAGCTTTCTTAAACACCCTGAACCCCCTCAGTGGACCTTTAGTCTTGAATTAACAAACCAAAGCAATGAAAGAGGGTGCAGTCTGAATGGCTGGCATTGATCCCCAACTGTGTCAGCACTGCTACAGGCCCTGAAAAACTCTCTCCATTGTCAATAGAAATTGACAAACCTCCTCTCCTAAATAGTGCAGCTGAGCCGGGCGGGCTCCACGCAGCTGTAAAGGGCTCTGCTCTTGGGGACGGGGAGCACTAACAATAGAACAAGCATGAGCTCTTTGTCAGTCTCAGACTCGGCAATTTTCTAACAAGGATTAAAGTTGTTTCTCCGCAGAGCTGGTGAAAAGAGATTTAGCAACATACCGTGCTTTCTTCATGCAAGTTAAAGAGAAGTAGTTAAGGAATTTCATTATTCTGTTGACTGGTGGAAATACAAAACAAATATATTAAATATGCACAACTGCATTTTCCGGCCTAATTTATATTTTGAGTATGATTCCATTAAATATAACACTTATCACCTAAGAACAAGCACTGCACATTTATTTTGGGAATTTTTTTTTTCAAAAGTCCAGCTGCTTGCCACCTGGAATGAGGTCTCAATACATACTAATGCACAATGCCTTTACACCCTCTGAGGTTGATATTCCTAAATCTGAATCACAAGACCCCATAGGGTTTATATATCACAGCTGCTTCAAGTAAATGATTTCTGTCAGAATGTGGCTTCTGATGATGGCAAGGTAAAAATAGATGCTTAGCTAAGGCACAAATCTGTGATATATTTTCTGCTTAAGTGTTTAAGTTTTTTATTGATTATGAATTGGCACAACTGGTTGATATATTTTTATTCTTCTCCAGCTATGCTTATCTCAGGTGAACAACAGAAAGAAAGAAAGAAAGAAAGAAAAAGAAAAGAACCAATACTTTTTAGTGCATTAAGATGTAGTATGGCTAAATTTCTACAATATATATGTATTTTCTCACTTATTTCAAGAGAAAGCTGTTTTATGAGATAAGTCACTGTACTGAAATCAACACCTAGAAAATTTCATCTTAGGAAATAGGTACTTTTTAAATGTAAAGTTGAATCGAATAAAAAACAAACAATATTTTTAAAAGGCTAAGTAAAGGTTTTGATGGTTGAGAAATACAAGCCATCCTTTAGTGGTGTTAGAGACCAACAAGAAATTTGGAAATATTTATGCCTTATAGTTTCACCACTACTGTACATTAAAAAGTAAGTGTAAATGCTTCATTACTCATTGAGTGCTCCTTTTGTCAACAGTACATCTATTTAATTTCATTGAATTTGTGGCTCCCTCACTCATTTTCCATTTCTAAACACTCAAATGTAAATTTGATGCTAACAGTAAGTTTGATATAACGCCCCTCTCCCATTCAAGGCATCACTCTGATACTACCATATCTTGGTTCGCAACACGCTCCAAAAGCAGAAGCATTCTGAAAGTTTTAAGTGTGAGATTTTTGTTGACTTAGAATTGGATGAAGAGAGATATTTAAGGAAAACTGAAAGAAGTCTATTTACAGCTAAACATTCAGGAAGTGTTCAACCCTACTGATACCTACATTCTCAGCTAGGCCCAGAGGCATTCTTCGGGGGGAGAGGGCAGAGCTTTGTGGACACAGCAGCTGAGGACTGGCGTGTGAAGGTACAGCGGGGGAGGGCAGGTAGTCCTAGCCCTTCTTGCTCTACTATTTGCTTGACTGAATCTGTCAGTTGACCTGTCCATGCCTCTGTTTTCTTACCTATCAGATGGGGGGACACTGTATGCATCTAGCTTTAACATAAGATTCTTGTGCTCAACAGAAATACTGTGAATTTAGATTTGACTGTTAGAGGAAAGGGCACGATGAACTTGTGATTCTTGTAAAAACGAACTGAAAAACAAAACTGTCATTCTTTTGGTTTTTATATGCTTCTTCAATATAGCTTTATTCTTCCAGAATGGGAAAAAAAAAAAAAAAAGTCCAAGTCAAGAGTTTTAGAAATTTCTACTGAGTGTATTTTTGTTTTTGACTTATTCATTTTGGTCTCTTAATGAAACAGTCATATTATAAAAATGAAACAATAAAGTGTAGTAACAAATAAAAAAGATTTATAAAGAATTGTTTTTATTACCCTCCTTTTCTTCCTCTTCTTCCTGCTCCTTTTTTTTTTTTTTTGTTTTGTTTTCTTTTTTCAGTACTAGGGATTTGATCTAGGTTGATTTAGGGTCTTCACACTAAGCTAAACCACAACCCTTATTTTTTGAGAGTGTTTTGCTATGTCATTAAGTTTCCCAGGCTGGTCTCGAACTTGCCTCGGATTTCCAGATTACTGGGATTACAGGTGTGTGCCTCCTTGCTTGGCTTATTATTCTTATAAATTCTGATTATAAAGGCATTTGAGGGCCGGTGAGATGGCTCAGCGGCTTAAGCGCCTGCCCGGCAAGCGCGAGGTCCTGAGGTCGACCCCCCGGTACCCACAAAAAATAAAAAAAAAATAAATAAATAAAGGCATTTGAGTTATTTCCATGGGAAGTTCCAGTGGATGTCAAAATTTTCTTTAATTCTTACAATAATCCTGAAGTAGATATTATTATTTCCATTTTACTTATCTGGAAACTAAGTTTATATATGGAGAAAACGGAGTTTAGAGTCAGTAATATACTTTTTTTTTTTTTTTTTTTTGAGGGTACCGGGGGTTGAACTCAGGACCTCGCACGCCAGCAGGCGCCCATGCTGCTGAGCGATATCACCGGCCCTTTTCTCATATGTGGGTACTGGGAGTCGAACTCAGGACCTCATGCTTGCCAGGCAGGCGCTTATGCTGCTGAGCTATCTCACCGGCCCAGTAATTTACGTATTTATGTTTGTACAACCAATATATTAAGAGGCATGGTAAAGATTTCTCTCTAGAGTCAGCGTCTGTAACTACTATGTTATGCTATTTTCCCTTAGGAAATAGTCTGCATTTAGATCTGTCAATAAAATCTCTGATTCTTAGTTATTTGATGCTCATAGAAGAAAACTAAGAAAACAACTACCATTCCTAGAGGTTCCTGAATTATGGTACAGGATTCTCTACAAATTCAGGAGCTATCTTTTAATTGTTTCAAAGAAGCTAAATTTTCTTCCAGGTTGAAGCAATTCACATTCCCAAAGAACAAACATACCTTTAACTCCAATAATGAAATGTGTAATATAAGTAAATTCTTTGAAGAATCACACTCCATGTTAGATAACCGAATGATTATATGCCATACCTCTCTTATATATGCTCTTTTAAAGGTTTGTTTAAAGTGTCCTATCTCCTAATGCTTAAAAACACTGGGAGACATTTTATTTTCACTGTAGTGAAATAGTACAATGTGTAGAAAAGATCCTTGGTTCATGAATAGTGAAACTATATACTATATGGTCTTCTTAATTTTTTTAACAGTAGAGAGAAGCATTTAATTCATGTCTATATTTTTATGAGCATTATAATTCTTAAGGAAGAGAAAATGTAAAAGTGCTAACATGGGAGTGTTGGCATATAGTAGGTGCCCCAGAAATGCTTGTTGACTACTGAACACATTGTCTTGGCAGTTTCACTGTTTCTCCCTTTGAAAGTCCATGACCATAATAACTGAGGTAATTTCAGGTGCATTAGATCCCATTCAGTTACACAGAAGAATAAGTGACATCACAGGACAAATTCCATAAATTGGAAGCTGTATGAGCTGTGGTCAGTTCACTACCCTTTCATTAATCCAAAATGCCCTTCATTCCAAACTATCCTAAAAGTAATAATAAATTTCTTGACACTACACACGGGGTACTAAAATCAATACTGTGCCATATTCTTATCATCAAGTAGAGAAACGTCTGTAAGTTTATTCTGCAGCTCTTCTCTTGGTCCTAAAAAGATTAATGACTATAAACTGAAAATTTCAGATAATCACTTATTCCACCCTCCTCATCCCTACTGTTACCAATGACAGGATGCAGATTGGCCTGGTTAACATTTTTGAGTGAAATGATTAACTAATGGTTTTGGCTGATTCAGGAGTCAATCCAGTTACAATGGTGCCCACACCAGTGCAGGGAAGATACATCTTTTAAGAATGATTCATTTGGGGACTATGACATTTTCATCTGGCTCAATCACTCATTTTGAATACTGTATACAATACTGTATGTATTTTGGTTAAAACTGTATTTTAAATCAACATATGTCCCAATTAAAGATACAGTGAACACATGCAGCTGATACTAAATGGTACAACTTAAGTTTCAAGATAAAATCTAGGCCACTAAATGAGTTGTTAGCATTTCTTTCCACTTCAGTTTTCTTGTAACAAGGGGGAATATTTCAAAATATCTTCTTGAGAGTGTCACAGGCCTTGTAGTAGACAACTGCCTCTGTGTCTCTAAGTCATGGTGCGCTGCTGCAGGAACCATTTGCAGCAAGCTGAATGATCCGAATCTCTGCCACATATTAAGCTTTCTATACTTGTGGAATCTTGGTCTGCCATTCCTTCAGTCTGGACTTCCATTTTCAATGTCATCCTCCCGCCAGATTCACGTTAGCCTTTCAGACTCATCTCATCCATTATCTCTGCTATGAAACCAATACTATTTGTTACCAGGGAGAATTAAGTGCTTCCATATTTTCTGCTTCTAGCTTTCTACCTAGGTGTCTATAAGATTGTGATATAATGTAGCATATCTGTCTTAATATGCTTTGAGTATCCACAAGGCCTTAACTGACCTCTACTTTTACTGCTCTCCAGTCCCTAGAAAAATGTCTGGCACATAGCATGTATTATATATTTGTTGAAGGATTACATGTTTCTAATTATTTGTAAATATAAATGATATGTATAAAAACATTTTATATTTTATATGTATTTTATTTATATTTTAGGCATCGACAGAACTCCTAGCCTTACTATTATTATATATATGTTATACTGTATATAAATACATAAAAGTAATGGCAGGGCAGCTTTTCAATAGGAAAAGGAAAGATGTTTAATAGAGCTAAATTCACAATTGACTGGAATCACATTTCATTAATAGTAACCATTTGTACATGTTCAAATTATAGAAATTATCAGAAAGGAAACAATTCTATTGGCTACAGAAACAACACAGGACTAAAATTGAGCTTAAAATGTGACAGTCTAATTCATTTTAGGTGATGAGTGAAATAAAGAAGGAAATACTAAAAACTAATAAATTCCGTATCTGTCTCCACGAGTGCCCACATACATACTCTCGCACACCAAGATATGCTGATACTACAGGTTCAGGTGCTGCTGTGCTCATGCTGGCTGGCCCTCCAGAGGCTGTGCCCTCAGCAGGAACTGCCCATCCCAGCATATGCTCTGGTGGACTGAGACCCACTTCTGTAGGATCTCAGGCTGTGGGGCATAACTGAGGACACTGCTAGCTATGCAGCATGCATATTGTCACTATTTAGTGACGTGTCCTGGATACCTTCTATACTTGTTTGCTTGCGAGCTGTTTTTATAGAAAGGCAGAAAATATGGTTGCTGTGGGGACATTCATTCTGTTTGAGTGTCTTAGTTTTTGGGCAAAGGACCCAGGACAGCCGGGTATGATTGAGTTCGAGGCCAGCCTGAGCTGCAAAGTGAGTTTAAGTGCAGCCTGAACTACATAAGGAGACCCTTTCTCAACACCCCTCTGAAAAAACCCCAAAAGAGAAAAACCCCAAAAAACTCACCCAAAACCAAAACCGAAACCGAAACCAAACCAAACAACAACAACAATAACAACAACAACAACAAACCTAGGGCAGAGACATTGGGAAAATGTAGTCTGATCCTGAAAGTCAGGGCATTTGATGTTACGAGTACTGGAACTAGGTACAAATCATGTTGATGCTAAATTTTGGGCAAATTTCCAATTATTCACTTGAAAGAAGTAAATAACATGGATAATCACTATTATTTATTTGAAAGGGCATATGATTTTAATTATGTGTAGTATTTTCATTTGAAAAAAATCTGTGAGTATTTATTCTGCAGGTGAAAAAGTGAAACATTATGTGGCAATTAACCATTTCTCAAGAAGAGCCACTTGGTCACCAGAATGTGAGCTCCTCAGGGCAGGGAATTGGTCTGTCTTGTTTAATACTGTAGTTCCAGCTGTTAGCACAGTGAGTGATCCTCAGAAATCTTTAAAAAATACTAGTTGGATAATAAAGAATAACAAAAGGGAGTTCTCCCTGCTCTAGTTAGAATCTTGTGGTGTCATTATGACACATATATCAAACTATAGTGGGACAAAACCAGTCCCTATCACCTGAATCCTAACATTCACCACCATCCCTTACACATGGTAACTGAATGGTGAAATATTTGTTTTCTAGACTCTTTACATGGGAAACATCATCTGAATGGATACTCTCCATCAATAAACATATATGAATAGGACTAATGAAGAAAGCCAATGAAAAAATATAAAGACTATATACAACCAGATTTATGGAGATGAGTAAAGCAGAAGTATTAGAAATCTATGCATTAGAGTGCATAAAAAGAAATAAGACTTGAAGGAATGTTGTTCAGCCACACTCAAATACTGCATCCTATTCCTGACTTTACATCCTCAGCATGACTGAGAACACTTTGAGAAGTTTCAAAGGGGAGCCACAAAGATGATTAAAGGGCTAGAAATAGGGCCTGTGAAGAGAAGTTAAACAAATAGGGATTATTTATCCTGGAGTAGACAAGTATGACAGGTGCCTTAATAACTGTCTTCATATATAGGAAGGATTATTTGCTAGAGGATGCTGGCTGCCTGCTTTTTGTTCTCCAGTGAGAGGAAAGGGTGAAATAGGTTTAAAATGCAAGTATAAAGAATTTAGATGAGGTGGGGGTAAGAAATTTCCTTTTTTCAAACCAAATATTTTGCTCTCATTACAACAGTGAAATTTGGATGGTTCTTGGATAGGGTTGGGCTGAGATTAGGAAGTACATGGGTCTTTTTAGGTATTTCTGTTCTTTAAAAATTATTGTTTCATAATTTCCTGTCAGTGCATTCAATAAACATGTTGAATGATGGTTTAGCCACAAAAGCTTCTTCCTTCCACAGATTTCTTTTAGTTGGAATTAGTCAATAGTGGCAACCTAGCTGCCACTGCTGTGCCCATGTGTGACTAGTGCTGACCCTGCAGAGGGGGCCGTAGAGAGGACTCGAAAAGGAGGTGGTCCACAGAGGGGGAGTACAAAAAGCCACCATAGGAAATGGCCTTGAAGCCATATGTGTTACCAGCTTATGAAATTAGGACTGAAGGAAAGAGAGGAGTAGCTGTCAGCTCTATGAAAACAATGCACTGGTCAACTTCTAGATATGCTAGTCTCAGGGGAGGTCTGGGCATTCTCATTAGTAAGTCACTGGTGGCCAGCTGAAGTGCAGGCACGCAAAGTCACCAGGGTAAAACCAGGATCTATGTGGCAGAGTCAGAATTTCCAGATCTTAAAGTGAAAGAGGCATGAAATTTTGGAAATGTTCAACATGTTGCTTATAATCCAACATTTATAAATGTGCTAGTGACCATGTTCTAATTTCTTTAGTAAGTATTAAGTCTTTGACTGGCTTATGTGGATGAATGCAAATGCATACTCCTGCAATTGGTGTTTAGAAAAATTTCTGGTTGAATATCAAAGTTCTGTCACCTTCCATTCATCAAAGACAATTTTACCACTGCTAAGAGAGCTTAGATGATCAACAACATCTTATTCTTATTCGAGCAAAAATTTCCAATCAGTTCACATGTGGAATTTTTTTTTAATTGTGAGCACAATTAAAGGTGAGTTAAGGCTCTGGTGGAAATCTAAAGAGCATCAGCAAATCTGAGCACTGCTCAGCTTTTGAATTGCTTTTCTACTTCTCAGTTCTTTTAAATGGTTTTCTATGGCAGGAACATTTTTCTTAATTAGTCACAGCTAATTAGTGTTCTGGCATAGACAAGTAATCAGAAATGTCAGAGCTGCAAGGCTACATCTCCCTAATCCTTTGATAATAATTTAGCCTCCTGGGAGGGCCCCAAGCTGCGGTAAGTAGTGACTGACAATAAGGCAAAATTAGGTGGGCAGCAGACCATTAGGATAGAAAAATAAAAAGCACTACCAAATCCTGCTGAGCACCATCAGGCAACTAACTGCACTGCCAGATGAGGTGCCTGTTTAAGCCTGTGTTGTTAATTAGCTGATTCTACCAGACCTGCCACATATGTCCAGGTGCCTCATGCAAAGATGTGTATTTCTGGGAATATGCCAAATGACAATTGTGTTCCACGATCACATTTCAAGAATCTAAGTAAGAAGTCCACATATTTCTTGAAGATTCTTTGAATTATCAAAGAAATAAGATCAACAAGCTACAATACATTTTCTTGTTGAGTTTCTTTTAGGCCATTAGGCACGCTTATCTCAAGTTTCTCAGGTTTTAATTCAACAACAGCTTAGATTCAAATAAGGGCCTCTGGCTTCTCTGAACAGCGTCTGGACTTGCCAAAGCTATTTTGGCATACACCATACATCAAAAGTAGATCCTTTTATAAATTCTTACACTTACAAATAATAACATTAAAATGAGGATTATTAACTCAAATGAACCAGACAGCTATAATTCTGTAATTTGAGAGGTTTTAAAGAGAAACAAACTTTGAGAGGGGTAAAAAAAAAAAAAAGAAAAAAAAAATGGAGTGAGCTCTGTATAGCATTTCCCAAGGCAGATGAGAAAATACAGAGAGAACGTTTGATTATAAGTATCTTAAAAGAGATCAGACAACTTCAGTGGGAGTACAAATACATAGGTTAAAAAAAGCGGGAATAGGGCTGGTGAGATGGCTCAGCGGCATAAGCGCCTGCCTGGCAAGTGCGAGGGCCCGAGTTCAACTCCCGGAACCCACATACGGAAAAAAGAGCCGGTGATATTGCTCAGCGGCACAGGCGCCTGCTGGCGTGCGAGGTCCTAAGGTTGACCCCCAGTACCTACAAAAAAAAAAAAAAAAAAAAAGCAGGAATATAAACAATTAGAAATTTAAAAAACCCAAACATCTGGAAGGCAGTATATTAAAGCAGCTACCTCTGGTGCTAAAATATGTGAGATGTGGGGTGAATAGATGTTATTTCTAGAAGGTACATAACAGATTATTTAAGCTCTTAAATCTACTTTACAGTACTGTACTATATAATTAGGTATTAGGGCACAAAAAAGAACAATATTTAGAAATAAATTATCTGAGGCAGCCTCAAATACATCATTAAACTTTTTATCTAGCCCTTTCCATTGATAGAAAAGAAAATAATGGTTATGACACATGGGTAATATTAGTATTTACTTTTGAGTATGACAGAAAAATCATGGTTGGCCACAAGGGACTAAGAGTTAATGTTTTATACTTGTGTACTTTTTATATAGAAACCCAAATGAAAACATATTCTGTAATGATAATTTGTATTAACTTAGTCTATAAACAAAACTGTGTAATAATTTGAAAGGGAAAAATCAGTTGAAAAGAAGAAGATTGACAGTTTTAAATTGACATTCACATATGAGAAAATATATCTATAATATCATTGAATTATAAGAAAGGCAAGAGGGCAAAGACAGTCTTCCATCTAAATGGGTTCTAGCCTGTATAGCTAATAAAGAGGCCAGTTACATAGACACAAAACCTCAAAGAATATGACTGAAAAAGAACACTGTCACTTCTAAATACATATGACCAAGAGCATTGGGGAATGTTTTATTTAATTGTTATGCCCATCCATGTTTTGTTGATTTCAACTATTTGTGGTAAAACAACAAAGTAATACACTGAATCTTTAAGTAAGAGTAATGCTAATGTTACCAAAGATAAATAAACTTACATGAAAAAGCTTGCTCCATTTTTTATTTGGCAGTCCAGAGACAAATAGGGCCACACAAGTGCAAAATTAGGTTTACTTTTAGAAGCATATTTACTTTAATATTTCCATTTTTTTTATCAAAGCATAAATGAGCTCATTTATGTAGTTTAGGTCAATTTGCTCAGAATGTGTACTTTTGAGTTCTTTAGTAGTTAAGAATTCTTTTCATAGAAAGTCCTTAGAAATTAATACTTTATGAAAAACACTGGATGAATATAACTGATTAGCTAGCATTTAAAGAATTATTTTAAATTTTATGTCATCATAAACAGTATTTTTTTTTTTTGTGGGTACCGGGGGTAGACCTCAGAACCTCACGTGCCAGGAGGTGCCCGTGCCGCTGAGTGATATCACTGGCCCTTTTTTCGTATGTGGGTTGTGGGAGTCGAACTCGGGCCCTCGCACATGCCAGGCAGGTGCTTACGCTGCTGAGCCATCTCACCAGCCCCATAAACAGTATTTTTAAAAAATTTTATTGAGATGAAACTCAACTGATTAAATATTTAATCAGTTTATAACACAAGAGAATGTTTAATCTGCATGATTTACCAATTATATACTACACCCTGGTGTGTCTTCAGCAACATGAAATCTACAATGAGTCTGTTTCAAAAGGACTCAGGATCCGGCCGGTGAGATGGCTCAGTGGTGTAGGCACCTGCCCGGCAAGCGTGAGGGCCTGAGTTCAACTCCCAGAACCCACATACGAAAAAGGGGCCAGTGATATCGCTCAGCGGCACGGGTGCCTGCTGGCACGCGAGGTCCTGAGGTCGACCCCTGGTACCCACCAAAAAAAAAAAAAAAGGACTCAGGATGGGCAATGACCAATACATGTACAAAGGGGTGGCGAGGTAGGCAAGGTTACTGCTTATCTCAGAAAATCTCCACATCGTAATGTTCTTGGACATTAGGAAATGATGACAGAGGATACTCTTGTGGCAGATGTCAGTTTTGACTTCTAACACAATGCCACTTTCCAACCCAGAGAACCACAGCTCTCCAGGAATGCCCCCAACATTTTCCCCGACACTGGCTTGTGCCATATGACCTGAAATTTAGAGGAGTGAACATCCATTGTGCCTGGGAAGAAACTTCACATGTGACATTAAAAATGGAAGCGAAGAATTAGAAACTCTGGGGCCGGGGATGTAGCTCAGTGGCATAAGTGCCTGCCTGGCAAGCACAAGGTCCTGAGTTCGATTCCCCATACCCCTCCAAATAAATAAATAAAATAAAAATTAGAAAATCTTTGTCATACTTTTATATTGACATTAGAGAACTTGAAAATGGTTTTGACAATGAATTTAAAAAGATGTGTGGCAATGGTTTTTATGTTAGAACAGGATTCTGAGGTAAGAGAAGTCACCCACAAATCAGACCCCTCCCCAGCATAGCTATGATCTTTCCTATTATAGGAGAATTTCCTTCAGATTTCTCTTACCAGACAGAGCACTATTATTAATTGAAAAGTAAATGCAACATAAAGATTTTAAACTTTTTTTTTTTTGTGGATACCGGGGGTCGACCTCAGGACCTCGCATGCCAGCAGGCGCCCGTGCCGCTGAGCGATATCACCAGCCCTTTTTTTCGTATGTGGGTTCCGGGAGTCGAACTCGGGCCCTCGCGCTTGCCAGGCAGGCACTTACGCCACTGAGCCATCTCACCAGCCCGAAGATTTTAAACTTAGCATTATATCTCGATAACCACTTGAGAGGCAGAGATAATTTCTGTTTTAATATCCTGGTCACCTGGAGAAGTGAGGCATGAATAAAAAGTATATGAGTTCCAACTACTGTTCTAAATTTGGGTTTCAGGACAGTGTGGTAGATATACAAAATGTCACATGGAACAACAATTGTTTTATATAGACTTTTTTCTATTTATCTACTGCACTTGCTATTACTTATCTGGGACACCTTGCTTCCACTTGGCTATCACAAAAGAACATAAGAATTACTACCTTGAGCCACAAGACTAATTATGCACCTGACTAAATTTTTGTCACCTTTGCTAAAAATTGTTATGAGAAGAATCATTGGTTTAAAATCTGAATGGGTTTCAGAAACCATCTGAATTGTCAGTATTTTTACTTATGCATACTTGCTAACTAAAGTGTGTCTTGAACAGATGACACAACTTTTGAAAGTTATTCAGACAACTAATGGCAGTACCATGGTTGGAACTGAGGTTCCTGGATTCTCAGTCTTGTGCTATTCCCAAAGGACTATTTTATCGTTTCAAATCCTGTAACTCTGAAGTATGGTTGAGGCAGCATGGACTTTGACAAGTGGACTTCGGAGAGTCAGTTTTAAGCCTTAACATCTAATAAGTCACTCTTCTGTGTGGAAGATTCTTTAACCTTAAAAAGGATAAAATAGGGATGGCACCTAGCCCAGAAATTTGGAAATGATAAAGGTAAAGCACCTAGCACATTTTCTGGCATATGGAAGTGCCCAGGGAATAGCAGTGGCAACAGCTAATACTATTTCAATAGTGTGAAAGATTTGGGACGTATCTTCAGCTCCCTTATTTTTGTTAACAGCACGGACCTGTCATCATTTATTTATAGTATTTAAAGTTATTTCTGCTTTAAGCAGGAAGTGTTTCATAAGTTTAACTACTTATAGGGTAAAAGAAAATTCCTTCACATGTGTTCTATTATTACTTTTACTATTTCAGGATTTGACAGAAAAGTCTAATTTATCCTATTTGTGGCTTTTAAGATTATACAGATTTTCATCATTTCCCTCTAGAGTGCTTTGAGGTTCAGAAGCAAAATAGCTCATCTATGGAAGCTGGAACGAGAGCAGTGCAAGACATTCAGCCACAGATTTCATGGTGTCTCGGGGCACAGGTTGTACACGGAGAATGCTAATGATCACATTCCAAGGTGTTTCAAAGCAGTGGACACAAATCTAGGGCAACTGTCTTTTTTATTTTTGTCATTTAACTGATCGAAAATTTTAGAGCTACAGACACCATAATTAGTTAGGGAAAGTTCCACAGACTTTTCAATAGCTTCTTCCAGAAGATTGTTTAGAACACGAGTTCTTTTTTAAAGCATTTGGGCCAGGATCAATGTCTTTTCTTGCTTCTTTTTTTGGGTATATGTTTGCAGTATATGATGAATACATTTATTGTGGGGAGTTTGTACGTGTACATAACACATTTTAATTATTTTTTCATCCCATTCTCTCCATCTCTGCTCCCTCCAACTCTTATTCTCCTTCCCATTTGCAAAAGCTCTTTTTCCACATTTTTCAATTCTCTTTTTTTCTCATTTCTTTTCCTTTCCTTCCCTTTCCCCTCCAGGATGAATGTCTTGTAGGCTAATTATTTTATATAAAAATAGTGTTAGATCTAGAAAGTAAATTTCATCTAGGTAAATAGTGTGACATTCTCTAAAAGTTAAGCCTTCACATTGCGTGACTGGAAATTATGGTTACTGGTCCCTTATCTGAGTTGATAAAACCACTCTGTGTGAAATCACTAATGTGTGTGTGCACGTTTTCTTCTGCATCTGAACTTAGGAGGATCCATTTACTTACTTATGTAGGAAGTACTCTAATTGGAATAACAAAAAGTTTGTCATGATGCTGAGTGCAATTGTTCTGTTCATCTTTTATCTGTAGTAGGCTAAGGTTGCTAACAGTGTATTTAGGGTCATTGTTTTCAACTGTTTCTTGACACGTAACAATATTATTTTAAGCTCCAGCCAAGTGGATTTTCAATAATTATATAATGTCTCTCAGTAACGATCTGTTGCTTAAGATACATATTCTACTTTACCTTTCAACACATACTTGATAACCTCTCATTTACTAACTGTAATTGAAGCAAATTCAGTCTTGGCTAATTAGGGGCTCTTAGTATCCCCTCATATATATTATTCTTGATGACATATCAGTAGAATTAGGGTCTATTTTTATTTTTAATTAAAGTAACAAAAATGTGCAACTTAAAGTATTAGAATGTTTAAGGACATTACAATTATTTTAAGTCCAATGTTCTACTGTGGATATGCAAAATGACAAAACCTTCATGACTAAAACACAATGGTTTGAAAGCAAACCCACAGCCATTCCGGATGCTCAGGTATCACAAGAGAAGTATAAATAACCAGGACATTAAACTACTGCATTATTTGAATGCTGGCCTCCTTGGAAGCAATTTAGTCAGCTCCATTTATTATTGTTGCCGCATACATGTTCTTACAAAAACGTTCATGAAGAGGAGTTTAAGTGAGGAATATCTTTGAGGTGAAGATATTCTACATTTGTTATGAATTGATGGCAGGCGAGAATGGTTAAAGTTTGCAGGTCACTAATAGGTCCTCCAGACAAAGAAATGAAGATGTTAAGAAAACATCCTGCCTCCTGCCCCCTGCCCCCAACAAATCTATCTACAGGGGTCTATTTCCAGGATTGCTCTAGCTTATTTTCACCACAGAATATGTGCTTTAGCTATACTGGGAGGAAACCTAATAGAAATAGCAGCAACCCAACTTCTGTTTCTGTCCAACATTTTTGAAAATCATCACATAAGCAAAAAAGTAAAAGTGAACTTGGAAATGAAACATATGCTTACAGAGCAATAGCAAATGGAAGCAGAAGTTGCTAATATGGTTTCAGTATTTTGTAAAAGAGCCAGCTGGATGGATGATAATTTTTCTACCCCTGCAGGGCATCAAAGCTTTTAGGAAATCATTCTTTTCACACATATTAACACTTAGCTTATTAAAACAGATGATACTTTTATTGTAAAATGGCCTAGGTAGAGGCTGGAAACATAAAGTCAGAAAGATAAGATTCGCCTTGACCACCTGATCTGACAAACAGTGAACAGTGACAGGACGGACCACGGTGGAGATGACGTAGCAGGACCCTCTGTAACTGCCACAGCTGAAGTGTCACCAGAAAGCCCGTGAATTGCTGTTATGAAAACATTTGCAGTAACTTGCATAATTAAATGAAACTGCCAGAAAAGCATTTCTAAAATGCAGAGAAGATATACATAAATAAATACACTTAGAAGCAAATACATTTCAGAATCAACATTGTGGTAAGTTATGCAAAGTTTTGTCACAAGCAGAGTGCTGTTTCCCTTGAAATGACTGTTAATAATTGTAAGGGAATGACAATATGTTTATTTAAATTGACTGCTCCCTTAGTTAATTCTATAGATAATAAACAAAACTTGATAATTATGGTATCTAAAACCACAATCCCCCAGGTTTCCTTGTCATGCCTAAGAAAGACTGTAGTATGGATAAAACTATAATATATATATTTTTAGCACATATCAGTACTTTAAATAGAGATAAAAATGTTTAATAACAGTGCAGTGGCAGGTACTTGGCTTTCCTGAAGTGTTTTTTTGCTTAACTGAAGAATATTTAGACTCACAAAAAACTTCTACAGTAGGAAACAAATCCATTACACATGTTCTGTTTATGGAACGCTGCAAGGCAAGTGAAATGAAGCTGTACACAATGGTAAATTGATTATCATTGTGCTTGTTATAATTAACTTCTAAACGTTGTTGAGATTCTCATTCTGAAGGTGATAGTTTTCATGTAGAAAAGGAAGTTAATTAAGGCTTCTGTCAGCAGTCAAGGAAATACAAAAATTATCCACTACATCAGCTGAATAGAAGGAAAAGGATCAAGGAGAGTCTACTTTGCAATATTTCATCAAAATGCAACTTTTCTCTTTGCAGTACATCTTTAACATCAGCATACCTTGCCAGCATAACTACTTACATCGAACAACTTTTCCACATACATTTCTTCATTGACCTTTTCTCGAAGAATATCCTGGTTTTGCCGAACAAACATAATATAGGTGTCTGCCAGATCCATTCCTGGTTTCTGTTGTAAGGGAAAAGCATGAGGAATAAATAATATCAGGTCTCATTTAGAAAATTATTATTTATCATTTCCTAAAAAGAAATTTTGAAAATTTCTCTAGCAAAATATTCTGGAGGTTAAATCAAAATAAGAACCGTCAATAAATTCCATAATTAAATAGTTTATGATTGATGGTCACTCTTTGAGGTCATATTTATTATTTGAAAGATTAGAAATATATGGTTGTAAGCCTGTAGATATCTTTATAAAAGGGCTATCTTGAAAGGTCAATATGCCATGAAGCATAAATAAAAGATTTTTTAAAAAATTTCACACATGACATTATTTCCTAACTGCAAGTACAATTCATTATTAAAATATTACTACTATTAAAATATTTTCTTTGGACTGCTTCTTTTGACTATGGATGTTAAAGGGAATACAAACAAAATATCCTTATTAAGCACAGGAAAACAGTATTAGAAAGACATGGAACGGCTGGGCATGGTGGTGCACACCTGTAGCCCCAGCTATTTGACAGACCGAAGTAGGAAGATTGCAAGTTCACCAGTCTGGGCAACAGAGCAAGGTCCTGTCTCAAAATAAAAAAATAGGGCCGGTGAGGTGGCTCAGCGGCGTAAGCGCCTGCCCGGCACGCGCGAGGGCCCGAGTTTGACTCCCGGAACCCACATACGAAAAAGGGGCCAGTGATATTGCTCAGCGGCATGGGCGCCTGCTGGCGCGCGAGGTCCTGAGGTTGGCCCCCCGGTACCCACACACACAAAAAAATAAAAAAAAAAAAAAATAAAAAAATAAAAAAGGGCTGGGGATATAGCCCAGTGATACAGCACTCCTGGGCTGGATCCCCACTATTGGTGGGGGTTGGATAAAAAAGATTTAATATATTACGAAGTGAAACATAAAACACGCTGTGTATTATCCACTGCTTTTACTTATTATTTATTAATACTATCACTTATTATTTATTAATACTATCTTAAGGATTTATTTCAGACATGCAATGGGAACATCGATGAACTAATCTTTTATGTAGAGATGAAGAGGTGAATTATTTAATTTTCTAAAGTCATGTAACATTTAGTATCTTCTAATGTTAGAGGAGGTGTAAGAGTTAACATTATCCTTCTTTGGTGTTCACTAAAATGTCAGTACTAGGAAGGGATACAATCCTAAATAGCTGCTAGAGTTTTCCTTCTAAACTTATGATTAGTTTTTTCTTGAATTTCTCAAAGCTTGACTAGCTAATGAAAATAAATATTTGCATCATCTACATCTGGGGTTAATTCATACTCCATATTGTTGATTAGAGTACATTAGGACAAAATAGTGGAACGGATACCCAAATAGGACAGCCTTGCATCATTTCATGTCTACACGATGCACTTATGTCCCTCTGTAAGGACTCATCTACAAAAGTAAATATTATAGGAAAACCAGATGAAAAAGAAAATTGATCATTTAATTATTACTACTTCTAGAAAAACAACTCAAACTATACATCTGAGTGATGCTAGCACAGCAGTAACATCTCTTTAAAAGACAGAAAGTACTTTCTATGTTTTTTATGGTGGGGAAAGGGAAAATACTTTATATATCATAATGAAATTGGCATCTCTCTCCCTATTTTTTTTTTTATGTGGGTCCTGGGAGTTGACCTCAGGACCTCACGCTTGCCGGGCAAGCGCTTGTGCCACTGATTGATATCACCGGCCCTTTTTTTCCTTTATGTGGGTTCCGGGAGTCGAACTCAGGACCTCGCACTTGCCAGGCAGGCACTTATGCTGCTGAGCTATCTCCGCGGCCCTGGCATCTCTCTCTTAACCAATGTGTAGTATAGGCAATAATCTATCACACTTATGACATTTATAAATGTTAACTTCATTTTCTCCTAGAAAATTATTTCTGTGTGCTAAGGATCACTGCAATTTCTTACTGTTCTTACATTTAGCCTAAAGGGAAATATATACCATATAAATTCAAGGATCTTTATACTATGACACTGGTATAACACAATTAGTTAAAATTTGAACTAACTATGTATATAAATGTCCTTACTGGTCTCTTCTTCAAAAATATCCATACATAATATTTGTTATATATATATATGTCTCCTTCACTATTTTTCTGCAAAATTCTTATAACCAGCATTTGAAAGTCTAAGTTAACTATAAGGAGAAAAACCTGGGTTTTGTTTTTGGGGTGGTGGTGGTGGAAGAATTGTACATCAGTTTTTCAAATGAAGAGGCAGGTTAAATCATACAGATTACTGGTATTGATATTTGAGGGGGGTAACTAACCCATAAGATAAGTATCTCTCTCTGTGCCTCTCAAACTTTGTCAAAACACTGAAAATGAGAACATTCAGAACATATACTGCCACAGGATGAAAATGACATGAGGACAATTTTCTATACTCAATAGCAAGTTTCAGTCAGGTGCCTGGAAACAAGACAATGTGATACACATAATACCAAGGCACTGAGTACAGCTACACTAGGAGTGGAAGAAAAGACAAATGAAAGGCTTGCCTTCCCATTTTTCTCCACCCAACTTCAGTTTTATTTCTACTTTTCAAAGGAAAACTATGCTTGGAAGTTTAATCCACTCAGTCACTTGACCCATCAGACTCAGTGGAAAGGAAATTCTGGCCAGGAAGAATCAGGAATACTGACTTTATACACTTGCCAGAGACAAAAGGGTAATTTCTATTTCTTTGATCAATTTCAAGATAATATCAGAAAACATGAAACATTTTCCAGGAAGTTTATCTATCTTTTATCACCAAAACCCAACATATACTTCACAATTTAAACCTAAAAGAAAGCTAAGTGCTATTTCCTACTGGCTGACTCATGGGACAAAATACTGAAATGTGTAAGTTGGGACTTTTATAACTTTCTAAGGACACAACAGTCTGGTTGAGGATGTGAAATAAAGCTCATTTAAAAGTTTGTTCTAAGAAATGAAATGTTTTTCTTTTTGAAATTACATATTTTTTTTCCTTTAGCATCTTAAGATCTACTTGCCTGGAAAACAAAACCTAGAATTCTTACATTCCTCATTAGCATTATTTCTTCCTTTATCTTTGAGCTGTTTACTTATTCTTGAAACTGTGACATATGGGAATTTCACACCTAGTGAATATATTTTCATGTAGCTTGTGGCATGAGACTATAATCATTAAAGGAATATACACAAGTAAGAGTAACTGCAACAGCTGGTGACATTTACCAATTAGAATTATAGTTCTTTAAAACACTTTATCCTTCATTTGGTGTATGAAGGGTAATTATCTCTGATAAATTGCTGAAAAAGATGTAATTTTCCTTTTAAACAGTTTCTAGGTACAGTACAAATGTGTTTGGATAGAAGACATTATCACTGGTTCAGTGCTCATTTGTGCTAGGACTCCTGTTTTATGGCAGTAGAATTTACACACTTTGAAAGTCACTGCATCTAATTCCACTACTAAATGTTTATTTTATTAGGAAAGGAAGTATACTGAAAAAAAAAATCAAACTAGGCCCAGTACTAAGATTTTGGGCATGTTTTGAAGTGTAAACGAAAAGAATGTATGTGACTGATTTGTGGAAATAGTATAGCTGCATGTCCTGTTACAAGTGGGTGCTTAGCTATTTTACCAAAAGGGGCAGCCTGCTGATCTTCAGTAATGATGAGTTTGGATGAGATTTTATCAAGAATATTGTATCCTAGAGAGTTATATTTAGAAATCTTTTCTAAATCGATAATTAAATTATACCTTCCTTAATGAATATGAGAAAATAACAAAAAACCACACGGCCAGCACTTTCATGTATTAAATACCATTTAGGGAGAGTAAATGATTTATTTTTTCATACTCTCATTTAAACCTCTGAGATCTTCGGTTCACTAAGCACTAACTTCTCCATCTTGTTTATCAGTGTCATCATCTCCAGATCAAAAGAGGAGTTCCTAAATTACTCTAAATCTGACCAGAAAAGAACAGATTTTGGTTCACAAAGTTATAGTAAAGAGACACAAAAATCTAAAAAATTCCCCCCCCCCGCCCCGAGTGTAAAGAAATCAATCACTGTGGATGGAAATGAAGCATATTGAAAGGATGATGGCATATTGAAAGGTGAGTTCCTCTGACACGGGCTGCATAAGTAATCGAATACATCAGTGAGTGAATGAGTTTAAGTAAGGGTGCAGACTCCAGTGATTTTTTTTTTTTTCAAGCGTTAATTACTAGTTAACCTAGCAAGATGAACATGCTGCTTAAAGAGAAAAAAATTCCTTGTTAATTATATGCTGCAAACGCTCTTACTTCCTGCTGCTACACCTAATCCCACAGGTGCAAGTCTTCGCTTTCCCCATTCATGGGTAGGTGGGTGCGATGCTGCAGTCATTTTTCACAGCAGCAGATTTAGAAACAGAAGAAGCTGCTTAACCTTCCACTGGAGGTTAACAATGCACTACACAAACACTGTCACCGTGTCTGTTTAACAAGGAGACGAATTTTTAAATATACTCTTCCAGGCTCAAAAATTAAGAAAAAGCTACAGCATAATTGACTTAATTTTAAAGTGCACTTCTCATAACAGAAAAACATGCCTTTAAGAAACAATCAAGAGCGAACCTGTGGTATCCTCAATCCCGATGATCTAAATGCTTCACAAATGAAATACCTGCATCTGGTCATTCTCTACCATTTCAAAAAGTAGGTGTAAGATTACATCTTCTAAATTTGAAATTATTATAGGAGTATTTTATAGTTCAGTTCAGTTGAGATTCAGTACCAGTTTAGAATTGATCATTGAGGAACACAGGACAAAAGTCTACAAACAATCTACCTCAGATATTGAAAAAACAGTGTTTTCAGTGCTTAAAATCTTTTATTACTTTGACATTTATATATCAACTTCCGCATTTTTGCATTTGAGTAAAAACGTTCATAGAAGTTAAAATAAGTCAATGTTGTCAAAAACTAAAACAGAAAGTTTTACATATACCAATGATGATTACATTGTAAAAAATCCAAATATATCAAGTTTTTTACCAGGGAGAATCGTTATATTGCATTCATGCAGAAAGCCAAAAGGAACTACACAGAGCTGAAGTCTTCAAATTAGATTCATGCCAACACTTAAAGCCTGATGGGAAGAAAAACAGTTCACAAAAAAGGGTGGAGGGGAGGAAGTTTAAACAGTGAAATTTATAAAAATAGGAAATTTTCAAGATTTTCTAGATTTTATAGTTTTTAAAGCAGTGAAGGAAAAAATTCTCATTAAAAAAATTTCCAAACTATTGTTCTGAAAATGCAGTGGCCACAAAACACTTCTTTCTTTGTTAAATTTAGCAGTATTCGAAATTCTATTAATGAACATTATATTTTTTACTCCAAATAGAGAAGAAAATTCTGAATTAAAGATGACGGCATATCCTTTTGAAAATATCTTTGGAGTGTGTACCATGTGCTTTAAGTAGGTACATTTCACTCAGCTCTTCATTTGAAAGGGGGAGCATCTCATTGCTCCAGAGTTCTTGCCCTAGATTGAGCCTTCTGTTTCCTGAGCAGTCTTCAAGAGGTGACATCCTTCTGTAATGCTGAGAGTATCTGATGACAAAATCTGATATAATTAATGCTCCTATAAATTTACATTGCAATGAATGCTTTACACCATTTCCTCTAAGTAGTGACATGATTTATATAAGTCTAGAAACAGTTGATATAAGCATTTGTAGGTTCAAACACTTCTGTGTAACTAGGGAAAATCTTTCCAAAGAGGAGGTTATTTTAAATATTAAAAGGAATACTGAATGGGAGTTTAAGACATTAGCCTGAAATACTTAAGGAAAGGAGGCAGGTTGTTTCTCCACTGAGATTTATAGAATTATTATACTTTCTCCCTTTAAGACTATAATCAGCTAACATCTTTCCTGCTATTTCTGATCTATAATAAGGATCAGTAACATCTCAGTTTGAAGACTAGCTGCTGATATGGCAGCACCAAACAAGGGATGTGCTAGTATCATATAAACTTCACACCATATTTGTAATGATCTCAGTGATGACAAAGTTATTATCTGTCAGTTTAAATTCTGTCCATTAACTTTTCCCTCATCTATCTCTATGAGGACTTTCTTTAAGTTAAAATGCTGTAAATATTATTTCATTTTTAGATTTTAATGTTTAGAAGAAGGACTGTGACTGATTTACTCAGCCCAACTTGGAACCTCTTATATTATGAATTAAGGGAGGTCTGTGAGTGCTAGAATGCCGATGAGCAGAGGCAAGCTGTGAATTGATCTCTGGTGAGAAAGAAGAGCTAGATGGGCAAATACAGGGGATAAAGGTAGAGAAATAAATGCTCGTTGGGAAGTACAATACACAACCCACATTCCCTACTTGTTCCTTTCATGATGTTATGGTTTGTATCTAGATGTCCCTCCAAAGCCTCATAAGGTCATACGGATTTTTCGGAGGTGGCTGAATCTAGAGTGTGTGATGGATTCGTAGTGCAATGCTGTGATTAAGGGTGCTGGGATTAAGGGTGGCTGATTGCTGGATCAGTCCACTGACTGGATTGGCACTGCACTAATCCTGGTAGGCTGGATAATATAAGGGACAGAAAGAGACTTGTCTCTCTCTCTCTCTGTTGTTGCTTTAGCTGTCTTCTGCTGCTATGAACTGTTGCCCCTTTGCCATGAGCCACCCTGCCCTAGAGCCAGCTGATTATAGACTGAAACCTCTACAAACTGTGAGCTAAATAAACTCTTCATTCTTTAACCTTGAATGTTGGGTATTTTATCTCAGCAATGAGAGAAAAATAACTAAAACACATGACAAGATTCTGAATCCAGTCCTAGTGTGCACATCTCTCTCACCAGGTGACTGTGTCCCAGTGGGCAGGAGCTCCATTCCCCAAGTTCTGCCAAGCTCTCATTGTGACGTAAAGCACTGAGTAGTCAGGTGACCTTATGTAAGTAATAAACAATATCAGAAGCAGGTAAGCAAAGGAGGAAGGAGTGAAACACCAGAGTCACCGAACGGACAAATTATAACATTAAAACTCAACACTAATCAGTGTAAAGTGCTTACTATTCTAAAATAGAAGGAAATGTAAATGAAATCTAATATTTGTACTGTGAACAGTATCTTACTTTGGCAGCTTGTTGCATTCTGAAATTGGGATGGAATGTGCAGAAAAATGCATGGTAGCAGGAAGCATCATTCTGAATAGAACAATTGCATTTATTTCCACTGTGCTTTATGTGAGGGAGACCATGTAGGGATTATACTGTGACCCTTACTGCACAGGTGAGAAAATGGGAGTCCAGGTCAGGCAGCTAATACAGGGCAGAGGAGGGACTTGAACTTGGATCCTGGATTTCATACTAAGTATTTATAGCATAGAGTTATGTTCAAGCCACATAGGGGAATCTTTCGATGGGGAACTGAAAGATTATAGAAATTCTGAGCAAGTGTTATAAAGAAGAGAGGATATTTGAAAGAATTACTGATGAAGATTAGAGAACACTGATATTAAACTTGGCTATCTTGTCTCTTAGACTTTTTCTTTCTTCTAGTTTCTTCTTTTTTCTTTGAATCATTATTTCCAATTAAGGGACCAAGGTTCTGTGATGAGACCTTAACTATCTTGGCTGTTTTCTACAGGAGGAGATAAAAAGATGTATTGTTTTAAAAAGAATTATGTGATGTATCCACAATAATAACAGTATGATCAACAAATATTTATTTTCTAGAAATCTAGACACTAGATTTTATTATAATCAACAATAATGTATGATAAAATATTTATTGAGCCCTAATTCCATGTTAGGAACCACGAAATGTGATTATTCACAATAAGCCTGTAAGAAGGACAGTGATGTCTCCATTCAGGAGATAAAGGGATTGGTGCCCAAGGTCACACTGATAATAAACGAAGCGATGGAGCAAAGATTCAAACACAGCAGCCTGGTTCTTTAGCTTGTTTGTAATCCTTCCTGTGCAGCCTCTACAGATCTACCCTACCTGATTTTTTTTAAAGCAACTACCCTACATTATTGTTTCACATGATTTTTCACAAAATTTTAAATATACATTGCTTTCAGGTACATCCTACCAACCTCATATATAAGTGATTTTTTGTTTTGTTTTAGTATAATACTTCAGCCCTACTGAATTTTTGGTTTTGGTCTAGTGTGCCTGTCTGTAAAGCCGATGTGAACATTTTCCTCCCAGTCCTGTATTTAACGTAATGGCTATTCATGTGAGGCTTGGGTTCCCTTCCAAATTCCTGCTGCTACAGATTCACTCATCCAAATCTTGTGCTTTTTATTTAAAAAAATTTTTTTGTCTGCCTACATTTGCAGTACGAAATTAATACATTCATCACTGGGAGTCGGTACCTTTACATATCACATCTTGGTCTTTTTACTTTCCCTTTCCCTCCTCCTCCTCCTTTCTCCCCCCATTCCCAGAGCCCCTATCTTCACAAAATTTATCTCACCCTTTCCTATCATCTATTTTTTATTTTGCTAATTAAATTATTTAATCTTTGGTCTTCTCATTTAAGAGGAATCATACAATATTTAACATTCTGTGTTTGATTTATTTCACTTAGCATTATGGACTAAAGGTACATCTATTTTCCTACAAATGATTCCCATTCATCCTTCTACATGGCTGAGCAACACTAAATATTTTTATGTCTAAGGTCTTCACCAACATGAACACTCGGATCCCCTGTAGTGGGTGCATGGTCTGTGTAACTCCAACAGAACTCTCCAGGTTATGGTTGTTGAACCATGAGTGAATCTGCCAAACCATCCTGAAGGGCTCAGCTCATCACCTGTTCAGATGATAGCATGGAGGACTTTGCTAGCTCTTTTGCCAAGAAGCATGAGATACTAGAATTTATTTCTGTTCAGGAATATGCTGATGCTTTTACTTTTCTGAACTTTTTTTTTTTTTTATAAAGAAGTGTCATGAAAACTATATATTATGGTACACAGAAACAAGATTATGTTCACAACATGCTGTATTTAAATGGCTTGAGTCATGTTCTGTTACTAATTCTTAGATATTTTCAGTTGTGGTATAGTAATTCAAATTGAGTATGTTTCAGGCATATGAATGTCTCCTTTTTTTTTTTACAAATTAGGAATACCATTTAATTTCATAGGTAATTTTCACTTTATAGAATCAATGCATGTATGTATTTATTTGCTTTTAAAATAATTTGTAAACCACAGTATCACAAAAAGGTATGATCTTCTTTGACACAGAATTATTTCTAGCTCTTTTTCTGCTTATCATTGTATAAAGGACATTTTTGGGCGCTATTGAGTCTTGGATGCAACTGTACAGATACCAAGAAGTCACACAGTGACAGACTGCCACAGTTAGAATTAATCCTGCTTGCATAATGCATTGGCCCAATTTATAAATGATTAAACTGAGGTCACCTAAGTGAGATAGTGCCCAAGGCCAGACAGTTACTCCATAGAATTACATAGAAGGAATGGAAACTCAGCTATTATTAAGTTCTAGGCCAGTGCTACCTCTTTTTTTTTTTTTTTTTTTTTCCTAAGACACTGGGTTTTACTATGGTTCCCCAGGCTGACCTTGAGCTTATCATTCTCCTGCATTGGTCTCCCAAAATATAGTTTTGTGCTAACATGCCTGAACAATGCTCTTTTTCAAAAATAAAATTTTAATTTTAGAATCATTTTAGATTTATAGAAAAATTATGAAAATATTATAGTTACCCCATATCCAATTTTCCCTTTTATTACGACCTTTCAATAGTATCGTACATTTGTTACACACAATAAACATATATATTGATATATTAATACTAACTGAAGTCTACACTTTTTTTTTTTTTTTTTTTTTGAGACAGAGTCTCACTAAGTAGTTCAGGCTGGCCTTGAACTCACTGTGTAGCCCAGGCTGGCCTCAAACTCACAGTGATCCTCCTGGCTCAGCCTCCAGAATGCTGGGATCACAGGCATACGCCACCACACCCAGCCTATTCAGATTTTTAGTTTTTGTCTAATAACCTTTTCCTGTTCCATGGCCTCATCTAGACACATTACATTTAGTCATTATGTCTCCATAAACTCCTCTTGACTGTGCCAGTTTCTCAGACCCTCCTGGCTTTAGAGTTTTGAGGTATTTTGTCAGATATTTTGTAGCATATCCTCTGTTAAGATGTGTCTGATTTTTTTTTTTTTTTTTTTTTCATGATTAGACTAGACTTACAGGCTTTCTGGAGGAAGATCACAGGTAAAGTACCATTTTCATTGTATCAGATCAAGGGTAAATATCAACATGATTTATCACTGTTGATGTTGACTTTGACCCACTGACTCAGGAAGTATTTGTCAGATTTCTCCAATGTGAATTTATTTTCTCCACTCCACTTTTCATACGGTGCTCTTTGGAAGGAAGTTGCTATGTGCGGCTTACACTTAGTGAGTGAGAAGGTCTATTCCACTTTCTTTTTCTTTTTTTCGGTACTGGGAATCAGTTCCACTTTCTTGAGGAAGTATCTATATAAATTATTCGGAATTCTTCGTATTATTATTATTTTTTGGAACTAATGCAACTTACATAACTCATTAGCCCTTCAGCCATTTTTGCAGCATCAGCCATTTTTGCAGCATCAGCCATTTTTCCAAGGATCCCTAGTTCATCTTACTGGAGATTAGAGACCAATCTCTGGGTTATGTGGGCTTGTTGCTAAGGGGATGCCATTACTTTAGTGCTTTCTCAGTTAACAGAGCAAGGGACTGTATGTGAATACACTAATTTACACATAGCTATATGTGTATATTTAGAAATACAGTCATATTGAACCAGCCCTATCTATATTAAGCAAAAGACAAGTTCAGATTAATTTTGCCACCTGTCATCCATTACAAGATCACTGTAGCCCTCTCCCTTTGCTTGTCTCTTACTCCAACAATGAGAACATGGGTCCCACCAACCACCATACATTTATTTAGTGATTTAATTCCAGGATCAATAAATGATTGTTCTGAAGTGCTAACCTGTAGAGAAAAACTTTATCAACTAGATTTCAATGTTTATGTATAGCTACTTTTCCCTCTTTTCCCTCTATTCTGACAGATACTATGCATTTCCAAAGGCATTTAGGTCAGCATCCTCCCAATTATCTTCAGTGACATTATTTCATATATTTGCATTGGTTATTTTGTCACAGTTTCTTTTCCATTTTGGGAACCTATGATAAAAGATTTGATTATGTTTTAAAAAATTCATATATTTGGGTTCACTCTTGTGCTGTAAAGTTGAGGAACAGTGCCATTTATTTTTCATCACAGTATCATATGGAAGTTTCATTGTTCAAAAAAATCCTCTTTACTTTCACAATTCAACTCTCCCTGATCTTGAACGGTGGCAACTACAAATCCACTTTTAATGTTTACAGGTTTATCTTTCATAGAATGTGATATAAATGGAATCATACAATATGTAGCCTTTTCAAACTGGCTTCTTTTAGCATTACACATTCATCCATGTCTTTAGTGTCCTGAGAGTTCATTTCTTTTTTTTCCTGTTTTGCTGAAAAATATGGCACTGGATGGATATAATTATGCCTGTTTATCCATTTACCTAATGAAGCACGTTTTTTTGTTTCCTTCTAGTTCTGGAAATGTTCAAATGGGAAGAGGAACTGGATGGAGGAGGGGGAAAGGATGGAAAGGAAAAGAAAAAAAATGAGAAAAGAAGGAAAAAATGGAAACTAAGGTTTTGTAAATAGGGAGGAGTAAAGGGGTTGAAGGGAAGGTAGGGGAATGGGGAAGAAAGGAATCACGATATATCATGTATAGGTACAAATTCCCTATGATGAATGTGATCATTATGTACGCCTAAAATGTGCCAATAAACTTAATTAATTAAAACAAAACAAAACAATCCAAAAACTTCTCAGAGCATGTACATAGAGGTTTTGGTGTGAACATATATTTTCACACTCACTGGATAAATACCTAGATCATGACTGATGGATTATATGGTAAGGCAATGTTTAGCGTTATAGAAAGCTGCCAAATAGTCTTCTAAAGTGGCTGTACGGTTTTGCTTTCTTACTAGCAATGAATGAAAATTCCTGTTGCTCTGAATCCTTAACATTTTGCTTTTGTCAGCTTCTTTGGACTTTTGCCATTCTAATAGGTGGCATCATGCTATCTCCTTGTTTTAATTTGTATCTCCCCTATGATAAAAGATATTGAGCACCTTTCCATGTATTTACTTGATATCTATCAACATCTTCTTTTTTGCAGTTACTTACTCAGATCTTTAGCCCATCTTAAAAATTGGATTGTTGCATTATTATTATGTATTGAGAATTCTATAGACATTTCAGATACAAGTCTTTTATCAAATATGTATTTTGCAAATATCATTTGTCTTCTCAGTCTTTTAACAGTGCAGAGCAGTTCACTTATCAATTTTAAATCAAAATCAATTATTTTCTTTCATAGATAATGTTTTTGATAGTTTTGGTATCTAAAAATTCATCAACAAACCCAAGGCCACGTACATTTTCTCTTATAATTTCCTCCACATGTTTTATAATTTTGCATTTTACATGTGGGTCTATGATCCTTGAGTTAATTTTTATGAAAGGAGAGCTGGTACTCTTTTTCTCATAAGCTTCTCCTTAAGGAACTACTTCAGAAAGGCGTACTTGCTGGAGTTTGAGTATAAACAATAGTAACAGCCAAGAGGACCTCCTAGTTTTAAAGTTCATATTCACAGGTATCAGTAACAGAAATATCATGTCTAGATTTGAGGGGGAAACTCATGATTTGGTAATCTGCCATGGCCAAGTCATGTCTGGAATTTTATGTTCTGGAATAATTAAACAGAACCCATATGAAATTTTGTTAGGGATATTAAGACTAGGGTCTTTCTGCATGGAAGAGAATGAATGAAGTACTTTCTGTCTCTTTCAATTCTGAAATTCTATGGGGTATAATGGATCTACTATAGGGTCAAATTAAGAATTTGAGAAACCCTAAGAACATGAATAATTATGGTGTCCTATTCTGTTTGTAATTCAAAATAAACCAAAACTATAAGTGTGATAAAAGTCCAATGAAGTTCAGATATATATACATTACTACTTGTCTTTTCCTTTTTAAGACATCGCATCATATGTAAAATCTTCCTTAATTCTTTTTTTTTTTTTTTTTTTGGTGGGTACCGGGGGGTCGACCTCAGGACCTCGCGCGCCAGCAGGCGCCCGTGCCACTGAGCGATATCACCGGCCCCTTTTTCGTATGTGGGTTCCGGGAGTCGAACTTGGGCCCTCGCGCTTGCCGGGCAGGCGCTTAAGCCGCTGAGCCATCTCACCGGCCCCCTTAATTCTTGCTTTCTCTCTTTTGTGCTGTGGCTCTGCAGGATTCTATGTTTTTCATTCTGTCTACTGCCAGTACTGATTCTCTGATTCTAAGTACAAGACAAGAAGCATGAAAAACTTCTTGGTGGTAATGTTAAGAATAAAAAGCCCTCTTCCAAAGACATTCCATGGAAAGGCAGTAATGTCCAGGGCCTCTTCACTTAAAATGTCCATTAACAACTACAACAGCAACATCATCAGGGACAAAATGCAAGTATGAATTCTAAAAATAAGAGCCAACTACACGTGACATCTAGGGCTTGCTAGGACTCAAACTCTAACATTCATCATGACAATGTAGATATGTGATGTTCCTTATGTAGGAAGAGTTGACTTAAATTTCATTTACCCTTAAACTTTAAGGCTTTTTCCACTGATCTAGTCCTTTAACAATATATACATATGCCAAAATGTACAATTAAACAGAGCCCCTTAGGCCTTGATCATATATATGTATGTGTGAGACAGAATTTAAAATAAAAGCTTATTTGATATGATGATCAGTTTAAAAATGCTGTACTAACTTCTTGGTTATATTTATCACGTGAATTTTTTTGCCATAGCTAAGTTTCATGACTTTCACTCATGGCATCTTAATTTTTGAACAACTTTACAGATCTTGAATTATTCCTCAGGAATTATAAGAAAAAATGTTAAAATAAGAGACTGACAGTGTTTTGTAAAACTTTTGTATGTAGATAATGAGTTATTTGATTTAACTGGTTCATCTTTGTTATTTTAAATTCTTTTTTACATTTTTATTTTTTTTTATTTTTTATTTGTTAGAGACAGAGTCTTGCTTTGTATTCAGGCTGGCCTTGAACTCACTATGTAGCCCAGGCTGGTTTCGAACTTGTGGCGATCCAATCCTCCTGCCTCAGCTTACTGAGTGCTGGGACTATAGGAGTGTACCACCATGCCCAGTTGTATTTTAATTCTTATAAGAAAGCTGGTACGGCTTTCATTTGAAGGGAGAGGAGAGCAAGGATCTTTTCCTATAGTTTGAGGTGTTTACTATATTATTTTAAAGTGCTATAACTTTCTCTGCAGCTCTCGGTTCATGTTCTCATGATGAACTAACCTCTTTACCAGCTCCTGAGCTACAAGGGAAACAGTACACTGAAATCACGTTGCCAAGCTTTGTCATGAGGGTTAGTGGTTGCTTAAGGAAAATAAACTCCTCCCTAACGGAATCGTACAATTTAAAGATTTGAAATAAACCTGTGGTGAACTGTAATTATTTTAAAGGAGAGAGACAAAGAGAGACGGGGTTGGGGGAGAGGGTATGGGGAGAGAGTGTGAGAATTACACACAGTTTGAAAAGGCAGATGTAAAATACTTACAGGAACATCAACATATTTTGCTGCTGCTTTCACCTTAAATGGAAAGAGATAATTGTGAGAATTATATTTTTAACTGCTATGTACCTAATGTGATAACAGTTAAGAGACAGCAAAAGAGAATTTATTCAAATACTTACAGTGAATGACAGAATGGATGAAAAGAAAGATCCTTCATCATACCTTGACAGCTTGGACAACACCCCTTCCAACACTGAAACAAACTACAATATAGTTTATGGTGAGTATTTAAAATGTTTCTGTGCATTCAATCTAACAGCAGCACAAGCAATTCCTGATCCAACTCTTCCAAAGGCATAAAAATCCACAGTGAATAAACTGACAGCTGAGGTCAGCAGAACTTGTAATGTTTATTCTTTCAATCTGAAGATAAACTCCAAGGCCCTTTCCCATTGCTGGAAACAAACACCCCCCTTTTAAAAAATAAAAACAGGAGTCCAGTCACCCTACATGCAAGACCATTTAAACCATGAATAAGTAACCTTACGTTCATGAGATAATTCCTTAAAATAGTTTTCAACATAAGTACAGATGCTGAAAACCAATGACAGTCAAGCTTAACTCAGATTCCTTTCTACCATCACTCAGCTTTTTCTATATCTACACAGGTGGTTGAATAAAAAAAAAAAAAAACAGGGAGGTGTAACAGTCAGTGCTCTTATACAATGAGCAAACCCTGATGTTTATTAATAAGCATTTATCAAGCATATCTAATGGAGATATTTAAGGACCATCTCTCCTTTGAGAAGCTTACACAGCGGTTTGGAAGCTCAAACAGATACATGCACTGCTGCACACAGTGGAAAGCACAATGAACTTAGCATCCATATTCTGATTCCATCCCTACACATTATGTGGGTTCAGTTTGGCCACTGTACATCTCAGACCTCCATTCTTCCATCAATTAAACGTGTGTGTTGGGGGCACAGGGAGAATATGTAAAATATAAATTACTCTCACATTATCTTATCTTCTTTAGAAGATAATGTGTATTTCTATAATTTTTATTTATAAAAAATTAAAAAGTATACTGTAATAATAATATGAAAAATTTGAAAATGTAGAAAGTTTTACTTTATTTGAAAGTATATAAAATAAAAATGTGAAAAATTTTACTTTATGGCATAGAAACATTAATATCTGGTATGATGATCAGTGGATAAGAGAAACTAATAATACACTGCCCTACATATTTCCTCTATAGAACCAAAATAATATGCACTATTGACACATTATACATTCCCAAGGGAAAAATACTGACAAGGTTTTTAAAATATGAAACAGGAAATTAATGAAGGCTGAGTTTTGTTCACATAGCAGCTTCTTCAACAAAGTGATAATAGTTCCAGGGACACAGCTTATTGGTCTCTGGTGACCACAAAACTCACTGTGAAGGCACAGAAGACAATCTTTTCTCTACGGCTGATCAATTACTGCAAAATAGTTTATGCAAAAGCAACAAAATCTTCCCTATTGGTTTCTTCAGCACATCATTTACAACATGATGTAAGAACACAGAAACAAAATCATGCAAACTGCTGACTAAAGTTTTATTTTTAAAGAATTATGTTTGCCTAAAGTGTTATCCTAAGGGATCTAAACAGCAAAACACACAAAATTATAAATGGTTCACAACTAAAAGTTGATTTAGCACTTTCTTCCTGCCCATTAGGATTTCTTACCAATCACAACTGCCTCACCTTGATGTGGTTTGCAAAGACCCAGAAGACAAATACTCAAGGGTTATGTCTGGCCAGGGGAAGGGAATTCCAAACTTAATGGCCCTCTGTGGAAAATGCCTCGTCTCTTTTAACTCAACTCTACAGAGTAAGTGTGTACTGGGTGATCTCATTTGCCACAAGGAGAGCGACGATTGCTATGGTTACCAGACAACCTGAGGCATTGAAGGCACAAGCAAAGCACCTCGTTCTTGGTGCCTTCTATTGGGTCTATGCGTACACATGTGAATGGTGCAGAGAGAAGGCAAGGTAGAGGCAAGAGTCCTGCATTCAGATTTAGAAGATAATGTGTGTGGTCAAGTTATAGTTCTGCCCCTGTTTGGCTCTCAGATAATGTCAAGTCATTTTGCTCGTCTTCCTTTATTATACTCATCAGTAAAATGGGGAAAATGAATACATACTGCTCTCCTTATGAGGGTGGTGTGAAGAACAGTGGTGATGATTTATGTGAAAAGTCACAATATTAAAGAAATACAAAGAATACTACTGTTATGATTAAATCACTATTATTTCTCTAAAAAACTAAATATGCTACATCACAAGTTAATTAGGACTGCTTAGTGACAAGAGCAAAAATGAACTTGGTTCTTAGCTAATGAATCTATTCAATGATATCTATGGAGGTCTTTGTGAAGACAGAATAAAGTTGAGGCTGTCAGGAGACCATCAGAATTCTGCCTGTTGGTGCACAGCAGAGGACTAAGTCTTTGAACACAGGTGTCTTCCTCCAGAGTCCATGTTATTTACTATGGTGCTACAGGACGCAGAACATTAAATGTGATGACATATATGTGTGCAGCACATACGTACTCAATAAAGGTCATTTTGTTATTACTATTGGACATCTAAGATAGGAAATACAAGATTAAAGAATCTTAGATCTTTCCCTTCAAGAATATACAAACTAGAGGGAGGTGTGTCAGAAAGCCGAAGTGGTGTTATGGGTACAGAATATAAGTGAAACTGGAAATGGGAAAGAAGGACGCTGGAGGATCTGGCTAAGCTTCGTTTATGAGGCAGAGGAGCTGGGCTTCAGGAAAACAGGTGGAACAGATAAAATGCTTCCTAGGAAGCCTACTGGCACAGAATTTAGGGCAGAAGTTTATCCACGGAGGCATCTGGCAGCCTATTTGGCTGCTCTTTCTTTAGAGTACAAAGCATCATTGGGTTTTAGCCAAGTGAGTCGTATGTGTGGCCTGTGGTCTGCTACAACAGACCACAGCATCCTTTGCCTCCATTTCAGCAACAACATATGCTACTCTTTGGGTTCCACTCCCCAGTGGTCCCTGCGGAGCCCAATACAGCAGGGACTCTGAGTGCTTACATGCTGTGAACAGCCACTGCACCTCTGGGATCAGCCAGACGAGCCACATAGTTCCTACAGGAAGGTTTTCTTTGTAAGAGTTTGGTTGAAGGCCAGGTGGTAGAAGAGCTAACTTCAAAACCAAACTCCATTAACATGAAGATTAATAATGACACATTATGCACTTGACTTTTAATTGCAGGAAAGAGCAAAACTCCAAAGAAATCCAATTAAATGCTGGATGTCACTGTTGCATCTTTAGCTGCTTCCTGTGAACTTTCTCTGCACAGCTCAGGGAGTATATAAATGCTTATGGGTTTGCCTTGTGCTTTCTGATCTCCTGAGGGTAGTGGGTTTGAATGAAACACTGTAATCTCTTTGTTTTCCTGCTTTTTATTGTGGATGCCATGTTCTGGGTTTGTTTGAATACTATTTAACACCTCCTATTTGGATAATTACCTCCTTTGCCTCTCTATAGATACTCTCAAGGAAATTAAAGATGAAAGCACTCTGGAATGACTTGGAGAATGAAACATGAATGTCCACAAGGAACACTGGTTTAAATTTCCTACTGAATTTTAAGATGAAATATGAATCATTTAACAATATCTAAAATTGACATGGATGACAGAACCAAAAATTTTAAGAAGTAATGAGGATTCCAGCTACAGACTGATGGTTTCAAATTACAGAATTACTGCTTTTTTAGCCAAGACATTTCATGGGGTAAACAAGGTATATTTTCAGGATTTGCACTGCCAGTTATAAAATCTCCCACAGAAAAGAGAGTCTTCCAGAAGACCAACCATAAAAAATAGGTATTTTTTGGCAAGGGGAGATTAGGGATGTTTATTAGTAGATGTTTTCTTTTTGTTTTTTAAGATGAAGACTAATCAGCATTATTAAAATTCCATATACAACCAGAATATCACAGGATACAAAAAAAGTTTTCCCTGAATCAGTACGCTAATCTTCATAATACAATGCAATGGTCTCTTTCCCATCTTTTTTCCAGCTGTGAATCCACTTTCTCTTTGAAGCTTTGTTTCAACTGGTCCAAGGTCTTCACAGATCACGCACATCTACACAAAGGATGGACAGGGCTTGACGGCATGTGTTTATTCATAACATATCTTCTCTTCAGAGTCTCTAAAACAGCTTGTCAAGATGTTGGTGAATTCACTGTCTTCTCTCACCGTTCCTTTTCTCTTTGCTCCCCCATTTAGAGTGACCTATCTTATCTTCTATAACCTTTCTACTAGGGCTCCCAACACTGTGTATCACTACTTTTAAGAACATAACTTGGAAATGAACAGGTGCCTTCGGAATATATGGCCTTGATCCAAACAAGTACATTTAATGAAATTAATTTCATCAGGCTGAGTTGGCAAGATAGTTTCATTACATCATCTAGAGAGTCAGATAAGATTTGTTCTCTATGCTATTCTTAAGAGAAATTCAGGAAAAATATTCTAAATTATCAAAAAGAATATGTGTGTATGTGTATATGCCTATACATCTGTATCTGTATACTCAGAAAGCATCTCTTCTTTTCTAAGTCTTTTTTTGCAAAAAGCAAGGGTATAGGAAGTTGAACATTATTGTAGTGATTTTTAAATTCGCAGCCAGAACTGACAGAACCCCAGATATAGGAATGTGTTATAAGAGTTGTCATTTTCTCTTTCTTGGCTCTGTTGAATATTTGCTCTGACCAATTATTACTCTCCGTCCTCCAGTTTTTGTATGGCATCTTCATCGCTACCTACAATGAGTTCCATTCTCATCTACCTGACTTACAGTTGCCCTACCATCATACATGCCCAAACTGGGCCCACAGTATGTAAATCTGGGTATGTACATATCACACGAGGGACATACAGACTAGTCTGTACAACCTGGATATAATGAGGGCATGAGTAGAGGATGAAGCCCACTCTTTTCCTCTCTGGTCTTGTTGAACTCCATATGGCACTATGGACAAGTTAAAGGTTTAGGGCAGGGTCAACTTTTGGCTGTGTTGCTATCTATCCTGTGACCTTGAGTCTCTATTTCCTCATTGGCAAACATGGGGGTGACACTCTGGTGGTTAGGCTGACTTAATTAATTTTAATATAAAGTGGTAATAAATATGACATTTCTTGCATCCTTTTCTTGACAAGATTTACTGTCTTTCCAACATTTTTTTTCTTTTTTTTTTTTTTTTGTGGGTACCAGGGGTCGACCTCAGGACCTCGCGTGCCAGCAGGCGCCCGTGCCGCTGAGCGATATCACCAGCCCTTTTTTCGTATGTGGGTTCCGGGAGTCGAACTCGGGCCCTCGCACTTGCCGGGCAGGTGCTTACACTGCTGAGCCATCTCACTGGCCCCAACATTTTTTTTTTCTTGGTAAAATGATTAAATTCCTTTCAGGTTGGAAGCAACTCTGTTTTACCCCCTTCTTTGAGGCTGCTTTCCATTTCTTCTATGCAGACTCCAGTTATAGCACCTCAATCTCAGAGTAGCAGCTACTGACACAGAATCATTTTCAATTGTTGAAATTTAATAATGATATCAGTATTTTGACCCCATATCTCTCCTGAATTCAAGATCCAAGTAACCAAATGTCTCCTTTGACACCTCTTTCTTCAGATATCTAAAGGTATCTCAGTCTCACATGTAACTCATGTCAACAATGATATAATGGCCTTTACTTCCAAATCTTTCTTCAAGGCACCTGCATAAGTGAATGACATTATTATCCATTCCATGCTTCAAGCCATAGATGTAAAAGTAATCATTAATGTTTTCCTCTACTAACACCTTTCAACAGTACATCTGAAATGCCTTGGGTTAGTTTATGAGAGACCCATGTAACAGCTTCCTCAATAATGTAAGGTGCCTATTTAATGTGTTTGCTATGGGCATTGAATGAATCTTCTAATCCAAAGCTAATTAATTCCTTACCCGACTCTCCATCTCATCAACCCTTCAGTGCCTTCCCATTGTTCTTAAGATGAAGACGTCAAGCTCCTGAGAACATCCTAAGCTCGTCTCTACCTCTGCAGCTTCATTTTGTATCAGTTCCTGGGGCCTGCAATCTCTCTTATCCTAACCGCTATCTTCATCCCTCTTTTCTTGGTTAACTCTTTCATCCTTTGGAACTCAGATTAAGCTTCAGCTTAAGAAAACTTCCCATCCTCCAACTAGAGGAGCCACTCAATCCTGGGTATTTGTGATAGATTTGTCTAGGTATAATTTTATGTTTGTTGTGTTTCTCACAAGGGTCAGAAAAAGGTCGCTGAGGGCAGGAACCTTGTCTGTTCTGCTTAGCACTGTACCACTGGCTTTGAGCAGCCTGCCTGGCACACAGCTGCATCCTGTACCTCTATAATGCCTCAGGATCATGAATTTCAATCCTTTTATTTCCCCTTCTTCCTTAGGGACTCAGTCATGGTATAGAATCTCTCTTCCTTTCTCCCTCTCTCTCTATATATTCTTAAAAATAAAATATATGTACATATATAATCTTATGCAAAGTTCTGTATCTCACAGTCCAGTATTAATGTCAGAGCAAACTTTTTAGCATTTTCCAGATCTGTTGTTGTCTTCTCTTAATGCCATTCACTCAGCAAACACTTTGAGCATGTTACATGAGAAGCAGTGCACAAAGCATAATGAAGAGAGCCCAAGAGTCCTGCTCGCAAGATGTTCAGACACACACGTGTAACCTCATGGTAAACTACAGAGGGAGGCACTGGGGATCACGGAAGCCTTTTCCAGTTCAATTTTCAGAGGAAAGTAAGAAAGGGCACCCTAAACAGGGGACAGGTTGTGAAAGGTACAGAGGTCTTGATAAATGTGAAACCCCTAGAATGTTGGAAGTGCTAAAGCTTAAGATGTGGGTGAGAGCATTGCAGAGGCAAAAGCAAATAGACTGTGAAGGGAATTGTAGGATATGTTACAAAGATTTTCTTGTGAGTCAATCTTTCACAAACTCTATTTTAAGGACTATTATCTCCTATAAGATATAATCAGGAATTATTAGGAATCCTATAGAAAAGGGTCCTTGGGCAGATAAGTGTAGAAATATAACACCTTTAAACCTTGTGCCATCATGAACCTTAAGGAACACAGTGCTCCCAAAATGCATCAGTAAGCTCTTCTTATAAGACATTAACAAAACTCAAGTGTACAGTGCCCTGCAGGTACAATTTAGGACATGATGGCACAAGCAATAGGAAACACCTAGAACATGATGCATTGGGAAGAAATGATCAAATTTACAATTTAGAAAAGTGCTGTGAGAGCTAATGGGGGGAGAGGTACATAGTGGAGATCGGCGAGGCAAGACTTTCAATGGAAAAGTGATGAAGGCTTGGAAGAGGGTGGCAATGGAGAACGGAGCAGAAAGGGCACTCTAGGGCCGGTGAGATGGCTCAGTGGCGTAAGCGCCTGCCTTGCAAGCGCGAGGGCCTGAGTTCGACTCCCGGATCCCACATACGAAAAAGGGGCCGGTGATATCGCTCAGCGGCACGGGTGCCTGTTGGCGCGCGAGGTCCTGAGGTCAACCCCCTGGTACCCACCAAAAAAAAAAAAAAAAAAAAAAAAAGAAAGGGCACTCTAGGAGATGGATCAGCTAGGGCCCGGTGTCCTCCTGTGTGAGGAGCTGGAAAGGGCCCTAGAAAGGCAATGATTCTAGGGTGCAGAGGTTTAACAGTGGGGTCATCAGTATTATCAAGGGGGACAGCAAATGCAGAACAAGATGCACCTGGGTGAAAGTGACATGGGACTTTTCGCAGACAGCAAGCTTGTGCATTCATACATCAGAAAATGAAAAATATGGGTTTGTAGGTGATGACGAGAGTGGCGCTCACAATTTTTTTCTGCTCTGCCATAACTGTGGATCCCTCTGCAAGCCTGTTTGCCTCCTGCCCTCAGGCAGGGTACAGGGCCACCATGGTACATAAGAGACAGCAGTGCTGGAGGCAGTGTTGGCTTTAGCCATAGCCATAGCCCTGACAGAAGCTGGATCTGTGTCACAGTAGCTGCGAGAGGTGGGGGTTACAGGAAGTGATCTTTATGTTTGCCCATTTAGTAGAGGAACTGCAAGGTATATTCAAGTGCATCAAACTACCAGTGGAGGTAGCCTAAGTCAGTACAGTGTTGCATAAAAATCTGTTCTTACAACTTCGCAGGGGGAGGTTGAAAGTGAGTCATCAGGTGATTTGGCTCCCGATGATGACTTGGATGATGTGAGCCAAAGAAGTTGCAATGGTGAGACAGAGCAAGAAATGACAGATGGAGAAGGAGAGAGTGAAGACCTTGATTCAGATGAGGAAGACAACAGTAATGTAAATAAGTATTTGACTATTCGAAATGGTAAAAAATGGTCATGCACACCTGAACCATCTGACATTAGAACTTGGAAAATGTTATTAGGTTCTTGCCAGGGGCGAAACCTATTAGATGGAATGCCAACACTAATAATGAAATACAAGTAAAACATTCTACATGCACCAATAGAAATGCTCAAAAATATATTTATCATGACACCTCATTATCTGAACTAAAAGCCTCCATAGTCTGTTGTACATAGCAGGACTTTCTAATCATCAGAGTCTAAAGGATTCATGGAGAAGTGACGGATGTGGTGTTAAGATTTTTAGAACAACGACACTCCAGAGATTTGGTTTCCTTTGAAATTGCCTATGTTCTGATGACAAAAAGAACTACCAAGAAAGAAAAAGCACCAACAATTTGGCTGCTATTCGCTCATTTTTGAAAGCTTTGTTTTGAACTGTCAAGCTATTTATACACTGTTTGAATACATGACAAATGACAACTTGCATCATTTTGTGGTCGCTGTAGCTTTCAGCAATATATGCCAAATAAACCTTCCAGATATGGTATAAAAATATATGACCTGGTAGATGTGAAGATATTTCACACCTTAAATTTAGAAATTTATCCTGGAACTCAGTCATCAGGTCTTTATTCCTGCAGTGATAAACCATATGATATTGTGAACAGATTTGTTGCACCTATTTCAAAAAGTAACTGAAATGTCACATTTGACACTTGGTTCACTAGTTATTCATTGATGTTACATTTGTTAAAAAAACAACAGTTGACCAGCACAGGATCTATTCATAAGAACCAAGCAGAGATTCCTAAAAACATGTTACAAGTTCACAATAGAGAAATATATAGTACAATCTTTGGATTTCAGAAAGACATAATATTGGTCTTGTACATGGTGAAGAAAAATAAAGTAGTATTGATACTGTCAACAGTACGCCATGATGATAAGATTGATAGTGAATCCTCAACACGAATGAAGCCGGAAACTGTCATATTTCACAACAAAGCAAAACTGGAGTAGCTGTTGTTGACAAGTTATGCAGCAAGTATGATGTCTCTCGAAACACAGAGTGTTGGCCAATGGTTGTGTTTTACTCTATCCTAAATATGTCGGGCATAAATAGTATAATAGCTTACAAAGAAAATAAACTCAAAATATCACAGAGAGATTTTCTTAACTGGGACTGGAATTGATAAAAGATCAATTATAACAGAGGAAGAAAAATATGTATCTGCCCAAAGAATGCAAAAGAAATTTTGGAACAGACCAGTGAACAGACGGGTGAAACATCACAAGAACCTCCTAACCAAACAACAAGACCGGCAAGATGTCAAGTGTGCCCTACGAAAAAACAAAACAGGAAAACAAAACCCATGTGCTATCGCTGTAAGTGATACTTGTGTATGGAACATGCTATTTTCACACGTGAAGACTACTTCAGATATCATAATTCAAGAAAGGTTTTTGTTGTACTTTTGTTTTTATTTTCATTTTAGTTCATGTAGGAATTTATTTGTTGTTTTTCTAGATTTTATAAACAAAACAACAGTTGATGTTGAAAATGTCAATGTTTATTATAAAAACTCAATAAATATTTAACACTAAAAAAAAGTAGTACTCACAACCACCTGAAATAATACTTAAATAGTACCTACCTTGTGTAGACCACTGTTCTAAGACCCTATCTGCATTAATACTCATTAATACTAATAAATACTAGTCCATACTAATAAATACTGTTTATATTAATAGATATAATTTATGTTAATAAATAATACTGTTATACCAATAAATACTCTTACTTTACAAGTGAGGAAATTGAGCCACAGAGAGTACACTCAGTAACTTGCCCAAGGGCAGACAGCTGGGGGTGGAGTCAGAATCCAGGTCTGAAGGTGAGCTTTTATCCACGATTCCACAATACCCCTGATTCATATATATATATGACAGAATACAAAGGCTAAATTCAAAAGTTGTAAAGAGATCTTTCACAGATAATTTGATAAAACAGAAAAAAGAATCATAAAACTCTAAGCCATGTCATTTGAAATTATCCAGTTAGAAGAACAAAAAGAAAGAAGAGTGAAAAACAGTGAAGAAAATCCAAGGGACTTATGCAACATCATCAAGTAAAACAATACATACATTCGATAGGAATACAAAAAGGAGAAAAGACAGAGAAATGGGCAAAACTTTCTTTCCTATATGTATTTATTTGAAGACAGGGTATTGCTAAGTTGCCCAGGCTGGGCTTGAAGTTGTGATCCTCCCACTTCAGACTCTCAGAGTGCTACGGCTACAGGCATGTGGCACCACACCTGGCTGAAACTTTCTGAAAGGAAGGAAGGCAGAGAGAGACAGACAGGTAGACACACAGACAGACTGGAAACTCCCCCCAAATGAGGAAGAAAATGGATATCCATATTTGTGACATTCAAAAAAACCCCAATAGTTTGAAACAACAGAGTTCCAGCTAAGACCTATAAATTGTCAAAAGACAATAAAGGTGAGAGAATTTTGAAAGTAGCAAGAGAAAAAAAAATTTCAATATAGAATGGAACCTCCATAAAGTAATCAACAAATTTCTTAGCATAAACCTCAAAGGCTACGAAACAGTGGGATGATATACTCAAAGTACTAAACAACAAACAAACAAACAAACAAAACCCCTGCCAGCCCAGAAAACTATAGCGCTTTTGCAAATGAAAAGGGGAATAAGAAATGGAGGGAATAGGCAGGGATGGGCAGAGAGGAGGATAAAAAAATTAAGCTGTGTTATATATATGTACAAACTCCCTACGATAAATGTAATCATTATGTACTGCACACATGTACTAATAAAAATGTTTAAAAGGAGAGATAGAGCTTCTCAGACAAAAACTCAGGGAGATAATCATCACTAAACATACTTTACAAGAAATACTAAAGGGAGTTCTTAAAGTTGAGAAGAATGGATGCTAAAACAACAATATAAAAACATATGAAAGTATGTCTCACTGATAAGGTAGGTATATAGATAAATGCAGAATAATATAATTCCATGATGGTGGTACATGCATCACTTTTAACTATAATACAGAAGTTAGAAGACGAACTACTAAGAATATATATAACTACAATAATTTGGTAATGGATACACAAGAAAAAAATTATATTCTGACATCAGTAACAAGTGGATATATTTGTGTATGTGTAATAAAATTGTAGAGTTTTTATATGATTGAAGTTAAGTTGTTATTAGTTTAAAATAACTCATTATAAGAAGTTTTAGATGAGTCGTGGTAAACAAAAGAAGGACTTAATGGATAAAAGAGAAAATAATCAAATATATTACCACAAAAAATCATTAAATCACAAGGAAGACAGAGAGGAAGAGAACCAAAGAACTAAAAACTGACTGAAAACAATGAACAAAGTGGCAACGTTAAATGTTAATTGGAATATATAAAGGAAATATGTAATTCTTTAACTATCAAGAAATACATTGAGTGCAAATGAATTAAATTTGTCAATCACCATAGAGAGAATGGCAGAATGGATAAAAAATCAAACCTACGGCCTGGGTGTTTAGCTCAGTGTGAAGCCTGTGCTTAGCATGTACAAGGACCTGGGTTCAGTTCCTAGTCAAACAAAGTAAAAGACAGACAAAAACACAGGACAAGATAACCAGTGTTGGTGAGTGTGTAGACAAAAAAAGAATACTTGCACATTATTGGTGGGAATGTAAATCATGCAGCTACTATGGAAAACAGTATAGAACATTCTCAAAATACTAACAACAGATATGATCTAGCAATCCAACTACTCAGTATATATCCAAAGAAATTGAAATCAGAAACTCACAGAGATATCTATATTCCTGTGTTCAGTGAAATATCCTCAATTGCCAGGACTTGGAGGCAACTTAAATGGATAATGAAAATATGTGCATATCATATGGATTATTATTCAACCTTAAAAAGATGGAAACGTTGCTACTTGGGACAACACAGATGAATCTGGAGTATGTTACATTCAGTGAAATAAGTCAGACGCAGGAAAAGTACTACAAATCCGAATTACATGAGGCATCTAAAACAGGGAAACTAATACAAGTAAAGCACAGAATAGTGAATAGTGGTTGCCAGGGCCTATGGTAGTGATGGTGAACCTTTTAGAGCTTTCAATGATACAAACAGCCCATTGCAGCACGTGTACCATAGGTTCGCCACCACTGGTCTATGGGGATAAGGAAATGGAGTAGTATTTCTCAAAAGGTGATGTTTCAGTGAGTCCTAGAGATCTTCTGTGCAGCATAGTACCTACAATCAACAATATTATTTGCTAAGCAGGTAAAGCTTATATTAAGTTTTGCCATCCCCTTCTCACCCAAATCACAAATTAAGAGGGCTGGGATTTACGGAAATGATGCATAATTTCACTGCACTGAATGTAGTGATCTTTCATTGAGTATATACATAGTTCCAAACTTATCAAGCTATATACATTAAAACATGCATCATTTTTGTCAGTCTTACCTCAGTGAAGTGGCTTAAAATATAATTGTAGAGATTCATTTTTAACCAATTAGAAGACACCATTTATTTTTATCCCTTATGAAAGCTTGTTTGGTTCAACTTATCAAATTAACTTAGGCTTTTCAACCATAGGTTAAAGATAATAAGCACTACTTGACAGCAGGAAAAATAATCCATAAATAAAACTATAATTTAGGCTTGATTTCCAAATAACCAATAAATACACGAGGCTACTTTAATTACAGTTAAACTAGAATTCAGTTCATCAGTTGCATTAATTACATTTCATGTGCTCCACAGACACACAAACTAGTAGCTACTCTGTTGGATGATGCAGAACAAATATTTTTATCACAGAATTATTGTTGGATAGTGCTGATCTTGTTAATAGCTTTTCCGGACTTAACTAGAATATACTATTTTTTTCTGTTAACAAGATGCATCTGATATAGGAAATTTAAAGTTTATTAATTTGCCAGAACTGAATGTAGAGAAGATGTGCAGGCCCACTTACCTTCTCCGCAGCTCTCTCCCCACCCCAAACTGGTTGGACTTTTTCTTTGGTGCTGTGTTAACCCTAAATCATCTACATGCTAGCATGCAATTGGATGACTGCTGTTAAAATTGTAAACTTCTCCCAAAAGGCAGCTCCTTGGAAGCTGGGCTGACAGAGAGGTTATACCTGAATAAAACTTCCCCAGATGCTTCAGAGGGAAGGAAAGGGCAGTGTTAACTTTCTTTCACTTTAGTGGGCTGGCTGTGGTGATGTAAGCTGCTGTGTCAGACCCACTGGAGAGGGATTCTCACTGTCGATTCCACAGTGGTTCACTCTCCCCTCCCTGCTGGTCAGTTTTCCCTTTCTCCTTTTCCCTTTGACCTATTGGCAAACATTCGATGTGCTTGTGTAGGTATCTGGTTGTTGAGGTATTTGATAAGGTGAGAGAAGTCAGGCAAACAAGAAGCTGGTGAGGTGGTATTATTCCAAAACTGTTATTCCTTTTTTGTCTTCTGCTGTAAGGCCTGCTACCACAGAATTTGGAAAACATGCACGCACATTCAAGAAAAAAATCTAGGGGCCGGTGAGATGGCTCAGCGGCGTAAGCGCCTGCCTGGCAAACGCGAGGGCCCGAGTTCGACTCCTGGATCCCACATACAAAAAAAGGGGCCGGTGATATCGCAAAGCGGCACGGGCACCTGCTGGTGCGCGAGGTCCCTAGGTCGACCCCCTGGGTACCCACAAAAAAAAAAAGAAAAAAATCTAAAATTGACTCTCATCCTGGTACCTAGTGAAAAGCTTATCCAATAGTCTTTTTCTATGTGGAGAAAATTTGGATCATACTTTACACTTGTAAATATTCAGCTTTTTTCTACTTAACATCATATTATGAAATCTTTCCTTTATCAAGTCTTTAAAAACATAGTTTCTTAATATAGATGTCCCATAATTTACTTTCTCATTTTTTGCATGTTAAAGTTGCTTTCAAATTTTAATTAGACATAATGGAGCAAATGTCAATGTATATATTTTATACATCTGAGTAATATGAAAATAATGCAAAAAGGTGAAAGTGTGTTTATGTATTTGATATTTCCAAACTATCTTCAGGGATGTTTTAACAATGTAGACTTTCATACACAAGAATGTGAATGTCTCACCTCACCTTTTTAAATATTAGATGTTAGCTTAAAAACATCTATGTTAAGCTGCTAGAAAAACAGCATGTTATTGTAGTTTTACTTTACATCTCAAATTATTAATGAGACTTAACATTTTCCGTGATTATGGGGCATCTCTGCTTTTTTTTTCCCCTCAATAGCATGTCCTTTGTTTATTAAATTGGGCTGACTTTTATTTTGTTTCTTGTACATTCTACCAGTTGTTTTATGCAGCCTGATTTAGTGTTCTTTGACCAAGCCTTGGAAGAGAGATATATCTGCTCATATGTGTCACTTAGAGCGCGCCAATTTTCTTTCATCATCTCTCTTGTTTTAAAAGGCAGATAATAATTGTACAACTTTATGGGGTACAGTGTAATTAATGTTTTGGTACATTTACACATTGGGTATTGATCAACTCAGAATACTTAAATATACATAATCTCAGATATTTATAATTCTTTGCGATGAGAACATTCAAAATCCTTTCTAGATATTTTGAGTTATATAATATTGATAAACATTACCTTGTATGTAATCGATCAACAGAACTCATTCCTCTTATCTGGCTGTGACCTTGTTCCCATTAACCAACAACTCCTCCTCTTCTTTAAGTTCTGGTGCTCTCAGGTTCTCCCTTACCAATTGGTCCCTCATCTCAAATGCCACACGTGACAGCCTGGTACCACTTAATGGGATTCTAAGCCATCTGACTGCCAAATAGCACACCCGTTTATGCTTCCTCTTTACTTATATAATTAAAGGCCATGGCTTCCATCAAAGATATTTCAGTCATCAAATAGGAAGTCTTCGGAGAGGAGAGGCTCAGATACTACCCTGCCAGCTGTATCTGTCTCTGATATCGTATCTTGAGCCCCAGGATCGTTAACTACAGCAAACAGGCTAAACTCAAGGCCTGAGGAATACTTTATCAGCTCCAGAATTAAAACAAAGAGCAAGAAAGCAAGAATGGGACATAATAACGTATTACTGGAAGTTATTTTTGAAAGAACAACCCTGCAGAAAAGCCAAAATCCATTATAAATAGAAATGTCAAAAGTTGTCAATACAATGTTCGAAGTCATTTTTGCTTACTGCTTTTCTAAAAATTAAAACTTCTCACTTTTTTTTTTTTTTTTGGGTCCCGGGGGTCGAACTCAGGACCTCGCGCTTGCCAGGCAGGTGCTTATGCCGCTGAGCTATCTCACTGGCCCTAGAACTTCTCTTGTATTTGTTTTTCAAACAATTTCTCACTTTTCAAGAAACATAAGGGATATTTCCAAAAATTATCAGTTGAAAATTATTTTTAATTTGATTTAAAAGGTTAATAAATACATTACCTTTGAAACTAGCAGCGAAATGATTTCTTTTACAGTGTTGTCAATCAAATCGTCTATTTTTGAATGGTACTGTTGCTAGATATTAAAGGACAAAGATGAATTAGTGGATATGGACACAAAGCTTTTGTCATAAGTCACAAATGCTCTAAAGCTACTAGTTATGACATATCAGATTTACTTAAAATGATCATTTTGAACATTAAAAGAACAAAACCTTGAAAATGATCTACCCAATCAACACTTTTTACATTGTGGTTTGAAAATTTTCCCATGTGCACTGTTGAGTTAAGCAGCTAATGGGGTTATTATTTAGATGAATTGAGTTCTTATTCTTATTCAGGCTCAGGAATGTGAAGGATACTTTTTGTCTTCTCCTCTGTAATTAAGGTGGCCATGTATTTTTCTAAAGGGTTGGTTTAGCTGGAGAAGCAAAAAAGGCTCGAGAAAGATTTAATTAATACAGCATTTCATGTCTGACAACTCTCTTTCATAAGTTATTTTAAATGTGCTTTAGAAATAAAATGAGCTCCCAATTGTTCTCTCTAAAAGGACCTTTTTGTTAGCCTAGGGAGCAGCAGTTTATACAATTCTTACAATATGCTCAAGCAAGGGCAAAATTAAAATTTCGTCAACAAAGGTGAATAGATGGTAACAAATTAATAGGCCAAAAAAGGTAAAATAAAACGGCACTCACTCCCCATAGTTTTATTACAGCAGCCTCATGAAAAAGACGCCTCTAAATAAATACAAAAAAAGATGTATTTAAAGTAAATCTGAAAGATTTTTTTTGGGGGGGGGCTTTCTTTAGAGAATACTAGAGGGTTCCTTTCTTAAATTAACAGGAGTTGGGCTTCCATGGCATGCGAAGGCACATCCATTTAAACAGTAATTCTTCCTTTAGAAGCATTTATCTGACAGCAGATTGTCCCCAATAGCCACTTCACAGAAAATGTGACTTGTAAAGACTAACCCTATCTTGATGGTTCAAGGCTTCTTGGAACAGCTAACATAATGCATAGACTAAAAGTACTCAGGTCAGTATAAACATTAGACCAACTTAACAGCTGCTGGTTGAATGGTTTCCTAAGATGTAAGTTTTTGAAAGCTAGCTTTTTTCTTCTGAAAACATGTCTCAAAGTTTCCACACAGAGCACAACATCAACTCAGGCCCGCTTTGGAATACTCTGGAGTGATCCCCGCCCCTCAAGGGCTCCTACAATTTTAAGTGGCCATCATCTACCTGCATAAATAGTAAAGGAAGGAAGCATAATTTTTAAACTTTTGAATTATTTCCTTTTCCTGAATGTGAGTGTGTATGTGTAAAATGAACTACATGTATGTGAACATGGAACTTTCTAGGCACATATTCCATCCAGGGAAGCTTGTGATTCCCAAATGTGCGGCTCCTCGGAGGACAAATGGAACAGAAAGCCAGAGGGTACATACCTTGCACTAGTACTGATACCTTTGCTTTTGGAGTAGCCCAAAGGCAAGGAAAAGCAAGGCTCTAATGAAAACCAAGGTAGAAGCAAAAGAGCTTGAATAAGCTGGCTGGTGCTTAAGGTTCAGATCCACGCTACATCAATCACTTTCTGAAGCAGGCACACACCAACACATGGGCACATTTTAGACCAACTGAACAATTCCAGGGCCTAGGCTGATTGGCAGGGTAAGGCCCCCACAGACGCACTTGCAAAAGGGCCCCCCAGCTTCTTAGGAAAGCAGCACAGCTGACTGTGGCTGCGGGGCTTATGCAAATTAGCGACTCTCCTCAGATCTGCCTCCAGATATGGGTCCCTGTAGCAAGAGGAAATGAAATACCAGCCCGGGCCCCTCAGTGGGGTAGAACAGAAAAGGGATACAGGAGACTCAAGCTTCCCATTTTCCTCTAACATGAAAAGTACCCCATAACAAACCCAGACCTCCAAAGGGGTTCTTAATTATGTCTTAGCCTCAAAGTTTACCTTCATGTCATATATTTTACTTATAACACAAAAGTCTAAAACATCATTAGAAATCTATTAGTTATAAAATAATAGAGTTTCTGCATGTTAAATTTTTTAGATTGAATTAGTTTTAGTAATTCTTTTTTTTTTCTTTTTTTTTTTTGTGGGTACCGGGGGGTCGACCTCAGGACCTCGCGCGCCAGCAGGCGCCCGTGCCGCTGAGCGATATTACCAGCCCTTTTTGTATGTGGGTTCTGGGAGTCGAACTCAGGCCCTCACGCTTGCTGGGCAGGCGCTTAAGCCGCTGAGCCATCTCACCAGCCCTAGTTTTAGTAATTCTTAAAATAATCAAGTGATAAGGCACTAAAGAGGTCATTTAAGCTCATTTTATTGAAAAAAAGGGAAAATCAATGAACCCTAGCAGCCAAGAAATCCTCTCGTAAGACACATCTTTCGATTGCTGTTTTCTTTAATATCTCATCTAGCCATAAACAGAGTGAAAAAGGGAGAGGAAGAAGGAAGGGGGAGATGGAAAGAGGAGAGAAAAATGAGAACAAATGAACAAAAACAAATTCAAAGTTAAAAAGGGAAGACCAGAGAAGTATATATTGTAAATGTATAACCAGAGGGGTAAACCCAAGTAGGATAAGGTTTGTTAGGTTTTTATAATCTGGGGTCTGCTATTATAAATTTATCTGATGAGATCTGACCTCATCAGATGTTAGAGGTGGTGTAGGAGCATGGGCCCGGAGATGGCCTGAGAATACCTATTTATATACATTTATCTATCTATATTTTGCACAGTATATTTATATATACAATGTACATTATATTATATACAATACTGTGCAAAGACAATAATCCATGTATGTTACGTATAGTTAAAACAGTTAGCTAGAACATTGTTCATTACGAGATGTGGATAGCTTTCAAAGACAAATACAAACAACCCCAAAAGAGATCACAAATAAATAAAAACAGAATTTGTCTGCAAAGACATTTACATTGCCTAAGCTGAAAATGACTTTTTCCTCCACTTAGATGAACAGATAGCATTGTTGATACAAATTTTGAAAGTTTCTGTCCTCGACAATAAAAATCTGTAAGATTCTTATCAAAATATTTTAACTATATACCATAGTTTTGGTAGATTCCCGTTCATTCTTAAACTAATTCTCCATATTCCTGCCCTTAAAAGTAAATTGTTTATGCCCTGGTTCTTCAGCAAATGACTCTGAACTTACATTCAGATAACCGTGCAGGAATCCTTACTTCATAAAGTACAGGCCTCCCTATACTCAAGTGGGTATCATCATTTTATCTCTTATTATGTGTTATGGTTTGTGTCTAGATGTCCCCCTAAAGCCTCATGTGGTCATAGGGTTTTTTCTTTGGAGGTGGCTGAATCTAGAGTGTGTGATTGATGCGTAGTGCAGTGCTGGGACTAAGTGTGCTGGGATTAAGGGTGGCTGATGGCTGGATCAGTCCACTGATTAGATTGGCACTGCACTAATCCTGGTAGGCTGGATAATATAAGGGACAGAAGGAAGCTTGTCTCTTTCTCTCCCTCTCCATTGTTGCTTTTGCTGTCTTCTGCCACCATGAACTGTTGCCCCTTTGCCATGAGCCACCCTGCCTTGGAGCCAGCTGATAATGCACTGAAACCTCTACGAGCTGTGAGCTAAATAAACCTTTCCCCCTTTAACTTTGGGTGTTGGGTATTTTGTCAACAACAAGAAAAGTAACTAAGACATTATGTAAAAACACAAGAAATGAATACTAAATGCCAGTGTAACCAAGCTTAAAAGATTGTGGTCCTTCTCTTGGGATACCTTTTAAAGGTATTGCAGTTTAGTTCTGGAAATGGACACATTTTTCTTTGAGAACAAATCCTGCAGGAGTGGGGTCCACTGGTTACTTGAGTTGCCCATTTATGTGTTTCAACCACTGGGGCCACTGGATGATTTGGCTCCAAGGGCAGATAAATGCCTCTAGTCAATGCAGTCATCTGTTCCTCCGCAGCAATGAATAACAAGGATCCTAAATGCTGTGCTGGTTTTGTGGTCTCAACATCTATCCCTGAGGAGCTGGTCTGAGATTGCTGACTCATTACACACAGCTATTACATGGGCAGATCATTCGCTCACTAATCACTCCATGCTGGACCCTGGCAGAGTATGTCTGCATCATCATTTGGCATGTGAGAAAACAGAACTGTAATTTAGGAACACAGAAGGGGCCGCTGGGTGGTAAGGAGTAGGGAGGGATTTTATCTCAACAATGACAACAAATTTACCTCGGAGAGGTAATTTCCTTATAACTTAGAAATAATTTCTGCTAGATTTAACTGTGTAGTATGTATTTTTACACGGTTCTGAATTGTCTAACGATATAATTTTTTTCAAGAACTTTGTTGCATTCTATAAAATTGTGTCTACTTGTTCAACTGTGTTTGAAATGTATGTACCAATATTCAACAATTCCAAATATACATGTCCCATATTGACAGAGGGAAAGCCTGTGCAATTATGTGAGTATATTTACTCGAGAAAAAGCAAAGTACACAATCCTTTTTTTGTACTGAAATTCTTATTTACCACTTTTCAGAGTTGCTAATGGGTTTTATACCTGGACATTTTGAACTATGTTAATTGTGTGAAAGTTGTGGGGAACTATTTGTCTCTGGTGAGAAGATACAGGTGCAGACATAATGAACAGTAGCAGATTACTCTTCAAAACCATCCACTTACTAATGTAAAGAATCATTTGAATATGGGACAGTGTTTGGCATTTGTGTGTGCCCACTTTTCTTTTCAAGTACTAGAGTGAGTTGTTTCTTATAGGGGAGGATTTTTAAAGCAGTTAGAAGTCAATCTGTTCATTCACTCCACAAATATTTACGAAGTGCCTATTATGTGTCAGGTACTGCAATGTATGTTAAAATAAGAACAAAGGGAAAAACCCAGAATTAATAGGAACAGGCAAGATGATGTTATAATCTAGATGTGAAAAGAATGGGCTTATGAAGAAACTTAATATTCTCAGGCAGACAATCGAAGGCTTACATCTGAGTATTGAAAATCATGAAGAGGTGATTAGGAATCACAGGCACCCAAACCAGCTGCCTTCTCATCCAGATAATTAGAGATAATAAATCATGTTGTAAGTGATCAGAGAATGATAATTACTGAACATTCTATAACATTTATACTTCAGTTAAGATGTGTGTGTGTGTGTGTGTAAGACTATGTGCTTGGTATTAGAAATACATGTTCCTCCTGAATTGCTCAAAACATGAAATATGAGTATATATATATACACACACATTATGGTCCAGCAGCTAATGTCTGTATCTGGGTTAAATAAGTAGGTAAGTAGCAAACAGTAGGTCTTCTTATCTACTTTCTCACTTAGCTAAGCTCTTGTGTTTGGATGAGAATTATTTCTTTGTAAGGGTAGCTCTGTGTTTGACTGCCACGTGTTAAGCTGTAAGATTTGTATGAGTTAACCTGCTTTCAGAACATGGAAAAGATCTTAACAATATCAGAAGAGTGTAATCTAGTCAATCCTCTATGCACAAAGGGTTTGAACCCATGTATTTCAGAGGTTCTGGGTGGTTCTCCTGGCAGACTTTGTGCGTATGAGGGCAAAAGTCTCATGATGCAGGCCTGTTCTTCCCTGCCTCTGATGATGTTTACATCCCATGGTACTGGAGAACTTGTAGCTCACTAAAATCCAATTAGTTCTCTATGAAGTAAATTTGGGTGTGGCCTCCTGATGCAACTACTTAGGGGTCATCTTGAAATGTTATGTCATCTAAATTGCCAAACTTTATATTCTTCTGGTATAGTAGAACTATATACTATAAATACTTGAAAATGTAAATAATAACTTTGCTCCTAAATTTATTTAAGATTTTCTTTTAAAAAAAGAGAATTCATTTGGTTTTAAACAATCTTATCTTGTAGGAAGGTTCTTTGTTGGTAGAAATGTAAACTAATTCAACCATTATAGAAATCAGTATGAAAATTTCTCAAAGAACTAAAATTAGAGATTCCGTTTGACTCAGATATTCTCCTTCTAGGTATCTTCCCAAAAGAACTAACGACATCATATTACAGTGATACATTCATACCAATGTTCATAGCAGCACAGTTCATAATAGCTAAATCCTGGAACAGCCTGTATGTCCTTCAGCAGATGAATGGATAAGAAAATGTGGTACCTATATATAATGAAATACTGCTCAGCTATAAAGAAGGATAAATGAGACATTTGTAGGAAAATGGATACACCTAGAAAATATCATGTTATGTGAAATAAATCAGACACACAAGCTTAAATACCATATGGTATCTTTCATTTGAGTAATGCAAAGTACAAATAAAGAGCAAAACAAAAGCATGATAGAAGGACATAGGAAGATAGATCTTTTGCAAATGGGAAGGGGTCCAGGGGATGGTGTGCAAGAAGGGACTGGGAAGTAAAAAGATATAAGATGTGTCAGGTACTTGTCAAATACCCATAATGAATGTGAGCATTAAATGTTATAAACAATGAACTAAAAATAAGAAGAATGAAAATGGGAACAGTGGATTTAGAGACAGACAAAGGGAGGTGGGTTGGGAGGGGAAGAGGAATAAAAAAAGAATTAAGATGTGTTATATATGTGTACCTACTCCCTAAGATGGATGCAAACTTCTTGTACAGCAAACAGGTACCACTTAAAAATATCTTATCCTTAAAAACTAAAAGAAGTTTATAGATTTTCCAGGACAACAGCGAAGAAACATTATCCTGGATATTATTTAAGACACTAAGTATTTTTATGTATCTTTTAAAAATATTTTAAACAGAAAAAAGTATGAAATAACAATAAAACAGAGTTTCAAAACAGGCTAGAAGGAGAGTAACATTAATCAACACATTGCATATTGTTATATTCATAGTACTTGTTCAGAGTACAAGATACAGGCATGAAACACTGTCCAGAAAGCTACTAGCACAAAACTCTCCCCTCAATGAACCAAGAGAAACCAGCTGTACAACTATCTTAACTGTCTTGTGTTTATATATATCTTTTCTTTGCCCCTTCCTTCCTTTCCCCTTTCTCCCATCACAGATTTTTACGTATCTTTATGTGTCTTTGAGCTATTACTGTCACAGTAAGCTGTCTGCCTTATACTCATACACACACATACACACATACATAATCTAAAAACATAAAAATGGAATTAATGATGTCATTTTAACTTGAAAAGATGAAAATAAAAACACACATTTCTAAAAATAATAATTCAAATGAAAAATGTGCTTTAAAAAAAAAACTTACCCACTGACTACGCAACTGGATCATGCCATGGGGGGGAATGATGATGAAGAGGACATAAGGGAAGAATAAAGAAATGATGGAAAAGTAAAAAAGTAATTACAATAAAAAAGGCAATAAAATGTCAACTTAAACAGATAATCTAAAATCAACTTCTACCCAGTTATCTCTCTCATCAAAAATAAATCATGGGATAAGTTGAAATTATACTTCTGAATGTAAAACCAAACAAATATAAATCAAACTGAAATAATGGAATATTTGTTGATAAGAACTAGGGATAATTTTTAAGCATATTTCTACTTGATCTTTAAAAAATGAAAACTTGTGTAAATAAAATATTTCATGCACTATGTTTTGTGGCTTACTTTTATGAGTGCAAACTCTAGGTATTCTAAATTTGTATAAACAAAGCAAGTAGCTTTTTAGTTCTCTAATTTGCTTATAAAAAGCAATGTTTATGAAAATATGCAACACCTAAAAGGTGTATTTGAAACCCAATGGCCACTTGTAAAACTTTAGGCAGCATTTATATGAAGAAAGAGAAGCTGACACGAGCCAAGGTTTCTTCCCTGCCAAGGCTCGCTCAGCTGCATGTCCACATGGCACACACTCCACTTACCTCCTGTCCTCCATCTAGGGCACACAGTTTAGTGCTTTGCTTTTTGGCATCGACTAATACATTAAACATTGTGCACATGGAAGTAGGAATGCGCAAGTCAGTTGTTTTGCTTGCCTTTTGCAGCTTGAGTTCAAATGCAGTTCTTGTTCTAGTTATTAAAATATGAATTTAGAGTAAGAAATTCTGACATACGCCCCACCTTGTTTTGTAAAAGAGAAAGCAACACTACAAGATGCTAATCTAAAACATGCAAAAGAGGAGTGAGCAGGATGGCGGAGTTTGGGCACTGGGATGAGAGCTCTTCTTCACAGGTGTCTCAAACGAAAGGTCAGAATGTGGTATTTTATATAAGAACAAACATTTCATTTTTTTTTTTTTTTTTTTTACGAAGTAGTATTTTGGGTACGAGCTTTACATTGTCATTCAGAAAATACCACTACTCAAATGAAACTTTTTGTTATATCTTATATACTATAATTCCTGGAAAAGCCTCATGGTTTCACTTAATTGCCTGAATTGATTTCCAAATAGGAAACAACCACATCCTTCCCCATATTAAAGCAGAATAAGGGCTTATCAAATTAAAAAAATGAAGTCTGAAAAATTGTAAAAGTAATGATCTGCATATAACAATGTGTATTTCTTTTAGGTCACTTGAGTTTTTAAACACTTGAGATTATAGGTAGGTTTTTGAAAGATACTGCATAATAGGCAATTTGGAATTGGTTTTGCTAAAGTATACAAAGACTACACACAGATTTGAGATGTTAGAATTATAGATGTTTTTTGCATAACATGAAGCAATCTAATTCATAGCCTTGCTCTAGGGGGCCACTGAACATTGTTCTAAGGACAGAATTTTTCTTGGTTTAAAGAATTCAGGAATATTCATTTGTTCCAACCAGTGTTTGACTGTTATTCTAAGATGGTGCCCCACATTTGTTCTTGAACATATCACGAACAACGCAGTGGAAAAAGGAATGCTTGACCAGTTAGGATAAAATGTTGGTTTTGTAAAAGACATTAAGAAAATGAAAGCACATTTGGAAGAATCCAAAGCCTCATAATTTATTTCTAGCTAAATGTTAAATAATGCAAACAGATAGTTGCAACTCATCTAATGTGGGCAGAGAATACCTGAAAATATCGAGTAATCCCAGAACAACTGAAGGTGCTGATGATATTTTGAGTTTGCCATGCTATTTCACAGCACACAGACAGAGTACACAATGCATAAAGAACTCAACAGGACTTTTCCATATGTCTTAGGAGATATTATTTTGGGAATTTAAAGTGCACTATTCCCAAGAAGATAGTAAACACAACAGAAAGGATTAATATGGTATGGGTGCTACTGATCAGGGCAACGATTGGGAGACCTGAAAAAAAGAGTATCAGGTCAATTTTATAAATTACATAGGTCCCCAGAATTTAGGTCAAAGTACTTAATGCCCATTACATTTTGGAACAATAGCACAAATGGAATCATTTTCTGTGACAATTATATGACAGGTAGTTGGTAAAAGTGGTATTTTGGGTGCTGGTATATTAAGCAGCAACTTGAAAATTTATGTCTACCTTTTGACACAGGCCTCTATCATATCACTGGCCATTAGTTTAAGTCTTTGTTCTAAGTGATGGGCAAATTCTTGTTCTGGCCAGTGAAGATCAAAGACAAACATTTGCAGAGCATCAAGTTTCCAAAAAAGATCTTCTGATGTTGCTGAGCCATTGCTAGAAGAGAAAGGAAAAATGAAGAACATAGTGAACTTCCACTGTTAACTATGTGGATCACCAATACATTGTTTCTTTCTTTCTGTATCTGCTGCCATCAGTGAAAAGAATATCACATAAAATCTCTAATGATCCAACATTTCCTTTGTTCAGTATTCTAATTCTTCCTTTCCACTTCTTTATTTTTATTATTATTTTTGATATACTGGGGGTCTAACCAGAGCCTCACCCATGCTAGGCAAACACTCTACCACTGAGGTACATCTTCAGCAGTCTTTCCACTTCTTCGTAAGACATGGCAAGGAGAAAAATAAGGAATAAATAGAACAGTAACGTTTCATGAAATGGAGTAAAATGGAAAAGGATACTAATGAAAATTAATCAATAACGACAATCATTTTAAATGTTCTTCACCAATCTCTTTAGAGGCAAATACAGAAATGTGCCCCCTTAGAAAATCCAAAAAGGATGTTTTATACAAGAAAATTCATATGCAACTATGAATTCGGCAAGTAGTAGCTTTACTCTTTTATTCACACATATGTTCCTCTGTCTTCATGATGAGTTCTGTCTCTCTGCAAGCGTGTAGCAAACAAGGACCTTATAGGTTTGTCGCAGTTACAGGTAAATGTGAAGCAGGTACTGGAAATAAAATGACAGGCCAGGTAGGGAAACAAACCTTTTTTTAATTCGGAAATGCTTTGTGCCTTTTCTAGATCACAATTAAAATCCAACTTAATACAAGCTATGGTGTCACAGAAAAATGACATTCAAGGTGCTCTGAAGTTGGGGCAAAATCATGCACTTCAAGTCCTTATGTCTAAATGTGGAGTCAGGATTTGCAATGTATTTACTACTATGGTAAAATTAAGGGATTGTATTTTCACACAATGTATGGAGGTAATTTGTAGAAGAGTTCACATAATATTTGGGCAAAGGATAATGCTACTACTTTCCATAATGCAAGTAATTAGTCTGATAGTGAAGCATGTTTTGAAAGTAAAATATTCCTACATTAAAACATATTGAGAATTAATTGTAGAAGACAACAAAGCAAAAGCAAAATAAAACAAAACAAAATAAAACAAAACAATACAAAACAAAAAGCTGCTGTCTGATTAATTTGTCCTCAGATTTCTAACAGCTGCCCATATACTTAACTAAAATTAAAATTTTTACTTTGCAAAATACAAAGAAATAAAATAAACACATTTATTATAAGGACATAGAGGAAGATTTTTATAAAAATGAAATTATTTAAACAACTGTACTGTTTAGCTTAATATTTCTTAATTAGCTAGATTTAGAAAAATCACCCATTGCTCTGGCTAATTAAAAGCTTTGGTTCTGCCCTCCACCCCGGCCTCAGCATCCCGGCTCCATCACCAAGCTATGTTGCTTTCTTCCTCCCATTCAGTCAGGGATTCCTTGTCGTGTCCTGGTCTACCCAAGAGTCCTCAGGGTCAAGTTCTCAAGGGACCAATCACAGCCAAACAGTGAACAGTACTCATTGAACTTTACACACTTCATGTCTCACCTTAATACGTTCCAAATGTACCATTAATTAAAAAGAAAAAAAAAAAAGCAAACCTGGCAAAACCATGCTGATTACTACTGCAAAAAACATCATTTTTAACTTTCCTTTTGCCATATGTAAATAAAAGTAAGAGAAAAGAATGGCTAGGCAAAACTTCCTGTATGTCCATAATACAGTGAGCAGTTTGGTAGATTAAAGGACTTTTGTTTGAATTGGATATAACTGGTAAAGAAGCAAATTTATGTCTCATAATTTTTTACTTTGAAAAAATACAACTTTAAAAATACATATTCTACAATAACACAATGACAACAAAAAACATCATCAATACAAAATATATTGAAAAGCAAAAGGAAGAATTCTATTAAAATTGACTTTCTCAAAATATGTAACAAGTAAATCTTTACAGGGAGTATGGACATTATTTTTCTTCTATTTGATCCTATGGTAGAATTTCAGACAATAAATGTGCTTAACTGGCACTGTAATTAAGATAACAAATGTTTGTTATAATTAAATAGACACATGAAATAAATGTAAATAGGTTTTCTCTGGAGTTGGCATATGTAATCTGCAATTTACTCAGAGCCTTTTCATTTAAATTATTACTAATCAGTGACCAATTCCTAAAGGTATCATTAACAGATTAAAGAATTCATACATGAATAATAGACTCAAAGATTATTTCTTAAATATGCCAGTGTGAAATTTACCTTACTGGCATTTCTAGAGCTAAAACACTAGAAATGAAGATTTTACATAATGAATGAGAGTGATGTGTAGAAATACCCTTCCTTCTTTTTTCTCTCTTTCTCTTTCTCTGAGCCTGCCTGCCTGCCGGCCTTCCTTTTTGGACTAGTTGTTAATACGAGCCATGAATTAGTAGGTTGTATCTTCAAATCCATGGTCACATTTCTGTATTTATTTTTGTGATGCTGGGGGCTGAATCCAGGCCTGGCATGTGCTAGGCTTGCTTTACCACTGAGCTACATCTCCAGTCTCGTTACTTTTATATAATTCCTTTTATTTAATCAGGGATTGTACCTTTAATTCTTAGGCAAAATGGAAATGTTTCTTGCCATTTAATATTTTATAATAAAGTATCAAAAAGTAAATCGCAATAACATCATTAACACTAGGAATATTTCTGGTTACCATGAGAGAGAACCTAACATTGACAACTTTGGTAGGAGAAGATAATGGCGATCAACATGTAAAACATACATATTTTGTAATTTACTTGAAAGGATGAAAGTATAATCATTGTCTTTATAAAATTCCAATTTGTCATAATGCCTGTCTTAAAATTCATATTTTAAAAAGTGGTCTTCAATAATAAGTGTTTCAATGTTCACATAAATATCAAGCTAATAAAATAACAATAAAAGAAAGCTAAATTTTATAGCATAATGCTCACAATAGTGTCCTTGCTTAAAATAAATTGTTAAGTAGATAAAGAATGAGGAAGATGAGTTAAATTATATACAGTATAATGAAATACCCCAAAGCACAGATTTAGAAAGTTTCATTACACTTTGTTGGTAATTTCTGTGCACATACATATACCACTCTACATACCATAATGTCCCAGAGCATTTGCCTATAAGAAAAAATTTCATAAGTAATATAATATCCTAGTAGTTATTATATGTATGATGATGATGTTGAACTTGGAGAAATACGGCCATACTTCTTTGCATGTTATTGTTCTCGTTCTTGGTCATTTCCTTGTTTCTCTGATTGTATGTATACTAAACTGGGTAGAGATTTGACTGTTGGTGGTGGGATAGAGACAAAGCTAGTGTGTTTTTAAGCATTCTGGAGATGATATAAATTGAGCAGGAGTGAAAGCTTTGTAGGCAAGGAAAACTGGATTCGAATTTTGCCTTTCATTTACTCGCTGTAAGATATTGGGCAAATTTTGTTTCTTAACTTCTTTGTGACTGAGGTTTCCTTAAGTGTGAAATAGAGACAATGACATTTACCTCCCAGAGCTGTTGTAAGAATTAAATGAGATAACACAACAAATTCTCAATAAATGGAAGCTATTTTTCTTCTAATATTTATTCTTTCTTGCTGACTCTACTTGACATCTTGGGCAAGGATGTTACTGTTTGCGTTTTTACATCTGTAAACTAGGACTACTGTTTATTCCATTGTTTCAAGGCTCATAGTTTTAAAACTGTAGTTATAAATAATGATGATGATGACAGATGACAGTTATAGTGATGATGATGATGTACAGTAGTGATAATTATCATTTATTGGGCTTTTTGGATATGCCAAAATGATTAGTAGTAGTCATTTACTGAAAGCATAGTATGTGACAGGTACTTTTACATATATTTTTAAATTTTTAAAAATTTTTTATTTTTTTGTGGGTACCGGGGGTCGACCTCAGGACCTTGCACTCCAGCAGGCGCCCGTGCTGCTGAGCGCTATCACCGGCCCTTTTGTCGAATGTGGGTTCCGGGAGTCGAACTCGGGCCCTCGCGCTTGCCAGGCAGGCGCTTATACCGCTGAGCCATCTCACTGGCCCCATATATTTTTTTAATCCTCACAAAAATATCTTTAAATTAGGTGTCAACTATTTTAGAGTTGAGGAAAGCGAGGCTAAGGAAGATGAATGATTAATAAGCTAAGACCTAAATTCAGGCCTGATCAATTTCAAGCCCCATAAATTTTCACTTTAATGACTCTGAGTTACTGAATCTGCAATAAAGTAACAATGTGCACCAACTGAGATTTGAAAGGAACACAACAAGAACTTCCTAGTGCTGGGAAATAAAGGACAACCCTTCCTTGCAAGATACAACCCTGTTTCTTTAATATGGAGACTAAGATAAAAAAAGAAAAAGATTATATTCTCGAAATTGTTCTTATAATTGTTTTCGACATGCATAAGTTATGTGGGCAGTAAGAAAGCTGAACCTAAGCATCCTTGAAATGTGTTTACCGCACTCATTGTGTATATAAGGAGAACTCTGATTATATCACTCAAGGCAGACACCTTGGGTCACAAAATGAACCTTGCACCAAAGATTACATATGCATTATACAAACCAGTATGTTTTTCTCTTTTCCGTCTGTATCATTTATCATCAGTATGCTAAGCTTAGCTTAACAGCTTAAAAAATTCAAACACATAAAGCCAAAAACATGGTACTCCTCAACCAATGATGATAAATGCCATGCAATCTAAACACATGTGCACAGAACACAGCCCAGGCCATGCACTAGCTACCACACCACCAGGAAATAAGTGAGGAATACACACGTGGACTCATATAAAGAAGCCATCCACGAAGGAGTAGAAAAGCTAGGAATCTGTGGAAGATTAAGAGGCAGACTTGGAACTTTTGGAAGAGCTACATTGGGAAGACTGTTGGCGATATTCCTGTAAAGAAACAAACAACGTGGGAAGGGACCACCATAAGCAATAACTACAGATGGCCATGTGTAAAGTCATAAGGTCAGGACTGAGAAGGAGACACTCTGTGAACACTAGTTAAGATACCTACTTGACAGGCTGCCATGTCTCTTGCTCAAAACCTCTGTGAACTGACTGGGCGATGGAGGACTCCATGAGATCCACGTAGCGGATAACCAAGGGCACAAAGATGTCTTGCAAGTGTTTGTGAAATTTTCCATTACACAAAAGTGCTGAAATAGCCAAGCAGAAACAGTGTTTGTCAGAGGAAAATATCAGCCATTTGGAAAATATGGATGAAAAAAAATTTCTTGAACCTGACACAGAATTGATAAAATAGAGATGATAAAAGATTTTGCCCTCCATATTGAATGTCATATCATGGAAATTGACCAAAAAGTATAATAAGCCTTCTATATATGGCTGTCAAAACAAAAATAGACTATATCTCTACAAAATGTTCCTGGCAGGTGGTATGTTTGTCCTTTCTAAGAGGTTTAACATATAGGTATATGACCTCTTCCTAAAATTCTAGGGAGCTGCCAGTTCCCCTGAAGATCCTGACACATGTAAATGCAGCAATTAAGACAAAAGTTAGAATCTGTGCTAGGCTATATATCACAGAAATGCTAAACCTGTGCAGTTCTAAGAGGTAAGCTTACCTGCTTCTAAGACCTTATATTTGCTTATTTCACTAGGACAGTGACTGGCCTTGGGAATATCTATTTTGATTCATGAGCTTCTTAATTATTTGTGGACTTCTTTTAGGTGATCCAGTTTACACCTCTGTATTGCTTTTGATGTTGCTGGGGATTGAATACAGGGTTTCTCATATGTGAATAGGAAATCTACCCCTAACTACACTCCCACTCTAGCACATAGGTCTTTAAAAACAGTGTATCACTTGGAATTTTTTTTTTCAGTTTTCTATCAGTCTTTAATGAATTGCAGTTTGGAACATCCTATTTAAAGCAACTGTGGAAGATTTTGTGCTGTTGGGAGAAAACTTTTGGTCATACTCTACCTACTTCATTCAGGGGATGGATGCTTTCCATGTGCAACATGTAATTTCATAGAACATGGGTCAGTATGTGCCTGAATTGCACCTAGAAAGAAGAGACACTCTACAGGAAAATACTAACACTAAGTAATATTTAATTAAGAATTTGTAATTTTTTGGTTAATACTGTTACTGATTGTAAACAGTTCTCAAATGACATATCCTAAACCTAATTATGACCTTTTGTAACAACCCCTTGAAATGAAAATGTTCATTTAAAAAATATATTCCATGGTGAGGAAAGGTTTTTCTGGAGGATAGCATCTTAGTTAAATCTAAATAACAGAGGAAGAGCTTTCCATGGAAGATCTGGAGGGGCGATTTCCCATTAAAGGGACAGCTAGCCCAAACTTCAGAAGAATAGGCTAGTGTCCTTTCAGAAAGACAAGAAAGCCAGAGAAGTAAGTTAATATCCTTTTAAAAAGAAGAGTAGAGTAAGGATCGGGAAGAGCAGTTCCTGGAAGTGTACAGACTGTAGGGCATAGTGAAGGGGATGGGTTTTACTGGGTGCAATGGGAAGATTTATTATTTTTATTATTAAGTAGAGGAGAGAGATGTGATTATCTCTCTCGCTGCTGTGTGGAAAACGGAGTAGGTGGTCAACAGTACAGCAAAGTTTAGTGATCAGTCCTGCAACACTGATTTATTTTTTCTGTCTCTGATATGGTTCAGTCTTTCTTTGTGGTTACAAAATCTTTTCTGACTTATCTACACGCTAAAAGCTTTCCTATTAAAGTGGTAATAAACTTATTTAATGATAAATGTCTTGCTTAGAAGACTAATATTATCTTGATGTTTTCATTATCACATTAAAAGGAGCTTATTTATTCCTGGAGATTTAATCATAGAGGTAGAGGGTACTATAGATCACGTAATTCAGTTACTTTTACCAAACGCCACCTAAATAAGGATGTAATATTTCCCTTAAAATATCTAAATCATTGTGACAGGCAAATTTAAAAATACACTGAAATCTGATTTATTGGGTCTTTAAGTAAGCTCTCCCTCTTCTTCCTCCTCGTCCTCCCCAGCATTTTTGGAGCACTAAAAATTCAGCTAAGTTATACCGTGCATTTTCTCATTTATTCATCACAAAAAAGTGTACAAGGAACCATGACTTTAAGACTTTTTTTATCAATAAGAAAACAAGCATGGAGAGTTTGGGACACTTGCCTAAGTCCATTTAGTCATAAGGCAGTAGAACCAAGATTTGGTAACAGAGCCCCATGTTAATCTTGGTAAATTGTAATAGCATCTCTCCTCTACTTAGGTTACCATAAACTATTGGCTGTCTATCCATCCATTCAGCCATTCTGCAACCTAACATCAGAACATCAATATTTCTAAGATATAGGAATGCTGAATTAGAATTAAATAAAAAACCTTAGTTACAATATGAAAAAGTTATGCTGAATAAGACTGTTATATTTAATGACTAGAAAAATAAGTTAACATTTTGAAAATATTAAATGCACTAATAATGTAATCCTCACTGAAAGATGGAAAGTTTTACATTAGCATACAGCAAGACTATATGCCTAAGTCTTCATTTATATGGCCCATTAATAAAAAAATTTAAGAACCCCAGGCTTTCCATCTTGATAGGTGATGTTAATTAACTACTGTCATTGTTTTTAATTACACCTAAGACCAAAACACATGTTTATATAATAGATTTTTACAAATGAGCAACACACCTTACCAGTTCAAAAGCTTCTTTCTTATAGTGAAGTCATATTGTTTGTTAAAATGAAGAAACATATAAGGAGAATTACACTCAGTGTTGCTATTAAATGTTACAATCATTCCAAGCTTAAGTAGCAATGGACTCAAATGTATTTCTAGGAAGAGATATCTTTTTCAATATCTTTGATAAGTACGATTTACTGTCTTGTTTAAAAAATCAACTTCTTTTCTTGTATTCCCATCCCCAGAGTAAAAAACAGATTTTTCTGTTTGATTACTACACAAGAAACATGAAAGCTGGTACCACACACCTTCCTCTTAGTTCCTAAATTCAACTACTAATCAAGACTTGTGTTATTCTGTATCCTTTGGATCACACTGTTATACTGCATCTTCTTCCTTCATATCTCCTGATATCTCCTGTCTTGACTAGTGCACTTATTTCCTAACTGGTCTTCACTCTAGTAATTTTCCCTCTACCAATCCATATTCTCAAAATTTTAAGCAAAAAGATTTGCTAAAATATAAAACAAGTAATTGCACTTCTAAAGACTGTAATCTTTTAGTGCATCACCATGACAAACTTCAAAGGCCTTCATGTGGTACAAAAGAGCTCCAAGATCTGTCTTAAAAGTACCTTTCTGGCACACATCCTGTGGGCCTGACTCCCCTGTTTACTATGGTACAATGATTTTCATGATTCATTTTAAGACCTCAAATATTTTTAAAAAGGTTTCATTCTGCTGCCTCCCTGCCCAATTACTGGCTTTCCTTACTTATTCACAACTCTGCGCAGGTTTCCACATGGTCCTTGTTATACAAACAGTGCCTGCATCTACTGACATCTCTGTCCCTGAGGCAGGAACCGAGTCTATATTCTCTGCACCTAGCCATGTTCCTGCCTCAGAGCAAGTGTTTAAAAGTTTATTGAGTGAATAAATACTTGGATATCACTGAAAACTATCTCACTTCTCAGGAGAGTGTATTAAATGACAACTGTAGAACCTGGTAAAGCCCACATATTGCCTCACACTTCATACATACATATAGTAGTAAGCAATGCTATTATAGGAAATCCTACTATTGATACACATGTCCAAGATCAGATTGCTAAAGATTCTACTGGATAGAAAGGCTAGTTATTTTATAACTTTTTTAAATGAATGTGGCAAAATAGGATTTTTTTTTCTGATCAGTTATGGTTCTTAAAAACAAATGATTTTTTTTCCCCACAGAATTTGGAAAAAATCGAGATTACATATAGTTGCTATGAACTACAACAAATTTTCCATTTTGGCTAAAAGTTTGCATATATTTCAGCTGAGAGTGTCTTTTTATTTTTTAAAAATCAATGAATGAGCCCATATTTGAAAGTTTTGGAAAATTGACAGCATTATTTCCTTAGTAAATGAGTGAGGAAGAGGAAGGAGGGAGGAAGAGAGAGATGGACACAGAAAGATAGGAAGAGGGGAGGGAGAGAAGAAATGAAGGGAAATACACATAGAGGGGGAAAAGAAAGAAAATATTTGGTATTAAAAAGCAGCACTGCAGGAATACATACTGCACTATAGTTGCTTATGTAAATGTATGCTCCTTTTCTTAGTTGCCCATATGCCAGTTTGTATCCTAGTCCTATCACTAACAAAAGTCCCCACTTAATACGTAGCCTGAGGCATCAGAGTGAGCGCTTCCATCTTCTCCATCTGGTTTCATAAGGATAGGTTATGATATGGGGCTGTCACCTGTCTAAATCGAGCCTTTGCAAGACACCCGTCGTTAACAATTCACTGGAAGAGGCAAGTTCTCAATGTGGTTTCATCCAGGGATGTTTCTAATGCTGCATCTGAGGTGTGAGAGCAAAATGATTGCTCTTGAGTCTCAAAAAGTAGTGACGACAACATCAGTTGAGAATCAGCACCTACTTTGCTCATCAAAATAACGTCTCTCCCCCAACCCAAATTACATGTTTGCCAATATCACCTTGTCAGAAAATAATGAAGCATCAATGACACCAACCCTACAGTACAATCAGAAATGACAAAAAGAAAGCAAAAGGATTAAACAAAACCTAAACTTTTTACAGCGATATAGTGAGGCCTAATTATTTTGATCATCTCCAATAATTAATAAACTAGAGTTGATTATTTACATACTCAGAAGTCTTACAAGAGTAGCTGTCATAGACTTTTAATAGTAAGATTTTGACAGAGAAATTAAGCTATGATCCAATTAGTAACACTCACTGAGACAAAAATCACTAGGCAAAATGAATAAGCAAATAAAAAAATTCATTTATTATTTTTAGAGTAAAAATATGCTCCTCACTCTTGAACTCAAAATCCAGTTTTATGTTGGTGCAACCCTTTCCAGTTAGTACTCCTGGATTATTAGTAGGAGTGATCTTCCCTGCTAAAATTCTGTTTAGGTATTTTAGAAGGAAATGAGTAATTCATTCACTAAAACACAACAAACACCAACCACAATAAAATCAACAGACTGTCCCAAAACAATTATTCAAGGGATAAAAATTATATCAATCCTGAGTAAGACAAGCACAATAGATAAGAATATAAAGTTAATATGCTGCTCTACAAGTGGACAAGTGCATGTAATGACTGCATCTATCACAGGAAATACGAGCTTTGGGAGAAAAGTCAGAAGAACCACAACCACAACAGGTATTATACAAAAGGAAAATACACACAAACCCAATTAGAACATCCCAAGATCTAGGAATAGCACCCAGCCAAGAATCTGCCACATTAAATAGGCACTCAATAAATGTCTGCTCATAGCATAAATGTCAATAAAAATCCACCTCCTAAAGGCAACCCATTAAGTAGAATAGAAAAGACAGTAGATTTTATTCTTTTAAAAATTTGGTAAGTAGTTTATATAGTTTATTAATGCTATTTTGTACCTTAACTATCACAGTAAACTTCTAGATTCATATCCAGCTCTCCTTTTCCCCTGGGGCATCTGTTAAAGATACACAGATTCACATATACACGTGTGCATATGTACAGAAAGAGACAAGAAATGAGAGAGCACAGATATTATAATATTTCTTACTTTTTGGGCAACAAATCCCAAAGCCACAAATCCAAGTTTAAAACTATAATAAAAAATTTCATAAGTAAGTACATGAAACTGACTTATACCTTACTTCTACAATATACTGTATTACAGTTTATTGTGCAACCATCTCTTCCACTAGATTCTATACTTTTCGACTGCAGGAATCATTTCTCATTTACCCATGTATCTTCAAGGTGCCCGGAATTTGAAAATTATAGGTGTTCAGCATCTGTTTCTTGTGGGATTAATTCAGTAAACATCAATATAAATTTTAACCAAGAGTTAGGGCAAAGACAAGAAATCTCATAGGCCAGCAGTTCTCAGACTGATTTTTATGGGATTATTTAATATTAAGATCAAATGCAAAAGCCTGTAATTTTACTCCATTTACACACAGCCTTTTAATCTTTGAGCTTATGTCCTGCAATGCCTGCTCCTATTAATGGGAACAACTGACTACAGCTGTAACACTATCAACTGCCCTCAAATGTGGGGTTCTTGATATCCATAGTGTGCAGAAGTCAGATGTTTCTATGAATATGCTGTGAAAGACACAGAGGCATTTTAGAGCAAGTTATTGTCTTGAAGCTACTAGATTCTAAACAACATAAAACTCAGATTTAAATATAAAAACAGTGTCTACATGTAATAAGAAAACTAAGGGTTTACTATGGAATTCAATTGAGAAAAGAAAGTAGTTCCTCCCTGCTTTTCTTTCTTTTATTATTCTGATCAGTAAAACAAATTCTGACATACAATTTTGAACAATCAGCTCGCTCTAAGGATTAGAGTTCAATGCATTTTCACATTTTGGTGGTCATTCCATCATATGTAAAAGTACCAGCCTATAACACTATGCTGGCGCATAGCCTCAGTATAATCCAGAAGTTATACCCTTTCTGCATTGCTCTCAGTATATGTACATACAAATATATCTATAAACACCAATTCGTGAATTTCAGACGCACCGTTCATTTAAGCACTTGAGGTGGAATAACACGCAGGTGTCAGCCCTCCATATATCAAAGCTTGAAGATTAACCTAATATACAATACGGTGACCTAACAATTCTTCATTTGAAAGAAAACTGAAAAATAATCTCTGATACAGCCTAAGTGTGAGAATAACCCAGCGGGATTTCCACCTCTTCATTTCTTAATGAGTTTTTTGATAATGAGAGGCGACTTTGCCAGTCACTCTGGGCTCTATTATGGCTAATTTGACTCCACTTCACTCTCCTTGTTAATTATTAACACTAGCCTTTTTATCCTCATGAGACCACATTCCAATTTTTCCTTTTTCGATTTTTATGAGCCCATCTTTATGAAGGTGAAAGTCTTGGAGAACAGGTTTTTCACTTAGTGCAGAGCCTGAACATTTATTATTCATTTAGGCGGAGATGCTGTGACATTGATTACATAAGCATGGGTGTTCTTCGGGATGGCTTTAATGTGCTAGCAATGTGAAAAGGCTGTTAATTAAAGAAGAAGCACCGTGGTATTTTTCACTTGGGAATCAGTTCCCAATAGAATGGTCATTTGCCACTTGCTACCATATCCGCAGATGAAAAGGTGACTAGCTCCGAGGGTTTGCCTTTCGGTAGTACTGAAATAAATGATTTGTGCCATTTGCAGATGGCTTTCATTTGTCAGAAGCGGTCACTTGCCATATCTATTCTCCATGGGACAATTGTGGAAAATAGCATGCAGGGCTAGAGACTATTTGCCCTGGCTTTATAGTCATTCAGGATCGTTTAACTATCATGCTAATCGCTTCATTATGAAAACATTTATTACCCCTCCTTTTCAGTACATCTCTTTCAAAACTGTTTCCTTAGATAGCATTTAAATTGACTGCCCAGATAGTGCTCTCTTTATCTGGGGGCAGTGGCTGGGGTAGATGGAGGCAGCAGAGTAAAAGGCAAGCAGGAGCTCGGTCTTTTCTGGCCAGAAGTGAGGGAGCCTGCGCCTGTTTGTGTCATCAGTCTTGCTCTGTGAGTCAGTGTGTGAGGCTGTGAGGGAAGGAGACCTGGGGACAGTGGCTGAAAGTGTGGGGCAGCTGGTCCTCTTTCCCTGCAGGAAAATGCATTTCATCTCCAAGGGTTCTTAGAGCTATGGCTTTCCCCATCCTGGAAAACTGTAAGGCAAGACACGTACCTCAGACATGATGTGGTTTACTTCTCCTTAAAATAGAAACCGAATTGCAGTTCTTAAGTCCATTTCCCTGCTGATTAGTTTAGCTCCTGGAAATCTTGTCACAGACAATGCCTAACATACGTGCTAAGACAATACATACCTATATCTGATCCTTTCCTTACCCTCCACCCAACTCTCTTCCTCTGCCCTGACCATGATATAATGCCCTATGCTTTCTGAGTTCACAATAAAAGTTCAAGGAATCTCTGATCTCTCTTAAAAAGATTATTTAAAAATATCCCCCAAACCCCCTTTTGTTACTGTGGAATGAAACTAAACCAAATACCCAGTGATCAAGCTCCAGTCTCCCTCTGTCCCAGGTTCCTGTGGGCCAGCCCCTGCCCAGGATCCCGCGTTTTAGGGATTTAGTTTTCTGAGCAGGAAAATGAAGAAGCTTGTTTAAGATTCCCTCCATGTGCTGGAAGATAAACACCCATCTCAAAATGTCAAAGCATAAAGATTTTAATAAAAAAAATATGGTAAATAACTTATGGGAACACCTGAGTTATTCATGGAAAAAATCCCTCTGCTGTAAGGTTCTTAAGCCACAAATAATGTACAAATTCTAACTAATATTTCCATTTGTTTGAGGGGTCTTAGCAATTTTAAATTTTAGAAAAGAAAAGTGAGGCTAGTTATTTATTAGTAATAATTAGTAATTTTAGTATTAATTGTTAATTATTTCTTAGTAATAATCACAATAATGTAAGATCTATAAATAATTAGCAGCACACCTTGTATAACACACAGATAGATACACAGAGAATGATATCTCTGTAAATGAGCAGTATTATTCAGCAAATTATCTCCCTTCCCAAGACTGACCATTCAGAGTTCTCTGTTCCTAGTGCCCTGAGCTATCTGAAGCTATAATTAATCGGGATTTGCTCTATAACTCTAATTGAGTCAATATGCAAAAACTACAGTGCCCAGGCTATTTTCTTTTTTCAAAGGGGGCTAAAAGGATAGATGGTCAATGCTTTCCCATAGATTTCTAAAAGGATAATTCGGGGGCAGCTTGAGTGGACATTAAACATTTGGACTGAATTCACTAAGTCTCCATCTGAGTAATGAATGTAATGAGACAAACACAATTATTAATGATATTCATTATTATCATGAAGGATGATAGCTAGAAAAATTATGTTTTACCAACCACTGAGCTATTACTCGTTGGTCTTGGCTTTAGGAAGGAACTTGTGAGTAGGTGGTGAAAGTTACTGCTTTCTATTTCAATTCCCCAGGTCACACTGCGGTCCCAGTACTGAAAGGAAATTATGGCACTGGGGAACTTTTCTATCTACCTCACTACATCAAGGAGCTGTTTTTCTCAGAAATAATTGATGTTTTCTAAAATCTGCTAATCACTGCAAAATCAAAGCCAAGATCTACACTTATCCTCAAAATTGACAGTGCTCAAAAGGTCAGTAGTATATGCTTCTCTAATCTGAATGAGTATTGTACAAGTGGCAAAAACCAATACATAGTTAGTAGTAGTTGATGTTATAGAAATGATATCAAACTGAAGAATATGGAACTCTTGTGAACTAAATACTTGCAAATCTACCTGAAAATTAAAATTTTGTTGTTCTCATTTTGATAAGCCAAAAATTTATACTTGTAATGCAGGAACTCTTAAGAGTAAATATAAAAAAGATATTAACACATTAGAGTTGTAGTAGTGGTTTTTCAAGAAAATTTTTAAGAAATCTACAAAATGTTTTGTTTTTTTCTATAAAACGAATTTAAATATTTTGAATAAGTGAAATGATTTATCAACTGTACTAACTGCTTGACTATGAACATTATTAAATAACTCTTTTTAAATAAACTCCAATGTAAATCTAAACCTACATTCAAATAGGGAAAGCAGTGTTAGAAAAAATCCTGCACTTCTTTATCTTTATTTAGGAAATGAATGCATGTATTAATTTTTGGCAGGTTTATTGTTGTATGTGCCTTAAGATAATATCAACTTGTAGTTTGTTAGCAGAGAGCATGAACGATGAGACTGAGAAATGTAGAGGGTCATTCAAAGTGTGCTAGCTGGCAGGTGGGAACCAAATTGGACCGTCGAAGCTGGCTAAGACTGATACGCAGAATCAATAATCCATATATGGGTAATTACATGTGGGTACTAGAAACTTCTAAGAGGAGGCATTGTAGTTGAATCTGAAGTAGGAACTGTCAGTTCTTTGACTTTATAACAGCATATTTTGGGAATATAATGAAATTGAATAGAAGAAAAAGTAAGATGACTAAAGGATTCAAGAAAAATTTTAGACCAAAAACTGATATCTGTAATTTTATGTAGCATCTATTATTATTTTAGTTAATCATAACCACCAATGATACTGTCTGTATTATTTTCTTTTATAAGTACAGAACATAAAGCTTAGAGGTTAAACTACTGTCAGAAATCAAGTAGTAAGTGGCCAAGAAAAGGGAATCTGTTTGGCACCAAAGCCAACATTATTGATTCCTATAACATGACGTCTCTTCCTAGGACAGAGGTTCTTAAACTGCTTAATGTTCTAAACCTGGGATGGCCACAAAAAGTATAATGTTACACAAAATTTCTTCTCTGTATAAATTTCCCCTTAACTCCCAGCAGGTTTTAGCAGAGACAAAGGCATAAACAACCAAAGAAAGACAAGAAACGTGAGACTACAGTGATGAGCAAAACCAACATGATAATATTTTTTAAAAGAAAAGACAACTGTAAAAAACATGGATTTAAGTTAAAAACTACAAAATTTGGCAATGGCCTTTTGGGAAAAGAGTAACAAAAAGATGTGGAGTTTTAACACACAGAGAGTTCTAAATGTGTCAATGGTGTGATCCCTGGGGAGTGAAAGCAGCCTCAAGCTGCGGGAAGAGAGGGCAGAAGACTGGTCCTGCTCACGGGGTCTAGGAGATCTGGGTCACTAGCTGAGCAATGTGCTCCATGCACCACGCTCCAGGGTACACGGAGAAACGCAGTGAGGTCTGTTCAGGTGGGTGATGAGAGTGGTAATGGAGGAAGACCTAAATGACCTGGGAATAACGTGCTGGAGAAGAAAAATCAGGACGGAAGATGAGCATCTCACTGATCAAGGAGAACAAGTTAGAACAGAGGTAAGGAGGGGTTTAACTTAGTCTCTAATGCACTGGCTGCTAGACCATCTACCAGAGCACCTGCAAAAGTTATCACTGCATTGGGCAAAAAGTCTCCTTGGACCTTTACATTCTCTTTAAATTCTCCATCCTGAATGGGAAAGTCATACCACTTAGCAACAAAACACTATTATCCAAAGAGATAAATCCACTCGCAGGCCAAGAGTATTACAATGCACATTAGTAGGAGTCTTCACACAGAATGATTTCCAGAATAACGACAGATTTCTGAGGTCTCTGAGATGCAAGAAGTATTTAAGCTTTCTTAAGTACTTCAGAAGTGCCGACCTGCATAGATTTTCTGATTTACATGGTGCAGTGTGAAGGGTGCCTGTGTTACGGGTCCTCGGTGGAGGCTAGAGTGTAGGAACAAGAGGAACCTCAGAACTCAGGGAAGCAGTGTGGGGTGTCCCTGGTCTCACCCAGACCTTGGCTTGAGATAGCCACGAAGGCTAAGCAAACACTGATATTACCCATGTCAACTCTTGTTGGGGCAGTGCTAGGCTTCTGCAAATACACCTTTGGCATTCTCCCACCTCCCCATTTCACATAGGAAAGAAAATGCAAGTGCTCACAGTCATTTCTGAGGAAATTATTAAGCAGTTGGAAAAGAGGAAAGCTATCCCAGGAGTCTTGTGGTTGAGCCTCCAGTGCAGTATCCATATCTACTGTGAATAAAGCCCAAAATTTCTCTGCATGCTCAGCCAATAAATCAGGCCACCAGGCAAATGCCTATAAGAGCATAAAGAAAGAAAGCAGAAATAGATTGCTTGTTAGAAACATATACAGATACGGTGAGACTTGAGAACACTTTACAACATGTCTTAGTTTCACAAACAAGTACAACAAAGTCTAGTATTTTGTGACAAGAAAATTATAGAATGTATGATTAAATAAATAATTTGGTATTTATGTATAAAACATAAAATCTAAACTAGAAGCAAAATATACAAAATCATACGTTGTTCTATAAAGATTAATGTTTAATTTACAACATGTGGGAGATTTATAATAGAAAACAAAAATTATATATCATAATTTAAATATCACTACTATGAATGTTTTAGTGTATTTATTTCCAGTATTTTTCTTTTGCACGTGAAGAGAAACATTAACACATTTGACATTAAAACAATAATTTCCTTTGATTTTACTTTTAATGACAACATAATATTCTACATTAAGCATATATTGTTATTTAACTATTCCCCTACTAAAATGGCTATTTCCAATTTGCAATGGCAGTGTGATAAATATTTTTATAGAAAAATCCTTTGAATATTATACTGACCATTTCCTTAGGAAAAACTAATAATTACTGTATCAAAAGGTATATTAAGAGTCTTTACACATTGTAAATTTCTCTCTAGGAAAAATGTTTGCTCCTGTCCATTCTCCATACAGCAATAATTTTATAAGTTATTTTAGAACACAAACAGGATTACACTAATATCTTTTTAAATCCTTTAAGTGTCCCAATTTACAGTAAAATTTGAAACCCTTAAGTGATACACAAAACTTAAGGAGGATTTCCTGACCCTTGAATACAAATTAGATCCTCCTTGATAGACACTCAGATATCCAGTATTTTTATTTCACAGAACCTAGCACTGCTTAATAGATTACGTATATGACTTTTAATGTCTGCCTCTTAAATTAGACTGTACACACTGTAGGGGCAATTTCTGTATGTTCTAGTCATCAGTTTCTACTTAGCTAGGCACTTCATTATGCCTTTTAGCTAACAGATGTAATCACGTTTAAAATGTCTCTGCTGTTTGATAGGATAGAGTAATACTAAAGGTTTTAGAGAGTTCTTGAAATCAATGTGGACTTCTTTGGTTTTAGTTTTGTTTACTTTGCATCTCTCTAATTTTAAATGAATTTAAATAAATCTTCAGACAGGTAAGGACCATTTTTCCTTTTTTATTTTTAGTGTATGTTTGTAATACTTAATAGTTACATTTGTTTTGGGGAATTGATACATGTATATAGCACATCTTGATCATTTTTTTTTGTACCAGGAATCGAACTCAGGACCTTGTGCTTGCCAGGCAGGTGCTGTGCTGTTGAGCTGTATCTTTGGTCACATTTTTTATTCTTTTACCCCGTTCTTAATCCTCTTTCTTCCTCCTTGATTACCATTCATATCTCTAAAAAGTCTGCTTTTCTATTTTCTAGAATTTCTCCTTTATTTTACTCTTATATTTATTTATGACTTATGTTTCTCATACAAGCAAAACCATGTGATGTCTAATTTTCAGTGTCTTACATCTTTCACTTAACATTATAGTCTCAAGTTCCAATCAATTTTCTATAAATCACATTATTTTATTCTTTGTGGCTAAGTAGCATTCCACTGTATACGCATACCATTTTTTTTTTTTTTGCCCATTTGTCTTTTGATGGGTATCTAAGATGTCTTCAGAGTTTAACGATTATAAATTATGCTGCTATACACATAGGTATGTACATATCACTATAGTGTAATATCTTTAACTCTTTTGGAAATATACCCAGAAGAGGTATAGCTGGGTCAAATGAAATTTCTATTTTTACTTTTTTTGCAGAATCTCCATGCTGATTTCCATGGTGGTTTTACTAGTTTACATTTCAAGTATTCCTGGTCCTAGGAATAATGACAACATAGGAGGGTTTGAAGGACCATTTTTAACACTTTTTAGTGAAATGTCTTGCAGGTCTTCTTATATGTTTCTACTGATCTTTTAGCCAAGTAACTATAAAAAATACAGACTTCTGTGATACAGATATTTTCATTATTCTCCCAATTAAAGTTATTCATTAAAAAAGATTTAAAACAGTAAAGTTGGAGAAGTCCACTTTCATTTTCAAGTTTCATTTAATTTATTCAACTATAAATTAGATCATAACTGAAAGCAATAACAAAAAAAGTGATTTATAAAATATTTATATACTATTTTATCAAAAATTTTTAATGGATTTGGCTTTAATATAATAGATATTTTAAAATAATAATATAAAAATTGCTACATAACTAATTATCAGTTGATCAATAAAAGAAAAAGTTGACATAAGAAGCCAGGCATGATGGCACATGCCTGTAATCTCAGCACCCTGGGAGGCTGAGGCAGGAGGATCAAAAATTTGAGATGGGTCTGAGCAATGTAGAGAATTAGCAAGATCCTGTTTCAAAAGAAATGAGAATTGAGGATATAGCTCAGTGCAAAATCCCTGGCTTCAACCTCCATTATGGCAAAAAAAGAGTTGACTTAAGGAGAAAAGTTTATTATAAATAAATAATAGTTAAGAGTTAGGGACATTATAATGTCTGGCTCAGTGCTGTGACAAATATGTGGATTTCAGAACTTATTGGGAATGCTATGTTCTATATAAATTGAGCATGCTGTTCTTTGCAAATATTATCTTTGATTTTTTTTGGTTAAATAACTATTAGAGTAGGTATGTGACAGATAGCCTAACAATAAAAAATAGAATGGATACACGATTCCACTACATATATTGTTCCTGCCCTTTAGAGCTATAGTGGTGACAAAGCAAAGCAGAACCTGAGATTACCAGTATAGAAGCCCTAGTAAGAAAGCAGTACTGAAGCTCTCTTTGGCACATATACCAGAAAGCAGTACTGCAAAGAGAGACATTTTCAAAATCTCACTTCCAGTTCACAGCCAATACCTTTGCAGAAGGTTAAAATTAAGAAAATAATAGTCATGTTAGGTCATGATGGTTTCCGGGCTTTGAGAAAATTTCCCAAAGCTTGTTTTTTTTTTTTTTTGTGGGTACCGGGGGGTCGACCTCAGGACCTCGCGCGCCAGCAGGCGCCCGTGCCGCTGAGCGATATCACCGGCCCCTTTTTTGTATGTGGGTTCCGGGAGTCGAACTCGGGCCCTCGCGCTTGCAAGGCAGGCGCTTAAACCGCTGAGCCATCTCACCGGCCCCCAAAGCTTGTTTTAAATTTAACTTGAAAGACAGAGTCAGGGTGAGGAATGAAATATAATGGAATATAAATTTAAAAAACAGCTTTAAGATTTGGCCACCAACTAGACAATCTCATATTTTTCAGAATTATGTATTTATGCCTCCAATTGTACTCCTGGTGTTATTCCTGATGAATGTAAGCCAATCTGTGACAAGTGCCTGATATTCTAACCATGACTGAAGAAAGCTTTAAGCAACCATTGTCTTTAAAAATTCAAAGCAAGAGTTGTAGTCACTGTGAGGGCACAAGATCATTTCTGCCACTTGTCCCTTCCTCTTTCTTACTATTCCACTGGTGGCAGCGGTCCCACCCTGGGTTGGCGACAAGAAGAGGGGCTATAATTTCCTCCCTACAGTACCACTTCATGGGAGGTGGTAGAGGTTCAACAGCATCAGCGGCTCCACCAGGCAGAAACCCTTCTCAGAAATGCATCTATCAGTAGGGCACCAGTCAAAAGTCATGATTACGTGGGCTAAAGCTATCTTGGCTCTAATGCTAAGCCACTGATTAGTGTAAAGAGATGGCAGTGGCAGAAAGCAATGTTTAATTTGCTTAAGAGGGAAATAAAAGGATGCAGTAAGTGATAATGCTTTGAAGGCTTGGACTCTTTATCAAATGTAGCTCAAAACAGGGGCAAGTCAGAATAAACTCCAAACCTGGAAGCAAAGCAGTTTTTGAATTTAGTGGTGGGACTTAAGTAATTAGAGTGACATCATTTCTCTGTGTGGATTCCCATTCCTTCATCTGCTAGTTGACAATAGCAATATTTGCCCATGTGAAAAGTCAAATCAATATGAAAATTTATTGCTACAAAATGTAAACAGTTATTGATGATTACAAAAAGATGTTAAAATTCACACACAGATCTTATAATGTGAGTTTGTGTGTTTTAAAAACAATGTCCAAACCAGTGTGGTGGCACACACCCATAATCACAACATTCTGTGAGGCTGAGGCAGGAGGATCAAATTCCATCCCATGCTGGGCGACTTAGAATTTGTCTCAAAAAAAAAAAAAAAAAAGAAAAGAAAGGAAAAGGAAAAAAAAAGGAGGGCATGTGGCTCAGGGTGAAGGCCCTGGATTCCATATACCAACTACGGCCCTAAAAGTTTTATAAACACTTAATTCACCAAACTATCCTTTCAGGTAGATGGTATAATTGCTCTTATTTTATTTTAGCAAACAGAGATTAAATGCCTTGCTAAGGTCATAGAGTTGGTGGGTAAAAGAGCAGTGATATGAATCCAGCTCAGCTAAAATCTAGAGATCAAGTCTTACATATACAGTCTCTTCCTAAATAACTATGTAAGAGACACCGCTGTCTATCTTCTATCCATCTATCTACTCACCAATCAACCATCTATGTTTTGCATATCAGAAAGCTGTTAATGTCTTTGATTTTTTTTATTGCCAGAAACATCTATTATGATCTGACTTGTAAAATATTTTCTAATTTCTCTGATGTCTGAGTCATTTGATTATTTTTACCCTCAAAATATAATAAAATTTATAATTTGAAACAAAAAAAGGAGGGTAGCTGCACAAGGGATCAAAAACAGTGAACCTGACTTTGTATTTCATGTTCTTTTTTCCTTCCAAGATAACATCAGTCTGTGATCCTGTAATTTGTAGATGATCCTAAAGCTCTGGTGACAATCCAATGCCTAGTTTCCCCTGCCATGTATGTGGACACACACATACACACACAGCTCAGAGTGTGGCAAAGCCTATTCTAGGAATATTTAAGCTTTCTGAAGGGGTCAGTAGGATGGACTAGAACATCTAGAGTGATACAAAGTAGCACTGAACTAATACAAGATTTTTATAACCTTTGATTCACAATTTTGATTACCTCCCTGATTATCAGGTTCACACATAAATAATGAAATAACCAAAAGAGCTGATGAGCTGAAAATGCTTCATGTCAGTGTAAAGTATTACTCTTATTTTTACATACTTAAAAATTAAATATCTAGGAATAACTTCTTTCTCTCTGTCTCCTCCCCATCCCTCTCCCTCCTTCCCTCTCTCTCTTCCTCCCTTTTTACTGGAGAGTGAACCTAGGGGCCAGGCTACATCCTCAGCCCTTTTTTTCTTTTGAGACAGAGTATTGCTAAATTGTGCGGGCTGGCCTTGAGCGTGTTATCCTCCTGCCTCAGCCTTCTGAGTAGCTAGGATTACAGGTGTGTGTCATCACTCCTGGTCCTAGGAATAAATTTAACCAAAGAAGTTAAAGATTTCTGCAATTAAAAACTGTAAAACATTGATAACAGAAGTTGAAGAGAATATAAAGAAACGGAAGACATCCATGTCCATGGATTGCAAGACTCAATATTGTTACAATGTCCACCTATATAATTAATGCAATGCTCATCAAAGTATCAATGACTTTCTTCACAGCACCAGAAAAGTATACCAAAATTCATATGGAATCACACACAAAAAAAATCCCAGAATAATTAAAGCACTTGTGAGCAAAAAGAACACAGCAGAAGGCTTTATACTACTTGACTTTAAAATATACTATCAAGCTACAGTAATTAAAACAGCATGGAATTGGCATTAAAAAAGACATAGATCAATGGAACAGAAAAGAGTGCCTAGAAGTAAACTCAAACTTCTACAATCAACTGATCTTTGACAAAGGTGCTAAGAATACACATTGGAGAAAGGACAATATTTTTTGAAAAATCTTGCTAGGAAAAGTGTATATACACATTCAGAAGAATGCAACTAGACCCCTTTCATCAGCTGCAAAAACCAATTCAAAATGGATTAAAGGAATAAATGTAAGACTTGAAAATATGACACTAATAGAAGACATATGGAAAATACCTTGGAATGGGCAATGGTTGTGTTTGGATAAAACCTCAAAAGTACAAAAAATAAGAGCAAAATAAACAAATAGGATTACATCAAAGTAAAAAGCTTCTGCACAGCAAAAGCAATAATCAACATGATGTAGAGACAATGCACAGAATGGGAGGAAATATTTGCAAACTATACACCTAACAAGGGGATGATATCCAGAATATATAGGGTATTCACTTAGTAATGAAAAATAATAATCTGATTATAAAATGGAAAACAGATCTAAATAGATGTTTCTCAAAGGAAGACATGCAAATGAGCAGAGTATATGAACAAATGTGTAACAGCATTAATCACTAGGGAGATGCAAATCAAAACCAGACTGAGCTATCACTTCACTCCAGTTAGAATAGCCATTATCAAAAATATAACCTGCTGGTGAGGTTATGGAGAACATTTGCACACTGTTGGTGATAATGTGAATTTGTATGATCATTATGGAAAATTGTGTGAAAGTTCTGCAAAATGTTACAAATAGAACTACCACATGATCTGGCAATCCCACTTCTGGGTATACATCCAAAGAAAAGAAAATCAGTAGGTAGAAAGGACACATACCCTCCCATGTTCATTGCAGTACTATTCAGAACACCCAAGAAATAGAAACAAACTAAGTGCTCATGACCTGATTAATAAAGAAAATGTGGTGCATACACACAACAGAATATTAATCAGCTATAAGAAAGCATGAAATCCTACCATTCGGTAAAAGGTGAAAGATTTATATGATCTGAAGAGAAACCAGAGTATAATCCTACCATTTGGGACAACACATACAGAAATGGAGACTGTTATGTTAAATGAAATTCCAACCAGTCTACTTAAACAGGAAAACAGCAATGATTTAATTAGAGAACATTGGGAGTCTAACCTGGGATTTCATCTAGTTACAAACCAGCTGGACACTTTTGACAAATTGCTCAACCTTTCTGGGACTGCTTTCTTATCAGAAAAATGGGGTGTGGAGGGAGTGTGCTGGGAAAGCCAAAAGCCTTCCCAGTAGGCACTAGAATTTCCCAGCTTTGTCAAAGTGAGTGGCTTTTGGATGAAGAGTTAGTTCTCAGATCAGTTTGCCTGAAATTTCTAGTAAGATGTGTTAGTCACTAAAGTGTGGAGACAGCCTTAAAGATATTCTGGAAAGGGGTTTAAATCATCTGAGGAGAAAACACAGGAATTCTAAAGAAAAGTCTTTGAGGAGAGGTCGAGAGGCCTTCAGAGAGAAGGCAAGACTGCCTGGTAAGAAAGTTACTGTCAAAGATCTGAAGGACACGAAACCTGCTTAACTGAAAATTGTTGAAGGATGGAAACAACCTCTTAGCCCTGTAAAGTAAACCACCACTGTGGTGAGAAGTAGAATGAAAAGAAAGGAACTGACACATGAGCCACTTGAAGGTCTCTCTGAGGCAGACACATTAACCTCCCCAGGGAGCTGAGCTAGGTGCCCTTTCACGGAGTCAAGAAACTCTAGCTTGAACATCCAGCAAAACAGATCTCAGTGTAGAGTGCAGCCCACCAATTCACTCTGGAAATGACTTCGGAGTCAGACCAACCTACTCTCCAGAATTGCTCAGAGAAAAAGTTAGACCTGATTTAAAGAGAAGAAAAAAAAAAAAAAAAAAAGACAAAAACCAATGAAAGAAAAAGCAAAATATCAAAGGCTCTTTGGTTTTGTTTGATTTAGATAGTTGGCAGTTATATTGTACACAGTTCTTAAATAAGGGACATTCACCCATACGGTGCAACAAAGATTAGCCCATTCAAAGAAAACCAGTCTGTATTTCATGAAATGGATTAAGTTGGCTTTAGAATTACTATAATTAGAGTGGGTTGTCTCTTAAATTCACATAAAGAGTTATCTCATGCTAGAAAAATATTGGAAACAATTTTACTCACCTCTCTTCCCTGAGGATTTCCAAGAATTTGGAAGCATCGTGGAATAGAAAAATGCCATAGTGTTACAAAGCATTTTAAAAAGAAGTCATCATAATAGTTTTACATTTAGCACACAGAAGAATATTTATGTGTTAGGATTGTCTATTTCAATAAAGTCAACTATATTTTTGTGGATTCTAAATCAAACAATATTTGCATTTTAGTTGTATTGATACATTATACTTTAGCAACCATTTTTATGATTGCATAGAGTATATTAAATGTTTAATTTTTAATTTCTTTAAAATGGATAGAAATATTAGATATACCTGTTTAGCTAAAATATACACTGCAATTGGATAATAAACTTTTTTAATTTAGAAAGGCTTATTACTCTTATGATAATGCCCTTTGACAAAAGACAAAGACAAATATGTATATTTTATCATATAATCATTTTCATTGTAACATAGCAGTGCTACTAGCCTAGAAAAGATCCTCCTGGGAATTCATTTCAAATTATTGAAGCAGCTGTTTCTTCAGTTTAAAATAAAATATCCATAACAAGTTCACACATGACAGATGCAAGCTAAATCTAGATTCCACAGTGTGAGGTAAAAGCAGATGTTTTGAATGATCATATTTATAACCAGAGACAATAAATCTTAGTTACCTGTAGAAAGATTTCATGAATATTCTTTTCCAAGAATTTGGTTGAAATATAGTTCCTGCAGTTTTCTGTATTTTGGAGAACTAAGCTTCATTAAATGTAAATATTCTATAAATGCATATGTATCTGGTCTTTTTTCTTCTAGTGTATTTCATATGCATCCTCAAGAATAAAGGCCCTCTCAGGGCACTGCAGTTTACTGCATTTATGTAATTCTACACATTTCCCCTACCCAATGGAAAGTCAGGAAGTATTTTGTTTTTGTAAATAAACTTACAACTATTAGAAGGTATGAAAATGTTAAGTCTTAGAATAAGCGATTTGCCTGGTGAAAAAATACTGCAGATCTGTAGTAAATGTTAATGTGTAATTGAAATTTTCTAAATGATAAGTGATGCCAGGTTAGTGAAAACTTAAAGTTGGATGGTATGAGGGTGGAGTTATCAGATACGTACAATTATGAATACTTTCTATTATATTTTATCTTGAAGCTTATAAAAAATTTCTATTTTAGCGTTAACTTATATTTCTAAACCTAAGGGGATCATAGTGCAGGAGTAAAAACAAGCAATTTGGAATCACGAGATGGGTTTGTGTTCCAGCTTTGCTTTGTATTCTGTACAAATCCTGGGGTTAATCCCAGAATTTCTCCCATAACATATTTTATCAGATATACATGTACTATACATGTAATAATATGCTTTGCAATATATAGAGTTCATTTCCAGCAAATTCATATATAGCTTCAGTTTTCTACATGTGAACAGCCAGATGTTTATCAAGATTATGCTCAGGCTACTTTTCCAATATTGCTTCCACTATGAAAGAGCTTTAAGTAGAGCTTTACACCATTGTTAAAACAAGTGATCACCTCTGCGTGATGCTCTTCATTCTGCTGTAAGACTTCTATGCAGAGCTCTGCTAGATGAAGAACCTCTTCCAGCTTCCTGGCAGGAGTAGCCAGGTTCATGGTCTCTATATTAAAAAAAAATTATAATGTTACCTTGAAAATACAAAGCCAAACATATTCTAAGATGTAATGATAATATCAAGGTATTGAAACAGAATGAGAAAGCATACTTTTGAGAAATAAGGGATGCAAAAAACACAATTGAATATATTATTTGTTAAAAACCCAGCTCACCAGATTGCAGAAAATATTTCACCCACAAAGCAATCACAGGGATCTGCAAGTGCTTTGCCATTTAGTATATAAGAACTAACAGGTGCAACAGCACATTAGATGCTCAACTTCTGCAACAAACAAGTTATATTTCTCCTCAAGGTCAAAAACACAAAGAAAACAGATACCACAGTCTTTTCCTTCTCTCTGTATTGTATTATCAATACAATACTATTCTTACCAAATGAGTCATTCCTACCATTAGCAAAAGCAGGCTTTTTTTGTTGCTATTTGAATTCCCAGCTTGAACATCTATAGTTCATGTTGATTTTAAATTCAAGAAGTACAAAGTCACCTAAAACAACTCTGACAGCCTGCAATTAACTGATTTCCTTCTCTACTTCCCTGCCACCATACCACCCCACCTTGCCACCGTGGGGGTAGGGGGATGGGAAACAGCAGAAGCATTCTTTAAAGCTGAAGGTTCTTTCAGAATTAAGCCAAATTGGTGTAAAAGGGACAGGTCATAATAAGATTAAGTGCAGCTCCTCTACAAATGCAGAAGTTAGATTGGCCCTGTACAATGAAATTGTTTCCAGACTGAATATGAAGAGAGTTTTCATTTAGAATTTTAAAGATAAACCTTTGCTTTAGTCTATTTTGTGTTGCTTTAACAAAACACCTAACACGAGCTATTTTACAAAGTAAAAAATTTATTTAGCTCACAGTTTTGGAGGCTAAAATCCTAAGATAGGGTGGCTCCATCTTTTTGGCCTCTGGTGATGGCCCCCCTGGATATATCACAACATGGTGGAGAAGTGGGCAGGGAAACAGCCATGTGGGTAAGGGACCAAGTGCATGGGACTGCTTTGCTTTGTAACAACCCCTCTTTAGAGGACTAACTCCAAGAACGAGGTCTGACAGATCAGCATTAATCTATTCTGAGGGCAGTGCCCCCATCATCCAATCACCTTCCCCCAAGCCTCACATTTTAAAGGTTCCACCACCTCAGTGCCACCACCATGAAGACCAAGTTTCCTGCAAATGAACCTCTGGGGAACACACTGAAACCATATTGAAACCAAACCGCAGCAACTCTTTGTTAGATTCCTGGACTCTATTTTATTAATGAGGTTGTAAGCAAGGGAAAGAAAAAATCAGAAAAAGAGCAGCTTCTGTGGACCTTAGGAGCCATTTTTTCCTGCAACATTTCCATTCCCTCAACTTCTCCCTAAAACCTTGGTCTTAAATTTGGAAGATTCTTTGCTTTGTCTCAACTCATTTTCAAAGTATGTATAATGATCTGGTGAAATATTTCTTACATCAATGCTGATTCATTAAAAATGTTTTATAGCTCATTGTAGATCACAGTGTGATGTACCTGGGGTTCATATCCCTGGACCTCCAAGTCTACTATACTCCCCTGCAAGATGGAGGGCAATTGCTTGTCTCTGAGAGAGACTAAAGAGTACTGTGATTCTTTAGGAGTCACCCTGTCAAATATCACAGTCAAGTTTCCTGCAATGCTCTTATCTGTGGGAAGTAGGAGGAAGTGTGAAAGAAACCAAAGTACCAAGGCTTAGGCTTTTTAAGGCAGAGTCCAGAGACTGCAGAGCATTGCACCCACACCTGCTAAAGGAAAGTTCCATTAGATTTAGACAAACAACTGAGGCCAGTATGCACTGGCCTTCTCTCCTCTGAGCACCCTAAATAACCAATCAGAACGGGTTTGCAATTTAGGATTTCTGCCCATATGAAAATCCTCTATGAGAAACCTGCACTGTGGCTGCCTCACAGGACACTTTGAAGGGCTGCCCTATTTCAGTGCACTAGAAATTCCAATTCTTTGTTTTCCAAATAAATGCTATTTCCTTTGACTTCCAGATCATTTTTTTAAGTTAATCATAGTTTAAGACATGTTTCTGACTGCAAAAAATTCAAAGCCCAAAAATCACAACTGAAAGGATTCTTAGATGTCAACTACCAAATCCTCCATCTATTTCAAGAACATTTTAACATTCTCAAACAAGGGTAAAGTCAAGGAGACTCTTGACATAGCACAACAGCTTATTCCATTTGTGGGCAGCTCTAATTGTTTAATCAGGAAACCAAAATCCTTCAGAAAAGCTGGAAGCAAAGAGAAATGGACACCAGTAAGGCAAGACATGGGAAGAAAGACTGATGAATGCAACTGGGGTTTAGGGCACCGCTGGGGAAAGGTAAACATAGTGAGAAAGGAACAAGTGCCCCGGGTCAGAAGAGGAAGGGTCTTTAGAGAAGAGGAATTGCAGGACAAATGAGGCACATTTTACAGGACAGTAGGATGATGATTATATCTGCCATAGTTCCTTGAAAGCCATTTATGTGTCAGGTACAACCAGATACTTCTTATGTGTTATCATGCTAATTTTCTTAACAGCTTTAAATAATTTTTTTTTTACATTTGTATAACTAACAGATAAGGACACTTGCTCAAACAGATAAAATACATCAATTAAATTGTTATGAAGGTAAGATGAATTTCATGTGGGTTCCTAATATTTGTCTTGTACTTACCTGACTAGAGCAAGAATGTGCTGAGGAATGATGGGTAAGGAAGGTGGGCTTTAAGTATGCCCATATGTAGATGGGATGCCTTTGCTGATAGATAGCTGTTTCTTAGCAGGGCCTCAGAATAAAGTTACTTTTAGGGAATGTATCTGGCGGCTGTGCGTAACAAGGATTGGTGAGGTTTTGTGACATGGATCCCGAGGGTCCCATTCAGTAAAATGGTGAACTATGGGAGGATGAGGGTGGGAATGGAAAGGAAGGAGAGGACACCATGAAGGAGGAATGAAAGTCATCCATAAACAAATGCTAAGAGTAACTGAACCAGATGACCTCTTACGTTTGTTCTAGTTTAGAGAAGCCATGCTGCCTATACATTTTGGGTTTGATCTACTGAATTATATTATTTTAATGTGTGTGTGTGTGCAAGTGTGTGTACACAATGTATTTAGAAGGAAAGGGAAAGGCAAAATGTTAAAAATATTTTTTAAAATCACAGGTGAGGAACTTATTTTTCCTACATACTTAAGCACATTTTTTACTGAATCTTCACAACCAATCTGCAAGTTGGGGAATAATGACTCTCATTTCTAGTCTCAGAATGGTTGAACAATGTGGATAAGGTCATGTAGTGACTTGCTGTGATGAGATTAAAATCTCACTTTCAATGACTATAATTATTTTTTGTTCAATTCACCGAAGTTCTCTTTCTTACACACACAAACACACACTCCCCCCATATCCTTAGCCACAAGTATGCAATAATGGGAAAAAAATCATAGAAACAACTTCAAAACTTGTTTTGTTTATGTGTGAATGTGTCAAAACCAGTGTTCACGTTTGATATTATCTTAAATGAAAACTCTAAGTGTACCCTGTGTCCAGGGTGAAACTTAGAAACAGTGTAAAACATTTTATTCTTCCTAGATTAAGTTTATTGAGAGGATCAAAACTTTGTACTTGAACATAATGGCCACTCTAATACTTTAAATAAATAGCATTTTTATCAAGTACATGATGTATGCCACCCTTGGCTTTTACCCATTTGACTACAGCCAACAAGTTTAATGCACTATATAGTCAGAATTCTATTAGATAACAAGGTTATCAACAGCTCCATTAAAAACATGAACACTGAATATTTGAGAATTCCTCCTGAAGATGTTTTTTTAGCTCTTTTTGTAACATTTCCACAGCATTACAGATGTTCTCTATATTCTTCAAATTTCACATCAAGTTGCCAATTGTTGTAATACATTTCAAATAGTGACATTTAAAACAAATATGCCCAAACCAGCAAGGTTTCTTGATGAATTTCAATGCACTGCTTTTGGCTATAATCCTTCTTCATTCTGGAACATTTTTAACTTTCTATGATAACACTCTTTGGCTCCCTAAAGCATTTCCTTTTAATTACACCTCTGTACATTTAAGAAGAGATCCCACTGGGGAAAGAGTAGGGCAGTGGGACCTATAAGAAGACAGGCTGACTGCTTTGATTCCATAGGCTTTAATTCTGTCCTGTGGCTTCAGAAAGGGTGCGACTCCTAGCACATTCTGGTTGGCTGTCTCTCTGGCTGCCATTTCCTGTCAAGGTCCCTAGTGATAGGTGCACAGGGAGGCTCCTGGTCAAGGCTGCAAAAGTTCATGGGAAGAATACCAACAAGATCACTTTGACTCCTTTTTCTCCACATATGATCTCTTGACATCTGTTAATATTTTTGACTTGAGCTTTAAAAGTTTTTGAGAAGTAACAATTGAATATACTCAAAGCATACACTGCGATTCACATGGGTGTCTAGCCTTTTGCCTTGCTCGGGCTGCACTGTGATGAGGAATTGTCTTGAGCCATATACTTATTAACATTAAAAAAAAAAGCCAGGCAAATAGCCCAAGGGCTGCAGATTAACAAGCCTGGATAATTATTACAAATTAACTTTGATTAGAGAGATTTTAAGTATCTTCATTACATACACACACACTCGCACACACCCAGTGACCTTAATTTTTATAGACTGATTGCATCTGTACTTGCAGCTAAACAAGAGCAGTGCTCACGATGACTAAAGGACTACGGCAGTAGTCCCATCCCAATACTGTCGTGTCTTCTTCCCTTTCTTGCATTTAGAACATGACGAACTTCTAGGGAATATTAAAAAAAGTACTTTCTGCATATGCACTCAGATTTCTCGTTTGTTTTTTCAACTCTCCAGATTTGGTGGCCTTGCATTTGACCAGTAAATATTGATTATATGTAAGGTAATATATTAGCAACTTATGGGACACAATGATTAGGAAGACAGTATTTCTGACTTTAAAGAATTTATGTACATCTGTTAGCTGGATGATCCTGTGAAACCCAACTGCAAAAACAATGGCAGTCATAATGTTTGGCTACTAAACGTCCAAAAATATCAAAGCTTGTAGATTTCTAATTAATACAGGGAAAAGATACAATAGAGATACAGCATTAAACTAATCTTAAACTAAACGTGTGCATCTCATTCAAAGGCTGTCTTAGGAGGTGTTTGGATAGGCTGAGAGCAATGCCATTTGTCCTTCCTCTGCAGGGCTATATTGGGATGAACTCTCTCTCTCCAATGGCTGAAGAGCACAGAGAACAAACACCTGGGGACTAGAAACCCAAATGGAGTCTGAGCTGGTCTTTTTATACCCTACTGGTCACAGAGATGTCTTTTGCTGTATAACTAATGACAGAGACTTTCAGGAGTCTGAACAAGAACAGCTCACATCATCAATCTCACTTTAAACAAAAAACAATGAGAGACACCTGAGGTGAGAAACGTGAGAACAGGTTCAGAGGAACTCCAGGGACATCAAGAAAGTGGGGAAATTGTGGAAAGAGGGGAAGACATGGGAACACAATCACTAGTGAGCAAGGTGAAGGCAGGATTACAGTGTGGAAAGTGTAGGGATGTGAAATGGGAAGAATTTACCTGAAGCTCTAAGCCCTGAACAATGAGGCTTCACTTGGAGAGGAGGAAAAGAACAAAAAGCTGGGCCAAGGATATGGCATTTGATTTCTTCTACCTGTCACCCCCAAGATCTTTCAGTGGCAGGGACTGTCAGCTTCTATGTGGACTGGCTACTGGCAAAGCTTCTCTCTCCTCAGGACCAGGTGAAGAAATGGTGGATGGATCCCCCCATTTCCCTTTCTTCTCATTAGAGCAGACAGTGACCCCCCCAAATACAAGGCAGCAACACACACACACACACACACACTGCTGTGGGTACGTAAACAATCCGTTCCAACTAGAGAGACCAGTCTCTATCCTAGATAACTCCTCTATGTAAGATGTCCCCTGTGCACTCATAAACTCTAAACCCCTTTAGGCCACATTGTTGGCTCAGTGAATTTCTCCCGGCTCCCTAGTTTGTTCTAATTTGAATCTTATGTGGTGTCCCTGTTCTTCTTTGCCTGGTTCACAATAATGACTCAGATGGAAAGTTTGCCTTTGTATTGAGGTTTTGAGGCCTCTCCTCCTGCTCCAGATAGAGCAATTAGTGGTAGGTGACATGGTGCCATAGCCTAGGGCAGCCAGGCTCAGTCTTGACCAGATCACGATACACATGGGCCTTTTCATCCCAGGAGGGAATGAGGGAGGGAAATCAGATACTTTCTTCTCATTTAAAGGAAACCACCCCTCCCCCATCACCTGTCTGCCACTTCTTCAGAACTCAGACTAATTTAGATGATTCTGAAGGATCTCTCTGGACTTAATGCCCTACAGGGATTAGTTTATAACTTGCTGAGAAGACTGCCTCAAAAAACTGGGGGAGAGGTGGTTCCTAAAACTCAACTTGGCATATACTTGCTATAATATCTGTGACATTCCCAAGACCGGGCATTGGCAACCTACAGAAAAGAAAATGAGGCATCACAGACACACTATCTACAGCCTAAACGATATTATAGTCTATGAGTGCCAGGAGATACGGCGCTTCATCAATGAATGGTGCTATCTTCATTACAGATCTACTGATCTCACCCTCAGCATGCAGCAGAACCACCTGCATGGCTTGCTAAAACACAAATTTGCTTGGCGTTGGCTCCATAATTTTGGTTCAGTCCTTTCAGCCAAGGCCCAAGAATTTGCATTTCTAACAAGTTGCCAGGTGAGGCTTCTGATGCTGGCCTAGGGAATGCACTTTGAGACCGACTAGCACTTATGAAAAACAAAGTAAAAACAAATATGACCTATGTAAAATTCATTTCCCCTTTACTTGAAATCAAGCTACATCTTTATATAAAGCTCATCTTAGATAAAAATGTGACTTTCACAGAATTTGAACATGTTTTACATTTCTGTAGAGTTAGATAGGAGGTTATTTATATTTGGGCAATCCTATGTATGAATGAAAATAATTAATGTAATAAGGTATGGGCTCCCAACAGTGGTTTAAAATCCATGATATCCTCTAATGCCATGGTTGTTTGAAAACAATAGGCCTGTGGCTTCCTACTTCCAGCAGCTCTCTTTGGAACCAACTCGTTTAATGACCCTGTCATTTAAAGCAACAGTTTCAGTTAATATCTCCTTGGAATTAGCCATGTTAATGACATAGTACTTTGGAATAATTGTTTGTTGTCATAGTCACATTAACTACTTCACTTGGATTACCTTTCACATCAATAAATTAACTTTTAAGTCAATGGCCAACTATGGAACAAAGGAACCAAAGCCACTGGAGCATAGGCCTTTGGCAGCTGCAGTGGATCTAAAATGAGCCAAGTCTATCGTCAACAGTAAGTGGTGAGTCATGGGCAATGGGCCACAGAATGTCAGACATGTATGCGAGGTAAAAGTCAATGACTCTGTGTGAGACTTTCTTTGGGAAGAATTTAAAGTGTATTTTCCTCTTAAGACCTTAAATTAAGGAATGATAGTGATGAAAGTACACAAAAAAGATTACTAGTATCCCCATATTCTTATCGTTTACTACAGGTTTTTTAACTACAGGTTTTTATAGTTATGCGATTTACAAGAGGTTAGAAACACAGACATACTGATTTGAGTTTAATTTACATTGTCTTTTTATTGAGACCCTGGCTCTCTACAAGATTGCAAAGCAGAAAATCTAAGTTCTCTTAGAGAGAATATACCTCAGTACTGCTGGCTGCAAAGACTATAAGGGCTTGAAGGAGAAGAAAGTTTTCTATGTTATATACTTAGTTTGCTCTGGTTAGCACCAGGTGGAACTATATATAGGATTTTAATGACAATCTGTAGAATTTTTCCATTGTAATTTTGCCAGCTAACTGTATAATAGTTTTTTTTTTTTCTAATGACTGGTCTTGAGTCATATTATACATACATGTCATATGTCACACGAGTCACATGTCATGAGTCATATCATACATACGCGTATGTATCCATTTCTCACAAACAGAATTTGAATTCAGAAATTGCAAACTGGAGGAATAATTTTAGTGACAGCCAAGTCCAGTATTAAACCATTATATAACTGAGGTCTATAGAATCTTTCATTTCATGTCTATATTCTCCTGTCTTCTAGCTGCATTTACCTAAAACATTCTTTCTGTATCATTTATTATACTATTCATACATAAAGGGAACACCATTGCACTGCCTCACTCATATCCCTCCCCTGTTCCCACTCCTAATCCTCTTTAACTCATTTTCTTACACTCAAGGAGAAAATCTTCCAGTGAACAAGGAGAAACACAGGCAAGGCAAGGTCAGCGAGGCAGTTGGGGTGACAATGTACTGCCCAGGAGTAGACAAGGCAAAAGGTAACAGCAACTACAGGGGCTTGTCAGCTAGAGGGTGAGCAGAAGGAGAAGAGGAATTTTCTAGAGACAATATCATTTGAAAAGATTTTCAGCCTTGGTTAAGAAATTGGTCAAAAGGTCTTAATGTCTGTATTTGTTTCCTTTAATACATGATCAAGGTCTTCTAGGGCAGCCAAGTCATGCATTAGCAGTGATAATATATTTGATGTGAACATCTGGAGAAGGTCTCCTAGTTGGATAAGTGTAAAGACCAGGTGTAGGAGTAGGGTTGGGTTTAGTGCCACCTAGAATATTTCTCTAGCGTTAGTATAGTGGGTCTGACAACCACCGTGAATATGTGTGTGCACCAACACTTTACAGATATTTTAGAAGTTTCTTCTTTGAAATTATCTATATCCCTGTATCAAAGAGCTTCAATTAGGTGTTTTAAGTTTTAATTTAGTCTTTGAAACTATATGAACACTTAGCTCTGGCCTATAAGCAATGAACCCTTCCTAATTTTCAAAACAATTTCATATATGCAGGCTTTCAGCACCTAAAAATTCTGTTGAGAAAGAGGTAAAAACCTGTCAGTTTGCATTATTCTGATCTTGTACAATTGGAAAAGACTTTTTAATACATCTAAACTACTCAGATTAACAAGGTGCTGCAGGAGCCACACTGCTATATGTCACTTGGTTTACCTGTTGACACATGTTAGTAAATAAATGAGGGGGTCACCAATCAGTTGCTTTCAAGCTCTGGCTTTAGAGAATTACAAATGCTACAAAACTGGCTGTAAAGGTAAGGAAGCTTGTTATTTCAAGACTGCATTTATCTGTAGATCGCATGCCACGTAAAAGTAAAATCAACAACAACAATGACGATGAAGAAAAACAAATACATTACACGCTGTCAAGTGAGCCGGGCAAACTGACATCCTCTTTGAGACCTTTCAGGAAGCAGGTGTTGAACACTTGTAATGAGATTTCCATGCATCTTCAGAGCCAAGGGGAAAGATTCTATCGAGAGCCATCAGTGTCATAGATCACGGCAGAGAGGAGGACTCCTGATAAGGAGCACACTGAAGGAGATGTTACAGAAATGTTCTGTTTTCTCAGGAGGGGCTTATACTCTCACTCAGATATTTACAGAGAAGGCAACTGCTCACCAGAGGGAAATATTTTGAAGAATACAATTTTTTCAGATTCTGGGAAATCTGCAAAATGTATTCTTAGTGCATTATCTATATAACAGCCATTTCTAGGTAGAAAATACGCAGGAGCGGAACATGCTCTGTTTTGTGAGAGAGTTAAAGCGATTTTGTTTCAACTCAGATGTAAGAAAAACCTGAAAAATCATCTAAGAAGTGAGAAGATAAAAGTAATAGTAGCTAGGGATACTTAAAGAAGAAAAATGCTAAATCTATAGTGATAGGTATTTTCTTCATTACACTGAGATCTCTAATATCTCTGGAGATTAAGATTCTATCAGATAGGAATCCAGTTTGTTTTTACCCACTGAAGCCCACATTTCAAATATCACCTCCTAAGCAGCCTTCCCTTTCCTCACAGATTAGTGCCCCATTTTACTGCAGCTGAAGCAGACCTGGCTTCCAGGTACACAGGGGAAGTTTCTATGTTCCTGTCCTATCTGGTCATGGGCTTCTGAGATGTTTTAGTAACTTGTTTTAGTACCTGGTAAAACAAGTCTCTAACACATTATTTTAGGTTAACTTAGTAAGTACCTGTTCTTACTACATTTAAATTTTAAGATAAAATTTATTGAGTTCTTAAAATGAAAAAAACCAAAAAACGAGTTTTGACGAATACTGCAGTGGATTAATTGGGGGGTATTTATATCTTACACTATTAAGATATCCTCTAAGGTGTGAGATGTCTCTATCTATTTAGATTATGTCCTATGACCCTGGAGCTTCAAATTTTTCTTCACAGAGGTCTACGGAATTTTGGCAAAGTTAATTTCTGGAGGCCCTAGCCTGGTTGTTACTGTGAAAGTTATTTTTATTTATACTTTGTAGTTAGTTGATAGATGGTATAAAGCATGATTCTCAAGAGTATAGTCCACGGACCAATGGCTGGGAATCCCTAAGATATTTCAGGGGTCTGAAATGTATTATTATTATTATTTCTTCCACAATAATAATTTTTTGGCTTTCAAATTTATTAATTTTTACACTATTGGCAGAAAAACAATGGTGGTATTTCTCTTTCCTTGGTGTGACTCAAGCCTCTGATGCTAAATATAATTGTTATATTCTTTACTACCATATACGCAAGGAAAAGAAAAGGCTAACATTAGATTGCCTTTGATGAAAGCATAAAAATTATCAATTTTATTAAATCTTTGCCTTTCTTTTGTGGTACTGGGGATTGAACCCAAGGGCACTCTACCACAAGCTGTAACACTGGCTGTTTTAAAATTCTTATTTTCAGACAAGGTCTCACAAAGTTGTCCAGCATGGTCTTGAACCTGCCATGCTCCCGTCTCACAAATCTCTGCTCTTGAGAACACACTGAAAATATTACATGCGACAATAAGAAGTTTGCATAAGGCACTTTTACATACTGAAGTACGATGACTGTTTTAAGGAAAAGTTATTTGTGTAACTGAGTTGAGGGTGGAACTGACTGTGACTCCCCCTCCCCCCCGATTTGAAGCAGTTTTAGGTGAAAAGACTGACAAAGTATGTTTATTCAGACTTGGATATTTGGCAGACCTTTTCTGAGGAATGATGCAAACATATCACTTTAAGAAACAATAGACTATATATGTGTGTTTTTTGCCAACGATATTAGAGTTTTCAAGGAAAACCAGTGTTTTAGAAAACTTGTATACGTCCTGACCTTGAAAGCCTCTGTATAGTTTACGAAATTGCTGATGAGAAAGGGTTGATATTAAAAAGGGAAATTTAAACTATTTGGTAGCATTTGTCAACATTAGGAAGATCAGTGAACCAATTTTTCCCAATTATTAACACATGAAGTTAAAAAAATCACACTCAGTGAAACATCCATTAAAGTTCATGATAAACCAAAGGAACTTAATGTAATAGTATGTAAAGTTAATTGATGTATTTTCAGACCTCCCAATGCAATTAACTGTTAAGCAACTACCATTTGTTGGGATTTGGTGTAGTATCATAGAAGAAAATCTGCAATTATCTAAAAAAACCTATTAAATACTCATAATTTTTCCAGTTTCATATCAGTATGAGTCTAGAGTTCTTCACATATACCAACCAAAATAATATACTGCAATGGACTGCAGAAACAGGTATGAGAATTCAGTTGTCTTCTATTAAAGTAGCCATTAAAAATAGGCAAAAAAGGTAAAACAGTGTCATGCATTTCACTAAAAAACAGTTGTATTATTTTGGAAAAATTTTGTAATACATACATAATAAACAAACAAATAAATAAATAAATAAAGGGGTCCAGGGGATGTAAGAAGGGGGTTGATATTAAAATGGGCTGATAATTCTCTTTTGTTCTACCATCTTTATCAGGTTAGAGAATTAAGATGATATCTGCTTCATGAAATGAACTAGGCAGCCTTCATTCATTTCTCATTTTATGGAATGGATTTTGAAGAGGAATTATGTGTTTCTTGAAAGTTTGGTAGAGGTTACCTCCAAAACCAACTTGGCTTAGGGATTTTGAGAGGGGAAATCTTTTGCAATTATTTTAATTTCTTTAAAATTTACTGGTATATTTGAGTTTTGTTGTGCTGATTTTTAATTAATGTATAGTTTTTCAAAAGATATACCAACATCAACCAAGTTGCAGTTTTTACATTTGTTCATGATATCCTTCCATCATTTTCCATTTGTCTTGTGCCTCTATAGTATTTTCCTCTTTCATACTTTATTCATTTATTTGGTCATCTCTTCCTAGCCTACTGGCAGTCTATCTTACTCTATTTCTCTATGTACCACTTAGATTTCCTTTTATATTGTTTGACACATTCTCTTTTACTGCTGCCTTCATTCTGATTCCCCAGGTCTCTAATAAATTCTTCAGCTATGCTCACCCTGTGTGTTAACTTCCTTACAACTACCTTATTTTCATACCCAATAATTTCATGTTTTCTTGTTTTTTTTTGTTTTTTTTTTTTTGGTGGGTACCGGGGGGTCGACCTCAGGACCTCGCGCGCCAGCAGGCGCCCGTGCCGCTGAGCGATATCACCGGCCCCTTTTTCATATGTGGGTTCCAGGAGTCAAACTCGGGCCCTCGCGCTTGCCGGGCAGGCACTTAAGCCGCTGAGCCATCGCACCAGCCCTTGTTTTCTTGTTCTTATATCAAACTGCTAATATCTTCCTCTGTCCTCTTGAGATATTATGCTCAATACTTGTCTTTGTTAGTTCTTATGGTACACACCACTTCATTTATTGTCTTTCAGAGAGGTTGCATTCCTCAGGAGTCTAGTTATTATGGGATGAGATGTCAGGTCATTGAACGGCACCAAGAGTAGGATGACAGGCCAGTCCTTGGCCATGTTCCTGGTGGGAAATTTGAGGAAAGAGTAGTTTAATGCTTTGGGATAGACAGTCCTAGGCAATTCAGGACCAAATACTAATTATTCATTATTACTACTAATTTATTAGGGAGCTCCTATGGATAAGAATTCAACTTTAATCTGTTTTAGTCAAAGCAGCAGCACCTGGCCAGCAGTCTCCTTGGGTTGTGGTGATCCACTGAGCTTGGTGATCTGAATGGCAAAGGATCAGAAGGCAACTCATTCAGCCTATACTTGCTTTCATCAACATCTTGCTGCAGCAGAGGTGATTACTCCCAGACACTGGCGTCCAGGCCTCTGGCTACCAATTCTAATGGCAAGAGGCAAGGCATAGATTGTCTTAGACCAATGCAAAGGAGAGGCAGGAATATGGTAAAGAAGCTTTCCTCACTCTCCCTTTTTCTCTTACCATGCTGTACTCTAGGCTGATATAATTTCCCCACCAGGCAGCTTAAGAATATTTGAAGCCATACTTCTGTGAGATGAAAAATGAAGATGAGTGAAATAAAGGTGAAAGTATATACTTCTCTGTGGATGGCAGCTTGGGAGGAGGCGAAGAGCCTAGGACAGGCATTTCTAGAATATTATTGCAGTTATTGACAGAACAGAAAAATCTATAAAGAGCCAGAGGTATAAGCCACAGAAGAAGAGTTGCCTACGGGAGTGAAATCTATCCAGAAGGTAACAAGTGGAATTGGGATCAGTGTCACAGGAGCGTGAGCTGACTTTGAAGAAGATACCTCTCCTCTGATTCTGAAGAACAGAAGAGATGGGTAGGTGTAGATGTATGTAAGTTTGTAGAGAAACATCAAGAAAGCTGAAGTTTACTGTGCTTACATGTTTGGTAGGAGGTGACTGTCTTCAAATATCCTAATGTATGTGTCATTTAAACTTAAGATCAAGTTCTTACGATGACTTTCAGGAAGACAATGGAATGGTGAGCAGCAGAGAAACAGCCTCTCTGATATTTGGAATCTAGATGCTGGAATATAGCAACAGGAGGAAGAGGAGGAGTAGGTAAGTGGGTTCCCAGGACCCAGCAAGGATCTGAAATGAGAATTAAAGCCCACAGGGAGATCAAAGAGAGAGGTGGCAAGCGGTATTTCTCCCCGAGCCCCAGCTCTTGGCGCAGACAGGGAGGCTTCAACCTGGAGAATCATGGTGACTACTGATGATGCCTGAGACCTCCACAGAGAAATGCATCAGTGGAATGGAGTAGTGGACGCTGCGGACTGCAGTGGCTGGTTAGTTATTCAAGTTTGGATGCCCCCTAGGAGAGGGCGATTGGCCAGCATCCACTTTGGGAAGGGGCCAGTGGAAGTCAGAACTCAGAGCAGCTGCAGGTTGGCTCCATCTAGCAGGTCCAAGTGTCAGGGTGAGGTTCAACCAAGTTCAAACTGACAGAAAGTTAGGGAGCTGAGTTCAAACTGACAAGTCACTTGGAGTGTTGTGGGCTGAAAACAGGTTCCAACCTTACAGCCAAAAATCAGAAGCAGCCTGAACTTCAGTGGAACTAAAGACCTAGGTTTTCTGGGATTATCTACCACTATCATAATTCTACTCTTGGCTTGCTGAGATCAACATGAATCTGGGCTCTGTCTGCCCCTCTGTCAACCAGTAACAGCAGAGACAAGCCCTGAAGTAGACTTTTTAAAATCTGCTTTTCTTCTGTTCTTTGCTTTTTAATTATTTTTAAATTCTTTCCCTTTTTCTTGATTGTTGTGGTTTTTATATAAATGAGAACATTGTTTCTAGGTTTTTGTTTGTTTTATTTGGTTCTTGTTGTTTCTTCCTCCTTTCTTTCCCTTGTTTTCTTCACCAGTTCCTAAAGCTTGAATAAACTTCCTTTGATCTCCAGCCTTGCTTCTAATTTCCCTCTCTCCTTCTGTTTCTCTATTCTGTCCACTAACCCCTTTTAAATTTTCTCCCTTGAGAGTAAAATCACCACATTGAGGAGATATTTACTGTACACAATTTTCTGGTTTGTTTTAGATTTGGTTATATAACAAATCCTGTTCATATGGTTAAAGGTGGCAAATTAATAGTTACCACAGTTTGTCATATTCTAGGGTGTGTTTGATGCTATTATTACTGATGTTACTAATTTAGCCAAGGTGACACAATTGTTGTAATCAGTTGTTCTTCCTTGTATGCCAAGACTAAGATTGCCTGCGGGTAATAAACAATACCCTATGTCAGTGCCAAAGAACCAGGGGCTAGGCCAAATAGGCAGCAATTTCTCATCCTCAATAAATTGAAAAGGGAGGATCTTACAGCAAACTCAAAACCCAACAGCCAACTATACCTGGAAGACATCTCTGAGAAGTAGTCTTTTCTTAAAGGTTCTCAATACTAGCAATAATGATACCTACCATGAACAATTTATGAGAATCAATGCAGGATTTAAACTAACAAAAAAAAATAGAAAATAAGGACATACAGAAACAAGATGCAACCCTGGACTTCTAGATCACCAAAGGCAAACCAAGGTGGCAATGAGGTAGAATATTTCAAAAGCCACCCACCTGGACTCTTTGAAGTGTTAACAGTGGAAGTAACAAAGCAAATGAATGAGCCTTTAGAAAAAATCAAATCAGAAATAATTTCTCAGATAACATCAGAGATGATGAGCATGATGAAAGGCACAATTAAAGAATCTAGAGAAGATACAGATAAAAAAATAGAGGAGGTTAGGAAAACAATGGAAACCACGAAAGCACAACATAGGAAAGAAATAGAATTCATGAAAGAGATTTAATCAGATACCCAGAAGATTAAAAATTCTACTGAAGTATACACAGCAGAAAGACCAATGTGAGGACAGTCTATCAGATCTAGAAGATAGCATTATGGTTAGCAATCATGAAAAGGAAGATTTCTTAAAAACAGAAAGGGATCACAAAAAAATCAATTCAACAGCTGCAAGGTGATACAAAGAACAATAACATAAGATTGATTGGAGTCAATGAAAAAGCAAGAGATAGTGCAAATGATATAAAAAACCCTCTCATAGAAGTAATGGCAGAAAACTTCCCAAGCATGGGGAAAAAAATTGACATACAGATAAGTGAGGCATATAGAACTCCAATTAGCATGATCTGAAAAAGTGTACCTCAAGGAATATAGTAGTCAGGATTCCAGAAATTCTACACAAGAACAGAATATTAAAAGGTATTAGAGAAGAGAAACACATCACTTATAAAGGAAAGTCCCTCAGAATTACAGCAGACTTCTCAACATAAACCCTTGAGTAAGAAGAGTTTGGAATGAAGCATTTCAAGCACTAAAAAAAAAAAAAAAAAAAAAAAAAATCTCCAGCCAGACGGATATACTCCATACAACCTTTCAAAATTGATGCAGAAATAAAATACTTCCATGACAAAGAACAACTGGAGAAATTCATGACCACCAAACCAGCACTCAAAAATGTTCTGAAGGACATTCTAGAAAGAGATAACAAAGACTACAACTCCATAAACCCAACAGAGTGAATCCACCAGGCAAATAATTAAACAGGGGGAAAAAAGAGAACAACAGCAAAATAACACGACAGGATAAGTTAGTACATATCAGTTATAATTATCAATATAAATGGTCTCAAATCACCAATCAAAAGATACAGACTGGAACAATGGATCAAGAAACAAGATCCAACAATGTGCTGCATACAAGAAACACATTTAATGCAAAGAGAATTTCATAGGCTGAAAGTCAAAAGATGCAAAACAATACTCCATGTGACAGGAACCCAGAAAAAAGTAGGGGTAGCTATTATATTTGCAGACAAAGTGGATTTTAAGCCAAGATTGATCAAGAGAGACAAAGAAGGTCACTACATCCTTGTAAATGGAACAATCTAAGAGGAAGAGATAACAGTCACAAATATATATGCACCAAATACCAGTGCACCCAACTATATAAAACGAATGTTAACACACATGAAAATCAAATAAGCACTAACACAATTATAATGGGGGACCTCAATACCTCACTGTCACAAACACATCAACTAGACAAAAAATTCAACAAAGAAATATTAGAACTTAACCAAATTTTTGAACAATGGGCTTAGTCAATGTATACAGTGTTCTACTCCAAAACATCAGAATACATATTCTTCTCAGCTGCACATAGGACAGTCTCCAAAACAGACCACATACTAGCTCACAGAACAAGCTTAAGTAAAGGCAAAGGAACTGAAGTTATCCCTTGCATATTATCTGACCATAACGCAATGAAATTGGAAATCAATGGCAAAAGAAACCACAAAAAGTTCATAAACACATGGAAATTAAATAATACCCTCCTGAACAGCCAATGGGTCACAGATGAAATTAAAGATGAAATCAGACAGTTTCTACAATTAAACAATAATGCCAATGCAACATACCCAAACTTATAGGATGCAATGGAAGCAGTACTATGAGGGAAATTTATAGCAGTGAATTCCCACATCAGAAAAACAGAACGAGCTCAAATAAATAACCTAATGTTGAATCTCAAGCTTCTAGAAAAAGAAGAGCAAGTCAAGCCCAAAGCTTGTACAAGAGAGGAAATTATAAAGATTAGAGCAGAAATTAATGCAATTGAGACTAAGAAAACAATACAAAGAATCAATGAATCGAAGAGGTGGTTTTTTGAAAGATTAAATAAAATTGATAAACTCTTAGCCAACCTTATCAAAAAAAGGAAAAACTCAAATCCATGCAATTAGGAATGAAAATGGTGAAATCACAATGAATCCTGCAGAAATCCAGAAGATCATTAATACCTACTTTTAGAACCTGTATTCTAATAAAATAGAAAACACAAAAGAAATGGACAGATTTCTAGATATATATGTATTACCAAAGTTGAACCAAGAAGATATAAAGATTCTAAATAACTCAGTATCAGGCAATGAAACTGAAATTGAAGATGTAATTAAAAACCTACCAAAAAGAAAAGCCCAGGTCTAGATGGATTCACTCCTGAATTCTATAAGAAATTTAGAGAAGATCTAATGCTGCTACACCTCAAACTCTTTAATGAAATTGAAAGGGAAGCAGCACTTCCAAACTCATTCCTGGAAGCAAGCATTACCCTGATATCAAAACCAGTGAAGGAGTCAAACAAAAAAGAGAGCTACAGACCAGTCTCCCTAATGAACATAGACACAAAAAAACCTTAACAAGATACTGGCAAACAGAATGCAGCAAATCATCAAGAAGATTATACACCATGTTCAAGTAGGATTCATCCCACAGAAGCAGGGATGGTTCAACATACACAAGCCAATAAGTGTACTACATTACATTAACAAAGCCAAGGACACAACCCATGTGATCATTTTAATAGATGTAGAAAAAGCTTCTGACAAAGTCTAACACTCATTCTTGATGAAAAATAACCCTCCAGAAAACTGGAATATATAGTCTTTATCTCAATCTGATAAAAGCCATCTATGACAAACCAATAGCCAGCATCATACTAAATGGTGAAAAACTGAAAGCTTTCACTCAAAAATCAGGAACAAGATAAGGATGTCCAGCATCACCTACTGAATATAGTTCTGAAAACATTAGCCAGAGTAATTAGACAAGAGAGAGGAAATAAAAGGAATAAGGATAGGAAAGGAAGAAATTATCATTATTTGTGAATGACACGACACGCTATATAGAAGATCCCCAAAATTCCATCAAAAGACTTCTAGATTTAATTACCAAATTCAGTACCATACCTGGATACAAAGTCAACACTCAAAAATCAATAGCATTCCTATACACAAGTAACAAGCTCAGTGAGAGAGAAATTAGGGAAATCACAGATTTTGCAATAGCATCCAAAAACTGAAATACCTAGGAATCAACCTAATAGAGGAAGTAAAAAACATTTATATTGAAAACTGCAGTACTCTGAAAAAGGAGATCAAAGAGTATATCAGAGAATGGAAAGATATCCCTTGTTCTTGGGTAAAGAGAACAAATATCGTGAAAATGGTCACACTCCCAAAATTGTTTCACAGATTTAATGTAATCCCAATCAAAAACAGCATACCTCACAGAAAGAAAACCATACTAAAATTCATTTGGAACTAGAAGAGACCTAGAAGAGCAAAAGCAATTCTGGGTAACAAAGGCAAGGCATGGGGCATCACAATCCTTGACTTGAATTATACTACAAAGCTACAGTGATAAAAAGAACATGGTACTGGGAAAAAAACAAAAACAAAAACAAACAAACAAACAAAAAAACAGACCTAAGGATTAATGGAATAGACTAGAAGATGTAGATGCAAATCCAAACACATTTAGCTGCCTGATCTTTGACAAAGGAGCTAAACACCTTCACTGGACGAAAGATAGTCTCTTTAGTAAATGGTGCTGGAAAATCTGGCTTTCCACATGCCAAAAACTAAAACTAGACACATATCTCTCACCATGCACTAAGCTAAAATAGAAATGGATCAAAGAGCTAAATATTAAAACAGAAACACTAAATCTGCTGGAGAATAGAATAGGTAGGACTTCTGAAGACATAGGTGTAAGCAAAGGCTTTATGAACAAAATGCCAATTGCACAGGTAATATTGTAAATAATCAACAACTGGGATCTCATCTTACTAAAAAGCTTTTGCATAGCAAAAGAAACCACCAACAGAGTGAAGAGACAACTCACAGAGTGGGAAAAATTTTTGCCAACTGTTCCACAAAGGACGAAATCTAGAATATATATAAAGAACTAAAAAAATCAGACTCCCCAAATTTAAAGAACCAATCCAAAAATGGGCATCTGACATGAATAGATACTTCTCAAATGAAGAAATAGAAATAGCAAATAAATATATGTAAAGATGTTTAACATCACTGGTCATTCAAGAGATGCTAATTAAAACAACACTGAGATTCCATCTTACTCCAGAAAGAATGGCTATTATCAAGAAATCAAGCAATAACAAATGCTGGGGGGGATGGGGGGAAAAAAGGAACCCTTTTCCACTGTTGTTGGGAATGTAGACTGGTACAACCACTGTGGAAATCAGTGTGGAGAGTCCTCAAAAAACTAAAACTAAAGGTTCAATTTGACCCAGTTATTCCTTGTCTTTGTATCTTCCCGAAAGAGTCAAAAGCCTCATACCAAATATAGACACCCATGTTTATAGCAGCACAGTTTGTAATAGCTAAATCTTGAAAACAGCCCAAATGCCCATCAACTGATGAATGGATCAAGAATATGTGTTTATTTTAATACAATGTAGTATTACTCTGTCATAAAGCAGGATAAACTTGAGACATTTCTAGGTAAATGGATGAACCTTAAAACCATACACTTAAGTGAAATAAATTGGACAAACATGGTCAAATATCTCATAGTTTCTTTGTTGTGAGAAACTGAAAGTATAAATGAGGACTAAAATGTATAATATGTATTGGCAATAGGAAGAAAATGTTCAAATGTGAAAGGGAAATAGGGAGGGGGGAAGGAAGGGAAAAGGAAGAAAAGAGAATAGAAGGAAAAAATGGAAACAAAGAGTTTGTAAATAAGGAGGGGAAGAGGGCTCGAAGGGAGGGGAGGGAAAGGGGAAAAAGAATTAAGATATATCATGTACAGGTACAAATTCCATATGATGAATGTTATCATTATGTATATCTAAAATGTACCGAAAATTAATTAAAAAATAAAAATTTTAACAAAGGTTAAAAAAAAAAAGTTCTTACGATAGCCTGACCTGAAAGGGAACATTGTTCAAGAATAAATCATTTCAATTTTTATACATAGGATTAGCTATGACCAACACAATTGATTGAGATTTGCCTTATCTATTACAACCAACACACTGTACAACAGAAAAATACATTGGAATAAAAAGGACAGGCTGGATGACTCGTGGACAGAGATTGTAGATAAAGGAAGTGTATCCTTCGTTGAGGTCACAGAACACCTCTGCAGAGGCGAGACAATTTGGTCAGTGCTGGCAGGATTCATTCCAATTTAAGAGGTGGAAAGCCAAAAGCAGAGGGTGGTATGAAGTTTTGTCAGCAGTTTTAAGTGGAATGAAACAGTATCGCTTTCCTAATATTAAACTTAGACGAGCACGAAGGATGTTAAAGGAATGCATGCTCAGAACCAGAAAGGACAGCAGGGCAAGTGTCTCCAAGTGTCTTAGGGTTTTCCTGAGGCTGACAGAATCTTCACTCCTTCCTTTGGTCACTAAAGCTGTGGGTAAACAGCGAAAGCAGAGGTCCTAAGCGTGTTGCAAGCATTGCTGGCCTGTTGCCTCCAATGTACAAGGTGGGCCTCCTGCCCCCCTGACTTCTCACGTGGTGAGTTAGTTACCTGAGTTTGTAAGAGCAACTGGCTGGGCCACTGCACAGCACAGACTTTCCTTTGTATTAAACAAATGAAAAGGACACATTGAGCTTGAAAGACTCATCGAATATGACACGAGCAAACAGTGTCTTCATTTGTCCCTTTTTTAGTCAATAATCTCTTCAGCCCCTGCTTACTATGCCCCTAAAATACCTTTTCATGCAAAGGAATTAATCTGTTAACACTGTGATGAGCTAATTAATTAGTGTGAACACAAACTACCTAGTGTAGGATTAGTTTCTTGCTTGGTTAGTGAAGAGGTGAGGCAAATGAACATAGGAGGAATCCTCATTCATTTCAGGTCAGATGTGGAAAAGGCCAAAGTGAATTAGTATTACTTACATGGTATTTAAAAGGCAATATGTTCTTGATGCTTTCTAGTACGTGTATTAAATAGAAAAGGCCAATCGTGTGGCCAAAGAGCAGTGATAAAGATGCCTAATTCAATATATTAAGTGAATATATTGATTAAAGTGATTTAAAATTAACACTTCAATTTTATCCTACATTATGAAATCAAAGTAAATTACAGTTATCAGAAAAAATTTATCTTCTTAGGTAATTTAAAGATTCAATTAACCATGTAAAAAATACCCATAACTTTTCATATATAGTACAGAAATAATTTTCAATTTGGTCTTTTATCTATATGATCACAAGTACTAATCAGTGTAACACATGCAGTGAGCTTTTATAATATAGACACATATTGCTTTACAAACTAAAATCTCTAACACACTTATAATTTTCTCAAATATTCCAAAGAAAAATACAGTAATCATTGTTTTAGAGTCAAAAACTATATGTACTTATCTGTCCCTATTCAGCAGGTGGTTTAGAAACAAATTTTACTTTTCCCAAATAGCCAGATAGAAATTCTTTAATTACTTGTTGATTTTTTTGTTGTTGTTGAGGATTCAATTTCCTTTATTGTACTAATTATTTCTGGACCTAAGGTTTAGGGTCTATCATTCAAATTTTAGAAAATGCAGTTCACAGTGACATATAATATCCCCCCAAAATAAACCAAATTTATAAGCAAACCCATAACACATTTGTAAAACTACTATATTAGCCTAGAAATTTTAGTAAGAAATTATTCACTGCTAACAAAACATATTCATCAACTGTGTTTGTTGTTTTGTATATTCATCAGATTCAAGATACAAATTCTTGAGTGGAACAGATTTTATTTATTTATTATTTAGCATTACTGTCTGACAACTTAGTGCTAAATTAAAATACCACCTAGATGGCACACACATCCTAATGATGTAAGAACTGCCACATGCAACTTCTTTTCTCAAGGTAAGCACCATGCCCTGTGGGAAGGTCTTTGTATCCCATTCAACTGAGACTGAAAATGAGCACGCTGGGGGTTAGAACTGGGAACCTGGGAAGAGAGGGCTGAGAAAGAGCCTCACGGCATAAAGACGTCACCTATTTGGTTCATGCTACCTTTTGTTTAGGGCACCTCCACATTTCTAGATTCAAAAGAATAGGGTATCAAGTCTATGCAGAAGATGCCATGTCAAGGCCAGCTCTAAGGAGAACTCCCTTGTTTTTAAATCATAAGTTACAATATAATACATAGGGCCCAGAAGAAAGCAGGGACTGTTAGTAGATGTATTGTTGCTATCCTGATCTGTAAGAAAGTCTTTGAACTAAAGACCAAATTGATCTTTCTTTAAAAGTAATACCTAATTTGCATAAATAAGGTAAGACATTTAAAAAGAAATCATGATTAGGAAAATGAAGTTTCCAAGTCCTTTTGAATTCCAGATCATAAAAAGAATCTTCCTACTAAATAACTAGTATAGTTAGTGATAAAATTACACCACAGGATAGGGACGGTGATATGGCTCAGTGGCATAAGCGCATGCCCAGCAAGCGCGAGGTCCTGAGTTCGACTCCTGGAACCCACATAAAGGAAAAAAAGGGCTGGTGATATCGCTCAGCAGCACAAGCGCTTGTTGGCAAGTGCGAGGTCCTGAGGTCAACTCCCAGTACCCGCAAAAAAAAAAAAAAGAAAAAAATTACACCAAAGGAGAAGTTGATTTTGCAACAATGTAAATCAAAGATTTAATTAGTATTAAAAAAGTGAATTCAAACAATGTATTTTAAAATCTCTGAATTCTTTTTTTTTTTTTTTGTGGTTACCGGGGGGTCGACCTCAGGACCTCGCGCGCCAACAGGCACCCGTGCTGCTGAGTGATATCACCGGCCCCTTTTTCGTATGTGGGATCCGGGAGTCGAACTCGGGCCCTCGCACTTGCAAGGCAGGCGCTTAAGCCGCTGAGCCATCTCACTGGCCCTCTGAATTTTTTTAAAAAAGACTGTGTTCTAGAAATTCCAAATTCTCAAAATGAACTATCAGTTCTCATAAAATATGCAAATACTTCTCAAGAAGGAAAGAGGATATTTAGAAAGGGGTCACTTGTTTTATTTAATCCATTACCAAAATTTAAAATCTCTTTATTCTGTACATTTGTGCTGTCAATGGAGAACTGGGGAAATTCTCAAGGATGGAAGCAAACTGTGAGTCACAACAGAGCAACACACTGGATTATGAGACAATGAAAACAGGTTGAATTATCCAGCACTGTTAGTGCAGCTACTGTCTATGAACTCAGGCTTCTCTGAACCAAGTTAGCACCTCGCTGCTTTTCCATTCTATAATAAGGGCATGGAACTCTGGTTCATTTCCCCAGTCTTGCCATTTTTAAGTGGTTAGCTTTAGCCCTATGTTTTAATGCTCAGAGATTGGTTCCAACGACCTTCTGCAAGGCAGTTTGCCAGTTTATGGCTGTTCTGCTTGAAGTAGCCTGATAAACGTCTCTACCGTACACTCACTTGTGTATTCAGTACATATTCATCCTGTACCAAATATGTTCCAGGTACTTTTCTCTACACTGTGGATATAGCAATTATTAAAATACAAAATCCCCTGTCCTCTGGGGGCAGACAATCTAGGATGATAAGTAGGATGAATGAACCCTATTGTGTGGTCTGGGTTGGGAGGGGGTTTGCAAATTATAACACTTGACATCATGAGATCTATGGGGAAACATAAAGTGATTTTTAACTGAGTACAAATTTAACAGTACTGGCTTTTCAAGAGAGACAAAGATGGAAGAAGATAAGAAGTTAGATTAATAGTGAGTTCTAATGTCTCGCTCACTAGCTATGGACTGTAAACAAGTTATATAACCTGTCTTGTTCAGGTTTCTAATAAAAAAAAAGGGAATAAAGTAACAATAACATGTATTTGAAAAGGGTTGTAAAGAGTAACTGAGCTGATAGTAGAAAGTGTTCAGAATAGTGTCTGCCACTATTTGCTGAGCAGTATTTGCTGTTATTATTAAATAACTATCATTATTTTTGGGAAAAAGAGTTCTACAAATGTTCACCCTTGGTTTTTGTGAGGTAGCTGAATTTTTCATAATAAAATGCCATTACTTTGAGTCAGAGAGTCTTTGAGGTGCAGCAGTCCGTGCAGAGTATAAAAGGGGCTCTGGGATCTGAGAGACACAGGTATGAACCCCACACCTTCTGAAGTTTAATAACAGCACAATCTTGTACAAGGTGCTAACGTTTTCATGCAGCCTCAGTTCCCTCTTCTACAAAATATGTACTTTATAAAACTGTCCAAGGAACTAATATAGCAGTGTAAATAGTAAACCTCTGGGACACACGGGCAAGGCAGTCAACAGATGACATAATTACAAAAAGTCTTCAGGATTTTTCCCTTTACTAAATAGAATATATGTTCAAGATGCTACTGTTTGAAAGAACCATCAAGCATTTCAGCTCTTAGACATGAACTTTATATTCTCATTTTTACCCACTTTTAAAACCACTCCCATTTGGTTAGTCTGCTACTAAATACAACTAAAGGAATATAACTATATTTCTTAAAAACTCCTGTTACTTCACAACATTCTTCTGTTGAGATTAGTTTTCCCTTCAGTACACTTAATCAAAGGTTAGTCCTTTTCTCTTTTCTATACAAGCAGTTAATTTTCATAAAAATATTTTTCCTGCACAGTTGAGCAGTGCTACAGATGCTAAACAGAAATGTGGGAGAGACTTCCAAACAGTGGGAGCCAGGTTTGTGGGGCAGCACATTTTCCTCCTCCCTGTTCTATTTAACCTAATGGGGAAACTCCACAATACACCTCCACCCATGCTTTGGGAAGGCACACTGTAACCCTTTCCTTTTTCACAGGGAATAGAGTGCAGTCCCACAGACTAGGGACCAGGACATATAAGTCTAGTTCTAGTTGGCTGACTTACTCACTGTGGAAGTAGGAAAGCCACAGCCACTTCCGGACTTCTTGTTCGTAAACTAGGACGAAAACTATTTGCACAACAACAATGTTCTGGGGTATAAAACTCCATAAAAGATTTTGGAAAAGTTTTGTTAAAAGCGTAGGACTGTGGTCGTTGCAATGGCCTGTCATAAGCAGAACTGACAATAGTCTCATTATTTTTCTAATGATTTTTTTCCTAAAGCGTACTTAGCAATCATTGTAAAGTGTCTTCTTTCTCTTTCTGAGTGTTTTGTTTCTGTCACCTTCTGGGGTCTAATACTGGAAAATAATAGGAAAAGGTATTGCCAAGAAAAAGAAAAAAAAAAGAAAGAAAGAAAAAAAAATAAATAGAGCACTTAGTAGAAGACTTATGATAAAAAACAAGCCAAGCAAATTTATCTATAACTTTGCACGCAAATAACCAAAGGAAGCTAGAACTAGAAATGTTCTTCACTTGTCTTTTGCCATTGTTTCAGATGGAACCAGCTAGCCTCTTACCTCTTTCTAAAGTTCTTAGAGACTGCTCTGTGTCAGCATGCACAGCTGGGTGATGGAACAAACCATAATAAAAGACAATAAGGGCCCTGCCTGCAAGAGGCTAAAGAGGAGAACTGGAGGAACAGAAAATGGGACATGAAGTTAATTCTAATTGTAATAAGGGGCCCAAGAAAAAAACAATAAAACCTTTAAAATTTTACAGACCTAGAGAAAAACTATATCCTAGCAACTTCTTGAGAAAAGGATTTCATAACCTCTGCTCGATCCTATGATTAACAAGCTTCAAAGTTAAGAACCGCTTACTTTCACTGAACATCATTTAGGCTTTTTATTCTCATGTTATTTTTCTAGAATGAGGAGGAAGATGGTCTTCTCTTCTGCCTCTACAAGCCCTTCAAATATTGGCAACCACTTCCAATTAAGATTAATGTCCACGCTTAAAACACAGTGATAACATTAACATAGTTTTTATTTTGAATATAAAATATTGCTTAACTTTCCAGATATAAAAGCCAGTATTTTCCCTACAAAGCATTAGTAACAGTTTTGAAAAAGTCCAATGCGTTGTTAGTATCCTGAAATGATCTAATGGGTGTTTTGAAAAGGAAAGCACTATCTCCAATATCAAAACATCACACTGCCAATAGCAATAAATAAATAAATAAATAAATAAAATAAAAAGGCAACCCATGGAATGAAGAAAATATTTGCAAACCATGTATCTACCATAGGATTAACATCTGAAATATACACCAAATTCATACAATTTAACAGCAGAAAAAGCCCAATTTAAATGGGCAAAGAAACTGAACCATTTCTCAAAAGAGGACACAAAAATGGCCAAAAGGTATATGAAAAATGCTCAGTATCACTAATCTTCAGGAAAATGCAAGTAAAAAATACCATGAGATATTACCTCACACCTATTAGGTTGACTATTATCAAAAACATACAAAAACAAAGTACCCCAAACACACCAAGTGTTGGTGGGGATGTAAAGAAAAGAGAACCTTTTATAAATTGTTGATGGGGATATAATTTGGAGCAGCCACTATGGAAAATGGTATACTACCATAGGATATAGAAATACCATAGGATTTTAGGATTGAGAAATTTATTCTGGTATATATCCAAAGGAAAACAAATCAGGATCTCAAAGAGATATCTATACTCCCAAGTTCACTGCAGCATTATTCACAATTATGACATTAACACAACCCAAATGTCCATAGATGGATGAATGAATAAGGAAAATAGGACATATACACACAATGGAATATTACTTGGCCTTAGAAAAGGAGGAAATTCTACCATTTGGGAAATGGATGAACCTGGAGAATATTAGGCTAAGCAAAATAAGCCCGATGCAAGACAAATACTACATGATAGCACTTGTACGAGGAATCTAAAATTATCGAATCATAAAAGCTGAGAGTAGAACAATGATTGCTAAGGGCTAGGGAGAAGAAAAATGGGCAAATATTAATCATAGGGTACAAAGTTTCAATTCATCAGATGAAAAAGTCTCACAGATATATTGTATAGTAAAGTATATAGTTAACAATATTGTATTTTTAAAATTTTATTTATTTTTATTTTAAAGAAAGAAAAAAAATAAAAACAAAACAGTTTCAAAACAGGTTAGTAGGAGAGTTACAGTAATTAATACATTGTGTATTGTTGTCTTCATAGTAGTTATTAAGAGTACAAGATATAGGCATGTTATCTTGTCCAAACAATATTAGCGCAAACCTTTCTTTTCAATGAACTAAGAGAAACTAGTTGTAAAACTATCTTATCTTGGGTATAAATATATTTTGTTCTTTTTCCCTTCCTTTCTTTCCCCTTTCCCCCATCACACTTTGTCTTTTCTTTTGAATAGTTTCTTCCCAATTCACAGTATCTATTGTACATTTTGTACCTTATTTACTTGTTCAGTTTCTCATACTAGTGAGACAATACAATGTTTACTCATATGGGTCTGATTTATTTCACTTATGAATATGACCTTGAGTTGTATCCATTTATCTATAAAAGTCTCCACTTTATCCTTTTTTATGGCTGAGTAGTACTCTATTACCTAAAAAACCACATCTCTTTTATCCATTCCTTGGTTGATGGGCATTTGGGTGGGTTGTTTCCAAGATTTAGCTATTACAAATTGTGCTGCTATAAACATGGGTGCACATATATCGCTGTGGTATGATGCTTTTAATTCTTCTGAGAAAATACCCAGAAGGGGAATAGCTGGGTCGAATGGGATCTCTAATCCTAGTTTTTTGAAGAATCTCCACATTGATTTCCACAGTGGTTGCACCAGTCTACATTCCAACCAACAGTGGAGAAGAGTTCCCTTTCCCCCACAGTCCCGCCAGCATTCGTTATTGGTTGATTTCTTGATGATGGCCATTCTTTCTGGGGTGAGCTGGAATCTCAGTGTTATTTTAATTTGCATCTCTCAAATGACCAATGTGTGGAACACTTTTTCATGTATTTATTTGCCATTTGTATTTCTTCATCTGAGAAGTGTGTATTCATCTCAGATGCCCATTTTTGGATTGGGTCTTTGAATTTGGGGGGTCTGATTTTTTTCAATTCTTTATATGTTCTAGATAGAAGTCCTGTGTCTAAGGGAAAACTGACTACAATTCTTCCCCACTCTATGGGTTGTCTTTTCACTCTGTTGGTGATTTCTTTTGTTGTACAAAAGCTTTTTAATAAGGTGAGATCCCATTTGTTGTCTTTGTAATATTTCCCTTGCAGTCTGGGTTTTGTTCATGATGTCTCTGCCTATACCTATGTCTCTGAGATTTCTACCTATTTTCTCTTCCAGTAAATTTAGTGTTTCTATTTTAATATTTAGATCTTTGATCCATTTTGACTTTAGTTTAGTGCATGGTGATAGACATGGGTCTAGTTTTAGTCTTCAGCATGTGGAAAGCCAATTTTTCCAGCACCATTTATTAAAGAGACTATCTTTCTTCCAGTGAACATGTTTGGCTCCTTTGTCAAAGATAAGGTGGCTGAGTGTGTTTGGCGTTGCATCTACATCTTCTATTCTGTTCCACTGATCTTAGGGCCTGTTTTTTTTTTGCCAATACTATCCTGATTTTATCAAGTAGCTTTGTAGTATAATTTCAGGTCTGGGATTGTGATGCCCCCTTACTTGCCTTTGTTGCCCAGAACTGCTTTTGCTATTCTAGGTCTTTACCGGTTCCAAATGAATTTTAGGGGTGTTTTCTCTAAATCTGTGGGGTATGCTAATGGTATTTTGATTGGGATTGCATTAAATCTGTATAGCAGTTTTGGGAGTAGAACCATTTTCACTATGTTGGTTCTTCCTATCCAAGAGCAAGGGATATCTTTCCATTTTCTGATATCCTCTTCTACCTCCTGTTTGAGGGTACTGCAATTTTCACTGTAAGGATCTTTTACATACATCTTTTGTTAGACAGATTCCTAAGTATTTCATTTTTTTAGATGCTATTGTGAAGGGTGTACTTTCCCTAATTTTTCTGTTTGTTGCTTATATACAGGAATGCTATTGATTTTTGAGTGTTGACTATATCTTGCTACACTGCTGAATTTGGATATTAAATCTACAAGTGTTTTGGTGGGGTTTTTGGGATCTTCTATGTAGAGTATCACGTCATCAGCAAATAATGATAATTTAACTTCTTCTTTTCCTGTCTTTATCCCTTTTATTTTTTTTTTTCTCTTGTCTAATTGCTCTGGCTAATGCTTCCAGAACTATATTGGATAGGAGCAGTGATAATGGATCCTTATCTTGTGCTTGGTTTTAGAGTGAAAGAATAAATAAAATTGATAAACCATTAGCCAACCTCATCAAAAAGAGGGAAGAAAAACATGAATTCAAGCAATTAGAAATGAAAAAGTGGAAATTACAATGGATCCCACAGAAATCCAGGAGATCATCAATACATACTATCAGAACCTATATTCTAGTAAGATGGAAAACACAGAAGAAATGGTCAGATTTCTAGACACAACTGAATTGCTAAAACTAAATTAAGAAGATAGAAAATTCTAAATAACCCGATATCAGCCAATGAAATAGAAAATGTAATTAAAAATTTACCAACAAAGAAAAGCCCAGATCCTGACAGATTCACTGTTGAATTCTACAAGAAATTTAGAGAAGAACTAATGCCACTAATGCTGAAACTCTTTAAAGAAATTGAAAGGGAAGCAGTACTTCCAAAATCATTCCTGGAAGCAAGTATTACTCTGATTCCAAAACCAGAGAAGAACCCAACCAAAAAAGAAAACCACAGGCCAATCTCCCTAATGAACATAGATGCAAAAATCCTTAATAAGATACTGGCAAACAGAATGCAGCAAATCATCAAGAAGATTATATACCATGACCAAGTAGGATTCATCCCAAGGATTAAGGGATGGTTCAACATACACAAATCAATAAATGTAATGCACCATATCAACAGAGCCAAAAACAAAAATCACATGATCATCTCTATAAATGCAGAAAAAGCATTTGACAAAGTACAACACCCATTCATGATTAAAAACCCTACAGAAAATTGGAATAGATGGTCTTTACCTCAATCTTATAAAAGCCATCTATGACAAACCAACAGCTAACATCATATTAAATGGTAAAAAAAAACTGAAAGCTTTAACAATATTGTATTGTACATTTAAAAATTGCTAAGAGGGTAGATCTCATGTTAAGTTTTTTTTTAATGACAAAATAATATTAACAAATAAAGTAGGAAAGAAAAAACTTCTAGAAGTGTCACATTTGTACCCCAGATTTTGGAGATGGTGTTATAGCTCTATACTTATCTCTAAACTATCCAGCTATATAAATATGGTTTTTATACATCAATAATACCTCAATAAAATGGTTTAAAAATAATCACACCATGAGATTAAAAAAAAAAAGGCACATGCATGCAGAAACAATTACCTGTTTCCTTTTCTGCTGGGCCTAAAACATAAGAAAAGAGAATTTAGGAGAAAAACAGTCTATTCGTGTTGCTCACATAATGTAGAAGGCCAATCATGCAAAGAAAAGTAGCCTACTTTCTTATTTTAGCTTAAATTTTATTTAGTTCTTGATCTGATCCTGAACATAAAACCAAAACACTTTTTATAAAGATGAAAAAAGGAGGTGGAAGTAGATAATGAAAAAACTGTAATTTTTCTAGCTAATGAGCAAGCATTTGTGTTTTTTGAAAGGAGACAACGTGATTGCCATAGTTGAGAGGATTGTTAAGATCCATTATGCAGAATATTCTCACACCAGACCTGAGATAAGTAAGGGGTAATTTCAGGAAGGGAAAAGGTAGGCATGATCCCTGTTCACTCACCACTTGGTCCTGGTATAGTCTTTTTCCTAACACAGACTTGTTTTTATATGTACAACTAAAAATTTTTTTCTCCGTTTTTAAATGGTCACTATGGCTATAAAATTCAGAGATACACAGAAAAATGTGCTGCATTATCTTTTCAGTATTCTTCTATAAGGTAATGGCAAAAAATACTAGGAGACAGTTAAGAACAAAAGGTACTTACAGTTTTTTGACTATGGCTTCATAACATTTATATAAAATAACATTGTGCCTACTGAAGGTGTCCACAAACTTTTTTCTCTTTGACAAATTTGAAAGGCTTTAATGTCTATTTTTATATCTTTTTTCAATTTGTGTTCAGAACACTCAATACTCCCAAACATGAAAATTATCTGAATGAGTATTCAAAACTGAAAACCAATGTGTTTATCTTCCACTTTCCTCAAATGATCTAATGTTCATTGCTTTTGCTTTAACACGACATGATATCATAATTAATGATGTTAAACTGGTAACTAAGGAGGTTTCATGTTGTTACTCTCGTGATATAATATTGGTTGCTATAGTGATGAGATGGCTTTTTTGTTAATCACTCAGGAGGCTGGTTATCACATGCTTGTTAGACTACTTGGCCAGATTTGGAAAGAAAAAAGGAATGATAGCACAACCAATTATAGTCAGTCTTTTGCATTGGCTGAATTTTGATAAAACTATCCTAATATCAGATAATCATAAATTTACATTTCATTAAGTACAATTTTATATTAAAAGTTACTAAATTTTTTCTAAAGAATGACTTGTTTTTTATATTCAGGTATAAGGATTTAACATTAACTGTAAACTTTTCCTGCTCTCCAATAATGCTATATGTATTACACACACCAGTTTTACAGTAATTTAAGCAAAGAATTTGAGGCTTTTTCTATTTTAAATCAATCAAAGTACTGATAAACAATAGCTGATTTTGTTATTTTGCCACAAATTATAATCTGTTTATCTTTAAACATCTTAAATATCAGTCTCCTTAATGAATAAAACCTGAAGAGGAAAAAAGTGTACAGTCCTCTCAAGAGATACAATCTTTCAAATGCATCAGTATATTGCAAGCAATTAAAAGCTGCGGGAAGTTCTACCCAAACTTTAGTCCTTATAATCATCAAGTTTCTTCCTTCTCTGAGTTGCACTGCAGAACAGAAAATAAAATTATATAATACTATACTGATACTGATCAGAAAAGAAGCCACAACCCAGAGTTTAAATGTTAGACATACTTACAGTAATGTCAAAAAATACAACCCATGAAAACACCTTTTCGTTTCTTGAAACTCAAAATAAGAACAAAGAACAACTTAAGCACAAATCCTGGGTCTTTCATTCAAGCAGAGTCCCAGGAGGCATATTAAAGCAATGAATAGGAAAAAGCTCTTCAGTTCACCAGCTGAGATTTTAATGAGACATTTCCCTTTGCCATGGTACAGGATTGTTCAGGAAAGGGAAGGACTTCTCATAGAAAATTCAGTTAATAGGCATTGTTGGCTCTCCCTGCCACTTCGGCAATTGCTCACTGCACTGACCTTCTATTTTGGCATATTCTGTGAGTCTAGTGTAATTGATCAAGGCAGCTTTTTCGAGGCATTTTCTGACCACTTTCTTCACCTCTTCTGCTGGTATGGGAGTGGCAATATCTTTCATTAAAACCTACCAAGAGAGGAAAAGAAGGGAAGAGAGAGAGGAACAGAGGGGAGGAAGGGAGTAAGGGGAAGAGAGAGAGAGAGAGAGAGAGAGAGAGAGAGAGAGAGATTACATAAAACAAATACTAAAAAACAAATTATACACGTGGTCCTAGCCATGACTATTCCTAGAAAGGAGAAAGGGGTCCTTAGTAACTTGAGGGGAAGTAATGAGCCGGCACTTCACAACTGGGAATGTAATCCTCCAATCTTGGTTCCTCCTGTCTAAACCTCATTTATGCACATCAAAACCTACCATTGGCAAGGCCACCATTCAGTGCGGACTGTTACTTTTCCTCATGGGACCCACGACACCATTGGAGCAGCTGTTTCAGATCAGGATTACAGTTCTTGGGACAAATAACAAACAAAGTTTGTTTTGCACACCCTAATTTAAAAGGCCTAGATCTTTTGAGCAATATATATTTGAAAACAGTAAGAAAAATTACATTAAGAATGGTGTAACAAATATCAAGAGTTCTAATATCACTAATTAAACTATAATGACTGTGACCTGCTGAACATACCATGACAAACCATAAAAGAAGGGGGGAAGAAACTTCTTTGTCTTACGGAAATGATTGTTTATGGATTATCAAATGCTAAAATACATGGAAAATTTCTGCAGTTTTGAAAAAACACCTGATTATGCTCTCTTGAGTTCCTAAAATGTGTTTTTAGATTGCTATTTACGAAGTTTTATTATTGGAAAGGGACAAATAAAATCATATCCAAAATTCAAAATGTCATGTAATTTTAAACACTTTTATAATGGTGCTTTGAAAATTTCCTTTAAAATTTTCTTAGTGATAAAACTTCTCACAATAACTTTTATTTATACTATTAGTCAAAGTCTGTTTTTCCAAATGCAGTTTTCCTTGCTTTATTTATATTCAAAATGATCAAATGTATGGCAAAATGTTAACACAAAAAAAGGTAATATTTTAGGAAGTGCTTTACCTTAGAGGAAATATTGAAATTACACGAAAACACTAATCCTTTATTATTTCATTCTCTTTTTAGTCAGCCATATCCCTAACGATTTTATAATTTTTCTAAAATCAGTGATCTTTAACATTTTTGAACTTTGTTAAGCAAGATTTCCTTTTTTTGAAATCAGCAAATTTAGACATTTAAAAAATTTTTTCCCTTATCAGATTCAATTATTCTTCATATTATTCGATACATATTAGGCACTTTAATGAGAGCTGCACATTAGACTCTTTTCAGCCAGAGAAAATATTTTTTTGAATAGCAAAACAGGTATAAGCCTTAAACATGTATTATTATATATAATTACTGCTAAAATTTAATATTAAGATTAATTTTGTTCTATATGCAGAATTACAAATTTTACTATTAGACGTCCCACGGTGATTAACTTTAAATATCAGAAATAGCTATTGGAAATTAGGATATGTATGTCTGCTACAAGGTTAGTCCAGGGCAGTAGTGGCAAACCTATGGCAGGTGTGTTATTGTGTTTTTCTTTTAAGACAAAAGATACTAATGTACAGGCCTTTTTTTTTTTTTTTCCTAAACTAAAACCTAGGTATTCAGGTTTAATTGCAGTGTTGGGACTTTGCAATAAATAAATGGCTTTTGGGTTACAGTTTGGTACTAGGTCTCTAAAAGGTTTGTTACCACTGGTCTAGGCTTTACCACAGCATTATTTAATATCTAAGAGATGCACACTTAATTTGGAATGGGGAGGGGGTACTGAACGCCCTTCCCAGCAAAGTGCATATAAATGGCTGGCAAATGCGAAAAACGTAGATACCAACCTCTGTTTCATACTTCCTCTCATGTTCTTCCAAAATGTCAGAGGTATTCACAATTCACACATAGATTTTATTTTTCTAAGTTGTCAGTAAAGGTAAAAAACGAAGAAATGTCCCTTAACATTTCACTCTCAATTCAGCAAGAGATGTGATTAGTGACTATAACCGGAATAGATGTCACTGTTCATCCTGCCACCTGTCAATGCAGGGCACCAGGGCACCTCTGCTACTGCTAACTCTTCCCTGCTGAGAGGAGGAGGGAGGCTCTGCCATGGAAACCAGAACACAGAGAAGCTGCACTTGTTACCCATGATGGGATACAGTTCCAAAAAGTAAAGCAATGCTTGAGGATGTTATTTTATTCATGATACCTTGACAAACAGAAGGAAAGGAATATTTTGAAGAGCTGAGGTTTCATGCAGCTTTTAATATTACAAAAATTCTACCACAAAATAATTTTTACAATAATGTTTCTGTCACAACGCACAATAATCAGGGATGAGATAGGGATATATACATGAAATCTATCTATAATCGGAAGATTTCATTTTAATCTTTAGCTCCAGCCCTCATCTCCAAGTTCTTTTTTTTTTTTGTGGGTACCGGGGGTCGACCTCAGGACCTCGCGCACCAGCAGGCGCCCATGCCGCTGAGCGATATCACCGGCCCCTTTTTCGTATGTGGGTTCCGGGAGTCGAACTTGGACCCTCGCGCTTGCCAGGCAGGCGCTTATGCCGCTGAGCCATCTCACCGGCCCTCCAAGTTCTTAAGTCACTGAAATGAAACCGTAATGTCTCAATGGTGTCTTTCTTTTCTGTTTTTAATAGAAATACTAATAACCACTGTAATTTCTAAAGTTAGTTTGGCAGAAAATAGACAAGAACAAGTTAATAAAACAGGATGAGGACCAGTGAATCATAATTTATATCTAGATATTTTTTAAATTTTGAAATTGACAGAATAAACCATATTACATAACCAATGGCATCCAACTAGCATATGAATAGATCTGTAGACACATGAAAAAGATATTTCCCTTTCAAGCCATATCTGCCAAAAAAAGAAGTACATAATTTGATTAAAAAAAAATATATATATATATATTTTTTTTTTGTGGGTACCGGGGGGTCGACCTCAGGACCTCACGCACCAGCAGGCACCAGTGCCGCTGAGTGATATCACCGGCCCCTTTTTCATATGTGGGTTCCGGGAGTCGAACTCGGGCCCTCGCGCTTGCCGGGCAGGCGCTTAAGCTGCTGAGCCATCTCACCAGCCCTAAAAATATTTTTTTAGCATGGACTTTACTTTGTTATTCATTTTGTGGTTGAAATACATGTCTATAATTTGTGAATTCATTTAAGGTAACATATAAACTGGAGTGATAGAAATAAATTATGAGATGAATTTTGAATGAATGGAATGGTATGTTTGTGCATATTAAATGCTAAACTCCTATTGGCATGAGGACTATGACAGGCAGAAGTACAAGTAAAGTAGAGGAGTTAAAAAGATGACAGGAAAGTCTGAAAAGCAGAGATAAATAACTGAAAAAAAAAAGCCATTTGATTAGAGAAAAAAAAAAGTTGGAAAATGGGTAGTATTAAAAAAAGCCATAGTATCAAGCTAAGATGGCAGCAGAGGGGCTTCAAGGAGGAAGAGACCATAGAGGGAGAATATGAATATAGTGAGAAAAGGTGAGAAATTCATGAAATGCAATGGACTCAGTAGAGTTCAGACTCATGAGGAATGAGACTGTCTGCCTAGTTCAGTAACTAATATGTCAAGCATTTGAGAACACAAAGAATATTTATAAAGTAATGCTCATACATACCCTTTCAAGTAATGAAAGTGTAGCTTTTAGAGCACCTTCAGGTCGTCCAAAGGGAAAACAGTATCTTTAAAAACAAAAGAAGGAACAAAAAGGTCAAATGTGTAAAAGCCAAGAGCCAAATGATTCCCACTTATGCTACTTGGCATTGGTGAAGCACCATAAAGAGGTTAAAATAGCATCAACACATTCAGGGAAATTTTATCTGCCAAAGTTTACCTTGACCTATGATTTAAAAGTTTTAAGCAATAAAGGTATCAACTGTGATGAAAAAAAGCTTCTAATGTTTTGATGATGCATATATTACAAGAATACAGTCAAGAAAGAAAAGGGTCCTATGTAAAGAGATAATAAGTTTACCTAATCATTTCTTACTTAAGCTTTGTGGCTATTCAAATCACACAAGTAAATGAAATGCTGTCTCCCATTGCCTATATTTACATGGGATAGAGGATGCAACATATGATACACACATAGCTTCTTGGACCCCAAAAGTGGCAGCTCTCCCCTTTGCCGCACTTGCCTAGCTACTATAGTATCTAGTACTTCTGCCTCCCTGTGTCATGTACACGAATCCTCCGTCAGCAGTTACTTGTCCCAATTATTTTTGGTCATATATATTTTAACTACATAGCTACTAGAGGATAGGTAATGGGGATGTTCTGAAATCAAGGACAGAGGAGGCTGGGAGAGTAACCGGGCTCCTTCTAAAGTTAGTTGCCCCATGATGGTGATGGGTTTATTGCTCTTTAAAGTCCTTCCTTACGGTGTTTTCCACATGGAAGTCACTGGACAGAGAAGTCCTTGCTGTGTTGAACCAGGTGCAGCAATGCACCCTCTTCCAGGCCTGCAGCTCCCTCCCCAGGATCGAGTCTACAGGCAGCTGTGCTGTTCTTAGGCTGCTACCTTGCTCTGACTTGGAAATATGCAAAGTAACTGATAGGGTTTGAAGTTTATTCATCTCCATGTCTTTTTCCATTATTCAGGGAGTTAGAGGACATACCTTCTCAAATATGTGGCCATTTCAATAGGTTTCCCATAAAAAACTACATAATACGTTTTTAAGTTTATTTTATGAGACCAAATTTCAAAGAAAAAAAAAGATTGTTTTTTTCTCCTTCCCTTTTAAAACAAAGCAGTAACTGAATTTATCTCAGGATTGGGTTTCAGTTTCATTAAAGTTTCGCTAATCACAGATAAATGCAAATGAGCACTACATAAATTTAGTCACCCAAGTTTTTCTTTAAACTACTGTATTTATCATTTAAATTACTATTAAAGAATTTCCTTAACATTGCCTCTATATAACCTATTATTTGTCCCCCTACAAAGGCCACAACTAATTTATTTTAATAGAATTGTCTTTGTGTAGTGGTACATTTTAGAGCATTAGCAAATTAACAACATAGCTTTAATGATTCTGTATACTATAACACTTAATCCACCTTTAAATAAAACACAAATTGGGTTTTTGTAGTTCCCTCCCCCTGCTTAATCTTTTCAGTGTATTTGCATAATCCATCCATTGTCTTTCCTATTGTTTATTTCCATTAACCTGTGGGTGACACATTTTATGAATGGAATGTTACTGATCCCCAGATTACATTTAGCATTTCAGGGCTCTGAAGTCCCACTGGGTATGTTCTGAATTAGCATTAGCTGCCCATGATGTGTAAATAATTCAACACATTTACAGAGTACAAGTAATCCTGAATCAATAAAGTACGGAAAATAACTACACAGAAGCTTAATTAATCTTTACAAAACAAGTTATAAAAGAAGGGAATCATTCTGTTCTGCTTTTCAGGATAAATATTTTGGGTTTTTACCACTCTACCAGCTCTGTAACAGCAAAGCAAGGAGGAAAACACTTGATTATCAAATAAAATTCAACCACATTTAATACCTATTCTGAATAAATTAAAGTCAACCTCATTCTCACTTTGGTAAATTAATTTCACAGATGAACAAGCCCCTGTAGACCTGTCCTATGATTAAGCCCTTTCTTTTCCTTATGTTTTTAATACAACATTTATTTTTATCAAATTTATACCTGCATATATGCTAAAGAGGAAACTTCTAAAAGGCTTTTTTTTTTTTGGTGGGTACCGGGGGTCGACCTCAGGACCTCGTGCGCCAGCAGGCACCCGTGCCTCTGAGCGATATCACCGGCCCTTTTTTCGTATGTGGGTTCCGGGAGTCGAACTCGGGCCCTCGTGCTTGCCAGGCAGGCGCTTAAGCCACTGAGCCATCTCACCGGCCCCTAAAAGGCTTTTTAATGAAGACTGGAAGTCTTTTATTTTATTTTTATTTTTTTGTGGGTAGCGGGGGTCGAACTCAGGACCTCGCGCGCCAGCAGGCGCCCATGCCGCTGAGCTATTTTACTGGCCCTGGAAGTCTTTTATATTCATTCTATTCCATATCAAGTAGTCTGGATTTTCTAGAAAAGTCAACTTTTAGCTGATTATTTTGGCATTTAAATTTCATATCCCTAAATTGCATATTAGTATTTTCACTTCTTGATTTTTCAGTTTTAGATATTATCCTACTTACTTTTCATTATGGGGAAGAAGTCCTCAGTATTTATTTTTATATTGTTTGCAGTGCTGGGGATTCAAATCAGGGCCTACACAACCCTATGCAAGTACTCTACTACTGAACTACAGCCCCAACCCCTGCATATATTTTTAAAGATAACTTTATTTAGAAGTGCACAGATAATGAATTGCACATTTTTAAAATATACAATTTTATTAATTTTATTTCTGGCAGCAGTAGGGGTTGAACCTAGGCAAACACTTTACCACTGAGCTACATTCCCAGTCCTCTTTACTGAGACAAGGTATTCCTAAATTGTTCAAGGTGGCTAGAATTTGTGATCCTCTTGTCTCAGCCTCCTGAGTTGCTAGGACTACAGGTGGGTACCACTGTACCCAGTTCCTTAAATTTTTACGTGTACATATATATGCCTTGTGAAAACATCACACACACAAGGTAATTTATGACCTCCAGAATATTTCCTCCCTACGCCAGGCAACCTCTGATTGACTTTCCATCATTCAGATTAGTTAGTATGTTTAGAATTTCACGTGAGGGGAAATATATGGTATATATTTTCTTGGGCTTGATGTCTCTCCTGGCATAGTTATTTTGCTATTTACCCTTGCTGTTGTATGTTTCAACAGTTGGTAACTTTATATCGCTGAGTGGTATTCCACTGCATGGGATATGTCATTTATTCATTCTTTTTTGATAGTCGTTTGGCTTATTTTTTTTTTTTTTATGTGGGTACCAGGAGTCCAACTCAGGACCTCGCGCTTGCCAACAGGCGCTTCTGCCGCTGACCGATATCACCGGCCCTTTTTTTCCTTTATGTGGGTACGGGGAGTCAAACTCAGGACCTTTTGCGCTTATGCCGCTGAGCTATCTCACTGGCCCATTTGGCTTCTTTTAATGTTGGCTATTATGAATAATCCTGATATGAATATTCATATAAAAATCTGTGTAGACATAGGCTTTCACTCTTCGTAGGTATATTCCTAGGAATGAAATACTTGGATCCTATGATAGGATTTAAAATTTTAAGAATCTACTAGATTTTTGTATTGCTCTATTCCTTTTACTAGTGTTTAAGAGTTCATTTCTTCACATCCATGAGAAAACTTATTATGTTCAGTTTTGTGTGTGTGTGAATTTCAGCTATACTACTAGGTATGTGGTGTTACCTAATTGTAGTTTTAAATTACACTTCACTATTGAGTAACATTGTTGAAAAATGTTTCATATTCCTTTTGCTATCATGCATATTTGGTAAAATATTTGTTAAAATTTTTTAATTGGTTGATTCATTTTTTTGTTTTTTGTTTCTTGAGACAGGGTCTCCCTATGTAGCCCAGGCTGGCCTCGAACTCCTGGTGATCCTCCTGCCTCAGCCTCATGAATGCTGGGATTACAGGTGTGCACCACCACACCCGACTAGATTCATTGTTTATAATTTTTAACAGTTTTATATATAGTGTAAATACCCCCATTCTGTGGGTTATGTATTGTGTAAATATTTCTGTGACTTTTTCTTTGATGATATCTTTGGATAATCAAAAGATTTTACTTTGATGAAGTTCAAGGTAATAATTTTTCCATTTATATATTACAATTCTGGCATTTTATTTAAGTATCTTTTCTTAGTCCAAGACACAGAGATTTTCTCCTACATTCTCTAGGTCTACTATTTTGAGTTAACTTTTTTTTTTTTCACGTGTAAAGTTTAAATGTGTAAAGTTAAACTATTATAAACGAATAGTTTATATTTTAATGCCCATTAGTTCCAGCATCATTTTTGAAAATAAAAAGTATACTTCGCAAGTTGCCTTTGCATATTCAATGCAAATCAATAGGATTGAAGTCTGGGCATGTGGAGGGAATGAGGTAGGAGAGAAAAAAAAAAGGGAAAAAAAAAGACAAGGAAATCAGAATTAAATATTGTATTTTTAACAAGACGGCACCTTCTGTGACCCAGTCAAAGTCACTCAAGGTGATCCACATCAGCATTCCCTTGGTTAAACTTACGCTCCTCTCCTTCTGGACGCATCACACCCAAAATTCCTCAGGAATACAGAAAGCCCATAAATTGGCTTAACTAAGAATTAAAGAACAAGATCCTGATCCTAAGATAAAGGAATAGTTCAAAACAATTCAGAGAATGCTTAAACAATCCACATTAAAAAAAACTGGGCCAATACTTGTAAAATGGGCTGGTATGCTAGGGGATGGATCACCTTTTCCTGGGGTTTCCACTCCCTCAAGAGAAACGTAAATATTACCTGTTCCTGGAAATAAGGCTTCTGTGTCTGTCTGTCTGTCTCTTTCTCCTTTCTCTCCCTCTCTCCCTCCCTCCCTCCCTCTCTCTCTAGCCTGTAGTCCATTCCTTTGAGTGTACGTCTTTTAATTTCTGCGTAATAAAAACCTTCCCATGCCTCTTACTGACTGGTCCTGAAAATTCTTTTGCTGTAATGGGAATCAGCAAATGTGCAGACCTATGCTAGGGGTAAGGTGAGATAGGTTCCTTATCTCAGCTTCAGAAACTTCCTCAGACCCTGTCCAGTGACAAATAGATCACTACATGGGTATGGGTCTACTTTTTGACTCCCTGTAGCATAATCTCTATCAATTACTATAGTTTATACATCTTGGAATCCGGGAGCATCAACATTCCAGTCCTGTATGTAAATTTAGAATCAGTTTAACTTCTTCAAACTCCTACTAGGATTTTGATTGCAATAGCGTTAGATTGATGAGCTAATTCAGGGAGAACTGACATCTTAAGTGTACTGAGTCTTATGACTCTTGTATACAAACAAGTACCTCCTTTTATTTACATATGCTTTAATTTTTCTGAAATATTTTGTACTTTGCAATGTATAGGTTTTACACATCTTTCATGAGATTGATCCTCATACATCTTATCATCTTGTTACTATTGTAAATACCATTTTAAATTTCATATTCTGGGCCGGTGAATGGCTCAGTGGCACAAGTGCCTGCCTGGCAAGCGTGAGGGCCTGAGTTCGACTCCTGGAACCCACATACAAAAAAAGGGCCGGTGAAATCGTTCAGAGGCACGGGCACCTGCTGGTGCGCGAGGGTCCTGAGGTCGACCCCCAGTACCCACAAAAGAAAAAAAATTCATATTCTGATTACTGATGATATAGAAATTGATATATATATTTATCTAAAATCATGAAACTTTTCTAAACTGAGATATTAGAAAATTCCTCTTCTATATTCCATCTAAGTTTCTTCATGGATGATCATGTCACTATGAGAAGAAAAACACTTTTGCTTCTTTTCTAATCTAGACACACACTTATTTTATTATTCCATTTTTTTTCTGACTCAAAGTATTGGCTAGTATTATTTTGAACAGAAGTTATGAGAGCAAACATTTCTGCCTTATTTTTTATTTTAGGTGGAAAACATTCAGTCTTTTATTATCTATTATTATGTGTCTTTTAATTCCATGATGTCCAGAATAGATTCAAAATGTTTATGGCAATTTCTGTCAAATAAAAACATTATAGTATCCCCTCATACACCTTATTTATTATACCTGGCACTGTGAAACTTCTGGCTTTTCCCCCAAAATAAAAATGACCATAAAAGATAAGTATTTTGAAACAATCAGGATATCATGGTAGCCATGACAGCAGAACTAATAACATCCACAAAAGAGGACTTCCAGAACTGCTTCAGAAAGTGGCAGTAGCAATGGGATAAGTGTGTTAGAAGTGGAAGGTAGTGCTTTGAGGGGAATTAATGACAATGTGTCTTTTACTGTAATAAATTTTTTTTTTTAAATTTAAACATTTATTGTACTTTATTTTGTCACACCTTTTATGCTAGAGATAATGAATTCTGCTTGATTGCTGGCTGAACATTTTCGTATTCCTTTAAATATACTTGACGTCTATTCAAGAATGCAGATAAATTACTTGGAAACAGTTTGACCTATTTGAATCTTGATTTTAATTCTCATCAGGACACACCAGGGCAGTGTTTATTTTAGAGTTAATCTTTTCATACTGCTGGGTATAACCCCAGGAGTACTCTATCCAATGATGATGCCTGTGAATTAGAAGGTTCTCTACTCTGAGTAGTGGAAACTGGAACTACTCCTGGGCCTGTGTTAGTGCTAGGGGTTTCTCCTACAATTCTTTTTTTTTTTTTATTTTGTGGGTACCAGGGGTCGACCTCAGGACCTCGTGCGCCAGCAGGCGCCCGTGACGCTGAGCGATATCACCGGCCCTTTCTTCATATGTGGGTTCCGGGAGTCGAACTTGGGCCCTCGTGCTTGCCAGGCAGGCGCTTATGCCGCTGAGCTATCTCACCGGCCCCTCTCTTATAATTCTTTTGTGTGGTTTTTTGCCAAACTTCAGCTTATTCACATACAATTAAGGATTAATATTTAGCTGGAGACTCCAAGGAACTCTTTTCAAACACTGTTGCTCTTTGGCAATCATACCTGAAGACTCTGGCTGCCCTGGCCTCAAGCCAGGGAGTTTGGAGTTATCCGAGTTTCCTTCTCCCTGGGTCACGGCATGGAGAGTGAACAGGGGAATGAAGGGCTCACTTCATTTGTTTCCATCTCTTAGTGATCTCTATTATTCACTGCCTTATACTTAATGTCATGAAAAAAATTTTTGTTGTTTTTCAATTGTTGTGGTAAATACACTTCCCTTTTTCTTCACCTTGAACATTAGAAATCTTTTTATTATTGACCAGTTTTCCCACTGTAAACATAATTTCTGTCCCTTCTGATATAGTTTACATAATTTTTAGGTGTTGGACCAAAATTTCTTAATTCTGTAGATGGCGTAGACAATGGAGATACAGTATTTACTATAATTACTTTCTATGACCTGTGCTCTCTTGCTTGCACTCACGCTCACTTGCTCTCTCTCTCTCTATATATATATAAGTATAAATAAATAATTTTTTTTTTTGTTTTTTTGAGACAGGTTCTTGCTATGTAGTCATGGCTGACCTGGAACTTACTCTGTAGCCCTGGCTGAACTTGAACTCACAGCAATCCTCCCCCCTCAGCCTCCCAAGTTCTGAGGTTACAGGTGGGTGCCACCAGCCTGGCAACCTGCTCAATATTTTAATCACTAAGGCTTATTTTTAATTTCTTCCTTTTACATATTTAATCTAATTCCAAACTCTAATACAACTGATCCAATGTAATTAATACAACTCCAAACTATTCCAGGTGGGTAAATCTCTTCTCAACTTGTTAACATGTTTCATCTGTTTTGTCTGTTTGAGATTTCTGACCTGCTCCAGTAAGAGCTACTTGTTCTCTAAGCTCAGCTGTCACTTTGAAGGTCCTCTACTAATCACCACTGTTTTCCCTTTTCTCTCTTCTGGATTTCCTGTTTCCAAGATCTTAAGCCTTTGTTTCCTACTTGGTTTTGATCAATTCTACAATTTACCAGGGAAAGATAGGAAGCATATGTTTTGAGTGCATGTTTGAGAAATATCATTATTTTACCATCACACTTAACAAGAGCTTTTGTTGGTATGAGCTCTACATTGTAATGATCTTTTCTCAGAATTATAAAGCCCCAGTGCACTGTTTTCTGGATATCAGCATTACTTCACAGATCAAAATAAAAGCACCACACAGGTCTTTAAATTTTGTTCACTACCTGATATACAGTAGGCACTAACTATTTATAGAATAAATCATTGTTGAAAAAATAGTTCTGATTCCTTATTCTCTGTGTGAAGTCTATTTTCTAGTTCTGGAAGATTTTATAATTTATTTTTATCCTCAAGTTTCTAAAAATTCACAAAAATGTACCCTGAGGAGCATCTACTTTAATCCATTTTACTGAGTATTCAGTGGGCTCTTTTAATCTAAAAATTTAAGTCTTTCAACTGTGGAAAATTTTTTTTAATCAAGTTCATTGATAATATCTACCTCTAGTGTTAACTTTTCTTAGGATTACTATTATTTTGATGATAAAGCACCTAGGGAGATACTTAATTTTCCTTATATTTGTACTCCAATTTTCTTTTTATTCTTGCTCTTCTTTCTGGAAATTTTCATTACCTTAATCTCTCTATAGTATGTCTGTATCTTGTATGTGTGGCATATTCACACAATTTCTAAGAGCTCCTATTTGTTCTTTCAGGTTTTTTTCTTTTTAATTTTGCTTTTATTTTATATATGCTCTATCTTTTCAAACATCTCCAAGAAGACCAATAATAGATTTTCCTCTGATTTCCTTCTCCCCATATAATTTTTATTCCAAGTTGACCCCCTTCCCCATTATTCCCCTGTAATTATTGGGCTATGTCTTCCATATTAAATGCTTTTATCAAATGTCTGCTGATCAAGGTGTATAATAATTTTCAAAAGTGTAGTATTAAAAATACGAGTGGAAGCAATATGCATGTAGGTGGTGCTCAGAGAAGATGGTCTTTACAGAGGGGGTGTTGGTCTGGATTGTTTGGCTGGGAAGTCTTTGTTTTCCACAGCTTTTAGGGCTTTTGGGTTAGTCTTAGACCAGGGAACACACTTGGATTATGGCTGCCAAGTACAAGCTTGTCTGCCTGCAGCATTTTGAGAGTTAAGTGTATGAGCTGGCAAAGGTCAGATTCTCTAATTGCAGATTTAAATGTTTCTCTATCTTGGCTTCTATCTTCAGATATTCCCGAAACATACTTCCCCTTCTTTATCCCAGTCCAGGTATCTCAAGAGGGTAAAATTTTCAATCTTCGGCCAGTGTAGGAAGAGAGATATGGGGATCTACATGTTTCTTGAGCAGATTTATAACAAATCCTTTTTCACTCTTACTTTCTAGGGAAGCTCCATACCAGCAATTCCTAAACATTTTGGTGGCTGCACGATGTAAGTTCAGTTGCTTCTCTGGTTTCACCTTGCCAGTTTGATTCTTTTTTTTTTTTTTTTTTTTTTTTTGGTGGGTACCGGGGGGTCGACCTCAGGACCTCGCGTACCAGGAGGCGCCTGTGCCGCTGAGCGATATCACCGGCCCCTTTTTCTTATGTGGGTTCCGGGAATTGAACTCGGGCCCTCGCGCTTGCCGGGCAGGCGCTTACGCCACTGAGCCATCTCACCGGCCCTGATTCTTTCATTTTATTGTGGATGGCTAAGTTACATACCATTGATTCACTTGACTTCCAAAATATTTCTTCAGATTTCCTCTGTCACTTTTTCCCCCCTCACTTTTGTCTTTGTAGATTTATGCCTTCTTGAGAAGTACTATCCTGTGGTATTGGGTTTTACAGGATGAGCAAGATACTGTGTGTGTTCAGTATGCTTTTTTCACATCTCAATGTCATTGTCAACCAGAAGTTCTTCATCTATATTTATTTTGCCTTATTATTTTATCTACTTTTGAAATTCATTTCTAAATAGAGCTGGTTCTAAAGAAATAAATTCCAATACAAATTATTTATCATTCCATTTTTCCTTATTTAACATGAGTTCATAAGAAATTTATTTTCTCTCTAAACTTTAATATAAGTGGCTAAGGAAGACAATCTGATAGAATTCTTACAATAGACCTAATGGATTTTTTTAACATATTATTTTTCTAAATGTGTCAGTATAGTTATGTAAAATTTTTTCTATTTCAATACTTTAAAAAGATCTTATCTAGTCTTCCATAGACTCAGGAAAAATAAAACTTGTAAAATTTATGAAAACCCTATGAACATCCAAAAGGAACAAAAGTCAGTTCAAAATGTTTAGACTAATTAATTTCTTCTCCTCAGTATGCCAAACAAAAGGGAAATGAGTACATCTTTAGAAAAATTATCCAAAGAAGATTATATATAAATCACAGAGAAACAAAATTGCAAGAGAAAAGAAACTAATATAATGAATTACATATGCAACTATAATTCCCTGTGTTACTATATCATTTCCAGGTGGGGGTGAGAAAGCCTGAACCACCCTGTGGGAAAGCTCTGTTAGTCTAACTCAGTCACCGGGACCCCACCTGAGTCTCAGGACTGAGGCATCTAGTGCAAGGGCTTCCTCTGGCTTCAGATTCTGGGTTAGAATTGGGTATCTGATCTATTCAGGGCAAATTACATATGAAAGAAATTTTGCTAGGATATTCTAAGGAAATCTTTCATGATTTTAAGAGAAGCGCTGAGACAGTTACTTTCTTTGAACACTGGCATGGATGGCTGTGAGGCTAATGAATTCTGTAGTCTTTCTGCTGCCAGTGCAGGGATGAAGCCATCTCATAAAGGCAGACAGTAGGTCAGTCTGTCTGAAAGCCTGCCCTGCCGAAGACCAGCAAGCAAGTGGGCATATAAATTTATTTGCTATTTATCTTATGGAAGGATTATTGTTACTTGTAACTGAAATCTTTGGTACAATAATCATGGAGATGCAGATGGTTATTGATATTCAATTGGATGATGAGCTCTGTCCCAACAGAAATAAAAAAGGAAAAATTCCATTGACTTTCATTGAAAAACACAAAAATACATTTAAAGGACATTTATAGAACCGAACAGACAATACTTTCAATAATAAATGCAGAAACAGATATCTACAAATATAAAAACCCTTTTTATGATTTGTTCATAAACTCAAAAAATTAAAGTATTAAATCTTTAAGTACAAAGTTGAATTCAGCTATGCTGTTGAGCACTGCATGTCTAAACTAGCATTACCTGCCTAGCTCAACCACTGATTATTGTGACAACAAAAACATTCCTTTATTCACTAACTAGTCTAAGGTGGTGGTCTCATCTTCAGTTGAAAATCTCTACTGTAAGGGAATAGATGCTGTATGTGTGTGTGTGTGTGTGTGTATGTTAAGAATTACTTCAATATCATTTTAAAATTATAGAGTCCAAGATTTTCATATTATAGATATGGACACAGAGTCTTGAAATGCCACACATATAACATTCAAATGGGCTAATAGTTGTCTGGGGAAGGTAGGGTTACCTAATTACTTTTTCAAGGAGTCCACATGAAATGATTCCAAATTACATAAGTGCATTAGTGGACATCCTTGGGCCAGTGAGATAGCTCAGCGGCATAAGCGCCCACCTGGCAAGTGCGAGGTCCTGAGTTCGACTCCTGCTACCCACATAAAAAACAAAACAAAAATATAGTGGACATCCTTTAAGACACAATACGCTGACATGGTGAAATTTTATAGGTAGAATGATAGAAAAGGAAAATGTATTGGCATATTTGTGTTTCTAACTATTATGTTCTTTTGAATTAACTAAAAGCAGGGGAAAATAATATCAAGATATGTATCTTTCACTCTGCAAATGTTTCTTATTACTGATAGCTAATTTTTTGAGCAAGGAACTGTGCTAGGTGTGGTTTGTGTTCTCATAGAATATAAATGAAAAGATAACTAATGACTTGAGTAGTGGATGTAATAACTATGCTATACGTGACAACTGAGGAGTACAGACACTAACCGCTAAAAGACTTCAGAACATTATTTGCTGGAATAACCACGAAGGGCTCCGCTATAAAGATGGGATGTGAAACTCTGCTCGCATGGTGATACAGAGAGGAGGACAGTCACCAGAGCCAGGGTTAAAAGGGTATGCAAGGGTGGATAAATACAAGAACACAAAAGGCAGGCAAGAGGTATAGTGGAATGGATATTGCAAGGGGAATGGCTAACTTGGAAGAGCAGCGGATATGAATGACAGGCTGCAAGCAGACCAAACTGAAGAATGTGGGTCACACTCCACGTGATGAGGTATTAATAATTTTTGCATAGTGGCAGGAAGATGTAATAAATCTATAAGGAAATGGAGGATTGAGTAAGATAAAAAACAAACTGTAATGATGAATAAAAAATACACCTGAAATGGCTTATCTGATTTTCTAAAAGGGAAGACAATCTCTCTTTTATCTCCTCAAACCTCTCTTTTTCTTCCATTGAAACAGTTCCGATTCCATCGGGCCTAGGGGGGAAAAGACAGAATCAGTAATTTATATTGATAGAGTAGATACTTTTGTATGTTTTATATGGCACCCCGTCCCCCCATCTAAATAATTAAGGAAAAGACATATAGGTCCATGGTGTTCATATTAGTTGCATTTATAGTAGAAATTTATTGGAAGTATTTGTAGCCATTTGCTTCATATTTTGAGCTAGAATGAATGGAATGGAATTATTCTCTTTTAGACAAACTTCAAGGTAAAGGATGATAATAAATATGTTTCAGATCTAGAGAAAACAATAACTAGTCCTTCAGAATGACAGTGAAAAGTGTTTTATAATGGTATCAAACATACGACCAATTAAAGGAATATCCCCCGAATTGAAATATATAAATTGAAAACATATAAATTGAAACACAGACCAAACGTAAGCTAAAATGTCTTAACTGCTTCTCTTCCAAATAAAAGTTAACATGATATTAGAGATTTAATTATAGTCATTGTAAGAAGTTTTTATGTTTAAATATTCCTAAGGAGTCAATTCAAATTTTCATTATGATTAAAAGTTAGACATGAAAACTGAAAAGAAAATCTTACTAAGACAAGAATTGAAAATATAAAATATAACTAGCAATAGGGACTTAGAATTCTGTATCAATTTAAGGTGCTGGTGGTATAGCAATTGCCTAAAATTTTAACCATTTACATCTGTTAATGTATAGAAAGAACACATTAATCTTATATTCGTTTCAAACCTTTTTTATGTATTTCAACAACAAAAAGAAATTTATGCAGTTGACAACAGGCATTTCTTCCCCTATTAGCTTATTTTTTAAATCTATATTTTAACTCACAAAGGCATGCATTTATCATTCCAATGTACCAGCTTTAATGTTGATGTATAAAATAGGTAGAAATAAAGACTATTAAAACAAAGAAAAATGAATGCTTATATAACTTCGCTAACAAGATTATTATTGGATGTTCACACTATTCTTTTGTACACGTATACAGAAATATATACATATATATTTGATGCTAGTTAACTAGTCAATTAGGAAAAAAGCAATTAATTTTAAAAGTTATACCTGAATAGTATTGACATATGACCTTTTATTCATATCAAAGCATCAGTTAAGTATGAAGTCTTTTTCCCAGTATACAGTAAATAATTTACTTCAGCAACACACATGCTTTTGAGATTTGTGCTCTGAAAAACACTTATTACAATTACATTTTGTTTCTAAATAGGGAAATATCAATTACTTAATTTCATATTCGGAATGACACACAAATGACATTCCATCAGAATGCATTTTGAATGGTAACTATGGAAAAATTAATGACAAAATACTGGTCACTTTCAGTACTTGCAAATGTTTTTAAGGAGAAAAAGTCCAATATATACACTATCAGTGAACCATAACGCTAATTCTAATATTCTGTATTAATTTAGTAATGGATTTTTCACATATTACTTCACAACCAACTCCCATTGAAGAAATGGTAGTAAAAAATCCAGACTGTGACTTATGAATAAACAATGACAAGGACCACAAAGCTCACCTGAGAATTCTTTGTAAGTCATTCATTCGAGAATTTGGGCATTCAGACAAAAACTATACTTAATTTATGCTATTCCCCAAACTCAATAAAAACTCACACCACAAAGTTACAGGAGGCTATTTCACTAAACATACCTATGCAAAGAACAAAAAACTTATCCTTATTATTCAGATAACTGACATGGTCTGTTAGTAGCTCTCTGGCAGATCACACTTGGTTCAACAGTCAAATGAGATCATGATCCCCAGAGACAGAGTAATTAGTCCTATCACTGGGGCACACTGCCTACCTGACAGAATGGAGCCAGGGGTTCAGGTGACAAAAACAAAGGTAAATAGGAGATGTTAATTTTTGTGTTCAACTTCACTAAGATAAAGGATGTTAGTGAATGACCATCATTTTAGTGAGTTTAATATGAACCTATGTAAAAATCTGACAGGTCAAATACAACACTTAATAATTTGGACTTGCCTTTATTCACATACCCTTATTTTAGTGATCTGTGTACAGCAGAAGAAATACTGAATATTAGGTATATGAAATGGCCTTTTAATCTAAACAACTGGGAATGAATGGCAGCTTTGCCACAATCAAGTCAACAGGCAATAGTTCCACCCACAATAATTCTTACCAATAAATGCAAATATTTCCTGTGTTGCCAACATTTTTCTTGTCACTTTCATTATTAAAACAAGCATAGCAATTATCAATTACAGAATTCTAGGGCCGGTGAGATGGCTCAGCGGCATAAGCGCCTGCCTGGCAAGCGCGAGGGTCCGAGTTCGACTCCCGGAACCCACATACGAAAAAGGGGCCGGTGATATCGCTCAGCGGCACGGGCGCAAGCTGGCGCTCGAGGTCCTGAGGTCGACCCCCCGGTACACACACACACACACACAAAAAAAGAATTCTAAATATGCACCCTGTGCTAGCTGTTTTCTAATGCAGAATAACATAAAATTCTCATAGTAATCCTGCATCCAGTTTACAAGGCAGGAGAACGTATTACATATGGCAGAAAATCTTGAGAGTTTGGTTGCCATTTTAGTTTAGCAAAGTAATTTACTTTAAATTGCAAGATAATTTTTCTCTTGAAATAATAAAAATAATAATGTATTGTGGGTTGAATAAATACACCAGGGTTAATGTTGTATAGAACAATATGGATAAACTGACTGTATTTCTTTCTTCTATCTCATCCTCCAACTCATCAGGTAGCTTGGTCTTGGAAGTCTGATGATTCCAAGAGAAAAGACTGCAAAAGATTATTTTGCAAGCAATGAGTGGGCAAATGCCAAAGTTCATGGTGCTTTTGAGTTTCTTACAGGCTCCTTTTCACCTGCCTTCTCCTCTGAGGAATGTACGACATCTTAGCTTCTTCTAGAGAGTGAGAAGGGGAGAGACACCTGGCGGGTGGCATTTCGGAACTGTCAATTCTGCCTGCAGCACAGTAGGTAAAAGTCACTTTGCACTTCGTGTATTTCCCACCAATATCCATTTGTGAACAGAATGGAAAGGAGAGGAAGTCACAGCACGAGAGTAAGAAACGATGGAAGATGATGAGGTTGAAAACAATACTGCCTCCTCCTTTCTTGTTTCCTAATCTCTAATATCCCCATTGTTTCAATACAAATCATCTATAGTTTGGATGGTCATATATTTGATAATCAAGGCCCTGTGACTTCCTCTGAAGTTTTAAATGTCCAGTATAAGAAACTGATTCTACCCCTATTTGTTTATTGAGTGGAAGAAATAGATGTTTTAATGAAAAAACATTTGATAAAATGAAATTTTGAAATCATACCCCTACACCCCCCCTTTTTTTTTTAACAATTATTTTCTTGTCTGGATTTAATACTGCATTCTAACTTGATTGGAGATTTTAAAAAACAGTGGACATTTCTACAGTGGAAGTAATAATCTGATTCCAGGATCTTATGGTTTAGTTTCTGTTTTGTGCCATGAAAGAAAGGGTATTTGATAGCTAGCCTTTCCTGAGAGCAAACATACTATCTTGGACTAATCCATACTAAAACCACTGGGATACAGAATTCAAGGGAAATGAAATACTGACCGGAATTTAAAATAAAAAGAATTAAGTTTGTTGTAGAGGGTTCTCTGGTATAAATACTAATGTCTTCTCCATACCTAATATTATATTAAAAACATGTGTTCTTCTTTAATTCTTTTTTCCCATCTCATTTCTCTTCTCTCCTTCCTCTATCTCTTGTTCCTATAAAAATAATTATATTTGATAAATTAAAAAATATTGAGCCAGGCATGATGGTGCACACTTGTAATCCCAGCACTTGGGAAGCTGAGGCAGGAGGATTGCCGTGAGTTTGAGACCTGCCTGGGCTACCTAGGGAGTTCAAGGTCAGCCTGAACTACATAGTGAGAACCTGTCTCAAAAACAAAACAAAACACAAACAAAACAAAACAACCCCCCCCAAATCCTACGCCAAGATATCAATATGTAAAGTATACAATCTGTAGAGATGGTCCAAATGTCACTCATTTTATTACTCAACAAATATTTATGGCCAGGTCACATAATACAAATGTTTCCTACCCTAACAGAGGTTTTATTAGAGAAGAGAAAAACAAACAAACGAAACCAAAACGAAAAGCAAAAAACCACAACAACAAAAACCAAGACAGTAAGCATACAATTAAATTTAAGATGGGCAGAGCATCAGGATTCAGTTTTGGGTATGATATGTCAGCGGACATATCGTATGACAGATGAGAAGTGGTTAATCAAGTGGAGAAGGGTATGGAGAAGGCTCCAGGACTCCTCATAAGGATGTCCAAATGGTGTATTTTCAAAATGCAAACTCTACTATGTGGCTTCTGTTTCTAGTAGAGGTGACTGACTTTATATTCCAAGAATCCCTGTTCACTACAAGCACCTAAAACCTGCATAAACTACAACAAACACGGTAAACATAATTTTGCAGTAGTGAGGAAACAAAATAATTCTCCTAAGTGCAGGAACAAGAAAAATGAACGAGAAGCCAAAACTAAAGTAAGGGTGAATGTGAGCACCAGAGCGGCCATGGGTACCAACGTTAACACCAAGAAGGCTTTCAGAGCTGTGTTTCACATAACAGACTGCTGCAGCGCACAGCTCATCTGCAAGGGCTGCTGAGTCTGAGAGGTCTGCACAGAAGAGAGATGCATGAATTGGCCAACTCAAAGAACACTCTAGAAAGAACTGATATTCTTACAAAGAGGAACCAACAGGAAAATCTATTGGTCCCACCTCTACAGATAATGAAAAAAATACTTCCTGAGAAAATGTACTTGAAGCCTGAGCTCGTAAAGCTAGGAAACACTGTGTAATCAATGAAACTCCAATATAAGAATATAAAGTTACTCCAGTAACATATCCTAACACCGAGGAAAACCAAGAGCAAATTTTCTCTGAAAGAGGATATTCTCAATGAAGAATTCCCACAGATTATGTATTTATTACAAAATAAAAATACTAGTTGCCTAACAAAAAAGTGATAATCACAAAAACGAATGACAATTTTCATTCACCTGGGAGACTTAACAATTTCAAGCTTGAAATGTACCTAATAAAACAGGCTTAAAATATCCAAAGCAAAAGCTGAGAGAAACAAGAAAGAAACCACCATAGCAGCGTCATGTCTCTACTCACCTTGGTCATAACCTACAGACCACACAAGAAAAAATTAGTAAGGGTTTATTAGATGTGGAGATCAAGGTAAAAAAAATATACATTTTTCCAAGCAATATAAAACATCTACAATATTTGAAACATTTATGATATTTGACACAACCTGGTCATAAGGGAAATCTCAACAAATTAGGAAGGCCCAGCATCATATAGGTTACATTCTCTGAACACAAAAAAAAGTTTAAAAATTAAAGAAAATAACCAAAAAAGTTTCACATCCTTAAACACTTATATATGTATAAATAACTCTATGGCAAAAAAGAAATTATAATAGTTAAAATTTCTTAAAAGAAAAAAAATTTTTTGAGGTACTGGGGATTGAACCTAGTGCCTTTTGCACTGAGCTACATCCCAGCCCTTTTTATTTTATTTATTTATTTATTTATTAAATTTTGAGACAGGGACTCATAAAGTTGCTCAGGCAGGACTTGAACTTGCAATCCTTCTTCCTCAGCCTCCTAAAATGCTGGGATTACAGGCATGTGCCACCATACCCAGTCCTCTGAAGATGTTTTAATCCAATAGTATATGTAAAATTTCTATCTGCAGTAAAGGCAATATTTAAGGAGAAATGTATGGTCTTCAGTGCTTATACTTAAAAAAGCAGAAAAGCTGATCAGAACTGAGTGAAATAACTAAGAAAGGTGGGGAAAATAAAGAAGGTAGAACGAATCATTCAAGACACAATTTAACAGCATACTACAAAAAGGGTTTACAGGGGAACTTTTTGGGTGATGGAAATATTTTTCACGACCATAGTATGGTGGATAAATGCCTGCACATTTATCATGACCCACAGAACTGTAAGAACTGTTCAGCACAAAGAGTGAATTTTACTGAACATGAGCCTAAAAAAGAAAGCAAAACAAACTGACACTATACTAACCAGCATTTGAGGGATCCTAAGACAGAATTCATACTGTGACAATAATGTGATACAAGTTCATTAAAGAAAGTAGGGGACAAAAGTTTCTGTCCTGGTGAACGTCAGAAAACTATTTTGACTGGAAATGGGAAGCTGATGACTAAGGAAATAATGTGGGCCAAACTCCAGTTGGCAAATTCTGAAACTGCTGCCAACATATACTGGGTTGAATACCCACAGTAAACTGATGTTGGATAGTGGATGGTAGAAGTTTGATTTTCTACTGTTGAGGAGAGAAGTTAAAGAAAAGGAAGAAAAAGGCTAAAATGCATGTTGTGTACCAGGATAAGTGGTCTACCTCTTGATTCTGTTCTTGGTAACCTGGCATGTCTAACAGATACTGAAAAATTTGCTGTTGTTTCTTCCTCTGGGGTTTATCTTCAGAAGGCTCTTTTATTCAGTGCTTCAGAAAACTCCAAGTAGCTTGGCATGAATGGAAAACAAAGGAGACTGATTTGGTGGCCTTCATAACTATTCCCCAAGTTGCTGTGTATCTACTTACTTGACATGATGATGGCATTCATAGCTGGTTTTGACTGTGTCCTAGTTACTCCGTTGGGCCTACAAGGTTTCCCAGCAACATGGGAGAGGATGGTGGGGAGATTCCAGGAAATAAGTGCTGCTCAAAACTCATCTGTGATGGTTTGCTGCTAGAGCAGTGGCACTCTCAAAATCTGCCTGAGTACTGCCTGTCTTTTTTATACAATGATCCCCAGAAACTTAAGTAACTAATACAGGTTGAGTATCTCTAATCCAAAAATCTGAAATCCAAAACACTCTGCAGTCTGAGCTGGACATGGTGGCACATGCCTGAAATCTTAACACTAGGGAGGCTAAGCCAGGAGGAATGCCAAGAATTCGAGGCCAGCTTGGGCTACTTAGTGACACCATATTAAAAAATCAATCGATCAATCAAACAAAATGAACAAAAATACCCCAAAATACTCTGAAATCTGTAACTTTTTGAGGATTAGGGATGCCCAACCAGTAAACTTTACACAAACATTCCAATATCTGAAAAACTCTGAAACCTAGTGCCAAGCATTTTATATAAGGGGCTTGCAAGTAGTACTTTGTATGTAAAGTATTACCATTTGATATTTAAAGAATATTTTATCATTAACAAATATTTACTTCATTATATGACCTACGTAGGAACCAAGGCAGGTAGGTAGCATTTACGTTATTACACTGAATGGATGGGAAACTGAGGCAGTGTGAGATTAGAACCAATTGTTCAAAGTCAAATAGCTCATAGGCAGAAGAGCCAGGACAAAAACACAGATGTTTTAATTCCTAGTTTACCGGTATTTCTAATATACCAAGTCTCCTCTCTCTCCTACTTCATCTCTGCTTTTGTTTTTCTGTTGTTATAGAACACATAATTATCTGTATTGAGCCTGAGGTTGGGTGGGTATAGATATTATTGCTCAGAAATTTGGATTAAGGCAGATTTGGGGTTGTTCTAAAGTTTCTCAGAGAACAGAAATGATCCTTTTATGCATATTTAAAAGACATTCATCAGTACCATTCTCTTGCTTCTGTGCATGTAGCATATTGGATAAAATCTGTTGGATCAGCCACATTATGTCAGAGTAACTCTGCTTATGTTTCGTGCCCCAGATGTAAGCCTCCACATTAACAATTCATGTGGCATTTATACTTAATTCTTTTTGTTAAATCATACATTCAAGACCAGAATGAAGTAGTAGTGAAAATGTCTGATGATTCTATTTCATACAATATCTACGATGCTATTAAAAAATGCGTCCTGTTTGTAAAATTAGAGGCAGGAAGTTGAGGAATAATTTCTGAATAGATAGTCAAGGGAAACATTATCATCCATGAAGCAGGAAGTATCATAACACGATGATTTGGGTGAGGCGCATATAGGTGGCCCACCACTGTGGTATGATCTACAGTCCACGGAAAATAGGGATTATTTTATACATACTACAGTAATGTTGTACTCTTGTACCTTACACTTGAAAGCCAGTACTCTGAGGTGGCCTTTGTAAGGCACGTAGCATCTTTATGAGGGCCCTACTAAATGGTAGACAAGTCAGTGAATATACTGCATGGCTCACATTATTAAACTGGGACATAAAAGCCATTTTGTGTTGCTGCTTTAATTTCTGTCCTCAGCCTGACTTAAAAAACCAATATGTATAAGCACAAATATCAACCTCGAACTTTGCCCTATCATGCATTGTCTCAGAAAGTCTTTTTTCTCCTGTCAGTCCTTGTGATACTATCAGCAAGTGAGTGGTTGTGCTATTCATGGGTATGTGTGGCTACCATCCTGCAGGAGTGCGTCAGTTTCTGTCCTTGACTCACTTTCTTTCTTCCTTTCTTTTTAACTCTCTTCCTCAGTCTTGGGACCAGCCAGGCCTCTTCTCTGTAACTCTGTTCTTTTATTCCTGAAACACTCAGAGTGCTATTCAGAGATGCACCACACAGAACGCACACAGCCAGAGACCTCAACACTGTCATCGGATGCACTCCCTGAAAAATTTCAAATCGCGACAGCACTGCTGTCCTTCACTTCAGTCAGTAACAAAAGGCAATCTTTCTTCCTTTTGAATTTTTGACAAGAGGTGGTTCAGGTAATGAGCAAAACGACTCTGAATGTATGTCTTCTTGACAGATGTAAAAATGATCATAAAAAAAAAGAGGACGGCAAACATTGTAGAAAGACTTGACATTGACGGCATTTTTAACAAAAGTCTGTATCAACAACAGACGTCACAGACTTGGACAAGAGAAGCGCACTTTCACAAGGGGAAGTTGCTAGGACCTGAATATTCTATTAGCAAAGAAATTAATAATATAATTACATACACAATGAAACGTTACTACTTAGCATGAGTCAGTACAGCCCTACTACCTATTTTTCATATTTTTCCTCTCCTTACAATTTATATCCTTGTGGGCTGTGTGACAAAGGGAAGCGCATCAGGATAATAACAGTAATCACTACTGACGCTGTCTTTCTAATTGTCTGCTATTTCTAATTGTCTTCTATTTCTCCTCTTTATACATAGGGACTCTGAAGTTTAAAATGGTTAAGTGATCTGCCTAACAGTTTGTAAATTTCAGAGCCAGGATTCCAGTAGATATTTCTTGCCTCTTTATTCTTTCAGTGTGGCAGTGTGACAATGCTGAATATTATCTTCTCTATAACTATTACACGAAACATCATAAGTCTTAGTTTATTCCTCATAATTTCTACCCTAAACTGAGTCTCAAATTTCCCTAAAACCAGCACTTCTTCCCTTTTTCTCCTTAAGCTACATGCCACTAAATGTAGAATCAGAAATGGGCTCAAATTTCTACTCTTAAGCACAGGGCTACCTGACTATGTGCATATTTTAACTTTTTAGAAAATAGATTTAATGTGTAATATTAAGTATAAAATATGCATGAACATATAAACATACCTAAAATTACAAGTTATCATTATAAAGATGACAATAGTTTTACAGAAAAAAGGTAACTATAGCAACCTCTGATTCAAATCAGTCTGCCTCTTAGGTGGTGGCAGCAGCTCATGGGTACCTCAGTGACTTTCCATTAGAAAGTGGCTCAAACACACAGCCCCCCTAATGGGGGGCCCATTTGCTGAACTTCCCATTTAATGTTCACACTTTAATTCTACCTTTTTGTATCAGTGATTAAAATATTTTGATAAAAAAATCATCTTTGGTTTTGTCTGTTTCACTGCAGTATTTCTATTCCCTTGTATTTCAGATATTCATTAGTTAGAAGGTATTAACATAGAACCAAAAGACAAGAAAGAGTTTTAGTAAAACACTTCCTGACACTGGCTATCAAAGATTAGACACCCTCACTGGTCCTTGAACCCTACATAAGTGGAGCATAGAGTGTTTAGTTCAGGATATTGGGAAAAACTACAATTGGTAATATTTCCCTAATTTTCAAGCAAGCATGGTATCCATAATGAAGTAAAAGCCTGAATAGATTCTAAGACAAGGATCAAATTTTTTTTTTCTTTTGTAGTAGTGGTGATTGAACCCAGGGACTTCACACTGACATATGTCTCTGCCCCTTTTTAAATTTTAGACAGGGTCTTGCTAAGTCTCTAAGTTGCCCAAGCTGGGTTCAAATTTACTTATGATCCTCCTGTCTCAACCTCCCAGTTTTTTGTATTGTGGACTGAGAAGAGGCAGCAGCAGGGACTGGAACAAATATTTACCTACAATGTGTGCACCCACAATATGCTAGGTACTGTGTTGTGGTATACAGAGGACAGTTTTACTAAAATTATTCCTTGTGAATGAGAACTAATTTCTGCTTTCAAAATACAACCTAGTAGAACTGAAGCATGTGTGTATGCCTCGCATTTTAAGTGTACATGATAAAGATAATGAGCTATCTACAGATAAAATGTTCTTAGTGTTTGAAAGACTTAATAGACATTTTCTTAAATTTTGTGATATTTCTCTGATAAGGACCAGCAGAAAGATAAATATCAAAGGAGAATAAACAGGTTGTGTGGGGCAAATCTATGTACAATTAAGACTTGGCAAAATAGGATGACAATGGAAAAATATTGATGCTGTTATTGACATTGGCAACAAATTTGACCTAGGAGATAAAATAAACAAGAAATTAATAGTCCATTAATAGAGGGGATATTAAAAATGAAATAATTCATTCATCAAATATTTATTAAAACATTACTTTGTGCCATTACTTTCTTTCTTTTTTTTTTCTTTCTTTTTGGGTTAAGACAGTCTTGCTATGTTGTCCAGACTGGCTTGTAACTCATTAACATATAGTATAGCCCAGGCTGGCCTTCAGCTTGTAATCCTGCTGCCTCAGCCTCCAGATTGCAGGATTCCAGGTATGTGCCACCATGCCCAGCTCAGGAGTGTTACTTTTTGCCAGGCACTCTGCCAGGAGCTACAAGATATATAGCAGCTTGCTTAGTGACATGATAAGTTTAATTTTATACACAGAGAGGTGACAGCATTAGCAGAACATCTGAGCTGTCAATTGTCAACAAAGATCTGTAGCTCAGGACAGTAACTGGGTTGGAATTATCTATATATGGAGAAATCATGATTGAAGTTATAGAAGCGGTAAAATCACTGCAGCAGAACTGTTCTCTGAGAGAGTAGATCAGGTTTGAAAAAGATGTGAGAAAAACATTGAATTCTATTTAGGAATCTGGAGAAACAGGAGCTAAACAGAAAAGGTATGGTAAAAAGGAAAAAGACTAAAGGAAGATGAAGTTTGAGAAGAAGCAACTGGATGAGGTTGTTAGGAATCCATTTCAAGAAGCCTTGTTAGCAAGTAAAAAGCCACAAACAAAATATGGGTAAGGGTATGAGAAATGTGGGAAGAAAAAGGCAGATGGACTGGTAGCTTGACAAGTTAACAATAAAAATATAAAGCTATATTACTGTTTTTTGAATGAACACTCCTGAGGTAGACGTTGCTTTAAGTGCCTAATATTTATTAATACCCACTACAAGTCATGATTTATGAGACAGTTTTTATTTTTTGTCTTTCTTAATGTAGGGGAATCTGAGACATGAATAGATAATGAAACTTACCAACATACAATGTCACACAATTCCTAAGTGTCTATTTTGAACCCAGGCAGTCTAAATTCAGAGTCCCTTGGTCAGTATGTTATGTTTTGAGGCTATGTGAAGCTTATACAGGTTTGTGGGAAGAATGAGAAAGAAATACAAAGAAGGAAGGATGCAGCAATAGTTAAAGCAAGGCCACAGGGAGATGGGTAGGTGTGGAGGCATTTCCTTTACAAGAAGAGTTCTAGCCTAGCAAAAATTAAGAGTGACGTGGACAGATTTTAGCCACAGGTACAGAAATGTGCAGGCCTACACGACGTAATTTTCTTGCCTTCTTGATAAAGCAAGAGGTCAGGTCCCTGGTTCAAAGTGCTCAAAGGGGACACAAGTTCTAATTGTGTAAGTGGGGAAAAGAGCTGGGAGGAGACTCAGCATAAAACCCATAATTTATCTTGCCTGATCAATGAAAGATTATTCCATAAAAGGAAAGCAAAGATCCTTAGCTATGCATATACTTATCAACAAATTCTTCCTAAACATATTATAACAGGAATCATCTGGACACTAAAACAGTACAGATGCTGGTAGCACAGTACCAGGTAGCAAATAAGAACTAAAAGGCAAATCCTACTCTCCTAGACACTTTTTCTTTCTGTCTTTCAAGTGGTTTTGCCGGCAAAAAGAATCAAAGTGCAGCCCACCTAAATCAACAGTATATTGATGTACATTTTTCCTTTGTTTTTTTTTTTTCCTTATAAGAAGTGTTTGCTATTTTAAATCCGTTACTAGGTGATAATGACAAAGCACATTTTTCTCTCTTTTCCAAAGTCAACCTTATACATTTCACTCTGAATTTGCAAGGCAAAATACCTGTTGCCGTGCACATGAGAGGCACAGAATGCAAAGCTGTAATGGAGTAGAGTTGGGTCAATGACAGCACCGTTTTCTGAATGTTCCATCAGTTCTGTAAGGTAGCAGAGATGTCTGTGACAGCCTCTCACACCATAACGGGCACAGTACTCATCTAACACAAAGACTTGGCCAGGGCTAAACCATCCCTGTAAAAGAAAAAAAAAAAAAAAAGATAGTGGGAGAGAGTGAGAGTGAGTGAGAGTGAGAGAGAGTGAGAGAGAGAGAGAGAGAGAGACATATTTTCTCATTCTATACTAGGATTTGTGTTTCTGCTTTTTTGTAGATACTTTTAGCCAACATAAGAAGCAGGCTAAAGTGTCTTTTGACATAGATTTTGTTAGTGATATATTTCACATTATTTTCAGAAGATTTAGTGTCATCAATTTTAGAACTGGTTTGAGACACTGGCAATCTAATACTGTTCTCTCTTTACTGCCTCACCAAGGAATGGGGAACTTGTTTTTTTTTTCCTCTACTGTCATTCAAAATTAGCCAAATTTATTCACAGGAGCTATATTTGTCAGTCACAAAGAACTATATTTGAAAAACCTCAGTCTTTGTATGGATCAGTTAAAAAGAGGATGGGAAAGCAGACACTATCACTGAAGCTGTCTATTTACCAAAGGCATTTTATAAAGTGAACAGAAAATTTCAGTAAGACTAGCAGCGGCATACATGTAATATCTGGATATTTTTTTCATTCTGTTTATGACTAATATAACAGAGTTAGTATTTTACAGTAGTAGTCCCTAACACTCCTGAAATGAAATGTTTGACTGCATACGTGCATGCCAACTGAAGCAGCAAGAGCCTGCCTGGCTCATACCAGAGCAGGGTTAGGTAGAGTGGTTTATAAAATATCTTGAATTACATTCATGTATGTAGATTAGCTTAAAGTTATAAAAAGAAAGAAGGGAGAGGGAGAGTTTTAAAAGGAAGCAGGGTAAACATCAAAGAGAAGGGAAAGAAGAATAAGAAAAGGAGAAAGATGAGGAGGCAATAAATAAATGGAGGAAGAGAGGGAAAAGGACTACCAGAATACTTACCATAGTGATGGTAAAGGTACTGTAGTATAATCTTTACTATAGTAAAGAACCTATATATATTCACAATATAAAGAAACAATAGGTTCTATATAATTAAGACATAATATATGTAATATGTAGTTGTTATACTTTTCATGTTACAGATAAATAAGCTAAAGTTGAGAGAGTGAATTATCTACTCCAGTAAAAACCATTTGGTAGCTTGATTTGTATCAGGGTTATCCTGCTTCCAAACACTTTCTAATCACATCACATTCTTCCCCTGAAGGTGTAGTGGAAGACACACTGTAGCATTCTCCTCATAGTCCATCAACGAAATCAAAACAACATGTGGCAATTCAGTAACTCACCCCTTGGTGTGGAATCCAAGAGGAAGCTGCTCCTTAACTGATGTTCACTTTATGTGTGCTCAGCCCCAGAAAGACATTACAGAGCTCTGGGACAATCTGTTCTAGTCTCCACAGAATCGCAAAATGTAAGATGGATCAGGTTTTTTTTTTTTTTTGTGGGTACCGGGGGGTCGACCTCAGGACCTCGTGCGCCAACAGGCACCCGTGCCACTGAGCGATATCACCGGCCCCTTTTTCGTATGTGGGATCCAGGAGTCGAACTCGGGCCCTTGCGCTTGCAAGGCAGGCGCTTACGCCGCTGAGCCATCTCACTGGCCCTGGATCAGGTTTAAACCGTACAATTCATGCAGAATAATGGCTACTTAATAAACAATCTATAAATGAACTAATGAAGTATCAATGTGATTACAGCAGTAAATTGTTTAATTTCTTCCCATCTATTGAAGTATTTCCAACAAGTTGGGAGCATACGCTTTCTAAACTCTCACTTTAAAGCAAATATAACTTACTGCATGTAGTTCAGCATCTAAGAGACTGAAATGTTAACAGAAATAGACATATTCTGGCAGGAAAAATTCCAGAAGAACTACCATTTTCAATATAAATATTTGGCAGGGTACATATCATTCTTAGCTATAGGGTTCAGTCCCCACATTGTGAGAAGTCAAGTGCCCCTTCCAAATAAAAATAACTTTTATCCTAAATTTTGGCTACTCTTTCAACACATACCGGATAGCAGTTTAGCTACTTATTTCCCTTTGCCTCTTTTTTTTCTTCCCCCCCCCTAAGGAATTCTGTTCTCTTTGGCAGGCTTGATGAAACTTTCCTCTGTTATACATCACATTGTTCAACCCTCTGTGTTTTCCCCCACGACTTAAGTTCTCCTCCTAAGACGTGAAGAAGGAAATGCAAGATATCAACATCTGGTGAATGTCCGTGCAGGTGTCAGTAAACCCTGTAACAGAGGCTTTTTTAATCTTGATTTAAGGCATTCTGTTTTCACTCAGCCTTCTCTGGAGGAACTGATAAAACACAGTTCAGTGTCTATTTAAGTCTATTCTCCTGTCTATTGAGTGGCACAGCAGTGGTCTCCAAGTGTGTAATTTTCAAATTGGGAAGCAATTGATTGGAATCTTTTATCCTTTACTCCAACTACAGTTATTAAATGAGTCAGGAATAAAATGCTACTTGATGGCAAGTATTTCTCACTTTCTAAAATCTTTTATTCTAACTTATAGTTGACCAGATGGATAGATTTGTACTCACCAAACAAGAATAAGAATCATTCAGTCTGTGATCCAAGGTCTGTCTCTGGAGTATTCTAAAAAGGAAGGCGTGGTCAAGCTTGCAAGGATTAGCAGAAATAAACTCATCCATATCATGTTTTTGAAAACGGTCTGCATCTGCAAATTTAGGAAAGCATGAATATAGCACAGGTGTTTGTCTGGTTTAGCAATAAACAAATATGGCTTTTGAAGAACACAAAATTCATGCCACATGATAACAGAAGACTATCATTCATCTCATAAAATATGGTGCAAATAATTCAGCATATTATTAAAAATTGCAAATCTCTGTGTAAAAATGACAAAAAGTCATTTAGAATGAAGAAATTCTACTTTCATTCAAAGCTAATTTTAATATCAGAGGAATAATCAAATTTTTCAACTATAAAAAAAAGTTGATGTACTTTAAGTATATATTTACTGAAGAAAGGACTGGAAAAGAACTCAAGTCTATTCACTAAACAGATAACAGCAACAATGGCCAGAAGCTTGCTTTCCAAATGGCAAACTAGGGCAGAAATGAGCACGCAAGCTTCTGCTGGATCACTTCCAGTCTTCTTTTTGTATGGAGCTTTTAATGGGACCAACCTTAATGTAGAAATGGCAATGAATGCTCTCAAGCTTCAAGTTTGAGAGACATGAAAAAGGGAGCATCATGTTTGTGCAAATATGCAGACAAAGCATAACGTCCCAAATGGCACTTCAATCAAAAGCCCAAATTTATTGTTCTTTACAGATTGCATTTTTCAACGCCTGTAGACCCTGCGGGTCTATCAAAAGGCAAGCTTTTATGATTGCTTTCATTAATGGTATGTTTTGTCAAAGTCTTCAATGTGATTTACTAAGCACATAGAGAAAAAGCCACAGACTACCCAAAAGGAGTGCTGGGGTGTTACTACATTAGCTCTGTTAGAAACACAGCACATATCGGGCAAGCAATCAGTTATCAGGATGAAAGTGGACTCTTCTCACAATGGTATGTTGAAGCTCCATTGTTCCTTAAAATTCATAGATAGATCTCTTTCTGGCCACAATAAGAAAAGCGGAGTCCTAAATGTAAGCTAAATGTAGTTTCTAAAACCTACACAGTATAGTCCTAAAACTGTAAAGGAAAAGAGACAAAAGTTTATTGATTAAACCCAATTATAGAGTCAGGCTCATAATAAAACCCAATATTGATCTGTAGACATGATGCTAACATAATCAGTCACATTTAGATATTTAGCCCAGATCATATTGATCCATGTCAAGTTCAACTTTCAGCCATATTTGTGGATGGCAGAACTATATAATTCAAGCTGAAAGGTCTTCAGAATCACATTTTAAGAAAAAAGATACAAAAACAAATGTATAAAACACATCAATGACAGATAAATGGTGAATGAAGCAAGGGAGCAACAAATGATACTTTATTGATGTTATGTGGTACGAGATTATGGTCCATGAAGAAAGTAACATATATAACTGGATGAACATAGAACTAAACTGCTTTTCCTGAACTGAAACATGGGATAATCCAACTTCTCCTGTATTTTATTCTCTGTGATAATCTATAAATATGAACTTTAATATATAATATGAAATGACATCAAAAAATGCAAAGCACATACATCATAAAATTGGAAGATTATTTTTATTTGAAGGAATTTATCTCAGAATCTTCATTTCTAAGTAAAATAAAAATTAGGAAAAAATTCTTTTAGTACCATTTTTATGAAATAATTATAGAACATCTGCTGAATTTTATTATTTTATCAGAGAAGGTCATAACAAGCAGTTAAAGATAATGCCCATTAATGGCTTATCTGTTGAGAAGAGGATATGTAATAAATTTCAGAGAAACATATCTGTAGTAATTCTTTTACTACGAAGATCTGTAGAAGTCTTTTTACTTTTAAAAACAATGGGCAAATAGTTTTTAAATAAAACATACAAGTTTCTAAAAAATGAGTCTATAGCTCATTTCTATAATAAAAATCATTAGTTTTTAATTTACAGAGTAATTTCTTCATAAAATGCAACTCCAAACGATATATTTACTAATGTGACAGATCAAATACATATATAAAAAATTACTTTTCCAGCAATTCGATTGGTGACAGAAATGGTATTTATGATAGCAATTTAGGTCACAAAACAGGCAAAGAAACCCACTAAATTAAAAAAAAAAAAAAAAAAAAAAGGGTAACCTGCAATCTCTCCAGGGCAATAATTTTATGAAAGTGAAATGTTCTTAGGGATTATCTCATCTTCAAACAGAGGTTGCAAAGACCAAGTATCTTTTTTTTCTCTTTGAGTCAGACAAGCATTATTCAAAATATTTGGTGAAAAGATATTTTGATATTTAAATATTTAAAAATATTTAAAAATAAATTCAGAAACAAAATTTCTGATTTCTCTGTGTGAGAAATCTTTTGTTTCATTTATTTATTTTTGACTATATTGCAGAAAACTTTATTTTCCAAACACGGGTGTGAGATGTAGTTTCTTGGGCCTTATTTTAAGCAAAATAATAGTGATATACACTGGTGTTCATAAACCTGAAAAATAAAATATATGATGAAAAGCCAGGAATGGAGAAATAGATAAAAAATAAAGTTAATTTTGTATATTTGAGGTTTGCAATATGATGTTATGGGATATATAAAGAGAGTAAAATGGTTATTTAAGTGAAGCACATTAACACATCACATCACACACTTTTTTGTGATATGAGCAGCTGATATCCATTTATTTAATAAAATTAACTAATGCATTATAATTTTGCTAACTCTTGTTTCCATGCTGTTCATTAGATCTCTAGACTTGTTCCTGTGGCATAACTGCTACTTCATGTTCTTTGATCTGTATCTTCCCATTTTTTGCCCCCATCTTTCACTTTTTTTTTTTTATGTGGGTACCGGGAGTCGAACTCAGGACCTCGCAATTGCTGCTGAGCCATCTCACTGGCCCCCATTTTTCACTTTTAAAGTTCTTTCATGAACTAAAGTAACACAGGAAATCATGTATCACTAAAATAAATAAAATATAAATTATTATCTAGTTTCTTATTCTTACAGAAGCATATTTTCATATCGTTTTCTCTTGATTAACACATTTACATTTTACAAGACACAGAGGCACGATCTGAGTCAAATGGAAAACATGCTTTCAATCAATTAGCAGAATTAAATAAATCTATGACTGTAAAACTGGGTTATATCAGATTACCTTCAATTAATGCTTATAACACTATATTACAGTGACTATTGTTTAAATGAAAAATTATTCTTTGTGCTATTCAAATATTCTCTGATATTGGCAAATTTCAGTTCAGTTTGTCTTTTGAAATAATGTAAGGAAATTATCAAAACAAGCCAACAAGAAATGAGCTTGAACAATGTATTGCAATACTGCCATAAATTGTGATGATTAAGCTATCAACTAACTACAGATGTGGGACTTGGTAACTGACGCTGGTGGAGTTTCTATGGTAACGGTTGGAGATATATATATATATATATATATATATATATATATATATATATATATATATATTCCAGTGTCTTTAGGTGGTACAGCCACCAGATGTGTTAACAGTGGATAGAATAAAACTCAAATTGAGAAAGATTTTTATTTGCTAGAGATTTAAGAAGTTTTGGAGGCTTTACTCAAGTGGAACCTGAAAATTTAAATTTTTCATTAGGATAATAGCAGTGGGCAATCAAGAGAAAAAAATAAGTAGGTTGACGTTTCCATTTAAACAGTTAACACTGACATGAAAAAAGCTAGTGTGGAAAATAAAATGTGAGTACTACGAGCAAGCTGCTCAACTCCACTGTGGTGGGAAAAACCAGCCCTGCATGCTCAGGAATCCAAACCCCAGGAGAGGCATTCAAGTCAGAGTTCGGAAAGTAAGATGGAAAAAAATTAACTGAATCATTTCTTTCTCTGCAATAACTACTAATTATGTAGCATTTGTGCTGCTCGTGGTATTGTGAGATATTTTGGACACTGAAAATAAAGAAGAAAAAAGGAAGGGGTGTACCGGGGAGAAAAGGAGGACTTTCAACAGCATGCTGAGATCACTGAGGTGTCCAGAGTTTGGACTCCAGTGTTAAGAGAACTATGAGGAGGATGTACATAGCCAAGAGTGGGTCTCCTCTGCAGAACACCGAGGAACTACACAGTAAATAAACCTTCTGAGCTACAACATCAATGACTGTCCTGTGTTCAGGCATCTGCCTGTAGCTGAGCTTACTATTATCAGACCTTAGATTTTTTTTTTTACCTTTCCCTCTCACTGAGATTGAAAATTTACAGGAAGTTAAAAGTGGCACAGAACTATATCTTGTAATCCGAGCAACTACTTTGAAGATAATATGCAATGTATTAACCATTGTTAATCTATCATCTTGTTTTGAAATTTTGTATCATTGTTTTTATTGTTTTTTCTCTTTAAAAAAAAAAAGTGGCACAGAAAAGGAAGCACTACTTCTGTTTTCTTATCACTCCTATAGCCCTTAATAGGAAGAGTTTGATGGTTTAAAATTTTATGTAGGTCAGCCTGGTTAGTATATTCTTATTTTATGTATGCAGGTTTTCTGCTAAAGATGACAAAGTAAGGGTCGAAAGATACATTATTTAGGAGTTTGTTTAGATATCAATTATTGAACCAAATGATGTCTTAGCTTCCTTTTAAGTTGGTTAAATCTGGTATGTGGATTCATGTATCTTGCTTTCTGCAGTAAATAATATCACATAATATTCTCACAAAATGAACATTTTAATGAAAATATCGTGATCTAGAATTAGAAATTAGCAAAGTAAACCAGTACTGAACATTTGTCAGAAAAAATATGTTCAATGTAAAGTAAGACTAATTCTTCTCCTATGAAGTGTGATATTTAACATCTTAGATCAATCAGGGAAGTAAGTTCATAAATTTAAATGTGGGTCGGTGAGATGGCTCAGCGGCATAAGCGCCTGCCTGGCAAGTGCGAGGGCCCGAGTTCGACTCCCGGAACCCACATATGAAAAAGGGGCCGGTGATATTGCTCAGCGGCACAGGTGCCTGCTGGCGCGCGAGGTCCTGAGGTCTACCCCTGGGTGCACACCAAAAAAAAGATAAAAAAAGAAATAAAAAATAAATTTAAATGTAAGTTTAAACTCTAAGAATTTAAAAGATTTAGCCTAACGGCAAATACATACTGGCTTTTCTAGTTCATTTTTGATATTAGTTTATTACTGGATGTCAACTACTGTGTTATATTGTACTATGTAACATACACAATTGTATTACATTATGTATATAACTAAGAAAATGGAAAAAAAAAAGCCTGTTAGTCTGGCAGAAGCAGAGCACAACATTCGAAAGAAAACTTGTTTAGCAGCATAACCCCCCCAACCTGATTTCCTTGGAATTTTTGCATATCAAGGAAAAAGGGAAGTAGAAAGGGTTCACTTATCAGAGAAATCTATAGATATATATTATTATTCATATCTGAAGAAAGATCAGGTTGCTCTTTCATAAACTAGATTTCACGCATTTATAACTTTGTTCTGGCCATCGCTGGACTCAGCATACTTAGTTTTAAAGGCCAGCTTTTCAGGGGAGGGAGTACAGGTGTGGCTCAGTGGTAGAGTCCCTAGCTTGCACAAGGCTCTGGGTTCAGCATCCAGCACTGCAAAACAAAACAAAACAAAAGCCCCTAAAAACTAGGTTTTAAGGCCCGGCACGGTGGCGCACACCTGTAATCCCAGCACTCCAGAGGCTGAGGCAGAAGGATCACTGCAAGTTCAAGACCAGCCTGGGCCATATAGTGAGTCCAAGGCCAGCCTGCACTACAAAGTAAGACCCTGTCTCAAAACACACACACACACGGTTTTAAAATAAGGTGTGATTTTACCTCAAAGAAAATTTAGGAATTAGAAGAAATAAATTGCAACTAATCTGTCCAATTAAACCCATCAACTGAATGTTTCATGTGTAAATCTACCTATCCTTTTGTTTGTTTTTGTAGCACTGGGGATTGAACCCAGGGCCTTTTCACTGAGCTACATACATCCCCAGGTCCCGCCTACCCTCTCACCTCCCTCCATTTTTGAGACAAAAACCAGAACAAAACAAACAAAAAAATGCTAAGTTGCTAGCTAAATCACCCAGGCGGGCTTAAGCTTGAGATCCTTCTGCTTCAGCTTCCCAGACTGCTAGTGAGCCACCACACCTGTCAGTCTTTTATTTTTTAAATAGTTGTTTTTTACATAGTGAAAATAACACTACACATACAATTTAGCACTTTTCCACTTAGCATATACTGACCTTTCTTTTGCATGTTATTACAACTCCTTCATAACTACTGCTCCAGTGCCTGCATGGATGGTATATATTAGGTTGTTCCTACTTTTCTGTTGTGTTGAATAGACATTTTGTTTTATAAATGCCAAAGGCAGCCTACGTATTGTAGGTTTGGCTAGGATATATGAGATTGACACTGTACACCAGACCATCACAATCTGCAAACAAAACTAATATATTGAAGCAAAAATGTCATTACTTACCTTTACCAGCTAGATATAGGTCAGCATAAAAATGAGAGAGCACATTTAAATGAGTTAGGGGCATACATAGATGTGTTTAGTATAACTATTTTAATTTTGTTATTTTCTCAGTTCTACTGATGACACTAAAAGTTATTCTAAGAGATGATCAAGAAAGGAGAAAATGATTCAAAAATTAAGTAATGAACCTCAGCAATTCAAAGGTATGCCTCTAATACAGGTCAGTACCAGTATCTTCATTTGGATGAGCTAGAAATTATTTTGCTTCCTCCTTCCTCCCCTTTTCCTTCTCCTCTCTTCCCTGCCCCTGCTTTCCCTTCCCTGCCTCTCCCCTCCCCATATCAGAGGGATACTTTGTGATTAAAAACTTCACTAACAACCTAGAATGAGATAGCTATTGTTAAAAACTGAAAACTATTAGGCTTTTTTGTTAGAATAACTATGTCCAGTTTCATGTAGCCTGATCAACAATGCCTTGATGATAAATTGCTACCAAATAGAAGAAAGGTTTTGCTAGAAATTTGTTACATGGCTATCAGAACCAACTGATTATTTAGGTCTTTTACTTCATTAATTCCATATTGTTCAGCAAGAGTCTTAAGGCTCTAGGCTACTGATCTCAACCACTTTTCTTGCCAGGATGTACAGGGTAGATGATACCTGTGAGCTCAGCACATTCCTTGGGGACTCCCTGCACTCATAATGTTAAGAAAACTTACAAGGACTCAAGTGAATGAGAATGATATTGCATCTAAATAACTATCACTGTAACTTGGTTCTAAACTGGGAATAATTCTCCAACTTCAACCCTGCGGCCTGGAGCACCCGGCAATATGTGAAGATATGAGGACTTCCTCATATCAGACTTGGGGGAGTGACTGTTCTAGTGACTGTTCTACTGGACTGTGGTGGGATGCTGCTAACTATACAGAATGTGCAGGCACATCCACTGCTCCAGACCTCTATCCCCAATTACCTGGACCAAAGCATCAATAATGTTGAAGCTGAGAAGTCCTTCTTTCACTTAGAAGAAAGAACAGGTTTATTCTTCTACCTGAAATGACTAAAAATCCAGGGGAGGGGATCTATCTAGAAACATCCTCAAAACACTACACATCAGGCAACACAGGCAACTGATACTTGACAGATGGAAACAGACAAGATGAACCTTAGTCTCGCCAGATTACTGGCAAGAGAAACTCTAGGGTGTGCACAGGGAATACTCCTCGAGTCACAGGTTACCTGTTAAACATCAAGAAGGATCTTGGTCCAGAAGGGGGAGAAACTAATTTTAGACTAAATACCGCTTGGTTCCACCTGATAAAACTTAAATGCAAAGCCTGAGAAAAAACAGTTTCTAAGAAACTTAACTATGCATTGCAGAGCAAAGTTCAGAACATTTTCATGAAGAAAATGAAATGAAGGCACATTATAATCAAATTGCTCAAAATACCATCAAAAAGAAAATCTTTAGTAGCTAGAAGAGAAAAAAGGCATGTACAGAGGAACAAACAGAAGTAGCAACATATCCATCATGGGATAAACAAAATGCAAGCTAGTAGCAAAATTTTTAAAAGTACAAAAGGAAAAGTATCTTTCAAAATGAAGGTAAAATCCTTTTTCATATATAGAAAAGCTGAAAGAATTAATCACCAGAACTGCACTACAAAAAAAGTTAAGGGAAATCCTCCAAAAAAACTATATATACAGGGCCGGTGAGATGGCTCAGCGGCTTAAGCGCCTGCCCGGCAAGCGCGAGGGCCCAAGTTTGACTCCCGGAACCCACATACGAAAAAGGGGCCGGTGATATCGCTCAGCGGCACGGGCGCCTGTTGGCGCGCGAGGTCCTGAGGTCGACCCCCTGGTACCCACACACAAAAAAAAAAAAAAAAAAAAAGACAGTATGATGATGATATCAGGGTAGTCAAATTGGTCAAAGGAAAAGAAAGGAGAACCCAGAAATAAACTTGTATGTAGTCAACTGATTTTTGACAAATGTGCAAGGGCAATTAAGTGGAAAATAGCCTTTTCAACTCTATGTGCTAGAATAACTGGATATATATTTGACATCTATGAACTATGTACTGATATACACTTCTCACGATATATAAAAATCAAGTTGAAATAGATGTAAAATATGAAAGCCAAAGTGTAAAATTTCTAAAAGAAAGTATAGGAGGTATGGTCTTGGGTTAGGCAAAACATTCTCAGATATTAACACTGAAAGTACATCTATTTGAAGAAATGACATAATTGATTAATTTCTTCTCTTTGACAGATACCATTAAAAGATATGAAAATACAAGCCACAGATGAGAAGAAAATATTTGCCAATCATTCATCTGATAAACATCTTATATCATAATATATAAAAGTCTCTCAGAATTCATTTAAAAATAACCCAGTTACAAAATAGGCAAAATATCTGTAAAGACAATTAACCAAGAAAAATAAATGCAAGGCAAAGAAGTACATGAAAAGAGAATTTCTCCATATGGGTAGCATTTAACCAGAAAATATAATAATAAGATGCAAGGCAGCAGAAATATGAAATGTTTAGAATATATTAGAATAAAAAAGAGCTCTATACAGAAAAGGTTAAAATATTAAATATTTAACTTTGAGTATATTAAGAGGTGTTTCATATTTTAGAGTAGGTGATCAAAATAAATATTTAAACTAAAATTTTATTATAATAAAAATACAATACTATTAATCCTCCTCAAAATATTTCCTCTTGCTTCAAACACACTTATCACAACACTGTTGCCATTTTCTAAAGCAGTTCTGGAAGTCCCTTTTTGTGGGTGTCTTTAAGAGGGTGTGATTAAAAATACAGTGATTACTGCTATCAAGTACCATCCAATGGAAAGCCTTATTAAAATATCATGTGCCCTCATCCACCTTATTCATCAGATCTGGCACCATGTGACTTCTGGTCCTACCTCAAAATCAAAATGACCAAGAAAGGTAAATGTTTTGAATCAACTCAGGACATCATGACAGCCACAACAGCACAACTAAAGACACAAAAGAAGACATCTACAACTGCTTCAGAAAGTAGCAAGAATTATGGAGTAAGTGTTTTTGAAGCAAGAGGGATTTTTTGAGGGAGATATATGGCAATGTATTTTTAGTGTAATACATTAAATTTTTTTTAACATTCACCATATTTTTCGATCATATCTGGTAGTTCAAGCAACTAAATATTACTTCAGTAAGGATCTGGAGGTATATACTAGGTTTCTGTCTCTGGGAAACTGAGTGAGTAAAAAATTAAAAGTACAATACACTAGGTCTATTGGAACAGACACACATCATTATTACATAGTATGCTACAATCAGAAGGATGAGACTCAACGTATGCACAGAAATCTAGATGGGATTTCAAAACATAGAGCCGAATAAGAAAAGTAAAACAAATTAAGGTAGATAATACAATATCACTTATGTAGCACTGAATGCCCAAATACCATACACAAATTTGCAAGAAGACAAAAAAAGTTGACATTAAAGGTTGTAGAACTGTAGCTTATTGGGCCAGGGTCAGAGACTGGTTTATGGGAATGGAAAAAAAAAAAAAAAAAAAAAAAAAAAACCTAGGTTCTAAATACTCAGTTTTGTATATCAAGAATCAAAACCAGATGGTGGTGCTCATCTGTATTCCCAGCACTGAGGGAGACTGAGGCAGAAAGATCACAAGTTCAAGTCTTTCCTGGACAACTTAGTGAGACAGCCCCTGCCTCCCAAAGGCTGAGTGAAGGCCAATAGTAGAGCACTGCTGGGTTTGATCCCCAGTACCCAAAACAAAAACAAATAAACAAAAAATCAAAACCAGAAGGAAAAAGGTACAGGTCTGCCACTGGGAGGGAAATGTCTTGGGGAAGAGATCTGACTAGAGTTTATGTTGTGGTGGAGGTGTACAATTAAAAAAAGATCTAGAGGAAAAAGCAAGTTCTGAGGCAGTTGTAAAGGATGCTGCACCTTGACTGCCCAAGTATGCACAGTCCAGAGAGACATACCTAATTCGGCACTTTTAGCAATCAAGATGCAATGCACAGGTTAGAGCTGAGACTGAGTGTCTGAGCGAGCCTTCTAAGGTTTTCTGTATTCCTGTGCATTGCTGAAGAATACCCAACAAGTTACCGTGCACTGCTGCAGCCGTAATTCGCTAATCATGATGGAAGGAACTCAGAGGCGTCTGGAGTTGAGGCAAGGAGGACACAGACCACCTGGCTCATGTTACCAGATGTCTTGGCAGGTCTATGAGTAATGCATACCAGCACACAAGTGAAACCTTATGTCCTAGGTAGTGATGGCGAACCTTTTAGTGCTTTCAATGATACCAAAGAGCCCGCTGTGACACACATGCCCTAGGTTTGCCACCACTGTCTAGGTCATTTTGGAATGAGACTAGTTTTGAACTAAGTGTTATATTCAATAATATCACAATTTTATGTCATCCCTCTGGAAATTAATTTACTCTGGATGAAATGGAAAAGGAAGGGATAGAGTCTTGCACTGGCTGAATTTAAACTGTAACTGAGTTAGTTACTCTGCATTGATGAGATTAAGTTTTCCGGCAACATTAGAAATAGAAATTCATGATATTCACATATAGAGATATAAAATTACCCCGCACCATAGTTCTGATGGAAATTCTTACCTACTGTCCCCTACTTGGCCATGTGTAAGGCTAAGGGAGTGAGGTGAAGGCAGAAATGAGAATATACACCCTAATACATGCTAATTTTAACTTTAAAGGTGACCATGACACTAATTTTAACATAGCAATAATTTTTACAACCAATTTAAAATGTTTAACATTTAATATTCCTAAATAGTCTTTACTTTGAAAAAATGTGCCTCAAGTGAATTAAGATAACCTACAAATATGGTCTGCGGTTTCTCAAAGGAAAAACAGAAAAAGCTCCTATTCCACATTTAATTATTTGTTCTAATGTGCCTTTAAGATGTGATACTGAAGGGTATCTACAAAGTGATTTGATGTGTGAAAAATAAAAGAAGAAAATAATGCATGTCAAGATGTTACTACCCTGGAGAAGAATCTTGACAATAAAAAGCCACAATTTGAGCTTAAAGATAAAGACAAGCCGGGGCTGGTGAGATAGCTCAGCAGCATAAGCGCCTGCCTGGCAAGCGTGAGGTCCTGAGTTCGACTCCTGGGACCCACATATGAAAAAAGGGCTGGTGATATCGCTCAGTGGCACAGGTGCCTACTGGCGTTCGAGGTCCTGAGGTCAACCCCCGGTACCCACAAAAAAAAAAAAAAAAAAAAGACGAACTGATTTATTACAGAGAAGCAAAGCAAGGGTAGTTTTCTAAAGGAGTACAGGAAGTTAAAACATTTGGTTTATTAGTTATTAAAGCTATATCTGAAACTTTCTACCATTATTACATAACTTGCTATTCATCACCAGTAAATTAGAATGAAAATATGGGTCTTAATGATTTAAATCAGCATACAGAAAGTGACAAGATATTAAGGTATTTGGAAAAAGTAACTTGGCTTTTTTTGTGTGTGTGCGCGGGTACCGGGAGTCGAACTCAGGACCTCATGCTTGCCAGGCAGGCGCTTATGCCGCTGAGCCATCTCATTGGCCCTAACTTGGCCTTTTTTTTGGTGGGTACCGGGGGTCGACCTCAGGACCTCGTGCGCCAGCAGGCACCCGTGCCGCTGAGCGATATCACCGGCCCCTTTTTCATATGTGGGTTCCGGGAGTCGAACTCGGGCCCTCGTGCTTGCCAGGCAGGCGCTTACGCTGCTGAGCCATCTCACCGGCCCCCTAACTTGGCTTTTAAGGCTAAAGAAAACATTGTACATTACTAAGAACAACTCTAGAAAGTGATTATTTATTATTTGACATTCTGGAATATAATCAATGCAAACTTGATTATGCAACACTTTTCCCTTTTCTATAGGACACTAAGGTATAAATTACAATAAAGTAAACATAATTTCCTTTGAGAAGTCCTGGAATATTCCCTACATGCTCTTGAGAGTCCCAGAAATATCCCAGTGATTAGAAATTATGAGTGTAAAATACATGTATCATTTACTCTAGATTTCTATGAAAAATTAGATAACTGACTCTGTGAGTGCTAATATGAACTATTTTTATTTAATTAGGAATTAATTAATAGTATAAACTGTAATACTGAACAAATTTGTCTCAGTTTTGTATCTTATTAGGGTTATTAATTGATAATCAAATTATTATTTTTTTTAAACAAAACTTACAAAGCTGACCATCGGCATGGAGCGTTCCTCCTTTAGGGTTGGGCTTCTGGGTTTGGGTTGCAGGAACTGGTTTATATGATTGGCCTGTGGCCCTATACATGGCTTGAACCCATAATATTCTGTCCTGTTCATCATCACTGGCAAATATCACAGTATCTCCTTCTTTAACAGCATTAAAAAACATCTGACCACCCTGAAGGCCTGTGGAAGAAGAAAAAAATCATTAAGTATTTACACAATTGGCAGATTTTAGTCTCATGCACTAAAACAATACAGCAGATTTAAGCTTCGATATCATTTTCAAAATTTAAAATACCTTAGGGAAACAATCTATGGTACAGAAGCATCGTGCAAGGCATACAAACACACCCCACCGAAACGCACAGTATAATCTGCTATTTCATGCCAGAAAAGGAAGTGCTTTGTTTGGAATATCTACCATTTTATATGTGGGAAAAATATATATGATGAACAGGAAAAACTACAGCTAAGGCAAAAATGGCATCCATATTGTATGGTGTTTAATTTTCACAAGACTATGTCAGAGAAGATATTTTGTATTTCTAAGTGACCAATTATTGAATACGGTTAGAGATTTCTATTTCTTAATCTCTCTTTATTATATATTTCTTAACATTATTGTATTAATGATATTAATATCAATATAATTATATGTTCACTAGTTTTAAACACCCAGTGTCTAGTGCTATGCACAGTAAAGGTTGAGGACCCCTTATCTGAAATGCTTGGGATTAGAGTATTTCGGAATTTGGTTTTTTTGGGTTTTGGAATGCTTACATATACAGGAGTTATTTTAGGAATGGGACCCAAATCTAATTACAAATGACATTTATGTTTCTTGTAGGCATAAACTGAAAGTAATTTTATGTAATCCTTTTAGTGCCTCTGTATTTTAATGGCCTGTGTCACAGGAGGAAAGTTGTAGAATTTTCCACTTCTGGGATTACTTTGTCACTCAAAGATATCCCAGATTTGGAAAGTGGAGATTTTTGAGCTAGGGATGCTCAATTTATGTTATAAAAGAAGAGAGGAGAAAAATATAAGAATGTGTCCTTTGACAGAAAATTAGTGGACTGTAACATATGATACATTTGTCATTTCATCCCCTTTTCATTGTAATTTTTGCTTTCCAGTGAAGAAGTTTCTATACAGAGCGCTGATGTTTTTCACATAATTACTTCATCAAAGTAACCTTTACATATTTCATCTTTGTACTAAAATAGCAGAGATGATGAATTATGGCTGAAAATAACATCTCAAAAGAAATAATTTTAATCTCAAAGTCTTCTCCAGGCATCTTACTCACAAACTGGGGTTTGAAATACAGAACAGACACGAGATAGTTGTAAGAATTTCATGTATTCAGGCATGGCAGGAAAAGTGGTTCACTCTAGAATTACCTGGGTGGGGATCTGTATAATCCACGGTGTATCCTTCAAGCTGCATTAATTCTTGTGGTTCAGACTTTTTTTCTCTATAACTGCACATAGCAAAAGTGTATTGACTAACCTGCTCAAGAAAAGAAAAAGTTTATAGATTGGTCATATTAAATTGACAAAATTCAATATTTAACTATTTCTTTATCAAGTCTTTTCCTTCCAAAAATATAGCATAGGTTTTCATATAAATTATTACTTTTAGTGTTTTTAAAAACCCAGCTGGGTGATTAAAATGCTTTTTATTTGTCGGCTTGCAGCTACGCTTCCATATGCTTGGGATCCAGCATCTCCCAAGTTGGTAATGCCCTGGCCAAGCTTCTATGAGGTATTAGTAGAAGAACTATTCATGTTGAAAATAAGTTTAGACTCATTAGGTTAAATAAAATAAGTAGTGTAGATTTATACTTCAAGGTTTCTTATGGCCTTTGATATGCTAACATAGATTGTGAGACATATTAGGCATATTTCCATGCTTACATAGTAATGAAACCACATTTTCAAGTTTACTTATCATGAGAGTTTTAACTGAAGTAAAAAAAATCTCAATACAAGTTGGGAATTTATTTCCCATATAATAAGATCCACAGGAAGTTCCAGAGTACAATAAGTTTTAAGCAGCCAGTGAAATCACTATTGAGATCACTCTCCTTCTCTACTCTTTGCTGGAACTGTCTTTATTTTCTTGCGCTGAAGTCTCCCTGGCTAGTACCATAGCTGCCAATAGCTCTGAAGCCTCTCTGACTGGCCCAGCTAGGGTCATCAGGCTGCATTTGGGCCAAATATGTGGCCGAGTGGAGAAAGTGTGATCAGCTCGGCTTGGGTGAAGAGGCCACACATGAGGCAAAGAATGTTCAGCATTACTACGGGCAGGCCTGTGGAAGTTCCCTTAAAATAGAAAGAGGAAGGCGCTATTGCCAGAAGGAGAAAAGAGTGCTTAGTGGATTCATAAATTCCTAAATAGGAAAATATCCTACAAGATTGGGTTTCATGTAAAAGACTTTTTATATTAGTGTAAATTATTTCCCTTTTTCATTCTTAAGCATAAAATGAAATTAAGGAAACATCAAAACATCTTTTAATAGGCAGTGATGAATCTAAGACAACCCCAAAAAGAAATCAAGAAGGAAAAAAAAGGCCTACATTAAAATTCAGGTGTTCTTGGGGCCGGTGAGATAGCTCAGCGGTATAAGCGCCTGCCTGGCAAGCGCGAGGTCATGAGTTCGACTCCCGGTACCCACATACGAAAAAAGGGCGGGTGATATCACTCAGTGGCATGGGCGTCTGCTGGCGCATGAGGTCCTGAGGTCGACTCCCGGTACCCACCAAAAAAAAAAAAAAAAATTAAGTTGTTCTTGTCACTAAAGGCCACCATGAGGAGAGCAGAAAAAGCAAAAAGCCACAGTCTAAGAAAAGGTGTGTACAGACATATTCAGTAAAGGATTTCTATCAGAAATATAAAGAACTGTGTCAACCCACAAGGAAAATCCAGAATACATAGGAGAAAAAAATCAACTGAAGATGACTGCTTTCCCTGTGAAAGTATTTTGTGGACATGGTTAACATCTATAATCAATTGACATTAAATTAAAATAGATTAGTCTGGATAAGTGTGTGAATCTCACATTCTCAGTTTAAGGCCTTCGAAAGAAACCCTGAGGTTTCCTGGAAATGAAGAGATTTTGCCTCAAGACAGCATCATCAAGTCCTGTCTGAGTTTCCAGCCTGCTGCCCTGTCTGGAGCAAATCTGATGGATATGGTAGCAAACACCTTACTATTTGTTATATGTTCCTTTAATCCAGAAAATCTCCTTCTCAGAGCATAGCCCAAGGAACCAGATGGACAAGTGCTCAAAGATGTACGGGCAATGTGTTCACTGCAAGGTTGCGAGTAGGAAAAAACTGGAAAAATAAACAGGTGGTTTTGTCAAAGTATATTATGGCACAACTATACAGTACGGTACAATGAACCACACTAAAAGAGATGTGAGAGATTTTCCTAACTAGGAATTATTTCTAAGATTATAATGTATAAAGATCGAATTAAAAATAAACATACAGTACAGAGTACTTTTATGAGTAAACATTATGCATATAGATGAATGGTAGTTTATACATTAATGTATTTATAGTGTTCACTGGCTGGTACAATTAGAGGTTATTTTAAATTATTTTTCAGTGTTCTTTGAATTTTTCTTCTAAAAAAACCACTACTTTTTAATGAAAAAATAATAAAGGTATTTCCATGCAGAAAGATAAAAACAATATTAAGCCTTCCAAAAGCCCATGTAGTCATAGGTTGGGCTTTTCAGATATGGCTCGATCTAGGGCATGTGATTCTGGGATCAAAGCTGTGTGATTACTGAATTAACCCACTGACTGGTTTGGCATAGTTCTGGGTGTGGATAATGGGAAGGCCCACCCTTGGGTGTGGATGGCACCAACAAAAGGGTGGGCAGCCTGGATGGATATAAAAGGACAGAAAGAAGTCTGGTTCGCTGCTGCTTCTCTGCTACTTTGCCTTTTTGCTGCCTTCTGCCCACCATGAACTGTTTCTCCTCTGTGATGGCCCTTTGCCACACCAACCTGGCTTGGAGGCAGCAAATTACAAATTAAAACCTCTACAAACTGGGCTAAATAAATATTTCCTCCTTTAACTTTGGGTGTTGGGTATTTTGTATCAGCAATGAGAAAAGTAACTAAGACAGAGACCAATGCCCTGTGACATTTGTGTCCCTGTCACACTTTTCTTCCCTCATTTCACAGACTGCCAATAAATGTACATTTTCTTCCACTTATGTTTAAGGCTTACAAATGAATATGAGTGGCTCTGATAAGAGGTTTATTATCATCACCAAATAGGATTTCTGTTTTCTTGTACAAAAAGTATGGTTGTAGGAGGTGGGATGTAGCTCAGCTGTTGAGCGCTTGCTTTGCATGTACTGGAGATGGAACACCACACACACACAGAAAGAGTATGACACCTATGTGGTTGGTTTTTTTGGCGGAGGGTACTGGTGGTGGTGGTAAGGGGAGAATATAGGGTGCTAAGTGGTAAATATTAACAGTACACTTGTGTTATTTCTTCTAAAATGAAGCCCTCTCTCTCCTTCTCCCTCTCTTCAGCAGTACTGGTGGTTGAAGCCAGGACTTTTCTATTATTTATTTTGAGACAGGACCTCACTAAGTTGCTAAAATGCCAAGGCTGGGCTCAAATTTGTGATCATCCTGCCTGAGCCTCCCAAAGTGCTGGTATTACATGGGTGTGCCGCTGTGTACCACTGAAGCCTATTCAGTTAAGGATAATAATTTAAGTCCTAAATCTCACTATTTTACACAAAGCTATTTAATATAGTATTATTGATTATGAAATATTTCAAACACAAAAGTATAATACATACACACACACACACACACACACTCAGCATCTAGCTTTATTGTTATACGGAGACATGTTTCTTTTTTTTTTTTGAAGAATACAAGGGGTGGGCTGGTGAGATAGCTGGCAAGTGCGAAGTCCTGAGTTTGACTCCCGGCATACCCATACGAAAAAAGGGCCAGTGATATCGCTCAACAGCACAGGTGCCTGCTGGCGCGTGAGGTCCTGAGTTTGACCCCCGGTACCCACAAAAAAAAAACAAAAAAGAATACAAGGGGTAACTATATGTACCCACCAAATCCATTTCCTTTCTATCTTCCTAAGGTTAACTATCACGATAAATTTTGTGTTTATTATTTACATGCATTTTAAAACTTCCATTACATACAAATGAATTGATCAATAAAACTAAGAAGTTTTTACATTTTAAAATTTTATATGTATGGATCGTACGTGTTTTTTATGCAATTTTTTCCTAAAAGTTCAACATATTTCTTGTGTTTAACCTTCTGTTGCTTAAATTACCATACTTCTAAAATGTAATTCTGTTGTAATCAGTACGATCCTGAATCTTAGTATATTTTCAGACCTGTTCTACTTCATAGCACTTAGTTTTTTTAAAAAAATTAATGTTTCATGTTTGTTTAAAAAGTTCTGGAAAAAGATAAGGATATACACTCTTGCCACTTCTATTTAACATAATAGTGGAAATCCTACCCTGAGTAATTAGTTAAGAAAAAGAAATTTTAAAAAATCCAAATGGCCAATGAAAAAAGTTAAATTGTCCTTTTGTTGATGACTTGATCTTACATATAGAAATCCCTGAAGACCTTATCAAAACAGTTAAAACTAATAAATGAAGTCAGTATCCTACAGGATACAAAATCAACACACAAAAACCACAATTTCTACATAGCAATACTAACTTAGAAGATAAAAAAAAAAAAAAGAACTAACTTTCTATCCATCCACCCACCCACCCAATGAGAAATTTAACTGAAAAGATGGAATATCTCAACATAAAACCTACACAACACTGATGAAAGAAGTTGAAGACATGAATAAATGAAAAGACAACACATTTTCACAGACTGGAAGAGTCAGTATTCTTATTTGTATTGTGCAAAGCTATCAACAAAATCAGTCAAAATGCCAGTGATATTCTTCAAAGATAAAGCATCATATAATTTATATGAATTTCCCAAAGACCCAGAATAGCCAATTCAATCTTGGGTACAAAGAACAAAGTTGAAAGTATCACACAACCTGACTTCAAAGTATACTACAAAGTTATAGTAACCGAACCAGCATGGTACTTGCATAAAAGCAGATGCACTGGCCAATGAAACAGAATAGAAAGACTGCAAATAAATCCATGTGTATACAACCAACATATTTTTGACAAAGGTGCCAATAACACACACTGAGGAATGGAAATATTTTTCATTAAATAGTGCTGGGAAACTGGATATCCACAAACAGAAGAATGAGATTAGATCCTATGTCTCACCATATACCAGGATTACTTAAAAACTCAGCTCAAAATGGATTACTTAAAAAAGTAAGACTCAATCCCATGAAACTACTACAGTATAAGAAAACATAGAGGAAATGCATCAGGACATTGGAGTAGGAAAGCAGAGGCAACAAAAGAGAAAACAGACAAGATCATATTTGTTGCAAATCAATCAAGCAATAAAGAGACAATGTACAGAATGAGAGAATATATTTACAAATTATATATATCTGGTATATAAATTATATAAGAAAGTAAAACAACTCAATAGCAAAAATTCCCAAATAATCCAATTTAAAAATGGGTAAAAGGTGTGACTGTTTGTTACTCAAGAGATTTAGAAATGACTAACAGATAAATGAAAAAAATGCCCAACATCACTAGTCATCAGGCAGATGAAACTCAAAATCAAATAAGATACCATTGACCCCAATTGGAATGGCTGTAAAAAAAATGATTAAGTGTTGTAGAGGATGTGGAGAAAGTGGAACACCTATACATTTATGAAATGTAAATTAGTTTAACCATTATGGAAGAACACATGGAGGGTCCTAAAATATTAAAAATGGAACTAGCATATCGTGCAGCAATACCACTAGTGGGCATATAGCCAATGAAATGAAATTAGTCTGTGAAAACATACTTGCACTCTCATGTTTATTGCAGAGTTTGCAACAGCCAAGATATGGAAACAGAGTTCATCAGTAGATGAATAAAGGCAATGTGGTATCTATTTGCAATGAAATAATATTCAGCTATAAAAAATAACTGAATCCTGTCACTGTGGCAACACAAATGAACATGAAGAACATTAAATGAAATAAGACAGACACAGTCTGACAAATACAGCATGATCTCACTCACTTATAGAAGCTAAAAACAGTTGATCTTACAGAAGCTGAGAGTTTAACAGTGATGACCAGAGGTTGGGGAGGACGGTAGGGGTGGGGAGAGGTTCGTCAGTGGTACAGTGCTCCGATTAGATAGGAGAAACAAGTTCTGGTACTCTACTTCATGGTAGGGAGACTGTAGTTAACAATAAAGTATATTTCAAAATGGCCTTAAAATAGAAGATTTTGAATGTTCTCATCACAAAGAACATTTAAGGTGAGAGATAAGCCAGTTACTCTGATTCAATCAGCACATGATGTATATATGCATTAAAACATCACAGTGCAATTCCAAAAATATGAACAATTATGTGCAAATAAAATGCCATCTGCAATTATTTTCAAATGTATAGTCAAATATTTTATATCTTCCAAATATTTCTTCTGATACATCAGTTTTGTAATATCCCGCTAAGATTGTTCATCTATGAATTCACAAAATTCTTTCAAATGTTGCTATGTATTTTTTGAAGTTGTATAATTTTACTTACATATCTCTGAAGATTGTTATATTTTCCTTGGTCTGTTCTATCTTGCTGGTCAACTTTTCCATTCATATTTATGTAGTGGATTTAAAAAATCCTTAATAGTACCTTTTGCCTTGACATCTGTTTTGTTGGATATTTGCACAACTATACAACATTTCTTTTGGTCCCTAATTAAACATTAACAAATCTCTCCTTTTACACAATTATGTAGAAAATACATATTGATTCTTTTAGAGATCTTCCAAATCCTACTTTGTTTTTTTAACCCAAATCTCCTTTGAATACTGGAGATTTTTAGTGCTGTACACCTATCAACACTCCCAGTCTTCACCATATCAGTTTGGTGTGATTTAATATTTAGTATTTCAACACTTAATAATATATATAGTATTATTATCATATATAAACTTATAGAATTAAATTGTGCTGTTTGTTTTGCCTACTACTGCTTCTTGAACCAGTCTATTATTCTGAATTCAATTTCTTTCTTCCTTTGGTAAAAGCCTTGAATCAATTTTTCTTTTATTTGAAAATATGCTTTTAATTTGTCCTTATTTGTGAATTATAGCTTAGTTGCTTCACAGTATTTTAACCTACCAATACTACCAACACTGTGAAGATATTTTTCCATTGTCAGAAGCCTTATGTACCTATGTCAAAATATCTGATGAAAGTTCCCCTTTAGTTAATTGTTTTTCTCTATCTTTGCTATCTTGTAGCCTCACTTCGAAATTTCTAAGGGTCACATGTTTATCCTGGCTAGCATTTGTTATTTCTTTTATTAGGTAATTCCTGCCTATGTAAATTTAAGAATTTTGCATTATGTTTTCAAATGTTGCTTCTGTCTCATTTTTCTTTTGTCTTTTTTCAAATTCTATGAGAAATAGCCCAAAGCTTATATTTTTTCTTCAATATCTTTTAAACTCTCTATATTTTAAGTTTCTTTAGATCTCATTGCTGAGTTCTAAGTAAATTATTCGGATTGTCATTAGTATTCTAACATTAAGTACATCACTAGTTTTGTCAGAGGTGTCTAACCTACTGCTTAATCTATCTAATAAGGTTTTAATTTCAGTGACTGTTAAGTTTTTTTTTTTTTTTTTTTTTTTTGTGGGTACCGGGGGGTCGACCTCAGGACCTCGCGCGCCAGCAGGCGCCCGTGCCGCTGAGCGATATCACCGGCCCCAGTGACTGTTAAGTTTTTGTAAGCTCCTATGGTCCCCTTTAAAATTTGTTATTTTTCATAGTTTTGTGTTCTTCTGTTATTCTTTTATAGTTCTGAACCTGTTTAAATATGTCATTACCTTAAACACAACTATTTTGTAGTCTATGAATGAGATAACATTATAACTGAAATTCTTGGTGAAAACAGTCACCTTAGTTTTGTAATTTTAGATTATGAGCTAATATTTGGTCCATCTTTATCTGTGGATATCCTAAAAAGCCTACATTAAGAAGTCATCCATCTTAAAATATTTTTAAAATGTCAGATGCCCCATGGTTCTCAGCAATGCAGAAAATTTTTCATGTTAATTTTTTATTTTGGGTATTTCCCCTACATTTGATAAAATAAACCAGGACTTCAACACTTTTTGAGTACAAGCTAATAAAATTGTCAGGGCTAATTTTTCTTCATCTTTTTTACTAGCCAGAAAGAAGATCATTTTTCTGTCTACTATTCCATTGAAATCTAGCTCTTTTCTGTTCTTTATGAGATCTCTGTTCCAAATTCCTACTTGAAGTATACCTCAGGGCATGTTTTCCTCCTGTGAGTCAGTAATAAAATCCCAAGCACTTATCAACATCAACATCCACCAATCCCATACTTCAGCATCATTGGAGCCAGAATGCCAACTCCAAAGTTTAGCCAGCAAAGTTAGTTTATGCTGGTTGTTTTTGGTCCCTGAGATGTTCCTTTATCTTTCAGTTCAGCTCTACGTTTAACAAAGATGTGTACTGCATCCTAACCAGCATTTTCAGATATTGGGTAAAAAAAAAATCTTAGAATTAGCCAAACACTATCTCATATTACCAATTTAAAACTCTTCACTAATTGTTCAATTTTAATTTTGCTTCATGGAGTTTCTGAACAGTAGGATCAAGGTTACAGTTCATGGTCATCTGGGTCCAAGGCAGAAACAGCATGATAGGTCTGAAGGAGGAAATATGCTCGTGTCTTCAAAACGAAGAGCAATGCTTCATGTTAATTTCTTTCATGTTAAGAAATTAACATGAATAATTTTCTGGACTGCTGAGAACCATGGGGCATCTGACATTTTAAAAATATTTTAAGATGGATAACTTTTTTTTTTGTTGTTGTTGTTAATGTGGGTACCGGGAGTCGACCTCAGGACCTCGCGCTTGCCAGCAAGCGCTTGTGCCACTGAGCAATATCACTGGCCCTTTTTTTTCCTTTATGTGGGTTCCGGGAGTTGAACTCAGGACCTCGTGCTTGCTGGGCAGGCGCTTATGCCACTGAACCATCTCACTGGCCCTAAGACGGATAACTTCCTAACGTAGGCTTTTTAGAATATTCACAGATAAAGATGGAGCAAATATTAGCTCATAATCTAAAATTACAAAACTAAGGTGATTGTTTTCACCAAGAATTTCAGTTATGGGCCGGTGAGACGGCTCAGCGGCTTAAGCGCCTGCCTTGCAAGCGCGAAGGCCCGAGTTCGACTCCCGGAACCCACATACGAAAAAGGGGCCGGTGATATCGCTCAGCGGCACGGGTGCCTGTTGGCGCGTGAGGTCCTGAGGTCGTCCCCCCGGTACCCACAAAAAAAAAAAAAAAAGAATTTCAGTTATAAAGTTATCACATTCAAAGACTACAAAATAGTTGTATTCAAGGTAATGACATATTTATACAGGTTCAAAACTATAAAAGAATAACACAAGAATTTTAGATGTAGAATATGCCCCCTGCCCCAATTCTCATGTGCTCCAAAGTTTCTAGCTTTAATATGCATGAGAGAGATTAGATATGTCACTGATGGGGCTGACATATAAAGCCAAATGTTAAATCTGTCTTATGAATAAAGTATAACTATTAGACATTATAGGACTGTTACAAAGTAACGCTTTTTATAACCAATCATTAACAAACTAGAAAATATATCAAGCATACCATTCGTATGCTTCATATATGATTCTTTCATTTGGGAGACTCTTAAAAACCTGACTAAGAAGAGCCCCTGGACATATCACCACGGGAATAATCCCACATCTGCTAGGAGGAAGATGAAGAGCACAGGAAAGTATGACTTCCCTGGAAGGCTTTAAAACATTGCCATCAATTACTACTGAGAATATACAGCTACCACTGTGTAAGGTACCCCAGGTATATTATTCTGCATGACTCATCCACTTGAATTCATTTTTTAACTTGAACTCCCATGCAAGAAAACATTACCTTCAACTTTAAAGTACCACATTCTATTTCCCAATCTAATAAACTCCTACCCCTTTTCCCCAAGATCGTTATCAACTTGTACCCACTATTTTTCCAACGGCATTACCTCGCTTCTTTTTTCCTTGTTTTTGACTCTGTTGCTCCACAATATGCACAAAACTGGTTTCCCTGGTATTATGGTTTAGATGTAGAATACGCCCCCTGCCCCAATTCTCATGTGCTCAGAAATGGATCTTTTTGGAAGGTGATTGAATCATGGGGTGCTACGCTTCTCAGTGAGTTCATCCACTAATGAGTTCAGGAGCTGAGTGTGCTGCTGCAGGGTGAGGCCTGGTTGAAAGAGGTGGGACATTACAGCATGACCTGGAAGGGTATATCTCCCTTCCCAGCGCCTCCCTTCTTTCTCTGCTTTCTGGTTTTGAAGACATGAGCATATTTCCTCCTTCAAACCTTTCTATCATACTGGACCCAGCTGACCATGAACCTCTTCTCCTTTAAGATGTGGGTGTCAGGTATTTTGTCCCAGGACAAGAAAGTGACTAAGACACCTAGTTTGCGGCACATAGGCCATGCCTCTTGATTTTAGCATGAAATTTATTTGAATTCTATAAATAGTCTATTCTGCCATATTTGAAAATGTATTAGTTTTGAAAATGTAAACCACATACTTATCTTATTTTTAAAAAAAACTAATAATCTGACAGCCCAAATAACTCAACTCATATTCCTAAATGCATTCTCTTCCAATTATCATAACAAATGACATTTTATTTCAAACATCAACAATCCATGTAAAATACCTAGGAAACAACAAACACAGGCCAAATTTATTCCCTTATCCAAACAGTAGGTGTTGCATGCCCACCGTGTGACAGACATGAGTATAACAGCCATGAGGAAAGGGTCTACTCTTTTCAGGACACACAGTTAGCTATGATAAGACCATAGTCCTAAGAAGGCAATGGAAATACTCTGGAAATAGATAAACAAAGAACCAAAGAATAAATTGGGAAACAAATAACTAGGAGCTACTATTCACAGTACAAAAAATCTTTTCAAAAAGATCTGATTTATGTAAGTAGTGTGTTCTTTTGATGTATTTTATAACTTAGAGGAAAAGGTAAAGCATAATATTGGCAGGTATCATAAACTGAAAAAAATGATAAGTAGTTGTGAATTGAAATGGAAAATAAAACTCATAATTTCATTCTAAATCTAATTTACATATAAAAATGCATACTATATGAGAGTATGCATGGGATTGGATTTCTCACCATTATGTTTACTTACTGATAATAGTGTCAAGATTCTATAAGGTCTTTATTAGCAACCATTAACTAATTGAATGAAAGACCATTGTTACATCTGCTAGAAATTATAGATTTTTGAGTATGTAGTGAGAATTTGAAGAAAAAGTATTTGAAAACTAGAAAATGTGACATCTAGAGGACTGAAATCTCCCTAATAAGGAACAGCTGAACCATGAGCTAAGCTTTACTGAAAAGAAAATTACTGAAAAGATTATTCTCTAAAGCATACTTGTATTGAGAAAGCAGATATCTAGGCCCTTGAGACTATAATCTTTACTTCACCACTCCTGGACGAAGCATCTAATGCTTCAAGATCACCCAGATGGAACTGATCATCTTGAGTCTAGAATACAAATTCCCTTGGGTATTCTTTCCAGTACACCACATTATTTTATGATTCTCATTCTGAAATTTAAAAACAACTGTGTTCCAAAATAACAAAATTACCTCTTTTATTTCTGTCAAAGTCATTATTTAAGATAGCACCGAATCTATAATCAAAGACTACCAAAACAGAAAAAGGGGAATAAACAGTTCTAGGAATTCCCCATTTATAATTTCTCTTCTCTCAGATATATAATTAAAAATTACTATTTGTTTTAAGGTAGTTAAATGTATATTTAATCAATAAAAATTATAATACCTGGATTTAAAAAAAAACATTTTCTTTTGAATTTTACTAGGTCTCAAAATTAACAGTTATTCTGCTTTTAAAATTTTCTTTTTTTTGCCTTTCATTTTAGGAAGTCTCTTTTAATTACCAGATATATAAACAGAGATCTCCTAAGGTCTGATATTAGCCATATGGTAAGAAGTTCCCAACTATTTCCCTAAGTCTGCTATTAGGGCGCTAGTAGAATTTGTTCCTCCAATCTCAAGCTGGAAAACAAGGGGAAATGAACAGTTTCTAGCCCACTGTTCATTTTCTCTAAAGCCTTTATGCTCTGATGCTCAGATAGAAATTCCTCTTGTTGCAATATACGATCCTCTATGGTCAGAGAAAAATTATTTGAAAGTCAGGTGAATTTCACTTTTTTCACAAAATTTTAGAATATAATTTAACTATAAACTAAGAGAACATAAAAACAACTCTTACATTTTATAATACACCACTTACGTGTTTGGGGCATCTAATTCAATAGTTTAAAAAGAAACATTCTGAGAAAAAGAATATATGTGACAAAAATTCTGTCTCTACTTATTTAGGGATGCTAATTTTCCCTTTTCATATTGTTTTAAATGACATATATAAAAAGAATTAACGTGGAACACTTTCTTAGTCTAGAATAAATAACACTCATTTACAAATAAATTGAAAAGGTAAGCCATATCCAGGTCATTAAGAAAGGTATTGTCAATAAAGTTTCTCTTTTAGGTATAATTTTTGTTGTTCAAAATATGTCTGATATTTGTGTTTTTATCTGTTGTGTGCTCCTCATAACTGCAATTAAACTTCAAAATAATTTTTTAACCCCTAAAGCTTTGGTTACAGGATTAAAAAACATCCTAATTTATGTAGGCATTTTTAAAACATCACAGAGATGTATGATAGTACCATCAAGAAAAGATCTTAGAGCATAACAGTTATTTCATAAAAATAAAATTGTGTTGGGAAAGAGCACTGGAAACAAGAGTTTAAGCAGAAAAAGTTAAAGTAAAATTTTAATGGTTATAGAGAGATATAAAATCATAAGACTAGATTCTATTATGCATATTTATAAACTACGTATTTGAGAAAGCACATCCACTGCAGCTATTTAAATTTATTTATTTATTTACTTTGGGGTACGGGGGATTGAATCCAGGCCCTTCACATTGAATTATGTCCCCACTACTTCTTTTAAGACAGGATCTTCCTCGATTGCTAAATTGCTCAGGATGGGCCTGAACATGCAATTCTCCTGCCTTGACCTCCCATAGAAACATCTGTAGTTGCACAAAATTATTTTAGAGTCAGACTAACAAAACAGTTTAAACATTAATATTACTGTTCTTTTCATCTGGTCTTTTACAGTGACACATTTGATCCTTCCTTGATGTCTCTTACAGAGCTGGTAATTAGTCTTTTATTACTTACTAAACAGAATGTCACATTACTGACCTTAGTTTCATATGCATTTACTTTTCTATCTTCCTCCATGTTCTTAAGTGCATACTTCCCTCTCTTTCATTCAAACAGTTGTGCATTTATCCATTTTACAAATACTGACTATGCATCTGGGCCTTATGTAACAGTAATGTCCGAGTCAGAAAACGACAATTTCACGGCTTAAGAATGGAGGAGAGAAGTGAATTACAAAGAAAGAGATGCTGAAAAAATTTTGAGTAGTGAATTGCTTTGCAGTAAATGCTGAGTACAGGGAGAGATGCACTGTTTTCATGCTGTGAATGAACTGAGGGCTACTGACTTTCCATGTCTTCTTGCTTTACACGGTTCTCTTCCCACTCACATGGACAGTTTCTACGTCTTTCCTGAAAAACTACGAATCCAGTGACTGTGTTGTTGAAAGTGTTTGTTGAGTGACTATATAAATGAAAAGAAATAAGACAAATATGTAAATGCAAAGCAAGTGGGAAGACAGAGGTAGGTGGAAATGCATCTATATGTAGTTTCAGACACTGTGTCTATTTAGAAAGACTGTTATCTTGGATATATATTGGAATATAAATTTAAAAAATCATTCTATTAAAACAAAGTAGATGACTCTCTAAAGTTCTTTAGATCAATTATGGTTGATGTCATGTGTTAAAATTTTTTGACTTTATATGTGTAGCCCAGCTAAAATGTGAAAATGTTTGTTGCCATTTAAGATCCAGAGATAAAAAGAAGCTGTCAAAAGTATGCAATGTAAAATGCTTACATTAATGGGACCTTTTCTTTACAGGTACAGTTGCTGTTTTATGCTTTGTGCTAAGTATTGTATTTCTAACTAGCTTTAAATAATACCATTGTTTCTAACATGATTGATATATAAAATTTTGAGTCCCAATTTGAAGAGCATTTTAAGAAAATTAAAAATCAGAATGAAAAACTCTTGCTTTAGAGGAATTATCCAATTTCTAGAGACATAGCCATTTAAATGATGTAGTATGTACTTTCATTATTTTAGTTTGTACCTAATATTTTGTTTATTTTAATATCTCAAAAATTACTCAACAGACCTAGAGTCTGTCAAAAATAATTGGACCTAAAGATATAACAAAGAGTACAGATGGAAGAGTAATGAAATACCAATGACAAACAAAGCTGTCAATGACAATTAAGAAATCTGACCCATGAAAGAACTTTAAAAAGTGCAGTTTGGCTTTTGGAATACACTGGCACCAGAAGAACTTAACATTAATACTATCCTTTTGACTCACTGCTTCTTGATTCCATTTCCATAAAATGATGCTACATTTCATACTTCTTTTGATTTCTTTAATACTTCTAAGATTCTTACTTTGACATTATTTTTGGATGGTTATACTAAATCATACTACCAAGGCCAAGTCTATAATGAATCCATGGTGGAAATGTGGGTGAATTCTTTTGAAAAATGTTAACATCTTGTAGCTCCTGATTGCCAGGCCAGGTCATCCAGTCTGGGGAGACTCGAAGAGTTTTACTCTGCGGGTACAATCAGTATCAGCTGGGAATAACAGTCAAAACACGCTGCGGAAAGATCAGTCACAGGACCTGCTCCCTGGGCTCCCAGTTAGGGGCAGTCTTGCAGCCTCCACTCTGCACCTTACCACGTGCCAGGGAATTGCACAGAAACCAGTGTTCTGACCTATTCTGATCCAGGACCTGTTCTCACTTTCAAGCTTCCTTGTGTATTACTGAGCAAAGGTTATATGATTTACTATATTAAAATTAAAATTGAAAATTCCTACAGTAGAAGTGCAGCAATGATAAAAACTCAGTATCTTTGACCCAATCCACATGCAATAACTCCATAAAGAATGGATTTGCTGAGAACTGGGGGATATAAACAGACTTTAATCTAAGGCCAGCCTGAAATCAGGTTTCAGTGTTACTACTTTTGATGGGGCATGTCCACTTAGTTGCTGTGGTCTCACAAGGCATCTGCATCTGGTGTAGGAAACCTCCCATTTTGTACTCCATTTCCAAACTGTTCAACACCTGTCCACATCCACACGTGTAAGTTCCAACTAAGATTTTAGAGACCACAGCCATTCAGGTTTGTATGTTGCATTATTACTGTAGGGATCATGGTAACAGCTGGCAGCTTAGCAACTGCCACCATCTAATTTCTGTAAAGATTAAGGCTTTAAAAATCCTTAGCTGGAAATAATTTGTGGCAGAGGCTAAAAGTGCTGTTAGAGTTCTTTTTAAAAAAATCCCAGAGCTTAATTTAATCAAAGAAAATGATCCTTGAAAATGATTCAAGATCCTGGTAGATTTGAGTGGAATATATATTTATTATTAATTCTCTTGAGTACATGGCTTAAAAAGTACTTAGCAATCATTGTAAAAATTAAAGGAGGAGCCTGGCGTGGTAGTGCACACCTGTAATCCCAGCACCCAGGAGGCTGAGGCAGGAGAATTGCCATTAGTTTGAGGTCAGCCTGGGCTACACAGTAAGTTCAAGGCCAGCCTGGACTACGTAGTGAAACGTCACCCAAAAAAAAAAAAATCTGTAAAAAAAAAAAATTCAAGGAGGATAAACTTTTATAATGATGCTAAGGGTGATTTGCATATATTCATTTATTTAACATATATTTATTCAATTTCTACTCATGGGCAAGACAGTTTAAACTAAAAGAAAGATAAGGTTCTTATTTGCTTGGGAAATATACTCTAGAAAGGGTAAACAGATAAAACAAATGTATAAATAGAGAATTTGAATAAGATATAAATGTTCTGAAACATATACATGAGCGTAATGTAATAGGGAATGAGCTGGCCAGTGCTTTAAATTGGGTCAGAAGAAAAGTCACATTTGGAAAGGTAACATTTGAACTGATAGCTAGATGAGCCAACCACAAGTAAAGAAAAGAGAGCAGTATAAATTTCTACGGAGGTTTAGGAGTAGTCAAACAATCTGGGTGGAGGGTAGGAAACTTAAACCAAAAGCCCAATTACACAAAACCTACACTGTATGTATTTGAGCAGAGGTAGGCTGGTGACTTCAAGATGCTAAGCTCTTTCTTTTGGCACTGCAATTAATCTGGGTGCTGCTCAGTGATAATGGAAGCCTGGGGCCAGAATATACAGGATCTTCTGTAGGTCATGGCTATGTGTTATCTAAGTACAAGGAGAAGTCAGTGGAAGTATTTATACAGAGAACTGTCATAATGAGTTACGCCTCAGATTATTACAGCAATGTAAAGAACAGATAATAAGCACAAGGGTGGAATTAAAAGCAGAAAGAAACAGCTAGGACGCTACTGTAGGATTCTATGTGAGGATGATGGCTTCAATGGTTATTATGGCACAGAAGATAGAAACAGATGTAAATGAAATACTGTTTTGGCAATGACACAATATTTTCTGATTGAAATGCGGGGAAAGGAAAGAAAGCAATTAAAGATGACACATAGGTTGTGGCTTAAGTATGCTCAAATATAACTTAAAGAAATGTTCCACAAAGAGGTTTAAGAAAGAACCTAAATTAAAGTTGAGATGTTCATTTATTTTACTAATATTTTTTGAGTCTCTACCATGTCACAGGCACAACTGTGTTGAAGATGATATAAACTGTATGTGTATATGAATGCACACATATACATAATGCATATGTACACATAACATTTTAAAATAAGGGAACAAAATAATTTCAACAAACACTAAGCTCACAGAAATTTAATTCGAACTTTACAATATTGTAGAATTTTCATGCAGAGATTCTCTGCTCTTTCATGTAGCTATGAGATATATGAACAAGAGGAAACAGACATTGCCATGGAATCTAAACTTGAAAATAACAAAACACATTTACTTTAGGAAAACATAAGGAATATGTAGAAGAGGAATTTTCACATTAGGATCACTGCCCAATCCATGTAAGACTGCCTTAATATATCTTTCCCATCCTCACTCCATGTTGTCTGTCTCCTTTTATAATTTTAGCTTTTGAGATAGGAAAATGCTCATTTTAATATGTTCTAGGGCAATCTTAAGAATAAATGCAGTGTTTGTCAGTATCCAGGAGCAAGTCATAAAATCAATATGGCCATTATCATCACCTTCTTTTTGCTATGGAAAGTGAAATATCACAAAGCAAAAGTCATCTTAAAAATGAAGCCGGGCCAGTGAGATGGCTCAGCGGCGTAAGCACCTGCCTGGCAAGCGCAAGGGCCCGAGTTCGACTCCCGCTACCCACATAGGAAAAAAGGGCCGGTGATATCGCTCAGGGGCACGGGCGCCTGCTGGCACACGAGGTCCTGAGTTTGACCCCCAGTACCCACAAAAAAAAAAAAAAAAAAGAAGCCTAAAATAAAAATTATTTTCCTCTGACATTTTGTTCCAAATAAACTTCATAACCAAAACACTTTTCAACTTTTGTTTCCACTGAAGATGTGCATTCTTAAGGATAAAATCACATGCATTAAAACAATTGTTAACTACAGAAAAGTAACTTTAAAAATATACAGCCAAAGTGTTTGGTGAACATTTAAACATTAATCTAAAGATTTAAAATCTTAACATATCAGTAAACTTTGATCCAGGAATATCATTTCTATAGGAATACTTTCATATATATATAAACAACTCTACATATACTGATGGTAGCATTGTTGAAAATGTCTACCTTAGGCTAAGCTACACCTTAGAATCCAATCATTCACTTACAGTGATAATGTAGATTTTTACTTGCTGACATGGCTGTTTCTCTGTGAAATATTTTTAAAGGAGAACAAAGAAATTCACAGGAAAATATATTTGGAGTGATTCCATCAATGTTGGCAGTGTGTGTGTGTGTGTGTGTGTGTGTGTGTGTGTGTGTAAGAAAGAGAGACAGAGAGAGACACGGAGAGACAGAGAGGCAGAAAGGGAGACACAGGGAGACTAGAGACACACATACAGTGAGAGAGAGAGAGAGAGAGAGAGAGAGAGAGAGAACAGAGAACATGTAACACTATTAGCACAATTAGCAGTGGTTCCTTGGCTAGTTATTTTTTATTTTTGTGTGTGTGTGTCGGGGGAATTAAACTCAAGGCCTTCTCACTGAGCTACATCTTTAACTCTTCTTTAAAAATTTTATTTTGAGACAGGGCCTTGTCAGTTGCTAAACTGCCCTGGCTGGGCTTGAACTTGCAAGTCTCCTGCCTCAGCCCCTCAGAGTGCTGGAATTACAGGCATGTGAACACAACACTCAACTTGGCTAGTTGTGAGAACGAGGTAGGAATAATGTGGCAGTGCTGGGAAGAGTTGATGGGGACCTTTAATTCCCTACAAAAGCTGTGTGGTTTGGTTTTACCCTATACCAGGCCTGTCGGATATAAAACATATAACTAGAGAGCCACTATTCTATATTTGGATCTGACGACAGCGCACTCTCACTCCACACACCCTTTTCTCCCAAAAACAATCACCAGCTGGTGTCCTAGACTAACCCTACACCATGGAACTGAATTTTGTATTATGCACTTCCTAGTGGCATTCCTAAATACAGAAGAGGATTCTGCCATAGTGGAACCCATGCGTGTGGAATCTCAGAAAACAACAGGCGGAGACAGTTTCTTCTTATGTTTAAAGCCGATCTTGATGACATCTTACTAAAATCGCTCCTCATACATCTGCAGCATGTACTGATCACCCAGTGGCATGGCTGACTGTTTACGTTCCGTGCCAAATCAGCTGATATGTAATTAACATTATGTCTTGATAGCCTGCTGTTGTTTGCAGCAACTTCAAGTCATGATTCTGACACATCGATGACAAGCAGTGAACACTTGATACGGGGCCAAAACCACATAGATGTCTCCTTCAGTTTCCAGCAATGTCACACAGTACGTGGCCTTTATGAGCAGAGGGCTGTTTATACCATCACCCCCTGGCCATTTCTTTAATGTAGTAACACCAGTTTTTGCCTCATGATGTTAATATTCACAGTGATTACTGGTATATCTGTCTTTAGATGAACTGTAGCTGTGTGTATTAATTTAATCACAGCTGTATGGCAGAGGAATTAAGAGTCTCTATAGTCTAACAAAACTGAATTTGCTTGATTCTACTCTATACTAAACTGATCCTGAATAAATTATATCCTTCTGTGCACCAGTTTTCTTTTCTGTATAATGGGGATAATAATACCTTCCCATATAGCTTATTCTGAGGAGTAATAACACATTAAAAATGTTTTACATAAATGTTTGAAATACGTAACTGCCTAATAATATATTATAGCAATGATTATGGTAAGAGTAAGTACTTCATGAACTTTTATACTTTTCACAAAGTACGTAATATCTGGTACGTAGTTATTTAATAGGTGTTAGAATATAGAAGAAATAATTCCATTTCGTCAAACCATAAATAGAGTTTTAAAGCTATTAAAATGTTTAATAGTGAACTACAATACACTATACTAAGTACTTTACACTAACAATATTGTTCTAGTCTAATATTAAACTTTGGACAAGCACAAGAAAAAATGAGTACGAAACATATATAAGTTTAACTTTGGTGAGATTTGAAGTATAGCTTTCAAAATCACTGTTATTTTCAATTTGACTTAAGCCAAAATCTATCTTCATTAAAAAAATAAAGCCTATTAGCAAACATGAGAATCTATTTATCACTCTAAATATGTTAGGGTCAGAATCTAAACAGGAACCAAAACTAATCTTACTAAGAAGTTAAATAAACACCCAATATTAAACAATTTATTTTTTCATTTTTAGACTCTGACCTAAATTGATATTTTGCCTTCAATTTTGATGTTTATATGAGTCTTTGAAATGTCTCTGCACCTTACTGCCTCCTCGAGTGCTCACTTTGAACAACGATTTTGCAGCTGGCCAAACCTGACTCTCAATCAATTTTTATGAGTACAAATTCTTGGGCTGATGGCTGGGTCTCCAGCTACCTCACTCATGCAATACACTCACAAGTGGTGATGAGATTCGCATTATCACCAGGGCGCCATTCTGCCCATGGCAGCAGCAGACACAGCAGGGGTATTCTGTCCTCCTTACAAAAAAACGATTCCTTCACCTTTCAATAATGCAGCCTGCAGCTATGGATGGACAAGCTGTGTGTGGATAGAATGAGTGCTGTCTTTAAAAAAACTAATAAAAACTACCCAGTTCCTCCCAATGGGTCATTCTCTTTGAATCTCAATACGTATCTATCTTGATTTTGAAGTGAATGCATTCAATTTTTCTTCCCATTACATTTAGAATTGAAGATTCAGTTGTGTTTAGTATTTCAAAAAGTTGTCACAGTACTGGCATGTATATTTCAATACTCTTAGGCATGGGATCCTCCGTATGAGTGCTTGTGTTCATATGTACATATATGAGAATAAATATATCGTGCTTAAATAGGACTTCAAAGTTTAATATGTTACTACAGGTAGAATAATCCAAATTCATTATAGTTTGGTGCTATTTTTCTTGAATTTCAAATATAGATCATATAGGTTTCCCACCTACTTTGATTTAAATTGAATTTTGTCTTTTAAAATGTAAAACACATATTTAGTTATTGGAAGACCTTGCAGCTCCACAGTTAATCCTTTCCAAAGACATATCAATCAATGATCTTAAGGTAATTCAATTCCTTCTTTAATTTCTAAACTCTCTAAGGGGTGGTAAAGTATACATGCTCTGTAACTGTTCATTCTTTTTTTTTTTTTTTTGTGGGTACCAGGGGTCGACCTCAGGACCTCGCGCGCCAGCAGGCACCCGTGCCGCTGAGCAATATCACCGGCCCTTTTTTCGTATGTGGGATCCGGGAGTCGAACTCGGGCCCTCGCGCTTGCCAGGCAGGCGCTTATGCCACTGAGCCATCTCACCGGCCTCATTCTTATAATTGTATGCTAGAAAATAAGAAGTATAGGATCACCTTCAACCTTTTCTGATCGAAACCATGAAGTGATCATTTGACCTCTCAAAAGGAACCCACAAAGTGTATTTTTCATGTTGAAATAATCAGTACACTAGAAACTTCTGTGTTTATTTTTGTGGTGGTGGGAGTTGAACTCAGGGCCTTGCACACACGAGGAAGCACTCTGCCATTGAGCTGCATCCCCAGAAACTCTTTTAGCCTATTGTCATTTAACTAGGTCTTCAGAGTGACAAATGTCCTCCATTTATGCTTTATAACACAGTGATTAAGGCAAATGACCAGTTGAACATTTGCCATTCCTGGGTTTTAGTCTCACATTCTTTCATATATATCGTTTTTTTTTTTTGTTTGTTTTTGTTTTTTGTGAGTACTGGGGGTCGACCTCAGGACCTCGCATGCTAGCAGGAGCCCGTGCCACTGAGCGATATCACCGGCCCTTTTTTCGTATGTGGGTTCCAGGAGTTGAACTCGGGCCCTTGTGCTTGCCAGGCAGGCGCTTATGCCACTGAGCTATCTCACCAGCCCTCATACATATCTCTACCAATTAAACTTTATGCTTACTAAGAGTCAGCCTGGTTTGCTCTCAAATTAGTTTATGCTGGTAACATCATCTATTGAAATTTCAGAATTATGTGAAATTCTATATAAATGCATGAAATATAACTGAAAAAAGCAACTTCTACTTCTCTGAAAAAATAGTGGAATGCTTTAAAAAGGCTTGCTAAAGCCAGGTTGTTATGGCAAACTTGTCAATTTAGATGTAGGTAAGCTACCTGTACTTTAGGAATAAAATATCCAGAAAGATCTACATTCCAACTACTTCATAAATGGACTTAAATTCTTGTGCCAATGTAAAGAATCAAAACCTGGAAGCTAAAGATTGTCTCGTGGATGTGGCTTCAGAACTCGGGAACAGGGAATCTTTAGTCCTACTAAATCCTTGGGCTTTGCAGCAAATGGGTGACACTTTATGGGTATGTGTGTCTTTTATTAAATACTAGTTCTAACCATATAAGAAAATGTTACAATTCATCCAAGAATAAAATAGGCTAGCTGGCTGCCATGTAGATAAAACTACTTTTGACTGAATTTTTACACTTTTTATGAAGATACCATGCTATCGTGGGACATCAATAAAGTAATTTTTATCCACTGATTGATGGATGGTTCTGTCTGTGGAAGAGTGCAAATGATAATTTTCCTTCCTTGGCATTTCACCATGTCATTCTGACCTAAACCAGTTAAGCTTGCTTAATGTGTGGAAGGAATCAATGAGATTTTATGGACTGTTTTGTGTTAAGAATACTGAGTGATTTTCTTTTCATATATGTTCTACCAAGAATGAAGTAACTTGAATGTGTCATGGAATGCAATGACTTTTACTTAGAAAATTATGCTTTAATGTAAATTTAACTTACTGAGTATATTTTAATGAGCAAAGCTTACCCATGAATAAGGTCAGCCAAATTGCATATTCCAAAAACCTATATTCAGAATCCAATCACCAATAAACACAGCAGTGAAGCTGATTTAAAAACATAGTAATGTGAATAATATAGGTAGCCTATTTGTATAAAAGTTAATGATAAATGCATATCATTTATCTACAAAATATCAGAGTAGTGTGGCTGTTTTGAAGGGATGGCCTTGGAATCCTACAGATTATAAAGATCTTCTCAGGATATCTGTGGTGTCAAAACAATTTCTGTAACAATATTCAGATATTTTTGCCTTTTTCACACTTTAATTTCTCCTGAGTGTACAGCATAGCTCTCCAGAGACCATCTGCTATTGCTATAAGTTGTACATGGAACCTGATGGGAGAAGATAGCTACATTATATGAGACTATATAATAAAGACATCTAAAACATAACACAATGTCACTCAATTCACTAAATTGCTTAGCTTGGGAAATAGTCACTTGATATAAAAATCATTTGTGTTAGCACATAATGGATTTATTACTTTTATTTTATTTTATTTTATTATTTTTTTTTTTTTGGTGGGTACCAGGGGGACGACCTCAGGACCTCGCGCGCCAACAGGCACCCGTGCCACTGAGCGATATCACCGGCCCCTTTTTCGTATGTGGGTTCCGGGAGTCGAACTCGGGCCCTCGCGCTTGCAAGGCAGGCGCTTACGCCGCTGAGCCATCTCACCGGCCCCTTATTACTTTTATTTTAAAAGAAATAATTTTTACAATTTTTCAGTTTTAATTTCTAACACAGTAAATATCAATAGATACAACCCACATAAATGAAAGTTTGAGAACTAGTGTGTTACAGTGATTATGTACGAGGAAAAAAATGACTAACCTGAACAAGAACAAAATAACGTTTTTTCCATCTTTTCCAAACCTTCTGTCCAACGGCATATAGATATCTGGTAAGAAAAATAAACAAGGAAAAGGATACATGAGTAATGTTGTGGTTCCAAAGTCACATTTCTTGCACAGGTATTGAGATCTGAGACCAGCCTGTTAAAGGCAAAGTTTAGTTCATTTGGGATCTGAGACAACATGCAGCTTCTGTGTTACCAAATGACTGAGCTTATTCCAGGTTCTTGAAAGGAAGCTGATTTACATGGCTTATCAATTTGTCAGTCCTTACCACGAATTGAACGAAGTAGGAGTTAGAAAGGAAAATCAGAGAACCAGTTGGAATTTTATTCTTACACACACTTCTTAGGTGAGACAAAGGCTATGAATTACAGACATGGGACCAAATGCTTTAGTTCTTGGATGACTAAAGATGAGTAGTGTGGCTCAAGAAGGAGCCGGCTGCAGCATCAGGAATGCAGGGTGAAGGGTCACTGTCAAGCTGGGTGACCCCAAGACATCCCTGTACCAATCTCAGTCTTCACTTCCTCACCTATCAAATGACAGGACTGCATTTTCTGATTTCCTGTTCCTGCTAGATCCATCATTTTACCTGATTTAGGGAAACATCTCACTGTACATTTTTTTTAAACTATAAAACTCAGATAATAGTGCCAATAACATTATTTCAAACATATATTTTAATTTTGCATTAATGTAATCTGAATTGAATTGACTAATGTGATCAATTATTTAAGAACTGAACTTCTGTTTTTTTATTTTAAACAGAAAAAAGATAAAAATAACGAAACATTTTCAAAACAGGTTAGCAGGACAGTTACAATAACTAATACATTGTGTATTATTGTCTTCATAGTAGTTACTCAGAGTACAAGATACAGGCATGATATCTTGTCCAAACAATATTAGCACAAACCTTTCTTTTCAGTGTGAACTTCTGTTTTAAATTAATGTACAGGAGATATGTTGTATCCAGGGATGTAAAAGAAGAAATTAAAAACTAATTAAGGGTGAGTTTGATGTGGAGTGAGCTGTTTTAAAATCATGCTGTAAAACCACATACTTATCTTGTAGAAAAGTGGAAATAACGTCTAATTTTTAAAATAAATATTTTTCAACATTTTATTACAATTCTTTTTTCTGGAGTGAAAGCTTAACAATGCTGAGGTTACTTAAATTAGCTTAACTTACATACAATCATAAAATAAAAAAGCATCATGACTAAGAGTTTATTTAATGGCTTCAAATCTCTAGACCAGTGATGGTGAACCATTTAGAGATGAGTCCCCGAACTGCAACTCGAAACCCACTTATTTATCACAAAGTGCCAAAACTGCAATTAAACCTGAATGCTGAGGTTTTAGTTTAGAAAAAACAACTCATACATTAAAAGAAAAACAAATAATACATGTGCCATTGGTACATCACTTTTTCACATTGTTTATAGCTGAGATTTTAGTTGAATTTTATAGTTTCTATCTCTTTCGTAAAATAAAACAAATTACTTTGTGCTCCCTTAAAAAAAAGGTAATATAGGATATTGGGTAAGGTGTGGAGAAATGAATGGACATTCTTATTCACTACTAGTGGCAGTGTGACAGAAGGATAGCATAACAATATGTAGAAACAGCCATATCTTTTCATCCTTGAATTATTAAAATAATGGCGATACACACGAAGATGTATTCTACATGGCACATAGATCAGATATTTACATCGTTGAAAACTGGTAATGAATTAAGTGTCTAACAATAAGGCAATTATTTACCAAACACTGGCATATCCACAGAAAGAAATCCTCTACTGTCACTGAAATCATGTTTTTAAAATAAAATTAGTAACAGTAAAGATCTCATCATGTACTATTATGTGAATAGCATACTATTTGGGAATAGCAAGATTCAATACTACCTCCATACTCAATGGTTTTAAATTCATAAGGAAATACATATGAAATGAATATTTCAAAATATTAATAAGATCTTTCAGGAGTAGAATTATAGAAGATTTAAGTACCCTTTATTACTTGTATTTTAGAAATTTTCATAATCAGGGAAAACACAGAGTTACTTAAAGTCCGAATAAAAACAATCATGCTCTTGTATTGGAAGAATCACCCAAATGACCCAATTCAATTACATGTTTGCTTTCAGACACATCAGCCAGTGGAAGCATTTGGTGAGCTTCTCTCTATCTGGCTCTCATGATAGCCTTCAGAACATCATCTGTGCTTGTGGATACGTTAATTCATTTAATAACTGGCAGAGATGTCTATTGCTCTCGTTCTCACCTGCTCCCTGTGTCTTCTCAAGGTCCCCTTAAAACCCTTTGCACACCTTTGCTCTACCCTTTAATTTCTCCTCTGTGGTCCTAGTGATAGGTGTTCAGCTGCTCTCTGTCTTTCCTATATAATTTCCCTTTCCTGAAATGCACACAACCAACTTTCTATTTCAGGGTTAACAGCAATGGCCTCAGGAGCTAGATATTGTGGACATGACAGCTGCCCCTTTGTAAAAGTGAACTAGCAATATGTGCACCTAATAGCCATCCAGAAGCCACAGGGGCCATTTACAACAACCTTTGCCTGTGACCATAGTGTACTTTTCAGCTTTTTCAAAGTGCCTCACTTAGCAGATTGCTGGGCTCCTGGGTCATACACAATGCGAACAGTGATGTGCCAACTATCAACACCACAAGCAAGTTATGGTGAATATCATAGATGGTGCAAGTCTCCATGAAAAATGCTAGTCAGCTGCAACATCATTCAAAATGGCAGATTAGCAAATGTGGAGTAAAAGTATATGGTTTCTCTGAAGACAGAAAGCAGAGGAACAGATGGATGCACACCTGTGTATTTGGGAATGTTATGTTTACAATAGTGAAAGATGTTGTAAGAAATAAAGTAAGAGGGAAACTGGGACTGGAACCAAAGTAAATATCTGAATGGTGGGCCTTGAATTTGGTCTGTTGCATTACACATAAGAAAAATTTTATTGAACATAGACAGCAATGACAGTTGACCAAATATATCCAGAAACTTTCTGGTATTACCTATTTTGAGACTATAACGTTAAGTGAAATAAATAGGACACACAAGATTAAATATTACATGGTTTGTCATACATGAAAAACCCAAAATATAACTAAAGAGCAAAATAAAAGGTAATAGAAAGTAGGTAGATAGATCTATTTCAAAAGGAAAGGGGATCAAGAAATAGAGGGAGAGAGCAGGAAGGAAGGGAAAAGGGGATAAAAAAAGAATTAAGATGTGCTATGTACATGTACCAACTCCACACAAGGAATGTAAACATTATGTAATGCAAATGTACAAATAAAAACTAAAAACATAAATGAAATGTAATAGGTTTCAACTACTCACACAAATAATAATTTTACTGACTTTTCATATATGGAAACATAAATAATATTAAAAAAAGATCACCCACAGAGAAACATTATAAATAATATGCAGAATATAAACTTCTGTGTTCTTAATGCTTTCATCTTAGTTGGACAAAATTCTGATGCAAAAAATAGACATGAATAAAATACATTAGAAAAGGTAACTGAACTGAGTTTACTGTACGAAATCTGTACATTAAATTTTACTTCCGTAAATTGTTTTTTTGTCATAAGAATGAGTTTTGGAATTAGATATAAAGCATCACTGTGTACTTGCTTTCTCACCGGTATAAAAGTAGATTTTTGAAATTAGGGTTATATTTTTCAAAAGGGAAAGAATGAAGAAAAAAGTTCACCAATATTGTTTAAGTATAAAAACTCAAAAACAATCTAAGGCTCAATAGGTAGAAATGATTTGGTTTTCATTAAAAATGATGGCAAAAAACAGTCGCTAATGAAATGGGGAAACTGTTATATTAATTTTAAAAAGTACTCATGTGTTTATACTGTATGAATAGAAAAATGTAATAAAATGTTAAACTTGTAGTTAATATTTGGCCAGTGAGATTAGAGATGAATTTCATATTCTTCTTTATGTCATTTTACACTTCTACAATTTCTAGGATGACTATGTCTTTTTTTCTTCTGTGTTTAGTAAGGTTTACTGTTATAGTTAAAGGAAAATTCATCTCTTTAAATGGTACCATTTGATGACTATTTAAATAGTCTTGGAACCATGACTGCAGTCAACTTACAGAATGCCTCCATCTCCCCCAAACTCCCTTGTGCTTTTTATGTTTAATTCCCTCCTCACATCCCCAGTTCTGGAAATCATTGATTTATGAGTTTATACCATTTTCTAGAATACATAAAATTGAAATTATATAGTACACAGCCTTTTGTGTCTGAACTCTTCAGTAGAACACTTCGGAGATTCACCTTTGTTCTTCTGTGTATTAGAAGCCCATTTCTTTTTATTGCTAAGCAGTACGCTTCACCCTATAAATTTATCTCAATGTGTTTACCCATTCACCAATTGGCAGGCATTTGAATTATTGCCACATTTTTGTCATTTCTTCTTTTTTTTTAATTTTGATACAGGATCTCACTATGTAGCTCAGATTCACCTTAAACTCGCTATGTAGCCTAGGCTGGTCTTGGACTCGTGGTGATCCTCCTGCCTCAGCCTGCCAAGTGTGGGATTATGTTGCCACAGTTTTGAATATGAAAAGTAAAGCTGCTATAAATGTGTGTACAAGTCCTTGTGTTGCCACATGTTTTCACTTCTCCTGGAGAAATATATAAGAGCAGGATTTTTGGGTCATATTGAAAGTATATGTTAAACTTTGAAAGAAACTGTTAAAAATTTTTATAAAGTGGCTGTATCACTTTGTACTGTCTCTAGTAGTATATGAGAACACAACTTTTGTAGTCAGAAAAATTTAGTATCATTCAATATTTTGGAGATTTGGTCATTATGATTCTATGAATAATTCTGGCATGGCTAACTAAATATAAAGAACAAAGACAAGAGCCTTTGTCTTCATCATGAGTACAGTGGAGAACTTCCATAAGCTATCCTGGTTAAACAGGTTTATTAATTTTCAAAGCCATTTTCATGTATGATATTCAGAGCACTCTGAATTCTCTGTAGATGATTTTCATTTTTATTATTTTAAAGAGGAAAAAACAATAAAAACAATGATACAGAATTTTAAAACAAGATATTAGATTAACCATGGTTAATATACTGCATAATGTTATCTTCGAAGCAGCTGCTCAGATTACAAGATATAGGCATGAAAAATTGATCAAATAATAGAAGCACAAACCATTCTTTTCAATGAACTAACAGAAATTAGTAGTATAACTATCTTAGCTATCTTATGTGTGTGTGTGTATATATATATTTTTTTTTCTTATCCCTTCCTTTTCTCCTTTCCCCCATCCCAGTTGTTCTTTCTTTCGAGCAGTTTCTTCCCCTTTCACAGTACCTATTGTGTATTTTGGATCTTATTTACTCTTTCAGTTACTTACACTAAAGAGACAGTATGATGTTTACACATGCAAGTCTGATTTATTTCACTTAGGAGTATGGTCTCAAGTTGCATCCATTTACCTATAAAAGCCTTGAGTTTATCCTTCTTTATAGCTGAGTAGTACTCCATTGTGTAAAAATACCACATCTTTTTTATCTATTTCTCAGTTGATGGGCATTTGGGTTGTTTCCAAGATTCAGCTATTACAAATTCTGCTGCTACAAACATGGGTGCACATACATCGCTGTGGTATGGTATTTTTAATTCTTCTGGGAAGATACCCAGAAGGGGAACAGCTGGGTAAAATGGGACCTCTAATCCTAGCTTTTTGAGGAATCTCCAGACTGATTTCCACAGAGGTTGTACTAGTCTACACTCCCACCAACAGTGGAGAAGGGTTCCTTTTCTTTTTTTTTTTTTCAAACTTTATTTATTTATTTTTTTAAAGACAACAAGTAAACATTCTCATGTATTAACAAAGTCAAGCATTAGAGAATGTACAAATACCTTTTGGAGAAAAATATTACTCAGTATAAGATTAAGCCAAGTAAAACCTAGGTAAAAATAGAAGACTAAGGAATGTAATAATCACAGTGCAATTGCATTTTAATATTAGGGCGAAAATACGATGTTTACAAATGTGCATCCGGTTTATTTCGCTTGTGAGTATTTTCTCGAGTTGCATCCATTTACCTATAAAAGTTTCCAGTTTATCTTTCTTTATGGCTGAGTAGTATTCCATTGTATAGAAATACCACATCTTTTTTATCCATTCCTCGGTTAATGGGCATTTGGGTTGTTTCCACGATCTAGCTATTACAAATTGTGTTGCTATAAACATGGGTGCACATAAATCGCTGTGGTACGATGTTTTTAATTCTTCTGGGAAGATACCCAGAAGGGGAATAGCTGGGTCGAATGGGACCTCCAATCCCAGTTTTTCGAGGAGTCTCCACACGGATTTCCACAGTGGCTGCACCAGTCGGCAGTCTCACCAACAGTGGAGAAGGGTTCCTTTTTCCCCACAGCCCCTCCAGCATTTGTTATTAGTTGACATCTTGATAACAGCCATTCTTTCTGGGGTGAGATGGAATCTCAGTGTTGTTTTCATTTTCATCTCTCGGATGACTAGTGATGTTGAACATTTTTTCATATATTTATTTGCCATTTGTATTTCATCTGAGAAGTGTTTATTCATCTCAGATGCCCATTTTTGGATTGGGTCTTTCAATTTGGGAGGTCTGATTTTTTTGAGTTCTTTGTATGTTCTCGATAGTAATCCTTTGTCTGAGGAACAGCTGGCAAACAGTTTTTCCCACGTTGTGGGTTGTCTCCTCACTCTGTTGGTGGTTTCTCTTGCTGTGCAAAAGTTTTTTAATAAGATGAGATCCCAGTTGTTGATTCTTTGTGATACTTCCTGTGCGATGGGGGTTTTATTCATAAAGTCTTTGCCTACACCAATGTCTTCAAGAGTTTTACCTATTCTATTTTCCAGGAGATTTAATGTTTCTGTTTTAATATTTAGTTCTTTGATCCATTTTGAATTTAGTTTAGTGCACGGTGAAAGATATGGGTCTAATTTTAATCTTCGGCATGTGTAGAGCCAATTTTTGCAGCACCATTTATTAAAGAGGCTATCTTTCTTCCAGTGAATGTGTTTGGCACCTTTGTCAAAGATAAGGTGGCTTAGTATGTCTGGAGTTGTTTCTGCATCTTCTAATCTGTTCCACTGATCTTCGGGTCTGTTTTTTTGCCAATACCACACTGTTTTTATCACAGTAGCTTTATAATATAATTTCAAATCAGGGATTGTGATGCCCCTTGCCTTGCTTTTGTTGCCCAGAACTGCCTTTGCTATTCTAGGTCTTTTCTGGTTCCAGATGAATTTTAGGATTGTTTTCTCTAATTCTGTGAGATATGTTGTTGGAATTTTGATCAGAATTGCATTAAATCTGTATAACAGTTTTGGAAGTATGGCCATTTTCACTGTATTGGTTCTTCCGACCCAAGAGCAAGGGATATCTTTCCATTTTCTGATATCCTCTTCAATCTCCTTTTTCAGAGTACTGTAGTTTTCAGTGTAGAGGTCTTTTACTTCCTTTGTGAGATTGATTCCTAGGTATTTCGTTTTTTTAGATGTGATTGTGAAAGGTGTTGTTTCCCTAATTTCTCTCTCAGTGAGTTTGTTACTGGTGTACAGGAAGGCTATGGATTTTTGAGTGTTGACTTTGTATCCAGCTACACTACTGAATTTGCTTATTAAATCTAGCAATTTTTTAGTGGAGTTTTTGGGGTCTTCTACATAGAGTATCATGTCATCTGCAAATAATGATAATTTAACTTCTTCCTTTCCAATCATTATTCCTTTTATTTCTTTCTCTTGTCTAATTGCTCTGGCTAAAGTTTCCAGGACTATGTTGAATAAGAGTGGGGACAGTGGACATCCTTGTCTTGTTCCTGATTTTAGAGAGAAGGCTTTCAGTTTTTGTCCATTTAGTATGATATTGACCGTTGGTTTGTCATAGATAGCTTTTATCAGATTGAGATAAAGACCGCCTATTTCAATTTTCTGTAGTGTTTTTAGCATGAATGGGTGCTGGACTTTGTCAAAAGCTTTTTCTGCATCTATTGAGATGATCATATGATTTTTGTCCTTGGTTCTGTTAATATGGTGTATTACATTTATTGATTTACATATGTTGAGCCACCCCTGCATCCCTGGGATGAATCCAACTTGGTCATGGTGTATAATCTTCTTGATGATTTGCTGCATTCTGTTTGCCAGTATCTTATTGAGGATTTTTGCATCTATGTTCATTAGGGAGATTGGTCTGTAGTTCTCTTTCTTAGTTGGGTCCTTCTCTGGTTTTGGTATCAGGGTAATGCTTGCTTCCAGGAATGAATTTGGGAGTATTGCTTCCCTTTCAATTTCATTAAAGAGTCTGAGAAGTAGTGGTGTTAGGTCTTCTCTAAATTTGTTGTAGAATTCGGCAGTGAATCCATCAGGGCCTGGGCTTTTCTTTGTTGGGAAGTTTTTAATTACATCTTCGATTTCATTGATTGTTATTGGTTTATTTAGGATTTTTATGTCTTCTTGGTTGAGCTTTGGTAATTCATATGAATCTAGGAATCTGTCCATTTCTTCTGCATTTTCCATCTTATTAGAATACAGGTTTTCAAAGTAGGTATAGATGATCTTCTGGATTTCTGCAGGATCCGTTGTGATATCACCGAGAAGGGTTCCTTTTCCCCCACAGTCCCTCCAGCATTTGTTATCGGTTGATTTCTTGATGATAGCCATTCTTTCTGGGGTCAGGTGGAATCTCAGTGTTGTTTTAATTTGCATCTCTCAAATGACCAATGATGTGGAACATTTTTTCATATATTTATTTGCCATTTGTATTTCTTCATCTGAGAAGTGTGTTTTCTACTCAGATGCCCATTTTGGATTGGGTCTTAGAAATTGAGGAGGGGGTTGATTGTTTTCAATTCTTTATATGTTCTAGATAGAAGTCCTTTGTCTGAGGGACAACTGGTAATAATTTTTCTCACTCTGTGGTTTGTCTTTTCACTCTGTTCATGATTTCTTTTGATGCTGAAGATGAGTTTTCCTATCACTCGGGAAGGTTTTGGAACAAAAGTGAGGAAAAAGGAGCCAAACTGATTTGAATATTTGGTAACTATTAAATAACCCATTTGTTTAAAAAAAAATCTGTAAAAATTGAGTGCATTCTCTCCTAAGTCATTTTTATGCCTAACAGTGGTACTGAATCACTATTTTATGTTTAGTGGTTATTTCTTTTATGGTATCTAAGGCTCAAAAGGGTCTTGAAATTTCAGAAAAATATATAAAACTTACATTTTGTCTGACACTATGTTTTGCTAGGCAATAACTGATATCTCTTACACTTATACAACAATGTATAAGCATCTTTAAAGTTAGTTTATATAGACTGTATGCATATCAATAGCCAATTTTTTGAGAATTTGTATACAACAAATTGACTTTACTTCAAAGAGTCACAAGATATAATTTGATCTTTGATGACTTTGAGAAGATTCTATAACATTTCACAGCAATTGTAATAAACATCCACTGTAACTACCTACTGCTATAAAAAGTGGAGCTGATGGCACTAAATCTAACTATTTGAGATATAGTGGCAATGGCATTAAACAGATTCTTGCCATTTACATGCTATTTCACAAAAAAACTGTTTCAAAAAATAATCTGGTATTTTTTAAATTATAGTTTTCACATTTTCTTGTCATCGGAGTTCTAGACAAATTGGTGTTTTAATTATTTATGAAATAGGATTCTACCAAGTAAAGGAACAATATCACCCAAGATGTGAGTTGTTATCCTGGAGGGATAGAACTTTGGCAAGGGTACAAAAGACCCACTAGTGGGTCTGCTTCGCAGCTGTACTCTTCCTGAACATTGTGTAACCTGCTGAGGCGTTACTATACTAGCTTTCTATCCACTGTATGATTACCTCAAATAAAAAAGTTAGTTTTTAATTATATGTAAATCGGACCTTCCAAATACCTGTCAAAATGTGAACACATCCTTTAAGTGGGTTTTATTTGACAATTCATAATGTCATCCAATAAAGTAAATATTTTTATATAGCATGAAGGAAGCATTCTTTAATGGATAGTATGAATTTTTTTTTACCTTATCTCAAAAAAGAAAGTAGCTTTTTGCAGTGGAGTGGGGTTCTTACCATTACTCATTTGCCTGTACCTACAGAATTTGGTTTTAAACAAAACGTTTTTTTTCTCACCCTTTAAAATTTTTTGAGGTTAAGTTGTAAATAAAAGAACACAAATATCGCAGTTTTCTTGGTCATTGCTCCATTCTCCAGTATTCTGCTAGAATAGTTCTAGGGAAAAAGAAAAGTTCCCTAAGTAAAGTTAAATTTGATCCAAGAATTACTTGAGAGAATAAAAAATATTCTATTGTCTGTCTTTCACAAGTACAGTTTTCTAATATGAATTTACATTGAACATAACACTTTTTCAGTGGAAATATTTCCAGTGTATCAACAACATTCATGAAACCAGAGTATTATGGATTATTTAAAAACAACTTCTCAGATACTTTTAAAAAATGTTTGCTTTCATCAATACATCCGATTGAAGTATTAAGAAGTCGTTCTCTTCGAACAAAAAATTGCCTGCTTAACTTTAAAATCTTCTCTTCTTACATGGGATTAGGCAACAAAGAAATTAGCAACGCTGACACAATGCTAGGATTTAACACATAAGAGTAAAGCCTTGAAGCATTTGGTTTCATAAGTCAGTATAAACACAATGATAATCTTAAAGTATTAATGCCTCTTCTAGGGTTATTTGTTCCAAAGCAACATGTGAATCATTGCTAGGAACCAAGGTACATAAATCAACAAAATGTGTCTCAATGTTTCATTTGCTTCTTTTTTCTCTTTTCTTTCCTTTCCTTTTCTTTTCTTTCTTTTCCTCTCCTTTTTATTTTTTGGTATTTCTAACCAGAAAAGGGTCATATTGCATCCTCAAATATCAGTAATATAAGAAACTAAGTTTATTTTTTTTTTGTACTGGCAATCAAACTCAGGACCTCACACTTGCCAGGCAGGCACTGTGCCACTGAGCTAAATCGCCAGCCCAAGATTTTTGATTGTATATTTAAAATATTCTGTTGGGGGAAATTTTAAGAGAAGAAATACAAAAATTGGGTGTTTGCTCACTTGACTTTTTTCAAAGTGGAAGTGGTTAAGTTTCAAGCCAAAATGTTATTACCAACAATATAAATACATTTTTGATCTATACCAATAATTACAGAGTATCTCATTAAAAACCATGTACCCTTTCTACCTATCAGTGTAATGCTTAAAATACATCTGTTAATAAGCAACCTGGAAGGTATGACCAGTTACTTCTAAAAGTTTTCATTTGTGGACCTCACTGGTCTTTATGAAATCCCACAGAACGTCCTATGACAGGAGGAATAAACACTTTTTCTATGGTGGTTCTTAACAACATAGATTCTAGAAGCAATAAAATGGCTCTCAACAACTGATTTATTAAGTAAGCTTGCTAAAAGTAAACTTCAAACAAGACAAAAATCATCTTAACTACTAGGCTTAGTTTTGCTAAATTTCAAATAGATGCTTTACATTTCATCACATTAAGACTGCCATGCATAAAGAAGTATTTTCAGGTTGTTTTTATGTAACATCCTTTTTATATAATAACCTTTTGAATACTGGTAATAATAAGGACAAAGCTAATAGTCTCTTAACTATGCTGTATTTGAAATAGAAAATATTAACAAGAAACAAATAACTCATTTAACCAAACAACTTAAAAGCACTTTATACAACTTTTATAACTGGAAAATTGTCCAAAGAATACTTTAACACACAAAAATTCTCCAAACATATTACTAAATATTGTAGCTTAGTTTCAATTAGAGTGGCGGCATACACCTCTAATAAAAAGGAGAATGCAAAAATTTATTTGCACTGAATCCATGCTGTGAGAGTTCATGGTTTTACTTTATGATGAAAAATCATCACTAATGAATATTTGAAAAATATAATTGTATACAGAAGATGGGAATTATCCAGTGCTTGCAAAAAATGGATTACTTTTGGCAGATCATTTCTGAGTCTAGCTATTTATTCAGACATGGAACAATCAATCTACATGTTGAATGATAAAGCCTTTTCTTTTACAAGGCTTCATTTTTCAAGGAAAAATACAAAAAGAAAAAAAATCAATATATAGAGTAGTTAAGTCCTGGAAAGGGCTTTCTTAAAGAGAAACCTCAGTCAAGGTTGAAAGAGCAATTAATGCGGGCTCAAAAAGCTGGGCCATTCTGATAGAGTTCGGTTAACATGTGGCAGAAGTAATCATCCACTTGTGAAAATGATTTTCGGTTCATTCTCAAACACCTTTCAGACACTCATGATCCCATTTAACTGACAACAATACAGGCTATCTGTGGGCACCATTGCATTTGATGTGAAAACCAAGAGGGACCAAATGCCCTCCAGCACTTGCAGTCATCCCTGAAAGTCCTCTGCTGCTTGCAGAAAAGGAATCTTCCTTTCACTACATTCTTCCTTTTATTTAACTCCATGAGATTAAGCATTTTTGTTTGGTTTTGTTTTCAGCAAAGGATGGGAAGAGAGTCTGATTCAAGACAACACTATCATCTGGATATAGTGAAACATAGAAGCAAATAATTTCCAACTGGTCTTTCTAGTTCCTGAATTCTTACAGGAGAGAGTATGAGAGGTGGGAATACAAGGAAAGGATCTTCACCAGACAAAAGTTCCTGACAGTTTGAGAGAAATTGGGAAGGAAAAAAAAAAAAAAAAAACCTCCTCCTATTGGGCAAGAAGTTAAATTTCTGTGCCCTATAAATGGGAGACTTATCATAGCAAACCTGAATGAAACAGTTCTTCACTTATATTAGGCATCTCATTTTATAGAATTGGTAATGTAAAAACTGTCGCTCTTCTCTTTCCCATTTTCTGCTATTTAAATGCCAGTTAAACCTCAGCTGATACCAGCAAAAAATCTATCTTAAAAATTGGCTTCCAGGGCCGGTGAGATGGCTCAGCGGCGTAAGCGCCTGCCTTGCAAGCGCGAGGGCCTGAGTTCGACTCCCGGATCCCACATACGAAAAAGGGGCCGGTGATATCGCTCAGTGGCACGGGTGCCTGCTGGTGCGCGAGGTCCTGAGGTCGACCCCCCGGTACCCACAAAAAAAAAAAAATTGGCTTCCAAAAACACAATCTAGAAAATGAGTAGAGGCAATGTGCAGGATAAGATGACCATAAACGTGCACTCCCCCTTCAGATCAGGCACCAAGAAGTATTACTGATATTCTTAAAGAGTGTGTTCTAATATAAAGGTCAATTCACCCACACAATTGAAACTCAAAAAAATTAGGTAAGTAGTTTTATGAAAACAACTGGGTAAGTAGTTTTAGTACTTTAAAACAGCTACAGAAAACCAAACAATCCAACTAAATCAAATAGTATAGAGAAATCTTTTTTTTATAAAAGTATCCTAATATTTGTCTTTGGTAATTGTTAATTGGCATTTTTAATATCTTGATTAGTAAGAAAAGTGTCACAATATCTATTTTTAATATTTCATGATCTCTCTGATATCGATATTTATAAAATTATATAAATGTTATCTCTTTTTAAAAATTGATAAGTAAAAATTGCATACATTTATGGCATAAAACATGTTTTGAGATATACATAAGCTGAGGAATGGCTAAATGAAGGTAATTAATCTATGCATTCCCTTGATACATTCAACCACAGAAGGCATATTTTAAAAAAGCCTGGGTTCATACTTTTCTTCAATTTAAACGTTCTTAAATTTTTCTCTTCATCTGCAGGAACCTCATTCCTTTGTTAAAAGTTATAGAAAATTTGGGCCGGTGAAATAGCTTAGCGGCGTAAGCGCCTGTCTAGCAAGCGCGAGGGCCCGAGTTCGACTCCCGGAACCCACATACGAAAAAAGGGCCGGTGATATCGCTCAGCGGCACGGGCGCCCGCTGGTGCGTGAGGTCCTGAGGTCGACCCCCGGTACCCACACAAAAAAAAAAAAGTTATAGAAAATTCATGAGCTTTCTAAACTGATTATAAAATGTCTCAGAAATGTGTAAAAGAGGGGAAATATGCCAAGAATATACTGAGCAGCCTCCTACACCCAAGTCAAACAAACCTGCAGTCAGGTCTGTGTCCCCATTCCAGAAGAAGGGAAGGCCAGAGTCTGAAAATCTGAACATCCCTAAGGGTCCAGCTTAACACATTCCAAAGAGAAGTTACTGTGCAGCACTTGGCATAAAGGCTCCCAGGTACCTGACAATTAAAGAAATTACTTACTAGTGCCATCTTAGATGTTTTTGTGAGATAATCCATTATGCTTTCCTTTCCCTGGAAATGCAATTATTTCAACCACGATAACAAAAGTTTTTGCAAAGTGTGCTTATGTCAAAGTAAATATTATTTACTATTGAAAGCATCTTCTCTTTCTTGGACTAATATTCTCAAGGTAAAGCAAAATGATCAAACATGCTTGAACCTTCTACACAATACAGGTAATGTTGAATTAGAAGAAACATTTTAAGTCTCCATTTCCTTTCTATAAAGGACGATATCTAGTCTGCCTTCTTCATATTGAAGACTCCAAGTGAAATGTGTACATGAAATGCCTAGCTTAAAAAAAAAAGGCTATATATACTCTTAGAAAGAAAATGATACAGACAGCTTGGGGTTCAGTGTTTTCTATAGTGTGTGTTTTAGAACATCTGGATACAAGAAGATGTTATGAAGAAACAGAATTGGTTTGGTGGGCAAATAAATTGAAAAATCCTGAGTTAAATAAAGCTATAAAGGTTCTATACATGAGGACTTCTAAGAGCGAGCCCACAGCACACACGTTCTATGAACACCAGGAAGAAGGGGGAAGGAGGGAGAGAGTAGTACATGCGGTATCTCCAAAATACAGAATCTGTGTTTGTAGAACATCCTGTAGGAGTCATACTGCCTAACACATACTTTGGGAAATTAGCTGGACTAGATTACTGCTAATGACTCTTTACACAATAAAAATTATAAAACTAGGTTTTTACAATCTATTTGGAATTAACTAATATCCTAGTCATAATTAAACTATTCTTATTTTACTTCTAACATAATTTTGCAAGGAATTTACAATGATTTAATTTGAAGAGTTCTCTTTAAAAACTGATCATAAACTCCAAGGATTAAGTTTGATTCCTAAAAGGTCTGTTGTCCTTTAATGTTGCTCTCTGGAATTAGTTAACAAGGACATATATGGAGAGGTCTGGAATTTAGGAAGAGTTGGTGTCCATCTTTCGAGTAACATCTTCATGTGACTTACTCCAAAGTATTTAAACTCCTCTTGACATTCAGCACTTCTCATAGATTTCTCTCCCCAACAGATTTGTTTTACCTAAATCATGTCACTTGAACTTCAATTTAATGCTTTGTGACCAATCTTAACTGTAGTTGAGGACTGCAGAGTTTTGATCCAAGACTCAGAGGACTGAGCAGTGCAATACCCTTGCTGTTACTTCAGCTCTAGCATCATTCTTTGGCTTCAGTGTGTCAGTTTCTGCCCTGCTGCCCCTGTTTCACTAATTGTTTTGATAAGCTGGCTACAAACTCAGGCTGAGCACCCAGCTTTGCATTTTTTTTTTCTTGTTAATCTTTCTCTTGCATTGTGCTCTTGCATTCTGCACATGTTAGTTGCTTGTAGACATTTCTGTGATTGCTCACATCTAAAAATATTACCTGTACTGACATCTTCTGATACTTTGCTCGGCTTACTTTCACATTAATTATTCCTTTGTAAAAATACTTTCTGGCACTCAGAGTACTACACTGCCATAAAAAAGAAAATCTGAGGCATTCGTAGGTAAACGGATGTAACTTGAGAACATAATGTTAAGTGAAATAAGTCAGACACCCAAGCTCAAATATTGCATGGTTTCTCTTATATGAGAAACGCTATATTATACACACACACACACACACACACACACACACACAAAGAACACAATAGATAAACAGAAAGTAGGGAAGAGTTTAAATACTTCCCCAAATTGTACATTGTGATGTTTTAAAAATATTTCAATATATATGCTAAGTTGTTTCATTTATACTAAAAGTTTATCTCAGTTCCTCATAAAGAAAGTTTGTGTTACCTCTTTTTTTGCAAGAATCTTTTTGGTTTATGTACAGTAATGAGTAACTACTTTGAAGATAATGATACACAGTGTAATAACTATTGTTACTTTCTTATTATCTGGTTATGCAAATGTTTTATTTTTTCATACAATTAAAAAAAAAACCCAAATACTCTCTGGGTTCTTCCTCGTTCTCCAATTGTTTGCATGTTGTTTACCTTTTCCTTTAGTTGGGCACATCTTCCATAAGGTTTCACTCATTTCCCATACTTGCTTTAAATTGATCTCACTCTGGAGTCAAATTTTCCATTTGTTTCCTGCCCTTCAGTGCAATTATGATTTTCTTTAGTACAACCATCCCTGACACGAAGTGTGGTTGAAAAAATACTGTGAATGTTTAAAAAACAGTAAAAGATACATTGCCATTAATCCCAGTCAATATACTTCTCTCTCTGAACACACTTATCTCGTTCTTGCCACTTTCTGAAGCAGTTCTGAAAGTCCTCTTTGTGTCTTTAGTTGTGCTGTCATAGCTCCCTCCGTGTCCTAAATTAATCCCAAACATTTAACTTTCGTGGTCATGCAGACATACGCAGTGCCAAATCTAGTGAATACAGTGGATGAAGACACACTGTAATGTTTTTATTTGACAGGAATTGCCAAAAACATTTTGAATTGATTCAGGACATGAAGGATGAGATAAATGTATTCAAAGTGGGGGCATATTTGGAGCATTTTGAGGAGGGTTTAAAAGGAATGTGTCTTTTACTGTAATAAATTTTTAAAATTTAAATATACACTATGTTTTGATCAGATCTTGTATCCTAAGAAAGTCATACCCCTTTATTTTATGTACTAGTGATATATGGGCATTTCTCTGATCATCCCGACCTGAGGGTCATTTGACTAATGTTTGTTTCTAACACAAGACAGCATGCTCCATGAAAGCAAGGATCACATTGGCAGACTCTCCATTATATCCTCAGTGCCCTGATACAGAAGATACTCCATAAACATTTTTGGAATGAGTAATGGGCTACTCTTAATTTTGTACTTAGGAACAACTATAATAAAGATGCAATAAAAGAAATTAATCTTTAGAAAAAACTTGTATGATATACTCAAAAGAAAACGTTTTGAGTAGTTCTTAGACTTTCCATAATATTGGTGTTATTATATTTATTTGCTTCAAGAGTATTCGAATAATTGAGCTGAAGAACGTTGTCCTAAAATTTAACATAATACAAGAAGTCAAAACATAAAGGAATACGAAGGAGCTTTGTGAAATCTGGCTCAGAATTTTAGGCAGCCCAGGCATCTCACACTCACGTACCAGGAAGGGGCATCTAGGACTTCGCAACCTGTGATGCAAACGGCCCCATCTCACAGTATCACAAGGGCCTTTCTGGAATGGAATAGTATGCATCTCTAAAGATCTCAAAATGACACTAGAATTCAAACGCCCATTAGTATGCTTTTTAAATAACACAGTATTTTTTTTAATTTTAAAGAGAAGAAAAAACAAAACAAATCAAAAAAGAACAAATTTTCAAAACAACATAATAGGAGGGTAACAATGGTTAATGCATTACGTATTATTATCTTTAAGTTAGTTATTCAGGATACCAGATATTAGCATTCAATTGTCCAAACATTGGCACAAACCTTACTCTTCAATGAACTAAGTAAAATTGGTAGTGTATCTATCTTAACCATCTTATATATATACAATTTTTTTTCCTTTCCCTTCTTTCTTTTCCCTATTCCCGTCTCTCTTTCCTTTTGACCAGTTTCTTTTCCATTCACCATGTCTATTGTAATCTTGGATCTTATTTACTCTTTCAGTTTCTCATACTAGAGAGACAATACGATGCTTACACATGTGCGTCCGGTTTATTTCACTTATGAGTATTTTCTTGAGTTGCATTCATTTACCTATCAAAGTCTCCAGTTTATCCTTCTTTATGGCTGAATAGTACTCCATTGTATAAAAATACCACATCTTTCTTATCCATTCCTCAGTTGATGGGCATTTGGATTGTTTCCAAGATCTGGCTATTACAAATTGTGCTGTTATAAACATGGATGCACATATATCGCTGTGGTACGATGTTTTTTTTTTTTTTTTTTTTTTTTTTTGTGGGTACCAGGGGGTCGACCTCAGGACCTCGAGCGCCAGAAGGCGCCGGTGCCGCTGAGCGATATCACCGGCCCCTTTTCTCGTATGTGGGTTCCAGGAGTCGAACTCGGGCCCTCGCGCTTGCAAGGCAGGCGCTTAAGCCGCTGAGCCATCTCACCGGCCCGGTACGATGTTTTTAATGCTTCTAGGAAGATACCCAGAAGGGGAATAGCTGGGTCAAATGGGACCTCCAATCCTAGTTTTTTGAGGAATCTCCACACTGATTTCCACAGTGGCTATACCAGTTGACACTCTTACCAACAGTGGAGAAGGGTTCCTTTTTCCCCACAGCCCCTCCAGCATTTGTTATTGGTTGATTTCTTGATAATAGCCATTCTTTCTGGGGTGAGATGGTATCTCAGTGTTGTTTTAATTTGCATCTCTCGCATGACTAGTGATGTTGCACATTTTTTTGTATATTTATTTGCCATTTGTATTTCTTCATCTGAGAAGTATTTATTCATCTCAGATGCCCATTTTTGGATTGGGTCTTTAAATTTGGGAGGTCTGATTTTTTTGAGTTCTTTATATGTTCTCGATAGTAATCCTTTGTCTGAGGAACAGCTGGCAAACATTTTTTCCCACACTGTGGGTTGTCTCTTCACTCTGTTGGTGGTTTCTCTTGCTGTGCAAAAGCTTTTTAATAAGATGAGATCCCAGTTGTTGATTCTTTGTGATAGTTCCTGTGCGGTTGAGGTTTCATTCATAAAGTCTCTGCCTACACCAATGTCTTCAAGGGTTTTACCTGTCCTACTTTCCAGGAGATTTAATGTTTCTGTTTTAATATTTAGATCTCTGATCCATTTTGAATTTAGTTTAGTGCATGGTGAAAGATATGGGTCTAGTTTTAATCTTCGGCATGAATAACACAGTATGTTTTTATAAACACTGTTAGAATCCAGTTTTGGAAATGTTGAAAGGAACAATACTTCAGTATTTCCTTTCTTGAGTTCTGAATAAACAGATTACAGAAATGTTGACAGAGGATAAAACATCATCTTTAATACTGATGTAGATAATAATTTAGTATGTAGATTATTTCTGTAAGCAATTGAGTTTCTCCGTGAGGTTCAGTTTTATCACTAGACTTACTTTCCACAGCCCGGTCACAGACAGTGCTGGGCAAAACAGGCCTATCCATCGGGAGCTCCTGCCAGAGAGACATGGACAGGAAGACGTGGGTCACCAGCTCTCCCTCTGGACAAATCACCTTCAAGGGGCAAATGAAGGGTACAGGGTATAAAAGGTGCAAAGGCTCATCTGTTTATGTCCAGATTCTTCTCTGAAGCTAACCAATTAGGTAAAAAAAAAAAAAAAAGGAAGTGGGTGATGGAGAGAGAAGAGTACCCAGGAGTATTATATTTCAGGAGGCGGAGTGAACCTTGCCAGGCAGGTGCTGTGCCGCTGAGCTATATCCCCGGCCCCAAGAACACAATTCTTTTAAGTCTAACATCCCTTTAAACTGCTATGGATTAGATGTGAATTCATTTTTCACATCTGTAAAAAAAGAAATAGCAATATTTGCTCTGAGTGTAATAAACAGTGTCATTATAAATATCTACCAGAATGAGGCTATAAAAAGGGTCTTTCAAACTACAGAATACAATGTAAATCAAACTAATAGTAGTAATAATAGAACGCACAGAAAAATATTAGCCTAACTTTTTGGAAAGGCTTAAAAACCCTGGGGGTATGACAATTGAGTTTTCAACTAAAAAAGCTTTGAGACAGTGGGTGAAATACTTAAGTATACACTTTCTCTAAAAGGAGGTGTCTATGAGGTCACATGTTATAACAATAAAAAGCTCTACTTATATTTCTATAGAAGACCTGTACTCTGTTTTCAAGATACAGAATTGCTTAGGTCCTCAGTAAGCTGCTGCTATATACTAAACAGCTAAAAATTCTACACTACAAAAAATATAGTTTGATGTTCAGTCTCTTTCTCACACATATTTAGAGGTAAATGAATAACAAAACAAAGCCAGTAGTAATAAGGAATCCATGTCTGATAATGTTAGATTCACTGGATTAGGTTTTATGATGGTTATTTTTCTCCTTTAACTTAAAAGCTCAAGATATCTATTTTAAAAATGATTTACCTACGAATCTGTATTCATAGTATTTTTTTGTCTATGAATACAGGATGAGATGAAGAATAAAATCCAGACAGTCAATAGAAAAAAAAAATCGACCTTTGACATTTACATATTGAGAATTTCAAGTCCCAGATATTTTTGGTTGAAAATGACTTTGTGATATCTGTCATTATTCATATACTATTAAAGTTTTTAAATACTAATTTGATAACATGTCTTGACAGGTTTGATACGTCCAAAATGAACTATCACTTCACCTTCTTCTAACCTTTTCTTCTTACATTTTTAAAATGACAATGTTTTGAAGAATATTTAGTTCTACTTAAATACTGCCACCTTTATTATCAAGTTTTTCACTTTATTCAGTAGAGTATTTTCTAATATGGGGGAATGCTTGTGCCATCTACTGGACAAACATGTATTACTACTTTGTCAGAGGAACCATACTTTAGTGTTCCCTCTAAAACGCAACTTAGAAACAAAATCTGCCCCTTTCTTCCCTTAAGTTGGATCAGTATAATAAATTAGTACATTTTCCACAAACACTAATATACATTATTTTAAATAACTACATACTTTCATCTTGATGGAATCATTTCATTGCTATACATTTATAGGTTATCAAGGGTATAAAGAGGTAGAAATATGTAGTTGAGGAACCAGAGGTGTAGCTCCATGGTAGGATGTGTGCTAAGCATGCTCAAGGTCTGGGGTTAGGCCCCAGCAACAATAAAACTGTATCAGCAATATCAAAAATATTGTTGGAAGAAAACAGGTAAGTAAAAGCATCCATTTAAAAATTCCAGGTCCTATTTGTTGCTGTTGTTGTTGTTCCTTCTCTTCTTTACCGTTTTTTTTTTTTTTTTTCATTTCTTATTGTAAAGAGAAAAGAAAATAAATAACAATAAAACAGAGTTTCAAAACAGGTAAGAGAGTTACAATAATTAATACATTGCGCATTGCTGTCTTTGTAGTAGTTATTCAGAGTACAAGACATAGGCATGGTATCTTGTCCAAACAATATTAGCACAAACCTTTCTTTTCTATGAACTAAGAGAAATTAGCTGTGTAACTATCTTAATTATCTTGTGTATAAATATATTTTTTCATTTTCCCTTTCCCCCATCAAAGTTTGTCTTTTCTTTTGAATAGTTTCTTCCCAATTCACAATATCTATTGTACATTTTGGATATTATTTACTCATTCAGTTTCTCACACTAGTGAGACAATACAATGCTTACACACTTGGGACTGATTAACTTATGAGTATGAACTCAAGTTGCATCCATTTACCTATAAAAGTCTCCAGTTTATACTTCTTTATGGCAGAGTAGTACTCCATTATATAAAAAAACCACCAACTTTTTATCTATTCCTCAGTTGATGGGCATTTGGGTTGTTTCCAAGATTCAGCTATTACAAATTGTGCTGCTACAAACATGGGTGCACATATGTCGCTGTGGTATGGTATTTTTAATTCTTCTGGGAAGATACCCAGAAGGGGAATAGCTGGGTTGAATGGGACCTCTAATCCTAGCTTTTTGAGGAATCTCCAGACTGATTTCCACAGACGTTGTACCAGTCTACACTCCCACCAACAGTGGAGAAGGGTTCCTTTTCCCCCACAGCCCCTCCAGCATTTGTTATCGGTTGATTTTTTGATGATGGCCATTCTTTCTGGGGTGAGATGGAATCTCAGTGTTGTTTTAATTTGCATCTCTCAAATGACCAATGATGTGGAACATTTTTTCATGTATTTATTTGCCATTTGTATTTTTTCATCTGAGAAGTGTGTATTCTACTCAGATGCCCATTTTGGATTGGGTCTTAGAAATTGGGGGGGGCTGAATGTTTTCAATTCTTTATATGTTTTAGATAGAAGTCCTTTGTCTGAGGGACAACTGGTTATAATCTTTTCCCACTCGGTGGGTTGTCTTTTCACTCTGTTGGTGATTTCTTTTGTTGTACAAAAGCTTTTCAATAAGGTGAGAGCCCATTTGTTGATTCTTTGTAATATTTCCCTTGCAGTCTGGGTTTTGTTCATGATGTCTCTGCCTACACCTATGTCTTTGAGATTTCTACCTATTTTCTCTTGCAGTAAATTTAGTGTTTCTATTTTAACATTTAGATCTTTGATCCATTTTGACTTTAGTTTAGTGCATGGTGATAGACATGGGTCTAGTTTTGGTCTTCTGCATATGGAAAGCCAATTTTTCCAGCACCATTTATTAAAGAGGCTGTCTTTCTTCCAGTGAACATGTTTTGCTCCTTTGTCAAAGATAAGGTGGCTAAGTGTGTTTGGAGTTGTGTCTGCATCTTCTATTCTGTTCCACTGATCCTCAGGCCTGTTTTTTTTTTTTTTTTTTTTTTTTTTTTGCCAATACCATCCTGATTTTATCAAGTAGCTTTGTAGTATAATTTCAGGTCTGGGATTGTGATGCCCCCTCACTTGCCTTTGTTGCCCAGAACTGCTTTTGCTATTCTAGGTCTTTACTGGTTCCAAATGAATTTTAGGAGTGTTTTCTCTAAATCTGTGGGGTATGCTAATGGTATTTTGATTGGGATTGTATTAAATCTGTATAGCAGTTTTGGGAGTAGAACCATTTTCACTGTTGTTTCTTCCTATCCAAGAGCAAGGGATATCTTTCTATTTTCTGACATCCTCTTCAGTCTCCTTGAGGATACTGTAATTTTCACTGTACACATCTTTTACATACATCTTTTGTTAGATTGATTCCTATTGCATTTTTTGATGCTATTACAAAAGGTGCTTTCCCTAATTTCTCTGTGAGTTTGTTGCTTGTGTATAGGAATGCTACTGATTTTTGAGTGTTGACTTTTATCCCACTACACTGCTAAATATGGATATTAAATATACAAGTATTTTGGTGGAGTTTTTGGGGTCTTCTATGTAGAGTATATTATGTCATCAGCAAATAATGATAATGTAACTTCCTCGTTTCCTAGCTTTATTCCTTTTTTTTTTTTTCTTGTCTAATTGCTCTGGCTAATGTTTCCAGAACTATGTTGAATAGGAGTGGTGACAGTGGACATTCTTGTCTTGTTCCTGATTTTAGAGTGAAAGCTTTCAGTTTTTGACCATTTAAGATGATGTTGGGCCGGTGAGACGGCTCAGCGGCTTAAGCGCCTGCCTTGCAAGCGCGAAGGCCCGAGTTCGACTCCCGGAACCCACATACGAAAAAGGGGCCGGTGATATCGCTCAGCGGCACGGGTGCCTGTTGGCGCGTGAGGTCCTGAGGTCGTCCCCCCGGTACCCACAAAAAAAAAAAAAAAAAAAAAAAAAAAAAAAAAAAAAAAAAAAAGATGATGTTAGCTGTTGGTTTGTCATAGATGGCTTTTACAAGATTGAGGAAAAAAACCATCTATTCCAATTTTCTGTAGAGTTTTTATTATGAATGGGTGTTGGACTTTGTCAAACTCTTTTTCTGTATCTATTGAGATGATCATGTGATTTTTGTCTTTGGTTCTGTTGATATGGTGTATTACATTTATTGATTTGCATATGTTGAACCATCCCTGGGATGAATTGTACCTGGTCATGATGTATAATCTTCTTGATAATTTGCTGTATTCTGTTTGCCAGTATCTTATTAAGGATTTTTGCAGCTATGTTCATTAGGGAGATTGGCCTGTAATGTTCTTTTTTGGTTGGGTTCTTCTCTGGTTTTGAAATCAGGGTAATACTTGCTTCCAGGAATAATTTTGGAAGTACTACTTCCCTTTCAATTTCTTTAGAGTTTTAGCATTAGTGGCATTAGTTCTCTAAATTTGTTGTAGAATTCAACAGTGAACCTGTCAGGGCCTGGGCTTTTGTTGGTAAATTTTTAATTACATTTTCAATTTCATTGGCTGATATTGGTTTATTAGAATTTTTATATCTTCTTGATTCAGTTCTGGCAATTTGCCTGTGAATAGTAATCTGCCCATTTCTTCTACGCTTTCCATCTTACTAGAATACAGGTTCTCATAGTAGGTACTGATGATGATCTGGATTTCTGTGGGATCCACTGTGATTTCCCCCTTTTCACTCCTAAATGCTTGGATTTGTGTTTTCTCTTCCTTCTTTTTGATGAGGTTTTATCAATTTTACTTATTCTTTCAAAGAACAAATTTTCAATTCATTGATTCTTTGTATTGTTTTTCTTAGTCTCTATTGCATTAATTTCTGCTCTTATCTTTATAATTTCCTCCCTTGTACAAGCTTTGGGTTTGATTTGTTCTTTTTCTAGAAGTCTGAGTTTCAACATTAGGTTGTTTATTTAAGCTCTTTCTGTTTTCGTGATGTGTGAGTTCATCACTATAAATTTCCCTGGCAGGATCGCTTTCATTGCATCCCGTAAGTTTCAGTATGTTGTTCCGCATTGTCATTTAATTGTATATACTATTTCATTTAGGCTTTAATTTCCTCTGTGACCCACTGGTTGTTCAGAAGGGTGTTGTTTAATTTCCATGTGTTTATGTAGTTTTCTGATTTCCTTTGTCATTGATTTCGAGTTTCATTGCACTATGGTCAGATAGCATGCATGGGATGATTTCAATTCCTCTACATTCACTTAAACATGTTTTGTGGGCTAGTATGTGGTCTATTTTGGAGAACATCCAATGTGTAGCTGAGAAGTGTATTCTGATGTTTTGGGGTGGAATACTCTGCAGAACATCTACCAAGTGCATTTGTTCACAGGCTTGGTTTAATTCCAATATTTCTTTGTTGATTTTTGTCTAGTTCATGTGTCTATTTGTGAGAGTGGGGTATTAAGTTCCCCCACTACAATTGTGTTAGTGCTTATTTGGTTTTTCATGTCTTTTAATATTTGCTTTATGTAGCTGGGTGATCCTGTGTTTGGTGCATAAATATTTATGATTATTATCTCCTCTTCTTGGAGTTTTCCCTTAACAAGTATGTAGTGATCTTCTTTGTCTCTTTTGATCAGTTTGGGCTTAAAGTTTGCATTGTCTGCAAATAGAATAGCTACCACTGCTTTTTTCTGGGTTCTTATGGCACAGAAAATTGTTTTCTATCCTTTGATTTTTAGCCTATGATTTTAACCTCATCAAAAAGAAGGAAGAGAAAACACAAATCCAAGCATTTAGGAGTGATAGGCTAAAAATCCAAGGCATTTAGGAGTGACAGTGATATATTTTTTGGGTTAAATATGTTTCTTTTTTTTTTTTGTGGGTACCGGGGGGTCGACCTCAGGACCTCATGCGCCAACAGGCACCCGTGCCACTGAGCGATATCACCGGCCCCTTTTTCGTATGTGGGATCTGGGAGTCGAACTCGGGCCCTCGCGCTTGCAAGGCAGGCGCTTACGCCACTGAGCCATCTCACCGGCCCTAAATATGTTTCTTGAATACAGCATATTGTTGGATCTTGCTTCTTGATCCATTCTGCCAGTCTGTTTCTTTTGATTGGTGAGTTGAGACCATTTATGTTGATGGTTATAACCGATATGTTTTGGCTTTTCTTTTTCATGTTGTTTGCCTGTAATTTGTACCCTTTCTCCTCTGTTTAATTGCTTGCCCTGCCTGGCTGCTTCTTCCTATTGGTGTTCATGTGTTTGTGGTCTTTATTATCTCTTTCTAATATGTCCTTCGAAGGACTGTGCAGAGCTGATTTGGTGGTCATAAATTTCTTCAGTTGTTCTTTGTCATTGAAGTATCTTATTTCTCCATTAATTTTGAAAGATAGTTTTGTGGGGTACATCAATCTGGGTTGAAAACTGTTTTCCTTTGAGACTTCAAATACCTCACTCCAAGCTCTCCTTGGTTTGAGGCTTTGTATTGAGAAGTTTGCTGTGATTCTGATGGGCTTTCCTTTATAAGTGATCTGTTTATTTTCTCTAGCTGCTTTTAATATTTTGTTCTCAGGCTGAATTTCTGGAATCTTGATCATTATATGCCTTGGTATAGATTTATTTTGGTCATGGCTATTTGGAGTTCTACATGCTTCATTTATTAGTATGTCAAATTCTTTATCCATTTTTGGGGAGTTTTCTGCCATTATTTCTGTGAAGAGGTTTTTAATGGCTTTTGCACTATCTCCACCTTTCTCCCTGATTCCAGTCAATCTCACGTGGTTCTTCTTTGCTTCATCCTATAGCCTTTGGATTGATTTTTCATGGTCTCTTGCTATTTTTAAGATATCTTTCTTTTCCTGATCACTAGTCATGTTCCTGTCTTTTAGATCTGATATTCTATCCTCACCATCATTCAATCTGCTGTGTATACTTTTTAAATTAATTAATTTATTTTTTAAAGACAACAAGTAAACATTCTCATGTATTAACAAACTCAAGCGTTAGAGAATGTACAAATACCTTTTGCAGAAAAACATTACTCAGTATAAGATTAAGCCATGTAAAAGCTAGGTAAAAATAGAAGACTAAGGAATGGAATAATCACAGTGAAATTGCATTTTCATACTAGGGAGACAATACGATGTTTAAAAATGTGTGTCCGGTTTATTTCACTTGTGAGTATTTTCTCGAGTTGCATCCATTTACCTATAAAAGTTTCCAGTTTATCTTTCTTTATGGCTGAGTAGTACTCCACTATATAAAAATACCACATCTTTTTTAGCCATTCCTTGGTTAATGGACATTTGGGTTGTTTCCATGATCTAGCTATTACAAATTGTGTTGCTACAAACACGGGTGCACATATATCACTGTGGTACGTTTTTAATTCTTCTGGGAAGATACCCAGAAGGGGAATAGCTGGGTCAAATGGGACCTCCAATCTAGTTTTTTGAGGAATCTCCACACTGATTTCCACAGTGGCTGCACCAATCAACACTCCCACCAACAGTGGAGAAGGATTCCTTTTTCCCCACAGCCCCTCCAGCATTTATTAGTTGACTTTTTGATTATAGCCATTCTTTCTGGTGTGAGATGGAATCTCAGTGTTGTTTTAATTTGCATCTCTCGAATGACCAGTGATGTTGAACATTTTTTCATATATTTATTTGCCATTTGTATTTCTTCATCTGAGAAGTGTTTATTCATCTCAGATGCCCATTTTTGGAGTGGGTCTTTAAATTTGGAAGGTCTGATTTTTTTGAGTTCTTTGTATGTTCTCGATAGTAATCCTTTGTCTGAGGAATAGCTGGCAAACATTTTTTCCCATGTTGTGGGTTGTCTCTTCACTCTGTTGGTGGTTTCTCTTGCTGTGCAAAAGCTTTTTAATAAGATGAGATCCCAGTTGTTGATTCTTTGTGATAGTTTCTGTGCCACTGGGGTTTTATTCATAAAGTCTTTGCCTACACCAATGTCTTCAAGGGTTTTACTTATGCTATTTTCCAGGAGATTTAATGTTTCTGTTTTAATATTTAGTTCTTTGATCCATTTTGAATTTAGTTTAGTGCACGGTGAAAGATATAGGACTAATTTTAATCTTTGGCATGTGTAGAGCCAGTTTTTCCAGCACCATTTATTAAAGAGGCTATCTTTCTTCCAGTGAATGTGTTTGGCACCTTTGTCAAAGATAAGGTGGCTTAGTATGTCTGGAGTTGTTTCTGCATCTTTTAATCTGTTCCACTGATCTTCGGGTCTGTTTTTTTGCCAATACCACACTGTTTTTATCACAGTAGCTTTATAGTATAATTTCAAATCAGGGATTGTGATGCCCCCTGCCTTGCTTTTGTTGCCCAGAATTGCCTTTGCTATTCTAGGTCTCTTCTGGTTCCAGATGAATTTTAGGATTGTTTTCTCTAATTCTGTGAGATATGTTGTTGGAATTTTGATCAGAATTGCATTAAATCTGTATAACAATTTTGGAAGTATGGCTATTTTCACCATATTGGTTCTTCCGACCAAAGAGCAAGGGTTATCTTTCCATTTTCTGATATCCTCTTCAATCTCCTTTTTCAGAGTACTGTAGTTTTCAGTGTAGAGGTCTTTTACTTCCTTTGTGAGATTGATTCCTAGGTATTTCATTTTTTTAGATATGATTGTGAAAGGTGTTGTTTCCCTAACTTCTCTCTCAGTGAGCTTGTTATTCATGTACAGGAAAGCTATTCATTTTTGAGTGATGACTTTGTATCCAGCTACACTACTGAATTTGCTTATTAAATCTAGCAATTTTTTAGTGGAGTTTTTGGGGTCTTCTACATAGAGTATCATGTCGCCTGCAAATAATGATAATTTAACTTCTTCCTTTCCAATCATTATTCCTTTTATTTCTTTCTCTTGTCTAATAGCTCTGGCTAAAGTTTCCAGGACTATGTTGAATAAGAGTGGGGACAGTGGACATCCTTGTCTTGTTCCTGATTTTAGAGAGAAGGCTTTCAGTTTTTGTCCATTTAGTATGATATTGCCTGTTGGTTTGTCATAGATAGCTTTTATCAGATTAAGATAAAGACCATCTATTCCAATTTTCTGTAGGGTTTTTATCATGAATGGGTGCTGGACTTTGTCAAAAGCTTTTTCTGCATCTATTGAGATGATCATATGATTTTTGTCCTTGGTTCTGTTAATATGGTGTATTACATCTATTGATTTACGTATGTTGAACCATCCCTGCATCCCTGGGATGAATCCAACTTGGTCATGGTGCATAATCTTGATGATTTGCTGCATTCTGTTTGCCAGTATCTTATTGAGGATTTTTGCATCTATGTTCATTAGGGAGATTGGTCTGTAGTTCTCTTTCTTAGTTGGGTCCTTCTCTGGTTTTGGAATCGGGGTAATGCTTGCTTCCAGGAATGAATTTGGGAGTATTGCTTCCCTTTCAATTTCATTAAAGAGTTTGAGGAGTACTGGCATTAAATCTTCCCTAATTTCTTGTAGAATTCAGCGGTGAATCCATCAGGGCCCGGGCTTTTCTTTGCTGGGAGGTTTTTAATTACATCTTCGATTTCATTGATTGTTATTGGTTTATTTAGGATTTTTATGTCTTCTTGGTTGAGCTTTGGTAATTAACATGTATCTAGGAATCTGTCCATTTCTTCTGCATTTTCCATCTTATTAGAATACAAGTTTTCAAAGTAGGTATAGATGATTTCTGCAGGGTCCGTTGTGATATCACCCTTTTCATTCTTAATTGCGAGGATTTGAGTACTTTCTTTCCTTTTTTTAATAAGGTTGGATAAGGGTTGTCGATTTTATTTAATCTTTCAAAGAACCAACTCTTTGATTCGTTGATTCTTTGTATTGTTTTTTCAGTCTCCAATACGTTAATTTCTGCTCTGATCTTTATAATTTCCTCTCTTGTACGAGCTTTTGGCTTGGCCTGCTCTTCTTTTTCTAGAAGTTTGAGGTTCACCATTAGGTTGTTTATTTGTACTTGTTCTGTTTTCCTGATATAGGTATTTAATGTTATAAATTTCCCTCATAGGACTGCTTTCATTGTATCCCATAAGTTCCGGTATGTTGTACTGTCGTTATCATTCAGTTGCAGAAACTGTCTAATTGCTTCTTTAATTTCATCTGTGACCCATTGGTTGTTCAGTAGGGTGCTATTTAATTTCCATGTGTTTAGGTAGCTCTTGTGGTTTCTTTTGCCATTGATTTCCAATTTCATTGCACTATGGTCTGATAATATACATGGGATAATTTCAATTCCTTTGCATTTACTTAAGCAGGTTCTATGAGCTAGTATGTGGTCTATTTTGGAGAATGTCCCATGTGTAGCTGAGAAGTATGTGTATTCTGATGTTGTGGGGTGGAACACTGTAGACATCGACTAAGTCCATTTGTTCCAAAGTTTGGTTCAGTTGTAATATTTCATTGTTGATTTTTTGTCTAGTTGATCTGTCTTTTTGTGACAGTGGAGTATTGAGATCCCCCAATACAATTGTATTAGTGTTTATTTGATTTTTCATGTCCATTAATATTTGTTTTATATAGTTGGGTGCACAGGTATTTGTTGCATATATGTTTATGATTATTATCTCTTCCTCTTGGATTGCTCCCTTTATAAGGATGTAGTGACCTTCTTTATCTCTCTGAATCATTCTTGGATTGAAATTCACTTTGTCTGCAAAAAGAATAGCTACCCCTGCTTTTTTCTGGGTACCTGTCGCATGGAGTATTGTTTTCTATCCTTTGACTTTCAGTCTATGAATTTCTTTTTGAATTAAATGTGTCTCTTGTATACAGCATATTGTTGGATCTTGCTTCTTGATCCAATTTGCCAGTCTGTGCCTTTTGATTGGTGAATTGAGACCATTAACATTGATGGTTAAAACTGATATGTATTGACTCATCCTCGTCATGTTATTTTCTTGTTCTTGGCTCCCCCTCTTTTTATTAATTTTTTTTCCCTCCCTCTCTTTAATTTTTGCTCTGCCTGGTGGATTCCTTCTGTTGGGGTTTCTGGAGTTGTAGTCCTTGTTATCCCTTTCTAGAATGTCCTTCAAAACATTTTGGAGTGCTGGTTTGGTGGTTATAAATTTTCTCAGATGTTCTTTGTCATGGAAGTATTTTATTTCTCCATCAGTTTTGAAAGATAGTTTTGCAGGGTACATCAATCTGGGTTGAAGATTATTTTCCTTTAGAACTTGAAATACATCATTCCAAGCTCTTCTTGACTTGAGGGTTTGTGCTGAAAAGCCTGCTGTGATTCTGATGGGCTTTCCTTTATAGGTGATTTGTTTCTTTTCTCTAACAGCTTTTAAGATTGTACTCTTATTTTGAATTTCTGGAATCTTGACTATGATATGCCTGGCTAAAGATTTTTTTTTAATCGTGGCTAATTGGAGTTCTATAAGCCTCACTTATCTGAACGTCAAATTCTTTTTCTCTACCAGGGAAATTTTCTGTGATAATGTCTGTGAACAGTGTTCTGATGTCATTTATGCTATCTCCTGCTTTTTCATTGACTCCAATCAATCTTACATTATTCTTCTTTACATCATCTAGCAGCTTCTGGAGTGATTTTTCATTGTCCCTTACTATTTTTAAGAATTCTTTCTTTTCATGATCACTAATTGCAAGCCTGTCTTCTATATCTGAGATCCTGTCCTCACATTGGGTTAGTCTGCTACAAATACTTTCAATGGAATTTTTGTTCTCCTGGGTATCTGCTGGAATCTGCTTTATGGAGTCCATTTCTTTCCTATGCTGAGCATTCATGGCTTCCATCATTTTCTTAAGCTCATCTATTTTTTTTTGTCTGTGTCTGCTCTAGTGTCCTTAAGCATGGTCTTCATTGTGGACATTATCTCTGCAGTTATCTGAGAAATTATTTCTGATTTAAGTTTTTCCAGAGCCTCATTCAACTGCTTTGTTGTTACCACTTCAGAGATGTCAGATGGGTGGCTTTCGGTTTGTCCCACCTCACTGCCCCCTGGGTTTGCCTTTGGTGAACTGGATGTGTGGGGTTGCATCTTGTTTAAGTGTCGTCTCATTTTCTTTTTTTTTCTTTAGTTTAATTCCTGGGGTGCTGTTTGTAAATTGCCTACGGTAGGTTGCTTTATTGCTAGTATTTCAAACTCTTTAGGAGATGGCTACTTCTCTGAGGTATCTTCCAGGTGTAGCTTATTTTTGGGTTTTGAGCCTGCTGCAATATCCTACCTCTTCAATTTGTTGGAGATAAAAAGTTGCTGCCTGTTTGGCCCAGTCCTTGGTTCTTTGGTACTGTGCCACAGTATTTTCTGTGATCCTTAGACAATCTCAGTCTTGGAATACCAGGAAGAAAATTGCCAGTCAGTGTGTCCTCCTTGGCTGGTGCTTCTCTGTACCGCGGCGTCTTGCGTTCCCCCTCAGAGGTCCCCACTGCAGCCATGGATGGAGTGGCAGCTGCCCTGAGTTCTGAGCTCAGCTGCTGCCCCCCCCAACAATGGCGCCTGGCTAGTCACTCTCTTGTGCACCTGACGGCTGGGTGTCAGCACTCACCGCCAATGTGTCCTTCACGGCCGCTGTTTCTCTGTACTACGGAGTCTCGCGTTCCTCCGTGGAGGTCCCTGCTGGAGCCATGGATGGAGTGGCAGCCGCCCTGAGTTTCAAGTTCAGCTGCTGCCCCCACCAGAATGGTGCCTGGCTAGTCGCTCTCTCGCGCGTGGGACAGCTGGGCGTCAGCACTCACCGCTAGTCAGTGTGTCCTTCACGGCGGCTGCTTCTCTACACTGCTGCTTCTCGTGTTCCTCCGTGGGGGCCCCCGGGGGTACCGGCAGTCACCGTGTGTCCGCAGATTTGAACCGCTTCAGTCGTGTTGGGATTCCCGACACAGGGGAAAGGCGCCGGTGGCCACCTCCTTCTTTGTTGGGGTTTCTCTCTTCACTTTCTCCGTGGGCCCCAAACTGCACTTCAGATCTTTCCTGGGTCCATGGGAGCCACTTCCCTCTTTCTTGTCCTCCTCCAGTCACTACATTCCAGTGTCCGGACGGAGACTTTTGGAGAGGTTCTCTGCTTGCTTCTTACAGATCCGCCATCTTTTTCCGGAAGCCCCTGCTGTGTATACTTTCAATGGAGATTTTAATCTACTGCATTTCTGTTTGGATATGTTTCATTCATTCCATTTCTTGTCCATGTTTGGCATTCATGGTTTCCATCATTTTCCTGAACTCCTCTGTTTGTTTATCTGTGTCTGCTTTAATGTCTTTCATTTTGATAGTCATTGCTTTTTGCACCTTAGAGATTAGTTTTTCTATGACCTCTTCCATTTGTTTTTCACTTCTGCTATCATTTCAGGAAGTTCCATTTGTTGGTCTCTGATTTCCTCTATCTCTTTGTGCTCTGAACTTGTCCTGGGTGGGCTGGGCATTTGGGATTTCATTTTGCTTCTTCCTCTTGTTACTTTCTATTTTCTATTTTATTTTGTTTTCAGTGTTGATGCTTGTAGATTTCTTATGTTAGACAGCCTTATCACTGGTGTTGAGGCTTTCCTAGGAGGTGTCTGTTCCTCTGGATGTTTTCTAGATGTAGGTGGTTCTTAGTCTTTATGTCTGTCACAAGAACCTACCTTACCAATATATTAAGACTGAAGGGTTGCTGCTATCTATTTGACTTAGGGCCCATTCCTTTGGTACTCGACTATGATGATGGTTATGACCCCTTACAATCACATTATTGTCATACAGGGGGAAAAACTGGTTATAGCATGTATGACATCCTGGTTAAAGTAGTTCAATTGGCAATAACAACAGACTCAAGTACAGCCTGGCTACTGACAAACTGGTAACTATTAGCCTGAGATGTATAACTGTAGGAGGAAGGTTTACAGAAATATAATATAATCCAACTTATACCAGGAACTTGAATGCAATGATTTTCCAGTTCGTAGAGTGATTTTACCCTGTCGTGGGGTGGGGGGTTCAAGAGGATAGGGGGAAGGATTGCGAGATGAATGAGGTTAAATATAGTAGGAGCAAGGCTGGAGGGCACAGGATGATGATCCAGGTTTTGGGTAATTGTAGGACACAGGAGGGAAGGATTGGAGGAGAAGGCCTAGGAGTTCTAAAGGAACCAGAAAGAGAAGAGACAATGTTTATTCACATGAGAGTATCATAAATTCAAGCGAGATAGTTGACTAAAGAGAGGAAGAGGATGAGTAGAATAAAATAAAAAGAAAGGTTAGAGATCTAAATCATGAATGAGGGGCTGGTGAGATAGCTCAGCAGCGTAAGCACCTGCCTGGCAAGCGCGAGTTTCTGAGTTTGACTTCTGGTACCCACGTAAAGGAAAAAAGGGCCGGTGATATTGCTCAGCAGAACAAGTGCTTGCTGGCAAGCGCGAGGTCCTGAGGTCGACTCCCAGTACCCACATTAAAAAAAAAAAATCATGAATGAGAGAAAAGAAGAAAAAAAGAAAAAAAAAAAGAGGGCCGGTGAGATGGCTCAGCGGCGTAAGTGCCTACCTGGCAAGCGTGAGGGCCCGAGTTCGACTCCCGGAACCCACGTACGAGAAAAGGGCCGGTGATATCGCTCAGTGGCATGGGCGCCTGCTGGTGCATGAGGTCCTAAGGTCGACCCCCAGTACTCACAAAACAAACAAACAAACAAAAAAAAAACGAAAGAAAGAAAAGACAACAACAACAAAAAAAGAAAAACATTTTAAAAACCAGTATACAAAAATATCCTTACCAAAAAAACAACAACACACAGAGAGAAAAACAAAACAGGACAAAACAGAACAGGGAGAAAACAAGAAAAGAAAGGGCAAACAAACAAACAAGAAACAAACAATAAAAACAAATTGAAAAACAAAACAAAACACTAATCCAGCTGAATACCAAGAGGGAAACCAATCAGACAGAGAAAAATGAAAGTAGTGAAATTCCTCTAGTGTCTATAGTTCTGTAGTAGGTCCAAGTCTGATCCCAAAAATGTGTACTCTGGCCAAGACTGCAGGTGGATTTTTGCTGGGTTTGGGTCAATCTTTGTCTCTGAACTTAGGGGATGGGATTACTTTTCTGTGGCTGGAGTTCTCTCCAGTCATTTAGAAAAGGAAAAGAAAAAAAAAGAAAAGAAAGAAAAGAGAAGGGAGCAGCCCTACCCACCCGCTTCTCTTCCTCATGTCTTTGTCCCTAAGCACAACACTGGTTCTCCTAAGTTACCACCTGTTGGCTTGCATAGTTACTGTTGCATGGGACATTTCCACGCCTCTAGTCCTGCCTGTCCATCGTGTGCACCTTAGCCAGGGTCCTACTGTGTTGCTGGCGTTGCCGCAGGTTCCAGGCTCTGAGTCCCGCCAGTGGAGGGAAGGAGGGCAGATCTCAGACTTCTCCAGGGTCAGTGGAGGAAAGGAGGAGCCTATCTCAGACTCTTACACCAGCTGCCACCACCCCGAGGGCGATGGAGGAAGGCAGGCGCCGATCTGGGACTCTTCTCACCAGCCGCACTGTCCTGGGACAGTGGAGGAAGGGAGGAGTGGGAACTCACCCTCCTCTCGCCAGCTGCGCCTCCCGGGACCCCTGGTCCTAATTTTAAAATAAAAATAAGCAAAATCCTTCCTCTACTTAGACAGACTTGAACTATGTATGGTAGATGAATTTGTTGATCAAGATTTTTTAACAGACAATTAAAGAATTACAGCCAACCTGACGGTCAACTTAGATTTTTCTTAATAAGGAAAGGGTGGGGAAAAAAAAATTCTTGGAAGACAGTGACCTCTAAATCTCTCTTTCCTTCCTGTCTTTATGGTGGGCCAACCTAAATAGCAAAGAAATAAAAGGAAACTTGAGAATGTTCTGTTTCCATTAACAACATATGTTATGTTTTCCTAGGAAAATAAAATAGGAATCTTGCTTTTAAGATCCAGGCTGAAATTTCATCCCTGATTTACTTGTTGTCATATTTATATCTGCTTTTCAGTGTTATGCATAAATTATGAGAAAGTTAACGAAATTTACACTATAACTGCAATTGGCCAGAAACTAATCTTCCATTCACCAAGGTTTCTCACTTTTTTCCTTCCTTTCTCTACATTTGAAGGAAAATAATGAAACAAACAAACGAATGAACAAACAAATTTACTTCAGATACAGGAAGTCGTACCTTGGAGTTAGTGCACTTTGGTGATAATTGATTCATTTAGTATTTATGGCAAGCAGTTTTAGAGAAGAAGACACGCTCAACATTATCATCACCATAAGGTAGAAGTTATTAGGAAAAGTAAAGGTAAATTACCATGGGAGTTTTTATGAGGGAGAAGATTTTCAGATGGATGAATAAAGGTGAGTAAATTATTCATAATAATCAAATGAAAATAAAATATATGTGTGAGCTCTACTTTTAAAAGTAATTCAGGGCCGGTGATATAGCTCAGCGGCATAAGCGCCTGCCTGGCAAGCGCGAGGTCCTGAGTTCAACTCCCGGTACCCGCATATAAAAAATAAAAATAAAAATAAAAATAAAATAAAAGTAATTCAGAATTCTTGTAAAGCTTAAGAAAATTTTGAACACTAAGCTTAGACACAAAAAATTTTTAATTATACTTGTTAACCTTATTGCACCAGCATTCAAGTAAATTAAGCTTTATCTGAAAGTAAAAAAATGAGTAAAAGTATGTTATAATATATTCTGTCATGATATGTATCATCTACTGATAGTGTTAAAATAACCATTGCCAGTGCATTTTGTGATCTTTTTCCACATAGTAACTTGCCTTTTTATTTTAAATTTTATTTCTTTTAACAAGTTATCTTTTTAAAAAACTGTCTTACTAAATTTCAAGCATTGTGCTTTGTATTTTTCATATTTTATCTTATAACAATCTTGTACGTTCATACAATTTATTGCTCCAAACAATAAATGCACATTTTATAACCAACTTCTGACATTTATATTATGAAACATATAGTTAGGACTGCCATTATGTCTTAGCAGGATTCAATGAATGCACTTCCTGACTGTGTTACAAGATTCACTTTAGCATTATAATTAAATATGAAGAGACAACCCCAGCTATTACATAGATATTAAAATTTACCTCATGTAAGCTTTTTACAAAACTCATATTCAGAGATGGTAGCTTTGATCTCAGAATAAGAGGAACAAGACTGATCCTTGCCTATTTGTGTACGGTACATCCTGTGATAAATGGAAGGTCCTTCCCTGATAGGGGCTGTTAAGGCAGGAGCCTTCATCTGGTGGAAAATACTATAGTAGAGAAGGCTCATGGGGTAGCGTCTAGTGTCACCATCTTGAGTAAAGCACGCAGTATCACACCACAGCAAAGAGCTCAGAATCTCTCAGAGTGATGGCACCCTTAACCAACAGTATCTTAGGTTCTCTGATTATTTTCTTATTTTTTCTACCTCCGCAAAAAGGCTTTCAGAAGCTTTACACTAACTTCTCAAAGAAAATCAAGGTTTTACAATGGAAAAGAAACAAGAGGAGGAGGAATTTCTGTTTGAGATCCTGCATACTGTTAAAAAGAATGTGAGAATCTTAGGGTGGGGTGGGGATCTCAGAATTCTAGTTCCAGACTCACAGTCTAGGCACCTAGACCTGTACAAGGCTTTCTTCCTTGATTAAAACTACAGGTTTGGCATTTCTCTCTAAGGGTGATGGTATTGTATTCTCTCCTAAAATTCACTTAACTCTTAGGAATAGAGTCTCAAAACTACATATTAAAAGAGAATGACTGTAGTTCCTACACTAATACTATACTTAGAGATAAATCTAAATCTGGTCTCAGTTGAGTCTGTTTTTCTAATGATAAATGGAGTTAATGATTGGTTTCCTAATTGCTTGAAAAGATTATCCAAAGGATTAAATCACCCAAGACACATTATAGCCTTTTTAATAAGTATAAGGATACTATAGAGATATTAAGATATAATGTCAGCAACATTATATCTTGAAATCTAGATTAAGTCTATGATATCATCACAAGGAATTAAGATTTAAGAAATTCCATTAACTGACTGATTTATCTACATAATATAAAACAAATTATTTACCTCAAACTTCACCTGATTCCATTTTTGAGGAGGAGATAAAGAATAAAAATGACTAATCAAGTAATTGTTCTACTCCTACGAATCAGTTGTATCATCAGAAGCAAAAAAATTAGTTTAAGTCTTCAGACTATTTTTAATGTAGAAAACTTTCTAGGAGAAAATTTTCACAATATTTCAAACATATTTTCTAAGCTAATTGCTAACCTAATAATTTTTCAACAGTTGGAAATAAAAACATTACCAAATTTACTTATTTTAATTTATTGGTTCTCAAATGTTAGTAAGCAACAAAATCTTCCACAGAGAGTTTGTGAAAATGCAAATTCCTGAGCCTCACTCCTAGTGTTTGATGCAGCTGGTTAGGCCTGAGAATCTGCATGTCTAGCAAGTTCGTGGGTCATGCTGAATTTCCTGGTCAGGTGGTCATACTCTGACAACCAGTTTTAATCTATACCTGTTCAGAAACCTCAACAAAAAACCCCCTCCATCCTATTTATATATTTAAAAGTTATTTTATCTAAAAGTATATTAAATTTTCAGATAGCCTAGTAAACATTTTTTCTAACTGAAATCAAACAAAATAATATTTTACTTTTTTCTTAAATTTGATGATAGTGCCCCCAAGTGGATGGAAACATTACCATCAAGAGAGGAAAACAATTCTCAAAGGATGCGGTTATATAAATTTATCCTTGTATTTGTTAGAATTCTCGACTTCGGGCTTTGCCCAGTACGTATTCAGTACAGGTCAAATAATTAAATACCACAAACAGTTTTAGAAAGGACTACCACTTGTGTGCTTACAGTTTTATTTATCAAACACAAACAGTGGGCTGGTAATCCCCAAATTTCTTTCAGCTTTTCAATTCTACACTGGTCTGAAGTAACCAAAAATCCTATTTATAATAAAATAGACTATAAAGAGTAGAACATTGGTAGTTATGTATTTGTGCTAAAAATCCTAGAGAGATATTTTTTGAATAAAAGAAAATTTTCTTTCTAGATATGTATTAATAGATACGTCAAAAAATTATAACATAAAACACTAGTAAAGAGGCTTGCAGCATAAAGGTTTGATATTGAATAATTATTTTTCTTAATAATTTTCTTACCTGTATGTATGCATCTCTCTATCTGCCTCCTACCAACTAGTACTTATATACCCATTTATTTTTTATTATTCTCTTAATTTTAGAAAGGCCTTTTCAATTTTAAACATATACCCATAGGCTCAAGTTTTTGTAACCACTCATATCAACTCATTCTGCAGGACAGAAGGGCAGAAAATCAAACGCAGAAACATGCCTTTTTGTGTTTACCTTAGCCTGCTTATGCACATGCATTTCTCATATGAAATACCTAGAAAAATCTCATGTTATTTTATACCAATTAACAAATTGCTAACATGTCAATAAAAAAAGCAATTGACCTAAATAGAAGGGCTAATTAAATGGAGTAAGATAATTAAACGATTCTCAATATGTAATCAAAAATTACGGCTGGAAGTGTTTCACAATGTTGTCTTTTTGTTTTCAAGTATCTGCCTATCTGCAAAATTCTAATCAGTGTATCCATATGCATAAAAGACAAATCCAGGGCAGATGTTAATTTGTTGTATGATAGAAATCAGGTGTTCAATTACAAATAATGGGGTGTATGAGAGAATGTCCAAGATTTCCATTTAGCTGAACACATATATTTCAGCTTGCAAATGATGGCAAAGAATTCATATTGGAATTAGCTACTAACATGCGTCCGAGGCACATCACATTCAACTCCTTTATTATCCTCATTGTATAATATTCACATCTTCAGCCCTGGGTGTTACCTAATTTGCTACTGATTTAGGAATTTGAACATTTGCTGATCTAAATTCTATTTATTGTACCTGAGTTCTTTTAAAATGATTTTTATTTTTATTTAAACTCTCAAGCACTAAAATAGGAGGGATTTTGTTTCTTAATCTTACATTTAAACAATCAAAACCATTTGCTTTTGTAGTAAAGTCAACTCCTTGAAATAGTTTTACCAAAAACATTCAAAGCTTTTAAAACATGCCAACCCTGGGCCGGTGAGATGGCTCAGTGGCTTAAGCGCCTGCCCGGCAAGCGCGAGGGCCCGAGTTCGACTCCCGGAACCTACATACGAAAAAGGGGCTGGTAATATCGCTCAGCGGCACGGGCGCCTGCTGGCTCGCGAGGTCCTGAGGTCGACCCCCCGGTACCCAAAAAAAAACAAAAACAAAAACAAAAACAAAAACATGCCAACCCTAATTTAATGATGGTTACTCATCAGAGCATCTATGTGATACTTTGTAAAGTAACCAAATAGAGGGGCTCATGTATATTTACTGGCCTAAAAGACATTATGCAGGTTTGTTTTTAATACAAGATCACAAACTTAAGAAGTCCTTATGAATATATTTACCATGTTAGAGACTAATACATTCTCAATGAGAAACAAATGTCAGACTGATGCCAAATTACTCTGTCCTAAATCAAGACCCTAATATTTAGAGTTTACAAATTAGTTACTAAAGAACTGATATGGTTATGTCTCAAAAACCTTAATGTCGGATAACCACGGAAGACACAACAGAAAGATTATTTGATTAGATGACAGAGTAACAGCAGTGCCCATCAAAGGGGACTTCATTATTTTAAAAAAGAACACAACGAAGTTTTTTAAAAAAAGTACATTACTTTTTAATTCCTTTCATTCTATTATTTCAATGAAATTGATCTCAAAATATGTGACTATCTATATGGTCCCTTATTAATAAATAAGTGCTATTTCTCAGTATGTGACTACTAATAGAGTCTCAAACGTTATTAAAAAGAAAAAATGATAAGAGATCCTTTCTGTAGACCAAGAGATGCAAAATGATGATCTGATGACTTTATAGGCCAAATTTGGTTGCAGAGGTGCTTTGAAACTACAGTATTCCAAAAAATCTATTTTGGAATTCTTTTTGGAGGGCACGTTCTATTGATTCCTACCATCTAACTATTCCAATTCTTATGAATTTATACCTAATCACTTCACACATGGATTTGGCTTGCCTGGCCTTTGGCATCCTTTGACTTTTGTGAATTCCTAGTGTGATCACTGGAGAAGAAAAAATATTGCGCATTATTAGTACTACTTCGTGGTGTAAAGAACAAATTGAGGAATCAGACAAACTTAGGCTCAAGTTATGGTCACTTTCTAGCTATATGACTTTGGGTAAATTGCTTAACCTCTTCATGCTTCAGTAATCTGTTAACTGGTATCTTAGTACCTATCACATAGAGTTGTAAGAACTAGAAAAAATATATTTTAAATTCTAGATACTACAAATATGTTTGAAATAATTATTCTGCTTTATTCTGATGTGACAAAAATAAGAAGTCATGCAATGTGTCAGCTTGCTAATTAGTAGTATAAAATAAATGAGTACAATAATCTAAAAGGGTAATTTTCTACCAGGTAATGAATATATGTTTTATATTTAAAACGCCTTATAGGGGGCCGGTGAGATAGCTCAGCAGCACAAATGCCTGCCTGGCAAGCGCGAGGTCCTGAGTTCGACTCCTGGTACCCACATATAAAAAAAGGGCCAGTGATATCGTTCAGTCGCACGGGCGACTGCTGGCAGGCACGCAAGGTCCTGAGTTTGACCCCCGGTACCCACAAAAATAAATAAATAAATAAATAAAACTCCTTATAAAGAACCTTTCCAGTATGTTCACCTTTTATACAACAAGTATAATGGCACAACTATTCTATTAATACCTACTACATGTTCCTTTAAGTGAGGAAAATATCAATATCACTGATGAAAACAATGACTTGTATGTGCATTTGAAATTTTGCAAGAATTTCACGGCAAATTAAAGACGTTATTTGAAAGCCTAATGGTAAGAGTTGTGAGTTGACACTGAGATTAGTATCAGTGAAAGTAATTTATATTTCTTGGGCCTTTTGTGACTTTTGCAAAAATTCTACTGTAAATCTTACTTTCAGTTTCCCAGGCATACTTGAAAGAATAAAAAGACCTTAAAGAAAACGCTAGGGCCGGTGAGATGGCTCAGTGGCGTAAGCGCCTGCCTTGCAAGCGCGGAGGGCCCGAGTTCAACTCCCGGATCCCACATACAGAAAAGGGGCCGGTGATATCTCTCAGCGGCACGGGCGCCTATTGGCGCACGAGGTCCTGAGGTCGACCCCCCGGTACCCACAAAAAAAAAAAAAAAAAAAAAAAAAAAAAGAAAACGCTAGATTAGCCAGGCATGCTGGTACACACCTGTAATCCCAGAACTCAGGAGGCTGGGGGAGTAGGATCACCGAGAGTTCGAGGCCAGCCTGGGCTACACAGCAAGTTGAAGCCCAGCCTGCATTACATAGCAAGACCCTGTCTCAAAAAACAAAACAAAACAAAACCCTAGACTATCAGCATCACACTCTGAGATATGTATATGTACGTGTGTGTATAAATAATGTACATAGGTCTTAAATAGTTGTTAATGAAAAATAATGAAACTGAATATCTATAGTACAATATATCTAAATTTAAGATACGCATGCACAAAAAATAGTACATATTTTACCTATAAGTGACATTCAAATAAGTATCATCCACTATGGATTGTTTACCTATGTGGACAGAAGCAGAATTAAAGATCAGAACAAGAATGGAATGGTTAAAAAGGAAAACAAGAGAGGCTGGTAATGGTTGCTGTGCAATGAGGAAAAGGAGCATTGAATTTTATGTGTCTCAAATTCTAAAGACACAGAGGCAATCAGGGCAGATCCACTCATAGCTTCTATAACACACACAAAACAAAAATTTGAGTATTATTAATTTTGCAGTTTCCATATGTAAATCTTAAAATTGTTGAGCCAAATATGAGGCATGACTTCAGCTTTATGTAATAACCATGGGAAGGAAAAAGTTTTCTTTTTTCATGTTTTTATTTTCACATTTTCACTTTTCCTACTATGTCCTTAATCTTGAGGGAACTTCACTTGATGATTTAATCATGTGTCCAAATCTTTCTGGTCACACTTGTTACTTGAGTTCTGTATTGTTTTCATAAGTTTATTGTTTAAACTCCTTTCAACTATATTTTTAGATTGTTTGAAATTTAATTTAGAATTTTAAAAGTCCACTGAATCATGACTCATTTGTAGATGTTACTACATAGTAACAGAATTTGTGATTCATATATTATACTGTAAGCACATGTTAACATCATTAGTTATAAAATCATGATAAATGCTGAAACAAAATAATGAAAACAAACAACACAAGACAAAACCCCTCAAAGTATGAAAGCAATTAAGGAACTTAACTTAGTATTATAGCAATTTTATTTTATTTTTTTTTTTTTTGTGGGTACCGGGGGTCGACCTCAGGATCTCGCACTTGCCAGGCAGGGGCTTACGCCGCTGGGCCATCTCACCGGCCCCTATAGCAATTTTAAAAACACACTAAGTTTTAAAATACTATGAACTTCATTCTTTCAAGTTCAATAATCCAATAAAAAATTAAACTGTACCAAATTAAAGAGAGATTTAAAATTTTATGATTGTTAACCTTTCTTAACCATGAATCATTTTAACAAAGTCTGTTGTGGGTATGTTCATGAATTTGGAACTAAATTTATATCATAGCTCTTACAAATATTCAAACTAATTACTTCAGAATGAATACAGAAGGACACTTTAATTAGTAATGCGTCTCCTGGCAATTAAGATTCTTTTGCTTCTCTCAGCAATTAAAATGGCAAAGCATATTATTAAGGTCCCACGATTCTTCATACCTCTTACTGACAATTACCATGGGAAACATTAAAGGCAAGATCATAGCTATAATCCATTCACTGAATATTTGGTTGCAGGATAAACACTTTCGCCTTCTTGCCTAGTAATTTTTCATTTGACTTACATTGCCTATCAATCATTAGTGTAATTTGTAATCTGTATCACAAAGTTCAATTTTTCATATTATATGGTTTATTACAACCAATTGATTTTGCAGAAATGGAAGGTGTAGGGATAATTTTAATTAGGAAATAATTTTTAGCCCATTTATTCATGATATAACTTTAATGATCAGAACAATAAACACATAGAGAATCCTTAACGCCGGCAGAAAAATATCAGTGCTAGAAACATGATTCAACTAAAATTACTGTATATACTAATAAAGATATATGCAGAAAATAATGATATATGGACAAAACTGTTAAAACGATAGGTGAGGATGGAGTAAAAAGAGAAGTACTTTGAACTCTTATGCCTAAAGTATATTTTTAAAAATGTTATGAGATGACTATCTTTTTTGCTGCTCTGATAATTCTAGATTTTAAAATAAATATATATTACTGAACTAAGAAAACATCTTGAAGTTACATTAAATATATATCATAAAATTAAAATATAGTATTTTAAATGTAAATAATAATTTAACTATTTTAAATTGATAATAGTTGAAGTGTACTGAAGTGTACTATCAATGTTTTAGGCACTTTAGCAACATTAATTCACTTAACCCCCATAGCAACCTTTTAAAATAGGTGATTATTGCTGGGTGTGATGGTGCACGTTTGTAATCCCAGTGCTTGGGAGGCTGAGGCAGGAGGATCACCGTGAGTTTGAGGCCAGCCTGGGTTACATAAGAGAGTTGAAGGCCAGCCTGCACTACATAGTGAGACCCTAGCTCAAAAATAAATAAAATAAAATAAAACAGGTGATAATCGTATTTTATTTTATAGAAGTAAATGTGAGGGAGGTTAAATTACTTGTTCCAAGACACCTTGTGTTAGGGCTGTAACTAGGCACACTGATGCTCGCTGCAGGCACTGCAAATAAGCTGTACTGCTATGATATTGCACTGTCATTTAGTAAGCTTTAATTATGTATCAACACATTTAATCAATTTTTCATGTATTTCAATTTAAAAACACCTAGCACCCCTTTCTCTTAAATAAGCTCCTTAGTTTAATGGTTAAACTTTTAAAGGAACAATACATGGCTGGTTGTCTATAAGTGTAAGTTTGGAAGGTGTAAGCAGGTTTTATGAGATGTCCATAATTATCTTGCTTAAAATCCATGCAAAAGCTAGACATGGACCAACTTTACTCTCTTTGAATAAAAAGGCATAATTATGTCTGATGGAAAAAGAGGTATTTTAGGGCATACTGTTACCCACACTTTCAACAATATCATTACTCTCTTGCTTTACAGTAGCTGTCTGATTCACTTTAGTGCTTTATGCATCTCAAGAGGCCCAATCTTTACTCACTTTATTTAGTGAGCTGTTCTGCCTTGATCATCTCTGTATCATGCCAGGAACCTATCTGATCACTCAGGTCGGATCAGTTTTCTTTTTGGAGCTTTTCACATTTCATAAGATTGGGTGAGCCTTTTTTATCTTTCTTACAAAGGTTCTGGGCCAGGGATATAGCTGAGTGGCACAAGCGCCTGCCTGGCAAGTGCAAGGTCCTGAGTTCGATTACCATTACAAAAAAAAAATAAATAAAGAATTACAAAGGTTCCTTATTTATTTACCTTAATAAACAGTGATAAACACATGGTTCACAAAATAACTACCTACAGAGAAAATATTTTTCAGTTACTTTTTAACCTTTAAAAAATTAGTTATACGGAATAATGGGTTTTATTGTGGCATGCTCATATATCTATATAACATACATTATTTCCATGCTCCATTACTACACCCTCCCTTATTTTCTTCCTCTTCTATAATAGTCTCCCTTCTGCTCTCTCCTGATTCCACATATGAGAGAAAATGTGATATTTGTCTTTGGTTTATTTTACTTTATGTGATGATGTCTAGTTCCATCCATTTTCCTGCAAATGACAAATGATTTTTTTGTCCTTTAGGGATGAATACTCCTCCACTGTGTATATGTGCCCCATTTTCTTCATCCATTCACTAGCTGATGGGCATGCATCTAGACTGTTTCCTCATCTTAGCTAATGTGAATTCTGTTGCAATAAACATGGGTACACGAGTATCTCCATAGTCGGCTGACTTTAATCCTATCAGGAATATGCTGTAATATAGGTGGATGTAATGGTAGCTCTATTTTTACTTTTCTGAGGAACCTCTATTTCAGTTATTGGTTTCAAATAATCACTGTATATTTTTCTTTCACCAAAAAGAGTGACCAGGGAAAACAAAACCCAATTTACTTGGGCAATATTCTTGAATGTGGGTATATAAACACCTTCACCAAGAGTAAAGTAAGTGAAAGCTGACTCTGAAGAGACAGAAAAATCTGAATCAGTAGGCTTTGCTAAGTTTCCCCAAGTTTATTATGATTAGATCACTTTTCTGTCCCCCAATCACACACTGCATTACAGTCCACAAAAATACAGTTCCCCATTTTCTTTGAGTCCCACTTCTGGTATCTCTTGTGTGATGTGAAACTTATGTTTATTAAATAAATTTGTATGCTTTTCCCTTGCTAGCATGTCTTTTCTTAGGAGTCTTAGCCATAAATCTAGCAATGGGCGAGAAAAAAATCTTCTCTCCTACATATATAAGACATAAATGTATGACATTTAAGTATCCAAAGAAGGTAATACGTGACAAAAACCAAGAAAGACGACAAAAGGATCTCACTGAAGGAAATATATATTGTTGGAGGAAATGTATATCCATATGACTACTGATAAATTTGAAAACTTTTAGGATTATCTTGCACAGATAAATATTTACCTTTTCATCAACTGAGCAAGTCTACTGCTAGGTACACTCTCAAGAGAAACGACGCACACATGTACCTGGAGACATGCATAAGAATGTTCATAGCGCTGTCAGAAATAGCAAATATCTGAGAATCATTCAAAACTATTTTGATGAAATGAACAAATAATGTATGTATGCAGAAAGGCATATTATACAGGACAGGTTATATCTATAGTTGAATCTATATCTACACTTGTATCTATATATTTAACATATAAACCAATGTGACATATGCAATGGGACAAGAATTATGATTAATCCAATTGTGTGCATCTGACAAATGAGTGGTAAAAGCGAATAGGACTTCTTAGCAAGACAGGTGCATCAGTCTTTTCTGTATACTATACCACTTCAAAAATTAGTGACTTGAAAAAATAATTCATATTTCTTATGAGCCTGTAGTTGACTGAGCAGTTCTACTGATCTGAATTGGGTTAGGCAGGCCCCACCCTTGGTCGGTCTGTGGTCATCTCCAAATTGACTAGCTGGCTCTATAAAGAAAATATACTACTTTTATTGGCACGTGTATGCTAATTTGATAAAACATGTAAGCTAGGGCCAGACAGGTAATGATGGATTAAATTGCAACAGCAAGCAGAAACACTGAAACGACATCCAGGATTTGGAGGCAGATTTATTTACGTTGATGGGCACTGATCGGGATCATTCCCAGAATATCAGGCCCTGATCTCTGGTGGTCTAGAGCTTTTATATGATGCACAAGCAGGAGGTACAAAGGAAGTAAAAAGTGAGACAAAACAGCCTGGCAGTTCTGATTAGATAGCAGGGTGAGATCATCCGTTATAAGGGTAGATTAGTGATCATCAGTTTATGAAGCTTGGTGCAACGGTACGATCAGGCATCTTTTATGTTCGGTTATGCTCTCATGGCTACAGGGGTCAAGAAAGTAACTACAAAGCCATGAAGCAGTTACAGAACTAGGCAGTTTCAAAAGAACAAAGTTTTGAAAAGAACAATTTCTCTTGTACAGTTTTTCCCTTTCAAAATAAGAGAAGAATAAATTGACTTAGTAAAAGCATTTTAAAAGTATACAAACTGATCAGTTTAGATGTTGTGGGTCTGTGCTGGAGAGGCATAGCACAGGGAGAAAAGGGAGGAAAGGTTAGAAAGACTAGATGAGGGTAGATTTTCGAAGATTTTGAATGATAGGTTAAAAAATCTGCATCTAATCCCACAAGCAATTGGGAAACACTACAAATATTTTTGTTAGAAATATAAATAGTATTCCTAAGTTCCTGAGTGGCTTGAAAAAACAAGTGAATGCTGAAAACTCAGTACAAAAATAATGGAAACTGGCTTTTTTTCTTATTTTAAAAGAGACTGAATTAGGATTGGCAAAAGAAAAAAGAATTTCATTTTGGGAAACACTACCGAAAGGTAAACTAATGTGTGAAGAGAAGTAGGAAATTAAAGATAAACCTAAAGATCACTCTAACTGGCACAATGGGTAAGGCTTCCAGTTTCATAAAGTGGAAGGAGCTGATACTCAAAATTTTCTGCTATTTGGACTACTGCCATATGCTTCTATTCCACTGTCAAAAGAAACGAATTTTTTTCAGAAGTATTATACAAAAAAAGCAATGGCACTTAAAAGACATCTGTTTTTCCAAAAGCAACAAACAGATTCTTTTTAAAAATATCATAGAATGATGTGTACTATTCCTCTCTGGTTTGATTAATTTTGTGCTATCTTTATGTAAATAATCTTAGGATGAATGAGTGGAAATTTTAGTACTTATAAATCTTTTGCTCTCTCTGTTCATGTCATCAGCAGTGGTATTAATTAATACTCAGTTGTGATGATATTTATTTTTATAATCAGAACACACATCCATCCAGCTCAAACAAATTCATTCTACTATCTTCCCCATGACCATTCGCTTACCATAATCTTCAGGTGTTTCAGATACCACCTACAGAGGGAGCTGTGGCCATGAAATTATCTTCCATTACCAATGCCTCATTCAACTGAACTCTAGTTACAGTCATCTAGAGAAGGGTTGAAAATAGTTCTTATGACTCTTTTGACTGTATGCTATTATTTATGGAAATAATGCTAAAATTATATACATAAATAGGGAAGTTGTGACTTCTAAAAAGGATTCTTTGTAATATTTTATGTATTTTCAGACATTATCCTAAGGCTTACAACTTTCTACCAATATCCATTTTCCTCCACCTGGAACTATGTCCTGTTCCTCTAAACTATTTTATTCTTGCTTTAGTCAGAACCTAGGTCCGCTGCCGTGTATGTTGGTCAGATCCTTTGCTGTGATTGCCATGATTCTTCTGTCTTTCTAGTTTGTGTAATCTCCAGCCTCCAACATTCTTCCTGGTGTTGGCCTGGGCCGTGCTCCAACTGGCTGACATCTCTACATAGCCTGATAGCTGTCAGCCCTCTCCTGCTTGCTTCCTCCTCTCCTCCTTCCCTGCTGTGGGTCCTGGACTCCAGTCTGACACTGGTGATTACAAAGCTGGTTTCTTCTCTCTCTCTCTCCCCAATTTTTTTGTCTGCTGTTGAGTAGAATATTTTCATAAAGTAATTTTTCAGTCTATTTAAGTGCAGTAAAAATGTTCACTAAATATCATTGACAGAAAAATTTTTGAAAAATAAAATTTCATGAACTGAGGGTTACTACAGTATAAACAAAGCAAATGATTTTTATTGATGCCACAGATAGTGAGAATAAAGCTTAAATATAGTGTTTATATTTTTGCCTTAAATATTTGATAAGTATTCATAATATAGGACATTATTCTTACAAAATTAAAAATATTAATCCTGGAGTATACTCTTACCCAGAAGAAATGTTACTAAAATTCTCTCCTATGTTCTAAAAATATATCACAGAAATGGTCTAGATATAAATGCTGACTGACAGATACTATCAGAAATTCAGGGGCTGGGGATATAGCTCAATGAATTTAAAGCCTGAAAAACAACACATTTTATAAGAGAGTCTTTAGATTTATAGGCATATAAAAATTTATAGGTTAAGAAATTTCCTGTAATTCTTCTGGGCCAATAATATTTTGAAACACTCCAACAAATTTATATATTATAGTAGCTCCAATTAGATAGTACTGTAATTTGAAGTTTAAATGAAAGGAATTGTGAACATAATTTCTGTATAGTCTTCTTTAGAAAACATTCATTCATTCACCCAACAGATTTATTTGGCTTCTACTCAGTGCTAGGCAATGTTCTAAAAATTGAGCTTAAAAACCGCTATAAAACAAGATTCCTATCCTATGGGAATTACATTTATTTTGGGAACTAGTCAACAGCAAATCATGGTAGGAAGATAACATTCTGGTTGGAGAGGTAATGATAAATGTTAGGCAGTGATTATAACAAGGGCAATGGCGACAGTTTAAAAAAATAATGAAGTCAGTTACAAGCAGAGAGAACTGGCATGAGGGAGAGAAGCGCCTGTGTAAGGGGGCAAGATGGCCGTCTGTCGAGACGGCTTGCTGTAGACAGCGGGCTGAAGTGAGGGTAAGAGCACACCATAGCAGAGGCAGCAACAGCAAAGGACTTCAGAGCTCAACAAGGCTAATCCTTACCAGTGATTATTTTCATAAAATATTAACATATAATTAGACTAATTATTCAATTACATGAACATCTTGGGTGCCATGGCAACCATAAAAGAAAAGTCTTTCAGACATTAAGTATTCAGTAAGCTGTTCAGGCTTATCAATGCCTCCTTAAATAAAGCACATATAACACTAAAAGTTAGGCTACAAAAAAAGCACCTGAGATAAAAGTAAAACTGACATATTTAGTGTGTAAAAGCTAGTGAGATCAATAAGGTATTACAAAACTGGATGTATTTTAGTACCACGATGAACAAGACCTGACAGACTGATAAAAGTTATAAAAATCAAGTCATAATTTAATGATTTAAGCAAAAAAGTAGCACTAAAGTATATAAAAACCATCATTAGTTATTTGAAATATGCACTGAAAGAATATGCAATTTTACAAAGTAAATTAGACTGCATGAGATTGAAATAAAAAGGACTATCTTATTAAATATTAAATAATCTTCAGATATTCTTCTTTAAAACCTAACCTTATTGCTTAGATAGATCATTTAACTCAGTTGCTCAGGCATGGTTCAAAGCCTGCAGGTAATATGTCCATTTTTCTCCCTTGGATGTAGAGAGAAGCCGAAATAAAGTTAGATAAATAAACTTACAAATACATACAAACTATCTCAGCAATAATCATAATAGCTGTTAAATAAAATTGTTAAAGTCTAACCATTAAGCAAAGGGCTCCAATAGAGGACATCATTTTATACTATGAAAGAGTAACTGATGATTTGTACATTTCTATTTTCTCACCTGCTTTAAACAATTTTTCTGAGCAAAGTTAATGATGTATTAAAACTATAAGAACGTTAGTATTAATGAGTAGTTTTACCATATCTTTATGAAAAATGGTAAATGAGAAGATATGGTTAAACTGATTTGAACATTGTACAATGTATACATGTACTAAAATATTATATGGTGCCTAATATGTACAATTTTTTTACTTTTTGTGCACCAGTCAAAATAAATAAAAATTATAAAGAACAATTATGAATTTAATAATGACTCTTATTAGTTAATTGAACAGTTACTATGTAAACAGCTACTGAGTCACATGCTATATGGGTATCTTATTTCATGCTCAGGACGACCTAATTTTATGATAGAAAAAGGACAGGCTAAGAGAAGCTGAGCAAGTTTATAAATATATCATAGGACTAGTTTGAACTCAAGTCTGTCCAACTTCAAAACCTCTATACTTAACCACTATAAATTTGGTTTCCAATTTATCAAAATGTTTTTAAAGAGAATAATTTGTCATGAAAATCATTTATTTCAATCTTGCCTAAGTGTATGAATGTTTCCCCTCTCAGCTTTTAAAGATATATCTAATTTTAGGTTTAAAGTAAAGAATTAAAAGAAATAGATGTCACAAAAAAACAGGTGATTATAGTTAATAACAATGCACTGTATTCTTGAAAATTGCTGAGAGTACATTTTAAGTGTTGTTACCACAAAAAACCAATTATGTGAAGTATTGAATCTGTAAATTGACTTGATAAGTCATTTCATAATTATATATATACATATATATATATATATGCTGTATATTCAAAACAACATATACATGATAAATATATATGATTTTTAATTGTCAATTTCAATGAATGAATGACAGTAGGTGTTTAAAAGAATGAAATAGATTTCAGGGCTAGAAGGAACCTAAAGATGAGTTATAGCTATAAAATACAGTGTTGAGTAATACTGTGAGCCAGGCAGCCACTCTCCTAAGCACATTATGTATAATAAGGTATTGCTCCTCTAAACAACCCTACCATGTAGGTGCTATAACATTTTCACATTGGTTTTGAGCAAACTGAGGCACAGAGAAGTTTCATAACTTTCCCAGTACTCCACAGCTACTGAGAGAGGGAGCCAGGATTGAATCCAGGCAGTTTGGATCCAGAGTTCATATTTCTCAACCACAACACCCCTTTAAATATTAAATAGACAACAGTCTTTCAGGATTTATATCAAGGCATACTCTCCTATGAATTTAATAATCAGATTTTTAGTAAAGCAAATTTAACTATTTTTAATTAAAATAAAACCTCTTTTTTATTTTGACAACATTTATTCATTGTTAAAAAGTATAACCATATCACAGAAAACATGGGAAAAAATTCAACCATAGTTTCATCTCCTTAATGTGTCTCCCTTCTGAATTTTTTTTTTTTTAATGTGGGTACCGGGGGTTGATACTCGGGACCTTGCGCTTGCCAGCAGGCGCTTGTGCCACTGAGCGATATCACTGGCCCTTTTTTCCTTTTTATGTGGGTACCGGGAGTCGAACTCAGGACCTTGCGCTTGCCAGGCAGGCACTTATGCCGCTGATCCATCTCACCGGCCCATCCCTTCTGAATTTATATGCATCTGTTTTAATAATCAGTATCAGAGTATATACAACTCTATAGCATGTATTTTTCAGATTCACTATATACAATAGAAGCCTTTCGTAGTCTACATCAGTCTTCATGCATCCTTTCCTTGCATTGTAAGGATTCAAATTAAGTTCCCTGATCTCTCATCTCTCTCTATGGTGCCCTCACTTTGACTCCTTCTATTCTCCCCAAACGCTGTACCTCCTCCATATGGCATGGACATGGAATGAGTGGACTGTGTGCCTGGAGAGGTAGGGAGGAAAGGATTTACTAAACCATAAATTTCTGGGGCTGAAGGAGCCCTTTATATTTTCTAATCTGCTCTCCCTGTTCGTAACTGATGAAACTAAGGACAAGACATATGTGCTGACACATCAAAGTTAGTGATAGAATTGATACTAAAACCACAAGAGGCTTGGTTCCCAAGCTAGTGCTTATCCTACATCACTGTTATTGCCATTCAGCTACATATGCCAGAGGATGACCAAAATATATTTAAAACTAAGTCCAACTTCCTTTACCACCTAACGTTCAGGAGTTTTGCTTTATTCATTCAGTGCTAGTATTTTCAAACTTCTAAATATATGCAAAAGAATAAAAAAGGACTATATACGTGAAAACTTTTCATAGTAAGGCCTCAATTTAGAAAATAAAACTATTCCATCATAATTCGGTACATTAACTATTTTAAATTATAATAAAAATTATTCCTAAATACTTTTCACTTAATAAAATATCCCAAATTAATTAAGATAGATTATGAGTATATATATAGTCTGTTTTTTTTTTTTTTTGTGGGTACCGGGGGTCAAACTCAGGACCTCACATGCCAGCAGGCGCCCGTGCAGCTGAGCGATATCACCAGCCCTTTTTTCGTATGTGGGTACTGGGAGTTGAACTCAGGACCTCACGCTTGCCAGGCAGGCACTTATGCCGCTGAGCCATCTCACCGGCCCTTTTTTTAATAAAGAAAAAAGATGTCATGTTATATGTTTAATTATCTGGCCTAGAAGAGTCTTTAAGGTGCTCAGGTATGATACTGAAGTGTATTTTCAAAAAAGAGTGAGAGGAAAAGGAGGAAGAAGAGGATGAAGAGAAGGAAGAAAGAAGGGATGAAGAGAGGGAGTGAGGAATGGGAGGAAAAAGGAGAAGAGGAAGGAGGGAAAGGAGAGAGGGAAGGAGAGGGAGAGGAAGAGGGAGGGATTTGATTCATGAAAAATAGAATAAAGTATGTCGAGGTGTTCCTCCCCTGGAGGAGAATCTTTTTTTTTTTTTTTGTGGGTACCGGGGGGACGACCTCAGGACCTCACGCGCCAACAGGCACCTGTGCCGCTGAGCGATATCACCGGCCCCTTTTTCGTATGTGGGTTCCGGGAGTCGAACTCGGGCCTTCGCGCTTGCAAGGCAGGCGCTTAAGCCGCTGAGCCGTCTCACCGGCCCTGGAGGAGAATCTTGAAAAGGATGCCGAATGAAAAGATGAAGTCTAAGCTTAAAGGTAAAGGTGAACTTATTGAACTTACTGAAGTATAAGTTAAAATATTTGGTTTAATGATTACTAAAATTAGGCTTGAGAATGTTTCTACCATTATTACCATAATTTATCAAGCACTAACAAATACAGTTCTTAATGATTTAGCATACAGAAATCATGAATATTCAGGCATTTGGAAAGACAAAGTAGCTTTTTGACTTAATCATCTTACTTCGAAAGTGACAACTATGTTAACTATAGATAGAGACCACAGATCGACTTCTCTTCTGTAAGCTGTATTTGGAAAAATAATCTATCACTGCTTAAGAACCTAGCAAACACTTGGTCGGAAGTTTTGGCAAGGTTATCAGCAGGATTTCTGTGAAATTTGGACAAGCCAGACTGAGGCACATTTAACCTGGGAAGGCAAACCGACCTATAAGTTTCAGGTGAAAGTCAGATACCAAAATATGGCTATTTTACATCAGGGCATGTAGGAAACTCTTTCTAAAAGGTAGGCTTTAAAAAAGGAATCTGTTTTCTCTGGGAAAGAACAGAGTTGTCCTTTTTTGTAGGATTGGACTGTCCAAGCACGTTCCACTTAGATATAATTAAGATTTTCCTCTTTGGTCATCAGACTATGCTTAAATTAATCGAAGGTCGTAAATCTTAAATCAGTCACAAAACAATGCAACTTTACTAGAATGCAGTGATGTTATGAGTAAGTGTGACGTCTGTGCGAAGCTTGTTACTGTGTGACGTTTGTGTGGGTAGGTGCCACAGCCCGAGCACCCTCTCCCTGGGTCCGCGCGGTCAGGCATGGGGTCACAAGAGTAGCACAGGCTGCCTGGGGCTTATCCTGTTCTTCCTTTCAGAAGCCCAAATGTTCTCTCTCCTCTGCAGCAAGTGATTTTCCCTGTGCCTTTCCTACCTTTATGATATAAATTAAACGAGAAACATTTATTTGTGACCATTTCAAAGTATTTCAATTCACTCTTTCACTAAACAAATGTAAAGAGTTGTGTATGAGTAACACAAAAAGAAATGTGAGATGTATATGGCAATAATTTTGCTAAGATTTTACCTTACCGAGTCTTCTCTGTTTTAAAAATCTTCCTTAGTTATATATTTATTTTATGACATTTTTATTCATTTTTTACTATAAAACTAATCAGTTGCAAGCAGGCTTCTGCTAGATTGTAGTTGTAATGCTTCTACATAAATGTAACAGCCGATTTAACTTTCTTCTTTTTCCTTTTTAGCTATAGTTTTAATTGTCACAATAGTTATTTATTTCATGAGTTCCATTTTATTCTGCTTTTCTTTTCACTGAGAAAATAACCTTTGAGTTAGGAAAATAATTTCATGTAATAAAATGAATTTGTGTATTTCAAATTAATACTGCTTCTTCGCCACTAGGTTATGCTAAAGTATAGCCCATTTGTTCAAGAACACTTGTATCCTCCAGCTATGCACAGGAGGAGGAAATATTTTTAAAAGGCAGATGTGAATCACCCAAGTCTTTCAAAATTGAGCTGGTAATTCATTTAACGAATTTATCTAAGAGTTAGTTTCTATAATTTGTTTACATGAAATAGTCCAGAAGAATAAATGAATCCAATGTTTTGCTAAGTACATGTTTGTGGTAATGCCCAGTTTGATTTTAAAAGAATGGAAAAATCATTAGGCTTAATTCATCACAATTAATGTCTGATTTGATTTGCATGCAATTAGCCCTACTTAAAAATAACTATCTACACGTCATGGACTGATTAGTTATTAGAAATAAGAGCTTCAAATAAAATACATTTTACTTTCTTCTTCAAAAAACAGATGTTTTTAAAAGATAATGGTTGGAAACCAAACACTAATTTTTAATTTTTTTTACATTAAAATTATACACTATCCCCTGTAAATTATATTTAGAGCCATTTTAAGTTTCAATTTATAAGTGCAGCTTGCTATCATATCTATGAACTTTTTCCATAATATGCTGAGGAACATACTATTATCATTATTCATATTAATATCTATCCTTGGCTACACACTGGGAAATACTGGGGATTCAACAGGCATAAGAAACTTATAGCTTAGTGAGGAACACATAAAAATATTGATAATATTAATAAAATATTTAAATGGGGGAATGCAGGGGCTATATATAAATGATAAATAAAACAAAACATGTTAAAGAAATGTATGAGATATGTATTCATTCCCTGCATTCTTGAGAAAAAGAATAGGTTTACACTACTAAAGTCCCAGAGTATTTTCAATTCTGATATGCTCTGAAGATAAAAATCAGCAACCCTCCAATTTATTGTTTAATCCATTCAACAATTTTATCTGTAAGAGGTGTTTGTTACATTTTAAAGATGAATTCACCTTTCCTTTAAATTTGACTTGTCTCATTTTCAATTATTAATTATTTATCTGTTAATTATTCATTATAGGATGAATTATTGACAGAACACAATCCGGCCTCAAAGGAAAATGCTATAAATTTATTATTTCTGTTATATCATTGCTTTGGTGTATGTTAGAATACTGAGAAGAAAAGGTTAGTTGATTTTCTCTAATGTAATTTAAGTGCAGTAAAATATATGTATGAAACACCTTAGAAAAGATGACTATAGTTATGCTGTGGGTGAAATTAGGTTTCCCATATGCAACTACGTACAGGAGTGATATTCAAAATAATTAACACGATACCCATACAGGAACCGAAAAGCCAGAACAGATGCTATGGTAAAGCACCTCCAATGGCCCCGGCCCAGAGCCATCAACTGTGAAGACTTTTTTTCTGGTAAATCATTACTTCTAATGTTAGCATTAAAACAGGTTTTATTGAATTGCTATTATGGAATATGATATTATTAATTTACTTTTGCTATAGAACATGCAACTTAGCAAGCAAGTATCACAGTTATTTTATTTCTAGAATTTTTTACTCTGCGTGCCATAAACTGTAGAGATATCTGACTGCCTGAAAAATACCTGTGTCTTTTAGCAATGGGAGATAACATCTGATATGTGGCTGACATATACAGCATTTCTGTTCTGAATCCACTGCACAAATCTTGAACTTTAAGGATTAAATCGGGGCACTATGATATATTATCTTTAGTGTTCGTTTCTTCATCTGTAGTCTTGGATAGAAGTCAATTGCAGAGTCATTACAGGGGTCCTAATTTACTCAAAGAAATGCAATAAAAAGAAATTTCCCTTTGGTGTAAAGGAGTGATTACCTCCTCCCATTAAGCCTTGTAAAGAACCTGCACTGACCACCTGCGCTGAGCATTCTAAATTCAGAGACTGCTAGATTGGAGCAGGATTTCTTCCCATATGAGCTAAAGGCTTCACTATCAGTCCTAAGCCTTACTACTTGTCCAATCTTCATTCCTGGGACAATATGAATACCTCAGGAGAATTCACCATAGAGCTTGCCATAGGTAGATTAAGAGGCATTTTGGCATTGTGACAGAGTCCCATTTCTTATTAGGCCATTCACACAAAGAAACCGAGACTGAGTAAAACTGAGTAAAGAAACAAGTGTAGCTCTCGAAACATGTTCTCGGAACATACTATGTTCATTTGTGCCTAACTCATAATTCTACTAGTCTCTAAGCACTTAGAGAACTCGTGGTCTCTCTGTTCTAAAACACTCCATACCAACTGTGCTGAACTTTTCATCACTAGCTGAAAGCCCTCTCAGGACTTCTGCCTTTGTATATGCTGTGTCATGAAGCTGGAATGCCTTTCCTCCTCACTGTCCACCTGCTGCATTCTTGCTTTAAGTTCCACTTCAAACGTTCCTACAGGCCTGAGCTGATACCTTCTGGCTGGAACCAAGGAAGTGCTCAATACATGTCTCTGCAGAAATTAATGGTGCACAAGAAGATGGCTAAATGAAAGAATTACAAAGATTAAATCCTAGGATTGCCATGTGCATTATGAGCTGAGTCAGACTTTCCTTTGCAATAATACATTAAAAATGCCTTGATGTAGACCATACGAAGTGCAGTTTCTTTTCTACGAGCCTACCTTCTGCGGTATTTTCTCTTTTGTGAGACCTGCTCTGACACTGTGCTCTGTTGACCCAAATCAAGGGAGCAGCAGAGTCTGACCCCAAGACAGTATCCCTGTTTTCTCACACCAACGGCCACGAATATAACTGCAACGGCCCCTGTCAAAGCCCAACTTCGTTTTCCTTAATGTTTATCCAAACAATCCTCCTTATCTTTTGGGCCATCAATGACATCTGCTCTAATGTTGGAGATTTGGGTCCCAAAGCAGCAGACTCTTTTTTACAGCAAAGTTTATTGCCATACTGCAAAGTTTATTGCTTAACTCAGGTGAGCCACTTCAACAATAACTCTTCTCCATAGTAAACAACAACGACAACAGCAAAAAAAACATGCTACCATTCTTTCCCAATCCTAACGCCCATTCTTTGCTGGGATTTGGCTGTAGTAAATTCTAAAGCATTCATCTAAGAAGATCTGAGGTTTCAGAAGCTCATTTTATTCAAGAGTTCAGGGCCGGTGAGATGGCTCAGCGGCTTAAGCGCCTGCCCGGCAAGCGCGAGGGCCCGAGTTCAACTCCCGGAACCCACATACGAAAAAGGGGCCGGTGATATCGCTCAGCGGCACGGGCGCCTGCTGGCGCGCGAGGTCCTGAGGTCGACCCCCCCGGTACCCACAAAAAAAAAAAAAAGAACGAGTTCAGACCTGTTTCCTTCCCAGATACAAGGGAAAAAGAATTTTGGCCAATATGAAGGCTGCTTATACCCTGGCCATCCCTGGGAGGCGGTCCCTGCACTACCGCTCATCCTAGAGCATCCTCTCCATTAGTCTTCACTCACACCGCTCTGTCAAAACTCATGCAACCTTTTAGGTTTATTTGGAGCCATCTTTTAGTTTTTATATATTCTACGGAAGTTTAACTATTTCTGGGACTTGGTGGCCAGGCTTGTTTCAACTATTACTATATCTCCACTGTGAAGAGCACTTCTTGTGGTTCCTTGCATACATCAGTGTTGTTTGTCAGTACAGCTGGTACGTAATACTAACACAAACAATGCCGATATGGTGTCAATATGCAGGCACACAGTTATATTAATGAAAAACCCATGTATTTAGCTATAGAGAAGTCCACATACTTAAAAATATAATAAATATACATTATATACATCAGTACATAACGACACTCTTATGTGAAAGCCTGATATACTGGTTCTCCCACTAAGCTGACAAAAGTGATACACTGGAATGAAATCCAATAGTTTAAAGGAGAAACATTTTCAAACACACTCACCCACTATGCTTCATATGTGGTGGTTTATCCATACGCACTGCCAGTTTGATTTTTAAGTCAGAGTCCTGACTATTTTTTGGAACTATCATTCGTTGTAATTCAGCTGATTTAGAGCTATTAGAAGTTGGATATAATATCACCTGTAAAGGATAAAAAGAAAAAGAAAAAAAATGTATTTAAGTGCGTAATACAGTGTCCATGAATTGGAACTGAAATCTTTTCTATATATTTTCGTATTTGAAAAGGGGCTGTCAATGCCCAAGTGTAGCTAATAAACCATTTGAATCACTCCCACTATAGCAGGTGGGTTTTCAGTATTGATTTATTTATTTTTGACAAGTATGTGTATTCATATTATGACATAATGAGTTTTCTTCCTGTGTCACTTCATAATGAATTAACAGCAGAACAACACAAAGTTGAATTGATAGTTGAAACACATTTAGTGGATGCCTACAGTAAAATTTCAAGACTACTCTGAACTTTTCAAGGCCAAGAAGTTTAGAAAAGAATATCCTTCGAAATCACAGATAATATGCTTTATAAAGCCAGATCAATTATTGAAGTTGTATGCATATATGCCTTATATTTTAATATTTTCAGTGAAAAAGTTTTAAAGGAAATAAACTCAGAGTTGGAAAAGAATGATCACAACATATTTTCTGCTCTAGATCAATAACAAAAAGACTTTTGAGTATATGTTTTCAAAACTATTCAGAGGATATTACAGTTACTGAAAGTAATTGTTTTAAATACAAGTGCCAAGTTATCAAGTGATTATTTTAACACTTCCCTTCACTAAGCCAATCCAGGAGAGGAAAACCTGCTCTTCACAAATTAGTTGCCACATACACAAAGCAATGCCCTTTCCCCTTTATTCAGTCTTGACAATATTTAAACACAGCCTATTTGTATACTCAAGCTTTAATGCTTATTTTAAAATGGGAGTAGTATAGCCTGAAAGACAAGACAAAACAAAGATGCAAAATACAGCACATCTTAATTTTAACCATTCTTACCTTAAACCCACGGGAAAACTAAATGAAGTTTATTTATGAATAGAAGGGTTGTGATGATGCTCAGGCATGCTGAAATATTCATAAAGCATACATGGCGACTGAATTTGTTGTCCTGACCCCTTAAAAAATCTTTGTTTCCACATACAACTGGAAGTATTCACTGAAAAATTTAAGCAATTCTTTCTTTCTATGAAAGGCAACACAGTTATGAAAGCTTCTCAAACCGTTCTCAACTTGCAAGTGTTAAATGTATGTACTATTTTGAGACATTTCTCAAATATATCACTTTGCTGAGTCCTGCATATCTATAGACTCAGGCACATAGAGGACATCAAAGAACAGATTAAATGGCATTTGCAATGTTCTCAAAATTATGATCATACTTAAGAATTCATTTTGACTGCTAAAAGATCCAGTGGAATATTGGACAGATTCTTTCTTAACTGATACTAAAGGAAAAACAAATGAATTGATAGCTTTGGGCTCAAACCAGTAGACAAAGGTCATTTCCAACTTATAAGGTGACCCCCCCCGCAAAAATAAAAGTCAAAGACTAAGATAGCTACACATTCTCTACAGCTACAATATTCCCAGCCAGTCTGAAAAGCTTTTCTTCTTTCTCCTTACCCATCTCTCTTTTTTTAAAATTATTTTTTCATGAGCCACCTATAGACTTTATCCTTTTGAATGCTTCCTTCTATGTTTATATAAAAATTGATATTGTTCAATTCTAAAAGTTTTGTAAGAGAACATTTAAAATTTTTGAAAATTTCTCTTTCTCTAAATGCCAGCAACAGGTTACTAAAGGTTCCAATTAACTAGTTACAGCTGACTCACAAATTAAGGATCATCCTCATTCTGAATACTATCATTTCTTCTTACATATTATTCATTAGTACGTGTTTGTGATGCATGATTACTTTCACTGTGGGTATCTGATACATGAACATGACACATCTTAATACTTTCTTTTCACATCCCCTTCCCCTCTACTCCCTTCCACCCCTTTATCTCCTTATCTTCCCATTTGTAGTAGATCTAGCTCCCTGTTTCCTGTTATTTTTTATTTTGTTCTTTATATATACTTTAGATTTCTCATAGGAGAGAAATCATATGGGATTTAATCTTCTGTGTCTGATTTATTTCATTTAACATGTTTTTAAGGTGCATCCATTTTCCTGCAAATGGTTCACATTCATCCTTTTTTTTTTTTTTTTTGTGGGTATCGGGGGGTCGACCTCAGGACCTCGTGCGCCAGCAGGCGCCCGTGCCACTGAGTGATATCACCAGCCCCTTTTTTGTATGTGGGTTCCGGGAGTCGAACTCGGGCCCTCGTGCTTGCCGGGCAGGCGCTTAAGCCGCTGAGCCATCTCACCGGCCCGACATTCATCCTTTTTATAGCAGAGTAGTATTCCACTGTGTATAAATACATTTTCTTTACCCATTCACCTGTTGGACATATAGACTGCTTCCACAATTTGTATTTTATGAATTTTGATGCTCTAAACATTGGTATGCATGTATTGCTATAATATGATATCTAAGTTTTTCAGGAAGATAACTAGAATGGGGAATATCTGGGTCAAATGGAATTTCAATTTCTAATTTTTTGAGGATTCTCCATACTGATACGTACAGAAACAGACATGTGGATCAATGGAACAGAACAGATGATGCACAAACAATCCCAGGCACATTTGGCCTCCTCATCATTGAAAAGGAGACCAAAAACATCCACTGGGAGAAAGATAGGCTGCTCTTTAGCAAATAGTGCTGGAATAAGTGGCTATCCACATGTAGAAAACTGAACCTGGACCCATACCTTTCACCATGTACTGAACTAAAACTCAAAAGGGATCAAAGATCTAAACATTAAAACAGAAACAACTCACTAGAAAAGAAGGTAGGTAGACTCCCTGAAGTCATAGTAGTAGGCAAGGACTTTCTGAATAGAATCGCAACTGCACAAGAAATGACATTAACAGTCAACAAATGGGATCATATCAAATTAAAAAGTTCTGGATAGAAAAGGAAACAAGCAGCAGAGTGTAGAGACAACCTACAGAATACCGTCATCTCTGTCACATTTTCTTTTTCTGACAGGTATTTCACACTGAAGTCAATGGGAGAATTTATTGTTCAGCACTGTTCAATTACATAAACATTTGAGTGCACACTATGTGGGATACACCATAATGAAAGAATATAAATAGCTCAAGCCCCTCGGGGAGCTCATAGTATTTTAGTCTTGGAACCAACATATCACTCCTTCCTATCTGCCCTCTATTTTCAGGATATGCAGCAGCTTCCTGATTCTATTAATCTTGGGATTTACTTACCATTGTCTGTTTGGATTCTCTGGCTGGGTCATGGGTATATGATACTGGATCATGGGTGATACTGGATTAGTCCACTCATGGTTTATAGCTGGGTATGCTGTTGGGAGGTGAAGCCTGGCAGGAAGAAGTGGGTCACTGCAGGTGTGGTCTGGAGGGGTATATATCCCTCCTCCTCCCTTGATCCCTCCTCTGCTTCTTGCCTGCTATGCTGTTTCTCCTCTGCCATGCCTCTCTGCCATGGCTCCCTGCCTTGGACCCAGCTGACTGTGAAACCTCTACAAAATGTAAATAAATAAAATTCCTCCTTTTGAGGGTGTTAGGTATTTTGTCCCAGTAAGGGTGTAATGGTTGATACATTGTGTCAACTTGAGAAGTTTAGAAGCTTAACTAACTGAGCAGTTCTACATACTCCAGTATAGAGGGCATGCCCTAGGGTGGCTTGTTTATGGTACAGGATGTTGCAATGGTTGATTCATCTCAATTCATCTCAACTCAGCAGGGGCCAGGGAACTCACTTTGTAAGCATCCTGAACCTGTGCAAGAGGAGGGCAGGGAGATGGTGTGAGTGCTACACCCGCCTGCTTACAATATAAGGGAGGAAAAGAGGCTTGTTTCCCCATTTTTGCTCTTGTTGCTTTTGCTGTCTTCTGCAGCCTTGAAGTGTTGCCCCTGTACCATGCCGCCCTGCCTTGGAGCCAGCTGATTAAGGACTGAAACCTCTACAAACTGTGAGCTAAATAAACCCTTCCTTCCTTAATTTTGGGCATTGGGTATTTTGTCTCGGCAATGAGAAGTAACCAAGTAACTAAGACAAATTACTTCCATTCGAAAGGCCTGGCAAGGTTTGTTTTTCTGGACAGATGATGGTAAAAGTAGGAACACTGGTGCACATAACAAGTGGAGATCCACAAAGAGGAAACCTGTTTCTAATAGAACTGAACCAGCAAACTTAGTTCAATACCTTGAACTCAGTCTTAAAAAAAGATCTGTAAATAGTCTTCAGATTCCTGAATGCACACAAAGAAAGCATTCAGACTCCTTTCTGTGATTTAGCCATAAATGATAAAGGGACAAGGAAGAAGCTCCCAATGTGCAGAGCTCAAAGGTCTCTAGGGAGTATTATTGTTCAGCACTGCTCAATTACATGAACATTTGAGGGCACACTATGTGGGATACACCATGATGAAAGAATATAAATAAGAGAGCTCATAGTATTTTAGTCTTGGAACTAACATATCGCTCCTTCCTATCAGCCCTCTATTTTCAGGATATGCAGCAGTTTCCTGATTTTACTAATCTTGGGATTTACTTACCATAGTCTGTTTGGATTCTCTGTTCTATCTAATGTATAGCTAATTCCCTATGTTAAATTCTGTTATGGCTTATGTCTAGATTCCACCGAAAGCCTCCTACACTCATAGGTGGGGCTTTTTGGAGGTGGACAAATGAGTTCTTTTCAGATGCACCCACAGGTTTAATCAAGAGGTCTTGAACACTTCCAGGGGAGCAGAGTGGCCTCACAGTGCCTGCCTAACAGGATTTCATTGTCGTATTGCATAATTATTGCTGTGTATTTCCCACTTCTCAAATTTAAAACTTAATTCTAGCTCTCCTGCTCCTGCTTCACAGCTGCACATTGCATGTGCGATACCGCAGGATGGGGAGGATGGGGAGGAAGGGTGGAGTAGTGTCAGGTAGCATGAATTTCAGCTCATAGTTTGCCGGGCCACAAAAAAGCCTCTAAATGTGCTGTGTTGGCCTGGAGGAAAGGATAGGATGGGGTTTTGGGTTGTTTCCGCTCCCCAGAAGAGGTGAATGTGTTTTATGTATAACAGGAAGGGTAACTAACAAAAGTATTTGGAGAGGGGTGAAGTATGGCAGAGCATGTGACTGCCCGCCAGGACTCATGCTTTCACTAGTAGGGAGCTGTTGCCACTAAGGAGCTGGCCATCCAGAATGGACATGGGAAATTTCTAGCTAATGGAGTGAGAAACAAGTGGTATGTATCACTTTAGAGAAAGATGATTAAGATACACTTATCGTATCCCTCTTACTCCTCCACAAGCTGAATGCAGAGAACACCAATGCCAGAGGAAGTAATGGAAGAAACCAGGGCCCTGAATCACCACATGGAAGGAGGGCACCCTCTGGTCTCACGTGCCTGTACTAAACTTGTAAGAGAAACTTTCCCTTCTGGGAATGCACAGACCAATGTGTCCCCCTCCTCCCAGTGTTCTGGGAGTTGAGCTGTTACAAAGCAGCCCAAAGTAGATAAAACAGAACAAAGCTGACCACAGACCAGGGAACTGGGCTGCAAGATAACGACTGACCCTGGGCTAAGAAATTTGCAAGGATTACAGAATGGGCTGTTCCGGACCACCTGTTGTCCATATTAGGAAACAGCCCCCACCACTCAGCCTTAAACTCCCATGTAGTCATTCTCTCCCAACGAATAAAGGTAACTGTTTAAAATAACCAATGCCATTTGCTTCTGTAACCGCGCTTGCTAAGACCACTCCTCCCTTTGTCCTAAAGACATATAAGCCCCACACTGACCCTCCCCGGGGCCCACTGTTCCTGCGTGTTCAGTGAGCCCCACGCATGCTTGGATAATAAAACCCCTTGCCCTTTGCATGAGAGAAAGCTTCTTGGAGTCTTCCTTCACGCAGCGGGCGTCCTGACCCTAACAAACTGTTCTATGAACTGGCACTGTTCTGAACTACTGAAATGTTGTCAGTTGCTTGCTACAGCATTTACTAGAATATTAAGACAATGTTTTGCTTTATAAATCTTTCATGAGTAAATAAGTGCTTAAAGAATTGTTTTTCATGATAAGCAGTTTCACTTCAATAGGACTTAGCTCATGTACAGAGAAGTCTGTTGAAGGTTGATGGGCAGATTAAAATATTTAACAGATATAAAAATTAACCAGATCCATCTGTATCCTAGGTTTATATACACATTAAATTATAGCTCTATAAAAAGTTAATTTCTTATATTATTTAGCAAAACATTTTGTTCTTTACTGTTTATTTCACTTAACCTTTATACATTTCCACTTCTAGTTTATTTTTGTCACTGACACTTTAAAATGTCTTTTCAGTTAGCATGACACAAAAATTTCTATGATTTCTTATCTTAAATGGAAAGCCAATGTATCTTATTCATAATAAGATGTCAACATTACATGCAGTCTTTGCTTAGAGCTGGTTTAAAAACATAAAATTATTTTTTAGGTCTTCTTTAAAATTCTGTCGAATTCAGTAAATAGGTAGAACTAAAACTTAAAAGAAAAGAAATGAAAATATACATAGAGATGTGTTTAGAGTAATGTGGGGTTCAGATGGATCTTTCTCTTAAAATGTACTTCTATGAGCTGGTCCTCTCAATTGCTTCTCCTCTATTGGAATACCTTGGTTAAAATTAAGTCATTTGCATTTGTGTGTATATATCAATACTTGTGTGTAATCTCAAAAAAACCCTGTGAAATTCATGAATTCAAGGCTATAAATTTCTCAACTGTTAACCAGCAAATACCTGAAACACAAAAACAAAACAAAAATATTAAGTTGAGAAAGAAAGAAAAGTAGAAGGGAAAGCTAAATAATTTACTGCCTTTTCCTGTAATTCCTTCTTAGGGGGATTACTGTTTCCTTTGGGACTATAAAAGAATGCAAGGCTTATAAGGCAGACACAAGGAGGAGAGAAGACAGATATGAAGGGTATTGGAATTGACCATGTTAACAATGGAGCCTAGAAAAAGGCACACAATTCTAATGAAGATGTTGTCTCCACTTCTCTAGGTTCTTGGGCCCTTTCCAAGCTTGGTTGTACAGCTCTTCCTTGGTCCTTGCACCTACCCTCAGTTTCCCTGGTTACCACAAGAAAGAACTTCAATAAACACAAATGTTCACTGCATTTTCTGCCACACCAATCCCCTTTTCATATCCTCATAAATTATAGCGCAAACCCCATGAGATATCAACATTTAAGAGTTAAAACAAAGAAGAGGACTCCATAATTGAAACTAGAAGCCAAGGAGATGGAAGAAAGCCAGAAGGTCATGATGTATCACATTCAAGGAGAGAGTGTTTTGGCGAGTGGCTGTCAGCACTAAATAACAAGCAAGAGGTCAGGCATGGTAGGACCTGAAAAGCTTGTGATTGGTTGAAAAAGAGAGAGCTCAATAACAATTTCACCTAGACAAAGTTTAAGTGAAGCACAACAAGGACAGTTTGAAGGTGAAATCTATTTGAGCGCTGAAGGAAAACTCAAAGGTTAAGTGAAGTTAAGATCAGGCAAGTTAGGCAACGATTATTATTTCAGTTAGATAATTCACTATGTGCACAGCCAGGCAGGGTGAGAACATAGCTAGCTGGCAGGCTGAAGAAGAAAAAGGATGGTTGTGCCTATGGGACCAGAAAGGTAGACTAAGGATGCAGTGTAAAACAAGAGTTTTCCTGAGTTTGTCTGTGTTATCCTATAGGTAACAAAGAATCAAAAGATGCTCTTAAACCAGGGAAGGAGAGAATATAATTTTTATATTCTTATAAAAGAGTTACTTACTTTTGAGTAAGTAACGCCCTCTCTCTAGCTGTATCATCCTAGAGAGGACTCATGTGACTCATGGTGTGGTCAAGTGTTGTCATACCCAACTACAAGATTAACTGGTCATAAAATTGCATATTTAAAACAGAAAAAGAAGGGACTGAAAATGCTAGTAGCTGAAGTCATGTTTCAGTTTTTGATTAAAGATATTTTTTGCTGACAAACATGTCCTTGAGACAAAGAGTGTTTCAAAGGTTAAGGCAACAAAACATCCCTGCAGTTAAAGAGAGCCTGTTTCTACAGAGCCTTTGACTTCTGGGTGCAGCTGACATTTATCTGTCTTATTCAACTGACAGGGGCTTACAGTTAACAAAACCTCACGATGACCATTCCTTGTCAACCTTTCAAGAATCTTCTTGAGTGCCAAGGACCCTGAGATTGTAAATATTGTCAAAGGACTCTCTGGACTTCCTTCATTACATAAATATTTAGAGGAGCTAACAACTAGCCTGTATTTTCTCCAATACTGGAGCTACAACAGCATGAGATGAATTGGGTGATTTTTCCAAGAGAAATCTACATCCTCCCTTCGTAACATTTTCTAGTGTTTTAATACACTTGAGGTTGCTTAATTTAAATTCTTTCCCCTTTGATTTAATATCACTGGTTCCCATCATACTTAGTTGAAACAAAGAACAGCTGCTCACTCTCACTAACACAATGCTTTTCTGTGTACTGAAAGATTAGCATTAACTCTTCTGTCATCCTTACTGCCCATGGGCTAAATTCATTCCCCTTTATTTTCAAACATGGAAAGAGTCACAGAATTTACAATATGGAAGTGATGAACTCCTGAGCCCTTACCAAATCGCTTACCAAATCTGTACTTGGCCTAAGAGAGAAATACATATCCACTTCTTTCTATAGTACATTTGTTTTTTCATAAAAAAGAAGTTTTTAAAGAAAAATGAAAAAATGAAACAAAAAATGAGAAAGTAGTTTCTTAATTACAAGGTTTTCCTTACCATTAGCTTGTTAAAAGACGGAGATTAAGTACTTTGTGATTAGCATAACAGGAGGTTGAGGATAAGGCAAGAAAAGAAAGTTAAGATGTGTAAACTTTTCCCCAATTTTTTTTCTGACATGGCTACTTAATAATGAACTATTCACACGGCATGCACGTAGCAGAGGATGCTTCATAACAGCTGGAAATGTAAGGGAAAAATTAAAAATTTTAAATAGAAGCCTGCCAGAATGCCCGCCAAGACCAAGCGGACCTGTCTGGACAAACCTGGTAACAGAACATTCCTTCTTCGTGTAGGCTTGTCTAACAGGTGACCTCACAATGTAACTTCGAATGTTCCTCTGTATAACCCCTGTCTTTACTGCCTTTGTATAACTAACGGCCTTGTAATGTAACTTAAAATGTAACAGAACATTTTGTTCCTCTGTATAACCCATGATGTCACCCAACCCTGCAATCATATGTGCTGAATTTGCCTTTGTACCTCCCCGCTTACTTTCCCTTTAAAAGCCTTGAAGCCCCACCAGGCGGGCCTCTGACTCTTTTCCTAGTCAGAAGCCCATCGGTGTAATAAATTGCCTCCTAACCTTCTCAGTGCCATTTTTCCCGTGCTTGGTCTGTTTTCTGTAACAGGACCACTGTGTGGGCAACAGGAAAATTCACCTGTGACACACAAGCTAAGTAAGCCACTATCTTTCAGCCACTTCTTCCCATTTTTATTGGAATTGTATATATTTAAGGTTTACAGTGTGATGTTTTGATATACATAGTAACTGCTGCAATAAAGCTAATTAATATACCTATCTATTCACATTATTACCAGTTTTGTTTCCTTTTATATATTTATTTTAATTGACAATTATTATGCATATTTACAGGGTAAACAATAGAATGCTATATAGCCCTAAAAAGGAAGTTCTGTTATTTGTAACAGCATAGATTAAACAGAAGGAAATCATTTTAAGTGAAATAAAGTAGGCACAGAAAGACAAGATACCTCAAGATCTCACATATGTAACCTAAAATAGTCAATCTCATGGAAATAGAGAGTAGAAAAGTGGTTACTAGAGTCTGAAGAAAAAGGCAGAGGAGTGGGAAAGGCAAGATGTTGATCAAAGAGTACAAAGTTTGAGTTAGACTACTTTATTTAAATAACTAAATGATTCTTTTGTTTTTACTAGTACATTAGTAGTACATACGTGTTTGCAGTACATAATGGTTACATACCTTGTGTGGTGTTGGTACATGTACAGAACACATCTCAATTCCTTTTTTCATCCCCTCTTCTCACCCTCCCATCTCTTGATACCCTTTGACTTTGAGAAAGATCTATCTTCTCTACTTATCTGTATTTTATTTTACTTCATATTTATAATTTAGATTTTTCATATAAAAGAAACCACACAATATTACACTTTTGTGTCTGACTTATTTCACTTAGCATTATGGTCTCTCATTTCCTAAAAGTGACTCAAAGTTTGTCTTTCTTTTCGGTAGAGTAGTATTCCATTGTGTGCAAATAACACATTTCTTTATTTATCTGTTGATGGCATATGGGTCACTTCCAAGGCTATTATAAATCATGCTGCTATAAACATAGGCATGTACACATCAGTGTAACATGATGACTTTAACTCTTTTGGGAAGATCCCTAGAAGGGGAATGGTGAAGTCAAATGGAATTTCTAGTTTTAGCTTTTTGTAGAATCTCCATCCTGATTTCCATAGCAGTAGTACTAGTTTACATTCCAACCAGCAGCATCACTAGCATTTGTTGTTATTTGAGTTCTTAATGACAGCCATTCTTTCTGGAGTAAGATGGAATCTCAGGGTTGTTTTAATTTGCATTTCTCTAATGGCTGGTGATGTTGAGCATTTCTTCATGTGTTTATTGCCCATTTTACTTCTGAGTGTCTATTCATTTTACTTGCCCATTTTTTTTGACTGGGTCTTTTATTGGGGGGTTTGAGTTATATATGTATTCTAGATATTAGTCCTCTTCTATTTTGTGGGCAGTCAAAAATGTTTGAGTTGTTTATATATCCTGGATATTAGTCCTCTGTCTGAGGAATAGATGGCAAAAATTTTCCCAATCTGTAGGTTGCCTTTTCATTCTGTTGGTTGTTTCTTTTGGCATGCAGAAGCTTTTTAATTTATATGAACTCATTTGTTGATTCTTGATACTATTTCCTGTGCAACTGGAGTTCTCTTCAGAAAGTTCCTGCCTACATCTATGACTTCAAGATTTATGCCTATTTTATCTTCCAGCATGTTGAATGTTTCTGTTTTAACATTTAGTTATTTGATATATTTTGATTTTAGTTTAGTATGTGGTGAGAGATATGGGTATTCAATGTTCTGCATATAGATAGCCAGTTTCCCCAACACCATTTATTAAAGAGGTTATTATTCCTGCAGTGTGTGTTTCTGGCCCCCTTTTCAAAGATGAAGTGGCCGAATGTGAAGAGGCTGAAGAATGGGGTTCTTTCTGCATTCTCTATTCTGTTCCCTTGATCCACAAGTCTGTTTTTGTGCCACTACTATGCTGTTTTTATCACTGTTGCTTTGTAATACAACTTCATGGCTGAGGATTGTTATGCCTCCCACTTTGCTTTTGTTACCCAGAACTGCTTTGACTATTCTGGGTCTCTTCTGGTTTCATATGAATTGAAGGATTGTTTTCTCGATTCTTAATCCTGGTTCCCCTTATATCTTGTTGTAGACACTCAAAACAAATTCTAGTTGGTTGGAAAGATAGATGGATAGACGGATGCTTTAAAAAAATTAAAAATAAAAATGAATTTCTAAAATGGATACTTTATTAAAGCAAAAAAAGGAAAAGGTTTGCCAAGTAAATCACTGCCAAAATTTGATAACAGAAAATGACAGTAGTAAATTCTAGAATTTACATGTCATTTACTTGTCATTATCTAAAATTCTATGAAACTCTCATCCTGCCATTTCTGGAATGTAGAGGTAGAATATGGGCCTCCCAAAGTTGCTCTTGTCCTAATTCCCAGCACTTGTAAATGTGTTATCTTATATGGCAAAGAGAAGTTAAGACATCAGGTAGGATTAAGGAGACTCTCCTACATTATCCAGGTGGGCCACATGTCCTCACAAATTGTCTTAAGATGGAAGAGGAAGAGTCAGTACTGGTGTAATATGAAAAAGACCTCACCAGCCCCAGCTGGCTCTAGAAATGGAAGAGTTCCATGAGCCAAAGAATATAGGCAGCCTCTAGAAGCTTGAGAAGAAAGAGAAATAAGAAGTCTCCCCTAGGGCAATTTTAGCTTATTGAAACCCATTTTTGGACTTCTGACCTTCAGAACTGTAAGAGAACAAATGTGTGTTGTTTTAAATCACTAAATGTTTCATAATTTGTTGCAGCTGAAACAAGAAATAAATGCATACAATAAAAACTGTGGTGAGATTTATTCACCACAAATTGAAATCTATCTTTTAAATTCTGCTAAGTGAGTGATTCAAAGGTGTCTTTACATACAGATTTCTATCATTAGCTTTATCTGCATCTAAGGTGTATATGAATGCTCATGTGTGTGCTTATGTTTCTCATTTTTTTAAAGGATTTTGTCTGTATAAAATCTTTTGTATATGTGTGTTATATATATATATAGTGTATATATATATTTTTTTTTAAAGCAAAATGTTGACTTTTCTTACAATAAATCTACATATTTTAACATGCTCCCACCAGCTTGAACCACTGGTGTACGAACAGATCTAATCACTTTTATTGGTCTTTTACTAATAAAATTAATATAAAGCTGCCTGATGGAACAGTCATGTATATACCATCAGTGGTTCAAGCTGCCCAGCCATAGGATATACCAATTACAGCCCTATAGTGAATGTGTTAAATGGAATTAACAACAAGGCTGATTACTTTGGTTATTAGAATGAAGACCATCATGTTTATATATTTCTAACAAATTTCACCCAGGTGATCAATACCAAATGATCAAGGACTATATTTTAAATTTCAAAGCCTCTTTGCAGATTATGAAAGAAATAATCAAGTTTGTCAGATACTATATCTGCATGGCCCAATTAAGGATATTACCTTTCATTGGTCTTCGTATGTCATTTTTATTGCTTGTAAGGTATTGATTTCATACTTCTTCTTGGATGGAACAATATATTCCATCATAGCAACATCTGTATTTTTAAAGATTTATCTAGATAGGAGAGCATCATTATTATTCTTGATCTATTCTTCTCAACCATAAATTATGAATAGCGATAACCTTTACATTTACTTACCAATATAGTTTCTATTATAGAACACTGCATGAATGGCTTTATTATGTTTCTTTTTACTAGCATGATTATTATAATATCTGCCAATTATGGAGAAGCTCTCAACTGAGTGTCTCAGAGTGTTTCATGAAACAAATTGTCACACCACCCTTAAAAGGCAGGTATTATCTTGTTATATAAATAACTTGACACTGAAGTTGAATGAATAAGGAAAATTACTTCCAGATAACAATACACATTTTCAATTTTACATTTCCTCCTCAATTTGACAATTATTTAATTATTCTACAACCACTTTATTAATAAATTTTGCTTTTGTTCTCACTCTTTCCATATTAAGTACATACTATAAGAATTTTTAAAGCCAAGTCAATTTCTTTCAATCTGTAATATATCATGGTAGTATAGAAAGGAGGTAGGAATAGATAATGTTTAAACTTGGATAATTTTAATTGTAGCCTTAAATTGAAGAGCATGGAACATACAATTTGAGTAAAATGTTTTGGGCCTGATCAGATAATTTACAGATTATTTAATTAAAAACCAACTACCATTCTCCAGAGGAAAGGAGGATTCTTATTCTTAATTTGAACATAAAATTTATTCAAAGTCTAGCAGTCATTACTGAAGAATCTGCCAAAATAATAAGACTAATGAAAACTTTTTCAAGTTGTCATTTTGTAATATATGCAAATGAGTCAACAATCACTCAAACAATGAGAAAGGAAGATGAGAGTATGAGGTTGAGAAATTTCTGATACTTTTTTAAATACTCCAAAAAATCAAATTAATCAAGCAATTACATGGTAAGGTGGTAAGACAGGAGGATGGCAGGAAAGGGGAAGACCTGTGGGCAGAGAGAGATGAACTTGTTTGTGGCCTCATGGCTATTATGATAGAGTCAAAACCAGAATCAATGTTTTATGCAAGCAGATTTCTGCCTTTTCAGTTTATCACGCCAAACAACTGACTAATTTAAATCTTGCATCTTTGATCTAAGGAATTCATTTTTAACTGTGCAATTTATATAATATGAGCTCACAGGGAATAGAAGTACTGAGTTTTTGGTATCATTGCTAAAGGCAAACAGGCTGGATACTGTTTTTTCCTCCAGCTTTACTGAGGTATAGTTAAAAGCTACATGTTTATAGTGAGCAATGTAATGTTTTAATAAAAACTTTCAAATATAAAACTAACTAGCAACAGGAATGGCATCTGCAAAAAGTACAAGTGCATCAGAAGGATGCGGCAGAAGGATTGTGGGGTGGAGGTCAGTCTGGGCTGCAAGTGAGACTGTCTCAAAAAAAGGAAAGAAAAGAAGAAAATGGGGCAAATGCAAGCACAGAAGTAGAACAGGGCGCATCAGAGGCCTGTGTGTGGTCACAGTGGCTCTAATCCTGTAGCATTCTGCTTAAAGCCCTCCCTTGGTGCCACTCTTGCTCCCACTCCCAGCTCCCGGCAATCACTAATTGCTGTCTCTCCAGATGTCTTTTTGGACATTTAGTATAGGGAGAATCACATGACAGATCTTTTGGGGGTGATAAAAACATTCTAGAACTGGGTATCTTTCTATTTGCTACAATAATGCATGAGTGTCTATATTTACTAAAAAAAATGAACTGTACACATAAGACAGAATTTTATGATATATATCTTGGTGAAAATTTAAAGAGCCAACAGTGTTTTTTGCAAATATAAAAATTTTATTAACTGTAATCATCATGCTATTCAATAGAACTCTGGAACTTACTCATCCAAATTGAAATTTTGTATCCTCTGACCAATCTCCCTGTTCTATTACCCCCTACAAGCCCAAGTCATTGGCAATTATCATTCTATTCTCTATTTCTGTGTACTCGACTTTTTTAGGTTTTTAATCTGGTTTATACCACTTAGTATAGTGTCCTCCTTAGCATGCTAAACCTTAGCATAGTTTATCAATGTTGTTGAATATGACAAGATTTCCTTCTAACTATGAATAATATTCAACTGTATATATGAAAAAAATGTTCAACATCACTAATTATCACAGAAATGCAATTTAAAACCACAATCACTGTCATGTCACACCTGTTAAAATGGCTATTATCAGAAATACAAAAGATAAGTGTTGGCAAGATTTTGGAGAAAGAACTTTTCTGCTCTGTTGGCAGGAAGGCAAGTAGTACACCATTATTGAAAACAATATAGCAGTTCCTCAAAAAGTTAAAATAGAACTACATATGATTCAGCAATCTCATTCCAGGTACATATACAAAGGAAAGGAAATTGGTGAGTTAAAGAGATACCTGCAGACCCATATTTACTGCAGCATTCACAATAGCTAAGATACAGAATGAGCCTTGTCTACTGATTGATCAACGGATAAAATAAGGAAGGTGTTGTTCAAAGTGGTTTTGGACACTTCTAAGATGCGGAGGAGTGTTTTTTTGTTTTTTTTCTTTATTAATGCAGTAACTAAAGGAAGAATGAACTTGGGGATGTTCCAACCTGCTTCTCTCTATTACAAATAGGATACAGATGAAACATACTATGGTCATTATTACTAGGCTCCAAATTACATATTACTCCACAATTACTGCTCCACATTATAACTTATAGGGATCTTAGGCATTCAAGCAAAAAGCAATTCTTTTCTACCACAACCATGCATAGGAGAAATGAAACTGAATTAGGCAAACTTTAGGAAACTCATTCACGTGTTCATCCACCCTTCCAACATTCCCTGGATAGGTATCTGTGAGTTACCAACTGCTAGAAAGATGCTGCTGCCAAAATGGATGATATGTCCTCAGAGGGATAATACACTAGATGCCACTGTGAAGGGAAAAACCTTATTTTCCCTCTCTGTGCCGTCATTTCTTCATCTGGAAACTGATGAAACTAGACTAAATAGGAACAATATATTTTTAACTCCGAATTCCAGTAACTAATAAACAGAAATAGCTGGAAGCAACAATTGCTCTTGTTTCCTAAATAGTTATAAAATATCACATTTATAAATACTAAAATATTTCATTTACTAGATTTTCTTAAAAATTCAGCTGAATGTAAAATTTGTTTCATTTATTTAGGAAGCAGATTTTGCAGCTAACTCGGTCCCAACAGTATCTTTGCTTGATTTGTTTTTTGTGGGTACCGGGGGGTCGACCTCAGGACCTCGCGCACCAGCAGGCGCCCGTGCCACTGAGCGATATCACCGGCCCCTTTTTCGTATGTGGGTTCCGGGAGTCGAACTCGGGCCCTCGCGCTTGCCGGGCAGGCGCCTAAGCCGCTGAGCCATCTCACCGGCCCCAACAGTATCTTGAATATTAAATAACTTCAAATAATCTACTATTCCCCCCCTTAGCTCCTTGGCTTTTAATTTCCCCAGGAAGAAAGCTACTGACTATTCTGGCTGCCATTTGTTTTGGCAGTTCCAGGAGTTACAAAAGCATCAACTTTATTCTTATGCATATATGCAAAATATTACTGCCCTCTTAACTCATTATCCCATTTATCTTTCCTAAAACAATCTTGATTTTGTTCAAAGCAATAATGAGGCAAGGTAAAAATACAACCTAAGAATCTAAGAGCTTCAGGCACTAAAGTGTTAAAAAGATATAAAAAGATACAAAATAATCAATAATAAATCTGATGAAAGAAAAGCAAATTATGTACACTAAAAACCCTAATAAGACATATTTACGAAAAATTAAGTAAGACCTAAACAAGTGAAGAGATATACTGTGTTCATTGAGGAGAATCAATTTTGCTAAAACGCCTATTCATCCCTGTACTGGCCAGTTTTATACTGTAGGATCAAAAACAGCTGACACCTCAAACTTAGAGGAGGAGAGGTTTAATTTGGTCCAAGGTTTCAGAGGTTTCCATCTATGGTCAGCAGGATCAAGGCAGAAATATGACGACAGATGTGCAGGGTGGAGCATCTCACTTCGTAAGGGGAAGCAGAGCACAGGAAAGAAAAGCAGAGAGAAAGGGGCCAGAAACAGATACACTTCCTGAGTTCACGCTCCTATGACTCAACCAGAAACACCCAAAACTATCTTTACTGAACTCTTAAACCAATCAAGTTGACAAGATTAACCATCACATTCTCAAACTGAACTGCAGATTCAATTCAATCAAAATCAAAACCACTTCTGCCTTTTTTTTTTTTTTTTAAGAAATACATGATCTCATTCTAATTCATAAGGCCAAGGAAAGGATCTCAAATACAGGGAGGGAAGGAAGAAAGGAAGGTGAGAAGGAAGGGAGGGAAGGACAGGGAAAGGGAGAGACTCTCACTGTCTAATTCAAGACTTACATAAAATTAAAGTAATCCTGACAGTGTGATGTCGGCATCCAGACAGGAAAATAGATCAATAAAACAGAATGAAGTGTCCAAGACTTACGGATAGATAAGACAGCTTTGATTTTTCAATAAACATGCTAAGGAAATTTAATGTAAAAAGTCTTTTCAACAAACTGTGCTAAAATAATTTGTTATTAATATACAAAAATTATGAGCTTTGATCCATATGTAATTCTAGGTACAAAAATGAACTAAAAATAGAATATCTAAGTATAAAATATAAAACAACAAAACTGTTAGAAGAAAACAGGAGAATTCCTACTCTGAGTTTGGAAAAGATTTCTTAGATACAGCACCAAGAGCATGAACCATAAAAGGAAAAATTCATAAACTGAACCTCATCAAAATTATAAAATTCTGCTCTTTAAAACACACTGTCAAAATAATGAAAAGATAAGCCAAGACTGGGAGAAAAATATTTATATTGTATAATCTGGCAAAGGAGGTGTAAACACTGAATTATGATCTTTGAAAACTCAAAAATAAGAAAACAAGCAACCCAATTAAAAACAGGAAAATACTGGAACAGATTCTTCATCAAAAAATAGGTACAGATGGCAGGTATGCACACAAAAAGATGTTCTACATCATTATCTAAATTTTAGGAAAGTGTAAATTAAAACAACAATACAGCAACATTATATTAGAACCAAGGGGTTACTGCAGTGCATACACCTAACATGTGTTCCATCTGGGACAGAGGAAGTCCTCTGTTATCCCAGGAAATAGTGAAATGTCAACTTATGCTACATTAATCGCCTACAGGGAACCACCAAGGAGAAGGTCTGTTTACAGCTTGCTCAGCCCCTTGCATTGGTGAGAAGGTAGGAAATACGTTCCTGTGCTTCTGCCATGAGAATCCTTGATAACTCCTCAGAGAACAGCAGGCAAACATGCTGGTGAATAACTAAAAGATGCCTATTATTGGCTCTCTTTTCCTTCAAAGTCAGAACAAGTCATCTCCTCTAGCCCCTCAAAGCACCATTTTTGTAAGCCAGACAAAATCACTCCTAGAAAAAATATTTAGAAGGAATTTGTTCCATGTCTGAGTTATTTTTGGTCCTTCACCTGTCTGTGTTCATCCTTTTGTCACTGCATGGCCGAGATTTGACTATAAATTCTTGTGAGCAGTTGCTGCATGAGAGAATTTAAGGGGAATGAGATTTTTCTCTGTGATTTTTCAGTTTCAGAAAAGCTGTACCATTTCCTAGAACAATAAAAATAAAGTCTCCTATATCTGGGAAGTTGAATTAGACTTAAATTTAACAGACTATCTATTTTATTTTGCAGCAAATTGTATGAATTCAGCAAATGTATTAAGCAGCAGGTGTCTAGAGATGGCTATTTCAATAATTGGACATTAAAAATTGGACATTAAATATTTTAATTGGACATTAAATTTTGCTTTAAAATCAAAGAATGCCTATGATTATGATTTTACTACAGATTAATGCTTTTCTCATTTATATGCAGATATATAATGTTGGCAATTTTTTTAAATTTTCAAAAAAAAAAAGGTTGTCTCTTTGGGTTAATCAAAGGCCTACAGCTATGTTTATCAAGTATAAGTAACTGTATACTGATTCGTAAAAAAATTAGAATGGTAAATTTTTCAATAAATCTTTTTAAGACTATTTGTGATCACTTTACATGTTAAAATTGCAAGTTCTACAATGACTACAAATAAATTAAGGACATGTTTAAAATCCTATGGTCTAGCTATATGGAGTATCTAGCTAAACATGCTATATTTGATTTAAAAAGCGTGACTCCTAAACATCTTAATATAAATTAGGAACTCATAATAAAACAACAACAATAGTATATCTGGGAAATAAGAGGGACAAGACTGGGAAAATTAGACTGACCGGTAAAATAGAGATCCTAAGACAGGGTTGTTCTCCCAAGGATACAGTTATTTGAATATATCAGCTTCTCTCTTGTCAAATTTCAGAAACAAAATTATACATATTCTGATAATATATCAGAGAGTTCTTTGATGTTTAATAAAGCAAACAGAGGGAGCAGTTTGACAAAAAAGAAATATACAAGCTAATTTTTACTTGCTACATTAAGATGTAACAGGGGCCGGTGAGATAGCTCAGCAGCATAAGCGCCTGCCTGGCAAGCATGAGGTCCTGAATTTGACTTCCAGCACCCACATATGAAAAAAGGGCCAGTGATATCGCTCAGTGGCATGGGCACCTGCTGGCACGCGAGGTCCTGAGGTTGACCCCTGGTACCCACAAAAAAAAAAAAAAAAAGATGTAACAAACTTCTTGAAAGATAACATTTCATTTCAATGGAATAATCAGTTTGGCAAGGTTAATTTATCTTAATATTTAAAATATACTTGAAATTAGCCACCACCTGCTGTTTCTACATAGTATCCAAATTGATAAAACAAGCATAATAAGTGTCATGTTGATGTATTAGATATGAACATCCCCATTTTAAGAAATGTTACACAGAAATATGGAATTCTTAAATAGAAAGAACATGAAATACATAAAATGAAAACAGTTATTTCAAGAATATTATAACTTTCAAAACGTATCGAAGAGATGAGCAAACTAAGCATTTTTGCTACTATGAATATTATCTAATCAAATTAGAAAAAAAGATGTTCTGACTCTTTCACATTAAATAGGAAAATAGATTTGTATGCTTTCCCATCCCCATGGAGGTAGACGAGTCAGCATCCTCCAGTATACATTGATGATTTGACACCAAAGCCATGAACTCAGAGTTTACAAACAGACAATGTTTTTCTAACAGCTGGCAGAAAGAATGGCTTTGTAACAATTCTTTTAAAACTAAATAATATTTTAGGTAAACCTCCAAACATTTAGTTTTGTACTCAAGAACATCATTCAGCAAGTTAAATGATCACCCACAGGTACCGTATACAATAATTCATCATGAAAGACTTAATAGAAGCTGTACTGTCGGCTGATAGATGTCCCGCAGAATTATTAGATTTTCAAATGGCTATGTGAGGTAATCCTTGCTTTTTAGGTTTGCCAGGACAAATCCATCTTATGATAAACTATACTTTCGGGAGCTTGATCGATCAGCTCTTTTAACTACTAGGAATACTCATAATTGTTTCCTCATAAAAATCCCTGTTATGCCTCCAGGTATGTCCTTAGCACCTGGTGGCATGTTGGCCATCAATTCAGATGAAAAATCTCCATATGCCACCTCCATTTCCATAAATAGGTATTTGCATCTGCCATCCACAAACTAAATCTGCACATTAGCCACTTGCCAAAGAACACAATCTTCAACTGCCCAACGCTTCTTAAGTTTGAGCCCTAAGTTCACTACACTATATGCTACCATAGATTTACATTTTTTCTCCCTCTTAGTTACTAGGATCTCAGCCCTGGCTGCACATCAGGGTCAATGGCACTCTTTGCACACAAATGCACACAAGAATGCCCAGGAAAGTGCTTAAAATATTCCTCTCTAGGCCCACACCAGACCAGTTAAACTTTGGGCCCCCGAATGTTAGTCTTTTTCAAGGTCTTCCCTAGGCAGCTCTCTTTTCATGACTGTGAGAAAGAATTTTTTTTTTCTGGCAACATTTCCAAAACTGACAAATGATCATGGTAAACGTCCAAACTATATATTGTAATCAAGAATGTCACACAATAAGTTAAATAACTACCAGAAATATAAAATTTTTCACTCGTGATAGTAAACTGGCAGCCAGAAGAGTCCCTAACATGATTCAAATCATTGTATAAAATGATAGAATAACAAAGTATATATGGTATATAAATGACTATATATTAAAATGACTTTAAATAATATTTCATTCCTGCCTTAAGTCACGAACTTGTTTCCTGGCATAATCTGTAAATCACTTTCAAATATCTTTATCCTCTCAGGTCCAATCATTTATTAACAGGTAGGGAAGAGACTCTGAGTCATAAAATCTGAGTCTAAATCCTCACTCTTGCACTTGCCGAGTGGTCTTCGTCATTCTGATTCTTTTTTTTTTCCTTGTCTGAGGTGACTGACAGCAATGGCTAAATCAGTCATGCTGCTAATTTACCTTTGAAGGTTGTCTAGCACATCAGCATTCTGATTGTCTAGCACCTCAGCCAAAAAACAGAATATTACCACCATCCACAACAAGGAGGACCTGGGATTATGTTTGAAGAGTAAGCATTAATAGGAACCAGCGAGCCAACAAAATCACAGAGAATTTGAACTAGAAATGATTACAGACAGCACTCACTTCATTTCACTTTATGTCACTCAGTTAACAAACAAGGGGTCTGAGATTTACAGAGTACATAACCCCAGATCATATAGCCACTTAACAAAATGTAAATAGAGTGCACCCTCCTGAGGCTGGCAGATATGTTCAAATAAGGCCTTTAGTTAGTTGCTCAGGGGAATATGATTATCTCATAGATTTGTTGACAATATCTGTAAATGACGACAATGATTTTCACTATTAAAATAAAAAGAAAAAAATTATCTTCTATTGCACTGGTTACTTCTGAATACAGCAGTCAGAAACTTAGGGATCTATTCTACGGAGAAAAAGGGATGACAAAGAAACACTGGCCTTGACTTTGAGTCTGTTGGTGGTACTGATATGTATCCCTCTACCCCAGGCCTGTAATCAACACTGGTTCCTTTTCATAGTAACGGAATTTAGAAACCAGCACCCTGTGTATTATCACCTCCTAGTTAAGATCACTTCCTACTTAATAAATACATTAAGATGTATTTATTTTAATCATGGGTTTATTTGCTACCCATAGAATCAGTATGTTTACTTAGTCTCTGTCGTATAATATATACAAAATAATCCTAGAAATAACATATCATACTATTACCAACAAATATTTAAAATCATTTTTTAATATATCTTTTCATAATTAAACTTATATTTTGAATAATTTAATATTTACTGAAAAGCTGTTAAGATAGAGAGATCCTGTATACATTTCAACCAAGCATAAATGGTATTTATAATCTTTGGAATCTATCTGAGGTCATTAGTACAAATCAGTAATTCGCAAATGGGTGATTTTGTATGTGATCCTCTCCCCCAGGAAACATCTGGCAATGTCTAGAGACAGATTTTATTATTTTGACTAGATGTGACTGGAGGAAATTATGAAAATCTATTGACTAGAGGTACCAAAAACAGGACAGCATTCCATAACAAAGATGCACTTTGCTCAAAATATCAATACTACTAACCCTGGGAAACTCGGGAGGAGATAGAAGGGATGCAAGGGAGCAAGACCTTTCTCAGAGATGTAGTTGTATAGAAAATATATCACTCATGTATCCAATTTATAAATTGCTTTATTATTTGACCAGCTGAGGAAATAAGGTAAAATGATTTCAAGAATTACTTATAGCATGAAATTTAAAATGGTGTCTCTCAGATACCGAAAAAGTTACAACAGAAAAATAAGATAAAATCAATATGATTGTTTCAATGAAAAACTCTGATTCATACATTTATAAAGAACATATGCAGTTTCCAAGATTCTTCTGTTTTAATATACTACATATATACTTTCATTGAATGAATAGTGTGTGAATACAAAAGCTCATAAATAAGCAGTATAGCATAACTCTTAGGTATTAAGAAATGCATATACCAAGGAAACAAAAGAGGAAATCTGAAATTTGAGTGTAGATTCACAAAACCCCTAGGAAAAAAATTCACAAGTATACAAGAGGTTAAAAAAAGAAGAGTAATTAAAATGAATAGAGATTTTAACTTCAAGGAAAACAACTTCCAATATCCAGAATGTTTCCACTATTCTTCAATGTCTAGCAATGTGGAAGCTATACATCGTTCGCAGAATTTTTAAAGATATCTAAAGGAGTTATTCTCTGTAACCCATCTATGAACACAGTTCTCAGATCTGGGTAAGACTGATTCCCACTGCAAAAACAGGTTTACAGCCTACCTCTTGGAATATTTCTGTAGTATTTCAGAAATAAGACAGCAGATAACCTTCCACACAGAGATGCACTGATTGGATCACTAATCCACCAAAAGGTAATGCTTTTACTGCCAATAAAGTGTGACAAAAATATTGTGAATGCTGGTGCTGAGTGCCATCCAATAAAAAGGCTCATAAAAACATCACAATATGTCCTCACCTTCCGTATGCACTGGATTCAGCACCATGTGACTTCTGACTTTTTTCCAATGTCAAAATGACCATGAAAGTAAAGGTTTTAAGTGGATTCAGGACACCAAGGCAGCCATGATAGCACAACTAAAGACATGAAAGAGGACTTCCAGAACTGCTTTGGAAAGTGGCAAGAACGATACGATAAGTATGTTCAAAGAGAGGAAGAATATTTTGAGGGGGAATCATGGCAATGCATCTTTATTAAAATTTAAACATTCACTGCATTTTTTGATCATACCTCATATTCTACATATGAGCTGACATTAGGAAAAAATAATTCAACGTTAATAAGTAGGTGAGAAAGACCTCAAAGGAAAACAGAAGAGATGAACGAGAAAAAAGGCCTTCAGAGGTATTAATGAGGCTAATCACAATTAACATAAAGAACAGATAACTTCATCTATGAAGATGATCGTTCTAACCCATGGGGAGAAAGGTGTTGAAGGCAAATTCTCTTTCACCAGGATGCCCAAGTTGCCTGGCACCATTCACATTCAGTGTTTAGAGATGCACACAGGTAAGAATGATTGAGTCAGTGAGGAGGAGCATTGTGTTTCCCTTACACACCCAAACCCTACCAAGAGCCTTTCTGTGTTAGAGTCAATTATGCTTAATATATCGGAGTTGTAAGGTGAGGTCATGGGAAATTGTAAGTGAATGATTATATGCAATTTGTGAGTGGAAAGTTCACATGTTGCTCACTGCTTGCTCCATCTTACTTCTTAATCAAAAGAAATTCACACTGTGCTACTGAGACACACAGGCTGCCCACAACTCACCCTTCCCAGCTCCTTGTCTTCCAAGGCCAGCACCCCCGTGCTTTCTGTGAAGAGCTTTACTTTGACCACAGGCCGAGGGTGGGTGGTAGTGAAATCTCCCTGAGTTCCCCATCTGTAATGAAGAAAGAAATATTAACAAAAGTACAGCATTAATTTTTCCCAGATAGATGTGTCTCCATAAAAGGCACATTAAGCAAAACTAATCTTTTGTAACTCAATGAGATTTTTATCTTTGCTTTTGTTTCTGACAGATGGCAAAGAAAACAATATGGCTGGGCCGGTGAGATAGCTCAGCGGCTTAAGCGCCTGCCTGACAAGCACGAGGGCCCGAGTTCGACTCCCGGAACCCACATACGAAAAAGGGGCCGGTGATATCGCTCAGCGGCACGGGCGCCTACTGGCGCGCGAGGTCCTGAGGTCGACCCCCGGTACCCACAAAAAAAAAAAAAAAAAAAAAAATATGGCTTATAGCTTGTTACAGTTATTTGGCTGTTCAAAAAAATTAACATGTTCGACTATGATAGAGTGCTGTAAGAATTTAGGCTAAGGTAAAGCATTATAGATGTAGTTATTATTTTCCTAATTTAAATACAGATTATAACATCATTGCTATGTATATTTGAGAAAAATTGCTCAGGATGTGTTTATGTAAGAGGTGGTTTCTCAGAAAACTAGTTTTTACTAGGACTTACACCACCTCCCTTGTGAAAGTCTTCACTAAACATCTATTTTTATTTTTTTTTTTAAATTGGGGTAATTATCTCAGGTCTGTTGCATTATATGCCTTTTATAGCTCCTATCAGGAATAAAGATGCATCATAAAAAATATGACTGGTTTGCAGTTCATTTCCCAATACATTCTCTTAGGAATGAAATAAGTCTGTCGACATCTGGCTTTTCAAATCATCATAACAAAATAACATGTTTTCTTGGCTTATCTTTTAATTAATAGCATCTTGTCTTTATCACACACCAATTCATTTTAGCTTGACAAACTTAACTGGCACACACTTGATATGAAAAAATCTTATCAATATTTCTCATAATTCTGAGAGACCACAGGCAATGACAATCAGCACAGCATGGAAAACATGCCACTGAGCAAAAAAATAAAGAGATTTAACAACATAAAGATTCACATTAAAACACAAAACACCAAATAATGCATGCCAGTTGTTTTATGTTCTTTTAAAAACAACAGTCTAGGGCCGGTGAGATGGCTCAGCGGCGTAAGCGCCTGCCTTGCAAGCGCGAGGGCCCGAGTTCGACTCCCGGAACCCACATACGAAAAAGGGGCTGGTGATATCGCTCACCGGCACGGGCGCCTGCTGGCGCGCGAGGTCCTGAGGTCGACCCCCCGGTACCCACAAAAAAAAAAATAAAAAAAAAATAAAAAAATAAAAACAACAGTCTATAACTTTCATGGAGCTGTCTATATTTTATTTTATAAATCTTATTCAGAAAGTCTGTTAAATCCAGGCAACTGAGGAAACCAAGCACAATAAAAAATGAATAATTGTGATTTTGTCTATGTTCTATCATACTTTTATAATACTGTAATATGTGCACAATAAAATGAATCCATTTCAATGAAAAAATTAGTATTTAAATAGTTTGTTCTTTTGAAACTGAAGTCATATTGAAGTCATATGCCACAGGGAAAAGAGAGATTCAATTAGGATGGAAAAACAGTTTAATTTCTATTTCAGACTTCTAGAAAGATGTTAGCAAAGGTTTTTCTTGTTTTTGTTTTTTTTTTTCCTTGCCATTTCATAGAACTACAGTGGTCAGAGGAAGAGCAGATGTAAAACAGGAATAAAAATAAAAATAGACTCAGAATCAGAATAAGAGACTAGAGAAAAATTCTCCGTTTATTGTGTAGACACTTAAGCCTTGAACACAGTCAGACAATTTGGGTAACAACTGTGGAGGAGTGCCCCGTGACGTACCCTATTTTATTTTTTTCTTTAGTTTTCATTGCATGGTTAAATTTGCAAGGCTACTCTTGAGACATTTTCCCATAACTGGAATCAAATATTTCTAATTGTCTTGTATGTACTTTCCATAGAATTCCGAACTTTTACACAATTTTTTTTTTTTTTTTGAGACAGGGTCTTGCTACGTAGTTCAGGCTAGCCTGGACTCACTATGTAGCCCAGGCTGGCCTCAAACTCACAGTGATCCTTCTGCCTCAGCCTCCCACGTGCAGGAATCGTAGGCATCTGCCACCACGCCTGGCTTACACAAACTTTTTAATGTATTAAATTTATGAATTTTTCTCCTCTAATTTTAAAATCATTTGGAAACATTTATACGGCTTTCCATGTTCTTTGGAAATTCCCCATGTACTCCAGTACACCATTCTCCAAAGAGAAAAATATCGATGGACCTTATTAACTATAAGGCATCTTTTGAGTTTTGTCTTTCAGTGTTGTCTTCTTGTCATTTTACACAAAGGGAAATGTGTACTAATTCTTTGCTAAACAGAGTAAGACAAATAACAATATATGTCCAAAAATCTGTGCTCACTTGGGATGCCATGAACTTCTAGAAAATTCTTTTACCATTAATCCTTCAAAAACAAGCACCTTCCAAAATTATTCCACAATCTATCACTATAGTATATCTCCCATTTACTCATTAAGATATTTTATTCTGAAAGATGACATACATAAAAGAGTGCTCATAAAATAAGATGCAGTTAAAGAATAGCAATGAAAGAAAACCAGCATTCCTACCATTCTGGTTCTTGTGGAGAAGGTACCAGATCATGAGGAGCGCCCTCTGTGTCCTGACTTGGTCACATGTTCCTCTTTTGCCCAATTCCTACTATGCTGAAGTAGCCAAGGTCCTGAATTTTATATTTAACTTTCTGTTGAATTTCTTCTTAAAGAGAATATTTTGGTATTTTATCTTAAGTGTGATCATTGCTCTAGATTTTGATGGCCTTTAACTGGTTTAAAAAACATTCTTTAGTAGAAATATACATAGAAATAAATTAGGATATATATATATGTGTATATGTATAAATCATATATACCATAGATACATTACATATATATGATACAAAGAAAATATGTATGCTACATATCAATGATATATTATACAAGATCATTTATATGGTATATAGGTGATATACATACTTATTTGTGTGTGTATACAGATATGGAGTGCATAACATTTTGGTCAACATTGGATTGTATATATGCTGGTCTTCCCACAAAAGTGTGCACAGGCCATGTCATCTGGGTTTCTGCAAGTACACTCTATTATGCTGGGGAAGGAAGTTTACAATCTCAAGACCATGATTATTTTTCAACCATGATTATTTTTACATTATATATATGTAAATATATATAAATATATAGGTATAAAAAATCTAGAACCTGGAAAGAAGTATGAGATACCCATCTCCAAAACTGGTATGTCAATTAAGTCAGGGCCTTGTAGAGAATCCATAGAATATCATTACAGGGACCTGTAGGTTATCTCTATGAATACAGCTAATTAGAAGGTCTGGGACTTGTGAGGTGAGGATAGGGAATGTTAGTGGCCAGTTTCTGTGAAATGAGGAAGGTACTTTCAGCCAGGGAGAGGCTGAGCTACAAGGATACCAGAAGATCCTGACTGTAACAAGTCAGGAGACAATGGTTTTATTGACAGTCAACAATGCAACTTAAAAGGATGTATAAATATAAATATGGCAGCATTTAATAATTCTTATACATTCTAATATTCCAGGATAAAGTATAAATTGGCAGCACTTTGATAATTTCTATTAAAAATTTAAAAATTAAAAAGATACAGTTAGAAAATACTTATAAATTCTAGAATAAATGAATTAAAAACCTGAGCCCCCTCAAAAAAAGGCAAAGAGAGGAGGAGATAATAGGCCTGTCTTCAATATTTACCTAGACATTTCCTTGCTTCATACTTAACTGGCATGTTTAAACACTTTCAGTAATTAATACCAGTCATTATCTCCCTATTTTCTCATCATTAAGAAATGAAAGAACACATTACTTTTGCTGTCAAGTTCCTTGAATCAAAATGTACTTCCTTTCTGTACTATATGAATGTATTATTTATCAGGATTCAGACTTCCAGTGTAAATTTTCAAATGAATGAAATATCTAGAAAGCACTTTACTAGGACTTCCTGGCTATGAAAACACAGTGTAGTTCATATGCTGACAAAACAACTGACATTAATTATACATTTGCTCTTAAACGAACTCTATTGGAAATTTGTATCAGGAGCCAAAATACATGTTCTTGCCTTTTCATCCAGTAAGACTATTTCAAGAAATTTATCCTAAGCAAATAATTGTAAGTACTGAAAAGAGTATAAACAGAAACGTAATATCAATACAGTAAAAAAGAAAAAAAACCACTGGTTCATATTAAAAATTAATGTATGTGTCAGATAGAATGTCAGCAATCTATCCTATTGGAAGTTACATTCTAATGAATTACAGATAACAAATACTTCTACTATTATATTCTTTAACGTATATCCTTCTCTTTCCTGCCCTGCACTCTTAGCAGCTCTATACCTCCCATGGTCTCCTGGTAGCTATGGGACTGGATTTACAATTGTGACTTGGAGGATTCTCAAAAACTACTAGCATTTGTGTTTTAAAATATATTGAAACTCAAAAACATATATATATATATAAACAGAATGCATAAACTATTCAAATTCCTTAACATACTCCTGCTGGCTTGAATAACTGGTGGGTACATGCATGACTGACTCATCAGATGGCTTGTACCACTGTTGGTACAAACGGATCTAGTTGCTTGTATTGGTTACTAATAAAATTAATAAAAATGATACCCAATGGAACAGTCATGAATGTACCACCAGTGGTTCAAGTTGCCTGGGCAGCAAGACAGACATTACAGCCACGTTATGAATGTGTCAATGCAAAATCCGTACCATGAAGAAAGTACACATTCGTGATTAGAGAAGTTAAATATCAACCTATGTTCCTGATCTATGAGCAACACCACATAATTCAACAAGGTACATATAACTTCTAAATTAATCCGTTATTTGCTACTTAATTCCTGTTTATAAATTTTTAAAATATGTAGTTAAAATATGTAGCCAATTCAATCTACCTGATTTATAGTTTAATTCTGACAGCCTATTTAAAATATTTCTTCTTAATGAGAGACTATATGAATATTAACCCATATTTCTTTTGAAATTTTTATTTTAAATTTTCAAGCTGTATGAAATTTAATCATGATATAAAATGGCAGTTTTACCTCATTTTTCTTTTATTCCAATATCACTGGATTAAAAAGTAAAATGTATTCATAAAAATAAATTTGGGTTGGGTTTTGAACTTTATGCCTTATAGTTCTATCTCTTGAAATGCATTATATTGCTTTATTTACTGTAGTTTTAGAAAATGCTGTAATTTCTATTAGAACAAAAAGGAAATAGAAAATTTCAACTTATATTTCTTCTCAGCCAAAAGGAATATCTCTATTGAAATCAGTTGTAATATTTCTTGGTGAAGTCTTAAACTTCTTTTCTATTAACTGTTCTACATAGTCTTGTAAAATAATTCATAGAGTTTTATATTTTGGGGCCCTAAGTGATCTATTTCCTTTATATTACCTGACTATTGCTTGTGTATACAAAAGTTATAACTAAATTCTTTTTTAATGCTTTTTTCTTTCATTTCCCACCTAATGAGTCACCTTCAAAATGATGTCTTCTGTATCAAATTACCATTAATCTATTATAAAGTTATTAAAATAATCAACAATGACATGGAACTCCAAATGCATTACTAATTTTATACCAGGACATATAAAGATCCAATTACAGACATGTAAATGAGTCTTTAAAAATTATAAATAACCATAAGTACTTTTTATGTTATTTTTTAAACAATTCAACTAAAATTATTTTAATAATTTAGCCATTTTAAGATTAAAATGATATAACACTGATCACAAATATTTGCCTAAAATAAAAGTTTTGGTTTGTGACTCACTCAAACACCTGATTATTAGGTAGTACTGATTTACATACTCTCTTGGGAAACAGAAAATCTTACCAAAAGTTTTATGCACTGGACTTCAAGGTTATTTTCTGCAGTCCTGGAGAGATTTGCTGAGAACACTGAATTTGAATTTAGTAGGTCATATTTGGTGAGAAGGTAGACAGACACCCTTCCCCAGTTCATTAAAAAGGACTGAAAGGGAACAAAGACACTTCAGAGTACATAGCAAGTGGATCAGAAAGACCTGAAGGTCTCCTCCATCGTCAAACATACAACCTGCAGTTCTGAATGTGCAGCTGTGTCCACGCTCTGTGCAGCTACTGCTCTGCAGGCATCCTTGACCTACGTAAAGAAACCTGTATCCTTTGCCTACACCTGTGGTATCTTTATATTAGTCATCATCCTGCTCCTGATGGAGATGAGCACAATAAAACCTTTTCTGAAAGAGTAGAAAGCCAGCGGGAATGTGTATATGTAAAATAGGCACATTATCAGGACTTGCAGAGTACACCAATGAGATACAATACCTCCCTAAAACAAATAAACAGGGCTACCTTAAAAAAAAATCTGAATAATGTAATAACCTCTTAAAATTGGGAATTAGTTTTAATAAAAGAACTACTGGTGTGATTATCAATCACACAAATATAAATTAATTAATAAAACACAGAAGGCATTTTGAAAACAATCTTAAGCACTGTACAAATGGTTTTTAGATATGGCATTCCTGATTAATAGTAATCTAGATGGTTTCATGGAAAATTCTAAGCAAATTTTGATATATAAAATGTCCAACATTTCTGTTATTTCTCAGACCCAAGTATATCAAAGATTACATAATACTGATATATATAAGCCAATTATTAAATTTTTATGGCACCATGGATGGCTGGTGACATAACATTTAGCATGGTTCAAACTGTAAAATATGGAGGAACTTATTTTGGTAAATTCAAGTTTCTGCTTCTAATGGGACCTTGTAAATGAAGATACAGATTTGAGAGTGAGTAACACAGAAATGGTAGTAGCAGCAATGAAAACAAATGAACTTACAAAGGGTGCCCAGTCACATGTCATGATAATAGGGACATATACACTACAAGCCCAGACCTATACAAGTATCTATACCCTTGTATATAAAGTGTATGTGTACGTAAATGTACATTTATTATTCATTTAAAATAAGAGGGATATTCAAACTATTCTATATACTTCATTCTTTTATGTAACGACTTAAACTTCTTTTATCCAGTCATGGAGTCACACAATTCTTATTAAGACTGTAACATATTCCTTTTGTAAAACTCTATCGGGCTGGTGAGATAACTCAGCGGCGTAAGCGTCTGTCCGGCAAGCGCGAGGGCCCGAGTTCGACTCCCAGAACCCACATACGAAAAAGGGGCCAGTGATATCGCTCAGCGGCACAGGTGCCTGCTGGCGCGGAGGTCCTGAGGTCGACCCCCGGTACCCACAAAAAAAAAAAAAAAAAAAAAAACTCTATCATTATTTATTCAACCACTTTTCTGATGATGGACCTTATGGTTATTTCCAGTCTTAGTATTACGAGCAATTCTGCGACTGATATTCTTATATACATTCAACTGTTCTTACATAATTATTGAAAAGAATAAAAGATCAAGGCTAGATTTCTGAGGCAAACCAAGATTTTAAACTCCACCCCCTACACCAGACTGCTTCTATGTGCTGAAATCCTAACGAGGTTTGAGGGAAGCTCATATCACACGATGGTATGAACACCCAATCATCATGCTTATGAACACAAGGATCTCGACCACTCTTAAGTATAAAAAGGTTCCCCTAAGTAGTTTGCTTCATAAAAAGTTTACCTATACAATAAATAAAATTTACTACAAATTGTTTTGTTAGAATCAAGTCAAAATTTTAAACAACTCATTGTAATAGGAAACGAGTATTTGCTAGAATTTCAAAATTTTATTATGAGCAGAAATCCTTCCATTAAACACGTTTGCATGTTCGTTACACATAATAAATATATTCATCATGGGGAACTTGTAGATAACCATATGGTAACTGGATCCTTTTAATTCCTCTTCCCCTCCCCTTCCTGTTTCATAATGTCCCCAGATCCCCTTACTATTTCCACAAAATCTATCTCCCTGTATGCTATAATCTACCTTCCATTTAAATTTTAATAGTTAATCAGAACAGGTTTTAATTTCTTTTATATATTGAGTACATTTTTAAACAAATTTTCTGTATATGCAAATAAATCCATTTAAACTGGATGGTAAATAGTGTTTATACAAATTGCCATAGTTATTACCATTTCTGTTATTCACACACTATGAAAGTACTGTATTTGAAATTTCAATTTGAGATATCTAAATTGAGCCACATTGAGGTTAGTAATATACCGAAAGCAATATAGCCGTCGCAATGAGTAAAATTATGGCATCATTTTGGAGGCCATAGAACATTTATCCTGCAAATCACATTGTCATCTGAGACAACAAAATATATACCCCTCTATTCTATCAATAAAACCAAAATAATAATTACGCACATCTGAACATCAAAGATAACCACCTCAATGAGATTAAAGGTATAACCCATCACGATATTCTTCCTAACAGTTTCACATGAAACTGTGGGGGAAAAAAAGTCAGACTGATTAACAGAAAAAAAAAAAAAAGAGAGCCAGTATTTGAAGACTTTCTTATAATAGAGTACAGGGGTAGTAGATAAAGTTAAATAGTGTGGGAGCTGGCAATAATTTCTGGGCTTGGATACCAACTTTAATAAGCAAAAGGACTCTGGGCAAGCACTTAGTCCTAACTTAATAATGCTGTCCTCATAATATTCTTGAGGCATAAAGGAAAATGAATCACTTTAACAATGGAAAGAGAGCACAACACCTTTCATTAAAAAAAAGCATATGCAGAATGTTAACTTTTTATTAGCGTCCATGGTACTAATATTTAGCTCTACTGCCCATGAAAATACCTACCTGAAAAAAATGAGATTTGAAATCAAATTTTTAATCAGTTCCAGAAATTTGACACTAAAATCCAGATAAAATCAGAAACTACAAAAAGAAAGAGAGATCAACTATAGTAAAACATAGCAAAAGAAAAAAACAAAACAAGAAAGCAGGAAAAAAGGGAGGAGGGAAGGAGGGAAGGAGGGAGAAAGTGGGGGGAAAGCAGGGAGAAGTAATATAAGACCATTCTGGGACAGGCAGATTATAAGCTGAGAATTACCTGTAATTTTAATGTAGCTTTACAAATAATCTTTCAAATATTCCTTTAAAATAATTTACAATAGAAAATGACACAATGTGAATTTTAACAGAAGAATTAGAAAATGTTCTTCAAAGTGAGTCCTTGTTTTATCATTCTAGGCTTTTAGGACTATCCAGTACACTGACTAAAACCTGTTTTTGTGATGGAAAGACAATGCAGTTATATCCTTCTTCAGACATGACGGAGAGAGGAAATTCTGGGATGTGTAAGACATCTCGTACTCTGCAAAGGCAGAAAAATTTGGGGGGATGGGTCAGGGTGGGTAATGATAACTTTTAAAACAAGAAAATTCTCCTAAAGGGACTCACCTTCATCCTCTCACTTACTGTCTCCTAGATATTTCCTTTTCCTTTCAAAGAGACAGCTGTCATTTGGCTGCTCTAAAGATTGCCAAAGCTTCGAGAATAAAAGGATAAAATTTTCCTCTAACACCTGAATCTCTTTTATGAAGTATTCATACCATTAAACCTCTATATCCAGAGTAGGGAAAGTATTTTAAACTCACATCATTTTCTTCTGGTAAAGTCTAGCAAGCATGTTAGCATAAAGTAAGGCTTCAGAAAAAGAGAGAAGACATAATTTCTCACAAGCATTTTCCTTTCTCTTCCTAATAGCAGGGTAGTCAAAAAGTATTAGGTTGAAGTATCTCATTAAAAAAAAAATGTCACAGCTTGCATTATAATTTTGCATGGTCAAGACTGTACCAAAAAAGTCTTATTTTTTTATAAAGTTAAACCAAGATTTTAAAGAGATTATATAGAGATAAATTAAATAATGTTATATAAAATAAATTCATCTTAAAGCATAGATATGCACACACAAATCCCCAGAACGAAGCTTAACAAAATGAAGAACTGAGTACAACTATACTGCATGTGCTAATATTTAGTCCTCTACAAAATTTACCAATGCTATATTCATACTATTCCTATCCCTTCTACTTTAATCTTATTTGACAGTACCAACTTTCTCACTCCTGTTTTTTGACACCAAAATGATAGTTGTATGTGTTACATGAACTGGAGAAAAAAAATGTTTCAAATGTAATATAATTAATCTGTTATCCTTTAAAGATTAAAAAGTTGTATAAAAACTTAAAAGATATGGTTCCAAACTGCGGATTATAATTATCACTAAGTAACCATTGCAGCATATTAGTATTAGTAAGTTGCAGTCTCCATCAGTTATTAGTATTTGCTTTGCCAGTTCTTTGGGGCCAGTTATTGGACAGTACGAAAATGTTTCACTTTATATTTCCTTATCGAAGCTCTTGGGATTGTCAAATACTACAGTGTTGGTACATTCTAGTCTCAAAGGCTTACACATAAAAGCAAATGCTCCTCAGCTGCTTTGGCTGCTTCCTGGATAAAAGGTTCTCACTCTTGTCTTTGAGCAGCAATGTAGAAGATTTTAAAGGGGGAATAGCAGGCTGAATCATCTATATAGGTTTACTGCTTTCCCTCAGGAATGGTCAGTCCTCTTGGGGTCTCCCTAAAGATAAAACAACTAACTTTTTCCTCCCCAAATGACAATTTCTGTATTTGAAACAGAATTTTCAACTGCACAGATACAGTATGGAAGCAATAGGGAAAGTTTTTCTATAAACTTCTTGGATGCCAGAGAGGGTCAAGTTGCCTAAGCCTATTTCTATGGAGGCTGAGAAGAGAGTCCAAAGCACTAGGCTTTCAGCAAAAGCACACACATAGCACAGAGGCAAGCAGACTTCAAGTATGTGCTAAGAGATCAAAATCAGCCCCAAGAGTATCCAGTGGAGAAACCAGTTCAAACGTACACTACATAGAGATGACACGATACCAGAAAGCTCTGGAAGAATCTGGTAAACTAGAAAGTCACTGGATCTCTCTGTTTCTGGTTCCTATGACACCTATGGACCCATTAGTTAGGAAAGGAAATCCCTACCTGTTGTGGATTTCTGATGACAGTAAAAACTAAAATTTTGAGATAACTTGAAAGACAAATGCTACACAGATATGCTTCTAAAGCTCAAGGACATTTAAATTGATTTTTCTTTGGAAACACTTCTTGATAAGCATAAGTGGTAACTCCATTAAGATTTTAAAGGGATGGAAATCACTGCTATGATCTATATTTCTCCAACATGTGACTATCTAGAACTTGAAAGAACAATGAAATATCTATACTTCTCTAACATTTGCCTATCTGATATTGGAGAGAACACTGAAATAACAATATTTCCTGTAATTCTTGTCCTCATTCAGGCAAATTCTGGAAGGATATTTAGTAAGTGCATAAAGATGAAGAAAAATAGATACTGCCTTCAAAAGACAGGGACTTAAGGTAAAAAGGAGAGGTACAGAATGTAAATCAGTACAGTAGCACTGAGGAAGACCACAGTGGCCTTTATTTGAAGGCAGAAGTCTGCTGCATAGCCTTTCTGCATTTATGTATCAGGTATACCTATAGTCCCACTGCCTCCGGAAATAAATATAGACTCATATATTCAAGAGCAAATACAATGATGCACAGGAAGAATATAAACTTTGTAATGAAAGAGAACTGGGTTTGAATGCTGGTCTCCTTGCTCAAAAGCTCAGTTAATTTAGGTATGCCAGTTACACTTTTTGAGGATCTGTTTTCTTATCCAGACCACAGGAACACCACCAAGTCCTGCCTCACATAATAACTCAGAAAAAGAAATGCAATGAAAAGGTGAAACACCTATCAATTCATCTGTAAATGCTTGTTCCCAATTCACCTGAGCACAGCTACTATGATCTGATTTTTTCCATCCTTCTAAAATTCATACACTGAAATCCTAACGCAAATGGAGGTAGCATTAGGGTATCTGGGAACTGATTAGGTCATGAAGGTGGGGACAAACTGAATGACATTATTGTCCCTATAAAAGCAACTCAGCAGAGATACTCTTCTACCATGTATAAACACAGGAAGAAGGTGTTGTAGATGAACCAGGAAGTGAGGCCCCACTACAGTCAGAATACAAAAGTGCCCCTTATTTTAGAACTTCCAGCCTCTGGAATGGCGAAAAAGCAATGTCTATTGTTTATAAGCCATTTGGTCCAGGGCATTTTGTTATGGCAGCTCAAATAGACTAAGGTATCCTTGTATCAATATGTCAATGAGAAGTCTAGAGACACATTTAACTTTCTCAAGATTCGGGATTCAGGTCTCTCTACCTGTTTTGTTGCTACATTTTTTTTTTTCTTTATTCACGTTGTACTTAGGCTACCACGGTTACTAAAAAAGCCTTATTTTAACAAGGTGGAGACAATGATAAAATATAAAAAATGGTTACAGGTCTGTGCCAACTAGAATGACCAGTGTCAAACAAAGGACCAAATCAAAGAGTGGTGTACCAGAACAGCATACAGTGCAGGCGGGAACAAGCAGACCATGCAGACAGCACAACCCAAGAAGGTCAGTTTAGGACAAAGATGACCAGAAAACAATAAACCAGGGAAAGAGTTACAGGAAAAGAGGGCTAAGATAACTTGAGAAGCATAATTAGAAAATCTATGAGGTGCTTTATCCAGCTGCAAACTGGAGTGACCAGTCTTGAATGAATAACCAGCCTGCTGCAATGAGAAAAGGCAAAGAACTACTGTTTTCCCCATGAAATATTATGAAAGGTTCTTTCTCATCAAAATCCAGAATATGAAACAGTTCCCTTTTCTTTCTCCTAGAAAAATTTTACAGTTTTGAGAAGTTCTTAGAAAAGTTCATGTCTACAAATTAAAGCAAAACCTCTTATTTATACTGAGGTTGTTATTATGAGGAAAGCTGAATGAAGATAAGAAAACTGGATGGTAGAATCAATATTAATATCCTTAACATGGTTCAAGGCTGGATATACCTGTACTATCCAGCCTTATCTACCCTTCAAGCATCCTCACCTAGAAGGTTCCTGCCACAGGACATTTATACCTGCCTGGTCTACTCATTAGTAATGCTCACTGTAACTAACCAATCATCCCTGCCAATGACTAGTTAACCACTCCTTGTCTTTCTGTTCATCACTGCTCCAGAGTTATGTTCTCAGAAAGTCTTCCATAACTATTTCTACCTGCTCTGCTACATGGTGCCATAAACAAGTTATTTTGTTATATATTTGTATAGGATCATATTCTTGTCTTCAAAGCAGTTACCTATTTCATAATGATGTATTCCTGGTATTTAGTTGTTAATGGCTCATTTTAGATTACCAAGCACCCTTTACCATAGTCATGGTTGACTTTGGTTATCATTTCAACTACAGAACCCAGAGTGCTTGACACAGTGTAGAACTCAATAATTATTTGTACAATGAATAGAACTCAATAATTATTTGTACAATGAATAAATCACTGAATGACACCAAATGCTTTATTCTAATCAATGCTTTATGGACTATGGGAAAAGTTTTCAATTAGCAATAATCACGCCTCGGATAAACCTCATTGGCTACAATACTGCCACTGCGCAAAGCTATTAATGGACTATGAAGAGGGCCACAACAGTTGGATGTCCAAGTTTTCTTGACATATTTTACTGTGCTAAACACAGGAAGGGAACTGTGTTAGGTCAGGAACTATTCTCATTAAATTACTGCCACATTGGACAATTGTACAGATTGGATATACAGATCTGACTGCCATTGATAAACACAAAAACATGAGAAATGCATATTTTAAGAGAAATTTCTGTAGATAATGCAAGCAATGAAAGAGAGGGAAGCCTTTTTTTTTTTTTTTTTGGTACCAGTAATCGAACTCGGGACCTTGCGCTTGCCAGGCAGGTGCTGTGCCGCTGAGCTATATTCCCTGCCCCGAGAAGGCTATTAAATAAGAGTAACAACTGGACTCTGAAACTATTCCATATTTTAGAATATGACATTACAACTAACTAAAACAATATCAAGGATTTAAGCATGTATATTAGTGCTTCATAAAGACTGACTCAGGCCAGGTATATAGCTCAGTGGCATAAGTGCCCGCCTGGCAAGTGCAGGGTACAGAGTTCAATTCCTGGTACCAAAAAAAAAAAAAAAACAAAACTGTATGACTTAAGGAATATCTATATATCAGCACTGCTACAGATAGATGAATATCACATGTACATACAATATTTTAAATGCATTTGTCTGAAATTGTTCTTTTCTGATCCAATGTCTCTATCTCAGTTAACTATGAAGGGAAACTTTACTCATGGAAATTTCATCTGTAAGAAACGTTTTTAATAAATTATTTCACAAAGAATGTTAAGAATTTAAATATATTTTTAAGCTCTGTGGTATTTAAGCAAGTTTTGATAATTTTTCCACTTGTCTTTTGGTACTTTTCCTATCCTACCATCATTGTATCTATGCCCTATTTCAGTAGAGAATTGTTAGAAAGTATTTCACACAAGAACTGAGTGCCATGTGTCTGCTTAAGCCATGATGCTTTTCTAGGAGATGAATCAGATAGTTTTTTATTCATTAAAATTCTCCTCTGAAATAAAAAACTACATACTGAGGCAGAGTTCACTGATATATATGAAAGCAAATGCAACTTAAATTTGAAAATGGTTTATTTGCATTTCCATTTTAATATCTCACAAACATTGTTAATTAATAGTACGTTTAATAGCATTATAATTGGATGAATCAGAAAATTTAACTTCGGATTTGCATTCTAATTTAATTGGGTAAAATATATTGGCAATATTTCAAGGGGAGCCTATAGAAGTTGTGGTAAAGGAGGACACGGCATGTTTTAAAACTTTTTTTTTTTTTTTTAAAGGAATAACATGTGTATGAAACATTATTCTAGTGAAACATTACCTAGGCCCTCTAACCACAAAAATTATGTATGTTAACAAAAAATGGAATTTAGTGGTCTGGTTGGATATGTAGAATTACAACTCCCTTTTTCTTAGACAACCTATATGAATGCATTTTTAGCTGCTGCTTTGTTAGTCTTTATTTATATAAGCGAAAGTTAGAAGCAAGCAACGTGGGTGGAGATTTTTTAAACAAAAACAAGCACAGTTGTGTATTTGGTTAAATAAAAAACTTACTGGTATCACAAAGATGTTTTTTAAAAAAAAATACATTCCATACTTTTAAAATTAGAATATTGGGCCGGTGAGATGGCTCAGCGGCTTAAGCGCCTGCCCGGCAAGCGCGAGGGCCCGAGTTCGACTCCCGGAACCCACATACGAAAAAGGGGCCGGTGATATCGCTCAGCGGCACGGGCGCCTGCTGGTGCGTGAGGTCCTGAGGTCGACCCCCCGGTACCCACAAAAAAAAAATAAATAAATAAAATAAAATAAAATTAGAATATTAGGGCCAGTGAGATAGCTCAGCGGCATAAGTGCCTGCTCGGCAAGCGCGAGGTCCTGTTTGACTCCTGGTACCCACATAAAGGAAAAAATGGGCTGGTGATATCGCTCAGTGGCACGAGCGCTTGCTGGCAAACGCGAGATCCTGAGGCCGGCTCCCGGTAGTCACATAAAAAAAAATTAGAATATTATAATAGCTTTAGGAACATTACAATTTCAATTCACTTTTAAGGACTATTTTTCCCCCATGAAACTGAGTTATAAAGATTTTGATAATATTTGCCATTTTTATTTCTGCAAAAATGTTCTAAATGAGTAAGATGGGATGTTAATGTTGTATTATTTGCAGTTAGTGAAGGAAAATTTGGGCCACGGAAAGGGATCTGTATGTTGTCACTCAGAAGATTGTATTTAATTGTATAATCGATAGAAATCAGATGGTAACTGATTCCTAAACACTATTAAATCCTTTTGGACTCATGCTTAACTTTCTCATGTATGAATAATAGGTGGCTAGTCAGAACATATCTACAGTTTTATGTATACATTTAATATTTTTAATCAGTAGCCTCCCTGTAGATGGATTACTCTTGAATAGGCTGTGATGCAGAGGACAATATCATATTGAAAATTACTCCCATCAAAACACAACAGCTCTCCTGACTGGAAACCCAGAGGGTAAGAATCTAAGCTGGAAAGATGCAAGAGGTACAGAGGTTGGAGAAAATCAACTTTTGCTGAGCTTTCAGGCCTGGCTTCATCTTGAAGGAAAAGGGAAGTTGCTATTAAGAAAGAAAGTAACCTAATCAGATCTGTGTCTTAAAACTGAAGAGGAAACAAGCATGAAGGCATGGAATTCAAGGAGAGACTCACGAAATGAACCTAGTGAAGCACAAACCAAGATGCCTGGCTACCATAATGATGTAATGGGCAGGCAAATTTGTTGGGCATTAAGGAAACAGCATCAGTGGGATTTAGATGTGGTGATCAGAAAAAGGAAATTATAAATGTCCAGGTTTTTTTTTTTTTTTTTTTTGCTATGGTACCTCTGTAGGTAAAAATATCATGTTATAGGATTATAAACACTAAAGGAGTGTATTTTTTTAAAAAAATTATTAATACATATTTGTAGTATATGTTTAATTCTTTATGTAGAGTTGGCAAATGTACATAACATATCTTAATTACTATTTTTGTCTACTTTTTCAACCCTCCATCTCTTGATCCCCTTTCCATTTGAGAAACATCTATCTCCCTACTTATTATCTATATTTTACAATAATTTGCTCTTTATTCATAATTCAAGTTCATCATAAGAGAGAAACCATGCAATATTTAAGCTTTTGTATCTGATCTGTTTCACTTAACATTATGTTCTCAAGTTGCATCAATTTTCCTACAAACGACTCAAGTTTATCTTCAGGGAAGAGTAGTATTCCATTGTGTATACATTCCACATTTTCTTTATCCATTTATTCATTGATGGACATATGGGCTGCTTCTAAGATTTAGCTATTGTGAATTGTGCTGCTATAAACATGAGTATGCATGTATCACTGTAATAGGATGTCTTTAACTCGGGAAGCTACCTAGAGGGAGAACAGCTGCGTCAAATGGAATTTCTAGTTTTAGTTTTCTGAGAAATCACTATGCTGATTTCCATAGTGGTTATACTAGTTTATATTCCTACCAACAATGTAGAAATGTTCCTTCCCCCCCCCCGCAGCTTTGCCAGCATTTGTTATTACTTGATTTCTTGATGATGGACATTCTTTCTGTGGTAAGATGGAATCTCAATGCTGTTTTAATTTGCATTTCTCCAATAAACACATGAAGAAATACTCAATATCAGTGGAAAAAAGATTTCAAGGTACAAAGAATGTTTCTACTTTGAATGCATTGAGTTTGAAGAGTCCGTAAGATATCCAAGTGAAAATATCCAGACAGAAGGCGTGATACCAAGTATACATCTGACTACTAAAATGTGGATTGTGTTGACTGTAGAATCTCTCTCTTTTTTTTTTCTTTATGTGGGTACTGGGAGTTGACCTCAGGACCTCGCGCTTGCTGGGCACGCGCTTACACCACCGAGCTATCTCACCGGCCCTGTAAAATCTCTTTTATTAACAACTTTCTTCCCTGCCCCAAAAGCTATTTCTTTGTATTCGTTCACAGGTATTGGTTCATTGTGAAAATCTCTTTCAGAAATGGACAATATTACATACAATATGAATTGCATAGTAAAGTAAATCAGAATATGTTATATCTCCTATTAATAAAAGAGAATGATTATATATTATTGGGAAGTTATTGCTCACCAATGCCATATGGATAAATATCCCTAGATCAGATTAATTATCATCTTTGCTGGGGATATAGCTCAGCGGTACAGCACCTGCCTGGCAAGCGCAAGGTTCTGAGTTTGATACCTGGTACCAACAAACAAACAAACAAAAAACTGGATAGCAGATTAATTATCATCCTTTAATATATCAATTTACATAAATGGTACTATAAAAACTGAGCTGTTTCATCCATGTGCTCTTTGATTACCACATCTTTAGATTTGTCTTAAAACAGGATAATTATACAATGGATGGACACTTTTGTCCAGGCCTTCAGAAGATACATGATGCAGAAAAAAAGAAATACAAAAAACAAAAAGCAACACAACACCTATAGTAGCTAAGTAAAGAAACTGGCCTCTTTGTGAACAGAAAGAGAAGCCCCATGGAGTGAAAGCAACAGAGCGAAGCTCAGCTTGGTATAAACAGCTTTCTCTTTCTGAAGATCCCACCAACTGTGAGGAAACAGCAAAGGTCACTGGCTAGGTTGGAGACCTCTGAAACTCTGAGCTATGAAACATTCACAGATATGCCTAAGAAAATATTAATGATAAACTTTTAATGTAATCACCAATCTGTCTGATTATAGGGGAAACAAGTCCATCTGTTAGTAAGTCTCATTACAAAAGTGACTAATCATATGAACTCCACAAACTTGCTGCTGGTTTGCCAGAAATAACCTAACTTTTGCAATTTTAATGAGTTTGAAGCAGCAGAAATCGGGACCCTTCATCTAAACTGGATCATAAATTCATTCTAGTCTATTACCAGCATACGTGTTTAGCAGGGAGCTCAAATAAACACTGAAGTCCACTGAAATTTAGCTATGACATGCGTTTGCTGAGAGCTAAACTTGGAATAACTTCTGTCTGCTTTGGTCCTATGTATTTCCTAACCAAAGATGTCATTTATTAATAGATCTGAAGAGCCTCTGTCCAGAGGGTGATTTAATGGGCTTCACCTAGAATTTAGTATCTGCAGAGAGAGAATGTAAAAATGAGGTGACTCAAAGCAGTGCCCATCTCGAAACAACTGGAGAGAATCATTTTGAGTTATCAGAAGGAACCTACAGGTTGTAGAAGTTGTTTAACATTCACGTAGATATTAACCTTTAGTTAATGATCTTCTTATAATAAAGACATAGGATGCTGCTTTTGGAACACAGTTTTTAAATGCAGAAGATGACAGGTTATGTTTTTATATCTGTAAAATTATAGTCATAGTGAATAAATAATTGTTTCACATTATTTTCCTAGACATCTACCCTATTTAAAATTCAAGTAACACAGGGCATAAAAATAAAAAATGTAGACGACTTCATCTTGATCATTTTGGCAGAACTACATAAGATTTAGAAATTTTTTTCACATGAAATTATTAAAATGTTTGAAGATTCTTATGAGAATTTGCCAAATTCAGTATCATCCAAATGTAGCCATCTGCCAGCAAAGCTATATTATGGCAAAAAGAAGAAAATTAAACATTAGAACACAGTGAGAATTTCAGAGACTTGCTCCAGGTAAAATTTTATTATTTTAGAAGCCAAAAGACTTCTAATCTTTGCCAGCCAAATCCATCTTGCACTTTATATAATAAGAAAATCTGAGCCAGGAATGCAAAAGTATTACTTGTCTAAGAATTGACTAATTATTTTTATTTCTTTTACCACACTTAACATCTCGGTGGTCTGTTTGGCAGTCTTGAGTCAATGAAGTTCCTTCTGAGAACAAAACATGAATAAGAGATTTGTTTTTCCACCTCCTTACATAATGTCATGCCGGTATCTCTGCTGCAATGTTTCTACAGCCTATTGTTTAAATAGGCTATTGTTAAAATTTGGAAGATATGTAGGTACAAAAAAACAAAAATCCCCTGAAGTTTACATAAACTTATTCTTTCCTTAAAATAAATCAAAATTCAAGGAAAATACTGTTAAATCTTCCAGGTAACAGGTTTCCTATACTTAAACTTTTTTCTTCAAATTTCGCAGGGAAGGAGAAACTATGAACGATGAGTCTTACCCTGTAAAAGTCACGTGGTAAGGAGACCGTACTGGAGAAGAGAGATCTAACACTCCCTTCTAAGCAGGAAGGCTTGCAATTTTATTTATTTTTTCATTTTATTTTATTTTATTTTTTGTGGGTACCAGGAGTCGAACTCAGGACCTCGCGCTTGCCAGGCAGGCACTTACGCCGCTGAGCTGTCTCACCGGCCCCTGCAATTTTAAAAATGTATTAGAAATAATAAAATTGTCACTAAGCTTAATAAATATTCAGTGATCAAAAATGTTATAAGTAAAATATAGGGAGGACATGTACTATTGTGGACATATTAATAAAAATGCCTTAGTAAGGGAAAAGTGTCACTTAGATGGTTTGAGCTAAAAGTTTCTGCATGTGAATAAATTATATCTGATGTATATATAAAATAATTATACAATGCATAAATCAAAATCCTTACCAAATTGAGGGAAACAAAAATGCATCCAGTTTTTTAAAATGAGAATTCCCCATTTGAATGTATGATACAGGAAATGTACAGCTATATTTAAAATAAATTTCACTTGCAAAAAATGTATCTTATTACAGCCACTTGAACCATACAATCACCTAACTGAAAAATTCTACACAGTGCTTATACAAACATATACTATAGATATTGAAAATAAACACATTTTCTATGAGTAAACATACACTACAGAGATTTTTAAAATAAACATTTTTCTATACATGTCACTAGAATGAATATAAACTGATTACATTATATTATGTTTAACTAAAAAGTGCTAATAAAGAAGAGTGTTCTGAGATCAACTTGGGTATCAAAAACCTTTATGGAGTTGAAGGGGTCTTAAAGCATTAATCAGAGTTCCCATGCAGAGAAAAGCCAGGGCATACACCATGTGTACGAGTAAAGATGCCTAAGAAAGTATGGCATTTTGGGCTCCCACTCTGCTTGGATCTCAAATTTACCAAGGTCCACTAGGTACACTGATTTAGAAAAGCAGCTTTCTGTATTCCCTTCTTACCACTGATGGCCTGCAAAGAGTTTGCTATGTTTTGGTTGATGTTTGTTGCTCATTTACATGCTTTTTTCATGTGTTGAGAGCTTGGTCCTTAGTGTGGCAGTGTTGTGAAGTGGTGTGGAACCTGTAAGGGTGGGGCCTAGTGGATTGCATTAGGTCACTAATTCCCTGCTGAAGGAATTGATGAAGTTCTCATAAGACCTGGTCAATTTTCAGGTGCGGGGGTCATTATAAAGGAGCAAGCCTCGACCTTCCCGAGCATCTCTCTGGCTTCATGTCTCACCATGTGACTTCTCCCTCTTGCACATGCACCCACATGATGCCGTGTACACAGGATGGGATGGGATGGGGGCAAGGCTGGGGTAAGGGCTGACTAGAACAAGTTTCATGCTATTTACACATTAAGGTCCCAAAACTGAGTAAATAAACCTCTTTTCTTCATAGATTTCCCAGATTCAGCCATTTTATTAGAGCTGCAGAAAATGGATTCATGCAGGCTCCACTTTCATAAACTCTTTCATAAATACTTTCATAAACTCTTTCAGATTTCCCTATATCTAAAAGGATTCCAATATAAGATTGCATTCGATTTAGTATCATCCTTTCTTCCACTGATCTACATCTCCCCAGTGTGAGGCCCCATCTGCATTTCAACTCCACAGGAAATGGTTGAGCGCCCTGTGCATAATGTATTAACACGGTGCCAACACCAAAGACATGGCTGCAAAGTTACCATCAACAATTGCAGGGTGCTTTGATGTACAGAGCTAGAGGTCTTTTGACAGCTGTATTTTACTGAAGCAAATATAAATCTTCTATGACATCAACTGAAAAACAAAATGAACGTCGATGGCAAATATATATGACAACCAAAGAATGTTTCCCTTCATAACTAACATTAGGGCATTATTCATGCTGAAAACCACCTCTTTTTGATTGAAACTAACTCTCACATCTTAAAAAAAATTTGCTTACCAAATAAATATTATATGACAGTAAAATCACCCAAGCCAAAAATCTTAGGATGCCAGAGACAAAAATCACACTTCCCTTTTTAAAATAATATTGTTTCATGTAGTTGACAGCACTCAATCCTTCACTAAGAATGGGTCCCCTCCTAGAAATTCCCTGGATTTAAAAATAGAATGTCTAAAGTAGAAAAATGAACACATGAATATAGAAATATATAAATGAAGACACAAAGGCTAAAAGGAAAGAGGACATAGGGAGAAGTAAAAGCAAAAGAATGTGGTTGAATGTTTCTACACATATTACCTTAATCAACAAAATAAACCTTGAAGTAGGTAATAATGTTTCCATTTTACTAGTGACGAATCAAACCCAAAGAGATTTAAGTAACTAGCCATGATAACACAGCTAATCTGTGAACAGGGTAGGATTTATACTCTAGCATGTTTCATTATTTCCTTTAAATCCATGTGCTCTGGTAAATATTCATTGTAATTAGTCTGAATACTCTCAAATTTTGAAAATTTTTATGACATATTTTTTATTAGTGCATGTTTGCAGTACATAATGATTACATTTATTGTGGGGCATTGGTACATGAATGTAACACATCTTAATTTTTTTTGTTCCCTTCCCCTTCCATCCTTTTTCTGCACTCTCCAACTCTTTACCCTTTTCCCATGTGAAATAAACTCTATATTTTTTTTTTTTTTTAGACAGTCTAGCTCTGTAATTCAGGCTGGACTCAAACTCACAGCAATCCTCCTACCTCAGCCTCACAAGTGCTGAGATTACAGGCATGTGCCACCACACCTGGCTTCTATGTTTTATTCAATTATCTTTTTTTTAAAAAATCATTTTCCCCTTTCTTTTATCCCCTCCTCCATCTCTTGTTCCCATTTCCTACTTCCTATTTTTATCCTTTTTTTCTGGTCTTTATCTATAATTTGTTTTTCTCATATAATAGAAACCATGCAATATTTAAACTTGTGGGTCTGATATATTTCAATTAACACTATCTCAAAGTACATTGAATTACACAGAAAAGCCTCAAGTTTATCCTTTATGGCAGAGTAGTACTGCACCTTGTATAAATACCTTATCTTTATCCATTCACTTTTGATGGACTTATAGGCCATTCCAAGATTTAGACATTATAACTTGTGCTGCTATAAACTGAGTATGCATGTATCAGTGTAATATGATCACTTTAACTCCTTCAGGAAGACTCCTAGAAGGAGAATACCTGGGTCAAATAGAATTTCTACTTTTAGTTTTTTGAGGAATCTCCATCCCGATCTCCATAGTTATTGTACTAGTTTATATTCCCACCAATAATGTAGAAGGTTCCTTCTTCCCCACAGCCTCACCAGCATTTGTTACTATTTGATTTCTTGATGATATTCTTTCTAGAGTAAGACAAAATCTCAGTATTAATTTGCATTTCTCTAATGGCCAGTGATTATGAACATTTTTTTCATCTATTTATTGGTTACCAGTACCTCTGAGAAGTGTCTATTCATTTCACTTGCCCATTTTTTGATTGGTTCTTTTATTCTGGGGAGTCTAGTTATTCTTGAATTCTTCACGTATTCTAGATGTTAGTCCTCTGTGAGAAACAAAGGGGGGAATTTTTTTCCCCACTCTGCAGGTTGTCTTTTCACTCTCTTGGTTGTTTCCTTTGGCACGCAGAAGCTCTTAACTTGATATGATCCCATTTGTTGGTTCTCCATATAATTTCTTGTGCAACTGAAGTTCTCTTCAAAAAGTCCTTGCCTATGTCTTGAAGAGTTTTATCTATTTTATCTTCCAACAGATTGTTTCTATTTTAACATTTAGATCTCTGCTCTGTTATTTTATTTCAGCACATGGTGAGATATATGGGTCTAGACTCAATCTTTGGCATGCAGTTTTCCCAGCACCATTTATTAGAGAGCCTCTCTTTCCTCCAGTGTATGTTTCTGGCCACTTTGTCCAAGATCAAATAGTTGAATGTATCTATGGTTGTTCTGCTTCCTCTGTTCTGTTTCACATTTCTGTTTTTGTGCTACTATCATACTGTTTTTATCACTGCAGCTTTGTCATATAACTTCAAATCTGGGATTGTGATGCCTCTTGCTTTGCTGTCACCCAGAAAATTGCTTTTGCTATTCTGAGTGTCTTCTGGTTCCATGTAAAGTTTTGGATTGTTTTCTTTAAATCTGTAAAAAATGTTGGTATTTTGATTGGGACTGTATTAAATCTATATATCAGTTTTGGAAGTATAGCCATATTGTCTATATTGGTTCTACCAATCCAGGAACACGGGATCTCTTTCTAATTTCTGATGTCCTCTTTGATTTACTTTTTCAGAGTGACATAATTTTTGTTGTAGAGGTCTTTTGCTTAATTCCTAAGTATTTTAACTTTTCCTGATGCTACTCTGAATGGTATTATTTTCCTAATTTCTCTCAGTGAATTCATGATTAGTGTATAGGAATGCTACTGATTTGTGTTGACTTTGCATCCTGTTACACTGCTGAATTTGACTCTTAATTTTAGAACTTTTTTTTTTTTTTTTTTTTTTTTTTTTTTTGTGGGTACCGGGGGGACGACCTCAGGACCTCGCACGCCAGCAGGCGCCCGTGTCACTGAGCGATATCACCGGCCCCTTTTTTGTATGTGGGATCCGGGAGTCGAACTCGGGCCCTCGCACTTGCCGGGCAGGCGCTTAAGCCACTGAGCCATCTCACCGGCCCAATTTTAGAACTTTTTAGTGGAAATTTTTGAGTCTTGTAAGTAGAAGATTGTGTCATCTGCATATAATGATACTTCGACTTCTTTGTTTCCCATATGTATTATTTTTTTCTCTTGCCTGATTGCTCTGGCTAATGTTTCACGACTATGTTAAACAGAAGTGGTGATAGTGGATATCCTTGTCTTGTTCCTGATTTTAGAGGGCACGCCTTAAGTTTTTCCATTATTTAAGATGATGTTGGCCATAAATGTGTCATAAATGGCTTTTATTAGATTGAGATAAGGTCCTCTGAAACCTATTCAGGGATTTAATCCTGAATGAATGTTGAATTTTTTCAAAGGCTTTTTCTATTGTGCCTATTGATGCAATCATGTGATTTTTGTCTGTTTATGTGTGGAATTACATTTATTGATTTGCATATGTTGAACCATTCTTGCACCCCTAGAATGAAGCCTACTTGGTCATGATATATGATCTTTTTGATGACTTGTTACATTTTGTTTGCCAGTATCTTGCTGAGGATTTTTACATCTGTTTATTAGAGATATTGACCTGTAATTCTCATTTTTGGTTGGATTCTTGTCTGGTTTTATAATGAGGTTAGTGCTAGCTTCCACAAATGAATTTGTGAGTAATCCTTCCCTTTCAATTTCATTAAAGGGTTTGAAGAGTACTGGCCTTAGATTTTTCTGATATTCTTGTAGAAGTCAGCAGTGTATCTATCAGGTCCTGTGCTTTTCTTAGTTGGTAGGTTTTTTACTACTGCTTCAATTTTATTGCTTATTATTGGATTATTCAGGATTTTTAAATGTTCTTGGTTCAGTTTTGGTAATCCATATGTATCTAGTTCTCCAATTTGTTGGCCTAAAGGTTTGTGAAGTAGTTGGTGATAATGTTGTGGATTTCGACAGTGTCTGTTGTAATTTCACCTTTTTCATTTCTAATTGCATTGATTTGTGTCTTTTCTTTCCTTTTCTGAAAAACTGAATAAAGGTTTGTCTATTTTTTTATTCTTTCAAAGAACCAGCTCTTCAATTCATTGATTCTTTGTATCTCTTTGTCTGTTTTATTGATTTCTGCTCTGTTCTTTATAACTTCCTTCCTTGTACTACCTCTAGATGCAGGGTGTTGTTTCTCTAGGATCTTGAAATGTATCATTAGGTTATTTATTTGGGCTTGCTCTGTTTTTCTGGATGCAGACATTCACAGCCATAAAATTATCAGAAATGATTTTATTGTGTTCCATAAGTTCTGTAACGTTGTTCTGGAATTATCATTTAATTTTAGGACCTCTCATTTCTTTCTTAATTTCTTCTATAACCCATTGATTATTCAAGAATTTGTTGCTTAATTTCCAAGGATTTGCTTAATTTTGGTGGTTTGCATTGCCACTGATTTTTAGTTTCATTGCACTATGATCTGATAATATCCATAGTAAAATTTGAGTTGTTTTGCATTTAGTTAAGCATGCTTTATTTGCTAATATGTGGTCAACTTGGCAGAAAGTTCCATGAGCAGCTGAGAAGAATTTGTATTCTGTTGTTGTTGAGAATTTGTATTCTGAATATACCTATTTAAGTCTATGTGTTCCAAGGAATGGTTCAATTCTGATATTTCTTTGTTGAATTTTTGGTTTCGTTAATGCTTTGTGATAGTGGGTTACTGAGATCGCCTACTATAACCGTACTGATACTTGTCTGACCTTTTAGTTCCAGTGGTGTTTTATGAAGTTGGGTGCACCATTGTTTGGTGCATGTATATTTGTTATCTTTTCCTGTTGAATTTTTCCCTTAACCAATATGTAGTGACAATTTTTGCCTCTTTTGATCAGTTTTGACTTAAGGTCCAGTTTGTTGGAAAATAGGATAGCTACTCCTGCCTATGTTCCATTTCCTGTTGCATGGAGTATTTCAACTCAAATTTTAGTGTATTAATTTCTTTTGGGGTTGTGTTTCTTGTATATACCATACTGTTGGATCTTGTTTCTTGATACATTCTGCTAATCCATGTCTTTTGATTGGTAAATTGAGACCAAATTGATGGTTATAACAAAGATATTCATTTATTCCTGAAACTGTATAATTTTATAGCTACTAGCTCCCTTTCTTTCCCTTCTACTTACTTAATTGCTTTCCATACCTGGTACATACATTGTACCTAGCTTTTAGGCATTGTTACCTGCATTGTCTCTTTCTAGGCTAACCTTGAGAATTTTTGGAGTGCAGGTTTGGTGGTCATGAATTTTTTTAGGTGCTCTTTATCCTAGAAATATCTTATTTCTCCATCAATTTTGAAACATAATTTTGCAGGATGTATCTGAGTTGGAAGTCATTTTCTTTTAGGGCCTGAAACACTTCATTCTATGTCTTCCTTGACTTTAAAGTTTGTGTTGAGAAGTCTGCTGTAATTAACAGCATTTAAAATTCTGTTCTTGTGTTGGAGTTTGGGTAATCTATGACATGGCTTGGGGTAGTTTTTTTCTGATCATGGCTACTTGGGCTTCTATATGCTCACTTATCTGCATGTTAAATTCTTTTTCCATGTTTGGAAAGTTTTCTATTACTTCTGTAAACAAATGTTTTATGCTGTTCAGGCTATCTTCTGATTTTTCATTCATTCTGATTAATATTAGTCTTCTTTGCATCTAGCAACTCTTGGATCTATTTTTCATGTTCTCTTGTTTTTACAGTGCCTCTCATTAATTGATCACCAACCACAGCCCTGTCTTCTACATCTGACACTCTGATCTCACACTGGTCACTTCTGCTGCCCATACTTTCAAAAGAATTTTTAATCTCCTAGAATTTGGGGGGAACTTTTTTATGAACTCCAATCATTTTCTATGGTGGGCATTCATGATTTATATCTCTATTACTAGTGTCTTCTCTCAACTCATATATTATTTCATTAGAATTATGTTCATATATTCAAGTTACCCAAACACCTTATTCATTTTTTTTAATGTACACTGTAACTCTTTCAAATATTTTGTTTGTGTGGCTTTTGATTTCATCCCCCTCAGCTGGCTTTAGGGGAGATAGGAGTATTTGGAGGCATTTTTTACTTTGTTTTTTCATGTTTCTGTTTTTTGTTTTCTGTAGTAAGGCTTACAAATGATTATAATGGGTAGCTCTGTTGCTAATATGGAGACTTCTTTAAAGTCTACTTTTCAGAGATGTCCTATGGGCATAGCTAATTACTGGCCTTTGCCTCTGTCTTACGATGGAACAACCTCTGTTTATTTGGGAAGTGAGATTGCAGCTTATTTGGCCAGTACCCAGTAATTTGGGATTAAGCAGCAGTATGTTTATTATTCCCAGGCAAACCAGATATTACCACACAGAGAAAACCAACTGATAGCAACAACCACATCACTCTAGCTAAAGTAACAAAATCAAGCGTGACAATATCATCAAATATAAAAACTGGATAGTGGGCTGGTGAGATGGCTCTGTGGCATAAGCACCTGCCTGGCAAGTGCGAGGTCCTGAGTTCAACTCCCAGTACCCACATAAACAGGAAAAAAGGGCCAGTGATATCGCTCAGCAGCACAAGCGCCTGCTGGCAAGCGTGAGGTCGAGTTCGACCCCTGGTACCCACATTAAAAAAAAAAAAAAAGACTGGACAGTGACGAACACTAAAAATCAATAATGTACCACCCTCAATCACAGGAAAGAGATCTATAAACACTAAGACAAAAAAAAAATTAAGTCAAATTAGATACTGATCTACAATAAATATCTACTTAATAGCATAACTTTATCTCCATTAACAATATAACAGTGTTCAACTATATTAAGATGTATTTAACTATCTAGATATTCATAAAGCTTAATGGTTATATCCATAAGCTTGGAGATAGCTGAGAATGGGAGACAGAATTGAGTAAAATGAAATTCATAGTATTAAATAAAAGTAACAGAAAAAAAAACCATAAACAAATGCATAAATAATAAATGGAGAGTAAACTAAAGAAAAATAATAAGGGAACAAATTAAATAAAGAAAAGAGAGAAAAAGAGAACCTAATCAAACAAATAAAGATAATATTAATGTAAAAGGGAAAAAAGAAAATGAGATAAAACTCCAAATGCCACTAAAACAAAGATACAACAACAACAAAAAAAATACACACACACCCCTCAAAACTCAATAGAGAGAAAAAAAAATCAGGTCCAAAGAGGAAAAAACAAACAAACAACCCCCCCCCAAAACCCCTACGTATTTCTCAATGAGTAGTTTATTTCCAGGACCTACACTCTTTTGTAGCCAGCAAGTTGCAGTCCTTGCTGACCTGTTTTACAGCCTGTGGGTTTGAGAGGTGACCCCTCTGCTCAAGAGGTCCCTGTCTCTAAGTTCAGTCTGTGACAATTGTCCAAGCAGAGACTCACCCCCACTCATGTTGGTACAAAGGGAAGCAATCAGACCACTGGTCTCCTCTGGATGTAGGTAGCTGGGTGGGTATTCAAGCAGACCAATGGACTCAATGTCATCAACTTCAGATCCAACCACTTTTGAAAGCCAGACCCACTGAATCTCACCTCCTACTACAGAATACAGGCCCCATGTCCTCCTTGGCCTGAGCTTGACCTTCTTAGAGGATCTAGAGGGAACCCACGTCTAACACTTACCCTCTGCAAGTTTTCTTTGTGGCTGTCTTTCACCCAGTCCATGTGGTAGGGTAACACTTCAGTCCTAGGGTGAAGTGTAGTGTTAAGTGTGTGAGTGTTTTGTAACTCAGTCCCACACAACACTTTCCCCAAATGGCACCCGATTAAACTCTAATAATACGGCAGGCACTGCACTAGATTTCTTCTCCAATGCTGTCCCACTGTGAAGCCACTCTCAGTGTAAAATCCCATGTTGTTTTTTATTTTTTAGGGTTTTTTTTTGTTTAGTTTGTATCAACTGTGGGCTTTTCTTGGCGCTGGTGCTGTTGGCCCATCCGCTGTTTCTCTCTGAAGATGCTGACTCTTCTGGGCAGGCTTACCTCTTTTCTGGGGTGTGGGCTTCTTCCTCAGTCAGGTCTGAGAGTCACTTACACAGCCTGTGCTGAGTGGAAACAAGGTGTAGAACCTGCTAGGTATAGGAAGTCTGAAGTGTGAAGACCACTGATGCGGCCCAGGTGGGGTCCTCTGAAATTTTGAATTCTTTAACAATTCTATTACTGTATGACTACATAAGTGAAAACTAAAGAGTTGAACTCTTAGAAACAGAAAACAGTGGTTACTAAAGGCTAGGCAATGAAGGAAATGAGAGAATGTTGGTCAAAGGATACAAACTTTCAGATATAAGTTGAACAAGTTCTGGAGAGCTAATGTGTATCACAGGTAGTGGTGATGTGACTGTGACATTCATTGCACAATATATACATCATATTTGATGTACAAGATGTAATAGTATAATCTTGACTGTACATAATCTTTGTCAACTAAATTTTTTTAAAAGTCTACTTGCTTAACTTTTATCCGATGCATTTTTGTTTTTAAATATTATGGGTTCTGGTCATTTCTCAAAGCACAAACTTATTTACCAACTCAATTGCTATTCACCTAGATTTTTTCAAATGTCTTTCTACTTAAGATATTATTTTTCGGGCCGGTGAGATGGCTCAGCGGTGTAAGCGCCTGCCTTGCAAGAGCGAGGACCCGAGTTCGACTCCCCGAATCCACATACAAAAAAAGGGCCGGTGATATCGCTCAGCGGCACGGGCGCCTACTGGTGCGCGAGGTTCTGAGGTCGACCCCGGTACCCACACACACAAAAAAATGATATTATTTTTCTTCATTCATTGAGTGTTCTGAGGATCCAGGTAAATTCCTTGCGTGTGCAATCTCTTGTTCTCTTCACAACAGTACCCTTAAGAGTTTATCACCGCGTGTGTCCCAAGAGAACTCTCGTGTTTCATTTCCCCGACAGGCCCTGCACTAGTCTGGGTAAAGATCTGTGGCAGCAGCACCAGAGGGGTCCCCGGGCATCTCTGGTGAACTGCGGGATTGCTCACTAGATGTTAGAGTAGCAGCCACTGGGTATAATAAAGGCATTTCTTTTTGGCTGTATGGGTTAAGCAGTTTATATGTGAAGCCTAAAATCAGTAAAGTCTTCTAATCTCAGGACTCGGTTCCGGCTCTAGTACATGGCAGGTCCCAGAAAAGCAACCTTCAGACCTTATCAAGTATTTCTTGCAGTAATTCTGGACAACTATATACCCTCTTTATACATTTGTAAGCGGGAAGACAATAATTTTTAACATCAATTTAATGAGCTGCAAAGGTATAATTTCTGGTGCATTTCTGGTACTTAACATAAAACAATGATGTCACTCTTAAATAGATACAATTATATCTAACCATTATAGCAATCTGTTCCCAGAATGATCCATTAAAAATACCTATACAACTTTTTTTTTTAACAGAAGTTTACATTCTTCCCTTTTTCTTTTGAATTCTTACTTTGGTCCTATTCCCCTTTAAAAAACCAGAATTTCATCCTGCCATAATATATTTTAATGAATGGACGTGGTTTACTGATTACCCTTTAATAATTATCTGTATCAAATTTATATATATGTATGAAATTGTTATTTTCTCTGATCATAATATAAAAGAAGGGGTCCAAGAAATGCAGAGAGGGGAAAGAAAGGAGATAAAAAGAATTTTAAAAATCAGGTACATGTAACAACTCCACACAATAAATGTAATCATTGTGTACTACAAATATGTACCAATAATTTTTTTTTAAATACAAGGACAAAACAAATAAAATTTTTGAACTTTTCTTAGAATTACTAATACTCAAGTGATACAAAATAAATATATCACAGACATTTATTAATAAATACAAAAAGTAGTTTATTAGATATGCATCTCAAGAAACTAGACAGTGCTATATTTTCCAGTTCATGTATCCACAGGTGTCTAGTATTTAATTCTAGATTGAGGCAGAGTTCAGCATCAATTTTAATCTCAGTTTTTGTTTTTGTGTTGTAAGCTCTAAGAATGGGAGCATTAGGATAGCAGTGTTCATTAATTTGTTTCTTTCCTATGTGAATGTCCCCAAACCATCTCATGATTAATATGCAAAAAACTATTTTCCAATCATTTAGAAGACTTGAATAAACCACTCATCGACTTTGTTGAAAGCAAAGCAGAAACCATCTAATATACGACAGGATCTATTACATCATCAATCAATCACTATCTCTAACAATGACAGTTTCCTTTTGCATAGTATTCTGAAGAGATTTCCATTCTGGGGCAAGAAACACCACAGCAAGAGTATGTTTGGTGAGACGTGCACCTTTCTTTCATAAAGTAGGAGAAAGGTAATTGTGAAAGGGAGGCTGAGAAGGATGATATGCATATATAGCAGGTCCTTTCCTACACAGAAGAGCTTTAGGAAAGAGTATTTACAGAATCAGAGGAGTCACAAGTCAATGCTAGCCTTACATCTTTGCATTTCTCAGAAAGTTATTTCGTTTATCTAGGTGGTTTCACATCTCAGTTTGAAAAATGCTGTCTTAGTGAAGACAGCATGTGTCCAGAAATAATCATGGAACATCAGCCTAAAGTGAGTACATACAAAAAAAGAAAGGACTGGCCCATTAAAGGGAATGCGTTTCCTATGGGATTTTCAGAAAAATAGGAGCTTGGGGGTGTGACAAAAGAAGTCAGACTATTTTTTATGCTTTAAATAGTAGATAAAGCACTTTAATTAGATTAATGAGCAGCTACTGAGCCCTATTAGTGTAGGTGGTGATAGTGGAGAATCAGAATACAGCATATAATATCAGTCCTCCTGAAGACCTGTACTCTTTATCCTTGAAGACCTTGTCTTGAGGGAATTTCCAACTTTCATGGGCCATCTGCTAAGGAAATGAAATTCAAGCAGGAAAATAATACATATGTTATATTATTAAACTAGCAGTTTGGTGGAGAGAAAAGAAGGCATCCACAGGACGCATCATGCTGTGAGGGATATTAAGTCACAAGTCTCTCATACTGTGTGGTGCTTCTCCTAAGATCTGCACCAGAGAAAAGTTATATGTAGACGTTTGCCAAGACAGAGGGCATTTGCTAACCAGAGAAAAATACAATGAGCATTTATATATGTCTTAGTTACTTCCTTGTTGCTGAGAGAAAACACCTGACACAAGTTAAAGGAGGAGAGGGTTATTTTGGTTCACAGTTTATGGAAGTTTCAGTCCATAGTTGGCTGGTTCCAAGGCAGGGCGGCATGACAGAGGGACATGATAGCAGAGACACAGTTCATGGCAAGGCAGGCAGGAAGCAGAAAAGGGTCAAGGGAGCAGGAGGGATATCTTTACCCTTCCAGGCCACGCCCACAGTGATCTATTTCTTCCCACCAGGCTTCACCTCCCAGCATCACACCCAGCTATTAACCCATCAGTAGATTAATCCCTTCTCAATCACCTCCTCAAAGCCCCACCTATGAATACGTGAGGCTTTGGGGTGGGGGGACATCTAAATATAAACCACAACACACAAAGACATTTTCCCCCTTCTCCTCCTCCCAACCCCAATCCTAATAATAAGCTGTAGCAGGAGGTGGGCAGACAAAACAAGAAGAGTGAAAAGAATAGACTATAGCACTCTTTCCCCACTACAGGCTTTAGATGGGTTGGAAGGAAAGGGAAATTTTTGAAAATGTGTAAGTTTTTATGTAAACTGGTCTGAAATTTTAAAATATTTTTTAATATCTAAAAGTGACCAGAAAAGTAGGGTATTTATTTGCCTTTAAGGGTTATAGAAGGGAAACCATGGAGTCTTGAAGTATAGTACAAGAAAAAAAATTGAGTATGTTACTTATTATGCCCTGACAAATTTGATAACTGATTCAGTAATTGGTTACAAAAATCAAACAAAGCAATAATAACTACAAGAGGTTGCTCTAAAAAACAAAGTAACAACTATAATGGGAAGTTATTTGCTAGCTGTAAATCCATCACAAAAATGTCAATAATCATATTTTCTTCCAAACCTTCTCATTGCTATTTCTCACTGGAGCTCAGGAGTGCTCTTCAGCTAGCATCTGGAATTTTAACCATCATATTTTTCCTAATTACTTCAGATGCCTTCAATTATGAGGATTCCCAGATTAGCTTCCTTTACTTATAAATTCTCAATGAATTTGACATCTGTATTTGGCCAACATTTGTCTCTTTAGACTTCTTTTAGTTCTAAACCAATAATATTAGTCTTACAGAATTGTTATTTCTAGTGAATTCAGTAACAAAAAGTGATCTGCATGATTTTAAAAATGAAAACAAGAAGACACAAAACTTGTATTTAGTTTGAGCAACTTCCCTTTAGACACACCTTTTGATGTATCATATAAAAAGTTAGCATACTTAATCTCTTGTCTATAAAAACAGCTGACTAATGAATTATACCTCAAAATAATTCTGACATTAATAAATTAAAATGAAAGCCAGAATGCTTTTAAGAAAAAGCTAGCTGCTTTTGGCTTATATGTGGTTTATATTTAATCTCTCTCCAAAGCTTGTCCCAGTACTTTGTCATTCTGATAATTTTCCATTTGTAGCTGCAATATTTTTTTAATAGTTGACAGATTATTACCTTTTCTGGTTAAAGATTTAAAGTTTCCAGAAATGAGTATTGCAGACTATGTTTCCCATCACTTTCATGAGGTAGAAGAATATTCTGTCCATAAACATATTTCTGTAATGATGCAACTCATCTGCTTTCTTATTCTTTCTTGCTCATTTATCTTATTACTTCTTAGGTAGGTAGGGAACACAGACCCTATAAAGCTACTAAAACAGCTCTAAGGGGCAAAGAAGAGACAGAGGGTGTAGCATAAGGGTAGTGATGCTTACTGGTGATTGTCCATTCTTTAACGCAACTAATATTTAATTCGTTGTTTTGACTATTACTACATTTTTTGTTACTGTAGTACTGTACTGTATGCTTAAATTTTTTTAACAACTCAGATCTCATCTATATGTTCTTTCTAATTGCTTTTAATAATCAATTTCCTTGCTTTTATTTCCCTGGTACCAAGAGCCATCTAACTCTCCAAAAGAAATTATATTAGGTCCTTTGGACATTTAGGCACTCAAAAGATGCTCACCCCTAGAAGGTAATGGGCCTTAAAAATCAGTACATATCAGGAAATTTGTGACTACTACAAATACCTCCATCTGGCTTGTCATTTTTACTATCTTTCCATTTCCTTTCATGTGGCATCACTAAGTCTGAAATGAATGAAATGACTGGAAATGTTAAAATGCTATAAAAGTATAGCAACACTTCTGTACTTCATTCATAGAAAATAAACTTTTGCTGGCTCATTGATAGACTATAAAGCAATGACTTAAAAATGCATCAATAGTAGAGTTTCCTCTGTATGTGAAAAATATAATTTATCTACATTCCCTTCACTATATTAAAAAATAAAATCAAAAACAAGACTTTCCCAAATTAAACTGCCTCACCACCACTCTTCATACATCAAACTTGTCTATCAACACCAGTTTATTGGACCCCAGGTCCTACATCCTAAGTTATTCACCCACCTCCCATGCTGTTTCCCCCTAATTGCTGGCAGGAAATCTGAACTACAGGAATGAAATAGGCAAGGGCTAGAAATCGTGATTAAGTTTATTGGAAATACAGACTAAATATGGCACTTTAATTAGCATCAGACAGAAGGATGAATTGCTCTCCAACAAAGCACAAACTGTTGAAGCAATAAAATTTAGAAGACGTGTCTGAGCCATAATTCACAATGATGATGGAGAACATGAATCTCTTTCCTGCTGTGCCAGAAGAGTTAGGGATGAAAGTAACTATACTACAGGAAAGCTGCAGTTGATCAGCAATAAGAAGATGCATTTTTAAGATAATCTGCTTCTGGGAAACAATCATCAATACAAATATTTTAATTCACTTTAAAAGTTAATTTGGTGTTCACACACACACGCACACAAATTTCAGGGCTGTTTCAGTCAAATTTCTCTGTGGAAAGAAGAACCAAAACAGTAGTTGCTATATATTTTCTCTCTGATACTCAAGTATTTTAATTCATTTTAATTGTTTGCTTACATGTTCCCAGTTTTTTATGAGTACATTGTGTTTTAGAAATAGGATGAGCAACACTCTATAAAACCTTTTATTATTTGTGAAAAAAAAGTGTTAAAAAAATCACTATTAAGATAAAAGTCAATTCATTCCATTGACCAAATTGAAGTATCAAACATAAGAGTTTGTAGAAATTACGCTAAACAATAAAAAAGTCTGATACAAAGAGTAAATATTGCAAGTCTCCATTTTTATGAAAGATCGAGTAAAAGCAAAATTATACTGCTCAAAATTTCATGAGTGCTTTCCTGGAACTTGAGGGGGAGCAGGAATAGACTACAAATGGCATGACGGATCTTTTCAAAATACATTTCAAACTGAACTGTGAGGATAGTTGCAAGAGTGAAAAAATTTATGGAACATCATTTAACTTATGGAGGGTGAATTCTATTATATATATATATATAAATATAAACTTATATATATATAAATTATATATAAATATATAATATATATAAATATAAATATAAATATAAATAAAATACTTACCTAAAATTGGTTCTGTGGAATGAAACATACACTGAGGTTTTTAGGGCAGATGCACTTAGTCGAAATCTCTTAGATTAGTAGGGTAGACTAAATAAACTAATGTCAGTGCTGTAAAGGAGCTTTCCCACCAGTGTGTGGAGGCATATTGGTGCATTTTCAGTGCATTATAGATGAGAAGACCTTAATCCCCTCACCATGAGGATGGCACAGCTTGTGTTTTCTGCAGCTAAGATGCTTTTCCCACTAAATTATTTACTATGCAAATGATATACTTTAGTAATCACAGATACCTTAATGAATAAAAATGAAAGTAAAATATAGCAATATATATTGATGCATCTAAAGCAGTACATCAAAGACAATTTATAGCTATAACTGCATATATTAAGAAAGAACACAAATCAAGAGCCAAACTTTCCATCTGAAGACACTATAAAAATGCATAAAGTAAACAATATAAAGTGAAAATTAATAAAAAGGAAACAAAAAAATAGTCAATGAAGCCAGCTTTTTAAAAGGTCAATTAAAATGAGAAAACCTCTATCTGGATAGAATACAACAGGAGAAAACATTCAAAACTAGAATTAAAACTGAAACAGAGGACATTACCATGACTACCAACCATATAATAATAAAAAGATTTTAAACAAATACTATGAAAAATTATATGACAATCGTTAGACAAGCCGTATGAATTGATGTTCCCAAAAGTCATAAAATACTGCAACAGGCTTGAAGAAAGACAACCTGACAAATCTGTAACAAGGAGACTAATCCAATTAGAAATCACAGAATTACAAAGAAAGTTCAGGCCCACAGCGACTGACTGATGAATTCTGCCACACATTTAAAGAAAAATTAATAAAAGTTCCCCATATTCTTCCAAAGAACAGAAGGGTAGAGATCACGTCCAAACTCATTCTTCAAGGCTACTCTACCCTGATAAAAAATGTAAGATAGAGACATCACAAAAAGGTATCGTAGAATAATGTCTCCTCCAAATACAGAGACAAAAATCTTTCACAAAACAATAGAAAATCAAATTTAGTAACAACTAGAAATAATTACATTTTATGACCAAGTAGGAACTGTGTGAGGAATATAAGTTTGGCTTAAAACCTGAAGACCATACAACAGATCATATGAATAGAAAAAAAAATAATTATGATAATTTTAATAGATGAGGAAAAAAATTGATGAAATCCATCAGATTGAAAGCATTTTATAAGCCTGTAAGCATATAATAAGCATTTAGTAAGTCTGCAAACCTGATAAAATCTTCCACGATAAGCCCTCAGCCAGCATATTTTGAAAAGACTATATACATTTGTGTCCTATGATCAGGAACAGCACAATGATGGCATTCCTTACAATTTCTATTCAATACCATATTAGAGGTCAGTTAGGCAAGAAGATAAAATAAGCATCTACCTTGGCCAGGAAGAAATAAAACTACTTTTACATGTGAATGATATTCTGTTGTATATAGGAAAATCCTAAGAAATCCATTAAAAACATAGAATAAAACGTTCACCAAGGCTACATTATGCAAGATCAATGCACAAAACTCAACTGTATTGCTATATGCTTGGAATGTAGGATCCAAAAACAAAATTAATAGCTTCAATTACTCTAGCATCAAAAAGGAAAAAAAGTAGTAGGAATACATATAACAAAAGGAGTACAAAATTCATACTCTGAAAACTATAAAACACTGTTGAACAAAATTAAAGATCTAAATACATAGCTAGACACCCACATCCAGTGATCGAAAGACTTCTTATTAAGATGAAAATAGTCTCTACATTGACCTCCATATTCAATGCAATCTTTATCAGAATCTCAGCTTGGGAGATTTGCAGAATCTTTGCAGAAACTGATAACCTGATCCTGAAATTTATATGGAAAGTCACAACAGCCAAAACTATCTGCAAAAAGAACATAATTGGAAGGTTTGTTCTCTGGACTTTCAAACTTACTAAAAAGTAATAGTAAAGAAAACAGTGTGGTATTAGCAGAAGGACAGACATATAAATCAATAAAATAAAATTGAGAGATAAAAAATAAATTCATGTACCAATGTCCATCTGGCTTTCAAATAGGATGCAAAGAACATATTTAGTGGGAAAGGAAAAGTTTCTTTAACAAACTGTGTAGTCAAATGCAAAAGAAAGGAGCTGGATCCTTGCATTACACACATCGTGTATAAAACGTAATTCAAAATGGCTCAAGCACTTAAATTTAAGAGTTAAAATTATAGAAACTTTAGTAGGAAAAAACATAAGGATAAATCTCTGTGACTGTACGGCAATAAGATTCTAAGATATAACACCTGAAGCTAAGTCACAAGGAATAAATAAACTGGACTTTATCAAAATTTTGTGCTTCAAAAGATAAATCAAGGAAGTGAAAAACTCACAGAATAGAAGAAAACATTCAGGAATCATATGATAAAGGTATAGTATCTAAAATATATAAAGAATTCTTAAAATTTGATAACCCAAGACAAACAGCTCAATTAAAAAAGGGACAAAAGGCTTGAATAGACATTTCTCCAAGAAGATATTCAAATGGCACTTGAAAAGATGCTGAGCATCATTAGTCATTACACAGATCCCAAACACACTGAGACACAACTTCATATCTACTGGGAAAGGTAACACACATACACGAGACACACCATGAAAACTACATACTGATAAGACGGAAACCACTGAAAACCTTATACATTGCAGGAAAGAATGTAAATGGGGCAGCAATTCCACACCCAGGTATATAACCCAAATAACTGAAAATGGGGGCTCAAAACAGTTACTTGTACACCAGTGTTTATTATAGCATTGCTCTCACTAGCCAAAAGGCAGAAATAACCCAATCATCCATTGACCAAGATGAACTGATAAATATGGTGTGTGCGTGTGGTATACACACATGACAGATTATCCAGTTATCAAAATGATGTCGTGATACCTGCTACAAGATGTAAACATGCTAAATGAAAGAAGCCAGCCACAAGATTTTATGATTCTATTTATGTGAAGTATCCAGAGTAGGTAAATCCACATGGACAGAAAGTAAATTAGGGCTAAATGGAAGGTTTCTTCTTAGGAAGCAATGTTTGTGATTCTCAAAGCTAAGTCTCCAGCAACTCAAAGAAAAAGGCAAGGAGAATGCAGGCAGAGGGAAAAGCAGGAGAGACCGGTGAGGGTCCGACCTGCAGAACTTCATGAGGCAGAGTAAGAAGTTTTAACTTGCTTCTCCACAACATCACAATAGTCTGTGCAAATCGTAAATCTGAAATGTAAGATACTTTAAATAAAGATTAAATAGATGCAAAAAGTTTTCTAAGAACAGTGTACACATGAAGGCCAGGCAATTTGCATTTGAATCCCTCAGGCCTGATGGGTTATTTCTATCAGAGTTTGTGATGTTAACCACATTCAAATCAGTTAAAGAGAACATCTTCCAAATTTAATTAAACTCGTTCCCAGGATTTGAAACATTAAACTGTCAGCAATGAACAATTCGATCATCTCTGATTACTGGATGGGAGTCATTAATCGGTTCTCTAACTCAAATCTACTCACTGAACTATTCTGTCACTGTGCTGAGCTGAGATGAGCACCTGTCCATCACTGCAAAACCGTGGCATGGAAATGGGAGAACAGTCAGGGTACAACTCCAATCACTCAAACAGGATCTCATGTCACCTTCTAAGTAACACATGTTAACACGTGTTTTCCTTATAAATGACTCACGAACATTTTACTAACAGCTTCGTACCCGCGCACGGGATTTTTTGTTCTGTACTACACAAGGATTCTGTCACAGTTCTAATTCTAATGTCATTATTCAGAAAGTATAGTGATTCGAACACAGTTTACATAAAGCTGGCCAAATAAGAGTTTCAGAATGTAATATCATGAAATCCTGAAAATAAGTAAAGCATATCCCTTTAGAAAAAAATTAAGTATTTTTTTCAACTAGCTTACTGTGGCCTTGAGGCTTCAGCCTGGTCCGTCTGCAGTTTCTCTCCTCCTTCCACCTCCATCGTGCAGTAAACAATTCGATTAGGAGCAACTGACTTCAAACCTTGCACTTCCATTATGACAATCTGAAAATAAAATGATTTAAAAATAATAAGCCAAGTGGATAGCATTTAGAGTACACAGAAATATCAGCATGATATCAGTGATAAATTTATTTATGGTAACATCGCTAGCATTTTATGTTTTTATAATCTGCCTCTATTTATAGAAGCTACAGTAAAGAACTACTTTGAGGAAATCTGGGTTCTGAAGAAATATCTTCTGATAGCTACTCAATAAAAGGAAGGTTAAAGTCACTGAATATAAGTTGTGAAATTAAGTGAACCTCAGATCTTAAAAATTAAAGCAAGTCTACATGAAATAAAGCAGAATCATAGATAAAAATTCAATGAGTATAATGCAAGTACATATTAGTTCCAAGGAATGATAATAGTATTTATTGTCATAGGCACTGTCACTATTATACCAGTTCATTGGTACAAATATGTGACATCAGAAATTTTCTATATTCACTGATTTGATATAACTATTACTACTTATAAAATAATTTTCTCTATGCCCACTATATACTTAATAGAAAAACATAATGAAAACTGTAGTTTGCCACTGAACATTTTAATAGTAACTTGCTAAGGAAAAAATAATGTTTTGGTCCATTAAACATATGTGCTAATTTAATACAAGACACTGAAAACAGTAGAAAAATTCATAGTGCCTTATCTATAACTCCTGGAGAAAAGGAGGAATACATATTTTTTTAAGCATGTTTCCCATATTTGTTTAAAAGGCTGTCAATCCTAAAATACTGTAAAGTAACAGTCTCACTGGATTTACAAATAATGTATATTTTCTGTAATTTTATAAAAGAATTTGCATTATGAAATTTTCTAAATCTTATAAAATAGATTTAAAGGTAATTTATGTATGTAAATTAACTTCATTATTGATACCATGGTGTGTGTGTGGTACAATACATGAGAGAATAGTATCCAGTTATAAAAATGAAGTCTTGGTATCTGCTACAAGATGTAAACGTGCTAAATGAAAGAAGCCAGTCCTAAGATCTTATGGTTCTATTTACGTGAAATATCCAGAGTAGGCAAATCTACCTTATTAGCGTCATTAGATTTTACATGGATAGGATTTTTGATCCAAAAGATCTGAAAGGAACAAATCCCCTGAAATTGTTTACATTTCAAATCTAGTACAAAGAGAAGGATTTATGTTTGTAAATCCAAAGGTGTATTTTGTTTTGTTTTCATCAAATGTATGGAAAATTGATCACTAAAATGTAAAAGTTCAAACTCAGAACATGTCTCCTTCCTCAGCTAGGGCTTTGTTGTTTTCTCACAGTGAAACACATACTGACAAATATAAGGACTCTAGTCAGCATCATGACTGTAATACCTACACCCTGGGAGACTGAGACAGGGGAGTCACAGGTTTAAGCCAAGCCTGGGTAACTCAGTAGGACCCAGTCTTAGAATTTAAAAAAAAAAAAAAATTTTAAAAAGCAGGGATGGGGGAAGCTAGAGATGTAGCCTACAGTTCAGACTGAAGGCCCTGGCCTCAATTCTATTAAATAACACCCCCCCCACAAAACCCTGAGTGAAAATAGACTAGGAGAAGCTGCTCTGGGCTCAGAGAAATTGGGATGAAGTACTAGTAATTGATTAAGGAAGGAAAATAAAGTTGTTAGGTAACTTTAATGACTCCAGATTCTTGTTAGTAACATTGAAATTGGTTACTTTCAGTAAAACCAGAAACTGAGACAAATAAAAAATAATACCAATTTAAAGCCAGCTTCATTTGGACTTAGCACGGAGACTCTAATAACTTTTCTAACTAATAATAAAAGTTTTTGATGGTCACTAATTAATTAAATTTATTTTGTCTTTTTGAGACAGGTTTTCATATGCAATTCAGGCTGGCCTTGAATTCACTTGGTAGCCCTGGCTGGCCTTGAACTAGCAGTGATCCTCCTGCCTCAGCCTCCTGAGTGCAGGGATTACAGGCATGCGACACCATGCACGGCTTGATGGTCATTTAATACATGTAAAACAACGGAATTGTGTACCACAAGGTTGGTCTACAAATCTTAACAGCATTGGCTTAGGTTTCAAATCATTGTTAACACAGTGCCACTTCTGCAGTGTATTTAGTAGCCAAAGAACAGAAGATATGAAAGGAGACATCTGCTTGACATTATTTCTGTCCCCTCTACTAGAAGCTACTTTACACAGGACCTCTTAAAACATACAACAAACAACATTCTCCTTCTCAAGACAATACTCCCATCTGCACCAGGAAGGTTTTATCCTGCAAAACTGCCATTTAAAAAAAATGTAATTTCTGCAACGAATCCATACATATTAATAAAACACAAATTAACAGATCTGATTGGCAAGAGGGGAAAAAATACACATAGCTAGTTTCAGTCACTAGTGAAAAGACAGCCAAGAATTCCACAGACCATCAGCTGACCTAATGTTAAGGAATTGTTTCAACCAATTTACAACAAAACTTGAAAACTGAATCACATAAAATAAAATGGATCTATGATACGTCTTCTCAATGTCTGTGGCTGATGTAATAGAGACAAAATAGAGCTGTCTTAGAATCAAAAAGAAGGGAGGCACTAGATAACCCACTCTGAGAAATGCAGGGGTCCCAAAGTTACAAGGCCATTGCTTGCACGATAGAATGTGCGGGGTTTCTGAGGAAGTGATGCTGGGTAGTGCAATGAAATTGGAGACCAGGCATCACCAGGTACAGAAGAAGTCAAAGGGGCTGGTGCCCTAATGTCAATGAAAAAACTCAGCGCGACAATCCAACTATATTCATGCCACAGCCACTCCATATAGCATACAGACTCATAACTTTATAGGTCAACGTGTTTTTCTAGTTTTACTTATTACCTTAACATATCATTATATGACTTAGAGATTTGGGAGTTAGTTTATGTTTGCTTCATGATTTCTTCTAAAGGTTTTATGAATGGAAAGACTTAAATATAATCCTGTATGTCTAACTGGTGGCTTTTGATATCATGAAAGTCTTTAACAAATATTTGTTGAGTGAACTGTGTGCCAGGCCTGGGTTAGGTGCTTTCCATACCTCAGTTAACAAAAGGGGTGGGGGGATTAACTTTTCTGCGGCTTACATACCAGTAGAAAAAGGCAGATAACAACAAACATAACAAGTAACTGAGCTCTGTTAGACAGTAAGTGCTGTACCAAAAATTGAGCACGGTTAAGTCAACAGGGTGTGGTGAGAAAAGGGAGTGAGACGGTTGTGCAGCAGCAGTTTTAAAGAAGGTGACATCTGCACATTTTTCAAATCTGCACTTTTATCCTTTAGCCTTAGGATTCAGTTCATAGCAAAGATTTCTTATCCACTGGACCAGTTCTAACTAATGAAACGTTAGAGCTTTAAATTGGGTTAACTGCTCATTGCTCAGTTTTCTTAGCTGAAATCCTGGTTCTAAGGAGCACAGGTTGGCTGATGTCACAGGACTGGTGGCTATAGGAGTAGAGCGGTTCATTCTCTCAGGAGTTCTGCAGCTACACACTAGATGGTCATCACTTAATGTGATCTCACTTTGTTGCTGGACACATAACTTCTACATAAAACACCATGAGCACCCAAGAACAGGTCCACATTAAGCTCTGGTAGCAAAATACCTTCCTCAGACACAGCAATAGAGGCATTCCAAACAGCTTTATACATATATGCAAGCTTATCAGACCATGCAAAAGTAAATTTTAGCTTATATTCTTCTAAGTCCATTACACTGTTAACAGTCCTTCCTAACATACTAGGAATAAACCACAGAATAACAATTCACAGATTCACTTACACATGAACTTATCAGCCTGATTTTATTTTTATAAAGGAAAATAGAATTTCTAAGATGTTATAATTGATTAAGGCTTTTAAATAATAAAAAAGAGAAAATGAATGTTTCCAACTCTTTAAATATATAATGGAAGGTTTATGCATAGTAAAAATTATATGCTCTATGATTTACTTTTTCATCAATTAATTTAAATGATAAATTCTTGTGAGAATAACTCATAGTATAATTGAATGATTGATTTTTTTGGTACAAAATATTTCAAAAGTGTTAGAAGCTTTTATATCAGTCAGCAAAAGAGCTGCAGCAGGAAATAACTAGGAAATTCCATATGTAATATACTATGCAGTGTAAAATTAAACACCCTTTTGTGATGAGGCTGAGGAGACTAAGAAACCCAGTAGCAAAGCCATTTGGCAGATCCATTAGATAAATACAGAATGAAAGTCTTGGGTTAAAGCCACACAGTTCTACTCTGACACTAATTTTAATCTATTAATCTACAAAAAGATCATTAGCTTGGAAGTTAAGACAGTGAAAGGCAATGCTCATTTCCTCAAGCTTGAAGTTGAATGGAGTCAAGAGAACAAAAGCAGACATTTGCTTTATCTACCATGAATGAAACAACTCGGTAATACCTTTTAATCCTAAAATAGAATCAACAAAAAATTTAAAAGTCTACCTCTCAAGGATACAGAGACAGCAGCACTGGAAGCTAGGAGAAGGGAAAGGGAAGGAGGGGGAGGGGGAGGAGGGAGGTAAGGATGGGGGAGAGAATATAATGACATAAGGAAGGAGCCACAAGCTTCAGAAAAAGCTCTGAGAGAGCTATAGATTTAAGCTTGACATTGCTAGTATTTACTTACAGAACAGAAATTTGTGGGAAGAAAAATGTTGATGTTTAAGTTGAGTGAGACCTGATATTTCTGATGTCTGACATAATCTTTATGCATCTTATATTTCATATAAATTTTTCTCCTATGTATTACAGATGCTTCTGTGTGTGTGCTGGGGTTGTGCAAACCCATGGATATGTTCCTAGGTTAATTCCACGCATAAATTAAGAAGAAATGTAATTATAAAACATCCAACAAGTAGCTGCACTAAGAATACCAGTGTCTTTTGTTTCCATGCATTTGTATAAAAGGGATGAAACTGATGATTTGGAGAATACTATTTTAAATGCACGGCATTTATTCTTGTTTTTTGTAATACTAACGATGACTATAATGAAACTGGAGCCCCTGGAAAGAATTCTCTACTTTTTGTCACCTACCATATCTAATATTGTGCATTACAGAGTTTTACTTTATTCAATTCTAGAAAGATGGCCCCACAGCTAAAATAATTTAGAAATAAGGCAAATAAAAAGCCAGAAAGGAGTTTCCAAATTAGAGAGAACTCAGTAATACCTTTAAATTCCATTTCCATCAACTGTATTTTGATGCAGACTTTATTAATGAACTTACCTAGTTTAGCTGGCATAAATATGTGCTTCAAAATTTTTATTCTTTTATCATAAAACTGCTTTTATGTTAAAAGACAATCTGCATTCATTTGTATACACAACCTACTTGTTTAGCAAATGAAGAATAATTTAACATCTTCAAAGTATATTATCCTGCTTTAAATTCTAAACGTTACCCCAAAGGTCAGCAGAAATTACTGTGAAGCCTCATTTATGCTGCCAGAGGCCAGCACAGGATGCTGCTGCTTACCTCCAAGGTGAATGACAGTACCACGTCTGACTTGGATAGCTGAATCTCATTCTCATCTCCCAGGTCCAAAAATGCAGAATTCTGTGAACGTTTTAGTTTTTGTAATTTAAATTCTGGACCACCTTTCGAAACTGGAAGACTTTCCAAATTGGCCATTAGCAAATTCACAGAAGACCTCAACTCTTCTATATACATATTCTCCATTTCTTTTGCTATAAATTTGGGGAATCTTCTTTCCTTAAAAACAACATTGAAAACAACAATGTTAAACAAGCCATATTTCAACTTTATCATCAAAGATAGTATGATGAATATAATGCACTGTCTTTTAAGTATGACAGTCAATATAATTAACCTACTCTCATCTCTAGGTTTTAAAACCTCATGCTTCGCAAATTTTGGTAAGATCTGCAAAAGAGAAAAACCCCAAAACAGACATATTGTTTTTGTTTTAATTAACCACTATTATATTTGAATTGCTTAGAGTAACTGGTCTATAAGAAAATATTCAGGCTATATAGTTATGCTAGTTAGAAAATAAACATTTTAACAATATCTCTTACCACCAGTGCACTGTTGGAAGGACAAGCATTTTATACATAAACATTCAATAAAAATATCATTATTACTGAATACTGTCATGGACATATTTCTAGAATTAGTTAATTTTCACATCACACAAATGTGCCAAGATCCTTTATGGCCATAATTCAGTAATTTCTTTTACTAGAGGTTTAGAAAAACTTAAATTTAGAGCAAAAGGCAATTTTATGATAAAAACTTGTCAAGTTAAAAAGATCAAGAATCTTGATTTGGAAGATTCTATTTTCTTTCTGATGTACATGAGCATTGCCATTCAGTGCCTTTATCTCTGCAATCAGACTTGTGAATCTTTCACTCAATTAAAAGGACATTCCAAATACTGATATTTAAATACTGCCAAATTGTCCTTAGAGAGAATCATACCAATTTATATTCCTCCAAACAGAACATCAGAGCAGCTTTCCCTCAGACTCTTGGGCTCTGTTTAATGTTTGCCAACCTGACACTTGGCTCTTCCCTCTTTAAAGCAGAGGTGACATACCTTCACATCAATCCCAGGGTAACATGTCACCCTCTGGACAAAACCGGCTGGTATCAAACCTGAGAACAGCCTTCTTTGAAGTGGTGGCCTAATAATGCTCCAGAAAAATCACCGCCTTAAGTTTGTTCCCCTTGGCACCATTTGAACCTAAGAAATTCACATCCCTGGCACGACTGGAACATCCAGACACGCTTGCGCAGCTCTGTTCAAGCTGGGATGGGATGGAACATCTGGCACTGCTTTGTGAATCAGTCCCAGTGTCTCAGGCCACCTGTTTCTCTTCCCCTCCCCCAACATAACCTTCACATATTTCTTTTAAAAAATCATCTGCATATAATCAATATTAAAACTGCATATTTTCAGAGAATATATAAATTAATAATGAACTTTCCTAAAGAAAATTCTTAAATATCCTTTTAATACTTCTCTATAGTTAGAAGCAACATCCCAAAATGATAAGTTTGAATTCTCAAGAAAACCACATAAGTATTTAATTATGGACCATTTTAGTTTCCTTTAAAAAAAAAAGTTGCTTTGGAATGATTTTTTAATACATGCACAGAAGAAAAAAGCCATAAAAACATAGTTTTATATTTTGGGATCAACTTCCAAAGCTGTCTGCAAAAGCATCTAAAACTGGGAAAAAGAGAAACAAGGATGAGGGTGATGGTCCTTTCAGTATCACAGGAGGGCAAAGGCTGACCAATGATCACTGGGGAAAATGCCTTTAGTTCAACTTACTGTTTGTTATTGATTAGCAGTTCCAGACAGTGAACCTGCATTACCTTGTAGGATTCTGCCTGGAAAACCTACAAATAATATTTGTCTGGAAAGTAAAATAACTTGATAGTCACAGTTAAAACTGTCTTAGAAATTAACCACTTTTTTGTCTAACCTATAAATCTTAAAAATGCCTCCAAACTCCTAGTTTCTTAAACACTCTTTGAATTGGTTTAAACATTTAGCTTGTTTGCTTGCTAATTACATACTGAATAAAATGTTTACTGTATATTCACTTTATATCTGTATGAAAATCATAATTTTATCTTTTAATAATTATATCTTAACAAATTAAAAGGCAAACATATCACATATTTGAAAGTTTTGAAGCACTAATTTTTTTCAAATTTTCAAAGGTGTTATTTTATAGACAACATAGCATTAGCACAGTTTTAAAAGCCTATTTTTAACTAAAAATATTTCATTCACTATCATCTGTCAAAGAGGCGATTGGCAGGCATTATCAATATTGACTATTTAGTATTTCAAGTTTTTCAGGGAATAGACTCTACTAGAATTTTAAATTTTCCTCTGAAAAATCGACACAACTCTCTTTTTAAAGCCTTTAGGCTTATTAGTAGTATTTCATCACTTTTATTTAGCCTCTTTCATGGAAACAACAAAACCAACTGTACATCAGATCAGTATATATGTGATAATTAATCTTTTTAATTGGAATGGAATCACACACAGGCTTATTTTCTTTTTATTTAACTGTGAATTGGCCCCATAAACCATGATTTAAATGTTCTTATTCACTCCTCTGCATATAACATGGCACACTAATGGCTCTAAGACATGATATACACTAAACAATATTTGCTTCATAAAAAGGTACATATTATTTTAACTTAGTTTTTTTTTTTTTTTTTTTTTTTTTTTTTTGTGGGTACCGGGGGTCGACCTCAGGACCTCACGCGCCAGGAGGCGCCCGTGCCGCTGAGCGATATCACCGGCCCTTTTCTCGTATGTGGGTTCCGGGAGTCGAACTCGGGCCCTTACTCTTGCCAGGCAGGCGCTTATGCCGCTGAGCCATCTCACCAGCCCCTGTAAGTGCTCTTAATATAGGTCTGCCACCACTGCATTAGCTGATGTCTGAAGTTCATATCACTGGGCAGTTTTTGCAAGTTGATCTCTGCTTGAATGGAGCAGAGTAGAAGCTAAAGGATGCCAACAATGGCCACATTCTAGAAATATGCAAAATAGAGGCAAAAGGACTTCTGGATAAATTTTTCATGAGGGATGAAAAAAAGAAAGAAGTCAAATGTGATGCAAAGTTTTTTGGCTTGAGCAAACAGAAAGATAGTGTTGCCAAGAACTGGCCTGCTCTGATCAGCTGGAAAAGTTTTTTCTTTTTCTTTAAATTAATATATGCTTGTAGTACATAATGATTACAACTATTGTGGGGAGTTGGTACATGTACACAATACACCTTAATTCTTTTTTACTCTTCTTTCTCTTTTTGGTTTTTCATCCCCTATCCTCCCCTCTCTCTCCCTGCTCCTTCCAACTCTTGGTCTCCTTCCCATTTGCAAAAGTTCTATTTCCATCATCTTTCTCCTTCAATTCCTTTTTTTTTTTTTTCCATCCCCTTTCCCTCACCCTTTTTTCCTCCCTCCTTCTCTTGTTCCCCATTCATTTGAAAAATATCTCCCTATTTCCTCTGGATAATTCTGACTACTTATCCCCTTCTTCCTACATTCCTGACCCTACTCATTTATTTTCTGAGTAGCAATTCATAATTTAATGTCATGGATGACATGATTATTGCTTATCATGGGGCTCTTACAAATAGAATATAAATTCTAGCCAGGCATGCAGAAATATTTTTGTCTTGTTTTATCCTAAAACAATTGCATTTGTCTGGATATATCCCAAGCACCTAAGACAGTGCTTACCTATACTAGTAGATGTTCAATAAAAATATTCAACTAATTTATAGAAAGAAAAAACAAGGCTCAAAAACATTAAATAACTTGCCTACTTTATATATAGGAAGTAATAATCATGAATATAGCTAGCCATAGGTCTTTCCAGCTCTCTTAATATTTTTCCCATTTCTAATTATTCCTTTGCTAACATCCTAAATTCAATATCTCTATCATTTTTGTGGGGGGAGGGTACTGGGAATTGTAACCAGGCCTTTGCAATGATTCACACCCCCCACCCCCTTATTTTGAGAGAAGGTTTAGCTAAGTCACTGTATTGCTCAGGGTAGGCTGTACTTGCACCCTTCCTGGCTCACCTCAGCGCTGGGACTACAGGGGCACACACCACACCTGGTTACATCCCTATCCCTTGAAAGAAATTTCTGCCTGTGCTTTGGCTGTTGTTATAATGTGTTCTTTTGTGAAGTGTGGAAGGGAGTGTTACTGATTATCAACATGTTAACGATTAGTAAACCACACTTCTGGATTTATCGGACTGAACAGGCATTAGGAGGTAGAGAGTGAGCCTAGATTCTGGAGTCAAGGTCAGAGTATGAGGCCTATTTTGGTCAAATGAAGTGCATCATTGTTGCTGAACCTTAGTCTCCCTGTCTATAAGGTTCATATCACCTGTCCTTGTGGGTTCATAGGATTATTGTAGGGATATAATAGAATAAGGTGAGTAATTGTAATTAGTAATTGTAAGCATTTTATTAAAATGGCTTTGATTTGGTGAAACTAAACTGAAGAACAAATAAACTTTATCTGCTATGTCAATATTTTTACTAAATGGCATCTTATTTTAGAACTCTTTTTCCCCCTTCTAACACCATCTGCCTCATTTCTTTCTCCCCACCTCTCCCACTTCATCAATATCTCTGATGAAATCACTGAGGCTGCCCAAGGAGAAGGCTTTATGTGTTCATAGCTGACCCTTTCTTCTGACCAGGACTTATGAAAACCGGCACTTTCCTCTTTAGATGTGAAGCTTTCCCTTTGGTCTGTAGCCACCCAGAATATTACTTAGAGAATCACGTGTTCAGCCAGGCCCTTGGAGGAGTAAGTTTCTTTTACACTTGTGTGCCCATCTCAGGAATAATCTACACAAAAAGAAGGAACATACAAATCCTGAGCCGGGTCCAGTGTCCCCCCCATGCTGTCTGGCACATCTCCCCGATTCTCTCTCTGTCTCAAACCTTTAGGAAAACCAAACACTCTTCTTGCCAGGTTCAGTTCAGGCTAGTATTTCAGGTAAAGCAAGTTTTTCTCTAAAGCTTCTAATAGCTACTTGATTTCTACCCTATGAATTCTACCTAAGAATGATCTGGAAAGATTCAGCGCCTCTCTATCGGACAGGAATGAGGCACGCAGCTCCTTCTGCTCCTTGTGTTTGAATGTAACCCATTAGCTATAAATTCCATGTCCTATATCATCTGTTATCTTCAGGTTCTTCCTCTATATCCAATTTGTTCTCAGGATTTAGTGCCATCCCTATTACCCAATTTCCCTCCAATTTTCACTCTATTTCTTTACCTTTTCTATTACTTTTTATTTTCTCTTTTCTACTTTTTATCTTAAACACTTTCTCTAGTTTTGAATTTAGAGAAGTGTATCAGCATTCTTAAAAAGTGTCATATATTTATAAATAACTATTTCCTTTACAGAAACACAAAAATTTAATTGTTAAAATTGGTATGTGAGATTTCTTCCCAAGGGGTGGAAAAGCCCACTATACATACATATATTCATTGAGCTGTCATCTGGAAGCTGTAAACAAAATATGTGTGCACAGTTGTGTACACATATTTTATGAAAGGGAGAGAGAGGGAGAAAGCCTATATTCCAAGTATTCAAAGTTTTGCTTAGCAGAAGAGAAAGGAGTTTTATGGTCTCAGCAATCCATGGCAATATAACTGCAGTTCTACTGGGAAAAGATTAAATTTTTGTGCCACTGAAGTAAATTAATCTATCAATTCATACTAAAGAAAGGTTTAAATGGTTAAAGTCCATTTTCCCTAAAACTATTTACATTAAAAAGAAACTCATGGATTTTGTTTGAAATCTATTTCTGTTCTCAGAAACAGTGATTACACTGTTAATAAATAATGATTACACTGTTAGTTGGTACTACTATTACCAAGAACTGAGATGGATATTCTGGAAGCCAAGGAGATTTTCTCCCTGATTACATTTTACTTAGTGCAATATTAAAACTATCCTAGATCTACCATAACAGAGAAATTCAGGCATTGCTTTAAGAAAAATTCATAAAGATTATCAATGAATCATGGTGGCATATGCTGGTAATCCCAGCACTCAGGAAGCTGAGGTAGAAGGATTAAGAATTTTAGGCAAGCCTGGGCTACACAGTGAGTTCAAAGCAGACCTTGTCTCAAAAAAAAAATATATATAGATATATAGATAGATAGATAGATATAAACATTTCACATATTAAGGACAGATATTCAAAATGGATGTTATGTTTCACTTAGACAATATGCATTCAGGTATTTGGGATTATGAAGTTATTTGTAGAGGAGAAAATGATAAATTATGTTGGGTTTCTTCACCTATATGAAACATGCTTTACAGTATGTCAATGTAAATAATTTACCTTTGCCATTTTCTCTGCCAATTGTAGCCGACCATCAAGCTCCCTTCTGATCTGGGCTGCTTGCTCATCTGCATTATCCAGCTTAAAAACAAAACAGAAATTATATACAAACATACATGCACACATATATATGTATGTTACTATCTAATGTCATGACATGTAAAGGTTAAATGACTCAAAAACATTAATAAATTTTCTCATTTATTCACAAAGGAATGCGGTAAACATTTCAATTACATTGGTAGTCCAATTAAATTAGTATTTCATTGGGTTTTGTTCACAAAAATGTTATATCTCTAAGATTCAATTGCTTGTTTTACTAAGAAATCTAATTATACTAATTCTTTGCTGAGTTTGTTCACAACAACTTTAAACCACGAAGTCCTTGCTTCCTTGAGATTACAAGTCATCATTAAGTTTATTCAATCCATTCTTCTCTCTCCAGGAGAAGAGTCTTGAATAATTCCAGATAGAAACTTCTTTTTCAGTCTTTCAAATCCCCATTGTCCATTTTTCAGTTCGATAATGAGTAATATTTTACATCTTTATGTGCACCTTTAAAATCATTCCTTCATTCTTACAATAAGTTTGTACTGGTGCTAAACTATTAAAGTACTATTTAAATTGAATGATCTAATTTTCTAACTTTTCAATTTTCATATACATATATATATATATATATATATTTTTTTTTTTTTTTTTTTTTTTTTGTGGGTACTGGGGGTCGACCTCAGGACCTCACGCGCCAGCAGGCGCCCGTGCCGCTGAGCGATATCACCGGCCCCTTTTTCATATGTGGGTTCCGGGAGTCGAACTCGGGCCCTCGCGCTTGCCGGGCAGGCGCTTAAGCCGCTGAGCCATCTCACCGGCCCATATATTCTTCATTCTAGTACCAATAGACTCATACTGCCAAGGATTGACAGTCTTTTACAGATGGGCACCATATTAAAATTGCATTCTTCTAAGTTTGATTAAAAGTAAGAAAAGCACGCTAGAAATTCTCCATTTACATGGAAAATCATTTTCATTTCTTCAGTGATATAATGCTTAACTTTTCTATTACTTCCTTTAACTTTTCTCATGATTTTTTTCCCACCGCATTTACTGTCTTCCTTTATTTGTTCATTATTTTTAAAAATGTGTTAAATTGAGGATATTTAATATTAAATTTATTTTGACTTTAATTTCTTTCTCTTTCCTACTCCTACCATCAATAAGCCTGGACCACATAATAAACCACGTTTTGGTAAAGGTACATGTAAATATTGTATTAATATTGAGCACAACATTAAACACCCAGGAGAATAACTCAACCGTCTGCTGAAGAACACACATTGACCATGCTGCATTTAAAAATCAGCCTGGAGGGGCGTGAGGCCAGAAAAAGATGATTAGAAGGAAACGACCATTTTGACAGAATAGGATACATGAAGAGTCAGAAAAGGGGGAAGACAGAGGAACAGGACCCCAAAGGCTTGGAGGTTAGACTGGCCATACATGGTGGTTTGAGAAGTGGGATACTAAGAAAGGTGGGAAAGGAGAGAAGAGAGAGACAAGGCTGCATGATAGATCCCTCTTCAGATCCACATCAGGGATCTTCAAGTTGGTTCCCATGAGAGGGGATGTCACAGAGAGTTTTTGTGTAGGAAGTGACATGACTAGATGATCTAAGCTTTGGAAAGGAAAGATCATTGTTTGCAGCATGAATTGTAAGTCAGTGGGACACAAGGAATCCTATTCTTGGTTTCAGCGTACTTCTTGTTCTTATAAAGAAAATAAAAGCCTGTTGCTACCTTTCTAAAATGTTTCCAAGTTAATTTTTAAAAATAAAATTCATTTTAAAATAATTAAACAATAAGCAATATTTTAAAAGTAAATCCTTGTAAAGGAATTTGTCATTCCAAAAGACCTATAAACTGTTAACTGTAAGAAATATGACTGAAAAACAGAATAAAAAGGTACTTTCACCATGGGTGAAACCAAAATAAAGAGAATTTTAAAACCAATGTAATTACAAAGGAAAAGAAAGTGTGAAAAGTGTCTATGAAATCTCTCATTACAATCTTCTTAGACAAAAATGATGAATCAGAACATTCTTACTATAACAATACTCCAAATGTACTAAGTGTAACAGTCTAGATGTTCTGATTATTAAATGCTGACTGAAAAATAATTTACTTGTACTAAAAAGATTTATAGTTTCCCTCCCTGCTGCACATACACGTACATGCATGCACACATGCACACACACTCATTACAGCATTTAATTTTTAAAAGCCACAATTGTTCAAATTTCACTAAAACATTATTTCATATCTTTAAACATTTATATCTTCAGATGAACATCTCTTACTTAACCCTAAGTGAAACTGAGTTACTTCTGGGTTTTGCTAGTATTTTCTTTGTAAGAGACAGTTTTTAACAACTTTTAAAAATATTAGTCCTTTAACTGCATTTGTCTGGAAAAGATGCAGGCCATGTAATGTAGAGAACTGCTGTACTAAATTGCCTTCCCTTGGTAAAGCTAAATTTTCAGACATCAAAAGGGTATTAGCTTTAGTGATGACCAGTATTATTTTGTGAAAATGTAACAGCACACTTCCAAAGAGTTTATCCTCTCCCCCAAAAGGAAAAAGTAATGTAAGAAAGACAATGAATAAAATGTTAATAGTTATTCTTGTTTTACATAATGTTACACAGAAAGGGGTGATTTCATTGCATTTTTTTAAGATGCAAGAATCTTAATTTAATGTCCCATGTTTTGTTTTCTTGATTTTTGAGCACTTTATAACATAATTTATTTCATTAAAACGTATGTAAATTTAATTTTCAAGAACATTTTCTTAAAGGCAGACTTTTTCAATTGAGATGAGTGTAAAATAACTTGCAATTGTAAGAAATAGAGCTATTCATGGCACACACTTCCCACTTTCCTTAGTGGTAACATCTTAAACTGTTGTATAATATCAACCAGATAGTGACTGTGATAAAAATCACCCATCTTACTCAGATTTCCTCAGTATTACATTCTAGACAATTTCCTACCTAGGTATATAGGTCCATGTATCCACCACCACAATCAAGATGCTGAATGGTTCTAGCACTGCAATGATACCTCATGGTGCCCTTTTAGAAACACGTCTACCTACCTCCATTCCAGTTGGTTAGCCTCATTTTACACAATGATTAAAAATAAATGCTACTAAGGCAAATAGGATTTTAATTTCTATTATGTAACTGGAGATGTGCTCCCATGAAAGGGCAACATTTTTTTTTTAAAGAGAAGAAAAAACCAAAACAAATCAAAAGAAGAACAAATTTTCAAAACAACATAATAGGAGGGTAACAATGGTTAATACATTACGTATTACTATCTTTAAGTTAGTTATTCAGGATAACCAGACATTAGCATTCAATTGTCCAAACATTATTGGCACAAACCTTACTCTTCAATGAACTAAGTAAAATTGGTAGTGTATCTATCTTAACCATCTTATATATATATATATATATATATACACAATTTTTTTCCCTTTCCCTTCTTTCTTTTCCCTATTCCAGTCTCTCTTTCCTTTTGACCAGTTTCTTTTTGATTCACCATGTCTATTGTACATTTTGGATCTTATTTACTCTTTCAGTTTCTCATACTAGAGAGACAATATGATGCTTACACATGCGCTTCTGGTTTATTTCACTTGTGAGTATTTTCTCGAGTTGCATCCATTTACCTATAAAAGTCTCCAGTTTATCCTTCTTTATGGCTGAATAGTACTCCATTGTATAAAAATACCACATCTTTCTTATCCATTCCTCAGTTGATGGGCATTTGGGTTGTTTCCAAGATCTGGCTATTACAAATTGTGCTGCTATAAACATGGGTGCACATATATCGCTGTGGTACAATGTTTTTAATTCTTCTGGGAAGATGCCCAGAAGGGGAATAGCTGGGTCAAATGGGACCTCCAACCCTAGTTTTTTGAGGAATCTCCACACTGACTTCCACAGTGGCTGTACCAGTCGACACTCCCACCAACAGTGAAGAAGAGTTCCTTTTTCCCCACAGCCCCTCCAGCATTCGTTATTAGTTGATTTCTTTATAGTAGCCATTCTTTCTGGGGTGAGATGGTATCTCAGTGTTGTTTTAATTTGCATCTCTCGAATGACTAGTGATGTTGCACATTTTTTGTATATTTATTTGCCATTAGTATTTCTTCATCTGAGAAATGTGTATTCATCTCAGATGCCCATTTTTGGAGTGGGTCTTTAAATTTGGGAGGTCTGATTTTTTTGAGTTCTTTATATGTTCTCGATAGTAATCCTTTGTCTGAGGAACAGCTGGCAAACATTTTTTCCCACATTGTGGGTTGTCTCTTCACTCTGTTGGTGGTTTCTCTTGCTGTGCAAAAGCTTTTTAATAAGATGAGATCCCAGTTATTGATTCTTTGGGATAGTTCCTGTGCGGTTGAGTTTTTATTCATAAAGTCTTTGCCTACACCAATGTCTCCAAGGGTTTTACCTATCCTACCTTCCAGCAGATTTAATGTTTCTGTTTTAATATTTAGATCTCTGATCCATTTTGAATTTAGTTTAGTGCATGGTGAAAGATATGGGTCTAGTTTTAATCTTCGGCATGTGTAGAGCCAGTTTTTCCAGCACCATTTATTAAAGAGGCTATCTTTCTTCCAGCGAATGTGTTTGGCACCTTTGTCAAAGATAAGGTGGCTTAGTATGTCTGGGGTTGTTTCAGCATCTTCTAATCTGTTCCATTGATCTTCAGGTCTGTTTTTTTGCCAGTACCACACTGTTTTTATCACAGTAGCTTTATAGTATAATTTCAAGTCAGGGATTGTGATGCCCCCTGCCTTGCATTTGTTAAAAGGGCAACATCTGTAAGCCATGGAGAACTCCAGGTAGGGCCTCTGGTCTCCTCTCCATCTGAAGGGTCACTGGCTCTGTGCTCTCCTCAGCACTCATGGCCGTAACTAGAAACAACTTGCTGACCACTGTCAATGTCAGATCCCCAGCTCCAATCTCTGGCAGGAGTTCTAGACTTACATTTCCAAATGCCTACTTACCAATTCCACCTACAGGAAGTGCCACATTGAACTTAACAAGCCTAAACAGAATCTAGATTTTTAGCCCCTCATTCCACTCATAAGTAATACCACTCATAAATGGTATTACTCTGTCTAGTTGCTCAAGTCCCACACCTAGGTAACCTCTTTGACCTCTCCCTTCACAGTCCAAACCCAATCCACCTACACTCATGGAGAGAGAAATGTAGAACCACATGGTTGAGCTACTGTGAGTGCCTGGCCAAGTCTCTTTTTACATGTGCGTTTAGAATGTTTCTCTAGCCACATCAAGCACATCTCATTTTGTCAGTATGGGTGTAAATACTGCTAAGGTGAAAATAATTCTCTTTCTTTTCTGAATCCTCTGTAGAATTTAAATAAATGATTTCACACACACACACACACACACACACACACACACACACACACACACACACACACACGAAACAAAAATAAATAGTGGGACAGAGGGACAGAAAGAAGAAAGAACTAAAAGCCTGGCCTGAACGGATCAATTATAGAACTGAGGCATTAGAATTTGGGATGTTGTTCAGACGCCAGACTCTAGTGCTGAGGCTGGGCATGGGACACACAAACAGGACATGTGGACTCTCATGTTTTGGTGGGCGTCACAGGCAAATCCTCATTTCACCAGGACACTTCATGTTGTAAGCTCTTTTTATTTTAGGTGTTGATTTCTATATTTTATGTGATAATAGATTACTTACCTCACAGATGTCTTTTCCTGACACAGAATATTTCACAGGTCTTTTAAAGAGTGACATTCAACTCTGATTGTAATAGATGCCAAAAGCATCTTCAGTCTCTGTATTGCCTCTAGTTTCTATTATACAGACCATTTTACCACTTTAACTATCAAATATTTCACTGACTTGACAAATAGTGCAGAAAGTGAGTGTTATTTTTCTTCTGTTCATTATGCAGGGATTACTGTTTCCACATTCAGAATTCTCTAAGGAATTCTTAACTTGGTGATGGTGATCCTGTTAGAGATATGAGTGAAATTTTGTAGAGATATGAATTTTTCCTCTTAGAGAATTGCTTGATTTCATAGCTTTCCCATGATCTACAAAGAGGTGCTTAATTCAAAAGAAGTACAACTCTGGAAAAATCTTCTGTACATAGAAATATCTATTTTTTCATTCTACCAGAGGTTGTATGGCTTTTGGGACAAAACCCATGGAAAATGAACACCTCGGAGCAGTAACTTTTGTACCTGTAAGTGAAATCTTATAACCTCCTGTTCCCATAACATCCTGTTATGCCCCAGCAGGGCCACCAAGACACAAAACTGTCACCAAGGACAAACTGCCTTTGTTCTCCTTCTGCCCGCCCACAAGTTCCATACCAAAAACCAACACCCTTGACCAAAAGTATAAAAGCTGGAATCTGTCCTTGTCCTTTGCTCAGCCATTTTAGATTTACCAGCTGGGCCGGTGTACACCTAAAACTAGAATAAATCCTCCCGTTTCCCATTTGGTCTCTCTTGTCTCTTAAATTCTGCAACGACCTTAGTCCTCTTATATTATGATATGCTTGCTAAATTATTTGTAAAGGAACATCAAGATATATGCTCTTAAACATGTTGATCTGACAGCTATATAGTCACTTTATTAAATCTATTTACATTTTTACAAACTTAATGTAAACAAGGCCTGCCCTAGTGTTTTTAGCAGCTACAAAAGTTGTTGCCTTCCAGTTCACACTATATTAAAAAAACAGTATGTGATATGTAAACCAGAATACAATCACAATACAATCAGAAGGCAACTGACCAAGTATTGTGGAAATTCAGTAATGAAAAAAAAATGTTTTTCTTTGATAATGTTATCAGGATCTATTTGCAAATGTGGAAATATCAAAAATGAAGTAGAGTCTGGATTTGTAAATCACAAGGCTTTCCTTGCCCAATTCCTCTCCCATTCCATGGAAGCAGCTCTGGGAAAGAAGTTGTTCCTGGTGATCAGAAAACCTCTCTCTGCAGATGTCGAGGGAGGACAAGAATCCTGTACGGGATCCATTACTTGCAGTCAAGAAAATCTGAATTACTGTATAAAAGTAACTTTCCTAAATTTCACTCAGCAGATTAAACATCAAACCCCATAATTCATTAAATCTCATTTATTAATCCAAAAGGATCTTTTAAAAATGCCTTTCATAGCACTGCTTACTATCAGTACCCTCTGTAATTAACCTATTTCTAGAACCAAGACAATTGTCTTATATTGTTATCACTAAAAAAAGGGAATAATGGCTCTAGTTTTTCATAATGATGTCTTTGTATATGCTAAACCTAACCAATTGTGCCTTTCTTTCTCCCATAGAAAAAGTTTCTTTCTTAACTCCTACTCTAAATATGGCATATTTTTAATAAATTGTATTGTTATTTTCTTGTAATATTTTTCCTTATTCTTTGGTATACAAAATATATAAACAGGATTTATATTGTTACAGGCACATTTGATATTTTCAAGATTAAATCATAATTGTTTGATTTTATTAATATTATCTATAAATTTAATACTATTCAAATAATGTATCATAAAAAATAATTGGAATAAACCTAATGCTGATCCCAAAAGAACGCTTTACCTACCATTTTACTATTTAATCATATAGTTTTCTAGTAGCTCAATGGTTGTCATTGCCAAATAAATGTGGATTTTGTAATAGGGCCTCAAAACACTGACAAAAAAAGCTTTATTTTTAGCTAATCAATTTACCTCACCAATAATTCTATTAGTTCTCCACCCTTACTCAAATTACTAATTATTATAAAGATGAGCCATACCCTACCCACCTGACAGTGTTCCTGCTTTCTGTGCTGACACTCCACTCTCACGGCTCATAATTATTTGAGCCTGGTCCCTGACTGGGACTTCACAGTGTCTGAGGCTGTTCCTCAATGCAGGGTTCTAAGTCAGTAGACAACCTTGGGCCATTTTTTGAGTTTCAGCTCTGCACTTCCAAAGGAAGGAAGGCCTTTCTTTTCAGACATCTTACAATGATTACAAATTAAAACAGACCTGATCTTCTTCACTCCCCACTCCTCAAAATGGTTACTCTAATAATCAGACTATAATCTCAGAAGTGGAAGTGAAGGGAGAGGGTAGAAAGAAGTGGAAGAGAGGTGGGTTCAGGGAAGAGAGAGCAAATAAATGAAAAAAATGACTATGAATAACTCAGAATGGTGCCATCAAACCTTAGCTTTGTATTGAGGCCTCCCGTATTTTGTACAATCTATTTTTCTAACATCTCAGGTAACTAAATTATCTACAGAAACTGATTTCCTCATTGTTTATCAGTTTTCCAAATCATGTGTTTTGCTTGTGTTTCTCCTGCCAGGGATGCTCTAATATCCTACTTTCATTGTCCAAACCAACCTTCAGATCTTCTGAGAAAACTAGAAATATTTAGCAACAAAGCAGGCATTGATGACATATAATTCACAGTTGTCAGGGGTCCGAGAGATGAAGGAGGGAGGAGAAAGAGACATAAAAAGAAGATGTGTTATGTCCATGCACCAACTCATGATAAATGTAATCATTGTACACCATAAACATGTATTAATAAAAATAAAATAATAATTCACAGTTGACTTACTGTTAAACTTCTCAGATATTTATGACATCTTCCTCAAATGCCAGGATGTGCATTTTTAACCCTTTACCTTAATAACAGGAATGAAAAAATTCCATCTCCAATGATGAGATTTAAATACCTAGGTTCAATTGTAATTCAAAGAATAATTCCACCTGTATTTAGAAGGTTGGTGGGCCTTAAAATTCCCTCTATGTTGACTCTTTTTCCATGCAGCACTCTCTTTGAAGAATTAAAACAAAAAACCCTTTCATCCTTTTTCTAGCTCTTCAGAATTAGCTAACTACAAGGTAACTAATGTTCTTTTTGTAATGTCATACAACAAAAAGAACATATGGAAATGAAATTATTTCCAGACTCTTGATGAGTACACATTCCCAGGCTGATGTTATATATGAAAGAATTAGGTACTATTATGTCTGCTAGACGAAACTTTTAAAGAACTTCCTTATATCTACCTTCTAAATTATGCATAAAAATCTGACTCAGAAATAGCAATACTGCTATGGATTCTTGTACAACGGCTCTAAGAGTCTTAAAAATTCATATCCCAAGACACATGTTCTTTTGAATACTTAAAAACAGGGAAAAGATGAATGAGTTAATTAGATATAAAATTACCCTATATGAACTGAACTAAACTATATTAAATAATGGATCAAAACGTTCAAAAGTAAGAACATAAGAAATTTAACCTCAAACATAAAAATCATGGGACTTTAGCCTAGAGAGCATGCACATACATTCTCTAGGTATGTATGTATACATATCTCTATCTACCTATCTGAAAGAACTATGTATACATATATCTATCTACATACAAACACAGCAACTATTTACTGACTATATTTACTTGAATAAAATAATTGAATCTACATTCACATTAATAGTGAAAAAAACAGTGAGATTAAGAAAGTTTACCATTAAATAACAGATAATTTCACTCTCCGAGACCCTTTCCAGAACAGATGAGAACTCTAGCTCCATCATGACTAATAAGAGCTAAATGTATCCCACACTTACTATGCATCAGGTACAGTTCTAACTTTATCAACATGATCCTACTTAAGCTTCATAGCAACCCTATGAAATATGGAATAGGTCTTATCATGGTCCCACTTAGGAAAAATCTGAAGCATAGATTGTTTTAAGCAATGTTCCTATAGTCATATAGCTGAAAAATGGTAGGACGAAGGGGTGTATCCTGCAATTTGATTCTGGGGTTCAAGGTAACCGCTCACACTCTTTAGCAACTCTTCACAATCATCTTTAATTAACTCAGTCATTTACTACATAGAAATGCCCAAAATAGGAAACACATTGAATATTACTACAAAATTAATGTGACAAATACTAACAAAATATTTATCCTATGCTCAAGTTACTAAAATGCAGTAAAAGAAGTACATGTATCTATTAACACACAGCAGAGAATGACAGGCTTTTGCATTGTGATGGATAACTGTAATTCCTTATGAATTTTCATTCTCTCCCAGTAGTTAAGAAAAATATTTCAAGGCAGGAAAAGAAAAGGCTTTGTACAGTCAGTGGAATTTTTCTTGCATCTTGAAGAATAGAGGAGTAGGAATTCTAAGTGAAGAGAATAATACGAAGCAAAATGAAAATACATTATGTGGATGAAGAGCAGGGAGTGATTCGGTTTACCTATCACAGAGGATATATAAAGAACTGCTACAAGAGAAAGAGCATTAGAAAATCAGACAAACTGAATGATGCAGCTGCTAAAAGTTTACACAAGGGGTGTGAATTTCATTCTGTTGACCAAGAAAGCCATTTCCCCTCTCTTTTCAAAGTAGGGTCAAGACACGATCAGGACAGTGTTTCAAACATGTGAATCTTGCAGCAAATGCATGTGGAATTGGAAGAAGGATACATGAGGGGGGTCACTGCCATGCCACATGCCAGGGCAGTGAAGTCTCTGGCTGTGACAATGCTGTGGCAGACAAAGACTGCAGATAGTACACTACTATAGAGCAAGCAGCAGTGTCAGTGACTTGAGTTAGGAAGGCCATAAAAAGCAAAGGCCTCATGACTATGAGTCAGCGTGCTGAAAGAGACATTAATAAAAGAACCAGGTTTTCTTATGAGAAAAAAAAAGGCAGTCGAAGAGTACTGAATTTGAGGGGCTTCACATCCATCAGTTTACCACAGGCTCAAGTGACAGAAAGGAATGAGCTGATCTACCTGAGAAGGAGAGGGGCACGGTGGTGTTCACATTAAACATCATAAATTTGGTTTATTACTGCAGCAGTTTTCAATGGATCTAAATTGGCATTACAATCTCAATGGCATCTAATTTCTAAAACTATTTATGTGTTTTAAATCCTACTGCTCTTGTACCAGGCTATGTGTTCTGTCAGTTCTCTCCATCCACAAATTTTGCACCCATCTGCATATTCAATCAAGTGTGGATTGAAAAGAAACAGAAAAAAGCTGTGTTTATGAACATGTGTATTTTTCCTCTTATCACCATTGCCTAAATAATATGTATATATCACCAACCATTTAATTTTTAAATATTTAATTATTAAATATTGTTTAACATTTAAATATCCAAATTAACATTGAATTAAGTATTATAAACAATCTGAAGATGATGTAAAGTATATGGGAGGATATGTACTGGTTTTATGCAAATACTTCACTGAGCGGCTTGAATGTCCTCAGATTTTGGTATCTGAAGGGGATTCTGGAACCAATGCCTCAAAAGACAACTGTACAATAGTTTAAAACCTTTGATGATGATTCACAGACTGAGATGTAAACCTTGTTCATCTGAAGATCTTCATATCAGAGCCATGAAAACATTTCCACATAAAAATGACTTTGTCTAAAATGTTTAATACAGAGGCCTTCTATCAGTTTATAACAAATAGCTAGAATTAATCCCAGTTACCTATTACATAAATAAGATCAGTTTGCTCTGTTCTATCTAAGATGATTAGAGCAAATGAAAACATTTCATTTTATTTTCTAGCCAAAAGCAAAGATTTAAGATATGGCTTAAAATACTAATGTTATCTAAATGATTCCCAAATCTATACCTCCAACCCTTACCGCTCATTTAAACTGCATACTATATATCCAACCACCACTTGCTATCTCAACAAGGACATGAAATGTTTCAATTTCAGTTGCAGAAAAAACCCTCTTGATCCCTAGAATTCTACTAGAAAAGTGTTGCTTTATGAGAAGTGGGACTACCCTGAAATAGCCTGATTAGAGTGGGCGCTGTATTAAAAGAATACCTGGAGATGCCCCATCATACCATGGTTAATATAAAGTCTCCATCAGATAACCATTGACACCCTCAGCTTTTCCAAGAATTTTCGGAATTTAATTTTATCCCCTTCCATGAAACAGGTGGTCCAGTGTTTTGATCTAGGTCAAAGTTGTGAATTGTGCGAGCACAGTGAAATTCCTAAGCATAATCCAGGACATACAGCCAAGAAAATGTGAAAACAAATTCCTAGGTGAAGATCAGCAATCCAAGAACCAGGCAACAACAAGCTCACGATCAAATGATCTAAGCAGGGAAGTGTCAAACTAAGAAAGATTACTTGGAAGATAGTTCTTCTTTTTTTTTTTTTTTCCCTTAAAAACATCACAGTACAACATTGGCCCATTCCTGCAGGTGCGGTGAAGCAGGGCATGGCCATCTGCAATCTTTCCTCAGAACACAGAGAAGGATCAGTTTAGAACCCCAGTATGTTCTGCCATCCTTTGCTGTTGCCCGAACAGTGGTCCCTATCCAAGCTCTTTCATCTAGACAAAGGCCTTAATATTGAAATCCTTTCCTAACTCTTCAGCCTCATCTCCCACTACTCTAGCAACACACAGCATACTTCCCTACCAGATTCCAAGCCATTCATTCTCCTTGTGCCTTTGTCAGTATTATTTTCCTATCAGTCAAAAATGGATTCATTTTGCAAAACTCAAGAATTGCCGCTTTAAAAAAAAACTATTAAATTAATTAAAGCTCCAACAGAGAGATGGGTGTTCCACACTGCTGAATTACCTCTCATCCCTGGGCACACAGCTGGACTCTTCCCCAGCTCACCCTACAGTTAAATACCAACATGGGTCAAAAACCCCAAATGGAACATCAGTACAGAGGTCTTCAGCCCTCACTGTGCATTGGCATTATCTAGGAGGGTCTTAAACTACAGATGCTAGGGCTGGTGAGATGGCTCAGCGGCTTAAGCACCTGCCTGGCAAGCGCGAGGTCCTGAGTTTGACTCCCCGTACCCACATTAAAACAAAAAACAAAAAATAAACAAACAAACAAAAAACTACAGATGCTGCCCTCCCAGCCCCCCACACAGACTATTTCATACTTATACTGAGGTGAAGCCCAGGGCATCCAGTGTAAGGTTCCTTAATTTATCCTAAAGTGCGTTCTGGGTTGAGAAATTCTAAATAAATCCATGCAAACTAGTCTATATAGCATTAGACGGTGTTATCCATGTGTCTGTGATGTTTTGCTGTGTACAGTATATACATGCCTCTAGTAGCATGCTGAGCAACTGAATATTGGTTAAATAGCTGCCTGACAACCACATGCAAATGTCTTAAGGAAAGGAACAGATCTAGAATATATATAATACATATATGTAATTTTAAATTTCATGAGTACTTTTATACTGACCAACTATGAAAAATAAAGATAAAACTGCTAATTACACTTGAAACAGTACACACATATAATTCTTTTGTATTCATTAATTGTTGACAAAAGGCCACAAGTGGATTAGCAAAAATACTTCTTCCCTACTATTACTACTACAGGGATGTCTAAACTTTCTGTAGACATGTGTTTTCTTACTTTTAAAAAAGGGAAAATTGGTATAAGCTTCTAATTTCCATAGGCTAGGTCTAGATAAAGAAGAAAAATATGAAAGTGAATACAAGGAGTATCTAAAGGCAGCCTATATTCATATCTGATGAGCTATCAGAGGAAGAAAAAACAAATTTAACAAAACATCTTAGGAGAAATGTTACTCAGGAATATTCTAATGTAGTGCTTTCACACATAGGCCACAGGTAAGAAACAAAAAACTGCACAGTTAAATGGAGCAACAATAATGAAATTTATGGGCCGGTGAGATAGCTCAGCGGCATAAGCACCTGCCTGGCAAGCGCGAGGTCCTGAGTTCGACTCCTGGTACCCACATACGAAAAAAGGGCCGGTGATACCACTCAGTGGCATGAGCACCTGCTGGCGCACGAGGTCCTGAGTTGGACCCCTGGTACCCACAAAAAAAAAATGAAAATGAAATTTATAATTTGATTTATTAGTATTATATTAACATTACAATGACAACTTTAAAAATCTAATTTTTAGATAGGAACTTTACTCAATATTACTAACCAGAGACCCAAATTCATTTAGCTGAATCAAATTCATCCAACTTATATAATGAGATACTTACGAGTAAAATGTAAGTATTACTGTCATTCTAATTAACAAATTTAGAATTTCACAAATCAGAATTTATAAAATATAATTATTCTTAAGGTCTTAAGTTACTTCTGGCTGTATCTTCAAACAAAAACCACTGTCATGGGCCGGTGAGATAGCTCAGCGACATAAGTGCCTGCCTGGCAAGTGCGAGGTCCTGAGTTCAATTCCTGGTACCCACATAAAGGAAAAAAAGGGTTGGTGATATCATTCAGCGGCACAAGCACTTGCTGGCAAGCGCGATGTCCTGAGGTCGACTCCCAGTACCCGCATAAAAACAAAACAAAACAAAAAACCAAACCAAAACAAAAAAAACCACTGTCATTTAATGACATTTATTTGAATATACCCTTAAGAATTTTGAGATTTGAGGGCCGGTGAGATGGCTCAGCGGCTTAAGCGCCTGCCCGGCAAGCGCAAGGGCCTGAGTTCGACTCCCAGAACCCACATACGAAAAAGGGGCCGGTGATATCGCTCAGCGGCACGGGCGCCTGCTGGTGCACGAGGTCCTGAGGTCGACCCCCCGGTACCCACAAAAAAAGAAGAATTTTGAGATTTGAAATCATGTATATATGAAAAATATATCCCTATCTAATATCATTTCTACAATTATTTTTCTGTTTTCAAAGCCATCCTGAAAGTTAGCAAATATAATTCTCTGTGGAATATGCTTTTATTTCTGCTGAAAAAGGCAAATTACTCTGGGTTAAATAAAACTCATTATCAATCATATGCTATTAAGTGAAAAAAAGAAGAAAATGGTGGGGCAGATCCCAATTTCCTTTGAGGCTTCACATTTCTGTCTTCGTTTTACAGATCTTGAATGGAGGTATTCATTACGGTTACTGCCTTATGGCTTCTAGACTGCCAGTGGAAAACTTTCACAGGAAAAGAGCCAAGAAACACAGCAACTATTTATGGATTTCTTTAAATCCCTACACCTACAGCCCAAAGGTAAAATTCAAATTTCCCTATAAACCTTAATCTCCAAAGCTAAAACTTCTAGGGAAATGGAATCATAAAAATGAACACATATTATCCACTCACATATATTACTGCTTATCCCTTACAAATATGCAAACAGTTCTACGGTACTGCTTGACACTTCATGCAGTTTTCGGTACATGAGGAATTTGAGGTCGGGGATGTTAAGAGAGGAAGATTTCAATTAACTTTGCTTTGACTTTTGGATAAATCTGTATGACTCACTTTCTTCATTAATAGAATGAGATTATAAAACATTGATGAAGGTTGCTTTTGGCAGAAAAGATCAGGATCTAGATAGCTGTCAAACTGAGTTAATCCTCTTAAAATCTAAGCATAGAAGAAGAAAGAGGAGAATTACAGAAGTGATTTGGTCCTATGTACTCCACTCTTTAATCCTGGGTCATTTTGGATGCAGACCCTTAGTTACTTCTGTGATTGTCGTCTCAAACCAGAGCCCACCTCCTCACTTTACTCCCGTTATACCAGACTTTCAGTTCCCCAAAAGCAATGCTGCTTCATCATCTGGATTTGCTGGTCCCTCTGTCTAGAACACCTTAGCCATTGAGCAAAATTATCATTTTGCTGAATTTCTTTATGACACATCCAAAGATAATACCACCCTTTCCAACCTCAAAAAGGTAGTGCCAGGGATTTGCCACACCACCGTGGCATTTACGACAATATTAACACTGTTTCAATGAACCAAAGAAATACCTAAAGTCTTACTTGTCTCCATGCTCCTATAACACAATGCATGGAGCATTTATTTGCTTTATATTCCCTGAATGATTGTGGATAATGGATTTACCAATTAATTTGAACATACTGTACTACCTTATGTCATAGTTTAAAATAATCTTTAATAAACACATTTAATTTCTGCATAAGGAAAAGCAGGTAACTGGTACCACTTAAGCAACTCCATTTTCATTAAAATATGTGAAATAAGTGATCATTTATTAGCTTATTTAATACCATAAAATTCATCACCTTAACATAATCCAAATTATTCCTCTAAAAGAATGTTATTTGAAATCCATGATTTAAAATTATTCTGAAATTTGACTTTCCATTGACAGATTATTCTTTCTTATTTACTGTACTTGTAATATTCTCATCAAACTAAATCATGGTTAATACCTTTAGACTCTTGCATTGCTGTGCTGCTTATTTTCATTTGTGCCTCTTAAATTGCTTCTCTAACTATTTTTCCTTAATATTCTGTTTTAAGGATGAGGATAGACACAACTATTCTTAAACCAAAAATTCCAAAGTATGACAATTTGTTTTCATAGCACAATATCCTATTCATGACATGACTGGGTTATACTTATTCTCTCTTAAAATCATTTTTAGGTTTTTCTGATTATGGTAAATAACTATTCTTCTTTTCGGTGTCTCTAATTTCCATATCTTCATTGTGATATGCACTATCTTCAAACTTAGTGTTTTAGGAGTTTCTCTTTCATTAGTTTCTGTAGTTATTGATTCTGACCAGACATAATGTAAACAATTATGATTTTCTTACAAGGTAGCATCCTATTTTTCCATTCCAGATGTTAATGCTATGGCTCTGAGAGTAACCAAAGGACACTCCCACTGAGCTGTGTGGCAGCCCTGGCAGGGTTCCCTTCTCATTTATGTCCTTTCTTTCCTGAGGCTCCACAGACTTCCAGGCTGCCGAGGTCCTGCACATCTCCCCAGTGTTGCTCTGTCTCCTGAGATTCTGACCCACATCTTTGAGATTTCCCAAGGGATCACTGCTAGCAATAACAAGGGACCATTCCATTTTTTCTTTTTTTTTTTTTTCCTAAGGTAGAGATGGGGGTCGCTCCCGCTCAGCATATGCTCTACCACTGAGCTGATCAATATACGTTATATGCACATATGAAAATACCACACTGAAACCAGGAATTCTATGAGCTAATAGTCATGAGTAAAAATATATTTTAAAAAAGAACAAGAGACCAGGCAAGGGTAAACAAATACAAAGACAAGACTATTATAGTAAGCAGGAGTCTCAAAAGCTTTTCCTGACAGTCAGGGAAGGTAGAATAAATCAGACAAAATTGGAGCCATGCTCCAGTAGCTTTTGTAGCTTTAGATCTTCTCTCCACTCTCAGACCCTGCTCTGTTATTTCTCTTCTTAGATTATTATTATTTTTTTAAGGGAGGCAATTTTCTCTGATTTCTACTGCCCTTCCTTAACCCATTCTTTTCAACCTTTGCTGGGGGTCGACAAAGAAACAAATACAATAAGATACCTACACACTTAAACATCTCCAGTGAAAAAAGGAATTGCTTATTTTCTAAATTTATTTTCATAATTTTAAAAAATAGTTCCAATTCCACGGGAAAGCCCTCCACTTATTTGTAGGATCACTTTTTGTTTTAAAATCATTCTAAAAAATAACTTTTAAACTTTACTTCGAAATCACGGAATTGATGAAATTTTCAGTTTTAGTTCAGACAATGAAAGCATTTGGAAGCCATCATTCCCATTCTTACAAACAAAAGCTAGACAAATCCAAAATCAATGACTTTTATTGGACTTAACAGAGACTTGATACACAGCAAACTACTAATTCAAAATCTAGAAAGACAAATCCAAAAAGATATTTGGAGCAGCAGTCAATGGATGCCATACATGGCAGGGATACTTGCTTACTTGGTGATTTTGACAAGTTACTACGAGCTGAGTAAAAAGAGTAAGAAACTTCTAAGGTACAATTATAAAGGGTATCGTACTATACTGAGCTTTCCTTCAAGCAAGCCAACCAAATTATTACCCTGAGGATCCAAGGGACCCATGAGGCCAGGGCAGGAAGAAAGAAAGTGTTTCTTAGATCTCTCAGATGCTTCTCCCTAACAAAAGGGAAATACTTTGCCAGAGGAAAACATTGACAACTTATTTCCAATCTACTCTACCAGAAAAACAAAACACACACACACACACACACACACACACACACACACACACACAGTGATCAGGGTATAGAGAACTTCAAGAAAACACCTGGTAATGATACAGCCAGAGAAGGAACTAAGGGGTAGGAGGAAATGTTATCCATGAAAGAGAGACAGATATGCTTGTAAAGGTTCCCTCACACACAGGTCCAACTAATATTTAATCAGATTACTGAATACTCCCTCCTCCCAACACCTTCTCACAGCAGCACATATTTCCAGTGTAATTGCAGATCACAGCTAAAAAAAAGCTGTGAGATATAATCATTCTCTGAGGAAGCCCTAAGTCAAGGGTAGAGGTGAATACAAGGACACTGGACAAATCTGAGCTTCTCATAACCATCGCTATAAGAAATATTAGGCACAACACAACTATTAGTCCAACATAAATCCTCATATTAAAGCCTTGTTACCTCAACTCCTATCACCTGAAATGACATATCTACCTTTCAATAAAAAATTAAAAGGTATGACAAAAAGTTGAAAAAGAAATAGCCTGGAGAGAAAAAGCAAGCATTGGAACCAGGTTGAGATGTGACACAGGTGTTGAAATTATCAGACAAGAATTTTAATTTTGATTTATAATATGCTAGTACCCTCAATGGAAAAAGTTGAAAATAAAAACTTTAAGACACAAAAGAAAATGCTAGAAATTGAAAAAAAAAAAAACACTGTAACATAAATAAATAAATCTTTCAATGGTCTCATCAGCAGATATGATGCTGCTGAGGAAAATTCACTGAACTTGAAGACAGGTCAACAGAAATTTCTCAACCTGAAGTGTAAAAAGTAAAAGAGCTGAAAAACAAAAAGCCCCAAAGCAATGACAACAACAGGTCCTCAGAACCACACATTTCAAAACTGTGGCAATCTCAAAACTGGGTAACATATAGGGCACTTCCATAATTTATGTCTTATGTATATGCCCATCAACAGATGAATGGATAAAGAAAATGTGGTGTTTATCTACAATGGAGTACTGCTATGCCATAAAGAAGGATAAACTCGAGTCATTTGTAGGAAAATGGAGACCATGTTAGACCATAAGACCATGTTAAAGTGAAATAAATCTAACACATAAGCTTAAATGTTGCATGGCTTCTCTTACGTGAGAAAACACATAAATAAAGTACAAAATGAAAAACACATGACAAGAAAAAAGAGGTTACTGTAATTGGCATGGATAATATATCTAAAAGTGTACACTGATTAAGTATAATTGTTTTATGTGTTTTATATGATTTTTGGCCTATTAGTCTGGCTGTTAATCTGTGTGTATGATAATGAATTTTATAAGGTTATCTTATAAAGATAAACTTTATCTTATAAGAAAAATAAATGAGGCCGGCAAAAGGGGGGGGCAGATAAAGGGAAAGGGGAAAAAAGAATTGAGATGTGTTGTATACATGTTTCAATTCCCCACAATGAATGTAAACATTATGTACTGCAAACATGTAAAAATAAAAATAAAAAAATTTAAAAGCCCCTTGAGTCCATAATGCTAAGTGAAATAAATCTGACACAGAAGGTTAAATATTGCATGGTTTCTCTTATATGTTAAACCCAAAGTACAAATAATTTAAAGAGCAGAATAAAAGAACGATGACAGGAAACAGGGAGATGTGAAGGGGATATAGGGATGTTGGGAGGCAGGAGGCAGGGAAGGGAAGGGGAAGCAGAAAGGATCAAGATGTGATATGTATATGTATAATTCTCTACAGCAAATATATTCATTATATATTACAAACACATACTGATAAATTTTTTTTAAGTGGGTAGCATTAAACTAACTGAAATACTAGAAGGAGAAGGGAGGATGGCACAGAAAGGATACTGGAAATAGTACTAGCAGAGAACTTTCCAAATTTGATGAGTAATACTGATACACAGATATAGGAGCTCAAAAAACACCAAACAAGCAGGAAAACAAACCTATACTAGGCCTATCATATTCAAACAGCAAAAAATTAAGAGAAGGAGAAAATCTTGAAGAGTCACAGGGCAGAGGGAGGTGGCACCTTACCTAGAAAGGGCCAAGAAAGCAATAACTATATTAGACTTTTCATTAGAAACCATGAAAGCAAGAAGACAGCGGAGTGAAATCTTCAGAGTGTTGAAATGCCTCACCAATATGTGTATATATGGTGAAATTATATATTAAAGATGAAAGAGAAACAAAGGCTTTCCCAAACAAAACCTAATGGAATGTATCATCAGTATTCTGGCCCTCTGAGTAATGTTCACAAAAATAGTGCTATAGAGATAAGGAAAATGATATAGGTAAAAAAAAACCAAAAAACAAAAAACTCTGATTTACATAAGAAAGAGAGGAACATCAAGAAGGAACAAATGATGGTACAAAATACATAATCTTTTTTATTATTCTTAATAGATCTAAAATATAACTTTAAACCAATAATAGTCACAATCTATTACAGCGATAGAGAGAGAGCACATTACAACTCGAATGACAGCAATACCCCATTAGATAGGAGGGAGGCTACAGTAAAACTCAATCATGGAGCACACGTACTACACTTGAAACTTTCTAGTGTGATCAGAAGGTAGACTTAGATTATAGTATATTAAAATGTATATTGTAAAATGTAGGGCAACAACTAAATAAAGCAAAAAAGCCAACGAAGTGGGTTGGGGATATAGTTCAGTGGCACAAGCGCCTGCCTGGCAAGCGCAAGGTCCTGAGTTCAATTCCCAATACCAAAAAAAAAAAAAACCCCAACAAACCAACAAACAAAAAAAATGAAGAGCAAACAAGGTAAGGAAGCAAGACTTTGCTGGATGGCACCTCCCCACCTGATACGAGTATGTGGGCCTGTACAGCATGTGTTCCACCTCCCTGATGCAAGGGAGACCATCCACCAAATCCAAGGTGGTCCTACATTTTGCTTCCCCTTGGCATGGGGTGGCAGTGGTGAGGACTAAACAACCCATCTAATCCTGGATAAGGACTATGCCAGGGGAGAAAAGGGAGCAACCCTGGGACTGTGGATGTTAAATCCAGTGGTCCACTTCAATCTTTGTCCTGCAGACTACATCCAGCAGAGGCCAGAGGGCAGACCGCATTTCCCATCTTCCAATGGAAGCAAGGGCACACCTTGTCTTGGATGGTAACCACAGTCTGGGGAATGGACAGAGGGGTCACTGGTGGAAGGAGGGTGCCTCAAAAGCCCAAAGGCCCTAAAGCAAGGAGGAGAAAATTGTGCCAGGCTGGATCCTGAGACTGCGGATCTTGGAAAGAAATCACTCATTCAAAAACACAAGAATATTTCTTTGACTCGAACTTCTTTTACTCCTTTTCTCTTTTCCCTTTTAATTTTTCCTTATCTTTATTTCCTCTACTTTGTTCTCTGTTTATATTTTTTCTTCATCTTGTTTGATGTTTCCCGTGACCATTCTCTAACACTATTAATTTCCTTTTACACCTCAATAGGACCACCATCTCAATTTTCTCTCCTCCTGCTCGTAACCCATGGATTAATTTCCAAAATTTTGCTTTTTACATTCTCCATTTACCCACCACCTCTACCTTTACTAGTGTAACTACTAAGCTTTAGGAATCACTAGTTAAATTTACACAATTGCTGCTGGACACTGTTCTGTTAGTAAAGTTCCTCCATTCAGTAGATATACACTAAACCGTATGTTACTATTTGGCTTGTCTTAGTGTTCATACTGTAATTACATATCCCTTTTATATGGTTAAGGGTGGAACATTATTGGTCTTTAGATTTGGTCAATACTCAGTTTGTATTTGACCCTACAATTGATGCTGATTTTGTTACAATAGCTGAGGTAATATAGCTGTTCCATTGATAGGTTTTCTTAGGATGTCAAAATCCAGATTGCTGGAGTCATTGACAATATTGTGGTCCTTTCCTGCAGAACTGGGTACTGGGACAAATATGCTGCAACTTCCCAAAACCCCCAAAACAGAGGTGGTTGGATCCTAGGGACAGAGGCAAATGCCAACACTTATCCATGCCCAGAGGACAACCCTGAAAAGTAGACAATAACTAAAGGGGTCTCCATACAAGAAAAGAAAAGCTTTCTACTACCATATATGTGCAAGCCTCAATAACAACAACAACAAGGAAAAACCAAACAGACCAAAAAAAAATAACAAAACAAAAAAAAAAAAAACTAGAAGCATGAGAAGACAAAGCAACAAAATGCCTCCTCAAACTCCCAATTCACTCAAAGCTTATCCACGGGGAATAGAAGGGAAGGAAAACAAACCACACACATGAATTATTCAAAATGATATCAGGAAAGATAACAAAAAAGATCAATAAGGTATTTGGGAATCTCAGAGAACATATCATTAATAAGATATTGGTCTAAATAAACAAAATGATCAGCAAGTCTACAGAAGACACTAATAAAAAGCTTGCTGAGCTAAATAAAATGATATAAAACATTAATAAACAGCATAGAAAAGAATTAGAGTCTATAAAAAGGCTCCAAATAGAAATTCAGGAGATTAAAACTTCTACTCAAATCATGGGCGGCAGAAGTTACCAAAGTGAAGACCGAGTGTCAGAACCACAAACCAGAGCTCTCATTCGTGACCAATTAAAAGGAAAAACCTTAAAAATAACAAGAGTATATAAAAATGGATCCAGAGCTCCTAGATGACACAAAGGTAACTAAGCTAAGATTAACTGAAATTAGTGAAAAATCAGAAGATAGCACAAATGGCATACATACAAAAAACCTGTGTACTAAAATAATAGCAGAAAATTTTCCAAATAAGGGGAAAGAATTTAACATACATGGAAGTGAGGCATATAGAATCCCAAATAGCCACAATCAGAAATGAGCCTCCCATGACACATCAAAGTCAAATCCTTGAAGTCAATTGCAAGAACAGAGTCTTCAAAGTGCTTAGAGAAAAGCAGCAATCACTTATAAAGGTAAACCCATTAGAATTACAGACTTCTCAACATGAAACTTAATGGAGAGCTTAAATACCAAAAAACCATATATCCTGCAAAATTATCTTCCAACGCCATATATCCTGCAAAATTATCTTTCAAAATTGATGGAGAAATAAGATACTGTCATGATAAAGAGCACCGAAAGAAATTCATGGCCACCAAACCAACACTCCAAAAAGTTCTGAAGGATATCCTACGAAGAGACAATGAAGGTAACAATGACAAAAGGTCTAATAGAATGAACACACCTGGAAGGGAGAGCACTTAAATAGAAGGAAAAGATAGGGAATCAGCAACAACAAAAAAATGCAATGATAGGAATACATTAATACCTCTCAGTAATAACTCCAAAGTGAATGGTCTCAATTCCCCAATCAAAAGACACAGAGTGACAGAATGGATCAAGAAACAAAGTCCAACAGTATGCTGTGTACAGCATACACAAAAAACACATTAAACCCAAAAAGAAAATCACAGACTAAAAATCAAAGGATGAAAAACAATATTCCATGCAATGGAGCCTGAGAAAAAGCAGGTGCAGCTAATCCTATACTCAGACAAATTGAACTTCAAGCCGAAACTTATCAAAGGAGGCAAAGAAGTTCACTGCGTATTGGATAAGGGAACAATCCAACAGGAAGAGATAACATTTATTAACATGTATCTACCAAACAAGGGCACAGCCAACTTCATAAAATAGGTTCTGCTGGACAGAAAAGACCAGATAAACATAAACACAAACATAGTGGAAGATCTCAATACCCCACTATCACAAATAGATCACCTAGACAAAAAAACAAAAACATCAATAGCAGTTGAGCAAAACCTTTGAATAAGTGGACTTTATATCTACTGAGTGTTGGACCCAACAACAACAGAATACACATTCTTCTCAGCAGCACATAGAACTTTCTCCAAAATAGACCACATACTAGCCACTAAAGCAAGCTTAAGTAAATATAAAGGAACTGAAATTATACCATGGATATTATCGGATTATAGTGCAATGAAATAGAAATCAATGACAAAAAAAACAGTATGCAAATGCATGGAAACTAAACAGTATAGTCTTAAATAAACAACAGGTTACAGAAGAAATCCAGGAAGAAGTAACAGTTTCTAGACTAAATGATAACACCAGTACAACCACACAAGAATTTACTGGAAACAATGAAAGCAGTCTTAAGAGGGAAGTTTATAGCTATGAATGTTCACAACCCCAAAACAGAGCAAGCTCAAATAAATAACCTAGCGAAGAACCTCAAAGTCCTACGAAAACAAGAACAATCCAAACCCATAGCTAGCACAAGGAAAAAAATTCTAAAGATCAGAGCAGAAATTTTTGCCAGCTATTTCTCAGACAGAGGACTAATATTTAAAATATATAAAGAACTCAAAAAAGTTCGACCCTCCAAAATAAAACCACCAATAAAAAATAGGCAGATGAATGAGCTGACACTTTGTAGAATAAGTACAAATGGCCAATAAACACAAAGAAATGCTCAACATCACTGGCTATTAAAGAAATGCAAATTAGAAACACTGAGATGCCCTCTTACCCCATAAAGAATGACCATCATCAAGAAATCTAATAACAAATGCTGGTGAGGCTGCAGAGAAAACGGAATACTTCTATATCGTATGTGGGAATGTAAACTAGTACAACCGCTATGGAAATCAGTACAGAGATTCCTCAGAAAACTAAAACTAGAAATTCCATTTCACACAATTACTTCCCATTAAGGTATCTGCCTGAAAGAGTTAAAGAAACCATATTATAGTAATACGCGCATACTCAGGTTTACAGCAGCACAATTCATGGAAGCTAAATCTTGGAAGCAGCCTGTATTTCCATCAACAGATGAATGGATAAAAAATGTGTTATTTACATACAAGAGAGTACTGCTCTGCCATTAAGAAAGATAAATGTGAGTCATTTATAGGAAAATGGATGTACCTGGAGACCACACTGTTAAGTGAAATAAACCAGACACACAAGTTTAAAGATCACACGGTTTCTCTTACATGAGAAACATAAAATATAAATAAAGAGCGAATTATAAGACAGATTTTAGAAAGTAGATTTTTCTCAAATGAGAAGGGGATCAGGAGATGGGGGCAGAGAAAAGAAAGGGACAGGGGATGAAAAAGAATTAAGATGTGTTATGCACCAACTCCCCACAAGTAATGAAAACATGTACTGTAAACATGTACTAATAAAAAAGAGAAAAACAAGCCTAAATGCTACAGCAGAAGAGGATATAAAATGTAACCATAAAAAATGTTCAGTCAAAATTGGAGAAAGCAGAAAAAGGGAGAAGACAAATAATAATTGCAAAGAAGTGGCAATACTTATGAAGACTGTACAACTTAATCCATATAGGTGATCACTTTAAATATGAATGCTCTAAGCACAGCCATTGCTGGGCATGGTGGTGCATGCCTATAATCTAGCACTTAAGCGGCTGAGCCAGAAAGATCGCCCCAAGATTGAGGCCATCCTGAACTACAGAGTTAAAGGCCAGTATGAAATACATATCTAGACCCCCATCTTAAAAAACCCAAAATCAAATAATATTTATATCTTTGATCCATTTTCATTTTAGTTTAGTGCATGGTGAAAGATATGGGTCTAGTTTTAATCTTCAGCATGTGAAAAGTCAGTTTTTCCAGCACCATTTATTAAAGAAGCTATCTTTCTTCTGGTGAAGGTGTTTGGCTCCTTTGTCAAAGATAAGGTGGCTGAGTGTATCTGGAGTTGCTTCTGCATCTTCTAATCTGTTCCATTGATCCTCAGGTCTGTTTTGTTTGTTTGTTTGCCAGTATTATGCTAATTTTATCTCAGTAGCTCTGTAGTATAATTTCAGGTCAGGGACTGTGATGCCCCCTGCCTTGCCTTTGTTGCCCAGGATTACCTTTGCTATTCTAGGTGTCTTCTGGTTCCAAATGAATCTTAAAATTGTTTTCTCTAATTCTGTGAGGTATGCTGTTGGAATTTTGATCAGGATGTGTAACCATTTTGGAAGTATGGCCATTTTCACTATATTGGTTCTTAAGATCAAAGATCTAAATATTAAAACAAACACTACATCTACTGGAAGATAGAACAGGCAAAACTCTTGAATACACTGATGTAGGCAAAGATTTTATGAACAAAACCTTAATCTCACAGGAACTATCACAAAGAATCAACAACTGGGATCTCATCTTATTAAAAAGCTATTGAACAGCAAGAAAAACCACCAACAGAGAGAAGAAACAACCTATAGCATGGGAAAAAAATTTACCAGGTATTTCTCAAAGGACTAATATCAAGAATATATAATAAACTAAAAAAATCAGACTCCCCACATTTAAAGACCCAATCTAAAAATGGGCATCTGAAATGAATAGGCACTTCTCAGATGAAGAAGTGAAACAGCAAATAAATATATGAAAAAATGTTCAACATCACTGGTCATTCAAGAGGCAAACTAAAACAATGCTGACATTCCATCTCATTTCAGAAACAATGACTTTTTATCAAGAAATCAACCAATAACAAATGCTGGCAGGGCTGTAGGGAAAAAGGAACCCTTCTCCACTGTTTGTGAGAGTATGGAATGGTGCAACCACTGTAGAAAGCAGTGTAGAAATTCCTCAAAAACCAGGGCTAGAGGTGCCATTCGACCCAGCTATTCCCCTTCTTGGTATCTTCCAGAAAGGATTAAAAGCATCATTCTACAGCAATATATGCACATTCACGTTTATAGCAGCACAGTTTGCAATAGCTAAATCTTGGAAACAGCCCAAATGCCCATCAACCAATGAGTGGATAAAGAAGATTTGGTTTCTTAATACATGGAATACTACTCAGCCATGACGAAGGACAAACTTGAGACATTTCTAGGTAAATGGATGTACCTTGAGACCATACTCTTAAGTGAAATAAATTGGACACACATGTGTAAATATTGCATTGTTTCTGGTGTGAGTAACTGAAAGTGTAAATAAGGACCAAATTATATAATAGATATCGTGAAATAGGAAGAAAATGTTCAAATGGGAAGGGGAACTAGGGAGGGGGAAGGAGAAAAAGAAGGAAGGAAGAAGAAAAAAAAACAGGAAAAGAAGGAAAAAATGGAAACAAAGCTTTTGTAAATAAGGAGGGGAAGAGAGCTTGAAGATAGGGTAGGGGAAAGGGAAAAATAAAGAATCAAGTTATATCATGTATGGGTACAAATTCTCTATGATGAATGTGATCAGTATGTATACCTAAAATGTACCAATAAACTTTAGAAATTTTAAAAAATCAAATAATAACAATAAATGCTGCCTGGCAAGAGTGAGGTCATGAGTTCAATTCCCAGTATAAAAACAAAACAAAAAAATAATAACAACAACAACAAAAAAAAACCACAACAAATAGTCATTAAAAGCCAAAAGCTAATAGCATGGGAAAAATCAAATGAAACTCACAAAACCCAATTACGTGCTGTCTACAAGAAACTCACTTTAAAAATAAAAACACAGTTTAAAAGTAAATAGATGAAGAGCCAAGTATGATGGCATTTGCCTGTAATTGCAATTACTCAGGAGATAGGAGGCAGGAAGATTGCTAAGTTCAAGGCCAGACTAGGCAACTTATTGAGACTCTGACTCAAAATTTAAAAAGGGCTGAGCACGTAACTTAGTGGTAAACTGCTTGCCCAGCATCAACAAGGCCCCAGGTCAATCCCCAGTTCTGGAAAAAAAATTAATTAAACTGATGGGGAAAGTATACATCATGCTAATCCTAATCAAGAGAAAGCTGCAGTAGCTATATTAGTTTAAGTAAAATAGATTTTAGAGAAAAGAAGTTTATCAGGTATAAAGAATATTATAGTGTGATAAAAAAGTCAATTCCACAAGAAAACAGAGAAATCCTAATAAACATTTATTTTCCTAAGACAGTATCAAAATAAATGAGGCAAATACTGATAAAACTGGAAGAAAAAAATAAAGAAATGCACTATAATAGTTGTTGATTTGAACTAGAAATACTGTATTTTCCAAGTCACAGAAGATAGTGGGTCCAGACTTGGATAGGACTGATTTAAAAATCTGGCAAAATATTAATTCTAAACCATTTTGACTTAATAAACATAAACCCATAGACAGGAATATATTTTATCACCCTATAACATTCAATATGAATTCTTTTTTTTTTTTTTTTTTTTTTTTGTGGGTACCGGGGGGTCGACCTCAGGACCTCACGCGCCAACAGGCGCCCGTGCCGCTGAGCGATATCACCGGCCCCTTTTCCGTATGTGGGATCCGGGAGTCGAACTCGGGCCCTCGCGCTTGCAAGGCAGGCGCTTACGCCACTGAGCCATCTCACCAGCCCCAATATGAATTCTAATGCATAAATATTAATTCACTTAGAGGTCTAGCTGCTCTATTATACTTTGGAACATGGAGAACAAATATATTATTTTGCTCAGCTTGGTTTCTCTAATACATAAGTGAAGGTTTTGCTTGAATAAATTCTCTATAAATACCTATTGAATGTCTGAATCTGAACTGTACTAGGAAGCTGTGTTCAGCAACATTAAAATATACAAGTGAGCTACTACTTTCTTTCAAGAGCACAAAGTCCTAGCTGTATTTATCTTTTAAGGTAGAATACTTTAGTTTTACAATCACCGTCCACTATTACTGAACCACCATCTGTTTTAATGACACAGTGAGAAAAATTATGGTGAATATATGAATTGTTCACAGGGTTAAGGTTCTACACTGCTTTGCCATTAACTGTTAATTTATGCATCTGAAATTAACCACAAATCAGTAATGCAAAATAAAGCATATGGATAGAATGGAGAAATTAAGAGAAATACATTTGCAAAAAAGATTTAAAATAAACATGTACATTATAAAGGGTAGCTTTTAATGAACAAATGAATTTTAAAATGCCAGGATCTTGTTAATTTAAATTGCATATTAAGGTAGAGTTAAATAATTTAGACTTCGAAATAGGCTAACATGCAAATACAGAGGGAATACATTATTAGACAAATCACATGGTCTAAAAATGAAAAAAATGGAACATGAGATTTTATACAATTTTTCATATGCATGACTTGAATTACAGCTTAACCAGAAGTATATTTTTAAGTTTGTCATTCCTTTAAATTACATAGCTTTAACAATCATCATCAATATTTTAATCTGACTAGGTTAAAGAAAAATTTGAAATTTCAATTACTTCCATTAAACTCAGGACTAGCATCACATCTTTATGAAAAATTATTTTGCACTGAAGATAAACTACTTTATTATAAAGAGCTAAGGCTCTTCAGGTAACAGATGACTGTCATTTTACTATTCAGGGCATGCCCCGTACATACCCAGTAGGCAAAAATCTGATGTTCCAAAATAGGGCATATGGGAAAAATCATTTTCTGGATAAAGATACAGATATTCTTCTCAATCAAATACTTTTTAAAAATATCAATATTTATTAAAACTCGCGTTCATTCAACTTTTCATAAGAAGTGATTATGGAAAGTACATCTTCACAGGATTGTAAACACTTGATGCTCATTCTATGAGTCACACAGGGATGCAAAAGACCACAGAGTTCTTACCTGACATGCATTATAGAGGAGCTGGTGTTCTAGTTTTTTAATGCCCAGAATCTGCTGAAACATTTCATAGAGTTGTTCCTTGCTCAGAATAAGTTCAGACACAGCGCTTAGGGTCATTCTGTTCGGTTGTTTGCACAAGTCCTCTTCGCCCCTGTAAATGGCATCATATTTGGCTATCCATGAGCTCAGCACTGTTTCTTTGCTCAAGCCATCTATTTCTGGTAAACTGCGTACACGTTTCTCTATGTTTTTCTTAAACACTTCCCTGAAGTCATTGGCAGAACATCCTCCACTCTGTACCATTCTGGCCACTCGGTCACTCTTTAGAAAAACCTGAAAAACAAAATAAAATAAAACTCATTTACAATTAGGCACGAACACCTACAACACTTGGCTTGCAGCTGTCCAGCAATACCAAATATTCTATAATAATTAAAAATGTTTAATACACAGTAATTCCTGCCACAATAGAAGCTCCAAATCTCTCAAATGATAAAAATGTTGAGAGGCTGTATATGCTGCTGAGAACCTGCAAGATGATATGATTTTGATCTACATGGCATCACCTGAAGGTAATGGGCATCTGGATCCCTTCAGATGGAGTCTTCATGCATGAGATTAGTGCCTTTGTAAAGGGATCCCAGAAGCCCATCAGTGCTTCAGTGATGTAAGCAGACAGCAGAATGACAACTATCTATAAATTAAGAGTTTGGCCCTTACCAGGCACCATATCTGCCTGCACTTTGATCTTGAACTTACTAGCCTGCAAAACTGTGAGAAATAAATTTCTGTTTTTAAAAGCGAAACAGAAAAAAACAAAAAATAAAATGGTTGAAAAAGTAATCAGAGATATGAACCCAATTTCCCTACCTGTACTTGACAGTTCTGGCTAACTGCTTAAGACAGAGTGTCTACTAACATTTGAGTGAGGATAAAAAGGCCAATAATATTTAGGGTCCAAGTCAATAGCCATCATATGTAGTTGTTAATCCAAACTGCTCCACACCTGAGAGGTTAGGGTACATTTGTCCTTATCTCTGATTTCATCACTCTTTCTCCAAACTTTTCACACTCTTCACCAAGCTAGCAAGAGATACTATGAAAAACATACCATACTTGGGTTACACTTCTAATTGTCCACTAATATGAGGTAAGGAATTAAGTAATAACAACGAATGACAAACACAGGAGAGATGCTCATGAAGTAGGCAGAGATGGGTAACAAAGTCATGTTTTTAAAAAGACACCAAGATATGATTTTAAATCTCTCTTTCTTTCTAAATTATGAACCTAAAAAATTACATTTTTTAAACAGTTTTTCATCATTATTTCTAATAACACTAAACGGGTCATATGATACTACTTTTATTCTTGCTTTCTTCTGCCTATAATGAAAAAGATCCTTCCAGAAGAATATGAAAGACTATTAATGCACCTTCTATAATTAACATGCAGTTACAAAGCTTCTAGAAGAAAAATTCATGTCAACTTTTACCCTAAAAATTGAATCATAACACTGAACTACCCTCTTAAGTTATGACTGCACTACTCACACCATCCCACCATCCCTGTCTGCATGTGGGCAAGCAGCACAGACATTTCATACAGATAAGAAGGACTCACCTGTCCTACTCTTTTGCATGTTCACCCATCTGACCCCAAACTTCTCCTCCACCACTTTAGTTCTTCCCTTTTAAGGTCATTTATAAAAACTATTCTCCATGTTTCCTATCTCCATTGAATGGCAAAAAGATTCCTGGTACTCATATATTTTGGTTAACTAACTTACTCGCTGAAGTCTTACTAAATTCTGCATTAGACGAGTATGTATAATACATCCACACAATGCTTCCTCTTTCCTTATCAGGTCTGGCTCAAATATTTACCACTGTAAAGTCTTTCTGCCTTATTTTTATGTCTATCAGTCAAAACAAGTTAATTTTTAAATAGCAGATATAAGAACACAGTCTTCAATATTTCTAGATCAAGGAAAATTAAATTAAGATATCTGACAATCTGTTTTGTCTAAGAATGGCATTACATACTTCAGAACTCTATCTCCCTTCTTTGTCTAAGACTACTATTCTCTTTGGGCAGTGGCAACCAATATAAATAAATTTTATATATACATATATATATATATACACACACATACACACTATACATAAAATTACTTATATAATTATATAAAGATAATTACATTTATATATCTTGTGTGTTTATATTTGAGATAATTATATGTAATCTTATCTATTAAATTGTATACATAAAATTACATATATGATCATATATTAAATTATATCCTACATTTATATATATAGTATATGTATACACATTTCAGGAAAAAAAAAATAAAAGGAAAGCTAATGGTCACCACTTTGAGTAGCTCTTATAACTGTAGAGGCCAAAGGTAACTTGTATTAATCGCATGATGTCTCAATAAACTTAGTATTAAAGTACTTATATGAGATTTTCTTTTCCTGATGTATACATTTTTTTGGCAAACTATATATATGTAAAAAACTTCTGCTGTAGCAGTTTCTTAAATTAAACACAGGAAAGCTCAGCAGTCAAGGGGTGGACTGTGCCAGTTGTCAGTCTGCTGCTTTTCAGTTCTAAATCCATGCTTTCATCCCCCTGCCTGTGCCAGTCAGCATGTAGCAGAAGATGCCCTCCCCCCAGCCAGCTCTATACTTCAGTTTGTTAGTTGCCCAGGTATAGTTCTGGTTACAGTTCCTGTTACTTTTGTCTCTTAGCAACACTTACAAATGGCTGGTCACTGTGATACACAGCTGGTCACTATGATGCTTATTGTAAGAACCAATCCCCAATTGACAAGCCATTCTGCCTCTGTACTTCCTGCTTGCTTATCCCATATAAGCCCTAGACCACCAGGGATCAGGGCCTGATATTTTGGGAATGATCCCTATCAGTACCCATAGATGCAAATAAACCTTCCTCCAAATCCTGGGTATTGTTTCCATGTTTCTGCTTGCCATTGCACCTGGTGCGTCCACCGGGAAGACATACCATGCTGACCTCTGGTCACCGGATGTGGCCCTTGTGGACGAAGCAAGGACCTCTCCAGGTCCCGACGGGAAGGCACACCCTCGAGATTATTCAAGTCCCCTCAGAATTCTGGAGAAGGATTCCTGGCTACCCTCTCGAGAAGCTCACATCGGACCCCAAAGAGGAGGACACAATTGGTCTGTCTGCCTGCCTGATTCCAGTAAGACCCCTGGAGTCACCCCCATTAGTCTGTCAGTCCTGCTCAGCTCGAGCAGAAGGGGAGTCTGATCAACTCTCGTTAGTCAGGACCACTCTCAAGGGAAGGGGGTTGGAATGTTTTAACCTATGAGTACCTGTTAAATGAATGGGTGAGTGAATGGAACAGACAGCATAAGCAACAGGCTGCTCTATCTGTGCACTAAGACTGGGAAGTACTGGTTGTGGTGGCTGATTGAGCCTTCACCTGTGGTTCTGTGGCGATCCACATATGACATAATGAAGGCCTCGCACCCTCCTTAGCTAAGTCGCGCCTAAGTCCCCACAAGGGGCATCGACAGGCGGGCATGTGAATGGTCTCTGAGGGGCACCCACTCTTTGTCTGTTGTGCCATCGTTCAAGGGTACACAACACACACGTAGGAAGTCAGACGGGGGAATTAATTCGTCAAAACTCACAGTCCCTGACTGCAGGAAAAAGGGCTTTTACAGAGTTAAAAATGAAACCAAACCACTCCCTGCATCACAAAGAAAAAAAAAAAAAAAAAAAGGAAAAAGAGACCCGTTCCTCCTGAGAATTCTGCCTTCGCACCCTCGTCTACCGCCACAGTTGCTGCTGACACCTATAGCTTCACTCCCCGCTCCCAACTCATCTACTTCCAGCCAACTGAACTGGTTCCAGCTAGCCACTGCCTACATTCGGCCATAGAGGCCCTCCTCCCAAACCTGCTTCACAGCTACACCTATCCTGGTCAGATAGCGTCATCTAATGCCCACCCGAGATGACTGTCAGCAATTCCTTCTGAGTTCCACATTTTGACTGAGGGAAAACTGGACTGTCAGCCCTGATGAATGAGTTGCCATGGCCTTTCCAAAGGTCACCCTGCATAGAAACAACCCATTTGAGCACTTCTCAAAGACATCAAAAAGGGGGGAAAAAGGCCCATGAACCACTGCTACCCAGAAACCTGATAAAAGAAAAGCACCTGATGTCTGTAAGAAAATCCAGTCTGATAGATGACAGTAACCTCCAGCTATGAGTTATAAGGGCTATGGACACAAAAAATAAATACTCCCTCCATCTGTGAGACACAGAGAAACCTGACTATCGAGGCTCACCTCAATCTGAACCTCTCCTCGCCCTGCTGGGCCTGGATGGATAGGACAGACAGAGATCTATCAAATTGGGACCCCAAGAGCCCATGGTTATTACAAAAGTTGGGGGCAAACCTGTGACTTTCCTGGTAGACAACAGAACAGAACTCTCCGCCTTCAAAAGTTCCCTCTGTCAAAAAGTTACTGTCACCAGGGCAACTGGGACTCTTGCCTCTCACACTTCCTGCCAGGCACAAACTTGCAGCCTGGGAGGACATCTCACCAAACATGAACTCCTGTGTAAGCCAGTCCCCATACCTCTTCTGGGAAGAGACCTCCCCTTCAAGTTAGAAGGGACTGTCTCCTTTGCACAAAGCCAGCCAGCCTCACTCTCATTTAACCCTACACTTTCAATTTTGACTGTTCCCCAAGAGAAAGGTGACACATACCTCAGCCTGAGACAGATAACCACAATCCTGAAGTTCTGAAAATTTTTCTCCCGGAGGTATGAGCCAAGGCTCGCCTCCGGGCCTAACCACCAACCATTCTCCAGCCATACCTCAGCTAGCTAAAGCAGTTCCAGATCCTGATGGACTGTTAATCACCTTGGAACACTCCTCTCCTCCCAGTAAAGATGCCCAATGGGGATTACCAACCAGTGCAAGATCTCTGTGCCATCAACAATGCGGTCATCACCTTACGCTCTGAAGTTCTCAACCCATACACCCTTTTTGGACTCTTACCCTCCAGATGCCACCTGGTTTACATGTCTAGATTTAAAAGATGCCTTCCTCTGCTTGTGAGTTGCTCCCATAAACCTCTTCAACTGGGAAAATCCTGAGACAAGATGCAACTCATTTGGACTCAATTGCCACAAGGGGTTAAAAACTCTCCCACTATTTTCCAGGAGGCTCTAACAACAGATTTGGCCAAGCCACCAATACTTTTTCTCTGAGACAGCCTACTTCTCTGTCCTTCCTGCTAGCCATCATGGTCCCCCAAGAAAAAATAATAGACTGTCAAACTGCTAAAATACAACTCTCCTGCCTATAAAGCCAATTCAAGATCTCTGAGCTGTCAATGCCACCACAATTGCACTCCGTATATGTTGCCTCAGTCTTCTGCCACCCATAGCCTGTTTGTACACCTGCCTGGACCTCAAGAATGCCTTCTGCCTTCAGTCAACTCCTTTCAGCCACCCCTCTTCGACTTTAAATGGAAAGACCCAGTTCTGGACTCACAAGTCAACTGACCTGGACTCAACCTCCCAGAGGTTCAAAAACTTGTTCTGATTATATGACACCCAAGCTGCCTGCTGGAAAGATACAAAAGCTCTGCTGCAATATCTGGCAGAAACTGGTTACAAGAAAAAAAAAAAAAAAACTCCGCAGATTTCTTGAAGCTACTGGCTTCTATAAAATCTGGATCCTTGAGTTCACATAAACAATGATGCTTACTCAGACTGTCAGCCCCCGGGGAACACCCAGTGGCATACCTGTACAAACATTTGGATTCAGTCACTAAGGGCTGCCTTCCCCCCTCTGCCTTCATGATCTAACACTCACTGTCTTTCTGATCAAAAAACTGACAAGCTTGCCTTAGGCCACAACTTAACTGTCCAGATGCCACATGCTGTACTGGACCCCCCAAATAACTGCAGACCACTACAAATGCTGAGTACACCCTGTTTACAGTTGGAAGTAGCTCTGTTAGGAATGAAGTCCTACAAGCTAGATATGCTGTGGTCACCTTGGACAAAGCTATTTTGGCCAAAGCTCTTCGGCAGGGATGATCTGCACAGCAAACTGCTTCCTGCTGCTGTTTGGAAACCTGCCGCCAATGATGCCAAACTTGTGCTCAAAATAATCTGGTGCAGAGGCATAAGCTCCTTCGGGGGATCCAAATGACTGAAACATCAACCCCAGCCAAAAAAACTTTACCCAGTACTCCCTGAAGATCAGAGCCAGACCTGCCCCCACCATTTGTTCTGCAAGCTCAAGCTGCAGCGCTGGTGCCCATACCTCTGCAGCCAGCTCAGGCTTCAGCGTCCATGTCACTGGCCCTGATCTCAACCTGGCATGACTAGTACTCATCTGTACCTACTCAGGATGGCCAAAACAACAGAAGTTTGTAGGGTCCTGTTGTGAAAAGTTGTCCCTAGATATGGCCTACCCTTGATCACTGGCAGCAACAACGGGCCTGCATTTGTAGCAGAGATAACTAAATAAAAACTACATACAGCATACAGGCCACAAGCTCTAAAAAGTTGAGAAAATAAAACAAACCTACAGAAACAGCTTATATCGAGCTCCACAAAAGTTTATCTAAAAGACCAGCTATACCTGTAGACACTCCTGCACACACAAATAACCCAGGTGCATATTAACTACCTCACAAATTTCAGAAATCCAGCCTTAGATCCACCATTCCAGAGTTAAAAGAGCCCATCCAGATGATTGTACCTGGACTAGACAACAACTCTGGGGCTCACTCTGAAGAGATGACCCACTCAAAGCCCTAATCTGGTCATTCCGGATGCTGAGCAGTCCACACACAGCTAAAGCTTGAGGACAACATTCACAGGATTGTGCCGTACCTATTCCCCTTGATTTTTGTGCCTTTTCAGGCTGCTTGCCCCAGTCTTTGCTTCAACACCCCCCGCTAGCTTTGGTTTTTGCCTTAAACTCTATGGACAGTTACCCCAAGAGAATGAAACAATCAAACACTTGACCAAGATTTGATGAGTGTCCAAGGCACATTGGACACTCTCCTAGATCAGATTAACTCCCTCACTATTTGCCAGAGTAATGTTACAGAATGGACAGGCCTAAATTATGTCTCTTCCTAAAAGTGACTTAGGAAAAAACTGTATAATAAGACAATCTTGAGGACCTTGGCTAGGGCCCATCCTAAGATCGCTGACAACTCTGATGTTACTGTTTCTAGTTGGGCCTTGTCTCAAAAGATCACATGTAAAATGCCCAGCAAAGATTTGCCAGGGCAACTAAAAGAGAGGGGAAATGTAGCAGAAGACCCCCGCCCCCATCAGTATACTTCAGTTTGTTAGTTGCCCAGGCAATTGTTCTGATTACAGTTCCTGTTACTCTTGTCTCTTAGAAACTCTTATAAATGGTTGGTCACTGTGATGCATAGCTGGTCACTATGATGCATATTGTAAGAACCAATCCCCAATTGACAAGCCATTCTGCCTCTGTACTTCCTGCTTGCTTATCCCATATATGCTCTAGACCACCAGAGATCAGGGCCTGATATTCTGGGAATGATCCCAATCAGTGCCCATCAATGTAAATAATCTGCCTCCAAATCCTGGGTGTCATTTACGTGTTTCTGCTTGCCATTGCAAGCACAACTTTAAGCAATTCAGCACAGGATTCTAGAGGAGGCCCACTAAAGAAAGAGGGGCTCCTGGTTCTCTTCTCACCTGCAGTTAGTGGCACTGACCCATCCACAGCCAGATCCCTGAGGGTAGAATCCAAGTGTACCACTCCCCAGTACATTCGGCAGTGTACCACTTCCCTAGAATGATTTCTCCCCAGAATCTCAGAAGGCAGACTCTCAAGTCCCACCAGTGTGACACTTCAGTGAATTTTCTGTCTTGCTGTAAGACATACCTTTAATGAGGTCTGGATCCCAACCCTGGGGATGGGCTGGAGAAGAAGAGTAGGGTCCTCTTCCAGATTTCATTCTTCCTTGCATACTCTGCTCCCTATTTCTGCTATTTTGAAACTCTTTAGAGTTGTTTTTATCCATACTAGCCAATCCCTCACTGTTTATAAACTTTCCTGTTCAATTATTGTGTGACTTGTCTCTTGACTGATACAATAATTCTTAAGTGTTCCATGCAACATTGTTTCTGTAGGAAATTATCTGGTTAAAACAATCAAGTTTTGCAAAGTTAGTAATGTGTATAAAGCAAGAACAGCAACACATTTTTGAAGTATACTGTAAGTATCTTAAAATTGACTTCAGAAAAACTTTTGCCATTACTCTAAGTTGGCAGGCATTTCAATTATCCAACATTGCATTAAGAAATCAAACTACAATTTAGAAGGACACAAATGAACTTATGTTTTTACATTCTTGATTCCCCTACAAAACCATATCTAAGATGAATAGATTTGATTAGAATTGTCGTCACCTGGGCATCTTTGGCAGAGATTTATAGGAGGGGTGGAGTGAGAGTCAGCTGCAACAGGGAGAAGACAAGACAAGGCGCGATAAAGTTAATATATCAAATATAAACTATTCTTTTAAGGAGCTTGAATGAGAAAAGAAAATGTGAGAGAAAGTTAAGTGGAAAAATCACTTTCAAGCAATGAAGGAGAAAAGTCTGTAAAAAGAAGTACTTAAAGGCACATAAGACCTAGGAAAAAATAATTGTATGTCACTTTGGAGATTACACTGTAACAGACTATGACACTTTCTCCTCCTCTCTGTCCCTTGTCACTTGCCCTGGGGGAAACAAGCTGCCACAGGGCAAGGAACCGAGGCCCTCCTGTAACAAGCTTCAGGGAACTGAGGTCTTCCCTGAACCTTGTCAGTGAGCTGAGTCACAAATGGACCTTGAATGGCTGTAGTATTAGCTGGCAATTTGTCTGTAATCTCATGAGACACCCTAAGCAGAAACACCCAGATGAACTGCTCCTAGATTCTCAATCCTGAAAATCTGTGAGATGATACTTATTTGTTTTAAGCTGCTAATCTATTACAAAGCAATAGATAATACACTCATATATTCACAAGATTTACTTCAAATGGGTCTCAGTATAGTCATCCCTTAGGATAGAAGGCTTTATCCCCCCACCACTCCATCCATCAACCTTATGCTTCTATCTTGCTCTTTTTTCCTTTTCAGCACATTGTATCACCTGATATGTATTTACTGTCTCCCTAAAATAGAAGATAAGCACCAATAGAGAAGTCTTCTTTTAGTTTCCTAATAAATCCAGTGCCTAATATAGTTTGTCATTTAGTAAAGATTCACTAAAAAATTTTTGAGAAGGTAATGACTATCCAAAGACACTAAAATGTTCAATGCTAAAAAATAATTAGGTAGGCATCTATTCTACAGTTCCCTAAGATAGGGATGACTGTGAGAGAGAAACCAGGAAATGGATAAATAAATATGTAGTAACTGAAAAAAACAAAGTGGTACCATCTGGAAAGCCAAAATGAAAGTTTTTACATGAGGGAGGAAGTGCAGGGATCTGAAAGCAAAAATGAAGAATGGTCCTCTTGGAACTGTTCACAAAGCAGAAAGCAATGCCTACATCCTCTCCAGGAGGCCATGCTGTAAATTACCAGTTACTTCTGGAGCTCTCTCCTTTGCAAGTACTTACAATGCCACCAGAAAGTGCAATCCACCATTCGCTACATCTTTATTTCACACAAGCTCCAGACTTGGGTCTCCAATATACACACATATATACTGAAATTTAGTCCTTGCAAAGCTCTAGTTTTCCATCAAAATCACCTACAAGGTGTCTGAAGCCCACTTTTAAATGTCCCAATCTCTCTCTCTTAAACTTTGTGTTCCAGATCCACTGGCCCTTCAAAAACTTCACATGTCCATTTTGTCATCATATAATTATCCTCTTTACCATCTTATCTTCCTCTGATTTTCTTTTTAGCAGCTGATATGTATTTATTGTCTTCCTCCTCAAAATGAAAGGGGAATACCAGAAGGGAGACTTTGCTTTGTTTGCTAACAAATGCAGGACCCAATATAGATCCCCAACCAGTTGACTCCTCAGAGATTTCTTCCCCAGTTACCCTGGCTTAGCCAGATTCTGTGGTGTACACTACCACAGAACCTTTACTTTTTCCTTTACAGTAATTGTTTCCACTGTAACAACAGTTAATTAAAATGTTTGATTCATAACTGTTTTACTTACTAAACAGTAAATTCCATAAAGCCACAGACTGTTATATTCACCACACTATATGCAGCACCCAGGCACAAAGGCAAACACATAGCAAAACATCCCTAGAATGAGAAAGTGAGCAGTAATTCAGTGGTTTGGGTGACTAAAGTAATGATTTAAGTCTTCTATCCACGACCCTGTGTAATTTAAATAATTAATAAATAAGTAAGAGTTAGCAATTTTGTATTCTATACTTGTAACAGAAAGAAGTATAAAACATGGATCCAGTCTGGGCCTCTTGAGGAGAAAACAATATTGCAGAAAGGAAAAAAAAATGATCATAAATGATGTTGCAGAGGAGAGGAAGCCTAGTTTTGTGAGGAGAAGAAATTGGTCAACCGCCCTCAGGGCAGAGTTCACTGTGAGGAATAATGAGAAGCAACCATTGGAAGAAACACTGGGGACTAGGTACAAGACTGTAATCTCACACCAGAGGCAACAGAGACGCATGCAAGTGGCATATTAGAAGACTATTTAGTAGAGCAGGTAGGAACGCAAAGCTTTTAATAAACCTAGCACAGATTTTAAAGCTGTGAAACCCATCCATCTATTTGTATAGTTTATATAATTAATGACCCAGTAATTATTACCAAATTTCTATAATATGCTTAGAGGAAAGAAGTGTTAAAAAACACGGACCTTGTCCATTTGAGCTGTAGTCAGAAAAACATCATAGAGGAAAGAAAGAACGATGAGTGATGTCACAAAGGAAGAGGGTGAGAGGCATTTTATGAAGATAAAATTTATATAAACATAATAGATCTGGGCCAGTGAGATAGCGGCACAAGCACCTGCCTGGCAAGTGCGAGGTCCTGAGTTCAACTCCCAGTACCCACATAAAGGAAAAAAAGGGCCGGTGATATCGCTCAGTGGCACAAGCTCCTGCTGGCAAGCGTTAAGGTCCTGAGGTCAACTCCCAGTACCCACATTAAAAAAATAATAGATCTAATAATTTACATAATTTGTGCTGTTTTGCTGAAATGGCAGTCTTGCTCTGGAGGTCTCCTCTTGACCACTATGCAATTGAATTTGAGGACTTATTGATTTACCTCAGGAGATATGAGTTATGAGACTATGTACCAATGATGGGTTTAGTCTAACGATCAAATATCTTAATCCTGTTATGGAATTACAAGTAGGCAAGTGTGGCTGTATGTGCAGTGTTGTCCTAGGTCTCTGGTCTTCGAGTGCCCCCACACCAGCTTTCTCCTCTAACCCTAGGATGCTCTGTGAAATTCCATCTGGTAGACCTGGAAGGGGCCATAAGCTGCCATGGGAACCAAGTATATCAACAAACCCATTTATGGGCAAATAATCTGTCTCCTTAGAGCTCTTAACACATTACCTCCTTTAATCTACACAACGCCCTGTGCCTTCCAGATTATTGCTCTTTTTCACAGATTAAGGAAATAAACGACTGACAAAAAGTGACAAACTTTTCAGAATAGAAGACTGAATCATGACTTTTGGTCTCTAACAACAACATGCTTTTACAGATTCATCTTATTTATAAAACAGGTACATCTCTGGCACGCAATGGTCTTGCTAGGTGCTAGCCAATGCCTGTGGAATTATCAATCAATGACCTTCTTGTGAAAATGCCACTGAACACAGAACCAATTCAGTGTGGGGGTTAGGAACCTAACTCCAGAGAACTATATTATACTTCATATGTTACATTTCATTGAATTTTAACTTGTGCGTGGGCTTCTGAGCAGCAACTGCCACTCTTCCCATTTACCTGCTCAGTTTATACACCACAAAGAGATCACTGAATATCCTCAAACAGTGGGGGCAAACCTACGGCACGTGTGCCACAGTGGGCTATTTGTTATCTCTGAAAGGTTCACCATCACTGTCCTGAAGTCACAACGAATGAATAATAAAATTGAAATCTGATGACTGTAACAAGAAACTATATCTGCAAAGGGTAAGTCTGCTCAGCTGTCCAAATAAGACTTCAAATATGCATTTCCACAGAAGCACTTATTGTTCACACATTGCCGTTGATCTGAACCATGCACTGCTTCTTTGATTCAAAAGATTTTATAATGGTGAGAAAAACATTATCTGCTTGCCAAATCACTGTGGCTCTCTTTGAGATGGTTTCTGGGAAGGCTGCCAGCATGTGTCCAGCCAGGAAAACACTGAGAAAGTACAAGCATCCCACTTAGAAGAGACATTTTCCTCCCTAATAATGCCAAATAAAATATTGTCTCATTATTCTCATAATCTACACTGTCCTTAGAGAATTGATGATACAATTTTTAAAAACTGCGTCCGGTGTTATCAATTCACAAAGCTTCGTAACAATGGTGAATTTAGTCTCATCAGAAATCAATTTTTAGTTTTCTAGTACACAAACGGCAGTGCTTTTTATCAGGTCACTTTGTAAACCCAAAGGCAATAAATGAATTTTCATCCATCTCCCCCAACCTATCTTCCCAGCTTTTTCTTCCATTGCTTTCAAGAGTATACTTTCTGTAAAGGAAAATGCTTATTTAGCCCCAACTCTCTCCTATGTTCCTTCCCCAATACTTCCTCCACTTGTTCAATAAATATTTACCAAGGAAAACTATGTCCAGGGCAATATGATCAGTGCTGGGAATACACTGGTTAGCAAAACAGTGGTTATCTGTCTTCCCAGTTTATTTGTAATGGGACAAACAAATGTATCCACAAACTAACACACCTGTGACTTAATACTACTGAGACTTACTGGTACCTTGAAAGTTTTACATAAGGTTTTGATGCTGGTTGGAGAGGCCATATAGGGTTCTCTGAGGAGTGAGTGGAAATCTATAGGCTGAAATAGCTCAGAAATGGGGAGAGACCATGGAACAGTGGGTGGAAGGAACACAGTCAAACTGGGCCTGGAGTGAAGAGACCAAGACTAGAGTGGTATGAGAGAAGACTGCATTTATAGCCTCATTACTACATAAAGCAGGTGCTAGTAACTATCTTAAAGGTAAAAGACAAAAGCACAAGGAAGACAAGACACATGACCAAAGTCACATAACCATAGCATGAAGGAGTCAAGATTTAAGCCCAGTCTTGCCCTAGAGGCCCCCTCTTTACCACTATGCAACCAATTTTGGAGATTTAGATTCATGGCTCAATAAACTGAGCTAAGGAAAGCAAGGAGTGATAGACTGGTGAGGACTGGAGAAGAATATGTACCTGATCCTCTCCACCTCCTCTGTGAAGGGTCCCCACAGCTTGGTATTATTCCTTATTCTGAGCCATCTTGGCACTTCCTGTACTCTTTGAAGGTATTAAATACATCGACCTTGTGCCATACATCAGCACTATATCTGTCTCCTGCTTCAACTGTGAACCTCAAGAAAGCTGTAACATGAAGCCTCTGTAGTGTCAGGTACCATTCGATTCAAACGCTAAAGGTAACTGTTAGATCCTTGTAGTAAATAGACTTTGTAAAGTTATTGAACCCAAGGCTGCTGTTTGACCACTGTGGCATAAAGCTGTTGTGGATTCAAAGTGGAAAAAAAAAATACAACAACAAAGTATGTATGTATGTATGTATGTGTGCACATATGTGTGTGTGTATATATTTTTTAAAATTTTTATTTATTTATTTGGTTTTTTGAGACAGGGTCTCACTATGTAGTCCAGACTAGCCTTGAACTTACTATGTAGTCTAGGCGGGCTTCAAACTCAGAGATCCTCCTGCCTCAGCCTCCTGAGTGCTGGGATTATAGGCATGTGCCACCACACACAGCTTTACAAAGTATATTTTAATAAAACTAAATTTACTTAATATTCTAAATTGAAACTATAGGTACCAGTCTTTTTGTTATATAAAATTATTAATACCAAATTATGGATTCTTGATTGTAGTGATGATTTTTCTCATTCAGAACAAAAACTAAAATATATAAAAAGGCTTTAAGTAGCCTGTGTTTTTACTGATCTGTGAATTCAAAAAATTTGGATATAACTACTTTAACTATGCCCATTCCTTATCATGTTGTGAAGAAATCACACTTAAAATTGACAGCAAGTAATCTTATTTAAAAAAACTAAATTTATGTAAAAGATACATCTTGACGTGTATCAGTAACCTAGGAATAGCTATCTCAAAACATCATTCCTTAGAACTAATCTAAATCCCTTATATCAAATCTAAAGCCCATAAAGCAAATCTAAAGCCCCAAACTGCCAAACTCTTCTCAAATTCTGTTGTAGGGATTGGGATGAATCCACATCCAAATGAACATCAATGTGATTTGAAAAGTATAGTTTTGCTTTTTTTTTTTCTAAGAGAAATACATAGTATTTTCATTGTCTTCTAAATATTATGAAGTTGTTCTAAAGCTTTTTCCTTTTAATACCAGTTAATAGCAGATCCTTTAGCCTTTCTTTGTAAGTATTTTGCAATTCATCAAATAGCTTAAATCTCCCTAATCCAACAACAAATTCTCCTTAACTCTTTAACTAGAGAGACCGCAACAGAAGGATTTACCAAGGCACTCACTACAAGGAGAGGAAAGATTGCTGGGTACAACGTGGACTTCCAACATATGTGACAATGTGCAACACGAAGACCCTGAAAGGGAAAATGGGAGCAAGGACAGGAAAAACACCTGTGCGTCAGACACAGGTGAAAGACCACCTCTCCCAAGCCACTTTTCTTCTGCCTATTCTGTGAAGGAGTTTTTCTTCTCATTTTAATGGTACAGAAAATCAATTTTTAAAATCTGTAGTGTATCGTTTGTAGAGCTTCATCCTATCTGTTTAATAAATACTTAAAATGATCTATCTTTATCAAATGCAACAAATAAAATGCATATCCTCTCTATCTTGAAGCCAGGCCCTATTACAATTTTAAGTGTGTAATTCTATTCACCTCATCGTAACGTCTACTTTGGTGCCACTGCTTTCTAATAAGCTGGAAATAATGTGCCAGAAACCTGCAAGGCATCAGAAGACATGAGAGTCCACAGGGTGGCACAAGCTAAGAGACTATGAACTATGACAATGAGTCAATTTCCTCATCGGTGGAACAGAGTTAACAGCACTTTTTTCAACACCATAATCATCATCGTCATCATTATTATTTTAGCATTAGGTAATATAAGGTCCCTTATCATTCATCAGAGGCTGGTTCTAGGATCCCCTGTAATACCAAAATTTGTGGATGCTCAAGTTTCTTATATAGAGTAATAGAGAATTTGCACGTAACCTATGCAAATTCTACCACGTTTTAACGTACCTAGATTTATAATACCTAATACAATGTAAAGGACATGTAAATAGTTGTTACACAATACTTTTAGGTAACACTGACAAGAAAAACTGTCTGTACATATTCAGTACAGAAGTAAGTTTTTCCAAATATTTTCATTCCATAGATACTTGAATCCAGGAATGCAGGACCCATATTTAGGTTCGGCTGACTGTAAAATGAAATATGTTTTAAACCAGTGCTACTCAAAATGTCATCTTGATTCAGTGCTTGTTCTCTGTAACTTAGCTATCAAAGATTACAGAAAGATTAAATTTTTAGGAATTTTTGAAGTGATGTGACAATACCAAGGCACCTAAAAGAATCATTTTCCACCGTTTTATTATGAAAATGTTCAAGCATACAAAAAAAATTTTAGTTTGAACTGAACACACATATACCAACAACTGAGATTCTATAATCATCTTACCCTACTCTTTTACACATCTGTCCATCCCTCCATCAATTCAACTTATTTTTGTTATATTTTTTCAGTATAAGATAAACATACGATTTTATATTTTGCAAAATATTCCACAAGGTATTGGAAATCAATAAACACTGGTCCTGTGCTGCCGATTCAGTGTCTCAGGAAACTCTTCTTTGAGAAGATGGGTGATGTAGCAATGTTGACAGAGAAGTTGGAAGAGTAGATATTTCTGAAACCTAAATCATTATATTTTCCACAATACTCTAAGGACCACAATACTATAAGAGATACTTCTCTCTTAAATCTAAGTTTATAAAATACGAATCCTGGGCATGGCAAGTTATTTACTCTTGCTAACCCAAGGTTCCGTATCTGAGAAATGAAGATCCAAAATCAAAATGAAAAGAGAAAATTTCTGGAAAGTAAATCAATCTTGAAAGCAAACATTAGGTTAAAGAAATGAATCCAAAACTTTTGACTAAATTTCCCCGGCATATAGTAACTTTCAACATTTGTTGAATGGATTTTATATTTTATACATTGTAGTTATTTATTTTTCCAGCAGATGGCAACTATGCATGGAATAACAAGGTTATTGGTTTGTTTTTGTTTGTTTTGCTTTTAATCCCAGAATCTGATTTTCCGGCCTGTGAAGGAACTCAAAGGTATAAATCCAATCATCCTTCCAAAGCCTGAATTCCTTCATCACCACCACTACTGAAATAACATCCAAACCATTATTAAGATCCTTTAAGGAAGAGAGACTCTGCTTTCTGAATAGCCTGTCTACGGCCAACACTAACTTGTGAAAAGTTCCATTTCTAGGAGGCACCACACTCCCTGCAGCCGTCCTTCTCTCATCTAGTTCTAACCCCTGTACAGTAATAATAAAATCTAAATTTTCCCCAAGGCCATTCTTTTAAGTGTTGGATGGCACTAAACCCTGTTCTCTGCCTTCCAGGTTAAAAATGCCTCAGCCATTCTTCAGATGACACGAACCCCTCCCCTCCCTATCCTCCTGGCTCTCTTTAGCGCAGACTTCAACTTGTGTGCATAGGATCATTTATTTCTTTGAGATCTGTGTTCGATTATTTATATTCTTAGTAAACCTCCTCAATATTTAAAACTGCAATTCTGTCTTCTATGTTTTCTGTTTTATTTTTCTCCATAGCACTTATAATTATCCAACATAACACATATTAGTTACTTTTTCTTCCCACTAAAATGGAATCTTTGTGACAAGAAATTTTGTAAGGTTTAACACGTACTCTTAGGGCAATTAGTTTTTTTTTTATCTTTTTGAGACAGGGTCTCACTATGCATTCAGACCAGCCCCAAACTCACTTTGTAGCCCAGGCTGGCCTTGAACTCACAGTGATCCTCCTGCTTCAGCCTCTTGACTGCTGGAATTACAGTATGCCATCACGACTGGCAGGTCAATTAGTATTCATTCAATAAATCAACGAAAGTAGTATTTGTATAAGATCTCACAATCAAGAAGAAAAGGGCAGTAGTTAGTTCTATTTAGCAAAACAATGCTCCTACAAATGCAGTAGGAGATAGCACACACCTTCCGCTGGCTTATTTATCTGCCTCATAGCTCCTTTTGCATTCATTTTTATGTTTATCTTTATAGAAGTCTCCTGAGCCTTCTTCGCGTATTTGTGAAGCTCAATTTATGGACCAGCTAGGAATCTGTGATAGAGGCAGCTGCTCATCTCATGGCAGCAGGAACAAGACAGGAAGGGTGAGCATTCCAAAATCCTCTTCAAGAGTACACCACCCTGACCCAACTTCCTGGTAGTAGTAAAGGTTCTACCACCTCAAAGCAGCATCAGCTGAGGACCAGCCTTCAAATCCATGATCCAAACCATAACAATATGTTTTCAGATGTTTAGTGAATAGGTAGAATGTGTGGACCACTATGTTTCTGCTTTTCAGTGTTTTTTCCCCCTAATCTTCTACTTTAGAAATTGCAAACTGTCTAAAATCTATTAGTTTTCTCGCAAATCCTTGGCAGTTATCATAGAGGAATTGGAACTGGGAGAGGAAACCAGCATTTACGTGTATAAATTGTACACTTGAAATATACCTACATATGTCTTGTAACAACTTAACTGTACTAATAGCAACTATTATTTCTGTAGCACTTAAGATTCACAATCACCTTCATATAATATTGATATATGAGAAATATTGTTCCCAAGCTGTTAGATGTCAGATGTGCTGAGTCTGTTTCCCCTGAAATTGAAGAATGAATTCCAAAGGACAATAGAAGTTAAGAGCAGGTAAGATTTATAGAGAGACAGCTCTTAAGAGACAGGAGGGGTCCAGAGTAGGGCTGCCACTGAGGCTTTTTGTCCAGGGTAATTTATACAGCAAAGTTACAATGTGGGTATAAGGTGGGTCAAACAATAATCAACCAATAAAATTACAAGTATAGCCACTTAGCTAATATTGATCAGTAGGGAAGTGGGGCACGTAGCAAGAGTATATGGCTGACATCATTAACCTTGGCTTACCTATGACTTCGAAAACAGGAATATTTTGGGAAGGGATGGGTCCAGGTGATACTAATTATAGTCTCAAGTTCTGCTTCTACCTTAGTGAAGTAGGCAAGTCTGACCACTGTGACTTTATCTTGAGGCCTTGCCTTCTTCAGATGGCCCTCCAGCCGCAATTCTGAGGCCTGATATTTTTCTACTTATTTCCTTGACAGCCTAGGCAGTCTCTCTGACTATATATTAATTTCTACCTAATTTATCTGCCTACAATAATACTATCAGGGACTGCAACTGTGTGGTGCATCCTAGCTAAAAATGAGCTGATCCTCTGATATAAATCACATTGTTAAATTTAAGTATGAACAGAATCAGCAGGAGGACTCTTGGAAACTGACCACGGGGCCTCCAGAGTTTCTGACTGCTGCTCTGCAGTGGGCCCTAGGAGAATCTGCCAGATATTGTTGATGCTGCTGGTCTGAGGGCCACTGTTCTGAGGTGCTTTGCCCTGGGGACAGAAATAAGTGCAGGTCATTTGACGTTAAAAACCACATGTACCTTTCACTAACAACTGCTTTTTATGCTTGAACTTTAAAAAACAACTCGTATCTGTTAGTAAGAGAAGTACAAGAATTATTTTATAACACTTTCAAACTTCAGAGAAAAGGCAGCCTGTATCAAAACTCCTCTAAGTAACGACTTTTTGCATGAAAGCTGCCAACTCCCCAATCAGTATCATTACAGTGGCTTTTTATTTTTCATTCAATCAGATAGAGCCTGCACACACCTTCCCCCTCACATGCCCATATTCTTTTATTTTTCCTAATTATATTGAGACCTCATAAGGGCTCATTTCAACCATGCTGTTGCTAGCACTTCCAATGAATTTAGCTAGGATTTTTCTTCTTTGGCCCATTCCTTAAAGCACGCAGAACTGGACTTATCCTAATGTTTTCTCTTTTACTTAAAAACTAGTATGCACGTGCAGTGGTATTATGGTTTATGTGTAGAATGTCCTACAAAAGTCTCATGTGCTCAGAGATGGTGATTTTGAAAAGTAACTGAATCATGGTACTGCCATGCTGAATGTGCTGCCAGGATGCAGAGCCTGGTCAGAAGAGGCGGGCATGACCTGGAAGGGTGTATTTCTCTCCCTCAGCTCTTCCTTTTCTTTCTCCTTCCTGGCTGCCATGGGTTGAGCAGTTTTTCTTCTGCAATGTCCCTCTGCCACTCTGTTTCTGTCTTAAAGCCAGCCGACTGCAGACTGATGGTGTGAGCCAACAGAAATCTATTCTTGAAGTTGTTGGTCGTGGGTATTTTGTCTGAGCATCGAGGGAGTAACTAAGACAAGTGGTTAAAACCATGAGTTATGGAACAATACTAAATTCAAGTATAGGTTTTGCTATATATTGGGCAAGTTACTCAGCCTGTGTCTTAGTTTTAAATAATGAAGCTACCAATATGTTTATCTTACAGTTACTGTTATGATTAAATGAGTTTCTACCTCTTAAGTACATAATTAAATCAACTGCACCCCAGAATACTATTAACTATTATTGTGACTACCACCCCACCATCCTCAATCACTGGTTTCACACAGGCTGCTAAGCATTCTTGAGAAAAAAAAATGTCATACAACACTGCAAACAGGAACACTACAGGTGTAGAAGGCCTGAAATAGTATAAACTATGTATATAATAGTATAATCAATGCTAATATAGATGGAATTGGTGGGTGAATGTTTTTGTTAATAAGTCACAATCTTTTGCTAAAGTTTCACATTTATCTCATTAATATAGACCTGTATTTTCAATTGTTTATTGAACATCACCTAGAAGTTCTATCATTTCTTCAAATTTGGTATACTCAAAATTTGAATTACTAACCTCAAATTTGCTTCACCTAATTGTTATTTTCTATCTCACTGAATGGTATCATTATAACCTAAAGTCCTAAGCCTGAAATTTAAGGATCGTCCTGACTCTTCATTCTTCCTCAATTTCACCTGACCCAAACCTACCTCTTCTAAATTCATGGTGTATTGCAAAACTAGAGATGAACAGAAGACAAAAGTTATGGTTATAAAGAAGTTTTGAAATTAGTGTAACATTGGTCGTTGAAAAGTGAAGTAGAAAAATCACATAGGCAAACAAAAATAATGAAGGAGCATAGTATCTTGGATGTGAGGTACCCAATTTAACTGCTACTGCCTTATTCCAAAAGTCTTTTGCGTGTCCTTTTCCAGTTCCTCAACCAAAATTTCATAGGACACTCAAAGCTCCCTTATAGAAAATGCTGACACTGTTACCTCCATCAGAATAAACTTCTTTCCAACTCAACACCAGGTCCATATCAGATGCTACTTCAGTGTTCCTTACTTTTCCAGCTAAAATTCATTCCTTCTTACTCCCAGGAGCCTTTATCAATCCCTTTCCATAAAATCTAACCTTTTCCAATAAGATATTGTGATTTCTACATAAATATATGAATATCTGCAGTAAAGAACACAATGAAGGAAACAGGATGAAACTGTGGACTTGATAAGTGATATAAAAGCTCTTTTGCAAGAGCCCTGTGACAGTGGTTCTCAATCTCATACATGCACTGCGATCACCTGGACAACTCTGTAAGTATCAATGGCTGGGCCTTGAGTGCAGCCTGGGCACTGAGGTTTGTAAATATTCTCCATGTTCCATGCAGACAAGGCTTGGAAGTACTGTTTTACAGGGAACATATAAAAGAGGTAAAAGATTAATATTAGATTTTTAAACAGAAGGGCTGATCTGGTTGATATCAGATAATAAGTGGCCACTACAATTTGACTATTAAGTGGCTACTCGGGAATAGAAGTACTGAAAATAGACAGTAGAGGTGATTAAAAGTAAGTAAATGATACTGCAGAAAGTTTTGGAGGCAAAGAATTCAGTGGCACAATTGGTTTCTGTGCTGAAGCTGGAAAAGAAGAGCTGGGAAACTACACTAGGAATGAGAGCCAATCTCATCTCCACCACTATTTGAGGCTTGTTCTTGGCTCTAGTGGCGGAGGTGAGAGGTCCAGCAAGTTCAGAGAGGGAATTCTGAGAAAGATGCTCTAAGCTGGCAAGTTTTCAAGGATGACAGAATCTAATGTGTGGCAAAAATGCTGTGCTGCTGAACTGGAGATAAAACTCACAAGTATGGAGTAGTTTTGAAATCAGGGTGACCTGGCCATCAACGATGATGAAGAATATTCATGACAGCACCTAAAATCATCAAGAGACACAGTATCATGGAAGTGTGCCAAAGATGAAACTAATTATGGACAGCAGTGTCCCCATAAGAAGAGGAGGTTTGGGAGGACAGGTAGTTGGGGAATAAATCCGACACTTGTGAGGAGAAGCAGATTCACTAATGTGCCTTACTCTCCTTCCCGAAAAAGTTCTAGCTTTTTAGAAACCCAGATATGTATTTTAAGATATTCCTGTGCTGGTAAATGTAATAACTAAACATTTTTCATTGTTAAGAACTAAACTTTAAAAGAAAATGCAGTACCATAATTGCGAAGCTGAAGAAAGGGATGTACCTCTAAAATGCAACAGTTGCTTATGGCAAACAATGGAATGAGAGGATGAAATTGTCATTAAAATGACCCCATGGTAAACTCAACATATGAAGACTTCCCCTTGGCATCAAAGCTTCCCCAAACTCTGATTTCTTTTCACCTACCTAATTCCTGCCTGCTGTTTCAGAAACCAGTAAATTTGGAGGAGAGACCACTCTAAGCACACACTAAGCTTAACAATCAGAAAAGCCAGATCTCTGTCTCATTAAGTCCTTTGAAGGCCTCGCATTACTGCAAATAAAAGTTGACCAACAGCATTAGATTTCCCATTGCTGGGACACAATACCTGATACCCGCAATTTAACAGAGACTTTTTTTTTGGTGGGGGGAGCTGTGTAGGAGTTTAATTTGGCTCATGTTTTAAGGGGATTTGGTCTACGGTCAGCTGGCTCCAAGGCAGAAACCTCACTGTGGAAGGGTGTGGCAGAGCAAAGATACTTAGTTCAGGGTGGCCAAAAAGCAGGGGGAACAGTACCAGAGAGGAGGGCGACAGGGACCAGACACAGACTGCAAGGCCACACTTCCACCCTGAAGTGTGTGGAATCCAAAGCCATCAAGTTGACACTCCGCCCTAACTGCCACACCAACATTTATAGGACAATTATAACAATTCTATAGCAAGAAGCAAGGATATTATCATTGCGTTGTGACTTTTAACTACCATATCTATAGACAGAATAATTTCATCTACATATAGTATCACTCAATTTCAAGTAAAGAACTCTAGAATATTTTCACTTTAGTAAAATATGAAGCCTAGTTTATTCTAGTAATGATGAATAAACTAAACTTAATTTTTATAAAGAATACCAACCTCCTACTCTTCGGGAGGTAGAGAATAAAACTTTGATAACCAGAGAATGCAAAAACTCAAAAAGGCAAAATGCAAAAGAAACCCACTATGATACTCGTATAAAGGGCAAAATAATTTACATTACTATCCCACATCATTATGCTGAAATATATTTGCATCACTAGGTCCAAGGGAAAATGGCACAGCCCACAGCATAGGTAAAAATCTATCAGAGTGAATAATACCTAATATTTGACATAGCAGTGCTATTTCCAGGTTGTGGTTATTAAACCCAGAGTAAAAGTGGTTTATCGATCTGTTTACAACCTTCTACAGACAAGGATTAAAACTGCTGCTCTGTTCTGACATATGAGAAATAACTATGTAATGTATATAGTCCACTCTCTGGTATATGCAAAGTACTCAGCAGAAAAACTTCCTGAGTTTACAGACTTGACCCCCTGCACCCTGCTTCCAAAACAGATCCTGAAAACCTTTAAAGAACATTCATTGAAAAGTCTCAAAAAAAAAAAAAAAAAAAAAAAGACAAGCACACTGTGTTAAACATTAAATGTCTGTATTAAAGAAAAGCTATCTTTTCTAAAAGTGAACACATACTCATTTCTTATACGTGGAGTTAAGTTGAGTCCAACTTGAGAATGATGGACAAAGGAAAGGAAAGGGAGGTAAAAAGAAAGATAAGGGGGGGCCGGTGAGATAGTGGCATAAGCACCTGCCTGGCAAGCGCGAGGTCCTGAGTTTGATTTCTGGTACCCTCATAAAGGAAAAAAAAAAAAAAAAAGAGCCAGTGATATCGCTCAGCGGTGCAAGCACTTGCTGGCAAGCATGAGGTCCTGAGTTCAACTCCCACTACCCACATAAAAAAAAAAAAAAGGAGAAACCAACAAGGGTTCAGAGAAAGAGTGAAAAGAGAATAAAATGGCACACTCACATGACGAGTGAAGACAAATTCCTCAAGTACTAAGCCTAACATGGAATAAAGACCCCATAAGAATTTGCTAAGAGCTGCAACGATCCCCGAACTCTGAGTCCAAGGACTGCCATCACCACTGGACATACTCATTTCCAAAGCTCTGATGATTCTTTTGGGCAACCAGTAGAAATCCCTGGAGCCATCCTCTCAGCTGTCAGCCTCCAGCAGCCTACACACGAACAGTGGCCAGTCTAATAGCAGCGCCTTATCCTGGTATGGGAGCTGGTCCTCCCAGAGATGGCTCCAATAAGGTCCACAGTGTGCTCTCTCTTACTGTCTCAGAGTAAACACAAAATGGCACTCAAAACAGTGTTCCTGCTAGGTCATCCAGTTCTTTCGAAAAACAGCTCTTGTGGTTAACAGTATAATCCCTCCGGCACTGGGTGGAGAGTTAAAACACTCTGGGTGTACCATGAAGACATCACCCCAACCTGGTCACCTGCTCAGATGTTGCCATGACCTGACACTCGCTGGCCTCGGTGAGTGCCCCTCCTCCTCTAAACAGTCTCCTTGGTGCTGCAGTTGCAGCCACCACCTGCTTTGCTACCTGTCTGAATTCTTGGCTAGGCAGCATGGAGAAATTAACAAAATCCCTCTTCACTAGGTCTCTCTCTAGGACAACACACAAATTCAATCATCAGTGTTAGCCTGGCAGACTTCAAAGTCTCTCATTAAAATTATGCTAAACCGCAATGCTGGTCAAACTAAACAATACTGAAAAATTCGGAACTGTAAATATTTCATTGAATGGCAAAACCATTAATTTGGAAGAGGTTGGAATACATGTGAAATAAAAAGGCCATGACTGTCACAGAAATTCTACATCATTAAATCTATGTATTATGATCACATAGGTATTGTAAGTAATACTAGGCAGTGAAATATTTGCTGTACAGAGTATTTCATTTTAAAAATTGTTTCACTGTGCAGACACAGATCACAGAAAATGTATTAAATGAAAAGAACTCTTGATCAAGAATAAATATTACAATTCTATAAAGCAAAATTTTCATGCCAAGAATGGGAATAATGCATAATGACATCAAAATTAATATACTGCACTATAAACATACTATGAAAATATAAATTTTACTCTTTTTAGTACATAAAAAGAAACTTTTCAAAGTTAATTGAGGCTTTCTGTGTTAGAAGGAACACATAAATATATTTTCTTATTAAAGCCCAATACTGTATATATACAATAATATTTAGAGAAAAAAATGTCCTTGCCTTTAACATGCATGTATAAATAGAAATAAGCTCATGTATACTCACAGGACCAATATACACTGACAAAATGTTATGCTCAGCAGATTTAAAAAATGTAGCCAAAAAATGCTGCTGGAACTTTTTTTCCTGACTTTGAGCCTTAACAAAAGAACATAGAAAATTATCAAAGTAACAGAAAAGGACACATAGAAAAGGACACTTTAGGCCGGTGAGACGGCTCAGCGGCTTAAGCGCCTGCCTTGCAAGCGCGAAGGCCCGAGTTCGACTCCCGGATCCCACATACGAAAAAGGGGCCGGTGATATCGCTCAGCGGCACGGGTGCCTGTTGGCGCGTGAGGTCCTGAGGTCGTCCCCCCGGTACCCACAAAAAAAAAAAAAAAAAAAAAAAAAAGGAAAGGACACTTTAAACAAACTGCTTGTCAGTGTTAGGACCTGATTTGACAAACAGGTTTAATCCACTTCCTCAAAGGTCATGCTGTCAAGGTGAAGGATAAACAGTTTCCCCTATTGAATTGGGCTTGCTTTTACTATCTGGAGAAGTGAGGTGTTCTTCTGCATCTGGCATTCTTGCAGGGGCAACTTCATTATTGGTCTCCTCTTCTCTATGTGACAGGGCTTCAGGTAATTCATTTGCCATTAGAACTTGCAAAGATTCTATTCCATCTTCTATGTCCACCTGAATCCCCAAAGCTTTAAGAACGTCACATTTGCACACAGGGCACGTGCCGTGGGCTAGAATCCAAGGGTCAATACAATTCTTGTGGAAAACATGCTTACAAGTCAGAATGCGAATTGTATCATTAGGCTTATAGGGTTCAAAGCAAACTACGCAGCTATCTCCACTTGGATTTAATTCCTCATCCCCTTCCTTTAATACCCGAACCTGGAGGTGGTCAAAAGCTATTTTAAGATCTGTGGCTAATTGCTGCCATCTCCTATTCTGATTCCTTGCTACCCAAAGTCTATGAATATGATAAAAGACAAAATATGTTAACGTAGCAGTAGTGACAATCATGAAAGAGACAAAGTAGTGATTCATCCAGATGACATATTTTCTCCCCACCTCAACAGTGACTGTAACAAGAAATCCCTTCTGAATTAAATGCAAAATTTCCATTCCTTTTAAGTTGCTAATCATAACTACCACAGTGTCTTCAAAAGGCTGATGGGACAAAGGGAAAACCTGATTGCCACTTCCTGGAAGGTTATAGATGATCACTCCACGGGCTCCCTTCCCAGTTGCCACCTTAATTTTCTGTGTGATATTACAACCGTCCCGTTCAATAAGTGCAAGCCACGTCTCTGAGTTCTTTGATCTGCTGAAACTAGTATTGGGATTACATGCATTTTTAGTTTTTCCATCTGGAGGCACTAGAACTCCTGTCACTCTCTTCAAAGTGGAACTTCTTCCAAATACTCCAGTTTCCCCCAAAACTGACAACACGCGATTCCCGACATGAAATGATATGTTCATATAAGCAGTCCAAACTGCATTGGCTTTACAACAGTTCAGACTAAAAAGCCAAAGAAAACTGAATTTCATAAGCCAGGAAGAAGAGGTGTTGTTTTGTCCAGTGCCAATCTTAAGGAGTTTCATCTCTCTCTTTGCTTAATAATTTAAGAACTGAACAAAAAGGTGTGGCTTCCGCATTTGTTGACAATCAAAACAAGAAGGAAAAAGGATCCCAAGAGACCTTTCCTGGGAGAAAACAAGATCCACTGTCCTCCAGCATGCTTTTGTAAGAAATTCTTAAAGATGTCTTGGGTTTCAGATGTTTTATTTGAAAGAGAGAAACTTTACATTGAAAAAAAGTCCAGTCTCCCCATTGTAACTTTAGCTACCACTCACTATTGCATAGTGTGATTATGACATAAAAGACCAAGTAGCCAATTAGGTAAGAGCTTAGAGCAAGCTGTAAATTTACTGGCTTAGATGTTTCCAATGTTATTATAGGTGGTTTCTGTGCTATTAAAAGATAGATTCAATCACTGAACTACATAATATAGTTGAAGGTGGTATTAAATATAAAATTTATGTATTGTATATACCTTAAAACTCTGAAAGCATATGCAAGAATACTGTAGAGCTGTCATTTTTCTTCACAAGAAAATTCCAATAAATGACAAGGTTTTTTTTTTTAATGAATAACTAAAAAAAACAGTATTTTGATCAAGTGTGAAGTAAAAGTGGTGAATTCAGTTAATGCTAGTTTTACATCACATTTGATCACAGTCTTAATTCTTTATCATATAAACCATTGTACTATACACTATATTTATTTAATATAAGCTTTCTCAGAAGTTTGTTGGTTTTGTCCTGTTTTGATTTTTTTAAATTAGGGCATCCTACTCAATATACTTTTGTTTTACTTTCTTACACTGATTATATGTACAGATGACAGGAGTAAAACAGACTAATATCTAGGGAAGCTCATTTTTATTTATGTTTTTGCAGACCCTGACAACCATTACCAATATAATGTAACCACATATGGAGGGAAGAGGACACAGGGTGTAGAGGGAAAGATCAAATACAGTAGTATTAGTTGAGTAAATTCATTTTTTAAAAAAAGGAGCTATTGATTTCAAAAAGAAAAATTGCAAGGTCCATACTTAAAGTTGACCACTGCCAGCAACAGTGGTTAAAGGCCATAAATTGATTTTAACAAAAATTTTGGCCAAACTCAACAAACATCCCTAGTGGAATACCCAACACATACTGTCAGTTCTGCCAACATTTTTGCTACCTTCATGTCAATGCATAATGTGGCTTTGAAGCTAAAGAATGGTTTGTAAAGTTACATGGTCAGCCATAGCTGCTGCCACACACTTTCTTGGTAGTACATTTCAGTGGTTGTTTTACGACAGCTCTGAAACAAAAACCAAAAACTTTTACTTCGAACATAAATGTTTCTGCCCTCTGTGCATCTGGTGCTTAAAGACAGTTTTACTCAGGCTTCACCAGGATAAGACACCTGGTAATTTTATGAAATGTGAATCAGCAATATGGCAACTTGAAGCAAAAAAAGAGAAAAAAGCAAAGGCTCCACAGACTCAACAAAATATCGTATAAATAGGACAGTACATTGATGTGAGTCCTTTTGCTTACAATAGCTCATTTTCTGTAAGTGCATTAATTTTACTTCATTTCTACACAAGTAACTATTTTAAAGCATAGTACATGCTGTGTAGATTCGCAAAGCATCATCGAAATCTGACACCACAGGTTTAGCATATTGTCCAGAAAGAATGATTTTCATCAAAACAAAACCCAAGTCCCTCGGCTTCTCATTGGCACATAGGTATTTACTCATCAATTAGAAAAGAGAAAGAGGTAAAGTATGACAAAAAATACAATATGGAAAGGCAACTGAGCAAAATTTCAGTTTTGCTTGTTATATAAATCCCAAGCCGAGAAATATTCACTGCCATTTAGAGAAGAAAGAAAAAATTATCCATTAAGGACACTTTTAGAAGGAAAATCTGCTGCCATAACTGATTCACTACGCTAGGATTGAAAGAGCTTTGGCAAACAGAGGTGAATTTTTGCATTGCTGCTCTAACTGAGGTCCATAATAACTTATAAGTTTTAGTTACTTACTTAACCAAAAGTACCATTATATAAAATAATTATTTAGAATATATTACCCATCTAGTCAGTAGCTTTGAAAAACAGATTTTCTGGATATTAATAAAATTAACTGACCAAGGTGAATTAATCGTAACGAACTTTAATGAGCAGAGATATGTTACTAAAGACCAAAAATTAAGCAAAATCTGGAAACAAAGCACAAAAATTAGTATTTTAAAAGGAGAAACTTGGGCCGGTGAGATGGCTCAGCGGCTTAAGCGCCTGCCCGGCAAGCGCGAGGGCCCGAGTTCGACTCCCGGAACCCACATACGAAAAAGGGGCCGGTGATATCGCTCAGCGGCACGGGCGCCTGCTGGCACGCGAGGTCCTGAGGTCGACCCCCTGGTACCCACAAAAAAAAAAAAAGGAGAAACTTTAAAATAGAATTTATTCCCCATTGAACTGATGTCATAATCAGTAATTTGTTGATAAAGATTATATTGTTTATAACATATCCTAATGTCCTTAAAGAAAGGCAAAAATATGTAACAATTAGAACTTATTAAAAAGACAACCTCCAAATATCTGGGAATGAAATGATGTTTTATTTTTACAACACGGAAATTCACCTTCTTTAGTACTTGGGTAGAGAAGCTGATTTGACATTTTCTCTCCATATAAACCAAGGTCAGAGGAGAATTCATCTAATCTCAATCTCTGGAAAGATTTGGCTACATCTTCAGAAGGTTCTCCATGTTTAAGTTTTCAGAATGTCACACTTGCACATGGGGCATGTCCTATGGGCTAAAAGCCAGGGGTCAATGCATGTCTTATGGAAAAAATGTTTGCAAGTTAAAATACGTACTACATCTTGTGGTTTGTATGCGTCGAAACAAACAACACAAGTGTCCTCATGTGCATCTACCTCTTTATCCCCTTCTTTGAGCACTCTAAGCTGAAGCTGATAAACAGCTTTCTTCACATCAGTCTTTACTTGTCTTCTCCTCCTGGTGGAAGAAACGGGCATGCCAGATCTCCAGGCACAGTACAAGAAAACATAAGCAATTGTGGCGGACAGAAAGGTAAACAAAAACATGACACACTGGTTCAGCCAGGGCATATGTATTCTCCCCACCTCAATGATGATGTTCACATAGACTCCTTTCCGAATCAAGCGCAATAGTTCCATACCTTTTAGATTGCCTATCATCACTGCCACTATGTTTTCTGTTCCCTGGTGAGACATAGGAAATACTTTGTTGCCAGTACCTGGATAGTTATAGATGATCACCCCATTTGCTCCCTTCTCTGCTGCCACATTGATTTTATGTGTAAAAGTACAGCCTCCTCTTTCAATGAGGGCCAGCCAAGAGTCTGACTGCTCAGGTCTGCTGAAATTGGTGAATGGATTACAAGCATTCTGATTCCATCCTTCGGGAAGTGCCACGGCACCAGATACTCTTTCCAGAGGCGAATGATTCCCGAACACTCCACTTTCTCCTAGTTCTGATATAATCCGATTTCCCACCAGGAATGTTATGTTCAGATGAGCTGTCCATATTGCTTTTCCTTTGGAGTCAGGAAGGCTGAGTAGCAGAAGGATGCTAAGCCTCAAGAGCCGAGATGAAACAGAACTAGGAGTTGAAGGGTTAAGTCTAAGTGGGTTCATCCTTCCATCTGCCTACTAACTGATAGAGATGAAAAACAAAACATCAGTTGTAAAGAAAGTAAAGAAGCTAGATAGCTTCCATTATTGGCAGTAGACTGCTAAAGCACATAAATGGAAAAGGTCTGTATGGATCAAAGATATTTTGCTCCCTCTGGCATTTCCATTTTTGGTATGTTATCTTTCTTATGATGAGACAAAAGAGCAAGAGTTGTTATTATTATGCATTTTCAAGAAAATTATGACTTCTTAATGAAGAAATTGTGACATCAGAGGTAGTTAAACCAATCCAGGAGTTTATAGTAATGCACTGCATAATGAAATCCAATTGGCCAAAAAGTATTAAACAATGAGTCAAGATAAATATATATACACATAAATATGAACTCTAAAGCAATATATACATAAGCATCTTTTAAAAACCCTTGACTTTTCTTTTCCTACATATGAATAGATTGAAAAAGTACTTGACCATTTTACATTATTTTTTCCTATCTTACGACAAGACAGAAATGATTCATGTATTAGTGCCACACCAGGCCAGGTCTCATGTATATTTCCTTATCAACTGATCTGTCACTCTGGGGGAAATGGGAACAAATCATTCCCACCTCCTTCCAGTGTTAAATAGGGTTCACAGCCTTACCACGTCTAAAAATTCAACATGATGGAAATGGAGTACAAACTCGTAAGACTGATAACTCCTGTCTAAGCAAATGCAACTTTGTTCACTGAGGCAGTTGCTGAGAACCTACCATGTGCTACAAATTCTAAGTGTGGAGCTAATATTAGAAAAGAAAACAGATATGATCCTATCCTTATGGAGCTTATGATACGAGGGTAGATTTGAAACAAATCAACACATTTCACTCAAAATTGTGTGAGGCTCTGCACAAAAGGACAGAATATCGAAAGACAGAATAAATGGAAAGGGGTGCAAATTTAGCTTGGGAGACCAGGGCATACCTCTCTAAGAAAGTAATATCTAGTCTGAGACTTGCAAAATAAATCAAGTATAAAACAAAGACTGGAGATTTCAGACAGAGGAAATAGCAGCCTCAAGATTCTATGATAATAAGGAACATAGCAAGTTAAAGGGTCTGAAAAAAATGAGCTTAGTGAAGAGAGGACAAATGATGAAGGAGGAAAAGGCAAAGATTAATCACACTACTCAGGTTCCTAAAATGTTAGAATGAGGCCTCTAGATTATGTCCCCAGGACAAGAGAAACACACTATAAGGTTCTCAGCCTGGAAAGTGACTTAAGAATCTTTCAACCTATTCACCAGCTTTTATTTAAATCCTCAATGGAGTCTGTGTCACAGTCAACATTCATTCAAACAATGACCTCCTCTGTACAGGATGCCTACCCATGTGTACCAGCCATGCTGCAAGCTCTGAGAGTATGAAAAGAAAATCTGTTTGTTCATGAGCAAAATGGACTCAAACATTTAACACATAGTCATGTTGGGAGAGTTTTGTCATTCTGACACAAAAGTTTTTTTGCACCCTGTGTCCCATAATATTTTAGTTAATATTTGTTTTTAAAAATAAAATGAAAACTGGTCAAATTCCCCCATTCCTACATGTTTATTCAGGCATGATTCACTTCATATATGAACCATCCTTAGACATATGCTTTTCCCATGTTCAAATGGAATGTGAATTCCTTCTTGATTCTCTATTAACATCAACAAACTGAAGCCTCACTAAGAATACAGTCTAAAATCATCATGATGTTAGGGGCTATTAAATACTTTGTGATTATTTAACCTTTGGGGATGAAACTGAAAAATAATGTAATTCTGATACTGCTTTTTTGTTTTGCTGATTTTTGAAGGGTGAGAAATTTAAATCATAGCTGTTTTGGGTCAAGACATATTTTTAAATGTTCATTGTTTGACTGAAGGGAACAATTTGTAGAAACTTAAGTAACTCTGTTGTATTTTTCTTGCCAGTGAAATGATTAAGGCAATAATAATTAGAACCTTCCTTCCTCTTCTCACCCAGTTTTAGGACAAAATGCTCTTTAGAAAACAATTTTCTACCTGTAAGACAGTGGTTCTGAAGGGGAGGTAATTTTATCCTCTAGGGGATATTTGGCTATTTCCAGAGATATTTTTGTTCATCACAACTAAGGAGAGCTCTAGCACATAGTGGATAGAGGCCAAGGATGTGGCTAAACAAAATATCTAGAGCAGTCCCATACAATAAAGAGGTAGACAGCTCAAAACCTCAATAATGTCAAAGAAAGCTTGTGCTAACGGAACAGACTTGGGAGAGGGGAACTATCCCAAAACTCACTTATCTCTTTCAGACTTTAATATCTGAGCTCTTGTCATGCAATAAACTTTGATAATCATCAATACCTCTGTCAAAAATGACATCTGTAATGTGACCAATTTCCCAAGTTTTCCTGGAATAGAAACAGAGATCTACTGAGGCAATCAATTAGTCCAGTAGATGTGATTACTAATTACATACATTTTATCAGAACTAGATCCAAGAGTCTTCTGAGGTCAGAATGGTTGATTGGGAAAAAAGGAGGTAAGAAGGAAAATTTTTCCAGGAATTTATCGGACTTCCCTTAATGTCTCTTTAGCTAGAATTACTTCAAAAATCCATGTGAGTCCCTGGAAATCAGGGTGCAATCACTGTGATTGGTTTAGGTTAATTATGGTTTTCCCTGTTGTGGAGAAGACTTTTCCTGGCTGAACATACAACCAACGGAAAGGTGACAATATCAATGCCTTACAACCAAGGAAGAAAAATGTGAACTGGAAAATTAGCAGGTATATGAAATGACAGATACATGCTCTAAAATTCTGGGATATAGTCAAAAGAATAATAATTATTAAACACAACAAACATGTCATACGTGCTATACACGAGATGCTGACATGAGCAAGAGTCTACATTAAGGGATTAGACACAACATAGTCCTGTGCTTAAGGACAGAATCACTTAGGGAGGAGAAAAAGACTTACATACAAATGGAGAGTGTACGTGTACATACTGTATAATTTTCAGATTTCTTTTAAAATCTCAAGGACAATACAACTATCTGTGAAGTAAGGAAAAAATTTCACCGATCTCTATTTCTTGACCTCCACTGGTAAAAATGCTCACATTTCCAGAAATCTCCATTCTGATAAAGAAAAAATAAGTAAGTTTTCACTGCACTAGGTATCATCTTTAAGTTGTAAGGAAAACAGAAGGGGCTTCATCGAATTACCAAAGTCACAGTATACTGGGCTATGACATTATGAAAAATCTCTAGCAACCCACAAAATACACTTGTTTTGCATTTAAGCTCACAAGTGGTAGCTATATAGGCTTTCTGCAAGCAATTAAATGCAGGGATTTGAAGGTGACAGAACAATGGTTCAAAGTAGTTTACTGAGAGCAACAAAAAAGCAAATAATGCCAATAATAGATGTTTTCTGAAAGCAGAAAACTTTTACAGTAAAATTTCATTTTCAAATTTTATTACATTTGATTAAAAACTAGCAACTCCTCATGAACATTAATGTAGTTAGTTTCTACTCCTGAATTTCTCCTGTAAGTTAATCACTACCCCACATATGCTTCAACATATACGCAATAATAAAAGAAAATATTTTAAAATACATTTTTCTTCTTAAACTTTCTGAAACTAGGAAAGTTAATTCTGAATATGCTAAACAGAGAACAAAGTAAATAAAAATTTATATATGAATTTCTGATTTATATTTATACTCACACACTGGAACAGGCCAGGTATAGATGCCTGAAAAAGCTCCTTAACACTGTAGGAATAAGGGTGCATGGGAAGAACTCTTAATCTGGTAACAACTACAAACGAATCTGAGTTTTAAAAGCATAATACAACCATATGTGTGAAAGAGGACAGTGCTGTGGGTGAGAGAAGGGAGAAACTATGGAGAGGACCCATGACATCGGAAAGCTCTCAACTGAGTTTAAGATCTTGAGAGGGTCAACAGCAGGCAGCATGCAGGCAGGCAGTGAGCACTAGAGAGGTGAGGGAAGGTAAGGATCTGTCTGAATGACTATGACGGTCAGGTTTACAACACCTGGGTGAACACTTTCCCCTACTTTGTTGTGATCTTCGTAATCATTTTCATAGTCTAGAATTTTGCAATAGTGCCTTGTATAACCTCTCCACCTCAGTCCAATTTAAATTCACTCTGTTGCCAAAAAAAGTAGCAAAGCTCACAATGGTATTCCTGTTTGCTTAAACCTTACACAGCTCCCTTTAAACAAAGAATAACACCAAGCTTCCAGGAGTAACATGTTAGCCACACCAGTCCTTTTCCTTCAATCCAGCCTCATTTTCTACTAGTATCAGACCTGAAATTTATGGTTCTCCAATTCAAACAGATTAGAATTTCTGGTGCTTCTCTTACAAGAATCAGCATGAGGCACCTTATACAGGCTTTTTCTCCTTCTACAAAAGTTAATCTGTCTCTATTGTATGTACTGTAAAATGGCCCCAATTACTTCCCTCTCTACTGATGCACCCTTGCAAAGTAATTTAGAATATCTTCCCATCAGGGGCTGTATTTCTAGGCCCCTTGAATCTGCATAGCCTAGTGACAAGTTGGCAAACAGACTGTAGCAGAACTAAAGGTCTGTCAAGCTCCAAGACTCAGGCACCAGCCCAGGAGGACTCACACTCTTTCTCTCTCCTGGAACCCTCTACTGAGAAGCAAAGAGTCTGGCCTGACAGAGGAAGAGCATCTCCCTAGAGGAAAGCCCAGCTGTTCTAGCTGAAACTTTCCAGATCAATCTATATATGCAAAAACCTGTGTGAGAGCCTTAGATGAGCACAGTTTCCTAGCGACTCTAACCAGATTCACGAGTAGGTCTATTGAAGACCTGAAAAATGACCCAGTCTAACCAGAGACTGCTGAGAAATAACAGGTACTGACTCTTAAATAGCCATTAACACCTGGGGTTTCTCATTATACAGCAACAGCAGCTGAAATGAGTCCCCTATAACAGTACCTATCTTAGTAATTTTTTGAGGGCTGGGATTAAATCTTATTCTCTTCTTGTCAATATCTAGATTCTAGTGCAGTATCTAGCACATCACAGGATCTCAATGAATATTGAACTAAAGTGATGTCATTACTTTCTTCTAACTTGTAATATTCCACATACAACAAATTTATCTACTTTATTTTTCTTCATAAAGATGATCATTTCAGTAAGAGTATAGAATAGTTAAAATATGCATGAGTTCAATGTTTAAGTCTATGGATTACATTCTCAGAAAACTTAATTTTTTTAATAGATATACCTGAATGAAAAGATAAATGAATATTTGGAATATGACCAAATCCCTTTAAATTTTAGTGAGCATAAGTCAATATAAATGATACCCTTCTTTCTGAACTGAAGTCAAGGTCTACGAAACTTAAAAATTAACTTTAAACAACAGGCGAGGCATGGTGGCACATGCCTGTAATTCCAGCACTTTGGAAGCTGAACCAGGAGGATCATGAGTTTGAGACCAGCCTGAAGCTCTCAGTGAGTTCAAGGCCAGCCTGGACAACATAGTGAAATTCCATCTCAAAACAAAACAATTGAAAACAATATTTCCCCTCTTACTTTACCAAGTACATGACAGGATAGTAATCAAAGAGACGAGACACTCTAGCTTTCAGGAGTTACTAGGGGAAAGTTCACATTGTATTCTTTGCATTAAAGGAAGGGAAAGAACTGAATATCCATAAGTAAACACAAGATTAAAGATTAAGAATTGGTAGTATTGCTATCTTTTTTGAACCTAGATCAAAATATACCTTAATAACCATGTAGACTGCATTTTTGTTGAAGAGAGTAGAGAACAGACAATATACTCAAAAAAGGAAAAAAATATACCCAAGCAGAATCTGTTGAATTACCTACCAGAACACATCTCATTCTATTCATAGGCTACTCGGCTTTTCTTAATGAAACTGGAAGGTGAGGAACAAATGGATGTGAAGGCTCCTTAGAGGTTCTGCCATTTCTAAGTTGTCCTGAAACCTAATGCAGATTCTAGACCTTCCTAAGCCACCATCATTCACTGAAGATTTGCATAAGCTTTGCTTCCTAAGACAAATCTCATGAGTGCAGTGAACTGAGTGAGCACTTAGTACTCAGAAATAGCAGAGCAGAGGTGATTAAGGAGATTTTCCAATTAGATCCCTTGTATTTTTCCAATTCACAGGACACAAAACCCTCTCTCATTTATTAGGCAGTTTAATTCCTCCTGGGAAGCACTAGGGAAGAAAAAAGGTCTGGATTAATCACACGAGCAGAAACAGTGTACTGAAGCACCAGGATGTGTGACGGAATTTGAGGAAAGCACTCTCTGCTCAGTGTCAGCTGTGTGAGATGAGACGTCCTTTGTCTCAGTTTCTCATCTGCAGGATGGGGAAGTAATGCCTGTCTCTAGGAGCCATGAGAGTATCAGATAACACGTTTTGCATCTACTTATAAATTACCAAGCACACTGCTAGTTTGGCTGGTGCTCAAATGGGCCTTTCCTCCCTTAGTAATCATCCTGCGATGCCTCTTTTAGCCATTTTCCACCTCACAAAATTCTTCTCATCCAATTTTTATGCCCATATCTTGTAACCTGAGCAACTACTTTAAAGATAACAACATGTAATGTATTGACTATTGTTATTCTATTACTTTGTTATGAAATTTTGTTTTACTTTTCCATAAAATAAAATAAAAAACAAAAAATTCTTCTCATCCTTCAAGGCCCTTCTTTCTCAGTCTCCCTTGTCAAAACAACCTGCTCCTATAATACCTTGCTTTTATGCCTATTTTGCCTTATAGTTAGAAGTTTATGTCTGTCTATATTTTCACTTATCTCAAATATCTTGGGGGGGGCGTATGTCGATCTTATTTATTTTTAAAAATCCTGTTTTCTTTGCCCTGTTCCTATACTAGCAAAATAAAACTTGCTCAAGGTCCCTGACAAATATTTGGCTTTTGAAGCACTTACTCTTCAAAATATTAAGATATATCAGCAGCTTTTCCAACCTTTGCCTTGTACAAGAACCAATTAAAAAAAAAAGTGCAGGCAATGATATGACAAGTCTTCCCTCAGCAGAGAATTACACTGACAACAGTTGTCCAGAAAGAGGCTTATTTAATATCACAGGATCAGAGGCCATCTGCCTTACATTTTCTCTCCAACAGTCAAGAATAAATTCCATCCACATCTCTTTTCTGAAATACGTATTAAATATAGAATGAAATTACAATATTCTAATATATAAGAAAAGCAGCCTTTACTGGGTTAAAACTGCTACCTTATTTTCTATAGGAAGTAATCTATATTCACCTGGAAATATACAGAAATAGACATACAGATACTGGTATGTATACAGACCTATGTCTATGAATCAGTCAATAAGCTTACATGGTCATTATCAGGAGAAAACTCTACCAGATTAATTATGTAGACCTCAGAACCTCAAAGAAAGTTCTAACATCATATCAGCAGTAATACTTAAAGCAAATTTTCTAACCATAACAAAGTCTCTCCAACCCAGAGTGCCTTCTATTCCCAGCCCCAGATACAGTCAAATCCTGTAATCCCCACAAAGCTTCCCTAGTTAATCCAGTCCAAAATAAGCTCTTTCTACTAGGAACCACAATATCATTTTTGTATTTTTCAAATATTTTACATTAAAATAGTATAACATATGCATATTTTTAAATAAAAAGCACTCATGTATCTTCTAAGAAATAAACACTGATTTCTTCATTTTGCTACATCTTTTCTTAGTAAATTATTTGCACATTTCCTTGTGATGTTTTTTATGTAGATGTTAAAAAAGTGCTAGTTTATTTTCCCCCCCAATATTTTACAAACATTTTGCTCCTCTCAAATTATAAGCTTTTTGAAGGTAGGACTTCACTATGTCCCTTTGTATTCCTATGGAGCCTCACTTAATGATTCATATAAAATAATTTAGTTATTGGATATAACAAAGGTGTTTCTCTGGCATGATCAATGACTTGCCATGTGCTACTGTTTTTCATATCACCTCCAGTACAATTTCAGAGACATCCATTCAATAGCTACACTATTAACTGCTTCACTCATTCATTCAATTTATTTTCAAGACCATATATCTTCAATATGTGCACAATTCTAGCCTTTGAGGCTAGAGCAAGGATTAAAAAAAAGAAAAAAAAATTCTCGACCTCATGAATCTTTCATTCCCTGTACGCAATGATTCCAAGATGAAGTCAAGGTTGTATTTTACTCAAGAGACAGATATTCTGATGTGATAATTACACTAAATACCAAAAAAAGCACAATGTCTTAGTCTGTTTAGACTGCTATAACAAAGTATCTTAAACTAGGTGGTTTTTAAACAACAGAAAATTGTTTTACACGGTTCTGGAGTTTGGGAAGTCCAAATGAAGGCAGGCCTGGTGCCTGGTAAGGACTCAGTTTGTGGCCCTACTGCTGTGGCGTCCTGTAGTGGAAGGGTAGGGTGTGTCTCTGAGGCACTAACCCCATTCATGTGGGCTAATCACCGTTCAGAGGCTCCACTTGCTAATTCATCATCTCAGGGGTTAGAATTTCAACATCCCAAGGTGAACACAAACTTTTGGATCATAGGATTCAGAAAGATACATGGGACAACTTATTCAACACACAGTTTTGACATCAAAGTAGCCCTTTTGCTAGTGTATTTCATGTGAGGGAAACTAAACATTTGTTCATAGTCAAAGATTCCTTGACTATGACCTGATATAGCTTTCAAAATTCATATTTGAAGACAAATCTTTGCTTTATATAATCTTGCATAGTTGTTTTAGCAGGAACATTTTTTTTTTTTTTTTGTGGGTACCGGGGGGTCGACCTCAGGACCTCGTACGCCAACAGGCACCCGTGCCACTGAGCGATATCACCAGCCCCTTTTTTGTATGTGGGATCCGGGAGTCGAACTCGGGCCCTGGCGCTTGCAAGGCAGGCGCTTACGCCGCTGAGCCATCTCACCGGCCCCAGGAACATTTTTCTTTAAGTTTTACACAGTAACAAAAAATTTTGATAATCGTATTCTATTATATAATTATGAGGAATTTATTGAAAATCATATTAACTACTGAGCCCACATTTCACTTGTCTTATTTAAAAGTTTGCCTTAAATTATTTTTATATAACTCTCTTGGTCTCTAGTAACCTTTGGTCTATTGTACACAATCTTATGTGCATTCATTCTGAAAAGGAAACTAAGATTATTTGTCATTGATTAAAAAAACTTAAATTTCACGAGTTTAATTTATTCTTAAACTGGGTTTTAATTCTGTACGTACACTAGCACTGTAATGTTGGAAGGATTACCTAAAAGTATATTCACTATGTAAATCAGGGATAACTACAGAATCAAATTTTTAGGGGTCTTATGGATAATAAATGAAATAACAGTATTAAATGTACTTTGAACACTGCTAGCTCATATATAGATTGACACGTTCACCCTCACCCATGCCATTTATCATGATCTGCACATCATAGTATTTACTATTCATTTATTTATGAAAAATCTTTAAGGGACTTTCTCAATCTCACAACTTTAAGGAAATTTCTATGTTGACATAAAATATTGGTATCACATTTGCACATACAACATTCACTCTGGAAGGCTAGTGATGGCTTTACATAAATGCCTGTTAAATTATGTAGCTAAACAGCTAATATTTGCCCATTGGGGACAAAGTACTGATTTCAGGATTTGTAAAGGATGCATGAAAATAGAGCTCACTTATTATGAAGCTCCAGGCCAACTTCAAACAAAACATCTTTTTTTGTTCCCTCACACCTACAGACCTCCCATTAAAAGCAAAAAAGCAAAACAAAAAGCAAAGCATTTGGTAAGATCTCCTGGCACAATATTCTTCAATATGTTAACAAAGAACCTTGTTTCACCAATTAATTGTTATACTACTAATCCATGTCAAATTATAAGAACATTCATGTCACCAATGACTTAGAGCTTAATTTGGTATTTAAGGAAAAAGGAGAGTTGTTGTCCTGTGAGAAAGCAAAAGTGTACATAATCCACATTACAGAGAGAGAGAAAAGAAAAACTACTTCTAGGAAAGACCTAGAACTACGTTAGTGCTCTTCTTGTTGGTGCCTGTGAGAAAGGTATAATAACAGACATTCTGCAGGTAGGAAAACATAATGACTTGCAGGGCATGGAAATCTAGAGGGAAAGTGTTACGTTTAATTTAAAAACACACGTAAGTGGCAGTCTCTACATAAAAGCATGTAAAGTGGATCTAGTACTCATTATTTCTCTCCTCTTTAGGACTTGTGAATTATTTCTAATGTCATAGGTTTTTGGCTTGATTTTCTACATCGACTTATATGTGCATTTAAAACTCTTCAGCAAACTTAATACTCTACTCTCATCAATCATTTAATAAAATCAAACAATAAGCAGGGTCATAAGTAAAAACATTATAGAAGGAATAAATAGCAAACTAGAGAGACTGAATTATATAAAATGTGCTTTTTCATGTTTATATCTCAACAGAAAGACACATATATGAGATGGGTTATGAAGGGTAAGGAATAAACGGAGAACAGACCAGAACAACATCAACTGCCACCCACACAGAAAAATGTCTGTTCATTCTCTTATTTTTGAGGTTATTAATAAACTATTACAACATACTAAACTGAATTTCAAGTATAGTACTCCAATGTTTGTTTAAATAGTAACTTACAAAGCCAAAGCTGTCAATAATAACAATACAAATTTCAATTTGAGTTTTTACTAAGTACTTGGTGTTCAGCATTTTATGTATTATCTACTTTAAAATTCACAATATTGCAGTCATACAGACATTATAATCTTATCTGAAAAATGCAAAAACAAAATTTTACAACTCTATACAACTATATAAGTAGATGAACCAGTATTTAATCCCAATATCTATATAAATGTCTCATAGCCTAGTTACATTTGTTTTTTTATACCTAGGTCCAGATGTATAATCATTTTGCATATTGGATATTGGCCAAAAACAACATTTTCAATCTCAGTTAATCCCCCACTTTTTAAAAATATTTAAAACTCTTAATTCACTACAGGAAATAAACTACAGGGGTTTTCCAACAAACACTAGCTATGATTCTACCTGTAAATTTTGAAGCACTATTTGTTTTGCCAATTATGCACAAATCTATATTATTTATAAAGTTCACATAAAAAGTAATTGTAGAAGACTCAATGAAATTATTGGGGGTTTGTTCACTTTTAAGTACTGTTAAAGCCAATATTAAAAAGTAAAAACAGTAATTAAACACTCATGTACCCATCATTAAACATTAATGGATCTTAACATTCTGGATATAGATTATTTTTCCAGGGATGCTATAACAAAGCATCATAGACTGTGTGACCTGATACAAGAAGAATCTAATCTCTCACAGTTCTGGAGGCCGGAAGGCCAAAGTCAAAGTGTTGGTAGCACTGGTTCCTACTGCAGCCTCTGAGGGAGAATCTTTTTCTAGCTGCAATCCTAGTTCCCAGCATCCCAGGTGTCGCCTCAGCATGCAGAAAAAGCTCTACAATTTCTGCCACAAGCCATGGAAGCTAGAGACAATCAAAAGCCTGCAAAGGCTGACAGAGCTCTAGAAAGCTCTCCACTTGAGCTTATAAAGGAAATAAAACAGGGTTTATTCTCCACTTGTAGTGTGAACTGTCTTTAATTCTACCAGAATGCACAATAAAATTTCCAAGGTTGACAATCTCTGTAACATTTATATACATGATTTTCAATAGCCCCCCCAAAATTGTTATTTAAGGGGACCTTATTATAAACTAAATGGCAAAACAGAGAATCTTTGTAGCATGCATAAGACTTCAAAATAGGGGGCTGGTGAGATGGCTCAGCGGCGTAAGCACCTGCCTGGCAAGCGGGAGGGCCCCAGTTTGACTTCCGGAACTCACATACGAAAAAGGGCCGGTGATACCGCTCAGCAGCACGGGCGCCTGCTGGCGCGCGAGGTCCTGAGGTCGACCCCTGGTACCCACAAAAAAAAAAAAAAAAAAAAAAAAAAAGACTTCAAAATATATCTATCTGAATATTCATACTTGTGAATTCGGGATATGACTTATTCCACAGCTTATTTTCAATGTATTTGACATTATCTACTACTCTTCAGCATTTTTAGTTAATTTCTTAAACAGGCTTGTCAGAACCCAATTAAGAAGTTATCTCCTTTTCTCAGTTTAGTCCCACCTAGCAAGTAAAGATGACAGATATTTAGTAGCAATGCCCAAATAGTCTGGCAACTTCAAAAATGTGTAAATTGAGGGTATAAACAGATACAAAACAGACTATAAATAATCCTCAAGATTTTAAAAATTTTTAATAAGAACATTAAGTGGGTATGACTACATAAAAACTTTTACAAACATTGTAAGACACACTGGTACTTTAAAAACTGGAAAGACCTTTCCCTCCAAGGGAGTATTGGCTACAAGTGACTTACATATGATATTACTTAGATTTTTCTATCTGGAAGTTATCTGGGGCCTGAAAAAGTAGAAACTAATTTTCATATCTCAAGGAAACAGTAAAAATGTAGTCATTTCTAAGAAAGGGAGAGCAAACAATAATGTAGAAAGTCTTCTTGTACAATATTTTACAACTGAAATCTTTTCAACCCTTCCATCTTCTAGCTAATGGGCCTTACATTTATGAATGTAACTTGGAGAGGGAATAGTCATTTTCCTGATGTAGGAAAACTGCTGGGCAGAAAATACCCAAATAATACGTAATTACTTTAGCACAACAGTCTATCCCACTTTCTTTACTCAAGAAAACACCCGGAGTTTACTATGGTAGAAATTTTATATGTGTAGCTATGTGACTATCATTATACAAGTCAACCATTGTAGCATAACTGACTTCATATCAGCATTCTCCAAAATCATGGGAGAAGGGAACAGGAAGTGGGAAGGCAGAAGGTAAGCAGGTGATGAGAAAGGGGGAAAGGAGGGAGGTAGAAGTGGAAGGAGACAGGATGTAGGCAGAGAGGAGGGAAGAAGGAGAAGGAAGTGGACGGAGGAGGGAAGAAGACAGGTTGGTTGCCTAGAGGATGTGATCAGTAAGCTCAGACTAACAGGATGGTAGAGTTCTCCCAGCAGAGAAGTCTTACAGTCTTCTAAACAGGGACTGGAATAATGAAAATCAAATGGTATATTTAAGTAACCACAGGCTTTTTTAAAGTCAGGTGTATATGCAGAAGTGTAGTGAAATGATATTAAAGTTGGCAGGGAACTGATCAAACAGAGCCCTGATAAGGCTTTTACAATCCAAGCATTACAACACAATTTAAAGAACCAAACGTTGTAAAGCAGAAAAGCAGAAGCCCTGCCCGCTGAACACATTTTAAGGAAAAGGGGCTCAAGCTCCTGACCATCAGCTGGTTTGGCATGAAAATGTATAACAACCAAAACACTTGTTTCTCAGTCAGAGAATCTGCCCCAATCAAAGGTCACAGTGGACTCTATCCTGCTTTTACTTCCAGCCCTGCTGCCATGTCTTGGAGACTGTTTGACTGTTTCCCCTAAGGGTTTCATAAGAATTTTGGAACCTTGGTCCCTGGTGTGGCATGGGAGGTGTTGACCTTTGAGGGGTGGAACCTAGTGGGACATCATAAGAGGACAGACTTTGGAAGAAATTAAGGTACTGCCCATGGACCTCTAAGATCTTAGGAGAGGGCTGCTGCAAGAAAAGCAAGCCAGGCTCCTCGGCAGGCACTGGCTTACTGTCTTGGAATGTGACCTCACCCTCCCACGCCTGCTCTTGCCATGATGCCACCTGCCATGGGGGTCCTCACTGGAGCCAACACCATCACTATATCCTTGAACTTCCAGAACTGTGAGCTAAATAAACTTCTTTACAGATTACCCAGTCTCAGGTATTTCATCATAGTAAAGGAAAATGGACTAATACAATAGCTTTTGTAGGACCTGCTACGTTTATAGTAATAGTTCGCCACCTATTGCTTCAGCAACAAAACTTTCAAGGACTGTCATATGCTATTGTGAAGGAGTAAAGGAAAAGTCGAAGTGTAACCCCTCTGTACTGTATGGACTTGGCCCTTTTTGGATATTTGCTTATAGCTAAGGGCAAGGCAGCCTCTTCAGGAGTGGGAAGAGGCTCCTAGACACACCTATTACTACATAGGGCTCGGAGGAGCCAACCTAATTGATACAGACAGTTTTGCAAGGAGAGAGGAGGAGAAGATAAGGGAAAAAAAAAAAAAACAAAGGGAAGAGGAGGAAAAAAGGTATGGGAAAGAGAGGGGCCAGTTGGCCTGTTGTAGGGAGCTCTACATGAGGGAGGCAAGCTGGAAGTCCCCACACAACCCTTCCTCTGCTGTGAGCTTGCTTAAATCATCCACTTGCTTTGTCTGTCCTTCTGTTAAAGAAGTAGGGGGCCAAGTTCACACCAGGGGTACCACCTGTGAGTGTACCAGACCATGCAATGAAGCCAATTTAAAAAACAGAGGCATACTGGGTGTGTGTGTGGGGGGTTGTTTTCCCTTTCCAATATACATGAGCAAAGGTTAAGTATATTTAATACCATTCCTCTTGAAGGGTCTTTCACATCCATCCATAATCATCACTGTTTTAACATCTCTCTCAAAGCTACACTATCATATGTGCATACAATTTTATAAGAAAAGTAAAAAAAAAAAATAAAGAAAAGTACATTAGCTAGGATGGGAACTAAATTCCTCTATGTAACATATAAACTTTTTAAACAGAGAACTCTTGTCAGGAAGCTAAAATCTCAGCAGTAAAGGATTAAATACATTCCAAAGAGACTGAAAAAAAATCACGAAAGTAGAAAAACATCACTTACTGCTTCATCAAAATTTGCAGCATAAAGGCCACTGGGGAAAGAAAAATTACCTCCCTTCAAATATTTGTTGTAATTTTAAAAACTAAAAGCTCAGATAAACTATCTTAAAGAGGAAAGAACTTTCTCACAAAAGGAGAATTCTTGCAAAAGAAACATAAAATTATCAAGTAATGTTTCCTAAACATTATGATTGAATTAAACACTTTGTGAGTGCCTTCTAATTTTGGAGCACTGGACTATTCCAATTCCTCATAAGTGGACACTCAAAATTTGGCTTAAAAAAATAAAAACAATTATGACTATCACATTAAAAGTGTTATCAGACCCATGAGTCATTCTTATAATTTCTAAGTGTGATTTAAACAGACTTACCAAATATTTGGAAAAAATTAAAAATGCATGAAAATAATACTGATATTGTTATCAATGTATATTCTTAAATATACCTTTACAGTAAAGTTTAAAATACTGTAAAAGCATAAAAGATGACTTCAAGTGACCTATAGGTCTCCGAATTCACCCCTAAAAATTAATATTCATCCTATAATGTTCATGAAAGTGAATCACCTAGACACTGACTGAAAACTGAATGATCATGAGATTACTGGCACACGTAAGACTACTTATAAAGGATATCAAGTAGAATTCATTATTGCCATTTTCAAGCACTGTTACTGATATGGCCAAATATTAGCACTCTCCTATGCTCAACCTAAAAGTTATGGAAACATAATATGTGCCAGGTATTGTGCTAAGTATGCTACCATGCTTAATATTAATTCCCATAGCTTCATGAGAAGGTCCTATAATGTCAATTTCTATGTAGATAATATTTTCACTTTTAGGTAGGTGTCAACACATTTAGCTCCTCTAAGTTTGCTCAATACTGAGAGGAAAACATTACAAGAGAGATCTGGGCTCTGCTGGTACCCTACTTCATGTTGGCAAAGGAGGCCAGGCATTTTTAATAATTATCTGCCTATACTTCTGTCTTACCCAGCCGAATACAATTTCCCTTTTTTTTTTTTTTTTTTTTTTTTAATGTGAGTACCAGGAGTCGAAATCAGGACCTCGCACTTGCCAGCAGGCATTGTGCCGCTGAGCTATCTCACTGGCCCCGAATACAATTTCATGTTATTTACTTTTATATTTCCAGGGTATGAGGTAGTACCTAACTAGCACTTGAATAAATGTTTACTTAATTAGATAAATTATTTAACTCAAACAAATTGATAACCTGGTATAGTGCAATACACATGACAATATAAATTAAATCTTGAATAGTGAAAAGCCATGATAAAGGCTTATGAAAAAGCAAAACTTCAATAAATAATACAAATAGCAGCTCAAACATATTTAGCTCAGGCACTCTGCTCAGCAATTTAAGTTCATTAATTGCTTTAATCACCAACCATCCTTAGAGGCAAGAACATTATTATATCCATTTTATAGGTAAGAAACTGAAGTACAGGAAGTTAAGTAAGTACCAGGAGTAAGTTCTAGGTCAAGTAACTTCAATGCAGATCTGGAATTCAAACCCACATAGAAATGATGTCACCAATGTTTTTCATCTATTACTCCCCCAGGACCAAACTATATTTCCTTTGCAATGAAGTCTGCAAAAGTCCTGAAAGTCAGAAATTTTCAGCCATTTTTGTACCATAATCCTTTTAGAAGTTTGATGAAGCCTATGGATTCCTTCTCAGGATGATGGCTATATAAATGCATAAAATTAAATCCAGAGAACTACAAAGGAAAGCAATTATAAGGAAATATAGCTACAAAATATTTTTAGAAACAAATTTGTCCTATGGTACTATATGTATTTAATAGCTCATTAAACAAAATGTAACAAAGGAATCTGCCCAACTGAGAGTACTACATCTTCAGTAAAGTTCCTGAACATCAATAATATTTTGCGATAACTGCAGTAAAATGCAATGTGATATTAAAATGTATATTTCTGTTGGAGATAAACACACAGGGGCTAGTAGCACTACTGTGGTTTGTTGTCTACATTTCTAATGTAAGTGAAAGCTAATTTTGTATTAAAGGTTTGTGAAAATAAAAATCTAATGTCTTCCCATCTGAGTTCATGGACTCCTGAATTCAATCCAAAGTGAAAACCCTAGTTTCTCTCTGAAACCGTCTTTTTTTTCTTTCCAGCCCCTTCCAATGGCCCTTGCTCACACCTTGCCTGGGGACATTGGGATTGTGTGAAACCTTACCACAATACAGGGTAAGGCAGAACCTATGCACTTTGAAGGGCACCTGCATAGCACATAAAATTGATATCTGTTTATGAGACAAATACATAAAATGTTTCATTATTCCCATACCCATAAAAATAGTGAGCATCTCCTAAATAGTTTGAATGTTTTTCAAATCAGTGTCATTATTCAAGAAATCAAGTCTCATCCTCTAGTTCATTACTCTAAATAAAACTGTTATCACAAACCTGGATTCATATGCAAAAGAATGTTCCTCCCATGACCTTAAGAAAATAAGATTCTCCATCCTACAGAAACCCTCAGCAACAAAAATGAATACTTCTACACGCCATGTAAAATCTGCACCATGCAACACTTCCACTGTGCTTCCTTCATTAATCAAGGAGTTCAACTTTCTAGAGTCATTTTGTTGTTGTTTGTTTCCCGAGTTTTTCAGCAGAGTTTCTTCCAACAAATGTTAGTCTTTGGTTGGCTGAATAAGCTGGAGGAATTTGTCCGTCTGTGGCAGTGGGAAACTATGGAAACCTAGAGGCAGGTGTGGGGTGGGTGTGCCAGGCCACCCAGAGGACCCAAGAAGTTACCAGTGGAGCAGGGAAGGGTGAAGGCGTAAAACCGAGAGAAGAGTGCAGTTAGAGGCAACCATGGCCACCAGTCCTCTGTACTGAGGTGATTGAGTAGGCTACAGGGCATATTTAGCCAATCAAGAGATGACCAGAAGGGAATCTTGAGGTAGGGATCACGGATGGTGGAGCCTTCATGGAAACCACAAGATTCAGAACAAGTCCAGATGGAATATGCAGAACACCAGGCATAGGAAAAAAAAATCCTTTTCCAGGAAGCACATTTCATATTTATCAAAACAATGGGGCAAATCTTCAAAGTCCAGGTGGACAACTATGATCATGTAAAAATAAAAATATACATAAACAAAAACAAATACTTCTAAAATATTAAAGAGATTATTTTTTAATGTGTTTTACATTGTGGTACATGAAAACAGGCCTTCCAGTTAAGTATTTTAATGACAATTAATATAAAACTAAATTTTATAAGCTAAACCAATAAAGTACTAGGAAACAAATGACCAATTGACTTCTTTTTAGCTAGAAACAGTCTTGCATATTTTGCTAGTTTAATGCATTATACCTTCCAAGAGTATAAATTCTCATTTTTGTGACTAAGGAAATGCTTTATGCCAACGTGAGACCGGCATTTATTGTTACCCTTGTGCTAACAAGGTTACATATGTTTTCTTTCACCATCTCACCTGTGAAACAAAATTAACAATGAAAACATTTTAAAATAGAAGCTTCAGGATAAAAAGGACTATTGAGTGAATGTGACAATAGATGAGCAGAAGAAATCCATTTAATTGGTTGACTGTGAGCACAAAGCACAAAACTCATCACAATTTTGGGGTCATAAAGTCATGGAAATGGGATTATTTGACCCGGAAACCTCCTAGAAATGAAACAATGACTAAAGTAAGAAAGGAAAATGTTAGATCTAAAATTAGGAAGATGCCTCTGGGTTAAAAAACTGCCCACATAAGATAGTGTTTGCTAATGAGGCAGATCACTGAGTTTAGATGTTCAAAGAACATTATTATTAAAGTAAAATAAGTGAAACTGAACAACTTCTAAAGGAAAACATTCAAAGTTAAAGAGTACTTCCCTAATTAATGAAGGAGTGAGTAATTGGAAATGGAATCTGTGACCAAATGGGTCTACCCATCAGAAAGCTATGGCAGTGCCACTACTCAGAGGTCCTTCAAAGACCAACTTGTTATTTTCCAACAAGAAGGATCTGGTCTTAGGGACACTGAGTTCAGTTACAGAACTGAGAGGGTGAGAGCTTGATAGCTATACTCTCTTAAAAGGATTATAAACAGATGGTATAATCTACTCCTGAAACACACTGACTGCCAAAATTACAGGAAGACTGTGGCGTAGTACAGAAATGAATACCTCAGACCTGCCAATGTGTATCCCCTAGGAATTAGGGAATGCTGCTCTGAAGTAAGCTGCATGTACCTCTGCTCTCTGTGGCTGTCTAGTTGGGCTAAATTTCTACATCATGATTAAACTGGGGACTTGCATCAGTTCACCTATAAAGATGGAATATCCTTATAAGAGCGGAGAAGCAAAAAAAAAAAAAAAAAAAAAAAAAAAGGGAAGATAAAGAGTTAAATGGAGGTCTTGTGCTGTCCCCTGCCACAAATTTGCAAGGTGGGCATGAAAAATTCATAATTTTAGTTTCTTATAAAAATGTCTAAGAAACTGAAGAAAAATGCTCAGAAAGGTGATATCCTCAACTATCATGAAGCAACAAAATTCTATAATATGTGAACTACCTAGTTTCCGTAACAAAGTAGATGTCATCAAGAAAGTAGGTGACTCTAAAGAGCACACTAACAGGCAACATTGATTCAGTTTCCCTAAATAGAAATAGGAATGTCAGATGTGAAAACACATTTTCCAGATTCTTACAGAATGCTTAATTTCAAATGCCACTCTTAGAATGTAAGAAAATATGATATGAACTAACACAACTAATACCAAAAATAATAAATAAAATATGATCTGCAGAGCTCAATGCAAATTTGAAACCTCACTTCTCATTACTGGTTACTGGATTTCATCTATGAATGTATTGACCTTTTTTTAATCCCCTTCTGCCATAGACTACCAATCTTGGTTTACTTAGAGATCAATTCACTATGAAAAAAAGCAGCCTCTTCCGTGACATTATTTCAAAGTTTAAAAAAAGATTTTGACAAGTCAAACATCCCCTGGAATATGAAAAATAAATCTTTCCATTTCAGAGTCAAAGAATAACAAGAAATTTTCATCAAAATATCTGGATGCTGATCTTCCCCAGCCCTCCTCCCTCTAGTATACACACTTAAGACTAAAAATACATTATATATATCAACTCTAAAAAATGTATTATATAAACAAATCAAAAAATGCCTTAAGCCAGGGATATAGCTCAGTGGCACAGCACCGGCCTGGAAAGCGCAAGGTCGTGAGTTTGAGTTTTGGTAGCAAAAAAAAAAAGCCTTAAAAGGTTCTGTTTTCACAAGCCAAACATTAAACTACCCACTTAGTTTTTAAATAAATAGTGGGTTAGGTATACAGTGTCAGGGAAAGTGGACAGATACACGAAAAGAATGATACAAACTGACTGCTGGTCATGGGAAGTCAGAGCAGATAATTGCGATTTCCTTGAGAAGAAGTAGGCTGATGAAGTCAAGTTCTTCGGTATTCTGTACCAAAAAGAACATATGTAAAGACTCAAAAATCATTAGCTGGAGATTTTTATTGACATTATAGTATCTAGCTGTGGTCCTTTTCTCTCTCTCTCCCTCTCTCTTCTCCTCCCCCCTCCACTCTGTCTCTCTCCTTTTTTTTTTTTTTTTATATATTTTGGAATTGGAACAGCATTCCAGACAAAGAAAAAGAGAAAGTACACGGAAATATATTTTAACCCTCAGAGGTATGTGCAACTGGAGAAAGCTTTAGAGGCCATCTTCTCTCTTCTGCAGATGGGAAAACAGAGATACAGTATAACTCTGAGTGAAACCTGAGTTACAGAGCTACTAATCCAAGAGAACCGGTGGCTGGAAAAAGGAAGGGAGGGGAAAATATAGTGCAAATCACTGTCACCAATGATTATGAACAAGAAAAAATAATTCAAAAGAAATCAAATAGAGTGTGGTCTCTCTGCCTGGCATGTGAACCCCTTTCAGCTTGACTGGACTGAGAAATAAGTAAATATCAGAGGTAAGGAAACTTACAGAAAATGAATGCAAAAGGGAAAAAAAAATAATAACTGGAGCCTAACACTGTGTTATAGTCCATTTAGTGTGCAAACAATACCTGTAAATAAATACTTAAAGGATAAATAGTCAAATGCAAAAACAGACAAAGGATATGAACAAATAATTTATGAAGAAAAAAATACAGAGCTTCTCAAGTAGCAAAATAAAGTCAAGTAAACCCAATACTTGTCATGTATTTTCTTGATAATACCAATTGTACAGGAAAAAGCATTTTTATAATGTGATGATAGTATAAATTGTAATTTTTTTTGTGGTCTTTTTGAACAGGGTTTCACTATGCAGTTCAGGCTGGCCTTGAACTCACTTTGTAACCCAGGCTGGCCTCTCACTCACAGTGATCCTCCTGCCTCAGCCTCCCAAGTGCTGGGATTACAGGTGTGCGCCACCACACCCGGCTTGTAACTACTTTTCAAGCGGGAAATTTGTAATCTGAAAAAAGAGCTGAAACAGTGCTCATTGCCCATTACCCAGTTATTGCACTTGTAGAAATTTATGAGATAGCCAATTTAAGAATATGAATGAGGGGCCGGTGAGACGGCTCAGCGGCTTAAGCGCCTGCCTTGCAAGCGCGAAGGCCCGAGTTCGACTCCCGGAACCCACATACGAAAAAGGGGCCGGTGATATCGCTCAGTGGCACAGGCGCCTCCTGGCGCACGAGGTCCTGAGGTCGTCCCCCCGGTACCCACAAAAAAAAAAAAAAAAAAAAAAAAAAAAGAATATGAATGAGGAGCCGGTAAGATAGCTCAGCAGCATAAGTGCCCGCCCGGCAAGTGCGAGGTCCTGAGTTTGACTCCTGGTACCCACATTAAAAAAAAAAAAAAAAAAAAAAGAGTATGAACGATCCTTTCAACATTTTTAATAGCCAAAATGCAGAAAACTTCAGTGTCTAACAAAAAGAAAATCAAATGCTTAGAAACAGGCACCTAATAATCTATTATTTATTTAAAACCATGTGTATGGTTAACATTTCATATTAGAGAATCCTCATGATATAATACTATGTAAAAAACTTAAAGTCATTTCAATTTCAAATATATTCAACAGAAATACTAAACTATCAAAAGAAGTTACCTGTAGGCATTGGCATTACAGAGAAAACGTTCATGACATTTCTTCTTTTTATGATTGATAGACTTTTTAAACTTGTAGAATTATAGAAACTTATCCTCTTTTTAACATTTCTTACATCACATGATGTAAACAGAGGATCTTACTTTTATTTCATTTTTTAAGATCCCAGAGCAAGAATTCATCATGTAAGGTTTGAATATTACAAAATGATGTATAAGGTCCTGTACTTGTTAAGACATTCTGAGTGAAGATCAAGTTAGACAATATATCCACTGCTGCCAGCCGATTTATATCATGTGAATACTTGGCAAGCAAGATTTCCATCTAACTGGAAAGGCAGAGGCTTGAGGTAATACAAGCTTCTGTAGAGCTGCAGTAGGAAACTCTGATGCATACCGTTCATGAATTCCAAATCCAATCAAGTATCTCTATATCCAGTTACTTTATTTTTTACAGAAAAATATCCCTTGCCTCAGAAAAGTTCAGACCCATTGTGACTCCACATTTTCTTTTTTTACTAGCCTAATATATATTTCTATGCTGTGTTTCTTCAGCTGAAAAGTTTAAAGTATCTGCACAATTGAAGCAACCCATGCCACAAATGACTCTGAAATGCTTAGGAAAAAAATGGAACAATAAAATTAACATCTATTGGCAAATCACTGAAGCAGTTAACAACCACGTGTGAAAACTTGTGCTCATAAGAAACCCAAACAGATTTCCCAGTAAGTCACAAGCTAAAATCAGAAAAAAAATAGAAAGATGGTATTGGTAGTATTATTCCTTCAATAAGAAAAGAAAATCCAATTTATCCTCTTGAAACTAGTTACTGGCCTTAATTATTATAAAGCTTAGGGTATGAAATGGCATAAGATAGCAATTTACTATTGAAATCCTGATTAAAAAGGATAAATTAGACATGTGGACCTAAAGATAGCTATATTCAGCTATATCAATAACTGCCAGAAGATTTTTCTAAACAGTTTACTTTTCTGCATAAGATGTGAATAATTTCCAATTCTGTTTATCTCTCAAAACCAGGCTGTGGAATTAGTTTTTAAAGTGCAAAACAAAATTGATAATACTTTCAAGAAGGCTGCAAACTTACAGACTTCCTGTAATATACTGAGGTTTTCAAAATGGAAAAGCCATTTTAAAAATATTTTTTAAAGTATCCAAATATTGGAAACAAAGCTCTTTAAACTTACCTCATAGTAACTCCGAACTGCATTGCAAAATGCTTCATCAGCTACAATTTGGGTATCCCCATTGAGGAAGGCCTGGAACCGTTCTTTCAGTAACTGCAACTGTTGTTTGTTAAGCTACAAGCAAAAAATGAAATAAGCTGATAAATCAACTGATGCATGAAATATAGAGATTATTAAAAGATATGTATATATATGTATATATGACTTGACACCTAGAGTTAGCTTTATGGTAAAGAAAGCTAAATTATCCTACTATATGTACATATGGCTTAACTTTAAAATGTTTCAAGTTACTTCCCCAGGAATCCCAGAATCCTGCTATGGAGACAGAGTCCAAATTTCTACCCCAGAGAGAATTCCTGTGATAAGCATCATGGTCTCTTCGCAGAGACAGGAAAACCTAAACTTCGGGTGAGAAATAAACTACTGCACAAAATTCCCAGATATCCTGCAACAAAGAAAGCTGAGAGGGTAAGGACTATTGCAAATGAGTAAATAACACCTTGGACAAAAATAAGAAGGAAGGCTGTAAAGGACAGAGGTACCCTGAAAAAGAATCTTTGGGAAAGAATAACTATTGGTTACCAGAAGTTTGGAATCTATAAACAAAAATACATCTATGTCTGAGGTGAAATAAAGAGTAACGGCCTGAGGTGAAATAAAGAGAAATACTAAGGAGATAAATCCGAAGTTAAAACAAAGAGGCAAGAAATGAGTGTACCTTCCAGCAGATTGGGAGAGAAGCTGAGAACTAGGGAGCAGAATACAAAATAATAACATTTCCTTAGCCTGGGTCTAGCTCCCTTAATTATTACTGATGGTAGATTAGACATAGGCTATGACTTATTAACCATGTCCTCTAATCATCACCTACAGGCACAGTCAGCTCTTAATCTGTAGAATCCGTTGTAAAAGGAAAGCAAGGAACCTCTTATTAATACATTAAGAATTTAAAGACAGCAAGGACAGGTCATTAAACAAGTATGGGGCCCTTTTTCTGCAGTGGCACAGGCTCATGTCCCTGAAGTTCGTCTTGACTATGGGGACAGATACAGTCACTAGAAGTATTTCAGATCACACAGAAGCATTATTTTGATGCTTAGAGAATGATTTAATTTTGGAAATATGGTATCTTGAAATATATAAGGAAAAGCAAAGGTGGGATCCTTCCATTTTATTCAATCCTGATCAGACTTCATTTAAGAACTCAGTCCAGGTTTGAAATCCACTGTGAGATATGAAGCATTTGGAACATGCTGAGGATAAAATGATTAAAGGATTAGAGAAACTAAACAAAACTGGTATGAGTTGGCTTCCAAAAGAAGGTTGATGTGAAAAAAGTTTAAATATCTTCAAAAGTCTTACAAATGCCATTTAAATATAAGGATACAAGCTCTTTCTGAAAGAGTTTTATTTAGGAATTTATTTTGCAGTACTGAGTATAGAGTTTAACAAATACGGTATTTAAAAATTGTTACTTGTTATAATGGTCTGATAAAGTAGTATCCCTACTGTAGCCAAGTGTTAAAAAAAAAGGCAACCTTTTGCTCTTGAGTAGAGAAGGGAGAAGATCATTCTATTTCTTTCCTAAGGTTATCTCCATTACAAAGGAAGCTAAACCAAACTGAAATGCAGGAACATCCTGAGTATATTACAATTTCCATTTACATAATATGAAGAAAATATAAACAGGGACCTTTTGTAGAGATGTGTGCTAGCAAGGCAAATTAAGCTCATGACTTTAGCTCTCTAAAGATGATTCTCAAAAGGGACAGATGGAACTGGGAGGCAGCTGAGAGCACTTTGGTTCCCAAGCCAAGGGAATCAATGAGAAGAGCTTTACCTGGCAAATCAATCATCCTGGTAAAATAATGGAAATAGAAACATATGTGAAAATGACAATGAACCAGAGGAGACTTTGATGATCATTTATCTGAAACCAGAACCTGTGTATTTTTTCATTCTCTTCTATCAAAGGCATTTTATTTTTTAAAAATTCCTCTAAAACATTATCTTTGCAATCTAGTATAACAGTATTTTAGTTCAGTTTTCATAACAACTATCTCTTGGTAATTATGGTGTGGAAAATTTACGGATATGGATCAAAGAAAGGGAATAAGAATAATCTTAGAAACTCTAACAAAATTGGTATAGTTCGCAAAACATACCAAAGGCACTTAGATCAGTATCATGCTTCAACTCTTATAAATAAAAGATATTTGTAATTACATTTAAGAGATGAAATGGTGTCATATATTACTATTATATACAGTCAATAAATATATACTTCATTATTGTAGAGAAGCAATCTGTTTCTACATACACAAGATCAGAAAACAGAAATTGAACTTAAGATACAACACTAAAGATAGTTTTCAGAAATCAGTTTACTAAAAGCTATTTGTGTTATGAAAATGTACCAACAGATAGGTCAATGGAGCAGACCCAAGAAACAGACTCAAAGACAATCAGAAATGTACTATAAAATACTGCATACCATCTCAAAACAGTAAATGATCATCATACTAAAAGAACGGTATTAGAATAACTGAATAGCTTCCCAGAAAAAAAAAATTGCACTGTAACTCAATGTATGGGTTAAGGGTTTAAAACTTTTAAGGTATAAAGACAGACTCACTAGAAAAAAACATTAGAAAATTCCTTAACATTAAAGCAAGACTTTTCTACCTATGACTTAAAATCTAAATATCCATCACAAGAAAGCTACAAATCACAAGAAATCTAACAATGTATACAAGTAGTCAGACACCAAAACAAAGTAAGATTTATCTCAGGTGTGCAAGGCTGGTTCAAAACTAAAAATTCAATTAATGTATTCCATCACATCAGTAAGTTAAAAAATAAGAAAGTACACAATCATATCATAGATACAGAAAAAGTATTTGACCAAGTCTAACATTCATTTATTATAACTCTCTCAGTAAGCTAGGAATAGACGATAACATTTTCAATTTGATAAAGAACATTTATAAACACCTATAGCTAACATCATACCTAATGGTGAGAAATGAGCAGCTTCCCTACTTTATGGAAGAGTTTGGTGTTATCTTTCAAAGCTAAACCCAGTCATACCATATAATCCAGAAGTTACACTTATTAGTATTTACCCAATGGAGTTGAAAATTTATTTCCAAATATCAACATGGATGTTTACCGATGTTTGAAGCAGCTTTATGATGTCCTTCAGTAGAAGAATGGATAAACAAAGCATGGTTCAGAAAATAAAATAGTTAGCACTAAAAAGATATGAGCTACCATGTCCTGGAAAGAAATAGAGGAAGATTAAAAGCATATTGTGGAGTGGAAGAAGCCAATCTGGAAAGACTACATACTCTGTAAGTACAATTATATGACATTCTGGAAAAATCAAAGCTATAGAGTCTATAAAAAGATCAACTGTGGCCAGGGAGTGAGGGAAGAACTGGCAAAGTACAGAGAATTCTTAGGGCAGTGAAGCTATTCAAGTGACAGTATGATGATGAATAGATGCCATTATAAATTCTTCCGAATCTAGAGAATGTACAACATCAAGAGTGAAAACTCATGTAAACAATGGACTCTGGGTGATGGTGATGTGTTAATATAGGCACACCCATTTAAACAAACATGCCACTCTGGTGGGGGAATGCTGACAATGTGGTAGGCTATGGATGTGTGAGAGTAAGCAGTTATATGGGAAATCTCTGCTTTCTACTACTCAAGGTCGAATATTCTTATAAACCCAAAACTACTTTTCAAAATAAACTCTATTAAAAAATCCAAAAGTCATAAGTTTATAATTGCATTAAAAATAAGCTTTGTATGGCAAAAATAGTATAAGCAAAATAAAAAAGACTAGTTAGAAAAAAATACTTGTAGTTCATATCCCAAAGAACTAATCTCCAACTACAGTGAGACCTTCTAGAAATTGCTAAGAACCTGACCAATAAACCAATAAGGAAACAAGAGATATGTTCAGAAATATGATCCTTTTTTCTTTCCTTTTCAAAATGTTTATAACAAGTTATTTTATTATAGTTATTCACACATTAATTTTACAAAATAATGTGTGTCATTGTGGCTTTTCCACACATGCATATAAAGTGCTTTGATCATATCCATCCATCTATTGTCCTCTTTTATCCACCCCCGCCTCCCATTGACCCCTTTCCCTTCCCTAATAGTTCCCTTTCTACTATCACATCATCTTTTTCCCCTCTAGATTTCACGTATGAGAGAAAATATGTAGTACTGGTTCTTTTGAAGTTTGTCTTATTTCACTTAACATGATGATTTCCAATTCCATCCATTACTTATAAATAACATGATTTTGTTCTTCATTGTGGCTGAAAAATACTCCATTGTACATATATACTGCATATTCTTTGTCCAATCATCTGCTGATGGACATTTAGGCTGATTCCATAACTTGTCTATTGTGACTAATGCCACAATAAACATGCAACCATAAGTCCACAACTAGGGCCGGTGAGATGGCTTAGTGGCGTACGCGCCTGCCTGGCAAGCACGAGGGCCCGAGTTCGACTCCTGGAACCCACATACGAAGAAAAGGGCCGGTGATATCACTCAGCGGCACGGGCGCCTGCGCGAGGTCCTGAGGTCGACCCGCGGTACCCACAAAAAAAAAAAAAAAAAAAGAAAAAAGAAAAAAAAAGTCCACAAGTATGCAGGCATAGCTATTGTAGGCTTTGATTCCTTGGGTTATAAAACTAGAAACTCTATGGCTGGATCATATGTAGTTATAGTTTTTCTTTTTGAGGAACCAGTGTACTGTTGTCTACCAACAGTGTACAGTATCATAGTTCCTTTTTCCTCACATCCTTCCCAATATTCATTATTTTTTGCTCTCTTCATAACAGCCATTCTAATTGGGGTGAGATGGAATCTCACGTAGTTTTGATTTTTTTTTTTTGATCAGTGACTCTTAAGCCAAGAAAACATACCTAACTTCATTCATAACAAAATGCAAACTAAAACTGAGAGACCATTTTTAATGTTTACGAGCACATAAAACTGGTACGACAAAAATAACAGGTAACTTGGCAATAAATGCATACATACGTGTTAATAGCAATTCTACTTTGGGACTGATCCTACAGATATACCTGCATACATGCAAAATTACATACAGTTATCTACTTCACCATAGACTTTCATAGCAAAAAATGGAAACAATTTAAATACTTAGAAATGGAAGGCTAATCATGCTATATCCAAGCAATACTATGCTATTAACTGCATTAGAAGAATGTAAGAGTTCTCTATGTACTGATATAAAAATACTATCAAAATACCTTGGAGAAGGAAGTAATTTAGAGAACACTGTAAAATAAGGCACCACACACATATAAAATGGAGAAAACGGAAACATGCATATGAGTTTGCTTCCCTATGGAAGAAGGATGGCTTTGGGTACAGGATAGATGGAATATAAAGGTGAAAGGTTTTTCAACCTATATCACTTTATTCACTGTGGATTTAAATTAGAATATCTACTCAAATTTTAATTTAGATTTAAAATAATCTACAATAGCAACTTCTATATTATAGATTATTTAAAATAAGCTATAAACAGCACATTTTTTAAATCAAAGCAATTATTATCCATAACAGATAGTCCAAATCTATCCTGAATGGAGATGGGCAACAGATCAATTAACTTTTCAATTCTCTTTTCAGGTAGAATTGAACTCAACTGTATCCCCCTCCTTTAACATTTCAAGCATAAGGATTTCAAACAAACTTAGGCCAAGAGAGTATGAAAAGAACCACAGTAATCATCCTGTTCAACATTCTAATCAGTGCAGTAATCATTATAAAATCTATAGCAAGTTATCTCTCAGACTCCATTTGAATCCATTAAACACCCCCCCAACACAGCCTTATTAAACACACACACAGCCTTATTAATTCCATGAAGCCTAGTCTAACTTGGGATACTATAAAAATTGAAATGTGCTCCCCTATGGCATTATAGTACTATATATCCCTAGTTCTGTACTAAGACTAAACAGAATAAATGTTAGTTTCTTTCTTTAACATAGCATCCAACATAGCAATTCAAGGATTTCAACACAAGTCCTGGCTTACATATGAGTTTTCTCTCTTCTAGGATAAACTTTTTTAGTTCCCCTTCCTAGCCTGGGTACTCTCCTAATGATGTACCCTGGACTGTCCATAAAATAAGCATGTTAAATAAAACTACATGAAAGCACGTTGGAATCAATAGAGTTAAGCAAATAAAACTCAACAGCAATGTAACTCTAAAAATGTAAAAGTAGTGTGACCATAATTTTCCTAGTCTATTGTGGCCAACTCAAACAAGTGGGAGAACCACTTCCCACACTGTAAACACTGTAACTATTAATTCAACCTAAAAACCAATTAACTCATCTTGGCAGTCACATCAACTGAATCACATCTGCTTATAATCAACAAAAACTTCTAAAACATTCTTCCATGTTCTTCTTTAAGCCATGTTTTATCTTGCTAAATTTATTTGGTCCACTGTTCCAGTTGATTAAGAATTAAAAAAAAAAAGAATTCAGACTCCTTTAACGCATATCCATATAGTTCCTTTCACTTTGTTATATTCACTAATGTAATAATGTATTACCCACAGTCTTCATCCAAGTCAATATAAAAATATTTATCAGTTCAGGATTAATGAAAGAATCCTGAATCCTGCCATTATGTATACTTTTTCAGTTTGATATACTTTATCAATTAACATTCTTTGGGGTAATTGATATTATTATTATTCAGTTAATTTTGTCAACAAATTTGTCTTCAGACTATACTTACCGATGAATACATAAAGTATTTTTCTAATGTAAATAAAAACTGGCAAGTAAAAATTATCTAGTGGTAACTGAAAAATACTTTTATATAAAATTAAATTTTAGAAATTTAATTAGAATACACATATCCCTGCAAAGATTAAAGGGAACAAAGAGATCAGCCTGATAACAAGAATGTTTCAAATACAGTAAAAACTGAATTTTATAAATACAGGATGGCTTTGATAACTTATCCATAATAATAAATGTCACTGGAAAAACGCTTGGATTCCAGAGTTCAGAGGTGTTTTATATATTTTTTTCACATTCAAATTAGATTCTAGCCTTTTCATTATAAATAGTGTATGAACTGAAGATGAATGCAGGATTTTTACTACAGCAGGAAACCCACCAATATGCTACTCAGGAACCCAGCAACCACCACCGTACAGAGCTGCCCTGACCTGCAGTCTCCATCATGAGGCTGAACACTCGCAGCAGGGGGTGAGCAAAGGTAGTCCCAGTCAGATTCCACAGCAAAGCAGTAGGTGACTAATGGGTGCATATCTCCTGGACTGGAAAAGGGATGTCCATTTTCAAATTTTCAAGGAGGTAAGATGCTTTATTCTACGCATAGAAGTTTTTTCAAATGCACAAAGGCATAGCTTTAAGGATTGCTAATTACATACAGAAAAAGATATTATCAGGGAAAGACTAAAGGGTAGGTGCTATTTTCTTTTTCTCTTCCTATCAACGCTTGTCAGAAACATCCACCTCAAATTACTCGGGCAACATCAGCAGCACCTTCATGTTTCTGAAACAACAGAGCTCCCCAAACTGTATAACAGAACCATAATAGAGAGGGTTCAGCCACCTCTCCTACATGATACATCCTGTGGGAAGCACTGGTATTGTATGCTAGGCAAAATCCTTTCCTGACCTCTTCCATGAGCACAGACACAGGTTAAGGCTTTCTAACATGAAAATCGCAAATTTGGGGTTTCAAATATTCAGATTGGGTATGTCCAACCTATAAAGTCTATGTAAATATTTTTTAAAAACCTATAATCTGAAACATTTCTGGTCCCACATATTTTATATCACATATACTCATCCTATATTTGGGACAGTAAATATACTCATCTAAATTATAAATACCATGATTTTTTGACCATAAAATCCAGTGGCTAGGATGAAGCCGATGAGATACAAGCAAACATTCGTAACTTCCAGGCACCGTTAGGAGGGTACTGAAATGAACATTTTCTGACTCTTTCTTTCCTCTTTTCCTGCTGGCTGGAACTTGATACACCAGTTGGAGTTGTCACCCTGATCACGAAGATGCAAGATTAAAAGCTTCAGACTACACACTTTGGAGGAGCAATGCCAACAATGCCAACCTAGACAACCTACCTCTCTCCTTTAAGTGAGAAATAATATCCACATGTAAGACTACTTTTATTTGGGATTTATTAGTCATATGTAATAAACAGTAATATAGTACTAAGTCTTAACCAAGAAAAAGCCCAACGAGGTACCCAGCCAGAGGGAAAATGCCATAATACTATACCAGCATAGTACTTGCTGGTAGTTTATCTTAATTTATTCAAAAAAAAAATTCTTTCCATATGTTTTTTCATATGGAAAGTTCCTTTTTCAATGAACCTATCCCAATGCTGGATAAACACCTGAGTCTAAATGCTGGCAGTAGACTGAAAATAACATTGTTTTGGCAGATTGACTCCTATTACTCCACAATATTGCAAGGAAGATTTAAAATCCTCAAATATACAATAATGTTTTAACATATTTTATAATAAAATATATGTGATGAGTATATATATTTGTCATCTTTCCATTTTTGAGGCAAAATACCTGATAAACACAATTTAAAAGAGAAAAGGTTTATTTTGGCCCACTGTTTCAGAGGTTTCAGCCCATTGTCCACAACAGAAATGGCATGACAGAGTAAAGCTGCTTATCTCATGTCAGCCAGTAAGCAGAAAGAGGAGAATAGACCCAGAGAGGTACGGGCCAGGGACAGAGTCACACCCGCAGTGACCTGCTTCATTTAATTAGGCCCCATCTCCTCAATAAGCCCACTGAGCTATGAACTCAATAGATCCATTCCTGAAGTTAGTGCCCTTGTGAACTAATTTCTTTTTATGTACCACCTCTGAATATTGTTTCATTGAGGATCAAGCCCTCAATAGATGAGTCTTTGGGGATACTTCACATTTAAACTGGTAACAGTTCAGAACAGCAAAATCCCACTGCATTATGGACAAATGGATCCCAAGGTAGCGTCACTCAGCTGCTAAGTGAATGACTTTTACCCACATTTTCACTGGCCTCCCAGTTGAATTCAAACCTCAACAACCTTTACACACCATTACAGCACTGTCTTTGTGACAGGCTGGTGAATTTCAAAACCACAAATGGTAAATACATGGCTTCTGGGAGTTTCCTGGTCATACTGTAGCACATTCCACACATTTCATTTGTGTTCCTTTTTGTCTTGATCGAACTACAACTGAAATATGTTGCATATACATAAAAGTACAGTGTGTTTTGAACTAAGTGTTATACTGTAAAATGATCACTAGAATTAACCTAATTAACATATCCATCACTTCAAGTATTGGTGTGTGTATATATGTGGTAAGAATACAAGATCTACTATTTCTATCTGATGCGATTCACAGAGTTAAAATATCATTAAATAATATTATGTATTATTTAAGTCCCCCCACTAAAATGAAAGCTGCTTTAGTATAAGAACTTGGTTTTAGCTTGCTGCTTTAACCCTACACTAAAATAATGCTTAGCACTTGGAATGTTCTGTTATTTTTTTAAAGAATTAATGAATGAACTAAGGAACAAATTTCAGTTGTTATGAAACCATTTTTACTAGGATGAATATACTCTCTAATACCCTCTATTTTTGATCGCGCACAAAAAGTGTATTATGCAATTACAAAACTCCAGATAATCTCAACAACCACAGTGGAAACAGAAAACAGCCTATCAAAGATAGCCTATCTCGTCAATCAGTAAAGTGGCAGTGAGTGACTAAAGGGTCTCTGTGGTCATTCCTTCTCTGTGCACTGAAAAAGGGACATGATGTCATCTGTTACTACACTTCTGCTACTATCCAGGACCTCACCCTTGTAGGTTGTGTGTCTTGGTTTTTGGGTTTTTTGTTTGGTGGTTTTTGTTGGTTTTGGGGGGAAGGGTTTTGTTGGGTGTTTTTTGCTGTGTGATCAGTTTTTTTTTAATTTTATTAATACATATTTGCAGTACATAATTACAGTCATCATGGAAAGCTGGTTCATGTACATAACACATTTCAACTCTTTTTTCATCCCATCCCCCTCAAGGAAGTCCCTTAATCTCAGCGCCTCAAATTCTTCATGATGATAATCATACGCATCTAATGGGGGGGGGTCATTGTATTAAATGAGATGCTACAATAGAAGTGCTTTTACACATATTACATGTTTTATAATTCCTACTATCTCAGAAATACGTAGTCATTTTACTTAAGCAATTGCAAAAGACACAGAATAAAACAAATCTTAAAATGGTTTTCAAATTACAAAAAAATAATAGATGGATCCAGAACTGTGCTCTCCAACACAGTAGTCAGTAGCTACAATGGTTATTTAGCACTTCAAATGTGACTAGCCCAAGACATTTGTTCAAGTTTAAAATACAATCTGGATTTCAAATTCTCACTACAACAAAACAAAACATATTGCTAAATATTTTATATTGTTACCATTTGGATACATGATGTAAAATAAACCAGTAAGACAATTTTCATCAGTTTCATTTTATGTGCTTACATATGGCTACCAGAAAATTTTAGATTACACAGATGCTTACATAAGATTTCAGTTGGTCAGCACTGGTACAGGTATGTTTGTGGTATTCATATGTCCCCGGATGTCACAGAAGAACAGGGCTGTACCTCACCATGGAAAGAGGTTAAGGCCTCATTCACAGTGGCAGGTTCCACTGTATATAAGCATGAGGCAAAGTTCTGTGGTATACTGGGAGAGAAACTGAACCAAACACAATCCTTGCATATATTCAGCCCTTCCTATCTGTGGGTTCCACATCCACATTCAAACAAGTGCAGATAGAAAATATTCAGGAAAATAAGTTGTGTCTGTATTGAACATGGAGAGAATTTTTCTTTGTCATTATTCTCTAAGCAATATGGTATAACAATTATTTATACAGCACTTACATTGCATTAGGTATTATAAGTACTCTAGAGATGATTTAAAGCATACAGAAAGATATGTGTAGATTATATGCAAACATTAAGCCATTGTATTTTAGGAACTTGAGCATCCATGGATTTGGTACCCACAGGGGTCCTGCAGTCAATTCCACAGGGTCACAGAGGGACAATTCTATGTGCCTAGTGCTTTTCATTGAGAAGGTGAAGTGGCTTTTATTATCCACCCAGGCTCCCGAATGTTATGGACTGGAAAACAGACAGAGAGGTTAAGGTATAAAAGCAGAGAGATCATATAACTAAGAGCCTAACCTAGGTTTCTGCAATCCAAGTCCACAGTTAGTGCTCCATCACTACATTTCCCTGTTCTACGGTGTTACTCATTTGACTCTCTGTCTTCATTCACCCGCATCTTTAAAAAGAAAATCAAGTGCCTTGGAGTTATTCAACACAACTCTCTTGTATCCCTGAATGCTGTGATAAGTACATAAGGGAGAAAACCCGCAAGGGCTATTGGTCATTATCTTCCAAATATCTACATTAGGACCCTCTTGTTCATTGACAGCACAGGCTTTATGCACCAGAGTAAAAGGAACCATGAAAACAGCCTCTAATGACCCCCACCAATAACATAAGCACATCAAAAGCAAATGTGAACCAGTTATCATAAACAGCAGCCTGAGCAGTCTCTGCTGCAACTCACAAATCAGAGATGTCTATGGAGGAAGAATTGAAAGAGGAAGAGAAACCTCCTGAGCCATTCTGAGAAGTTCACGTTGTGATCAAGACACATCTACTCCTGGCCCAGCCACTCATCAAGGACTGAGAAAAATCAAGAGGTGCTGCAAACGAGCCTCCTTGGAGTATGGAATAAAGCACAGAATGGGAAGACCAACACGCACTGTGCCATCTTATGGACCTGCAAAATATCAAACATCAATCAGGAGCCATCAGGCAAAGATTCCAGCTACTGCTTTCCTAAGAGTAATTCTAGTGGACAAGGTAGTTAATTAGGGGACTGAAACCAACAATATGCTTTTCCCTTGACCACCCTTAATTTATGAATAATTGAATAATTATTAGTAATAGTTAACACTTGTAGACCATTTATTATCTTATTAAGTACCTCTGTATATGAATTATGCTAGTATCAACAGCTCCCTGTGAGAAAGTATCTTTGTTTTCCAAATGAAGAATCCAATACCCAAAGAAGATAGTGGTCCTGTTCACAAAATTTGGGAGCAGAGCCAAATAGATATACCCAACATGCTTTTATGTCCTACCCTTGGGCTCTTTTCTTGATCTCATGAAGTCATACTCTGTATATGCAGGTAAGTACACAGTACCAACAGAGCCTAGCAAAGTCAAGCACATGATTAAATCAGGACTGAGAGGTGAGTAAATGCCCTCTTTTACTCATTTACCTTCAAAATACCTTTCCATCATGCTGGTTCATGCCATTGGGCTTCTGCACAAACTGTTCTTTCTACCTAGAAATCCCTTCCATCCTTTAGAACCTAACTTACATGAAAACTAAAAACTCTTTCTCCTGAGGCTTTCCAGATTAAGTCATTTCATCTTCCGTGCCACTTCTGCACCTCAAAAATACATCTACCATTTGCTTTTGCAGCTTTCTCCTGACCAGAATGCAGATTTCTAAATAGTGATCTGTCATCTTACACTTCCACGTTAAGTATGATGTTTACAGTTGGAAATTCCTCTATAGTAGAAAAAAATCCACTATTTACTATTTTTTTCCTGAACAGTAACTTGTCATAACCATGGAGCAAAGTTTCTTTCAGTACATAACTGAGTAAGGAGGAGGGAACAGACACAGTCTTAGAATTCCAAGATAGATTGTGTGTTGTCCAAATAATACACTCATGGCCAGGCACAGAAAGGCCTGAAGAAATAGCAAAGGATTTCTTTGTTGAGCTGCAGCATGAATAGCTCTCTTTTGCAGATGATGTTATCAGGCAGGAAGAACTTTATGCCTCAGTACCATCTGCTAGTTCAAGGCAAAGTTTCCTATGCTGAAGCCATATTTGAAAGAAACAGTGATTTTCTGTTCATCACAAAGTATTTGGAAAGAATGGCAGACGATAACCATGTGACTGTCTGAAAGCTCAAACATGCCGGCTAGTTTTATGATGGGTGAGAAATGACTACCTGCAAAGGGAGGGGAGAAGAGGAAGTCAAGGGGCTTAAAGAAGAGTAAAGAACAGCTACTGAGCCAACAGCTAACACTACTGCTCTGCCGTGGCCTGTCCTATAAGAAGGAAAGACACAGTAAACTGCAAAGCAAGATAACTATTTTCAAGTGCCTAACTAAATATTTCTGTAACAAATAATGAAATTCTGGTTGGTACACAAAACAGAAATTTAACTGTAATAACTTTGAAAATAATTTATCTTTAAAAATTCAATCATGTTGGCCGGTGAGATGGCTTAGCGGCATAAGCGCCTGCCTGGCAAACGCAAGGGCCTGAGTTCGACTCCCGGAACCCACATACGAAAAAAGGGCCGGTGATATCGCTCAGCAGCACGGGCGCCTGCTGGCGCGTGAGGTCCTGAGGTCGACCCCCAGTACTCACAAAAAAAAAAAAAAAAAAATTCAATCATGTTGATTATAATGCATTTATACCTATGAATTTAAGAACATAAATTGCAAGGATCACATTATTTCCTTAAAATGAAAAATCATTTTATACTTATTTCCTCCTTTAACCTTACAAAATTTAGCTGGCAAACATGCTTTACTACTCCTAAGACTTCACTGCAAAATCAAGGATTTACGAAGATTAGACAGATAAAAATCCTCTTCAAGATTAAAAATAAAAGAAGTGAACACCTTACTGAGGAGACATCAATATTTGCATTCTATTTTCTTACTCTGTAGCAATCCTGAATTCATGTATAGAATATGCTTATAAGCAAAGGCAAATTTTTGCCACATTTGCTCATCAAATGTGGTAAAAGAAGAAGAAAGATACATGTTGAATTTCCCAGTAAGAGGGACAAGCAAACGGGAGTTTGTCAGCTACAGAGTGAGCATCAACTAATTTACAAGGACACAATAAACACACCAAAAGGTATTTTAAAATAAAGCCTACTTCTATGGCTAGTTTAATATAATGGCTCTTCTACACTACACAACTGAGTCTAAGTAATAAGTTATGCCCTCCTTTCACATCTGCTAGAGTTGTCAAAATAAACATAGGATTCTCAGATGAATTTAAAGTCAGGTAAGCGATAGATAATTTTTAGTTTATATATATTTTATCATCACACGAAACAAATTTTGAGCATATGTCCCCTGCAAATTTAGAACTAAAAAAACTCATTATTTGTCTACAATTCAATTATAACTGGGTGTCCTATATTTGTATTTGCTTTGTATTTTCTGACCCTTACCCTATGTCTCTGACAACATTTTCCTTTTGTTCTCTGAATTGTCTTAATTTTTCTCTGCCCATTACCTTTGTCTGTTTGGACTTAAAAGTCTCATTGTTCCAATCACCTCTAATTCCTTACCTTAATGCTGCATGAAAAGGAAACTGAAAGGAAATTTCCATAGCCAAACTCAACATGCTATGCAAGAATAAAACCAGACAAATAATGAGATGCCATTAAGAGGAACATATGATTACTTTTAAAGAATGAAGAACCTAACCTAAACCTGACTAATTACAATCACCCAAAAAGCTTTGTAAAAAAAGTGTTGGGGTTGGACACACATGTGTAAATACCACATTGTTTTTCTGGTGTGAGAAACAGTGTAAATAAGGACCAAAATGTATAATAGATATTGTGAAATAGGAAGGAAATGTTCAAATGGGAAGGGGAACTAGAGAGGGGGAAGTGGGAAGGAAGGGAGGTAGGGAGGGAGGGAGGGAAGGAGGGAGGGAGGGAGGGAAAAGGAAAATTGAGAAAAGGAGGAAAAATGGAAACAAAACTTTTGTAAATAAGGAGGGGAAGAGAGATGGAAGGGAGGGTGGAAAATGGGGAAAAGAAAAGAATCAAGTTATATTGTATACAGGTACAAATTCCCTATGGTGAATGTGATCATTATATATATAACTAAAATGTACCAATAAACTTAATTTTAAAAAAAGTGTTGGGGGAAGGGACTAATGATCTACAGCAAAGTTCAACCTCTCCAAGATCCAGAATTCAGATACCTGGAAAATAACAACTAGGCAAAGAGAATAAAAGAAGTACACTGCTGGGAATCAGAAAGGAACTGACAGGAAAATTAGAAGCTGCAGAGAAATTTAAAAATAAAGAATGGAACATTGTGGTCTGGAAGTTCATCCTGACTCTGGTGAAGGAGAAGCTGCCTCTGCAGAGGCAAGGTAACCACCCTAGTCCAGCAGCTCCAGGGAGAAACAGCAGCCCAGGCCAGCATCATGGGCCCCAGGAGGAGCCCACACCTGTTGTGAACTGCAAAAGCAGTACAGGATTTTGCCTCGAGGTGACACCTTCAATACATGATGCAACAGCCAGAGAGGGAATCCAGGGAGGTGCCTGTCATACTGCCAGAAAGTGCTTAATCAGGCACCATTTTAGAAGGTCTTGATTATTTAAGACTGGCACTCAGAACAACTGAAAAACAACTTCACTTCAGGGTTCCCAGTAAAATCTTCCCACAGTGACTAGATGAGAAACAGCCAGGGGAGACAGTCCTGAATGGACAAGGAGCAGGCTACACAAAGAACCCTTGAAAAGTTGAAGCTCAGGCTGGGAAGGCTACAGGCCTAACCCTCCGTGAAGCCAGGCCAGGCTTATATTTCAAAGAGAAATAAAAGTTGGGTCTAAAAGTGTTGGCTGCAAGTATTTAAACCCTTGTCCTGCTGCCTACACCCAGCACAGAGCTGAGGTTGGATTCCAGTGTGAGCAAGGACACATGGTAGGTTGCACAGCTGCCACAACATGGGGTAAACAGGGGCTGGCCTCTGGAAAAGGGGGGCACCTCTCAAACCCACACGCTATAAAGCTAGGCAAAGAAAACCATGACTTGCTAGGTTCCAAAATATGGAAAACTTTTTCCTCCTTTTTCTGATTTTGGACTTATTTTCTTTTTCTTTTTTTCTGCCTTTTTTCTTCCCTGGTTTATTGAGGTTTGAGGAATTGTCCTTTTTCTTTCTTTTTTCTTTAAATTTGTTCTTATTAACTTTTCTTTTGTATTTTCCATATTTTTTCTTTTTTAATTTCCATTAGTCTTCCTTTTCCTGTTTGTTCTTTTTCTGTTATCTTTAAACATTTATATAAATATCCTTTTTCTCCTTAATAAGATACTTTGTCTCACTTTTCTTGCTTCCTTCTCATCTCCCATTGTTAAATTTTTCTTCATGCAGTCTCCTATTCCTAACCCCCTATATCTTTACTGGTACAGCATTAAGATTAATCTTTAGATAGTTAACTATATGTTATTAATACTGAATTCTGTTGTTACTGGAAGTATAGATGTAGTATTTAGTAGATACTGACTGTATGTCAATATTTGATATGCCTTTGCATTTACGCTACAATTATAGTTATTTTTTTTGATGTTTAAGGATCATGACAGGTTCTTGATACATTATAGGTTCTTATGGTATGTCAATATCCAATTTGTCTTGGATGATATTGTTGATTTAATTGCTATTGCCAGGGTTGCATAGTTGCTATTATTAATAGGTTTTCTCTGTAGGCCAATATCCAGATTAACATTGTGTCCTTAACAATGCTGTAGTTCATTCTCAGGGAACTGGGTACTGAGCCAATTACACTACAACCCCTGCCAAATCAACAGAGATGGTCAGATCCTGGAATACAGGCGAAGGACTAGAGTGAACCCTGCTCAGAGATATCACTGAAAAGGAGACACTAACTATAGAGATCTCCATACATCAACACAGTCTTTCTACTGTAAGTGTCCACAGACCCCAGAAGAAAACAAAAACAATAGAAACATGGAAACACAAGGTAACAGAATGGCTCCCCAAAACTCATGATTCTACCAAAGCAGATTTGAGAGATTATCAAGAGAGAGGAAAGCAAAAGCCACACAGCTGAATTATTTTAAAGGATAACACAGGTGATAAAAAAAGATCAGTAAGGTGCTCAGTAGGCTCACAGTAGATATAATTAAGCAGGTCATGGATGCAATAAAACAAGGAGTTTACAGAAGACACCAATAAAAAGCTAGCAGGCTAAAGAAAATGGTACAAAACACAAATAACCAGTTTAGCAAAGAATTAAGGGTCCATATAAACATTCCAAACATAAAACCATGAGATTAAAAATTATGGTGAGCTGGGCCGGTGAGATAGCTCAGCAGCATAAGCACCCGCCTGGCAAGCGCAAGGTCCTGAGTTCGACTCCCAGTACCCACATACAAAGGAAAAAAGGGCCAGTGATATTGCTCAGTGGCACAAACACCTGCTCGCAAGCATGAGGTCCTGAGTTCGACCCCCAGTACCCACAAAAAAAAAATAATAATAATTATGGTGAGCTGTGTGTGGTGACACATGCCTGTAATACCAGTGCTCAGGAGGCTGAGGCAGGAGGATCACTGCAAGTTCAAGGCCAGCCTGGGCTACATAAAGAACTCCAGGCCAGCCTAAACTACAGTGAGACCCTATCTCAAAACAAAAACAAAAACAAAACAAAATTATAGTAAAAGTATGGGCAAAAGAAGTGACCAATGTGAGCAGAGAATGTCAGAATTAGAACATAGGGCTGCTGAAAAACACCAGTTATTCAGAGCGTAGGGAACCACAACAGATTATGTCAAAGCTCAGGGCATCTGAGGATGTGTTAAGGAGATGAAACCACTGTCTAGCACAGGGGCAGAGCAGGATACACTTCTGTAAACATGACTTAGCATAGGCATATGGATAAGCACACAAGCATATAAATATGTTATAAGAACATGTATAAGAGTTAACTAATAAAGATGCAGGCTGATCATTCGCTCTTGCTCTGCTCTTGGTTGCTTGTTGCTGTGCTGATATTTGCCTCTGCATGCTTTCTTTAGGGAGCTCTCAAGCAAATTTACCCTTTCAGGTTCCTCAACACTGACACAGACATACCTTAAAAACAATAAGGGAACATGAAAAATGGATCCAACGCTACTAGATAATACAAAGAAGACTAAGATTAACTGAAATAAGTGAAAAATTCAAGACAGCACAAAGGGTATAAAAAATTTCTTTACAGAAATGATAGCAGGAAATTTTCCAAATTTAGGGAAAGAATTAAACATACAGATAAGTGATGCATATAGAACCCCAAACAGCCACAATCATAAAAGAACTTCATAACACATCATAGTCAAAATCCTTGAAGTCAAACACAAGAACAGAATCTTAAAAGTGGACAGAGAAAAGCACTGAGTCACTTGTGAAGGTAAACCCATTAGAAAAACTGGAGGCTTCTCGAAACTTGTCTTAAAGGCCAAGAGAGCCTAAAAGCAGTCAGAAAAGGCAAAGAAGATAACTACAAATTGTTTAAGGAAACAATTCAACAGCAGAGATAACAACTATAAACATATGCACCAAACACCAGTATGCTCAACTTTATAAAACTCTCCTGGATACAAAACGTGAGATAAACATTGACGCAATTACAATGGGGGGCCTCAATACCCCAATGCCACAAATAGACAGATCAAGTACACAAAATATCAACAAAGAAATATCAGAGTTGAATCAAAGTTTCGAACAAATGGATTTAATAATTATCTACAGAGTTTTCCATACAACAACAAAATACACATTCTTCTCAGCATTACATAGGACTTTCTCTAAGGAAACAATTAACAGAGTGAAGAAGCGATTTACAAAATGAAAAAAATTGCCACATATTCATTAGACAGAGGACTAATACAGTATCTAGAATAAAGAACTCAAAAAATTAGACTTCCCCCCAAATAAAAGACCCAATCAAAAAATGGGCAACTGATGTGAACAGACAATTCTCAGAAGCAAAAATATAAATGACCAAAAATACATGAAAAAATATGTTCATTCTCTACGGCCACTAGAGAAGTGAAAATTAAAATAACACTTAGATTTCACCTTACTCCAAAAAGAATGACTATAGACAAGAAATCCAATAGTAACAAATGCTTAATAGGCTGTAGGAAAACAGGAACACTCCTACATTGCTGGTGGGAATGTAAACTAGTACAACCATTATGGAAATCAAAATGGAGATTCTTCAAAAACTAAATCTATAAATTACATTTGACTCAGCTATTACCCTACTACATCTCTTACTGAAAGAGTGAAAGACATCACATTGCAGTGATACACACACACCCATGTTTACTGCAGCACAGTTCACAATATCTAAATCTTCATAGCAAGCTATATGTCTATCAGTAGATAAATGGATTAAGAAAATGTTAGTTACTCCTCTACCTTAAAAAGAAGGATAAACTCGAGTCCCCTGTAGGAAAATAGATGCACCTTGATACAATAATATTAAGTAAAATGGATCATAACCACAAACTTTAACATTGCATGGTTTCTCTTATATCAGAAACCCAAGATATAAATAAAAAGCAAAATGTAAGATAGATAATAGTAAACGGGAGATATGTCTTTCTCAATTGAAAAGGGACCAACAGATTGGGTGGGAGAGGATTATAAAAAAGAATTAAGATGTGTTATGTGCATGCACAAAAGCCCCACAAGGAATGTGATCATTATGTACTACAAACATGTATTAATAAAAAATTTAAAATAAGGCAAAACATAAATAAAAAATAAAAAGTGTTCAGGTACTGAAAACCTACACCATACCTACTATTTCAGAATTCTGAATACAGTATCCTGGAAAGCTATACAGTTTTACAGTTCCTAAGGGACTCTGATACTCCAGGATTCCCTGGAGACTTAAGATTTAAGAAATCTACTCAACTAAATCAAAGTTAAAGAGGAATAAATGAATAGAACTAATCTAGACTAATTTAAACAGCATAATCCATTGTTATAATTCCTAAATTTATTTTTTTAATTAACCTAAAATGGTTACATACGCATGATTATAGAAGACAACAAAAGCCAATTTTTAAATCAGGCTTTTACTGATGAAAAAAAGGAACATGAGCAGATGGATGTTCTAGTTTGTATAATTTTGAGTCATATTTTAAGAAAAAAAAGCACTTTTTAAGAGTCTTAATGTTTTGTCTACTTGGAAAGCATATAACCTAAAAATGCTAACACCTAAAGCAAATTTCTCTTTAGAAATAATTATAAAGGATTATCATTTCAATGGAATGGAGACTGAAATAAGGAGTATCTATTTCATCAAGAGTAAGACTGAGCATAGTAAGCCAATATCCAGAGAATGAGATATCACATGCAAGCCAACATGACCTTGCCTGAATATTGCAGAAGGGGGACAGTAAACTTTTGTGGTGACTTTTCCTGAAACCTACAAGAAAACCATTTTGTAACAGAATACTGGCCATGACCTAAGAAATGAATTCAATTAAATATGAAAAGGCTCTCATCACCGATATAGCACAATTCTCTAAAGACAACAAAAACCACAGGGACGGAAGGATCACTGCATACTATCACTGATGGTAATCAGGTGTTCCACACACTGCTACCCACACTGGTCTAAATAGAATGCCTACACTCTACCACACACATGTGAATGAGGCTACTAAACAGTGAAATACTGTGCAACTCAGCCTATGGCACAGCCATTTTGGCCCTAAACCCCTGACTACTGATAGAAGGCATGCCTCTGACTCTGTCCCATTTGCTGCTCACTGACTAGCAGACACAGAGCTAAGTCAGCTTGAAGAAGGACAAGTCCTTACCTTCCATTAGATTTAAAAGTATGATGTGTTCCATTTCATAGGAGAAAACTCAAATTCATAAAACAGATGTCCAACAAAGCTCAAAAGGGATTCAGGAAGCTAAAATCTGACAGAGAATCTAGTACTATGTGAATAAATAGAACAGAAAAACTTAAATATTTTGTGCTAAATTGGATCTGAATTTTTTTCACACTAGAAAACATTATTCCAGCATTAGTTTCTTTCTAAATTTTTCCTGCAGGGAATTCTACTAGCAAAGTCCATTTATCCTATGAAGATATCCACTTATATTGTTAAATTATAGAATCACTTAATTATTTTTGTAGCAAAGAATAAATATACTCTCATGGTTTCTTGAAGAGCTATCTGAAATCCTGAGTATTATAAATCCCTGAAATATACCTGGATATCACTGAAATTCAGTTATAAGGTAAGGTGTGAAAACAATTATAACTTCAATAGACAAATTAAAGTAATACATTAAATATTACAAATATTATTTAGTACCAAAAAAGTTTGTATATTGTAAGGAATTACATGAAATAGATAAAATGTCCAGATTTAAGTAAATTTTACATAATCCAAAGAGTTTTATGTGAGTTTTTGGATTTATCACATTTTCCCAAACATTAGCCAAACTTTGCCTCTCATAATCGCAAGGATTCTACAGTGGCAAACTCTTTGGGTTATGGTTTTGAGGGATCCTTCCTTGTAAAAATTCCTGCAGTAAGTTAATATATAAACCCTTCAAAACCTTAAAGTAGGGCCGGTGAGATGGCTCAGTGGCGTAAGCGCCTGCCTTGCAAGCGCGAGGGCCTGAGTTCGACTCCCGGATCCCACATACGAAAAAGGGGCCGGTGATATCGCTCAGCAGCACAGGCGCCTGTTGGCGCGCGAGGTCCTGAGGTCGACCCCCCGGTACCCACAAAAAAAAAAAAAAAACCTTAAAGTATATAGTAGTTTAGTATTAGTTTGCTAAGCTGCCAACCTGCTCCAAAAAATGGGCACATCAAATAATAATTTTCAGCATTATGTGGCAATTAAGCAGAGCAAATGAAAAAGGAAAGAAAGAAGAAGGAGAGAAGGGAGTCTGATGGTTGGAGAAAGGAGGGAAGCAATAAGAGGGGAGAGAGATGAGAACGCATCACATTAAAAATGAAATTTCTAGTCTCCAAAGGAAAATAAACCAACAAAGTGACACATGGATGTTCTGGCAGTAGATCACGTCACTCAACAGTCCTTAGGTACCAAAAAATTACTTATTACCTATGGCAAATGGTACCTATAAATTCATTTCTTAATAATGTTCTTATGTTACAAGTACAATTTTAATTAAAATCTAGTAGGTTATAATTAAGTCAAACATAACTTTTCTAGGAAAAAGATGCATTTTATACTACATACACACAAAGCACAGAAATTTATCTGCACATTATTGTTTAAACCTGAAACTTTACACATTGCTACTCTATTACTATATTGTCCTACAGTTTTCTAAATGTGTAGAAACAAAAAACCTTAAATCAGTAACTTCCTCAACTTTTATCTAAAAGAACTATGCTATGATTTAATGTTTATCCAAGCACCCAGTAAGTAATTCAACAACTCAGCAAGTATTTGAAGAAAACCTGGTACACATCAAATACTCTGACAGAGATGAGAGAGACAAAAAAGAAATTTAATCTCATATAACAATTTAGTGAAACAGTATTTTGAGAAAAATCTATCTTCATCTTGTAACACACTGCAAAATAAACTGAGATACTTTAAAAGGAGTGCTCAAATAGTTATGATTGAAGAAAGATTTTTTTTTTTTATTGCTGTGATCTTGGTTTGCAAAATACTACACTTCAGCCAAAACCCATGGCTGCCAAAAATCAGATGACTAATTTAAAGCACACTCAGTTGTATATATATAAACAGAGAAGTGTTTGCATGCATTTGCAGGTGCGCGCGCACACACACACACGCACACACACACACACACGCTTACATGCTCCCTCCCCTGGGGTGGGTACTGCATACTTCACAGGACACATCTTTCCAAACAATGTGCCTCAAGTCATCAAAAGGACATTTTTAAACCTATTTTTAGATAACCATTCAAAAATTTCACATACTACAATCACTTAAACATCATCTATGTCTTCCTCCATAAACTTTCTTAAGTAATTGTTATTTTGGGGGAAAAAAAAAAAAAGACTGGATGCAGAGTACTCCCCACTCCCCACCACTCCAAGAAGCAGCTATGCGGTGCTACACAAAATCTCAGCTCCCTGACCGCTAGCTAAATCACCTGGCAAGATTAGTCACAACTTGTTCATCATCAAAAGTTTTTGTCTTAAGCTTTAATCAAACATCTTTTCAACACAGATATATGTGTCTATTTAATGAAAAAAATAAAATCCAAATCAACTAATTTCTCTAAAATCATGTTTGTGCCTCAAAAGTAGAGTAAGCTTAAAATTAGGAACCACTAGAAAGTAAAATATATTTTTCTAAAATTCAAAAAAAGTTGTTTTGCATACACGTATAAATTATTTAGTTTTGTTATTATCTTGTTTTTGCTCTTTGTATTTTTTGCCTATTAATACAGAAAGTAGTATTGGTAAGCATTACTATGTTTTATGTTATTGCTGCTATTATTAGCTTCTTAGTGTTCCTAAACTGACTTTAATTATGTGAATTTTATCAACTGCATTTCTTAATCTACCTATGATTACTTTTATTATATCAGTTAACCAAAGTTGGACTCCTGAAGGAATTTAATGTTACAAAAATGTTTGTCTCTAAAGCAAATAATTAATGTAAATTAATTAAAAGTAACTTATAGAAGCCTTCAGAATATACATTTTTAAATGTTTTAACTTATAAGTGTAATACCTATATGATGTGAATTTCTAAATTTAAAATTATTGAATTAAATGAAAATTCAAACCTCAGTGTCTCAAAATGTTACTAGTTAAAAATTTTTAATAGTCTGTTTTAAAGCACATTCTTAAGAATATAGATAACCTTAATATTTTTTAAATCAAGTTTCTGAATTCACAATGAGTCACAATGCCCTTTAGAATGTTTATATCTAAATAGATTTTTTTTAACTTTTTATGGATTTTTTTTTAATACTAAAACAGGTGATTTTTCTTCTTAATCTAGAACATTTTCAGGTAATACTAACACGTAAGTTTTGCCATTAATTAGACATCACAGTGAGGATTAGACCAAATTTAAACTTACACACTCTAATTTTTTTACGCAGCCTAAATATCTTATTTACAAATAAAAATTATCAAGCTAAGCAAAGTTTCCAACCAAATCCTATTATCCCATAATCAATCCATATTAGAAGATTTTTTTTAATTATGAACTATTTTAAATGTATCAGAATGAACTCAAGGTCGTGAAATGAATAGCTGCAAATAAAGTATCTCACATAAGCTGCACAATCACTTTTTATTTCAAGTACATGATATTCATCAACATTATATTGTATTTGAGACCAATGGAGCAAAAGATATTGAAAATGTATCAGTTTTCAAAATTTACAGTAAAAACAAAGAAATCTGATAACAGATAATACTAGTCCAAAGGATTATTAAAAAGAATTTTCATTGCATAGGAATGAGTCCCCAGATGGTAAATGGTATTCTTAAACAAAAATTAAAATCCTTGAAAAAGTAATGTTTTTTAATATTTGTAACACTATTTCTTTTGCAGAGAAACAAACAACTACTGGGGATAAAATTCAGATTGGTCAAAGAAAACTGGGACCTATCAAGAAGATACAATATAAACAGGGCCTGTGTTTATATATACTCCCTGAGAGGAACACGTAAAGGCTTTGACGTCGACAGCTTATTCTGAAAACACTGTAATTCAAGTGACACAGAGCACTCTTCCAAAGAAGCCTTTCCGTTTAGATGTTTGTTTGAATTTCACATTAAATTATGTTACAATAGTCACTACAGTAAAATCCAAGCTGCCTCTGTCCCATATTTTTTAGTTTTAATATGAAGAATTCATATCACAGCATCATTTGTTATTATCTCCTACCACAGCACACTAATGGTACAGAAAGAGCTCATGAGTTTATGACCCAAAAGAAAAATTTCTTTACAATACTGAGAATACTGTATTTTCACCTTTCAGATTCACTGGTTAGTTACTATCTTCAAAAGTTGACTAACAACTGACACAGGAGCTCCAAAAGGAACTACCTCAGTATTACAGGGCTTGCATGAATATATATTAACATATTCAGACAAGCTTTATGGATTCAAATCAATACTTCAAGTTGGGAAAATGAGGTTAAAACAAGTCAGGATGTTTAGTTATCATTTGTATCCTAAAACTGTAGAAGATTTAAATGTACAAATACAATAAATACATATTCTTGATATGAGAGTGTTCAATGTTCAATTTGCTTCATTAAATGAAATGTGAATATATTTGTTAAAAAGGACAAGATGATAGATTTATAGAAGAATACCTATTATGAGTTGTGCTGCTATAAACACGGATATGCATGTATCCATAATGTGTTGTCTTTTCAATTCTTTCAGAAAGATACATAGAAGGAGAATAGCTGGGTCATAATAGCTAAATCTTGGAATTGGCCTATATATCCACCAACATGGTATTTATTATATACAATGGACTACTACTGTGCCATAGAGGACAAACTTGAGTTGTCTGTAGGAAAATGGATGCACCTTGAGACCATAATGTTAAGTGAAATAAATCAGACACCCAAGATTAAATATCACATGGTTTCTCTTATATGAGAAACTCAAAATATAAATAAATTAAAGAGCAAAATAAAAAATAGGTAATAGGAAACAGGGAGAGCTTTTGTGAAAGGGAAAGTGACCCAGAGATAGAGGTAGGGAAGAGGGAGAGGGAAGGGGGATGAAAAACTTAAGCTGTGTTATGTACGTGAACTAAGTCACCATGATGAATGTAATCATTATGTACTGCAAATGTACTAATAAACATAAAAAATTATAAAAAATAAGAGCTGAAATTTAGACTTAAAAGATAATGTATTTAAGGAATATTTATATCCTTTTTATATAACTGACTTTCTAAATACTCTGATGTTTTGCCATGTCTTATTTTACAGAAAAGGCCTAAATTCTTTCCTCAGACTCCCTACAGATACCAAACCCTCAGGTTTGCACCTTGAGTTGCAGGGTGGAAGGCACGGCCACTCCACAACTCCACAGACACCTCTTACCTCTAGTAAATGTTAGTGACAGCTCCTCTATATATATACAGGCGGGAATACTCTGAGCCACTGCTGATCAGCTTCTGTTAAGCATATTTTTCGGAGTTCTCTGAGCTACAATAATTTTTAATTTTAACCGATATACAAAATCATAAAAACTATACATATTAATGGGGTAACATGTTCTGTTTCCATACATGTACATACACTGCATACTGTTATGTGAAACATTTATTTCCTCCACATTTATCATTTCTTTATGGTAAACATTTTCAAATTTCTTTCAGCTTTCTGACATGTACAGTACATTATCACTGTCTACAGTCACCCCACCAGGCAAGACCACACCCAGACTTCTCGCTCCTATCTCACTGTAACTCAGTATCCACTAACTCTACAAACCCCTCAACCCTACCTTACCCTACCAACCCTACCCACCCCCCCATAACCACTGCTGTGCTTTCAACTTCTCTGAGATCAACTTTTCCAAATTGCTCACAGAAGTGAGATCGCAGGATATTTTGTCTTTCTGTGTCTGGCTTACTGAATGTAACAATTTTTTTTCTTTTGCATATCTGAATTGCATTTGTGTACATGTACCGCATTTTGTCTATCCATTCATCAGTTGATGGATACTTAGGTCGTTTCTACTTTTTGCCTACTGTGAATAATAACGCTGTAATGAATTTAGACTCCTTGAGTCCCTATGTGACAACACAATTTGGCACTACACCAAACTCAGAACTTTAATTCTTGGTCTAGATGCTCTGTGTTAATTTATGTTACAATTTGAAGCAACCCTGATTCATATGTCCTGAAAAAAAAAAAAAACTGGCTAAAGATTGAAAAGTTATTGAACAGCACTCCTGTACTAACTCTTTACGGGTGACTAGTTTTTTTTTCTTCTAGTGCTGATTAGCAATTATATATACTGTATTTGCAGATTAGGAGAAATGAAGAAAAATGTAAATTAATTGAAAACTGTTTGAAAACATAAGTGGTTATTAATCACACAATATTGCTTCTGCACAACAGAATTCATTTTCTCTTTTTTTTGTTGTTGTTGTTGTTTTTAAGGCAGAGTCTCACTATGCAGTGCAGGCTGGTCTTGAACTCACTATACAGCCCAGGCTGACCTCGAACTCAGGGACATCCTCCTGCCTCAGTCTCCTGAGTGCTGGGATTACAGGCATGCACCACCATGGTTAGTTTCTGTTTTGCTTTGTTTTGTTTTTTGAGACAGGGTCTAGCTATGCAATTCAGACTGTCCTTGTACTCATTATGTAGCCCAGGCTGGTGTCAAACTCCAGGTGATTCTCTAACCTCAGTCTCCCAAGTGCTGCGATTATTATTTTTTTTTTAAGAGAAAGTGGTTCTCTAGGGAGACTCAGGCTGCATAGTTTTCTCAGTATATTCATATAGTCCAGAGAAGAAAAAGCCTGAGATTGACAGATTGTGATCCCAAAATGATATTTTTCCTACCTAAAATGTTAAACTTGTTTAAAAAACCAACATCATTTGACAAAATGTCCTTCACAATCTAATACTTCTCTAAATATTATTAAAAGCACATTGAATCAAGTTGAACTTGCTGCCCTTTTACTAATAACTTCTTATAATTTTAGATATTCTCTCCAACTAAAATGTTAGTTATTCATATGTATGTATCACATCCCATGTCCAGGAAATTTTAAGTTCTATTTGCTGAAAATTTCCAGGCCTTATTCCTTTTCATATTGCCTGTAGGTTCTCTAATAAATGAATTTCTTACTGTTTTTGGTGTTATGCATCTAACAGAACACAGAAAGGGTCAGGCTGAAAATAAAATAAAATTATGAGAGGCTGAAGAGAAAGGAAAAAAATTTGTTGCCATCATTCATATTAAGACTCCAATAAACATTATATATGTAATATATGTAATTATATATATGTAATATATAATGTTTATTAAGTTTGTATATATATGAGAGTCTATATATACAGATTCTGTATATACATTAATATGGAATAATATATATATGGCAATAACTACAGATGTAAAACAAAGCAAATGCAATCTGACAACTTATTTTAAACAAAACATATTCAGTATAAAGGACAATGACTGTGTAAAAGAACAATATTTTTGAGATGTTTTCCCAATACCAAAATTAAAAATCTACTGTAGGTATGATCTACATGAACTTCAGTATTCATGCCTCTACTGGCAGTTTTTAAACAGGCAAGACATATCAAATCATTTGTACTCTCTTAAAATAGTGTATAAAATGACACACACACAGGGACACAGGGCAAATGTGTCTTAATCTCCAAGGAAGGAGGGATTTGCATCTGTTTACTAACCTTTCCCTTTGCAGTTTTCACAGTTGTATTAAGCCACTGTCTTTCAGACCTAGGAAGAACTGAGTTCATTCTATTATTTATTTTTATACCACCAAAGCCATTGGGGTTAAAAAGAAAAAGACATAGTAGCAACCATCTATGTTCCTGAAACTAATCTTCAACTGATCTGGTGGTGGGAGGAAACAATCATAAAAAAAAATAAATAAAAGCACCAAAGTTTAACGAATTTTATAAGTGCATTGATGCTGAACAGACTTGTTTTTTTACTTAGCGCAAAGTAAAATGAATGCCTAAGGTTTTTCTTATTTCAGGGGAAAAAATGTAAAGGTCCTTAAGGGAAAAATAGCCAAGAAAGCTTTAGATAGTTTCAGAGCAACATTTCTATGAAGTCGAGTAAGAAAAAAAATTGTCATTTTTCCTCCTAAATGGAGAATCACAGACTATAATCTTAGGAAATTTTGACAAAACCAATGTAGAATTTTTCCTATTTATTGAATGTTCTGCTTATGCACCTGCATGACAATCTGAATCCAGTAATATATTAAAATTATTGCGGCCCTAAATAACAGTTATTTTATTGAAAAGGCACATAACACTTAAGAGATGGCATATATGAAAGATGTCAGGAGGAAAAAAAAACATAATTAAAGACAACAGAAAATGTGAATTGAAATGCAAAAGTAGAGAAGAAACTGAAATACTATTTTAATGAAGTTACACTTCTTTTTAATTGTTTAGAAGTACAAATAGAAAAAGACTGTTAGCTTGGTACAAGTAATCATGAAAATAACCTTAGAAATACAGTAAAGGTATATGGTGGAGGCAGTGCTTCTGAATTCTCAGAATTCATTTGGAGTTTCACAGGAAAAAAACATCTTTGAAACTTTTGAAAATCATGAAGAAGAGCTTTATTTCATTAGATTACATAGTTATTATACTGATTTGAAAATGAATTTAATGATTTTAGTGGATCGCTGAGTGGCACTTAGAAATGAGACTAAAGAAATGCAGAACTCCTTCTTGCCCAGACCTCTATTAATCCAATTGTCACCATTTCTGAAGAACCCATTTATCATTATAATTTGATTTTAATATTACATTACCTAATTCTACTCAAATTATATGGTAATCTTTTAAAGCTAGCTAGTAAAGAATCAAAATCTAAATACAATTAATTCCTTAAGTGAGCGTACGAAATAGAATCCACCTATGACTCATATGAATATTTCTTAACTCAGTCATAATTTTGCATTTATGTATATATACACATATATTTACACATGAATAATTTTATGTATAAAATATAAAGAATATGTATATGTATATTACATGCATACTGAGATATATACATACATAGGTACATAAACAATGTATAATTACTAGGAACACTGTCTAATTATCTATAATCAGCTGTGCATACAAAATCTATTCTTAAGCACTGTGTACTTTGCCAAACAATTCACAATTAGCTTTAGGCAAAACAAAAGAAAGGAAGCAAATGCACTGTACAAAATCCTCAGCTATAAATATTTGTATAGAGTACATAGATACAATTATTTATAGATATTTCAACTAATAATTGTTTCCATATTTAGAATTATTTACATGATATAAAATTGTATTCATTTTAATATATCTTGCTAAAAGGAAACAGGTATCTTTAAGACAAATATAAGAATAAGAACAAAATATAGTCAACAGCAACAAAATTTTGAAAACTGAGAAACAGACAACTATTAACTGAGCTAGTAGACCCAAAAAGGCCAAATGTTACAATGATAATAGGAAGAGTTAAACGTCAAACTTGATCACTACCGAAACATCCGTGAAACTTCAGCAGCTCTCAGTATCAAACACCCCTGCACTGTGCGGAATGGTGAGTGAGTGTAACAAGGAAATATTGAAAGCTGCTTAGGCAACACATCCTTGTGTCTACTGCCCAACTCTGCCCTACTATGTAACTGCCCCTCATGACTTTGGCAAAAAACCAAAGATTTCTTCTCCAGGAAAGACAGAGTCTGTAACCTGGGAGGCTCCTTTTGACATAACTGAAGTTGGAATGTAATACTGAAATTGAAAAAATTAAGTGAATACTTACATAATTAATACTAGACAGCAAGCTTCTTCCTCCACTCTCTTCTGGAACATTGGCAGCAAGGCCAAATCTCATCTCTGACCAATTACAGCAAACAAAGGTGAAAAAATTAATTTTAGCTGATAACTAGGGCTTATTCAGCCAAATTACAAATCAAGGAGCCTTATTTATATTAAGAGGGCTTCCAAATATTTTTTAATCTCCATACCCTTAAAAAATGTACAGACAACTTAAGATTACATGAGAGGTGAGAAGAGCCTCTAATACAAAAGCTAAAATTCAAAACAATAGAAAAAGGCAAAATAGAAAAAAGACTAGCAGGAACACATAAACAATGACCACCACTACCAAATCATCCTTTTTACTATCTGGGAAAGAAAAAGACAGTAAAACAAGAATAGGAAACTATAAAAAGGTATTCAGGAAATAACAACAAAATAGATCTTGAAAATAAAACTATAACAGAAATGAAGTGCTCAATAAAGAGACTAGATGATAAAGTTCAAGAAATCCCCCTGAAGTAGAGGGAAAAAAGACAAAGTTATGAAAGATAAGTCAAAAAACTAGCTAGTCTAATTCCAGAGAGAGAGCAGACAACAGGAAATCGTCATTAACAAATAATTCAAGACAATCTCTCAGAAAGGAAACACATGAGTTTCCAAATTAAGAAGCTGTGTTCCCAACACAAAAGATAAAAATTAATATGTCAAAGCACATGATTGTAATAAAAAGATGAGGAATTGGAATAGCTTCACACTCTTCACCAGAAAATAACATAACAGATCAATGGCTTCAAATACTTGAAGGCAACTGATTTCCATTTAAAATTCTTTACTCAAACTATCAACTGAGTGTGTGAGAAGAGAGATACTTTTTAAGTCAATAATTTCAAACATATATCTCCCATGCACCATCTCTCAAGTAGCTATGCAAGGAGGGGGAGAGGGAGGGAGAGGGAGGAGGGAGGAGGGGAGGGAGGAGGGGAGGGAGGAGGGGAGGGGAGGAGGGGAGGAGGGGAAGGACTCCTGAATACAACCAACTTTGTGGAGGATTTAGAGGGCTATGCAGAGAAGGTTTTGGACAGTATGGCAAAACAAGCAATAAGTACAGAGAAACTAAGCTAACAAACATCAGCTTCAGGAAAAACAAAAGGAAAGAAATGTAAAACTGCAATATAAAACTGCACAACAACTCCAAGTTGCAAATACTTACAATAAGTAATGATCTGAGTAGAAAAAAGGAAATACAACTCCATGGAAAAACTGAGGGAAAAGAAGAGAAGAGAAGCAAAAGGGATGGCAGAGTGAGATCCTAGATCCCAATCCCCAATGAAGGAAATCAGTAAATAATGGCTAAAAGGGACAAATCCAGTTACAGCAGTATTATAAGCATTATGGAGAAACTGGCGTTATGTGCAATTACCAGGAGAAACAGAGGAAAAACACTAAATCTACTGGAAGAAGAGTAGGTAGAAAGCTTGAAGACACAGGTGTAGACAGAGACTTCATGAACAGAACCCAAACTGCACAGGAAGTACTTCAAAGACTCAACAACTGGGATCTCATTAAAAAGCTTTTGCACATCAAAAGAAATCAGTAACAGAGTGAAAAGACAATCCACAGAGTGGGAAAAAATTTAGCCAACTGTCCCTCAAAGGGCTTCTATCTAGAACACATAAAGAATTGAAAAAAATCAGACCCCCCAAATTCAATGACCCAATCCAAAAATGGGCATCTGAGATGAATATACACTTCTCAGGTGAAGAAATACGAATGGCAAATGAATACATGAAAAAATGTTCAACATCACTGGTCATTCAAGAGATTAAAATTAAAACAACACTGAGATTCCATCTCACCTCAGAGAGAATGGCTATCATCAAGAAATCAACCAACAACAAATGCTGGAGGGGCTGTGGGGAAAAAGAAACCCTTCTTCACTGTTGGTGGGAGTCTAGACTGGTACAACCACTGTGGAAATCAGTCTGGAGATTCCTCAAAAAACTAGAATTAGAGGTCCCATTTGACCCAGCTATTCCCCTTCTGGGTATTTTCCCAGAAGAATTAAAAACATCATACCACAGCCATATATGTACACCCATGTTTATAGCAGCACAATCCGTAACAGCTAAATCTTGGAAACAATCCAAATGCCCATCAACCGAGGAATGGATAAAAAAGATGCAGTATTTTTATACAATGGAGTACTACTCAGCTATAAAGAAGGATAAACTTGATATTTCTATAGACAAATGGATGCAACTAGAGACCATACTCATAGATGAAATAAATCAGACTCGCATGTGTAAACATCGTATTGTCTCCCTAGTGTAAGAAGCGGAAAGAGTAAATAAGATCCAAAATGTACAATAGATATTGTGAAATGGAAAGAAACTGTTCAAAAGGAAAAAGAAACTGGGATGGGGAAAGGAGATAAGAAGGAAGGGAAAAGGAAAAATAAATATCTATATATATCTATGCATCTATCTATATATATATATATGATAGTTAAGATAGTTATACTACTATTTCTATTAGTTCATTGAGAAGTAAGTTTTGTGCCTATATTGTTTGATCAATTTTTTATGCCTATATCTTATAATATGAGCAACTACTTTGAACATAATAATACACAATTGTTATGGTTTGTGTCTGGATGTCCCCCTAAAGCCTCATGCAGTCATGGGGGCGGGCTTCTAGAGTTTGTGACTGATTCATGGTCCAATGCTGGGATTATGGGTGTGAGTGCTACACCCACCCTAGAGTGAGTAGCCTACATACAATATAAGGGACAGAAAGAGTCTTCTCTGCTCTCTCACATTCCTCCCTTTTGCTTTCGCTTGCTTTTGCTGCCTTCTGCTGTCATGAACTGTTGCCCTCTGCCGTGTGTCACTCTGCTTTGGAGCCAGCCAAGTATGGACTGAAACCTCCACCAACTGTGAGCTAAATAAACTTTTTCCCCTTTAACGTGGTGTCAGGTATTTTGTCCCGGCAACGAGAAAAAACTAACCAACACAGCAATGTATTAACGGTTGTTACTCTATCTTGTTCTGAAATTTTGTATCATTGTTTTTATTGTTTTTTCTCTTTAAAATAAAAAAAGAAAAAGGAAAAAGCAAAAATAGTTCTTAATGTTATGCGAGTTGATATATGTGAGGATAATAGTATCTCTAACATCAACATAGTCATATTCATAAAATACCATATCATAGTCAAAATATAAGCTCCACCCTAGAATATAAGATATTTTAATTCATTGTGCCTACTACAAAGTGGTTGCTCTGTAATGAGTATTACTGCATGAAAAACTGAATGACTCAACCCAATAAAGGAGTTCTATTAATGACAAGACTGACATGGAAGGTAGACATGAAATATCTTCAAGATATTTCAAAATTATCAAAGCAGAAAAAGCAGTATTTTTAATGTATCATTTTGAAATTTCACTGTAGCCACTGAATACTAATCACACAACACAACAATTTTATCAACACAACAAAAGTGTATGTACTACTTGACCAAGAAAGATTTCCTCAGTCAGGGATATAGTTGCAACTTCTAAAATGCTCTAGGTTTTTCTCTCCTCCATTTGGGCATATCTGTTTGGGGTCCCTCTGTCTGGTATGCATCCCTGTTCAAGCCTGCACATGGCTGCTTCTATCACTCTGCTGAGACATCACATTCCTTCTCTAATTCCTAGAGCTGAAGACCCTCTGTGGGTTCCTACATCACATATTCATAGCCCAGGCACCGAAGAAAATAAACTCAACTATTTGACTTATCTTTCTTCCACTTGAAAACAAGATCTGCATACAGTGACTGTATCCTATTTATAATTGTATCCCCAGCAACCAGCAATAACACACAGGAATCATTGGCATATAAACGTCTAGTAAATGAATCTGTTTATTAATTCAACTAGCATTAAGGATCTGCAATGCACCACGCATTCTTGTAGGCGCTGACAATAGTGTCATAAAAAGAGTAGTCTGCCCTTGTGTAGCTTACATTCTAAGAGAGACAGACACAAAACCATAAACACAACACAAAATGGTGTTGAGAGTTATAAAGCGGAGTAGATAAGGGTAAAGGAATGAAAACGGAGAAGATGAAGTGCTTGTTAAGGTAGGATGAGGAGGAAACTCTTTACCAACGTGAGACTGGAGATACGACAGAGAATATATAATGCAAGTAACACCAGTGGAAAGAAAAATTTAGATAGAGGAAATAGTCAAGAACCACGACCCCAGAGAAAGAAATACACTGGGTGCATTCAAGGGAGGCAGGCATTAACTGGTTAGTTTCCAGTAAATCATTTCACCTCTGTAAAGGCTTACTTTTCCCACCTACAAAATCTTAACTCTATACTAAAATATTTGTGGACCACACATCGCATTCTAACTTACTGTTTCTGTGCTTGCTACCACGGTTCCCCAAGTGTGCTGAACTTCTGAAACACAGTCTCTCTCCATGACTTGTCCTTTGGTGAATGGAATCCAAACGGAGCGGCTGATCTGACATTGGGACGGACCACACCACTAGGTCTGGACATGTCCTAACCGGTAACAAAGGCTGGGTGTTCCAAACCATGTTTAGCCCAGATCTGACTCTTTCAGAAGGCTCACAACTGTACTTCACTTCAGACAAAATTCAGGGCTTAAATTACAATTACAACTAAACGTGTAGCATGTAATTATTTAGTGCATCATTGTCTCTAGTTGAAGGATTTTTTAGAGTCAAGTCTGAAAGCCTATGTAGTTCTATATAATCTTTCCTGGTTGGTGACAAACGATTAAAATGGCCATGGAAAGAATCTGATTTGACCTGTATTAAAAAATGATAAACAAATATTCTGAAAGCTAAGTGTGGACAGCAATCAACCAGAACAGTACCTAGAACAGAAATACTGATGAATGTGTGGATAAATGGCTGGGAAATGGCAGAAACAGGAACTCAAGAGTCACAAATACCCAGACTCCACATCTGAAGAAGCTGGGCATCAACCACTTCTGTGCTCCAGGTCTTCCTATACCACCCACGTCACAAACGCTACTACAACGTCTAACTAAAGGGAAAGCGTCCATAGCAGTGACAGCGAACCTTTTGCAGCTTTCAGTGATACAAACAGCCCACTGTAGCATGCATTCCGTAGGTTTACCACCACTGGTATAGAGTATTCCTTAACTAAAAGTTTACCCTATTTGTTAGGGACGTACTATGCCCTCTATGTACAGGAACATATTGAATAATAATAAAAATTATAATAGTTGAAGTAGCAGCTACCAATAATTGTGCACCATATCTGTACTATGGTTAGCTACAATGTAAACTCATTTCATCATCAAAATAAACCTCTATGGTAATTTTTGTTATCTCTATTTTATAGTTAAGGAGACGTAAAGTCACACAGAGCTGGCTGATTGTGTATCTAACAGCCAAATCTCAGATGTTTGATTTCTGGGTTCAGTTCTTTTATCTCTTGTGAAGGTAAATAGACAGTATGTAGAAAGTTTTTGAATTATATGGACCATGATTATATTGATACAATAGAGGATGACTCTTATCTGTAATTTATGAATATTTTACACTGATTTAAGACTATTTCTCCATCTTTGCACATTCTGCCAATATGCCATCAGTTCAATCCCATCCAACATATCTAATAATTGTAAAAACTACATTGATTGGACCATATGGTAGGGAAAGGGGGACAAATGTTCATTTCTTTCTTTCATTATATAGACAGGTTCAGCTCAGGAAAACATGCCATTTCACCACCAAGCTAATTTTGAAAAGCCAACTTCCTAACACCTAAGAAACAGTTCCAGTAAGAGTGCACACCAATACAAAAGGCAAATCTCAAACAAGTAACTGCTATTTCAAAAGCTTTTAATAAAATTCTGCAGAACATAGAGCTGTTGGAAAATGTGCACCAGCACATCATGACATCCTAGCTGACAGAATAAGGAGTGACAGGTAACAATCTAGACACTGTTGGCAGAACTGATGTTAAATCCCAGCTCTATCTACCTTAGTTACTGAGAAAATAATTCATAGTTATTTCTTATATTCTCTAAAGCTCCGTTTCTTACCTGTAAAGTGGAGAATACAAAAATATTGATTCACTGGGACTGACATAAAAATGAAATGAACTAATATATACAAGAAAGAACAAGATAAATATAAAAAGGTGACTTAATACAATCATTTTACACCATACTTAATAATAAAATCATTATTCCACAATAATTGAAAAAAATTCAGGAGGAAATTGCATTATGAAGTGGATTTCAATGCAAGCAAATGTAGATTGTTTTGAAACAGATACTTTTAGACATTTTACTTACTTTATTTTTAAATGCACATTTAATGCTATTTTAATTTTTCCCCTAGATAGTTAAAAGCTATTTATTTATGGAATGCTTCTTAGGTTTTAAACACTAAACCAACAGATATTTTTCTTGTCTAATTCTTACAACTCTATGAATTTGATATTATCAGCCCCATTTCATTAGCAAGAAAATGTGAACTCAGAAGTTAAGGAAACTGCCCAAGCAGATAAATAATAGCGCTAGGATTCAAAACTGAGATATTTGATCCCAAAGTCTATCCTTTGAAATGTTATGCTACCATAATCCCTTATTTCCTTGGAGACCATGGTTGTGCCACCCACAGTGCTTTTCAGGAAAGTTAGCCTTCCCAGTTGGAAAGGGATTACTGTATGATTATTTCTAAAAGGAAAAGTCAATAGTTGAAAGAAGCATTCAACAGCATGCAGTTAGATCAACAAAGGCTTGAATTCTGCACAGCTGGTACATGCATTGTGCCTTTCTCTCATTGCCTTTGACCCACCTCTAGACACTGGGTAAATAATTTTAGTAAATGTAAATTGATCATTTATTGACATTCCACATAATCTAAGTACCTTTAATAAAATATGATCAGTTATCACTGATGTGAAGAATTCTCAGATTTTCAGTCTGATTATTTACTTTGGTGGTAAAAGATTGAAGAAAATATTTCGTGAAACAACTTAGGTAATCTATATTGAAAAATTAAGCCTCCATATTTTGGGGATCCTTATTGAGACTGATCAAGGACCTCTCTCTTTGTTATTTCACTGAAGCATTCCTTGTTGTTCACATTTCTATAAAATTAACAGAGATATAATGGAGGAGGTGGCTAAAATAAGTTTCTGGTCTTGTATATGGCTTTTATCCTATTCCGTAGCAAATTGTCAATTACACATTAACAAAGAGAAATGTGGTCATTAAAAGCAATCTCTCCTCTGGCAAAGCAGAGTGTCAAGTAGACATCTTCAGATTTCTGTAACTGGTGACTTGGCTCAGTGAGACAAGCACCTGATACATATTACTCACAGAGAAACAGTCAATACTGACAAGTCCAAATTCAGGGTCATAACCTTCATGTCCTAGTTACTGCCCTGGAATGCTAGGACAGCAAGAGCGAAGTAAGATAAAGATTTAGTTACACACAGCAGAAATACAAAAGTCATATACAAATGTAAGTAAGATTATCCTGTTAGGAAAACAGGGATTAAAAAAATATTTTGTTATAAAACTGATTTAAGACATTTTTTAAAACCAAATATGCAAAGCAGATAAATGACTGCTTACTTATAAGGTCAAGTAAAAGAAGAACTGGAAAATTTTTTCAGAAATGCCATGTTGTCATACCCACTGGTCATTCAGTAGTGATCTTTCAGATAGTATCAGACATAGTAGATTTCAATTAAAAACAAAACTGAAGACAAAATGCCTAAAGAGGATATAAAGTAATGTTTCCAATTTTGCAGAGAGTAATAAAATGTATACTATTTTATATTTCTTGTATGTGAAGAAAATCATATTGTAGATAATTATGTAAGTAATAACGGTTCCTCTGGAAGCCATATGTTTAGGTTTATTAGCACATACTTTCCCTTTTATGTTTTGTATTCCAGTACAGAATAGCCCAAAAATCTCATGCATATAAAGTCAGAAGAGCACAGAAGATGCATTTTATTTTCTAAAAAGAAAACACAAATGAAGAAAGACAACTCACTTGCAAAGCACACAGCTTGTGATAGAAAACCTAAAGGACAGCACATGCTAGTAAGTGCCACCAGCAGAAGTCACAGCTGCCTTAAGTATATATTTCTAGATCACAAGGCTGCCACTGAAATTGCACCGTCACACTGAGTCTAAGTTCAATGTGAGCTATGTCCTGCAAGAGTTTCAGAGATCAAGTAAGTAGCTGAGGGAGACAACTGTAACTAATGTGACTTTCTGCCTTTTTTTTTTTTTTATTGGCACTACCCTCAGGATAATTCAGTTTAGTTTTATGATTATTAAATAAGGAAAGGGTTTTTACTCTCCTGCCTACCCTGAAGAACATATGTTTTAAATTCCATATCTAAAAATTAGAATTCAAATCTCATCTTTTCTCTTGGATGGCGCTATGACATTTCTATTCACTCCAGATTTTGTAACAGGGCAGAGCTACCCTTACGTTAGGAAAGCATCACTTGGCTCCAAAGGTCACTATAGCAGGATTCTGATGTCTCCTTGAAATTGCCAGGCCCCCAGTATCTGTGCTTTCCTGGACTCCATCTTTTTGGTTACTGAAAACCCATCACTTCACATTCCCAATTCTTTACCCCCACCATATTCTGCCCCCCATGCTTATTCTACACATAATTTTCTTGAAGTGCCATTCATCTATTTGCTAAAATGGTCTCTTGGAATAGTCTCTAGGATAAAGTAAACACCAAATTCTTCCTAATTATGGACTAAAGTATTTATTAGTGCCTTAAATACCTTATCTTTTTTAGAAGCAATAGGAGACAGCCCAAAAGCCATGGGCTTCGGGGTCAAGAACAGATGAATTTGATTCTGCCCACATCAAGTATGTAACCTTCCACAAGTGACTCGACTTGTCTGCAGCTCCTTTTCCCCTTCTAAAAAGGAATAGTAGCAGAAATCTCAAATGGTTGCTGCAAAGGTTAAATTATTTTCATTGTCATGATTATAATTACGGCTAACATCTACTGAGCACTTTCTAGGTGCCAAATATTATTCTAAGCACTTTACATATATTAACTCACTTATTGACCCAAGCACCTCTGAGATGGATACCAGAATTTCTGCTTTACAAATACAGAAACTGAGGCATAAAGGATTGATCAGCTGTGCGAGGACACCAGCTATAACTGACGGAAGCAGAACTGAACTCAGGTTTGCCTGAAGACTCTCAACCTTTCACATGTACCCTGCTGAAATGAGAATGCTGTTAGTAAAGAGTTCGCTCACACAGAACCAGCCACATGGATGTTCGCTTCTTTCCCTTCTTTTCTACCTCCATCTCCATCCACACTATCTTATATAACACAGACCATGGAATCAATTTATTAATTCTTTCAAGTGGGAAAGGATATAACACTGTTATAGAAAAAGGTTTACAAAAGGCAAATAAATAAGATATACTAAATTTAAAAGACAAAACAACTCACTCTAAAGAACTACAAAGACCACCCTCCACCTTAGGCAGCCACTAAATAACCTCTTCTGAGGGGAATCTACAGAGAACACAGTATCTGGAGATCACAAAGGTCACTGGCACCACAGCCCCAGCCCAATATGTATTGGCACATAGGATACTTTTGTTTTCTTTAATGTCCATTTAACAAGCATAACACAAAGAGACAAGACACTCCCCTCTTCAACCAGCACCCAGTATAGTTTAGGTAGAGCAAGTGCAGAAATCAAAGACTATCTGGAGGGGTCTAAAGACCATGGCCCAGTATCATCATACTGAGGAGCCATACTGTAGAGGTCCCCCACTGGGCCATTCTGGACAGCCCCTGGGCCACACCAGGAAGCAGCTTCACCAGCAGCCACAGCATGACTAAGGGTGGGTCATTCATGCAGGTTCACAGACAAGTGGGGCAACAGGGCCCTGATGAGCCAAACTCACTGCCATGAAATAGGTCTCAACAGAAAGCCAAGAATTCTCAGCACCCCATAAGCCTTGACTCAGGCACTTCCCAATAAACTAAGTGAATGGAGACTGCTGGAAACTGTGAAGCTGTGCACAGGACAAGTTTTATCATGTTGCACATTAGAACCAAGGGAGTTTTTAAAAATACCCACACTGAGACTCAACCCCAGCGACTCATTTAATTGGTCTGGAACAGAGCCTAGATATCCCGGAATTTTCAAAGCTCTCAACAGGATACTACCCTGCAGTTGAGCACTGACAGCCACAATGTTGGGCTATTAAATTCTTGAGAAACACTGCTGAAAGTACTTTATCAAGTGATTGTTGAAAGTCATTAAATAATCTATAACTGTTGTAAAATAATTAAATTTATCTTTCAGAAAGAACACTGGTTGCAGTGAAGAGGAAAAGACCAGGGTCTACTCTAAGGTACAGGTAACCTGTTCATCCTTGCTTTCATCTATGCACCCAATAAATACTTAAGATTCTCTTATTTAGGAAACATGTGGAATCTGATAAGACACAAAACCCTTCCTCTAAAGAAGTCTGCAGTGCAGAAAGTAAAAAATTAAATAAAACATTACACAATAAGAAGAATACAAATGTGGAGGATATAATGGGAGTAGAAAAGAAAGACATCAAGTCAGTTTGAATAGTCAAGTTGAAAACACACAACATGAAGTGGATTGTGAGCTGAAGAGGGAAATTGCAGAAGCAGCCAAGCCAAGAAGGCACCAGATCATTCTAGGCTGTGAGGACCTCACATCGTATTTTAGTAAAACTAAGTGACACAGGCTGGAACAGGGCAACTGTGGAGATCTGAAGGCAGTCAAAGCCAGAAATGACTCAGGGAAAGTGTTTCAATTTCACGGTGGGACACTACATTTAAAATCTGAACTGACATGAGCAGATTTGTGTTTCAGGAAAATAAAATCAGTCTGACAGAAGAGGACAGATGAAGAGAACCAAATAGAAAGATATAGGAGGTCATTCAAATAAACCAGGTTAAGAATAGTGAAAAACAGCAGGGAATTGGTAGGGGAAGAAATACCATATATTTAGTGCAGAACCAGTTCTGAGCTGAGGCACTTGATATGGAGGAGTGAAAGAAAAAAGATCAGAATCAAGTTAGAATGCTAAGGGGAAACCACTATGAAATGAAGAATAGAGGCAGAATATGGGGTGTAAGTAGCCCAGGAAAACCCAAAAAAACTGTAATTATGGTAAATATTAAGGAGAAAAAATTAAATGAACTTTAACAGTACATTAAAATAATTACTTTTCAAGTTCATATTTGAGAATGATTTACAAATTTGATTCATACATCACTTCAATAGGTCAAGCTTTTTTTTTTTTTTTTTTTTTGTGGGTACCAGGGGTCGACCTCAGGGCCTGGCGCGCCAGCCAGCACCTGTGCCGCTGAGCGATATCACCAGCCCCATTTTTCGTATGTGGGATCCGGGAGTCGAACTCGGGCCCTCGCGCTTGCCAGGCAGGTGCGTAGGCCGCTGAGCCATCTCACCGGCCCTAGGTCAAGCTTTTGAAAACCATAAAAAGATCTTAATTGTTTGACAAAAATGTATTTTCCAAATTCAATATCCATTCCAGAATTTTAAAATTAAATAAAAATATCTAAGGAATACCATCACATGATAAATCTCAAAGCAATGTTCTTAATGGGTGAGAAATGAGAGTCCCATTAAAAGCCAGAACAAAATAAAAATGCCAATTTACTTTTACATATTACTTTCTATCCAGAAGACAAGAATTAATTAACTGAGTAGTTAATGGTAAATAAGGAAATCTGGTAAATTCAACAGATATAAGCTAAATTTAATCCAAAAAATCAAGAGTTTCATGGATAGTAAAAATAACTGTTTAATAGAAAAATCTACTGGCAAAAGCAATCACAAACTAAAATACAGAAAAAGGTCAAAATTCTGTATTAAGGGCCAGTGAGATGGCTCAGCGGCTTAAGCGCCTGCCCGGCAAGAGCGAGGGCCCGAGTTCGACTCCCGGATCCCACATACGAAAAAGGGGCCGGTGATATCGCTCAGCGGCACGGGCGCCTGCTGGCGTGCGAGGTCCTGAGGTCGACCCCCCGGTACCCACCAAAAAAAAAAAAAAAAAAAAAAAAAATTCTGTATTAAGAAAACAAATCATTACTGAGCAATTTAAAGGAGCCTTAAAAATTGGAGGAAAAGGGCCGGTAAGATAGCTCAGCAGCATAAGCACCTGCCTGGCAAGCACAAGGTCCTGAGTTCAACTCCCGGTACCCACATAAAGGAAGAAAAGGGCCAGTGATATCGCTCAGCGGCACAAGCATGTGCTGGCAAGCGCGAGGTCCTGAGGTTGACCCGGTAACCACTTAAAAAAAAAAAATTGGAAGAAAAGTAACATGTTTCTAGGTAAGAAACGAAATGGCAATGTGTCCCAAAGCCACCTGTATATTTGCTGCAAATCCACTAGTTACAATGGACTTCTTTACACCTGAACAAGACATCTAAACCTTACAAAGCTATAAGAAAATAAAGGTAAAACTCCAGGCCCTGATAAGGAAGAGCCTTCGCCTTTCTAAGCAAAGGAAATGGGACACAGAATCAATGATTTTACATAAATGAAACTTCTGAATATCAAAATTGATCCCGGTGAAAATAAAAAAACAAACTAAAAGAAAACTACATGATATAAAATGAGCAAAAAATTAATACTTTATTAGACTTAGATCTTAAGTAATGGATCAACTCTTAAGTATCCAATATTAGGAATGAAAAGAAAGCACACTGCAGCAGTAAGACTGTTTTTATTGATTAAAACTAACAAAGACTCTGAAACTATGTTCAATGTCTGATATTCAACCATGAGAAGGAAACTTTCAGGCATTACTGGTGAGCACAGAAACTTGTACAGCATTTCTGAAAGGCCAGTTGACCTAAACCCTAAACTTATTCATACTCCTTAAAAGAAAGCAATTCCTCTTCTAAAATAAATTAATCCTAATAAAATAACTGATTCTGAAGATCAGTGTTCATTTACTTAGCGCTATTAATTACTGCATTAAATGATCAGAACTAAGTTGCTGATAATGAAGATATTTAAACCATATCTAGGCTAACAGGAAGAATAAACACACATAACTTTAATATTGAGTATTAAACACTGAGAGAAGAATGGACAGACGGCCTTGGCATAAAAGTAGTGACAACACACAAAACAGAGGTTCAGAAAAGGCTTCATAAAAGAAACACAGAATTCATGTAGATTTTTACATATTACATATATTTTATATGTTGTACAATGGGCAAGTATTACTTTTTCAGGCATTGCTATAATATCAAGAAAGGGTTGGCATACAAAATACTTTCTTTAACTCTTTTCTACTTGTAGCAAACTACTCTTCTATAACTACTTCAAATTCTCTTCCCACTTTTCTTGCAAGTCACCTTTCGCATTTTAAAGCAATGAAGACAGTTTTGCTCAGTGATGTTTGACATTCGTATTTTCTGTAACCCTATTTCTTTTGATGCTAACCAGTTTATACATTTATGCATATTTAATTTTCTATCTTGTAACAAACTTTTTATAGTATAGGTCAAACTTTTATTAATTGGCTTCAAAAATAAGCAATAAACAGAAAAACCAATGTAGTTCAGAAATAATGAATTAAGGTCTCATAAGCATTTTAAACTTTAAAAATAAACCAGGTAATAACTTTTCAATTTCTTTTCCAATTTCAATCATTTGACTATTAATTTCAAAAACTATAAGTTATTAAAGTTGATTTTGAAGTTCAAAAATTAATTTGCTAAAATGTATTGAGGTTTTTGCTACAAAAACAAAAAAATATACTCTGGAAACTTACTGACAAAAAACATCTTAAACCAAATTATTTCCTTTAATAGGTAGAGAGTTATAGTTTTTCTTTTCTAAAAATGGAATGATGTGTTAATACACACTTACGTTTAACAGTAAGAACCAGAACCATTCCAAGGAAAAGTTAAGCATCTTTTGTTTCTACCCTTGAATTCTTCATTCGTTTTGAGATAATTTTGTCTATTAAAAGCACAAAATTATGGATTTTCTACTATTTATGATACGTTCACTTACCACAACATTTTGTTATACAACATTCTTTAAGATTACTTTTTTTTTTCAAGAGCAGGAAGAATTTATTGAGAGAAAGAATGCTTCTGTCTAAAAGGGACAGAAGGGGACACGGAAAGTGCACTGCCTGCCAACCTGCTTCTCAAGGGTGTTTTATTGAATAAAACCATGGGGTGAGGCACAGTTAAGGTGGAACAGAATTATAATCAATCAATAAGATCACAAGTATAGTCACTTAGGTAATATTGATCCAATAGGAAATCACAAGGTGAGTATGAGGTGGGACAAGACTACGGTGAACCAATAAGGTTATAACAAATATAGTCACTTGGGTAATAGTGATTAAATGGGGATCAAATTGGGAAGCAAGTCATGTAGCAAGCACACATGGAATAGATAAGGACTTTTCTGGAAGGGTGGGTTGAGGAGGTTTGGTCCTCCACTCCAAGTGATTGATGTCTATTTAGAATATCAATCACTGTTGTTCATCCCTGGGGAAGAATATGGGTGAGTAGTTTTTTTGTTTTGTTTTGCTTTGTTTTAAGTCTGGTGTTTAGTGAATATGCCTCCAGCCAGAGTTGTCTTCTGTATTGACCTCTCGAGGGCCCAGCCCTATCTGACTGCCTACAATATTTCTACCTAACTTAGCTATCTATAACATTCCTCCCTCTGAAGAACCCCTAACTGCTGTGAAGGGGCAAGGGGCGAAGACAGATCTGACTACTTCCAGCTGAAGAGGGTTGTAGTTGTGATCGGCAGAGATACTCCACAAAGGGTCTATCTAAAGGCCCTTGATAGGCACCAGGTGTTCTCATCTCAGGTAGACATACAGCTTTAAATCTGGAGGAGACGAGGCCAAAGAAATAAGTATGCATGGACAAAATAATAAAATCAACAGGATAATTATGAATATAGCCAACAAAGGTTTCCACCAGGAGGAGCCAGTAATAGCTTCCCATAAAGAGGATAAGAAGGTGGTCCAGGGAATTTTAGAATTTGACATGTCATTAACCTGTTGTCTAATATCTTGAACAGCTATTCCTGCTAATATCTCAAGATTTTTTTTTTGGTACCAGCAATCGAACTCAGGACCTTGTGCTTACCAGGCAGGCACTATGCCACTGAGCCATATCCCCAGCCCTCAAGATTATTTTTTTTTTAAATCCTGCAATTTAATTTCACATTGGATATCCCTGTTTTATCCTGAAAATGTTTAGGAAAATGTTTGATTTCTGTTAGATTAGAATATTTAGTTGTTCCAAATTTCTGGTTTAAATAGATTTAGGCAACCAAATAAAGACAATCACTTCTACTCTTGATTACTTATTGATTTTTCCTTTGAGTTCTATAATATTTAATGTTTTTAACTGTTTCATGAGCACTTAATTTATATGACCTTTTAAGTTCAGGAGGTATTTTGTTTGTGTATATATCTATATGCATAACTATGGATACACAATCTGTTTGAGGGTGATAGCCAAATCTCTTAAATTAGTATTTGCTTAATCTGTTAAAAAGAACTATGAAGTCTCTCAACTGTGACTTTAATACAAAACAATGTAGAAGTTTTAGTTTTGTATGTTTGGTTGCTATGTTGTTTTGTATTATAAAATTTTTTTTCTAACAATTATCTTCCTTCTGGGTATATAGTACCTTTTATTCAGAAGTGATATTTAAGAAAAACATTTAGTAAACATTACACCATAACATCTATGAACTGCAAGCTAACAAATTAGCCTGTCACGTTTCATAAATGAAGGTAGAAGACACGAGAATTGTAGTCAATGTTCAAGAATGTTATTCACAATACAGAGGCAGAACTGCCTTCATATTCACATTAGCTCTTTGTCCCCAAGCCCCATAGCAGTGAGTGTAGGTTACCCAGTGGTACTAGACACATAGCGGGTTGTATCACAACTGAGTAACGCAAGAGAGTTCAGGAAATGTCAACTTTTTAAAATACCATAGCTACCCTCTATCTTTTTCTTAAAGTAAATTGATCTCCCCAACCCCATTCATTTATGTTGGTAGAGAACTTGAGAATTTTACAAGACTGTGTCTCGACATGGGTCTTTGCTCTGAGGCGAGCCTAAAACTTGCCAAACCCTTCCAATTTACAGATGCAAATCTTTCTTTAGTTCAGGCAGGTTGGGAATACTGTCTTCCCTGTTTATGTTCCTTTTGTTCATCTAGTGCAACTTCAATTATTTTTATTTCATGTCTCTCAGATCTGCTCTCCAAGACTTTTTCCCTTCAGGATCTCTATCCTTTAATCAACAATTCATATTTTTTTTTTCTGTGACTTAAAGTATATTTTGCGCTTGATATTCCAGGTCTCAGCAGTTACCATCCGCCTTTCTTTTATTCATGAACTATATTATTTAATTAAGAATCAAGCTTACAATTTTTAATGGGCTACAAATTAATCTCATTGTGTGATTTTATTATTCCTTTCAAATGTTCAATGTCCCCTCCAACACTGCCACTTCTCATTTGTTCTTATTGTCTGATTTTCTTTCTTTGTTTAGAGGTCCTCTTTTGTAGATTGTCATCTTGGCTCAAGCCTCAGGTCAGTCCCTAATCTGGCTGCACATTAAATACTCCTGGGGAGCTGTTTGTTTTCTAAATTTACTATAATGTCCAGGACCAATTCAATGAGAATCTCTGGAGGAGGGACCCAGGCTATGACAGTGCCTGAGGTCCTCAAGTGTCTGCCCAAAAAGATCTGAATCTCACTTGTGTTAAGAAAGTAAGCTGTCATTCTCCTGAGTTCCATTAGTTGCTTTTCCTTCAGCAAGAGCTTTGTCAGGGAAGCATTACACTTGACCTCCAAATATGGCTGACAATTTACTAATGAGATTCATAACCTTTGGGTTGTTCTGATATTTTAATGTATCTTCAAGCACCCTGAAGAGACAGGAGAAAGCTTCTCTGCTCTGGTGCCCCCTTGCCCTCTAAGGCTCAGGGGCACAGATAACCTGATCCATCCCTTCAGCTCCCTCTTGGGTTTTTTTGAAGAAGGTCAAGGAGACCCAGTATACTTGTACATCCCTAGCCCCAAGAATACTCCTAATTTGAAGACCAGATAGATCTAGAATCTGCCTCTTTGACATTCTTTAAACACTTCTCTCAACAAGACCCAGACCATTTAAAGAAAGCTCTTCAACATTTCCCTTCCCTGTACCCTGCCTAGCACAAGGTTTTCCTTGAAATTCAGCTGCCTAGAGGTCCTTCTTATTCAGAAGACCCAGGTAACGTGGTTCTAAAAGGAGAAATAAGCCACATCAAATCTTCAAACTGTAATTCTTGGATGGGATCATTTTTGGACTTTGACTTTTTTTTAAGCTTCTAATATTTAACGTAGCAAATTCTCAACAATGGGGAGATAGGTGAGAGACCGGGGAGAATGGTACTACATCTGCTAACAATGAGAATTACAATGCCAACAGCAAATTTCAAGGGAGAAGAGGGAAAATTAAGCAGTCAAAACACTGAAAAAGACTGATTAGATAATGCCTGAGGCAAAGTCAAAATGATTTACAGATACAGACAAGTAGATAAGCAATACCTTTACGGATTAGTAGATTTAAAGAGCAAAGATGTTCAGCTGGAAGAGGGTGAATGTGAATGACAATTTGTCAATCTCTTCTAACTAGTATTTGTAAACCTTAGGAAATTTTGCTCATAAGACTTCATCAAGAATTTTTATGTTTATGGATTTAACAGTGAGTGCATGGTATACACTAGTGAGATTAAATATATAAGGCACAAATTTTGTGGATAATTTTGTCTTCCAATTTTGAGATGTAAATGTTTTACTAATGTTGTGAATTCTATGTTTAAGATATGATTGCAAGTACTACTTTGAGAACTCTCTCCATTATGTAAGAAGTGAGTAAAGAGCAGTAAAGCATCACCAGATTCCTTTTATTTTTTTTCTGTAAGAGTACATTTAAAACCTGTTTTACCCACTCTTTAAAAAAGAGAGAGGGCCGGTGAGATAGCTCAGCGGCATAAACTGCCTGCCTGGCAAGCGCAAGGTCCTGAGTTCGACTCCCGGTACCCACATGCGAAAAAAGGGCCAGTGATATCGCTCAGCGGCATGGCTGCCTGCTGGTGTGTGAGGTCCTGAGTTTGACCCCAGGTACCCACAAAAAAAAAAAAAAAAAAAAAAAAAAAGAGAGAGAAACTTAAACCGAAGAAGCTCACACTAGAAAACTGATGTGTGGAAACAAGTCTGCTTATAATTCCATTTTTCCAGCCCCACTAGAAACTAGTTTCATTTTAACAAGGTCTTTATGTTTTTTCATAACTACATATGCAGTGGTAAAAATGCGAGGAATTCTAGAATATCTGGGAGTAACAGGTTAGGCAACCATCAGAACGCTGTTAGTCTCAAAAATCCACCTCACTCAAGGAGTGAAGCAAATCTGTTCTCAAACCCCTGATCACCCATTCTCACCAGACACTTCCCAAGGCCCAACCACCAGCATAAAAAGCTGGGAAGGTACTTAGTATTTGTATGGTCCAATTCGAGAGAAGAGAGAGTCCCTAACAGATAGGACTCAAACACTAGAAGGCATAAATATCCTGCTTTGAGACCACGAGCAGCTATAGGAAAGTAAAAATTAACTCAGATGGGGCCGGTGAGACGGCTCAGCGGCTTAAGCGCCTGCCTTGCAAGCGCGAAGGCCCGAGTTCGACTCCCGGAACCCACATACGAAAAAGGGGCCGGTGATATCGCTCAGCGGCACGGGTGCCTGTTGGTGCGCGAGGTCCTGAGGTCGTCCCCCCGGTACCCACAAAAAAAAAAAAAAAAAAAAAAATTAACTCAGATAAGAAAGTGAAATGCTGCCCAGCCACTCATCTGGCTGGAACTAAAGACACCACAGAGCCAACTTCAAAGATAATGAGGAAAAGCATTTTTCCCCAGGATACTTTACTACTATAAAGTGTCCTAGTAATCCCTTTCCTTGAGTATCTACTGTTCTCTTACTGAGACACTTTATACTCTAAAATCATAGACTATCAGAAACATTGTTGGTTAAATTACATTAGTCAGAATGAAACATTCCATTCTTGCCTGGAGGATCTAAGTCACTTGACACACAGATATAGCCTCAATTTACAGCCCAGGTGCAGAGCTTCAGAAAAGGGATTTCTGGACAGGATACTGCACATCATTTGAACTTTATACTTTTAAAGAAACATTATGTTGGACTGCTTCACAGTGACGCTAATCCATTTACACACAGTCCTGCTTTGCTTTGAACCTATAAAATAAAGTTACTTCACTTGAGTTTCATCTAACCACCACCCTTGTCAAAAATTGTACAATAATTTCCTTTTTGTTTGTTTTGGTGCAAAACCCCAGGAGTGGTTCCTCTAATGCAGTGATGGTGAAACTTTTAGAGCTTTCAATGATACAAACAGCCCACTAGGATACACGTGCCACAGGTGCACCACCACTGCTCTAGTATATAAGCTCCTTCATTAAAATAAGTCAACAAACCTGTTTTTTTGGACTACTGCTTTATCCTTGATGGTCTTCAGCTGATTGAGCTATGTATGATAAGACTGTTAAGGACTCTCCTAGGAACCATCCTTCCCAGATTCAGTCAAAGCCTTATATAATAAAACTAGTCTCCTGGAGGTCATATGGTAGAACTTTACTTTGTCCTTTGTGCTCAATTTGGCTTAAGTGACTTGTCTTTTTTGGGACTTAAATTATCAACCAGTCACCAGAATTAAGGAAAACGCTGCTTTATCATAAAACAGCTCATTATTTCCCTATCACCACGCTTTGTTTTCAACACCCAGAAGACACTGGCTCTGCTGGATGCTGACTATAAAGGAAGCAGGACTTGCTCGTTTATCTTTAATTCTTGGTCCCAGAGTTTAAGATGCCTTATAGTCCATGCATCCTCAGTGATGGAAAGTGTCAGATTTCAGAGGCAATGGTAATGGAATCATTCTGACCAAAAGAATGGCTAATAGAACAGCTCAGAGTAGCATATTCAGGGTAATCCCTTTCTTATCTGTCAGAAATGTGATCATACATTGTACCAGCCTATCTTCCCCAAGGCCAGTACATTTCAAGGAAGGGTTAGCTTCTAATTGGCTCATTACTCCTCAAGCCCAGTAATTAATAGTGAGAGTTACTGTTTAATTGCCTCAAATACTATCTTGCTTTGAAAAGCACTAAAAGGAAAAGGGAGTTGCAGGAAATATCTGCCAAGGAATACAAAAACTCAACCATTTAATATCAACATTACACCTAACACAAAACATCTTTAGTCCCCAAGCCCAGGTGATATCAATGCAAATCTTTCCCCATCCAGAGCAACTCAAAACAATAATCACAATAATATGATTTATGAAATTAATTTACAGCAACAATGTCTATATTCAACATGTAATTATCAATATAACGTGAAACTATACATTCAGCAAATGCTTTCAAAAGTTATTTATAGATTAGGTCTAGAGGTGAAAAAGAAAACACTGACCTAATGATTTGACCTTACAAAACTTTAAAACAGGGCCAGTGAGATAGCTCAGCAGCATAAGCACCTGCCTGGCAAGCGCGAGGTTCTGAGTTTGACTCCCAGAACCCACATAAAGGAAAAAAAGGGCTAGTGATATCACTCAGTGGCACAAGCGCTTGCTGGCAAGCGCAAGGTCCTGAGGTCGACTCCTGGTACCCACTTAAAAAAAAAAACAACTTTAAAACATGTCAATGGAAACAAAAATCAAACAATAAAGCACCAATTAGAAAACAAAAATATTTAAGGAAATATCTGTCATCTTGAAAGAAAAAGTTTTCTATGCATAAAAACAGTACTCAGCAATGCAGAGAATAAGCAATGCAGAGAAAAAGAAATATGGCTCTTATCTATTTTCTTAAAAAATAAATTATAAAAGAAGAGTGTAGAAGGAAAGAAATTCTACATGTTCATATAAGAGTAAGGGACCAAAAACTGGGCAAATATTTTTCAGGTGAGGAAAAAAGGGCCCTGCATCAAAATTTGCAAAGATAGGATGTAAATTAAAAATAGAAACAAAATGAAATTCTGAGTGGAAAACTTTTCCCTCAAATGAGACTTTATTAATGTTTCCATAACCCAGGAATATACTCCAAACCACCCTTGCTCTTGCCAATTTAATTGCTGAAAATAAAGACTTTATAGTAATGAATGGAAGACACAGAACTACAGGGTTTAAAAATATCAAGGCATATAAAGATCAAACTAGCTCTTATGAATAAAACATACAACTTAATCCATATGAAATTGTTTTTTATTTAGTTCCTAAATCTAGTTTGATCCTAAATCTACTCATATCCTTCAGTCATTCTTCAAATTAAAGCTCCTAAACACCATCCAAGTCTGAAATTTGTTTCCAAGATAGCTCTTAAAGATAATGCAATGCATGACTGGTTCTGCCTAATTGATCCACCACTTGAAGATGCTCAGGCATAAAATTCAAGACTTCTACATAGCCAAGCTCTCCCAAGAGTCCATCTTTATAATATTTTCTAGCCACCAATTCTTAATACTAAAGGGTTTAGGAATATTAACTATAAGCAGGTACATACATAAGGAGATGGTAGCACCCGAAATAAGAAAACAAAGGGAATAGGTGTAATCCTTTTTTAATTCTGAATTCAGTAGATGGCTTGACCAAAGCATATGCACAGATGTATTGATCTCTTCCACCCCACTGTCTGAATGTCTGTTCTTAAACACTATAGAACATACTGACCAGAGCCAAACAAAATTAAGTTGTATGAGGCTGTACCAATGGGATGAGAAAGAGTACAACAGGTCAATGTGAGAGGGAGTACAAGAGAAAGAGTATGAGGTTCAGAGGCTGAAGTTCTATTTTGACATCACAGTCTTATGTAAGAAATGACTCTTCCTCTTAAGTATGAAAAAATATCATCTAGCTTTCGGATTTTATACTACAGAAAGAAACACTAAGGAAACCACAGATGGGATGAGATAGGGTTCTTTTCAGACACAAACACACACAAACACGAGTAGTCTTAAAACTTGTTATTCTAGGTTCTTCTTTCAAACATTCTACTCTTCCTTGGGTCATTTTGACTGTCAGTATGAACTAAATTGTGAGTTTGTCACAAATTGAGCAAAGAATCAAGAAGTCAGGCACATTGTAAGATATACCAGCATAACAATATAGCAGCTGCTAGCTTAAGAACAGCTTTTGAAACAATCCGGAGAAAGACTTCAAAGCATAACATTAACAAGTACATTGAGGTTGAAAGACTATCCATATTTATTTCATTGCTATTTAATTATTTTAAGCAAAGTAACACAGGATGAAATAAGTTTTACACAGCAGCCTATCTTAGAAGTTTTTCAATTTCAGAGTAAATGATTCAATTTAAAACATTCAATCTAATTATAAAATATTTGTTCAGAACTAAAGGCCTAAGCATCCGAAATCAAAAAGGTACATTAAATTATAAATACATGCATTTTATCTTAATTATATCATTCATTATTACAAATAATCTAATTTATACACATCTAATTACTTTGTAAATCATGCACAGAATAAAGAAAATACAGTTTAGTGTCTAATATCTTAACAGAACTAAATTAAATGGTTAATTCAGTCTGTAAACAACAGATCAATTTCCACACACTTTTGACTTCTTGTGCTGAACACTAAAAACAAAAAAATCTCAAAAGTTAAAAGCATTGTCTGCCAATCAAACCATAACCTTGCAGCAAGCAAAATGTACCGTGAAGCACCATTTGGTGAACAAAGGAGGGTGAACAGAAGAGATTACCATTATTCTGGTAACATAATGTGTTTGAGGAAAAAAAATCCCAGAAAACATTCAATTTTAAACTACCTGCTATGGTCTGAATTTTTGCATCCCCTCAAAGTTCACACAGTGAAATCCTAACCCCTGAGTGATCATATTGGAGGTGAGGCCTTTGGAAGCTGATTAGGTGATGAATTTTTGCTCACATGAATAAAGTTAATGCCCTTTTAAAACAGGCCCTCACCTCACACCTCCTTCAGCCATCTGAGTTTATAATGAAGATATCTATTTATCAACCAGGAAGTGGTTGTTAAATCCTGGTGGACTTGTCAGCCTTTATGGCTGGTCAGAAGCAAATTTTTCTTCTCTATAAGCCAAGTGGTTTATAGTACTTTATTGTTGCAACCAGAATGGACTTAGATACTAACTTTTAAAAAATACAACAGACTTTAGAGAAGGACCCATAAGATTCCCAAAATAATGGCATTACAGATTTCAAGTAAATTACATGTGATGGTCTTTCAAAGTGCCTGTTTTCTTTACAAAGCCAAGCAAAGACAGTGAACCAATTACAAGATATTTAAATGTGAAACACGAATAGTGTGAACAAGCAAAGGTAGATGGCTCAATGCATGACAAGAAACAACTAACAGCAACACATCAGATCTCTGCAGATGAAATGCTCAGCTACAAGCGCCATGCCCCTGGCAACATCTAGTGTGGAACAACATGGATAGGATCTTTATAATTCTTAAGTGGATGTACCACACACTATATATTTCTAAAAATTAAGGTGCTCATACTGAATCATTGTTCAAAGAGTACTGAATGCAAGAAATACAACAGGTGAGGCTTTCAGCCATATCGTGATATGTAGTAAAAGCTTTCCTAAAAGAAACACTGATTTATTGTCAAATGTGTAAAAAGAATGTTTGACCCTCCTTTATTCTCCAGTTTGTTCTCATTTTCCTTTCAACTTCTATTGATTAAAACTCCTTGTTCCATTGCCCCCAATCCCTGTCTTTAAACACTGTTCTTTTTTCTGAAACTCAGACCCAGAATTTGATCATTACAATATTTTAAAGTATCTATTAAAGCACCCTACATACCATGGTAAAGCTCTAACCAATGGGATTTATCTTTCCTTACCTAATGCATGAGAATAAGATACTGTAAATATAAAGAGTAAGAAACAGGAGGAAGAGAGGCCACTGTGACCCTCCCCAAATACACCATCCTTTGTCCCAACCACTAATGTTAGCCGAGGGCTGCAGCTCACCTAGCCCTTGGACCAATGTAAAATGCTTCTGACTCTGATGAAAAGTCAAATACACATAAAGACTTCACCATAGACTACCTAGGCCAGCTACAGTGCACAGTATTAGCTGAAATCACGTCAGTTGCTATTAAAACTGCAACTGAAACTCCCCAAAAGGTACCTGTTTGTGGTTCCTCAGTCTGCAATACCATAGATATCCTGTACAGTCTCAGGCACTGCAAAACCAACCCAATGTTATTCTTCAGAAGCTTACTTTTATTTTTCTCTGTATATATGGTATTATATTTTACTTGGTGTATACAGTATTATAGGAGAATCTTCCTGACCTTGCTTAATGAGGGTTTCTTACTGAAATCACTAGTGCTACCATGACCTCACATGGTAGATGCAACATACTGGAAATCTAGAGAGCTTTCTGTTTTATAATAAACCATACTTTATCAGGTACTTATTCCAAGAAGAAAACAAAAGATGCTCTTTGGAAGGAATGTTTGTTTGAAGTTTCCTGAGTTCACAGGAGATATCTGGGCAAAACTGCCTGACATTCTACTCAATTTTTCCAAGATAGGGAGTTGAGAGGGGACGAAACCTCCCTTTGGAGAAGGCACTTGTTAACATTGCTACCTTGGACAGCAAGGTGTCCACCCAATGAAGCCAGCTTTATCTCAATGGCAAGGGGGACAAGTTACAACCATCTGTTCAGTAACGCATCACATCCAGAGAAATGATCTCATTGTAAAAATACTGTCACACTTTTACATAGTCACAGGACAAATAAGTCAGAAATTGCTTCATAAACAAAACTTTAAATAGATTCAAGAATACTACCATTTTCTTTCAAATATAACTCTGATATAAAGCCAATTTACTTGAAATTATTACCTATAAATATTGTGCCCAAATAATGTAAGAAACGGCAGAATGCAACATGATATTATTTTCTTTTTAGATTGAGATAAGGAAATATACTCTATCAAGTATAACTACAGAGAATAAACATATAATTCCTCTGAATAAAATGGAATCAAATGGAAAACAATAATCTATGTTAAGTGTTAGAAGTCTGAACGGGAGATTAAAGTGTTAACATTGGCACTCAAATCAGTCAATATATACTTACTTAACACTTAAGAAATATTCAATTGTGGAATTTCTTTTATAGAAGATTTGTGCAATGCCTTATATCCATTCTTCTTTCAGCCAACATATTTAGTGGTATAGGAGAAAATTCAATGAATTTCAAATCAAGAGATACGAGTTTACATCTGGTTCTGCTACTCTAGAAAGGATGCCCCCCCACAGAGAAAAGATGTGCAACCCCTATCCTTTGGTTATCATGGGAAGTAAACAACATTACATGTCAACAGTGCTCCACAAATGCCATTTACAAAGTGGAATTTACCTGTATGAGATTATTTCACTGTCTAATGTCAAGGGGAGGGCCTGGAATATACTATGTGTCCAATACAATGAATAAACAAATAAATCCAGAGCCATAATAATAATGGTTATAGTCCTGCTACAAATATAATAATTCAAAACATAAATATTCTTTATAAAAATGTTTTGATAAATACACAGTTGTTTTGGAAAAATTAACCAATCTTTCAGAATTCTCAAGATAAAAAACACAAACTGTCCAATACAACTATCAAAATAGATTACTGCCAAGAAAATTTTACTTTACAAAGAGATAATATGCTTTTTTAAAAACGCAACCTTTACAAAAATGAATTAAATTCCAGAGCAGAGATTTTTAAACTTTAAACTCCCAGGAATTACCTGGGAGTCTTCTCTAAACACAGATTCTGATATAGTAGATATAAGATGGGGCCTGAGAGACTGCATTTTTAATAAGTTCCAGATGATAATGATGTTGCTGCCTATCTGGGTTGCACAGTTTGAATAGCAGAGTTCTAGGCCACAAATTTAAAAAATTTTAAGAGCAACTCATCAAATACCCAGTATACCAAAATAAGAATTTAGAACCAGAGAAAATAAACAAAAAATTCAAGTGAACTTTCCATTTTGATAATTAAGAAAACTCAATATGCATCTGTAATAAGAGAAAAATGTAAATAGAAACTACAAGTAAAAAAAACAGAAAGAAAACACTACATTTAAAAGTAGGTATGCCACCAGCCAAAATAGTACTCAAATGAAAATCTATGGGCATATATAATGAGACTGAAAAGACAATGTATATTCAACTGGGAGACTAACATAATCCAGTAACCAAAACTGGATAAGGACAGCATCAAATGTTAAAGTAAGTCTTGGGGCCGGTGAGATGGCTCAGCGGCGTAAGAGCCTGCCTGGCAGGCGCGAGGGCCCGAGTTCGACTCCCGGATCCCACATATGGAAAAAGGGCCGGTGATATCGCTCAGCGGCACGGGCGCCTGCTGGCGCGCAAGGTCCTGAGGTCGACCCCTGGTACCCACACAAAAAAAAAAAAAAAAAGTAAGTCTTGAAGAATACTACAAAAACCCTAAGCCAAATCAGGTTTTTTGTTTTTGTTTTTTTTTGTGGGTACCGGGGGTCGAACTCAGGACCTTGTGCGCCAGCAGGTGCCCGTGCTGCTGAGCGATATCACCAGCCCTTTTTTTGTATGTGCATACCGGGAGTCGAACTCAGGGCCTCGCGCTTGCCTGGAAAGCACTTATGCAGTTGAGCTATCTCACCGGCCCCAATTCAGGTTTATACCAGGAATGTATAAGTGGTCCAACATGGAGAAGATCCCCTAAAGAAATATTACATTAACAGATTAAAGGACAAAAGCCATGTGATCGTATCAATAAATACTGTCAAAGAATTTGATGTGGTTATTGTTTTCTGAGAAAATGTATTAGTGATAGAGGAACAGTACTCAAGATCCTTCCTTAACAAATGTTTCCAAGTATATTCAACACAAATCCCACTATTTAAGAGTCAACAAGATATGAAATATTATATATCCCATTAGATCAGAAAAAGAGAAGGATACCTAATATTATTGTTACTACTAAGTTATATACTATCGTTTTCACTCAATGCAATGAGCAAAAATATGTTAACCCGATAGATAGACAGACAGACAGATAATTATGACTCATTTCTAGATGTTATCCCAAAGCCTCATTCACTCATAAGTGGGGCTTTCAAGAGGTGGTTGGATCTAGAGTGTGTGATACTGGGATTTAGGGTGTGTGATTACTAAATTAGTCCACTGAATGGTTTGGCATAGTTCTGGGAGTGGATAATGAGAAGGCCCTCGCTTGGTGTAACTGCCACCAGCCCTAAAGGGACAGAAAGAGGGCTGCTGGGGTCACTTGTTCTTTGCTGCTTCTGCCGCCTTCTACCTGACATGAACTGTCTCTCCTCTGCGATGCCCCTCGGCCATGTCACCCTGCCTTGGAGCCAGCTGATTGTGAACGGAAACCTCTACAAACTGTGAGCCGAAATAAACCTTTACTTCTTTAACTTTGGGGACTGGGTATTTTGTCTCAGCAATGAGAAAAAAATAACTAAGATAATATAGCAGGGAAAGGCTATAAATTGTCTTTACTGGAAATTATATAACTATCTACATATAAGAGGAAAGAGAACTTTTTTTGATAAAAAACAATTAGAATGATTAAGACTGGTGAGGATTCAAATATAAAATCAACACACAAACAGGTAAACCTTTAATAGGACAATTTTTAAATGTCTAAAAAGTTTCACATGTATAAAACCTACCAAAAAAAAAAAAATGCTGAAGGACAAAACAAGAACCTGAATAAGTGGAGTGAGGGTTTTTTTTTTTTTTTTTTTTTTGAGAGAAATCTATACTATGAAAATGTGAAGTATGCCAATTAACTATAAATAGAAACGCATAGCTTTTAAAAACTAATGTGCATCTATGCACTATTTTTAATGTGAAAAAGAAATACAGTACCAGTGATGCTCAAAGACTCAAGGGTCTTTCTTCTTCTAGGCTTAGCTGTGCCCTTTCCTGCTGCAGGGTCATTGTGTGTTCTGTTCCCTCTGCCTCAAATATTCCACACTTTAAGTATTCTCTAATAGCCGATCTCACTGGATCTCAATGCCAAAAAGTCTCTCCCGTGACTTCCTTATCTCAAGTGGATATGCACACACAGGCCCTCGCACACGCAAGTGTAGGCCTATCCCATCCCTCAGCCTATCTACCTTCACCTGCTTATCTTTGGGTGCTTCCATCTGACCACACGTGAAACAGCTTAATCATCCCCTCATCCTCTCCAATGACCTGCAGTAATGCCTGGTGTATGGGCTTGCAGTTCTGAAAAAAATGTAAGTACACTTTTATTTAGGTTTTCACTATTATCAACAGTCTAAAGTTTACACGGTTGGTTTAATAATTACACGTGAGTACACAGAATGAGATACAGCCATTAAAACGATGTTGCTGAAGAATTAGGCATTTTAAACTATATAAAACAGAACGTAGAGCACAATCCCACTTTTATAATCAAATTTATCTGCACAAAATACATAACACAATGACAATCTCAAGTCATACTGATAGTCGATTTTAAGTGATTTTTATGAATTTATATTTAAGGTTTTATTTGTATATTTTCTAAAAATATAAAAAAATCAACATAGCTTTGTTTTAATTGTATGCATCTGTGTCTGTTTTAAGGAAATAGGCCTCTTCACTTCCTCTAACACTGTTATGTTAGCCCCTATGTATTTAAACTCAGGGAAAAAAAAAAAATTAAAGCTATACCATTGAACTCAACAAACCACACTCTGGAAATATAGAAAGCCACTGAGTTCCTAATCTTGTTGGCCCTGGGTGCAATCCCCTGTACTGAAAAAACAAAAAATTCTTGAATGACAAAAAGGTAAGGGCCAATATTTTTTTCTATAGGATAACCACAATTCAAAGTGACTCATTTCTTTCTCCCTTCAAGGTAGGAACAAGACCAAAATCTCCACAAATTCTCATGCTGGCTCTGTAAGAGGAACAGCAAGGGAAATAATGTTGTGTTGTTATAGAATCTCATTTTAGCACTGAGAAAACAGTAAATGTCCGCCACAGTGACACAGAGCTTGTCATTTTCTGTGGTGATTCCTATCGGAATAGTATATGAAATTGTGTGACACAACCGTAAATCACAGTGACCTTTCACCACTAGATGGTGAGCTCGTGACTTGACAGCTCTTACCTCTGAAGTCCTGGGTCTTTTCAACCAAAAATGTGAGAAATCAGACCAACCCCATTCATCGTAAATATTTAATGATTAAGAAAACCATTATCTACAATGCGAATATTCATTAGGAAGCTCATTCATGGATAGATCTCAGAATATTTTTTAAATAGCTAAAGTGATATACGTAAATCCTAGTTTTTCTAAGATACATTTTAGATTTAATTTACTTGTGACTGGGACTATTTAATAAAATGAGAATCCCTGTACTTAGGATCTTCAGTTTTGACCTCCCACTTGCCTGTCTTTTTAAATGAGTCTTGAATGGAAAGACTGCAAGACTCACATCCAGACTTCTGCTTGAAGTGACAGCTACACTCCGGCCAGTCCACTTGTGGTCACTCATCCCAGCCGCTGCACTGTTCTCACCTCACTGGTCCGTAACAGAATGGGCTGGGATCTGAGCCTTCATTTGACTGAAGAAAGTCTGGGGGTGAATCTAAATGTGACCTCCATAGTTTTCCTTTCCCACATCAGGGTCAGGGCACTGGCAATACCAGTAATTCTCTTAGAGGCCAAAATGATGATTAGTTTGTTTTAAAGAGATTTTTTATAAGGTTAAAACAAAGCATATCTATAAACCATTATTTAAAATACATATTCACAACTGCTGAAGAGTACCAAACTGCATTTTTACAACCAAGGGTTTAAATCACATTATTATCTTTTTTCTTTTAGAAAAATGTTAATATAATTAAACATCTGCTCTTCAAAATCCTGTGTAAATCAATAGCTGGTAATTTTAAAAACAAAAGCTCATTTAATTTACCATTTTATAAAATATTTCTTAAACGGCATTTTAAGAAAATGCCTAGGATTTTGGTAGACCCAGAGTATGTGGTATTAAGGGAATAAAGCAAAAATATTTAAACCATTCTTAAACTGCTGAATTATCATTGTGTATGTCAATTATTATGCTAGATTATAACACAAAGATGCCCTGAGGAAACAATACATCATAAAGGATCAGTTTCCCTATAAATAAATGACTTCTAGACTGCCATATTGTTACATTTTTGTATGCTTTATGAGATTTCTTAGGTCCTGCTTTAAAGTCAAACATAATTTTTCACTCTAATTTACCATGCTTCCTATAGAAACTCATTCTTATCTATTTGCTATATCTAATATCATACATTTAAAACCTAAATAAGCTTATTGAAACTATACATGAAAGAATGCATCAACTCTGGGGACCCGGAGGGGTCATTCTTAGCAATCACAAGCTTTTATTCTTCAGGGGGAAGGCTTTGCTGTAACTATTTAGAGATATGTTACCTGTTTTATATTACTTATAAATGTGTCCTATCCTCTTTTATTAACTACAAGTCTCTTAAGTACAAAGGACATGTGAACCTGCTTCATATTCCCACAGCTAAACCCCAGCAGAGGACCCTGATAAATGCTGAATGAATTTTCATATACTTTTACTGTTTATTTTCTTTAAACATATTTTAGATAGTTTAGATGCAGATGAGTAATATTTTATAAACTTTAACCCTGGAGCCAAAGGTAGAAAACTTCCATACTTACAAGCTGACAACCTAAATTGTAGTCCTTCCAAAATTAGCATCTCTTTTGCCCTGACACGTCACATAACTATCCTTCCTGGTTATAAGTCAAGCAACGCTACTGAAAATAAGTGTCAGGAGAAGCCAGATTGAGAGTCTCTGACCTGTAAAAGCCCAGTGTGAGGCCAGAACTGACAGTGGTACCATTGCACATGCACCAGCAACCACGAAACACCCGCCCTGTAACTCACAGGAGACTCCTCCCTAACAGAAGAATCGCAGTGGATACACGAATCTGGGATAGCACTGCACGCTATGAGCTAAAACTGAGGGCAGTGCAATGAGGCACACTGACCTATAACGCTAGCTTTTCATAGACGCTTTATATTTCTAAGCTTAACCCCCCCTTAAAATAGTACTTTCTCTTTTAAGTAGGCATCATGTTCTTTTATCTATACGGATATACGAACTTCTGTTGCATGATTATTTCTGAAAGAAATAAAACATACTAGCCCTATTTATTTCAAGTTCTATGGATACTCTGTGGCAGTTGAGATACAATAAGATTTACATTATCAGAAGCTATTCATAATGTATTTTGTGAAGTATTACAAAATTATGAATTAAGGTGGAAGGAAGTGGCTCTACATAACTATTTTCTTATTTATGTAGATTTAGAAGATTAATCCTCACTTTTGAATAAATAAATAGGTTTTATGACGATCTCAGTTTTATGCTGAAATAGAAGCACTCAGAATTGGCAATAAAAAATAATTTGATTTATGTCAGATTTTTCCTGGTACTACATCTACAGGACAAAAAGAAAATATCTAACAAAATATCCTGTCTGGGAAATAAAGGCCAGTATCTGGAATTTATTGCTCACTTAATTCCCTCTCTAGTAACTTCACTACATTATCAAGGATTTACAAAATGGAGAGTACTTCAACAATGACTTAAATACCTTAAGGTATCCAGAGAAACAAATTGATCAACCAGAGTCCTGTCATCAATTAACAGCAATCCTAATGATTTTACCTTTCTCTCACAGCTTACCATTAATGCAGTCCATGAGATACTATGTTACAGTAATACAGATTTTTAAAGCATGAATGCTGTAGAGTAGTATATTAAATTTTTTTGCCAGAACTACCACTTATGTAATCTATTCTAGTATGATTATTTTATTGTATTCAAGCCTAGAAATCTCTTAGTTTGGCCTATTGTCTAAGGGTGACTTTGAAACCAAAATAAGTTGACGGGAAAGTTTTAACGACTATGTCAATCTATAGGAATGGAAGAGAATATACTCAATAGCTATAAATATATCGCTTCTTGGCTCCATTCATCTTTCCCTGCTTTTAGATAAGAAAGCTGGACACTGGAATAAGAATTCTTTCTTTGCAGCAAGCACTATGTATTAAGCTTTGTTCGTAAAAACTACCAGAGGGACACTGCAAGAGGAAGGAAAATTCTTCCCTAGTTTCCAGGTATCTGCATTTGGTACTTCGTGATCCTGCCACCCAGCTACGTGCACAGTATTCAGGGGACACACAGTAGTATTCTACCCCAGCTGGAATCTCCAAAACACAGACCTTCATTGAGCTCACAACTCCACCCTGGCCTAGTGAACACTTCAACATGACCCTCTCAACATGAACACTGTACACACCAGGGCTTGTATCACTTGTCTAGGAGCCTGTTCCCATTGTGCAAAGCCTTCTGTAAATCCATACACCAGCCTGGCTCTATCTGAACCCCCCACAAGTGTCCTCTCCTGTCACTCTTTTCTGATCTATAAGCTGGAATGCCTGGCAAATAACAACCAGCTCCGGCCTGGTCAACTCAGCAGACCTCTCTGGCATCCAGTGGGCTGTAACCACACCTTCTGAAATGGGATCTGAATCCCAGCCTTAGGAAGATGCTTCCCTTCGAAGTTTGTTCCTTCATTGGTGCTTAGTTTTCTAGGGCTGCCATAAGAAAATACTACAGACTGGGTAGCTTCAACAACAGCTAGCTATTTCCCCATAGTTTCAGAGGCCAGAGTATAAGATCAAGATTTCAGCAGGTTCCATTTCTTCTGGAAATAGCCTCTGTCTTACTATGGTCCTTCTGGATTCATATGCATTCTTGGAAGTGCCACATTTCGTCTTCTGAGAACAAAGTCAAACTGGATTAGGACCTATCCTATCCTAAAGTCCTTATTTAAGTTAATCATCTTGTAAAAGACCTTCTCTTCAAATAGGATTGCCTTTGGAGGTGGTGGGGATTAGGACTCCAAAATATGAACATGGGTTGGGGCACAAATTAGCCCATAAAATACAGGTACTCTATTAAAAGGAATGATCTAGGAAATATGGGCTTATCTGTACTTTCATATATAAGCTATGTCTATAGTTTACATGTATGTATGCTACATATATGGTACATACCTGTATAAGCATATTTGTATATGTATGTACATGAAAGTTCATGCTATCATAGTGATAACTCCAATGTAAATTTAGCACTAAAGTTTTCTTACCTTCTTATTAGAACCCTAGGTCCCCTTCTGGGTTACTTGGCAATGCTCTGTATCACCTTATCACCAAAACAAGAATCTTTGTCTTTAATAACTCATGGACATTTTTATTTGTTTCATTTGATGTTCTGCATGTTCTCTCTCTGTATGTAGGGTATATGTGTATAAATATATAGTGTATATATAGTATGTATATATATAATTAAACAATGTACACTATATCTACATGGTTTAATTTTTACAAGCTTTAAAATTCGAAGTTAAAAATAAGGATAAATCTAAGACAAAATTTTCTCCCAGGCCGGTGAGACAGTTCAGCGGCCTACGCTCCTGCCTGGCAAGCGCGAGGGCCTGAGTTCAACTCCCGGAACCCACATACGATAAAAAGGGCCAGCAATATCGCTCAGCGGCATGGGCGCCTGCTGGCACGCAAGGTCCTGAGGTTGACCCCCGGTACCCCCCCAAAAAAAAAATTTTTTTTCTCCCATACAACCTAGTATGAAGCAGGAACTTACAAATATAATTTTTTTTAAATTCATAATCATCAATTTAAAGGACTGCTTCATACTAGGAACTAAAAAGGATGTTAAACATCTTGGTTTAATTTGGTGATTTTACAATGGCCCAAGAAAAGCCTAGTTATAACAAGCCATATACACTAACAAGCCATCCTAAGGAAAATAACAGGCATCTGCCTGTCTCCTTATTCTTAGAATTATGAAACCTATAATATATAATTTTATGTAAATGCCCAAGGCCACCCTCACAGGGGAAAAGCTTGTTGCTTATATAAACAGACAACTCTAAAGATTAACAGTTTCTTTCCTTTTGTTTGGTTCTTCCACTTGTCATCCTCTAAACCAGAATTCCCCAAATGATAGTCACCAGAAAGTACAGATGCCGAGTGTTAATAGGTATTAAACAAACACTCCTATCAACACATACATACATGCTTGTGTGTGAATTCTATCTCAAACAAGTTGAGAAACACTGCATGCTATGTTCTACTTGGAGACCTAAGGCACCGGGGTCTCCACTATACCTTGCAGTAGAGGAACATGGTTAAATATGTTCAGTTTAGCTTTTACCCAAATGTATTTTTGCACCTAGAAAGTTTTTGCCTTGGAAATAGTTTTAGAAAATGATATGTGGAGGTATGATTTGCTCCACTTCTTGAAATAATTTAGAAAGAAGCAAAAATTATTTTTGTCCTATCCTGAAGTTTTTATACTTCCTCACAAGTGGGAATAGGAAGATTGTAGAGTGTGTCACATTTTAATAAATGCATGGAATGAGAGGGGGAAAAAGCATATTCTAATAAATGATAGCTATTTCTAACTCTAACAAGATGGACAAACCACCCTTTTCTAAATACATGATGTGCAGAAGCAATGTGCTACTTACATGATCTCATTCTCCTGATAACTGCATATAAAAGTTTGCTATCCTATTTGGCTGATGAGAAAACTAACAACGAAGTACAAAAAGTCTTTAACTAATACATGGCAAACTTCTACCTTCTAAGTTACTGAATCACTTTTCTGTCCCTATTTTCTTATCAGCAAAATAACCTGTTATAAAATCATTCTTGTTATTGTTATGCACACCAAGCATGATTTCCTAAAGTCAAAAGTGTACTTGTTAGTGAACAACAGGATAGAACTTCCAAAATAACTGTTCATGTTTTTACATATTTCAATGCCATTTATTTTCAAAGGAATTTAAACTCTTTGCATTTTAAGGTTTAACTTTAAAAATGAGATTACCCACAGGAAGTTTATTTCATTATTCTTTCATCTGAAAATCCACATATCTATAACACAGCTCTTAAGTCTAAGCATTTTAAAATAAAATGATAACAGATATATTCATTATGGTTTTTAGAAATCTGCTTTCTGTAATTTCAAAAGTTAAATTATTTTTAGTATACACTAGATAAAATTATCTTGGAATTCTTCTATGTCATAGATACTTAAGCGTATCGACATGTGTGTGATAACTTTACCAGATAAAAATGTCTTTTCATAACGAAGATAAAAGAATCAGTTTTTTCAAACACATTTCGTTACATCAACATATGCTCAGCGAGAGTACTGATCAGAAGGCAATTAGTGAAACTCTGGAGTCTTGTCTCATTTATCCACTCAATCACTTAAATCACCTACTGTTGCCTTTTCTTCTTCTAATTTTAAAATTTCAACATTCTCATTCCTGAATTAATCTGAGCTTTCACTTATTTTTTATCTGCTCTATGTTTGCTTTCATGGAACTTGGTGGACAAAAGTTCCAATGCACCAAAGATTCTTAGTGGACCTCGTCCCAGTGTCTTGGTCAGTGATTTTTTTTTTTTTTTTTTTGGTGGGTACCGGGGGGACGACCTCAGGACCTCACGCGCCAACAGGCACCCGTGCCGCTGAGCGATATCACCGGCCCCTTTTTCGTATGTGGGTTCCAGGAGTCGAACTCGGGCCTTCGCGCTTGCAAGGCAGGCGCTTAAGCCGCTGAGCCATCTCACCGGCCCCTTGGTCAGTGATTTTTAAAGCAAGTCAATTTACCATCTACCAGACAGAAAAACAGTGTATCTATAGACATTATATACTGTATTTTAATAAATAATTGATAAAAATAAAAACAAAATGTATAAAAAGTAGTTCTTCTACATATGTTATAAAGCTTTGAAATATAAAATACTAAACAGTAATATCTACAGGATAAATGCAGAAAGCAAAAAGAAAACTTTTTAAAAACTTTTGTTAAGGTACAGTTCATAATCTTGTGGGGGGCTGCGGGAGAGAGGTTCTTTATTTATGATAGGGCCAATGACTTATTTAACTTCACTCTCTCCACAGTGCTCAGCATATAATACTTATTGATTCAAAAAATATTTTAAGTCCCCACTATCTTCCAAGTATTATAACATGATAGATTAGATACTAAGAATACAATGTCTATTAGCACCATTAGCCATTTAGAAAATAAGTACAGTGTCCTATACTCTACAGAATCAACACTATCATTTGTTTATCCACATGGAAAACATTTTAGACATTTTCAGCTGGCTTTCTCTGTGCTGCTTGCCAACTGTTCCTTGGATACCACAATGCAAGGAAACAGATTCTTTTGGTATTACTGCATATCCAGTATGGAGTGCAGCAGGAATAGCTACATAAAAAGATCTAAGCCATTAAATCAGATGTCAAAGCAGCTTAGGCAGGAAAAAGTTTTAAAAAGTGAACATTATTATTCTAGAGGAAAGTACAAGCTAATTATGTCTATAACCGTCCCAAGCCTCTTTGACCCTCCCTGCAAGATGTAAGTTAATACCTGCATTTATGTATTTTTCTTCTCTTCCCACTTCCAATTAAAAAAATACTTTAAAGCAAAATCATGAAAAAGAACAAACACTTTTAATTTTCTATACAAGTTCAACTTTTTTAGGTTTAATTATATGAACCACCTACAGTAATTATACTGCTTAATTATGCTAATTTGTAATAATTACATTTAAATCTTTTTGCTGAAATGTTACCATGAAATTCTATAACTGATCATTCCAATCTGTTTATTACCATAAAGGGAATGTTTACTGTTCTGTAGTCAAAAAACATTAAAAACCACTGTCACTCGTAAATTACCTTGCTTCTTAAGAGCCTCTCAAGCACAGAAATATTCTTAAAACTGAATTCTGTCATCATCAAGTTGGATTTAGGTAAATGCCTGAAAATGCTTGGGGCTGCAAAGAGGCATTCTGATCATTTACTGAGTAAACTGTAACTCTGAAGAAAGGCCTTTTCAGGACTACTTTGTAAGATGCAATTCGGTGACTCCATTTTTAGTACAACACACATGCACAAAAAGACAGTGGATATTAGAAAATTATTTTTTGTTACTTTTGTTTTACTGTACTTAGGACTGAACTGTACCCAAGGGCCTTCAAACTGAGCTACATCTCCAGCCGTTATTATTTTATTAATTTGAGACAGGGTGCTTAGGCTGGGCTCAAACTTGCAATCTTCCTGCCTCAGCCTTCCAGACTGCTGGAATCACAGGCATGCACCATCACACCCAGCTTAGAATATACTTACTGAATAGATAGCGTCTTTAAAACTATGTACCAACTCCCCACTTTCTCCAGATACCTTCCCTTAAATGAATGCTGAAGGAATGAGGATGCCCCAGAAGATTGTTAACCAGATAGAAATGTTGTCTGAGTGGAAGTTTTAAAGGTAATATTTACCATCCACACTAGCTTTTTGTTTAGAATATTACTTCTGTTAGGGTCGGGACGCCCGCCGCGTGAAGGAAGACTCCAAGAAGCGTTCTCTCTTGCAAAGGGCAAGGGGTTTTATTATCCAAGCATGCGTGGGGCTCACTGAACACGCAGGAACAGTGGGCCCCGAGGTTTGCCTGTGCAGGGCTTATATGTCTATAGAACAAAGGGAGGAGGGGTCTTTGCAAGCGCGGTTACAAAGCAGATAGCATTGGTTAGTTTAAACAGCTTTTTACATTCATTGGGAGAAGACACTCATACGGGAGTTTTTAGGCTGGCCGACCGAGCGGGTAGGATGTTTTCTAATATGGGCAGCAGGTGGTCCGGAACAGCACAATCTGCAATCCTTGCAAATTTCTTAGCCCAGGGTCAGTCGTTATCTTGCAGCCCAGTTCCCTGGTCTGTGGTCAGCTTTGTTTTGTTTTTATCTACTTTAGGTAGCTTTGTAACAGCTCAATTCCCGGAACATTGGGAGGAGGGGGACAGTATAGACTGTGCATTCCCAGAAGGGAAAATTTCTCTTACACTTCATCAGTGTGTATATAGACGCTGGGGTCAAAAGAGTCATGCTATACCCATTTCACAGTTGAGGAAACTGAGGCTGAGGAAACATTTAATAATTTGTCCCACATCACATAACTGCAAGTAGAATCTGATTTAAAGTCCTTAATTACACAAAGTTATCCTGGTTCCCAAGTGACACCTTGTTTACAATTTTAAAAAGAAAGAAAAAAATCAAGCGAAGAATATTTTTGGTGGTATTGGTACCAAAAACTGTTTTTGTGTATCCTGAAAGCTAAAAATGTCTTCAGATGTTTAAATGGTTGAAAGAAATGAAAAGAATATTATTCCTGACATGACAAAATTTCTGAAAGTAACATTTCAGAGTCCACAAACATAGTTTTATTGGAATACGGCTGTATACATCACTGTGCACCATCTACTATTGTTTCTGCCGTACAATGGCAGAGTCGAGTGCTGAGACACAGCCAATGTGGTCCACACAGAGTAAAATGTTTGCTATGGGCCTTGTACAGAAGGAATTTGCTGCCCAATATTTTTACACACACATCAAATTCAATCTGTCATGTTTTCAATATGGGGTTTTGAAAATAACCAGCATTTCACGATTTTTTATAAAAGATATGACTATGAATCAAGAAACTACGATGCCAAAACTGAAGATCCTTCATTTAATATGATGTATTTTGTGTAAACAAAAATTTCCTTTTGATGATTTGGATACAGGGTCTATTTACCATAACAGGCTGTGTGGAGTTAGTCCCAGGTCAGTCCCAGCACAGGAGCACCAAGCTCAAAAGCCAAGTTAGAAGTATAAAAGAAAAAAAGTTAAGCAAGTTGTTTTATAGGCAAAAGCCAAAGTTAAGATGCAAAAGAAACCTGGAAAAACTTGTTCTGCATAGACTTTGCAACTTCACTACTTAACTCAACAAAGTGGTTTTGGAACTGCAGATCATGAAATCATTCTACACATACTGCATGCCTTGTTTTCTCTTGTCCCAACTGTTAACAGAGTCAATTTGAAAACTCTTGTCCTGGAGATACATTCCGAAACTAACCAAAAATGTTCACTGACTGCTTCTGGTGTTAAATGTGCTATAGGTCCCAAGTAATGCTCAAGAGTTGCAAAGCTGTTCAAATGATTATACTTTTACCAAACACTTGGAAAAAAAATAGTGAACAGCTAATCTCATAATGCAGAAAAGTTCACCCACAATTTGTAACACAAGATCAAAATATTAACGCCGTTTAGAAGTCAGTGAAAATGAGAAATTCTAAGTTGTTCCCTATCTCACAAGATGTTATAAGGAGGAGAAACTTAACAAGTAAATCCAGAGAAAAGAGCATCCATGGCTAATAATAAAAATAAAACAAAACCATAGAATATTCCAGAGAACCATTAGGCCCTGACAAATCTAACCCATATGACTTTCCACAGAATTATAAAATCACATCAATTATTACTTTTAAACTAGCAGTCACTGATCAGTCATCTCTTTCTTCTCAGATAGTTCTAATTAAATTAATTTGCTAAAGAGTTAAATGAGTTACCAGGGTAAAGTCTTTCTCAAAGTTTAGGTTTTATTTAAATTTTAAAGAAAATATTTTATACCAAGGCATATGCTACACATAATTCAGTCATCAGAGAAACATCTGTCATCTCATAGTAATTTCTTAATTATATAATGTCATTCTAAGGGAGAAAAAAGATCACCCTTTTCCTCAGTTTCCTTCCGTGTAAAATGGGTATATTAAAATTTATCTCCTAAAGTATTAAGTGCATAAGGTACAGTATTTAACCCTTCACTTGCTCCCCTTCCTACCTCATCCTTCACACCCAGACAGCTTTACTACAGGTGTACTGACTAAGAAGTACCTCTTACATTTTAACGTGCATACAAATCTCCTGGACCTCTTGCTTATATGCAGATTCTAGTTCAGCAGTAGGCTGGGCATAGGGCTGCATAGTCTGATTATCTAACAAGCTCTGGTGAAGTTGATCTTGCCTGTCTGCAGACAGGGGTTTATAATTAACTAAGATTGGAGATTACCTATAACCAGAGGAATATTTTGTTGCATAGAACAGAAATCTGGCAGAGAATTCACTATGTAACCTTAAGAAAATATATGGCATGTAACACATACTAAGTCTGAGCCTGGTCTTCTCTGGGGAAGTCTCACTTCCCCACTTTGTACCTGTTCCACCCTTCTTCCCCTCTTCTGTTCAGCTTCCTCACCATCTACTCCAGCAGGTGACAATCAGAGTAGGAATGGATATAAGGGCATTTATGCTTGTAAAACACTCTGGAGATCTGCTGCACACCCCTCAGTAGAGAACCCCCTTCCATACTTTGGCTTCCTTAAGCCCATAACTTGCATGTGCAAAGGCACTGGTTTGTAATTGTCCATCTTCACACTCAAAAGATATCATTTCGCCTGATCTGCAGCTGAATGGCTGACTCTTAAAGTTTCCTAATCCCTAAAACATTATTTGACAAGAAATATCAAAACATTGATCAGAAAATGATGCAATTAACTGTTTACTCATATCATTTAATTCTCATAGATATTTTATAATCATCACTTTATTGATAAGAACACCAAAACTTAGGGATGATAAGAAACTTGTGCAAGAGTTATATGGCTAATAAAAGCTAAGGCCAATCTAGTTATAATATGTGTACTCTTATGGGCCAGTGAGATAGCTCAGCGCCATAAGCACCTGCCCAGCAAGCGCAAGGTCCTGAGTTCGACTCCTGGTACCCACATAAAGTAAAAGAAGGGCCGGTGATATCGCTCAGTGGCACAAGCGCTTGCTGGCAAGTGCGAGGTCCTGAGGTCAACTCCCGGTACCCACATTAAAAAATATATGTATATGTGTACTCTTAGTGCACAGTGAAATAAATATTATGCAGCCACTGGTGAATTTAAACTCATGGAAAATATCTAAGAGTACAGTCGTTGCTCAGTATCTGTGGGGAATTGGCTTCAGTACACCTACAAATACCAATATCCTCAGATGCTCAAGTCCCCTATATGAAATGATACAGTATTTGCATATAATCTACCTATATTCTCCTTCATACTTTAAATCCTTGAAAGAATACTTACTATACCTAATAAGAAGTAAAAGCTACAAAACTACAAAGCTACAATAGTTACTATATTGAATTATTTAGGGGAATAATGATAATGCAAATGTTTGTATATGTTCAATCCAGATACAGTTTTTTCTAAAAATTACTGATTCAAGGTTGGTTAAATCCTGCAGGTACAGGAAGGTCCACTGTACTTGTTTTCTTTAATCTCTGACAGCAGAGACATTAAACATCTGGATTTTTTGCCAACTTGATATCTCATTATAGTTTAATTTTATTGAGAACTGAGTGTATTTTCATATATTTATGATTTCTTTGAACTGTTTCTTCATACCTTTTGCCTTATTTTCTATTTTGTTATTAATCTTTTTTCTTCTAAGTTTCATGGAGCTCTTTACATGTTAGTATTAGTCCTTCTACCTGTAATAGTTTACAAAAACCTTCCCAAATTTGTCAGATTTTAACCTTGATTATATTTTTGCTATGTAATGCATTACTATTTTTCTTTAATTGCTTCTTAGTGTCGAATCACAAAGTTTTTACAACTCCTAAGAACTTGTAATATTTCATCTTTTATATTTAGAATTTATTCTGAATTTGGAATTTGTTCTGGTGTATTATGAGAGAAACAAAACTAATTTTGTCTTTCCCATATGGCTATCATGTTTCAAACTACTTATTAAAAAGTCCTTCTTTTTCTCACTGATTTGAGATGTCTTCTTTCTTCACTCACTACATTTTTGGAAGAAGAAGAAAAATAACACAGACATAAACTAATAGCCAAAAACTGAGAGCAATCCAAATGTTCTGTAATGGTTAACTAAAAATTTCAAGGTGGAAAAACAAAAGAACAGCCAGAAAAAAGTTGCAGAAACTTGATGAGGGAGAAAGATGTCTAGCCCTAACAAATACTAAATATTATAAAGTCTCTGCAATACAAAAATTGAGCCAAAAATAGCAAATATATTTACTGTTGATTCAGAAATCCCATCTGGGGGATCCTTCCAAAAATACAGTAGGAAAAATACAAAATAACCAAGCATGAGGATAACATATATATTTTTTTTATATGCGGGTACCGGGAGTAGAACTCAGGACCTTGCACTTGCCAGGCAGGCACTTATGCCACTGGGCTATATCACCGGCCCTACATATTATTAATTGTAAGAGCAAATAAACTAAGGTTCACCCATTCAGTGCAACAAGGAAGATCTCCCTAACGTTTACACAGAAAGATCTCAAGGAAAACTACCTAAGTGAAAAAGCATGGTGCACACTGATATTTCAAAATAATGCCTTCTTCATGGGTGGGAGAGAAGGATAAAAACTTAAATGGACAGAAAATATATTGCAAAAATAACAACAATAGGAGGATAGACCGAAAACTATTTGCATGATGTTGTACTCTGGGTTTACAAGGGAAAAGATTTAATGCAGGATACATAATTTATAGGATTATTTTATAATATTCACCCAAAGAGTCAAATGCAAAAGAGTGCAGGAGATCTGTCCATGCACTAGAGACCCAAAGAATCCAGCTGAGGGCCTGGATCCCACAGCAACGTCCTCCAAGAGTCCAGCTGAAGACCTAGAGTCCATGGAGTCCAACTGGAGGCCTAAAGCCCACAACAATGTCTCATGCAAGTCTGCACCAAGGATCTGCACTGGGAAGGGCCAAAGGTCATTGGTGGAAGCTAGAAAGTCTACACCAGCAGGATGAAGGATCTGTGCCACCAGGCTGAGGGATCTGCACTGGAGCCAGGAAGGGACACTCAAGTTAAGGATCAGAGCTCCCCACCACCAAAAAGAACTGCAGCCATCCTCAGTGGCAACGAGGTCCCAAGCTCCTCCGATGATGAGAACAGCCAAGTTCATATCAGGAAAGCCAATGTGACAAGTTTCTCCAGGAGAATCAACAGCACACTATCTTTCCCTCCAATTCCCTTTTTATGCCATTGGCAACAATCCTCAGGTGGGCCACCCATGGCCAGCACCATGCTGACTCAATTCAGCTGGGGGTTACAAGTTGCCCATTAGTTAATCTACTCCACACGATTACATATAGAGAGAAAGTTAGAGGGGACCCTTTGGAAAAAAGATTTCTGCAAATATTCCTCACTATATAGTTCTAACTTTTGAAGCAAATTTTATCTTTAAATTATTTAAACTTACTTTCAATTGAAAATTTTATGAGATAATTACAGAATCACAATCAGTTGTAAGAAATAAGAGCCATCCAATGTACACATTGCCAGTTACCATTCTATAAAACTGTAGTGTAATACTAGAGCCAGCATACTGACCTTGATACAATCCACCTATCTTACTCAAATTTGGCCCCATCCCCATCCATGTTGGCAAAAGTCAACTGGTAACCTAAAATTCTACTTTGAAGAGAATGTAATAAGGTACCCACCATTCCCACCTGGGTGGAATAAGAGAAAGCCAACTAACGGGCCAGGCTATCAGGCCCACTGGGTGGTAATGAAACTCTCACCCTCTGTGTCAGTGGAGAAAACAAGAGGAGGAGGCTGTTCAGCCCCGAAACAATAAGGCTGCACTCCTCCTGTCCAGCAAAGTCATGGTAGAAGAAGCCCAGTGGACAGTAAGGACTGGCACTTTCTCCCAACGGGATACTATGGTGTCTGAAGAGAATGACAGGAAGAAACTCTACTGTCACCCAGAAGTCACCCAGAGTCCCCAGCCCCATACCAACTAATGCCGAGTGAGGAACCTGGACTTCCACTTCCTCTCTCCCAGCAGTTAAGGCAGCGCCGTAATCTCTCCTGAAAAGATGTACCAGAACAATACCAAATAATAACAACAACAAAAAGAACTAAAAAACATAAGGCTTAAATAACACTGAGAATCTCATAATATGAAAATATCCAAGTTGTAATAGAAAATCACTCATCAGGGGCCAGTGAAATGGCTCAGCGGCATAAGCGCCTGCCTGGCAAGCATGAGGTCCTGAGTTCGACTTCCGGTACCCACATACGAAAAAAGGGGCGGTGATATCGCTCAGCGGCACAGGCGCCTGCTGGCGCACAAGGTCCTGAGGTCGACCCCCGGTACCCACAAAAAAAACAAAAAAGAAAAAAGGAAAATCATTTATCATAACCAAAATCAGGAAAGATCTCAAAGTAAATGAAAAGAAACAATCAACAGATGCCCACACTGAAATGATAAAGATGTTCAAGTTATCTGACAAAGTTTTAAAACAGCCATAGAAAACAGTTCAAAGAACAATTATGAATATTCCTAAAATAAATATTTAAAACACAGCATCAGCAAAGATATGCAAAGAATCAGAAAAAGAATGCATATGAAATTTCACAAATGAAGTATACAACAACAAAAGATCTCAGTGTTTGGGTTCATTGGCAGAATAAATGGAACTGAGAAAAAGATCAGTGAACTGGAAAACAGAATGGTTGAAAATACCCAAAGAGAGGAACGGGGAGAAAACAGACTCAAAAATGAATGCGCCTCAGGGGGCTGAGAGACAATCAAAAATAACCTCAATTTCACGCCACTGGAGTCAAAAAGGAGAGGAGAAACAGGGTTGGTCTGAAATGGTACTCAAAGAAATAATAGCTGAACACTATCCAAATTTTTCAAGACACATAAATTTATAGAATCAAGCAGCAGAGATAACCACAAACCCAAGAAAATCTTCTCCAAAACACATCATTACATTTCTGAAATACAAGACAAAAAAATTAAAGCTCTTCAAAGCCGACGAGAAAAATGACACTTTACCTATAGAAAAAATTAGAATGATGGTAGTTTTTTATCAGAAATCATGAGGGTTAGAAGTCAGTGACAAATGTCTGTCAAGTGCTATCAATCTACAATTTCATATCCAACAAAATATTCAGAAAATAAAGACATTCTCAGATAAAGAAAAAGTAGGAGATATTTTTGTTAGCAAATTCACTCTAAACAAGTGGTTAAAGTGTTCTTTAAAAAGGGGAGGGGGATTTTTTAAAAGAAGCCCAGAACATTAGGATGAAAGAACACAATGTGCCAAAATATGGGTAAAAGTAAGTTTTCCTTTTTTTCTTCGCTCTTCTAAATTGTTTAATGGTTGTACCAAAAATTTTACCACTATCATGTTGTTCTAAATGGGTATGTGGGAGATATTTAAAACAGTAATTGAGCAGAGAAAGTGAAGAGATCTAAAGTAAGATAAGGTTTCTATACTTCAGTCAAACTAAACAATGATACCAGTAGACTGATAATTTATATACATTTAGGTGATACCTTGTGCAATCCCTGAAAAACTTTACAACCCATACACACTACAGATAAAATAAAACTCTAAAGTATATTTAGGTGCTCAAGGAGGCTTAAAAAGGAAAATAGAAAAGAAAATTAAAAAAAAAGTGTCTTAAATCTATAATAATCACAATAAGTGTAAATGGTTTAACACATTCCCATGTGCTTGTACCACTGGTGGTACAATTGGATCTAATCACTTTTATGGGTCATTTCACTAATAAAATTAATAAAAAGCCACCCGCTGGGACAGTCATGCACATACCACCGGTAGTTCAAGCTGCTCCGCAGTGAGACATACAAGTTAAGGCCCCGTCGTGCACATGTCAAATGTGCCAATTAAAGACAGAGATTGGTAGAATGGATTAAAAACCATGACCCAATTATATGATGTTTATAAGAAATTCACTTCAAATATAATGATATAGGAAAGTTGAAAGTAAACGTCTGCAAAAAGATATTATACAAATATTAATCAGAGGAGAGCAGGAGTGACTATAGTGATATCAGATAAACTTGTGAGCAAAGAACACTACTAGAGACACAGAGGACATGATACAATTATAGAAGAGTCAGTTCACCAAGAGGACACAGCCAGCCTAAAATGTAGGTACCCAAAAGCAAGGCTAAAAATACATGAAGGAAAAATTCACTGTAATGGTTGATACATTGTGTCAATTTGAGAAGTTTAGAAGTTTAAGCAACTCAGCAGGGGGCCAGGGTCCTCACTTTGTAAACATCCTGAGCCTGTGCAAGCGGAGGGCCCAGAGATGGTGTGAGTGCTACACCCACCCTAGGGGCAGGTGGCCTACAACAATATGAGGGAGGAAAAGAGGCTTGCTACCACCCATTTTTCTGCCCTTGTTGCTTTTGTATCTTCCACCAACCACCATGAACTGTTGCCCCTCTGCCATGTGCCACCCTGTTTTGGAGCCAGCTGATTATAGACTGAAACCGCCACAAACTGAGCTAAATAAACCTTTCCCTCTTTAACTTTGGGTGTTGGCTATTTTGTCCCAGCAACCAGAGAAAAGTAGCTAAGACATTCACCAAACGGAAAAGAGAAATACACAAGTATAGCCAGAGACTCTAACACCCCTCTCAACAGTTACCAGCCTAAAACAAAATCAGCAAGGATACAGAAAACCTCAACAGTACCATCAACCAAAAGAATCTAATAAGAACACCGTACACAACAATTGTGGCATACTGTAAGAGAAATTTTCCCTTCTGGGAATGCACAGTCTATACTGTCCCCCTCCTCCCAATGTTCCGGGAATTGAGCTGTTACAAAGCTACCTAAAGTAGATAAAAACAAAACAAAGCTGACCACAGACCAGGGAACTGGGCTGCAAGATAACGACTGACCCTGGGCTAAGAAATTTGCAAGGATTGCAGATTGTGCTGTTCCGGACCACCTGCTGCCCATATTAGAAAACATCCTCCCCGCTCGGTCGGCCAGCCTAAAAACTCCCGTATGAGTGTCTTCTCCCAATGAATGTAAAAAGCTGTTTAAACTAACCAATGCTATCTGCTTCTGTAACCGCGCTTGCAAAGACCCCTCCTCCCTTTGTTCTATAGACATATAAGCCCTGCACAGGCAAACCTCGGGGCCCACTGTTCCTGCGTGTTCAGTGAGCCCCACACATGCTTGGATAATAAAACCCCTTGCCCTTTGCATGAGAGAACACTTCTTGGAGTCTTCCTTCACGCGGCGGGCGTCCCGACCCTAACATTTTGGAGGCCCCAGCGAGATCGGGGATTGCCCCCTGTGTAGGAAGACCTCAACAGCTGCCTCTCGGGGTAAGTACGGCCGTTCCTATCTCTCGTTCTTTGTTTTACTTGGATCCTGATCTCTTGTGTCTTAGCGTGGTTGATTTCGGGGAGCATGAGCTTCTTGATCCACGTGGCTTGCACCTAAGGACGTGAGTCCTTAGGTGAATGCCATAGGCATCCTTTTTGAGCCACAGGCCACTTTCCTTGGGGGACGCCCCAGGGCACTCTCGGTCTAGCAGACCGGTTAGCGGTGGGGTCACCGATTTGGATTCTGTCTCAGAATTTTTGTTTTTGGTGCGGCCACCATTCGCTGCCCGTCAGATTCAGTTTACTTCCTCTTCTGGGGAAGTCGTGTACGCCGGCATTTGTCTATTATCTTGGTCTTAGTGTTTGTCTGTCTTTATTTGTTTGGCGCCACTAACCTCTTTTGTTCCACAGCACCCACCATGGGCAATAAGGAGGGGACCTCAATGCCTCCTTGCCTGGCAGCTAACCCTTGGGGGGCCAAGGCGCCAAAAAGCTGATCTTCAGCTGGCCCCCCCAGATCAGCTGCAAGGCAGGACGCAAGGCTACAAGACAGAGACAACTGAATTCCCGCCTCCCAACCAAGATAAGCGCGCTTCTAATTCGGTTTCTGGTTTGGCAATTTGCCCAAGGCTCATCCAGGTATCTGTTCTGTGCTAGCGTCTGTTCTGTCTAAACCTGTGAGAGCTAGGCCACCGGATATGGTGTTTTGCCGTCTGTCAGAGGTCATCCTCTGAATCTGTTCTAAATTTGAGGTCGGGAGCGATATGGTTATTGTTCCCGGGATTATCTGTTTTTGTGTGTGTGTGTGTGCATGTTCCTCCCCTGTGTTACATCTGTTATCCCCCCTGCGCCTGCGCTTCCAAGTCACTGTTACCAGAGGAATTCAACCTGCTGGCAGGAGACCATTTGTTAGTCTCAAAATTTTGTTTACATTTCAGATTAAGTGGAGGGGACAGGACTTGCTTAGATAAATTGTAATTGTGGGTTACTGTGTTGTCCAAGTCATTGACATAATGGGTTCTGCTGGTAGTAAGTCAACTGTTTTGAAATGTATGCTTAACAATTTTGATAAGTTCAAAGGGGATTATGAAGTTAAGATAAAAAAAATAAAGCTCTAAAACTTCTGTGAGCTTGAGTGGCCAACATTCAATGTGGGATGATTAGCTAAAGGGTCGCTCGACCCCCAGGTAATCAATGGAGTATAAAATATTTTCACCAGAAAGCCTGAGCACCCAAATTAGTTTCCATATATAAACTGGTTGTACGTGGTGCGAGTGCTACCCCAATGGCCAGCCTGGACGTCACCAGCCTGGCACTGCCTACAAGTATATAGGAAAGTTTTACAGGAGAAATCTAATTGCAAATTTTGAGTAATTGGCACTTATACTTTTGGTTTTCAGTTTAAACTGATGTGCATAAAACTTTTCTTGTGCACTACAAACTCCTGAGTGATGATTAATCAAAATTACTATCTAAAAGGAGCAATGTAAATGCCTGCTTTGTCAAAACATCAAGTAAGCTGAGTAAGCCACAGTGGAAAGCACAAGCTGGGTGCCCTGGCTCAAAACACCTGGCACAAAAACCTTATCCTGAAGCATGCTTTTCTCTTTCTCCGCATACAAAGAGGGTCTCTGCTCTTAAATCACAAATGGCTGCAGCATTTGCAGTTAGCGGGAAACTGGGCGTAATTGTAACAACCCAGGAACAAGGGGTCAAAATAAGTTTTGACAAAGATATATCAAGAAAATTTATATAAATGATATTCTTACAGAGAAAATGCTAAGAGAGTAAAAAAATGGTTTAAATATGTGACAGAGGGTATGAAGATGACTGAGCTGGAAGCTACATAGAAGAAAAACATGAAAGTTGTCAGTATTTTTATGAAGGAATTTATTTTTTGTTTCTTCCAAATTCTTATGAGAGATCTCTGCTATTGACCTATAAATAATTCTGACTAGTCTGTTTATAATTACAAACTTCTAAAATTATAAAAGTTACTATAATTTAATTTGACCAATATATATAAGTGCACTCTGATTTTTTTAAATTTGTCTGTATGTTTTGTTTTTCTGTGTGCCCAACCTGTAAACAGCTGTTTTATTTGAGCTCAACAAATTTTCTTTTTGCATTTTTGGATTTTTGAAACGTTTGTCTGGTATGCTTCCACCAAAAGTTGCCAGCTGGCCAAAATGATGTTAAAATTGGTTCTATAAATGTAATACATGTTTTGTTTATTGTTTATTGTTATATTATAATTTGAGAGTTTCTTGTTCAAAATAATGTGTTAAGTGATCTGGTTTTCATAAGTCATAGAAAATTGTTAGACAAAATATATTATTGTGATATGTTTACATTGGTCATCATCAACAGGTTAAATTTTCTAAAACAGGACAATGAGGTTTTCTGATTTAAAGATGTTCTGGTACAAAACTAAATTAAGAAACAAAAGTTTTTATATGGCTATGACAATTCAGTGTTGCTGATCTCATAGTATATTAAGTGTATTCATACCTTCCAGATGTACAGGTCTTCTAAAATATAAAAACTGGGATTGTTTACAGAGATAACATTTTCTTTCTTTCTTTCAGATTCAGACACCTACCTTTGCTTGTGCTCCAGATAGTTATGATAAGAGGTTCATACTAATATAAGGTCACCAGTCAAATGATAATTTTTAACAAAAACCTATGTGATGTATATGCTATATACGTGCCACAGTATTTAGAGATGCCTAGATATTAAACAGTCCAGATAAGTCATAAAATTTCTTCAGTGATGTCCTATTAAAAGACAAATTAGATAAAAACATCTTATGTACTAGATAGAGATAATTGACTAAAAAGCTCAAATTTGCGTACAGACTGCTAAGTTTCTAAGATTTATATTAAAGGATGGAACACGCTCTCTGCCAATCTCATACACTCAGGCCATTTAGGGCCTCCAAGTGCCAGTGACCAGAAAGGAGTTGAGGGAATTTCTGGGAACCATTGGGTACTGTCGCCCTTGGGTAATGTCGCCTTTGGGTCCCTAATTTTGCAGCAATAGCAAAGCCCCTCTATGAGGCTTTAAAAGGAGGAAATAGCCCTCTGTTGGAGTAAAATCCTAAATGACAGGCTGCTTTTGAGGATTTGAAAGACAGACTGGTAAGTGCCCCCGCCTTGGCACTACCTGACATCACGAAATCCTTCCAGCTGTTTGTCCATGAAAAGGACGGCATTGCTCGGGGTGTTCTTACACAAACACTGGGACCCTGGAAACGCCCCGTGACATATTTAGCTAAGAGACTGGACTCCGTGGCAGCAGGATGGCCTTCCTGCCTGCGTTCGACTGCCACCACAGCCATTCTAGTAAAAGAAGCTGACAAATTGACTTTGGGACAAAAGCTAAGTGTGTTTGTGCCCCATGCAATAGAGACTTTATTGAGAGGACCTGGAGGTAAATGGATCTCAGGAACCAGGTTGGCCCAGTACCAAGGGACCTTATTAAAAGACCCCAGGTTAATTATCAAGACTGTGCAAGCTATTAATCCTGTCTCTCTTTTGCCCACTTCCCTGGAGCCACCTAAACATGACTGTGCTGAAGCCATTGAGATGATGTACTCAGCCTGACCAGACTTGCAGGATGTGCCCCTTCAGGACCCGGACCTGACCCTCTTTTCAGATGGCAGCAGCATGGTAATCGATGGGGTTTGGAGGGTGAGAACAACGGTTGTCACCTTAGAGCGAACCATCCAGACAGAGGCTCTGCTTCCTGAGACAGTTTGTGATATGGACCTGATGTGCTTCGGTGACTGAGAGGTGCACTAACTGATCCCACAACAACCCTGTCTCCTGGCAACACAACGACTAGGTGTCCGGAGACAAGGAACTGTGCCATCTAAAGATGTTAAAGTGGATTTTACTAAAATTAAACTCACCAGCGTAAATAAGAGATACTTAGTAGTTTTGATTTGTACCTATTCAGGATGGATGGAGGCCTCCCCACTAAGACTGAAACATCGAGAGAGGTGATAAAAGCTTTGATGGAGCTGATCATTCTATGGTATGGGCTCCCCATAATGATAGGTTCAGATTATGGACCCGCTTTTGTGGGTAAAATGGTCAAAGGCCTTACAGCAGTGCTGGGGCTAAAATAAAAACTCCATACTATATATTGGCCACAAAGCTCAAGCCAAGTAAAAAGACAAAACTGTACTTTAAAAACCACCCTGACAAAGTTGTGCCAAGAGACTGGGGCTAACTGGGTTACTGTGCTCCCCGTCGGCCCTCTTACAGTTGCGGTGTACACTGTACTGAGGTGGACTAACTCCATTTGAGATAATGTTTGGGAGCCTCCCCCACTGATACCTGTTTTAAATAGATTACAGGAGATGGAAACTTTGAACTTACACCAACAGATAAAGGCGCTGCACCAGATGCTTCAGAAACTTCAACAGACTGTTATGGAGACATCTGAGCCCCATGCCCACGCCAGTCCACTCCTTCAAATCCGGGAGACCAAGTCCTGATTACAGCCTAAAAGAGGAGCCTCTCCAACCAAAGTGGGAGGGACCCAACGAGGTGATCCTAACCACTCCCACTGCTCTTAAAGTTACAGGCTGTGCTCCATGGATTCAATGCTCCCGAATCAAGACATGGACACCTGAGCTTACAGAAGTGCGACCTTCTGCCCCAGAGACCTTCAGACCTCGATACACCAAGAGACTTCAGCAAAAGCTGCTGCAGCTAAACACCAACATGACTCTGGTCACCGCCCTCACCCTGTGTAGCCTCCTCCCCTTTGCTCTCCTCTGGGCCAGATGCACTCCCTATGTATCAGGAGTTTCCCCCTTTAAAGCCATGTTTGGCCGACCTCCCCCTCCGTTACCTAAACTAGCTGAAAAAAAGATTACAGAACTTACTAATCAGGATCTCATTAAGTCCCTTCAGGCTCTACAGCCCGTGCTCTCCTCCATCCATCGGGTGTTCTGCCAAAAACACCCACCACCTAACCCACCGACCACAGAACCTGCTCAAGTGGTGGAGCCAGGTACCCAGGTACTCCTCAGGTGATTTCACCAAGCCGGACTCAAGCCCAGGTGAGAAGGGCCGTACACCGTCGTACTCAGCACCCCAACCGCTATCAAGGTTGCTGAAAAAACCACCTGGATCCACCATAGCCACTTCAAAGTGCTGCTGACCTCAGACTCTCCACCCACGGAACCAGATAAGTGGACAGTGAAAAGGGGAACCAACCCCCTAAAGATTAAGCTAAAAAAAAAAAATGTTCTGCTTGACCACGTATGTGTTAATGTCACTGATGTTATTAATATTGCTGCCCCCACCTGTGATGAGTGGCCTGAAAGCCAAAAATCTGGCTTTCACTCTCCTTCCTGTACACTGGACTGGGTGATGTGTCTTAACTTCTCTTTTGCCTGATTTAGACATTATTTCAGGAGATAAACCCATACCTATTCCTAGCTTCAAATATATAACCAGATTGACAATGTAAAACTAATGCTCATTAGACAACAATATGCAGCTCTAGATGATCCTAAAAATGGACACTCCAATCTCTAAGATTAGAGATTCCCAAAAACAAAAAGGGGGGAATGTAAGAGAAATTTTCCCTTCTGGGAATGCACAGTCTATACTGTCCCCCTCCTCCCAATGTTCCGGGAATTGAGCTGTTACAAAGCTACCTAAAGTAGATAAAAACAAAACAAAGCTGACCACAGACCAGGGAACTGGGCTGCAAGATAACGACTGACCCTGGGCTAAGAAATTTGCAAGGATTGCAGATTGTGCTGTTCCGGACCACCTGCTGCCCATATTAGAAAACATCCTCCCCGCTCGGTCGGCCAGCCTAAAAATTCCCATATGAGTGTCTTCTCCCAATGAATGTAAAAAGCTGTTTAAACTAACCAATGCTATCTGCTTCTGTAACCGCGCTTGCAAAGACCCCTCCTCCCTTTGTTCTATAGACATACAAGCCCTGCACAGGCAAACCTCGGGGCCCACTGTTCCTGCGTGTTCAGTGAGCCCCACGCATGCTTGGATAATAAAACCCCTTGCCCTTTGCATGAGAGAACGCTTCTTGGAGTCTTCCTTCACGCGGCGGGCGTCCCAACCCTAACAATACATATTCCTTTGCGGTATCATCAGAACTTGTATTAAGAGAGATCATCCCTCCCCATGATATAAAACCAACTTCAAAAATGAAGAATTGTTAATACAAAGTATATTTTCTGACCACAATGGAATCAAACTAGAAATTAGAATCAGAAAGACAATAGAAAAATATCCAAATATCTGAAAATTAAGTAATATACTTCTGAGTAATCTGTAGGCCAAGGAGGAATTCTCAACAAAAGTTTTTTTATGTTAAACTGAATAAATATTAACATAGAGCAGATCAAAAATCCATGGGACACAGCTAAAACATTGCTGAGAGAAAATTTTATACACTAAATGCATAAGAAAAGAATAAGCTTAAATAATTTAACCTTTAACAACCAAGAAAAAGCACAAATTAAATGCATATCAAGCAGAAGGAAGTAAATAATACATACAAGAGCAGAAATCAATTGAAAAGAGAGAAACAGTGGAGAAAAATCACCGAAACAAAAGCTGGATTTCTGGGGGAAAACAGTAATATTGATAAGTCTCTAGGAAAAAGATAGAGACAAAAATTAAGAAAGAAGTCACCAATATCAGTAATAAAATAGTTATCATCACTACAAACCCTGTAGTTATTAAAACTCTAAGGGAACATCATGAACAACCTGATGCTCACAAATTGGACAGCTTATAAAAAAATGTACCAACCTTCCAAGTCACTCAATATGGAATAATCTGAATAGTCTTCTAATGATTTAAGAAACTGAATTCGTAATTTTAAAATACCAAAAAAGAAATCTCCAGGTCGAGAGTGTTTCACTGGAGAGTTCTAATAAATTTTTCAGGAAGAATCTATTTTAGGGGAAAAAAGTGGGTGTGGGGATGCTTAGTAATTCATATTATGAATCTGCTAGTACCCTGATAGCACTGTCAAAGACAGTATCAAAAACAACAAAGTCCTATCCACCAGGATCACTCATGACCATAGATTCAAATATCCTTAACAAAATATTCACAAATGGAATTTTCAACAATATATAAAAAGATTTCTTTTGATGATCAGTTTATTCAGTAAGGCTAACTCAATATTCAGTGTTAGCCTGTGTTGTTTGTATCGTCATAACCTTGCTAATCTTCTAGCTAGTAGTTCTGACAATGAGTGAGGCTGGAGGGAGATGGGAACATTCCCAACTGTAATTGCGCGTGTTTGTTATCCTTTTCAGTTCTAACAGTGTTTGCTTCACTTTGAGGCACTGTTGTTTGGTACATTCACAGTTAGGATCATCACGTCTCCATGGTGGATTCACTCTGTCATCACTATAAAATCTCCCTGTTTGCCTCCCATAACACCCTGTGCTCTAAAGTCTAAATGACCAAATACTGATACAACTATTCTACTTTATTTTGATTGTTTGCATGGTATAATGTTTCAACCTTTTACTTTGAATGTACCTAGATCATTAGATTTGAAATTTATTTCTTATAAGGAATTATAACTGGTGTTTTTTAAACCTGCTCTGCCATTCTCTGTATTTTGGTTGTTGCATTTAGAACTTCTATTTTTAAAATAATTATTGATAAGTTAATATTCAAGTGTGTCATCTTATTATAGTCTACTCTTTTTAGTCTGGCTCTCATTCTTCTATTTCACTTTTACTGGTTTTCTTCAAGTCACTTTAACATCTTTACGGAATTCTATCTTAGTTACTTCAATGTTTGAAAGTATCTCTGTATTTTTTAATATATTTTCTGTAATATATATATATGTATATATGACATAAAAGTCTGCTGATATCAACATTTTACCACCTCGAGAGAAGTATGGAAATTTTCACTTTATTTTTTGTATTTTAATTTATTTTATTTTATTTTAGTTATTTGTACACGCTTGTAGTATCTAATGGTCATAAAGCAGAAAAAAACACTTGCTCCCACACAGGAGCCCCCACCCTTCAGCATCCCTCTTTCAGACCTTCAATAAGCCTTTTGTTCTCTGTTAAGTTTCTGGTTTTCCGCTGGAAAACCTCTTGTCCCTGTTTCTGCTGTATGCAAAGAAACTTTTGTAACTTTTTTGGCCAATCAACTAATGGCAAATGCTCTGTTCTTGTACCTCCTACTTGGTTGTAAATCCTATAAGAATCCTGCTCCCTGAGAGTGAGGGGCTTGGCTTTTTGGTGAACAATCCCAGCCAAGCCTGCCAGCATGCATAAAGCTGTACACTTGCCTCCAAAACCCTGGGGCACCGCTCAGTTTGTTGGACTCAGTCTGCCACAACACTTGTTAGGAGCTGTAAACACCTTCTAGGAGCTGTAAACACCTTCTAGGAGCTGTAACACTTGCTGTAACGGTCACTTTCATCATGGGGGATTTGTACATGTACATAAAACATCTTAAAATTTTTTTATTCCCCTTTCCCTCCTCTCCCTCCAACCATTCTTCCCCTCCCCATTTACAAAAGCTCTAGTTCCATTTTTTTCTCCAATTCTTTTCTTTTTCTCTCTTTTTTTTTTTTAACATGCGGGTACCAGGAGTCAAACTCAGGACCTTGCGCTTGCCAGGCAGGCGCTTATGCCGCTGAGCTATATCACCGGCCCTTTTCCTCAATTCTTTTATTTTCATTAAATCTCTTTTCCCTTCCATCCCTCCCCCTTCCCTATTTCTTGTTCCCCTTCCTATTTACCTTTACCCTTCCCACTTTTAAATATCACTATCTTGAGTAATGTATGCTGTTACCATTTTGTCACAATCACTAAATGTAATTTATAAAAATCATGAAGATTTAGTCTACTACACGTACTTGTATTTCCTTGAGCTCTTTGTTCCTTCTTACTGATTCTCCAGGATTTCCTTTACCATTCCTTTCTGTTTGAAGGACTTTGGCCAACCTTTGAGCTGAAGTCTGTCAGCAACAAAAATTCTTTGTCTTCCTTCAACTGTGTCATTTCCCTTTTTCTTGAATGACAGTTACCCTGGACATAAAGGTTGCAGTTTTTAATGCTCTTCTTTTAATGGTTGAAAATATTCTAGGCTGTGGGTCACAAAACACTAGGTGTGGAAGGGTTTCTGCTGGGTGAGGGGAAATAACACACCTTGCCTCTACAGTGTCCCAGACTGCCTTGCCCCTTCTTCCCACATGGTACAGTTATCCTTTACTGGTCTCCTATGCCATCTGTCCTGGCCCTAAAGTGTGCAGATGTTTTAAATAATCTAAAAAGCAACATTATATTTTTACAAGTCTCTTCTCTAAACCAGCATTCTAGAGAATAAAGTCAGACACCAAAAATAAGATGCCACTGCTAGTCTGTTCTTTCTCAAGACAGGGCCCATATTACCTAAGTATGCTCAGCTTGAGGTCAGTCATAGAGGTCCACGGGTGTTCCCTCAGTCACTGAGCACCATCCTCTGCTCTCCAACCCAATCAATCCTCCTCATGACTTTTTAAGATGTATAAAATTTATATTAGTGGCTCTAATCAATTCTAAGGTGTTATTATATCTCTCTTTAAACCCACAGAAATTTTCTCCCTTTCACAATTTTAAAGCCGAGGAAATAGGCTGATTTTGTTTGCAAACATGTTCTACGAGATGGGAAAACAATCTCGTGAACAACAATACAAGACCAAACCTTCAAGATCCCTACCCTGGCATGAAAAAGCCACACATACACTAGTCAACTGTTTATCCCAATGAACAAAACAAGGTAAATGTTAAAACAAACTGGTATCAGCTATATTTCTTTTACATCATTTATGAAACAGGTATTATACACAATTTTATGGGAAAAGCTTGGAATACAGTTCAACAGTTACGCTGTCTACTTCACTCTTAAGTAACTTTATGCCATTGGCCTCTATCAGATATTTTGTGTATTAAATGTATTTTACAATCATCATAAACACATAACTTGAAAGGAATCATCAAAGAAAATAATAAGACCAAAAGTAAAGATTAAACCCACATATTTTAAAAGTTTTTAGAAGTCTTAAATAACAACACTGTTCTTCTATGGGGCCTTAGAGATGGCTTAATATCTCAAAAGTCATCAATCAAATAATTATAATTTACTTAGGCCAAATTCACTCAGAATATAAGAACAGGCACCTTTCCAAACATTGCAACATCTTTAAGAAGTAAACAAGAGGGACAAATACACTTAAATAAGGTATACTACACAACAATTCTTTACACATCATAGCAGTCGTTACTGTATTAAAAAGTCTAGGTATGGACTATAATTCCCACCTTAGGTTGAGAAAATCCTTAGACACAGAAAGGTTAACTATCATGCCCATAGTGACGCAGCTAGCAAGAGTTAGAACCACCATTTCAACCTAGACAGTGTGTGGGGTCTCTGATTTTAACCAAAATCACACTGCAGTGCCTATTGATGTCTTCTGCAAGATAAAAAGGCAGAATAAATGGAAAACCTGTAAAATGTGGTTTTTATTCTAAATGAAATAAAGGACAAATGAATGGCATTCCCTTCACCGACACTGCACAGAAATAGCATGAAATCAATTAAACCTTCTTATTCTGACACCAGTGAAATCAAAGATGCAAATCCCACTGATCTCAAAAGTTCTGCAAAGAAATGCAATGATCCTGAAACATTTTTAAAATAAGCAAGCAGTATGTACCAAAATAAATTAAAAAGAAATATAAGTGCGTCCATATACAGTGTGTTAGAAAGGCTCAATGGATATTGTTCAGTAATTTGCATTTTTAAATTAGTAATAACTGAAAAAAACTACATCCAGACACTGGGGTGTCTTCAAGTTTTTTCTAGGAGATTATTCAGAAAACAAACAGAAAGATTGATCATAAGGAAAAGTTTAAAGAATGTAAAACTAAAAGGTTAAAGATAGTTCTAAGACTGATTACTATCTCCAGCTTTTAAATAATCCCATTTTCTTTAATGTTTTAAAAATCATTTCGTGTCATCCATTTGTAAATTCCCATTACAAAATCATGAAACTCAAAACAAAGCACTAATAAAGTGTCACCATTAAAAGAAAGCAATCAGGATTTTCGATGAATAGAACTTAAAAAAAAGACTGAGATGATTTAATTTGACACCAGAAAAGTACATCAGAAAGCTGTTTTTCAATGGGGAAATTAAAGTTTGGAGCCCTGCTATTAGGCTATTTATCTTTTGTCTTTGTTTTTATTAGTACATCCTTGGAGATGTTTACATTCTTCCTGGGGAGTGGGTACAAGTACATAATATGGCTTGTTTCTTTTCAGAATTTCTATGATGAAAAACTCAACGATCTACAAGAAAGCTACCTTCCTCTTTTTCTTCATTCCTCATGAATATGGTCGATTGGGACTGTTACTACTCAGTTTCTCTTCTTGCAAAGGGGAAACCAAGTCCAATGTTACACCACTAAGTAACATTTCAGTCAGTCAGTGCTATACTAGACCCTTACCTTAAGCCACCAAATGACATGTCCTTGCTGATGTTATCATTTGCATTCTCCCCTAATAAAGAAGAAATGTCATTTCTACCATAAAAAAGAGAAATATTCTAGTCTTTAGAAACACCCAGTGTCAACTTCAGAGATTTTCATCATCACTTATGTGTGTATTTCAATTACAGACATATACATAAAAGTTTTAAAGTAAAAAGTCCTGGGATATACAAAATAGAGGAAGTACTTCAACAATTCCTCTTAGGGTAAGGGAAGGGGTGGTTGTTTTACATTAAGTCCCCAGAATTGCTGCCAATAAAATTCCAATCTCATGAGCCTCACTTCTAACTTCCTTCTCAGCAGAAATCAAACCCCAAACTTATGAAGAAACATCATTCTCACACTAAAGCAATCTCACAGAGGATCATAGATCCCTTTTCACTGTGAATGCTGAAGGAAGAGGTGGGTGAGAAAGAGGGCACTATACGGAAGGAAAACACATAATGTGATAGGTACTAGAGCTCCACTTGCAGATATAAAAAGAAAAGGCTGAAGTCTGTAATAAATTATATTACTCTTCCCATTTGAAAACTAATGAAAATCTGTCTATAAAATGGAAATACCAATTTAGAAAGAAAAACTGTATTTGATATGTAAAAAAACCCACAGGAATGGTCATATTCTTTTTAAAAAATATGAATATAACATAAATTATGCTGTAAGATACTCTTACTTCATGTGTATAGGTATGATTATATACATGCATGTATTTTATTGACTCTAAAATCATTTAAAAATATTTAATAAGTAATGCCAAGCATGTTAAGAATCACAGAAGAAAAAAAATCAATTCTGCCCTTCATGGAATTCTAGTCTCACAGTGAAGAATGACATGCAAATATGTAATACAGTTCCCTTAAAACCATCATCAAGTTACTTCTTAAAAGTACCCTGATTTGGAAAATCACAGATTTCCACATCAAAGTTTTAAGGAAAATAGAATGTTAGAAATAGAAAACAGGATGTTAGAAATAAACTGGAGATATATAAATATAAAAACTGTAAAAATTACATGTATGTACAGGCATAGCAGCGAAAGAATTTTTCTAGAAGGTATGAGAGTCCTGAATCATCATTTAGAAATCTGGTCTTGTCAGTGGCCCTCTGTTTCTATCAACTATTCAAGAAAAACTGGTAGCATAGTTATTGTCAAAACCTATTTACCTGTAAATTAATCGTACTCAACCGCCCCTGTCCAGAAGTCATTTGGAGACGTGAGGGCCTATATCTCTGGGTCTAGTCTTCCATTCTCATTAAGTGCTGGTGGAACACAAATAGACCTCTGCCTGTGTTACCGGACACCCACTCAGCATATCTATGGGAGGGGACAGCAATACTGCTGTTCTGGTTTCGCCATTTAAAATGCACATAACATGTAAAACATCAAGAAATGTTTTTAAATGCTGCTATACAAATATAAACTGAAGTAATAAAAAAAATCATACTTGGCAAAATTGTGACATTCAAGAAATCACGGTACAATATGGAAACTGCCATAAGATAATGAGATCCACAAAAGCACCACCCAAATTCCTCTTTCCCGTGAAATAAAGCAATTTTGATACTGAGAATGTGTGACTGCTGGCTTTTTAAAAAGACAGTTTAAAGATAATGAAATACGCATTCTCTTCACTTTTCCCCCTCCCCAGCTTCTGTGAATATATGCCTCCTCTTTAAATGCAAATGGCAACATGGTATTTTCACAGCTCCTTCCTGTTTTAAAATGTAGGAAACAATCTAAGGAAGTAAAGAGAGGCTCACTCACCATCCATGTACAACTACTAATATTTTCATATTCTCTTCCAGCCTTAATTCTGTCTATCATTCTTATTTGTGTTTTACTGATCATATGAGATAAAACTAACAGCAACATGACAGGCCATTATAAAACTGAAAACCTTTGCTAATTTAATAGATGAAAATGGTTATCAGGTTGTTCGTATTATTTTTGGCACTAATGAAATTGACTATTTTCCACCATACTAAAATTAAAATGTTATAGGGAATCAATTTCAGAAATAATTAAAGAATTGACATGTACCATGTTTTACATTTAAATACTAAAATTGAAAAAAGAAAATGTTTAAATAATAAAAGATTCTTAAATGGTAATAGAGAAAATTATATTTCAAATTTTCAAAGTTCAACTTGTACCCAAAGACAGTGCCTTTTAAAAATTCACTTCAAGAATTATAAGAGCGGGCTGGTGCGATAGCTCAGCGGCATAAGCGCCTGCCTGGCAAGTGCAAGGTCCTGAGTTCGACTCCCAGTACCCACATACGAAAAAAGGGCCAGTGATATTGCTCAGCGGCACGGGCACCTGCTGGCGCGCGAGGTCCTGAGGTCAACCCCCGGTACGCACAAGAATTATAAGAGATTTTAAATCGCCGTTTAAATGTTAACCACAAAATCCTTGATTAATTTAGATAGCAACTCCTTTATAAAGACTGCTATACAAATTCAAGTGTTTCATCATATTGGGGTGCTGTGGAAAGGTTTTAGATGAGAAATAATTTGAGCTGAATTTTTTTGTGTTTTGTTTTGTTTAGACAGGGTCTTGTTATGTAGTCCCGGCTAGCCATGAACTCACTATGTAGCCCAGGCTGGCCTCAAACTCACAGTGATTTTCCTGCCTCAGGCTCCCAAGTACTGGGATTACAGGTTGCTCCACCACACCCAGTTTAAGCTGGATCTTAAACAAAGATTCAGCTGTTATGGAAAAAAAGACATTAAGAAACCAAAGAATAAATTAAGAAGCAGGACTGGTTAAAGTGAACTTTAAACTGTTTAGGAAGGTGTGCCCTTGAAGATAAAAACCAAAATAGGCTGGAAGAATAGGGACTAGAGCTAAGATCATGGGAGCAGGTAAGACCATTATAGTAGGAAGGCTAAACAAAAAAATAACTAAAAATCAAAGCCTAACACTTGGTAAATTATTCTAAAAGAATTGAAGGGATGTGAAGTGCTAAGGAAAACAAACAAACAAACAAAGAAAAAAAGTCACTGAAACTTTAAAAAAAGAATTTAGGGTGGACTGAAACTAACAAAATTTAGCAGAGAGACAGGCAAGAATCAAGACACTCAGAAACTATTTCCATAGCAAGGCCAGGCTGCTACAGTGTACAGAACTTTTACCTTTTCCATAAAAGACCAGCACAAACCCAAGTTCCTCCAGTAGATAAGCTGGTATCATACAGGCAATGTGAAAAATCAACAAATCAGATTTTCTCTGTGGTCATGGTTGGTGTCATACAGCATGTCACAGGCAGGATGGACTTTGTAGGAAATAAAGCGGTGAAGCCACACAACCCTCTGGGGAAAAGCATTCCAGGCCCGGGGAAGAGCCTGAGCACTGGAAAGGGCAGGCCTGGAACATGTGAGAAAGTGCTAAGACGTTACCGCTGATGGGGAAGACGCAACTAAGCAACAACAGGTACGACATGAAGTCAGAGGCCTGACAACACAGATGTTATGATCAGGACGTTCACTTTTTTGTTCAGTGAATGATAGGCCACTCAGGAGTTTTGCAGAAAAGTGAAAAATTACTTGGGCAGCATCCTTATGCACAGAAGAACATAATTCAATGACTGAAGCTATTCCTGCAGTGTTTTCTGTGTTTAACGGCAACAGTGTTGATGAACTTGCATCAATTGTGTTAGCTGGCTTTGTAATGAGCTCAGCAGTGGAGTCAGGACACAGCACCAAGGACAGATGTAGGACAGTGCAACAGGAATCACCTGGCACCACTGATCCCAAATGAGAGGACAGCCTTCTCACTCACCCGAAGGTGCTCCACATATACCATTTCTCTTAAGTGTCCTGTGACATGGAAAACATCAGGAAGCACTTTCAATATGTAGGTAAACACTGATTATTCATGTAAGAATTTTTGTTCTGATTTTATAGGAAAAGAATTAAAAATAATATTATTTTCATAAGTCTTAGGTTATTATAGAAAAACAACTCCTTTAAATGTTGGAATGCAATTATCTTTGGTTTTATATTTTAACAAAGACAAGAAATCAAGATAAAAACCAATTGAAGATTTAGATGCTTAGTTTTACATGCAATTACAAAAAGTAGGAATTTCTTGGTGCCTCCATTTTCTTACCTGTTCTAACAACTGTAACTTTCACTGTACATGTATTTAAGTAGTAAATATTGCATGTAAAATGAACCTTATACTTTTTATTTAATTTTATTGGTACACTTTTAATATACATAACGATCACATTCATCCTAGGGAATCTGTACCTCTATGTAATATATCTTGATTCTTTTTTTTCCATTCCCCTCCCCTTCCTTCAGCCATTCTTCCTCTCCTTATTTACTAAAGCTTTGTTTCCACTTTTTTCCTTCTATTCTCTTTCTTTCTTTCCCTTTTTTTCCTTTTTTCTTCCTTATATATTCATATATAATACAATTCTATTTTTCAGTTGTATGTGAAGATGATTAAAAGCATCAAACAGTTCATAAAAGTACCAATAACATCTAATTTAGTAATATTTGAACTTATTTAGGTTTAGTTTTGTAGTTTTTTTTTTTTTTAAAGATTACAACACTTTGTCAGCCAAGAGAGTAAACATGTTCATCACAGGTATACATAGGTATACACAAACCATATGCTTGTCTTGTGCATTATACTATGACCATCGCCTCACAGACTCTTCAACCAAAGAGTTTAAAGCAGTGACGGTGAACTTGTCAGAGCTTTCAATACTAAAAGAGCCAGCTGCAGCATGCCTGCCATAGGTTCGCCACCAATGGTTTAAAGTAACAATAAGTCAAGCATTCCTATTTTTTATCCTGGATAAAAGTAGTCAAAAGATGGTCTTGTACCACTGCATATAACACCCACCAAAGCATTCTACAAAACAGTACTGAAAAGAATGATAGTGCTTAAAGAAAATAAGAATAAATCCACTGTCAACCCCAGAGTCCTTTTGGGTTTTTGCACCATCTCTTTTGTGTCACTGTACACCAGACCAGAGAGAGAATAGGCTCAGGTTGCCCAAGTCACATGAAACTTCCTCAAAGGAGATACTAGTAAACAGTACTCATAAATAATAGAGCAAATACGAAAGCCTAATACTAGTGTACCAACTCTTATCAAAAAGTTACCTAACATGAGTCACATACCACACATTAAGAAACAGCCTCCAACTAACAAAAGAGTTTTGTTACTTATCTGTTATCTGAAAAATCACAAAACAATTTTCCATTATTTTTCTGAATTAAAACAGTTTAAAAATAAAGATTGTGGGCTGGTGAGATAGCTCAGTGGCATAAGCACCTGCCTGGCAAGCGCAAGGTCCTGAGTTCAACTCCCGGTACCCACATACAAAGGAAAAAAGGGGCCGGTGATATCGCTCAGTGGCACAAGTGCCTGCTGGCAAGGGCGAGGTCCTGAGTTTGACCCCCCGGTACCCACAAAAAATATAAATACATAAAGATTTATGAATTTGATAAATAAAATAAAATATATCACTCTAAACAAAGACCCAAAACATGATGGATCAAGGAAAACTAAAGAACTTCTTTTCAAATACATCAGCTCCAAAAAGAAGCCCATGACGATCATTAACATTCATGAGAAATTCTTAACATGGTGTTATAAAACAGACATCAGAGTATAAATACTATAAACAACTATTATTTTTCAGATATAATTAATATCTATAGGAATCTATTAACAAAAATATTTACTAGAGAAATTGTGAAAATAAAAATCATATTTTATATTAGCAACTAGGTGGAAATTAACACAAGAAAGCCTGCAAAACCAACAAAATTTATCAAACACTAAAACCAAGGTAGAGTTTATATGATTAACAGAATTAACAGTATTGTAATGCTAGAAATAACTCAATGTAGGAAACAGCAAGTATATGGATAAAGAATGCATATACCATTATCAAAACGTTATAGATTGAAAAATATCAATTCTCTTTTACTTAATTCCTATATTTTCTGGAATATCAAACTATCAATAGAAGTCATTGATGAATCAAAACTGAATCTGAAAAAAAGCAGAGACAAAGTATTTTAGCCTCACTTGATTCATTTATTACACAGTAAGTCATTAAAACTCCAGTATACTACCATAAAATTAGAAAAGCAGACTGATACAAAAAATTTGAAGTCCCAGAATAGATATAAGTATTTGACATTTAATATAGGATAAATTAGATATCACTAAGCCAAAGGGTTGAGAAGAACTGTTAATAAATAACCAGATAACATATCATCTTGGAGAACTTTTAATTTAATCTCACCTTATAGCACAAAATATACTACAGATGCAATAAATAAATTTTAAAGTCAATTTATCAGGAAAGAGGTAGAAATAAAAACTGAGTCTTAGGTCTCTGTAGGGATATTCACTGTCCTCAAGATCTGTTTCAAGAGTAGTAGAAAACAAAGGCTGAAAAAGAAAAATTCCAAAAATCTGATTATGAGGCTAGGGGTGGGTAGACACTCTTCGGGCACCATTCAGTTATCAAAGAAAAGGAAAAGCAGACTTTGATTCTCAGTTATTCCTTCCAAAATTATTCTAAAAAAGGAGAACAACTGACTCCAACACAAATCAAAACAATACAAATTTAGTAGCATATTTGAGAACCTCATTCTTACTAGGTATCCAGAGCATCTCACTCAAAGTACCAAGCATGACACCCAATGTCCAAAAGGAAAAGAGATGGGACATTTGAAATGGTGTAATATGGAGAATTTATCTTCAAAAGGGTGATTTACAAAGTGTGTGTGTTAAGGGGCCACTGGGAATCTTGTGGTGGCCTGGACTTGCAGCAACTGGGCTATTTCCCCTCTGGGCTGAAGAGGAAGAGGTAAGAATCAGTTACTAAAACCTCCAGAGTAGTCCCTACAGTCGGTTGCATTATGGGGGAGTGTTTTTCAGGTGCCCTCATCAGGAGAGGGCCAGAATGAGTATTTTAACTTCTCTTTACTCCCTCCCTTTCACTTCTGCCAGATTCCCCATGGGCCAAAACCAACCAAAATAAAGAGTAGGAATTCACACAGGTCAGCCTCTAGGTGGAGGTGGGGCCAGAGAAGCAAATAAAAGAAAGCCTGGGCCACAGGGTAAGTCCACTGCATATCCACACTTATAACCTTCCCCCTGCTTCAAGTTCTGCTTTGAGCTTTGCTCTTGATAGTTTCTGCCCTGACATCTAGTGAAGCAGTCCTGACAATATGAAGCCTTCCCTATTCCTCTTTAAGCTTAAGGAAGATTTCAATGCTTAACATCAAAAAAAGCAAACATTAAAAATAATCGAAGTGACCAACTATATGACAATAAAGAAGCCATCATTTAGCTCACTATTATAAAGCAAAATGTAGAAAGTGCTTATAGATATGTATATGAAAAACAAAGGGCACATATTAATATGTTAAAAGTACAAACATGTGAATAATGTATGGATTTAAATGGAAAGTTTATTATGTTAAAAAAGTATATTTTATATAAAATTTGAAAATGAGTATGTGAAAAAATATGACTAGAAGGTGTGAAGGAGGAGGAAACAAATGAGAAGGAAAAGGAAACATTTGCTCACGCTATTCAATAAGGGCCCAGGCGATGCTTAGGGTAAGAACAATCATGATTTTGCTCCAAAGACAATTAAAGGAAATAAGCTAGAAAGCCTGCTAAGCCTTTCAGTAACCACAATACCAAGGAAGTATTTTAAAAATGGAACTATATAATTAGGCGTAGAAATCAAAACACGACTATTTGACTAGGAAGAAGGCACAAGGGAAAAACGTGCTTTAATCTCATATGATTAAGGTACTTAAAAGACTGTGTTGATGCTCAGAATTAGCCAAGGATATCTAACTTGGAAAAACAAAAGACTTCATTAAAGGAGCAACCCTTCAAGTGAACACTAGATAACTTGTATTTTCAAACAAGAGCTAGATAAAAGCCTGTATTCATTTATTCCATGAGATATTTTTCCTTCCTAGCACACATAGAAGAAATTTATCCTGAACAAAATACAAGAATGAAGATACAAAGAGAGCTTTAGAACTATACACATATTAGCCACACTAGACAGAAGCTATCGAAATGGCATTAAAATGGTAAGCTTATAAGGATTGCATCACTGTTTTGACCTATGAGGTACCAGTTCCTAGTGCCAAAAAAGCCAAACTTTAGAATGAAAGGATACTGGACATACATAGTAGGATCAAAACTGAGATGTACCCCGGATGAATCCAGTATCTTGCACCTCCCACTACACCGCGGGACAGGCAACCACCTCAGGAAGAATCTGGGACTCTGTAACTGTCCCTTCTCTCTCCATTTTCTTTTCCTTTTTCTCTTCTTTTTCTTTGCTTTTTCTTTTTTTGTTCTTCTTCCTTCTTTCTCTTCTCTCTTTTCTAAATGGCTGGGGAGAACTCCAGCCACAGAAAACTAATCCCATTCCCCCAAACCCAGAGACTAAGTTCAGATAACCCCTCGAATCTCCTTCATTGTTTCTTTTCTATCCCCTGCTTTAGTTTCCCAAAACTTGAGTGACCATCCTCTGTCCTGCAGCCTTGCTTCTACCTCCTTTCCAGTTATCTTTCTTTTATACACTATCCTCCCTACATTTCTCCACCACAGGGAAAAACCACTGTACCAAGCGGAAACACTTTGCATACAAACTCCTAATTTAAGATCGGTTCTGTTATATAACTATAGACTTTGCTCCTATGATCTAGAGTACAAAATCAATAGTTACCACAGTTTGTCAGTTTCTAAATTGCGCTTGATGCTATTGTTACTGCCAATTTTACTACTTCAGCTAGGATGTTATATCTGTTGTAATCAGTTGTTCTCGTTCTCACTTCTGTAACAATACTGGGAAGCTCTGGGGTAATAACCACATCACAGCCCTACACCAAAGGACTGGGGACTCAGCCAAACAGATACCAACATCCCACTCTTAATTAGTTGGGAAGGCAGGATCTTGGGACAGACACAAACCAAGAATCTCCTACACACATCTTCAGAAGACATCCCCAAAGAACAGACTTTTCCTAGAGAGGCCTTGATACTAGTGATACAGCTACCTACTACGAAAACTCACAAGGATCATCACATGAAACAAAACAAGTTTTCTGAAACAGAAAATGATAAGACAAAGAAGCCAAATGCAATCTCAGACCTCCAGTCCACCCAGACCAAGTCCAGGAGACATCGACATAGAAGAAATTGGAAGGCACACAACTGAAATTTCTGAAATGATAGCAACCGAAGTAAAGAAACAAATCCATGAGGCCATAGAGGAAATCAGATCAGAAATAATCTCTCAGGTAAAAAAAGGAAATGTCAGCATTTATAAAGGAATTGCTCAGCAAATCTAGAGTAGAGATAAATAAAAAAAGAGATGATCATAGGAAGAGGAAGGAAACCGTGTATGATCAATATAGGAAAGAAATAGAATGCATGAAATGGATTCAAACAGATACCCAGGAAATTAAAAATCACATCGAAAGCTGGAAAAGCCATTTCAGCGAAACTGAAGACTTTCAGACCTTGAAGACAGGATTGTGGCTAGCAATCATGAAAGGAAAGACCTCTTGAAAATAACAAAAGATCAGAAAATAACAATTCAACAGCTGCAAGACCACACACACACACACAAATATATATATATATATATATAAGAATAATTCATGTCAATTAAAAAGCAGGAATCAATACAAATGACATAAAAAAACTATTTGCAGAAGTAATATCAGAAAATTTCCCAAACATGGGAAAAGAATCTGACATACAGATAAGTGAGGCATATACAACTCCAATTAGCCATAACCAACATAAATCTACACCCAGACATATAATAATCAAGATCCCAGAAATTCAGCACAAGAACAGAATATTAAAAGCTGTTAGAGAAACGAAACAGAGCACCTATAAAGGAAAGCCCATCAGAATCACAGCAGACTTCTCAACACAAACCCTCAAGTCAAGAAGAGCTTGGAGTGAAGTATTTCAAGTTCTGAAAGACAACAACTTCAAACCCAGACTGATGTATCCTGCAAAACAATCTTTCAAAATTAATGGAGAAATAAGATGCTTCCATGACAAAGAACAACTGAAGATATTCATGACCACTGAACCAACACTACAAAGAACACAGAAAGATATTCTAGACAGAGATAAAAATGACAATTAAAAAAAAGAAAGAAAAAAAGAAACCACCAGGCAGGGTAAGCCACTAAACAGAGGGGAAAAGTAGGGAACCAACAGCAGGAAAATAACATGACAAAGATAAGCCAATACATATCAGTTATAACCATCAATGTAAATGGCCTCAATTCACCAATCAAACAGACTGGCAGAATGGATCAAGAAACAAGAACGAACAATATGCTGTATACAAGAAACACACTGAACTCAAAAAGAAATTCACAGACTAACAGTCAAACGATGGAAAACAATACTCCATGCAACAGGAACCCAGAAAAAAACAGGGCTAGCCATTCTGTTTGCGCACAATGTGAACTTCAAACCAAGAATAATCAATAGCAATAAATAAGGCTGCTACATATTTGTTAGGGGAAAAATTCAAGAGGAAGAGATAACAATCATAAATATATATACACCAAATACGGGAGCACCTAACTATATAAGACAACTATTAACAGACACGAAAAATCTAATACATAATAACACAGTTGTAACTGGGGACCTTAATACCCCATTGTCACAAAGAGACAGATCAGCTGCACAAAAAAATCAGCAAAGAAATCACAGAACTGAACCAAACCTGTGAACAAATGGACTTAGTAAACATTTACAGTGTTCCACCCAACATGAGAATACACATTCTTCTCAGCTGCACACAGGACGTTCTCTAAAACATACCACATACTAGCCCACAGAACATGCTTAAGTAAATGCAAAGGAATTGAAATTATCCCACGCATATTATCTGACCACAGTGCAATGAAATTGGAAATTAATGACAAAAGAAACCAAAAAACTCCATAAACACATGGAAATTAAATAACATCCTCCTGAACAACCAATGGGTCACAAATGAAATTAAAGAAAAAATTAAAGAGTATCTACCATCAAACAAAGATGCAAATACAACTTACGGAAATCTATGGGACGCAATGAAAGCAGTCCTAAGAGGGAAATTTATAGTGGTGAATTCTCACGTCAGGAAAGTAGAGCAAGCAAAAATAAACAACCTAAGGCTGCACCTCAAGCTTCTAGGAAAAAAAGAGCACATCAAACCAAAAGCCCATACAAGGGAGGAAATTATAAAGATCAGAGCAGAAATCAACACAATTGAGACAAAGAACACAATACAAAGAATTAATGAATGCTTGGCTCTTTGAAGAATAAATAAAAGTGATAAGTCCTAGCCAACCTTATCAAAAAAAGGGAAGAAAAACTCAAATTCATGCCATAAGGGATGAAAAGGGTGAAATCACTACCGATCCTGTGGAAATTGAGAAGATCATCAATACAATACCTACTTAGAAAAACATTTACTCACATAGGACTGAAAACACAGAAGAAATGGACAGATTCCTAGAAACATATGAATTACCAAAGCTGAATCAAGAAGATATAAAAATTCTCAATAACCCAATATCAGTTAATGAAATTGAAAATATCATTAAAAACTTATCAATGAAGAAAAGCCCAGATCCTGATGGATTCATGGCTGAATTCTACAAGAAATTTAGAGAACATTTAATGCCAATACTCCTCAAACTCTTTCATGAAATTGAAAGGGAAGCAATTCTCCCTAACTCATTCCTGGAGGCAAGTATTACCCTGATACCAAAACCAGAGAAAGACCCAACCGAAAAAGAGAACTACAGGCCAATCTCCCTAATGAAAGTAGATGTAAAAATCCTCAGTAAAATACTAGCAAACAGAATGCAGCAAATCATCAAGATGATTATATACCATGACCAAATGGGATTCATCCCAGGAATGCAGGGATGGTTCAACATATGCAAATCAATAAACATAACATACCATATCAGCAGAGCCAATGACAAAAATCACACGATCATCTCAATAGATGCAGAAAAAGCTTTTGAAAAAGCCCATCACTCATTCATGATAAAAACCCTACTGAAAATTGCAATAGATTGTCTTCACCTCAATCTGATAAAAGCCATGTATGACAAACCAACAGCCAACCTCATACTAAATGGACAAAAACTGAAAACTTTCACTCTAAAATCAGGAACAAGATAAAGATGTCCACTACCACCATTCCTATTCAATATAGTTTTGGAAACATTAGCCAGGTCAATTAGACGAGAGAGATAAGAAAGGAAGAAGTTAAATTATCATTATATGCAGATGACATGATACTCTACATAGAAAACCCCAAAAACTCCACCAAAAGACTTCTAGAATTAATAACCAAATTTCGTAGCATAGCTGGATACAAAGTCAACACTCAAAAATCAATAGCATTCTTGTATATAAACAACAAACTCACTGAGAGAGAAATCAGGGAAACCATATACTTCACAACAGCTTACAGAAAAATGAAATACTTAATCAATCTAACAAAGGAAGTAAAAGATGTATACATTGAAAATTACAGTATTCTGAAAAAAGAGATCAAAGAAGATATCAGAAAATGGAAAGATATCCCTTGCTCATGGATAGGAAGAACCAACACAGTGAAAACGGCCATACTCCCAAAACTGTTACACAGATTTAATACAATCCCAATCAAAATACCATTAACATACCTCACAGAACTAGAGAACACATTCCTAAAATTCACTTGGAATCAGAAAAGACCTAGAATAGCAAAAGCAATCATGGACAACAAAGTCAAGGCAGGAGGCATCACAATCCCTGACTTGAAATTATACTACAAAGCTACTGTGATAAAATCAGCATGGTACTGGCAACAAAACAGACCTGAGGATCACTGGAACAGATTAGAAGATGTAGATGCAATTACAAACACACTCAGCCACCTTGTCTTTGACAAAGGATCCAAACATGTTCACTGGAAGAAATACAGCCTCTTTAATAAATGGTGCTGGAAAAACTGGCTCTCTACATGCCGAAGAATAAAACAAGATCCATGTCTATCACCATGCACTAAACTAAAGTCAAAGTGGATCAAAGATCTAAATATGAAAACAGATACACTCAATCTACTGGAAGAGAAAGTAGGTAGAAATCTTGAAGACATAGGTGTAAGCAGAGAGTTTATGAACCAAAACTAAACTGCACAGGAAGTACTTCAAAGAATCAACAACTGGGATCTCACCTTATTAGAAAGCTTTTGCACATCAAAAGAAATCACTAACAGAATGAAAAGACAACCCACAGATTGGGAAAAAACTTTAGCCAACTGTCCCTCAGACAAAGGACTTCTATCTAGAACATAGAAAGAATTGAAAAAAATAAGACCCTCAAATACAAAGACCCATTCCAAAAATGGGCATCTGAGATGAATACATAATTCTCAGATAAAGAAATACAAATGGCAAATAAATATATGAAAAATGTTCAACATCATTGGTCATTCAAGAAATGCAAATTAAAACAACACTGAGATTCCATCTCACCCCTGTAAGAATGGCTATCATCAAGAAATCAACCAACAACAAATGCTGGTGGGGCTGTGGGGAAAAAGGAACCCTTCTAGACTGTTGGTGGGAGTGTAGACTGGTACAACCACTGTGGAAATCAGTATGGAGATTCCTCAAAAACTAGGTTTAGAGGTCCCATTCAACCCAGCTACTCCCCTTCTGGATATTTTCCAAGAAGAATTAAAAACATCATACCACAGCCATGTATGTGCAACCATGTCTATAACAGCACAATTTGTAACAGCTAAATCTTGGAAACAATCCAAATGCTGAGCAACTGAGGAATGCATAAAGAAAACCTGGTATTTTTATACAATGGAGTACTACTCAGCTATAAAGAAGGAGAAACTCCAGACTTTTATAGATAAATGGATGCAACTCGAGACCATACTCATAAGTGAAATAAATCAGACTCACATGTGTAAACATTGTATTGTCTCCCTAGTGTAAGAAACTGAAAGAGTAAATAAGATCCCAAATCTACAAGAGATATTATGAAAGGGGAAGAAACTGCTCAAAGGGAAATAACAACTGGGATGGGGGAAAGGAGAAATGTAGGAAAGGAAAAGAAAAAATATATATACACACACACATACACATAAGATAGCTAAGATAATCATACTACTAATTTCTTTTAATTCTTTGAAAAGAACGATTTGTTATATTGTTTGATGAATTTTGCATGCTTGTATCTTTTAATCTGATCAACTATTTTGAAGATAATATTCAATTAACCATTGTTAATTTCCTATTATATAGTTATGAAATGCTATATCATTGTTTTTGTTTTCTCTTTAAAATTAAAAAAAAAATACTGAGATGTATTTGTACTTAACGTCTGGTAGCCCCCAGTGAAGATGTTCAAAGACATCTAACTGCCATGTAAGCTGGTTCAGATCTAGTGCATTGCGTCCTCCAACTAATTGGATAGGATCCTATTTAAAAAAGTAGATTTTAACAACCCTCTTTGGAATCCTGAACAAAATCTCTACTTGTAATATTATCAGAACTCTGGCCCTTTCCAAGGGATCAGTCTGAATTAGACCAGAACCTCCAGAGCAATAAAGGTGCCTGGATCACAGTCACCTCAAACAACAACGCATTCCCTTTCTGCATTCCCAATCCTGGAGAAACCCACCATCATTCATTCAGCGACTCAACCCCAAAAGTAGGAATCATCATAAATCTCCCCGGTCCTAATGCCTTTACACAGCTGCCTGGCTTTGTATTTACACCACCATTTATTCCTCAACCTTTATCCATATATTGGACATTGCCCAACTCCTTCACAAAGTCTATCATTACTCAAAACAAAAAACAAAAAACAAGAAAACTGCTTCTTCTTTGTATCCCTTTATATCACCTATATATGAAAATACCTCTGTTTGTTTATATTTATCCTTAGCACGTTAGGTTCTTCATAACAGGTCCTTCCTTCAAACACTTTTGAATCCTCAGTTCCTAGGTACATAGTATTTAACAAATGAACAACACCTTTTCCATAAAACCAGCCTATGCTTAGATACACAGGGTAGCTAAAAATCTATCAGAACATGACATTAGACTGCAGAGTGGACCAGCCTAATAACAAGAAAGGACTGGGCGCTGATCTCCAAGCCAGGGTAAACATTAGAATCATCTGAAGAACTGTAAAAAAATTTTTTAAATCCATACTTGGCCCATACACCCAGAGCTCTGATTTCCTTGATTTGAGATAGCGTTTTTCTTGGCACTCAAGGTGATTCTAGTAAAAAAAACAAACAAACAAACAAACAAAAAACACACCCTGGTTCAGAACAAAAAAGTCTTTCTCTTGTTCTCCATTCCTGCCTTTGAATAGGAGACAGAGGAAGCCACCACTCATTTCTCACACTGACAGCATTTTAAACTAACAGGCTGAGAACATCCCCGTTTCAACCAAAAACAACTCATTTGTACCTGTGACCCTGACCTTGCCTCTCACACACATTTGACCCAATCTAGGCCAATGAGAGTTTCCTTCTCTCATAGAAACTTAGGTAATTCATTCTAAATAGTGTGCTGGTAGCCAAAGTAATAATTCGCTGTATAATAATCACATTCATGCAGAAGCACAGCATACTAGCCTTCAGAACCAATATAAAAATAACCAGAGAGAAAAAGAGGGGAGAGGCTGTACAGCTCCACAGTAGAAAATGAAGTCTAACTGCCTTTGTTTCTAAGACTTTCCAAGTCAAGACCCTCATGAGGCTTGGCTACTTAACCTGCGCTTGAGTACTTTGAGAAAATGCCCTTATAATAAATCCCTATTTATTCCTGAGCTCACTCAAGTATGTTTTACTACTCACAGCTAAAAGAATCGTGACTAGGACATGCTTAGTCCAACTTTATTTGCTGAGTACATACTGGGCAGAATGAAGGAGAGATTATGAATGGTCACAGGCCAGGGTAGATCAGGCAGGACATTAATCTAAAATACAAACTATAGTGTAGCCCCGATTCTCAGATTCAAAGATAAAAAGAGATAGAAGCAGAAAACACCTATGTTTTTAAATGCAGTAGCAGTTTGAAAACGAAGTCAACAAAGCCGAATGAAATAGCAAATGAGCTCAAATATGAAAAAGCAAGAGAAGAGCTGAAGAAACACATTTTGAAGAGTTTAAAAAAACTTCTCTTAAGACCCAGCTAGTAATTAGCATAAACAGTTTATACTCCAGTATCCTGGCTTCATTTAATGTTCAACCTATGTACTGTAGCATGTCTGTCCCGTAGCAAAACCCCACCATGAAGTTCCATGTGTGATTACAGAGGTCACATAGTCACCTGTAACTGAGAGTCTATATAGTGCAGTTGTCCATTTTTATTTAAGTCTAGAAATGAACCTTTTCAATGCAGCAAAATAATAATCTAGCTTACCTAGACTTTAGCTCAAATATTAAAGGTGAAATTTCAATTTTAATTTTCTACCACAAAACACTGTACCATTTTAAAGAACACGTGCTTATGATACAGAAATAGACATGTGCAAGTGACAGAATTTTAGTGCCATCCAGTTGTAGGAATGCTTTCACAGAAATCACAAGAATTTAGCAACAAATAACCGAAACCAGTAACAAGTGATGGTGGATAAAGCACGGCTCTTCTCTTTCCTGCCACACAATAATTCCTCCATAGGTGAGCACCCCCAGCCAACTGACCAGAGTAGAGGAACTCAGAGAAGGCAGCATCCTTCGCTCACTGAACAGCATTCTAGAGTTAGAGTTATGCCAATGACATGGTGCATACCTGGCATTAACTGAGCAAGAGGCAGTGATGTTAGATAGGTCCTAGGTTTCCAACATCCTACAGGACATCCACACAAAAGGAAGAACACTCATAATTTGAGTCTAACACTAACTCCGGTTTACACAAATATATTTCCAATGTTTTAATATATATACAATTTTTCAGAAACACAATTCTGTGTAAATAAAGGGAAGACTGACTCAAGAGAAAAATTACCAATAGTTACTTGGCAGTTTAGAAAAGTATTTACTGGCAATTGTATTTAAACTACCACTAGAATGCACTCGTATGAATCTGCATTGGTGACTAGTATCTTTTGTGATTTTATATAAATATGCACACACTCATTGTAAATTTTATCTTCCAAGACAACTGCAAACAAGTGCATATATATTGAAATGTTACTTTATTAAGCTTATTTTTACATATGTTATAGATAGGACATTGTATTTATTTAAGTTATAAATATTATATTATTTATATTTAAGATAATAGTTATATTATCTCTGAGTTTAAATAGAAAACCAGTATTATAAATTATATATCATTTTACAAAAAGGAGCATTAGTCCTCATGAAATTGAATACAATTGTTTTAAGATCACTACTGATTTTAAATGTGTATGCTTTAAAATAGGTTTCATACTAGTTCACCAACATTACAATTTTTGTTACTTTGTTTGCTGATATAGGTTGTAATCATTTTCACAGTTGAAAGCTATTTCTTTCTATTCTCACGATCCAAAGAATTTCTATGTATCTCAAGGGCCCTAAGTCCGCAAACAACTATACCAGCCTAGTAATGTATAGAGTGGTTTCCAAGCCACAGGAAGAAAAAAGTCTGATAATGAAGTCATACCTTACGTAGCTATAGTAACAGGTAAGAGATGAGAAGATAAAGAATCAAGAAGATTGACTTAATTCCCAACTCACAATAAAGGATTTGCATTCATTAACATGGTAGCATCAAATTACCAAAAATTATTTCCCCAAAAGTTTTATTTTTGAAAACATTCTTCCTAGAGAGGGCTACGAATCACAGATTAGCAGTAGAGAAGACTTATAGTCTCAGTTTCATCCCTGGTTTTCCAATGTGTTCTTGGTTAAACTATGAAAATATATAAGAGCTTTAAATTCTTCAGTTGTTGACCTGTCATATACAGCTGTACTGTGACCTGAAATCATATGAAAAATTGCATCAGGATGATAAAATGTGATACTCTTTGGAGAGGGAAACAAATGGCCACAAGATTTTGGAATTCTGATATACAGTATAATATTTCTACATGCACAGCAAACAGTGTATGTTTGATCTCTCTAGCAAGCAGTCCAGTTCCTTGAGAAGTTATGATGTTATCAAACCAGATTGTGACATTTGGCAAAGACAATTTCACCATAAAATTGAGTGGTTTGACAAAACACACTAGCGAAGGTGTAATTCAAAATTCCACAATGATAAGAATACAAAAGCAACAAAAAAAGGGCATGTTAATGAAGAGGTGATAAAGAGGGCCACGTGTCTAAGAGAGGATCTAAAATGGAAGATGAGTCTGCAAGATGAAAAGGTAGGTAGGGGGTGATCAGGAGGCAAAAGTTCAAAGGGAAAACAGGATCCAGGGGAAGACCAACTGCCAAGCACAAGCACGGAAGGCACTGTATAAGCAAAGAGGTCTGACAAAAAGGCAAGCAAAGAAACCAAGATGAGCACACTGAGTCTCACAGGAAAATGGGGACGCCCAGCAGAGAGGTGCTCATGGAAAAGAAGGCAGAAATCCAGTTTCCAGGCAACGAGGTACCAAGATGAATACGGGATCAAACACCAATGCAAACCAGAGCTCAAACTCCTTATACAGGCCTTTCCTGGGGGAGAAGCTTGAGAACAAGTTGAAGCTAAGTATCACAAAGGCAAGAGTAAGTGAACTAAGGAAGCAGGAACATAATTCAAGTGTGACTGGGTGGGATTTCATATTCACATGAGAATTCATTTTTTAAATTAATGGTAATTAATTAATGGTCGTTTTCAATTAATGCTGAAAATCAAGATTCCTTATTGTGATAGTTAACAGTGGTGTCAACTTGAATAAGAAAGGCATGGCTGATTGATTTAGCACAGTTCTGGATGTGTCTGGAAAATGGATGTACTAAAGACAGACGACCATCCCTGGGTGTGGGTGGCACCAACCAACAGGCTTATACCCTGGTTGGAGTAAAAATGGAAAAAGAAGAAAATCTCACTTGTGCTCTGAGGAGCTCATCGCCTTCAGATGTCAGTCTCCAGCCTTTCAGCATAGACTCTTTAGCCTTCCAGCTCAGACCTTTGGGCTTCTTGATACAACCTGGCATGGGACTCTGCAGTGAGCTCCAGGCCTTTGACTTCAACTAAATCTTTTGGATCTCTAGCACACAGGATCTCCTGGACCTCCTTTTCGCATTTATCCACTCCTGACTCTGCAGGTGACCACTATAATCTTACCTTGTAAGTCCTACACATATATTAAGTCTGTTCCTAACTGATACACTGATTAACTAACAAACTCATTTTCAATAGATGAACCATCTAAAGGACATATTTTCAATCATTTTATTTCTAAGAGATTCCTTCTTAAAGTACACCTACAATAATGCAGATATAGTCAAAGCCATGCTCAGTATTATAGGAGAGATTAAAAATGTCATTGTTTAACCTGCATTACCACAGCAATACACAGGAAACATTTTAATGTGTCCTGTTTAGAAGAGTGGAAGTCACATACAAGCATAGAAAACAATATTGATTAACAAATTAAATAGAAAACTCTTTTATTTCTCTTAAGAAGCATCCTAAGTTACACAGTTTGAGGCCAGGGACTCAAGTATAATATGTGCAAGAGTTTACCCAAAATCACATTAGATAAAGGATTAGGAATCCTTTATCTAAAAGGTCAGACAGATATTTAAGTTTAAGAGAATGGCAGGTGGGGAGGATTCACTTAAGGCTTAAGAGACTGAGCAAAGTTCAGAAGATAGACATAAAGCTAAAAACAACAACATCCAAATGAAAAGAGGTTAAAAACAATCATTCTAGTCTAAGCCTTGTTATATTTTTTCTAGTTTTTATTATCCCATAATTCATAATAAGGGTAAGGTCAAAGTGCTTTAGAGAGATTTAAAATTTCAAATAAGGCTTCTGTCACTGCCTTCCACTGATAAAATCTAAGCCAAATAAATATATCCTACATTCTAGACCACAAATCCCAAGAATGAGGAAAAGAGGAGTTATCATTCTAAGTTAGAAACAGGATAATCAACACAAAAGACTTGAGATGATAATATCTTTCTTACAGGTCCTTGGATTGGTGGTTGTGTAACCATTATGGATCCCATAGTGTCTTCAAAGATCAATCACACTAGCTGTCAGAGCTCTACATATTACAACTCAAGTATTACCTTCATAAAGTCCCAACTTCATTGACACAATACGTACGGAATCCATGATTTGACTTTTGAATTTTAATTTACCTCCCCCAACAATGCACACTGCCCTTCAAATCTCACCTAATTACGTAAAGTCCTCCCAACCTACCTGTCACTCTCTTACACCTATGTCTTGGCTCTTGCTGTTACTTCATGTGCCTCCTCTGAACTCTTGTTTATTACCATGTTATTTTCTCAAGACCTAGTTCAAATGCCACCACCTTCTTGTTACCTTTTTAGTCACCCTAGTGAAAACCCCCTTGTACAGATGTCACATGCTTACTATTCATGTACATATACAAATTATAAATCATTTATAAATTACACACGAATACACATATTCACCACTATGATACTGTAATCTCAGCCAAACCAAATCAACCAAAAGTTAGCTGGGTATCTACCATGTTCTCAGGGCACAGAAAATTCCAACTGAAGTCATGCTTCCTAATAGCTGTCATGTAATGGCCACTCAGGTACTGTTTACTGGCTTTAATTTTGCTGGTTCTAGCCTAGTGTAATGCAACAGGATATTAAAACAGAACTCTTCTTATACCAACTTTAGTCAAAGCATCAAAGGATCAAAAATAAAACCACCTAAGCCATCAAATACTACTGTCCAGACTGTGTTTTGCACAAAGGTGTTCAGAAGAAGTAGCAGGAGCAGCTTAAATCCAGCACAGGATTAATTTCCGCAGAACATGGCCTGGAGTGGGGCTCTGGCTCAGAGGAAAGACAGCCAGGACAAACCTTAGTGGCAGTTATTTGAGCTAGCGAGATGGGAAAACAGGGATGGAAAGCTGTATGTGATAACTGCAATTTCCCTAATTAAGGTACAGGATTTAAAGAAAGTGACAAACTTTTTAAATTAAGAAAACAAACATTTTTGAGGGCCTTAGCAAAATATTACATTTGAGGATATAAAATGAGTTGAGCTAAAGAAATCAAGAGGGAACGTTGCTGGAGAGTGTGACTAAAACCCAGTGACTTTCTCCTTCTCTATCACCACCCTCCATTCTCCAGTTAAATGAAAGGAGCTGTAAGAGGACCACAGGAACAGCCTGCTCTGTACCCCCTTGGACTTCAGAAGCATCACAAGGCACTGCAGTTAGATCCAAGTCTGAGAACTTTTGAAGTGAAGAACTGAGAGTGAAGCTGGCTGACTGGTACAAAAGAACAGGGAGGGTCTCCCCCAGGGACATGCAGACTGAGCCCCACCGTTCCTGCGACAGAGTGGGCATGAGCCAAGAACAGATGGGCAATGAAAGGGAAACTATCTTGAGACCCATTCTGTCTTGTGTGACCTCACACGAGGCACCCTCCTGCCTGGCATGGGATGATCTCAAAAGAAAGTGGGTAAAGGTATGACTTCACCAGAGGGATGACTTTATCAAACTAACCAGAAGAGAAGCAGTGCTGGCAACACAGAGCCAGAGCTGGATGCTCACAGGAGGAAGTCTTAAAAAAACAACAGTGATGAAAATCAGAAAACATCCATTCTGGAGTTAATTTCAAACTCTTCCAAGCCCAGGATATGCTAAAGCCACACTGACACTTTCCTGACTGGCACTGCCCCTTCAACCAATCCCCCATGGGGAGTCAAACGCTAGGCCAGTGAACAGGGCTAGGAAAAGCCCACTGCAGCTCTCTCCCACTACTGGCTTCAGCCTGGAGCAGGCTCACCTGCAGAGGAGAAAATCGTCAACGTTAAATACAGTCAGGGGTTTTGACTATGATACAGGACTGGATGTTAGTTATTGAACTAAGACTGCAGAGAACTACAGGCAAGAGAAGTTGACATATTATCCACATCATTATGCAGGTAAAGTTATGGCACCTACCTGAGATCTCATCCAAGAAGAAAGGTTTTACACACATGCACACATATGCATGCGCGCACATGCGCACACACACACACACACAGTCATATACACCATTGAAAGCATATGAATAGATATGAAGTCATATTATGGTTATACATCAGCACCACGTGATCCTTCATTCAATACAATGGCTAACATCAAAGGAGAAAACAGGAGCAATACTAAATATTCAGTAGTAAGGAAACACAATGAGTTCTGGCTGTTTATCTGCAGGAAATTTCAGTTAAATTTCTGAAACAGATATTGTCATGCAAGATACAAAAAGGAAAGTGTTGCATCTTACAAATTCCATTTAGCCATATTAAAATTAAAGCACTGAAGATGTTCAGATATTAAGTGATAAAGGTACTATCAAATCTAGTAAGCAAAGGTTATCTCTACTCTAAAAAATAAAAAAGACATAAAACTGATTTAACAACACTGTGTAAGAAAAATTGCTTTATGTGCTGGTAAGATAGTATACTAAATTGAAGCCTAAAGCAAAAGGTATAAATCTCTGAAAAACCAAGAAAATCATCATAAATATTTTATAAACATTGAGAATCTTGATAGATATGTTTGTAAATCTCAAAAGTAAACTTCAGGTTGAGTTTAATTAGATATAGAAGTGGACAAACATAGCAATCTAAAACCAAGAATTAGGTGTTTAAAATCAGACTATCTAAATGAATATATATTCAGAATCAGCACAGGAACACTGAAATAAGGGAATTGTGATATAAGCTATGAAAATGAAGAATACATTGGAATCTCTCCAAATTAAGGAACCAATAGTTTTACAAAAGAAGCAGACTAATTATTTACATCTTCATAAGAACACACTAATGGGAAATAGGCTTAAGCATAGTCAAAGATGAGGCTCCAAAAAAACAAAACACAACAATACTAAAGCCGATTATGTGGCAAAGATATGAAAGCCCTCTTCCTGAGATGACCCGCCCATTCCTTCCCTCCTCTACAGCTGTATTCCATGCAACGCAAAACTGGCAGCAAACCTCTACCAAAAAATTTCTTAGGGTGGGCAGTCCTCAAAACTGTAGTGCTTATTAAAATGCAGATTCTTGTGCTGAAACCACCCCTACCATCCCAGCATGCCTAGCAGCAAGCAGGCCCAGGAATGTGCACTGCACTGGATTTTTTCAGGTGACTTTAATGCACACTAAGGTTCAGGAATCATTGCTCCAATGACCTAAATTCAACATATACAATCTAATTCAACATTCACCTCCTATCAGAAGCCACCTGTGATAAAAGTCCTTTCAACTCTGAAGGGTCCTTTATTACTTTCTTTCAGTAATTATACATGCAGCTGTTACCTTTATTACATTTTCTCATAGTTATTGTTTATCTATAACTCCACTTGTGTGTCAAATAAAAAATGGTTAAAACATACTAAACCTTTGCTATACCTATTTAATTCAGAATATATGTTCATTTAATCATTAACAATAGAGGCATGGTGGTGTATGCCTGTGAACCCAGCACTCAGGAGGCTGAGGTAGGAGGATCACTGTGAGTTCAAGGCCAGCCTGAACTACAGAGTGAATAGCAAAAAAATAAAATAAAATAAAATAAAAAATAAAAATCATTAACAATAGCCCTGGGCCGGTGAGATGGCTCAGCAGCTTAAGCGCCTGCCCGGCAAGCGCGAGGGCCCGAGTTCGACTCCCGGAACCCACATACGAAAAAGGGGCTGGTGATATCCCTCAGCGGCACGGGCGCCTGCTGGCGCGCGAGGTCCTGAGGTCGACCCCCGGTACCCACAAAAAAAAAAAAAAAAACAATAGCCCTATGGAAAAGATATAATCCTTACACCACCTGAATTTTGAGTTTTCAAAAGTAAGTTAGTTTCAGCTTAAAATGATAGAAAATAAGTTGCAAAGAAAATCCAGATGGCCTCATCAGCTATTGCTCTGAACTACTTCTTACCTAGACTGTTCTCTCCTTGAAGCAAATTTTGTTTCACAATATGGAAAAGCAGCAAGAAAAAAATATGCCTGGCACAAAACAGTAGTAAGTGCTACTGTGGTAAGGGTGGTAAACTACTCATTAATGCAGAGGATTCAAAGTAATCTAACAAAGCCAACAACATCATGCCCAGGTGAGAGCAGCTGTATTTGGTGAGAACAGAATAAAGAGCTGCTACATGGTAATTTGCCAAGACAGAGCCTTCTATACCAGTGGTGGTGCACCTATGGCACTTGTGCCACAGCTGGCTGGCTGTTATCACTGAAAGCTCTAAAAGGTTCACCATCACTGTTCTGTCCTGATCTCATTAGAATGCTCAACACTTTGCTTATAGCTAAGGTTTTGTAGTTTTATAAGTGTCCCTGAAAAAAGCAATGCCCTTCCTCAATCCCATTAACCAGCATGGAGAAAGACTCACTGAGGCAGTGTCCCCGGAAGATCATGCTTTCCTCACACACAGCCCTCAGAGATCACTGCTGGAACAGAGGCCACAGCCTCCAATGCCCTGGTTTTTCTTCCCATTACATTTTGTCTCGCACTCTTATTCAGAGGCCACCACAGGTTAAAATAAATATTTCCAAGTCAGGAAACTGTATTAATACTTTGTACTTGTGTGAAAAACGCAATGATCTGACTTTTGCTCCCAAGAGTTTCAGACATGAAAGCAACCAGCAGCTTCAAGCAACTCCCAGGAGACAAGGTTGGTAGAAAAAGGAAGTCTGGAGATTTACACACAAAAGTTATCTTTTCGAAGACTTTACAAAGGAAAAATAATGTTTCTGAAATATCTTGCAATGGCTTTTCATGTTCTCCTGAGAATTCTGATGCATGTGCATGAAACCTGCTTTCCAAAGTCCCAGGCAAGTTAATGAATAATCACTACATCTTTCAACTTGTATCTACAGTTTTCATTTGGAAGCTAAGAGAGAAAGTGAGGCTAAACTCCTTACTAAGCTATCTAGAGAAAACTCAGAAATTTGCTTTTCTATCAGTGATTAACTTAATAAGCATGATCTTAATCTTATTAGGATTAAGAGTCACCTACTATTTTTCATAGCATATATCGAACTGATTCATGTTTATTAAATTGATAATGTTGGCGCATTCTGTAAAATATCTGGGGGAAACTGCTTTTTACTATAAACTGCTTAGCCCAAATATCAGCAGGAAAATCTTTTTTCATCTGCATTTTTACCAAGCATCTTCTTTTTAAATTGGATAATTCAGTGGGCTTCACTTTGACATTTCCATACATGCAGATATGATGCTTTGATCATGTCTGCCTTCCCATCTCCTCTTTCTTCCTGTCCTCTCCCGTCCCTCTTCCTGTTCCCCTTCCCTAACAGCCCTCCTTTACTTTCCAGTCATCTTTGTTTTGCTTTGGTTTTCATTTTTGTTTCCTTATAGAGAGAAACATGTAATACTTGTCTGTGTCTTCTTTATTTCACTTAACATGACATCCTATAGTTCTACCCCTTTTCATGTGAAAGACGTAATTTCACTCTTTATGGGTGAATGGTATTTATATATAAATTTTCCTTATCCATTCATCTGTTGATGAGCATCTAGGCTGTATCCATATCTTGGCTATTGTGAATAGCGCCACAATAAACATGGATACACAGGTATCTCTTCTGAATGCTGACTTTATTTCTTTTAAATATGTATCTCCAGCTGTTTCCTGACCTCTACTCAGGAAATTGTTGCCTATGCCAGTATCTTTAAGTATTTCCCCTACACTGTCTTCTGCTTGTTTCAAAGTTTCAGGTCTTACATTAAGGTCTTTGATCCATTTTGAGTGCGTATTTGTACACAGTGAGAGATATGGGTCTAGTTTTAATGTTCTATATTTGAATATCCAGTTTTCCCAGCAGCGTTTGTAAAAGGTTATTTTTTTCTCCAAAATACTTTTTTGCACTTTTGTTAAGAACCAACTAGCTTTTTATATGGGTTCTCAATTCTATTCTACTGGTCTATATGTCTGTTTTATGACAATACAATACAGTTTTTGTTGCTAGGGCTTTGTAGCATAATTTGAAATCAGGTATTGTGATGGCTCCAGCATTGTTGTTTTTGTTCAGCACTGCTTTGGTTATTTTGAGGACTTTTGTGTTGCAATATGAATTTTAAAATTGAACAATGTCATTGATGTTTTAATGGGGACTGCACTGAATTGCACTGAATCTGTAGATCACCCTTGACAGGCTGGCCATTGTAACTATTAATTCCCCCAATCCATAAACACTAGAGATTTTCCATCTTCTAGTGTCTTCAATTTCTTTCTTCACGTGTTGTGATTTTAATTGTAGAGGACTTTTACGTGCTTAGGTAGGTTTATACTTAGGCATTTTTTGAGTCTATTATTGTGAATGGGATTGTTTTCTTGAGTTCTTTCTCAGTGAGTTCATTACTATCATATAAAAAAACTACTGACTTTTTTTTTGTGTGGCAATTCTGTATCCTGCTATTTTGAAGAATTTGTTTGTCATCTTTAAAGGTCTTTTAGTGTGATGTTTAGGGTCCTCTAAATATAGAAATGTTATCTCCTACAAACAGGAATAATTGACTTCCTTTGCTGAATGTATCCATTTTTTTTTCTCTTGCCTAATTCATCTGGCTAAAATTTCAAATTCTGTACTACATTGAATAAGAATGGTGAAAATGAACACCACTGTCTTGTTTCTGACTTTTGAAGGTAAAACTTTCAGTATGATGAAAACATTCCGTATGCTATTGGCTATGAGTTAAGTCATACAGCCTTTATTATGTTGAGGAAAGCTCCTCATATACCTAATTTATTCAGAGCATGCATCATAAGTAGATATTGAATTCTACAAAAGCATTTTCTGTATCTATTTAAATGAACATGTGATTTTTTTTTTTTTTTTGCACCAGGAATTGAACCCAGGACCTTGCACTTGCCAGGCAGGCACAGTGCCGCTGAGCTATATCCCCGGTCCGATTATGTGATTTTTATCCTTGATTTTATTTTGTATGTGCTCTATTGTATTTATTGATTTGCATATGTTGACACATTCTTGCATCTCTGGAATGAAAGCAACATAATCATTGTATATGATCTTTCTAATGTGGCAAGTCTCTTTTACAAAATGGACTCGCATCGCAGAAAATTTTCAAAGGCTTGACTGTACTCAGGACATCAGAAATGCCACTGCTATAGATTTCTAGGAATGTCCCACTGACATAGTCACCAAGTTCATTAACTCTAAGAGTTCCTCCCTCCTGCCATTCACAGTGGTCAACAGTGTTATCACTTACTCACCAAGCAAAGTGAAAACAGAGTCTATCATTTAAGGAATGTTAATTTAACACATTTTTATTAAGTTTTTAAGATTAGATATGTAAAAAATAGAGTAGGAAGCAGAAGGCAGGAACCATGGTGCAGATCTGATGCCGGTGAAAGGAAAGAGGGAAGGAAGGAAGGCTGAACCACAGTGAAGTCCCAAGAGAGGTTCACCCAGCCGAAGGACAGTCACAGAGCTGAAGTCACCCAACAGAGGAGGCCCACATCCCACAGGAACAGACCTGCCTTACTGCCCTTTTTGTGCCCTACCACTGGTTAGGAGGAGCTTACAGAAAGCATGGCCTTGGAGTGAAGGCGGACACAGATGGGTAGCAGCTGGACCATATTCAATGATGCTTCTAATGGCGGGAGACCTGAGAGTACATTTTCCTGTCACACCTGTAAAACAACTCTATGAACAACAGCTAAGATGCGGTGACCACTTTCTGTGTGGACCATTTAAAGTATTTTTTTTACACATTAGTTTAATGTAACTACATTGAGATAAGTACTATTATTATCTCTTTATTACAGAGCAGGAAACTGAGGAATAAGTGTCCATGATCGAATAGCCAGCAAGTACAGAACTGTAATTTCAATGCAGACACCTTTAATATCTCAAAAACATGAAGGAAAAAGCAGAGTTTTTTTTTTTTTTTTCCTCCCTATTACAAATTAAGTTAAACACATTGAAAGGACTCATCCATTCTATATGAGCTGCACTATTCACAGTAAAACCTTCCTAGAGGAATGGGGCTGGGGCAGAGGGATGGGAAAAGAAAGGACACACAAGAGGAGAAGGGGGATGTGGGGAAAGTGGGGGCAGGTCAAGAGGTTGAGGTGACTATGCTGTGTGCCATGGCCTCAGGGTTCTGCAAACACTCATCTGGATCCCAGGGCAAAGCTCCAGGGGTTCTGTGTGCTCTCTAGGCTGATAGAAAACTCTAGTCCCAGCCTTCCTCCAAAGAGCCCATTGTGATTAGTCACCACAAACCAGCTCCAGGCCAGGGCCATCCCTGGGGCCACATCCTAGGAGGGCTAGTCTTGCTTTCATTAGCCCTCTACTCAGAGCATAGGATAATGAAAAATGAGAAGACAGGAGCTATCAAAAGAAGAAAAGAGTACAGAGAAACTGGAGGCACTGAGGTGTCAAAATGAAAATACCACCCATGTTTGCTATAGAACATCACCAAACAGCATACTAGGCATCGTGCTGCTTAGCTGTGCTGGGACAAAGTGTGTCACATACATGCAAGGACAATAGAGATTTCCATGAACATCCTCTAGGCTAAAGCTTATCATCAACCTAGATGAACAGTATGTGTAAACAATGATGGACAATCCAACTTCAAGTACATGCAGGGAGCAAAAGGTTCTATAGAAAAACACTTAAGGTTATATTGTGCTGCATAAGTGCTGGTATAAAGGGAAAGCTAAAGTGGCCCCAGGGAACAGGTACTCTCGCTGACATGAAAACACTACTGTAGCACTACAGCTGTGAGACACCACTTAGTTTAATTCAAAAAGGAATCATGTGCTTGAAATTCATAGTATAAAGGGAGATCATTATCTTTGTCTAAGACTCAAAAAATTCAATAATGTTTACTGACTTGTTACATATGAAAATATAACCCATACAAATATAACCTGTAAAAGGCTTCAAATTAAAAGCCATTCTGCTTGGGGAGGATGCAGTTTGTGATGAGTCTGAACTTTTTAGGTGTGACTTTCATCCCCATATGCTGTAGGTAGGGTAGGAGAGAAGCACTGATGGGAAAAAAAGAGCACAGAAAAAAGGGTTGCTAATTTCCGGGAGGGGTCATTTCCCTAGTACACTATTAGCAGTAGTGCACCCTAGCAGTGTTCTGTCCCGGAGCCAGTTCTTCCCAGGCCAATACTGCAGAGAGTGGGCAGGGAAGGGTGTACCCACCACGTGTTAATTTATTCAGTACCAAGAGTAATCCATTTCCTCGTACTTGGGGGAAAAAAAAAAAAAAAAAGGGCCGGTGAGATGGCTCAGCGGCATAAGCGCCTGCCTTGCAAGCGCGAGGGCCCGAGTTCGACTCCCAGATCCCACATACGAAAAAGGGGCCGGTGATATCGCTCAGAGGCACGGGCGCCTGCTGGTGCGCGAGGTCCTGAGGTTGACCCCCCGGTACCCACAAAAAAAAAAAAAAAAAAAAAAGAAAGAGATTGAGGGCCGGTGAGATGGCTCAGCGGCCTACGCGCCTGCCTGGCAAGCGCGAGGGCCCGAGTTCGACTCCTGGAACCCACATATGAAAAAAGGGCCGGTGATACCGCTCAGCGGCACAGGCACCTGCTGGCGCACGAGGTCCTGAGGTCCACCCCCCGGTACCCACAAAAAAAAAAAAGAAGAAAGAAATTGAAATATGTGGCTATTGCCATAATTCTAATAAACTGAGGACTGGAATTTAATTTCTAAACAAGGATAAAAGACCCTCTCATTCACACTATCAGCATACCAAGACAATTCTGAGCCACTCAATAACAAACAGTGGCAAAGTCGACCAAGATGGTAAGATGACAACAGGAGTCTGACCCTGTGGATAGAGGTGCAGGGTGTGGTCCTGATACAAGACAGTGATGTAAGACCTAATAAATGGAATTTACAAAACAAATGAGGCCATGGAAATAGGAAGAAAACCTTAGAAACAGGAATTTGGAATTCTTGAGATATAAGATTGAACCTGAAGCAAATGTAGACTGAATCTACATCTTTCTTTCAAGTCCTACAACTTCTTCTGAACTTAGGTACTCTTTTTCACTGCATAAAAGTTTCCTCCATAAACACAGCCAAAAATAAATTCATTATCATTGCCTTTGTTGGCATTCTGTTAGCAGCTTAACTCTTATTCCAAATCCCTTCTCCTCCTTTTTCCTCCAGTACAGAGACTGATAAGAAAATTACTAACATCCTAGTCTCCCTTGCAGCTGTGGTTTGCCTAAAAAATGTATAAAGAATTGAGGAGGGAAGAGATCCTCTTTTCCAGAATATGTGCTCTCCAGGACAGAGTCCATGAGCCCCTTCCCCTTCCTTCACCTGCACCACAGACACCTCACCTGTAGGCATCTACGACCAGAAGGGCAAAAGCCCCTGTGAAGGATGGAAGACCAGAAAACAGGAGGAACTGTACATGATGCATCACTGAACCACTGTCCCAGTCTCTGTGCTCTTATAAAGTAAATCTATGAATTTAAGCCACTATGATATATGCTTTGAGTTCAGAGTCAACAAAACCCCCAAGTACACACAAATCCTTTGCTTCTCTATTTCAGATTTTGGTGATGCCATCCCCATCCTACAGTGGCAACTGCAAGATCTTAGGAACGATCTATAAATCCTCCACGTCCAGTCCCTGATTGTCACTCATTCTGTTTCTTAAATATCTCCTATGGCCATTATCTCTCTTCTCTATCTCATCCATCTTTACCCCTTCAGCAGCCACTGGTGCTCTTATTCACTACACTATGGACTGCTACCAAATTTCTCTCTGTGCCGCCAATCTGCTAACATTCCCAAACCTGTGAATCTCTACTTCCAGCCTTCTCACACACCCCAACTGTGAAGTCTGGGTTCTACCAACCTCACAAGAGCCTTCATAATAATGGGGCTCCCTCATGGCTAAAAATCATGTGAAAAGTGGGCATTCCTCCTGCATTTAAACCGTAACTACATACAAAACAAATAAATGCAAATTAAAACAAGACCTCATTTGTGTTGATCAGATACACAAAAATGTCTAACAAAATTTTTATGCAACACAGTAGATACTACATTTTTGTTAAAAAAATAAATAAATAAATGAAAGAAGTCTAGGGGCTATAGCTCACTGGTAGCACACTTGCCCAGTCTGTGAAAGGCCCTGGCTTTAATTCCCAGTACTGCAAAAAAAAAAAAAATTAAAATTAAGAAGTAAAAGAAACCTACTATATAAAGATATCTTTAATAAAATACCCAATTGACAAGGTTACAGCCAGTACAACCTATTCACAGTATTAGACAACTATACACAGTACTATACACATACACAGAAGTATAACCTATTCACAGTATTAAGACATCTATATCTATACATACATACATATATATATATATATATATATATCAGCAGTCTTGTTCTACACAAAATGATTCAATATGGGAGTCTCAAACTGTGCATGCTCTTTAACTTGTCATTCCTAGTCTAGAAATGTAAAATCCACCTTCTTACCCGTAAGGGATATGCAGATGGTTATAACAATACAAATGTTAAACAAATTACGACAAGTATATATGAGGGACGAATAAACAACCATTAAAAAACTATTAGAGCTTCTTTGAGTAGGGAAATAGTGTGATGAAGGTTTTCGACAACTTCTAATTTTCTACCACTTCAAATGGTAAGTGGTAGGGGGAAAAAGTAATATATAAAATTGTTTCTATGCAATGATCAATGGGGGCAAAAGGAATAGAAACTGCAATGATAAAGATGAATTTTTTTAGCACTCATTATTGAGTAGAATGCAAGTGTTTCCTCCTTTATTTTCCTGCTTCTGAATTTTCCAAACACTTCACTACAAGCATAAGTTATTTCTATATTCACAAAAATACATAACAACTTTGGAGGTATAGAATAAAGAAACCAAAGACAGTAAAAACTGAAGTAAAAGAGACATTTGGATTAAGTCACTTGTTCAGTGATGATAATTATTCCTAATGAAAATCAATGATACTGGGGGGAAGTGAGAACCTGAGAACAGAGGCCTTCAGGCGGGCACTTATGACTAAGATCAATAATCTCCTCAGTGTTTATGGCTCTATTATAGTTTATGAGAATTCATAATTCCAGTTGTGAAGTCCTGAAATTTTAAAAAATCCTATTTACATGATCATCTCGATAGATGCAGAAAAAGCTTTTGACAAAGCCCAACACTCATTCATGATAAAAACCATACAGAAAATCAGAATAGATGGTCTTTACCTCAATCTGATAAAAGCCGTCTATGACAAAACAACAACTAACATCATAATAAATGCACAAAAACTGAAAGCTTTCACTCTAAAATCAGGAGCAAGACAAGGATGTCCACTGTCACCACTCCTATTCAATATACTTCTGGAAACATTAGCCAGAGCAATTAGACAAGAGAAAGAAATACAAGGAATAAGGATAGGAAACGAAGAAGTTAAATTATCATTATTTTCAGATGACATGATACTCTACATATAAGACCCCAAAAACTCCACCAAAAGACTTCTAGAATTAATAAACAAATTCAGTAGCACAGCTGGATACAAAGTCAACACTCAAAAATCAATAGCATTCCTGTAAATAAACAACAAACTCACTGAGAGAAAATTAGGGAAACCACACCCTCCACAATAGCTTACAAAAAAATGAAATACTTAGGAATCAATCTAACAAAGGAAGTAAAAGATCTATACATTGAAAATTGCAGTACTCTGAAAAAGGAGATTGAAGAGGATATCAGAAAATGGAAAGATATCCCTTGCTCATGGAGAGGAAGAACCAACAAACTGAAAAAGGCAATACTCCCAAAACTGTTACACAGATTTAATACAATCCCAATCAAAATACCATTAGCATACCTCACAGAACTAGACAAAACATTCCTGAAATTCATTTGGAACCAGAAACACCTAGAATAGCAAAAGCAATCATGGACAACAAAGTCAAGGCAGGAGGCATCACAATCCCTGACTTGAAATTATACTACAAAGCTACTATGATAAAATCAGCATGGTACCGGCAACAAAAGAGACCTAATGATCACTGGAACAGAACAGAAGATGTAGACACAACTACAAACATACTTAGCCACGTTATCTTTGACAAAGGGGTCAAACATGTTCACAAGAAGAAAGATAGACTCTTAATAAATGGTGCTGGAAAAACTAGCTCTCTAAATGCCGAAGACTAAAACTAGACCCATCTCTATGACCATGCACTAAACTAAAGTCAAAATGGATCAAAGATCTAAATATGAAAACAGATACACTCAATCTACTGGAAGAGAAAGTAGGTAGAAATCTTAAAGTCATAGGTGTAGGCAGAGACTTCATGAACAGAATCTGAACTGCATGGGAAGTACTTCAAAGAATCAACAACTAGGATCTCATCCTATTAAAAAGCTTTTATACATCAAAAGAAATCACTAACACAGTGAAAAGACAACCCACAGAGTGGGAAAATATTTTAGCCAACAGTTCCTCAAAGGACTTCTATCTAGAACACATAAAGAATTGAAAAAATCAGACCCCCAAATTCAATGACCCAATCCAAAAATGTGCATCTGAGATGAATACTCACTTCTCAGATGAAGAAATACGAATGGCAAATGAATACATGAAAAAAATGTTCAACATCACTGGTCATTCAAGAGATGTAAATTAAAACAACCAACAAATGCTGGTGGGGCTGTGGGGAAAAATGAACCCTTCTCCACTGTTGGTGGGAGTCTACACTGATACAACCACTGTGGAAATCAGTCTGGAGAGTCATCAAAAAACTAGGATTAGACGTCCCATTTGATCCAGCTATTCCCCTTCTGGGTATTTTTCCCAGAAGAATTAAAAACATCACACCACAGTGATATATGTGCACCCATGTTTATAGTAGCACAATTTGTAATAGCTAGATCTTGGAAACAACCCAAATGCCCATCAACCCAGGAATGGATAAAGAAGATGTGGTACTTTTACACAATGGAGTACTACTCAGCTACAAAGCAAGACAAACTCAAGGCTTTTACAGGTAAATGGATGCAACTTGATACCATATTCATAAGTGAAATAAATCAGTCTCACATGTGTAAACATCTTATTGTCTCCCTAGTGTAAGAAGCTGAAAGAGTAAGTAAATTCCAAAATGTACAATAGATATTGGGAAAGGGGAAGAAACTGTTCAAAAGGAAAGAAAACATGGGATGGGGGAAAGGAGAAAAGACGGAAGGGAAAAGGAAAAATAAATACAGACGCATGATAGTTAAGATAGTTATAGTACTAATTTCTACTAGTTCACTGAAAAGAAAGGTTTGTGCTTATATTGTTTGATCAATTTTTCATGCCTATATTTTGTAATCTGAGCACCTACTTTGAAGATATCAATATGCAATGTATTAACCACTGTTACTCTCCTACTATCTTGTTTTGAAATTTTGTATCATTTATTTTTTCTTTAAAATAAAAAAAAAAGAGGGCTGGTGAGATGGCTCAGAGGCATAAGCACCTGCCTGGCAAGTGCAAGGGCCCAAGTGTGACTCCCAGAACCCACATACGAATAAAGGGCCGGTGATATCGCTCAGCAGCACCGGGCGCCTGCTGGCGCGCGAGGTCCTGAGGTTGACCCCTGGTACCCACAAAAAAGTAAATAAATAAATAAATAAACAATAAAAAATAAAAAAAAAGAGACTTGGTGAGATAGCTCTGCAGCATAAGTGCCTGCCTGGCAAGTGCGAGGTCCTGAGTTCGACTCCTGGTACCCACATACAAAAAAAGGGTCGGTTGATATTGCTCAGTGGCACGGTCACCTGCTGGCACGCAAGGTCCTGAGTTCGACCCCCCGGTATCCACAAAAAAATAAAATAAAATAAAGTAAAGAATTCACATTTAAGGGCTGGGATATAGCTCAGCGGCACAGCACCTGCCTGGCAAGCATGAGGTCTGAGTTCAATTCCTGGTACCCCCCCCCCAAAAAAAAGAATTCCTATTTAAACAGTTTCCTGAGCAATTCTAAATAACTCCCTTCATAAAACCGCTGCTGCTGATGGAAACATTCAACTGTATGGAATTAATGCTTTAAGGGAACACCATTTATTCGGCAATATGTCCACATACTCCAGAATTCAGTGTAACCTAACAGAACAATTTTAAGAAAGACATTCACAAGGAAACATAGTCCTTAATTTGCATGATAAAAGAGGACATCTTGAGAAATCCCTAAAGCAAAGACCCAAGAATGTGGACACACAGAAAACTGAGTTCAAATTCAAACACTATCATTAGCAAACTGTATCACCTTGGTCAGACTTCTTGCGGTCTCTGAGCAAACTCAAAAATAGCAATAAGATGAGCTCAAATGTCTAGGACTTAAAAGTATCATTTAATCTTACTCATTTCTTTAATAAGCCAGATGTGCTTTATCACTTGCTTTTTATCACCTTCTCTAAAGAACAACATCTCAGAAACTGATAAGCATTAATATTTCAGGCACATTATGTATGGCTGACATTTTAAACTATACATTTTCATGACAACATTGAGACTATAATGTTCTGGACAGCAATATGTAATTCTGAAATGAAAAAAAAAAAAAAAAAAAAACTGCTGAAGACTCAGTGAGGTCCCTGGTGAGGAAAAAAACAAGTAAAAAGTATAGTATTTAAGCAAATATGCTGAAGAGATCTGCCTTTAATGAAAATAAAAGCTGCTTCATAAAAAGTTAAAGTGTTCTCACTGTCACACAATTGCCTCTTGGGGGAAAAAACACAGATGGTATTACCTACTACAGACATTACATATTGATATGGTCAGGGAGCAGGGCCTGAGGGCTCTGCACATGAAAAGAATCGGGCTACCTCTGCCCAAAAGTTTTTTTACTGAATTTAGGTCTCTCTCTGACCATAGCACATACCTCAGTAGTTTTTCAGAATATACTTTTGACTCCCCTTACTTCTCTCTTATTGTTTGGTTCCTAAAACTACATAAGACTTTCAGTTTGAGTTTTGGTTAACTGAATGATAGCACCACTTCAAAGAAAAATACCCCTAAAGACTCTTACAAAGTTTCTAAATGATTAAACATGGGATTCATATATTAAAATGAATTGAATAATTAATTAGATGAGAACTTTTCAATTTTTATTCTTAATGTACTAAATATCTGATTAGTGTCTCTAGGAAAAAACATTCTGCTTAAAAGAGCACCAAGTTTCTCTTGAAATTCCATTCTCTAGGTAGGTGTTTTACAGTTATATTTCATATTAAGGTCAATTTGTAATATATGGGACTTACTCCAGTTAATAGCTCTATCATTACACAGGGAAGTCAAGATAAAATTTCCAAGTCACACAGAAAGTTAAAACATGAGATAAATAAATATTTAATTAAACAGATGTGTATGTACTATTAAAATGTTCTTTGATTCTTCAAAGTAATCTGTATTACTCTGTGTACCTAAAGTAAAGGCAAGAGCCAGGTAAATCACCAATGATAACCCTAGGAGTATGATTAGAAAATTCATCAAAATAGAACATTCTGGGACTTACAAGTGTAAGTGTACTAATAAAGACAGTAATATGACATCAAAGAGCTGTTTTATCCTAAAGCATAGCAAATTCTACCCTTTCCTTTTCATCCTCCCCCTTCAAAGTTCTCCAAAAGTAGAAGACCATCCAAGAAATGAGAGATATGATCCTATGTCCAGAATGTAACCAAGTGCCTCACACAATTTTTAAAAAGCTCAAATGATTATTTTAACATTTTAAAATACTCAAGGACAAAGACAAAAACACAAAGTATTTGAGAAGAGAAGAAATAGGTCATTTAATAATGAATGAAACCAGACTTCAAACTTTTAATTAGCAACATTTGATGTTAGAAGACAGCAGAGTAATGCCTTCAAAGTTCAGAGGGAGGATAAGTCAATCCAGAGCGCTATGCCTAGCCAATTTCCCCACCAAAATAAAGAAGACTTCAGATCTGCATGTAGCAGAAAATTCATCACATACTCCTTACAAAGGTACATGTGAAAAGGTTCAAACAGAATGAATCAAAAACAAAGACTCTCCAATTCAAAAGAACTAAAGAGAATGACAACGCTCTTCCTCTGTTCAAACACCAGATAGTGTAAGAGAGGTGGTGGCTACAGGAAGGACATATCTGGGAGAACAAACAAAAATAGAGATTACTGCTCTCCTTGGGAATACTGACTCGAATCTACTCAAACACACATCCCACGTCCTGTATACACCCTCTATGCCCTCCGAATCTACTCTGCCAGGTTCTCTACCCTGCTCTGTGTCCTGGGAGGCTAATGAGCAATGACCACTGGGCATTTGTGCTGGCCTTTTTCTGGGTTTCTCTTTTGAGGAGGTTCCAGCACAGAATCAGAGGGAGAGAGAAAGACGATAGGAGCTTTACCCCTTGGCTTCCTCCCTGTCATGCAGCTCTGGACAGTGACTGGATTCTTCACTAGAGCCCACAGCTCCACAGTAAACCTCTCTTCTACCATGGCAGTACCCACTCAGTTCCGGCCACAGCTCCCTCCCTCTGCTAATTTAGACCTACGGTTCCCTTCCTGCTATAGTTAGTCCCTGAATGCTTCATGTCCCTCATGGGCTTCCTCAGTTCTGCCCAACTCCATAATATGGGAATTGTCCCTTGAAGCGTGACAGCTATTTCCTGCTGAATCCTAACTGATATACCCCTTAAAAATACATAAATAACCCTTTTTCCTACCCAGAAATGAAATTTAGAACTCAGCTATACTATCTGCAAAGACATTTTCAAAAATATAAATAACCCTACCTGGATTAAACAGTAATGTGAAATAACTGAAAGAACACGTATTTCACAATGTAAGCAATGAGACATAACTGGTCTAGAAGACAAAATAAACTAGATACGTATATCTACTTACATAATGAAGAGGTCTAGGGGTTTAGGGAAGTCAGGCAATATTTTACAAAATGTTGTCAACACTATTCTTTATTTTTGACATTTTGAAATAAGGGTTAAATAGTTTTTGTATATACCCATAAAATCAAGAGGAATGTGACAACTGAAAATGAATGCTGACACAAGCATCCTGTATTAGGGAAACAAATATCACAAGCATCATTGCTGTTGGTGACATTACTTTATAACATGGTGAGCAATTTTCAAGAAAGTTCCTAACAAAACAAAGTTCAATATCCCTCAATTTACCCAGGAGCCATCTATATATCTAAAAATACCTGCTACATATTAAAATAATACAAATGATACGCTGCACTTTATAATGAATTATACTGCATGCTCAAATAATTATAAATAGGTTTTTGCATATGTAAAGTAAATGCTTAATAGGATATTGAGATATCACATGGGAGGAAGTACAAATCTTCATTGTACTTTTCAAATTTCTAGAATCCTTCAGTCTACCCACTAAACAACAATAACATCCAATCACAAAGAAAACCAAAAAATACCCTCAAAATTTTCTTAAATGTCTGCTATCAAGTACTACTATCCATACTGAGAACTACTGATTTATAATTTAGAACTTGAGGCAAGAGAAGAGAAAAAAATCAAACTATAAGAAAAAGTAAATGAAAAGAAATGTGACCAAAGCATTCTAGGAGCTAATGCAGTGAAAAGTAGTTAACCTTGATGCTAGTAAGTAGTTTTCACTTTATAGAACCAATAATTTAAAGTGTGAGATAATGGCTTCAGATTCATGTATATCTGAGCCCACACCTTGGAGATTCCCTTAGTATTTTTCTCAGTCACAAAATGGTTGCTATGCTATGACTCCAGACATGACTGTTACGGCTCTAGACTTAGAGGGGGTAGAGGAAAGACCAATGCTAACAATGATGGTTTCTTGTCTCATGTACCAAAATGTATGTCATAGGGCCACATGTAGCTACAAGGGAAGCCAGAACAGCAAATGTCTTACCTAGGGATGGAAACATTTCAGCAAGAATGGAAGGGGCAAAATGACTCAGGGGTTGGCATATAACAGTGTCAGCCAGAAAAGTAGCATAATGTCCACAGTTGAAGAAACAGATAATAAAGAGATAGTATATTACTCACATTACAAAGCCAACCATAGTTAGGATATGGACATAACCCAGACCTACCATAACAAATACCCAAATACCTAAACTTAAATAAGTTAACTTAAACATATTAGCTTAAACATAGTAGAAGTTCGCCTCTCTCACACACAAGTCCGAGCTAGGTGGTGACACTCCTCTGCAAATCTGCCAGGATCCTATACTCTAATTTGTTACTCTGCTGTCCTCAACTAGTAGAGCCCATCAGCTTGCCTAGACGGCTCTTGTAATACCTGCCCCAGACACAGATATTCCACCCAGTGAGAAAAGAGACCGAGGAATGTGTGTTCTTCCCTTTCAGGCAACGGCCCCTAGGTTTGCACACAACACTTTCATCCATACCCCACTAGTCTAAACTTAGTCTTCGGGCTATACTTAGCTCCAAGAAGAGCTGAGACAATTGTGGGGTCCTATTGATCCCAAGTCGGCCAGTGACACACTTTAAGGCAATCACGTAAGTCACATTCTTGCTCCTATTAAGACTCACTTTCCATTCTCCTCAGAGAAATCTCAGAAGTCTCTGTCCTGTCTCCTGAATTCTGTAAAAACAAGGAAGGACATCGGGTCTACGATTTCTCATTAAGACATGATCTCAGGGCACCCGGTCCTGTTTTCATGCGAGAGAAGTAACAAAGCAAGGCTGTGTTCCCCAGGACTATGTTCCTCACACTCTGTAGATATGGATAATCATCCTTAGTTCCACCGCTAATGAAAGAGGGAGAGGAGATGAGAAATGCAGTCTTTAGTCAAACAGCCACATGCCCCACTAAAACTACTGCTTGTAAGAAGGGGAAGGCATATTGGAAGTCTACTAATAGAAACCAGTCCTGTAATTAACCATACTCAAGTAGAAGAAAAGGAAGCAAGATGCTTGTGTGAGTGAGCCAAAGCCCCCACTCAACCCCCTATATAGGCAGTAATGGCTAAAATCTAAAAAAATGAAGAAAAGTAGCATGGGTAACTTACTTCTATTTTTGGTGTATTTTTCTAGAAGAACCAAAAATATGAATAATTAAGAGTTAAAATGAAGAGGAGTGTGGCAGACCACTGCTTTCTGTGGTAAATTCTCCAAAGCGCAGACTTTTAACCATGTGAATGTATTCATTTTGATAAAATAGCTTAAATATTTTTAGCCATATTATAATCTCAAAATGTCAGTCTTTCCCTACCACTCATGATATATTTACAAACTTAGTTCAATAATGTTGAGTAAACACTCTGCCTATATTCTGTATGACCTCTTAGGTCACCATCCTACCCAAACCTGAATTACTGCTAAGGCCTAACTGGTCTTCCTGCTTTCACTCTCACCCACTAGAGGGAGGTCTTAAATTCCACGAAGTTGTGCCACTATTCATTTTCCACTCAGACAGATCTTTCCAGAATTTTAATCAGATCATTTCCCGAACCTGTTCAGAAAATTCCCATGGTTATACTTATATCCTGAGCATTTTATGATAGCCTAAAGACAACCACCGTCTATCCCCTCTAGACTCATTTTTCCCTTATACACTCTACTCTAGCCATCCTGGATATCTTCACTGCTTTTCCTAAGGAAAGCATCCTCATTCCAAATTTGGACATTCTGGAGGGTTAGTGCCATCTCCTTCAATCTCTTTTCTTAATTTAAGTCCTACTCAATAGCTACTAATGCTAAAACTTCCCATACTATCTCTTAATAATGAGGTATAAATATGTATTTATTAATTATTCCTCTTCTCTACCAGAATATCTTTAAAGGGGCTGTCCTGTCCACACCTATACTCCAGTGCCTAAAATAATGCCTATCACAAAACAGTTGTTCAAACACTACCTCAGTATTTGACTAAATTAAAAACAAAACTTTTCCGAATGTAAAGTATTAGAAAAAAATGTAAAAGGAAATTCTTCGAAAATCTCCATACTAGGCACTGTACTTTTCACAAACTGTTTTACATAATCTTCACAGCATTCCTCTGAAGCGAGTATTGGTCACTTTAAGGGTGGGGAGTAGCAATTTAGAAAGCACAAGGAGTGGCAGATCCCTACTGTTCACCCCACAGATAGGGTTCTGCTAAAACACAGAACACTGAAAATGTGAAATCCAAACAAAGAAGGGGAGGAAACAATGGGAAAGGGGAACGATGCATTACCACTGAGCTGAAATACAACCAGGTTTCCTCCAAATTTTAATGGATGTATTCTAGCATTTGCATAAATTTTTTGAGTTTACTTTTTTCATTCACAAATGAAAACAACTAAATTTAGTAGTATTAATGTCAAAGATTTGTTACTGACAGTATATATGATCTTTGTCTCAATTGTACCATATCTGAAACCTACACTTATATTTAATTCATTTTTTAAAAAAACAAAAGTATAACAAACACACATGTAGTATGTGTACATACATTTATATTTATATAATTTCCTCCTCAAAAAAAGTCTATACAAAGAGGAACACTGTTGATATGTAATTGTTGGATGGCAAAGCTGCCAAGTAAAGACTCAAGCTCTTCATCCACTAAGGGAAAACTGAATTCAGTACACAAAACAATGGAATGTCAATATATGAAAAACTAGGTTTTATAAAATCAAACCTAAAACAAACTGCAAGGGTCACCAATGTTGGGGTCTTCTCCAAATTGCTAAATACAATTAAGATTTTCAAACCCCATCTTGCATTGCTTTCTCCTCTTTCTGTTAAGTACTTCTTTCCTTAGTTTCTGTGACACAGACCATCCTAGTTCTTTCATATCTGGCTATTTCTTCTCCACTTCCTTTGGCATCTCAGCCTTCTCTCCTGCCTCAAATCCTAGTTATTTAAGGCGAGCCTTTAAAAACATCTCCTTGCTAGATTGGCTTAGGCCACCTTGTCCAAGGCCAGAGCTTCAATTACTATCTATATGACAACTCTCAAATGTAACTCTTGTGCCAGAAATCTCTCCTCTGGTCCCAAACAATGGACTTTTTGATCCCTATTTTTCAGAGGACCCTAAACTCAACCTCCCTGTCAAATTTCAGCTTCTTATAGTAAGATGTGTTTCTGATGAAACTTTATATCCCCAAATCACTTATCTATTATATAGCTATAAAGAGATAAAAATGAAAGGAAAAAAGTCAAGTACCAAGTCTAGAATTCTAAGATGTCATGATCAAACTACGGAAACTCTTATGGAAACACTTGAATCGCATAATTTTAATTTTTTCATAATTATTTCGACATCTTGGACTCTGTCGCTTCACAGGTACACTGTACAATGACCTTTATTAAAATCAATAGGAAGCTTTATCTCTTCAGAGGAAGCTTTAAATAGATGCTCATTATATAAAACATCTAAAAGTAGACTGGATCTAGTTGAAGTAGGGATGAAATAACAAGAATGGGCTTTATCTCCCTACTCACTACTGCTCAGGGAAACATACAATCCATCTAATTAAGAGAACAAGCATTTCACACATGCAAGGAGAGTTGTCTTGTTACACTTCTGAATTCTTTCTGATATTATTCTCCACTTTTAAAACCTTTTTAGCCAACACAGTATTTTTTCTTTGTGGGCACCGGGGGTCGACCTCAGGACCTCGCGCGTCAGCAGACGCCCGTGCCGCTGAGCGATATCACCGGCCCCCTTTTTCGTATGTGGGATCTGGGAGTCGAACTCGGGCCCTCGCGCTTGCTGGGCAGGCGCTACGCCGCTGAGCCATCTCACCGGCCCCCTAACACAGTATTTTGAGTTTTAAGTTTTGTGGAAAACTAAATTAAGGCTCATCTCTTTAGATAAAATTTGGAATATATTTCCCTAAATTTGAAGTAGTAAGTATACGGGATTCACAGTAACAGAATTTCTTTTTTCCCACCTTCCAACTAAAAAATTCATGCAGATCCAGAAATGTGCGTACTTTTTAATAAGGACAACACCACCACAAACTAAAGATAAAGCTATAACCCAATTTCTAAAAATGCCCACTAACTTTGTAACCTATAAACAAAACTGGAGATGCAGCCTCTTAAAATGCATGTGCTTTACCCTTGAAATCAAAACAGTAACCACAACCACGAATCAAAAGAGATTTGTGTTGTGTCACTCTATCTGCCCTTGGCCTCAGGATGACAGCTGAAATCCCCTGCATTTGAAGAAGCTAAGTCCCCCATGAGAATGATCTTCAGAAAAAGTAAAACACACACACTCTGACACTTCCTATACATTAGAAGACAGACAAAAGTGACCAAGTCTATATAGCAGAGGGCATAAAATAAAATCCAAATGAGATACAAAACAGTAAACAAAATGGAAATCAATAAATTAAGTATCAGTGATGACTAACAAAATGCTTCTCTCTTATTAAAGCAAAGACCAGGCAAGAATTATTATATAATATAGGAAGCATTAATTGAAAAGTACAGTGAATATTTAAATTTTTTTAGTTATTACAATAAGACACATTGCCATTAATCCCTTTCAAAATACTCCCCCTTGCTTCAAACAATCCCATCATTCTCATCACTTTCTGAAGCAGTTCTGGAAGTCCTCTTTCATGAATGCCTTTGGTTATGCTATCATTACTGGCTAGATGTCCTGAATTGATTCAAAATGTTTACTTTTCATGATCATTTTGTCTGTGGGAAAGAGCCACAAGTCACAAGGTACCAGGTTCAGTGATTAAGGTGGATGAGGATACGCTGTAATGGTTTTGAGTGAAACTGCTGTACCAGAAGTGCTGCATGACATGGAGCATTGCCATGATGAAGGATGAAACCATTTCTTAGGTCATTTTCTATGTACATTTCTTAAATTGTAACACTCAGTGTTCCCCATGGGGTTTGTGGATACAAACTTCACTGGCACAATTCCATCAAGGTCAAAAAACACAATCTCTACCACCTTGATTTTGGATCTTGACTGTCGCACTGTTCTCACACGAGACCAACTGGGTAATTTCCGCTGATAACTCTGAACCTTGGTCTCAGAATCATAAACACAGACCCAAGATTCACCTCCCATTATGACATTTCTTAAAAAGCTGGAATCTGAACCAACACAATCACACAACTGTGCAAGTCCACTGAAATATGTTGTTTGTAACTATGATTTTTGACACACTTCAAAACATACCTTCTCCAAATTGAAACTCATCACACACCATTACTAAGATTTGACATGCTGTTTCTCACTCTGAAGATGCCTGCCTTTCCATTAGATAGTAATCACATTAATATTCACCATATTTTCTTATCACACCTTGTAATTTTATTTAATGCAAAATAATCAAGAACTCTTGTCTGTACACACATATAGGCATATAGATACATGTGTATACGTGTTTATATGTATATACATATATATGAGTGTATATATAATATGGATACTTATCAGAATTTCTTATAAATCAATTCAAGAGAAAGTCATTTCAGTATTAAGTTTGAACAAAGTAGAATCTTTGTCCAATATACACATTAAATGTGTCAAAGGGAGTTGCTTTTCACTGACTGTAAGTATATACTTATAACTATACACTACTAAGAGTCTGGCATCAAAATTTATGAATTAAATACAGCCAGAAATGTGAGGTAAATTAATATGTAGAATTATTTAGTTAATGACAGATGAAGAACATACGAATAATTACTATAATAAAGCCATTTATTAGATATATAGCAATTTTTGAATCCTAAAGTCAGAATATATGCTAATTTGTGATGGTAGGCTTAAAGTTAATTACATACTACAATGCCAAGAATAATTCAGTAAACCACATTCGCTGTCAACATAAAATTAGAAATCTACTAAAGAGAAAATAAAAATCCTTCAGCAGTTAAAATTTTTAAATTACTCTTCTCATTAACTATCTGGTTCAAGGAAAAAAAGAAAATCTGAGGTAAGTTTTAAAATTTAACTAAGAACAAGTTTCACAGTGTAGAAAAGTGACTGATGCCAAGCTGTACTTACTAGCAAATTCATAGCTTTGTGTATTTTTATTATTACAGTATGAAACAGAAAACTAAGCATCCTAACCAAGAAGCCAGATGAAAGAATCACTCTTTGTTTCTCCTTTTCTCAGCCTCCTTAAAACAATAAAAAAAAGTAAAACAAGAAGAAAGTTCAGAAACCATTGACTATTTATAAAACAGTAGAACTTATAAATTCAACGAGTTTTTTTTTGTAAAAATAGAACTGGCAAATCCAATGAACTTTTTTTTTATAATGGGAGAATAAAATCTAAAATAAGACAACATAAAGACACTGGAAAAATAAGTGAAAAGTTTAACACTAATGTACTTGAAAATCTATAAATAATCAATATTCTAAATCATGCAATTAGAGTTCTTTCTCATTCCAGATTAAAATATGAAAACAGGCTACAGAAAAAATTTAAATGTGTTCTGAATGTAATAATTTAGTGAGAGGATTCTTTCAAAAATCCAAGTATCAGACACTTTACACATTAAAACAACAACAAAAATAACTATTCTAGCACACAGATAAAGGTAAAACGTGTCTCATTTAGCACCATTATTCTTTTTTTTTGTTTTGTTTTGTTTTTGGTGGGTACCGGGGGTCGACCTCAGGACCTCGCGTGCCAGCAGGCGCCCGTGTCGCTGAGCGATATCACTGGGCTTTTTCTCGTATGTGGGTTCCGGGCCCTCGCGCTTGCCAGGCAGGCGCTTACACCGCCAAGCCATCTCACTGGCCCCTAGCACCATTATTCTTTAAAGACAAACCTGCAACAACAGTTCAACACAGAAAATGCGAGACTATATTCTATTAATCTAAATATAAAATTTTTAAAACAGGGAACCCAAAATCAAATATGTATAAAAAAATCATAATCAGGTAGAAATTACCCTAAGTATACAAATATGGTTTAATACTAGGAAACCTAGCAAGCTGACATATTAGCAAAACAAAACAAAGCAATCAACCACTTTAATAGGTAAATGGGAAAAGAAATTGGGTAACATTTAACATCAATTCTTTTTTTGAGTTCCTTGCGTGCCAGCAGGCACCCGTGCCACTGAGCAATATCACCGGCCTTTTTTTGTATGTGGGATCCGGGAGTCGAACTCAGGTCCTCACGCTTGCCAGGCAGGCACGTACACCACTGAGCCATCTCACTGGCCCTAACATCAACTCTTGATGTTTTTATCATGCTAATGTAATAAAATATAAAAGGATAAATACATAAACAATAAGAAATACCCGTCCTAAAATTCTAACCAATTCACTGGAGAAGCACCAAAAGCATTCTCTAGTAAAGCTAATATCAAGAAAAGAGTGACGGCAACAAGTACATTCTAAGGAGTACAGGAATATGTAGAACAGTGGTGTACAGGACCAGACAAAAGCAACCAATGTACTGGATAGGACCAGACAAAAGCCACCTCTCTCAGCTCATCACTCAACCACCTATCTAGACAACCTAGAAAGAACAATACTAAATAAACTGTGTGCCATCAATGTGTATACTCAATATGACCAGTTATAATATAAAAAATTAGAGTATCTCATTTATCCATAATTAGATTATAGGAAAAAAAAGCCAAAATAAGAACAAGGAACACATAAAATAATACTGATTATAAATACAAAGGATCTATGTAACAAAAACTATAAAACATTGAAAAACTTTATAAAATATTGCAAAACAAGTCTTAGATACATGATGTAGAGATGTGCTGTACTTCTAGAAAACTGAATAGAATAAAAAAATTGTTTCTCTAACAGAGTTCATTAAATTGACAACTAAAGATGACAGAATTTAAATTGGAGTATATACATGTAGTGGGCACTATGCACATATCTCATTTAATCAGAATTCTGAGATCGTTACCCCTAATTAACAAATGAAGAAGCCAGGACCCCGCAAAATGAGATGTATTCACATAGTGAATGAGTATTAGGAAAGAAGCCCAGTAAATATGCTGTATTTGGTACGTGTTTTTAAAAGGAGGGAGGGAAGAATGAAAGTAAGGAATTTTTGACACAGCAAGAGAAATTAACCACATCAGAATCTAAAATATATAACTATTATAAATTAAAATTACAAGGTACTGTCAATACAAAAAAAGAGATTAATCCATTTAGATAACACAGAAATAGATGTAAAAAGAAATATACATATGAAAACTATGTATAAATCATTGAACGTCCTCCCACAAGATGATTTCTGTTTGTTTTATTCTCTATCCTCAAACACTAGACCATGTAAAATCTACGTAGTAGGGGCTCAACAGCTGACAAAATAATTAATGAAGTAAATAATATGATCAATCTAGTCATAAAGCTTAGTAAAGAAAGTGGAGTTTAATCAAAATTTAAGCTGCAACAACTGCTTAGCTGTTTGTGGGGAAAATTCAATTCAATTCCTCGCCTCAAATATTTTCCAGATGGATAACTGATTATCTAAGCACATAAAATAAGAGAAATAAGAAATTAAGAAAAAGAGCAACTGAAATATACCTAAATGCAAAATGGAAGTCAGGCTATTATAGAAACATCCTCAACAAAAGAATACTATCCTTAATATATTATCAATTAATAAGCAAAGCCAAAGCCTCAATAGAAAAAAAGGAAAAAAGATATTAGACCACAGGCACACAAATTCATCCTTACAACCAATCAGAAAGAAGTGAATTAAATATCATCTCAGTTATTATACCGGTAAAGATAGCATTTAAATCGTTCAGACCCTTTGGCCCAGTAACATTTCCATTATAAAAATTCATCACCAATTTGAAGGTTATAAAATGAAAACAGTCAAGCCATAAAATGTGATAAAATCTCTAGAAGCAAAGAAGACGATATGATGCTTTCTAAAATAGGAAGCTTCCAGAGGTTTTTCTTTACTGTCCCACCTAAAGAATGTTAGAATCTCGGAGATGGCAGAAAAATATCAAAACACTTTTAGATAAATCTTCCTTTAAATAGCTTTAATGATTTTAATTAATATGACAAAGTACTTAAGAACACCTTCTAAAGCTAACTTTTTGAAAAACCTGCATGCATTGCTACCACATACGAAGAGGGAACACCCTGCCCGTAAAGCTCTTGGGGACCTCTGTGAAACTGTGCAGTTAGGCATTACTCAGTGTAGACTCCAACTCTAAGATCCTACTCTAGTATCCTTCCCTGCTCAGTGTGGGATGGAAGGCAACACTCATGCTTACCCCCAGGGTCCAGTATTTATTTTCTGTTGCTGCTAATGTAGTGACGTATCTGAGGTTTTATAACAAATAAAATGTAACTGCTGATGCAACTGAATAGCCTCCAGCATATCACCTAATTAAAGACCCTGTAAAAGTCTAAAGAAATACACACTGGCCTCCCCACTGTACTGACTCAAAGAACTCTTTAGGTGTCCTCTTTTGGTCCTTGCTTAGACTGTTCTGCCTGCCTTTTCCTTAATGTGGAATACACATTTACTAATCATTAGTCTCACCCATCATTGCAAATGCTGTACAGGACTTTCACCTGGCCTAGGTGAAAACAAGCCGTTTTCCGTAGCTTCTCTTTAGAACAGTGGTTCTCAACCCTGGCTGCGTGTTGAAATCACCTGAGAATCTTCGAGACTACAACCCCAGAGACTGATTTAATTAGTTGAGGGTATAACCTGCATAGAATGTTTAAAAGCTCTCCAGGTGATCCTAATGTGCAGCCAATCATGAGAATCAAGTTTTTCTTAAATCATAAAAAGATCTTCAGGTAACTAAATAGGTTGATCATAAAATGAAACATTACAGATTTGGGGCAACAATTTCACAGCTCGATGCCTGAACACTCCTCAAACTCTGGAGAATGTTATTTGTCCCACTGATAGTTCCTACTATTTACAATCATTAGGTCTCTCCCTGAAACAGTAAAATCATGAGTAGCATCCTACACACCCCCCTGCAAAAAAAAAAAAAAAAGTCTCAGGTTAATTTGAAATGCATATAAAACAGCACAATAACTCAGAAGTGGCTTGCCTTCTAAGGAATGATAACTGGTCGAATTTCCATTTGGAAGTCTGATACTTCGTAACCTGGCAGGCAGCTTCTCGATTTTGTTTTCAAAGTCTATGACCTTACAAACTGCGCTATGAGTACAAATAAATGGAGCTATTTCCATTAAAAACAAAATGAAACAGAAGACGGAAAACTGTAAAATATTTTATTTCACCTTATAAGCAGTTGTGATACCAAAATAGCTGATTTCATTTTTGATAAAAGCTGAGAAGACCAGTATCACTTAATTCATTTTAGTTCTCATTAGCACAATACTTTCCTCCAAATTAAGCGCTGTCATTTCAGGACATCCGGAGTTTGATAGTGGCACTAGGAAGTTTTCTTTGAAGTCTGTTCTGTACCAACAGGTATTTCCGTTTTTATGGCTTTCTTTAGAAAAGAGGTCTCAATCCACGTTTAGGAACCCTAGTTTCTACAAAAGAGTAGACCTTTTTACTTTGCCTTTACATTTTCTTCAGCCTATACTTCAGTAAGTCTTTGAGGCATGAACTAAATCTGAGACTCATGCTGCATCCAACAAAAATTTACTAAGTTCTAATATGTCATGCACTATACTAAGAATATACAGCATCTGGCCGTAGTTGTATCTTAAATCCCAAAGGGAAGGCAATTTCAGCTTTTGCAAATCTATAGCTAATTGTTGTTATAAAGCTCGTTCTTTCTCTGGGCTTGGGGGTCACCTACATGGTCAGAAGATTTAAAAAAATACCATTTTAAAGGGAGATAAAAGTGGCCACTTTATTTATTTTTTACGTGGGTACCGGGAGTCGACCTCAGGACCTCGCGCTTGTCAGCAAACACTTGTGCCGCTGAGCAATATCACTGGCCCGTTTTTTCCTTTATGTGGGTTCCGGGAGTCGAACTCTGGACCTCGCGCTTGCCAAGCAGGCGCTTATGCCGCTGAGCTATCTCACCAGGCCAAGTGGCCACTTTATTGTACAGGTTAAGTATCCCTTTTGTGAACTGCTTGAGACCAGGAATCTTTCAGGATTTGGGAGATTTTGTTTTTGTTTTTTTCATGTCTTGATATCTTTGGAATAGGACCTAAGTCTAAATTCCAAATTCATTTATGCAGATAGGCTGAAGGTAATTTTACACAATATTTTAGTGTGCCTGTATCTTAAATATGACTGGTCAGATGAAATTGTGTGAAATTTTCTACTTGTCAACTCTCAAAAAGTTTCAGATTTTGGGGCATTTAGGATTTTGGATTTTCAGATTAGTGATGCTCAACCTGTACTGTCACATTGAAATGAGAGTTGGAAGCAAAAACCATGTACATATTATTTAACCTAGTACTATTTCCCCATAACACTGTCCTACAGATGAATTTTACCTAATTTCTGCAGTTTTAAAGCATCATTGGTATACATCTCTCAAACAGTATCAAAGAAAACCTGCAAAGTGGTGGAATTGATTATATAAAAAGATTTAACAAGGCATATTAAATATAATTACAAATGGCAGTGCACATAGAAATGCAAAGAACATGACTACGTGAGTATATAAATCACACGGAAAGTTATTAGGCACCATTTTAATCTTTTTAATTCCCTCTTAATTATTTCTAGTTTAAAAAATTAGCAGTTGACTACTTTTCAACATCTGACTTTTACTAAATAAAAACAAGTCATAAGCAGAGAAATCACTGACGACAGACCTACATATCTTGGTTAACCCAAACTATCAGCTTTTTAAGTCATTCACACTATAAATACAGTTATAAACTTAAATGTGCAGTCTGTAAACACACCTTATGAGTGAATATACCTAATCTCTTCTGTTACCCATTATGCTTTTCACAGTCACACTACCTTCTAACCACCAAAGACTTATTACTTCTCCTCTAGATTTTCGACGTTTGCCATGGTCTGACAATACTTACCTTTATTATGTATACCTTACTTGCATGGTCTGTTATTATTTTTCTAGACTCTACACTGATCTCACCTTTAATGCCCAGTGGTGGGGAACCTATGGCACATGTGCCATGGTGGGCTATTTGTTATTATTGCGACCTCTAAAAGGTTCACCATCACTGAATTAGAGTCATCCAGACTCCATAATTGTTGTTAGTATTGTGATGGTACAAAGGTAAGAAAGTAAAGAAATAAGCATCAGAGACCCAAGCACTAGTCACTACTGAAATCATTTTGTGATGGCTGTTCCTGACTCTACACTCCTATCATACGCAGGCCTGGAAATATTTACCTAGACGGTATGACCAACAGTAAGGTGCTCTGTCACAGGGTCTAAGCCATTCACCTCCTGGATTTTCTGCAAAGCCAGTAATAGTCAATCAGAGGCCCTGACCAGCGTAAACTGACTGATCACTGCTGTTCTTGAGTAGAAATATCCAGCAAAAAGCAAAAGAACATACATTTTAGTTAACTGTTGCTTAATGCTATTAAGCTTTCTCAAATAGTCCATGGACACAACCTCTTAGTTTTGTGGACCATTTTAGCCAAGTGAAAAATAAATAAATAAATAAACAATCCTGCAGCTCAGTTCTGCCTCATAAAAACAAGTCCTTAACAGTGAAAAAGCTTTGACCACTGAGAAACCTGAGTTCTGGCCTCCAGGGTAAAACTCTTATCTCTGTGATTAATTTTCTTCATTTATAAAATGAGGACCCTTTCAAATCTGAATTTGAGTCTCTAAATTCTCAAAGTTGGGAGGAGTAAGTTGTAAGGAATATACATTTCAATGACAACAATTTAAGATATTTAATCTTTTAACTGAATGTCTGACTACTTGAAGATACAGAATAAAAATATACAATGGATTAGTGATTTTGCAATTATCCTGTTACTTCTTTTATATAACCCAACTGTATAATTCAAGATTTAAAGTTTTTGGCATTAATTATTGGCTTGTGCATCTAATTCACATGAACATAGTTAAATTCCCATTTCATTTTGTCCTAGGAGGAAACTTGGCTGCCAAGAATTGCTCCAGCTCCCTTTAGCAAGCAGCATGTATTTTAAAAAGAAAAAATATAGAGAGCCCTTCTGCATAAATTTTAAACAAGAAATACTAAGGTTTTATAGGGCGTCCCTTCTAATAAAAATAGTTAAAAGTTTGTTTCACTGTGCTTGATACTCTCAACATTTAAAAAACAAAATTTATAAGCATTCTAAATATTTTTAATGACATTTGGTGTTTTGCTTCTTTTTTTAAATTCTGGGATTATTTTTAGCAATATCTGGATAAAGTTGGATCAGTAGTCTTCTCAGTAGTATTGTGAATGCACCTACTTGCCAATTTAAACAATTTCCAGAGAAACAAACATTCTATTTAAAAAGGAGTCCGAACTACATTATTCGAACACCAAGACAGTCTGCATTAACAAAATGCAGCAAGTATTCACAGTATAAATCAACTATCAGTAAATGACTTTTTGCAAGAGCAGCTTCTAGGATAATACTGAAAATACAAATAAACTCTTAATTTCACCAAACTTTATTTTTACACTCTGACAGATTAAAAATAAGCTTAAGTGTAATACGAAAAGTTGATATTTATATACTTGGTATAAAATTATACCACAAAATAGATCTGAAAACTTTAAGTACAACTACTGAAATTCAAAATTGCTTGACCTACAGAGTTGAGAAGATTCAACAGGTGACTGAGGAACAGACTTAGCACAAGCAACAGATGAGGACTTATGGTCTCATCAAGGGGTAGATCGGGCTCACAAAAACACCATAAGGCAGTGATGGTGAACCTTTAGAGCTTTCGATGATAACAGCCTGCTACAGCTCACGTGCCTTAGGTTTGCCACCACTGCCATAGCACATTTAACCCTGACCTGAGAAACAATGGCTTTAATCATCATGCCAAGTGATATGCTGCCAGAAATGCTTCTCTGACTTATCTCTCTCCTCCAACATGAAGATTCTGCATAAAGCTGGTTAGTCTCTAGCAGCTCTTTCTATAACTCTGAACTTCCTTGAAGATTAGGTTACCTGAAGGACCTGTGTGATTAGCCTTCAGCTATATGGGAACACCAAGGATTCCAAGAAATTAAATGAATCCAAAATAACTGCTCAATTTGTGCCTGTTTTTGTTTTGTTTTGTTTTTGTTTTTTTGTGGGTGCCAGGGGTCAACCTCAGGACCTCACGCGCCAGCAGGCGCCAGTGCCGCTGAGCGATATCACCGGCCCCTTTTTTCGTATGTGGGTTCCGGGAGTCAAACTGGGGCCCTCGAGCTTGCCAGGCAGGCGCTTACGCCGCTGAGCCATCTCACCGGCCCTTGTGCCTGTTTTTAAAAGTTGGGGGGCCGGTGAGATAGCTCAGTGGCATAAGTGCCTGCCTGGCAAGCGCGAGGTCCTGAGTTCAACTCCCCGGAACCCACATACGAAAAAAGGGGCCGGTGATATCGCTCAGCGGCACCGGCGCCTACTGGCGCGTGAGGTCCTGAGGTTGACCCCCGGCACCCACAAAAAAAAAAAAAAAAAAGTTGAGAAGAACACCTAACATAAGACGTATCCTCTCAGAAAAATTTCAGTATATAATACAATGTTGAGTATAGTCTTACAGATGCATACTTATCCCCAACTTTAATGAGTTTTATCATATATATATATATATATACACATATGTGGCTTTTTACATGTCAATCATACCTCAATAAAAAGTAAAATTTGGGCAAATGGGGGTAGGAGGGTTTGAGGAGAGAGTAGCAATGTGTTAGGAAGGGGTAGGGAAACTATTTATTTTGAACCACAGCTATATTCAAAAGTCACTACAAAAAATCTCCAAAGTTCTGCAAGAGATACCTCACATGCTGAAGTTACTATTTCAGAAAAGTACTAAATGACCGTGCATCTAGGTAGGCCTTGAGCAAATTACAATCTCGCTGGGTCTCCACCTGTTAGCACAAACAGAAAGGACTGTTACAGATTTCTACAGAACCTTCCAGGTTCAGCATTCTATTAAGATTTTCTAGACAGTTTCTATTGTAGACATTTCTCCAATTAGGACAATTTCAGTCATTACCTTTGTCTGCTACCGAACATCAGAACACTGGGGTCTTGTTTTAAAACCAGAGTTGGTAGAGATTTCATCTGACACAAACTCCTTATCTCTTGGGGCAAGAGCTCAAAACAAAGCATTCGCACCAATTCTTTGTTTTCCATCAATACTAGGCTTCCTTAGGCCTATCGAGAGGAGGAATTACTTACCCACAGCCACTTTACAAAGCTGCACCCCTTCTTCAGTTTACATTTGATGTCCTGGTTGTACGACAAAACAGGAAACTTACAATTTAAATTCGACTTTTATTCACCAAGGAAAATATCTGCCCCCTTGCCCAGTGACGATCTCTCTCTACCCAACAGAAGAAAAGTGTTCAAGCTCCATCTGTTTCACACTGACCCACAGCAAAGCCACCCCAGCGCCAGCAACACCAAGCCAGGCTTAGGTGGACAGGTATGCATCCCTGCTGTTGGAAATTAAAGTTGATAGGAGTTGCATTCTAATTTGGTCACGGCTGAGCCTGACCAGTTGAAACTACTACTGCAGGGCTGGCTCTGTGCGTGTCTGGGTCTAGGGGAAGGTGAAGCTGACTGCTCCTGTCGGCACCGGACGGGGCAGAAGACGACCCCGCTATACAAGGCAAAAGCATCATGTTGCCCCCCCCCCCCAAGATTCCCAGGCCACCAAAATTACAGTGCCCTGCCTTCCACAGCAGAACTGCCGGCAGGTGCCTGCGAGCCCTCCCGGGAGAAAACTGCGGGGAGAAGTGGCTGCAGGAGACGCCCAGTCCCGCCACTCACCTTCTGCTGCCGCCGGGCCATGTCCGTGGGCTGCTTGGCGTTGAAGGGGTACGCGATGCACCGCACGACGAAGACGTAGAGCTGCAGGCGGACCCTGCGCTCCTGCTCCTCGTCCAGCTGCCGCTCGGGCTCGTCTCGCCCCTCGCTGAGACCCGAAGGGCTCGGGCTCCCGGGTCTGGCGGCGCCGCTGCTGCCTCCCGAGCGCCCCGGCGCGTCCCGCCGTCCTTCCCGAGCCGCGGCCGCGGGCGCTCGCTGGGAGCCGCCGGCCGCCACCAGCACATCGCGGCTCTCCTCTTCCAGCCCCTCGTCCGACTCCTCTTCGCTGGAAGACGGGTCCAGCATGGTGCACGGGGGCCTCCGGGCGCCTCACCCCCCGGCGGCTGCACCCGTGGGTCCGAGGACGCCGCGGGCTGGAGGGCAGCGGCCGCAGAACGAAAGGGAAAGTGGCCAGGGCTTTCCGGACACGTCGAGTTGGAGCCAGGAGCGTTTCCTACCACCAGGGCGCAGGGGGCGGGCGGGAGCCGCGAGGCGGGGAGGAGGGGGCGGGATGCGATGGGCGGAGTTAGCGCCGGTCCAAGCCTGCCGCCTGGGGAATCGCTGGGCCGGCCGGGGCGCGCCGGCCCGAGTCCCTCAGAGCCCGCCCGGCGAGGCGGCGGGGCCCGAGCGCCCCGGGCTCAGGTGAGGAACCTGTGGCGCCTACCACGAGCAACACGTGGAACGGAATGTTGAGGAGCGGGCGCGGGGCGCCGAGTGCGCGTGCGCGCGCCGGCCCGGCCGGCGAGGTGCCCAGGCGCGCAGTTTGCAAAGGCTGGGAGCGGCTGAGCGGGTAGCGGGGGGAGCGTCCACCTGCGGCTGATCCGACTGCTGTGACGACCCCACTCGCTACCCATCGTCTTTTCTCTTGCACAGCTCCCAGGGAAGGTGGGGGTGTCATGGGGACGCGGGAGGCTGTCCCCTAGCTAGAGGTGCAGGAGAGCAGTCGGGGCACCACTCGTACTCCCCAAGGTTAAACGGGAGCTCGGAAAGTGGGACCTGGACCGTTCGTCTCGAAATATTGTTTCGACCAGACTTTGAAAAGTCGCCCGCCTTTCTCTGCTGCTGTTTGACGCTCTGTTGAAGACCAAATTACAAGTCTCCTGAACGTACATGGGAGAAAGAGAGCGGCTTTCTTTTTAAACAGTTTTATTTCTACAGACGCATAAGCAAGATAGTTTATATTTGCGAAATGACACTCTGACTCAGCTCAAACACAGCTTATTTTCTGCGTTGGGATGCCACTGACTCAAAACAGGTCGTGTAATGTAAACATTCAACAAATACTTGAGCGCCTGCCGGGGGTTGGGCCGGCACTGTTAGCCTTTGGCCGAGCCGAGGTGGCTTGGGACAGACAACACAAGGTCGCTGCAGTTTCTGGCCTCAAGTGGGCGTCACGCAGCAGCACCTGCAGCTGCTTTATCTGCGCAGATTTCTCAGTGCCAGAACCACCTAGCAGTTTCTTTTTGTCCTTCTGTTACTTATGTCCGTAGTTCCAACAGAGGAAAAACGGTGCATTCAACAAGGTAAGAGTGCGCAGTGACCAGGCTGTCAGGGAGATGGAGCTCAGAGAAATTAACACCGGAGAAATTAAATAATCACCAGCTCTGAGTTCCACAACCCAATGGCCAAATAGCAGGTATAGCTTTTTCAAGCCACTTCTGTCGTTAAATACAGGAGAGACTTTCCTTGTGCATTTACTGACATTCTCCCTAGATGGGGAAAAACAAAGATGCATTTACTTCAAGGAAGCCTTGCCTATTTATCAATCCTTAACTAGTCCTCTAAAAATAAAGGGTCTTCCCCAGGGACCAGCTGCTTGCTGAAAGCAACTGCTAAGGAATAAGATATCGCAAAACCCCATCTATTTAAAGACAGGTAAATAATTGGCAATTTTATCCATTAGGCCCTAATACCTGATTTTTATATAGCACTTTACAGTTTGCAGAACTCTGAAATTATTTATCTAATACCATCATCAAAGTAATTTTCCAAGACAGGTGATACTATTATGATGACGGCCCTTTGTACCAGATTTTGCACTAAGCTCTTTACATATCTTGAGTTGTTCATTGTTAGTTTCATTGTACGGATAAGGAATCTGTGGTTACAGAACTAGTGACTAATAGAATAAAAACATAGCTTCTACTTTCAGACAGTGGCCTTTTCTACTGCAATTTGTGTTAATAACAAATTAGTATACTTAACATATGATGTTTATTGAACTGATAATTAAACTAAGGATTTAATTCCTAGAGACGTGAGTACAATTTAAATACAGTAGTTTTATTTTGCTTTTCTTTCCAACCAAAGCTATCTCTGAGCTATAGGGATCCCATGTGAAAACATGTAATAAATTTTAAGATAGCATATACAGTATTTTCTTAATGAACATGAACATAGTTTAAGAGACATAATTTAAATATCCAAAAGACAACAAAGAGAATGCTTAAGAATTTCATTAAACATACATTGCTTAAGAAACTAACATATGATGAAACTGTACTAGTGTATCTAGAAGAACAAGGTACAGTTCTTAAGAAGGTTAAAGAATGACAAATGAGAAAAGTATTGTTAAAAAAATCAGTATTGAAATTTTAATCCAGTGATTCAGTCGGTAGCTGGAAAGAAAATGGCAATATTGTGAAGGAACACTTCATTCAGGAGATAGTAAGGAAAGGCCTCCAGGATTCTCGACATGTCTTGAAGAATGATTCAGAGCTGTGGTGGTGAGGGCTGTGTAGACAGGAGGAGCAGCATTTGCAAAGGCAGGAAATATTTTGCCAAATTTGAAAACTTCAAATAAACTGGCATGTCTGAAGGAAGGATGTATATGAAGATGTGAGAAAGGAGATTGGAGAATAGGCAAAGATGGGGCCTTGCATGCTGAGCTTTGGGGTTAAGCTATATCCTGCAGGAAATGGGGATACACAGAGTGTTTTGGTTTGTTTTTCGGTACCAGGAATCAAACTCATGACTTCATGCTTGCCAGGCAGGCGCTGTGCCACTGAGCTATCTCCCCAGCCCTACAGAGAGTTTTAAGTAAGGTAAGACATACTGTGATGGGTAGGTGCTGAAAGTCTATTTGCAGCAATGTAAGAGTGTTGAGACCAGAGGCAAGATACCAAGAGGACATTACCAGGAAATACAGTAGAGAAACAGCTGGGAATTGAATTCAAGACAAGGGACAACAGGAGGAGGAAAGCTCGAGATGGACAAATAGAGTAATGGACTATTTATGGGGACCTGAAGGAAAAGGTCAAGGATAAAAAAAGATTCCCAGAATATAGTAATTTGATTGATAATAGATGAAATATGGACTTCTAGAAGACAATTTTTGATAAGCATCAAATTATTGAGAGGCTTATGCAACATGTCAGAAAACACCTAGACAGAATGGAAACCTGTTACTCAAATCTGGATATCAACATATTGGTGGTAGTTGAAGTTACCAGTGTGAATGATAAAGTCCACACAAGTTACATGCTCAAAGTGAGAAGAGAGCCCAAAGATGGGACTTAGGAGAACTCTTCTTAACTTTCCTCCAATTAAAGAATGGTCTGAAGAAAACTAAAATGACCCATTTGTTAGCAATTAATCATATACTAATAATTTTAACGTTTTCAATTTTGTGCTTATGCTGATGTTCTTGCAAAATGTGTCCCTTACATATTCAATTTTCCAGTCATTATAACATTAGTTGATGCTCTAGAATAATTGATTAAATGATGCCAACCTGAGACTATGATTAGTTTGTACCATTTTATAACACATACAATACACGAGCTTATTCAATGATTATTTTTTACTTTTGTAAAGGGGAGCAAAATAAAAACAAATTGAAGTTATACTGCTTTTTTAATGAAACGCCTCAAATCTAAGTAAAGATGGATGCAGAGTAATAAAATATAATATAAAATGTGTTTTGGCAATGATATGTAAGGAAACAGGTGTTTGACCTGAATGCCTATGGGTGGCCTATTTTCTAGTTCAGAATTGATTTGTGCATTTGATCTACAAGGAAATTATTAACTCTTTAAAGTCATAACTGAAGTCATTCTTCCATTAAACAGACGTGTTTGGGGCATCCATTATAAGTTATGTACTATTCTGGTAAAACAAAAACAATAAATATAGCCCCTGAGAAGATACACATGACACAGACATGAGCACAGAAGGAAATAAGTATAGCAATATATGTTCCTGTGGTGTTAGGGAAAAAATTCTCAAAATATCCCTTATGTGTTTTGGAAGTAGACAGTATATTATCTTTTGATAGTAGACTGTATAGTTGTAAGCAAAATTATTTTGCAACAAAGAGAAATTGTTTTCATGTCAAAAGGTACAACCTGCTTTATATTGTATTTGGGAAGCCTGTCAGCTCAAAACCCAATTCATCAATTTAGTGTGCATTTAGAAAAGTAAGATGTAAACAATAATTTTTTGAAATGTTAAGATGATTATTCATATCTTATGAGGCAATTATCCTCTTGAAAGCTTTATTTAAATCCTTTTTCTTTCTTTACTCAACATTTTTTTCCTGTCCAGTTAGAATCTGAGTCCTCAAAGGGAACTGTCCTGAGAGCCAACATTTTATACTTAATGAGTGAAAATACACTCAAAGAGTTACTGTGAAGCTTACAATACCCAAGTGAAATACTTAAAAGACAATCTGGTGTATAGTTACTTCTCAGTGCCAACCATGTTATTGTTATTATCATTGCTTTAGTATCAAGTTTACTTTAAGCCATAGAAGTATAACAACAAAATGTAAAGTTGCAAATGATTCTATGCATTTACCTATTGGGTTTTTACAAGGCCCAGAATTTGTACGTATAGATTATTAGCCTTGAAACAATCAGACTAAAGTAACTTCCAAATGTGTGTTGTGATTTTAATTAAGATCTCAAAAATTCTATAGTTTTTATAAGAAGGCTTGACTTCAAATAAAAAGCTACAATCCTTCAGCTACTAGTAAGTTTATGGACATTCATTAGTAATTGATTATATCTGTTATTCTTTAATTGTCCATATTATGAGAAATTTGACAGAAATAATCAAAAGCAAGTTGGATTGTTAAGTGCAGGGAAGAAAATTTAGGGGCACATTGTGATCTGTGTGTTCAAAGTGTCCTGAGGAAAGTTTAACTAATTCAAGATACATTTGTGTATGTGATTATTATGGTCTTCAGAGAAGCAGGTATTTAATCTTGGAGAGGATGGTTGTGTGTTAAATGTTAATAAAGCTACAAACTATGTGAGGTTTTTGTGAAAACTGATAAAATCTAGGGATAGTGCATATGAATAGGAAAGCAATAAAAAGCCAGAGCCTTTTCTTCCCTCCAGCTTTCCTTGTTTTTGTACTTACCGACTTTATTGTTAAACACATTTTCTACCAGTCAATAACATATATTGAGTGCCTGTTTTATATTAAATACTATACTAGAATTGCATTGATTGAGTAGGAATGCAACCAATGTCTCACTTAGGAAATCAGAATTCTACTACTGTGCGAAAACCCACAATGTTTCAGTAATAGTGCTCAAGAAAACAAAACTAAACTGAAGTAGAGTTTTTATCAGAGAAAATTATAAGGGTAGTAAAAATGTCATTAAGTGGGAAAAGTAAAACTATGTCTTTATTAGTTATCTAGTGTTACTGTGGTCAATAGAAATTATCCTCATACATTTTGCTCTCAAGACTTACGTTTACCTGTAGAAGTTAATGATCCCAAACAACTTTTGTTTGTGTAGATTGTATTTATCACTATTTCTCACATCAAAGAAATAAAACTAGGAAATTTTTGAAATAGCTCTTTATCTATCTAAAACTTAAAAAACCTGTTATATAACATAAATCACGTATTTTTATTAAAAGTACTATATTTCCGGGATGAAATGTTGAATGGCACCGTTTTACACTAAAAATCTCTTTAATGTCTGATTTAATAGACTAACAGGTCCTTCATTTAATCTCTTGCTATTCAGTGCTTTGATTCAAGCAAATGAAAAAACTAACTCAGCATGAGTATGTAGTTTTTTTTTTTTTTTTGTGGGTACCGGGGGGTCGACCTCAGGACCTCGCGCGCCAACAGGCACCCGTGCCGCTGAGCGATATCACCGGCCCCTTTTTCGTATGTGGGTTCTGGGAGTCGAACTCGGGCCCTCGCGCTTGCAAGGCAGGCACTTACGCCGCTGAGCCATCTCACCGGCCCCCAAGTATGTAGTTTTAAAAGGGAGTATTTTAATAGCTTTTTAATATAACTATGGATATTCTTTAATATTACACCAAAACTCAACATATAGTAGTTTCAACATATAGTAGGTTAGGTACAACAATCTAAAATCGAAACCATATAAAAAAACTTTTCTTATTAGGTGATATTTTAAAATCCCTTCGTATATTTCGTACTTTGACTGAACCTTTTACCTATGCATGATTTTGTCATGTCATTTACCACTCATTTGGAAAACACTGTTTCACTGAATTATATAGCTGTTCCAAATGTTGACATATTTTATTGTATAATACCAAAAATTCATGTTTGCAACTAACCACCAATCTCATGAGAAGAGTTTTAAGTACAAGAAAACTATCAAGCACAGAGTGGCAGATAGAAGTTTTACAAAACTGTAATTTTCACTTTTGAACTTGAATTTTAACTGGCAATAATACTGTCAGTTGTTTTCATTAAGATGACAAGCTTGCTTTATTCCCCTTTGAAAAATTGTCTGCCAAATATCCAGGCCAGGTCTGAGTAATTATAAATAGTTTCCCAGTTCTTCTTTCAAGTAAACATAGGGTACCATGAAACACCAGCTAGTCCAGCTTACAACTCAAAAAATGCTTCTTCATGAGACAACCATTGTACATCATTATCAGAAGTGATTTATGCAGTACTTCAAATGTTACCTCACAGAATATTTTTAAATGCACCCAAATTTTAAAAAGTGCACCTAATGATCAAGAGTTAACAAAATTAATAACTGTTATTGCTTAACCTGGGTCATTGCTAAGTGAACCCCCCCACACCCATGTGTACTACTGAAAGTGCCTGAATCTTAGAAATATTTTGGTTTGCAACCTTAACCAATGCCAAGGCAATAGCAGTTTTGCTACCATTGCGTCTGCAACATCAGTGCAAGGTTAACACAAGGAAAAAGACAAACAGTCTCCTAGTGTACTTATGAAAATAATTTAAGCTTGTAAACTCCCCGACATGGGTTTGATTGGCCCTGAGGTTTGAGGGCCACATTTTGAGGACCCCTAGTTTCTAGGTTACGCCCTTAATTTTACTATTGCACAGCAAATACATTGGTATTAGTCAGCAAATATTCATCTCAAATATTAATCTTTCAGTTAGATTTAAAGATAAAGAAGGTATTATACTACATTGAACAAATATATCCAGTGAATGAAGATATAGATTTTTAAATGTTTTCTTTCCTAATTTAAGAGATCAGATATCTGACTTTTCATGAATAGTTACATAATCTGCCTTTCAAAATAAAAGCATTGTATTAAACGAACAAGTTTGTTCTAATATTAATAAACAAGGTTAACTTTTTTGTGTGTGTGGGTACCGGGAGTCGACCTCAGGACTTCGTGCGCCCGCAGGCGCCCGTGCCGCTGAGCGATATCACCGGCCCTTTTTTCGTATGTGGGTACCGGGAGTGGAACTCAGGACCTCGTGCTTGCCAGGCAGGCGCTTATGCTGCTGAGCCATCTCACCAGCCCAAGGTTAACTTTTTACCTAAAGGTAATTCTACATTTGGTAGCCTGAAAACTTTCATACATCATCAAATATAGTACCTTGGATCTGAATGTAAATATTTTACTATTATTAAAAATCTGAAATTTCCTTGAATTTATTAAATTAAAATATACCTGTCCACATCTGAGGACATAAGAATATGTATATGGTATGGTTAGAATTTTTCAACATGATATCACTTTTCTATTAATGTGGACAATATAGGAATAAATTAATTTTACTAAAACAGTAACAAGTTTATATCTGAAAAAAAATTTAGAAATTTAGAATTCAGTCTGCATTATATAGAATATGATTCCTAATGAGACATTAGAACCTGTACTATTCTGTGAAGATAAAGCCAATATTTCTATATGGTTTGTAGCCAACATGTTACTATTTCAAAGTAAGTAACATAAAAATAAATCTGCAAGAACCGTTTCATTCATGCTGCTCTTTTCATATAATTTAGTTCTGGTGGGGGATGACTCGACCCTAACAGGAATAGGTGAATGGGTGTGTTTGTGTGTGTGACTGTGTATGTGTGTGACACAGAGAGAGAAAGAAAGAGAAAATGAATCTGTGTGTAAAAATTAGATTCTTTCCATCACAAGACTGTTCATGTCTTTATAATTAAGTCCCTTGTTTTCACTCATCAAAATTATACACAAAAGAAATACATGTTAAAATAAAGAGAATACTAAACTCTAGGGAATCCAGAAACTCCTAAAATTGTATATGAAATGAATTACACCTATGAACTGTTTTCTTAAAAGAGGATTCAAAATTTTTATCATGTAAAACAAGACACCAAAAAGTTAAGAACCATTGTATCTGTGTTTTAGTTAGAGTAGATAAATCATGTAATGCCTCAAGTCCATATTTGATTAGTAAGGTAAAGTTTGAAGATATGAACCATACATGTGAAATTATGCCTTAAGAATTCACTGAAGATTTGTGTTCATCAATATTTCCATAACCTCCCTAAATTGGGTATATGCTTTAAAATAGTAAAAAGTGGCTTTAGGAAGTATTTGCTTTAAAATATTTTTGTCTAAAAATCTGAACAATAAAATGGGCATAAATCATTTATGAAAATAATCAAATGCTAGGTAAATAAAAGAGGTCTTTATTGTGAGTTACACAATTTTGGCAGGTAGTTAAAGCGATCATATCTAATTTCTCGACACTACTTAGGAAGTATGGCTCATGGCTAATAAGAACATGTTTACTTTTCATCAGTTCTCTAGTTTGATGGCATCTTTGCACGGTGTTGCTCTAGGATGTCCTCATGTCCTATAAAGACTGACAATATTCTGGGCCAAATATTTTTTTATATTTACAATTCAGGAATTTTTATTATAATAACAGTTGTTTAGTTTCCTTCATAGTAGAATTCTTAATTTTGAATTTAAAAAAAAAGAATTACTGGGCCGGTGAGATGGCTCAGCGGCTTAAGCGCCTGCCCGGCAAGCGCGAGGGCCCGAGTTCGACTCCCAGAACCCACATACGAAAAAGGGGCCGGTGATATCGCTCAGCGGCACGGGCGCCTGTTGGCGCGCGAGGTCCTGAGGTCGACCCCCCGGTACCCACAAAAAAAAAAAAAAAAAAGAATTACTAATCCCCATTGAGCCCTTATGTACCATACTACCACAATCATGTATGTACACGTTCTCGTCACATAATTGTTTAATGATACAGATTTCCATTCTCAAACTCAAAAAAAGATTTTTGTATTTCCAAAACATAGAAATTTTACAAACATAGAAATATCCATAAGATGGTGCTGTATCTTTAATTTAATTTGAGCAGATTCTTGAATGCTAAAATACTTTGACTACAAATGGAATTAAAATCTGAGAGTTCTAACTTTGGTAAGTCACATGCTGCCCACCTAACAATGTAAGTGTAATCGGAATTTTTAAAGTAACTTAGTTTTCACATGTTATATAATTGCTAAATGTCTTTGTTCCAGATCTAGTTGCCAGGTATAGGTTTTAAAAAATTGAAATTCTTATTTCATTTTCTGAAGAATAGCCACTTTGCATATACTATATGAAACAAATGAAGCAGTTAAATTATATGCAGTATCAATTTATACCAAGGTCAAAGTAGTCTTAAAAAGTTCTTTGAAATATCCAGTTTAATGGAAATTGGAAATGACATTGCATGCAAGCACTTCTTTCAAATCTTAAAGAACTGTGCAGGAATTACCTCCAGAATTTTCTATACCTAGTGAGATTATTTACTATGTAAAGAAAAGGTAATTTAAGATATGCTAATTGTGCAATGTATTTATGATTTAGTGTGATGCAGTTAAGAGAAATAATATTTCACTTCCCATTCAATTATTACTCCTTAGCAATGTTAAGTGTAATCAGAATTTAATAAGTAGAGTGTCTAAAAACAGGTTATGGTCTTTTATTTTTAAAATGAATAACCTTTTATCAAAGGAAATGGAAGATTTTGTAGTGGAGGTAACAAAAAGACTGTTGACGAAAGGAAATATTTGGGTCATGAAGGGTAATTATATTTACAGAGGTGTAACAAAAGCAGGGACCAAATACTGATCACATAACCACGTGAAAATCTCAAGTGAGATATTTACTGCCATGATTTTAGCATCATTTAATCTCATATATTTGCTTTTGTTTCAATTGCTTAGAATTTTTTCTTCCTTTGAACAATGCCAACTTTTCATTGACACCATTGTCACATTTCTTAATCCAAAATAATGCTATAATTTTGCATAAAACATTGAATAGATTCATAGACATGATAGAGTACTAGTAAATAGTGTATTCTATACAACATTATTTTATAATATAACAAAGCATAATGAATAGTTACTGTTAGAAAATTTTAAGCTACACTTTGTCAGCAATATATACTGGTCTTTCAAAAAATTATAAAATAATTCTAAAAACTTGTGATGCCAGATTTGTGAGGACATTGTTACCTTCTGAAATTTCCCAGAATGTAACTTTCTTAATTTTTTCTTAATGTATAATTTCCTTCTCAAAATGAAATAGAACATTTGAATGATAATGGGATATAAATAAAATAAAATAACAGGAGCAAAAATTAAATTATGCTGAGTTAGAAGAATAAAGTTAAGAAATAAATATCAAGTAATATTATTGACAACCATTTTCATTAAAATGTCTACCAATATTTTGACCATTTTTCCATTCATTTGATCTTACTGTTGGTTAAGTCATGAAATATAATAAACATTTACATTAATGGTGCTTTCCCACATACAACTTCCTGTGACAATATTTGTTATTCAGTTTGTGTGTGGGGGGGTGTAGTTTTATGAGGTATAAGAAACATAAGCATTAAAAAGATTAGGAAGCTCAGTACTACTTAGAAGTTTTGTTTGTGCACTCATTTTGAAAATAGAACAAAAGTATCTGCTATAAAAATAATACCTATCAGGTGCCTTAGAAGAGAACAAAAAGAAAGTAAATGTCTCTATTTAGAAGGACTAAGGCATGACGAGGAGGAGATATCTGTAGAAAAGCTTCCCATATCAGCAAAAAAATCACAAAGGGTGCCACAAACCAGCATCAGACTAGGGTTTTATGGTGGAAATCCTCAATGCTTAATTAACCCAGTGGGTATTCATTAGCATTTCACTTTGAGTCAGGCACCCTATTAAGTTGAGGAAATAGAATGACGAGCAAAATAGATACAATTTTTCCCTCATAAAACAAAATTTAGGGGAGAAGATAGATATTAATTCAAAAACTACACAAAATTAAGATATAATATATGCTGAAATAACTATGATAAAGTTAAACTTGCGGGATGCAGAATGTGGGACATTTTCGAAGGCCCTAAGGCAAGCATGAATTTGGTTGGTTCTCAGTTCCTAAAAGAAAGGAAGAGTGACTGGAGCATAGGGAGTTCAAGCTCGATACTGAAGACCATATTACAGGTTTTGGCCTTCATCCTAAGAGTACTGATAGATATTAAATATCAGAGTATATTCATATGTTTAATTTTTTATCATAAAAATTTTTTTGTGTGTGGGTACTGGGAGTCGAACTCAGGACCTTGCGCTTGCCAGGCAGGCACTTATGCCGCTGATCTATCTCACTGGCCCCCTTATCATAAAATTTACTCAGTCTGTTCTGTAGAGATTAGGAGGTAAGAATAAGTGAAGGCAATAGAAATGGAGGAAATGAAATGATTGGAAAGGCTATAGAATATACAACAAATACCTTGATGAAGAAATGGGTAGTAGGCAACAATGAGAGGACAGTTGTTAAGACTGTATCCCAAAATTTTTAGCTCATGCAACTTTGAGCTTAACAATTTATTTTAATTAGAATTATTTTTCATCTGTTATCAAAAGTCACACTTCACTCTTGGTATCTTCTTCATACCATGGAAATTTAAGCAGTTCACTCCTTTTCTCTTACCATTGTGCTAAAGTCTCCTCAGTTAGCTTTGCTTTCCTCTGGAGTCTGGGGACCATAAAATTATTTAATCTTTGGTGAGTAGGGTGAAACCATCTTTAATACTCTGGATCCTACTGAGGAATACAGGATATTAATTACACTTGCATTCCTATTACATAATCCCTTTCTGTGATTGTAAATATTTTTTCAACTCATGAATTACAAGCATATGGTCTTTGGACAGAAACAATAGATATTCAAGAGGTAAAATTAAGAAATCATTATAATAAAAATCTATACCAAAACTAATAAGAAAATTGATTCTTTCAATACTATAGTTAGCCTATGGTTGTTGGCACACTGATGACACCGATAGATTAAATTACATTGCTAGCGCACTTAAATGAAAGCTAGAAATTCTTCATGATTAGAAAGAGCTATTAAAAGATTTTAGTAGAGACAGATGGAGTTTTACTCAAAACCCTCTGAGTATCTGTCACAAAATAAGGTACTCATTGGTATGAAGGATACTTAAATAAAATTTATTGCTTCCAGATTGTTAGTGGGTTTCTTGTTGATGATGCCCTACTACTCAGATGCTTCGGTTTAATATTTTAACAAGAAAGTTTATAGCATCAGTAACCCTTTAACTGTAACACCAAAACTTTCTCAGAAAAGCATAAGAGAAATTTTAATATAAAAGGTAGCTTAGATTATAATAGAAATTAGAGCAAATTGAATAACATCTCTAGTTTGAATTTCTCTGTGATTTGGCATGAGAAACCAACTGTCCACCTAATCTAACCCCAAACTCTCACAATATTCCTGAATGCTAAGTGAATTAAATGCAAATGTCTTAAAAGTGAGACATATCATTAAACTATATCTTGCTTTCCTTCTACAAAGGAAAAATTATAAATGGACATTTTCCTTCTAACACAGTGACCTAATTTTCCAATTCGGCTATTCGTTTGGCTGTTTTCTGAACTATCAGTATTTTATAAGTAAAGCTATTTTTTAACTGCAGAACAAATATTAAATTCAAATAACTGTGCAACTGATAAAACACTGTAGACCGAAAAATATCCTAACATAAGACTGCAGCAACATTCTTACTCAGTGTTAGGTTTTATAGAACATTAGTTTGGGTATTGTTTGTTGGGTAGTAGATGTAGGAAATGAACAACTTCTGCATATCAAATACAAGTCTGTTATAAGAAAAGGTAACTTCCTTGATTTTCCTCATTCTTGTCAAAAATAGAAATTAACTACTTCCCTAATCGTGAGCACACTTTGTGGTTTTGCAATTTATGAGCTGAGGAAACTGTCCCAAAAATATTAATTCAATTTCATTTACCACACACTACACACCAGACACTGTTCTAAGTACTAAGGGTACAGCAGGAAAAGAAGCACCTTTAAAAAAATTATATTTTATCACATATTTAAAATTTTAAGGAAATTTTAAGACTATTTATTTTCATAGTAGTCTTATAATGAAAGCAAAGAGGTCAAAATGATTTGCCAAAATTTAGGTTCTTAATTCTTTTCTTTTTTTTTTTTTTGTGGATACCTGGGGTCGACCTCAGGACCTCGCGCGCCAGCAGGCGCCCGTGCCACTGAGCGATATCACCGGCCCTTTTTTCGTATGTGGGTTCCGGGAGTCAAACTCAGGCTCTTGCGCTTGCCAGGCAGGTGCTTATGACGCTGAGCCATCTCACTGGCCCTAAGTTCTTTTTTTTTTTTTTTTTTTTTTTTTTGTGGGTACCGGGGGGTCGACCTCAGGACCTTGCGCGCCAGCAGGCACCCATGCCTCTGAGCGATATCACCAGCCCCTTTTTTCGTATGTGGGATCCGGGAGTCGAACTCGGGCCCTCGCGCTTGCCGGGCAGGCGCTTAAGCCGCTGAGCCATCTCACCTAAGTTCTTAATTCTAAACCTTAAAACTTTTGGCTGAGTTATAAAACTTTACTTCAGATCCATGAGAAACCAGCAGTTTGATTAACTGCAGGGCAATATCTGGGTTATTTAAGTGTTTTTAATAAAATCATAGATCTCTTGCTTTGGTTAAGTGTGCTTCATGAGTGGACAGGGTCTGTCATTATCCACTTTGTATTTCATGCCGTTGTTGTCACTGACTTTACTACTATACCCAAGGTGACATAGTTGTTGCTGTCAGTTGGTTTACTCTATATGCCAATATCTAGATTGCCTGGGGATCATAAATAATACTGCTGCCCATACCTGAAGAACCAACCACTGGGGCCAAAAATCTGCAACCTCCCCTACCAAATAAACCAAGATATATACAGAGTGTTCCACCCAACAAGAACAGAACACACATGTTTTTTGGTTGAACATGGTACTTCCTGCAAAGTAGACCACATATTAGTTAATAAACCATGCTTACATGCAAAAATTTACCAAGCATATTATCAGAGCACGGTATGATGAAACTAGAAATCACTGGCAAAGGAAATCACAGAAACTATGCTAATGTATGGAAATTAAACAATACACTTTTAAATAATCAGTGGATCACAGGAGAAATTAAACAAGAAATAAGACATTTCCTAGACTTAAATGGTAATGCCAGTACTTATGAAGCACATTGAACGGCTGGTGAGATAACTCAGTGGCATAAGGGCCTGCCTGGCAAGCGTGAGGTCCTGAGTTCGACTCCTGATACCCACATACGAAAAAAGGGCCAGTGATATCACTCAGCGGCATGGGCACTGGCTGGTACACGAGGTCCTGAGTTCGACCCCCGGTACCCACAAAAAAAAAAAAAGAAAACATTGAAAACTGTCCTTCAAGGGAAGTTTATAGCTGTGAATGCCCACATCAGAAAAATAGAATAAGCCCAATTAACTAGCCTAATTATGCACCTCAAGGCCCTAGTAAAACAAGAACAATTCAAATACAGAGCTTGTGCAAGGAAGGAAATTATAAAATCAGAGCAGAAATCAGTGAAATGGAGACTAACAAAAAATTACAAAGAATCAATAAGTTGAGGAGCTAGTTCTTTCGAAGAATAAACAAAATAGACAAACCCTTGGCCATTCTTGCCAAAAAGGAAAGAAAAGACACAAATCAATGCAATTTTAAATGAAAAAAAATGAAGTCATAAGGGACATCACTAAAATTCAGAAAATTATTAGCAACTAAACCTGCATGACAAAAATTTGGAGGACTCAAAAGAAATGGAGAGATTCCTAAATATATATGAATTACTAAAACTGAACCAAGAAGACTTAAAAGTCTTGAATAATCTAGTAACAACCAATGAAATTAAAGCAGTAATAAAGACCTAGCAATTAGCAAGAAAACTTCAGAGAACATCTAACACCAATACTCTTCAAACTCTTTAATGAAATAAAGAGGGAAGTGGTACTCCCAAAATTACTTTTGGAAGCTAGCATTAACTTTATCACAAAACCAGACATGGATTCAATCAAAAAAGCAAACTACAGGACAGTCTCTGTAATGAACATGGATGCAAAAAACCTTAACAAGTTACTGGCAAACAGACTGCAACAAATTATCAAAAAGATCATACACCAAGTAGGTTTCATCCCAGGAATACAAGGATCGTTCAATACATACAGATCAATAAATGTAATTCATCACATAAACAAAAGCAAGGATAAAAATCACATGATCATCTCAATAGGTGCAGAAAAAGTCTTTGACAAAATCTAATATCCATTAATGATAAAAATCCTGGGGAAAATAGATATAGAAGGACCATATCTCAATCTGTTAAAAGCCATTAATAGCCAACATACTGCAAACATCACATTAAATAGGGAAAAACTGAAAGCTTTTCCTCTAAAATAGGGTACAAGACAAGGATTTTCACTATCACCACTCGTGGAGAACATAGTCTTAGAAATAACCAGAATGGGGGCCGGTGAGATAGCTCAGCAGCATAAGCGCCTGCCTGGCAAGCGTGAATCCTGAGTTCAACTCCCGGTACCCACATACAAAAAAAGGGCTGGTGATTATTGCTCAGTGGCACAGGTGCCTACTGGCACATGAGTTCCTGAGGTCGACCCCCGGTACCCACAAAAAAAAAAAAAAATAGAAATAACCAGAATGATCAGGCAAGAAAAAGAAATAAAAGAAATATGCATAGGAAAGTACAAAGACAAAGTATCATTATTAGACACCCAGGAGAGGCCGGGCCCTGGGCACATGGGCACACACACACCTTTGGAGGCCGAATGACCAGAACCCCAACACCCAGGATAGCCAGTCCCGGGCACATGGAGTAATCAGCGAGACCAGCGATGTGGAAGTGTTTGAAGCAGCTGTGAAGAGCCAGCAGTTGGACTCTGGAGAACTCCACCAACAGAAGACCAGTCCCAGCCCCCACATCCAGAGGCCAAGATCAGCTCCATACCCAGCACTTTTCTGGGATCTAACATGGACACTATCAGAGAACTATAAATGCCAAAGGTATTTTACTACTTTTATTCTCCCTTGCTCATCTGATTGGCTACACCTTTCCTGTCTGGTTGCATGTCATCTTGTTTTGCTTTGTATTCTGTGGTTATTTTTGTATTTGGGTTTTTTTCTCTCTCCTCCCTTTCTCTGATTTCTTTTTTCTTTCTTTCTTTTTTGTTCTCTTCCTCATTCTTCCTTCTTTCTTTCACTGTTTAGATTTCTTACCTTTCTTTTTTGTTTTCTTCTACTGATCGTCTTTCCTTTCAACTACTTCTTGAATTTAAACTTTCAAGTGAGTAAACATTGTCTCTGCCCTTTCTGATTAGTCCTTCACATTCTATTTCATTCTTTCCATCTTGTGTCCTCCAGTTTCCCAAAACCTGGATGATCATCCTTTGACATCCAGCGTTGACTCTACTATATTTGACCTCATTCATCACTTTAGCCTGTCCCCTACCTATCTTAACCCTCCTGCCCCCTGCAGAAGGATAAAATCCACCAAGGGGAAAATCACTGCATACAAGTGCACAGTATATGTTTGATTTTGTTACATAACTTCAGAGTTTGTTCCTGTGGTTGGAGGTAGCAGGTTAATGGTTACCATAGTTTGTCAGTAGTTAAGCTGTACTTGAAACTATTGTTATTACTAACTGTACTACTTTAGCCACAATGTCATACATGTTATAATCAGTTTTTCTCCCCTGTATGATAACGCTGTGATTGTATGTGGTCATAATCACCACCAGAACCCAGTACTAAAGGTTTAGGTACTGAGCCAAATAATAACTTTGCGCCCTTTACAAATTGGAAAGGGAGCTTCTTGGGATAGCTATAAAGAATCACCTACATCTCAAAGACATCCCTGAAGAACAGACATCTCCTAGGGAAGCCTCAATACTAGTCATAAAGCTCATAAGAAATTGGCAAGCTTCAACATAGAAAACAAAATAAAATAAAAAAGAGAAAATAGAAAATGACAAGGTGCAGAAGCAAAATGCAACCCGAGACACCCACCCCACCCAGGACAAGCCCAGAACACAATGAGATAGACAAAATTGTAAGTCAAACACTGGAACTTTCTCAAATGATAACAACAAAAGTGAAAAAACAAGTGGAAAAGTCTATAGAGAAAATAATCTGTCAGGTACAAAAAGAAATGATGCTTAAAATCAAAGATATTAGAGAAGACACAAATAAAAGAATAGATGAGATAAAAAAAAATGATGGAAACAAAACATGCATAACATAGGAAAGAAATGGAATACACAAAACAGATCCAAACAGAAATCTAAGAGATTAAAACCTCCAATGAAAGCATACACAACAGATTGAATGAAGAAGAGGATACAAATTCAGATCTTGAAGACAGAATTGCAGCTAGTGATCATGAGAAGAAAGAGATCTTAACAATAGCAAGAGGGCTGGTGATATAGCTCAGTGGCATAAGTGCTTGCCTGGCAAGCTCAAGGTCCTGAGTTCAGTTCCCGGTAATCACAACCAAAAAAAGAAAATAAAAAAAAAGCAAGAGACCATGAAAAATCAATCCAAAAGCTGCAAGATGATGCAAAGAAGAATAATATAAGATTGATTGGGGTCAATGAGAAAGCTGGAGACAGCACAAATGCCATAAAAAATCTCTACAGAGAAATAAGGGCAGAAAACTTCTCTGCATATATAAAGAATTTGACATACAAATAAATGAAGCATATAGAACCCCAAACAGTCATGACCAAAATAAAACTACACCAAGACATAAAATAATCAAGATTCCAGAAATTCAGCACAAGAAGAGAATGTTAAAAGCTGTTAGAGAAAAGAAACAGATCACATATAAAGGAAAGCCCATCAGAATCATGGCAGACTTCTCAACACAACCCTCAAGTCAAAAAGAGCTTGGAGTGAAGTATTTCAAGTCCTGAAAGAAAATAAATTCCAGCCCAGACTAATGTACCATGCAAAACTATCTTTCAAAATTATTAAAGAAATAAGATACTTCCATGACAAAGAACATCTGAAGAAATTCATGACCACCAAACCAACACTACAAAGGGTACTGAAAGATATTCTAGACAGAGATAAAAATGACCACAGTTCCAAGAATAACAGAAAGATAGTACCAAGCAGGGCAAGCAATTAAACAGAGGGAAAAGCAGGGAATAAACAATAGGAAAATATCATGACAAAGATAAGACAATACATATCAGTTATAAACATCAATGTAAATGGCCTCAATTCAGCAATCAAAAGAAACAAACTGCCAGAATGGATCAAGAAACAAGATCAAACAATACACTACATACAAGAAACACATTGAACTAAAAAAGAAATTCATAAACTGAAAATAAGAGGATGGAAAACAATATTCCATGCAACAGGAACCCAGAAAAAAGCAGGAGTAGCTCTTCTGTTTGCACACAATGTGAACTTCAAACCAAGAATGATCAAAAGAAATAAAGAAGGTCACTACATACTTGTTAGAGGAAAACTTCAAGAGGAAGAGATAACAATCATAAAAATGTGTGCACCAAATACGGGAGCACCCAACTATATAAGACAATTATTAATAGACATGAAAAATCAAATAAGCAACAATACAATTGTAATAGGAGACCTTAATGCCCCATTGTCACAAAGAAATAGATCAACTAGACAAAAAATCAGCAAAGAAATACCAGAACTAAACCAAACCTGTGAACAAATGGACTTAGTAGATGTCTTCCGAGTGTCCCACCCAACATCATCAGAATACACATTTGTCTCAGCTACACACAGGATATTCTCTAAAGTAGACCATATACTAGCCCATAGAACATGCTTAAGTAAATGCAAAGGAATGAAAATCATCCTATGCGTATTATCTGACCATAGTGCAATGAAATTAGAAATTAATGGCAAAAGAATATGCAAAAACTCCATAAACACATGGAAATTAAATAATACCCTCTTAACAAACAGTGGGTCACAGATTAAAAAAAGGAAGAAATTAAACAATATCTACAACTAAATGAGAATGCAGATACAACATCCTGGAACTTATGGGATGCAATGAAAGCAGTCCTAAGAGGGAAATTTATAGCGGTGAATTCTCACATCAGAAAAACAGAACAAGCAAAAATAAACAACCTAATATTGCACCTCAAGCATCTAGAAAAAGAAGAGCAAGAAAAACCCAAAGCCCATACAAGGGAAGAAATTATAAAGATCAGAGCAGAAATTAACGCAATGGAGACCAAGAAAACAACACAAAGAATTAATGAATTCAAGAGTTGGTTCTTTGAAAGAATACATAATTATTAAAAAGAAATAAAAGACTCAAATTCATGCCTTAAGGAATGAAGAAGGTGAAATCACTACAGATCCTCTGGAAATTCAGAAGATCATCAATTGAAAATCTTTACTTGCATAGGAAAGAAAACAGAAGAAATGGACAATTTCCTAGATATGTATGCATTGCCAAAGCTGAATCAAGAAAATATAAAAAAATCTCAATAACCCAACATCAGTTAATGAAATTGAAAATGTCATTAAAAACTTACCAAAAAGAAAATCTCAGGTCCTGATGGATTCACAGCTAAATTCTACAATAAATTTAGAGACGATTTAATGCCAATACTCCTCAAACTCTTTCATGAAATTGAAAAGGATGCAATTCTCCCTAACTCATTCCTGGAGGCAAGTATTGCCCTGATACCAAAACAAGAGAAAGACCCAACCAAAAAAGAGAACTACCGGCCAATCTCCATAATGAACGTAGATGCAAAAATCCTCAATAAGATACTAGCAAACAGAATGCAGCAAAACATCAAGAAGTTGATACACCATGACAAAGTAGGATTCAGCCCAGGAATGCAAGGATAGTTCAACATACGCAAATCAATATATATAATACATCATGTCAACAGAACCAAAGACAAAAATCACATTATCATCTCAATAGATGCAGAAAAAGCTTTTGATGAAGTCCATCACTCATTCATAACAAAAACCATACAGAAAATCAGAATAAATTGTCTTTACCTCAATCTGATAAAAGCCATCTATGACAAACCAACAGCCGACATCATACTAAATGGACAAAAACTGAAAGCTTCACTCTAAAATCAGGAGCAAGACAGGATGTTGACTATCACCACTCCTATTCAATATAGTTCTGGAAACATTAGCCAGAGCAATTAGATGAGACAAAGAAATACAATGAATAAGGATAGGAAAGGAAGAAGTTCAATTATCATTATTTGCAGATGACATGATACTGTACATAGAAGACCCCAAAAACTACACCAAAAGATGCATACAGTTAATAACCAAATTGAGTAGCATAGCTGGATACAAAGTCAACACTCAAAAATCAATAGCATTCCTGTACACAAACAACAAACTCACTGAGAGAGAAATTCGGGAAAGCACACCTTTCACAATAGCATCCAAAAAAAAAGAAGAAAAAGAAAAAAAGAAATACTTAGGAATTGATCTAACGAAGGAAGTAAAGGATCTACATATTGAAAACTACAGTACTCTGAAAAAGGAGAAAGATATCCCTTGCTCATGGATAGGAAGAACCAACATAGTGAAAATGGCCATATTCCCAAAATTGTTATACAGATTCAAAGAAATCCCGATCCAAATACCATTAACATACCACACAGAACTACGGAAAATTTTCCTAAAATTCATCTGGAAGTAGAAGAGAACTAGAATAGCGAAGGCAATCCTGGGCAACAAAGTCAAGGCAGGAGGCATCACAATCCCTGACTTGAAATTATACTACAAAGCTACTGTGATAAAATCAGCATGGTACTGGCAACAAAACAGACCTGAGGATCAGTGGAACAGATTAGAAGATACAGACACAACTACAAGCACACTCAGTCACCTTATCTTTGACAAAGGGGTCAAACATCTTTCACTGGAAGAAAGATAGTCTCTTTAATAAATGGTGCTGGAAAAACTGGCTTTCTACATGCCAAAGAGTAAAACTAGACCCATCTCTATTACCATGCATTAAACTAAAGTCAAAATGGATTAAATATGTAAATATTAAAACAGAAATACTCAATCTACTAGGAGAGAAAGTAAGTAGAAATCTTGAAGACATAGTGGTAGGCAGAGACTTCATGAATAAAACACAAACTGCATGGGAAGTACTTCAAAGAATCAATAACTGGGATCTCATCTTATTAAAAAGCTTTTTCACATCAAAAGAAATCACCAACAAAGTGAAATACAACCCACAGAGTAGGAAAATATTTAGCCAACTGTCCCTCAGACAAAGGACTTCTATCTAGAACATATAAAGTATAGAAAAAATCAGGCCCCCATATTCAAAAACCCAATCCAAAAATGGGCATCTGAGATGAATACACACTTCTCATATGAAGAAATACAAATGCAAATAAATACATGAAAAAATGTTCGACAACACTGGTCATTTGAGAAATGCAAATTAAAACGACACTGAGGGCCGGTGAGATGGCTCAGCGGTGTAAGCGCCTGCGTGGCAAGCGCGAGGGCCTGAGTTCGGCTCCCGGAACCCACATACGAAAAAAGGGCCAGTGATATCGCTCAGCGGCATGGGCGCCTGCTGGCGCGCGAGGTCCTGAGGTCGACCCCTGGTACCCACAAAAAATAAAAAACAAAACAAAACAAAACAAAAAAACAACATTGAGATTCCATCTCATCCCAGTAAGAATGGCTATTGTCAAGAAATCAACCAATAACAAATGCTGGTTGGGCTGTGGGGAAAAAGGAATCCTTCTCCACTGTTGGTGGGAATGTAGACTGGTGCAACCACTATGGAAATCAGTTCGGAGTCTTCTCAAAAAACTAGGATTAGAGGTCCATTCAACCCAGCTATACCCCTTCTTGGTATTTTCCGAGAAGAATGAAAAACATCATACCACAGCAATATATGTGCACCCATGTTTATAGCAGCACATTTTTTTTTTATATGCAGTTACCAGGAGTTGAATTCAGCAGTCTAAGTGGTTTCCCACAGTACAGTTTATTGCAAAATGATAGATTTTCAGAGTGAGAGAGAGAAAACACTAAGCATAAAGGTGGGGAAGCATGTACTGAATGGGGTCTCAGATTACATTAATATGATTAAATGGGTCTTTAATGGAATATCCTTTCCTTCCTCCAAGGTTATTTTTCTTCTACAAAAAAAAAAAAAAAAAAAAAAAAAAAAGGTCTGTGACAACCTACTAAGTCATTGTTTACTCCCTAGGTGGATGTTTTCTGTGTATTTTGTTTTGAGAATTTGAGGTTTTTATCAACTCTTCATCCATGTTCTGGACTTCGTACAGGCCCTGGACCTTATTAGTATGCTCAAATATTACATTCTATTGAGCTAAAGTTTAAAACCACAACCTTGTGTGGATTTTTTCTACAGCTAATGATTAAGAAAGTGAAGGAAGAAAGGGAAGAAAAATCATGTCTTTGTTGCTTTTACATAGTCCCTAGGCACCTGTCTCCAGGCCTGCTGATGCCTAACTTTCTACCCAACAATCCTCACCTGCAGCGCTCCAATATCCATCCTGTTTCCTTTTATGACCATTTTATGTCTCTCAGGATGCACATTTCTTTGCTCCAAGACAGTGTGTTTGTACTTAGACAAGGATACCTCAAGTGACCATAGCAATAAAATGACTCATCTATAGAGAAGGTCTATCAGGTAAGTCATAAGAGTTTCCTGTTTTTACTAAGCACAACTGTTCTTTGCACTTTCTGGATCAGATGAGATTGCAAGCACTCAAAAATGCAGCTTTTTTTTTTTTTTTTTTTTTTTTTTTGTGGGTACCAGGGGTCGACCTCAGGACCTCACACACCAGCAGGCGCCTGTGCTGCTGAGCGATATCACCGGGAGTGTGTGAGTGCCGGGAGTCGAACTCGGGCCCTCGTGCTTGCCAGACAGGTGCTTATGCCGCTGAGCCATCTCACCAGCCCCCAAAACATGCAGCTTATTAAGGTAAATATCTATTTATATTTTCAAAATCTTCTGTAATGAATGTGTGTCTTCATTGAAAAAAGCAAAGCATTAATTACAATACAGATATTCTAATACAGTGATGCCACCTCTATGAAGCTGTCTCCAACTTCCCTAGGAAGTTAACTTCCTTCTTCTGCGATTGTCCATATTTTTTTCAAAACTTTTATGACAGCAGTGACTAGATTCTATGTGACGTGTTTTATGCTTATATCCCAAAATGAGGACTTCTAATAAGTATTTTGTTACTCTTATGTCCTTCCTAACACAGAATATGACACAAGCTAGACGACCAATAATATTCATTGGATAGAATTAGGAATAGGAAATAAGTGGACTAGCAAAAGTCATAGGATTCCACTTCTGCCCTGCTTCTAAAAGTGATATTCACTACATGACACTATTGTTAAATTATACCTTAGTAAAGTTGTCTTTAAAAAGCGGTTTCCCAAAAGCAGAAGATAAATATCCCATGGGATATTACTTTTTTGTACAGATAATATTTATTGCAAAATAAATATAAAGTAATATTATTGAATTTTTTGCACAATAAGCTTTGTAGGGCCAGGCATGGTGGCACACACCTGTAATCCCAGCATTTGGGAGGCTGAGGCAGGAGGATTGCTGTGAGTTCGAGGCCAGCCTGGGCTACATTGTGAGTTCAAGTTCACCCTAGACTGCGTAACGAGACTCAGTCTCAAAAAAACAAAAACAAAAACAAAAACCCCTTTGGAAACTTTAGATACTATTAAAAAATCAACATTGAACAGAATATGGAAGGCAGCATAAAAATAGTCTTTTCAACAAATAGTGTTGGATGAACTAGATGCCCATATAAAAATGAACACTAAGCATCATCTCATATCATAACTAAAGATTTACATAAAATGGATAATGGACAAAAGATACATTTATGACATTTTTGGAAAACTATGGGAGAAAATCTTTTTGATTTTGGATTTATACAAAGATTTCTTAGAAAATACGCAAGTATATAAAAAGAAAAATTAATACATTGGACATTATCAAAATTAAAACATTTTTATCTTAAAATATACTATTAAGAAAATGAAAACCCTTTAGAATGCAAGAGGGCCAGTGAGATAGCTCAGCAGCATAAGCACCTGCCTGGCAAGTGCGAGGTCCTGAGTTCGACAACTGGTACCCACATACGAAAAAAGGGCTGGTGATATCGCTCAGTGGCATGGGTGTCTGCTGGTGCGTGAGGTCCTGAGTTTGACCCCCGGTGCCCACAAAAAAAAAAAAAAAAGCATGCAAGAAAATTAATCCATATATTGAAAATGGATCTGATTCCAAATATATATAATAAACTATTATAACTGATTAATAAGATGTGAAATACCCCAATGAAGCATAGGCAAAAGACTTATTGAAAGAGATACATCACAAAAGATGATATACAAAATGAAAATATACACATGAAAAGATGTTCAGCATTATTAGTTATTAGAGAAAATACAGATTAAAACTACAGTAAGGGCCAGGAGTGGTGGCACATGCCTATAATCTCAGCACTTGGGAGGCTGAGGCAGGGGAATCCCTGTGAGTTTGACATGAAGCCAGCCTGGTCTACATAAGTGAGTTCAAGGCCAGCCTGTACTACATAGTAAGACCTTGTCTCAAAAAAAAAAAAAAAAAAAAAAAAAAAAACTGAAAAAAAACCCACAAAAAACCCCAAATAAGATAGTACTCATGCCTACTTGAATTAAAAATTTTAAAAGAGTAACAATCACAAATATATGCCAAAAATTTTTAAACATAAAATAAAATTAGATTGAAAGACTAACTACCAAGATTAGGAATTGTGGAGTAACGGGAATTTGTCCTCTGTTGAGTGGAGTTTAAAATGGTACAACCATGTTGCAAAAACTATTTGCCAGTTTCTTATACAGTTATACATATAATTATCATATGACCATGAAACTCTATTCATAAGTATTTATCTAAAGAGTCCTTTGTCCAAATACTGACTTATATATGAATGCTTACGTGAACATTATTTACGTTAGCTCAATGTTAGAAGATATCCAAATGTTTGTCAACAGAAAAATGGATTTTAAAAAATATGGTAAATCCATAAAACAGACTACTCTTCTGCAATTAAAAAGAACGATATAGTGATACGTGCAACATGGATGAATCTCAAACATATGATGAATGAAGTAGACACAAAAGTATATATGCATAATTCAATTTGTGTAAAATTATAAAGATTGTAAATTAGTTTATCATAACAAAAGATAGGTCAGTGTTTGTCCGAGGCCAGGAACACAGGAAGAGTAGAATCTCCAAGGGCCATAAAGAATATTTTGGGGTTTTGAAAATAATCTGTCTTGATTTGCAGCAGTAGTTGCACAGATGCATATATTTGACAAAATCAACACATTGTATAGCTTATGTGCCTTTTGTAAATTATACCCTAGTAAAGTTGATTTATTTAAAAAAAAAGTTTCCAAAAAACATGTAATGAATGAAATGACCTAGAGAAAACATTTTATTGTCAGATAATATTTATTACAAAATAGGGAAAAAATGTTATTACTGAATACTTGTAAAAATATACTTTAGTGGTTAAAAATTAGCATTCTATAGAAGATGGAAAGCAGCATTATCAAGTATAACTTTTTGTTAATTTTTACCTTGTAGTTCTATGAAACTCTTACTCCTACCTCACCTCTCCTCCCTCCATTCTATAGGTGAAGAGATACACATTGCTTTCTCTTCTTCTTTTCCTTCCTTCTTTATTCCCCTCCCCTGAACACAATGAACAAAACATCTGTTTTTTTGATACTGCTGATTACACAAAAGGGTTGATTTTTTTTTTCTTTTTAATTTGGGAAAGAACTTTCAGTTTTGAAAATAAAATACTAGAGGTGGTATATGTAATTCCATTAAAACAGTTGAAGTACTGTACTGACAAAAAAATGAATTAAACATTTCATACACAGTCTCCAAAATTCAGAGAAAGTACTCCCAAGGTCATGGTAACATATAAGTGCTTACAAAAGCTCATGAAATTCAACCTAATTTAGTGCATCTCTGAGGAGACACTTGCTGGTTTCTAGTTGCTTTCCCTCACAATTGACCCACTTGAATCTGTAAACTGATCTTACATTTGTTTTTCTTTCTTTCCTACTTAAGTTCACACAGAATAGAGGCGTCCACTTCCAAATTAAGCTAATGTTTTCTGTAGTTCAACCAAAGTCACAGTTAAGCTTTTAACAGAACAGTCTCTAGTAGTTGTAGCTAACTTTTTCAACACCTATGTCAAAGAACTAATTCTAAAGAATCACTGCAATCACAGTCACATGAGATTCTTTGGCAATGCAATAGAATCTGTGTAGTTGAAGAAATATTGCCATATTTAAAAATAAAATTTCTGCCGGGGATATAGCTCAATGGCACAGCACCTGCTTTGCAAGCGGGGGCTCGTGAGTTTGATTCCCAGTACCAAAGATAAATAAATAAATAAATAAACAAAACTTCCTCTGACACACAATATACATACTTTTATGTTCACCAAACCCCAACATTTTCAAGAACTGGAATTAAGAAGGAAAAACATGATTTGGGTGGATGGTACTAAGTAATTAGTATTTTTTAGTAGATCATTTTCATGGGTCATTATTCAAATCTTTTAAGGTTCAGTCTTTTCCCCAACGATGTATCTTGTACGGGAATATGGAGAAGTTTGCAGCACCTTCAATCTATAGGAAAGCATGATTATCATTCCTTCCCATCACTATCAACAATTTGAATTCCAGAGTTTGTGTAACAAGATATCCGTATGCTAAAGACAGACACCAGTGAATTCAAATAAATTTGAATTCAAATGAATTCCAGTAAAGACTGACCGGAAATTTAAAACTTTGCAGCCAGTGAACAATAAAAATACAATCTTGGCATGACTGATTCTTGTTGACACTGTTAATCTTTAATAATAAAACTACCTGGAATTTTTCCAAAGCTACCCTAAGTTCATAGTCTCCCTTTCCATGATATAATTTCATTTTCTTTATTACTCAGAATTTAATATCTAATCACACTGAAAGTATAGTATTTCAGTAGCTAATAGGAACAATGGTGATAATAACATCTGCAGTTAAATTCAGAAACATCGCCATTTACATAAAGGTGAAAATGCCTACTATGTGCCACCATTCTAAGAGTTTTACATGAAGTTTTTCACTCCATCCTTACAAAACAACCGTAAAGGAGGACCTATTAACAGACCAATTTTAAAGCCTAAGAAACCGAGATGTAGAATGATAGTAACTTCTTCAAGTTTGCTCACCCAGTAAGCAAAAGAGTTAGAATTTGAATGCAGACAGCCCAACTTTAGGATGTAGTCTCCTAACCACTATAAACTACAAATCTATGCATGCATAACTGTCTCTAACTTTTAGGTAAATAATGGGATTAAGTAGGTGCATATCTTAGAAGACCTTAATTTAACCAGGGTTACAAGAAGCTTGCATTGATGACACAGGTATCAAGTTTGTGCTACACATTGTAGTCCACGTTCTATAAGAATGGGGGTCTACTGTTGTGGATATCACAGGTTTGTGAAGGAGACAGTTATACAAAAAGTTAAAGAAAATGAGATGAATGTGTACTGTGGAGGTATGAAAAGTACTAGGGAAGTACAGAGGAGGTGAGAATTGAATGGCTTTACACAATTCAGACAACCTTCTCAGAGAAGGTATTATGCGCACTCATCAATGAATTACTTTCTTGGAAAATAATTTTTACAGTGGGACCAGGTACTTTGAAGCAAGATAAAATCCAAAAGATTACCAGAAGCAAGGCCTTTGGTACTAATAACAAGCCCATGGTCCAGTGGCACAGCAACTGAGTATATTTTTAGCAGCCTGAAATTTGTTAATATTTCCCCCTAAAACTTATTTCTGGAGAGTAACTTAATTAATAGTAAGAAAAAAAAAAAAAAAACTAAAGCAAATGGACAATAAAGAGCCCCTAAAATAAAGGATTATCATTTTTTTTTGTGGGTACCGGGGGGTCGACCTCAGGACCTCGTGCGCCAACAGGCACCCGTGCCGCTGAGTGATATCACCGGCCCCCTTTTTTGTATGTGGGTTCCGGGAGTCGAACTCTGGCCATCGCGCTTGCAAGGCAGGCGCTTACGCCACTGAGCCATCTCACCGGCCCAGGATTATCATTTATGTATATTGTAAATCAAATATATTTTGAAATAATAATGATCTAAAATCAAAGTAAAAAAATTGTGTTTCACTCTTGAAAAGAGATTTATTTTTTCACTAGTATAATTTCATTAACTTGAAATATTCTATATTTTTAATGTGGCATTGATTGCAGAATATTTAATATGTGAAGTATGCATCTACTTTTAAATATAAATTAGAAATATAATTCAAATAAATTTAATATTTTCAAGTATAATTGCAAATAATTATAAATAATCTGTTTTAATTTAATTTTATTTGTTTTTCTTTTTAATTTAGGCAAAGCTTTTTCTTAAGTGGGAATCATTTGCTTTTTCTCTCCTACCAGCTTGATTTCTATAAAGGCTAGTTCTGAATCTAGAAGCCCTACATTATCCATACACTCAAGGCAAACTTAAGGAAATCAGTGAACATATCTCTCGCTCATATTCAAGTCAGTGGCCACATCTCTTGGCCACATTCAACCTCTACTTAAGTTAGCAAAAGAAAGCATGAGGAATAATCCATAGTTTCATTTATTAATTTGAAATGAAAGGAAAATTAGTGCAAACAAGTGGAAGATTTTTATAAAAGAATGGCTTCTATCATGTTTTTTAATTCTTTGATCTGTGAACCCACTGCTATAAATCTGTGATTGGACAGCAGTCCCTCAAGATTTTAGGACCAATAATCCCTCTGGCTAAAGTATACTTTTTTATGAGGACAACCACACCAGATCAATGGCATCCTCATCAAGGAATGAAAGGAAGCTTTTTGATATGTAAGTCCAGGTAACACACATATACCACAAAATACAATTCAAAATAGCTAAAACAGTAAAACTTTATTGGCTTATGTGGCTGAAGTCAAGAGGCCAGAGAATCCATTTAATTCAGTAATTTGGGTTCTGTTTCTTCACAGTTGCCTGTCTTAGGCCTTCTTCTGAGTGTTGGGTTTTTCCTCAGGCTGCTCCCATGGTGAAGGCAAACAAACACTGAACACAAAACTGCCAATTCATTGTGCTAAATATTCAGGAACTATTCATTGAGGAAATTGGTGGAACAAAAGAAATTTCCAAGGAGGCAAAATGTTAGGTTAGTTAACAGAAAATTCTGAATGGTTTCCTGTCTAAACTGTATAGGAACAAAAAAGAGTCATAATTCATTATATTGTTAATTGTATGATAGGAAGTATCTATCACCCTTTCTGCTTCCTCCACATCTCAGAATTTGCCATCTCAAAGTCAAACTCTTTGAAGACCATTTATGGTTTCCGCATTTATTTTCTCTCCCATTGGAGTTTGCAGTAATGATGTGCACTTTGTCCAACTATCTAATCATGAATGAAGGGGTAACCCTCAGAATATTAGTTATTGCTTTTGTGGAACATTTTCATAGGTTCAGGAAATATTTTGTCAGGCAAGATGGAGATTATCGAAGGACAAAGGTGTACCAAATAAGCACTCCAGATAGATTGATGGATGAGCTATACAGCTAGATTATAAACTTGATCTTGAGAAATTAACTGTAAGATGATCATTCAGTGATTTCTTAATAGTGAAACCAACATTAGAATTAAAATAAATAGAAATTTTTCTGATTTATACTAATATGAAATGAAATTTGGCTTTTAAATGATATTTTCTTCTAGCTGTGTTAAACTGATACAGTTTTTTCCCTGCAAATGTTCTTTGTCATAAGTAAATAAGATATTTTGGTTAACCAATAAACCCCCTCTTTGTAATAAAGAAACATTAGTATATGTAATTTTTCTACTCTCCACTTTTAGAATTCCCATTTACCATCCCATACTGACTGCAACATGGTTGTATTAGGTTCCTATTGCTGCTGTAACAAATGATCACAAACTCAGTGGCTTAAAACAACACAAATTTATTATATGCTGGGTTTGGAGATCAGAAGTCCTAAATGTGTCTCAGTGAACTAAAATCAACTCATTAACAGGGCTGCATTCCTTTCTGGAGGCTCTAAGGTGTTGCATGTTTTGTGGCCCTCATCTTTCTTCTTAAAAGCCAGCAGTATGTTGTTGGATCTTTCTCACATCACGTCACTCTGACAATCACTATTCTGCTTCTCTCTTCCACATTTCAGGATTTTTAAAATTATATTTGGCTTACCTATGTAATAATATGGAAAAATGTCCACATTTTAGTATCATCTAGTTAGCAAACTTTTCCCCTGGTTACCTTAATTTAATGTGTCTTTGCATAACATAACCTATGCATACACAGGTTACAAGGGTTAGGGTATAGATATTTTGGAAAGGTCATTATTCTGTCTCCACACTGTTAATTATATATACATGTAATAAATTTTATATATTTAACTTTATATACGTTAAAGGTACACACACACACTTTCAGTCCTTAGAGAGGCTAGTATCTTGTCAAAGGTCACAAAGCCAACTGAATAACAGAACTGTGATACAAACCCAAGCTATCAGGCTTTGGAGGCTGTGCTCTTATTCTAAAGTATACCACAGATTCATGCAATATTTCTTCCTTACTTTAGGAGGCACTCTTCTCTTTTTCAGGCAACCCTTCTGTTGTCTCTTACTTCTGGATATCTTCATTCTTCTCATCTTTTGTACTGAGCTTCCCAATGGTCTTGAACATGGTACAGTTTTCCACTTGTTTTCTGTTATCCAATGTCCCTTCTATACCTATATAATTCTATATATTATCAGCATTTATAACTGTCCTTCCATCTATAACTGTCCTTCTGTTTGGGGTAATTTATATCACACGAAGTATATCTTTCCTGTTTTCTAAATCAGAAAATAAGTGTTAATGCATATACTTAACCTTCTCTCATAGCTTTTATTAAGATGTTGCTGTTGAGTTAATGCTATTTGTTTTACAGTAATTTTGACAACTTTTAATAGCAACTATTTCTTTCTCTGTAATGAGGTTAATTCTATCAGTAAGATTTCTCAACACTTAGGGGCAATTCTTGGCCCCCACAACTTAAATGAGAAAGGGCTTAATCTGGTTCATGGTTTCAGGCGATTCAGTCCTGACACAAACAATTTAAAGGAGGAGAGGTTTAATTTGCCTCATGCCGGGCTCCAGTGCAGAAACATCATGGAGGAATCATGTGGTGGAGAAAAGATGCTTATTTCTTTTGGCTGGGAGGCAGAGCAGGGGAATCGTGTCCAGGAGGAAGGGGCAAGAGACCTGATATAGACCCAAGTCTACACCTCAGTGACTCACCTGGACACAACCAGAAGTGTGCTCCACCGATTTCCCGGGGAGATCCCAAAATCAATCAAGTTGACATTCATTCTGCCTTAACCATTATATCTAATTTACCATTATTATTTTCAATGTACTTTTGTTTTCACTTTATTTTTTTACTTTACTCTATTTTGTCCAACTGTATTCCATTTAATATCATCATGTTCAAAGTTACTGGCTATACTTTCATCGAAAGAAAATGGAATTACAGACTGCGACAGGGAAAACAATAATAAATTCATTTGGTGTACATTCATATTTTTATTATAAAAACTCTGCATTTTAAAATTTTTTTCTTTCAGAATATTGTGTCCTCATTGATGTCACTAATTTTCTTGAAGAAGTACCACATTTAAATTTCCACATATTTTGGCAAAGGATAGAGGTTTATTTGAAGCAGTATTCTAATTGGATAGCAATTCCAGTTTGCTGTATTACCACCTTTTAGTGTACATCTAGCATCAGAGTCTAGCCCTGCTATAGCCCGAATGTGTTTTATTTTGTTTGTTTGTTTGTTTTGTTCATGTTAGAAGGGGTCCTCCTTTACTTCAAGATATGTACAGCCATCTGAGAAATGATGATGGTGACACATACAGAAACCCAGGGCAAATTTACATGTGAATGATAGCCCCTAGAACTGAGCATAACCAACTATACGTCCTGGCTCTGAAGGGACAACACATTAATTCACTTTGTTTCAGTGAACTTTTTCCGACACTGTACAGCTTGTACTGAATCACACTTGATTATTAGAATGCTTTGCAACTGAGCTCCAGTTACAGAATAAGATAAAACTCTGGTCTTTTAGTTTTATGGCACCTCAGTTGTTCCTGAATGCCACTGAATTTTAGTATTTATCAGAGTTCAACTCAATCTCACATTTCATTCTTATCTTGATTGAGTGTAGTATTCCAGCACTCTAGAACCTTATGAGATGGAATGACATGTTAAATGCTAAACATAATTTAGTTATTCAAATCACAAAATGTTATTAAACTTTTTAAAAGAAGTGACATTTTATGATGTGATAATGTGTAGATCATATTTTAACCCTAATAGCCACATTCTCCATGTATAATTTGCTTGATTAGCACTGAAAAGTGTAAGGCAAAATGATTGAGGCTAGTATTAAAAGGTACTACAACTGAAGAGCAAAAAATTAGGTGGGTTTGTTTGGAGGTGGAGACAGGGATATATATTATATATATATATAATATGTATATATATAATTTTCAATAATATTTGTGATCTTTTACAGTGAAGCAAAAAGTCACATTAATAACTATCTCTGTGTAACATATGATGAAATAGATTATTTTTTAACAAGTAAAAATATTAGTAAAAATTTATAAGAAGGAATCATCAAATATGCACCTCAGTCATAAGAGATGTACAAAATACTATGGGGAATTAAGAAAAGAAGAAATTATGTATGTGTTTGTGCATAGGCATATATAGATACATATTTGTACATAAAGAAATACATAGACATTGTAAAGTTCAGAAGTATTGTTTAAATTGGACCTTAAAATATGGATTGATTTTTAAAAACTTTTTAATTCTCTCCCATTTTCTTCTCTACTTGCCTAATTTCCTTTTTGAAAACATGTAAAGCCTTTAAAGAAATTCTGCAGACTATTTATTCAACTTGTTACTTTTTCATTTTTTCATAATTATTTTTTCCCTTTGATGACTACAATGGACAATGATTGTATATTTTGTGGATGTAGGGACTGAAGTGAAGGTAAGCTTTTGAAATTATTAGGTTACTCATCTGTTATGCTTTTTCTTATAAAGCATGGAAACTAGGGGTGAGACTTAAATGAAACCAGCCATGTATTCATAAATACTTTCAGGTTTTGGTTTATATTAGATTCAGTGGTAATTTTGAAAAATAAAATTTTGTCCAGGATACATTACTGAATTGTTTCATAACAAAAATTCAACCTAATGTTAAAGCCAAGAATTCACAAAAGGTTTATTAATAAGCTAACAATAGTTAAAAAACAAGAGTGAGATATTTGAGAATCTAAATTAAATATTCCAAACTTCAAATGAACATGTTTTGGTGACTGTGAATGTTAAGCAATATATAGGTTAGTAGTCCTGATATAGCTAAGTGAGGTTATATACTGTGTACAGAAAAACTGATATACTAAATATAACATGCTCTGAAAAAAGATAAGTTGCACATTAAGAAGCAAGATGACAAAATGAACACATAGAATAAATAGAAATGAGAAATTTTTTATTAGAACTTCCAGTGAAAGATCCCAAGTATTTTATTGAATTAAAAAGTCAATTACAGAAAATCAAAAGAATTTTGAAATTTTTCAGAAAATTGATGTTCTTTCCCTTTTAATTTTATCTAAGAAACTGGATATCCAACAATAATTTTCAGGAAGTAAAACTTTCAGAATTATATACAATATAGCTACCATAAATGATAGAGTGCCATGTTCTGTCAATGATAGGGTTGTTGATTTAAGGACAGCAGTGGAAGCAGCAGCAGCAGCAACGACGACAACAACAACAACCACAAAACCCTACAATGTTGTACATATCGAACAGTGACACTAATGCCAAGGTTAAAATAAAGTGTTTTTTTTCTATCCAGTCACTGTCTGAAAGATGTTAGGTAGTAGACACTGTAACAAAATGGTTTTCTTTTTTTCTTTATCTCTTAGTAAAATACTATTTCTTTATACCTTCAGAAGAACATCCCAGAATGAAATTTGAATGCCCCTAATTTACTACTTCTTTTCAGTCCAAAGTTAAGGGCAACACCTGAACAGATATTTGTTTTAACATTTAGCAATTCTTGATGTGGAGCTAATTTTTTAAATCTAATATCTTCTTGTTTGTGAAGAATTTTGTATGAAATTGTGTTTATCTGCAGAAATTCACTGGGGAAGGCTTATTAACTGTTTATCAAAACTTCTCATAGGATAGATTTATCTTGGAAATTCATCAGAGACTGAGGTCTGGCTCCCAGACTTACAAACTTAGAAACTTGATAGCATATTAACAACTAAATCTTTTTTGAGAAAGTACTAACAATAATCAAATTCACAAAGAATAATATATATAATCAAATGTTGATTATTTTACAATGAAGATAATCATGTAAATCAAAAAAATTTTTTTGCCTATATAATGCATTGTACACACCACCTTTTTAGAGAAAATCATTTGTAATTAAGAGTTTGGAAAGAACATGGGGTCAGGGTAAAGGGAGTTGTGTTGGGAAAACATTATTAGAAACAAAACTTCCACTCAACCCAGAAAATCTCACCAAAAAAGTCAAAGAGGAAGAAAGCAATTTGACTACTGAAGAAGCATTGAACAGCAGTGAAATGTCCATCAAAGAAAATCTGCTAAAGCGATTACAAAGACAAAAAGAGATCTCTCCCTTCTTTACAGTCAAGTAGGTACAATCTACTTAGTACTTGTTCTCAAAATGAAGAATAAGTAGTTTTCAAGTAAGAAGACTTAGTACTACTTGTCACACCTAGTTTATCCTCATGTCACTTGCTAATAGGGATGGCTATATGTGTTAGCTAATTAGCTTTACCCGAAAGAAAAATAAATTCACAATTTATGACTTCAGGCAGTTCTGGAACTTGAAATTAAGCTGCCACTGAAGTTAGGCTACCATCCCACAGAAACTGGAAGGTGAGTGCATTATCTCCCTCAGTGTTTACTTTTCAAAAATCCAGTCTCCAAGTTCTTCACAAAGTCATTAAGCTGGCAAGAGGCTTATTTAACTTTTACAAAGATTTACTGGGCTGGTGAGATGGCTCAGCGGCTTAGGCGCCTGCCTGACAAGCGCGAGGGCCCGAGTTCAACTCCTGGAACCCACATATGAAAAAAGGGCTGGTGATATCGCTCAGCGGCACAGGCGCCTACTGGCGCGCGAGGTGCTGAGGTCGACCCCTGGGACCCACAAAAAAAAAAAAAAAAAGATTTACCTACATTTCAAAAAGAAGTTTAAAAATTTACAAGCTTTCTAAAAGGAAAAAGAAAGGGGGAACATCTCTTATTTTCAATGGAGAGAACTGAGTTTAAATTTGTATTTGCTCTTAAAGTGGAAACACTCCAATGTTTCATCTATACCAGATTTGCTTCGCTGTGTTTCTTTCTAGATGCTTGCATTTTCACTTCCTAACTTTGCTTTTCATTCCCCCCCTCTTCAGTAAACTAGCTCCTCCGTTCATTAACATGTTCTTCCTTTAAATACATTGCTATTTCATTCAATTGGGTTACAATTAGCCAGGGGAGCCATTCAATTTCTTTGAGACAAAATTTGCTTACTGCTGCTTTATGCACCAATTTTAACTCTTTTCTCTTAAGGCAAAGTCATTTCCCTTTTTCTAAATTCTTAAGAGGCACTCCTTGTAGTTCTACATTAAAAAAAAAAAAAAAAAAAAAAAAAAAAAAAAAAAACTAACAGCAGAATTTACCTGGAGTAGCACACCCCTAGAGCAGGAACTCAACAATTGCTGATTGATTGAGAAACCTCATTAACTGAAAGCTGGGCATAGCCTTCATTCCAGTTCAGCTAGTTTCTGTGTGAAGCTGCATATTGGCACTTACAGAAATGGTTGCCATTTCCCTTTGCTGTTAAAGAAACTGGCAGGTTTAAGCAATCAATGACATTACCAAAATAATGACTACATCTAAAACGGAAACATTCCAATTGGCTTGTGAATCATTATTCATCCTCTTGAGATTTACCTGAGCTTGTATAATGATTTTGTTGTGAAAATTTAGAATAGAAAGAATCTTGTGGCTGAACGAGGACTAGGGACCTATTTAGCTTCTCTTTCCCTCAAGCTACTTTATTAGCATGATCATTGCTGTGGGTTCTGTAACTGCCTTTGGCATCATGAGACACACTCAAATTACCACGCACATAGGAAACTTTTGCCTTAAGTCTCTTAGGGCTTGATTCATCCAAAATGATCTTTGGAGGCAGCTCTGTTGATCTATGTCCACTGATGTAAATAAGGAACAATCAACAATCACCATTCTTAAGAGTAAGACACTTTCTCTGCTAAATTGTTTGTGCTTCTCCTGTCAGGGGCATGCACCTCCAAATAAGACCCTTTGTTGTGAATAACATGAAAAGCAAAGATAAATTAATACTGCCATTTTAAAACAAGTCCTAAATTAGTAACCAAATACTGAGACATTCTGCTAACAGTTTCTGCATTTATGGATTTAGAAATAAGAGCCAACTCATTCTTCTTTATGTCAGGATTTTGTACTCTCCATCAGATAACAAATAACAGTTTATAAAATGTCACAACTCCTCAGTATTATTCCTACATTACTGTAGACTTTCTCTCATTTGGTATCAATTTGCCTGAGACTCAAATGTGGCAAATATATTTCATAGGGAACAATTTTTCAGACATGAAGTAAGAATGCAAGATACTCATTCCCTCTTTGGAGCTCACAATAAGGCACGCTTTTAAGGTTGCAAAGACAATGGACTAATAAGGTAAAAGACACCTAAGAACAAATCCTTTTTCTGACAATTATACCACATCTGCGAGCTTGGTATAGCAAGAAAATTGATCTTAATTTTCTCATATGTGTATTTTAATTTAGAGTTCCTATATATAACACTACAATGTGGTTTATAATACAGTGTATGGAGAACACACAGAACAGCTGACACATAGTAGATGTTCGATAAAGGGAAGCTATTATTATTTTCTTGTCAACAATTCCATAGCATTCTGTTCAGAGATCACTGAAAAATGACAGTTATAATTTGTTTGGCACTATTCTCCTGGACTCTGATGGCATAATGTCTGTACCTGATATTAGTGCAACATGTTTTCATAATGAGCTATAATTTGTTCCTAACACATTATGTTTTTACTGCAAAAGCATCCAAATCATGTTTGCCAGTCAGATCTGAAAAAGAATTCCATCAAAATATATATCCATGCATCTTTTTGAAATGTTCCTTATATATTAGTCTACGGATAGTACAGTTTCCTTTTCACTCAAAACCTAATAACAGACAATAAGATTATTCCCATACCAAATATCTGAATAATAACCATGAAGCAAAATACAGTAAAACTACACCACTAAAGGAAAAAGCAAAAGGAGGTTTTGTCTCTTCAAGAATCTTGAAAGATCAAGAAGCATAGTGTTTGAGTACTGATAGGGACTTCTAGAGCTCATCTTAATTTTTCTTCCTCATCTCTCTTTCCCACATCTTTTAAATGAGGAAACTGATATTCAGAGGCATTACTAGGAGATGGAGGGAGGGGAGAGAGGCAGAGGGCAAGGGGATGTAAAATGATTCAAGATGTGTCTTGTACATATATCAGCTATCCACAATGAAGGTATTCAGTATGTACTGCAAATATGTACTAATAAAAAAAATCTTGACTTGATATTGCAAAGAGAAGAATTCATATTTTCTGACATTCCATTGTATTATACTGGTCATTTTCTTCATTATGTATTTGTACACAGAGCTTCAGGGAAACAGATAAGAACTGGCAAGTTTTCAAAATTTCAATCCTCCTATCTTCCCGTATGTGTATAGATTTTGAGAAAAAGACTGCTAGTTTTTGCTGTTTAGAATAGATTGCCTTTCTCCTGGTCACAGAACTAATGCTTCCCACTGGTATTTGATTTACATCTACTCTTGGGCCACATGGTAGGATGGACTGACTCCCTTCCAGTCCCATGGGAGGATGAGTGTAGTCTGGCCAATCAAAATATCTTGATCAACACAGATTGGAATGGATCCAAGGTCCAAAAAGTTTCAGTTTGGGGATTTTATTTGAATTGTTGGAAACAAAAATATTCTTTGTGTTCTACTTCATCAGAAAAGATGTTGATTTGGAGCTTCTGGAGAATTACTAAGAGATCATTTTGAGTGTAAAGCCAATGGAGAGGAAAATAGAGCTTATATAGGGGGATAGAGTCCTGAAGACATTAATTAAATGAAGTTACCACTATCCTGGAACTTTTTTATTACTGGAATTTATAAATTCCCACTTTTTTTTTCCTAAGGGGATTTGGATTGGGTTTATCAAGATTTGTAAGTAAAAGGACCCTTAATATGAAAAGGGTGAGGTAGAATTTAAGAAATAGAAATAATTCAGTGGGCTACTGTGAGAAGTAGTCCTATTTGCTCAGCCAGGATCAAAGCACAAGAGTGAATTAAATCTTTCAAAGATCTGGTCACCTTCCCCTTTTGTCGCAGGCCTGGATAAGTCACAAACATCAAGTATGCTTGCTGTAGTCAATTTGTTTTTCCATGTTGAAGATTCAGGTACTAAATGGGTAAAGCAAATTCAACTTTGTTCTTTCCCTTGGTGTTTGAATTTATTGAATGTTCTTCAGTAGTTTTTGAATTTAAAATTGAAGTTTAAATTGAAGATCTGATTGAAAGTTTTCTTCATTTCCAAAACATATTTTTTTCTTATTGACAAAGAGATACATGGACATTGTAATATATTTGAAAAATAAGAATCAGCAAAGAGGATAAAAATAAATAGCACTGTTGCCCTGAAAAGTTTTTATATATATACATTTACATAAAAATATTATTGTATTAGTTTGTGTTGAATATATCACATGGTTTTGCAAGCTAATTTTCTCACTAAATAATTATTGTAAATCTTTTTTCTAGGTCTATAAATATTGTTCTAAAATCTAGTTGTGTCACTTAAGGCTTTTGTTTGCAAGTAACAGAAACTGACTCTAGTTATCCCAAACAAAAAAGGATTTATGTAAACAATATAGCAAAATCATAAAATCCAAAGAAATGTAAAGAACAATTTTAAAAAATTGAGAACATCCTGCTTCATGAATTGAGTGAAAAGAATACAAGGTGAGATAAATTCCAACATCAGAATTTTACCTTTCATATTACATGTTCAGAAGATCCCTAACCATTAGCCGAGAAAAGATGGGCAACATCAGTATTATATCTAATGTTGGTAGGCATATTATCCCAAGGAAAAATTGGGATGTAACTCTTAAAAGAAGGAAGAATTAATGCCTTCTTGTTAATAAGTAAAGAATACCTACTATGAGAGATTTAATAATTAGATAGTATTCAATTATATGGGATAACGTATGAAAACATTAAAATGGTCTTCTATTATTGATTACTTAGATTGTCTCTAATGATTACTGTATGTATATTTTTAAATAATTCTCTAGAAAATACATAGGACAGTAATAGGGTAACTGGAGGTACAGGGAATGATATAAGGAAAAGATTATCCCTGTGTTTTAGAATGGCTGTGATGAATTAACATAGCTACATCCAATTATTTTTTCTACCAGCGTAGTCTTGAGAATATATTATGGGTTAAGTATTATTGTTAGAGTTCTGTTGGAGACCCAAAGAGAATATATTTCCTGTTTTCAAGAAGTATGTAAGATATATCCATAGACAGATAGACAAAATACCTTTAATAAGAATGGAAGTGTCTTTTGGAAAGTAGAAAAAGTGCACAATATGGGGATGAACTTTTTTTTATCACTTTTTTCCTGAAACTGTCGCGGATGTTCATCAATTATCATCACCCAACTTCTTATAGTTCTCTCCCTCTTTCCTGATAATTTTATCTGTTATCGGTTGTGTTTTCCTGAGATAGAAGATACGAGACTCATCATTTTAGACTCCTATCAACAGTTTTGACTTTGACTGGATTCTGCAATTAGATGTGTCCATGTGAACAATGTTAGGAAGTGGCTCTGTATAGAGAAACCACGCAGCTGTTTCATTTTACAGGGTGGATCTGGTGGCACCTCCAGCACCTCTTCCTGAGCTTTATATGGATGGAGTCTAGAGCCACCCACACAGTGGGCCTTGTTTCTGTAAGCGTGGCTTTTGGAACTTCCAGAGAGTCTATGTATTACTTATATCCTTTGGTTAATCCACTTTTTTACTTAAACTCACCAGAGTAGATTGTGCTGCTTTGACTAAGTCCTCAAACTGATATAGTTACTGGTAACAGGAGTAATTACAGGAATTTAGCCCTCAAGGAAGTAAAATTCAGACTGTTTGTCTTATTTGGCTACATTTTAAAATAGTGAGGCTCCAGTAAACAGGAGAGAACTCTATTAGTCCATGACCTTCACTGGTGAATGTTACTCATGTTATCAGTAATGGTCGCCTACTGAAGGTAAGGCTTTGCAGAAAAATCTGTGATCATCAATCATTATAGAGAGGGGGAGAAGACGAGGCTGCTTCTAACTATAAGGGAGAAAGGGGGAAAAATGATATTAAACAACGAAGTTACATTTAAGTCCAGGTCAGAGAATCCGGTAATTTCTGTAATGGTTTGTTTTAGACTGACAACTGGTGATCAACTTGTAACACCCAGCTGAACTGAATCAGTGTGGTGCTGGGTGTGGAGGACCCATCTGAGGACTGTTGCCAACAAAATAAAAAGGAGAACTGGAGAGGAAGAGGTGGTGCTGTTGGTTATCCTGGAGGAGCTTTTCACACTGGCTTTGCTGATAGGAATTTGGCTGTTCTCATCGTCAGAGGAGCTTGGGACCTCGTTGTCACTGAGGATGGCTGTGGTACTTTTTGGGGGAGCTCTGGTCCTTACTTTGAGTGTCACTTCCTGGCTCCAGTGCAGATCCCTCAGCCTGCTGGCACAGATCCTTCATCCCACTGGCACAGACTTTCTAGCTTCCACCACTGACCTTTGGGCCTTCCCAGCACAGATCCATGAAACAGACATGCATGAGACATTGTTGTGGGCTCTGGGCCTCCAGTTGGACTTGTGGGGGCATTACATGGGCTCTAGGTCTTCAGCTGGACTCATGCAGGACATTGCCATGGAATCCAGGTTCTCAGCTGGATTCTTTGGGTCTTTAGTGTGTGGACAGATTTCCTGCACTTTTTGTATATGACTCTTTGGGTGACTATTACAAAATAACCCTATAAATTATGTGTCCTATGTTGTATTGTTTCCCTTGCAAACCCTGACTACAGCACCATTCTATAAGGATTTATTTAATTGATAGCAGAAGAACTAAAGATGCAAACTGATAGTAAAGGTTATCATTTGAAGTTATAGCCTTAGAATACCTCTCATATGAAAGTTATAGGACTGTCTGTGAAAGAGACCTGGTATTTTTCTAATCGAAGACAAAAATTATGAAGATAATTAGAATCATCTGACACATTGGGTTATTGATAATGAGATCTTTAGGAATGAATCAGATGGGAAGGTCATAAAGATTTTATTTTCACTATATAACAACAAAAATAACACCCTTGAGCAAAAAGAGACCTAACCTGAGCCACCAAGTAAAAGAAGCATTGTTTTAGTCTATTCAGGCTGCCATAACAAAGCACCACAGATTGTAAGATTTATAAACAGTAGAAATTTGTTTCTTACAGCTCTGGAGGTTGGGACATTCAAGATTAAGGAGCCAGCAGGGTATCTGGTGAGGGCCCTTTTTCTGCTTCATAAATGGTGACTTCTCACTGTGTCCTCTCTTGGTGGAAGGGGTGAGGGTCTCTCTGAAGTCTCTTTTATAAGTGCACTAATCTCATTCACAAGGGCTCTACTCTTATGTCCTAATAATTTCCCAAAGGCTCTACCTCTTTAAGATTCATCACCTTGGTGGTTAGGATTTCCACATACGAATTTTTTTGGGGGGGCACATTCAAACCATATCAACAATTTTTCCTCAAAATGTTGAATTTGGTATGAGTTAAGTAAAGCACCTGAGATAAAATTTTAAGGAAATATACTTGTACAAAACCATAAGTGCCTCCCTAAATTTCACATTCTAGGTATCTCCTTGCCTCACCACCATCCCAGCCTTAGCCCTCATCTGATTATGAGATCTGAGGTAGTTTCCCCAGGTCTCTCCAATAGGCTCAATGATCCTTACTAAAATAAACATGTATCGGGAAAAACAAATACATGAACTTTGCTGGAGAGATTACACACTAACAATGAACCAATTCTAATTCTTGGGAACCTGAAATGTCTTTCCAGTCAACTAGGCAATAGAGTGTTATCTTAGTCACTTTCTCAATGTAAGGACAAAATACCAACATCCATAGTTAAAGGGGGAGATGTTTATTTTATCTCACATGTCGTAGAAATTTCGGTACCCAGTCTGCTAACTCCAAGCTAGGGCAGTATGGTGGACGGGCATGGCAGAGGAGAAAAAGTTTATGGCATGGCAGGCAGAAAGCAGGACAGCATCAAGGGAGAAGGATATATATATCCTTTCAGGCAACGCCCATCTTCCTATCAGGCATCACCCCACAATATGACACCCAGCTATAAACCCATCAGTGGACTAATCCAGTATCACACACTCATGATTCAGTCACCTCCCAAAACCCCTGAAAAATCCTGTGATTTTTTACTGAACTTGCTAATTTTTTCCCCATTCGTTCCTATTTTTTAAAGAGAAAAAAATTAAAAATAACAATAAAACAGAGTTTCAAAACAGGCTAGTAGGAGAGTAACAATAATTAATACATTGTGTATTGTTATATTCATAAGCGTTGTTCAGAGTACAAGATATAGACATGAAATATTGTCCAAACAATATAGCACAAATTTTTCTTTTCAATGAACTAAGAGATACTAGCGGTATAATTATCTTAACTATCGTGTGTATATATATATATTTTTTTACCTTTACCCTTCCTTCTTTTCCCATTCTCCCATCACAGTTTTTTTTGTTGTTGTTGTTTGTTTGTTTGTTTACTTTTAGACAGTTTCTTCCCTATTCCCAATATGTATTGTACATTTTGAATCTTATTTACTTGTTCAGTTTCTCACACTAGTGAGACAATACGATGTTTACACATGCAAGTCTGATTTATTTCACTTATGCGTATGGTCTCTAGTTGCATCCATTTACCTATAAAAGTCTCAAGTTTATCATTCTTTATGGCTGAGTAGTATTCCATTATATAAAAGAACCACATCTTTTTTCTCCATTCCTCGGTTGATGGGCATTTGGGTTTTTTCCAAGATGTAGCTATTACAAATTGTGCTGCTATAAACATGGGTGCACATATATTGCTGTGGTATTTTATTTTTTATCCTTCTAGGAAGATACTAAGGAGGGGAATAGCTGGGTCAGATGGGACCTCTAATCCTAGTTTTATTGAGGAATCTCCACACTGATTTCCACAGTGGTTGCACCAGCCTACACTCCCACCAACAATGGAGAAGGGTTCCTTTTTCCCTACAGCCCCACCAGCATTTGTTATTGGTTGATTTCTTGATGAGCCATTCTTTCTTGGGTGAGATGGAATCTCAGTGTTGTTTTAATTTGCATCTCTCAAATGACCAGTGATGTTGAACATTTTTTCATGTATTTATTTGCCATCTGTATTTCTTATCTGAGAAGTTATGTATTCATCTCAGATCCCCATTTTCAGATTGGGTCTTTGAATTTGGGGGGTCTGATTTTTTCAATTCTTTATATGTTCTAGATAGAAGTCCTTTGTCTGAGGGACAACTGGCTAAAATTTGCTCCTAACCTGTGGGTTGTCTTTTCACTCTGTTGGTGCTTTCTTTTGTCATGCAAAAGCTTTTTAATAGGGTGAGATCTCATTTGTTGATTCTTTGTAGTATTTCTCATGCAGTCTGGGTTTTGTTCATGAAGTCTCTTCCTATGACTATGTCTTCAAGATTTCTATCTAATTTCTCTTCCTGTAAACTTAGTGTTTCTGTTTTAATACTTAGATCTTTGATCCATTTTTACTTTACTTTAGTGCATGGTGATAGACATGGGTCGAGTTTTAGTCTTTGGCCTGTAGAAAGCCAATTTTCCCAGCACCATTTATTAAAGAGCCTATCTTTCTTCCAGTGAACATGTTTGGCTCCTTTGTCAAAGATAAGGTGGCTGAGTATGTTTGGAGTTGTGTCTGCATCTTCTATTCTGTTCCACTGATCCTCAGGTCTTTTTTTTTTTTTTTTGCCAATGCCATGTTGATCTTATCACAGTAGATTTGTAGTACAATTTCAAGTCAGGGATTGTGATGCCCCCTCACCTGCCCTTGTTGGCCAGGATTGCTTTTGCTATTCGAGGTTTCTTCTGGCTCAAAATGAGTTTTAGGAATGTTTTCTCTAGATCTGTGAGATATGTTAATGGTATTTTGATTGGGATTGCATTAAATCTGTATAACAGTTTTGGGAGTGTGGCTATTTTCTCTATCTTAGTTCTTTCTATCCAAGAGCAAAGGATATCTTTCCATTTTCTGATATCTTATTCTACCTCCTTTTTCAGAGTACTGTAGTTTTCAATGTATAGATCTTTTACTTCTTTTGTTAGATTGATTCCTAAGTATTTCAGTTTTTTAGATGCTATTGTGAAGGGTGTGGTTTCCCTAATTTCTCTCTCAGTGAGTTTGTGCTTCGTGTACAGGAATGCTATTGATTTTTGAGTGTTGACTTTGTATCCAGCTATTCTACTCAATTTGGTTATTAACTCTAGGAGTCTTCTGGTGGAGCTTTTGGGGTCTTCTATGTAGAGTATCATGTCATCTGTGGATAATGATAATTTAACTTCTTCTTTTCCTATCCTTACTCTTTTTATTTCTTACTCTTTTTATTTCTTTCTCTTGTCTAATTGCCCTGGCTAATGTTTCCAGAAGTGTATTGAATAGGAGTGGTGATAGTGGACATCATTGTCTTTTTCCTGATTTTAGAGTGAAAGTTTTCAGTTTTTGACCATTTCGTATGATGTTAGCTCAAACATTCATTCTTTTTTTTTTTGTCGGTACCGGGGGGTCGACCTCAGGACCTCGCGCGCCAACAGGCACCCGTGCCGCTGAGCGATATCACCAGCCCCTTTTTCATATGTGGGATCCGGGAGTCGAACTCGGGCCCTCGCGCTTGCCAGGCAGGCGCTTACGCCGCTGAGCCATCTCACCGGCCCGCAAACATTCATTCTTGACACCCAGAATTGCTGCATTGGTGCTCTAGAATATGAAGTCATGACTATTACAGGAAGTGTCAAGTAGAAGTCTCTGGAACTACCTTAACTTACCAAATTTCTCTCCCAAATTTAGAAGCATACAACCTCTATATCTGAAGGAATACTGGAAGCCTTGCTCAGGGTCCTAGATCTTAGGGGGCCACACATTGGAGTCTCTTGCTTGAAATTGACAAAGTGTACACTTCTGTTGGCTGTATCTAACCAGGGTTTACAGTGCTTTCTGGGCAGTTTGCCCTGACCCTGGACTGGGACTTTGTAGGTTCCAGTTCCTATTTTTCTGTTTTGTGGTATGCTCTCCAACCATCTGCTCTACATCTACCAGATGCACTGAGGAGCTCCAAATTCACATTACAGTCCTACAGTACCACTCTGATTACAGAAAGGTAGCATTGTGAGTGGATCACTCCTACTAGATTATGCCGTATTTTTTCATGGTATGCCTGAAGGTTGATTTGAAAGAACAGTGCTGACATGCCTATTCTAGGAGACCTTTATGTGGCACAGAGAACAAGTACAGGAGTTTGGGCTACTGACATTTCTGTGCTTACTCTCAAACAGCCTATCTGTGTCCAGATAGGCTCTCACCTAGTTGTCCTCTGATGGTGCTGCTGCCATTTTTCTACATCCTGTGTACTCTTTTCTTCTGTCCCTGACACTGGGATCTGGAGCAGTCCCTCCAACCCCTCCATGTGTTCTGTATCACATGTTTGGTAGTCAAGATTACTTGACTACCATTATGTCTACAGGTGGCTGCACCTATATCCTTTGAGACTTTCTAGTGTTATTTCATTGTACCTTTAACAGGCCCTTTAATTTGATGTCCTTTCTGTCCCTGATCAATGTGGTAGGCTTGTGCTCGCTCAGGTCAGTCTTAAGCCATGCTAGATGAAAGATGGGCACTCCTTCTGAAGGCAGGAACATCCTTCTCATCCTGCCCCAGTGCCTTTCCCTTATTTTCTCCAGTGTTGATGTTCTGTGAAAGATGGGAGTGAGGTTAACATTGAAAAGCAAAATATTCTAGTAATGCAGCAATTATAACCTAAGGAGAGCAAGGGAGGAAATTGTAAGATGTATTGCTATGTGTTTAGATTGTAAAATCTTGCATAGTAAATTTAACATGATCAGAAAACAAATTATCCTTCATATTTTCCCATATTCTCTGGTTAAAAGCTACCTTTCTGGTCATTATCACTGAAACACAACAATCTGAAGAAATTATTGGGAGCTTTTTACTCAGGAGTAGCAAAATTAATGTCATTATGTAACCATCCCTAATAAGAGATATTAGGGGCAAATGAGGATGCAATGCAGTGGTAGAGCACTTGCCTAGCACATGCAAAGCCTGGGCTTCACCCTCCATACTGGAGAAAAACAATACTAGGGGATTCCAGAGACACGAACATCAATATTATTTCAATATAATAAATTTTTAAAAGCCATGGCCTTAGGACTAATAAAGCATTACTACTTGGTAATGTGGTGGGAGATGTGAAATTGGACAGAGAAGGCACATTTGACAATGAACATGAAAAGGGCTGGTTTAGAATGGTTCCTAGGCTAGAACAGCAAAAGACATTGCCTGAAAACTACTGATTGAAAAATAAACAAGTAAGTACGAATACCTCTTCTTTGCTATCCCACATAGATCCATGAATTTTATATTTCAAATCAAATTGTTTATGGAGATAATGTCCCTGTAAGACAAAAAGTATTTTCCCAGGGCTCCACACATTCTGGAGCCCAGAATACCAATTATCCTGAATTTCATGTTATTGTTCCACCAAATCATTGATCCAAAATGTCCAGCAATATGACTGAGCTCAAGCAGGTTGTGAAGGCTCAAGGAAGGCTGGTGAAGATAGCTTTTGTTCCCAGTCTGCCTGCTCTCATATTGCCATTCTTCTTTCAACCCATAGAGTTAGTTGCTGTGGTGTGTCAAGCACACAAGGCAAAACCTACCCAGGACTGACAAAATTTGCCTGGCATAATAATAATAAGCGCTTTTGAGATTTCAGCAGATGATTACATAGAAAAAGGAAGAGTAGCCAAAGATGCCAGCTACTCCTGGTCCTGATCCACCCAAAAGATGTGGCACTAAGCCAAGAGAGAACCGAAGACTTAAATATGAGGTGTGGAACACCCTACTCCCAAGGAGCTCATTGTAGACAGCACCCCGGGGTTTTATATTCAGCAGATAGACCCAGAAGCTGCAAGTTAAAAAACTTTATTCCTCATTCACAAATAATGATGAACTGTCTCATGACAGTCTCCATGGTAGATAGAAGAATGACCAAGAAAAATGATCCTGTAGCAGCTCTTCACAAGCTTCCCGAATGCTCGTATTTCAGGAGGATCATAATACATTCTGCCCAGACTCAGATTAGCTGTGGCTCGTACCTTGCTCCTGTGACCTATGCAGATGACTGCAAGGTGATAAATGCCAACAGAGGGCTGTTCTCCTTGACGGCAGCCACCTTATGGCAAGTTCCTTACTTTGGATCCTTTCCATCATTCTGTGTGAAGTCCTCTATCACTGATAGATTATTCGCTAGGGATAACATCTAAACATGCCCACCATGCTCCCAATAAACGTAAATAATAATATATATATATATATGAATGAAAGAAAGATAAACTTAAGGTTTTCATAGGTAAGTAGATAAAACTTGAGAACATAAAGTGAAATAAGTAAGACACACAAGCTTAAATATCACATAGTTTCTCCTATATGAGAAATTCATATATATACATATATGTATGTTATATGTATATATATGTAGATAAATAGAAAGTAGGATGAAGTTCAAATAATTCCTCAAATTACCTATTCTGTCATTTCAAAAATATTTTAATTTGTTTCATTTGTACAACTAGTTTCTCTTAGTTCAATGTAAATCATTCTGCTATTATAAATTGTGCTGCTATAAACATGGGTATACATGTATCCCTGTAATATGATAATTTTAACTTTTTTGGGGGAAATGTCTAGAAGAGGGTAACTAGGTCAAATTGAATTTCTAGTTTTAGTTTTTTGAGGAACATCCACAGTGATTTACATAGTTATTGTACTAGTTTGCATTCCCAACAATGTAGAAGAGTTCCCTTTTCCCCACATCCTTGCCAAAGTGTGTTATTATTAGATTTTTTGATGATACCCATTCTTTCCAAGGCAAGATGATATATCAGTGTAGTTCTAATTGGCATTTCTCTAATGGCCAATGACTCATTATCTTTTTTATTTTAAAGAGAAAAATATAAAAACAATGATACATAATTTGATAACAATAAAATAGGAAATTAACAATGGGTAATATATAGCATATTGTTATCTTCAAAGTAGTTGCTCAGATTACAAGATAGAGGCATGCAAAATTGATAGAACAACATAAGCAAAAACTGTTCTTTTCAATGAACTAAAAGAAATTAGAAGTATAATTATCTTAGCTATCTTGTGTATATATATATTTTTTTTTCTTTTCCCTTCCTTCTTTTCTCCTTTCCCCATCCCAGTTGTTCTTTCCTTTTGAGCAGTTTCTTCCCCTTTCACAATATCTATTGTATATTTTGTCTCTACTTGCATCCATTTACCTATAAAAGTCTCAAGTTTATCCTTATTTAGAGCTAAGTAGTACTCCATTGTATAAAAGTACCACATCTTTTTTATCCATTCCTGGGTTGATGGGCATTTGGATTGTTTCCAAGATCTAGCTATTACAAATTGTGCTGCTATAAACAAGGGTGCACATATATTGCTGTGGTATGATGTTTTTAATTCTTCTGGGATAACACCCAGAAGGAGAATAGCTGGTTGAATGGGACCTCTAATCCTAGCTTTTTGATGACTCTCCAGACTGATTTCCACAATGGTTGTACCAGTCTACACTCCCACCAACAGTGGAGAAGAGGTCCTTTTTCCCCAGAGCCCCACCAGCATTTGTTATTGGTTGATTTTTTGATGATAGCTATTATTTCTGGGGTGAGATGGAATCTCAGTTTTGTTTTAATTTGCATTTCTCAAATGACCAGTGATGTTGAACATTTTTTCATATATTTATTTGCCATTTTTATTTCTTCCTCTGAGAATTGTTTATTCATCTCAGATGCCCATTTTTGGATTGGGTCTTTTAATTTTGGGGGCCTGATTTTTTTCAATTCTTTGTACATTCTACATAGAATTCCTTCATCTGAGGGACAGTTGAATAAGATTTTTTCCCACTCTGTAGGTTGCCTTTTCACTCTGTTGGTGATTTCTTTTGATGTGCAAAGGCTTTTTAATAAGATGAGATCCCAGTTCATTCTTTGAAGTACTTCCCATGCAGTTTGGTTTTTGTTCATGAACTCTCTGCCTACCCCTATATCTTCAAGATTTCTACTTACTTTCTCTCCCAGTAGATTGAGTGTTTCTGTTTTAATATTTGATATTTAATCCATTTTGACTTTAGTTTAGTGCATGGTAATAGAGATGGGTCTAGTTTTGGTAATTGGCATGTGGAAAGCCAGTTTTCCCAGCACCATTTATTAAAGAGACTATCTTTCTTCCAGTGAAAATGTTTGGCCCTTTTGTCAAAGATAAGTTGGCTGAGTGTATTTGTAGTTGTGTCTGCATTTTCTAATCTGTTCCATTAATACTCAGATCTTTTTTTTTTGTCAACGCCATGTTGATTTTATCACACTCGCTTTGTAGTATAATTTCAAGTAAAGGATTGTGATACCTCCTGTCTTGCCTTTGTTGCCAAGGATTGCCTTTGCTATTTGAGGTCTCTTTTGTTTCCAAATGAAGTAGGAATGTTTTTAGGAATGTTTTCTCTTGGTTTGTGAGGTATGCTAATGGTATGTTGATCGAGATTGCAGTATATCTGTATAACAGTTTTTTTTAAAGAGAAGAAAAAACAAAACAAATCAAAAAAAGAACAAATTTTCAAAACAACATAATATAAGGGTAACAATGGTTAATGCATTACGTATTATTATCTTTAAGTTAGTTATTGAGGATACCAGACATTAGCATTCAATTGTCCAAACATTATTGGCTCAAACCTTACTATTCAATGAACAAAGTAAAATTGGTAGTGTATCTATCTTAACCATCATATATATATATATATATATATATATATATATATATATATACACAATTTTTTTCCCTTTCCCTTCTTTCTTTTCCCTATTCCAGTCTCTCTTTCCTATTGACCAGTTTCTTTTTGATTCACCGTGTCTATTTTACATTTTGGATCTTATTTACTCTTTCAGTTTCTCACATGAGGGAGACAATACGATGTTTACACATGTGCGTCCGGTTTATTTCACTTATGAATATTTTCTCGAGTTGCATCCATTTACCTATAAAAGTCTCAAGTTTATCTTTCTTTATGGCTGAATAGTACTCCATTGTATAAAAATACCACATCTTTCTTATCCATTCCTCAGTTGATGGGCATTTGGGTTGTTTCCAAGATCTGGCTATTACAAATTGTGCTGCTATAAACATGGGTGCACATATATCACTGTGGTACAATGTTTTTAATTCTTCTGGGAAGATGCCCAGAAGGGGAATAGCTGGGTCAAATGGGACCTCCAACCCTAGTTTTTTGAGAAATCTCCACACTGACTTCCACAGTGGCTGTACCAGTTGACACTCCCACCAACAGTGAAGAAGGGTTCCTTTTTCCCCACAGCCCCTCCAGCATTTGTTATTAGTTGATTTCTTTATAGTAGCCATTCTTTCTGGGGTGAGATGGTATCTCAGTGTTGTTTTAATTTGCATCTCTCGAATGACTAGTGATGTTGCACATTTTTTTGTATATTTATTTGCCATTAGTATTTCTTCATCTGAGAAATGTGTATTCAACTCAGATGCCCATTTTTGGAGTGGGTCTTTAAATTTGGGAGGTCTGATTTTTTTGAGTTCTTTATATGTTCTCGATAGTAATCCTTTGTCTGAGGAACAGCTGGCAAACATTTTTTCCCACATTGTGGGTTATCTTTTCACTGTGTTGGTAGTTTCTCTTGCTGTGCAAAAGCTTTTTAATAAGATGAGATCCCAGTTATTGATTCTTTGGGATAGTTCCCGTGCGGTTGAGTTTTTATTCATAAAGTCTTTGCCTACACCAATGTCTTCAAGGGTTTTACCTATCCTACCTTCCAGCAGATTTAATGTTTCCGTTTTAATAGTTAGATCTCTGATCCATTTTGAATTTAGTTTAGTGCATGGTGAAAGATATGGGTCTAGTTTTAATCTTCGGCATGTGTAGAGCCAGTTTTTCCAGCACCATTTATTAAAGAGGCTATCTTTCTTCCACCGAATGTGTTTGGCACCTTTGTCAAAGATAAGGTGGCTTAGTATGTCTGGGGTTGTTTCAGCATCTTCTAATCTGTTCCATTGATCTTCAGGTCTGTTTTTTTGCCAGTACCACACTGTTTTTATCACAGTAGCTTTATAGTATAATTTCAAGTTGGGGATTGTGATGCCCCCTGCCTTGCATTTGTTGCCCAGAATTGCCTTTGCTATTCTAGGTCTCTTCTGATTCCAAATGAATTTTAGGATTGTTTTCTCTAATTCTGTGAGATATGCTGTTGGAATTTTGATTGTAATTGCATTAAACTGTATAACAATTTTGGAAGTATGGCCATTTTCACTATATTGGTTCTTCCTATCCAGGAGCAAGGGATATCTTTCCATTTTCTGATATCCTCTTCAATATCTTTTTCAGAGTACTGTAATTTTCAATGTATAGATCTTTTACTTCCTTTGGTAGATTGATTCCTATGTATTTAAATTTTTTTTGGATGCTATTTTGAAGGGTGTTGTTTCCTTAATTTCTCTCTCAGTGAGTTTGTTGTTTGTGTATAGGAATGCTATTGATTTTTGAGTGTTGAGTTTGTATCCAGCTATTCTACTCTATTTGGTTATTGACTCTAGGAGTCTTTTGGTGGAGCTTTTGGGGTCTTTTATGGAGCATATCATGTCATCTGTGAATAATGATAGTTTAACTTCTTCCTTTCCTATCCTTTTTTTTTCTTTCCTATCCTTATTCTTTTTATTTTTCTCTTTTGTCTAATTGCTCTGGCTAATGCTTCCAGAACTATATTGAATGGGAGTAGAGATAGTGGAAATCCTTGTCTTGTTCCTGATTTTAGAGAGAAAGCTTTCAGTTTTTGTCTATTTAGTATGATATTGGCTGTTGGTTTGTCATGGATGGCTTTTATCAGATTGAGGTAAAGACTATTCCAATTTTCTGTAGTGTTTTTATCGTGAATGACTGTTGGACTTTATCGAAAGCTTTTTCTGCATCTGTTGAGATGCTCATGTGAATTTCTCTTTGACTCTGTTGATATGGTGTATTACATTTATTGATTTGTGTATGTTGAACTATCCCTGAATTCCTGGAATGAATCCCACTTGGTCATGATGCATAATCTTCTTGATGATTTGCTGCATTCTGTTTGCTAATATTTTACTGAGGATTTTTGCATCTATGTTCATTAGGGAGATTGGCCTGTAGTTCTCTTTTTTGGTTGGGTCTTTCTCTGGTTTTGGTATCAGGGTAATACTTGTCTCCAGGAATGAGTTAGGGAGAGTTGCTTGCCTTTCAATTTCATTAATTTGACAAGTATTGGCATTAAATATTCTCTAAATTTCTTGTAGAATTCAGCCATGAATCACTCAAGACCTGGGCTTTTCTTTGTTGGTAAGTTTTTAATGACATTTTCAATTTCATTAACTGATACTGGGTTATTCAGAATTTTTGTATCTTCTTGATTCAGGTTTGGTAATTCATACATATCTAGGAGTCTTCCCATTTCTTCTGTGTTTTGTATCCTATGCGAGTAAAGGTTTTCAAAGTAGGTATTGATGATCTTCTGAATTTCCACAGGATCTGTAGTGATTTCACACTTTTCATTCCTTATTGCATGAATTTGAGTTTTTTCTTCCCTTTTTTTTGATAAGTTTAGCTAGGAGTTTATCAATTTTATTTATTCTTTCAAAGAACCAACTCTTTGATTCATTAATTCTTTGTACTGTTTTCTTACTCTCTATTGCATTAATTTCTGCTCTGATCTTTATAATTTCCTCCCTTATATGGGCTTTTAGTTTGACTTGCTCTTCTTTTTCTAGAAGCCTGACATGCAGCATTAGGTTGTTTATTTGTGCTCATTCAGTTTTCCTGATGTGAGGATTCACCACTATAAATTTCCTTCTTAGGACTGCTTTCATTGTATCCCATGGGTTCCGGTAAGTTGTATTTGCATTTTTGTTTGATTGTAGATACTGTTTAATTTCTTCTTTAATTTAATCTGTGACCCATTGTTTATTCAGGAGGGTGTTATTTAATTTCCATGTTTTATGGAGTTTTTGCAGTTTCTTTTGCCATTAATTTCCAATTTCACTGCACTATGGTCAGATAATATGCATGGGATGATTTAAATTCCTTTGCATTTACTTAAGCATATTTTATGGGCTAGTATATGGTCTATTTTAGAAAATGTCCTGTGTGCAGCTGGGAAGAATGTATAGTCTGATGTTGTTGGGTGGAACATTCTGTAAACATCTACTAAGTCCATTTGTTCATGGGTTTGGTTCATTTCTGTTATTTTTTTCCTGATTTTTTGTCTAGTTGATCTATTTGTGACAATGGGATTTTAATGGCCCCCATTACAATTGTGTTATTGCTTATTTGATTTTTCATGTCCAGTAATACTTTAGACCATAGGAGCAAAGTCTATAGTTATATAACAGAACTGATCTTAAATTAGGAGTTTCTATGCAAAGTGTTTCCTCTTGGTAGAGTAGTTTTACCCTGTGGTGGGGTAATGTAGGGAGGATAGTGTATAAAAGAAAGATAAGTGGAAAGGAAGTAGAAGCAAGGCTAGAGGACAAAGGATGGTCATGCAAGGTTTGGGAAATTAGAAATGGGGGTAGAAAAGAAAACACGAAGGAGTATTTGATTGATTATCTGAACTTGGTCTCTGGGTTTGGGGGAAGGGATTAATTTTCTGTTGCTGGAGTTCTCCCCAGCTGTTTAGAATAGAGAGAAAGAAAGAAAGAAAGAAAGAAAGAAAGAAAGAAAGAAAGAAAGAAAGAAAGAAAGAAAGAGGCAGAAGAACAAAAAAGAGAAACAGAAGAAAAAGAAATAAAAGTGAAAAAGAAAAAGAAAATGGAGAGAAGAGTGCTGGTTACCAGGTTCTGGATTTTTCCTGCACTGGTTGCTGTCCTGAGTTGTAGTGGGAGTGATGAGACACCTGGATTCCTCCAGCAGAACTGATTACTGAGTATCGGATTTTTCCCGTACTGGTTGCCGGTCCCTCATTTTCATTTTAGAAAGTATTTATTTTGCATATAGAATGTTAATTTGGCCACTTCTCTGCCCCACCAAACTGTAAATATTGTCATCTGGTTTATGTTTTTCTGTTGAGAAGCACATTATCAACCTTACCACTATAGGTTTAAATGTAATACAACTTTCCCTCTGGAGCTTTTCAGATTCTCTCTTTTTCTTTTTTTCTTTTTGTGTCATGCTTACATGAGCCTCCTCTTGTTTTTGTTCTGCTTGAAGCTTAACAAAGCGTCTTGAATCTGTAGTACTATTTTCTATTTTATGAAATTCTTGGTTTTTACTTCTTCAAATAAAGCTTCTGCATCTTTTTCTATCTCCATTTATACAGAGTTGAATTACACATATCTTAGACCTTCCAATGTTTTCCCAATGCTTTATACATGTTTTCATCTTTCTGTTATATTATTTCTCTATGCTTTGGGGATATACCTTTGTTTTATTTGGGGTTTACTAATAATTTATACTGTATTTATCTGCTCTTAAACTTTTAAAAGCCAGGTGTGGTGTTACACACCTGTAATCCTAGCACTCAGGAAGCTGAAAGAGGAGGATTATGGAGAGTTCCAGGTCAGCCTCAGTTGCATAGTGAGTTCAAAGCTAGGCTGCACCACAAAGTGAGACCCTGTCTCAAAACAAAGCAAAACCACTTTTTTTTTTTTTTTTTTTTTTTTTGTGGGTACCAGGGGGTCGACCTCAGGACCTCGCACGCCAGCAGGCGCCCGTGCCGCTGAGCGATATCACCGGCCCCTTTTTCGTATGTGGGTTCCGGGAGTCGAACTCGGGCCCTCGCGCTTGCTGGGCAGGCGCTTAAGCCGCTGAGCCATCTCACCGGCCCAGCAAAACCACTTTTAAAACACATTTTTAACTACATCTTTTTTTACTTTCAAAATTCTATTGATTATATTTTTAAATTTTTGTTTTTTTTTCAGCAGTTTAAAGATAGAATTCCATTGTCTACTAACTTCCTTTGATTCACTTGAAAAGTCTATTATGATTCTTTTTTTTTTTTTTTAACGTGGGTCCTGGGAGTTGACCTCAGGACCTCGCGCTTGCCAGGCAGGCACTTCTGCTGCTGAGCTATCTCATCGGCCCTCTATTATGATTCTTGATTTTTTGAAAGAAATATATTTCTTTCTTACAGGCTTTTATGTTTCCACTTCTTTGGTTTTTTAGCAGTTCAATTATTATGTGCCTATGTATGGTTTTCTTTGTAGTAGTGTACATACATTTTGCAAATTATCTTTAATCTATGGATGCACATCCTTTATCAATTTTGTGAAATTCTCAGCCATTATATCTTCAAATATTATTTCATCTACAATTCCTGCTATTGTAACAAAAAACTGCTTGAAGAAATGCAAATCTGTAATACTATTAATTGTTATTGTTTATTTATTTTTCCAATTTGATAAGGAAATAAAAATAATTGATATAAATCAGGAGACAGAAGATGATAGCAGGCAAACATTTAAATTCTTATGTTTGCATGAAAATGCACTAACAATTTTTCATTTTTGTTCAACTAAAACACAGAATTGCTTCTACATTCACAAACTTAATTATATTTAAGACAAAACAGAAATAATTGAAAGAATTTTTTAGTGTAACACAGGCTGCCAAAATTGCAAATTTTCCTTGAATTTGCTAAGTAATCTATTGAGTTGTTCCTATGGCTTTTCTACAGTGTTATTCATTCATTTTGCAATGATTTTAACACTGTTATGTTTGGCATAAAACATGGAATTAAGAAGTAAAATAAAATTTACTTTTATCATATTTGCTGGTTGTTAAGCCATTTTCTCTCTGTTCCAAACCTACTCTTCTATAATTAGCTTTGCACTACTACAGTTGGGACTCTGCAAATCATAGTTCTGCTTTCCCAGTTCTTTCTGTTCCAGTTTGACAATGGAATTTTCTAAAGGAACACTGGGAGCCTGGAAGAGGATAACTGGACAAGCTCTTTCCTGGTTTTCTTCTGCATCTGGGTAATGCTTTTATTGTTTATTTGTCTGTTTGTTTTTGTTTTCCTTTTTACCCTGGCAAGGCAGTAGATAATAGTAAAAGTTGGTTACAGCTTCTGGATATTTTCATCAAACTCTGAAAATCAGCCTCATTTTGCCTTCTCAGAGAAAGACCAATGTCAATTGGCTGTATTCTATCTTTACATGTCTGAGTTCTGGGTGCTGGCTTCCTGTCCTCTGAGGTGGCACCAGTCAGACCATCCCTCTTCCAACTACTAGCTTCTAGTTTTCACATGTTATCCTCTTTTTACTCCAGGTCTATAGTGAGAGCTGATCACTATAGTTGCTAACTTTGTAATAATTTAGCGTTCTTTTTTTGTCTTTTTTGATCCTCCCATACCTGTTAAATCAATTCCTTCTTTTTTTGTAGGTAGTAAGGCTAAGTTATGGTTTTGCTATGTAGTCCAGACTGGCCTTGATCTCATTATTTAGCCCAGGATGGCCCTAAACTCTCAACAATCTTCCTGTCTTAACCTCCTGAGTGCTAGGATTATAAGCATAAGCCACCATGCCCAGCTTAAATCAATTCCTTCTTAATTCTTAATTCTTTATTCTCTTGTTCAAATAGCTAGCATGAATTCTACTTTCTTTAATAATATAGCATTTCATGTGGGAGACCAGATAATGAGAAGCAAGGCCTAATTAACCTCCTCTGTGAGCACAAAGGAGAAAGGCAGCAAGCTGTGCTCCTTTGGTTGTGTGCGGGCATGATGGCATGCTGCAGGTTCTAGGGAAAGTCAACACATCTGGGATCCAGTTATTTACCAGAATAGGAACTACAGATAATGAGAGGAAGATGAATCTTCTGCTACTCTCATTGCTTGTTCCCATGTCTGAATGAATAAAGTTGAGGTGAGTTAGATGCTCAGGGTTCTCTGCTCACTAGAGGCAAGAGCCCACTGACCCCCATATTCTAAACTAATTCTGTATCTTTTTGGCTTTCATCCTCATTTGCCCCACAGTCAGGGAGAAATCCATAGGCTGGATTCCTACAAGTGGTGCCTGAACAGGGACCTGACTAGGGGAAAGGTATAGGTAGTCAGCAACAGGGAGCTCAATAGTGGAAAGGAGCTGAGCCAGCTGGCAAAGAAAAAAAAGAGAAGAAAAGGAAAGTGTGCGTGGAGAACTTTTTCAGCCAATGACCAAAAGAAAATAAAAGTGAGTGTGCACAGAAAACTTCCTCAGCCAGGATAATGGGGCAGCACTCATTGATTGAATTACAGCATTTTACCCCTTTATTGAAAATTCTGTTATGCCAGTCTGGTTCTCAAGTTAATACCCAGTTGCTTTCTCATATGTTTCTCATATGCTTTCTCAGATGTTATCAGACATAATCCTTGGTTTCCTCAGACTTGGTTTCCTCAGATATAATGTAGAAAGTAGGGATCGAGTGGGAAAAGGTTTGGAATGTGCTCATGGCCAAGGCTCTGTTGTGTCCCTTGAAACCTTCTCCACATGGAACTTGGTCCATGCAGTTCTTTGTCCTTTAATTGTGGGTAAACATCCCAACCTTAACAATCCACAACAAAATGTTCATGAGCATAATCCTTGGGAGTATGTGTTGCAGCTGACTTTTGAGAATGCTAATAAGGACTGTAAACAAGTGTTGGGGGCCATCCAAGCAACTAAAGGTCTTGGAAACTATTTGAAAGTGTTCCCAGATGTAGGTACTGAAGGTCATGGGTCCTCTGGGTTTGCTTAAGCTATGTTTGATTTAATTGAAAGGATTAGGCTCCTTCAAAAATACAGTGTTTTACTTGTGGCAAAACAGGTCATATCCATGGACAGTACACTCAACCCCAGGCAAGAAAGGGGGCAATTGTCCCTCTTCTGGAGGCAAAAGTGCCAAGCCCTTGTCCTAGATGTCCTTGATTCCTGGGCCTGTAAATCCTGGAGATACAGTACCATATATTAAATGCTGATTTAAAGTATACACAGCATTCTAGAGAATCTTGCCTTGTCCCTGTAAGGTATTGCCATCTAGCTGGCACTACATCTTCAAAAGGCCATCCCACTGTTCCATCAACCCAGCTACTTCTGAGTACTAGGGAACAAGGTAGCACCAAGAAATTCCACAAACATATATCTTCATCCATAAGAAAAAGTCTATTCACATATGTCCTCCCCCAAATTTTGTCACCAATTTTTCAGTCATGGGTCTTCTAAGCCACTGATCATCCAGACAAATAAATGGCTACAGCCCATAAACTGGTATATAGTCACAATCTGATCAATTTTTTCTTCCAACCAAAATGTATGAATAGGTGCACTCCCAGAGTTCTGACCACTGTGAAGATTTCCCTTCATCACTGTCCTTCAAAGTTGTCTGAAAAAGATGCTGTAGTACTACTGCTATCCACTTTTGCGCAGTTATTGTTTAATGTCCAGAACCATTTGTCAACTTTTCTTCCTATATCAATTGACCATAGGGTATATTTCATGGGTTAGATTTCGTGTTGCTGGAACAATTTACCTGACACTGACAACTTAAAGGAGGAGATGTATATTTGACTCATGGTATCTGAGATTTCAGTCAATGATTGGCTGGCTCCAGGGCAAGAATATGGGGACAGAAGGCCATGATGTAGGAAAACTGCTTAGTTAATGATAGCTGGCAAGTAGAGCAGTTGAACAATGCCAGAAAGGAAGACATGAAGGAACCAAAATAGATCCCAATGTCATACCACAATAACACACCTAGATACACCTAAAACTGTGCTAATCTTGTGGGTGGTTCCCATGCCAACAGAGATGACAATCCAGTTTAACCACCACATCCCACCCTTTGTCAACTTGATACCCAAACATGTCTCCTTGAACCATATATTAATCTCCATGTTCATAATTCTGCTTAACATGATACAACTATCCTGTGTACACTCAGAATACTATAACACCTTCCCCCAAATCTCAACAGTCCAAGTACTGCCAAAAAGTTCAAGTCAAAGTCTCTACAGAAACTCAAGGTAAACTCTAAGTTGTGAACACCTGTTAAAATAAAAAACAAGTTACATAATCTTAAGGTACAATGGCATGGGATTAACATTCCCATTCTAAAAGAGAGGAATGAGGATACAGAAAAATATAGCACCAAATCAAGACTGAAACCTAGCAAAGCACACATTAGTTCTTGTACCCACATATCTGGCATGTGGGACATAGGTGTTTCTGTGACCTTGCTGGTTGCAGACCACATGGCCTCTCTCTTGGGTTGGATCTGCTCATGGCCTGAAGCTTATTTCAAATTTCTGTCATCTCTGACTTCCTAGGGTCCCGACTGTACCTTTGGTTCAATTCCCACACGTTCACACATTGTCCTCTCAGGAGATCCTTCCCTGTCCACCCAGGCCTTCTTTTAAAATCTGGGTAGAAGCTTCCCTGGCCCAACAATGCTTACATTCTTGCAAAGTGTCTTATTAGGCAGGCTTACAAGATCAGAGGCAGGAGAATTCATGATGGCCATCTGGATACTGGAGAGTCAGAGGATCAAGTAGCTACTCAGGCCAAGAAGCTGGAGAAGGAATCAAGGGCGCAGAATCAGTCTGAGACTAAAGGCCTGGAAATGCCTTGAAGAATCCCTGGTATGAGTCTCTATTGAAAGGCTGGAGAAACTGGAATCTGATAGCCCCAGGAACTGGCAGTAGCAAAAGACATACCACTCAAGCAGAATGGAGCTTTCGAATACAGGCCAATTTCCTAACTTCTTTTTCTTGCATTCCATCCAGCTACAAGCCTATTGAATGGTGCTACTCACTATCAGGGTGGGTCTTCCCCCCTCAGTTTGCTGGTCTAAGTGTTAATCATCCTGGAAACATCCCACAGACACACCCAGAAGTGTATGTTACTAATCCTCTAGGTGTTCCTTACTCAAGGCAAGTAGCATATCATGATGAAGCGTCACAAAGACTTATAAATTTCTCCAGGAATCTTGAGATAGGAATTACAATCTGGCTTTATTTGCTTTGTAAAACACCTGTAACTAATGTCTCTTTGGTACTATGTGCTCTCTCATCTTTTTAATCTTTCCTCACTTTCCTTCTGTCTTTCTCAATTAACCAATTTTCTCTGCCTTTCTATCATAACGCCTCTAGCTGTGGACTCATTTTTAGTTCAAATGATGTTCACCAGTACATCAGAGTTCTAGTGCCAGATAGGGGGAAAGACACCCTGAGTTGTTTACTTGCCCAAATGTCTGCACCTGATCCACCTGCTTTAGCCATTATAAATACAGCTGTGTGTTCTACCACTGGGATGAAGGGCAATTGCAAGAGATGGAGAATTTGTGCTGACTCTATATCTCAATAAAATTCTAATACATTTCCTAATTTTCTTTCATTAAAAGAGATCAAAGCTTAAGAAGATATTTTTGAAGGCTATAATTGAGGGATACACCATTTGTATATAATAATTATTAGATAATTTTAACAAACTGCTACCTACATGTTCACTGCACAAAAATGATAAATGTAGATTGAGCCAAAGTAAAAATGAAAACAGACATAACACAAACTTCCATCATACTGGTATATAGTCCTCAAGTTATGTCTACTTAACTTGAATATGCATATTAAAATTCTTTACAAAATTGTATGTTCCCCTTGGAAAATATTTTGAATAATATTACATGTCAATCAACATGTTTCAAGAACATCATCTTTGGGCCAGTGAGATAGCTCAGTGGCCTAAACGCCTGCCTGGCAAGTGCGAGGTCCTGAGTTCGACTCCCGGTACCCACATACGAAAAAAGGGCTGGTGATATCACTCAGCGGCACGGGCGCCTGCTGGCACATGAGGTCCTGAGTTCGAAACCTGGTACCCACAAAAAAAAAAAGAAAAGAAAGAACATCATCTTTAAAAGACTATGTTATTCATCCAATCCTAAATTATTGGCTGTCTTTAGCCATTAATATTACTACTAAATTTTTGTACATACCATTAATTAATTCCTCTGAAAAAAATTTTGGAGGAATTTCTAAATATATAAGTGTATATTTCTATATTTTTAAATTGCCAGATATTCTGTGTACACATTGCTGGATTGCCAGATAGGCCGTCTTGACTAACATTCCCTCCACCATTGTAAGGAATTACTAGTTTTTGTTTGTTGGTTGATTTCAACATGATTTTTTAAATCAAATTCGAGCATATGAAAATTTAGGAAATGAACAGCCCTGGTATTACATTACTATTATTTTTATCATTATCATTATTATTATATATATTTTAGTTTTAAATACTTGGTCAAAAATTTAAAAAATTTGTTCACCATATTTTTTAATTTTTGGTTTCCCCATTTCTATAGAGTTGTTCTTTTCCTGAGGAATTCTTAACAGTTGAAGAAGAGGCATTAAATGTATATTTTAAATTTAGTGTTTTGTCCATAAACCCATCAACTCTTTAAATTGTCTTTATTATATTTACTTTGTAATTACCACAGAGGTTTAAGCTCACTGTTTTCCCATCTGAATCTCCTATTTTGTTTTAAAACAGTTTTATCACTGACAATAGTGTTCACGACACTATCAGGACTCCTATTTAATCTCTGTACTGTACCTCTGGTCAAAAGCTAAAGTATAATTTTTAAATAAATAGCCCTCAAAAGTAAGAAATCCATGAACAAAGGAATTGAATTAGCTATAAATCTTATCTACTTAAAAGTGAAGTAAATCAGACACACAAGCTTAAATATTGCATTGTTTCTCTTACATGAAAAACCCAATATAAAAATGAAGTCTAAAATGAAAGACAATAGAAAAAAAGAGAGAAAAGTTATTGTAATCCAACATGGCCAATGTATCCAGAAGTGTACTTTGATTTAGTATAATTGTCCTATGTGTTTTATATGTTTTTTGGCCTGTTAATCTGGCTGTTAATCTGTGTTTATGATAATTAACTTGATAAAAACTTATAAAATAAATTTGATGTTGTAAAAAATGGGTGTGGAGAAAAAATGAATCATATCTACTTAAGATTCAATAAACTATGCATATTAACTAATTTGATTACAAGATATGTTAGTGAAAATGGCTTAAAATATTATTTGTTCAATATATCCCATTTAAACTTAACTAGAAACTTCTAGAGGCTGAATACTTAAGGAGTAAAATGTTTATGCCAGTAAGAAATATTTGGGGCACATATGTATTCTACACAGTTCAAATATCATCAGGCACTCACAAGGAGATGAAAATTCAGTGAAGAGCTGGCCAAATTTTAAATGTAGATGTTGAAAACAAACATGAGTAAAACCAAAGTAAAATTCTATAGACCACAAATATAAAATAAGGTTATATTTAAATATAAATATGAAAATAAGCTTATATTTAAAATAATTCAAGATTAAGGGGAAACATTTAAAGCCTGTGCTATAACTAGAAGATTATTGAAAGGATGTAATTAAAATAGTCTCTCATTATTAGATTCTAATTTTTATCTTCACATTGCTTGATCTCAATTAATATAAAATTCTTTGTCCATTTCTCAAGGATATATGGCTGAAGCAGTAAGAAAAAAATCCTATGAAAAATGTTCCAGGTGTCTTAGAAAAATATCATCCTGAAACATTCTTATTCTCCTTTGTTGTATATTATCCAATTCTGTCTTTGTGGAAAACAACAAAAGAATCACACACCATAGTGTTTAAGATGTAAAATGTATTTTGTTACTACTTGAAAGAAATAATCCTGGCTTTGTATTGTCAAAAGCTCTGACTCACTTCGCACAGAGATTGAAATAGTCTAATAAAACAACCTCAGCACTTAATGACAATGAAAAGAAGTCTGGGAAGTCCCGTAGATGGTAATGGCTCAGTGGAAACAAGTGGCTGTAGAACATAGGGAACAAAGTGTGTTTCTCACCTGGGGAGGAATCTGTCTTAGTTAAGAATGTGTTCAGTTGTCTAGCATACCATCAGGAATGCTATCTTGCTCAAAATGAAAGGAAAAATTGACATGTCTTGAAATTTAAAAATATTTGTTTAAATTTTCTAGTGAGGTAAACTACTGTAATTACAGCACCAGAATTTTAAGAACATGTTTTAATAATTTTAAGAACATGTTTTAATTATAGAAAGGTGAAGTCTTTCTGAAGCAGGTATATCAAAGGCAAGCATTGTGAAGGATTTTTAGAAAAATAATGTTTATGTTTTTTTTAAATGCTGCTTTTTTTTTTTTTTGTGGGTACCAGGGGTCGACCTCAGGACCTCGTGCGCCAGCAGGCGCCCGTGCCGCTGACTGACATCACCGGCCCTTTTTTCGTATGTGGGTTCCAGGAGTCGAACTCGGGCCCTCGCGCTTGCCAGGCAGGCGCTTATGCCGCTGAGCCATCTCACCGGCCCCTTAAATGCTTCTTATACTTTACTTAGGTATAAAATTTTGAACATGATGACTTTCGTAAAGTTTCAGATATGTTTTATTTATGAAGTATACTTTCTCTGTTTTTTTTTTTTTTTACTTTATAGAGCTAAATAGCTAAATATCACTTTCAGGTATGCATAAAAAACAGAAGTTTTCAGCTGGTGAAATTTGAAAATTATTTAATTATTCCTTCTGTAATTGTTAGTTGCTTGCCAAAATTCCTGTAGCTATGGTCAGCCTCATCCAGTATCTGAGCTTATTGCATTTACTTTAAATTATAAAAGACATTTTGAAAAACGTGGACAAGCAGAGAAAAAACCAAAATTATCCTAATCTAATACTTTGCATATTTTTCTGGTTATTTTTGGTAGAAATAAACTCTAAATGATTCTGATTTAATAGGTTAGGTATCCCTCTAGCCATGGCTTTAAGTTAAAAATGTAGCAAGAAGTATAGATGTAAGACACCATTTCTTATGTATCTTCTGGATACCCTTGATTCTGTCTGTAACATGTTTTGCTGCCCTAAACATGGATTAAAATACTTTTTCTAAAGTGTTTTGATCTGGAGTAACTTTGGAGTCACATTGATTGTTTTCTTCCCGACATTACTTTGTGAAATTAGATTGGGATGCACTTTTCCCTGAAGAGCTCTACATCTACAGATGTTTCCTATTACATGAAATTATTCACAGTGTGAAGAGTCATCATGCAGAAAGCAGTGTCCTCCTTTCCTCTATTGCCATGAATGACAGAATAAAAACATATGAGTTTAAATTGAAGAAGAGAAGGAATTTGTCTTACCTGTGGGGAAGGTTTTATTATTTAAACCCATCTGTGTCAGAGTAGCATGGACCTCCTGTAGTTAATGAAAAAGAGCTGAAAGATATCCGGAGGTTACTGGATGTCAGGCACTGTCTTAAGCCCTGTGTTTGTGTTAACACATTGACTCTTTGTAACAGTCCTGTAAAACAGATATTATCCTCACTTTATAGATGGGGAAGGTGAGGTACTGAGAATTTTTCTAAAATCTCAGAGTACATATTGAAAGTTTAGATAAAATTGATTGAACTTAATTTCTCATTGGTTAGTTAAAGATTATGCTGTGGTCCTTCTCAATATGCGTCCTCATTTCCTGTATCATTTAGTGGTGATTTGCTTTATTTTCCCTGCTACCATCTGCCACTAGGCTACATTCTCATCAGGTTTCCAAGCCCAACTCAGTCAAGTCTTTAATGTCTTCACTCTAATAGCATCTAACAGCCTAGAAGTGATGATAATGGTGGATTACAGCTGCTTGGTGTTGTGTCATCTCTCACAGCACTTTTTCTTATTTTAATGTGATATATAACATCTAAAAATGTCATTCATCTCTATTTCCATTCTCATTCTGTGGATATCTTGGTTCTACATTGGAACAGAGCTTAAAAAACCTTAGTGCAAGGTTTTATGGCAAAGTAAAGTTCTAAAAAGTTTCAAGTGACTCTGAACAATGCAGAGCAAAGTGAAAAAACCCCATTAATTTTTAAATTATCTCTAAGACAGATTTCTCAAAGTAGGATACTTCATTCCCTTAATTATAACATAGAAGGTGATTTTTAATAACTGAGCCACTGGTTTCCCTCTAGATCTATTCAATCGAAATATTTAGAAATGTGGATTGCAACCTGTGTTTTGAGTAAGCATCACAGGTTAATCTTACACACTCACATATGAGAACTGATGTATTATTTAGAAAGCACACACCATTAGGAGCAGTAATGCCAGAGAGGAATTTTGGACAAGCACATCCTTCAGAACCTTTTAAGGAAATGAGTTTATACATTTTTAAGATAGTTTATTCCAGGTGCAGAAAATCAAACCAATATGGCTACCCATGGATCAAGCCATGGATAGGTTTCCTGTATAAAGTAAACTTGTATACTGCAGCTATAAGAAAAACTGTCTGCTCCTGAGATGACTTGTTTCAAAATTAGGTTCAACTGGGATCTTTCACATGGCATGTTCTCATCAAGGTGAGATTTCCCCAATGAGAGACGGATTCCTGGGCCTTAGTTTGAAATATCCTACCTGAAAATTGGCTGCTGTTTTGGTTCTTCATGGAGCTTGATGCTATCCTAACCCTAAAGGTGATGCACCTTTGAAAAAGAGGCGTGGCTGCTAAGATGATTTCCTATGCTGCTTTTTGTCACTGGGCATCCTTACAATATCCTAAAGTCATTACACTGGGCTAGTTTTCCTTTTAACTTCAAAGAGTTTAGCAAAGTATTAATATAAAAATGATTTAATGACTTCTATTTAGTACTAGCAAATTATTTTCAGTAATAGAAATTATCTTCAATAATAGAAACAAAGCAATTTTCATTTTATAAGACATGTTCAAGTCTTCAATGACTAGTTATATTTATTTCTACTTTTTTATTAGTAAAGGACAAAAACTAAAATTGGAAGCTGAACTTGTATGGATTAAAGTCTTGAAAACCAAGACTTGTATATCTCATACGGAGCATACTTACAAGAATATTTCTTTAAAATTTTAAGTTTTTTATTTTTCAGGTGAAAAATACATATGGGGTTTTAGTGTTGATGAATTGAATGTGAATGAAAAAATTATGTATTAGTGTAAATGTTTGTGGAGACCTCATCCCTTCTTATTCCTTTTTGGAGTTCTTAAATGAGTAAGTGATTAAACAAGGTAAGTGAAATTAATAAACAAATTTTTAGGTGCATGTCTGTGATCCCAGCACTCTGAGAGGCTGATGCAGGAGAATCAGAAGTGTGAGTCCAGCCTGGGCAACTCAATGACTTAGCAAGACCCTGTCTCAAAATTAAATAAAATGTTTTTAAATGGCTGATGTTGTATCTCAGTGTGAGGCTGTGGGTTCATTCTCCAGTACCTCAACAAATAAATAAATAAACAAACTCAAAGTATGTTAAGGCTATTGAATATTTAAATTGAAAATAAGAATAATGAAGTGGAAGGAAAATATTCAAGAGACATATGCTTCACTTCACTTGGATGTGCCTAAAAATTTATTTCAATTTGTTGTTCTCGATAGGAAAGAGAAAATAGCACTTCTTAAAATAGCACTTCTTAAATTTTTCTATCGCTTCCAAACGTAAGACTGATTTTCACATTTAAACTTGGGATTTATATTTACATACCTGTTAATGTACATGTACCTTGCTGTTGAACTAGAATATGGAAAATTGTGTTTCATAATTGAGGTTACTATGTTCACAGAATAATTTAGCACCAAAGTCCTAATAAAATTTATTGTTAAATCTTTACTAATCCAAAATGCATGGCAATGTTCAAGTGCAGTACTGTATGCTTGGAATACAATTAAAATCAAAGCTCATGAGACTCATAGGCAAATCAAGGTAATGTAGTCTGTGTCTTTCTCAAATTATCAGCTTTCTCTTCATTCTTTTTTTTTCCTTACCACTAACTACAATTTTGAAGATCTGTTCGTAATATCTATCATTCTTTCCCAGGTCCTGTGTGGTAGTGTTATGGGGAAACATTCCCTGATAGTGGGTCTAATATGTTTTCATTGTTCCCTATCTCCTAACGTCATAATCACAAGACAGCTGTTCTCCACTGACATACCTATTCTTCACCCATACACCTGCTCTTAGCTTGTCCCCATGTCTGTGCTTCTTGCTATCTCAGTCATTTTTCTATTTTTCCACCATTACTTCTACCACTGCTGTATTCCAACATGTAGAGATATAGCTTCTGTTAAGTCAGCACCCACCCATTCTGCCTTTACTTCCACTGTTTCAACTCTGCCACACAGAATATCAGTCTCTTCTGCCTTTTCCTTCTCTTTTCAAATGTTTTCTACTATTTTTTCCATTATTTCCATTTTACTGAGATCATTCAAATTAAAAAGTGACCAGAAGAATATAAACTCGCATCAACTTATATTTTATCCCTCTTTGACAATGTTGTAGACCTGTCTACTTTGGCACAGTCATATTATTCTTGTTTCTCCATTTATCAATTTGTGTGCTCTTAAAATTTCTTCTTTGCTGTTTCCTCCACTGACTTCTTCTGAGGTGATTATGATCATATCTGGAAGACCTATTTATTTCCTTGGGATACTAATCGTCAGATCTCCTCATATTTTGTATTCAGATACCTCCTAATACATTACATCACTCTGACCTCTCGTTCTGAAATTCCCATTTAGAGCCTCCAGTAAAAATTAATGTTCCACCCTAAATTCAGCTGAAAAAGCAGAACACTCACTTTCATTGTCCATGCTCCCATGCTGCTTGCCTTTTCTCCAATGCTGTAACTTCTGGACTGTTTTCAGCCATCTACAATTTTTCCTGTTAGTTTAGTTTAATCCATTCGTTTGTCCTTAATTTCCACATTCCTTGTGTGTACCCCAATTATAAGGTACTTAGTCTCATTCAATAAAAATTTATTAACATTTGACAGCAATTGTTTTGAATAATGCAGATAAAAGATGAACATGACATGTTTCTGCTGTCAGTAAGTTCTTCAAACAGTGGGGAAGGCAGTAGAGCTTTAAACTCTTTTTTTTTTTTTTTCTGTGGATACCGGGGGTCGACCTCAGGACCTCACGCGCCAGTGGGCGCCCGTGCCCCTGAGCGATATCACCGGCCCTTTTCTTGTATGTGGGTTCCGGGAGTCGAACTCAGGCCCTCGCGTTTGCCAGGCAGGCGCTTACGCCGCTGAGCCATCTCACCAGCCTTTAAACATTTTTTTGAGGGAGGAAAGATTCAATTTATGTTTAAGGTCTGTTATCATTTATATTTAGATGGCCCCCTAAACTCTCATGCCCTCATAGGTGGGGCTTTTCAGAGTTGGCTGGATCTAGGGTATGACGCTGGGATTAAGGGTGCCCCACCTTGGGTGTGGTGGCACCTCCCAAAGGGCAGGTAGCCTGCATGAAATGTAAAGATAGGCTTGCTTGCTTGCTGCTGTTGGTTTGCTACTTCACTGCTTGCTGCCTTCTGCCTGCCCTGCAATGCCATGGACTGTTTCTCCTCTGCAGTGCCCCTTTGCCATGCTACCCTGCCTTGGAGCCAGCTGACTATGATGGACTGAAACCTCTACAATCTATGAGCTAAATAAACTTTTCCTCCTTTAACTTGTGGATGTTGGGTATTTTGTTTCAGCAACAAGAAAAGTAACTAAGACAAGGACATAGATATATTTATCCTGATTGGAATTTATACAATGTCTACACAAATATATTGAAATATCACATGGATTACATATGATTATATGTATAAGTTTAAAATATCAGTTTACAAAACAAACCAAAATAAAACAAAAATCATTCGAGGTACTTCTCTGTTTAGGTGAAGATTGTAAGTCTGCTTGGGGAAGATTTTACTTGCCCTAGAAAGAATAATTTCAGAAACCTGTATTGGTGATACTGATGTAACATAAATAGTAACTCATTGTTCTGGGGAAAAGCGATAATAATGGCTTAAATTCATTGCCCTTTCCTGATATCCCAGATTTCAGAGAATAGGCCATGTGAGAGGAGGTGAGAAATTATGATTAGGAGCCATGTGTTACCTGGATGCAAAATGATCAAGATATCAACGCTGTATTTTGTATGTTCAATGTTAGTAGAAGTGCTTTGATTGATTGATATAATTTCCAGTAGAGGCTTCTGGGCAGGAAAAGACATAGAGAAACCAGCCATCTGAGTTTGCCTAAAACTAAGGGGTTTCCAGGATGCAGAATATTCAGTACCAGCACTAAGAAGTTCTTGAGCAAACCAGAATGAAATGATAACACTGTCATGGATGCTTGCTGGGGCAAGGGCAAGTCTAGATTATTGATCTAAGTTCATTGCTGTGGCCTACAAGTTCAACTCCTTTCAGCAGTCTAGACAGGTAACCTAAATATGTATAACTGCTTGTTATAAAATACAAGGAAATGATGTGATCTATGGAAAGCACAGACCTGCTGTTTTAGTTTGTGAGGACTGCCTTACCAAAGTACCATAAACTGGGTGACTTACACAACAAACATTTATTGTCACAGGGTTGTAGAGACTATATGTGAAAAATTGAGGTGTCAAGAAGGTTGGTTTTTCCTTTTTTTTCTGAGCAGTATAAGGAAGAATCTTTTAGGTCTCTCTTCATGTCTTGGAGATAGCTATCTTCCTTCTGTATTTCTTCATATCATCTTCACTTTATACTTATCTCTGTGTCCAAATATTTCCTTTTATGAGGATACCAGTTTCTGCATTAGGGCACAAACTACTGTTTTAAATTCAACTTAATTACCTCTGTAAAGACAGTGTCTCCAATTAAGGTATCATTCTGGGAACTTATACTACTTAAACTTCCAACAAATTTTGAAAGACCCAATTCAGCACTTGCCATTCATATTAAATCATATTTAAGTCCTATGGCAAATAAAAACATTCTGCACCTTGTGTGATCAATGGTTTCTTATTACTGGTCAGATTATTGTTGAGGAAGGCTGATTCTAGTCCATTAGTGGCTGCAACAAAATGCAGTCTTGGACAAAGCCCACTTAAGGTGTAATTATATACTTTGAAAACAATGACCCAGTGTGGAAGAACAATCTTTAGCTGTCACTTTTAGTTGTAAGCTTTTGAGCCCAGAATTCCCTTAAGAATAGTAACTTAGAGCTAAAAAAAAAAGTATATGTGTCATCACACTGGTGAGCAAGGATGTGTTAGCCAAACAATAGGGTTTTCTTTTTTGTTTTGTTTTGTTTTTTGGTAAGGGAAGTTGAACTCACGTCCCCGTGCTTACCAGGCAGGCTCTGTGCCACTGAGCTGTATCCCCCACCCAGGGATTGTTCTTAAAAGCAGTAGCATAAAAACTTAACAGAAGCAATAGCGGGAGAAAATCAACATCATGTATAGAGGAAATAAAGAAATCATTTGTTCTTCCAATAATTTTTCAGTCTGGCATTTGTTGCAGGAATGGATCCTCTATTAGTTTCTACTTCTATTTTAGAAGTTTCCGTAAGTTCAGCAGCTTAAAACAATACTCATTTATTACCTCACAGTTCAATATGGCAGATGTATAGGTATAGTATGATTGGACTTTCTGATCAGTGTCTTAAAAGCTTAAAATCAAGATGTTGGGTAGGGTGAAATTTTTATCTGGAAGATTTGGGGGGAAATATATTCTCCTAGTAGAAACCTAAACATCAATTAATTGATAACCTTAATTACACCTGAAAAATTCCCTTTGATATGCAGTGGGGCGTATTCATAAGCATGATATTTCACTATACCCACAGTCCCTGAAATTAGGGAAATAAACTTCTTGGAGGGGGGTTAGAATACTAGCTCCAGTAGAACCTTTGGAATGAGCACATCGCAGATTTTTGGATAATTTGGGGAAATAGAGGCTCAAAGACAGAGATAAAGGGTTTGTCAATATAAACATTATATTGGTCAGCTGGGACAAAATATCTGCAACTTAAAGGAGAAGTGGTATATTTTAGCTCACATTTACAGGGGTTTTAGCTCATGGTCAGCTGATGTTTCAGGGCAGAAACATCATGGTGGAAGGGCATGGCAGAGGAAAGCTGCTTAACTTCCAGGTCTAGGAAACAGCAGAAAAGCAAAGAGAAAGAGAAAGAGCTTGGTGATCATTATAGTCCCCAAGGTCATATCCTCATGAACCAATTCCTCCACCTAGGCTCTACCTCCTAATAACCCATTCTACTATGAGCACATCAGTAGGTTAAGCTACTGATGAGGTTAGCACCCTCACCATCTGGTCACCTCTCCAGGAGTCTTTTAATCCAGTCTTATTGACAATAAAGACTAACAAGTACAAATATGTAGGTGCTTGAGTGATTAATTTCAAGACTGAAGATAACTTAATCCACTAATTCATTAATTCATTATCCATTTGGTACAAGACTTCTGCTTGGTACTAGAGATTGATTATGGAGCAAAATGTTAGACAAAGAAGTAGGTTGCACATTCACTTAAGTCTTGTCCATTGGCAAGACTTTGGGTTTTTGTTATCAAGGTGGATCTTTGGAGAGATTAGTGCGTAGAATGCCATGGTCCAACTTATATTTTAAAAGGACACAAACTGGACTTCCTCCCCTAGAAAGATAAAGCAGATATACTTTTCCTCCTGCTGAATGCAACTTAAAGAATCCTAGAAGTTATGTAAAAAACAAACAAGAAGACTCTGAAAGATGGAGAGATAATTGATTATATAGGTTGGGACATGGTGGTGAACTTTGTGGGATTCATATTTGTCTCATACATCTAAAAGTTAAAGAAGTTAGCAACATGAATATGCCAACAGGCACAAACAAAACAGCCCCATTGAAGTCTCCTTTCTCTAGCCAAAGGACAAGGAAAGGGGTATCCTAACAGATAGAAAACTGTTACACAAATTCTACAAACCCCATAGCAAAAAACATGGTGCCATCTCATCACCTCCCACAGCATTCTAGGCTGAAAGGCCTAAACTTTCAACTTGTCCAGTTTGCAGCAAAATGTTCTGACATCTCTTCAGAGATAGTGCCAGAGAAGGCCAGGTAGGGAGCAAGTACTTTCTGGGAGGATCGAAGCTCCTGGACTATAGTGCCAGTTGAGGCCATATTGGTAGCACAGATTCTACCCCAGCTAGCAGTAAATAGGCAATTTTACGTTTCACTGCTGGAGAGGTGTCAGAGGAGGTGTACTGGACAATAATAACTTTGCACTGCTCTTTGATATTAGAGTTATTTCTCTCATGGTGTCAGTGGAGACCATGATTAGCAGTTGACAATGCTTTCCTACCACTCCCAGGGAGACATAGTTACCAAATAGTATCCTTCAGAACAGCACATCGATTCCTTACACTGATAGTATCATGTTGATTGAACAGGCTGAGCATGAAGGGGCTGGTATATTTTAAGCCTTAGTAATACATACTCTTTATAGAGAGTAAAAGGTAAGTTCTATAAAGATTAAAAACCCCGACACATAGAATGTTTAGAGATAGGTCCTGTTGTTTCTTGCTACATAGAAGTTCAATAATATGCATCCATAAGTCTTGACGCCAAGGGATGGAAGAAGAATTGGCCGCACTTACTAATATTCACAGTGAAGGCTGGGGTACTTTGTGTCTGCTGTCTCTACAATGCTGGGCTCTGCAAGGTCAGGGATCTGGGTCCCCAAAGGATACTTTTTATAGGAAAGGCAACAAAGGTCCCACTGAAGTGTAACCTCGGCGACCACCTGAGCAGTTTGGATGTCTTTTGGATAAGTAGGAGAGAAGAGTAGTCAATATCTTCACAAGGATAACTTTTAATAATGGTAAGGAGGAAGTAAGAGCTGCAGTTAAACAATAGAGGAAGGTAGATTAATGGAGGGATTCAGGTGATTCATTTGGATGCCTCTTGACTAATTGCACTATGAATGGACAAGTGGAGCAACTCATGCCTGAAAAGTATATGATGTCTGTTGGTTTAAACCACTTAGTTTGAACAAAGGTTTGGATCACACTACCAAGTAAGATAAGAAGTCCTGTCAAGATGATAGCTAATAGTGAAAAGAATTTATAATACTTAGCATTAGGTAATTTATAGTCCATTTTTGCTTCCTCCATTTTTGATTTTTATTAAGCAATACTGTCTCAGTTACTTTTCTCATTGCTAAGACAAAATACCCAATACCCAAAGTTAAATGATGAAAGGTTTATTTTGGCTCAAATTTTGTAGAGGTTTCAGTCCATAGTCAGCTGGCTCTAAGGCAGGTTGGCATGGCAGAGGGCCATCAAGGAGGAAAAACAGTCCATGAATGCCAACATATTTATTTTGACTCAATTTCAGTTGGCTGGAACCATCTTTAGTTCCAAATTTCAGGCAAGCAATGAAACCCAGAACCGCTTCAATCTACCACTTCAATCAATACATTAAGTAAAGAATTTTTGGTTAACTCCACAATATCAACACATTTACCTTGAATTACCTTTCTAAAGATTCAAACCCTTAGAATTAATTCATTAGAGTAAAACTCTCAGGTTTTAGTTAATGTGTATTGGCAAAATCTTGGGATTAGTGTGTATTCTATCTCCCAAGTCACATTTTTTGCTTAACTTCTGGGATCTTAATATAGTTATAGGCCAAGAATAATAAAAAGAGGAAGATTGGAGGACAAGAAATTAAGAGTTTCCTGAAAGGCAACCCTTATGGAAAGGTCATTACAGTTTCTTCAGGCAAGAGGAGCATACTCTCCCCAAACAGTAAGAATGGGCAGCTTCTGTGGCAAAGAAGACAGTAAAATTTGAAGATTCTGACTTCTCTGGAACATACCCAAATGCTCTCATTACAATGAGAATGGTTTGCATTTTTTTTTTCAAATTAACTCTGTAATTTAAAAGAGCCTGTGTCTGTGAATTCTATGTACATTTAATTTAGCCACCTGCAGGTTTGAACTTCGGTGTTTTTTTTTTTTAAATCTCAATTGTTTAGGTATTGGGCATAATGTAGCAGGAAATGACCCCCCCTCGGGCAACCAGTACACTTCAGTTGCCCAGGTAACAGTTCCTGTTCCAGTTTTGGTTGCTTCTGTCTCTTAGAAACGGCTGGTCACTGTGATGCACAGCTGGTCACTATGACACATTTTGTAAGAACCCATCCCCAATTGAGAAGCCATTCTGCCTCCGTACTTCTTGTTTGCTTATCCCATACAAGCCCTAGACCACCAGAGATCAGGGCCTGATCTTTTGGGAATGATCCCAGTCAATGCGTGTCGATGTAAATACATCTGCCTCCAAATCCTGTGTGTCATTTCAGTGTTTCTGTTTGCCATTGCAATAATAATGGGAGTTTAAAGATCTAAGATCATAATTTTCCTTTGTCTAGCTTTTTTCATTCTTTTTTAAAATGTACAAATGATACTCAACTTCACTGTGGTTCAAAAATATACCCATACTACTGTTTTTACCTTCAATACAATATCAAACAAATTATATGACATACTCAGTACATTAATATAAAGCAGGCTTTGTGTTGGACCATTGTGCCCAATTGTATGCTAATGTTAGTGTTCTGAGATATTTAAGATAGGCTACAGAAAACTTGACGTTTGGTAGGTTAGGTTTGTTAAATACATTTTTGACTTAATGATATTTTCAAATTATGCTAGGTTTATCAGGGTGTAAGTCCATTGTAAGTCCAGAAGCAAATGTACTTAGAAACAAAAAACCAACTCTATGGTGTTTTTTTTTTGTGGGTACTGGGAGTCGAACTCAGGACCTCGCGCTTGCCAGGCAGGTGCTTATGCCGCTGAGCTATCTCACCGGCCCCCCTATGGTGTTTTTACTATTTATTTTCATTTTAAAAATTTGACCTTCCATTAACATTTGAGTCCATATGAAAAAAGTGACCTTATTGCGCACCTGATCAAAATCACACAGAATGGGTGAGGAGTGAATTATTTCATGAAAACCAAGGTAACTATCGATGTGAAAGAGTAGGAATGAAAGCAAGAACTAATATTCAGTTGCCCTGCTCGTGGTGAGTCCTTTTTCTCCAAAGATGAATATAAAATGTGCTATTATTATTTACTTGTTAAGATCTTTCTCTGAGTATAAGATTAGTATGGAGCAGGCCAGAGGCTAAGACATAGGAAATAGATGTAAGGACAGGGATAAGGAGATAAGGTGCTTGAATGAGAAGTTTGGGAAGTGAAGCCATCGAGAAGATGAGATTGCAGAACAACTAGGTTGGAAGCGGGGAGAGAGGCTGTACTTACTCTGAAATGTTGTTTAACGCTATACCTAGTAATTAAGCTGATTTTCTCAAGTCCAGGATTAATTTTTAACTACAGCTAGAAATAATTCTTCACATTTAAAAAATATTCTGTGAATTGAAAACAGAAATGGTTTTAGGTCATATATGTTTAAATAAAACTTTTTCTGTCCTGAAATAAAAGTGAATTATTACATTTTGATGCTATTTGAGTAATAGGAATCATGTTACTCTGTTTTGTTAATTATTGTTTTTACTCTACTTCCATTTTTTTTTTTGTGTGTGGGTACCGGGGGGTCGACCTCAGGACCTCGCGCGCCAGCAGGCGCCCATGCCGCTGAGCGATATCACCGGCCCTTTTTCGTATGTGGGTTCCGGGAGTCGAACTCGGGCCCTCGCGCTTGCCAGGCAGGCGCTTAAGCCGCTGAGCCATCTCACTGGCCCTCTACTTCCATTTTTATGTTGGAATGGGATGTATGTGAATTTCTGAAAGGATCCCACTAAGCTTTCCACTTATCACAGATCACATTTCCTGGATATTGAGTTCTGAAGTTATTTTCTAATTGATAGTATCTTGCTGAATATGGTTTAAGTCGTATCTAGGACAGCTTGCGGGACTTCTTACAATACAAGATGTATGACTTTGGGGGACTCCTACAAAGTGTGGCAGCTTTGGCAAATGCTCATAAAGCCTCCTGCCACTCCCCAAACCTTGAACATTTGCTCTGAAATCTCAGGAAGAGCTTTCTTGATTACTGAGTAGACTTAAATTGGATGAGGGAGGTAGGAGAAGCATCTGGCTTTAACTCCTGTTTTTCTGAACTTCTACCAGAGGGATTTTTATAATGACTCTTTTTAACCTCACTTTCATTTGTCAGTGTCAACCTCTTCTGTGGGAGTCTTAAATTTACATTCTGTGACCTGCTGGTCTTTAAGCAGAGCTAAAAATATAAGACTACTTTTCTAGGTTTCAGTGTCAGTTAGGGTCTTTAAGAAATAAATACTAAACACATGCTCTTAACTGCTCAGATTCCCAGCTTGCTTAATCAGACTCACCCCAATGAACTCAGTCTCCCTGTGCAGTTATTTTAAAAGAATATTGCCATTAAAACTGTCTCTGAATCTTAAAGCCACATTTTATATTGTCGACAACTTGAACATCATAAACGCAAGAGCTTTGTATTTAATTTTTTATGCAGTAGAAAAATAAGGTGTCATAACATACTGTAATGACTAAATTATACTAAATATAATTTCATCTTTTCTGTGGATTGAGAACTTCCTCAGAGCTTTAAACAGACTATTTATCCATCAAAATCCATCCTCTTCTTTATTCCATAATAATGGAATTTTCAGTGAATCAAATGATAACCAGCCCTCATCTTGTAATGTGTTCATATAAGTTAGTCCTCACCAAGATGTACCATTTAAAAGAAATGTTTTGGTCTCTTCTTTCTTACTGCTACACAGGGCATAGATAGGGTACTGAGATAACTTTGAATCTGTAGCTGCTTTATGGATGTAAGAGGGAAAAATGAGAACTTTTTGGACTACTTGCAATATGACTATTATAGGAGAAAAAAATCAGCTGGGTGTGGTGGCTCAAGCCTGTAATCTCAGGACTCGGGAGGCTGAGGCAGGAGGATTGCCATGAGCTTGAGGCCAGCCTGGACTATGTAATGAGTTCAAGGTCAGCCTGGACTACACAGCAAGATCCTGTCTCCAAAAACTAAAAACAAACAAACAAACAAACAAAAAATCAACTTCTATCATACTGCTATCACGTGTCCTTGGAAGGGTCATATGATAAAGTTTAATTTCCAGTGTAGAGCTATTGAGAGGTGGTGGAAATTGTAAGGCCTGAGACCTAGTGAGCTATTTTCTGGTCATTGTGTGCCTTTGAAGGGGAAAGTGGAACACTAATGCCTCCTCTTACCCTTTCTTCTTTCCTTCCTAGCCATGAGGAATAGTTTTGCTCCATCATGTACTCCCCACCACCATGTGCTGCCTTCCCACAGGCTCATGAGTAAGGGAACCAACTGGCCATGAACTGAAACCTCCAAAATTGTGAGCCAGAATAAAATGTTCCTCTTTATATTTTGATTTAGCTCAGGTATTTGTTTAGTATTATTCTTTTTTCTTTTTTATGTTTCTTTTTATTCTTTATCTCATGCAGTTGTTGAAGTAATGGGAAGCTAACACACATGCCCGAGTCATTTTTAAATTTAGTTATGACTAATAGCATCTGAGTCTATATTATAAATAAATCTGGTTTTATACATACAAATAACTTTTCTTTAGTATGGAATGTTATAGAGAAACACAAAATATAGTTTCAGTAGATAGGAAGAAAATGGCCTCTGATGGAATTGCCATTTTTCTGTGTGTTACTCATGGCAAAAACAACCACAGATATGAATGTGTCTAAGGTGTATAATTTCTTCATATACTTTTCCAAAACCTCTTCATTCTTTAACCTTTATGATACTTGCTATAGACATATCTACTTTTAATTCTTTTATTCAACATTTCTTAAATTGACTTTACAAAACTCATTCACATAGAAACTGATGTGACTTGGATAGAGCAGATAGTACTTATAAAAATTAATGCATTGAAAACACACAAAACATTAAATCATAGCAAAATTCCATTTCTTGTCAAAACCCCTGTACCTGAAGCCTTATCTCTACTTATTTAAAGGGCTCAGTTTAATTTAAAGGGACATTTAATACATACTAGCAAGAAGTTGAGATTTTCTTTTTGATGTAATCAATTGACAGATAACTGAAAGGGAAAAAATCTTTGTCTCTGTGAGTCTGATTAAGCAAGCTGGGAATCTGAGCAGTTAAGAGCATGTGTTCTATTTGGTGCTTCACAAAACCTACAGTCAATCAGGAATTCTCACTATGCATTTCAGAAAGTGCTGTTCCTTGATTCTTTTTTCTATAAATAAGAGATAGTAATGATCAGAAGGAATGTTGGGATTAGGGTAGTGTTATAGTTTGTGTCTACATGTCCCCCCAAAGCCTCATGCAATTTTATGTGGGTACTGGGAGTTGACTTCAGGACCTCGTGCTTGCCAGCAGGCGCTTGTGCTGCTGAGTGATATCACTGACTCTTTTCTGTATGTGAGTACCGGAAGTCGAACTCAGGACCTCGCACTTGCCAGACAGGCACTTATGTCGCTGAGCCATCTCATCAGCCCCTCATGCAGTTTTAGAGGGGCTTTTACAGAGGTTGCTGAATCTAGAGTGTGTGACTGTGATTCATGGTTCAATGCTAGGATGAATTTTTGCTTTGGGATTAAGGTTGGGTGATTGCTGGCTCAGGCCATTGATTGGATTGGGGCCACCATCATCTTAGTAGACTGGACACAATATAAGGGGCAGAAAGAGACTTGTCTCCTCTCTCTTTGTTGTTTGCTTCTGGTGTTTTCCGCTGCCATGAATGGTTGCCCCTCTGCCATGAGGCACCCTGCCTTGGAGCCAGCCGATTATGGACTGAAACCCCTACAAACTGTGAGCTAAATAATCCTTTTCCCCTTTAACTTTGAGTGTCATGTATTTTTTCTCAGCAACGAGGAAAGTAACTAAGACAGGTAGAATATCAACCATGTCCCACTGCTAGTGGGTAGTACATCGCTCTGTTCTATGGAATGATCGTTCTGAAAATACATGGGAAGATAGCTTACTACCTCAGTGGGAACAATCCTTGTTACCTCTTAAATTTTCTCGAATTTTTGCTTTTGAACTAGACATTAAATAATTTTAAAAAGTAACTTCCACTAACAAACTTATGATACTCAAAATAAAATCACATAATTGTAGTATGAGGCTCAAATAAGTGTCAGGAGCAATGTGGTTAAGCTTGAATGGACATTTAACCCTGGACATGAAAATAATAAGCATATAAAGAACAAGATGAAAAGAGAGTGGATCATTTTATAAGCAAATACAGATTTGTTTAATTTGAATGGTTTCTGATTACAGAGCATTTCCTAAACCTTTGATTAATTCTTGTTTAGAAAGTGAGAACACAATGATGTATTTCTGCTGAAAAGATGTGTAAATGTGCTGCCTACAAAAGCGAAGGCATAAGAGTGCTGTCTTTAAAAAAGATAATGTTGTGGGCAGTTCTTATAGGAGCTTCTCAGTAGGGGTTCTCTTACATACTGGGTTATCAAGAAAGGGTTCATAGTTTTATTGCTATAGATTTATCATTAGCATGTTTTGAGTGTTTTAACATTGTAGTACATCTTTTGAATATTTCTAATTGTAATTGAAAGTTTCATATTTAGAAAAGGTCTTTTCTTCATAGTGTTTACCAATAAGTGGGAGTTTCATTTGTTCAAGTTTTCTGTTCAGCATTTGATATTATGCATCCCCTAAACAGGAAACTCAAAATATTTCCTTCCCTGTTGTCATTCTAAAATTCATCTGGAGGAGATGTTCCAAAACTAATGCAATTTGATTTGATGAAATCTATCAGATGAAAGGTGATCTTTTTAAAACTGAAACAGACCTGGAGATAACCAAAGGCATGCTTTACCTGACCGATCCACCTGGAGCCCATGCAATATACAACTGCCTTCCTGGTACACATAGCAAGCAGGAAGGAGAGTCTTGCCCTTTCCATGTCCTGCTTTAAGATCAATCTCTTCTCTTCAGCTTAAAATTTTAAGACTAAAAATATACAACTATCTTTTAATAAAAGAATCTAACATCTGGGCCAGGGATGTAGCTCATAGGTACAGCAACTGCCTGGCAAGTGTGAGGTTGTGAGTTCAATTCCTGGTACCAAAAAAAAAAAAAATCTAATATTTATTTAGGCATTTTTCTAACATGAAAAATATTGAGACTAAGAAAGTTTTAAAAATTTGTTCGAGATTATTGATTTACATAATCATTAAACCAGGATTCTAAAATAAGTTCCCTAATTCATGGTCCAGCTAATTCATATTTACAGGTCATTAGAAATAGATGTATTCTAAAGTATGTCAGGATAATTATGAGGCATAAAGTTCATGGAATTACTTCCTGATCATAGGCAAACGAATACATATTGTAGATTAAAAATGACTCCAGGGCCGGTGAGATGGCTCAGTGGCTTAAGCGCCTGCCTGGCAAGCGCGAGGGCCTGAGTTCGACTCCCGGAGCCCACATACGAAAAAGGGGCCGGTGATATCGCTCAGCGGCACGGGCGCCTGTTGGCGCGCGAGGTCCTGAGGTCGACCCCCCGGTACCCACAAAAAAAAAAAAAAATGACTCCAATTTCATAGATATTTTTTCCCCTTGATTTGGGTCAGTACTCTGTAAGTGCCTTGACCAATACACAGCAGCAAAGAAGGCTTCTAAGATTATGTCGTAAAAATTCTGGAAGCTTCCCATGGTGTTTGGGAACACTCCCTATGGAAACTCTAAGTCTGTGTGCCAGTTAATCTAAATTGTCGGCTTGATTGGATTAAGAGATTTCTGGATGGGTCTTTGGATCATGGAGGTGAGATACTCATCACTGGACTAATCTACTTATGTTTATAGTTGAATATGCTGCTAAGGGGTGAGCCTGCAGCTGGAGGTAAGTCACTGAAACATGACTTCGGAAAGTGTAGCTTTTGCTGGCACTGTTCCCCTGCTCTGCTTCCTGGCCACCATGAACTAACAAGCTTTGATCTGCCATGCCCTTTCACCATAAGGTTTCTGCCATGAAGCCAGCCAATGGTGGACTGAAATCTCTGAAACCATGAGCCAAATTAAATATATCTTCCCTTAGGTTGTGAGAGTTGTGTATTTTGTCCCAGCAATGGAAAAGTTGACCAATACAGGAAGTGGGTACCAGAGAATTGGTGGTTATTGCTGTAATTATGCCTAACCATTTGATTCAGGAGGAGATTGGAAAGGTCTAGAGATGTGAGTTACAGATGCTCTAGAATGCTGTAAGGAGAGCCTTGGTCAGGGCTCAGAAGACCATAATGCTGATAGGAATTTAGAGAGTAAATGTCAGACTCATGAGCTTTCAGTTAGAAATGAGGACTCTCCTTCAGGAATTGGACAAGAGGCCATTTATGTTACATTCTAGAAAAGAATTTGTCTACATTTTGTCCATGTCCTGATATTTTGCTGGAGCCTGAATTTAAGGGTATCAGACTAATTTGTCTGGTGGTAGAAATTTCAAGGCAGCCCAACGTTCATGTGGTGGCATGGGTACTGCTTACTACTTTTAGGCAGATCTACAAAGAGAATTAGAAGCAAAAGACAGAAAAGAAAGATTTTTAAAAATTTAAATTTTGACCTGAAAGAACGATATGTAAAATTGGGGCCAAAGTAGGTATGGCTGCTGAAGACTTTAGCGCCATTAAAAAGAAACTTCGAACAAGGACGAAGTTTCTTTCTGGTGCCTTGAGACCATCCCAGGAATCAGTAAGACCCCACCCATTGCAAGCTCAAAGATGTAAAATTGTAAACCTTTTATTTCAGAAAAGAGCCCTGGACCCCCTGCTTGAGAAGGGTTGCCTAGAGAACTGTTTTCCTGGGATTCATTTCACTCTGCTCAGTTATTAAGGGACTCAGAGGCTGCTGCAGCTAGGGTCCAAGGGGGCCTGGTTAATGCTGCCATTGATTGCAGACCTTGGTGTTGTCCATGTGATGCTGGTTTTTTTTGCAGACAGAATATAAGAGTTGTAGTGTCATGGAGGCTTCCACCAAGATTTCAAAGAATGGCTTGAGAAACCAGACAATGTTCCCCTGAGAGGAAGATGCATAAAGCTGGGGGAATGAAGCTGAAGAAGCAGTGGAGACCCCAGGAAGTCAAACATGCCAGGAACAGGGAATAAAATCAGCTGCATGCAGCAAGTGGAGTGAAGTCAAGAGAGAGGCCATGTGGGCTACAATTAGCAAGACCATAAGGGCGAGGCCACTTGAGCCCTCTGGAACTTACATCTTACCACCATATGCTATAGATGTGGGACCTGAAGCTACAGGACTTAATATTTGTCCTACTGAGGTTTGGTTTTCCTTTGGTCCTATTCTTTTCTAACTCTCTATTCCTCCCTTTTGGAATGGGAATATTTACCCTGTGCCATTGTATATTAGGATACGTAACCTGCTTTTTGAATTTTAAGGGGGTTCACAGCTAAGAGTCTGTCTTGATTCTCAGAGGAGTCTTTGATTTGAACTTTAGATCAGGGCTACAACAGTTGAGACTTTGGAGAAGGGATAGTGCATTTTTCATTCTACACAGGATAGTTACATCCTATTAGGCAGAATTATTAACTTGTTCTTACGTTCACTTGGAGATTAAATATGGTCTATGGAGATGTGATTAAGTGCCAAATTAAGAAGGGGTTGGCTTATGCTAGTTAATCGTAATTGTCAACTTCACTGGATTAAAGTTGACTGGATCATGGGTGCTACATTCATGAGTGGATTAATCCACCGATCTTGATAGCTGAATGTGCTGTTATGAAGTGGGACCCAGTTAGAGGTGGGTCACTGAGGAGTATGCCTTTAGAGAGTATATCTCTTCTCTGGCACTATTACCCTGCTCTGCTTCCTATATATCATGAAGTAAATAGCTTTGGTCTGTCACACTCTTCTGCAATGATGTTTTTGCCTTGGAGCCAGCCAACCATGGACTGAAATCTCTGAAACCAAAACCACGAGCCAAATGAAATCTCTCCTCAAATTGTGGGTATCGGGTATTTTGTCCTAGTGACAAACGAAATAAAACTGACCAATAAAATCTCCATTTAAGTAGTTTAGCTAGCTAGGGCCTGTCAACTAGAATATTCATATGTGGAACCTCCAGTCAACTGTTCTAGCAAAGCCCGCTTTCTAGCTGTCCATGCCAACGTGTCAGACATGTGAGTGAAGCCATTTTCGAATCCCCAAAGCAGCTAATTTAGTCACTGAAAAACCACAAATTGTCTGCTTGTGTTTAATGTGGAGAGTTTTATCAGACAGTCTTAATGTAAGACTTAGTGTAAGGTGGTTCAGTTCTTTATGGAAGCATGTCTTAGTTACTTTTCTCATTGCTGAGCAAAATACCTGAGAGCCACAAATTAAAGGAAGAAAGGTTTACTTTAGCTCACAGTCCTAAGAGGTTTCAGTCCATAGTCAGCTGGCTCCAAGGCAGAGCAGCAAGGCAGAGGAGCATCGCAGAAGGCAGCAAAGAGCAGGCAGCAGCAGCTAACCTACCTCCTTTCTGTCCCTTTATATTACATCCAGGCTACAAGTCTACTGATTAGTGGGTGGGGCTTCCATTACCCACACCCAGAAATATGCTCATTCCAATCAGTGAGCTAATTTAGTACCACACACCCATAATCCCAGTATTACATTCCTTAGATCTAGCCATCTCGGAAAAGCCCCACTATGAACACATGAGGCTTTGGGGGAACATCTAGACACAAACCATAACACAGGCTTAATATTTTACCTAAGGCTGGTTTATCTTTGAAAACTGATAACCATGTTTTATCATCCATTCTGATGTTTGAAGTATGTGTGAGAATGGAGCATTAGCTGTCTTCTCCACAGGACTTGAATTCCAAATTCTTATTTAATATGTTGCTAATGTTTCATTCTATTCTTTGTAGAATCAATAATCTTATCCAAGGTATGCTGGTGTTTTTAAATAGCAATAATTTCAGGATTTAGACTGTTCCTCTAATTTGTAATGAACCCCTAGACAATGGCAATTTTTAGCAACATTTCCTGCCTCTGCTAAGCTTTTGAGAGCCTGAAATCATCCTACTGGCTTTTACTTTCATGGCTTTTTCTTCGGCTGCCTAGTTACCATATAAGTTTCTTTCCACATGGGTAGTATTAATGAAAATTTTGAGAATTTAGTCAGTTTCTTTTTTTGTTGTTGTTCAGTAATTCTTTTGAGTTCAAAGCTATATTCAAAAGCTGCAGAATTTTCTGTTTTTCTCTTTGGTTGCAATAGATATACCATTTAAAAATTTTTGTTCATTTAATTTGCATTTGGCAACATGAGACCCTCCAATCCAGTTTCGTATTGTCATGTTTACAAAAACCTTTTAAGTATCCCCTTTGAATAGTTCAGTTCCCCTGGAACTGATTAAGAGGAAAACACCTGAGGTAAGAAAGTGTTTAAATTTTTGACATTTAAGAAATAATAAAGAAAAAAAATTTAAAAAGAAAAATGAAATACTTAAAACTATAAGAAGGAACATATAGAAGGAACTTATAGAAGACTCAGAGACACAATCAGCAATTATTAAAGGTGTTCTTTTAAAGCAGGGAATAGTTTCAAGTGCGTGATCCCAGAGAGAGGAGAAATATCAGTGGGTTATGGGTTAAAGTCACAAAGGAACAGATGTAAACTTGACATAGTGAAGAAACTTTGTAATTAGGAATAGGCTTATTTATGGTCCTTTGTCCTTGTGTTTCTACTTGAAACTTTTTTCTTTGTGATATCCATGGAATGCATTGCATTATTTTTGCTTTTCCAGGGAGATTTTCCTATTATTATTTTTATCACACACCTATTCTCCCATTATAACATTGAACTATTAAAGCAAGCATAAACATGAGTGTGGTTTTATAATTATTTGTAGTTTTTGTTTTTCACCTATTATATTTGATTCACTTTAGTGCCTAATAAAGAGGGTTGAAAAGGAGAGGTTCAGGAATTTTGACAAATTGAGAATATATTTTTAGCACCTTTATTTGTTGTAAACCATTGAATTAGTTTACCCTATCACAATTGTGCTAGAAGTATAAATTAAGTGTACCAATAGCCTACTGTGTACCCTAAAAAATACCCAAACATATTCCCACTTCTCAAAAAATGCATTCTTCAGAAAATCTGCAAGACAATTGGACATATTACATTCACAATCTGTGGGCACATAATCCTTAAATTAAAAAAAAAAATACGGCCACATAATATGATATCATGTTAAATTGAAATAAGTGTCTGGCATTATTACAGCCCTTTTTTTTAGTGTTTCAAGAGGTTGCAAATTTCATATTTGCTTAAATTTAAAGGATTTTAACATCTGCTATAAGGACTTATGAAAAGAAACCAACTTGAATGCCTTTGTAGTCCACATCCAACCTTTATAATTAATGAATTCTTTCCTTATTTAAATAAATAACTTGCAACAATCATTTATCTGTACTAGCAGCTACGTATTAAACTGAATTATTAAAAATCATGAGTGAGCAGTATTTAAGAATTTATATATGCTATAGTAAGTTTAAATGTTAAGAACATTTTTCTAAAATAATGCTCTTAGCTATGATTTTGCTTCCTAATTGGTATGGTACTTGATAATATTGGGGAAAATAAAACGTTTATAATGGATTCTTATGCTTTTTCTTTCACTATTAAAAATAATTGAATATGTATTTAACAATCCAATTTGCACATTTTCCCATTTGTTTTATGTTCCTGTTTCTTTTATATTTCCTGCCTTCCTGCTTTGAAATAGGATGGTCAGTTTCCCTTATGATCCTCTGTTGATTCCCCACATTTTGGCTTGGTCGCTCCTTCATGCCTCGATTTCAGGTCTGATCCCCTGCAAAGGTCTCTGGTTGTTTGTAGAAATTCTCTTCCTTCTCCCACTGTCCCTTCATTCTTTCCTCATTTTTTCTTTTTTGTCCAACTCCTTCTCTCCTTTTCTTACTCCATCTTCTTTTTGGTCCTGTTTTTGTAACGGAAAGAAGAAGCAGAATAAAACCACAGATGTTTTGATGTATTTATGTGAATTTCTTCCATCTTATTTAAAAATAATTCTTCCATTTTGTTCTATGCTTTATATATATCTTGCCATTAAGGAAAGACAAACAGAGACTAGAGAAAAAAGAAGAAAAGAAGTGAAATGAATGAGCGGAGGGATAAATATGGAAAGTTGGAAGGAAGAGAAGGAAAAATTGGAATAGACTCATAAAAAAAGAAAATGTTTGTGTTTTAAGTGAGATCCAAGAGCCCTGATAAAATATAGATGGAAGAAATCAAAATGGATGTTGGTAATGATGATGTTCATCCCACCCCTGGTCTTTATAGATTTTCTTTTAGCATTTTTGTCTCTATCACATTCAGCTTTTAAAACAAATCTTTCTTCCTTCCTTCCTTTCTTTCTTTCTTTCTTTCTTTCTTTCTTTCTTTCTTTCTTTCTTTCTTTCTTTCTTTCTTTCTTTCTTTCTTTGCCATGCTGGGGATCGAACTCAGGCCAGCACTCATGCTAGGCAAGTGCTATATCACTGGGATATATCCCCAGCCTCTATTACTTTTCCTTCGTAAAGACATCATAAAGGGGGAAAACCCTCAGGACAGATTCCCTCCTCCAGAAGCTCTCTAAATCCAAGTACGCGGAACCCAAGTCTTACACATTTGTCCCTCCTGTGCCCTGCACAGAGACGGTATGCACAGCCAAGGGTGGTAGCACGTAAACTTAGTTTTCAGTCTTTTTATTTTCTTTTGTGCCTTTAAAACAAGTCTAAACTACAGATTATTAATGCTCACAGCTTTATAAGATAGAATATACTTTTTGATGTGGTTAGACATAAAATATTTCTATTCTCGCCATGAACTAAAAGTGCTTTTCTTTCTTTCTTTTTTTTTTTTTAATGTGGGTACCGGGGGTTGAACTCATGTCCTTGCACTTGCCAGCAGGCGCTTGTGCCACTGAGCAATATCACCGGCCCTTTCTTCCTTTTTATGTGGGTATGGAGAGTGGAACTCAGGACCTCACGCTTGCCAGGCAGGCACTTATGCTGCTGAGCTATCTAACCAGCCCAAAACTGCTTTTCTTAGTATAAGTCATTGTTTCTCAAATTTTCCTTGTGGTTCAGAGTTGGATAATACAGTTTAAATTAATCATCTGCCTGCTTTCCTCTTTCCCTCCCTCCCTCACTCTCTGTCCCAATTTCTTCCTGTTTTCTTCCCTTTCCTTTCATGCTTTCCCTTTCCTTCCCTTGGATGACATTCTTTGATACAATAGAGATCTTCCCAATTCCTCAGCACAAAGGAAGGAAGTGTTGTTTTCTAAAGGAGAGATTGTATCACTTCCAGGGTTCACACATCAAGACCTATTGCATATTTAAATACAAGCTGTGTTCCTTGTAAATACAAAGACCTTTGTGTGCTCTTAGAGCTGTTTAGCCAAACAATTGACTGAAATACATTTTCAAATAGAAGAGAATACTTTACTCAGACCCTGACTTTAGCTTATAGTCATTTTCTCCCTCCTGCCCACACTCCTCTTTCATACAAATGGGAAAAAGAGACTAGGAAGAATTTTCTTCTATAAAGAATACAAATATAGAAAATAATTTGTAGCACATGTCTGAAACATTAATAATGACTTATGTATGTAACTGAAGCAAATTTAAAAAGGTGAAACATGACATTTGAGTGAAGCACGGTAGCAATTTTAGGATGTGTTCTTGTATTAAGAATATTCCAGGTATAAATTGAAAAAAGCAAATTCTAGCTGGAGAATGACATCCAAACACCAGAACAGAAACTGATCTCAGCTTTCACACATAAAATATGTATATTGTAATGGAAAACAAATCTTTATCTACCCTTTTCTTCTTGCCGTCTTTGTCTCTGCAAGCTTTCATTTGTGAAATTAGTCTTTCTTCTAAGAATGAAAGAATGAACACTCTACAAAAATCTTTCACTTTTCGTATGGTTTTTCTCCTGAAATGATTGGTTGTTCAGGACCCTTAGTTTGCTGGAGATTATAGTTTCACGTAGATCCATCTGTAACCTGGGCGACAGAGTAGAGGGACTGGGCTGGGCTCTTATAGGGTGAACAATGACATTCAATGTTACACCTCCTCTTAACAAAGAGGAATCAAATTTCTGCTACTCCTGTGGTTGACATTAGCAAAGACTGTGAAGAAAACAGCCTGGAAAGTGGATTTTAATTCCACACAGATATCTTGCATCACTACTTAACCTATTATTTAAGTGACGAACTTTGAAATTTGTGCCCCTTGGTTGGGGTGGGGGGGCGAGATGAGGTAGACATTGCCAGGTAAATGTAGGAATTAGGACAAAGTAGGGGTAAAAAGTTATGGAGAAACACAGAAATTTTAGAAATCAATAAAAGTGAAGTTGGGGATTTTATTTTTCAGAAAAATCTTGTTTATGAAGAAGCAAGAGCCTAGAATGAATTGAACTATTATAGAAGGGTGATTGTGCTGTTTCATTATATTTGAGAGCAAAAGAAATGAAAACATTCAAAGAACTGAAGATGAATGGAAAGGGATACAAGGTATAGAAGAGCCTGGAAATTAAAACTGGTCAAGAAAGCTTTTCTTTTCTTTTCCTTTCTTCTTTCCTCTATCTCTCAGTTTTTGCTTTCTTTCTTATTATATAATCAATATGTATTCATCGTTGAACATTTAGAAAATAGAGACATGTCCATCAAAAAATTAAAAATCATTTGTAATCTATCATTCAGACAATAATAACATGATAAACATTTTGGTGCATTTTCTTCTTCATCTTTTCCCTTTGGCTTTTATATTTTGAAATTGGGTTGTAGTTTTTATCTGATTTATATATGCACAATACTTTAAGAAAGCAAGAGTTCGGCAAAGTTTGTCAGGGAAAATGTTACTTCCAAATTTTAATAGATACTTTCAATTTTAACCCTTAAAATTTTAAGTAACATCCTTGTTTTGACTTTTCAAAATTTTTCAGTTTTAGGCATGATTGCTTGACTTGAGAAAGATGATGATTTGGCTGTTGCTAAAGTGTAGTGTCATGACTTTCATGTGAAATTAAAGCAAACACATGTCAAACTTAGTGATTTAAAATGACAAAGCAGTTTGTAATTTTTCATGATTCCAACAGTTGACTTGGAGGTCCTGGGTTCTAAGAGGGCAAAGGCTGAGGGTGCAGGCTTCCTAGTCGCACTCTCACTTCACCGTAGGTCTGTTGGTCAAAGCGCTACATGAGTCACCTCAGATGCCAGAGGTGGAGAAATGGACTGACTTTTGATGGCAAGAACAAAAATACACCCTAGCAAGAACATGCCCACAAAAAACTATGATTTATTAGGGGCGTTTCTACCACAAAGTTCTTTTGAATTTTTTTCTTCCAAGTCACTATTTCTTGTGTTCTTGTTTCTTTTCTATTCCTGTAAGAAGATTGATTTGAATATCGGAGATGCTAAAATATCTGGAGGCACTGTTCAATAGTATAAAGGATACAGCACTAGAAGGCTGATTGGAAGCTCTGTGCACAGTTTGGGGCTTGTCAAATATGGGATTCACTGCAGGGAGATCTGGCTGGGCCATTTGTTTTAGAAATGCTTAATGGTCAAATTCTCTAGGAAAGCATTACTGCTTTCCTGCCTGGAAGACATAAGTTTGGCTGCTGCGACTGTCTATGCTGAGCCCCGGTAGGAGGCAGTTTTCAGGACGGGACTCCACGGCAGCTCTGTCAGCACCCCCACCTCCGGCACCCTGCAGATTCCACAAAAGTAGAATTATGAACTTCATTGCTTAAGCACACTGTAGCAAAATCTCTTGTGATAACAAGGGGGTCACTTCCTGGCTTTGTTTATTCCCAGTTAGGATCCAACTTTCCAGTAATGCTGAATCAGGTAACCAAACGTGTACTTTCTAGCTTTCAAAACCTTGTTTTTCTGGCTCCTCTCCCTTTCTCTTTTTTTGTATGTGTTTATGCTCCTTTCCCCCAGCCCATCTCTTTATCATTATTTTAGTAGGAAGAAGTAGTGACTACTGCGTACATTGAATTTCAATCGGAACTTTCTGCTGTGTAGATAATATACATATATACTAGATATTAGCTCATTGTGCATGTTCTTCCCAAGTTTGTTTCTGCTCAGCCTAGGCCATATGAAGCACTTGTCATTAAAATGAGCCGTCTGGGAACCATAGTTAATATTACCAGTAAATAATCTTTAGATTTTATGATGCTGTGCTTTGTGCTACCATTCTGGCCTCAGCTCTTTGAAGCAGGGATGAGCATCTGACGCAAGGAAATCAAGGGTGTGGGTAGTGCTCTGTCTTACATGGACTTCTCCATATTAAATATTGACAGCTATTTTCCTAAGGGAGCTGATATTAGACACTCAGACACATAGAAAGAGAAAAGAGTCTATTATTGATCAAAAGCATTAAGTTTAGAGATTAGCTGAGTCAACATCATATTGAACACTTGACTAGGAAACAAGGGAAGACTGCTGTTTTGGGGAATGAAAATTGGGCCACTAGAATTTCTTTGTAAGATGCAATGGATTACTTGGTACTGTTCACTATTTTATTTATTTCCCTTACATTCATCTCACAAGTTTAGATTAATTAACATAAGTTAAACATAGCTCTGTTCCTTGTGCAACTAGAATATAACATTTCCTATAACTTTGAATAATGGTGAATACATTGCCACTATGATAATGTAATGATAATATGTCTTGTCTTACATGAATTAGGGTTAAAAACTCTGTAAAGGCTGTATGTGTAGTAAAAGTAGCATTTCAAGTGAAAACCAACATGTGTGTTTCTACTTCCAGCTTTACGGCTAACTTCTTGAAAGAAGTCTCTTACTCTCTGATACTGATTTTTTTCTTTATCTGTTAATTAAGGCTTTGAAGTAGAAGACTCAAAGATCCCCCTAACTCTCAAAGTATATCAACACATTCTTGTTGTCAGATTCTTCCAAGGTCATGAAGGTCAAGATTAATATACATCTCCTTTCTCATGTGTTTCCTTCAGTCTTTGCTGAACACTTTTCCCATTCTCTTCCTATTTCTCTGCTATCATCAGCCAAACTTTCTCTCTGCAAATATTTGATTGGTAACTAGGCAAAGTCCAGTTAACAATGTTTAGGTGTTGTGCAAAAGAAAGGGATTGCAGTATTTGCCAGCGTGAGTGTGTGTATGTGTGCCTGGCGGATAGGGATAGCAAAGGCAAGAAGACAATATACAGTGGTCCAGAACCTGGTGTCTAGGAATGATTTTGGTAGAAAACAATTTGCCTTTCAACAGCACTTTAGGTTCCTTGGACATGACATTTTCTCAGTACGAAATGAAAATAAAGCTGATGCTATGGCTCTGATATGGGATATAGAGAATTATAGATAGTTGACTTTCTGTTGATCATTACTCCTCTGACTTCCTTTGGCATAGGTAATCCAGAAAAGTGAACTCAGTGAAGAATTAATAGGTGGAAAGAGAAAAGTTAGTTTGTTTAATTAGGTGAGTGACAATTCACTTCTCTCCATCTTCCAGAAGATTGGAGTTTGTACAAAAATGAAAAAAAAAAAAAAGGCAAAACTCAGAGAAAAGGTTAAATAAAATACGGTAGTTATATGTTTAGCATTATTATTATTATATAATATAATTAACAGGATCATTGAACATAGCCCTGGAAAGTCACTTTGGGTTGTTTAGGCAACCAAACTGTTAGTATCTGTTATTTCCGATCTTCCGGATGGAGGGGCTGCAGCCAAACACACGTTCTCCCAGGACTGGATGCAAGTTCCTTTTATGCACAGCCAGAACTGCAATTTACCATGGTCTTTAGGTTTCAAAGTGCCTGGCTACTATTATTCTCAGACAACGATTGTGAATGACTGGCAAATAGCTTGTTCATGCTCTTACTGATACAGGGATGATACGACCTCCAAATAATCCAAATAATATAAGGGAAATATTGTAACTCCCAACCTGCTAGATTATTGATGTTGTAGATTGTAGTTTTGCCAATACTTTTGACATTCCTGCCTTGTAACCATGCAAGTCCCAGTGTGCCTCTTACTATCCATCCAGGGGTAGCTAGGGTCACAAATTGGTTCCACAGGACCAACAAGTGCCACTGGGGGCTTCCCATCTAATTCCAGGACAATTAAACCAGTCTGTTGCAAACCAGTCTTTGACCTGTAAAGTTATGGTGTGTATACACTGCTCAGGGGATGTCCATCCCACATATGTAGTAGAGTTAGGCCAATGAGATATGAGGGGTTTCTCTGTTCCCAAAATAAGGGGGCTTTTCTATTCAGTTGTCCTATAGAGGGGGTTAACAATATATAAACACCCCACATCTGAAAATAGCCATCTTGCTATCTATGGTTGTTGGCCTTTAGGATAGGACCCTTACTCTTACTTAACAGGGGTTTTACTAGTGCCTGTAGAGAGGCTTCAGTGACATTCTTAGAAAAAATTTGATTATGTCTAGGATCATTAAAGGGTGTAATTTATAGGCCACTCAGTTACCTTGTAACAGTGAGCTAAACTAAGAACAACTGAACTTTTTTGTCATTCATCAGTGTAGTCTTCTAGCCTATTCCAATCGTCTCCTTGATACCCACCAAGGAAGTCCTGATGTACTTGACAAGGGAAGCAGGCCACATATCCAGCAAGATCTTTGCTGTAATGACTGCATATTCCTGTGTTCCCACTAGAAAGGAAATTGCACTCTCCTTTATGTGGTAAAGTAATTACTAGAAGGGCTAAGAGTAACATCATAGATCACTTATTTGAAGGCTTTGTTTTCTTTTTGAATAAGAATTTCAAGTCCTCTATGGGCTTACAGAAATATTCAGATGGTTGCTCACACTTAGCAACACCATACAGTTCCCAGGGCTTGGGTCAGGTATGATGTGTTCAGGAGTCCAGGCCTGCTACCTTGACAGCTGAAGGAGTTGGCAGGATCACTGTGTGTGGTCCTTCCCAAATTGGTCCTAGGGAAGAAGATGATGAGGGAAGAGACTTTACCATTATTAAGTCTCTGGGGCGGAATATGGGATTTCCCTTCTCTTTAGGCTGAGCTTCTGTTAGCTGTTGAAGAGTCTGTTGGAGTTTAGCCAGTGAAGTGACATCCTTCAGTAAAGCATCTGTTTCTCTAGTGAGAAAAGGGCATCCATAAAGCATGTCAAATGGACTGAGGCCTAGAATTTGAGGTGTGCTTCTTACTTTCATAAAAGATAAAGGTAGAAAATGAGGCACCTGTAGGTGGGTCTCCTGAGCCATTTTGTGAAGATGCCTCTTTAAGGTCTCATCCATTTTCTCTACCTTTGATGATTGCGGCCTCCATGCACAATGGAGGTGATAGAGAATGCGCAGCACCTGAGAGACACCCTGTGTGACTGTTGCTTTAAAAGAAGGCTAATTATTTTTCTGTAAGCTCCTAGAAAGTCTGAATCTGGAGATGATTTCTGAGACCAAAACCTTTAGCACCTCTTGTGCCCTTTTTGTTCTACAAGGAAAGGCCTCTACCCAGTTTGCGAAAGAATCACAATAAGTATTGAAGTCCTCTGGCATATGAGTAAAATCCAGCTGCCAGTCTTCTCCAGGGTATTTACTATGCCTCTGTATGCCTGGAGGAGCTATTGTTTGGTTAGGAGGATTGTTCTTTTGGCAGAGCTCACATGTCTTAACTATCTGTTGTATTGTTTGAGAAAGTCCCTTTTCTATGAAAAATTTTGAGGCCATCTGCTTGTCTATCATCAAGGGAAAGGTTTGATGCAAAGACTTAATAATTTTCCATTGACTAGCACCAGGAAGGAACAATTTACCATCATCTGACTGTAACCATACAAATGGAAGGAACTTACACGCATGGGAGACAGTCCATTCGATTTCTGACTGAGAATATTTAGGTGGAGAATGATCAAGGGACCCTTCCCAGATCAGAGGGGCCTGCAGGGAGGGTGCCTCAAGTAGCTTCTTTTGCTGCTGGATCAGCCAGTTGTTTACCTTGAGATACTTTGTCAACTCCTTTTTGGTGCCTTCTGCAGTGAATAACTGCCCTTTTGGAGGGCATATAGATAGATGATGAAAGTTCATCTATCTCCTTATGATACTTTATGGGAGATCCATTGGCTGTCTGACAATTTCTTTCTTTCCATATGGCTTCGTGGGCGTGTAATACTAGAAAAGCATACTTTGAATCAGTATATATATTGACTTTTTGTCCTTCAATGAGTTGTAAAGTCCTAGTCAGAGCTATGAGTTCTGCTAGCTGAGCACTAGTCCCAGGTGCAAGTGAGGAACTTTCAAGTGCTGATGTAGGATCACTACTGCATATTCTGCCTTTATGGTCCCATTTTCCATGAAGGAACTGCCATCACAGAAAAGGGGTCAAATCAGGGCCAGGAAGGGGTGTGTCTAACAAGTCTTCTCTGGTTGCATAAGCATGGAAAATTACCTGTTCACCATCATGTCTTTCAGCCTCAATTTCCTCCTTTTCTAGTAGAAAGGTGGCAGGGTTTAAGGAGCAACATGCCTTTATTTGAATGGCTGGTCCTTCTAAGAAGTAAAGCCTGGTGTTTAAGAAGTCTGATGTCTGATATCCATAGACTCCCTTTGGAAGATAGAAGTCCTGCCATATTATGAGGTGTATATACAGTGAGATCTTTGCATAAAGTCAGCTTGGATGCCTCTGGTATCAGAGTGCCACTGCAGCCACAGCTGTAAGGCACGCAGGCCATCCCTTTGCTATAATTTCTAATTCATGATTCAGATACCCTATAGGTTGTTGAGCCGGTCCCTGATCCTGCATAAGCACTCCCAAAGCCATGCCCCGCATTTCATCAACATACAGATTGAAACAGTGTACTATCAGTAGGCTCAGTGCCGGGGCATTTAGAAGTGCTTGTTTAAGCTTCTGGAATGGAGTTTGGGAATCAGGTTCCCAGGTTAAAATATGGGTATCTGCCTTTTGGGTTTTGTTTATAAGCTGATAGAGAGGTCATGCAATCTCACCACATCCATCCTGCTATCAGAAGGAGACAAAAGCCTGTAATTCCTAGGAATCCTCTTAGCTGTTTAAGAGTCTTGGGCTGAGGGAAGGAAAGCATTGGTTTAATTCTCTCTTCCCCCTGTCTCTGGGTTCCCTTAGATATGATAAGGCCCAAGTATTTTACCTCAAGGCTGCAAAATTGTGCCTTAGAACTAGAAACTTTATACCCCTGTCTGCTAGGAAATTCAGCAGAGCACAGGTGACCTGGCTAGAGAGTTCATCTGAGGGGCACAGAACAGTATAACATCTACATACTGCAAGACATGGCAAGTCATGGGAAAGCACTGCCCAAAAAGATGAGCGCTGTCTCTGGATCCTTGAAGAAACACAGCCCACATCAGCTGAGAGGCCCAGTCATGAGAATTTTCAAAGGCATAGAGAAACTGGGGATCAGTATGTAAAGGAATACAAAAGAAGGCATCTTTTAAATCTAACACTGAAAACCAGCTGGCATCTTCTGGGATCCGAGATAGGAGAGTGTACAGGTTAGGTAACACTGGGTGGATTGGCAACACCACTTCATTTACCAATCTAAGGTCCTTACCAACCTCCACTCCCAGTTAGGTTTTTGAACTTCCAAGATCAGAGTGTTGCACGGGCTGTTACAGGCTTTGAGTAAACCTTGTGCCCTAAAGTTATCAATTATAGGCAATAATCCTCTCTTAACTTCAGGCCTTAGAGGGTATTGTCTCTGGTGAGGAAAAATGGATCTTTGAGATGTATTTGCACCAGAGCAGCTCTTATTGCTGTACTTATTCTACCTTTAGTTGCCCATACTTCAGGATTTATTTCTATCTCCATGGGGGGGACAGTGTACCTGACCTGGGTGCATATATATTACAGTATCCAAATAAGATAAAATATCTCTCCTCAGGAGGGGAACTGGACTTTTGGGCCTAATTAAAAAGGAATATGTAAAAGAAAGCCATCTCAGTTACAGCCTAAGGGTTTTGAGAAATAGCGAGTTACCTCCTCTCCAGTGACTCCTTTCACTGAGGTATAACAACTGGAAGGAAGGCCAGGGTTGCAAAGAAGGACCAAGAGACACGTGCCAGTGTCCAGCAATAGGCTGGTTTCTTCTCCCTCTATGTCATGACTGCATGGGGGCTCCTTCATGGAGATGACAGTCTGGCCAGAGGGAGAAGCCAGAGAGTGCCCTGCGTTCTTCAGTCTTGCTGGACAAGCTGGTAAGATGTGTCTGGGCTCTGAGGCCTTCACCTCAGAGGGCAGTACAACTTCCAATGGTCACTTTGTAATCAGGGCATGGCTCAGGAGGCATCTTATTTCAGTCTCTCCTAAGGTGGCATGGCTTTCTGCAGCAGTAGCAGGTGAGTTTAGTAATTGAGCTCTTCTTGGAACCCCCAAAATCAGACTCAGAGTCTATTTCTTTTAAGGCCAGAACCAAAGCATCCACTTTCTCTTGGTCGCTTTGTTTTTTATTTGTTGTTGTTGTTTGTTTGTTTGTTTTTTCCCCTTGGCCTCCTCCTGGTCTCAATTATAAATACCGAGGAGGCAATTTTCACTAAAGTATCAAGTGAGCTATCTGGAGCAAAAGCCATCTTTTTGTAGCTTTTTCTTAATATCTGAAGCTGACTGTGTAATAAACTTGTCTTAAGAATAATCCGTCCTTCTACTGAATCAGGAACCAGGGATATGTTTTATTAATGCCTCTTGTAAAGTATCTAAGAAGGCAGAGGGTTGTCACCCTTCTTCTGATAAATAGTTGACAATTTAAAATAATTGAAGGGGCTTAGTTCTCGTCTTCCTTAGAGATTCAGAATACATGTTTGAGGGTGTCCCTTATTCTAATCTCCTGTCTGGTTGGTAGGTCAGTAGTGTGTCTTGGGTAGGGACTGCTTGGGCTCCAATGGGAGCTGGCTATTCTCCTGGTTGCCTGTCCTCTGGCCTCCTAAAATTAACAATATGATATTCATCTCCAAATATAATAATAGCTTGTAATGCTGCTTGTCCCTCAGAAGTCAATTATTGATTTAAGAATAATATTACATGTTTCCAGTCTAGTTCATAGGTCTGAGTAAGCCCTCCAAAGACCTCAATGTATTTATTAGGGTCATCTGAAAACTTTCCTAGATTTTGTTTGATCTGTTTTAGGTCACTGAGAGAAAAGGACACATGAACATGGATAGTCCTTTATTCACCATTTATTTGTTGTAAGGGGTATTATCCTTGAGGAATTTGAACATAATCAGCTAAGGATGGATATAGCCCCATAGAGGCTTCACTTACGGCTGGCCTAGAAGTCTCACCCTCAGGACCCAAAGGGCAAGTAGGGGAAGCCTCAGACTTAGTAATAATGGATGAGGTTTGAATAAAGTTGCCTTGGGAACCTCATCCTTGGGTTCAGTAATAGTGGGAGAGGCTTTGATTAAGGTTGTCTCAGAAATCTTGTCCTCAAGGTCCAAAGGGTGAGAAAAATTAGCCCCAGGCTCAGTGATACCTTAAGGGCCAGAGGTGTCTGGTTTTCCTGGCTTACATTTACATTTTGAACATAAATAAGGATTATTTCTTAATGCAAAGAAAGTCTGAATGTAAGGCAATTCTGACCATTTCCCCTCTTTCTTACAGTTTGATTCTAGTTGTGAAATAGCATCATAATCAATATTTCTCTCTGCATTCCATTTTGGCTCTAGGGGGCAAGTAGGCCATGTGCAGGTGCAGAAAAATATTAAACTGCTCTTTCTCAATATACGAGGGTTAAACGCTTTCCAATGTTTAAGAATACATTCCAAAGGAGTGAGAGATTTTGACATTGAATCTCCCATCTGAAATACAAGAGAAAGAATTGACGTCCCTCTAATTTCTACTTGATTTCCATATCCCCAAGGTGTCCCGCAAGGTGACCCACTCCAGAGCAGGTGGCTGCCATCTGGAGAGGGACTACAAGATAGGCCGGGTTGGACTAGCCACCTTAGACAGGCTTGAGATCCTATCTTCCCCAGAAACTCACACTCCTAATTCTGGCAGGTGTTTCTAAAGCACAAGCCACAATTGATTCCAGCTGCAACAGTCATGTTTAAAGAAGGAAGCATTGCTAGGAAACCAATAATCAAAATAATCAAGAGATCTGAACCATTGCTTTCCAATTCTTTGAAACAGAGGGAGGGCAAATTGAAAGTTATTGGAGCATCTCCCAGCCTGCAAGAGAGATCACCTCTAGAGATGCCTAGGTTATCTAACTAATCACCGAGGCAATATTCCTTAGTGGCAAGACAAGCCTATTTATTTAAAGTCCACTCTAAAATTTCTATGTCTCTGAAGCTCACAGGTTAAACTTATCCCCATTACCTAGCATCCACAATTCACATGCTAGTAAAGGCACATTTATTAGTTTTTTACATGCATATGAAAGAAGAGAAAGCCTGACTAAAATTCATTTTCTCCTCTTAGCATATGCAAGGGACAAGTGTAGATCGTTAGCTGCTCTCCTCTGTGAAAGGCAAACAGTTGTTGTAAGCTTCTCAGCTTGACTTCCTGGAGTGGGGGGTAGTCTAATGACAAGGTGGTTTAAAGTTAGCTCCTAGCAAGTTGTAGAAAAACTTGGCAGGGGGTGTTGCTAACTTAGTAGCAAAGAGGGAAAAGTACGATAGAAAAATGTAGTTTTTCTGCTGATTACCCAGTCAAGCTGTCAGGACTTAGTTTTCACTGAGGAACCTTTGGGTATCCAGCAGAGAGTCACCCTGGCCATGACCCCTCAGTTGTCCTCTCAGCTTTCACGCAACTAGAGATTGTTCTCCAGAAATGAATCCAGCTGCCTGTCTGGTCGATATTCTACTGGCCATTGGCTTCAATGGGTATTCGCCCATTGGAAGGTGCTGGGGAATCTGCCCTCTGCTTTAAGAGTGGCAGCTGCTCTAACAGCATTTAACTAGCTGGCAGAATGAGCACTATTTGTTGAAGTTCTATAAGGGACAGATAAAAGCCTGAGCTAAATATAGACTAGATTTCATTAAAAAACTCATTTTACAGTATTTTATATCAAAGTCCACTAGGGTGTGCTCTAACTACCTTTCTCTAGTGCTGCTTGAACAAACTGCAACAGTCAAACAGGTCAAACAAGGAACACTGTTAAATTCTGCAACTAAGTCCAAATACAGCATATATAAAACAGTAATAAAATGTCCCACCAAAGAAATATCGCAATCTTCCCATGTTCTCAATTTAAATTTATCATCATTTTAACAAAAGACAATGCATCACAAGCAATTGACAAAGACAAGGCATAAAATTCAAGAGTATACATAATTGACAAAGACAGGGCATATATTCAAGGAAAAATTCAAGGCATAAGTAATTGACAAAGACAAGGATGACAATTTTTGGTTACCTAAACTGGTCACAAGCCAGAATCTATAAAGCAAATGCAAACTCTTATCTCATCCAATTATCTCACTGAGGCCTCCAAAACAATATAGGGATGAAACAGGAGCTCCAGATAATCCAAATAATATAAGGGAAATATTATAACTCCCAACCTGCTATGTGTCCAATTTGCTAAGCTTGTGTTCCCCAAAATCGAAGAATGAATTCTAATGAACAATGGAGGTTAAGAGCAGGAAATATTTGTTGTGGGAAAGGAAGCTATATTTATTGGGGGGAAGAAAGTTATATCTATTGGAGGAAAGAAAACTTCTGCCTAAGAGAGACAGAAGCAGTCCCAAGTGGGTGGCCAGGTGCTCCACTTCTCTAGAAAGTTTTATAGAGCAAAATCATGAGGCAGGTGTAAGGTGGGACAAAACTATGGTCAACCAATAAGATTACAAGTATAGTCAGGTAATACTGATTCAGTGGAAAATCACAAGGTGGGTGTAACGTGGGATAACACTACGGTCAACCAATAAGATTACAAGTATAGGCACTTAGGTAATATTGATCAAATGGGGAAGCAAGTCACGTGCCAAGTGTACATGGACCAAACAAGGACTTTTCCCAAAAGGGATGGGTCAGGGATTCTTCCTGACCCCCCAGCCAGGTGATTGATGTCTATTTAGAATACCAATCATTATTTTTAGGGGATGTATGTAGGTGTAGTCATTCCATCTTTTGTCTTGAGGTCTAGTCTTCAAGGAATGTGCCTCCACCCACAGTTGTAATGTATTCTCATCTTCTGTACCGGCTCCCTCAAGGGCCCAGCCCTGTCTGACTGCCTATAATATTTCTAAATAACCTAGCTCGCTGTAATATTATTGACACAGCTGATTTCTCCTACTTGTTCTAGAAAAAGAACTTCAGGGTGGGGTGGGCTCCACAGGAATGCAAACCTACTCTAGACACAGGCTTGGACAGGAGTCTCTGTGTTTGATGGAGAACCAGGCACCCTGTTCCTTTTCTTTGCTTGCTAACCCATAGCCTGTGTAGGTTTCTCCCTTTTTTTCAGTAAAGCCTATTTCCTTACCCATACACTCTGTCTGTGGAGTATGTCCTAAAATCTGGTTTATAATGAATGAAGGGTTAGAGTACCTCGAGGGGTCCACTGGTATAATAGTAGTCATCAAAAGTAATTGTCTTTATTTTTTTAATGGCATTAGAAAGAGTTCACAATATTAGGAAAAATACAAAGCATTCAGGACTCTAAAACTTTGTATTTGGTGTGAAATAAATGTTTTTAAAACAAAAATATTTTCATTCTTTTCCCACTTAACAACATTCAAGGCATAAGATAAAACAGTCCAAAAGAGATTTTAATGGGGAATATTATGATTAGTTAGCAGAACACCAAAAGTCATAAATATTTTCTAAATAAAATAAAAATAAGATAAACACTTAATTATAATTAGAGTTTCTAAGTAAGTGTTCTTACTAAAAATGTAATTAGAGTAATTAAGCTTTTTAAAGGTATGCAATACAAAAATATTCTGCATAAAAGTACAGTTTTGCTTATCCCTCCAGCAAAACGCATTCTAAAAGTACATTCTCTCTAGCTGTAAAAGGTGCAGAAAAGGAAATGCTCCAACAATTTCTCACTAGTTCTTTCTAACATTTTAAGAGAAACCAAAACTACCAAGAGCCAAAAGAGTTAAGACTTGGTAACTTGCACTTAGCCTTCTCTGAGAGAGATTGAGTGGTATGTTGAGACTGGAATGTTATTCCTAGAAATAGCAAACTTTATTATTCTTATTCTATGCAGGTTATGTTGCAAATTTGTAAAAAAGTATTTATTTGTATATTTTTCACATAGGCACTGAACATTATTTTCTTATCATGTATCATAATTTTTAGTTAACATCCAGAATTACAGTGATATTATCTGCTAATAATAATAATAATAACAATAATAATGACTTCTTCCTAGCTTCTATACCTTTATTTAGGTTCTTAAAGATTTGGGTAGAGTTCACTTGTGTGAACTATTTTTTAGATTTGGAGAGCTAGCAGAACAAATATATTTTCTATTTCTCCCATGGAGATTGATCCATGTGGGGTTTTTTTCTCCCTCCTTGTATTAGTGGTAGTAATGTAATATTTCACATAAGATCCTCTTAAGTGGTAAGGTTTCTGTAAAGAGTAATGACTTGATTATAATTTTAAATATTTTCTGTGAAGTGTAGTGATTTTCTTGTTTTTATTAAAATTTTTCTGTGTTTTCTCCCTTTTATCTTGATTCAGTTGCTTTATAGTGTTTGTATTTTATTTATTTTAAAGTAAACTTTTTTATTTTAGCTAACTTTTTAAAATTTCAAACTCTTAATTCATGAATTTTGCTTTTATTTTTATTAAATTTCAGATTATAATTTCTTTAGGATTTTTACTATAGCTTTATGAATCAAATAATTTATATACTGATATTATCTTTAATTTATTTAATAAGTATTTACATCTTTGTTTCCCCTTGTGTACTGCAGCCATATCCTGGTTTCTGTGGTCCAGTTCTTTAATATTATTTTTTCTGTCATGGAATTGTAATTTGCTTTTCTTTTTGTACTTCAGAATTGTTGACATTAATAACATTTTGGTAGGGCTTTTTTTCTGTTTTTTTTTTTTTTTTTTTTGTGGGTACCGGGGGTCAACCTCAGGACCTCGCACGCCAGCAGGCGCCCGTGATATCACCGGCCCTTTTTTCGTATGTGGGTTCCGGGAGTCGAACTCGGGCCCTTGCGCTTGCCAGGCAGGTGCTCATGCCGCTGAGCCATCTCACTGGCCCTCTTTTTCTGGTTTTGATATTAATTTCTAGTATTGTTATTCTACATAAGATAAAGGTATATTTGCTATTTCTTTTTGAAATTTGCAAAAGATTTTTTGGTTGCCTAATACATGATCATTGTTTGTGAATGATGCATGGAAATTTGAAAGGAAGTTTTCACTTCTGATTTCTATATACAGACTTGGACATTAAGTCATTCTGTACATTTACTATTGTTAAGTCTGATGGGTCTGGGGTCTAGGGTCCCTGTTGGCTTGTCTGTCTCTCTCTGTCTCTCTCTCTCTCTGTCTCTCTCTCTCTCTCTCATGTAGAAAGAGGAAGAGGAGTCAGACAGAGGACCAGTGCAAAGTGAAAGTAATTTTATTGTAAAGAGCCACCGTTGCTGCTGAATCTGGGCTGAGGGCCTGTTTATGGAGTAGGGATTCCATTTCCACCTCCCTGAGGCTCAACACTTGATTGATTGGATATTGAGCTTGTGCTAGGGGTTTGGTCTTATGGGCTAATAGGGGAATTTGGGTAGGCATGGCAACCTGCCCTAGGAGGGACAGTGTTGCCTGCACAGAGGCAGGTGTCAAAACCACAATCTGTCAGCTTCAAACCACAGAACTGCTTGAAAACTGCTTGCTGCTCATAGCCTCACAGACGCTGCTCTTTCCTACCACCAAAAAGGTCTTTTAACCCTCCCCAGGGGTCCCTTCCATCCCTGCACTATTTTTTTTTTATTATCTTATTTGTCATTGAACTAGATGAATTACAGACTTCTACAAAAATACTTTCTTTTTAACTTTAACTTTTATGAAACAATTAAATTTAAATGTCTCTTTTGCTTTTAACATATAATTATGTTTTGCTTTATAGTTCAATCTGAAAAACATTGGTGTCTATTTAAATCTATTTTTCAAACATCTGCTGAACTAAAATCTAAAATGTACTGAAGAAAACAAATATTAAAGTACTTGCCCACTCGGCATGAGGAACTATATTAAAACTGTCTTATTAATAGTTCATTCATCATCTTCAAAAATATTTTTTTCATGTTTAAATTATCAAATCTATCTAGTTGCTTGGTTTTATAAGGTTTTAGCAGAATGCAGCCATTTTCGTCAGTTTATATATTGTCAATGGCTGCTTTTCACTACAGCAGTAGATTCCAGTAGTTGTGACTAAGATTATATGACTCATGACAATTAGGCTAAAGTAATTAGTATTAGGCCTTTTCAAAAAAAAAAAATTTGCCAATTCCTGTTTCAGAACACTAATTTTCCACCTTCAATGTTCTGCTAAACTACATGGGAAAAAAAATACAGCATCCTGGGTTCTTCTATTGAAATGTTTGGGACATCTGTGGAGGCCTAGAAATGATCACTTTAAAGACTTCAAGTGATTCTGACTGAGATTAGCTTGAGTTAAAGGCTGAGAAACACTAACTGAAAACCATCAATAAAAGCTCAAGAAGTTTGTAAGAAAACTCTAAGTACTCTTAGAGTTAGTATGTAGTATTTTTTTTTCTTTTTCTCTCAAAACCAAATCCCAGTACCTTTGGCCTTTTCTGCAAAGTACAAAGTTCTCATTAAAAACTCTCCCTTATATTGAGAGCAAATATATTTCCACTGAAGTATAGCCCTGCAAATTTCCCAAGGAGGATCTCAAACTTGGTTTAGTTTGAGACATATCTCAAGAGGTTTGGAGCAGTGATTCTACTACCTGTCAGTCATATGCTTCTGAATAAATTTTTATTTGTTCCTGCTCCTATAATTTTACATGCATTAGAATAATTTGTTTTCAAAAGATAACTCTTATCTTTGAATAATTTTCTAAAGGAAATTATTGTAGCAAAAATAAATAAAATACTTAGTTTGCTATTGGCTTCTCAATAAAATTTGCTTAATATAAGGTGAATTCAGGACTGAGTTCCTTCCGTTTATGCCTCCAGAAAGGATATTATGTTTTAGTGAGCAGCTCTCAATACTTAATATTTTAGTGTTAAGCATCAGGATTATTGTACCTTGATAATCAGAAATAGTAATAAAAAATGCTATTTAGGGTGAGAGATTGTGAAGAGACTATTCTATGATTTCCCCCCAAACAATTCTGATTAAGGAAATATGATAGGCTTTGTCTAAAAGTGCATGTTCTGGGCCAGGAGTGTGGCTCATAAGGAACAAGGTCTTGGGTTTGATCCCCAGCACTGCAAAAGCAAAACAAAACCAAAAGAAAATTCTCCTCAATATTCCAATTTGTTAATCTGGTATGGATCCCAGGAGTCTGTGTTTTTAATAAAATTAAAATTATTCTTGTGATAAGGAAAGTTTAGAGAATACTTTTTCAAGTTTGGATTTTATTAGTCAATGGCAGGTTTTCTTCCTTTAGCATTTAAAATTTACAGAAAAACAAGGTGGGTGTTGTTCTTCAGGCATCCCATTGTTGATGCTCCTTATTCCTTCTTCACGTAGATTTCTGCCTCTGGTGTAGGAAGGTAGAAATATTTGATTTAGATCCACGCTGTTACTTCAGCTCTTTGGCTAATGGGTCCTTGCCGTGTTTGATGCCCTGAGTTCTCAGTGGAGCCAAGTCTATTTTATATACTCCATCTCTTAACCTTCTCCTTGCAAAAAAGTTTGGGCCTGAGCATTCACATGCCACCCATTTTATACAGTTTTGCAAAAGGGACACGCTCTCAGCAGGACATAGCTTTGATGAAGCGGGGACCGTCTTGTGGCTGCCATATTAATATACAATATCTGTAAGAATTTATAAATTTTGTAAAGAATTTTATGTATAATAAACTTCTCTGTATAGGCGCATATGTAACAAAAACATACCTATTCAGTGGATGTTGGAGTAGATAGGATATTTTCAAACTGAAGAGAAAGAAGATTCTACGTGATGTTTTTAACCAGAAACTGAAAAGGGGTATATTGTTTGAAAGTACTCTGAATGATATAGTATAATTTTTAATTGTCTAATGAAAAAATTACTTTTATGCTTTTAGCATTTCAGCAAAAAAGTAAAAATAGTCCCTATAAAAATGCAAAAGATATTTCTCGATTGGTGGGAATATGCAGAGGACATACTTATTTGTAATTAGAAATGTTCTCCACCTGGGGGGACTATAAAGAGATAAATTCATTTTTCAAAATAGGGCATGGAGATCTAATTTTTCCTCCAATGTTAAGATTCTGTGGATTTTCAAACATTCAAAATTTTGTCTTAAACTATATTATTATAACCAGTTTTCTCTGTTTTCCTTTCTTCTACATGCATATTAGATTGTTATGCACACAGAATTAAGAGAAAAAGGAGAGAAAAACTTGGAGTGTGGCTTACTCTTAGGATGTAGAATGCTGAAAAGGATGTGCTCCTATCTCTCAGTGAGAAAGAGCAGGATAAATGAACAAAACCATAATCTTCTTGAACTTGTCAGAGAACTGAGAACACAGAGCAACTGAAGTCTAAAACCCAGAGTAGAACCAACTCCTCCAAGAAGAGAAGAGTTGTATAGAATCGATCGCCTATTGTAGAGCAAAAGAGGAAGAGTACAGGTCAGGCCCTGTACTGATACCCTGATGGAAGAAATGGTCCTCCTGTCTTCAGGCACAAATATTTACCTCACCCTCTATTATTCCATATAAGATAACCAGCATTCAATCAAAAATTGTGACACAGAAGTAAGTAAATGAAGTTACTCTCAATACACAAAGAAAATTATCCATACATTGGAAGTGTTAGGGACTTTTTAAAAAGGGTTTGCTTTTTAGAACAGTTTTGGATTTATAAAAGAGTTGCAAAGATAATACAAAGGCTACTAGTATCTATTTTCCTTCACATAAAGTACGTATGGCACCTTTGTCACAACTAAGGATTCCACATCGATATGCTACTCTTAAGTAATTACAGATTTTTATTTAGATTTTATTAAATTTTCCTTAGGATCCTTTTTCTGGTCTAGGTTTCTGCCCAAAGCATTACATTTCATTTAGTCAACATGTTTTACCTTTCTCTGGTCTGTAATGGTTTTTCAGAGTTTCCCATACACTGGACAGTTTTGAGGTATTTGTCAGATATTTTGTAGAATGTTCTTCAATTTGGTTTTGTCTGATGCTTTTCTTGTGGTTAGACTGTGTATTCAGGAAAAGATGACAGAGGTAGAGTGTCATCCTTCTCTCATTTTGCAAAGGAGACATGCTGTCAGCAGGGCATAGCTTTGATGAAGCCGAGATCGCCTTACAGTAATATTTGCCAGGATTCTGCACTGTGAAATTATTTTCCCCTGCATATTCAGTTCCGTGGAGGAAAGTTACTAAGCACCACCACAACAAAAAGGTGGAGAGATATGCTCCTCTTCCTTGACAGGGGAGAAACTATGTACATTTTTTTTTCTATTTGTTTTCTATTACAGCAAGATTGACATTTGCTAGTTTATTAGTTCATATTCTCATGAAACAAACGAGCAAATTCTTGTTCCATCGATAGATGGAGGGGATGTTCTCTCCAGAAAAAGAGTGAGAGATGCTGGATATGGCAAAGGGATAAAAAGCTAGGCTAGAATGTGGTATCAGCTGGAGAACAGTTTCAGCCAGAGCTCAAGGGGTGTGCTGAGCATGAATTACACGGTAGAGTTAGTCTGGCCTGAAGGGGCTGGTCTTCGACATACCTCCGTATTATCTAGCCGTTAGCTGCAAACTGCAGTAGTGTGGGCTCAGAATAATTTCCCGGTTTGTGCTGTTCCTGCTGGCATTTCTCTCAAGAAACTAGGCGCCTGTGAACTGTTAGCAAGCAATACTATCAACACTGGGTAATAAAAGTACTGCCTTGGTAAAGTGGATCAGTGAGGGAAATGAGGATCATCTACTACAGCTAGTCCTCTCTTCTTCCTCACTATTACATTTAAGCATTCCCTCCATTGATATAGAGTGCAATGATCATGGTAGTACAGCCTGTACTGTAAAACTTATCATTATCTTACAGCTACTTTACATAAATATGTGATCAGCCCTCCAATTAGTAGAGTTCAGAACCCTAGATTTTAAGAAATGCCAAGGTAGCCATGTTTAATTATCCTGTTTCTTTTGGATTGTCTGGAGGCATTAATTGCTTGAAAACTTTCATGATTTATTTTGAAGTAAAAAATATTTCTTAGATACCTACTTTGTATTATTGAATAGTGGTGATAGATTTGTGAGGTACTATAGAGTTTGGGAATTGTAGATTGTATGCATTTGTGTAAAAATGTTGGGTAGACTGCCCTTTGTCACACTCTGCACCATTCCTGAGAGCCTTCAGAAGAGGCTAGAAAGCTAATCATCATGTTCTCCAGACACACAGAGCAGCTTTGAGCTGATAAGTCTCTATCCATGAACAACTAAGGTGATCCAGGTGCAGCCAAACAGGCACCCACCTGAGTCGCAGCAAGAGGAGGAAGTTGCAGTGTAGGATGGTGGCTGTGTGATATTTAATCTTGAGACAGAGGCAATTGATGCTACGGGAGCAGCTGTGATGCAAATTCTTTTGCTGCTTCCTGATGTCATGGATACCAAGTGGTAGGTGATATTGTCTGAGTGACCCTGTGGTGTGGTTGGGCATTTCATCTGGTTGCACTGCTTCTGCCTACTTTCCTAGCATTCCCTGAAACTTAATATGCTGCCTACAGTCTTGAAGTAAATCCTCCATTCTCAAACTCCCTAGACTGCATTTCCCTAAGAACAGTGATCTAGACAGTGACAGTAATCATCCTATATAGTGGAAGACAATTCTCAAAACAATTTCTAAATGAGGTGACCACGTTCTAGGTTCTGCTCATGAGCTTTATTGGCCCAGAGACCTATTCCTGACATTTCTCCGAGAGTCAGGGTGTGAAACAAACTCCGACTACTGAGACTGAAGCTGCAAATATGAGACTGAGGTGGGCACGCCATGGATCCATTATACAGTTAAAGGCTTGAGCAATTTTCTAAATTTGAGCTATGTGATCTCAAGCCTCAGTCAAGAAAACAGCCTGAATGTGAGGATGGCAAAGATGGACCTCACAAACACCATGTTAAGTATTAAGTACAAAGCCATGTTAGTAGCAGTGGCACAAACTAGAGCTTTGTGGTATTGCTTTTATGTTTTTCATGGGTTGTAGCAAAGGTGTTAGAACAGTCTCTGTGGGGTTCCAGTGATCAAACCCCAATATCTTTGGCCCCAAAAGTCTTGCTCTGCCATCTTCACGTATATATTATGTTATGCATCTGACATTTCCTTGTACCCATATCTCAGGGCATAGGAATTTATCACTGATGTCCTCCTAGGGGCACGGACATAGCCAATCACAACATGGAAAGCCAAGTCATAATTGAATGAGTGAATTAGCACAGAGTAGAAGCTGAAGAAATTTATATGACCTGATGCCAATTTCCTCAGGTAATAGCTTGGAGGATTTGTCAACAGGACTAGAAAGCTTCAAGTTGGTTGACCAAACATTCCCCCACCCTGGGCAGAACTGGGTGAAATAATACAGTTCAAAGTTTTTGTTACCTTTTTTGTTGTTATTTGTTTGTAAAACTGTTTTATTTGAGACCTGTTTTACTTCTTGTCTATCTAATATGTTATAATTTGGACTCTGCCTTGACCTAAATACTGATTACAGCATCTTATAGCCAGTCATTTTCTGGTTAATTCTTAAATTGTTTCATTTAGGCAGAAGAAGGGAGGGAAGTTGATTTCTTGATTTATGCCTCAGAAAACAATCTTATTTCCAAGTTGTTGGAGTGAGCCTCGTTCAAACCCTCAAGTACCGACAACTGATCTGCCAATATCCTCAAGAAATAGCTACCTACGCAGTCTATCTTTAGGTTTTAAGAATGAAAGCTTGTGAAATTTATCTTTCTACTAATTTTAAGCTTAAATTTGAAGATCTACTTTCCTCTGAAAATACAAGCAATTATTCTCATTTGGCTTCATTTTGGCTGTGTTTTAATTGCACCTAGCATATTTTTAACATAAAATTTTATTTATCTATTTATTAAAACCCAATATTTAGATTAAAATTTAAAGAAAAAACTTAATTCATGGTAAAGAATTTACCTTATCCAACCAATATAACCTGTCATTTTTATAAATTTTTCTCTAAAAATAATTTGAGGAGTCTTGGCATTGAAATGAAGTTTACCCAACTGTATACATGCAATCAAATCTAGCAAGAAGCCAATTCACACTTAGGATCAATTTTGTAAGTTTTGTTCAAATAGAAGAAATTGTCTCAAAGAAATGTTGCTTTGGGAGTTTAAGACATGGCAAATGGATGGTAAATTAAAAGCTCTGTATAGAAGGGCCAAATAAGACACATTTCCCCCTCCTGTTAAAAAGCAATTTAGCATTATTCCAAGTCACATTGATTTTAAGTACATGCTCTTCTAGACTTAAAAAGAAAACATTCCCAAAATTGTCTCCCCTAATGTGTATTTCTGGAACAAAAGTAGGTCTGCACAATTTTTAAAAATTGATTTACAATTATAGTTACGTCATGAATGTTTCATTGCTCCAATGCTATCCATACCATTGACCTTGGTCCCTTTTTTCCCCTCTTCTTTTACTCTTTCTTTGTCTCCTTTATAGCAACAAGAACGACTTTGAAAAGAATTTGCCATAACTTACAATAGAAATACATGAAAAATAATGAAAAGTGCCATTGTTCCAATATAAACATAGGCACCAGAATGGAAAAAGAATGGAATCCTATGTCAAATGTTTTGTAGGCATGGAAAGGTTTTGTGATAGAGCCGCCAAATTTCATGTTGTTTTGTCTTGATTCAGGTGGAGGTAGTCATGATAGCTGTGGTGACAAAGAGACTAAGATCATCAGAGGTAGGCCTTTGCTTTGGTCTTTGGTTTAGACCCGACCCTTTGAGAAAGAAAATTATCTTGGCATACTTTTATAAATAGGAAGAAATACACACTATGGAAAAGCAATCTCAGAGAAAATGAAAAGGCTTTTCGTATCTTATTGACTCTTATGACTCTGGTAAAAATTTATTGAATAGGTTGAGTTCAGAAAAAAACAAATTTTTCTCCAACCCCTGTCTTTAAACAAATTCCCAAGATCACACTTTCCCAACACTTAATGGCATTTTGAGTCCCATAGATTTCCAAGAACGTTCTCATTTTCAGGTTTTATCTTTTTTATTTTTATATTTATATTTTTTGTGGGTACCAGGAGTCAACCTCAGGACCTCGCGCACCAGCAGGCGCCTGTGCGGCTGAGTGATATCACAGGCCCTTTTTTTGTATGTGGGTTCCGGGAGTCGAATTTGGACCCTCACGCTTGCCAGGCAGGCACTTACACCACTGAGGCATCTCACCGGCACCTCATTTTCAGGTTTTAGAGTCTAAATCAAAACATTAATCTCGTATCCAATTAAAAGCTTCTTTCCTCTATCTGAGCTGATATAGAGGTTTGGGAGCAGCAAGGAAGAAAGTAGGAGTCAATTATTTCAATCCCCTACCACATCTTTTTTTTCTTCTTATTGTTCTTATAAGATCACCAAGTTGAGGAGGCAGGAGAAATTAAAGGAAAAAAGGCCAACATCATGTTTGGTGCTTTTGTAATTTGGCCATTGGTACCTCTGTCAGTCCAAATATTGATATCTGCACCTTATTCTTTCATAAGGGAAAAGCACTTATCCACTATACACCTTAACCCATTGTAGAACATCCATAGCTATTTTTCTACCAGGGCTTCTTGGAACTAGAATGTTCATGGCTGATTTAAGTGGATCTCCCATGGGTAACATAGCCCACAAGCAAAACTCTCACTTCCCAAGAGGACACTGGTCAAGCTGCCAGACTATCTTTGTATTTCTGACAGTATACAGTAGGTTGACAGTAAATATTTATTGAATGAGTAATATCTTTTGTATTTACAAATACCAGAATTCTGGATTGTTATTCATCATCTCACTGTCCTCTAACAGTAATAAATAAATTCCTTGCCTGTAGAAAACTATTATGAAGCTAGAGGTAAAAGATGGAGAAATTTAATAAGATAGAACTTACATTTGGTGCCAAGAAAGCAACTGAGACAGCCGATGTTACAGAAAAAAAAGTTACCTTGAAGAGCAAAAGTCAGTGATGATTTTGGCATTTTTGCAAGCAGCTGAGCTGGTACCAGGTCATGAAGGGTAGAGGGAAATTAGGCATGTGGTTAAAGAGAGAATATAGGAAAAGAAAAGTAAATGGCATCAGAAGATGTGAAGAGCATTTATCTTATGCATGGATATTTCCTATGTAAATTCAAATATCCTATGCATGGGATGCATGGATGCTCAGGAAACGATGAAGGGATATGTTTGCAGCAAACAGTCAGGTTTATATAGGAGATTTGGGGGACTTAAGGCTGGGCACATGGATTGGAGTAAGGCCTTGGGGTCTTGAATACCAGGCTCAGAAAGAGGCAAAAAGGCGCAGGTGAAGTTTTTGAGTCCATGTATTTTGCATGGAAGGAAAGGGGGTGAGGAAGAGAGAGTATCATCCAGTGAATAAAATCTGTGGTAACTAATTAGGAGCAGACACCATGCCAGGTGTCACCAGGAACTTACCATTGTTGCCCATCTCCTCAGAATCACAAGACAGCCTTTAAGATTATGGGGCATTGTATGGAGGGTAGAGGGTCTACTTTCCAGTTGCCAATGATTTGAATTCGTATATGGTGTGTATGCAGTGTATATACTTAGCACTCAGAGGGCTCCTCTTAAATTCACTGCTACCTATCTGCTCTCTGTTGTGAGTTATCAGGTGACACACTCTATCATGGGGATAATGGCTATTATGGGGTAGAGTCTCTATAACTTAGATGAAACAGGTCTAATTGCCCTTTGGTTACTTTTGTATCCAGCAAACAGAAGCTATGAAAAGAATTTCCTTGTTCTTGGTCACAAACTCTGACATTCTTTTTTAAGTATCTCCTTTTTATCACCTGTATCTTTACAAATTAAAACTTTTTGCTTCCTTAAAACTTATCCTGTGGTCTTCTCTCCATTTTTATTGGCTGCAAGATTGGCATTAATCAGCAGTGTGAATTTAAATCAATCATCTTTCATTCTTTTTTTTTTTTTGTGGGTACCGGGGGTCGACCTCAGGACCTCGCGCGCCAGCAGGCGCCCATGTTGCTGAGCGGTATCACTGGCCCTTTTTTCGTATGTGGGTTCCGGGAGTTGAACTTGGGCCCTTGCACTTGCCAGGCAGGCGCTTAAGCCACTGAGCCATCTCACCAGCCCTCATCTTTCATTCTTAAGTCTGTTTTTCGTTTGTCTGGATTGGGCAATCTTGATCAGTCCTTTTCTCTTTACAACGAGATGTTTTAGGTAAAATCTCTTTGTGAACTACTACATGACAGAAACAAGTAGACTAATTATTTCTGCTTCTATTTTATTTTTTCTAATTTCTGAATCCCTTCAACTGGTCCTAACACCCCCCACCTCATGCATATCATACATAAATTTTCTATTTCACTTTATTACAAAGAAGATAGTGAAAACACTAAAAATATTTAACAGCTTCTGAATTGTACCTATGCACTGTATATGATGGTGGCGAGAGGGGGCTCTTTTATTCTGCTCTCTATTTATATACATATGAGAATAATGGTCCCTATTTTTCCTAGCTATCTGAGACTTTAGAAACTGCAAGACCCCTTCTGGATATTGATACCCATGACAAGTAGCAATAACCCAAATTTCACTGGCTTTTGTCCAAACTTCTGCTCAGCAGGATCCCAAACCTATACAACATACCTCCCCACCAGCCTCTTTCCCACGAGTCCCTGCTGAGATCAAACGATGTCAACATGTACCTTTTTCTCCCTTTCTTTTGCTCAGTGTCACTCATGACTCTCTTTCTTAGTCATGAGTGCATCCATCAGTTTCCACACCACCTTGAGCTGCAGTTGAACTGCTGGAGTTCAGGTGATGCTACAGTGTAGAGTGCTGCTGTAAGCGTGACAGTACAGCTCATGTTTCTTTCTGTACAATAGTAGATTGGCAAAAGTAGTCCTTGTTTTTACTTGTATTCATGCCCTCAGTTTCAAGTATGAATTCAGTGTGGAAACAAGTCAGAGTAATCAAACAGAGATCAAATCAGAATATCCATCCCTTTGTAAGGGCCAAGCCTTTCTTCACAACCAAACTTCAGTTACCTGCATCCTTTTTTTTTCTTTTTTGTAGGATGGTTTGCTTTGAGGAGGTGTTTCATTATTCTAGTGGGAGAGCCAGAAGTTCAGTTTTTCAGACATATCCAATATGTATAAAAAGTGGAAAAATTACATTCTCCACTTCTGACACCAGAATGTTTTAGGAGATAATTATCTTTAGAAAAAAATACTTTGATAAGTGCCTGGGGTAGGTAGATAGAAGCTGAGACTGAAAGACCTGGAAGTTGATCCTTACCAAGATATTTGGTTACTAGTAGGTGCGGGAAAAAGGTAGGGAAATAAATAGAGAATAAATAAATAAGTAGAAGGTGAGACCAGACCTTGCAAAGGTATGAAAGAACCTGTTGGATTGGGGAGGTAGAAAACATTCATAAAAAACAGTAATGTCTTATAAATGATCTTAAAATTGATTACTGTTTGGTTCTCATATTGTTATTCATTTGGAGAGGACTTTGGACAGTCATAAAACACAAAATAAAAAAGTATAGAAAATTTAAACCAATGTCACTAAGATATTATGAAGCTCTTTTTTTATGTGTGGTAAAAAAAAATCTGTTATGCTTCAATATGGGAATGGGAATCTTTCTAGAAATTTTACTCTAACTTATGGTAAAATCAAGAGGCAATTATCAAGCCTCTATAAATCATATGTTTTTTTCTTTTGTATTTTTGAGATGGGGTTTCACTATGCAGTTCAGACTAGCCTTGAACTCACTTTGTAGCTCAGGCTGGGCTTGAACTCATAGTGATCCTCCTGCCTCAGCCTCCCAAGTGCTGGGATTACAGGCATGTGCCATCACACTCAGCTAAATCATGTTATTGACAATCAAATCATAAATATTTGGAGAGTTTTAAATATAAGTCTAAATTGGGTAAGTGTCCTGTGATTTGGGGAAAGAATATAATATCTTTGCAGATTAAATTAATGAAGAGCACAAATTTGACTTGAATTTTTTTTGTGTGTGTGTGGGTACCAGGGGGTCGACCTCAGGACCTCGTGCACCAGCAGGTGCCCATGCCGCTGAGTGATATCACTGGCCCCTTTTTCGTATGTGGGTTCCGGGAGTCAAACTTGGGCCCTCGCGCTTGCCGGGCAGGCGCTTAAGCCGCTGAGCCATCTCACCGGCCCTTGACTTGAATTTTAAAGGAATGAAGGCTCAGTATTTGGGAGAGAAACAAATAAGGAATTTGTGTCATTGGATAAAGTTCCAGAATTGTGAGAGCATGTGAGATAACACTAACTCAATGGCAAGACCTCTTCTGAACTAAAGTTGGGAAAGTGAATTAAGGGCTTGGCATGGAGAGTATTCAGTGTATGGGCAATAAATTCTTGTGGGGAAAGCATTCATATTAGAGTATGAAATAATCAGGCATCATGAGAAGGATAAAATGATGGGTGGACACCATGATTTTGACAGTTAAGTACAGAATATATTGGAAGTGAGATTCCAGAGTTGGTCAACACTAAGGAGAATGGGGACGTCATGAGAAAGCCAGGACCAACATGGGGATTGTAGGAGGGAAAGAAAAGAAATAGAACAAAGTAGAGACAAGGTTAAATATTTAGAGATAGATGACAGAAGGGATGAAAGAGAATGAGGCTTGATTCATGGTGTATCATTATCACATGGGCAATTGATAAGAGCAGTGCTGGTTATTAGTAATAATTTATACCAATGCAAACTCCCATTTGCCCGGAGTCTTGTACCTTGTGCCTCAGGAAGACTCTAGGCCCCAGCACTTCATCTTTATAGCCTTTTTCAATGTAGGGCTGCTCAGCATCAGTGAAGTGGAATGAATAGAGACTATCGCATAGATGATGGCTTCCCAGGCCCAGAACCATGGTCCTGTGTCAGATCTGATGCCTATAAAGGAGATTACTACAGTCAGAAAGTAAGCAGTGAAGAAGATGAAGAAGACAGCAAGAGACTTCAGGGCAGTGGAGTGAGCTTTCTGGCTGGAGTTGGAGTGGTCATTGTTATGCTGTTGCATTTTCTCCCAGTGCCGGATCAGAAACGCCATGAGGAAGATGGTGCAGATCAGGAACAGGAGAAAAGGAATAGTCAGCACAATAATTTTATGAGCCCTGGAAAAATACTGCTCAGACATTTTAAGTCTCTTAATCAAAGTGTTGTTTGTGGGTAAATGCTCCAGAGGGGCTAACTGCATCCAGATGTGATTCCTAATAGCTGAAGGGATAATTGCCACACAAGAAATCACCAGAGCACCCAGTAATAACCAGGGAACCAACCTCGAAATTCTCCGCCTCAACCAGAGGAAGATGGAATGAGTGATGCAAGAGATCTTGACACAGTAGAAGACAGCAAGCAAGCTGGTCAACCAGAATGTAAGAATATTAGTGAATTCCCAGAGAGTTCCTGAGTGCCATAGCCCAGAGTCAGGGTTAAAATAGAAGCAAAAATTGCTCAGCACTGATATCCACTGTAGAGAGAAATGAGAGATGCCCAGGATGGTGAGAATCATTTCCACAGGTGACAATCTTTTGACCTGCACCCACTCTCTGCCCAGCACTGCAATAGTGAAGCTGCTTTGTGCCATTATTATCAAGGACTCGAAAACATAGATGATGATGAAAAAGATAGTGAGTTGACAGAGTCCCATGCTTCTATTCCAAAGTTTGTTTCTGGACAGAGAATTGAAAGCTCTGTACCAATCTGTAGGTAGGAAACAGGTTTCTGTTCCTACCACTGTCTGGTAAAATAAAGCACATCCCTCTGGATGCAAATACTCTCCAGCTCATTTTTGACTGTCATTTTCCTATCTACAGGATTTGTTTACATTTTGCTTGGTAGTTTGTTACCATACCTGGATGGAGAAAAATATTTTTTGAATGTGGATTCTTTCTCCTAAGGTGATTTGATTATTTCCGTAAAGGCATACTTACGTCATAACCGTGGTGCTTTCTTGTCTGTCTGGGGTGCCTTTCCCCATCTTCTTTAATAATATCTTCTTATTTAAATGAAAATTGAGTCACAGGAAAGAAAAATCCTTCACTTTCTGTTCTTGTCCTGGGAATGTTTCCATTCTGCTGAATGCTGTGTCAGTGCTAAGCTCAGAAATCCCTGTGTTACCAGCTTTCTCAGCAGCTTGTTGTGAATGCCACAACCAAATTGCGAGGGTAGATAAAAATGATAACAAGGTCTTTCCTCTGAGATTCCACACACAAAATGACTGGAATCCAAGACAGGCATCCCTATCCAATGCAGGCCACCCTCATAATTGCTTACTGAATTCCCCAACCCAGAGAAATCAAACTCTGAAGAAATCACTGAACATTCTTCCTTGAGGACAAAGTGTCCGTAGATACTGTTTTTCTGCTAATTCCAATGCCTTGAGCATATGCTCTATATATTTTTGGGAATTGTTTTTGTTTTATAAATATCACTGGCTTTTATTCCTCCTTTCATGGCTAGGTTCTTTTTATCATTTCTCACAGAAGAATTGAAAGAGAGCCCACTTATTACCAGTAGAGCCCTTTACTTCTAAATAGCAGGCATTATTTCATAGCTGTACAGGCAGGCTAGAGAAGAAATACCTTTTTCCTTGGTTCAGGACAACTGTTCCAGGTAGTAAATATCTAATCAGTGGTTTCAGAAATGAGAAGTGAATTCTAGTAATCATTACATCATGAGGGAGACAAAGTGAAAGTTATTGACCTTAAGTATGATAAACTCTGAGCCTGTGTGGACATTTAATCATTCAAAGGAGTAAAAACAGGAGCAACCTAACCTAAAGATGAAAATTCTTGATAATGAAACCAAGAAACCCTCTGAACCAATGTGCAAAGGGAAATAACAGCTTTAAAAATTGCACTAGGCAACAGAATTAAAATTAGAAACCTCTGCTTTGCATTCTTAATAACATTTGAGAAACAGGAAATAAAAACAATGAGATGATGAAATAGTAATATGAGAGCAAAAGACTTATTGGTTGAGATGTATCCAGACACAAGAAGGAATGAAATGTAAAATATTGGTTAGTAAAATATGCAATGGTAGCTTAAATGTCTGCCTTATGTTCCGCACACACTACAAACCCTATCTCATTCAGAGTAAACTTAGAATAAGTGTGATGCTCTAATCCTAGAAGGGATTCTTGAATCACAGCTACATGCTGCGGGCCTCAGGACAGGATACCAGCCACAACAGTCTGACCAGGAATGAGTGTCTCAAGCAGCTCCTCATAGGCTGGCCTGCAGCTGGAGTGACGAACCGGCACCACTCGAACATACGGGGCCATTCCTATGAGGCAGTGGATGTTAAATAACCCAGATATTCTTTTAGGAAGTTTGAATGTGGGACATACAAATTGGTCTAGAGACTAGGAGTGGATGTTCCCAGGGCCTAGGAGTTCAAATACCATCTCTTCGTGTGTGTGTGTGTGTGTGTGTGTGTGTGTGTGTGTGTGTGTGTGTGTGAATCCTCCAGAGCCATTGCTACAGCCTCTCCCCTGCAGAGACCCTAACTCTGGATTGCCCTCTACTCCTCTCCCTTCAGCTTCTACCCTTAGCCTTTTCTCTCATCAGCCTGGAAATGGCTACCCATTAACCAGTGAGGGCTGGCCAGGCACTGGGCAGATGATGGAAGCCCTGCTACTTTCTGCAGAGCACACTTGAACTATGGCAAAGCCAGGCGTTCTTGCCAGACAAGAGGATGGAGGGCGGGCTGTCCAGGCTGTGTGCTATATTCGCTTCATCATTGCTCCAATTTTCTTTTCCTCTTCAAAGACACCAGACAGGAGTGAAGGCTCCAAGCTTATTTCTTAACGGAAAGGTTGCCTGGGAACAGAAATGTCTGTTTGTCCTCTTTGCTGTTACAATCTTCACTGTTAGAGGAGTTGTCTTTTCCTCACTTCCAGTTTCCCTGAGCATATTCTTAGTCTCCTCTACTTCTTTATTTACTTTCCCCTGGGGAAGGCATACTGATTTTTCTCATTTGAAAATCTTATAAGAGTAATTTGTCTGATTCTGGATTTTACTATTACTAAGCAAACTTTATACATACGTAATTTGAGATATTAGTCTTTTTTGCCAATATTTATTATATGTGTGTCTATATGTGTATATACATATATATATATTTCATTAAAATATGGAAAACAGGAATATTAAGAACAGGCAATTAATGAAAGGGTAAACAATATCAACAAATAATTTCACAAAGCAATATTTAACTTCACTAGTAATTTAAAAATACAAACACTACTGAGGAAACACTTCATTCTTCACATTGCAAAAAAGTGGATAATACCAAATCTAAGCAAGATATGGGAAAAATAGAAGGCTTTATGTACTGCTGGGAGGAATGTAAATTAATATAGTTATGTTGAAAAATAATTTGGTCATATTTAATATTTTCTAGAAATAGAAAATTTATGGACATTAAATACATAGTTATTACTTGTAGGTGTATATTGTATATTATAGAGAAAAATCTTACACATCTATAACAAAGGGTAAATTGACAAGTCTAGCTATTTCAGAAGTGTTCATAATACCAAAGAACTGGGAACTATGTAAATAGACATCAGTTTGAGAATAGATAAATGTGGTATAGTCACATGATGGCATAAAACAGACATTTGTTTGCCCTCTCAAAACTGCTTTACTAAAGAATTTGCCTCTCACAGGAGAGGTTTTAAATGCCAGGCTCTTCATTTAATGTCTCCCTTTCATGTTCAGTTTGGAGGTAAAAAAACAATTCAGGTTATTGGGAAAAAAGGAGAAGGCTGCTGAGGCCTTTTGTGAAAAATATCCCTCTCCGATAATAGCAGAGAGATTCACAAGGAGAAATTCTTTCTTCTTTTCATCCTGTTTTGCCTGTTATTCTATACTATGCCATGATGATGGGAACTGCTGCAACCATTTTATGACTTTGAGGGGAGGGAAATCAGGGAGAAATGCAAATAAAAAACACAGAGCCTCATATTGTTAAATATTTAATAACAATACAGGACTGAAAACCCTATGTGGTTTTGTGGGCAGAATGTACACTATAATATAACCCACTAGAAACCTTGGCCAAGGATGTGTGTGTGTGTGTGTGTGTGTGTGTGTGTGTGGAGAGAGAGAGACATCAGATAATATATTTTTCTCTCCCTGAGGAGTATTTCTCACTAGAATTCCAGAATTCACCAGCAGTCTAACTAGTTTGGAGGAAAAGCAGGTCAGTGTGACATGGTTTCTTCCAGCAAGCAAAGCAGCCATAACAAGGGACAGGACATTCCTTTACACAGCTGTACATAGAGAAAAGATGTCTTACAAAGGGTACTGCTTTGGTGGGGCGGAGGGGGTACTGGATTTTGGGTGGAGAGGCCAGAGTAAGTTTTGCCAGAAAGAGATGGAACTGTGACTTATTTCATTATGTTTCTTCTGTTCATCTTAATGAATCTTCAGGAAAGATGCTGGCTATTGTAAATGTGAGGACATCTAAATTTCTCAGTAGTCTTCAAAGGAAAGCACTCTGATTCCCATGAGAGGAAAAACTGGAAAATACTTGTGGAGCAGACTTAAAAGTGGAGAAAGTCAGATGTGAGACTTGTGGGAAAGCTCAAACTGTCTTGCATCTAGAATTGCATGAAAGAATGTCCTTCTTTTAAAAAACTGAATGGTATTTCATTGTGCATATATACCACACCCTGTTTCATCCATCAACAGGCACATTGATTATTTGGCAACTGTGAATGTTGCTGCAGTGAAGATGGGAATGCAGACATCCCTCTGACACATCAGTGTCAATTTCTTTGCAACTATTCCCAGCAGCGGGATTGCTGGATTATATGGTAGCTCTTATTTTTAATTTTTTGAGAAACTGCTGTACTGTTTTCCAAAATGGCTGTACTAATTTACCAAACAACCAGCAACATGCAAGCCTACTCTTTTACCCAGAAGTCTATGGGACCTTATCGGAACATTGGTATTAAAGTAGCTCCTAAATACATGCCTGTTTTTAAAGTGGATGGGGCCTCTCACCAAGGAGCCACATTTCTCTTCTAGAAATGAATGACACATTCATTGAAGAAGGAGGGATAAATTCTGAGTTGTGACAGAGCACACCACTGAAATGCGTCAAAACGAATTGGCAGGAATGGAGCAAATTGGAGGAGCAATTCTAGTAGCCTGTGGTCTCGCAGCAGTTAATGTCTCCTTGGATGGTCTCCACAGGTGAATATCTCGTGGTGTTCCTACTAGTATTTGATAGCATATAGGCTAAACTGTGACAACAGGTGAATTAGTTCTCTTCTACATGTGTACCAACATGTTTTAGAGTTTAAAAAAAAATCCACAAGTTGTTATTGTGTAAAAATGTTAAAGATTAGTCCTAATTCAAGCAAATCATAGGGAGAATAATTTCTAGCAAAACTGTACAAATATAGACTTAAGCTTTATCTCTCCCAGTCACCAAAGTCCAGTTGGGGAAGAAGATCAAAAAGAAAATAGAAATATGAGCAAGAGGAAAAGAACTAGAAGGAGAAGCATTAGTTCAGACTCAGGGGGGCTAAAAGTGACGTAATATCTCAGCCCCATGACTGAATCCTGAAGTGAGATCAAGGACAAGGGAATAAGTGGTCCATGCCACTGACAAAAGGAGTTTCAGACCATTCCAGAGGCCCAGGGAGAAGCCTATCTTCCCTACATTTTTTTTCTGCTTACAGATAAGGAATCCAGATGAACACTGACTGTTCAGTATCAAGTAGGACACACTATGTGTGAGAAAGATACCAGAAATAACTAAAGATTGCACAGAATTTGTGAAGTAGAAATGTCCTTCTAATTTTTGTCTCCCAAATTTGAAAATTCTGGGGACTTGGTCAGGAAGTGTATGATCATCTGAAGTGATAAACACTTTCATATTCATAAGCCCTAAAATGAGTGGACACATCATTTCATTTTTTCAGGAGCAAAGAATGTAAGAGGAAGGGCAGCAGTGAGTAGTTGTTCTTGTGTGTAGGAATGAGAGATTTTTAGGAGAGAAATTTGATTCAGAAATGAAGAATGTCTTTAAAAAAATCTTAGACTTAGAAATCCTTCCATTTCCTCAATTGTGTTTAAACTCCTAATGTTACATAGTCCCTGGCTCTCAGATGCTGTATTGACTTAGTGACTGAGAGGCATACTTTGAACGACTGCACTTTGGGATTTTCCCCATATTTAAGTCCATATTGTTCTTTTATGTATATGATGGCAAAATGTTCCTTGGGGTTAGCAAGAAACAAAACAAAATACAACACATGCACACACACACACACACACACACACACATGTTTTTTACCTGGTTTAATTTTAGCCCAGGTAAATTTAGCCTTATCACTATACATATATAAAAATTTAGATATTTCTTTAAGTTCAACCAGTGATGAGAGTAATGGCTTTCACTAGGGACACTAACAGTAAGGTTTATTTTGAAGTTTCAAGTTTCATTATGTGCTACATAAAATGCATGTTTGTAGGTCCTCTGATTCAGCAATAAAACACAGCATCACATGGAAGGTAATTAGAAAATATCTGTTGAATGAATGGTGAGAATAGGGAGATAGACAAAAGAACCATGTGTCTAGTATTTTATAAGTGTAAGGACCCAGAAAAGTCATATAGACAGCATTCTAATATGATAGAGAAATAGACACTGTTACCATATGTGATTGCATGCCATGTCATGCCAAAATCTTAAATTGGCAAATGCACCATTAGATGTGCCCAAATTGATAGCTCTATTTTAGGGAAAACCTTATGTTAGGACATTTTATTTGAAAAATTTATTTGAAATGGAATGAGACAAATGGTGATTATAAGTTCTTGTAAGTCATATGAGGCATTGTGATAAGAAGAGTTCCCATGACCTGCACTGCTGTGATGCGCATTACCAATTAGAGTAGACAAATGGGACTGGCCAGATGGGCTGCAAGTTAATACAGTCTGAATTCAGTAATGCTCAAGCCATGTCCCTAACACGTGTTAGTTTACTTACACCATTGTAGGTGAAATGATAGCCCCTCAAAATGGTCACATCTTAATTCCCCAAACATGGAAATATCTTAACTTGGGTGGCAAGAGGGACTATGGAGCTGTAAGACAATAAATTTGTGATGTTTTTAAGCCATTAAGTTGGTGGTAATTTGTTATACCAGCAACAGGAAAACAAAATAGATACCAAGTATAAGAACTAAGTACTCAACTGTGGATAACTTCATTTGTAATTTATAAGTACCTATATTTGGTAATTACAAAATGAACGATTTTTTTACACAGAGAGAATATCAATAGGCAGAAGAGACTAAGGTTAAAAAAAGACAATAGGCACACTATTTAGGAACTGTCATTACAAACTGAGTCTCACCTGAGAAGCCTGTAACATTGAATCTCAACTTTGGAGGCATGTGGAGAGCTTTAAAAACAATAACGGAGGCCTGGGTTCCATTGCTAACTTTCTGGTTTGATGGGGTGCAGCTGGGTATCAGGATTTAAAAATCACCCTACCTGATTCTAAAAGGTAATTCAGTTTAAGATTCAGGCCTTGAAATTATTTTGGAGAAAATATATACCCGGCAGGGGTAGTAAGAAATAACAAAACGACTGCATATATCTTTTTTACCTTGCAAATAAGCTGCGGGGTAATGTGAAGTTCTTAATTTTATAAAACTTTAGCAGTTGTAATATTTACAGGAGTATCCATTTTCATGGGAAATATTTTGTGTTTCTCCACACTATAAAGGTGTCCCTCTTTAAATATAGCGTTGTGCCTAAGTCCCCCTTCGCACAAGGGAACCTTGCTGGAGCTTTCTTAGTTCCTAATTTTGTGACTGTGCATCAAGTTCTGGTATCACCCAAACTTCTGTTATATTTATTATACTGGAAAAGCCATAACTTTTCAATGACTGCAAGTGAAATGTTTAATGCCCATCTTCTTTGATCATTTCAAATCATTCACCACTCCATGTGTATGTTTATTACCTACAATCAGTAGAACCCACACATTCTATGAATAAAAGGCTCTGGGCTCCTAAATGCAGACTTTACCGCTGAAGACCCTGTGAAAATTTATACTCTGTATATCTCCTTTACCTACTCTGTGTTATACAAGTCCAGAGATAATTCAGGTTTAGAGGTAACTTAAATCTACTCTTGCTTCTACATAGAGTAGATGAAGCCCCTGTCCCATCTGTGACTCAAACTAATTTTTTCCTGGTATATATTTCTGTTCTGTGGGAGAAGAATACACCCATCCTTCAAGACTGTGGGAAAACCTATTTCATCTTCACCCCAGAGTGACAGTACATGCGGTTTATCTGCTTTTCCTTTCATAAATCCCCTTCCTGAAAATTGGAATTGCTTCACAGTTCTGCCATGAAGTCTTGCGCCTTTGGCCCTTGTTAAAGCAATCCCAGTGGAGGAGGGGGCTGGATTCAGACATTTCCCAATTAGCCAAACACATTTTATTTCTTGCCTTACTAGCGTTCAGTACCAATCAGCACTGATCTTTTTCATGTGGTGATGATACCCCAAAGGCCTGCCTTTTGGTAAAATAAGTGATAGGAACTAAAAGGTAAAGTAGCACAAGGGTGGGGCTAGAACACATTCTCCTATTTCTAATTCTGCCACTGAACTGTGTGGCCTGGGGGAAGTAATTTTTTCTTTGGTTTTTATCTCATTCTTTAAATAAGAATCAGAGTAATAACTTGTTTAGTCTGCAATTTATTAAATGTACACATTATTGAAACCCTGGGAGCATGTACCAGTCAACTGGCAAATTATAAATTGTACACAATACAAGAACTAGAATTTAACACTAAAATGAATTTACCCAGAGGCCTTACATATAACTCTGATCAAAAGGAGTTAAACATTGCCTTCACCATCAGAAATACTGCCCACTAGAAACGCCCTGCTTTCACCATTGTTACCTGGCTGCACAGTATTCTGGATCCCCTGGATTCTCCCATCGCGCAAGCTGCAGAACTTGTGATACGTGGGAGTGTGGCAGAGAATGACTCGTGTCCCTCTGCTGTTATAGCCAGTGAGAGGGTTACCAAAACCAAACCTATAGTGCATAGCTTCGGAGATGTTTAATTTATTGTATTTTCCTTGCTAGGACCTAATATATGTCCCTGAAGCTGGGAGGAAATGGGGCACCGCGATAACCCTACCCTCTCTGGTAATATCTAAAGCAGTGATTCTCAGGGGCTAGCGGCATGGGAATTTCCCGGGAAATGGAAAGCAATGTGAATTTTTGGGTCTTTTCCCAGACCCAAACACTGAGTCAGATAGTCTACTGAATCAGGTAGTATGAGAACAGGACCCAACAATTTGATTTTTAATTAGCCTTATTGGTGATTTTGACGTTTGATAAAGTTAGAGAATCATTGATATTGACACATCGTGCCCATATCCTTCTAGTCCTTTGACTTTCAGGCCACATTTTGACCCTCCACAGGATGCTCCAATGTTACAAATTGATTTATCTGACTCCAAAGGAAGGTGCAACTTTGGCCCAACATAACACTCCCTGAAATATGTAAAAGAAGTAATTTAAAAAAAATAAATGATGTCTTTCTGTAAAAATGTCCTTGTCCTTATTTTGAGGAAATATGACATTTTTCAAATATGACACAACACTTAGAGAGTTTTGTGATAAATACTTATCTAACATTATGTGGGAACGGAGAAGGAGAGGTAGCTGGGCTACTGAAGCGCTGTGAGGAACTTCCAGTTGGTTACTTTCTGTATCTTTCTCATCTATTAGGTCAATGACTCAACAGCCCTGGGTGCCAACCCTAATCAATGACACCATAGATACTTCTGTATTTCCCAAAGGATTTGCATGGGGAAGAGTATGGGGAGAATGAAAACAGTAAGAAGGAAAGTCATGGAGATGAGAAAAAGGGAAGAAATAAAAAATGAGGAATGGAAAGAGAACAAGATTCCCCAGGCCTCTGAGTTTGTCCAATTTCAGTGCTCAGAGTTGTTCGCGGGTTGCCTCAATCCTCTTTGCAGAGGCAAAGAAGACTGTGCTGGAACTACTGTATATCTTTGGAAGTAATGGAGTCAGGAAGCTATCATTTTTCAAGGGTAAAGATGTTAAGCACATGGCATTGTCTTTCGAGAACCGGCTTGGAATCCTTTAATATCCCAACATAGAACGAATAGGAGAAATAATGCTACTAATAATTTCACAGAAGAAGAAAAAGGTGTCAATAGGGCAAGTCCTAAAGCTGTGAACTGCCTCTCATCAAATAGTAGCTGACAAATGTTTATCACTATTTTTCTGAAAATTTCTAAAGCTGGAAATTATCATGTAGGTTTCCAATCTGACCCAGTGTCTTTAGATCAAGTCACCTCATCCATTACATGGTGTAAAGGCAGTAATAGCAACACTGCAATGCTTTGATAGGTGAATGTGTGTTCGACAGAAGCCTGTAAAGAAGCTTAGAGCATTCCTATATAATTATTTCTTTGAAAAGAATAATGAGGGCCGGTGAGATGGCTCAGTGGCATAAGCGCCTGCCTGGCAAGCACGAGGTCCTGAGTTTGACTCCCAGTACCCACATACAAAAAAAGGGCTGGTGATATCGCTCAGTGGCACAGGTGCCTGCTGGTGCGCGAGGTCCTGAGTTCGATCCCCGGTACCCACCAAAAAAAAAAAAAAAGAAAGAAAGAAAAGAATAATGAGAAAATGCAAAGAGGACACACAATTTTAAAAAGAGTTTTCTTTTTATATAGGTCTAAATTTGAGGTTTAACAAAGGATCTGTGAAAGCAAACTTGCTGGAAACAAAGAAGATCTCGTAACTTAGTATTATTCCAATTTTACAGGCTAACCAAAAAAGCAAAGCGATTTAGCAAGAGATAGTTTAAGTCACAAGTGAAAGAATTTCCTCCAAAAGGATAAAACTATGCTAGTTATAATTTTGTTCATTCATTCACTCAGCAAATATTTACTAAGCATCAGTTCTGAAATAGGCTCTATTCTGGGCTATGAGGAAAAAGGAGGAGTTCGTGTATATTAAGTTAGAGATGCAGAGTACATGTCCATCAACAGATGTCTAGCTCTATCTCCCTATTTCTTATTGTCTATCTTTTGTTTTGCTCATTATTTATATATATATATATTTTTTTTTTGTGGGTACCGGGGATCGACCTCAGGACCTCGCGCGCCAGCAGGCGCCCATGCCGCTGAGTGATATCACCGGCCCTTTTTTCGTATGTAGGTTCCGGGAGTCGAACTCAGGCCCTCGCGCTTGCCAGGCAGGCACTTACGCCGCTGAGCCATCTCACCGTCCCCACATTATTTATATTTTGAGTTTTCCATATTAGAAACTATGTTATATTTAAACTTGTGTGTCCGATTTATTTCACTTAACATTACAGTCTTAAGGTACATTCATTTTCCTACAAATGACTTTATTTTATCCTTCTATATGGCAGAATAGTATTTTATTGTGTGTAAGTACCACATTTTCTTCATCTGTTCATCTGTTGATGAACATATACTCTGCTTCCAAGATTTAGTTATGAATTTTGCTGATATAAAATGGGTATACATGTATTACTATAATATGACGTACATTCTTAAAGATAAATAACAGCATATTTGCATGTGATAGGAATGATCTAGATCTAGTATGTGCAGAGAGAAATGATGATGTAAGGGGAGAGACTTATTTTGACCTCGAGTAGGTAAAAGAAAAGAGGGATCCAGTCAAGTCGAGGAGTTGGCCTTTATTATATGAGTGTTTTCATGTAGCAGTGAGGAAAAGAAGTACACACATGGTAACAGCACATGGAAGTTCCTTTGTATTGTGCCTATCTTCTCAGTAAAGTAGAAAGTAAGTTCCCTTTAGTTGAGAATGTGGGGGTGGAAGTATTGAGTTTTGAAGAGAGATGACCTTGTGCAGCTCATGTGCAAGTCAGACAGGTCTGGCGGTTGTGTCCTGCAGAGCTCTAGACAGCAGCATTTACAAGAACTCTGCCTAGGAAACTGTTACTCAGATTTCCTGCTATGGAAAACAGAATTGACTAAAAACATTCCAGCTTCTAGATTCACAACCACATTGACAGCAAAAGCCATGCTTTTATGGAATGCTGACACCTAATGGCTATGAACAGGGGGCTAAAATGAAGGGAGCAATGCCTGTCCGTTCCACAAACAGGATTCCTCAACTGTGTGACTTTGACTCTAAGAGATTCTTATCAGCCTGTCCTAACTTTTTTAGAACTGCACTACAGTCTAAGAATCTTCCTACCTATTTCATTTTGCCCCCTTCTCTTTTCTAGAGGCCAGATCTGTGCCTTAGCCTGGATCCTATCTCTGCCTTCTTTAGCTTTTCCTACTTTTTGTTTCACATGCATTCCCTCAATAAGTCTTTCATACATCTAATACTATTTTAATGTTTACTTTTTTGGAAATGTGAACTAACACATGGTGTCAGCAGTGGTCTGGGAAAAAAGGGATAAGAGGGTGTTTGGGGACTGGTTTACTCATATCCCACAGCAGGCAAGGAGGACCTCAATCTGGGTGTTGCTTGGTATATAAATAGTCCTTGACAGGTATGTACTGGTCTGTTTGCTAAAGAATTCAACATGCCAAGATGTTACCTGGGAAAACACCTGAGGTAACTGTCCTTATACTTGCAGTGATTTGAAAAATACAGAGGAAAAAATACTTAGAAAGATAGTGGAGTAGGCTGTTTCTACTGAGTTGTATTGACACTCTAGGCCGTTGGGGGAAATATAAAACTGAAAGCCATTGACAGGCAGTCAAAGACTAAGTGTAAGAGACAGAGGCACATTCCCTAGCTGGCGGATAATCTGTATCTTATAGGATGGAAGAGTAAGGAGAAGATACAACTAAGCAGTAAAAAGAATCTTTGATAGTGTTGCAGAGACTCTGAGCTATATAAATGTCTAACTTGCGCAGGTCTGTTAAGGGAAAGTCAGAGCCCTGATTAGGACACTTAAACACTATTGGAGGGTATCTGAGTGTCTGCTTCTGAGGTTGTTGCCCTTATAGACCACCACTCAGCACTCAGAATGGTGCTGCACAGATGTTGCAGAGTACTCTCCCAGCAAAGCAACGAACACAGCCCTCAGGAGCAGCCTTGTCTCCTCTTAAGGATGGCAGGTTGATAACAAAGGCTAAATCCTGATAGGACATAGATAAAGACATGACGGGCTTGATAAAAGAGGAAAGAAATCAAACATAAGAGGATTTGCAAGAAATGATGAGGTGGGTTTATAGCACATCAGAACCATGGATGAAAAACTTAATGAACTTAATAATAAAATTAATGAAATAATAATAAAAATACCTGAAACAAAACTTAGAGTAACTAAAAGCTGGAAAAAGAAGAGTTGTTGAACAAATTTGAGGAGACCTACATATGTGTAGTTGGAGTCCTTCAAGGAGATAAGATGAAATGACAGGAAGAGAAAGAAAAATGTTTCAAGATATTAAAAAATTAATGATAAGTTCAATAGGCAAATGGATAAACTGTGCTAAATCTATTCAATGGAATATTATTTAGTGCAAAAAGCTATCAAGCCACGGAAGACAGTGAGGAACCCTGAATGCCTACTTCTAAGTGAAAGAAGCCAATCTGAAAAGTTATGTACTATATGATTCCAATTGTATGACATCAAAAATGGAAAAAAGTATGAAAATAGTAAAAAGATAAGTAGTTATGAGATGTTGGGGGGACAAGATATTTTGGGCAGTGAAACCATACTACATTGATAGGTAGATGTCTATACACATTGTCAAAATATATAGAATGTACACCACCAAGAGTAAACCTAATGTAACCTATGGGCTTTTGGTGTTAAGGAAGTGCCCAGCTGGTAATCAATTGTAACGGATGTATCACTCTGGTTTAGGATGTTGACAGCAGGGAAGGGTGTGTATGGGGGCGTTAGGGAGTGTGTAGGAACTCTGCTCAATTTTTCTATAAACCTAAAACTGTTCTAAAAAACTAAAATCTATTTAAGAATTAATGTACAAAAAAAATTCAAAATTTCATGAAAAATATAAATTTATGGAACTAAAGAACTCAATGAACCTCAAAAATGAGAAATATGAACATTATCATACCAAAATGTATTATAATAAAATTGCTAAAAACCAGTAATAAAGAGAAAATTTTAAAAATAGCCAGAGGGAAAAAGGTCCAGGGATAAAAGGACAAGAATGATAGAAGATTTCTTGTAAAAAACAATGGAATGCCTGATCCATATGTATACATGACACAGCACTTTAAAACGTGACCTACTTCAGGGAAAACAGATATGCAAAAATAAACCCATGACCATGGTATCCTCTGATCCCATTTCAAGAAAGAATAGACTTCTATAGACATTGCTGCAGTGTCAGCTCAGAGGAAGGAGGAAGTTGAAAGGATGAAATACCATTCTCTAAAATGTATCATAGGAGAGGAAGAGGGGTTGAAGAGAGGGCAGGTGAATGGGGGAAAAAAAAAAAAAGAGGAACTAAAATATATCATGTACAGGTACAAATTCCCTACAATGAATGTGATCATTATGCATATCTAAATTGTACCAATAAGGTTAATTATAAAAAACATGTATTATATAGATTAAATTAGAGATTTATTTAAGGCACTGCTGCACAAATAGGAAGACTGTATGGATCTGGAAGCCAATCACTGAAGCAGAAGTAATCTCATTCAACATTACTATCAACAACCTTCAGGGGATTTTGTGGTTCATATACATGTAACTCTGGGTTCTTTAGGGTTAAGGTCTTGGTCCCAGTGGGAGAATGTTCCTGCAAAGGGATCTGTTAGGGTCCCACTGAATTAAAATATGCAGCTACCACCAAGGCACCCTTTTCTTTGAGCTGAGAACCAACAGCTGAGACATTGTATCATGGCCAGGGTAAGTGGCCCTGAATATCAAGATGAAGTAAGGTTAAATTTATAGTGTGGTTGGAGGGAATATGTAGAGAATCCTAGTTGCAGGTTAACACTCCTAAAAATAATTAAACATCTCAAATGAGCATAAATGATAGCATAATAGGAATAAGAAATTTTAAAAAAATATGTAAAGTTGCCAAATCATTTTTTGAGGGAGGACAGATTACCTAATAAATTAAATTCTTAGGGAAGACATTTCGGTAAGGACATAATATTAGATTAATCATAGTCTTAAGTCTTGTATCAGTCAAAGGGAGAATAAAGGAAAAACTTTCTACTAATTATCACTCAGCTCCATTAATCTAGAGAATTTTCATGTGTTTCCATGCTACTAACAACTTTTGTACTAAACAAGGTTTATTCGTAACAAATGAGCTTTCTTTTTTTTTTCAATGTTTTTAGGCATGTAATTCTTTTCTTTTTAGTCTTAAGTAGAATGAGCTTAAGAGAAGGATGGATTTCATGTTTTCCCTTGCATTCTGTAGATTTGTTAAACATTAAAAAATTATTATTTGAAAAATCGTAATTGGCCTGGGGATGAGCTCAGTGATAAAGCATTTAGCATGCATGAAGTCTTGCATTTGATCCCCATGACTGAAAAAAAAATTTATACTTAAGAATTCATTTTGGTGTTGGTGAGATAGCTCAGCGGCCTAAGTGCCTGCCCAGCAAGCACGAGGTCCTGAGTTCGACTCCCGGTATTCACATAAAGGATGAAAAGGGCCGGTGATATTGTTCAGTGGCACAAGCGCTTACTGGCAATTGTGAGGTCCTGAGGTCGACTCCCGGTACCCACATTAAAAAAAAAAAAAAAAAAAGAATTCACTTAAGTTTCAGTATTTTCCCATCTTGAGAAAAATATCTTCTGGGTTTCCCCCTAGGATATGTTCGTGTGATAGATTTAGGTATTTCTTATTTTGTAAGAAGATCTAGCCATACAGTACTTTGTGTTCTTTATAGTATCCCTTTCTAGGCTATTTGTGTAGAAGTGGTTGCCTGCTTTAGCAACACAACTCTGATTTAAGAAAAGAACACACATTCAGTGTTTTATATATTTGATGCCAAACCATTCCCTGACCAAGCCAACCATGATTATCTCTTGTGTATCTGACTTGTTTGGAAGAAACAAAAAACTTTTTTACTCTGTGTACATAACAATAATATCAACAACAATAAAATCAAACAAAATGTGTGGAACATGCAGGCACTCTTTAAAGTGCTTTGTATGTATTTTTCAGAGTTTTCAGAAGACTCTGTGGGACAGTACTATCGTCACCATATTGCCAGCGGAGAAGCTGAGCACAGCCAGCACAGGAAGACCTAGGTTCGGCTTCACAACCTCTGCTCTTTCCCGTCATGCCCCTGTGACCTGTGTACATTGAGAAGTATGAGAGAAATGTATTGAGAGCATTGGAATACCCTTCCCACTAAAAATATTCTCTTTAAAAATAACTATGGGATATAACAAAAAGAATCATGGAAATAATCGAATCTTAAAAATGTGAACTCTTTTTGTTGTTTTTGGATTCCAAATATAAGAATACTTCTTTTCTGTGCGAAGTTTTGTTAGAAAATGTAAATGGTGGGCCAGTGAGATGGCTCAGCGGCGTAAGCGCCTGCCTGGCAAGTGCGAGGGCCCAAGTCTGACTCCCAGAACCCACATAGGAAAAAGGGGCCGGTGATATCGCTCAGCAGCACGGGCACCTACTGGTGTGTGAGGTACTGAGGTCGACCCCCAGTACCCACAAAATAAAAAAAAAAAAAAGAAAATGTAAATGGTACAAGCAACAAGAATACGCTATGTTTATCAAATTAATAAAAACAAGAACTTTATAAATCATCTAATAAAATTTTGAGGACAGTTTTTCAACTATAATACGTAACTTTGTCTTACTTGTAAATACAATATTTAGAAAATATTATACAAAGAGAAAATGAGAAAGTACAACATATACTCTTTGAAGATCATATCAAACTAATAACATATCTGGATTATCGGTCTGTGTTCCACAAATTTTTGTTTATTTCAAATCCTTTCCTGCTGTCATGTATATGCATATTTGCAATTTTTAATATCTTTACTTTATCTCTTTCTGGAGAACAATATTGGGTACAATAAGACTTCAATTAATTAAAATATTACCATATATATGTGATGAGTCACATTATGATAAAATACACAGCACATCAGTTTCAATATCCTTTCACAGTTTTTTATGATGCAATTTATTGTTTTGGATATGATTCATCAGCTTATTTTTCTCCTTTGCCTCTAGGTAAACAGAAAAAATCTCTCTCTTACACAATGGGGAATAAGGAAGCATGACTTAGATGAATTAACTGGTCCTTTAATGGTTTTCAAAAATGAAATCTTTATTTTCATGTTATTGTACACAGGATTTCTGAAGAATTAACTTCCAGACTAAGGTCTTCAGGTTCTGGCCTGACCCCTAATTCCTTCTTTTATAATGCTCCACAACTCAAGTAAAGGCGAGGAAAAAAGGAAACAAAACAGAGAAAGTAAACATGAAGGGTGAGGATTTTGAAATAATGGAATTTTAATAGAATATTTTAAAGTTTGCCTTGTCTTGGAAAAGAGAGAAATAATAATCAGGAGGAAGTTAAAGATGTTTAGGTTAGTAAGATAATATTCAGGAAAAAGAGAAATGTATATGTGTTTTATGCTGCAGTGGATGTTTTATTTTAAAATCATTTAACTTTGCTTTCTTAGATAAGTCAGTTGAACCAATAAGAAAAGAATATCCATTAGTATTGGATTTACTTCAAAAAATTATTGTGGTAAAATACACACAAAACAGAATTTGTCTTGTTTTTCACTTTAAAGGGTATGGTTCAATGGTATTAAGTACATTGATAATGTGCAGCCATTCTCACTATACATCGCCATAACACTTTTCCAGCTTGTACAACTGAAAATTCATACTTAACCCCCACTATAGTCTCCCTGGCAGCCATGGTTTTTATTTTCTATCTCTATGATTTTAACTACACTACGTATCTCATATAGGTGAAATTATACCATAATTGTTGGTTTTTTTTTTTTTTGTAGTAATTGACTTTTGTCAACTGACTGGCTTACTTCATTTAGTATAATTTTATCAGTTTATTCATGCTTCAGAGCACATCAGAATTTACTTCCTTTTAAGGCTAAATAATATTACCTTCTGCATATGTCCTTGTGCATATACATGTACACACATATACATACGTATTTTGTTTGTCAATTCATTAGTCAGTGGACATGGTTTACTTCTAAATTTTAGCTATTGCGAGTAATGCTGCTATAAACCTGGGTGTATAAATATCTCTTTCTAACTCTCCTTTCAATTCTTTTCAGTAGGTATGTAGGAGTGGAATTGCTCAATCATTTGGTAATTCCTACTTTTAATTATTTTTTTTGAAGAACTGCTGTGTTATTTTCCACAATGACTCTATCATTTTACACTCCTACCATCAGTGCACAACAGTGTCAGTTTCTCCTCATCTTTGTCAGTGTTTGTTCATGCATGTATGTATGCGTTTTAGTAGTTACTCTACTAATGGATGTGAGGAGGTATCTCATTTTACTTCTGATTAGGATTTCCTTAATGATTAGTTTCATGTGCTTGTTTGCCATGTGCACATTGTAGAAAGGACTAAGTCCCTCACCTGTTTTTCACTTGGGTTTTATATTTATTTTGTTGTTACAAGTTGTGTCTATATTCTGGATATCAACACCTTAACAGATGTAAGTTTTACAAATATTTTCTCCCTTTCTATAGGCTGCCTGTTAACTCTATTAATACTGTCTTTCGATACATATATTTTTTTTAAATTGTAAAGTCCAGTGCCTATGTTTTCTTTAAGAGTTTTATGGTTTCAGGACTTACAATTAGAATTTTGATCCATTTTTAGTTAATTCATGATATCTGATAGGGGTCAACTTCATTCTTTTGCACATGGAATTCCAATTTATCCAGTGCTATTTGTTGAAAATATTGCCCTTTCCCCATTAAATAGTCTTGGCACTTTTGTCAAAAGTCATTTAACTGTATATAAAAGGGTTTGCTTCTAGGCTCTCTATTCTCTTCCTTTGGTTTATATGTCTACATTTATGCTAGCACCACACTAACCATTTGATTAGTGTAGGTTTGCGTTAAGTTTTAAAATCAGGGAGTTTGTATTCTCTAGTTTTGTGTTTTTTTCAAGATTGTTTTGGTCACTGAGTTCCCCTGAGATTCCTTATGAACTTTAGAATGGTGTTTTCTTTTCCTGCAAAATAATTAGGATATTGATAAAGATTGCATTCAGGGCCAGTGAGATGGCTCAGCAGCATAAGCGCCTGCCTGGCAAGCGCGAGGTCCTGAGTTTGACTCCTGGAACCCACATACGAAAAAAGGGGCCGGTGATATTGCTCAGCGGCATGGGCACCTCCTGGCGCACGAGGTCCTGAGGTCGACCCCCAGTACCCACCAAAAAAAAAGAAAGATTGCATTGAATCTGTAGATCATTTTGGGTAGAATTAATACCTTAATAATAGTAAATTTTCCAGGCTATGAAAAGATAAATACAGTATACTCCATCCAACAACATGTTCAGATATTGAACTGGAGTAGGAGAAACAGTTTTCAGCTGCTTATTACTCTAGCTAACTCAAGCCATCTAGAAGAATCACCTGATGTTTCTTACACTCCACTTTATTATCTTTGAGTCTACTAGATTTAGCATATTTTCCTATTAACAGGAAAGCAACAATCTTTCTTTTCTTTCGATCATCTCCATTGCTGCAAGTGGAAACTCCAACTTTCTAGTTGTTTGTGCCCAAATAAAGACAAAACGACTGTCTCCTTTCTTTCAAATCCACATCTTATCCATTAACAAATATGGTGATCAAAATACATCTAACATTTACCATTTCTTACTTCTTACTACCCTGGAGCAAGCTCTCATCATTTGTCATCTCAGGAGAATTGCAATAGCCTTTCCACTGATTTCATTCTGTTTGTTAATTTTTTCTTAGAACCGAACTAATAATTGCTCATGGAAAGCCCTGCAATTTTGGGGTAACCACAAATACACCCCTCAGTTGTTTTTTTTCAGTGGGAAGTTTGCAAGTAGCCAATCCGAGAGTGTTATTCAGTTCTTCTTGCTGCTGATTGGCTGCTGCCTTGTAACGCATCTCTGGCAGATGCACCAGCATGCCTATATCATAACAGTTTGCTGTACGCATGTAGCTATCTGGAGTGTTCTCTGTTTTGTTCCTCTTAAAGCCCTAAGATCCCTAAGATGCTGTCAAAACTCCATGCACCTTCTAAGACTTTGTTAATACAGTATTTTATTAAATTAAATTACATAATTGTGGGAAACATAGCATATTTAGGTTGTAGACTATAAAAGTAGACATTTATAGGCATTTTTATGATCATATCTGAAATTTGCAGTTTGTCACAATTCGCAGGTGCTCTAGGAATGTAACCCCTGCGAATTTTGGGCATCCACAGTAATCCTTTTAAAATGTGTTCCAATCATGTGATTCTGCTCCACATAAGCTTCATAGTTTCCCATCTTCTAATAACCTACAAGGTCCTATAAAATGTTTCTTCCCCAAACCCATCATTGCTTTGTTCAGGCAGATTGCACCTCCGGGCCTTTGAGGGTCTTTTAATTTGGTATTCCCAGTCCTACTTAGCACTTTCCACTGAATATCTAGTTTATTACCTCAATTTCCTGATCTTTGCTGAAATATAACCTTCATGAGGAGGTCTTCTATTTTACCATAAGATTGCATTTTCTCCCTCTTCATGTCCACCTCACCTGACATATCTTTCCTTCCTTCTCTTTTGTTTATGACACTTACTACTGTTTCCTATAACATCTACTAAACTCTGTTGGGTGTGTGCTGTCTCTACTAGAACACAAGTATCAGGAAGAGAGGGATTTTTTGGTGTGTGTGGTATTCCAAGTGCTTACAAAAGTATCTAGATCAAAAGAAGAGCCTAATGAATGTTTTATTGAATATTTTATTGAACTTTGCTTATAGTATCGTAAGTATTTTTAAGGCTACTCTAAAGTTTTTGAAAATATCTGTTTATAAAATCAAAGAGGACCAGACAAGACACTGTGGTTAGATGATTAAAAATCCATCTGGGTTGGCAATTGATTCATCATGAATGCTGTAATACTACTGAAAACAGAGGCATCTCTTCATGCAAAATCCCAGTGTCTGCATTAACACAGCAATAAGTCACCACTGCTGGCAGCTGGGCTTCCTGTCAGGAGTATATGCTAATTCATTCTTTCTTAGAGCATAGTTCAAGATTTACTTTAATCAGTGGTAAGTTTGTACAAAGTATCAAAAGTAACAGGTAATGGTGGTGAGGAAAATAGGAGTACTTGAGAGAACTGTCAGTTATGTACAATGATTCTATGATTATGAAATATGATAATAAACAATATGCTGTTGCTTTGAATATCCTCAAAGATTAAATTTATACAGGATGTTCTTCTTTTCCTTTTCTGTTGTCATATACTAAAATAGCACATCTTTTCAAGTTACCTTGGAATGCAAGGACATGACTAAAGAATATTTATCACAGGAGAAGTCCGCTTGCTTCCTAACTCCCCACTCACCTGGATCTCCTCTTTCAGATACCCTGACCCTGCTGCCAGTAACCTTTCTTCATCTTCCTCCATATTTTTTCTTCCTTTTCACACTGATAACATCTTTTTCACCTTTGACTTTTCAAGTAGCTTCTTCAGTGTTATTCTGGCTACCATTCCAACTTGCCACATCCTCCACAGTATCTTTGATGGCTTTTCTGTGCCTAATTTCTAATACAGAGCTCGTGGTCATGGGTCACTTAGATGGACACCAACATTTTTTCTTTTATACCCTTCCATTCATGTTTTTTCTCCTACCCTCAATTTCTCAACTAGCAATAGTGCCTAACCAAGCCTATGTAAAGGTACTGTTCCTGTACCTGTCCTTCTATAAAATTAAGGAAAATTGAATTTTGTCTTCTTGGCTGAAGCTCTGTTCTTCATTTGCCTTCTTTTCTTAATCCGGCTCCACTTCCTTTGGGATTACTTTTACATTTTGTCTTCTTTCTTATGAATATTATCTATTTCTGTAGGCTTTTTAAACTTTCATACATTCTTGTATTCCCAGATGATAAAACCAAAACAAACAAATCCAAGCAATCTGAAACAAAATTGCACAAAACTCTGTAAATTTTTTTGACCTTTTCTCCACCTCTAAGCTTTTAATGCAAGACTCAGGAGTATAAACTCACCCACTGTTTGTACTTATTATTTCTACTCATACTATGTAACCTATTTCTTCCTTCACTTTTTGCTTGCCCAGTATCAGCAATTACCTTCTCCTAGTCTTCTTTCATTCTTCTCCTAAGTATTCAGTAAGCATCTACTTTACACATTAGACAGTATGGAAAAAGATAAAACCTTGAACACACAAGCTCTAGATTGCTTCTGAATAGGAAGGCTAGGTTATATATGTAGTGTTGGTTAGACAATGGGTAGAAAATATGTATTTGGAAATCATATAGTAAGGGCCTTAAATTTATATGTTCAAGTAGCATGAAGACAAGTGATAAATATATAGTAAGTGAAGAATGCTGTGGTATTTGGGGCCTGAAGCTACCCTGTCAGATTGACTGAGTTAGAACCCTGGCTTCACCACTTAATAGTTCTATGACTTTGGTCAAGATATTTATTAGCCCGCTTTGTGTTATGGGCTATCGTCTAATGAAACACCTAAGGCTGAGTAACTTATAAACAGGTTGATCTAGCTCACATGTGGCGGTGGGAAGTTCAGACAACATGGCACTGGCTGTGGTGGGGGCCTCTCTTAGCAATGTCACGTGGCAGATGGCATCACCATGGAAGGAATGCATGCATGAGTAAGCAATCCACAAGGAAAGGCAGGAAGCCAGGGCATGGGGAGGGGCTCTTTCATAACAACTTGCTCTTGTGAGAACTAACTCAGGATCCCAAGAAAATTACCTCCTTCCCTTATAGAGGGTGGTACCCCATGGTGCAGCAAACTCCCATCCAGGCTCCAACTCTTAGAGGGCTTGACAGCTGTCACACTGCCACAGTAGGGAACAAGACTTCCATTAAGATAAGCCACATCCAAGCCATAGTAAATTGCTTACCTCAATAAGTAAGTTTTCTGTAATACGGAATCTGACTACTTCAAAAGTTTAGCTTGGGATTTAAAAAAATACATTTAAATAACTTAGCTCATGGCTTTGTATTTATTAAACTCATAGTAGATATCAATTAGCTTTTTATCAAATTGACCACAGAAAATACAAATGATACTCTGAGAGAAAAGAAGAGGGAAGAGACTAAAATTTAACTTGTCAATATCCCTTAAAACAAAGAAATATTTGAAATAGAAAATGTTTGAAGTAGAAAACATTACAAAGTAGTTTTTCTGATGGTATATTATTTGTCTTTAGTATCTACTGTTCATTTCATTCTTTATTTCTTTTGGAATTTATTTCATTATTTTATTAGTTTCAAAATTTACTAGTAGTACTTGATAGCATTTTTCCTTTCTAGAGTTACACGATTTGGTTTTTAATTTGTCACCTTTTAACTCATTTAAGAGACCACATTTTCCAGATTTCTTTGCAATTACATGTGACCAGATAGCTTTTTTCTGACCAATGATGCAAGCACACATAATAAACGGACTTTCAAGGAGTTCTCTCTTTCTCTTGTTGCCTGGAATGTGGATATGAAAACTGAAATTCTAGCAATCACACTGGATCATGAATCAGCCTACTAATTTCAGTGCAGTGAATTACAAAATTCGTGATGACAATGGATACCATCCTTTCCATAAGTTGCCTACTTTTACATTATTTTTATAAGAAAAGTAAACTGTTTTACTTAAGATTTGTTTTTTTTATTATTGTTGTTGCTATTGCTACATGCAGCTCTGCCTAGTCATACCTGACACAATTACCGTCTTTTGATGATTTAGTTCAATTTTCTCTACTTAAATATGTCTAAAATTTTCCAAAATTTACTCACAAAAGGCAACATTTAACTCCAAATGAGTTTAATTTTATTTTTAATTTTGAAAATATTTTCTATTAAATAGTGCTATAATATTTTATTTATTTCACAGAACTACCTCATTACTTTGTCATACGTATACATTCATTGTCCTGGTAATAAAATAAAACTAAAGAAAAATAATTTTGCCACATGGAAAGGTAGAAAAGTGGATGATCATACACTGCAGAGAATGATAAAGGGAAAACATTGATTGGAGGGTTTTAAAAATGCTGCTTTCCTCAAAGTATGGCTTGAAAAAGGCCCAATTTTTTTAGGGTGCACTTTATCATGAGAGGTGAGAAATGTTGGAAAAATGGTGTTTTGTTCAGAGGCTTCAATCTCAATATAGAAAGAATGCCTCCTTTAGAAGTGATTGCAGTGTGTAAGGAAGAGGCCAACACAGATGGAACATAGTAATCAAGATTTAATAAGCAGAGGTCATGGAGTCAGGGTAAGTCATCGAGGCTGAATTAGGAAGATGAACAACTCAGACCTGCAACCATGGAAACACAATAAGCCAAGGATAGTGCTAAACATCTGATCGGTTTTTGTTCACCATTAAATGCCACTTGGACAGGAAGGAAAATGAAGTTCTGAAAATACCCAGACGTATACTTCACAAACCTTCTCAAAGCCAAATAAGCAAAGAGATATTGAATGTTTGCCATAACTAAAGGCAGGCTCTTAAAGGCCAATACTTGCTAGTCAGACAAGTCTTCCTCTGGGAGGAACAGGGGAAGCAGGAGGATGAGTAAAACTTTTCATCTCAGCTGGTATGGAATATGAAAAATTAAAGTTACTAAAGACACATGACCAGATATGTGAAGTGATTCATAGAAATGAAGTGTAGGGACACTGATACACCATTTTGTCTACATTACACTGAAAAGAGATCGATAGAAGGTTACTAAAGATAACTTATTTCTATTTCTTTCAAATAGGTGTAGATGCTGTAGTTAGCAAATGTGACTCAGCTGAGCCTCAGGTATCTGATGGGGAAATGTTGCAGTCAGGAAGCAGGTAAAGAGGTCCTGTGTGTGAAATGCACTTCATAGAAGTGTGATTCATACACTCATGAATTTGCATAAGAAAAATCTCTCGGACTCTCCTTCACAAAATATTTGCTCTTTTAAAAATATATGATTAGGTTACATTTCAATCTCTGGTGAACAGACATTTAGTAGATTAGAAACAAATGCTAAGAAGAAGTGAAGCTACTTACAAAAAGTACATTGACTCTGGTGAGGGTAAGAATGACTACTGAGTACACAAGTGATGAATAACAAGAAAAGAGACTGAACAAACAACATATGTTACAGAAGGATGCAGACAACTCTGTGGGTAATAACTGGCCAGTATTCATGATAGAAAGAGATGCCCCTACTTATCTCTTCAGCCATGAAGGTATCATATATATTAGAGAAAAATTGTTGATAACTAATATTTATTGAGTGCTTGCTGAGGGCTAGGCACAGAGCGGGCATTTATTATCTCCTTTAACTCTTGAAATAACCATGTGATATAGGTATTAGCATTGTTCTTATTTTACAGAAGAAGAAAGTATCAGATAATTTAATCAATTTGCTACGTGTCAATAAGCTTTTGGGGGCTGAAATGTCATTCAGATTCTAATTTCTAGAATCGCAGAGTGCATACATTTTCAAATATCTTTACACCATCTGTCACTACACTATACTTCATCTCAATGGGGAAATAATTTTTTAACCCATTTTTAACTAGATGAGAAGTGAGCTAGTTAAGTTATATTTATGTAGCTTGATATATTGAGAGCTAAGCATATACCAACTACTTAGCTAGACTTATATACATTATTTTACTTTTTAGCCCACCTATAGCAGGAAAATATCACTAATATCCTCATTCTACTACCAAATAAACTGTCTTAGGCAAATTTTACTCATTCATAGTCCAAAGCTTTTAAATGGTGGAGTGGAGTTGGGTTTTAGAGCTGGCATTCCTATTTCTACAGCACGATGTCTTGCTCAGTATGGAGGAACATAGGTTATGAGATTGGGGAGTATTCTTGAAGATCTTTGGACAAATTTCCTAAAAAAAAGATTTTTGGTACTTACCATGCAATTAGTAGCTTTTTTCCTTTCTCTTGGAGAAAAGTTAATTATTGATAAATTATGTTAGTCCAGGCAGCTGTATCAAAATATTTGCACATGTTTCTGAGCAGTGATAAATTGCAACACATTCGAAAGGGGACAAGGTAATTTTGCTGCACTCCTTTGAGAATCCTCACCTTTTCTGTAAATTACATTCACTTACTGCTTAAAGTCCCATGTCAAAAGGACAGAGGACAAAGTAACCTGCCATTGAATCTGTCCCTCCATCAAATGAGGAGACCAATTTCTGATTGGCCTTTATGACTGCCTATCATTCCTCTCCTGAGACTATATGTTCTCCTTTAAAGCAGTTACATCATGATTTCCACAGATGTTGCTGTGTGTTGACCACCATGGGACCTTTAAGAATGGCCCCACAGATATCCTACCACAGGGAGTGTAACTGGCTGGAGCTCCAGATGCCACTGCACATTCAAATCTATTACCGTGTCTGTGCAAAAGCCTACCTCCTGTGTAATGTTCCATACTCTTCTGCTATCAGGCAAAGCCAGAAGGTGCACTTGAGATTTGGGCAGCCTGTAGAAAAGCCTTGGAGCTGTGGGAATGTCTGACAAACCTTTACTATCTCAGTGGCATGGGGAGCAATGGTGAAAAATCTCACTTCCTTATAAACAATATTGCACAGAGTCACAAGTTGCCAAAAAGTTATATAACAGATTGTTTACATATTCACTGTGCATGTGTGGGCTACATAACATATGCTGATGCACTAGCAAGCAGAAGGCCTAAGTGAAAGCCCAAGTCTAGCTATCATGGGTACCCTGACCACACATTCCACCCTACTTACAGGTTTTCGACGTACAATCTACCTGTGAGTCCTGCACATGGTTCCGTTGGGGAAAAGTGTGAAACACTGTACTCATAATCTCCAACAATACAGGCTATAGCAACAAGCTACTAATAAGCAGCCCCTCCCTTATAGCAGCTTGTCTCTGCTTCTCTCCCCTCCAACGGTGGGAATCTTGGGCCTTCAGTGAAACAGACATCATTAGTCCCAGGACCACTTGTAGTTCTGCCCACACAGGGCTGTTGGACAGAGTGGTGTGCTGCTGCAGGTATGCCTCCCACTTTGCCAGTGTGGGAGTCTGGGCACTACTGCTCCTGTGTTAGTGGTCCAATCTCAGACCCATCACGCTATGGGTAAGAGGTCTCAGTGAGCACAGAAGCCGTCTTACGCATGCTTTTAGAGGCTATCAGAGCAACATACATCGCAGACAGCTGGTTCTCTATCAGAGAGCACTGGTACAGCTGCCTTGAGGTCTGTAAGAGAGTCATAGGCAAGCAGAATATCATCAATATTATGGTGCATTTGCACAGGCAGTGGCTTTGAGTACTGCCAAATCCGATACCACCAAACCATGACACAAGGCAGGGCAATGCAAATATCTCTGTAGGAGCACCCTGAAAATACATTGACAGCCATCTCATAGTTCTGGTTGGCAAGAGTTATGTCAGTAGAAAAGAAAGCAGTAGGCAAATCTGCTATAAAGTGAAAAGTACCCAGCCTTGGACTATGGCAATCCATCACGTCTTCCGCAGAGGGCACAGTGGCATGCAGTGGGGGAATGACTTTATTTAGCTCTCAGGAGTTCACCATCTTCCTCTAGGAGCCATAAGGTTTTGTTAATCATCCATGCAGGCAAATAATAAGGACTATGTGGTGGTCAGATGACTCCTATCTTCTCTAGTTCCTGGATCATCCCTCTGATTTCATCATTCTACCTGGCAGATGGCACTGCTTTGCAGCCATGACCATTCTGGGCACTGGCAATGTCAAAGGGGGATGCTTCACAACCCTCACTGACATGCAGAATTCCCTGTAGTAGTCTGGAGCTGTAGTCCATGGAGTATTTCAACTCCTAAGATGTACTCCAATTTTGGAGGTGCATACACATTACATTCCTTAGGTGGCAGGTGACTTATTTCCAAATGTATGAAGGTTGCTATTACTTGGTGCTGTGACCCCCTAGCCATCTATATACAAAGTATGGCCCTGGAATATCTCTGGGTTCCTGAATGACAGGGTGCACTCAGCCCCAGTGTCTCCTAGAGCCAGAACCCATTGGACATTGGTCTGTGACCAGTGAATTGCTAGTTTCTCATGAGGCCTCTGGTCACTGTTGGTTCCTGTCAGATGGGGACCTTGACCTTGGCCCTGTTCAAAGGTGAAAAGAGTTCCTGGAGGGTGCAAAGCAAGATAATCTTCCAACTTAATGGCCCAAGTCATGGCTGCAAGGTGAATACCCTTCACCTTTGTGTTTCTCTCCACAGGTGTGAATCTTTGATCCTCCAGCAACTGTCTCTATAACTCCAACAGGTAGACATTCAACTTTTTATCGATCTTGGCCTGATAGAATCCCGCTCCAATAGGTCTACCCACATTTGCATATGTGTGATCTTCTTGGATGATTAATCATAGCTTCTAGGACCATGAATCAGAGATGGATAGACTATAGGATTTTAATTGCAGCCATCACGAATGCTTTTCAAACCTCCCTGTTTCTCGGTAACATCTCAGGCTTCTTATTGGTTTAATTTCTACATGGTTGCTAATTACTGAAGCTTTCTACTAATGAGAGTATTTAGAGGATTTATTTTTCCTGTGTAGCTACTTAATTAAATTTTTAAATTATATTAATATTGTTATTTATTATCTTGAGGCTAAGTTTTAGTTTGTAGATTTACTATATTTCTAAGAAGCAAATTGTTTAAAAATAAAGCCAGGGGGCCAGTGAGATGGCTCAGCGACATAAGCACCTGCCTGGCAAGTGTGAGGGCCCGAGTTCAACTCCCGGAATCCACATATAAAAAAAGGGCCGGTGATATCGCTCAGTGGCACGGGCGCCTCCTGGCATGGGAGGTCCTGAGGTTGACCCCCGGTACCCAAAAAAATAAATAAATAAATAAAAATAAAGCCATGCAATTATACATACATAAATGATATTTTCTGTATCAAGTCTTTGTATTGCCCCGGTGCTTTTATTACAAAAGATGGTGAGTGCTCAGCTAGACAGAATATTTGAGAGGAGTAATCAATCTATTATATGAATTAATACATGTTTGTGTATTTAATACTTGTTTGTGCCAGAACCTTTGAAATACGCTACAAACATATAATACTGTCTTTCCCAGTAGGCCACACAGACCAATTTTAGTAACAGGGAGACATCCAATCTGTTTCCTTAAGTCATTTGACAGATCAACCAAGATGGAACCATCTTCTTACAAGTTATTCTCCCTGGGTGTAGAGACTGCATGATCTCATTTCACCTATAGCACAGACTTGCAGGGTGTTAAATTTGTAAGGATGTTGGAGGTGATTTTCCCTCAGTGAGCAAGAATTGCTTCTGTGGTAACTCTGACATTTTTCAAGGTTTAGCCCCAAGAAATAGGCACATCAAATAACAAATTATTTTAACTACAGAATCAACTGAGCACATTCTTTCAGTGATTGTTAACATTTTTAGGGACTTGTCTACATTTCATTTATGCTGGTTTAAGAAGGAAGAATCATTAGAACAATGACAATAATAGGAAATTATTTTTGGAAGCCCTATCGGTGTTCTGTGCCATGACTTTTTGGTCTGTACCCTTCTGGGTTTCAGTTTTCCTATTCCTTGATGGAAGATATTAAGACTTCAAATGTGTAAACAGGGAAACCTGTTCTAAAATCATCAGCAAGTTGGGATCTGGGGAGTATAACCAAGTGCCAGGCTGGCTGCCATGTACACAGAGGTGCTTTGAAACAAAAGAGGGGAAATTATTTGTTCCATAGAGGCTTTTACAGTTCAAACAAACAGCAGGTCAGGCTGTCATATATAAGATAGCACAGTACCCGACATCGATATCTAAGAGAAACGTAGGGCACCCTCCAGCTGGTATATTGTAGAAAAGATCCTTGGAGAAAGTGAGAGTTGGTGGTATAAGACTTTTCTAATTCTAAGAGTCTATTTTCAGTTGTCATAACAGTAGTGTTTTATCAATATAGATTGACACAGTTAACATGTTTTTTATTTTATTTTTTAAATGACAGTTTGGAGAGCAGAGTCCATTGATTCCTCCTAAGTGGTTAAATCACTTACATTCCCCAATTGTAAAAGGTATTACTATCTCATTCCTGAGTTCTTTGTGATGTCAAATTAGAAAAGCATATGTAAAGCCTGCATGTGAAACCATTTTGCACTATTTAAAGTTCTGGATAATTGTTTTTATATTCTTATTACTCTTAATAACTCCTTTTATTGAGCGTTTTGCAGGAACTGTCTCTGTTCTCATATCCACTGTAAAAGGATTATTCATCCTTATTTTACAATTTATAATAAGACTAACTTCAGGTTAAATTGTCAGTCATACCTAAACCCAGAAGCGGCAACAGATTTCTTCTCAACATTGAAATGAAGATTATCTTTTCAGGTAGAAGGGACATTGCTATGAGCCTCCTCATTTCAACTTACACTGTTTGAAATTGGTGTTCAAGGTTACTGATGTCTGATGTATAATTTAATGAGAAAATGGGTAAAAGCTGAAAAATGACAGAAAGAAATAATGAGGCTGAAACCAATCCTCACAGGAACAAGGCAAGGAGTATTTGTAAATTGCACAAGATTGCCGGCTCCGAGTAATTCTGACCGAGTGCATTAACTTATTTGATGAGCAATTATAGGGTGGGGGGATCACTTAATTTGACATAGATTTTATCAGACTTAAAGCTGTCTCTCAATATGTCTCTTGGAAAGGTCATACTTTCAATTTCCCCAGTGGTTGAAGGAAAAATTGTCTTTCGTTAACTTCAGGTATTTTTCTTTTTGTGTGAAAGACTGAAAGTTTGAGAATGAAAAGTAAAAGACACATTCTATATCTCCTGGTTGGAAGTAGGAGAAGAAACTAGAAGGCAGAAAGAACAGATAAATCCAAAAAAAGATGATCCAAATCCTGCCAAAAGATTATCTATATCTATATTTATATCTATATATATATATATGAAAAGTTTGCCACTTAGAAAATACAGTCATCATTATTAAAGAACTGTAGAAAACCATAGGAGGTGACCCCCCCCCAACCGACCACTGAAATATGTTCAGCTCAGGGAAGTCCCAGCTGTGTTGCCTCTGAACTGAGGGCACAGACACAAACACGTGGAATGACTTATTTCTTAAACTGCTGTGATTCTTGATGACAAATTTGCCTTTCACAAGAAATGAAAACAACTCTCATGAGGGAGGTTAATGGAAAATAAAATTCTTGAAGGTTTTGTGTGGGATTATTTTCATAACATTGTCACGGCACTTACATTTTTCAGTAAGTATTAATTTAAAAGGTAAATAGAGTGGTAATTGAAAAGGAAATATATGAGTCACAAAGGGAGAAATGCTGAAAGGAATAGGGCGATTGGTAGGAATGAGGTTTTCAAAGCAGGAATGTCAAAAGTTGATATGTTTATATAATAAGCATGAACATAATAAATTGCTTTTATTTAATGGGCAATCGCTTAGGCAAAGAATATAAAAAGGTGTTCTATAACGAAGTGCAATATTTACCAAATTTTGTTATTGTCCTAACATTTAGCAGTGAGAATGTCAGAGTATAAACCAAGATAATTTACTTACCAGCAAAACAGAAAGAAGGAAAGCAAGAGGATCACTAGGAAAAATGTTGTATCCATAAGGAGTCATTTTCTTCCTAAAATCAAAAGGTTTTTAAGCAATACCTCTCTATTCAATTTCTTTTCATTCTCTTTTCTTTCACAGACTGTGACAAGCTTCTGAAAAAAATTGAAGAAATTATTGTTGCTCTAATTTAACCAAGAGTGGAGAAAGCCCTAGTTTTGTTTCTCATGTTATGATTTCCACTCTATTTGCTTGAAGATCTCTCCTAGCTACCACAGGCTATTTAAATTAATTGTCATCTGGAAAGGACCTTTCACATCAGAGGTAGCACAGCAACGTGGCTGTAATCATAGACCTGGAGGTAAATATTGCCAATATTTGACAAACCAAAAAGAGCCCAGGTCTTGAGGCCTGTAAGATAATGAAGCATTCCAAATCCAAATTTTTCTTTTCCCTCTTTCAAGTGAAATTTGTACTTGTAAAACACTTTCTGTGTGTGTGTGTTTGTGTATGTGCATTTGGTTATATCAATACTTGCATTTTCTTATGGTGTAAAAAACTATATAAAGTAGGCATTAATAGCTAAGGATAATCACTGGTCCAAATTTTATGACTTAAATCATATTTGGAAGGTATTTTCAAAAATCTCTGATTTTATTTTCGTTGATAGATTTATTCCTGATTTTAACATCTAGAAATAAATTTGGGTTTAAGATGAGAAGTGAGAAAGAAAATAAATGTATGAGTAGTTCAGAAGTTCACCCCTGGGTGGGTAAACTCTAGTTTTTACATTGGGTCACCTTCTCTTCAGATGGGTTTGGCTCCCTAGAGGAAGCTTCTCTGCTCTCCTGTTCTCCTCTTTCTACAGATTTTCCTTTTTGCCTCCTCTAGATTTCTGATGCCATTACAGGGTCCAACTCAGTTCTAGAGCCAAGTTTCAATGTTCTTTTTTTTTTTTTTTTTTTTTTTTTTTTTTTTTTTTGTGGGTACCGGGGGGTCGACCTCAGGACCTCGCGCGCCAGCAGGCGCCCGTGCCGCTGAGCGATATCACCGGCCCCTTTTTCGTATGTGGGTTCCGGGAGTCGAACTCGGGCCCTCGCGCTTGCCGGGCAGGCGCTTAAGCCGCTGAGCCATCTCACCGGCCCTCAATGTTCTTGAGACAAGGGATATTGGCAATTTCCATGGCAAGAGAATTCTTTTCCCAGTCTCAGCAGGATGAACCATTTAATATACACATCTAGCACATCCAGTTGTGTATACTTACTTTTTTTTTTGTCATCAACATGGAAATAAACTGCTGCAGTTTCCTCCAGTTTCTGAAAGGTGGAGACACTGGACATATGTATTATTTAAAACATCCCATCAATTCAGTTAAAAATCAGTCAGTATTTTTCCTTATTACTAGGACAAAAGTCTTGAGCTCATGAAACTAGGGTTCTAGTTTTATTTTCACTGCATACTTTCTTTGTTTTTGCTATTGTTTCTTTTACTGATATAACTGGGTTGTTTTGAAGATTAAATGAGATAATGTAGGAAAAGTGCTCCTAAAAGCGCAAAAATTTATATAATTATGGAGCAGTACAGCCTCAAAATAAGTCTTAACATGATTTTTCTACTTTGTAATTTATGTAGGCTGAGCACCAAGGATAACTAGTCGTGTAACCAGTATTTATTTTTCCCCTCTTCACTTCCTAACAAGACTTTGATTTAGTCATGTAGCAATGTGCTTAACAAAAAACAGGACATTTCCAGGCTCCTTTGTAGATTACGGCAGTGGGGAATGGGTAAGAGTCATTGGGTGGGATCCCTGGAGAACCGTGCTAAAGAAAGCACCAAACTCAACTAGCGTATTAGCTTCGTTCTGCCCAATTCCTCTTTCTTTCTTTGTGAGGTATGGAGATTTTGTCTAGAACTACAACAGCCATCTTAAGGACTTGTAACCTTAAAATTAGAAAACACCATAAAAGATAGTAGAGTGGAAAGGCCTAAGGTGCCATTATGGTTTAGATCTGAAATGCACCCCCAAAGTCTCATGCAGGGCTTTTTGGAAGGCGATTTGAACATGGCAGCACCACACTTATCAGTGGATTCATTCACTGATGCTTTCATAGCTGAATGTCTTGCTAGGAGGTGGGGCTTGGTTAGAAGAGGCTGGTCACTGGAGGGCATGACCTAGAAGGGTTTATATCCCTCCTTGGCTCCTCGCTTTCCCCTCTGCTTTCTGGTTGCCATGGCACAAGCAGCTGACTCTGCCCAGGCCTTTGTGCTGTGCCTTCTGCCTTGGAGCCAGCAGAGCATAGACTGAAAACGTGAGCTAAAATAAACTTCTCCTCCTTTAAGTTATGGACGTCAGGTATTTTGTTTCATGATGAGAAAGTGACTAAGACAGGTGCCCATATTGTTGACCACATCCTGGAGCTGGTGCCTCAAGCCCTGAAGTATCCAACTTCAGATTTGTCATGTTATATGGAAAAGAAAACTCTTACCATATTTAATTCACTTTTCCATTTGATATACACTGCTATATATATATTTGATATACTAACTGAACCAGGATAATTATAATATCTATACTTTAACCTAAAGTTTCTATATATCCAATATTTGCATATATCCAATAATGTTTTCTGTTTATACTGGCATCTTATATGTGTCATATATGTCTCACTGGCATTTTGCATGCAGGGACTCTAAAATTCTGCTCATCCTCTCAATAGTTCTCTCTTATCTTTATTCTTAAAAGCTCAGTGAAAGGCATCATAATTCCTTTAGTCAAGAAAACAGAAATGTGGGAGTTTAACTTTTACCTCTTTGGAGGTATTGATTGTACATTCTTGTTATTAATTCTCAATTTTGTACATGATCTTGGAAGATTCAGTATCTTTTGTGCAGACCTTTGCAAAATTTTTAGTTCTTAGTGACCCTTGTAAACCACATAAAATTCAATCTAGAACTATATGATTTATATGAAAGCTCCCTACTATCTTAAAGAAGTATATCTCTACTTTCCCTCTTGTCATGTCACAGATAGAAAATTATGTATATGTTGTTGTAAATGGATGAGACTACTTGTCCAGAGTGACCAACCTGAAAGTCTTACAGCTTCTTCATCCACCAGAGAGATGAGTCATTTGTAGAATGTACACCTCTAACAGACTTAGCATAACATTTGGACTTAATGCACTGTTCAGAAAACTTTAACTTGGGCCGGTGAGATGGCTCAGTGGCGTACACACCTGCCTCGCAAGCGTGAGGGCCCAAGTTCGACTCCCAGAACCCACACACGAGAAAAGGGCCGGTGATATCGCTCAGTGGCACGGGCGCCTACTGGTGCGCAAGGTCCTGAGGTCGACCCCCGGTACCCACAAAAAAAAAAAAAAAAAAGAAAACTTTAACTTGGAAGATACAAAGTGAAAATATCTTAACACTCCATACAAAGTTCTTTCAGGACCTGATCATCACCTTTCCTCCCAACTTTAACTCAAACTGCATTCCTTTACTGCTCCTTCCCTTCCTCTCCCCAAACCAGGATTCTGGATATGAACTTATCCACCATATGAATGTTTTAGTTAATGATAGAACACATATACAATAGTGGTCCTATGACAGTATATTACCTAGTGGTGTCATAACTATTTTAGTTCCTGTAAGTACATTTTATTATGGTAACACAATGACTAATTCCCCTAACAGGTATTTCTCAGAAAGTATCACATTGTTGTGTTGCATGACTGTGCATATCTGAATCTATTTGAGCCACTGTAACAAAAATACCATAACCAGTTTGCTTTTAAGCAACAGAAAATTATTGCTCACAGTTGTGGAGGCTGGAAGTTCTAAGATAAAGGTGCCAACAGATGTGGTGTCTAGTGAGGGCACCTTCTTCATAAATAGTTCCTTCCAGCTGCGTCTTCACAGAAGAGGCAAGGCATTTCTCTGGAGACTCTTTCATAAAGAAACTAATCCCCTGTCATGACATAATCAACTCCTAACGGGCCCATTACTTAATATTATCACATCAATGATTGTTTCAATGTATGAATTTTGAGGGGACACAAGCATTCAGACTATACGCAATGTGTATATCACACATGATTCAGGTACATACATACACATCCTTACATGTGTATACATACATACATATGTCTGTATGTATATGTTTTCTTTTATAAAACATTATGTCTATATCTATCTACCTATCATTTTAGCTTCTCTAATTTTTGCATGAAATGTGCCAAATTTTTCATCCTCCTGGCCTTCACTTCCTCGTGTCATCTCATCTCCATTGTACATGTTCAATATCAACTCATCTTTCTTTCTCCTCAGAAAGAATTCCTTTTTACCTTTTATGTATGCATTGATGCTGTGAACAATTCTAGCCTTCACTGTCAATTTCTATTGTTCTCTGTGTAGTAGGCTGTAGACTACTGAAAGTCAGGGGCTGTCCATCATTTATTGCTGCATCCCAGTATATGTCACAGCAGTATTTGACTCATGACACATTCTTAATGAATATTTGTAAAGTATTAATTGTTTACTTAAAAATAAAACACTTCAGGAATATAGAAAAATTATTAGAACATCCTTATACTTCTTACTGACAGAAAATTTCCAAACTGATTCTGTGTAAGAAGAGCACCAGTTAAAAACAACAGCCCAAAAATATGTTCCACAAATTAGCCCCCTGATGATTGTACATATAGACAGTGTAATTTTTGATACAAAATGTTATGCTTTCAATAGTTCTTGAATAATTTTTATCTATTCCCTTTGTTTTAGATATATTCTTATAGTATAATAATTAGTAAGACTTTAAACCATTTGACTTTTGCTTAAGAAAGCAGATGTCTATTTTTCACATGGTATTTAGTGTTTGTTGAACACCCTGAGCCTTATTATTGACACTTTGTAAAATCATTTGGCAATGCTTTGAAGACTTCAGTCTCTCCCAGGAGCTATGATGACTCTAGACTCAGTGTAAAAGTAACAAGAGATTAATGAGTCGTAGAGACATCTGCCTATTGAGTTACTTTTTCTAGAAGGGATGGGAACTTCTGTTTCCCATATAAACTTGTATAATTTCCAATGAATCTGTTATATCTTAAATGCCATTTCTCTTTAAGACATGAATTTTTCTAAACCCTGAGACAAGAAGGCTCATTATTTCAAGAGAGATGCACTGTCCATGGATTTGTTATTCTCATAAATGATTTGACACTAAATAAATTTATTGCTAGGGAGCACTTTGGATTATCTATCAAAATTAAAAGTATATCTCCCTTAAATCCAGTAATTCCATACTAACTGAGAAATGATGTATGTACAAAGATATTTGCTAAATCCAAAAATTCCATGTTAAGTGAGAAATAATGTTTACACAAGGATGATATATTGTACCAGCAAAAGATGGAAAATAGCTATGGCCTTAAATAGGGAACTGACTAAATACATTATGGCATACCTACTGTTGTGTAGACTGATACAGAAAGATCTCTAATAATGATATTTAGTGAATAAAACATATATAAAGTATATATACTACATTGTCTCTTATAATAAAAAAGCAAAATCTGCATGAATAGTAAAACCACAATATTTCTTTAGAATGATATATGAAATGCTGGTAAAAGTGTTGGTTCAGAGAAAGGTACCTGGTAACCTGGGGGCAGGGGGGATTTGGATATACCTTTCACTGCTTATACATTTTAACTTTTGAAACTCGACCAAGTACATAAATTACCTATTAAACAACAGGAATGCATTTCAAAGAATCCATGTACCTAATTCAAAAGAAATGAAATTCATATGTCAAGGACAATGTTTCAATTAGTCAGTATTGTTAAACTACATAAATTTTTATGGCAAAAGAATGAGCCTACAAAATTGATGTTTGAACTGCTATAGGGAAGGGCCTATGCTCTTGTATAAGCAGAATGCACATTTTTAAAAATCTAAGTTTCCATATCTTCCCTCCCTGCAAAAAAACTACTTGGTAAGTGTTGTAGTCAGGGTTTACAAGGGAACAGATTTAATACAGAACATATAATTTATAGGGTTATTTTATAATATTCATCCAAAGAGTCAAGTGCAGAACAGTAGGGAAGATCTGTCCACGCACTAGAGACCCAAAGAATCCAGCTGAGGGCCTGGATCCCATGGCAATGTCCTGCACAAATCCAGCTGAAGACCTAGAGTCCATGGCAATGTCCTCCATGAATCCAGCTGGAGGCCCAGAGCCCACAACAATGTCTCATGCAAGTCTGTATCAAGGATCTGCACTGGGAAGGCCCAAAGGTCAGTGGTGGAAGCTAGAGGGTCTGCACCAGCGGGATGAAGGATCTGTGCCAGCAGGCTGAGGCACTGGAGTCAGGAAGCAATGCTCAAGGTAGGGACCAGAGCTCCCCCAAAAGAACCACAGCCCTCCTCAGCGACAGTGAGGACCTGAGCTCCTCTGATGAGAACAGCTGAGTTCACATCAGGAAAACCAGCTTGACAAGTTTCTCCAGCAGAATCAATAGCACACCATCTTTCCCTCCAGTTCTGCTTTTATGCTGTTGGCAACAATCCTCAGGTGGGCTCTCCAGACCCAGAACCACACTGATTCAGTTCTGCTGGGTGTTACAAGTTGACCATTAGTTAATCCACCACAGTAAGTATCTTTAGGTCAGGGAGTATTTTTTTTTTTTAGTGAGTCAAAATAACTAAAACTTTCTTAGATATGGCAGGAAGCCAAAAACATATTGATTGCACTAGAAAGAAATTAGTAATGGGGTTTAGCACCTTTAGTAATTCCTACCTCTAGCTGTGTAGAATCAAAATACAGTAATTTATTTTAGTGCTTGCAAATGAAAACTTAGCATGTGCTATCTTCTTTAGCAATTGAGCGATCGTAGAGAGTCATTAGCAATTAACTGGATTTATTGGATGTACTCCTCAAATAGGCCTCTAGATATATCCACAACACTATGAAATAAAGATGTCATTGTTATTGGTAAGTTTTGTAATGGAAGTCATCTAGAAACAATTCATAAAAGCAGGTATTAGATATAAACACACATGTACACCCTCCTGCTGCTCATCTAGTTTAGGAAGACAAATGATCTTAATGTTCCTTTCACCTTAGTGTACTTATCCTTCTAAACAGCCTGTCATTACTCTTCATCCAGTAGAGCTATTTTTGGTGATGCAGTGGAAATTTTGAAATGTCCCAGTAAGTGCTTATTGAAGGAATGGATGTACAGAGGCTACCTTTCCTTCTGACAAGGTTCAAATAAGCCCTTTTGGCATGCACATTAAAAGGGATTGATTTGAGTGACTGGGGTTGTATGTAGCCTTTTAAATATGGCAATGGAGAAAGAAGGAATAAGTACCAGAATGACTTAAGTAAGAAGGAGGAGAACAGGAAGAAGTGGAGGAGATGGTGTGTTGTATATCTCCAGCCAAACTTTCTGTGGGATCAATGGATGGGCAAGAAAATAAAATGACTCATTTTCAGGAAGGACATGCGCAATGGTGCAGCCACAGCCCTGAGAGGATACTGTCCCCCCAGTCCTGGTGGTCCTTTCTAGGGAAGGCCCCAAGGAAAGGAAACGTTTCAGTGAAGTGCAATGATATCTTGAAGAACAGAAACTGTTTAAGAACGAAATGGAGACTCACGGAACCCCAGAAACCTTGATAAAAACCTTTGGAGCTGAAATTTAAGTTGATAGGTAGGAAAAGAAATGATATGGGCTATCACCCATACCAATAACGTAGGCTGAATTGCCCTTACCAATTACATAGGCTGTTACTGCCCCTACCAATAGCATAGGCTAAATATTTCTAAATAAATGTAGATAAGACATACTCAATCTTACTTTAGTGAATTCAGCAAATAAATACAACATTTCATATATATATATATATATATATATATATATATATATATATATATATATATATTCATATTATGCTAACATTTTTCTGAATCTAAAAATATTAGTCTGCTACTTTGTCATGAAATCAGGATAGGCCTTCTATTATTTGATCATGTGTTAAAATTTACAGTGAATAAATATCTTTGGAGGGCCGGTGAGATGGCTCAGTGGCGTAAGCGCCTGCTTTGCAAGCGCGAAGGCCGGAGTTCGACTCCCGGAACCCACATACGAAAAAGGGGCCGGTGATATCGCTCAGTGGCACGGGTGCCTGTTGGCGCGCGAGGTCCTGAGGTCGTCCCCCCGGTACCCACAAAAAAAAAAAAAAAAAAAAAAAAAAAAAAAAAAAAAAAATATCTTTGGAAATAAACTTCATGGTATTTTTCTACTAAGAATATTTTCATTCTTATAGATGATGTAGTGATAAGAAAATCTTGAGTTTTTCTAGATTCTTCTAGTAAAGAATTTTAAACCTAGAACATGTATACATTTTTATATATTTTATATATATATGTATACATATATATATAAAATATATATATAAATACTATATATGTACTATATATGTAAATAATATATATGTAAATACTATATATACATATATATATATATATATATATATATATATATTCCTTCATCTTCACAATGGCAAATGTAACATTAATGATGTATGCTGAGTTCTTGGGTAAAATCCTTTTTAAAAAAAACTGTGGCTTTGTGTTTTTCTTATTTGACCATCAGGAGTTCAATGTTTGCTTGGATCATCAAAAACTTTATTTCAGATGGCAACTGACATTTTCTCATATTAAAAAATAAATCCTTGAGTTGACCGACATCCGACTGGAGGAGGGAAGGCTGGAGCTGACAGTTGCCTCCTCGCACAGGCTTTTAATTACAGAGTCAGCATGCAAGCTTCAGAAGCCCCAGGAGTCACTAGCTAACATTGACTGGTGTGCAATCCATTGCTAGAGTGGTAGCAGGAAGGAGAGTGGCAATTAAGTATGGGTTTCAGTGGGGACAGGGAGAGTGGATGTTTGCTTTAGGAACATGAGACTTAATTTCATATAAAAGGGGACTATTATTCATTTCAACTCCTTAGCTTTATCAGGAAATGAGTTATTTCTCAAAGTTAATATTTTTTAATAATTGAGACCTAGTATTCATTACCCAAAACATTTATTTATCTAATTTACACCGTTTAATGTACAGTAGACATTTTTGTGTATCTTAAGCACGCTATTCTGAACAGAATGTAAACTCCTCTGGCGCAGCCAGGTCCTAGTGATAAATGTCAGTTGTTGCAGGTTTACTATGAGCAACACAAGATCTCGTATTTCCTGACTCCACATCTTACATCAGCTGCTTTTTCTCAACATCAGCTTTTAGCCCAACGGCAGTTTTAGTCTTTCTAAAATGCTGTTTTATGTAATCTAGGTACACAGATGACCAGGTTCATTAAATTTGAAAAATTCCATATCATTTTAAATCAGTGAGTTTTTATTTGCAGGCTCAAGCGTTTTATTACTGCCACTTTTCTAATCAATTCCCCAAACATTTGCAGAGCATCTATTATGTGCGTGGTGAGGAGGAGGTTGCCAGAAATGTGTCATTTGAATGAACAAAATGCTACTGAACTCAAATTCTTTGGAAACCTGAGTATGGCTTTTAATATTTTCTTCAGGCTTTCAACATCCATGGGTATAGTCAAGATCTCTTCCTTTTCAACATTTTATATTTTTTCCTCCAGCAGCAGAGGGTCATATATGATCTCTCTGGACTTTCAACTTTGGAATCAGAAGCACAGGGTTTTCTGTGGTATATCATTATTACCAGCCCTTTCGCTGTCCTGGGCGAAGTCCTGAACTGACTGTCTAAAGGGTTCACTCAGTCTCCATACCCAGAAGCTTGTTTGTGAGCTTCATATCAAAAGTGAAATTACTGATTCTTAATTTCTTTGTTTCCCCCATACGCTTGCTCAAAAATAATGGTCCTGAATGAATTTGGGTAGCCCTAATATTAAAAAAAATATTTAGGACTTGCAAAACTATGAAGGGAGATAAGAGACACTTGCATCATTCATTAGCCTTAAATCCTTAATGAAATGAAAAAAATGTATAAGCCAATACCCAAATGGACTTTCTTTGTCTTGCAGATTCCCCTGATTACAATTTTCCCTGGTAGGGAGAATCAGTGGTGCAAACCTCACTCTTTTTAGAAACTCCACTACAGCCCAATAAAGTTAAAATTTCTAGACTTTTCCTCCATTAATATTAAAACAGCAAATAACTCTTCCCAGATGACTCTAACGTATGGCTGGAGTTGACACCACCTGATTAGACTGATTTCAAAGGCGCATTGGACAGACACTATTTTTGCAAAGGTCCATTCTAAACTACCATCTGATATCCTACTTAAACTAATTTATGAGATAATTTCACTGAAAGAGAAAGTTGGAACAAATCTTATTTCTAATAACTGGAAAACATGTAAATCAAAGGGAACATATCAGAAATGCATTTTTCTCCAAATCACCCAATACAGACTACAGGGTGTAAAGAATGCTTCATATTTTGACATTTCAATAATGTCTCTTAATCATAGCCTTATATTTTACTGCTGAAAAATTGCCATTTAAATACCATTTGTGAAAAATAATATTTTTAGAAGTCTATCCATATGCAGTCTAAGGGTGGAAATATTTTATAAGCCTATCTTGAATTATACATCAAATGAAAAAACCTTTTGCTAAAAATAATCTGGGACAGAAAAGACCTTGTGCAAGACACTAAAAATGTAGGCTGTGGAGAGAGAAGTAGGGAGGTTAGTTTTTACCTATTTTTGGTTTTTGATTTTCTTTACAAGTTCTCCATATAAGAAAGAGATGGGCCAGTGAGATGGCTCAGCGGCATAAGCGCCTGCCTGGCAAGCGTGAGGGCCCGAGTTTGACTCCTGGAACCCACATAGGAAAAAAGGGGCCAGTGATATTGTTCAGCGGCACGGGCGCCTGCTGGCCTGCGAGGTCCTGAAGTGACTCCCCGGTAACCACAAAAAAAAAAAAAAAAAAAAAAGAGATAATTTATTTAAAAATCAGGAAGTAAGAAAGTTGCATTACCTCCTTTTAACTAATATGAAAACTTTAAATGAAAGTCTTATAACTTTCCAGTTTGCCTAGAACTCCTCAAAGAGCAAAACTCAAAACTCTTCAAATTGAAGGAAAATGACTTTTTAGCTTTTCAAGAGAAATCTACACTGTATTTATTCTTAAATTTAAAAATAATCACATTATGAAACAGGATTATTCGAGTGTAGTTCATTTACTTTTTAATCAATTTATTTTGGAATGGCTTTGGATAAAACTAACACAGCTTTGCACAATCAAAAAAAAAAAAAAAGAAACCTTGAGATTGAGAGTGCCCCAGTTTTTTTTTTTTTAAATGAACAATAGTGTCTTAGAATCTTTAAACTGCAAGGAATAAATGTGCTCAGGCAAACTCAGTGATAAGCTTTCATCTTACAGACATAAGCAAGGGTGGAATCACAGGATAGCTTCACAGACAGCCAAACAGCTGCCCTGCTTCCAGTAGCTCCGGCTCATTGTCATCTGTCACACTGAAACGGGGCACAGAGTGGCTAAATAACCTGCCAGCAAGCATGACGTTGGGCACATCAGAGCCTGCCCTTGTGATCACTGAACTACACTGCTTCTCTGAAAAACAGAACCAGATACCTTGATGTCCACAAAGAGCCTGATAACCCCAAGCTGGGAAGTGAACTTCATCATTCACTTTGGTGCAGTGTATGCCAACTGCGAAACTGTAGAATTTAATTTTGTTATCTTTAGATTTATTGAGCTACCTATCAAATTCCCTGAAATTATCAACTGTGAAAAAGTAAAAATGACAAAGAGGAAATGCTGACTTTACAAATATGTGTTATAAAACACAGTTGAGTGAGGAGAAGATGTCTCCCGGTCAGGACCACTCATTGTGGCCTAGAGCAGGAAGAAGCAATTGGGCTTCTCCATATCGCAGGAAGTGAAAGAGAAAGGCTTTGGCAGCTGACTCAGGATGACCAAAATCTAAACTTTTTTATTAACCATTTGAGCCAAATTATTCCAAGGAGGCTGTTTTTATTCTGTTTATTGTTTGTTTTTGAAAAACCCAGTCCAATTTTTGATTGTGTATCCACAACTAGACATTTAAAAACAAAGAAAAATATCTAAACAGATCCCAGAAGTACTTGTATATTTTTCTGACACCAGTCCAATTTTTGTCCGGGTGTGTCCAGGAGTAGACATTTAGGAAGGAAGAGAACCATCAGCAGATCTCTGAAGTGTCTGTGTGTTTTTCTTTCTTTTTTTTTTTTTTTTTGTGGGTACCGGGGGTCGACCTCAGGACTTAGTGCACCAGCAGGCGCCCGTGCCGCTGAGCAATATCACCAGCCCTTTTTTCGTATGTGGGTTCCAGGAGTCGAACTCGGGTCCTCGCGCTTGCCAGCCAGGTGCTTATGCCGCTGAGCCATCTCACCGGGCCGTGTTTTTCTGATACATCATCATTTCGAGTCCCCAAGAGACCTAGTTTTATTGTAACCATAATAAGATGAATTTTGCAATCTGAGTTGTGTCCTTGCAATTCTAATTGAGTTGATGCGCTCTAATGTGATTGTTTCCAGAATGCATGATTTGTGGCTTTAAAAGAATGGAAGGCAATTAACTTAGCATAAACATATTACAAATTAGTCTGAAATAGGAACTACAACTACTGTGAAAATGCAACACCTGGAATTGATCTATTAGAGAATAGACAAGGAAATCAGCCCTCCTGTAACCAGTAGAACATTGTCACACTTTTCAAAAGTTAAAAACTCAATTTAAAAATATTCTCAATGGTTTACTCCATTGAATAATCATCAGAACCTCTTCATAGACCTTCAGTGTCAATCTCATCTTTCTTATTTGGATTATTTTAGCTCCCTTTCTTTTCAAATGTTTGCTTGAATTTCTTTTGAAAAGCAGTAGCCTTGTGAAGATTGTCTTCCTTTGGTTAAAGTCTTGCACTCCACTGCGGATTCTAAAGCAATTCTTGAGAGTGACTGTAGGGAAACCTGAGGCTGAACTGTAAGGTCACATGTCAAGAAATGGAATTTGGCACTTCCTAGATCCTGGCTAATGATATCTTCATTTCTTCCACATAAAAGCCATATTTTAAATTTTGCAGTCTATATTTTTATTATTTTTTCCATACAGCATATTTAAGGAATTAGGTTTAGGCAGTATTGTGAGATATCCAGAAGGAAAGAGTATAAGAAATTGTTCTTCAAACTTGCAGGGTGGAAGTGAGTTTTTATCTTGCCTTCTCAGACATCCAATGCATTTAAGAATTAGAGTCCTTTCTAGAAAGGGAGTCAAGGTCTGTGGCGCTCATAATTAGATTGCTGCTTTATCAGTAGCTGAGACCAGGTCCCATAAAGGCTGGGCTGCCAAGATCAAGTAGGTTTCAGTAACACTGCTATAAACTGCTTGCCAAGAGGAATTTCACAATTATCACTGTGTTAAAATGAGGGAGGAAGACATTGTTTCATGGTTACAAAATGAGTTGAATTGCGGCAGTTTGCAGACCTTTGGGATCAAGCAGACACTTAGGTTAATGGGATAGTTAGCAAGGTCCATCATTAGGAAGTATTTATGCCCTCCTCGATTTTATGAAATAAAGACCATTAATTATAAAAAGATGATAACAGAAGCTATATAGTTGCTAGATTCACATGTTAGAATAATACCTGCTTGTACAGAGAAAGGTCAGTGTAAGCCCCACCTGTGTATTTGGAGTTAGAGGGGATTGATTAGGGCCTAATCAGCCAGGTACTTTTAAGTGCACTTTAATGAAACAAATATCTGCATCAAACTACTGCAAATCTCAAAGATAATCAAGCATTCCTACCAAACACAGACATTTCCCAGAACTCTTGAATTCTTGGTGTTCAGTGAAACTTCTCATGTAATATAAAAATAAAACAATGCCTTAGAATAAACAAAGACATGTTGACCAGAGCTTTAGGGTATACTTGAAGACCCAGAGGTGAGACAGGCACAAGGCAGGCACTTGAAGGCTGATCTCCAATTAGCAAGTTCTGGGTGAGCAGGGAGTGGTAGATCCTTCACCTGAGTCAGCAGCCCCAAGTATTAAGGCATTTGGGTTATACTATGTACTTTCAAATTTGAATTCTCAGTAGCGGGATGTTTCCTAACCAAGACTGTTTCTAGAATTTTAACAAAAGTCCTCTGAAACTTTGCATGTTTGAGACATTAAGAAATAAATCTCCAAATACCCAGAATCTAGAAATGGTAATATCCCTCTATACCACCCCTAATCTGTTTAAGCTTAAGTAAGGGACACTTGATGACATACAATATGAGGATTTAAAAACTGTAAAATTCCACTATTCTCTATTGAAAGGAGGGAAGTTCTGTAGGACAGCAGGGGCAGATAATTCAATTCCAATGTTGCTCTGTGGATATTTTGATAGTTACCAGTTTTCTAGTCTCAAGCTAGCTTCATTCCCATGCTGGTTGTAAAAATACACATACATACTCATGCACAATATAAATATACTTACATGTGTTGTGCATTTACATGATAATAAATATATACTTTGCTATTTTAATATTTTATTACACTATATATATATATGCAATGTGAGTAATTTTTAAAAGTAAGAGAAGAGCATTTATTCATTTATTATTACAGATATTCACTGAACTCTGACAATGTTTCAGATGCTGTTTTAGGTGCTAGGAATGTAAACCTCGTAAGGTTCTTCCACATTGCGTATTCAAGTTTGTGGAGACACAAAACAAATATGTAACAAAATAAACTAATTCCAAGTAATAATAATTGCTATGATTATAAAAATAATTAAAACTGGGTGATGTAATTGAGAATGCCTGAAGTGAACTTGGGTAGGTTAGGCAATATGTTGTAGACAACATATTTGCTGAAATATGAATAAAAAGAGTCCCACTATACATGTTTTTAGACAAGATAATTGTGAAAAAAAGTTTGAAGTAGCAATGACTTCGGCCTTTTTGATGAACTGAAGGAAGTCTCTAGAGAGAAAGAAATGAATGAGAGATTAAGAAGTTGGAGAAATAGCAGAGGCCAAATACCTCAAAGTTTATAGAACATAATATAGGTGAGTAGCACTTAGCAGAAATGTGTGGGACCAAAATATTTCAAATTTCTGATGTTTTTGGATTTTGGAATATTTTTATGGACTTTTCTGGTTGATCATCCCCATTTAAAAAATCTGAAATTCAAAATGCTTCCAAATCTGAAACTTTTGGTGCATTTTGGAATATATTGAGATTTGTATTTTTGGACTAGGGATGCTTAACCTGTATGTGGATTGTATTCTCTCAGCCATTAGAAGATACTTGAAAATTTTAGCCAAGAGAGTAATATGGTCTCCTTTGTATTTTAACAAGCCCTAGATGTTACAAGGAAATGTTCCATAAGGTAGAAATTGTGGAATCAGCAAGATAGCTTTTGGAGTTTCAGATCCACCAAATTACAGAGACTTAGAAAACACTTTGGGTTTTTACACGTGTGCCAAACAAAATGTAAAAGCAGGCTTATACATTCAAGAAAATTTGATGATAGCTTATACATTCAAGATAATTTGAGTATAATTGTACTAGAGAAAAACCAGAAAAAACTTCACAGGAAGATTACAGAATTCAGAGTCTGTACAATATATCACTAAAGTACAACAGAAATTATTAGACATGCAACTAAACAATAATCCTGACTTACAGTAAAGAAAAGAATTTGTCAACTCCCTTGCTTTTGCCCCCCTAAAAGACAAATCACATGTTGGATTAGCAGACAAACATTTTAAAGCAACATTGCAAAAATGTTCAAAGATTTATAAAAAATATATTCAAATAACTAAAGAAAAGTATTTAGTAAAAGGGCAAATAACAAATATCAATAGAAAGGGAAATGGAAATCATAGAAATTGTAAATTCCAGAACTGAAAAAAATGAAAGCATACGTGGAATATGTGGAATATATGGAAGCATAAGTCTAGATCTTGAAGATATATCAGACATTCTACAGTCAGAAAAATGTAGAAATTAAGATTGGAGAAAAATAAATTGTTCCCCAGAAATATGTGCAATAATATTAAAGAGCCCAATACATATTTACCAAAGTCTGAGGATAGAAGAAAATATTTGAAGAAAATGGCCAAAAATTCCTCTAACTTAATGAAAACCTAACTATCCAAGAAGTAGATTGAGTTGAAGTAGGATAATCTTTTAGCTACTGATTCAGCAATTTAGTCAATATCTGTTGGTTGTTCACTCTGAAAAATTCTATGTTTAGGCAAGGAGGAATATGTATCTGAAGATGGTATGGTCTCTCCCGTACACAACAATGTAGGTTAGTGTTATCCAATATGGTAATCATTAGCCATATGTAGCTTTTGAGCACTTCAAATGTGGCTAATATAACATGGTGAGATGATAGTATTTTGGATTAAATAAAATATGTTACTGAAAATAATTTCACTTGTTTCTTTATGTTAGTAGAAAAATTAATGTTACACTTGTAGCTTATACTATATTTGTATTGAGCATAATTGATCTACTATCTCATAACTTGGTTGGTAAGATAGAGTCCACAAATGAAACTAATGATCATTTAGCTAAGTATCAGATCAATGAATTAGATAATTTTTACTTGTATTTAAAAAAAAAAGTCACCAGTACTACTCTAGTTTTGCTTTCTCTGGTTTCATTTGAATTTGTTTTAATTATGTATTTCAGGAGAGGAATCAGAAACACAGTGTATCAGAAAATATCTATTATTGATAATTATCAATAAACTATTCAGAACTCATTATCAGACACTGTGTTTTCAGGTTATCCATTTGGACTACATCAATCTCTCCCTCATGATCCACAGCAGTGAAAGGGAGTATGCCTTGGTGTGTTTATTTCTCTGGTTATTTTGAACGTGTAATGAAGAACATTAAGAAATGTTTTGGCAACTCAAATGTGTACAGTAGAACCTTCTTAATATAATCACTTGGAGTATAATTTATTTTTATTTTCCACTCTGAACATTTTTACTTTCATTTGGTAGATATTAAATTAAGAGAAGAACATCATTTGGTAGATATTAAATTAAGAGAAGAATATCTTACTTGCAGTCTTTAGGAACTCTTTCAAATAAAACAGTTTATTGAGTTAGGTTCTATAGGTTTAATGTGAAGTATTAAAGAAAATACTGAAGTGATTTATTCATTCATTTGAGTACCTGCTGTGTGCCAAGCTGTGCACTGGAATGGGACATTTCATGTGATTGTTCACTCTCGGGAACTAATTGTCCTGTGTAAATAACTATTTGCTTTGTAGAGTTGTCCTCCCTCCCCAGTGTTCTGTTGGAGTTTTTCTTCAGTCTTACAGATTTCCACTTTTTAAACAAGTTAATAGTATTAGGTTTTCCTTTGAGTTTTTCTTTGGCTACTCTTACATGCAGCTGTGAGTTTGCATGTTAGGGTGTCCAGAGGTCAAGGGAGCTTGAGGAGGTAGTGGGTGGTGTGATGGCTCAAAAAATGAGGTTCCTTAAAAGAATCTAGTGTAAATGATGAGGGCTAAAGGGTTCATGCTGACAGTTTGCACAATGACTAAGATTTTTTCTAGGGTAAGAAGTTTGTCAGGCTGAATTTTTTGAGAAATCACCATGGCAGGTCTTGCTGACCCTGGCAAGATCACAAAGTCATACTTTTACTAGGATAGACATGTATGAATAGTTTTTTCTGGGAACAGATTCTTTGTCTTCATCTCCACAGCATGCCTTGGAACTACCTATTTCCAGCCATACATGTGTATGCAAAGGACTCTTCAAATCTTCTGCTGAATTACTAAGAATTATGTAAGTTGTTCCAAGAAGGTATATAAAGTTAAAAAAAATCTATAACAAAAATACCGAAATACTATTAGAATCTGAGCTGCTCTAGTATATATATGATTATTTATTTATTTCCATGGATCAATGAAAGGTGTTTTTGTGGCCTTTTAAATTCTATTTTAGAAAGAAAAAAATATATGACTAAAATGATAGGAGGAGTAAGAAAAAACATTTTTTTAAATGTTCTCAGCTTTACACTGAAAAGACCAAGGGGATAAAAAGTTGTGTCAAAATGTACAATGGTGTTAAAAACTTGAAAGAGGTATCATCCATGTGGCAGCAGCATTAAATAACTTGTGTGGGATATATATATGCTAACTCGGGTCTTATGTGGAGTCACTCACACTTGCTGAGGAATAGACACCCTTTGGACCCTAATTAGACACATTTAACACTAAATAGTTGGTACTCAACACTAATATCCAACCAAAGGCTCAAGCTTGGTTATACCAAAAAGGAAGTTCAAGTGTTCGTAAGATCAAGCAGAAAGCTAACACTGGACAAGAGATGGGAAAATCACTGAAGAAAAATCCTGTTAAGAAACCCCTAAGGAAATAAGGGCAAGCACAACATTACACTCATTCTGCAGAGAAGAGGTGTTCCCAGGGAAAGAGTAACTATGTGCAGGAAGCAGAGGGAAACTTTAGAAAACATCTGCTTTGTGTTCTCAAACAAAAGGAACACACCTTAAACTTAGCAAGCGATAGACAAAAGAAATGAAGACAACAATTTGAAAGATAATATTATTCAGTGAGAGGCAAACAAATATAAAATACCTGTACCTTGCAGGTGGAAAACAAACAACCCCAAACATATGCCCTATAGAGGTAAAACTGAAATGTTTATTTCTGATTAAATGGCCATGATGCTAATTACTATAAAAATGTTTAAACTCGAGTTAAGGGGAAAGGTGGACAATCAGAGTTTTTAGAAAATTATAATCTTTGCCCATGAACTCAACTGAGTAGGCAAACATACAATTAAGGAATAGAATTTCCTCTTAAGGAAACACATGGGAATGATAACAAACCATACCTCTAAGAAAAAAGGCCATTTTGTGGGTGGTTGGTACTGAGCAATCCGTAGAAAAGCATTTTAGCCTCAAGGTTGGGTAACTTTTGATGGCTAGCAGTAGGAACCAAGATGTTAAGTGGAGCGATTTGTACAGGTATGGGTGGGAAGTCCCAACGGAAGCCTGGAGGGTGATTGTTAGGAAGTGAAGATCACACTATTGGAAAATGGGCCTCTTTCTAATTTATTCTTTGTTTATACACCGCTAAATAGGTGTAGAAATATACAGTGGAATTTACCCACAGAAAATTGCTCTTCAAGTACCAGTTCTTTTATTTGTTAGGACAAGTGTTACAATTGCAAGGGTGAAAGTTCATTTCCATTCAAAAACAATTCATTTCAGTTTCTATTAACCAGCTTGAAGCCCAGTTCAAAATGTAGTAAATTTAATTTATGTGACGGATTCTGGCTTCTGGCTTCTGATGCCTAAAGAAACGCAATTTAAACTATATTTTGAAAGAAAATGTTAAATAAGCTTGTCAGATTCGAAAGAAAGGGAGGAAGAAAGAAAGAAAGAAAGAAAGAAAGAAAGAAAGAAAGAAAGAAAGAAAGAAAGAAAGAAAGAAAGAAAGAAAGAAAGAAAAGCAAGCAAGCAGGTGGCAGGGCTGCAAGTGGGATTCAGTTGGGAATGAAAACTAAAGAAAATATATTCTGCGATGTGCAGAAGTGGAGAACAAACTAGGAACTCCATTAGTATGTTTCATTAAAAATGAAGTTTCCAAGGACGTTTCCTCTACGTCTGAGGCTAATAAGTGCCCAGGAAGCCATATGCTGACTTGATTTCATTTGAAAATGGTATCTGTGCTTTAAGTATAATACTCATTAAGGCCTAGAGGACCATACTGACATCACATAGTTGTCAGTGCTTGCTTGGGTGGAGATCTGCCTTCCAGGGGAGACCTCCTATTGAGCGCCTTCTATTGGTGAGCCTTCCTGTGTGGAAATAAAATAAATCAATTTCCCACCAAAATTTGCATTATTGCATATCATATACTAGGATGCTCTTGTTCAGCAATAGTTATAACAGACCCCTGACAAAGACAGCTTTAACAATCCCCTCAGGTTCTCTAACATTAGCAGCCTTTTTCCTCCTGGATGCAGGTTCTTTATGTTCATTTCCTTAGAGCATTTACATTTACATTAGAAAGTCTGTTAATTATTTCTCGGCCCCTGGAGATGCACATTTTTAAAAACATCTCACCACTTTTACAAGCCAAGAGTGGCCCTGGCGTCCATCCTTTCTGTCACTTTCCCTCCTCCCTAACATCCTCTGTACTCCTCCAGCAGCTCTCTCAGTGCATAAAACCCTCCCACCAAGTGTTTCCACGAAGCTGAAGTCAAACTCACTTCTGATCTCTCTTGCCTGTTGCAACAGTATTGAAAGAATTCTTTCCCACCTGTTTGACTTTGGCTAGTGGAAATTTTAATCTCTGATACTCATGGAGTGTGCGTTTATGTACCTCCACTAAATTATATGTTGAAACTCTAACCCCATGTTGAAACTCTAACTCTAATGGGATACTACTAGGGGATGAAAGCTTTGAGAGGACGTTGGATTTAGATGGGGTCAGGATGGTGGAGCCTTTGTGATGGGGGTATTGTAAGTGTCCTTATAAGAAGGAGAAGAGACTAGAACATTCTACCTGCCTTTGTTCCTCCCTCACCTACCCCATGCATGCAACAAGGAACCATGTGATAAATGGGAAGAGAGTTCTCCCAACACTCTGCAGAGACAGACCCTTAAATATGAATATCTGTGGTGGACATGGAAGCCTACTATGGGATATTGTGTGTGCTATAATTCTATAGGACCTCATAGACTTTGGGTGACCTGAAGGTTTTTGGTAGTGGATAGGATCAGGCCAGGTGAGGGAATATTTATCAGAGGTAGTGATAGATCTCTATTTTCTTCATGTATTCAATTTTAACAAAATTAACAGAATAAAACTATGAATTACATTCCATAATTTGTACATCATTTTATACTTTGACAGTCCTTGGTGTTAATGTTGAATTCTGGTTGGTTTACTTTCAGGGCCATTACTCTCTGGGGACACAGATGCAGCCTACTGATTTTGTGTGTGTGTGTGTGTGTGTGTGTGTGTGTGAGAGAGAGAGAGAGAGAGAGAGAGAGAAAATGAGAATGAATCCCAGGAAAGGAACTTCTTACCCTTACCTTAAATATCTGTTACTTAGTGCAGTGAATTTACTGATTGTTATTTCTGGAAATGTTCTTAGACTTAGAAAATATTGTACCTATTTGGAGACTGTCCATTATGAACTGTCTGGTGCCTGTCTTTTAGAATTGAGCTCCTTAAAGTTTTTGCTAAAAACCAAATTTAAAAAATCTGAAAATGTTAAATACATCATTAGTCAAAGTATCTTTTTCTTGAGACTTTTTGAAAATTGCTTTTTGTCTTATAAACCATCCGCAGTAGGGCATGATTAAATGCAAGGTAAGACTTTGGTTGTGTTGTGTTGGTGGTTCTGGCAGAGATGGGGTGGGTAGCCAGAAGATGGAGTAGCATTTGGAATAGTATAAAATAACAGAAAAGTGGCAAGGTTTTAATCATCGATCATTATCTGCTTGGGCTGCCCCTCTCTCTTAGAAATGATAATAGCACAATTTAATAGCTGAAGATCATTTTGACAGATACCAGTAAATTGCATAATTCCTCTCAAGTTCTCAGTAATGTTAAATTTAGTTTTGGTGATGAAATACTTTCAGACTTCTGGGAAGAATGAAGAAGGCTATGAAGTTGGGGCTTGGATCTGGGCAGTGAGAGACGTGACACTGGTTTATTGCAAAAATAAGCTCTGATACCTAAGAAAAAATAAAGTATTTCCTCTAAGCTAATAGTAAAACCAGAAGTAAGACCAGAGGTAAGTTGATCTTTTGCTGGACTTGAAGATGTCAGATCCTGTAACTGTTTTGAAGTACTTGGTGACCAGGTTTAAAGTAGTTGTTTCAACTTCAGTAGTTTTCGATGATATCAAGGCCCTAAACTATATTGCAGATTAAATTCAATCTCTACACCACTTCAGGTCAAAAGTCTTTTACATATATTCATTGTCTCGGGTAAAGATCTTCCCCAGGAGCACAGGAGAGGAATGGATATTTTCCTGGCAGCCTCCCTCCTCTGAGAGGACGGTATACTAGGTTGAAGTACAAAGGCACCCTTTTTTTGATTCCTCTTAAGCAACTTTTGATTCATGATTTTTTTAAAGGTCAACTTTTATTTTCCTAGTGCACAATCGCTGCCTATTAGGAAGTTCAACAATGCTGGGAACAAACTCCCCCAGGGATCCATAGAATTACTCTGTGTTGTAAACTCATATAAGATGATAGACACACATAATAAAAATTAAAATTATTATGCTTTCAAGACATAGTCTTTGTTGATAATATTCCATATCTCTATAGGAATTGTTCATTTAGAAAATATTTTCACTGACATTATTTTGGTCTAGTTTCATAGCTACTACACACCTACCCATTCTTATATTTATTTAATAAGTAATTCTGAGTAATTACTAAGTGCTAGACACATGCGAGTTACATATTTATAAATGTATTTTTGGGTCAAGGAAACTGAGGATAATGGCATTGTAAGGTGTTCAACATCACCAGCTGTAATTTTTAGATGTATGATTTCCCCTAGAAAGTAAGACAAATCCCTTCTTATCACTCAGATTTGGAAGAGGGGGAATGACAAGGACCCAATTCCTTTTCCTGTGGTAAATGGTAAGATATAAAGCTTTTTTTTTCCGCCTTTATTTCCTGAGAAGTAAGTTCCTTTCCTTGTAAGTGAGAAGGCTAGCTCAGCCAACTAGAGAAATCTGGTGTTATCTCTATGTTTCATCATTTCTAGAAGTAGAATAAAGAACTAGGTTGGGGACATAATGTCAACTTATATCATCTTATAATACATTCATGGATACAAAATTATATAACCACTACTGTTTGATTTGTATATACCCTGGAAGGGCAATCAGATAAAATCTGTGCTGGTACTGTACTTAAGTACCTTCTCTGTTAGTACTGTGTTCTAAAACTAGTCATTCTAATTTTATAACCTTATTGTGGTAAGGAAACTGTGGCACAGGGAATTTAAGTGACTTGAATGACTTCTGTACACAGGAACTGACCTAAAATAAATTTGAATTCAAAGTATCATACAATAGTGGTAGTGTTAATATTAAAACATTTGTATTAATTTTGTACTCTATTCTTTTAGAAAATACAACTATCTTTCCTAAGGATATAGCTGCACCAACTTTTCTCGCAGAATTTATGTAATGTCAGAAGGGAAGCAGTGTCGTATATTTTATTCAGGTAAACTAAGTTATGCTATAGTAAAGCATAGCATGTGAGTTGGTATGTGAGTTCCAGTAGTTTATTACAATAAAGATTTATTTAAGTAATATGTTTCATGTCCAAAGTGGGGCATATCAGAGGCACTCAAGGGTCCTGGTTAAAGAAGGAACTGATATTGCAACATGAGGTTACAGGGCTTGTTACAAGAAGGAAAAAGAAGGACTGGAGAATCGCACAGGGTGCTTTTACTTCCTAAGCCTTGTGATGACACATATCATGTCTGCTTACATTTCTGGCAGCACTAGTCACAAGGACCTGGCTCACTGCTCCCAGGAGTTACATATCCAAGAGGGGAAGGAATTTCCCGTATATCCATATATGTAGGAGAGAAAGCAGAATGGGGTATATAGCATTCGTCATAATACACCTACAGCATATATATAGGATCTGAAAGTACAGATGAAAAAGTGTGTAAAGCAAAAGCTCTGGACAAAACTGAATGCAATTGGCTACTCAATACTGAAAATAATCACACTTAGATAAAGGTGAGTTTTCATCAATCCATCTTTCTACGCATTGTTGATGATTAATCAATAAACCATTTATTTACATACTAAAGTGTAACTCTGAGGGAAAAGAAGATGGACTTGCCCTTGTGATGAGTTCTCTCACAATTTAGTATTTTATAACCATATCTAGATTTACAATTCCTTAAAAAAATCAATGATTTTAGTAATAATCTTTTCAGAGTTACTGCAAAAATAGTTTGCTTTGGTACATTAAGACTGAATTGTATATAAGACTTAATGGTGTTTTATCTTAATTAGTAAATTCTTTTACAAAATTAATTGTTTAGGAGATGCTCATTCACTATATCATTACAGTCTTTTTACTGCAAGAAGGAAAAATTGTTTACTTTCCCAGGTGAAATTTTAAAATTTCTATTAAAATAAGATTCTTTTCTGTGCTTAGAATTAGGTGTTTGGAATTCAGTAGCATGTTAGAAGGCAGCACTGATGCCTGAGAAAAAGCCATCTACTTTTTATAAGCAAAAGAGAGGAAGAAACTCAACTGTCACATAATGCTCGTCACAAAAGACTTCATAAAATGTTTTCAATTGTTTTGTAAAGAACACAGATAATGGACTTAATTTTTCTCTGTCTCTCAATTAACAAAACAAAGGCAATTATGTTCTCACCTACTTCTAGAGCTTTGAGCCAGGATTAATAAGGTAATATTGGTAAGTTGCTTTAAGAATCTCAAATAAGCCAGGCGTGATGGCGCACACTTGTAATCCCAGCAGGTGGGAGGCCACCCTGGACTACATGTTGAGTTCAAGGCCAGCCTGCACTGCACTACAAAGAGAGACCCTGTCTCAAAAACAAAAACAAAAACAAAAACAGTACTATCAGATAAATAAGTATTGAGTAGTACCAATTATGATATAACCACAATGCAAAAATATAGTTGTACTCATATGTACACCTGAATCATCCTCGATGATCTGTGTCACCTGGTGCAGGACTTCACAGCGTCACTGCTACTGGCATTTTAGGTCAGACAACTATTTGCTGTGTGCTGTCGTGTGTATTGTAGGATATTTATCAGCATCTCTGGTCTCTATCCACCTCTCTCTCAGCTATGAAAATAAAAGTATCTGCAGACATTGCCAAACGTTCCCTGGAGGGGCATATCACCCTTAGTGTACCACCACTGGTTTCAATGTCAAGGCAGAACATATGTGAGAGAATTTGGATGTGAGAAAGAAAATCCACAGATTAGGCTAAAGGAAATCTTTTAGATTAAAAAGAGAATAAAGTAATTTTTAAGTGATAGATTAAAAGCGGCACTTCTTTTCTGAACTTGATAAGCTAATTTAAAAATTTATAAGGAAGAAAAAAGGACAAGAATAAAGAAGATAATCGAACAAATTTAAGAAGGGAATCATCCTTTTGATTAGCTGTTAATATTAATTAATAAGGCAGTATAATTTGTACAGGAGTAAAAAACAGACTATTGACGCATAATATAGAATTTAGAAACACAAGTTCAAGACAGTATTAACAGCAGTGAGATCCAGGGCAGACATGCAAATGGGGGTTTGTGTGTGGAGGTGTATGAAAGCAGACCTCCTCTTATAGGAGTTAGCCCATTATCTTCTCATTCCCAAACTTCTCATGCACACATATGTGTTGATACGAGAGCCTTAGCCTGTATATCCAAGTCGTTTTTGCACACATCCCAAAACAGCCTTCACTTGTCTAACCTATTGTCAAGTGTCTTGTGAAATCCAATACACACTTCCATCAAAATTATTGATAATTTCCATTAGAGTTCATATTTTTAATTTTCTTATAATCTTGGTGAATCTGATGGAGGGCTACTTGGTGATTCATAGTTCAAGTTGATATTTCGCTACTTACAGATACCCTGGACTGCAGAATTTTCTGCCCAAACAATTCTAAACCTCTCTATGTACAATCTGTTTCCCCTGAGTGCAGACCATATACTGATAGGCACATGCTTGGAAATGGCAATAGGTTAGAAAGATAAAGGTAAAATAATATCAAATATCTATTGTTTAGAAACTCAAGAATGCACAAAAAAAGCATGGATAAGACTTTTCATTGTACTAACATTTACATCAAGGAAACATCAATCAGTGCTATGGTTGTGAATGTGTATCTTAAACAGGAAATTTAAACTGATGAGCAGTGCTGGGAGGCAAAGGCTAATTAATGTCAGGTAAACAGGCCATGAGGTCTCTGCCTTCATGAATCCATTACTGCTGTTATCACTTAAGTGGACTCATCTTTTCAAGAGTGAGTTTCGTATAGAGGGCCAAGGTCAGCCTCCTTTTCACTTTCTCTTTAGTCATCTCACCTTCCGCCATGGGATGACATGGCACGAAGCTCCTCACCAGATGCCATAATCTAGATGTTGGACTTCCCAGTCCCCTGAACCATGAACCGATACAATAAACGTACTCATTGTAAATTATCCCATCTCAGATATTCTGTTATAGCAACACTAAGTACAGGAAGACTGTAGGGGAAATACAAATGATTCATGGCAAATTTTTACTGAAAAATTTCTAAATTACAAATGATTTCAAGAAAAACACAAGTTGAAAAAACCTGTGAACATGAAGAAATGACAAACCAATTTTAAATTACTGGGTTGGGGGTATAGTTCAGCTGTAGAGCACTTGCCTAGCATGTGTGAGGATTTGGGTTCAATTCTAATCACACTTTTCCTCAAATCATTTAAATTAGTCACAAGAGCAGATCTCTAAAATTTAACTAGAAAAATTTATATTATTTTTGTTTGACTAACAATAGAAAACGCAAAAATGGGTTTACTAAGTGATTTTTTGATAATGTACCACAATCTTCTACCAACTAAAATTAGTAAAAATTTATGTTTTATACCGCAAATGCATGCAGTGATTTGGCAAAAAATGAAATAATGATGAAATTTAGAATTACACATTTATTCCCACTATGTCTATATTCCTTAAGTTTGTGAAAGCTATAACTTCAGGAAAGATATTTGTCTGTCATACAACACTTTACCTGAACACAAACATTTTCGTTTTTTCATTTTTGCATCTCCTGCTCTGCTCCTGCTCTAGAGCAAAATAATAATTTCAAAATTGCTAATGAAAAAATAAGCAGTTCATTATAATACAAAAATGCCTAACAGCTAGCTGCTGTATTGTAATGGCTATAATGTAATATTTTTTGTCATATAAACATTATTTTTATGTTGCAAATTATCCAACTTTTTTGCAAATCTGATCAATTTTTAAAAATACTTCATTTACTTTTATACTTAATAAAACTTTAAAATATTTTGCTGTAGGGTACTTTTGCTTTCTGCAGGTTTTTTTTTGGTATATTAGATTAATATTACCTATAATATTAGTGGTTTTTCAACTGGAAGGTGCTTTTGCTTTTAAAGAGATATTTGACAATGACCTGAGATTTGTTTGTTGTTGTCTTCACAATTGCAGGGAGGTATTACTGACATTTAGTGGGTAGAGATCAGGGATGATGCTAAATGTCCTACAATTCACAGAACAAACTCCTTACAGAGAAGAATTATCTGGACTAAACAGTCAACCGTACCACTCTTGGAAAATCTTGATTTACATTGTGGGTGGGAGAATGACATCCAAAGATCTGCTAGTAAGCTAGTCCCTTAGAAAAGGACTCAGAAAAGAAGTCAGAATATCCTGGAGTAAGAGATTTCAATGCATATTAAAAATTTGTACATTTTGTTTGTTTGATTTAATTCTTTCCTTCAGTTACAGTTGGTAGAAGTTCTGCTCTCTTCATTACACTTTCAGAAAATGAAAATATGGCAGATCCTGGCTGAGCCCAAACACTTACTATGTAGTAATAAGAAAGGAGACTTTGCTAAGATAGAGAAGAGTAAGGGCAAGCTTAAATAATTTGAATCAAAAATGAATTAAAATATAAATCTATTGGCTCTGTGATCTACAGATTTATTATGGAGCTAGAAAATGAAGTTCAAGTCCATAGTTACTAATGTTTAAGTTGAAGGAAAGCATGATAAAGCCAGATCCTGTCTCCATAGAATGTATAAGGAATATAGATGCACTTTTCTCTCATCTATTTAAGTATTAGCAAAAAACATTAAATAAACATGCAAAAGCAGTGCATACAGCCGTGGTAAATAGCATCAAGTGAATGGAGAAGGAAAATAATAAAAGAAGTAGCAAGGGTTATTTAAAATATTACATAATGGCAAGAGTTTAACTATATTAAAGCCCACATAATGAATTACATTTGACTGATTTTGCATATTTTCCCATAGCCTCTGCAAATAATAACTCAAATTATGCTGCTCTAATGTGTTGTGGCAATCTTAACTTAATCCAGACCATGAGAGTAGAAGAAAATGACAAAAGCTTGTTTATTACTAATCTTGCTAATACCAAATCTGAACTACATTAATTTTTTCCACCATAAGCAAATTAGTAAGACAAATATTAAGTACATTTTGCTGTAGAGAGAAGGTTAAATTGCTATTTATAACTACTATGAAGCAAAATATCTGCATCCAAACTCCATGAGTTAATCCATAAACGTGAAGTTTTTTGTGGGACCCAATGGGTTAACATTTGTTCGAGTTAACTCAGGGCACAGAAAACTGCTGACCCTGAGGAGTCGGAACATCTTGAAGATGAGGTGTTTTGCCAAGCTCAGACAGAACAAGCCTTGCCAGTTCAAGAAGGAACATCCTGGAAACAATTTGATAAATTTATAATTGTCCTCATGCCTTTCTAATCTAAAATATACACCTGTGTTCAGCAAAACACAACACCTTAGTTTGTTTCTCATAAAACTTAGAGTTTAAGTCAGTTTGGGATTCAATTTTGGTAGAAGTCCTCTGACACCCCCACAAAGCTATTCTGTGTCTGATGTCCTCATTTGTCTTTCTAATCAGGGTTTTCTGGCCTGAACCCAACATGTAAGTCCCCTAGAACTATGTCTGTCACACAATAAGCATTCAGTAAGTGTGAGCTGCTATTTTTAGTAAGGCTATGTCCTGGTGCAGCAGTTTTGAATCCAACATCTTGTGATTAGTGAAATGAAGAAAGCAGAAGTACAATGTTTTCAGTCTAAATATTACTATTTTTGAACAGCAAGGGGGAAATATCTGCAGAAAATCCATCTAATTATAAGACGGATATATTCTTCTGTGATACTTTTACCAATTACAAAAATACACACTTTCCATTCTATAGGTCCACCAAATGTTCTTCAAGCACTCCTTTTCAGAGTCAGAAAAAGAACAAGTAATCTGAATAGAAACAGAAATGTGGGTAATAAAAATCAATGTCACATGCTATCTCACAGCAAGAACAGATGGGATGACAGTTTTTAGACATGTTGAAACAAGTGGAGGGAGACATGTCCTGAGTAGAGAGAATTAGTTGAATTCTATGCAGAATCCTACAGAAAATGTAGCTTGGTTGAAAAGAATTTGATCTGCTGATAATGTTGGTCATGAAAAATAAATGTAGGACCTATCAAAATAAAACTCCAGCATCTTATTAAAAACATAAAATTTAATTTGAAATAATGTAGTACAAAAGAAAGAGGTGCATTGAATACAATCACAGACTAATTAAATGCTATGAGCACAGTTGACATTGCTGGTAAGCAACATGTCCAATATATGTTACATATCCAACATGTATAAATCACATGACATTAAGATAGATGTATTTCAAATGTTTCTAAAATCCACAAACATATAGGGCTGTTTTGAAATATCTTTTTGCCTTTAATAGCTGTTTGCCTTGTTTTGTGATCAGGAGACATTGCCTAACATTGATTGGCTCTAATTTGTTAAGATTTATTCTGTGAGCTAGTTTATGGTTGATCTGTAAAAAGAAGAAAAAGAGCTATGAAACAGTGTTAAAAATATAGGGGCTAGTTAATATAGCAAGGATCACATTGAAATATTTATTCCCCAAATTTGAAAACTAAAGTGAAAGCTGGTCAAACAAAAATTTAAAAATGGATGGATTTGTAAAGAAGCATACAAACTAACATTAAAGAAGCAGTTGGATAGGCATGTAACAAGTTTTGTGGTTTTATTCAGGTTAAACATGGGGGAAACATAGTCAACCTGCATTATACTTAAGCCTTGATAATAAAACTGAGCATGAAAAAAAGTAAAAATTATGCCTCATTTTATACATGAACACTGCTGCTAAGCATAAAAAAGCTGTATGACCCTGGGGGCAAGAAGCATTTCTTAAATAAATTACATGGAGTATTTTTATAAAGGGAAAAAGGGCAAAAACATAAACACTAAAGAAAGGACTCTATATTTTGCTATATTAAAAACTTGGTTCAAAGAGCATCTACCATGAAAATATGACAAACACAAAACAATTTGCCAACTAGATGAAGGGCATTTAAATAATCACTACAAAGCAATGAAAAGAAATAGTAGAAAATTAAGAAAATACATACAGAAAATTCAAAGAATGTTAAACTCTAAGGGCTAATAAATATATAGAAAATGTTCAGTTTAAGACCCATCAGAGAAATATTAAAGCAATATCAAGATAAATTTCTATGAGTATGCCAAGAGCTAAAATGTCTAACAGTAAATGTTGTAAAAAATATAAGGAAATGGAAATGTTTATGCATTGCTGTCTGGAGTAGAAATTGATGTAAATTCTACTGGAAACAACTGGGTATATCTTGGGAAACTGGGAATGTCCATTTTCTAAGTAGAACTGAGAAATTTAGATCACCTTAATCTTCCTTAGAGAAACCTATGCATATATATGTTTCTCTATAAACCTATATAGGCACACACACACATATATATATATATATGTACACAAGGAATCTTGCACAAGGATGCTACTAGGAAAATGGAAAGATGTTTAGTTATCCTTTATTAGGAGTGTTATAGAAATTTTAGGTTTACCGGAGGTGAAGAAATTAAGCAAACTCAGAGAAGTGGAGGGAACCAAGCTTTCTTATGCCAGTGGACTCAGAGGAGCTGTATATTCCAAAGTCTGATCCCCGAGCCAGGGTAGGAAGTTACTTTTATTCTGTTTTCAGGTAGAGTGGGGATCTTTTGTGAGAGTGGAACTTTTCAAATATGGGAACAAACTGGAAACAATTTCAGGTCTGGTACAGCTTGTACCTCTGGTATATTCTGTTTACAGAAGCAGAAGGAACATTGTAGACTATTGACATATTTGAGTTTTGAAACATTTTTAACACAAGCATTCTTTTACAGTAGAACTATTTTTTTGTTGTTGTTATTATTTTGTTTTGTTTTTTGAGACAGGGCCTCACTATGTAGTGCAGGCAGGCCTTGAACTCACCATGTAGCTCAAATTGACCTCAGATTTGTGATAATCATCTTGCTTAACCTCTCAAGTGCTGGGAATACAGGTGTGCACCACTATGCCCAGTGGTCTTTTAAAATAAAAGCTAGTACTATAAAGAAATTAAAATGAACAAATATAAAACCTTACAATATAACAATATAAAACCTTACAACCCTAAAAGCAACGCCATAAATTACTTATACATACATACCAATGTAGAAAATGTATAGATGAATGGGAATAATGCATACCAAACACAATAGTGATTACCACTAGGAAAGAAGGTGATGGTAATGATTTAGGGTTTTTAGTCATTATGTGGGATATTTCTTTCTTTGGGGAAAACATATGTAATGAATATTACAAATTATTTTTTAATCTGCATAAGATGTACATAAGATGGTGGATGCACACTATTAATTTTCTCTATTTTTATATATTTGAAGTGTATCAAATTAAAAATATAAAAAGAATTTATATTTATGAAATATACAGAATACTATAAAGTTTATTCTCTAGATATAATATTTAGGGTCAAACCATCAGCCACAAGACCCCTTGGATTAGAATTGTCACATTTGTTCTCCATTTTGTCCTCACTCCATGGCCCTCACTTCACTCCAACCTACCTCTGCTCTAGGTCGTTACAAGACTTGCTTTGCTTAAGTAATGTTTTGCCAGTACTCTAGGAATTTTTGTTATAGATAATTAAAAGAACAGATTAGAAATTTAACTATTAAAATAATGTAATTAAAGATGTAGTCTTCTGTGGCACTAGAGTAAAAAGGCAAAGACCATGTAGAATGTATATTTAAAGCATTAAATTTAGCATCAACTGATTTTCCTGTATGTATTTTCCTGCACTCTTTCTTTATGCACCAACATTTTTCCACAAAGTAAAAATATGGAATAAATCATCTCCAGAAGATCACTGTCAATTTTCATTTATTTTTCCTTAGAGTAATAGGAATATTTTTTATAGAGAGTCATTTTCATAAAGAACTAGAACATATTAGCATTGTGTTTTTAAATAATTCTTTGCACGGGGGCCGGTGAGATGGCTCATTGGCATAAGTGCCTGCCTGGCAAGCGCGAGGGCCCGAGTTCGACTCCCGGAACCCACATACAAAAAAAGGGCCGGTGATATCGCTCAGCGGCACGGGCGCCTGCTGGTGCGTGAGGTACTGAAGTCGACCCCCTCGGTACCCACACACACACACACAAAATTCTTTGCACAGTGAGTTGAATTAGCCCATGAATAATTCTAATTTCTGAATGAAGAATACCTGATCTTTCAAATCTCTTGAGAATTGTTGCACATTCTCTTACAGAAATTCAGAACAATAATTGAAAGACCAACAGCATTATTAAGTCATCAATTTTCCCTAAGAGAATGAAAAGAGGGATTAGAAAATGTCAAGAAGTAATTTTTGGAAAATCTCCTAATTCACAAACTGGCATTTCTTCATGGAGAAGACTCAGAAGCAATGCTGCAAATACCTACTTTGATAATTCAGATACTGTCACTTTGTCTCCTAGGAGGCACTTAATCAGACTCTAATAAAAATGAGCAATGTGAAAATGCCTTGAGAACATGTGAGAATGGTATGATATATCTTTCAATTCACAGTGACATTCTGAGTGTTTTAAAAGGTACTCCATCAGCCATTCAGATAGTAGGAATGAAAAATAGATGGATTATGAAGAATAAAAGCATGGAGAGAAAAATGAGGCTCAAAAATGAGGCACTCCTGCACATCCAGAGTGTTGTATCTGTCATTTTAGTTCATCAAAGTTTCAAGTATACCCGAAGAGCCTGTACTACAACTCCAAGAACACATTTGCCAATAACCCTGCACCTTTCACATCCTTCCTGGCTTTATTGCCATTTCTTTTTGTTGTAATTTACAATTTGTAGTTCAAGGCTTTAGAACGACATAAGGAATACATATTTACAACTACTCTTATAAAACTTTTGCCAAGTTAATATTGCAAAGCAACGCTGAACCTGGAGAAATTCCCAGGATACATCTGGCCAGTATGTATAGCCTGAATGAGATCTTGAAAGAACATTACCCAGTGAAAAGCAAAAACAGTGGGTTATCTGTGATTATCAATTAAATAAGTAAAATTAAGGCTGATCATCTAGGAACATTTCTGCAAACCTTAATGCTTTTTACAACCCCCTTTAAGTTTTTTTAATTGATGTTTGCAGCCTTAGAGTTCAAGAGATTTCAAAGAAAAGACTAGATAGCCTGTTGCTCCATGTATTTCTGGAAGTAACATTTTAAGCACTCTCAATTAGGTATGATTTCTCTTTCTGCATCTTGTCTTGACATTCAAACATATTTTTAAGTATATTATTTCAACATAATTACAGATTTACAAAAAGTTGTAATAAATGTTACAGAGACATCTGTATCTTTCATCAACTTTTCCCCAAGGGTAATGTCTTGCAAAACTGTAACACAATATTACAACCAGGATATTGACAATTCTGCCACCACAGAATTCCTGTGTTTCTTGTCTTTGGCTACTGGATCTAATTCTCACCTCCTCTAACAACCACCAGTTGCTTTTTGTTTTCTATAGCTGGAATCACACAGTATGTAAACTTGAGAGAGTGTATTTTTTCCACTCACTATAATTTTCTGGAGTTTCACCCAAGTTTTTAAATGTGTATTAATATTTTGTTCTTTTTAAATGCTGAATCTTATTCCATGTAGGCATATACCACAATTTACATAGCTGTTGACATATTTATGGAATCTAGATTGTTTCCAATTTTTTACTTTTACTAATAACGTGCAAAAACATTCATATAGGTTTTTGTAAAGTACAAATTTTCATTTCTTAGGATTTCTATTATTATATGGTGTTTTCACTTTGAAGAGTCTACAAAGATCTTCCAGTAGATTCAGTGTTTCTGTATTCATTCATAACAAAGTATAAATTTGAGTCATTTATAGGAAAATACATGGATCTTGAAACCATAATGCTAAATGAAGTAAATCAGACACAGGGGGCTAAGTACTGCATGGTTTCTTTTACACGAGTAACCCCAAATGTAAATAATTTAAGAAAAAATAAAAGAAAGAGGGTAGGAAACAGTGAGGTCGACTTTGTGGAGATGGAAAGGGTCGTTGGGAAAGGAGTGGGGAAGTCCGGGGCAGGGGGTAGAGGAGGAGAAATAAAATAATCAAGATGCGATACATCTATGTACTAATTTACCAAGATGATTACAATGATGTACCATAAACATATACTTAAAAATCCTAGACATATATTTTATAAGGTGGCTGTAACTTTTATTTTCCCACCAGCACTAATTGATTATGTTTCTTCTCATCCCCATCAGGACTTAGAGTTTTCAATACTGTTTAATCATTCTAACATGTATGTAGTAATATCTCATTGTGGTTTGAATTATTAATTTTTAGTGGTTCATGAGGTTGAACATCTTTCCAAGGGTTTATGTGACATCTATTTTTCCTTTGTAAAATGTTTCACCTCTTTCACCCATTTTTAATTGGATTGATTGTTTTCTGAAATTTAAGAGTTCTTTATATATTTTAGTTAATAATTTTTATCAAATATGTGGTTGGAAAATATTTTCTGTCATCCTGCAGTTTGTCTTTTTATTCTCTTAATTAGGTTTTTCAACGAAATTTTTTACATTTTGATAAATTCCAATTTAATAATTTTTTTCTTTCATGGACTGTGCTTTTTGTATCAAGTCTAAGAACTCTGTTAATTCATGGATACTGATAATTTTCTTCAAAATATTTTCTAAAAGTTGTGTAATTTCATGTTTTACCTTTAAGTTTATGATATGTTTTGAATATTTTTTCATAAAGTGTGAGATGTATATTGAAGTTCTTTCTTTTCTTTTCTTTCGTTTTTTGCCTATAGATGTCCACTTGCTCCAGCATTATTTATTGAAAAAGCCATCTTTACTACATTGAATTGTTTTTGTCCCTTTGTCAGAAATCATTTATGCATATTTATATGGGACTATTTCTAGGTTCTCCATTCTGCACCATTTGTACATGTGTCTATTTTTTCCCCAAAACCATGCTGTTTTGATTATTCTAATTACCTAGTCTTAAAGTTAGGTAGAATATTCATTCCTGGATCTGTCTTGATATTTAAAAATCTACCTTTAAAGTCTACTTTCAACTTACTGGAGAGCTTTTATTGACTATGTAGAACTACGTAGTTAACTGTTTAAGTGTCTACGATGTTTAGAGAATAGATTCAGAGAATACTGCATAAGATGCAATAGTATATTGGAACAACTAGCATTTGAATGTGTAGTAATAATCTCTTTCCATATGGGTTTCCCAGGAGACAGTGTTTTCAATAAGATTACTAGTTAAAAATACTCTTTCTTGAGACTTGCTTTATGTTTTGTGAAGTATTTGACCAATTTCCTATTTTTAAAAAGAATTTCACCACTAGGAATGCTGAAAAACTATGCAACTGTTTATAGTTTTGTTTCCTTACACGTTTTAGTCATATATATTATGAAAAAGATAATAGGTGCAGGAACTAAATTTTACACAGTGGGCAATGAGGCTTTTGTCTCCATGGGAAAACCAGGGTTCTTTATAATTGTCATAGTTCTGGCTTTAAGGAAAATGGGGAAGTAAACGTAAGTAACACTAGTTTTCAGAAATATATGATCTAGTATAGTGGCTTTAATCCAAAGTATAAATTATTGGATACGTGAAATCTCACATATAATCTTGATTATAGTTACAACCCTAAATGTATTTTAAGGCCTAGGTTTGATAATAGATTTTGGTCCTGTTCAAAGTATAAGATGACCAGTGGCGCAGTTTCCCTTGAAAGAAGATGAGGACATCCCTGAAAAAGCTATTCAGTTCTCTAAAGGCAGGACCCTTCTCTTCCACTCCCCCAATTCTGACTAGAATTAATTACTTTTCCATCAAGATGGAGGAAAAATCCAAACAATGATAACAACAGACCACAGGATGGCAACAGACCACAAGAACCACGCACACACACACACATATATATGTCTAAATTCATCAGATTTTATACATTATATGAAGATTTTTGTGTACCAATCATACCTCAATAAATATGAAAAAATTCTAAGAGATAATACAACCTAGGACATAAATATTAGGCATCTAATAGCATTGCAGTTGATGAGAAAATGGAAAGAGTTTTCTTAAGCCTTTTGTTACAATCAACTAGACTCACTTCATCTTGTAGAAGTGTTGTATTTTAAACTAGGAGTGAATATCTGATTCTCAGTGTTACATTTGGATTATTTAAACCTGTAAATTATTTCCTCCTGATTATTGCAGAGGTTGTGAATAAACATAAAAGTGAACAAATATCAAATTGTACTCATGAAGTATCCCTCTCTACTTTGCAGTGCCACCATGCAGCTCCTCATTAAGAGTTACTCTCTTAAAATTGGAGATTTCACAGCCACTCCTTTAAATTAATTTGTTTGGATTCCACATTTACCAGGAAAAATTAAAAGAATCAAAATTAAATTAAACTTTTTTTAGATGTTTTAACATTTAGCAAGATGCAGCACAGGAACAAAATAAAATAATCAGAAAAGAGGACACACTTTGAACTTCAGAAGAGTGACCTTTGAGAGGACAGTGATCTCTGTGGAGAAAGTGAGTTTTATGATTCTTCTAGCTTATAGTATGGGGAAGGTTTCTAGGCAGTAGTTCATAAAAAGGGCAGCCAAGTGGATATACTGTTTACCCTGGAGCTGGAAGTCTGAAAAGGATAAGGAAGATAAAGTTCGCAGAGAACCAGAGAGGAGAGATAGGTAAAGACAGATATGAAAAGCCCTACTTCCCCCACCCCCATCATACATTCTGTTCAATACTGACCAACATATATCTGTCAGGGAACAACTTGAGAGTAAGGAAAGAACCACACAAAATTATCATATGAAGCAAGTCTAAGTCTCACAAAGGGCTGGATATAGTTCATTTTCTCAATTGCCAGAGTAAAAGTCCTCAAAATTAATGGAGCATAAAGTACATAAAAGTGTTATCTCGGTAATGGGGAGAAAGTTGCTAAGACTAAAAGTTGTTTTGGTCTCATCTCCTTAATCTTAACATGCTTGTATAGGAGCATTGTAAGAAATCATTATTCTTAAGAGACTGATAAATACAGTATTTAGATCTTATAAAATGTTCAACATATTTATAGCCCTAGAGAAAAAGACCATGTGTCAATAAAGAAAAAGATGAGCTAAATAAAAAAAAGAGTGAAATAAAACAATTAGAGTAAGCAAGAGTGGACACACAGAGCAAGACAGTGGCCAGATAAGATCCTCCTGCGATCTCTCTTCCAGACACATCAAGTTAAATAGCTATTCATGCACTAAACTAAGAGCTCAAGGGCTAAGGAAACCAGGTGAGAAACCATTGTGCCTCTTTTTAGTATAACACAATGAACAAACTAAAAGAAAAAAAAAACCTCATGAGGAAGGCAGGAGATAAAAGTTAGCTGTGCCACCCTTTCTCCAGCTCCAAGCAGTTCAATAAAGAGATACCCATGTGCTACTTAGGGAATGGAGAAAGAATTAAGTCTGGGACTCAGCACCAGGGCTAGCACAGTGAAGCCAAGTACTGGGAAAAAACCCGAGACCTCTACTGCTAGGGTAATGTAGACTGAGTTGCTAAGAATGTTAAGCCAGGTATCGAAGAGTCTGCCTCCACATCCTCTTCCAACATTGGGTGGCAGAGTGGCAAGCAAGAATGAACTGCTGAAAAAGAAGGCATGAAAGCAAGCACAGGGCTTGTTATCAGATCTAACTACTGGGCCGGCCACAATAAGACAAAGCACCCAGTAGAAATAGAAGGCCCTGTCCCCAGGCCAGAGCACACAGATGACCTACAAATGAGCTCTAGCATAAGGGAAGATCTGTGTGCCTGTGAAACAGACTCAAATTATAGCAGCACCAGTTCCAGGGTTGGAGTGGGTCTGCGGAATACCTACCCTCTTTCTGAGGCTGTGATGTCCTGGGAAGCTGCAAGATTCAATAGTGATTCAGCCTAGCACCAGTCTTGGGCCCAAGGGTCTATCTCCAATAACTAGCCTCAGGCAGCACAGCTATCACCAGGCCAGTACTCACAAGCTAGAATCACAGTAGTCCCAGGCAAAGACCTGTGCTGCAATGAGACAGATTTGTGTTTCAGACTGCGTCATTGCCAGCTGGAGTATGGGCTTCAGTGTACTGCTGAAACTGTGCAGGTCCCTGTGACTATGAGACTCAAGCACAACCCAGCTTAATATCAGTCAGCTCAGGTAGCCAAGGCTCTACTTTCACCCATACTACTCTAACCTTGGGAAACATAGCATGGTGCCAGACTCCATTTACTAGAGTTGGAAAAGGGCAGTAAATACAAGATTTTACCTTGGAACTCAGTCCTGTGCCAATGAAACCTAATATTGGAAAGATCCCAATGACCTTCTCTCCAGATGTGCCTATGGATAGAGGCTGTGGAATAGTTCCACTGTCAGGGGAAGACATGCAGCCCCAATCATTTGGACTTCTATTGCAATTATTATCATCTGTGGCTAGAAAAGAAATGTTGGGCTATGAATCTACCTCAGGGATAGGCAGCCTATAGGAGTGGTGACCTTTGTCCTAACTCAGTGTTTTGCTGGTCTTAGTGGTGTGTAGGCTCAGGGTGTGACACAGTTTGGAGGCTTTGGTGGCTAAGTGAATGACATGGGAGTCTGGGCTGTATCCACAGTGATTCTCCCCAGATCCAGGCAGAATTCTGCCAGACTGTTACAGCAAAATCGTGAGAGTCACTCACGGAGGCCGAGTTCGGGTACAAGCAAGCTAGCGTTATTCAGCTGGCAGATGGTGGTCAGCACGCAACTGAGGCACTGATGACAAGTCTTTGTTCTGAGGGGTTTTTAGATGTTACAAGTTCCCCACAAGTTCTCCCCCCATAACCATAGCAACCACATTACACCACATCATCTTTCTGGAATTTCACAGGAACATCACTAGATTTATTACAAGACCCTCTCCAAAATCTGGTCTGTTTGTCGCCCAGGATGTGGTCAACGGTCAGCCTGACCATTGTTTGCTGTAACTGTTTGTTCCTTCTTTTATGGGTTTTATGGTTAACTGGGAGGGGGTCTGAGGAGTGAGTTCATCTACAGGTTTGTGCCTTAATATCTAACAGCGTTGGGGAGTGAGTTCATCTAGGGGTTAAGTGAAGACAAAATGGAGTCTAAAAAGAAAATGGAGTCACGTTAGCCATATCAAGACCAATAACTGTGAAGAAGGCATCTAGGTCTACCCTGGCCCCTGGGAGAGGATTGTGGGCATAGAATATCTCTCTATTTACTCTCCAGTTTCTTTTTGAACAATAAATCATACAGTACTTGAGAAAATCTGGGCTTGGGTTTTCCTTTAGTTCTGAAATATTGACAATGCAACAACAGCAGACCCCTGGAAAATCTGAGTCTGGGTGCAACATAGTGTTGTAATAGTGAAGTGACCATAGGCGCAGAAAAGAGGAAGCCTGCTTAGAATTTTTGGAAAAATAAACACAAAAATTAATTTAGAAAGACTGGAATAAACACCTGATTTTCAATGACCAGATCAATAAGCACCAAAAGCTTTTAGGAAAACAAGAGCTTACCTAATACTCAAAACAAGGTGCCAGAAACTGATCAGTCAGTAATCACTCTGAGAGAACTCTCACAGAATTTAAATCATTTCTTTAAGGAATCTCAATGTGCTTGAAGAAAAATGTTTCAATGCTCTAAGAGAGAAACTTATCAAAGACAAGGAAGCAATAAAAAAATCAAACAAAGTCTTGAGCTGAAAAGTACACTCAGTAAAATTAAAAATGCAATAGAAAGCATTAATATCAGGATAGGTCAAACAGCAGAAATAATTAGTTGACTTAAAGACAGGCCATTTGAAAATACACATTTAGAGGTGAGAAACAAAAAGAGAATAGAGAGGAATGAAGAACATTTATGAAGTTTGGGACAGTATTAAAAGAGCAAATATTTGGGTTACTAAGGCTCAAGAAGACTGAGACTGTCAAAGGGGTAGAAAGCTTATTTAAATAATAACAGAAAATTTCTCAAACCTAGAGAAAAATACAAGTAGCTATATACCAAAAGGTCAAAGTTAAATTTAATTCAACCAAGTGTACCCCAAGATATCTTGTAATGAAACTCTCACATGTTAAAGAAAAAGGGAAGAGTCTCAAAGCTGCAGAAGAAAATAAACAACACATAGGGATGCTTCAATTCACCCAACAGCTGACTTTTTGGCACGGGCTATAAAGATGAGAAGAGAGTGGCATTTTTCAAAGAACTGAAGATAAGAAAATGTTGAACAAATACACTGAAGCTAGCAAAAATATCCTTTAGAAGGAGGGATAAAGATGTCCCCAAGACAAACAAAAGCTGACGGAATACATCTCCATCAGATCCGTTCTATAAGAAATGCTGAAAGAAGTTCTTAAAACTGATATTGAGATTAATGAGTGAGAAGAAAACATACAAAACTATAAAACTTTCTGATAGGAGTATTTACACCAGTTCAGAATTTTCTAGTATTATAGGCATGGTGTTAAGCTATTCCTATCTTTAATATACAGACCAAAATATAACAATTAAAAATAACTCTATTAATATATTAATCAACAGGCAATGTAGAAAAATGTAAAAGGAGATTTAGATATTCAAAATGTGATGAGGAATGGAATGCAACTGAAGAGGTTTCATATAAATGTATTTTCTCTGATTCCTTTATTTGGTTGTTTCATTCATATCTTTATGATGATATTTCATTGCTATCATTTAAAATATATTGTTATAAGTGACTTATGGGAGCTCCTGCATCTTTTTGGTTATCACTTCCATTATACATTTAGTTATATCTTCTCTAATCCTGCTCAGTATCTCTTTGAGCTGTTTTCTAACCTCTTGTGCTATGCTTTCAAATAATTCAGTTGTGTGGTTCATACTATTTGCCCCCTGGTTCCCCCTGGTTTGGCTTTGGGGGATTTGGGGGTTTGGGAGGCATTTTGTTGCCTTTTCTTCCCATGTCTCTATTATTTTTACTCACTTGTTTGTTTTGCTTTGTGCTGAGGTTGTGGATGGTTATAGTCTAAAGACTTGGTTGGTAGTATAGCAATCTCTTTAGTTGCTTTTCCAGTGATGTACTTTGGGCATAGCTAACTATAATCCTTTGCCATAGCACTGAGATTTGACCACCTTGGTCATTTTGGTAAAGGACGATGCAGTGTAGTTAGCCCAGCAACCAAGTTCTCTGGGAATGTACTCTAGTATTGTTAAAGTCACAAAGGCAATCCGAGTGTTGGCTTATAGAGAAATAGTTACAGTTATGTAACTCTGTTAATATCAAGTGAAACAGCTACAGTAGTATTGTCTGCGACAAATTAGATATTAACATACCATAAGGACCAGTTATGTACCACCCTTATTCCTAGAGAAGAAACTATCAATTATGATGTAAATATTAAGGCAACTTAGGTATTGACTTAGAGGTAATATGTACTAAATATAACAGCTATATCTCTGCTAATGGTAGAAAAGAATTTAACAGAAACTTTACAGAGTTGACTATCAAAAGATTGACAAAGCTTGATGATCATACCATTACATATTTAGGGTTTGGGAATGGGGGGGATGCAAAGAAAAACTTGGAAACCTTATACTCTATGATATGAGAAGAGGGAGGGAGAAGTGGTACAAAGGATCTTACTGGGGAGTAGAAGGATGTCTATAGAATTGGGTAAAAGTAGAACAAAAAACTGGCAAGAAATAGAAGATAAAAGAATAAAAGGAGAAAAAAGAAAAATTATACAGAGAGCAAGAATAAGGAGAACTAATTAATGGGAGAAAATTTAAAGGGAGAAGAGCAAAAAATAAAGAAATAGAAGAAAAAGAGATTAGAAGCAAGACTGAAGGACAAAGGAAGATTACTTGAACCACCAAACAAATAATTGTTATTAATAATAATAAAAGCAAAGAAATAGAAAAAATAAGAAATTCCTCTGTGATTTTAAGCCTATGGTTGTCTTCTGGGGTCTACAGCTTTGTGGCAGTGTCCAATTCAAGGAGTGACTCTGCTCTCACTGGTAGACACAGGAGAAGTCAGAACCCAGATCCATGCTGAGTAATGACCAGCAAGCTGGCAGCAGGATTAGGGCAGGGTGCCAGTTCTGGGACTTTCAAATCTATGGAAATCCAAGCTGATTCTGGCCTCTTGGCATGGGGCTAGGGCCTACATCATTTAGCTTATAACACTCTGGGTGTCTCTTGCTGTCCTGACCATGGCTTCCTGACCATGGATGTCTCCTGTGATTAACCCTCACTGCAGGAGTGTAAAACTGGGAGCCCTGAGATAAAGCCAACCTGAGGCTGTGCTGAGTCCCAGATTCAATTTGCCCCTCCCTAGAAAACATATGTTTTGTGGGCTTCATGGAATCCATAAAGCAAAAATCTATGAGACAAATAAAAGATAATAAGCAAGAAATCAAAACACACTACTGGAGCAGTTCACTTATCCACTGAAGAAGATTATAAGAGAAGGAGAAGAAAGAAAAAACTACAATAAAAGTAGAGGACAAGTGACATAATGGTTGGAGAAAGACCTTACCTATCAATAATTAACTTGAATGTAAATAGATTAAATTCTCCAATTACAAAACATCAAGTGATTGAGTGGATTACAAAACAAACAAACAAACAAACAACTATATGTTGCTTATAAGAAACTCACTTCAGCTCCAAGGACAGAAATAGACAAAAGTCTAGCAATGGAGTGAGATATTGCATACAATAATAAATGCAAGTCAAAAGAAAGCAGTAGTAGCCATACTAATATTGTGTAGAATAAAATTTAAATCAGAAGCAATAGAAAGAAAGCAGGTCATTATATAGTGATAAAGAGGTCAATTCTGTAAGGGAAAATAACCTCCAATATGGGAGCACCCAAATAGATAAAGTGTTAATAGGACTAGAGGGAGAGTGTTACTCCAGTATAATAGCATTTTGGAACTTTAACACTCCAATTGCAGCAATGAACATATGATTCAGACAGAAAATCAACAAACATCTTTGTCAAATGCACCTTAGAATGCACCTTAGAATAAACCTAAGAAACATGTATGGAACATTGTATGCAGTAGCTGATGAATACATTTTCCTCAATAGCACTTGAAACATTGTCCAGGATAGATCATATTATAGTCCACAAAACAAGCCTGAACAAATTTAAAAATACTGAAATAATTTTGAGTCTCCCCCCCCTTTTTTTTTTTTGGTGGGTACCGGGGGTCAAACTCAGGACCTCACGTGCCAGCAGGTGCTCATGCCGCTGAGTGATATCACTGGCCCTTTTTTCGTATGTGGGCAATGGGAGTCAAAAGCAGGACCTTGCACTTGCCAGGCAGATGCTTATGCTGCTGAGCCATCTCACCAGCCCCTTGAGTCCCTTTTCTAACCACAATGCAATAGCTAAAAATCAACAAAGAGAACTTTGGAAGCTGTGCAAATATGTGGAAATTAAGCAAGTTACATTTTTGAACAAATCAAGGAAGAAATGCTGAAAAAACTTGAAAAAATTCTTCAAAAATATGAAAATGAAAATACAATATACCAAAACCTATAGGATAAAATAAAAGCAGTACTAAGAAGACAATTTATAACAAGCAATGCCACATTGAAAAGTAGAAAGATCATAGGTAAACAATCTATTACTGCATTATAAAAACTTGTAGAAAAAGAAGAAAAAACCAAATTTGAAATTAATGGAAGGAAAGGAATAGTAAACATTAAAGCAGAAGTAAATGTAATAGAAGAAAATATCAATGCAAAAATAAATAAAACAAAGAGCTGATTATTTTAAAAAATAAACAAGCTAGACAACCCCTTAGCTAGCCTGAGAGGGAAAGAGTGAGAAAGAGACAGAGGCAGAGACAGATACAGAGACAGAAACATGGAGACAAGTCCAATCATAGATGAAAAGAGAAACATTAATATTGACACAACAGAAATACAAAAGCTCTTTAGAGATGTGGACAACTACATGCCAACAAATTTGATAATCTAGAAGAAATAAGCAAATTCCTAGACACATACACCTTACCAAGTCTGAATCATAAGGACTTAGAAAACTGGAACAGACCAATAACATTTAATGATAATGAATCAGTAATAAAAAAACCTCCCATCAAAGAAAAGCTCAGGAGCAGATTGCATCACTGCTAAATTCTGCCAATCATTTAAATAAGAAATAATACCAACTCTTCTTAAATTATTCCACAAAGTAGAAAAGGATGAGATTCTCTCAAACACATTCTATGAGACCAGCATTACCCTGATACCAAAACCACATGAGGACACAACAAATAAAGAAAATTACAGGCTATTATCCTTGATCCTCACACAATAAATCTAACAATGCATGTAAAACATTATTCACCATAATCAAATGGGACAATTCTGGGACAAAAAGATAATTCAATATATGCAAAGCAATAAATATATTACATCATATCAATAGAAGAAAGGACAAAAAATCTGTGTGTTACCTTTATTGATGTAGAAAAGGCATTTAATAAAATTTAATAACCCTTCATAATAAAAGTATTGAACAATTTAGGTATGCAAGGAATGTAACTCAACATAATAAAGGCCATTTACAATACGGAACAGCTAACATTATATAGAAAGGGGAAAATTGGAAAGCTTTCTAAGATATGGAACAAGGTAATGTTATCCACTTTCACAACTTTTATTCTACACAGTGCTGGAAGTTTTAGCAAGAGCAATGAGGCAAGGGAAAAGAATAAAAGGCATCCAAATAGGAAAGGAAGAAGCTTGCAAATGGCATAATTTTATATATAAACCTCAAAAACTCTACAAAGAAAAACTATTTGAACTTATGCATTCAGAAAAGTTGCAGGATATGAAATCAAAATTTTAAAAATCAGTACTATTGTACTTCAGGGAAGGTGGCAGAGTAGTGAGTAGCAGAGAAAGAGCTTGTCTGTGATTTGGTGTCCAGACGCTGGAATATAGCAGTGTGAGGAAGAGAAGAAGGAGGGAAGTGAGTCCCTGGGACTCAGGAAGGATCTGAAGCTCATGAGAATTGAAGCCAACAAGGAGAGTGAAGAGAGAGACTTCAACAAAGAAGAAAGAGGCGACAAGCAGCGCTTTCTCCCTGAGCCCAGACTTACTGTGTGGGAGGGGCAGCTTGAACCTGCAGAGGCACAGTAACTACTGGTGACCTTGGAGGCCTCCTTGGAGGAACACATCAGTGAAACAGAGCAGTGGATGAAGCAGACTGCAGTGGCTGATGAGTTATTTGGGTTTAGATGTCCCCCAGGAGATGGTGATTGGCTGGTATCCATTTGGAGAGGGGCCAACTGAGCTCAGAACTCAGAACAGCTGCAGGCCAGGTCCATCTAGTGGCTCCCAGTGTCAGGGTAAGCCTGCCGAATTCGAGTCAGGAGGAGACTAAGAAGCCAAGTTCAAGCCAGCAGGGAGCCGAGTTCAAGCCAGTAGGAGACACAGAGTGTTACAAACTGAACAAATGGTGTTTCCATCTCACAGCCAGAAAACAACCTGAACTTCAGTGGAACTAAAGGTGCAGGCTTGCCAGGATTATCATAAAGATACGGCTGGCTTGCTGGAATTAATCAACACAGATCTGGATTCTGTCTGCCCACTTCGTCTATCAGTGACAGCAGAGATGTTCCTTGAAGTGGACATTTTTTTCTTCAATTGTCCTGCAGCCTAACTTTTAAACTTTTCCTCATTTTCTATTTCTCTGTTTTTCTCCTACCCCCTTTTAAATTTTCTTCTCATGAGTAAAATTGCCATACTGAAGGCTTCTTCACTGTATACAATTTCCTGGTTTGTTTTAGATTTTGTTATATAAGCAAAAATCTAGTTCATATGGTTAAAGTTGCTAAATTAGTTGTTACCACAGTTTGTCATCTTCTAGGCTGTTTGATGCTATTATTACTGCTGATAGTACTGCGTTAGCCAAGGTGACATAATTGTTCTAATAAGTTGCTCTTCCTGGTATGCCAAGACTGAGACTGCCTGAGGGTCATAAACAATACTATAGGCCAGTGCCAAAGAACCAGGGGCCAAGTAGGCAGCAACTTTTCATTCCCAAAAAATTGAAGAGGTAGGATCTTCCAGAAAACTCAAAACCCAAAAGCCAACTAGACCTGGAAGATATCTCTGAAAAGTAGTCATTTCCTAAGGGTTTTAAATACTAGCAATAAATCTATTTACCATGGGCAACTTATAAACATCAACCTGGGAATTAAACTAAAAAAAAAAAAAAAAAGAAAGAAAGAAAATGAGAAGACACTTAAGCGAGATGCAACCCCAGACTTCCAGCTCGCCAAAGGCAAGCCCAGGGGGCAATGAGGTGGAACAAATTGAAACCACCCACCTGGACTCTGTAAAGTGGTAAGAGCAAAAGTAACAAAGCAGATGAATAAGGCTCAAAAAAATAATCAAATTAGAAATAATTTCTCAGGTAACTACAGAAATGATGACCATAATGAAAGACATGCTTAGTGATTCTAGAGCAGATACAAATAAAAAAGCATAGTAGTTTAGGAGAATGATGGGAATCTATGTACCACCAACATAGGAAAGAAATGGAATCCATGAAACAGATTCAAACATATATACAGGATATTAAAAATTCCATTGAAAATATATGCAGCAAAATGAGCCAATGTGAGGACAGATTATTAGATATAGAACACAGGATTGCAGTTAGTGATCATGAAAAGAAAAATTTCCACAGAATAGCAATGGACCATGAAAAATCAATCCAACAGCTGCTAGATGATGCACAGAAGAATAACATAAGATTGATCAGAGTCAATGAAAAAGTGGGAGGTAGCTCACATGACATTAAAAAACCTGTTCACAGAAGTAATGGCAGAAATTTCCCAAGCAGAGAAAAAGAATTTGACATACAGATAAGTGAAGTATATAGAATTCCAATTAGCCATGATCAAAAAAAGTCTACAGCAAGGCATATAATAGTCAAGATTCCAGAAATTTAGCATAAGAATAGAATACTAAAAGCTGTTAGATCAATGAAACAAATCACCTATAAAGGAAACACCATCAGAATCACAGTCGACTTCTCAACACGAACCCTCAAGTCAAGGAGAGCTTGGAGTGAAATAGTTCGAACCCTAAAAAAAAACCAACCTCTAGCCCAGATTGATGTGCTCCACAAAACTATCTTTCAAAATGGATCGGGGGGAAGAGGGGAAGGTGGCGGATTTGTAAGAAGCAGGCAGCGAACCTCTCTAAAAGTCACCATCCTGACACTGGAATATAGTGGCGGGGGAGGACAAGAAAGAGGGAAGTGGCTCCCCTGGACTCAGGAAGGATCTGAAGCGCAGTATGGGGCACACAGAGAGAGTGAAGAGAGAAACTTCAACAAAGAGGAGGTGGCTGCTGGCACCTTCTCTCTGGGTCAGGAATCCCAGCATGACAGAAGAGGTTCAAACGTGCAGACACAGTGACTGCTGGCACCCCTGGGGGCCTCAGCAGAGGAAAGCGAGACAGCGGCAGTGCAGGGGAGCTGCAGCCCTGAAGGACTGCACTGGCTGGCAGTGAGTGCTGAAGCTCAGCCATCCCACACAAGAGAGTAATAGGCCGGGCAACATTGTGGGGGAGCAGCGGCTGAGCTCAGAACTCAGGGCAGCTGCCGCTCCATCCATGACCCCCAGCCAGGTTGAGGCCCGCAGAATATGTGCTGACAGTGGCAGGTGAATGAGTCTGGTCTCTGCCAGAGAGTGCAGACTATTGCCCACAACCCCACCAAAGGGCTGCTGCTGGCTTGCTGGGACCGAACTGTATGGAACAGGACTCTGTCACCATAACGTGCCTGCCTACAACAGAGACAAAATCTGAAAGTGAACTTTTTTTTTCTCTCATTTGTTTTTTGTTCTGGTGGTGGTGTTTATTTATTTAGTTTTGTCTTTGTTTTGGTTTTTGTTTGTCTGTTTGTTCTTTCCTTCATTGTTTGATCTTGATTTTCTATGAGTGTAAATAGAGCCTCTAACCTCTTCATGATTGTGGTTCTGATCTGTTCTTCCTCTTATTCCTTCCTTCTCTTTTTCCACCAGTCTTCTGCACCAGTTTCCCAGTGTTAGCAGGATCTCTCTTGCCCTCCAGCCTCATATCTAATTCCTTCCTCTTCTTCCAATTCTCTATTTCCTCTTTAACTCACTTTAAATTTAAACTCCTGAGGGCAAAATTGACATATTAAGGACTTGTATACTGCATATAATTTTCTGGTTTGTTTTGGATTTTGTTATATAACCACAAATCTAGTTTATATGGTTAAAAGTGGCAAATAACTGGTTTGCTTAGTCTGTCATTTTCTAGACTGTGTTTGATTCTTTTGGTACCACTATAGCCAAAAGTGACAAAATTGTTCTAAACAGCTGTTCTTCCTGGTATTTCATGACTGAGATTGACTAAGGGTCACAGAAAATACTGTGGCACAGTACCAAAGAACCAAAGACTGTGCCAAACAGGCAGCAACTTCTCATGTCCAACAAATTGAAGAGGTAGGATCTTGCAGCAGGCTCAAAACCCAAAAATAAGCTACACCTGGAAGATACCTCAGAGAAGTAGTCATCTCCTAAGGGTTTTACATACTAGCAATAAAGCAACCTATGATAGGCAATTTACAAACATCACCCCAGGAATTAAACTAAAGAAAGAAAAGAAAATGAGACAATACTTAAACAAGATGCAACCCCACATATCCAGTTCACCAAAGGCAAACACAGGGGACAATGAGGTGGGACAATCCAAAAGCCACCCACCTGGCATCACTGAAGTGCTAACAACAGAGCAACTGAATGAGGCTCTGGAAAAAATTAAATCAGAAATAATTTCACAGATAACTGCAGAAATAATGTCCACAATGAAGACCATGCGTAAGGATGCTAGAGCAGATACAGACAAAAAAAATAGATAAGTTTAAGAAAATTATGGAAGGCATGAATGCTCAGCATAGGAAAGAAATGGAATCCATAAGGCAGATTCAAACAGATATCCAGGAGAACAAAAATTCCATTGAAAGTATATGTAGCAGATTAAGCCAATGTAAAGACAGGATCTCAGATATAGAAGACAGCTTTGCACTTAGTGATCATGAAAAGAAAGACTTCTTAAAAATAGCAAGGGACAATGAAAAACCAATCCAGCAGCTGCTAGGCAAGGCAAAGAAGAATAATTTAAGACTAAATGGAGTCAATGAAAAAGCAGGAGAGAGCATAATGACATCAGAACACTGTTCACAGACATTACAACAGAAAATTTCCCTGGTAGAGAAAAAGAATTTGACATACAGATAAGTGAGGCTTATAGAACTCCGATTAGCCACGATAAAAAAAAAAAAATCTTCAGCTAGGCATATCATAGCCAAGATTCCAGAAATTCAACACAAGAGTAGAATCTTAAAAGCTGTTAGGGAAAAGAAACAAATCACCTATAAAGGAAAGCCCATCAGAATCACAGCGGACTTTTCAGCACAAACCCTCAAGTCAAGAAGAGTTTGGAATGATGTATTTCAAGTTCTAAAGGAAAATAATCTTCGACCCAGATTGATGTACCCCACAAAACTATCTTTCAAAACTGATGGAGAAATAAAATACTTCCATGACAAAGAACATCTGAGAAAATTTGTAACCACCAAACCAGCACTCCAAAATGTTTTGAAGGACATTCTAGAAAGAGATAACAAGGACTACAACTGCAGTAACCCCAACAGAAGGAATCTACCAGGCAGGACAAACAATTAAACAGAGGGAGGGGAAAAAAAAGAGGGGGAGACAACAACAGGGAAATAACATGACAAGTATAAGTCAATACATAACAACTATAACCATTGTTGTTAATGGTCTCAATTCACCAATCAAAAGAAATAGACTGGCAGAATAGATCAAGAAGCAAGATCAACAATATGCTGCATACAAAAAAAAACCATTTAATTCAAAAAGAAATTTATAGACTGAAAGTCAAAGGATGGAAAAACAATATTCCATGTGACAGGAACCCCAAAGAAAGCAAGGGTAGCTATTCTATTTGCAGACAAAGTGGATTTCAAGTCAAGAGTGATTAAGAGAGACAAAGAAGATCACTGCATTTTTTAAAGAGAACACTCCAAGAGGAATAGATAACAATCATAAAGATATATGCACCAATTACCAGTGCACCCAATTATATAAAACAAATATTAACAGAAAAGAAAAATTAAATAAGCTCTAATACAACTATAATGAGGGAATTTAATACTCCACAGTCACAAATAGACAGATTAACTAGACAATAAGTCAACAATGAAATATCAGAACTGAACCAAACTTTTTAGCAAAAGGAATTATTATATATCTACAGAGTATTCCACCTTAGAACATCAGAATATACATTCTTCTCAGCTTCACAAGGGAAGTTCTCCAAAATAAACCACATACTTAAGAACATGCTTAAATAAATGCAAAGAAACTGAAATTGTCTCATGCATATTTTCAGACAATAGTGCAGTGAAGTTGAAAATCTATGGCAAAAGAAACCACAGGAACTTCACAAACACATGGAAATTAATAACACCCTCCTGAAGAACCAATAGGTCACAGATAAAAGTAAAGAAGAAATTAGACAGTTTCTACAATTAAATAATAACGCAAATACAACATACTGGAACTTCTGAGGCACTATGAAAGCAGTCTTATGAGGTTAAATTTATACCAGTAAATACCCATATCAGAAAAACAGAGTGAGCTCAAATAAACAACCTAGTGTTCAACCTCTAGCTTCTTGAAAAAGAAGAGTAATTCAAACCCAAAGCTCATACAAGGGAAGAAATTATTAAGATCAGAGCAGAAATTAATACAATTGAGACTAAAAAACAATACAAAGAATCAATGAATTGAAGAATTGGTTCTTTGAAAGATTAAATGAAATTGATAAATGCTTAGCCAACCTTATAAAAAAATGAAAGACTCAGATCCACACAATTAGGAATGAAAAGGGTGAAATAAAAATAGATATTGCAGAAATTTAGAAGATCATCAATACCTACTTCCAGAACCAGTATTCTAATAAGATGGAAGAAATGGACAGATTCCTAGATACATATGAATTACCAAAGCTGAATTAAGAATATATAAAATTTTGCATAATCCAATATCAGTCAAAGACATTAAAGATGTAATTAAAAGCCTACCAATAAAGAAATGCCCAGGCCCTTTCAGATTCACTGCTGAATTCTACAAGAAATTTAGAGAAGACCTACTGCTGCTACTTCTCAATCTCTTTAATGTAATTTAAAGGGAACAATACTCCCAAACTCATTCCTGGAAGCAAGCATTACACTGACACAAAAACCAGAGAGGGATCCAACCAAAAAACAGAACTGCAGGCCAATCTCCCTAAAGAATATGGACACAAAAATCCTCAATAAGATACTGGCAAACAGAATGCAGCAAATCATCAAGATTATGCACCATGACCAAGTAGGATTCATCCCAGTGATGCAGGGATGGTTCAACATATGCAAATCAATAAACGTAATATGCCATATAAACAGAGCCAAGGACAAAAATACATGATCATCTCAATAGATGCAGAAAGAGCATTTGACAAAGACCAACACCAATTTGTGATAAAAATCCTGCAGAAAATTGGAATAGATGGTCTTTGTCTCAATCTGATAAAAGGTATCTATGACAAACCAACAGCCAACATCTTACTAAATGGACAAAAACTGAAAGCTTTCACTCTAAAATCAGGAACAAGACAAGGATATCCACTGTCACCACGTTTATACAATACAGTTCTGGAAACATTAGCCAGAGCAATTAGACAAGAGAAAGAAATAAAAAAAATAAGGATGGAAAAGCAGATGCTAAATTATCTTTTCTTGCAGGTGACATGATACTCTAAGATGATCCCCAAAACTTCACCAAAAGACTTCAAAATTTAATAACCAAATTCATAGCTGGATACAAAGTCAATACTCAAAAATTGATAGTCTTTCTGTTCACAAATAACAAATTCACTGAGAGAGAAATTAGGAAAACAACACCTTTCACAATAGCATCAAAGAAAAAAAGAAAGAAAGAAAGAAAGACCTAGGAATCAGTCTAATGAAGGAAGTAAAAGCCTCTACGTTGAAAACTATAGTACTCTGAAAAAGGAGATCAAAAAGGATATCACCAAATGGAAAGATATCCCTTGTTATTAGGTAGGTAAAGAGCCAACCCACAGTGTGGCAAAAATTTTTGCCAGCTGTTCCTCAGGCAAAGGCTAATATCTAGAATATATAAAGAACTCAAAAAAATCAGACCCCCCCCAAATTAAAAGACCCAATACAGAAATGGGCATCTGACATAGATACTTCTCAGATGAAGATGTATAAATGACAAATAAATGTGTGAAAAATGTTCAGTATCACTGATCATACGAGAGGTGCAAATTTAAACACTGAGATTCTATCTCACTCCAGAAAGAATGGATATTATCAAGAAATCAGTAACAAATGCTGATGGGGATGTCCGGACAAGGAACCCTTCTCCACTGTTGGTGTGAGTGTAGACTGGTGTAACCAAAACTAAAACTATAGTTTCCATTTGATTCAGCTGTTCTCCTTCTTGGTATCTTCCCAAAAGAATTAAAAGCATCATACCACAGCAATATACGTACACCCATGTTCATAGTAGACACATGTTGATAGCTAAATCTTAAAACAGCCCAAATGCCCATCAACCAATGAATGGATAAAGAAGATGTGTTCTTCATGCAATGGAGTACTACTCTGCCATAAAGAAGGATAAGCTTGAGACATTTCTAGCTAAATGCATGCACCTTGAAGTCATACTCTGAAGTGAAAGAAATTGTCCACATGTGTAAACATTGCACAGTTTCTCTGGTATGAGAAATGGAAAGTGTAAATGAGGACCAAAATGTATAACAGATATTGGGAAATGGGAAGAAAATGTTTAAATGAGAGTGGGAACAAGGGAGGTGTGGGAAAGGAAAGAAGGGACAAGAAAAAAAGAATAGAAGGAAAACATGGGAACAAACCTTTTGTAGATAAAGAGAGGAAGAGGGACAGAAGTGAGGGGAGGGTAATGGGCAAAAAGAAGAAGCAAGATATACCATGTACAGGTACAAATTCCCTAAAATGAATGTTATATATATCTAAAATGTACCAATAAAAAAATTAGTAGTATTGTTGTATACCAATTATGAATTATCTTAAATAGAAATCAGGAAAACAATTCTATTTGAAATAGCTACAGAATAAAATAAGATACCTAGAAATAAATTTACCCTAAGAAGTGAAAGATCTCCACAATTAAAATTATAAAACATTGATGAAGTAAAACTGAAAAGGACACAAAAAAGTAAAAATACATTCCCCTTTGAAGGATTAAAAGTATCAATATTGGTAAAGTGTCCATTCTACACAAAGCAACTTAGAGATAAAATGCAATCCTTATCAAAATCCCACTGGCATTCTTAATAGAACTGGAAAAATTTTCTAAAATGTATATGGAACAACAAAAATCCCTGAACAGCCAATGCCATTTTGAACAAAAAGAACAACAGAATAACAGGCATTGTGCAACTTAACTTTGAAACATACTACAGAGCTGTAAAATCAAAACAGCTTAGTATTGGCATAAAAACAGATACAGAGACCAGTGGAACAGAATAGAGAGCTTGGAAGTAAAGTTACATATCTACAACAAACTGATTTTCAGCAAAGCCACTTAAGAAGACACATTGGAGAAAGGACAGTCTTTTTCAAGAAAGGGAAACACATGCAGAAGAACAGTTAGACCCCTTCTCACTCACTAGTTAAAAAGATCAACTTAAAATGGATGAAAGATGTAAATGCATGCAAGCCTAGAAGAAAACAAGGAAAATTTTCAGGACAATGGAATGGGCAAGGCTTTTTAGAGGAGACTCCAAAGCACAGGAAATAGAAGCAAAAGTAGACAAAAGGGATTACATAAAACCAAAAAGCTTCTGCCTACCAAGAACGTAGTGCACAGTCAATGCATATAGGAGATGAAAAGTTATTATCCAGAACATAAAGGCCACCATAATTAAGTAGCAAAACTAAAAATCACTTGATTAAAGATGTGCAATAAATCTAAATAGGCATTTCTCAAAAGAAGACATACTAGTGACCAAGAGGGACATGAAAGAATGCTCAACACCACTAATCAGCAAGAAATGCAAATCAAAACCACAGTGTGGTATTACCTTATCCCAATAAGAGTGGCTATTATAAAACAGATTAAAGGGGATAAGTTTTGTGAGAATATGGCGAAAAGGAAAGGAAACACTTGCACAGTGTTGGGAAATTAGTCCAGCCATCATGGAAATGAGTGTGGAGAGTTTGAAAAAGTTACAAATAGAACTACTGCATAATCCGGCAATCCTACTATTCGGTATGTATGTGGTATTACCTTATCCCAATAAGAGTGGCTATTATAAAACAGATCAAAGGAGATAAGTTTTGTGAGAATATGGAGAAAAGGAAACACTTGAACAGTGTTGGGAAATTAGTTCGGCCATCATGGAAATGAGAGTGGAGAGTTTGAAAAAGTTACAAGTAGAACTACTGTATAATCCGGCAATCCTACTATTGTGTATGTATCCAAATAAATTAAATCAATATGTTGATGAGGCACCTCCACTCCCATATGCATTGTAGCAATATTCACAATAGCTAAGAAATGGAACCAACATAAGTGTTTATCAACTGATGAATGGATAAAGAAAATGTGGTATACATATACAATAGAATCTTATTCAACCATTAAAAAGATGAAATTCTGTCATTTGCAATAACATGGATGGAAGTGGAGATCATTATTTTAAGTGAAATAATTCAGACATAAAAAGACATGTACCATATGATCTCATTCGTATGTAGGATGCAAAAAAGAAATTAATCTCATAGAAGTTGACAGTAGAATGGTTACCAGAGGCCAGAGACAGTGGAGGTGGGATAGCAAATTATTGATCAATGGCTACTAAGTTACAGATATATAGGAGCAAGAAGCTCTAATGTATCACACAGTATGGTGACTGGGTAACAACTGTGTACTGTATGTTACAAAAAGCTAGAAGAGTTTTCAAAGTTCACCATAAAGAAAAGATAAATATTTAAAGGGATAAATGAATTTAACTTGATTTAAACATTATGCAATGTATACATGTACCAATCATCTCATGGCACACCACTAACATATACAAGTTTTTGTATCAGTTAAAAATACAAGAAAAATGAAGGAAGTGCTAATTATTACATATGGATTCAAGGGCACATCATTTTTCTTTGAAAAGAAAAGAAGACACATGACACTTCTGATAGTTTGGTAATCTTCAATATAGATTTCTTTACAGAGCAATGAGCAAAAAGGCACAGTGCTGTAGTCAGGGTTTACAAGGGAACATATTTAATACAGGAAACTTAATTTATAGGATTACTTTATAATATTCACCCAAAAGTCAAATGCAGAGGAGTGGAAGGGCCTATAGTCCATGCACTAGAGAACCAAAGAATCTGGCTGAGGGTCTGGATTGCATGGCAATGTCCTGCCTGGGTCCAGCTGAAGACCTAGAGCCCATGGCAATGTCTCATGCAAATCCGTATCAAGGATCTGCACTGGGAAGGCCCACAGGTCAGTGGTGGAAGCTAGAAAGTCTGTGCCAGCGGGGTGAAGGATCTGTGCCAGCAGGCTGAGGAATCTGCATTGGAGCCAGGAAGTGACGCTCAAGGTAAGGACCAGAGCTCCCCCAAGGAGAACAGCAGCCATCTCCAGCAACAGCAAGGACCCAAACTCGTCCAATGATGAGAACATCTGAGTTCATATCAGGAAAACCAGTGCAGCAAGCTTCTCCAGCAACAGCATGCCATCTTCCCCTCAAATTCTCCTTTTATGCTGTTGGCAGCAATCCTCTGGTGGGTCTTACACACCCAAAACCACACTGCTTCACTTCAGCTGAGTGTTCCAAGTAGACCAGTAGTTAATCCACCGCAGTGTCTGAATCAATGGGCCCATCATAGCCTTGCTGCTGAGGAGCAGTCAGAGGGCAGGTTCACCTCAGCAGGGGTAAAGAACTATAGCTGCTTGGATTCATCAATGACTCTACACACCATGCTGCTGGAAACACCATGAAGAGTTTGAAGGATCTAAAAATTCGTGAAGTGAGAACTAATGATGAAGTTCATTTAATTGAATAAAAGTCATTTTATACCACATGGCTCATTATTCCAATAACACAATAGAGTTTTTTTTTTTAGTATTGTGAACAGAATCTAAATTTTTCTGTATTTTCTCTGTGTGCTGAATTCTGAAATGAAGATTCGCTTTTTATGCACTACATTCACTTTTTTTATCTGCAGTGGTCTCTCTCAACTAAGGATTACTGGGATAAAAACTGAATAGTTTTCTGGAAATTTCTGCTTAGAGATCACAAACTATGAGTAACTTTTTGACTTATAGTGTACTTCTGTAGGGTTTTGATGAGACTATAGCTAAGGGTCCTTTGAAGAAAGAGTTTATCAAGCTTAGTGATTGTGTATGGGCAGTTATATCCCTATGATGTGCTTAGGAACAACAATAGTTTAACAGTATTAAGAACACTATCTTGGTTTCAGTTTTACTATGGTTAGTTACTGCTCTATGTTTTATATGTCTATTTTTTGTTCTGTTTTGTTGTTTTGAGACAGAATCTCACTACATAGTTTAGGCTTGCCTCGAACTCACTATGTAGCCCAGGCTGGCCCTGAACTCATGCTGATCCTCCTGCCTCAGCCTCCCAAGTGCTGGGATTACAAGTGTGGGGCACCACACCCAGCTTTTATGTCTATCAATTCATTTAATCTTCATGACACTAAGGTAATGGTTTTATTGTATTATAGTTTATTTTAGAATGAGGAAACTGTGTCATACAGAGGTCAAATCATACATCTTGGAACACCTGGATGGTGAGTGGTGAATCAAAGCCTCAGTCCTAGCAGGCAGCAACCCACTTGTGTGCTTGTAAGTACTGAACTAGAAAAACAGCGGTTTTGATCTTTATTTTACTGGACTGATTCACTCTGTTCTGTCACTATGGGTTACATCCATTGTTTTGCCATGAAGTAAATAATCCACTGAGTCTTCTGGGTTTAAGGTGTAAACCCCATTCCCTCCCCTTAGCACTTAATAGAGAGCCCTGTAATAGTGTAGGCTAATTTGTATCTACAAATAGGTGAGCCCAAGACACACTTTCCTCTCAGACCTCAGAATGGTCTGAGAGTGTCCCAAGTCCAGTTAAACCCTTGAAGTAGTAGATCTGTAAGGCTGTGTTAGTAATAAGAGATGTTGAATTCAGGGGTGACATGAGTTGCATGCACCAGGGACCATGAGTTGGTCTAGGAATCTGAAGCAAATTGAACTGAATATTCGGAGGATCCAGGGGAACTGAACATCCCCATGGAAGCCATCGTGAACAACTGCTAATCACAAACTGAGAAGCATCACATCCAGTGAGAACTTTGTATGTAGAGTTCACAGAAATTAGATTAAAACTGCAATAAGGAAACAAGTGAGAGGAAGTGAAAATGAAAAACTAAGTTGACTAAGTTAAATTCTGAAATCACAGTTTAAACACTGAAGTGACTTAATTGACCTAGATTTGTTTAGATTAAGTGTTCTGCTGACAAGCAAAACTGGGGCATGAGAGTTAAATTATATGAATATATAGAAAAACAAAAAGATAATTTTATTTTTGCACACATAAATCTGTAAAATTATATTTACACTTTAGTTTAAATACACAGTAACATGGTCTTCTAAAAATGACTTTCCCTTTTTGTGGGAGGAGAGATAAGGTTGGATATTGTATAGAGAAAGTATAATCATATTAGTCAACATTACAGATAAGATAAATAAGGTTCGGAGAGGTTATCTGACTACCACAACATTTCATTGCTAATAAACTGTAAAGATGCAGGTTGAATCCATGTTCTATGATTCCAAATTCTGCCTTTATTCATTTGGGCCACATTAAATCCATTTATGTGATAATGAATGTTATCAAAACAATTACAAAAAGATAGTCCCTACTGTAAATACAAAGGTAGGATCATTAATTTAATAATATGTTGTATTAATCACCTTTTCCACCACTGTGACAAAAATCTGACACCCACAACTTAAAGGAAGACAGGCTTAACTTGACTTATGGTTTCTAGAAACTCAGTCCATGGTTGACTGGCTCCAAGGCAGACACACCATGCAAGAAGTACATGATGGAGGAAACCTGCTCAACTCATGACAGCCAGAAAGCAAGGAGGGAAGGGGAGAGACAAGAAGGGAGGTATAACTTCCAAAGACACACTCCCAGTAGCATACATTTTACAACCAGGCCACACTTCCTACCAGCACCTTTAGCTATGAACTCATCAATGGCTGGATCCTGCTGTTGTGTATAGCGCCACCATGATCCAATCACCTTCCAAAAGCCTCACATCTAAATGCTTGAAACTTTTGGGGGAACGTTCTAAATCTAAAGCATAACACATGTTAACACTCAAAAAATGAAGAGTAGATTCATTATAAAGACAAGAAACTTTCTTGTCATCAGAGACTATGAAAATAAGCCTCGGCCTTTGTTTCACAGTCACTGCTTTGGCTTTTATTTCCTGGATGTCTTTGAACTTGTCCTAATGTTCTAGAAAAAAGCTCAGCAAGTCTGTTTGTATATATCTGTACAGGTTGAAGGAAGGACTTGTGGTTCTATGTTAATAAAATTCATCAATATCATGGTTCAGATGGCAGTTTGCTGAGTGAAAATGAACAGATTTTTGAGCAATTGCTGCTAAGACTGAGTAAGAGGCTAACTTCACCTCTACTCAAATTCAGTTTTTCTCTCTCCTCTAGTAATTTTGGGTGTGGAAATAGAGCTGTGGGAGAAAATATTACCCCATCAATTTATAACTGGCTAAAAAGAAGGAAAACAGAAATTCAGAATTATTCTTGACTTACTCCATTCTCATGTGGTATAAGAATAAAGACAAATTGGGAAGAGACTACACCTACTCATATACTTCTCTATTTTTATTTCCACCTTCCAACAGAATGTGGAGGAAGGATATGAACTAAATGTCTAGAGATAGAAGCAGAGAATGTGTCATCTGAAAGGATGTTAGAATACTCACTGCCTGTTGGAAGGGTTATCATAAAAAAAGTTTATTAGAAATTCCACTTTAAATGGAGACTATGATTCGTGATTAGACATAGAAGCTGTTATATCTTTAGGCCAGAGAAAAGAAAGAAAATAGTTTAGAGTTGTTCTTCAACAATTTTAGGGGCTATTCAAGGCTTTCTTTTCCATAAATATTTTAAAATCAACTTTTCATGTGTACATCTACCTTCCAAATCAGTTGGGAATTTGATTGAAATTACTTTGCATGGACAGATAAATTTAGAAGGAAATGACATCTTTACAATATTGAGTCTACTTGTTTATGATTATAGCAGTTTTTGTTGATATTTTGTTAGATTTATTCTTAGGTATGAGAGACTTTTTAAAAATTCATATTCTACTGTTTTTAGAGGAATGCATATTGGCTTGGCATACAGAAACTTCTTTAAAGTAATAATTTTCATTTTCTCATAGAAAATCATATTATAAGTAATTAATGATAGTATTCATTCAAATTCTTATGTCTTTTATTTACTTTTCTTACTTTATTCTATAATGTAGTGTGCCTGATTGTGGAGGTGGTGACAACAGGTGTTTTTGTTTTATTTTTCATCAAAAAGAGAAAACTTTAACTTCAACCCAAATTCTAGGTATTAAGCTTACTTTAGGCCAGGCTAGATACTGGAATACATTATTAAATTTGGTGTTTATTGTATCTTTTTAGTTGATATTCTTTTTTTGTTAATATTATTAATGTTTGGATGTTTCCTTTAATTATTGGTGTACCAAATTATTTTTAATCACAAATGGATTTTGAAATTAGTTGAACAATTTTTGGCAATATTGAGACAATTATATGGTTTTCGTCTTGACTATGTTAATGTGGTGAAGCCCACTAACTCATTTTTAGATATTAAACTTTAGATCCAGTTAATAATATGCCTAAAATTTAAGACACTTCAATATTAAATTCAAAGTGGAATTAATTCCATAAACACTAATATGCTGTATTTTTCATTCAGTTTATTAATTACCATTTTAAAGATTTAAAATATAGGGCCAGTGAGATGGCTCAGCAGCGTAAGCGCCTGCCTTGCAAGCACGAGGGCCCGAGTTCGACTCCTGGATCCCACATATGAAAAAAGGGGCTGGTGATATCGCTCAGCGGCACAGGTGCCTGTTGGCGCCCGAGGTCCTGAGGTCGACCCCCCGGTACCCACAAAAAAAAAAAAAAGATTTAAAATATATATTTTGGATTAAAAATTTGTCCATAATATTCTTTTTTGTACCAGTATTGTCTGGTTTTGATAGCAATATTATACTAGTCTCATAAAATCAATTAGGGAGTATTCTTTCTTTTTTCTTCTCTGAAACAATTTATATATATTTAAAATTCTGTACCAAAATATTTACTAATTTTGTTGGTAAAGTTGTATAGATTTAATATTTTCTTTTTTGGGAAGAATTTTAAGTACTTATTTGAAAATTTTAATGTTTGGAAGAAAGAATTTTAAGTACTTACATAAACTTTTTTAATGTTTAGAAGACCATTTATTTGTCATCTGTACTTGACTAAGTTCAGGAAGTTGTATTTTAGGAATTTGTCCATATCATTTATATTTTTGCTTTCATTAGAATGAAACTATTCATATTTTCATATCACTTTTTTATATCTTTCTGTTAAATGTGACAGTTTCTCATTCTCAGTGTTCATTTCTGCTTGCTTTCTCACTTTATCAATCTTGCTAGGAGTTTTTCAGTTTACTCTTTTCAACAATAAATCTGTGGCTTTCTTGATCTTTATGTATCTTTTCTATTTTATTAGTCTGTGCATCTTAGTAATTTCTTGCTTTCTTTGACATATTTTGTTATTTTTTAACCTGTTTACAATGTATACATGGCTCATTAATTTTTAGTTGTATTTCCTAAAGCGGTATGAGCATTAAACTCAATATTTCTTTCAGGGAACACTTTTGTTGCTCATTTTCATTTTGCTCAATTCTAAATCTTTCAAACCTCGATGTGTTTCCTTGATTTCTGAGTTACATGGAAATATCTTTTAAAGAAGTCAAGCTAATGGAGATTTTCATAATTAATTTATGTTGATTGCCTTGTATTTGGATTATTTGTTTTTGTGATCAACAGCTAGAAATCTCTTAAATTGTTTAGGACCTAATATGGTGTCAATTTTCATAAAAGATCATGTGTGCTTGAAAAGAATGTTCTTTTAGAAGATGGGTGAAATATATTGACATATAAAATCCAATTTTTCAGTATTAATACTGAATTATTTTCTTTTTGATAGGCTAATTATGAATGAGGTGTATTAAATTCTTCCCTTCATTTGTCCTTTCAGTTCTGCCAATTTTTGCTTTCTATAATTTGAATCTAGATTCATGCTTTCTTGCATTAAAGTTTTACCCTGAATTATTTGGGGGCTAATTTTGATATTGTTGTACCAAGTTATACTGGTAAGTATTTGAAATATTTTAAATGCTCTTTCTTTCAAATTTTCTCTGTCTTTATTATTTAGGTGTGATTTATGTATGTAACGTATACCTAGCTTTAAAAAAAATCTAGTAAGGTAATTTTGATTTGTAATTTGTGAATTTAACCCATCTATATTTATTTTGATAATTGGTATATTGAGAATTCTTTCTATACTTTGTGTTATTTTTGCTTCAGGTGTTCCAATTCTATTTTTCACCCTTTTTCTTTTTGTTTTCTTTGGCTCCCCCTCTTCACCTGCCCTTAGTTTCTACTGCTACTTTGGGAATGTTTGATATTGTTCTTTTGGTACCTACCTTAAAATTGCTATCATGTGAATTAACAAATTCTACAGTTAAGTATTTTTCTGCCTATCTTCTGAATAAGCAAATAATTACAATACTTTCAGTGTTCTTTGAATTTATACAGTATGTGTCCCCAATATTCTGGCTTTTTCAACCTACATGTTTACCAATTTGTTTATTCACCCTTTCTTCTTGCATCACATATCTTGCTTCTTAAATTATATTTTATTTTTCTTCTTCCTTTGTTGTGTCTTTTAGAAGGACCTTGGTGAGCTTTTGGTGGTGAACTCAGATTTTGTTGGTATGAAATTTTCATTCTTCCTTTCATTATTAAAAGAGATTCTCTGGATATATAATTCTGAATTGATGGTTCTTTGTTTCAGTACTTGAAGGTACTCATCTCTTTTCTAAACCGATGATTCTTTACTCCCATTAGAGTTCCTAATATGTTTTCTACTTTTTCTTTACTCAGATCTTTTCTTTTTCTTTAATGTTCTGTGATTCTCTATCATGCAAGCAAATGTGGATTTTTTTAGCCCAGCTTTGGATTCATCCTGCTTCCTGAACATCATGATTTTTTTCTTTTATTAATATTTTTAAAAGCATCAGCCATTGTATTTTCGGTTATTTTTTCTTCCTTATTCTTTTTATTATCTACTCCTGGAATTCTGATTAAGCATATGCTACATTTCTTATTCTAACTTGGTTTTTCTTAACCTCCCTTTCTGAGTTCCAGTTTTTCATCTCTTGTGTTATATTCTACTTAATTTTTTTGGAACTTGTCTTCACGTTCACACTCTTGATTTTCTGGTTTGTGTACTGTGAAATTTAATCTATTGTTTTAAACTTTATTATACTTTTCATTTCTAAAATTTCTACTATATGTTTTCAGATCTTCCTTTTCACTTTTCAGGGTTTCTTGTTGCATATTGTTTTGTTTTTTATTGCTACCTTAACACGTTACCCCAAATTTAGTGGCTAAAAACAACATTTTACCATTATCTTGCAATGGCAAACAGAAACTACATCCAGGATTTGGAGGCACATTTATTTGTGTTGATGGGCACTCATCCGGATTATTCCCAAAATATCAGGCCTCGAAGGCCCAGGGAGGGAGGTTTTTATGGGGTTGCAAAGGAGGGCGTAGAGAGGTAGAGTACTTGGCTGTCTTTGATTGGTTCTTACAATATGCGTCATAGTGACCAGCCGTGCATCACAGTGACCAGCCATTTCTAAGAGACAGAAGCAACCGGAACTGGAACAGGAACTGTCACCTGGGCAACTGAAGTATACTGGCTGGGGGGGGGCGGCATTTTCTGCTACAGTCCTAAATGTGTACAGATTCAAAGTACAAAACAAGGCTCACAGAATTAAAATCACTGTATCTTCAGGGCCGTGTTCCTTACTGAAGGCCCTTAGGGAGCATCTGCTCTTAGGGTCATGTGGGTGGATGGTAAAGTTCAGCTTCACTCAGCTGTAGGACTGAGTGCCCTGTTTCTTTGCCGAGTTTCAGCCATTGGTGACTTTCAGCTTCTCAAGGCTTCCTACACTCCTTGCCTGGAGACCTCTTCCGCCTTCAAGGCTAGCTATGGTGGGCTGAGTCCTTCTCATTCTGACTTCCTGTTCTGCTTCATCTCCCTGCCCTTCTGCCTTCTGTTTTGAAGGTTTTATCATTTCACTGGTACCTCTGGATAATACAGCACAGTTTCCTTACTTTAAGTTCAGCTGATTAGTCATTTAATTACATCTGTCATGTTCCTTCAGAGCAATACCTACACGAGCATCTGACTGAACAATCACAACAGATAAATCTTAAGCTGACTTTTAAGCACCCTGCTTTCCACACTTCCTCCAACACTTTCTGTTAGGTTTTGAAATATTATACTTAATCATATTATACTCTGTACTTGATAATTATAATTCCTATTGTACTTTGGATTGTTTCTTTTGTTTATGTTGGCTCTTTACATTATGCTTGGTATCTTGGAATTTGTTTTAATTAAAATATCTTATGAACTTTATCTTTAGTAATTTTTGAGTGTCCTGTTGAAGAAGATATTTCTTCTTTTGCTAGGTGCTTGAGAATCACACAAACTCAGAATGGTTTTGAAACAAATTTTCTACGTAAGTCTTTCCCTCATATACTGGCATTGACACTAGTATTTAAACTTGCATAAATGCAAGGGAGATTTTACCTCCTTTCACCTAGTGCATTGGCCGTAACACAAAAGTTTGTCTGATGATTTCCCTCACTAAGATGACTTTTTCTTAGCTCACACTTTCACTGAGGATATAGTCCTTTGGGCTCCTACCTCCAGTTTTCCACTCTCTTCCTAACATGGTTGGTTACCAGTTTTGTCTCCTGTTCTTTGTTTCTTGTGTTTTTATTAAGACAGAAGTTCAGGATCTGTCGGAATTGGAAGTTACCAACTTCAGTTCTCATTTAGATGTCAAGATTCTTGCTTGTACTTTGTCTTTCTCTTTTGAGGACTACCAATACTTTCTTGCCAATACAGTGGTATCTGTCATACTATATTTTTATTATTTGGCCTCAGGAATAGTTTTCCTCTCTGGCATTTATACCACTATACTATCAGTGAGGAAAGCCCTTTAAACAAATGAAGGCTCTCCTGTTTGGAGAAACCTTTTTAATTTCTGCCTCAATTACATGCCATTTTTACTATTTATTCCTGGACTAGCCTGGCCTGCTTGTGCAATGAGGACATATGGCTTTGATATTTGCATTTTTCCGGGACTTCTCCAGCAAATATTTACTGAACTAAAGAGCTTCATTTGGTAATAATAGGACTAATGCTACTTTGCACTAATAATTTTAACTATTTTCTCTTTTAGATTGTGTTAGAGTAATAAAATCGAGTTTGTTTGGTTTTGCTTTCACTAGTAGTACAACCCACCCCCACTACAAATAAGAAAAAGGACACATTTAATTTTGTAAAATCTATACATTAAAGATAATAGCTATTTTGAAGAAATCAATACAATTTTGTAAAAAAGAGCCATCACAAAGAGTTTATCAAATATTTAGCTGTGGCAGCAATATAGAAATATATCTAATAATAATATATAGTGCACATGTCAAGACATAATCGTGTGCAATGATATTGTTTTGCCAATTGTTTCTAATAATGTTAACTAGTAGCGTTGGCTAAAAATGTACTTCCCTGTCTCCCAGGCTGAAAAAGAGAGAACAAATACTTGAATACTAGGTAAAATGAGAACACACATTGCAAAGAAAGGACGTCTGGATTCTGAAGCACTGACATGCACAGCAGCAGCTGGGAAAGCAAAAGATACACCCGTGCCAGGGAGCTCTCCAAGTGCTTGCCTGAGCAGACGGTGAATAGGCAGCTAGTGAAATCGGTACTATTATCTAGACGAGATAAGATTCCATCCTAAGGAAGATATTAGAATTTAAAGTTACAAAGATTTCTAGTTAACCTGTAAATATTGTTCAAGATAATAACAAAAACACTACCATGGAGTGGGAAGACAAAGATATGTTTGATCTTCTGTTTAGAATAGCTTTTTAGAGACTTTCAAAGACACCATACAACCCTCAAACTAAAAGAGCCAGAAACTGGGATATAAATGGGACAAATGTGATATAAAGAAGTCACTTTTGATACACCCACCAAACATAAATACGTACCAAGAGAACTGTATGGTTCAATCAAACAAATTTTGACCAAGGGTTACTTTTCCGTGTACTCTGTTGGCAGCAGTTGGAAATAATTTATTAAAATTATTGAAGCTGAAATGTTAACATTATTTTCTGGAGACCAAAACTAACTCATTATAATTTGAAAAGTCATTTTATTTTTTTTACAATGAAAATATACCCATAATATAATCCAATTCAACAGTGATATATTGAATGACTAGAAGAGGAGAGAAATAATCAATACTATGGATCATAAATAAATGTGTAACATATAATAGGAAAAGCAACAAGAGAATAGGATGAACTTAGACAGTTTTCACAAAGCACCAGTATTACATTTTAAGCTTTAAATGTACAAACTTTTCTTTGAAAAATGATTAATTTTGTATTGATTAATTCTGAACAAACATGACAGTTCTTCACATAAAATTTAAAAGAAACATTATTTTAAATAACTTATATTAATCAAATATCTACTTAATCAATTAATTTCAATAATAATTTCATACATAATATTATTTGCAAAAAACACCAGATTTGTAACATATAGGAAGGTACATACAAAGAGTACAAATAACTAAGTTTTTTTTTTGACCTTGTCTTCTATTGTGTTTTGAACGTGAGAATCCTGTGACGTAACATCTCTATCTTTTATTTTTAACTGTCATTTTATTCACTCTATTCTCATCTTGGGATGCCAACAGATGTTGTTTTTTCACGTCTTATTTTTATTTGCTTTAATGTTCAGGTTCTTTTTCTTTTTTATATAGTTTGCTCATAAATGATTTTTTTGTAAATGTGTCAAATTTTAATTTTTTATTATTTATTTTCCCACTAATATTTCATTTCATTTTTTATATGAGGACTCATAAGACTTTTTTATTTCTATGTACATACTGATAATTCATTTACATTTCTATGTCTCCTTTTTTACAGATGAAATTCTATATTTCTAAAATAAGATAAACACTTAAAGTTGTTGTACATATGTGTAAGTGTGTGAACAGTTTCATGTTTAGCTGTTCTTTCTAACTATACTGTACGAATAGTACAAATCATATCAAGCCTTGTTCATAGCTATCCAAAACACATTTCTCAGTGCAGATGCCAGGAAAGTATGGACCATTAATCTACCAATTGAATCAAGTAGAAATTAATCATTTTCAATGAGTTTTCCATGATTCAGTGCATTCAGTTATAAATTTAGAATTATGTACTAATTCATTTTAAATTTTATACTACATGTATTAAGAATAATCCTATTAAATTTTACTTAAATGAGGAAATGCACATTTCATTAAACAATTTTTCTGCACCACCAGAAAAACTGACCATCTGACCATGGCTTTGTTTTTCAATAAATTCTTTAAACAACACTATAGAAATGATGTATCCCAGCAGCTAATTAACTTGTATAATCTGTATTCTGATTTAATTTCATGGAAAGTTTCTGAACTAATAAATTAATGCTTGAAATGTTACACTGAAGTCTAATTCTAAAGTAAACCAAGTGGCCTAACCTCTCTGAAAGTCAAATTATGAATTATTCTTATGAGAAAGCAAGATACAGACAATCCCTGAGCAAAATCTCAAACATAGGCTTCTTGATGAAGGCATACAGATACTCTTCTGTCATGGCTCAATAGAAATATGGAATCCAAGTTATGACAGCAGGTTTTGTGCATTCATTGGAATCACAGCAGCTATACTATGACTGATTTAATTTTCATTAGTTACACACAGTCATATGTTCCAATGAATTCTTAATGGTTCCCTCAAAGTTACCAAGAGATGGTAAGAAATTCTGTGCTTGTCATGGCATGGTCGTATTACTAATTATAGGAGCCCAAGATGGGTAAGTGTGAAGGTCAAACATGGATGAAATCCAGGTAAACATGCCGAGCATCACCACAGCAACACCAAGAATATTAACACCAAGTCCAGCTTTAACCTTGAATAGGAAAGAGCATAAATGTCAGTCTCCCCAAAGCAAAACCCACAGGAAAATTAACATACTCTTGCAGAAAGATTATGTCATAATCATCTACATCCTAAATGACTAGTATAAATTGTTATTTTATGAAACAATGGGTTTCTCTCCCATAATTATCAAAAGGAAATCTGTCCCCAGTTAAATATCATTTCAGTAGACATGGAACAATCTCTTTTTTTGTTCCAACAAAAATTGGAACAATTTTTCTTAGGAATATATTTGAGTCATTCTGATTAGAGAAAATCCTCATAAATATCTGTCTTTGCATATTAAGTCAGAATTTGAGTTTTATGCTTTTATATTTCAATGTATAAGTTTCAAGGCACAATATGATAGCTGTATCCTTCATATTTACTTAATTTTATTACTAATTTACCCTGAAATATTCTCTTACTGAAATTTTGTAATGCCACTTGTCATCTATTTTAGTGTTCCCATTTTTCTAGTTGGTGTCCATTAAACAATTTCAAAATTGCTTTCTGTCCATTAAAATAGAGATCATCAACCTTCTGTTCTTTATCTTTTTCACTAGTACAGTGTTGTTAGACCACAACCATGCATGTATGTTTGAATATTGTCTTTGGCTGCATTCATGGAGCAATAGCAAAGCTGAGCATGTATTTGTGACAGACACTGTGGCCCATGGAGCCTCAACTATTAACTGGCCCTTTACTGAGAGGGTTCAGCTGCTTGCAAATTCTCTACATTAAAGCCTAGAGCTGCAAAGTAAAAGGGGGTATACTTAAAAATGATTATTATAGAGACCCTCTTCTCTGTCCATGTAGGCCATTTATTTATTCCAGAATCCTATTTTTATCCATTTTAATACACACATATATATAGGCATTTCATATATACATTTTATTTAACAAAATGTGCACTAGCACATTTTATTTAATGAAAAGACATTATATGACTCCTCAGTAGAAACATGTCCAGAATTTTTACATTGTTGGGATTCAGGGACAGCAGCCTGAGTGGAAGGAAGGAAGCTGGGACTTGCCTTAGATCTACATTTTCATAGCAAGTTCACCCAATTTACTTTGGGTATATTCTTGTTTGAATTAGTTTGGAAGTTGGTGATGAAGACTGGGTTAAGACTAGCATATTTTCAAATCAGTTCTTAACTACACTAATATGAATTTGGGGAAAATGTGCACGTTTTATCACTTACATTTTCCATTACTACTGGCTTGTGTTTTTAGGTGCCATATTAGAATCGGGACAAGGAGGGTGCATTTTCATAAGTCAGGCATTGAGCCTAATATCTTTTCAAAACAAATGTTGTTGCATAATATATTTGTGATAGCAAATCATACTGTTGTTTGATTGCTGGATTTCATTATCAGTATTTCTCCCTTTTGCCTAGGTCAGGTTGGCTCCTGATCTTGACATGAGAAGTTTAAGCTGTTGTGTTGAACAATTTCATACTCTTCTTTTTCCAGGCCATTATTAATGAACTTGACATCTGGTATTTTTGAGTATAAATTCTAATATCATGTTCATTTCTGGATATCACCCTTAAAAAGCCGACATCTATATTGTGGCTGTCAATGCAATTTCAGAAGTTCTTACTACTTGTCACAACAATTCATAAGTGGTAACTCTTCTAAAACCCACTTCCATAAGCAGATTCAGGTCTTTTTCAAGCTACAATTCCTTATTATGATATTTACGTATTTCTTATTTAACACGAATAGAATTGTGTTACCAGTTTTATTCAGTTCCTATTTATTTCTATGCATCACTAATTAAATTTTTGAGTGCTATGTACCTGTTATGACTTGTGTCTGCATGTCTTCCCAAAGCCTCATGTGGGCATAGGCGGGTTTTTTTCAGAGGTGGCTGGATCTAGAGTGGTGACTCTGGGATTGATTCTTGGTGCAATGCAAGGCTCAAGGGCACTAGGATTAAGGGTGTGAGTGCTACCTGCCCTGAGTATCCTGGATGAGATATAAGGGATAGAAAGAGATATGGTTGTCCCTTCCTTGTTTTGCTATCTTCTGACTACCATCAACTGTTTATCCCTGTGATGTCTGTCTGCTGTGCTACCCTGTCTTGGAGCCAGCTGATTATGGACTGAAACCTTTACAAATTGTGAGATAAATAAACCTTTCCTCCTTTAAAAAAAAAAAAAGCAAACCTGTGACTAGTCATACACATACCTTCAGAAACAGAATTCAAGCCATACTTTTCCAGAGGCATATTAGTGTGGAAAAGTTGAGCCTATTCAAGACAACACACACACACATGCACACACACACACAAAATGTGTATTGTCTCTGATAATATTCTTTTAGCTAACTCACCATGTCAATGACTTTCAGATGGCCATATGAAAAAACAATAGCATTGGGTGGATTTGCTACTGGTAGAAGGAATGCAAATGAGGTACACAGAGTAGAAGGCAGCAAAACATAAAGAGGGTTCATATGAATGGCTTCAGCCTATTGTAAAAGAAACAGAAGTTGAAGTAAAATCTTGAAGGTAGGCACCAGACATTGAAATAAGCAATTAAAAAAAAAACTTCCTGAAGCAGGTTGAAACCTCATTATATAAAACTATGCACACAAATGAAGTCATAAATTGTTTAGAAAAGTGTTTTCCTCTTATTCTTCTTTACATTTTTTTTTTTTTTGAGATAGAGCTAGATGTGTGTAGTTCAGGCTAGCTTTAAATTCACTATGCAGCCCAAGATAGCCTTGAACTTGTGGCAATCCAGCTGTCAGCCTCCTGAGTGCTGGGATTACAGGCGTGTCCCACCATGCCCAGCTTACATGGCTTTTGTTGGCAATTTAAACATTATAGTCAAATTCATTTACAAAATAAAGTATCATTATTCCAGAAACTAAGAACAGCAATCATTTATCTTTTTTCATGCCAGGTGCAGCACTAAGTGTTTATATATACATACATTTATACATAATATATAAAATAATATAATTAAAGATATATATTTTAAAGTTTTACAATCTCATGAGATGGCTGCAATAATCCAAAAAACAGATGGAAGACACAAGCTCAGAGAAGCTAAAGGAACTTATCCAAGCACACAGCTGGCAAGCATGAGAGCTTAGGTGAGGTCTTAGGTCCCTCTGGCTCTAGAGCTTCTAATTATACCACAGACCTTATTGCTTCTATGACAAATGCAATTTAAAACTTGCTTAGGAACCATTGGAGAAGATGTGTTAGTATTCTTTTTTTTTTTTTTTGTGGGTACCGGTGGTCGACCTCAGGACCTTGCGTGCCAGCAGGCGCCTGTGCCACTGAGCGATATCACTGGCCCTTTCTTTGTATGTGGGTTCCAGGAGTCGAACTCAGGCCCTCGCGCTTGCCAGGCAGGCGCTTACGATGCTGAGCCATCTCACCCACTGGCCCTCTTCTTCTGTTTTTATAAGACGAGCTTTCTTAATGCAAAGTGCTTTGCCCTTGCCAAATTATTCCATCCTGATAAGAAAAACATTGTTCTTAAAGTTGTTTCTTGAAGTTGGTAACTAAGTGGGGAGAAGAGAAGATAGTCTTGCTCTTTCTCTGTTAGCAAGCTGCTTTCTTACTTTCTAAAAACTTCTTCCCTGGGCAGTAGAGAATTGGGCCTAAAATGTTTAAATTTCAAGGGTAAGCCTAGCTTGTCAGTCGTCTGCATACACTTCCATGACACACTGCTCACAAATTTAGAACAATGTTCTGGAGCAAGAAGTGTGTTAAAAGTCTAAATACTAAATTTGTCAGGAAATGCTGAATCCAAAGTCTTAGAGCTGGAATGGATTTAGCGAGACTCGGTCCTTTATTTGCAAATGGGGAAAAAACAAAATAAAACAAAACAAAAAGAAAAAAAACAGAAAGATAAATCATTCACTCAAGAACATGGAAAATAGTTCTTTTTAGTCAAGGTTACCTAAAAAGCCTTAGAACAAATAAAGACTGCTCAACATGTCTTATAGGACATCCATTTAAGCCATAAAACATTCCATACCACAGCAAGAGAACTAGCACCGCAAAGTCCAATGAACACCACTCTTTGATGAAGAGAACATGAATATTCTAAAGGAGATACTCACCAATGGAGATAATATTGGGAGAAGAATGGTAATGGTAGCTGGATTGCTGGCTACCTCTGTCAAAGATGTGACAATCAGAGAAGATATCAGAATTATTAGCCACATTGGTAATGAACTTAAAGGAGATAATTTATTTCCTATCCACAGAGATAGTCCTGATACCTAAAAAACAAATTTGAAGTATTTGTTATTCATTAGTAATTCATTTTAATCCAACACAATTTAAACATGTAAGCATTTTTATTCTAAGATCTCAGTTTCTAAAATATAATTTTATTTCCCACTTTTCTGTGGTTTGGTAGATCTAGGTGGCTTCGATATGGAGGAGTTATCAATCTTATTTCAACGTTATCAACATGCTTTAGGAAGTTTGAATTGTTTTTCCACTTTTTTCCAACTAAACCTTAATTTTATATCAATAATATATGTGAATATTTTAATAAGCCCTATAAAACTATAGGCTTTAAGGGAAAAGCAGCCCTTGTAGTTCACCTTTTCCTATTCCTAAATTGAGATTCCCAGAAGCAAAAGCTTTAAACCCTTATCAACTATGATAGCTGTATTTAGGTATAATAGTCTTTCAAAATAATATTAATATCATGCATTTTCCTAACTTTCAAATTTAGACATTATTTGCTGACTTTCTAATATGTTACATGAGCATTTTTTTTTCTTACACCACTCACCCTATATATATTTCCTACACCATACATATGACCCTACACTCATATACTGACAATTTTAATTAAATCAATATTTAATGGTTATCACTATGATTACAGACATATTGTTCGTAGCTGAGCCACTTAGCATTCTATAATTATATTTATTTTCTTTGTTTTTTCTTTTCTTTATTTTCACCAGAAATTACTGTCTCATGCTTTTGTTTGCTTAGTTTTCTAAGCATCTTTCACCAATTCATCACACTCTCAAGTAAAAACAGAAAACTCCTAATGAATAGACAAACATACCAGGTTTCCACTTATTTTTCATGTTCCCTCACGGAGATGTCTATTCTGGAGTACTTTCTCCTCCTGCTCCATGGGACTAGGTGTTCTTTAGATCTACTCAACTGTTATTCTCGAGCCCTTCTTTGTTACAGTGAGTTTCCTTCTCTCATCCCCTCTATGGAAATCCTTTCTTACTTACTCTGTCATGTTGGTAGCGCCCATCTTGCTATAACTTCCTGAAAATTGGTACATGGAAGGTAAATTATTGGAGTTTTATATGCCTGAAAAACTTCTATTTTCTCTTAACACTACTTTGACACTTCAGTATTTATAGGATTCTAGATTTAAAGTAATTTTCACTTAGTGGTTTTAAGTCATTGATCCGTCTCCTGTGGCTTCCATCAGGGCTCCTTAGCCTGGTCACATAATGATCTTTGCTTCATTGTAGGTAGTCCCAAAAAAACTGAATACGCTCAGATTAGCAGGTATGTTTTCTTTTCTTTCTTTTTTCTTTTTTTTTTTTTTTTGCTTTTCTTCCATAATGCAAGGGAAAATTTACCTTTCGTGAGACTATTTCAATGAGCTATTGTATTAGTGAATCTTTATGCTTGTGACAAACTAGGATCAGCCCACAGCCATGTGTATGCTTTTTAAACCATCCTCAGTATTCAGCTCTGGCTTTCCCACTGCTTTCAGTGTAATCTGCTGCCTCCGATCCCCACCTCTTCCAGGATCTTGTAGATAAATCACCTTGTTTCTTATTGGCTCTCCTGTCTCATCATTCACTATTTTTGTCCAAAGTCAGTTACCTCTCAAATCTCTTCCTTCCATTTCTAAATTTTTCAACACTTCTTGTCTATTACTGACACTATCATGTAGTAGTTTTGTATTTATAGACTGATGCTTCTTAGTTCTGCTTTTGCCAATTTAGTGGAGATCTAAGAAAAATGTTTAATCCTCCATGTTTACTTTAGGAGAAAAATTTTGAGGAATGTGTGAAAAGGGAAGAGGAGCAGTTTATTCACCGACAAGAATATGAACATGACTAGCAGCTTGCAAGAGCTCTAACATGTTAAAACAAAGCAAGGACGTTTTAAGACAAAGGCAATTCCAATGAGGTAAATGCCATAGGTATTGCTATCTTACTGTTCTCAACTAGAAGTGTTATCTGATTCTGGACATTTGCCAGGCTAATTATAATTTAGACCAAAATATTTTAAAATTAACTGTCTCAGAATCTTTCTTAAAATTAATTTTCTGCGGGCATATTTGCCTACAGCCATAGTTTTTGAAGCTAATGATTTAATTCTGGCCACTAAGGGTTGCAGTAGGGTTACTGTGGGTATTTTTCAAGATATCTGATTCTGAATAATAGAATTTTTATGGCAAACTAGACCTTCATCAGGGGTGTGCCTAACAGTTCCACTGAGAGAACCTAGTACATTAGACTAGGCTCACACCTTTTAATTTACTCAGATTTTGCTGTTCTAGGTGGATGTTTTCAAAGGCATTTTGAGTGTCTAGGGTCCAATCTAGACATTCTGGGGTAGGAGAGATAAACAGAATTCCTATCAATGTCAGACATTTGGGCTCTGACTTCCTTACAGTACAACTTAGTAGATACAGAATGGAAGTTATTTAAGCTAATTCAGATCTTATTATTGCTGAAATACAGTAGTAGAAAAGGAAAATGTAAATGTTTTATATTTCCACCATTTCTATGGGCAGGCAATGAGGCAAGCAAAATCTATACCTAAAACAATTTTGTAGAAGGTGCTCAGAATTGAGTCAATTTCCAAGACTTTCAGCTACTACTAAATCCTCTTGTAAAAGCTCATTATCTAAATGCTATGCAGCAAATTGGCAATAAATGTAGAAATGAAGTCTTCCTATAGGTTAGCAAGAACAGGGGAGCAGATATTTATTTTGAGAAGTATAAAAACTTAACTCCTTACAAAGGGTTTGACATAACACCTCTCTCACCATTCTCCTTGATTTGATGAGTAAGGATATGGAGTAGTGATAATCTTTGAGTATTTCACAAATTCTATGAAATCAAGAAGCAACTGGTTTTTTACTAGCCTAAAAGTTTAGGATGTGTATGGAATTCTCACAGGTACCTTTCTTCCAGCTGCTATACAATGATAAGGTCAATTACAAGGGACAAGGGCCTCCCCAGATTGCTGCATTATATCAACCGGATATAGAGATCAAACAAATAGCCAACTGCATTCCTCATGCTGTTTTTTATATCTTCTTAAGAATGGACATAATATCAGGCATGGTTGTATGAAATTCTCCCCAGACTTCATCTAACAAGAACTTACGAAGTACATTTAATGCCAATATTATTTCTCATTCTCCTTTGACAAAAATAGGACCACAGCTTATTGAAATCCAAAAGCCACTCAAATTCATCATGAAATAAGGTAAAGAAACAAACAAGAAATATGTTTCATGAGGAGTTACTTTACATATTATTTTTATGTAAAATTTTTCCTACCATGTTATTCTTCTAACACTATTTCATGGATTAATGATTTTAATCACCTTTACATTATTTCTTTTGACACGGTTGAACACTATAAAAAATTATGCTTTGTGTTTGCCACCTGGAAAACTTCTTGAACTCTAAACTCACCTCCTCTGTGTAGTATGCTCATGGCATGACTATTGAAATCTGCATTATTTAATAGAATAAATCTGAATATGCCAGAAGCCTGGATGTCTCTGTGTTCTTCTTTTCAACCATCTAGTTAACTGTTAAATATCTTACACACAGAGTATTACCTCACAGCCATTTGCCAGAGCAAAACCTCCACCAACAAGAATGGCTATATCCCAGGGCATGAATGACTGGAATTCTTTCCAAGTAATCAGTGGAGAATAATCAAAAGCAACTGTGAAACAAAAGTCCTACAGTTAAATATTGCTTAAACATGACAAAATGACATGTTACTTTTTAAAAATTAGGATTCTAAATAGTTATCTCACAGAAAGTTTGTAATATTCCTATATTGTTTCTAAAGAGGAGATTTGATCTGGACTTTGAGTAATTTCTACTTAACCTAAGTGGAACATTGTATTATAAAAAAGAAAAAAATTATAACCTGGAAAAATATTTTGGATATTTTGAAATTTATTTTATGTAAGTTATAACATTGTCATGAATAATGCGATTCATTCATTAATTACATTACACTTACCTGAGTAACACAGTGCATTGAACTGCACATTCCCTTATTAAGTAAAATATTTGTAATATGACACTGATTCCAGTAAAATCCACAGGATTTTAATTATTATTTACTAATATTCACTTTAATATTTTATTATTTTTAAGTTATAAAGGGAATCATAACAGATTTATCAGGATTCTAGTTTAGAGGTATTTCAAAGTTCAGATTAAAACATTAAAATATCATTTTTGAGAAAGATAATGCTCATGAAAGAATTACCATAAAGATACCTCCAGATATTTGGGTTGCGATCTCTCTATTGATTTGTTGATAAGTAAGTTCATTTATGAACACATTATCCCCATTTAACATATCTAACATCTACATGGTGAGATTATATTATTAATTAGCCTATTTCTTATCTCCTTCTCCCAAATCAAAACCTACCCCAAAATACTCTCAAAACTGCCTTTACAAAGACTAAAATTTTACTACAGTGTTTCTTTTTTTTTTTTTTTTTTTTTTTTTTTTTTTTTGGTGGGTGCCGGGGGTTCGACCTCAGGACCTCACGCACCAGCAGGCGCCCGTGCTGCTGAGCGATATCACCGGCCCCTTTTTCGTATGTGGGTTCCGGGAGTCGAACTCGGGCCCTCGCGCTTGCAAGGCAGGCGCTTATGCCGCTGAGCCATCTCACCGGCCCTACTACAGTGTTTCTTAATTGGGTTAAGACTATATATCCTGCCAGAATGAAAACATTTCTGAAATTAATTAATTTCTGAAATGAAAATTTAACATATTATGCCACATTTGTCATTTTAAAACAAAGCATGAATGAGTTTATCAGTGAAGAAAGCATTGAAGAGTGAGGGTAGAGGGTGGACAGGACCAGGGCTCTTTCTGAGGGGCGGTTTGGATGTAGGAATCTGGGAAGCTAAAGCCAACCATTGATTCCCCTGTAGGGTTTTGATTGCAATGGTTAGAATTTTCAGGGTTTCATAGAAATCAGTGCTAAATATTGCAATATTTCTTCAATGCACAACAAGACCTTCCAATGTCGAGTGAAGAACAAAGGGCATTTATTTTTACATTATACTGTTCAAATATATCATGCCCTGAAAATCTGAGATATTAGTCACAATGGACAGTAACTCAGGGAGTCGGGAGTGCTAACCCTATTTCCATCACAGTGAAAGCAAGCAAATCAAAACAGCTTCACAACTCTATTCCTACTAGTGTATTTCTAAACTGCTATAAATCTTTTGTGTCATATCGACAATTAGGAATCTGACTACTGACAACATGCCATGTGAATGTAAACACAGACATGCATGGAGCCCATGATACAGAAGTGTGTATGTGGGATGTGTAAGCTCATGCAAGTGTGCATGGTTCTACGTGGCAGTGGGAGTGGGTTTATCATAGTCAAATAGTATCGCTTGTAGTAGATCCCTATCCATAGTGCATAAGGAAATCTGCTTACTTCTGCAAACTCAGATGATCTCTTTAATGGGTGGAGGACATGTGCTCACTTAATAAGAGGTACAGTGCACAAATATGGCCTACTAAGTGAGGAGTTAGGTCAGCAAGGCTATTCCTTCTAAGTGATAATGGAAACTGATGACATTTTACGTTTTTTGCTTTTCTGTCAAATTCAATCAGCTATAAGTGATACTCAACCAATTTCTCCTGTAGGTGTAGTTTTAGTCAATATCTTTGCTGGGATCACGAAGAAAAGGAGTCCTATAATTAAGGCAACAGTTGAATCTGTTACCAAAGCAGAGTTCCTGAAAAAAAAAATGTATATTTTAAAAATGGCATTAAGAACTTACATGTGCTAAAACACTAACTGATTATACTAACAACATTTAAGTAATTTCAGAGAGTACAAAGCATTAAATGGATTGCTTTCATTTGTATGATATGCACGTAAGTAGTAATAGAGGTATAAGTTATTGATTATGGATAATCTGCTCTAAAATCTATGGATTTCCAAATAAATGACATAATTTAACTAGAACTGATCATCTCAGACCATATTCCCCTTATTTTCATATATTTCTCCTTATTTTCAATATCACATGTAGAGACATTAACTTAGTAGACCAACAAGGCAAATTTCCCTTTTAAGTAAACTTGCAGATTTGTTAACCAATTTCTTCTTTGAATTGTTTCTTTTAATTCTGTTGGAAAGAATTGAGTTTGAAACAATTGCTATACCAGGTAAAGCCCCACATAATTGATTTATAACATTTTATTGAATTGAGGCAAGGCCCAGTGCTGCCACAGTCTTCTCAAATTCTTTTATAAGTTGCAAAAAATAATTGATTTGTTTTCTAGTATTTAACAGCTGCTTCTGCAGTTATAGGTCCTAGACATACTATACAAATGAAATCAACCCATTTAATGCTTTGCACTCTATGAAACTCAATCCACTATCAATTAAGGGAATGGTTTATAAGATGTTCATAGATGATCACTGTACAAATTAAGAGTTATTCGGGGACAGATGGGGTCTTAGAATCACCAGGCCATTCCAACAAGTAAGACAGGTTCTAAAAGCCTCAACAGTTAAGAAGCATCTGGAGACAAGACATAATGAAGCAGGGGTAAATAATTAGATTACAGTTTTAGAAGTCAGCAATATTAATTAAGTATATTTTCATCCCCTGAGAAGAAATACACACTCCATAAGGATTATTTTTCTATCTTGAAACTCAGTAAAGTTTATATGCTACAGAAGCTGTTCGACTCTTATAATTTACCTGGAAAATCTAAAGAAAATTCGTTGTCTTTCTCAATGTAACAAATTTTTAAAGAAATCTATTTTCCTTAAATACAGATTTATTTTTTCCTTTGTTGACTAAAAACCAATCATGGCATAATTTATTCTGTAAACTTGACAAATACTTATCAATGTTATTTCCTCATTTTTTAAGTTATAATTTTTGGTTAAATTTTTGCCAAATTAGGCCAGGAATCATGTAACTGGATTTTGTTTTGTACGAAAAGGCATATTGAATTCAGTCCAGGTTCAAACAAATGGAATCAAAACATTAGGTGGTTGCTATAAATCTTAATATATCATGCTAACTTTAGAAATTTTGAGTGCCTAAAACCTCTACATAACAAATGTATTCTACCGAATATATCTGTTAAATAAAATTAAGGTATAAATATTGGATAATTTATGTATAAAATACTTTAAAAATTATTAGTTTTTATTGGCACATATTTGTAGTTCATATGATTATATTCATCATAAGGAGTTGGTGCATGTGCACAACACATTAATTCTTTTCCTATCCCCTTCCCCTTCCCTCCCTCCACCCCTCCATCTCTTAGTTCATTACGAATTAGGTGATCTCAGTTGTATAAAATATTAAACTTATACAAATTGTATTTGCTTTGGGTTTGTCATTAAATTTCTATCTTTAAATCCCATCCTCAAATCTTTGTTACTTTTCCTATTGTTTCCAATTAGATTGCTAGGTGACATGAGCACCTGCCCATAGCAAATACACTGGTTTCCTGCTACAAACAAAACAGCTCCTGAATTACATTATCCTCCTGTAAGGAATAAAAATTTGAAGTCAAATATATTGAATTTCCTTTTGGGATTTTTTGCCTTCATTTAGCTTTGGCACACAAGTGTTTAGAGAAAGATTTTCCCACCTAGTACGGTAGGATTTCTACTTTAAAAGTGAAACTTGCCTTTCTATGTTGCTCTAGACCCTATCATAAAACCACAAAGGGCTAATCAACTATTAAACAATAATTTGCCTTGAATAATTAGATGATTTTTTTTTTGGTTTAGACATCTCAGAATGAAAAGTTTTACTCCAAAAGGAAACAAAAATGATTTTAAAGCTGAAGCTGATCTTCTAAAACCACATTGCATTCTTCGACTTGGGTGGTCATTAGAAATTTGGATTCAAGTTTTTTCACGTTTGAAAAATATTGGCAAGGCCTGTAAACCCAGAAGGTTCTGATTTGGAGAGGAAAGAGTTTCCTTATTCCACCTAGACAGAATATATCTGACTCAAACGATTTGGTTTCTGGCCCCCAAACTATGTGAATTTTTACTGGGGAGCATAAGACAGGAAGTTCAAGCCATAAATCTGCTCAATTTAGGAATTGGAGTGTTTTGGTGAAAGACAGATGGGGAACAGAAATCCCAAAACCAAATTACTTATATTGACATGTAAGATGGCTCTTAATTTAGAAAATTTTGCTACAATGTTACCCCTCACTTCACATGACTCAGCAATGACTGCAGCTATATAAGACACCAGGAGATATAATTAGTTCTCACTGGCTTCTAGCATTCTTTTTAAAATCAGTCTTATTACTTATTCAGGAATTTCTTAGGTATGAAAAGGAGGGTAGGTTGAATGTGTAGTGATTAGCAAAAAAATGTTCTGAAAGACAAGATATTGAGCCCGATAAATAGCTTTCCATAGAACTAAAAAAAAAAAAAAAAAACCTTAAATTGGTAAAAAGCACAGAATACGAATATATGTCTGATTATTAGAGGCACTGAGTGACACTTATTTCACATAATAAACATTTATATAAGAAAAGAAGAAAGAAATCTCTTATAAACTTTCAAACTTTCAGAACTGCTAAGGTCTGCCAAAAACAAGGAGAATATAAAACAAGAAGGTCTGCCAAATATATCACGTAATACTTACTTTCCAAAAAGTACAGACCAACCAGGAACAAATCCTGGATCTCGGCTGAACCATAGCAGGGCCATTGTAATGAAGAGGACCAAGGTAATGATTTCTTGATACCTGTGGAGAAATTCCTACGCTGTCATTTGTTTTCTAACAGGATATTTCTGGAAAGTCTCTGAGCTATCGTCAAGTGGATGTGTCAATAATTTGAGAACATCAGCACAGTTGGAAAGTGCCCTTCTTCTTTGCTGGGGCCTCGCAGTGTCTTGACATTCTACCTGGCAAATTTTACTGAGGTAACGGTAGATACCTTGTCAAGTCGAATTATATTCACAAGGTTTAGCAAATTTGGAGCCATAATTAAGTGTTATAAATATTTTGAGGACAGTTACATGCTTATATGTTTTTAAGCAACTACCTAAAGCATGTACAGTATCTGTGGAGTGGTTGTGTGTGTGTGTGTGTGTGTAAGCTCACACACACATGCGTACCTTACCTCATTGGCCCAAGTTTTTGGTATTCTTGTTTAATCACTGCAGCACAGGATTTTTCTTTAGCTGTTCTGGTTTTGCCACATTTGAACATCTCCTTAAAACTGAAAAAAAAAATTATGTTTGTTAAGCAAAGGATTCTGCCATCACTACTCCCTTTGATGAAACATATTTCGTGGAAACTTCATAAAATATGAATCTCCCTGCTAATAACCAAATGTCTCTGTATTCTGCTTATACTTCTCCTTCCTTCTTTGAGTGTTCTCTAATCTCTCTTCTGTTTTGCCTGCTTTGCTTACTTTTCAGTGCTTAATTTTTGTTGTATATTTTCCATGACATCTTCTACTGCTTGCTTGCAAATACTTTTGCAGCACTGGAATTTGCTATGTACCACTCATCTCTATTTAACACTTTATTGTACAACAATATGTTATATGTTTAAAATATATTTATTATACATCTTGGTTGCTAATTGTTCCACACGTATAAGTTTTACAGTGACAATACCATAGATGTTCTCTTTGGCCTATTGTCTCTTAACACTAGCATACACAATAAATAGTCAATTCACTTAATAATGCTTTTGGCAAATTTATGAGACAGTTCCTGTCAGATTCATTACATTTCATAAAGATGCTTAACTCGAGCTATTCACTAGGGCAGGGAAGTTACATATATTGATACTGGTCAGAGTCCACATGAGTTCTATTCTCTAAAACCAACTTTATTGCATGATGTTTTCCTCTGTTTCTTCAACCCTGTGTCCTAATAGCACCCAATATCTTCTAGTTTATTTCCAATAGTAATTGCCACTCTTTATAGCTTTTAGCTGCTTGTTGTCATGATTCTTTTTTCTGTGACTAATATTTCTCTCCTGAAGTCCAGGGTCTTAGAAACCTTGAAAAATTTGTGTGTGTGTGTGTATGTGTGTGTGTGTATTGCTGCTGTAGATATAGATTAAAAAGAAAAACCCTCTACAGGCAGGAAAAAATGGAGAAATGGCTAGATTCTGAGAGATTATCATTTGGAATAGAGTAGTTTAGTTTACATTTTGTCTTATAAAATTGCAGGGATAAACATGCATACTTAGAAAAACAGTGTATGCTAAGAAGGAAGACTGGGATAGTGAGAAGGTAGTTATCTCAGAATGTCATATTTTGTGGTTTGATTATTTGTTTTTTATTTATTTACTTTTGTTTGTTTATTTGATTTTATTTTTCCCCTATAACTCGGCTATGCAACCTCATGTAGGGTGTGATTTCATTTGAATGAGTATATTTCCTTACTTCTTAAGCTATCTATCTTATACATTCATAATTACCCTCATCCATGTACCTCAAGAACTGAAATAATTAGATATTGTTCAATTTATGATCAGTGAGGGCATAATTACATTTTATAATCTCAATTAAATTCCTAACTAGTAATTTTTCCAATCTAAAAATTTTGTCCCTTGACAAAACACAAATACTACTATTATAAGAAACTAACCTATGGGCCACCTCAAGAACTATCTATAGAAAGGTTTAGCTGAAGAAAAAGATAAGACTCTCCTTCTACCCAATGTGATCCATATGTATTTTGCCACGTTGGTTGCAGACAATAAGCAGTTAAGTCAAAGTCAAGTTGGCTTTGCTACAAAGGAAGGTTAATGCCTTCACAAAGGCACTGAGAAAGTATGTGACAATGCATTAACCTCTCCATTTAAATAAGTTTGGAGGCACTGATAGATAAGCTTCTCTTCTGAAGTATGTTGGGGTCATTTATAAGGGGCAAGCTAACTGTGTTAACGGGCAACACACTAATCAGAATGTATGGTAGCCTGCCAGGGGAGTGGCTGATAATTTCTAGTTGTCGATCTAAAACCTCTGGAGGCAAACACTCTGGCAGACTAAAAAGGACATTGAAAAATTAGCTGAAGCATGAAGCTGTTCAGTGTCTAACCAACAGTGGACAGCAAGGGGACTATTGAAACATGCCACTGATCATGATTTATGCACTTCACACAATGCGTACGCTTCATAGCATTTTTCCCTTCTGTGGAACATATTTTAATGCATCTGCCCTTTATCTTCTTAATTTTTCCTTTTTAAGAGGTAGGCTGTTTTAAAATAATAACAATCATTGCATATGTATTTTATAAAGCCACTACACATAGCAACAAAGAACAGAAACAACTGTGGGCCTGTGGCTGAATACTTTCTCTGCTGACTTGGGATTCTATTCCCTGTAGCTGGCATTTCTACCTGTGCCATTGAATAGGCCCCCAAAGGCTCAGATTTCCTGGGAGGGGCACATGTCATGCAGCTGGCCTCTCCCCGCTGATGCCCACCTGCTGAAGGCAGTGACATTCCACACATTTGCTCAGGCAGGAGAACTGCCACACGCTGATCCCACAATCTGTATACATTTTTTTTTTTAAATCATCAGCACATTCTTCCCTCTACTAACACAATTGGACAGTTCTGGAGAAAAATCAAGAAGGAGAATAGAGAGGGGACAGGGTCAGTCCTTATGCTACTAAAGCTTGGAAAATGTAGCACAGGCAGGGAACCACACATGGCCATACTGTTTTGCTTTTCAAAAGAAGTACAAAGGACTGACTTCAGCCTGGCTTGGTGAATAATATGCTGCTTTATTCATGGGTCCTTGAAATTATTTAAATACAGCTGTATAAAAATGAATTTGAATTATTTTCCTTTTCAAGAAAAATCTTCAATATTTGCTACATAGCTATTTTGGAGTATTATTTAATAATAATCTCTTTTGGAGTATTATTAAATGTAGTGATTGGAGTATTATTAACTGAACTGAAAAATGCAGACAGCATTTTAGATTTTACTGTGGAGCTCTTCATAACATTCGCTGCTGGCTTGTCACCTAAGCCACATAACTTGTTGGTGCTTCTGAACCACCAGCTAAAATCCTAGTCAAAGTAATGTTTTGAAATTCTCTTTGAATACATGTTGGGCATTTTGTTGGCATTAGTAGCACTTTATTCATCTGTGTTTCTTACCTTGGCTTCTATGTGTTCATACTTGGATCCATGTGTGCTGGAATTAAAGTTGGATGGGATCTTACTGATCTTTTGGGTAAATTCTACTGTTTTACAGTTGAAGACACCATATGTAACAATAGGTCAGGACTTGCAAAGATTATTCATCTGAGATGTGAGAAGCCCAGTCATATTCCTGGTGTCCTGACACCTAATCCAATATTCTTTCTACAGAGAACAGTCTCAGATCTTTATTTTATCTTTTGTTAGGAAAGTGGTATTAACTTTGGTGCTAGGACAAAGCAGGAAGACTTGCATGTTATACATGAGAGTAACTCAATAACTCAAGAAAATCCCCACATTATATCAAGTGAAGGGGCCAAACTTGTAAAAACTTTACTCTCACAAACTGGACTTGGTGCTCATCATAATGAGTTCCTTATATGCCTCTGCCTACTTTCTATCTTATTGGCTTAATATTCAAAGAGCACCTGGTTAGGTTTTCTTTTTAAATACTGTCTTCCATAGCCAACCTTGTTTAACTAAGATTCTAGTTTAACCTTAAAAATATGTGTCCATATGTGTTTGTCTGGAGGCCAAGAAAATAAAAATTATAATGCAGTATGCCTGGTGCAAGGAAAAAAGCACTGGATACAGAATTTAAAACTTGGAATTTAGAGACCTTCATTTATCCTATAAACATGAACATATTTACTTACTTGAATCCTAGGAAAAGCCATTGAAGCCAGATCCAGGACAACAGTAGAATAATAAAAGCAACCGGGAAGGAAAACAAAAACCATGATCCAAAGTTGAGGCATTGACAATCAGGGTAGCGTCTGTGTGAAAGCACAGAGAAATGTTCAGGGAAGAGGGACAAGTAGAATTCTTTCCAATAGTCATGGTCATCGGTCATGGTCATCTCTACTATGCTGCTGGCCAAGAAGAAAGTCCTGGGATAGTCTCACCATTAAATATAGTAGTTAGGTTTACTTCCTGTCTTGATTCTGTAACTGCATATATTATTTTTGCATCCCACAAGAGCAAGAGTGGGTATGTTTTAATTTTTGTCCTCTTTGTTCAATCTCTAAGAAAATGTTTGTGACAAAACCTCCACTGAACACACAAAAAAAGGGTGCACATGGAGGGGGAGAATGTTGTTAGTACCACACAAAAAGACAACTAGCACAGGATCTCACTCATACATAGAATCTAAAAACGTTAACAGTGGAAAAGTGGTTACTACAGGCTGGAGACAGTAACAGGGTAGAGGGAGATGGAGAAAGCCAATCAATGAGCACTAAGGTACAGTCGGATAGGAGAAATAAATTCTTCTGTCTCATTGCACAGTAGGATCAATATAGATAATGATAATTTACTGTTTATTTGAAAAAAGCTAGAAAAGCACTTTGAATGTTTCACTACAGAGAAATGATAAGTGGTGAAGAGGTACAGATGTTTAACCTGATTTGAACCCATACTGAAGCATCACCTGGTGCAACCTAAAGATATATAATTTTTTATGTGTCAATTCAATTTGAAAAAACTTGGCTGGTGTTAAAATGCAATATACCGAAACGGTGAAATCTGCAGGAAGACAGGTCGTCAGGGCGCAGATGAGTGAGAGGTGGGAGATCAAGAATGCACCTGTGGAAACTAGGAGGAGGTATGCAGACATGGGGCAGGGGCTTGGGAGGAGGAAGAGGGGAATACACAGGGAAGAAAATAATCAAAATGGGTTATATGATTATACCAAGATACCATAAAGAATAACACTTTTCTACACTTTTAATATGCACCAAAAAGAAAGAGAAAGAAGAAAACAAAAAAGAATGCTCCTGTGGGTGTGTCAACTTGAGATATTTTAGTTTTCCAGGAGGCAATGTTGGACAGGCTGCTAGATAACTGAGACTAGAATTCAGAGGATGTGATAAAAAGCTGGTAGTCATCTGTCCATATGTGGCATCATAAGCCATGAAAATGGGTACGGTAATGTAGGAGATGGAGATTTAGATGTCAAGAGGGACTGGCAGGGTACCCTGGGCCACTCTAAGTTCTAGAGGTCAGGGAGAAGTGTAGGAATGGGCAGGTGACCTCTAAGTACATTTAATTCTAGTGAAGAGCCTATGAAGAGGGCATTATATTCTATTTTACACAGGAAGAACCTGAGGTTAAGTGGATTACTCTAAACCTGGTCACAGATTTTGCAGTCAAGCTGGATTTTCAAATTGATGAGGAGGTTTAGTTTAAAACACAACCTGTTTTTATTAAACCACAGCATCCTCAACACCAGCTACCAGCTGAAATAGAAAATTTCATACATATAATATATATTATATAAATATTATATATTGAAATATCTATAAGCTAGACTACAACCTTTAGGTTCTATGGGCATTATATAATGATTACAGAAATGATTGCACCACAATATGGAGACATATCTTGACCGAAGTCATATGTACTTAACTATTGACACTTTAGGAAGAAAAAGTTGTCACTGTGGTTCTTACGACCAACTATAAAAAGATGAATAACTTTAATACTAGTAAAATACACAGAAATGTCTTCCAAAGAATGGTTGTAGTCATGGAAATTTACAACATTGTAACAGCTTTTGGTCATTAAGAATCATAATAAGCTAGTGTCCACACTGATTACAGTCCTTTTGATTAATGACTGTTTTGATTATTTCTGAGACAAAGCTACTTTCAGTTTTGGATTTGTGTATTTCCTGAGCTTTCTGTTCAAAAATATTAACTACTTGTTATTCATGAGCTGGGCTTAGATTTATAACTGTGATAGTAAAACTAGAAGCAGCAGTGATACCAACAGCTAGCATTGTCGACAAGGAGGTATGTGGCGGCCTCTGTCAGAGCCATATGTGCACTGGGCCCTTTAATCCTTACAGTAGTTAAGTTCTAGCATTGCCCTCAGTTTATAGATGATGAACCTGAGGTTTACAGAATTTAAGCTAATATAGGGCAGGCTTAAAGTCTGAATTAAGACCTGAGTTCAAACTTTGCAGTGTACATATTTCTTCTATAATAATTGACAGAGAAATTGTTTTGAGAAATGTATATTGCTTATTTATGAAGAGAAAAAGCATGGTAATGTTTGAAGGTGTTATTGTTAGATAATTGTCTACTTCTCCAATTTGACTTAGTAAAGATGAGAGGGTAGGCAGATGAGTTTTGAATTAATGGTAAACATAAGCACATTCATTTTACCAATCTTTGGTTTGTAACTCACGAAACAGTAGTCCCCCACTTATCCACAGCCTGCAGTCAACCATGATCTGAAAACACTAATATTTGTTTTGATTCTTTATTAATGTACATGTTTTGCAGTACATAATGATTACATTTATTGTGGGGAGTTTGTACATGCACATAACACATTCTAATTCTTTTTGTTCCCGTCCCCTACTATCCCTCCACCCTGTCCCTCCCCTCCAACTCATAATCTCTTTCTCATGTGAAAAAAGCTCTATTTCCATTTTTTTCTTTGACTCTCTTTTTTTTTTTTTTGTGGGTACCGGGGGGTCGACCTCAGGACCTCGCGCGCCAGCAGGTGCCCGTGCCGCTGAGTGATATCACTGGCCCCTTTTTCGTATGTGGGTTCCGGGAGTCGAACTCGGGCCCTTGCGCTTGCCAGGCAGGCGCTTAAGCCGCTGAGCCATCTCACCGGCCCTCTTTGACTCTCTTTTTAAAATCCTTTTTCCATTCCTTTCCACCTCCCCTCCATCTCTTATTCTTCTTCCCATTTGAAAAAGATCTCCCTACTTCCTATTACCTATCCTTTATTTTGCTTTTTATTTATATTTTGGGTTTCTCATATAAGAGAAACCATGTGACATTTAAGCTTGTATGTCTGATTTATTTCAGTTAACATTATGGTCTCAAAATGCATTCATTTACCTACAAATGCCTCAAGTTTATCCTGCCTTATGGCAGAGTAGTAGTCCACTATGTATAAATGCCATATTTGCACTATTCATTCATCTGTTGATGGATATTGATTCTTTCAAGACAGAGATGAACCATGTCCATATAACTTTTATTACAATATAGTTATAATTGTTTTATTTAATTATTTACTTTTATTAATCTCTTGATGTGCCTGATTTATAAATTAAACTTTGTTGAATGCATGTGTATACAGAAGGAAAGTAGTAACTGTATGCTTTAGTGCTAGCTGAGGTTTTAAGCATCACTGGAGGTCCAGGAACACATCTCCGCAGATAAAGATGGGGGACTGCTGCAGTTTTTATCATAGAGTCGGTAACACTAACTGTACTCATCATCGATAATACATCTTTTCTTCCCATGAGTTGTTTTCTATACACATGATTTCACAACTGACACCTATAAACTAATATACTGTGGTAATTAGCAAGCTATGAAATTTTTTTAGAAGTAGATCATTTGTGTGCAGTTAACTTCTAGCTAACTGTTGTGCTGGTAGATGGTATTGATGGGTCAAAATTTCTCTGCTACAAAAATAATAACTTTTCCTAATAATATAGTTCTATTCATTTTTATGTAAAAAGATTATTTAGTGTTTAGATAATTCTCCCAGTCAGCTCTTCACGCATTTCATGTATGTCTTAACAGTTCATCTCAACCAATATTTATTGATCACCTTCTTGACACTTTGTGAGTTTAAAGAAGATAGTGATTGATTCAGCCTTCATAAGCTGAGTATCGTCAATGGTGCTAGTTGTACCTGTGTGTGGGTAAGACAAGTTTTCTGAAGTGTAAATATAGGTTATGATAAGAGGAGATGGGAATGGTGGCTATGAAGTAATTGCAGAGTTTCGGTGGGTATTGTAACCACACAAGTACAGAAAGATGTTGACAGAGGAGGCTGGTCTTCCAAGAGCAGGAAGTGATAGGTTAATTCCAGGGTGGCACTTACTAAAAATAGTGAAAAGAGGGGATGAGGTGGTGAATAGAAGATTCTATTAGTGGGGCAGAAGGGGACAAAGAGAGGGTAGAGAGGATTGAGCAAGTAGCAATTTCCTAATGGAATAGCCAATAAAAACAAAGAAAATCTTTAAGATCGTGTTGGAAAATGGTGGAACAAGGATTTCCAGAATACCCCATTTCAAGGATTTGACGAGGCTAGTGGTGAAATAATCACAGGAGAGTGGAGAGTGGAGAATTTAGATAGCATATGTACTGCATTCTAAGATTAAGAATGACTATAGATAACAGTAATGAACCATATAAGTTTTTAAAGCTAGAAGAAAGGATTTTTGAATGTTTTCACCACAAAGAAATAATAAATTTTTGAGGAAGTACAGATTACCCTGACTTGAACATTAAATGATGTATACATATATAGGAAACATCCCATGACACTCCATAAATACACACACTTTTATGTCACTTAAAAAAGAATGAGTCATTTCATATTTATTAATGAGATAGATAATTAGCTCAGATTTATTAATATTACTCTGAAAGCCCACTTTGCAAGCTACATATCATTTGCTCATGAGACTGACAATAAGGGAATAGCTTAGCCGCAAATCCTGCTTTGCAGATGTTCCAGTTATCTGTATGCAGTATACATGTTTATATCTTACAAAAAGAAAATGTGACGAGACAACTTGAGTACCCTTGTAGTCATTCCTTGTTGCTGGCAGAAAGAATTTTGCCCATATAGCATCCTCACTTATGGTTGCAGACCTGAGAGGCAGTGAAGCTACAGAATGGCTCAGGACATCTGCCTCCAATTCCTAGCTCCTTGGAAGACTAGCAGTCCCCACTCATGACGGTGCCTTACATGGTTCTATATTTTTGTCTTCTCTTGTTCTTTTCATGCTATCAACAAGGAGGCTACGTCTTTCTTTTTCAAGACTAACATTTCTACCCTTGCTTTGTATTCCTCTCCATTCATCCCTTACTCTTTATTCTGATAAATATGTTCTCTGCTCTTTTTTTAATCAAAACTTCACGTCTCTCTCTTTTGACTGTTTCCTTTCCCTGAGGTACAACCAAACTGACATCTCACTCTTGTTGTAAAAGAACACTCTGCCTCTGGTCAAATCCTGCTTGTTCTTTTCCTTTTTCCTTTGTCAAACTTGAAAGAATCATTTAAACTTGTTGCTTTGCCCAGCATACTACAAATTCCTCCTTTGTCCTGTTAAGTCTGATTGCTGCTCCACTGCCTAAGTTCCACCGAATTTGCCCTCTCTAGGACAGCATGGAGAACAGATATTTTCTCAGCCCTCATCCTACCTGACTCTCTTCTACCCCTATGTGCCCCTGACTCACCATCCATTTTAAAAATGTGCTTTTCTGTTGACTTTCAAAACATCCCATGCTTTTGATTTTCCTGCCTTGATTAACATTTCTCATCTTCTTCCTTATCAATATTTCCTTAGAGTCTATTCATGGCTGGATTCTTTTAACATTTTCCCACATATGGCCATTTGAATGCTTAAGAATTTAATGTTTACTTTTGTAGAATACCCTCCCCAACTTATGACTAATTCAAATAATGCACTTTCAAAGGCCTGCTAAAGATCTCCTATGGGTAGGCTCTCAGTAGGTCACGCCAATGTGCCCAGGTTCACTTTGTGAATTTCTCCAGTGAACCTGCACCTTCCCACGTCTTCTCCACAAGTTCATGGCATCGCTGTCTAGCCATGATATGGACAAATATCCCCAGGGTTGCCCTAACTCCTCCTTACCCTAAAGTCCTGACTCTTAATTACTAATAATCTCCTGACTATGCAGCATCTCAAGTCTATATCTTCCTCTCTCTTCACAATTAGTCTTTCATCATTCGTTGGCACTTTGGTAATAGACTCCTAATTGGTTTCCTGTCTTCAGACTGTTAGAGCGCCAATCCATCTGCACACTGCTACTTCAAACTAGAAAACATACACACTACTCCACACCCTTTCCTAAAAAGCCTATTGCAGACTTTTAGTATTTTGATTTTATGAATTACTTGTACTACTTTTCTCCATAAATTTGGTTTTACTTCTTGTAATATTGTTTCAAATCATGTGAACATTTTCTCTAGTGATCAAGGATGGTATATGTATCTACCTTCTTTTTCAGTGCACACTTTCAGCTGTGTTTCTAAGGAGGTAACTCATTAAGAAACAGTTTTCAGAGTCTGACCTTCATTTGGTCCTCAAACTCCTACACTGCACCTCAGTTTTTCTCAGTTTTAGTAATAAGAATAACCAACATTCTTGGGAACATGCATATGTTCTGTGTTAGTACTATTCTGAGTGCTGTTTATTTTATGTAAAACCCAAAATAGCTAAGATAGAGTTCATATTATTTTTCCTATACTTCTAGAAAGGTAATGAGTTCAGAGAGCTTAAGTGACATGTCTAATTGCTTATCTAGAAAATGGAAGAGCTGGGATTTGAAATCAGACATTTTGACTCCAGAGCCTATACCTCTAATCACCATTACACAGTGTTCCACCTCTACAGCAAGGACATAAGATACACATTCACTATAATGTATATAACTCTCTGACAAGGGCTCAATAATGCCATATTGCTTTCAACTGTCTGTAAAAAAGTCTTTAAATGCTTATTAATTTTCATATATGTATGATTTTTCTGGAAAAGCTGATAGAATCTTCCTGATAGGTTTTATTTTTTGCATTCTCCAATAGAATTCAAAGCAATGCATTGCACATTGCTAGTCCTCACAAACTGTTGACTGACTGAGTTTGTGACTGGAAGTCTGTTTTTATTTGCATAGAATAAATCTTAGCATTTTTTGGAGTTGTTGTTCCTATTTTTTTGGTGTAAAAAGAATAATAAAAATATATATAGCTTGTACTCTATATAAACAGCTACAGAAAGTATGTATCTACAGTCCATCTATCCAACAAAAGAACATATGGATAGATGGATTGATAAATATGTAGATAGCCAGACAACATTTTAAAATATGTCATCCAATCTCTCCCTCCAATAGTACATTTGTAAAATGGCACCTTCCTTCAAACGTTAGCGGTTGGAAGTCATTGACACTCAGGTTTCGTTTGGAGCAGGGAGAGATCTAAAATGAAATTGTACAAAATAATTATTTGTATTACTCAGAAAGATAGCAAGTAATATCAAGAGGAAAAAGGGTAGCATTATTATAGTAGATTTGTATAAAGAGCAGTGTCTCACCAGCTCCAAACATCTCAACAAAGAATGTCATTTTTTTTGGATAATTTTAAATTTCTATAATGTTTTTCCAATTAAATTGAGTGGATACTTTCATTGTTTTGGGGCATCATTGCATTTTGTGAGGTCAACATTGAAGAAAAAGTTTATTAAGCATTGTTTAATAATATCCATTTTATTTTTTCCTTAAGATGATTTCTCCCTCTACACTAATATTTTCTACCATAAAGGGATTCTTTGAGGTTTTTCCTAATTCTCTGAGTTTTTGCCTAATTTTTTAAGTACTACAATACCCTCTATCTGTCATTACAAGTGGATTAATGTATTCAAAGACTAAAGAAAAAAATTAAAAGAAAAAATTGGCTGATACACTGTTCAGGAACACAAAGACCAGACAAACTCAATATGGATTACTTCAATTATATCAAGTAATTTCACTGGAATGATCTAAAGTAGCAACTCTCTAATGAGAATAAAACAGTAAGAATTTGGTTTAAATGTTAGGTAGAGCAGATTGAGACATGGAATCTCTTTTAGTGGGGAATTCATGATGAAGGATACAAGTCTAGCTTTCAGAAAGGGGTCAGGTGCATTTCCTGCCTTGGATTAGGGAGTACACTGAACATATCCACTCTGACACAGTCAGTTTCAGAAGACTTCCACTTACAGACAAAATGTCTTTTCAAGGTTTCTTCTTAAATTGCTTGTTGCAGTATACATGAAAGATGCATATTTATTGAAACAGTGAGTAGATACGGAGGTCTATGTGACACTGAACCTAAACTTCTTTTTTTTTTTTTTTTGTGGGTACCGGGGGGTCGACCTCAGGACCTCACGCGCCAGGAGGCGACTGTGCCGCTGAGCGATATCACCGGCCCCTTTTTTTCGTATGTGGGTTCCGGGAGTCGAACTCGGGCCCTCGCGCTTGACGGGCAGGCGCTTAAGCCGCTGAGCCATCTCACCGGCCCTGAACCTAAACTTCTATACCAATGTTCTTCGTACACAAGTTCCCATTCTTTTTAAACTATGGATTGACATTCTTTAAGTCTTGGATTTCCTGAAGAAATGATGTATTCACAACATTTTGTAAATAATCTCTGGAAATTCATAGAGTCTGTGAATCTGCTTCCTAAAATGTAGTTTTCCTGTTTCTGAACCCAATTTTTTCTGTGAAAAAGACTAACTCCTGTTTCTGGGCTTTCTGTATGTTATTCACCTCCTTAAAACTAACAATTATACGTCCTCTTATTGCTTGACACATACATTGGCTGTAGAATCTGTCTGAGCGCTCAAAATATTTGAGCTGAGTGAAAAATATTTCAAAATCATGTACAAATTTATTTGTCACAATAACCCTACAAACCATGACTATGATATGAAAAATCATATCTTGTGAGAACAATGTACTTATTCTAGTTCAAATTCATGAAGTATAAATTGTGACATTTTTAACCAAAGTGATCTGACGGCTGAATCCAAAGATTTCTCATTTTTTTTGTAATGGATTGGCATTGCAGTTTCAAACTTATATTTAGAGTCACATATGTCTGCAGAATATTACTGCCATTTCTTGTAACTGCTCAATCCTTCAAATTTTTTTGAATTCCAAAACAAAATCTTTTGTAATTAGTACCTCTGCTCACCTTAATTATTTAAGTTCAAATGCCAGTTCCTAAGCCTTACATAAATTGTCCCATGCAAATAATCCCTTTCACTCTAGCCAACTACCATTTACAGAATTATTTGCAATGAAAACTGTATTGCCCTTCTGATGAGAGTGGTCAGCCAGGAGGTTTTCCACCTCAGCGGGTCTGTGGAATTGGCAGGCACATATTTATTCAATAGGTCCTGCATTTTAACGCTACTCCAAAGAAAAATCTGTAGACCTATAGATGTGCTGAAGGAGGCAAAGAGAACCAAGCATAGTCTTTCTGTCCTTGTATTCCCTGAATCAGGTAAGAATAATTTTCATAATTTAAGTGCTGTCAATTTGTCACTAATCCGATGATTTTACTTACATATTGAAATGCTCAGTGAAGATCAAGTTAGTGGAGGTACCAGTGACTGTGGTCAGTCCACCGATGGTAGAAGAGTAAGCAATGCACAAACACATAAGTTTACAAATCATGTGATCCTTCTTTGATCGATATTTTTTTCCTGTGGTGGAATTCTGTTCAGAAAGAAAATTTACTATGAGAACAGCTCTGTTTGTGGTCATAACGAGCAGTGAGAACGTTTCTTAGGGAATGACTGGGTCCTTACCCCACTGATTCCTATCTGTATTGGTTTTCCAAGATAGGGCATTTGGGAAATAATTAAGGCTAGATGAGATTACAAGGATGGGACCCTGGGATGAAGGAACTAATGCTCTTATAAGAAGGGACATTAGAGAAATTGATTTCTTTCTTCATGTCAGGAGAAGAGACAGTCAGAAGGTGGCCATCTGCAACCCTGGGAGAGAGCCCTCACCAGACACTCTCTTTGCCAGACCTTGTTCATAGATCCCCAATCTCTAGAATAATGAGCAAGGAAATTTTGCCCTTTAAGCCACCCAGTCTGTGGTATTTTATAATGGCAAGCTGAGTGGACAAATGAGGCACTTACCTTTCCATCCATAGAAATATAACAATAAAAGATATTTAAACTAAAACCATTGAAATATTTTACAAACATAATTTTGTGTATTTCCTAATCCTTTCTTGTTTCCAGTTCAACCCTTCCACCATCTCTCCCCTTCTCACCATGATTCCAAAGTTCTCCACCATTTTTTTCTAATATTAGTTGTACATGGTCAGTAATTTCTTCAACCTGTTTTGGGGAATATCCCTACCTTGATGTTTAATGACATCAGTATCCAGAGGATGCTACTCAAAACCCAATGTTTTCAATCCCATATACCTAAGCACTGACAGATCCAGTCAGTATGTTTCTGGCTCCCCATTACCTCTTTCAAAACATTTATCCTCTACTTATACAAAAATGAATCTCTTTCTCTTTAAGGATCATGTAAATTTGGATCTCTCTCTTCATTCTTTTGACCATGATATCCTGATCTCTTGGCCAGTGCTGTTACTTAATGTAATGTTTGCACCTGACACATAATCATCATCCCTACTTCAAATTCTGCAAGAATCTGGATGACTATATCGTGCTTATGAATAACTTTTCTTCACAGGGTTTTGATCTCATTTCTGAAGAACTTCGATCCTATTTTGTTTCAACTCACTCACCACTCCTAGAGTTACCCCTTGCCCAGTACAAATCCTCAGATGGTTCCACCAGGGAAACTACTGTTCCATATGGAAGTGTGCTGAATGAGAGTTGGACTTCATTGTGTGTGAGCCACAAGCAACATTGTTCTTTTTATTGCCCATGACCTATATAACACACCATTGGCTTGGTTCTTGTTCTTATGGTGAAATCTAGGGAAGAATTAATAGCTTTCTTGTTACTTCATTTAATAATAGCCTTTCATTCATGTTTAGTCAAAACAGCAGCTTCATTTCACTAGTTGAAACAAACAATGCTTTGTTTAATAAAAACAGCCTGAACTTTAAAGTTAAACCTCTTCTCCCTTGGTCAGGCCCACTTGAAAGCCCTAGTTGGTAGGTGGTTTGTGGCTTGGCTCTCTCTCTCTCTCCCTCTCCCTCTCTCTCTCTTACTCCAATTCTTCCTATCACTTGCTAAACTCTGTATCTAAATCTGCCATCTATAAAGTGACAGGATGGGCAGGATCAAGAGAAGAGTAGTAAGGATTAGGAAAGGTCCTATTTCTCTGGTGTATTAAATCTGATACTACATTTTACTCTCAAGGCTTGGGAGGGATGGTGTTCAAAAGGATTCCAAATTTTGAACCCAGTAATGGTTTTTTTACAGACGCCTATCACCAGATAAGAACATCAGGTTGTTGCTCCTTCTACGCAGGTAAAGATCTCTTCCAGCTGGATGCTTATAACTCACTCATGTTTTCTGTATGTGATAGTCAACCTGATCTCTTTGTGCTAAGGTTAGCTTACTCTGTCACAAAGCTCTTGTGGAAGAAGTTGTCAACCCAGTGACACCAATACTACTCTTCCCATGAGTTCCCTACATCTGTTCCATTGGAAACACGCACCACTGTCATGAAAATATAACTGAAACTCCACGGGTCAGGAAATTCGATCATGACATTTAACTTCCTAATTTTTCAAGAGTGTGTCAAATACTAATCCCTTGACCCCTGTAGTCTAGATCTAGGGGGCAAATATCAGGTTCTCCAAGTGGTGATTTCTTAGTATCTATCTCACGATGCTAAGTGAGAGACTTCCGTTCTCTCTTCCTTGGCGGTATGGGGCTGGGAGAGTTCGGGAAGTACTCCAGCTTTCTCTGTAAGTAGATTATCTCTTAGTCTTCTTCATTTTTAACTCTAAATTTAAGAGCATAAAACTGCTTTTTGGTTACCCTGTTTTTCAAATCTCATGTAATTGGAATGAGGAAACGTCCATGGTGTGTGCTATTATAGTTATTTAGGGATAGAAAGAGACTAATTTTATCCTATTCACCATTCATTGGCTGGTTAACCAGTTTCTTCTACCTTTGTCGTTAAATTACTACTATGCCTATTGTCTTTCCAACCCCATTGACAGACCTACATCCCTGAAGTATCAAGTTATTCCCAGTGGATTTGCACTCTCCTTTTTCAAACTTTCTTCCTTATCTAGTTCAGATTGCACGGTAAGTCATTTAAATAATCTTCCTAACAAATCTCTAACCCACATTTCTTGGCTTTCTTTGAATGTCCAGCTTTTACCAAGATTTCAGCTTTTGATACACCCAATCATTTGACTTCTCCATACCATGTGAACTCCTGAACAGCTAACTATTCTTGGTGAAAATCATGCACACAGTACAGGAGTAAGCTTCCCTACTTTCATGATCACAAACATCAGCTGCTACACCGTGCCGGTGCTCTACCCTACCATGTTTCTCTGACCAAGTTGCTCTAATTTTCTCCATAGGAAATTTAGAACTTCCTCCATTCTCTATACCTCTCTCTCTCTCCTCTCTTCCTTGCTCTTCACAGGTATCTCTGCTGCTTGCTCCACAAAGTGAATAGAAGCCTGCAGATAATGGTATCTCTGTAAGGCGTAAAGACCTAACTGTATCTGCCACTTCTTCTCCACAGACAGAGTGGAGACAAAGTCTCTTCTCCAATCGCTTGTTTCTGGACCCCATTCTTTGGGGCCTTGTCAGAAAACTTCCATTATAGACTATTGGTATTTTCATCAGCATTTACTCATTTCCAAGCTAGCTTTACCAACAAATGTCCTTTTAAACTTTATTCTCTACAAATGGCAAATAAATATATGAAAAAATGTGCAACATCACTAGTCATTTGAGAGATGCAAATTAAAACAACACTGAGATTCCACCTCACCCTAGAAAGAATGGCTATTATCAAGAAATCAACCAATAACAAATGCTGGAGGGGCTGTGGGGAAAAAGGAACCCTTCTCCACTGTTGGTGGGAGTGTAGACTGGTACAACCACTGTGGAAATCAGTGTGGAGATTCCTCAAAAAAACTAGAATTGGAGGTCCCACTTGACACTGCTATTCCTCTTCTGGGTATCTTCCCAGAAGAATTAAAAACATTGTATCACAGCAATATATGTGCACCCATGTTTACAGCAGCACAATTTGTAATAGCCAGATCTTGGAAACAACCCAAATGCCATCAACCAAGGAATGGATAAAAAAGATGTGGTCTTTTTATATAATGGAGTACTACTCAGCCATAAGGAAAGATAAACTGGAGACTTCTATAGATAAATAGATGCAACTCGAGAAAATACTCATAAGTGAAATAAACCGGACGCACATGTGTAAACATCGTATTGTCTCCCTCATGTGAGAAACTGAAAGAGTAAATAAGATCCAAAATGTACAATAGATATGGTAAAACAGGAAGAAACTGGTCAAAAAGAAAAGAGAAACTGGGATGGGGGAATGGAGAAAAGAAAGAAGAGAAAAGAAAAAATTATATATATATATATATATATATATATATATATATATGATAGTTAAGATAGATACACTACTAATTTTGCTTAGTTAATTGAAAAGAAAGATTTGTGCTAATATTGCTTGGACAATTGAATGTTGATACCTTGTACCCTGAGTAACTATTTTAAAGATAACAGTACGTAATGTATTAACCATTGTTACCCTCCTATTATGTTGTTTTGAAATTTTGTTCTTTTTTTCTCTTTAAAATAAAATTTTAAAAATGAAGTAAAATAAACTTTATTCTCAATTGACAACTATCCTACCTCATCTCCATTTTCATAAACTACTCAGGTCTACATTCACTGACTCCATTTACTTAACCACTTCAACCTGACTTCCGTCTCACCATTTTACCTGAAAGGTACTTCCTGGGATTATCAGCCTCCACATTGCTACACCCAATAATAGGTACTTGTCAGGTTCAACTTTTGCCAATCTCTCATCAGTACCTTCCCACTTCTTCCCACTGCAAGCCTTGGGTTTCTGTAGTATCTCACCTTTATGGTTTTTTCCCTGTATCTCTAACTCTTCTTCTTCTTCTTTTTTTTTTTTTTTTTGAGGCAAGGTTTCACTATGTAGTATAGGCTGGCCTTGAACTCACTGTGATCCTCCTGCCTCAGACTCCTGAGTGCTAGGATTAGCTAGAATTTCAGGCATGTGCCACCATGCCCAGCCCTCTGACTGTTCTTTTTTTTTTTTTTTTGTGGGTACCGGGAGTCGAACTCAGGACCTCGCGCTTGCCAGGCAGGCGCTTATGCCACTGAGCCATCTCACCGGCCCTCTGACTGTTCTTTTGTCTTCCTTGCCAGTTCGTTTTTCTTTATCATTCCTTAAAACTGGATTTTCTTTGAAACTCCGTCTTAGGCACTTATGTCTTCTTACTCCAGTATTTCTCCTTAAAAACTATATCTTTGTAGATTTAATGATTGTAGATATACCAAATTATAAAATTTCTTTCACAGCTCAGATTCCTTCTCCTAGCTCCATGTATCCAACTGCCTGCTCAACATCATGTCACTGTTTTAAATAAATCCCCAACAGAAAAATGTTCAAAACCCAACTCCTGACTTCCTTTGTCGAACCTAGTTTTTAATGGCATCACCACACTTTAAGTGTGCTTAGTTTTTAATAAGCATACTGGTCTAAATTAAAATCTGATTGGCATGAGTTCATTTTATTCCTACAACACGATGAAGTGGAAGTATTATTATACCATGTTTTTCAAGGAAGACATGAGACAGAAAAGCGAATTGCCCAGGGTCACAGAACCTAAAAACCACAGACTTGGATTTTGAAAACTTGTATTCACGTTTTACAGTCCATACTCTCAGCCACTGTTCTATTTCTCGTCCCCCTTAAAAACATTCTTTTCCCGGTCTCACTGATTTCTGTCAGTTTTATCTACATCACTGTGTCTGGGTTCTGTTCAGGGTTCTCTATCTCCACCGCTGTCACACTGGCCTGAGACAGCGTTCTCTCTGGCCTGCATTACTCTAGTAACATCTTCACAGACGCTGGGCTCAAGTCTTGCTTATTTCAGACCTGTCCTACACACCACAACCTTAAAAATAAATTCAAACATATTTAATAAACATATGAACGTTTGTCTCCCTTTTGTGTTTATATATATTCTAAAGACGTGTAGTTGTTTTGAGGCTGGAGTGTGTAGAACAAGTTTGCAAAGTAAGAATTTCTGTCGGAGGACTCAGAAAGAGGTTATTACAGCAGCTCAGACCCCATTTTCTTCATCCACTCGTCCATGGATAGATTGTTTCTGTATGTTGACCACTGTGAATAGTGCTATAATGAGCAAGGGGGTGCAGATATTTCTCTGCAAAATTAATTTTTGTTTTGCAAAATTTTCTCTGCAGAACTGATTTCATTTCTTCTGTGTATATATCCAGAAATGATATTGCTGAATTGTAGCAATACCTATTTGCTAGGTACCCTATTTTTAATTTTTTGAGGAAATTTTATAATGTTTTCCAGAAGGGCTACACCAGGTTACATGCCTAAAAACACTTTACAAGTTTTCCTTTTTCTTGAGGATGATTAAATAACAGCATTGCTCTGTTCCATTCAGATAAGCATGCTGTCTGTGGCATTGGCACAGCTAGGATCTTTTGGTAAAATCATGATAAGGAAAAATTTACTACTTTCTAAAAGTCATCATGAATGTGGGAAAGGCATTTAGCATGGCAGGTTCAGGTGCTCTTGAGTATAATTCAGTTTTTACCTTTTAATTAACTTAAACATCATCCTCAGAGATATCTACTCTCCATCCAAAAGAATTAAATTTACCCATGTCTCATGTGTCTTACATTTTTTACATGGAAATGATATATGGTTTCCACATAATAAAAATGGAAAACTTGCAAAATTTGTATCTAAATAAGTTTCAAAGTTCTTATGAGTGATACAAAGTGATAACTGAAATTTAGGACCCACATATTAAAAATTTTACAGTGGGAAAGACATCAAACGCAAACTGGAAAGTGAAGAATAATGTAGATATTAAATTGATAAGGATGGATGTTTAAAATACATGTATATAATTTCTCATTGAGATATTAAAATTTTCAAGAATACAAATAAAAAGTGGATCTCATATAAAAGCATAGCTAAATATTTGCATACATGTAAAATAATAATTAAAAGGCATTGGCAGATATAAAATAAAAAAATCAAAACAGAAAATAAGCAATTTTTATGGAATTACTATGCTGACTTTTTTTTTTTTTTTTTGGTAAGAGTAGGAAGAATTTATTGAGAGAAAGAAAGCTTCTGTCTGAGAGGGACAGAAGGGGACCCAGAAAGTGGGTTGCCCCATGCTTCTTTTTTATATAAAGACCTTTAAAACATATATTAATGTTGTCATACATAAATGTACATGAGTTGTATATTTTAGACAAGTATTAAAAATTTAGAGTACGTTCAAATTTCCCAGGAAATTGTAACACTAGAAGATCATAATACTAATTAAAGGTTAGGTGGAAGTGTCTTCAAGGTAGGATGGGAGATACACAATTTGTTATCTAACTAGGCAACATGAGCCTTATACATTTATATTTATTGTTATTTTCCCCCAGCGTGTATGATTGCTGCTCTGAGCTAGCTGAGAAGATAACACTGAAGCGAGAAGTAAAGATTAAAAATGACAGTAGAAGTGCTGAGAAGAAAGGTACAGCTCTCAGAAAAGCCTGAGACGAGCCACTCCTCGAGCCATACAGAAAAGATGAAAGAAAGAGGTGACGCTCACAACGAATTAATCTTTAGTCTTCTGCCTAGATATTGGTTTCAACCTAAGAACAAGTGTTTGACCCTGACCCAAGAGCTGGGAAAAGATTTTTGAAGTAGAAACAAAGATCCTGACCCTGTGACACATGTGTTTGCAAATACTAGAATAACAAAATAATCACTACGTATTTCCGTAAGCGGAGGAAGAGTCTGTTGTGTTCATGTGCATGTGTGCATGCGTGTGTGCGTGTGTGTAATTTAACCTAAGAATTTGTCAAAGACAAAAAAAATTACAAAGCAGCCAGGTGTGGTGGCACATGCCTGTGATCCCAGCACTCGGAAGGCTGAGGCAGGAGGATTGCTGTGAGTTCAAGGCCAGCCTGGGCTACACAGGGAGAACTTGTCTCTAAACAAAACAAAACAAAACAAAACAAAAATTGCAAAGCAAATAATCAACTAGGAACAAAGTATCTAGAAAAATGAGGCTGAGGCCTTCCAGGGATGAAGTATCAAGGAAAACTGTTTTGCTGGGGTATCCAAAAGTGTTGCTATATGAATGGGAAAGTTCATGTATAAATATTTTATATAAATGTACAAAGAAACTTCTGTGGAGCTAAACATGCAGAATAATGTAAAATTAAAAATACATATATGTGTGTAGAAATAAAAAGGAAATGGTACATGTATCAAAATAGTACCAATGGTCATTTCTCAATCATGGAATTAGGGGTGTCTTTTACCTTCTTAAGATATTTTGAATCTTCTACAAATATGAGAAGTGTTGTTGTTTTTAACATAGACTGTTAGAGCAGATAGGTATTTAGAGATGATCTGGTATAGAGACCTAACTTCTAGCAAGGGTAAAGGATAAAATTTTTAACAAGAATCTTAAATGTGACATAGCTGGTCACCAAAGAGTTGAAGTCAGAATCCGTGTATCTGAATTCCCTCCCAGTGATTTTCCTCTCTCTCCTCTTGCCTTCTGGAAGACTTTTACTCATGTAAGTTTTGAATCTTCATGCAAGACTTTACATTTACTTAAAATTTATATTGCTTTTACAACATTTATGAACTACTATGCTTTTATTAAGTTCCAATTTTCTCTGTCATACATTAGTTTTTTCTATACACATATATGACATCTAGGACCTTGTGAGTATGCCTTCCACATCTTCAAGTAACTGCACAAATTTTGACTAGGACAGAATCAAATGCAGACTCTTACGACATCGTCACACAGACAAATAAGAGAAATTCTGCAGGCCAAATATCACTCACTATTGCCACCTGGTGGCAGCACTTGTAGCTTTCAGGGACAAGTTGCGTACAGGCAAACCAAGGGTCTCCTCAGGACCATAAAAATAATTCACTGGAATATTGTGGTACAAAACATTAAGGTTCCTACTTATATTTGAATAATTATAACTGCAAAAATACTAGTTCTTACTAACCATTTTGTTTGCTAAATGTAGCCGGTTAAAAATCTTCTAGAAGTTAATAGATATTTATTTGCATTTACCTTAATAATGTTTCCATGGTGCCATATCTTGATTTCTCAGTTACAGACATTGCTACTAAATTTCCACTATAGTGGATGATGAGCAGTTAACATTTTTACAGCTTCCGTCATTAAACATACTCATACAAGCCAGGCGTAGAGGCGCATGCCTGTAATCCTAGCACTGGGGAGGCTGAGGCAGGAGGATCGCCGTGAGTTTAAGGCCAGCCTGAGTTACATAGCAAGACTCCGTCTCAAAAAAACAAAAGCACAAACACAAACAAAAACAAAACCAAAAACATACTCATTTTGTGTCTCCAGCATTGTGATATTATGGAAAAATAATTTTGCTTACAGTAGAGTGTAGTATTTCAGTGTGATGTTTAGAGCCCTATTAAAGCAAGTGATATATATACATACTTATGTATATATATATATTCCTGTTCTTCTCATCTGTTTAATTTTTTTAAGTACACAGCACTGAATCACTACAAAATATTTCCTAATTTTTTAAATCTCTCAGAAAAATCAGGTGATAGGATGCCTTAACCACATCAAATATTCTACCAATTTCTTTGTCTGGGCAACACCTCTTCAGGGCCTCTCTTCCTGTCTTAAATATAGTCATGTTTGCCTTAGAAATGCATGGAGCTGGGCCGGTGAGACGGCTCAGCGGCTTAAGCGCCTGCCTTGCAAGCGCGAAGGCCCGAGTTCGACTCCCGGAACCCACATACGAAAAAGGGGCCGGTGATATCGCTCAGCGGCACGGGTGCCTGTTGGCGCGCGAGGTCCTGAGGTCGTCCCCCCGGTACCCACAAAAAAAAAAAAAAAAAAAAAAAAAAAAAGAAATGCATGGAGCTAACTAGACCCAAGTGAACCTTGTATTGTTATTTTAGCTGTATACTGATTACAGGTTGGAAATAAATGTTACTAGAATTTTGAATGCATTTTTTCTGTTGTGTCTGAGTTTCCAATGTTAATGTAGAAAAGTATTCAGGTGCTCATATTTTCAATATCTTTTAAGGAATCAGCTCCCCTCCTCATTTTGGAAGCTTTTATAGACCTCTCACTATGCAAAATATTCTGAAATCTTAAGAATTTCAAAAAAGACCTGCCCTGTATGGATCTGTTTCATTCATTGTACTGATAGCCAGTGAGGCTTTAATAATAAGATCTGTATTCTTCTATTATGGAAATTCTCTCTTTTTTTTTTTTTTTTTTTTTTTTTTTTTTTTTGTGGGTACCGGGGGGTCGACCTCAGGACCTCGCGCGCCAACAGGCACCCGTGCCTCTGAGCGATATCACCGGCCCCTTTTTCGTATGTGGGTTCCGGGAGTCGAACTCGGGCCCTCGCGCTTGCAAGGCAGGCGCTTATGCCGCTGAGCCATCTCACCGGCCCTCTCTTTTTTTTTTTTTTAATGCGTTCTTCTCCTCTGTTTTCTGCATTCCTTTCCTGAAACTCCTATTATTTTGTTAATCTTATTTCTTCCTATTTTGTCTACCAAATTTTGCATTTACAATATACTTTTATATCTTTACATTTTATACTTGTATTTACACATTTATTTATATTATACATTTTACATTGTCTTATTTTTCTTTTATAGAATACTGTTTGTACTTTATGAATGCAATTCTTTGTCTATCTCTCCGAGTATACTAATATTTTCTTTGCTCATATTTCTGTCTTCTTGCATAGACTTTGTTTCCTGCAAGTAGATGTTTTCTTTTGGTTTGTTTGGGACACTTTCTTTTGTGCCTGAGGCTTTTTTTATATTCTCAAGAATTTCTGGTTGTCTGTTTGTAGGTAAGACAGTGAAAAGCTGCTTAGAAACTCTGCCCATGTGTTTTGGGATTTGTTGTTGGCCATGAAATTCATTGTATTATCTGGCCCTTTTTTGAAAAAACTCTAATGTGAGTACATTTTTTTTGTTTTTCCTGTGCTGACTGTATTTCCAGGAAAGAATAGTCAGGCCTCCTGCCTGTTGACATCTGAAGAGCATAGTTTTGCTGGCACCTGTGGGGTAGAAGGCAGGTTTCTTGACGTGCAGCACCTGAGCTTGCATGCAGTGTTCTTATTTTTGTCGTGATATCTGACCCAGAGCTGTGCCTGGAGCTCCTTACATTCCATTTTGCCATGTCTGAAGATTATAATTCTGCTTGGTGGAGGAGGAGCTGTTGAATCTATGTGGAGTTGGGAAGACATTTTGGGATTTAACTGCTTCATAAGCAGTTTTTTTCTTACTCCCACTTTTCAACATTTTAAAAACTTTGAGGACTGCTGCTATCTAGATTATTTATTGGTTTTCCTCAGTACCGATATAGGACTCACTATCCATGGCTAACTGAGTCATTTTCCACCCATTCTTTAACTTCACAGCTTCCAAAAATGATTTTGTCATCCCTTCTCTTGATATTTATATAATTGTGATTATGAATTTAAAAGTCTATTTGCTCCTGTTTTAATGGGGATTCAGAATACAGTGCAGGTAAATGAACCTGTTTAATTGACCATCTAAATGGAAGATGTGATATGTATCTTTTATATTAGAAAACAGAAATGAATTAACCCTAACAGAAATGAATTAAACCTAACCTTTATGGTCCAGATGGTGGTGGATGATTTTAAATAATAAGTAAAGTCGGGGAGGCTCCATTGTACACAGAGGTATTGGACATTAGAGCACTGCCTTTCTTGTTTGTATATTGTTTCTATGTGATCAGTTAAGTAGATGACAGATTATTTTATTTAGTTTTAATTTAACAAGCCTTCCCATAATGAACATATGGTTTTAAATGATTTCTCCAAGGAAATGATTTCTGTAGAAATCACAGAATTAAAATAATATTTAAGAGAACAGTAATTTCTGGATGTGAACTCTTAATGGAGATCTAGTGAAGATGTAATAAGTAATAACCCACACGACTAAGTGCAATCAGAGTAAAATTGAAACAATCAAGAAGACTCTGAAACAGCATTTACATTGACTGTAGTTAATAAAGAAATATGCTCCCTATTGTCAACTGGGATATAAACTAACATGTATAGTAACAGTGGGATGAGCAGAAAGGTGTTTAAAATTTAGTATTCAGGGCATGACAACTGGAATGCAAGGTAATGCCCAAGGCCAACTGTATATGGGGAATCAGGAAAACGTTCATAAAGGTGATACCCTTTGCAGAAGTAGAGAGCAACAGAATGTCAAGCTGAGTGAAGGGAAAACAATAGCCCCTGAAAAGTCCTAAATGTAAGTATTTTAAGGCATAAACTGGTATTACTTATGTGTTAAAAAGTAATATGATTGAAAATTCTTACAGGCAGCTGAAATCCAGGACTTCAGTAATTCCCATATAAATTTCAAGGAAAATTAGCACTTCAATGTTTAAAAGCACGAAATATGCAAAAAATGAGAACCATTAGAAAACCAAAATGGTCTGAGACAACCTCCCAAATTTAAAGACCCACTACAAAAATGGGCATCTGAGATGAATACACATTTCTCAGATGAAGAAATACTAATGGTAAATAAATATACAAAAAAATGTGCAACATCACTAGTCATTCGAGAGATGCAAATTAAAACAACACTGAGATACCATCTCACCCCAGAAAGAATGGCTACTATAAAGAAATCAACTAATAACAAATGCTGGAGGGGCTGTGGGGAAAAAGGAACCCTTCTTCACTGTTGGTGGGAGTGTCGACTGGTACAGCCACTGTGGAAGTCAGTGTGGAGATTCCTCAAAAAACTAGGGTTGGAGGTCCCATTTGACCCAGCTATTCCCCTTCTGGGCATCTTCCCCGAAGAATTAAAAACATCGTACCACAGTGATATATGTGCACCCATGTTTATAGCAGCACAATTTGTAATAGCCAGATCTTGGAAACAACCCAAATGCCCATCAACTGAGGAATGGATAAGAAAGATGTGGTATTTTTATACAATGGAGTACTATTCAGCCATAAAGAAGGATAAACTGGAGACTTTTATAGGTAAATGGATGCAACTCGAGAAAATACTCATAAGTGAAATAAACGGGAAGCACATGTGTAAGCATCGTATTGTCTCTCTAGTATGAGAAACTGAAAGAGTAAATAATATCCAAAATGTAGAATAGACATGATGAACCAAAAAGAAACTGGTCAAAAGGAAAGAGAGACTGGAATAAGGAAAAGAAAGAAGGGAAAGGGAAAAAAATTGTATATATATATAAGGTGGTTAAGATAGATACACTACTAATTTTACTTAGTTCATTGAAGAGTAAGGTTTGTGCCAATAATGTTTGGACAATTGAATGCTAATGTCTGGTATCCTGAATAACTAACTTAAAGATAGTAATACGTAATGTATTAACCATTGTTACCCTCCTATTATGTTGTTTTGAAAATTTGTTCTTCTTTTGATTTGTTTTGTTTTTTCTTCTCTTTAAAATAAAAAAAAATGGTCTGAGACAGAAATCAACAAGGACATCAGCTATGAAAGTTATTAGGGGTAGAATATAAACAAATGTTTTTATGATTAATGAATTTAAAGAAAGGATTAAATATATCAGTATAGAAAAAAGATTGTAAAAATTATCAAATAAAAGGGACAACTAAAACATAAAAACTCAATGGCTATATCAAACAACAAAATAGATATAACTTAAGGCAAAATGACTGAACTAGAAGAAAAATCTAAGTTACTCTTTATCATCCAATCCAGCAACACAAAGAAAGAATATAGAGATGTGAATAATCTTAGATGATAAAGAAAGTTTAACATGCGTTATTAAGACCCAGGGAGAGAGAGAATAAAGAGAACTAGGACAAGGTAATTAAACACTGAGAAATACACCTGAGAACACTCCAAAAGATTCAGAAGGGTTATAACTTAGTTATATCAAAGGGAAACTCCAGGACACACCTCTCTCTTCCTCCCCCAACACACGCGCGCACACACACACACACACACACGCATGCACTCTTCAAAGCACCCAGTGAGGGCCGGTGAGATAGCTCAGCGGCATAAGCGCCTGCCTGGCAAGCGTGAGGTCCTGAGTTCGACTCCCGGTACCCACATACGAAAAAGGGCCGGTGATATCGCTCAGCGGCACAGATGCCTGCTGGCACATGAGGTCCTGAGGTCGACCTCTGGTAACCACAAAAAAAAAAAAAAAAAAGCACCCAGTGAGAAGAGACTGCCTGCAAAGGAATGATTATTTGAATTATAGCTACCTAATTTCTCACAGAAAAAATAAAAGAAAATGAAAACTGAGTAGAAATATATTTTAATATACAAAGAAAAGATTGTGATTAATTAGGCACTCTATGACCACAACGTATTTCAAGAAGAGGTGGAGGAGGAAAGGGGAGGGGAAGGGAAGTAGAAAGAATTAAATTGTGTTATGTACATGCACCAACTGCCCACAATGAATATAATCATTATGTACTGCAAATGTACTAATAAAAAATACTTATTAAAGACCTTTCCACTAAACAAAAACAGAGTTGAACACTAAATGATAATCTCTAAAGTATGTTCTCCATTCTTTCATAAAACATATGACTAATAAAATCGACTATTTATGGAAAGATTACTTGAATAACAGGTTTGAAAGAGAGAGAGAATAAAGAACTAGGACAAGGCAATTAAACATTGAGAAATATACCTGCGAATACTCAAGAATTACTGAATAAGACTAATCTACAAATTCAGGATTATATCTTAGCTATATCGAAGTGAAACTCCAGAACGCACCTGCCTCTGCCCCCCCATCTTTAAAGCATCCAGTGAGAAGAGCCTGCCTGCCTGGTGGGGGGCTGAGGCCTATAATCCCAACACTGTGAGCAGTGGAGGTAGGAGGGCTGCGAGCTCAAACCCAGCCTGGGCAACTTAGAAATTTGGTGAGACTTTCTCTCAAAAAAAAAAAATAAATAAATAAAATAAAGTAAAAAGTGCCTGGGGATGTAGGTCAGAGGGAAGGCCTGGGCTCAGTCCAAAAAAAAGTGTAAGTTTCTGCACAGAGCAAGGTGGGAAGCTCAGCAAGGCCTGGGCCCTCTGGCCACTCAGGCCCAGGCCAGTGGTGAGCAGGGACCAAGGGCCAGGGACCTGGGCCACACTGGTCAGATGTGGAAGACATTTTTTGTATTATAACCTTTGTTTTGTGTGTGCATTTGATTCCTCATTACGATAGATAGATAGCCAAATATTTTTTGAAATATCTAATCTTTTTAGATGTTCTCAAGTGTCTTTAATGTTTTCTAAAAAGTAGCAAATTAATGTGTTTTGTAAATTTCTTTTTGTTAAGACTCATAGGATGTGTTATGGGGAGATAGCCAGCCCCCGCTGTGTTTGTACATTGTTTCCGCAGAAGAGGAGGAAATGCCAGTGCATTCCAGTGAGGCAAGAGCAACCTTTGCTCCTTACGTCTGTGCATTTTCTTTTACTTTGCTGTGTGTGTCGTGTGTACAAAGACAAGCAAGTCCTAATTTATAACATCTAGTCTCCCTAGATGTTAAAGAGGTAACCAGCGTATGACAAAAGTAGAGTTGATCAACTAACAAATTTTGTACATTTTGTGTTAAAATTCCTAGGAAAAATTGTCTTCTGAAAATTTGAGCACTGTGTCTCATTGAGCTGATGGAGAAGGGAAGGTTTCTGGGCCAGGACGCTCATATTTTAAAAACATTCTGAAATCGAACTATGGTGATATGCATGCAATTTGTTCAAGACTGCAGTGTAAAGAGAAGACAAAGTGAGTCCTTACTGGAAACATCGTGTTTTAATCTAGATGCCTATGAACACCCTACATAAGTTAAACAGAGAGATTATAAAATATCACTTTGCAGATATCTTTTTGTGAAAGTTTATACGGAATAAGGTTTTTGTGGCTGGAATTGCTAAACTGTGAGAAAAATAGTCCTACCTGTACTGTGCCGTAGCTTGGAGGTGGCAGGGTGGAAGCAAATGCAAAAGATAATACGCTAGTGCACGCTTAGACAGTTTCAGTTACAGTTTTTCTGTGTGTTTTGTGGGGATTGTTGTGCTGTGGACATAGTGTACATAGTGGGCAAATAAACCCAAATTTTGCAATATCTAGTCCCTTGATGTTAAAAAGTTTGGCAGTGTGTGACAAAAATAGTAAAATAGGCACATTTGTACACTTTGCATCAAATTTCATAGGAAAGTTTGTGTTCTGTAAATGAATTTCTCAATCATCCAAGTATTACATATACCTGTACTTGTCACCAGAGAGAAAGGAGTGAGGAAGGGTTGGTTTAAGGCCAAAATGATACTGTTTAGAAGCTATCTCTGATTATAACCATTGCTATATGAATAATTTTATCAGTGCTATCTGCATAGCAGACAAGTTCCTATAAGAATGTAGCACTACATACTTAGAAGTGTTTGATGTATTTAAAAGTAGAAGTAGTAGAATAATGCTTTTCTAAAAAGTTATTAAAAACTGATGTAAAATAACTGTGTTTGGAAAAGGAATCATTTAATAACCTTTATGAACAGTATGCTGTTCTGTACTTATTCATTTGGGGAGGGAAAATATTGCAAAAGGTGTTTTGTTAATGTATGCTAGAAAATTTCAGCTTATCCACCACCCTTATGGTATATGAATTTCATTTAACTTTGTAGTGTATATTTTGTGTGGAAAAATGAGTCCTTATTTTATAATATCTAGTCTCTTGATGTCAAAGAGTTTGCCAATGTATGACGAAAGTAGTGTTAGTAGACTAACACATTTTGTACACTTCATGTTAAAATTCATAGAAAGGCTGTCTTCTGAAAAGGACATTTGGAAGTGAAAATGTAACACAGCATCAAAGTGGCACATGTGCTATACATAGGAGAGAAGAAATTGGAAGAAATGAAGACTTCCAGGCCAAAATGCTCTGACTTAGAAGATACTTTCAGAAATAACCATACTTACATTGTGTAGTTTATTCAACATTATTAAATGTATAGTGGACAAACTTGCATCCGTATTTCAAACATCTGGTTTCTAGATGTCTACAAGTGCATAAAATAACGTTAAAAGTAAAGGTAACAAGTAACACATTTTATGAATATCCATTTGATAAACTTCATAATGAAATGCTGTCTTTTGGAAATGGAATGACCAAAGCACTTCTCTGAAAGTACACATTGTTATATTTGTGGTAGTTCAAGGAGGATGTGGGAAAAGAAAGTACAAAGAGCTTTAAACCAATGTGTTTTTGGTGAAGCAAAATTGACCATTGTACCATATACCTGTGCATTTTATTTTACTTTATTGTGTATATAGTTGTTTATAAAGGAAAAGGAGTGCTAATTTACAACATGTAGTCTTTCTAGATGTTAAAGAGGTTGCCAGAATATTGCAAAAGTAGAGTTAGTAAACTAACAAGTTGAATACTCTTGGTGTTAAAATTAAAAGGAAAGCCTGTTCATAAAACTACTTAGTTGGAACAGGAGGATCAGAAGTGTGAACCCAGCCTGAGCAACTCAGAGACATAACAAAATCCTGTCTCATAATAAAAAATATTTTTAAAAAAGCTGGGACTGTAGTTCAGTGTGAAGGCTTGGGTTCAATCCCTAGTACCAGAACAAACAAACAAACACCGTTTAGGAAGTAAAATTGTTAAATTCTCCTCTAAGCCTTATATGTAACTGTATCTGTGCCAGGGTTAACAGAGATGAAAAAGGGCAGGGTTCTAGGCCTGAATGTTCCTATATAGAAGGCCTTTTCAAATTATACCTTTTGTTAAATACATGTGTGCATTTCATTCAATGCTCCTATATGTATAGTGAGAAAGTTAAGTTCTTGTTGCAAACATACAGTCTTTCTAGATATTTAAAAGTGCACAGCATATGGCAAAAGTAGTGGGCTAAAGTAATGCCTTTTAAGGTCTTTTTCTGTTATTTCACAGGAATTGCTGCACTGTATGAGTTGTTAAGCTTGATGTCTAGGAGAGTCCCCTGACTTTATGGTTAACAGTGGGCTGGGTCTAAGAAGTAAGTACAGGGAAGCGCTCTTGGCCCATTAAGTTAGTTCAGCTTGTCTAGCCAAGGTTGTATATGTGCATTTTCATTAATATTTCTGGTATTAAAGGGTAGGTCCTTATGCCTAATTTATGTTAGAAGTAGAAAAATAAACCCCATATAAATGTCCTTTCATTCGTTTTTAGGAAGCGCTGTCTTCTGGAAGCGACTTTTGTTTAAAGCCACCTTGTGGAGCTAGATATGGTTCTGAATTTAATCACTGGAGTTGTAAGGGGGGACAAGGGAGAGCTGGGGAAGGCTCTCTGCTAGTATCTCCTATCTGGAAGATTGCTTTAGATTATGACCATAGGTTTATATTGCACTTTTTGTAAAATATTTGGTTTTATTTTGTGCAAGGTTCACACTCTTAATCTATAACACCTAAGCTTTATAGATGTCCTGAAGTGACAATATATGGTTAAAAAAAAAAAAGAGTAGCTAGTGAAAAAGAAGAATTTAAAAGCATAAATAAAAATATTAGAAATGAAAAGACATAAAAACACCATAGAAGCTAGATAAGTTGATATTATAAATACTCACAGATTTTTGCATTAACTGTTAGAAGTTTACAACTAATTCAAAAAAAAGGTAGAAAATCTGAATAGTCCTAAAGCCAAGAGAGTAATAAAATGAATTTTAGGGCCGGTGAGATGGCTCAGAGGCTTAAGCGCCTGCCCGGCAAGCGCAAGGGCCCGAGTTTGACTCCCGGAACCCACATACGAAAAAGGGGCCGGTGATATCGCTCAGCGGCACGGGCGCCTGCTGGCATGCGAGGTCCTGAGGTCGACCCCCCGGTACCCACAAAAAAAAAAAAAAAATTTTAAGCAATATTCCTTCTACCGCTTTTCTAGCCCTATTAGCTGAAGTATAGAGTGGATAGAGGGAAATAGGGCGGTCATCATGAACCAAAAGTTTTAATGCTAAGGATGGTAGACTAGAAACAGGATCAGGGTCATCCTGATTGTGGAGTAATCATACCAGCCTATTTCTATCTTGTTGGGGCTTCTGTTATTTTGGTATTTTTTTTGTTGTGGTTAAGCCCATACCCTAACAGTCCAGGTGGTAGAACCAAAAAGAAAACAAGAGAATGATTAACACAGAATTTTGGGCTGTGGTTATCTTTGCAAGGGAACAGAGGTGATCTCATGAGGAAGGGAAATGGAATCTGATGAAGACTCGTGGAGATTTCTAGAAACTTTTATGTTCTATGTCTTAAGTCAAGATGTGGTATATACCATTTTATTAATTTTATTACCCCAAAATGTTCGATTACATTTTAACATGTGTATATATATGAATTTTTTTTTTTGTGGGTACCGGGGGTCGAACTTGGGCCGTTGCGCTTGCCAGGCAGGTGCTTATGCCTCTGAGTCATCTCACCAGCCCATGAAATATTTCATGGTCAAAATATATAAAAAATAATTTGAAGCCAAAATAAATGTATTCCTTTTTTTAGGAAATACTCCTGGAAGATGCATAGAAAAAATATTGCTAAGCTTATCAAGAAACAAAATACAGGAACCCACATACAAAAAAAGGGCCGGTGATATCGCTCAGTGGCACGGGCACCTGCTGGCATGCGAGGTCCTGAGGTCGACCCCTGGTACCTACAAAAAAAAAAAAAAAAAGAAACAAAATACAGTATTCAACTACGTTACATAGTATGGAAAGTTTACGGTATAGTTAGATTAAAGTATGAATACTTCTAATGTGGCTGAGCCTATGCTGTTTGCAAGATAATATATCAACAACATAGAACGTGAACAACTATATTTTTATAAATCATAAAATGAAAGATACATTGGAGAAAAGATATCTTCAATAGTCAATACAACATTTTTCATAAGAAAATGTTTTGTGGAAACACAATGAAGTATACCCATGGAGGCAGGACTTTGACTTCAATTAAAATTAAAAATCTGAAGTAAAGTCATGCTCACATGCCTCTGCTAGAATTCCTGAAGTGTGCAGTAGCCCCATTCCAACTGTCTCTAAACCACAGTCTCTAAACCGCAGAATGTGCCTGAATAAGAGAGACATCTAAGTTGCATCAAGTAAAGGCTGATTAGCAGCATCTTTCCTTTTGCTACCAAATTTCACCCAGTATAGGAAAAGGGAACAGTAATCAAGGGGAAAAAACTTTTGTTCAAAGTAACTCTACAATCCAAGGTAAACTACCTTTTACATATTTGGTCTAGGGGCTAGAATTGCAATATTCTAGAACTGATATTTGTTTATTTGGCAGAACTAATATTTCTACTTTCTCATATTAAGAATATGTTTACTACTGCACTTAGAGTATTTTTGAATTTTTAGAGGATATGAAAAAATGTCCTGTAGAATTTCATTTTTAGCATAAGTATTTTCATTCCCAACTAAACACTTAATTAAAAGGAAGATACACTTTGTTCAAGGATATTTTTCTTTAACTTTTTGAGAAACAACAAATTATATTAAATGGGTGAAAAGAAATTATCTCAGATATTTTATTAAGGGCATACTGATTTTCTAATTTTTTTCGTTTAAAGATGCCTGAAGACTTAAAAATTGAGCTATTGTAAGACTCTGGGGTGTCTCTTTAAATAATACTAATACAGTGGATGGAAAGAACTAGCAACTTGATTCCCCCTTTGGAATCTACAAATTGATTTTGGACACTTGGAACTTATTTATCCTGGTAACGGTATGATTTAGGATTGGTCTCCCAGCTGCTGCACTGACAAATAAATTCCCCCATGTACTGTCAATGTCTTTAGGGGTCATTCCTTTTTCTTTTTTTTTTTTTTTCCTAGTTCTTTTTCTTCTCTAAAAATATTTCAGCTATGTTCTGAGAATAGGGTAGGATTGATGAGCTACATACCTACAAATCACTTTTCCTCTAGACACAGGGAGCAAGCCCTGTTAATGTTTAGGCCATGGCCTAGATTGAGAGAAGAATCCGGTGAGTCACAAAAGCATCTCTTTATTTAGTGTGCAGCATAGGAATGTGACTCTAGGATATGAATACTCCTAGATCAATTCCTGGAATCTGAGGGACTGCTAAGTACCCATTATCACCAACACTGACATATGATTATCACCTCAAGCAAAAACAGCAGCAGCAGCAAAAGAATGATTATTATCTATATGAGAAATTTTTAGTTCTGTTAAGAATTTTTGGGCTGATAAATCTTAGCACTAAACAATTTTTTAATCTTTCCACTTAAAATGAAATTAACCTGATCTACCATTTTATCTTTAAACTTTTATTTACTTGCTTCTTTTTTATTATAATGTATATATCACATGAGTTATTTTAATCTAATTATAATTATTTGAGAAAATTTACTAACTAAAAGTATTTGCTTAGCCAATATTTACAAATATTATATGGTAATCACGATTTCAGATATTTAAGACATGTAGTAAATGGACAAAAATCTCTGTCTTGATAGATCTTACATTTTAGTGGAGGGAACAGACATTAAAAATAAGTGGAGGGCCGGTGAGATGGCTCAGCGGCGTAAGCGCCTGCCTTGCAAGCGCGAGGGCCCGAGTTCGACTCCCGGAACCCACATACGAAAAAGGGGCCGGTGATATCGCTCAGTGGCACGGGTGCCTGTTGGCGCGCGAGGTCCTGAGGTCGTCCCCCTGGTACCCACAAAAAAAAAATAAGTGGAGGTAGGAATCTGGAGATGGGGAAGGGCAGGAGAGAGGGGAGAGGAAGAAGTTAAAAGGGTCAAGATGCTGTATGTATACGTACCAATTCTCCATGATGAATGTATGTATTATGCATCACAAACATATACTAATTTAAAAAAGGGAAAAACATAAAATTATATTTTGAAAAATGGTCTTGCTAAGTTGCCCAGGCTGGCCTGATACTTGCAATGCTCCCACCCTAGTCTATGGAGTAGCTGGGATTACAGGCATACCATGCCTGGGTAAATGTTTATTTCTTAACCAATAGTATTATTAGTATAAATTCACAATTTATTTTGTAATTCTTAATTTTCTTCTACTCCTTGGGAACTTTCTGCCTATAATGCAATAAATTTTACATGGAACAGTATTTCTTTTGGAAGCAAATTTTATAGTTTTTAATAATATAATAATGAAGTAAGTTTATTAATCATCTGGGCTTGATTTCACTGTACTAGTACAGATATTTTAACTATATTGAGGAAAAATCCTTAACTTTGTACTAAACGAATGGTGATTCAAATGAATAAATTTGTAGTAATTTTCATTAAAGGCAATTTTATTTATTTTTGACAGAAACAAGGCAAAATAATAAATTGTCAAAAAAAAAACTAAGCCCTTTATTTTCTGTATCATCTTAAAATTTACTTAGAGCCACATTTCCCCAAATGGAAGAAATATTTAGATCTTTTTTTGCCTTGTAGGTAAAATTTAAAGGCAAACTACTCAGTATTTATTTTTATTTATTTATTTTAATAGGTTAATGTATGTACTTCAAGAAGAAAGAAAAAGATAAAACATTATGAATGTCAATTTGCTTTCTGTTTTATACAGGTAGATAAAGTAGACATATTCTTCCATGTTATTGTTAAATTATCTGGTTATTGTTAAATTATCTAGTGGAAACTGGCAAAGAATAGGTGCTGTTCATTAGAAGCATGGCATAAACCATATACATTTATTCCTATAAAAGAGCTATAATTGTTAAAAATCAAAATACATTTTAAGAATGTATTTCATGAAGCCTCAAACTTTCTACAGCAAAAAGATCTCTTAATATTTCTTTACATAAAGCTAAATTTTTAGGCATGTTCTAGAAAGACCATAGAATCAACACTCAAGGCCTTGCTCTCTTTTCCCCAAACTCAGGTACTAATCTTCATTGTCTAACATGCACTCAAATTATTTTACTTTTCTCCTTGGAGGAGTTATTCTTCCCTTTGTGATTTTCCACCTCAATCCATTGTATCCCAGTCTACCTTTACCTCGTTCAGAGCATTAGAACTGTCTCCTGCACTTTACTCTCTCGGCCCCAGTGTCTGATTAATCCACATGCTCAGTTAGGTCCAGATCCCCTTGCTCTTCATATCATCACCACACTAAGTTTCCCAAAGGCAGAACTCACCATGCTGCCCATCAGCTTCAAGGCTCTCTATTTCCCATAAAATAAGCTCTGAATTCCTTTGTATCGTGTGAAGAGCTGTCCCTAACTGGCCTAATCTATCCATCATTTCACTCACCAAGGCAGCTCCCCTCTAGCACCTATACTGAGGACGAGGTGTCCTGAAGCCCTTCTTTTTACAGAGTTGTGTCTTTGAATGAGTTGTCATCTCTGTGCTTTTTTCTCTCTTTGCATTCATTCATTCATTCATTGATAAAATTTAGTGTCTGATGAAAACCTAATCTGTGTCACACAGGGCAATGTGCTAAGGTCTACAACAGAGCAAAGTATTTATGAATCCTGCATACACATGGAGTTTGCACTCCTCTGCTTACATATATCAAACAAGACGATGATATACTATTGTCTTTCCAGACTCAGCTGTCTACTTCATTCTCCCTCCTGACAATCTGCCCTGATGGAACTAATTGCTCTAGATTGTGGAAGGCTTGGCCTCTGTGCTTTGGTGTTTATGTCAGACTTATGTTTTTAAGTCCGTATTCCTTGATAGATGATGTGCTGCTTATAATAACCAGTAGGTCTTTCCTCAATAGACTGTCTTACTATGCGGGAGACAGAATTGTATATCAAAGCAATCTGAATGGCCTTGACTAAAAATTTAGGCATCATGCCAAAAGACTAGTTTTCTAAAGATGCCCACAAGAAAGTTATTGAGTGCGTGTATATTCTTTCTGTACAAGCTTGCCAATTTTCACCACTATTTAAAGTCCATTTCTAGTCCATTTTTCCATAATATGCCCAGCCTTAGTGTTGATTTTTTATGTTTTAAGGGAATTATTTCTATCCCTAAAGATAACAATGGAAAGAGATCAAATATATGTGTACATATATATATAACTATAAATAAAATTCATCGCTTTAAAAACCCTTAATGTATATGTAGTTAATGGCTTAAACTATTTCAGTATTTACCTTGGTGTTGATTTCCTTTTGTATAGAAATTGCTCTTTCTATGAAGATATCTATCAACAAGTGCTCTTTTTCCTATTGAGTTGCATGCTAATGTACTATTGCCTAAGGAAGGAACATATGCACCATTCTTATATTCTTAATGCCATGGTTACTACAGGACTATTTCTATGCAGAATTATTTTTCAGTGGTCTTGAGCTATATTGCTCCCAGTGCAACCTGGTATAGTATATTTATATTGATTTATTCTGGGGAAATAAATTATACAGGATAGTTTACGAAGGTCTCCTTCCATCCTTTAATATCTAGATGGCTACAACAACTCTTTGCCTGTATTTGACAGAAGCAACTCATGAATCCTGCATTGAATTTTTTTTTTGTGGGTACCGGGGGTCGAACTCAGAACCTCACGTGCCAGCAGGTGCCCGTGCTGCTGAGCGATATCACCGGCCCTTTTTTCATATGTGGGTACCGGGAGTCGAACTCAGGACCTCACCCTTGCCAGGCAGGTGCTTACGCCACTGAGCTATCTCACCGGCCCCTCTGCATTGAATTTTTAGCGCCAATGGAAACAATAAAGTTACATGATCACTCATAATTATATGAATAGGTGTTGCTCTAAGTTTATAACCTGGAAGAAATGAGAATGCTCCTAAGGAAAATTGAGCTATTAGGTCAGCAAGATTTTAATAAAACAGAAACAATATTCTAAATAATTCTAAATTCTAAATATTCTAATAATTCTAAAATTATATTCTTAAACTACGTTGCCTCACTACCATCACCATGATTCTAATAAAGGAGGAAAATAAGGACAATAATTTTCAGAGCATAAAATAGTTCCTATCTAGATGTTGATTTCAGTTCATCAATGAAGACTTATCAAACCATTAGACTACACTTTGACTTAGTCGAGCAAAGTTATTTTTAGTTAACAAAGCAAGTAACATATCTTAAAATGCAGATGCATCCAACCACAGTTCTAATACAATTTCATGTATAACTGTTTAGAAAGACAAAAACTTAATGTACCTTTCGGGTCTCCAGCTTGCTTGAAATTTCCCCAGTATCATTACTATACCTGAAAAATAAATTGACTCAGTTTATAATTTTATTAAAATGTAATTTGGAAAATCCTAATTAAAATCAGTGTTCTTTACCCTGTAAATGGTTTTGTTTTCTCTTTCTTCTCCTTTGTTTCTTGTCCCATAGCATTTTCTGCAAAGCATAATAAAATGAAAAGAATTTAAATAAGAGGTCATCACTGGGCTTGTGTGTATGTATGAGAAATGGAACTATTACTAGGAATTAAAAATAAATTCAACTTGTACTGATATAGCTTTCATCTCACCAAGTATTTGGTGGGGGCAGGGTGAGACAAGGTCTTGCTATGTAGCCTAGGCTGATCTCAAATTCAAGGCAATCATCCTACTCCAGCCTCAAGAGTGCGGGATTACAGGCATGCACCACCACGCCCGGCTCATAAAGTATTTTATAATCACTAACATCCTCCCGCCAAAAAAACTTCTCATTGGATCAAAGCAACCAGAATTAAATAGGGAAATCTGATGCTGTAGTCAAATAAGATGTAGGAATTAAAGATGACCAGTATTACATAGGAAAGTCATTTTAGGACAGAAAGAGTAATCTGGAAGTCTACTAATAAAGACCTGAGAGTGTTCCATCAGACTGGCTAGGGGGTAAAAAAGAAATTCTTCCTATTTTTGCTAGAAAATACAAATTGAAGAGTTAATTTAGGGTAAGACATTTGTATAATTCCTTTATGTAGATACTGAGAACTATAGAAAGAGAACATTTAAATTCTTATCACACATGTATGAACAGTTCATGACTAATTGCCCAAATGACTAGACCCTACTGTGGTCATATCAACTCATGATACCATCAATAGCCAGTCCAGCGTTGGCAGCCTCATTGATATAAGTCATCTGATTGGCTTCAGCCTCTGCTTCAGCACTGATGATCTGCTGCGACACGGCCTCCACGATGGGCATCACCATGGCAGCCGTGGAGGTGTTGCTAAGCCACATAGATAAGAAGGCAGTACTGCTCATGAATCCCAAGGTCAGCCTGCAACAAGAGAGCCTTTAGCACAGACTCACACTCTATCTTAGGTAGCTCTGAATTATCTAAAGGTAAAGGATATTGTTTGTGAGTTGGGAATTAAGTTCTTCAAAACACAAAAGGTTAAGGTTCAGCCCAGGTGGTGAACTCTGACTACAAACATAGCCACGTAGAAATCAAAGTAACACATGTCAAAGTGGAGTTTGTAAGGGATTTCTCTCTTAGGGACCATGAGAATTGTCTCTCCCAAAACAAAAAAATGATTAACGTATTCAAACTGCGAGTTGATTTATGCTGTAACAGCTTATAACATTACACTAACACTTGACTTCTCTTTAAAGATGCCCATGTAGCCTCGGATACCAGTAAGATGAAGGTTCAAACAACTTTTGAATTTAGTCTCTCCCTTTTTATTTTATCTTTTGGTCAAATCTGTGTTTATTAGATGTGTGCCAAGAAGACACAAGAATGAGAAGAGATTAAATTTATAAATCTTCTTTTTACCCCTTTACTCTTCTGGTTCAATGTATGGTCGCTAAAGAAAGTGGTGAAATCACTTGCTAAATGAGGTTTCAAAATTTTCTGTACTGTCTTGAATCTGACATTCCTTCTTGTCAAGAATTGTATTTATTACACTATCTTCTGTTAAAAGTAGAGTAGTTTGTCTTTAAAAATAGCGTACCCAAGACATTAGGATTTTAAACTACATCTGTAAATTTTCCAATTCACACTTGGTAAAAAGCATGATCTCTTTGGAGTAGCAGACCCCAAAAAATCATTCAGGGGTTGTTTATAAAATTCTCAGACTTGGGCCAGTGAGATGGCTCAGTGGCATAAGCACCTGCCTGGCAAGCGCAAGGGCCCAAGTTCGACTCCCAGAACCCACATATGAAAAAAGGGCCAGTGATATCGCTCAGAGGCACGGGCGCCTGCTGGTGTGTGAGGTCCCGAGGTCGACCCCCCGGTACCCAGACACACACACAAAAAAAATTCTCAGACTCTTTTATTAAAATAAATTTACAAGAACAACTCTATCCTGTTTCAAATTCAGGTATAGTTTATATTTCCTTTGTGTGAAACAAAGTAAAAGAAAACAAATATTTGAACAAGTATTTACTCAATAATAGTAATAATAATAAATTAATAGTAATAAAACTAGAAATACTTTTAACTTAGAGTATCTGCAAAATGTGAAATATTCCTATTAAAAAAGGGTGCGATTAGCTGGACATTGTGGCACTTGCCTGCAATCCCAGTGCTTTGGGAGGCTGAGGCAGGAAGATTGCAAGTTCAAGCCCAGCTTGGGCAATTTAGTGACTTAGCACTTTGTATCAAAAATAAATAAATATATTCAAATTTATTTATTTTAAAATATTAAAAATAAATAAATAAAAATAAAAAAGACTAGAGATGTAGCTCAGTGCTAAGGACTTGTGTTTAACCCTGAGGACTGCAAAACAAAACACAAAACAGAACAACACAAAACAAAATGAAACAAAAAAGTGGTGTCAGACACAGCTTCTGTTTGGTGAAAATACCTTAAGCCAGAAAGCCATTTGGTGGCATGATGAACAGGGCTTGTCCCCTACTGTGCAGTGTTATTCTCTCCCCTGGGGCACTGGTTTTATGGCCAAGGAAAGCATACATTTCTATACCACAGAAAGGATAGGGAGCACTGTTTCATTTTAAGAGTAAAATGCCTTAAATATATGTGCTACAAAATGTTTAAGTAACTTTTTTTTTAATTTATCAAGGATGAATCACATATATTATATATATATATATATATATATATATATAATTTAGGAAAATAATTTTCTCTATAAATGATAAATAGAGATGTGACATATGAGAATTATGCAATAGAAGTCAATAAAATTTTCTTATTTTCCAAAGAAAGACGAGAAGGGAAAAAACACCTAAGGATTTAAAGCAGAATATCATTATGCAAATGATTATGAGACTGGAAATTTTCTTTAGCTTACATTCACATTCTTAAAAAGTATTTGAAATAAAACCAAAATATTCCATTATTTTCATGAACAATGGATTTATTTCAATGAGTCAAATGAATGATTTGCATTCTATAGATGAAAGTTCTTAATTGATTGTTTCACTTTGCAACAGTAGATTTAAAAAGAAAAATGTTCACCTTGGAATTTTTCTGCACACATTTGTATTTTGTCAGTAATGTCTTTGTCTTTGGTTCACAACATCCTCCCTATTGATAAAAGATGCTCTAGAACAAGTTTTGAATGTGTAATCAGCCTAATAAACAAGACAGGAATGAAATCTACTCTGAAATCTATCAGTCTTGTCTGCTGAGGTTCAAGGCTTCTCTCATCTTTGACTGGAATGGTACATTAAAGGTGAGAGAGTTGTATGCACTTATTTTTAATCTCCCTGTAATTAGATGTGCAGCGAAAGGAAAATTGTTTTTTCCTACAGTTCGAGCATACTTTATGTCACTTTTGTATTTATAGAAGAAGAAAAAGTCATGAATTATACCGGTCTACAAGTGATTACCTGGACAGCATTACTTATTTGGCTATTTGCTCTGCACAAAAATGGTCCATTCAGAATGTAAACTGAAAGCAGGAAATAAACAGTACTTACCATGCTGGGTTCACACCCACCATCATCACCATCCTGAGAGCAATCCTCTTGTGCAAGTTCCATTTTTCTATTGATGTTGCTAAACAGATGACTCCAATCAACAGCAGGTGAAAATCTTTGAAATAAGTAGATGCCACCTGAATTCACAATTAAACCCATAGTTATTAATGTCAGTGGGTGGAAGAGATGTATAAGAAAGGCATTATTGTCCTTTGACCTTCAACTACATTATCTTTCCAGTTTGTTGAGAGACATGTAGATGTGTTTGAATACAAATGAAAACATGTTCTATATTCTCAGCCAGAAATAGTGCTGTTAACAAAAACTATGCATGAAAAAAAGAGTACTCAGGATACTGGATTTGAGTAACTTCAGGAAAGCACTCCTATGCCTCAATTTCTCCATGCATAAACCGGGGTTATTTTTTTAATGGTCTGTGGCAGAGTAGCAATAACAGATTTGGCAAAGTCCTAAATTAGGTTTTGAAGGCAGGATATGTCTCATTTATCCTTATATTTATGGATTTAACACATGCCCAGCACATATATGCATTCAATAGATTTTTAATTAATAGATTTTTTTTTATGTGGGTACCGGGGGTCAAACTCAGAACCTCGCGCTTGCCAGGCACGCGCTTGTGCTGCTGATCTAGCTCACTGGCCCACTCATAAGCTTCTTCAGTCAAGATCTCTTAGGGCCGGTGATATCTATTACTCCCGGTACCCACATAAAAAGGGCGGGTGGTATCGCTCAGTGGCACAAGCGCCTGCGGGCAAGCGCGAGGTCCTAGTTCGACCCCCGGTACCCACATTAAAAAAAAAGGTTATGAGTTATTAGACAAGGAAAACTGAGTTAATAAAGAGGTCATTAAAGTATGTTAGGTATACAAGAGAGACCTCCTCCAAAGAGGAAGTGGAGTAAGCAACCACTTTTTCCTAGGTAATTGGGAGGTCTTTCTACAAGATATGATATTCAAGCTGACTTTTAAAAGATAAATAGATATTTGAATTTTCCTCTGCTCTTATCTCTTTTGGAATTTTGATCATGGAAATACAACCCACTTACTGCTATAGTCTGAATGTTGGTGCCCCTCCCCCCCAAATGCATACTTTGAAATCTAACACGAACCTAATATTGTCTCCACACTCTTATAAAAAGAAACTTGAGGGAGCTCCCTTGTTTCTTTGACCCCATAATGATGCAACAATAAGGTAATGTCTATGGCATAGAAAGTGAGCTCATATAGTCACTAAATCTATGGATACCATGATGTTGAATTTCTCAGAGCTATGAGCATTAAATCTGTTGCTTACAAATTACCCATTTTAATGCATTCATTTTAATAGCCTGAGCAGACTAAGCCACTGACCCCATTTTACCAACACTATCAAGATTAAATGAGACTAAATGCAGAATTACTTTAAAAATGCAAACAAGCACTCAGAAAGAAGCTATTATAGTAAGTCAAAGTTTATCAAGGGTTTCACTTTCTATAGTTTTAGTTATCCACAGTCAACTGTAGTCAAAACATATTAAATGGAAAATATAGTTACAAACAATTTAAAAATTTCATGTCATTCTGAATGGCATGATAAAGTCTCATTCCCAGGACATGAATTGCCCCTTTGCCCAGTGTATCCATGGTGTATACACCACCTGCACGTTAGCCACTTACATAGTAGCCTTCTCAGTTACCACATCAGCTGCTGTAGTGTCACAGAACTTGTGTTCAAGCAATCCTTAGTTTACTTAAAAGTGGCCTCAAAGCACAAGAGTACTAATTCAAAGAAGGTACCATGGCATAAAACATAGAAGGACAGATTAACTGTGGAACTATATAGTAATGTACAGGACAACTAGGGAAAAAACATAGTTCATATAGGGTTCAGTACTGTCTGCAGTTTCAGGCATGCATTGGAGTCTTTTGCAGATAAGAGAAATAAATTCTATACTAGGAAGTGATTTAAACACAGGAATAAATTCAAGGTCCTGAGATGTTCTTGTTGTGATCTGTTTAGTTTATACGAGGAATTACCAGACCGTGTACAAAGGCCATAGAGAGTAAGTATTCTAGACTTTCCGGGCCACATGGTCTCTATCACTCTCAACTCTGAAAGAAGCCTAGGAGATTAGTAAAGCATACCTTTGAGTATGTCTGGATGGGCAATGAGGTGGGACTTTGAGAATTTCATCTGGCTCAAGGTCCCCCTCTCTCTGCATTTTTACTTGTCTCTACTTCCAGGCTGCCATGAAGTGACCAGGTTTGTTTCACCATGACCTCCTGCCATGACATTTTTTACTTGGAGCCCAGCTGATCGCGGACTGAAACTTCAGAAATAGTACCAAAATGAACCTTTTCTTTTGTATGTTGGTATGTGAATACTTTGTCCCAGCAATGGAAATATGACTAGTGGATAGCCTAATTGTCTAGGTTAATGGAAGAAGGTGGTGCTGTTGGTTGTAAATGACACAGATAAATATAACTACTTTTGAAAAAAATTGATACATCAAATGAAATTTATAACGAGACTTGAAATCTACCTGCAAGATCAAGGTAATTATATTTCTGTCTCCAAATGGGATTTCCCATAAAGAGTACATGAACTTTTGCAACCAGAGCACTGGGTTTAGTTATATAATTCACCAATTGAGTAACCTTTGTACAAATCAATAAGCGATTGTAAAACTTGAGTATACCTCACATCAAGTTTGTGAATTGAATGAGATAAGGTTTCTTAAAAGGTAATTTGTTAGTTGTAATGCATATGATTATAATAACACTTTTAAAGTTTTTATGTAAGCTATTTTGTGAAATCTAATTATCAAGTTTCTAGTTTTTACATTAACTGACTCATCAGCAGATTTGACAAGTACAATCTTGCTTCATCCATAAAACATTTTCTTCACATGGATTTCACAGCCCTAAATGTTTCTGGTTTTCTTCCTGCCTTATTAACCTTCTCTTCTTAATCTACTTGGTTGGTGCCTTCTCTTCTCACTAACTTATTAATGTTGTTGTTATCCAGAGCTCTGTTCTTTGTACTCTATCTTCACTCATTCAAGTGTTTTCAAGTTGTAAGGCTTTTAACACCATCAATATGCTGATGACTGTTAAGTTCTGATATTTCCAGATGAGCCATCCCTCACGAACTCTGGACTGTTGATCAGATGTATCCACCCACTTACTCAACATCTTTGCTTGTCCAATAGGTATTTAAAACTTGTCCAGCACTGAACTGCAGATGTTAGCACTCCTCTTACAATAAACCTATCCTGCCCATAATTTTTTGTGTATTAATTGATGGCAACTCCATTTTTCTAGTTGGCAGGTCAAAAAGCTAGATTTCCTGAAATATCTTCTCAGTCATATGTCACATTCAATCAGTCAGGAAAGCTCATTGGTTTTACTTTCAAAATTTATCAATAGCACATTCAATATCTTTATTACTCTTCTGGTCTGGATTTTCACTGTCTCTCACTTGGATTGAAATAACCTGCTACCTGTTTCCTTCTTTCTACTTAGTTTCTCAATATAGTAGCTCATATTATTCTTTTAAAATCAAAGTCAGATCAATTGTATCCCTCTTCTGCTCAAAATTCTCCCAAGGGTTCCACATCATTAAGAGTTAAAGTCTTACAACAGCCTACTTTGGTCCTACATGGTCTCGTCTGTCTTCATGTTACTTCCATGACTTCATCTTCTGTCACTCTTGATTTATCACTCTGCTCCAGTCACACTGCAGACCTGGACCTGCCTTAAGGCCTTTGCACTGGGTGTTACCCTTTCTGCAGATGTCACTTTCCAGGTATTCAAATGGATAACTTCCTCTTCTCTGGTAAATCTTTACTCAGGTATCACGTTGTCAGTGAGGTCTAACCTGACCAACTGCTACCCTCTCTAGTCCCCATTAACCTTTTACATAGCATAGCACCAATCACCTTTGTAACTCACTATTGAATTCATCTATTTATCAGACACATCGTTTACTGTATCTGTTTCTCTAGGAAGATTGGATAGCTTTGTCTCTTTTTAATTCATTGACGTTTTCCCAAGTGTCCAGCACGTCCTATCACATAAATATTCAGTGACTGACTGAACAAGTATGTACTGTAATATATACATATACATATATATGTATATATATATATACACATATGTATACATTTTCACACATATATAACTTATAAATAACATTTTATTAATAACATTGATTAACAACACTTGTTATAAATATTAATATTTGTTATTAATGTTGATTAATATAATATTCATATTTGGTTTGAAATATGAAATTAGGCACACTCTAAATGCTTAGTATTTCAAGTTTAATTCAACATATATTTAGTAAAATTTCAAATGTTGATATTCTTCAAGCACAGTAATGTGTTTAGCAATATATAAGCATTTTGCATTGGCTTAATAAATAGGTAAAGGAAAATTAGAACTATTGTGGCCAAAAAAAGAGGTTCATAGGGCTCTGAATTTAGATGAGAATATTTACAAAGCATCATAGTGTTCAATGATACATTTGATATTCAGAGATGCTACAATAGGTTAGAAGGATGGTTTAATATTCTTGAAACTGTGAATATTAAAACACGTAAGAATGCTATACCATTGTTCATATCGATGTTTCACATTATATTATTTAATTTGTTACAAAAACCCTTGAGTTTTGTGGCTTTATCAAGTTTCACTTGTCGATAATAAAAGAGTTATTAAGTGACATGGTAAGGATCATATAAGTAGGTAGGATAAATACTGAATTTTAGGATTGGGGTTTCTCACTAAACATCTAGCCCTTTTCAAAATATGGTGTAGTTTTGGCAAGCTATTTGTGAGTTTTAAAGACTAGTTGCCCTATCTGGGAAGAGGATGAAAAGACTGAATAAAAGTTTTGTCCACTAAAAGTCCTAACCTAAGTGTTTTGAATTCATATAAATTCCACTTAAGATTCACAGGTACAGAAATTCACATAAAGTATAAAACAAACTTAGGCTAAAATACCACAGTGGAAATGATAGGGTTTTTTACCTTCACAATACTCTAAATGTTTAAGGAGTGATCTATTCACTTTTATCAATCACCAAATGATAATAATAATAGCTAAAATATATCAAGATTTTACTTTGCATCAGCATTTACATAACATTAACTAACTTAATTCTTAAGTGTTTCTGACAAACTAGAGTTAGTTCTAGAAAGAGAAAAAAGATATTGCTGGTGATGGAATTGGAGGTAGTGGGTTTGAGGTGTGGGTTTGAGGATGGAAAGTTGAGGTCTAGAAATCATAAAGACTGGAAGTGGGAACACATAAGGAGGAGATCATATTAATTTAAAAATCCAAGCAACAGCATCATTTAAAAAGAACAATGGAGAATCTTAGATGCTAGGTAAAATTTTCATGGGTCAAAGTGATTGAATTTCAGATGGGGCTCAGTAAAGCTAAATTGTTTGAAAGAATAAATTATTCAAAATAATATGATTTTCTTTGTGGATTGTAAGAAGTTCATAACACTTAAACAGTGAACGTGTCAGAGAGATACTGTGGAGGGGATTCTGCCCCAGGTGAGGACTGATCTAAAAGAATTCTCTCCCAAATGTAAGAGTCTACGGCTATTAAATCAGTCAGATGGTACCTCTGGGGATAGAGGATTCTTGGGCAGGTATCCCCAGGGACAATCATGTAACTATTACTCTTACCTACAGATTTGTTGCCTCTAGTCAAGCACCCCTGTACCACAAAGAGGCAGTACTCTGGAGCATTTAAGAAACTGAGATTCTTTATCGCAGATTCCATGTCAACAGAACGTCAGCCTGGGGGTTCAGAAACTGAAGTACAGCCCTGGCCATGCTTTCTTTGAAATCCATGTTATTTAGAGAGAAAACAGTCAAGATTAGGAGGCGAGGGGAAATGCAGTAAGAAAGAGGAGCTGAGAAGGTCAGAAATGCAAAAAGATTTGAGTTTCAAAACTGGGAAGAATTACACGACAATAAAGAAGGGAGCAGCTTCTCTAACAGAAAAAACTGTAATCAAGAGTTAATTAGGAAAATGCTCCACCCACGTTAAAGACAGGCGAACCTCAAGAGACATGTTGCATTTTTGCAGAAAAGTCCAAAGGTGATAAATTACACTGACTGGCAACTTGAAGTTGTCGTTTTTCCTGAATGTTTCAGCTGTTGTTTAGGCAGCCATTGTTTGCTGGGTGGCTGGAGACTACATGGAGATAGATACTCTGGTTTCAGTCCATTTTATGCCCTTAATGGGAAACTGAATCCATTTTCTTCAGATGGGTACCCATAGATTGTATAAAGGTAAGAAACAGCTCTCAGCATGAATAAATTCCTCTCAGCAAGAACAAAATAGAAGTACACATGAAAGTTAATTTGGCTTTATCTTTTGAAATGGCAGGTTTCTGGAAAAGAAAACAGGGAAGCTTTTTCTTCATTAAAAACAAAAATTGTTTTTCCACCACTGGAAACTAAAGTTTGGTGAATAGAAAAAGGTTATGGAGGATGTGAATGAGATGTGCCTTTTGTTGGGAGAGAGGCATCAGTCATAGATGTCAACAAAAGGAAATGGGACACACATTTTTCCTACTGAAACACATGACTCAGAAAATGGCAACCTGTGTTTCTTTCCAGAAGGGCGGTACACATGAAGAAACCCAGAAGGAAGAATGCCTAGAAATTTGGGGGACTTCTGGGGAAGCCTTACTAACAGGATTACTGCCCCTTTAAAAAACAACTTTCTCAAAGGAAATCACAGTATAAAACAAGGAATCTAATTATGACAACTTTCGCAGGAGAACTTACCTGCGTAGAAGGCAGGATCCCAAACATGGGGAACATTAATCCCGGCAGCAAAGCTGTTACTGACAGAGGCAAAGCCTCTGTCACCCAAAATATGGCAACAATAAAGAGTACATAGGCACATTCTGCTTCCTAGAAAGAACAAAGGCAAAACACAAGGTCAAATAACAAGGCTGGGGACGATTACTGTTCAAATCACAACCATATTTGTTGAATGGAGCCATGTCATGGTGAGAAAGAAAGAAGCTCTGAAGTTCTCTGTATTTTTGAGTTGCCAGCCAGTAGTCATTTTTAGGGATTCCAGGAGACAAAATTCAATGAACATGAAAACCAAAAATCTTCATTTATTAAATTTCTATCACATTTCTTTCTAAATAGGTTACCATAGTCAATTTTCTTTGCTCATATTAGAGCATATGAATGTTTGTACTTAACTTCATTTGGCTTCTAAAGTGCACTGAATGTGGAGTCCATAAATAAGCCCGGTTGTAGCCTTGTATCCTGGGGCAAGGGCCCTACCATCTAATTTCTTGATGGTTGCTTGGGTGGGACTCAGGTGCACCTGCCGCCTTCCCGTCTTTCTAATTAAAAGGGGTAAATAAACCTGGCTGAAAATTTTTGCTGTACTTTATCTCACGGGAATGGCAATGATAAATTGAGGGCCATGGAAAAGCCTGAATCAGCTTCTAAGTGACGTGACCCTGAAGGTTATGAACCTTCTGCCTTGCTTTTTGAGAAAGACTGCTAAGTTACTGGGGAGACACAGGGAGACTCAACAGGAATGTGAGTGACTCTGTCACTCTATAACCTGTCACAATATAAAACTGGAGGCTTGTATTTTAGGTCACTGATAAGAAGTAATTAAGACTTATTATATGTGACTTTCATATTTTTTATATAAGATCACCTGGAATGTACTAAATGATCAATAAAGTTAGTATCTATTTTATAGCTTTGTTTTACTCTCATACCACTTACTCTCTCCAAATTCTGAGTTGTATTTGAAATTTTACAAAAGCTGTCTTTTGGGTTTAATGAGGTTTTTTGTTTAAGCCTTATGTAATTTCCAGCTCTGCTGTTCACTTCACCTACCTCAGGGTGAGGGCTTTGTGCGTGATGTTTACTCTCCCGACATCCCTACACCTCTGGTAGATTTCTAAGGATCCTTGATAAGTCAGGATTGTGTCGTATCTGTACTGTGCTATGTTTTTAAAGGAAAAAGAATAAAGGTGTTTTGATGTTGACAGTTTTTTACAGAATCTGCTTCTATAGTCTTGACAACCAATAAAACAGCAAAACAAAGCTGAGCCTTGACTGTGTCTTCCTCAACTGCTCTGGAGAGAATTTGTGAATAGCAGTTTAATTTAAAATGCCAGTGTGGAAGAAAGGCTGTGTATTTTCTGTCAATGAGAACCCATGGATAACCCATAATTTCTCCCTTACAACTTTATATTTTCTATAATACTTTCAAGAACTTGAGTTTTGAAGACAAAAATGCACTTTTTGCTATCTTGCTCCCTAATTACAACAAGCCATTCTGCTGGTCCTACTTCTTCCCCTGTCATTTTACCTCTCAATCTGTCCCTGTGCCCACTCTACTCCTGTACTTCAGGCAAGGGTGTTCTACAACCAGATCACTTCTCAAGAATCCATTTTCACTTTACGACTTCCTTGAGTAAACCAGATTAAAGGGTTGGCCACCCTGAGAACTACACGGAGCACCAATTGATAAAAATCTACTAACACATCAGAGAAATAAAGAAAATATATGGCACTAGCTAAGTGTGGTCACTACACACAACCCTATGAGTTTAAGGGTTGAAATTTCATATCAGCATGAGTCTTCTTTAGCTGATAGCTACTTTAGCTTTAGCTAATCTGCTCAAAAGGGACAGTTTTGGTGACAGAATAAAAAGAAAAATTTTAAATATTCAATTGTTAGCTCGGCTGGACCACATTTCTATTAACAAGTCTAGCCCTGGCTTGAAACAGTGACTATCAGTAGTGCTTTAAAACAACCTTCAGGGCCGGTGAGATGGCTCAGAGGCATAAGCACCTGCCTGGCAAGTGCGAGGTCCTGAGTTCGACTCCTGGAACCCACATACGAAAAAAAGGCTGGTGATATCGCTCAGTGGCACGGGTGCCTGCTGGCGCGCAAGGTCCTGAGGTCGACCCCTGGTACCCACACAAAAAAATAATAATAAAATAAATAAAATAAAACAACCTTCAGTAAGCCTCTCTTAAGTGCTAATTTCTGTCTTCTTATAGCCATATTTTGAACCCCTTGACCCTACTTGACTATTTGGATGAAAGAGTTTGCAACTTTACCAAGAAAATTCAATTTGTTTTGACTCACGATGTCTTATTTGTGGGTATGTGTGTATGTTTGTGTTTAATTTGAGTCAGAATTTACTAACAAGTAGATTTCATATTTAATATGAAGTGAATTTCTGGCTTTTCTTTAAAAAAAACTGAAAGATTTTGTAATATCGAGATTATATTCTTCCATGGCAACAATTTTCCAAACTCAAAAAGAACTTACATATACATTCCAGTTCTACAAAGTACCACCACACCACTTCACTCACTCTCTTACCTTCTTGGATTTTGTCAGCACTTGAATGAAATCTTTGATAGAAAAATACTGCCTACTTATTTTGCCTTTCAAACCTTGCTTCCCATCCCAGGATCAACACTTATTGCTCATTGGATTTCTCTCTCTACCCTTCACGTGGTCCATGAGCCAGCAATATCAGTATTGTCTGAGAGCTTGTGAGAAATGCAGGAATCAGGTCTTTTCCTAAATGCAATGAATTGAGGTCAGCATTTTCCAGCTTTCCAAGTGATTCTCACTTAGGTCAAAGTTTGAGAAGCCTGGGGATACATGCTTATCTAGAACTTCTCTCTCATCTTTAATGCTGGTTCCAAAATCTTGCTTCCAGGTAGATCCTTCTGTTCAAGCTGATTCCGTGTATTTAAATTTATAACCTATTTGGAAAACTTGTCTGCATTTCAATGTGCAGATTAAATTCATGTCTTGTCTGTGGAGCTGTCCAAAATACATATGTATATTTCATATTTTGTCTATGAGTTCAGAGCATTACAACTGTAGCTGGCTCAAGCACCATATCTGCATCATCTCTGTAATAGTCACTTTTCTGTCACTGGGACAAAATATCTGACACCCACAATTTAAGAAAACATGTTTATTTTGGTTCACAGTTTCAGATGGTTCAGTCCACAGTTGGCTGTCTCCAAAGTAGAAATGGATGGTGGAGGGGAATGGCAGAAGAAAGCTGCTCACCCCTATGGCAGCCAGAAAGCAGAGAGGAAGGAAGGATCTGAAGACAAGAATACACCTTTCCAGGTCATGCTCTCAGTGATCCAACTCCTTCAACCAGGCATTGCCTCCTAACATCACATTAGTTATTAAGTCATTAGTGGATTAAAGCACTGGTGAATACAGTATATTCACGATTCAATTACCTTCGAAAAGCCTACATCTGAACACATGAGATTTGGGGGGAACATTTTACATCTAAACCATAACATTTTGCCCCCGATACCCAGCTTTACGCATGCTTCCTTTCTGGCTGAGCTGCAGGATTTAAACATCTTTCAGCTCTGCTTTTTGTTTCTGATTCGTACTGTACATCTGGGTAAAGGCAGCCAGCATCCCACAGCCTGAACATTGGGCCGTTTTGGGAATTCCTCTGTCAGATAAATTAGTGTACCACTTTTAAATTCAACCTTACACAAAGACTTATGACATGGACAAAAAATCAAATTCTTTGCCAGAATGAAACATACATGGCCTCTAGTCCAGTTTTCAATAGAGTCTTCATTCCCAACTAAAACCTCATGAGCCCGGGCTTTACTGTCTGCACTCCTATTAGTACTCCAGTTTTCTGAACATAACCACAATCACCCACCAAGCTCTGTTTACAGCATTCTAGGGATTCTCTACCCCACATCTCCAAACCTTTCTAAACTCCTCCTACACACCAGTTCCAAAGGCTTCTCAACCACATGGTCACATATAGTCAAACCAATGACTTCACTTTTATTAACAGTTTTCTGAATTAGTCACTTTCCATTCACTAGGACAAAATACCTCTACAATTTAAAGGAGGAGAGGTTTATTTTGGCTCATAGTCTCAGAAAATGCAGCCTACATTTAGTTGGGTCCAAGCAGAAACAGCATGGCAGAAGGGCATAGCAGGCTGGGGACAAGAATACACCATTCTGGCTCACACTTCCAGTGACCCACCTCCTTTAACCAGGTCTCACCAGAACCCACACATTCAGCTATGAACTCATCTATGGAGTAATCCACTTAATAGTGTAGTGTCTCCAGAGCCAATCCACTTCCAAAAGCTCACATCTGATCACATGAGACTCTGAGGGGGACATTTTAGATCTAAACAATAAGAGTAGCTTCCAGCATTTGTAGGGATTATCCCAATTTTTTCACATATGCAGGATATTGAAGGTTTAGAAAAGGAGGAAAGTGAACTACCTGTGATTGCTCTTTTTAATGTCAATTCTTAAATTAACACATTACATTGTATGCATTTCTCATGTATGTTTTGAAATATATACATATACAGTATGACTAAATATAACTAATTTATATATGTATTATCTCATATAGTTAACACAGTTGTCACTTTTTGTGGTGAGAACATTTTACATACACTAAACTTTTTCAAAAATAAAAAGTACAGTTAACTGTAGTTACCACATTGCACGATAAATCACTTGAATTTATTCCTTCTATCTTTTGAGCAATGTTAATCCCCCCACACACACCAAACTATCTCAGCCTCTGATAACCACCTATACTCTACTTCTATGATACCATTTTTCTGAAATTCCACATATGAATGAGATCATGTAATATTTGTCCTTTTCTTTTTGCCTGGCTTATTTCACTTAACATAATGCCCTTTGGATCCATCCATTTTGTTGTAAATGTAGGAATTTTATCTTTTTTATGGCTGAATAGTACTCTGTATTTTCTATATAGTAATTTCATTTTTTTGTATATATACTAAGTAACGAGATTGTGGGATCATCTGGTAATTCTATTTTTAATTTTTAAAGAAACTCCATAGTGTTTTCTATAATGGCCCTACTAATTTACATTCCCATCAACAATGTTCATGGATTCCTTTTTCTCTACATTCTCAGAGAACTTGTTATCTTTTGTCTTTTTGTAACAACCATTCTAACAGGTTTGAAGTTGTATGTCATTGTGTTTCTAACTTTCCTTTCCTGATAATTAGTGTTACTGAGCATTTTTAGTATTCCTTTTGGCCTTTAGTATGTCTTCTTTTGAGAAACCTCTATTTGGGTCCTTTGCACATTTTTTAAAAGATTTTTTTTTGTTACTATTGATCAAATTCCTTATATGTTTTTGTATATTAACCCCTAATCGATGTATAGTTTGAAAATGTTTTTTGTTCTGTAGGTTATCTCTTCACTCTTATTTCCTTTGTTGCACAGACATTCTTTAGCTTGATATAATTACACTGGCCTGTTTTCCCTTCTGCTTCTTGTGTGTTGGTGTTCTTGTCCAAAATATACTTGTTCATTTCAATATCTTGAAGCATTTCTCCTATGTTTTCTCATAGTAGTTTTTGTTTGTTTGTTTGTTTGTGGGTACTGGGGGTCGAACTCAGGACCTTGTGCACCAGCAGGCACCCGTGCTGCTGAGTGATATCACTGGCCCTTTTTTCGTATGTGGGTACCAGGAGTTGAACTCAGGACCTCGCGCTTGCCAGGCAGGCACTTATGCCGCTGAGCTATCTCACCAGCCCTCTCATAGTAGTTTTATAGTCTTAGGTCTTACCTTTAAGTCTTTAATCCATCTTGAGTTGATTTTGTGCATGATGTGAGATAAAGGTCTGATTTTATTCTTTTGCCTGCAGATATCTAGCTTTCCTAATACCATTTATTAAAGGTATTAAACTTACTCCATTGAACGTTCTTGGAAACTTTGTCAAAAATCAAATTGTTGGGGCCGGTGAGATGGCTCAGCAGCGTAAGCGCCTGCCTTGCAAGCGTGACGGCCCGAGTTCGACTCCCGGAACCCACATATGAAAAAGGGGCCGGTGATATCGCTCAGCGGCACGGGTGCCTGTTGGCGTGCGAGGTCCTGAGGTCGACCCCCCGGTACCCACAAAAAAAAAAAATCAAATTGTTGTAAATGCATGAATTTATTTCTGGGCTGTCTGTTCCATGCATTGGTCTATGAGTCTGTTTTTCTACCAGAACCATGCTGTTTTAATTACTAACATTTTGGAGTATATTTTGAACTCAAGGACTTTTCAACTCCATTTTTTTTGCTTGAGTGCTTTTAGCAATTTTGGGTTTTGGGGATGAATTTTTTTATTTCAGTGTCCTTTAATGTGTAGGATGGTCATCTTCCCTCAGTTTTCTCAGGGCAGTGCTGGTATACATCTGTTGGGCAGGTATTAATTAGCAGCCCCTTTTCATTCTTCAGCTGATAATTATACATACATCCCATTGATGGATCCAACACAGGAATACCTCCTTCTTTTGACTCTTTTCTCTTTTGTGTGACCTTTTTGTGGTTGTGTGCAGAAAAGCATTCTTTCTCTTCAATACTATGTAAGCATCCAATAACAGAAATTTAATCCAGGCATAATGCAAAGTACTTTCTGTTAACAATATCAAATTAAATACATGGAGTATCTGATTGCTTTGAAGTCAAAGATTTATGAACACTTTTACTAAGAAGGAGAAAGGTAAAAAGGTAGAGGAAAACAATCACCTTATTCATATTCATTCCAAAAAACTAATATGAAAGTGAACTACTTTTGGTGAGTGGCTTCTTCTGATGCAGAAGAAAATTCAGAAGTTGTTTAACTTTGCAACAATTCAAGAAGGATGCTGGGTATTTGATTTCTAGAACAAGATTTTAGGTAGAAACTTCTGCAGATGGGAAGGGGAACTACAGATGGAGGGAGGGGACATGGCAAGTGAAAATGAAAAGAATTAAGATTTGTTATAGACCTATAACATCTCACCATGATGAATGTAATCATTATGTACAGCAAACATGTACCAGTAAATATAATCTAAAATAAAATATGAGGCATGATTGAAATATATGATAAATGTCTAAATTAACAAAAATATTACAGCAAGAGACACATTACCATTAATCCCCATTATAATACACTCTCTTACTTCAAAAATACTTATTCCATCACTCTTTCTACTTTCTGAAATTGTTTTCGAAGTCCTCTTTCATGTCTTTAGTTGCATTTTTATGGCTCTCTTGATGTCCTAAATCAATTCAAAATGTTTACTTTTCACAGTCACTTTGATTTTGGAAAGAGCCAGAAGTTTATGCCAGATCTGTTGACTAAATTGGGTGAAAACACACAGTAATGTTTGTATAAGCCTACCTTTCTGTTGGAGGGCACTTAGCAGTAGCATTCACTGTATTTTCGATCACACCTCCTAAGGAAACTCACAAAATAGGACTTCCAGAACTGCTTCAGAAAGTGGCAGTAATGGTGGGATAAGTGTTGGAAACAAGGGGAACTATTTTGAGGGGGTCAATGGCAATGTGTTTTTATTGTAATAAATATTGTAATTAAACATTCACATATTTTTTTCATACCACGTGGCTTCATTTTGTCACAAGAAATTTATAACATAACCTAACATTTCAATCTATACTATCTGTTTTTATATTGATCTCTTCTCTATTTTTTTTTTTTTTTGTGGGTACTGGGGGTCGACCTCAGGACCTCGTGCGCCAGCAGGTGCCCGTGCCGCTGAGTGCTATCACCGGCCCTTTTTTTGTATGTGGGATCCGGGAGTCGAACTTGGGCCCTCGCGCTTGCCAGGCAGGCGCTTACGCTGCTGAGCCATCTCACCGGGCCTCTTCTCTATGTTTTTTACTTCTCTCTTTCTCTGTGTTTTTAATAGGTTCCTTACTACTAAATCAGAAATGCCACACACCATCACCATCATTGTACACAATCAAAAAGAAAAACATGGAATTATGACTAACATAAGCCTTACCAAAGACATTTAAAAATTATTAATTATTATTGCTTCTCTAAATACTGTATGTGAAATGAACAAAAAGGAAGAGGAAGAGGAGAAAGAGGAGGAGGAGGAAGAGGAGAAGGAAAAAAGAAAAGGAAAAACAATAGCTTGGGAAAATTCTAATAATTAGAATACCAGTTGTCTGTTCTAAAATCTCTATACCCCTACCTCTTTCAAAATTATATATTGCAAAGTTCGACAAAGCAACCACACTCACTCAGGCTGGGGCAGTTAGGTAGAATAAAGATGGGAGGGGTTGTATTAAATCATCTCACCTGAGGTGAAACTCAGCCCCACCTGTCTCCTCCATTTGTGTATCATGCTGCCCTGGCTCACGAATGGCCACCCCAATCCTTCCTATTGCAAGAAGGTGGTCTCATATAAACCGAATAATGGAGCTATTACTGGCATATCCTATACATTAAAAATATCAAAGTGTTCAAATCAAAGTATTAAATAATTAAATGCAGTACATGGTTTAAAAGAGTTTTCAAAATTATTAACTATTTGAACAGATAGAAAATAATATAAAAACATATTTGTATACCTTATATTTAACAAATGTTGGCATTTTGCCACATTTGCTTAAATTTTTTAAATAAATAAAACATTTTAATGAAAGACCGATGAATGTCATTCTTTCATGTTCTTTCCTTCTGTGCAGCCGCAAAGTTAACAAGTGCCTAGAGCAGTGGTGGCGAATCTATGGCACGTGGGTTATTTGTTTTCCTTTTAAGACAAAGGTGTTAATGTATGAGTTATTCTTCTAAACTAAAACCTCAGTATTCAGGTTTAATTGCAGTGTTGGCACTTTGCAATGAATAAGTGGGTTTAGGGTTCCAGTTTTGGCACTCGTCTCTAAAACATTCGCCATCACTGGTCTAGAGTGTGGTTTACATTCTCTCCATACATGTTTTTGTGATTTTTGCCACATACAAACTTTAATATCTTAATAAACAAGATATAGTTTTAAAATTAAATAAGGTCTCCTTACATATTATACTGTAACTTTTTTCACTCAATATATGTTTCAAATGTATTGATGTTGATACATGTGTAACTGTTGTTAATTCATTTTAAGGGAATGTAGTATTCCTATTCATGAACATATTAGAATTTATTTGTCTGTATTTCTACTGATACTTGTTTGGCTCCCCTTTTTCAATATTATAATTGGGCTCCCCAATTTTCAATATTATAAGGCTATGAACATCTTTTTTTTTAAACCTAGCTCCAAGTAAATATAGGAAAGAGATTTTCTATGTTACTATAGAAAACAGTGGCAAAATCTCTGAGTGGAAGTGTCCTTTGAACTTTATTATTTCCCATTTTACACCCAAGGTGGTTGTACAAATTTTTTTTGGTACTGGGGAATGAACCTAGGATCTTCCCAACAAGCTACATTCCCAGCCATTTTACTTTTTTTTTTTTTATTTAACTTTTATGCACAGTCTCAGTAACTCACTAAGTTACTCAGGCTGGGCTTGAACCTGTGATCCTCCTGCCTCGGCTGTACTAATTTATACTGGCACTAGAAATGTGAAAAAATCCTCCCCAATCCCTTTCTGCCACCTTTTAAAAAATCATTTCTTGCAGTATTATCACTATTTTAATTTCTAGAGCTTTTCAGTAAGGCTTGTGATTTGTATGGAAAGTTGTTTATCACCTTTCTTACATTTTTCTAAAATTTTCTTGATAGTTTTCAGCCTGTTAATCTTTTTCTTAAATTTTAGAATCACAATTTAATGTGAACATGCCTTCTTGACATGCTAACCCTGTCACTGTTACCCTCCGTAGAGTAGAGCCCTGCGTCATTAGCCTGCTTTCTATTGCTGTAACAAAATACTTGAAAAGGAAAGAGGCTTAGAGAGCTCACAGTTTTGGAGGCTGAAAGTGAGCCTTTCAGGTGAGTCTTTTTGTTTGAGTTCAGTGAGGGCTTCCTGATAGATGGCATCACAGTGAGGGGCCAGTGTTGCTATTCGTAAAACAACCCACTTTCAAGGTAACTAACTGGGATCTCACAAGAACTATATTGGTGCTGTCAGAGGGTAGTGTCCTTAATGACCTGATTACCCCCTGCTAGGTTCTACCTCTTAAAGATTCTATCACCTCTTAATATCATAATAGTAGAGCTTGAGTGTCCAACACGTGACACCGTGGGGAACAAACAGTCCACATCTGAATCATGGCAACTGATTACTGTTAGCCAGTCTTGCTTCATCATTGTTGCATCTATCTGCCCTAGATGGAGCTGAGCTCACTGTTATTATCTCCCCTAATTGTTCAATTGGATGCTGGACCTACTCTACCCTTTCTACCAATCCCACAGTTCCAGTTGCTATTATATCACTCTGAGGCTTGCTCTGATTTCAGTCTTACTATCACTATAATATGCCCTTCTACTGGGTGTCCTAACACTGACTGGAGCATCTAGACTTGCTGGTTGGGTACCTCTCGCCTAGCCACGTCCAATGGATCATGGTGGTCCAATTCCCCTTTCCCCCTTCCTACAGTTTCACTTATCTCTTTCTTGGATTCTATGACATATGCATTGGTGTGGCTGGAAATCCCACCAGTCTTCCAGGTTTACACCTTCCCTCTGTCACAAATGTGAAGCAGGGACACTTGCAGTGGCCATTCTAGAGACCCTAATTTTGGGATCAATAGATGTTTCTTGTGTCAGAGAAAGACAACAACAGCTACAGGGGGGCCAGCTTCTAGCCATAGAGAGTGACACATCCTATCAGGTACAACTGAGAACCAAGGGTCTTGAGAACTTCACTGATGCCCATTGGCTGTTGGGGGCCACAGTCTTAGATCACACATAGCTCTTGGCAATCTATTGGCTTCCCTGGCCAGTACGTTCCATGGTAAATACTTCTTGCTGTTGATGGGTAAATGATGTTCACCAGCTGTCATGGGTGGTCTGTGACCTTAAACTAACGCAGACCAATATGCATCAGATCATTACCTATAGTCAAGAAATCCCTCTATTTGCCTTTGACTTATACTTTTGGTTGGCATCCATGGCCTCCAGGACATTGAATGCTCCATTGTTCAGGGCCTTCTCCTCCAGACATTGTTCTTGGTAATTCCTCACCCTCCTAAATAAGAGCCATTTCATAATATTTCACTGGCCATGGGGTGAATTTTCTAGTTTGAGTAGCCTCTCAATTATTAGTTCCATCATGGTTAGGGTGTCAAATGTAGTATAATATAATAGACACTAAAACTAATGATAAACAGAAGGCCATCGCATGCATCTTGCAGGGCTGATATTATGGGTCAGCAGTATGTTACAAACTGCTCATGGATTTTCAGGAGAAAAAGCCACCCCAGGACAGATGAAAACAAACTTACCTTGATAAGCATATCCTGAACACCCTTTATGAAAGAGAAACTTGGTAACTGATCCAGAAGCATTTGGTAAATGACTCAGGCTGAGTACAAGTATAAGAAAGAGCACAAATCCCCCAGACTCCAAGAATGATCTCCTAACAGAGTCTGCCTGGTCGATTGGCTATCTGACTGTGTCCAACCCCTGGTATTGCCTACTTCTGCCATTTATCTTGACTATACATAAACACTGTCACAATAAACTGCTTGAGTATTAGCTGATGTCTAAGACTCATCTGTGATGAGAGCTGAAACAAAGGAAAAAGGTTGCCTCTGGAGACACTGATTTATTACAACCATTTGAAACCCCAAACACAACACATCTGCTTATTTATTTTTAATTTCCTTGACTACCCTTTCATTTCTAGAACATCTAATGAGTTATTTTTTATATTCACCTGTTCTCGCTTTATACTTTTATTTTGAAAACTAATGTTTTTCTTTTTGTGGATTCTTTCCTTGGTACACTTGCTGATTTTCCTGTTATTTTCATTCTATTTAGAGTGTTTTCATCGCTGATGATTTTTTCAGTCTCTCTTCATTGTCCTGTTTTATCTAGAAACTTTATCTTCTGATTTCTCCTGAGTGGTAGTTGTTTAATTCTTATGCTTTCTCCTTCTATATTCATTCTTGTTCGGCAGTTTTACAGTTCTGCTCAGCCTGTCCCTAGTTCCCAGTCCAGAATGGGCCTTATCTTGGCAACTGGGGTTCTCTTCCTGCCAGGACAACTGACACAGCCATCTGGCTGGGTTAGAGGCCTGAGGTGAGATCCTTCCTGGCTGGGGGAACGGGCAGTGTCGGCTTCCTATGAAACGCCATCAGCAGTGGTGAGTGTAGCTCTTTTTCTTTCATAGCTGTAAGAAAACCACTCTTCAGCCCTTTGTTTCTAGCACTGAACTGATTCCGGTCTCAGAATGATATTGCGGGGGTGGGAACTTTATACCACAGGTCCTCACTTTTGCATCTGTATTCTTTCTGCTTAATCCTTTATCTGGCTCCATATATAAAACAATCTCCATCCTAAGCCTATAATTCCTTAGCATCTGTTTCTCTTTCCTTTGTTCCTGCTTCTTTTACTCTTTCCTATTTTCCTGGCACCCAAATACCCTGCCCCCCACCTCAAAGGGTAAATGTCTTTATATATTCTCTAGAGACCTCATATTTGCTGGCAACAAACAGAATTGGAACTAAAATGTTTACCTGCAGAGGCAAATTCCCCTCAGCTGACATTTTTCCATTCCTCTACCCCCACTTAACTGTATCATAGTCACAACTGTCTTAGTCATCTCAAGTACCTGAGTCCAACCAACGCACTTACTAAGGAGGTGGAGAAGACAAGACCACCAGGACTGGGCGATTTGGATAATGACCCCCCCTTACAAAGTTCTGCCTGTCAAATTACCTTGGGACATGTGGCTGATTATATTTAAAAATCGCCTTGGTTTTCTATTAAATTATAGCCCCAGATGGAATTCAAGTATAAATTCTGCTTTAAAGTACAGTCTCCTCATTTTTGTAATGACACACTGATTGATATTAGGGAGTAATTTGGCTGATGAACTGGTTCATATGTAGGTACAATCTCTTCATGGCACAGCATGATAAAAGCAGAACCAATCACAGGCCTCACTCACTGCAACTGATTTTCTAAAGAGAACACAAAGCAATTAAGAAATAAGAAAAATCACGCATTCTAAATCTGTGCGCTTAAAGAAAAACACTGTTATTATCTGACAAGACCTGTAAAGGTCTTTGCATGGTTCGTGATATAACTACCCCTACTGTGGTAGTGATTTCTCAATCCATATTAATTACGAAGTTTAAAGTGCTGTGAAATGCCCTCATCCTGGAAGATGGAGAGTATGAAGGAGCATAAATACAAAGCTAAGGAGAAATAACTAACATTTCTTGTTACTTTTCAGACAAAATGTGTAGCTGTATACACAATTCCTGGCCCCACTATGCTAATTACCATGGGAACTTTTTAAATTCCTCTTTTTCACTCAACCTCTGTACACAGCCAGTACCCGAGATATGTGGTTTTCACATCCCACTCACACAGTAGAACTGGAAATAATCACAGAGATCATCTAGCTCTCCAGCCTGACTCTGCATGAGGGTGTGATCAACATGCAGACCGCAAATTAGCTTTGTAGTCAGCTACACACGCAGCCACCTGTGTCTCCCAGCCCAGAGAGGGGGATTTTACACAAGTACCTCAGGCAAATCTAGGGCGGCTGATCTAAGACAACATTAGGAAACTTTTGAAGGAAAGCTTGCTCGTTTTATAGATGAGGAAATGGGCCAGGGGTAGCATGCGAGAATCACTTGGGAAATGTTTCAGAATATGATAGATAGGTCAAGATAGGCCAAGTTATGCTTTTGTAAGTCTCCACTAATCTCAGCAATTTAAAACAGTGAACACACAATTTGGACAGAATATTTGTCTTTCATGAGTCAAGGTTGCTCTGCAATCCAGTGTGTTTTATGACCCCAAATGCAGGAACAAGGGAGTTGGGCAAGCTGAGCACAGCTTCTAAAGTTCTCGTGTAAATACTGTTAAAGAGCAAGATCATGATGGCCTTGAGAGACACACAGATTTTTGTTCATGACTTTGTGCCAGTTTCTTACTCTTTCTGACTTTGTTGATTTGGCTGAAAAATACAGATAACACTGAGGTTTCTAAAATTATTATGAGGCTCATAGTGGCATTCATATTTATTATCGTTCAGAAACAAAGTATAAAAAGCCTATCATGGATGGAAAAACAAGCCTCGTGAAAGAGATCCTCCTGCTACATCTCACTTTATTTAAAGCTCTTTCTTTGTATCACCTTCTTCCTCCTGCATCTATTCCTTCTTACAAGATCTTGTGTAAGTCTCATATCCTTCTGCCATGTGAGATCATTCATCCACCCATTCAGAATAGTTCATATATGTGGCAGTCATTGTTTGATGCTGGAGGAGATGGAAATTGAGAATATGTTTCACATCCTTGAGGTATTTATAGTCTAGAAAGTGAGGCAGAGATAGACTCAGATGGAATGCATACTACAATGGAAGCCGATGTATTCACGATGCAGTGAGAACAGCTTAGTTTGTGTGAACTTCGCTTCCCAAGGAGGATGGTGTCCTGCAAAAAAGGATATAGCATGTGGAAAGGCAGAGGAATGTTTGTGCTAGAAACTGCAAACAGGGAAGTGTTGCTAGAGTGGAAATTATGAAAGTGGGAGATCGATATTGATTGTGGGCTTTGTGGAATGTTGTTATTCCAGATGACAAAATCTTGAATTTGCATCAGTGTATATGTGCTTTCCTTAGTTGTTTTTCCCTTTGTAGGAAAAAAGAGAATCACTGAAGAAATTTGATCAGGGACACAAAATAAGATCAGGCTGGCATTTTAAAATTTTACTCTGGCAGGAGACTTCAGAGGAGTGTAAAAAATGATCTATGAGAGAGAGAGAGAGATGAAGGAAACATCAAGGAAAGCTGGGCCCGCAGGAATAGAGAGAAGGAAGCAGATGAGGTACAGAGGGGTAGATTTAGCAGGATTTAGATGGAGGAAACACACACTCTGAGTGATAGGGTGACAGATATTTGAAGCATCAGAATTAACACATAGTTTTCAGGCCTAAGAAAGTAGTAAAGGATTTCAGTCTTCTCTGGAATAATGAAAATAGAAGAAGCAGCAGGTCATAGGCAAATGGGAATGTGTGTGGTTGGGGGAATGGATGGAATAGAGGGTCCTGAATACTTGGTGGTTTATTCATCTTTTAATTAGACAGTCATAGCACAAATGATTTTCTTCAATCGTTTGGCATGCATATATATATAAGCTTATTTTATGATTTATGTTTGTCATCGTATATTAACTTTTCAGCAATTCTACAAGGTTTTTGAAGGCAGAAACATTAATTTAAACTTTTGCTTATATCACAAAGTTTACGTAGCGTAACAGTTTGGCCTCAGAAAGCTCTTATGAAATATTTGTAAAATTAAAAAAAACAAATTTGAATTTTCTGATTTTGTTTGTCTGTTACATTCTTATTTGCCTGATTTTAATTTTTTTCCCTTTTAAAAAATGTGTTTTGGCCTCATAGAAATGCTTTTCAGTGCCTAAAATGTCTAGCATTTATAGCATTTTCTCCTTTATCTTAAATTTCTACAATATTTCAAAACTCACGTTTAAAATAATCACAATTATTAAAATACTGTTAAAATAATAACAATTGTTTCTATTATTATATATATATATTTTTTTTTTTGGCTTGGCCCTTTAAATGCTGTTTATATTTTCTTGGAATTTCTTTCTTGCCTGCTCTTTCACCTGCAGTCTTTTTACATTCTCTCCCGCTCATTTTCACTTCCTTTGACAGACTTTTCCACCCACTGCCTTTTCCTTTCTACTATATCTTTTACATTTCTGAAGTGTATATTTCCTCACAATCACAATATTTCTCTAATCTGTATATTATTTTTTGATTTAGCACCATGATCCTCAATCATTATGTATTTTTATCTAATTCCAATCTGCAGTATAACTTTGAAAGTCATGATGTTTCAGGGGGCTTTGTTGTGAAGGAGATACAGGCAGCACAGGGCAGCTGAGCTGCAGAAATAGAGCTGCTCGAATCTCCTCCCCCAACTCATGCTCTGTCAGGAGACTGATTCTCTTCTGCATCAACCCTCCCAATCTTCTCTCTCTTTGAGCCTCTCCTGCTATAAAAAGTTCGAATTTTTTCAGGAAGCTAGTGTACCTCAGAGAAAATAGAAAACTACTCTGGGTTTGGTAACTCATCAACTACAGAATTCTGCTCAATACCTGTGTGGTTGTTTTTTGTCTCCTTATTACGAAAAGGAGTCCTAGTTAATAGCTAAACTAGAGGGAGTGTGGTGTACCTGCAAGAAATACATTCAATTAACACTATTGTTCAATTTTTTTCCTGTTACTACTCCTCAAACAAACCTGGCATTCTTCTTATATTTATACTTCATGAATAGAAACATAAAGAAAAATTTAAAAAATAAATAAGGAAATAGTACTGAAAAGAGCAAAAAACAAAACAAAACAAAACAAAACAAAATACCTGAATGCTACAGGTAGTCATAAAACAACATGGTTACACATAAAAGGATATCACTAGAACTATGGCATGTAGCCTAGACCTGTTTTAATGTTTTATATGTGAATAATTAAGGAATTTCTTCTTCAAATGAGAAAAAAAATTGGTGTGATTATTTCATTCAAATGAATAGCAACTATGCTATATGATTAAAGATTATTTAGTACAAATTGGGGAAGAACTAAGAATACTTCTAAATTTAGGTGACAATTTAAAGGGATTTATCTAATGCTTCAGTGTAAATCAAAAAGAAAAAAGAATTTCTTTAGCAGAGGCTGATTTACAACAATGTACTAGGTGTATTCTTATCTTCATGGAAGTTATAAAGACACAGACATTCAGTTGTAATTAAGATAACTGGATCTAGACTCTGACAGATACTGGTTGGAAATATTTGTCCAGCCAGATTTTGGCTAACTCATTTGTGTTTGTGTCTATTTCTAATTTGCAAAGTTTGAGTAATAATAATAATGATGGATTTATAATAATTAAATTTAAGCTTCTATTTGACTTATGCCTGTTAAGTTTCCAGGATGACGCTGCTATAAAATATTCTCCTGAAAACACTGAAAAATACAGTCCCAAGGTTTCTTCCCACTAGCAGACCTTAAGATACCAACTCAATGCCGTAATTCATAGTGCGTGTTCAGACACAGGTATCATGGTAAGTGGCAGCAAATCCTGACGAGCTTACATGACCGCTTGTATACCTGTCACTCTGGAACACCAGCAAATCACACACTTCTCCTTAGTCCACTGATAGATCTCTAGCACCATCCCCAGGGGTTAGAATTGCTGAAATGTCTTGGCTCGAAGACAGTCAGTAGCTTAAGATCAACTGAGGAGATGGGCAACATTGACCTCTTCTGCTATGTGACTTGTCTTGGAAACATGATAATGAGGAGGTCTGACTTGTTGGTAAATGATTAACAAGCCTCAATAATGCAAAGTACAAATAAGGAGGACAATAAAAGATTAAAAGAAGGAAACAGGGAGATAGAGCTTCTGCAAATGAGAATGGGTCCAAGAACTGAGGGCAAGGGGTGGTAGGGAGGTGAAGGGGAATTAAAAAGATTTAAGATGCACCATGCACGTGTACCAAATACCTGCAATGAATATAAATATTATATGTCATAAACATGAGTTAAAATAATAATAATAATAATAACATAATAATGAAAATGGGGAGGGGCCGGGGATATAGCTCAGCAGCACAAGCGCCTGCCTGGCAAGTGCAAGGTCCTGAGTTCGATTTCCGATACCAAAAAAAAAAAAAAGAAAATGGGGAAATGGGATCGAGAGATGGAGGGCGGGAGATGGGAGGGAATGGGAATAAAAAAGAATCAAGTTGTACTACGTACGTGTACCTATTCCCCAAGATGAATGTAAACTTCATGTACTGCAAACATGTACAATTTTAAAAATGTAGTAAATCCTAAAACAAAAACACTGTTAAAAAATGAATACTAAGTTGTGACAAAAGCCAAGTTCAAAACTAGTTTCTACAGCAGCTAGGGGCCCCTTGTTAAAGTTACCTGTCTCAGAGCATCATTCCTTTAATATAAAATGAAAATGACAACACATAGGCAGTGGCTTGTTGGATTGTAATGAAGGTTAAATAGGATAATTTGGGAAAGCAGATGGCAGAGTGCTCTGTAAAGTCAATCTTTTGTTGTTCCTCTTAAGGCTACTTTGAAAATATTCCTATAATTTCTATTTGTGGAGGCAATTTTTTTACTAGAGGTGGAATTAAGGTGTTTACTAGAGGTGGAATTAGGAGTTAGGACCAGCATATAACAACAGTTCAACAACCAATAACAAAATGAAAATATCAGTCAATAATTCACTTTTGTTGGTTCTACACTGTGGAGATTCATTGTTATTCAAAAGCTATTGTTTTAGCTTTTTGTTTTGTGTGAATTACTTAACCTATTACTACATCCTTACAAACTTAGGTTTCTTCAATTGAGGGACCTAAAATTAAAAGTAAATTGATTTGCATCCATGTCAAAGTAAGCTCTGTTTGAATTTTAAGTCCTCCAAAGGCTGATATACTAACTCTGAAAAATGTCCTGCTTTCACTGTAAGAAAGGGTTAAAGCAATATTCTTCAAGTATAATTAGCAGTTAATTGAATGATTAAATATGCATTTAAAGTCTCCAAAAATGAAATTACATTATTGTAGTAGGAAAAATTCCTCCTATTAACATTGATTGAGTATTCACAAGTGAATTGATTAGAAGGAAAGAAAAGAGGAACACATTTATAAATGCAATGTGATGGTAAGGGCCTGGCTTTATACAGACTTAATGTACTTTTTGTCATACCATCTTGGAAAAAAGTCATTGGACATATTTCTTAGCAATAATATTCTTTCTAGTTAATGAGTCATGTACTCAAAGTATCACTTTCTTATTTATGTCATCTTTCTCAAAGAGTTTATATTCATTTTCTCTGAAAATTATACATGATAGTGTTATGTATTTATATATCAAAGAGTAGCACAGATGATAATATAGTAAGGCCTAAGTTTAGCTTGACTAGTCTAATTTCCTGTTTTCTCTGCTATAAGTAAGGACCTATACTGAGAATAGAAATATTAAAATATAGGAGGTGTCCAAGTATAAACTAGAATATTTCAAGGTAATAATGGGGTCCAGGAGACCCGTGGGAGCTGGGGAGTTGGAAAGGGAAGGTCATCATGCATATTTGATGGCACAAAAGGACCTCAAGGTAGTTTGGGGTAGAGATTCATATAAGAGCCCTGTGATGGTGACTCAATTTTTTCAAGTGGCATGGCTGCTGATATCGCATTGCTGCCATTGCCCAAGGGACGGGATGCTGCGCCCGGGGATGCTGCAGCTAGAAGACTTCATCTTGCAGGAAACAGCCCCAAGCCATGACGCAGGGGCCAATCCCTTCCCAAGATTGGCAGGTGGGGCCGGTGAGATGGATCAGTGGCATAAGCGCCTGCCTTGCAAGCGCGAGGGCCCGAGTTCGACTCCCGGATCCCACATACGGAAAAGGGGCCGGTGATATCGCTCAGCGGCACGGGTGCCTGTTGGCGCGCAAGGTCCTGAGGTCGACCCCCCGGTACCCACAAAAAAAAAAAAAAAAAGATTGGCAGGTGAGGGAGTTTTTGGCAGAATGCAAAAGGACTTTTTGTTGTGTCACGTGAATTTCCAGAAAAATGACAAAGACTTCTGAGGAAGGCTGGAGTACCCACCATATTACAATTATGTGATTCTATTTTACTACAATGAGTAGTACTTTGTTAGAGAAGAACAGCAGCTAGGTTCTTGTCCACTAAAGGGACTGTGCATTTTAGGATGGTGGGCATTGCCCCAGCTATTGAGTTAGTCAATGGGGGGACTTGTACTACCCCATTTACAGGTTAGCAGACACTGCTCCAAGTATGTGCTTGATAGGTGTTTGCTCAATTAATTCTCACAACAAGCCTTTTACAATTCTCATTTACATATGAGAAACAGAAGCACAAGAGGTTTATGTATCTTATCCAGGTCATATGGCTTGTAAATAGTAAATCTGGGACCCGGAGCACAGGGCCTGGGTCCAGAGCCTGTTCTTTTACTACCAGGTAACACTTGTAGCTGACAAAGAAAAAGTGTTCACTAAGTGCTGGTTTGAATAATTTTTCCCTGAGAGATTAAAAATACATTAAGCTTATTATTCCGGTTTTAATAGACTACTTTTTTTTTTTTGTGGGTACCGGGGGGTCGACCTCAGGACCTCGCGCGCCAGCAGGCGCCCGTGCTGCTGAGCGATATTAATAGACTACTTTTTAAAGCAAACTGAAAAATGTTTGCAGGTACACGAAGTGAAATAAAATCTGAAATGATCAGAATGTTGCAATGATTTATAAGATTTCCCAAATAACCAAGGAAAATTACTTCATGCTTTCAAGGTCTTCTTATCCCACAAGGCAACTAAATTTCTAGCAAATTCTATACCCCACAACAAGCTGCAGAGCTAACAAGTAAATGAGGCTTTTCTGGACCCCGAGACTCCTAATTGTTCCTCTAGCTCTTTCCCCCAGGATTACATAGCTGACTGTTCTCCAGGAAAGGGATTGTGCTAACCCATGATGGTTCCTGGAGTTAATAATTTGAACGACAAGATCTTGAGGGTCATGCTTCATTTGTTCTCCCTTTCATTTAGTTTATAGGCAGAAAGCAACTCTAATTGACTATTTTGTTTAATTATTCTATGTAGTCATCCCGAGAATAGACCAACATTAACCATTAAAAAGGAGGAAAGTAGACAAAACTCAATGTGAAGTCATCCTGACTTCAAATACCAAGAATCAGCATTCTTTCAGGTCTGAGTCAGGCCATTAATTAAACAACACTGGTAAAGGACTATTAAAACAGATCAGGCAATCCACCAGTATGTCCTCCAAGTTCACCTACCTTAGTACGGATGATGAGGGGAAGTGGCAAGAAACCCAGCACACAGACAACTATGAGAAGAAGTCGGCGATAAACTAAGATATAACTGAGAAGATTCATGGTTTCAAGCAGGTGGCTTCCGTAGTGTTCTCCTCAAAATAAGGCAGAAGTTAAATAACCAACCTGGATTAATATTTTTCCAGCACATCGTCTTCACTCACTGCCCTACACAGACCAACATTAGTTAAAATTAAATCTCATTTTTTATTGCTTTACTATCACAATTAAAACAGAGATAAGCCCAAGTGTTTATGAGAAATCAAAGACCATTTGCTCGTATAGTTTTTGAAAAGCAAAATTGTTCTTTTCTTATTTTGTATACATTAACTGGATGATAGACAGGCAAGTTCCCTAACTTCTTGTAACTGGGATCATCACCCCAATTGTGCTGGTGTCTTGCACTTATCTTCCCAGGCAGTCACCAGTGCCTGTCCTGGAAAGTGTATTATCAGTGTCTAAACTGAAATAACAACTTCAGTAGTAAGGATTTCAGTGTATGGCCATGGGAAAAAGAAAGTAGTTTCAGTGCTGAAGGATTTTCCTCGGTCTTTTCAGATCACGTACTGAGGTAGTCTTCTATAAAATTAATGCAAATTTTCCCTGTAGTTTTAAAGCAAAGTTCTATGTATCTCGTAGACCCTATTGCCTATTTTGATAGGAAACCAACGTAACCATAAAGTCTTATACCAGCCCTCTCCTTTAACTTTGCAAGCTTGAATTGATACTACCGTGCTGATATTGTAATTATCAAGGAATCTGCACAGAAATGAGTCATTAGAACCTTTCGTGTGTGTGGGTGTGGGCATGTGTGAAGACGGGAACTTTTCCAATAGCGATATGGAGGATGGATTTTTTTTTTTTTCCGTATGTGGGTTCTGGGAGTCGAACTCAGGACCTCGCGCTTGCCAGGCAGGCACTTATGCCGCTGAGCTATCTCACTGGCCCTGGAGGATGGATTTTGAAACTCCTTAGGGCTAGGGATTCTCTGGTTTGTTTCTTGTTCTGTCAATTAATTATCCAATAAATCTCAATTAAGGAACCACTATGCACTCAGCCCTAAATATAAAGAAAAAATACTCTCAGTCCTTCTATAATTTATAATAAGTCTCTCTTGACACAAATAACCTCATTTATACGTTATCTATTTTTAGCATTTAGACCTTATTTCCAATTCTGCACCAATGTAACTCTGCTTTCTTTTTTTTTTTTTTTTTTTTTTGTGGGTACCAGGGGATCGACCTCAGGACCTCGCACACCAGCAGGTGCCCGTGCTGCTGAGCGATATCACCGGCCCCTTTTTCGTATGTGGGTTCCGGGAGTCGAACTCGGGCCCTCGCGCTTGCCAGGCAGGCGCTTAAGCTGCTGAGCCATCTCACCGGCCCTCTTTTTTTGTGTGTGTGTGTGTGGGTCCCGGGAACAGAATTCAGGACCTCGCGCTTGCCAGGCAGGTGCTTGTGCTGCTGAGCTATATCAAGGGCTCCTGCTTTCTTTTCCTGTCAAGGAAAAAAAAATTTTGCCAACCCGCACTATATTAATGTAAATGAGAAAGATTTTTTCTAGACAAATTCAATTTCTAGACAAATTACATGTAGTGTTTCAGGAAAATCAGGTTTGTAATTAGAAAAAAATTTCTAAAAGGCACATTACATCACAATTTTCTCCAGATGAAAGAAAGGTCAAATAGCATATAAATAATAATAGAAATAAACAGTGAGCAATAATAAATAGATAGAAAGAATAAATAGTGCTTAAAAGTATATTAAAGGAACTGCTGAAGTTACTAAAATAATTGCAATACTATTAACACTCTGTATAATCCATTGTGTGTATTTTTCCCCTATTTTTTTTTTTTTTTGTGGGTACCAGGGTCAACCTCAGGACCTCGCATGCCAGCAGGCGCCCGTGCTGCTGAGCAATATCACCGGCCCTTTTTTTATATGTGGGCTCTGGGAGTCGAACTCAGGACCTTGCGTTTGCCAGGCAGGCGCTTATAACGCGGAGCCATTTCACCAGCCCTCTCCCTATTTTTTGAAGAAACCATTTCTGTTCTCAAATTTCTCTAAGCCACCTGGTGAGAGCATTTGAACTTCAGTTTCTGATCTTGGCGATTTTACTTTGTGAGATGACACCAAAACTAAAAAGGCATTTGTGTGACATTTAACAAAAAAGAGAGGGTATACATATGTGCAGGGAACAGTGGCACTTAAATCAGACGGAGGCCAATGGAAGAGCACCTGATACTCCTCAGCGCCTCTTTTCCATGCCTATTTTCCTGCTCCTGGTGCCAGTTTCTCACCAAAGGAAGGCTCACAGGGCCAAATATTGTGGCCTGAGGCTAAACCAAGGTCAATATTCCATGGGTGTTCATAATTATTACAAAAGGCTCCTCCTTCTCTACCCACAGCCATTCTCCTACTCCTCATTGGTTTTCTCTGTCACTGTACAGAGAGAAAAGATCTCACAAAATAATTCACACTAAACATGAATAATTAATATGAGATTAATATCTTTACAAGTCACCAGGGAATGAAACTCTCAGGGGCTTTCTGGCTTCTCAGGAGCATATCTTAAGGCATCTTTCAAATTGCCTCATGTTATACAATTCCACGTCAAGGACAAATTAGTCACAACTGTCAAATTTTACCTCTTTGTACAGAGAAACAAATCTCTTTTAATATATTATCATTGTGCTATGTTTTCTCTAAGTTGAATCATACCATTGCATGATCATAGATTAGTAAATTAAAAAAAAGTTTTTACAAATATTTTTAAATGACAAATATTATTGATTTATTTATTGTTGTCAACCTTGCATAGGGAGTTTATATTCACCAACTCATTTAATCTTCAAAATCCAGTACAAGTTACATATCTTTACATTGTGATTATTATTTACATTTTGTACATTTAGGAACTAAAGTTCAAAAAGGCCAAGTAAAGTATTCTAGTTACTAAGTGGCATAATAATATAACAATAATGTGAATCCAATTCTGTCTGGCTCCTAAGGCAATTTTTTTGTACTATGTCATATGTCTACAATAATGACTATTCATTTGACACTAAACACTACTCATCAAGTCTAAAATTTGTACACAGGCACCTACTTTGGAAAACCTGGGGATTATAAACTCTAGGTTTTGCCACTGGCCATTATGAATGGACATAAACAATGTGAAAATCAGTTTCAAGCACAGAGGGAAAGAAGGTTTCTGTATCTATATTAAAGAAATACAGTTGTCCAAGATGCTTGACAACCAACTCGAGAGGAGTTGAAGCCAGTTTTTAGGGCACCAACCCATATTCTTCTCTAGCTGCCTCCTATGTCATATTCACTCTCAAGTTTGTACTTTTCTTCAAGCTTTTCCTTCTTCCAAGAGTAAGGTCCCCTCTCTCCTTAAATCCCACCCATCCTTCAAGTTTGATCTTACAAAATCACCTCAAATCTGCTGCCCTCTTTAAGTGGATCCTGGCAATTCTTGCCTTTTCCCAGGCCTTTGTTCCCTGCCTTTCCACTCACCCACCCAGGGTGCTCCTTGGGCCAGCGGCAACTGGGTAACTGGGGGTTTGACAAAAAAATTCAGGCACCCTGCCCTAGTGGATCAAAATGAGGCTGAGGAATTTTCCTGTTTAGTTGGATAATTACATAAATTTTATGTACACTAAAATTTGAGAGTCATTGACTTAATATCTGTAATATATATATTTTTTCCTGGAAGTAGAATCACTTACATTTTTTACGTTTTTTTTTTTTTTTTTGTGGCTACCGGAGGTCAACTTTAGGACCTCGCGCGCCAGCAGGCGCCCGTGCCACTGAGCGATATCACCGGCCCTTTTTTCGTATGTGGGTTCCAAGAGTCGAACTCGGGCCCACGCGCTTGCCAGGCAGGCGCTTATGCCGCTGAGCCATCTCACCGGCCCCCATTTTTTACTTTTTAATAATGCATGTAAATGTTAAATCTTCAATAAAATTATTGAGCTTTTGAGTACAAGGACAATTCACTTACTTCCTTTGCATCTCCATGTCCCTAGCAAAATGCTGGGTACAAATAAATACTTAGTGGATAGTTTCTCTAAACTTACCTGTGACTGTAAATAAAAGGAAACCAACTAGCCTCATTGCTTATGTAGTATGATCTACAAGAGGTGCATATCCAGTGTTTAGCTTTGTACAGAGATATGATTTAATGGGGAATGTTAGCTCCATTTCAAATATCCTACATCCATACTTACATAAAAATTGTGTGTACTTAGTACATATTTTTACTAGAGAAAGAACAACAAAGCTGAAATACTTCTACTGTTGATAAAAACAGCGAGGTGCATTTGTACATGAAAAAATAATGCATAGTTATGTATTTCTATTTTCCTTCTTAAAGCATTTAGAGTTCAGAGTGTGTGCTAGATTTAGTGAATTGCTTTTGTTGAGACTATTGGTCAAGAAATATAAATCAGAGCTTCTCCTGACATTCATTTGTTCTCAAGTCCTTATCAACCCCTAATTCTGCATCGTCACTAATGGTTAACTCCTATTTCTATATTCTAGATACTCTCATAAATCCCCATATTTCCAGGCACTGAAAGGGAGTGCCATATGTGAACTGAGTCTCAAAATATTTTTGGGTACCATTAAAACCAGGAAGATTTATTTTCTTGTGACTAGTGTCTAGTGGCCACAGACCTTGGCACTTCTTAATGTTTTCTATTTCTTCATGCTCATTGCAGTACTCTTTAAGATGGCGAAACCTGAGGATGAAACCAAAATGTATCAGTAATGTATGATATGAAATTTCCAGGCCCAAATCACTTAACTATGTTAGTTTTCATTTTCATATCCTGAAATAGAGGATAAAATAATTATTTAGGGTAGGATGATGTATACTAAAACTGTAGATTCAGACATGAGTCCTTAAGTAGGCATCATTTATTAACTACTGCTTCATTAATCATTTCTCCAGGGTCATGAAGTAAATGAATGACTGAATAAAGATTGAACTGTGTCCTGTAAACCGAGAAGTGCAGCAAATTCCAAAAGAAGAGAGCTGAATTCTAGCAAAAACGGCAGCTGTTGGGAAATATGAGCATTGGAATCAAGACATGACTGGTTGATTCCTTCATGAGGGTGGAGAGGAATGGTTTCTCCTGACCAAGTCTTACCACATTTTTATCTTGGATTTTCTGAGAGATGGAAGGGAGAAATTCCGGGATAGAAGGAGGCAGGTGGAGATGTAGGGAGGGAGGAGAAAGGACATTCTAGAACACTAGCATACTCTTAGAAGAGAGATAAATAGTATGCTAGTTCATAGGTCCACTGACTTCAAGACAAATTAAATGTATGCATAATTTTTAGAGGGTCATATTTTCTCCCGGATATTTCTGGTTTTATGACTTGTAGGTGAACACAGGTCATATTACTTACCTAAGTAAATAAGTCTATGGGGTTGCTAGTTAATAATGCCAAAGGCTCATGCCTAATCTTTAAAGAATTAAAGTCACTTATAGAACTAAAGTGACGTGAAACAGAAGATGTCATTCATTGGTAATGTATTTAGTATACAAAAGGCCATTTTCTTTTAAAGTAAGATTATGTAACATCAGGTAAAATGACTTCTGTTATAATACACATTAACTTCTCTCATAAAATAGCTAAGAGAATACTTACTATTTGTGGTCTTGAGTTCTCATTCCTACTTACTGTGAATAGATATTTTTACTGTCATAAGAAAAAATGCTTACTTTATGTTTATCATTGACTTTTTAATGCCAAACTTTGGTGAGGGCTTTGGTACAGTTTGATTTACTTTTTGTAGAGAAGAAAGTAGTACAAACTTTCTGTGAATATTTTTCAGTGAGTACTTTTCATAAAGTAAGAATTTAATAAACATCTGGCATATAAATGAATGAAGGAATGAATGGGTGAACAGATAAATTTATAAACAAATAAAACAAGTCTGTAGTGTTAAAAAAAAAGAAAGAAAGAAAAGAAAAGGGAAATTCAATAAATCTACCTTAAAATGTTGAACATTGCAACTCCTGCTTTTTCCTGCTTGTCCCTCATTCTCACTAGTGTAGTTTCATGTTCCAGCCTTCTTGGGTCAGTCAGCAGTATTGTGAGCCTTATGAGAGCTTTTAGGGGATTCAGAGGCAAGCCTTGCACTTGTGGCTATAGCACTTACTAAGGCAACACCTGGGCAGGAAAGCAGATGGAGGTTAAGGTTCTCTGAGAGCATGACTGTGACTCCAGGCCTCAGAAACGGAAGCCTAGGACCAAGAGCAACGAACTGAATGGAACTCCCATATAATCCCAGCTGATCCAGCATTCATTCCTCCTATGAAACCAGGTTTCTGCCTATAGTTAGTCAGCCTGAAACAGCTTTTGAGTATAGGAAGAGAGACTAGATTAAAGCAACTAGTGAGGTTAACATTTACCCCTGGTAGTCTCAGTTCTGCTGCAAAGCCATGTTGCTCACAGCCAAATGTGGAGGTTTTTTTTGTTTGTTTTTTTGTTTTTTCTTCCCCAGGAGAAAAGTAAATTATGATATATTTTTCTTCACCGTATTTTATGACCAAAAACAGCTTCTCTTTGAAACATCTCCTGTTTCAGGTAACAATGAAGAGATAAAATGCTAGCATACTTCTTAATGGTGATTTCCTTTTAAGTGTAGTAAATGGCATGGACACAATCCAGCTTACTGTCAAGCTGACCCGTCTTCTTTGGAAATTATTTTTACTGAAGTGTAGAATATTACAATATGTTATTAACATGAATATGAGAACTTAGCCAGGTTGCCCTCTCGCAATAATTTTCTATTGGCATACTTACAGCATTCTCTGCTCTTTACCACTTGGCTTCTTTTATTATTTGGAGTTAGTGACAAATTCCATTTTCTTTATCATAGATTCACAGAAGCACATTTCCAGAACAATATTTTCTGCTCACCTTATATAATTGTTCAGTTAAGTCACACTAATTGACAAATTATAAGGACACAGTTAAGTTATACTTTTGTCCTGGATGAACAAATACTAGTGCCAAGTAGTTTGAAATCTGAGGGGTTATAAAAGAAATGTGCCTTGGGCCGGTGAGATAGCTCAGCGGCGTAAGCGCCTGCCTTGCAAGCGCGAGGGCCCGAGTTCGACTCCCGGATCCCACATACGGAAAAGGGGCCGGTGATATCGCTCAGTGGCACGGGTGCCTGTTGGCGCGCGAGGTCCTGAGGTCGACCCCCCGGTACCCACAAAAAAAAAAAAAAAAAAAAAAAAGAAATGTGCCTGCTGTGACTGGGTATATTTTGTTCCTGAAATATTTAACTGTTGGTATTTTAGTCCGCAGTGTAACTGTAATGAGTGGTGATGATGGGAACTTTAAGAAGTTGAGCTCAGTGAAATATTATTAAATCATGGGAGCGCCACTCTCATAAATGGCTTAATATTTTTCTCAAGAAACTGGGTTAGGGCTGGTGAGATAGCTCAGCAGCATAAGCACCTGCCTGACAAGCGCAAGGTCCTGAGTTTGACCCCCGGTACCCACAAAAAAAAAAAAAAAAACTGTTTTCCTACAAGGTGAATGGGATAAGGTGGCTGGTGGTTTCTAACCATGCTACATGTTTATAGAATACTTATACCAAAACAAAGGGCATCGGTATGCAGTCAGCCCTCACTTCATGGGTTAGATTTTAGATTTAATTTTCAAGTGGTTCAGGATCCAATGAACTTATCTACAAGAATAAACTTCTGAAAAGAATGTGGACATTTAAAAATGACAATAAAGGGGCCGGCAAGATGGCTCAGCGGTGTAAGCGCCTGTCTGGCAAGCGCGAGGTCCTGAGTTCTACTCCCAGTACCCACATACGAAAAAAGGGCTGGTGATATTGCTCAGTGGCACAGGTGCCTGCTGGTAGGCGCGCAAGGTCCTGAGTTCAACCCCCAGTACACACACACACAAAAAAAAGAAATGGGGTTAGTACTCTGGTCAGTGGATTAGATCTTGCAGGAGCTACATATCATGTGAGTGGTTAGTAATTGTGAGAATGGTTTGTTATTAAGCAAATCAGCCTCTGCCCTCTCTCGCCATGTAAGATCCCTTCTGTACATGCCCACTGACTTTCCAGCATGTAAACCTTACCAGAACCCACGCAGATACCTGCTCCATGCTCTTGAACTTCCTACGTCCAAAACCATTAGCCAAATAGATCTAAAGTGCTTTATAAACTACTACTAGTACTACTAAAGTATGGGTATTTTGTAATAGCAACAGAAAATAGAGAAAGGCAGAGGATTACAAAATGAATTTAAATCAAATCTTTCTAGTTAGTGAACTGATGTGAATAAAATATGCCTTCACGAGGGAAAGTAGTCTGCACATGGTAAAGAACTCTAACTCTCCTACTAGAGCATAAGATAAGTTCTACTGGAAGGCAATTAATTCTTACTACTCTGTTATTTTGTATAATAGATTCCATTCATAATCTCCAAAACAATTCATGATAGATTCTCATGACAAGGGTCTTGATACAATGTGATCCTCTGCATTTTTTTTTTTTTTGTGGGTAGGGGGGCTCGACCTCAGGACCTTGCGCTTGCCAGGCAGGTGCTTATGCCGCTGAGCTATCTCACCAGCCCAGGTCCTCTGTATTTTGGGGAATCATAGTACATCTGGTTTGAAAAATTGTTCTAGGCCTTCATGAAATGCCAATGCCAAGGTGTTTATACCTTCCCAGTCCACTTTTGAATACTTTTAATGATGAAAATCTCATTCCTTCTACCAGATTTAAGCATTTCCTCTCTGTTAGAAATATTTCCCCCTGACACTGAGCCAAAAGTTGTCTACCTATAGTTTTATCTACTATTTTATTCCACTTCTTGGGATCACTGGAAGGAATAGTGTAATTCGCGTGTGACTCTTGAGCTCTCAAAAGAACAAGATGTCATAAGAATGAACCTGACCCTTGAATCTCTCTAGCTTCTATTTTCCTGTGTGAGCAGCTTCTCCCACACGCACTCCCACAGTGATGCCTTCACCAGAGACTAAACCAAGGAAGCCCACGCCAGTCTTAGACTTTAAACCTTCAGGACTTTGAGCTAAGTAAATCTCATTTGTTTACAAAATTAGGCTGTCTCAGGGTTTTCAGTAGAGCAACAGAAAACAAATTAATAAATATATACCCATAAGTAAGATTGCTGGATCATATGGCAGTTCTATTTTTAACTTTTTGATGAAATTCCAAAGCATTTTCCATATGGCTGTACCAATTTACAGTCTCAATTATAATTTTAAAAATAGCATTTTATTCTACTAGGTCATTTAAAAAAATCTATCCATTTACTTAAAAAAATTAAATTTTAAATTCCACTTCTTGTGGAAATATTCCTTTTTAGTAAAAGAATAATCAAGGGAAAGAATAAGAGGAGAGAAAGAGAAGACCAGGAAAAAGAAAGACTAAAATATTATTTTAACTAGAATACATGTAGTAGCAACGTTCAAATAATTTATGATATTCTAAGTCTCTTTTTATCAAGTGTTTGATTAATGCTCAAGATTGTAAGCCATAGAAATTTTACAGTATAATTTTAAAATGGAATATATGAACAAGAGTAAGGAATTGTTTCAGAGACTGATTTATACCTATTTAGAGGACAGTTTGTCTACAAAAGAAGGAGTGGCCACTATATTAGAAGGATGAGAGTGAGGACAGAAATGCTCAAGATGAAGGAGAAGATTGAAACAATCTTGTTAATTGAATATATGTTTCCAGAAGAACACCTGGGGGAAGGAGTTTTAGCCAAGGTTAGTCCACCTAGGGTTTGGGGGCTGCTTAAGGAAGCACATACTGAAGTGGAAAGGAGATGAGTGAGAAACTATGAAAGAGGTAACTCTGGATGAATTAAAAGGAACAAGGAAAGTCATTCAGTTATGATGTATAAAGTTCATGTCAAGTACAAGAGTTTGTACTAGGAGTGGGGCAATAAAGATGAAAAGCACATAATTCTTACTTTTGAGAAACATACAGTTTGGGAGGTGAGGCCAGGATAAATACATAATTTTAGCAATATGCTAGGTATTAAAGTAGAGATTTGCAGGGCACTTTATGGGAACACAGAGAAAAATGTTGCATAATTCTGGCAAGGGGGCATGTAGGTCATAAAGGTCAAGCAAGAACTAAGACATGAAGAAGGGCCTCTGTTATGCAGACAGGAGTAGAGTCAGGGGTAATCCAGGCAAAGGATATAGCTCTAAACAGTACATAAAAAAGGTCTCAAAAGTTGTTTGATATGTCCTGTCTTAGTATCTTTGTGGATAAATGATAGGGCAAGAGGCTGATAAAGTTGATGGAACTTAAAAAATGATGGGTCATAAATGCCAGGTTAAGAAATCCAGACTCTATTCTGCAAGCAGTAGGGAGCTCTGAAGGGGTTTAAGCAGAGAAGTGAGATGATCAAGTTTACTTTTCAGAAAGTTACTCTAGGGCTATTAGGTTCAAGAAAATACAATGGACTTTCCTGAAAGTCTACCGAGTGATCCATGGACACTCAATGGGAGAAATGAAGAACTAGGCTGAGACTAATTGGAGAATGATATCCCAAATTACACTCAGAACTGGCTCCAAAGCAGATAGCCCTATGGGATGCTACCGCCACTGGATGCTGCAGTGACTTGCCAGAATCCTTCAACAACGCTCACCAACATAACGGAATCCACAAAGAGCCTTATTCCATTTACTCACTTCTGAATCCAGGTGCTAAATTGGTAGATTTCATTAATAGAGCCAGGTCTTATGCCCATGACCTTACCATGGAGCAACCAGAAAAGGTAGAGTTCTGGGTTCCACTGTAGGAAGGCAGAATTCATAATATTGGAAATTCTCTAACCATTAGTAAGCATGGCCCTAACGGGTTGGGCTATTTTCATAGATGGCCACCTCAGCTGGCAATAGAATTAATGGTAAGTTGGAAAGAGGCAACTGTGAGAAGATTTCTAAACATTCTTCAATAGTGCAGGTGAGATTGGAACAGTGAGATTGGAAAAAAGAAATCAAAACTAGATGCGTGAACTTTTAGGAGGTGGCATCTACAGAAGACATATTTGACGGGAGATCTTGAGAGAATCGGGGTGATCGGGACTATCTTGAGGAAGAGGTGGAATGCTGATCTCAACTAGAACTAGGGAAAAAGAAGAGTGATAAATGTGGGAATAGGGAAATATATATTTGTGACATTTAAAGGATTTGATTTTAGTGGTATAGAAATTTGCTTTGTGGGTGTTTTCTCTTCTACCAACACATTCCAAGTGAAATGATCATGTATTTGTAAAGCCCTTGGTTGTGTTCAAAGAATTAATATATTCAGTCAAACTCAAAAATGTCTGACTTCTATTCTTTGGAATATATAGTGTTATCATTTTGCAAATTTAGGTAACATAGAGAGAAAAATATTAGAGAACACTTTCAACAAGTCATCATATTTTACTTTTCCTGGCAGTTCTGTGTGGTTAATGGTTGACTCAATAGTTTGTGCCTTACTTACTTAAATGCATGGTTTGTGTTCTTATTTAGTTTCTATATTTCTTTTTGCAGTACTGGGGATTGAAGATAAATCTTTAAAATGAGCTACATTCCCAGCTCTATTTTATTTTATTTTTTTAATTTAATTTAATTTGATTTTGAGACAGTGTCTTGCTATGTTGCTAAATTTCCCCGGCTGTGCCGGAACTTGCTATCCTCCTGCCTCATCCTCCCAGAGTCCTGGCATTACAGATATGTGTCACCATGACCAGGTCCTATGTCATTTCTACAGAGAACATTTTTATCTGTATTGTTTTATAGTGATAACTGCTACAGTGTAAGCAGTCTGGACCTAAAGCTAAAATGACAAAAGCATACACTTCCATTTATTCCATCTCTAACATACATCTTTCCCACTTAGGCAGGCACTATGTGAATTTCTTGGGGATGTCACTGGGAGGAGATACTGGCCCTGATCTGTCCCCAGCAGAAGCCTGGCAACCAGGAAACATGGTCCTTACACATGCAAAGACAGCGTGGATCGGCCGGCTTAGCCTCCCCTTGGCTAGATAGAGACAGAGTGAGGCTCTGGAGCAGTGCACAGGCCTTCCACCATGTCAGCCGTGTCCTCCCAAGGCACACGGGTTCCTGAGGACTTTTGTTTGGTAAAACAAATGTCTTTCTTCTTGATCAGTTGGATTTAGGCAGTGACAATCCTTTCTTTTCTTTATATTCAGGCATAGGGAATGCAGGCATCCATATCCTCTTGAAAGCAGTTGCTCCAGCTGTGAACACAGATCTATCTTAATAGATTTCTTTCATCTAAGTGGCTCTGTCTAGCTATTGTTATATGACCTAAAAAATCTTGTGTTTTATCTTTTGATTTTTGTCATTGTTACAAAAACAAATGACAAACCACAAAGTGCTCCAGGCATCTTTATACTGTCACAAGACATAGATGAGTGATTCTAAATTTATCAGAACAACTTGTTTAGCTGTGTATGATGTACATAATCAAAATAAACAAAAATATTAGCTGTGATGTGATGGAAAGGGGCTCATGCTTCAAGTTATCAATCTAGGGTTCTAATCTTCACTCTGTAGATTGATTTTAAACAGAGAGAATTAAAACAATTAGCACTTTGAATATTATCTAAAGGACAAGATTGTAATGAGGACATAGAGATAGTTGTGGAAATATTGTGTTGAAATCCAAGGGATGCACAAACTGATGTGTCACAGACTCAGTACAGGAACAGAAAGGATATAATATACTCAGGACCTGCATTGACTACAATGTCCTGGATAATCTGACCACCCTGAACCAACACTGTCCTCCTTCCCCCTCTGTTAGCTTCCCATAACTCCCTATGCTTCATTTCCACCAGCCATGCTTTCCATATCAGAGCTTTGTAACACTATTGTCCTTGCAAGCAACTCTCTGCATTCCATTCTCACTTCTGCTATCCTTCAAATTTCAGCCTCAACATCAGTCTTATAGCTATAGCTTCCTATGCACTAGACTAAGTTGGATCTCATCCAAGTAGACCCTCATATCTCTGATACTTACACTTTATAGTGTTTATCAGAATTGTAATTTAACAATCATTCCTACAACTAGTAGTACAATGTTAGAATTTACCTTTATAAATTCTATAAGAGGAAGGGTGACTTTTTTCTTTGGACAGTGCCTGGGATATAGAAACAACTCAATAAGTATCTGTGGAGTGAAAAAATGAATAAACCTACTATTTGCAATAGTAGTTTCATAGTTTTGCTTAAACTGATGCACCTTGTTGGAAAGAGCCTTCTTCCTAGTTCAATTGGGTATTCCTTCTTCATGGAATGAGGCCACTTAGGGCTCCCTTCAACCAGAAATACATACTAGGTCCTATGGTAGATGACTTCTAAATGCCCTCATGGGAACTTAGTTTATGGTATAATGTGAAGTGTCCTCAAAATTCATCTCCTGAGGAATTTATTCCCAATGCAGCAGTGTTCAGAGATAGAGCCTAGAGAGGTAGTTAAATCACAAGGGTGCTAACATCATGGATCATCCATTGATGAGTTTATGGGCTATTAGGAAGTGGAGTCCGGTTGGAGAGAGTAGGTTATATCCCTTCTCTTGGGGTCTTTCTCTTTTACCTTGCTTCCTGAATAGCATAAAGGAAGTAGTTTCCTCCACCGTGTCCTTCTGCCATAATGTTTCTGCCTTGGAGCTAGTTGACCATGGACTGAAACCTCTGAAACTGTGAACAAAATAAACTTTTTTTCCTGGAAGGTGTTTATGTTAGGTACTTTTGTCTCAGCAACAAAAGGTAACTAATATACATATATATTCCTCCACTACAGCAGCCACACAACAGATTTACTTGGGTGTGATAAATAAATAAAACATTGTTAACAAACATGAGAACCATACCAGACCAATTATATCAGATTTTTTTTGTTAAAGTTTAGCATAAAATATCTTTATAAGTCTCTTTCGTGATTATACAATCAAGGCATGATTAAGAACCACTTATGGCCGGTGAGATGGCTCAGCAGCATAAGTGCCTGCCTTGCAAGTGCGAGGGCCCGAGTTCGACTCCCGGAACCCACATACGAAAAAAGGGCCGGTGATATCGCTCAGCGGCACGGGCGCCTGCTGGCGCGTGAGGTCCTGAGGTCGACCCCTGGTACCCACAAAAAAAAAAAAAAGAACCACTTATTACATTACACTATATCTTCATCATCACATAGGTTCGTCTCTGCCAGGAGACTCAGGTTTTTTTTTTTGTTTGTTTTTGTTTTGTTTTGTTTTTTGTGGGTACCGGGGGGTCGACCTCAGGACCTCGCACGCCAACAAGCACCCGTGCAGCTGAGCGATATCACCGGCCCCTTTTTCGTATGTGGGATCCGGGAGTCGAACTCGGGCCCTCACGCTTGCAAGGCAGGCACTTATGCCGCTGAGCCATCTCACCGGCCGAGACTCAGGTTTTTGAAAACAAGGGCTTTTTATGTTCATTGTCTTATCCTCTGGACATAGCACACAACTCGGGATTTTGGTGAATATTCAAAGTGTTTTTCAATGAGTGGCTAGAAGAATATCTGTCATAGGGATAGAAGAAGAACATTTCTACACACTTTTCTTTCAGATACAGGTGACAAAGGAATGCCTTAATAAAAGACTATGACTTCCAACTATTATACCAAGATCTTTTCTATTGAAGCATAAAACTATATAGTGACCTATCATTGAAAAAATTAAAGATGTTTTGTTCCCTCTTGTGTAATACAACATAATTTCAGTCCTGTAGGAATGTTTCCAAAGGTATTTGCTTGAAAGAGTAATTTGATTAAGAGCTATTAGGAAATAAAGCTGACACATAATAAGAGTTTTACAAAAAAGCCAAACATGAGTCAATAGAATAATTGTCTTTTCTTTTTTTCTCTAAATATAGAGCAGCAGAACAAGATAATGTTTAGAGAAAAAAATGAATAAAATGTAGTTTTCCCAAAAATGAATTGCCAACAACTACGCTCCTCTAATCAGTGGAGACTTTTGGACAAAGTCAAATATATTCTTTAATGTGTGGGGCATTCTGTTTGCAATAGTTGGGGTTTTCCAAATTTTAGGTTGAGGTTTTGTAAACCTCTTGAACTCATTTCTACATGAATATATGCTTTTCCATAGGAAGATAAAATATAAACTTCATTGGAACATTTAATGATCTTATCTGCCAAAATAAAAGGTTTAGTACTTGAGAGAGTTTTGTGTACTACTAAATTTTGTGACAGCATTAGCCTGGTGCTGACCAGGAAATCTGCTCAGATCTTTGGACTCAGCTCAAGCTGGCCTGGCCCCTTCAGCTTTGCTGGTGGTCTACAGGTCAGTCACTCAATCATCTGTGAGACTTTCTGCTTTCTTATGTCTTTATCTTACAGCTTTATTCTTAGTATCCTTTCAGTTTAAATCTATTGCATTTAATATAAGAGTCCCCAAATTTTTACCGTCTCAACATTCTCTTTTCTTCTGTATTGGTATTTATTTTCTGACCACTTCTTTAGTATCTTCTTGAAGCATGATTCTTATGTTTCTAATGCTTGCAGAATTTTTCAGGTTATGGTCTAGAAGAGCTCCACAGTTAACAATGGCTTTCAATGGGCAAGTGGAATAAGAGCTTGTAAAAGAAAATGGCATGGGTCCAACAAACAGCAGAAGAATCATCTGGAGAGAATGAGGTGAATTACAAGAGGAGTTGCCCTTTGTAGAGGTGATGAGCGACCTCATGTAAAAATACTTTTGGGGGACATAAAGGTGGAAGTCACACTTCAGTAGGTTAAAGACTGATTGATAAAGAACCAAGAGAGTCAGATCATGGTCATCTCTGAAGGGAAGAGGCAGATGCGGAAGCTTTAGAAGGCTTAGTTACTTGGATAGAAAGACCTTTACGTACTCAAGGGAAGAATGAGATAAGGAGGGATATTTTAAAAGCAAGAGGTACATTAGATGGCATAATTACTCAACATGAGAAAATGGATCTATTTTAAAATCTTTTAATAATTACAGTGGTACCTCAGTTCACGAACTTGATTTCTTTCTGCGATTCTGGTCACAAACTGAGTTGGAAGAAAGCTGAATCAAATTCAATCATTAGGTTCAATGTTGACCTTATGGGGAAATTTGATTTGATTCTCATCCAGTTTGGTTTGCAACCAGAATCATGGAGAGAACTTAGTTTGTGAACTGAGGTATCACTGTATTTAACTGTGTGAATTTACATCCGATAATTCAATACGTATGTACAGTGTGCAGTGATCAGATCAGGGCAGTTAAGTCAACTTTCTATTCAGTAAACTTTCAAGTGAACACTACATGGCTCACTATCCTTTACCTCTAAAGTTCTCAAACAGCATTTCTATTCCCTTTTTGTCACCTTCTACATCCTTATTAACCACTAAGAAGCTAGGCTTTGTCCTCACTACTTTCTTTGCATGTCCCCTTACCTGCAAATGCAGAGGAAGAGAATCCTCATCTTCTGTCACCTCTGTCTCACTCTCTGCTCACTTTCCAGACTCTGGAACCACACCTGAATTTCTGCTTCCTTTGCCCTGTTGAGTCTCTTCTTTGTTTTCCATTGTTCCTTTTTCCAAGTTTGGCTCTTTATATGGTGGATATTCCCAGTGGTATGACTCCGGGTGCAGAGGTGAAGTGTAACACAAATGCATGGAATTAGTATGGTATATTGGAGTAGCAATCAAAGGTCTTTAATTCAAGTTTCTTGTGTCCATGTTCTGGTCCCTGTACTAATGGTCTGTGTGACTCGAGACAGTTCATTTACCTGACTCTCAAAATTGAAGACAGTTTTTAAGTTGAATGTTTATTACAAGAACTCAGTGAAGGTGGTTAGAATATCACCAGTATAACCAATATTACATTTAATGTTATATGACTTAAAACAGTTATATTATTTTTAGTTGTACTACTTTAGTGAAATAACTGTTTATTTTATTACATGCACATATGGAGATGCATTTGTTTGTAAGTTGTGTATCTGCTTTACCCCTTAATCCAGATTTAGAGGATATAGATTTCCAGTGTGGAATATAATGGAAAGAGAATATACTTCATAGTGTTGGATACCTTAGACAACCTGGTATATTACAATGTTGGTTATTATTGTGATTCCTTGGGTGAAAAAGCCTGGTAAAGAAAACTCAATGCCTTTGAGAGAAGACCATCCTTAATTAGACTGGATGGCTAGGGAAAGTCCAAGTCTCCTCGAAAATTTTCCTGAGTGGATAAAGACAAATCGGAGAGCTAGATTTGTTGAACAGACTTTGATTTCAAACAAGGACAGCCTTTAGTTAAACACTGTCAGCAGGCATGACCTAGCACTGGATAAATGGTTCTCATTTTCTTCCTATCATGAAAGGGTCAGGAGCTTCTTGCCAACATAACCTGCCAAAGACTTTGGTTTTTATGTTGACTACACAAAGTTAATCAGGATCGTCTTCTAATCCTCTCCATCTAGCCTCCAATCCTTGGTACTGATACGATTTCTGTCCTTTTAATTTTGCCTTTTTAGAATTTCATGTAAATGAACTCATAAAATAGCCTCTCGTAATGGGCTCCTTAAGCTTAGCATGATGCTTCTGATATTTATCCACAGTGTTGCATACATCAGTATCTCATTCCCTTTTATTACGGAATAGCATTCCATTTATGGGTTTACCATTCACTCAGTAGTCAACTGATGGACATTTGGATTGTTGCCAGTGTTTAGCTTTTCTGTGTGAAACTATTAGGAATATTTGCATGAGTGTTTTGTACACATGTGTTTTTATTTCTTTCGAGTGAATACTTAGGATTATTGAGTCATCTGGAAAGTGCCTGCTAAAAAGCTACCACATTCTTTTCCAGTATGGCTGAATCATTCTGGATTTCTACCAGTAGAATGTGAGCTCCAGTTTTTCCACATCTTCACCATTTTAATTATTCCATGCATGTGCAATGAGTGATGTCCCAATATGGTTTAAATTTGCACTTCTCTATGGAATAGTGATGTTATCTTTCCAATGTACTTCTGAGAAATTTATGTATATTCTTTGATAAAGGTTCTTTAAATCTTTTGTGCATTTAAAATATCAGGATATTTGTCTTGCAACTGTTACTATTGTTGTTAATATTGTTATTATTAAGTTATAAACATTATTTATTCTCAATATAAATCTTTTGTCAGATACGTCTCTTCTTCCAAATTACACTGCATATGATAGTCTTACTGACATTAAAGATACTCATTCATTATTTCAATTTTCTTTCTCTTCTTTCAAATTCCTTATAGGAATGCCTTAAATGAAAATGTGTTCTATGTTGATACTGATGGAATCTCTCCAGTTAAAATCAATGATGAGAAATATAAACAGAAGGCAAGATTGTCATGAAATCTCTGCTCAGAGGAACACTGCCCATTTAAATGTAATTTGATATCTACTGGCTGAGCTCTATAAGCAAGCATCCAACTCTTTCTTATTCCATATATTTTCTTTTCTTTCCTTCCTATTTATGTATTTATTTATTTATTTATTTTTGCAGTACTGGGAGATCAAACCCAGGAGTGCTCTACTCCAGCCCTTCTAAATGTTGAGAGAGGATCTTATTGAGTTGCCCAGGCAGTCCTCCTTGAGTGCTGGGATTACAGACATGCACCACCACGCCTGGCTATTTTCTCCTGCCTTTCCTTAGAGTGTATCATCCTTGCAACCTGAGTTTTCATTGACCTAATATACCTCTACTTTGCTAAGGAAGAAGATAGGTTATAGAAAATGGAGTAATATTCTTTTATTATTGTTTATTACTTATTGAAAGCCATAAACACACTCAAATGCTTTTATTATTGTTTATTATTTGAGGACCAAATGTGTTGATTTGATATAATTTAGCAATTGTAGATTCTGAACATCACCAGGGACCACATCTCATTAAAATTTCAACTTCTATATTGTTCACTAGAAGACTTCACCCACAACAGGTACTCATTAAATATTTCTTCAATCAAATTATAGTAGATATGATTCCAGTATGCCCTTCTTTCCTACAACCCCTAAATATTAATAGCATGGATAATTTTTTCACTTGGCAATTATGTTCATTGGCAGAACTTTGATTTCATGCTTCTAATATCTGGACCACATGAAGCTGAGGCCTCCATAAAGAGAATGTAACTATCTGCTATGTTTTAGCTGGTAACCTGTGGATCCACCTCAGAACCTTCCTGAATATCAAGAAACATATATACAGTTGCCTTACTGAGACTCTTCTGTGAATTTGTCCAAATGAAATCATCCAAACTCATAGTATTTTCACGAGTACACGGTCCCCCTTGGGAACACACAATAATTCATCCACCTATACAAATAACATATAGGTGTTTTCCTTGACATCTTCCTCTTCTCATATAAGAGAACTATGTGCTATTTAAACTTATGCATCTGATTTATTTCACTTAACATTATTGTATTAAGGTGCATTCATTTTTCTACAAATGACTCAAGTTTATCTTTCTGGCAGAGTAGTACTCTTTTGTGTATAAATACAACATTTTCTTTATCCATTCTTTTGTTGATGGGCATATAGGCTGTTTCCAAGATCTAACTATTATAAATTGTGCTGCTATAAGCATGGGTTTCACTGTAATATGATGTTTTTCACTCTTTGGGGAAGATACCTAGAAGAGGAAGAGATAGGCCAAATGGAATTTCTAGTTTTAGTTTGAGAAATCTCCATACTTATTTCCATAGTGGTTGCACTAGTTTACATTTCCACTAACAATGCAGAACAATGTACAATTCCCACAGCCTCATCAGCATATTTTATTTGATTCCTTGATGACAATTATTCTTTCTGGGCTAAGATGGAATCTCAGTATTGTTTTAATTTGCATCTCTCTAACGGCCAGTGATGCAGAATATTTTTTCATGTAATCATTTGACATTTGTACTTCTAAGAAGTGTGTCATTTCAATTGCTCATTTTTCGTTGGATCTTTATTTGGGGGGTGTCTAATTTTTTTTAGTTCTTTATATAGTCTAGATGTTAGTCCCCTGTCTGAGAAATAACTGGCAAAATGTTTTTTTCCTGTTCTGTAGGTTGTCTCTTCACTGTGTTGGTTTTTTCCTTTGCGGTGCAGAAGAATTTTAATTTGTTACGATCTCATTTGTTGATTCTTTGTACTATTTCTTGTGCCATTGGTGATCAGTTCAGAAAGTCCTTGCCTATGCCACTGTCTTCAAAGAATTTTACCTATTTTATCAACCAGCAGATTAAGCATTTCTGCCTTAACTTTCAGACCTCTGATCCATTTGATTTCAGTTTACTACATTGTGAGATACATGGGTCTGAACTCAATCTTCTGCATGTGGATAGCCTTTCCTCCCAGCACCACTTATTAAAGAGGCTAACTTCCCTTCAGTGTATGTTTTTGTTCCTTTTGTCAAAGATCAAATAGCTGAATGTGTCTGGAGATCGATGGAATGCAATAAAAGGAGCAGAAACAACCCCACCTTTTTGCAAAGCAATCTGCTGCTGTCCCCTCTCCCTCTTACCTTGCTTTCCCTTGCCCTTAATGTTAAGACACAGCTGCCTACAAGACTTTGCTAGGTCTTTCCACAATTCCTTTCCCAGCCTCCACATGCATCGTAGTCCTTGTTACTTCCTGTGCTTTAATGGGTATGGTCTTTCTTTAGTTCTTATAGTCACCTTGCTTTCACCCTGAGTACAACATTTATGTGTGTCTTTTGCTTTGCCTGCAATGATAATGATATCCCCTCCCTTTTATATCTAGTTATTTCCTATTCTGCAATCTCAGTTCATTTCCTTATTATCTGTCTTTTACTCATGACTACAACTTACAAGTAATTTTCATTTTTTCTTAATAGCTATCATAAATCATGTGTACAAAAATTAGATATTAAGTCAGAAAATAAAGAAATTTCAACCTTGAGCTGCCATTCCATTTAGAATGTATCTTTATTGAAAGAACTTTGCTTTCACCACCTTCTCCCAATCCTGGTAGATTCTAGCAACCCCAGCTCAAGTCACCCCCACCTGGACTGCAGAATGTAAGGAGGGATCCTGTTTCTCTCTATAATCCCCACAATGCTTATTGTGATGTCTTAGATGTAGCAGGTACTAGGAACACCACTGTGAATGAACATAGGGAGGGTGTAAATGAATGAACTACCCTGGTTAATATTACCCCATTACTCTGACTCTTGTATTCTTCAGACTCTTGGTCACCTCATTTTATATGTAGTATGATCCGAAGTTCTTGAACAATACCTCCTGTCACACATCCTACTCAGCTTCCCACTCCACACTGATTTATGCAGATTCACAGCACACCACTCCAGCCTTTACACCCCTCTAAAGCACATACTTTTTGCTCTGCACATATTTTCCACTGCTTCTCATAGGTACCATGCTCTCTCCTGTCTCCAGTGTATGCATATATTTTTTCTCCTGTTCCCACTTCCTGTTTGTCTGTTGGAATCTATGTACATTTTAAAGACAGATTTCATGTGCTGCATTCTGCTATAGTTTTAGGTAATACTTATATATATTTTGGTAATATATGAAGTGGTTTAGAGTCAAACAACCTTACATTAAAGTGTAGATTCTTCCTTTGCTAGTTGTGTGACTAGGTTGAATTTCATAACTACTTTAAGACTCAGTATCTTCCTTTATAAAACAGGGATCATAAGGGCATACTGTTTTCTCTTTGTAATTAGGAATAATAAGAGTTATTATGAGGATTAAACCAGAGAAAGCACACAAAGTGATTTGCACAATACTTGGCATATGGTGAGCACTTAGCGGTCAATAAATGTGAGCCATTGTTGCTATAATAGTAATTGATAATAATAATTTTAAAACTTTTGGCTACTTAGCACACACAGATTTCAGCTTTCTCTAAATTGTTATTATTCTGAAAGCCAGTACCGCCCAGGTTGGTCTTGATCATTCGCTTACTATTCTATATGTTCAGGTTTTGCCTCTTCAGTTCACCTGTAGGCTCCTACAGGGTTGCTAACACAAAGCCAGCTGCATAGTAGGATGCTGTATGAACTTGCAGACTGGTTCATCTGTTTTGCCTCCAGGCTGCTGAAACGAAACCTAATAATGTCACCAAAGGAAACAATTCGGATCTGGAGTGGACCCTTTCTGAATCCTCTGAAATCTAATTAAGGAAGCAAGTTTGCACTGTAGCATCAAGCAAAATGGAAGAGGGAACAATTAATGGTCTTATGGGAATCAGAATGGAAGCCATTCCATATATCAAATGTCTTGGACACGGGCTCCACAGCATCAAGTTCTGTCTATAAATGCAATATCTCTTCTGCTTTTGCAAACGTTCATTTGTCTCCAGACTGAAACTTTCTTTTCTGAAGCCACAAATTTGTTTGCTGTCAGCACTTGCGATATGACACTCTTATCATTTAGACAACAATAATTAAGAACGTGACAGAGGGTGATCATAAACATCAAGAAACAATGAGTATAAATGAACAAAAGTCACCCCATTCGTTTGCAAACCTAATTATAGATGCTCCCACTGTTTACCTTTTAGTATATATAACTGAACATGTTTAAAACTTGGCTTTAGAAGAATGAATGTGTTACTCAAAGCATTTTTAGGAGAGTGAATAATAGTAGCATAAAAGAAGGAAGCAAGCTAGGCAAAAGGTCTTATGAAAACGTGGGAAGGCTTTACTTTCCTTTTCAAGGTACTTGTTTAGATTCTCCTTTCCCAATCACTGCTATCACTCCATTGACTATCTTCTCCCTGTTCTGCTGCCCTGTCCTGCTAGATTCACTTTTGTGTTCTACATGTCTTCAAAAGCTGATTTGTTTTTCCTTTTTACCTTTCCAACTTACGGCATCTCCAAATCCCATGCTGTATTAGTCAGGCTTACCCAGAGAAACAAACAAAAAATCATCATGAACCACTTCTGTCAACTGATTGCAGGTTGCTTCCCTTGAGACCACATGTAGAGACTGGGAGAGGAAGTAGTGTAGCAAGAACCATGCGGACCTTCAGGCCTCTTCATTAATTCGAATACTAATCTCTTTTGGAAACACCTTCACAGACACACCCAGAGACAGCTGTACCAGCCACCATAGCCCTACCGAGTTGATACAGAAAGTTAACCATCGTACATACCAGTTCAACACCGATACCAACACGTATAACAACTATTGGTAACATTTGTTGAATCGTCTCTTACTAAGTACTTACCATGTGTCTCATACTGTGTTAAGTGCTTAGACACATAACCTATTTAATCCCCCCATATTACTATGAAGTCACTACCCTTTCTTCCTCTGTATGGAATGAAGTTCTCATCCCTCTTCCACATCCATCCTTCCCTGTTACTGCTAAATGCCTGATTCTACCACGGCAAGCAGTTTCATTGGCAGCACCTTGAATCTGATGTTTCCCTACCTTGCGCCATCATTAACTCCATAGCTAGGTTTTTCTTAATATTCATTCATATTCTGTGAGTCTGCTTTTCAACTCTCATCATTTAGTCATTTCTTCTTTTTTGATTTATTTACTCACTTTGGATGCCATGTTACTCCTTGGTTGTCTCCTCCAAAGCTGTTCTCATCACTGTCTAACACTGCCTACTCCTGACATTGTGGCATTCCAACCTCTAATAATCAATTGCCAGACTTGTCTGCTCCTGTATTCGAGCCTTTAGTGTTGTTGTAAGATTATGTGTCAGCTAGGAAAGTCTGAATCCCTATACAGAACAATACATACATGTCCCTCCCTTTCTTTTTAAAGCCTATATAATGGCGATAATAAAAAAACATTTACTCTGTAAGGATGTTATGAAAATTAAATGGCTAAATACATGTAAATTTCTCAGTATATCATCTAGCATGCAGTCATCAACAAACAAAAATTACCCGCTAAAATTACTGCTGTTATTACTAAAAGGTCAGTAGTGATCACTCAATAAACACAACTCGTTTGGAATGTAAATGATCTACATTTCTCACATCAAGACTGCTTCATGAGAGTCACGATGACTCATGACTTAATACAATCTTTCATCCAAACTGGGACACTTGAAAAGTAAAGGGCAATACTTTAATAGTTACGCAGCACAGCAGAAGTTCTCTGTGTTTTCTCACTTAAAACCAGATTGTATGTGTGAGCACCACACACTCGGAAATACCTTTGGAGATTCAGTTTCCATCAGTTCAATTGAATATCTCTGTGCACCTCCTTTTCCAAATCGGCTTTAAAGATATAGTTAACAACTAGTCAGAACGTAACATGCCTATAATTTTATTATCCAGTATAAATTAGTATGCCAAATTATTAATTCTAAGATCAGCAACTGTTGACATTAATTTCCTCATTGGTGTTCCCATAATGTGTTCTTGCATATTTATTCCCAAGTGAAAGTGTTGCCCAAATCGTGTGGAAAATGCAAAAGTGAGTTCCCCAGCCAGTATTGGAAGGTCAGAATCTCTATCCTTATTAATATACACTGTTATCCAGAAGCATTCATGTATGTGTATCTTATCTTTCCATGCCTTTGGTATACTTTTTGTCTTTCTTGTCTTTCTTTATAGATGAAATGTCTTTTTGATAGTAAACGCCAGGTTCTGAAAAAGAGGGTATAGATATATACTCCCAGTTAAAGCAAAAACACAGGATAGGTTTGCATTCAACGGGGACTTACTCGTTCTTTCTTTATAACCTGTCTTTCTCCCACCCCTCCCCTTTCTTTAACCTAAAAACACAGTTTGAGGGCTTAATAAATATTTGTTAATAGATACTACTAAGCTGGGATTGGAAAAATTTGTTATGAACATTAAAAAAAATATAATCAACTCATTCTACTTTGTTTTCCATAGAATCATTTTCATTCCTGTCACACTGAGTGACTGGAGCAATGAATTCTGTGAGTCCCCATGCACTACTTTCCTAAAGGGGTATTCACTTATAATGCCAAAAGCAAAATGAAAACATATTATTTTTCTCTTAAAATGGCCTATTACAGAGTGTGCCAAAAGGCCATTTTGTTCTAACTAGTAATTTATAAATTTTGAAAAATGCTTTCCCTCTCTCCACACCTTCATTCTGTCCTGACTACAACTCTGCCACCATCAAAACAACAAAAACGAGAGAAAAAAGGCAGCAGCCTCTGCCTGAGCACCTGAACCTTATCCTTGCCATCTCTGCAAAAACATGGAGAGAAACACAGTGTTCCTCCCCACAGCCAGGACTGTTCTGAGAGCTGGTAGAGCTTCCTATGGAGGAAAAAAAAATTCTGGCTGACTTGTGTTTTCTTACTAACTCCTTGCAGAAATAGGTCCAGCTTTCTACTATTACTGTTAAGGTTTGCCATTAAAGGCAAAATACAGTTTTCATGATTTTGTACTCGTAGCAAAATAGGTCCAGCTTTCTACTATTACTGTTAAGGTTTGCCATTAAAGGCAAAATACAGTTTTCATGATTTTGTACTCGTAGCAAAACATTTTTTCCATGTTGGTGTAAATAAATCTACTGATCTCATGGATGGAAAGTCATTGCTGCAGTTTGAGAATGTGCACTGAAAACTTAATCCCCAATTCAATAACGTTGGGAGGTGGGGCCTAATGAAAGATGTTTAGGTCATTAGGACTCTGTCTTTGTGATTGCATTAATGTCAATTATAAAAAGAGCACACAGATATGAGCTCCATTTCTTACATTCACACTTGAGCCTTAACTCTCTTGCCTTAGCTCTCCTGCCTTTCTACCTTCCATGGATGACACACAGCAAGAAGGCCCTCAACAAATGTGACCTCTCAATCCTACACTTCCAAGCTCCCTAATCATGAGACAATGATTTTTTTATACAAATTACCCAATTTCTCTGGCATTCTGGCATTCAAAACAGACTAACACAGTCATATTCTTGGAGTGGTTTTTACTAGAGTACAGTTGAAATTCTCTTCCTTCAACAGCCTTTTTTTGGGTTTCCTTTGTGGCCAACTGCAGAGCTTCCAATCATAATGACCAGATTTCAGGCCACTCTACCCAAACAACACATCCTGTTAGGTATACACTTCTAACAGACTATACTCACAATAAAATGTCAGCACTTCAACACCTCAAATCCAGGCAAATAATATTGATACCAACTCACAAACCCAGGAAAAATATATTCAAATAAACAACCCACATTTCCTAACTACCTGTATTAAATATAATACCAAAGCATCCATTGTGACATTATTGTACATTCAGATTTAGAAATCTATCCTAAACCTACTGCAATATTCCAGTATGAAACCAACATTTCTAGAACCTAGTCAGACTTCATCTTGACAAGGCCTTTTTTTTTTTTTAATTTCTCACCTGTGGGATGCATTTATTGCTTCTACCCTATAGAAAATCACAAGTGAGATTCATCGATGCTCGGTCCTTTAGTCTGACGTCCCTTCCTGAGAATGCATCAGCCAGAAAAATTAGTTCCCTGAAGGGCTTGTTTGATTTGACACTCTTGCTCCTTTTTCAGGTTTTCCTTTTTGTTTTGCTTTTCAAACCTTACCAAAAGTTACATTTAAAATTAAAAGTCACCAAATCTCTATGAGCATATATTTTCTATAGTGTATATTTTGAGATAACATTTATCAAGGAAAAAGGCCACTTGAGTCCCAGTGCAAGGTCTGTGTATAATTATGAAGTGAGCTAAGTTTATCTCTTGCATGCTCCTCCTTGTGTCTGCAGCCCTTCAAATTCTGTGGCTGTCACAAATCTTGACTCTAAATCTAGCTGATCAAGCTTCCTTTCCACAATGTTGAGTGCAGGTCTGCAGTTCCCCACTCACCAGCCTGGTTTTTATAGCTCTGTCCTATTCCCTCATTTGTTCATTTATCCATTCTACAAATATTTATTGAGCACCTACTATGCTAGACGTTTTGGGGTACAAAAGTCAACAGATGAACATGTTTCTACCTTAGTTGAATTGCATTTAATATTGGTGAAATACAGAAAGCAAGTAAATGAAATAATTCTAAAATGTGGTAATACTCTTGAGAAATATACAAGGAGTTGAGAGAAAAAACGATGGAAAGAAAACCATTTTGAGGTAGTCAGTAAGCCTTTCTGAAATCTAAAGCATGGGAATGGGTCAGCCATGAAAAATGAGGCCAGCCAGTCCTAAACTATTAATTTTAGTGAACATTTTTGCTCTAAGGTTATTTCAGAGCATTGACTATGCAGTGAAAAAAGGATCTTAGTAGATTTTGGGGTTCAGATCTTGGCTCTGACACTGTATTTCTTTTAAATTTTAGATAATAATACCTTTCCAGAGGTTTGCAGTAAGAATTAAATGAGATAATGAATATATAGCACACTGACCTGCATTACTTAACTATTACTGCGTAAGAAACCAGACAGAAACACGTCTATACAGGCTGACTGAAGACTGACTGCCCTGACTAGATTTCAGTGTTACATGAGCTCTGTCTTTTTCACCTTTGTCATTCTGGGGCTCACATGGAAGGGCAGTAGCTTTTTCAAGGCAGTATGGGGTGTTTGTCAGCTTCTTGTTACTCTAACACATAACTGAGATAATCAACCTATAAAGAAGATTCCCGTATATGATCAGTTAGTCTTGTTGTCTTTAAGCTTGTGAGGTAGCACATCATGGTGGGAGCCCATGGTAGGACAAATTTGCTCATTTCGTGACAGGAAGTGAAAGAAAGGGGCCAGGGTCCTACAGTCCCCTGACTGGGAATGCCCTCAGTGCCCCAAGTACCACACATTAGATACCATTTCTTAAAGTTCTCACCACCTCCTAATAGCACCAAGCTGAAAACCAATCCTTTAACACATGGACCTTCAGGGGACACTTTAGATCCAAACTTCTGGCCACATGTAAATATTTTTGAACAGCAATTTAACCTATCTCAATTACTGTAGTTGATAATAACATATTACTTTACTAAGGTATTTTACATTTTCATAAGATTGTTATCAACACGTAGGCATGAATAAATGGCATTTATAGCAAATGATTACACTGCAGTAAGAAATCATTTTGCCTTATTCATTAACTGACTACAATCTTCTTATCTATTTATTTTGTACATTCTGGAAAGTAGTACTTTATTTGGTTTCTACTAGAAGGTCATACTTGTATTTTCCTTGTAAAATTATTATCTTTCAATGACTGACATTGAAAATTATTACACAGATTGTTCCTAGGAGAGATTTGGTATTCTTCAGAAGTGACCTGTAAGCATAGACTAACAGAAGCAGGGTACTGGAGTAACAGAATCAATTTATTTGTCTTTATGAAACTAATGAAGAGCTGATCAGGAGGCTTGTGCATAATCTGTATTCTACTGAACCTTGATCCAACCACTCTGACTCATTTTACAGAAGAGGAAATAAAAAATGGAAAGCCATACACATAGGTAATAACCATTAGGAGCTGGAACACTCTCCTACTCTCTACAGGGGGTGAGGATACCAAAATACATTATGGCTTAATTCCTGATGAAATCAATTGAGCCAAATTACCTTATATTGGTGCCATGACAGCTTAATGAGAAAGGCATCTTGCACGCCAAAATCTGAGCATGAGACCAGCTTTCTGCGGCTCTCTTCACAGGCTTACCAGAGCTTCAGAGTCACAGAGCAAGCTGAAAGGTTGTCTGGAGACTAAATAATTACCCTTCCCATACTGTGATTGCTTTTGCAAAAGAGCAAATAGGACCTAGGATGAACAATATTGCCCAAGATCGTATCTGAGTTTTCATTTACAGGCCTTTGAGGACCTGTTTATCCCAGGGATGGAAATTAACTTGATTTTATAAGGCACTGAGCTGGAATCATTTTATGTTTGATCTCAGTGAAGACTGTTAATTTTCATTATTCCTCAACCGCAAGAGAAGGGAAAAATCAGCATCACTGGTGCTTAAATTCTAATTATGCTCAAGGAAATAATTTGCCTGCTTAAAAATCTACCTGTCTGCATATCTCCTTCACACCCTCTTCCACACTAGTCCCGTTCCAGAGGTGTCCTAAAATTATAAAGCAACAATGGTTCTTTTATACTGAGACAAAGATAAAACCAAAAAGGATACCTTTAGAATATATGAGTCTTTAATAACTGTTTTCTGAGAGGACTAATATGCAGTTTCTGTTTTCATGCATTGACATATTGTTTCTTTATCCTTCCAGACCAGAAAATACACACTTGAGTCACGTTAACCTGGAAACTGTACTTACTAAGATTAAAACAATTGTATGACTACAATTAATAGTATGTGTATGTGTGTGTGTGGTACAGGTATGTGCGCATTTTGCACAGAGGTGGTTAGAATTGTAGAGGCCAACTGGGAATAAGGTGACACAAATTACCTGTTACCAACTGAAGAAGAGGCTGGGGAGCCATCTCAGGGAGTCTCTTTTTTCCTCAGGACATTCTGAAGGCCCTGTGTGAGAAGTCTGGGAAATTCCTCGAAGCATAATGAAATAGATATGTAATAGGAAGATACTGTGAATGGAACTAATGTTTGTTCTGACCTTATATAGACATTGTATGGGACTGAAAGGGATTTAAAAGAACTCTTGGAGAGAGAGGCTTCTATACAGAAGGCAGCAAGCAGGGCAAAATACCCAGGTTTGAGGCCTCGCCTGCCCTGTTGAAGCTGTTAAACCACAAGATTGTCGCAACAAACACTTCTCATGCTTGTTGCATGCATTAAATGAAACAATATATTAATGTGTGAAATAAGATTTTGTAATTTATCCCAAACTGATTCATCAGTTAAATACTGTGGGCTCTACCTTCAAATGGTATCCAGAATCTCGTGTTTCGTAACCTTCATGCTGGTCCAAGCCACCTCTGACTGGGTTCTTGTGATTACCTCCTAATAGCTCCCTGTTTCCATCCTTGTCCCCACCTCTAACTTACTTCAGTCTCTTTTCAGAGGAACTGGAGAGAGCTTTTAAAACACCAGGCAGACCATGCCATTCTTATAAAAACCTCCACTGCCTTCCCATTTTCATCTGGAGTAAAAGCTGAAATCTTTAAATTGATTTAATGATCCTATGTGTTCTCTCCATCTCCCATCCCGTTTCTCTGACCTCTTCTCTTCGGTTCATCAAACAGTCTGCATGTGTTTCTGCTTTGGAGACCGCACTTGCTATTCCTTCTGCCTGGAATTCTCCTCCTGTAGATACTTCATTGCTCTATCCCTCTTAACGGTAAAGCTTCTACGGATCTTTTTATCTAGGAGCCAGGAACTCATTATAGTTAAGTAATACATTTCTTAAATATCCATTCTGATGTTACTCTGTCTGTTCAGATGTTCATAATGAAAAAGACTTTGTGTTAGGAATTCCTAGCATACATCACTCATTTTGCATCTATATGTTTATTTGGTTCTATTTTTTTGATATTATCCTTTACTGCTCTTCCATACCTTATTGTTATAATCTCAGACAGTCCTCATACAAAGGACTATGGTTTCTGTTGTGTGCCCTACCTGATGGTCTCAGCCATTACCCTAGCCCCATCCTACCTGATTGTATTGATATATGCAGTTTTCTACAGACTAATCTGTTATTTTTATGGAACAAATGATGGTGAATCAGGCAGGAGAGATGCAGTGTATTTAAAATAATAATAATAGTAATAAATTCCACAGTCCTATGTCCTCCATGCTGATTCATTTTTCTTTATTGCAGTTGTCACCATCTGATACATTGTATATTCATTAGTTTACTTATTGTTTATCTCCCTTAGAATATAAGCCAGGAAAGGAATACTGCTTTGTGTACTACTGTAATTTAGTCCATAGTAGTCATTTAATAAATATTTAGTTAAAATATTTTAAGTGGATATATACATATAACTTATGAATGGAATTTTTCAGGAAATCTTAACCATAGTAAGTAGATTTTATAAGGCTTTTTATGTACACATCCTACACCTTTAAAGTATCTGTCCTCTCCTGTTTCATCTTTTCTTTGATATTATTCTAGACATAAACCTTGAAGGGAACATGAGCGCACATACACACATCAACACTCTCAGGAAGAAAGAATAAGATTATCACAAGACTCCAAAAGCACAGCAGGTATTGTGTCAGCATTTTCCATGCATATTTTCATGACCTCATTAGTAAAAGAGTGAATAACTGTCTTAGTTTCATATTATTAAAATAAAATACCTGTGGTAAGATACTTTATAAAGAAAAGAGGTTTAATTTTGGTTCATGGTTGTGGAGGTGCAAGGTTGAGGGGCATCACTGGTGATGACCTGCTTGATGTGGGAATCTAGAAGCAGAGCAGACCATCACACGGGAAGAGAGGGAGCACGTGTGTCTAAGTGTGTCTCTCCCTCTGCTTATGAAGTCACCAGGATTCAGTCACAAGCGCTGTACCCTGACGACCTCATGTCATCCTAATCACTTCCTAAAGGTTACCCCTGCAAACACCATAGTGATTCAGATTAGATTTCCATCCCCTAAAATCATTAACCTATAATTCTGGGGACTAAATTCCTGCCTGAGTTCAGGCAGACAAAACATATTCAAACCATACCAATAACTCTCCCAAAGGCGATACGAAGAACAGATCTGAACGCGGCAGCATGGCCTTCCTGTGCTGTTTATTGTCTACCGTTTACCACTGCAGTCTTCCCGCGGGTACAGCAACAGCCCACTGCATTTGTTTTCACGCTGTTTCTCACATGTCACTGCGCTGGCTCAGATGGAGTTAAAGAACTATTAGCAGCTTGGACTTCTCTGTAAACGTGTCTTGTTCTGCTGGGTTTGTGTGAAACCAGAAGGTTTAACCAGGTAACGTAAAATTATTAAGTTGGAATTCAGTAAAACCGTGCTCAAAATATAGTTTACCTAATTCGTTCTTGGACTAAGGTTTTTATACGTCAGCCATCCTGTAATAGAAAGAAAAATAGGAGTTTTCTATGGATTGAAGACAAGATCAAGAAGGCAACTGTCTTAGAAAAGTAACAGAGCTCTTCAATCAGAAATGTGAGTAATTACTGTCATAGTAATTACCATGACAGAAAATGAAAAGGGGGAAGAAGGAAGAGTCTAGAGAAGTTTCAAGGAAATATAACCCGTGAAATCTGAGCTAGGGGCTGAACAAGAGGACTGCGAAGGAACGAGAAATATCTCAGAGGTTAGGAGGTGTCTTCTTATATGGGTGTGTGGGTGGCTGGATGGTGCCTTTAGTTGAGCTGAAGCAGATCTTGTTCAGTGAGTTCAGTTAAACTAATGTCAAGTACTTATCTAAAGGCTCATCATCCAGTTATAAATTCATCAGCTTGAACAACCATCCTGAAGTTTTGATTTTATTCAAATGCATATTATTAAAGTATTTTTCAAATCTTAGCTGACATGTACATATCCCTTGTCTACTCTTCTCTCTTACCTGACATTCTTATAAATAGAAATAGTTAAAGTATAACAATATCACATAATAAAATGTAATATAAAACATGATAACTTCTAATAAAAATAATAACAGCTAACTAGTATTGAGCACCTACCATGTGCCAGGGGCATTGTTATTTTTAACTTCACAAGAAATGTATGAATTAGCACAGAAGTCTGGCTTTAAATAGTTAAGCAATTTGTGAAACTCACATACATGTGGCTTAGTCACTTGTATGTGATTTAAGCTTATGTTACTTGAATCTAGAACCTAAGCTCCTGTCTTGCCTTTGGATTTTCTTTCTTTGTAAGTCTCCTCAAATCATTCGTTAAATTGTTAGAGACATTTCAAGACTTATAACTATTTTTCATGTAGTTTCCACTAATAGACTTGCTTTAATATGTGTGCAGACAGAACATTATTTTTAAATACATGAAAACCAAATGTGGTCTTTTAATTCATTCAAAGGAATTAGAAATTTAGATGAGCAGCTTGATACAATATGAATATTTCTTTTTTATCTTTCCTTTCTAAATTGTGTTTACATTTTCCTTATCATTTCTTGTGATTGAAATTTTCACACTTAAAAATTTGCCTTGATACACATAATTAAATTCAGAATTATTCAAGCTTAAATAGCTAAATCTTGGTGACACTAAATTTAATGCATGAACTGCAGAGATAGACTAAGGTGGCATATAATTTTTGAATATCAGTACTGATATTCACTCTCTGCTGCTTAAGCCCACCATGCTAATTTGATGGATTTAAAAGGAAAAGCTTTTTGATTTGGAAAGACACAGCAGAAAATTGACGGGCATGAATCTGGCATTTAGTCACTCAAGTGACTATGATAATGATCATATCATTAGGCAAAATAATAATGTGACACTTTCATATAATGGAGGAACACTTCTGTGCCAGAGAATTTAAATGTTGTGCACCTGGATTCCCAGATGTTCACCAGTTTCAGCCATGCAAAAAACCCTCTGCTAACCTGTGCTCTCCAAATAATAACTTTGAAAGGTGTTGATCACAGGCTCAAAGATACATTCATTACTGATGTTGGGGCAGGAGTATTCCTTTATTTGTTATAATCAGTCTGTATTTACTCAATTAGCGAATTGCAACTGAATTACTGACAAGACAGAAAGTGGAATTCTGTTGTGACCTTTATCCTTAAAAGTCCCTTAAGCATTCCTTTGGAAAGGAGACTTTCATCTGTTATATCACTTAATTCAGATGTAACAACAGAGAGAGGATAGAGAGAGAATAAGAGGGAGAGGAAGAGAGAGAGAGAGGAAGAGAGAGAGAGAAAGTGTGTGTGTGTGTGTGTGTGTGTGTGTGTGTGTGTGTAGGAGTGTATGTTAGGGTGAGGGTATTTTTCTTGGGATAAGTATGATTTTTCCTTCATTCAGAAATAATCGCATCCTTCTCCTAGTGTCTTGTGGTTACTGGTTTACAGGATCTCTAGGTTTTATATAAAGGTCCTGAGCGGTTAGCGTTTATTCATCCACTTATTGCTTTATGGGTGTCTTGGCACCTTCGGTAATAGGTAAGTAACTACAAGGCTAAGTTTCCTCTTTTGTTAGCCTTCTAAGGACAACATCCTGTCTTTTATGCTGTTTTTGGTTAGGAACCACAAGATAATAACTGAGGAAGCTTGACTTGTTAAGAAAACAGCTTTGTTCAGGAGGAAGTGAATAGTTTTTGTTCAGTTCTTCAAAGCAGTCACCTGGTCTACACCTGCTTACTGACAATAAGCAGCAAACGGTGCCAAGTTCCATGTGCCTTTTACAGGATAACCCCACACAGACAGTCCTAAATCCCAGTCTGTGAGCCTTGTGAGAAGACATTTGAAGGAAAATGCCCAAGTAACTCCCATGTGCCTGAAGGTAAAACAGGCTTAGTTAGGCAGCACTTCGGGCAGCAGCAGGTCTCAAAAACAGTGATTCCTGAGTCCGCCTCCAGGGATCCTGATTTAACTGACCTGGATTATGGCCAAGGATCGAGCACATTCCAAAGCTCCTCAGCATGTTCTTTCTAATGTGTGGTTAAAGTTGAGTTCTTCTGGTCAACAGGCTTATAAACCACTCAGTCAACAAATGTTCGGTGTTGGAATCACCGCCTGGCCGTGGGTTGTTATTTTCAACATGCATACTGACTCTGAAGACTTAATTACTAATTTAAAATTCTTGGTACACAGCAAAGCACTCTATAAATGTCAGTTTGCTGAAGTATACTGCTATAGGGCAAAAGATTTGATTTTTGTTTATATTAAAATTCAATATAAGCTGATTTGAAAGAGGTTTAGAAAGGACAGCCAGGTTTTCTTTCTTGTAACCACTCACTATTTTTAGAGGTAGTAAATGCAGCTATCCTTTTTTGGATTATATATATGTATAATATTTTCACTATATAAAAATATTTAAAAATATATATATAAAGATTAATTCCACCAATTGGTTTAGTTAGTGATATTACTCCTAATACAAGGAGAGATTAGGTGACATATCTATTATTCTAGCAATAAAGCCTTAACTGTAGTTCAAGGAAAAATAAAAACAATGACTCAAGATTTTTTAATAGAATTTAAGGAATTCCTATCTAGCTGTAAATCATTTATGGCTTTAAAATAAATAAGATTTCATTTGTAGGTATTCCTATAAAAAGAATGAAAATATTAGCATTACTAGAAAATATCACTTTATTCAGAACACTTGGCATCTGATGTTCATAGCCAATTGTCTATGTCGAAGAAGGTCATATCATTATTTCATTATCTGAGTCCTTTCCTAATACAAACAGAAATTCTCATATAAACTAAAACTCAACATATGAGGTGTATTTTGTGTAACTAAATGATATCATGCCTGTTTCTGAGGTTTTCTTAGGCTTAAGATTGCATCATTGAAATATTTGAGCAGAGGATAAATTCAACTAAAAGTTGAATTTCCTATGGGTCAAGATTCATGTGAATATTCTTAACAGCTTTCTGAGAATTTCTAGAAAAATTCAGGCAGGATGTTCTTCAGCCTGTCCTGCTTGAATGATCCCTCAGAGTCAGAGGCCAGTTCTGGGAGATATTTGGAGAACATTTACTCTAAGAGATCCAGGAATGAGGGAACTGGCTTCCCTCAATTTTTTGGAGCACCAGTTTTATATTCCTAACACTAAAGTCAGGAAATTAGTCTTGATTCAGATGATACTATATCTCTATACTATGTCTATCTCTGCTATAGTATTTAGGGCCCTCTGTTTTGTACTAGTGTGACCCAGCTCCCATTTTAGTTTGCATAACCTGAATATTTAGCCAACATAGCATCAGATTGTTTCCTTTAATATCTAAGTAAAATGTTCAGTCTCCAAGCTCTGTTCTGATTTCATCACCCTCTTTCCAATTCCATTGCTGCTACCCTAGTCAAAGTAATCGGTCTGTTGACTGGACTATAGTTATAGCTCCCTTACTAAGGTTCCTATTTGCCTACCCACCCCAACAAATCTACTTTCTACAACATAATCAAGAGAGCTTTGTTCCCCAATGATATTGCTTTTCCCCCTAATTCCCTCCACTCTCTCCTCTTAGAATAAAACCCAAATCTTTATGACAGCCCTGACTTCCTCCCCAGCCTGATTTTTCTTCTTATTTGTCTCTCAGCCATGCAGGCATTCTAGCACAGACTCAAACTTGCCAAATTTAGCATTGTCTCAGAGTCTTTTAACTTACCTTTCTTGTGTTTGACAATTGTTTTTTGCCTGTGTTTTTATCTGCCATTACGTCAGTTATCTATTATTGTGCAACCAGTTGTCCCCCAAACCTAGAAGCTTATCACTGCAAATTTTATTATTTTGTATTTGAGTAAGGATGGAAATCAAAATTTTAGAACAACTTTGAGTGATTCTGGGCTTGGGATCTCCCATGAAGTTCCAATCAGGATGTCAGTCAAGATTGAGGTATCTTGGGGCTTCCCTGGAGCTCAAAGATCTGTTTCCAACATGATACACTCTTATAGCTGTTGGCGATAAGCATTAGTTTCTTGCTGACTTTTGGAACAATGTCTTAGTTCCTCACAATTAAGACTTCTCAGAATTGCTTCTGTGTCTTCACAACATAGCAGCTAAGTTTTCCCCAGAGTAAAATAATTCTGCCAACAACCTAAATGGTTTTAGAAGCTGGTTCATTTCCAGATCCTCCAAACAGGATACAGTTCTGTCAACACCTTGATTTTGGTCTTGTGAAAGACTAAGCAAAAAACCAACTGAGCTATGTTGTTTCAAGGCATCTGACCTCCAGAAATGGTGAAGTAATTAATTGGTGTTGGTTTAAGCTGCTGTTTTTGGTAATGTGTTATAGCAGTAATTTTAAAACTTTAAATATTACTTTTCATATATTAATTCATTGAATCTTGGAACAATATGAGTTGTGTGCTGTTATTAGTTACCCTTTCATATTAGGAAAGTGAGGCAGAGATAAATGAATTAATTTGACCAGGGTTATCAGGTTAAATAACATAAATATAACTACTTATTATTGATGAAACTGTGGCTTGGAACCTAGCGATTTGGCTCCAGAATTTTTCACTTAATGCATAGGTTTTAACATCCGTATTATACTGCCTCTTAAAAAAACAGGTCAGCTGTCTGTTTAAGAACTTTAGTTTTCCTCTTTCATTTCCTCCTGTGTCTCTTTCCCCTTCTATTCTTTACATCTAACCATAAAAACTAAGAATAAATCCAGAGACTCAAAGAACGTTCAATGCTTAGATAATCTCAGTTAAAGAAAAAAGAATGAATGCTCAATACCTCCCTTTGGCTTTCTCTTCAAATAAATTTTAGGTAACTCTGAGGCAGAAAGTAATTTCTGTAAACCTCAACTTTGCCAGGTTTAATGAAAAAATAAAGGAAGAGGTTAGTTCAATATCAGTGATTTTGAAACTTGGAGAGTGTAGAACTCTTTATGTTGGTTTTCATTCACAAAATGTTAACCATTGGATACACACAGAGTGGTTGGAGAGGCAGTGGAATAATGGTCTATCTAAGCTAAGCACTTAATTTGGTTATAACTTCTAATCCTAGAATTTTGGGGCATACAGTTTGAAAATTTCTTGTCTGTGCAAGGGGCTTTTCTGCATCTTCAAATTCTAGGTTTTATTCTTATTTCAACCTCTGAGTTACTAGTAAAGTAAGATCATGTTTTCAGGTTAAATGTCTTCAACTTTAAAAAGATGGACTATTCTATGTATGTACAGAAAGCATGGATTAGTTGTTAGAACATCACATTTGCTGTGGACAAAGCTTAAAACACAAATGAAAGTGAGGATGACTCAACAACTGTGTGGAAAGACAGTGCCTTTGGCAGTGATAGACTGCAGGACCTGCACTTTGCCTAACAGTAAAGATCCAATGTCCTCTGCAAATGCTATCTACCCAAGTCCAATTCTCCAGCAACCTGTGACTAAAGATCTGCACCTGCAAGACAAGTCAAGGTTCAGGATGCCATCTACCTGGACTTCACAGGAACTGAACATGATATTGCTAAATGTGAGGGCAAAGTGCAAAACAAGCCGTAAAGACTCGTGGAATGTATAAACTTAGTGAAGAAGGTTTGAGTAAAAGAAGATAACTAGAACAGGACTTTTTTATTCTGACAGCTTTAGGTAATTTCTACCTCATTAAACCCATCTGAAAAATATTTATCACTAAAAAATTGTTAAGAAGTTAGGATAATACCTTCTGATCATAAAAAATGTACTATAAAATTTATGTACATAAGGACTAAACAAGGAAAATGCCAACTCTCACCTCAAACTTACTGATTTAGAATACAGTATTTTCTTCTTTAGGTCAGGTGTAAAATCCCACCGAAGTTATGGGGCTCAATTAATTTAATAGTGGATATTAAATATATACTTACATTTTAAAAGTGTTGTATTCATATTATGCTGTAACCTCCGAAAAGCCAAACATCTTTTAAACGTGAGAGACAGTCAAACCATGTCTTCTAAATTCAATTAGAAATAGTTTTAGATCACTTTTTAGCAAGTTTCATCATAAATAGATTATAAGTTGCATGATAGGTAAAAATGAGAAAAAAAGACTAAAGAATTTAAAAACAAAATGAATTGGGTTCACTTGTCATTACTAATTCAAGAGTTTATCCGTATTATTGCAGCCCCAAAACTTTGTGTCCATAATTACATTTTAAAATTGTTAGGAAACCAAACTGAGATCCACATATACTATTTAGTGTGATAGGGAAATGCAAAATACTTTTTTTTTTTGTTGGGTACTGGGGGGTCAAACTCAGGACCTCGCATGCCAGCAGGCACCCATGCCGCTGAGCGATATCTCCAGCCCGTTTTTTTTGTATATGGGTACCAGGAGTCGAACTCAGGACCTCGTGCTTGCCAGGCAGGCGCTTATGCCGCTGAGCCGTCTCACCAGCCCCCAAAATACTTTTAAAAGAGGTTTTCATCTAAAAGATTACAACTGCCAATCAAAACATTATGCTTTAATTACCTAGACCATTTAATTCTAGAAAATCTGACTTACTTTTCTATAGCTTAGTAGTTTAATGTAAATTTATTGCCCTAAAATTGTGTACGAATCTAACATTTGCCTGACTAGTCTAAAGTCAAGGTATCAGCAGGAACATATTCTCTCTAGACACAAGAAGAGAATCTGCTTCTTTGTCTTTTCCAGATCTCAGAGGTCACCCACATTCTTTGGCTTTTGGTCCCATTCCTTTATTTTTGAAGCCTTCAGTAACAGGTCTAGTCCTTCTCATACTGTACCATTCTGACATTTTCTACCTCATTCCTCCACTTTTAAGATCCTTTGCATTTACAATGGATAATCCTCTTGGTTAATCCAGGATAAACTCACTACTTTAAAGGATTGACATCTGATTATCAAACTTAATTCCATCTGCAATCTTGATTTCTTTTTGCTATGCAACTTTTACATATTCACCGTTTAGAAGGATTAAAATGGTGAAATTTGGGGGACAAGGTAAGTAGGCATTATTCTGCTGACCATAGGTGTCATATATATAATATTTGATAATTAAAGTAGCCATAAAATTACATTTTGAGGTATAATAAAAATAATAATAATTGTAAAAGTAACAATATCTACCTCACAATATCATTGTGAAAGTTAAATGAAGAAACACTTATGAAAAATTAATTCAAGTATATATAATACACAAGTTTAAGTGCATGTAATGGGTTTATACAATGCAAAGAAAACTCCAGAATCCACACTGTATTCTTGGCCAAGATTTTAGATGTGCCAAGATGCCTGCTCTTGTGGACAGGTTTAATGACAAAAGGCTCTGCCACAATATAACCATCGTTTTATCACCTATTCAGATTGTGTGCCTAACGATTATCACTCCCTTGGGAGGAAGAAACAGATGCTGATATGAGGTAGGGTAACAGAAAATTTTCTCTAGGAAGGACTTTGTGTTGAGCGAGTCCACATCCAATGCCTCATTAGTCGCTGCTGACTCAGCATTAGGGTATCTCATATATCTATATCTATATCTATATCATAGATATAGATATAGATATAATGGAAGAGCCACACCTTAGAAGCCAAAGTCATCTGTCCAAAGTAAAGTTTCTCATAGATTACTCTGAGAGCAGAGGATCCTATCTAGTATGCAACCTCCCATGTGCTAAAGGTGCCAAAGTACTGATTTCTTCCATCTTCAGTCCCAGTGTGCTTTCCATATAATTGATTTCTACATGCATCAAGATGTAAGATTTTTTTAAAAGCTAGATATAATGCAAGGTCAGCCAGCACCATTGATGCCCTACCTTTAGCTCATTAAAACAACCATAGTGGCTCTCCAGAGCCCCTCCATGGCTGTCCAGTGGCTTCAGTTAGAAAGTCTGCTCTTACTCTCTTCTTTCTCTTTTCTGTTGTTATTTTCTTAAATCTAGACCCCAGGAAACAAAAAAGAAACGTTGTACCAAGGAATTTACTTTGATAGTGATTCAGTGGATTCCCTTCACTCCCAAAGAACTGTGACCTCTGTCTCTGGGACCCTGAAGCACGTAATGCTAGTGATTCCGTCATAAGTATAAACTAGGGATGAGCTGTGCATGGATAAACCCTGCCATGTGTGTCAGTCTTCTTTGTCATCACATCAAGTTTATCCTGTATGTTTAGACCTTTTTTAATCCACAGTTTTATACTTTCACTTACCTAAACCATAAAACATAAAGAATAGAAGTGATAAGTTACATATGCAATCAGTGAGGCCAATTTTTATTATTGCTTTTGAGGACTAATTATTTTGAAAATTTTGCTTTTAAGTCCAGATTCCAAATCTGCATGAAAGAACAATTCCAAATAAGTCAAGGTCAAATTGTGAGTATATGATTTATATGTACATTTCTGCCTCCAAATGTCTTTTATATAGTTTGGTACTGAGGAAGTAGGTCAGCCCTCTCCTAGCAGCATCTTGTCTTAAGACGTACAATAGCTAACACTGTCCATCACTCTAAAAGCTTCTTTCTGCATAAAGACAGCAAATTCCAAACCAACCATATGATTACCTGGAGCAGATACACATCATACATATGTACTATACATCTAGCAAATGTTGGAAAAGTAAGAAAACACATTTGACACTTCCTGCTCAGCTCCACCTCCTTGAGGTGGCTAAATGAATGCATTGCCATTTATTTCATGACTTCCAGGGACACCTTAATATACTCAGATACATTTCTGAGGCACATCCAAAAAGGGAAAGTTACATTCAGACTCTCGTGCCCTGCTTATGTCTGGCAGCAGGCAACTTACCAAACTTAAAATTGAGTTTCTCCCGTAGACTCTGACTTCCACAATTCTGTTCCCACTGTAACTGTTACATAGAATTAGGTGTGAGACTCATTTTTTCTGCATCATCCTGTAAAATATTGTACTATGAATTCTAAAGAAGTAACCCAAATCCCTCATCACTGCTCAAATACCAGGAATGAAGTTTTATACCTAAGGGAAATTACTATGGAGAGCAGCAGGTACACTTCCCAGCCACTCCATAGCAGGATCATTTTGGGAGGCACAGAGGGAGGAAAAATGCAACCTTCCCATCTCAGAGACAGCAAGAGGAAGAAGTGAGAAGTGTGGGCGTAAGTGAAAAACCAAAGGGAGTCCATATGAGGACATTTATTGTGAGTCCCAAGTGGGGCACATGAGGGCATTCACATGGCTTCATTTGATCTCTTCGGGGGGGGGGTAGAAAAAGAAAACTCTAGTTATTATGAAAGGAGAAAATAGAAATGAATTAAAATTTTTGGTATGAATGACAAGATTTGAAAATGAAAAAAAAATAAATGTTAAATAATGAGGAATCACTTCAGGTACATGGTTACATAATTTCTGCCACACATAATTCTACCGTAGCAACTCTGAGATTAAGGGACCCCCAAAAAGGTGTGCTTTGGCAAAAGGATAGAGGTCAGTTTCTTTTAAAGTCCCCCCTGCAATGCCTATAGACTATTAAGTCATGCAATTTAAGTAGCTTGGGAATTGCTTTGAAGAACCTCATTTCAGTGAATATCTCTTTTCTCTTACCTGCATAATGCTTCAGTGCTCAGGATATCAGTAAACAATTTAAAATGTAATTTCCTTGTACCTCTCTTGCACTCCAGTGAAAAGAATCAGGACTTTTACACTCCATGGTAAACAGATAGTGTGCTCTTGGTCAGTTGTTAAAGCTTAAAAAATATCTATAATTGGGCCGGTGAGATGGCTCAGCGGCTTAAGCACCTGCGCGGCAAGCGCGAGGGCCCGAGTTCGACTCCCGGAACCCACATACGAAAAAGGGGCCGGTGATATCGCTCAGCGGCACGGGCGCGCAGGCACCCGAGGTCCTGAGGTCGACCCCCCGGTACCCACAAAAAAAAAAAAAAAAAAAAAAAAACCTATAATTTTATGTAAGGCCAGCCCGCCTGATTTCAGTATATCTGCACCGGCCATGCGGCACAGCTCAGAGCTGGCAGTCACATCTCATCTGGTCTCCTTTACTTGCTGTGAGTTTTTGAGATTGAATTTGTTCTTTAGCAAAATAAAGGAATTGGACTGAATGATCTCTAAATTCTCTTTCATGTTAAAAATCTGAAGATTCTGGGCCGTGAGAATGGTGAGATGGCTCAGCAGCATAAGCGCCTGCCTGGCAAGTGCGAGGGCCCGAGTTCGACTCCCGGAACCCACATACGAAAAAGGGGCCGGTGATATCGCTCAGTGGCACGGGCGCCTGCTGGCGCGCGAGGTCCTGAGGTCGACCCCCCGGTACCCACAAAAAAAAAAAAAAAAAAAAAAATCTGAAGATTCAATGATGTTTAAGACCTATTTGTCTTTAACTGCTTCCTGCATACAAGTGCACAGACAGGTAAGGAGTCTTGCTTTTGTATGGTGTCATTGATTCAGATGGCTTGTGATTCTAAACAAATGAGCAACTCCAGGAGAATGAAACAGTAGGAAGTGATTGTATTAGGCAATTTACCAGCAGTTAAGAAAGCAATTTGAAACAATCCTCTGAAAAGAGACAAGTTTACCTATCAATCCACTATTCATAAGCATGAAGCAGCAGAGGAAAACTAAATCTCCATATTTCTAAGCAAAGAATTGCCAATGAAACGCTTGATTTATAATGAAAACTAGACTGCAAAAGAGAAAGGACAAATTGAAGAGTTTGGGGGACAAACAGCGAGATTGGAATGGGAAGGAAAAGGCTAATCAAAATTGCACATGGCCTTTTGAAAAGGGGCATGAATCCATGAACATAAAAAGTTGTGTTCATTTTTTTTTTCTCAAGGAGATGATAATTCTGATGCTGAAAAGAATAACTGTATTTCACATACTTTAACTGATTTGGAGGACAAAAGATAAGATTTCTAAAGATTCTTTAATTATTAGGCAAGGAAAAGCAAAAAAGAAATATCTCAACAGTCTTGACAGGATTATATGAAATTTGCCAGAAAGTGCAGAGAGGAAATTTATCATCATAAATGATAAATTACCAACTCAACCATTGAGTCCATATATTGAGTGGTCCGCCTTTCAATTAAAATATTTAAATGTACACTATATAAGGCAAACGATCCTAAAAGAGTAAAACACAATCTTATTAGATAAATGTCTGAGGGCAGTGGAAATAATGAGAAATCACCCACAAGTGTACTTTCTACTGAGAAATCAGAAACCTGCATTCATGATTTAATAAAAACAAAAAGTCATTTAATTTAGAGGTATCATCAGTTTTTTAGACAAAACAACTTTGTTTTTCTGTTTTCTTTCTACACGGTGATATCTCAAAGTCCATCATCTTCCTCAAAGTTGAAATTAGTTTTCCTACCAATCAGTTTTGGAAAAATTTAATTTTTCTTTCATTTAATTCAGTCACTACTTTTTCTGGGATATTTCTTCTCTGACCATGCCTAAAGACCCAAAAGCAGATTTATTTTATATGTTCACTTCTGTGATTATTTGTTTATCATCTCACTCACTCAACATGAGCAAGCTGAGCCAAGAAAGATTGTTTTGCTCCTTTATATACTTCTATTACTTAGTATGGTGTGTGATCAGAGTTAGTGTTCTATAAAGATTTTATTTAATAAATAAATAAAAGTAAGATAAAAGATTGGCAATGGTTTGAATATGGTTCGATGTTGGAAGCTTGGTCCCCAGTGTGGCAATGTGAGAGATGATGGAACCTTCAAAACACAAGACCTGTGGGAAATCCTTAGGTCAGTTGGAGGCATGCCCTCCAAAGGGATTGTGGGAGCCCTCTCTCTGACTTCCTGTTTTGAGATTTGCAGTCTTCTTCCCTTACACACTCCCACCATGATGCCTTGAGGTCCACTCGAGCTGAGGTCATGTAGCATCTTGTTCTTCAACCTCCAGAACTATGAGTTAAATAAACTTTTCTTTTTACCCTGCCTCAGGTATTTTTGTAACAGAATATGGACTAACGCAGCATATTTACCATGTTTATGAATTCTAAGACTTTGATATAGCAAAACAAGAGATGAAAGAATTTATCTTTCCAGTGAAACTATTAGAGATAGGAAAAACATACATGATACATTTTCAAAGGCACTTGTCTGCCGTATTTACTTCATGGACTTTAATAAAACATTTCACAGAAATATCCATGTATTTGTGTGAATAAATTTCAAAGATTTCTTTTGATCACTTTCTAGGCTTTGGAATCAAACAATCTAGGGCTACCCACCATTATGAATTTATTAAAAATTCCTGAAACCCAGCTGAAAAAACAAAAAATGATTGGGAAATTCTATAAGCCCATCATCATTCAAAACTCTTTTGTATCCATTTTCTCAGCTGCAAAATGAAAATAACACAGAATTTATTATGGGAATGAAGTGAACGAAAGGTAAAATATGTATTGTATTGCCCATTACACAGATGGGGCTTTGTAAAAGGTAGCTATTGATTCTGTTGCAAAGAACTGTAGAGAGGTTTGTCCTGAAACAAAATGTACATGCATCTTGTTTCCTCTTTAAGCTTATATGAGATAAAAAATATTTCTCATCTCTTCTGTGTGCCTACTTAGGTATTAAAATTTTCATCATTCATGGTAGAAATAGGATACCATATTACTATAGTATGGTTTATCATTATTCCTAGGCAGTCCCTCAAGGTACAAAGTGAAATAAGTTGCTCTTACCTAGATAAAACAAATAGTATAATTTCCCTTTCCCATTGTGTGATTTTCACCAAATTACTTACCTTCTCTGTCACTTAGTTTTTTCATGGGTAATTTGGGGATAATAACAATATCAATTTCATACTGTTGTGGTGATAAAGTGTGTGAAAAAGAATACACACATACGAACACCCATCTCTTAGTATATTGCCAACACGTTGTGAACTCTACATAAACACTTGCTGCTATCGTTATTCACTTGAAATCAATGAACCCTGAAATACCAAAATGGATGTGGACACGTAACACAATCTAGTTAGCAGTCCGTCTATCCATCTTTACTCTAAACTTGAGAGCTACAATATCGTTGCTACTGAGATCCATTCCTGTCTGTTGCTCTCATAGAACCACACTTGGGCCATGAGAATGCTATCCTGCATGAGAAACCACAAAAATCCCTTCAGTGAGCATAAATTGTAAGCTTACCTTTGTTTTCCTAAACATGCTTCTGTCTGCAATAATTAACATTTTAATGGAGAAAAATGGAATAGTAACAAATAACTTTCAGAGAGAAATTTCACATTAAGAAAAAAGTAGAAGGGCCGGTGAGATGGCTCAGAGGCGTAAGCGCCTGCCTTGCAAGCGCAAGGGCCCGAGTTCGACTCCCGGATCCCACATACGAAAAAGGGGCCGGTGATATCGCTCAGCGGCACGGGTGCCTGTTGACACGCGAGGTCCTGAGGTCGTCCCCCCGGTACCCACAAAAAAAAAAAAAAAAAAAAAAAAAAGAAAAAAGTAGAAGAGAATTTTTATACAGAAACATTTTTCTTACATTACAAGTGACTTTCTGAATTCCCATTACCATATTTCTGAGCTATTTTTTTATTTCAACATCAATTTCCTCTGTTTGCTACATCAGAGTTTGTTGCTATGGAGATGACAGAGGTGGCACAGATTCTTGGGCACAGACCATTATCCAAACAACTAAGCATCTTTTACTCGCATAAAATAAACATACCTGTCTCAGATGTCCTTAATATTTGTAGTCTGAGAAATGTAGATCTTATACTTTCCATTTAATAATAAATTCAAGCCATTAGGTGTGGATTTAATAAATTATTAGTTATATTTTGAAAAGATAGATCTACTGATAAATACTTTGATTTACATTTAATAGAGCAGGCAGTTAGCTAAATATGAGCTAGTGCTACAAGAGAATGTGGTCACAACATCCTAAGTTTTCAGTCTCACCATTTTCTTAGCCTTTCAGAGTGTCTCACACCTATAGTTACATGGGTCCGGGATCAATGCATGCACACGAAGGGGCCTCATGCCAGACATTAATCCCATTAGAACCTATCTGACCCAGTTAGACCTCACTTACATACACTTGCATTGGGATTTCGACTCCTTCTTGGGTTTTGGCTGTCATGTTCATTATGATCGCGACCATATAAATTCTAAAACTTCTCCTCCAGATGTGAGAGAGGAGCTCACCTGCAGACTGGAAAATACCTCATTAGTAATGACACTTGACCACTCCTCCAAGTTCCAGGAAACCAAAAGAAAACCCAACCTGGTCCTCAGGATAATTGCCACCTCTGGCTCCGGCCACTTGGAACGCTCACAAATGTACCGTCATTGTTAGTAAACTACCCCAACTCTCTCCAGGCACTGGGCCCTTTGCTGAGTTGCCCTGTTGGATCTCCCCAAGTGAAATAAGTTTACAACAGATTGTTGCCACTCTGGTTCTGCCCTTTCTCCCTTCTCAAGAAGTATACTGTCCTTAATAAAGTGCTTACTGGAATGTATATTATGCTTGTTTCCCAAAAAACTGGTTTGCTGAACCTACAACTTTTGACTATAAGTTCCTTTCTAGGGACCACCTCAGAAATATTCTCCAAGAGAATCCAAGAACTGACACACCTTATACAACACAGATACAAGCCAGGTCACCAGCTCAGGCAGATCTAACAATCTGGTAGCACATTCAACATAAATATTTTTAGCTGCTATATTTAGTAGTATGTTTAGAGCTCACAGAATTGTACCACATGTCCTATATCATCTGGTCCATGTAATCTCCCATGACTTAAGAATATATGGCTTTATTTTCCCATCTTATAAGTGAGCATGTGGAAGGGGAAAAAAGAATAGTTTGGTGAAGGGAAATTGACAAATATTGGCACTAACAACTAGGGTTCTTGATCATTTCTCTTCAACTTATCCCTCGTACTTCAGGACAGAATTTTCAAGTCTACTAATTAATTCCACATTTCTGATACTATCTTCTTCCTCTTCTTTCTCCTCACTAACATGAATGGTCACTGTGTTCAGACACTGAAGTGCTAACTATGTATAAGTTATAATGTGACAGTAATTGAGGAAATAATAGCTGCTATAAAGGCACAGCATGAGATTTAAATATATTTGTAGTATGTTTTCTTTGTCTATTTGCCACTAAGTACCTTAAGAAAAGCAGAAAAGTTTAGTTTAAAATCAAAAAGGCAAGCCAGGCTTGGTGGTGCTTGCCTGTAATCCTAGCACTCAGGAGGCTGAGGCAGGAGGCTCACCATGAGTTCAAGGCCAGCCTGGACTATGTAGTGAGACCTGTCTCAAAAAACAAAACAAAAACAAAAAGAAAGAAAACCAAAAAGGTCCATGATATAAGAATAAACAAAACATACTCTATTGTTTTATTCACTGCTTTATGTCAGACATCTACAGAGTGCCCAAGTAATAAACACCCAATAAATATTTGTATACATGTTGAGCACTATGTTTGCCGTAATTAATAAATGCTTCTCTCATACACACCACAGACACGTACAACCTATTTCTACTACTTCCTCACTGGTATAGTTTAGATCTAGAATACCCCCCAAAACATCAAAGGTTGGGTTTTTGGGAGGTGACTGGATCATGGGGGTGCTATACTCAGCAGTGAATTAATCCACCGATTCCTTCGTAACTGAATGTGCCGTGAGGTAGGGCCTGGTCAGAAGAGGTGGGTCACTAGTGGCATGACTTGGAAGGGCATACCTTCCTCTCCTGATCCTCTCTTCTCTCACTGCTTCCTGGCCTCCTGGCCATTTCTGCCTTAGAGCCAACTACCTCTGGACTGAACCCACTAAAAATGTGAGCCTCAATAAAACTCTCTTTTAAATTGGGGGTGCCCAGTATTCTGTTCTAGTGACAAGAAAGTGATTGAGACACCCACTCTATGTTATATATGCATTTCTACAGTCCAGATCTTAGAGAAATAAATTATTCTACATATTTGAAAGTGAAGCACAAAGCATAAATATAGGACCTAGAGATAGCCTCTTTGGCAGACTTTCACTACTTTACCTGTTCGAAAAAATAGTAGAGGAACGTCAGTTCTTGGGAGAATTGGATGAAAATGAAACAGGATTTCTCAAACTTCTAGCTGACCAACAGCAGCAAAAATGATCATTCAAGAAAAATAGCATTATCCTAAGGAGGCAGGAAGGCAGGGCATGGAATCCCCTCACACATGCACACAACCATTCCCAAAGTACTACACGCAAATGTCTCCTGAGAACTCCAAATGATTTTTGATCTGTATGTGACTACTTTTACTCAGACCAAACTCACTCTGCAGAGCCTGTTTTTTTCTTACTTTTAATAAATGTGAAAACTTACCACTGTTTATGCTTGTTTTAATCAATTCTTTGTTCAGGACAGAAAGAACCTAGAAATCACTCCAGCACCCCAAAACCTGGTAACACTAATCCACACATTATACTGATAAGTTAACTTTCTAATATGCTGAAATAAATAAAAGATAAGGTTATTTGAACAAAAACAAGGCTATTTAAGAGTACCAAATAAAAATTCTAGGGCCGATGACATAGCTCAGTGGCATAAGCACCTGCCTAGCAAGCGCGACCTCCTGAGTTCGACTCCCTGTACCCGCATATAAAAAATAAGAATAAAAATAAAAAATAAAAATTCTAACAATAGAAATAAAATAACTGTTTTGAGATCTCGGCTGATGGGTTGATAGCATATTGTGCGTTAATGAGTAAAGTTAGCTGAGAAAATGATAAAAAGAATACAAAAAGATATTAAAATATAGAAAAGTACAATGGGCACAGGCAAGTGTACTAATCTATGTATTATTGGATTCCATAAAGAAGGAAAAATAGAAAAAAGGAAAAGGAGGAGGTGGCAACAGAATGGGAAAGGAGAAAAAATTTAGTAAGTAAGAACTCTTACAGAAGTAAGAAGTTGGGCTGGTGAGACGGCTCAGCGGCTTAAGCGCCTGCCTGGCAAGCGCGAGGGCCCGAGTTCGACTCCCGGAACCCACATACGAAAAAGGGGCCGGTGATATCGCTCAGCGGCACGGGCGCCTGTTGGCGCGCGAGGTCCTGAGGTCGACCCCCCGGTACCCACAAAAAAAAAAAAAAAAAAAGAAGTAAGAAGTTTAGAAGAAATAAGGACCCATATTTTCCAAACCTCATGAAAGATTTCAGTGAGTTAATACACTCAAGAATCTCTAAAAATCCCAAGTGCAATAAATTCAAAGAAAAGTAAACCCATGCCTATGATAAGTGTTTAACATAAAAGATAAAGAGAAATAAGACAGAGTACCTTCAAAATTACAACAGATATATGGTGAATTCCAGTAGTAACAGTGGAATCCAGGAAAACATCACATGATATTTTTGAAGTAGTCTATGGAGTGTAACTACTTAAGGAAATGGATTAATCTCCAAGAATAAGGTTCCATGAATGAATATATACTGTATTGTATATCTCCATTTATAAAAACTCACAAATAGGAAAACATGATGTGTAATGGCAGATCTGGGAATAATGGTTATCTTTAGGAAAAAGGAGGTGGTCTGGAAGTTAGAGGAGATACAAGAAGGACTCCTGCAGTGATGGTGATAGTCTATTCCCCGATCTTGATTGTGACTATTTAGATGAGTTTCCTTTGTTATAATTATTTGATCTGTACTCATGATTTGACACTTTCATGTATGAATGCTATATTCAGTTACGAAATTAAAAAGTCAAAAGGTGGTCTGTTTTTCTCAATCCCGCTTCCTGGAATACAGATATTATGAATAGACCTCCAGCAGCCACACTGGACTTGAGGAGGAAGACAACACAGTAGGAAAACAGAGGAGTGATTTGGAAGGTATCGGGGTCACTGAACGCTCGGTGGAACTTCCAGATTGGCTCTGTGCAGTTTATCTCCAAAATTCATTCACGTGAGAGGAAATTATCTTATATTTTATTTAAGCCAGACTTCTTTTGTATTTTTTGTACAGCCAAACCTAACCATAACAAACACAATGGACATGGCCTTCTTACTCCATGATTCCTACTTCCCTTTCTCCACCTTCCCTGTTTCATTACCTCTCTCCTTTTATGGCATACAATGGATGAGGAGTTTGCTCACTTTCTTCCTGCCCACACTAATGCTTTGGTAAACACTGTCCTTTGGCCATTGCTACTTCTATATCTCTTAAAAGAGTCAGAATTTTATGTACCTAAAAGTTGATGGGTGAATTTGCAAGCTCACCTGACATTGGAAATATAAACAAAATCAAAACAAATAACGAAACTTTAGAAATTTAGACTTCCAAGTAGTTTATGCAGCAACCAAATTCTCCTTCTGTTTACTCATTGAAAATTAATTTTTTATGAAGCCTTTTTGAAGGTACTTGTAAGAATGTTAACAAAAATATCTCCATATCCATAAGTAGATTGTTGAAATAAATGATATATCAAATTATCACAATAATATGCAAATATTGACAATGATAGAAGAATAATAATGACATGAAAAAATTTTCCATATGTTTTAAGTGAAAAAGTTATAAAAATTTTTATTAAAAGTGGAAACATAACTATTTTATTAATAAATTTTATGTTTATTAAAATATATTTTATTTAAAAATATATACTCCTAAACCAGTGGTGGCAAACCTATGGCACTTGTTTCATTGTGTTTTTCTTTTAAGACAAAAGATGTTAATATAAGGCCGGTGAGATGGCTCAGCAGCATAAGCGCCTGCCTGGCAAGCGCGAGGTCCTGAGTTCAACTCCTGGTACCCACGTACGAAAAAAGGGCCAGTGATATCGCTCAGCAGCACGGGCACCTGCTGGCGCTCGAGGTCCTGAATTCGATCCCTGCTACCCCAAAAAAAAAAAAAAAAAAGATGTTAATGTAGAGTTGTCTTCCTAAATTAATACCTCAGTATTTAGGTTTAACTGCAGTATTAGCACTTTGCAATAAATAAGTGGGTTTTGGGTTGCAATTTGGCACTTGGTCTCTAAAAGGTTCACCAACACTGTCCTAAAGCATTAATGATGATAATCCCTTGATTATGGACAGCAATTAATTTCTATTTCCTTATTTATGCTCTTTCTTTTTCTTTTTCTTTTTCTTTTTTTTTTTTTTTTCAGTGCAATTGTTTTACTTTCAAAGTCAGGAGAATAGGTGTTTTTTTTTTTTTTTGGTGGGTACCGGGGGTCAAACTCAGGACCTCGCGCACCAGCAGGCACCCCCGCCGCTGAGCGATATCACTGGCCCTTTTTTCGTATGTGGGTACTGGGAGTCGAACTCGGGACCTCACGCTTGCCAGGCAGGCGCTTATGCCACTGAGCTATCTCACTGGCCCATGTTATTATACAATACTAGGAGAAAATTATAAAGAGAGACCTTAGGGCTAACACAATTACTTTGGGCTACTTGGCAAAATAAGAAGGCTAAAAAACTGCTCTTGTACATCTGCTTGTGCTATTTTATGTAATAATTAGACAATGCCATGGGAAAACATTTAAATATCTCAAAACAAAAGCAATCAGAATCTTAAATATCAAGACAGAAATGTTCAGTTAACTTTAAAAAAAAAAAAGCAAAAAAGGTTCCCTGTTGAATTTCATGATTAGAACAAATGTGACTCTTATTTTGTGCCTGGATTATAAACGATTTAATGTGACATCTCAAACTATAAAAGCAATGTTAATTCAAATTAATTTGCATATGTACTTGTGCCAAACATCAGCTGAAAGACATTACAAAGAAACAGCGAACTATGTTAGGTGCAATGAAAGTATTTCTAGTTCTAAGGAGGCATTTGCACAGTCTACTACAAATATTCATACTAATGAAATTCACAGCATATTTACTAACCTTGTCTTGTGCTAGGCATTATGCCAACCCCTGAGGGAAATGCCGAGCTCCTCATTCTCTGCCCTAAAGACACTTACAATTGGATGGGGAAAATAAGCAGTACTAATCATATGTAAGGTTGTCTGGGAGTTGATAAGAGAGAAGTGTAAACAATGCTTTATAGAAGTTAGGAGAAGTGAAGAACAGACTGACTTTATTACTAATCTGAAATAGAAAACGAGCTTCACAAAAGCTATATTAGCTGATGATTCCTATTTGGAAGTTGTTAACCCTAGTGTGGAGAGAAAGATGACATAAACTTCCTCAAAACATTTGGAAGTAGGAACATGAATGAACAAAACGAATTCAGTTTGTAAAAAGGAAGAAGACATAATTATCTGAAAAGTAATCCCTCAAAAGTAGGTAGTGGGCAAAACTCTAGAAAGCAGCATATCCAATATGTAACGGCTAAGGGATCACAAGTGGTGACAGCCCAAAAGCCTAAAGTCCATGAAGACAGGCCAGAATATGAAAGGGATATTCATTATAATGAAGGGAAAGCAAGAAAAGAGATAAAAAAGACATAAGAAAAGCATTAAGTAGGGGGAGGTACCTTGTTTAGGTAAAGGTATCACTTAACTAAAAACAAAGTTCAATATAGTGGAAAGTTCAATATACTGGAAAGAAAAGTTGAAATACCCAGAATCACATGGGGAAGAAGTGAAGCTCGTTTTCTCATTTTCTACTGAAATATGGTTAATTCAGAAGCTGTAATTGAATAATTATTGGCTAAACTGGATTGTTACTGAGCCAATCAAATTAAACACAGAACAAACCCAGTCTACTATACTTCAGCTGATTGAATTATTTTAAAACATTTTAATATGATGAAAATGAGAAAAGTTGTGGTTCAACTTCATGAAGTTATTTAAAATAAAGCATGGATTAAGATTTTTAAACCGTGGTCCCTTAATGTATAGGGAATAGTTCTTGGCCAATAAGTACTATAGATATTTTTAGACTCAATACAAATTTTCACATTTTCATCTTAATATGAATCTGTATGGGATCAAGGCAAATTCACCATTGCATGGCCACAGGCTTCCAGCTCTAGTGATCCCTATTACATAAGCAAGGATTTTTCTTCTTCCCTTGCCCTGTCACCTACTCTCCTTCTCTATACTATACTTCCCTTTTTTTTTTTTTTTTTTTTGGTACTGGTAATCGAACTCAGGACCTCACGCTTGCCAGGCAGATGCTGTGCGCTGAGCTATATCCCCAGCCCTATACTATACTTTGTTGCAAATTAATATCAGTTTAACTACCATATGCTACTTATGTTAGTTTAGGAGAAAAGATAAATTGATACTTGAGATGTAAACATCTTTATAGTCATGCCACAATTTCCATTTCAAAATCATCTATTTTTAATTCATTCAAGATAATATATTTAAACCTAAAATTAGTATAGCTTTTATGTTTCCTAAAGATAAGTTAATTATTAAAATGTTCAATAAAATGTTCTTCATAATCATGCTGATAACTCAGCCCACTGGCTCATCAGCATAGGAGATTTGCAAACCCACCTGTAGGTACTGTCCAGGACGGAAGATGTCAAATGCACCCAAAATCCTTCCACCTGTCAGTATTACCTCTGAGCATGAAGACTGGGACACTGAATTCCATACCATCAATTCGATTATACCTAAGGTGGATTTTTGCAACCTTTTTAGTTCTAATAGTCTATAAATCATAAATAGTCTTAATATATCTTAAGAAAGAGTCTTAATCATAAATAGTTTTAATATACCAGCCAGAGTTGACTGAACAAGCTTTCTTATTCTTGTTTGGTTTCTACTATCTCCTTGCTGTAGTTGCTTAGCCCTGTCTCTCTCAATTCACCTCCTCTTCTGGAACGTCTGACTATTAGAACTTTGGACCATAGTTTCCACAGAGAATATTTCCGAAGTACCAGATGGGTCACAGGGACTTCAGCACTGCCAGTTTATACCGAAGACTCTAACACAATTATTATCACTTGGCAGATAAGTAAATGTGGTTTTTCTGTTTTTTTTTTTTTTTTTTTTTTTTTTGGTTTTTTTTTCTGTGGGTACCGGGGGTCGACCTCAGGACCTCACACGCCAGCAGGCGCCCGTGCCGCTGAGCGATATCACTGGCCCTTTTTTCGTATGTGGGTTCCAGGAGTCGAACTCGGGCCCTCGTGCTTGCCGGGCAGGCGCTTATGCCACTGAGCCATCTCACTGGCCCCAGATAAGTTAATGTTAACATAGATAAATATAAAGTCACTGTCAACATTTTAGCAACTTTATAATAGGTAAAAACTTGCTAAAAACCTAATTTGTATTGAAAGTCAGAAAGTATGATTTAATTTTTAAAATCAACAATCATGAAAAGATCTGGCACAAGTTTTTTAAACAGACATTTTACAATTTGAATTAAAATGTTTTTTCTTTTCTAGGTTACAGAATATATGTAGTTATAACAGACGCTAATCTACTTCTAGATGTCAGAGCTTGTGGTCACCACTTTGTTGAAAAGAAGACTTTACTTGTGGGTATCAAGTTTCCAAATACTGTATAGTCAGAATGGTTGGACTTATAGAATAAAAATGACTAGAAAAATCAAGAGAATTCCAGAAATAACCTCAGATAGTAAAGTAGTGTCCTAATGCTCTATTGAGAACAGGGCTTTGTCTCCTGGACCTTGCAGTTTCTTCCTTTGCTGCCAAAGCTCAGCCATTTCTTTGACGTCTTCTTTAAGGTTTCCCTTTTCTGTACCTCAAACATCAGTGTCCTCCTCAGTTCTATGCTACACTTGCTGCATTCTGATCCTTCCAGCTTTTAATACCACAAATCTTTATAAATGTCCATCTTAATTGAGTGTTTCCCTTAAATTTGCCATGTTTTAAAAATATGTTCAGCCTATCATTTGTTAATAAATGCTATATTTGTTATGAACTGGGAGCCCTCAAGGCACTACTTTGGTTAATAGAAATAACCTTGTAGGCAGTTGCCACTAGTCATTTTAATAAGTGACTAGATTAAGAAAAGTTGTTCTCATTGCCTGCTTTTATATCACACTGTGTCTCTTAGGTGACAACTGTCCAGATTATCATATTGTGACCATAAGGTTTTCAGTGTGGAACTGTTATTATAGCCAAGACTCTCCTGTTTCTACATCTGATTTCGGAGATTTTAGGCTCAAAGGCAATTAGACAGTGTTTTGCTCTCAAATACAACAAACTAAAGAAGTATACATTCTCTCAAAGCAAAATACTAAGAAAATGAACAAGGATACATTAAATGAGGACATATTTTCTGAAAAACTGACCAAAGTGGCTCTCCTGGGTCACACACACTCTGTTGTACACTGTAGATGTAAGATTATGAGGTTTATATGTCAGTCTCCAAAGTGAAATTATTAATGTTCACCAGCTACTCTAATGTCAGAAGAAAGGAGCAAAACTCACTTCACTTGAATGCCAGTTTTCTTTCTTTCTCTTTTTTTTTTTTTTTTTTTTTTTTTTTTTTGACACCAAAGACTAAAATCTACAAACAAAAGATGCTGTGGCAGGAGAGAAAATTTCCTTGGAGATTTGTTCTACTAATATTAGTTTTAAAATAAACACCGCAGAAATTCTTTCTCACTTCAATCAATTTCCTTTCTCTGAGGAGGCACAGATCTTTACTAATATAATCTTTATTTGCCAGCTGCTCTATCTATTTTGCAAAAGCTGCCATATTAAAATATAATAGCATGGAGAAAATATTGAGGAAACTTGTGCAATGATTTAAGAGTCAGTATTTTCTTATCGCCTGTATGGAATTCAACATACGCAAGTGTTAGAGGAAGATGTAACAGTAATGTTATCAGATCATCAACAGAAGCAGCTGGAAAAGTTGGTAACTGTGAGAGTAGAGACTATGTGACTTAGTAACACTAAGGTAGAAAACTGGCTCTGCTGTGAAGAAAGGAGTGTAAGTGTCTGTCTTCTTACCTCTAAACTTTTGAGCAAAAAGTGTTGAGTTGCCTGTTTTTCCCTTTCTTACATCTATAGAAGCAAGAAGCAATGCATCTTTAAAAATTTGCCAGTGAGAATTACCCTCTATGAAATCTCTCATCTATAATTTTAGGGGAAATTGAGAAGATGAGTAAGTAAGAATTTTCATTGGATTGTTAACACCTCACTCTTAGAGTTCTCACTTTGATAAAAAGGAGTACATGGCAGAAGAAAAATCCTATTTATTGCACTATTAGGTTAATAAGGGAATTGTCAATATTTAATCATTTTTCAGTTATAAAAACAAAAACTTCCTCTAGTTCCGTACAAGAGCTAAGGAAAAACATCACTAAAAATTTTTGGTTTAAAGACACAAACTTTTCTGAATTTGGATACAAAAATTTGTGTCAATCTGGGAACTTCCAAATGCTTTCTCAAAGTCATCTTCCTATTTACCTGTCCGGTGGTGGAATCATCCATGTGGTCATAGGAGTATGATTTATGAACAACATGGATTTCAGGCCCATCTGTCTTTCTTAGCGTGTTAGGAAATCCTTGTCATAATATCCAGGCCTTCCAAACAGAGCCAAAAGGGCTTAGCTCTAAGTTTCAATCCAACTATCAACCAGAGACTCTTGGGTCAAACCTGATTTGCCAGTTCTGTGTGACTGTGGAAGACTGGAAGGATGCATTAAAGGAAAGGGAATTTTGAAACATGTATATAAATGATAAATATTTCACATTTCACACTGCAATATTATAAATTGAATATGTACATAATATTATAACACAGGAGTAGTCTTAAACTACTGAGCTATATATGTCCTCAGCCCTTTTTTTAATTATAAGAAAGGGTTTCAAAAGTAGCTATGTTTCCCAAGTGGAATTTGAACTTGTGATTCTCCTGCCTCAGCTTCCCAGAGTGCTGAGATTATAGGTATGCATTACAATGCCTGGCAACACAGTACTGTACTTTATTATTTTTTTTTTTAGCTTCTTTAACAAATGGTTCTGAGAAAACTGGTTATCTATGTACCAAAAAATGAAGCTAGACAAATATCTCTTACCCTGCACTAAAATCAAATAAAAATGAACCAAGGATGTAGATATAAAAACAGAAACACTGAAACTGGTAGAAGATAAAATAGAGAAAACACTTGAAGACAGGCACAGGCAAGGACTTCCTGAACAGAACTCCGTTAGTACAAGAAATAATACCAAGAATCAACAAACTGTGATGGGGAAAATAACTCCCAACTGTTAGATGTCAGATGTGTATGAGTTTTGTGTTCTCACAACGTGGAGGAATGAAGCTGCAAACTAAAGGAGGTGAGGAGAGTTTCATTGGAAATAATAACAAGAATAGCTCCTGGATTCTCAGGAGGGGTCCCTAGTGGGTGACCATTGAGACTCTTTGTCCAGTGATATTTTATACAGCAAAATCACAACATTGGTACAACATGGGTGAAACTACAATCAATCTGTAGGATATAAGTACAGTCACTTAGCTGATACTGGTCCAATATGGAAGCTAAGCTCGTAGCAAGGGTATATGGTGAGCATCATTAACTTCAGCTTATCTTATAACTTCTAGTCATAGAAAGAGCAAAGGCATTCCTGGAAAGGGATGGGAGTATTGATCCAGGTGTTCCGGTCACACCTATTTTTCTGACGCCTAAATGTACTCACTGGACCTGGTGGTATAATTACCATAGAATCAAGCTGCTGTTTATCTCTAGGGAGGCTTGCAGGCCTGGTACTGCGTCTCCATCTTGAGGCCTGGCTCTCCTCAGATTTGCTTCCAGGGACAATTTTCATGTCTCATCTTCTGCGCTGACTCCTCTGAGGGCCTGATCCTCTCTGACTGCCCATTAATTTCTATCTAACTTAGCTATATATAATACAATGAGATTATATCAAATTAAAAAGCTTCTTCCCAGCAAAAGAAACAACCAACAGAGTGAAGAAATAATTACAGGATGGGGAAAAATATGCCTGCTACTCTTTTAATATCTAGAATATGGGCCAGTGAGATGGCTCAGCGGCGTAAGCACCTGCCTGGCAAGCGCGAGGACCTGAGTTCAACTCCCCGAACCCACATACGGAGAAAGGGCCGGTGATATCACTCAGCGGCATGGGCGCCTGCTGGCACATGAGGTCCTGAGGTCGACCCCCGGTACCCACAAAAAAAAAAAATTAGAATAATGAAAACTTCTGTACATGTGTAGTAGCAAGATCCATCATGGTTAAGAAAGACCTGTATGTTTTAATATGTTAAAGTTTTCGTTATTATTTTAGTATGGCAAGGACAAAAGACCAGGAGAAGACTGTCATTAAAAATATAGTTTGTTATACTCGCAGATCAATAGATCCCAGGAGGAAGGAGCATTCTACACTGGGGACCAAGGAAGCAACATGCAAGAAAGTGCCAGGATCAGTCAGGAGACAGAAAGAGAGGCAGAAATGTGGAGAAGAGCCCCCACTGTGGTCTTCACAGGAAGGAATGGGTGAGCAAGGTCAGCAGATGTAATATTGGTCAGTTTGAATAATTTCTGTGGATGTAGGAGCTGTCCCTGGTTGCGTGGTATGTAGCCCTGAGGTAATTAGGGCAGGAAGATAGTGGCCCAATGATATGATAACCTAACAAAGAAAGTTGCAAGGAATGTGGGCTCTGGATTGCTTGGTTTGCATTTGAAAACATGCTGTTGGTTGTGTCCTTCACTTTCTCTAGGAATGCTCACTGCGGCAGGGAAAGTGCCCCCAGGACCAGCAAGGACCCTAATGTCAAAGCATCAGAATGCAGAAAATAAAAGGCACTATGTTGTCTAACAGACTCTGTAGGTGTCAAGAGCCATACATTGCCATCACGGCTGTCAGTAATTACATAATTTTATAAGCTCATATATTTACCTTTAATTCTTCCACAGGTGAAATAAACATTATTTGACTACATAAATCTGTACTATTTTTGAGTATGCCTTTAGAATTCTTTGAGATATGATCACTTGACAAGAGGAGACATTTTATTATATTTGACAAGATAACAAGAAAAGAATTAGGGTTATAAGTCCCTAATACATTTAGTCTGAGGTAAGAAAATTACATCAGGATACGCTTTTTCTTTCTTTTTTTGCTACTGGTTGTTACTAGCCACTCAGGTTCATATGCTTAGGTTTGTTGGCTCCCTGCTGATCAAAAATGGCCATATGTTTTGGTAAAAAAGGAAAAAAGGATTTATTCAAAGCTAGATCTGAGGAGATGGAAGGACCTATTTGCCTCAAATCACCATCTCTCTTGTACAGGTGGGCAAGGGTCCTTCGTAATAAGGAACAGAGGGGAGGGGAATACAGAGACACAGGTCAGATCTCCACCTCTGCTTTATCACCTCCAGCCTTCTTCAGCTCACTGACCCCTTTCCTAAGGAAAGGAAACTGGGCTCTGGGCCTCTGGTGTGGCATCTGCATATTTTGTCACTACCTTGGGGCTGAGAAGAGAAGGGGGTGTTGGCTATGTGCTCAGCAGGGGGAAGTCTGGAGAAGTTGTTTATCTCCAAAAGAAAACAATCTAACTTTTAAAGTTCTATTTTGCAGTGCAGGTACTCACTCCCCCACCCCCACCCCATCCCCTCTTATTTTAGCCCTCAGTCCTGTAGGCCTTGAGATGTCGCATCATCTGGCTGGTTGTCTCATGTTGGATCGTTATGCAGATTATATCAGAGATAGCTAGAGTACAAGCCAAGTGAAGCCAGATTCTTGAGCCTGAAAACGTATTGCTAAAAACTGTGAAGTCAAATACAAAAGAAAGCCAAAGTCAGGAGATATCTAATCATTATACCTGCTAAAAGGGTTTTTGCTTTCAGGCAATTGTGCATTAGAAGCCTCTTTATAACCTCTGAAGTTGTACTTATTTTGTTAGAGTTGAAGCACAGGTGGCTCTGGTGCTCACAGCTTCCCTCCCCCTTGAATGCATTTTCTTCTTTTCTAAAGCCATTGGCAATTAATCATCTGCAGTCTTGTCCCTCAGTACCAAGGTAGCTTTTCCTGGTGATAATTAGCCAGATCACGTCTCCTGTTGGAGGGGATGTGACAGACGACTGGAGTCAGTGTCATAAGCCCTTCTTACCAAATTTGAGCAATATCAGAGATTTAGAGAGGACGGTTCTCAGGCTGACTTTATGTATAGTTTTCATTGCCAAATCTAATCCTGTCTGTTTTGTAGGCTGCATCCTAAAACGTTAGAACTTTGACGAATAGCTACAAAGCTTATTAGCAAACATAATACAAGGCAATAAGAGCAAAACAAATTCAGTCTGCACAGTATACTTAAACTGAGAAACATAGCAATGAAGTTAACTGAAGAAAGCCATTATTTTCTGAAGCAAAATATTAGTTTTGCCAGAAAGGTATATGAAACAAATATTTAAAAGTCCCCTCTTCATGTAAACCAATGTAAATTATCATTTGAAAGAAAGCACAAGATTTATTAATGCCAAGACCAAGAATTACAGTTTAGTAATACTTTTAGGAAGATGATAGAGACAAGATAGTAGATACAGATAGATAGATAGATAGATAGATAGATAGATAGATAGATAGATAGATAGATGATAGATAGATATAGATAGATAGACTTTCGAGTATGATGTGTAAAAATTAATGTCTCTTTACCAACTAAGAACCTAATTTTGGGGAAGGACTACCTCTAAGTCTGTCAGTCATGGAAACCCAGGGATGGGCACCACACAGAATCCAGGATGACTGCAGTTCCTGAACCTGTATGTGGGGCCAATCAGAAAAGAGCCATTTTGAATTCTTCATGTATACCTTTGGTAAATATACATTCTCGCTGCCTTTTCTGTGCATCTTGTCCAATTTTTGGCTCCGGACACCCAAAATCTGGAAAGATTTTCTTTGGAACCCAAAAAATTAGGACAATTACATTTTTAAAAATAAGTAAAATCACATAGTTTATGTAACCATAATTGTGAAACAAAACTTTAAATACATGTCTAAGTATATAAACTTTTAAGATTTAATATTTCTAAACCTTTAATTTTAATAATATAGTAGAGAACACAAGAAATTATTTTGATAAATGCAAAACCTCTTTTTAAAGTTTTGCTGTAACTTTTATTAAGAACAGATTTATATCCTAAGTCTTATTGTTTTAAATAAAGATACTAATATTATCCCCATGTATTATATTTTTAATTTTTAAAACTTTTAAAGAACAGTCTCTAATTAGAAATGTTTTATTTAAAAGTTATACCACTAGCACATATGATCAATTTATAATGCAAGCATAAATTTTACATTATTTTAAAATCATCACCCCACACATAGTTTACTAGTAGCTTTAAAACTCGTTATTATCTTATATTTGTGTCTCAAATTGTATCATATATAGATGTATATCTAGAAAAAAACACATATCCTACTCGAGGTGGGAAAAGCTCAAAATCTTTGTTTCTGAAGCTTATAAGACTTTTTTGTAAAATCAAAGTGAAAAAAAGAAGCCTACTATAAGTACTTAATTTATGCAAAGACTAGACAGCAAGATAAGAGCAGTTTATCTATTACAGAGAAGCAAGCAAGCCTGTCAACATCTCTAAAAACCCATTAACAGATTGGGTAATTTATAGCTATTAACCCTGTACAGCAAAAGACATGTTTTTCTTGTTACCAACTGTTATTAGAATGTTAAATGAGTTGTGATTATACAAATTACACTATTAATTTTAGAATATCTTAAAATTATGAACACATACAACCCTCACTTCGAGACTTATTATTTAAAGCTCATTTTAAACTTGACCTATAGTTTGACAAGTCTCCATTTTCAGATATTTGGTCTTATATCAGTGTTATACAGATACATATGTCAACAATCTGTAAAATACAATTAATAGACTCAGATACATTATCATTTATAAAGTTTAAGAAGCAAAGAATAACAAATTTATACTTAGCAAATATCTTTAGTATTTTAACTTAATTATAAATAACTCCCATGTTTTATTTATATATTTATCTGATTTAATTTTTAACAATTACCTTTACATTGTTTACAAAATGCAAACAATTTTTTGCTGTAGAAAATAAAACTTTCAAAAGATGCAATCAATACCTGGAAATTGCGACTGCACATGCTAAAACAGTATGCTATTTAAAAATACTTGAAAAGTTTTATGAGGCTTTTGAACATGAATATTTATATTGACCCCAATGAATTATTTTCTAACCAAATTTTCATGTCACTAAAAACAAACTATCCTGAATAATAAGGATGTCAATAAGTGAATCTATCTGGAAGACCATAAAAGGAACTTTACTAGTACAAGAATTTAAAATGGCAAAACTCAGAAGATCTACAAAGATTCATGAACTACAAGGGTAGAAACTGGTCCCACATAAGTGCTTCCTGGTTTGTCATTCCAAAGTTGAGGAAGTTATTATCTATGTTACATGGAACCAGCTCTTTTGGGAAATTAGGAAAAAGTACAGCATGGCTGGACAATGTTTATTCAGACACAAGTTAATGCATTAAATAAAACTGTTCATTCTTTCTCATAGACTTAGTATGGAAGCTCTCAAGTGGAAAAGCCATTTTTACTATAAAGTATATCTCATTTGGATGAGGAAAAAAAAACTTTGGGAACCCGAAATTTAAAACCAAAATGGATTGCTTGTACAAAGCAACTGTCTCGCTCTGCTTCTGTTATCTCGCTTGTACAGCCCACCTCAAACCTCCTATGCTTAACTACATCCTGTTCTGCCTCTGTAACTCAGCGTGTGTGTTCTTGCCTGAAATCTCTGTGAGACAGCCTCAACAAAGGCTCAGGGCTCAGACTTTGGAGTATACAGCTTCTCTGACCCTGCTGGCGTAATAAAGTTTGGTTCCTGCTGCCTCTCTGACTGCCACTCAGTTTCTTCACCTCCAGTAAATCTAAAATTGTTATAACATTCTGGTTCCCTGCACTGGAAGCTGACTGAGCTGGCCCCTTGTGCCACTGGCTCAGAGTCGGGAGAGTGGCTGCCAGAAGTCCTACCAGGGTAGAACATGGTGGTGTACCTCCCACCTCCTTGGCGAGACCTCCTTCCCTGGGAGGTGATGGCCAACAGGTGTCTGAACCCCTCCTGACCAGACTCAGTGGAGAGGTGGACCGGGAATCTTCTGGTAAGGCCCCGGCCCACCCCAAGTCAGGCTCATCCACAGATGGAAGGGGAGCCTCATCACCTCCCATGGTCTCAAAATAGAGACCCCAGTCAGGATCTCCCATAGTGGGGGGAGGAATGTTTCAACCTCTGGATGATTGTGTGAGTGAATGTGAATGTATTTGTGGCTCCACAGAGCAAGCTACAGAGTCCTGGTGGGCCCTAACTTGTTTCCATGGTGATGTCATACAGCATAACAGTGATTTATACCTCATAATAGGGGACTGACCAGGCCCGGGTTTATATAGGTACATTTTAGTCAAGACACACCTAAGTTTCCATGAGGGACACAGCCAGGTGGGCATCTGAGTGGTCTCCTTTGGGGACTTCCTTCATCTGTTGCGGCATTGCATGGGAGGAGCACTTTGGGATATGGGGACCACACAGTCCAAACCAACTGTCCTAGACTGCATGATCAAAAATTTCAAAAAGGGCTTCAGTGATGACTAAGGAATAAAAATGAAACCTGCCAAATTCTGAGCCCTTTGTGAGGTCGACTGGCCTCAGTTTGAGGTTGGATGGCTACTGGAGGGGACTCTAGTTCCTAATATAGTCTGAGCTGTTTGGAGAGTGATTACAGAGAGGCCCAGTATGCAAACCTCCTGCCACCCTGAACAATTCCCATACATAGACTCATGGCTAGAGAGTACACAGATCCTGCTGCCCTGAGTATGATTCTGTGAAGGCAGAAAGGGAAAGATCAGGGTCTTCATCACCCAGGGCCCAAACCAAACCTTGAAGGGCCAAAAGAAGCCAGTTCACCAGGGCACATCCAAGGAATTCCAGCCTCCACCATATTTTTTTGCACTGCTATCCATATCTCCACCACAACCCTCACAGACAGTCCACCTCACACACCCTCCACCTTGGTCAGACCTCCCTGATCCCACCACTGCCACCACTGCTGCTGAAGAACCAGACCACACAGATGAGCCTCTTGCCAGATGGCTACATTCGGCACAACTGCCAACCCTCCAGGTGCCCCTCTGTGAGGTTTGAGGACCTGCTCAGGTGGGATATGACAGCACTGAGCAGCCTGGCTGAGTCATGCTCCACTGTCAACCCTTCAGCACCACAGACCTTCTGAACTGGAAGCACCACACCCTGACCTGTTGGGGACCACTAATTGTAAATTGACATAGTATCTGTCCTGAGCTCTCCTTGCCCTGCTTGCCCTGTGGAATGTTTTTAGAATGTGAAAATCTCAAATTATAAATTGGCATAATATCTATCCTAGGCTCTCCTTGTTTTGCCCTTTTGGGCCAGATTGGAATGCAAAACGTCCTCAATCATTTTTGATCTCAGCTGGAAGCCCTAAGGCTAATAACTACTGTTGTGCTTACAGAGCAAGATAAGACCTGCTAAAGAGGATAAGGCACCTGGAAAAACTCTTGTCCTTGTTCTTGTCTTTGCAAAAATGTTTCAATCTTCCTAGCCCACTGTAGTCTAGTTGCCATTATTGTTCTGGAAACAGCCATTGCTCTTCACTCATTGTTCTTGACTCAGATGTAATGAATAAACACCATGTGTCTGAGTCCCTCATGGCCTTTTGTTCCTAGAGAGCAGCTGGTGGTCCCAGATCCCTGCTATGCACCTCTCTACTTTATCTCTTGCTCTTTCTTTCCTTTCCCTTTCCTTTCCCTTTCCGTTCCCTTTCTCCCATAACCCAGGTGGGAGACTGGAACCCACCGCAGGGGTCTCCAATAACTGGCACTGTAGGAAGGGTCACTAATACCAACCTGTTCAGAGAAGCCCTAAACCCTCATTGACCTCAGGGATTCCAGTTTTCAGACCCACCAACCTACCTGGGACGATTGCCAGCAGCTACTCCTCAGGCTCTTTAATACCAAGGAGAGACGCAGAATCCTCACAGAGGCAGGAAAATGGCTCCATGGTCAAGACCCAGCTGGGGTATTAGATCCTGAATATTGGACAAAGGAAGCGACCCCCAGCAAGCCAGAATGGGACTACCACACGGAAAGAGCCTCCCTTCTACAATACTAGGCAGCAATCCTCAGGGGAGTCCAGGAAGGGACCAAGAAGCCCACCAACATGTCAAATGCATCTCAGTAGCACAGAAATCAGAGGAATAGCCTGGAGACTTTTATAAATGGCTCTGCAAGGTGTTCTGTATCTTCACCCTCTTCTACTCTGAGGCCTCCAAAAACCAACACATGGTGAACACAGCTTTCATGGCTCAATCGACTGCTGATCTCCATAGCAAACTCCAGAAGCTTGAGGACATTGCTGTGATGAACACTACCCAGCTCCTGGAAGTGGCCAACAAAATCTTTGTCAATCAGGATTAAGAAGCTTACAGAGAGGCTGACAAACATTTAAAACAGAAGGTTTCCCTTCTCGCCACCGTGATAGGGAAACCTCAGCGGGCATATCAGGCAGCTAGGAGAATCAAACCTGGCTGCTAAGTTATAGGCCCAGGGAAAAGTGTTCTCCTACATCAATAAGGTTGTCCCCAAGAGAATTCCAATCTCTTCAGGCAGCCCTGCACACCCATTCCTTCCAGGGGATTCTGTCTGGGTCAAAGACTAGAAAAAGAAACTCCTTCAGCCTGTGTGGACAGGACCTCACACTGTTGTGCTTGTCACCCCAACTGCTGTTAAAGTTGCAGGTATCGTCCCTTGGGTACACCATTCAAGGGTAAAGAAAGATTACCCTGAGGACTCTTCAGTCACCTGGACCACTCATCCTGACACTCAAGACTCCCTGAAAACTCAACTGCAGTGGAGACTGACTCTACACAATGTGACCCCTAGGACATCACTGAGAGACAATGGCCCTGCTCTAGTCACACTGGAAGCTGACTAGTTACACACAGCAGAAGCCCGAGGATGCCCGAGGAAGATATCCCCTGTAAAGACTGGTTATAATAAACTGTCACCCCTGGTTTTTAACAACCCTACTGGTGTATAGATTTGTCCAGCCTCTACTGGTTGACTCAGTTTACTAACACTGCCCCTCAGATTTATAGGCTCCTAAATGCCACCTTTAGTCTGCTTCACAGGGAAGGACCCCAGTTTTGTTGGCTGTGTTTGCCCCTCCACAGGAGGGCCTATATGAGAACCCTGCTTCTAGCCAATTAGAACCTCCTGAGAAACCCTTCAGAACTGAGCATGAGCACTATAATAGGGTGGATGGTGACCAGGGTCCTCCATGACAGCTCAAGGGCCAATGCAAGTTGTCTCCATAGTCCCCAGACTGGTTCAAAGAATGAGTCTCTAGGATCAATACCTTACTCAATCTGCTCCCACAATCAGATGCTGCCAAATAAAGACCCAGCGCAGACCTCCCGGGATGTTCTACTTATGTGGGGACACAGCTTATCGCTGCCTGCAGGTAAACTGTGTGGGCACATGTGTCCAGGTTTCCCTCACTTCTGAACTCTCCATCTATACAGACCAGGAGAGAGAGACGGCCCTGTACCCTGTCGGCAGCCCATGCAAGAAAAGAACATTGCTAGCCTCGGTCATTTTTTTTTTTTTTTGTGGGTACCGGGGGTTGAACTCAGGACCTCATGTGCCAGCAGGTGCCTGTGCTGCTGAGCGATATCACCAGCCCTTTGTTCATATGTGGGTTCCGGGAGTCGAACTCAGGACCTCATGCTTGCCAGGCAGGCGCTTATGCCGCTGAGCTATCTCACCGGCCCGCTAGCCTTGGTCTTGATTGGCTCAGGAATAGTACCCAGAGTAGGGGCTGGTGTAGGATGAATCAGGATGTTAGTAGGGCTATACTATCAGCTATCCTGGGAACTAAACAATAACATGGAACAAGTGGCTGATTTACTATTTTCCTTCCAAAGCCAGATTAATTCATTGGCAGCTGTAGCCCTGCAAAACAGGCGTGCCTTAGAACTTCTCACTGCAGAGAAGGGTGGTACATGCATCTTCCTGGGAGAAGAATTCTATTATGTAAACCAGTCAGGGGTGGTCACCACCAAGGTGCATGAATTAAAGACAGAATCCAGCAGAGAAGGGAAGAACTAAAAGAGGGCTGGAGTTGGATCCTGGGCCAATGGACATTATGGCTCCTGCCCTTAGTGGTGCCACTGCTGACCATCTTGTTATTTGTGACAATAGGGCCTTGTCTCCTGAACACCCTAATAGGGTTCGTACAGACCACAGTCACTGGGAGGGCCACTGCCCAGATCATGGCACTCCACCTATATAGCCTCCTGGGAGATGGTGATACCCTATAGGACTATATAGGGCGTCGAGTGGAGGAAATGATGAGGAAAACAAAACTTTGGGAAAGCGAAACTTCAGACCAAAATGGACAGCTGGCACAAAGCAACTGTCTCATTCTGCTTCTAGTATCTTGTTTGTACTGCCTGGTTCTGGGATCTTTCTTGTACAGTCCATCTCAAACCCCCTATGCTAACCATACCCTGTTGTGCCTCGGTAACTCAGCCTGTACGTTCTGCCTAAAACCGCTATATTAGACAGCACCAACAAAGCTTCAGGGCTCAGACTTTGGAATACACAGCTCCTCTGAGCCTGCCAGCATAATAAAGTTTGGTTCCCTCCACCTCTCTGAGTGCTGCTTGGTTTTGTCGCCTCCGGTAAATCTAAAACTGCTGTAACACTTTAACCAATGTCTAATAAAATACTACCCCTTAGGACTCCTTCTACTAATACTAGAAGCAGTTTTCATATTGACTATTGCTACATAACATTTTTGAGAAGCTAAACAATTTAAACTTTTAAGTTAAAGAATCCCTAGCCAGTGCTATATTAATATAGATGCCACATTTTCTCAATATTCAACCAACTCTATCTAATTTCCAAGATCCTAATGCTATAGAAGAAAGCAACTCCCAACCTGCTAGATGTCTGGTATGAGTTTGTGTTCTCTAAAACAGAACAATGAATTCTAGAACAATGGAGGTCAAGAGTAGAATGTAGGGGCCGGTGAGATGGCTCAGCGGCTTAAGCGCCTGCCTGGCAAGCGCGAGGGCCCGAGTTCGACTCCCGGAACCCACATACGAAAAAGGGGCCGGTGATATCGCTCAGCGGCACGGGCGCCTGCTGGCACGCGAGGTCCTGAGGTCGACCCCCCGGTACCCACAAAAAAAAAAAAAAAGAGTAGAATGTAGGAGCCAGTGAGATGGCTCAGCGGTGTAAATGTCTGCCTGGCAAGCACGAGGTCCTGAGTTCGACTCCCAGTACCCACGTTAAAAAAAAAAGAAAAAAAAAGAGTAGAATGTATTCATTGGGGAAAGAAAGTTTCTGTCTAAGAGAGAGAAGGGGTCCCGAGTGGATTGTGAAGGACCCCGCTTTTCAAGGGAGTTTTATAGAGCAAAGCCATGAGATGAGGCAAATCTATAATCAACTAATAAGATTACAAGTATAATCACTTAGGTGTCATTGATCCAATGGGAAATCACAAGGTGGGCATGAAAGGAGACAAAGCTATGGTGAACCAATAAGATTATGAGTATAATCGCATAGGTAATGTTAATTAAATGGGAAATCACAAGGTTGGCATGAGGTGTAACAAAACTCCGGTCAACCAGTAAGATTATGAATATAATTGCTTAGGTAATATTGATTAAATGGGGATCAAAGCAAGCATACCTGGAACGGAACAGGCATCTTTCCTGGAGAGGGTGGGTCAGTGGGGCTTCCTGGCCCCCACCCAAGGCAATTGATACCTATTTAGAATATTAATCACTGCTGTTCATCCTTAGGAGAAGTATGTGAATGTAGTCTTTCTTTCTTTCGTCTTGAGGTCTGGCCTTTAAGGAATCTGCCTCCCCCAGAGTTGCAATGTATTCTCATTTTCTGTACTGACTCCTGAGGGTCTATTCCTGTCTGAATGCCTATAATATTTCTACCTAACTTAGCTGTCTATAATACTGACAAACTCAAAAATTTTAATTACATTTTCTTTATGTTCTTCAGTCTCTTTTATTTTTTATTTATTTATTTATTTATTTTTTGTGGGTACCGGGGTCAACCTCAGGACCTCGTGCGCCAGCAGGCACCTGTGCCGCTGAGCGATATCACCGGCCCTTCTTTTGTATGTGGGTTTCTGGAGTCGAACTCGGGCCCTCGCGCTTACCAGGCAGGTGCTTACGCCACCGAGCCATCTCACCAGCCCACTTCAGTCTCTTTTATAAACTTTGTGAAACTGAAAATACTCTTTCAAAGGTCAAGTAACTAAAATGTAATTCAGATTGGCTAACACAGGCAAAATGCATGTTAACAGCTTTTAGGACAACTTTGTTACATCTTTGAAGACATATTTTAAGTCATGTGAACAAAAAAAGTATTTAGGTTTCTTACGGCTTATGTCTAGATGTCCCGCAAAAGCTTCACACAGTTATAGGTGGGAGTTTTCAGAGGTGGCTGGATCTAGGATGTGTGACACGGGATTAAATGTATGAAGCTGGGATCAAGGGTGTGTGATTACTGAATTAGTCCATGGATTGGTTTGGCATAGTTCCATGTGTGGATAACGAGAAGACCGACCCTAGATATGAGTGCTACCTGCCTTAAGGGTGGGTACCCTGGATAGAGTATAAGGGACAGAAAGAGGGCTTCTGTCTTCACTTGCTGCTTGTCACTTGCTGCTTCTTCAATACTTCACTGCTTTGTTGCCTTCTGCCTGCAGGGAACTGTTTCTCATCTGTAATGCTCCTCTACCTGCCACCCTGCCTTGGAGTCAGCCAACTATGAACTGAAACCTCTACCAACTGTGAGCTACAATAAACCTTTCTACCTTTAACTTGGGGTGTTGGGTATTTCGTCTCAGCAACAAGAAAACTAAGACAGGGGTTATGCTTGCTTACTGAGAACTTTTATTTTTAAATTAATCTGATATCATTTACATGATATACAAACACAAGTACATAGCTATGAGCCAGGAGATTAGGATGTGGCCAGCCAGGAGGGAAAGTGGGTGTGACCTTTCAATTACAGAAATCTAGGATACATGTGCAAAAACAGTTCCAAGCCCTGCACCTCGGCCCAATCAGAAAGTGCTACCTTTAATTCTTCTTGCAAGAAATCAAACAGGCTTTAGATAGAATGGCCTAGATCTCACATCAGTCTGAGGTGTGGGGATACAAAACATGGCTGTCATTAAGCTGGTGGCCACTGTGTAATCACTCTCTTCAGTGGCCTGCTCTCACTCTGTAAAGCCTGCTTCTTTGCCTACCTCTAATTAGCCTACACTCATTCAGAGCATATTTCTTTTCCCACCTTTAGTAAATGTAAAACCTCATTACCTTTGCCATGTGTCTTCACCAATTCTCTATTCAGGACAACAAGAACCTGGAAAGAATCTCAAGAAGGAGACCATAACACTCCAGAAACCCTTATAACATAGGTACATTATATGTAATATACAATTGTGTCCTGAAACACATAAAATAAAGACTTAAATATATCATTTACTAGCTCCTAAAAAGTTATACTAATGGTACAATTTTTCTTTTTACAGTCCTAAGCAATACTTAATCTTAAATTTGCATGTCTGAAGGTAGGATTCCTGGTTGTAGAAAGGTAAGAAATATATATCTCAAAGAAGATTTTTTGCATTCAATCGGAGTTTGAATTTCTTGAAGCTTATTTTTTTTGACTTAACTTATTATAGATCTTAGTCAATTTAAAAGCTCATGTCCCAGATTTTATGACATTTTCAATTGTGTTGAAATTTAGACATAGATGGTCAGAGGTTTATATATCTTATCCAGTCTCTATTGCTCAAGGCTTCTAGTTTGTAAAAAAGAAACCAGTTGAGGAACAATACTCCCCACTGAAAAAAACACAAATGCAAGCCATCTGCAGTCCAATTTTCCTATTTTTCTAGTTAAGGAATAGAGGCAACAGGAGACAAAAATCAATTGTCAGAAGGTAAGTTTTTGCAAATATTTTGAAACACAACCAGTTTAAAATGAATCAAGGACTTTTAGGCAAAATGAGGGAAAATTTAAACCTAAGAGAAATCCACCAACATGAGCCAAGTAGCTGCATGGTTGGTGGGCATAGAGGCGTCTTGTTTGTTCTTGCCACTGATCTAGAAAAGGGCAAGGACAGCAGCTATGGATGTTATCTTGGCCAAAGTTATGCTAAAAAATCTTCTTAAGGACAGTTCTATGAAATCAGAGTGTGCTTTCACACAATAAAATCACCTTTTCTAAGTCACAGGTAACTAAAACTTTCCAGGGAGCTGCAAAGTAGCAAACCACTTTTATACATGAGCAATTTATAACGGTGCTCTTCCAACACACCACCAATATCTCTATTCTCTTAAAACTTCATAATCTGAACTTCTTTTTCCATCAGCAAATGGTTCAAGAACCTTTAACTCTACACTGGCTCACAAAGAAGCCTTAGAACTAATGAAGCCCCAAATGGCTTACATAATTTGAGACAGTACTGAAACTCTGCTGCTCATGCCACAAGTCAGTTATAAGAGAAGATGAATCAAAGAAACAAAAGGAAACAAAAGCAAATCAAAGCAAATGAGTATTCCAAACCAACAAAAAAATGCCTGGAAATATGACCTGCAGTAGGTCCAAAAGGCCACAAATGGTGAAGGTACTTACCTCACCCAATAGCACTACTAAATGACCCAAGAGAAGGTCCAAATGGTGGAGACAGTAGATACCCAGAGTGCACTTTCCAGTGAGAAACCAGGCAGAGCCCATCAGCTCCCCAGATAATCTTTTTCCTTTCACTAACAAGAGCATTAATAGGCAGCTGATGCCATGAACAGGAAAGGAGGGAAACTGCTGGGTGCGAAAGTATCCCCTGGTGACTATTGGAAGGTCCCTGGTCCCTGGATCACAGGTTCTGCTAACCACCAGCAGGCGGTCACTTTTCCTAATGCCTGCCAGGACACATGGCTCTCAGGAATTACCTGCTGGCTGGCTCACCAAAACCGTTACTGGCCGGGTTCATACACTCAGGTTTGTTTGTTTGCCATTGACCAAATCAAAAGAGGTCATGTGTTTTGATAAAAAGAAAAAAAGAATTTATTCAAATCTAGCTCTGAGGACATGGAGGTACCTATTTTCTTCAAATCACCATCTCTCCTTACACAGTTGTGTTAGCATCCTTCATAGTAAGGAACAGAGGGAAGGGGAGCGCAGAAAGACAGTGCAGATCTTCGCACTTGGTTTATCCCTTCCAGCCGTCTTCAGTTCACTGACCCCTTTCCTGCGGAAAGGAAACGGCTCCAGGCCTTATGATCTCAGCATCTGCAAATTTTGTCACTTTTTTCGGGCTACAGGGAGGAGAGAGTGTTGGCTGTATGCTCAGCTGGAGGAAGTTTAGGGAAACTGTTTATTTCTAAAAGAAAAATATCTGACTTTTAAAGTTTAATTTTGCAGTCCAGTTACATGGGGATTGAACCCAAGACCTTTGCACTGAGCTACATTCTTAGTCCTTTTGAAAATGTGCTATTTTTTTTATTTTTTTATGGATACCGGGGGTCGACCTCAGGACCTTGCACGCCAGCAGGCGCCCGTGCCGCTGAGCGATATCACCGGCCCTTTTTTCATATGTGGGTTCCGGGAGTCGAACTCGGGCCCTCGCGCTTGCCAGGCAGGCACTTACACTGCTGAGCTATCTCACCGGCCCTATGCCAGAGATTTTAATGATTAGCGACTAAAGATCCTAAGTAAAAAGAGAAAAACAACCTGTGGAGTGATTTAGACATCTACAACAAAGTGACCATTTTATGTTTTGTAATCAATACTATGTTCACAAAATGATTACCTAAAGGAATGTGTTTATTTTGCGATAAAGAATTAATTCATTTTTCCCTGTTAAAAAAGGAATACACACTCACTGAAAACATTTTAGAAGATACAAACATATATTAAGAAGAAAATTATCATCACTGATAATTTCTTTACACAGTTGATATGTATTTTCCCCGAATTTTTAGTATATTTGTTCTTCCAAACATAAAATTATGCTATACATATTATAAAAAAAATCTCTGCATATTGATAATATATAAGGCAATGAAACCAACTACTATAATGGAGACTGTAAGTAAAAAACTGCTGTTGCTCATAGTTCAGTATAAGAGCCTTAAAGTCTAAGGTTATAAGAAGTGTATTAAAAGGAAAAAAATTCAATATTAAAAAGAACATAGCTCATTATCTTCTGCCAGTGTCTCAGTTCAAACCATTTCATGAGCCTCAGCTCCTCAGGATTCATTCTGCATGAGTTTAATATGTGCAGTTAAAAGATTCCCTTGTTTGATACAAATACTATAGTAATGAGGTCCCTAGAACACTCTTCTTTCCATATGGTTTTACACAAGTAGCAACTGTTTTGAAGTCGTAGACTATTCTGATATCTCCAGCCAGGCTTTCTGCAAACTCAAGTTTCTCAGAAAAGCCTGGAAACAAGCATGTGACTAGAGCATCACAGATCTGTAACCACTACTTCCAACGTGCCTTAAAGTGTGCTCCTGGGATAGTGGGTTAGTAGCAGTTTCAAATACAAATAATAGGGTTTGTAAAGTAGGACTTGAGTGCAGATGAGTCTTTCTAAATTTCTTTATTAAGTAGTCTATCTAAAACTCTCTGCCCAAACTATGGGGAAGATCTGGTGGCACACCAGCTTATATCACTTAGATCAAAGAGAAAAAGTAAAAAACTCTATGAACTTTATACTTTAGATGCCCATCCTTGCTTCAAAGTCAAGGGACTTTTTGAGGTAGTATGTAAAATTTGAAAAAGAGAACAAAAGAGCAGATGAGGTCTTCCTGTATAATGAAATTAAAGTGGCAGTCAGTGACTCTTAGTTTAATGTTTCTGTGCTCATTCCCACTTGTGGTTTAAGGAGGACATGCATATCTGACTTTAATTTTTTTACTTATATCCCTGAGTTGTTATGAGAGATAAGATAGGAATAGGAATTTAAATTAGGAACTTTTGCAAGAAGCTACGTTAGGAGAGAAAAAAAGATGGCGGATGAGTAAGAAGCATGCAGAGAAACTCTCTAAAAGTTGCCATTGGACTACGGGAATACAGTGACCGGGAGAGTGCAGGAGGGGGGCAGATGCCTCCCCGGGACCCAGAAAAGTTCTGAAGCGCAGCTTGGGACCCCCGGCACCAGTGAAGGGTACTTTTCAACAAAGGAGCAGACCCCGTGCGCACACACCTTCTAGCATCCCAGGAATCACGGCGGGACAGAAGCTCAAAGCTGCGGACACACAGTGACAGCTGGCGCCCAGGGAGCCCCCACGGAGGATCACGAGACAGCGGCGGGGCAGGGGAGCGGCGGAGAATGGCGCTGGCCGGCGGTGAGTGTCTCTCAGCCACAGCTGTCCCGCGCCAGAGAGCGACTGGCCGGGCGCCATTGTGGGGGGCGTGGCGAAAATCAGAGCGGCGCGAAAGCAGTGAGCTGACAGCAGCGGGTGAAGGAGACGGGTCTCCGCCTGAAAGTCCACGCTCTGCTCACCGCCCCACCACAGGGCCGCTCCTGACTCGCTGGGATGGACCTGCACGGAACAGGACTCTCATTACACGGTGCCTGCCTACAGTAGAGTCAACACCTGGAACTGATTATTTTTATTTTTTTTATATTTTTTTATTTTTTTTTCTCTCTCATTAGTTTTTTGTTCTGGTGAAGGGGTTTTTATTTTTGTTTTTATTTTGTTTTATTTTTATTTTGTTTTTATTTTGTTTTTATTTTTTTTCTTTTGTGGGGTTTTATTTCTGTTTTATCTCTTTGCTTTGTTGTTTTTGTCTTCATTTTTGTTTCTGTTTGTCTATTTGCTCTTTCCTTCATTAATCTCTCTGGCTTTTATATGAATGTAAACAGCGCCTCTAACCTCTTTGTGATTGTGGTTGTGATCTGTTCTTCCTTTTATCCTTTCCTTCTCTTTTTCCCACCAGTCCTCTGCACCAGTGTCCCAATGTTAGTGGGATCCCTCTTGGTCCTCTAACCTTACATCTAATTCCTTCCTCTTCTCACAATACTCTATTTCCTCCTTAACTCATTTTAAATGTAAACTCCTGAGGGGAAAAATTGACATACTAAGGACTTGTATACTGCATATAATTTTTCTGGTGTGTTTTAGATTTTGTTATATAACCGCAACTCTACTTTATATAGCTAAAAGTGGTAAATAACTGGTTAGCTCAGTCTGTCATTTTCTAGGCTGTGTTTGATGCTTCAGTTACCATTATAGCCAAATGTAAAATAATTGTTCTAAACAGCTTTCCTTCCTGATATTTCATGATTGATATTGACTAAGGGACACAGAAAATACAGTGGCACAGTACCAAAGAATCAAGGACTGAGCCAAACAGGTAGCAACTTCTCACATCCAACGAATTGAAGAGGTAGGATCTGTCAGAAAGCTCAAAACCCAAAAGCAAGCTCCACTTGGAAGATACTGCAGAGAAGTAGTCATCTTCTAAGGATCTTGAACACTAGCAATAAAGTAACCTATCATAGGTAATTTACAAACATCACCCCAGGAATTAAAGAAAGAAAAGATGAGACGACACTTAAATAAGATGCAACCCCACACAACCAATTCACCAAAGGCAAACCTAGGGGGCAACGAGGTGGGACAATCCAAAAGCCACCCACCTGGCATATCTGAAGGGGTAACAACAAAACAATTGAATGAGGCTTTGGAAAAAATTAAAACAGAAATAATTTCACAGATAACTGCAGAGATAATGTCCACAATGAAGACTATGCTTAAGGACACTATAGCTGATACAGACAAAAAAATAGCTGAGCTTAAGAAAACTATAGAAACCATGAATGCTCAGCATAGGAAAGAAATGGAATCCATAAAGCAGATTCAAGCAGATATCCAAGAGAACAAAAATTCCATTGAAAGTATTTGTAGCAGATTAAGCCAATGTGAGGACAGGATATAAGATATAGAAGACAGGCTTGCAATCAGTGATTATGAAAAGAAAGAATTCTTAAAAACAGCAAGGGACCATGAAAAATCAATTCAGCAGCTGCTAGATGACTCAAAGATAAACAACTTAAGAATAATTGGAATAAATGAAAAAGCAGGAGATAGCATCAATGACATTAAAACCTTGTTCAAAGACATTATCAGGGAGAACTTTCCTGGAAGAGAAAAAGAATTTGACTCCCCAATAAGTGAAGCTTTTAGAACACCAACTAGACATGATCAAAAAAAAACTTCAGCCAGACATATCATAGTCAAGATCCCAGAAATTCAACATAAGGGCAGAATCTTAAAAGCTGTTAGGGAGAAGAGACAAATCACCTATGAAGGAAAACCCATCAGAATCACAGCTGACTTTTCAGCACAAACCCTCAATTCAAGAAGAGCTTGGAATGACATATTTCAAGCTCTAAAGGAAAATAATTTTAAACCCAGATTGATGTACCCCGCAAAACTATCTTTCAAAATTGATGGAGAAATAAAATACTTTCATGACAAAGAACATCTAAGAAAATTTAGGACCACCAAACCAGCACTCCAAAATGTTCTGAAAGACATTCTAGAAAGAGATATGAACCCCAACAGAAGGAATCCACCAGGCAGGGCAGATAATTAAATAGCAGGAAAGGGGAAAAACAAAGAGTGGGAACCAACAACAGGAAAATATCATGACAAGTGTAAGTCAATACATATCAGTTTTAACCATCAATGTTAACGGTCTCAATTCACCAATCAAAAGGCACAGACTGGCAAAATGGATCAAGAAGCAAGATCCAGGGCCGGTGAGATGGCTCAGCGGTGTAAGCGCCTGCCTTGCAAGCGCGAGGGCCAGAGTTCGACTCCCGGATCCCACATACGAAAAAGGGGCCAGTGATATCGCTCAGTGGCACGGGTGCCTGTTGGTGTACGAGGTCCTGAGGTCGACCCCCCAGTACCCACAAAAAAAAAAAGAAGCAAGATCCAACAATATGCTGCATACAAGAAACACATTTAATTCAGAAAGAAATTCATAGACTGAAAGTCAAAGGATGGAAAACAATACTCCATGCAATAGGAACCCAGAAAAAAGCAGGGGTAGCTATTCTTTTTGCAGACAAAGTGAATTTCAAGCCAAGAATGATTCAGAGAGATAAAGACGGTCATTACATCCTTGTAAAGGGAACAATCCAAGAGGAAGAGATAACGATCATAAATATATATGCGTCAAATACCAATGCACCCAACTATATAAAGCAAGTACTAAAGGAAATGAAAAATCAAATAAGCACTAATACAACTATATTGGGAGATCTCAATACTCCACTGTCACAAAAGGACAGATCAACTAGACAGAAAATCAATAATGAAATAATAGAACTGAACCAAACTTTGGAACAAATGGACTTAGTAGATGTCTACAGAGTGTTCCACCCCACAACATCAGAATACACATTCTTCTCAGCTGCACATGGGACGTTCTCCAAAATAGACCACATACTAGCTCATAAAACCTGCTTAAGTAAATGCAAAGGAATTGAAATTATCCCATGCATATTATCAGACCATAGTGCAATGAAATTGGAAATCAATGGCAAAGGAAATCACTAATACTCCCTAAACACATGGAAATTAAACAGCACCCTCCTGAACAACCAATGGGTCACCGATGAAATTAAAGAAGAAATTAGATAATTTCTAGAACTGAATGATACTGACAGTACAACATACCGGAACTTATGGGATACAATGAAAGCAGTCCTAAGAGGGAAATTTATAGCATTAAATACTTATATTAGGAAAATAGAGCAAGCACAAATAAACAACTTAATGGTGAACCTCGAACTTCTAGAAAAAGAAGAGCAGGTTAAGCCAAAAGCCCATACAAGGGAGGAAATTACAAAGATCAGAGCAGAAACTAATGTATTGGAGACTAAAAAAACAATACAAAGAATCAATGAAGCAAAAAGATGGTTCTTTGAAAGAATAAATAAGATTGACAAACCCTTATCCAACCTTATTAAAAAAAGAAAAGAAAAGACTCAAATCCATGCAATTGAAAATGAAAAGGGTGATATCACGACGGACCCTGCAGAAATCCAGAAGATCATCTATACCTATTTTAAAAATCTATATTCTACTAAGATGGAAAATGTAGAAGAAATGGACAGATTCCTAGATTTGTATGAATTACCAAAGCTGAATCAAGAAGATTTAAAAATCCTAAATAAACCAATATCAACCAATGAAATTGAAGATGTAATTAAAAACCTCCCAACAAAGAAAAGCCCAGGCCCTGATGGATTCACTGCCGAATTCTACAAGAAATTTAGAGAAGACCTAACGCCACTACTTCTCAAACTTTTCAATGAAATTGAAAGAGAAGCAATACTCCCAAATTCATTCCTGGAAGCAAGCATTACCCTGATACCAAAACCAGAGAAGGACCCAACTAAGAAAGAGAACTACAGGCCAATCTCCCTAATGAACATAGATGCAAAAATCCTTAATAAGATACTGGCAAACAGAATCCAACAAATCATCAAGAAGATTATACACCATGACCAAGTTGGATTCATCCCAGGGATGCAGGGATGGTTCAACATATGTAAATCAATAAATGTAATACACCATATTAACAGAACCAAAGACAAAAATCACATGATCATCTCAATAGATGCAGAAAAAGCTTTTGACAAAGTCCAGCACCTTTTCATGATAAAAACCCTACAGAAAATTGGAACAGAGGGTCTTTATCTCAACCTGGTAAAAGCTATCTATGACAAACCAACAGCCAATATTATACTAAATGGCCAAAAACTGAAAGCCTTCTCTCTAAAATCAGGAACAAGACAAGGATGTCCACTGTCCCCACTCTTATTCAACATAGTTCTGGAAACTTTAGCCAGAGCAATTAGACAAGAGAAAGAAATAAAGGGAATAATGATTGGAAAGGAAGAAGTTAAATTATCATTATTTGCAGATGACATGATACTCTACACAGAAGACCCCAAGAACTCCACTAAAAAACTGCTAGATTTAATAAGCAAATTCAGTAGTGTAGCTGGATACAAAGTCAATACTCAAAAGTCAATAGGCTTCCTGTACACAAATAACAAACTTACTGAAAGAGAAATTAGGGAAACAATACCTTTCACAATAACATCCAAAAAAATGAAATACCTAGGAATCAACCTCACAAAGGATGTAAAAGACCCATACACTGAAAGCTACAGTACTCTGAAAAAGGAGATTGAAGAGGATATCAGAAAATGGAAAGATATCCCTTGCTCCTGGATTGGAAGAACCAATATAGTGAAAATGGCCATACTTCCAAAATTGTTATACAGATTTAATGCAATTCCAATCAAAATTCCAACAGCATATCTCACAGAATTAGACAAAACAATCCTAAAATTCATTTGGAATCAGAAGAGACCTAGAATAGCAAAGGCAATTCTGGGCAACAAAGGCAAGTCAGGGGGCATCACAATCCCCGACTTGAAATTATACTATAAAGCTACTGTGATAAAAACAGTGTGGTACTGGCAAAAAAACAGACCTGAAGATCAATGGAACAGATTAGAAGATGCTGAAACAACCCCAGACATACTAAGCTATCTTATCTTTGACAAAGGTGCCAAACACATTCAGTGGAAGAAAGATAGCCTCTTTAATAAATGGTGCTGGAAAAACTGGCTCTACACATGCCAAAGATTAAAACTAGACCCATATCTTTCACCATGCACTAAACTAAATTCAAAATGGATCAGAGATCTAAATATTAAAACAGAAACATTAAATCTGCTGGAAGGTAGGATAGGTAAATCCCTTGAAGACATTGGTGTAGGCAAAGACTTTATGAATAAAAACTCAACCGCACGGGAACTATCCCAAAGAATCAATAACTGAGATCTCATCTTATTAAAAAGCTTTTGCACAGCAAGAGAAACCACCAACAGAGTGAAAAGACAACCCACAACGTGGGAAAAAATGTTTGCCAGCTGTTCCTCAGACAAAGGATTACTATCGAGAACATATAAAGAACTCAAAAAAATCAGACCTCCCAAATTTAAAGACCCACTCCAAAAATGGGCATCTGAGATGAATACACATTTCTCAGATGAAGAAATACTAATGGCAAATAAATATACAAAAAAATGTGCAACATCACTAGTCATTCGAGAGATGCAAATTAAAACAACACTGAGATACCATCTCACCCCAGAAAGAATGGCTACTATAAAGAAATCAACTAATAACAAATGCTGGAGGGGCTGTGGGGAAAAAGGAACCCTTCTTCACTGTTGGTGGGAGTGTCGACTGGTACAGCCACTGTGGAAGTCAGTGTGGAGATTCCTCAAAAAACTAGGGTTGGAGGTCCCATTTGACCCAGCTATTCCCCTTCTGGGCATTTTCCCAGAAGAATTAAAAACATTGTACCACAGTGATATATGTGCACCCATGTTTATAGCAGCACAATTTGTAATAGCCAGATCTTGGAAACAACCCAAATGCCCATCAACTGAGGAATGGATAAGAAAGATGTGGTATTTTTATACAATGGAGTACTATTCAGCCATAAAGAAGGATAAACTGGAGACTTTTATAGGTAAATGGATGCAACTCGAGGTTTGAGCCAATAATGTTTGGATAATTGAATGCTAATGTCTGGTATCCTGAATAACTAACTTAAAGATAATAATACGTAATGCATTGACCATTGTTACCCTCATATTATGTTGTTTTGAAAATTTGTTCTTTTTTTGATTTGTTTTGTTTTTTCTTCTCTTTAAAATAAAAAAAAAAAAGAAGCTACGTTAAAGAATTTTTTTTTTGTGTGTGTGTGTGTGTGTGGGTACCGGGGGTCGAACTCAGGACCTCGCGTGCCAGCAGGCGCCTGTGCCGCTGAGCAATATCACCGGCCCTTTTTTCTTATGTGGGTTCCGGGAGTCGAACTCGGGCCCTTGCGCTTGCCAGGCAGGCGCTTACGCTGCTGAGCCATCTCACTGGCCAAGAATTGGTATTTTTTATAGAAGCACTTAGCAATGTTTTCTCATTCCCTCAACACAATGAAGTCTCACAACTATATCATTTCCCATAATTATCTAAGTGAACATCATTACCTCTATTCCAAAACCACATCATCTGCATGACCATGAAAGAATGCAGTCAGAGGGTTGAAGCTAAAGCTACAAGAGTAATGATTCATAGACCACACTGCTGAGAATTAGCTAGTCTATATTTTTATAGGTTCTAAAGTTGAAGGTCGCATATCTTCCTCTAGGTATGTCAAGTATAGCATAATTTTACCAGACCAAATGAAGGCAATTGAGTTCATTGATAATTAAAATCAAAGTCTCTGCCAATGGACTCAGTTTATGACATGGTGTCATCTATAAGGTCATTTTATGGAAAGTAAAGTAGATGCTTTAGTAAGTATTACTTGGATGATACGCTGACTGTCCAGATTAAATATTACATCTGAAAATGTTATGCTAACTGTTAAAAGAACTCACAAGAAGGCAGTATTTGGTAAATCATTAAATAGGTAAAATAATTACATGTTATATTTATTTTTAATGAACTTTCTATTAGGGACATTTTCAAACAAAAGCACATGATTAATTCCCATGTTCCCATCACTCTGGTTTAGTAGTCATTCACCCATGGCCAATTTGGTTTTGTATCTACCTTTCTCCTGCATTAGAAGCAAACCCCAGGTGTCATATGATTTCAACTGTTAACACTTACACATATGCCTGAAAAGTGTTATTCATGTCATCACAACACTTTTACATTAGTTTAGACTGTAACATTTAGGTGTTAAAATAACTAAAGAATGAAGGAACAATTCTTTAATATCATTAAATATCCAACTGCTTTGCCAGTTTTCATGTATAATTGCTAATAAATATAAAATACGTATATTTCTTCAGTTGTCTCTTTAAATCAGGATCCAATAAGATCCATCTTGCAATTTGTGGCTGTATCTCTTTAGACTATTAATTTATCCATTCCCTGCTCTATATGAGTTTTTCCCCATTTCAATTCAATTGCTAAAGAAACCAAGTTGTAACATGGTCTGGACTATGTCATTGTATCCTCTGTTGTCATTTGACATGTTCCAAGTATGGCTTAAAAAGTAATCTGTACTTATTAAATTGGTAGTTGGATCTAAAAGCTTAAACCAAATCAGGATTCTTTTTTCCCCCAGAGTACCTCACAGGTGTGGTTGTGTTATCTTATCAAAGGGACACAATGTCCAATATTGTACCTTTTTGTTATGTTAATGATCATTGCCTAGTTCCAGTAATTAATTAAGAGTCTCATAATGATAATTCCTTACTTCTACCATTTCTTTTTCATTTATTAGCTAGAATCTCTTTGTAAAAAGAAATATCTCCTCTACCAGTGGTACATATTTGATTGGAAAGGAAAAATAAATGGTTAATTCCTTTATCTGTGTGCTAGTTTTCAACTGTGACAACTAGGGGTCTGTTAGCTTTAAAACTATTTTGTGCTGGGGAATATTTGTATTAGTCAGAACTTTTTAAATCCCATGTATTATGTGAAGTAGTTGCTTTGTATATTGTCAGTGTGTTCCAAATTAATAAAAGACAAGCAAAGAGAAAATACAGTATAGGCACAGATATTATAGATATCATTTTTGCTATTAAAACCTTGGTAAAACCTGAGAAACTAGCCTATTATAAAACTAAAAGCTTGCTTCTGTAGGCTTAAAAAAGCAGAAAACTTCTTCTTACCTAAAAAAGACTGCGTGGCCATTTTAAAAACATTTGTTCAGGGCTGGGGAGATAGCTCAGTGGGTAAAGCACTTGCCTAGCATGCACAAGGCCCTAGGTTCAATCCCCAGTACCAGCAAAAAGAAAAAAAAGTTAATCTTGAAGATAAATAAATGAAGAGAGGCTGTTACCAAAACAAGAACTCTGAGTGCCCTGCCCTGATTCCACAGGGACCCATACTTACTCCTTCATATGCTCTTCATTTCCCAAACAAATCATGTCCTCCTCCTTGGGAGACACCCAGTCTTATGGCTGCACATATTTCTAAAGGGTCATAGAAGAGAACATTAAGGAAACAAAGCTGAAGTAGCACCTGACTTCTGCTGACTTGCTGCCTTCTTTAATGCCTTGCCACGTTAATGGGATGAATCCCAACTGTGTAACTTGCTGTTAAGGCCATTAGAATCTATTCTACCTATCCCAACTAGTATCCTGTCTATTTCTTTTATCACCTTCCCATTAAAGTGTCCATAGTCTGGAAGAAAAATAGCCAAATTCCTTACTTCTCTCTGATCATTCTTGAATTTCTCTTTCCATGTCTTGGTTATGCTGCTTCATTTCCTTAGTCCTGAAATTCCTTCCCACCAAATGCTATCTCTGATTTCTTCCCCCGTGTGGCACAATTGACATCCCCCTATGTGGAATGAAGAATAGTGACCCCCCCCCAAAGATGCCCATATCCCAATCCCTGGAACCAGTGAACACTTTATCACACATGGGAAGGGGAATTGAGATTGCAGATGGAATTAAGCTTGCTAATTAACAGATTGAAATAGGAAGATTATTCAGGATTATCCAGGTGGAACCAGTGAACATGTTATCACACATGGAAAGGGGAATTGAGATTGCAGATGGAATTAAGCTTGCTAATCAACAGATTGAAATAGGAAGATTATTCAGGATTATCCAGGTGGAACCAGACACATGGAAAGGGGAATTGAGATTGCAGATGGAATTAAGCTTGCTAATCAACAGATTGACATAGGAAGATTATTCAGGATTATCCAAGGTGGGCTTGACAAAAATCACAAGAATCCTTTAAAATGAAGGAGGAAGCAAAAGAGTAATTCAGATTAAGGTTATGTGGGACTCAACCCACCACTGCTGGCTTTGGAGCTAAAGAAAGAGGACAAGGAGCAAAGAACAGCTTCTAGTAGGTGGAAAAAAACAAGCAAACAGATTCTCCCCTGCCAAGAGAAACAAACCTACTTACAGCTTGATTTGTAACCCAGTGAGATCTGTATTGGGCTTTCATAGAACTGTAAGGAAATATATTTGTTGGTTTAAAGCACTGAGATTACAGTAATTTGTTACAGCAGTCATAGAAAACTAATACACTCCCTTTTTTACTCACATAATGATTTGTGCCACTATTGTATTTGTGCAGTTGGAGGCAGTAGATGAAGTAAATCAGAGTAAGACTGCTTCTGGATTCAAATTTCTGCTCTGTTGCTTTTAAGTCTGATGAATTTAAGCAGTTAAGGGAACTTCTTGGAATCTTCCATTGCACATAGCCCTTCTCCTTCAAGGTATTTATCACGATTATAATTATATAATCAATTGAGTGCTTAATTAAATGTCTGTTTTTCATTTGAAATAATGGTCTCCCTAAGGGAAGAAATTACATCTATCTTGTCAACGACTTGTATTCCAAGCACAAAACCACTTTAAAACATTTGCCAACTGAATAGATTGAGCAAATTTACCACATTAGGTGTGATGTAGGCGATAAAATAACAATACAATCAGAATATAAAAAAGCCCATTCACTGACCCAGTGTAATACAGGGATTTAGAGAACCGTCACCCAAGAGATTTCATAGACTCATTTTTCCAACTCCCATTCTTTTTTTTTTTTTTTTTGGTGGGTACCGGGGGTCGACCTCAGGACCTCGCACTCCAACAGGCACCCGTGCCGCTGAGCGATATCACCAGCCCCTTTTTCGTATGTGGGATCCAGGAGTCGAACTCGGGCCCTCGCGCTTGCAAGGCAGGCGCTTACGCTGCTGAGCCATCTCACCAGCCCCCAACTCCCATTCTTTATGCTATTTTGTGTTTTGATCTTTTTTCCCTTTGTTGTTTGGGTGAGGAGGCATTTCCCTATCAGGTGTATCAAGGACCGCAGGTATGGCTTCCCAGGGCGTCTCAGCCTTGGTAGGCTCCTCATGAGTTCAGAGTCTGATACTCATTGTAGTAGGTTTAAAAAAAACAAACCCACTACCATGAATCAGAGTGTGGATTTATGGAATATATATATATATAAAATGCCAAAGAGCAACTGGATACCAACTGGGGTCCCAGGATAGCTATGCTAATGCCATCTGAGGGCGTACCCCCAGTATTCTGAAGACCTTCCACTAGGTCCCACATTTTAAAGTTTCACCACCTCCCAATAATGTCCATCTGGAGACCAACCCTCTAATATATGGAAACATATAATTCACACTATAAGACCAAGGAAAGAGCCAATTTTCTTTTATTTAGCTAGGCCAGACCTACTAGGATTCTAAAATACTGAGAGTTAAGGGAATTTATAAATAATTTTATCAAAGTTTTTTATTCAAAACCACATAAGCTTAAATTGGGAAGAAAAAAAAAACTATACTAGCAAAGCAAATCATTTACTTTCCTCTCTAGGTTTATTTTGTTTCAAATTTACTCATTTTTTTGTCTTTGAAGATTTTTAATATCAAATTTATCAGCTTTTCTTTAATAATTTCAAGAGTATTAGCTATAATTAGGGAAGTTTTTTTTCCATTTCCAGTTTATAGAGAAATTCACTTATTTCTATACATGTAGACTTTCTTTGTTTTCATTCTTTTATTTTATTTTTAGTGTGTGTGGGTACCGGGAGTCGAACTCAGGACTTTTTGCTTTCCAGGCAGGTGCTTATGCTGCTGAGCTATCTCACCAGCCTTGTTTTCATTCTTTTAAAAATTCAAATCTCTGAGCAATAAGAAAAATTATAATTTTGAGTAATTTGAAAAATCCAATTTTATCTTTTTTCAAAGTTTCTCCAGCTTTATAATTTGTTAAAAGTTTATCATACTTGGGCATGGTGGTGCACATGTATAGTGCCTGCACCCTGGGAGATTCAAGCAGGAGGACCACAAATTCAAGCCCAGCCTGGGCAACTTAGCGACTTAGTGAGATCCTGTATCAAAAATAAAATGTAAACACAGAGAGCTGGGATATAGCTCAGTGAAGACCCTGGGTTTAATCTCCAGTACCGGAAAGCAAAGTTAATTTTTTTCCCGTGATTTATATACTTGGACCTAGTTTTGGATTTTCTATTGTGTTCTATTGGACAGTCAGTCCACGTAGTGCCAACTCACATTGTTTGAACTTAGAATCTACACACTATGTTTTACTATGTAGTTACTGGACTCTCCTATTATCTTGAGTAGAATTAATTTTTATGATGTTTATTGATTATTTCTAAAAATATAGAATATTTTTCCATTTGTTGGAATGTGATTTATGTTTTAAAGTTTTCCTTCATCTTCTGCATATTTGTTAACTTTAGGTTATTTATTTATTTTCTGGCAGTGCTCAGGATCAAATCCAGGGACTCATGTGTGCTAGGAAAGCATTTTGTCACTGAGCCACAATTTATTAACTTTATACAAGTTAAAGTTGATTGAAAACTATGATAAATATTCAAATTAAAATAAAATTTATTACAGTAAAAGGCACATTGCCATTAATACCCCTCAAAATACTCCCCTTTGCCTTGAACACACTTGTTTTGTCATTCTTGGCCCTTTCTGAAGCAGTTCTGGAAATCCTTTTGTGTGAATGTCTTTAGTTGAATGGTCATGGCTGCCTTGATGTCCTGAATCAGTTCAAAATGTTTACCTTAATTGTCATTTTGACTTGGGTAAGAGCCAAAAGTCACATGGTGCCTGATTCAGTGAATAAGGTAGAGGAGGACACACCATAATTCTTTTATAAGCTTGTTTTTCCATTGGATTACTTAGCATCATTTATTGGATATTTTTTGCTTTGTTTTCCCTGTTTTTATTAGTATATACTTGTGATACAAAACAAATACATTCATCTTAGTCCTTTTTACTTACCCTTGCCTTCTTTTCTCTCCCATCTCTCTGCATTCTCAGAGCCCCATCACATGATTAGCATATCTCAGAAAGACCCTTATGAAAAAGGATATTCAGAACTTCACAAAGGAGGCAAGAAAGACAGGATAAGTGTGTTCAAAGCAAAGGGAAACATTCTGAGGGGGATTAATGGCAGTATATCTTTAAGTCTAATAAATTTTAAAATTTTAAATATTTATCTTACATTCCAAGCACACTTCAAAATTTCCTTTCTCATGTTTTTCATTTTGTTATTTTTATTTACCCAGAGCATTTATAATTTAAATTTTAATCTTCCACCTTTATTCTCACCATTGTTAGTTTTAGATGTACACTTAAATATATCCAAAAACACTTACTAACAATTCCTTTACTAAAATCATCTCTTGATTAAATGAAGACTTTTTAAGGAGAATTTGTGAGCATGATATTCCTTGAAGTTTTAAATGGTCAAAATGGTTTTCTATAGCTGTGAAAATTAAGAGACAGCATATAAAACCCCTGGTTCACATGATCTTTGAATTTCTCAAAAATGTTATTCTACTTTTACCTATCATTTTATACTGATAGTGATAATTTCTAGTCTGACTTTTAAATTTATGATTTGTAACTGTCTTTTATATCTGAAATAACTTGTGTAATTATATTTAATTCATATTTCAGTGTTGTCTTACAATTTTCCTTTGTTTTATGGCTTTTTTCTCAGGGTAGGGCAATTATCATCATCCTATAGAACACTTCAATTTTCTTTTCCTTTCTTTAAAAATCTGAACAAGAAAATAGTGTTCACCATATCCTCCAGTGCAGGATAAGAGATGTTTCAATATCAAAGCAAAAGTGGCACAATTTCCCATTATTCTGCATGGTAGCACTTTTCCTCTCTTATGGCTTGATTTTTCTCTCTCTGGGACTTGGATGTCTCTTTGCTATCAAATAAACCCTCTGGCTGATTGTCTACTACCTATTTTCAATTATTTTTTCTAATGCTATCTTCAGTATCAGAAATGATGAGAAATTGAGCGTTTTCCCTTGGAGAATATAAGTTGGCCCTATCTTGCTAGCTGAGTTCTACATATCCAAAATCAATAACTCAGTTTCTTCCCACATTTCCCAAGATTTAAAGAAAAATTAGAATGCTGTAAATAAATGTGGTACCAGATGTACTCCAGCAAATGATAGCTCTTGGAATAGCATCTGAAATGACAATGTGTGCTCACTTGGAATTCAGATATGAAAATGTCCCAGTGCCTTGCTTCATTACTGAAGGGAATCAGCCTTATACCACAGCAATTGCCTGTTCCCACCAGCTGACAATGAAATGAATGCTCTGTAGGAGCTGAGATGATTGTGGCATTAAACTTAGCAGGCTGTCCATGATCTTGCAAGTCTGCCACTGAATCTAAACTAAATCTCTCTGAGAAGAGTCGGTGTAGAACTTGTTCATCATTTAAAATCTGGAGGGGAAAGATGAGTGAAATCAAATGAGTTAGGAAAGACATTATCAGCTAAGAGACAGCTCAGGGATCTGTTTTAGATCAGGCTGAGAAAATACGACATAAAGAGCCAAACAGCTTGAGGAGAGTCAACATCATCTGTGGAAAACTGGATTGTTTTATTATTGTCATCAGTCATAATCACGATGATAATAATAGTAACCCAGTGTTTGGTGAACACAAAACAATGCACTAGCAATATAACTGGCTATAGAAAGCAAAGAACCATACAGGTTTTCCGTCTGATAAGCTTGGCATTGAAGCTACATAGACTGTGACCAGCGAAGGAATACTGAAGGCATTAAGAGATGGTGACTGAGATAAGAGAGGCATGGACACATTATCGTGCCATTAGATGGAGATCATAATTTTTAGTCTATCTAATCGTTTCCTTAGAAAGGTGATTAGTGAAATATTAGTGCCAGAGGTGCTACAAATGAAGGGAGTGAGGCAAGGAGATGATTATATATCTGTGGGTAAAACTCTCTGAATATGATATCTCATTTAATATTCAAAACCATGCAACAAATTAGAAACTCTGATTTCTATTCTACATGTGATGTAACTGAGATTTGGAGTTACAGAAATAGTCCAAATGCCCGGTGGCCAGCAAGGAGGGCTAGAAGCGAGGTAGAACCACAACTGTCCAGACTAGGCCCTTGTAAGTGTTGATTTAATTGTAAAACATGCCAATCCCAAACTCTATTTAATTATAAGAGAATTATGTCTAAAATTGCACTGTCTTGTAAGTTTACCTTTTTACTTTGGTCCAGTGTGTATTTGTCCCTTAAAATTAGTTACGTTTTGTGGACGCATGTAAGTACAATGATGATTAAGCACAGTCTTTCTTTTAATAGATGTATAAATTAATAAGAGAAATTGAATTTTTTTTGTGGGTACCAGGGGTCGAACTCAGGACCTCATGCACCAGCAGGCTCCCATGCTGCTGAGCAATATCACTGGCCCCTTTTTTCATATGTGGGTATCGGGAGTCAAACTCAGGACCTCGTGCTTGCCAGGCAGGCGCTTATGCTGCTGATATATCTCACCGGCCCCTAAATATTTTTAATTGCATTATCTTCAGTGATTTTTTTATATGCTTGATTCTTCATACAGCAAAATATATGATTAAATATCCCAGTATGTTGTGAATTTCTCTATTTCCTTTGTAGATTTATTAATTATTGCTTGGTATATTTTGAGGTGCTTTGATATATCTAAATTTAAAATATGGTGAATTAATACTTATAAAATAATATTTTATCCTGTATTTCTTTAATAGAATTTTTACCTTAAACTTTTCTTTGCATGATGTTATTGTAAGGATGCCAACTTTCACTTGTTTAAAAACTTGTTTTTACATTCTTTGACTTTTAAATTTTTAAAAATATGGTACTAATATCAGATTTTGTTCAGTGATGAATGTATTTTTCTACTTTGCTTTTCCACATTTCTGGATGCTGTTGTTTAGGTCTGGGAGGTTACCGAAAGGTGCATGTGTTAAAGGCTGAGTCCCCAGGTTGGTGCTGTAGGGAGGTGATGGAAACATTAAGAGGTGGGCCTCATGCGAGGTCATCAGGTCATTACAGGTGTTCCTTCAAAGGGAATAGAGGGATCCCAGCCCATCCTCTTCCTCTGTTTTGCTCCCTGGCTCACCATGAGGTGAATGGTTTTGAGGCAAGAAATTAGAGAGTGGCAGGCTGGCTGGAAAGTGGGCATGACCAGTTAATTGTAAAAGTTCCAGGACATATGCACAGAACAGTTCTCAAAGCCCTGTATATGGACATCTCCAAGAATCTGAGCAATTTTGATAGGACAGCCTAGAACTGAGGTCTGCCTGTGGAGTGGGAGATACAAAATGGACAGCTGCCACTGAACTCTCTGCTACTGAGTTCTTCCACAGTACTCCACTCTCACGTGGTAGAGTGTACTTCTTTAACTTTTACTTAGTCCAAACTTGCTCTACAGAGCATGTTTCTTTTTTTATGTTTAATAAATATAACACCTTGCTACTTTTTGTACTTGTTTTGCCCAATTCTTTGTTCAAGAAAAGAAGAACCTAGAAACCACCTCAGGAAATAGACTCCAGCGTCCCAAACCCAGTAACAGTTGTGCTCCGCTACATGTTCCTGACATGATATGACACTGCAGGCCCAAAGCAATGGGGCCAATACCTCTAAAAACTGTGTACCAAAATAAACCTTGTCCCTTTCTAAGTTAATTATCTCAGGTATTTGTTACATTTAGATCACTAACTAGCACCCTGGATCTGTTTTTTTTTTATGAGTACGTGTTTGCAGTACATAATGTTTATATACTTTGTGTGGAGTTCATATGTGTATATAACATATCTTAATTCTGTTTTAAATGTGTCTCTTCTCAAGAAGACATAATTGAGTTTTTAAATTCAATACCAGAAAAATGTTAACTGGCATAGTCTGCCAAAATTTTAAGTGCAGCTTTCACTCCATTTATATGTATAATAATTATGTATATATTTAAATTTATCTATTTTCAATATATTTTTATTTTTAATTGGCATATAGTAATTGTATATGTTTATGGGGTATAATGTAACATTTCAATAATTGTGTATAATGTGTAATGATCAGATCAGGGTAAGTGGCATATCCATCACTGTAAACATTTATCTTTCATTGGTGTTGGATATTCAAAATCCTCCTTACTAGCTATTTTGAAATACACAATTAATTACTGTCAACTTTTGTTATCCTACTATGCTATAGAACATTAGATATATTCCTCCAATCCAGCTTCACCTTTGTATCTATTGTCAGCCTCTTTCTACCTACTTTCCCTACTCCTTTCCCAGGCTCTGGGAATCACTGTTCAATCTCTACTTCGGTGCGATCAACTTTTAGCTTCCACATAAGAGAAGAATATGTGGTATTTGTCTTTCTGTGTGTGATTTATTTCACTTAACATAATGTCTCCCAGATACATCCATGTTGCTGCAAATGACAGAATTTCATTCTTTTTTCACAGCTGAATTCTATTCCATTCTGTATATATACTACATTTTCTTAATTTATTCCTCCATCATTGGATCTACATTAATTCCAAATCTTAGTTATGGTGAGTTATGTTGCAATAAATATGCAAATGTAGATGTTCTTCCACATACTGATTTCATTTCCCTTGCTGATATACCCAGATTAGGGATTAGGGATTACTGGATCAATGGCAATTTTATGATAATTTATTAACTATGGTTTTATTTTTGTTTTCGATGTTACTTTTTATCTTCTTTCTTGCTTTTTTTTTTTTAATTATGTTTTTGTTCCATCTCTTTTCACTACAAGTTTTGGAAAATATATTCTCATACTACATCTGTATTGTTTTCAGTAGTTACCTTAAATTTTCTATCATGTGCCCTTAACTTCTTAAAATGTGACATAAAGACCTTTATCATCCTCCCAAACAATGCAAAAATCTTAGAATGCCAAATCTGACCTGTTTGATATTATTATTGAATATTTTAGTTTCTCATGGATTTCTTGTTATCCTCAGTAATTTGTTGCTGTTCTTGTTTTCTAGCCCATGTTTGTTTAGCAATTTCTTTGTTTCTCATCTCTTTGTTCATGTCAGATCATTCCTCCAAGATTACACTTTGGCCTGAAGTACACCTTTTAAAATCCTTTAGTAGGGCCGGTGAGATGGCTCAGTGGCGTAGGCGCCTGCGTGGCAAGCGCAAGGGCCCAAGTTTGACTTGCAGAACCCACATACGAAAAAAGGGCCGGTGATATCACTCAGCAGCACGGGCGCCTGCAGGCGTGCGAGGTCCTGAGGTTGACCCCCGGTACCCACACAGAAAAAAAAAATAATAAAATAAAATAAAATCCTTTAGTAAATATTGTCAGAGGACCACCATAATCAGATAATTAGCATAGACAAAAGATCACTATCTGCTGGCAAGCACAAGGTTCTGAGTTCGATTCCCGGTACCAAAAAAAAAAGATCACTATCTGGTCTGTGACCCTTACTCAAATTTGGTCATTGATACAATGATGCCCATGCCCATTACATGTCCTGCACCTCTTTGAAGCTGGACCTGTTCCTTTGTGTTTTATTGTTTATCATGAGCTTGCTATTTTTATATTATTTTCATTATTATTATTATTGCCATGCTGGGAATTGAACCCAATGTAAACATTGAGCTATATCCCCAGGTGTCTTTGATGTTTTATTTTGAGACAAGGTCTCAGTTGCCCAGGCTGGGCTCAAACTTGTTATCTTCCTGCCTCAAACTCCCAGAGTGCTGGGGTTACGGTCCTGCTCCACCACTACCAGCTGGCTTGCAATGTTTAAGTGGCACAGGCCAGTTATTTTATAGAATATACCTCCAATTGGATTTGCTGATGTTTCCTCAGGGTAACATTCAAGTTGTCACTTTTGGCAGCAGTGCTGCAGAATCCATACGGTGTGCTCCAAGCATGATATCAGAAGACACGTAGTTTTCATAGTTTTGATTTGTTCCATTACTGGTTATACTAATAACTGGTTATATTTATTTCCTAGTTAAGGAGGTATCTGCCATGTTTCTCCACTCTAAAATTACAATTTTCCCTTAACAGGTAAATACTTTGAGAAGAAACACTTGGAACCTATGCAAATAATCAGTTCCTCATCAATTTTTCACCTACTAGTTTTAGCATCCACACAGAATTTTTGCTTGAATCAGTTATTACTTTGATAATTATTAATTGAGGGTTTTCTATTTTCATCACTCTTTATATTTTGACATTGTACTACCAGTATACATATAATCTTCTCTCCTTCTTTCTTTCTTTCTCTTTCTTTCCTTCTTTTTCTTTCTTTCTTTCTTTCTTTCTTTCTTTCTTCATGAACATAAAAATTATTTTTGTTTGTTTGTTTGCTTTGTCTTTTGTACTGGGGATTGAACCCAGAGCCTTCACCCTGAAATATATCTCCATTATTTTTTTTTTAATTTTGAGACAGGGTCTCTCTAAGTCCCTGAATTGCTCAGAGTAGCTCAAACTTGTGACCCTCTTGCCTCAGTCTCCTAGAGTGCCAGGATTACAGGTGGCTACCATAGCTGCCATATGGGCAAACACCCAGTACTTCTCAATGTACTGTTACAAAGCTGTGAAATTCAATAGGTTAGGTCTTTCGAATGCTCTTTCAGCCTATGATACTTTCAACTTACTGTAGGTTTATCAGGGCATGATTTCATTGTAAAACAGTATGTGCACATTAGGTATGCTTATTACAACTGGGCCATCATTGTGTGTTCTAGATCCTTAACACAGTTAAAAATACAAACACATATCTTCATTTTTCCCCTATATCTTCCAGTTCCTTTTCTACCTGGACTTTTCTTTTTAATTCATTCAGTCAGTTAATTCCTTAAGATCCACTACGTGCCAAACAGTATTTTTGGCGCAAGGGAAGAAATGCAGAATAATGTGAAGTCCCTGCTTTCTGGCAGCTTACCTTTTACATAGATGCCTTAGCCTATGAAGACTATTAAGTTTTACTGCAAGATAACCTCAAATGACTTATGATTCCCAACTGTCTTCTATTTTAAGTCTGCACGATTAGATAAGCTGTTCCTTACAATACTAATTGTACAACACTAAAGCTTATTTTATGTGTATTTTTGGTAAGAATCAAAATTCTAATATTTTGTGGCTAAGTAAATAAATTTATTTTTAAACACATAAAAGGGAACATATTAGATTTTAACTTTTTTTCCAGAATGGCAAAATGTAACTTGAAATATGTGGAAAATAACTATAAAGCATAAAAATGTGCATTTACTAGCTGGAACAGATATTTGGGTATTTGTGTATAGATTCCTTAAAACATCCAATTTATTTAAAAAGAAATTTTGAAAAAAATAAGAAATCATTCATATAGATGCTTCCAAAAGCCAAACTGCTCACCATGACCTCAACCTATGTAAAGTACACAGAGCTTTATACAACTAAGAACATTCTAAAGGCATATGTCTTCCCCATAAAATCATATTTAAGGGAAAATTTTGTTTTCTTTTATAATTTTTGGTCCTAAATTTTCCTTTCAGTTACTTAAAACTATTTTCCTAAAATTATAAGATTTTAAATTGAATGTTTGTTTAATTTATTTTCTAAATTTTTAATTGAATCAAAAAAATATTCTGGAAACCTGAATTTATTTTGATTACTGCTTTGGTCTGTATGTTCTGTAAACTTTCAATTTACACATAGATTATCATTTCAGAAACATTCTATTACTGTTTGCTTGATTTATTCTTTTTAAACCTTAATTTCTTGTCCCATTTGTCACTTCAGAGAATACTTTCCTATTAAAAATATTAGCTTTCTTGGGCAGGTGAAATAGCTCAGTGGCATAAGTGCCTGCCTTGCAAGCACGAGGTCCTGAGTTCGACTCCTGGTACCCACATAAAGGAAAAAAAGGGCCAGTGGTATCACTCAGTGCCACAAGTGCCTGCTGGGAAGCATGAGGTCCTGACTCCTGGTACCCACATTAAAAAAAAAAAAATTAGCTTTCTTTACTTAACTCCATTCTTTTTAACTTTTATTGAATAGTGAACTGAAAATGTGGCCTTTAAATTTTGGATTTCTATGGATTTTGTTTTCTGTTATATGGACAATTTTTGTAATTAACCTGTACATTAAAAAACAGATAATCCTCATTCATAGTATATAGATTTTGGTAAATATCAATTATTTACAATAATTGGTTATTAATTTTCTCTATGTTATTGTTTTATTTTGGTTTTGGCACAAATAATAATGAGCTAAGACCAGAACAGTTAGTGGAGGAGAACTATTTGAATTGAAATGCTATCCCAACTATTTATGTGTAGGTCAGATAATATCTTGGTCAGAATACCTAGCCCTCTGTGCCTCAGTCCCATTAGCTAAAAATTGAGGATAACAACAGTATTTGCCCCATAGGGTTCATACAAGAATTAAATATTTACGAGACATAATTAAAACATATACATAAACACAGCACTATATAAATATTAGCTATTATTACCATATTTGCTTTAAACTCTACTTGAAAGTTACATTGTTTTGTTTTTCTCATTCAACTTTCTACTTTTGAGTTTTTTGCTTTAGTGTTATGTTATAATAATACAATTATTGTACTTCAGTCTACATTTAAATACAATATACTGTTTTTGATGAATGATTTAGACAATATCATTTCAAAAACAATTACTATGCTAGTCCTGTCATCTATCATTCTATATTTGCTTTATTTTAAATATACGTTTAAGGGGGTCTAATATATGTGATTGTTTTTGTTGCACAAACTTTTGTTTGGCTTTGTTTTATAACATTAGAAGTTTCATAATGCTATTTCTGTTTCTGTTTATTTGTTTGTTTGTTTTTGAGACAGGGTCTCACTAATTTGCCAAGGCTGTTCTCAAACTCATGGGCTCACGTGACCCTCTTGCCTCAGCCTCCCAAGTAACTGAGACTACAGGTGTGGGCCACTGTGCTCAGCCATAATGCTATGTTTGAAAATATGTTTTAAAAATCACATGAAACTACCCACCAAAACTCTTTCCAAGTTAATCATTGATCTTGTCTCAAAAACCCACCCTACAACTTTGACCCTTTTTATGACGGAGGAAGTATTTTGCAATTTTGGCTTTCCTTCCTTGCATCTGATGTCTGATTACATAATCTAATCTGAGGGCCTATTTTATTGAGTGTAAGAGAGTTCAATTGAACCCAGCTTTTGGTCTAATGATTATTTGGAATAATCAACCAGATTTCTCCCTTTCCTTAATCTCTAATATTGCCCCAACATTTTCTCTCACAGCTCACTGTTTTCTACTTATTAATTTAATTTTTTGCAAAAGGAAAGAAATGGTGATTTTTTTTTAAGAAAATAGTAAGTACTTTTGCCTTATGAAGCTAAAAGGAGGCTACTTTTATTTGTAAGATCTATTGGTGCCAAAGGAAGCCCTCCTCTGGCAGGGGAATGAGAATGTAGACTAACTGAAATAGAAAAGGTAAAAATGGGGACTATCATCTTATTTATGTGCTCGGTGACTTCTTCAAAAAGACATTATTTACTCAAACTAGAAAAGGTAAAAGGAGTAAGGGCTGTGGAACTGAAAAACAGACATGAGACAGGTGATATGAAAGAGGGAAATATAGGGTGCATTGGTCCCGAAACTTGTGAGGTTTCAAAGATCTGTAAGGGTTAGCATGAAGCACTCATTAGAAGCAACTCCTGATAGCCAAGTTAAAATTAAGTTTTCTTTGTTAAAATTCCTTGAAAGTTTCAGTCTTGATCATTACCTATTATAGCTGGGACTTAGTAGGAAGTGCTACTAAGTAGGAGGCTGGGACTTCAGAGGAAGTTGCCAGCTAGCATGGTGTGAGGCTGACCTGCTGCTCTACTAGGTGATATAAGGGCAGCCAGACATGGCAGTTATTCAGCAAAAGGAAAAAAGTGATGTGCTCTGTTGTATGCTCCTGCCCTCACTAATGCTATGCAACATGAGACTGTATTTCCAATAATCCTCACAAGTGGGTCTGAATAGCTAAAAGAAATTACAACCACAAGGATTACAAAGCTTGGAAAACTATGGTTGTGTTTAAAATAAGTAATTTTTCCCCTGAGTCATACTTAAGCCCTCAACAGACTTCCAATTTGAGAATTTTCTTTTAAAAGAAGAAACTAAAAATTGCCGAATGTACCATCTAATACAGTAATGATTTTTAGCATTTTGGAGTTAGAGATCACTTTGACAAAAATGATGAAGCATTAAATTCTTCTATAAGAAAAATAAACCTACATTTCTATACACAAAGTTTCGTCTAAAATTTAACCCTTGTTAGAAATCCAGAAACTTCGATCATTCTTTTTCCTTCTCAAAACTTAATTACACACAGTAATCTGTTTCTATTTTTTCATGCCACAATAAGCACCTTCGATTTCTGGTGTAATTATTTTTAAGTTGTTCTACCCCCACCCCACCCCCTTGTACCCTTGATGATTGGTTGTGTTTTATACCCTCTGTTTTCAGGAAAATCAGTTATTTCTATTAATTTGTCTTTTTGTGTGTCATGTTCCCTCACATTCACACTATGTACCTTGATTATATTAATCAAATTTATTTGAACTGTACTAGAAACCCCATGAGGATACGGGAGTAGAGTCCTTCTGTTCAGTACTTTCATTCATGGCATCTTTCACAATGGCTGGATGTGGTTGACACTTAATATATATTTATTGAGTATAATTGAGTTTTGTTATTCTGATTTATTACGGCATCATTTTATTGCCTCCAGTAACAATTAAAAAATTTTAATAATGTGACATAATGTTTATATCTGCTAAAGAATGACTAATAAGTCTTTTATAACATATTTATGGGTTACTTATAAATAAAGTGAACATAAATTTGTCATCTAAAGAAGGACATTTTGGAGTGGAAAGCAAGTCTATTAATATTTATGCTGCATTGCCAGGCATAAGACATGCACTGTGCTAAGCAAAGCAGGAAATACAGTCATTATATCTATGAAGGAAATTATTTCTTATTAAGATCGATGCCTGTCCCCAAATTCATATGTTGAAGTCAGGGCTCAGAATGTGATGTGCCTGAAGAAAGGTCCTTTAAACAGGTGATTAAGGTAAAGTCTTATGGATGGGTGCGAATCCAACATCATTAGTGCCCTTATAAGCAGAGAATATTAGGACACAGAGGATCATGTGAAGACAGAATTCAGACATCTACAGACCAAGGACAGAAGATGCAGAATGAAACAACCCTGCCAACAGGGTTGGGCTTATTTCTCCAAAATTGTGATGAAATGAATTTCTGGGTTTTTTAAATTTATTTTTTAACTGATATGTAAAAACATAAAAGCTGTACATAATGGGCTACCATGTAACGTTCAATACTTATATACATTGCTTAATATTTAAATCAGGTTAAACACATTTGTTTCCTCAAACATTTATAATTTCTTTACGATTAAAAGGTTCAAAATCCTTTCTACAAGTTTTTTTTTTTTTTTTTTTTTTTTTTTTTGTGGGTACCAGGGGGACGACCTCAGGACCTCGCGCGCCAACAGGCACCCGTGCCACTGAGCGATATCACCGGCCCCTTTTTCGTATGTGGGTTCCGGGAGTCGAACTCGGGCCCTCGCGCTTGCAAGGCAGGCGCCTACGCCGCTGAGCCATCTCACCGGCCCTCTACAAGTTTTGAAATGAAATGTGCAGTACTTTATTACTGTCTATAGTCACTATGCTGGCAAATAATACAGTAAGTTCCCACCTTATGAACATTCGAGTTGCGACTCTCACAGATACAAACAGATATTTGTAGATGTGAGCAAATCACAGAAGTAGCTCACATGTCTGCTGGACACTGTCACAGCTGTGCTGCTGTGTGTTTACTGTACAGTGCTATGATACAGTTGGAGATTACTGTATTTGTGTGTGTGTGTGTGTTTATGCTTTGCATTGCATAGTTGTGTCAAGGACATATAAGACTTACTTTGTCAGACTTATGAACAAATCCTACTTATGAACATTCTCCCAGAATGGAGCTCATTTGTAAGTTGGTGACTTACTGTACTACATTTCTGTTGTTTAAGCAACCAGTCTGGTATTTGGTTATGGCAGCCTAAGCAAACTAATACTGTTGACCTCTCTGAAACTTAAAAGTTTTCTTTTTGCAATTTTAAATATATATTTTATTTCTTTATGGAAGTCACAAAACAGTGGTTCACCAACCAATCGACTCCTTATGTGGTTGACTTACTTGATGCTTTAAAAAAAAATAAAGTAGGGTTTCTTGCTTTCCTTGAAACCTCAGAACTTGACAACACTTGGGCCTCAATTCCCAGTGGGAACAATGTCATATTTATTGATTGATGATAGTTGTGTGGACTCTTGGCATTTTAACCTTTGCTCTGGAAGCATTTATTGAATTGTCTTTCTAGGTAACATTATCAATATTATTCCCCTTTTAGGACTATATGTTCTTGAAATTGGTTAATCTCTGGAAAGCTGATTGCAGCAAAGGGGATGTGACAGCCCCTTTAGATATGTGCACTTAACTGTTAGTCATAAGCATGGCTTTGGGGCTTGAACATACCTTCTAGTGCTATAATCAGTCAAACCCAGTTCTGAACAAGTTCTGTAGTTTAGCCAGAAAATTGCGATTGGGTCATTTATTATGGGACTGTTTCCTTTCTCCTAATTCGGTTTCAGCCCTGTCACAGAGGAGGCGCTCTGCCTGATGCAGGGGTCTTTTTCTTTTTCAATCATATGAACATTGTGACTAGGGTAGTCTCTTAAATGTGGGATAGTTTCTTTCTCTCTTTCCTGCATTATTTTTATTTTATTTTATTTTATTTTTTGTGGGTACCTGGGGTCAAACTCAGGACCTCGCGTGCCAGCAGGCACCCGTGCTGCTGAGCGATATCACCGGCCCTTTTTTCGTATGTGGGTACCGGGAGTCAAACTCGGGCCCTCACACTTGCCAGGCAGGCGCTTACGCTGCTGAGCCATCTCACTGGCCCCTCTCTTTCCTGTATTTAAGGTGGTTAATAGTCCATCTCTTTCTCATAGGATGTTAGGTAGATAACTCTCTTCAGATCAAAGGTTATTCTGTTCCCAAACCCTGCCTTTTGGCAGAAAAGCATCAAAAGAAACATTTCCCTAGCAATGAAAATTGGATTATAACTGTTTCCTTTTGATATCTGTTGCCTTGTCAATATTGGGAGGGTCCTTATCATATGAATCCAGCATCCTCCTTTGCTAGATGCTAAAGGATCATCCATAAATATCAGACATAAGCTTGGTTACAGAGAGTTTCCAGTCTGATTGTTTAATGTCTTTGAGTAGGTAATGTGTATTTGTAAAGCAGTTTATTGAGTTAACTATAAAAGAATTCTCTTTCCCTACATTACCCAAGTAGAGGTCCATTTCTACACCATTCCCCTATTATCCTCACCCCCTCCAAATTGTACTAAACCTAAAGTTATGTAGGAAACTCGCCACTCCCTCATTGTCCCCCTACACTCCTTGTTCAAATCCTAGATAGAGTGGCATGGCATTTAGTTAGCCTGGATTTAGACCACCTGGGCTCTGATTTCAGGTGAGTCATTCTATTTCTGTATATCTCTAAGTTTCATTATATTATCTTCCTATCTCTGGACACATAGAGTAGTTTTGCAGATTAAATAGATGATACTTATAATTTACATTAGCCAGTACCTGCCACAAGTTTTTCAAGTCATAGTTTTTGCTAACAGACAAAGGCATGAAAGAAAAACAGGAATGAAGACAAAAAAGGGGAGTGCCTGTAATATATTCTTCATGGAAAGAAAAAAGTACATCACTTTAAATGTTAACTTTTATGTTCACTGTGTCATGTACACAATAGTCAAGATATGGAATAAATCTAAATGTCCGTGAACAGATTAGTTGATAAAGAAAATCTGGCACATTTGTGTAATGGAATACTATTCTGCCATAACATAAAGAAAAGAAAGTCTTCTAGTGTATGGTGGCACACATTTCTAATCACAGAGACTTGGGAGTCTGAGGCAAGAGGATCACAAGTTCAAGTTCAAGGCCAACCCGGGTATTTTAGAAAGACTGAGACAAAAAAAAAGGGAGGAGGTGAGGATATCAGTGGTAGACCACCCCTGACTTTGATCCCTACTATTGCAAAGAAAAAAAGAAAAAAAAAGAAAAAGAAAATTCTGTCATTTGCAAGGTGGATCTGGAGGACATTATGCTAAATTAAATAATCCAGACACAGAAAAACAAATGTGTCATGATCTTACGCATGCATACTCTAAAAAAGTTGATCTCATAGAAATGTAGAATAGGTTTGTGGTTACCAGAGCCTGGAGTAAATTAGGGTGGAAGGTTATAGAGATATTGATCAAAAAATGAAAGATAAAAAATAGGAAGTTGGGAGAAAAATCTTTCTCACATAGGATCAAGAGATGGAGGGAGGAGATCAAAAAATAATTAAGATGTGTTGTATACATGCACCAACTCCCCACAAGGAATGTAGTCATTATATACTGCAAACATGTACTAATAAAAAAGATAGAAGGAATAATTTCAAGAGATCTATTGTACAACATGTGGTCTATAATTAATAACAGTATTATATATCATATTCTAGAAAAAGCTGTGGGTAGATTTTAAGTGTTCTCATTATGAAAATAAAAAGATAAATATGAGATAATACATACGTTAAGTAGCTTGACGGAGCCCTTCCACAGTATTCACCATATATCAAAACACCGTGTTTGTTTTTTCTTTTTCTATGGAAGAAAAACAAAATTTCAAAACAAAATAACATGAGAATAACAATAGTTAATATATTGCGTATTGTTATCCTCAAAGTAGTTATTCAGAGTACAAGATACGGGCATGAAAAATTCTCCAAATGATTGTGTTTTACACAATAAACATATACAACCTTTATTTGTTCATAAAGATAAATAATTAATTTTGAGAATTATTTTTCAAATAAAACTTCCAAAATTATCTTTTGTTAATTGCAAATAAATCAAATCTTTTTCTTCTTTGATGGAGAGACTGGTTGGTTTTCATACTGGAAAGAAATGAGAGTTAGCATCCAAATTGGTTTATCTTATATTTCTCTCCAACTCAATTGCTCTTTGCTTTTTTCTAATATTATAGTGAAAAAATAATTCAACAAACTGAAAAAGAATTGTAAGCAGTGGAAAAGTATAAATTTAAATTAGCTAAAATGAACATTATATGCAAATGGACTACAGTTATATAACATTTTGATTATGCATATAATATATATAAAATATATGTAATATTGTGTATAATACAATATAGAGAAATGAAACTACCCAATATCAAACCATGAAACTCCTTATTGAACTTACAGTTGCTCAGCTGCTTCTACCACAACCTAATATTGTAAAGGCTTGGATTTGTTCTGTTGGACTCCTTTACTTGATACTAAGAAACTCCTTAACTCTAAAAGAGATGTCTGAGTAATAGAATTTTTTAGAGAGAGACTATAACCTATCTGGGTTGAATTCTTCATCCCTAAGAAGACTGTTCACTTGTTTGTTATTTTCTTTCTTTCTTTGTTTTGCTTTGTTTTTTAATTTTAATTTGTATTTTTATTACTACATGATTGCAGTAAGTAATGATTACATTCCTCATGGGGAGTTGACATGTACATAACACATCAATCTTTTTTTATGAGCCTTTCTTCTCCCCTTGCTCCCCACTCCCTCCATCTCTTGGTCCTCTTCCCATTTGCAAAAGATCTATTTCTCTGCTTCATATTATGTACTTTTACTTTGCTTTTTAATTCATTTATACTTTGGCTTTATCATATAGGAGAAACCATGTGATGTGTAAGCTTGTGAGTCTAATTTATTTCATTAACATCATGGTCTCAAGGTGCACTCTTTTGGGTAGTAGAGAGCAACTCCCCATCCCTTACAACTCTCAAGAATATGGTACTGAAGTGATACTGTATCTCCTGTAATAATAAGTCCCTGATTTCCAGACAAGTCTTCAATGCTCTTATTTCATATAAATTAAAAAGCACTTCCTGAAAACCTATTTAAATATCAGACATAGCATTCAACATTAAGGAAACATATAAAATGCCAGCACTATCTAATTCTCAAAGAGCCCCATGGCCTTATTCGTTTAGGAAAAGGGGCAGTCTTATTCAGAGCTCTCATTCTAGCTATGTAATACTAGTATCTCCTCCTAGAAATCTATAATCAGACTGGGTGGTGAGGTACAGCAAGTTGTCTGAGGATACAAGGCTGTAGCTGTGTAAATATTAAATGAGAAGGATGGACTGCAAATGCTTAAGGAATTGAAGAGAAAAAGAGAGCACATGATTGAACATCTAGACCAGGAGAATTTTATAAAATCATTCATCCACTAGGTTTAAGGCTTATATCAGCCAAAAGTAAATTAGTTTTGTTATTTTTTTCCCAGCAAATGTCCCAGGAACATGGTATTTCCCATCACTATAGTTATTTTATCTCTGTACACTAAATATTGAAGCTGTAAAGATACAATAACAAATCTTGTTTACCTGCTTATGTGAAAAGAAATATCAGAGGGGTTTTGAAGCAAATAAGTTCTTTGCTGTGAAGAACATACACTTTGTGAAGGTAACAGTTGTCATTTATAATTGCCAGCTAACATTTTGATCTGTGGCAATCAAGCCAGTAGATGAATTGATCCTGGTGCAGGTATCTGGTGAGAAGTGATAACTTTGCTTCAGATTAAATTAGGGCCATGAACCCCAGGCTCAGTTTCATCTGACAGAAATAGGGGACTTTTGTTCCCCAAATATACTCAAGAACACCTGATTTTGTGGTGATTCCCAATCATCAGAATAGCTTGGTGAAAATGCGGATTCCTAAACCATAGCCCCAGAGATTCAGCCTTTGCAGGTTCAGTAACTATCACTGCAATGTTGTGAATAATCAAGGGTGCAAGTGGTCTACAGAAAACATCACTGATCTTCAGAATGGAAAACATATGAGAACAGGACAAAATTTTAAAAACTTCAGCTTGAGGAGGCACCACTGAGATGAATGTGGTAAATGTCTAAGTATTTAAAAAATCACTGAAGAGGAATTTTCTATGATGAGCAAATCAGGGCCTGTAAATTTCTCTCTTCCTTGTCAATTCTTGTTTCATGTTGTGGACTTTGCTGTGGCCTGTGAGTCTTGGCAGTTTGAATTCTGGACTTTGGTTTCTCCAGTGGTCTACATTATTTGTGGCACTAAAGTGGGGTGTTTTTTCCTTACACCTACTAATTCTCCAACTCACCAGACACTAATTAAATGCCTCCAATTTAATTCAGCTCTGACGCTAACATCCCGGAGTTAACTTAGACGCCACAGGTTAGGGGCTCAGTCCTACAAGACTTCAGATTCCAGGTACAAGGTCAATATGCCACCTGCACTTCTCACTAACTGGGAAATCTCCAAACTCTGCCCTTTGGGGATTTTTAAAATTAGGGTTTTCTTGAGGTTCCATTGCATAAGCATGATTGATTAAATTATTGGATGTTTGTGATTAAATAAATCCCTGGTCCCTCCCCCTTCCCCATAAAGAAGGGCAGAAAGTTATAATCCTTTAAACATATAGTTCTCCCTCCCTCAGGAAACCACTATTCTGAAGCTAAGTAGAGACTATGAAGATTATCTTATTTTGTGATTGAAAGGGGTTTGTTATGAGTAACAAAGATGAGGCTATCATGCCTGTCTCTCAGGAAATTCTAAGGGTTCTAGAAGCTTGTGACAACAACCAGAGAGAAAATCCACAGTTACATTTCTAATGGTATTTTTATTACCTCACATAAATTCTTTCTATTGGAGTTTCCATGCCTGCTACCCAATAGTTGCCTTGTTCCCTTTTCAGTGAGACAGAGCTAAAAGAACCTAAAAGAACATCTATTGTCAAAGAGTGAGAGATGTTACATTGATTCATGAATACTAAAATTGTACTATGTGTTTTAGACCTAAAGCTTTTTTGGTTTCTATTTCTCCCTGAAGAGTGAAAAAATGAAAAATATTATCAATTATATTTTCTGAGATCTACAGGTGCTTATGATCTAGGAAAATGTTATCAAGTTTACCAACTAGTAACTCTACATGAACAGGAATTTTCAATTTTTACTGTGGTAAAATATACATACAATTTTCCATCTTAACTATTTAAAAAAATATTTATTAGTACATGTTTGCAACAGCTCACTCATATTAAGTACATTCATATTGTTGTGCAACCATCACTATCATCCATCTCCAGAATTCTTTTATCTTGCAAAACTGTACATTTACATCCCTTAATAATTCCAATCTCTTCTCCTTCCAGTAGTAAACTACCGTTCTACCATCTCTCTCTGCGTACTTCATGTAAGTGGCTGGCTTATTTTATTTAGTGTAATGTGTTCATGACTTATCCATGCTGTAGAATATGTCAGAATTTTCTTCTTCTTTAAAACTAAATAATAATCCATTATATGTATGTACCATATTTTGCTTATCCATTCATTCATCAATGGGTACATTGGTTCACAGGAAGAACTTTTTGTTCGTTCGGTTCACCACTGTATCCCTAGCATTTAGAAAAGTTCCTGGCATAAATTAGATGCTCAATGATTATTTGTTAAATAAAGGAATGATTAACAGTTAAATATATGGTCTTAATTATACTTATGTCCACTGAATAAATTGTCTATCTTGTTGTGAGACTGCTTCTGGGTCACCTGTGTATCCTTTTCTCTTTCTCCACTGTATCTTTCTCATTCTTTGTTTTAGTATCCCTTCAGTATCCATCCTATCAACTTTCCCCAGTCTTTTTCTATTTTCTGTCTCACAAACAAAATCAATAAAACACTGAAACATTTATGCAGCAATGCTGGAGAAAGGCAGGGTTGATTGATTCAGTAAACAGTACCTGAACAACTATGTTGTACTGGCCTCTGTAATAGCACAGGGACCATTGTACTTAGTTAATATCATCTATTGAATCTCAGTGTAGCACCTCAGTTTCAGGCAGGCCTTTAAAATGCTGAGCATTACTCAAATGAAATTCAGTGCTTATAAAGTATTTACCAAAACTGCTTAATTTAAGCAATACACAGTAGTGAATCTATTATACAGATAATACCCCCTGAAAGCAGTGATGAAGCTTAATTTCTACATTTATCCAAATGAAAGTATCTTTGAAGAGCATTTACCCACACTTACATAAAACAAAAATGTATCCGAAAGAAATCAACTTCAATCTCAGGTCAAATGAGTTTGGGCACATTCAGGGTGGTTTGATGGTGGAGCAATTTGCAAAGCCTAGGCTTAGAAGTAATTGAGGTATATTATTCAATTTTTTTGAAATTGCTTGCTGGCTAGATACTAGGGTATTTTATTTCAGGTCTAACTGGATTTTATAAACATTCAAAGATGGGGATTTATAATGTCAGCACTGAGAGAACAATAGCTCTATTGGGTCCGACTATTCAATCTTCAAACTGAATTTCTTATTTGCCTCATTTTTTTATATCTTTTGATATTACAACTTACACACACACACACACACACACACACAAAAGCAAGTTTCCTATCTTCCTTTACTATATCTAAAAATATTATTTTATGTTATTTCTTCTTTCTCTGAGAAAACCAAACCAGGATCCCAATGCTTTTTATCTTTTCAGAACCCTAAATTCTTTGAGAAAAATCTGTCTTCATCTAAACATAGTCAATGAAAAATAATCTGCATTCCTTATGCCAGCAATCACACCCTGGTGGAGTTGAGATTGGCTGTGGCGGAGTTAATAGATTTACAGCTGCTGTCAGGAAAGCGCATCGTACCTCATCAGTGTTTAAAGCAATAGAACTGCATGAAATGCAGAAGAAAGCCTGAAATTTGAGAGCAGTCACAGTCTGAAGATCAAACAGAAACAAAATCAAAGAGGCCAGTGATGAATTATGTTTGCTAACAATTTACCATCTGTGTAGTCAGTTCAGTAGGCGCCTACATCAAGCTATAATAGAATCCCCAAAATGCATTTCCTGTCCCCAAAATATTGCTCTTTCATATTGGCATTTTACAAAATTCCTCTCTCTTACTTAGTCTGAAATTTTCATCATCCATTTCAGTCTATACAAATAGTTATTGGCTTAGAAGCACTATTAAAATATATCAAATGACTGGAGGAGGTAGAAGAAAATTTCTATTCACATATTAGCATGCATAATTATGTAAATTGTCCCGTCACCTTCAAAACATCTGAGATGTTAGAGAGACTGGGGGAACCAGGATACTAAGAAGCTTACACATGATTATTTGGTAATTCTGACATCTAGACATTTTTAGTATCTTATTTTTTTCCTTATTAGTCATTTCTCCTTGTTTCCCATAGTGCAGTAAACTTGTAATTCAATAATAAATAATGTACAAAAAATTCTTCTTTTGGTTAGCAGTCAGGGTAAAGGAAATTCAACTTAACCAGGGCTGAAATTGAGCTACTTAAAAACTGAATTTCGTCTCTGTATGGGCTAATCTGTTTCTGGATTACTATTAAGGAGTAAATCTTTAGGAGTCCTAACCAAAGCCTTGAATTGTAATTTCTGAAATCCAATTTTTCTCTTTCAAACCCCACAACACAGACAAAGATTCTGTCAGATTTTTACCTCTTGGGCATCAGTTAAAAACTGACCAATGTCTTGGGAAAAGCAACACAGAAGATTGCAGTCATTCACTCGCTTACTTTACTTCTTTTCTTTCCAGCAATCTGACCCTGAATTCCTTGGTGGCTTGCAATCTCAATGACATCTTCAGAGAGAGACAGAGACAGAGACAGAGAGAGAGAGAGAGAGAGAGAGAGAGAGAGAGAGAGAGAAGAGAGATTGAATTAATCTAGCTCTTCACTTTTTTAGTTTATCTAGGAGGAAGAACTGGTCGGCTGTGCACAGGTCTGCTTTGGCTGAAAGCAGGTGTCTTGGTGGGGATTTAAAATTGACCCAGCATACCAAGAGAGAGGTCCTGGAAAAGGAAAGTGAGAATATGTTTTCATATCTTTGTGCTTTGCTTTTGTTTTGTCTTGTTTTACCAGTGGGAGTTGCTTTTCTACGGATTGACTACCATTTCTTCAGGTTCCTCCTCATGACTCCACAACACCCTGTGGGTCAATCCTCCAGAAACAGTATGGCTGCTTTGACACCTCCTTGGCCAGTGATGAGTTATTGTTCTTTTTTGTTCAAATTTGTCATGCATCTCTGTTGTGTGACCTCTGGCATTCTTGTTAAAGAAATCTATGAAGAAATGCATGTCCTTCTGATGATTTTTAACAAGTTTATATAAGTAGTGATTCTCCCACAACCTTGGAAAAAATTTCAATCCATGGGATTGGAAGAGAGCTTAGAAAACGTGTAGTCCAATCTCTTACAAAGAAGCTAACTGCTCAAAATCCCACTCTAGTTGATAGAAAGAATAGTAGGTATCTGCTTACTGTCCAGTGTTCTTTCAACAATACTCTGTTGCTTGCTGTAGATACATCACTTCATGGGAAGCTTTTAGTTGATTGATAACTTTTGGATTCTGTAGCATTAATGTCCTTCCTGGAAAAAAAGACTTTTTTCTCAATCAATCTTATTCCATCCCATCACCTAAGCTTTCTCTTTGAGGTACTATTCTATGGTATCAGAAGATGACTGGATTTTCAGGCTTACATATTAATGTATAAATGAGAATGTTGTTTTAAGTCAATTATCCATTAAACAAACATTTGCACATAGAAAGTTTATTAGGAATGTTTATAGAGGAATGTTGGGTTAGACAGAGGGAAGATTTAACCTAGATGAGTCACAACAAAGACTCACCTGATTTTGAAGTACTTTCAGACTGAGATGGACTCCTTACAGCCCCACACCCCACCCAGGCATGGGGGTCACACATTTATGTACTCTCAAATAAACATGCCAGCCACTCGACACAGGCTGACTCTAAGAAAGGGTATGACTTAAGGTAGGATGCCTTTCTTTGGCAAAGGCCATTTACCAGAGAGGAACTCAAATGAGAGCCATCAAATAATGTCTCCTATGCCTCATTCCTGCAAGGAAACCTGGTTGGCAAACCAAAGCATCCAACACGGATACTAAATTAAACAGAATTTATAACAAGTAAAAATTAAAAGGGAGTAGTCATAATAAAAGAAAAATAAACTAAAATGTATCTGTTTCAGTCTCTCTGGTAGGGTTTTTTTTTTTTTAAATAAACAGCAGACAGCAACAGTCTAGAAATGAAATAACCTAATATTCATTCATGGAGAGTTTGCATTTGTTATCAAAAACAAAGCATTAAGAAGGCATGCAAATTTCACATTCATTTTCTCTCTTAGGAAAGGATGAAGGTTACTAGAGGTCAGGTAATTACATTCTAAAGACTACCTACATTGTTCTTGGTTTCTCATGCAAGTTTTACTTATAGGGTCAGTAAAATAATGATCCTGCAGTAAAAGGAACTACAGAGCACACTTTACTCTATGGTCATATATTTCACCATGTTCAGAGCAGAATAAATATTAATTTAACAAGAATGGTCACTTTAGAGTCAAAAAAGAATGTTGGGAGTGCTTTGGCAATAATTTCAAGTATCCATTAGTATATGTAGCCCATAGGGCATAATACCTATTTTGTCAAAAAGGCGCATTACTGTGGGTGTACAATACCCATGTTTATTCTCTATGATATTTCTATTGATGAATTATTAATTTTAATTATATGAGTTATATTATATTAAACAATGAGTATTTAGCAGGAAAAATATCCAGAAAACAAAGTTTTGAATTTTTGATATTTATTGTTTATAAAAAAGCATCAAAATTTTCAACATCAACTATTTTTTTGGTGTACAAAGTCTAAAAAATAACAACATAAATAAATTCCTATATAAACTACCATGAAAATACCAATAGAACTCCACACAAAAAATCTTTACTTCAGGGCCGGTGAGACGGCTCAGCGGCTTAAGCGCCTGCCTTGCAAGCGCGAAGGCCCGAGTTCGACTCCCGGAACCCACATACGAAAAAGGGGCCGGTGATATCGCTCAGCGGCACGGGTGCCTGTTGGTGCGCGAGGTCCTGAGGTCGTCCCCCCGGTACCCACAAAAAAAAAAAAAAAAAAAAAAAAAAAAATCTTTACTTCAATTATCATACCCAAAGCAGTCTTAACACATGACAACTGCATGTTCCATGCACACATCTTGCTTACACTGCCAGCACATGTGCTTAGCTTTCCTTTCCTATGTGGCAGGCCATTCTTGTCACCTCTCATCTTCCTGTTTGGTCAGGAGCTTCCTACTATATTGTATAATGTGCACTTAGCAGGAAAATAAGATATCAATAAAATAAAATGTCAAATATGTAACGAGTGTTTAGAATAGACATCAACATTTCCACATGAGCTGTTTACTTGCTTACAAAACCTAAAAGATAATATTAGAAATAAAAATCTATGTGAACTACAATGTAAATACAAACAAAAGTCTACCATAGAAATAATCTTTGCTTCAACTGTCACACCCAAGGCAGCCTTCACACATGACAGCTGCATGTTCCATACACAAATACTGCTTACACTGATAGCACATATGGTTTGTTTTCCTGTTCTTTCTTGTAGAGCACAGTTGACATCTTTTTGGTTTTCCTGTTGTAGTAGGTTTTTGTAATGCTGTGCCTGCCTGTTCACCTGTGAGCTCACCAGTGTGCTCTGCAATTCTTTTGCATAGTTCCCTGGGCACAAACATTTTGTTTTTCCTCTGCTGTAAATGATCTCTTATAAGTTGCAGTCTCAATCTTCTAAGAAAATTTCTCTGTGATATTTTGCAATTGTTATTTTCTTTGTAAACTATAAAACTATTTACACCACATGTGTTTAGGATCAAGTAAAACACAACCATTGCCCAGTGCTTTGTGTTTTTAGTGACATCATGCTTGCTTTATAACTCATCAACAACATCTACTCCTCCTTCGATTTTGTTGTAGAAAGTTACCATCTCAGGCTTCCATTATTTCAAAGTTTCCCTATCAATATTTCCATCACGGTGCAATGTTGACATCAGCAGTACCAGTTTGTTTTTCTTTGCCATATATGAGGCCAATGTTATATCTTTCTGAAATCCAAAGATTGTACTATATAATTCTCTGTTTTGAAATTGCAACATTTCATTTGGAATTTCTGCTTTGGCCCTGCATACAGTTCCCATGTTAGTCAACTTATGCTCTGTTAGCAAATGTAACATCAATTGGAAACTGGTAAACCAATTGTCAAATGTCATATTCCAATTAGTTTGGGGGATGGGAGTGACTAGTCTGTTCACAACATCATTTGGTTTATTATTATATGAATAAGGACCAGGTGGCTGAGTTCCAGGATAAATTTCTAAACAGAAAGCATAAGTCTTTACATCTATAAGGGCATAAATTTTTATGCCATATTTTGAAGGTTTTTTGGTAATATACTGCCTGAAACTAAAGTGACCATGAAATGCTGCAAGATGTTCATCAATAATCATGTATTCAGATGGTGTACAAAACGCCTGGCAATTACCCACAAATTTCTCAAACCATGAATGGATACCAACCAGATTATCAGTTCTTTTTCTTTCTTGGCTCGTGGTTTTGTCATCAAACCTTAGGCAATTTTGAAGGAAACCAAATCTCCTCAATGTCATTGTTATTCTATATACCTACAGCCCACACCTCTCGCTTTTCCATACGTCTTTTACATTCCTGCAATTGCTATGAGAAAGCCCTGCTAAGTACAGTGGACCTGTGAATGCTTTCAGTTCAGCTAGTGAGGCATCATAATAGATATATTTTTGAGTATGGCTATTGGTGCATACAGAATGTTTTACTTATATTTCAGCATTTGTGTATTTCACATCTTGTAGCATTTCATCTGCTACAAACAATTTCCAACATTGAATGGCAGTGCTGGCATTCTGTCCAGTAAGTTTCATTCCTGCTAATATCCTCACTATGTTTTTGGACCTAGTTCTAACATTGGTTCCATTTGGTTGTGTGACCATTTTGTACCATTTCTACTAGTCAAATACATACTCACATTGCTGTTTTCTTCATTATCTGAATGAAGGAGGTCTGCATTCCCTGTGTCTGTATCAATCAATTCTTGCTCCATTTCACTGTCACAGGAACCTTGGCTCTCATAGTTCACATCAAAATCATTATCATCATCATCCATGCATGAATGATTTGATGATTCACTTTTGATGTCCTTCGAAACTTGCAAATCTGGTTTTTCATGTGTCATTGTACTGAATTGGGCTACTTCTACCAGAAAATCAAAAGAAAACTTTTTAAGAAACAAATATTAAATGCATAGAAATTTAGCAATGAACATATCATAGTTAAAACTCACCTATTACTTCTTTGGACCTTCTGTACACACCTTGCCATTCGTCTGCCAAGTGGGTGAATGCACAGATGGTTTTTCACTTTCCCCAGGCACAGCAACTTTGAGTCAAGCCCATATTCCATTTATGGTAAAATACACGTTTACAAAACAGAAAAGTGGTATAGATGTATTTTACCCCCTGTAATGCTTAGGTAAACATACATAAAGCCTGTTAGATGGAGCATTATGTGGGTAAAAATCCCAGTTTGACACTTTTACACACATGTACATGACTTGCCATTCATCTTACCAAGTGGGTAAACACAAAGCTTGCTTCCTGTATCCCCCAGGCACAGCTACTGAGACACACAGCCACTACTATTATGCTGAAGTGGAAATTTACAGTAGAAAGTATGAAATAGGTTGTTGTAATCCAATTTTATGTACTGAGTGTTAATGAAAGGAATTAATGTTCTTCAACAGAGTATCTATCATGTCAATGTATTTATATATTTAAGAGCACATGATCTCTGAAACTGTCAAATTTCAAATTTTTGAAGATGTAATTTTAATGACAAATGAGGCAAATTAAAAACAAATGTTTTACTTATACAATTTTTAGCTTTCTTCATTCCAGCTAAAGCAAAAGTAAAAGTAAGTTTTATTGCCATATTGAAATTCTAAAGCATGTCTCCTATTAGTTTTTAAATTACGTTCATTTGGGTGTGAGTGAGTGTGTCATTATTCTTAGAAGTTAAGATGAAGAATTGAGGTCATAACGTTCTTAAACAGAAAGGAGAAAAAATATACCTATGTGGCAAAATCAAATAAGGAATTAAGGATTGATTTGGAGGGATGAAAATAAATTTGTGAATCTGTGACTCCTTTAACCTGCCAAAGAATCCTTATAATCCAGAAACAAATCTTGGTGATTGGAAGGCCACTAGACTATCTGATCTTATTTTTCAATTCTTAGTAGTGTATATATCTACCTCCAAATTTTTCCTTTTGATCTGCTCTAAATTCCCCTGTACTGAGAATGCTGTAATCATTACACATGATACTTGGAAGGAAGCCCAGGCCTTGAGGTAATTTTTATGCAGTTAGCGTCCTGTATATATTTGATGCTTAGAAATTTTATTCCTGTTAACACGAGCAATTTAGCAGATTATCTGTTGGAGAGCTCTGAGGAAATGACAGAACTTGGGAAGGAAGGACGGTAAAATGATTAGCAGAGAGAGGCTGGGGAAGTCAGTAGAGGAGGCTTGAATGTACGTGGCCAGGAGGTGTAGTCAAGAACCTACAGACAGACTTCATGGATTTTGTTCACAGTTCTCTCTGACATCAACTGTGTTAACTCGCCCCCTATTTTCTAATATTCTTTCAAGTAATAACTTTCTCTGATTTACATTGTGGAATCCTTGTGTTTTTTATACTTTGATATTTGAGAATGTTAACATGCCTGTCATTCTTTTTTCTTCTCAGCCATGGAAACTTTTATTTAATCTCAAGCAAAGCCAAGAACCACACTAAAAAGTAAAAAGTGGAAATGTTGCTACTTATAGGCAAAATATTGGCTATTTATGCTTTACTATTAATAAAATAAAAATTATCAAGAGCAAGAAATCAGCCTGTTATTACTAAGTATGTGGGCTTGATTCATTTGTTCTATTTTTAAACATTATTAGTACATGTTTGCAGTACATAATGTTTACAGCCATTTGTGGACTTGGTACATGTATACAACACATCATAACTCCTTTTTTATCCCCTATTCTTCCCTTTGCCCCCTTCCCTCTCTTGATTCCCTTCCCATGAAAAAGATATCTATCTTTACTCCCTATTATCTATCTTCTATTTTGCTCTATTTATATTTTGGGTTTCTCACATAAGAGAAACTATGCCATATTTAAGCTTGTGTGTCTGATTTATTTCACCTACATTATTGTCTCAAGGTGCTCCCATCATTGTTCATTCTTAAAACAGATCACTAGTGACTAACTGATATGATTATGCCTTCTTTATTGTTATCATTTTGTAGTACAATGTTTTGTTGAAAATTTCTCTCATTATTCCAATAACTGCTCTTTTCACATTGCAATCCTTTGGTTCTAAATATTTGATAAACCATGTATCCCAGCTATCATGATTTTTCATGAAGAAATAGGAAAAAATCTGTGATTAATTAGTCTGAAAGCTAGAAGATAGATTTTAAAGTAATAATGGCTTTTATAAGATTATTTTTGCAAAAAAATCCATAATTTTACATCTCAGTCTAGATATAAATGACTTTCTGCAATAGTTGTAGCCTTCTTTTATAGAAGGGCTGTTTATTAGATGGTTATACAGAGCACTGATCCTGGCATATTCTATTTAAAATATTTTATTTGTATAATGTAGCTAATGAAAATAAAATTCTGAAGAAAAGTCTATGTGCATGCAAATATATATGTGTATAAAGGTGTACATATGGAATTACCTAATCATGTAAATAATATAAAATAACAATTTTAATGAACATATCTCAATAATTTGAGTACTTATCTGTAGGTAAAGATAGCATCTAAACATAGATTTCCAACACTACTCTTCAAAGTGCACTAGGATTTAAATCCTAGAAATAGAAATGCATATGTTTATATATAGTATTGCTTCTTTTAGGCTTCACACATTTGAAAAAGAAAGGCCACTGTCTAGTTTTAAGAACTAAACTTCTCAGGCACACTAGAACTTTGAATGTTCTGGGATTTAATATGAGCAATTTCCTTGCTCTTTTGCCTGACTAGTAAATCATTTACTCCAGCAGGAAAATTTTTTCCTTTAAAAAAGCTTCTTTTGAAAAATAAATTTCAAAATAGAGTTGGAATAGGAGCACTATGTCCTTCATCTGGATACAATACTACCAAAATAGAAAAGCAGTTGGCTTTTTACTTAAGACCCAATAGGAAGATGACGGGAATGTGCTTTAAGTGATAAAGAGGTAGCTAAGAATTATTTCACTAAGTTGAAGTAAAGCTACAAATTATTGATTGGACAAAGTTTAAACTTTGGAAATATTGGAACTATACAAGTGTACATATTGTGCCTACAGGACCCAGAGGTCAAAGTAACACTTTGTCCCGGAGTTGGACATCTATACCTACCCATTCCCCACCCTCAAAATGTAGCAACAGGATCTGACAGTCCTATGTCCAAGCTACAAGCACTGTAACAGCACCTCTGTGTATTTTTCACACAGCATGGAGAGAAAAATGACTTTCAGAAGCAAAATCAAAATCAGGAAGAGAGGTTACATAAAAGAGAGAATCAAAATTATGTATAGCTAGATTTTTCTCTTTGTGTCTCAAAAGAACATTCATTTTCCTTTCCACTCTATGAATTCATAGATTAACCATAACTCTAAATAGTATGTCATATGTTTACCTGCACACAAATATATCTATGTATCATGATATTTCAAAGTTCTCCACTTACTGTTATTTTCTATTATTTTTCTACGTATATTAGCTTGCCCATAATAGCACCTTATTTTGTGCTTTTTCTTGGTAACTTAACTATCAGCGTAATAGAACACAGAGAGACATACATACATACCTTTGCATAAGATAGACACACACACACGCCATATGTACATATATACATATATGTATATATATTCAGGAGATGGTCATACAACATAAACTCCAAGGAATATTTCAAGATTTAAGACTAATTAGCTGAAAATGGGTTGAGAGCTGGGAAGAGAATGCAAAGATGTGCTTACAAAGACTGAACTGACCTGAAGCCCGGAAATTCCAGCACCACTGTGATTGCAGTCAACCTTTACCAGCCTCTTTCCTCTAGGCCTTAAAGACAGTTTACATGGTCCCTGATAAATCATATGGATCCAAAAATGTTCGAAATCCTAACTAACAGAATAAACTAAAAGAACAACGCATCACAATGAGAAGTTTGTGTTACAAATTAAAACACGATTCATTAAAAACCATGCTACTAGATTAACAAGGAAGATATGATCACTGTAATAGAAATGTATGCTAAAAAGACATTTGATAATATTTAATATCTATTCTTAATCAACTGCTAATCTTGATTCCTTATTAAGAGTACCTATTATAGGGCCAGTGAGATGGCTCAGCAGCATAAGCGCCTGCCTGGCAAGCGCGAGGTCCTGAGTTCGACTCCTGGTACCCATGTAAAGGAAAAAAAAAAAAGAGTACCTATTGTAAATAAAGATGTAACATTATATAGATATCGACAAATATACAGATATTTCCACTCAAAGAGCAAATTGTGTGCTTTTAATAAATACACAGGGAGGAAGGTAAAGAGAGGGGAGTTTTCACCATAGGCAAACTGTAGGCATGAGAGAGTAGAGAAGAAGGAATAATAAAAGACATCAGTCAGAGGAACAAGAGGAAAACATGTTAGGGAGAGCAGCAGAGGGCTCCTGCTGGGAGGCCTCCAGAAGCTGGGGACAGGCTCTTCTGTGATTACTGTCCTGGTCTCCATTGTAGCCTTCCTGGGTATGGCCACACCTTTGAAGGTGATCCTGTGGGTATCATTTAAGTAAATACAACTTTTTGGGGGGGAAGGGGATCCACCTCCTTTTTATTTCCTGATTATAAAATAAAATGTTCATCTTTAAAATTAAAAAAATTATAAGTAAGGCAATTAACCATTATTTCTGTACATTAACCTGCACATAATACACACACATAAAACGTGTTTTTATGCCATGCTTGTGTGAATTCATATAGCCATTTTGGTGAGCACTTTGGAAATGTGAGCTACGTTACTAACACGACTGTTTTTCCTCCGATAAATATCTATTCTTTCCCCTGAGCTGTGGAATGTACTTCAGTGAACAACAACAAAAATCCCTAACTACAGGGAGCTTATAGTAAGAGAGAGAAAATAAACTACTATAATAAATGATACACATATTGTGTGATTGAAAAAGATGAATGATTTTAAAAATGAAAATGGAATAGGTTAAGGAGTGAGATTTGGTAGGATAGAGGAAATTTGAACTATGAAATAGTGGTAAAAATCTGAAAGAGACTTGAAGACAGGGGAAGTTGCCACATAAATATCTGGGATAAACTCACACCAGGCAAATTTCTACTGGTAATAGAAATTTCAATTTTAAGAATGTGTTCTAGGAGATGGGGTTATAGCTCAGTAGTGAAGTGCTTATCTACCAGGCATGAGGTCTTGGGTTAGCTCCTCAGCACTGCTAAAAACAAAACAAAACAAAACAAAACAAAACAATAACAATATCAAATATATTTGCATTGGCCACATTTTTTATTGTGGAGAAAAAATACCTGACACTCCCAATGTAAAGAAGGACAGGTTTATTTTTGCTCATAGTTTCAGAAGTTTCAGTCTCTGGTTTGGTGGCTCCAAGGTAGAAATATCACTGTGGAAAGGCATGATGGAGGAAAGATGCTGCACTCACTCGCATTCAAGGAACAGAGAGCAGGAGAGGAGCTCAGGAGAAAGGGCCAGGGACCAGAGATTGTCCCGAAGTTCACACCTCCATCACCCACCCAGCCACACCTAGAAATGTGCTTTACTCATCTAGGTGCCTGTCAAGCCAGTCAAATTCACAATCAAGGTAGCAGAGGGCAAAGGGAAGCAGAAAGGAATTAAGATGTTATGTACACGTACCAACTCCCCAAGATAAATGTAATCATTTTATTCAGCAAACACTAATAAACACAGAACATATTAACCATTACAATATTCTAAAGAAATAAACTTGAGTATGTAGTTTAATATTGTTTTATAGTAATTAAGCATACTTTTTTTTTTTGTGTGGGTACCGGGGGGTCGACCTCAGGACCTCGCGCACCAACAGGCGCCCGTGCCGCTGAGCGATATCACCGGCCCCTTTTTCGTATGTGGGTTCCGGGAGTCGAACTCGGGCCCTCGCGCTTGCAAGGCAGGCGCTTACGCCGCTGAACCATCTCACCGGCCCAAGCATACTTTTTATACCATTATGCAATTTGTCTTTACTTAACTATATCTTAGGATCCATTATTATGACAATAAGCATAGAAGTACATGTGCCCTATTATGATTATACGATATTTCAGTGAAAAGGTGAACTAGAAGTTATTTAATCAAGCCTCAATTTTCACTGTTGTAAAGAGTACTATAAATACTTATTTTTGTGCCCATAGTTTTGTATTTTGTTTGTTTTGATTTAGAACAGAAAAAGTGGTATCTCTACACCAAGGGAATGCATAGTATTAAGCCTTATTAACATACTAATATGCACTTTATAAACTGATAATCCTGCCCTTCTTTGTGCAAACAAATTCTTGACCTTGTGCATATCCTTGGTCTAGACTGTGATGGCTGCTCAAGTGCAGGCCTTCCATGGGGTCTCCTTAGGATCCCAGCACATCTTCCTGGAGGCTACTCACCCACTGTCAATGGGGCGCACAGGAGGAGAGTCACCATGCCTCTTTTCCCTTCAATTCTGAGATCTAAAGGCCACTTAGTGATTGTTGGCAGCCGTGAGCTTTGGATTATACTGCTTTGCTTTCTCTGAAACCACAATTGATCTTATGAACCACACATGATGGTTTTATAAAAAAAGAAAAAAATTAGTCCCATCCTTCCAAATTATTTTTTTCTCCTAATTTTCTCACATTGTTTTTCCTCCAACCATTCTACAGCACATCTGCCCGCCCTGTGGTAACTCCCACAATGCTTTGATGTGAGTTTGCTACTTACATTCCTGCCGGTTTATAAACAAAAACATAAAAGCTGTTGCTTTTCACGGCTAGCAAGGTTGTAAGGAAATAGATACTTCTTTCTATGCTGATTTCAGGATAAGTTATTACAAGTCTTTTAGAAAATACTTTGACAAAATGCAACATGGGCTAAAAACATTCATATATTTGCTCTTGGTAATTACGTATACGGGAATGCATCCTAAAGGAACAATCCAAAATATGCATATGTAAAGATATTTTTATAAACATGTTTACTGTGATATATTTATACAGTTCCATATCAAAACCTGTATTTTCCTAGAGTTGTCATAACAAAGACAACTTTGTTATGGACTATAAAACTGAGTGGCTTGGGAAAGGAGTCAGCATTCAGAGTTCTGGAGGATAGAGCGCAGAAATCAAGGTGTCAGGTGGTTTGGTTCCATCTAATGGCCCAGAAAGAATGTTTATTTATTTATTTATTTTTTTGTGGGTACCGGGGGGGGTCGACCTCAGGACCTCGCGTGCCAGCAGGCGCCCGTGCCGCTGAGTGATATCACCGGCCCCAAGAATGTTTAATACCATCATCTTAGCTTCCAGTTATGACCAGCAATCTTTGGTTTATAAATGGCTATGGTTCCTTGGCTATAGATGCATTACCCAATCCCTGCCTCCGTCTTTACATGGTGTTCTCCCTGTATGAGGTTGGATCGTGTTTCTACAAGATGATCTGGTTTGTGGTGGCATCATTAGAAATCATGCATTTGTCAACATCTACTATCATGAGGACCACTTCCTAAGTGTCTCCCCTTCAGTGCCTGTGGTAGAATGAATCACCACACCGCTCTTTAGGATATCGTTCAGCATCACTATATTTGGTGTTCATTAGTGAAACCCTCCAAACTCTTCAAGCAAGATCTGCCTAATTCACATATTCAAATAGGGCACCTTTCAGCACCAACCCATGTGTACCATCCAAACATATGAAAAGATGTCATTGTTGGGATATAAGTTTTAAGCTTTGAAATGTGATGAATTTTACTGCAGTGTTACAAAATTCTAAGGACTTACCTGCCTATGGAAAATACCCCATATATCTATGCAATATTTTAATAGGGAACATTTCAATATATAATGTCATTTTCATGGCTGCTCATGCCATTGATAGCAAGAAAAGAGAAAAGTAGCCTCTAGGAGTCCAGACTAAAGTATCCATCAAGTTTAAAAGGAAATAAGTAAAAAGAAAATGCAATATGAAAAGTAATCATCTTAGTTATTACAGCAAAATTATCAGTTTTTAACTTATCCATCACAGATACTGCTACAAGTTCTAGTTGTATCCAGAATGATAATCATGAATTAAAGTGGTGAGTAGATGCTTAGAAATAAATTTGCCCAGGACTGCCAGGAGTTGAAGGACAAAACTAACAGTGCTTCTACACCATTAGCTTGAGAACAGAAATGTCAATACAGCCGCAATGTACCAATTTGCTAAGCATCACTAGACATTAGCCGTAGCATACCAATAGGGATTATTTTAAGAAAATAAACTATCTCTGACATACAACCCTTTTTACTTTTCTTTCTATGGATCTGTGCCTACTCTGAATATTTTAAAGTAAGAACTCAATATTAACTCACAAGTAAAAGAAAACAGGCTAGTAAAATCTGTGTTATAAGCTCACAAGAAATATATGCTTAAAATGGGACTTATTTCTCCTTATTGCTGCTGGAATGGACACTTAATTTTCTCCATAAAATGAAATGAAACTTTGAGAAAATTTGTGGCTGCTGAGAGAGCAGTTTCTCACATGCCAAGTTATGTTAGCAAAATCGGGAATAAATCATCAAAGAGATCTGACTAGTACTACACTGCAGCCCATGGAAGACAATATTTAACTTTGTACCCATAAGAGACAATTGTAGGACACCTATCATTAATGAGGTCACAGAAATCTGTGAAGTAATAGCCTTAAATCACTGGTAATTAGCATTCTTCCTCTTTTCTTTTTGCTCTCCTTAGTGTTTTTGTACTTTTCCTTGTCCTCTTTCCATTGCTACTGCTCTAAAAATATCTTCTTTGTTCTGGTGCTGTAAGATTTGTTCAACTACTCTCATGCCCCCAGCTTTTTTCCCTTCTCATTTCCTGTCACTGGTATTCATGCTTCTTCCTTAGAAGCCCCTCTAAATGACAATCACAGAATTCACAGACTCGTCCTCCATTTTTCCAGACCCTCGATAGAGCGTGTATTAAATGGTATTATTCATTTATTCTGAAAACAATGATTTGTCATCTTCCTAAAATAACTTCAATTTTACTCTTTTTGTTTGAATATATTTTGAGGTTTTGATACAAATGGACTGAAAAATATTTGACTAAAATCTCAAATTTGAAAGTTGTGAAATGGGGGCCGGTGAGATAGCTCAGCGGCATAAGCGCCTGCCTGACAAGCGCGAGGTCCTGAGTTCAACTCCCGGTACCGACATATGAAAAATGAGCCGGTGATATCACTCAGCGACACGGGCCCCTGTTGGCGCGCGAGGTCCTGAGGTCGACCCCTGGTACCCACCAAAAAAAAAAAGAAAGTTGTGAAATGAAGAACTATCTTTGTGGCTTCTAATAAATATTTCACTATTGATTGGGAAGAGATTTCTGGCCAATTATGGATCATAATACATATATTAATATATTAAATTTCATAGTCAATTAAAGCAAAATCCTCATAAGAGCAAAAGGTAGTAACAAATACCTCTTTTGGAGTGCCTACTTTATGCCTGAGCTTTATGTTAGTTATTTAAAACATACACCACCTATGATATGTATTGCTGTCTCAGTTATAGAGGAAAGCACAATCAGTCTTGGAGAAATTATGTTACTTGTCCAAATTCCACTATCCTTCTCAGCCTCAAACATAAAACCCATTTTATTTGATTCTTATGGTTTCATAATATATTAGGCTAATTTGAAGGACATGATTTTATTTTCATAGAACATAACTCATTAAATAGGAAAATATTTTGTAAATATATGTTACTATTATTTTTATTTCACTGTTACATTTCTTACTAGTAAATGACAGTATCCTTCAGTGAAATATGTACTTCTTTTTCCTTTGCGCTGCTTAATTCTCTCTATGTGCAGCTTATGTATTTAAGGGAAGGCTCAATTCTCCTTAGCTGCAGATTCTGACAAATTTTCTTAGCTTACATGTGTCCAGTCCAATTCAAGGGACATCCAAATTGAGACTTTCCTGAGACATCGAGGTGTTGATTCTGACTGTGAGAAGATGCTGCTGAGGAAAAAAATACGGCTGATATCCTAAGAGTTTGTCCTTAAAAGGAAAACCACAGGTGGTTTTTGTTTTTGTTTTTGTTTTCTGGGAATTTGACTTGTCACAGGAGAGTCATGTGAAAGAGAAATCAGGTTAATTATCTCTTTCTATGCATATGTACTTCTGGACATACTACTTAAACAATAGGACTCAGTAAATTAAATTTTCTTAACTACCTATCTCAAAGAATTATCACAAAAGTGGGAAAGTGTTCTGAAAGTATTCAGGAGTGAAGGTGTGTACGGAGAAAAGTGTCTATGTGCTGAGACAAGATTCTGGATTACTTGAAAGAAGATTCTGTTGTTGACTGGAATTCTTTATGAGCACTGTCTACAAAGTGCAGAAAGATTCAGAAGGTTAAATTCAGTTAAGAGAGGGATAAACATATTGTTTTCCTTAGAAGAATCCTGAACACCTTAACATCATAGACCTTGCCTTATTAATCTTAGCATTGCCAGAGTCCAGCACAGAATCAAATCAAACCGTAGTAAACACTTCAAACATGAAACTATGTATGCACGTATAACACATAGCATATTGAACATATGATGTTTATTATAAACTTTTATGTGTTAGTAGTTTGATTCTTACAATGTTGAAATGTGCAATATTTTTATCCCAGATTATACTTGGAAAACCTGAGGCACTCGAGAGTTTAAGGAATCTTCCCAAATCACATAACTAGTACTAGGCTTACATACTTAGAGCCCAGGATTCTCTTACCCCAGAGTTTTTGTTCTTAATCACTGTGTTATCCCTGACTTCTAAAGTCCCATGAGAAAGTATTTCCCTAAGGTACAGCGTAGTACTTAGTCATTCATTTCCTTATTGTTCTGTGAACTCTTGAACTCTTTCAGGAAGGACTTGAGGGCTACTCACCTTTGAATCTAATTCAGAAAATACTTGAACATTCCGGGATTGTTATACTTGAATAAATATATCAAAACACAATCCCCACCACAGAGGAAAGGATACCATAGTGGCAATCTTCCCAGCAGCCCCAAAACATGGTTAATAATTACACCTGAGTCCAAATTTGCAGAAACCAAAGCACTCATTCACTCAAACATTTCATGACTAAAGTCCTCTCAGAAGGGAAAAATAAAGACATTTCTGCAGTGAGGGCCTAGACCAGAGCAGAAGCCCTGACATCTTTAGTGGAAAGTCTGAGGCATAACAGAAGGAAGGCACATTTTCTCAGGGTCAGGCTTAAAGCAGTAACACTCCAAATAGCAGGTTTGGAGAACAAGCCAATAGCTGCCAGCTCAGAAATTACTGACAATTATAATATATGGGAGATATTTTCCTGTTTGAGTCTTTTCATCATCTCATATTAGCAGACTGATTATTAGTTTATCAGATTAGTCAGGTGGCATCTGTGGACTAACATCCAAGATGGAAAGTGTTTAGCAGGTGAGCAGAGAATATAAATATCACAAGAATAATGGCTTTAGAATATCCAGAAGCCTGATGGGGGGACGTGGACTGCAGGTCTTAACCAGTCTCTGGTGCAGGGAATCCTGAAAAGACACCAAGGTATTACTTTAAGTGCGAGTTAGGAAGATTTTTTGTAGCATACATAGTAGATAAAATATTTGAGTATACAAAGAACTGCTTTTTCTATAAATTCTGTAACACCGAACAAGTGGCTATGCTTGAGTCTCAGTTTTCTCACCTGTAAAATAGGAGAGGACTGGACAAGGTGACTCCTAAGGTTCCATCCAGCTCAAACATGCTAGAGGATCAACATCAAGCACACCAAGGCCAACATCAGCCTTAATCATTCCTCAGACGAAAAAAGTAAAAGAAAATGGTGGCTTTGCGTACAGTTTCCAGTGCCTTCAAAGGCAGAAAGTCCGATCCAACTCTCATCCAATCCCTCACTCCCTGCACCCTTCGGTAATCGTGAAGCTGCCTGTTCTAACATCCTTAAAAGGTACCCAATAGACAGACAGACAGGCAGACAGACACTGAAAAATCTTTTCAAAGGAGGAACTAAGAAAAGAAAAAAGGAATCACTAACGGTAGCAGTGACTTTAGAAGTCTCTTGAACTATTAAAAACAAAACACTGCAACACCCCCCCCCCCCGAGAAACAGCTCTCAAGTGTTCAGTCCTCTGTCGCTGTGGGATTTGGTCCCACATCAAACAGGCAAACACAGTGAAAATTTATCTTCTGGAGTCTCCAAAGGTTCAAAGTTTTCTCAATGCAAGCCCATCTTTTCTTCCGAAAGAGTGGTAAATCTGAGAAGAAAACAAGTCACAGACACAGAAGGAATCTAGACTCAGAGTCTATTTATTTACAAATATGTACTGCTCCTACGCCATATGGTTTGAACAAAGACCTCAGAAAATGAAAACAACAGCAGGTCCGCAGCGCAGCCGCACAGAGATGGCTCGGTCTCCAGGTCTGGACTACCTCAGGGCACACCCACTCACGTCTGTTCAACCCCAGGCACTTCTGCTTTCGTAAATGTGTCTACAGGTGTCAAATTCCACCTTCTCTCTTTCCCTTCTGGAGGAATCAAGTTGATGTTTTGCATACCAGTTTTTTAAAAATGACTTTTCCCTGTACAGCAGTCCTCCCATTTACAATTAATATTATGTATGGCTATTCAAATACTGTTTCAAATAACATGTGGCAAAGGCCAGCCTGCTCTGAATGGAAGCATGAGCAGGGCCTCCAGCCACGCAGCATGCTGCTTCTAAAGCCTGCACACTTCCTGTCTGTCCCTCTCCTCCCTCCCTGCCTCCCAGCTGTTCTGGGACCTTTTGCTGAGTCCCCTCTTCCTCCATCTTCTCCCCGCTGCTGCTGACAGCCAATCTCTTCTTCTTTAAGATACTCTAGTCCATATACATTTTCAAAACATACCTACTTGTGTTCCAACTCCTAACCTATAGTAGTGAATTAATGGAATCTAACAAAGGTCTTGCCAAGAAGTTATATATTTAGAGACAACATGTGAGATGGTAATATTAATTGCATTTGGAATTAAATAATATAAATATAAAGTCCTGTGTTAAAATATGGTAACATTTTTTACTGACTCTAAACTTTATTCTCTTACAAACTAAGGATAATTATTTGAGATTTATTGAGCATTTACTAAGTCAGATATTGTGCAAAGCACTTACATGCACTGTTTTACCTAACCCTCACAGCTGTCCTACAAAGTACGCTTGATTCATGCTTCCTTCAGTATTCAATGCACTTTATTATTTTTATTTTTATTTTTATTTTTTTGGTACCGGGAATCAATCTTATGCTTGCCAGGCAGATGCTGGGCCACGAAGCTACATTCCCAGCCCTTTCAACGCACTTTAAAATAAGGAATTAAGACCTAGAGATATCAAGAAATGTGGCTAAATTCATCTGAATTTAGCACCAAACCTCAGCTTACAAGATTTTTATAAGGATCAACTAAGATGGCAATGTAAGGATATTGCATAGGTTAGGAAGTGCTGTGTAAAGGGAAGCCATTGTCTCAAACAGGACTTTAAAGAAGCTAGAAAGTTTAAGCATGATTTGGAGATGGCAAAACTTAAAGAGCAGGAATTAAAGCTGCACATGTCCTATTATGGAGAATAAGAATTTGGCATTCGAGGAGGAAGAAAATATTATACAAGAAGTACAGGTACATAAAATGTACACGTAGGGCCGGTGAGATAGCTCAGAGGCATAAGTGCCTCTTGCAGGCGCAAGGTCCTGAGTTCAACTCCCGGTACCCACATACAAAGAAAAAAAGGGGCCAATGATATGGCTCAGCGGCATAAGCGCCTGCCTGGCAAGGATGAGGTCCTGAGTTCGACTCCCGGTACCCACATAAAAGGAAAAAAAAGGGCCGGTGATATCACTCAGCGGCATAAGCACCTGATGGCAAGCGCAAGGTCCTGAGTTCGAACCGCCCGGTACCCACATAAAAAAAAAATGTACATGTAGATAATGAAGATAAAGGTCTTTTAGAGCAAGGGGGCTCAGGAATGGAGAAAAGTGGAATAAGAAAATACTGAATTTAGTAATCACATTTTGTCTTTTTTTCTTAGTTTTCTATATCGCTATCATCAATTCTTCCCTAATTACCCAACAAAATAAACAGACAACTTTTTTTGGCAGTACTAGGGATTGAACCCAAAGCTTTCTCACTGAGCCGTATCCTCAGCCCTTTATAAATTTTTATTTTGAGATATGGTCTCACTACATTCCCCAGGCGAGGCTCCAATTTATGATCCTCCTGCTTCAGCCTCCCAGAGTGTTGGCATTATAGACACGCATCACCACACCTGGCTAATGCCTCTTAATGTTATTTTCCTAACTATGGAAGAAAAGTTGCGCTGGATAAGTTAAACAGACAAAGAAGAATTAATTTAAGACTAAAGCAGTAGTGTTGAAAGATCAAATTTTGTACCTTTAAACCAAAAGCAAAAGAGTTTTTGAGCACTGGAGTGACCTGGTAGAATGGTTCTAGAGGACTAGAGTGGTAATCAAATGTTATCCATGTGATTAGGCCATCAATATTTGCTAACTGGTGCTTATCAAAGTCAGGGTCTTATTCCACAGGGACAGGGTGATCAGAGCTCCATCTTTCTTGATGATTACATTTTGAAGAGATGGCTCCCAGGTCATTGAGAAAGACATTCCTGGATTGTAAAATTTTCAAGAATTTGGGAGATGATTTGTATCTCAAAAGGTCAGAGGAAAAAAAATCTACAATTGCAAGTTTTTAAAAGTAAATGTTCTAAGAAAAGGCAGATCAGGGGGCTATAATCAGAAAGAAATCTGTCTAAGATTTAATTATACAATTAAAGGGGATGTTAAGGCTGTCTTGGTTAACACATATAAGCATAGCAGATAATTACACCCTTTTTTCCCTAAACATATCCATCCTGAATCCATTCCTCTTTCCATCTTGACTGGTTGGTCTCCAGGCATGTTGCTCAGCTGTCAATCTGGGACTCCTTTCCCCCTCTTCGCTTACCTGGACACACTAAGAGTAGAATAAATACATTCTTCATCAACACCCTAAGACATGATACATAAACATAAAATAGTAAGCCTTTATGTGTCTGAAAGTGTTTCTGCATTTAATCTCACTCTTGAGAAATCATCTGGGCTAGGTATAGAAATCTAAGTTAAAAAATATTTTGCCTTCAAAATTTTGAAGGTGCTTTTTACAGTCTTCTAATTTACACTGTTGTTATTTAGAGCAGTGTTATTTAGAACACTGTTGTTATTTAATTCTTTGAATGTTACTCATTTTTCTGTCTAAAATCTTCTCATAGTCCATTCATGAAGTTGTAACAAGATATCATAAACTGGGTGTCTTATAACCAACATAAATTTACTTTTTATAATTCTAGAGGCCAGGAAGTCCAAGATCAAACACCAGAAGAAAATTTAGTGTCTTGTGAGGTTCTATTCTCTGATAGCTGTCTTCTTGCTTTAACCAGACGTAAAAACAGGGGTCCTCTTCACAGGGCCAATAATCTTACTCATCAGGGCTCCGCATTCAGGACCCCCTCTCCTCCCAAAGGCCCTACCTCCAAGTTCTATCACATTAAGATTAGTATTTTAATATAAGAATTTGGGGTGTGGTACAACTCAGTCATAGCGAAGCTTTTAGGATATTCCCATGGTTGCTGGTGGTTTGAAATTGTATTCATTACATTGGTCTCTCATGATCCTTTCATTCTGAAACCACATGTTCTTCAGTGATGCAGATATTATTGGATTAATTTTGGAAAATTTCACCCCTTCTCTTTTCTCTGCTCTTTATTTTGGAAACACTTACGAACTAGATGTTAGGTTTCGTGTATTTGTCATCTAATTTTCTTTCCTACTTTACGTTTCTTTACCCTTTTCTTTGTTTTCTCAAATGATTTTCCTCACTTTAGAATCCTATAGTTTAAAACGTTATTTTTATGTTTTTATCTCCAAAAACAATGATTTTATTACTTCTTTTAAAACATTCTGCTTTTTAAAGAATCAAATATCTTTCATTTATCTGAAGATATGGATTTAAATATTATGTTTAACACCCCCCTCATTTTTGTCTAGATTTCTTTTTGACTGATTATTTGCTTAGATTGTCTTTCAAACTGGAGATTTCCCAAACTGTTGGGCAATTTTGCCTGTAAGGATTTTAAAGAACATGGCACTAAAGCATTACTTGGAAGTCCACTCTATCATACTTCTTAAAGAATATTAAAATTAGAGCACAAGGGTTCCATTGCATGATCTCCGAATGGCGGTATCTGTGCTGGATACACTGCCCCTACCATGGCTTTCCCTGCTCTGCCCTGTCCCTGCTAGCGCTGAGGACAATGCTTGGGCTCCCTGAACAGCTTGACTGGGAGTGGGAGATGGGCACTGTAAGGATATTGGGGAGCTGAAGGAGAGAGAAGTCAGAGTACTTTTTCCCAATTCCCTCTCTTTTTCAGTTCAGGACCTTTAGCAGTATCTGTAACTCTACGCACCTCAGTGTTTTTATTTTATTTTTTTCTTTTTAAAAATTAGTATATGTCTGCAATACATAATGATTTACATTCGGTTTAGAGGACTGGTTCATATAGAAATGGCCACATCTTGATCATTCTTACCATCCCTCAGCCTCTGCTCTCTCTTTTCCTTGCTGGTTCCTGTCACCTCTCCTCATCCTTCAGCCCTGGACATGCAAAGGCTTCCCGCTCTTGCGGGCTACTTGGTGACTCACCACTCCTTATTTGTTCACTTACATGGTGTAAGCAGTTCCTTTACTAGCAGCTCTTCATTTGAATCGTCCAGGGTCAATCTGTTTTCTCTGCAGGACTGTACCCATTGTTCTTTTCTTCGGCATGCTTCAGTTTCTATGGGAAGAATCCTCCAGTATTTTTCCAAGGAATTGGGATAGCATACGCCTAACTATGAGTGCTCATGAGGCAAAGGTCACGGGGACCGGGGTTCACCACTGGTAGTTTATCATCACGGACAGTTTGTTTGGAATACAAGCCTTTGTTTCTTTAAATTCAAGAAAATATGGATTAAATGCCATAAAATACGCAAAGTGGCTAGCAGCATTTGGCAAGATTTTTATTTTTCTGGTACTGAGGATTGAACCCAGGGCACTCACACTGAGCTACAATCCTAGCCCTTTTTTATTTTTTATTTAGAGTCATAGTCTAGTTGAGTCACCAAATTGCTCAGGCTGGGCTCAAATTTCAGATCCTTTTGCCTAGGTCCCCCAGAGCGCTGAGGTTACAGGCATGTGCCACTAGGCCTAGCTAAAATGTTACTAATGGCCATTTACTCCATTCTCTGTTGTAACAAAAAAGGTATATTTCCCTGGTCTTCTTTCCTGCTTGCTCTTTCAAGAATTCCTTTTTAAAAAATCTGGGTTGTCTGAATTCCACTAAAAAGAAGTTACCAAAATATAAGATTCTTCAAGATTTTTTGATGTCTTCTTTAAAAAAAAGAAAAATAATCTACTACATTTTAATTTTTATTTTTTTCTATGAATCTCGTAGGCATAAAATAGAGGAAGATTTTAGAAATGCAGGGATTTTCCATTGTTTAGGCATAATAATGCAGCTGATAGTTCTATCTGGCCCTTTCATCACCACTTTTATCCCAGCCATGTTCAGTTAGCATATCATTTGCATGTTGGCAAGACAGTTACTTTAATATGCAATAAAAAAAAAAAAGACAGAACCCAAACAGGAAATAGAACACCTTTTTAATAACTGATGCGTTAAATGAGGAACAGTTTTCTTTCATGAGAATATATTACTTGACCTTCTGCAGAGACAAGTTCATTGGATTTAATTTTGAAGAACTTATTACATTTTTTTTTTTTAGCCAGAGATGGTTTGATTTGACAAAGTCTGGTTAGGGTGCAAAGAGGCTATAAAAGTGACTTTTTTTTAGCATTTTTTCCTGAAGAATGGTTCATTAATTGCTTGTGAATATTCATCCCTCAATCCTCCTACTCTATTGGGCTCAAACTACAGTTGTAAGACTATGATGTTTTTATTGATATAATTAATAACAAATGTTACTTGTTAACTTGGTTATTGCCAAATTGGACACTTGACAAATGTACTCAGGGCCTTGCTCTGGTGAATTTAATATAGATATGAGGCCATGTATCAACCTTAAGAGATGAAATCAAGAACATTACTGTGGAAATAAATTTTAAAAGTGGATAATGTATTTTACTGAGTTTGGAAAAGCAAAAAATAATGATTTTTAAAATTAATTCTTTTCAGGTTCCTCTGGACACTGGGCTAAAATAATTTAATACATCTGTTCGATATATAACATCAATTGAAATGTTAAAATGTAGTTTAAAGTTCCAGAAGTAAGAAGAATATAACAAAAGGAATAGCATGCACCACAGAGATTAGATCATAAAAAACACCACTTTGTTCCACTTTTCCTCCTACAACCAAGAAAATCTAAGTTCTGTATAATCAGAAAAACCAACGAGTAAAGCAATGAAAATCTTTTCCCCTATTGCAATCCAGCACATTGTAATCGGAAAACTTGTTCTCATATATGTACAAACTGTCCTCAGCTGTGAAAAGCCAGTGGGAACTAACTGTACAAGAGTGGTCTAAAGGCCCAGAATAGAATTTTAAATCAGACTATTAATTTGGAATTTGATTATGTGCTGAATTGATGTTTACCTTGACGTTATTTGAAAGAAAAGTCAGAATGTAACAAAAAGCTTCCTTTTATTTAGAGAAACAGACTATATTACAGCTTTAAGCAATACCCTTTACTGTGCTGGTCCTCAGCCGTTATGGATATAGGCGAGGCAGGGACGGTAGGGCTGTGAGGAGCTGTGAAATAGGTGGGCCTGTTGTCAAGGTGACCAAACATATGTATTAGGTAGCTAGAGAAGAAACTGTTCTATGAGGCCAAGGTAGGTTTCTATTTTTTCCACATTACAAGTCAAAGACAGAAGCTGAGAGGTTATTACTTGTGCAAAGTCCCACAGATGCTTAATTATAGTGCTGGCAATTGAATCTAAGTCTTCTGCTTCCAAGGTCCCCACTGTTCTCAGTAGGCCACCTCCAGAAAGACAATAAAGGAGCTTCATATGGTACCTGATCAACAAAGCACCTTTATGATTAACCCTGGTTTACTAAGAAAATCGACAGCGGCCAGGGTGGCTCAGGGTTTTCTGTCCCTCCCCATTTTATTCCTCCTTCCTTAGTTCTTGCCCACATCTATGTATGTGTGAAAACATTACTTCATTCCTTGTTGTGTAGTCCCTTTCTTATTTTTGGTGCTTTGATACCTATGTCTAATTGCCCACTGTGAAAGTTAAAACTGGATTGCAACTGGATTAAGAGGTGCCTAAGGGATTAGTAAAGTGTGTCTCTGGGTGTATCTGGGTAGATCATGAAAGCATGATTAGAGGGGTCTGTATCGGGTCTCTGGTGCCTTCCTCTCAGGAGCTGCTCCCTTGCTCTGCTTTCTGCCTGCTATGAACTAAGAATCTTTGCTCCGGGCCGGTGAGATGGCTCAGCGGCATGAGCGCCTGCCTGGCAAGCGCAAGGGCCCGAGGTCGACTCTGGAACCCACATACGAAAAAGGGGCCAGTGATATCGCTCAGTGGCACGGGCACCTGCTGGCACGTGAGGTCCTGAGGTCGACCCCCGGTACCCACAAAAAAAAAAAAAAAAAAAAGAATCTTTGCTCCACCATGCCCTTCCATCATGATGTTTCTATCTCAGAGCCAGCTGGCCATGGACTGAGACCTCTAAAACCATGAGCCGTATTAATCCTCTCCTTTAAATTCCAGCAATAGGAAAAGTGACTAATACACCCATCTAAGGCCTCCAGCTGCCTAAATTCTACTTGGTCTGTATAAGACAAATTACACTCAACATTTTTTGTTTTCTTCTTTTCCTCCCACATCTTACCAGTCCTGTTTCTCCATTCTTAGTACTCTGGCCTCTACTGGGGAAATTCAAACTTAAATGTCTACTGTTCCAGATGAAAGTCATGCTTTAATGGTTGCCAGAAATTGCTGTTGATGGCAATATTAGACATCAGGTAGGTTAGGTAAATTTTTTTAAAATCACAAAATCATTTCCAAAGGAGTATTTACTATGTACTGTTACTCAGACCAGGGCAATGGTCCTAAACCTAATTATCTTAGTAAGTTTAAAATTAATTTTATATTAAAAATGATGAATACAGTTAATATTTTTACCAGCTAAACTTTACCTTTGTTTAAATTTCTTTTTTTATTACAAAAACCTCAGAGAACCTTAGTAAATTCCCCCCAGAAAACAAAATTTCACTTTATACTTTAAACATTTCAAAACATTGCTTATGACTCAATTTGCCTAGTTAAAAAGACATTTATTTTGGCTTCTATTGAAACATTTGCTGTTTTGGCTTTAAGGAACCTTACTAAATACTGAAAACTGAATGTTGTATTGGAGGTACTAACCTGAACACAAATAAAACACAAATAGAGCCTTATAAATAAACACTTTTTTGGCAAAAATGTGGAAAAAAATTGGATATTTAAATTGCATACATAAAAATCTCAAGAAATATTTGAAACCCAATATTTCCTTGATAAGCTTATATAATCAATCTCAATTACATTTATAAACTTGCATAAGTTTTTCAGATCTAATATAAGGCATATTTTTAATAAGGCATATTTATGATCATTGGCAAAAAAAAGCCAGCAGTAACCAACATAAACAGGATCAGATTTAACACTTGTCCAATACATAACTCTCCATAGATTTGTTAATAGATAGCTTAGGCAACTATATTTCCTAAATCTAAACAAGTAATTTCTGATGGTCTAGAAAATAAATAAAGCCTCTTGATACACAATTAATTGGGAGAACTATAATCTTGGAAAATACAACGTATTTTATGAGAATGTACAGTATCAATGGAAAGTTTATGGTTACTAAGTTATTCTAAATATAAAGAATCAATACTAAAAACTCACCAGGGTGTCTCCATCACTGTCTAATGAACTAATTAATACTTATTTAGAAATAAAGTCTTAGAGTGGAGATGGGTGCTAATACTCTTTGATTTTAACCCTTATTTTAATTATCCCAGAGGATTGCATGAATTCTCCTTTCATGACATTTTGTTTACCAAGTAAACACCTAATATTGATTTAATTTTGTAAAGAAGCTTTCTTATAGGAAACATTATTACTGACCAACTCAAGTGGGATTCTAGTAGTTAACTTCTTAGTTATTTTGGTATAAACCAATGAATTGAATTGACATTCTTGGAAATAAATAAGTTCCTTCAGGATGACTCAGTCTCCCAGAATGTACTCCTGAATAAAATGAAAAAACAGGAGTTCTGAATTTGCAAACAAGAAGATATGAAATGATTATCCATGAGCAGGTGGTCTGACACTGAAGTTTCAAAAAGCAGCAAGAGTACACTCAGCACCCCATCTCCCCACCGCACTTTCCTCATTACTTCATTAAGTTTCAAGATCAAACGTGTCTTCTATCTTTTTAGGGCTAATTTCTATTGTCTTAATCTCACTTTAAAGAGAGAAAATTACATATTTACATGGATGTTTTAAGAAAGCAAATTTACAGTCTGCTTAGTTGGAATCATATGCCTCAGATAGCATTATAGAAGGGATAGTGGGTGGAAATCAATCAGCAAATGAAAGAGAGTAACATTATGGGGTCCACGTCTGGAACAGTAAGAAATCTTCATACGACAAAAAGACACCAGGTTTTACAACACTGACATTTAAGATATTTGGGGAAGCAAAGCCAAGATCTATACTGGCAAGTAAAACATGCTCAAATAGTAACCTGTTTACAAGAAACTGCAGAAACTTATAGGCAATTGCCTTGTCAAAAAAATAGGGTTTTATTGACAAAAAAAGCACCTGATATTTTAATGTTTAGCTACACCAAATGATTATTTCATAATATCAATAATAATATTAGATAAATAATGATTATTTAATAATAATTTTTTTCTCTTTATGTGGGTACCGGGAACCCAACTCAGGACCTCATGCTTGCCAGGCAGGCGCTTATGCCACTGAGCTATATCACCAGCCCATTTAATAATAATTTAAAATAATATTTAATAATATTATTTAATTAATATTTCACACTAGAAAAAGACTTGCCAGAGGCTTCAGGAATTGCTTTATTCAAATGATAAAATTACAACAAATTTAAAAATCTTACGTGGCCTGTATTCATGGTTCTGGATTCAGGCAGCCCTGCCTAACAGAATAAGTTCAAAGAATTCTAGACAGCAAAATGGCCAGGCAGGATCTGTGGATGGAAAATGGGAGTGTGGTATAGAGACAAAAGTGAGGTGTAAACCTCAGCTGGTTACAGACTTGCATTTGCCTCATTTCAATCAGTTGGCTGCCTGCAGTTAATTGAAACTCAGATGCTGTGATGGGCTGAGAAGCAGCTGTTTGCCACACAAGTACCCTACTGAATTAGGTGTGCAGTTAGTTTACATACTAATCCAGATTGCAAATGGTTAGGTAAAGACTCAAGTGAGGAGGCAACTTCAGGTGAAATTCAGGCACACTGAACACCTCCAATCAGACTGTCTCCTGACTGGAGATTTCCAACTATGTGACCCTAGAGCTTTCTCTAGCCCTACCCTCTTTCCCATTTTAACTATCACTAAAGGATGAAATTCATGTCTTTCAATGCTCGTTGTATTTTCATCCCTTACAAGCTATTATTAGTCAGCTTTTTGTTGCTGGGACAAAATATCCAACAATTTAAAGAGGGCAGAATTTACCTGGACTCATGGTTTTAGAGGTTTCAATTGATGGTTAGCTGACTCCAAGGCAGAAACATCATGGCAGAAGCACATGGTAGGAGAAAGCTGCTCAACTCACGACAGCTAGGAAGCAGAAAACAGGGCCAGGGCACCAGAAAGGAAAGAGCCAGGGTTAAGATGTAGTCCCTAAGGTCATTCCTCTGTGCTTTACCCGGACATATGCAGAAGTGTGCTTTACTAATCTTCTTACTAATTGAGCACGCTCTACCTGCACAGATAGAACTCAGCTTTGCTGCCCCAAATGTCCCTCCAGCCAATCAAGTTAACAATCAAGACTAATTGTCACAGAAACAATATATTGACCAAAGATAAATAATTGTTTTAAGTATGTCTGAGTAATTTCAAATTAACTAGCATTGGCCTCAACTGTTCTTTATCTCCCCCAATCAGTCTAATATGAGCAACCAAACTTGTTCAGTTGACAGATGTTTTAGGGCAGTGATTGTGAAGCTGTTAGAGACCAAGTGCCCATACCACAATCCAAAACCTGCTTAGGAATCTCAAAGTGGCCGCATGGCAATTAAACCTGAATACTGACCAACCGGCCCTGGGAAAGCTCTGACTAGCAGTGCCTAATGAATCCAGATGCTGCTACTCCTTTCTGAGCAGACACACGGCCTCTAGGAGCGCTGTTATCCCACGCGGGGCTGCTGGGACAATGCTGAGGTGACTCACTGCGGCATGTGTGCCATAGGTTCACCACCACTGTTTTAGGGGTACACGTACCTAGCTGCTTCTTCTAGAAGATATGGAACCACCACACTGCTGAGGAGAAAGTTCCCACTTCTTGGAAATAAAATATAAAGTGGAAATGAACTAAGTCATCTCAGTTAAGAAGATTAAGGAATTGCCCAAAGGAAAGCTAGTTGGACACCAGACTGACACGTACTCTGTCTTTACATTAAAGTTTAAGAAAAAGTTCTGGAAGAATTGCTATCCTGAGGCAAATTTGAGCATGTGTTGCTTCATTTTAAATAGTTTCAGATTGTATCCCAAGAATCTTTTTCCACAATAAACATTTAATGAATAACTGATCCAGTATGTGTCCCTATACATGTGAAAAACAGGTGAGTAACAATCGTCAAAATTTTTATTTTAATATCTTTGCAATAAATTAAGTATAGGTTATCTTTTAAATAGCATTATTGACTTTTAGTTAGTTTTATTTTGGAGTCAGTTTAATGTCTCTGCTTCCACAAACTCAATTTAATATAACGATTCCATTCATCAAAAATCCAGCAAAAAGGGCCGGTGAGATAGCTCAGTGGCATAAGCTCCTGGCAGGAAAGCGCGAGGTCCTGAGGTCAACTCCCAGTACCCACAAAAAAAAAAAAAAAAAAAAAAAATCCAGCAAAAAATGTAAGAGCTTGCAGATTGTCCAGAGTACGGTGCTTTCAGGAACAAGTTAGTGTTCAGGTCCTGTGAAGATTGTCAGTAAGATCTTCTAATTTAAATAAAAACACATTTGTCTCAGGATGACCTAATGTCTAAAGTTAAATGGTACCAGGCAGTTCTGACATCACTACTAACATTTCAGGACCCACCCTGAAATTAATGCATAACTTTTCTTGATCTCTTATTCACTCATAAAACATTTATTTATCAACTACATGCCTAATACTAGATGTTAAGAATATAATGTGGAATGGGATAGGAGTTTTTCCCTTAAAGGTCACTAGCCAGCTCGAAGTGCTCTTATTTACTCCCAACACAGGAGTGTTATTGAAAGCCTATTCCGTTCTGATTGGCCAATATGTATCCCCTACTGTCTTCTAAATGTTTTGAATATCCTCCACCTTTTTGGTGGCTGCAATTGTAAGGGTTAGGAACATGCAAGAACTTTAAAAACTTGGCACTGAGTTTCAGTAGAGGTAGACGCAAGGTATGGGAATCCAGCAAGGAGTGGTGAACTTCAGAGGATGGCCTTTGAGAAGGCATCACAGAAAGGGTGATCCTGGAGTTGAGTCTCAAAGAATGAAGTTTGGGAGTAAAAATGATGCTAGGGGAAAGGGCTTACAGGGGCAAGAAAAGTCTGAGCATTACTGGAATTACCAATGCATACCTTTTTATTGAATAATATTTGGAAGCAGCTCAAGTTCAGTCATTAAATACAGCATAGCAATTTCAATTAGATATTAAAAAGTTAAGATTACCTGTTATGGCTTGCATCTAGATGTCCCCCCATAGCTTCATGCAGTCATAGGTGGGGCTTTTCAGAGCTGGCTGGATCTGGAGTATATGATGCTGGGATTAAGGCTGTATAATTACTAAATTAGTCCCCTGATTGGTTTGGCATAGTTCTGGGTAGGATTAAGGATGCCCCACCCTAGGTGTGAGTGCTACCCACCCTAATGGCTGGTAGCCTGGATAAAATATAAGGGACAGAAAGAGGGTCCCTGCTTGTCACTTGTTTCTTTCTGCTTGCTGCTTTTGTTGCCTCTGCCTCCCATGAACTGCTTCTCCTCTGCGTGCCACCCTGCCTTGGAGCCAGCCAATTATGGACTGAAACCTCAGCAAACTGTGAACTGAAATAAACTTTTTCCTCCTTTAACTTTGGTGTCTGGTGTTTTGTTCCAGCAATGAGAAAAGAAACCAAGACATTACCTTTCATATTTTCCCCCTCAAATTCAAAGATATCTAGAAGCTTTGTTTCACAAAACGTTAAACAGGTAAGAAAGCAGACAATAATCAGATAACAGGAAATAGTTTGGCTCCAAAAATGTGTAACAGCACTCTGAGCAAGCCCTCCACAGACTTCCTCCTTCCTGGGTGATGGCCTTTGTTAGTCATTGGATTCTGAACTGAAAGGGCCAGGGTAAACCGCAGGGAGGATGTCTCTTGGCTGCCTGCCATTTTCTAAAGTGGGGCTGATAAACCACTAAAGTACAATAATAGTGGTAAATTATTCTGTCTTGTTCTAAGTGATTTCAATATTATCTGGAGAGCATTTAAATGCTTTCGAATTAAGAGAATGATTGCAACCGTAAATTTTAGGAATGTGAGGAAACTTCAAATGATTCTATTATTTTGAAGTTGATTTCACTTTATTCTTAAGACATTATTTTACAAATCCTTACCTAGTTTAAAGTTTAAGTAGGTGTCTAAATATTCTTAGAGCCATTGCTTCTTTGTTTTAAAGAAACTAATATTGACCCTCATATGTATAAATTAAATACATATTAAAATATCCTGAAATGTATAAGTTAAATATATATTAAAATGTTTGTTGCATATTATCTTGTTATTACATTTTATGAATTTAAAATAAAACGCAGAGCTAATGAATTGTTACCAGATGGGGAACCAAAAGTATCAGTGTTACCAGTATTTAAACTGGCTAGGTAGTGAGTGAAGCTTAGCTATGCACCGTGCCTCAACCCTGACACCCGGAGGATGTTTTAAGAATGACAGAGTGTTCCTAACATTTTATCAGTTGATGATGGACTTTATTAAATATCAGATTTGTCCCTGACCTGTCCTATGTCACAGCAAACAGAAGAGAAAATTGACCTGTTCTAATACAGAGAGTAACTCCAAAACTCTATCATTTTAATGGAATTCTTAATATTTTCTGACTGGCTGGAATTCCTAATGTATAAGTGTATTCTTAATCTCTTTGTGAAGAATGATAATTCATCAGCATTCTCTTTATTTCTCTCTTGAGGATGATTGCCAAGATGGTTCTTGATCTTCCTGAGTGATCCTTAATCTTCTTCTACATATCTCATTTTCTAACCTTTATTTATTTTTTTGTATCATAAGACATTTGCTAGATGCCCAGTTGATGTCAATGTAGCAATGATAAAGAGGGTGAATTTATTTATATAATTTTATGAAATTTTCATGTATTTAGACCTGTAAGCCACAGGAAGCCCATCCTAGAACACTGCAGTAAATTAAGTCGATCAGCTCAAAAACAAGCTACTAACAAGATATGATTAATATGAAGAAATGTATACTCTGTGTTACTTTGAAATATATGTATGAACAAGGTGGTGTCAAATGCTAAATGGGAGCTTATTGTCTAGGAATTGACAACCAAGGCTTGTACTAGACACACATGCCCCCTTCCTCAGGACCAATATTTCCCTGAAGGCACTGCTCTGGCAGAACCCCATATGACTCCCACCGTACCTCCACCACTGTCCACCAAAGTTCCACCTTCTCACTCTCAAGATATATAGAATATGAATCCCAGAAGTAACCAGGTGAACTTATAGGGACCTACAGCTTTGTTGAGGTTCAGCACCGCAATGTCAGGCAAAAAGCCAGGACCTGAGGAGGATGCATAAGTCCTCCAAGTCTTGGTACCTAGAGAACTGGTGGAGTGTGAGCACCCTATGGTGAGATGATGGAGACTGAAGTGCAGATTTAGCACATATCCACAGAGAGTCCGTGCCTCAATGTCAGAGCAGCACTGACTGTCAATGAAGGAGAACGTAGTAAAACATGACACAACTCCAAACATCACTGTTTTACAACTCCCTTTGCTCATTGCATCACAAAAAGGAAGAAAACACAGTAAGGTTTATGTATTTTTCCCACTACATATTGATAGATAGATAGACGATAGATAGACAGACCTCCCTAGCTCTCTTTTATCTTTCTCTTCCTTTATTTCCTACCTTTCTTCCTCCCTCCTTCCTTCCTTCTCTTTCCTTCTTTCATTGATTCCTTCCTTTCTTTTTTTTTCTACCCTACACACCACACTATATAGAGAAATATGGAGAAAAAAGAGGGAGAGAATAATGACTATGAATTAATACTGCCTTCAAGCAGCTCACCATCAAGCAAAATAAATCAATATAATTATTTTCAAATAAAAAGCTGAAGGCTCACACACATAAATAACTAGCAATTTGTCAAACTACATGGTCAACAGTCCTGCTTTTAAATGTCTCGCCTTCATAAACCACTTATATGTCAGTGACTTCAAAGTGCTATTTCAAACCTGTCTCTCTAATATGGTTTGATCTAAGTGTGAGTTATATATTTGAGGTCCATAAAGACAAACTACAAACACCAAAAACTGTTTGCAACCCCCTTTACTTGTTCCCGATGTTCTGCCTCAGTCCACTTCATCTTTTTATTCTGATTTTCAGTTTCAGTTTCATTTTTTTGAACTTGCTTTTGACACTGTGGACTTGGCGCTTTTACCTGATCTCTTTGGCGTGTATACCTGTCTTGGATTCTTCCTGTTTATTTACCCTGGTGGACAGGAATGAGGCCCTCCTGACTTAAACCACCCACCCCAACACAACAGTACACTCACACTTAACCTTCTTGTGAAGATTTAAGCATACACAGAAAAATGATGATTCCTTGAGCTCCACAAATGTGCCCATTTCATAAAGTTTTCACATAGTTAGGGAGAATAATAATGCAATGAAAATGGCAGAAAATAAAAATTACCGCCAGCCTTCCAGTTGTTCTTAATCATAGAAAACACAACACACATTGACTATGTAAGGACTAAAATAAGTAAAGACAGTCATGATGGCACAGGTAGGCGATCACATAGGTAAATTCAAGGCTCCAACATAGCAACTGAGCCCATTTGTGTTTACTGGGACCAGTGGCTCTCAAAAAGCAAGTACTGTCCCCTTGCTATAGGGGTGTTTGGAAATGCTGTGGCGAAATTTTTGACTGCTGATAATCGAAAGGTATTATTGAAACAATTGGGCATAAGCCAGGGATCAACGCATGGGAAATCAAGCAAATAAAGAATTGTCTCACATCCTACACAACTTGTTAAACTTGTGCTTGACATTAGCATAGGTGAAAATTTATAATTAGGCTTAAAACCAATCTTCTTATGACAAAAAAATGCATGAAGAATTTTTTTACTCAATTTTAATCATGTCAAATTTTCCAGGACAGCTACTATGCAAATTAAGGGAATTATTTTGTTTTGTTTTGTTTTTTTCAGACTTTCAAAAAGAGATTTGTTCACCATTATGCATGAACAGGTCATAAACAGAAATGTTGCCTGTGGTAGTTGAATTACTACTACATATGCATCAATTGGTATTTATAACTATTGTATTTTTAGTGCAATTATACACGTTGAGTATTCCAAGTGAAATGCATGGGACCATAGGTGTTCTATATTTCAGATTTTCCAGCTTTTGGAATGCATGCATATGAATAATGAAATAACTTGGGGGTGGAACCCACATCTAAATATGAAATTCATTTATGTTTCATATATACTTTATGCACACGTCTTGAAGGTAATTTTACACAATATTTTTAGTGCAACTACATTTTTATTGTAACCCATATCATTAGGTCATTTGTGGAATTTTCCTTTTGTGATATCATTTCAGGACTCAAAAAGTTGCAAATGTAGAGAATTTTGGATTTTGGATTTTCAGATAGGAATGCCCAACCTGTATGACTTTGTTATATCTTGTAATACCTTCCTCCCTGATTGTTCACATAGTAAAATAGAAATTATTAGAAGTGATTTTTCCCATTTATATGTTAGCTAGATATTTCATTGGTTCATTTTCTTTTTTTTTTTTTTTTTTTTTTTTTTTTTGTGGGTACCGGGGGTCGAACTCAGGACCTCGCAAGCCAGCAGGTGCCTGTGTCGCTGAGTGATATCACTGGCCCTTTTTTTGTATGTGGGTTCCGGGAGTCAAACTCAGGACCTCGTGCTTGCCAGGTAGGCGCTTATGCCACTGAGCTATCTCACTGGCCCTAATTCATTTTCAAAACCATGGCTTTAGTTTCTTTTTAAAATTTTTCTACTAAAAAGTTATTTAAGGATATTAAAAGAGAGGTTACAAAATACTTTTTGTAAAAGGGGTATTGGGCCTGGCATAAGTGAGAGCTACTTGCCTGGTCTTATCTTACAGTCTCAAAGTCAGATCTACTTTCTTTTTTTTTTTTTTTTTTTTTTTGTGGGTACCGGGGGAACGACCTCAGAACCTCGCGCGCCAACAGGCGCCCGTACCGCTGAGCGATATCACCGGCCCCTTTTTCGTATGTGGGTTCCGGGAGTCGAACTCGGGCCCTCGCGCTTGCAAGGCAGGCGCTTACGCCGCTGAGCCATCTCACCGGCCCCTAGATCTACTTTCTTAAAGAAAGAAAACCAAATAAATTTACTTAAAGATAGTCAAGCCAAAATGGCAATGCAAAGTAAGTAAGGAAAGAAATGCTAATAAGTGATTTTCAAATCATTAAAGGTTTGTTTTTTGCTAAGACAAGCAGTCTTTCAAGTGTTTGGAGGTGGAGACACATAATGAAATGACGCAAAGATCAGAAATCATTAGGAAGCCCATTCTAAAGGTGATGTACAAGTGAACCAAAATTTTAAAAATTACTTAAAAAGTCAAAATTTGCACTCAAATTATTTTACTTATCTTGAGTTGCATTTCCTTTGTACCTGCAGTGGTACAAAGTGTACCTTGCAGAACCAAGGGTGGCATCGAGGTCCCACACAAATCAGCATCCTAGTGCAAGATGAGCTCTACCACAGACCCCACAATTAGGACGGAATGTACATTGGGCGAGAGGCCTACTTGGCATGATCACACTATTTCTTTGGAAGAAAATACCATACCTTGGACAAAATAGCAAAGATTGGCAAACCTATTTTAAAGCATATTTACCTCAGTGTGTCTGTATTAGGAAAGATATGTCTTCTAGTAATAATTAAAAAGTAAAAATTTTAATCTCATAAGTCCTTTCTCACAAATAATAACTAGGGAAATGGAAAAGTTCTGTTAACATCTTTCCTTTGTGTGTGTGTGTGTGTGTGTGTGTGTGTGTGTGTGTGATACTGGTAATTGAACCCAGGGCCTTTGCACTGAGCTAAATCTCAAGACATTTTTTTTTTTTTGTTTTGGAGACATAATCTCACTAAGTCACTACATTCCTCGGGATAGACAGTCCTCCTGACTCAGCCTCCCAGAATGCTAGGATTACAGGCATGTTCATTAAAGAGTCCCTTTCCACAAGAGACAGCAGCACAGTGAAGATGTGAATTTCATTACCAAGCTACTGCATTAATTTCCCATCTTTTCTGCTTATTACAAATGTCATCTGAGTTGGGAGGAATGTTTCAATTTTTGATGAATGTTTTAAAAAATCAGTTCTGTACTAATATTTTGTCGTTTGTATAGGTTATCTAATTAAAAACTCAATATAATCATTATCTAGAAGTGGGTTTTGAAATAATCATTAATTAAATAAATCAGTTATTATAATTTACTGAAGGGAAGAGGAATAATTTCCAAGGGAATATTCTTTAGTTAATAGATTTGTTCTCCAAGTTGTGAGACATTAGTACTCACATCTTGCCTCTGTTCTATAGCTCAGCATCACTTATCATTAAGAGAACAGAACTGTGATTAGCAGTCAGCAATAGGAATGCTGTCTAGAAAAATAAGTGTTTATCTCATTAAGGCTTTCAGAATGACTTCTGAGATGATATATTATTTTACATCTCAAGAAAAGTAGAGACAGCTGTAACTATAGTTACCAACTACACCAAGACCTCTTTGCTCCAGAATAGCCTCTGGACTAAGTATTTATTCAAGGAATTTGTCATATGAACACAGTTAGGGGCAGGAGGTTAAAAAAAAACCTATGTACACCTGTCACAAACAGTTTAATGTGCAACATTTCTTATCTTCTTTTTTTTTTTTGTCATAAAACACTTTTTACTTTGAAAACATACTTTCAGAGATATCCTCCTTGAAATACCCATGACAAAACCCAGTAGATGGTCTTTGTCCTGGTATGACAAGTATTGATTTTCTAGACCTCACATGCCAAAGATGTTTTTCTTATAGATGGCCTTGACTTGCTACATATTTTCAACAGGAGAGAAGGAGTTGCTATTCCTTAATTAGACAGAAAGCAGAAATATCCAGCTCACCTTGCAGGAAAAAGAGCATCGTCCTCATAGTTCAGTTTTGAGGTTTAAATAAGGTAATACAAGCAGAACAGAAAGCATAGAAATAACAAGTCCTCAATAAATACTACTATTATTGTTGTTGGTATTGTTACACATGTACATTATAGCATTCAAAAGTCAAAAGTACATTAAAGGAAGAAATACTCCTGAACTTTTAAAGAGTTAATGTTAGCCTTCAGTGCTTCAGGACTTGCTTGTTCCAGTAAATTTAGTAAGTGAGGGGTTGTTTTACATCCCTGTAAGTCATTGTTATTATGCCATTTGCTCCTTTGGGTTTCCCTCACTTTGTGCAGACTTCTGTCCTCCCAGATGCAGCACTGAGAGACAACCTCAGCAAAAGCGCACATTCCTTAACCCCTTTGACTTAAAGATCCACAATGCCAACTCACAAGGCACAGAAGTGTACAAGAAACCAGGAAGCCAAATTAAAGAAATTGGAATATTGGAGAAAAATTAAAAATCACAATCAAAAAATAAAAGGCTGCCACAGCCCATGGAAAGTCTTTTTCCTCTACAGATCCCTTACAGCTACTCTGCTTGACAACTGTCTTTCTTCCTTATTCTTGAGGACATTCTCATAGGAACAATGGAACAATGCCCACCAACCTTTAGAGAAACAGGACCCCACCATGCCCCCAGGGGTTGTTTCTTCTGAGGATCTATATCTCCTTTTCTCATTTGGATGTAATCTTTAGGATATAATGCAGTATGACACTCCTCCTAAAGACTGAGTTATTTCATTTAGATTTATACCTGGAGGGATAGAGGACTAGTAGTTATGCACACAGACAGCAGAATAACCTAGATTGGGCTTTATCACTCTAAGCTTTACTGTCTTCCCAGATTTCTCTACTGTTGTTTGGAAAAAATAATTGTTTTCATTCTTCCAAGATAGCTAGCAAGAAACAAATTTTAAACACACACACACACACACACACACACACACGCACACTCTCTCTCCAAATACAAAAAGAAACAGAAAACCAGAGACAATGTGATATGGAAGAAAATGTTTTCCTACAAGAACATAACCCACAAAAATGATAGCCTGTTACATTATTATGTGCAACAACATCAGTCCTGTCTTTCTTCTAACTGGGACACCTGAGAACTTCAGTTGTCACCCATGCTTTAGCCAGAGAGATTCAAGGGACCTGAGGAACCGTGCCGAGGGCTGCTGTTGATCTTCTACCGGGAGAGCATAGGAGTCTCACAAAGGCTGTTGCTTTTGTGGCCAGTTTACTGAATTACCTGATTAGACACAGTGAATACCCACTCTTCTGATTCTTTCAGATTTGCTAGGTGTAAATAAGAACACCATAAACTATCATAACTCAGATACTCTTTAATTAGTGATGTTGTTAGAGAAATGCAGGTTTAATTATCAGTCAAATATATGTGTGTTTTGACAATGTGACAGTCTCCTAGAGATAGAAGGCAAACATTTAAATCACAAAAAAGAATAACGAAACAAATTTATAACAGAGGACAGGAAGAGAATTTGGTGACGAAAACAAAAAAACAAATGGGGCTTCTGTTCCTAGACATGACAGAGCAACTGACACAAGCACAGTTGCTGCTTTTGTTGCTAACAACCGGACAGAACGCTGAGGGTAACTGTTGTCGGGTATTAAACAACAGCCTGTGCAGGACTGTGATTCTCCAGAGAGGAAAAAGCCATGTAAGCGTCCTGATTGCCTGGACTTCTGCCTGGAGCTACTTCTCTCCTCTTGTTGAGAGAGGTAAGACTGTGAGGGAGGTGCAGGAGATAAGGAAGCCAGGAATGGAGTTCCAGGCTGCTGATGGTTTGAAATTTAGACAGAAGCTGCCAAAGATGCCTCGGTAAAGAACAGGCAGAAATCCACTCAGAGACGGAACGTGGGTTCTTGGGAAGTTGGCTGCTTATATGGAAAATGAGATGTTAGAAAACAGCAGAGAGCATTTGCCACAGGGCCAAGGCCTGAGTGATGATGCCAGAATAATGATGCCATCTGGAAAATAGGTGTTTCCAGATGAATTGGAAATACCTTTCAGAGAACCTCAGGTTTTAAACTGACATCCCACAACAGTCACTGTAATAAGTAAAGGCTACCCCTTAGAATAACGGTGATAGCCCAAGACCAAGATAAAACTCAAAGTAGGCTACCCTGGCTTTCCTCACAATAGCCCACTCCGCTTCCTCCAGGGTGTTCTTTTATCTTGCTTTTTTCCACTTTTACTCAACCCAAGCTCATTCTGCAGAGCCAGTTTCTCCCTCACTCTTCACTTTTACTTTTTCAAATAAACTTGGCCACTGCTTTAAAAAAAAAAAATACAAACAAAAACTCAAAGCAGACTAACCTAGTAATGAATAAAACCCTCACCATGCCTACAAATAAATGGCATAGGGCCATTTCTGTAATCTGGACCAATATCTTTCTGACCACAAATCCGGTGCTCTCAAAAACTCCAGGCCAATTGTAAAGTGGGTGTGACCTTTAGCTGTGTCAAGAGACACCAGAAGTATGAACTGGCTGGGTGTCATGACAGACATTCACTGAAAAACACTTCACAATCATTTAGAGATCACCATTTGCCAGTCTGGGTCAAAATAGAGAAGTGATTAAGGACATAAACCAGTGTTAGGACAATGAATCATAATAATAGCAAAGAAACAAATGAGAAGTTACTAATAATGCTTTTGCCTGGGGGGGTTGTTGAATCTTCTATGGCAGACAGACCACTGAATCTGAAAAGTAGAAAAGACATACCAGTTAGTAATTCCCGCAACAATGCCACAAAATCTCAGTAGAAAATTGTAATATGGGGGCCGGTGAGATGGCTCAGCAGCGTAAGCGCTTGCCTGGCAAGCGCAAGGGCCTGAATTTGACTCCCGGAATCCACATACGAAAAAAGGGCCGGTGATATTGCTCAGCGGCACAGGCGCCTGCTGGTGCGTGAGGTCCTGAGGTCGACCCCCGGTACCCACAAAAAAAAAAAAAAAGAAAATTGTAATATGTAATTGCAATTTGCTTTTTCTCATGCATGCGCGCGCGCGCGCGTGTGTGTGTGTGTGTGTGTATTGGAGGTTTGGCGTTCTACACTAGGTTCGGCTGGGTGTAGTTCTACTGTTCAGTTTGTTTCCAGGTCTCCCTCACTTGTTTCTCATTCTCAGGAGCAGCACTGTGTTATTTTTATGAGGACAGGCAAGTGTGCAAGAGAACAATCTTCAGTATGAAAACACATTTCAAAACTTCGCTCAGATCAAGTCTACCAATACTTCATTAACCATGAGAACCACATGGTCAAGCACAAAATCATGGGTTGAGAACATACTATCCATGGAACATGAGCTCATGAAAAATGGGTGAACATATGACATAAATCCAGTACTAGAAATGGAGAATTGGGGCCAAATGTTCAATCTACAATGAGTGGAAAGAAAATTAAAAAAATATATATATCTATATATGTACTGTAAGTTTATGGATAGGATAAGCAGGATGGCATGACTTAGGATCCATGATCTTGAGAAATGACTTTTTTTTTTTTTTATGGGCAGGGAATGAGTGAAGTGGACAGGTAGATTTAACACAAGATGAAAGGTAGATGTTGGAGTCAGGGTTTGCAAGGGAAAAGATTTAATAGAGGACACAAAATTTATAGGATTATTTTATAATATTCACCCAAAAAGTCAAATAAAAAGGGGTGCAAGAGATCTGTCCATGCACTAGAGACCCAAAGAATCCAGCTGAGGGCCTGGATCCCATGGCAATGTCCTGTACAAATCCAGCTGAAGATCTAGAGCCCATGGCAATGTCCTCCACGAGTCCAGCTGGAGGCCTAGAGCCCACGACAATGTCTTATGCAAGTCCATATCAAGGATCTGCACTGGGAAGGCCCAAAGGCCACTGGTGGAAGTTAGAAAGTCTGTGCCAGCGGAATAAAGGATCCGTGCCAGCAGGCTGAGGGATTTGCACTGGAGCCAGGAAACGACACTCAGGATAAGGACTAGAGCTTCCCCAAAAAGAACCGTAGCTATCCTCAGCAACAGCAAGGACCAGAGCTCCTTCTCTGACCATGAGAACAGCTGAGTTCATATCAGGAAAACCAGCATGACATGTTTCTCTAGGAGAATCAACAGCACACCATCTTCCCTTCCAGTTCTCCTTTTATTGCTATTGGCAACAATCTTCAGGTGGGCTTTCCATACCCAGAACCACACTGACTCAGTTCAGCTGGGTGTTACAAGTTGACTATTAATTAATCCACCACAGTAGATTTGAAATTATAGAATTGTAGCTGATTCCAAATAGCTGTTTTCATATTATAACTCTATCGATGATACCACTTTATATTCTAGAACAGAGTTTCTCCTTCACACTTAAAGTCATCACTAATCATAACATCCTTGAGAACTGTGAGTGTATCAATTAGTAATACACTCATTTTGTAGGAAAGGAAAGACAGGGCCTGTGTCTTTTTATCATTTTTCCTCCCTGCATGTCACAGATATATCAGTGATTATTAGTTTCTTATACAGTGCATTTGATAAATTATCTTTATAATCAAGAACTAATTAATGAAGTAGAAATAAGGAATCTGAAACTAAGAGGAGTTAAGGCATTGAGTTGCATAGCTAAGTAGAAATATAGGTTATATAAGAATTTTATCTTTTATATATGTATTTTTGCTTTTCCCTTCCTTCTTTTCTCCATTACCCCATCCTAGTTTCTGTTTCCTTTTGAATAGTTTCTTTCTGATTTACAGTATCTATTGTACATCTTGGATCTTATTTACTCTTTCAGCCTCTCACACTGGGGAGAAATCCAATGTTTACACGCGCGCGTCTGGTTTATTTCACTTATGAGTATGGTTTTAAGTTGCATACATTTACCTATAAAAGCCTCGAGTTTATCCTTCTTTATGGCTTCTTTACATATGTTGAACCATCCCTGCATCCCTGGGATGAATCCAAATTGGTTATGGTATATAATCTTCATGATTTGCTGCATTCTGTTTGCTAGTATCTTATTGAGGATTTTTGCATATATGTTTACTAGGGAGATTGGCCTATAATTCTCTTTCTTAGTTGGGTACTTCTCCAGTTTTGGTAACAGGGTAATGCTTGCTTCTAGGAATGAATTTGGGAGTATTGCTTCCTTTCAATTTCATTGAAGAGTTTGAGCAGTAGTGGTGTTAGGTCTTCTCTAAATTTCTCACAGAATTCAGCAGTGAATCCGTCAAGGCCTGAGCTTTTCTTTGTTGGTAGGTTTTTAATTACATCTTTGATTTCATTGATTGATATTGGTTTATTTAGGATTTTCATATCTTCTTGATTCAGCTTTCATAATTCATATGTATCTAGGAATCTGTCCATTTCTTATGCATTTTCCATCTTATTAGAATAGAAGTTTTCAAAGTAGGTATAGAAAATATTTTGGATTTCTGCAGGGTCCATTGTGATTTCACGCTTTTCATTCCTAATTGTGTGGATTTGAGTCTTTTCTTTCCTTTTTTGATAAGGTTGGATAAGGGTTGTTGATTTTATTTAATCTTTCAAAAAACCAACTCTTTGATTCATTGATTCTTTGTATTGTTTTTTAGTCTCCAGTGCATTACTTTCTGCTCTGATCTTTACAATTTCTTCCCTTGTATGGGCTTTGGCTTAACCTGCTCTTCTTTTTCCAGAAGTTTGAGATTCACCATTAAGCTGTTTATTTGTGCTTGCTCTGTTTTCCTGAGATGGGTATTTACTGCTATAAATATCCCATTTAGGACTACTTTCATTGTGTCCCATAAGTTCCAGTATGTTGTACTGTCATTATCATTCAGTTGTAGAAACTGTAATTTCTTCTTTAATTTCATCTGTGACCCATTGGTTGTTCAGGAGGGTGCTATTTAATTTCCATGTGTTTAGGAAATTCTTGTGGTTTCTTTTGCTATTGATTTCCAATTTCATTGCACTATGGTCTGATTATATGCATGGGATAATTTCAATTCCTTTGCATCTACTTAAGCATGTTCTATGAGCTAGTATGTGGTCTATTTTGGAGAACGACCCATGTGCAGCTGAGAAGAATGTGTATTCTGATGTTTTGGGGTGGAACACTCTGTAGACATCTACTAAGTCCATTTGTTCAAAAGTTGGGTTCAGTTCTAATATTTTATTGTTGATTTTTTGTCTAGTTGATCTGTCTTTTTGTGACAGTGGGATATTGAGATCCCCCAATACAATTGTATTAGTTCTTATTTGATTTTTAATGCCCTTTAATATTTGCTTTGTATAGTTGGGTGCAGTGGTATTTGTTGCATATATATTTATGATTATTATCTTGTCCTCTTGGATTGTTCCCTTTACAATGATGTAGTGACCTTCTTTATCTCTCTGAATTGTTCTTGGCTTGAAATTCACTTTGTCTGCAAAAAGAATAGCTACCCCTGGTTTTTTCTGGGTTCCTGTCACATGGCATATTGTTTTCCATCCTTTGACTTTTAGTCTATGAATTTCTTTTTGAATTAAATGTGTTTCTTGTATGCAGCATATTGTTGGATCTTGCTTAATGATCCATTCTGCCAGTCTGTGCCTTTTCATTGGTAAACTGGGACCATTAACATTGATGGTTAAAACTGATATGTAGGGACAGTGAGATGGCTCAGCGGCTTAAGCGCCTGCCCGGCAAGCGCGAGGGCCCGAGTTCGACTCCCGGAACCCACATACAAAAAAGGGGCCGGTGATATCGCTCAGCGGCACGGGTGCCTGCTGGCACGTGAGGTCCTGAGGCTGACCCCCTGGTACCCACAAAAAAAAAAAAAAAACTGATATGTATTGACTTATCCTTGTCATGTTATTTTCCTGTTGTTGGCTCCCCCTCTTTTTTTTCCCTCCATCTGTTTAATTGTTTGCCTTGCCTGGTGGATTCCTTCTTTTAGGGTTACTGGAGTTGTAGTCCTTGTTATCTCTTTCTAGAATGTCCTTCAAAACATTTTGGAGTGCTGGTTTGGTGGTCATAAATTTTCTCAGATGTTCTTTTTCATGGAAGTATTTTATTTCTCCATCAGTTTTGTGGGGTACATCAATCTGGGCTGAAGATTATTTTCCTTTAGAACTTGAAATACTTCACTCCAAGCTCTTCTTGACTTGAGAGTTTGTGCTGAAAAGTCAGCTGTGATTCTGATGGGCTTTCCTTTATAGGTGATTCGTTTCTTTCCCTAACAGATTTTAAGATTCTATTCTTGTGCTGAATTTCTGCAATCTTGACTATGATATGCCTGGCTGTAGACTTCTTTTGATCGTGGCTAATTGGAGTTCTATATGACTCACTTATCTGTATGTCAAATTCTTTTTCTCTACCAGGGAAGTTTTCTGCCATGACATCTGTGAACAGTTTTTCATATCACTTGTACTATCCCCTGCTTTTTCATTGACTCCAATCAGTCTTAAGTTATTCTTCTTTGCCTCATCTAGCAGCTGCTGGATTGATTTCTCATGGTCTTGCTATTTTTAAGAAATTTTTCTTTTCAGGATTGCTAACAGCAAGCCTGTATTCTGTATCTGAGATCCTGTCCTCACATTGGCTTAATCTGCTGTGAACACTTTCAATGGAATTTTTATTCTCCTGGATAACTGCTTGAATCTGCCTTATGGATTCTATGTCTTTCCTATGCTGAGCATTCATGGCTTCCATCATTTTCTTAAGCTTGTCTATTTTTCTTGACTGTACCTGCTCTAGAGTCCTTAAGCATGGTCTTCATTGTGGACATCATCTCTGCAGTTATCTGAGAAATTATTTCTGATTTGATTTTTTCCAGAGCCTCATTCAATTGCTTTGTTGTTACCACTTCAGAGAGGCCAGGTGGGTGGCTTTCTGATTGTCCCACCTCATTGCCCCCTGGGTTTGCCTTTGGTGAACTGGATGTCTGGGGTTGCATCTTGTTTAAGTGTCTTCTCATTTTCTTTCTTTAGTTTAATTCCTGGGGTAATGCTTGTAAATTGTCTATGGTAGGTTGCTTTATTGCTAGTATTTAATACCCTGGGCCAGTGAGATAGCTCAGCAGCGTAAGCACCTGCCTGGCAAGCGCGAGGTCCTGAGTTCGACTTCCGGTACCCACATACGAGAAAAAGGCCGGTGATATTGCTCAGCAGCATGGGCACCTGCTGGCACATGAGGTCCTGAGTTCGACCCCTGGTACCCACAAAAATAAATAAATAAATAAATAAATAAATAAATAAAACCCTTAGGAGATGACTACTTCTCTGAGGTATCTTCCAGGAGTAGCTTGTTTTGGGGTTTTGAGTCTATTGCAAGATCCTACCTTTTCAATTTGTTGGAGATGAGAAGTTGCAGGCTGTTTGGCCCAGTCCTTGGTTCTTTGGCACTGTGCCACAGTATTTCCTGTGACCCTTAGTCAATCTCAGTCATGGTATGCCAGGAAGAACAGCTGTTTAGAACAATTATGTCACTTTTGGCCATAGTGGTACCAAAAGCATCAAACAAGGCCTAGAAAATGACAGACTGAGCTAACCAATAATTTGCCACTTTTAACTGTATAAACTAGATTGGTGGTTATATAATAAAATCTAAAACAAACCAGAAAATTATATGCAGTATACAAGTCTTTAATATGTCAATTTTGCCCTCAGGGGTTAAAATTTAAAATGGGTTAAGGAGAAAATAGAGAAGTGGAAGATGAGGAAGAAATTAGAAATAAGGCTGGAGGACAGAGGGGGATCATGCTAACTTTGGGAAACTGGTGCAGAAGACTGGAGGGAAAGAGCGAAGGAAGGGATAAAAAGAAGAACAGAACAGAACAGAACCACTACCACCCATTTACATTCATATAAAAACAAGATAAAACAATGAAGGAGAAAAAAAAAACCACCACCACAACAACAAACAAACAAGAGAGAGAAAAAAAAAAAAAGAAAAATGTTCACTTCCAGGTTTGTCTCTGTTGTCCCTGGTAGATAACGTGTGGAGACAGAGTCCCATGCCGATCATTCCCAGCCAGGCAGTAGTAGCTTTTTGGTGGGGTAGTGGATAATCTCAGCAATTCTGTACCTTCTGGCCAAGACAAGACTCATTCGGCCTGCAGCCGTCAGCACACCTTCTGAGGACCTGAGCCCAGCTGGGAGCCACTAGCTGGAGCCTGCAGCTGCTCTGAGTTCTGAGTTCAGCCGGCCCCTCTCCAAGAGGGTTCCCAGCCAATCGCTCTCTCCCACGTGGGGTGACCAAGCCCTCAGCACTCACCACCGGCTAGTGCAGTCCCTCACATCCACTGCTCCCCTCCACTGCGTGTCTCTCTGCAGTGGCCTCTGGGGTCACAGGCAGTCGCCGTGTGTCTGCAGGTTCAAACTGCTCTTCTCACACAGTAAGTCCTGCCTCAGGGAGAAGGTGCCTCAGGCTGCCTCCTTCTTCTTCCTTGAAGTTTCTCTCTTCACTCTCTTCATGGGCTTCAAATCATGCTTCAGATCCTTCCTGGGTCCAGGGGAAGGGTCCCTCCTTCTTGCCTTCCTCAAGTTGCTATATTCCAGCATCTGGATGGCGACTCTCAGAGAGGCTCTTTTTCTGTTGCTTACCACTCTGCCATCTTGGTGTGGCCATATTCTTTCAACAGTGTCTTTAGAACAGAAGTATTTTGGCTTCTGTATGCAATGTCATGTTTTCAAAATGTCTACAAACTGTAAGTAATGGCCCTTAAATTGTAGCCTATCAGAACATTTCAGTAATGGTATTTTAGCGTGTCATGCTCCTTTCTGGGGTATGTTTTTCCCATTCCACAAAAGCAATGGACAGCTTTAAGACGAAAGTGAGCCACCAACTGGCACTACCTATGTAAAAATAGTATTTATTGTACAGAATCCTTTATCAGTGCATGGAATACTACTTAGGAGAATGGTTTGCCCGATGTTTGTTCACCCAGAGTTCACCAGAGCTTTCACTCTACTAGTTTTTAAGCTACAACTCTCTATTAAGATCACATGTCCTTCAAGGAAGACCAAAGTGGAGTCTGAAGGTGGGAAAGGGGAGAAATCTTGAATCTGAGGACTGAAAACAGCGCTTGGATTTCTGTTCTTCAAACAGAAGGTAAAATTTTAATCTCAAGTTTGAAATCAAGTTTCTTAAGCAATCACAGTATAATTTAACCTACAGAATTTTTGCAGTTTGGAAGAAGTAAAAACTCAATAAAAGTGATTTTTATTTTTACTGGTTTTCATAATATGTATTTGCATGAAAAAAATTTAAATAAAGAAAGCAAATAAACAAGTAGTTAAAAGAGATATTCTGCGAGTGTTCTGGGACTAGAACAAAGACCTCAGAGAATATGCGATCTTTGTTCTCTGGGCAGCAGGGAGTAAGGGTCAGGCCTAGAGGTGAATGAGGCACTCACCCTATGTGTAAAATGTAAAGGGGCATAAAAAAAAATCAAAATCAATATTTTAATGCAACATTTCAATTCAAACTTGGCAATCTACTATGATCTGCCCAATTTTGAAAATAAAGTTTTATTGGACTGGAGAAGAATAATAAATAAACTTTTAAGACCTTGCATATTATTTACAGTAAAGCTAGAGTTGTCCACAACTCAGCTGGAAAGGTTTACCTCTGAGTAGTTATTAGTGGCTGGAAGCTCTTACCAGCTACTGGTTTACTTTTGATTGTTTGGCTTTGTTTACTTCTGTTGAAGAAACACTGCAGCAGAGGAGTATCACATGGTACTCATAGTTACATCCTTTCTCAATGAGTGAAAAGAATTAACCTAACCAAATGGTTAAAATAGCTTTTAATTCAACAAACTCCTGAATGGCACTTTCCAAGTGCTTAACTTTCATTTCAAGTTGAGCACAGGAGAACTTTTTAAAAAATTATCTTCATGCAACCTAAATAGAAAATATAAACAAGCAAGCCTAGAGGCTACTAAATGAGAAATTAAATGAGAATGCAGTTAAATTAGCAAAATAAACCAGAGTTCATGCCAACCATGTCCAGGTGCAATATTTACACATCAAGTGTTTCAATGAGTTTCTTTAAACTTACAAAATCACTATATGTTTCAAGAAACATTTCCTACTAAGTCATGCATGAAATATAGCTCTCAGTTTTAGACACCTTTCGTTAATAAATGTTATAGCTGATATGTGACTCATCTTTCATTTGTGTGGCACATTTCTGTTCTTAATTTCGCTGGACTAAGAGAGCAAGACAAAACAAAGAGATCAATACATATGAACTATGCTTCCCTCCCATGGAAACTAGAGACAAATATCTGTGGACTCCAAGTCCAAAAATACTGAAAAAAATTAGTTTCGATTATTTAAATTGATACCACCAAAAAGAGCTCTAACTGCATGCAAAGCACAGTTTTGTGACATTTGCATGATTAACACATGCATCCAATATTCAGATGAGTGTTTAGTAGCATTATATAGCAGGCTCTATTCTGGCCACACGGAATTAAGTAGTGAATGAAATTTAAAAACAATATTTGCCCTCCTATAATTTACCCATTCAGTTAACATGATCTAAAGGACTGAGTATTTTTTCCTGATTCAGCATTTTTCAAGTATCTTACCCTGTATATTTTTTCACTTGGTTTGGCTTTATTCTTTTTTTTTTTATATGCGGGTACCGAGAGTCAAACTCAGGACCTTGTGCTTGCCAGGCAGGTGCTTATGCCACTGAGCTATCTCACCGGCCTGGGCTTTATTCTTTATATTTGTAGTTTAGACTACTTATTGAAGAAAAATTACATTTGATTTATTCACAAAAATCAAGTATCAGTACATAGATTTTTACACATCAATAATATACTTGAAAATTCATACATATTGGGGATTTACTCTAGTTCAACTCATTGAAACAAAGAATGAAATGGTATTACTAGAGTCTATCAGTGGGAGAATTGGGGAGATGACCAAACACACAAAATTTCAGGCAAGAAGAATAATTTTGAGAGCTCTCTTGTAGCTCACAGTGACTATAGTAAATAACAGCATATTATATTTTTTAAAATTACTGATTTTCATCACTTCCACCAGAAAGCACGTACTGTTGTTTGGAGGTGGGTTTTCCTCAGTGGTGCATATGTATGAGGCTTCATCCGTAGAGTAGAGGTGTTGAGCTGGTAGAGCCTTTCAGAGGTGGGTCCTGGTGAGAGACAGTGTGGCCACTGGGGTACTGCACTTAACAAGAGTCTGGTAGTTCTTGTGAGACTCTCAAGAGGGAGCTGTTAAGAAAGAGTGAGCCAGACCTATGCCCACCTTCTGGCTTCCCAGCATACCCTGCCATCTTTTCCTTTCCTGCATGCTTCTGTCATGATGATATCTACCCTGTCATGCACTCAAGGGACCCCTTACCAAAGGTGAGCAGATGTTGACACCAGGTTCCTGGACCTCCAAAACTGAGAGCTAAACAAACTTTTTTGTTCATTACTTCAGGTATTTTGTCATAGCAATGGAAAACACATTAATATAGTACATGAGGTAATGCATATATTAGATAACTTGCCTTAGCCATTCCATAGTGTAAAAATATGATACCTAAAGATCATATTTTATATATAAGTATATGTAATATTTCTTATAATTAAAAACATAAAAATATAAACATAATTAAAAACATAAAAATATAAATAAAAACTTAAACATATAATTAAAAACATAAATAGGTTTTATTGAAGCATACTTTAATTTATGGGTTTTCCTAATCTGCATACTTAAAATTTTATACAATCATTTTGCAGTGCTTTTGTTGGCAAAAAAAATATTATTTTTATTTTTAAAATGTAGTTCTTTATATTGTCTGTAGAAAATTAAGTCATGAATAAATAAATATAAAACTTGCTTGTGAAATATTTTCTTGAGCTCAGATGTCTGCAGGTATAGCTATAATCTAAGCAAATTGTGAAATTTGTTGAGGCCTCATTTGACTGAAAAATTAGGACATTTCGTAAAGCAATGGATTGGAAAAATGCTTTTATGTGAAATACTCCTTGGGTAATCAAGCTTTAACTTAGTTCTTCCTGATGCATTTACAATATATTTTATACAAAAAGTCAATAATCTGTAGAAAGAATGCTTTCTGTTGCTTAAGTTGAAATGCTATTATATCCGTGACTACTGTCCTGAGCTTAAGAATTACTTCTGATGAATAGTCAAATCCTTCATGGTTAATGCTCTCTTGACAAGGACTGCTGAGGAAGAAGGGTAGAAAAAAACCTTAAGTGAAGTATGAACAAAGACACACATTCACATACAAATCTTACTGAAAGTAAAAGGTTTGGAAGTCAGCATTTGTAAGTATTGAATGTCGGTAGGTGTTGATTTCTCTTTTTTAAAAAAAGACACAGAAAGGCCTAGCCATTGAAACCTGCCAATGAATCAGCATAAAGTTAGTCTTTCCTTCTCTCCTTTATATGAGTGCACTGTTCTAGGTTAAATAAGCATTAGAAATGAAATTATTGGTGCCTAAAGAACACAATACATTTTATTTCTGTGTGCCAAGAAATGTGGATGTTGGTATCTGGAAATTGTTTGGATTCTTTTATTTTTTTGGAAGTTATACTAGGCTGAAAGAAATTTTTCCTAATTTTCACTTTAGGGTTTGCATCATGGGTTTCTACTATTTGGATTTAAAAAAACAAAGCCCTAAGAAATTCTACTTCTTTTGCAAAAAGAAACTAAGGTCTAATTTTGGGTAAAGTCACTGACTTCATCAGCACAAACAATTGCTAATGTAGCTGAAAAACTGGACATCTGGAAATGTCTTTTGGGATTATGATTTTTATTAGTGCACATTAGAGTGTGTTTTCTCCATGTACTTTGCACTAGAAAATATTTCCTGAACATTTATGATGTGAGCACTGTGGTAGGCACTTGGAATTTGAAAAGAAATAAGACAGACAAGATCCTTATATGTTGAGAGGTAGGGTAAAAATAAACAAATTATGTACATGTTTTGATAAGCATTTTGGAGGAAATAAATAGAATGCTGAGAAGAGAATAATCAGAAAGAGGAGAATCTATTTTACGTGAGAAAATCAAAGAGATGAAATTTAAGATTTGAAGTCTGGGAAGAAGCCCAAAGGGATGAGGGTTGGTGGAAGGAGACCAGGAAAAAGAAGAAATTCTATGTAGAGCAGAAATCCAGAGTGAAAAAAATGTCATTAGGTCAGAAAAATAAGAGTGAGTAGGGTACAGTTCATTGCATTCTTATAAATTAGGTACTTTTATTTTTTTCATCATGGAGCCATTGGAATGTTGACTGAAAGTTAAGGATTTTCATCTCAAAAAAGCATATATAAAAAACTTAACTGAAATTTTGTGTACTATTTTAGAGGATTCCCAGAGTAATGTTCATATCTGGTTTGTCCCTAATATTACAGACCTAGCCCACTTCATTTGAACGTAACACTTTCCTTGGCCCAAGCCTTCCCCCCAGACAGTCTTTGCCCTGAAGAGCCCAGGAAGCTACTCTCAACTCCCTAATATTTAGGCCATGACTCAGCACATAGTACAGGACAGTTTTAATTGATAGTAAGTGAAATCTACAGATGTTTCCTTTTCCCATACAAGTTATGGTTTCTTAAGAGTTTCAAGATGTCTGACTATGAGTAGTTCCCTGTGGCATGTAGGACCCTGGTTGGGGAATTTTTCCTTATTTTTCAGTGAGTTGTTTGCAAGGAATCCTCTGATTTGCCTTTAATTGGCAGAGACCTTATGCCAAAGGAATCCTCCTACCCTGTTCTACTTCCTCTATTTCCTAAAGACAGAACCTACCTAATAAGCAGGTTCTTCTTGTAGTCCTCCATACACCCCTGGGGATCCCTGAGCTGAGGATGTACAAAAGTTCTCATCCTAGCATTTCAGGACATCAGTAGTTGGATAAGAAGCCAGAGTAGAGCTGACCCTGCGCAAGAGCAAAGTCACCCAGCACTCAGTGCCAAGCCCCCACTTACCCAACCTTTTCTGTTAGCTTCTGGGACCAGCCACATCTTCCTTGAGCAAGCTTGAGCAATGGGAACTTCAAAGTTTATAACCCTTCTTTTGGCCACATCTATATCCTGGCTCATTTTCTTAATTCCTATGGACTACATAGACTACTGAAAACAGCACCTTTAAAAAATCTTATTACAGCAATTGTTAATACCATGAAATCACCATATGATATGAGATTTTCATGTGCCAATCTGCCGCTGAATCATTTAAAGTCAGTATACTTTTAGAGCAGTGATGGGAAACCTTTTAGAGATAAGTGCCCAAACTGCAACCCAAAACACACTTAATCGCAAAGTGCCAGCACTGCAATTAAACCCAAATACTGAGGTTTAAGTTTAGAAAAAAAACAACTCATATATTAACATCTTTTGTCTTAAAAGAAAAATAACACAGGTGCCATAGGTTTGCCACCCCTGTTCTAGAGAAATAAAATATTTGAATAGCCTTTTAAGTTTTGTGTAATGAAACTAGTGTATAATCATTGATGGCCTATTCAACCATGGACTCTGTCCTAGTATAGGAATTCACTTCTAATGTGTTGTATTGAATGTAAGTGTAGATTGAATTGTGTTACCAAAAACATGTTTATGTCTTAACCTCAGCACCTGTAAATGAGACCTTATTTGGAAATGAGTACTTTGGATATGTAATCAATTTAAAATTGGATGGTACTGGTTTAGGGTGGGTCCTGAGCCATGACTGATATGCTTATAAAAGGGAAATTTGGACAAAGATATCTGCAGGGGGAAAATCTATCTGCGTATAGAGGCAGAAATAGAAGTGATGTGCACACAAGCCAAGGAGCACCAGGGATTACTGGCAACCATAGACGGCGAGGAGAGAAGCACAGAATAAATATTAAATCAGAGCCTTCAAAAGAAACCAACCCAGTTAACACTGATTTTGGGCTTCTGTCCTCTCAAACTGTGAGAGAGTAAGTTTTTCCTTTTTGTAGCCATCCTGTTTTTGGCACTTTGCTTTTGACAAACCTAGAAAATAGCTGCTAATGGGTGCATCTGCAAGAAAAAATCATGCAAGATATTTTCTCTTTTGTAAATGTATACTGCCATTTTTTTTAAAGTGAAAAAAAGATATAACAAAATAGGCATGCTTAACTTCTTAGAAAGACTAAAACAAGCTGATAGCCTCTTCAATTCTTGAAATGCTATCATTCTTTGACTCTTAAACCATGAAAGTCATGCAGTCATGTAGGCATCCACACTGTCCAGTCCTTGCAGCTATGAATTCAGGAACCCACTGGACAGCACAGTGCTGGGCTTGGAGTTTGAGCCAGGAAGCTCTCAGTTATGCTCCTTGGTGAAAAGACATGTTATATTTCTCTAGACCAGGGGAGAGTTTGGCCCCAAATTACCCATCATGCTCATGAAAATAGGGTCCAACAAAACCATGTGTATTACATAAACATGGATTTGGTGTTCATAAATGTGTATTTTTCAGAAGTAAAATACTTAAATTACCTTCAAATAGGGAAACCTTCATTTCTTCGTTGGGATACACATATGTGTAATATGTACCTTTTAAACAAAGAAGAACTATAGAAATCATTTCAACGACTAAATTTTAAACTCACACACAAGAAAAACAACTTAATATTTTCTCAGGAAGACGTATTCCTTCAAAATGGAGACAAATAAATGGAAATAGTTTGAAACAAAGGGCTTGATTTGCTTAAGACAAGCAGAAAGAAAACGAACTAAAGAAGGTCTCACCCCCAACCAAACACCATGGAAAATGTCAACATAGCAGAAAATGTCAAAGAAGAAAAATTTCAACCTTTTTAAAAAGCCTATTCATTTCCTGCTAACTTAAGGACTCTTTCCCTTTTAAATAAATGGTTTCTTCCTTTCTTTTCATTGCAGACAGAATATGAATCAATCTGGCATTGCCCTGTAAAATACAGACTTGCAACAAATCATCTCTCCTACATTGGAGTAACAGAGGTGTGAAATCACGTTCACATTCCTGGTGATGTCTTCCCTTCAAGGGCCTTAAAGCATGAAAAAGAGAACTTACAGCCCAAGGTTATTCACTACAGACCAAATGAGTTGTAAGTTTAAGTGTACCCTCCCTTTGCCCAAAGCAATAGGACAGAATGGAAGTGCTGCCATTTACACCTGATACAAGGGGCGCCTACCCATCATATGATTTACATTTGTAGTATCTCTGCAGAGTACTCCAGAGCCAAATTCTGGAGTGGGTGGATGGGGGGCCAATAAGGCCCTTCACCTTGACTCCTAAGCCTCAACTTCCTTGCCTATTGAACAGGAAAATGATGTTATTTATTTTATATAGTTATGAAGGGAGCATAAAAAAATAAAAGTAACCAGCACAAAATAGGAAAAAAACTCAACAAAGCACATACATATTGTTAATTTGAGTTTAGGATATGGAAAGGGATGAAAAGTCCAAACCTTCCTTCTGAATCTGTCCTCCTCAAGTATGCTTATATATTTGTTCCCCATTCTATTTCTTGGCACCCCCATCTACTTTATTCTCAGAGGACTTTTATATTAAAAAACAGCCAAAGCTCCAGTTATGAGGTAAATACACTTCATAGATAAGAGCCATTGTCTCAGCTCCTAAGGTTGACTGCAATTTAACTTCCTTACTTCTACATTAATGTTGTGACAGTGGTGAGGAAGAATCATTGACATGAGTGAGGAGGACATGGCGAGAGATATGACCTAAGTAGTTCACATCTGCTCACCAATAGATACACATCTGGGGAGGTAGCCAGATAAGCGCCCCCCCTGCAAAGACACTAGAGCTTGTAGCCCAAAGAGCCAAGGATCTTAGGGCATCTGCTGGTCCTACAACCAATCTAAATTTGTGCACTAGATAGTAACTACACAAAATGCTTTCTTTACTTTAACCACAAACCAGCACAAAAGAAGAAAGATGACTCCAGGTGCCTCCCTTAAGTGCTAATTAATGTGTCAGTGATCTTGGATTGAAGCTTTTGGATTAATATTAATTTTTTGTACAGATAATTCTCTGAATAAATAATCCATTAGATGTATATGAAGGCATCAACTATATAAGATTTTCTTATATTAAATCATATTAATGTTTCAACTTTTGGAATTAATGTTGTCACCTTTATTCACTCAGAATTAAGACTGAATTATTTTAGCAAGCCTTAAGATTATTCTAAGCTTTTAAAGAATGAATCACATAAAAATTGTTATAAACTTGTAAATATTTGGGATGATGTGTCTTCTCAGAAGATTCATTGTTTTGTACACCCTAATAAATATCTCAGACAATGAATTTGGATAAAAATTGCAAAGAAAAATGATCTCAGATTGAAATTCTAATACTATTCTCCATCAACTAACACTCATTAAGTAAGATTTTATTTTTCAGTCAATTTTTACAATTCAACTTTAAAATTAATTTTTAAAAACTTAGAATATATAGCATACTGATGAGAAATAATTGATTAAAATAGTGCAGGATGCCTTGTGAAGTCCCTAGGCTTTCCTGCATGAGTTGCAAATACATTTTAAGGTAAAACATCGTCAGTTCAGAAGGATATTTCAGGCCATTAAGGAGAATGGTTCTCCTAACCTAACCTACAAAACAGTCAAAAGCAGCTACCCTGTGTGAAAGAAACAAACGTGTACTGGAATTCTGAATTAAAGCTGATCATAGAGACATGTTCCACATTTTGCTTTGTTGTATGCCCTTTGTGAAATGAAGACTAATGTTTCCATAACGAGCTGCAAATAAACTAGCAACTTTCTCATTTAATTCCCAAAGTTGAGGGTTTAGTATGACAAATAACATTAATAGGTAATTCTAGAGTATGGCTTTCAGAAAATAATTTATTTTTAGAGACATCATGATTAGCCAAAACCACTTTTACAAAAATATCCTGTAAAAAAGTGTGACATTGGAGTGTTTATCATCTCAAAATATATGTCCATTTATTTCTAAGGCCTCCTTTTTGTACACTGTCCTTTGAACTTGTAGATAAAGTTTTAGAGAAAATATTTCCTTTAAGCTTTTACATTCACAGACAAAACGATTTTTAAATGTCATTAAACAGATTGAAATGATTTTGCACACTACGGTTGGCATCCTTTTCTAAATAATGGAGACTGGATTTAAAACCAAGTCAACTTAATGGAAATTCTACTTAAAAAATAAAAACAAAAACAAAGGTTTATTCTGAAAATCCTAAGTGTTTCTTTTTAATAGGACTCGCACTGAATGGCACAATGTCAAATGTCTTATGCAACATTTTGACATTTCCATTTTGAAGTAGCAAAAAATAAACTCCAAAAATTTAAGTAACTTTCCCTGACACCCAGTTAGATAAGTAGCAAAACTGACATTTGAAAGCTGAGATTTGACTTAGAATCCCAAGTTCTTAGCCACTGGCTGCCTTACAGCCTCTTAAATTGAAAGCCTTGGTATCCTGATTCTCAGTGTAGATGTGGAAACAATTTAAGTCACAAATACCATTTCTATATATTCAGCATGATCTGAAAAATTCACTTTTTTCCAAATGGTAATGAAAATGCAAATCTGTCATTAAGAATACAAGAATATTTGACATAGTTGCCCTGTACACAAAAAAGATCAAGACTAGTTAGATTGCAAATTTTCCTCTTTGTTTCCAATTTTATCCTATCTTAAAACTTCTACCATGTTTTTCAGGATTCTGCACTTGGCCCTCCTCTCGTCTTTCCTGCAGCTTGTGTGTCCTGTTTCCATCTATTTCGGATGATTCTGAAATGTGTAACTCAAGCTGCACCCACCCTTCTGCTGAGTTCCACTCCCTGAAGTGGAACTGTATCCCTCCGTTAGATGCGTCACAGGCACCATTTTCCCCTCCAGCTCATATAAAATTTACTATCCCACTTCAAACCCACTATCACCCTCCAGCGTGCTTTCTTGATCAATGTCTTCTTCACCCATCAGGGCTTCCAAACTGAAAACATTGTGATTATCTTTTTTCCATACCGTTGTCTCCATGATACAATCACTAAATCTTATACATTCTGCTTCCCAGGGATTTCTTGCATTCATCATCCCTTTATACTTATCCTGGTGCAAACACTTAACATCTCTTCTTAAAACTATTACAATAGAGTCCTAAATGATTTCTAATCTGTTGCTCTCTAATTCTTCAAATAGTGGACACAATAGCTTTTCTGGTGAGAGAATGACTTGTGCCACACTGTCCCATAAAACCTGCCATAACTTCTTAACTATAGCATGAGATCTATATTTCTATGAAAGGGTTACAAGGTTCTTCACAACTTGGTTCAACTTATTTTTCCCTGAAACCTCATCTTTCTACTGCACTGTTTGAATGATTCTAGCCACACCGTTCCCCCCAAACCAAGTATTTCCACACCTTAAAGTCTTTGTTCATATTTCCTTGATCTGGGATGCTCTCCTCTATCTCTACCTAAAAATGTTCTTATCCTTTTAAATGATACCAATTCTTAGCAACCTTACTGTATATTCTTATGCATCATGAAGAGTAATTTCTGTTCTTCCCTATCTCTTTGTACCTTATTTCCTGTACCTTTAATTATATTGAATCATAAGTATTATCTTCTGGTACATGTTGCTCTTGCTCTACTGTGATTTCCTAAAAAGCTGTGCTAATATCTGAATTACTTTTGTATTTACAATAAATACTTATCAAATAAATAGTATTGACTAAGACTCTAAGTAGTAAACTTTCATGGTGTCAGATTTTCTAGAAATATAAAACTTGTCAAAACTAACTTTTTTTAAAAAATCAATTTCTTCCTAATTTCACCTTAATTTCTTCAAAGGGAATAAATAATTTATTTGGCATTTATCTGTACCTAAAGAATGTTTAAAGCATTCAATGTACATAGAAACAAGGTTTAAATTTTTTTGTTACCTAAACTCTACCAAAATCAAAATAAGTGAAGTAAAATGTTCCTCTTAATACTTGACTCATTGGTAAATTTAGTTTGCATTGAGTATTGTTAAAGATTAGCAAGGTATTACTGGATTTATTTAGACTATGTGTGTATAAATATTTTGAGATTTTTCGAAGTGCTGATAGGACAAAACAAGAGAATAGATTTAGCATTGAAACCAAATTGTCCACCAGTAGTTAAAAATCTCTGTTACAAAGTCTTTAACAAAGGTACCAAATTTTCTTGCAAGCAAAATATTACTATGAGCAGCAACAATAGCTGAGAAAGGACATAATTATTATTAATGACAACTAGACTAGAATCTTAAGAAGTAGTGAAGACTTTTATGGTAGACTGTAATGATGGTGGTTTAAAGCCTTTAAGTTACACAGATACATTTGGAGTAACAAGCCCAAGAAACTGTAATCCTTCTTAACAATTTTTTAAAAATTGCTTGGTATTCTTTTGATTATGCTTCTGTGCCTTTAAGTCCAGTTGATTTAATACTTTCCTTTGAAACTTCTTAGACACCTTGGGAAATGGCACAACTATAGTCTTTGACCTTGTTAAACCTTCTTAGAACTATCAATACAGAATGCCCACTTTCATCTATAACTAAGACTTAATAAATTGGTTTTTAATGAGTAGTAAGGACTTAAAGTGAACCTTCATTTTAAAAGCCCGGAGTCCTGTAGAATGTCGATTTATTTTTCTTCTCATATCAGAGAGAATATAAAGACCAAAATGTCTAACAAAAATATGGAGGCCACAGTTTGGTGCACTTCTTGGGTCCACTCTTTCAGCCCCAAATAAGTGCATGACTTTAGCAAACGAATCAATGTGCTCATTTATTGATGAATTCATTTAGTCTAAGGTAATTAACTATACACATTCTAGGCATCAAGCATTTTACCAAGCACAAAAGACACTAAAAAGAAATTTTAAAATAAATAAAATGCAGTCTTTTCTCTTAAAAAAGTTAGGGGACAAACAGTTGAGGCAATTAGATTATGGTGTGAGGATAGCTCTAACGTGGGTAACACAGATGCTATGGGAGTTCTGGAAAAATGTCACCCACTCCAGGGAGCAGGTGAGGAGAGGGCCACGTCCAGGATGGCTTTCCACATCAGATGATGTTCAAATTAAATCCAGAAAGATGCATACAGATTAATCAGTCAGAATGGTTGGCAAGAGCCATTCTAGGCAGAAAGATATACCTACAAAATAAGGCTATTCTTGGAAATGAGCTTGAGTTAGTGTGACTGGACAACAGGTAGAAGAGCCAAGACATTGAGAATGATCAGTTGTAGGCCAATGGAACACAGGAACCAAATCATTACAGTTTCCTACAGGACTTGTATTACTCTGTTTTATGTTGCTATAACCGAATACCTGAGCCTCAATAAATTGTAATGCAAAGAAATTTGTTGGTTCACAATTCTGGAGACTGGAAACTCTAACATCAAGGTGCCTACAACTGGTAATACCTTCTTTCTGTGTTATTACATGGTTGAGGGCATCTCATGGTAGAACTGGTAGAAGAGTAAAAAGATAAAAAAGAGCAAAAACCCACACCTTTGATAACAAACCCATTACCAGCATAACAGTATTGTTCCATTCATGAGAGCAAAGCCCTCAGGATCTAAACACTTCTTAAAGGTCTCACCTCACAATAACATCCTAGTGGCAATTAAATTCCAACATAAGTATTGGAAGGGATAAACTTTCAAACTAAAGCGTCACTCTAAAGTGTATTTGTATTGTCTTGAAAGAAAGGGACTCAAGGACTTTTCACTGGCGAAATGGTGTAAAGTGGTCCTCCAGGTTTTGGTTCAGGTTTTGTGATGTTTTCTTCCACGTACATGTTATTCATGGATTTATTTTACTACTTTATCAATAAGATGACCTGGAAAGTATTTCTGTGGCATTTTCTTCTCATACAAGACCAGTATTATTATAAAGTGAGAAAGGAGCAAGTGATTTCAAAGTATATTTTAAGGACTATTGGATTAATTATAAGATTAACCATGGAATTTAAGTTGTGACAAGAAACGGGAGTAGAAGAAGGCAATGAGGGGTAGTGAAAAGTCACAGGATGTCTGGATTCTGGCAGAATCAAAGGATTCTTGAAATCAGGATAAAATGCTGTGAGTTGGGCAGTTAGAAGGTGATGGTCTCAGAAAGAAATGCATACTTGAAATTGAGATTACAGATGGTGACATTGCAGTTCTTACATTATTACTATACTTGGAATAAAGCTTTTTCCCTCTTTTGATGTGAATAAGAACCTCAACTATTGGACCCTCCTGTGTCTTAACTCACTTTACCATAGTGAGAATTAAGTGTCTTATGTGGGCTCAATTCCTCCCTTCCTTTTCTGGAAGAACACAAGTTCTCTTCTCCTCTCCATGCTGTCAGGTGTGTAGTAGCCCAGACCTGTGATAGGTAGCGGGAGAGGAGGAAAAGTCTCTCCCATCCAGTGCTGCTAGAGAAAGGGTCAGCAGGTTTGCCTGATATGTGAGTTCAAAATAGGATGTTCATTTGGCTTACAAACCCAAAATTACCTGTGAAATTTGGAAGAAGAAATTGCTGCTGAGAATTTGAAACTCACAGCGGGCCCTATTCTAGTGTACACACTTTGGGAAGGTAGTAGAATCACTAGCTAAGATCGTTCAGTGAAGCAGAACAAGCCTAAGAGACAAGTGTGTATACCTAAAAGCTGTATAAGAAAGAGCCACGTTCCAAGGACCAAAGTGAAAGAGTAATCCAGACTTTCTGAAGCTAAAAGGTAGAAGTAGGATGTACTATAAAAATGGTCATAAATTCATGATTTAGGATCTGGGACACCTGCACAGAATACTGGAAAGATCGAGAACTCAGAGTAAAACCAAGATTCCAATTCTAACTTTGCCCTTTGTTTTTAAATCAAGCCTCATTTTTCTTGTCTATATAATGGTCTAACACCAAACTTGCCAAAATATTAATAAGGATTTATTTATAATGAATATGCTTCTAGATGCAGTGTAACACTTTATGTTCACAAGATAACAAAAGCTAAAAGGTGTTTCCTTGTAAGATGGAAGAATTATAGGGAGGGACTAAGAGTAATTATGTTTTAATTTGAACCTATGCCAAAAAAAGAGAGAAACAGTAAAATTGCCTCAATTGTATTTGGTTTGTTTCCTCCAATTCTCTATGGTATGGGGAAGTTTATTTGGGTCTTAAATGTGGATGGTGTGGCGAAAACAGAGCCTGCTGTTAGAACAGAAAGCTAGTGCTTGGTGGAACCAGATAGATAAACCTCAAGGAACTAACCTGGGAGCTCTCAGATTATAGCACATTTAAGAACATACTCAGATTTGATTTAAAACCTAAATGTGACAAAATACAAACTCTGTCTAAAAATTAATTGATATTTTTCTCGATCCTTATTAAACAGACACTTTTAACTTGGTCTTTGCTGACAAAAATATTCATGAGCCTGAAAGATGTTTTCAAATGTGCTCAGCCAAACCAAATTATCTTTGAGCAAGTCTATTACAATTTTTATAAGCTTTATGTCCTAATTCTTTCTATATTGGATTAAAAATGCAAATAACATAGTAAGACAAAATATTTATTAATATGGCAACCATGGATAAAGTTAGTATCATCATATGTAATTAAAAACCTCCCAACAAAGAAAAGCCCAGGCCCTGATGGATTCACTGCCGAATTCTACAAGAAATTTAGAGAAGACCTAACGCCACTACTTCTTAAACTTCTTAATGAAATTGAAAGAGAAGCAATACTCCCAAATTCATTCCTGGAAGCAAGCATTACCCTGATAGCAAAACCAGAGAAAGACCCAACTAAGAAAGAGAACTACAGGCCAATCTCCCTAATGAACATAGATGCAAAAATCCTTAATAAGATACTGGCAAACAGAATCCAACAAATCATCAAGAAGATTATACACCATGACCAAGTTGGATTCATCCCAGGGATGCAGGGATGGTTCAACATACGTAAATCAATAAATGTAATACACCATATTAACAGAAGCAAAGACAAAAATCACATGATCATCTCAATAGATGCAGAAAAAGCTTTTGACAAAGTCCAGCACCTTTTCATGATAAAAACCCTACAGAAAATTGGAATAGAGGGTCTTTATCTCAACCTGGTAAAAGCTATCTATGACAAACCAACAGCCAATATTATACTAAATGGCCAAAAACTGAAAGCCTTCCCTCTAAAATCAGGAACAAGACAAGGATGTCCACTGTCCCCACTCTTATTCAACATAGTTCTGGAAACTTTAGCCAGAGCAATTAGACAAGAGAAAGAAATAAAGGGAATAATGATTGGAAAGGAAGAAGTTAAATTATCATTATTTGCAGATGACATGATACTCTACACAGAAGACCCCAAAAACTCCACTAAAAAACTGCTAGATTTAATAAGCAAATTCAGTAGTGTAGCTGGATACAAAGTCAATACTCAGAAGTCAATAGCCTTCCTGTACACAAATAACAAACTTATTGAAAGAGAAATTAGGGAAACAATACCTTTCACAATAACATCCAAAAAAATGAAATACCTAGGAATCAACCTCACAAAGGATGTAAAAGACCTATACACTGAAAACTACAGTACTCTGAAAAAGGAGATTGAAGAGGATATCAGAAAATGGAAAGATATCCCTTGCTCCTGGATAGGAAGAACCAATATAGTGAAAATGGCCATACTCCTAAAATTGTTATACAGATTTAATGCAATTCCAATCAAAATTCCAACAGCATATCTCACAGAACTAGAGAAAACAATCCTAAAATTCATTTGGAATCAGAAGAGACCTAGAATAGCAAAGGCAATTCTGGGCAACAAACGCAAGGCAGGGGGCATCACAATCCCTGACTTGAAATTATACTATAAAGCTACTGTGATAAAAACAGTGTGGTACTGGCAAAAAAACAGACCTGAAGATCAATGGAACAGATTAGAAGATGCTGAAACAATCCCAGACATACTAAGCCATCTTATCTTTGACAAAGGTGCCAAACACATTCAGTGGAAGAAAGATAGCCTCTTTAATAAATGGTGCTGGAAAAACTGGCTCTACACATGCCGAAGATTAAAACTAGACCCATATCTTTCACCATGCACTAAACTAAATTCAAAATGGATCAGAGATCTAAATATTAAAACAGAAACATTAAATCTGCTGGAAGGTAGGATAGGTAAAACCCTTGGAGACATTGGTGTAGGCAAAGACTTTATGAATAAAAACTCAACCGCACGGGAACTATCCCAAAGAATCAATAACTGGGATCTCATCTTATTAAAAAGCTTTTGCACAGCAAGAGAAACCACCAACAGAGTGAAGAGACAACCCACAATGTGGGAAAAAATGTTTGCCAGCTGTTCCTCAGACAAAGGATTACTATCGAGAACATATAAAGAACTCAAAAAAATCAGACCTCCCAAATTTAAAGACCCACTCCAAAAATGGGCATCTGAGATGAATACACATTTCTCAGATGAAGAAATACTAATGGCAAATAAATATACAAAAAAATGTGCAACATCACTAGTCATTCGAGAGATGCAAATTAAAACAACACTGAGATACCATCTCACCCCAGAAAGAATGGCTACAATAAAGAAATCAACTAATAACAAATGCTGGAGGGGCTGTGGGGAAAAAGGAACCCTTCTTCACTGTTGGTGGGAGTGTCGACTGGTACAGCCACTGTGGAAGTCAGTGCGGAGATTCCTCAAAAAACTAGGGTTGGAGGTCCCATTTGACCCAGCTATTCCCCTTCTGGGCATCTTCCCAGAAGAATTAAAAACATCGTACCACAGCGATATATGTGCACCCATGTTTATAGCAGCACAATTTGTAATAGCCAGATCTTGGAAACAACCCAAATGCCCATCAACTGAGGAATGGATAAGAAAGATGTGGTATTTTTATACAATGGAGTACTATTCAGCCATAAAGAAGGATAAACTGGAGACTTTTATAGGTAAATGGATGCAACTCGAGAAAATACTCATAAGTGAAATAAACCAGAAGCACATGTGTAAGCATCGTATTGTCTCTCTAGTATGAGAAACTGAAAGAGTAAATAAGATCCAAAATGTACAATAGACATGGTGAATCAAAAAGAAACTGGTCAAAAGGAAAGAAAGGCTGGAATAGGGAAAAGAAAGAAGGGAAAGGGAAAAAAAATTGTATATATATATATATATGATGGTTAAGATAGATACACTACCAATTTTACTTAGTTCATTGAAGAGTAAGGTTTGTGCCAATAATGTTTGGACAATTGAATGCTAATGTCTGGTATCCTGAATAACTAACTTAATGATAGTAATACGTAATGTATTAACCATTGTTACCCTCCTATTATGTTGTTTTGAAAATTTGTTCTTCTTTTGAAAAAAAAAAAGTTAGTATCATCATAAAAGCAAGAAGCATTTCATTTATGCATTCCGTGGTTGTTGTTGGCACACCTCCTATGTGCGCTCTTCTGAGCACACGTATTACTGTTTGTGTAGATACTGTAGCATCTACACATCTACTAGATAGTGTACCTGGGCCTTTATTTTGGTTTTTCTTTGATGTGAAGGGGGGAAACTCAATTCCAAATCAATTTTTTCAACACTCAAAGACTGACTGGAGAATTGTGGCAAGTTTTAGAGTCCCAGCGAGGACATTGTCTGGGGTAGCATACAAATACTGAATGCTCAGTTAGAGCCCTGGGCTCTGATGAAAGCTCCTCTTCAGGCTTTCTGGAAAATTGCCTCCTGCTAACTCGGCACCTCAGTGTCCTGATCTGAAAGGTGGACAGTTGTGCAACAGAGCTGGGAAATTTATGTGAAGAATAAATTTCTTTTATTGAAAATTAGATCATATGCTTTATACTGGGTTGGAAAAGGAAACACCTATGGAAAAAAAAAAAACTAGTGAAAGTGTTTGCCTCCCTCCCACTTTAGCAAAGATTTCTATTACAAAGAGAATCAGTTTAATTCATTCATGGTCCCATTTGTCCTCTACCAACTGAAAAGCCTCCTTCACATTTTTCATATTGTTTTTTACCAAGGCATTGTCTTTGTTTGTTTGTTTTCCACTATTGCTATTATTTGGTAGCAGCTGTTTCTTTTCTATCAACCTAGAGAGGAAAATTCACTAGGTACATTTAGTTTTTCTCTAGCTATTGCTAAGTAAATTTTATCTCCATGTTTATTTTAATTGATCATTCTCCCTCTAGAATTTCCTCTAGAAAAAGACCACAGCTTTCCCCAAGGATATTATCACTGACTTCCTCACAGGTATAAAGCATATCCTTCTAAGTTTCCTGAGGTTGTACGCATATATAACCATGTTATTCCAAGGGACTTTGCTGTCATAACAACCACTATGTAAACAAAACATACAGAGATTCAGATTTATCTAAAAGATAAATTAATTTTTTTCTTTACAAAAGAAAAAAAAAAGAATTTGCTGTAGGACTTGTCCTACCAACTGTGTTGCACATCATCAAACACATTTTAAAAAATATTAAAAGCTACGTATCTCCTGTTGCAAGGTCTGATAAAGAGTGACTGTGCTCAAAGAATTTATAACTAAGGTGGGACAGAAAGACATAACAACTAACTAACTCAAAAACCTTAATCAATTTTTAAAAGGAGTGTAAGTAATATCATAAACATGGAGAAAAAGGAATAATGCATTTTGATTGAAATAGTGGTGATGATTTAGGAGCTGTTGTAATTTGAAATGATCGTTACCATACCAGTAGAAACATTTGATAAATGGTACAAAAACCTGTCTTGGTGACCTGATCTGATCCTCAGCCATCCTATTACTGGTTTGCTTGATGTGTACAAACCCTAGTAGCTGCTAGGTGCTTCTGCCAATAGTTCTCGTGACCATCTTTCTTTGGATTCATGGACAGTTGAAGCTGGCTTGCTTTTTACTTGTCTCATTGACAAATGTCAAGCATTGATTGGAGGAAGTTACAGAAAAACTCTATCTCTTCCTACCTCTCCACATGGGACAGTGTCTGTGATGCAACTGATATTCCGCATTTGATCATGATGATATTAGATTATTATGAAACCCCATTCTGCCTAGTTTCTTTCTCTGCTGTCATTCTCATGAAGATTTTACTTTGAATGCAGTAGAGACCCAGCTGTTCTGCTGGCAGGACAGACAGAAAGTGGAATTAGCCTATGATAAATGCGATCATTATGTATATTTAAAATGTACCAATGAAATTAATTTTTTAAAAAAGAAAGTGGGATTATATCTTGAGGGCAAAACCCTTGCCTGTAAGTTGGGTTTCTCCAAGATATATTTCAAAGAGAGATCTGATGAGCGCGGCCAGATGGATGGAGCCCGAAATACAGTGTGGATCACATTTCATTAAAAATAAAAGTATCTGGGAAATGAACAGAAAAAAAAAAAAAAAAAGAAAGGAATTTAAATCCTTTCAAGAAAATCAGTGAGAGTGAAAAAATAATTCAGAATTAATCAGCAATACCTTCTCCTCCTTAGAAAAAGCAGCAATAATGGACGTTGATCTAATCCAGAAAATTTTGATGTGGGGCCAAACTACTCTCAACATGTCACAGTCCTCCCTGTTCAGCTCAGCCCACCTACCTAGGAGTGAGAGATTAGGGACTGGGCATGTAAACATAAGACTCTGGAAGCAGCACAGAGCAGAACCTCTCCATGGCCATGAACGCCTTTACCTGCCAGGAAGGAAAATGCTGTAGATGGAACTGCACGTACCATAACAAGAGCAATTACAGCCAGAGTGATTGCAGCCTCAAGGATCAGTGCTTCTGTTACTGTCACAGAAGGAGAATTTGGAGTCACTGACACATGGTGTGTTGGGAAGGAACATAATGTTGGCCCCAGAGAAAGGTGCTTTGTAGCCATGAAAAATATGGTCCTCCTCCTAGCAACATCTGTCACCTTTGCTTATGCCCGAAGTGTGGTTACTGTTGCTTTTCTCGGAATATATTTTAGACTTTCACTTTCAACAAAATCTCACATACATATCGCCCATCAAACCTCTTACAGCATTTGCTGAGACATATGGGAAGAGGAGTGTGGAGCAGAATATCACTGGAAAAAAGAAAAAAAAGAGTAGAGCCAAGATCATTTCTAGTCAGTTAACCCAGAGTTCACCCAGGATGGAGTTGAGTCATAGCAGCAAGAATATTTGCAAAACATAAGAAATGTTAGTTGTTCTTATAACACAAAACTCTTAAAGTAGACTGTCCAACTGCTGCCATATATGTATTTTAAGATATTATAAATCATCACTATATATACAAAATAAAGCACACACCATTTTGTACACACTAGCAATCCCATTCCAAGCAGTATGTATGATTTATATGCCTCTAACTCTAATTAAAACTTTCATGTTAATAATTTCTATTACAAATCCACAGGGCATTCCTTTTTAAAGGCAGTGAAAATGAAAAGCTGTTTTGCTTTAACTTGCCTTATTCCCAGGTTTTCTTGTCAGAGTAAAGCAACCATAAAAATAGTACCACAATCCTTATGATCATGTGTCAAGCATAGAGCCTCTCAGAGATATAGATTCATCTTGCAGAATGATTTTCTCTACTAATTAGCTGTCATCTAGTGTGGCATTCATCTTCCTTCGCTCACCAATATCAGTGCCATAATGCCACAAGTAGTATGATAGGAACTCCTGAGGACATATTGCATCTCAGTGTTGTGAGTGATTATTTTGTTTTTCCTCTAAGAATATTCTATTTTTTTTTCAGAACTTCATTTGCATAACTATTCTCCTGGATCAGAGCCAGAGCTTTCCTCCTTGAATGTCCTTTGGTGCAGTCAGTCAGCCAGACTCTCCAATAGAAAAGATGGTATTGGTGTCAGTATATTTTCAGATATCCATTGGCATCTTTTGGAATGTATTTCCTTTAATGCCTCCTTTTCAAAGCTAATGGCACAGTCCAAATTAACTCAAAATTTAGATATTTACTTTTATTCCCCATAATCAGGAAGACTGGAAATTAAAAAAAAAAAAAAAAAAAAAAAGAACAGTTCAAAACAACTAAAAATGTTGAGAAACATAGTTAAGAAACAATGACTCTTTTAACGAAAATTCTAGCCAATGAGAAAATTAAGGAAATTCAAAGGGCCAAAAGTACATGCACAAAAAAGCACAAATATAGAAAGTTAAGTTTGTGCTAGGCATTTCTCTGAAAACTTTGGGTGCATTCATCCCTGGAAGCCTTTGGTTTACTGAAACATAAGGTTATAAGGTAAAACTATGATTTCTCACCAAGAAGAAAATTGGATCAAAGACCCAGACAAATAAGGTGCCTTCACAAGTCAATATCTTTAATGAATAAAGATAAAAATCAAGCAAATATAAACATTCTGTGTGGGAGCCAGTAACTTAAGCCTTGGGTTTCTGCATAGTGGAAGGAAAGGAAAACAAACCCAAGAGCCCTACAGAATGGTCACACTTGTAGGGAAAGTCTGGAGAGAAATCTGCCTACCTGAGGCAAAACCTCAAAGAACATATACAATAAAACCTATCTGTGTTAACCATAGTTCTAAGGGAGGGAAGAATGTAAAAATGATAGTCTTCTCTTGAAAATTTTAACTATAGACAAGCCTGTATTTGGGTCCAGAATTGTTAACTGCATGATTGTGAAGAACTTATACCAAAAAAGAAGAAAGGAGGAGGAGGAAGAAGAGAAGGAGGAGGAGGAGGGAGGGGGGAGGAAGAGCAAAATCCTTTGTGAAAGAAAAACCATAGGAAGAAGACTGACAAGACCAAATTTTAAAACACATTGTATAGTTTCTGTAAATAATACTTCAGTATTAGTACATAAATGGGCAGACCAATGAAATAATTAGAATTTCCATCTAAAGATCAAAAGAGATATGAAATCTTATATAAAAAAATACATCATATGAAATCAGAAGGATGATTGTAATAAGTATAGGTGACTCAATAGCTAAATGGAAAAAATATAACAATTATACTCTTCACACAACAAAAGGATAAACTACAAATGCATCAGATATGGAAATATGAATAATAATTCAAATGTGTACATACTATATCTAGGTTTCTAGATCTCACTGACAACTACTTAGTAACTCAATTGGTCAAGTAAATGAATCACATTAAAATTCATTCACTGTCAAAATATTTTTGTGAAGGTTTGATTATATAATAGAATGCATGAAGTATTACTAATTAACAATTTTAAAGAATGAATACTCAAAAAATTAATGACGGGGCAAGGATGTGTTTATCTGATGATATGTAGTTATATAGGATGCTTTTCCAAAACCTGATCATGGGATACTGGAGATCAATATATGAATGATGCAATAAATTAGCAATTCACCTAAGAGAACAAACTCTTTCAAGTACATTACGAACTACAACTTACAAACATATCCATGGCATTCAATAGGCACAGAAATGAGGGTAATAAATCAAAATTGCAAATCATTGCTAACTACTAATTAATGAAATTTCCAAGGAAACTCTCTTTTAAATATTTAAATTTTGAAAAAAATTACATTTCTTATACTACAGTTGAGATTATATTATTTCAGAATGAACTTTCCTATTTCTTTCCCTTTTTTACTCCAGAAAGTCAATCCTTATTATTGATATTTTATAAATTCTGCTACTGCTCAAAGTAAATCATAGGTTTTAGTAGCCACTTTCTTATGACTCACAACTTTCTTTCTTTCTTTCTTTCTTTCTTTCTTTCTTTATTTATATGCAGGTACCGGGAGTCAAACTCAGGACCTCGTACTTGCCAGGCAGGCACTTATGCTGCTGAGCTATATCACCAGCCCCTCACTACTTTAAATCAATCTAAAATATGAGTAAGTTATTGGTAAGAGTGCTCCAAAGGAGTTTTGAAAAGATAAAGAAATTCAAATAGAATCTTGCCATGATCTTAATCAAATAAGACCATTGAAGAAATTACAACTAGAGAGGTGAAAGAAGTTGACCACATTTTCCCACAGTCTCTGCAATAACTGGATCTAATTGGAATGCAGATTTTCATTGTCCTGTGCACAAGAAGACAGGGGAAGCTATCACTAGTTTGGTACTTAGGATTTTGAATAGTTTTCCACACCAACTTCAAAAACATTCGTGTTTAAATATTTCAGTGTTCATCTTGTCATTACTAGTAATGGCTTCATCTAGAATCAAATTTCCCATTCTAATAGAAGCCTGCTGTTATCTCCCTATTTAGAAAAGTAATTTGTTATATTAGAATTGCTAAACCTAGAAATTAGCAATTATAGGCAACTCCCACAGGGGAAGAAAATCCCTGAGCATTTCTGCAGACTTCTCTATTCCTTTGAAGTATGTCCTCTTTATTATGCCTTTCTGAATTTCATAAAATCTATTGTCCTTGCTTTGAGCTTTTTCAAGTGAAAAACCTCCTGAAACTGTGTGCAACGGACTCCTGAGAGTAAATCAAGAAGGATAAGCTTGAATAAAGCATAGAAAATCATGGCTATCCAATCCAGTACTGTGGAGTTCACCCAACAGGTCGAAGTCTGCTCGAGCTGACTCGGGAGGTGGAAGACTGCTGACCCCAAAGAGCCAAAATGTCTTGAAAACAGGATGTTTTGCCAGTTTGAGCAGAGATGGACTCGGTGGGGCATGTGCGCCCTAGGGGACAATCAGATAAAAGTTAATTATTCAGCCAAACTGTCACCATGCCTTGCTTTCCTGCCATGCTACCTAAAATAAACATCTGCGCTCAGCAGAATTCTCCATGCCTTTGTTGTTCCTCAGTAAATCTGGGGATTTGAGTCAGTTGGGGCTTCACTCCATTTTAGTGAAGACCTTGGCTCTCTGACAAAAACATTCTCTTAATCTGGCATCATTTATCTCTTTAACAGGGTTTGCTGGACCGAACCTGGCAGAGTAGCAGATTATTCCATTGTTAAAGAGAATTGTTAAAATTCATTAGAAACTTGGGAAATAGCAAGGCATTTAAGGCACTTAGTCCCATTCCTCCTTTCTACACCCTTACAATTTACCAATTCCACTTCCTTTAATTAAACCAGCCTCCTAGATCTGAATATTTAGGCTCATCTTTGACTCCTCCCCATCACTTCCTCTATAACCCAGATCAACTAGTCCTTTTAATTCATCTCATACTATCTCCTCTACCCATCCTATTTCTATTTAGCACTCTTCTAAGCCCATTATGAGCCTCTGGTGAGTCTAGTCCCTCTTACTTCTTCCAGTGTCCTATTAACTATAGACAGTTAAAACTATGAAGAAAAGTTATAGTATTGACCCCTTCTTTTATCAAATCCAGTGGTGACACTGGTTTGCAAAGTACACAATACACACAGAGAACGATGCAAAGGAAATTGAGTATAACATTTTCTTCTTTTGACTTGAAAATCTTGGAAGAATTTAGCGATTCTTGTCCCCAGCTATTTCTTTAACATGTCTCCATTTTGGGGGTATGAACTCAAATTTTTCATATTTATACCAAATTCCTCAAACTACTTATGGGCTATATGCCTCATGGTGGATAGATGCCATGTATTTGGACTATTTATTTTAACAATAAAAGAAGAAAGAAAAAAAAATAAAAGAAAATACTAGATGAGCAGAATTCAGGATCAGTGAGTCACATTAAAACCCCCTCTCTCACCCACATATGTAATACTGTCCAGCAATATCGAGTCCTCACTCCTTTTCAAATTATTCAAGGATTTGCTACCTCTTTGCCTCTTAGCCCTGGTTCCCACTCCATATATAATATGCATAGCTTAGTGGTGTACCTGGGTCACTAACTTCTGATATATTATTTCTACAATAATAAAGCAACTAGCTTTTGCACATTACCAAGGTAGTTAAGTATGTCAGAAACAGTACTTCTTGAGCTTACACCCGCAAGCTAGTTCTGTGACGGTGGCTTTGTAAGCAGAATTGCACTCATTGAATAAGTACTGGTTGCTTCAGACTCCGTGGACATGAAGCTGGCTAAATACTCACTTACAGAAATTGAACATTTATATGAGAGACAAGGAAATTCTGCACATCTCTTTGCTTCCTCCCATAGATACCAGATAACTTTAAGCAGGGATTGTCAAAATTACCTTAACTCTATAGTAGGCCCCTAATTTTCTGGGTTGGTCATGAGTACACACCAGACACCAGATCATCCATCTATTTTATTAACATTGTGCTCTATAGTTTCTCAGTTCAATATGGACATTTTTAAACCTGTGATCAAAACAAAACAAAATAAAAAAGCCTCATCTCTGGAACTAGCAGGATATTTTTATCTTGAAATTCATCATTTTGAATGGCATTGTCAGAAATATGAACTTAGAGAAAAAAACGAGAAGAATGTGACTTCCAGGCTAGGTGCTGGTGAATACTTGAGAATGCAGAAATATGGTCTAGTCTACTCTTTTTCTTATCGGTCCGTGTACAACAAGGGACTTATAGATCACTCTGTGTATTCCTAACAAAGGAGTTTAATCCAGGGCATTGGCAACTAATGTGTCAAGACTTCTGACTGAGTAAAAGAGAGAAAGGGTGACACCTGAAAATTGGAAAGCTGCTACCACTGCAGGGGCACGCGGTCCACAACCCTGGAGGAGATTCAGCCCCTGCAGCTGGGAAGGAGCTGCCCCTGGAGAGCCCTTCTTGGACAGCCCTGTGCTGACCTTGTGCGGCACTGTCCCTGAGACTGCTGGATCCAAGACCATTGAGGAACCAAAAGCTGTTTGTACTGCCAGAGCAGGGAACGCCCCCTTCCTCCTGCCTTTTAATTTTGTTTCAATATCTCCCATTGGCAGCACCTGTCTGGAATTCAACCCCCAAGAGGGTCTAGGAAAATGCTTTCAGTCATTTTGGAAAAAAAAGACCCAGCCTGGAAGACAGATTATACCTGAGTACTAGCGGATGGTACCTGGCATGCTTACAGATTTTAATGAGAAGAGAGTGAAGCAGGCATGCTACTATTAAAGCAGACTTAATAGCCTGTACCTTAATAGCTCTGAGTTAATACAAATGAAAATTCCCAAAGAACTGTGTATAGTTTTAAGGAGAAAAAAAGATTTTCATAGAGCACAATATGTATGTAATAAAATAGGCAGTTAACTCTAGCTAGCTTTTAACCTCTATGTATATAAAAATAAATTAAAAACAGTTCAGCAGTTTACCACTGAGCCAATATACAGAGCTAAAGGATTTGCTAATAAGCAACTTTATTTCTGAGTGAAACTGGAAGCTAAAACACAGTAACATTCATCCATTCAGCGGTGAGATGAGGATGGGCTGTGTACATTGTTCTGGCTTCTACAAGGAATGCGGCGGACATCATCAACCTCACTTACAGACTATAATATGTTATAAAAATGTGTGTACAAATAATGGGGTCATAAAGATGAGATAAGGGAAAACGTAAGAGAGAGAACAAAAGAAATAGTATGTACAAAACCGTATGTGTGTGTTAAAATGGTGGGTTTGGAAATACTATTTTTTTTAAGTAAAAAGCCTTTGAGCAATTGATACATTTGTTTATGAAATGACTTTGAATTTTCAATGCAAGCAAAAAAGAAAACAAAATTTTTTCAATATAATTTCTTTTAAAAGTATATATATTTATTTACAGTGTACATTATAATGTTTTGAGATATATATGCACACACATTGTAAAATAATTAAATCAAGCTAATTAACATTTCTATTACCTCATATGCTTTCTTTTGTAGTGAAAACATTTAAGACCCTCTCTCAGAAATTTTTACGTAGAGCAAGTACACATTTTTATTAACTATAGTGTCACCTGCCATAGAGTAAAATAGATCTCCAGAATTTGTTCATCCTATCTGGCTGAAACTATGTACTCTTTAATCCACATCTTCACATGTCCTGCCACACAAGACCACTGCCTCCCAAACTCTAGCACCCACATTGTGTTCTCTGTGGAAAGCACTATTGAATAGTATTTCAGACTTCACCTTTGTACTCCTTGCCTCTAAAACCCTTCACTGGCCTCCCTTTACACCAAAAGGAATCCCAGAGTCCTTTCAAGGTCCTGTGTGATCTGGCTTCTAACTGCCACTTGGATCTAATCTCCTTCCACCTGGCTTTCTTGCTGTTCCAAACTCAAGCTCTTGACCTTTGCTACCCAGAACTCTGTGCCCCTGGTACCTGCCTGGTTTGATCTTTTGCTTCAGAGAGGTAGCTGTTCGAATATCATCTCACCAAAAAGGCCTTTCCTGGCCTCCATAATAATAATGTTTCTCTCTTCTCACCATGATTAACTTTTCTTAATAACATAGATCCTAACTGGCATTATATATTTTATATGATTATACATTATATGCCCACTATTGACACTATATACTTATACATTGTTTGCACATGGAGGCAAGGATGTAACATCGTTTGCTGCTGTATCTTAGCTCCTACAACAGGCTGGTAGTAATGGTAGTAGACACTCATTGCTTACTTGCAAAATGAACTAATAAACAACCAAATGAATGAACACAAAGGAGACAAAGTTGAAGACCTAAATAGGGTTTTCTGGTGGGAAAACAATACGTAATATTAAGACATAGAGGCTCTGCTCTTTCAAGTCGAAGAAGTGCAGCAGAATGGGTAAATGCAAAGAGAAGATGGAAGGGACCCTTAGTCACTCTCCACATTCTGTATTTTTCCTGGAACTGGCCCTCTGACAAATCACTGATGTCCCATAAGAAATGCTTCTAATACACTTACAAAGCCTTATAAGGGCGAACTTCTACACAGGCTCAATTGAACCTGGGTTTTAAAAAACTGAAACAACAAAAAATGGAGACATACATTTACTTCCAAATGCTGTAGTCAAAATAAAGTATGCTAAACATAAAATTATCACAGAACTCTGGCCAAATGACAAATTTGTGAAATCCCTGGCCCACCCTCCCTCCTCAATCACTGTGGCCCATAAGAACTGCAGGGAAATCTCCTGGACACACATGTAGAAAATAAGTCTCACTTCCACAAGGAAAAAAAGGGAAGGGATAAAAATAAGAATAAAGACCAGGCAAGTGAAATTAACAACAGAAAGAAAAAAAGCCTGGGAATCCAAGTGAACTCAACCAGAACACACCACAGCAAACAGCTGCTCTGTGGCAGTGCTGAGGGAAGTGGAGGAAACACTGCCTTTTTCCTTCCCAATAAACTTGCACGTCACCAGCCTTACCTTTACCTCTTCCACAGCTCAGCCAACACACACTCATTTCCTGGCTGGGCCTTCCTGTCCTTGGGCCCCAGACTTGTTTTCCTTGGGGCCCAGCCAAGAACAAGATGCAAATTTCACAAAAACACGGAACAGATTCCAAAGCTTCTCCTTGACAGTGAACTGGCCTGAGGAGGGGGCTTTCCTGGCTGCTTAGATCACAGGACTGGCATATATATCTCCTAAATATATGCAAAATGCTAACAGCAGAGGACAGGGAGAAAGTGGATTAGGATGCCTTCTGCTGCTGCCCTTGCAAGGCTTTGTAGGTTGGTTAAAGCATAATACAAACAGCTTGTCCTGCCACTGTCATAATAATGACAAATTACTAATACAGATACACAGAGACCAAAGTGAAATTAAAACACTGTTAATGAATTTCACCATGTTCTGTTCAGTTTTGTTCTGCTGTACTCTAAAGCTTTTGAGAGTAAAAAAGCAAGGAGAGAGTACAGAAAGCTTATTAAAATATATGCATAATATAAATAATTTTTCTCATTCTCATCTAGTGAGTGTTCTCTTCTAATCTCTACCTTTTGCGAAATGATTTAGGACATATCAAAACCTATAGGGGAGTTGCCAGGTTTGACTAAATAAATAAATAAATAAATAAATAAATAAATACAGAATATAAACATTTAAATATAACTAGATATTCTGCATCTTTTATTTTTATTTTTTGGTAACTTTGTCCTATGGCTTCTTGCCTTATTTAATGCCATGGTTAAGAATATGGCTCCAGGGCCGGTGAGATGGCTCAGCTGCATAAGCACCTGCCTGGCAAGCCCAAGGTCCTGAGTTCGACTCCCGGAACCCACATACGAAAAAAAGGGCCGGTGATATTGCTCAGCGGCACAGGCGCCTGCTGGCGCACATGGTCCTGAGGTTGACCCCCCGGTACCCACAAAAAAAAAAAAAAAAAAAAAAAAAGAATATGGCTCCAGAGAAAGGCAACTTTGTTACCTTAGTAAATAATTTAATCTCAGTGAACCTGAATTTCTTTTTCTGTACCTCAGTTAATAATGGTGTGTACATCATAGAACTTTTTTGATATTAAATGGTTCAGTTTATTTAATGTAACAAAGAATGGTATTTCCACTTGGAAAATATTATTATCATCACTATTATTTTTAGAGGGAAGGTGAATTTCTTTTTTTGCAGCTCATTTATTTTTATTTTTATCTTTTTATTTTAAAGAGAAAAAAAAAATAAAAACAATGATACAGAGTTTCAAAACAAGATAATAGGAAATTAACAATGGTTAATATATTATGCATTGTTATCTTCAAAATAGTTGCTCAGATTACAGGATATAGGCATGAAAAATTGATCAAACAATATAATCACAAACCATTCTTTTCAATGAATTAAAAGAAATTAGTAGTATAATTATCTTAGCTATCTTGTATATATATATACATTTTTTTTCTTTTCCCTTCCTTCTTTACTCCTTTCCCCCACCCCAGTTGTTCTTTCCTTTTGAGCAGTTTCTTTCCCTTTCACAATATCTATTGTACATTTTGGATCTTATTTACTCTTTCAGTTTCTTACACTAGAGAGACAGTATGATGTTTACACATGTGAGTATGATTTATTTCACTTATGACTATGGTCTCAAGTTGCATCCATTTACCTATAAAAGCCTCGAGTTTATCTCTTTATAGCTGAGTAGTACTCCATTGTATAAAAATATCACATCTTTTCTATCCAATCCTCAGTTCGTGGGCATTTGGGTTGTTTCCAAGATTTAGCTATTACAAATTGTGCTGCTATAAACACGAGTGAGCATATATCGCTGTGATATGATGTTTTTAATTCTTCTGGGAAAATAACTAGAAGGGGAATAGCTGGGTCGAATGGGACCTCTAATCCTAGACTTTTGAGGAATCTCCACACTGATTTCCACAGTGGTTGTACCAGTCTACACTCCCACAAATAGTGGACAGGTGTTCCTTTTTCCCCACAGCCCAACCAGCATTTGTTATTGGTTGATTTCTTGATGATAGCCATTCTTTCTGAGGTGTGATGGAATCTCAGTGTTGTTTTAATTTGCATTTCTTTAATGACCAGTGATGTTGAACAGTTTTTCATATATTTCTTTGCCATTTGTATTTCTTCATCTGAGAAGTGTGTATTCATCTCAGATGCTCATTTTTGGATTGGGTCTTTGAATTAGGGGGCCTGATTTTTTCAGTTCTTTATATGTTCTAGATAGAAGTCCTTTGTCTGAGGGACAGTTGGCTAAAATTTTTTCCCACTCTGTGGGTTTTCTTTTCACTCTGTTGGTGATTTCTTTTTTGATGTGCAAAAAACTTTTTAATAAGATGAGACCTTAGATGTTGATTCTTTGAAGTACTTCCCATGCAGTTTGGGTTTTGTTCATGAACTCTACCTACCCCTATGTCTTCAAGATTTCTACCTATTTTCTCTTCCAGTAGATTTAGTGTTTCTGTTTTAATATGGATCTTTGATCCATCTTGACTTTAGTTTAGTGCATCATGATAGACATGGTTCTAGTTTTAGTCTTTGGTATGTGGAAAGCCAATTTTTCCAACACCATTTATTAAAGAGGCTATCTTTCTTCCAGTGAACATGTTTGTCCCCTTTGTCAAAGATAAGGTGGCTGAGTGTGTTTGGAGTTGTATCTGCATCTTTTAATCTGTTCCATTGATCCCCAGGTCTGTTTTTTGCCAGTGTCATGCTGATTTTATCACAGTAGCTTTGTAGTATAATTTCAAGTCAGGGATTGTGATGCCTCCTGTCTTGCCTTTGTTGCCCAGGATTGCCTTCGCTATTCTAGGTCTCTTCTGTTTCCAAATGAATTTTATGAATGTTTTCTCTAGATCTGTGATGTATGTTAATGGTATTTTGATCAGGGTTGCATTAAATCTGTACAACAGTTTTGAAAGTATGGCCATTTTCACAGTATTGGTTCTTCCTATCCATGAGCAAGGGCTATCTTTCCATTTTCTGTTGGGATAGTAAGTTTTAATCATTTAAAATTTTAGAAGATTAATTACCAGTAAAATTCAGCAAATTTTGTTTTGCTATGCTTTATTGTTTTTAACTTTATGAACAAGGAAAGGATCATATAAAATTATTACACAAATAAAACATCTACATTTCAGTTCTATGTTCGCTACCAAGGGAGGTACGGGAAAGGAAAGGAATAAGGGAGACAGACATAGGTAAGATGGAAGAAAGACAAGCATATGTGATTTGTTTGGCCTGCACAGTGTTTTAAAATGTGCTGTTTTATAGCACTTAAAATCTGAGTCAAATCTCATGAGCATGCCAATTCTATATTTTATTTTGTAATATCTGTGTCTGCTAATCATAGGTGGATCTAATTATAATTATTATGCCAGTTGTGTTTCAAGTAAAATTAATTTGAAAAATACGACATTGTCATTTGATAAGTCCAAAATGATAAGTTATTGAAAATTCCTTGGGATTCAACCTAATACATGCTCATTGCAAGGGAGTGTGAGAAAAAAACCTATAAAGACAAAAATAATCTTTGGTCATTTCACTGAGATACATAATATTAACACTGTCTATATTTACTAACAGTTTTTTATGCCTGAATGTGTCAAAATTAACTTTGTAGAATTGCTGTCATACTATCTAGAAGATTGTGTACAACTAGAACAAAAGAGTTTTCTGATAGTAACTACAGTTTAAAATTTATTTAATAATGTTTTTCCAAAGAGTCAAATGAGATTGATTGTCCTGTAATTTTAAGTTTGATAATTGACTTCAAGCCTTTCTGGATTATTGTCCATGTCCTTCTCTCATGGAAATATAATTTTTGTGTTTTTTTAGGAATCAAAATTTATAAATTAACCTTTAAAAATAAACTGAAATAAAAATAGGCAATCTTTCATTATCCAACCTTATTATAGAAGCCCTGTGATCCATATGTTGCTTCTAAAGATACTTTCCAAAAGCCATACCCATACATAAATTTACACTGGCAACATTTCTTTCTTCCTGCAATAGTGCTTTAAAATTCAAATGCAAAGAGATCATCCTTAAATTATCTTGCCTTGTGAGTGACATCCTCCATTAAGGCCTAAATTTACTTCCAACCCACACAGAACCAGTGTGCACAGAGTTTGCTGGTATGAATTTTAATGGTTGGAATGAAGAATAGCAGAATAGAGTTTTCAGACATTACTTATCCTGAAAATATTCTTAGCTTCACATCAGTTTAGCTAACCTTTTTACCAGTTGGCTTTAGAGAAGAAGATATACAAAAGAGCTCATTGTGACTCGGGACTGCAGGAGGAATGGGAAGCGTGAGTTAGTATACCTGCAGCCTCTATGTGTGTGTGTTATCTGACATCAGGGATGACCTTGAGGAAAACTACCTTGTGGCACTTCCCATACAATAAAGTCGGTAGCATGAAGGAAGATTTCTGGGTTGTGTCCCTACACAAAAATTTCAAAAGCTTTCATCATAATATCTGTGGAAATGAGGGGGAAAAAATCAGATGAAAATGTTGATTTTGAACTTCCACACATTAACCGAGATTTTATTGTACACAAAAATGATTTAAAAAAAAAACCCTCTGTATCTTCATTGAGAATGTAACAGAAAGACAAAGGAATGATCTGCAATGTGGTGGAGGTCATCACCTACCTGGAATTTTTTAGGAAGGAGGATTGTAGAAAGGACTCACAAGTGGGGGGTTGGAGTTCCAGTACTGAAAGCTTTTTTTTTTTTTTTTTTGTAGGTACTGGGTGTCAACCTCAGGACCTCGCATGCCAGCAGGCGCCCGTGCCTCTGAGCGATATCACCAGCCCCTTTTTTCGTATGTGGGTTCCGGGAGTCGAACTCGCGCCCTCGCGCTTGCCAGGCAGGCTCTTACACTGCTGAGCCATCTCACCGGCCCAAGTGAAAGCATTTTGGAATCTATATTCACCCACTGACTAGTCTCTCTTTTTTTTTTTTTTTAATGGGGGTACCGGGAGTTGACCTCAGGACCTCACACTTGCCAGCAAGCGCTTGTGCCACTGAGCGATATCGCTGGCCCCTTTTTTTCCTTTATGTGGGTACCAGGAGTCGAACTCAGGACCTTGCGCTTGCCAGGGCAGGCGCTTATGCCACTGAGCTATCTCACCAGCTCTAGTCTCTTCTTTTTTATGGTAAATAGTAGGAAAATGTACTTGATCATAGCCCAGGACCTACTTCCACTCCTCTTCTCAGTAACCCACTTACTGCCCAATTAAGGGGCAGGTGAGCAGAGTTCACCCAAAAACAAGACATGGGTGAATATTACTGGACAGAAACCTGAAGTAAGAGAGGAAAAGTTGTGAGATGAGAAGCTGTGAGCAGAAGAGAGAAAGATACTAGAAATGCCAGCTTGGGTGCGGTCAAGGGAGGACTGGACCTGTGTACCCATTTCCTCCAGGATAAAGCGGGGAAGGGATGAAGCTGGGAAGAGAAGAGAGGTATAATCTGCAGAGCTATTCAGGTCAGGGCATGTTGAGAAGGTGGATAAAGTATTTGGCTACTGGGCTTCCAGACTCACCTTCTCTCTGCTCCCTGGTTGGCCAATCTCCTCTCCCAGGACTCTCCAATGCCCCTTTAAGCCTCTGTCATCTCTTTCCCTCAAAATCCATAGTTGAAGGAGAGTTGAATTCACCTAGGTCTCTTTCTTGGTCCTCTTTCTTAGATATGCCTGCAAAAGTGGGCTCTATCTTTTTCTGTTCATTGTTAAACTCTTAACAATTTCTGTATTCTTCATTTCTCTGTCATCCTCTCCTAGTGTTATTGGCGGGGGTACAGTAATACACCAACACATGAGTTGTTCAAGCAACTCCAGACGCTCCAAGATTCTACTCTGAGATTTTAACCAAAGTTAAAATCACAAAGTTCCTTTAGTGATTCTAATGGACCCCAGTATTGGTTAGGGTTCTCTAGATCTCTCATGGAACAGAATCAACAGGATGGATAGGTAGACAGACAGATGATTGTTAGAGGCTTACAGGATCGGGGATTAGATAATCCACAATGGCTGTCTGCATGCTAGAAAGCTAGGCGATGGAGTAGCTGCTCAGGATAAGAAGCTGAAAGCTGCAGAACAAGATGGATTAAGGATGCAGCACCAGTCCAAGGCTGAAGGCCTGGAAACTCCTTGGAGAGTTCCTGGCGTCAATCTGCACTGAAAGTCTCAAGAAGCTGGAGTCTGGCCACCACAGGTGATGGCAGCAGCAAAAGACACACCTGCTGAAGCAGAATCAAGACTTTTAGCAGAGTCTAACTTCCTCCTTCTTCTTCTCTCTTGTTCCATCTGGTTTGCAAGGCTATTGGATTATGCCACCCACGATCAGGTAGGTCTTCCCCCTCAATTTGCTGACCTATGTGCCAATCATCTCTGGAAACACCCACACAGACACACCCAGAAGTGTGCTTTACTAATCTCCTACATGTCTCTTAATCCAGTCAAGTTGATGATCAATATTAGACATCAACCCAACTCATAATAGCTAAATCTTATGAGTAGATGAAGAAAATGTATTCATACACAATGGAGTACTACTGTGACATAAAGAAGGATAAATTTGTGGGCCAGTGATATAGCTCAGCGGCATAAGCGCCTGCCTGGCAAGCGCGAGGTCCTGAGTTTGACTCCCGGTACCTGCATATTAAAAAAAAAAAAAAAAAAGGAGAAGGGTAAACTTGAGTCATTTGTAGGAAAATGGATTCACTTTGAGACCATAATGTTAAGTAAATTAGATATGCAAGCTTGATTTCTCTTATATGAGAAAGCCAAAGTACAAATAAAGAGCAAAATAGGAAACACAGTCACAGATCTTTTGTCAAAGGGAAGGTGACCAAGAGATGGAGGGAGGAATATTGAGGGGAGGGGAAAAGAATGAAAAAAGTGTTAAAAGTGTTGGTACATGCATGTACCAACTCCCCATAAGGAATGTAGTCATTGTGTACTGCAAACATATTCTAATAAGAATAAAACCTAACAACAACAAAAAAAAAAGCATCACAATCCCCTATTTGGGAACAACTAGATCAATAGATATTTCCAAAGGAAATTGTAATTCACTTTAATCTATCAAAAAAAAGTTTTCTCAACAATGTCTTTTTCAACCATTGAGTATATTTTCTTCTAGTTGATTCATTTTCATGCTTATTTTGTTCTTTGTGCACATCACATTTTCTATCAATAGATGGATGATATTTGCATCTTTCCTCTCATTTTCCTCCCCTTCTTTGTCTTTCTGTTTTTGTCTTTCTTGCCTCCTCTGACTCTAATATGGACTCACAAGGGCAAATGTCTTTAAGTGGAAAATTTTCATGCAAGCAGAGCTAAGGACCAGGGGCAGTATGGTAAAGAATCACAAAATAAGAAATCTACAACCCAAGGAATGCATGGCCAGGGGCAAGGAAGGCACAGGCAGACTTTCAAAGTCAAATATAGGGTGTTTTCTCTCATATGTGGAACCTAAAATTAAAAATTAAAAAGGAGAGAGATGACAGGAAAGTAGAAAGGAGACTAGTAGAGAAGAGAAAGGGGAGTCCTGCCCACAAGGAATCTCACAGTAGAACATTTCTCCAGGGTGTAACAACTTCCATCCATGGTTTAAAAAAAATCTAAGGGAAACTACAGATACTTTTTATTGGGAACCTCTGTTAAATAGTAATAAAAGCAGTTTAAAACCATCTTAATTGAGCCTATTTGTCTTTCTCTTCTTTATATCAATATGAGTCAGGAATGAAGAAATTGGGTATTCTAAGACTTGTTAAGATGATCTAAAATCAGATATAGTGTAGATCATAATTAATGAAAATGGTGATGTCCCTTTTATAATTTTAATCCCTATGCCCTTAAAATACCAGCATATCATTGCTCAGAAAAGTGTAAGCAAAGCAAATAGATAATAAGAAAAAATATAAAGACTGAAAGTGGATTATTAAAAATTATATGAGCATTTCTTTTCTACCTTTCTCAGTATTCATCTGTACAAAGAATGTTTAGTTAGAAGGGAAAGAACCTCTAAACACCAAAGAGAAAGGAGACTAGTAAAGATGATACTCCACATAATTCAGATTACAATAAAACCTGCACAAGCAAAGGTAATGTAAACTCATTTAAAGAATATAATAAGGTAATACAATTAAGGACTTATTACAAAAAATTGTATAGCGAAATATACATTTAATATATGTTATATACATAGTGAAGTCTTCATTCCACATATATTCATTCTTCATGTCATCTTACAAAATATTTATCACTTACCACATTATATTAATAGTGTGTATAATACTAGTAGCTGCTGAATCAATTATTTTTAGTATATACTTCCTTAATGTGTTTATACATAAGAAAAATTTAATCATAACATCTAATGAAATTAATAGTTATTTCTGATTTTTATACACAATTCTTTTTTAATTATTTCCCAAAGTTAAACATCATGGTCTAATAAATGCATGAACACTGATTTAAAGGAACACTATGTCTTTTAGCATGCTCTTTCCCTCATAAATAAATAAATTATAATTTTAGTTATCATACAATGCATTATTAAAAATTAAATAATGAATAACAATATAGACATTTATTGTTTTTATAATATCCTCAAAACATAAATTAGTTACATTAGCATTAATTACACTAGTTCTTTTATCACCATAAACATGCATTTAGTGTTTTCAGTAATTTTTAGTGAAATATAGTCCATAATTTACCTTGGACAATTTTATTACACTCTGGAAAGTCCTATTAACATGTTTATGTGCATTAAAAAAAGGGAGCTAGAATTTTCTGACAAAAAAGTCCAGTTTAGCTTATTTTGTTGACTGTGAAGACTGACGTTTTAAAACTATATTATCCAGCAAGCATGTAAATTTGTGTTGGTTCAGATCCTCCAAGAAGCAGCTGGCAAGACAAGATTAGATGTGCAAGAGATTTGTTAGAGGAAAAGCTCCCATGAAGCATAGAAGAAGGACTGAGAGATGTCAGGGCCACCTCAGACCACAGCGCAGGTCTGACACATGCGCAAAGAGAGGAGGCAGGAAGAGAGGGCAGGAAGAGTGTCAGACAGAGCTCGTGTCAGAGGAAGCTTTGGCTAAGGCGGTGAAGACCCCTGAGCTCAAGTTGCCTGTTACAGGAACCTCGTAGCCACAGGACTGAACCAGCATTATTAAGACCACTCTGGCTGGGAACAACCCAAGACAGGGCAGTCTGAACACAAATCCACGGTGGACATGAAGAGCAGCAGCCGGGCCATCAGCCCACTGCTCTGCAAACAAAGAGACCTACAGGCGCCCTTTGTAGCTGTTGCAAATTGAATAACTTAAATCTGTAATCGACATTTTTAAGTTTTGCAAAAAGTGTATATGGTAAGATGAAACATTAAGTATTATACTGAGAAAGGTCTTTTAAAATGAAAATATTTTATTTTATTTATTTATTTATTTTTTTGTGGGTACCGGGGGGTCGACCTCAGGACCTCGCGCACCAGCAGGCGCCCGTGCCACTGAGCGATATCACCGGCCCCTTTTTCGTATGTGGGTTCCGGGAGTCAAACTCGGGCCCTCGCGCTTGCCGGGCAGGCGCTTAAGCCGCTGAGCCATCTCACCGGCCCGAAAATATTTTAATTTTCACAGAATTGTCTGGGTGTGTTGTGTTAAAAAGTGTCTTGACACAAAAAACCTAGGTGTTAACAATTAATAGTCATTAATTCTCAGGATTAGAAAAATATATTATTATAATGAATATGTAACAAATCTTTTTGTGAAACAGGTGATGTTCAGTTCTTTGCTTTAAATTTAAAGGAGAACCTAATTGAATTATCCACTGAGGTGTAAATTAAAATAATTTTGAAGACAGAATGCTATGCTTTTTGGCATATAGTATAAGATTTTAGGGATAGTCAAAAAACTTAAAATTCTACTTTATATAAATGTTTTGCTGCAGAAAAATGTGACATGTAATCAATAAAAGAATTCTAGATATAAATGTATACTACATGAGGAAAAATTCTGTAAGGAAGGTAGAATTGAGAAAATGCACAGTGTACACATCATACTGTTGAAAAGGTATCTACCTAAGAGGAGGAAGAATATCAGATCACTACTGTATCAGTTTCATCTTGGAGACTGAGACAACTTGAAAAAGCATCAGTCCCACACTTGCAAGAAATAAAAATATGAAAAGGACCAAATTAACAAATTTTCTTTAAGCAGCCAGACAACTGAAGGTACAGGGTAAACAACTGACCTGAAACATTGGGGGACATAGGTCCCTCTTGGGAGAAGCATTTGCTTATCTGGAGCTGATGCTGTCAGTCCCCACGAGACAAGTAAAAAGAGTTAGCCAAAAGTTTTTAGTCAATTACAAGGATGAGTAGAGGCCAGCAGAAAATGTGAAGTTTCTCTGAGCCACAGATCTATTAGGTTTCCCAATCCCTTGACAGCTGTTCCTCCATAAGCCTGACCTGCCACTCACAGGAAATGATAAGGAAGAATAGAGAGAAAACATCCGTAAGAGCGCTGTTTGGGAGAGGAGATCTACAGTCACTGCTGAAACTCCACAGAGACCCTTCTCCCTGGCATCCCATAATTTTCAAGGGAAAGCATGCAACAACACAACAACAACCCTCGTGCTTTTGGGGGCACTTATGAAAACTCACTGTGGCTGGAGGAAAGCTCTATTATTGTGGTAGGGACAGGAATACCTGCTAGACTCAGCACAGCAGCTGGAGGAAAGGCAGGAACTCTTCAGAAAGCCACATTTCTGACACTCAGAGGCATACTACACTACCACACAGAGAGGGTTAATCAGAACATACCCTTGTTACCTCCCACCTCCAGGTTAACAGTCAAGTAAAAATAACAGTTGAATAGAGCTGTGATAGCAGTTTAGAGAGATTCTCTCAGGTTCAGTGAACCAGGAAGACTCAAAGTCTACAAAGATCAGACACAGAAAATGACCTCTAGGGAAGTAGGTCATGCCTAACCACCAGAGGAATGTGAAGTCTACAGTGGACACAGCCAGTAACACTTACTTCAGTATCCATCCTTCTAACCAAGATACCCAGCATAAACCAAAAAGTGATGAGGCAAGAGAAAAAGCAAACAAAATACTCGAGAAGAGAAACCAGATAGGATAAAATATAAATGTTGGAACTATCTGATAGGAAATTTAAAATCACTATGATTGATATGTTAAAGGCTTTAAGTGTATGCTACATAAGATAGGTAATTTCAGAAAAGCAATGAACATTTTAAGAAAGAATCAAATAGAAATACTAGAAATACAAAGCAAACTAACAGAGATCAAGAATGTCTTCAACTGGCTCACCAATACACTTGACATAGTGATTTTGAAGACAGATCAATAAAAATTACTTAAACAGAAATGCAAAGAGAAAAAGAGTTAGGGGTAGTGAAACAGAAACAAATGTTCAAGCACTGTGGGATCATACCAAATGACCTAACATGGACATAGTTGTATAATATAAGAAAGAGAAAGGGGCAGAATAAATATTTAAAGAAATAATGGCAATAATTTCCCAAAATGAATGAGAGACATCAAACCACAAATCCAAGAATCTCAGAAAACACAAAAGAATTTGAAAAAAAACATGAAATCTCGGTGAAATATCTATCATCTATCCTTATTTCTGCAATATATATGTATGCATCTAATGTGTACATGAATTGTGTGTGTGTGTTAGGACTGGCATCACAGAATGCTGTAGATTGAATGACTTAAATATGAGATGTTTATTTTCTCACAATTCTAGGGGTTAAGTATCTAAGATCAGAATTCCAGCTGACTTTCAAATGGCAGAGACATCTCTTGTATCTCCCGTTCTTTTATGGGAATCAGAATTATTCTATTCAGCCTCCATTCTAAGAAATTCATTTAACCTTAATAATCTCCTTATATGCCCTATTTACAAGTACAGTCACATTGGAGGTTAGGGATTCTACATAAATATTAGCAATGTACATAATTCAGTCCCTAGCATTCCACCCTTCAGCCCCCCAATTTCATGCCCTTGTTACATTCCATCCAGAGTGTTCCCCAAGTCTTAACTCATTCCAGCACCAAACTCTAAAGCCCAAAGTCTCATCCAAATATCATCTAAATCAAATATGGGTGAAATTCCAAGTATGATTCATCCTGAGGCAAAATTTCCCTCTGCTATGAATCCCCAAAACTGGGAAAGTTGTGTGCTTTCAAATCATGAGCATAGAGAAAACATTCCCATTCCACAAGAGGTAAAGAGGAAAAAAAAGAACAGGTGCTAGGTCACAACCAAGTCCAAAACCTAGCAAGGCAAATTCCATTCCATTTTAAGGCTCTTTGTTCAATGTCTCTCCTTTCAGACCTACTGAGGTAGTAGTTCTGACTTTAATGTTCATATTTCCTATTAGCTATCCCTTTATGAGCGTCTCAATTTGTCATAAAGAGGTGGCACATACCTCAAAACCCTTCCGGCTTTTACCTATCAGCCAGTTTCAAGGCCACTTCCACATGTTTAGTTGTTTGTTACAACAATACCTGTACTCCTAAAACCAAAATCTGTATTGATCAGAGAGAGAGCGAGAGTAATTATAGGGGATTAGGAATTGACGCACAATTATGGAAGCTGACAATGCCACGATCCACAGCTAGAAGCTGGAGAACCAGGAGAGCTGATGGTGTGTTTCCCATTCAAATGCCAACAGGCTTAAGACCCAGAAAAGCCAGTAATTTCATCTGAGTGTGAAGGTAGGATGTCCCAGTTTGAGACAGCTAGGCAGGAGGAATCAACCTTTGTTTTAGTCAGGCCTACAATTGATTGGATGAGGTCCACCTGTGGTGGGGAGAGCAGTCTGCTTTACTTGGCCTTCAAATACTAATTTCATCCAGATACGCCCCTCTCCCGTGGTGGATATATGACTCTAGGCATTTGTCAAACTGTACACTGCAGAGTATTACTGTTTGCAAAGTATAAGACATCCAGGTCATTAAAGGAACCCGAGAGGAAACACAAACTCTGACAAATGAAAATAAACATATCACAAATTAATGACATAGCTGTGCTCCAGATGTAGGGGGAAACAAGGAACTATGTAATAAATAATGTGTTGACCAAATAATGTAACATTAAAGACAAATCAAACTGTATACACCGTACTCTAATTGAAAACTTTTTTCATAGGAGTATGGGTTAGCAATTCAGTATCTGCTTCTCACATGTAATAACTTTGAACAAATATGAAAATATTTTGTAGAAAATAGAAACCAGTTACCTGTCAGAGAAACAAGTTACCTATAAGCAAATGACGAATGCAGAATAATCACTATGATGCTGGACTAGAATCTAGGATGTCAGTAAAAACTCAGATTTAGGGCTGGTGATATAGCTCAGCAGCACAAGTGCCTGCTAGCAAGCATGAGGTCCTGAGTTCAACCCCCAGTACCCACATAGAAAAAAAGCAAAAAAAAACCCTCAGATTTATTTTAGTGTGTAGGGCAATATATTCAGAAATACAGACCCGTGTAAATGGGTTAGTACACACACACATTTCTAGCTGTGTCCTCTTTGAGGCCTTTGGAGCAGTGATATTCCAGCAACAAGCAAACCTAGCGCTAGATCCTGGTTTCTAAACACCATTATTCAAAAAAAAGAACTACATCTTCTTGGAGAATGGCTGAATCTCAGACCAGGGTACAGAAAAATCTCAGCTGAGACTGGAACATTTTATGACAACAAAAAACAAAGTTGTGGAGGGAGGGAAATATTGAAACTATATCAAAAGGACATAGAGACCAAAGTATGGGAGAGTGTAAAACCCAAACTTGGAAAATTTGAGCAAAAATAATAATAAAATAAATACCCATGAGTTCACGCGTGTATGGTGGATAACAGATGTTAAAGTCCTGAGTGCTGACATTCTTTCTCTGGACAGGTGAAGTCCTGCTGTGTTTGCCTTCCTGAAAAATGCTGGGAAATGAAAATACAGGCCATTGCACAGAGGCGTTGTTTAGTTTCCTAACTGTAATCCCTCCCAGGGATGTGACTGATCTTTCCCAACACGTAAGGACTTTCCTGAGGCAAACTTTGCCTCTCCCACCACGCAGCATCAGAACAATTCAAAGAACTTGAGAGAGGAGTGGGAAGGGAAGAAAGCAATTTCAGAGTGTTTCAAAATTAAATTTTAAAAACATTCCTCATCTGGATTTTACAGATGAGCAAACTTCTAAAATAGATTTACCTTGAGGGAACGCTCTTATTTCTTTGATTGGGCAGTTTTTAAAATCTCATAAATTCAGTCAGTGTGATACCTTCATAAATTATGTTAGAGGAAGTCATTTTTTGACCAAAATTAAATTATGCATTACACATATAATTGCATATGGATAAAAACCTGCCTCAGAGTTTTCTTCTCAGAAATGTGCCTTAAGTTTGTATGTGAATCTGAGGAACATAATGTGCACATAGTAAATAAGACATGTAATTGAATATTTTTGAAAATGATAACTTTAATTAAAATAACAGCAATTGACTATTTTGCACTTTAAAAAAATTACACTGAATATATAACATTAAATTTTCTGAACAGAACTAAATCACTGTCTAGAGGGAAACTTCTGGAATGAAATCCTTCCATGAGAAAGAGAATAAGGTTTCAAATTAGTTAAGAAACTAGGAAAAGATAAATTAATCAAAAATGAATAGAGGCGAGAAATTAATAAAAATGAGAAATAATGAGATAATAAAAAATCAGCTAAGCTAAATGTTTATTCTTTGTGAAGTAAAATAAATAGGATAACCATCTATCAATATAATCTTCTTTATTAACAACAAACATGAGAAAACACAATTAATATCAGAAACAAAAGAAGTTATATCACTACAAATCCTTACATACATATTAAGAAAATTAAAATGAAATATTTGTGAAAAATTTTATGTCAAGAAATAAACTCGAGTGAAATGGAAATTTAAAACACATAATTACTAAAACTGAAACAATAGGAAATCTTAATAGTTGAATGTTTATTTTTAAAAAACTAATATGGTCCTTTTCTAATTTGTAGAAAACTGATGGAATCTTTAGATTTGGGGATTTGCATGCATTTGTTTGTTTTATTTTGTTTTGTTTTTTGCAAAGGATGAAACCGAGGGTCTCATGTTTGGAATGTATCTCCAGCCCCTGGCTGATGGAAATTTTAAAAGACCTGAATAAGTATACAGAGTTCTGGGATTGGAAGGCCGCGTCTGGTTAGGACATCAGTAGTCTTCAAATTAATCTATGATTCAGTGTAATCCCAGTCAAAACCTTAACAGTGTATTTTTGATAGTAATTGATGAGTCCCTTCTAAAAGCTACATACGTAAAAGTCCAAAAGGCCAAGAGTATTCAGTGGGTGGAACTGACAGTAAGGGGCCACTAAAGGGAGGTGACTGTTGCATTAGTTCATCAGCGTATTGGGTATAAGGATGTACACGGTTTTCAAAATGCATTAAATTATATATTTAGTATCTATGTATTTCACTACAAGTAAATTTTGTCTCAACAATAAAATGATGCAATTAAAATAAGTACACTTCAATTATTGCAAATAAATATTGCAAGATAGTATAATGAAGAATTTAGTTTCCTTTTTGTGAGTGTCTTGTCATAGTTTGTCAAATTTGTTTCTTGGGAAATATCACTTTTATTAAAAGAATAACACTTTATTATTTTGTTATTTCTTATTCATAGCATTTATACTAGTGTAGGAATGTTTACAGAACCAAGTAATTGTTATGAATTGTCAAGTGCTCAAGACCACTTTCTTTCTGCGCACTTCCATACTACATGGAGAAAGCCTGACTAACATATGGCATTTTAGCGTTCATGGTGAAGTTTTCTCTACAATTACTAAAAGGGAGGGTGCAAAGTAGGTTAAGAGGCAGGGCAACACCTGTAATTCCAGCACTCTGGGAGGCCTAAGCATGAGGATCATAATATGGAGGCCAGCCTGGGCAACTTAGCAAGCCCTATCTCAAAATAAAAATGTGAAAAATGGGCAGGGGATATAGCTCAGTGCCAAGGCCCTCAGTTCAATCCTCCCTACTACACAAAAAGTGAAAATACAAATTAAAATTAAATAAATAAAAAGGCAAGTCAAGATGTATTGTGTCCACCTGGTGTGGTGGCTTACACCTATAATCTCAGCACTTGGAAGGCTGAGGCAAGAGAGTTCAAGGCCAGCCTGAACTCTCCTGTCTCAAAAAAAAAAAAAAAAAAAAGTCAAATATTAATGTAATTTAAGGGCTGGGGAAAACACCAGACATTAAATCTGTTCTACAAAAAAACAAAAATCAAAAACAAAAGCAAAATAAATAAATCTGTTCTAAAAATAGTTAATATTTCTGGGATTCTTTCCAAAGAAAATAATTACAAAGAATGTATTGTTAATATAAAACAGCTGAGGTTTTGTTCAGCAAGGGGGAATTTCTTATTCCTTTTTCTACAGAAACTTAAAAAGTATTTTTTTCAACTCATGAGTCTTTCCCTACCTACTTGCTGTGTATGATAGAAATTAAGTAGTTTCTTGCAATGAGAAATGAACTCCAGTTGGTTCGATTCATTTGTCAGTTTAAAAACAGATACAAAAAATAGAGCTATTGCAATACATGTTCACTTATTTATTCAAATAATTGATATTTTAAATTTTTCACATTGTTATAGAATGCGTGTAAAATAATAAAGCCTAAAAACTTTAAAACCACATTACAATTCTTTGTTTTAAAGGCAAATCAGTCTCCTGAAGTATGAAAGAATTACTGATTTTGCAGATTAGCAAAGAGAATTAGTGAGTTGTTGTCTCCCTAAAATGGCCCAGCTGCCTCTAATTTGGGAAAGATAAGTACAGGTTAAGAGGACCATTGGAAGCTGCCAAACAGAAGCATTAGCGGGAAGCCAAGCTGAGTGGGAGGAGACTGACTGAACAATCTATTTGCAGATAAAGCTCTTACGAAGCTGAAGAAGTATTTTCTGAGGACTTTGCCATATTAAGTTGACAATAATTTCTCTAATATTAGTAAATTTCATAACTGCAGAGTATCTGCAGTAGATGTTCATATATTATACACTTGGAAAATTCACCTATAAAAAAAGACTTCTGTCTATTTTCAATAGTTTTCATGTACATTAAAAGGAAACAATAAGAATAAGGGAGGAAACTTGGGTAAAATTAGAATACAAGGCTTGGAGATTAGGGAGGATAGGGAAGGGAAAGTAAAAATGATCAGGATGCAACACGTGTATGTGCTAATTCCCCAAAATGAAGGTAATTATTGTGTATCATGACATGTATCAACAATAAAAAAGAACTTTAAAAAGGAATGCAAAGGTTGTTGGGCAAATTCCCATGGTGCCCTGTCATTATTGTTATAGATTATAAGCATATATGCCACTAAGAAAATGACCAGTCATTAAAGGTAAACCTAATTCTCCATGAGCTTCCTGCCAACATACTACAAATTCAACAAGAAAATTGCACTGTCTTAAAAACCAGTTCAGGGCCGGTGAGATGGCTCAGCGGCGTAAGCGCCTGCCTTGCAAGCGCAAGGGCCTAAGTTCGACTCCCGGATCTCACATACGAAAAAGGGGCCGGTGATATCGCTCAGCGGCACGGGTGCCTGTTGGTGCGCGAGGTCCTGAGGTCGACCCCCCCGGTACCCACAAAAAAAACCCAAAAAAACCCCAGTTCAAACATTAAACACTACTCATTCATGTAACAGACATTAGACACCTTCTGTGTTGCTGCAGAGGTATTGCCAACTCGTATTATGTATTAGGAGGCACAGAAAAATTACAATTATTTGTCAGCATGTCTACCTGGATTCTTTGAGGATATGGATAGTATTTTTGCTTGACATTGTGGCCCCGACACCTAATTAAAGTCCATAGTAAACTCAAGAAGTATGTTTTGAATAAAGGAGTAAGTGAGTGGATGAGTTGGGTTGACCCTGAAAAATGCACAGAATTGAAATAAGCAGAAATAGGGAGTGTGGTAGGAAAAAATAGCAGGGTAAAATTCCAGCATGTGAAAATGCATCTTAGCAGACATAAGCTTTTAAGTATAGATGAATAATCATTTGAAGGATTACTAGAAAAGTCCAATTTCTTTCTCTCAGTACTTGTGCTTACACCTAAATTAATTTACAAACCAAATACTGACAGGAAATGCTAAATTTCAGGAAATTATTTTGCTGGAGAGTCGGAAAAATACAGACATTCTAACTTGTGCAAAATGTGTATACTCTGTTCAAGACTGATTTGTTTCTGAATCCCTCGTGTCCATATTCTCACCAAGTCACTTGAGTCAGCAATGATTAAGCATTTCTGAATTGTTTTGATATGCTATTAATGTGTTTTGACATGATATAAAAATGTTAACGCTCTACAATTTGAGATCATTCCTGCCATGTATATGTTGGGATTATGTTTTAATTCTGCTTTTTAAGTGGGAGTGAGAAAATTTAAATTCAGTGTGTGTTTCACAAACATCTTGGAACAGCTGTCCACAGTATGATAATGAAAAATAGACACTGATTCTATCATTATCACAAACTGCTCATATTAAAAAGTGTTGTGGTCTAGTATATATCTTCCTCTCCTAATTACATAAATTTGTAACATTTGTGAAAATATTTCCCTTTGAATCATCAAGACTGAAAATTGAGTATAGGCATATGTTTTTTAAATTGCCCTTCATTAATAGCATTTAGCCATTTTTATTTGTATTATATGTGCATTCTTGTATTATAGTATAAGAAATTTTATAATCTGCAGTGAATTAGCTTTATATTGGTAAACATATAGTCAAGAAGTCTCTCCAAGCTAAGATCATCCAATATACTGTTTTCTTGAATAAAAACTGTACTATGTCTCCTTCTGAAACAATCTCACATTTAAATACATATTACTGTTTTTGCAAAAGACAATATGATAGATTTTGGAGTCCAACATGATGCTTTATAATGCCTATTTTGGAATGACACATAATTTCCCCTATAGGCAGCTCTTGGATCCAGTAAAACAATATGGTATATTGACTCTAATGGGGCACCATAGCACAATACCTGGAGTATCATTTAGGTTTGCCAGCAGCCCTGACTTGCAAAATTTGATGAGATTGAAATAATCTTATAATAAAAATGTGAAAAATGTTCCTTTCCAATTATGTAGTGATAGCTCTCAGCCTATAGGAAATAGACATTATAACCTGCTGCTTTGGCAAAACAGCATTACTTAACCATTTAGGGTCTTTAACTATTTGCTTTATGAGTCTCAAGCTCCAGGTCAGTGGACATATTGTTGTGTTCCTTGGAAGAATGTCTGCTTAGGTCAGTAAGACCTCCAAATCCATTGAGTTCCAGGTTGAAGGGATGGGAAGTACAAATTCTTCCTGTAGGTTATATGGTATAATAGTGACAGAGGTCACTTCTCCACTTCATGTTTTTGTTCCCTGCCCTGTGCATTCTAAAGGCAGGACAGACAGCAACTTCTACAGAATCAGCCAACTTTGCCCCTTGCTTCCCAACCTACACATTATGAGTATGAAGGAGACAGAGCTACACATTGGCCAGGGACTTCAGGTGTCTGTTACCTACTGTAGGACAGCACCCCAACTTGTGGACATGTCACGCAGATGGTGCCAAACTGATCCTTTTGCAGGCTACTTCCTTCCATTTTATCAAGCCAGATATTTGTGAGTGATAGGGACACTGCAAGGCCAATAAATTTTGTGAACATGAACCCAATATCACACTAAAATAATTCCTCTAAATAATTCCATTATCTCTAAAATAACTCCTTTGTTGAAGGAATGTGGTATGTGATACCATGGTGATGAGTTAGGCTTTCAGTAGGTTCATGACTGTGCGGACAAAAATAATATAAGCAGACAAGACAAAAACAAATGCATATTAAGTATGTATTTTCATGAGAACAAATTTCTGTCCACTCCATAATGGAAAGGAGCCAATATAATCAATGAGCCACCAGATGGCCTGCTGATTTCCTTAAGGACTGTTACCTTCTCGCAGTTTATTATAGCCTTATGGTGTTGTGGATTAGGTACTCAGCTATGATGGTACCTGTAATGGTTGATTCATTGCATCAACCTGAGAAGTTTAGAAGCTTAACTAAGTGACTCAGCAGTTCTACATCCTAGGGTGTAGCCTGCTTACAATATAAGGGAGGAAAAGAGGCTTGCTCTCCCCTCCCTTTGGCTCTTGTTGCTTTTGCTGTCTTCTGCTGCCATGAACTGTTGCCTCTCTGCCATGCCACCCTGCCTTGGAGCCAGCTGAGTATGGACCGAAACCTCTACAAACCGTGAGCTAAACAAACCTTTCCTTCTTTAATATTGGACATCAGGTATTTTGTCTCAGCAACGAGAGAAAAGTAACTAAGACAGTACCCGACTCAGCTTTAGTGAGAAAACTCTTTGTTGTTAAACCCAAAAATAAACTCCATCCTTACTGGCACAGTTATATTAGAAATGGGCTCATTGAGTGAGCACCTGGAAGAACAGCAAAAGAGTCTGACTTATATCACAAGAGGAATCATTTTGTCCACTTGATTAGTAACAGTATCCTACGCAGTGAGTACCCCTTGGAACACACACATAATATCTATCCTCCCTCCAGAACTTCCTACCAATTTCTTTTTCTACATCTCTTGCCAGTTGATCAACTTTTCAGGCGGTACCAAGGATCTATAGATTTATAAAACCAACCAACTCCCATTCCAAAAAAGATGTAATCATATATACCACTTAAAATTCTGCCTCTGTTAGAATTCGCTTTGTCTCTTTGTCTTTGTCTTCCACGGCCATCCTAAGTTGAGCTGTAGCACAGTGTGGAGCATACATGTAGACTTAGCCCCAAACCAGACCAGCCACTGACGTACTGTACAGGTCCTTCTCCAAACCAGTTCATTTTTTAAAATTGCATTTAAGTGGCCCTAGGGAAATCTCGATGAAGCCACAGCTGTTAGTTGAGGGATACACAAGAAAATGAGAAAGGAGAAGGAACATGTGCCAGGAGAGTGTAAACTACTTACTTTATGTGATTTAAATGTAACTACAGCATTCATACGTCCATATTTATAACTATCTAGTCACCTATCATCTACCATTTCCACATTACAATGAATTGAGGCTGTGCATAGTCAACTTTATGATTGGGTGTATCTGATAACACACAGCTTATTACAAGCATTTGGAGTAGCCTAGTCACTTAAAAAAATCACAATTAGGTGTCGTTTGTACTATGACCCAACAAAAGATGAGGAGAATGAGATGACTTGACAGGAAAGTGCGAGGGCTTACTGCAATACCCCTGAAATTGACTTGTCATTGTCTGATGGGGCTTGTCAAAGACTCCACACATCTCTCTCCCTTTTGCAGATATGACCATTACTATTGCCTGTATGGAGACATGTGGCCCTAGTAGAAGGAAAACTTGTATGGCTATAGTGCTTTTATCTCACTTAAAACTAGCAGCATAAAGTTTACTGGTTAATAGATGAGAGCACAACACCTGAAGAGGACTTATATCGCCTCCAGAATCCAAGAAGCCCAGTGAGCATGGTGCTTTTCTTTATGGTGTGTGATACAAAGTGCAACAGTGTTTCTTACTGTAGGGACAAAATCTGAATATTCCCAGCTCTATCAGTCAATATCCAGTCAAAAGACAACATTGTAATTGGAACAGGGAAATTTTATATAAAGAATTCTCAACTAGCAATAAGCGATGAATCACTATGATGAGAACGCTAGAAACTACAAGAACAGTGGATGTAGGTAGCACCCTACTATCTCTATGGTAGAAGCAGATCAACTAAGGGGAAAATAATTTGGAAGGATGCCCCACTTGAGGCTGAAATTCAGACCTCATTGTAGAGGTCATAGATGTGGCAAAGAAGTTTTCTGTGAGGGTTGGCGAGCAGAAAACTGCTCTCCAGGACAGACACTAGAAAAGAAGGAAGTAATATGACCACAGAAATGGGCTGGAGTCATACAGCCCAGGAAGCCCAGCAGTGCTTAAAGCCACCAGAAGGTATTAGAGACAAGGGAGGATTATCCCATAAAGATTCCAGAAGGAGGGAAACTCTTCCAACACCTTAATTTTGAGCTTCTACCCTGCAGAACCATGGGAAAATACATTTCTGTTGTTTTAAGACACTAAGTTTGTGGCAATTTGTTATGATGGCCCCGGGAAATTAGTACATCTATTTATTTCATTCCTGAAGATTTGATTATCACTGTTATAAGTGATCATTTATCATTTATCATTGTTATAAATCCCTACAGGATCATTCAATTCTGTCTTAGGGTTTCTTAGAATTGTGGTAAGAGTACTTGATGTCCCCTCAATATATTTTTAGTGTGCAAAACATCACTGTTATTTGTAAGTACAACGTTGTACAGCAGATCCCTAGAGCTCATTCATCTTGCACAAATGAAATTTTATACCCATTGATTGGCAACTTTAATTACCCTTTACCCCATGGCATGTGGCAACCACAATTCCTTGAGTTTGACTATTTTAGATACTTCTTAGAAATGGCATCATGAATATACGAAAAAATGTGCAACATCGCTAGTCATTCGAGAGATGCAAATTAAAACAACACTGAGATTCCATCTCACCCCAGAAAGAATGGCTATCATCAAGAAAGCAACTAATAACAAATGCTGGAAGGGCTGTGGAGAAAAAGGAACCCTTCTCCACTGTTGGTGGGAGTGTCAACTGGTGCAGCCACTGTGGAAATCAGTGTGGAGATTCCTGAAAAAATTAGGATTGGAGGTCCCATTTGACCCAGCTATTCCCCTTCTGGGTATCTTCCCAGAAGAATTAAAAACATCGTACCACAGCGATATATGTGCACCCATGTTTATCACAGCACAATTTGTAATAGCCAGATCTTGGAAACAACCCAAATGCCCATGAACTGAAGAATGAATAAAAAAGATGTGATCTTTTTATGCAATGGAGTACTACTCAACCATAAAGAAAGATAAACTGGAGACTTTTATAGGTAAATGGATGCAACTCGAGACCACAGTCATAAGTGAAATAAACCGGACTCAAATGTGTAAACATAGTAATGTCTCCCTACTGTGAGAAACTAAAAGAGTAAGTAAGATCCAAAATGTACAATAGATATGGTAAAACAGGAAGAAACTGTTCAAAAGGAAAGAGAAACAGGGATGGCGGAATGGAGAAAATAAAGAAGGGAAAAGAAAAAAAATTATATACATATATATAAGATAGTTAAGATAGATACACTACTAATTTCACTTAGTTCATTGAAAATAAAGGTTTGTGCTAATATTGTTTGGACAGTTGAGTGCTGATATCTTGTACCCCGAGTAACTAATTTAAAGATAACAATATGTAATGTATTAACCATTGTTACCCTCCTATTATGTTGTTTTGAAATTTTGTTCTATTTTTTCTCTTTAAAAAAATGGCATCATACAGTCTTTGCCATTTCTGACTAGCTTATTTCATGTAGCATAATGTCTTCAAGTTTTATCCATATTGTCAGATATTACAGGATTTCCTTTTTGAAAGCTGAATAATATTTCATTGTATGTATACAGTACTTTTTTTATCCATTCATTATCTATGAGCATTCAGCTGTTCTTTTATTTTGACTATTGTCAACATTGCTTCACTGAACATGGGGGTACCCATATCTGTTTGAGGTCCTAATTTCAATTCTTTTGGATACTTAGAAATGGTATTGTTGGATCATATGGTAGTTCTACTTTCAAATTTTGAGAAACCTTCATACTATATTACACAGCAGTTGCACCATTTTGCATTGCCACCAGCAAGGGACAAGAGTTCCAATTATCTGCAACCTTCAACAACATTTGCTGTATTTTGATGTTTTTGTCCCTAGGGTTTCTTATAAATCCTCCCATATTTTTTTTCTGATAGTTAAGCTTCATCCCTCTGGCTTCTAACATTTGAGATCATATTTTTCCCACTATGTCAGGTTATCAAATTCTATTTCAGTGAGCCTATTGTCATGTCAAGACTATAGGGACCAGCCATCATACAGCTTTTCAAGGGTGCTGAAAAGCATCACCAAGGCATTTCTTAATCTCTATATCTTACTAAGCATCTCTAGGAAATGTCAGAGAAGGCTGCACATGACACATCCACCCCAACTTCCTGAGTCATTACTGTTTTAAACTCTAGATTTCAAGCTCATTGGTATTAGCCACTTTTGAGTCTAGTCTTCAGTGTATATATCCAACAATTTTTCAGACTTCAGACACATTAAATCTGAATTCTAGGCAATAACATACATTCGGTTGAATATAATTATTCACTTCACTGTTTTTAGTCTAATATCCTTAGAATCTACTGTTCTACATGCTTTTCCAGAGCACAGATTAATTCAGACTAGACCACCCCTTGTTCTTCCTCACTGGTATCTTTATATTAGCCTGAAATCTAAAAGAAGTGCAAATTTAGTTGAACACAGCTCTGAAAATTTTACAATTAGGCTCCAGACTTAATCCTAGGCTATATCTTCCCTGCATATACAGGAGATAAGGAATGTCTTATAGTTATCACAAAGGCTTTCTGAATTATTATTAGAGCCTTACATTGGCCACTCGAGGCTTTCAATTTATCCTTTTTAAAAATGAATCCTCTCTAGAATAAGAAATACTTATCTTATGCCACAATCCTTGTCATCAAAGTGACCAATTGCTTCAACCATTGGATCTCCTGGCTTTTTAGTCTCCATCTGCACCCCATACTGCGCCACTGTTGGTGATAATTTGAGTATGATGCTACTACATGCTGCATCTTGTCATTGTCCTATTTCCCCCCTGGCAAGGATGTTTTCCGTACACTTTTCAAATATATGAGTAATCCATGCACAGAATTCCATTTTCAGGTCGGTTTCCTGGGACAATTCCTGGGACCAATTACTACTTCTACTTGGGTCCCGCAGGAACTTCTTGGTACACTCAAACTGCTCATTTTGAGAAGTATTTAATAAAAACAACGTTTATAAAGGAGAGAACATGACTTAAGAAAATCAACAAGAAAAAGCAAAGCTAGCTACATAAAGATACTACTCACTTGTAAGCTTAAGGAGGAAAAAGAATGACTTCAGAATTCAGAGTCATAGCGTCAGAGATGGCCACATGACTGGATCTGTGGTCTTAGGTTGAGAAATGCTGCCACTAACAACAAATCAAGAAACATAAAGGGAAAGCCAGGGCAATAAATATCCCAAATTTTATCTTTCTTTCAAGCCTCAAATTTCCTATTCATTCTTCTTAGTTTTATTACACAAATCTTTTATTTCTTTGAGCAAATGCTCTAGTTAGCTGCTTACCTGTGGATCAACAAGGGATTTCTTAAAATCCTTTGTTTGTCCCTATCTGGCTACCCCCCATCACACACACACTCACTATCTTTCCAGCCCTTCTTTCTCAGAGCTATCAAATTCTCCTGAACTTTAATGTGAAAATCTGTTATTTTACATCTAGTGGAAACCTGCATGTATCTGTGTCAAATTGTTGCCCTTTTACCAGTGGCGAAAACAGTCCTTACTCTGGTTCCATCTGTAATTTGTTGTTTGGAAAGTTTCCAGAATGTCTGGATTGTCTATGAAAATAACAGCATCAAACGCTTTCTTCCTGGATGTTTAGATTTTGAACAATTGCCAGGGGCTGTACTTAGGTTATGTAAAGAAAAATTGTAGACATCCTAGAAAATGTGCTGCTAAAATGTGAAATATTTATATAGAACAAATATTTAATTTGAAGATTTTGGTCACTAAACTTGAAAGAGCAGCCTCATTAATTAGTGATTAGAATTAAAAGGATTATTATATGTCTTTCTATAATTAAGTTGTGAGTAGAATACCATTATTTCAATTATAGATTTGTATTTTTCATTCTTTCCTTGGCTAGCTACTTTCTATCCCTCCGGATCTGCTGCACCTTTTCTCTACTCTGCTCTTTGCCCTGAAGTCATATGAATTATGACTTCTCCTGCCTTGTTTTTGGGTTCTGCCATTGGGAAACCCAATCAGATGACTGGAAGAAGGAAGATGGATGAAATTGGGTTTTTGTCTTTTCTGTTTCACCAGGATTGACTGTTCCCTTGACAACTAGTCACCGATCACAATTATCCTCTTTATCCTCTATTTCTGGGTTCTCAGACATCACTCTCCCCAAGTTCATTTAAGACTAGAGGTAGATATGGCAAACATGACAGCAGCTCTGAATTCCTGTGCTATTCTTTTAGCTTACATACTGCCCGCATTTTAAAATAGGTCCTTTTGTAAATAAAACCCTCTTGAATTATGCTATTTGAGTGTGCCGTCTCTTTTCTGTTAAGACTGATTGATAGACCATTGTTCACCGTCACAGGTCCCTGGCAGACACATAGTCAAGGTTATTCCTTTGGTTTGTTGGAGAAGGGTGTTGTTGTAGTTGACTTGATCCAAGTTTATTCTTTCTGCATAGTTTCAACATTGCCCCAGAGGGAGCTTCCTTACCCCACAGGACAAGAGTTCTATAATTACCTAGCATAGAAGGCAGATTTTTGAGTTTCTTTTTATAGTTTCAGTTGTTTTATTGATATATGAGAAGGGTAGAAGGTGAAAGTAGGGAATAAAAGGCAAATATTCAAATCCATGTACTAAAATATAGTCTTTTAACCTACTCAGAAAGATTTTCAAGAGAGAATTCTATATTTCTTCCCATTCATATCCTAACTACTGTCCTACAATTATATTTTATTTTTAAGTAGATAAATTGTGTTGAAAGTTGGGCCTAGCTTTTTTTGGTTATTCTATTTTAACTATAAAGACTTAAATGTTTAAAAAACTTTAATGTGGAAAATATGTAAAAATAAAATGTTCTTTTTACTTTTAACTATTAATTTCAGTAACAATATTGCAATTCAACTTAACACTAACTGCCTAACAATCGAATATCCATATAGGGATGTTTTCTCTTCATATAACTTACAATACTATAAAAAAAAAACAAAGAAAAATTTCATTTCCAAATGACATGACCTCTGTATTACTCTATTAGCAGTGGACAAAACTTCTTCTCATCGAACAAATATTTCTGGGTCCTCTAAGGATGAGGTGTCTGGACCTCTATAGTTCTTGGTGCTGAGTCTGCGAGATATTTACTTCTGATCTCTTCCATTTCACCATCATCAAGTATAAATGACGCCAGCACTGGAATCTGACAGAAGTAGTTCTTAGCCAGAATATGTTTGTGTTTGATTTTGTGAATAAATACATGTCCATATTCCTGCAAAGAAAAGAAAACCAAATCCTAATTAAAAGTCACAGATATATTTTGCTGGGCAAAAACTGTCATATCTCAGTGTTTTTGCTTATCAGTTCATTGAGCCCAGAATACACCTTTTTCTCACTTTATGTATTGTCTGTGAGGGCTCAGTTACCATGATGCTTCAACCCGGAAGCTTTCTCCCAACCCCTCTAAAGCAAAACCACTGGTAGTTACCAACCCAATACATATTCATCCTTAATTCCATTTGTATTCATAGGTTTGGTTTTCTACAGGGTAGGAAGTACCCAGCTTTCTAGCCTGCATTTGAGTTAGGGGTGATTATGTAAGAAGTTTTCATAAATATATGTATTTATACGTATGAGGTGTATCAGAAAATATGTATGTGTACATAAAAAACTTGAAAATGTTATTACAATTAAAAACACATTGCCATTAATCCCCCTCAAAATACTCCCACTCCTTTGACCACACTTATCCCAGCATGTTTGCTGCTTTCCGAAGCTGTTCTCCAGGTCCTTTTTCATGTCTGATCGTACTATTGTTGCTGCCTTAATGTCCTGAATCAATTCAAAATGTTTATCTTTCATGTCATTTTGATCTGGGAAGAACCAGAAGTTGCACAATACAAGATCTATGAACTAAGGGGGAAGAAGACACTCTATAATGTTTTACAAGCCTTCCATTTTGTTGGATGGCAATTGGCAGCAGCATTTACATATTTTTTTTTTACCACACTTTGTGAAGACATCCATGAAAGAGGACTTCCAGAACTACTTCAGAAAATGGCCAGACTGATGGGATGGGTAAGTGTGTGCTCCAAGAGAGAGGGAAGTAGTTTGAGGGGTATTAATGATAATATGATTTTTACTGTGATGATTTTTCTTAATTTAACACACAGGATATTTTTGTGTGTGTGTGGGTACCGGGGGGTCGACCTCAGGACCTTGTGCGCCAACAGGCACCCGTGCCACTGAGTGATATCACCGGCCCCTTTTTCGTATGTGGGATCCGGGAGTCGAACTCGGGCCCTCGCGCTTGCAAGGCAGGCGCTTATGCCGCTGAGCCATCTCACCGGCCCACACAGGATATTTTTAAATCAGCATATATATGACACAGCAGCATATATATGACTCACCTATTAACCATCTTTAGCCTTTTTCCATATATGGGAGGTAGACATAATGCAAGAGATGAAGTTACTGATTCCACATTTTTAGCTAATCTAAAAAAATTGATGAAGCAAAGAAGGTAGGTTGTAGTGTCCTGCAGGTTGTTAGAACTAGGTCAGGACTGCTAACTTTTAGTGAGTTCACAGAACAGATGTCTTTTTCCATGACTTTTTTATTTATTTATTTTTCTGGTACTGAGAATCGAACTCAGGACTTTGTGCTTCCAGGCAGGCACTTGTGGCACTCAGCTGTATCCCTGGCCCTCCATGCCTTTTTTATAACTTGTGAGACAGCAGGGAGTAAAGATTATTTTAAGTTTCAGGTACATTTTACTTCATGGGAAAGCAAATATCTTTGTGTATTAAGGAAATTCTGAAAATGCTTTAACTTGGTGTAAAAAGTAAACTATTGTTTAACTGGACTGAATATTAATACTTAAAAGATTATACCAGGTCAAAACCATAAAATATGCAAATTTTTCAGTTTGTTTGGTTGTTTCTTTGCTCCATTTACAGAAATTCAGAGCGATTGGCATCTTGAAGTTAGAAATGCATGTGAATAGAACATTTAATTTGATACTGCAATAATTTGATTAAATGCACAAAGGGAGTTGTATGGATTAATTGAAGAAGTGCTGGAATATCAGCTTTGGGAATGAACTTCAGTCTCATTGTGAGTCCTAGATGAAATGATATTGCTAGAATTGGCTTGGCTTCCAGTGATTAAATATTTATGAGGCAGCTTAGTTTACTAAGTATAACATTTAACACGGCTTCAATTTTTTACTGTCCTTTGTCAGTTCCTAGAATGACACTTTTTTAGCCTGGCTTCCTAAAACTCTAAAATATTATTGAAAAAAAGCTAAACATTTAACTAGTTTCTTCTCTTTATACCTCCTCCCTCCACAAAAGTTAAAAATACATAACACTAGGCAGGGAAGACCACTATTCAAAATAACTATTACATATGTCATTTCTTTATTTTCCTGGCATCTTGCATGGATTTGAAGGTGTAGCAATTTAATCAATTGAAGATAGAGAACTAATATCAGTTCTTGGGATCCTAGGCATGCTTAAAATAAATGGAGCTCTCTACAAATTCTTCAGAGACTCTTCAATTTTGTGCATCAAAATGTTTTACAGATTGTATCTTGTAAGTTACTGAAATTAAATGGCATTTAATTTTTGCAATGCTGTCTCCACTCCTACTTAGCTGGAAGCAAATGAAAAATGATGCCTCATCAGTATGATTGCTATGTAGCAGACAAAGTTATGAAAAACATTCATTTGACAATTGAGTGATTTTAGGTACACTCATGAGGATTAATCAAAGAAGGACACATTCTGGATTCCAAATGTCTACGTGGTGGTAATACTTATTAATTATTCAAAAATACATATTAAACTTCTAGTTTGTGACAGCCACTATTGTACGTATTAGAACTATAAATGCAAATAAGTGAAACAGGTCCTTGCCTTGATGGAACTCACTATGGAATTAACATGCTTGAACTTGCTGTTAGTAGAAGAGTGTGTTATCACACTGTTACTTAAGACATTCATATCTCTTTACCTGTTACGTGTCTTCTCTTCCTTTTCATTTTAAGCTCTGCCATACATACCATCCACATATTTTGTTACTGTTAACCCATAAATTCTATCTCTTAATCCAGTGGATACACTTAGATCATTCATGGAAGGTATTTACAAAGGTAATCAAGTTACGTCTAATAATGCCAATGACTAAATTAACTTCCCAAATGAAGTTCAACTTCGTACCTTGTCAATACTTTGTAGCTTGAGATGAGCAGCTGCTTCATCTTTGGTGAGAAGAATGCAATTCCAGGGGGACCACTCCAAGGACTTATCCCATCTAACCATGACCAGGTCATTGAGATTGTCCCAGGCACTGAGTACAGACTGGGGTGCCCAGATGTTCTCTACCAGGTATTGAATATCTTGGAGCTGCAGTCAAAATAAGTTTGAAAGTAATTTTGTTTTATTCTAAATTAAAATGTTTTAAAATTGTTATATTAACTTGAGAGAATAATTAAATTACATTGACTACATTAATGAACATCCTCATAAGGTTTCAGTGGTGTATAGTAGTCCCTTATATTTTGCCAAACTTCTGTCCATTGTGCCCGCATTACATTATTAGTCTCACATCATGACGCCATCTTTAGCCTGCAGTAAGCTGAATATGTTTCTTCCAGTGTGCTAATTACTTACACCTTAGTAATATCTTAATAAATATATGGTACTAAATACTTTTTAAAAAATCATTAGTAACTACTCTTAGGACCATGATAAGGTCTTTTTACAGCTATTCACTGCCATTTTACAAATGAGGAATCTGAGATTTAATAAAGATGAAATAACTCATTTAGTGTTAACTATAAGATTTTGTTGTTCTAATGAAAACAAGAAAAGGTATGGAAATGAAATAAGCATTTCAACTTTTAAAAAACTTAAAAATAACATTAACGAAAACAGATCAAACCCAAGACCTCAAACAGAATAAAGCAAGTGCTTTATCACTGTGCTACACTCAAAGCCCTCTTGGAATCACTCTCTATCATGAGTTCTTTATATGTAAATTTAGAACTTCAAGAAAGGAGCACACCTGATAAAGTATAAACATTGAAAACAGAATTATTATTTTTAAAAAGTTTGTGTAAGAAAGCAGGAATGTTTTCTATAAAATCAGCAGATAAAACCTAAATTTACCAAACTTTGAAAGGAAAAAACTTGTCACCATAACGTACTACAGTGTTTCATAAATGAATAATTCAACATATTAAGCTCAACTCACTCAACCCAGCTTTCACTTAATGCAGGAAAAGACAATACTATAACAGCTGCTGTGCAAAAGAATCTACAGGACATTAAAATGTAATGTTTCATATATTTTCACTTATATTCAAAATGTGTCTCTTATTCACACTCTTTGTTGTAAATTGCATCAATTGTAATAATAATTTTAAGAATGTTACAAAGAGAATGAGATATTTATTTGCATGTAAATGTCAAATATGCACATGAAAATTATGGTTGGTAACGAACTGGCTCTATTGTGCAGTAAGCATTATACTTGAAATTGCTGCAATAATGAGAAATAGTACTGCCCATTCGGTAGTACCTGTATGGATTTCAGGTAAACCAGCTGACTACTCAAACACTCAAAATCTCTAGGTATGAGAGCTTTTTACTTTCTTCTTACTGTTTTTTTGTTTTTGTTTTTGTTTTTGTTTTTGTTTTTGTTTGACACAGGGTCTCACTATGTTGTTCAGGCTGGCCTTGAACTTGCTGTGTAGCCCAGGCCAGCCACAAACTCATGGCCACCCTCCTGCCTCAGCCTCCTGAGTGCTCGGATCACAGGCACATGTCACCACACCCATCTGAACTTTTACTTTTTATGCATCTTAGAGTTCATCTTTTTATTCTACATTCCATCATGCTCATATTCAGTATAATATGTTTTTACCATTGCCCATAAGCTTTCCTATTTCATGAGAAAGTTCAAATACTTAAATTATGCCTGACAATAATATTACTGAAATATATATTAATCAAAATTATATCAATTACAAGGGGGAAAGCTATTGGGTACTCATATCTGTCTACTTATCCAGGACATTAGAAAAGCAAGATAAAACAGCCAAAATCCAACACAGGCACAGTATCAGAGACTAATCTTATTTGAAAGGCAAAAACACTTTCCTGGGATGTTTTTATTCAGTGATGATTAATTTCATGTTAACTTGACTGGGTTTCCAGACATTTGACCAAATGACATTCCGTGAGTTTTCGTTAAAGTATCCTTGGATTAGACTAACATTTAAATTGGTGGACTGAGCAAGTGCAGCAGATTACCCTCCACACATGGTTGGGCTTCATCCAGTCATGGAAGTGTGGAATAGAAGAAAAGCTTGACTCTGCCCTCAAGGAAGGATAAACTCTGCTGCCTAATGACCTGTGACTTAAGACATCTGTCCTTCCTCACTCAACACAGCCTGCTGGTCTCCAGGTCGGAACTGGGCGCTGGCTTTGCAGATCTAGGAGTTGCCAGGCTCCAAAATCATGCAAGCCAATGCCTCATAATAAGTCCCTTTATCATAGACATAAATCTCTGGATAATCAACCCTAATGCAATATGGAATATTCAAGTGGTGAGTTACTTTAAAGTCTCAATCTACAGTTCTCACCAAGGACATATTCATCTGTCATATGAACAATGCTTGAAGGAAAGCACTTAAAAATTTAAACTGTAACATAAACACCATCTTTATTAATAAAGTGCTCATTTCAGTGAAAGATATGTAATCATTTTTGATCTGTAGTTTTCAAACTATGGGTTGTTACCTCTTGGGTGACACCAAATTCTTCAAAGGAAAATTAGAATGAGTAGATTTGGATTGAATAGAAAATATCAGAGGGCATCTATATTAGTAAAGGTAAACATTATTTTGAGAAACTTTTGTCTCTAGGGCAATACTAGACTGCCTAAGTTTGAATCCCAGTGATGGTACTTACTAGGGTAAATTTGGGAAAGTTAGTTAACCTCTCAGAGCTTAAAATTCTTCATCTTCAGAATGAAAATAATTCCTATTTTCATAGGATTATTGTGTTGGATGAATCAACACAAAGTGTGTAGAGCCATAAGCACTGTTTGAATGTTGGTTATTATTATCATTAATATTGTCATGCATGCCTATGCTAAGTTTTGATAAAAGCACATGTTACTATATAGATCATGATCAAAATATTTGAAAGCTATTGGTTTAGAGACTTTTTTAACAAAGCGCATTACATTTGGAAACTATTTTTTAAACACCTAAAGGTTTTTATTCATAGTATTGCCTATTTCGCATTTAGTATTAAATTCAATTAGGTTTATTTTAATTATTAACTTTAATTACAGAAAACAACCTCTGTGAACACAAATATCATTATTGAGATCAATAGTTCTTTATGGGTTGCTTTTATTAATAAGTTGTTGATGTTGGGAGCTAGCCCACTTTCCCAAAATAGCCTCTGATAATCCTATTGTGGTGGGAGGAATTAAGCACATCGCATGTATGATCATTTTTCTTTCCCTTTGGATGAACACAGAATAAATAATACCAGGAGACTGAACATCCGTCCCAAATGATAATATACACAGTAGCTAAGAAAAGATTAAGCTTTTCTATAAGGAACATATATGTGCTTTATTTTTTTGCTATGTTAATGCTTCTACTAAGGAATATTAATCGAGTAGAATAATATTCCCCTAAAGAATATTTTTAAAATCTTACCCCTATCTTTTTCTAAAAGAAGCAAAATTTGTGATTGGGTATTATTAGTACTCATAGTTTCAGCTCAGGGAAAGTTAAGAAAAAGGATAGATGCTGGCCTTGTCTCATATCTCCTCTTCCCCTCTTTTAGGCAGTTAGTTACTGGACCATTCATCATTGCCCATTCCTCCCTCTTGGAAAACTTCAAACTTCTTTTATATTTTAAAATTGAACAGAAATCTTGTCAAGTTTGAGGCAGAAAAGAAACCAGTGGAAATAATATTTTATTATTATTTAGCATCATCTAGAGTACACTTCAAAAGGCACTGCAGAGAATCTTGACAGACGTGTTGAAATGTCTACTTGTTATCTATCTATAAGAGCCAAGAAAGGCCTAGCAGAGGGTGTGGGGTGGCACCTTTGATCTCAGCGACACCATAACATCATCTTTATTTTCAATTATGAGCTCCTTAATCTAGACCTCAGACTCCTCAGATATCAATAGGACTGGAAATTCATTCCCAGAACAGCTGCCCACTCTCAGGATTTGCCTTGACAATACTACAAACTACCTGTATCCACCATGCCTCTATTTCTTAGGACTTCTACGTGAGCCAAAGAGGTCATTCATTACTTCTCCGCTCATCTTTGTAGCACCAGCCTCCCATTCACCTGGTTGTATTCCTACCTCCCTTCCGCTCTCCAGCTCTTTCACTGTGTCCTCTAGGATTACTCTCATTAACCAGCCTCAATATAAATCCTTGACCACCCCACTATTAATAACCCTTGCTTCCTTCCTCCTTCAGCTTTCTCAGAATCAGAGCCCACATTTCTCATCATTCAATTTCCTCCCATCTGAAATCTACCATTCAGACATCTCAGTCTGAATATAACATTCGATCTCCTCCAGCTTGTATGTTCTGTCACTATTGATGGGGTAATTCCCTGGCTTCATTAAAATTATCAGTTTATTGTTCCTTTTTATGTTTTTGCATTGATTAGCATTTTTCTGATTTTATCTTCCTTTTTACAACCTATATTATACATTCTACCCTTTCAATGACAATCTTACTGGTACCCTAACTTTCCTTCGTTTCTTGTGTTTTTCTTGTAAAACATGTAACTGATGATTTCAATGCTCCGTATTCTTCCTGTACACACCTTGCTAAAGAAAATCTTACAGTTAGCCAAACTGGCACCACATAAAATCATGGTCACTCATGTTAACTGTGTCATTGTTATGGCTGAGATATAAAATGTCCCCCCAAAACTTCACATTCAGAGGTGGGTCACGAGGGGCAGGTCACAGGAGGCGTGACTTGAAAGGGTACATTCTCATCCTTGGCTCTTCTCTTGTCTCTCTGCTTCCTGACCCCCACCCCCTGAACAGCTTTCCTCTACCATGCTGTTCTGCCTTGGATCCAGCCAATTATTGACTGAAACCCCGAGCCAAAAAAAACTTTTCCTGCTTTAAACTGTAGGTGTTGGGTATTTTGTCTGAGTGAAAGGAAAGTGTCTAACCCAGTCATCAAAAGTCCTTGACATGCGTCTTAATTCAGATTTGGTTTTGTTTTTCACAGTTCTTTCCCCACTATCTGCAATAACTGGAATTTCACTACCAAATATTCTACACATTCCGTACATTCCATAATTGTCTCCTTCATAGTATCTCTCAACAAATGGAAATAGAGCATCAGAAGGCAACCTGCAGAATATGGAACGATTAATTCCTCCTTTATTTCAATTGAGGAGGTAATCCTCATTTTAACAAAGGCCGATCCACACACCATGCTTTAGTCAATATCCTCTTGTATTCCTTTGTTCATGTCATTTAAATAATTGTATAAAGACACTATCCTACCCTATAATCAATAGTTTATTGAATGTTCATGTAATTTCTCTGTGAGTAGGTACTATTGATATTCCCATTTCACAGACGTGTAGACTGAAGTGCATGTAACTTTAGCATGTTGTGTGTCCACAGACAGAGCTGTTTTGTTGCAGAGCTGTGTTATGTTGATTCCAATGTTCTGCCCCTGTGCTTTAATCTCTTCACCCTGGCTGGTTTGTGTGTTGGTTGTTGTTTTGTTTTTTTTTTTTAACAGTATTACATGTATCCTATCTCCCCAATCTGAAAATTAGATTCCCACACTGTATATCACCTCTGCTGCAACAGAAAAATGTCACTTCTCCCTCTAGGTCTTCATGCACACTATTCCCATGGCCCGTGATGCTTTGTTTATCAAGGTCACTGGATTAACTCCTACTCACTCTTTTGTCTCATCTTTAGGTCATATCCTCAAGGGAGACTTCGCTGGCCCACAAAATACAGTAGTATCATTTTAATACCTTACAGTACTTGGTACTTCCTCCTATAGCGCTGTTATTTGTTGTTATAGAAATTTATAATAATTTTAATGTCTGTCTTCTAAACTACAAGGTCAGATTCACCAGTGCGTACCTGGAATAGAGCATAGTATTGAAAGACCAAGAAAATGTCTCCATGTAAAAGTCAGAGATGCAATCATTGTCCTCATTAGGGACTGGAAAGTAGCATTTCTGATACTAGAATATGTTCAACTACACTGCACTTTATGTTACTACAACCCTTTAGAAGACAATCTCCTTCAAAGACAGATTTCAGCCATTGGCACCCCTTAGCGATCATACCTGCATCAAGAAAGCAATTTGAGCACCATCGTCATAACTGGCTTCTGAAGAGTAGAGCCGCTGAAGTAAACATTTATATTTCAAAAATGATTCTTGTCGTTGAGCCTCGTTCTCAAGGTTAAAGCAGTGACGACACTTGCGTATGTGGTGTGAGGTAGATGAAACAGCAAATTCTGTAGAAGGCAGGTACAGCTGGCAACTGCCACAGAAGTAAATCTTCTTAAAAAACTTCAGTGGGTCTTGAGGGACCTAAATAATAGAAAGAAAAAAGGGAAGGAACAAAAGAGGGAAGGGAAGGGAAGGGGAGGGGAGAGGAGGGAAGGAATAAAAAGTCAGTCCAAATACTAAACAGAAGTACTGATGACTAAAAATTGTATTGTCCCCATGACTTATAATTTTTGGTGGTAAAACAGTATGTACACTTAAAACAATGAATTCCTCTGGATTAAAGATTGATCAAGACACGCAATCAAAGAACTAGAAGGCAACATTTCTGGTTCTTATTCTGAGTTTTACCTATTTAGCTTATCTTGAACAATTATTTTATCTTACTGCCTCCCAGGAATTAAACTAGACAAACATATCAGTAAACTTCATGAAAACCAGTAAAAATACCTCTCCTTACTACATGGATAGATTATTTATAAAACCATGAAAAGATATTCTCTACCTATTTGAAAGTGAGAAGAAAGAAGATAATTTATTCCTATTGTGAGTATGATGGCAGAGAGCGCTGATTGAACTAAGCTGCACAATTTAATGTGTAAGAATTCTCTAGTGAACACTGAGTGCTTTCTCTGGCTCTCTTCCAGAAAGTAGTTGCAGGGTAAGGGTGTTTCTTCAAATTCTCCTACTAGGTAAACTCAAAATATACGAATGAGCCACACCTTTCAAAAGTCAGTGACAGTTTCTTTATTAGAGCATGTAGTTTGAGATATTAAAGAGTATGTCCCCAAAATATAGAAGGATCAAGGGATACTCCATAGATTTGATCTAGATACTAGAGAAAATTAAATCTTTTATTTTAATTGATATTTCACAAATGCATGAGCCAAACATTTTGTGTTGTTGTTGTTGTTGTTGTTTTGTTTTGTTTTGCTATATATGTGGGTACCGGGAGTCGAACTCAGGACCTCACACTTGCCAGGCAGGCACTTATGCCACTGAGCTATATCACCAGCCCAAACATTTTGTTTTTATGTAAACAGAAAAGAAGTCTTAAATTTGATAGAAAACAATACGGGCTATAGTTCGAATTTACTTAATGAATTAAACAGTTATTTAGGATACTCTATTTGATCATTTTATATAAAATTATGTTTTCTTTAAATAATAACATAACTAATTAACTGTCTTTGACAAATAAGAAGTTCCTTTTTTGGCAATTTCCAACTAAAACTTATCTCACCTTGAACCAAAACAGTTTCTTTTGTTTGATAAAAATCTTACTAAAACATTGTAAACTTCCTTTCTTTACAGAGCATACAAAATATAATTTGACCAACTATTAATGAGTCAGAATATTTTTATAATCATATGCTAGAGTATTTTTGTGGCAATGTGATATAGAATTTCTTTGATTATTGCATAGCATATCTGCTCCTCTTTGTTATCAGCTATTATTTCCATTTCCATTGTTCCTGTCTCTAATAGCTCTTACATCTTTACAATTTTTGTTTCAATACTGTTTGAAATGAAAAGTAAAATCCCCAATTTTGCTATTCTGTCGTGTACTCCAGCAGCTTCAAATGTCATCCAAATGATAAGTACTCCCAAGTCTATTTCTATCCCAGACCTTTCTACAGCAACAGAATGAAAAAAAAAAAAAATTATTTCCTACTACACTGGAAGACTCCATTTTTTCGTCCATGACATGTTCTCTGGAGAATTTACAGGGCATAAAAACCATCCTCTGTGATTCTATAGCACTTTGTTATATGAGTCTGCCTGCTGCTCCAGAATGATATTCTCAGATCCCGTGGATCATCTCTGTGTTCTTTGTGCCTCATTTATTACTAGGCACACAGACAATGCCAAAAAATGTTTGTAGTTGAATGAAATTAAATAAAAGTAATGCATGACTACTGTCATGGAATAAAATACATGGACTTCAGTCCGAGAGTTAAGAAGATATTCCAGGTGTTCGGAGATGATTTAGCTTGTTTCTAGGCTCCTAAAGGCAATCACAGCTCCCATTACTATGTGCACAGGTATCAAGTAAAGTAGGAAAAATAACACACCAAGTTATTAATGTTTAAGAGACACATAGACAGAAAATTAAAATAAGGAAGAGTAGATGAGGAAGAAAATAGTATCATATGATGTAATATGAGAAAGAAAAGTATAATCTTTTCCATTAACGCAGGAAAAAATTAACCAAACTCAACATCCATCCATTGTTAAAAATCAAAAACAGAAACAAAACCACTAATTCCTAATCAACAAATTAGGAATTGAAGATATCTTCTTTTGCCAGATAAAATACATCCACAAAAATCTAAAGCTGATGTTGCATTCAGTGGTGAAAATGTTGTATTTTCCCATCTAAAACCGCAAACAGGGAAATATTGCATTGGAAGTTATAGCCAGTGTTATAAGGAAAAAATATATCAAAACAAATGAGAAAGGAGGAGATAAAAGTTTCTTTGCAGATGACTCAATATCTTTACAGTTATTGCCTGTCTTCTCACTTGTATTGTTTCCAGTGATAAATCTGCTGTCATCCTTATCTTTGTCCCCCTATATGTGTTTTCTGTCCCTGCTCACTTTTAAAATTTTCTTGTACCATTGGTTTTGAATAATTTGATTATGATGTGACTTGGTGTAATATATTTTATGTTTCTTCTCATTGGTGGTTCAACGAGGTTCTTTGATCTGTTGACTCATTTTTTCCATCAAATTTAGTATAATGTTGGCCATTATTTCATCAAAATATTTTCTGTATCCTCTCCCTCTTATCTCATTATAAGACTGATCATACATATATTAGGAAGCTTGAACTTATCCCAAAGCTTAGTGATGCTCCTTTTTTTATTCTTCTTTCTCCATGTTCTTCATTTTGAATACTTCCTGTTGCTACCATCTAGTTTAGTAATCTTTTCTTCTACAACATCTAATCTGCTATTAATTTAATCCAGGGCTGTTGAGATAGCTCAGCAGCATAAGCGCCTGCCTGGCAAGAGCGAGGTCCTGAGTTCGACTCCCAGTACGCACATAAAGGAAAAAAAGGGCCGGTGATATCACTCAGTGGCACAAGCACCTGCTTGCAAGCACGAGGTCCTGAGTTCGACTCCCGGTACCCACATAAAATAATAATAATAATAATTTAATCCAAAGTGTTTTTCATCTCATATGTTACAGTTTTCTTCTATAGTTTTAACAATATGTTCTATGCTTTAACTTTTGAACATAACACCACTAGTTTCAATAACTGATAAACGTCCTTGGTTTGCTAATTCTAACATCTGTGCCAGTTTGGGGCCACTTCTGAGTAATCATTTAGGTACTTACTTTGGATCACATTTTACTTACTTGTCTAACAATTTTTTGTTGGCTGCTATTATTGTAATTCTTACTTTGCTGAATTGTGGATATTTTATTCCTATAAATAGTCATAAACATTTTACTGAGACACAGTTAAGTTACTTGTAAACAGTTTTATCTTTTTGGATTTTGCTTTAAAGTTTTTTAAAGAAAGAACAAAGCAGTTCTCAGGTTAGGGATAATTATCCCCTAATACTGAGTCAACCCCTTTCTGATGCCTACATCACACTGAACTGTGAGGTTTTTCCAGTCTGTCTGGGGAACTGGTACTGTAAAATCTTCTCTGTGTGATGCTTAAAATTGTTACCTTATGATATTCCTTTCCTGATCTTGAATGGTTTCCTCATACTCATGCGCTGATCAGAACTCAGCTGAATACCTGAAAGGGGTACTGCAGTTCTCCAAGTGCCTTTCTCTGTGCAATTTTCTCATTTCTACCTTTATGTTCTGAAAATTTTAGCTGTGTTAGTCTCAAAGACCTACATGAGGCTGGATTTTTCTCTTCAACTCTAGGAATTCCCTGGCTTGGCCTGTTTTCTTTCCTTGTAATACAGTGTGACGAGTCTTTCAAGGTATTGAGAGGAGACAATTATAGGCTTGCTTCATTGTTTCCTGTCTTTCAGGGATTACTGTCTTCTGTGGCCAGAAGTCCACTGTCTTGCAAACCATTGTTTGTCCTTCAGGTAGGTGGCTAACTCCAAGTTAAGAATTCTTGGTCAGAGTGGAAGAAAGTAGCCAATTATATTTGACAAAGGTGCCAAGACAATTCAGTGAAGAATTATCTTTGCATAAAATTATACAGGCATACTTTTAAAAAGAAAAACAGGAAAATATCTTTTGCTAATCTTTTGTAAATTATAAAAATAACTAAAAATGGACTGTAGGTCTAATTATAAAATATAAAATGACAAATTTCTGGGATGAAATATAGGAGAAAATTCTTGTGCCTGAGGCTAGGCAGATTTCTTAGATACAGAATCAAAACTATGATCTTTTTAGAAAATAAATTGGGCTGCTTCAAAATCAAAAACTTCTACCCTGTTAAAAATACTATTAATAGAATGAAGACAAGCCACCAATTGAAAGAAAATATTTTCCCATCACATTTCTGATAAAGAACTTACATGCAGGAGGGGACTGGGGAAAAGTAAGAATCAAGATATATCATGTAAGGTACAAATATCCTATGATGAATGTTATCATTATGTATATCTAAAATGTACCAATAAATTCAATAAAATTTTAAAAAGAACTCACATGCAGAATATTAAGATTCTCAAAATTTTATAAGGAGAAAATAAGCTAACCAACAAAAGTGGATGTTAGAAAAAGGTATGTGAAAAACTTCACCAAAAATATATATGGCAAAAATGTGCATGAAGAGATGCTCAATATTATTAATTATGGACATACAAATTAAAATATAACAGGGCACCACTACACACGTGTAAGAATTTCCAAAATTAAAAACTGATAATGTCAAGTACTTACAAGGATACAAAATAGGTGGGACTCTCTTATTTTGCAGATGACAATGCAATCTGGTACTGCTAGTTTGAAAAATCAGTTTAGCAGTCTCTTACAAAGGTAAATATACATTTATTATTGAGTCAGCTATCCAGTTTCTTAGGTATTTAATCCCAATCAATTCACCCAAAACTCATAACAAATGTATATAATAACTTTATTCATAAAAGCCCCAAACTCTAAACAGCTCAAACTTCCTACAACTGTGAAAGGATAAAAATAAATTTCTTGCAGAGTCCAGATAATAAAAAGGTTGCTCAGCTATAACAAACTACTGACACACTAAGAAATAAGGGTGAATCTTAAATGCAACCTACTAAATGAAAGAAGTCATTCCCAAAGCCTAAAATATATTTTTCTATTTATATCACATAATATTAGTAATTCTCCAATCTCTAGGACAAAATACCTGGCACCTTCATCTTAAAAGAAGAGGTTTATTTTGGCTCATGGTTTCAGAAGCTTCAGTTCATGGTTAGCTGGTTTAAGGCAGAAGTGGCATGATAGAAAGGCATGGTGGAGGAAAGCTACTCAACCCATGACAACCGGAAGCAGAGAGAGAGGAAGAGGAGCCAGGGACAAGAGAACACCCTTCTAGGCCACATACCCAGTGACCTACGTTTTTTGGCCAGGCCCCAACTCCTCCTGGCACATTTAGCTATGAACTCATCAATAGACTAATCTACTGGTGAACGTAGCTCCCTCTTTATCCTGTCACCTTCCAAAAGCCCCAGCTCTGAACACATGAGACTTTGGGGGACATTTTAGATCTAAACCATAACAGATATTTTTGAAGAGATAAAACTATAGAAGTAAAATGCAAATCAATATTTGTGAAAAGTAGAGGGTTCAGGGAAAGGACTGACTACAAAGTGGAAGTATAAGGGAATTCTAGGAGGTCACTGGACTATTTTTGTCTTGATTGTGCTGTTGTTATTTGTCAAAACTCACCAAAAAGAGTGGATTTTAGCAAAGACAAATTTACAAAGTGATTAGGATGCTGTAACATTATGTAAAAGTGTAGCATATGAAATTCACTCTATTACACTGCTGCAAATGTAGATAAACTGAATACATCTATAGAGAAGGGCTAGAAGTTAGCTTGGACAAATGAAGCACTGGCCGAATTAAAATACAACGGGCAACTTTCCACTTGAGCTTTTGTTGTTTACAATTCAGTATGCTTTTGACAATACAATGAAGTTTTCAAAATCAATTAAAAAATATTAAACATTTTTTTATTTTTTTAAAGATTAGTGGATTTTGTTTTGTGAAAAAGCCAAGGATTTTTAGTCAGCTTCTTCAATTATAACTCTATAAAAATAACTATTGAAATAAAGAAAAACACTTGTAATTCTTTAGAAATCTTCTCCCCCTTTCAGATTTACTAAAAGTATTTTTATAAGTTTTGCACAGCAAGAAAGCACTGAGGCAATTCTCTTGGCTTTCGAGAGCAAAATCCTCCAGAAGCCTAAGTAAGTTGGAGAAGGTAGTTTAATTCAAATACAAATTACATTTTGGAGTTCTCTCAGAATATCTACATGGATCTGTTCACTAATAATTATGACCGTAAGTAGTATAAGGAAGAGACATAAAGACAATGTACAATCTCAGAAGTGAAAATTTTAACTTTCTTGGAGGACTAATAATGGTGGACATGAGAGTTGAGTATTTAAAATTTTAAGTAGGAGTTTTCTGGGTGAGATAGAGGATGGTATTTCAGGTGGAAACAGTAGTATACACAAAAGCATGGAAGTGTGAGAGATCACAGCGCATCCCCGTAATGCAGTATTAACTGGGAAGCAGGTTCAGTTATTAGGAAAGAATGCAAGCATAGAAACAGACATAGAAGTTAAATGAGTACTTAATCAACATAACAATTATTCAAAGGAGATTTTACAAATAAGACAGTTTTCCACATAGATTCCAAGTAAAGTGTTAAAGCAAAACTTGAAGATCTTTCAGTTTAGTATATCACAGATTAGGATTCTGGAAAAAAAAAGAATACAGGAGAAAAAGTAGTGTACCTTAAGGTATCTTGCAGCTTCAGGATTAAACAGAGGTGTTTTGATATAATGAAGAAAGAGTGTTACAATTCTTTTTCTGAGTCCTTCGAGGTTCTCAGGTTTGACTCCTCTCATCATGAGGTCAACTTCTCTGTCAATCAATTCTAGAATTTCCTGTGTCAGTTTACATTCATGCTCCTATACAAAGCACAAAAGTATTTAGAGTAAAAATGTAAAAATCATTAAGTTCATTTTTGAAATTATCACCCAAACGGACCAGAACATACATTCCAAGAGAAATGAAACAGTGCTATTAGGGATATAAATTGGTAGAAATAATTTGGAGACAATAGCATTATCTAATAATAGTTAATATGCGTAAACTGAGGCACAGAATTCCCACTTACATGTGCTTCAGAGAAGCGTGCAGGTAGAGCTATTTTCACAGTAGCCAAACATTAGAAACAACCAAATACTGTATCCATTAAAAACTGATCATATAAATAAATTAAAGGTTATTCATTCAGTATAATATTATGTAAGGTATAAAAATGAATGAACTAGCCAGGTGTGGTGGGGTACATCAGTAATTTCAGCACTCTGAGAGGCTGAGGCAGGAAGATTACAAGTTTGAACCCAGCCTGGGCAATTTATAGTGAGATGATGTTTTCACAACAAAAATCAGCCACATGTTTTGGCACACACCTGTAATCTCAGCGCTTGGGAGGCTGAAGCAGGAAGACCACTGCAAGTTTGAAGCCAGCCTAAGCTACATAGTGAGCCCCTGTCTCAAAAAATAAAAAATTAAAAAGGGCTGATAATGTACCTTGGTGCAGAGTTTCTGGGTTCAATCCCCAGTTGCACATAAAAAGTACTACAGTTACATACGAATAACATGTTTAAATATTACATGGTTTTTTTTATTTTAAAGAGAAAAAACAATAAAAACAATGATACAGAATTCAAAATAAGATAATAGGGAATGAACAATGGTTAATATATTGTGTATTGTTATCTTCAAAGCAGTTGCTCAGATTACAAGATATAGCCCTGAAAATTGATCAAACAATATAAGCACAAACCATTCTTTTCAATGAACTAATAGAAATTAGTAGTACAATTATCTTAGCTATCATATATATATATTTTTTTCTTTTCCCTTCCTTCTTTTCTCCTTTCCCCCATCCCAGTTTTTCTTTCCTTTTGAGCAGTTTCTTTCCCTTTCACAATATCTATTGTACATTTTGGATCTTATTTACTCTTCCAGTTTCTTACACTAGGGAGACAATACGATGTTTACACATGTGAGTCTGATTTATTTCACTTCTGAGTATGGTCTTAAATTTCATCCATTTACCTATAAAAGCCTCAAGTTTATCCTTCTTTATAGATGAGTAGTACTCCATGGAATAAAAATACCACATCTTTTTTATCCATTCCTGTGTTGATGGGCATTTGTGTTGTTTCCAAGATTTAGCAATTACAAAATTTGCTGCTATAAACATGGGTGCACATATATTACTGTCCTGTGATGTTTTTAATTCTTCTGGGAAAATACCCAGAAGGGGAATAGCTGGGTTGAATGGGACCTCCAATCCTAGTTTTCTGAGGAATCTCCACACTGATTTCCACAGTGGTTGTACCAGTCTACAATCCCACCAACAGTGGAGAAGGGTTCCTTTTTCCCCACAGCCCAACCAGCATTTCTTATTGGTTGATTTCTTTTTTTTTTTTTGTGGGTACCGGGGGGGTCGACCTCAGGACCTCGCGCACCAGCAGGCGCCCGTGCTGCTGAGCGATATTACCGGCCCCTTTTTCGTATGTGGGTTCCGGGAGTTGAACTCGGGCCCTCGCACTTGCCAGGCAGGCGCTTAAGCCGCTGAGCCATCTCACCGGCCCCTTTGTTGATTTCTTGATGATAACCATTCTTTCTGGAGTGAGATGGAATCTCAGTGTTGTTTTAATTTGCATTTCTTTAATGACCAGTGATGTTGAACATTTTTTCATATATTTATTTGCCATTTGTATTTCTTCATCTGAGAAGTGTGTATTCATCTCAGATGCCCATTTTTGGATTGAGTCTTTGAATTAGGGGGCCTGATTTTTTTCAATTCTTTATATGTTCTAGATAGACGTCCTTTGTCTGAGGGATAGTTGGCTAAAAATTTTTTCCCCACTCTGTGGGTTTTCTTTTCACTCTGTTGGTGATTTCTTTTGATGTGCAAAATCTTTTTCATAAGATGAGATCCCAACCATTGATTCTTTGAAGTACTTCCTGTGCAGTTTGGGTTTTGTTCATGAACTCTCTACCTACACCCATGTCTTCAAGATTTCTACCTATTCTCTCTTCCAGTAGATTTAGTGTTTCTGTTTTAATATTTAGATCTTTGATCCATTTTGACTTTAGTTTAGTGCATGGTGATGGACATGGGTCTAGTTTTAGTCTTCAGCATGTGGAAAGCCACTTTTTCCAGCACCATTTTGTAAAGAGGCTATCCTTCTTCCAGTGAACATGTTTGGCCCCTTTGTCAAAGAAAAGGTGGCTGAGTGTGTTTGGAGTTGTGTCTGCATCTGCTAATCTGTTCCACTGATCCTCAGGTTTGTTTTTTTGCCAGTACCATGCTGATTTTATCACAGTAGCTTTGTAGTATTGACATGGCTAAAGTGACTCCATTTTCTTTTTAGACTCCATTTTGTCTTCACTTAACCCTTAGATGAACTCACTCCCCAACCCTGTTAGATATTAAGGCACTAACCAGTAGATAAACTCATTCCTCAGGCCCCCTCCCAGTTAGCCATAAAACCCATAAAAGGAGAAACAAACAGTTACAACAATGACCACTGACCGCATCCTGGGTGACAAACAGACCAGATTTTTGGAGAGGGTCTTGTGATAAATCTAGTGATATTCCTGGGAAATTCCAGAAAGATGATGTGGTGTGATGTGGTGTAATGTGGTTGCTATGGTTATGGGAGAAACTTGTGGGGAAACTTGTAACACATAAAAACCCCTCAGAACAAAGACTTGTCATCAGAGCCTCAGTTTCTTACTGACCACTGTCCGCTGGCCGAATAAAGCTAGCTTGCCTGTACCCATACTTGTCCCCTGTGAATGGCTCTCGTGATTTTGCCATAACAGTATAATTTCAAGCCACGAATTGTGATGCCTCCTGTCTTGCCTTTGTTGCCCAGGATTGCCTTTACTATTTGAGGTCTCTTCTGTCTCCAAATGAATTTTAGGAATGTTCTCTCTAGATCTGTGAGGTATGCTAATGGTATTTTGATTGGGATTGCATTAAATCTGTGTAAGAGTTTTGGGAGTATGGCCATTTTTGCAATGTTGGTTCTTCCCATCCATGAGCAAGGGATATCTTTTCATTTTCTGATATCCTCTTCTATCTCTTTTTTCAGAGTGCTGTAATTTTCAATGTATAGATCTTTTATTTCCTTTGTTAGGTTGATTCCTAAGTATTTCATTTTTTTTAATGCTATTGTGAAGGGTGTGGTTTCCCTAATTTCTCTCTCAGTGAGTTTGTTGTTTGATACACAGTAATTAAAAAAAAATAAAAATAAGGCATAAAATAATACAGTACTACAATTTCATTAAATACAATTCAAAAGTAAATAACACTAAACCATATTTAGAGATTTACACAGAGAAAATAAAACTAAAGAGGAAAATTAAGGAAATGACTCCTATGAAAGTTAGCAGGGTTGTTAGCTCTCAAAGTTGAGGGAAAATCTTTGCCTAGATGAGAAAGAGGCACTCATGAAATGTTCTCAATGCCCTGTTTAGTATTTGCTGAACTATATGTTTTATACATGTTTATTGTAGTTTCTAATAATTTTTAATAAAGTAATAAAAATGAGCATGGTTGAATGAGAAAGCATCCGGTAGGAGTTAAGGCATTAAATTTGTCTTAGTTACTTTTTTTTCATTGCTGGGACAAAATACCTGACAGTCAAAGTTAAAGGAGGAAAGGTTTATTTAGCTCACAGTTGGTGGAGGTTTCAGTCCATACTCAGCTGGCTCCAAGGCAGAATGGCACATGGCAGAGGGCTACAGTTCATGGCAGCAGAAGGCAGCAAAAGCAAGCAAGAGCAAAAGAGAGGAGCACGAGAGAGCAAGCCTCTTTCCCTCCCTTCTATTATATGCAGGCTACCCACCCTAGGGCAGGTGTAGCACTCACACCCATAATCCCAGCATTGGACCATGAATCAGTCATAAAGTCTAGAATCCCACCTCCATGACTGCATGAGGCTTTGGGGGGACATCTAGACACAAACCATAACAAAGTTAGTACAGGTATTTATTAGTAGTAGCTCAGAGGCATAAGCACCTGCCTGGCAAGCACGAGGTCCTGAGTTCGACTCCCAGTACCCACATACAAAAAAAGGGCTGGTGATATCGCTCAGCAGCATGGGTGCCTGCTGGTGCGCAAGGTCCTGAGTTCGACCCTTGGTACCCACCAAAAAAGAAAAAAAAAGTAGTAAAACACAAGCCCCTCTGACTTCCCGAAGAAGTAGGTGGTGCACGGTTTGAATGAAGGAGTCAGATGGTAGTCAGTGACTATAGAATAAGGCTCTTCCATACTTTCTAGTACCTACTTGGTAAAGTTAACACAAGTCTGCCTCAGTGGTCCCTTGCCTTGGAGGAATTTTAGAAGGATATGGAGATTTTAATATTTCAAGCTTGAAGATCTGATTTAACAGCTCCAAAATGAGGCCTTGACAGCAATCTCATTTATTCTCACATCATTCACAATCTCTCTTTGTTCTCTAAGTGTTGTCTAATGTGTACCCAGGTTAAACATGCACTAGTCTAATTGTCATCAGAATAATATCTATTATTTACTGAGAGCATCCTACTTATGAGGCACAGTGACTAATTTTATACATAATGAAGCTGATTTACAGAAATATTAAATAATTTATTTAAGGTTGTATAGTCATAAATGCATAGAGTAGGACTTTGAGTCATGCTTAACTATCTTAATCCTCTATCAAAATTATTATATAAATGCATGTATGAATATTTCAGTTAAATTATTTATGTGCATGGATTATCTTTTGAGTTTATCCTCCTTTTTTAATTATCTAGCTATTTATCCAATATATGTTTGCACTCTCTTTTTGACCAAACTGGGCTTTTTATTGCCCTCTACAAACAATATGTTTATTTCCTAGCTTTTCCTCTCTAATAGCTTCATCTCTCAAGGCTGGTCACGACAAAACATTTTTGAAAAGGTAGTCCAGAACAAAAGCCGCCAGTGCCTCTGCTCTCAAGACAAGCAGAAAGGCAAAATACCTACGGAAACTTGTCTCCCAGTAAGACTATTTACCCAACTATTTAATTTGTTTTAAGAGATTTGCAGCTGGGTGTGGGCGGCGCACATCTGTAATCCCAGTACTTGGGAGGCTGAGGCAAAAGGATTACTCGAGTTCAAAGCCAGCCTTGGCTACACAGTAAATTCAAGGCCAGCCTGAACTACATAGCAAGATGTTGTCTCAAAAAAAAAAAAAAAAAATTGCATGTTTTAGTCTTGTTTTTCTCAATAGGATGAGAGCTCTTTGTAGTTAAGGGGCAAAGAATACATATGGGGTATCCAAGAGCTATGCTTGTGTAATTCTCAGGCTTGTAATCATGCAGTTTACTTAGGTGAACCTAAATATGGCTTTTTTTTCCCCCAGTTATTTTAATGAACCACTGATTATCATTAGGATGTCTGTACCTATATATGCTCTGGCAATTCGGGTCATACTGATGATCAAAGCTGACTGACCACGCAGTTATCTAATCCATTGCTTATGTAAAAACTTTAGTTACTACAAGTGATCCTTTAAAAACAATTGATATATCTATGAAAAACTGAAGAGAGTGGCTGTCAAGTGTCATATTATCTTCAAAAACTCAAAAGCACAACTCAGAAACCAAGTATCTTTAGCTGAATTGTTCATTTAATTAATTTATATTGACAATATCTGCCTGATATTACCTTCAGTTTGAGCTATAAAAAGCAAGGGGATTGTTATGGTTTATATCTGGGTGGCTCCTAAGGCCTCAAACGCTCCTGGGTGGGGCTTTGGGGAGGTGACTGGATCATGGGTGTGTGATACCCATCACTGGATCAGTGCACTGATGAGTTTAAAGCTGGGTGTGATGCTGGGACATGAAGCCTGGTGGGAAGAAGTGGGTCACCATGGGCGCACCTGGATATATCCCTCCTTCTCCCTTGATTGCTGCTGCTTCCTGCCAGCCTTGCCATGAGCACTTACTCTTCTGCCATGCTGCCCTGCCTGGAGCCAGCCGACTATGGACTCAAACTTTTACAAACTGTAAGCCAAAATAAACCTCTCCTCCTTTAACTTGTGGGTGATGGGCATTTTGCCCCAGCAATGAGAAAGTAACTAAGACAGGCACCATTGGTTCGAATGATGCTGGAGTTTTCCCCTTTAAGAATATTAAAAAAAATACACATGGCAGCAAATGCTGAGGCATGCTTCCCAGATCACCCCCACACCTCGAACGGAGCCGTCTCCCTGTTGCATGGTGTGGCACCTGACAACTCCACTGAACCTCTCTCTGGGGTTGCACACCACTGAAGAGAGCCATCTTGGTGAAGAAAATTGCCTCGTCAAAGGTCATGCTTTTTCATCTGAGCATCCTGAATCAAATGACTAATCAATGTGGAGGAATAAAGGTGCAGGACTCTATGAGAGTTAGGAGTTGGTGGGAACAGAAAATAAATGGAGCGCTGGCCCAGGTCCTGCTCATAATTTATGCACTGGATCCACAGAGATATTGAGTGCTCATTTCTGTGCTCCTTGGATAAGTAATTGGAACAGAATACTTGGTAGCTGGCACAGACTCTGCACACTTGATTTCTTGACCTGTGGGTTAAAAGCTAACATTGATGAAAAAGACTATGTGGAAGTAGCTGCCCAGCCCTAAGGACAAAGGAGATGGAAGCAGAAATTGCCCAACCTGCTACTTGGAGAATTTTTGTTACCTTCCCTAAAACTCTGGGAACATCAAGTTCAGGGGTTCTAATTTCTGGAGAGAAAAAGCTTCTAATGGAGGACACAGCAAGAGTCCTTTTACATCTCGGTTCTCTGGGCCAAGAGACCTGGAGTGAATTGACCCTGATCTTCCAACAGCTAGGGCTGTTATTAACCCGTGGGGCCGGGAAGAATGTGTCGGCACTCAGGTACTGGCATTTCTTGATACACCCTTACCTGATTTTTACAACAAATGGAAGTTCAGTAGCCCCAGCCTGAGAAGAGCAGTGACCTATAGTCTACAGCACTAAAGGTACAGGTCATTGTCATCCAGATCAGTAAAGGTACTAGTTAAGGGTGAAGGAAATCAAAAATGGATGGCAGAGGAAACAGGAGTATTTTCTGTGCCCTTAAAGTCAATGACTGCAGTAGGAGCTGTAGTTTTTGTCATTAACCTCGCTCCCAAAATTTTCTCCAGGAAAAAGAGCCTATCCAAATCAGGGAAACTGCTCCCAAAACTTGTGGATCCCATGAAGCAGGTGGACCCAAGAAGCAGTACGTGTGGTGCACGCCGTATCCAAACTAGAAGCTCCCATTCTCCCGACAACTGTCAATGAGTTCCTTTCTGAGAACCTCTGAGGAAGAGAGATGCTTTATCCAAAGTTACACTTCTTTTCCAAGTTCAACTCACATCCAGTAAAAGCTCCACGTGGGAGTAAAACATCTTCTCCATCCCTTGCCTCAACTCAGGACGACTCTCAAGGGCCCCCTGCCCAGCTTCAGAGTTTCTGTGCGACTGGCTAAAGTCATTGCTGACACTCCACTGTAACTGAATTTCTCCATCTGCTTATTGTACTGCCTCACAGGAGTTAATCTGAGAGCACTCTCCAGTGAAATTCCTGAACAGAAACCCCCATTTCAGAGTCCTAAGGAAACTTGACCTGTGTCTGATATCCACTAATTATTCAAAGCAGGATTAAAAACACAGAAAATCCAAAATGGATGAGAAAAACAAATACAAAATGTTTAACTGTTTTAAAACTGCTAAAAATAGTTCTTCACTGAAAAACATCCAAAATGTACATAATGTAGATAATTATTGCTGTTTTATTGAAATAACTATTAATGTCATGCTGTATATCTGCATATATTTGCATACATTGCATAAAGCTATATCTACAAATTTAAATATTCATTATGCTGTGTTTACATTTTATCTTTCATAACATTATTTTGAATGTTTTCAGGTAAATATGAATTCATAGACCTAATTTTTCCCAAACAAAACAATATAGTTGTCTATATTAAAAATGCATATATAATCACATTAATAATCTTTATAATTACATAATGCAAAAATGTTTTGCTTGTTTCAAACAAAGCAAACAAAAATGTTTTGCTTGATCAACTAATTTTTTACTGATAGTGAACTCTACTCCAACTCTAAGAGAAGCTTAACATACCTTCACAGTGTGCTTAAGTGTTAAGAGTATATCCAATCGCTCATCTTGAGAGATATTTTGCAGCTTGATGCATTTGTAGATGTTTTGCAACTCTCTGGCTCTGATTGTGAACTGAGTATCCATCTCAATTATTTTACCGTCAGATCTTCTCCACATCTTCGGATTTGAACACTTGAAAATAATATTATGTTTGTAATTATACTTAGCCAAAGGCTTAAAGTAACAATATTATTCATTCCACTAGAAGTTTACCTTAATATCATCTATGACTAAAAGAATCACTAAAACTTAAAATTAATTGAAGAATTTATAGAACAGTAAAAGTAAAACATTTTAGGGAAAAAAGAGAGTTGTTCAGTCTGTGGAAGAGGAAAAACTTCTAAAGTATTCAGAATTTGCAAGTAATTTGTACTAACTGATATGTTGAATGGTTTCATAGGTACATAAATTGCTCATTAGCCCCATGATGTGGTAGGAGTGTATACATTTGGTTCGATTATATTGAGTGTGAACAGTGTGTTTTAATCATGCCTTTTCAATTCAAGATAACTTTTGTGAAGAAGTTACAACAACCCTTGATGTTTAGACCTAAAGATATACTAAAAAGCAATCACATGAGTTATGGTTTATGTCCAGTATAAAAGTAAATCTGTGAAAAGTTCAAAATCCTTCATCAAGCAGATATCCTTCATGAAAAAGCTATACATACAGTCATCCTTCTCTATTTATAGGATCTGAATGCTCAGATTCAACCAACCACCAATCAAAAATACTGTTTTTAAAATTGCATCTGTACCGAACATGTACAGAACTATTTTTCTTGTTGTGATTTGCAAAACAACATAGTATAATAAATATTTTACACAGATATTTTTATTGTATTAGATATTATAAGTACTCTAGAGATGATTTAAAGTATATGGGAAGGTGTACATAGATTATCAGCAAATGCTATGCCATTTTATATAACAGACTTGAGCAACGGAGTTTTGCTATCCCGTGGCTATGGGGCCATCTCCTGTGGCTATGAGGAACTATAGTGTTTGATTATCTTAGCAGTGCCGTGATGTTTACCACTCTAATGATAGCTAACATTCCCACTTTCTATTTCCACATTTGGCTTGATGCCTCCCAGTCTAGACCACCTCCTCAGCTGAGGACCAGTGATGGAGTTCACTTGTCCAGAGCTCACTCATCTAAGGACTCTCAGGCTAAGAAGTCAGAGACCAGCAAATAGGATGACAAATGAGTCCTCTACGGACTAGAGGACACCAGCGTAGTCTTCAGTGACAGTACCTCTGTGGCTGCTACTGTTTCAGTTCCCTCTAGCAGATGCATCCACCTAGAAATGCCACAGTGATAGTGTACTGCTTATTTGCTCTTCTACTTTAGGGTAAAATGCAGTTCAGTTTCCCTGATTATAATCTTTCAGAAACAAGGCTATGTTGACCACAATTGTTAGCTCTTCAAATGCTGGATGCTTTCATAGGTTAATCGGTAATTGTTTTGAGATCCTTGTAACCCAACTTATGCCATACTTGCAACCATTTAAATTTGAGCTGTGAAATAATTTAAAATTTAAATAGAAGCTCTATGTATTGGAATAAATCATTAAGAATGTAGACTACTAAGTGGAGGCATAATATCAAGCTATATTTAGAATGACAGTATTATGAAGAACTTTTTAGTTATAACAATTATCAATTTATCCTGAAGTTTTTACATTTCATATTGGCAAAGTTACATTGCAAACTACAGAGCTACCTCTTACAAACAACTGATACATTTTCAAAATAATGCCATTATATTCAGGTCAAAGTAAAAACGAATGTTGCTTAGACTAGGAACCTTTATTAAGAAAGTTTAGATTCTCACTACTAGTTTTAATTCAGCAAATGAGAAACTGCAGCTCATGATTAATTTATACTGTTAGACCATAAATTTGATAGTAAGGAAGGTATTGTTAATTAGCAGACTGATAGAATTTAAGTAAATTGATTAAAGAATTATAAAATGTAGATAGCTCAATAAGAAAATGTTTTATTTTTTAGTTATTATCACAGAAATAAAATTATTTTAAGTGGATATAGCCTTGTTTTGGGTTATCCTCAGAGTGCTCTGGCATACCATGTTTGTCTCAAAACTATTTTCAAAACTTTTAATGAATAAGGAAGCTTAGGCTGTTTCATATTGCAATATTCTAAAGTCTAACATCTTAATCTTTGCATGCAGTTGTGATCAAGGTGACTCTTTTTTATTTTTAATTTTTTTTAATTTTTATTTTAAAGAGAAAAAAATAGAACAAAATTTCAAAAACAACATAATAGGGGGAGAGTGACTCTTTTAAATGTAATTTTCTTCCCACCAGTAATGTGGACAATACCTTTCGCTCTGCACACTAACTTTTTCCATTTGTAATAATTTTTATGGTAATGTTTTTATGAAATGCGTACTTTATCTACACTGCATTTTTTCAGTTGATGTCAGTTGGCTTTTGGGGGCTTAAAATTCATTGACTTGATTCTACCTTCTCTCCAAGCTTTTAGTCTGAAGAAACACACTATAATATGACAATATCTAGGGCTTTTCTAAACACATTCTATATCCAAATTTTTCCCATCCTTTAATTTTGAATTCAATCCCACCTTTTCCATAAAGATTCCTTAATACTATGTTTTGAACCAATGGCATCACTTATATCTGAAATCCTATCACACTTGTAGAAATACACAAACACATACAAATCTGTAGGGTCTCTTTTTCAGTCACCTGGGGCAGTGAAATTCATATTCAAATTGCTCTATAATTATTTTATAATTAATTCTATTTGCCCCAAAACATAACCAAATGAATTTCTCATATAATTCTGTATATTTCACAATACCTAGAGTATTCATTTGTTCATTTAACAAATATTTATTATGTTTACTTATATATAGTTGTATACTAGTCACCGAGGAGATAAAATACTGTCCTGGTTTCAAGAGCTCTCAATCTCATGAGATGTGAAGATAACAAAACAAGCACTTAAGGGAATAGTGAGTATGGCTAACAATTGCCAATTAGTAGTTAACTATGAGTGGCTATAAAGCACTTAACTGGTGAAATGAAAATAGTATCTAGATGAAAGCTGAAAAATGACTAGGAGTTAGCCAGGTTAAAGAGAACTGAGTGAAACAAAGAATACTAGATTTGAAGTTCGAGTTTCCCTAGAGCTGGAACAGGGAAGATGCATATATATAAAAAAATCTTTTTGGTGTTTTATACTTAGATGTATTTCTGCCAACCCCGATAACTTGGTCTTCAAGTGTAGGCTTCTTTGACTTCAGGCCTGAAGGTGTTTTTTACTCTGACTCAGGGAAATGTCAACTTCACTTACTTCTCTTTTCTATTTTTTTTTTCTTTCAACGCTTTGGTTATAATAAGAGATATACGACAATCATGTTTTTAAATTGCTTCAAAAATAAGAGTGTAATAAATTCCATTTAGCCGCCAACAAATGACACAGCACAGACTCTGGAACAAAGAAACAGAAGAACAGCAGAGAGACACATTTCAGGGAAGGCAAGTTAGAAAGATAACAAAAACGATGAGAGCAGCAGGCTCTAAAAAAGAGGAGAAATGACTGCCCTGTGAATGTAGGTCTTTTCTTCCTCCTAAATTAATTCTTAAGTCCCTAAGGGCACAAATCAAGCATAAGGTTAAGCCCCGAAAAGCACTTGGCCAAGATCGAGTTTTCTTTTATACAGCACAGGGGTTCTGTTCATCCAGAGTGACGCCCCTTGTTTAATGCACTGCCCAGAGGAAGTGGATGCATTTTTCTATCCCATTTAGCTGTTGGCCACCTGGGTACGGAGAAAAAGCATTAAAATGACACAGATAATATGAACTGTAGTTTTTTAAGCTTATGATTTTGGGAAGTGTAGTACAAATCAAAGAAAATGAAGGGAAAAAATAGCCTTGACTCTAGGGAAGAGCTCTTAAAAAAATCCAAATATCTCTTCATGGAGTTTCAGTAAACAGTACCCAAGATATATTAGACAAGCTGATGATTTTTCAGTCAAATTTTTGAACCGCATTTCTTTATCTCATTCTATCTGTGAATTTTTAATATTTGATAACTTGTGGATATCAATGTTTGATCTGTAAAATCAAAGTAAATCAAAATTTTTTAATACTTCAAAAAAATCTTTAGATGGAGCAAGCTTTTTATTAAGAATAAGAACTTAGTATATAAAAGCCATGATAGTTATTTATTCAGTTCCTTGATTGGACTCATTTTAAATCATATCATTCATTATTCAGAGAAATTCTATGGTCAGACTAAGAAGATAAAAACAAAATATTAGTTCAATATTCCACATAGTATTTGGGCTCAATAAATTTAAACTAAAATACAAACATAAAATTTATTCTCTACAGTTATTTCCAAACTATAGGAAAGTAAATATTTCTCTTTAAATATCCATATATTATGGTGTTAAATGTAGATCTTAAAATCTACATTATGTTTTTGGTTGTTTGTTAGTTTTGACATCTGTAAAAACTATGTGTATAGATTCAATAAGTCATTTTTTTCATAGAATCAAACATAAAACTGTAGGATAAGAAGTTGCTTCAATTAAAATTTATGAAGACAATACTGACTTCTCCTGAATAACAGAGACAGAACCAAGCACGAAAGGGTATGGATGCAAGATAGAGCAACTTGCTAATGGAATGAGTTTAGTTTGAAATATGACTTTGAACACTACGAATTTTATGGCTTCCCTACAGTAGATTCATCTTTCCCAGAATTAAAGTGTAAATGTCCTGAGTTCAACTCCCAGTACCCGCATTAAAAATAAAAAAGATGGGCCAGTGAGATGGCTCAGCGGCGTAAGCGCCTGCCTGGCAAGTGTGAGGGCCCGAGTTCGACTCCCAGAACCCACATACGAAAAAAGGGCCAGTGATATCGCTCAGCGGCACAGGCGACTGCTGGTGCGCGAGGTCCTGAAGTCGACCCCCGGTACCCACAAAAAATAAAAATAAATAAAAAAATAAAAAATAAAAAAGATTTCAAATGATAGCATCTGCATCACAAAATTTCTTGATGATATTTGGAATATAAAATTATACAACATTGTTTCTGTCCCTTATTGTTCTTTCCTTTCTTCCTCCACAAGCATGTATCGATACTTTAAGATATAAGGATTGGGCCGGTAAGATGGCTCAGCGGTGTAAGCGCCTGCCTTGCAAGCGCGAGGTCCTGAGTTCCACTCCCGGAACCCACATACGAAAAAGGGGCCGGTGATATCGCTCAGCGGCACGGGTGCCTGTTGGCGCGCGAGGTCCTGAGGTCGCCCCCCCCCACAAAAAAAAAAAAAAAGATATAAGGATAGGTATATAAAAGATTCCTCCTGCTTTAACAAGTTCAGAATCTAGGATTTGGACATTGAATAGAAACAATTTTAAAATGACCAGTGTGTACAAAAACAGAGATAAGACAGAGTCCCCTGAAAGCACGTAGTTCAGGCTAGAGTAGAAGGTTCTGTGGTTAACCCCTAGAAGAGGAGGCATCTCAGCTTGCTCTAAAATGTGAGCTGGCTACTAAGGAAGCAGGGAAAGGATGTTTCATGTAGAGACAACACCAGATACAAAAGCGTCAAGAGTACCCGGTCTTCTGGGGATATAAGAGTAACTGAGTACCCCTGGAGCAATATGTATGTAGTGTGCAAGGAAAGATCACACAAACAACGATGGGATGAAAGAGGGTACAAAGAATAGATCATGAAAATCACTATTCCTTCTGGGCAGTAGGCAGAGACAGGATCAGAGGTGTATTTAATGTGTCCTCTATGGCAGTCATATGGATGGTGGAAGAGGAAACTGGACAGCAAAACCTGAGACAGTAGTTCAATATGGAAATAAAAAATAATCCAGATAACAAGGAGATCCTGATTCAATTAAATGAGTGTTGATCTCACACACGCAAGATAAGAAAGGGCAAGGTCTGTCTCGTGACATTCTCCCAGGGAAAATAGGGAGACAAGAGAAATTCCCTACAGCAGGTCCTCAAAAGCCTTTTCCCATCCTTGTGTTCCAGATGATCACAGGGCATTACCAAAACACTCAGATTAGCTGTAGTTCACATTTGGTACAGGTAAGGTCTTCAGGATGCCACAGCATAATGCTTTTCCTGCAATCAATGACACTAGTTTTGAAAAGGAAGAAGTAAAAAATTAAGGAAATATTCAAGCAATAGAAAAAGAGAAAAAAACAAGTTGATGGGCAGATGGGAAATCAAGAATAAGGCCCAGGTTTCTGTCTGGAACAACTGAGAGGAGGATGAAACATTCGCAGAGATAGGTCACATACGGGTGCTACACAGTAGGATCAGTGTGGAAGTGAGGAGGGCAAGAGATGCTGAGATGATATGACTTGCAGTTATCTTCCCACCTCAAGGTATACTCTTGGGATATCCAAAACAATCACAGTAGGAAATTGGACATATAGTTTGGAAGCTTCTAAGGAACTGATGTGGAACTAGAACCGCAGTTAAAGGCAAAGATAAACTGCAGTCAAACAGCACAGTATGTAAGATGAGAGAAAGGTATTTAAAGTATCAAAAAATGGCTTGTAATAGCAAATGTCCTCAAAGAGTAAGACACACAGAACTAGAATCACTAGAGCCTAATATCTTTGGGAACTGCATCCTTTTCTTCCGGCTAGATTGGCCTTTAATTGTTTGGAAAGATCAGGTTTATAAAAAGAAATTTGTTACTATGGAAACAGACTATTCAATATCAAACAGGCAGTTCTGACCACAAAGGGTAATTACTTTAGTTTTTCCTTTAATTGCATGTTTTTGTGGTCTTCAATAATCATATATCTTTTTGGCTAGAAATTTTCAATCAGTCAATGGTGTGGTGAATCGAAGCAGAAACACTAGGCTCTAGCTGTTTTCCCCAGGTTGCTTACTATTAGAGCAACCAGCCCCTGACATTTTGTGACTTTAACACTCTGTATTTTACCCAAGTGTGCAACTCATTTGATTCCTGTAGTCACCCTAAGTTGCAAGTGTTGCCATCTTTTCTTTCATGGCCAAACACCTTTAGTTAAGAACATGTTAATTTCATGTTACTTATCAATCTTTACTCTAGGCTGCAGCCAAAATCTACAGCTATATCAGAAGAATAAACATATACAATATAAAGAAATGCTATCAAAATACTAAATAAAATTTGTGTAAATTTTTACACTGCAAGTATCTCCTTTGGATCATTATTCCACATTGTTAAACTGAGGATACATTCATATTTTAAATAGTAGTTATTTCACTAACCTTATCCAAAAAAGCTTGTATTACTTCTTCCTGGTTTGCCATATGAGCAGTGTATCTACGTCTCCCAATGCAAGCAATTATCTGGGTTTCTTTTTCCAAAAGTTCACATAAAGCAGCTTTCCTTTCAGCTCCAGTAAGACTTTGGTTAATTCGTGTAAGTTCTTCTTGCCGCCAGACTAGAGCAATAATATGAAAAAGCTGAGTTTTTAAAACCCCATGTCTTTACAGTGCATTTTTACTATCACATCCTAATAAAGGACATTTTATTTTTTAATCAATTAGGCAAAATTATACATAAATAAAACCATTCATATCATATACCTGATGTATAGAGGGAAAAAAACAAATGGAATCTGAAAGACTTAAAGCAATAAAGATACAGTGAAACAGAAGCCAAAAGAAACCATTACCGATTACGTCAATTTATGCCTCCAAATATACATGAACACTCCACAGCATCAAAAAGAAATACTGCATGGGTTTTGTGGCAGCCATGGATGTGCACTGCACAAATTCTCCCTTGAGGAAAGTATCTGTCAAAAGGATCTGAGGCAGCTGGCAGTTCCAGCAATTCAGATCTGCTGCGATGTTGGAACAGAGGCCACACTCTGCCTACAAAACTCTAAATAACTTAGAACTATGAGGAAATTAAGATCTGGCTGTGTCTTCCCAACAATGGACTCTTCCGTAGTCTCTCATAATAGAGCTGACCTTTCAGCTGACTTAGACTTTCTCCCAGCTGTCTCACTTTGAGAGCCTCTATACCCCATTCTTTTTCTTTTACTCTCTTAACTTCCACAAGTGTCAAACCTCATCTCTATCTGAAGATTTTCCTTGTTTCCCTTGGTCCCTCTCCTCTCTCACTTCATTTTTTTCCCACCCCCTTGCTCCCCACTTTCTCACTTATTCCATCTTTGTGTCTGCTTCTCTGAGAACCTGAAATGGCAGTTTTGTTTAGAATTGTTGACTGTAATTATTACCCTCACTCATTTAATTGCCAGTTTCCATTTCTTCACAAAACCCTAAGTAACAGCAGCAAATGTTATAAAGTAACTGCATTTACTCTGTACTCAAATCAGTGTGCTACATAATAAAAATATTTATGATATTTTAAAGCATTGGTTACTATCAGTAAAGATGGTGTCTATAGAATATAACTTAAGACCAAATTACAATATGCCAAATAACTATATTTAAATAAACTCATGTTATCAAAAAAGTAACACCTCCCAGAAATGCAAGGATGATTCAACATACACAAATCAATAAATGTAATACATCACATAAACAGAAGCAAGGACAAAAACCACATGATCATCTCTGTAGATGCAGAAAAAGCCTTTGACCAAATATATCCTTTCATGATTAAAAAAAACATGATTAAAATAAATATACAAGGACCTTATCTCAATCTGATAAAAGCCATTTATGACAAGCCTATTACCAACATCATATTAAATGGGGAAAAACTGAAATCTTTCCCTTGAAAATCAAGAACAAGTCAAAGATGTCCACTACCACCACTCCTGTTCAACATAGTACTCGAAATTTTAGCAAGAGCAATTAGGCAAGAAAAAGAAATAAAAAGTAAATGTACAGGAAGAAGGAAGTCCAGTTACCATTATTTACAGATGGCATGATTCTATACATCGAAGACCCAAAAACTCCATCAAAAGACTCTTAGAATTGATAACCAAATTCAGTAATATACCTACAAAACCAATACACAATAATGTCCCTGTGGCTAATAATGAACCCACTGAGAAAGAAATTAAGAAAAATGCCATTCATAATAGCACAAAGAAAAATTAAATCAAACTAACTAAGGAAGTGAAAGACCACTACAATGAAAACTACACTACTCTGAAAAAGGAAATCAAAGAGGACATCAGCAAATGGAAAGATATCCCCTGTTCCTGGGTAGGCAGAAACAATATACTAAAAATGGTCATAGTCTAAAATTAATATTCAGATTTAATCCAATCTCAATCAAAATTTCAAAAGCCTTTTTCGCAGAACTGGACAAGACAATACTAAAATTCATATAGAAATGGAAGAGACCCAGAATAGCAAAATCAATCCTGGGTAAAAAGATCAAAGTGAGAGGCATAACCATCTGGGACCTGAATTTATATTACAAAACTACTGTGATTTAAAAAAGCATGGTACTGGCACAAAAACAGACATGAGGATTAATAGAACAGAACAGAGAATGCAGAAAAAGTCCCAAGTATATTCAACTACTTGATGTTTGACAAAGGGGCCAAAAGCATACTGCAAGAAAGAGAGCCTCATTAATTTATGGTCTTGGGAAAACTTGCTGTCCACATACATAAGATTGAATCTAGACCCATATTTCTCACCATGTACTAAACTAAAATCAAAATAGAGCAAAGAACTAAATGTTAAAACAGGAACAACGTGCTGGAGGACAAAATAGGTAAAATTCTTGAAGTCATAGGCATAGGGAGGGACTTTCTGAACTTTTTGCACAGGAAATAGTCTCAAGAATCAACAAAAGGGGCCACATCAAATTAAAAAGCTTCCACACAGCAAAAGAAACAACCAACAGAGTGAAGAGATAACATACAGAATGGGAAAAAAATTTTGCCAGCAATTTCTCAGACAAAAGACTCATATATAAAATAAATAAAGAACTCAAAAAAATTAGACCACCCAAAATAAAAACCCAATAAAAACGGGCAAGCAAAATGAATAGACACTTCATGGAAGACATACAAATGGCTAATAAATATGTAAAGAAATGCTTAACATCGCTGACCATTAGAAAAGTGCAAATTAAAACAACACTGAGATTCCCTCTTACCTCAGAAAGAATGGCTAACATCAAGAAATCAAATAATAAATGCTGGAAAGGCTGTGGGGAAAAAGGAACACTTTTACACTATTGGTAGGAATGTAAACTAGTACAACCACTATGGATATTAGTGTAGAGATTCCTCAAAAATATGAAACTAGAAATTCCATTTGATCCAGCTATCCCCTTCTTGGCATCTTCCTAAAAGAGTTAAAGACATCATATTACAGTGATACATTCATATCTATGTTTATAGCTAAATCTTGTAAGTACACTGTATGTCCATCAACAGATGAATGGATAAAGAAAATGTGGTATTTACACACAGTGGAGTACTACTCTGCTATAAAGAAAGATAACTTAGGGAAATGGATGCATCTTGAGACCATAACATTAAGTGAAATAAATCAGACACACAAGCCTATATATGATATCATTTTTCTGATATGAGAAACACAAAGTATAAATAAAGAGTAAAATAATAGATGATAGGAAGTAGGGAGATAGATATTGCTTGAAAGAGGAAGAGGATCAAGAGAAGGAGGAAGGAGGGGAGAGGGGAGGGACAGAGGATGAAAAAAGGAATTAACGTGTTTCATATACTTGTATCAACTACACATAAGGAATGTAAGTATTATGTACTGCAAATATGTACCAAAAAAGGAAGGAGATCAAGAGGTAGGTATAGTGGGGAGAGAGAGGGGTAAAGGGGATGAAAAGGGAATTAATCTGTATTATGTGCATGTACCAACTCCCTACAAGGAATGTAAACATTATGTACTACACACAAGTGCTAATAAATTTTTTTTAAAAGAGTAACACCATGTTCTCAAAATCAACCTACATCATAAAGTATGGATTGCTAGCTACTACCTCAAATTTCAGTGAATCAAAATTTCTGTATACACTGAAAAAAGCGTTTCATTAATTCTCATATATACTAAATTTGGGAAACAAAACTCTTTTGATCCCACACTTCAAAAATGTGGGATGTCAACCTGATTTACACTGATTTACACTAACAGAAGTAGAGGGTGGGAAATAACCTTAGAAATTAAATTTCTCATTCCTATGTTTTTAAAGAAAATATCCCTCTCAGCAGCTTGGAAATGTATAATTTGCCCAGATTCTGTAAGCTAGTGCTAAGACCAGGGTGGGCAAATTACACTCACCTTGCTTTGATATGTCCCATCTCAAAGGGATGTGAGAATACAAACTAATACAATCACTATGGAAATCAGCATGGAAATTCCTCAAAAATCTGATGCTAGAAATTCCACTGGGCCCAGCTATTGCCCTTCTTTGCACATATATTTGGGGATCTGAAGATGGCTGACACATCCCACTTATATTTTCTTTTTCCTGTACATAAAGACTTGCATTTCTTAATTTGCACATCAATTGAAATCACTTCCTCTCCCATCTAGCCCAAGCTCCTCTGGTTTATCACAATTCATCTTAAAATATGGCATACCATATATAGAGTTAGAGATTTCCACAGAATCTGCTACCTTCCCTCACCTAAGTTCTGACAAATGGTACAAAAAACATGAAAGGAGGAAAAAGAGAAAGAGACTTGAAATAGGATTTGAAATCAGAAAGGAATTGGATCTTCATGGGGCAATCTTAAGAAACGTCTAAAAGATATACCGCAGATACTACTGAATAAATGGGAGTAAGCAGTGCACAATCGCCCTTCAGACTACTGCTGGGTCATCTGCATGAGTGGCATTGATTGTAGCAGAAGATGGTCAATCTCAATTTGAGCGACTAAGAATTATGCAAAAGGGTAGGCTATGGAGCTATTTGACAATTCATCATGCCTCAAGAAAGTCTTCAAAATACTTTCTGAAAAATGCCAAACATTTCAAATCACTGCAGAAGACAGTACAACTAAAATGCTTTGTACAGAAAAATACAAAAAATCACTTTTAAACAAAATGGAGAGAAGCAAAACAAAGCATAATTGTATGTTTACAAATATAAAATGATTATATTTATATTTTGTTGAAAATAAAATAGAAAAATTTTGTAAAAATTCAATGACATGGCATTTTCAGAGGACATACTTAACACCAAATCTGAAACATAGAAGTTTGCAAACAATGATCAGAAAAGGAAGAAGCAGCAGTAACACAAATATATAAAGCTGGGCATTTCTTCCATTCTCTGTGACTGTTTAAAGATCACTGCGAACAGTTTTGATAAGGACTTTGGCACTTTGGGATGTTCTTCTGGACAAGGGACTTGAATTTGTTTAAGCCATGTTTGTGCTATGCTCTTTGTAGAAAACAAAAAAAAAACAGAGGTTGGAACTGTGGCCCACTAGTCTTTATTTTGAACAAGCATTCCAAAAAATCACTGTAGTCTTTGACATTTATTTTAAGCTTCAGTTCATTCCAAGTTTTTTTGGATTTTCAGAACTATTCCTGAAAATGCCTATGTGCCACACATTTCCATTCTCCTCTCCACATTTCCATTCTTCTCCATTTCCATTCTCCTCTTCTATTACCCCTCTCACAAGATGCAATCTTAGTTTTGAATTTGCAGGGCATGCTCTGGCCTTACACTTCCAAGATAGGAATATCTGAGATTCCTCCTCTTAGGAAATAGATTCATTTTTAATACATAGAGGTTGACACATCTGTTACGGCTTGTGTCTAGATGTCCCCCCAAAGCCTCATGCGGTCATAGGTGGAGCTTTTCAGATGTGGTTGGATCTAGAGTGTGTGATGCTGGGATTAAGGATATGATGCTGGGATTCACTCACAGTGAGATACTAGGATTAAGGGTGTGGTTCCCCACCCTGGGTGTGAGTGCTACCCGCCCTAAGGTCAGGTAGCCTGGATAGAATATAAGGGACAGAAGGAGGGCTGCTGTTGTCACTTGCTGCTTTGCTACTTCGTTGCTTGCTGCCTTCTGCTTTGCTGCCCTCTGCCCACCATGAACTATTTCTCTTCTGTAATGCCCCTCTGCCATGCCACCTGGCCTTGAAGCCAGCTAACTATGGACTGAAACCTCTACAAACTATGAGCTAAATAACTTTGGGTGTTGAGTATTTCATCTCAGCAATGAGAAAAGTAACTAAGACAACACCTTTAGGTTCTTTCAAGATGTCCTCACCCTAGGATACATCAGAATACACCAAATGCTCTGGCCTCACTACATCAGCCTTCTGTTTACAGAACTCCCACTCTTGTCTCTCCTAATTGAGAGAACCACAACATGCCTTAACTTCCTTTATATTCTCATGGGTGCACTACAGAAAAATGTCTTGGTTTTAACTGCACCATTTACTACTGTCTCCTATCTTCTCCCCAATTCTCACTTGCCTCTTTTATAATTAAATTATGCAATAATATAACAACAAATACCATGCAGGGCAGCATACTATATGCAAGGCCCTGACCCAAGGTTTTATGCACGAGCTCATTTAAATCTCCTGACAAGCCAATGAAGAAGGTGTTAATAGCCCCCATCTCACAGAAAAAGAAATTAAGAGGATGTATGCTTTGTCCAATGTCACACAACTAATACATGATGGATCCAGGACTCAAACTTAGGACATCTAACTCTGTGGTTCATGCTCATAACCACTGCCCTCCTGTCTCTCAAAATCCAGGTGATCACAAATTTCAGTTGTGCATAGGCTCTTGTAATGTGAACTTATCAGTTGATTTACTACTAGAGGGGCACATTTACTTAATTGGTCGTGCAACTCTCCTACATGGAGATAATTTATTATTATGTTGTCAGAATGGTATTTTAGGATCTCATGATCTGCATTGTGGGCATAAAATCAAACCTATTTCTCTCTGAGTTTTAAAAGGCCTGTTTCCCTGATATGGTTATTATACCTGTCAAAATTCTATCACTTCTTTGTCAATTCAAAATGCTCAACAATTTGTGAGCAATTATTATATGACAGGAACTGTACAAGGTTGTATGGTGCATATAAAAGTGAGAATGACATACTCCCTTCTTGAAGAAACTAACATGTTTCCTGTCCTCGTCCTAGTTGGACAGATGGTAAAATCTGCAAGAATTGAATTTCTGCTTCTATTCTCATTTATCATCAACCCAAAGCCTAACATTTTTCACCATTAGGTTTAAAGACTTTCTTTGGATACATCTGTCCTTGATATAAAACTATGATCCCCTTGTATTCAGTTAGACACAATTCAATCAAATATATATATTCTCCCACTATAGCACTGCAGACTTAATTACTTTCTCATCAAGTTGCAGGGATATTTCAAAACATATTAAGTTTACAAAAATTTATATGGTTAGAAAACATATTTGCCTTTTATTAAAATTCCAGGCTTTCACATCAGTCTCTGTAAATTAGAAGATAGATGTCTGAAGCTATAGTGTTGTTTTTGATCCTCCTTTCTTAACCACTGCCTTTCATGTTATTTAGTTTTTCATGTTATTTAGTTTTACAGTTTTTCTCCTCTCAAATTTCAATTTGAAATCATCCTGATCTGGTCAAGGACTTGCCAGTCATGTTCTTTATAAGAATCCTCTCTGTCCTTTATCAGGAATATATTATTCAAACATTGTACAGCTTGATCTGCCCAGTAAGAGGATTTATAAATTTAAGAGCTAAATTATATTATAAAAGTTCAGGAAATCTGTGATTGATGAGTTTATTATTTCAAGGTAGCCTTACCAACCAAAAGAACTTTAAGAAATATTACAAAATCTCTACACCAAAAGGCAGTTCATTAATGAAGAGAAAAATTGCTTGCTTGTGGAAATAACTGTGAATACTTATGTTATGGGATTATATAAATGTTTCCCCAAAAAACAAATAAAAATTGAATGATATAAGTGAGCCTATTTATACCCCAGTTTTATATTAGAAACCTTTAGAATCAGTAATAAATCTAGGCCAGTAGGTTATTATTTAAGCTATTCTAGAAACCTCAAAGACCATTATACTGCTTTCTTATATAAAAACTTAAATTCTGGATAAATTTGAATATATACATATATATATATATACCCAGATTTTTCATTTGTTGTGTTATTAATATGATGTATTAAAAGAATCAACCCAACCAAGCTAATTAGAAATCAATATAATGTACTGCATTCCAGTAAAATTCTTCATTAGATGAAGATAGGAAATCTATGGTAAGGGATAGAACAAGTCAAGAGAGAAATACTATGTCCCAACTACTAACAAGGAACAGAAAAATCAAAGAACAGAAACAGCTGCCCAAGATTCATTTTACATCTGAGATGACAATTTCCGGAACTACACAGAGATGACGTTATGTAACTACAATTAGAGTCTCCCACTTTTTATAAAATGTTCCCTGGGGATAATAATAAAAACAAACAAAAAATTGAAATGTTACATTAGTTTGCTAGAGTTGTGGCAACAAATTCCTACAGGTGGTATAAACAGCAGAAATTTTCTTACAGTTCTAGAGCAAGTTGCTGATAAAGTTATACCAGCAGGGTTGGTTTCTCCTGGGCCCTCTTTTCTGATGGATTTCTGATGATCGTCTTCTTCCAGTGTCTTCATATGACCTTCTCTCTGTACACGTCTGTGCCCTAATCTCCTCTTCTTACAAGATACTGGTCCTCCTGAATGTTAAGCCCCACTCATTTGATCTGATTTTCTTAATCACTTCTTTAACAGCCCTGTCTCCAAATACAGTCAGCCACATTCTCAGGTACAAAGGGTTAGGACTTCAACATATGAATTTTGGGGGAAACACAATTTCAGCCTGTATTTTGAAAGTAACTGCAGATATTTTTAAAGCAAAATATATGTAAACAATTGGTTCATGTCTTGGTCACTTTCCTCATAACTGAGACAAAATATCTGACACCTGCAACTCAAAGAAAGACAGGTTTATTTTGACTTAAGGCTCCCGTTTGTGGTCTGCTGGCTCCAAGACAGAAAGGGCATGGCAAAGGGGCCTGGCAGAAGAAAGTTGCTTATGTCATGGTGGTCAGGAAGCAGAGAAAGAAGAGCAGAGCTAGAGAGGGAGATAAACCCTCAGGGACCTGCCTCTTCTGACCAGACCGCACCTCCCAACAGCAACTCCGCTACAATATTTCACCCACACAATTCAGCCACCTTCCAGAAGCCCTGCCAATGAGTGCATGAGGCTCTTGATTCAAATCCTAACAGTTCATTTGAAAGAATATATTTTGTTTCCTTAACTCATGTTTTTAGACAAATGACCTAACTTCCAGAATCTGAAGTTCAACTATATGCCTATACTCATCTAAAATTTTTGAGATGTAAACTTGCAATTTCTAAGCAAGAAATATCAGAACACACAATATTTTGTCCACCACTGACAGTTTACATGCATCTGCATTATAAAGTTCTCATCACGGAAGTCCATTTTTGTAACCAAACAAACAGTGTAGATATCTAGCTGACTCTGCATCCATAGACTATTGACCATTCCCCAACATACACATGTATCAACACACCACATTGTACTGCAGAAGCATGGAACATTATTATTTGTCAATTCAAATAAAATAAAACTAAAAAAAAAGTTCTCATCACGAACTGAAAGACATAATGGCATGAAAAGATCCAACATATGCCTAACAGGGTTTTTAAAATGAGAAATAAGGGAAGGAATAGGGCAAAGGTAGTAACTAGAGAGACTGGAGAAAAGATGATACTCAAGTGAGATTGCAGTTAAAAATTATCAAGAATTATAAAATTCATAGAGTCTCAGGCTTACGAACCAAAGAAATTCCAAGCAGGATAAAAATAAATAAGCGTGGGTAAATATAAACACATAAAAGTCAATAGATAAATATTAAAAAAGAATTAGATCTTTAAAACTAATGACGGACAAATATAAAAAAGATAAAAATTTTATATCTTATGATATCATTAGATATCATGATTCTGATTGGAATCAAAATGTAAAATCTAAGTACATGTTACCTAAAAGAAACACATCTTGAACATAAGACACATAAAGTAGTTTTAAAAAATCATAAAATCCAAAAAGATATACCATGCTAACAGTGATCAAAGGAAAGCCAAAGAAGGTATATTATATAAAGCAAAATAGATTTAACAGCAAAAAGAAATTACAAAGGACACAAAAAATCACTTTATAATGATAAAAAGCTCAGTTCATCAACAGGATAAAGCAATCCTAAATGTTTATGCATCTAAGATTGTCAAAACACATGAAGAAAAATCTGATATAAGTGCAAAGAAAAACAGAAAAATTTATAATTATAGTCCAAGATTTCAATACCTTTCTTATAATAATTGATGAAGAAATGGAAAATTAGTAAATATATAGACTTACACAACACTATTAACCAACTTGACCTAACTGAAATTTAACAACTACTCCCCTCAACTAGAGCAGAATGTAAACTCTTTTCACGTGTAGACAGAACATTTTTCAACATAATCTATATACGGATTGGTAAGTCTCAAAAAACTTAGAAGGCTCAAATAATCTAGAATTACATTCTCTCTGCACAATAAAATTAGGAATCACTAACAGAAAGATCTCTGAAAAATTCCCAAATATTTAGAAATTAAATAACATACTTCAAAATAATCCATGGGTCAAAAAAAAATCAAATGGGTAATCAGAAAGTATTTTGAACTGAAAGGAAATTAAAACTCAACATACAAAAATTTTGTGATGCAGTTGATGCCCTACTGGGGGAAAATTTTTAATTGAACACCTACGTTAGGAAAGAAAAAAGTCTTAGTCTTAGATCAAAGGCCTTAGCTTTTACCACATGACTACAAAAAGAAGAGTAAATTTAACCAAAAGTAAATAGAACAAAGGAAGAAATAATAAAGGAAATAATAACAGAAATCAAGAAAATATAAAAGAGAAAAATTGGTGAAAGAGTATTTAAGTTGATAAATTCTTAGCCAAATTGATTAGGAAAAAAGAGAAAAAACAAAATTACTAGAATTAGGAATTTAGATAATATTCCTGCAGATCCTAGAAATATCAAAATGATATGGAATATTGTTGATGTCTTTATGCTAATAAATTCAACAACTTAAGTAAAACCACAAATTCCATAATACATATATTAACTTGGTCAAATACAATACATAACCTTGGTCAAAGTTCACCAAAGGAGAAACATATAACATGAACAGCACTATACTTATTAAAGACTTTGAAGTTATAGTTTAAAATTTTCCCACAAAGAAAACTCCAGCCCTACATGGTTTCAGTGGTGAATCCCAAATGTTTTAGGAAGAAATAATACTAATTCCTTTTTTAATAGAAGAGATGGGAAATCTTTTATTTCACTTTTTTTTAACTTTAAAGTATTTTTGTTTTGTTGTTGTTTTGCTGTTGTTGTTGTTGATTGCTGGAATTTCAGTAAAAAATGAGACAAGGGAACAGTAGGGCACACTCTTCAGAAGCCACCATGAAAAAGACAGAAGTGTCCAATGTTGGAGGGGATGATGGAACAGCTAAAACTTGCACTATCTCCTGTAGGAATGCAAACTGGTACAGTCTCTGAAAAATTATCTAGCAGGATCCCCTAAAGCTGAAAATACTTATATCCTATGAACCAGAAATTCTACATCTAGATTTATACCTAAGAGAAATATACACATATCTTCACCAAAGGACATTTGTAACAGGACTACTTGTACTTGACAAAACTGGGTGGGGCAGAGAGGACAAATCCACACAGTAAAATGGATAAATAAATCATGGTGTGTTCATGCAATGGTATACTGTCTGAACTTAGCCCAATGGCTAACATGGATGAATCTCATGATATAGATATAACATTGAATTTTAAAAGCTAGATACAAAAAATTCTGAATAATTCCACTTATGTAATAAGAACTTAGAATAAACACAACAGCATGAATTATTTCAGGCTTTCTGTAGAATATGGGACACTTAGAATCTGTTTTCTTCAACTACCAGTCCTCGTGACAATTCATACTAGTGAAAAATGTCACACTCAATGTATTGCTATAAGAAAAAGACATAAAAATCCAATGTTAGCTGGAGATAGTCTTGTCTTTGATGTATCTTAGTTACATTTATTTTCTTAAATTGATATCATTTTTTCTTTTATTGCTGAAGGACTAGCTGTCCTGAGGAAAAGTTGCATCTCATGGATTCTAATTTCAAACTATACAATTGTCACTATGAGCCACAAGAGGGCAGCAGTTTCAAGGACTGCAGTTACAAAATTCATACAGGGCACTATAAATTACCGAGCATGTGAACCAGATTTAAAATACAACAGACAGAATTTTAAAATAATTATTCTATGTGTTATTTATAATTTAGAGTCAGAAAAAACTGAAAGATGTCCTTACACAAGAAACTTCATTTTTTTGTTCCATATACTTATATAAATCATGGGTTCTACTTCAATACAGAAATTTTGTATAAAATTATTTAACATATGTTATGCCTTACATCTAGATGTCCCCCCAAATCTTCATGTGCTCATAGGTGGGACTTTGGGAGGTGACCTCATCATGGGTGTATGATACTGGATTACTCCGATGATTGGTTTAGCATAGTTCTGGATGTGGAAGATGCACTTAGCTGAAAAGGGAAAACCCACCCTTGGTGTGGGCGGCACCAATCAATAGGATCATAGCCTGGATGGAATAAAAAGGGAAAGAAGAAGGGTAGCTTCTTGTCACACCATGAACTGCTTCTCCTCTGCCATGCCCCTCTGGCCATATCATCCTACCTTGGAACCAGCCAACTATGGACTGAAACCTCTACAAACTGTAAGCTAAAATACACCTCTCTTCCTTTAACATCTGGATGTCAGGTATTTTGTCACAGCAATAAGAAAATAACTAAGATACCATATGGCAGTAACTCACACATGTATAGATCTTGGCACTTTCTAAGTACTTTCATAAATATAATGTTTTGGGTTCTTTTCACTTTATTAAGCTACATGAAATAGATGTACTAGAAATTATTGTGTCCTTTTTATAGATAAAGAAAGTGTGGTTTAGAAGAATTGGGTAACCTGTTAACACCACTAATACAAAGAAAAGGCAGAGTTTCACTCAACATGTTTCTTTTACACAGTTGCTTGTTAACAAAAGAAAAATAACAAATCAACAACTGGGATCTCATCTTATTAAAAAGCTTTTGCACATCAAAAGAAATCACCAACAGAGTGAAAAGAAAACCCATGGAGTAGGAAAAAATTTTAGCCAACTGTCCCTTAGACAAAGGACTTCTATCTAGAACATATAAAGCATTGAAAAAAATCAGGCCCCCCAAATTCAAAGACCCAATCCAAAAATGGGCATCTGAGATGAATACACATTTCTCAGATGAAGAAATACAAATGGCAAATAAATATATGAAAAACGGTTCAACATCACTGCAAATTAAAACAACACTGAGATTCCATCTCACCCCAGAAAGAATGGCTATCATCAAGAAATCAACCAATAACAAATGCTGGTTGGGCTGTGGGGAAAAAGGAACCCTTCTCCACTGTTGGTGGGAGTGTAGACTGATACAACCACTGTGGAAATCAGTGTGGAGACTCCTCAAAAATGTAGGATTAGAGGTCCCATTTGACTTCACTATTCCCCTTCTGGGTATTTTCCCAGAAGAATTAAAAACATCATACCACAATGATATATGTGCACCCATGTTTATAGTAGCACAATTTATAATAGCTATATCTTGGAAACAACCCAAATGCCCATCAACACAGGAATGGATAAAAAAGATGTGGTATTGGCCGGTGAGACGGCTCAGCGGCTTAAGCGCGTGCCTTGCAAGCGCGAAGGCCCGAGTTTGACTCCCGGAACCCACATACGAAAAAGGGGCCGGTGATATCGCTCAGCGGCACGGGTGCCTGTTGGTGCGCGAGGTCCTGAGGTCGTCCCCCCGGTACCCACAAAAAAAAAAAAAAAAAAAAAGATGTGGTATTTTTATTCCATGGAGTACTACTCAGCTATAAAGAAGGATACACTTGAGGCTTTTATAGGTAAATGGATGCAACTCGAGACCATACTCAGAAGTGAAATAAATCAGACTCACATGTGTAAACATCATATTGTCTCCCTAGTGTGAGAAATTGAAAGAGTAAATAAGATCCAAAATGTACAATAGATATTGTGAAAGGGGAAGAAACTGCTCAAAAGGAAAGAACAACTGGGATGGGGGAAACAAGAAAAGAAGGAAGGGAAAAGAAAAAAAATATATATATATATGATAGCTAAGATAATTATTCTACTAATTTCTTTTAGTTCATTGAAAAGAATGGTTTGTGCTTGTATTGTTTGATCAATTTTTTATGCCTGTATCTTATAATCTGAGCAACTACTTTGAAGATAAAAATATGCAATATATTAACCATTGTTAATCCCCTATTATCTTGTTTTGAAATTCTGTATCATTGTTTTTCTCTTTAAAATAAAAATGAAAAGAAATAAAAGGAAAATAACAATTAGATCCTGTAGTTAACTCAGATATGAATTTGGGATATGATTTCCATTGGGCTCTGCTCCAGTACAATGTTAGTTTTATGCTTGTATGTAAGACTTTTCACAAACAGCTGGTTAACAGCGCTCTCTATTGAATTACTGATACTTGACCAATGTTATCATCTGACAGAAAAATGAAATAGAAGCGAAGGTTAAAGTAAAACAGGGCCAGGGATATAGCTCAGCAGCACAGCGCTTGCCCGGCAAGCACAAGGTCATAAGTTCGATTCCTGGTACCAAAAAAAAAAAAAGAAAAAAAAAAGTAAAACAAATAATATCCCTAGAGGCTGGTGATTAAACGAATCAGGAAAACAGATTACAAGTGAAAGAAGACAGCTTAAATCTACCTCAAACACTGCTATATGACACCAAAAACATTCCTCAAGCCACTTGATGCTGTCTATTGCCAAACAGATTACTATGTGAATACTGATTATTAACCCGTGTTTTATTGTATTGTCTCCAGTAAACAGGTTACCATCTTATAGCTATTTAAATAGACCCAAAATCTGACACCCAAAAATGTATACAATTAGAGAGGAAATCATGACCCGAATGAACAGAATGCATAACACTCACAAAAAAATAGTGTGTGAAAAGACAAAGCTATACAAGAAAATACACTTCATGTTTTGAATAATCATACAGAGATTAAAGATTTATTTCCTTGGATAAAAAGACCCTGCTCAACTAAAAAAATATGAGGCTATTTGTAATTTTTTAAAATTCTATGTCTTCACAAGAGCCTAGTTTTTTCACTCTCAGACACCTAACATAATAATTCCTTATTTCAGTCGTTCCCACTCTAGCAGGTGCTTCTGGTGACGTGGGAGAAACAATTGCATTACCGACTCCTCTTTCTCTCCTGTCTCCCTTGAGTCACTCATTTTACCAATATTTGTTAGGTATATGAGCTAAGCAATGAAAAAGAGAGATTGTCAAAAATGAAAGAATTATACCCCATGGAGCTTGTAATCCACTGATGGAAATAAATGTTAAACAAAAGAGCATTATTATAAACTGTGATGCTATAAATGAATACACTGGGTTGTGAATAGTGCCATGAGGTGACAATAGAACAGCCAAGATAGGCTGCCAGCACAAAGTCCTTTGGGCAGGTGGCATTTACCCTGACACTGGAAAATGTGCGAGGGAGATAGGGCCCCAAGAAGGGAAATGGTGTATCATTGCCCTGAGGAAAGAATTATTGACTAGTTCAAGCAACGGAAGCCTTTACTTTATCATTGACCAACACACATATTTAGAAGAAATAAGGTGTAAATTATTACTGTTATTGTTATTACTGGTAGATTCAAAAGGTATTGCCAACCTCTTCCTTTGAAGAGCATAACCAGACAGGCTGCTGGATTGAGGTATTAAACAGTTCGTCTCAGTGTTAACAAGTTGCCAAAAACATCAGAAACCAGGGTGAGACAGTATTTTCTCTCTCTATCTCACATAGAGGAGAATCAAATGAAATAAGATATTAAAACAGCATAATCCACATAGCAGTAAGCACATTTCTTAATTGTTAATAGCATTTTCAATTTCATTGCATCCTAAATATAAGATAATATTCATCTTTCTAAATTCTCTAGCCCTGATTCCCAAATCATCTTACTAGATGATAATGTCTTCTTTTTGTCTTCAGTAAACTGTTTTCCTAGTCATAAAAATTTTTAAAAATTAATATTTTATGCAAAACCTACATCAAACTTACACTTCAGTGCATTATAAAGAAGTTCAAAATCTTCATTCGTTTTAGGATTATGCCTTCGGTAATAGTCCCGTCGCATCCATTCTTCTTTTTCTTTTATCTTCCTTAGTTCTTCCTCTGCTTCCCACTCCAGCCTCAACTTTTTCTGTCTTCTTAAATCTTCTGTGAAGATTTTAGCATGCCATCTCCTGTAGTAAGTTTGTATTACTATCACCTGTGTGAAATGAAAAGGAAATAAGAAATGTCTGTCGTCAACTTGGTGATCAGGTGATAAAGAAGGCAGCAATGATTATTTTGCTTCCAACTCAACAACAAAAGAGTAGAGTCTAGTTTTAGCTCTGAGGCAGGCTTCTTATAGACACTAACATGAAAACCAGAGGTAATACACACTGCAGCTCTTTGTCTTTGAAATCTAGCATGTGCATCTTCATAGGAGGCTGTTAATGCAATACGTAAAAGTACAGGCTATGGAGTAAAACTTAGTTTACATTTTCCCTCTCTCCAGTAGGTGTATGATTTGGGGTAAGGTGCCATCTCTCTGCTTTAGTGCTCTCATCTGTAAAATAGTGATAATAGTATGCATAAAATAAAGTGTTTAGCCAAAGCTATAAGTCTTATGAATCTTTATTTTTTTTGTGTGTGTGGGTACTGGGGGCCGAACTCAGGACCTCGCGTGCCAGCAGGCACCCGTGCCGCTGAGCGATATCACCGGCCCTTTTTTCGTATGTGGGTACCGGGAGTCAAACTCAGGGCCTCACGCTTGCCAGGCAGGCGCTATGCCACTGAGCTATCTCACCGGCCCAGTCTTACGAATCTTAATTATGAATCATAATTATCTCTAGCATATCTTCATTCCCATTAGCTTAGGCATATATTTAAAACAAAACTTTATGTCTTAAACATATAGGACATAGGTGTGTGACAGGTTGGGTGAAAGAGACATTTAAGCAGGTAAGTATTAAATTACAGGATGTACACATGTATTGGGTAGTATGGTATAGTATAAACTCTCAAGAAGCTCATGAGGTACCTGACAGTCTGTCTTTTTATTTATTAAACTCATAAATAAAATATGGAGAGGTTGCATCAAGATTGAGGATAGGGCTGGTGAGATGGCTCAGCAGCATAAGCGCCTGCCTGGCAAGCGCGAGGTCCTGAGTTCAACTCCTGGAACCCACATACAAAAAAAGGGCCAGTGATATCGTTCAGCAGCACGGGTGCCTGCTGGCACACAAGGTCCTGAGGTCGACCCCAGTACCCACAAAAAAAAAAAAAAAGATTGAGGATAGGACAGATGTTGACACATTGTTTTCCCTCATCCTAATATCTATTAATTATAGAAAAATATGTAAAGCAGAAATTGGGAAAGACATTAGTTCATACTGTTAGGGTCACCAAATGAATAGAAACTTTGAGGAATCTCTTCTAGAAAAGAGTCGCATAAAATAAATTGAAGAAAAAATATATAACCTAATTGTCACTGGGAAGGCAAGCTAAAAATAGAAATGGCTCCAGGATTGGTTCAAGCCACAAACTGGTGTATGCTCTGGGCAGGAGGGCCACTATCAAGGTAAATGCTTGGAAAACGCAAATGGGAGCCAAGCCTGGTAGTGCATGCCTGTAGTTCTAGCACTCTGGGAGGCTGAGGCAGGAGATTACAAGATTGAGCCCAACCTGAGCAACTTAGTAACTTATCCAGACCCTGCCTCAAAATAAATTAACAAAGAGGTGGGTATGTAGCTCAGTGTGAAGGCCCTTCATTCAGTCCCCAGTACCTCAATCAATCAATCAATCAATAAGTAAAAGAGACAGGCTCCTCTAAAACAACTTAGGGAACAACAACAGAACATCTGCACCTAGGGAAGAATTCTCAGTGTCCCAAAAGGCCAGGTGATCCTAAGGATGAATGGAAACCCCTTATTCAGAAGTAGATCCCACCCAAAATCAAGCATTACATCCTACAACCACAGGATTACACATTGGACGTTAAGAATCTCAAATTTTCTAAGTACACACCTACAAATAAACAAATACTTGAGAAGATACAACACAACAAAATGTCCCTCACCCAACAAAGTGAAGAATTCACACTTGATTGAAACAGAATTATAGTACTAGAATAGTAGTTCTCAAAGAGTAGTGGCTTGTGCAGCAATACAAGCATTATCTGGAAAATCACCAGCAGCGCGAACTCTCAGGACCTTTGCCAGAGCTGATGAATTAGAAGCTGGTGTGGAACCCAAAATCCTGTAAATTAACAAGTCCTCCGTGAGATGGTGAGGCTACAGCTTTAAAACCACTTTACTATAGTAAAAAAAAACAGAAAACAAAACCAGACTAGATGTAGTTAACATTTTTAGAGGAAAGGCTATCAGATAAAACAATCATTTTGTAAAAAGTAACAACAAAAAATTGCATCATAATGCTTATTTTTGAAATTTAAAAAATAATATAATATATATTAGCTTGGGTGCTATTAAATTTGTTAAACTTAAAGACACCAAAACATATTTAAATAACAGAAATTTTCCCCTTCTCACACAACAGTGGAGAGATTGGCAAGCAGTTTTGAGCTGGGATGAAAGTTCTGCGATAGGTGACAAATTTCATCCTACACGTATGTCCACTTGGCTGGTCCACTTAGCATCATCCAGCCAGTGGAAGGGGGAAGGGACAAAGGCCACTTTACAAGCAATGCCTAGCAGTGTCTCGCAGCACCGCCCCTCGCTCCTCACTGTCCAGATGGACTGACAAAGGAGGTTAGGAAATGTAGTCTTGCATGGGTGGCCCAGAAATCATTACCATAACGGGAGAAGGGGAGAATGAACTTTAACAGAGAACTAGGAGTTTGTTATAATGCCTATGAAGGAATTACTAAGTAAAAATGTAGGTGAGAAAATCTTTTACAATGCAAATGGAAAGGTCATAAAAGTTAGACAGAATGAAGGAAAATAAGGGATGTGAACAATAAATTCAGACATTCTAAAATATGATTGAATCTCTATACTCCAAAGAGAATGCAGAAAGTCAAGTACTAAAATTACTCAAAACATAATACAAAAACATTTTCCAAAGGGAGATAGGATCTCAGATAGAAAGAGTCCACTACCAAGTCTCAACCACATCACAGTAATATTACAAAATACCCAGGATAAAGTGAAAATACCAAAAGCTTCTAAAAAGAAAGACAAAAAAATGAGAATCAGATTAATATCAGACTTTTAATAAAATGGAGCCTCAAAGTTATAAGGGAAAGTAATTCTGGAAGTAAGTCTGAATCTAACCTTTTATACCTACTCAAACTAAAAATCTATGGATGAGATTTATTGAATAAACACTTAGATTGTTTACTTCCCATGCATGATCTTTGGAAGAATTACTAGAAAATACATTTCAGCAAAATTAATAAATTCTAGGGGGGAGTTTAGAGCAATGAATAAAAATTCCAAAAACAACTCATTAAGCTAAATATATTTTATTTGAAGAAATCATATATATCAATGTAAATATATGTAAAACTAAAGGTCTAACATTATAACTATATAGTAAATTATATATAATTATAAGGTCAAATCCCGGATAGGAGGAGTGAGGGAAGAAAGAAAGGATCTGAAGATGGAAAGGCCTATTTAAGTTCTTTACTTGTTCATGGAGAAGATATATAGTCTGATTACATACGTATTTACCATAAAAACAATTAGATGTGTTTTTAAAAAGTTTTATTAGTGGGCCGGTGAGATGGCTCAGCGGCTTAAGCGCCTGCCCGGCAAGCGCGACGGCCCGAGTTCGACTCCCGGAACCCACATACGAAAAAGGGGCCGGTGATATCGCTCAGAGGCACGGGCGCCTGCTGGCACGCAAGGTCCTGAGGTCGACCCCCCGGTACCCAACAAAAAAAAAAAAAAAAAAAAAAAAAAAAAGTTTTATTAGTAATTACTAAAAACTACAGATTAAATACTTCTGACTAATAAAAGAACAGAAAAGGAAATTTAATGAAACTGGCAAAAAAGAAGGAGAGGTCAGTAAGGAATAAACAAGCACTATTAGTAAATTAACCAGAGAAGATGCTAAGAATAAGTTAAAATATCAGTAGGCATACATAATACCATCTCATCTAAAACAAGAACTGTTTAAATAAACACTAAGTATTGAACTTTAGAAACTAAAGAATAAAATAAATTGGGCCCTCGTAGAAAGGTTGTGAAGATAAAGGAACTCCTTAAATGGAGCTTCGAGCTTCACCCTTGCCCTGGCTTTTAACCGCTCCCTCTTTGACAGCTCGCTCCCCACTCCCGCCTCCCACAGAGGCTCCAACTCACTTCCAAGATTCCACGGGGCAAATCTATATTGTTCTTGATGCCACCCCCTTTGGCAGACGTTTAGATCGTCACTCTCTCTGCTCCAGTAAGTCAGCACTTCTCCATCTGCCTCATGATTTCCAAAAATTCAACTGGCATCTACTCCTCTCTCCTCATGTGTTCTTCGTCCCTGCATGTTTATACTTTTCTATGCATTTAATATCACTTTACTGGAGTTGCAACAGTGGCATAGAGAGTTCTATTTCTCTACCTAATATCCTGTCTCTTCTACTTTCTCTTACAAAGAAAATTTCAACTTTCTTGAGAAACACCATGCTTCTTTAAAAATGCCATAGTGATAGTCACACAGCACAGTTCAGGCCAATGACATGTAATTTAAAGTCACTGGGTGAGGCTTCCAGGAGAAACCCTTGAAAATGGCGAACGTGGGTCACGTACCCTTGACTTTTCCTTCTCGCTGCATAGAATGCAGCCATGGTGATGAGCACCAGGCAACTGATTCCATATCACACAACAACAAGCTCAGGATGAGATTAATGGAGTCGAGTTGAGGTTCCTTATGATATCATAAAACTACCATCCAAACCCAGTACACCAGTTAAGTAAGAATTAGTTTGGACTGAGAAACTAGAGAAACCATCAGACTGGAATAACTGGCCCTAATGGAATGAGCTACAAAGTTAACAGGCAACAGTCTTTCTCCCGAGGACCTGCTGCAGCTATAAACTGTCATAACAATCCTTTTCTTTGAGTGACTACTACTTTCCTACTCCCTGAGGAACTTTGTTCTCTAAAATCATAAAGTGTCAGAAACTTTGCTGTTTGAAATCAGATCAGTAAGAATGAAACATCTCACTCTTGCCGAGAGGATCTAAGTCTCTGACAGAGAGAAGCAGCCTTGATTTACAACCCAGGTGATGAAGTTGAGAGAACTTCAGAGAAGAAACAACATTCTACAACTCTTTTAACTGTGTTCCCGAGGGAGCAGGCCCCTGGCCCACTTCGCAGGCTACACCTGGATGCTGACCCATTTACACATTGCCTTTGCATTGAGACTAGCAAGAGGCTCCTTCACTCAAATCCCACCTAAATTTTATTCCCTCCCAAACACTATACTAACTCTATTTTTCCCTTGTTTATGAAAATAAGTTTAGACTAGAAAAAGGAAAAACTCATCTGCTGCAATAACTGGCACTGGTAATGCCAGGTCTGAGGCTAAATCTGTGGTTACCGTTGTGTGCAGTTTCCTTCAAGCAATGAGTCAATGAACCTGAGTTTGAATTGCAGGTTCATCTCTCAAAGTGTTGGGCTGATTAGACTAGAACAACAGCTTAGCTCCAAACTTCCTCTCACTTGAAAAAGAAAATCTTATTTAAATACCTGCTTTGAGGTTATTTTTACTCATAAAAAATAATGCTAGCAGGTAGACTGAACTAATGTGCCATACAGGAGATCAAAGAGAGTGAAAATAAACAGATGAAAAAATAAACTGGGCAAGTGATAAAATAGAGTTAGAGAGACTATACTAGTATCAGAGAAAAAAGACTTTAATGTCCTGCTTGGTTGCAATTAGTCAGGAAAGGTTCCTACATAATTCTGCTATGACAAGGGTTAAGGCCAAGAGACAAAAGTGTTAAGACTAATGATCAGTAAAAATCAGTAGTATCTGTAAGAATATGACCAAAGGCAGCACATGAAATGCTTGAGAGGTCTTAAGGAAAAATGAAGGATTAGGAACATTTAGGATTCTGGTTGCTTTTATAGAGGGATATTATAGATAAAGACTTTGTTTAGTACAAATAAAAAGTGATCCACTCTCATATGGGTTCTTTCCCAAGCTAATGTGGTTTAGGAAAACACACACAGAACAATTGATTTGTTTTTTTTTTTTTTTTTTTGGGTACCGGGGGTCGAACTCAGGACCTCGCGCACCAGCAGGCGCCCGTGCCACTGAGCGATATCACTGGCCCTTTTTTCGCATGTGGGTTCTGGGAGTCGAACTCAGGACCTTGCACTTGCCAGGCAGGCGCTTACGCCGCTGAGCCATCTCACCAGCCCAGAACAATTGATTTTTAGTATCTGCCCACAACAAAAGTTATCTTACCGCCTTTAATCTTCGAGCATGGTATTCTGCTGCTGAAAAATAACTTCCTGGTGTTACAAGTTTATCAGTCAGGTTTGATACATACACACCAATTTTAGTCATTTGTGTGGATGTTGTATTCGTAGTTTGTTGGATCTTTTTTCTCTGAAAAACTGTCTAAAATAAAAACAAAAAATTAAATGTCTTCACTGTATATAATCTTCACTATACACGCATATATGCATATATACATATATGGAAAGAGAATTTTTTTACACATTCAAGTTAATTTTCTTTTACTATACATATTGTCATGTAACTAACTAGAAAATTTTATTTGAGAGAGTCATATGGCATACGACAAATTGATTCTATAGCTTTAAAAACCTAAATGGAAAAATAAAAATATTACCTGTGTCTCCCTACAAAATAAATTAAGCTTTTGAGGAATCTTTTTAGGTATAGTTTGTGTTCCAGCATTGTGATATTCTATTCCTGTTATTTTATGTCTAAATCCACCAAGGAATGGCTTGTGAAAGTCAGATTTTACAATTTCGACAGCTACCTCCTCGAACTTATCAATGCCTAAGGAGAAAAAAACCAAGACTGAATGGAAGTTCAACTGCAAAGGGACTTGAAAATACTTTAACTAAAAGACATCAAATAACTCACCAGTTTGTACAACGACAGTTATGATTCCGGAGACATCGTTTAATCTAACTATTCTTTTGATTGGATACAGATCTGGATTTAGAGAAGAGATTTCCAGCTGTACACTTTCCTGTGGCTTAATTCCATGTTGTATGAGAGCCTCACTCTTTCTGAGAATTTTACCTAAAAATGAAAATTTTAAGTTTTATGGCAAATAAATTGCTATGTCTTTTGCTGGTGTTTTTAATGGAGACAAAATTCTATATACTTAAAATGTACAACATGATGTTTGGATATAGGTACACATTGTGAAATAAAGCTAATCAAGCTGATTAACATATCCATTACTTCAAATATTTATCATTTTACGCTGAGAACACTTAAAATTTCCTCTCAACAATTTTCAAGTATGCAATATGCTGTTATTAACTATAGTCATCATGATTACAATAGTCATTAGAAATACATAACCACATAAACTCATTTTATTTATTTATTTTTTTTATTTTTTATTTTTTTTTTTTATGTGGGTACCAGGAGTCAACCTCAGGACCTCACGCTTGCCAGGAAGCGCTTGTGCCGCTGAGCAATGTCACTGGCCCTTTTTTCCTTTATGTGGGTTCCGGGAGTTGAACTCAGGACCTCGCGCTTGCCAGGCAGGCACTTATGCCGCTGAGCCATCTCACCGGCCCCAAACTCATTTTAATGTGATATAAATTACCAAGGATGTTTATAGGAACACATATCATTTAATTATTAAATAGATAATTTTCTGCCTCTTACTTTAATGTTAGAACAGAAAACTCTGTAAGAGAGTACTATATTATACTATATATTTTATAAATAGCTACTAGAAAGAAGCTCAAAGCCTCCAAACATAAAGTAAATAAAAGGAGATGGAAACATTAATTACTTTGATTTGATCAGTATACATTGTATATATGTGTTGAAGTATTATTCTGTATCTCATAAATATATACAGTTATTTCTTGTTAATCAAAAAATTTTAACATTTAAGGAAATACAAATGCTAACTACCTGATTGGATCTTTATACATTTCATCCATGTATTAGATTATCACACTGAACTCCATAAATACATTTAAAAATTAAAATAATGATAAAATAAAATTTAAACTCCACAAAAGGAACAGTTATAGTGGTATTCTTGTGCAGGAATTCAGTACTATAAATAAAGCTACAACTCTGAATTATTTAGATATATAAACATATAACAACCATGAAACATTTAAAAATAAAAACATTCTATAATATGAACAGGATCCTGTATTAAAACCTATAGAAAACCACAATGTGTTACATGTAAATATGGGACATATCTATATTAGGGAAAGCAGGATTATTATAAAACCCATTCCACCCTCTGGGGTTGAAAAGCATAGACTCAAAATTCCACAAAATTCCTTCCTTTTTCTCTTTCCATAATCAGAAATTCACATAAATTAATAAATGCCAAAGTGAAGGTCAGCTTTATGCCGGAGAAAGTGTGTGTCACTTCATTTGTTGTTGTTGAACTGCTTCAACTTCTAGGCCCTTTTCCTGGCTCCATCCTACCATAGGTGAATTCGATACACTAACTTTCTTTCTCTGTTTCAAGTCATAGGAAAGTGCAACAATGTTACTGGCTGTTGTTTGGTGTCATGGAAACTTTAGTGATGGAATCTATATCAATCTTCAAATGTACAGTCTTCCTCAATTACAATTAGGAATTTGAACACAGCAATAATCATACTCATAAGACATCTCAAACACCAGTCATCTGTTTTGGCTATGACCAAGAAAGCACATTCTAAGGTCTTTGAGCTTCAGTGTCATACCCTATATTCTTAATTTGTAAAATAAATATGAATTTCTATAGACTTTGTGACTGTTGAATAATGGCCCCCAAATGCATCCATATCCTACTCCTAAGAATGCTCCCTTATACAGAAAAAGTGACTTTACAGGGTTTTGAGATGAAGGGATTATCCGGGCTATCTGGTTGGGCCCTAAATGTAATCACACATGCCCTTATTAGAGGAAAGAAGACCAAAATTTGACCCTAGAGGAAAAGGCAATATGACAGAAACAAGATCTGAATATGATACTCCATGACTTTGAAGATGGAGAAGAGGCCAGTGAATCAATGAATGCTAGGAATGCAACTCTAGAGGCCGGAAGGCTAGGAAGTGGATCCTCCCATAGAGCCTCCAGAGGGACCGCAGCCCTGCTTCACCTTGGAAACTGATCTAGGGTTTCTGGCCTCCAGAACTGCAGAAGAAAAACGTATGTTGCTTTAATTAAGCCACTAAGTTTGTGATTGTTACAACAGCCATAGGAAACCAATACAGGTTGCCAGAACTCTCTTCCTCCTTCTGCTTATTTCTACAGTGGGCATAATCCCACCAAACGGACTCCAGTTCCAGTCCTAGAAAAAGCCATGTATCTTAGAGAATGGCTGGTGTAAAATCTAGCTTTTCTGTCATTGCTGCTGGCAACCCTTGTTGCCCAGTGATAATACCTGGTGCTTAGACAGAGGTCATGAAGTACACAGGACAGAGAGATTCATAAGTACCACTGATCGCGAGCCCCAGTCTCTTAAGTGCTCGCTCATCTTCAATTTTGAACTTCATCTTTGAGACAATGGCAAGCAATTTCAAATTTCCTCTTTAGAGTATTATGTTTCAGTTCAGACTCTGCCACTTATCATTTGTGTGACTTCAGAAAAATTTTGTTTTAGTTTTCTTCTCTCAAAAAAAGGTTAATAATAGTAATGCCTATCTCAAAAGATTGTTGCATGCATTAAATGATAATGTAGGCAAAATATTTTGTAGAAACACTAATGCATAGTAAGGATTAAATAAACTAATTATCATGATCATCACCATTATCATTATTTTTACTAATAATTATTTAAAAATTATCCTGTTTCCTTAACCAAACTCTAATCAGTTATTTGAAATATATTTTACTTTTTGAGTACTACATTCACTATAATGGATTTTTGTGTGTGTGTGTGTGTGTGTGTGGGTACCGGATGTCGACCTCAGGACCTCGCGCGCCAGCAGGCACCTGTGCCGCTGAGCAATATCACCGGCCCTTTTTATCGTATGTGGGTTCTGGGAGTCAAACTCGGGCCCTCACGCTTGCCAGGCAGGCGCGTACGCCGCTGAGCCATCTCACCAGCCCCATTATAATGGATTTTTAAAATAATTTTCCAATTGAACTGTTTTTCTCTGGAAACTTTACAAGTCAATACCAAAGGTCTTGAAACAAGTTGTGCAGACATATCCTATAGAAAACACATACTAGTCTGGTATAACTATCACAAAAACTACATCCAATCATGAAACAAGGCTAACATAACTTTTGTGAGGCTTTTCAGCATCATCCACAAAATAGAAATAAACCTCACAACATGGGAATGACTTTAATATATAGAAAACACAATATTTTCAGGGGCTAGGGATGTAGCACAATGGAATAATACTTCCCTAGCATGCATGAGGCCCTAGGCTTGCTCCCCAGTATGGAAAGAAAGAAAGAAAGAAAGAAAGAAAGAAAGAAAGAAAGAAAGAAAGAAAGAAAGAAAGAAAGAAAGAAAGAAGGAAGGAAGGAAGGAAGGAAGGAAGGAAGGAAGGAAGGAAGGAAGGAAGGAAAGAAAGAAAGAAAGAAAGAAAGAAAGAAAGAAAGAAAGAAAGAAAGAAAGAAAGGGGCCGGTGAGATGGCTCAGTGGCGTAAGCGCCTGCCTTGCAAGCGCGAGGGCCCGAGTTCGACTCCCGGAACCCACATACGAAAAAGGGGCCGGTGATATCACTCAGAGGCACGGGGGCCTGTTGGCGCGTGAGGTCCTGAGGTCGACCCCTCAGTACCCACAAAAAAAAAAAAAAGAAAAAGAAAGAAAGAAAGGAAGGAAGGAAGGAAAGGAAGGAGAGAGCTCTAAAGTCTCTGAAGTTCCTTTATCCCATTCTCATAGATTTTTGTGCATATATTCACTAAGGCATTTACACATTATGTAGTAACTGCTGCATGCAATTCTTTTTTTACTAGACTATTGACAACTTGAGAATAAGACTCTCATTTCATGTTTCTTTGTATTTTTAATTATTAGCTAAATATGTGGCACAAATTCATTAAAAATCTTTTAAACAAATGAATGCATAACCACAATATGCTCATAGTAAATATCAAGATATTTAGTTTAAGAAATCAAAGATATTGTTTATATGTTAAAACTAGAGAAGGCTTAATAAATTCATTATCCTCAAACTCACCTGCATGACTTATCTGCAGTTCAGAAGATGGGATACCTAATAAACTTGAAAAATGATCTGCAAGGTATTTTAAAATGCTGTCAACTTTAAAAGACATTATAATTTCCTGACCCACAGGAATAAGTACAACTTTTACTGTAGAGAAAAAGAGAAAAGAAATAATCATAATCAAATATAGCTAGGGATAACCACTTATACTCCACAAACAGATGCAAAATTATGGGCTCCTTTCTAATCATATGGAATGCAGGTCACCTCTCCACCACACCCAGTGACAATATAAGGAGAAACGGCCAACGTTGACTTGAAAACTCTGGCTCTAAAAATTAATCTATTATCTATAATATCAAAAATTTTCATCAATATTCAACAACTGGTACATTATTCCAATTGAAGCCTAGGAAGCATCTCGAAAAATCAGACATTTTTGTGTTGTAAGCTTCAGAAGTTAGAATGCACTGTAACTACTTTTCAAAAAAAATGACCATTATATGGCTCACTCACCCACCACAACTATTTTTTCACAAAAATTGGCACTGTGTGATTCACACTCCACTCTACAAAACAGAACATCAAGATGCTTAATTTTAAGTGCAAAAACTGTTATCAGAAAATGATTGCTCCAAAACTATGAGAAAGAATAATGCATTTAAGACCTAATTAATATGGAGTAAACTTTTTTCCTTTACATCTATAAACTTTAAATTTTAATAGAAAGGATTTAATAGATGAAGTATAGAATTCATATTATAAGAAAAGATTGTGTATATTTCTAGATGTCACACATGACAGTTTTTCATGAAGCTAAATGAGACATTTATCAATAAATAATCCCATGACAAAACTTACCTAGGGATTAGTAATATTAAGGTTCTTTGAGCTAGCTAAAATTTTTCCTACTAGTTCTATATAAACAAAGACAATACTTCCAGATGCTAAATGTTATCAGAAGACTGTTTTAATTGTTTCATGAATACAAAAAGCTATAATTAACAGATTTTAAAACTTCTTTAGTAGTGTCTGTTTGAGCATTCAGAAAGGAGTTATGTTAAGGGATTTTTGAAACTCAGGACTTATGGGATTAAAACTTTTTTTTTTTTTTTTTGTGGGTACCGGGAGTCGACCTCAGGAACTCGCATGCCAGCAGGCACCCGTGCTGCTGAGCGACATCACTGGCCCTTTTTTCGTATGTGGGTTCCGAGAGTCGAACTCGGGCCCTCACGCTTGCCAGGCAGGTGCTTATGCCGCTGAGCCATCTCACCAGCCCTAAAACAATTTTTTAATCATCGTGCTTGTTATAAGTTATAATACCAGGAAATTATAAAAATATTCAAAATTAAACCCAAATTTACAATAAATAATGAAATTGAGAAATACTCTGCTTTGTCAGATATAATTGGCTTAGTTTGTTTTTCCTTTTCATTCTTTACTTTTTTGGACACACCACACAAAAATAAACTACCCCCTGTGTTCAAAAACTACATTTGACTAGCCAAACTATGCTGCTGTTATTATTGTTAAATAATGGCCCATGTTCTCCACCCTGTGGGTGGAAACTGTCTTAAAACTCATAAACAAGGAGGAAAAGGAATGGTGAGTTAATGGTTTTCTGTGTAAACACCTTATTCCTGCTTCCCCTTCTTTGTTATCAAGAATGCAATAGTAACCACTACGTGCCATCAGTATTGTTTGGCGAATGGCTTTAAAACTGATCTACAGGGCCGGTGGGATGGCTCAGCGGCGTAAGCGCCTGCCTTGCAAGCGCGAAGGCCCGAGTTCGACTCCCGGATCCCACATACGAAAAAGGGGCCGGTGATATCGCTCAGCGGCACGGGTGCCTGTTGGCGCGCGAGGTCCTGAGGTCGTCCCCCCGGTACCCACAAAAAAAAAAAAAAAAAAAAAAAAAAAAAAAAAAAAAACTGATCTACAGTGAAAGACAACAATGATTTTTCCAAAGCTAAATATGAAGTTAACACAACGCAGACTACAGTCATATGTAAAAGCAACTTGCTTAGTGGAATGGACCCTGAATGCAAAACTAGAAAAATCAGGAGTCATGTTCTCGTCCCACCTCTTGCTAGCTATGCACAACAATTCCAAATTGGCATGCAAAATAATTCCAATTATACTGAAGTACTGTCCACCATTTCCCAAGGTCCCTGAGCAATTTTAAAGGCTACTTTTTTGAAAAAATATACAAATATGAATTTAAAATTTAATGATGCTCATTTATTGTGGAAGAACAGACTGTGGAACGGAATTTTTCACAGATACTGAATAGATTCACATGGTGTAACCACAAAGTCTGGTGGATAAGGGAACGGGAAAGTAGTATCAGCTATAAACTATATCCTCAAACAAAAATAAACAAGAAAAAGCATCCAAAAAAAAAAGAAAGAAAGAAAAGAAAAGAAAAAGCATCCATTTTTTAAAAAGGGAAAGGCTGGTGAGATAGCTCAGCGGTATAAGCGCCTGCCTGGCAAGCGCAAGGGCCTGAGTTCAACTCTCGGTACCCACATACAAAAAAAGGGCCGGTGATATCACTCAGCGGCATGGGCACCTGCTGGTGCGCGAGGTCCTGAGTTTGAACCCTAGTACCCACAAAAGAAAATTAAAAAAAAAAAAGGGAAAATAAAATATCTTATCTTTTCTAGGTAATACCTGTTGCTGAATAATCTTTAATTGATATTTGCAAAGACTGCCTTAAAGTCCTTATTTTATCCAGAAAAGTCAGATCTTCATCACTTAGATTCTGTTTGTCTGGCTCCACTGCATGCTGCTCTTTCTCATGGGTCAGAGAATCAGAAGCTGGTCTTGGGGACATAGCCTCTTCCACGAGCTGTTCTTTACTGGATTTCAGACTTGTAACACTGTGGTAACTTGGCACTTCAGGTGTTTCATGACCCGTACTGACTTGTTCTACTTCAGATACATTTTCTTCAGTTGGTTCTGACTCTTCCAGTGCATCTGAGGGACCTGGGATATTGATAATGTTAATAGCATCATCACTTTCTTCTGTTGTATCAACTGTGTCTTGAATATCCAACTGTTCCTCTTGATCAGACATTTTCCTAAATTAAGAAAAACAAACACATTTATCACATATGTAAGGGTTTCTACATCAAATATAAAATTCTTGCTGGTATAGAGTGATGTTCATAAATTAATATGTTGCTCATTATTTCTTAAATGTTGATTATCTTATTAGTGGGAATGTTAAAAAGTATTGGTGAATTTTTAAAAACACAGAAAGTAAAAGAAGTAAAATAACTTCAAAACAAGAATTTTGAGAGTGATATTCTATGAAGAATATATGGAAAAATACTTGAATATATTTTGTCACTCATCCTTACTCAATGAAATATGTCTTATAATAAAAAGACTTTCAGAAGTACTCTTTTCTGAATATAAAACTGACATGGATGTATGCTTCTGACATTAAAAATGATTGGAAGCTTCAAAGAACCAGCCAGCTGCACAGCAATTGTTTCTTAGCTGCAACAGATTCTTTGCATTAGCTCTGTGCTCACACATTCTGGCACAGATCTCCAATGACCTGTGCCCACAAAAACAAACATGCAAATGTGAGTTGAGCTTGGAGTTAATTGCAGCCAGAGTCCTTGGGCTTGGGAAACAGGATGACAGCAACTAGAAGCTTGGGCCAGGATGGTCCAGGGTGTCCCAGAGTAAGGTACATAGTAGGAGCTAGATTAGAGCAGTGAGGAGCCCAAAGAGCAAGTTACAGAAGCTGGCAGCCAGGAAAGGAGGATAAGGGAGGTGGCCCCGAGCTTGCATTTCTATGACAACAGCAAGGGGAAGATTAGACCTGGGAACAGGAGTAAGATGCAAAATCTATATCTGAGGCTTCTGATTTGACCACAAATTCTTAAAGAAAGAGAGAGAAATCATCGTTAGCCAGTGGAGATATCTGACTACCAGAAAACAAAATTTTTAAGAAGAAACATCTGAAATAAAAATACATAATTGCTCAACTCAGTTAATAAGCTATAAAGCATGAGAAAGAGCTGAAGAGAGGATTAGTCAACTGGGAGAAAATATTTTATATTAAACGCTGCAAGATTAGGATATAAAAATATGAGTGATTAAGAACCATGGAGAAGAGAAAAAAGTCTAGCATATGGTTTTGCTATATCTTAGCAAGCAAAGAATGGTTCTCTATTCTTGAAAAGCTACAAAGAATATGCAACACAGATTGCATGTGGCCTGTGAAGCCTAAAAATGGCTTTTTCAGAAAATTTTTGTCAGCTTCTGATCCAGCATATGTCAAATTAGAGTTCCAGAAGGAGAAAATAAAATTATGGGGAAGAAGAAATATTTTAAAAGACAATGGCTGAGAATTTTCCAAAACTAGGAGAATATGTGGATCCACAGATCCAGTAAGCACAAAATAAATCTACATGCCTAATAAGATAAATATAAATAATTCATAACCATATACATCATAATGAAATTATAGCAAGCCAAAGACAGAGTCCTGAGGGTGAACAGTGGTAAAAGACAAAATCATCTATTGTTTGGAATCAGTTTAATTTGCTGACATTAATGTAAAGAAAAGTGACCTCAGACTTATCATCAGAAAAATAGAAGCAAAGCCAAGAAGGGGCTAAATGAAAGAAAATAATCATCAATGTAGAATTATGCACCCAGAAAAATTATCTTTCAAGAAAGAAAATCGAAACATCTACAAGTAAGTTACCACAAAGATATCTGCTCTAAAGGAATTTCTGAAGGATATACTTAAAAGAAGAAAAATAATTCCAAACTGAAATCTGGACAAGAAGGAAAGATGAACACATAAAGCCACAAATATCTGAATAAATTCAAACAAATATTGTCAGTACAAAATTATCACAGAAAATCAAAATAGTAGAGGTAATAGATGACTATTGGAAAAACTAGAAGAAATGGATAAATTGCTAGAAACACACAACTACCAAAGAAACAGAAAACCTGAACACACTAGTAATGAGTAAGGAGATTGAATTGGTAACCAAAATCTTCTGAAAAAGAAAAACCCAGAACCAAATGGGCTCATGGAAAAATTATTCCACCAAACAGTTAAATAAGTATACCAATCTTTCTTAAACTTTTCAAAAAATTGTTAGGAAATACTTTAAAACTCATTTTAGGGAGCCAATATTATATTGAAAATAAAGTCAGACAAGGACTCTATAGGGAAATAAAATTACAAGCTAAATCCCTATGAACATAGATGCAAAAGATCCTCAACAAAATATAGGTTGAAACTCCTAATCAAAAAAGTCAAAATTGAAAATGCTACTAAATCTAAACTTTCAATTTATTTCCAAATCTTAAAAACCCTAAACTTTGAAACACTTCTGCTATCTTTTGGAAAAGGAATACTCCACCTGTGTTAGCAAACTGAATTCAACAGCATTTATTTTATTAATTAATTTATTTATTTATTTATTTATTTTATTAGTACATGTTTGTGCTTCATGCAGTTTACAATCATCTTGGGGAGTGGTTACATGTACATACTACAGCTTCTTTTTTTTTTAATCCTATTCCCCTTGCCTCCCCCTCACCCCTTGCCCTCTACATCCCCAATCCCCTTTTTCACACTTGTTATTATTTGTCTTAGCTCATGTTATGACATATAGTGTTTACATTAACTGGGCTATTAAGCTCCAATACGTGGAACATCTTTATTCTTATTTCCTCTTCCCCTCCTCCTCACCCCTTGCTCTTGTTCCCTTGGACCACTTCCCTGTTGCAAGATATCTGTCCACTTGTCCCTTTCTATCAATCCTTTCTCATTTTCTTTGTTTGTACTCTGCCTCACTCAAAGGAGAGATACCATACAGTATTTAAGCTTGTGTGTCTGGTTTACTTCACTCACATTATATTTTCCAGGTGGATCTATTTTCCTGCAAATGCCTCAAATTCGTCATTCTTTATAGCTGATTAGTATTCCATTATATATAGATACTACATTTTCTTTATCCAGTCATCTGTTAATGGGTATTCAAGCTGCTTCCAGGATTTAGTTATTGCAATGGCACTTTTTAAAACATCATTCAATGGGCTGGTGAGATAGCTCAGCAGCATAAGCGCCTGCCTGGTGCACGAGGTCCTGAGGTCGACCCCTGGTACCCACAAAAAAAATAAAATAAAATAAACAAATAAAAAATAAAACATCATTCAACATAATCAAGTGAGAACTATTCCTTGGATGCAAGGACGTTTCAATACATACAAATCAATAAATATACACATTTATTAGCACATTAACAGAAGACCAAAAAACATATGATCATATCAACAGGTACAGAAAAAATATTTGACAAAATTTAACATGTTTTTATGTTAAACATTTCAATAAATTAAGCATAGAAGGAATGTATCTCAGTGTTTCTTAAGAAAGGCTACATAATGAAAATCTCACAGCTAATTCATTCAATGGTAAACTGTTGCAAGCTTTTCTTCAAAGATCAGGAATAAGCCAAGGATGCCCTCTCTTACCACTTCTATTCAACATAGTACTGTAAGTTCTAGTCAAAACAACTAGACAAGAAAAAAAGAAAGAAAGGAATGAAAGAAAGGAGGGAGCGAGGGATAGAGGGAAGGGAGAAAGGAAAGGATAGAAGAGAGGAAGGGAGAGCATCTCAATAAGAAAGGAATAAGTGAAGATATTTTGCACTTGCCTAGCACGCATGAGGCCCTGGGTTCAGTTCCCAGTGCTGAAAAAAAAGAGGTCTTTGCACTAGGAGACTGGCTCTGTCTCTCAGAGCTGCTCATCATACAAATATCCTTGAAAAGACAGTCCAGAACAGAGTGGCTATTGCCTCTCGAGCAGAAATACAAGAGAGCTATGGAGAAATGTCTCCCAAGAGGAATGTCAGCCAGCACCAAGGAGCCTCCAGAGCCAGGCTCTTGTGGTTATTCTTACAGCTGTCCAGTGAGGATGTCAAGCTCAGAACATTAACCACAGCGCGCCTCACAGAATCGGCAGGAGCTGTGCCTGCTCATCTACATTCTGGAACACTGTCAAGGTCCGTCTGACTCCGCCCAGGGTGGATAAGGCACCACGGAATGGCTCACAACACTCATCAGCACTCCCTGGGCAGAAACCTACAGGGCATCCAACCAAGGTAGCAAAACACTAAGCCAACTAGGACACCCGCCAAGGCACCAGCACAGATCCTCCTAAGCCTGAGACAGTAAATTTTGTAGCCAAAACATGAGTAACTAATGTCCAACAGTGTAGTACAAAATAACAACACAAACACATCAGGTTTGCTTCTGGAGTCATCCTCAATTCTTCCCTTTCTCCCCACCATACTGACCTGAAAACTCAGTGTCAGTCACACTTCGACAGTACAACTGTGAGAGTCTGTTGGTCACCTTAATTTCAGCTTTGGAACCCTTTCCTCCAGAAAGAGTCCATTAGTCTCACAGCAGCCAGAGAATTTGTGTGTGTATGTGTGTGATGTGGATCAAATCCAGAACCTTGTGCATACTAAATAAGTGTTCTACCACTGAGCATCCTACCCCTAAGCAGATCAGACCATGGCCCTCTCATTCTTAAATACCCCTAGAATAAAATGTTTTCCAGAAGACAAGCTAAAATACTCATCTTGCCTTTCAAGGTCCTAAATGATCTAGTTCATGCTCATTTCTATTACCTAATTTTGTAAACGTCCCAATCCCCACCCCCATCTTAATATATGTGGGGCTGAGTTCTACCTTGGGAGGTTTTTTTGTTTTTATTTTTCTTTTCTTTTTGGTACTGGAGAATAAACCTAGGGCCTTGAACATGTTAGGCAAGCAGTCTATTACTGAGCCACGGCCTCAGCTATTTACTTTTTATTTTTAGACTGTTGCCCAGGTTAGCCTTGCACTTGTAATCCTCCTGCCTCAACCTCCTAACTAACTGGGATTACAGAGGTGGACCACCACACCAGATTTGCATTTTCTATTTTCTCTGTCAAAAGTGTGTTACCACAGATCCATACCGCTAACTTCTATTAATCTTCCTCATCTCTGCTCAAATGCAACTTCTCCAAGGAGGATGGCTAATCACACCCCACTCCCCTCCCTATTTTATTTTATTCATAGATCTAATCACTGTTGAAAAGCGTAATTTCTTCATTCACTTGCTTGGTTATTGTCTGTCATCCCTTAGAATAAGGAATGGAATCTTTTTGCCTTATCAGTGTTGATTCTCCACAATGAGAAATAGTTTTAGCAATTGGTACATGCTCAAATATTGGTTTTTGTAATCTCAGCACTTAGGAGGCCGAGGCAAGAGGATCACTGTGAGTTCGATGCCAGCCTGGGCTACAAAGTGAGTTCAAAGCCAGTCTGAACTGCATAGTGAGACCCTGTCTCAAAAAGACAAAAAATAATTCTTGATTTTGATATATAAATAGGTAAATACAGGATGCAAAGATCAATATTATGAGAACTGTTGACATAATTCACTATAATGAGCAAAAGGAAAAATATCTGTACATATGCCAAAAATATGAAATCAGTACAATTCCTGATTTCAAAAACTGATGAGTTAAAAATAAAATCAAACTTTCTTTATTCTGATAAAGTGTATCAACTTGTAATATCATATTTAATTAAACATGGGAAGCATTCTCATTAAATTTAGGAACAGAAAGAAGATGCAATTATTGCTGCCATTGAACACCATAAGGGAAAAAGAAATGTGATAAATATTTGAAGACAGTGCCAAAATTTTATCATTTTATATGAGTACTTTTCAAGTTAGAATAACAAAATTGATATGACCATCCATTGTTGAAAGAAATACCCAGAAATTAGAAAACAAGATATATTGGTTCACTTTCTCCATCTATGCTATCACCACCTTTAAAAAAAACCTTAGTCATAACTGACCTCAGTCATTTTCTGACAAATTTTTATTGGGCACCTGCTCATTACCAATCACTTTTTGAGCTGTATCTAAGGATACAGAAATGAACAAACTAAAGTTACTGAAATATCCCTGCAGTAATCAAACTTCCATTCTAGTGTGGAAACCAGACAAGAAACAACTATTTTAGCAAAATATATACTAGATCAGATAAAGACAAGTGTTAGGGAGGTAAAAAAAGTAAAGATAGCTCAGATGTATTCCTGTTTCCAGATAAGGCATTGCAGAGCAGAATGGAGGGATTTGCTGAAGCAAGTGTGGTGGGAAAGGAATGGCTCACTTAGGGTAAGGTGACATTTGAGCAAAAGGCTAAAGTGAGAAAATAAATCAAGCATGAGAACAAATGGTGGAATAATACAAAGCAAATACCTAAGCAATAGCTAGAGATTTCATGTGCCTGGACAGTAGTGAGCAAAGGGAAGAATTGTGGGAGTTGAAGTCGGAGACAAGGTTGTGGGGAGAGGGCATCACATTGGACCTGACAGACCATTAGAAAGACTTTGGCCTTGGCTCAGTGAAGCCAACAGAAGTTTTTGAGGAAAGAAATAATGATACCTTACAATTTAGTAGACTTAATCAGGCTGCTGGGTTGTCGAAGAGTTTATGGGAGGCAAAAGAGTAGTTAGCTGGTAGATAACTGGGAGTCTCCTGGAATCTACTGCAGCAACCAAGATATGGGATGAAAAGCACCAGAGTGATAGTGCAGCACAGATGGTGAGAAGTGGCTACATTCTGCATATATTTTAAAGATAGAGCTGAAAGGATTTGATGATGAACAAGCTATAGCCTATGAGATAAAGAAAGGAATCAGGGATACTGCTAATATTTTTAGCCTGAGCAACTGGAAGGACAGAGTTACATTTACAGAAATGAGAAAAGCTGAAAATAAAGCAGGATTGGAATGTGGGTGAGAGTTACATCACAGTTTGGTTTGGGGGAAGCAGATGTTCGAGCTGCCCATTGGACAATAAATGTAGGGCGGGTAGTTTGGAGTTCTGAGAAGCTGTCCAGGAAATAGAACCTGGAGAGTTGGAAGTCTGCAGATGGTATGAGATGTATGATATTCATGCAGCGGCCACGTGCTCTAAAGCAGTTCCTTTGGTGGGTACTATATAAATCAACACCTCTCCACCTTTCTTGGCAATGCAACTGCCTCCATTTCCCACTTGCTATGTTTTGTGATGCATATATTCACTTCATTACTAGTTTATTATGTGATCTGGATTATCCTCCTGCATGCAAGATATATCCTGATGAGGAAGATGGTGCTGATAATATCCCTTCCCTATAACCTGTAGGTTCTATGTATGGAAGTATCTACAGTTCACAGGGGGTCCTTAATTAATAATATGATTAAGTCATAAAAAGTAGATAGTTACATAAAAAGTTTTCAAGCAGTTAGTTGTCTTTAAAGAAGTTGGTTAGCAACTGTCCTTATAATAATTAGCAGTGATAAGCATCTGTTTATCCTAAAAATAAGAAATTTTAAGTTTCTAAATTATAAAATCATAGTGATTATAGATCAGAAAGGACTCACTATCTAGTACTGTGATTCTCAGCTTTGGTTTTCCAAAGTGGGATTTCGGGAAGAAATCGACCCTAGAGCCAGTCTGCCTGTGTTCTTAATCTCACTTAGCAAATGCCTGGTGAGAAAAGCAATCTGCCACTGGTTCTGACTGTCCCAACATGTTGTTGCTGGGTACAACAAAAATGCAAGGCCAAGACCACCACTTACCAAGGCCATATCTCAGAGTTGTGTTTGCAACAAGAACCATGAAAGTTGACATAACTTCTTCCCCTAAAGAGAAGGTTTTACTTATATATGGTCTGAGTATGCCCCTTAAGGGTTCATGTACTGAGAAACTGGTCCTCAGTTTGACAGTGTTGGGAGGTGATAGACCTATAAGAGGTGGAGCCTATTGGGAAGTCACTGGGGGCACTGCCATGGAAAAGATTAAAGGGTTTCTGAGCGACTCCAGAGAAAGCCCTCCCCACCACTGGCTTCTGGCCTGGAGGTGTGTGGCTCCCTCTCACGTGACCTCCCGCCATTACCATGAGCTATAATGCAGCCAGGGAATTCTCACCAGGCTGGCACTGTGCCTTTTGGACTTTCATCCTTGGAAACTGTGACCTAAATAAACTTATTTTCTCTATGAGTTTCTTAAGAGAAGCTATTCATTTATAGTCACAGAAAACAGACTGACATATCTACCTGTGTCACCCCTGTAGACTCAGAGACCATAAGAAATTGACATAAACTTGAAGCACTGGCTACTTCTTTTGCCATGAGTCCTTTGTCTCTGACCAGCACACTAGAAACAGTGATACATAAATGCATTTCTTTTTCTTTTTCTTTTTTTTTTTTTTTTTTTTTTTTTTTTTTTGGTGGGTACCGGTGTTCGACCTCAGGACCTTGCGCACCAGCAGGCGCCTGTGCCGCTGAGCGATATCACCAGACCTTATTTCGTATGCAGGTTCTGGGAGTCGAACTTGGGCCCTCGCGCTTGCCAGGCAGGCGCTTACGCCGCTGAGCCATCTCACCGGCCCCATAAATGTATTTCTATGCAAGCAAAGCAAAATATCAAACATTCGCAGTTCTTGATTCTTACTAATTGTTTGACTTGAAGATACAAAGTTTCTTAAGTCTCATTTTCCTCATGTGAAATGGATTATCAATAGCTTCAACATCAAAGGTTCTCTTAAGAATTAAACAAAATAATGTATAGAAAAGTACTTAGCAAATAGGCACAGGGCACACAGTAAGCACTTAAATGTTATCCAACTACTAATGGACTAGTTCTAAAATTTCTAAAAGTCTAGTGATAATTATACATGAGTAATGCCTTACAGGTGTTACATAATTATTTATTTTATTCAATAGAAAAAAAATTTTCCAAAATACTGCATAAAATTAGCAAATATTTATACTAAATTATTTAATCCTCATAGATAATTGATGTTATTCTGCTCATTTTACAGATAAAGAACTAAGCATACAGAACTTGTATAAGGTGCTCAACATCACTCAGCAAAAAAAGCAGATATGTGATCCAAATCCAGTCAATCTAGATCTATGTTTTTAACTGTGACACTGTGCCCCGCTTCTGTGTGAGAATTCATGGAGACCTGGGAGAACAGGTAAGGGTCCTGGTGATTAAGCGAAAATCTAGGAACTGCTGATCTTAATCTAGATGAGAAGGTTGAGCCTCCAGGATGCCTCATGGTATGTTAGTGGAGGTCAGATTCAGAGGTTAAATGACAATTTTACAATCAGAAACTGTCTTTTATTTTTCAGTGAGAAACATGACTGATTTAAAAATTGAGTAGAAAATATTCAGCAGGGTTTTGTTTTCTTGACCCTTCTAGGATAAGCAGATAATTATAGTGATTCCTATTACTCCCCAGATGTATATTAACATGCTCCACTCGTACTTATAAATATTCATAAACTTTCAGTCAGTAGATATTAAATGTAAATAACAAAGCACAGATATCACAGTGTGAAACATAAAATGTAGTGAAATTCCAGCCTAAACAGGTAGCTATAGCATCATAGCTATGGCTTGAAAGATTTTATTAATGTTTTTTCATTATTGTTAGTGTTAATTTTGTCGCTGTTGTTAACCAGGGCCTCAGCAACCCAGGCAAGCACTCTACACTGAGCTACATCTCCAACCCTTTTTAAAAATCTCATTTTATTTAGGATCTTGCTAAGGTGTCCAGGCGGGCCTCAAACTTGCAATCCTCCTGATTTAAGCTTCTGAGTAGTACAATTGTTGTTTTTAAGAAAGCAGTATATGCTTACAAAATAAATAAATAAAATAAATCTAAAAGACAAAAGGGGATAAAATAGAAAGTGAAAGTACCATCTTACTGGCCTAATACCTTAATTTTATTCCTCAGTGTTTGGAAGTGTTGATAATTTATTTGTCCAGAAATTGTCTACAATTATATATTTAATTGTATTTATTTATGTTCATGTGTCATTAATCTCATCAACTTGGCTGGAATAGGGTGCTCTTGGAGGGGTAATTGGATGAGAGGGAACTAACCTTATCAATGGGGTGGGTTCACAGCTGAATGGGCCACTAAGAGGCGGAGCCTCACTGTAGGAAGTGGTCATGGGGGCATGATCTTGGGGACTCTATCTGGTCCTGGGCCCCCACCTCTCTGGCTCTTCCCCACTCTCTGCTTCCCAGATGCCATGAGTTAAGCAGCATTTCCTTCACTACATCCTTCCACCTTCCACCATCTTGGAGCCAACCAACCACAGACTGAGACCTCTGAGACTGTCAGCCCAGATAAACCTTTCCTCCCTTGAGTTGCACATGTCAGGTATTTTGTCCCAGCAACAGAAAAGCCCAGTAATATAGCTTATATCTATATAAATTTGAATATATAAATTACACTGTCATCTATTTTAAAGCTTTGTACTCTTCTACAACTTTTTAAAATTTAACACATATTTGACATATTTGACATTTATTTCTACATAAAACTTATTTTTCCACCTCATTCCTTTCAACTTCATCACAAAGGTAAGCCATCTTCAGCTGTTTGCCCTACTATGGACATTTAAGCTGTCTCCAGTTTCTTGCTATTAAAAATATAGTGCTGCGACAATCATCTTGTAAATATGTCTCTGTATACATGTGTAAGTATAACATGAAATATTACCTGGAATTAGAATGAATAAACCCAAGGCTATGCAGAACTGAATTCTGTCAAATCCCATCAAATTGCTATGCAAAAAGGAAGCATCACATCATGGCCCCAGGAACAGGCCCCTGACAGTTTCCTTCCATGCTTATACTGTTTCATGAGGCTCAATCAAATACCCCCTTTTTGTGTGCTATATTTCTTATTATATGTTTGATGTTGCGTTTGTGTTCTCTTTTATTACACTGAAGTTTTCAATTGTTAGGTAGTGAAATGTATTCATCTTTTTGCTTACGAGAGTTTCCAAATGTCATGAAATGCTTAGGAACATCTTCTCAAAATGAAACACACATATGTTTATCCACATATAGATAAAGTGAGGCATATCTGTAAAGATAGACAATGATTTCAAGATATACGATGTTAAGTACAAACATGAAGGACAGTACAGTGCATACAGTGACAGGTACAACTACAGATGTATATGTACATAAAATCATCTCTGGAAGTTGAACTGGAGGTGGGGAGGGGAATAGGTAAAAGGCAGATTTTCGATTTTCATTCTTCCTATTGTTCAAACATTTAATCATTTTATGTATTATCTATTAAACAAGTTCTAGTTTTATCATCAAAAACTTAAAAACCTACAAATGCTGGTGAGGTTGTAGGGGAAAAGGAACACTTCTACATTGTTGGTGGAATGTAAACCAGTACAACCACTATGGAAAATAGTGTGGAGATTCCTCAAAAAAACTAAAAATAGAAATTCCATTTGACCCAGCTATTCCTCTTCTTGGAATTTTCTTGAAAGAGTTAAAGACATCATATTACACCGATAGATGCATACCCATGTTAATAGCAAGCAGTACAACTCATAATGGGTAAATCTTGGAGGTGGCCTATATGTTCATCAACAGATAACTGGACAAAGAAAATGTGGTAGGTACATAATGGATTACTACTTGGCTATCAGGAAAGATAAATTTGAGTCATTTGTAGAAAAATGGATGTACCTTTAGACTATAATACTAAGTAAAATAGACCGGACACAGAAGGTTAAATATTGCATAGCTTCCTCTTTCTCGAGAAACCCAAAGTATAAATAACTTAAAGAACAAAATAAAAAATAGATTATAGGAAACAAGGACACATATGTTTTGATGGGAGGGGGATCTTGGGATGGAGAGAGATGGGGGAAGGGAAAAAGGATTAAGAGGTAATATGTACACATACCAACTCCCCATGATGAATGTATTCATCGTGCATAGCAAATAACTACTAAAAATAAATAAATAAAAGAAAAAATAAAAAAGCAGTCTCTATTATGATTCTATACAAAGAAGCTCTGCTTTTCACTTGCAGTGCATAATTTCATTGCTTACCTTTTAAGGCTTGATACACCTAGAATATGAGTGTAAGTGGTAAGACTCTCTACCAGTCAGATAGGCCTGGTGAAATTTTAAGCTTAGGACACAGAGATCAGGTGGAGGAAAAGAACCTGCCTGCTGAGGAAAGTCAGAGAGCCCTCGATTTACTAGATCGAAAAGTATTTCGAGGATAGGGAACACGTTTTCTAGTGTCTTGTTTCTATACTATTACCTTGTGATAAGCACTCAGGTGAGAGGCGATGCACACCTCCCACCCTGAAGCTGCTGCTTCTGAATCCCAAATCAGAGGCGGAGCTAGAACAGGAGCTGAGGAAGACGCGCGGTTTACAGGGCTTTGAAAGCAGAGGCTCAGCTTTCTTCAGTGGCCCAGCAGCCCCGGAGCCCCCGCGGATTAGCGTCACTGGCTCAAGGCCGGGTCTAGGCGGTCGGCCACAAGGCGGCCTGACCTGGCCTCCTACCTGGCTAGGAAACGCAGCCCTCGCGGACCAGGCGGTTTCTGAGGTCCTTGCAAGCCGCAACCGCACTCGCCGGAGCCTCTGTTGCCGGCCGTATCCTAGCAACGGTCGGGGCGCCACCTCCTCCTGCCTGGGCGAGGTCCCCGCGCTGCACCGACCCGGCTGGGGAGGAGAGCTAGAGGCTAGGGTGCTGCCTCCGGTTACCTGATCGAAAAGGACTCCCACGTTATCCTCTCTGCAAGAGTCCTGTTACCCTGGTAGAAGGGCACCGCTCTCCTATCCAAACTTTAACAGCAATTTAAGCGTACAATTAAAAAACAAAATCATAATCAGAGAACACAGGTGTACAACAATGAGTGACTTCTTGATTTTGTTCATTTTAGAACTCGGCTTTTGGCTTCCTGGCAGCCTAAGAGAAAAGGGAGACAACAGTTATTATGTAGCTGCCCGTTTCTAAGGAGAAACAATACATTTTTTAAAATTGTAAATGGTCCTCCTCATCATTAAATTCTTCAAGAAAGTTTTAAAAGAAGAACGGAATAGTGTTGGGGGAAAGATCAAGTATGTTCCTGTTCAAAACGTAGTAACAAACTTCATGTGACTATCTCCTAATGGTCTCATAATAGTGCTTATTATTGTCATTAAGAACCTTACATAGATTCCTTAGTCCTTACAAAGATTTTATTAAAAAGGAACTGATATTAGTTGCATTTTACTAATGAGAAAACCAAGACACACAAAAGTTAAATTAAAAAAAAAAAAAAAAAGATTAAACCCAAGCAGTCTTACCCTAGAGCCCAGATTTTAAACCATTATTCTATGCTACTATGTTTAACACCCTAAGGTATTTTAAGAAGATGTGGAATTAACATTAAAGTTTGGTTATATATAGTGTAAGTCCATTCCCTCATTTACAGTGGTCAGAGTCTTCGTTTCTTTATGCCATCCTCCTAAAATTGCACTCTCATCTCTCCAGTAACTTCCTGATGTTCAATGTTGTTGTTTTTTGTTTGTTTGTTTGTTTGTTTTTGTTTTTGTGGGTACCCGGAGGTCGACCTCAGGACCTCGCGCGCCAGCAGGCGCCCGTGCCGCTGAGCGATATCACCGGCGCCTTTTTCGTATGTGGGATCCGGGAGTCGAACTCGGGCCCTCGCGCTTGCAAGGCAGGCGCTTACGCCACTGAACCATCTCACCGGCCCGATGCTGTTTTTTTTTTTTTTTTTCAGTCATACCATTTTAAAATGCCCATTTCTTATTAGAACAATATGGAAGATGTATTATATTCTCAGATAAAATTGGCTTTGTTTTAATAATGATAATAGAAGCAAAAGCTAAAATTTTATTCACTTCTACACATTCAGGAAAAGCAAAGGAAAAAGGTTACAGAGATAATCATTAACATTTGTCTTTCATGGTTAGACCTGGTGTAGAGGTGCAGAAAAGTTTCTCCAAACACCCACTCCTGTTTACAAAATCATAATGTATTTTGAATCCTACTAGTAATAAAAAATCCCATCCATCTTAATCCCCACTTTTCTGAGTCTCTTTAAAATTTATCTTTCATTGTCCTCCACATTAGGTGCAATAGGAAAACAGTAAGGTTACAAATAGAGGTAAGAAATAGAAGAAAAACAGGTAGTAGAGACTTCCAAATACTTCATATCATTAAATGTGACTTGATACCCACTCTATGTTCATATTTCATATAGTTTGCTGTCATTTTCCATTTTACCTTCCACCCTAAATTTATGCATTTTCTCAGAATTTATTGTCCAAAATGGCTTATCTTTGTCAAGAAACATCTACCTCAGTATGTATTTATAAAGTGATCATTTGTTTTAATTTCTTATACTCTACTTTTACAAAGATGCCACCTAGTGGCTTTATGAAATGGAGCATTGCAAAGTAGTTCCCTTTTTACTAAGCACCTTATATAGATTTCTAATTTAGTCCTTACAAAGATTTTATTAAAGAAAAACTATTAGTTCCATTTTACTAATGAGAAACCCAAGACAAAGGTTAAATTTAAAAAAATTAAACAGGTTAGGTTAAAATGTATCATGATATAAATGGATATTAGTAAAAAAGTATTTGAGTAATTATTTAGAAAACTAAGGACCAGAAAAGTATGCTTTGGAAATTATCTATGTGGCTTAAATTTGGATCTTGTTTGTGAGCTGGCTAACAGAAGTGCAGGTCCATAGTCACTTTTCTGAATCTTTTTCAGTTGGTATAATCTGTTTGATATTCAGAAATTTTTAGTTTTGCAAGATAATATGGGCATATGCTTTATATTATGTAATAATTCATGAGTTTGGGGATAGAGCCCAGAATCAAATACATTAATATTTCTGTGGTAAAATATTCAGATATTGTACCATATTTATGGATAAAGGCCATAAATATCTTTGTGTCAATTCAGGTCAGGTTTGTTTCCAAATGAATTATGAAAAACTTTCCATTTTCAGAGATTTTTGAAATTCAGATAGGAAATTGTGGACCTGCTTCACCTTGAAGAAAAAGAATCTACCCTCCAGTTAAAGAAAGTAAAATGCAATATTCTGTAATAAAATAGCAATACTAATCTTTAAGAAAACTAATGGGGGGATGAATACAATCAAAATATATTATATGCAATGAAATTCCCCAAAACGTGAAACTATGGGGAAAGGTGGGGCAAGGGAGGCTCCAGGGGTAATGATTAAAGTCTGTTGTGTCAATGTACAAATCTGCCAAAATGAAACCCATTAATGTGTTTAACTAATATGTACTAATAAAAAAAAATGTAGAAAAACTAAGAGGTCCACCTAAAAAGAAATTTGAAAATCATGAGAAATTTTTAAAAAAATAATTGCAATACTTTTTCTTTACTCATATGTAGAGGGTCATCTATCACGAATTACATTTAAGTGCACCACAAAAAGTTATCTATCCTAAAATTAAAGAGCACTCTGAAAATTGTTAGCAATGCATAGCAAACTTGAGTTCCATGACGTATTCAAAAATATCTTTTAACTTTTTTGTGTGTGGTTTGTTTCTGTGTGAATTCGTCTTCTTCCCATCCCTACCACGTTCATGGAAATAAGCTGGTGCCGTGCAGTCTGGATCCCTTGTATTCTTCTTCTGAGCACGCTTCATCAGCCCTTCTCAGGCATACAATATGTACGAGAAACAAACTTGCATTTAAGACAGGAGATTTAGGAGTAGCCTATGCTAAGTCACTTTTTTTTCTCATTCATTTTCTTTGTTATCTAGAGCTCGGGCTTACTGCCTCTAAACAGAATTCCAAAAGCATTTCTATAGTTCCCATTGATATTCCAATCTCTTATCATATTAAATCTACAATCTAGAATGTCATAGAACAGTGACTTTTATTGGAAAGAAAGGAAAAGGAAAAGGTAAAAGGAAGGGAAGGGAAGGGAAAGAAAAGAACAAACTTGTATGTTCAGCAATGTGGTACATAACCCCTAAACCCCAGGGTGTTAGGTTTTGTTTAAATGATGGAAACCTGGGAGAAAAAAAGAAAAAGCTGATATTAGATTATGTTTTCCTATATTGACATTGTTGATATTTCTTCCCTTTGAAAAGTGACACATTCACAGATGTTTTGTTTTTTGGGGGTTTTTGTTTGTTTGTTTGTTTTTTCCATAGATACTGTTACCAGCTTAATTAGCCTCTCACTTTTCTCACTGCACTTAGGATTTGAAGCACGAGGGATCAAAAGTTGAAGTTCCACCCAGGCAATTCTGTCTAAAAATAAAAAATAAAAAGGGCTGGGGATGTGACTCAATGTGAAGGCCCTGTGCTCAATTCCAGTATGGGGAGGGGGAAAAAAGAAAAAAAAGGAAAAGTCAAAAGTCAAAAATCAAAAAAAGATAAACTCCCTTTCTTCTACCCCTCCCACCAATTCTCAGAAGGCAGAGTCAGAGGGGAATAAAAGGACACAGTGAAACCTGCTGCTCAGTGCATCACATTCTATTCAGACGACACTAGCTGTCCAGCTCCTCCTCTTACACAAAGGATGGCAACCTTGAGAGTCAACCCTTATTTAGTAGGGTCCAGGACAGTCACAGTGTACACCAATCATCCTTATGAAGTTACTGAATAGTATATTGTACGGCCCTAAGTAAAAGCCATTTCATTCCAAAGGAAAGAATTTGCAGAAATTGAAATACTCCGAAGTCCAGATGTGGGAGGAAGGGAGTATCAACTCTAATGTCATTTCCTTGTTTGCAAAGTTCAAACTGAGTACTTCTCTTTCTTGAAATATCTGAAGTATGGTGATTAGCCTGAATAAAACCTACAGGGAACCTACAGCAAATTAAAATAAGCCATTCTGAAAATTACTCATATTAGTATAATAGACACTTGGCAACACTGAAAATCCATGAACAGGAGAATCATCTGCAAAGTGCTTGGTCAGTTAATCTGGAAGTTTATAGGCAGCAAATGGAAAAAGATTTGTGGTGGATTATTGTGGTGGATGTGGTGGATTATTTAATGGTCAACTTGAGTGGGAACTGAACTAAATAAATGTAGTTCTGCGCATGGAAGATTCACCTGAAGATTGCTGCTGGAAGGCAACAATAAAAGGAGAAAAGGAAGGAAAGACTGTATGCTGCTTATTTCCCAGGAGAAGCTTTGTTGTGGCTGTTTTTTCTGATACGAACTTGACTGTTTCGACCATCGGAGGAGCTCAGGTCCTCGCTGTGGCTGGGGATGGCTGCTGTTCTCCTTGAGGGAGCTCTGGTCTTCACCTTTGTCTTAAGCATCTCTTCCTGGTTCCAGTGCAGATCCCTCAGCCTGCAGACACAGATCCTTCACCCTGCGGGTGCAGACTGTCTAGCGTCCACCACTGGCCCTGGGGCCTTTCTGGTGCAGATCCTTGATGCAGACTTGCATGAGACGCTGCCGGGAGCTCTAGGCCTTCGGCTGCACTCGCGTGGAACACTGCCATGGGATCCAGGCCCTTGGCTGGATTCTGTGGGTCTCTAGCACACGGAGAGATCTCTCGCGCTATTCTGCTTTTGACTTTTTGGGTAAATACTATAAGGTAATCCTATAAATTTGTGTGTCCTGTATTAAATCTATTCCCTTGCACACTCTACCTACAAGGTATAAGGTTGTGTGGGCAGTTAATAGATGCCAAAGAATGATGAACCAAGTTACGTCTTTTAAAAAGTATCTGCCTTATAATCTATAAGCAGTATGAAGATCTTTGCAAAAAAAATGAAATCCAGTTTACTATTTCTGTTCGTATTTGTTCATTATATGTACTTTGTTAGGAAAAGTCAAAGAACCAAGATCTAGGTTTATTGGGTACAACTACTATAGCACAGGCAGGAGTGAGAGCATCCCAAGTACAATAGTAAAGAATAACATTCCAGTTAGGAACAAGAGCTCTAGATCCAGACTGTCGAGTTTCAAAATTTAGCTCCACCTCTTACTAGCTATCTGACCTTGGATGTGCTATTAAACCCATTTCTTTGCCTCAGTTTCTCCAGCTCCTCATGTTACACAACTGCGAGGCAGAACTCAGGCTGGATTCTGGTTTCCTTACCAGAACAATGGCGATTATTTGCAGTATCTCACTTAGGCTTGTAAAACAGATCTAATGAGCAATAATAGTTAAGTACTTAATAACAGTACCTAGAATTCATATTTAAGTCTCATAAAACATTATGTTTTACATATTAGCCATTATTCTACTATTTACTGTATTATTCTACAACCAGCAATTCTAACACAAACACCAATAAAGTCTTCTTTTAGCAATAAAGCCAGAGTAGCATTGTTGGTGAAACATAAAAGCGCCTCAAATATCATGAGAGAAATGGGACTGAAAGTATGACAAAGATACAGCAAACCAATTTTGTTTTTTATGTACTCAAAGGACCTGGAAAAAATGGTTGGTTAGAAAATTGGCTTGAAAGCATCCATGCACACATGCTTTAGGATCATATATTTTGACCTTAATAAATACACTAAAGTAATTGTCAAAACTGAAAAAAAAGGTATAAATCATAAATTCTACTTGTTTTAAAAAGCAGGAATAGGCCATCTGAGAGCCCAACAACTTGCCTCAATTTTATAACTGAATTTGTAATGGGGTTAGAATCACAGGAATGAGAACCTCAGGCTTCTGACTCCCCCAAACACATTTCCTACTTCCCATCAAAAATGAGCTCTCAGGCCAGTGAGATGGCTCAGCGGCGTAAGCGCCTGCCTGGCAAGCGCGAGGGCCTGAGTTCGACTCCCAGAACCCACATACGGAAAAAGGGCTGGTGATATTGCTCAGGGGCACGGGCGCCTGCTGACATGCGAGGTCCTGAGGTCGACCCCTGGTACCCACAAAAAAAAAAAAGAAAAAACCTGAGCTCTCTTGCAATCTGACTGCTAAGAAGTCAACCCATCTACTTAATATCTACTTTGCATTAACATTATAGCTTGGTGAGATGAGAAACATACTAGGAAAAGCAAAGAATACAATTTTCTTCTCCTGATTGCCTGCCATAAGAGATAGCAAAGTACATACATACATACATGCACACACAGTAAACAAATAGAATAAATAATCCAAATCTGGAATAAAATGACATTTACAGTAGATTTGATAGTCAGTATACAATTATATATTTATATTTTACTTTATCAGATCACAGCCAGAGTCTAACTATAATTTAAAATTTTAATACTATTTCTGCCATTTTTCTCACAATTGAACATATCTGTTCTTACCATTGCACTTTAAATAGTGACCAGTAAGTTTGTTTAGACAAAAGTATCTTTTCTCTTTTTTTAGGATAAAGAAATAATATGAAGATATTTCATCTTTTGATTATAGCCTCTATAGTGATGATCTGTGGGAATTTCCTAATTAACTTTCAAACCTTCCCACAACCTTTTTGTTCAAAGCAATACTGTCTGTGCAATAAACTGAGTGAATACTGTGCAAACCAAAAACTGATTCACAAGACCCTATTACCATAATCACTAAGTTCAACAAGACTCCTAAATATCCTGTATCCTTTTTCTTGATAAGAAATAACAGAAACATTTTTAATATAACAGAACATTTAATTCTATCAGTTTCCCATCAACCCATCAAAGAAAGTAAATGGCAATTATATTGGCCATTTCCACTGGTTGGCAGGAGGCTCTTCCACTAATGGCTCCCATGGTTTCCACTGCATCATTTTTCTTGCCAGACTTAGTTCATTTTCAGCCTGTTAATAAAAATTTTTCAAAGATCATTTGACTGTTCGACAGGTATTTTATTGAAATTTAACTATCAGAGCTATTACTTTCATATTAATATCTCATCAAATATTGAACATTACATAATTTAGTTACCTTAATTTTCACAGGTACACAATCATGAATGAGGAAAGAATATCTTGTGATTTCTTCTATTGGAGTGAAGTTTGCAATAACTTCTAAAGTTTAGCTGGTGAGTTTTCAATCTTAACTGTGTTTCACAAGAACTTTCAGGATCAGAAGTATGTCTTTCCATCTGTATCACTGGCTTTCTTTTACCATGTTTCACAGTAAAAATTACAGTAATCCCTCTTCATCCAAGAGATCCATTCTAAGACCACCAGTGGATGACTACTAAAACCATATGTAATAATGAATCCTATATAATGCTTTTCATATGTACACACAACTATGATAAAGTTTAATTTATAAATTAGGCATACAGTAAGTCCCGGACTTATGAACATTCGAGTTGCTAACCTTCACTGATACCAAGGGACCTTGCATTATGAACATCCATACATGGGAACAAATCCCGGAAGTAGCTCACGTATCTGCCGGACACTGTCACAGTTGTGCTGCTGCGTGCTTATTGTACAGTGCAATAGTGTACGGTAGTACAGTGCTCAAACTGAGCCCAGGATGTCTGGAAGCAAGAGGAAAAGCAGTGGTGATGTGGAGGAGACTAGTAGGAAGTTCAAAGCAATATATATATTGTATATTTGTGTCAAAGGTGTATAAAACTCACTTTGTGGGACTAACAAATCCAGCGTTCTCCCAGAATGGAACTCATGTGTAAGTCGAGGACTTACTGTAGTAACAAATTGGCAACACAACAACTAATAATAAAACAATTGCTGTATTAAGTAAGGATCATTTGAGCACAAGCCCTATGACATGACAGTTGATCTGATAATGGAGACAGCTACTAAGTAACTAAGGGGTGGCTACTGTGTAAAGGGTGATACAGGGAACAAAGCAATGATTTACATCCCTGGCAGGATGGAGTGGAACAGTGTGAGATTTTATCAAACTGCTCTGAACAGTATGCAATTTTAAACTTATTTATTTCTACACTTTTTCACTTAATATTTTCAGACCAGGCTTGACCACAGGTAATTGATATCACAGAAAGATAAACATACAAAAATCCTGTTTCAAAACCCTGAAAAGCTTTTGTTTTTCAATAAAAAGTACATTATAATTATCTACAGTCACCCTACTATGCAACAAAACACAATAACTTTTTTTTTTTTTTCCCTTTTTGAGACAGGGTCTCACTATGTAGTTCAGGCTGGCCTAGAACTCATGGCAATCCTCCTGCCTCAGCCTCCCAGGTGCTGAGATTACAGGCATGCACCACCACGCCTGGCCAAAACACAATAATTTAATTGTCCTATCTAGTTATAAAAGTAGAACCCACTGACCAATCTTTCCCCATCCCTCTCATCCTCCTACTCTCTAATGTATATGAGAATGTAAACTAATACACAGCCTAATTGGAAGCAGTATAGAAATTTCTTTTAAAAATTAAAAACAGAAGTATCACATGATTCAGCAGTTCCACTATTGTGCATATATCCAATGGAAATGAAACTACTATGGTGAAGAGACATCAGCACTCCGTGTTCTGAGTCCAGCTCTTCTACATAGCTCAGGCTGGCCTTCACACTTGTGATCCTCCACACTCAGCCTCCTGGGGTTTTTTTTCTTGTATAAGTAGTGAGAGGGACAGGAAAAAGATTTGAAATGAAAAAATATTCTAAATATTGTAACGATAATTTGTCCATAATATTCACAATCATGCTTATATTTTAGTATTCATATTTTTCAGGATTAGTGAAGGGATACTATAAAATGAAGTTCTGTAAAATATGTACAATTAAAAATAGTTTTAAGGACCGGTGAGATGGCTCAGCAGCGTAAGCGCCTGCCTGGCAAGCGTGAGGGCCCGAGTTCGACTCCCGGAACCCACATACAGAAAAAGGGCCGGTGATATCGCTCAGCGGCACGGGCGCCTGCTGGCGCGCGAGGTCCTGAGGTCGACCCCCGGTACCCACAAAAAAAAAAATTGTTTTAAACATCAAATAACCCACCCCACCCTCCGTTTTGTATAGGGGCTCCTTACCACTAAGCTACATTGTCATCCATTTTTTATATTTTATTTTCAGACAGAGTCCAACTAAGTTGCCCAGTCTTAGTGAGACTCAAACTTGGAATCTTCTGCTTCAGCCTCCCCAAATCCTGTGATTATAGGCTTGCTCCAAATTTAAAATAAATAATTGTATCTAAAAAAGATAACACTACTAAAATAATAGTAACAAGTAACAATGTGCTACTAATCTGAAGAACTTACTGATTAAATGGAGAGCATCAAATGCCAATCTTCTTAAAAAAAAAAAAAAAGCCTCACCAAATTCAAGTTATAATCAATGACACTTGATTTGCCATTCACATATCTTATATTTGATCAGTCAATACATAAATAAATTCAGTTTTCCGCCTCTATTTAAAATGAACATTTGAAATCAAACATCTAAATGTTGAATTTTTCCTTTACCTGAAGAATCACCTCCTCTATTTGGCCAAGCTGAAGTCGGTCTTCTAATTTTTTAACATCTGGCTCCTGTAATTTTAGGAGAAGAAAAAAATTAAACACAGGAGCACAATATTCAATATTTTATAAATTGATTCAATATTTTATATTTTAAAAACTCTTACAAAATGTACTTCAAACATAATTTTTCTAGCACGAGACTCTTAAGTTTTCACCAAATATTTGGTGAAAAGCCATTTTATCTCTGTTATTATTTTTCTGTCTGAATATTAAAAGTAGTGCATATTTATTGACATGTTTATCAAAAGACACAATATCTAATTCAGTCTTTGTAAAATACATTCTAAAAATCACTTTGCTTTTCTTAATATTTTCCATATTTCCTAAGAATTAATATTAAAAATAAATGCTATTCTATGATGTAGAAATTCCTCTTCTGAATATGTACCAAATAAAAACGAATACATAAACAAACGACATGGTTAAAGAAGTCCACAGCAGCATAGCTTGTGGCTCCAAACTAGAAAGAAATGAAATGACTATAATAGACTGGATTAATAAACTATGGTATTTGGATATAACAGAATACTATATGGCAATGCGAATGAACAAACTACAGCCATACACAGCATAGATAATTCTCTCAAACATAATATTAAGTGGAAAGAAATGAGACACAAGAGTACATAATGATTATTCCATTTATATAAAGTTCAAAAACAGGCAAAATAATGTCATGTTAGAGACTAGAATAGTAGTTATGGCTAGGAGCTGTTATGGCTTCTATCTAGATGTCCCCCCAAAGCCTCAGGCAGTCATAAGTAGGGCTTTTCAGAGGTGGCTGGATCTAGAGTGTATGATGCTGGGCTTAAAGATATGATGCTGGGACTGATTCATGGTGCAATGCTAGGATTAAGGCTGCCCCAGCCTGGGTGTGAGTGCTACCCGCCCTAAGGGCAGGTAGCTTGGACAAAATATAAGGGATAGAAAGAGGGCTGCTGTCATCCTCTGCTGCTTCGGCTGCTGTTCTTGGTTGTTGCTTACTACCTTTTGCCTGCCCTGCTTTGCCATGGACTGCTTTTCCTCTTTGGTGCCCTTCTGTCATGCCACCCCACCTTGGAGTCAGCCGACTATGGAATGAAACCTCTACAAAGTGTGAGCTGAAATAAAACTTTTCTCTCCTAACTTTGGGTGTTGGATATTTTGTCTCAACAAGGAAAGTAACCAAGACCAGAGCATAGTAACTTAGAGGGAAACAAGAGGGTTTTGATGTTCTCAAAATGTCCCATTTTGTCTGGTATTTTAGAGTTTGACCACTTTGTGAAAATTCATCAAGCTCTATACTTATGATTTCTGTACATTTTATGCATATTATTCTTTCATAAAACATTTTTAAATGCTAATAAATATACCATCTAGAACATTCAATAACAAGTATTTATTTTCTAGTATATTGAGCTTTCTGAGATCTAGGAACCCTGCTCCATACCTACCATACATATACACATATACGTAAACAAGAATTTGTCACTATCGGGGTGATTTTTATGTTCTATTACTAGAATAAAAACAAAAAAGAATTTTTTGTTCTTTGATTATAGGAATCGGGATGTTCCTGCCTCATAGAATCTGAACAGCCCAGGACAGTGATGGCAAACCCTTTAGAGGTTTCAATGACACAAATGGCCCGATGCAGCATGCGTGCCACAGGTTTGCCACCACTGGCCTACGGCATCTGCACAGTTTATTCCTTCACTGTCTTCTGAATTTTTGCTCAACTATCACCTTCTTAATGAGATTACTCATAATTTATACTGTAGTAGGCTGAACAATGTCCAACAAAATATGTGATTATTAATCCCCGAGGCCTGTGAATGTTACCTTATATGGCAAAGACTTTGTGGATGTGATTAAAAACCTTGAGATGGGGAGATTTTTCCTTGGATTGGTCTTGTGGGCAATCATAAGTGTTCATATAAAAGATGGCAGAGGGAAATTACACACAGAAAAAGAGAAAAGTAATCAAGCATGTAGGCAGAAATTGGAACTATGCAACCGCAAGTCAAGGAATGCCAAAAATCACCAGAAGCTGGAAGAGACAAGGAACAAAGTCTAACCAAGACACAGAGAAACACAGCCCTCACAACTTGACTGGGTGCCTGATACCAATTTCTGACATCTGGCCTCCAGAAAAAGACAGTAAATTTCTATTACTTTATGTCACAAAGTTTACAGTAATTATTATACAGCAGCCATAAGAAACTAATACACATTATAATATCCCACACCCCTATCATGACATAAATCATTATCCCTTGCTTTATTCTCCTTCACTAAGTTTGTTATCGTCTAACAAGTATAACACTATGCAAGTGCAACACTCTGCACTTAATACGTACTTTCTTGACTTATTTATTTTTTGCCTCCCATCATTAACATGCCACTTCCATATGGCCAGGAAATTTATCTGCTTTGTTCACTGCCATGTGGGTACAAGCTTCCACGCCTAGAACTATACATGGTATTTAAGTCATTCAGGAACTGTTTCTTAGATGAATAAATGAATACTCTTTAAAATAATTGAAAAGGAAGAAAAGAAAACAGATGAGCATGTTTCAGCAAGAGTATTTAGCACAGAATTAATTCAGCTACAAAGCCTAAAGTCAAAAACCAAAGAAGGAAGCTGGACACTGTTATAAGAGATCTGGAGGGGTAAAGATAAAGCATTGAAATTTCAGCATTATTTTTAACTCAGGAAAGACCTGTGTTCAGAAAAATAATTCATAATTTCTCTTACTGACAATGAATCAATAGTGTAATTTTTGTTTACCAGTCACATAATGTCATAAAGCTTAATAATGTACTTAATAGTTTACTAAGTGTTTACTATATCTGAGACCAAGTTAAACTGTTAACATATATTAATTCATCCTAACAGTATACGTTCAAGATAGGTATTACTATACCCAAGTTATAGATGAAGAAATTAAGACAAAGAAAATGAGTGATATGCCAACTTATTCAGCAAATACTAAAGCTGAGATGAAAATCTTGCACAGGATACAAACCAATATTTTTTGCCAATATGTTATTACTATCTTCCCAGTAATAATATGAAAAAAATAAATTTACTTTCATTTCTACTTTATGCTTAGTAAAAATGTAGATGCCTTATAATCATAACAATATTCACTGAAGCTTGTATACTGGGTTAAAAGAAATCACTGATAATTTTATCAAAAACAGGAAATCAGAGATACAACTATTATGAAGTGTTTGGGGTTGATACAACTGATTTGTATTTAGTCTTTTAGATGAACAAATATTTCTCAGGGACTTCATATGCCAGGAAGTATCCTAGACTCTTAGGATATAAAGATGAATCCAGTATCATTCACAAGTGGCTTATGACTAGCAGAAGAGGCATGAATAAAGTACAATGTGACAGATAAAACTCTATTCAGGAGGTGACGAAAAGCTTCACAGAGAAAGTGAAGACTTGAGAACTGAGTAAGAACTGTGTGTTAGTCCATCTGTGCTTCTATAACAAAATACCCAAGACTGGGTTATTTATATAGAAAATTATTTTCTCATAGTTCTGGAAACAGGAAAGTCCAAGATCAAGGCAGTGGTAAATTTGGTTGTCTGGTGAGGACTGCATCCTCAGGAGGGGATGAACACTACTATATCCTGACATGGTGGCAATAGAGGGGCAAGAGAGAACTAAACTTTCCATGAATCCTCATTTATTTATAAGAGCTTTAAGCTCATTCAAGACAGAAAAGACTTCATGGCCCAAAGACCTCTCAATTTGCATTAGTGGCCACATTGGCCACTAAGGCTCAACACCTGAATTTGGAAGAGGACATATTCAAACCATAGCAAACAGCCAGACAGATAAGATACAAGGGGCATTCCAGGAAGAGAGAAAAGTACAAACAAACATATTAATAAAACTCCATGGAATCTACAGAATTGCCAGCAGCTTGATACTACTAAAGCATAGGGTACAACAGGAAATGACAGAACAGGATGGCAAAGATAACTATGAGCCAGACCTTGGATGACTTTACATGCCATGCTAAAAACCTTATCCTGTTACAATCATGGTTCCTAAACATGGTTGGCTCTACAGTAAAATCATGTAGATAAAGGTCATACAACAAGCTCACCACAAGTCCATAAACTCACCCTCTGAGAAAAACTGAAGGAAAATTAAGTAAGATTTTAAGAAGGAAAGTAACATAAGCTTTACTTATTAAACAAACCACTGTTATTGGCAGTGTGGGACATATAATTATGATAGAACTACAAATAGATCAATTAGTTAGAAGGTACCTGAAATAGCAAAGAAAAGGATTTAGGAAAAGAAATGGGAACTACTTCTTTAGAGACTTTAATCTGTAATTTACTTCCAGAATTACCAAGATAAATGTTCCAAATCAAACTGCACTGTCCTGCTGTATACCTACGGAGAATGTAATTCTCTCTGAATGGGAATTCGGTAATCTAATAATAATAAATATAAGATCACCTGTGCTTATATGTAAAATACTTTCAGAGTCTATGAACAGTATTTTTGATAATTACATAAATTCCATAAATTGTAGTGTGAAAATTTAATAGTAGTGTAATATAGTTTCATATGAAAAAAATTAGCGGTAGTTTACCACATTCCTGTCTAGCACCTTTGATTCAAAAATTCTAAAATGCTTGTATTAGTTTGCTTGGCTGCAACAGCAAAATACCATAGACTGGATGGCTTAAAGAACAGAACGTTATCTTCTTACAGGTCTGGAGACTGCAGTCCATGATCAAAGTGACCAGTGAGCTGGTTTCTGGGGAGGGCTCTTCCCCTTAAGTTGCACACAGCTGTCTTCTTGCTGTATGCTCATACGGCCTTTCCTTGTCATGTGTTCATGGAGAAATGGAGCGAGCATGAGCTGTCCGGTTCTCCTTTTACACAAACCCTACAGGATCAGGGCCCAACCCTTATGACTTCATTAACCTTAATTATTTCCTTATAGGTGCCATCTTTAAATAAAGCCATACTGTGTGTTATGGCTTCAACATATGAATTTCTGGGGGAAACAAACATTTAGTCTCAACATAATGCCTGATATAATTTTTGGTTATTAAGAGAAATTAATTTGGTCTTCTTTATGAAGAAAGCACTCTTTAAAAGAATTTTTTGACGGTTTTATTTAAAAGCAACAGTGAAACCCAAAATATAAACAAAGATCAAAACAAAAGACAGATAATAGAAAGTAGGGAGATAGATTTTTCTCAAATGGGATGGGGATCAAGAAATGGAGGCTGTCAGGAGGGAAGGGAGTGGAAGGGGATGAAAAAAGAATTAAGATGTGTTATATACATGTACCAACTCCCCACAAGGAATGTTATTATATACTGCAAACATGTATTAATAAAAAATAAAGAAACATTTTGTTTTATTTTGATTCTTCTCTACTCTGTAATTAGACAAAAAGAGATCAAGATTTATGTATCAGCTGGCTGTGGTAGCAAAAGACACTAACCCTAGCCACTGAGGAGACTCATAAGGTCAAGGCCAGCCTATATCAGAAAACCAAATCAAAACAAAATAAAACCAAAAAACAGATTGATGTATCCACAGATAACAAGCAAAAGATAATAACTATACAGGGAAGAGAGGTAAAAGGTACAGCTATAATGTTACTCTGGACAAGAATTTGTACTACAGTATTTAATAGTGCTTTGTATTACAGAAAGCACTCAGGAAATAGGAGTTTGCTAAATGAAAGGGATGAAAAGAAGAAAAGAAGAAAAAAGAAAAGAAGATGACTGAAGTAAGAAAGTGAGTAAATTTTGCAAAAGTAAGCAACTAAAGTTTTTGTTGTTGTTATTGTTGTTAAATGTTACAGTGGATACATAAATCCAAGGAAACCAAATTGATTTAGTTACTTACTGCTTTCACCGTAGCCAGCCTCTCATTTGTAATCTGTTCTGTGTATTTTCTATATGCAGCATTTTTAGGGATTTGATCAAGAACACCAAGAATCTTTGCATACAATATTCTTAGCCTCTGAAAAAACAAACCATACAAATTTCTATAGGTTAAAATATCACCATAGACAAAAAAATAAAAAAGGATTCACATGATTTTTAAAAATATTTATCTCTTTTCTCCTGCAATTTCTTCATGTCTATACCTTATCCCCTACACATGTTAGAAAAAAATCTGAATATATGTGGAAACTCTTTTATAGGTTGTATATATAACAAAAGTTGTGTAGGTCAAAGGTATAATACTAAGCAGAAATAAAACTAACTTGCTGATAATGACCTTTCTCATAAATCAAATCATTTAGTAAATCAGCATTTCTCAAATCATGGTCCAAGACACTTTAAATTCTTTAAATTCTTTTTTATGTGTTTTAATTTTTCTTGCTTGAAATTCTGTAATTTTTTAAATTATATGTAAACTTTAGATCATTAGTATAAAATTTAACTGAATAATTATATAATTCAGTACTTTTGCTGTGATTATAACTGTATTGATCCCATATGAATAAAAGTTTTTAGGCTCAACAAAAAAAGAAGCAAGAGAACTGAGAATGGTAATTTAAAAAGTAATGACCAAGAGACTTAATTTGTCATATTTCCTTTCTATTTCTGCAATGATTACGCTGGGATATACCTGTCAGAGCCTGTGCCTTCTACCTCATATGTTGTTTCCATTATTTATGTTCCAAAACGAACACAGCCACTGTAATTACACCTGTGTTCACTGCAGTCGGTATGCACAAGCACAAACATGAAAGTACAACACAGATAATTCTAACTCCCTGAAACCCACTGGAAACAGTCACATTCTTTTCTAAATATTTTTAAGAAAACATTTCAACAAACAAACACAAGATCTATAGTTTAAATTGGACAAGTGTATGTCCTATTATCTTCCTAATCTATATAATGCATACACTTTTTTTAGAAAGTAACAATGCAAAAGTTTTAAACCAACTGGAACTTTCAATATTGACTTCTATTCTTCATTCTTATTTTCTCCAACTTATATATACAATGCATATTAGTTTTAATATAGCATTTTAATAAAGTTTTAATCTGATTTAAAATTTGGTATTAAATGTTTTTAATTTTCATCTTTTCTGATAAAAATATATCTGTTCCCTTACAGATGAGAACCAGAAATGATTAATATAGTAAAAGAAAGATGTCATGAATACGATGGACATCTAATTTGTCACCTGAACTATTAGTTCGCATGCCAAACACAAGTGTGAACCAGAATAATCCACTCATACATGGTCCCTCTACATCTATTTCAATAATTACAAGTCTATGAACGCCTTTCCTAAAGAATATTCCTTTTTTTTTCAACAAGAATGTATTCCTTAGTGTTGCCATATATGTATGCTATATGCTGTCTAGATATAAAGGCAGATTGGGCACGGATTTCACTCCCAGTATGTTTAAGGTACTGTTGGGTAAGAAACAGAAAAGGAAAATGGTAAACATCAAAAACTGAAAAATAAGTGTGTATGGGTAGGGGGTAAGGAAAGACAGAGCAGGAAGACATTACTAAGCAAGTGTGCTAAGTAGAATCTGACTGCCTAGATCAACACTGCTTCTAGTGTTAGATGCACTGGACAAGTTACTTCCATCTGGATGCCTTCATTCTTCATCTGTAAAATGTGGATAATATCTGCCTCGTCAGTGCTTTATCACTTAGAACAGTCCCTGGCATATATTAAGTCATAATAAATATTAGCATTATTATTCTATAAAGGAAGAAATCATTTCAACAGATATCAGAGAAAGGTTCACAGAAAAGGTAGCAGAGACAGATCTAGAGCAGTAGGGGTGAACCCATGGCATGTGTGCCACAGCGGGCTGTTTGTTATCACTGAAAACTCTAAAAGGTTCGCCATCACTGATCTAGAGGGATGGCAGGATGTGGAAACAAAGATGTTGGAAAAAGCAATTTCCTCATAGAATGTATAGGATTAAATGACAGAAAATACAGGGAAAGAAAGAAAGCAGTATACCATTCTATTTTCCTGAACCATGTGCTCTGATGCAGTAGCTGCTGGCCAAATATGGCTACTGAGCACCTGAAATGTGATTAGTCTATACTAAGATGTGTTGTAAGCAGAAATACACACTGTATGGTACAATATTTTAAAAATTCATTATGAATAAAGACTACAAAATATAAAGTTTCATACTGATTATATATTGAAATGATAAGATGTCAGATCTGTCAGGTCAAATAACTTTTTCTTATTAAAAAAGTGAATTTTAGAAAACTTAACAGTACATTCAAAGATGGCTTACATGTGTGGTTCAAATTTTTATTGGACAGCGCTTAGCTAGAGTATAGGACACATAAGAAAATGCTTAGGAAATACAGTTGGAGAAAGAGTCAAGGTTGTAAGTGATTTTGCATTCCAAGTTAAGGTATTTGGGCTTTATTGTGTGGGCAATCAAAAGATTTAGAAAAATGGTATGATTAGATCAATGTTTTAGAAAACCTAAACTGGCAGTAATGCGTTAAAAGGAATGAAGGTGAAATAGGCAAAAAGTAACAAAGTTGTTGCAGTTCTCTAAACAAAAGGCTACAGGATGGTAGTAACCTTAGCAACAGGAGAGTCTGACTGGAAAGTTGTTACAGAAAATAATCAACAGAATTCAACAATAGAATAAATATGAAGGAAAATGGATAAGAGAAGTATAAACTATGGTGTTCAAATTCCCAGTCTGGGGCATAGAAAGATTCTAATAACCTCAAAAAAAAAAAAAAAAAAAAAACAGTCCACAGAGGAAGAAACCAGTTTAGAAAGGGAAAATCATGAGTTTAGTTCTAAACAGTAGAGTCTCAAGTCATTATGAACTAATAATGATTGGAAGGTATTCAACATTTACTAACCACATGCCTTAGGATAGAGATTTAGTGAACAAAATAATTTTAAAAATCCCTGTTTCATGAAACTCACATTCTAGTACATACAGACAACAAGGGAAGTCAGTAGAATATAGCATAATCTGGAAAGCCATTATAAGGACTTGGCTTTTATTTAGTGTGAAATGGAAAAGCCACTGGACGGTTTTAAGGAAAGGAGTGGCATGACCTGACTTAACATTTTAGCTGACCGACTTGTTACTTGGCTAGAAAAAAAGCAGTCACAAGCAGGGAGACATGTTAGGAAGTTACTTCACTTATCCACAGCAATGATGACAGTAACAAAGAGGACAACAGAAAACAATATGGTGAAGTGTAGTCAAAATCTGGATATACAGTATTTTTGTTTTGTTTTGTTTTGTTTTGTTTTGGACATGTAGTATTTTGAAGGCAAAATCCAAAGGACTTTCTTTAGCAGCAAATGTAGGGTGTGAGAGAAAGGAATCAAAGATGATTGCAAAGTTTTTTACTTGAGTTAAAAAAAAAAAAGCTGTAATTCACTGAGATAAGCAGTGAGGTTTAAGAAGAGCAGGTTTTAGGAAGATCAGGAATCCCATTTTGGACATGTTAATTTGAGTTACCTGTGCGGCACTGAAGTAAAGACATTCACTAAGCAATAAAGCATACACTTCTTTCATAAAGGGAGAGCACAGTACTTGATATAGAAATCTAAGAGTCATCAGTGTACATGTGACATTTAAAACCATTAGACTGGGTCAACTCACCAAGTGTGCAAGGCTAAAGATTTTAAAATGAGAATACAAAGAACCAGAAAAGGAAAAGGCAAAAGATTAGGGGTAAAAACAGGAGACTGAGGAGTCCTGACACCCATGCTTGGGTGGTGAATATCAAAAGTGTCAAATGCTACTATTCATCAATTAAGATGCGCTGACCACTGGATTTTGCATCACAGGGATCACTGGTGACCTTGAAACGGGCAGTTCTAGCCAAGCCTTACTGAAGCGCGTTGAAGGGGTGGGTAAGATATGTTGATTGAAGCGGCAACAAGGGATTTGATTTTGTTTTGTTTTTGTGTGCCAACACCTTAGGTAAACTCAAGAGCGTGCACTCTAACCAAGTTCCTAAGCGGGAACTTGACACGGGGCAAGGATAGAAAATGGAGCCGGATTCAGTAGGGCTCACGGAAGTGTGAACATCCCAAGGGCAAAGTCAACAAGAAAACACGGGAATGTGATTCGGGGCTTGAAATACCATATCTCATTAGCCTTGCACAGACAAGATCGCAGGCTTCTCGACTTCTTTGGGAACCCAAGAATGAATTAGGAAAGAGGTACATACCTCGTGCGGCGTCTCACACACAGCCAATCCCACAAGGCCAGTGGTCTGTTCAAAAATAAAGCACGATTCATATTGTTTACTATGGCTTCTAGGCGTGCGCCCCCCCTTAAGGAAAAGCAAACCCAACACTCCCCAGGCCAAACAGGTCTAAAGCCAGCTCCCGTTCTCTCGACGCCGCTACTTCGGAGCCCTTCTGCCTCTCAGAGCACAGACGCTACCCGAGCCACCCCCGAGAGCAGCACTGAACGAATCAGCAGCACTGAACAATGCACCGCTGTGCCCTTATCAGTCATGGCCACCACCAGCGTAAAAGGGGCTGTCGGGCTGACTCTCTCTACGGTCTAAATTTCAACAGTGACCTCCGTTCGTCTCACCTTCTTCAGCACACCCGCCATGACAACGCCCGAGAGCGGCCGAAGCTCAGCCCTCTGGGAACCTCACTCAGACCCGCTCAATCGACTATAGAGGCCAACGCTCCGTCACCTTGGAGACGGCTTGGCTCCACCCCCTCAGGATCTCCGGAAGGAGGGAAGGCTCAGTTCCGCCCATCAACGGGGAAAAATCGACGTCTGCGCACGGAGTATGCACGGCTCTAAACTAGGTTCGGAGCCTCTAGGGGGGAGGTATGTGTGGAACGTGTTTTTTGTTCCTACGCCGGTCGCCGCCACCAAAGACGACTTGTCCAAACCCGAGGGAAATTCTACCGACTGCCAAGAAGCTTCGACATAGTGCTATAGGAATGTGTACGCTGCTCAACCTTCAGTGAAATTTGTCTTTCGTCCGCAGTTATTAAAATGAGTTTTGTAGTGGGGCTTGAGGATCATCTCAAGTGCTCTCGTCTGCAAAGATTAATTCGTATCACAAGGATATCAGTGTTCTCTGTCTATGGAACAAAGCAGCACGTAGTGCGAGACAACTCTCCATTGCTCTTTTCACTTCCATTTGGCTGCTTAAATTCATCCATTTTCATGTTTTCCCAGTAAGTGATCGCAGACCATACCGCTTTTCCCCACTTACCCTCTGCGAGCATTTAGTGAGTACTCGTTATGTGTCAGTTACTGGGACATAGTCTGTAACGTAGGATCTCACGTTCTAGAAGTCACAGCAATGAAAGCATGTATTAATAATGTGTTTACAGATGTTCTAACAGAGGTTTACCCTAAGTGCTGTGGTAGCAGGAAAGAAGAAACGGCTAACCAAAAATTGTGGGTGACTGGCGTTAAAAATGGGATTTTCGAAAGAGTGTGGGAGGAGCATAACAAGTTGAGAGAGAATATTACAGTAGCTCCTCTACATCATTGTTTGTGTATAAATACATGCGTACATAAGATAGAAACTTACTTCTCACAGCACAGTGATTGGTTATAGTTACACTCATGGCCTTCTATGCCATTCAGCAGAATTTGAATTTTACTCGGTAAGGAATGAAAGCAATTAGATAATTGTAAGCATCTGAGTGACACCATCGTAGCTGTGTTTCAGATACACAAGCAATTTTGTTAAAGAGATGATAAAAATGAATTGGAAAAGGTGGGGCAAGATTAGAGGTGTGAAACTAGAAAGCTAAACAAAAAGCAAGCAGAAGAAAAGAAATAACAAAGATTAGGGCAAAATCGAACAGAATGTCCTCAGACAAAATTACTGAAACCTGCAGTTTGTTCTCTGCAGACATTTTACTAAGACTGGGGTGGGGGGTATAACACGGGGCAGAGAACTCAGTAACATCAAAAATTTAACAAGAACCCTCCCTAAGAAACTTACAGAAATAAACAGGATTAAGAAGAAAAACTATGAACAATTATATGTTAACAAACTTGTTAGCATAGATAAAATGAATAAATTGCTAGAAAGAAACAGACTACCTAAACTGACTCAAGATCAAATTTAAAAATAAGTAAAGAATATGAGTTAGCATGAAAAAAACTATCCATAAAGAAGAGCCAGGGTAGGGTGGGAGTTATAGCTCAGTGGAAGAGCACTTCCTGGGATGTGCGAGGCCCTGGATTCAGTCCCTAGCACAAACAAAAAACCAAACAAGTTCAGATGGCTTTACTAGTAAATTCTACCAAATATTTAAAGAATACTCCTTCATAAATTATTCTAAAATTTAGAAGAGATGAGAACATTTTGTAACTCATGTATAAGGAAGAATTACTCTGATACTAAACAGTTAAGAAATTACAAGAAATAAAAATTTTAGATAAATATCCCTTATGAATAGATGCAAAAATCATCAAAAACAAAATACCTGCAAACTAAATTCAGTAACATATAAAAATGAATTGGACTCCATGATCAAGTGAATTTATTGCAAAAATGTGAGGTTGGCTTCACATCCAAATATCAGTTAATGTTCCATTTAATAGAGTAAAATATTAAAACTATATGATGATTTCAATAGATGTAGATAAAGCATTTGAAAGCTATCCAATTTTTTGTGTCCCTGTACTCCCCAACTAAGAATAGAAGAGAAATTCTCTGAAGATCAGTAGGAAGAAAAAATGTCCACTCTTACCATTTCTATTCAATATTTTATGTGAAGTTTTAGCCAGGGTAATTAGGCAAGGAAAGAGAATGGAAAAAAGACATACAGAATAGACACAAAGAAATAAAACTATCTTCACAGATCCATGATATAGAAATATTATATAGAGAAATATTAAGGAACACATACATACACACAAACATTTAATGCAAATATATTGACTAAGATTGAATTATATATGATCAACAAGGATCAGTTCAGACTGCCAAACAAAATACCATAGACTGGGTGGCTTGAACATAAAAATCTATTTCTCACACTTCTTGAGGCTAGGAAGTCCAGATCAAGGCCAGAAAGGTAGACTTCATTCTGAGCCCTTTTCTCTTGGCATGTAGGTGGCTGAAATCACACCATATGTGCATATTAAGCATGTGTGTGCCTTTCTACATTTAGAGTAAAGGTGGAGGGCAAAAAGTAAGAAAAGCACCGAAGGCCCTTCTCTTTTCTAAACCTAATTATCAGTGAAAGCCCATCTGTGATAGTTAATTGTGATGTCAATTTGAACGGGTTAGGAAATGTCTGTTGGATTAGTGAGCACAGTTCTGGGTGTGTCTGTGGATGACTGAGGAGGGAAGACCCACTGGGATGTAGGCGGCACCAATAGGCTTATCGCCAGGATGGAATAAAAAGAGAAAGAAGAAGGAACTTTTCCGTTTTGCTTTCTTTGGAGTCCAAAGGTGACCATCACCTTTGGACGTTGGCATCTAGCTTCTTCGGGTCCAGCACAGACTCCAGCCTACAAAACAGACCCTTCAGGTTTCTAATACAGACTCATATCGGACTCTGCAGTCAGCTCCAGGCCTTCACCTTTCAGACGTTTGACTGGATCCTCCCACTCTTTAGGGCACAGACAGTCATTTTGCATTTTCCACCCCTGACTCCACAAGTGGCCATTGTAAGCCTACTTTGTAAATCCATTTATATTATATTATATTATATTATATTTCTTTTGTGAACTGTAACTGATACGCTATCTCTGACCCTATCTTATTGGGAATTAGGGCTTCATAATATGAATTTTAGAAGGATATAACATAATCCATAGTAGTTAATATACAAAAATCTATTCTAGCAATGACTAATCTGAAAATGGAATTAAGGAAATAATTCAATTTACAATGACATTGGGGAGAACAAATATGTAGGAATAAATTCTAACAAAATGTAACATTTGTACACTGAAATCTTTAATACATTGTTTAAAATACTAAGTTCCAAATAAACAAATATCCCATATTTGTGAATGTGAAGATAATATTCTAGGATAGCAATATTCCTCAAATTGAGTATATGTACACATACACTCACAAATATACAAATATATATGTATATAGGCACACACAGATTTATTATTAATATATCATTGTGGAGGCTAAGAAATGTCATGTACTGCTCTCTGCATGCTGTAGACCCAGGAAAGCTAATGGTACAATTCAGTCCAAGTCCAAAGTCCTGAGATCCAGGGTAACCAGAGGCATAAATCAACATCAGAATTTGAAGGACCCGGAAGTAACAGTGCTACTATCCATGGGCAGAAGAACATTGATATCCCCGCTCACTCAAGGAGAATAAATTCATACTTCCTATGCCTTGGGCCCTCAATGGTTTGAATACTATCCACCCATGTTGGTGAGAGTGATCTCCTTTGCCCTAGTTGATGAATTCAAATACTAATCTCTTCTACGAACACCTTCACAGACAACAGGTACTTCCATAAATTATGTTTTACCAGTTATCTTAGCCCAATCTACTTGAATCCTACATATTCTGTATCTGTCCTATTGGTTTTGTTTCTCTGGAGAACCCTCATAATACAAATTGTGTCACCAAAAATATGTATGTTGTATGTACCTCAAAGAGGTCTTTAAAAGTAAAGTCATTATGGATGTAATTAAGTTAACATACAGTCATTGGGGTGGGATCCAATATGTCTGGTATCTTTACCAAAATGGGAAATTGGGGAACAGAGACACATGTACAAGGAAACTACTATATGTAAAGGTTAAGATAGAGCTAGGATGGATGCTTCTATAAACCAAAGAATGCCAAAGATTGCCAGAAAATCACTAGAAGTTAGGCAATAGGCATGGAACAGATCTGTCAACACTCCGAAGGAACAAACAATGCCATCACCTTGAATTCAGACTTCTGGTCTCCAGAAAGTTTCTGTTATTCAAGCCATTCAGTTTGTGAAACTTTGCTACAGCAATCCTAACAAGCAAATACACTAATGTATTAGTTTGATCATATGCTCCTCTCTTCATTAAGATAGCTATCCCTAGAAACATGAATCATGGAGATAAAATATTTCCAGTCCTGACTACCTAAGAATAAGCCTTTTTCATAATACACTGGTTAATCTTGATGATCAACTTGACTGGATTAAGAGACTGCTAGGGAGGTGATTGGATTGTGAAGATACCAACCTCATCAATGGTTAACTCACTGATGAGTTCATGCTTAATGGGCTATCAGGAAGTGGGGCTTAGTTGGAGGAAGTGGGTACCGAAACCCCTGCAGAGGGTTCAGGTCTCCCACCCAGCAGTATGGCACACAGATGCAAAATAAAGACAGAGTAAGTTCTGCAGATGAGGAGCTCTGGGATGGCCAAAGTTCTCTGGGTAACAAAAGGCCATGGGTCCAAAAGCTCATGGCTTTTATTGGTATCAATCAGAGAAGTGGAGGGGGTCATGGCAGAGTGCTGGAGAAAAGAAACTTTGCAGGCATTGGCTGTAATGAGAAACAGAGCAATTTTGTACCAGGCACAAAGGCTCTCCTATTAGCAATATAACAGATAGTTTGATGTATGCAAGTCTGGCACCTTTACTGCTGGGAAGGTATAATTCTTTCTGAGTCCCATGGCCTCAGCTGAGATGTTATCTCATGCCTTAGCCCTGGAATCTCACAGGCTCTTGCTCAAGCTCCCATTCCAGCCATCAGGAGGGGGGCAATTCTCACCCAGACTCAACCACATTCTTTTAGCCAATTAAGGGAGTATCAGTTTCAATACAGCCAGTTCTGTATATCTCAGTGACTAGGGTTGAAGGAGAGGTCAGGGAAAGATGGAGGCAAGGGGCTTCATTTCTCAGGTGAGTGCAGCTTAGCAGTCTCCCACAAGTGGGTACAGGGGGTGAAATTTTGGGGACTGTATCTGATCCCTGACCTCTTCCTCTCAAACTTCTTCCCTTGCTTTCTGCTTCCCAGATGCCATAAGTTGAGTAGTCTTCCTTCACCATATCCTTCCATCATGATGTCTTTGCCTTGGAACCTGACAAACATGGACTGAACTCTCTGAAACCATGAGCCAAAATAAACCCCTCCTCCTCTAAGATAGATATTTCGCCTCAGCAGTGGGAAAGCTGATAAATACATAACTACCGGGCCGGTGAGATGGCTCAGCAGCATAAGCGCCTGCCTGGCAAGCGTGAGGGCCCGAGTTCGACTCCTGGAACCCACATACGAGAAAAGGGCTGGTGATATCGCTCAGCAGCACGGGCTCCTGCTGGCACGTGAGATCCTGAGGTTGACCACCAGTACCCACAGACACAGAAAAACACATACCTAGCATCATAATTTTCAATTTCTAGTCACCCACAATTAAAATTTAGAACAGAGACTATATATATTAACAAATACATACATATATCAATTACATTTAAAGCAGCAAATATATATTTAAAGGTATAAATATATATTTAAAGGTATATACATTTGTATATGTGTGTATATGTAGAAACTATTACATTGGAGCTAATCATCTGATGTATCTATTTGCTTCTCTATGAAGTGATATAAATACACACAGTCACACACATACGACCACTGTTTTTCAGGAAATTACATTTGGATTGGGAGAAACCATCCTTATTTGTCTTTCTTTTTCCTTTTTTTTTTTTTTCCTCTTTTTGAGACAGGGTTTCGCTATGCAGTTCAGGCTGGATTTGAACTCACTTTGTAGCCCAGGCCAGCCTCGAACTCACAGTGATCCTCCTGTCTCAGCTACCTGAGTGATGGGATCACAGGTGTACACCACCACACCTGGCCAATCCTTATTTTTCAAACCTGACAATGATGATATAGTCCCTGGGACTGAGATGAGTGGAAGTTTATGAGATCATGGCCTTTGTTTCCTGTCCCTCCAGATTCTAAGCATGTTTTCATTGTGGGATATGTTCTAGAATACAAAATCATGTGATTATGAAAGATGCTTGTGTTTTCATGTGTTGTAACTTTGGATTCTGAATTCTGCTTTACCATATTTACTAAAGACACCAAAGTTATACTAACTTGGCTGATCCTGTTTAAGGTACTACATAGCTGACCATTTCCGTGTGGCTTGGATTTTGTGAGCTAATGCATTTGCACAGGGGCAGAGCTATGTATGGAGGTGGCTTAATAGTGGTATTCTGTATTTAATAACTGACATTAACTGTAAAGGGACATCATAATTGTCATATGTGATATTAGAAGGGGTTTCAGGAATGTCTTAATGTGCATAGCAAGGGGATCACATGCATTACATTCTCAGGTGGGAGAGGTGCATTGTGTTACCCAGAGGGGTAAGTGTTCCAGTCATTCCCAGAAAGGAGATGGATGTTGGGAAGTTCTTCTGTAAATAATGTTAGTAGGCTAGGTGACTTGGAGGAAAATATGAGTATCACATTTTACACAATTTGCTCTGCCTGACTTCCAGCTTATCTAAGAGAGCTCTTATTTCTCCAAGATTAAGTACTAAAAGAATTAGAACCTCCTGTACTGCTTCTCAGTGAAAGAAAGCTCTCCTGTGAGGAGCTGCATCTTATCAAATTTAGGTGGTTCAAATGTTTTGCTGGAATCTAGGGTCAATTACCAAAGAAGAAATGTGGCTAAGTGAAATGAAAGGAAGAAACATCTGAGGGTATGAGGTCCTCATTGTGGAAAACCCACATGTAAGGGACAAGTGCTGCCTCTGCCAGTTTCCCCTTAATTATCATGGTCAAAAAGCAAAAGTGGAAATAATCCCAAATGAGAGAGTATACTTTCTAAATGTAGAAAAACATTGTTTGTTAATTATTCAAACAGACTAACATGCAAATTCCAGTCATTTGGATGTTATCTATCTCTTGTGTCTTCACCCATGTGTAGTATGTTCAAAATTATTTGGACTTTTTCCTGTCTCTGAATTATAGATACTCCTGAACACTGTACTTAGCGAGGTAATTTTATGTTTCAGACACGTTGTTAAAGCTTCATTCTAAGATGAGCTGAAATTCAGCTCATTACCAAGCCATTACCTTGTTTTATCTTAGTGGCTGTCTGCTTCCATCTAATTGAACTAATAAATATGTAAAATTGGAGATCTCCAACACTCCCACCTAGATTTGGATTAGGTTTAATACTGAGATTGAGTATGCTTTTCTGTTGTAAAATGGAAAAAAAAGCCTATGGGAACGCCAACTAATAAATATTTATGACCACCTCACCCTTACCATTGGGGGCACATTTTCCTCCACTTCTATATGCCAGGCACTGTAGCTCCCCATTTAAAAACAGGAAAGAAAAGAGGTGATGAAAAGCAGGGAAATGTGTTGAATAAGATGAAAACTGTTCTGAGATTAAAGTAAACATTAGCATAAATGGTAATAAGAATACAATAATAAATAAAATGATAAAATTGTTATTTTAAAAATGAATACGTTAGCATTTAGAAACAGAAAAATAAAATTAAGTATAATACAAAAGTTGAAATATGTTGAAAAGCTATCAGGAAAAAGTCATGCATTATTTGAAGCACTGGGGAAGATGCTAAGAAAGTAATAAAAGAAGACAAAGAAAAAGTAAATGTAAAGTGAGATCCCTGCTTCAGGGACTGACAGAGGAACATGGATAGAAACAGCTAGAGTAATGACTGGAAAGAAAGGAAAATTGTTAGAGTACCCTTCAAATTCTAGCTGAAATTATAGAAGTTGTTGCAAAGATACCACAGTGGAATTTTATCATGTCTTGTAGTGTATAAATTTGAAACATTCCTTTAAAAATTCCTTTAGAGTCAAGCACAGTGGGATAACAGTAGCATATGCCTGTTATCCCAAATACTTGGGAGGCTGAGGTAGGAGGATGAGTTTGAGGCCAGCCTGGGTAAATTAGCAAGATCCTGTCACACTTTAAAAAATTTCTTTTAGCATCATGTATATGAATCCATATTTTTTTAAGAGCTTGGCAAATACTTTAACTATGGATTTTTTTTCTAAATTTCATAGTCAACTAATTCCCAAGAGCTCCTTTATTTGCAATATATAGTATCATGCAAAATATAATATAGTAAAATATAATGCAGTGAGAAATAGTCTCAGGGATCTTCTTATACATTCAGGAAACTTGCCCTGTCTGTTACAGTGTAATCCTGTAACATAAATATATTATGAAACATGCAAAACTGCCTCTTCCTTTTCCATAGTTCAGGATGATTCAAAAGTCATTCACTCATTTCACCAGAAGAGGGTGATAAAGAGACAGATTTTAATGTCAGTCTTAACATCACTGAGGGGAGCAAAGTGGAGTGTGTGTGTGTGTGTGTGTGTGTGTGTGTGTGTGTGTGTGTGTTTGGTTATTAGGGCTTTGTTTTTTCTTTCAAAAGTTCTGCCAAATTCATGTAGGAAGAAATATAATCAGTACAATATAAAAGAGTTTAGGCGGAAAGATCTCAGATACCTTTAGATATCAGGAGAGAAAATCTAGTTCAAGAATGGCTGGGCCGGTGAGATGGCTCAGCGGCATAAGCGCCTGCCTTGCAAGCGCGAGGGCCCGAGTTCAACTCCCGGATCCCACATACGAAAAAGGGGCCGGTGATATCGCTCAGCGGCAAGGGTGCCTGTTGGCGCGTGAAGTCCTGAGGTCGACCCCCCGGTACCCACAAAAAAAAAAAAAAAAAGAATGGCTAAGACTCAAAAAGACTTAACTTGCCATGAAAATATCATTACTAATAACACTAAATAACAGGGTAAGTAGGCCCTCCTTGGATATATGGCCCTGTATGAAATTGAAATATTGCATTGTATGTATACTAATAACACTAAATAACAGGGTAAGTAGCCTTCCTTGGATATACGGCCCTGTATGAAATTGAAATATTGCATTGTATGTATTTTAAGAGGCATAGGACATCTGAGACTGACTTTAGAAGCCTTAGAAGAAGGAAGGAAAGGGGAAGTCAGTAGATTGTTGTTGGTGCCTAAGGGAAGGTGAAGAGGCAAGGAAAAGGAACTGGCTGAAGACAGGCATTAAGGTTGTGATGAAAATCCAGCTGAGCAAGAAGTGGAACCATCTCACTCACAACAGCTCAATGCCAAAAAACAGAGTAGAAAAGGTAAGCTGTGGAATTGACATAATACTTTGAAAGCAGCTGTGACGGTGTTAATGGACTTGTTGAAGAGACTTTTGCGGAAACTGAGAGGCAAATACACTAAATATAACTGATTTACCTGGTAACTTACCAGAAAGAAGGTGCAAAAGGGAACTAGAGTGTGATGAAAATGCCTTCTTGTGGGTGACTTAGATCATCGGAAATTAGAAGCAAAGGATGACTGGAATTGTTTTAGGAAAAATGCACTGTAGTAGGGTACAATTAAACCCTTGTCAAACATAGTTGAGGATTACATAGGTTGCAAGTGATGAAGGGTAGCAGTTTCTTTCAGACCATATCACCCGCCCTGATGGTGCCTATCCTGTCCTCTTCAACAGAGGGTTGTAGGGACTGCTACTGGTACAATGTCCACGTGATTCCTTGTGGAATGCTTTTTTTTTCCTTCTGGGATGATCAAGACATGAACAAGGAAAGCTGATACAGTAGGAAACTGGCTTCCAGTGTCCTCACTCCAACAGGTATGCCTGCTCACCTCTACCTACAGGCTTGAACTGACTCACCTTGACACATATGGGCCTGACCAGAACGGCCAGAGTCCTTTGATAAATCATTTATCAGTTCTGCAGAAGACACACTGCAAGGGAGATATAAGATAATTTTTCCTCTATTCTTAATTTGAAAGTTAAGGGGAATTACATATCTTTGCTTTTAAGCCCCACTTATTTCTCATTCTCACTTAAATTTATATGCTACCTCTAACAAGTTTTCCCATCCATATGACCTTTTCTTCAAAATCATTAAAATTAAAAATAACTCTGGCAGAACTATAGCTGTAAGGCTTGCCAGCTTTATGGCTTGGGGGAGTCTTGGCCAATATTTCCATTTGGAAAGCACACAATGATTACACTAGGTCATTATATCTTGGCGGTGATTCAAGAACTTCCTAGCTTTTCAAGTCTGTGTTCTAGGTCATTTGGGTCAATAAAGGTTGTAATAATTTATATTTTTAAGCAATAAAATTATTTTAAATTTACCAGTAAAACAAATATTTGGAACATCCAATTGCACAGCAGGTCTGTGATGTGTGGATAGTGTGAGTCAAATGAGATTGGGAGTACTTTATCAAACATGCACATACAAAGTTTCACATTTTAAATGCTGTTCAGTATTCAGCTGTTTTTAATTTTGTGTCTGTTAGATCTTTAATTGCATTGAATCATTCTTTAAGGCAACAACAGTAAGGAGTCACTAATGCCTTACTATGAGTTCAGAAAGAATACAAAAATGCTAATGATGTTAAATTTACTTCAATATATTTGGACTTTAATTTACTTGATGAAAGTGATTAGATATCACAGCATATCACTCATATACCAAAATTTTTTTTAAATAAAACATAATAATTTTCCATCCAATTGTCTTTTCATTTGTAGCCAAAAGGTAGGCTCAACTCCCCTAAAAGAAATACTAAACCAAAAAATATAAAGTCACAACCTTTGATATCCCTTGGCAAACTGCTTTTCAAAGTAGCAGTATCAATTTAAAATATAAAATAACAATGTACAAGAGAGGCTCTTGCCAGAAATACATTCTAATTTTGGAAAACAATTTAAGAGCAAAGAATATGATATAGTCCTACTTGTCTATTTTTGCCTTTGTTGCCTGTAGTTCCAGTGTCATATCCAATAAATCATTGCCAAGACTAATATTGAAGGTTTCCTCATATGTTTTCTTCTAATAGTTTTACAGCTTCAGATCTTTAAAGCTTAAATTTTTAATCCATTTTTAGTTAATTTTTATTTATGGTATAAAGTAAGGTTCCAATTTCATTCTTTTGAATGAGGATATCAAATTTTCTCATTATCATTTATTAAAAGGATTGTCCTTTCTCTATTGTGTAGTATTGGCAATCTTGTCCCAGATCAGTTGATTATACATATGGACTGATTTCTGTGATCTCTATTTTGTTCCATTGGTTCATGTGTCAGTTGTTAGGCTGGTACCACACTGTTTTAATTCTGTAGTATGCTTCACAATCAGGAAGTGATATATCCAGCTTTGTTCAGCTTCATCAAGATTACTTTAGCAACCCAGGTCTTTTGTAATTTCACATGAATTTTATGACCCAATAATTCTACTTTTAGATAAAATCAGAAAATTGTTGAAATCAAGATCTTGAAGAGGTATCTGTTCTCTCTGTTCATTTTAGCATTCACAATAGTCAAGATATGGAAACAACTCGGATATCTAGCAATGGATGAATGAATAAACAAAATGTGATCTCTACATATGATGGAATGTTATTCAGCTCTTGAAAAGAAGGAAATCTGGTATATGTAACTACGTGGATTAAACACGGGGACATTATGCTATGTGAAATAAGCCAGTTACAGAAGGATGCTGGTTAAATCCAATTATATGTGATACCTAAAATAATTTAACTAATGGAAGCACAGAGTAGAATAGTGGTTTTCAGGGACTAGAGGGAGGAAGAAATCAGAGTAAAATTTCAGTTATGCAAGATGAATAATTTCTAGAGACTGACTGTACAATATAGTGCCTTTATTTAAAGAATTTACTCCAAATTAAAAAAAAATAAATCATTATGAATAAAGTTGAAGTACCACAATTTATTTTTCCTTCTCATAGGCAATCACTGTGAGCCTGAAATATATATATATATTCTAAGCTTCTGGACTTATCTGTAGTCAGTACTTTTATTCTTTTTATGCATATGAGTATTTTTTGAATTTGCTAAAATGTAGTAACAGTCAGTTATACATATTCTGCAGCATCTGCTTTTCAGTTAACATTTTGTTTTTAAGTTCAATCATATTGACTCTTGCATATCAATTTATTGCTTTTAGTCTTATATAATGTGCTATTATATGACAATAGCATGCTGTATGAATTCATTTGTCTTTACATGGTAAATTGCACTTTAACATGTTTCCTTGTGCTTATGTATAAGAGCTCACCTAACATTAACTCCCAAGAATGAAATTGTTGGGTTGTGGAATCTAGGTATCTTCTTGTTTTATAGATAATGTAATGCCAAATAGTTGCCAACCAATTGTTCCACTTTTCACGTGCATCAGCAGTATTCTAGAGATCCTCATCCTTCTACTGTTGGCTTCTTAGAAGAGTTTGAAATCAACTGGTGTGAAACATACCTTCTCATTTTAATTTGCCTGTCCCTGATTTTTAGAGAGATTGAATATTTATTCATATGCTTACTGGCCAGTGAGATTTCTCTTTTATGAATTGTTCCTGTTTACATCCTTTATTTTCTTCCTTTGTCCTGGTTGCCTTTTGTCAAAGTGATTTAAGGAGTTTTTTACATATTCTGGATGCTATTTCTCATTAAAAGTCTGACAGATTGTATATCCCATACTGGCTTTAAGTGCATACAAGTTTATAATGGACAAGACTTTTTGTTGTTCCTTACATCATTACGAGTTTTCCTCTTTTTCATTATTAATGATTTTTCTTTTAACTGCTGATATCTCTGACTAATATGTTCACACAGGTTTTTCTTTGTTGTGGCTTAAGAATTTTCTGGATATATTCTACCTCCTTTATTCAATTTTTCTGCAATGTTATTTCAGATGTATCTGCTTTAAGCAGTAAATACCGTTTTTGATACATGTAATGTGTTTAATACACCTGCTACCTTTACTAGAATTACTGAAGTATTTATATTTCTTATCTTATTTTTTCATTTACCATGATTCCTTTTGCTTTTTATCCCCTTATTTCATGTTATTTATTTGACTGGAAATTTTTTCTTCTTTTTCATTTTCTCTCGTTTGCCCTGCACATTTGGAAAATATTTACTTTTTATTTTTCAGTGATAACCAATCAAATTTTAACAAACTTTTTAACAATATCTACATATAACCAGTGAACTTTATGCTTCCTATTGGAAAGAAGGTGTGACGATTTGGCATGCTTTAAGTACCCCCTGAAATCACCTGCTCCATATTCTCTTCTATTATTGTCTACAATTTTAAATCTATCATTTTTATAAGAAATTAAGGGTCAATCCCACAGGCAAGAGTTCATTTTACTTTCTGATATATTTTAATTTCATTCCTTCTAAGTTTACTTTTTCTTTGTGGTCTTAATGTTTAGAACTTTAATTTGAAGGTTCATCTGAAGAGGAATCTCTTCTGCACCCCCAACCCCCGCCAATCTTTCTCTATGTGGGTGTTTTGTCAGGAGTTCCCAGACCAGAAGTAAGTTTTTGCAGGGAGGTGGTTGGGGGTCCCGGCCACTGTCCCTTTGTGAGACTGGTGATATCACTGTGGTAGTGCTTAAGCAAAGAGGCAGTTTGGCCCACTTCATGATCTCTAGGGGTAAGGGACTGTCTCCGCTCCTCCTCCCCTGCCTCTTTTCCCTTGTCATCACAGACACTAAGACTGATAGAACCTGTAGCCCTAGAAAGGGATTTTCCCAACCTCCATCTTGGCCAGGGAATCTGGGCCTAGTCCTAACTTCATGTGAAAACCATGGCTTCTGAATCTTTCCACAAGTGAATTACTTTTAGTTACAATTACGCAGAATGTCTTAAATCCTAGAATGTTTTAGTTCTAAAAATAAAGATTACCAGATCTGTAGCTTCAGTCATTACCTAAGGGTGTGCTTCAATTTTGTTTTTTTCCTATAGAAATATTTGTGTAGTTTAGGAGAAAAAATATGGAAATAGAGGTAAGAATCCAACCATGAATATGTTAATATTTTTCATTGATCAATGAGTTAGGCTCATTTGCATTTAATGATGTGACGGATATATCTCCTTTGTTTTTTGTAATTTTTAAAATATCTTTTTATTTTGATTTTTATGTAGTTCACTAGATACTTAGGAAGGCTTGCGTTTCTTAGTTTAGTGGTTAACATTATAATGCTACACAACTCTCTCGATTTTTTATTTTTCTATACAGAACCTATTAGTCCATTACTAGGAATAAATGATAGAACTATCATGTTCCTTCTTCTCATTTTCTTTTTATTTCCTCTTCTACTGATTTAGTGAAAACTTTTCTTTTTTAGGATTTGCCTTTATATGTTAAATATGTTTATACTTTCATTTTTTGTTACATCAGACTCAAGTATCAACTTTTATGCTCAGCTACTGCAGATGAGACAATCAATAGCATTTATATGCCTTTCTTGTCCCAAAGTTACTAATAGTGTTGTTTCTGTATTGTCGGGGCATATAAAATCAGCATTCTGCTTGGTAACTATAATCCCTACATTTCTTTTATTGTTAGCTCTACAATAAAATCTTTTAAGTACTCTCTGCTAATCCATTTATCATAGTTACTCCAGTCATTGTTTGGCTGAAGTAACTCACTAACAATTTCTTAAGAAGGTCAGATGGTATCTTTCCTCTTACTGGGTAAGAAACAGGCTGAGCACTGAGAGTTTAAAGATTTTGTGCTTGTATGCAACATTTATCTTTGAAAGATAACATGAAATATAGGTAGACATAAAATTATTTGCTTATACTTTTATTTCCTTGATTATTTTATAGATATTTCTTGGGAGACATATTATATAAGATTGCTATTCTTATAAATTTTTTTTTTAACCTGGCAGCATACTTTCTTTCTTTATTTATTTTATTTTATTTTTTTTATGTGGTTTCCGGGAGTCGAGCTCAGGACCTCACGCTTGCCAGGCAGGCACTTATGCCGCTGAGCTATCTCACCTGCCCACTTTCTTTATTTTTAAAATCCACTAACATTCCCAGCTTATGTCTCTGTGTTGATCTTTATGTAACTTTTCGCTGGCACACATAGCATATATTTTGGATACTTAGATTTAAATGTTCTTTTATGTCAGAAAAATTTCCTTGACTTATGTATTTCAATTCTTGCTTGCTTTATATAGTATATGCATATACAAATATATATATATAAATTATATATATATATATATATAAATACTGATGCACTTCAATACCCTTTTTAATGCTTCTTTATTTCTATTTCATTTTTTGTTCGCTTTTCTCATTTTTATCCCAGATGCTTCTTATTTTGTCCCCTTCAGTGTCTACTGTCCTTAAAATCCTGCAAAGTTGATCTTTATTTCTCTGACAGTATTTTTCCTTCTTTTCTGAGTTCACAGTTTTAATTTCTTCATTTCTATCCCCTCATTGACACATTTATACATTTTAGTCTTCCTTCGTAGATGAACTTGTGTTAACTAATGGTAAAATATATGATTATAATTCTTAACTGCTCAGTAGTAACATATCCCAGGTGAATGTAATTTATTTGTTGGAATGTTTTGCTGTTTTTTTTTCTATATCTTTCATAGTATTTTTATACTTATGATTTAAGTATTCCATGTTTATTGGTCATTTTGAAATAATCTGGCTTTTCCTGTCTGTGAGATAACAAAGAGACACCTTCCCGAAATTTGATGCTTATAGAAATTGATCAAAAATATTAATAGAGGGCCGGTGAGATGGCTCAGCGGCTTAAGCGCCTGCCCGGCAAGCGCGAGGGCCCGAGTTCGACTCCCGGAACCCACGTACGAAAAAGGGGCCGGTGATATCGCTCAGCGGCACAGGCGCCTGCTGGCGCGCGAGGTCCTGAGGTCGACCCCCCGGTACCCACAAAAAAAATATATATATTAATAGACATGTTGAATAAGTTGAACAACTGAGTCAAATTGACATCACCCATTGTTAAGATTTTCTTTGGATATAGTTATTCAGTCAACCTCACCAACTGTTGTACATTCAACTTATATTTTTTCTTCTCCAGGATTGCTAGGAGTTTCTTTCAAAAGAGTTATGACACTCACGATCTTTGTTTACTGGTCTAGACTTTATTTTGAAAAAGTTGCCAACCATAGACCTTGCACACAAAAATTTGTTTTAAAATAATGAATAAAAAGATAGATGAGGGCCGGTGAGATGGCTCAGCGGCTTAAGCGCCTGCCCGGCAAGCGTGAGGGCCCGAGTTCAACTCCCGGAACCCACATACGAAAAAGGGGCCGGTGATATCGCTCAGCGGCACGGGTGCCTGCTGGCGCGCGAGGTCCTGAGGTCGACCCCCCGGTACCCACAAAAAAAAAAAAAAATAGATGAATAGTAAAATAAGGTTCAAATGAGAAAAGTTATTCTCAATTCATAATGGGTAACTATTTTTGTCCTAATTACTCACAGATACCTACTTATATTCTGTGTCAGTAGAAAAACTTCCTGATGCCTCTTTCATTCTCTATGAAATTGCCATGATTATCTCTGTGATCAAAACTGCATATTTTTTTAGATTGAAGGAAATAACTTGCTTTGGCCTACATACCTGTCATTTTCAATTTTGCTATTTGCCTAAGCTGTGGACAAACCCTGCTTTCTTCCCACTATGTCTTTTTTTCTGGACATTTAAAAAGTCCTTTTTAGACATTCTGCACTTATATATTGATTAACTCACTAGTATGAATAGGCTCAGTTAATTTGAGGCTTTAATTGTCCTACCATGATTATCACTACTCTTTATATTTATCCTTTCTCTAGACACCTTTGTCAACTTCTGTATTTGTTCTATTAACAGCTGAGCTCATCAGCGAAATTGCTGCTACCACAGTGATTTCACTTGGCATCTCACTTTCTTTTCCTCAGCAAGACTTTGTGTGCATAGTTAAACTTGTGTATGTTCTGGTCTACCCTCCTCTTGTAGAGGTTCAGGCTATTGAATCACTGCTGCCTTTGAACCTTGTGAAATCTTATTTCTTATATTTCAGCAACCTGTCTGAAATAATCCAGTTTTGTTTTCTTCTTTAATATAAGTATATTATAATACAATTTACGTGCAAGATATTATATATGTTAAGATAAGAATCAACAGTGCTATACAATATGTAAAACTGGGTCATACCTATTTTATCAATTATATTTGAATACACTGATTCTATACTAACTTCAAAATTTAATTAGGGAAAAGTCCTAGATAAAAACATCTTTTTAGTTATAATGTAAAAATCAAGACCTTAAATTTGTGTTTTAAATAAATAACTGTTGTTAAATCTCCATATTGTATATCATTTATGATAGTTATGCTAGTTTCAAATTATTTTTCATTACCAATTTACTTCTATGCAAAATAAACTATTTATATAAATATTCTCCAAAATACCTGAGTGGTTTTTTATGTTTTTCTTTTTACTTAATCTGTGCCTGACTCTAGCCTGAGGGCTTAATAGATAATCATAGTCAAAATGAAAGTTAAAAATTAACTCAGAACAACTTTGCAACCTGCCTGGTATCATAAGATTTGCAAATCTGTAACTCCTTCAGCTTCTGGAAGCTAAGTTAATTATGGAAAATCACACTAATTAAATTATTCACCAGGTCTTTCTTAAAAACAAATCTATTATGCTATAGAATGCATTGTGGATTTGGCTTAAGACTATCAGCCCGTCTTTCTCTGTATTAGGAAATTCCTATTCAGATCTTTGGTTGAAGTGAGTGCATAAAGCGTATGCTGAAGCTGTAGGTTTCTCTTACCTTTGTTTAGCTTCCCAGGCCTTCAATTAAATTCATATTCATCAAATGCCCACACTGTGCAAAGCCCAAGTGTTACCCCTCTGTCCTCAAAGAGGTTACAATAAAATCTGATGTAACAAATGGGCATAAATAATTACTACTGGAGGCAACTAAAATAAACCTGACAGGGAAATAAAGGAGGAAAGAGATGGGTTCCAGGAGGACTTTCTTTTAAAGTTCATGGAGACAGAGTTCAGCTATAAAGGAGCAGAAAAACTTGTCCAGCCAGAAATGAGGGAGTGGCAAGGAAGGGCATTTGAGATAGATAACTCCGTGAAGAAGAATCTAGAGAAAACAGTGTTCATCACTTGTTCAGAGAGCCAAGAGAAGCTAAGGTAGCAGGTGAGCTCCCCAGGTGCACGGCAAGCCCAAGTTCTACAACACAGTGGCTGGTAATTGTTCGGCCTCTCACTGAGAGGCTTGAGTCAGAGTGAAGCAGCCATCACAACCCAACTTGCTAGGCACAAGGCAGCCCTGAGCGTCTGCTGCTCTGGGCCACTTGAGCAAGGAGTACCTGGAGTGGGGTGGGGTGGGAAGACACTTCGAAGCATCTTTGGCTCCAGCCTGGGAATGGGAAGGCTGTGATTTACCATGAAGTATCCTTGCACTTGGGTACTCATGCTTCTGGAGCATTTAGCATAAGAATTAAGTCCTCTGGGTAAAAATCCTAGCTGTTCTTTTCACTAGCTAATTAACTTTGGGCAAATTTACTTAATCCCTTAAGCCTTACACCCTCCTTGAAAAATGGTCACAATGATATGACACCTATTTTGCAATAATGCTGTGAAGTTTAACTGAGATAATGCATTTAAAGGATCAGAACTGCCTGATATAGCACATTTATACAGGTTAGAAAACTTGAACCCTCTCTCCAGGTGGACACAACCCTTTGCTAGAGCACTCATATGGGTGAGTGGAGGTGAAAGCGGATTTCAGTCTTATCTTAACCTCATAATCTGCACAACTGCGCACAGAAGCCCGGAGGATTGGGCTTAACATAACACAGTAAGTCCCTGACTTTCAAACAAGTTCTGTTCTGGGAGAAGGGAAGTCAGATTTGTTCCAAAGTTGAACAAAGTGAGTCTTATACACCTGACACAAATATACAATGTATATTACTTTGGGCTTTCTAGCAGTCCCCTGCACATCACCACCGCTTTCCCTCTTGCTTCTGGACATCCTAGGCTCTGATTGAGCACTGTACTACTGTACACTATCGCACCATCCAGTGAGCACACAGCAGCACAACTGTGACGATGTCCAGCGAGCTACTTCCGTGATCTGTTCACAGCTACCAGTGTTCGTAATGTGAAGTCTGTTCGTATCAGTGAAAGTTCACAACTTGAATGTTCACGAGTCGGAGACTTACTATACTTGATTATAAAGAAAAGCTCAAAAATGTTAACATCACTATAATCATTAAGGGGAAAACAACTCAAAAGCACAGAGTTGAGGCTCAGTCAGAGACTCTGGCTGTCTCCTATGAAATAGACTGTTCTCATGCACACCTCACTCTTACATCCATTTCTGTGTGCTGTCCTCACACTGGATGGCACTAACTTTCATGTGTGTCACCTTCAGCTTGTAGTGGAACAGACTTCTCCTCCACAGTGGCTTCCGTTTATGGTGGTACCTGTCAATAGCCAGGGGTTATCTGTCTCCCCAGGCTTCCTTCGGCTCTCCGTGGGGGAGGAGGTATTACCTCTCTCTCAGAGCATCTATGTTGCATGATACAGATAAACGCAGCTCAGAGGACAGGATTCTCACTAAACAGTATAAAGCTATAGGTCCATAAGCTGCCATGGAGAAGCTCCACTAACTTCCTGTCATTTTGAATTGGAAAACAGAATATCATCAATAACTAATTTACCAAATAACAGCATCACTTCACTATTTGACCCCTTTGGGCACTGTTAGAGTGTAGTAGTGGAAGGCAGGACGCGAACACTCAACTGCTTCGTTAAATAGTTACTCTCCAGATACAGTACATAGATTCCATGCCACAGGAAAGGGATACTGCCCAAGCTACTTCCTAAGGGTATATTTTCATTATTTTTGCTTTCGTCTTTCTTGATGTGTCAAATTCTAAAGAACTTGTAGGCCTCACTGCGTAATAGACTGGTGTCTGAAAGGTCCTTTGGTTGAACTTGTGTACATAAAATTGCTATGAGGAGAACTGAGTACTTAATAAATGACTTAACAACTACTTTTCATAAAGTGAAATTTCCTTTTATTACTACTTACATTCAGTTAAGAATATATCACAATGTTTGCATATTTTCTCCCTTTTGGTCACCCATAAGTCCAAAAAGTTTTGAAGAGAAAACATGAGGCCTTAAGGGTACTTTTCAAAAGATTTCTGCAAATCATTTAAAACCACGTGAATGAACTCTTTAAATAAAGCAAATGGACTGATTAGCAATTTATACATAGCCTTTTAAGTGCTCCAGCCACGCATTCTGGGGAGAAATTATGTTGCTACTGTTCCATATCTATTTGTGCACAGAGAGCATCTCTTACTAATTTGGAACAAAATCCACATCTAAATTATAATGATGAAATATCTACAAAATGGAGAGGATGAAAAACTATTGAATTTGACCATGATATTTTCCTACCTAAGATGTTGCTGTAAGCTCCACTTGCCTCTGCAGTGGTTCTCAAGCCCAGGCCACTTGATGGACTGGGTCAGCCACTGTGTTTGAAGGCAATGTCCCTGTGGAAGGCAGGATGTGTAAAGAGACAGGAGGTGGGGGAAGTGTAGGAGAATACCCAGAGGGAGTGTGTGTTTCACAGTGTTCAACTTCACATGTGCATGGCCTTTGCAGATTCTACTGACTGATGCAACACACCTGGGCCATCTCAAAGAGAAAGCCTTTCTCTCCTCCACTGCGCTAGATGAAGAAATAAAATAAAGCCTTTAATTCTTTAGATAAGAATATAATGTCCTCCTTATTCTAACTCCTATCTAAATCTCCTGCTCATTTTCTGCACACTTCTCAACATATTTTGTGATAAGCTGCATAGTAATCAGTTACCTGTACTCACACATACACGGTTTTCCCCCAGAGCTTTGTACATGTCCTGTGCCTGGACTCCCTGCCCCTCTTTAGATTATAAAAAAAAAAAAAAAAATGTCCTTTTCATCCTTCAAGTCTCACTTCAAGCCTGTGACATACTCTTTGTCTCCTCCTTCCATCAGCTACTTTGTTTAATATGATAATGGTATCTGGAACATAGTAGTCTAAAAATGCACACTTAACTAATAAGGAATACAGTATGATTCAAAAGGGGTTTCACCTCATTTAAGTTGTTCACAGATAATAATTTAGAATCCTGAAAGAAACCAGTGTAAATTTTGTGTAAGAAATTAATCTATTAGCCTCTGATATAAAACATAATTTATATATAAGGTAATCAGGGTATATTGCAGACAGAAATATTTTGGTAGAATTTGAAATTGTAAAAGTAAGGAATGTCCAGAATATAGAAAATAAAGTGATAGCAATATGATTCTAAAATTGAAAGGAAAATCAGAGCTCATTGAATCCCAGGCCTAGCTGCAATATTTCAGCTGAGAGAGGGAGGATGCTGAGAAGAGGCTACCCCGTCTCAGTGTCATGGCATTGATATTTCTGCTGATCTCACATCGTCTGAAGAGATACCTTGGGGAGGTGAGATCTAAGGAGAAGCTGGAATTGAGGACCCGGAAGTGAAGAAAAAAATCTAAATAGCTGCAGTCATCCTCTCTCATAGTCACTATTATGTTCTTCCCCTCAACCACTTGTCCACTTGATATTTGGTGATTCTCTAAGAAATTACAGAAGACCTTTAAATTCTACTTAAATTTCTGTGATAGGAATTCTTCTTTTTATTCTAAGGCAGTTGGGAGTAGAAACTGTTAGTTTGTACTCTTTGAGTAACATTTTGCCCAACCTCCAGACCATGGTAAACACTATTCTCCTTGATGAGTTCCATGATACTACATTTGACTCAGTTTTAGTTCTTTGACTTTCACTCTGAAAAATAAAGTGTACCGCACAGCCAAAAAATAGTCAAAGTAAAGGGAAGCTTACTAGATGTAAAGGATTTATTTTCTCACATTTTTATTCCGGTTTGTGTACAACTGAACAAAAGATCTCAAAGCCGAAATGATGAACAAGTGCAAGCAGGGAGCAAGGATGAGAAGGAGAAAGTCTGACATATACCAAAGTAAAAATGAAGTGAAGTGAGACACACAGAGGTATTGCTTACTGAACAAATGCAGTGGGATAATGTAGAGAAAGACTTCAGAAGTGTGTGGATGCACCATGTTGTTCAGAAGGCAGGGACATTACCGATCTGAGAGAGATCTCCAGGGAGCGGGCTGAATAAGTAGAAACATGGTACATACCCTTGTCTGGGGAGCGAGTGGCTGTGCCAGTGAGAATAATCACAGCCAAGAACTGTATTTTTAATTCACAGTCAGAGACTTACAGGTGTTGTACTCGTTTTCTGGAACACTGAGTACATGGGGGCAAAGTGAGGACTGCGGGAGCAGCAGGTGCTTTAAACATGAATACCAAGATGCCACGTGGCTCCCTGGAAAGGCAGGCTACCAAATCCCCTATTCCCCAGATAGAAATAGGTGGATCCAAGGACGGTCCTTCTAACACGGGGCTCCAACCATTTTAACATGGGACTCTTTGTATCACTTGCTATAATTATCATCCTGAAACAGGACAGGCATGCTTCCTCAGTGTAGACACAAAGGATGTGCATTTGGATGTCAGTAACATTGTATGTACCTTCGCCAGAAAAGTGATACTCAATTGTCCTTCACTATGAAGTTGCATTGCTTCCTGAAAATCACCCTCATCAGCCAAACCAGAGGCGCTTTATTTATAAAAATCTGGGATTTGTTTTGTTTCCACTTTCGGAAAACTCACAGGAAAGCCAACTTCCAAAACAGGCCAATGTGGAGGTAATTGTTAACATTATGACTAGATCATTCTTTCAAATATTTGAGTTACTCAATATGTGTTATTATGTGTGTATCCATGACTAACTACTAGAAGGATAGATCGTATAAAAACGGTAGATTCCATGGCCATTGCATTGCTATTACAGATGAATAATTTGAATATCAAAAATGTAAATAATAAATCAAAGGTTATAAAGCCAGTAAGTGGTAAAACAAAATTTACTCATAGACCTATGCCTTCAGTACCTAGTGTTTTCATATTCTTATTCACTTTACTACACAGTCCCTCTTTTCTTTATTCTTTCTGTCATTTTAAGCATTATTTTAAATATTTTATGGTATAGGAAGATTTATATAGAAAAGGCACAAGTTGATTATGAGCAGAATGTCACTGAAAAGGCTCAACTACATTTTAAAGTGTAGAGTACACATTTCCCCATGTAGCTGCATTAGACTGTAAACCTTTATTAGAATTTTTAATATTGTAAGTTTCAAAAATGTTGCATATAAATTAAATATTTTCACAATGTTGGTGCTTTTGATAAAAATTGCATTTAAAAATGCCAAATTAGATTCATAATTAGAAAATGAACACGATATTTTAACCCTCATTCTTGACTCTTTCAATACAAGTTTAATAGCCACATAAACATGAAATATTCCAAGGATGACTGAAGTGCACCCTCTTTTTTGTTATAGTTAAAGAAGCAGCAGAACGTCTCATTTCACATTTTTGGTTCTTCAAATTCTATGTTCAAACTGATAAACCTAGTACGATCTACATATTTATTCATTAACATGGAACTTGGAGAAAAGATCAGAGGGGTGAGAAGAAAAACACTCTCAGAAACATAGAGGGTAGAAAGATTCAGGAGAAAGGCAAGAATCAATGGCAGCAAATCCAATAGTGGGCCAGGAAAATGAGAAAAGAGGAGTGACTGTGAACTCCACAAACTAAGAGGCCACAGATCCTCAAGGAGAGTTGTTTCGGTGGGTAGAGGGCACAGAAGCCGAATTACTTTGAGCATTCTGACTGTGTCCCAAGTAAACCCAAGGGCAACCACGTCAAAGCAACATTAAAGCAGTTTATTTTCATTAGAAAATTAATAAGGCAGATTTTATTGGGTCTTTTGTGCTTTTAGAATTTTTTTTCAAGGAAACAAATGACACTCTTAACCTAAATCCTTTTTAGACTATATATGTTCTTTAATTTAACCTAAAATTTCTTGATCAGAATAGATGTCACTAAGTGTCCTATCCTCATCCTAAATTAGACTGGCAATTATTAAATTCAAATAAAGGAAATCAATAAGTTAGTATAAGAAAGTTATACATAATGAGATTTGACTTTGATCTAAAAGATGAAGAATGAGAAAGAATATACATTAAAATATGGGGTGTGCCGATACACAAATTCACAGGCCTATCTCCTGGATAATTTTAAATTATGTTTTACTTCAATTTAAGTGATTTAGTTTTGTTCCCTCAGCAGGAACCCTCCTGCAGCTGAATTGGCAGATCATTTGTTTTTCTGAGAGCTCTTTGAACCAGTCAGGACTCAGATAGTCTTATGGCTTGGGTTTCTTTTGATGAGAGTCTAGAGAAGTCATGGGTAATATTTTGCTGTGTGCCAGGAACCACTAGTGTTTCAGTTGTACGAGGTCAGATCTTAATTTAGCCACCAACTGGATACTTAATTTTAGATACACAGAGGAAAACATGGGCTCCAGGGCACTTCCTCTGGTTTAGAAAAGGCAAATCCCTGGATAAGAATGACAAGATGATCATTCCAAAAGGTGAGATTATGAAATATTTAATCTGTACCTTGCCAACTAGTTTATGGAAGAGTTCAGTATTGGAAATATTTTAATACAGAGTGTGATAGCTATTCACTCTTTGCTATTGATCTTCTTCTGTGAGCTTGCCTCTCTAGGCCCTTTTAAATTATAGAATAAAGCCAGGGTTGTTTCCTTTATTTATAGAATATCAATTCAATTACATAATATTAGCCATAACAAAATGTATCATGAGAAAAACAGGTCAAGGATGAGTATGTTAATGAATTAATATGGATACTATGGATCCCCGGAGGATCTGAGGTGACCCTTTGGTTTCTGAGAAAAAAATGAAGGGATTTTTGTGAATAATTAAAATAAAACTCTATCAAGACTTTATCATTACTGTTGCAAAAGATAGATTCTTTACATTAAGATTTTAAAACAAATTATTTTAAGTTAAGCTTAAAAAACTGAAACTCAATAGAATACAGAATTCTGAGTCTGTAATCCCTGAAAGTCTAAAATCCTTGAAATTTATTTGTTAATTTTCACTCATCTGGTTCTTTTTTTTTTTTTTTTTTTTGTGGGTACCGGGGTGGACCTCAGGACCTCGCACACCAGCAGGTGACCGTGCCGCTGAGCGATATCACTGGCCCTTTTTTCGTATGTGGGTTCCGGGAGTCGAACTCAGGACCTCACGCTTGCCAGGCAGGCGCTTATGCCACTGAGCTGTCTCACCGGCCCCACTCATCTGGTTCTTAATTGAACAGCTTGTAAGGAATTTTCTACATCTAAAATGATTAGATTTCCATGAAATAGCAGTGATGTGGACAAGTTCTATCATTGCTTTGTGCTGAGAGCATTAAATTATTATAATAAAACATCATTTTATACTTTGTTTTTATACGAATATTTTATTTTAAAATGAAAATTTGCCAAAATTTTTGTATTTCCACTATAGCTGAATAAATTTGCTGGTTGTTCACTTAAATTCTTTCAGAAGGCTTTTTCTGAGGCTTGTGAATTTCTAGTTTACAGAATAAGATCCACTTTCCATTAGTTCCCTCACAGCAGCTGGATCATCAGCTACAGTCTAGTGGTTGAGCTTCAGTGGCTTCCATTACCAGGTGACTATGTTTAGGTACCATATCTTTACCATCCACTAGATGTATTAGCCTGAGCATTTACCTAACCTTTCTGTGCTTCAGTTTCCTCTTCTGCAAAGTGGGAGAAAAGTATGGTGCAAACATTAAATGATGTAGTTCACTCAATGCGTACAGTATAATATGCTTTAACTAAATCTATGTCAATAGATGTTAGTTTACTAACTTTATTAGTGTTCAGTGTTTAGTACTAAAATATTAAATTTTTAACTCAGTATAACAATCATTTACTGAGGATCTACTGTATGTTTGATTCTGCTAGACCTTGGAAGGGAGGGAAGAAATTGGTGTTGTTTGGGGGAACAGTCTAGAATACATTACTTAAAGGCAGCAAACTCCCTGAAGGCACCAATCCTATATGGCTTTGTGTAGCACTGTGTGTGAAAAATGGCAGACACTGAATGCAGATTTTTGAAAAGACGAATAAAATGGTCAGAAATACACACACACAAATAATAGGAACTGGCAAGTCAATTCTTTTCCTTTGTCTTTTTGACTAGTGGAGCAAGTGAATGGAGTAGAATCTGTAATTCAACAAGGGATTAGACAATCATCTCTTGATGATGGTCTGGTTATCAAAAAGGAGACATGAAGGCTAGATGTGGTGTCATTCAGAGGATTTGTAACTGGATGAACAGCTTTTCTTTCTTTCTTTCTTTTTTTTTTCCTGTGGGTACCAGGGGTCAAACTCAGGATCTGGCGCACCAGCAGGTGCTTGTGCCGCTGAGCGATATCACCGGCCCCTTTTTCATATGTGGACACCGGGAGTTGAACTCAGGACCTCGCGCTTGCCAGGCAGGTGCTTATGCCACTGAGCTATCTCACCGGCCCCATGAACAGCTTTTTGTAAAGGGTGCTAAATAATGGATCAAATCAACCTGGAGCCTCTGTCCTGTACTAATTTCTTTCCAACATTTATCATTGTCAGTGGAGCATAAGGACATAAAATACATGCTTATTAGCTCTGCATATAGCATACTTGAAGGGGTAGAAAATGCATTAGATCTTAGCAAATGTGAATAAAGGTGAAACCTACAAAAGATGAAATATAATAGAAACAAAGAATCCTACACAGCATTACACATCAAATAATGTGGGAAACATATAATTTGTAGAACTGGGGGTGAAAATGGCCCAAGTTGAACATGTAACGTGAAAACCCAAAAATTCATATGATCTTGAGCTAGATTTACAGATATATAGTGTCCCAAAAAAGGGGGGTGGTCATGCTCTCTTAACTCTGTGTTGGTCTGACTGCACCGGTTAGGCTGCATTCAGAACCTACAGTCCAGAGCCACTTCTAGAAAGAGATGGATAAACAATTGTGTTTACAGAAAATAATCTGATGGTGAAGGAGGTTAAGCCATGTCATAAGAGTAGCATGGAAGAAGGCTCAGTGGAGATCTGACAGACTTCTTGGGAGACATTTAAAGGGATCTCATATCCCAGAGAAAGAACACTTTCTCAGTGTGGTTCTGGGGAAAACACAACTAATACTACCAAATAATGGTTTGAAGAGATGAATTTGACTTAAGTGTTTTTCAGAATTGTTAAAGCTGGCCAAAAATGAAGAGCTATTTGCATGGCGGGGGGTGGCGGCGGATAATCTTCTTGGCACTTTGGAATCCAACTGAGGCTGGCGAACTACATGCTGGGAAGTAGGAAATGAGACTTACAGGTAGGGCTACCTGATGGTTTTAAGTTCTGGAATTTGCTGGTTCCAGGGTAAAGGAAGGAGAAGAAGATAGGAGGGAAATCAGAAGGCTTATTCAAGGAAGGGAATAGAACTAAAACTGCTGAAACATACTAGAATCCCACTTCCCCATTCCAGAAGAGTTCAGTTATTGAATGATAACAGACACTGTTTACTGACTGTGACATGCCAGACACGGCTAACTACATATCAAATGCAGGCAGACCAGGAGTTGAACAGACATTCAACTGCTACGTTCAGCCACTTCCAGCAGAAAGAAATTAATAGTATATATATATTATCATAAGGCAGATGTCAATTCTTTTGGAAATACACCCAGAGGTGGGATTGCTGAGCCATGAAGTAGTTATATGTTTAAAGTCTTGAGGAATTTTGTATTGTTCATAATGGTTATACCAAGAAATTTGGGAGTAAATCTGGAAAGTGTCAAATATTTTAATCACTTGATTGTGTTGAATATTTCACAATGTATATATGTATCAAATCATTTAGTTGTACACCTTAAATATATAATTTTTAAAGTTGTAAATATTTTATTTACCTCAACAAAATTGGAATAAAGTCAATTTATGTTACCTAAAAGTGGTTGCTCACATCATTCTTAAATACAATATGTTATCCATGACTTTAAGTATTCTTCAAATATATTAACCAATAACTATTATAGTCTACCACTTGTATAAAAATAATGTCTTCTACAAATTTCCTATTGTTGGACATCTATGTAGCTTCTGAGGTTTAGGCAGTTTAAATACTGCTGAGATGAACCTTATAACTTATAAATCTTTTCTCCCATCTCTGATCATTTTTTAAGGTAAGCCTTTAGATGTAAAATTTCAGACAAAGGACGGGGCTTTTTAAAGAATATCATTACATTGGTTTGTGATAAGGGCATATCTATTTCATGTGCCACTTTGCTTCACTATTTTTTATTCTGTAAGTTTATATTCCCCTATAAAAGGGTGCGCTTGTGAACCTAAAGCTAATTCTTGCACTGTGGTCATTTTTAAAAGCTAATAGGTATCTTCCTGCATTTCTGTCATATTTGAATTTGACTTGGAAATCAATAGTACAGAGTAAAAATTTCTACTGTTGTAATATGAAACCAGAGATAAAACCAGTATGCCAGTTTCTACCATTAATGTATTTACACAGAAATCAAACATTAATTAGAGCAACCCCAAATTGGAAGTAGTCTGGCAAAAATATAACATAACCTAAAAAGAAAACACAATATTAACCTATTATTTGGCTAATTTTAACAGCAATGAATATTTGATCATCCCATTATTCATTCATTCAGCCAACACATAACTGAATCCTCATCAGATGCCAGGTATCATATTTAATGTCTAGAGACCAATTTGTCCAGTTAATTTTTTATTTTTTAAAGGTATATCTCTGAGGCAACAAAAAAGTAGCATTTGTTTTCTGGACTACAATTGTTTGTATGTGTGAGTGTATATGTGTACATTGTGTGTATGTGTGTGCTTTAAATATATTAGCAGAACATGTGTTATTCTTTTTAAAAGGATGCTGTTTGAAATGATCTAGTTCTTCCCATCATCTACAGACTTTCTCTCTAGTAGGAAAGACAAATATCATACGAAGGGAATTGCTATAACTTATAAGTAAGAGTTACCTGTGACTATAGAGTGGAACCCAGTTCTGACGGGGAGTAATATCTCTCTGAACACTCTTGGCGGCTAATTCGCTTTGTTGCTGAAATCAGCCAAATGAAGACATGTTGTGCTTTGGGTCAAACTGTCCCCCAAAAGGCACAATGTGTTTAGAAGTGGGCTTTAGAAGGTGATGGGTGATGGGGTAAACCCATTGATGAGTTCATAGCTGAACAGGCTATTAGGAGGTGAGGCCTGGCTGGAGGAAGTAGGTTGCTAGATGAATGACTTTGAAGGGTACATCTTTCTTCTAACTCTTCCTTGCTCCAACTGCTTCTTTGCTGCCATGAAGTGACAGTTTTACCCCACCACACCCTTCTGTCACAATGTTTCCATCTCAGAGATGGCCAACCATGGACTGAAATCTCTGAAATTGTCAGCCAAAATTAACCTCTCTTCCATTAAATTGCAGGTGTTGGGTATTTTGTCCCAGCAATGAAAATCTAGTACAAGCCATTTATCTGAATTGCCACTTTGTGCTACAGGACTATGAAAACCTAAATGTGTGTAGCCACCCGATTAACACCAAAACTATAACAAAATTTTATCTGCAATAATTTTACAATATCTTTAAAATTACTTATAAATGGTCAAAGTACAGGAAAATGAGGATGAACATCATTTGGCATATAACTGTATTTTCTTAACAAAATCAAAAAATGAAAATTTCCTTCCTTAACTCTTGCTCTTTTCTGACAGGATAAATCCCAATGATTCTTTCTTGGAAAGGTAAATCCCAATGATTCTTTCTAAGACTTTCTCTAGATGAGCTCAGCAATCAAGAACCACACCATTTTCAAGGTAAAAGAAAAATTCCTCTGTGAATCAAGGTTCTGCATTCCACAACAGAGACTTGAAGTTCCTTTAGAAACTTGGGGTTTGGATTTGGGTTTAACTTGTATAAATTGTAAAGAAGATCAAATTTTGCCATAGTGCTCTTTTTTTGGCTTCTCTATTACCTCCAGCTGGTTCTCAGCCTTGGACCTTCTCCATCATCCCATGTAGTTTATTCCCATTAACTCTCCTAAGAAATCCTTGTTCTGTGCTGATTGCTAGTATAGCGATACTGGCATTTTAAAAGGAACGCTAGAATAACAATATGCCCTAAAGGATGGCCTCTCTCACTGATGTAAAAAATGACATTGACACAACAGGTGCTGGGGGCAGTGTGATATTTATGGACACAGCCCTTCCTCGCACCTTGGCAACAACTGTCCTCCACTCAGTCCACTCTCAAGGCCAACCCTGTTATGGACTCACAGACATTGTTCCAATTTTGTTTTGCCCAAGACAGTGTTAGTGTAGGTGGGGTGATGAACTTGGATGTAATCAGGAGCAAATCACCTAAACAATTCATGAGGAACACAGTTATATTTGTCCTGTTCAGGGAAAAGGAGAACTGTGCTTCCATGTTATGGGTACTACCATGTTTCAAAGGACACTCGGAAGGGTGTCAAACTTATCAACCACCTTAACAGTAAAGATTAGCATGAAGGATTGGAATTAGTATAGACGATCGGATGTGAGGAAGTGTCATATACTCATGTTCACTCCAGCGTCATACCTTGTGGCATCCCAGCCTCCTGACCACTTCAGTCAGGCAATTGCTGATATGTTGATCCTATTTTTCAGACAGTGATGTTTAAACTCCAAAACAAAGTGTACAGAATGAAAGCAAGGTTAGGACACCTCTGACCACTCTCAGCAACACAAAACCTAATTGCACAGAGCCAAAGAAAAATGATTTATGTGTCTTTGGAAGCTATTTTTTATTTTTGGAAGGTATTGTCATCAAGAGCTGGCTGTTAAGAGCAGGATGAGTGTGTTTTGTTTTAAAGTCAACAGGCCATGGGATGCTTTCCTGGAGCTTCTGAAAGATCTTAGAAGTGAAGATAGTATGTGCTCAGAATATGTTAGCTTTGCAACAACACTGGGCAGGTATTTTAACCCCTTGAAGCTTAAGATCCCACTTATCCACAATGATCTATAATACCCACAACATAGCATTAGAGTACGCATTTAAACAAAGTAATGTAGGTAAAGTGCTTTGTAAGGTGCTGAACACAAAGGCAGCACTAAACACGTAATTTCTCATTCTTACAACTAAATATATTCTAAAATTTACATGGTTGCCAAACTCTCTTACCATCTAAATTTTGGATTTGATTCATTCCATCTGTAAAATAAATGAATAATTGCTGATGTCTGGATAATATATTTAGAGCTTAGCATTTAAAAATCCTGAATTTCACTGTTTTTTAGACCAGGGGTACGTGAAAGAGTTTCAGAGGATCCATGAGTTCCTTAAAATTGTATGCAGAATTTTGAGTAGACATATGTCCTTCTCGAAAAAGAATCCATAGCTCTCATCAAATGGGTTCCTGACCTTCAGCAAGGTTTAAATGAAAAAGCTAATTTGGCTGGTGAGATAGCTCAGCAGCATAAGCACCTGCTTGGCAAGCGCGAGGGCCCAAGTTCGACTCCCTGAACCCACATATGAAATAAGGGCCGGTGATATCGCTCAGTGGCACAGGCGCCTGCTGGCGCACGAAGTCCTGAGGTCAACCCCCGGTACCCACAAAAAGAAAAAGAAAAAAAAAAGAAAAAGCTAATTTACAATAAGATTGACCCAGTTATTTTGTAAGTCAGCTACTTGGGGAGAGTAACTGATCTCTCTAGTAGGATTCTAGAGAATAAAATTGAGTAGAAAGAGTCAATTAATTTCTTAAATAGACTGATAAGTGACACACTTGTGAATAGATCTTGAAAGATGTCAATATATTACTTGACCTTGCCCCCTCCGCTGGAGTTGTGCTTTATTTGAATAATTTCCTATTGACTTGCTGGCCTTCAGTTAAGATTGCGTCTTAATTGTTTTAAGTTTGCAGTCAATATAAATAACTCTCTTCTTGCCTGCCTCATTATACCTTGATATCTTTAAGCCCATCCTAGTGATGACTCATCACCTTAGTGCATGTGTGCACACAGCCTCCCTTCATCCCAAGCCGTCAGTATGAGGCCGGGGAAGTCTGTGTTAGATTGGAGTTGTCTCACTTAGGTTTTCCTATTATCTCTGCGCTGCTGTCATTAGGGACAAGAGCTGCTCAGAATCTAGATAACATCTTTCTTGATGGAGTTAAAAGGATATTAAAAGAAAAACTTTCCAAGACTGAATTTTCAGAGTAATTTAGTTCCCAAGGAGCCTATGGTGCCTCATGAATCAGAAGCCCAGATTTCCATCAGGGTGGATTTAAACTGGTGATTTAAATAGGTGAAAGGCTTTGTATTCCATTACTAATCCCAGAGCCATGCAATTCCCCCATCACCATGGTAAAAGAAAACAGGCAGTGCCGCAGGTTTGACTTTGTTATCTAGTTGTATTATCTGAAGGACTCTGTCCTTGTTCACTAGTAATGAATCGGCAACTTTTTTCTAGTGACCACTGAAAGAAGCAATTGCCACAGTTATCTGGGAGTGGGAATAGAGGGAAAAGACATAAAAGAAAAAAAGTGGGGTTGCAAATGTGACTCAGTGGTAGAGCTCTTACCTAGCATAGAGGAAACCCTGGGTTCAATCCCAGGAACAGCAAAAAGAAGGCAATTTTTCCCCTGAGAAAACTAAGAACACAAAACATAAATATGTGAAGAAATTGCAAAGCAAATTAGAATGAGTATAAATACAGATGTTAGGAAAATGTTACAGAGGAAGAGCTTTTCACCAATAAAGAAGACTGGCGAGAAAGTGAATTCCAGCAAGAGCTTCCAATAGAAGGACAGTCTCAGGCCAGGCATGGAGCAGTGTGGGCCACGGGTGTCAACAAAAGCTGCAATCTTCATGAGTGAAGAAAGAGGTAGTTTATAAAAGCACAGAAGTGAAAAAAATAAAGTAAAGAAAAAGCGAAATTTTTCACAGAAGTGAAACAATCAAGCACAACGAGCAATCAAATTTGTTTAGTGGAAGAAACTCCATTCTTGAGAGAAATTGTCAGTTGTAAGAACAAAGCAGAGCTGGTTTATGTTCGTGTTGTTTTATTAACTCATTAATTCATTCTACACACATGTAGAGACCATAAAACCGTGAGGCTATGCTTCTCTATAAACTGAGGTTGCAAACTATTTCCCTGTTCTTACGTAGTTACCTTTCAGAGGGAGGAAACCATGAGCGAATAAACACTTAGTAAAAAGTAAAACGGATCTCTGGCAAAGAACACCCGTAGGGTGTCCTATGGCCTTTGGAGAGACTGAGATATCCCAGAGTGAGGAGCAGTTGGCTTAGTGGAGCAGTGCTACCACCTCATTGACTTCTGGACACTATCGCTCCTCTATATCCCTTCTGTTCTGGAGTGATGAGCAATAAAATCCTGATAATGCTATTGTGCACCCCATCTGGAGATCAGGGACATTGGCTTTGAGCATGTTTAGAACTGTCCCTGGAGTTTAAGACCATCTAACCTTGAAGAATGAGAAGAGTTGTACAGCACATGTCAGCTGTGTTTTGGAAATTGCCTGCACAGTTTCTGTTTTCTCCCCTTGAAAAGAAATACTACAATACAAAAATTTATGCAGAGAATTTGTTTTGGTTTGAAAAGTACTACTAACTCCAGATAATTTCATATTGGTTCAGTTAACCTCTCTGTAGAATTATTTTTATTTCTACACTGAGTAAACTTTCTCACCAAATACAATAAAACAATTGATCCAATGGTAAAAAGAGATATTCACTCTTTTCATTTGATATTTGGAAGAAATAAGCCAATGAAGAATAATTTACATTTTTGTGTATTATCCCCAGGGGAGATCGACCAGTCAGAAGCAATGGCTTGTAATGGATAAACAGAATTATACAGGGGACTAAATGGGAAATGTACAGCTGGGCTGCTCTCTGTCTACAGATGTAATTAAAATGGTTCTTATCTCAACTGTTCTAATGATGCTCTGAGGCCAGGCAGACCTTACTACTGAACACCGTGGGTTTGTAGAGAATGTAAAAGAACCACTGTTCTCTGTTACTGCCACTGACCCATCTCTTTTTAGGTTGAGTTGTGAACTCATAATGTGCCCTGTGAATAGATGGACCAAAATTAGTATGCATCAGAAGCTTGGAAAAAGAGAATTCATACAAGCCCAATGGCAGCCAACACTGAAAAGAAAGTAAAACTTTTAAAATGCGGTGGCTCAATGGGCCAGTAATTGAAGGTTTCCACAGTTATAATATCCAAGTTAAGAAAATGGACCTCATATATTTTTAAGGATTAAAATATTAACTCCTTTTTGTTGTTAAACAGGGAAAGGAAAATGCATTTTAGTTTTTCATTTTGCTTTTGTAATGTTAACCCTGCCTAATGTTCAATATTATTTGTTGATATTAAAAAATTGCCTCTTTCAAAATTATATCCAGGTATGGATCCTAATGATTACCTCGATGAAGATAATCTTACAAGTTATGATATTCAGCTTAGTATTCAAGAATCCATTGAAGCCAGTCAGCCTGTATTTCATCCTGAAAGGTAGCATTCTAATCAACTATCCTTAACAAAACTTCCTATGGCACTCATTTCCTGACTCTTCCTCTGCGAAAATGTTTCCCTTCTTTTCTAGCAGAAAATCTAACAGCCTTGTAAAGGTCACTGTGCTCAGAGTTTAATGCTCTGATCTACAAATCTCCACCTCATGTGGAAAACAGAAATTATCTAAATAGAAAATTTCTAGTTGAACTGGTTTGGATAGGATTTCCTATTTTCTAAATTAATAAGGAGTCAAAAGGACAATGAGTAATGTGAACAAATTTGCAAGTATAGTGTGTACAACAAATGTATAGACAGGTCTGAACATTATATAGCACATTCTTCTACTATCTCAGGTAACCTTTATAAGTAAGCAAATTAAAATATACATAAAATTAACATATTATGTAAGTAGGAGTTATAGAGTCTGAAACTGAGAAAGTAAATTTCTGTCTTGAATAACATATCTCTGACAAAAAATAAACCTTAGTTTACCTTCACATTCTATTATCATATTTAGAATCTTATATTCTGGAATTGAGTAATGCTTTTAAAGAGACTCAGTGCCACAAAATTATTGCTTTTGAGCTTTTAAAATGGACTTGATACATTTAAATTTCTAGTCTTTTTAATTTTTCCCTTACCATCAGAAGATTTTAGAACTTGAGAGTTCCCTAGAGGGCATTAAAACTCTGGAATGCTAGTAAATATTTCTTCTCAATATGATTAAATCTTTTTATGAAATTATATGCTTTTATTTAATTCACACACACATAAGCAGAGAATTGCCATGAAGGTTTAAATTATGACCTGTTGGCCAGTGATTGGGAGTTTGTTTGATTTTCACTTATAGATTATTTGACTAAAAATTCTAATATTCAGTGTGAACCATAAGCTCCCAAGTAAGTGTCCATTAGCAATTATTAAGTTCCAAACAACAAACATCTACAGAGTGTAGAGTTTTCAAAGTTGAAAACTCTACCTTGGAGATCCTACTTAATCTGATCACTTTATGGATGAAGAAATGAATACCCAGACAGAGTACTAGGCTTCCCCAGGGTGAACCCAGTAATTCTGATCCTGAATTTGATCATTTTCTTCTTTTTCACTGCTCAGGGAGATCTTAGACATAGCATATCTTTTACAATCTTCACTAGTGTTCTTAAATCTGGTATATCATAAATATATTCTGCATCTGATTCAAGCATTTACATTTTAAACGTGGTTATAATCAGTTTGTGTGCATTTCCTTTAGATCTTATTGCAATTATTCCCAAATACTCAATATAAATTTAAAAAGTTGTGCTCCTTAAAGTATATCACTAGTATAAATATGGCTTGTTTTTCTTTTCTGGTAGATTTGTGCCGTTAAGTGAGCAAAACAGAAAACTCACGGAGGCCATAAATCAAGGTAAGTGGGTATATTTTTGACAGAGGGATAGACTGGAAATACCACCCAGCAAAGGCAGAGTTGTGTCATTCGGTGCATGTGTTTAATTTAGGTAATATCCTTGAGCTCCAGGAGTGCATGAAATACAAATATGCACTGGATGAACCTGATGAAAGAGGATGGTTTTCACTGCACAAAGCTGTTATCCAACCCATTCAACAGATACTTGAAATTGTTCTGGACGGTAAGAGAGCATAAACCTTTTGATTAAACCACAGCAAAACAATAAAGTCATGATTATTTCCAATGAACACAACAAGCAAAAATAAGAAGCAGAATAAAAGATGATTTGGAGTTTGAAAAAGATAGTGCCCATGTTTTAAACTCAGTACAAAAACTTAGCACATTTTGTGACATTTAGGGTTTACCTTTGGCATCCTTTAATCTCAGAATATGAAAGATTGGTAGGAATGTGTTGTTATCAATTATGAGTGATAAAAGATTTTACATATCATGAATTAATTGATTCAAATATGAAGTATTTTTCTTTTGAAATCATGTTTTAATTTTTCATCTTGAACTATTGCTTGACTTAATAATTACCAAAAGATTATTACATATTGCAACAAGTAATTCTTACATCCATTAGTTTTTCTAAATGTACCCATTAACAAGTATTATGATCAATCAATCCATTAATAAACATGAATAATAATTTTTGTGTTATAACACAGTGTTTTTCACATCTCAGAATTTTACTAAACTTTGAGAGTGCCTTATCTTTTAACCTTCGAAGTTGCTTACTACATACTTCTATGTTTTAGGAGATAATAAGAGACATATGAAAATTAGTTAACCAGCTAGAAAAACAGACAGCTAGAGAGACTGATATAGATGACATTAAAGGCAATATTTTTTTCTTGGGCCGGTGAGATGGCTCAGCGGCATAAGCGCCTGCCTTGCAAGTGTGAGGGCCCGAGTTCGACTCCCGGAACCCACATACGAAAAAGGGTCCGGTGATATCGCTCAGCAGCACGGGTGCCTGTTGGCGCGCGAGGTCCTGAGGTCGACCCCCCCGGTACCCACAAAAAAAATATATATATATATTTTGTCTAACATATTCTGACACAATATATTCATTCAAATATATTATTTCCACATTTCTACACCTTATTTAACAAAAATAATTTCAGATGCAATTTAAATAATAACAGGAGGGACTAGAGAGTTGCTTTACAAGATATCAAGAAGTAAGAATCAGCAGCTTTTTAAAAAGCAACTATATGTTGGTTTTCTAGCTGGCAATTTTATTAGCAAATCCATGTCCATCTATTTATCCTCACCATTTTTTGGCAAACTTTTGTCATATCTCCTTTTTAGTCTTCCCTCTATTATTGATTACTGTTCAATCTGATGTGTATGGTTTTGAGTTATTCTGATCTATGCAATGTCATTTAAGGAAATATTTGAAAATTTTCAACATAATTCTTTGACATTTAAGCATCCTGTAAGACGCTCTGGGAATTCAAGACCTGTGATGGCGAAACACCCTTGACTTTGGCAGTCAAAGCTGGTCTGGTGGAAAATGTAAAGACTTTATTAGAAAAGGGAGTATGTCCCAACACCAAAAATGATAAAGGACAGACACCTCTTCTGATTGGTAAATGATATTTTTTTTTCTAAAACTTAATTAGTTTGAAATAAATAACAAATATTTAATATATTTAATAAGTATTTATTGGAAACCACTGAGTTTTGGCTAGAATTATGTAACCTCAATTCCTTCCATTCTCTGAACTCCTCCTCTAACTCCCATTTCACCCACCCTGTGATTTTGCTTTCCTGTCCCAGAAAGAGGTAATGTGAAATAGCTACATCCTGTAGAAAGGTAGCTACATCTCAATTATAGAGAGTGCAGTAAATCAGAAGTGATCTAAACTAATTTAATTAGACCGGAGATATCAAGTCTAAAGGAATACAGTACTCTCTAGGTAGGATCAATTGGAAAGAGGATTGTGTGTGCGACATGTAACCAAAAGAAAGAGAGAAGACTGGAGATTCCAAAGATAGACAACAGGTCCACATCAGAACAATCACACAAAACTGGAACAAAGTGAAACCAGCAGATTCTGAAGAACAGATGCAGATCTTGGAACCTATGAGGGTGTCACAACTGTGACACAATCAAGGAAGGACGGTAAATCTGAAGGCATCATTAATCAGCTTATAGTGAATCCTGCTATTTGTTGAACAATGAGAATTGATAGGACAATTTGGGGAAGCAGAAAGAGGTGAGATTAACTACAAATGACCAGAGATGATATTTCCTTTCTCTTACGGACTATAAGATGATGGAACAAGAATTTGGACTTGGTTATCTGAGATCTGTGGGTTTCTATCCTAGCTGTGACATTGTGATTTAAAGAAACCTAGAAAAGTTATAACATTAGTAAAATATTTTCATTTGATGGCATGCATTCAGCAACATCAATATAACAAAATGTATTGAGAAGTCACATTAAACCAGATGGTATGCTGGGCAGCCTGGATTTAAAGACGAATGGACTAATCTTCCTCAAAGAGTCTAACAGTGGTGGCGAACCTATGGTACACATGTGGCAGCAGGCTGTTGGTATCATTGAAAGTTCTAAAATGTTCACCACCACTAGTCTAGTAGGAGAGCTACGTATGATTTAAATGAAAAAATTGCACTGTAAATGCTATAGTAAATGTGTACCACAGTGAATTAGGTACATAAAGAGTTAGTGAATATGCAGAGACTTCAAACAGCTTAAACTCTTTGAACTGGGTCTTCAGAGACACAGAAGTGCCTGATTCGGTGGGGAGTGTAATTCAATCTGAGTTAATTGTTCCTCACCCTCACCCCATGTCAGAGCTTTGAGCTTTCCTAAATTCAGATTAGAACAAACAATTGAGTTATGATAGTTATGGTACTGGCAAATCTTTTTTAACAACAACAAAAAAAGACATAAAGCAAGCAAATAAATAAAAATGACTTCAAAAGCTCTTTTCCAACCACATTTCAGAGGTCTAGGGTTGACAAGGTGGCTTTGCCACCATGACAAGAGCTTCTAAGATTGCTCCAAATGTCACCATTTCCTGGGAAGCAAATAGGAAAGAGAAGAGTGGAAGCCCTGGGAACTCATGTCTAATTTAAGAAGATGACCTAGACATTGCCTGCAGCAGTTCCATTCATATTGCATTAGTTCAGATTATGTTTTACCAACAATTAAGAGAGGTTGTGATACTTAGTTCCTACCTGGATGGTCCGTAACCAGCTAACACTTCTATTCTATTGCTAAAAGGAAAAGGGGTAATGTAAATCCTGAGGAACAGACAGTAACCTCTGCATTCATATTAACCAGACCGTGTGTCACAATAACACTGTGACTTTCACTAATAACCCAGAGCTCTTTTCCTAGGCAGTTTCTACAGAGACTAAGTAGAATATCTGCCTCTGGGTTATTTATCACTATTGATATGATTTGTAATATTGCTTAAAAACTAGCATATGCCAGGGATATTTGCAACAACATCCATGAATTTGGTGTTTTTATAGATAACCTTTGATTCCTGTAAAATGGACTCATTTTCAGAGTTCTGTACTATTTCACTTTGCAAATACAGAATTATTGTGTGAAATGTGCTACAAATAGTTGATTAACTTACAGGAGGAGGTAAGAAAGGGGAAAATATTGTTCCTTTTTCTGTATAATTCCATTTTTAACATTCTTCTTAGCCTGATGTCATCATCTTTCTATTTGTAGAATATCCATAGATGACAAAAAAAAAAACCTTTAATTACTTTGGTCCCTCCAGTGACCTTCTTCCTTGTCAGCTATATGGCTCTAACTTATGGAACTTCGATGTATCACAATCATGCTGCACAGTTACTTGCTGAGAGTGGTGGATATCTGATTTGTGGTGATCTGATACTTACTAAGGCCTTTTTCCGCTTTCACTCTGTCTCCGTCCACCCCTCAAGACTTAGTGTCACTTTACTCAGTTGGAGATACACAAACTTATCCCGGCCAGCAGAGCCCAGGGTGGGGAGGAAGTTCAGAAACTGTTTGACACATCCCAGTCCACTCTCTTCCATCCTTCCTGACCTTCCCCTATGGACACATTACTTCCTGCCCCATGGACACATCACTTCCTGCCCCATGGACACATCACTTCCTCCCTCATGGACACATCACTTCCTCCCCCATGGACACTTCTTTTCACTTCTGACATTTTCTTTCTCACAAATCGATACACATCCTCTTCACTCCATCTCCACTTTCAATCTTCCAGTCCTTGTCCAGATACCTCAGAAAAATCTCTCTTCTCTATCTGTTCTGTGAGTCAGAGAATCATTCATAGCTAAGAATTACATGATCAATGTACATATATCCAGAAAAAGAAAGAAAATGACAAATTTATAATAAAAAAGAAAAGCCAACCAACTATAAATGTTCAAAAGGGCCTATGGTTTGGCAAAGTTTCCCATATCATTCCCTAAATTCAACTTAAACTTGGTATTTTTTAAGCATTTGTAATTGAAGATATAAATTTGAAACTTAAAAAACTAAAAATTTTCTGAAAAAATTCTGAATGATACTAAAGAATTCTGAATTTTAGAATTTTAAATTCTAAAAAATTAAAATATGTATAATTTATGAATAAAACTTTAGGAATTTTTCATTCTCATTTTACTTAATGAGTTGTATTATTCCAAAACTCTGCCTTAATAGTTTTCATGATTTCTGTCACTTATTGTTTAAGAATGTCTTTATAGGTTAGCTTGGGAGGCATTTCCCATAATTTGCCCTATTTCTCTTGAAAATATGTCCTTGGCTCCAAAAAATTAAATAGGAAGTGAATTTTAATTTTTAAGCAGTTATTTAAGATGAAGATGGCACTCACTTGTTATTTGATGAAGAAAGATTAATATTGCTATTCAATATATTCTTGAGTGAAACAAAAGGAAAACAGGTCATGAGGGAAGAGGCTCATTATTTTAATACTTTTTTCCCAATTATAAAAGGCAAGGAGATAAACGAGGACATGCTTCTCATCGTTCATTTAGCTTGCTTGGAGTTTGCTCTGCAGTCACACAGCTAGCATGAGGTAATTCACCACGATTAGAGTTGCCAGTGGCAGATGGGCAGTTCGGAGAAAAGCATTTGTCAACAGATTCTACTTTAGACAGTGAATAGGGGAAAAACTGGAACCCGCATCCAGATGAAGAAGGCAAACTTGTCTTCACCCCCCATCACACCATTTGGAGCCACTTCCCTCCCCTTAGCCATAGATCTTTCTGCATTCTACCTCCTTCCTGCCCAGAATGTTGTGTGTAATCTCACACACAACATTCTCCTCCTGCCTTTCCCAGCAAGGTCCACGCTGAGCCTCTTTTCAAACAGAAGACAGCATGGGCTTCTTCTCTAGAGGGCCATCCCTGCCCAACAAAGAGCCATTCATCTGAGACCAAAACGAATGAATGAATGAGTGATAAATGAGTGGATGAGGAAATCTAACATCTGTTTTTCATTAAAACTTTTACTTGGTTATAAGGAAAAAATGTGTTCTATCTTCTGGAAGTATTTACATCTTAACCTACTAATAATATAAAAAGAAAAAGAGACTCTTAACAGTATGGTTTCAACCACTAGAGACAAGCAGGGGACAAAGCAGAGAGACAGCTGGTTCAGTCATTGACTTTCATATACTTCACCCATTTAGGACGGCTCGCCTGCCTAGATTCTTCACAATCATATTGTTCTTCACAATCCATGAAAGTTTAGAAAAGTCCATTCAATGCTTACTGCTGTCATTGGTAGGGGAAAAAAAAAAACAAAACCTATTTCAGAAACATTGTATATATATGGAGGTCCAGGTTTCCCGGAGTGATAAAATGATACAAGTAACTTACTGACCTCCTTTTATACACTAGATACTATACTAGCACTCTGCATATATAAACTTATACAACCCAATCCACCCACTTTCTTAGTGAACAAATTGAAGTTTGGGAAGAGTACACACAACATCCTGTCCTGGTGATTAGCATTTTCCATGAAACTCTTACCACCCTCTGAGGCTTAAAGAAAATATAGTGTCATCCTGAGTATTTATACTCCACAAATAGAAATTTGGATATATGAAATACAGTATTATTTTATACAATATACGATTCTTTTATACAATAAAAATAGCTAATATTTTTTTTTTTTTTTTTTTTTTTTGGTGGGTACCAGGGTCGACCTCAGGACCTCGTGCGCCAGCAGGCACCCGTGCCGCTGAGCGGTATCACCGGCCATATTTTCGTATGTGGGTTCCGGGAGTCGAACTCGGGCCCTCACGCTTGCCAGGCAGGTGCTTACGCCGCTGAGCCATCTCACTGGCCCCTGCTAATATCTATTTTGATATTAATTTTGATAATTAATACAATGTAAGTTACTGATGTTAATGTCTACTGTTGGCTGTTTCTTTTAAAAATCGTTTTCAAGCTGTTAAAAAAGGCTCCTTTGACATGGTATCTGCTCTGATTAAACACAACGCCAGCCTTGACCAAGCCTGTGTCAAGCGATGGTCAGCGATGCATGAAGCAGCCAAGCAAGGCCGAAAAGATATCGTATCTCTGCTACTAAACCACGGAGGCAACGTCCACCTGAGAGATGGATTTGGAGTCACACCGCTAGGTGTTGCTGCAGAGTATGGTCACTGTGATGTTTTGGAGCATCTAATCCACAAAGGTATGTGAAAAAGAATTGTAACTTCTGCCGGGGATATAGCTCAGTGGCATAAGCGCCTGCCTGGCAAGCACAAGGTCCTCAGTTTGATTCCCGGTACCAAAAAAAAAAAAAAAAAAAAAAAAAAATTACCACTTCCCGTATGTCTTTCCTGCCTCTGGGACTCTCCTCTTCTCCACTCCTCTTGGGCTCCTCTTCCACCCCTGAATGTAACTGAGCGTGAGGCTCTCAGACCTACACCCTGCCCCGCCATAAACCCCCATTCCACAACTGACACAAGCACTATACGTTACAACCGATGGACCTGCAAGCTCAGCTCTCATCGCTCCGTGCAGAGCCAACCTGGTTTCCACGCAGGTTTCCCCTGCATCTTCGCCTACACTGAATTCTTCCTCTTTTCTCACATCCCAGTATAATAATATATCTTAGCCAGGACTGAAAAATTAGATTTATCTCTAATTCCTCCATCATTTTATTTTCCAATCCAATCAGTTGCAAAGCCCTAAAAGGTCTTTTTTCTCCTCACCTTGCCATCCAGCTGCCATCCTTGGCATCTCTCACATCGTCTCTGGACCCGTATAATCTTTTCCTCGTGATTCTCCAGAATTCCAGTCTCCCTATCCGTGCTACACACTGCAATTAAGGATCCTCTCCTAAGGGCCATTGACATAGTCTCTACTGCATCAATATGAATTCTTTTCCTGGGTTTTGCTTCACTATTCCTATCTCGTATCCTTATATTCCAGCCAAAGTAGACTCTCAGTATTCCCAGACACACCTGATATTCCCTCTGTCTAGGCTGTATCAGATCCTTGCCCTTCCCTGGAAAACACTTAAGTAATACTCAAAGTCCATCATTTCAAACACCTCCTCTCTAAGTTCTACCTTAATTTTCCCCAACAGATTATGACCTTACCCCACTTTAGACCCTTAAAGTGTTTTATGTAACTATGCAACCAAGAGTTAAGACACCTAATTCATAAACTGGTTTCTGCTACCTACTCCTACCTTCCTACCCCTTTCTCCTATGGAGGAGGTAAAGATATACCTAACAGGTCAGGGCATCTTCCTGTACACCATTCTGCTTATGAGGGAAAGTATCCCTGAGTAATATATTGTGGGCTGATCACTTTAAATTAAAAATATACAGTGCCACTTACTCAAAATGTTAAAAATTTATCTATTCTTGTTTCCTCCTCTGTAAATGAAGGCTAGGATCACATAACCCCGTGAGTATCAACTATGGGGAACAAGCTAACAATTTAAAAATTTTTTTTTAATTTTTGGTACCAGGAATCGAACTCACAACCTCATGCTTGCCATGCTGGTGCTGTGCCATTGAACTATATCCTCAACAAGCTAATGATTTTTAAAATGTCTCAATGTAACCTCATTTATACATCAAATAATCCATGCGAAATAATATGTATTACTGCACCTACAGATGCAGACATGTAGATGCTTAGAAGTAAATAGCTTGCCTCCGCCATACTCAGATACAGTCTTCTTGCCCTTGCACTATGCTTCCTAGAACCAATGTTGCTGGAGTGTCATACAATTCATGTTCTCTGGTGACATTTTTTTTCATTTCCCTTTTACGATTAATAGTCAAATTTAATTCATTTTAGGGTCACACATACTTTTTTACATACTGTGTAGTCAATAAATATTTGTTGAAGTAGATAGAGTGTTAATTATTGTCGCTAATTATTTTTAAAAGTCTAATGATCCCTTTTCCTGCAAGTATTTGTCCACTGTGGAAATTAATTTGTCGGTTTAATTTTAAGTTCTAACCAGAAAGGAAGCAACAGATCATTTTTAAGGGGGTGATCTTAATCGTGCTGTTCAGTCACCCTGTGCCACGTGTTTATACTGCCAGGTGGTGATGTGTTTGCCTTGGCGGATGATGGGGCATCAGTGTTGTTCGAGGCAGCAGGAGGTGGTAACCCTGACTGCATTGCCCTCCTGCTGGAGTACGGAGGAAGTGGAAACGTACCTAACGGAGCAGGGCATCTCCCCATACACCGAGCTGCCTATGAGGGACATTATCTGTGAGTAATACATTCTGCGGCAACAACTTTACCTAAAAATGCACAATTGTGTACACAGTATAATAACACATCCCTCTGTATATGATGCTGCCCAAAATCCACAGAGAAATGGGCAAAATGTTCACAAGGTTTGTATTTAAATGCTTAGAAGTTATTTGATGTTCTTCTTTCTGTGTTCTTGTATTTGCACAAAATGAATTTATACTACTTGAAAAGTGAAAAGAAATGCTCTTTTATTCTCTTTTAGATGGAATAAGTTATAACTGAGAATTTTGTACAAGCTGCTCAAGAGTGTCTATTTGAAAATGTAACAAAAGGCTACAGAGTTTCTAAAAGTTTACCCTTGACAAGGATTAAAGTTTGTAACAATATAAGTTATTCTAACTATTTCCTAACATCTTCAGGATATTATAGTATAAAGGTAAATGTATTCTTGAATAGAAAATTTCATTATAAATTTTGATTTTTTCCCATACAACTAGTTGAATGCATTTTTAAATCATGTGTTATCAACACACCAGTGTAAGTCTAGAATCACTATATTAAATACCCACCATACGAGGTGGTTTTAGGCAATTGAATGTATTTCATAACTTCAAAAACTTTGAAGTAGTTAGAGGTTATCATATTCAGTGGCCACGTTGACTAAGTTAAGGAGCTAATGACGCATAATTGGTGCTAAGTGACATGTTGTTAAAGTTTGCCTGGATTTACTCCCAGTGTTCATAAATTCACACATGGTAGCTCTGAATTAGGCACAAGAGATCAAGTTATCTTTGCTTGTGACTCTTTGTCTAGTTGGTTAGTCAAGTGTGAAGTTCACAAGTATTTATCACATGTGCTTAGAAACATAAGCTGTGGTCAGTTATTTCGGTGGGACTGATATAAGTTTGATAAAATAATAAAGACTTATTTTGACTAAAAATTCAATTGCAAGTTATATGGAAAGAGACAGATTATATACATGACCAATATTAAATAATTGAATGCTCATGAGTCAGTTAACGAGGAATAATTAATATGGATGTTAAGGTCAAAGCCTAGTCTCTACGTGTAACTGTGATCTTAGCCAAATAGTTTTCACCCTGGAGACTTTATTCTTCTGTTAAGAAAAAGGTTTATTCTAAATGATATCCAAGTTTGATTCCAGCTCTCACTTCCTACCGACACTGTGGTTCTAATGGTCAAGATCGTGAACCGTTCTTGAATGCTGTCAGAAGAGCTTTTCAAAATGTTTTTATCAAATAACATCAGCTGCTAATAAAAATTATCTCATTCAGAGAAGAATTGGAAGGGGGGAAAGAGTCCTGAGGAGTCACATCTAAAGCCAAACCTATAAGATCCAGCATATTCCCCAGGAATATTTGAACAAGAAGGATAACCAAAACTGAACTAAATTACATCAAACTAAATAGCAGGACTTTGACGGACAAAGGTTAAACAGTATATGTTTAAACAGTATATGTTTCAGTATATGTTTATGCAGAAAAAATAAGAGAAACTAAACAAATCATATTCACTTTTCTAGCAAGGAAAACAGTTTATTTAGTTTCTTAATTTTTTTTACGCTATATGGATATTTGAGAGATGTTTGTTTGTTTGTTTGTTTGTTTTAGTGCATTGAAATATCTTATCCCAGTAACATCCAAAAATGCAATTCGGAAAAGTGGGCTAACTCCAGTTCACTCAGCAGCAGACGGACAGAATGCACAGTGCCTAGAACTGCTCATTGAAAGTGGTTTTGATATCAACACCCTACTTGCTGATCACATTTCCAAGAACTATGATGATGAGAGGAAGACTGCACTATACTTTGCCGTTTCTAATAATGACATCCGTTGCACAGAAGTCCTTCTGGCTGCAGGTGCAGACCCTAACCTGGATCCCCTCAACTGTCTCCTTGTGGCAGTGAGGGCCAATAATCATGAAATTGTCCGGCTGCTTCTCTCACATGGAGCTAACGTCAATTGCTATTTTATGCACGTGAATGACACTCGTTTCCCTAGTGCCATTCAGTATGCCCTAAACGATGAAGTTATGCTGAGGCTATTGCTGAATAATGGCTATCAAGTGGAGATGTGCTTTGACTGCATGCATGGGGACATCTTTGGAAATTCATTTGTGTGGTCCGAGATGGAGGAAGAGGTACTGCCAGGATGGACATCTTGTGTAATAAAAGACAACCCAGTGAGTTACATCCTTTTCTTCTGTATATTAGGTCATTATCCTAACTCTTACATTTGCTTCAAGAAATTTTTATTTTTTATTTTCCCTTTTTGATTTCTTTATTAACCCATTGGTTGTTCAGGATTATGTTGTTTAATGCCCAGGTATTCGTAAAGTTCCCAAAATTCTTCCTGTTGTTGATCTCTAGTTTTATATCACTGTGCTCAGAAAAGATACTTGACATAATTTTGACCTTCTTAAATCTGTTAAGGTTTGTTTTGTGGCCTAACATATGCTCTGTCCTGGAGGATGTTTCATGTGCTATTAAGAAGAATTTATGAGCCTAACTCATAAACTTTCACTCATTTAGGGACATTATAAGAAAAAAATCAACTTTAATTTTTATGCATTTATTATTCTTGATTTTCTTTTGTTTGCAATATGAGGACATAAGAATAAAGTTAGCCATGAAAATATGTACTTTATTTTTCTTGACTTGGAAACAAAATATAGAATATAAAAATGTATGGAATTTATCAATTAATGCTTATTTGGTGGAATATTGGGGTCAGATGGAGAAAAACATGATTCTTCCAAACTGTGTTAATTATAGTCACATAAAAGCCATGCCAGTCTCCAGGGCTAGTAGTTCACAGAAACAAGCAAACAAATTATTTCTCATTTTTGTTCATTACTGGGAGAGATCCTTTGTTTCCTATAAAAAGACAGAGTATGTTTTTTCCTAACAAAATTGAATGCTTTATATATGTGGTATATTAAGAATACTACTAAACTGAATTTATCAATTATCTCAGTTCTGTGAGTTTATTACAGTTCCTTGGATGAAACACCTGGTAGGCAGCATTATTCGTGTATTAATCGATTATGTGGATTATGTCCCTCTGTGTGCTAAACTGAAGTCTGCCCTAGAAGTACAGAAAGAATGGCCAGAGATACGCCAAATACTGGGTAAAAACAAATATTTTACCTATAATTTTTTTATTAAAAATGTACATAAAGTTTCTTAATGTCTTTGATACCTTTTAGTGCTTCTTCACTCTCTATTTAGAATTATGTAGGGTTTTTTTTAAATTATGTTTAAAATTTTTTTGTTGTAAGAAACAAATTTTGAAGTTTTCTTGATATTTTCCAACCCTTGTATTATATAGTACTACTATGACTTTATTAACATTCTGGCTGGGACTCATATTTTAACAATTAACTTCCATAATACTATATAATATGTAGACTGAAATCTCCATGTAGGCATAGATAGGTTATGCTTCTTTTTGTATTCTCAAGGTTTAGTGTAATGCCTAGTGAGTAGTAAATACTCAAAATACTTAAAGAGTAAATGAATGAATGAAAAAGATTGGAATTGTTCTTTATGACAAGCTTTTTCTCAGGTCTTATTTGACAAATTCCTACTATCGAATCCTTTGCATAATAGACAGGGCATTTTGTATTCTCTAGGTGAAATCATGAAAGTGAATCATATAAAAATTTCAAGAGAACTTGATGGTGTAACTCAGTGGTAAAGCGCTTGTCTAGCATGTGCAAGACCCTGTGTCTGATCCCTAGAACTACAAAAATTAAAATTAAAAATTAAGTTTTAAGAGAAGTAAATTTTCAATTACTTTAAATACAAGTAGAACCTAGAAAAAAGTCATAGATTAGAGGTGTTTTCTATTCAAATTACAAGTTTAAGAAAGTGAACTTCCAAAACCTACTTGGACATCAATAATCATAGAGTTCATAGAGTTAAAAAAGGCATCATAGATCATTACACGACATTTAAATAATCTGACACTTGTACCTAAATCAGCCTTCCCCTGGAGTGAGTTTTATAATGAAAGAAACTTAAAGCAACTAAAACAGAAATCCTAGGAAGTTTGATGAGTAATGCAGTACTATGAGGATACAAGTTAAGCTCTAGAATCAGATATATCTAGGGTGAGAAGGAATTTTGGCTTTGCCTAGTAGAATTGAGAGTTTATTTTGTCCATAATGTGATAGATGGGGCTGATATGTTCATGGGAACAAACAACAGTTTGTTATATTATTTTTGTTTTTCCAAGTGGAGAAGTTTTTATTTGCTATAACAAAAACCAAGAGAGTCATGCTACCTGTGTGACTAAGCAAGTCAGTCATCCTCTTTATGCCTCGGTTTTCCCACCACAAAGTGGAGCTAGTATAGCATTTACCTCATAATGCTTTTGTGAGGCTTTAAGGAGATGATGCATTGTGCTAGGGCTGTAGCTCAGTGGCAGAGCACTTGCTGATCATACTTGAGGTCCTGGGGTTTGTTTTATCCCCAGAATTGGGGGAGCAGAGAAAAAGAGAGAGTATGTGTAACATACTTAGCATGTGTCCACAGTATTAAAAATACTTAATAAATTTAGAGATTTTCAGAGCTGAATTATTACAAATAGAAGGCTAACGAGAACTACAAAATAGTCTAGACCCTATGGATTCTTGAAACGGACTTCTTGGAGCTCCTTTTTGGACTGAAGCTGTCATTAGAAGTAAAATCAAAACCAAGCAGGACAGGAACAAGAGGCGGTCTATATGAAAAAAAACGGGGTGGCAAACAGGAGCAGGAGACCTCAGGGAACAAGTCACCCAGTTTTGGATCACTGCAGGAAAAAAAAAAAAAAAAAAAAAAAAAAAAAAGACTAGGATGCTCTGTAAACTTAGAAGAGCTGTCTTGACCATTTTTCTAAAAATATGATAAAACTAAATTCACATTAAAAATGATCAACAGAAAAGTAGCCCAGTCAAATACCATATAGTTATAAGAAAAAAATAGAGGAACAGAATAATATCCTCACAGACAAAATACACCAGAAAAAAAAACCCCACCAAACAGATCAAAGTTAAAACTTTCTAGTTCAAAAGGAGCTAAAACGCATAGGAAAATGATTCATGAGAAAAACAACATAGGTCAAAATTAGGAAAATCCAGGAATGAGGTAACAGAACTAAGGAAGTAATTCAAAATAAAAGAAGATAATATTTTTGAGTATGAAGACTGAACTAGAAGAAAATGAAGAACTAATAACACAATACATAAAACCTTAAGAGACATAGAAGATGAAATGAAAGAAAAATTTAAAAATCAAATAGAAGTGAAGGAATAGATAAAAGGATTTGAAATACTGATAAATATTGAAGAGAGACAATAGTCAACATATGAATTATATATAGGATTCCTTGAAAAGGAAAGCCAAATCCAGGAAACCAAACAAATACGATTTTTAAAATTTCAAGAAAAAAAACTTTCCATAATAAAAAAGAAAGATTTGAAATTCCAAATTATAGTATCCTTTGGGCAGATATGTAAAAAGAACAAATGACTTATGAGAAAAAATACTTAGATTAACATATATTAGTGTAAAACTTTTTATTAACAGCGCTTTATGCTGAAAAGATATGGAATAACATACTTAAGACTACGCACAGAAGAAGATGTGAGCAGAGGACGTGTAACAACAAAATTGACTTTGAGTTGCCTGTGTAGGAAAATGGTTTTCAGCATGCAAGGACTCAAGAAATAGTTGTTCCTCTGATTGCCCACTGAAGAATCCACTAAGAAACAATCTTTAGCAACCCAAAATGACTAGAAAGATATCAACATAAAGACCGGTATTAAGTAGGACTAACATTGAATGTAATACCAACACTGAGAGTTGAAAGGGAGAAGATATAACATATATGCACTGGTTATATTCTCTGGTAACAAAGACATGGCACAAATATTTACTTTTAAATATTGGTAAATAAATCAAGCAAATAATTTTACTAATAAGTATAAATTCATCTAAAATATTCTAAAATACTGCTAATTACATAACTTTAATGTTGTTAAGCTGAGAATGAGGGCTATTCTAAATCAGTTACTATTCATATCCTTGAGATTCATGGTCATCCATGTAGAAGAAAAGAAATACAGGTGCAAGATAGAAGATGTTTTAAAAAAAAAAAAAACCCAGTAGTCCTAATTTAAATAGGAAGTATCAATGTGAATTTATAAGCTATTTTACCTTGAAAGTGTATGTGTTCATGTACACTGTGTTTGTAACTGTGTGTGTGTGTGTGTGTGTGTGTGTGTCTGCCTACAGACAGGCTTAGAAATAGTGATGAACCCAGTAGCAATGAACCCCCAAGCATACAGATTGTGGCTGGGAAATACCAACTCCTAGAAAAGAAACAAGAGTTTCTTAGAGAAATGATGATTCCAGATCTGAAGAAGAAAATGTACCAGAGGAACCTGGAACACCTTTTATATCAGGTAGTAAAAATACTCTCGAAGATTATCAGAATCTTGTTAAAAGCATTTAGGGGCCAATTTGAAGAGACTCCCCACTGACCAAAATTTAAGTTGCAAATGGATAATTATTTCAATTAGTTGAAACATACTCAACTCGTTTTAATATATGACTTTAAAAACTGGTCACCTCCAAAGGACGATAGAAAATCAATTTATCTGAGAAACTAATAAAAGGAAATATTTAAACCGTATATTCTCCCTTATTTGTGTGATTTGTGCCACTAGTCACCAAAGAGTAGGTGAGCAAAAACATCCTTTTGTGAAGGTATTTCAAATAATAAATGTAAAAGAAGTTATATGAATAGATTTGACCATTTTGTTGCCCCCATAAACTAATGGATATAGTCATTGAAAATTAACAGCTGTTAATGTCATGCTATGTGGTCCCTGAAGAAAGAACATAGTTTTGCCAAAGAAATTAAACCTGAATCTGATCAAGCCTCTGAATCCAGCGATCAATTTTCAAGATAAAGAGAAGACAGTGTAGGACATGAAACTGCAGCATGACAATGCAACAGCACAGTTCAGGGTGTGGGAAAATACAGAACATCTGGGTTCTTCAAAAATTAGAATGATGAGAATGGAGTGGAGACCCTGCAGATTAAAAGAGACTTAAAAGGCATATCAAAAATTTTAAGAAGGTGTTGTCAATACTATAGTGTAGGGATAGTACACCTAGGAGGTGAAAGTCTAAAGGGAATGATTGCTATACAAGTCAGAATGGTAGCTGCTTATACAGGAAGGGAGAGTAGCATTGGGAGGATTGTAGAGGAAATTCTGGGGTGGCCGGCAAAGTTCTATTTCAAGACCTGGGAGGCAATTAAAAAAAAATTAACTTACAATAACTTATGGAACTATGCATGTGAATTGTTTCTCTATGTTTATCTTATTTTTCAATAAAAAGTTGAAGCAGTTTTGAGATTGCGAAGAAAAAAAGGCCACTGAAGCTTAGATAAATTAATTTCCCGAAGTTATAGCCATAGAAAAATAACAAAGCAAAGATTTGAACCCTTTTCTGTTTATTTCAAACTACAGGCCCTCTCTACAATGTTACTGTCCAATCTAGGCAGCATAGATTTTGCTTCTGAATGAGAATTAATTATCCATATGTTTTTATTGCAAAAAACTTTAAAAAATAACCTTTAAAATACCAATGACTTGGGCTGGTGAGATGGCTCAGTGGCGTAAGCTCCTGCCCAGCAAGCGCGAGGACCCGTGTTCGACTCCCGGAACCCACATACGAAAAAGGGGCCGGTGATATCGCTCAGCGGCATGGGTGCCTGCTGGCGCGCGAGGTCCTGAGGTCGACCCCCCGGTACCCACACACACACAAAAAAATACCAATGACTTTAAAAAGACATTCTAATTGAGAATACAGCCAGGAAAGTGTTCGTTGTTGGAATCATGCATTACTGGTTGTTATGATGCTGATCAACCACTGGATGTCAGGATTCCTCCAGATATAAGTAAGACAGTGTAATTGTTGGGAAAAAAAAAATAGTGGTAATTTTTTATAAAGATGAATTTTTTCCCATCTGTTTTGGTAACAATCATTTTGTCTCAATAATTTTTGGAAACTGTTGTTTTAAATTTAAAAAAATAACTTGAATGTTTAAATTCTCAAATGTATCAGAAATTGATCAGTTTTACTACTGAACTGAATAATAGTTAACATTTATTGAATGGTTACAATGTACCCAAGCACTTTTCTATTAGTTTATATAAATTAATTTGTTTAATATTCAAATGGCCCTGTGAGGTAGGTCTTATTATTATTCACAATTCATAGATGGGAATATAAGAATAGAGATTAAGTAACTTGCCCGAGGTCAAATGAATGCTAAGTGACAAAGCCAGGATTTTAATCCAAGCTGACTGAGTCCAGGGCCTATGTCTAAGCCTGTGTTCTGTGCTGCCTTTTCATGAGTTCATTTGCTGGTACCTTACACCAGTATTATAATTATAATACAAAGTAAGAATTGAAAATAATGACTAACATCAGATATTTGAATAATCAGTATTTTTTTTAATTATGAAAAGTTTAGATATAAGACACTAGAAACAAACCTCAGGCTGAACCATGAATGATTTATAGAACCATTTGTATTGTTGTTTCCTGGATTGGTAGGAAAGAGAGGAAGTAAAGAAATACCTGTATATCATTCAGTTCTAAATTTTTAAAACTCAGTTAAACAGGAGGAGGTGTGAACATTCATTTTCTTTTCTTTTTTTTTTTTATGGGTACAGGGGGTCGAACTCAGGACCTCGTGCACCTGCAGGCGCCCGTGCCACTAAGCGATATCACCGGCCCTTTCTTCGTATGTGGGTTCCGGGAGTCGAACTCAGGCCCTCGCGCTTGCCAGGCAGGCGCTTATGCCGCTGAGCCATCTCCCCGGCCCAGCATTCATTTTCTTAAATCAAGTTCATTTATTCATTTAATGGATTTTAGTTAAACATCCACCAGGAGCAAGATTCTGTTCCTGGCACAGAGACAGACTAAGTCTCTGCCCTCGTGGAGTTTACATTCTCAGAGAGTATTCTAGAATACTTAACTGCAATGTGAATTTCAGTCAAATGACCATTCGTTAAAGTATGCATGCATGCTTTTCAGAATGACGTTATTCATGGTATTCTGAAACAATCTGTAGCTTTCCGGTCAATCCACTAATATTATTCATAATTTTTGCTTGTTCCCCCCATTCATTTTAGAGAATCCTTGTTCATTAAAGCATTTATGTCGGTTAAAAATTCGAAGACTTATGGGACTCCAGCGACTCTGCCGGCGGGCCTCCATGGAGAAGCTTCCTCTACCACCAGCTATTCAAAGATACATATTATTTAAAGAGTATGATCTCTACGGACAACAGCTAAGATTGCCATAACTTAAAAATAATACTTAAAAATGTGATTTCTAAAATATTTTAAAATGTGATTCCTTTAAAATGTGAGAATTTATTGGAACCACTTTACATCCTTAAGTATGTTTAAATCCATTGACAATCTTATAGGTATACTGTGTCCTTATGGGAATGTGAAAGACACTGACTTTTTAAAAGATAGTCAATGTCTTGTACTATATTTGAATTTCTATTAATTATCGTCACCTGCTACAAACCTTCAAATTCTCCCTATCAACTGGCTCCTACAATAACCATGAATGACTTTTTGTGTTTAAGAAAGCAAATAACCACTTTCTTAAACCCACATCTCCTGCCAGTTGTGGTGTCCATTTCGCCTCTGTCTTTGAAGGGCCAATGTGTGAAAGAGCTCCTTCCTGCCTGCAGGTTCACGCTCTGTGGCTTCATATCTGCTGCCTCCTCAGCTCTTTGCAAGGTTCCTGACAACCTCCTTGCTGCTAAGTCAAATGAGCACCTCTCAGCCCCTCTTCCTGTCCATGCCTACAGCACTGACACTGTTGGCTGCTGCTTCCTTGAAGCGATACCTCCTTCCTTGGTTTTTGTTATACAGCTACCTTCTTTTCTTGGCTCTGCTCCTACCTCCTTGGCCGCTCTGTCTTCTTTCACATTGCTCATTTCCTGTCAATCCTTTAGTAATGTGTTTTCTCTGGAATATTTCATCCATTGCATGATCACAGTCATTTTGCTGGTGACCCCAAGACTTATATCCAACCTCAGCTCTTCCTTTCATGTGCTTGAGACCTATACAGACAAATGGCCCAATGGACATTTGAATGCAGAGACACCTCAAAGTCAACATGTCCTCAAGGTCCTCCACAAGAAGGCTCTTTCCCTTACATTCCCTATTTCAGTACTTAGAAAAATGATTAATTCCTTTGCCAAAGAAAAAAGACTGGGCATCAGCAGTAGCCACCCCATTTTCTCACCCATTGTGATGAATCACCAATCCCATTACATTTATCTCTTGAAATCATCTTTTTCTGCTCAGTCTCATCAATATGATCCTAAACCTGACCGTGATCTCCTCCTTCCTGGGGTGATAGAGTAATGCTTTTCTGCTTGTTTGCTGGCTGTCTTACCCTATCCCACACGTACTCTATACACAGAATACCAGAATTGCCTTTTATAAATGTAACTAGAGTTTAAAATCATTAAAATCATTCCCATTTCTCATAGGATAAAGTCCAAAGTTCTCAGGTGGCCCTTTGTGACTAACTCCTGCCTTCCTCCTTAGCCTTATCTCTTGATGTCTCTCTTTCCTCCTCCCTTTAATTATATGCTCTCCAGAGGTTTATTCTTTTAACAGTGATTCCCCAGACTTTAAAGTTTTATACATAATTAGTTTTTACTTTCTTAATTCTAAAACTGGGTCATCTATTTTTTTAAAATGCCATCTACTATCACCATCATTTCATAAAAGAGTGATCACTTCTTGGAATGCTAGAAAGTAAGATGTAAACTGAGACATGAAAACTGAATGGCTTTAGTGCTGGAAACACTTACCACACTGTTGTCTTTTCCCTGTGGACGAGTGACAATTTCACTGTGGTCTAGTGCGTCATATGAGAACCTCTGCATAGGAACCACTGCTATAGAATACATCAAGGATTTTTGCACCTCAAGCCTGTGCGTTTACTTCTCTCCCTGCATGGAAACTTCTTCCCATTTCTTTCTGCCTCTCTTTACCTGATTAACTCACCCTTACCCTAAGATCTTGACTGAAATGTTGCTTCCTATAGGATGAGAGGCCCCTCCCCAACACTTTTCATCTTGAGTTGCAGGAAACTGTGCCCATCTGTCTTCCCCACCAGACTGCAAGCTCTGTAAGGGCAGGTTCTACATCTGTTTGTTTCCCAGTCTCTCCTCAGGGCTAAACACATTCCCTAGAGCATGAATGTTATACAAGACCCAGACAAAAATAATCAGTGACCTCATGGTGAAATGACAATTTTGAATTTCTGAGTTGGTTGGATAATATCAGTAATGTGATTATCTAAATTTATTATTCTTAGATCTTAATAGTGTATTTTTCTTGTATTTTCATTTTTATCTTGCATAACTATATTCTTTTAACAGTAATGCCTCACTGGTTTGTACATTTTTTCAGTTGCAGTTAGTGTCAGTTATCTTTAGAACATAAGTATAAAAAACTGTTTAATTAGGTCTATAGTTTAAACCTTGGGTATTTTCTGGAAGATATATTCTTACATAAATTAAACTTTAATGTATTTAATTTGAGCTGTAATGCTTTGTATACATGACTTCTTGATTCCTATGTGACTTTCTTAGTCGTGGTTAAAATGTACAGTTACCTACAAACATTGTTGTGAGTAAATAAAAATTGATACTGACAGCGTGTGTCTGTTACATGATATTTCAGATGTTGAACTGTAGTAGATCAAAACTTTGACATTTTCGCTAATGTATTTTGGATAAATACATTCAAAAAATGCTTGGATGTAAAGATATAAATTAACTACACATGCTATCTCTTTTGAAATTGGTTCTTTTGGTATTTGTGAAGCAGTAAAAACACCTAACTTAAGAACTGAAGCAATTGCTGTATCTCAAACAAATGGATTTTTTTCTCCCCACACTTTGGACTTTTTTCAGTGTCTTTGTTTTTAAGAAGGCTGATGCAAAGAGGAGTTAATTCCTATCTAATTAGGGCTCTATTTCTCTTAGAGTGTGTCATTTTATCTGGGAGAGGGCAACAGCTGTTCCTCCCAATCAGCTGCAGACGAAGCCAAACACTCTACAGTGGTGCCAGTGTAACCACTGCGGGCCGACGTGCTGGACTCCGGATGCCATTTTCCCCTGCTGCCCGGCTGTCTGCAGCTGCTGCAGTGTCTGTGGATCTTGTTTTGTATCAGACAGAGTGTCCAGTGGAAAAGAGCAGATCTGAACTGTCACTCGAGCGTGTTTTGCTTATCTTTTCTTTTGGTCATCATCAAATAGTACCACCGTTTCTGGCCAAAAAAATTTTCAAGCACACTGAAACCAAATGTCTCTTGAAGAATATGGTTTAATCATTTTAATCAGTCACAGGACACACTTCCAGGCCATAAGATGACAGTGCAGAAATGTGAAAACAATTGAATATGTAGTAGGTATTCATAGGTAATGCTCCATTTGTTGCAGGGTTTTGAAAAATCAGTACAAACGGGGCAGAAGGCATGGAAACTACCAAATGGAATCTTTCATGACACAAAGAACTACACTTAAGCCTTTTTATTATCACTGAGCTTTTACCAGAAATTCCTACCCTATTTTTTGTTTCAAATCATACTATTCTTTCCTCCAAATTGTAAATTATTTAAGACAAAATTTCTAAGCTATTTCAAATTATGCATTAATTAAAACGGACATCATATATATGTCATATATATACAGAAGTACATATATATGACATATATAAGTTTAATATAAAGCACTCATACATAATGCATTGTACTGTCATGCTACTGCAGTGTCATATGTAAAGCAGTAGGCAAGGACATGTACTTTTTATTCAAACAGACATTGCATTAAGTGAAATAAGCCAGACACAGAAGGACAGCTACCGTATGATCTCGCTGACACATGGAATCTAAAACACACAAACTCAGAAGCAGAAAGTAGAATGGTGTTTAAGAGGGAACCCGAGGTGGGAGGGGGAAGGAGGGAAATGCTGGCCAAAGGAAACAAAGTATCAGTTAGACAGGAAGAATGAGTTACAGAGACCTAGTACACAACATGCTGATTACCATTAATAACAAGGCATTGTACATTGGAAAGTTGTTAAGAGAACAGATTTTAAGTGTTCTCACCATAAAAAATGAGTAAGTATGTGAGGTAATGCATATATTCAATAGCTCGGTTTAACCATTCCACAATGTATACATATTTCAAAACATATTTAATGCCATAAATACATACAATTTAATTTGTCAATTTAAAAACATAAGAATTTACAATAAATACTGATTGCCTTTATAGTGTCCTAGAAGAAACATGCAAATAAATCTCATTAAAATACAGACTTTGAACTGGTTTGAACCAAGGTTTAAATCACTAGCTTCTTGATTTTGAACAAGATATAAGTGCAGTCTATCCAACATAGAGCAAGTGTGTGTGACACTCAAGCTCTAACTATTATTAGCACAGTGGCTTCGCCAGTGCCAGAGCCACAAGTCAAGAACCTTCGTATCATGGTACGGAGCTTCAGATGGTCAAGAGCTTAGAATCCAGAAAATAATGTTAGGAATACATGTGGCTCCCACCAGCATCTCCGAAGTCTTTGACAACACTCACAGGAGGGAAATAGCAAAATACTGCCCATGCCACATAAAACCTCTTTCTTTCTTTCTTTTCTTTCTCTCTCTCTCTCTTTCTTTCTTTCTTTCTTTCTTTCTTTCTTTCTTTCTTTCTTTCTCTTCTTTCTTTTTCTTTGTGTCTTTTTTTCTTTCCTTAATTTTTGTGGTTCTGGGGATTGAACTCAGGACCTTCATGATGAACTATAACCTCAGCACCCCCTTTTATTTTTGAGACAGTCTCACCAACTCACTAAGGTGCCTAGGCTAGCCTCAAACTTGTGGTCCTTCTGCTTCAGACTCCCAGCTTCTTTTGCTTTTTAAAGTTCTGATCATTCAATTATTGACCGAGGGAGAAATAGGGAAAGATGTGTGGAAACAGTAGACTCATTTGACCTCAGTGGCCCGTATTATGTATCAAGGAGTGTTGGAGATGTCTGGGGATTTGCTGTTTTCAGAAGTAGACGGTCTAGTAATTTGAATCTGGGCACTGCGAGCGCCTGAGTTCTAACACTAGACAGGCCAGTGATTCCTCCAAAGGCACTGGACAGGAACTCACATTCTGTGCTGCAGATTCCAGTATATGGAACAGCCATTGCTCTCACCTTGTAAATCTTCCATGCTGGGATCTGCAACGAGATTTAAGGTAAGACTTCATGGAAGCAGCCTATAATGTTAGACATTACCTTACCTTTGGGTTGAGTGAGTGTAAGACACCGATATTTGGTTATTTCTGTTTGATGGAAAGTCCACTTTGTCTTTTCAAGGAAGCTATTTTCATACTTTGTGAAAGTTAAATCCTATGCATGTATCTATGTTCTGGGATGTCTGAATACCCCTACAGATGGAGATACCCAGTTAGTTTAATATTATTTCCATGAGTCAATAATTTTAGTCACCTTTGATTGAAGGATGCTAACATTTATTTAGGTTTGGTTTTGATTCATTAGAATCCCTCAACCTCAACCCAATTCTTTCTTTTGAAGTTACCCAAGAGGCTAACTTGTGGGTTGGAGGGTACACTGATTAAACCTCAATTATCAATTGATCACTGACCAACTATACTGGGTTGTATACTTCTGACTGTGATTCTCAGGTCTCCGAAAAGCCCCTGTTCAATAGGAAACAAAGCCTTTTATTTGATAATCAACAACAAATTTTTAAAAACAAGTGAATTTAAGAGAGATAGAATGGTACTAACAGCTTTCTAAAGAATAGGGTTTGATAAAGAAATATAGTGAGAACCCCAAGTCCACAGGAAAAATGTGTAGCTATTTCCTTCAGTCCAAAGGCTTCATCATTTGTTCCAAGAATATGGAAAGAATCTTGAGAAACATCTAGTCCATTTTAATACAACTAGAAAGCTGCTTCAATAGCAATGCCTTTATTTGTCCTGTGTTTTATAGTTCACAAAGCATTTCACTTGCATCATCTTACTTGATTTTTATAACTACTCTAGGAACAGAACAGAGAAGGGGTTAAGCGGCTCCACTCTATATGAAGAAAGAAATCTTACAGTTAATTAAGGTAGTGAATACCTAAACTAGGATTCCTGATTGCAAATTTGAAGATTTTCTGTCATTTATGATTCACTAGGAATCAAGAAGCATCATTCATAATAGCCAAAAATGGAAACGATTAAAATGTCCATCAGTGTGATAAAGAGTGTAGCATGCACATAAAATGGAATATAATATAATCAGTGAACGTGTTATAATTTGGATGAACTTCAGAAACATTAGATTAGGTGAAAAAACCCAGGCATAAAGACCACAAGCTGTATGATTACAGTTATTTAAAATGGCCAAATAAGACTAATAGAGACTCGCGACTGATTAGCATTTGCCTGGTGCTGGGGTTTGAGAGCAAGGATCTACTGCAGGTGCGAACAAAGGATCTTTTAGGGGCAAGAGAAATATTCTAAAATTGTTTTTTGGTGGTAGTGGCTCAACTTAATAAGTTTCCTAGAAAAATGATGAAATTTTACCCTCATGGTAAGTAAATTTGATAGCATACAAATCATACCTCTAAAAAACCACTTTAAAAGACAGAATAGGAAGCGTGTTTTCTGACAAGTAATGCTATATTTACAGCTTAGTTGAGGGGACTCAACTTGGATTCATGTGGCGCAGAGGAAGCACTTGGCTCTTGTGCTGGCAGTGTGTGACTTGTGACCTCTGTTCTACTGGTAAGAGCATGAAAAGCAGAAGATGGCAGCCTTCAAGGGCAGTGCAGTGCTTGCTGCCTTCATCATTCTCACCGGCCCTCACCCAGATTAATACAGCCTGCGTGGCCAGCCTCAGCCACATTCATGCTGCTTGGTATATGACTTTTCCACCACTTTCAAATTTATAAAACAAAGCCACAAAAACATATACATTGAAGAGCTAAAGTTTTCCTGTTCTTGAAGGGCATGAGTTGGCAAAGGATTATGTTACTAGCAGGATGAGTCTTTTGTTACACCCTTGAGAACCAGCTCCAGAGAGGGGAACAAGGAGAAAGCTGGGCTGCAGAAGTGAGTGCCAGGGGAAAGTGACAGAAAGCAAACATTCAAAAGGCCACAGAGCTCAGGAACACAAGGGAATTGTGGAAGTGAAGGTCAGCTAGGAGCTGTGTGTCTATATGGGAAATACAGCACCGTTGATTTTCATGATAAAATTGCAATGAAAACTCAGTAAGGCAATAACAGCTTTCAAGCACCAACTGCCTCATTATGGACATACTGAGTCCCCGTATTCCTGGATCTTGATACTGACTTTACCTTTCTACTCTTCCCAGCAGGATCTCAGCCTTCTCTAAGGTATCATTGCCTGCAGGACTTGCAGTCTTCTAAAGGAGCATGAAGACAATCTATCCCTAGAAAAGCTCCGTGTCTTGGGTGCCCACACTCCACACCATTCTTTCCAACACACTGTGAGTGTATCCAAAATAGTGATGTCAACATTAGGGGTTGCAACTGAAGTAGTTGCTAAAACGAATGTAAGATCTTTTTGTCCACTCTAAGTAAAATGTCCCTTATTAGAACTTCATGTGATGTATATCAAATCTGTTTCCCATCTCCCAAGTGGAATTCCATACTCATGGTCTGCTGCATATGATGAAAGACTCGATTGATAAAACTTGGTTATTTCTTTCTCACTTGGGGATTTTTTTTCTGGGGATCATATTTTTGAATTCACAGTTTTAATACTGTCAGTTTATATTTTCATTTGCTTGCATACATTCATACACTGATTCTGTATGAATCAGATCAACAAATGATCATTGGACCTGCTATACCCGTGATCAAGTGTTAGATGCTTTATTATCCATCTGTCTTATCTACAGCCATATGACCCTGAACGCACCTGACCTTGTCTGATTAGGAAGCTAATTAGGGTTGGTCCTGGTTAGTATTGGATGGTATTACACATCTGTCTTTCATCCCATCTATGCTTCCTTTGGATACAATTTGAAATGACAAACTAGTAAAACTCAAGTGTGAGAAGTAGCTTAGAGTTATGGGTATATTCAAAGAGTCCTATCCTTTGTAAAATGGAGTATTTATTTCATCATGTGCCTCACACACAGTAAGAATTAGCATGCACAGTTATTAAAGAGAGATCATATTATTTTGTTATATTGACTGACACATTGGCTGTATATAAAAGTATTTTGTAAACTATAAGTATTATACAATTTGTGAGCTGTTGTTATAAATAGCTCTAATTTTAAATTTGACTCATGCTCTCTACACGTTGGCATAGCTGGGAGATTTGCTTGGCTGCCAAGCCTGAAAGTGAAAACTTGATAAGGGAATTGCCAGTTCCCATCTGCTCCCTGTAGCCCATTTGGTTGTTGTCTGTCCAGAGCCTGACCTTTGCCTGACATTCTCCCCTGGGAGCCTCTCCGGTCAGCTGAGAAGCTCCCAGCAAACAGCTTGAGCAAAGTCGGAAGTTTAACTTCCTTAAGAACCACTGCACACATTTCACAGCCTTGTTACAAACGCTCTATAAGAAATGTTGAAAACCCAGACTCTTCTGTATGAGTTGGAAACTTGTTAGTTCTATCTCAGGAAGCAAACTTGCACATGGACAATGAGAGAGATTAGATAAAACTTGGGGAAAAAATGGCAGAAGTTGGGAATAGCTTGTTAATAATAGAGAGATCCTTGACATTTGTGAAAATAAAAGAATTTCATTGCCCAAATTTGCCAATGACAATATAGCATGGTGTGCATGTTTCCTCATCCGCAAGCTGGGGACAATTTAAATAAGAAGATCATCCTTGAAATAAACAAAAATGCCATCATGGAATAGGAACACTTACTGGCCAGATGTGCTGTTTCATTAATTTGGGGGCTATGCTTAGATGCAAACTGACTGTGAAGCATACGTTTCTAGACCCCTGTGTTAAGGTTTCCAGGAGTAGTAGGGAGTTGGGGGAAGAGCAAGAGAAGCCAGGTTACAATTAGGTAGGTTTTCTTTGAAAGCATTTCTAGTAAACTCTTTGGGAAGATCTCAGGGCTCAGAGTGTGTAGCTCAGTGGTAGAGCACTTGCCTAACACGCTTGAGCCCTTGGAATTAATCCCCAGCATTGACCAAAAAAAACAAAAAAAAAAAATCCAAAGAAGCCCGAGTCACCTGAAACCCAGTAGTTTGTCATGATTTCTCTTATTGTTTCAAATATGTTTTTATTTCCTAACTGATTTTGTGTTTATTTTGTATTACTTTCTTTAAAGAAGTCCCCAACACTATATAATCTTCAGGGTCCGTAGGACCTAGATCTATTCTTGCCTACAATCTAACTTTTCTGTTTCATTTTTAAACTAATTCCTGAACACCTAATATTTATTCTAGCCCTTGAGGATAGCAAATGGGGATGACTGGCTCCTTCCATTGGAAAAGCATGCTTCCTGCAGAGACCTGTTTGAAACAAGCACTCCCAAGTGGGATGCTGCCATTGAATCAAGTTTTATGGGAGCTGAAAGAAGTAAACTGGCCAGGAGCTTCAGAAAGGATAAGTCTGAGCAAAGCAGAAGAGGCAAAGGCTTTCCAGGCAAAGGGAGAGGTAAGCGCAATGGCTAAGAGGTGGAGTGAGTATGGAAAGTTCAGCCCAATGTGGCTCAAGCTCAGCCCAGTATGGCTCAAGTGCCAAACTCAGGGAGAAGGATTCAAGTTGAAGCTGGAGAGGTGAACAGAGCCTATCCTGGAGGAGCCAGACCCACTGGCCATCCATTCTGTATGAAGGACAATGGCGGCCAAGCATTTTAAGCAGGGATTGACCTGATAAAATTTGTGTTTTTAAAGGTTACTCTAGCTGTCCTGTGGAGGAGGGGAAGAATCAAGTAACAAGTAACAAGGCACCAGGGAGACTATCCGTCCATTTTGGGAGACATTAGAGACAAAGGGGAATAGCCAGAAATGACACAGGAACTCAAAACCTGTTAATATCTAGGGCTCTGGGCTTTATGATAGAACACGATGCGAGAGGAGCCAAACAGTGTCCAGCAACTGGTGAATGAAGATGACGTCTTCAGAACTGTAGAAGCCTGAGGGCGGGGTGAGAACCTGAAAAGAGGGAAATCAATACATTGGTTTGAGGTGGGTTGACTTTAGGTACTAGTGAGATACTTGGAGATATTCTGAATAGTTTCATGGAGCACTCTTGAGCTTGAAGATACAAATTTTATATAAGTAAAATGACACCTTTAAAATCAACAAAAGTAAATACAATATATTAAATCTGCAAATGATAAGTAACTGTTGTAGGATGAATCAGAGGGCCCGTAGATATGAAGTTTGAAATTGAATATTAATATAGGGCCGATGAGATGGCTCAGCGGCATAAGCGCCTGCCCAGCAAGCGCGAGGTCCTGAGTTCGACTCCCAGAACCCACATAAAGGAAAAAAGGGGCCAGTGATATTGCTCAGCAGCACAAGCACTTGCTGGCAAGCACGAGGTCCTGAGGTCGACTCCCAGTACCCACATAAAATAAATAAATAAATAATATATAAATATTAAATATGTAAATTAAATAGACTCATATAATTCATGCATTTTATTCTATTTGTCATTATAAACAGGAATGCCTACACAAAAATTTTGAAATATGAATAATTCCTGAAATTACCAGATTCTTCCTGAAATTTGGGGGTTATTAAAGTTAGAAAAAACTTTGGAGGGCATATTAACACTACAAAATACTAACTGCCGAAAGTATATAATCAGTAGAAAAGTAATTCATCTTTACCATTCTATGTGAAGGACTGGACTACAGTAGCACGATACACATGCGTAGTTAGGAGTCTCTGATTACCACTTTTAAATATTACTTATTGAAATGCCCTCCTGGTGAGAGAGCTGGTGCTGCTGACTTCTGGAGATACTGACGGGTTCTGTTCGTTCTCTGTCCTTGAGTCTCTGTTAGTGCAGGACATAGCACGTGCTGGGGGAAAAGCTGTCCCTTAGACAACTATTGCAAATTATGGCTATGGGTGGTGGCCACGGGAATGATGTTAGAGATAACCACTTAATGGTAGATGACAATAAAGTCCAAAACTCCTTGACATGGTTTAGAGAGCCCTGCACATCAAATAGTTAACATTTATAAATTAAGCACTTAACCATGCGAGGGCATATGGCTGATGTCTCTTAAAAGGCAGAATGGGAGCGAGATACCAAAGCAGTAACTTTACAATAGTACGTGACTCAGGGACAGTCTCTGCCTTGTTTCCACTTTCTCCCCCGCTCCTATTCCAAAGTCCAGTCTTGGTTTTTGTCTTCACACACCTGTAGGTTTGCTCAGAGGCCTTCTCCTGGCCTGGAAAGCTTCTTCAACTTCTGTAGCTTCTATAATTCCGCCCATGTCTTCGTCTGCAGTTCCTCCGCTCTCCTCTCCCTGGCGTCTGGCTATGGGCTAGAGGCGGCTCTGCACCGCGTTACTGTCAGCTGTTTGCTCTCTCCCCTAATGATGAACCATTTGAGAGGAGAGACTGGAATGATTTCTGTTTCTCTGTAATCCTAGCTCCCAGCACAGATCTATGTCGTAGGGAGTAGTTGGTAAATGTGTATTGAACAAACAAATAACAGTTTCTAGAGGAAATTAAAAGAGAAATACAGACTGAAAGAAAAAACTCAAGTTTCATTAAAAAGGGAATTTCCAGCATACCGAGAACTATCTGAGGGCATCTAATTGAGAATCCAGAAGTACAACAGAGACAGAATATTCTCTTCAAAAAGTGGTGTTGGAAAAACTGGATTCCCAGATAAAAAAAGTACAAAAATTTTTTTCCCAAGAGAGTGAATTTTAAAAATAAAAAATGCTAATATTCGAAAGGCTTGTAGCATTGTTGACTCTAAAAACAATTCTATACAAAACACAAGGGGACCAAGTAAAAATCCCAAAATGCAAACATATATGGAACACATATATGTTTGGATTTTTTCCCTTGATATGGAGAAGTTCCTAAGGAAATTTAAATTATTCAATATCTAAATTTAGCCACTGTCAAATGGCAGTTTGTTTACTCAGCAGATTTTTATCCAATAGATTTAGTTTGTGGAGAATACTTACAGGAAGATTCCATGAACTAAGATCATGCATAAGTTATGATTATATTTTAAGCAGAGTGATTTTTAACAAATATATTGCACCCATATATCTAAATGACCGTTGTTCTTAATACGGTGTCCTTGAGAGGCAATATGTTTTTCAGTGATGCTTTCCCAAAAATGAAACATGCCTCCTCTTTTGGAGTCTTTTTCACAGTCATTCATGGGGCACCTAAGATTTAGCAGAAGAAACTCAAATGAGACTTCATGTATTCTGAGTCATTCCAGTGAGAAAACTGAAAATACATAGACTGATTTTCCAGCCCTTTTCAGCTGAATAGAAAAAAGGATTTTCTACAGATCTGAGCCATCCAACAATGGAATGAATTTTTGGAATGTACTCTTTTTCACTGATGATATTCAAGAAAACGATAGATAATCACTTATAGACAATTGAAGATTAATGTATTTGAAAGGTTCTTTCAAATCCGAGAGGCTGTGATTCAGTGACTATCTGAGCAATTGTTTTGTAGACACACTAAGTGCATATTATAATCACATGTATCAAATCCTCACTTCTACAGCTCTGTAGGGTCTCCTTACTTTGAAGGACACTTTATTACAGGAATTTTCCTATATGGAATATCACTCCTACACCCTTCTTGTTTACCCCTTACCCTGTTCTGTTTTTCTCCACAGAACTTCTATCTGATATGCTCTGTATTTACCTGTTATTTATCTACTCTCTTTCTCTCCCGACTACAATGTAAGCTCCGTGAAAGAAGACGCGATGTTAGTGTTGATCACTGCTCCAAACTAGCAATTAAAGTAGAATCTGATATGTGTTGTGGGTTTAGTAAATTTCAAGGAATTTAAAATTTAAACATTATGTACCACAAACATGTCCTAATAAAAAATAAATAAATTTTTAAAATGAAAACATACATACATATAATTACAAACATAAAAAAGAAAAAACAAAATTCCATTATTTCTTTACATAATTTTGTACCCTAAAACTTGCATAGCTGTCACCATGTCTTTTTACCTAATACATAATTATTAAAAGAATGAATTCGTTATAATTTATATATATTTTCTTTTCTTTTAAAAGAAGTCTTTTACATAACTGAAATCATTCTTTTTTATCTAAAATGTCATTATAAAACTGAATAACTCATCTCATTTACTATATTTGGCTTTCATGTCTTACCATTATTGCTAAAAATCACACTCATTTTCAAATAATGCATGTGCCTCCACTGATGCTACACAAAAGTTATGCTACAGGCTATAAGAGAAACCAATGAAACTAATTACCCTGATCTGACCATTACCCAATGTAAATATGAATGAAAATATCATAATGTACCTTATCAATATGAAAAATACTATGTCTTCAAAAAATAAACTTAAAAAAAAGGATTCATCATTTTAATCTCATCATTATTTCTCTCATTAGAATCACTGAAAAGTGTCGTAGTTATTATTGAAGGTAGAATATCAGAATGAGTTAAAATCAAAATATTTAGCCAAGTCATTCCTACAAAAGAGCTAATTAGAGGGCTTACACTTCCTAATGTCAAAACATACTACAAAGCTATAGTAATCAAAACCACGTGGTATTGCCATACAGATAGAAAGACAGGTCAATGAAACAGAAGTGACTGTTCAGAAATACACCCTTATATTTATGGTAAATTAATTTTCCATAAAGATACCAAGGTAATTCAATAGGGGAAGAATAGTCTTTTCAATAAATGGTGTGAAGATAATTGGATATTGATATGCAAAAGATACAGTTATATCCTTACTTTATGCACACACACAAACACAAATTAAATCAAATGGGTAAGAAGTCTAAACATAAAAATCTAAGATTATAAAACTATTAGAAAAAAGAAGAGTAAACCTCTGAGGCCTTGGGTTAGGAAATGACTTAACTATAACACTGAAATGCTGGCAATAGATGAAAAATGGTGAATTAGACTCCATCAAAATTAAAAATATTTGCTATTCAAGAGATACTAAAAGACAAGCTACAGAATGGGAAAAATATATTTAAATAATATTTCTGATAAAATACTTGTGTGTAGAGTATATGAAGGTCTCAGAACTCAATAAAAAGACAACTGAACTTAGAAATAAGCATAAAACTTGAATAACTTCAGCAAAAAAGATATGTGATAGCCAATAGACAGAATAAAGTACATTCAACATCATTTTACACTCACTAAAATGACTATTATCAGAAAGACAAGCAATAGCAGATAAGGATGTAGAAAAATTGGAATTCTTTTCTATTGCTGATGAAAGTGTTAATGGTCCAGCCATTTGGGAAAATACTTGTAGTTTCTTTAAAAGTGACTTTATCATATAACCCAGTAATTTCATTCCTGCATGTCTGCCCAAGACTTATAAAAATATATGGCCAAAGACTTTCATGTAAATGTTCATAGCAAAATTATTCATCATCCAATCTTAGAAACAATGTAAATATTCACCAGTTGCTGAGTGTATGAATGAATGTCATATGTTATAAATGAATTGTAAATGTATATTTCTAGGCATATACATTGTAATAGATGTTTATATATTTAAATGCTAACATGTGATTATTATCATGAAATCCTGTAAAGTATGTATAGATTTTACCATATTCACAAGAATATATGCATAATTATAAATTAGCATCTCTTTAATTTTCAGCTTAGATACCAATTCCAACATTACCACTTTTAGCTTTGTGCTCCTAAGCTAGTTACTTAACCTACTTAGGCTTATGCTAGTAAAATATGGGCAGTAATATACACTTTAAAGGATTGTGGGATTAAGTGAGATAAAACATGTAACATGCTTAGCACTGGGATAGCACAATATCGCTCTTTAATAAATCCTACCCAGTACTATTATTAATGTTTTAGTTGAGGATCTAGTGTCTTACTGATGCAAAAGGAGGAAAAGGAAGCTATTTGATGCAGTGGAGAAAGATACGTCTGCCCTTCCTACTGTCTGGCTTAACATATTTCGCTTAATCTCTCAGTGTCTCAATTGCCAAAATCCGTAGTGAGGATCATGTTATTTACCTCACAGGATTTACGGCTAGGAAAAATGATATGAAAATGCTTTGTAAGCTGCAAAGTACTATAAAATTTAAAAGTACTATATTATTGCACCTCTATTTCTATCCACATCGCCCATGGTATGTTTATAGGAGAACCAAAATAACTACCCATAGAGTATTGTGGAGTCATTTCTCAACCCCTAAGATTGTAATGAAAGAATCTTTTCATGGCCATGGGGTAGTGGCAAGTCATTTTCATAATAAGTTTTATTCCCTTGTAGTTTGAACACAAAGTGGGAAGAACCATGTGGTTCCCTATCTGAAACGCTCTTTGCCTGTCCTCATGAGCTATCAGGCTCAGCTAAATATGGCCCTGGCCACTATGTTAATAATCCCCGCTGCTTCTGAGACCTCCATCCACCACCGATGTGACATTCTTTGTGTTCAAATGTCTAGCTGACGTCTGATGCTTAAAACAGCCCATGCTTTCACCCTCCCTGCATTGTCACAGCCCCACATCACCATGCTTAAAAGGCTACTGCAGCCGCTCCCAGCCCCAGTTGCTGCCTAGCTTGCCACTTGCTTCCCTGCCTGCCTCTGGCTGCCTTGAATGCCTGCTTCTTCCAGCAACCTGTGGGTCTGACGAAGCAGGGACCATGTCTACCTTTGGCTACCGAAGAGGACTTAGTAAATATGAATCCATTGATGAGGATGAACTCCTGGCCTCCCTGTCAGCTGAGGAGCTGAAGGAGCTGGAGAGGGAGCTGGAAGACATTGAACCTGATCGTAACCTTCCTGTGGGGCTAAGGCAAAAGAGTCTGACTGAGAAAACGCCCACAGGGACATTCAGCAGAGAGGCACTGATGGCCTATTGGGAAAAGGAGTCCCAAAAACTCTTGGAGAAGGAGAGGCTGGGGGAGTGTGGAAAGGTAGGCTCTCGGGACATTTCCTTGGCTAATCCCACCACTCATCCCTCACCCTAAACCCAGGCACCTCCGTTTTCTCTAACTCTCATTCCTCATCACTTTAACTTCCTTATAACTCATCTGTACCCATTACCGAAACATTTCTCACACTGAAACAGGCATGTAACTCTTGTGATCACCCAATGAATCATAAGTTAAAATTCTTAGCTTGGGCCTTTATGGTTGACTAAAAATGGGAAATTCAAGAGGACAATAATTCACAACCAGTATGTATGAGTTTTAATATGTTGCCCAAAATAAGTCTTATTTGAGCTATAAGTTGGTGATGTGGTATCGTATCTGTTTCTGATACAATTTTTTTTCAGCTAAGTACATTTATTTCCTGTTGCTTTCACTACAATAGTGGCTACAATAAAAATAGTTCTGTTTCCAATATCAAGAAGTGTGGGATAGTAGGAAGTATACTGGGCTGAGACTCAAGGGACCTTAGTTTTAATCTTGCTCTGTCCCCAAGTTGTTAGACTTTGAAAAGATTTTCAATTCTTCAGGATAATCTTTCCATCTGTCTTTTAAGGAAGTTCAGTAGGGCACTTGTGTGTGTGTGTGTGTGTGTGTGTGTGTGTATGTGTGTGTATTAAGAACCCCTTTGAAATTTTGACAAAATCTAGAGCTACTCAAGAAAATTGCATATGTGCAAATATACACATACTTTTGCATAGAATTTCAAAATTCTGAAAGCCATCTGAGGACCCAGGTTAAGTATGCCTATGCAGATGGTCTCTAATTATCTGTCTGTCTATATGATGGTGATTCTGAGGACAGGAAGTGCGCTCATACTAGAGCTCAGGTCTACCAAGCTCTCTTGTACGTCCCAATAAATGGTTGTTTTGAATTTTCCAAATGAATCATTCCCAGAAGGAAATTCAAACACTATGCTCTGGGAGAATCATTACAACAGTAAGATGTTAATATATGAAAAAAGTCTTGACTTTGTGGAAGAACACAGGTCAAGAGCAATAATTTAAAATCCCTGCATTCCACTGAAATCACCTAAAATCAAAATGGCTTCAGGCAAGTGGTAAGCCTTCTACTGCCCTAATCTAGATGCTGTTAGATGATCTTGATGATAGGTGTGTGGGCCACATTTGCAGCAAGATATGTGTGAACTTTGTCCATGTCAGTCATCGCAGGAAGGGCCACTGGGCTCAGGCCAGAATGTGCCAAGACCGTAGTCACTGCCTGTGCTGGGGAGCTCGAAGGGAAGTGAGAAGGGACACTCATGATCATCCAGGAGTTAAGCCAGTCAATCCCTCCACAGCCATGATTTTAGGAGGATTTTTTTTTTTTAATGTGGGAATGAGTGTCAAAAGTTTGATGAAATAGAATATTTTCATGACAGTCATTGAAGAATTTCCTTCACATAAAGAATAGAATTGTCTCTGCATATCCCATGCAGCCAGTATAGCAATAACCCCACAAAGGCATTTTAGTGTCATAATGTCCTGACAATGGCAGGAACTGAAGGACAAAGCCTGTTGTCAGCTGTTGACGAGACCCAGCTGATCCTGCCAAAGGTTTTGCTGATCCCTGCTAGTGGCTTATCGGTCCAATTAGAGAGGCTGTCTTGTTGGTGGACTTTGATTCCTTTCTCGGGTGGTTAGCTTTTCCCCCACTCTGCTTTCTCCGCTGGCCAGCTGTCTCCGCTGTCACAAGGAGTACTGAGCAGAAGGCTGCTGACCAGGATGTAAATCCATTCCCACCACAAGGGAAAGATCTCAGAGCAGCTGAGAGGGGAGGGAGCTGGGCAGCCACACAAGTGAAGAGCACAGTGGGAACTGTGGAGAAGCTGGGGGTCTTGGTGGTCAGGCATCTGGCTCTGTGAAGTTTTATCAAAATCCTGTGCTGCACCTATTGATTGACAGCCTTCTGCTCATCTGGGTTCACACAAATGTGTGTTGCATTAGAGTTCCAAGGTCCCTGGACATGTGGTGGTCCAGCTCCCTAGCATTAGCAGCTGCTGGATCTCAGCCACAGGTGCCAATAAGTTTCCTCTCATTATCTCATTTCCTTCTTACCTTCTGCACACAAGACCTGGGAGTAGGAAAGGTTATGAAATGTATTCAAGGTTGACAGCTTACAGGTAGAACTGAAATTCAACCTAGGCTCTGGTGGCACAAAGACTCCTTTTCAAAGTTGTGGGTGCTCAACCAGTAGCCTCAGCATCACCTGGGGACCTCTGAGAACAGTGAATTCTGGGGTTCCCCAATATCGGCTGAATGAGAAACTCGGGATGGGGCCCACCAGTCTGTGGTCTAAGGAGCTCTCCAGGGTGTTATGACACACAGTGAAATTATGGAGCTAAGAATGACAGCTCTGGCAGCTTCTTTGAAACCCAGTAACTTATGGAAAGCCAGCCAGTTCTTTATGGTAGAAACAGGATGGAACTGAGAACCAAGCCTCTCACCACCAATTCATGTGATGATTCTGCAGAGGTGATCAGGAGAAACGGCTGCCATTTCCTTCCCACTGCCTCATTTATTCTTCAAATGCACCAGTGTTTGCCTTCTTCCTACTACTCCCGTCACCACCTCACTGTATCTATGCTCACCTTCCCACCTCTGTCCCCCAAACCACCAGGATTAACTCCAGCAGTGGAGATAAGAGATCTAGTCCCAAGCTCCCCACAAATAATTTATAAAGAAGGCAAAGTTTGTATTTCGCACCCTCCTGCCTCCTCTCTCTAGATCCCTTTCTTCCTTCAGATATTCTTCTAGGTGCTCCACATCTGGAGGTGACTAACCTTCTTACATTACCCAGGACCATCTAGATTTTAAAACTAAAACTCCTGCATCTTAGGAAACCCTCAGGCTCAGGAAAACAAACAAGAACAGTTGTCACCTTACCCCCATCCGACCTTATCAGTACTCTCTCCTAGGCTAGTCCACACTGTGAGCACCTGTTAACCCATGTCAACTTGATCCATTCAGTAAACAAGTATTTGTTGAGGCTCTGCTACATGCTAATCCCTGGGCAAGGTGAGCAAAAGAGACAGGGGTCCTGCTCTCTTCCAGTTAATCTTCTACTGGAAAAAATGACACGTAATTAAAGTAAGTGCGATAGGTAGTTTATTGGGGAGGTGCAATGTTTGGAAATGTATTGCAGGGACAATTTGAAGGAGTGCCAAAGAAGGCTTTCTGGAAGAGATAGATGTTCCATAGTGATCCATTTTGCTAAATGACAGATTCAGATATTATATTTCTAGTACATTTAGAGAGGGATACAGCTCTTCTAGATAGAGCCCAAAGGTCTACAAAACACTGCAGGGGCTAATATTAAAATGTAGCATAGGACCGGTGAGATAGCCCAGCGGCACGGGCACCTGCTGGCGTGCGAGGTCCTGAGTTTGACTCCCGGTACTCACACAAAAAATAAAATAAAATAAAATAAAAAATAAAATGTACCATAAAAAGCAGTATACCTTGGATTTTGAGAAGCCCCCTTTCCTCCAAATACAAAAACACACACTTACTATGTGCACATACATAGTTTATTCGGACTGGAATTACAAGAACATTCACAAAGAAATTTAGGATGGAAGTGAGAACTCTGTCTCCCATTCTTCCTTCCCCCAGCTAATCCACTTCCTCCACTGCTGGGTTGCCTCTTTTTCATATATGCCAGGAGGCTGGGCTAGAGCTCAACTCTGTATTGTTGGGTTGTGACTTACAGCCAGCTCCCACAAATGTATTTCTCTCTCTCTCTCTCTCTCTCTCTCACACACACACACACACACACACACACACACACACAAATCCTCTCCCCCCCTCCCCAGCCCCTGAAGCAGTGAGTAAATTAAGACTACATGTCATCACATCACAGGAGTGGCTGACCCCTTCCCCAGGCCATCACTTGGTGCCTGCCACTCCAAACAAGTGGATAACAGGAGGCTATTTCATGATAGCAACTGGGCAAACAAACCTGGAGACAAGTGCAGAGTTTTCCAAAGCTTGATCCACAAGCCTCAGGCAGCAGCCCTTGGAGGAAAAAAAAAAAAAAAAAAACAAAAACAAAAACCAGAAAAACCCCTTTCCAATGTAGAGTACAATCAAAGCTTTGGGGAAGAGGGCGGGCTCTAGACCTCAGAGAAGTTAAAGAGAAAGGACTAAAAAGATAGCAGCAGGGGAAATTGGACTCTATCAGCACTTTCCAGATTTTTTTATTATTTCTAGAAGAGAAAAAAGGGGTCACTTAGACTTCTCTGTACAGCACTCAAAGACAAAGGTAGAATAAAGTTTCATAATTGACACATGCTAAATAAATTTAAAACCACCAGGCTGGGCAATGACTTGCTTCAAGATTTTCTACCACTTTATGTTGAGCCACATTGATGATCCGAATATAGCTAATGTCAAGGGTGATTATCTATTCTGACTGGCGATCTGAGGTCCATCTCATTTGACTCTGAGCTTAAGGGGGCTTCAAGCTGCTTGCTGAGAAGGTGGCCTGAATGTTTCTCAGCATAGAGACGAGTTTGACCTCCTGCTGTCCTGAGCAGCAGCTCATGGACGGTGGGAGTCTCCCAGTCCCCCCACCGGCTCTACCACAGAAATCAAATCGATAAACGTGCAGGAGCAAGGGACGCCCTGCATTCTGTCTACGCTTAGACAAGTGGGACAGAAAACCCTTGGCTCCCATCACATCTGCTTTCCGCGGCAAGTTTGGGAAACAAGTTTGAACATTAAATAAAGGGAAGTAATTACCATGTCATATATTTTTGTTGTCATTTGTTTGGGACAGAAAAATAAAAAAGGACAGAGAACTGCTTCCAGAAGAAAAGTTCAGATTTGCTAAAATGTAAGCAAACAAAGGAGTTAAGTAGCAAAGAGTCTGTGGTCAAGAAAAGAAATACAGTATTTACCAAGGGTTTTCTAAACCCTTATTAAACTGACTTTTTTTTTTTTTTTTTTATGCATGTACTGGGAGTCGAAGTCAGGACCTCGCCCTTGCCAGGCAGGTGCTTATGCCGCTGAGCTATATCACCAGCCCCAAACTGACTTCTTCAAACTGAAAAAATGATATATCTTTTCCTTCTGTAGCTTGAATTCTGGATACTCTAAACCAAAAAACTGTGTGTAGAAAAAGCAGCTGATGGTTATGCAGCAAAATGTTAACCTTGGTCACCTCAACCAGAACAGATGTAGGGCATTGTTAATTTTGTCATTTTAGGCTTCTGCGGCCCTTGCTATGTGTTACTTCTGTAAATAAATAAAATGTGCTTAAAAATGAAAAATTTAATGATGACACTGTACTTGTCAGGTTGCAGAGGAAGACAAAGAGGAGAGTGAGGAAGAGCTGATCTTCACCGAATGTAACAGCGAAGTGTCCGAGGACGTGTACACAGAGGAGGAGCAGGAGGAATCCCAGGAGGAAGAAGAGGAAGAGGAGGAAGAAGACAGCGAAGAAGAGGAAAGTATTGAAACCCCAAAAGGCATTAATGGAACTGTAAATTACGGTGGTGTCAATTCTGAAGACTCTAAGCCAAAGATATTTAGGAGTCAAGTAGATAATATAAATTTGACTAATGGCAACAGTGGGAGGAACACAGAGTCCCCAGCTGCCATTCACCCTTGTGGAAATCCTACTGTGATTGAGGATGCTCTGGAAAAAATTAGAAACAATGACCCCGACACCACAGAAGTCAATTTGAACAATATAGAGAACATCACGACGCAGACCCTCACCCGCTTCGCGGAAGCCCTCAAGGACAACACGGTGGTAAAAACGTTCAGCCTGGCCAACACACACGCTGACGACAGTGCAGCCATAGCCATCGCGGAGATGCTCAAGGTCAATGCGCACATCACCAGTGTGAACGTGGAGTCCAACTTCATCACCGGCAAGGGCATCCTGGCCATCATGAGAGCTCTGCAGCGCAACACCGTGCTCACAGAGCTGCGCTTCCACAACCAGAGGCACATCATGGGCAGCCAGGTCGAGATGGAGATCGTCAAGCTGCTGAAGGAGAACACGACACTGTTGAGGCTGGGGTATCATTTTGAGCTCCCAGGGCCAAGAATGAGCATGACGAGCATCTTAACAAGAAATATGGATAAGCAGAGGCAAAAGCGGATGCAGGAGCAAAAACAGCAAGAGGGATATGAGGGAGGATCCAATCTTAGGACCAAAGTCTGGCAGAAAGGAACGCCTGGCTCATCACCTTATGCATCTCCCAGGCACTCTCCCTGGTCATCCCCCAAACTCCCCAAGAAAGTCCAGACCGTGCGGAACCGACCTCTATCTCCTTTGGCCCCACCCCCTCCTCCTCCCCCTCCCCCTCCCCCTCTTCCTCCCCAAATGCTGCCTCCTCCTCCACCTCCTCCTCCTCCGCCTCCTCCTCCTCCTCCTCCACAGCCAGAGAAAAAGCTCATCACCCGCAACATTGCAGAAGTCATCAAACAACAGGAGAAGGCCCAGCGGGCACTACAAAATGGACAGAAAAAGAAAAAAGGAAAAAAGGTTAAGAAACAGCCAAACAACATCTTAAAGGAAATAAAAAATTCTCTGAGATCAGTGCAGGAGAAGAAAACGGAAGACAATTCCCGACCTTCTACCCCACAGAGATCAGCTCATGAGAACCTCATGGAAGCGATTCGGGGAAGCAGCATAAGACAGCTAAGGAGGGTAAGTAACCCCGGCGCAGACATTCGGGAGAAGGTTTGAAGGAAGAGTCCAGCCCCCGCTGCATGGTGTACCACAGTCTCCTGATTCTCCAAATACTCACTAATATGTCAAACATTTTAATATGGGAGAGCACGTGAGAAACGTAAGGAGCAGGTACGTGAGCGAGCACATTTCCACGTGAGAGGCGTGTGCTCGGGCCATGTCTTATCATCTCAGGCCTGTAAGCGTCAGGACCCTTTAAGGACGCTGCAACATATAAACAACCCAGTTTTTAAAATGAGAAAATCAGGGAGAATAATCTACACTCACAAGTTGTTGAAATTTTCATAAGTGGTTTACAATCCAATTTGTAATATAAGATGGGAATACCACGCAGCAATGGTCTATTTGAGTTTTTCTCAGAAAATCCTGCTAGAGACAGACCCTACAGATTATATATATTTTATATATTATATATAAAATGTTATATATTATATATAATACATATATTATATATATTATATATGCATATATATATAATTTTTTTTTTTTTTTTTTTTTTTTTTTTTTACTTTACTGTTTGTGTTGCTTCATTGAAAGAACATCCCCTATTTTTGTAGGTGGAGGTTCCGGAAGCTCTGCGATGAAAACGGTCTCTAGAAGACTCATAGCTGTTGAGTGATGTTTAATGAGATGCGTTATGAGATAGTTCTAAAATACCTTCTTCAACTTGAAATGTTCCCTGCCTTTAAAACTAGCCTCACCCGGGAATTCCAAAGAGAATTTTAAGAGACAATCAGCATGTTTCTTCTGTAAATATGAAGATAAACTTTTTTATGACACGAGATTGATATGGGCAGGGAGTGGTGGAAGATCCTCTTCCTATCTCTGGATGTGTTGGTGACTCTGAGCTGTAATGAGTTATAGAAATGTGATGTTATTTTTGTAATCCCAATAAATTTGGATTGAAGGTTTATTTTCCTTTTTTAAAAAAAGCCAAACTAATATCTTTCTGAGTTGATACATCTGTCAAGTATGTATGTAACATTTCTGAATATTAAAAATACTATGTTTTCACCCAAAAGTAGTTTAAATTGTTAGCATTTGCCTTTCTTTGTTTCCTCATGGCCAAGAAAATCTGACTAGATCTCTTTCTTCAGACCTGGAATCCATAACTTCCTAAAAAGTTTCTTTTGGTAGTAAAAAGATAGGAAAAGACTCCAATGTGGCTTTCATGATCCTAGATTTATTGATGTTAGAGCCAGATAGCCTCAGATACTCCTGCATTTTCACAAGTCTGATAGGTAGCCAGAAATCAGTTAATTTATTTATTATTAAAATCAACTATTTCTGGAAGGGAAAAAGTGGAAAGTTAGGAAGTTTCTTAGCAGGGAGGATATAAGCCCTAGTGGAGTGCCTGAAAGGGAAGCCCCCAAAATACAGAGTAACCTCGAGGTTAATGTTACAGATGCATCACTGGATCTCCTTCAGAACTCTCCCTGAACAAGCCTTAGTCCAGTGGGTTTCAGCCTTTTCTAAAATTAATTAATTAATTAATTTTTGCCTTATACAAATTGAGCTCATGCCAATATAAATACACCTGAGGGCATGGGCTCATGAATCTGTACTCCCAGCTATTATTTTGCTCCACTGTTTGTCACTGAAGAAACATCTGAATTCATATAAGAGAAAGAGGTATCAGAGATTATCTTTACTCCATCCTGGGGCTCCTGCGCTAATTTACGAAAGCTATAAATCCCTTCTAAAATCCTTTGCATTAACTGTGATTAGCAATTTATCCTTCGTGTCTTGCAGTTTAGAATGGCGGCCTTGGTAAGCAATGCAGACCACCCATTCAATAATTATTTGCTTCATGGACAGAGTTTTGGATTATCTCCAATCAGAAGGATTGTATTTCACTAGAAAATTTCTCCAGTGGCTCTTGGGCCTGTTTCTTCTGGTCTGTTTCCATTGTTCAGCCATCCTCTTACTGAATGAGAAATGATGTAATCACTTACAGAGGATTTCAGAGGGCCCTGAGCTAAGTTCGTGCCCCAGCTCTGTGTGAGGGGAAAATTAGGTGAGCGACATTTTCTGTACTAAGTTTCCTCATGTATGTTTCATAAACTCAAAAGGTACAGTCCCCATACAATAGATGAAGAAACTGAGGCACAGAAAGGTTAGGGTTGCGTGTGAGATTGGTAATTTCTGATGGCAAAGTCCAGGCTCTTCTGTGTCACTGCCTGTCACACCTTCCATCCCGACTTAAATGTCCCCAAGACCACCTATTCTTAGAACCACCATGGAGGCTGCTATTTCCCTTGGATGTGACTTCACTAGTTGCACCTTTCTCTATTGGTGTTCACAACCCTGTTCATTCTTGTTCAAAGAAAAAGTGAAAGCACATGGTGTGTGTGTGTGTGTTGAGAACAGAAAGTCAAGGCTTTCCTTTCACCTGACCCTTGTGTGTATGAGGCCGGGGCTTTTCTACAGGGCAAGGAAGGAGAGAGAAGCAAATGGCTTTTAACTCCACCCTGCGGAGGCTGAGGAGCCAATGTTTGCTGACAAACTGGTCACTGATAAGACCGTGCAGGAGTCCCAGACATGGGATATGCAGCAGTCCTCCTGAGTGAGGAAGGAACGGCCAACCTGCTGTTGTCAGGAGCTAGCGGGGCTGGAGAGACTGGCCAGTGTTTTCTTTGGAAGTGAGCGGCAAGAGACATATTTTCTCCTTTGCCTTATAAAAGGCTGCCTTTGTACTTTAGGAGAGTGCAGATTACACTTACCAGGCACTCAAAGTTTAAAGAAAGACACCCTCACACTCAATCCACAAAGCGAAATACTGTAATACCCATAATAAGACATGTATAATATATTGAGTACATTCATCATTAAGGAAAAACATTTCTAGGATATGTTATGCAGAATATAGTACTGTGAATGCAAGAAGTCACGGGGTATTGTAACAGTCAGTCATCAACACAGTGTGGAGGACCACCAGGACCACTCTCCTTGAAAAAAGAGCCATTGTCTCCATTTTGGCTAAACCTGGCCCTATTTCCATGTATTGATATGTGCAGATATGGCTAAGTTTTGTCTTCATCCCCTCAATTGGTTTTAAACAATGCAAATCGGTCTAGCTGAGGTGCTGATGCGTAGTCTTTAAAGCAATGCGACAGGTGAGTGATGCCCCGCCTATAGCTCCCAAGTAGTATATGTGGGCTAGGCCGAGAGACTCCACACTGTCACTGAGATTGAGCCTTGAGAAAAGAGGCTATGACTTCGCAGGTCATGAAGAGAACACATCAAAGCTGAAGCACCGACCCCAAAACATTAGATACTCCCTCAAACTGTGTTATGCAGATTACTCTTTCTGCATCTTTCTCTGCATATTGCAGAGAACTATCTCACCTCCCACATAGCCCAGCTCACAGCGTTCATGTACTTCCCGCCATTATCACAGTCACTCATCCCCAAGCTACTCCCCTCTTCACGAATTAATAAAACCTGTGTTTTGCCCTGGATAGAGGCCTTTGTTCCAGTTAGCCATTGTACTAGCTGGACTTAGGACTCCCTTGGCTTCCCACAAGTACAAATATGCCTCAGTGTCTTTATTCTTGCTATAGATTGCACTGGAAGTGGTAGATTGGAATTACTTATTGGAATTCCAATAACTTTTCCCTGGGATTACAAATGTGGACTCTCCTGAACCATGACGAGGTCTAGGAGAGCTTTCTATAATATAGAACAGGAATCCTCGTTCATCCTTCCTGCAAACTCACAGAACTAGTAGAAAAACTAATTAGTTCATCTTCTATAAAGAGCTTTCAACTTACTTGTGGAAAGCCTGGCCAAGACCAGATGAAGTGTTTAGACTGTGATTTATATGTGCATGTTGATCTCTGAAAATACGCCTCATCCTGATGTGAAACAGGGCCAGAGTGTGGAGTCTCACTTTGCTTCACGGGTCCTGTGGTTACAGGTATTTAATAACCCAGTGTCAGCATGATCTTGATTTAACACCTGCCCTGAGGTCATTACTACCAGTGAGTGAAAGGAAGAGAATAACAAGCTGCAAAGTGTATACCGAGATGCTCTGAAGAGGGGTAAATCAATGTTTTTGAAAAGATCTCCTAATTACTTCTTTCATGACAAAGTTAAAGCCATCTTTTTGTTTCTGTGAAGCTCTTAAAGGGGGCTTTATTTTTCATTCATCACCAAATAGCACAATACAAAAAGCTAAGAAATGATCTAACACTTACAAAACTCAGAAATATGCTACTATCATAGATGCACTGAACTTCCACAGATGTTTTCTGTGGAAAATATCTACCATGTTCCAGATACTCTTCTGGACACAGGAGATACACAGCGAACCAAGGAGATAAAGCACCATCCTCATGCACTTTCCATTCTAGGGCAAGGAGGGAGCTTGCAATGCTCCTTCACGTGCTTGGGAGTTTATTTATCCAGCGGCTCTTAATATTTGAGGCACTCAGCTCCATGCTGGTGAGAACAAGTTGAGTTAGAAAGTGTTCTTTACCTCAAAGATTAGGAATCCTACAGAAACTAACCCTTCTAAAGGAGTAAAACTCTTCTCAGTTGACGAGCTGTACAAAAATAGGTGTTGGATGGATTTTTGCCTGTGAGCCAGTCTTTATCATAGACCCTTGACCTAGAGCAGATACAGAATACAGGGCAGCTTATCAGAGAAGGTGACACTGAATGTGGTCTTTTAAGTTATAAAAATAAAAAACATTCTAATGACAGGGAAGGACATTTCAGTTGGAGGAAACAGGGCATTACATAAAATGGGTAGAAAAAAATAGGATTTAATGTACAGTAATTATATAAAAATAACAATTTGTTTAAAAGTTAGTATTTTAGTGGTTTTTCTTCCAGTATTGATAACTTTAGTGGGTTAAGAATAGGACTTCTATAATTTTTGTATGGATTTTTCTTTCTGCAAAAATAATATGTAATTATTAAAAAAATTAGAACATACATATAAGTAAAAGAACATAAAAATACTATATTTCCATCCACATGGAAGAACTGATAACCCCATAGTATATATCTTTTTAAAATCCTTATTAATGCATATCCTTATTAACACACATATAACTATATTTCTATAAAAGGGAATGATAACTTACATACCACCACTAACTCACATTTTATTTAAGCAATTTCAACAATTGTTGAATATTTAGATTACTGTTATTAGTCCTCTGGTGTTGGGTATTTTAGACATTCCAGTTCATTCCTTATTATTTGGTTCCTTTAATCGTTAACTTTTCCAAAAGCCCTTAGAAATGATTGGATGAAAATTCACAGCCAAAAATCTGTCTCCCTGATAGAGTTGTGAAGCATCATTGTGGTACACTAACACTGGAAATTAAGTTTCAACCAAATTGACATGTTTACCAAGTTTCTCTCAGCCAAATTATATGCCTGTCTGAACTAAAGAGGCAAGAATCAGTAAGTGCATTTCAAAAAGTGGGTAAAATTTTCTGTATCTGAAAAAAAGGCTGATGGGCTAAAAATCAAGGAAACTGTCCTGAGCAAGTGAGTGTAAGCTAAGGAATGTGCACTTAACTAGAAATGCCATGAGAAGCTTCAAAGGGTTGGAAGAGGGGGAGTTGGAAGAGGGTTTGGTGTTTATGTAGGTTTTAAAAGTATGACTTGTGTAACCAAGAGAAGGACGGATGCAGTGAGGCCCTGGTGTTGGCTGGAAGATCAGCTAGGACACTCTTGTAGTGATCTAAGAATGAAGCAATGAGACTTGAACTAAAATGCTGTGTAGGTGCGCACAGATTGGAGCCAATAGAATGAGACCAAAAAATCATTGACTCTGCAGAGTTTAGTTAGTAGTTAGAAGGAAGTTGTGGGGGCAAAAGAGAGGAGTCTATGTTGACAATACAATCATGGTTGTGCCATTTGAGTAACCCAAAAACACCACAAAATGGGATAGGTAATGTAGTAGGCACCAGTAGTGGAGGAGGAAGACAGGTTTGGATAGAGAAGATGTATCTGAGATGCGTGTCTGCTAGACTGTGTAGGTCTAGAGTCGCGTGTAGGATTGTCCTGAAAGTAAGAATTTTGAGGGCGATGGTATGAGTGGCATTGAGAGACAAGGGTTTGGGTAATAAGGTCCCCCAGGAAGAATGTGGAGAACAGAGATGGAGTATGAGTAGAGAGGGTGGGAGAAATCAGAAGAAAGAAATATTCCAGAGAGCTGACCTAAGGAAGGAATAGTCAATAGCATAGAATAACTTAGTAAGCTCTACAGCTTGAATGTTCTCTAAACTATTGACCTTAGTGAGAGCAAGGTCATAGGAGAGTGGAGAAGGAAATCAGTTTGTAGGTGTAAAGTGGCACAACTCACCAAAATGAAGAGTACAATGTAATGCTTTAAATAATGAGTATGCTGCTCTAGCGAAGAGTCACGGGTCCAGAGCGTCTCTGGATGAAAAAGGCCCATCTTCCTGGTATGTCCTTTTTACTTGATATGAGAAAAAAAATTTTACACACACACACACGCGCGCGCACACACACACACACAGTCAGGTGTGATACACTGATGTTTTGGATAATGACAGGTCACACATACGGCACTGATCCCATAAAATTACATCTCCTGGTGATGTGAAAGCTATCTTCATTTGTGTAAGTACACTCTGAGGTTCACACAAGAACAAAATTTCCTAGTGACTAGTTTCTCAGAACACGTCCCTGCGCATGAGCTTTGCATGACTATCCATCTTCTTTCTCCTTCCTTCCTTTCCTCATTTCCCTCCCTCCATCTCCCTCCCTCCCTCCCTTTTCCTTCCTTCCTTCCTTCCTTCCTTCCTTCCTTCCTTCCTTCCTTCCTTCCTTCCTTCCAGCCATTTATCCAGCTATCTATGGATAGATAGAAACCTGTATCCAAGATCCAGATAAAGTCAGTTGGAAACTTCATTTCATCAGTGAGAGCCCAAAATTCTTCTGCCAGGTCATTGAAAATCCCTGGATGGAGGGTAGGGAATGGAGGCTTAGCAGTTCATGGTTTCGTCTGGCTCCGTGCTCTAAGTACACATACTGTAAACCTCTGATTATGGCCCCTATTTCAAACCCTGTTGACCCTGTTGACCACATTTACCGACCACACTGGTCTTCTGCATTTCTACAGATTCAATATTGCATGAAGGTTTGGGAAATGAAAGTAGTTTTGAAATTATAGCAACATAGGGTCGGTGAGATGGCTCAGCGGCGTAAGCACCTGCCTCGCAAGCGCAAGGTCCTGAGTTCGAATCCTGGTACCCACAAAAAGGAAAAAAAGGGGCCGGTGATACTGCTCAGCAGCACAAGCGCTTGCTAGCAAGCACGGGGTCCTGAGTTCGACTCCTGGTACTCACATTAAAAAAAAAATTATAGCAACATAAATAACACCAAATCGACATGAACTGCCTGCTACTAAAAATCCACTGGGTGGCACTCCGACAGAGATTTCCCCCCCAGTGGTTATTTTATATTTTAGCCTGTATGTTCTGGCTTCTTCTCTTCTCATGATTCTGTCTCATTATCACCTTCCTAGATTACCATTGGGAATTCCATTTTTTTTTTTTTTTTTTACTCTGCTGTGCACAGCAAATTCAGCTCTCTCTACCCTCTTCCCACAGGCAGCTCTAGCTCTACCTTTTCATATCCAAATTGATCAATGTGGTCAAAAGATCAGAGGGACCTTTTAAAGAGGAGCCACTCTAACGTCATAATTGTGAAAAGGTTTTTCTCCCCTCTGCAAAATGGTACTCCCTTAACTACCACAAAAGCACTGGTGAGTCATTTGTAATCCATTACCTGGACCATTGTATTGCTGCTACCTCCGAGCTGTTTTCTCTGACTTCATTCTATTCAACTCTAATTTGTCTTCAATATGATAGAGTATTATTTTTCCAAAATGCAATTCTGATCACACCAATCACCTGCTTAAAATTCATCAGTGGTCAATTCTGCAGAATAAAGTCTTAATCCTTTTGCACAGCAAAAAAGGAAACTTTTTTTGCTTTATTTTCCATTACTTATCCCCATTACTTTTCTGTTAATTGCTGCCTAAACCATACCAAGCAACTTTCAGTTCACAGAACAAGTGACGCACCCACCTTGATACACACCTTTTAACATACCATCCTACTACCTGTTTGGGATTCCCTTCCCACTCTTTGCATGTGCTTAGTGCTTACTCATCTTTCAAAAAAGACCTTGACAGATGATAACTTACTGACCCAAGGAGCTGGGGAAAAGACATCTTTGGAAAGAGCCTATGTTCTTTTCTATACTCTCCCTACAAAGCTCATTCAAATCCCATGTGATTCCCCAGTCTTAACTCGAGCACAAATCCCATCTCTACAATTCCACCTCACTCCTTCAAACCAACAGGCACCTCAGACACATTGTATTTAAAACGGAACTCATCTTCCTCTTCTAAAAGTGACTCCTGTTGCATTCCAGAGTCTTGCCTGTGACTCACTGCACAGTGTTCCCTATCTGCACCCCTCTTTTTTTCCCACTGGACAAATTAGCTGTCTTTGATTTCCAAAGATTCAACATTGACAAGTTCTAATATAACACTTGCTGCATGAGCTTATTAAGAATTTTAGCCATATCTGATCTTACTAGTATCCCAGGGTCAAATACATTCAATAAATATTTGTTGAATGAATAATCCCTATAAAAGACACTTGGTTCACAGTATAGTCTTGATAATAGCATTTTGCATTTCTGGTAGAAAACAACTCTGGTTTGTGAAACACCTCTAGTCAGTACGACACAGATCTTGCTCCTCAGAAACCAACCTGCCTTCCAACCTTGTTTGTGCTCACGCTGTCTTTTGACTTGCGAATGACCCTTTCATGTCCTTGGGTCAATGAGCTACTCATCTTTCAAGTTTCATTTCTGTGGAATTTATCTGTTCCATTCTTCATTATCTGAGTCTTCATTATCACTTACTCCTCTTTTGATAACTTACTACAATTTTTTTTGCATTATACTGTTCGTACAGTCTTGATCTGCCATTGGATTGATATCTTGGAGATCAAGCACTATATATTATCTTTGTGTATGATGAACAGGAAGGATTCAGCACCTATGTTGGAACTCAACAATGACTAGACGTGATAGTATCCTCTCGCCACTCCTCCCAGTTTGTTAGCATCAAAACTTTTTCAGTCATATATTTAGATTTTCAAAAACTTAGGTATGTAATTGGAAGTGTACAAATCTCCTCTCACTAAAGGAGTGAGTAGTCACTAGTGCAAACTGCTAAATTTCTCTCTTCCTGAATTTCAAATGATCTATTAATCACTGTTACCTAGACACTACACATCATCGGAAGTTACTCTAAGTTATGACTTGCAAGCTGTCTGTCGTGAAGTTATCAGGAAATACTCTTCCTTCAGTCTGACAGTGGGTGGTGTCAGCCCCCCAGGTTAAAGTCCAATACATTCATGTGCACAAATAAGCCAGTGAATCACAGCTCACAGGGGTGCTTTATGTTGAAGTAAAATTGGAAAAAAATGAAGGTTTTTTCCTTTAAAATCACATTTAAGAGGAAGAGTCAGTCAGAGGGGAAATGCATTTAATTACACCTATTTGTGAATGTATTTCTAGAAGTTACACTTCAATCTTCTGCAGCTCTTGCTTTTCCAGTATGTCACCAGTGGGAAGTTGTACAGGTCAGCCATGTGAAGAAAACATCATAGCTAAGAAAGCAAGGTGTACAAACAAACATCTTATTTATTTTTCTCTAAATTAATGCCAAGAGTTTTAGATGACTCTTTGCAGAGACACTCACAGAAAATATATTAGGAATCTTGACCTGTAAGAACGTATTGGAACGAATTTTTAATTCTTTCTCCACAAAGGCTATCAGTAATTCAAGCTGCTTTGAAAGAAATGCAATTAAAAAAAAAATTAAGCAAAAAGCAAAAACCAAACCAAATAAATTCAAGTCATTCTTGACATATGCAAATTAAGTCACCATTGGTTGACACAAATAAATGAAGCTAAACCTATATAAAAGGTCACATTGAGTTGCTAACAAATATGAAATAAATGCTTAAGAAGACACATTGGTATAGATTAAATTCATCAAGAAGACTAATGAAATTCCAAATAAATTCTCTTGTAATCATTTATTAAGCATTTGGGATGTGTTAGTTACTTTTCTCTCATTGCTGAGACAAAATATCCAACACCCAAGGTTAAGGAAGGAAGGTTTATTTAGCTCACAGTTTGTAGAGGTTTCAGTCCATAAGGTAGGGTGGTATGGCAGAGGGGCAACAGTTCATGGCGATGGAAGACAGCAAAAGCAACAAGAGCAAAAGGGCGAAACAAGCCTTTTTCTGCCCTTTTTATCTTACCCAGACTCCTGGGCTTAGGGTGGTACCAACCCAATCAGTGAACTGATCCAGCAATCACCCAGCCTTAATCCCAGCACCCTTAATCCCAGCATTGCATGAATCAGTCACAAACTCTAGATTCAGCTACCCCCAAAGGCCCATCTAAAACTGCATGAGGCTTTGGGGCAAAATCTAGACCCAACCCATACCATGGGAGTACTCAAATGTGCCAATTAAACTCACACATGCAAAGCCAAATCTATTCCATACACTCCGGCCCTCTTGATGACCTGAAAATTGTGCAATTCTGTGATGAGGGTGAGGAGTAAGGAGAACAATAAAATACGGCCATTGTACTGGATACTTTCTATGAGTAGTAAGCAGAATAGTCCTTGCCACCATCTTTGGAGAAAAAGTAAAGGTGGAGAGTGAGTTAAGGTAGCAAAGTTTCAAGAGAAGCAGTAACCGAAGACTGGGAAGCACTTCCCATAATCACTGAAGCCTGCTGTTTCTCCCAGTTTCCTGTTCAATGTTGTGCAGTAGTTTCTATCTCTTGAGAAGCTGATGTGAAAAAAATGGCATTGGGAATTTAGATCTTGAAACCTAACATGGGAAAAATAGTTTTCTACATTTTGACCTTTACATAGCATTTTTTTATGGTTCTCCAGAAGACAGGCAGAGCAGTTCTAGTAAGTCAGTATCACTGTGAAGGAGCACATTTATTTAGGCCAACTGTGCCAGAAGAAATAGTCTAAAATGTAACCTGCACCTATATTTCTCTGAATGGCATGTGGAAAACTGAGGTTTGCGTTTGTCCAAAATTCCATGTCCGATGATCCTTTTTCTTCCATTATAAGACAACAATCAGCCGTTAAGAAATGTTAATGTAGCTTTGATGAAACAAATGGATATACCCTCCCTATCTACCTCTGTGGACTCAACTAACTGCATTCAAAATACTTTGGAAAAAATTGCTTCTTTATTGAAGAGACCTGTTCCCCTGCCATTTTCCCTAATAGTTTTTATCAGGTGTAAGTAATTGTTACGGCTTGTACCTAGATGTCCCCCAAAGCCTCTTGTGGTCATAGATGGGGCTTTTCAGAGGTGGTTGGATATACGTTGTGTGATACGGGGATTAAGGATGAGATGCTGGGATTAAGGGTGCCTCACCCTGGATAGAATATAAGGAACAGAAAGAAGCTGCTTTGCTACTTTGCTGCCTTCTGCCTGCCCTGCTTTGCCATGGACTTTCTCCTCTGCCATGCTGCTCTGGAGCCAGCTGATGACAGACAGAAACTTCTACAAACTGTGAACTGAAATAAACATTTCCTCCTTTAACTTTGGGTGTTGGGTATTTTGTCTCAGCAAGGAGAAAATTAACTAAGACAGTCATCTAAATTATATGGGAGGATGTACAAGGCTATATGTAAGTATGGCAATGTTTCCTCTAAGGGGCTTAAGCATCCATAGATCTTGATATCCACAAGGGGTTCTGAAACCAATCCCCAAGGGACACAGAGGGACAGCTGTATTTCCTGTTATCACTTCAGTGATTTAAACCTTGCCATATTTAAAACAGCCTACAGTCCCCAGATCTTCCCACTAGCCTACATTTTCACCACTGAACCCACTGCCAGTCTTTCAGGTAATGATTATATATTTAAATCTTTTCCTTATCCTACTTTTTAAAACAAAGATTTGAGACGCTGAGTGCAGTCATGTAAACTACCTAAGGATCATGACTGCTAAAGAGCTATTTTGCAATCTCAGTGGCATCAGAACAGAACTTGTACACTAGTTCCTCCTCCTTGTACTTGGCAAGTCGTTTTTAATTTCCACAGGTTAGGATGGTTGTATAAGTATGTTTTATATATATCAACATATATAAATGTTCTTGCTTGTGCATACTAACACAAAGATCACTTCTTAAATAACATTGAAGAGTCTGGCATTTCCAATAACCTCCTAGTGCAGACACTGTGATTTTACATAGGTTTGGAAATGGCTTGAACCATTGGTTCATGAGCCCACTGCAAGACTGGACGTCGAATGTCCCCCAAAGGTCCATGTGTTAAAGGACTGGTGTCCAACATGGCAGTACTGGGAGATGCTGTGTACTTTTAGGAGGGCTTTGTAAGGGGTGCTTAGGGTATTGGGGATGAGTCCTGAAGGAGATTGTGACACCCTAGACTCCTCATCCTCTTTGCTTCCTAGCCATGATGTGAGCAATTTTCTGTCACAGACTTCCCACCACGGCCATCCAGACCCACTAGAGACCCAAAGTAACAGGTCCATGTGATCATGGACTGCAAGCTCCAAAACAGAACCAAAATAAATCTTTTCCTTTTATCTTAGATATTTTGTTATAGTAACATGAAGCTAATACACTAATGTATCTTCAAATTTGTCTAGATTTTGTCAGCCATCCTTTACTTCTCCCCCAAGGAATGCCTTCTTGCAATTTTTTCACAGTTCGTTGTGAGTATAACTTTTATTCCAAACCCGAGTGTGTCAAGGTAGCTTAATAAACTATAACATTAAGATAATATTTGCATTAAGTGTATTTATTTATTGGCTTTGAAAGTCAGACATTTGGGAATTTCTGAAGACTTGGAAGGAGAAAATTTCCTTATGTTTCAGTTCCCTCTTTCGATTCACCAATTTGCATTAATATTTATTAAACTTATATGTTTGAAAGCTTTCTGGGCAAAATTAAAAATAAAACATCTTTCAGTTTTTACAATGTCCATCACTATCCTCAGTTTTGTGGAAAATCTTATCAACATGACAATACAATAGTAGTTTTCACAAATTGAAAGATTATCTATTAAAAATTTGACTGCACTGAAATAATTTAATGAACTATAAAAACCTAAAGAGTTGGCAGAAAGAAAAAAATGTTAATTATAATGTTAAGCAGTTCAAGTTTTGGATCATTACTGTAACCTCAACTTGCCACATATCACAAACTAAGACTAAAATACGAAGAGAACACTAAAACTAAGTGCTAACTAGCCATACAGTGAAAAGAGTAATCACAGTTTTTTCCCCTGTACAAATTATCCTCCTTTCCAACAACCCATCAGATCTCATTTGAGTACAACAGTATATAATGATTAGTGAAGTAGGTTTTGCAAACAATTTTAAACACATGGACTTTGGGGGGTCATTCGAAATGCAGTCTTGCAGAGGGCACATGAACCAATGGTTGAGAACCAAAACAACTCGGATGCACGGTATTTGTTTCTCCGAAGCTGGTAGAATAATGTTGGGTTGAAGAATTATTTTGGAAATAAACACATATGAAAAAAAGACTGATTCCCATCAAAACCAGTTTTTATGTTTTGGGTTCTGGAAAATGCGAAGTAGAAAAAGTGAGGCTGACAGGTCTCAGAAGTGCACGTTCTTGGCACATGGTCTTACTGACCTGAGCCCTGTCAGCTGGATCCAGTCATGCTGGCTGGAGAACTAATGGTCACTGATGCAGATCCAAACATGATCATCTGGCTCAGAATGGACTTGAGCTGTTTAACATGTCTAGGTGGTCAGTCCATTATAAATATGCTCTACAGCATCCAAGTATTCGACCATGCAGTGAGGCCACTTAAATAGAATCAAATGGTGCTCCATTTACAGGTGGCTTAGAGGTGGTTGAAATTCTAAGACTATGCTTATAGACCTACTCATACTATGTCACTATTGTTAACTACATCACAGCCTGTGGCAAATATCCATAGCGAAGTTCAGACAAGTCTTAAAATAAACCAACAACAAAACAGAAAAAGAAATCTCCTTATGTTTGAATGGTCTTGTATAAACTTTAGCTGATAATACAATTATATCCTTGCTCAGTAGACAAACAATAGCAAACATCAACTTCTGTTTTTCAACCTTTAAAATAGATTCAAATACATTCTTTTAATTTTAATTTTTTATTATGGTAGTATTTGCATTACATGGTTATATTCCTTGTGGAGAGTTGGTACATGTACGTAACACATCTCAGTTCATTTTTCATCCCCTCTTTCCCTACCTCTCCGTCTCTTGGTCCCTTTCCCATTTGCGAAAGATCTATCTCCCTATTTCCCATTTATCTTTTATTTTGCTCTTTATATTTTGAGTTTCTCATATAAGAGAAATCATGTGATATTCAAGCTTGTGTGTCTGACTTATGCCACTTAACATTATGGTCTCCATTTTCCTACAAGCAACTCAAGTTTACCCTTCCTCGTGGCAAGAGTAATATGGTATTTCATTGTGTATAAATATCACATGTTCTTTATTCATTCAGCTATAAGCTGCTTCCAAGATTTAGCTATAGTGAATTATGCTGCTACAAACATGAGGATGCTTGTATCATTATAATGTGATGTCTTTTAACTCTTTCAGGAAGATACTTAGAAAACAGCTAGATCAAATGGAATTTCTAGTTTTATTTTTTTGAGGAATCTTCAACCTGATTTCCATGATTGTACTTGTTTACATTCTCACCAACAATGTGGAAGGGTTACTCCCCCACCCCAGCCTCACCAGCATGTATTTGATTTCTTGATAACAGCTATTCTTTCTGGATTAAGATGGTATCTGTGCTGTTTTAATTTGCATTTCTATAATGGACAAAGATATTTTTTAATGTACTAATTGGCCATTTGCACTTCTTCTGAGAGGCGTCTATTCATTTCAGTTGCCCATTTTTTGACTGGATCTTTTATGTTGAGGGTGTCTAATTTTTTATTTTTTTAGTTTTTGTATATATTCTAGATTTTAGTTCTCTGAGAAATAGCCAGCAACTATTTTTCCCATTCCCACGAATCTTCAAAAAATTATATGCTTATAAATACAAATCCTCTGTTCTGTTGTTTCCTTAGACTTTTACCCCAGCTAAAGAAAAAGTTGCTTTTAGGACTGTAGCTGCTTTAAGGGCTGAACTATACTTGCCTTACAACCATACAATTTGGACATGGTCAGTTTTGCTTCCTTGCAGTCAACCTGACATAATATATTTTCCTTTCACTTAATTTCTTTCAGCACCACAAATTCTAGACGTAAATTTTATTTTCCTGCCTCATTTCTAATAAGTCTAAAGTATATGCAACAAAATGAGACTCTCCCTTCACTCACCAATGAAACTAAGAAGTTGGATTTAGTGTTTGGTTTGCCCCTATGTTCCTTGGAAGAACTTCCAGTCTTTAAATTGACAGTGCAGCTGTTTACTAAAATTTATTCAGAAAAATGAGTACATTCTCAACTTTTCTATTATACAAGTTGGTTGTATTTACAAAATATTTACATGTAAGTAAAGACAGTGCCTATTTACATCTTTCAGAAACTAATGAAGACAACTTGGATGTACAATCAAAAGCTCAACCTCATTTTAGCCCAGTACTGAATAGATGAAGTACCCTGTGATGACCAAATGCTTGGGCAATGTAGGGTGATGGCCATCACTGAGCAAACATCATCACATGCATCAGAGGCTGACTCCTCAAAGCAAGCCAGCTTTTCTGGGCAGAAATGGACATGGGATGCTTGTTGGCTTTTGTCAACCCCAAAATGGTATGTGAGAACAGGTGAAATGTGTAGCCATAAAACATTCCAAAATAAACTAGATCTCTGGCTTACTCTTTAAAAAAAGAGAAAACAAGTTTACAACAGAATTATAATGCATGGAAAAGAGCAACTGAACTAACAGTCAGACCTGCCTTCTTTAAGATCCTTTGACTTGGTATATGGCAAACCCCAGCACCACTCGAATGTGGTACCTTCATCTATAAAATGAGAGTATAGGCTTGATGGTGTCCACAGGCCTGTTCAGTCTAATTTGATGGTCTCTAAATGCTTTCCAATTATGAAATAAGTATTTCAGATTCAAACAATGTTAAGTGTGAGTGTGGCCTATCATACTCCATTGTTACACCTTAATGTTTGTGTACTTGTTCTTTTTTTTTTTTTTTTGTGGGTATTGGGGGTCAACCTCAGGACCTCGTGCACCAGCAGGCGCCTGTGCCGCTGAGCGATATCACCGGCCCTTTTCTTCATATGTGGGTTCCGGGAGTCGAACTCGGGCCCTTGCGCTTGCCAGGCAGGCACGTACGCCACTGAGCCTCTCACCAGCCCTGTGTACTTAGTTCTTAACAATACTGTTGAGGAATCTGCATATTTATGCTTTAAACTTCTTAGAATTTAGGCTTTGATGAAAATCTTCACATAACAATAATCAAGATAAAACTAAATTTAGGCCATGATATGTCAACCAATACAAGACAGAAAATAGTGTTTTATCAGGTTCATGCTACAATTTGGTACTGTTAAAAAGATCAATTTTTTCTTAAATTTTTACTAGGGCTAGCAATTTTCGTAGTTGTTAAAGAATTCAGGAACAACTTCAAATTTACTAGAAATTCCCAAATGCACAAATATCTGACTAAACTGAGAATCACCTATAAATTATTGTTACACTTTACTCAAAATAATGGTATGACAAGATTCATGAATTTAGCTAAAAATAGTACACCCACAGTTAGTACAATCATCTGTCAGTCCATCCGTCCGTCTGTCCATCCATCCATCCATCCATCCATTTATGGCAGATGTTTGTTGTAAAGACACACTTTTCAATATGTTCCTCATGGCAATGGAGAATACTATGTATCATATACAGAGGTAAAGGAGGTCTTAGCATTAGCTGCAACATATGTTCCCTATCATGTTCAAACAGCCACTTCACCACATCTTGTTCCATGGTTTCCCTAACAAGCTATCTATCTATATCTATATATCTATATATCTATGTATCTACCTATATATATATATATACAGCTATCTAGATATCTATATATCTATGATATCTCTATGATATTTATAGATATATATGATATAGATATCAGAGATATATATAGATATCTAGATATAGCTATGAGAACAAGAGCTAACGAGAGAACAGTGCTTTAGAGGCAAGATGTGAAAGTGTCAGTAAAATAAATATGCAAGGTAAAATTTCCCAACCTTTCCACAAAGGATTTTCTACTGTACCACAAATAGTCCTTATCTTTATAGTTGTCCTTTAGGAGGTCCATTCCTAAAGCAGAGTCATTTCAGAAATTTCTCCCCTGATTAGATAAATATCATGTGACTAGACAATTGTGAGGCACATTTCTCTCTAAAAAATTCTCCCAAAAGTTACATTCTTAAGTGATCACATTTGTACAACAGAAAGAACTTTTTCATAGAACATGCTACTCTTGAAATGTTTCTTAAAAGGAATTCTGTAGCATCTCCTACACTCTGAATTCCATAACTCAGTTTAATCTTCAGACACCCACTTGTGCCAGCTTCAGTGCAACAGAAAATCTATTTATCAAAAACTGAGTTTACTGTTTAAAGTGAGCACCATCTTTGACTGGTGTAACATTCTTTTGCTGTTTAATTATTGGTATAGTCTAACTCTCAGGGCCTGCAATCCACAGCAATCCACAGAACACATCCACCATTATCATTTCTTGCTGTGTACATTTTACTATAAGGGTTGTTTTCTTTTTTTTTTTTTTTTGTAACCAATTTTTTTCTCTTAATAAATAAAAACACACTATTTTATACTATTTGGGTCAAATTAATTTTATTATGTTCCATGATGAATTGCCACCAGTGCAACATCCTATTCACTATACATTTCAAAAAAATTCACATACTAAACAAAATTTCAGTTGATAAATGGAAATCAATGATTGAAAATCTTTATGAATCTCATACATACAATATGTGGCTAGCTGAAATTGTCTATCACATAGTATTTAGATATAAAAAGCCTCATGCTAGTTTGTTAAAGGCAAAGGCTACCAGACAATCATTTAGCTGGAGTATATATGAGAGGCTCTGAGACAATGCATAGGTAGAGCTGCCCACAGTGCAAGATAGTGGAGGACTGAAACATGCAACCTTACATCCTACTTGATAAAGCAAATTCAATCTTCATGCCTGGACTGAATTCCACAGTTGTGTTTCAACCAATAGTAACTCAGACTTTGTGCAATAGCAACAAAAAGTCTATTTTTTTTTAAGAAAAAAGAATAAACTCAATTATCTTGGTAAATTATATATCCATCTTACATGCTGTATTCCTAACTCAAAGAATTGATATTCTCTACTCAGAGAAGCTTCTAATATACATTTATCTTATCAAAGTTAGCTGGAAAAACCTCAATTCTTTGGCCAAAAGTTGAGACATCTTAAATTGGCATTATCTCAAAGATATTTCTAGAAATCTTAAAATGCATAATGTCAAGATAAAAATGCTTTATATTATTACTTAAAATAAACATACTGTTCTGTTTACCATTTGCACAAATTCTTAATTTTATTGGTCAGTATCTGTCCAGTCTCATCCACACCATACTCAGTGAGCTCAAGCCACAACTAAAATGATAATAAGCAGGAAAAGGTTTCTAGCAGCAAAGGGCACTGTTTTTACAATAAACAAAAGTCTAGAATCTTCCCCATGTGCTTAAATTACTCTTGCAAGGAAGGTAACATTCTTTGAATAACTTAACTATTTTACTGCACCACTTACTGCTTTCAGCAACTAAACCTTTTAAATTATTTTTATGATACCTAGATGAATGATCCCTAGAGAGTATGTGACAAACTGGTTAAAATTCAAGCCACATCTTGCAGGTCCAGCCTGTCAAGATCAAGCCAATACTAGATTTGGTCGGAACAATTCTAGATAGCATAATTTTTAGTTGGATTTTGTGACTACAGTAATGAAATACATTTGGAACTACATTCTGCATATGACTCCATGTGAGAAAATAAGTGTTTAAATCAAAGAATTTTTTACCTAAAATTTAAAGTAGGTAGGCATGATAATTAGCACTATAAATATGAAACAAACCCCTTTAGGCAGATTAGTGTATTGTAGAGAGGCAAGGAAACCCTCATTTAACACACCATTTAGTATGCATAACAAATGTGCAGGTTGCAAAGTTTTATTAAACAAACAAAAAATACTTATCAAATCAGTTAAATGTTCCAAGAAATGTGACACTGGACCATCAATCTTTTTAAAAAAAATGTCACCCTTCACCTGATGTTTGATAAAAACTTTGAGAAATTGCCAAAATAAAAATATACAGAATAGATTCAGCATTTCAGAGCATAATTTTGCCAGTAATTTGATATTTTATGGATCATACAAACTAAAAAATAAAAATAATTCCACACCATTTAAATAATGTTCTGATTTAAATAGCATTTTAAAGGAAATATTGGAGTAGTTCATGAAGAATAAAACTCCCAAACCTCCAGCTTAAATAATTTTTTAGAAAAATGCCAAAATATCTTTTTTAAAATTTTTGCCTAAAAGAGCCTGCCACATTTGCTACAACAAAAAAGCAACCTCCGTTGAGTCCAAGTACGTAAGTGTTCCTGTGAGTCCAGCCTGCAAATACCACTGCTGTACCAGGAACAGGTAATGTCGCTAATAGAGGTGTGTTACTGATTTTCCTCATTAGTATCTCTGTAGTGATTCTATGAAGAGCATATTGCTAAAATTTGAAAAACTGTCTCAATGTAGTAGTGTCTATGGAACTGTGCAATGTATCAGCTTCAACATTCATATGTAGCATTGTATTCAAAATGAAGGGGCTAAAGAAACTAAGGTTTACATCACTTAAAAAAGAATGTAGTGCTATACTAGATTTCAATAAGAAAATTTAGGTACAGAAAAAGGGTATGAAAATAGTGTTTTCCTTCTGGCATTTTAACTAAATTACATTAAGGTTTTTGTCAGTCTCACACATAATATTTAAACTCCCTTGTTGATGGAATGAAATATATTCACAAATCAAGTGAGCATCCTGGTGTAAACTTGCACACAGTCACAGGGAGTAGCTTTGTAGAGTATTATGACAAACCTTTACAGATTAAATGAGGTATTGCACAGATTAATAAAAAAAAGCAAAAAAGGCAACAAAAATATACAGCAAATTGGTAGAACATTTACATGGTAATTTTACAGAATCCATAGACAGAAAGTAGTGTTTAGTATTTCACCTTAAAAATATATATATATATAATATATAGATCAGTCTTCCCATTCATCATCATCCTCGAAATCTTCTTCATCATCTTCATCCTCATCTTCATCTAGAAGAATATCAAGACAAATAATTAAACATGCTAAAATGACATTACATAAATCTTGGGCGTTTTTTGTTTTTTAGCTTGTGAAACAGAAGGCATTTAATTTCCAGAGAAATCTAGTTACTAATATAGCTTAAAATCTAAAAAAAATACATCTAAAATGTGTGACGGTAAACTGAAGATTAGACCAGGGGTTCCAAAATTTGGCTCTGTCCCTTAGCCGTATGAAACACATTTTTTGGGGCCTGTGAGATGGCTCAGTGGCATAAGTGCCTGCCTGGCAAGCGCAGGGTCCTGAGTTTGACTCCCGGAACCCACATACAAAAAAAGGGCCAGTGATATCACTCAGTGGCACGGGCGCCTGCTGGCGCACGAGGTCCTGAGGTTGACCCCCGGTACCGACAAAAAAAAAAAAAAAAAAAAAAAAAAAAAAAGAAACACATTTTTAACCTATGTGTTCCTTTTCATTTTTATTGCATTTCATTTTTTTCAGTACTGGAGATCCCAGGGCCTCATGAATGCTAGATAAGCTCTCTACTACTAAACTACACCCCAAGCCTATCCTATGTATTTTTTTAATTTATACAACTACATTTGGGCTGGTCTTTCTGCATTTCAGACTTGCATGTTATGAATTCAACTGCCTTCTTTTACTCTTTCCCATATATATATAGTTTTTTTTTTTTTTTTGGTACCAGGAATTGAACTCGGGACCTTGTGCTTGCCAGGCAGGTGTTGTGCCATTGAGCCATATCCCTGGCCCTCCTTCTTTTACTCTTCACATAAATTTTCAAACTCAAAACTTATAAGTATTTTCTTCTTTTTAACCTTCTTCCTCTGCTTCCACTCTATTTGACTCTATCTCAATTACTGGCACCACTATCTTGTCAAGAGATTATGCCAAAACCCTAGAAATTTTTAATGACTCCTTTGTGACCATCCAAGCATCAAGTCTGCTCCTGCCTACCACTTCCGCGGCAACTTTCCAGACCACCATGGTATCCTGCTCAGATTATGGGAACTCTATTGTCCTTTTGTCATAGCAAACAGAGTGATATTATTTACATTCTAAATTTTTAAAATATGTGGCTAGTCTTCTAAAGGCTTCCTATTATCTACATAAAATCTGAAGTAACCTCGTTCTCAAAGATCTTACATGATTTGCCAAATCACTGTCTCTCCTCCTTATTCTTTTTTTTTTTTCGTAATACCCTGTTTGGATTCATGTTTCTACTAACATGACTTCCTTTCTGTCCCGGAAATATGCCAACCTTACTCATGCATTAGAGCTTTCAAAGTAGCTATTTTCTGTCTGACTGAGCCTTCTCACCATTTATTTCTACTCAAAAACCACGTCCACAGAGGCTTTTCCTGATCATCGCATGTGAAGTATAACCTTTCTCCGCAGTCAATACCCGTAACTTTCCTTGTAAAACTACTACCTGAGATTTTTCACTGTCTGTAGATGCCCGGTCTTCACACCAGAATACAAACTCTCTGAAAGCAGCAGCTTTGCCTGTCTTCTCATTGTGTCCTCAATACCAGGACAGTGTTCCACAGAGGCTTATTAAGTACTTGCTGAATGAATTAATATTTCAATGTCATCAAATTCTATGAGCATACATCTACATTTTATCAGCTTTTCACAACTGCTAAACTTGTAAATATCTATCTATCTACCTACCTCAAACAAAATCCACGAAGGTCAGGTTGGTAAAGTGGGTAACAGTTGAGCAGTTGCATGTCAGAGCAATAAGGAGCCAGTAAGAAGTTGACTACGTGACATACATGTGTGGGACAGATGTACAGGACATGGAGCAACTATTTTCTTCTGTTTCTCCCCATAAAATATAATTTTATGGAAAGGTTCTATACAGAAGTACTTACACTCCAGTAGTAGAACACAGAAATTAACAGAGGCTAGACAGTAACAAAGATATCTTCCTTTGCTCCACAAACTAAGTTACTTCTCTAATAATTTAGTTTCATAATTTACTAATAATGAACAGCACTAAATTATTAGAGAATTTATTTGGAAAAGAGTTTAACTGACTGCATGTTAACTTCTCTATTTAGCTTTCTAGCGTAAGAAATAAACTGCTACCCAAAGCCTCTGCTAAACATGCTTCAAAAATTTACCTGGATGAAAGCATCAAGTACACCCAACGCTGCATTTATAGACTGCCAAAAGATAGGGATTTATAAGCTACCCACTCCTACCTGGTGAAAAGGAGAAAGCAGCTAATAAATAATTCTACCATCATATACTACAAAGGAACTATAGTTAAAAGAAATGAATCCAAAAATAAATACAAAATCATGAACCCATTGAGATTAGACAAAATAAATGCTTTCTCATGATCATGTTTCACAGAAAGTTGCCATTTCCTTTTTCCTTGCCACAGAATGAGGGTCAAACCTATTTGATACCAGCCTCTTTCAAAATTCTTAAGTAATTTCTGTAACTGAAGTTATCTTTTTAATTTTCTTTTCCTGTTCAGCTTAAACTTCGTAATGGCAGTCAAATGAGTTTCCTCTCAATAGTCTCAATCAGCATGTTTAACTCTTGCCATAAGGCTCACCGTTCTCCATGCCTGTTCTCAGTAATGTTCTCCTATGTACCAGCAGCTGCATTCATTTTCTGATGTATTGATGAATGACCCGTTTTTCCTGCTTTCAAATATCATGAGTGTGTGACAACAGGAAACAGACCACCTATTGATGTCAAATTATTGCAGAATGTATGGTAGCAAACGTAGGAAAAATGGTTTATAAACAATTATCAATTTATGTAATCACGATAGTACTATATTAACAGTACTTTATAGTTCTGAAAGGACAATTCAGCCTTTCAGCATAAAACAAATCAGGGGCCGGTGAGATGGCTCAGTGGTGTAAGCGCCTGCCTTGCAAGCGCGAGGGCCCGAGTTCGACTCCCGGATCCCATATACGAAAAAGGGGCCGGTGATATCGCTCAGCGGCACGGGTGCCTGTTGGTGCGCGAGGTCCTGAGGTCGACCCCCCGGTACCCACAAAAAAAAAAAAAAAAAAAAAACAAAAAAAAACAAATCAGGAAGTCATGTTATTCAAAAGGAAAAATGGGACACCTGCTGATGACAATAATATAAGGCAGAAGATGAATGTTTTCCTACATAAGCTTCCAGAGAAATAATAAAACTTAGGAAAACAAAAGGCCTTTTAATGAATATCTTTAAAGAAAAGGAAGCAAAAATAAAACTGGTTGTTTTTCAGCCTTCAATTCCAGCTCTAAATCCAAGAATTATTCTCTCTTGAATCTAGCACGCCTACTGCTGAATCTAAAGCAGTTCCCTCTCCTTATTTTTGATCTATCAAAAACATTTGACCCAGATGATCACTCTGTCCTCTTTCAAACATCTGCTTCTCCTGGACTCTATATACTATATTCTCCAGTCCTCAGATCTCATTAGACCTTCTCTTCCCGAAACTGACTTGCTCTCATCCCTTTCTAAAACCTTAAGCACCATGTATTATGCACAGCCTACTGACATGCAAATTCACATCAGATATCTCCCAGGAATTTTAGATCCATGACCAATGTATACATTTTATTTTTTAATTTTTTTTTATGTGGGTACCAGGGGTCAAACTCAGGACCTCGCGCTTGCCAACAGGTGCTTGTGCCACTGAGCGATACCACCGACCCTTTTCTTCCTTTATGTGGGTACTGGGAGTCGAACTCAGGACCTCGCGCTTGCCAGGCAGGCGCTTGTGCCGCTGAGCCATCTCACCGGCCTGTGTGTACACTTCAATAAGTATATCACGTTTAATACGTACAAAAACCAAATTCATTGTTTTTCAGACTTGTTCCTATCTAATTAAGGAAATTTTACCCTTCTAACTGCTCAGGTTAAAACCTTGGAGTCATCCTTCACTCCTCATCCTTTCAAACCTCACTTCTAATCCATCACTGATCCCAGTGATCATGTTCAAAATACAACTAAGCACTTTTCATTGGTACTGTAAATCTAGTTCAAGCCTCCACGGTCTCTTGCTCGAGTCATGGCCACCATGCCATTTAGAACCTTCCAGTAGTTTTCCATCACATTTAAATTAAAAGTCAGTGTCTTCAAAGCCTTATGAATGGCACCCTATTTCACTCCTTTCCACTCTTTCTCTTGTCCCAGCCATGCTGGCATCCTCATTATTTCTCAACTTGAAGTACTCTGCACTGGGTGGTCTTTCATCTGACACTCTTCCCCCAGTTTTCTACATGTTTCACTCCTTGAATTCCTTCTGGTCTTCTCTCAAACATCACTTTATTTAGGCTTATTATTCCATTCCAGACTGAACCTCCCTCCCTCAGCTTGCAATTAATCTGTAATTAATTCCCTATCTCTCTTTTCTGATAAACTTTTGTCCTTAGTACCCATCACCATTTAATATGCTATAAACACCCCACCCCTGCTTACTCAGCGAGGGCAGGGATTTTTGTTGTTTGGTTAAAATCTTAGTATTATTCCACAACAAATAGTTACAGAATGAATTAGTCTAGTCTCTCTCTCTCTGTAATATAATATAGGAATAAATATGCTCACGTAAGAAAAACAAATGTTGCCCAAGTACCTTAATATTCCATGTTCTGGTTGTGTGCAGTGGCACATGCCTGTAATCCCAGCTACCTGGGAGGCTGAGGCAGTAGGATAACCAGTTTGAGTATACTTGGGAAATATAGCAAGACCCTGTCTCAAAATAAAATTTAAAAAAAGGTTGGGTGTATAGTTCAGTACAGTATTTGCCTAGTATGCACAAGGTCTTGGGTTCAATCCTGAGCATCCTCCCCCTTGAAAGACACTGAGGTCCCTCCAAAGAAAAGGAAAATAACATTTATTGAGCACCTACTATGTGCTAGGCAATATGATGATTAAATACTATTTTAATCTCACAGTCATATGATATGTGAATTCTCTCCATGTAACAAGAAAATTGAAGCTCACTGAAATTAATTATAGTTGTAATAAAAACAAAGATATGATTCTAGCTTATCATGCTAGAGTATTTTAGTAGACCCCAACCACTTCAATCAGCCAAATCCATACTATTGCTTTTTTAAAAGAGCAATATTCATTTATATGGTGGTATGTATATGTTTAAAAATCTTAATATGTACTTGTTTATTCGAATAAACCTTTTAAGCAATAACAAAAGGTGGAGGGCTCAAGAAAGTATTCTTCAGTGAATCCCAGAATCAGTGGAATCACCTAATTTTTCAGCATTAACCCTCAACAGATCAGAGAATCTTTCAGAATTTCTTATGTCATCAAAATATCATAGCAGTACGATCCAGAAATTTCAACCCTTTTCTAGAGGTTGCTTGCCAGGAATTCTACTAGTATTTGTCACCACAGGAAACACAACTACCATTCTTCCAAAGTTGTTTCTCCAGTTTTTTGTTACGGCTGTGGTTCCCTGGCATCCATTAGGTTTCAGACAGACTAGTCATATAGACAATAATTGCTTTGAATACTGCCTAGAACCTGTCCCAGTGACTTACTCAATTAGCACCAAAAAAAGCTTGTAAGACAATTATAAAAATAAAAATAGCAGAACTTCAAACATCCAAATTTATTTTACATACACACACTCTCACACACATGCAAAAAAATACCTGAAGAATGAATGGCTTTGCTCCTTTTCTGCATCACTTCCATCAATGCACCCACAATTCCTGAGGTGGGTGCAGGCGTTGGTGGTGTAGATTCTTGGCCATCAGACACCTTGGAAAAGAAAATTATGAAAACTCAGGGGCTGGAGATGTAGCTCAGTGGTCTAGTACTTGCCTAGCATGTGCATCATCTTGGGTTCAATTCCCAGTACCATACACACAAAGAAACTTAAAATAAATATAAATCTTGGGCAAAAAGTTTCTCTCTCCAGAATATCTTAATTTTTTAGAATAACTTCTTATTTAAAAAAAAAAAAAAAAAGGGGCCAGTGAGATGGCTCAGCGGTGTTAAGTGCCTGCCTGGCAAGCGTGAGGTCCTGAGTTCGACTCCAGATACCCACATAAAGGAAAAAAAGGGTCGGTGATATCGCTCAGTGGCACAAGCGCCTGCTGGCAAGCCTGAGGTCCTGAGTTTGACTTCCGGTACCCACATGAAGGAAAAAAAGGGTCGGTGATATCGCTCAGTGGCACAAGCGCCTGCTGGCAAGCGCGAGGTCCTGAGTTCGACTCCTGGTACCCACATAAAGGAAAAAAAGGGCCGGTGATATCACTCAGTGGCACAAGCACCTGCTGGCAAGTGCGAGGTCCTGAGTTCAACTCCCGGAACCCACATAAAGGAAAAAAAGGGCCGGTGGTATCGCTCAGCGGTACAAGAGCCCGCTGGCAAGCGTGAGGTCCTGAGTTCGACTCCTGGTACCAACATTAAAAAAAAAAAAAAAAAAAGCAGGGACATCTGCAAGCCCAGGAAATGATTAACTAAATTAAGAAGCAAACTACTGCCATTAAAGAATTGTCCAAGAAATATCTCCTTTCCTTCATAATGTCATTAATACACACATAATACATTTCTAAAAATAATGACTATACTAACATAATAATTAAACTCTTCCCTGAATAATACTTGCCCCTTGAACCTCGGTTACTTCTGTTCAATTGCACACACAAACCGTTAGATGGTAAAATTTAACCTCCCTTCTCATGTCATATAACTTCTTTTTCAAGAGACTGAGACGCTTTTAAAATACATTCATCTCACAAGTCAAATAACTATCCCTAGTAGGAATATAACTATCTCATTCAAAGTATATTCAGAAAAAAAATTACCACTTTCATTAAAATTTACTTTTCCAGAATAGTAATTAAAAGATTATCCTTATTCCCAATATTCATACTGAAAAAGGAAGAATACAGGAAAAACGTTCAGAAAAAAATACAATTTTAAATGTACTGCTTTAAGTGACTGCTTAAAACAGGGAGGCGTTTTATATTTTCACTGCGTTATATTTGACTCTGTATTTATATTACCCACATAAATGTATAATATTGGTATAATTAAAGATGAAAAAGTATAGCTGTATTAAATATTAATACAAGATTTTAAACGTATACTTTATGTATGTGAAATTCTAAATCATTTCCTGAAGAAAATCATCTTATTAAGACAACTATTCTCCTAAACTGCTTGTCTGTTTGGACTAAAGACCTTTTCCTTTAAAAAAAATACAGTGGTACCTCGGTTCATGAACTTAGTTCTTTCCACGATTCTGGTCACAAACCAAATTCTAGTTCGTGAACTGAGATAACACTGTTATTTGTAAGCTACAGATTCATTCATCAGTAATTAGGTTTTAGAGACTATTAGGTTTTATGTAACTATTATTTTAGAGACAATTAAGCCTTATGTAACTATTATTAGTAAAGAAGTACCAGAAGTAGAGAGGGTAACAGAAAGTTGCAGAGCTTTGTATTTTTGCATGAGGCTCTAACAGTAGCCAGGGACGCCTTTAAGTATCTGGTAATACAAAGCAGAGAGCACAAAGCAAGAACACAATACTATCATCGAACGTATTTTTTTAGTACAGTACTTACTTGGACAAGGCTACCTGAGGTACTTTAAACATGGAATACAAAATATATGTTAAGCGAATACTTATATGACTACTATTACCTCTTTAATTAAGTCTGTTATTTCATGTTAGTCATATTCATCATGGAATGAACCGATGATATACGTAGAAAATTTAAAGAAATACAGAGAAATTTCAGATCAAATGTATAATTTGCCAATAATTTACCAATTACGTACTCTACGATAATACACTGAATGTATCCAAAATGAAAGTGATTATTTAGGGTAATAATGGTTTAGTAGTCTACATTTAGGATAGAAAGTATTTTTCTCTCTAAAAGAAATTTAAAAGCCAATTCACAAATTATTTCTCTTGGGGAAAAGGAGAAAGGCTAGAATGGAAAGAAGTGAGAACAATAAACTATAGCCCAGGGGCATTTCAAGACTAGCCTATCCCATTTTAAAAAACAGCTGCAAAGTTAAAAGTGATTTTTACATTTTTAAATGGTTGAAAGAAATAAGAGAAGTATTTGTAAAGTGTAAATTATGAGTAACTCAAATTTCAGTGTCCAAAACAAACTTTATACAACATCATGCCCATTCATTCATTCATGTACTCTTGGTGGCCACTTTAGAGGTAGAATGGCAGACCTAATTAGCTGTGACAAGAGTCATATGACCTCTAAGCCTAAATATTTACTATCTGGTCCTTTATAGAAAAGTTTGTCAACTGATGGAAGATTAAATGACCTATAGTATTAAATGATCATCTTGTCTGATTCAGAAAATCCAAAACTGTCTGCCATCACTGTCAGAAACTTTATTAGAAGTATTAATTTTCTGCGCAGACTGATTCTTTACCACTCTAAATTTCAGTATATGAACACTTTAAAATATGATTTAATTTTTATAAAGTTACTGATTTGGATTTACCGAGGTGACCCCAACTGGTTTGAAGTAGGGCTGTTTTAAAGTATCCATAATATAATAAGAATATTTTTAAAATTATCTTTTACTTAAAAGTAGAGTTCAGGGACCGGTGAGGTGGCTCAGCGGCGTAAGCGCCTGCCTTGCAAGCGCGAGGGCCCGAGTTCGACTCCCAGATCCCACATACGAAAAAGGGGCCGGTGATATCGCTCAGTGGCACGGGTGCCTGTTGGTGCGCGAGGTCCTGAGGTCGACCCCCCGGTACCCACAAAAAAAAAAAAAAAAAAAAGTAGAGTTCAGAATAATGAATTGCAAACATACTACATAATTTTATTTATATGAAGTTCTAGAATAGGCAAAACTATGAATCAGATCAATGATTGTTTTGGGAGGAACTAACTAGGAAGACACATAAGATAACTTTCTGGGGTGATGGACTATTTTACACTTTGATATAAAAGTATGGATTACATAGCTATAGGCATTTATCATCTGAGCTAAAAATTCACTGATTGTATGCAAAGATATTTAAAAGTTCATAGGGTTAAAAAAATATAAATAACAGAAAAGATAAAAGAATAAACTTTTCAAAGATGCCTTATGAATTACTTTAAAATTTCATTCTGCTAGATGATCTAAAATGAAAAGGTCAGATTACTTACAGATTTCAGTTGAATACCCTGTCGTATCTGGTCTAAAAGTGCATCCCTTCCAGAGCAGGACACCGGTCGACTGTTCTGTTCCACTTTTTTTAGCTGAGCACCCTCTCTAATTTGATCTAAAAGAGCTGCTTTGTTTCCTGCAGGCGTTGCAACTTGATGGTCCCCATCAGAGGGGAGGCCAGGGGGAGGCGGTGGCCCAGGTGGAGGCGGAGGTGGAGGCGGCGGGGGTGGTACCACTGACCCTGTGGTCACCGACAGAGGTGGAGGTGGTGGTGGAGGCCCTGAAGGTGCTGAGGAGGGAAGGGCTGGAGGTGGAGGAGGATACATCCTGTTTGGCGGTGGTGGCGGGATACCCACTCCTGGCCTTGAAGGTGGCGGTGGAGGTGCAGCTGTGGGAGCTCTGGAAGGTGGTGGGGGAGGGGCACCTCTTCCCCTGGCAGGGGGAGGAGGAGGGCCTGAGCTGTGTGGAGGGGGAGGAGGTGGAGGTGGCCCTCCTCGTGATGGTGGTGGAGGTGGTGGTGCTGAAAGAAAAACAGGAAAAAAAAAAAAAATGCAAGCATCCTTTTTTGCCCCCTATAAACATCCTATTAATAAAGTAATTTAATATGCTCCCCCCAAAAAACTCAAAACAATAGCAAAAAAAACCAAAATAAGACCAAGCAAAAAGGCCATATCGTTGCATTTTATTTACAAACATTAGCCGAGCACTCATGTCTTGTGATTTTATTTGGAAATAAATACTAGTGTAAAGATCACCTTCCTGTTGTTTCCTGAAAAATATTAGCTAAAACAATAGAATATGTTTGGGGTTCAGTTCTGAAGGTAAGAGCAATCAACACTTTTCAACTTTATACAATAACAGCAACATAACACAATTAAACATTTTACTTCATAAACATTACTTTACATTTTAATAAAAATTAATGAATATCTTCCCTTTTTAAAGAATCAAACACATTTAGGTTTTTTAAAAAATATAAAATCAATTATGATTCAAATTTTACAGTGTGGGCATAATCTATTCACATTAAACTCATCCTAAGCCGGGCATGGTGGTGCGCATGCCTGTAATCCCAGCACTCGGGAGGCTGGCACAGGAGGAAATGCGAGTTCAAGACCAGCCTGAACTACATAGTGAGACTTTATCTCAAAAAGCCAAAATCAATCAATCAATCTCACCCTAAATCTAAATGTAATGCTTTTTTAAAAAATGTAGTCCTGTGTTATTTAGTTTACATGTTCTTTTATAATATGATAGTCTACATTTCTAAAAATGGTCAGCGATTGTGAAAGTGGTATTAAGGGAGGTTGGCTGCTCAGTGGAAATGTTTAATTACTTATTTAGGAGATATAAACTGATTACTGACAAATTAACAGAGAATTTGTATAAAATGCTAAATTAAACTACTTACTGTTATTCTGATAGTAATGATATTTACATTCTTATTCTACTCATGCGAAAACAGGAAAACAAATCCAAAAGTACACCAACATCAGACTATATAAGAGAATATGAATAAAACCTTAAAAGTTAAATTTTATTTTTATTACGTTTCTGGAGAAATGATTTTTGCCAACAATGCACAGATTTGTATAATAATTTATCATTTCCCCTTTTAAAGAGTGATCAGAAGAATTAAAATTTTAGGAGTAGAGATATATTAGCATCCCTTACAGATATTTCTAGTTACTGATACAGAATATAAGGAGGTACTGAGGAATAATTTTACCTAACATATTCAGTTAAAATGCCTACCTTAATAACAAACATCAACAGGCTTAGATGCTCAGTAATGCAATGATACCAAAGAGGAAAAACTTCAAAGGGAATAAAATAGTATCTTCTGATTTCATTTGGGACAATCATGGGGTTCATGCTATTGAAAAATTACAGTCAAACATTAAAAAAAAAAAAAAAGGGGGGAGATGGTGAGACAGCTCAGCGGCATAAGTGCCTGCCTGGCAAGCGTGAGGGTCCTGAGTTCGACTCCTGGAACCCACGTATGAAAAAAAGGGCCAGTGATATTGCCCAGCGTCACGGGCGCCTGCTGGCATGCGAGGTCCTGAGGTCAACCCCCGGTACCCACACACACACAAAAAAAACAAAACAAACAAACAAAAAAACACTGAATGAAACAGGTAGAAGGGACAAAACTCACATGGGCCTTGTTTCGGGGATACATACTTCTCAAACTGCAAATCACATATAGTTGCAAGCAGAACAGTTATCTTACAGATCATCTTACAGGTGCTCACAGTGGGAGAATCCTGGGTCTCACTCAAGTTATACTAAAGGTCAGGGTGTTACAGCTAAGGCTCACCTAATTTTCTAACTGGACTTAAAGAAAGGATTTAAGGGCCGGTGAGATGGCTCAGCGGCGTAAGCGCCTGCCTTGCAAGCGCGAAGGCCCGAGTTCGACTCCCGGATCCCACATAGAAAAAGGGGCCGGTGATATCGCTCAGCGGCACGGGTGCCTGTTGGCGCGCAAGGTCTTGAGGTCGACCCCCCGGTACCCACAAAAAAAAAAAAAAAAAAGGAAAGGATTTAAAACTTGCTAAAAACAGTTGTTTTCTAACGTATCTTCAACTAAAGGGGAAAAATGGGAGAATGGCATATAATTATTATGTACATCCTGCATAAGAGTGTATCAGACCCTTCAAGGAGATACAAATTTAATTTTAATCAGTTTTAGGTTTATATTTCAAATTGCAATAATATTTACATAAATTGGCATAGTTTATAATTTGTTCATCTCTTATTCACAAGGAAAGGAACCCAGGTTACTTTACTATTTTATTATCTTACTATAAATTCTAATTAGATTATGCCATACTGTAAAATTTGAATTTGTATTTATTTTATATTTTAAAAACCTAAATGTATTTGATTCTTTATTTTACTATTATATTACCCAGATTATAAAGTATTAAATAATCAAGTATTTTTCATGATTTCGTCAAGAAGTTTGGATTAAGCTCTTTTGAACCTGCGACAGAAGTACAGTGATTGGTATAATTTGGAGTCCAGGTAACACCCATTAAAAAAGACACTAAGTCATGGCTTAGAGAAAGGAGAACCTTATTGTATAATGAATAAACTATCAGCCAAATCCAACTGGGTGTAGTAAAATTTTTATTATCTTCAAAAGTGATGGCAAACTTTTCTGCATTTTCTTAAAGCACCTATTAGCAACTTTCTGTTTTAGTAGTCTGTATTATATCTACATAAAAAGGAAAGTATGTAAAAATAAAAAATATATCTAATGGTAAAAATGTGAAAGAATCAAGGCAGAAAAGGACAAATAATGCACTGTTAATGAGATTTACATGCATACCTGAACCAGACACCACATACCACTAGGAGAAACTCTGAGAGGAATTTTCAAGACTTTCAGGTCACCACAAACACCAGACAGTGACAACAGGGTTGGGATTTAAAGAGAAAGCAAGCAAACACACAAAGAGGAAAGCATGAGACAAAAAATACAACAAACGAAAACTGCTCTATCAAATTTAAACTTAAGACTTCAGCTAACAGAAAAAACAAAAACAAAAACAAAAAAAAAGATGTCTTAATGGCACCCTACAAAGAAACATTGATAAACTTAAAAATAATTATTTCAGATCAATATTAAGAAACTGGTAGACAATTCTCTGGATATTTATAGGAACTGGAAGAAGAAATTACAAAATAATTTATGTTTAAAAGAAAACCAGAGGCTTGGGACGTAGCTCAGTGGCAGAGCACCTGCCCAGCGAGAATCACAGGGTCTAAGCACGGAACAAGCACAGCCACCACCGCTGCCGCACTCGCAGCAGCACGGAATTCAGGAAACATTTAAGAATTGATCTCGTGGACTCTCATCAAGATAAAACAAACAGGAAATTTTACTACAAATTTTAATTTCCAGGAAACCTACCAGTTTCCTAAGTATTTTAAAGCTGTGTGTTTGTGTTTAGTTCCCCTCCCTAAGTTATATAAAAATATAAAAGTATTTCATTCAGGCTAGCAATTAATTAGCAGTAATACAAACAACAGGGGCCTGGGGGCAAGAGGTTCTTCTTTTAATACACAGAATTTCAATGAAATTATCTAAAGTACAGAAAAAATATGAGCTCTGACTCACACAGAAATAAACTTTTTTTAAAGCTTGTATATATCCAAAACACTAGTTTTGAGCATATGGCAGAAAACTACACTGGAAGTATATCTGAAAGTAGGACAAACTCACTCCTCAGAAAATCAACACAGCACAACACGTATAACAGAGAGCCTTGGGTCAAATCGTATCCCACATACACACCACTCCACTGTGGTGGACCTACAGAAGAGGTTAACATCAGTTAATGGACTTCAAACAATTACAACACACAAAGAGATATGGTGGAAACTACAGGTCTATTTGTTTTTATAAATCTCATTACATGACTTTACAAAGTAACTGTCAAGAGGTGAGATTTGATTCAGTAGGTTTTACAAAGCGTATTTTCAAGACAACTTCATTAACATCTCACTTTCACGTTTGTTTTAAATATTAACTTACACTATACGCTCTATGGATACAAGATTTTAATAAATTGTTAATTTGCCTTGTTACTCTTTCTTCAAAAAAAAGTGTTCTGCATTAAAATCACTCTTTGGTATCTAAAAGTTCCACGCTGAAAGTTAGGTTCCTGAATATAATACACAATTTTTACACCTTATACTTTGTTCCCAAAGCATGTTTTTTAATGACTGTGACTTTTTTTTTTTTTTTTTTTTGGTAATTCAATTAAGAAAAGACCTTGCCTGTTTTTAAAGAATGTACAATAAAAAGCAGTGATAATAATAAAGCTGTTGGGCCAGTGAGATGGCTCAGTGGCATAAGCGCCTGCCTGGCAAGTGCGAGGTCCTGAGTTCGACTCCCGGAACCCACATACGAAAAAAGGGTCAGTGATATCGCTCAGCGGCACAGGCGCCTGCTGGTGCACAAGGTCCTGAGTTTGACCCCCGGTACCCACAAAAAAAAAAGTTTTTTTTAAATAAAACTTCAATCCAGGTAATATAATGAACTTTCCATTATATGTTTTCAGGTGAAAGGGCACCAGCAGGGTTGATTCAATACAGTCAAGAGTAATTTATAACATTAATTCAAAGAGCTGAGACACCATATGCATCACTGGTAGTATACGGTGGAGGTGGACGGCAAGAGCGGAGGAAAGGCTTTGGGGAACACACTAGGGTTCTCAATCCCTCCCATCACCTGTACACTGTGACTAACCTAGAGCACTGAGAAACAACCATGATGCTGTGCCCACATGGTTTATTTAAATTCAAAGGATCTGAAAATATAATTTGTCTGCAAGTAAGTTAACATCATGCTAGTTTCAGCGGAACTAGCACTGTGTTTCACAACAGCAATGTTATTTTAGTATAAACTGAAAGGTTGGTTGTATTTATTGTATTTATTGCTATAAAAATGTTATATTAAATTTGTATATAAAAATTTATACATAGGTGTTCCCAATGTAGACTTTAAGATTTATAAGGGAAAAAACCGTATCTTTACATCTAAATATCCTGAAAGCAGTACCAGAATAGTAATGTTTATTGACTACATGAAAGAATGAATCAATATATCAAAGACTGAATAAACACCAAGAGTGACAAAGACAAAGCTAAGTGAAAAGCTAACTTAAAAAATGAATGTTCCACTGAAAAATGTATTGTATTTTGCTATGATAACTGTTAAGATACAACTAAAACACAAGGTGTTTTAAATATCAGATCGTAAGAAGTTGCAAAGTGTGCTCTTAGGTGCCAAAAGAAAATTTTATACTTTTTGATGAAAACTCTAAAATAGAATAGCTAGATTTTGTGTGGATTTTCATGAATTTAATATAAAATTTTTATAATAATAAAAGCAATAAATGCAATCTTTCAATTTATACTAAAGTAACATAAATAGTATGATAGGCCAAATTTAAATATTCTGCTCAAGGAAGGCTCACAGAATGTATAGAGCTGTCTGTCATAAAATTGATTTCAGGAAATTCAGAAGGAAAAAAAAAAAAAGAGAGACCCACGTACTTAAATAGAGTAAGTTACCTTGCCTTCGTAGTTCATTTTTAACAGCTTCCACACCTCCTGTTTTTTCAATGAAGTCATATATAACTTTTGATGTTTCTCTGTCTTTAAGTTGTGCCTCTGAGATGCCACACATATCAAAAAGATTCTTCAATTCTGGATCCAAATTATTCAGCTACAACAGAAAAAATAACTGCTAACTACCTATTACAATTCTTTAAAAAATAAGCGTGATAAAATGTAATACTTATCTGAGTCCTTATGAAATTATTTTAACTTTATAAACTTTTAAATGGTTACATTATTTAAATAACTAAATTTTCTTAACCACTTAACAGCTTACCCTGAGCATCACTAGGACAGAGCCTTTGCTTATGTACTGACTATTCCAAGTGTTGCTTGTGCAGGTGTCATTTCGACCAGTTGATTCTTGTATTGAATAAATTCGATAAAATTGTCATTTTTATATTTCCTGTTATATTACATTACAAAAATTAACAAAAAATATGTGATTTTTGGTCATCCTTATTTAAATAACTGGACTGGCAAGCGGTTAATAAAAAAGCCTTAACAGTGGAGAACAAAATGGATTTTTTATTTTATCCTATCTTTTTACTCTGTATTCAAAAAGAATGTGTCCCATTTAGATTTCTCCTAACCCATTCATGGTACAGACACCTCCAGTGTTTCTCTAGTCTATCTTGTCCTAGATTTAGGTATAATTATGAGTAAACACAAAAAAAGTAAATCAATTTGAAAATTTATGGGCAAGGACCTCTTTGTGCCCAAGTACCTTGCTACAGTGCCAACATGAAGAGTTACTCAATATGTTTGTAGCATTATCATCATAGTTATGTAACCAAAAGGACTGTTGATGCCAATCATAAACAATAATTTTTCTTTCTTTTTTTTTTTTTAATGTGGGTACCAGAAGTCGACCTCAGGACCTCGCGCTTGCCAGCAAGCGCTTGTGCCGCTGAGCGATATCACGGCCCTTTTTTCCTTTATGTGGGTTCCGGGAGTCAAACTCAGGACCTAACGCTTGCCGGGCAGGCGCTTATGCCGCTGAGCTATCTCACCGGCCCACAATAATTTTTCTTTAAAATACTTCACAAAAATTTGGCAGATATATTCACCCGAAATTATCAGTTACCAGAAATAGCTTCTCTTGGCTTTCCAAGCATAAGATTTTATTTATTGAGTACATAAAGTCAAGGAGCACAAAAATCTTTGTCCTAAAACTCAGCAATGACGGAACAATCCTGTGGTTTCAAACCTTAGTGCTATACCCCATAAATACAAGCACATTCAAACAAGCTGTAGAATTCAGAAAGAAAGACTGAAAGGAAAGAAAGAAGAAAAAGGATGGACAGACAGGAGAGAGAGAATAATAACAATTAAAATCTAAAGACAGCTCATAATACCCCATATATTTTGAGTACTAATAAATATGGCTTCAAAAGATACTTACATCAAAGCCTGTATTTGGATCCCACCCAACATGTCCAATGTGTCTAAAGTAGAAAATTAAAAAAATAGAAAAATAAAATGCAGAAAGTGTATTTAAAGCATACTATGTATGAAATCTAATCTATCCTTGAATTTTTGAACTGAACTAATATGTAGTTCTCATAGGCATAACCACATTTTGGGAAAAACTATGCACGAGGAGTCAAGAGACCCAAATTCCAGCCCTGGCCCTGCTACTATTTGAAAAAAATTTTAGCAGTCTCTCTGAGCATCAATTTCTTTAACTATCTAGTTAGTATAAGAGTAAAAGCACTATACATATGAGAGAATAGGTATTTTATAATAAGCTAATAAAATCTGTATAAGAAAATGCTTGAAATATATATATAAATACCAAAGGCTTTTTTTTTTTGGCCTCTTGACAATATCTATAGGCATTTTAAGTACAATTTATAGATCGGCATGAGAAATCATTTTTATGTCTAACAGTTGAATAAACAACTTGAATTTTTCTTTTCTAATGAGTAAAAAAATTAATACTATCTATGGAGCAATTGTCAAAATAAGACCGCCAACAAAATCTATAGCTTTGAAAAAGCATAATGTAAGCATCCTCCCCAAAAGAAAACAAAGGTTCCTAAAGTAAAAAATCAGCAGCAATGAATAAATCAAAGTAAAGATAAGAACAAAAGAACTGTCTTACTGGAAATTGCTTGGTGTTCCAATATCTGCCTTAGTTAATCTCTTCTTTTTAGCTTTTCCTTTCTTCTTTTCTTTGGTATGGGAGATATTGTTGACTTGTGGACCATAAAACCTATTTGTTGTGATTTCTGGATTTTTTATGTCTACTGTAGCCATGGGCAGATTAGGACCTACAAATAAAGCCAAAATAATATGAAAAAAATATAATTTAAGAAAATAATTATATACAATTCTTATTTTGAAATCTTTTTCTAAAGTAGAATCACTTAATTACCATAAATTAAAATTTAAGCCTGCATATTGATATTTTATAAATAATAAAGTACTGGCTACATTTCTAAAGCCCATAATACTTAAAAACGTTGCCAAAGATGCATTATTTTAAATCACACTTGTATTTTTATAAAATTAAATCTCAGGAAGAATATGAACTTTGACAGGAATTAATTGATCTGATCCTTTCTTAACTTTTGACTATAATTCCTTCATACCCAACACACTGCTCCTTGGTAAAATGGTATTTATATAACACGTAACAGTAAGAATGAAGTAGCAGAAGTATTTATTTTGTTTTAAATTTAACAAAGAAATCTAGTCATATCTCTTTAGTTTCAACTTACAGTCTATGAGGGAAAAAAGTACTTCTAAAATTATTATTACCGTTTTTCCAAAACTGTCATATTTAAGTCCACTAATATCTTCCCCACCAGCAAATATGTGGATGCATACATGTGCACACATACACACACCCTTGAACTGTAAGAAGCATACAGGACAAAACTTAAACTGGAAATATTCTTAAAGTACACATCTTTTGTAAGGTTCAGTGGTAAAAATATCTCAGGTACTTTTGGATATCATTGGTAGCATCTTCAAGGAGTGACTAAATAATGTAGCACAAAACTTGTCTTTTAATTCAGAAAAACAATTGATCTTAAAGGCATGAATATCTGAACACAATGTTTTCAACTGAAAAATTTCCTAAAAAATTTAATGAAAGGACAACTGCTCCTTAAAGATTCCATTTTAACAAACCTTCTCTGTCCAAATTTCTCTGAGATGATCACATTAATGACAAGTTTCAAAATGTATAAAATATTATCACCATTTGTAGAAAAGAGTTAACACAGCAAGCTTGAGACTACTATTCAGAAACACTGTTTGCAAGGGTGGTCCTTAACTGGCATGTGGGCGCTTGGATTTGGAGAGGGTTCCCACCATTCCCTGATAAGGTGGTCACTGTGCCTAAACTCTGTGCTAACAAAGTGCCTTATGCTGAACACTTGCTTTCCTTCTGGGAGTGTGAATCATGGCATGTGCTAGGCAAAAGGTACCTATATGACTATCCCCCATTAAAACTCCTGGATATCGAGTCTCTAATGAGCGTTTCCTTTAGGTAACATTTCACGTACTGTCACAATGCATTACTGGAGGAATGAAACGCTGCCTATGACTCCAATGGATAAAGTCTTAGAAGCTTCTGCATGTTCCTAAAGACTTCTTCCCATGTACTGTTCCCTTTGCTGATTTTGTTTTAGATTTTTTACGGTAATAAATATATGTAGTAAGCACACCTATATACTGAATCCTGTGAATTCCAGTGAATCACCAACAACGGGGCTGACCCCCAGCACAATCCTAAAATGACTTACATAAAAGCAATCTACTTATGATGATCTAACTAGTAAGGAAGTTGGGTAAACAAGTTTAATAGCTTAAATTATCCAAGCTAGTACATTCTCTTCTAAGAACTGAATTAGCATTCTTGTAAGCCTGATGGATGTACATGGCTTGCTAGCAAAAGTAACTCAGCTGTCTCTGAAGAAGGTTCAAAAGTGAAGAGGACAGAAACAAAATATAAAGTGTATATGGAATAAATAACAATGTTTAACTCATACCATGGTCACACTGTTTCCCCTTCTCCCTCTACTCAAAAACCAGGCATGAATATATTGTTATGAATCTGCAAAGCAACTACAAAATATGGAATGATCTCTCCGAAGGCCTTATAGGTAAATTAGTAAAAGTTAAAGTGTTATTTAAATAATTATACATAGAAAAATCAGTTATAGAGGTGGTAAAAGACTAATATAGATGGGAAATTAAGAGTTTCTTTTCTAAATCCTTCATTTTACATATGAAAACAAAGGACAGAAGAGTCAGGTGACCTGTATGAAGTTACATAATGAGTGACAGAGGCAAAGGTTAACTCTGGTATCTTGGTTCCTAGCCCACTACTTTTTTCATTACTAATTATTTTGCTTTTTGTACAAAAGTCAAATTATAAAGTGAATGATAATGCTAGCGTTACAAATATCACCATACATTATTGCTTTACCAATTTATTAGTTCTCTCAATTTATAGTCCAACAATTCATTATTCAATGGATAGTAAAAACTCAGAATTTAGAAAAGAAACTTCTTTAGAAAGAAAAGATTCAAAAGATTAGGTACTTGGTTGTTTCTGTTATTAAGTTACTTTAGAATTTGAAGATGTTAGAAAATAAGTTTAAAATGGTTCTAAAGCCTAATTTTCTGTTTCAAAAGTGGCACGCTAAAAATACGTTAACTTGTATAAAGCATGGAATCATTTTTAAACATAATTTAAAGAATATTTAGTAACATATTCAAGTCATTGCTAGTAAAGTTTCACTTAGCTACTCCATTTATGAAATCACATTCACTCTAAGAACAACTACTAGGTAATATATAATGGAGGGGGCTATTTTCCCTCTCCATCAAAAGTTACTCAAATGAAAAATTACCTCCTTATGTTTAAGGACAATTGTCATAGGTAAAGGTTTTCTTCTGAACAGCAGACATTTCTAGTTAATTTTAAATCCAAGAGAACAAACTCAAGTTTCTCTGAAATTCCATAAAAGCAGAGAACTCTCACCAAGCTAAGATAATTGAGAAAAAGTGACCCAGAGGCCTCTGATGTCAGTCAGGAAGTGAGAACAAATCATTGGAAAGTATATAAGCTAAAATGTGAGACTGACCAAAAAAGAAGTTCAGAGTTAGTGAGGGATATATCAGGTTGCATTTTAGGAATTTATGTGACTTCAAATACAGTATCTTTTTTTGGGGGGGTACCGGGGGTCGACCTCAGGACCTAGCGCGCCAGTAGGCGCCCGGGCTGCTGAGCGATATCGCCGGCCCTTTTTCCATATGTGGGTTCCGGGAGTCGAACTCGGGCCCTCGCGCTTGCGAGGCAGGCGCTTACGCCGCTGAGCCATCTCACCGGCCCCATAGTATCTTTTTAATACTTACAACTTGAAAAGATGCGATAAACTGATAATCTAAAGGAGGATCTGAGACAAAGCTCCTGCATGACAGTTATGGTTAAAGTGCCCACTGCCACCTAGTGGTGGTGCACCACGTGCAGCGGATCAATGACCGCCCTAAAATACTGCAGTTTCCACACACCCTAATGGCCTAGAGAAAGCAAGATAAGTTGCTCAACTGCAAGACAAAATATTAAAACATTTACTAATAATTTGGTTATTATGTACACAACATATTTATATATATATAAGAAAAAGGACAAAACTATTGGCCATATCTGCTATATAATTTTGTCTTTTAGCAAGACTTTAAAAAATATTATTAAATGAAAAGAATCTGAGACTGCTACATGAAAGAGTTAAAACTAAAGACTTAAATCCAAGAGGACTCTGAGATAAAGAGACTACACTTCATAAGTGACTCTCTAAGGAGGGATAATAAAATTGTGAGATGCCATTGTTACATAAAGAACTTTTAAATTCTATTGTACAGAAAAAACTTGAATGTTTTATATGACTTGTACAATATCTACACACTTTAAACTTGTGTTACTTTCTCCAGAGTTTTTAGATGGCCACCACTAGGAAGCCTTCCCTTTTGTTACTCAATATATGGTCAACGAATGCAAAATAATTTAATAAATTCGAAAAGAGGTCAACATGCTGTGTGTACCATCAAGAAAAAAATGTTTTAACACTGCACTAAAAGTTCACAAATGAATGACATGACTTCACTGCTTCTGTCTTTGCTTCTACCACGCACCAGCTGCCGATCTGGAGACATGTTATTTATTCTCTCTAGGTCTCAGTTTTTCTTTCAAAACCATCTTAGCATAGTGGTTAAAGGGCCAGGCTCCAGAGTCAGGTCACTCAAGGCAGAATCCTGCTCCAAAAGTACAGTTATATGACTGTTATAGCTTGCGTCTAGGTCCTCCCAAAGCCTCAAAAGATCAAAGGTGGGGCTTTTTCAGAGGTGGCTGGATCTAAAGTGTGTGATGTTGGGATTAAGGATGTGTGATTATTAAATTAGTCCACTGATTCGTTTTGAATAGCTCTGACTGTGGATTATGGGAAGTGAATGCTACCCGCCCTAAGGGTGTGTGGCCTGGATAAAATACAAGAGACAGAAAGAGGGCTTGCTGTTTGTCCCTTGTCACTTGCTACTTTGCTGCTGGCTACCTTCTGCCTGCTATGGTTTGCCATGTATTGTTTCTCCTCTGTGATGCCCCTCTGCTATGCCAACCTGTCTTGGAGGCAGCCAACTATGAACTAAAACCTCTACAAACTGTGAGCTACAATAAATCTTTCTTCCTTTAACTTTGGGTGTCAGGTATTTTGTCTCAGCAACGAGAAAAAGTAACTAAGACAGTGACCTTGAGCAAATTACTTATCTGTGTCTGTTTCATCATCTATAAAATGGAGATAATAGGAGCTATTTCAGAAGTTGTTGAACAGTGCCTGGCAGGTAATAAATAACTATTAAACAGAAGTTACTATTAGTATTGTTGCCATTATCTTCATTATGATAACTAATATTTATTGAGCACTATGCTAAGCAATTTGATTTTATCATTTAAGCCTGACAGTAGCCCTATATTATTATGTCCATATAAAACACAAAGTTAAAGTATATAATACTTGGCACATGGTAAACACTACTGAAGGTAGTTAGCCCTTAAAAATTTTAATAAGGAAAGCCAGAGGGAGAAGAAGGAAGGGGGCTAAAAACAAAGTAAAGAAATATCATGTACATGTACCAACTCCCCATGGTGAATGTAATCATTATGTACAAACATGAACCAATAAAAAATAAATACATAAAAAAACTAATAAGTAAATAAAAAAATTTAATACAGCAATATTTGGTGCATGCTTTTATACCAGGAAAAGAAATTAAAGGACAAAACCAGAAAGCAATAATGTGTTTCAAACAAAAAACCTTAACAATCACTAATAGTGAACATACAGCAATAACTCTGTATTATGTAGATTTTTCCTGGAATAATCATTCTAAATTCTGATGGGAAGATTTGAGATGCTTTAAAAAAAAAAAAAAGCTATGTTCTTTATTATAATGAAGGTTACTGGAGCAATGGTCCTGCCCTTCATAAGGTCAGGGACACCCATTTAAATGTGATGAAAGCTACAGATCTTCTCTCCAGAAAAAAATGTAGACAAGTATAAAATTTAGTGCATGATTTGTAGGAGGGTTTATAGAATTTAGGATGAGAATATCTGCCTTAGAGATCTGGGAATTTATCTTTTATATCTCTGATATTCAACACTAAAAATAAATAAATGAATTCATCACACTTTTAAGTGTTCGTTAGCAAGTTAATGAAGGCTGTATGCAGCTAAAATTAGTTCAAACACACATAAGCAGTATTCATTTTTCAATAGGCTTCATGTAACTAACAAGCATGAAGTATTTTGAAATAAGATAAATGTTAAAGTAGGAAATTAATAAATATGCTAGATAAATTTAATGTCTTTAGGGAAGATTTTAAGACAACAATGTACAGTTTCTAAACCTGGGCAACTTCTTTTAGCACAGAATTAAATACTTCACCCTATGTATTCTTCCTTCATGTTAGAACCACAACAACATAAACAACAACAGTTAAAAAATAGTGTTTCCAAAGTCTTATCTGTCATTCATGAATTAAAGTAAACACATTAAATTTCAGTAGTTGATCAAAGACACAAAATATTAATATATGGAACATGTTTCTACAAAAATTAAACTGTAACCTAAAATCTTTTTAGTCAATAATTATGAAAGGGCTTACCATTTGGGGGGTCTCGTCGTTTCTCTGTTAGAAAATAAATGATAATATCATTAGACATATATAATGCCAACACCAATAAAAAAATTAATTCACTAAACCCTGCCATACTCTTAAAACAATCTGCAGGTTAAGGAAGGTTTTTTTGAAGAACTGATACCTAAAGTGAGGAAGGGAACAATACAAAGGCCTAAGAAAGTCAGCATAAGAGAACCTGTAAACATTAAATGTCATAAATATGATCTAAAAATAAGAACAACAGTAATAAAAACGGGGACAGTGGATTTAGAGACAGAGGTGGGTGGGGAGAGGAAAGGGAATAAAAAGAATCAATATGTGTTTTGTACATGTACCTATTCCCTAACATGAATGTAAACTTCATGTACAGTAAGCATGTACTAAAAAAGAAAAAATCAAATCATTTTTTGCTTATGACATTGTTTTTACATGAACAACATTGCTAATACTAGAAATATCATAATAAAAATATAGAAAAAAAGACCGGACTGGAGTGCAAGGAGACAAGACAGGAAGGTCAGGACTGGATCATCAGGGCTGCACAGTCCACAGCTAAGGACCATAGATTTTATTCTGAATATGACAGAAAGCTCTTCTAGGGTTGTCAATAGGGCAAGTGACATGATCTCACCTATGTTTAAATGGCTACTGTGTGGAAAAGAGACAGCAGGGGGATAGTGTGGCAGCAGACAGCCTAGTCAGGAAGATTGGGTGTAGGATAGATGACCCAGTGGTAGCCTGGATTCAGATGACAGCGGCAAAGATGGCAAGAAATGGTCACATTCAGGCCTGTTTTTGAAGGAAAAGCCAACAGACAGGATTATGAGGGAACACAGTGAGCTTCACTGATGATGTGGGCAAATGCCTTTCACTGAGACAGGGAAGAACAGCAGTGGAGTAGGAACAGGTCTGAGAAGGACTGGGGGTTGGGGCTGGGACGGGGACAGGGATCCAGTGTGCTGATGCTCAGATGCGTTAGGTCTGAAGGTATTTTGACACCCAATTTGGTATACAGTCTGAAAGTTAGGAGACAGGTCAATAATGAGATAAAACTGTACGAGTCATTAAAGCCATGCAATTAGAAGAAAACACAAACAAAATGAGAATGACCAGGGAACTCTGAGCACTGAAACAGGCCAGAAAATGCAAAGCTACAGACAAGCCACGATTTTTTTCTTTTTTTTTTTTGGTGTGGTATGACCTTCGCAGTCAGCTACATTCCCACCCTTTTTTCTTTTGAAACAGGGTTTTGTTAAATTGCTAATTGCCTAGGCTGGGCTCAAACTTGCAGTCTTCCTGTGTCAGCCTCCCAGACCGCTGGGACCACAGGCATGCATCACCGTGTCCCACTGAAAACCAGGAATTTATCAATTCTTTACATGCATAGTTGTATATCAAGTTTGTAAAGAACAAGACACTATTTGGCTTTAGAAATTTCAAAAGAGGTTGAAGAATTTTTTTTTAAATGTTATTTCTACAGGTCCTTTAATACAACATCTTCTGAAATTCTAAGAAGTACCTATAACTACTTGATGAAATAATTAGTTTATAAACAATCAAAAATCAAAACCAATAGGATTTAATTGGTGGGCAAGTTAAAAATCCTAGCAATGTGAAATGCGGATGTATTGTTCCATTTGGTGACTTGACAGAGTAACTTCTAGAAATATTTAAAGTGAGCAAGCCCTCTCCATGTCAGTGACTGTCAATTCCCAGTTTTTAAGGTAATGTTTTCTCTGAATATAGAAAGGAAATTTTCTTTTTCTTTTTTTTTTTGTGGGTACCGGGGGGTCAACCTCAGGACCTCGCGCACCAGCAGGCGCCCGTGCTGCTGAGCGATATCACCGGCCCCTTTTTCGTATGTGGGTTCCGGGAGTCGAACTCGGGCCCTCGCGCTTGCCAGACAGGTGCTTACACCGCTAAGCCATCTCACCGGCCCCAGGAAATTTTCTTAAGCTAGTGGATGACACACATAAAGTATGGAAATATACTGAAATAAATATAAAAGTTCAGAATGTAAGTTCTAAGAAGAAATTACTTAGATACACTGACTTGAGAATCATTCATGTGAAAAAAAGGGGAGCATTGATTGAATAAAACAAAATGGGAACTAAAAGTACAGTGTTCAAATTCAGAAATGTTTTAGTATCACAGTACTAGTCAGACATATTTAAAGTTCAAATCTAAACACCATATTCTGAAAAACACATAATACTTAGAGTGGATTGAGAGTACAGTACTCAGGGTGATATGTCTAAAAGCTGTATCACAGGAATAGTTTAAGACACTGGATCTAGTTAGGTGAAAGAAGAAAAAGCACAAAGAGAACACGTTAGCTCTGAAAGTTACACAGCTATGAGAAAATAAAAAATAAAATAATCTTTTGCCCCACAAGATGGACCCACGTACCTAAATTATAGAAAAATGAAAATGGAGTTTGATTCAGCATGCAGGGCTACACATGATGATTAAGCCACCTCTCTAATGTTAGGATCCGTCTACTATTGAAACACTGTCTAAAGTTTAGGAACTTTATACAAGAGAATTACTACGCCAGGTAAAAGACCTTTAACTTACCCACCAATTTCAAAGCCAATTATTTTTATTTTAGAAAGTATTTTTATTCTTTTTCACATGTAAACAAAGTATATTAAAAATGTCACATTTTGACTGAGAGGAGCCACAGACAGCCCTCGGCCTAGCACCACAGCATGACACTGAAATAGGTACTGAATCATAATTATCCCAAGGTTGAGGTTTCAACAGTGAGCATTAAATCCTTTCCTAGCACGGAATCAAAAACCTCTGACCCCCAAAGGAGCAGATCCCTACTAATTCTCCTATTCATTTATTGTAAGTAGAATATAATAAGATGGCAATAGTGAAGCAACAAATTGGTTTACTCTATTTTCATCTTTATCTCACCTTCCTCTTGGGATTCACTAGAAATCAATAAAGATGTGTAAAATGAAATACATGCTTTTACATCTCTGTTTTGCAGATTCAGAGACTTCCTTATCTTGGCCCATTCCCTCTTATTAACAAAGACTGAATACAATGATCCTCAAACTAGGATACTATGTACTCCAGGAAGTACAGAAAGACTTCGGAGCGTACAAGGGCATGCCTAGTTTTGCGAGATCTATTTGCCAGTCTCAACTCTCGAATATTACCCATCATAAAACTGATCTGCTTAAGATATAACTTTGGAGAGGTTCACCTTTCCTAATCACCCTTTTCCACTTTACCAGAGCAAAGCTTGGTACTTCTGTCAAACAACAGTCCTATACCAATTAATGTAAAGCTCTACGCTGTCCTTCATCATTCTCTAATTGTTTTATGTACGTTAGGGTTGTTTCATGCACTAAGTTCCACATGGTTTTACAGTAAGAGAAGCAAGGCCATGTTTACAGAGCTTGTTTGCAGTTCTACTTATTTGTTTCTAAGCTTGCCTCCAGTATTCATTTACAAAGAATGAAACACTAATAAATTTGAGTCACAGTGGCATTAATACTGCAAAATTAGATTCAGTAAACACTGAATTACTGGAATGAGTCAATAAATATAACAAAAATGAGTTCTCAGTGAAAACATTGTGAGGCAGGGGTCACCAAACTCATTTTGGAAGGGATCAGATAGTAAATACTTTAGGCTTTCAAGATCATACAGTCTCAGTGTTGTAGCAGAAAAGCAGCCACAGACAATAATGTAAATTAATGAGTATGGCTGGGTTTCAAAAAATTTCAAGTTCAAAAATAGCCAGTAGATCACATTTGTCCCATAAGACTTAGTTTGCTGGCCCATTTCAAGTAACTATAAAAAGGAAAAGGAAAAAATGGAGGTGTTACCAGATTTCCTTTGTCGCCGGCTCAACAGGTCTGTAACTGCTTTTCGGAACTTTTTTGCTTCTTCTTCATTGGCAAAATTAAGAGCAACTTGACAAGTCTGAAACATTTTCATTAAAGAGAGCAAAGAACAAATGCAAGAATTTAGCTTTACCTAACAAAAATGATGAACAAAAGTAACCTAAGAGAGCAGACAAATGACAAACTGAACACTTCATCTTTCAAAAAAATAAAATAGTAAATTGAATTAGAACTTTCAATAGGGCTTTGCAAATAATCTGGATTAGAAAAGGCAAGCAATGGAAAATTTCAACATGGCAATAAAAGAAAATGTGACTTACATCTCCAGCAAAAGTATGAAAATATCCTCTAGGACTATTATATACAAAGTTATTGTATAGCTCTTGTTCCCACAAAAGTTTCCCATCCTAGAAAAAAGGAAAAATTAAAGTAAGAGCTACAAAGAACAAACAAAACTCTCCAGGAATTAAAGCCTATTAATGTAGTTGTCTATATTAACTTTTTTACATTATGACATATATTTGTAATATGTAGCTAATATCACATGATTTAATAATAATTTCTTAGTAACAAACCAGTAAATACAAGATAACATTTTCTTTCATAAAACCTATATATCAAACAAGTTTAGTTCAGCAAGCTAATATAATTAATGGGCTAATTCTGAATATAGTTACCTGGTCAAATATATAACTAGAATAATTATTACATTATCAATGTCACATTGAAGAAACAGGGTACACACAGGTTACCAATTCATAGTTCCATCGGTAATATATAGATTGTGTACCATCAAATATTATAGGAATATTTTATATTCTTTTTCTCAATTTTACAGATGTGGAAGGGTCAAATATATCTTCTCTGTACTGCTCTACAATCTTCAAATTCTTAACATTTGCAGAATGGCCTCTTAGTTAAATACTGGTATAAGTAATAGCAATCAGGCTGCAGAAAGAGACTGATGACTAAAACACATCAAGGTTAAATTACAGATAAGAGAGCCACAGCTTATTCCTATATCGAAAGCCACAGTATAAAAAATATATTTAACCTTCATAGGAAAGGCAGCTAATTGTGAAACGTTCTGCAGTTATTATCTTCAAATGGAAATATGTGGTTAGAGAAACTAATAACTTCCCTATTTGTAATACAAGGTTCTATTTATATCATAATTTTAAAATACAAAAAATATATTATAGACATATCATGATCACTATAATGGAATTCTTTTAGTCTCAGTGGAGTTGTATTCTATTTTATTTCTAAATAGTGATGAGAAATATATCAAAGAATTTAGGGCAGTGATGGTGAACCTTTTAGAGCTTTCAATGATATAAACAGCCCACTGTGGCATCTTTGTCACCAATGACTTAGGGGTTTTTTCAAACTATGGATGTGTTGCCATTTCCCAGAATCACTGCCATAGTAAGCCACTGCTAGTAACGGGAACATGCTGCATCTCTCATCTGAATTGGTATTTGTGGAAACAGATGTTAACACGCGCCAATTTACAAAGTATAGTAACTGAAACTTCATTTAATTTTCAAAAGCTGAAAAACCAGAGATACAAAAAAAAAGGTCCATGAGCTAATTGATCTTATTAGTGCACAGTTGAATGTCAGTTTTAATTTTCTATAATTAAAATCCCATTCTACTATTGCCACATGTAAATGTTAACTATGGAGGCTTGTCTACAGAAAGATTTAAAAAGATATAATGGAAACCTCACCTTAGCAAAATGAAAAAAATTACTTTTATGGTTAATTTTAAGAGATAAATACCTGGTAAATGGTATCCAATCAAAGACAGTGTGGATTTATAACTAAAACTGAGGACTATAAAGCTATAAAAATCTCACTATCCCTATGATAAGAAAAAAACAAGGAAAATGGGTAGAAAACACATTTTTATAGATATTATATAATGTTATAAACTTGGCCTGAAGTAACAGCATCTACAAAATTATAATAGTCTTTTATTATTCCTTGAAATGACTATGTATGCTAGTCTATAATGGACAAGATGGAATAAAAGAGTACCATTGGGGGGAAAAAAAAATGTAAGGGAAGTCCAGGATCAAAAGGAATAATTTTTTAAAAATCTTTAATTCATGGTGGCAGTGAAGAGATAAAACAAGGAACTACAGTAGTTTCCCATTATCCACAGGAGATATTCCAATATATTCCATGTATGCCTGAATCCTTGGATAGTATCTAAGACCAAAGACACTATTTTAATTTTTCCTATACATACACATTTAAAGTTAATTTATGAAGTAGACACAGTGAGAGATTAACAACAATAATAAAATAGAACAATTATACTGCAATAGAACTTATGAATTATTTTAGTAATTTTCCATTTAATATTTGGGACTGTGGCTGATCATAGGTAACTGAAACCACTAAAAGCAAAACCACAGATAAGAACAAATTTCCACACTCATTTTTGGCTTAGGATATGCCATTTGGTCCCAATATCCATATTTCAGTATCTAACATCAAGCTTTACCTTTCTGAAATTATTTAAAGTGCAATTTAAATATTAAGTACAGAGTAAATAAATAAATCTATATTAAATTATAATGGGGCAGAAATTCATCTACAGTTTAAAGTAAAAGCAAGACAAAACTCACCTTAATGTCAAATATTCTTAAAAAATAAGATCTCTGTGGATTGTCCTTAACAAGACAAGCAACACCACTGCACTTCTTTGACCACATACAGTTCCGATCCGCTGCATATAACTGTACCACTGCGGAAGACATAGTCTGCAAAGCATAAAGTTTATAGCCATTAGTTTTAAAGTAACACTCAGATGACAACAGCCCTTGCTGATATTTTAACCACAACTTTATGAGACACACCAAACCGGGACCACCCAACTGAGTTACTCCTGAACTGCTAATTCCCAGAAACAAGGAGACAATATATATTTACTCTTACTTTAAGCCACTGCTTTTCAAAATAATAAATAATCATGTAACAAATTATTAAAAATTAACATTTATTGACAAATGTGTCAGGAATGTGCGAAACATTTGTAAATATAACCCCATTTAACTGTTATTGCTATTATAATCTCATTTTGTACCTGAGAAATCTAATACTTAAAAGAGGGTTAGAAATTTGCCCAATAGCATAGTAAATGGTAGAGATGAAATTCCAGTCCAGGCAATGAATGACTTCAGATCCTATATTCTTACTTTTTGTGTTATTTTGTACCCAATAAAGTGAACATTTGTTATGGTTCAGTTCTGAAAGACTCAAGACTTACGTGTTCAGAGGTGGGTCTTTCAGAAAGTGCCTGTACCATGTGGGTGCTATCATCAATGGATTAATTTATTGAGTTCCTTATTGAATGTGCTCTTAGGAGGTGGGACCCACTGGGAGAAGTGGGTCACTCGGGGTGGGCCTCTGGAAAGGGTATTTCTTGCTCTGGCTCTTCCCTCTCTCTCTGCCTCCTGCTGCCACGAATGAGCAGACTTGCTCCACTAGGCCTCCTTCCATGATGCTCCTGATTTACAAACCATGTACTGAAACCTTTGAAACAGTGAGCAAAATTAACTATTTCCTCCTTTAAATTGGATATGTCAAGTACTTTGGTCTCAGCAATGAGAAAGCTGATCAATACAACACTTATGCAATGAATTAAACACTTTATATTGCAAGGACTAAATCAAACTTGAAAGCAAGATTTGTAGTTATTAATTACTGGCATTAGATATTTCAAACATAGTAACTTTGAGAGATAGATTACAATGTATCTTTAAAAATTGTAAAACTGGGGCCAGTGAGATAGCTCAGCAGCATAAGCGCCTGCCTGGCAAGCGCGAGGTCCTGAGTTCGACTCCCAGTACCCACATACAAAAAAAGGGCCGGTGATATTGCTCAGCGGCACGGGCGCCTACTGGTGCGTGAGGTCCCGACCCCGGTACCCACCAAAATAAATAAATAAATAAATAAATAAATAAATAAATAAAATAAAAATTGTAAAACTGAGGGGAAAAAGGATTTTAAGTGATTTGCACAAATGCCCACACGTTTTAAAAGCTATACTGAGGATATGAAAAATAATTTGAGTGACTATTATCTTGATTTCTCTAAAAATAGTACCTAGCAAAAATCTTTGCTAGTGCACAGGAGAGAGGCTAACTCATTACATGCAATGGACATTCTTGGCATAAGGCTTTCCTAGGATATCTTGTTGCCACCTAGAACAAGTATCATGAAACAATGGAAACTCCCATTTTATTCTAAATTAAGTTTCTTTTATGATATAGTCTAGAATGTAACTATTTAAACTATTTCTATAAAAGTGTACACACATTTACTTTATAGGGCTCTTCTAAAGCCTCTGCAAACAATCATCATTTTTCTGGGCCAATAATATTCCTAGACTAAAAATTAAGGACATAATTTAGATAAATTTAAAAAGTGACTTTAAATAAAAATATGAAAAGAATATATTTATTATGAATATATACAAATCATGGGCTTTTAAAAAAACATAAGAATAATTTTAAATAATCAGAACCAGGAACTGATATAATTATGGTACCCCAGTTCAATAAAATCTGGGCATTGTGGTAAACTACATTAAAATTTGGAAGTAACATTTTGAGTTTACCTAACTATGTGTGGGGGCTGCCCTCCTCTGCTAAGAGGATTTCTTTGAATTATATACACAAATCTTATATAAAACTAAAATCAGAAATGTAAGATCAGTATACTGTTACGGATCAAAAGATCATAAACTTTCTCAGATAACAAAGAATGTTGTGTTTTTAATTTTAACAAACCAAATACATCGTTGAATTTTACACCCAATCATGAACAGAACACAAAGCAGAAGGAAAACTTACATAAGAGCTATTAAAAATTATGAAGAACTTAGAAACATGAAAAATGTGTATAACAGCATGCTGAGTTCGAAATCACAGACTGAAGAAAGTGGGTATACCTTTGGCCTGGTTCAGAGTGTTTTTCTACCAAGTGTGCAATTGCAAGATGGTAGCCCATAGGCTTCCTGCCTCTAAGCCCTTAGCACTGAAAACTTCAGGAAAAAATGGATTTTGCATGTAATTAGCTAAAAGAATCAAATACCATGCTCAAGAACTAAAAAACCAGATGAGAAAATCTGTGTTCTAATGAAAATTCATATAAATGACTGTGCTTTTAGTATATAACTCTCAAAATGTATTCCTTTCTGAAAAGAAAAGCATGGAAGAAACTAGATGCCAAGATAAAGATCTAAAAATCTCCCTACTTTTTCCCTTTTTAACCAGAAATCAAGAAGTAATGGTGTAGGAAAGAAAAGAAATGTGTTATTTATAGAATCTGAAAATTTATTATGAAAATACCCTTCCTGAAAGGTCAAATATTAACATTGTAAAACATCATCTGGATATAGTGAATGCAAAGGAAGGAAAACTAAGAACTAAATATCTACATTTAAATATTTACATAAATTTAAAACAAAGTTTTAGAACATCTGTTTAAGAAATAAAGATTCTCAACTATTTTATAGTGTTTTCACACAGACATGGTTTGGCATTCATTACAAACCTCATCCTAATACTAAAAGAAAACCCAATTATTCATAAGTAATTTTCATTATAAGCTTTTAAAATTTGCTATAATATTATATTATCTATGTGTGTCTATTTTATTCCTTACCTTAATGTGGCAAAGTCTGAAAATGACATCATAACACCTTGTAAAGCCTTTTCTGATTAATTTAGAAGTATAGTAAATCACAAGCAATTTGCACACATTAACACTTAATATGTAAATGCCAGATAATACAAAAACAGTAACTATCCTGTAAACTCCAGATTGACAGTATCTTAATTAAGTTTTTAAAAACATTCCTTCCATTCCTTTAAAGTAATTACAACCAATCAACTTCATTACTTATCTTTCATAATCAAGAAGATATGAAAAACAACCTAAGGAGAAGTGCTTAGGAGGAGAAAACTTAATAGCCCAATAATGTTAAGATTAAAATCTGATAAAAAAAAAATTAAAAGGGGAAAAAAAGTTACTGTACTAACTTTTGCAGAAACAGAACCCATCATATCTTAAGCATTCCAGATAGTTCAGTACTGAGTAACTGCAATAATATATTCACATTCATAGTCAAGGACAAATGAAAGAGGGGGGAAGTGAGTTCCCTCCCACTGTCCTTTGGCAGAGCACTTTAATCTCAAACTGGTTTGACTTAACCCAGTATTTTCCTGATTCTCAAACTTGAAATGACTTTTTCTTCATGTTTCTAGACTGCACATTTTTGTATATCTGTGTTACTGCTATGCCACGATCTTACTCTAAAATTAATTTTTCTGTATTGATTTCTTATCCATTAAAGAGATGCTAATTCTTTTAAGCACCTAAAATAGTTGTTTAAATCTATGCTTCACTCCATCTATACTTTGTCTGCAACTAAACAAATATTTGTTTAATTAAAAACTGCACGTGCTCAGGCCGGTGAGATGGCTCAGCGGCATACGCGCCTGCCTGGCAAGCGCGAGGGCCTGAGTTCGACTCCCGGTACCCACATACGAAAAAAGGGCCGGTGATATCGCTCAGCAGCACAGACACCTGCTGGCGCGCGAGGTCCTGAGGTCGACTCCCGGTACCCACATACGAAAAAAGGGCCGGTGATATCGCTCAGCAGCACAGACACCTGCTGGCGCGCGAGGTCCTGAGGTCGACTCCCGGTACCCACATACGAAAAAAGGGCCGGTGATATCGCTCAGCGGCACGGGCGCCTGCTGGTGCGCGAGGTCCTGAGGTCAACCCCCGGTACCCACAAAAAAAAAAAAAAAAAAAAAAAAAGAAACGCACGTGCTGATTTTAATAAGGATAGTATGTTAATATATAAAAGAATGGCCTTGATTTTAGAATACATATCTTAAAGTAATGTAACAGGGCATTATGTCTGTAACTTACTCTCAAGTTTCTCATAAAAAAAATATATATACACATATATACACACACACACACACACACACACACACACATATATGTATGTATGTATTTTAGAGAGGGGAAACCAAGGTAAAATGTTAGGAACATTCGGCAAATTTGGATGTAAGATACACAAGAATTCTTTGTATTCTACTTGCAACTTTTCTGTAACTTTGAAATTATTTTAAAACAATTTTAAAAAACAGAAATGATTCATAAAAATAAATCATTCATTTCTTCATTTCTTCATTTCTTTTCTTAGTCATGGCAGTTTTGAGAAAGTAGCTCTCTTTACTGAGCCACTATAACTACTATGTACATCAGCCCTGCCACAATGACCCATACCTGAGAAAGCAAGTATTTACTACTTCCTCCAACTGTTTCTATTCACACACCAACTTTGTTAAAAGGATCTCCATTCTTAACTCACAAATATCAAGCACTTCTATCGTTCAAATTCTGTTCAGGTTTTCGGAATAACCAAGTTACAAAACAGGTCAAAAGAAGAATTTTAGAATAGAAAAATAGGTGTTCCTTTGATTACAGACAGAATCGGGTAATGATCAGGGAAGGACACTCACAAATTCTTGTTAATTTTAAACAATGAACTGCCTATAACAAATACTAAGAGGAAATAATACCATCTACTACAATATAATATTCAATATTGTTAAAGGAAATATTTAAGATAAATATTCAATAAATATCCAAAATCAAGTATGAAAAGTTTTATGACTGAATAAAGTAAGTCTATTCTATGATCATACTGGCTTAGATTAAAAGTCAAACATTCCAACTTTTGTATGTATGCATGTATGTATGTGTGCGTCTGTGTACTGGGTCCCAAAATTTAAAAACTAATCTGGGAAAACCCATCTTAAGTTTTTTCATTCCATAAAAGTCAAACTTTAAAGGTGCTCCTAGTTGCACTCATGATATATTCACATGAAATAACTCACTGTTATCTTGAACATGAAATTTTAGTCTGTATGAGGTAGGATAGAAGAAATAACAAGAGGTAGAAAGGAGACCAGGGAATCAAGAATTTAAAATTGTACTTTTAAGAAAAACTGTAGCTTCAAAACAAGCTCTTTTCCTGCTTCTGGAGGCCATCCTAGCATGTGACCCTTTCCCTCCATCCTTACAGAGAATAGTGTTAAATGTCTAAAGGCACTTAAATTCCTAAGCACTAGACCCTTTCACCTGCAAATGGCCCTTTCCTCCAGCCCAGAAAGCAGCTGACTGGGGACAACATAGCTTAACTTCAGTAACATGTAAATTCCCAAACACTAAATTCTTTTCACCTGCAAAATGCCTTTTCCTCCAGCCCAGAAAGCAGGTGCATTGGAGACAGCATGTCTTAATTTTAAACCCACATAGATGGTTTGCACTGTATCCTGGCAGACAGAGAAACTGCATACTTGATATCACCCATATTGAAACAGCCTTTAAACGTGCCCTACCCTGGCTTGTTACCCGCCTCATTTCTTTGAGCACCCGCACTCCACTCTTGAGTGCGTCCTGGTATCTCTAATAAACCTTCTCGCGACTCTTTTCCTGACGTTTCCTTAAAATTCCTTTTCCATGACGGCAGTCAGTGAACCTGCATACTTATTTTAAAGGGATGCATTAAGTTCCTTATTTCAGCCTTGGGGACCCTCAGACCCAGCCCGTGACATGTATGGTATAAAAGAAGAATAAAAGCAAAGAAACACAAAGGATTTGGTTGAATTTCTGTAATTAATTTTGCAGTGACCCAAAGATCAATATTCTAAATAATTAAAAGTATGACAACACCTTAGCTTGCATCAATGTCAAAAATCCAAAACAGAAACTGGAATTAAAATAAATAAAAACAATACACGTGGCAGTGAACAACAACTCTTGAGTGGTCAGTATCAGTAAAAACTAGGAAAAGAAAGGACAAAATTCACGTAGAAAAGCAGGAATCTTATTAACTGGTATTTTTTACAGTAAGAAAAGGAAAACAGTAGCAATTAAAAAGAATACAGACAAGAAGATTCCACAAGAAATACTTAAAACAAGCTAGAGAAATGGAGGAGGAGTAGGACAAAAGCAAAAAGTAAACAGAATCCTAACAGTGAAGAAAAATGGAGCCAGATGAAACAGCTGCTTTATTAGGGATCATACACAATGACCCTTTTAAATATATTTAAGAAAACTCTACTGTTTCAGACATTTTGCTCATTATTGAGTATCTACTTATGTATAAAGAAAGGATGGTGATAAATAGGGTGGGGGTAGGACTGAAAGTGAATGAATTAGGCATTGCCCTCATAAAACATACAGTCCAGTAAGACAGGCTTTATTTAATAACTACTATGAATACTATAAAGGGAAAACTCAATATGCAAGAAAGACGTAAGACCTAACAAGACATGGAGGGGGAAGTGATGTAAAAAGAATTAAGATGTGTTATGTATGTGTACCAACTCCCCATGATGAAAGTAATCATGATACACTGCAAACATGTACTAATAAAAGTAAAAATTTTAAAAAGCAGAGAAGAAAAAAATCTAGAGTAGAAAGGTTTGAGTCAGGTACACAAAGGGTTGGAGGGAAGTGGGGAGGAAATAGCATTCTAAGTAGACATAACAAAGCTCTATCATGGGATAGTGCTAGGGAAGTTTTAGGAACCAACTGTGTGGGTTTGGGGATAAGAAAGAAGCATGGCACGGAATGGATTTATAGACTTTATGTTAAAGTAACAGCAAATACTGCTCAATTCTGGTTTGGAGGAATAAACAGCCATATACATACATTCTGGAACCTCGGACTGGAGATGTGGTATAGTAGTGGTATATCATTCCTATAATGGTCTTTTTTTTTTTTTTGTGGGTACCGGGGGGACGACCTCAGGACCTCACGCGCCAACAGGCACCCGTGCCGCTGAGCGATATCACCGGCCCCTTTTTTCGTATGTGGGTTCCGGGAGTCGAACTCGGGCCTTCGCGCTTGCAAGGCAGGCGCTTAAGCCGCTGAGCCGTCTCACCGGCCCCTATAATGGTCTTGATACTGCTCAATATACAAACATATATACTCCTTCCCCACTGGCTGGATTTGTCTTGTAACTTGCTTTGACTAAAAGGCCATCAGTAAATGTAAGCAGAAGTTTGAAAAGTACTTGCAAATTGCTGCCAGCCCTCTTGTTAACTGCTGCCCTAAAACTTGGGATCAAAAATTACATGGAGAGCAAAGTCCCAGGCCACGTACCTGTCCTTTTAGCAGCTGGTTCACACTAGATCTGCCAGCTGAATGTAACTTCATGAGTGAATCTTAGTGATATCAGCTAACTACCCACTAAATTCACAGAATCATGAGAAACTGACATTAATTCACAAAGTCATAAGGTGGTTTGTCTGCAGCAATAGATAACAGATGTAGGGGATTGTTTTAAAATACTAAAAGACAGGGCCAGTGAGATAGCTCACCGGCATAAGCGCCTGCCTGGCAAGCTCGAGGTCCTGAGTTCGACTCCCGGTACCCACATGGAGGAAAAAAAAAGGGCCAGTGATATCACTCAGTGGCACAAGCGCCTGCTGGCAAGTGCGAGGTCCTGAGGTCGACCCCCGGTACCCACATAAAAAACAAACAAACAAAAAAAAACCTAAAAGACATAATATCTGTAGCAGACAGCTTTAGCTTCTCCCTTTATTGTACTTATAATGGACATGTGCTTGAAATTGCCAGCAATGTTATCAACATCGTAAAATTACAAACCATAAAACTTTTAAACCTCACTTTCATTACCAGCACATATTTGGGGGGGAATCATTTTAAAAACAACTTTATCAGTGCGTTGAGATGTAAACCAGACTCACTCACTAATGCACACGCAACCACACAACAATCTTATATGGTGCATGATATAAATTCATACATTTAAAAAACTGTAAATGACTACAGACTTTGGTACAGACTTTTAGTATTACCTGCAAACAATCTAAATTACAGATGATAAAACTACAAATGGCAAGGTATAATGTACTCTGCATTTCCTACTTGATGCACAGTCATAAAGAGATAAAGGTAGATGGAGACTGAGCTCATTACAGACTGGGTCATATTTACAAATGGCTAAGGACACTGTGTTAAAAGGGCATATAGGTGTGGTTTGCTCTTTTCTTCCACTCCCTTTCTGGTGGCTAAAGTGGACCTGCCTAAAGGAATTTTTCTTCTCTTTCCTCTTCCATCACCTCTTCTTCCTCCTCTTTCAAAGTCAATTAGATCATGGTAAACCTGAAGGAAATAAAGGTAGAAAGGAGGTCTCCTGGGATCCCCAACTCAACTCTACACTAGTAGTTAGGACTCACAGTCCCGACAACAAAAAAAAGGGGAAAAAATACATATATAACTGCTAGTACTCCCCCAAGCATCCTCCCAGGCAACAGTCTGGAATCAGAGGGTAGAAAAGTAGGTATTTCAATTGCTAATAAGGATGCAGTTATTCTGGAATTTGAGAGCCAAATACCATCTGAAAACACTTCACTGTAAACTTTATCAAACATATAATCCAATGTCCTAATTTTACAGAAATATATTTGCTATATGTCAGATATACAGCTTTTTATGAGTTTCCCAATCAGCTTTTTTTTTTTTTTTCCTCGGTACTTGGGCTCAACCTCAGGACCTTGCACACCAGCAGGCGCTCGTGCCATGAGTGATATCACCTGCCCTTTTTTCGTATGTGGGTACCGGGAGTCGAACTCAGGACCTCGCGCTTGCCAGGCAGGCGCTTATGCCGCTGAGCCATCTCACCGGCCTCCAGCTGCTAATTTTATATGCAAGATAAATTACCCAGTTATTCATCCCAGTTCCTAATCTGCCATACTTTTACCCTGTTCCATCTAAATGACTCTCCAAGAAGTATACACCCTGAACATAATTTTATTTCTCTACTGTTGCCTCTTTGGTTTCTTATTTTATTTCAGGGGTGAGATGAGAGGGATCATGCTGATGATGGTAATGCAATGCAGAGAACTGTTGGTGCATGAGCATTATCTTTTTAAAAGAAAAGGTCCATAGACATAAGTTGTGTGTACTGAGTGAAAATGCAGATTTACCCATGAAGCCTATTAAGTTTCAGGGTCCTTCACCTGAAAAAACCCCTTACAAGGCTTGCCTTGTTCTCCTTGGTGAACACGTGGAGGTAATGGCAGCCCCAACCTCAGACCTAAGGGCTCTTCTCCAGCTATCATTGAAGATCATGGTACTTCCATCAAAGACGCATTATCTCTGCATCTGTTTAGCTCCCAGAAATAACCTATCCTTTCCTTCCTCAACCGCATGATTTACTCAGACACAATCTTTAACCCCAAGTTAAAGGAGCTGGATGCTGCCCAAGCTCCCGTTAGGAGTGGCACACTATGACCAAACTTCATGGACACTTCTAGGGTGGAGAAGCGGCCCAGTCAAGAGTGATCTGGAGTTCTTCCTGGGCAAAAGACACCCTTTAAGCAAACTGAAGTAATTACTTCCATTACCAGTAATTGTCAAAAAATTCTTTCACCTTCACAACTATCAATAATAAAGAAATTTTGAGCAATATGTCAGATTAGGAGTACTTTGCTATAAAGTGATAGTTAATATTTTAGGTTGTGAAGGCCATATAGTCACTTTCAGTGGAGCCTTTGCAGTGCCCCAAAGCAGCCACAGATAATATGAAAATGTCTGCATTACAATAAAACTTCATTAACAAAAATGAGCAGACTGGATTTGATTCACAAGTCATAGTTTACCAAGCACTGTGCAAGAGGAAAGATTCTTCCTATAGAAAATATAAAACTGTTATCATGTAAAGAAGTGACCCATGTATATAGGGCCAAAATAGGGAAAAAGTATCAAAGTATGACAACTTATATAATAGGTTTCTGAATTGTGTGATGTTTATGGCATTTTTTGTCATATTCTTTTCTTGTACTATACATTCATTTTTATACTTAATTTTAGACTTTTTCTTAAGGAAAGCCCCTTCGAAATGTATAAGCTTCAGGCCACAAAACTTGGATCAGCTTTGCTTAGGGTGAGAAAATGATGCAATCTGTGCAATAGTATTTTGTATCTTAAGAAAATGAACAACTATCTAAGCCAATATATTCAACTTGCCAAGCCACAGTTGATGAAATAACCATTTAACATACAATGATCTTACCACTTAAGAAAGTCTAAAGCTAAGCAACTTCGAAAAACCACTAAATGAGATAGGTGGGAAATCCTGATGGGTGTATATGAAGGAAGGGAATTCTTCTGTATTCAATGTAAGACTTCTTCAGATAACATTCTTAATAAATAATTACACAACACTTGCTTAAATGCTTGCTGGACTGGGGAGCTCACAACTTTGGGAAAAACTATCTTGATGTTCAACAATAAGAATATCTTGGGCCGGTGAGACGGCTCAGCGGCTTAAGCGCCTGCCTTGCAAGCGCGAAGGCCCGAGTTCGACTCCCGGATCCCACATACGAAAAAGGGGCCGGTGATATCGCTCAGCAGCACGGGTGCCTGTTGGCGCGCGAGGTCCTGAGGTCGTCCCCCCGGTACCCACAAAAAAAAAAAAAAAAAAAAAAAAAAGAATATCTTACTGTCTGGCAGCTCAATTAGAAAATTCTGAATACATACTGACCTGAAACCTGTTTTCTCAGCAGGCAATACGTATTTCATTCTTTCCCTTAATATCTCTTGAGCATTTCTATGTGACTGCCCAGTGCTAGCTAATGTAGCTACAACACATAGCTGTACCAACACATACTCTAATTAAAACGTGTTTTTTATTCCTGTTTAGTGGTAGTAACATTTTCATTCTCAAATCATCTCTTTTCTCAGCTAAGCTTTATTTTTGATCATTCCTCATCTGACCTGTTCATAGATCCCTTATCAGTCTGGTCACTATTTTACATGTAGTCTCATCAGTGCAGAATATTAACAAAATAATGAAATACTTTGTTTCCAATCATTAAAAACTTGCATATGCAGCCTCATTCTCATCTACCACATATAATGCTAATGATACATGAGACCATCTCTTATCCTAATCCTCCATTTCAAAATCTGTGCTCCCTAAAGTACAACACCCTTCATTCCTACAGTATGGGACAGAAGTCTCTACAGAGAGGTCCACAGTGCCTAGGCATCTTCACTGTAGTAGTCACTGTACTGTAGTCTTTTTCCTTAGGTATCCTCACAAGACTGACACTACACTGAAGTCAGGGTCCTGCGTTACTTCTGTATTGACCTAGCACAATGACAGAAACATGGTATGCAGTTAATTACTGAAATTAAAAGTAAAAAAAAAAGTGTTAATCTATAAAGATAAGCAACATAAGCATATCTAACAAGACATGTTGGTCAGCTTTAAGAATCAGAAATTAGGAGGAGAAAGTGGTTCCTCTTTTCACTGAACCTTACCAAAACAAAAACAATAACAACAAAACTAACTTCAAAATAGTCAGTGGAGTGGTGAGGTAAATATGTCCTTTCTAACTGCATGAATGGTTAGGTTCAACACTTTTAAGTAGGTTGGAAATGCGCAGAATTAAGATGAGATACAGAATATTAAAAGCCAATAATAAGCAAGAATGTTAAAAAACAATTTTATTTGGAAAAAAATTGAACAGGAAAAATTATGATCTCCGATAATAGCCAGTAAAAGAGTTCTCACATTAGGAGGCAGACACATTAACAATGCTCAGGGAAGGAAGCCCTATCAAGTGCTTCCTCAAGAGCAGAGCTGCTGTAAATCCTCTCCAGACTACCAGAAGATACAGGCAAGAAGCACTGCTTATGTGCAACAGCAACAAATCTACAAACAGTAAAGTAAAACTTTCTGGCAATTAGTTAGCATGAGATATACTACAGAATCAAAAAATAATATAATATGCAGGAAGAAGAAAAGGGCTACAAATCTGACCTAAAAGTCAAGTCTCACTATGGTCAAAACAGAATAAATTCAGAAAACACAGCAGGATAAGACAATGTGTATCCCACAGTAAAAAACATAAATAAAATAAAAACTGGTGCAAGAAAATATAGCATAGTAAAATATACAGTACCCAAATATTTACATAGACAATCTTATCAAATAAGAGTTAAAATAATTTCAGTTAAGTGTTTGGTCTATTTAAACAAGAGTAAACAGAACACATTTTAGGAACATTTCTATCAAAGTCATTGAAGTATTTTAAATCTTACTAAATCTTACTAATTCAAATCTTCACAATCTTAAAATTATTTAAAATTTATTCAGACAATTGGAATTGTTTTAGATCAAGAAAAACACCCACTCAATTCATTAAATAAAGTTTAGCTATACAATATGATAGCATACATCTGCTTAAAAAGCAGCAGCTCCTTAAATAATGATAAAGATGGACATTAAATAAAAAAAGCAGTAAAAAGAGTAGACTATGACATTTGTACATAATAACAGGAACAAGAATAACTTGCATTTGCTTAGGGAAGCACAGTACTGTCTGAAAAAGAGACAAATGTAGTAACAGCACCTACTTAAGAGTTTGTGTACACGTTTTGAGAGGTAAGAAATGACTGGGCAAAGGCAGAATGGATAGAAGAGAGACTTCACTTTATATATATGTAATTTTATTGTTAAACTATGTAAACATTGTACTTTTTCAAAGATTAAATACTGATTTGAAAAATACATGGCAGAGAAAGACCTATTCAAGTCACATCATGGTGTAAGTCTGGAAAAAGAAAAGACCATCTTTCTGACCCAGAAACTGTAACCTAGGAATGATTTTTAGCAGCTTTTAAGACTTCCTCCTTAAAAATTAAGAGAACACTGCTGAATAACATATTATGTGCCTTAAAGTAATATAAAGCAAAAGCTTTGGCTACTATAGCTAAACCTATGTCCATAAAAAAGGTCAAAACTCACGACTGCTTTCACAAACTTTCTCCTTGAGTCTTTTGAACTCTTAAACACAATTAATCAAGATAAGCTAATTTAAAATTCAACTGGCTTTGTCTTCTATATTTGCTATTCCATATTCTGCAACTCCTAATTATCCAGGCATTTCAAGGGAGTCTCGGACATGTATGTATATACATATATAAACATAAGCACATTTAAACGCTTAACTTTTATATGTACAATTAAGGTGAGGGAAAGACATGCAAAACGAACGTTAATCTGCGAGCAAATGAACAAAATATGAGAATCTGAAAGCACAGGGTAAATGTAAGCACATTTCTTTTTTAACAAGTAACAGTTTACATTTAACATTAAACCTTCAATAACTAAATTTTATACTTCCTCAGAAAGCTTAATGCTGCTAGTTTCAAAAGGCAACTTTTATCCAAATGAATAGATTGCTATTTCTAACTGTGGTTATTATTGCTAAATTCAATGAGAAGTGTAATTAGATTTTCAACTGCTATCCCCAAGAGGAAGCTGACTGTGGGAAAATAAAGGTAAGTGATGTGGGTATAGCTCAGGGGTGGAGTGCTTGCCCAGCTAGCATGCTCACGGCCCTGGACTGAATGGCCAGACCACAAATAAATAAAAATCAGGTCACGGTTTTCTTTTCTTTTAAAGTATATTTAGCATTAACAAATCAAGAACAAAGGGGAGGTAGGGAAGAATGTGAAGATTTTATATAATACTACCCCATAAAATTATAATGTGTACTATATAAAAGCAAAAAAAAAAAAAAAGCTGAAGATTTTCTATGTAAACAGAAAGGGAGACTTTTAAATCTCATACATTTAATAACTTAATGTCCAATTTTTTTTTTAATGTCTTAATTATTTGGAAGTCATTTCACTTTAAGTCAGACCTTTTACAACGTTACTGTTCTCACAAGTAAGGGCAATGTGGCTAAAAGTTGGTCAGGGAGGAGGTATGGGCACTATTAGGTTCTGCACTCATTTTGGCTCCCTGGACCTATACTAATAAAGTAGTAGCTGCTACTTTAGTCGTCATTAGTTACATGTAACTATTTTAAATTTAGATTAAAAAATTCACTTCCTTAGTCGTGCTAGCCATATTTCAAGTGTTCAACAACTACAGCTGTCCATATTGGACAGTATCATAAAGTCCTATTGGAAAGTAATGCTCTGGAAAGTCCCAGGGATAGCTTTTATGCAAGCACCTAAAGAAAATAAGATAAAGAATTTATAAAATCAATGAAAAGTTAGAGTTGGGAACATTACACAAAGAAATATACAGAAGAAAAAGAATTAGTAAAATCATATTTATTCATAAAAAGTCTGGATAACAGACTGTTAGAACTGAGTATTAAATGTAACAAATATTACATACAGAAAAATGAAAAATAGTTAAGAAATGTCATGTCTTCAAGGAGGTAATGACTTAGTGAAGAAGATATACAAAGTATGATCTAGTACCAAAATGAAAGGAACAAAAGCTTTCAAGGAGTGCTGAAAACACAACCTTGACCATAGGACATGGAGCTGGTGGAGAATCAGGATGTCTAGGGAAGAATATAACCGGAAGTGCTGACTCTAGGACAGATTCCACCACTTATCAGCCATGTGATTTCCTACAATTACTGAACTACCCCATCTCTGTTTTCTCATCTGTCAAATGAAGATAATACTAATTTCATTTAGTTAATATATGCAAAGTGTTCCAAATAATTTCTTCTCCACTGAGTTATTAGGATTAAATGAAAAAGTACATAGCATGCATTTGGAATACTGCTTGGCATTAATGTACACGTTTAAAAATGTGAGTTATCATGATAACAAATTATCAGTTACTATATTTTTAATCAGATCATTTTAAAGGTTCTAGTTCTTGGCTTATCAAAAGTAGTAATTAGAGGACTAATTTCTTATGTTTTCAGCAAGTCAGTCAAGTAAAATAAGAACCCTCCTCCAAAATCAAACAAGAAGAAAAAACCCTCGTACCTCTATTTTCTGCAAATCTGGAATATGAGTTGTAACTAAAAAAGCATTTCATTACAGTAGAAAGTAAACACTTTGAATAATGGCATTTAAAAGATTTGGTCAGTGAGAGAACAAATTAATAAATATGTACTATATCTTAATAGAATTTTCACTAACTTCTACATATGACAACCCTACTGGTAACAACTGCCTGTCCTCCATTCCCATAATGCAAATGTTAGAGAGACACTGCCTCTCAGGATAAGCACCTTTATTAAACACATATATACTTCAAATGTCCCACTCTTACTCAAGTTTTTCTTGACTTTCTCAAGCAAATACTTTTACCTTGCAGTATTCCTACACTTTTTTTTACACATTCAGGGAGGCACACACCATTGAATGATTTGTTATAGGTTCCCCTGTGGGGTCAGCTTCACCAATACTGTATTACCAGCCTTCAACAGATAAGGGATACTTATCTATTGATAAGGTCTATGTACCCTTGGCTAGCAAAATTATATGCATTTTGCACTGAATCACTTGCTGAATTGAAAGGGGGCATCTTTCTTAGAATCATAAGGATCACGGCTACATTATTAAAGCCATCTTAAATACTTTTTTCAGAGGGGTAGAAATTGCTAATCTATGTTATTAAAATTGCTTTTAGCAGAATCACAGCCATTTTCTTCTTGGGACTCCACTTAACCCTAAATTCAATTAATGAATGCCCATTCCTAATATTTTGAATGCCACGACCCACAAGGATCTGCTTCTACCTCAGTTTCCCACACATAAGGGAGATATAAGAATCTGAGGACAAAAGAGCAGAACGAAGTCAACATACATTTTTAAAAAGCAAAATGCATTTCCCCACTAATTTTCAAAGCAAGCCAAGGCCAGTAAGTCAGATGAGCACAGAAGTAGGAAATGCTTTCCAGTACATTCAGTTAACTAAATAATTCTGTGGTTTTCAAATTAGTCTTAAAAATAGTATTCCATCTTTTATGGTGTATGTGCTGTATATAAATATAATGTTCTTGTTAGTTGCCCAATAAATATTAAATTTGTTCGTTATTACCGTGCTTCGAAAATATAAGGTGAAGGCTTTTAAATTTAAGGTGCTAATTTTAAAGAAAGGAAGGGCATAATTTGATAACTGTAAAGATATACAAATATAACAATTAAACCACACAGAATTTCACATATAAATTACACCTCTGAAACATATTTCTATTTTAATTTCTACTGTTGTAATGTTTCTAAACAAAACTTAATCATTTTCTTGAAATATGCCGTCTTCCTCAACAAAACCAAAAATAAAGATAATAATTTTCAACTATTTCAACTGAAGAGTTGTGTCTTGGTTACTTTCTCATCGCTGAGACACAATACCCAACACCCACAATTTAAAGGATGAGAGGTTTATTTCGGCTCATGAGTTTCTAGAGTTTTAAGTCCATAGTTGGCTGGCTCCAAGGCAGGGTGGCATGGCAGAGGGGCATCGCAGAGGAGAAACAGCTCATGGCATGGTGGCAGGGAGCAGAGAGAGATCAAAGGAGAAAGGAGGGATATACACTCTTCTAGGCCACGCCCTCAGTGGCCTACCTCCTCCAACCAGGCTTCACCTCCTAACATCACATTTCTTTATAAACTCATCAATGGACCAATCCACTGACAAGTACCAATCACCATGACTCATTTACCTCACCAAAGCCCCCACCTATGAATGTATGAGGGTTTGGAGGGACATCTAGACATAAATCATAACAAGTTGTATCAGGTACACAGCTAACAATTTTACTTATGTTTTCTTATTTAAATTTCAAGCATAGAAAGAAATGACTTCATACATAAGGACATTAAAACATACATTTAGTAAGCTGCTCATTGTTATAGAAGCAACAGCTGATGGAACAGTAAGCTCAAACTTGCCTTACGGCAGAGTCCACTGTGCTAAGCACTGCTCCCTGTTCTCTACAGAAAATATTTAAAATAAACTTTCCACTGGCTTTTCAATGGGAAAGGAATTTCAATTCCTTTCCTAAACTAAAACTTTCAAGTGAACACTAAGTGTGTTAAGAACTCCTGATAGTTAATTTCGGCCACCAGAAAGAAAAACAGGTGTTTTAAACATATAGTTTCACAATTACATATTATCTAGAGATCTGAAATGAATGAATGAATGAATGAATGAATGAATGAATAAATAAATAAATAAATAAATAAATAAATAAAATATTTGTCAGTATAGGGGTTGAAGTCAGGCCCTTCACATGGAACTACATACTCAGTGCTTTTTTATTATTATTATTATTTTGAGATTGGGTCTGACAAAGTTGCTAAATTAACGAGGATGGGCTTGAACTTGCAAACTCCCTACCTCAGCCTCCCACAGTGCCCAGATTGCAAGTGTGTGCCAAAGTTAGCATTAACCTTGTTTGTAAAACCCTGTGAACAAAACAAAGATATTACAAGAAAACAAAATGGCCCTCATGAATATGTATACAAAAACACAAAATATTTATAAATTAGATATAGAAATCCATAAAAAAATTTATAACCAAGTGAGTTTAACTCAAGAATACAAACTTAGCTTAACATTTAAAAATCAACTCAATTCATCACATTAAGAAAAGAAAAAAAAATCACAGGATCATTAAATACAGAAAAAACATGTGACAGTTAAGCTTATGTGTCAACTTGATTGGACTAAGACACAACTGAAAAGGTGCCTGGACCATGGATGCACTACGCTCATCAGTAGGTTAATCCACTGATAGTCACAGCTGAATGTGCTGTTAGGAAGTTAGGCTCAGTTGAAGGTGGGTCACTGGGGTTGTGCCTTTGGAGGACACATCTCTCACTGGCACTTCTCCCTGTGCTCTGCCTCTGAGCTGCTATCTATGAACTAAGCAGCTTCATTTTGCCACACCCTTTGGCCATGATGTTTTTAACACAGAGCCAGCCAACCATGGACTGCAACCTCTGAAACTATGAGTCAAATAAACTTCCTCCTCCGAAGTTGTGAGTGCCAGTCATAGCAATAAAAAGCTAATACATTGTTAGAATATGCATTTCCTCAAAACTGATCAACAGATCAGTCAAAATCTTAACACACTTTCTGAAGTTTGAAAAATTTACTTTAAAACGTAGATGGAAATTCAAAGGGCCTAGAATAGCTAAAATAATCTTTAAAAAACAAACAAACAGGGCCAGTGATATATAGCTCAGTGGCATAAGCACATGCCTGGCAAGCGTGAGGTCCTGGGTTTGACTCCCGGTACCCGCATATAAAACAAACAAACAAAAAAACGGACTCACCATACCTGATTTTAAGATTCAAAATAAACTTATACTACAAATCAACATTATATTGGTAAAGGAGAAAAACTTAATGGTACAAGTCAGAATCAAGAAATAAATCCAAACATATATGGTCAACTAGTTTATAAAAAGGGTCCAAGTTAATTCAATGATAAAATGTTTTCTAACAAATAGTGCTGTATCTCAAATGGGTAATTATAGAAAAAAAATGGTAAAAAAAATCATATGATCATCTTATATATCACTCTTTCTACACTGCATATGAAAAAATAAATCAGATATGAATCATAAACCTAAACATAAAAAGTTAGAACCATAAAGCTCCTAGGAAAAAACTCTTATTCTGACTATGGCATAGTACTAAGAAAATTCAATTGTGAAAAGTGTTAAAGCACCAAACCCTAATGACATACCTTTGACCCAATCTTGTTTTCAAGGTTACTAAATAAATTAGGGATAAAGTTCCTATTAACAATAAATAGTAATGAAAACTTCCTACTTCCTTTATTTAGAAAGAAACATATCTCAATTTACAAGACACATAAACTTAATAAAGCACACTCCTATATGCACCTTCTTATTCATTTACTTCCATTTGAAAAGTGAGATCTCTCTAACAATATCTCAAAAATCATGCCCAACATTCAGAAAAGTCATACTTTAAAATTCTGAACATTTAAACTGGGTGTGGTGGCGCATTCCTGTAATCTCAGCAACTGGGAGGCTGAGGCGGGAGGGTCACTTCGAGTTCAAGGCCAGTCCGGGCTACATAGTAAGTTCAAGCCCAGTCTAAACTACACAGCGAGACCCTGTCTTGATAGATAAATAAATAAATAAATATTATGAACATTTTAATGGAATTAAATTTTTAAAAATATTGTTATTTGATGTTACATGAGATGTGGGTACTTTCAAGAACTACAAAGAATATATCTGATTATCATTATAAGAGGTACAAAGTATTTAAAAATGCAATTTGGCAAGGGAAAATTCAAATTTAAAAAGTGCTTATTTTTAACTAAACAAACCAATCTTGGAAATTATCATTGTAAGAAGCAGATCAAAGGCTGGGGGAGAGTTCAATGGTAGCGCACTTGCCTAGCATTAGCAAGGCCCTGGGTTTGGATCACCAGAACTGGATGGTGGAGGGTAATCTAGTGAAGACAAATGGAATGTCTGTGTGTGTGTGGGGTGTGTGTGTGTGTGTGTGTATGTGTGTGTGTGTGTACTCTCTGAAACACTATGTTGGGCGAGGGGCAGGAGCAGGAACAACAAAACTGTCCATCCCTAGAGAATGGTTAAGGCCATATACAATGTCTATTGATAACTCACTGACATGAAACAATGTCTATAAAAAATTAATGGCTATGTTTGTGAAGTATGTTTGAAACTTCAAATTCTTTAGTATCCACAAGCAAATAAGGCAAATGAAATTAATTTTAATAAATTTTCTGTAACTGAATAAAAACATTACCACTTTAAAACATGTATTCAAAACCAAAGCAATGAAGCATTATGCACTTTTTTGTACTAAGTCTTAGAAAGCCAGTGTGTATTGCACACTTACTAAATATCTCAATTTGAATTAATCACATTTCAACTGTTCAATAACTGGATGTTGCTAGTGGCTATCAGGTACTGTACAGGATAGCACAAGACTAAATCTTTAACACTGAGGGTTTCTTTTTTAATGAGAATGAAAAGTTATTTTTAAGATAAGTCACTTGACTGCTATCAGAACCTTTTCCAAAGTCTCACAGCTGTTTATTACATAAGTTTTTGGATTACTTCAAACTGCTTCCTCGTATTCTGAGGAAAATTGTTTTTAGAAATCAACAGGTTGGTCTTGTTTATGAAATAGGGATGTAACAATACAAAAATAAATTTAAAATACAGTACTAAAATGAGTCTTCTGGTATGTATGTAGACATAAAACCAAAATCCCCTGATTTCTATGTATTTTAATAGTAAATTTCTGACAGTTAAATTTAATAGTTACTAATTAGGTACATACTATGAGTACTATTTTGGTTCCCCTAAATATGAGATTATAATCAGTATATATTTTAATCAAATAGTTTAAAGAGCTTCTCAAACTTTCCTGAGTCTTTCTCAGAAACAGGAAAAATATAATTATTAGCAACATCAAACAGGTTCAAAATTTTAGTAATTCATTCATTGTGTCTCAAATAAACCTTAGAATTCATATTGGAGTTTTCTTCTCTTATGGAGAAAATGGGTAAGAATTACACAAACTTTCTCATTAGGAACCATGAAAACATAACAAAATAGAGTGAAATATTTAGTGTTAAAAGAAAAAAAATCCACCAACTTAGAATTCTATAGCCAATGAAATTATTCTTCAAAAGTAAAGGAAAAGTAGTTTCTCAAACACAAATTGAGAGTTTGGTACCTGTAAATCTGCCTTGTAAGAAATGTTAGTAATTCTTTAGGAAAATGATATACTGTGCCTCAGAATTTCAACTAACGCACACAGAAAGGATACTCTTATAGAATGAATGATGGTTGTTTTCTTATTTTTAATGCTCTTAACAGGTAGCATTTTGATTAATAACAACAGCCATGTAGTCAGTAAATACAGTTTTTGGATAAGTAAAATTAATGACAGTAACATTACAAGGGATAGGAGGGAGAAATTAAAAATACTCTAAGATACCCTCCTGCTACCCATGAAGCAGTACAGTCTTATCTGAAACTGGACTAAGATTAGTTTTAAATGTATATAGCAAAATCTATGACAAATACCAACAAAATTTAGAAAGAAGTATAAATGATATGCTAAGAAAGACAATACAATCACGTGAAATGCTCAAGTAAAACCAAAGAAAGCAGAAATAGAAGCAAAGAAAAAAACAGAAGAAGGGCAATACCCAAAAGTAACAAATATAGTTCATATTAATAATCACCTTATATGTGAATGGTCTAAATATATGCTAATTAAAGAGGTTGTTGGAATGGATTTTTTAAAAAGACACAAATATATGTTGTGTACAAGAAACAAGTATAAAGACCCACAATGATAAACTAAAAGCAAAGAGATGATAAAACGGTCAATTCTCCATATTAATGGGTATGTGGCTAACAAGAGTCACATGAGGCAAAGGCCCACAAAATTTCAAGGACAAATATAAACAAATCTGTTATTGTAGTTAGATTTCAATACCTCTCTACCAATATCGGACAGATTAGACAGGCAGGAAATCAGTAAGGATACAGTTGAACTGACCAGAACCATCAATCAACCAGATCTACTTGCCACCTCTAGAGTACTTCATCTAACAAGAGTGTAAGGCACATTCTTCTCCAGCTCCCGTACAGTGACTGGCAAGACAGATCACATTCTAAGCTGTAAGACAACTTCTGTACAGATTGGGAAGAAAGAAATAAAACTGTGTTTTTAAATGATGTAACTATGTGTGCAGAACATTTCAAAGAATCAAGGAAAAAATAATCTCCAGGAACGAGTAAGTTATTACAGCAATGCTGTAAAATACATGGCTAATATATAAAGTCAGTTGCTTTCCTAGGTAACAGCAATGAACAACTGAAACTTGAAATTAAAATACACCATTTATATTTGGAGGAAAGGAAGGAAGGAAGGAAGGCAGAAAGGGGGGAGGAAAGGAGGAGGAAGTACAGACAGACTGGAGGAAGAGAGAACCAAGGTATAAATCTAACAAATATATGCAAGATCTATATGGCTACAAAATTCCAATAAAAGAAACCAAAGATATAAAATAAATAATAGAAGGATATTTCATGTTCATGAATGGGAAAATCACTACTATTAAAGTGTCAGTCTTTCCCAAAAGGATCAACAGATTCCATAGAACTCCAATCAAAATCCTAAGTTATTTTATGAGTAACAAGAAACTGATGCTAAAGTTTACACAGAAAGTAAAAAGACCCAGTACTATCAACACAATGCTAAAAAATAAGAACAATGTCTAAGGACTGACATTACCTGATTTAAAGATTTACTATAATGCAAATTATCAAGAGAGTGTGATATTGTTCAGAGAACAGACAAAAAGATCAATGGAACAGAACAGAAAGCCCAGAAGTAGTCCAACACAAATACAGTAAATAAATGAAAAATATTATGCAATGGAAAAAAAAAGATAATCTTAATAAATGATGAAAAATTATACAATCTCATGAGAGAAAATCTAAAAAAAAAAAAAATTAAGACATTGACCTTATACCTTACAGAGAAATTAACTCAAAACAGGTCAAAGATCTAAATTGCAAATGCAAAATATAAAACTTTATAAAAGAGAAGATAAAAGAAAATCTAGGTTACCTTGGGTTGGTGATGACTTTTTACTTGTAACACCAAAAACAGGAACCATGAGTGGAAAAAAAAAAAAAAATACTGTGAAAGACACTAATAGAAAGAATGAAAACACAAGTCACAGAGAAAATAAAAACAAAAGATATTTAATAAAAGACTTACTTCTAAAACAGAAAAAGAACTCTTAAAGCTCAACAACAAGAAATGATACAACTTAAAAATGGGCAAAAGAGAGCTGGTGAGATAGCTCAGCAGCATAAGCACCTGCCTGGCAAGCGCGAGGTCCTGAGTTTGACTCCCGGTACCCACATAAAGGAAAAAAAGGGCCAGTGATATCGCTCGGCGGCACAAGCACCTGCTGGCAAGCACAAGGTCCTGAGGTCGACTCCCGGTACCCACATTAAAAAAAAAAAGGGGGAAAAGACATGAACATCTGACCAAACAAAATAAACAGATGCCCAAGAATCATAAGAAAAGAAGTTCAACAACACAATGACATTAAGGAACTGCAATAAATTCAAGATATAACATAACCTTATAGGCTAAAATCCAAACACTAGCAACACCAAAAGCTGGTGAGAATGTGAAGCAACAGGAATAGCAAGTCAACCTCTAAAGGCTACGTACTATATAATTCCAATCATATGACATTCCAGATAAGGCAAAACTAAAGAGTATGTTAGAAAACCAGTGGATAGCAGGGTTTGGTAGGAATGGGGAGATGAGTAAGTAGAGTACGGGGTATTTTTAAGCAGCTAAATTACTCTGTACGACACTGTTATGGTAGATAAATGATATTATGTATTTGGGAAAAAACAAAATCCATAAATCTGTATAATACAAAGAGTTACACTTAATGTAAACTATCAGTATAGTTAATAATGTATCTTATTAATTTATCAACTGTAACAAATTTACCACACTAATGCAAAATGTAAGTAACAGGGTAAACTAGAGGAGGACAAGGGGAGAGGAAATATATGGACACTCTGTACTTTCTCACAATTTTTCTATTAGCCTAAAACAGCTCTTTTGGTCTTCTTAAAAAAAAAAAAAAAAAAAAAATCCAAGCCAGCTACCACTATGAATTAAGTATTCCTTCAAGCTTACGTCTGGGCTAATAACTAAGAATAGTAAGTCAACTGAGGAACATGAGCAGCAAAGAGCAAAGGAACTATGTAAATACAAAGTTCAAGTATTCTGCCTGGGAGGGAAAAAGGTCTTCAAATGAGGATTTTTAAAAAATATCAGTATCTTCAGATTAATCAGGTATTACCGTTAAAAAAAAAAAAAAAAAAAAGAGGTGAGGAGGCTACAGGCTGCTATTAAAATACAGTGATAGTAATTATAGCAAAGACTTCATAAAAATCTCTTACTATCAAAAATTCAAGACTGGTTAAAAGAGTCAAGATAAATTTTACAGTATTTGCCATTCAATAATAGATTAAGAAACAGGAAAACAGGATCCACAGTGAAGACAAAAATAAATCAAGAAAAACACACGATAAAATTAGCAGACAAGGACATTAAGACCATTATACCTGTGTTCCATATGTTACAGACACCACAGCAAAGACTGAACAGATTGTAGTGACAGAGTCTGTAACAGTCAAATTAAACTTCTAGAAACAAACAAACAAAATGTCCAAAATGAAAAACACAGTGCATGATGGCATATTAGACACTGCAGACAAAAATACTTGCGAATTTAAAGACAAAGCGAGCTGAGGCATGGTGGTATACGCCTATGATTCCAGGAATCCCCAGAATATACCAGGGAGGCTAAGGCAGAAGCACCATGAGTTTGAGGCCAGCCTGGGCAACACAGCGAGACCTCACAAAACCAAAAACAAAACCAAAAACGAGATGTAATAATGTATGGGACAACTTTCAGCAGTCTAATACATGCATAACTGAAGTCCAGAGGTTGGTGGGTGGGAGCTGGATATTTGAAACATAGTAAGATCTGAAAATTTTCCAAACTTGATTTAAACAGAAACTCAAAAAACTCTAGCGAAAGAGACAATAAGAAAACTATACAAAGGCACACCATGATCAGGTCCTTAAAATCTGTAATAAAGAGAAAATCTGAAAAGCCTAGAAAAAAGATAATTATGTAAAAAAGTTTACAGAAAAAGACAACAGATTTCCTGTAAGAAATAATGCAACCCAGAAGATACCAGAACAACATTTTTAAAATGAAAAAAAAAAAACTCTCGACCTAGGATTCTATATCCAGGAAAAATATTTTTCAAAATCCAGAGCAAAATACAGATTTTTTTCAGATAAAGCTGAATTTATCACCTGGATACCTGTACTATGCAGGTGGGAGAGAGGGAGAAAGGGAGGCAGGAAGGGAGAGAAAAAGAGGGGAGGAAGCAATTATACTTGTAGCTGAAGGAAAACAATACCAGAGAGAAACCTCAATCTACACAGACAGAGGGATTAAAGAAACCAGAAATGATTACCGAATAGATGAAGCTATCTTTTCTTACTATTTAAATCTCTTTAAAAGATAACTCCATCTTTAGGGCAAAAACAATAAAAATACATTGTAGAGTTTATAACATATGTAGAAGAAAATTATACAGCAACAATATAACACAATAGCCTGGAGAGGAGATATGAAATTACTGCTATTGTTAAATTCTTATACTTAATGTGAAGTGATAAAATGTCTCTTGAAAGTAATAGTCTGTATCAATTTAAAGGCATATATTATAAACTCTAAAACAAGCTAAAAAAAAAACAAAATAAACAGTTACAACTGATAAAAAGAGGACATTAAAACAAAATACTAAGGTAATCCAAAGAAAGAAGGAAAAAGGAACAAAGAACAACTGAACTGTTTTATCTAGATGTCCCCCCAAAACCTTATGTACTCGTGGGTGAGGCTTTTGGGGTATGACTGGATCATGGGTGTGTGATACTAGGTTAGTTCACTGATAAGTTCATAGCTGTGTAGGTTGATAGCTGTGTATGATGCTGGGAGGTGAGGCCTGGCAGGAAGAAGTCACTATGGGTGTTGCCTGGAAGGGTATATATCCCTCCTTCTTCCTTGATCCCTCTCTGCTTCTTGCCTTCTGTTATGGTTTGTGTCCAGGTGTCTTCCCAAAGCCTCATGTAGTCACTGGTGTGTGTTTTCAGAGGTGGCTTGATCTGAAGTGTGTGATGCTGGGATAAGGGTGTGTGATTACTAAATTAGTCCACCGATTGGTTTGGCATAGTTCTGAGTAGGATTAAGGGTACCCCACCCTGGGTGTGAGTGCTACCCGCCCTATGGAATAAGATATAAGGGATGGAAAAAGGCCATCATTGGTTGTTTGTCACCTGTTACTTTCCGCCTTCTGCCTGCCTGCTCTGCGATGCCCCTCTGCCATGCCACCCTGCCTTGAAGCCAGGCAGCTATGCACTAAAAACTCTACGAACCATGAGGTATATAAACCTTCCTCCCTTAACTTTGGGTGTTGGGTATTTTGTCTCAGGAACAAGAAAAGTAACTAGGACACCATCCTTTGAAATCTGGGTGGAAGCCTCCATGACCACAAACCTCTTACATTCTGCATGCCTGTACAACTAGCACCACTTGGATGATGCCAAGGTCTGCAACATGCTAGAGCAGTAGCCTGGCCCTCTTGGACTATGGCTGCAGCAGCTTCTGATGGCTAAACTCAGGAAACACTTCCTAGAAGGCCCTGAAAGAACAAGGTGCCCTCAGGCTTTGTTATCAAAGCAAAATCTTTCAAAGAGTTTTTAAACTCTTGAGCCTACAAAGTGTAGAGACTGACCAATTCCTGAGATGCCTTCAAGCCATCATTTCTATTGTCTTGATGCAAAGTAGCAGCTTTTTAATGCTTATCTTTTTACCAACTCTTAGTCCTGAATCCTAGCTGTACCTGGCTCTTCCTTTCTGGCAGTGCTACAAGTTTTTCAAATCATTCAACTCCTGATTCTCACTGTAGATCTGGCTAAAAGCAGCCAGCAGTACCCATGCCACAGCCTAAACAATGGGATGCCTTGAAATCTCCACCAGATCTATTAGTCTGCCACCTTTAAATTCAGCCTCTCACTAAGTCTTAGGGCATGGGCAAAATACAGACAAGTTCCTTGCTAGAATGTAATATGCACTGCCTTTAATCCAGTTTCCAACAGAATTCTCATTCCCATCTGAAACTTCATGAACCTGGCCTTTCCTGTTCACATTCCTAAGAGCATTCTGCTCTTTGGAACTTCTACCAGAATCACCCACCAAGTCCTGCTTACAGCAATCCAGGGCTTCTCTAGCTGACAACTCCAAACTTTTCCAAACTCCTCCTACAAATTCCAAAATCTTCTGAACCCCATGGTCAGGTACAGTCACAACAATGGCCCCGGTACCAATTTTCTGTATTACTCATTTTCCCATCCCTGGGGAAAAAATGACTGACTCCTGCAAATTAAAGGACAAGTTTATTTTGACTCACAGTTATAGTCAGCTGCCTCCAAGGTGGAAGGCAGAACAGAGGAAAGCTGCCTCACTCATGACAGCCAGAAAGCAGAGGAAAAGGCAGAGCCAGGGAGAAGAATATATCCTTCCAGTGATCCACCTCTTCTGACAAAGCCCCACCTCCTAATTGAACATCTAGTCAATAACTCATCAGTGGATTAATTCACTCATGAGTATAGCACCCCAAGATCTAGTCACCCTCCAAAAGTGTCACCTCAGAACTTATGAGAATTTTAGGGGACATTTTAAATTTAAACAATAATAATGACAAAAGGGTCAATTCATCAATAGGACATAACAATTATAAACATTTATTTATTTTTTTTGTGGGTACCGGGGGTCAACCTGAGGACCTCGTGCGCCAGCAGGCGCCTGTGCTGCTGAGCGATATCACCGGCCCTTTTTTCATATGTGGGTTCCGGGAGTTGAACTTGGGCCCTTGCACTTGCCAGGCAGGTGCTTACGCCGCTGAGCCATCTCACCAGCCCTAAACATTTATAAAACTAATAAAGAAGTTCACAATACTTGAAACAACTGATAAATTGGAAGGAGAAATCTATTGAAATTACAAAGAATTCAGCATTCCCCTCCCAATGATTGATAAGAGCATGTACAGTGAAAATCCATAAATTTAAATAACTGAACATTACTGACCAACTTGACATAACAGAACATACGTAATAAATGAGATGCCACTAATGCAGAATTTAGGAGGAAATGTATAGTACTAAATACCTTATATTAGAGAAATAATAAAGGTCTCTAATCAGTTATCTCGAGGGTTACCACCTTAAGCAAAACTAGGAAAAGAAAAGCAAATTAAAACCAAAGTAAGCAAAAGGAAGTAATAAAGAACAGAGGAGACATCAATAGAAAACAGAAAAATAATATAAGTCATTGAAACTAAAATCTGGTTCTTCTGTAAGACCAATAAAATTGATTAACCTCTAGCCAGACTGATTGGAGAAGGAATACATGATGCCAAGGATTTACCTTAAAACAGGAAAGGAGAGTACACAGGTTAACAGGTACATACAGGTTCTCATGTTACTCTATTTTGTACATGTTTGTAAGATTCCATAACAAAAAAATGTTTTTAAAAACTATGATGTAGATATATCTGTTCTTCATATAAACCGCCTAGAATATTATTCCTTATATATTAAAATAACATGAAAATACTGAGAGGTAATGATCAAACTGTATGACCCGTATGAAGCTACATTAAAATTGTGTTTACTGGCCAAGAAACAGACAAATGAAAGAAACAGAAGAGAGAGGGTCGGTGAGATAGCTCAGCGGCGTAAGCGCCTGCCTGGCAAGCGCGAGGTCCTGAGTTTGAACCCCGGTACCCATTAAAAAAAAAAAAAAAAAAAAAAGAAAGAAAGAAAGAAGAGAATGCAAAAACAGATCTATGTACACCTGGTGATCTATTCTATCTTAAAGGTAGCATTTCAAATAGGTGGGAGAAAATAAATTGCCCAATAAATGGTATCAGGACAACTAAACAGACGTTTATAAAAACATGAAGCTGAATTTCTACTCATTTTCCAGGGTCATTTCAAGAAAGATTAAAAAGATTAAAAACTACATGTTCAAAATAAAACCATAAACTGCTAGAAAAATGTGGGTAAATATTTCTACAATTCTGAAGTAGAAAAGTATTAAATAAAACTGATATAACTGAAATAACTATACAAAATTTAATACCTGCATAATCACTCAAAATATCAAAATACACTTGACAAAAGGTAACTGATGGGCTGGTGAGATAGCTCAGCGGTGTAAGCGCCTGCCTGGCAAGCGCGAGGGCCTGAGTTCGACTCCCAGAACCCACATACAAAAAAAGGGCCAGTGATGTCGCTCAGTGGCATGGGTGCCTGCTGGCACGCGAGGTCCTGAGGTCGACCCCCAGTACCCACAAAAAAAAAAAAAAAAAAAAAGGTAAGTGACAAACTACCCAAAAACTATAATATAAATTATTATCTCTAACAACAGAATTCCTTCAAATTGCCAAGAAAAAAACAACCAAGAGAAAAGTGGACAAGAATTGGCAATTCACAAAAGAAATATAAATGGATAATAGACATAAAAGTTGTTCAGTTTTATTCCACCAATTGTTTTTGGTTGTCAAAGGCAAGATTTTTAATGCTGTTGTTGAGAAGTTGTTTAGTAACAACTGTTTTGGAAGACAACTATGTAGTATCTCCTATTAATATTTTTGATGCTTGTACCCTCTGATTTTTTTTCTTAGAACTTTTTCTATAGAAATACTTGGAAAGCAAATATATATCATACTGTTTGTAAAAGTGTAAACCTGGAAAGTCAAAATATCCACTGACATAAGCTGAATTGTGTACTCCAAAAAGATACGTTAAAATACTAACCCCCTATACCTGTGAATGTGACCTTACTTGCAGATGTAACCAAGGGTCTGTATAGATGTTACCAAGTCTAAATGAGGTCATTAAGGCTGACCCTAACCCAGTTTGACTCGTGTCATTATACGTGAATACACCATCAGGAAAGAACACCATGCGATAACATACGCAAAGACTAGAGTGCTAGAAGAATCTACAAGCCAAGGAACCTCAAGGATTGCTATCAACTGCAGAAAATTAGGAGACAGGTATGAGACAGATTCTCTTTCAGTTCCTCCAAATGGAATCAAACCTGCCAAAACCTTGAGTTTTGCGTATCTAGCCTCCAAAACCATTAGAGAATGAATTTGTGTTGTTTCGGTTACCTTATTTGAATACAGCAGCCCTAGGAAACTATTACACCCACTATTAAAACTTCACATATTATAGTAACATAAAATACAATGTAATAGTAAAAAGGGTAAAACAGACGTCAATGGACATGGAAATTTACTAAAGATTTATTAATAAAAATGAAAAAGGTTGTAGAACATCATGTATAAAATCATCTTTCTGGTAAACTAAAAAGAACATCTTTCAACCAAAAAATAAACCAAAAATATAAAAAAACCCCATCTCTCTGCCCTTTTACCTCCTTACTGAAATATGTCCTCCTCCGATGCTGGCCAAGCCAAAAGGCTCTAAAGCTGTGATGACGAACCTTTTAGAGCTTTCAATGATACAAACAGCCTGCTGTGGCACACGTGCCATAGGTCTGCTACCACTGGGCTAGATTCTCTGTTGTCCTGACCATAACACATTCACAGATCTTATTCCACTTCCAATGCATCAGTAGTCAGTACTGTGTACAGTATTCATATAATTCTTAGTATTGGCCATTTCCACTAGGAGGTTCTGTTGTCACGTGGAATATACACAGCCAACTGAATACTGCCATTTTTTTCTTCACGACGTTTTCAGTATCTAGCCTTGGAGCGGCAACTAGATTTCATTTTTTGTAAACTTGGACAACTGGCAGTGGCTACCTTTAGTTACATACAGTGTATTCAGACACCACATCTGGAGTCACTAGGAAGAACTGCAGTAAGTAATTAGTACTACCTGCCATCCACACATAGACCAGGGACTTCTATTTTTGTTCCAGATGCTGCTATAACCCAGGCTTGTCAGCCAGACCAGGTATGCTAAGAGGATGGATAAAAAGTGTTTAGTAAACTTTACAGCATTATTTAATGTTTTCTATTATGAATAATAATTTTCAATTTCCCCAATCTCTAGTTCCTACGTATGTTGACATTTCTTGAATCAAAAATCTTAGTGCTGCCTAATACTTATGGAACAAAGCTCAATTTTAAAGATTGAAGTTCAGAGCTTTCTAAAACCTGGCCTCAATTAACCCTGCAAACTTATGGTCCACTATTTCCCCATGCAAATAACATTTTCCATTCTAGCCAAGCCAGTCATTTTAGTATCTCCAAAAATTCCATGCACATTCACTAATTCAACCTTTTGTTGGCTCATTTCTTTTTTTCTTTTCTTTTGGTACCAGGAATCAAACTCACAACCTCAAGCACTGTGCTGCTGCTATACCCCCGGCCCAGCCCACTTCTTTTTATCTCTGAGAGCTGCTTCCTTGCTCCTGACATAAGTTCTATAAAATATTTAAGGTCTTCATATTTAAGTCTCACAATGATGTAGCAAATCTCACAATATTCTATCTCTATTATTTGAACCTGGCTTATAGTGTACATATTGGCTTATAGTATGTATCTTTTTGTGATAATTTCAGCCTTTCCCAACTATACAGTAAATGGCTGAGGAGTAAGCCACTTCCTTATACTCTATGATACTGGGAAGGTGCCACGTTCTCAGCAAATACTCAATACTTGGTATTTCATTGATAAAGAAAATCATTTGGTTTCCTGACTAGCTTTACGGATTACATACAAATCAACTAGCTCCTTTAGTAATATGGAAATTTCATAAGCATGTAGGTAACCTCTGATACTTTTTATGAAATGAATAATAATTCACCATACTAACATTTCATTTTTTTTTTCAATTTTGAACTACAGGTATGATAAACAACTTCCTCTCTAAAAAGATAAGCCTTTTCAAATATAAGATTAAAGATTTAACTTTATAATAAAATTTGAAAAATATTTCATTGTTCTAAGGTTACAATGATAATTTCAATTTCCTCATATCATTATTAACTACATCTTACATTCCCAGATGTCTTTTATAGTACAGTATTTATAATATAGTATTTGTTTCAATCTAGAGGGTATTTAACTAGCATTTCTTTTACAGAGAGAGATCTCTACAGTATATCTTTGTGTCAATTTAAAAATAAGTTTAAAAAAATCACTACACTAAGGCAAAAGAATACAGGAGCCAAGGACACTGAATTGAAGTAAACAGCTGTGGTAATTAAAATACCTTTCATTTAATCCTATTTTCGAAAGGGGGTTTTTCTAGATTTACCTCTTCAACATTACTCCACAGCCAATTTAGAAGAGATCACAATTTACTGTAATACAGTAACTACAAAGTGAAATTATCTTCTAATTAAACTACTATATTGCTATTACAGTTGTGTAAACTTCTACAACTTCAGACAATACTGATAAGAAATATACAAAACAAAATAGGATATGTTTTTGTTAAACTTATTTATGAATATAATTAAATATATCAAACTTCTAATTGTTCACAACCAATAAAATTTCTCTGACAACGTATATTCTACTACTGTAAACACGAACATATGCACTTGTTTTGTTTCCAGAATCTTTACAATAAAAGTGAACTGTATTAATAACCCTGGGATCAAAACTGTAACTATTCCTAGACAAAATAATTTATAACAAAACTCAATTCTATTTGCTTTTTCAAAATTTTCATTTTCTATTCAAGTTACCACCAGACCTCCAGCAAAATCATTAATTTAAAAAAAAATAAAGTAAAACAAATGAGAGTACTATAAGCATATGTTTCATTTGAAAATCTTATTCTTACCAGTTTTTATACAGACTTTTAAAAATCATGAATCAGAACAGTAAAACACGGATGGACATCACAGAAGTTGCTCACTAGCACTGTAAGTAGAACACAGCTCTTCAGTACTTCAGCTAATACTTTAGCAGGCTCAGGTTTTAAGCAATGCAGGGAATCTTCAGTGTCCTAGTCAAACTTTATTTCTAACAAGAAACTTCATTATATTTCTAGACTTGATAATACGACATTATTCCTACATGACATTTTTACACTAAAAGACAACTTTTTAAAAAAGTGCATTTTAAATAAAATCCTTTACAGTGTCCTCCACAGGAAGAAAAATAGGTGGCCAAAGAGTGGCAGAACTCACGAGGTGGTGGAGACAGGGAGACACAGAGGACTCAGGGCCTTTTCAAGATGCTCTTAGTTTACAGGCTCAACATTTAACTGACTTTAAATAAAATTATTGGAACTGATTTACCTAAATCGAAGCAAATATGACAAAGAGCTCAAATTTTTTCTAAAATATCCCTGCCAAAAATAAGAAATCTAAATTGAAGACTAAATAGAATAACAATTTTCATATGCTTCTCCAAACTCCCAAAGTATTTTATATCTGTTAGGCACTCTTAAATGTTTTACATAATTATTTCACTATTCTTTGAAATCCCTAAGCCCATTTCACAAATCTAGACACTAAGGGTCACAATAGTTAAGAAATATGCCTGTGTTATAGAGCTAAGAATGACCAGAAATAAGATTTATAATTTATCGTTGTTGGATTCTTCTGAATCTTTTCCTATGCTTATAGTCCACCTTGTATTACATACACTACTGTACTCACCTTTTTACTCAAGACTGGAAAAGGGTGCTTTCTCATCTTTTTATATTCCAAATCCAACAAATTTTATTATTTTTTTCTCCTCCCAAACTACACAAAGTGAAACACATTCACAGCCCTAAAGTCCCACCAGTAATGCCTTAATTCAGTCTGTCATAAAGCCGAAGGTCCCTCCAGGCACATCTTTCCCTTTATATCTATTTAAGAATTACTACCCAAAAGGTCTCATTTTAGAACAGAAACAAAGTAACTTAGTTACTGCTAACATCAATATTAGTTCAGGAGCACAGTTAGACCATATTCTTTTCCTAATAAATGAAGATCTAATTCCAGATAGCATCTGCATTAGAAACTGAAGGTTTTAACAGCTTGATCAAGCTATTAGAAATGATGAATATTAGAAACAATGAATAGGATCCTAAGGAATAAACATGTGAACAATTGTAATTATTCAATCAGTATGTATTCACTATCTGTGGTAGATGTTACAAAAGTTACAGAGAACCACAGAGGCATAAGGTCCTTCTCCCAGAACGGTACATACTGAAGTGGTGGCAAACCTACAGCACGTGTGTCATGGCAGGCTGTTTGTACTGCTAAAAGCTCTGAAAAGTTTGCCATCATTGGTACTCAGAATGACGGGGGGGGGGGGAAAAATATATATATATATATGATATATATATAAGCAACTTAAAACAAGTGCTGAGGAATTAAAAGAAATAAAAGTTAAAGTTGATTAATAAAAATGGCTCATTAAGTACTAAATCTTGAAAAAAAAAAATCAGGTGAATATGGCAGGGAAAGGTGATGGTCACCACTATCAAGTCCTATCTATTCAGACCAGAGACGGATGCTTCAGGCTAACTGAAAGTTTTCTTTACCCTACTCCTTAATTTCTTACCTATTCAGGACTGCATATATTAAACTCCATGTAGCAAAACTGCACATACTCTTTACAGAAAGTAAATACCACACTAAATGAAAGTCAACAAAATTAACTACAAAACAAGACCTATGAATCTTGTTTATAAACCTTTTAAAATTGTTCTCGTAATATAAGAAAATACTATCAGATAATGAATGGCATGGGAAATATTCAAGTAAAAGTTCATAACATATGTTTATGTATTACCTAACTTTAAATCAAACCTCAATTTCCACAAATTCTGTTTTAAAAGCTATAGCAAAACAACAGTTACTGAAAATTGATCTCCTCCATGAATCCAATCACCAATACAGTCTCGTAAACATCCAGGTATATTTCCAGTTAAGAAGATATGTATGCTTCACCATACTTGTTCTGCTAGTATTTATAATGCCTGGCTCTATTGCAATCCCTTTCTTCACCCTTTATATCTAAGCAAGACTAACTTCTGCAGGAAGTCTTTTTTAATTGTTCTTGAATTTTCACCATAAGTGCTTTAATTCAGGCCTTCATCATATTTCATGTGGATTTCCATAAATAACTATCTGATCTCCTCTATCTCCATTCTCCAACCTCAATCCACCTTCTGTACTACCTCTACCTTGCCCCCAAAACATCTAAAAGTCAAATCTGATCTGTGGTTCCCCACTAAGTACTGTAATACTTCCTCAATTTTATATTCCCATTACGGCTGTAAAATGCACCCTGATATATCTTAACTTGTTTTCATTTAACCTTAACTCACAAAATACAGACCAAATATTCAAGGAAAACCTAGTATTTTCAATGTTTCTTTTCCAATACAACATTCAATTTTCCCAAGTGTCATTTCCAGGATTATCTTGTAAGAAAACAGAGGACTTTCAGTTCTTGAACTGTGATATACATAAAAATACTTCGAGAAGCTAGCTAAAAACAGAAATGCCAACCTCTACCTTGGATTCAGTGAATTTGAATATTATCTAGGAACTGAAACTAATCATATGTATTTCCTAATAATCTCCCCACAGTGATTCCAATGCATACCTAAATCTGAGAACCCAAGGAGAAAGTCCCTGCTCTGTAACAACTAGTACGCTGTTATTACATACCTCCCCACAAATGAGTACCCATTAAACTTAGAATAAAAATTCCGCCTTCTAAAAAGCTTTTATTCATCTCCTCTCTCACGATCCTCTAAACTATGAAAGTTTTCATATATTTACATACTATCTTTCTAATCACACAAGCACTCTATGAGATAGTACACGTACTTTACAGACGAGAAAACCAATTCCACCACTCCATGAGATGGCATCACAATTTTATGTATCAGAAAACCAATTCTTTGACAGGAAGGTTAAGACATTTATCCAAAGTGACCCTGAGTTTGAGCTCACATCTGCTGATTACAAAGCTACTGTGTTTTCCATGGTGACATATATCCTCTTACTTATCATTCCTAAGTATTGACTTACTCACCAGTTTACACCTTTGTTTCCCTTTTTAGACACAGCAGGCTCCCCGAGGCCAGGCATCAACCCTGATTTCAACCTCAACATTTAGTTACTCAATATATGTTTGTGGAATGAAAGAGGAAAGATAGCTCCTCCAGAGCTGGTACTGCAACTTGTTTCATTTCTTGAATTCTTAGAGAGCTCTGACTACTTCTTGCCTAACACATCTGGTCTGACCTGCGACTTTATTGCTGGATTTATGAGATAGTATATATTGGTAGTTTTTAGCACTACTAAAACAATCTGCATAGTCAAAAAGGGGAGAAAAAGATTATTCCAAAAAAATCTTCTCACGTTAACCCACTATCAAACTGGGGACTTCAAATTTTAATCTTCACAACAATTTTATCCCGCAAGAGGAGACAACTATAACTTTGTGGTTTTAAATGAATGAAATTCAAAAGGTAAAGCTGATTAACAGCAGATGACATAAATTGAGCACTGAATACTGACAGCCTGTTTGTTTAGCGATCAACTTACGCTAACCAGTGAGCAATATTACCCTTTTCTACCGCAAGTCTTCAGCATCTGTCATTTTTTGAAGCTACCAGTAAATACTATTAGTAAGCACAAGGCAATTAGTGTATTGGTGTATTAAGATAATGTTCATCCTGCGTAAAGTTAATGTGTCTGGTATGTAAAACATATGGTACAACTATTTCCTTTTTCATACAGATTACACAGCAAATGTAGTAAGGCAGCAAAACTGACATTTTCCCATTTGCAGTTAAGTAACATTCTAAGTGGTGGTGATTTTAAATTGAAAAACATGCGAAGTTAGCACCTTAAGAATCTTGCATTTTAATGTATTAGTTTTTGATGAAAAGTGGTTATTCCCTTACCACCACGTTTAAAAAGAAAAAAAAAAAAAAAAAAAAAAAAACCCTTTTGAAACAATGTGATGTAGAGGAAAGTACAAAAGGCCTAGGCATCAGGAGTCCCGGCTTTCTAGTTCAGCTACATTACTAAATTTCCATGAGACAAGCTCACTGGTTCTGTTTTCTCATTTGTTTGAAATATTGCAATACAGCAGGGAAGGATTTGGTCGTCTTGAAGTTGTATCCCAAAATTCTCATTTCATTCTTATCAGTAAACTCAGTGTTTCTGAAAGTCTAAATTCTTACATAAAAAAAAAATGACTTTGAAATCGAATGGAATGATTCAGCATCAAATTGGATGGCACAAGATATAAAGAGTAGATTCATAAAGTTAACAATTAATCTGGTAACTTTCCAGAAATTGGCTAATCTTAACTTCTTAAGCAAGCAAGTGCAGTCAGATTGGACATCTCTACTATGGAAGGTTATAAAACGGCACTGCTCTGTTGAAAATTCCCTAGGTTCCAGTGGCACATACTCTGCAAGTGCTAGTAAGCAAGTGGAGAGAAAGAACCAGCGAACATTTTAACAAACCACAGTTCAACCCTGTCACCTCAGTAAGAGCCCGACAAGGCCTACACCAAGGAGCAGAAGCTCCCCACCCCCAGAGATGCTAGCAGCCAATGTAATGAATGCTTCCGTCAACAAGACACATTCCCCTTCCCACAGAACTGCTCACTCCCAACCGGCCAACTGGGGTTGGAATTGGGAGCACAGAAACAATCTAAGAATCATTCTTGGTCCCAAAGGCTACCAACAACTGGAGATCGCGGTTTCCCCGCGCATGGCTGTGGGGAGAGAGGCACCTCCTCCCATCAGTGCCAAAAGGAAAAAAAAAAAAAAAAAAAAATCAGAAACCAGGCCTAGGAGTGATTGCTGGAGAAACGAACCTTCTTTCTCTGCAATGGGGAGCACTAGCATTTCCTGCACTCGGTCTGATCGGAAGAATGCCCAGGAACCTACGCTCGACTTCATTCCCTCCTGGAATCCTAAAGGGAGATTAAAAACCCGAACAGCTTCCTTCCCCGATCTACCCACTCAATCCTCTGGCACTGTTAAGGATGGTGCCCTCAAACAGTAGGTGGTGAGGCGAGGCCCGGTACAAGGGTCCTGTTTGAGATTAGTCGGCTCTTGCAAGCAGAGAATCCCCTTGTGGTCTGAGAGTAAACTTTGAGCAGCAGCAAGGGCGCGGACCTGGGCCACGCCAGGCCGGGCTCCAGGGCAGGCCTGCGGAGGTGACACTCCCTTGTTCTCCAGCAGCTGGGGGAGGCGGCGTCCGGCCGGCCCGGCCCGCACCCGGGGAGCAGGGCGAGGGCGCCGCGGCGGGCCGGGCCGGGCCGGGCGGGCTCGCGGGAGGCCAGGCCAGAGCGGGACCCTCGCCGCGCCGCTCCCGCCTGCTTCCTCACTCCCATTCCCCGGCCCCCAAGCCCAGGCCCGCGAGGTAACGTCGGGGTGGCGACGGGGGTCTCGGCCACTGACCACACATTTCTTGCCGAGGAAGGTGAAGAGGGACTCGTTCTCCTGCGGGGTGAGCAGCAGGGACCCCACATTGGTGACCCTCCGCGGAGGCGGCAGCTGCTGGCCGGAGCTCATGGCTTCGCCGGCGGGGCTGCGAGTCCAGGGCCGTCTCCTCGGGCGAGTGGGCCAGCGCTCGTTCCCCCCTCGGTGACAGGGCGGGAGGAGGGAGTCAGAGACGCAGCATCTCGCAGCACCTCCGACGCGGAGAGGAGGACAAGGGAAAGCGGAGCTGACCGCACTCCGAAAAGGAAGCTCCCAGCTCCCGCCCGGCGAGGGTAGGACCGGATGGTCCTTGTTTTCTCACTCCGGCGACTGCACTAAACTCCCAACTCCTCCTCCAATCCTCCCGCGGCGGCGGCGGCGGCCGCACAATCCAACATGGCAGCGGGGGCGGACGAGACCACAGGCCGCAGGCCGCGGGGGAGCGCGCCGGAAACGCGCGGCCGGGCCCGGGAAGAACCCCCTCCACTTGCGGTGGCCTCGTCGCGCCAGCCGAGGCCCCGCCCCTTCCGGCCAGGGCCTGGCGGCCGGGTTGTTGCTGGGCAGCGCGGGTGGTGTCGCGGTTGGAGGTGCTGCCACTGAGCTCCGGCCGTCAGCTCCCTGGTCGGACGCGGGGCCCGGTGACTGCTGCCTCAGGAGAGGATGGACGGTCTTCTCCGTCCGCCTTCTGCAGGTGCACACCTTTGCGGAGCGTCCGTGCCCCTCCGCGCACCATTTCTCAGGGGAGAAGGGACTCTCCCGCCGCCTGTCAAGGAGATCTGGAGTCTTTAGGCAAAAACGGCGGGGAGACGCGCGCTCCCCGGGGCGGCTCGCGGGTTGGTCGGAGCCGCAGGTGCCCGGGGTTTCTCAAACTTTATCCAAACTCAGCAATGGGAGTGGAGGAACAAACAGGCCTCTCCCTGGATTACGAAAGAGATCTTGATGGATGTCACAAAACAAACGCACTTAGAAAAAAGGAAAGACGTTTGTGCCTGCCTGCCCGCCCTGCGTATCATGCGGGTTAAATATGTTTGCAACATTTAAACCCATTTTTTTGGAAGATCTTTCTTTTATTGTCTGGTGGATTGGAAAATATCTGCTTTTCCTACCTCTTTATCTCAAACCCCTAGGCCTTGTTTTCTTAAATATGCTAATTTGGGGAAGTGACACAGAAAAACCTTATCCACTTTAATTCTTATAAGTAAATCTCAATAACTTTTTTTCTAATCTAAGTATTTTAGAATTTTAAAAGTTAACTAAAATAACCCCCTTCGTAGAGTATGTTAAATACTAAACTGCTCTAAAAGGCAATTTTGGAATATGGAAATAATGACGTGGACTGCAGCGACTTATGAAATATGTATGACTTTTGTCCTCATTAAATATATGAGGACATTACCATCATGTTTACTAATAATTATTTCAGTAAACAAAGCTTGCATGTTAAGTTTAAGACGTCTAAGACAAACTTTCCTAAAACGATTTGATGTTAACATCTCTGATGACACCCAGTAGAAATCTATGATGTACTAAACAGATTGATAAGCCATTATCAGTGCACTTTGAAAGTATTTCGAAAACTTAAACTGCACTTAATGAAATTGGCTGAGCTGGAATAAATCTACAAAGGAAAATGAGAGTGTATAACCTTGGGAGTTCTCGTAATATGGATATGTCAGAACTAAACTTGTTTAGTAATGTTACAGGGAAAAGTGAATTTTAAAAAGTGATGGATTATCTATAAAATAACTAGGTTTTTTTTTAAGGCAGTAGTGAAAATGTATACCTCTATATCAGAGTTAAATCTAGCTGATAAATGAATTTGTCTTTTATTGAAAATGCAGCTCTTATAAATTGGAAGCACAGTTACAATAGAAAGCATTACAAATTCTTGTGAAGTGATAGTAATTAGAGCCCTTAAATCTTCAACTGTAGTACCAAAGACATAGGCTTCAGATAGAAGTTCTAAGTTGAAGTTCCTTATGCCCCATAACCTTAATGGACTTTGGACAAATCACATGTCTATATCAGTTTCCTCAACTGTAAAATGAAAATGCTATTTCATAAAGGTGTAGTATAAATCGGGGTAATTACCAATTTCAAGATTGTAAAAGAAGATAGCCATGAGAAGCACCTGGTACATATTGGCTACTGAAGTTTTAGTTGTCTTTTACCATTTTTGCCTTTGGTTTCTTCTACTTTCTCTTAGCTGAAGGATCAAGACTTGAGTTGGAAAAAAATAATATATATGTATGTGTATGTTTTAGCTAAGCCAGATTCTTTAAAAACTGACCTTCAAAATTTTTAACTACATAATTCTCCAAATTCATGTTGATGAATTTGGGACATAATCTCTTTGTTAGAAGAATTTCTGATTAAACTATATATTATGCCAAATAGGAGATATATATATCTCCATCCCAGTATACCAACATAACAAAACTTTTAAGATTATAAATTTATAGATGGAATTTTGTCAATTTGTATTTAATAGATGCTGAGGGAGTAGAGGCTTAAATCAGTGGTAGAAACTCATTGGTAGAGTGCATGCGTAGCATAAGGAAGGGCCTAGATTCAATCCCCAGTACCAAAAAAATAAAAAAGCAACTTCAAAAATAGCAGGTTTTGGTTACTTTTGGGTTGCGTTGGATTGGGTTTGGTTTGGTTTTGACTAGAAATGCCAACCTGGTCTTAGAACTTGTAGACCACAAAACTTAATAAAGACAAGAGATATTTGGAAGAGGGCTTATAGGATGATAGATGAAAGGACAGTAGGTATGCAATGAAGAATCTCTTCCATGCTGAAAAGTACTGTGTTCCAGTCATTTCACAATCTTACTAGCCTAGACCATTGTTTAAATTGCTTTTTCTCTTTCAAGAAATTTTTAAGTTTTACCCAAATGCAGTTTTTTTATTTGCCCCTATTCTGTTTTCTTTAGACTTGAAGATGGAAAATTATGACCATCATATATGTTTTTCCTCAAGCTCAAACTAATTTTTATTTTTTTCCACAAATTTTTAAGTATAGTGCCTTGTCAACAAAATTGCAGTTTATGTTATTTTCCACCCTATTTGCTATTCTCTGGACTTTTTCCAACTCCTTAATATTCTTGAAATGTGAATGTGAAAATTTCACTGGAAATATTATTTCCTTACTCCTTTGAGCATGTGAATAAGCAATATTTGGTGTTTCCTCCTTACCATGCATAAAGGATGCTTTTTTTCCACATTAATCTTGAGGTCAAGAAGTACTGGCTGCATTTGTTTCAGAAATTTTAGCAAGTGCTTTCTGCCTTATTCTCTCTTGAGCAGAACACAAGACATCTTTCATTCTGTTTTCTTTGGCAAGTTACATTCTTATCTCAAATTCTTTTTACCCAGTTTGAGAAATTGGATTTGATCCAGGAAGTAAGCATTCTGTTTCTCTTCAGCTGAGTTTCTTGAACTGAGTAAGCTAGCTTAAAATGACTAGGGATTTTATTTCCATATATACATGTAAAATACATATTTTGTACCAGAATGTATGTAAATATAACAAAGAAAAATGCAGTTCTTCCGTTTAACATCCTTTATTTTTCTTGCCCTAACTAGAATCTATTATATTTCTTCTTTCTCCCTTTCTTTCTCCTTCTCCCTTTCTTTCTTCTTTCTTTCTTTCTTTCTTTCTTTCTTTCTTTCTTTCTTTCTTTCTTTCTTTCTTTCTTTCTTTTCCTTTCCTTTCCTTTCCTTTCCTTTCCTTTCCTTTCCTTTCCTTTCCTTTCTTTCCTTCCTTCCTTCCTTCCTTCCTTCCTTCCTTCCTTCCTTCCTTCCTTCCTTCCTTCCTTCCTTCCTACAGTCCTTTAAGGTGAAGCCCTCATTTTGGTGGAAAACATTAGGGTACTTTATTTATGGAGGAGAGGGCATATTTTCAGATATATCCCCTGCTGTGATTGTTATATTTTGCAGATATCTCTTGTCCTGGTCCTCTGTTATCTATTTTTCTTCTCCACAAATGTCATTGATTTTGTGCCCTTATAAGTCCTCTGAAATACCTTATTCCCCTTACCAATGTAAATAATTTAGAAGGCAGTGACACCCTTCATAGTGGAGGATGTGGAAGTAGCAGCACGCAGGGATCTATGGCATTCAGCAACCATTGTATCCATAATTGCTGCACTGACATACAGAACTCAATTCCAGAGTCAAAACAACAGCAAATCTGGATACTGCAGGGACAATGAATGTCACTTCTCTTATGCAGTCTCCAAGTGTCATGCACTTAAAGTGTTCACGTTGTAAAATACTTCTGCACATTTTTGTGTAAATGTTACATATAGCAGTGCTTGAGGGACCTTGTCCTATTACATGTTCTCCCAAGTTAAATGTTGAATGTTTTATTTTTCATCAAGTAAAATCTTGAAAATTTAGCTAACTTTTTTTTTGTCTCGCATTCTCTTTTAAATTCAATTTAAGTACAAGCATTTTGGGGGATTACTTTTAAAAAGACAGCTTAATTACAACTCATTTGGATTTCTTATTGCTATTAGTGGAAAATTGAATTCTTATTCACGCTAGTGAATTACCAGTGATAGTTAGGACAACTATATGGCCTATTCTCCAGATACCTAACTCATAACCTTTATTCAAGAAGTGATTTGAAGAGCTAAGGATGTTATAGAATCCCAGACACTGCTTACTGGTGTTCTGGCTGTTACTCTTTAACTTTAATGACTATTCAATGGCTTTTAGTTTAATTATCCCAAATGAGAAAGGAGACACATTGGCTGCTTTATTATAAAGTGCTCAAGGTTAACCCTTAGGTGAGTAGACATCTGGAATATTTGGGGTGATTGGAAGATGCTACATGTCCCTGTTACTCCACTGATAGTGTTGTGGTAAAGAATATGGTATCTTCTGTCATGTAATGGTCTTAAAACCAATTTGTATTTTTATAAAGTGATAACTACACATAATTTTAAAAGTCACAGTACTAAAACATTTGTAGCAACATAGAAGCTCTAAGTTCTCTTCTCTATCCCCATCTGATCTTCTCAGAAATCTACTTTGAGCTGTTTCTTCTGGTATTTATAGCTGTATTTCTAAATAGTATGCCAAGTTGCTGCTTATTGATTGATGAATTTGAAGCATTATATATTAACTTCTGAATATAAATGGCAAGGATTTATCTGTCTTAAACTGCCACATCCCATTTCTCTTCCCCCCATGTAGTTGTAGCACAATTTGTGTTTAAATAACTATCACATAGAGTAATGTTATTGTATGAGTCAAGCATTTCACTAGTTATTTTACATTCTTAAAAAATTTGTGGGCCGGTGAGACGGCTCAGCGGCTTAAGCGCCTGCCTTGCAAGCGCGAAGGCCCGAGTTCGACTCCCGGAACCCACATACGAAAAAGGGGCCGGTGATATCGCTCAGCGGCACGGGTGCCTGTTGGCGCGTGAGGTCCTGAGGTCGTCCCCCCGGTACCCACAAAAAAAAAAAAAAAAAAAAAAAAATTTGTTCATTTTTGTCCTTTTCAATAATTTCCTCAAATTTTCTTTTTAAATTTCTCATATTCTTTAACAACTATAGACAACTATAAAGTCTGTCTATTATTCTCTATTATTCTGTATTAATCTGGACTATAGCTACACGGCTGTTGATTGGACTTTTCTTTACTTATTATCTAAGGATTTTACTTTCTTTCTGTGTCAGACCCATTTCTTGGATCCTACGTTATCTATTTGGTGTACTCTGTTTGGTAATGTGTATTGTTTAGTGGATTTCTAAGAAAAACTGCATAAAAGAACAATTTTGAGTCCTTATGTACCTGATAATATCATCTAGCCTCACCCTTGACTGATGGCTTAACAAGATATGGAATTTCAGGTTGAATATCAGTTTCCTTCAGAATTTTAAGGTGTTATTCCATTGATTTCTGATTTTAAGCATCGTCATTAACATCGGATATCAGATCCTCCGTTCTATAGTTTGGATCTTGAATGTCCCCCAAGGCCCATGTGTTGAAAGTGTAGTCCCCAGCCTGTGGCACTATTGCAAGATGGTGGGGCCTTTAGGAAGTGAGGCCTAATGGAAGGAAGTGAGAAGGCTGTGCCCTTGAAGGGGATATTACCTAGGGTCACACCCTGTCCTCTTCCTCTCCCTTTGCTTCGCAGCCGCCAGACAGTCAATAGGCTTCCTCTGCTGTGTGGTTCTGCTATGGTATACTGTGCCATACAGAAAACAGAGCCAAGCAACCAGAGACTGGAACTCTCTGAAACTATGAGCCAAAATAAAACTCTTCCCTTATTAAGTTGATTATCCCAGGCATTTTGTTATAGTAACAGCTGACTACAATATTTTGTATGTGACTTTTTATTATTTTTTAAAATTTTTAGCATCTTTTGTTGTGGAATTCTGAAATTTGATGATGTACCACAGTGGGCCTTTTTTTGTATTCATTGTGCAGGCTATTCCATAGGCCCTTTTTATCTAAAAACTCATATCCTTTAGTACTGAAAATTTTTCCTATGTTATTTTCTTATACTTTTCTCCCCTCAAATTTTTTCTTTTCTCTTTCTGGAATGTCCGTTGGTCAAATATCAGACTTCTTTATTCATTCTCTATCCAGCTAGAAACTATATCCAAGTTTCCTTGTGGAGTCGTGCCAGTGAACTCACAACTGTTGCCATTTTTGGGCACAGACACTAAATTTAGCCCTAAAGTTGGGAACAAGAAACGAAAATCTCTCTCTTGAGCTTCCAAAAGCCAGATGTTCCTGCTATCACCTTTGTCAGAATGGATTCTCCGGGCCACCTGCTTTTTCATTTTATGTTCTTTCAAATCACAATTGCCCATAGGTATATCTGACTAAGGAAATGCCAAAGATCTATGCCCTCACTGTGAGAGAGCCTGAAATACCAGGTTCAACTTTAGGGATTTGCATTTTCATAAACATAGGACAGATATTCAGAAGGTACTCATAACTCAAATGTTGAGTTCATTAATTCAGTTGCTAACAGTTGGAACTTCAGGACATTGGCTAAGAAGCAGGCCTTTTAAGAATGAAGCAAAACTATACAATATTAAACATAACACTTGGTCATAGTGTTATGATGACATAGTGTGCCCTGCATTGTGTGCATGTTACATATATAATAAAATTTTAGCACTCTGTCTCTAGGAAATAAGTAGTCTTATTTCATTTTTTGTTCTCATACACAATCTTGTAGAAGAACTAGCAATTATTTCTCCTCCCACGTAAACTATGTCACTTGTTCTTGGAAGGTCAGTAATTCTTTTACCATGAGTTCATACACTTGGATATTATTTATCTATGAGTAGCTGTTTAGCTGATCCATTAAAGAAAATTAAAATATTTTAAATATGTCATAATGTGTTGTCAAAACCAATGATATACAGATTTTTGTATTTGCAAATTAAAATAAGTTTTTAAATGTTTGTCTCTCTCATTAGCCTAAAGGTTCTCTGAGAGCTCACCATGCTTCATTCATCATTACAACTTAACATTGAACCTGTACAATATGAATGTATATGTGTAGATAAAATGATCACTTCTGATTAAAATGAAAATATATTATTTTAAAAACTGGTACAAAATTAGTTACATAGGCTCTAAAATCACTTAAAGAAAATCTGCAGCTGTGTCCAAACTCTTCCACACAGTACTAAGCACGTAATATTCTAAGAGCACTAGAGAGAAAATAAACAGGACCTGCCCAGAAATTAGGCACAGAGGCAGGGGTTGTGACTGACAGCAAAATAGAAAGGAATGACTGTCCTTCACCTGAAGATGGCCCAGCAAAATCCAGAGGATGAAGTGATTTTTTTTTTCCTGAGTATATTTAGGTGTCTAGGGGCCCAGTCTGATAGAAGAAATATAGGCATGTTATTAGGGACTTCTGGGAATAATAGTTTTTAGCGTGATATGATTGCCAAAACAGTAAATTGAAGTTTGACTTGGGGTTGCAAAGCAAGTCTGGAAGTATCCGGGAGAAAGTTCAATTACCAGGAGTATTAGAAACTGGAGTAAAAGCAAGAACCAGGGTAAAAAATCAGACTGGCATGCCAGGGACTGGGAGAGATAGGCCAGTAGTTCTGAAAGTGTGGTTTCCCTAGAGGCATTAGCATCACTTAGGAACATGTTAGAAATGTGAACACTCTGGCCTTACTCTTGCCTGAATCAGAAACTCTAGGGAGAAGACTCGTCAATCTATGTTTCAATAACTCTTCCCCATCCCATACAGATGATTCTGATGGGCTAACCTCCAAGAAGACATCAAGGAGATTAAATTTACCACCACTAACAATCACCTTCTTCTCCCTCCCCAAGTATAGTATTACAATGACTATATCTGAATCCCATTCCTTTTGGGGAAGGGAACTGGTAATGAACCACTGTGACGTATTCTTGTCAGTTTAAGACATAGATAAGGTACTAACTGCAGGTGGAATGTCTTTATTCACTGGCAAAAGAGCTGATATGGTGACCAGAAATTAGCTGTTCTAATCTGAGTTTTGATAGAAAGTAGCCATGTAATCTTAGTAAAGTGACTTAACTTCTGTATGCTTTCCATTTACCCATCTGTGAAATGAAATAAATTCATTATTGCTAAGGTAATTTTCAGCTCAAAATTATACAATCAATCCTGTTATTTGGATTAAAAAACATTGAGCATGATTTAAAAGTAATGGGTAAGAGGTGATGCGTAAAAGAATGTCATATTTTTACACTATTACATTTTTAGCAATATGAAAATGAGTATATTGGCTTTATTATAAGTCTGACCAATGAAATAGAGGGCAGTAAAATTATTATTCACTGAACATAAAAATCCTGCTTTTAATTACTGCAGAGCAGGAAGAAAAGTGTTAATTATTGTGCTTTCATGGAATTACTGACCTATGATGTGTCATTTATAGCCAATTATTGTATTATTAGTTGGTTTGTTTTGTTTTATTTTTTAATAGATAAGGAAAAACATTGAACACTCAAATAATTTAGCCAGAGTCAGTGGTCACATTAGAATAAGTTCCTTATTCCTTGTTCTAGAGTCTATTTAGAAACAATTTGTTAGAACTGACAGCGACCTTAGCAATTATGTAGTTCAAACTCCTTATTCACCTATGCTTAAAAATGGAAAAGGCAAAAAAAAAAAAAAAAAAGATACAAGAATATGTGCATGTATTTGGTTTGTTACATAGCAATAGCTGTTGATCAAATGTGTCCAAAAATTCCTTTGAAAGGCAGCAAAATATAAACAAAATAATACAGACATTTTAGTCAAATGACCTGGATTAAAAACTAGTTCTATAATGGTCAAATTATGGGGGCCGGTGAGATGGCTCAGCGGCGTAAGCGCCTGCCTGGCAAGCGCGAGGGCCCGACTTCGACTCCTGGAACCCACATATGAAAAAAGGGCCAGTGATATCGTTCAGTGGCACGGGCACCTGCTGGCACGTGAGGTCCTGAGGTGGACCCCCGGTACCCACAAAAAAAAAAAAAAAGTCAAATTATGTAACCTAACTGTACCTGTGTTTTCTCATCTGTACCATGGAGATAATAACTATCTCCTGAGATTGTTATAGGAAGTAAAGTTGCAATAGTATATGAACCGGCACCTGTTCCAATCCTGGCACATAATAGCAAATAGTACCTATTAGTACTGAATACAGCTAAAACATGAGGATCACCCACATAAAAGATTTTTAAGAATGTTGAGTCAGATTACTCAGCCATATTCATATATACTCTGCACATATAGACACATGTAACCCGAAGATGCTATTGAGAGCAGAACAAGTTTTACACTCATTTTCTTACTTTCTGCTCAATTCTGAAGATTCTGCTATCTCATCAGAGATATTTAAATTTTATTTAAGATTGAATATTTGAATATTATTTGAATATTATTTAAGATTGGATTCCAAAATCTTAATGCTAGATTAACAGGTATAATTTACTGTTCTTTTGTGTGTGTGTGTGGGTACCGGGGTCGACCTCAGGACCTCGCGTGCCAGCAGGCGCCCGTGCCGCTGAGCAGTATCACCGGCCCTTTTTTCATATGTGGATTCCGGGAGTCAAACTCGGGCCCTTGCGCTTGCTAGGCAGGCACTTACGCAGCTGAGCCATCTCACCGGACCCTAATTTACTGTTTATTATCTCTGTCTAGAACCTATGTGTCCTTCATTAGTATTTGTAAAAGAATCATAATCAGTACTTGTAATGGATCAGATTCTTCAGGAGCAGAATCTGATACAGGGATTCAGGCACACACAGTGTACTAAGTAAATATTCTTCAGGAACCGAGGGAATGAGAGAAGTTTGTAGGAAGGGAAAATTGACATGCAAATGACATGGTCTCAAAGGCATTCTTGCTTTAGCCTGATCCACCGAGGATCAGGCTCTGGAGCATGAATCACTCCACCGGAATGTTGGTATCTTGAGGCAAGAGGATTAGCCTTTTAGATGTCATTGATAGGCACACTCAGCCACTGACTGTGGGCAGAGGAGGGGCAGTTTTAATGGCGGCTCCTGTGAGCTGAAGGTGATGCCAAATCTCTGGCGAAGACAGAAACTGTGAGCCATTCACAGAAAACACTCCCAGAGATTGGGAAATGGCCACATGGACTGGTCAGGAAATTGAGGAGGAGCGACACCAACAGTGCAGTTTCTTTACCTCAAAGGTTTCTAAACCCATTTTTCCTTTGCATTCACTGTATGCCAAATGGTAGTTTCTAGACTTGAGTAGAAATACAGTTTATACTCTGTTAGCCAATTTGTGGGCCCTGGCACCCAGAGGGGACACCTTTTGCTAATTTGTACAAAAGCATTGAATAGACTGGTGACAACGTGGAAACCTAAGCTGCAAGTGATGGGCCCAACAATTTCTTAGCAGCATAGAGAGCAAAACTAACAATTGTTTAATAAAAATAATATTGGAATACAAGTTGTCTTTTTCTCAAAGTCTACTAATCATTTTTTTTTCTTTGCTTGATCATCACCAAATCTTGATTTCATTTGCTACTTGGAAATAGCTAAGAAATAGTATGGATTTTTTTTTTTTTTTTTTTTGTCTCTAAAGCACTGGAGGTTTCTCTTCTGTTTGGGTTTAGATTCTTGCCTTCAGCTCTAATTCTGTAGGGCCTGAGATGTTAGAGAAACTTGGGTATCAAAAACCCTTGGATCATTGCACTGACCAGGGTGCACCAAGAAATCAGAGAATATTTTAAATACTTAAAAAAGAATGAGTTCAATACAGGAATTTGTTTTCATAGATAATAATTATGCTGAAAAGCCAAATACAGACCATGAACAAACCTAGAGATTAACAATGGAAGAAAATGACTGCAACTTTTAGGCTGAACACACAAAGGGAGAAGGCAGAACAAGAATCATCTAGCAGAAGATAGAAATCCAGTGATTTATTCAGTGGCACCATGGAGGAGCAACTATACTCAGGTAGAAGAGAAGGGGATAGATTTCCTACCTACTCTCTTCCTTCCTACCGGCATCCTACCGGCATCCTACCGGTGCCTCTCATGGTTTAACAGCTCACAGCTAGCTGATGTGGAAGCTGAGAAAGATGCACTGTAGGGGTTAGGGCCCCTACAATACAGAACAGACCAGAGGAAGGAGTGTGTTTAATAGCAGTTAAAGGCAGCCACAGTAATATCTGCTAAAATAACCTTAAAAGACTTTATTTGGCCTTCTAAATTCCCAGTGACAGTGTATCATTCAGAGGATACAGCATGTCTGTTCTGATTTCAAATTCATTTCCTTATGTCTATACTTTTCCCATTCAGTTTCTGTTTATTACTAGCTTTTACATAATTTGTTGATAAAATTCCATACCTGATTTGTATTGTTTTATATTTTCTTATGACAGACACCTCATCTTCTTTAAAGCACATATCCATGATCTCTTACAACAGTAGCCACATTTATATTTTGTGACTTTGCCTGCTGGTCACAGATCTAAAGGGAAGTGAACATCTAACCTCAGCCTGACCAATCGAATTTGTCTCCGGAGCTGGGAGTCACGTAGTCTATGTATTAGTCTCTGCTAATTAATTAGGTTAGGATATGTAAATTTGAGGAATGTGGGGTGGTGATTGTATGTATATGAAAGAAGAGAAAGCAATTTTCAGACAGAAAAAAGAATGAAGTAAATTTACAGAAAGAACCAGAGATGGATGATGTTGTAGCCTCCCCCCATGAAAAGAGATTCAAGGGAGAGTAGCCTGTTGTCCTGTTAGTTTTCCAGTTCTTAGTTTAGATTTTTGGAAGGCCCAGTTTCATTTCCTACTCTTGGCTGGGAAATACTATGAAGTGAGATTGAAAAAATACAGTAGTTAAAACAATTACTACAGTAAAAGACATATTGTCATTAATACTTCTCAAAACACTCTCCCTCTCTTCAAACACACTTATCCCATAATTCTTTTCACTTTCTGAAGCAGTTCTAGAAGTCCTTTTTCGTAAGTATCTTTAGTTGTACTGTCATGATTGCTTTATGTCCTGAATTGACTCAAATACCCTACGTGGTTATCTTGTTGTTCGTTTTTTATTTTTTAATTTTTTTATGTGGGTACCGGGAGTCAACCTCAGGACCTTGCGCTTGCTGAACAAGCGCGTATGCCACTGAGTGATATCACCGGCCCTTTTTTTTTCCTTTATGTGGGTTCTGGGAGTTGAACTCAGGACCTCGCGCTTGCCAGGCAGGCGCTTATGCCACTGAGCCATAAAGAGAAAAAAACAATAAAAACAATGATACAGAATTTCATAGCAACATAATTGGAAATTAACAATGGTTAATATATTGTGTATTGTTATCTCCAAAGTAGTTGCTCAGATTACAAGATATAGGCATGCAAAATTGATCAAACAATATAAGCACAAACAGTTCTCTTCAAGGAAGTAAAAGAAATTAGTAGTATAATTGTCTTAGCTCTCTTTTGTGTATACATATATTCTTTTCTCTTTTCCCTTCCTTCTTTTCTCCTTTCCCCCATACCAGTTTTTCTTTCCTTTTAAGCAGTTTCTTTCCCTCTCACAATATCTATTGTAGATTTTGCACTTGATCTTAGCCAAAAGGCAGAGAAGAGATAGATTTTGGATCTTATTTACCCTTTCAGTTTCTTTTTCTTTTTCTTTTTTTTTTTTTTTTTTTTTTTGTGGATGCCAGGGGTTGAACTCAGGACCTCACACTTGCCAGGCAGGCGCTTATGCCGCTGAGCTATCTCACCGGCCTCTTTCAGTTTCTTACACTAGGGAGACAATACGATATCTACACATACAAGTCTGATTTATTTCACTTATGAGTATGGTCTCTAGTTCCATCCATTTATCTATAAAAGCCTTGAGTTTATCCTTCTTTATAGCTGAGTAGTACTCCATTGTATAAAAATACCACATCATTTTTATCCATTCCTTGGTTGCTGGGCATTTGGGTTTCCAAGATTTAGCTATTACAAATTGTGCTGCTATAAATATGGGTGCACATACATCACTGTGGTATGATGTTTTTAATTCTTCTGGGAAGATACCCAGAAGGGGAATAGCTGGGTCGAATGGGACCTCTAATCCTAGTGTTTCGAGGAATCTCCACGCTGATTTCCATGGTGGATGTACCAGTCTACACTCCCACCAACAGTGGAGAAGGGTTCTTTTCTTCCCACAGCCCTGCCAGCATTTGTTATTGGTTGATTTCTTGATGATAGCCATTCTTTCTGGGGTGAGATGGAATCTCAGTGTTGTTTTAATTTGCATTTCTCGAATGACCAATGATGTTGAACATTTTTCAATATACTTCTTTGCCATTTGTATTTCTTCATCTGAGAAGTGTGTATTCATCTCAGATGCCTATTTTTGGATTGGGTCTTTGAATTTGGGGGGCCTGATCTTTTTTGAATTCTTTATATGTTCTAGATTGAAGTCCTTCGTCTGAGGAACAGTTGGCTAAAAATTTTTCCCACTCTGTGTTTTCTTTTCACTCTGTTGGTGATTTCTTTTGATGTGCAAAAACATTTCAATAAGATGAGATCCCAGTTGTTGATTCTTTGAAGTACTTCCCATGCAGTTTGGTTTTTGTTCATAAACTCTCTGCCTACCCTTATGTCTTCAAGATTTCTACCTACTTTCTCTTCCAGTAGATTTGGTGTTTCTGATTTAATATTCAGACCTTTGATCCATTTTGACTTTAGTAAGCATGGTGATAGACATGGGTCTAATTTTAGTCTTCAGAATGTGGGAAGCCAGTTTTTCCAACACCATTTATTAAAGAGGCTTTCTTCCAGTGAATATGTTTGGTCCCTTTGTCAAAGATAAGGTGGCTGAGTGTGTTTGTAGTTGTGTCTCCATCTTCCAATCTGTTCCATTGATCCTCATGTCTGTTTCTTTTTTTTTTTTGGTACTGAGAATTGAACTCAGGACCTCACACTTGCCAGGCAGGCACTGTGCTGCTGAGCTATGTCTCTGGCCCCCTTTTTCTTTCTTCTTTTGACAGTACCATGATGATTTTATCACAGTAACTTTGTAGTATAATTCCAAGTCAGGGATTGTGATGCCTCCTGCCTTGCCTTTGTTGCCCAGGATTGCCTTTGCTATTCTAGGTCTCCTCTGATTCCAAAAGAATTTTGGGAACGTTTTCTGTAGATCTGTGAGGTATGCTGACGATATTTTGATTGGTATTGCATTAAGTCTGTATGACAGTTTTGGGAGTATGGCCATATTCACAATGTTGGTTCTTCCTATCCATGAGCAAGGGATATCTTTCCATTTTCTGATATCCTCTTCGATCTCCTTCGGAGTACTGTAATTTTCACTGTACAGATCCTTTACTTCCTTGGTTAGATTGATTCCCCAGTATTTCATTTTGTAAAGATGCTATTGTGAGGGGTGGGGTTTCCCTCATTTCTCTTTCAGTGAGTTTGTTGTTTTTGTACAGGAATGCTATTGATTTTTAAGTGTTGACTTTGTATCCATCTACGCTACTGAAATTAGTTATTAATTCTAGAAGTCTTTTGGTGGAGTTTTGTGGTCTTCTATGTAGAGTATCATGTCATCTGTGAGTAATGATAGTTTAACTTCTTCCTTTCCTATCCTTATTCCTTTTGTTTGTCTTTCTTGTCTAATTGTTCTGGCCAACATTTCCAGAACTATACTGAATAGGAGTGGTGATAGTGGACATCCTTGTCTTGTTACTGATTTTAGAGTGAAAACTTTCAGTTTTTGTCCATTTAGTATTATGTTGGCTGTTGGTTTGTCATAGATGGTTATCAGATTGAGGTAAAGACCATGTATTCCAATTTTCTGTAGGGTCTTTTATCATGAATGAGTGTTGGACTTTATCAAAAGCTTCTTCTGCATCTATTGCGATAATCATGTGATTTTTGTCTTTGGCTCTGTTGATATGGTGTATTACGTTTATTGATTTGCATACATTGAACCATCCCTGCATTCCTGGGATGAGTCCAACTTGGTCATAGTGTATCATCCTCTTGATAATTTGCTGCATTCTGTTTGCTAGTATTTTATTGAGATTTTTTGCATCTATGTTCACTAGGGAGATTGGCCTGTAGTTCTCTTTTTTGGTTGGGTCTTTCTCTGGTTTTGGTATCAGGGTAATACTTGCCTCCAGCAATGAGTTAGGGAGAATTGCTTCCCTTTCAATTTCATTACAGTGTTTGAGGTGTACTGACATTAAATCTTCTCTAAATTTCTTGTAGAATTTAGCCATGAATCCATCAGGACCTGTGCTTGTCTTTGTTGGTAAGTTTTTACTTACATTTTCAATTTCATTAACTGATGTTGGGTTATTCAGAATTTTTATATCCTCTTCATTCGGCTTTGGTAATTTGTACATTTCTAGGAATCTGTCCATTTCTTCTGTGTTTTCCATTCTATGAAAGTAAACATTTTCAAAGTAGATATTGATGATCTTCTGAATTTCTACAGGATCTGTAGTGATTTCACCCCTTTCATTCCTTATTGCATGAATTTGAGTTTTTTCTTTCCTTTTTAAAATAAGGTTGGCTAGGGGTTTGTCAATTTTATTTATTCTTTCAAAGAACCAACTTCAATTCATTAATTCTTTGTATTGTTTTCTTAGTCTCCATTGTATTAATTTCTGCTCTGATCTTTATAATTTCCTTCCTTGTATGGACTTTGGGTTTGACTTGCTCTTCTGTTTCTAGAAGCTTGAGGTGAAGCATTAGGTTATTTATTTGTGCACATTCTGTTCTCCTGATGTGAAAATTCACTACTATAAATTTCTTTCAGGACTGCTTTCATTGTGTCCCATAGGTTCCAGTAAGTTGTATTTGCATTTTTGTTTGATTGTGGATATTGTTTAATTTCTTCTTTAATTTCATCTGTGACCCAATGGTTGTTCAGGAGGGTGTTATTTAATTTCCATGTGTTTATGGAGTTTTTGTGGTTTCTTTTATCATTAATTTCCAATTTCATTGCACTATGGTCAGATAATATGCATGGGATAATTTCAGTTCCTAAGCATGTTCTATGGGCTAGTATATGGTCTATTTTAGAGAATGTCCCATGTACAGCTGAGAAGAATGTATATTTTGATGTTGTTGGGTGGAACACTCTGTAAAAGTCTACTAAGTCTATTTGTTCACAGGTTTGGTGCAGTTCTGTTATTTCTTTGCTGAATTTTTGTCTAGTTGATCTATCTTTTTGTGACAATGGGGTATTAAGATCCTCTGTTACAACCGTGTTATTGCTTATTTGACTTTCCATGTCTATTAATATTTGTCTTATATAGTTGGGTGCTCCCGTATTTGGTGTATATATATTTATGATCATTATCTCTTCCTCTTGAATTTTTCCCCTAACAAGTATGTAGTGGCCTTCTTTATCTCTTTTGATCATTCTTGCTTTGAAGTTCACATTGGCTGCAAACAGAATAGCTACCCCTGCTTTTTTTCTGGGTTCCTGTAGCATGGAGCATTGTTTTCCATCCTTTGACTTTTAGTCTATGAATTTCTTTTTGAGCTAAATGTGTTTCTTGTACACAGCATATTGTTGGATCTTGTTTCTTGATCCATTCTGCCAATCTGTTTCTTTTGATTGGTGAATTGAGGCCATTTACACTGATGGTTATAACTGATGTATTGGTTTATCTTTGTCATGTTATTTTCCTGCTGTTGGTTGCCTACTTTTCCCTTCTGTTTAATAGCTTGCCCTGCTTGGTGGTTTCTTTCTGTTGTTGTTCTTGGAATTGTGGTCATTTTTATCTGTCTAGAATATCTTTCAGTACCCTTTGTAGTGATGGTTTGGTGGTCATGAATTTCTTCAGTTGTTCTTTGTCATGGAAGTATCTTATTTCTCCATTAATTTTGAAAGATAGTTTTGCAGGGTACATCCATCTGGACTGGAAGTTGTTTTCTTTCAGAACTTGAAATACTTCACTCCAAGCTCTTCTCGGCTTGAGGGTTTGTGTTGAGAAGTCTGCCATGATTCTGACGGGCTTTCCTGTAAAGGTGATCTGTTTCTTTTCTCTAACAACTTTTAATATCCTGTTCTTGTGCTGAATTTCTGGGATCTTGATTATTATATGTCTGGGTGTAGATTTATTTTAGTTATGGCTAATTGGAGTTCTGTATGCCTCACTTATCTGTATGTTGGATTCTTTTCCCATGTTTGGGAAATTTTCTGCTATTACTTCTGCAAATAGATTTTTTATGTCATTTGTGTTGACTCCTGCTTTTTCATTAACACCAATTATTCTTATATTATTTTTCTTTGCATCATCTTGCAGCTGTTGAATTGTTATTTCTTTTTTTTTTTTTGGGTGCCGGGGGGTCGACCTCAGGACCTCGCGTGCCAGGAGGCGCCTGTGCCGCTGAGCGATATCACCGGCCCCTTTTTCGTATGTGGGTTCCAGGAGTTGAACTCGGGCCCTCGCGCTTGCCGGGGAAGGCGCTTAAGCCGCTGAGCCATCTCACTGGCCCCGAATTGTTATTTCTTGATCTTTTGTTATTTTCAAGAGATCATTCCTTTCATTATCGCTAGCCGCAATCCTATCTTCAAGGTCTGAAAGTCTGTCTTCAGTTTTGTTCAAGCAGTTTTGCCTGCTTTCTATGAAATTTTTAATTTCCTGGATATCTGTTTGAATCTGTTTCATGCATTGTATTTCTTTCCTATATTGATCATTCATGGTTTCCATCCTCTTCCTATCATCATCTATTTTTTTTTAACTTATCTCTACTCTAGATTTGCTGAGCAATTCCTTTATAAATGTTGACATTTCTTTTTTTTTACCTGAGAGATTATTTCTGATCTGATTTCGTCTATAGCCTCATGGTTTTATTTCTTTAGTTTGGCTGCTATCATTTCAGAAATTTCAGGTGTGTGGCTTCCAATTTCTTCTATGTTGATGTCTCCTGGACTTGTTCTGGGTGGGCTGGAGGTCTGAGATTGCATTTTATTTCTTCATCTTGTCATTTTGTATTTCAAATTTTTTTTTATTTTGTTTTCTATGATGATACTTGTGAGTTTTTGTAGTAAGTAGCTATATCACTAGTATCATGGCCTCTCTAGGAAAAATGTGTTCTTCAGGGATGTCTTCTGTGTGTAGGAGATTCTTGGTTTGTATCTGTCCCAAGATCCTACCTTCCAATTTAATTAACAGTGGGAGGTTGGTATCTGTTTGGCTCACTCCCCAGTCCTCTGGTGTAGAGCTGTGATGAGGTTATTACACCAGACCTTCCCAGTGTTGTTACAGAAGGGAGAACAACTGATTACAGCAGATATGACAGCCTAGCTAAAGTAGTAAAATTGGCAATAATAATATCATCGAGCACAATTTAGAAACTGACAAACTGTGTTAACTATTGATTTTGTACTTTAGACCATAGGAGCAGAGTCTATAGCTACATAACCGAACCAATCATAAATTAAGAGTTTGTATGCAAAGTGTTTCCTCTTGGTAGAGTGTTTTTACCCTGTGGTGGGGAAATTTAGGGAGAATAGTGTATAAAACAAAGATAACTGGAAAGGAAGTTGAAGCAAGGCTGGAAGACAAAAGATGATCATGCAAGGTTTGGGAAATTAAATATTGGAGTAGAAAAGAAAGAATGAAGGAGTATTCAAGGGATTATCTGAACTTGGTCTCTGGGTTTGGAGGATGGGATTAGTTTTCTGTGGCTGGAGTTCTCCCCAGCCATTTAGAAAAGAGAGGAAAAAGAAAGAAAGAAAAGGAAGAACAAAAAAATGAAAAGAAAAAGAAGAAAGAAAACAGAAAACAAAAAAAGAAAATTGAGAGAAAAGGGCTGGTTACCAAGTCCTATCTTTTTCCATTGCTGGTTGCAGGTATGGCAGTGTAGTGGGTGGGGCCAGACACCTGGATTACATGTTTTTTTTTTTTTTTTACTTTAAGAGCCAGAAGTCACACAGTGCCAGATCCAGTGAATAACTAAATTGAGAATACACTGTAATGATTTTATAAGCCTACCTTTCTGTTAGATGGCAGTCAGGAGCTATGTTCACTGTACTTTCGATCACATTTAATAAAGACTTGAAAGATGGATTCCAGAACTGTTTCAGAAAGTGGCAAGAACAATGGGATAAGTGTGTTTAAAGTGAGGGGGAGTATTTTGAAGGGGATTAATGGCAATGTGTCTTTTACCCTAATAAATTTTAAAAATGTAAACATTCACCCTATTTTTGATTGCCCTTTTTATATTATCCTATATAAATTCCTCTTCTTTTCCAGAAGTTTTCTATTAACTACAAGTGAAAGATCCTTACTGAGACAGTATTTCAACTAATTTGAACAAGTGGTTTAAAAATTAAATTACATGCTTAACTATTTCATACTTAAATGTAATGTGTTTCTAATATATTGTTAGGCTGGGACTTTGAATTGATGAAGAGGGAGGATATAGTAAGCATTTGAACTGACTTGGGATGTTGACTCAGTACCTACATGATGATGATATCTACACACGTGCACTGTGCAATGCTCTGACACACATGAGAAGAATGACACCGTGTGACAATTTCCTGTTTTAATGCAAGTCCATGCAACATTACAATCTTCCTCAGGTTCTTCAAGCACTGCTGGATTTTATGTGTTATCATGGACTATTGACAGACCCCTTTGCTTCAGCCTGAACTGACTGAGAGCTTTTTGCTCTTGGCTCCATTCCAAGACAGCAGTTTTGTGATCATTTGGCAGGGGGTGGAGGAGAGTTGGAACAAAGGACATGATTGAATCTATTGCCATAGTCCTCCAAATAGGCCCACCAAGCTCCATTCCAACTGGAAAGGCATGGAAAGAATGGTAAATTGACCTTTATTTTGAAGATGTTTTTGTATGCATCAGAACATTGCCCCCCCACCCAATATTTCTGAAGTACCGGACTCCTGTATTTGATGTATTTATATCCTATATCTTGCTGCCAGTCATTTATATAAAGAAGAACCTAGTATACTTGCAACTTCCTGCTGTACCAGTTATTGCACCCTGATGTTACTTTATGCAGTGAACTGGTATGGTTTCAAATGGAATAGGAAATGGCTTAAGATGAAAAATGAGCTGACCTGTGAGTCTCATTATAGCCTTCCAATAAATGACTTTTTACTTTAGTTGTCTTCAGTTGTTTTCTTTTTTTTTTTTTTTTTTTTTTGTGAGTACCGGGGGGTCGACCTCAGGACCTCACGCGCCAACAGGCACCCGTGCCGCTGAGTGATATCACCGGCCCCTTTTTTTCCGTATGTGGGATCCGGGAGTCAAACTCGGGCCCTTGCGCTTGCAAGGCAGGCGCTTACGCCGCTGAGCCATCTCACCGGCCCTCTTCAGTTGTTTTCTGTTTGCGACTGAAAACCCTGGGTGATTCTGAAATTTGCACCATGAGGGTTGTTGCAGGTAATAGAACTTCAGGACAGTTGGGTTGTGTGGAATTGGCTACCAGTCTTTGATGGGGAAAGGAAAAGTGAATTCTCATATTCTAAGATGAGACAATAGCATCAGACAACGGAGAATTGTATTATTGTCTCTGGCTATTAGGATCTAGAATCTACTGAGTCTAGAAAGCGTTAAGACAAGGATCAACAAACAGTAGGTTTAAGTAGTTGCAACAGAAATCTTATGAGCTACAAAACCTTATAAAGTATTTACTGTCTGGCCCTTTACAGAAAGTTTGTCAACCCTTAAAGTAACAGCATAGTTTTCTCCATCAAATAATAAAGGTATGAGGAACTGAGAACTGTGAAATAGCAGTGGGTAAGTTAGCCAGTAAAAATGACAAACTCTTGACTCAGCACAACCTGGTACGTAGGGACTTTCTGTGATAATTCTAAAAGAATCTGTCTTGAACAGTTAGAGAATTGAGATAACCAAAATTGAAACTTATTTAATTCAGGGTTGCTAAACTAGTAATTTGTGAATTATAGTACTTCAAGTACTTTGTAATAAGATAGAAGATGGCTGTGAAAATAATTTATAGCAAAGAAATTCACTGGTTATCTTATTGTACATTTCTTAAAGGAATGGTTGAATTTAGAATTTCATTTATTTACTTTTCAAAACAGACAGCTGTTCAACTGTGCTGATTTTATGGTAACAACAAATAGCTCTCAGATATTTTTGAAGAAGGGAAAAATAGAGACATACTTAATATGTACCTTTGGGTTTTTAAACTTGAGTGAGGGAGTAACTATTTTTCAAAAGAAATTTAAATTGCCCAGTGCATATTTTCCTAATAGTCATTTGGCATTTTGTTCATCATTATGTGATTTTTAAAACTCAGAATGATAGTCTGTTATTTATAAAAACTTGCATTACTAAACTTAAATGCTTTGAAATGATCTGTTTAAAATTTTTCCAAATAGAAAGTTTTAGTGGAAACACTTCTCGGTTTGCAAGAAATTTACTTTCAAGATTTCAACAAATGCAATACAGGTGGATCCTACTGGAAACATAAGCATCATACTTGAATGAGCAAAACTAATGCCCAACTTCTGTTATAACTGTGCATTTTTTATAGTGTCCTTTTCAGCTACAACTACTAAAATAAAGTAGAATATACATACAAACTCACCTTATAATTAAACTCTTGGATCAAATTTCAAAAAGTAATAAGCCAAGTTTTAAAAAATTATGCTGCATATTTAATCACATTGCAGCGAAAAGCATTTTCTTAATATTTCAGTGTATTAGTTTTCCCATTGCTGGGACAAAATACCTGGGACCCATAACTTAAGGAGGGGGGAGGTTTCTTTGGCTTGATTTCAGGCCATAGTCAGCTGGCTCCAAGAGAGAAACATCATGGTGGAAATGCATGGTAGAGAAAAACTGTTTAGTTCATGGCAGACAGGAAGCACAGCGGGGAAACAGCGCCACAGGGGAAGGGGAGAGAGACAAGACACAGACACCCCAATGTGACACTTCTACGACAGTTCCAGACATACCTAGAAGTGTGCTGTACCAATCCTGGGCCCAATCCCAGAGCCAATCAAGGTGAAACTCTGCCCTAACTACCACATTTAGGTAGTGTGTTTTTAAAACTATCAATTCACCGACCATTTAAAAGGACCATCTTTTCGTATCATTGATGTTTGTTATAGTTTATCTGTTTTCCACTTTGTTCATTACTAAGCATGATACTAGATGCTTTTTATCAAGTTGAGGAAGTTCTTGCTATCTTCAACTTGTTGAAAGTTTTCCTTATAAATGGATGATAAATTTTGTGAAATGTTCTTTCTGTATCTATTGGAGAAGCTCATACTTCTTTTCTTTTTAGTCTGTTTATATACATAAAATACACTGATTTTTAAATATCAAAACAGGGCTGGGGATATAGCTCAGTGGCACAGCACCTGCCTGGCAAGCGCAAGGTCCTGAGTTCAATTCCCAGTACCCCCCCACAAATATGTTAAATATTGAAACAATCTTGTTCTTCTGAGATAAACTACAATTGATAATGATGTAGTGTCCTTTTTACATATTGCTTAATTCTGTTTTTAAATATTGTTAGGGATTTTTATGTTCAATGATATGGGTCTAAAGAGGACTGATTATTTTCTAACAGTTCTATAAGTCAAGGAATTATTCCGATTTTGATTTCCTAGATTTCCATGTACTGCCAATTCCTCCGTGCCTTGACATTGGTATTTCATGCTGATGCTCTTTCATGTGATCACTATTCTGAATGATCTCTCATAGTACTGAATTTGCCCTTGGAACCGTACTTTTCCATACCTAAAGCTGCATAAATCACTGGTTCTGGTTTTTTTTCCCAGTATTGAATTTGTTGCCAGTTAGTTCTTAGGCATTTCTTCCCTAACATATTGTAGGTAGCACACTCTGCCTGTGTGGAATTTAGAATCTTTTGACAGGTCCTGGAATTCTTCAAGTGACAAAGTAACTCAAGCATATATCAGTGCCCAGCATTTCTGTGCTCACTGAGCCGTAACACTTTGCCCTTCTTGAAGCTTTCTGCTTTGCTATACTCTAAATTTCTCTGTATCCTTGCTCCCCAGTGAACCCCTTCTTTTCTTTATATAATTATTTTTCTCCATTGACTCTTTCTGATAAGAGTATAAATATGCTCAAATATCTCTCAAATTAAAACTACTTTTCTTAAGATAGGCAATTTAAATAAAGCAAATAAATAAACCTTGGCTGTTTAGTTGCTAACCTGTATCTTTCCTCTCCACAGCCAAGTTCTAAAATGAGTAATCGATCTTCATTGTCCCCATTTTTTTCTTCGTCTTTCAGTAATCATGCAATATGAGCTTGTTTTCACCTCCAACATTCCAAAGACTAAGGGCACCAATAACTTGAGAAACTTTAATTATGTAATATCTTGATAGAATTTAATATTTTCTCCTTCTTTGAAGACTTTCCACCATCTATGCATGTGATGTCTGTCTCTGGCACTTATGCAATCACTCTGTTTTCTCTATGGCTCTGCATCTTAATTATTGATTCCACCCAAGTTTATATCATTTTGCCTCATTGTCTTTAAATATTTTAAGGGTCTTAATAAAACTTAGTGGGTCGATTAATTTGTTAATCTTATTCATCAGAACAATATAAGTTAGCAGTTCTGAGCATTTATTACATGTCAGTTAGCTTGCTAAGTACTTTGGGTACCTTTCTTATTTAATTTCCTTCTTTCACAGCTTATGGAGTTATTACTAACAGTACTCCTCAAGTGCAGCTACTTGTACAAAGTCAGTGAGAGAGGCTGATTTAGGTCTTTTGACAGCAGAACCTGTGCCTTTATCAGTGACACTGTTAATGCCTATGACTTCTACCGCCATCTTTGTGATTCCCAAATCTCTCTCCAGACCTTTCTCCTGACGTTTAGAACTACAGCTACAGCGATAAGCTCTGCGAAGTCATCATATACAGACCTAGAATCATAATCTTCATTTCAAATCTTTCCTCTTCCAGTGTTGTTTATCCTAGTAAATAACAAACACCACCCTATACTCTTTTACAATTAGAAATCTTAAAATCATCCTGTTTTCATGCCATCTCTGCCCTCTAACCTCTAGTTCCCACATTCTGTCAAACTTCTCTCTTATTAGCTGTCTACTATCACCTCATTCTCATCTCTTCTTCTTGTACCCTAAATGAAGCATTGTTAACCACCTAACTAGTCCCCCTATTTTCAGTCTTTAACCTGCTCCCAATTCATCCTGTACTTTTTTGTCACTCGTAAGCAAGAATCTGATTATATTATCTGATCCTGACAAAAATTCTTCAGCGGCTCCTCATTGCTAGCAAGGCAAGATTTAATTTTTTTTTTTTACCATGACATATCAGGCTTTTAATATTTGTCACTTCCAAACTCTTCAACCTCACTCCTTGATAACTCCTCCCCTGCCCCCAAACACACAGTTTATAGAATACACCAGCAGTACTTGCAGTTCCTGGAACAGGCCACTCTTTCTCACACCTTATTTTCTCAGCTAGGAATGTCCTCTCTTCTGTTTGTCCAAGTTGACCTGTCAGTTAAGGTTTCCTTTAATAATCAAGTTATGTATTCATCACTTTTGTGATAACTTCTCTGAATTTCCCAAAGAAATTTTTCCTTTTATCTCTGTGCCCATGGTTCAACTTGGATGTAAGTCAATTCCATCACAGCTTAAATACAGTAAAATTATTTGCTCTTCATTTGACTTTAATGAGATGGATCCTGTATTTTTGCAAGTATGTGTCCCGTTGTATGCATATTTTTCCTGGCTATGATCCACCACTGTCTAGCACAGATTCTCAATAAGAACTTTGACTCACTGAAGAAGCACACAAGAGAAGAGAGTAAAGAAGGGGAAGGAGAGAGAAACAAAGGGAAGATTACCAGAGTTCTATCAGATTATCAGAGTACTCAGATTCCTTGAGAATCTATCTCTTTTTGTGTTAAATAATCTTAGATCTCCCAATGCTAAATATTTAAATCACAGCTGAGGCTTTGAGTCTTTATCTTAGTCTTCACATTTACTCAACCAAGGCTATGACTAAAACTATTTTATGCCTAAAAATACCAAATAATATACTCTTCCTGCTTCCTTAGTAAGACAAAACATTGTCCCAAGGATGTTTATTCTCTGGATATGTTCTATCTCTCCTGGTACTTAGATTTCATTTGTTATCACTTTATTCTTCCTTAAACTGTTTTAATTTCCTTCCCAGGAGTTGCCTTCCAAGGCCTACTCCTGCTTTTGTTATTATTTGCCTCTTGCAGTTTTTCTATTATATTAATTGTTCTTTTTGTGAAAACTAGATTCTTATTTTCCCTCCCTCCAACTTCTATTCCTATAATTCCTAATTGAAAAGGAGGACTACATTTGGATTTCTTCCAATTTATATTCTGTTCTGAAGACCATTATGTTTATATCATAACATAACATAAAAGGTTCCTAATTGTAGTTGCTGCAGAATTCTTTGAATTAACAAAAAAGCTTTTTTCTTTCTGTCATCAATAACAGTTGTATTTTGTTCTCTTGATTTTCAAAGCATAAGACTCTGTCCTCAATTACCCACATAGAACACCAGTATTCCAAGACCACCTGACACAGCATAAGCCCTGATTGCTTGCTATTCAGCTACTTTCAAAGCCCAGTAAGCTATGAAGGATTTACAAAAGTTTTCAATGGAAATGATCTCCATTGTAACCTGTAGGCAACTTAAGTTTATTTTTGATTAAGTTAGATCTCTGGAAGGCTGCATGGTTGTACCTTATTAAGTCTTTCATGGAACCAAATAGATTGTTATGTTTTAAAAAACTCTTGATATTAATAGAAGATTGTTAGGAGAAAAAAATCAGGAATTCACTTTTATATTTATTATTTCATTTGATTATAAAACTATTGCTGCAGACATTTTCTTAAGTAATATAACTTAATAGTATCTCCATAAAAGTGCTAAATGAGATATTTCTTTTGGAATTTAGTGGCAGGAAGTGAATAGGCTTTCCAAAAGCATTGACATGATTTAATACATTTTTCCTGATGATATTTATGAAATATTATATTTACACCCCATTGCCTGCCCCGTTGGTAGCTGTTACAATACTCAGAGCAAAATGTGATGCATGAATAGTCCAAATATGTCCATGCTTTAAAATCTTTGGGCTGTTTTTTTGTAATGCTTCCATAGCACTTGCCATATCCTCATACAAAAGAACATTTGAGTTCGATATGTCAGCTATATTTTAATTACATTACAATAATATCAAAGTATTAAAATAAAAAGTTATTTGTGGACACTTTAGAAACATTTCACGTACAATCAGTGAAACACATCATTAAACTATGTTAAACTCTGGGATTGGCTTATTTTGTCCCCCTAGATTTGGTTCTGCCTTTCCATTTAATAACCATATGGTATGTCTTTTAGTGACTTAAAATTTCTTTGCTAAAGGGATTCATAAATGCAGTTGGCAGAAATCTAAGTGCAAGTATCTTATATTTAAAAAAGAAGTGAGTCAAATCTATTGGTCTCATGACTGAGGAGTCCAAGAAAGACCTCTTCAGGTATAACTGGATTCAGGCCCAATGGTACCAGGAGTTCTCAGCCTTTAATCCTTTGAGCTTTCAGCATTGTACTATACAGATGGGATTCTTGGGCAGGCTCTCTCCATGTGCTGGTGCTCTGCAGCTCCAGGGTTTTCACCAGTCAGTTTAGCAAAAATTTCCCGAAAAACATTGTAACAAAACAAAGCTCTTCTCTCTTCTACAAAAAGTCTTAGACCTGTCTCAGCCCTGACCTGAGTCCAGTGGCCATTACTGACTGAATTACTGTGGCATGGTATTTAAAATGTTGTAGTTGATAAAGCTAGAGTTATGCAACTTGGGAGGATGGGTAAGTTCCACCCACGTCACATATAATAGTAGTGGTATAGATAGATTCTAAAGGAAAAGAGGCTGTGGCTGCCAGCAGAGGGAAAGTGAGTGCCAGGTAATAAAGAAGTCAGCTGTATATCACAAGTTAGTGTTGCCAGGTTTCAGGGGAGGGGATACAAGACATCTAAGTATATTGGAATTTCAAATAATGCATGATTTTTAACATAAACTTCCCTATGCAATATTTTTAGGACAGTTTATACTAAAAAATTATTTTTTATCCAAAATTTAAATTTAACTGAGTGTTCTGTATTTTATCTGGCAACCCTACCACAAGGTTTGTAAATAAATTCAACTAGAAAAGATGTAAGATTAAGGTTAACTTTAAAGGAATAGGTATATAAGTAATCTTATAACAAGCAGCCACTTAATCCATCTATAATCATAGATAATGTAAGTATTATATAACTACAGTAAAATATTTATTTATTGCATTACCAATGATTGAAACCAGGGCCTTTACACTGAGCTACATCCCAAGACCTTTTTTATTTTTTATTTTTAGACAGAGTCTCACTAAGTTGCCCAGCCTGGGCTTAGATATGCAATTCTCCTGCCTCAGCCTCACAGAATGTACTACCACACCTGGATTATAATTTAATTTCCATTATCAGAAACAAGTTGATCTCAATAATTTAAGCAACTTGCTCTCACTTTATTTTTGTAAGTTTAGCTGGTAATTTAAGTATCTATGTTTTCTACCTTTTGGGCTATTCATCTGGATAAGACCTATCAATAAAATATTTTTACTTATTTAACACTTTTGAATATGTGAAATTATGTAGAACTTTTGGTTTACATTTCTGTGGCAGCAGCTGTTGCACTATTTCCTCAATTCCTCTTGAGACCAAGTCTCAGGACGTTTTTTTCTTATGTCATCTCATACATTTGTGCAACGCAGGTGGATTCATCGGTGTGTATTGTGTGTCGGCACCACCCTGAGTTTAGTCATAGCAATGCAGTTGCCATTGGAGGAGGACTGTCCATCCAGGGATTCTGCCATTTGTGATCAAGATGGCATGTGGCCCAGGTCAGGACAAGGAAACAATTCTTCCCTGCAATTTGAGTTTCAAAAGAAGTTACTCTGGAACCAAAATAAATAAATAGATAAATAAATAAATAAATAAATAAATAAATAAATAAATAAAAAGGAATTGACTCATTCTGATGGTAGAAAGCTGAGGAGATTGTCCATGAGTTCCTATTGGCATGGTCCTAGGCAAATGATGTTGCCCTCGTGTCTAATATATGTATGAGCTTTGCCATCCTTCTAATAATTTCTTTCTTGTACTCTCAAGTTGGTTTCTGATTTTAGAGCCCACAAGCCTTTCTAAGTAGATGTCATATCATTTTGACATTTTAAATTGTATTTCTCATGTCAGCTTATAAATTAAAAATAAGGACCTATCAGTGCTAAGGTAGAATTTCTATGACACTGTCACAGTGAAAGAAACACAAGCAATGAGCTTCTAACCTATGTCTGTTTAATATTTCTCCAACCCAAGTCAAACAAGAGGGTCTTCCTTAATTAATCTGTCTTACTGCATCAAGTATCTATTATGTTCAAGATGCATAGTAAGGCTCTGAAGATTAAGAAGACAGTTTGGGATTCTACAGTTTCCTAGAGAGTCAACTGTGAGATGGAGTTTAGTGGGTAGGCTGTGTACAGCAGTATCCACAGGATCTGCACCAGCGCAAGAGAAAGGATGGAAGGAGTAAGCAAAAGGAAAACTTGTAGGGTGAAGCAGAAAGTTCTGGCCCAATTGTCCTTCATAGTATTCTCAAGATGGTGTTAATTAGTCGTTGATGTGAGCTGCATGAGAAGGAGCATGGCCTTGATTGAGGCGGCTGTCTGCAAAGGAATCAGTCCTCTAGGGGGCTGGCAGCAGCCCTTCAAGCAGCTGGGGTAACAAGTTCTCCGGGAAGTAGGATCTGAGTGATGCATCACAGTGTCCACTTCGATTAACTACCAAGTGCAAGACGTTAGGAAATACAAACATCAGTCTACTGTGTAATTTGTGTAGTCCTTTGGCAAATAATCTCACATAATAATTATAGCTGCCTCAAATCCATAAGGAATGAAAATAGAGATGAAGTTTTTTTTTTTTTAGAAAATAACCATAACATAGTCATTAAAGAGACAGGGATTTTTTAAATACTGAAAGTTAGGCTGAACATAGTATTTATAAAATGGATAAATACACCTTTATGAAACATTCACTACATTGTTCTTATTTACATTATTTTGTCATGAGCAGGGTGAAATGTTTCACACAGAAATAGTGTTTCTGTGGACTGGCATTTGGAAATCATTGGCATATGTGGGATATTTAAAAAAAATAGCTCCCATGGATTACCAGGAAAGACTTAGCAGGAAAGGTAACAACGCTAGACAGTTCTGGGAACTGACAGCAAAATGCATCAGGAGAGAGGTTTCTGGCCGAGTGTTGAGTGCGGGCAAAGGCACAGATTGGGATGAGCAGGGTGTGCTCACACAAAGAAGTATCAACCTGCTCAGGACGGGGCATTAGTCACATAGAGAACACTAGTGACTAATTGAGGATTGAAACTAGAGTTCATTGGGGTCAGATTATTCAGTAGACAATGGAGAAGTAGTACAGGTTTGTGAGTAAGACTTTACATGATTAGAACTGTACTTTAATAAAAGGAAACAGATTTTATTTATTACATGTGCTTAAAATAGATTATGTGGCAGGGATTCTGTGTTTCCTATTGTTGAAGTCTATGAACAGTAAAAGGAAGACACGAATTAGTGATACGGCATTGACAATATGCAGGAAGAGATAGATATGGTAGATATAGTTAGGAACAGAATCACCAGGATTTGGCAATTTATTGGGCTGCTGTGTGACATAAGGGAAGGGACTTAAAGTGAAGGAAGATAAAAGATAGTGTTAGTTTCATTAATAGAAGAAGAGTAAGGAAGAGAGATTTTGTAAAGAAGACAAAATGTCCAGTTATAGACATCATGCATTTAAATATTTTGCCTTGGAAAGAGTAGACTGAAGGGAAGTTTTATTTTTAAAAAGCTTTTTCTTTCCTACTATTGTAACATGGAGAGTTCAGCTTTAACTGACAGTGAAATAAAGACATGCTCCCTTTTTTCATGGTGTATTGGAACTCTTTCTTCACTCTTCATTGAGATAGAATTTCAGCCAACATTCTCCCATGCAAAATGGGGTGTTCCTTTATGTAGATTTCAATAACTACATATCAGGCTTGCTGTACTGTAGTGCTATTAATATTTTGGTGCATACTTTCTTTTCCTTTTTTTTTTTTTTTTTTTTTTTTTTTTTTTTTTTACTTTAAGGGCTATCCTGTGTCTTATAAGATGTTTAGTAACATCTCTAGTCTCTATCCTCTGGATGCCAGTAGTACCTCCCTCTATTGTAAACAACAGAAATGTCCATAGACATTGTCAGATGTTCCTTTAGCTGACAAAATACCTCAATTAAGAAACATTACAATATATGTGCATGTAGATATAGAGCTACCGATATAAATTGACCTTGATAGTAGTAGATAAATCTCCTTACTATTGATCCATGTTTGTGATTAATGATGAAATGGTCAATTGATGGTATTCTGACAACTCTATGACCTATATTTCTGTCCTCATTTATATAAACACAATCCTTTGTTGTATGGCTACTGGTGAAATTTATTTTTTGTACTTCTTTATCTTTACCTCATAGAGTCATAGTTATGTTAAGAAATCATCCTAAGTACCAGGGAAATATGTCAATTGCAAGTCTCTAGCATAATTTTATAGCTATTGCTTGTATTTGAAGTTGTGTATAATTTCAGTTCAGTAAGCTTGTTTTTCTCCTCAGCTCATCATTCATATGTATTGGTACTCCTGTATATTTTTTTATATCTGTTCAACCTATGCTATCATGTTTCATCTCAGTATTAGAATACTGACTGTCATTTAGAACACTTTGGTTGTTATATTTGACTTTTGTAATATGGTACTTTGCACATGATAGCAACTCTTGGTTTGCTGGTTAGGTTTGTGTATCAACTTGGCTGATCACAGGGTACCCCTGTTAAACATTACTGAGAATGTCTATGAGAGTGTTTTTGGATGAGATTAGATTTGAATTGCTGGACTCAGTAAAGTGGATCACTGTCCTCAGTGTGGATGGGCAACAATTGATCTTTTGATAGCCTAAAAGAAATAAAAGAGGAAGGAATATTTAGCCCCTTTTGCTTTCTATCTGCCTGCTTGAATTGGGACATCTCATTTCACCTTCAGCCATCAGCTTCTCTGGTTCTCAGGCCTTCAAAATTGAGCTAACTTACAACACTGGCTTTCCTGGGCCGCCAGCTTTCAGACAGCAGAATGTGGAACTTCTTAGCCTCCATAATTGAGCAAATTGTTCATAATAAATCTCTTTCTGTTTATATATAAAAAGCTAGTGGCGTACCACAATCCAAATTCCAAAGACTGGTATATGTATGTATTTCCTACTGGTTCTGTTACTCTGAAGAATCTTTAAGTACTATACTTGCATTTGGAGAGAAGTCACTGGAAGCAGAGGGGTTTTTGGATAGGATCCATAGGTAACAGCAACACCAGTCATGGTTCAGTCACGGTCCAGTGTGCATGAAGAGTGCAGGTTTTAAAAGCGGGGCATCTCAATGGGTGGAAAGAGCACTGTGGGTATCTGAGATGTGATACTTTGACATCTAGAAAAGTCAAATCCAAAGAAGGAAAACCTCAAACCCAAAGAAGAATTTAAAGAAATGTAGTTCTTCATCTTAGTGGTGGGAATGAGTGACTAGGCCAAAAATTGAGAAAAAAACCAAGAATTAGAGACAAAGCAGCAGTTCACTTATTTAATCTGTGTGATGTAGAAACTGTGACTTGTGAAATAGTAAATAAAATCATTGGTAAAGAAGATCTCTTTGTTGCAGAATTATACAAAATTAGTGTAAAGCCAAGCTCTGCCTGATGAAAGCTGCTTGGGCTCTTTCTGCCTCAAATCAGAAGCAACTGCAGTAGGATGGGCAGATCAAAGGCGATCTGACACGTGAGGGGCAATGATAGTGAGAGCTGATGTTGCAGTTGATGAGCTGGATCTGATGACCAGCCAGAGCATGTGCATGAAAAAGAACCAATGTACAAACTATTGGTGATGTCTACTAAGACCCTCTTGTTGTCTTGATTTGGTAACTTCATTTTCTATGTAATTAGAACCTATATCCCTTCTTTAGAGGGTTTTTAATGATAGTATAATCTGTTCTTGTTTAGAGAGCTATTGGCAGTCTTTGGGTTTTTTTTCCCCATGATTCTTGTTCATATTTATTCTTCACTTCTTTGACTTTACTGTCAATTAACAAGTTTTTGCTATTCATGCAAGAGATAGCCCATGTCTTCTTCTTGTATAAATATTTGTTTGTGTACGCATGTAGAAGAGAATCATATGAACTCTGACTTACCAGATTTGAGCCTAGTTTTCCATATTTAAAAATTAGATATTTATAATTTCTGTTAATACTTACCTATTTTTACATAATGTTAGATGTTATTCTTTTTAATTCATTGTCTCTTTCCTATGGAAGATTAAAATAAGTAAAAATTGATCAGTGCCTGAAATTATATTATTGGTTTTTAAATTTTGAATAAATTTTTACTGATTCAATTTATACTAGTTCAAAAAAGGATGAACATATTGCACTTAGATACTTTTGGGATAAATTTTATCACAGAGTGATTTTTAGCATGGATTTCTTATGTGATATTCACTTTTAACAATTCAGTTTTACTTTGAGGTGTGTTTGTGTGCTCATGTGTATGTACATTTTCTTTACAGTAACAAACTCCTTGCTTGAGTCAAACCTTTACTGTTTCTTTTACTTAAATCCCTCTAGTTGATGATTCAGAACTCAAAGAAATCAAAACCGAGATAGTGATTTTTTAGTTGTTAAACTGAGGTTTTTTTTAAATCTTTTTTTGCAATGCCATTCTTTGTTTTAATCTCCCCCCTTGAACTTCCTGCTATTGTTTTATTTTGGTTTTTATTTTTGTTTCTGAGACAAAATCTGGCTGTGTTGCCCAGGATGGTCTTGAACTTGTGATCTCAAGCAATCCTTGCACCTGTGCCTCCCAAAGAGCTGGGGGAACAGGTGTAGATCACCACTTACGGCTTAGTTCCCTGGCTTTTAATTAATGAATTCATTTATGCAATCAGTCAGTCACTCAATCAATAAATCCAACTCATTATTCCGTTTATCAAACATTTGTTCTATGTGACAGTCTGCTAGGCAATGGGGAATTGAGTAAACAAGCCATTGCCTCACATAACCAATTCTTGCCCCTATGTTTTGCTCAGATGCTCTCTAGCCTTGACTTCAGTCATCAGATACTATTAATTTTGACTCTTCTTCCTGCTAGGTCTGTCCCTGCTGCATTGTTTCCATCCTACATCAAATGCCTTTTATCATTGCGATAACTAAAACTGCTAGCTTATGAATCTCTCTTCTGTGATTCACATTCAATACTTCAGTCATAGGAGCTCTCTGAAATGCAAGTCAGATTTTGTCACAAGCTACATATTAATATCCTCCACTCCCTCATGATGAAGTCTAGATCACTGACATTCCTTTAGGATTTTTCTGATGGGTCATATATATGTCACTTGGCTCATCTCTTTGTACTTCCTCCCTGAATTTCTTCAGTTCCTTGTGTATTTTCTCATTTGTGGGAGTTCTGGGACCCTTTCCTTTCTGCCTTTTCACTCCCACATTCTTTATCTTCCACTTCCTTCCTTACTTTTTCTAGCTTATTCCAACTTGTACTTAATATCTCATCTGGAATCTCACTAATTCCAGGAAACCTCTCTGGGCTAGTTTCCTTCCTTTATACACTTTTACCATGAGCAGTTTGGAAACTGTTTCTCTTTCTGTGTCCTTTCATGAGCATTGTGAGGTGGGGAAAATGACTTTTCACCCTGCATTTCTCTTGCCTAGCTTAGTGTTACATTGTAGGTGCCAATTAAGCAGTTGGATGAATAAATGAGTGAGCAAATGAGAGAACAACTCATTAGTTATTAAAAATACTTATGAATCATTTAAAAATGCTATGAGAGTCTGTGTCCTCTATTCTGCACCAGAACTATAAATAGAAAATAAGCAATGATTTTGTTGTTAGTCCTCAAAGACATTTAAAATAAGACAAACATATAGTGGATTCACAATTCTTGTGTAATGTATCAAATACTGAATGTAGCCAATTTGCAGCAGGAACTTAGATTTAGCCTTCTTCATTCTAATCTCTTTTTCTCTTTTTCCTCCCCATTAAGTGATACATTAAAAGAGCCCCCCCCACCTACCTTTTTGCATTATTCTCCAGATGAATCTTTAGAATAGCAAACTTCCCTAGGCAACTAGTGAAATGGCAAGCCCACTAAACCAGAAATTGGAAGACCTGCAGCTGTATGGAAAACCAGAGGAGACCACATATATATGAAGTATGCAAGTTTATCCCGGCCAGGCCACTTTAACCGCATTTGAAAAATGAGAGGAATTGACTCTGAAGAGTTCTCTCAGGAACACCCAACACTTACTAGTCCATAAATCATTTTAAATAGGAATTAATTTTAGATTTTCAGTTTTTATGAAGTTTCAAAAAACTACATGAAGTGAGATATATTTCTACGTATCTCTGCATTCACATCACCTTAATGTGCAAATAAATCCTTACACAACAGGGCTCTCAACTTCAAACTGGACTGGGTCCACAGCCTTGACTAAGGCATCACTGGGCATCTTTTGGAAACATAAGAAAAGACAGGGAACATCCTGATTTCCGTGGGCTGATTGGCATGAAGACCTTTGTTTTGGGCTGTGAGAAGTTTTAAAAAAGTTCTCTACATTGTTTTTTTTTTTTTTTTTTTTTTTTGTGGGTACCGGGGGTTGAACTCAGGACCTCGCATTTGCCAGGCAGGTGCTTATGCCGCTGAGCTATCTCACCGGCCCAAAAGTTCTCTATATTGGAATCAAAGAGCTAGAAAAAATGCAATGGAGGGCAACTTCTTGTCTCTTTTATAATCTTATAATAAATCAGAACCCTTTGAGAGAAGAGTTTTGGGTGGAAGCTGAATAAACTACTTTTATGAGAGAAGGCAATGTTTGGGAGAGGGACAATGTCTACACCTGCAGCAGGACACATAGCTGCCTTAGCACAGTGAGTTATGAGTGGAATGCAGTACCTTTTAATCCTGAAACTGAAGATCTGGTCTGCAGCTTAAGGACTGGGAGACCAATTTCACTGAGTGACAGCTTTGGCAGTAATGCTGCACCCCTTCAAGTGACTCCTCACCCAGGCTTGGTGAAAAGTTTGGTTGTGAGACCAAGCAAGGTATTCTTGCAGACTTTGAAAAAAATAATTATGAATTTTATAACTTACTGTTTTCCTATGAAAAACAAAGGAGAACAATAAGTTAATCAGATTTGTGTAATTGTAATTTATAGAAGCCCAAGATGATGGTATCAGGGCCAGTGAGATGGCTCAGTGGCATAAGCGCCTGCCTGGCAAGCGTGAGGGCCCGAGTTTGACTCCCAGAACCCACATACGAAAAAAGGGCCGGTGATATCGCTCAGAGGCACAGGCGCCTGCTGGTGCGCGAGGTCCTGAGGTCCACCCCCGGTAACCACAAAAAAAAAAAAAAAAAAAAGATGATGGTATCAGGGCAGCATTGGTGCAATTCCTTAGGCAAACACTGCTATCATGCCCTTTTTATGGGATAAATTCTCTCATCATTGTTTCTATTTGCTCTGTGCAAAATAATAGCTACTAGCTACTTCTGTTTGTTGAATACTTGGAATGTAGCTGCTCTGATTTAAGATATACTATAACTGTAAAATATGCACCAGATTCTGAGACAGTATAAAAAAGGAATATAAAATATTAGCAAATTGTCATATGAGTTAAAACTTTGAAATAATATTTTGAATATACAGAGTTAAATAAAACATATTACAATTAATTCCAGATATTTCTTTTATTTACTTTAATGTGGCCACTAGAAAATTGAAAATTATACTTGTAGCCTGGATTATACTTCTACTGGACAGGGCTGAATGATACTTAACACTTGGGCACCAAATTTAATTCCACTTGTTTTACTTTTTAATTCATACATACAAAATTTTTTAGCTTGATAAAATGATAAACTTCTTAAGGATATGTTCTTTGTTTTTAGTTTTCATTTTTCCAGGTGCTTAAAGTACTGCTAGCAGTTGCTACATTTCATCATATACTTGTTGATACAAATTAATTAAAAAAGACTATTTGTTCCTGTAAAACTCTAAGCCACTTTTAGATTGTGTCCTAGATAAGTGTGTTTTGATTATGAACAGAATGTTATTGTTATAAAAAGTATTCAGTTCAGAAAATGTGCTAATGAAAATCAGAATTATTTTAATTCTATCATGAGCTCATTTTCCCCATCACCTTGTTTTATATTTCTAAAAATGGAAATTTAAGACAAGCAGCAGAGCAAATTTCTTCATTAATGTTTTTGTTTATTTCTATAATTTTTGTTAATTTTAAATAACTAGTAGAAATATTAGCTGAATATCTAAAATTCAAAATTATTATCTTAATTTTAACTACTATTTTGAAATACATTTCCTACAGAAGACTTCTAAGAATAGTATGAGGAACTCTACTTTTCAAGTAGAGGCATAAATTGTTCTTTTCTGGCCACATTTCTTTATCACCTGCCTTCCTCCCCTCTTTATTTCTATTTATCTATTTTCAAGTTACTTTTTCACAAGCCCTTTGATAAGAGCGGATATTATGTTTCCTTATCATTAAACACATCAGTATTTTCTAAGAATAAGGATTTTATCTTGTAAAATCAGAAGCAATCAAATTCATGAATTTCAACACCGATTAAATGCAATTATGCATTATATAATACATATTTAAATTTTGCCAATTGTTCAGGGTCCAATTTAGGAGCATGTCTAGCATTTAATTGCCTTTTTTTTTCCAGTTTCCTTTTTTTTTGGGGGGGGGTAACGGGGGTCGACCTCAGGACCTCGCATGCCGGCAGTTGCCCATGCCGCTGAGCGATATCACTGGCCCTTTTTTTCATATGTGGGTTCTAGGAGTCGAACTCAGGACCTCGCGCTTGCCAGGCAGGCGCTTATGCCACTGAGCTATCTCACCGGCCCTCAGTTTCCTTTAATCAAGAACAATTTCTAGCCTTCTTCCCTTTTTTTCTTACTTTCATGGCTGATATTTTAAAGAGTCCAGACTAAATTTTTTTTTTTTTTTTTTTTTGAGACAGCTCAGGCTGGCCTCAAACTCATGGTGATCCTCCTACCTTAGCTTCCTGAGTGCTGGGATTACAGGCATGTGCCACCATGCCTGGCTCCAGACCAATTGTTTTGCACAAGTTTTTTTTGCTAGTGATGGGATGAAAGTTATGAGCATTTTGACAAGAATACAAAAGCAATACTGTGATCTCAAGCATTATGTCAGTAGCACATAATTTCTTTTTGCCATTTTGGTGATGTCTATTTGTTTCTGCAATGTAAAATTATAATTTCCCCTTTATAATTAATAAATAATCAGTAGGGAGAGCCTTCACTAAATACCCTATTCTTTTCCAAACTTTTGCCCATATTTTTAGGTTACCTTGATAATGTTTCCTGAATTAATTATACTACTTCATATTTTTTAACCAAAAAAATATATTCCAAGAGAATATAATCAAAAGAATATATTCCAAGAGATTCAATGCAGTAGATATGGTGATATAAATGGATTCTGATAAGCAGATCTTATGGGAAATGAAAAAAAAATGTGAAACAATTATACTTTTCTCAGAAGATTACTATTTTGGAAAAATAAAGCTACTTACATACAAATATATTACTCACAATAATATGCAACTGGTTTATGTATGGTTCCAGATTCCACATTTCAGTAAAATTGTGTTATGTTAAAATGAATTAATAAGTATTTTAAAAAAATAGGCAGGGACTTTCTCAACAGAATGCCAGTTGCACAGGATATAGTTCTGAGAATCAACAAATAGGCTCATATTAAATTAAAAACCTTCTGCATAGCAAAACAACAGAGTGAAAAGACAACTTAAAAAATGAAAAAAAAATTGCCAACAATTCCTCAGACAGAGGACTCATATGTAGAATATATAAAGAGCTAAAAAAAAGAAATTAGACCCCCCCCAAACAAAAGACCCAATCAAAAAGTAGGCAAGCAAAATACATGGACACTTTACAGAAGTACAAATGGCTAATAAATACGTGAAGGACTGCTCAACATCACTGACCTTTAGAGAAATGCAAATTAAAAAAACACTGAGATTCCATTTTACCCTGGAAAGAATAGCCATCATCAAGAAATTGAATAATAACAATGCTGAAGAGGCTGGAGGAGGGGGGGAGGAAATCTTGTACACTGTTGGTGGGAATGTAACCTAGTACAACCACTATGGAAATCAGTATGGAGATTCCTCAAAAACAAAAACTAGGAATTCCATTTGACCCAGCTATTCACCTTCTAAGTGTCTTTCTAAAAGAATTAAATACCTCATATTACAGAGATTCATGCATACCCATGTTTATAGTATAGCATAAGTCATAATAGCCAAATCTTAGGAGCAGCCCATATGTCCATCCACAGATGAATGGATAAAGAAAATGTGTTATTTACACACCATGGATAGATAGATAAATGTGAGACATTTGTAGGAAAATGGATGCACCTCGAGACCACAATGTTAAGTGAAATAAATCAGACACACGAGCTTAAATATCACACTTTCTGTGTGAGAAACCCAGAGTAAAAATAAAGAACAAAATAAAAGAAGATAATAGGAAGCATGGAGACAGATCGTTCTCAGAGGGGAAGGTGTTCAATAAATGAAAGGAGAGAGAGGGGGAGAAAGGATAAAGAATGAGAAAAAAAATTGGGATGTGTTATGTACACATACCAACCCTACACAAGGAATATAAATGTTATGTACTGCAAATGCATAAAAAAAAAATGGAAGAGGATCAGGGATGGGTGGAGTCAGGAAAGAGGGAAGGGGAAGAGGATGAAAAAAGGAATTAAGATGTATTATGTACCTGTGCCAACTTCCCATAAGGAATGTAAACAGTATGTACTACAATATGTACTAATAAACTAATAAAAGTCTCAGTATTAATTTCTAATATAGAAAACATCGAGACACAGCTCACATAAACCAAGACTCTATGAGGCTTTCAAGAAGTTTGAGAGTATGAAAGAGTCCTGGACTGGGAGTATGGCTCAGTAGTAGAGCATCTGCCTAGCTTGCAGGAGCCCTGAGTTTAATACCCAGCACTATAAAAGAAAGAAAGGAGGATACGTTCCTGAGAAGAAAAATACATGAGGACCATTGTTCAAGACCAAACAAAATGCTACAATCTAGAAATTTCTTGGGATAGTGGCAACGAGAAAGAATTCAGATTACTAGATTAAGTCTATCACACAAAGCTTTGGACAAAAGCATCTTATTATAGGCCTGAGATTTTCCATATGACATCCTTATATTTTAGAAATAAAAAGTGTAGTACTTGGAAGGGAAAAAATATGATGTCTTGAAATTTTCTTTAAAATAGCACAGTGGAGATAATTGTGGTAGTGATGGTGATTAAAGTATAAATTAAATGAAATTATGTTGTTAATTATTGAATCTGCATGATTAGTTCATGGGATTCATTTTTAAATTCTCTATTTTGAGTATGTTTGAACATTTTCAAAATAAGGTTTCTAAAGGTTTCATCTTTAGATAAACTTCTTAATGGTATGAGCTTAAGAGAGAATCAGCTTAATTGCCTGAAATGTCATAATTATCTAAAATTTGCATTAATTATAGCTGCTTGGACATATGTAATATCTTTTTTCTAAGGAGTTCAAACTCCTTCACCTTGGCTATTTTTTAAGGCATTAATATTCATTATTTCTTTGGTTTTTTGAAATACTTTACAGAAGTTTGTAAACTAAAAACAAAGACATTGTATACACTTCAAAAACCTTCATACAAGGACAGATACTACTATTGTATTTTTTCAGAATTAGCAATATTACAGTAAATGCTGCTTGCAGCCAAATTATATAATTCTCATTAGGAATGTAGGCCCTATAATTAGAGACTTAAGTCTAATTTCTGGTTCTGCTACTTTATAATACTTATAATAACATTAACAATAACAAATGCTAACAAAGTCAATTATTCATTGATCATAACGTATGACCACCTAAATACTTAGACTAGCTTTTTCATCAAGATCTTACAATAATAATGCATTACTCTTGCTCAGTAAATAATCTGCCAAAAATTGTAGCTGCAGAGGAGTTGATCAGGAGTTCAAAGCTAGGGTAAAAGATTACCATCCTTGCTATTATATTGCCCTTAGCTTTAGTTTCCTATTTTATAAAATAGGAATAAAAATAGTAACTACCTCATAAGCATGAGAATGATGTCAGATAATGTAGACAAAACATTGGCATAGTGGCTGGCACACAGGAAAATAAGTGCCAGATACTGTTATTTTCAGTATCTATTTTTCTTTTCAGATTAGAATAGCTTTCTCAGAATCATCACCTAAGAATATATGAAATAATGTGGGCAGCCAAACACAAAGTACCTAAGTTCAGTAACTGCTCTGACAGAGTAGCCGTTGGTACATGTGCACTTAAAATATGTCTAGTCAGAGTTGTGATCATAGTAGATTTCAAAGATCAAGAAAAAGAAAATTATAATATCTTACTAATATTTTTGATTATATGTTGAAATAACACTATGGACATGCTGAGTTAAACCATTATTAAAATTAATTCCACCTGTCATTTAAAAATTAAGGTGGTTATTAGAAAATGTAACATTAAATTGCAATCTCATTAGGAGTCTGCAGATGGTGTGAGTCTAGAACTTGGGTTACTTCATGAAGGAATCACCAGTTGAAATCTGTTGCCCTGGCCTATTTACTAACAGTTTTCCCTTTCACTCTCAAAAGTGTCCAGTTTGGACAGTAATTATACAATCTCCTTTTACAAGATTCTCCTTGATGAAATAATGCCTTGGTCAAAAAAGTTTGGGAAATGAATCACACTCTGTTCCCCTCTTAGAAATTTGCAAATTCAAGCATAAAAAAAAAATGAATGCACTTGTTTGATTTAGTTTAAGTCAATGATTCCTAAATCTATTTCACAGTGGAACTTCTTTGTTTTTCCTGTAATACATATTAACATCCCAAAGAACATACTTTAAAACAGTGTAACTGTACTCAGAGTTTTTCAAGGCCAGATTTTTAGCAATTAGATTTCTACCTCAGGAAGAGAACAGTTACAAATTTTTATCATTACGTAAGTAAATTTATAATCTTTGTATAATAAACCTCTAACTTTTTCTAAAGTATAACAGGGACATGAAGAGATATCTATTTACAAATTCTTTTCTTTAGTTCATGGTCAAGAAATCCGAGTTTTAGCCCTAAAATTCAGATTCAATTCTGTTAATTCTAACAAATATTCATTATTTACCTCATACATTAAACATTGGGCTAGTAGTGATAATACAAAAATCAATTAGACACGCTCCTTATCTTCAAGCTGCACACGTGGTTTGCCTTCTCTAGGCAGGGACATTTTTCCTGTTTTTGGTCAATGAGTGGTCTTTTGTAATTGCCTTTTTAATTCTTGCCATATTAATAATATTCTAGAAATGTTAGTGAGTTAATCTAGTGGCTGAGTACCCATGACTAGACTACAGGTATAAACAAAGTGCAAGAAGACTTTCGCAACTTCAGCGCAGCCACAAGAGGGCCCAGCTGCAGAATACTCTCACCTCCAGGGTCTTCCAGGTGGGGGTCTGACTGGGTCCAAGGGAACAAATGAAATCAACAGTCCCAGCTCTGGTCAGCACACTGGGAAGTGGTGGATCACTCATCTACAAGGCTGAAACTGCCCATGCCCTGCTCCAAGCCAGAGTACCTCAGCCCATGGGAAGGGCAGGCACATGGGTGTGGATAAGCAGAGGAAATGTGCCTTGGCTGAAGAGGATTTGGCCTTTGTGAGGGCTGCTCAGAAGATGCTATGAGTCTAACAGGATTGACTGGCACATGTATCATCTACTACCTGTACCTTAGGATAAAGGGGACTATGTCAAATAAATAAATAAATAGAGTCTGATGACAACACCAGAGGTGAAAGTAGAGAAGGCCTGCAAGAAGCTCCTGGCTGACCATGCCGGGGCCCCAAGGCCTAAGATTCAAGGAGCATACAAGTGTGACGAAGAGCCCTTGAGCCCCAGATGGAGGAAGAACATTAGGACTGTTAAGGAGGAAGGGACCAAAAGAAAAAAAAAAGCTCCCCTCTCTTCTGTCTGTCTGTAGAGCCCCGGGTAATTACAAAAGTCAATTATTGAATAAAACAAGCTTTGATTTACTGAAGAAGCAAAACCAAAAGACAATAAATGAATGAATGAATGAAACAAAAACAAAACAAACCCAACAACAACAAAACATGGAAAAGGGATTGCTTGATTTTCTCCAGGGTCATTGCAAAAGAGTTCCCTGAGCAACTTCTTGTGAATACAGCCTCAAAGAAAATTAAAATCCTGCAGACACATAAAGGGTGTAAGTATTTTAGGGCAGAGAATTATTTGTGAAAAGCAGCAATACTAGATAAATTCATGTAATCCTATATTCAATCCTGCTAGGTATAGGCTAAAATAAGGGGCAAATAAAATTCAAAAAGATAACTGAGAATCAAATAAAAGGGTTATTTAAATATTATTTAAGGAGATTGAAAGAATGATCTGTGATTTTAACCACTATGATTTTATGACGTGGGTAAGTACATTTCAGTACTGGACAGCCAACCCTTTTAGAGTCTGAAGAGAAACTTTCATAGGTGTGTTAAGGTTCTGCCAAAGAAATAAAGTATGCTGAATCACCACCATGTGCAAGAGCTTTTGGATATTCCCTTTCAATAAAATGATTGTTATAAACTATTTCAGCAACAATTTCCTCTAAACCGAGCATGGTGGTTCATGTCTGTAATCCCAGCATTTGGGAGGCTGAGGCAGGAGGATCACTGCTATGAGCTCAAGGCCAGACTGGACTACATAGTGAACTCAAGGCCAGCCTGAACTACACCAGACTCTGTCTCAAAAAAAAAAAAAAAAAGAAAAAAAAAAAAGAATTTTCTCCAGGAAGCACTGGCTACTGTGTATGTATGTTTATATGTGCATTCGTGTAATAGCAATAGTTTCCTATTAGTATAATTAATTTTCCTGGTATTTTAAAGTATGCATAGTTTGGTTTTTGAAAGTTGTCAATGCAGGCTGTTTATGAAAACAAGATGTAAGACAAATTAGTTTAAGCTATAACTTACAGATCAACCAGAAATTCAGCACAGACTTTTTATTTACTACAAAGTAGCAATATCATAATTAGTTTTTAAAACTCTTGGAATGCTGGAAACCTAGAACCTTACATTTTTTTACTAGTTGAGAAGCTGTTCAATTCAACTAGAAAATGTGACACAAGTCCCACACTGACCTCACTTAATGGGGAGCCAAAGAAAAACAGAAGTTTAGAGGTTTCACAGCTGCTGACAAGAGAGTCCTTGGCAAGAATTATTTTGGAATACTCTTACTCTTGCTAAAGAAGGGAATGAGACAGGTCAGAAATAGGAAACCAGGAAGAAAACAGGCCTCTCAGCATTTGAAACTGATTACCAGGAATTACTTTGTGGTTAAAAAGCCAGTGTTTCAGCAACTTTATTTAGTAATGTTTATACCAAAGGATATTCATTGCACGTATTTTGCTACCAATAAATTTGCTCACCTTTACTCTCTACAGAGCTTTGTAAACCACATATGCTTTGATTTGCACTTGCTGGTTTTCATGACAGCTTTCAACACCCTTGAAAGCAGGAGCCTTCCAGGATGTGGGAAGCCTGGTGTCCCAGGGTTGGATTATGTGGCTGTTGCTCTTGTTACTGTACATATCTTAAAGTAGGTCAGATTCTGAGCCGTAACCTCCCCTGCTAGCAAGGAGAAGCCTGTTAATTGTGTCAGAGGCCCTTGTACTGATTATAGCAAAGACAGAAATAGTGTTTTTCTAACTTAAACCAGATAGTAGTTTACTTTCATTTGTTTTAATATTTGTGCCGTAAGCAATTATTGAAAAATTAAATATGTTTATTTCTTTGAACGAATCAAAATACTGTCCCTGGAATTAGATACCACAATGCCTATTACGTGAAGTAGTGGAAAGTATATGAATTGAGATTCAGAAGACCTATACTTATTTTTAAAATTTATTTACTATTTGATTAACCTTGTCTAAGCCAAGTGAACTTCCTCAGTTTCAGTTTCACCATTTTAAAATGGGGGTGATGATATCTACGTCACAGTGACTTGAGTATCAAAAGAGATATTGTGTATGTCAAAGCATTTTCACTAAAAGAGCAATGTGCTTTGTTGCCTTATTTCCCATCCCTTCTACAGCATTTTTCCACTTCTCCTTTGCTTCTTGAAGTTCTTTAAATTCAGGGCTGGATTAAGGCATGGGACACAGGGACAGTCTTAGCTGGATGCCAATCTATAAAAGTGCTACACAGCCTTGGATTGCTTTGAAAATATGTTGCCAGCGAATGCAGGCTTTGACCTGCTATCTTTGGCAAAATGTAAGATTTCAGTCCCATTCGTGCCCAAAAAGACAAGCCTTGAGCAGCAATAAAAATACGAAACAAAACTCTTCTTGCTAGAATTGCCTATCTTTTCTGAGCTTTCTTGCACATAAGCAGTTACAAACAGCCAAAATCCCAAGGTCCAAAATGCAGGCCAGGGACCGGTGAGATGGCTCAGTGGCATCAGCGCCTGCCTGGCAAGCTCAAGGTCCTGAGTTTGACTCCCGGAACCCACATACGTAAAAAGGGCCAGTGATATCGCTCAGCGGCACGGCAGCCTGCTGGCATGTGAGGTCCTGAGTTCGACCCTCGGTACCCACAAAAAACAAAAACAAACAAATGCAGGCCAGAATAGTGTTTAACAGGGACAAGATTCATTTTTAAAAATTTTTATTTTTATTAGTACATGTTTGCAATACATAATGATTACATTCATTGTGGAGAATTGGTACATGTACATAAAACATCTTAAAGATTCATCTTTTCATTTAAATTTTTTATCTCTGAATGTGTTTCCAGATAAGTGGTCCCACTTTATTTTCTTCAGAACATTGACTATGCTTTAATGAGTAGAAGTCCATCAATAAAGGAATTTGTTCCTATAAAAAAACCTTTTTATTAATATAATTTTTCTTTTCCTGTAAATAAATGTTCAGCAAGTAGTTTTCGTTCAAAGTTGTGCCAGATTGTTTGCTTGCCAATGATGGTCAGGTTTTTTTGTACTCATTAAAATTTTTTCACATATTTCCACCTCCATGCATGCTGTCCTTACTCCGCTTTGTTCATTATTCATCTTTTGAGTCAACTAAAAAATCAACTCTTCTGTAATGGTTTCCTTTCCCCCAATTTAAATATAGGGAAATACAATATGATCTGATTCTAAGATATCAGCTTTTTTTAAAAGGCAAAGCAAAACAAATAGAACATTAAAAGTATGTGTAGGCTTTGAGACATGTTCCAACTGAGAAATACTAAAATGATAAATAAGTTTTAAAATCTTGGGAACATTGGGGTCACTTTTTCCCTTGAGAAACTCTAGCACATAGTATCTTCTCTATTCTAGTACTTATCACACTATATTAATGAATCTATTTCTACCATGACTACAAAGGATATGAATTTGGGGTATGAGACTTAAGCAAAACAAAAGTTATATTACTTTATTTTGAAAAATCAGAATATATCTTATTTTGAACTTTTACGGCAACGTTCCTATTACTAGAGAACACTTGCTCAGCATTGTGCAAACTTTTCAGGGACTTTACGTAGTTCGTTTTATATCAGCATGGAAGAAAGAATTCTTGGCTTGAGTTTGTTCTGAGCAGGCCCATGTGGCCCATTTGAAGGTAGGCTGCTTTGCTATTTTTGTAGCATCCTTCCTTCACACTCAGCTCAAACAAAAGCTGGCCAAATTAATAGAGACCGAGTGACCAGCCACTTAAGGTCTTTCTTTTCAGAGGTCCTTGTGATCTATTGGCTTTCTGTGTGGGAATAAGACTTAAATCTCTGTCCACTTAAAGACATCACCGCTAGGACCAAGACACCAACTTCTCCAATTCTAATCACCTCTATCCACTCTGCTTCTGAGATGAGAAAGTATAATCTTCCTCAATGGGCCTGAATCTAAAACAGTTTAATTTTCTTTCCAAGAATATTGTGTTTATCAAGTGGTGAAGGGTTAATGGCTATATAAAGACAGAATGAATTTTACCTTTTCAGATGCAGGACAGGAAAAGCGAGCACATTTATCAGGGTGAAGCAACAGCAGGGAAAACTAGAACAGCACTGAACAACAACCAGGACTTACCAGTAATTTGGTTGTATATCTACTTTCTCCCAACAGACATTGGTTTCTTGAAGAAGAAGCACATTTCTTCATAGATGAACTCCTAGCACTACGTAGTACCTGTCATTTACCAGTAAATGTTGGCTTAATGAACTGAATGTATTGTGGGTTCTTATTATTGTCTCCTATAATAACTGATCGTAGGAAATTTTAAATGAATTAAAATATGAAACTAGTTGAGGGCCGGTGAGATGGCTCAGCGGCATAAGTGCCCGCCCGGCAAGCACTAGGTCCTGAGTTCGACTCCCGGTACCCACATATGAAAAAAGGGCCGGTGATATTGCTCAGCGGCACAGGCACCTGCTGGCGCGTGAGGTCCTGAGGTCGACCCCTGGTACCCACAAAAAAAAAAAAAAAAAAAAAAGAAACTAGTTGAACTGAACTCCAGAACACATTTGTTCTTCAACATAACATTTTGATGAATTTCCCCCCAGATGTACAAGAAATATCAGTTGTTAAACATGCTTAATTGGAATTTTAAAATTGCGGGATCTAAAATAGATCTGTTTAGCTTTTTCATCTGAGAAGTTGTTCTATCTTTTTGTACCACTGTGTTATTCACATATTGTGAAGTCAGTGAAGTGTTCTGAATTTAGATGTAAAGTACACACTGTTCATTGAGGCACAGAAATATCTTTGCAAGTGAAATATTTGATGTGTACGCAGATCCATGCACTTTGCTTTTGTTACTTATTTAACAGTTAGTTTAAATCACTGATAAATATCAAGAACTTTTCATGTGGGAACCAGGAAGTTCCTTAGTTACTGTAAAATCACCAGTGTATAGTTCAAAGCCTGTGCTATTATACTACCTCTGTTCATAAAATTCCCTCATTTAAAATTCTTTAGGTAGCTAAAGCTCCATGCTGTTGCTTTCTAACCTTTAGTATCTAATCAATATTCACCACCAGATCTCTACCATGAAAAAAGTCACAGTCACTCTGATGGGAATTACTTACAGTACTTATTATAGCACCAATTAAATAGAAGAGCAGAGACTCTGGAGACTGAGATGAGCCATTCAGGTTTATTTGTGCAGCACATGTTTATGAAGATATCTGCAACAGGAAGCTATGGTGAGCTCTGGTAGAAACTATGATTCGTCTGTAAATGCTACCTTCAAGTTACCCAAATGCTATCCTCGAAGTGGAAGCAACTCAAGTTCACATAAAAGTATAATTCAGGACAGGAAGTAATAAATAGCATAAGGGGATCAAGCTCAAAAGAAGTACTGACCATGCTCAGCTAAAGGAACTGGGCATTTCAGTGCATGGACACCTAGAGCAGAGACACAAGCTCAGACTGCAACAGGCAAATCAGCCACCCCCGACGACAGGGAATAGTCTTGTGTCAGCATACTTCCCTTAGGTGTATTAAATATGCATATTTCCTCGTGATAATAGAAATCATTATTATGAAACATGTGCTTTATTATTTGCTAATAGTAGGAAGTATTCAAAAATTGACCAATGGAAAATATATTGAGACTAAAATAGTACATTCAGTATATTCTGAAGTCCTTTTTGATTGTTTTCCACATTTTTTGGTTAATCTAAGTTTTTACTTCAGGGTAAGTGTTGTATTAAGATTTTGCAGAGAAACAGAACCACATATATACATTTATATACATATGTACATATTGCATATGTATATATAGAGTAAGATTTAAAAGAATTGGATCACATGATTCTAGGGGCTGGTAAGTTTGAAATTTGGAGGGCTGGTGTGTAAGGTGGAAATTACCATAGGGGTTTATAGCACAGTCTTGAGTCTGAAGCAATCTGGAGGCATAATTACCTTTTTTTTTTTTTTTTGTGGTGGTGGTGGAGTGTCACTATGTTGTCTAGGTTTGTAATCCTCCTGTCTCAGCCTCCTGAGTAGCTGAGACTACAGGTACACACCACTGCACCCAGCTCAGGGTTCTTTCTTTCAGAGGGGATTTCCGTCTTTTAAGGCTTTCAACTGATTGGATGTAGCATACATACCTTAGTGAAGGGACATCTACTTTACTCAAAGTCTCTTGATTTAAATGTTAATCTTCTCTAAAAAATAGTCTCACAGCAATATCTATACTGATGTTTGATTAAACAACTGAGTATGATAACCCAGTCAAACTGAAACATAAAATTAGCCATCACAGCTATCATAAATCATGAAGCCATGAAATTAATGAAAAGGAGGGGAACAGTAAAAGTCTTTCATTTATTTATATAGCTCATTATATTCTATAAGCATTTTTTGCATACATTCATTAAATAAAGGAGCATATTACTATCAGAGGTTTTGAAATGGCAAAGCTGAGGGACAGAGAAATTAAGAATTTTGAATTTTACAAAGCTAGATGTTGCACAGCATGTTTTCTGAGACATTATCTAAAAATCTTTCTGTTCCACCTCCGTTAGTTGTAAACTAAATTCCTATGGCATTTTTTATCTGCAGCCTTCTGAAACTCAGTGCAAGGTAACTTTATTTATGTTTTACCTATCCAACTAAATTTAAAACATGATTATTTTGAACAACTCTATTTTGTCCTACACCTAATTACATTTTAATAAGCTTTTCTTAGAGAATGGGGTCTTTTATACATCCTGTTTATGCTGGGTAATGATTTGCATATACAGCTTGTGCTAACAGGCTTCATGAATTCGTTTTCAAGGCATGTTGGTGAGCTGTGCTGCAGTGATTCTTATGAAGTTGGAAAGTTAGAAAGGTCTAAATTCTTCAGATTTAGAAAGGCTTATGAGCTATACATCATATTCAAGTTGTTTGATTTTAAATTCTGACTACTTTGTCTGCAAGAAGAGAATGACACTAGAACTTTGGCAATTGCTAAGTGAGTAGAAAATGAGTTATTGTCTGTACAAAGGTGTGGATAGCACCCTGGCATTCCAGATGTAAGAGATATTATGCTTCTTAATTTTCTAAATGAATCTATCTTTAAAGCACAATGTATTAGGTGCAACAATAAATTCAACGTGAGTTACCAACTGGGGTTATCCAATTTGTAGTTACAAAATCCCTGGGTCTTATAAAATCCTAGGAAAATGGGAGAGAGCCTGCTTCTTGGTCCACAGGAGCAGCCATTTTCCCTTCGGCTTCATTTGGATGATATATACAGAACTGCTTTGTACAAAACCATCACAAATGTAGATGGCAGCTCAGTCTTTAAATGATTGGTAGTAGTTGAAGACTATTATTTGCCATATGCTGGAGATGGCCTCAAAATGCTCCTCTCTGCTGACTGCTTAGTCTCGGATTTCTTACGCTAGGTGCTCATGACATGACATTTAATGGCTAATTCTCACCTGCATTGAAATATACATTCCCATACAAGGGCTTGTTACTCCAGAATGTTATGTTCAAGTACTTGAACAAATTAAAATTCTCCCCATTCACCAGAGAAATCAGCTCAAGGGTTGAGCCTAAATTTTCATCCCCATTGGGGTATAATTCAGTTTAAATCTTTAATTGGCTGATGACTTTGAAATGAGCTCTATTAACTTCCCCCCTGAGGATTAGGAAAATCTAGACCTCAAGGTCATAGAACTTTGGCATTATTCCTTCACTCATGAAAATACAAAAGGATAAAAACTCAAGCTACTGATAAATTTTTCAGTAAATCATACTACTGCATAGGTCAATCACAAGGCATATTAGCAATCGCTCAATTTATGTTCTCTTTATCACTATTATTTAGAAAGAGTGACCTTGCACTATTACGGTAAAGGTTTACTTGTTTACTTGTGATGTTCCATTGAGTGATCCATATCCTGAAAATCTTTAAGGTGTAGGGGAAACATTCAGGTTTTGCAGTTGGACAGCTCTGATTTCCAGTCTTGTCACTTCATCTTATTATCTCTGTACACTTAGGTAAATTAGTAAGTTTTTCCTTTGTAAAATCAATTGTGAAGGTTAATTGTACATATTCCATATTGCTTTAGGCTTTACCCACCAGGATATACAAACATCCCACAAATATAATACTATCGTAAGTTTCAAAACTTTGAGGCCAAACATGCTGGACTAGTAACAGTTCAGTCCTTTGGTAGAAGCCTGTATTGGAGGCCCCAAGGGTGAAATTCTCATGTGGCCTGTGTTCTCATGTCTTCCTCATATTTTGCTTGTCTCCCTCTCTGACTAGAAGGAAAGCTCATTAAGAGTCTCATGATCAGAAATATAGCTATTTATCACAGAACTGTTGGGTCCCTAGAAACAGATCTGTCACTTAATATGCCACCTTTTTCCTTCCATTGCACACCAATGTTTAAGGGGAAGGGAGTAATATCAGGAAAGGTCAAGCACAGTCTTGCGTTGCCATGATCTACTGCTCCGTCTGGAGGTCAGCCAAACTTCCAGCTCAGGCTTGCTTTTCCAGATCTGTACCCAAGGCTCTGAGGTCCCTTCTCGAACCTCACCTCCTTCAGTGAATCCCCATCCCATAGACTGGTTTGTAGATGCCTGATCACAGCAGATGGAGCAGTTTGGAGATCTCTTCTACACATATCCTGTGACCATGCAAAGCAAAGTATATTTCTGGGCATATGTTTTGCTTTCCAGAACTTCTAGGATGGTAAATAAGTTCCTGGAAGATTTTATAACAAGAAGTTGTGCTACTCAGGTCATACAAAGGAGCTCATGCCATGCTCCAAATTTGATCAGGTCCAAAATATTCCTTAATGCAACTAGGGCTTGCTATCCAGTAAGTTTTCAGTAAATATAGTTCCTTTTATTCTTTTCTTGTTTAAGAACATTTGATACTTGCTAGCTGGTTGACTTTAAACATATTTTGTCTTTTACCAAGCTATTTTTATAGTGATACAATTTGAGGTCCAAAATTATCTGGATGATGAACTTTGGAGCTCACTAGCAATGTAGCTTGTACAGCTGTAATCATGACTAGGTTAATTAGAATTATTACTAGTGGGATATTTAATAGCTACCCAGGAAAAGGCATGGTATCACACCATAGTGGGATTCACGCAGCTTGGACCCAAAAACAAGAGATTCTTACCCCAAATGGAGCAAAATAAAATAAGTTTCTTCAGAGCTATGTGACAGAGACACATAGAAAAGTATGCTTCATTAAAAATGTAAAGCAAATAAAGTAAGTAATGCTCTTCTTCAGGATTTATGAGAAAGCAGGAAGCCATCCATTTGCAAACTATATTGCAGGAAAACAAAGCTTCTAAAAACTTATTCTTAGGTGAACATTGAATTTTTGCCAATGCAAAGATAAGGACTATTTATAAATCCCTGTAGGCACTAAAATAAGAAGCAATAGTTCATGCACAGAACAATGGAGGTTAGATAGAATGAGAGAACTGAAAATGATTAGTAGAGCTGGAACAGCACAGAAGATGTGCCCAGACCTGATCAATGCTGAAACTGTTCCTTTTACCTCTCTGATTTAAGGATTATCACAAAGTCTTTAAGGAAGAGGATCTGGGAATTGATATTTTAAATAAAATAAGCATTTATATGATATATATAGTAAAAACCTTCCAAATAGTAAATTACTTTAATCCTTTTTTTTTTTTTTTCACAATCATATGCGGTGTTGTTGGCTCCATTTATACACAAGGAAACTGAAGCACAACTTTTCCAAGAACACAGAGCAAGCACTGATAGAACCAGGATTAAAAATCAGGTGGTTTGGTGCTATAGTTTGGATTATGAATGTCTCCCAAAGGCCCATGTATTCAAAACTTGTGGGGCCAGTGAGATGGCTCAGCGGCATAAGTGCCTGCCTGGCAAGCGCGAGGTCCTGAGTTTGACCCTCGGTACCCACATAAAAATAAAACAAAACAACAACAACAAAAAACTTGTGGTACCATTGGGAGGTGGTGGGACCTTTAGGAGGTGAGGTCTAGTGGAAGGATGTTAGGTCACTGAGGAAGTATATTTTAAGGGGATAGTGTGACCCTGGCCATTTCCTGTCACTCTATTTTGTTCCTGGCATCCATGAGGTGACTAGGCCTTCTCTACCATATGCTCCAGGTATGAAGCATTAGGCTGCCAAAGCAAAAAGACCAAGTGGCCATGGACTGAAGCCTTGAAGCTGTGAGCCAAAATAAACTTTTCCTACAAGTTGATTTATCTCAGTTATATGTCATAGTAATGGTAAGTTAGCTAACACATCTGGTTAAATATATAGATACAATGTGACTTAGCAATTCCATTCATAAATATATACCCAGCAGAAATGATGGCATTATTCATAATAGCTCCAAAGTAAAAATAACCCAAATGTCCATTGATACATAGATAAACAAACTGGAATATTACCTAGCCATGAAAAGAAATGAAGCTCCAATATGTACCACAACATTGACCCTTGAAAACATGTCAAATGAAAGCCACCAGTCACAAAAGATCATCCCCTCCATTCATATAGAATGTCCAAAATTGGCAAAATCTATTGACATAGATTAATGGTTTCCCTAAGGTGGGAGGTATGGCACATGGTGGGGGTGGTAGCTATGATCATAACAAGACCTCAAAAAATATCAAATAAAATCAGGTAGTCTGGATCAAGAGTCTAAGCTCTCAACCTTTAGGCTATGCCATGTTTCTTGAACTCAGAAGCCTATTGACTAGAACTTCCTTGCTGTATATACTTGGACACTATGAAATAATATGATTTTGATACTCATATTGGGCAGTCAGGTAAAAAATGCCTGTACAGTAGAAAGGTAAAAAAAGCCTGGCTTAATGAGACTCAATGACAAATGAATGGGTAACAAAGGAGGCTTCAGGATCTATGGCTTTGATTATCCTTGTACCCTTCCCTTGTGAAAAGTGTTTCTATTCTCTCTTCACTACTGAACATCACAGAAAAAACTGGGAGAAAGTGTCAGGGAAAGAAAGATTCCAGAATAGGTGTAAGACATTGCTGTTTCATTTTTGTTAACTTTTCAAAAATGGTCAGATAAAACTCCAAACATAATTTCTTTTTAGCAGTGTTAAAGTTCTGAGAAAAATATCAGCTTGGACACTTTGAAAGCAAAAAATCCAAAAATATGTTTTCCATGCCTTTGCCAAAAATTCTAGTCCCTAATGTCTGATTCTGACCAACAAATAGGTGTGAAGGGCCCCCTGCTGGCCATTCATTAATGCGTCTCTAGTGAATTGGAGTGGAGGTTAAGGATTTTGGCATAGTGTCTGTAACCTCAAATGACTGAGGCCTTCAGCTCTGTGCTGAGAACAGCCTCAGTTTGTAATCTTATTACCAGAGCCTGTTTTAATTTTCCTGGGTTTCATCTGAGAAGCTATCAATCAGAAATGGTACTTTTTAAGTCAAAGCACATTTTGCTTATCTTGTTTTCTGAGAAGAGGATTTCATCTTTCAAATTTCAGTTTCAAAGCTCTCCAAACACTTTTATTTTGGAATTTAATTTCATCTAGGATAATACTAATTTTAACAAATGCCTAAGATTATAGGCAAATCTCTAAATTTTCCTTTCATTTTTTACCAGCAGATGGTGCTACTTCCTTACATTTCTTAAAGACAGCTGCTTCATTTTGAAGATACTTTTTACAGAAAGTTTTAAGTACTCTGTGTTAAGATTCATAGTTGAAAGATACCGTACTGTTTTTCAAGACTCTCTGAAACAACATACATTTTGTAATTAGAAACCTTTCAATTGTAGTTGGAGAGCTAGTAGCAACAGTCAGATGTTTAACTTTTAACTTGGTTTTGTGGATTTAAACTTTTAGTCAGGACAGGTGATTACAGTCAGGCTGTGGGTGTGGACACTGGGAAATCACCAGAGCCTCCACCCTTCTGTTGCCTGGTGCTTTACTTTAGCAGATGCAAGAGTAGCTGTGCCTTTCATCCTATAAACACTGTTTCATTAAAACAAAATTACTCATAATGATTTTAGACCTGTCACGTGGTCTTTAATAGAGATTTATAAAGCTCTTGCAATGCTCTTCTCAAACCACAATGTGTAAATCCAGCTCTACAAAAGGATAATAATATTTACCCTCAAGTTAAAAGCAACCTTGGAAAAGAAAAGCTGAAATTAGGAGGGAGCAGGTGGCTGGATGTGTGAATCATGTTCAAGGGGCCATGACAGAAGCAGATCAAACATTCCTTTACTTTCCTACATTCCTGGCCCCCTTGCCATTAGGTGAGTCCACAGGACAGTTCTGACTGATGAAATATCAGTGTATGTCAGGGTATCGTTTTCAGGCTGAGATAATGCGAAGCTCACGAAGATTTCTTCAATTCTCTTTCTCCGACCAAATACCCATAGACATTGGATGCTTAGGATGGTACGGCTTCGAGATGGTGGCAGCTCCGTTGACCTGGGTCTCTGAAACACTGTATGGAATAGAAAGTTCTATCAACTCATTTGCGAGGTGTAAGGTGAACAAAAACCACAGTTCTCTTGTGTGAACCTACTGAAATTTTAGGGTTGATGAATAAAGCCAGCTTTCTTGCTACAAGGTTGTGCTACTCTGTCGCTCCTAAAGCATACATCATTGGCTTCTGTTTCAGATTATTTACCTTTGGAGCTTTTCATACTGTGTAGATTTTTTTTTTTTTTTTTGTGGGTACCGGGGGTCGACCTCAGGACCTCGCGCGCCAACAGGCACCCGTGCCGCTGAGCGATATCACCGGCCCCTTTTTCGTATGTGGGATCCGGGAGTCGAACTCGGGCCCTCGCGCTTTGCAAGGCAGGCGCTTAAGCCGCTGAGCCATCTCACCGGCCCAATACTGTGTAGATTTTAAGCCACTCTGTATCTATCTGTTTCATAGTTTTTTTTTTTTTATTCTTAACTTCTATTTTCCTCTCTTTACAAGGATTACAATGAAGATTTCAATGAAAGGCATTTTAGCAAAAGCTTTCTAGACAGAACTGGTTGGATTCCCAGCAACATCTTTTTATAACCTGTTATATATCCTTAATGGGTGTCAGTTCCCTGAGCCCTAAAATGGGAGTAATAATAACACTTATCTAATAAGCTTGATGTGAGGATTGATTTAATCAGAAAATAATTTGAATAATATTTGGAAAATTAAAAATATAACTTTTTTGCCTTTTCATGCTTATTTTTTTTACAATGGCTCTTAAAGTAGCTTCTATCTGCATAGGATGAATTTGCCACATGAGGAATGTGAATAGAAAGAATAAATTAAAATTCTACTTTTGATATGTAAATTTGATCCTTCAGCTAGACAGTAAACTTGTGGGCTTGGAGGGCTCAGCTGAGCACAGTTTCCAGTAAAGGAACATGTTACCCTTCTACCTGTGGCTGCCAGACTGACTCATGGGGAATGCTCACTGCTATTCAAATGAGAGGAAATTGTGATGTGTTAGTCAGTCAGCTTTTTGTCACTATGACAAAATACCCGACAACAGTATAAAGGAGGAGAGATTTATTTTGACTCACAGTTTTAGAGCCTTCAGTCCATGGTAGGCTGGCTACAAGGCAGAAACATGGTAGAAGGGCATAGAGGAGGCAGGCTACTCACCTGTTAGAAGCTAAGAAGCAGAGAGAGAGAGAGAGAAGGAAGCGCTTGATAAGCAGGGGCTTCGGACTAGATATAGTTCCCATGGTCACATCCCCACAATCCACTCTTCACTAGGGCTCCACTTCCTGTTTCCCATACTTCCCAATAATCCATCAAACTGCTGGGCGTGGTGGCGCACACCTGTAATCCCTGCACTTGGGAGGCTGAGGCAAGAGGATTGCCGTGAGTTTTGAGGACAGCCTGGGCTATGTAACAAGTCCAAGGCCAGCCTGAACTGCATAGTGAGATCCTGTCTCAAAAAAAAAAAAAAAAAAATCCATCAAGTAATCACCCCATCAGTGAATTAATCCATGATGTAGTTGGAGCCCTCATGATCCAGTTCCTTCCCCAAAGCCCATCAGCAGCCAAGTCTTTAACACGAAGAGCTGTCTGGGGAACATTTTAGATAAGAACCACACCATAAAGAAGAAGAGGCCAGTGAGAAAGTGAGAGTGAGCAAAGCCGGTCTCTCTCTGTGCACTTTTCCCTCTCTGGGATTTAATTGAGAGGCGAGCAGAGAATGGAGAGGTACCCTGTTACTGTCCTACTCAATATTTGAGACTCTGCAAATTTGCAAACATGCTAGCTGCAATAAATCAATTTGGGGCACCGTAGCATAAAAATGAACTATAATCAGAAGGAGGAAGCCGTGGAGATTTAGCTTTCCTGGGTGGTCTCCAATCCTCTGTGGTATAGATACTGACCAGTTACTGAGCATCAAACTGGAGGGTTTGCCAGAGGGAGTCTCCATGCCTGAACACGAAGCCTAGTGGTATTATTTTAGAAGAGATTTGCATCACATACGAGGCACAACCAGATCCAGAGCTGTCAGCTGTATCATCAGAGATAGCCTGGGGCCTAGAAAGCAAGAAATTATGGCAGGCCATGACTAAGGGTAGAAGAAATTTAATCACAGTTATACTGGACTTAAACTTCACTCTTTAATACCACCAGAGTAAGTAACAACATACAGGTGGATACAGAATATTGAATCAGTAATCCGAAGCGGCGAAGGACATCATACTCAAGACCCCTGACTCTTTCCTGCTGCCAGAAGGCATGTTAGCTCCCCCCAGTTACCCCACATGAAAAGAAACCGCCCTTAGGAAGAGAGGCAGAAGAATGGAGGACACTCTGAGAAGCTGAGCATTTGTATTACAGAAAAAGGAACATTATAATCTTTCAGACATTAAATTGGATTAAATTTAAACAGCATTGTACATTTATTTAATTTGTTTCCTTCTCAGTTATAGGGGATTCAAATTGAAGGCCAGAGCAGTTGTGAATAAAGAAATTATATTTTATGCATCTATATGAATTCTAATATGAACTAAATTTATGGTGCTCTTATACATGGAAAAAGTGCTAATGAATGTTAATTTAAAATTTCTAAACTCAAAACATATCCTCTTGGATATGTAGGAAATACATAAAATTTAATATGCTTAATAAAGGACTTGATTACCCTTAATGCCAATTTTTTTCTCAAATTTCATTGCAATAAATCGTCTCATCTTTTAACCAATTTCCTCAGTCTTTGAGTGTCTCTTTTCCTTTTATCTCTCTATAAAATACAGTAGGAAATTTTGTTTGCTCCCCTACCAAGCATATGTTGAATGTATTCATTTCTTTCTGTTTCCATAATTGAAACTTAATCAAAACCAACTGGATTTCTGCATTTTGTCTCCTGTCCCCCAGTCATTCTATTTGTTCACCGAGAAGCCCATGTGGTCTTTTAGAACAATGAAAGAAATCTTGTCAGTCTCTTGCTTAAATCTCTTTGATGATTTTGCATTGCTGTTAGAATAAACATCTAAATCCATCACTTTCATTAACAAAGCCTGGAGTTCCAGCTCTGATTGCCTCTCTAACTTCATCTCACCACTCTTCCTTCCTCTCACGGCTTGAGCCAACAGGCCTCACTGATATTTCTCAGTCATGGCAGTGATTTTGCATATGTACCATGTGTCTGGAATTCTCTTCTGCTAGACATTTGCAAGACTAGTGCTGTGAGAGTCTTCAGACCTCAACTCAGATGTCACCATAGAAAGGCTTTCCTGACTATCCCAATTACTCCTTATCAAATGCTTATCTCCATTAAAATATTTACCACAGTTCATCTATTTTGATTTTTTATAATTCTGCTTGCCTGTTTATAGTTCCTAGTGGACTCTACACTTTGTGGGAGCTGAAATATTATCTATTCACATTTGTGTCCCCATAACCTAGAATCCACAAAGTACCTAGAAAATGTCAACAAATATTTGCTGAAAGAAAGATGAGGGAGAGAAGAAAAGACATAAGAAATGAAGGGAAGACATAGGAATCAAATAAAATCTCTCAAGTCTAAATCTTCAATATTCCTCAGATGGAGGACTAACATCGAGAATATACAAAGAACTAAAAAAAAAAACAAAAAAACTTAGATCTCCCAAAATGAGTAGATACTTCTTAAAAGAAGTACAGATGGCCAATAAATACATGAAAAACTGTTCAACATCACTGGTCATTAGAGAAATGGGAATTAAAACAACACTGAGATACCATCTTACTTCAGAAAGAATGGCTATTGTTAAGCAATCAAATAATAACAAACTCTGGGAAGGCTGCAGGGCACAAAGAGCCCTTCTACATTTTTGTTGGGAATGTAAACCAGTACAACCACCATGGAAACCAGTATGGAAATTTCTCAGAAAAACTAAATCTAGAAATTCCACTTGACCTAGCTACTCCCCTTCTAGGTATTTTCCCAAAAGTGTTAAAGTGGTATTACAATGATACGTGAATGTTCATAGCAGCACAATTTATAGTAGTCAAATCTTGAAAACAGCCTATGTGTATATCAACAGATGAATGGATAAAGATAATGTGGTATTTATGCATAGTGGGGTACTACTCTACCATAAAGAAGGATACATTTGAGGCATTCATAGCTAAATGGATGTACCTTGAGACTACAATATTAAGTAAAATAAATCAGACACACAAGTTTAAATATCGCATTTCTTTTGTATGAGAAGCCCAAATTATAAATAAAGAGCAAAATAAAAGATAGATAATAGGAGTAGGGAGGTAAGTCTTTCTCAAAGGGGAAGGGGAATGAGATGGAATTAGTGGGTAGTGAGGGGAGAGAAAGGGGATGAAAAAAAATTGAAGAAAAAAATGGAAATAGAACTTTTAAATGGGAAGGGTGCAAAGAGTTGAAAGGAGCATGGAGGGAATGGAAAGGATAAGGGATTAAAAAAAAGAATTAAGATGTATTACATACATATGCCAACTCCCCTGATAAATATAATCTTTATGTACTGCAAACAGGTACCATTAAAAATAAATAAACCATTCATATACTTCATTAAAATATCTAAACCAGTTTCTACTACTCTAAGTCAACAATAAACTTATTATTTGTAATAAAAATAGTATTTATCTATTTTTTATAATCATGTGTTATTGAACCAATTTCACAAGAAATTCTATAAAACTTGGTTATCAAATTGTTTTATCAAATTTGAAACATAACATCACCATGTAGTAGTGCTAGTCATCAAATATTTCCATGATTTCTGCCTCCAGGTAAACAGTAGGATATATTTTTTGATCTATTTTTTGATTGTGTGGGTCATATGGTAAGTTCCGGCTAATGGATTGTGATGGAATTTGTGTATGTTTTCCTAAGCCTGCAGCATACATTTACTAGTAAAAAAACCTTTAAAATTTTCTTTTTTTTTTTTTTTGCCTTAGGGTGCTTTTCACTATTTTCTTACTTAGCCATGTAAAACACTTAAGCACGTTTCCCAATTATTTATTAAATACCAATGAATTATGTACTACTTGCTTCATTTTGGAAAGCCACAGCATCATCATGTCTTGGAAATCTATTTTTTTCAATCCCTCATCATTCATTTGCCACTTGGTTTCATAAATATCTGTGTACCAGTCCCTCTTGCATGTGCTTAGGATGTATCGCTGAGTGAAACAGACAAGCCACCCTAGGGAGGCTTTCATTCTAGAACTAGAAGAGACAATAATACAACATTTAAGTCTATTATATAGCATATTGGGAGGTTAGAAATGTCATGGAAAAGAAAAAATGCACAGCTGGGGAAGGGAGACTCACAGGTCTGTGGTTTGGAGAGCTAGTCAGGCTAGGCCTCACTGGGAAAGTACGGTACAGAGGGTCTCTTCTTTATGACGGCTCAACTTGAGATTTTTCAGCTTTATGATGGCACAAGAGTAATAGACATTAAGGAGAAACCATACCTAGTATTTTGAATTTTGATTTTTTTCCCCAGGGTAGTGATATGCAGTATTATTAATAATCTTTGACCATACTGGGCAGGGACAGCTCTCAGTCAGCAACAGATACTCTGTAATGCAGTGGAATGTTAAGTAAGGATGTTTGGTAGGTTAGGTCATTTAACACATGTTCAAATTGGAATATTTCAATATACAATGGGTTAATGGGGATGTACCCCATGATAAGTAAAGGAGCACCTTGTTGTGGTTTGGATCTGGAAGGTCCCCTAAAACTCTCATGAACTTAGAGGCTGTTTTTTTTTTTTTTTTCTTTTTTCTTTTTTCTGTTTTTGAGGTAGTGTTTTGCTGTGCAGTCCAGGCTGGCCTGGAACTCACTATATAGTCCAGGCTGGCCTCAAAATTCCAGCAATCCTCCTGCCTCAGCCTCCTGAGTGCTGGGGTCACAGGCGTATGCCCCCATGTCTGGCGAGGTTGGCTTTTCTGAGGGTGGTTGGGTCATGGGGTCCCTATATCTGAGTGTGTGGTGAGCCCCCATTGGAAGATGTGGGTCACTGGGGACCTGACCTGGAAAGGTGTCTCTTCCCCAGCTCCTCTCTTTTCCTTTTGCTTCCTGGCTGCCATGATGTTAGCAGTTTACCTCCAAGAAGTCCTTCCACTTTCCACCATTTTTGCCCTGGAGCCAGCTGATCATGGAGTGAACTGTGAGCCAAAATAAACCTCTCCTTTAAATTGAGACAAAATAATTCTCCTCCTTTCCTAGCAATGAGGAAAGTGACTAAAACAAGCCTGTGCAAACGAAGTCTTGAGGGACGTGTGAGAATAGCTTGGCAGATATCTGAGGGAAGAGCATTCCAAATGGACTGAATTTCCTAGAATAGTGATTCTCAATATTTCAGTTTTAATGTAACAGAAATTAGTGGGACAAGAGTAAGGATTCTATTAGGCAGTAAGGACAGCAGCCCCAAAATGGAGTCTGGATGCCCAAAATAGAGTCTGCTAAATCACAACCCTCTAGAGATTTTATAAAACATCCACCAGGTGTCCTGTGGCTGTCTGGGACCTCCCCAGAGCATGATCAGGCAGGCCACTGGCTCAGAGGTGCATGGGCCCTGCGTGGCCATTGCATGAACACTACCTAGATTAGACCCTGAAAATAAGTATTCTTTTATAGGGCAGAGATTATATGGCTTACACAAGAGTCCAAACTCCCTTCTAAATCCTTTAAAAACCCCTAGACAAATAGCCTTTGTGAGTATCCTACTCAGAGCCCCTTTGGAGTAGTAGGAGCTTTGCTTCCTTAACATTATATCATTTGCTTTCTTGTCTTTATATCTTTTAAATAAATTTGCTTGCATCCTACCTCCTCCATCCATGGTTTCATTGTCCATAACTGTGGGACAAGACCTTGGGTTTCCAGTAACATCAGGACCCTTTTACCCACCTAAAATTTGTTGAGAACCCTAAAGAGTTTGTTTACTTATTTGTTTTAAAATTTAATAGCTCTTCTAAAGAGTCTTGGGCTACATTTTGAGAATTTCTGAGGTGGAGTGACTGCTCTTGGAGATGCACATGCTTAGTCATTTGAAAGAATTTCAGAGGATAGTTTGATTAGAGAGTCACCTAGGGGAAAAAGACAGGAAATAACTCAGAGATAATGGTATTAGATAACATGGGCCCTTTAGGGAAGTGATTAGCCATTTGAGAACCCCCAGCAGAGTAGTGGCATAATCTGATTTAAATTTTTAATGGGACACAATGGTGGAAAGTAGCAAGAATATAAGCAGAGAGAACTGCAAGAGGCTATATAATAATTCAAATGCTTGCTTCGGCAGCACATATACTAAAATTGGCACAACACAGAGATTAGCATGGAACCTGCTCAAGGATGACGTGCAAATTCGTGAAGCATTCTATACTTTTTTAAGATAATTATACTACTAATCTCTATTACTTCATTGAAAAGAACAGTTTGTGCTTAAATTGTCTGATCAATTTTTCATGCCTATATCTTGTAACCTGAGCAACTACTTTGAAGATAACGATACGCAATATATTAACCATTGTTAATCTATTATCTTGTTTTGAAATTCTGTATCTGTTTTTTCTTTTTAAAATAAATTAAAAAAATAATTTAAGTAAGGTAATCCACATTTATCAGAGGTAACTCTAAATATATCAATTAACTTATTATAAACTCAATATTCTTGAAGTAATGTCATTTCTGTCTGACTGACATCCAACATATTTTCCTCTCTTTTCCTCATAGCTTTAAGTAAAGACATTATTATTTCTTATTTGTGCATTTCCCTTTAATTTTCTTGTTAAAAGGCATTACAGAAAAATTATTTTCATAACTAATTTTTAGCTAATATTTTCTATTGTCTGTTCTTTTGTCAGTAGGCTCCTTTTTAAAAATAGATCTTTTAAAAATACAATACTTTGAAAGACAATTATAAATTCTTTTGCTAACATTTTTGAATAGTTTTTCATTTATTTAGTTTGGCTTCATGTTTTATATTCTTCCTGTTTTTTTTAATCAGCTTTATTTTGTTACAAGGCAATATTTTGCATTTTAAACAAGGCCTTTCTTTGTGACACCAATATGAATTTTTTCTGAATATATTTTTTGGTACATGAATTCATTATAGAATAAATATAGAAGTTTCTTTTCTTTTTGTACTTAAAAAAATCAAGTAAGTACTGTATATCATCTATGATTTAATTAGACTGCAATCATTCCTTTTCTCTGCAAGTTTAACAAATTCCTTCTAGTGTAATACCCATCTGAAATTTCAATATTATTTTGAAATCAAATGTATTATGCAACATTATTGTGTTAGTTACTTTTCTTATTGCTAAAACAAAATACCTGACATGCAAAGTTAAAGGAGGAAAGGTTTATTTGGCTCATAGTTTGTAGAAGTTTCAGCCCATAAGTGGCTGGCTCCAAGGCAGGGTAGCATGGCAGACAGGCATCACAGAGGAGAAACAGTTAGTGGCAGGCAGAAGGTAGCAAAACAACAAGAGAGAGGCCACAGCTCTTTCTGTCCCTTATATTTCATCCAGTCTATTTAAGGTGAGTAGCACTCACACCCTTAATCCTAGCGCCCTTGATCTTAGCATTGCACCATGAATCAATCACACACTCTAGATCCAGCCACCTCTGAAAAAGCCCCACCTATGACTACATGAGTCTTTGGAGAGACATCTAAAAATAAGGCATAACATTCTGCTCCTGATCCCTCAGAAACTCATTCACATCTCTTTATGAAAAATGCATTTAGTCATTGTCTAAGAGTTGCCAAAGTCCTAACAGTTTCAGCATTGCTGAAAAGTCCAAGTCCAAAGTCTCCTCTGAGATTTAAGGCAAACTCTTAGCTGGGAGCTCCTGTACAAGTGAAAATAAAGTTAAACACTTCCAATATTCAGTGGCACATGGTACACGTTTCCATTCCAAAAGGTACAAATAGGGATATGCAAAGGAATGGGACCAAAGCAAGTCCAAAATCCAGCAGGGCAAACATTAAGTCCTGTATTTCCATGTCTAGCATCCAAGGCAATCTGTGGCAAGATGTGAACTCCAAAGGGCTTGTGTGGCTCTGGCCCAGTGGCACTGCTGGTGGTTGTAGCTCCCATTGCTTCTCCCCTGGGCCAGCTCTGCTCCCTCCTCACAGTTTTCCTCAGATGATCCATGTTCCTGGCTTCTCCAAACTTCTGGAGTCTCCACTGAACATTTGGCTTCACACTCATAGCTTCACACACTGCCCTCTCAGGAGCACACTGCCTGGCCTCTAGGCCTTCTGAAATCTGGGTGGAAGCCTTCTTAACCCCACGACTCTTGCATTCTATATGCACTTAAAGCCAGTGCCACATGGATGATGCCAGGGTGTAGGGGGCCAGTCTACGAGCTTGCACCTGACCAAGGGGCAATGAAGATGGAGCACAAAGAGTCACAGAATAGGTTAAAATATGGGAGGCTAGGCAGCTCTTGTCGCCTTTTGACAAAGAGCCTCAAATTACTGGTGCACCCTGGTTTTATTCACTCAGACACTGATACAAGCAATAAGAGTAAAACAGGATTCATCTGTTTTCCACTATCCATGGTACATATCTGAGTAAACAACAGGATCTCAGCAGTATTATTTTTCCCTGCAGTTTGTCAGCATACACTCATGCTGCCTTTCTCTCTAATGCTCACAGAAGAGGCCAGTTAGGCCTTAGTCTTCCTATCTGGTCTCCCACACCAAGGTCTGCCACCAGCCGGAGCAATGCCAGGCTTCCTTCTCTTTTGGCTGTAGGAGCCAAGGGACTGGGTTGCTGAGCAATCTGAACCCAGTGCTGAGGAACAAATTCTCTAGGCTGCCATCATTCTGGGATATGGTGCTCTGGGGCTCTCTTCTCAAAGCTAATTCTTTCACCTTTGCAACTGGGAGACTGCAAAGGCTGCAGTCTTGATGGTTCTCTTGATGTCCTCAGGCCTTCTTTTTTGTTACCTTCTTTCTGAAATACTTAGTCTTTTCAGGGACCAATTTCTCTTCTGCTCTGTCTTTGCAATCCACAGCTTTACTGGAGCTTCCTTTCTGGCCAAACACAACATTTTGAATCATTCTGCTGGACTATTTGCTCTTGATTCCCAACAAAAATCTGGCTAAAAGCCTCCAAACTAGTCATGCCATTGCTTCAACATTAGATTGCCTTGAAATTTGCTCTGCAAGATTAATTAGTACACCCCCCTTAATCTCTGTCTCAGGCAAAATTTCTGGACAGGAGCAAAATGCAGACAAACCTTTGGCTGAGCCATAACACACATCATCTGGAGTCCAAAAACCAGTGCAGTCCTTCTTCCCAGTAGAAACCCCCTGAGCCTGGTCTTTACTGGCATCATTTCTATCAGCCTTCCGACCAGAGCTCTGACCAGAATCTCCCATCAAGTACAACCTAAAGAGTTCTAGTTCTACTTTTTCAGCTGGCACCTCCAAACTTTCCTAACTGTTCTCCTTCTCACAAGCCAGCTCTTAAACCACAACATCAGGTACAGGCACAGCAATGGTCCCACTTCTCTGGTGCCAAATTCTGTCTTAGTTTTCTCATTACTGAGACAAAATACCTGACACCCAAAGTTAAGGGAGGAAAGGTTTATTTGGCTCGCAGTTTGTAGAGGTTTTAATCTATAATTGGCTGGCTTTAAGGCAGGGTGGAATGGCAGACAGGCATCACAGAGGAGGAGCAGTTCATGGCAGGCAGAAGGTAGCAAAGCAACAAGGGATGACCACAGCTCTTGCTATCCTTGTTATCTTATTCAGGCTAGTTAGGGCAGGCAGCACAATCCTAGCATCACCCGCTATAGATCCAGCCTCCTCTGAAAAAGCCCCAGGTATGACTACATGAGGCTTTGGAGAGACATCCAAAAACAAGCCACAACAATATCCTCTGTGTCTATTTCATACACACTAGACTGTAAATTCCTTGAAGCATGCATTTCATAGATCTTCTTTTATCTACCAACCATTTCCTTGCCCTTCATTGACTGATGTGATTATGATCAATTTGGGCACTTAGATTGTTGTTATTGATTTCTACTTTCTTTACTGACGCACCTAAAATGTTTAAAAGCTATAGCTTTATAAATTAAAGTGGAATTGATAGTGGTATGGATGACATTAGAAGTTATTAATCCAGAAAAAGAATTTTGGTCTATTTTCTATCTATGTACTTTACTTTTCTCTCAAAAAGAAATTAAATATATCAGTGTACTTATTAGCTTATCTGAAGATGTTTTACCATGAGAAGAAAGGGTGAAAAGTTACATGTTGGTTTATTAAAGATGACTAATGATTTTATAGTTAAATTTAAAATTGTAAAAACTTAGTATTATTTTTCAATGGTTTAAACTATCTCATGTATAAAGAATGAAGTTAATAAATATATCATATCTACTTGCTGTGTCACCATCTTCTCTCTTTCAATATTCTATTCTTCCATTTTGTAGGCTAAGTAGAAAGTTTCAAGAAATTTCTATTTTTGTTATTGTATATCTCTTAAGTCTATGTAGGACAATTACTACATATGTAGGATGTCCATTTAATTTATTGTCTAAACTGGAACTGTTTTGAGGATTTAAAGTTGCACTACTAATTATCACTCTTGGGCAGTGAGTGTACATTTTGACTGACCCCAGCAAAAAAAAAAAGTATAGTCACCCCACAAACAGGTATGAGGAGATCACACTTTTTTTTCTCATGGTTTTGGAATCTTAGAAGGGAGAAAAGTTCCAGAACTCTATGAAAAAAAGGTGTTTTTTTAAATCTTTTCTTATTCCTTCCAGCAGTGACTCTGCTGATTAATGAGTTCAGGAGAAGAAACTAGCATGCAGTCTCTAAGTATAACTGTTGTCAAAGCAGCCAATACAATGCTTGATACTTCTAAAAGAGGAGATTTCCTCAGATACTCATTGTAAAAGTTTCTGATATTGCATAAAAAAATAGGTTTTTTTGCTTCATAATTCTAATTTTATATGTCCATATGAACTTTTGGAAAAATTAAATTTAAACATATCCCTTTCCTCTTCATATCCTCCTTTACTGTAAATCCTTTAACAATCTTCAGATAGAATGTTCTTTATAAAGGAGAACTTTGTTCTTATTCTGCATAAAAAGTAATTTCTCTCTTTTCCTGAGAATTTTCTGTTTAATTTTTAATAAAGAACTCAATGTCTGTATATATTCACAATGCTTTTATTAGATAATAAATCAAGTTCCATGTACTTTATTTTATGTACTTTTAAACTATGTTTATTATTAACATACATTTCAAAATCTAACCCAAATTGGGAATTTTTTGGTTTTGTTTTGTTTTCTTCTTTAATGACTTCCCTTCAAATGACTGCAGTACATGTTATTATGTTATTTTTGAATATCTTATTGATCTCCATGTGGTATTAAACTTTCATTTTAAAAGTGGGAACAAAAATAAAAAAGGCAAACTCAAATATTAATAAATATCTATTTTCAGTTGCTTGAAAAAGTACAATTTCTTAATAAGTAGTTGTGAATGCTGCAGTACCATTCCACATGTCCATGTTTTAGATGATGAGCCCTATGCAACTGTATGCTACTCTGTCAGTAAGGGTTACCCTTATGTCTTAAATCTGTCATAAATGACCCTGCTGCTATTTTAGGACTATAAGACACCAAGCTCCATACACTTGGTTATTTACTGTCACTCTAAATCTAATGTCACACTGCTACTTTAGCCCTATAGCAGGTGGAGACAAATGCTTTTTTCTGCATCACAACTTTCCTTCACCCAGAGCTTTCAGGCTCCTGAAAGGAGGAGTCAAGGAAGGTCAGGAGATGACAAAGCCCACTGTCACTCTGTTCCCTCTGATTTCTGGACACTGGAGCTCAGCCCACCTGTTCATGAAGAATGCTGCATCCCTCCTGTGTCTCCCTTTAGTATCTCCCTTCAGCCCAGTCTCTTTGGGACAACCTGAATTCGTTTTACAGGCCTTACCAGTTGGAAGCCCACCAATAGGCCAAATTCAAATTCTCTCACCATTCTGGGCTCCACAGAGATCATAAGATGTGTTCAGATTTCTGCTTCAGTGTCTGAAGACTCTCTGATGTTAAGGGGCTGCTTCACAGGGAGTTCACAGAGAGCCTGTGTGTCTGGACAGCCTGTTTCTTCCTCCAATCTCACAGTCTCTTACGTGAGCCATACAAACATCGACTTTCACACCCACAAATGCTTATTTTTTTTTTTTTTTGTGGGTACCGGGGGGTTGACCTCAGGACCTTGCGCGCCAACAGGCACCCGTGCCGTTGAGCGATATCACCGGCCCCTTTTTCGTATGTGGGTTCCGGGAGTCGAACTCGGGCCCTCGCGCTTGCCGGGCAGGCGCTTAAGCCGCTGAGCCATCTCACCGGCCCCCACAAATGCTTATTTTTGAGTGAAAAGAATATCACCCATATTAACGTTGTACTTTTTTTGTATTTAGTGCAACGGTTATTTATTAACTTTATAATATACTGGCTGGTTTTTTAAAAGAAAAAAGCAGCACTAATTCTATTCCTCCAGGAATCTTAAATAGGATATATTTCCCCTGCCTCCCTATCCTTATTCCATGCACGCACATACATCCCATGTGCCTATACATGCACCCCCCCCCACATACTAGATTTTGAACGTCTTGGAGATAAATGCTTTTGTCCATCTTGAGCATTAAACACAGTGTATGAATGTGGTATACTGTATCAATGTTTATTGAATTGAGTAGACACCACGTATTAGGATCTCTGTAAATCTTGGCTCTAAATGAAACTTTATTTCTCTTTTAAAAAAAAAAAGTATTCTAAATTTATTTTTCTTAAGCACAATAATTTCACAGATTATAAATGCAATATATTCTCATTTCCAGACATAAGGGGTAGGATATTCTAAGTAGGATCTCAGACAAGCCCCTTTTTAATCTCTAGCCTCCCTTCCCCCAGTGTTTTGGAAAGATAGAAACAACCTAAATCAGTAGAAGAAATGCTATGTTGGAATGGCAAAAATGAAGAAGCCAGAAGCCCATTTATTTGGTTCTCTGTAAACATATCTCAATAAAGATTAATAACACTTCTACACAGGTGTTGTACAAATTTTGAATCTTCTCTTTAATTATACTGGTGACTAAAAATTTTTGACTTTTATACATTAATCTAATGATTAGCTACCTGTTAAACTCTGTTATTTAAATGATTTGTAGATTCATTTGACTTTTCTATGTGATAATATTGCCCAAAAATGTAAATTTTATTTTTTCCTTTCTTATTTTTATGCCTCTAAAGAAAGACAGCATGAATAGAATTAAATTATTATAAATTTGTTAAATTTGTGAAGTGTGGAGTGCAATTGTAAAGCAGGAAGTCAGAACTGAAAGAAGAAAATCGGAAGACATACCATCTAGGAATCCTTTTTTGAGAATTTATTGCATATATATTTTTTAATAGACTTTAATCCAAATTGACATGGCTTGTCATTTCATTACATAAGTACCATAGTATATAGTTCACAATATATTTAACAAACTCCTTGGTGACCACATATATGTTGTTTATAGCTTTTCTCTGATACAAACATGGCTTCCATGAATGCAGTTTCATAATTTTTCCCTATTTAAGCAGACATTACTTTTTAGAGTACTTTTAATGTTCACTGCAAAATTGAGCAGAAAGTACAGAAATCCCATATAATCTATTCTTTTCTATTTGCAGGGCTTCTCCACTATTAACACCCTTCACTATTTGTTACATCTGATGAGTCTACATCAACACATCACTATCATCCAATGTCTACAGCTTTCTGCAGGGCGTACAATTGTGGTTGTGCTTTTTATAGGTTTTGACAAATGCATAACAACATGCATCCTCCATTATAGTGTTATACACAGTAGTTTCGCTGTGTCCCAAATTTTGTATGTTTAGTTTATTCATACCTTCTCCCCCAACATTTAGAAATCACTGATTTTACTCTTTCCATATTTTTGCTTTTCCCAAAATGTCATATAGTTGAAATTAGGCAGTGTATAACATGTATAAATTGGTTTCTTTCACTTAGTAGTATGTTTTCTTAATTCACTCAGTAACATGGAGTTTTCTGTTTTTTCATGACATGATAGCTCATTTCATTTTAGCACTGAATAATATTCCATTGTCCATATATGCCACAATTTATACATTTTCCTACTGAAGGATATTGTAGTTGTTTCTAAGTTTTGACAGTTACGAATAAAGGTGCTATAAACATTCATTGCTAGTTTTTCTGGGGACATATATTTCCAAGTCACTTATGTAAATGCCAGTGAGAATTCTTATTGGATCTTATGTTAAGAGTATACTTAATTTTGTAAGAAAGTGCCAAACTATCTTGCAGAGTGGCTGTATTATTTTGTACTCCCCTTAACAGTAAATTAGCATTCTTGTTACTCCACATCTTCACCAGTATTTGGAGCTGGCATTGTTCTGAATTTGCGGCATTCTAATAGTCATGTAATGACATTTCATGGCTGTTGTACTTTGCAAATCCCTAATGACATATGATGTTAAATATATTTTCTTGTGCTTACTTACCAAGTCTTTTGTGTATTTTTAAATCTGATTGTTAACTTTCTTATAATTAGGTTTTAAATTTGTATATTTTAGATAGCATTTCTTTACCAGCTATGACTTTTGCAAATACTTTCTCCCAGTGTGTGGCTTATCTTCTGAAACTCTTGAAGAGCTGAAAATTTCTTTCATGAGTCATACTTTGGTATTGAATCTAAAAAATCTTCTCCACTCCCAAGGTACTCTAGATTTTTCTTCTATGTTTACTTGCAGACATTTTATAAGTTTGTATTGTACATTTAGGAATATTTAACTTTTTGCAATGTGGGGAATAATGTTGGTTTTTACCTTGGCAACTCTTGACTTGATTCACTCCCTGAAACATACTGGAAAATCAAAACTTCAAGTGTGTGTATGTATGTGTGGTGTGTGTGCACATTATAAATCAGAAAATTTAGGTCAAGTTTTATACTTTGAGTAAAAAATGACTAGAAAAAAGAATGAAACATCAGTAATCATCTTGTGCAAAGAATTCATTATATTTAAAAATCATATGAAATTCTTTTCTTTTTTTTTGTGGGTACCATGGGTTGACCTCAGGACCTCGTGCGCCAGCAGGCACCCATGCCGCTGAGTGATATCACTGGCCCCTTTTTTTGTATGTGAGTACAGGGAGTCGAACTCAGGACCTCGTGCTTGCCAGGCAGGCGCTTATGCCGCTGAGCCATCTCACCGGCCCTCATATGAAATTCTTAACGCATAAATTTTTATTATAGTGGAAGTTTGTTATAAAATGAATACTGAGAGCCAAGATAATACTAACATAATAAAATTTTCTTAGGCTAGTGACAAAGACAGATTGTATGTCATTTATGCATTCAGAAAACATGATTTAAAATCTCCAGTTTAAAACTGGATTTTTCTGAAGCACATATTTAGGATTTTTAGCATCTTTAACTCTAAAAAGTTTAATGTGATATAACATTTAACAAAAGTTTCTTTTTAAGGATGTCATGATTTATTAAGCATTTGCAGTACATGCAGTCATGACAAAAAGGAAATAAAGAATAATATTTATGATGAGTGGGCACTTTCACATCCCCCCGAACAACAAAGATGAAGAACGAGGTTTGTTCTTTTGCTGGGGGAGGGGATACATTAAGATCTCACAGTTGGGGAAGAATAAGGGATAGAGGCATCTCTGGTGATTTAGAAATTCATCTAGTTCCCATAATATAAGTTCCATGCAAAGTCAATTGTCTTAATAAAATCCAACTTATTCAAGAATATCATTCATATTTGTTGATTTAATGAGTCAATGTACAGAGTCGAATTTCTTTACAACTTGGTGCCTTATCTTGTGAGAGTTTGTGATTTTGGCTGATATCTTTTTCTGCATTTAATATATTAAATAAAGGGGCTGGTGAGATGGCTCAGCGGCATAAGCGCCTGCCTTGCAAGCGCGAGGGCCCGAGTTCGACTCCCGGATCCCACATACGAAAAAGGGGCCGGTGATATCGCTCAGTGGCACGGGCGCCTGTTGGCGCGCGAGGTCCTGAGGTCGACCCCCCGGTACCCACCAAAAAAAAAAAAAAAAAAAAAAAAAAAAAAGTAATACTATTAATAGAATACTATTAATAATACTATTAATACTATTAACATTAATACTATTAATACTAGTAATACTATTAATATAGTGAATATATTAATATAATAGAATACTATTCTATTACAAAAGGTATGTATTTCTTCAACTATCAACCTAATTCTGAAACAATCTTACTGGCAATTAGATGTGTACTTAGAGTTATTAGATGATGATTTTTACTAACTCATAATTCACAAGGATTTTCTAAGGCAGAATTTTTAAACTGGAGTTAAATAATGTAATAAACAGATTAATTTTAAACAGGGAGAGATTTCTTAATATGAAAGCATAACAGCAATTTTCCAATTCAGAAACATAAAATTATTAATCAATTAAATTTTTCCTTTTATTGTATTTTTCTGTTTTAATTTATTATGTTAACTGAAAAGATAGCATAGATGCTATTGATTGTTTCTTTAAGAGTAAACAATATGATCTAGTAGTGTCCAGGGATTAAAAGTGGTTTAATACATAGACACTGTCTTCAGGCTTGACACAGAGAAGGAGGCAAAGAGATATGTGGAGATGAAGTTGTTTGGAAGATGATGAGTTCATAGACACTGGAAATGCTCAAGCTTTAGCTAGATTGTTACATTATGGAAAAGATGTGATCATTAGATGGGTGGCTACATAAGAAAACCTTTAAATTTCCATCCATACTTGAGCCAACAATTCTGTTATTTCAGTTCTCAATACAGAAATAGGAACGTTCAATAGACAACACACAATTCAAATCCTTAGACCATTTATGTTTCAGATAAGGGCATTTCAAAATGGTAGTAATTCTTTCTAAATGATTTCAGAATAAAATCTATTGGCATGGATATTATTGAATAGAATAGATTGTTTTTAATCATGGCAGGATTGCTAAATAATAAGTATTTATTCAATAAGTTTAGTAGAAAAAGAATAATAGTGTCACAGAAAATACTGAAGAAATCTTAGCAGTATCCAGTCCATCACCAACTCATACATGAATCCTTTTTAATCTGGTTCTTTTATAGCACTTTTTCATGAGACACTTTCTGTATCAGAAAAAAACTACATTTTTAACAGTACTATTTTCTAGAAAGTTTTGAAGCATGTTGAATTAACTTTGTCTCTGAATAATTTCATACCACTAGTTCTAATTCTTCCTTATGGTGTATCAAAGAATAAATTAAACCCTTCTTTTAAAATTCAGTACTCTGGGTATTCTAAGATATTAGTCATGCCTTCCACAGATTTCTCACTAAGGTATTGTTCAAGTGAACAATCTCTCAAATCACGTCATTTTTCAGATGCTTTTGGGAAAAAGACTACGGCATATTTATTCATTCAAAATTATTTATCAAATGCCTACAGTGTGTTAGAAATGTTAATGCTAATGGTAGAAATAATAATGATCCATCTAGTCAGATAGTTTATCTTGATAGAAAATGGCTGCATTTTCATGAATGTCTTTATATCTTTTTCATTCTTTGTGCTACTAGATTTTTTTTTTTTTTGTGGGTACCAGGGGTCGACCTCAGGACCTCGCGCGCCAGCAGGCGCCCCTGCCACTGAGCGATATCACTGGCCCTTTTTTTGTATGTGGGTTCCGGAAGTCGAACTGGGGCCCTTGCGCTTGCTGGGCAGGCGCTTATGCCGCTGAGCCATCTCACCGGCCTGTGCTAGTAGATTTTTGAGGTAAATTATGGGTTATCATCTTTGAACTTTACTTCATAAAGCAATAGACAACATATGTTCTCATCAAGAAAGTATAGAATTACTTGAGCATTACTTTAAAACATTTTCATGACTTTATCTTTTCATGGTTTGCAAATCTACAAACACCTTTGATTCTTTTCCCTTCCAATTGTCTAAGCAACATAAATTTTCAATGCATTTTTATTTTTATTTTTATTTTTTTGTGAGTACCGGGGGTCAAACTCAGGACCTTGCGCACCAGCAGGTGCCCGTGCTGCTGAGCGATATCACTGGCCCTTTTTTCGAACTCGGGACCTTGTGCTTGCTGGGCAGGTGCTTATACCGCTAAGGTATCTCACTGGCCCCAGTGCATTTTTAAAATCAAACTCCCCTGGTCATTTCTTTTAAAAGTGTGTCAACTTAAATAAGAGATTTGATTTATGTTTAAGGAATATAATACAGTCCTAATTAGTACAATGAAAGAATAATTTCCATTCTTGCTGTATTAGACAAATTGGAGAACATGAATAGCAATATAGCTTAGCATCCTCAATTGAAAAATCCAAAATCTAAAATTCTCCCAAATCTGAAATTTTTTGAGCACTGACCTGATGGTAGAAGTGGAAAATTCCACCCCTGAGCTCAGGTTGCAGTTAAAAGACAGGCACATTAAAAATATTGGAAAAAATTATCTTCAGCCTATGCCTATAAAGTTTATATAAAGTAGAAATAAATTTTGTGTTTACACTGGAGTCTTCTTAGGTTTAGATCTAAAATAGTCTCCAAAAGTTTCACTGTTTGGAAGATGATTGGGTTATTGGGGCACATACTCATCAGTGCATTCATCCATTGATAGGAGTTCAGAACCTGAGTGCTCTTTTAGGAGGTGGGGCTGGATGCAGGCAGGTCACTGTGGGAGTGGCCTGGAAGGGTGTATTCTTGTCCCCAGCTCCTCTCCTCTCCCTCTTCACTTCCTGGGTGCCATGGGTTGAGCACCTTTTCTTCTGGGGTGCCCCTCTGCCATCCTGTTTCTGCTTTGGAGCTAGCCGACCATGAGCTGAAACTGTGAGCCAAAATAACCTCTCTTCTTTTGAATTGTGGGTGTCAGGTATTTTGTCCCAGCGATGGGAAAGTGACTAATAGAGGTTACATCCCCACAATATCTCACTATATATATGTAGATATTTCAGTCTGAAAAAAACCCTGAAAATCTCAAATTCTAAATACTTCTGCTCCCATGGATTTCAACCAGTGTTACTGGAACATTTCTCTAATGTAGGAAAGCTTTGTGGTCGCATTGCCATTTACTCATTCCAGTCTTTGAACCCTTCACCTTTGCACTGAATTTCTAATGCTGCTTAAGGGAGGAAAGAATGAAGATTATAATCTCTTTAGTATCTAATCAACTGGAGAGCCACCTGGATGTCTCCTTTCTCCTCTTTCTACTACTTCTTAGGTAATTAAAAATTATTCAGCTCAATTTACTAATAACTTTCTAATCTTTGCCCTCTTTGTAAAACTGACATTGCCTTTCTTGGATCCTTATCATTTCTTATTGAACAATTTCTATCATCTTCCAACTGGTGCCTCTGTCTACGCCATCTTGACCTTTCTTTACAATGCATTGGATTATACATCCACCGAAATGGCTTTTAAAGTTGCGAATTTATATCTTTTCAATGCTGAGTTGTATTTAGAATCTGTTTATAAACAAGAACTTATATACTTTCACTTCTCCCCAAAATCCCATGTACTTTACCATAAGAAGTTCCTGACTGTTCTCTGCATGAATCATGTTCTTGCCTGGACATGAGCCCCTGCCCTCAGTCTTCCTTCTGGAAATGAAACTCATTCTGAAAGATTCATTTGAAATTTCACCCATTCAAGGAAAGAGACTTCCCAAACTCTTCCATGTAGAATTAAATATTTCTTCAAATCTTTATATGATCTGTGGGTGCTACTAATACAGATAATAGTTTATTATATCGTAGTCATTTGTTTTTATGTCTGTCTCTAAAGAATTACCACAGGAATGGGAATGGAAATATTTTTCATTTTTATATCCTCAGTGTCTAGAGTGTTGTCTGAAAAATTGTAAGTGTTTATCAAATAAACTAGGAAGAAAGACAAGGCAGAATAGCCTTTTCCAAGTCTCCCAGTCTTTTGTTTTAGAACTGAAGGTGAAATTACTGTGTTCCTTACCATGGTTGAAGGATTTGAGTCTCACCGAATTACCAACAGCTAAATTTTGTTTGGCAGAAACTGTTCCTGATGCTTCTCTTTTCTAGGAGGACTTAGTGCATACAATTGGTGAAAGTGCTGCATTGGGGGCAGCAGGAATAATATTGTGGGGAGGATATGAATATATTGCAACAAAGGTAAGCAATTATTTTCTTCAGCATCTTGAATATATTCTAGATAGTGACTTTTAAAGCAAGTCACATCAGGGTTAAACAGTTGCTGATTTTCTGGTCCCTTGATTTCATTTTTTTTATTAGTACATGTTTGAAGTACATAATGTTTACATTCCTTGTGTGGGGTTGTTGCATGTACATAAACACATCTTTATTCCTTTTTTCATCTCTTTTCCCTCCTCTCCCCGCTCCTCCCTCCATCTCTTGATCCCCTTCACATTTGAGAAAGATCTATCTCCCTGCTTCCTATTATCTATCTCTTATTAGTTCTATATTTATAATTTGATTTTCTCATATAAGAAAGCATGCAATATTTAAGCGTGCATGTCTGATTTATTTTACTTAACATTATGGTCTCAAGGTGCATCCATTTGCCTACAAATAACTCAGGTTTATTATTCTTTATAGCAGAATAGTACTACATTGTGTGTAAATATGCACCACATTTTCTTTACCCATGAAATTCAAAAAGTACAGGGATTAACATTGTTTAGCATCTACTTTGTATCAGCCACTGTGGTTAGAAGATTGGAAAAAAAAGAATCTTCAATCAGGCAGATCAAAGTGAGAAACTGATTGTTATATCCTAAGGGTGTAATTTTGGGCTTATTAATTCACTTGAGCCTCAGCTCCTTTATTTAAAAAATATACTAGAATTAAACCTATATGCAATAATTTTAGTAAATAAAATGTCATAATTTATATGTGATGAAAAAAGAATACAAAATTTTAAAAATATTTCATCCACATTAAGAAGGGGTGGGTTCTGTAAAAATTATTCCTTATTTTATTTGTTACTTATGAAAGAAATGCATGTGGGAGGAAAATATTTCTGTATAAAGTTTCAACTATGCTATACGGCAGATTGCTAGTACTTATTTAGAACGAATGAACTTTTGAACAGCGCCCCATCTCCTTTACTTACAGCCCTTGACAATGTCTACAACTACTATTTTATTTTCTGCTCTTATGAGTTTTACTTTTTAGATACCTCTTGTAAGTAGAATCAAGCAGTACTTGTCCTTCTATGATTTCTTTATTTCACTTAGCAAAATCTTCTCTAGATTCCTCTGTGTTGTAAAAATAAAAAAAAGGCAGGATTTCCTTCTTTTTTGAGGCCGAGTAATATTCTATTGTACATATATATCATATAATCTTAATCCATTCATCCTTTGATAGATTCTTCGATTGTTTCCATATCTTGGCTACTATAAATAATTTTTTGGCATACGTGGAAGGGCAGCTGCCTCTACAAGATCACAGTTTCTCTTCTTTTGGATATATACCCATAAATATGCATGGGCTTGTGCCCGTGTGTATGTAGTGCACGTATGTATGTATAGATAATATGGTAGTTCTATTTTTAATTTTTGGAGGAACTTCCATATTGTTTCCTGCAGCTTCTGTACCTTTTCACATTCCAACAAACACCGTGGAAGTGTTCCAGTTTCTCTACAATGTCACCAACACTTATTAACTTTAGTTTTTTTTAAATATTAATCATCTTAAATGACATGGAGTGAAATTACATTGTAGTTCTTATTTACATTTCCCCGATAATTAATGATGGTAAACATCTCTTCATGAATCTGTTGGCTATTTACGTGTCTTTTTTTGGGGATGTGTTTGTTCAAGTCCTTTGCTTATTTTTACTTTAGTTATTTTTATATCTGTTTTTCAATTGATTTTTTGTAAGAGTCCTGATACATTTAAAAAATTAATCACTTATCAGATATATAGTTTGCAAATACTTTCTATTACTTTTTTAGAGGTTCCCTTTCACTCTGTTGATTGTTTTGTTTTTCCTTTCCTGTGAAGAAGCATTTTAGTTTGACATAATGCCACTTGTTCTTTTCATGATGTAGCTAGCCCAGGCTGGCCTCAACCTTGCAATCCTCCTTGCCTCAGCCACCCAGTATGTTGGGATTACAGGCATGCAACACCACAGCTGGATTATTTTATTCTTTTTGCTGCTACTATAACAGTTTCTCTATTGCCTTTTTGGACAGTTCATTATTAGTATTTGGAAGTCACCATGTCTGCATGGTGATTTTGTATACCACAACTTTACTGAATTTGTTATTTCTGACTTTGTGTGTATGTGTTAGTGAATTTTTTGTGGTTTTTTACATATAGGATTGTGCCATCTACAGCAGGAATAATTTTACTTTATTATGTTCAATTTCAATTCTCATTGTCTCTTTCTTCTTGCCTAATTGTTTTATCTAGGACTTCTAGTTCCACATTATTAGAAATGAGCATCCTTTTCTTATTCTTGTCTTAGAAGAAAAGATTTCAACTTTTCACCATTGACAGTGATGTCAGCTATGGGCTTGTTATATGTGGCCTTCAGGATGCTGAGATGCTTTTTTTCTTTACCTAGTGTATTGAGAGGTTTTATCAAGAAAGTGTTGAATAAATATTTTTAGAGAAAATAAATGAACAGATCAGTTACATTCTTTTGGATAAAGATTCAAAATTAGAAGCTAAAAACAGATAGATAAACTGGAGGTCAGAAGTGTTTGACATAATGGGTGAAATATCACTTAAAGATTCTAGGAAATTGGTGACCAGTGCTCTTCACTGAAGCAGGTAGCAACTAAAACAGAGCTTCCAAGAACAGACAAGTGACAGAGGATGCAGAGAATTGGAGTAGGAAGAAAGCATAAGTGGGAAGAGCACCTCTTACTACTCCATCAACTAGCAATGAACATTGCGAGAGTGGAGTGGACGTCCAAGTGAAAGGTCCTGCCAAAATGCCTCATTCCTTGCCTGATGATTGAATTTCCTGGTCAACAAAATTATGCATGTCTAAGCATTTAATGTTGGTAATTACTTTGGCTGTGTCCATAAGTTTTAATAGTTAGGATTCTAATTTTTGTATTCTTTTAATTTGTTTAAAATTATATTTGATATTTTCTTTGGTCAGATTATTACTTGGGAGAGTATTTTAATCTGTATAAAACTAGGAAGTTTTGTTTATTCATATATATCCAGATTTGGAAGGGATTGTGGGAGACTGGTTGGAAAGCTATTGAAACAATCCAGGTGAGAGCTCTTCGTGATCTGAACCAGAAAAGTAGCACATGAACTAGAGTAGTAGGAAGGGCTGACTCTTGGATATATTTTGTAGACAGACTGAGAAAGACTTGCTGATATATTAAATGTGAGAGGAGAAAAGAGTAAAGAATGACTCCAAAGTTTTGCTCCTGGGGCACTGGAAAGAGAGAGTTGGCATATAGTGAAGATATTCTTGAAGCTAAGTGAAGAAGGTGTTTCAAGAAGTAGAGCTGGGACAGAAAGGGGAGGCCCAAGTTGAATGTGATCATATTTGTCTGTGTTCTTATTTATCTTAATTATTGTTTCCCTAATTTCTATCTCTCTGTCTCTGTCTCTCTCTCCTTCTTTTCCTTTCTTGTTTCAGTTATTTGCTTATTTCATTTTAGTCTATATTTCTTTCTCAGAAATATCTTCAGATCCCTCGAACAAGGAGTCTTGTCCTGACTAGAAATCAGCATGTGTTCCTAAACATGGCATAACACTAGCTCGATGAATGTGTTTGGGACAAATGATGTTGCTCACAGGATTTGTAGAACTTTCTATGACCTAAAGTGCTGCCTTGTTCAATTACCTGACATTAAGAGATTTATCCTGTCTTATTATTTTCCATTTGAATTTCCCAAACTTTTCACAGATGAATTCACAGCTCTGGGGCCTTATTTCCTCTCATTAAGAAAATACCCCATAGTTCTGAATTAACTGACTTTTAATTACGCACTAGTATTAATGTTGTTAGAATGATTGAAATGTTAATGGAAAACTCAATTTATTAATGAGTCTACTAGGTTTGCACTATGGTCCTTTTTATATGGATCAAGGCCAGTATTTATCAACATTCCAGCTAGATTCTTATGGGTCAGCTAATGATGTTACTTCATTTAGGCCTGTCCTTGCAAGTAGCACGGTGTGACCACCAATAAGTGGAAATGTATCCTAGTGTTAAACCCAATGTTGTGGCTGCGTCAATGCCTGGTGGCTGACTTGTGGGAGGAAGTGCTTCCTTACAGTCACTGGATCCTTTGTCCTAGTACAAGTGACATGGGCATGTGGTTGTATATAATGATCTTTTATATTTCACCTTCTACAGACTGACTGATAGATAAATAGAGTATGGTGTATTTATATTATAAAATGAATAAAATGAAAAATATATGTATATATGAGTTAAGTAAAATATGCAGCAGTATCTAAAACATTTTAAAATTATATGTACCTAAAGAGCAACTTTCAGGAAAATGTGGACTACACACATACACAAAACCACAAAATAATACCACTTATTGTTTAAAATCATACATACATACACACACATATAACTAGTAAAGTTATAAAACATGGATGGGAGACTAACCACCAACTTTAGGAGTGTTATTATCTCTGACTTGGCAGTGTTAGAAAAACCCAATCTAATGTGTTTCAGCATTGAATATGTTTTATAATTAAAATTAAAAATTTTAAATCAAATTTAAAATGTTAGTAGAAATACCTGTGTACATGAGGGAATAGTCGCAAGTGGGAAATGTAGGATCATTGTTCCCTGGACATGATATGAAATTGGGTTAGGTCACAGTCTTTCTAATCCATAGTCTTTCTAATTGGGTTGGGGCATAGATTATCACACTTATGAATAAGTAAAGGCTTATCCTCATGTAAGTGATTAACCTTCTGAAATCCTCCTTAACTTTACCATTATACAACTTCAGGTGTTAATATTGTCTGGATAATAGAATTACGTTATGAGAGTGCTTTAAGTAGATTTCTATCTTTCCTACAGGAGGCCTGCTTATCTGTGCAAAAATCTATTCAAGGGCCATTGGGTCCCTATGCTGTGAATGTGACATCCGCAGCCAAGCTCTGTAGTCAAAGTCTATGTAGCAACCATGGAAGATGTGTTCGAAAAACACCTGAATCCTCCTTTTATTTGCATATGCCTGAAAACAGCAGTAAGAAATATATCTCAAGCAAGAGCTTCAGGTTTGTCATTTCTGAAAAGAATAAACTGAAGGCAATAATGGACATGAAGGATGGATTTATGTGTCACTGCTATTATGGCTGGCATGGAGAGTCTTGCCAATACTCTTCAGATCTCTGGAGTTGGAAGAACAAGGCTCCTATTACTAACTTTAATTCACCAGTTTTTCTTGACATAATTGTATCTGTGATTCTGCTGAATATTTTTTATACTACAATGTCAATTTTTCCTTGAACTGCCGAAGAGTAGAAAATGTTGACTTTCTTTAACTTCAAACCTCTTTTAAAATATTTATTGGCTTTAAAGTAAAAATTAAAAAAAATCATTGACTCCATTCACTGGTATAGCAATTACTTGTTGGATGTTTACTTTATCTTAGGCAACAGGGATGCAAATGTGGATAGATTTGTCCTCAGGGAGCTTAAATTCTTGTCAGTAAATGAACAATAATAAATAATCAAATACCCATATATCTGGTAGTAGTAAGTGCTATGGAAAATACTAAAGTAGAATAAAGAAATTAGGGAGTATGAGACAGCACTGGAAATTTTGTACAGTCAAATGTGCCTCTCTAATGAGGTGACCAGCAGACAGGAGGAGCAGAAAGAAAATGTATCAGAAATGCATTCTTGAAAAAATAATAGGAAATCAAAACAAAATAACTGTTCACACTCCTGACAGTGTTACCAGGATACCAAATTATAGCGACAAGTGGTCTCTAGTAATGAGTGCTGTAGGTCTTAACTTTATCTAAAATATCTTGGACATTCATTTGGCAATCATCGATATCAGAAAATAAGTCCTGTTAAAATCCCACATAATGGAATTTATACAGAAAATTCTTTTATTTGATAATTGTTGTTTAGTGAAATTATACTGTATCCAAGCAATTCATTAGTTCTCAGTAGATGGCAACTAATTTGAAAAATTCATGTAGCCACTTGATCGGCTCTAATTATAATTCTGGTCATCGTTAACAAAGACTCAAAGGAGATTATAATACTATTTCTCTTCTTAAGTTAAGAAAGATATTTTCCTTTCCAAATATTGCTAGAGGTTTAATAGGTAGGTCACATTTGGATTTCTACTTTGATTCATTAGTTCATTCATTCATTCATTATTCCTTCATTCATTTGGTGGACAAATAAAAGTTAAAGAGGTGATGAAATATAGTAAGCTAAATTGAGGACTACCTGGTAAATTCCCCTATTTTATTGGTACATTGTTGTACCAAGGTTGTTATTATAGGAATTAGGTTATAGCTACTACAGTTGGTACTAAGACATTATGAATAAATTAGTATATCAGATTCTGATCCTGAATGTATTTCAATAAAACAGTAAAAGGCAGATATTATTCAATATTATCACCATTTTGAAGATGAAGAAAATAAGGTATATTGAATGAACAAGGTGAGTCCAATTTTGCCCAAACATCAATTAATACATCAAATATAGAACACATATCAGTTCATTGTTTAAACTTACAAAATAATCATGCCAGAAGGATTGAGGTAGGTGAAACAAATTCTTCTAATAGGTACACAGAAGAAAATAGGAAATATCCCAACACTATCATCCAAGATAATCATTTAACTTTTCTAAATAAGAAAATATTATCAAATTTTACTTCAGTTGCACTTAATAGAAAGCAAAAGAAACTAACATATAAGGAACCACCTTATTTCTAATAATGGATTCTTCATATTTTGCTTGTAAAGAAAAAAATCTGCTCAAGTTAAAAACAGGTTATAAAAACATCAGTTTTTGTTGTAATTTATTTTGTCAGGCATGAGTTTGGATTTCCAGATGATACATTTAGCCAACACTTTCATAAAAGTGAGAAGTTATTAAGTTAAACCTAAAGACAAACACACATACCTTTATATTTTCTGAAATGAAAGATCACAATTTAAATTATCTTAAGTTTAAAATAATTTTCCAAGAGAAATTAATAAGGGGCTCATCTGTAATCAATATTTCTTAAAAATATTATAAATAACTTTATTAAATGTGATGGGGAAAAGGGGAAAGGAAGAAAGGGAAAAAGAAAAAAATATATTTGTACACCAGATAGTTAAGATAGTCATACAGGTAGTTTTTCTTAGTTCATTGAAAGAAAGGTTTGTGCTAATATTGTTTGGACAAGATAACATGCCTATATCTTGTACTCTGAATAACTACTATGAAGACAACAATATGCAATGTATTAATCATTATAACTCTCCTATTAACCTGTTTTGAAACTGTTTTATTGTTATTTTTATTTTTTTCTCTTTAAAAAATATAAAACTTTAGTAAATGAAAGTTAAGTAGTATCTGTTAGAAGCCTAAAGAGAGCGGGTTTCTACCCTGAATTCCCTAACCAATGATGATATAGCTATTGCCCAAGGCAGCATTGTTTCTTACTTCCCATTAATTGCTCAAAAATCAGCACTTTTTACTGGAACAAAAACTTTCATATCAGATGCTTATTTTTTCCCAGTCACTATTATTCCATACCACTCTTTTTTTTTTTTTTTTTTTAAAGAAAGGATTTATTGTGGTGGGAGGGGATCAGTCCATGATCAGCTGGCTCCAAGGCAGAAACATCATAGCAGAGGGGCAGGGCACAGGAAAGCTGCTCACCTCAAGGCAGCCAGAAGCAAAGAGAGACAGAGAAAGCCAGAGAGAGAGAGAGAGACAGAGAGAGAGAGGCTGCAGACAGGATAAACCCTTCAAAGGTCCTTTCTTTTTTTTTTATTTTAAAGAGAAGAAAAGACAAAACAAAATAAATCAAAAAAGAACAAATTTTCAAAACAACATAATAGGAGGGTAGCAATGGTTAATGCATTACATATTTTTATCTTTAAGTTAGTTATTCAGGATACCAGATATTAGCATTCAATTGTCGAAACATTATTGGCACAAACCTTACTCTTCAATGAACTAAGTAAAATTAGTAGTGTATCTATCTTAACCATCTTATATATATATACAATTTTTTTCCTTTTCCTCTTTCTTTTCCCTATTCCCCTATTCCAGTCTCTCTTTCCTTTTGACCAGTTTCTTTTTGATTCACCGTGTCTATTGTACATTTTGGATCTTATTTACTCTTTCAGTTTCTCATACTAGAGAGACAATATGATGCTTATACATGTGCATCCAGTTTATTTCACTTATGAGTATTTTCTTGAGTTGCATCCATTTACCTATAAAAGTCTCCAGTTTATCCTTCTTTATGGCTGAATAGTACTCCATTGTATAAAAATACCACATCTTTCTTATCCATTCCTCAGTTGATGGGCATTTGGGTTGTTTCCAAGATCTGGCTATTACAAATTGTGCTGCTATAAACATGGGTGCACATATATCGCTGTGGTACGATGTTTTTAACTCTTCTGGGAAGATACCCAGAAGGGGAATAGCTGGGTCAAATGGGACCTCCAATCCTAGTTTTTTGAGGAATCTCCACACTGATTTCCACAGTGGCTGTAGCAGTCGACACTCCCACCAACGGTAGAGAAGGGTTCCTTTTTCCCCACAGCCCCTCCAGCATTTGTTATTAGTTGATTTCTTAATAATAGCCATTCTTTCTGGGGTGAGATGATATCTCAGTGTTGTTTTAATTTGCATCTCTCGAAAGACTAGTGATGCTGCACATTTTTTTGTATATTTATTTGCCATTAGTATTTCTTCATCTGAGAAATGTGTATTCATCTCAGATGCCCATTTTTGGATTGGGTCTTTAAATTTGGGAGGTCTGATTTCTTTGAGTTCTTTATATGTTCTCGATAGTAATCCTTTGTCTGAGGAACAGCTGGCAAACATTTTTTCCCACATTGTGGGTTGTCTCTTCACTCTGTTGGTGGTTTCTCTTGCTGTGCAAAACCTTTTTAATAAGATGAGATCCCAGTTGTTGATTCTTTGTGATAGTTCCTGTGTGATTGAGGTTTTATTCATAAAGTCTTTGCCTACACCAATGTTTTCAAGGGTTTTACCTATCCTACCTTCCAGCAGATTTAATGTTTCTGTTTTAATATTTAGATCTCTGATCCATTTTGAATTTCATTTAGTGCATGGTGAAAGATATGGGTCTAGTTTTAATCTTTGGCATGTGTAGAGGTGGTGTTGCATCTTGTTTAAGTGTCATCTCATTTTCTTTTCTTTCTTTAGTTTCATTCCTGGGGTGATGTTTGTAAATTACCTATGATAGGTTACTTTATTGCTAGTGTTCAAGATCCTTAGGAGATGACTACTTCTCTGCAGTATCTTCCAAGTGAAGCTTGTTTTTCGGTTTTGAGCTTACTGCCAGATCCTACGTCTTCAATTTGTTGGATATGAGAAGTTGCTACCTGTTTGGCCCAGTCCTTGGTTCTTTGGTACTGTGCCACTGTATTTTCTGTGTCCCTTAGTCAATCTCAATCATGAAATATCAGGAAGGAAATCTGTTTAGAACAATTATTTCACATTTGGCTATAATGGTACCTAAAGCATCAAACACAGCCTAGAAAATGACAGACTGAGCTAACCAGTTATTTGCCACTTTTAACCAAATAAAATAGAGTTGCAGTTATATAACAAAATCTAAAACACACCAGAAAAATTATATGCAGTATACAAGTCCTTAATATGTCAATTTTACCCTCAGGAGTTTAAATTTAAAATGAGTTAAGGAGGAAATAGAGTATTGGGAGAAGAGGAAGGAATTAGATGTAAGGTTAGAGGATCAAGAGGGATCCCACTAACATTGGGAAACTGGTGCAGAGGACTGGTGGGAAAAAGAGAAGGAAAGGATAAAAGGAAGAACAGATCACAGCCACAATCACAAAGGGGTTAGAGGCTCTGTTTACACTCATATAAAAACCAGAGAGAATAATGAAGGAAAGAGCAAATAGACAAACAAAGAAAAATGAAGACAAAAACAACAAAGCAAACAGACAAAACAAAAATAAAACCCCACCAAAAAAAAAAAAAGAAAAAACCCTGCACTAAAACAAAAAACAAATGAGAGAGAAAAAGAAAAAAAAAAAAAGAATCAGTTCCAGGTGTTGACTCTGCTGTAGGCAGGCACCGTGTGGTGACAGAGTCCTGTTCCATGCAGGTCCGTCCCAGTAAGCCAGGAGGCCCTTTGGCAGGGCAGTGAGCAGAAACGTGTACTTTCAGGCAGAGACCAGTCTCATTTGCCTGCCTCTGTCAGCGCACTTTCCGTGGGCCTGAGAGGCACAGCACCGTGCTGTCCCAAGCACAAGTCCCGAGTGCTGTGTTTTGGTGCCACTCTGAGTTTCGCTGCACCCCCCCACAATGCGCCCGGCCAGTCGCTCTCTGGTGTGGCACAGCTGTGGCTGAGAGACACTCACCGCCAGCCAGCGCAGTCCTCCCCTGCTCCCCTGCCCCACTGCTGTCTCCCGATCCTCCACGGGGGCTCCCCGGAGCACCAGCTGTGACCATGTGACTGCAGATTTGAGCTTCTGTCGCGCTGCAGTTCCTGGGACAGGGAGAAGGCGCCGCAGTCTCCTACTTCTTCGTCATTGAAAGTATCCTTCACTGGCACCCTGAGTCCCAAAATGCACTTCAGAACTTTCCTGGGTCCAGGGGAGGCATCTCCCTCCCTCCTGCGCTCTCCTGGTCACTATATTCCCGTGGTCCAATGGCAACTTTTAGAGTTTTGCTGCCTGCTTCTTACACATTCGCCATCTTTTTTTCCAAAGGTCTTTTTTTTTTTTTTTTAAATCAGAAGAAATATATATGTTCATCTCATAAGCTGAATGTCATACTTTTTGGTCTTTATTAAATTTGTGTCATGTTTATTTTTATATTAAAGACATTATTTACAAAACTTTCTGATGTTCTCTTCTGAGTTAGACTTTCCTGGTCAGAATAATTTTCTTTCAATATTTTTCAAATGATTTTCTTTTTCTATTTTCTCTGCTCATTTATGATATTAGGTGAGTTTTGTCTCTTCTGTGTCAGTACTCTGTCTTGATTCCTCTCAAATATTCTCTTTTTTCTTTGTATTACAAGTTCGTTTACCATTTTTCTGGAATGTTAGTTTGGTCTTTACTGTTGGGGACCACAGATTATAAATTGAGTGTAGGGAATGTCCGAGGCTATCCTTGTCCTGCCCTTTGAGCCAAATTGGACCTTGGAAACTCCCTGCCATCTCTCCCTACCATGCTCATCAACATAAAGACCCTCGTTAGCATAAGACTACCACCACCCTCTGAGTTATCCAATAATCCCCTCACCATTTTCTTCAATCAATAAATGTCAAGGTTCTGGTGGCCTTGTGGCCTTTTGTTCCTCGTGAACAACTGATCATTGCAGTTCCCTGTTACATAGGCATTTTCTCTCTTGCTCTTTCTTTTCATGGTGTGTTGTAACACCTTGCAGAAAACTGGGAACTCACTGCAGTGGTCCTCAGTACTTTACCATATTTTGGCAATCATAATTAATTTCAAAGAATTCTTTGGGGGATAATGTGACTGCTCTTTTTTCATAGTAGCCTTGTTTTGATTGGTAGACTCAACAACTTGTTAAATCTTCCAGAAAACATTAATCAGATTTTTTATTGTTGCTACTTGCTACACACTTTACACTGTTCCATTTTCTCTGTTATCAGTCGTTCCTTTTGTTAACTTCTTCTCTTTTGCATTTTTGGTCAGTAATAACTACTGGGCAATTCTAGGTCATCATTTATATTTATAAAGGAGAGAGACTGAAAAATCTATCATAGGGATCCCCCCATTGACTTCACCCCTGCATTTATTTGAATATATTTATTCAACAGAATTATTGCATTGCACAAGAGGATGCACTCTGTGAAAGGGATTGGGGAGTGTTATCAAGTTAGATTCCGTCTGGAGCATCTGAGCTGAAAAACAGACAGGTTGGTAGGAAACCCATAATTACCAAAGGAAGAAGAAAATTACCATGGGAGAGGAGTGTCATTCCCTCTTGAGTTGAACAGCCTTTTGCTATCCCTTTTGTGCTCTTTGGGGCGACATAGCTTTATCCATTGTAGCTTTTGTATTTGATCTGATATATAAATTAAAACCCTATACAGGAAGAGGTATCTAAATATTCTGAGGTAAAATATTTGAGCTGTTTGCTCTTCTACATACTTTAGGGAAGTTGAACGATCTGACCGGTTCTGCTATCCTGGAAATAATATTTTAGTTGATTACTCCAATAATTGGACATTTATCTACTTCCTTTTTAAAATCTTAGGATTTGTCTTTCCAATGGAAGGAACAGCTCATATGCCTAAATTAACTTTCTTCTATGGTTTTTGTTTTGTTTGTTGCTTTAAATTTTTTTCTGGCTTGTTCAATTTCACCTGTTTTTGGTCTTAGTCATTTCACCACTATTGTTTTTTAGCTTTATAGTTATCTTGTTTAATTACCTGTGCTGAAAATGACTGAATATATAAACAAATGTATGTGCTGAACTCACCATCTTGAGCCATCAATTCTATTACATTCACATTGTATTTTCGTGGTCTAATACTTAATGCTCCATTAAGGGTACATTATTGTAGTATAATTAAGACAAGCACATCAGGATCTATTTTTTAAAATAAAAACATAGTATACAAGTCACTTGAACCCTTTTTCAAATCTAGAAATCTTAAATATACAGTTTTCTTTACTTTCCCATTTTCTAACTAAAGTCTCAATCAATTTTCTTTCTCCTTCTTAAGTCGGTAAATTTAAATTGTATATTCTGAGAAAGCAATTGTCACTTATATAGTACTAAGATGCTTTTAAGAAAGCCTGAGTTTGGTTATAAAGAGATTTAATGCAAGCCTCTGGTTTAACTTGGAGAACTGAGTCATCCCTGTAATGACATGTTTCTCTGAACTGAGAGGGGATCCTTTGCCACTCAACCTCTGCTTTGCACTAGGTTGACCAAAGGACCAGCAGCAAACAAAAGCAAAGGTAAAATATACTTTTAGTTCTGTTTGAAAAAAAAATTAAAGATTGTTTTAGAAATATGTTTTCCTAAAACTGTTTGAAGAAAACTACTTTTCATTTCTTGGAAAACTCCAATTTCTTTTTTAGACGAACTTCATTTACTATTTAAATGCATTACCTTTCAAAATGTGAGGCTGCTTTTATGAACCCAACACCTTCAAAATATGTTTGTTACTTTTTTATTTATTACAAATTTGTATTGGAAGATATTATCAATGACTATTCAAGATTTATTTTATTTGTCTTCTGCGTGCACAGTTTTTCTGAAAATCAGCTTTTTATAGTGTGTTGGGTTATCATAACCTAACACTTTACTGGTGATAGCAGCAGAATGTATTCCATAAAGCATGTTAGTAAACTGCAAATAAGTCACAGGAGCATGGTTTTATGAGAGACACACAACTGTAATTTATAACAGACAGTTTTGAAGGGTTCCTCAAGCTAACATTAGAGTGTTTCCCATCACAGTATAAGTACATTTATCTGATAAAGATTTTATTTTTACATAATCTTTAAAGAAGTAAGTTTTTCATTACATTCTATAATTATATCTACTATGATGGCTATTTTAAAAAAATTGTTATGTAGAACAGAAATGGCAGTTTTTTGCAAGCACACAGAATTTAAAAGTGCTCAGAAAGGGGGTATTTTGGGGGTCATAAAAATAAGTTTTAAATTGCCCTTCCAAGTACAAATATTGAGGGACTATGCAGAGGTGATAATCAATGGGTACTTCAGAAAAGAAAACCTTTTAGTAATTGAGAAGAAGATAAGCACATATATATGCAGGTAAACAAATAGACTCTTTTAGAGAAAAGAGAGTAAGTAACAAAATGGTATGAGAAAGACGAATGTTAAATCATTCAGTTCACTGGGGAGAAAAATGTTAAAGTCAAGAAATTTCTTGATAATGTTGACAAACATCTGTGTACTTCAGTGGCTACACGTATCAAAGATAACTGAAAGATTTGAAAAACTATTAGTTGAATAATATAGTTCAGGCAATAAAATTTATAGTGCTAAATCTTTCATTCCCAGATTCTGAATAACTAATTTACAAGCTTTCTTTTTCCAACTTTACATTAAAACAAAACAAAACAAAACAAAACAGAAACCTCTTAAGCAAAACTTTTGGCCCTGCATAGGATTATTTTGCTGACTTGAATTATCTTAATTTTTATTCTCTTTGACCTTTTAATACAAAACCTTTCTTTCTACATTTCTCATATTTTTCCTTTTTCTTAGTAGCGTGAAACACTCTGCCACATCATGTAGTAGGAGGAGAGTAACACCAGGTCGATCTGATTATTTCATGCTTTTGTAATTCCTTCATTGAATGAGCTCCATATTATACTGTTACTTGAGATACTTATTAGTAAATATGATGCTACTGTAACAATATGCAAGAAAGCTTAGTTGCATGATTGATTTCAATGTTGCTTGCAGTTAGAATTCAGTGTTCTGATGGAATGAAGATTTCTTATTGAAGTACTCAGATTTTTAATTAATGGGTAAGTTATCATGAATAAGGAGTTAAAAGTTGTTACACGGAGAAAGCTAAGAAAACCTAAAGAAATAATTTCTAAAAATAATCATTGCAGAGATTCTTAATTTTCTATTCTTTTTAGAATCATAAACTATCTGAATTTGATTTTTCCTTGGGAAAATCCAATGAATTCAGTAAATTAAACTATATTTATACTTATAATTTAATGTATAGTTAGTTGTTTGTTGAAGCCTTGGTCTCCTTAGTTTAGCATATTTCTTGATTATTTTTCCCTCTACTTGTAATAGAATTACAGATGCTGTGATTTTCTAATAGGAAAAATCACCAGTTGTCTTTTTCACAGAATAAAGCTTTTTGCCTAAACACTCAGCAAAGTTCCAATGTTCATGATAAATTCAAATTAATCAATCCTGTATCCTCTTATCATGTATATTTGAAAAAAAAATCCCACTCTTTGAGAAAAATGTTTGACATAATATATTGGGTCGTTAAAAATTGGCTATTATCCTAAACTGGAATCACTTCTTCCCTTGACATAGATGTTTCAGAGCCTTTTTTGCATTCTTAATCCAACCCAGAATTCATTATTTGGACATTGTTGAATTTCCTTACTGTTTTAGGAGATCCTTTCAAGATTACAACTGAAAATTAAAATATGTTTTTAAATGGTATCAAGTTACAGGGTTTATGTAATTAGACTTCTTTCAACTGGTAGTCTTGGACACATATGCTTATTTTTTAAAAAATTAAAAGTAATTTGTATGAAAAAGTATTTTCTTCTCACTCATGGTTGGTATATGTTGCTATATTTAATTCAGATACTGAACTTTCTTATTAATATCCAAGGGCCAACTTCATATATTGTGTGAATGGGCAACCAAAGTGTAGAACAAGCTCTCTAAGGATCTTTTAAAAATGCATGAAAATTCATGCTACGTTAACAAGTATATTTGAAGTTTTGACAAACTTTGTTTTTTATAAAAACACAACGTAATTCACGTGGTTATAAGATAACAAACTATTTTCTTACTAAAACCTGGCAGTAATCAAGCTGATTGGCAGACCCAGTTGGAACATCAAGAGCTTTATCATTCATCCACAAAATATATCTAAATTGGAAGCCTAAGTCTTAGAGATATGAAATAGTGATGTAGCTAAACATGTTAAGATGTAAATGTAAAAAGTGAAGAAAAATACATGCAAACACTGTTGCATCTGCTTTTACTTTATGATCCCAAATCTCTTCAGGTTGGTTAGTTTTGTTTTTTTCTTTATTTTTATTTTTATTAGTGCCCGTTTGCAGTACATAATGATTGCTTTCATCATGGGGAATGAGTATTGCATGTAACGCATTTTAATTCTTTTTACATCCTGTTTTCCTTCCACTCCATCCCTCCTCCCTTCATCTCTATATCTCTGTCCCATTTGCAAAAGATCTATCTCCCTGTTTCCTATTCAGGTTGCTTAATTTTGATGGGCTTGACAATTCATAGACAAGTTCACTGAGGTGGACATAATAGGAAGCATAGGAATAGGATTAGGGATAGGGAGCAAAAGAAACATTAATTACAATGTTTAAGGGTCTTGTAAACATGAATCAATTAAATAAAGAAGGCCAGAACATAGTAGTGAAATGTTCACTTGACAATCTAATTCACTGGGATTACTGTCTAGGTCAGAAAATCTGTCTCCACGTGAAAATGTAAAGCAGTGAGAAGGTTACAGCGCTGCAAAGAGGCACAGAGGGAGGGGTGGTGGGTAAGAGTGCCTCATATTCATAAATTAGAAAATTAGAATTTTAGTTTCAGTTCATAAGTATAGTATTTAAAATCTGAGATTTACATTTACAGGCAGGGAACATACATAGCATTATTTTTGGATACATAAAATGCTATCATTATTTGTAATTGTAATCCCCCTCTCAAAACAAAACAAAACAAAACACAACACTACAATATCCTGAAAAGTAAATTAAAACACTATAAATAAAAACTGAATGGGTAAGACAATGAAACTTTTCTGGTGTGTTGATGAAGTCTACTGGCTCCAGAATACAAGATTTTAACCCTATTTTATACTGGCTTCTGTATATTGCATTGGGTTTTTCTTCTTTCAACTGGTAGTCTTGGACACATACGCTTATTTTTTAAAAAATTAAAAATAATTTGTATGAAAAGTATTTTTTTCTCATTCATGGTTAGTATATGTTGCTATATTTAATTCAGATACTTAATTTTACTTACTAATATCCAAGAGAAGATGGATAGAATTCAAAGGAAGCACTCAGTTTTGAGATAAGATTTTAAGAGGAAAGTGTGACAAAGAGTAAAAAAGGGGGGAAAAAGACATGAATGTTTCAATTTTGAATAGGCCAGAAGTTAAACTTCTTCAAAAGATGTATTTGGATTAAATAGAATTGAAATGCTTAAGAAAATCTGAAAAGAATGATCTGAAATTGAATAGGTGACAATCTAGCTTCTGGAGTTATTGAAATTTGTATGGGATAAATGACACTTCTTGGAAGAAGTTCAAATGGCCATGAATACATGAAAAAAAAATGTCCAACGTCTCAGATCATTAGAAAAATGCAAATTAAAACAATACTGAGATTCTGTCTTACTCCAGAAAGAATGGCTACTTGTTATGGTTTGTGTCTAGATGTCCCCCAAAGCCTCATGCAGTCAAAGGGGCAGGCTTCTAGAGTTTGTGACTGATTTGCTGTGTAGTACTGGGATTATGGGCATGAATGCTACACCCACCCTGGGGCAGGCAGCCTACATACAATGTAAGGGAGGGAAAGAGACTTGCTAGCACCTCTCCTCCCTTTTTTCTCTTGTTGTTTTGCTGTTTTCCGCTGCCATGAACTGTAGCCCTCTGCCATGTGCCACTCTGCCTTGGAGCCAGCCGAGTATGGACTGAAACCTCCACAAACTGTGAGCTAAATAAACCTTTCCTTCCTTAATATTGGGTGTCGGGTATTTTGTCTCAGCAAAGAGAGAAAAGTAAACTAGGACAGCTGTAATCAAGGAATCATATAAAAACAAATGCTAGAGAGGCTTGTAGTCACTATGTTTCCACTTAGCCTTAGATATCTTATTATGAAAATGGACCATTTTATGCCTTTCTTTTCTCTTCCCTACTCATGCTTATATTTCTCAACAAAGGCTTTCTTACTGGTTTATCTCTCCCGCAAGGTCCCTTTTAGAGACCTTTTAGATGCACAAACTTTGTCACATCCACAGGTTGTTAGGCAATTTTAACTGTTAGTAATTTTCCAACCAGGGTTAACTATTTTGTCTTGAAAACGGGCCATGTGATTTTTTTCCTTGTTTCAGTTTATGTGATCTATTATATTTATTGACTTGTATATGTTGAACCGTCCCTATATCCCTCAGATGAATCCTTCTTGGTAATGATGTATGATCTTTTTGATGATTTGTTCTATTCTGTTTGTCAGTATCTTGTTGAAGATTTTTGTGTTTGTGTTCATTAAAGAGATTGTCTTGTAGCCATTTTTTGATTGGGTCCTTTTTTTGTTTGTTTGTTTTGGAATTGGGGTAATGGTAGCTTTCAGGAATGACTTTGGGTGTATTCCTTAACTTTTGATTTCATTAAAGATCTTGAGGAGTATTGGTGTTGGATCTTTCTGAAGTTTTTGTATAATTCAGCAGTGAATCCACCCAGACCTGGGCTTTTCTTTGTTGGTAGGTTTTTTTATTATTGCTTCAATTTCATTGCCTGTTATTTTATGATTCTTGGTTGAATCTTACTGGTTCAGGTTTGGTACTTCACGTGTATCTAGGAATTTATCCATTTTTTTTTTAATTCTCCAATTTAAATTATAGTTTTAGGTTACAGTTACTCAAAATAGTACAAGAATATGAATTTTGGCAGTGTCTTGTGATTTCACATTTTTCAATTCTAATTGCATTGACTTGGGTCTTTTCTTTCCTTTTTCTAGTAAGATTGGTTAGGGGTTTATCTATTTTGTTTATTCTTTCAAAGAACCAGCTTTTTGATCCACTGTATTTTTTGTCTCTATTTCATTAACTTTTGCTCTGATCTTTATAATTTCCCTCCTTATAGTAGCTTTGGATTTGGATTGTACTTATTTTTCTAGAACCATGAAGTGCATCAATAGATTATTTATTTGGGCTTGCTCTGTTTTTCCAATGTGGACATTCACAGCTATGAACTTTCCTTTTAGGTTTGCTTTAATTGTGTTTCATATGTTTTGGTATGTTTTATTGACATTATCTTTTGATTCTAGGAGTCTCCTAATTTTTCCTTGATTTCTTCTGAGACCCACTGATTGATGATTCAAGAGAATGTTGTTTAACTTCCACAAGTTTGCATAATTTCTATGGTTCCTTTTGCCATTGATTTCTAGTTTCATTCCACTACGATCTGATAATATGAATGGGATAATTTCAATTATTTTGCATTTACTTAAGTATGCCTTATGAGGTAGACTATGATCTATGTTGGAGAAGTTCCAGGTCTCCTGAAAAGAATGTGCTTTCTGGTGTTGGGTGGAACACTCTGTATATTTCTATTAAGTCCATTTCTTCAAAGGTTTGTTTCAATTCACATATTTCTATTTTGTTTTTTGTCTAATTGATTTGTCTATTTGTGACAGTGGGGTATTGAGGTCCCCCACAATAATTGTTTTGGTGTTATCTGATATTTTATGTCCATTTATGTTTGTTTTATGAAGTTGGGTACACTATTATTCAGTCCATATATGTTTATAATTGTTATTTCTTCCTGATGAATTGTTCCCTTACCCAAAATGCAGTGATCTCATTTGTCTCTTCTGATCAGTTCTGGCTTGAAGTCCACTTTGATAATAGGATAGCGCTTTCTGCTTATTTTTAGGTTCCTGTTGCATCAAATGTTTTCTATCCTTTGATTTTTAATCTGTAAATTTCTTTCTGGGTGAAATCCATGTCTTGTATCCAGCACATCATGTATTGTTTCTTGATCCATCCTGCCAATCTGTGTATTTTGATTGGGGAATTCAGACCATTCACATTGAGTGTTACTACTGAGAGATATTGACTTACTCCTGTTATTACATTAGTTTTCTGTTGGTGATTTCCCTTTTTATTTTTTCCCTTCTGCTTTTCTGCTCACCCTGTTGTTATATTCATTCTATTAGACTTTTTGGCATGTTGGCTTCATTGGCTCTTCCTAGGATATCCTTGAGAATTTTTTGTAGTGCTGGCTTCGTGATCATGAATTTCTTAAGGTGCTCTTTGTTGTGGAAATACCGTATTTCTCCATCAATTTTGAAAGATAGTTTTGGAGGATATATCAGTCTGGGTTGCATTTTGTTTTCTTTTAGGGCTTAAAACACTTCACTCTAAGCTGTCCCACCCTTTAAGGTTTTCATTGAGAAATCTGCTGTAATTCTAATGGCTTTACTTTTATAAGTGATTCATTGTTTTCACTACAGCTTTTAGGATTTTGTCATTGTGTTGGACTTCATTGTGATGTGTGTAGAAGTAGTTCTTTTTGATCATGAATATTTGGAGTCCTATATTAATCACTTATCTGTATGTTTAATTCTTTATACTTGAAAAGTCTTCTGCTATTATTTTTATAAACAGGCTTGTTTTGTCTTCTGGTTTTTCCATAATTCCAATTAATCTTAAATGAGTCTTTATTGTGTCATCTACCAGCTATTGAATCCATTTTTCATGTTCTCTTGTTGTTTTTAAGGTATCTCTGAATAATTGTTCTCCGACATCACCCTTATCTTCTAGTTCTTTTTTTTTTTTTTTGTGGGTACCGGGGGTCGACTTCAGGACCTTTTTTTCGTATGTGGGTTCCGGGAGTCGAACTCGGGCCCTCACGCTTGCCAGGCAGGTGCTTAAGCCACTGAGCCATCTCACCGGCCCTATCTTCTAGTTCTTACACATCTGGTTGCTTCTGCTGCTCACACTTTCAATAGAATTTTAAATCTGGAGTTTTGTCTGGTACCTTTTCATGGACTCTCCTTTTTTGTTAAACTAGTAATTCATGTTTTGTATCACTTTGTTTAGCTTAGCTAGTTTTTATTAGTGTCTTCTGTAAACTTGCTGATCATTTTATTGTGTCCATTATCTATTTTGTTGTTTCTTCTTCTAGCTATTTGAGTACCTTATTGATCTGTTTCTACCTCCTCTGCTATCCTTTTGAGTAATTTGGCTATGTCTTTTGATTTCCTCTTCCTTGGTGTCCCACAGATCAGTTTTGGGGAAGTTGGGAGTTTTTGGAGGCATTTTGTCACTTTACCTTCTCGTGTTTCTATTGTTTTTGTTGTTATTATTTTGTGTGTGTGTGCTGAGGATTTTGGGCACTCATAGTGGAAGGACTTTGTAGCTAGGAGATCTTTTTAGTTAGTGTCTGCTTTTCAGTGATGCCCTCTGGGTGTGGCTAAATATAGGTCTTTGCCTCTGTCCCAAATCCAATCATCTTTGTTAGTGGGGGAGGGGTGCAATATCATAGGCCCAGCACTCAGCTCTCAAAGTATGGGCCACAGCATTGTTAGTGACACAAAGATAATCTGGGTACTGGCACACAGACAAAACCTGTTAACAGCAACAACTATGCATCTTGGCAACAGCAAGTAAATTAGGAACAATAATAGACCAAAGAAAAATTGGATATTGACATGCCATAAGAAACAACAATGTACTACCCTTAACCATAGAAAAGAGATCTGTGATTGTAGTATAAACACTAAGACAAACCAAATATTTGCACATGGTGAATATCTACTAAATGTGACAACTATACCTCCACTAAGAATAGAAAATTATTCAACAGTAATGATATAGAATTAATGATCTAGAGTTAAATAAAACTTAATGGTTATACTATTAAAGATAGCAAGGTTGGGCAATAATTAAAAAAGTAAAATTTGAAAAATTAAGCAGTGGAAAATGAGAGGAGAGAAAACTGTGATAAAGGTTCCTATTAAAGAGTGAAAGGAAAGGAATAGAATTAGATAAAGGTAACAGAGAAGAACAAATAAGAAAAGAAGAAAAAAGGGTAAAAAAAAGAATTTAAAAGGTAATAATTAGAAGAAAGAAAAAGTAAAATGGAAACTCTCCCAAACTACAAAGACAAGAAAGAAGAAAAGAGAGAGAGAGAGAGAGAGAGAGAGAGAGAGAGAGAGAGAGAAATGAGTCTAAGGAAAGAAAAAATAATCAATTTTTTAAAATCTTTGCATTTTTAACACAGGATCTGTAGTTTTGGAATCAAGCAGGTCACAGTTTTTTCTGCTTAGCTTTATGGTCTATGGTTTTGTGAGAGGACCCCATGTTCCAGAGGCTCCTCTGTCTATTCACCTCAGACTATCAAAACTATCCAAGCAAAGATATATCCTTGCTCACACTGGTAGATGGGAAAAGCAATTAGACCTCTGATCTTTGCTGGATGTAGGCAGCAGGACAAGGTTTCCATAGTTCACTATTCTTAATAGCAGCATTTTTACACCAAGCCACTTGTGAGAGCAACACAAGCTGGACCTGGCTTCTTATCATAGAGGGTGGGAGCCTGGGTCCTCAGCCTAAACTGGAACTTCTCACCCTCTCCATCACTGTCTTTCATGGCTAGCATCCAGTCAATGTGGGTGGGTTACATGGGGAACCCGGAAGTGAAATTGTTTTTAAACTGTTCTAAGGCTGATTCTTAAATGATCAACACCTTCCTAAAATGGTGCCCATCTTAGTTACTTTTCTCACTGTTGAGACAAAATACCTAACATCCGAAGTTAGATGGAGGAAAGGTTTATTTAGCTCTCAGTTTGTAAAGGTTTCAGTCCATAACTGGCTGGCTCCAAAGCAGGGTGGCACAGGGCAGAGGGTCAACAGTTCATTGTGGCAGAAGACAGAAAAAGCAACAAGGGAGAGAAAGACGAGCCTATTTCTGTATTTCTTGTATAGTATCCAGTCTACTGGCATTAAGGCTGTGTAAATCCAGTCAGTGGACTGATCCAGCAATCTCCCACCTTTAATCCCAACACCCTTAATCCCAGCATTGCACTATGAATCAATCATGCACTCTGGATTCAGCCACCTCTGAAAAAACCCTGTGACTGCATGAGGCTTTGGGGGGACATCTGGACACAAACCATAACAGTGCCTGATTAAACACTCCAGGCACTATTGTGGTCCCTGCACTGGCTTCCTTCTCCAACTGTTGCCTGTGATGTGGAGTCACTTTTGGAGTAAAATCCCATGCTGTTTCTGTGGGCTTTCTGTGGGGCTGGCATTTTTGGCCCAGGCCATTGTTTTTTCCTAGAGCTTCCAAGCCTGGGAGCTTACCTTGTGTCTGTGGAGACAAATTCACCTCCCCAGGAACTGAGGTGAGCTTTCAGACTGCTTTATTCTTTTCTCTGCATTGTGGTCTCTTTCTTTAACTTCTCTGTAGTGTCTAACTATCTTTTCAGTTTCTTCCTGATTTCCAGAAATCTAGTTGTTTTTTTCTCTTTGTCAAGGTGTTATTTTCCTGATTTCTGGATCCTGGTTTCTGGAGAGGCTGAATTTTGTTGCTGATCATTACTCTTCCATTTTTGTTCTTTCAGGAAGTTTGTTTTTAAGAAGACCAGAAAGAAGCAATTTTGTACAATCAGGATACCATTGTATTTCTAAAATTTGTTCAGTTGCAGAGACATCAATGGCCTTTGATAATGAAATAAGAATTAAAAGAAAATTCAGTGCCTAATGATGAATTTGGGGCCTAAAAGAGATCCTATAGTGAGGTAAATTATAGTAAGACAGTAGATACTAAATTTTTAAGAAAAAAAAATATGGTGAAAACTTAAATTGAGAAAACTCTACTATTAAAATATTTTATTTTTCTGGAGAGGTAGCTTGCAGAACAATGATATTTCAGAAGAAAATAAATACATAGAAAAAAGAATAACTATCATTTGTTGTTGCTATGGTTAAGTTTTTAGTAGAAAACAAATTAATAAATCATTCTGCACAATTGAAAATGTAGCTTTGAATTTGGTGGCCTGCCTGTCTTCTATTCTGATAAATATTTATAAGTAATATTTTTAAATTATTGGCAATAAAAGAAAGTACTTAGTTATTTTCTTCGGGAGTTGAACAAAGCACTGAGTGAAGTGTAGTTATTAAGTTCCTTTATAACTATGACATTCAGGATATTTCCTTAAACCCTTATGGATTTAGGAACAGACAACCTGATATCTTTTTACTAAATTTTTTTAAATTTTATGGAAAAAAGGTAAAACAAAATTTCATAACAAAATAGTAGGAACACGTTTGGCCCCTTTGCCAAAGCTAAGGTGGCTGAGTGTGTTTGTAGTTTCAGACTACCTGATATCTTAAAGTTTTTTTTTTTTTTTTTAGACAAAATGTCAAGATCATGAACAAAAGAAATAGAAGAGTTGTAGATTTGGGAAATCAATTCCTTCCACTGATACATTGATAATAAGTGAGAAGTGTCTGCTTCTAAAAGTTTTTCCAGGGTATTCCCTGTAATTTTAATGAGCAGTAACTATGCTGCATGAATGAAAAAGAATATACTAAGTGCATGAGAGCAGATACTTAGTGTTGCAATAAAAGTTAAGATAAAATTAGCAGATTAATTTATTGATTTATATCATTTTTCTTTTAGTGATTGTTGAAATTGTTATTAAGTTCTTCTAAATAACTAGTTGGAACTGTTCTCATTTCTTTCTGGATGGTTGCAAAAGCCTCTTTACTTCTTATTCCTGTTTCTTTTCAGGTTTGTAGCAGGAATCAGTGGCCCAAGGAATCCAAGTAAGTCCAAAGCAGATCATGGCACTCTTCTTTCAAAGTCCTCTGACTATTTACTATCTCAGAGTGAAAGCCAGGGCCTCTACAAAGTCCTACAAGACCCTTTCTCTTACTTCTCTGGCTACTCTTAGTCACTTGCCTCTTTGTAATTCCTTAAACTCTGTAGGCACGCTCCTGTCTTAGAGCCTTTGACTGATGTTTCCTCGGACATCCTCGGACATCCTCCAGACTCACTCTTTTCAGCCTTCAGGTCGGTGAGCATTTTTCTTTACTACTATCACCATCCAATGCACTGTCCATTTTATTCGTTCAAACCTGTTTATTGTCCCTCTCCCTTACAAAAATTTAACCTCTGTGAAGGCAGAGAATTTTGTCTACTTTGTTCACTATTGCATTCCCGATACTTAGAAGGGAAGCTTATAAAAGATGCTCATGAAAAGTTTTCTGATTTCACATATAAATGGTCACTAAATGCCTCTACTTTCACACAGATGTCAATGCTTCAAAGACCACCAGGAAAAAGCTACCCTGGTTGTTACTTTTGACGAGTCAACTTGAATGGATTAAACAATGTCTAGTAGATTAGTAGAGCACAGCTCTGGCTGTGTCTGCGGATGACTAACATGTGGGCTGCAAACTCAAGTGGGAAGACTCACCATGGATGGCACCAACCAATAGGCTTGTAGCTTGGATGGAATAAAAGGGAAAGAAGAAGCAAGTCTTCCCTCCACTTCTTCAGGGGAGCTCTGCTCTTCACCATTGGCTTTGGACAATTGCCTTCCAACGTGGACCCTGCTGATGCAGGCCCTTCAGCTTTCAGACACAGCTTGCACTGGACTCTGCAGTGAACTCCAAGCCTTCAACCTTTAACTGAATCCTTCGCTGTCAAGCATCCAGACAGCCATTTTGCGTTCTTCCACCTTTAATTCTGCAGGTGGCCATTGTAAGCCTTCTTTGAAAATACTTTATATATAAATGAGTTGAGCTATTCTCCCTATTACATCGGGAAGAATGTGTTCATCACCATGAAGAACCATGAGATATCACAGTAACAGGGTGTTAGAAACTGTGACAAAATTCAGGCTTTGGTTGTATAATTTAGGGAAAAGCAAAGAAGGCAAGGATTAACTCTAGAGTGGAAGTTGTCAGAAGGCATGGGAATTTGTATTTTTGGGTAAAGAGTAGCAGTCATAGCCTGCTATGTGGCACACACCTACAATCCTAGCACTCTGTGAGGTTGAGGCAGAGGATCACAACTTTGAGCTCAGTCTAGGCAATTTAATGGCTTAGTAATAGCCTTTCTCAATGTAAAACATAAAAGGGCTGATGATGTGACTCAGTGTGAAGGCTCCGGGTTCAATCCTTAGTACTGGAAAATAAAAGAATAGCTCTCATTCTTTCAGTAGTTTCTTGTCATTTTCTGTGCTTAGACAAAATTTAAAGGTGGCCTTGGTTTGTCTTATTTTATTGTGGTCTGATAATTAACTTGGTTAAGGTTTGTATTCTGTGAGACTGCATGTCTCTAACAAGAGAACTAAATGGGTCCCAAGGTCCCACCATGTGGGCAGCAGAACCCCAGAACCAGGTGCCCCCAAACAGGCCTCCCACCAGCAGGTGGGGACCCAACCGGGCTAGGCCAGGTGTGCAACTGTTCAATGCCAGCATCAGCTGTGTGCACAGCCTACCCCAGTTTTTAAACCAGGACTGCCCAGGGTGACAGTTTTCCCCTGTTTTTCTATAAGGAAGGCCCAGTGATTGGTGGCTCTGCCTTGTTTGTTGTCACTGACTAGTCCTGGTGTCCCTGCTAGTCACACAGAAATCTACTTCAATCATTATCAACAGATCAAGAAAGCAGGAAAAGGAGTTGTACTCAAAAGCTGGATTTTACTCAAAAATTCACCCCGAAGATCTTTATATCTGAGGACCTGTAACACACACACAAGGAACTTACGGAGGGTTTGAAAAGTCCAGAGATGTCAATTAACAATTACAGATCACATATCAAGGAAAGCAGAGGCCTGTGCCTTCCCTCCCCTTCACACTGGACTCCACTCTCCAGCTCCCAGCCTCTGATAGCTAATATCAGAAAAAAGTGAAAGGATCTGAGACAGTGAGAGAGAAGAAAGGAAAAAAATGAAAAGCCCTTTGGCTGAGCTTACCAGAGTTGAGGTTTCCACTTCTCCATGCCTCTTTTTAGGTCCTATGTGGGTCGCCAAGATAAATGTCATCAGGCTGGGCCTGAGAGTCTTAAAGACTAAAAATAAGGAACCTAACTCACTCTGTTTGTAGAATAAGTTTGTAGGTTTGCTGACTCCCATCACTGAAAAATGATTTTTAGGAGACGTCAGTAATAGGCAAGAAAAGGGTTTATTAGATAAAGATATAGGACGCACTCCAGAGCGGAGTGCGAGTGCTCAGAGAAATGAGACACATTATGAGTTGCAGTTGGGTATATTAAAGGGTGGCTTTAAGATGGGTGGTTTAGGATGCATATTTTTATCGTCTGTCATATGACAATGCAAGCCATCTCTACATGTGTTTGAATTTGGGATCTGCTGCCCACCAATAACGCTGCTCCCAAGGATGGAGGAAGCACAATTTATAGGTTTTTCACCTGGCTTACTGTGTTTTTAAGACCTTTAGGATTTTTTTACGTGAGTTTCCTGGAAGGGGGAGAGGCGTTGAGTAAATTTTGTAACTTGAAGTTGTAGTTTTGTTTTAGTACAATTTTAAAATTTTGATTTGTTGTCTCCTTTTTACCTTGTTTTTACTTTTTCTAGCCTACCTCATTTTCACCAGGACTCATTTGTCCAGATGCCTTCAAACTGTCCTCACAGAAGATTCCCTACAGAAGGAAGGGAACTGTTTTTTCATATACATTCCCAGACACGTCTTACTCCTATGAATAGAAAAAGGGGTGAAAAATTTAAGGTTTTTTATGGTTTGGATATTAAATGCCCCTAAAGCTCATGCATTGAAAGTTTGGGCCTCTGCTGATGGCACTACAGGGAGGTGGTGGAAGCTCTAAGATGTGGGGCCAAGTTGGAAGAAGTAGGTCCCTGGGGCTGTAACCTGGCAGAGAATATTTTGTCCTCTTTCTCTGAGCCTTTGCTGCCATGAAGTGAGAGCTTTCCTCTGCTATGGCCTCTGGTTCTGTTCAGGAGCCAGCTCACCATGGACTGAAGTCCCTGATATCATGAGGGACTTCATGATTTAAAGTCTTTCTTTAAATTGGTTTTCTCAGGTACTTTGTCTTGGTGACAGAAAGCTGACTCACATGTATCAAGTTTAGGTTAAACTCCTCACTCATCCCTCAAGGTCTTGCCAATCCTTACTCAGTTCTGCCAGTTAGAGATTTGTTTACAAGGAGCAAACTTTCCTGGTAAGATTATGAGAGGGGAAGTGGAAGGCAAAGGCAAGCTGCTATTGGTGATCTATGTTTAGGTGAGGGGACTCAGGAAATTTGCTCTGCTACAACAATAGTCCAGATACAACACAACTCAGGGTGTGAATTTGATGGGATGGGTGGGTTGAGGGAAAGAGACCTGGAGGAATTTTGATGTAAAGAGCACCTTTTGAAGGGCAGACACAGGGATAAATGTCTATTGCAGAGCTTACTATCACTGTGCTAGGCATAACCATAGTGCATTTTCATTTTAATTTTGCAAAAAAAGTGCAAATGTTTTTTGTCATTGAACCTTTTGATGGATGAGCTTGTTAAAAACTGATTATTTTGTATGTGTTTTTTAAAAAACAATGAGTAGGGCCGGTGAGATGGCTCAGCGGCATAAGCGCCTGCCTGGCAAGCATGAGGGCCCGAGTTCAACTCCCAGAACCCACATACGAAAAAAGGGCCAGTGATATCACTCAGTGGCATGGGCACCTGCTGGCGCGCGAAGTCCTGAGGTCTACCCCTGGTACCCACAAAAAACAAACAAACAAACAAACAAACAAAAAACAAAGAGTAAAAAGCAAATGACAAAATATTTGTTATCTTCTCCCTCTCTCACCATCTAAACTCCAACCAATAAACTCAGCTCGCCTTGAGTGTCACATCTTCTCTACAGTATCTCTTGCTACTCAACCATGTTCTCTTTCTATCTACTTCTTACCTCTGGGAAGAAATATTTGTTCTAATAAATTATTCTGTAGTTCTTGTAATTATTACAATTTTACATTGCCTTGTGTTTCAAGTAATGGGCCGCCACTCTAGACTTCATCTCCTTATGTGTAAAATAAGTTTGTTTATTTGTAAAATGGAAATGTAATTATAAGCCTTATACAGTTATTAGAAGATTAAATGAGATACTATTTATAAAGCACTTATGCACAAATACCTGAGATTCCTGAGCTTTCCAAGTTGATGGTGAATAGTTTTTCACATCTTTTTTTATTATAAGCTCCTTGAAGGTAAGTGTTACATCTTACTCCTTTTTAAAATTCTGGACACAAGGTCTGGTTCTTCATGAATGTTTATTGAATTACATTGCTTGTATCTGAACAAAAGCCTAGTCGCCATACTTGCTTTTGTATCTCAACTTATAGATCTTTTTACGACTTTTAAATAAAATGTACTTATTTATTTATTTGTGGTACTGAGGATTGAAAGGCCCTTAAATGCCTTTTAAAAATGTAAGTATATATAATATCTACCCAATATTTAAATCTTTTTTACTCAAAATAATCCTGGATCATAAATCTTTCCACAGGTTTTATGTAGTGCGTTAAAACAGAAGACAGCATAAGTTTTACTTATCATGAAACTATTACCAGAAGGACAATTCAGGCTTTGTATTATTCAATCAATACATCTTACATCATGGCTACTTATATTTCTTAGTCCGAAGTCTGTCTGTTCTCTAAAACCTGCCCAACTTCCGATGTATCAAAGGAAACCTTTTATAGCTGCTTGGAATACTCCAACAGATCAATGCTTGATGAAATATAAGTTAAGACTGAATTTGGAAATGTTTCAGGTGACTGGAAGCACACTGACTAAGGCCAGGGGGCAAAATGTCACTATATTTTATCCTAGGAGATTGGGATATTATCCTTGGTATACATCACAAGGGGTCCCCATTAATGGGGGTCTCCCTCAGAATATAAGCTTGAAAGTACATCTGAAAAAAGCAGCTCAAGACATTAAGTATTACATACCTGCTAAAGATTTCAGTGGACTTGCTGTTATAGACTGGGAATATTGGCGTCCACAGTGGGATCGGAACTGGAATGCAAAAGATGTTTATAGACGGAAGTCAAAAGAGCTTATTTCTGATATGCAACAGAATGTAAAATCTTCTGATATTGAATATTTAGCCAAAGCAACCTTTGAAGAAAGTGCAAAAGCATTCATGATGGAAACCATCAAATTGGGAGTTAAGAGGCGACCCAAAGGCCTTTGGGGTTATTATTTATATCCCGACTGTCACAATTATAATATGGATGACCCAAACTATAGAGGTTCATGCCCAGAAGAGGCAGTTTTGAAGAATAATGAGCTCTCCTGGCTCTGGAATAGTAGTGCTGCTTTATATCCTTCTATTGCTATCAAGAAATCCTTCAGAAACAGTGAAATTGTTTTGCACTTCTCAAAATTTCGGGTGCATGAAGCTATGAGGATCTCCACCATGACAGCCCATGAATATGCTCTGCCTGTGTTTGTCTACACAAGGTTAGGGTACAGAGAAGACCCTTTATTGTTTCTTTCTCAGGTAAGAAGCCTCTTGTCCAATGGAGGGTTTTTTTTTCCCTATCTCTAAAAGAGCTACTTCTTTACTGATTATGGTCTTTGAAGAATATCTGATTAGGGGGCTGTTAGAGCATAATTCCTCCTTGACTATTAATACACTTAGACTCTTCACCTACGCAAATGGAATTGTTATTGTCTTATTTATTATAATTCTTTTAAGAATTTAATAAGGTAATAAGGGGTTAAATTATGATACAAGAAATTACTATATTTCCTATCCTCCGACTTTGATTGTATTCTCTTATGATTGGCCTATTAACTGTTGTAGAAGAGTACTGGAATGGTTTGTGCTGAATAGTTAGAAAATTGGGGAGACTATTTTAAACAGGAGTAGTTTGCTCATACATGTGGAAATAGAATGAAAGCGATTCCTTTTATGGCCTCACCATTATCAAAGAGAGGTTTCTTTTTGTGTTTTCTTTTAAATGCATAAACTAGCTTTGATGAAAGACAGAAGAGAGGTACAACAATGCAATGTAGATATACTTAACATTTACTTCCTGTATACTTAAGATATGGCAAAGATAACAAATTTTAGGTTATGTATTTTTATCACATTAAAAATTTTAATTTTAAAAAGGATAAGGGATTTGCAAATCTGCAAAAAGTAGGTGAGTCTATAGACACTTAGATATCTGGATTATTGTTGCCTCTATGACCACAAGTAATGAAGAGTTGACAATGTGGTGTGGGTTTATAAATTTAATATTTAAATCACTAGCAAATGTTTTTGTAACCTTACATTAAAACTTACAGATAGAAGTTTTATTCTGTTTATTCTTAATTAAACCATGTATATGGCTAAAGCACACACACGAGTAACAATTAAAGTAGGTTAACTTTCAGCTAGATTTTCTCTGAACTTTCTATTGTACATGCTTAAACAGAAACTTGTAGGAAAAGTGGTGGATACTTTAACCTTTGAATTTAGATAATCTTGTGTGAACTTTCTACATTGAGAAGACTAGAGATGGGTTCAGGCCTCCTATTTGTGGTATAATGATGTTTTAAGATATTACTGGAAACCAAGAGTTTTATATATTTTAACATAGGCATTTCTTTCTTTTCTCTGCCATTACCAAACTTCAACTTACCAGGCTGTATTAAAATACAAAGACATTCTGAGTGTTGGGCATCCAGAGGAAGAGGCTTAGGAAACCCCAGTATGGGCTTTGCTGTGACCTGTAGATATCTGTGGCGCATACAGGAGAAATAGGCCAAATGCGTGAAGTGTGGAAAACACTGTGCCTTTGACACTATGCATGAGATGAAGAAAGAAAGTTTCCACTGTGGGCTGATGTTCATACTACCCAGAAAAATCAGCCATAAATAATGGCTATTCATTAATAGCAATAAGAGAGCGGTATTATCATGAAGGTTTTAAAAAGTTATATTTAAGTTTTTACAAAATAATTCTAACTCTGGAATTGAAAGTTAATTACCATTTTTCATAACATTCCTTTTTTATGTTTAGCTCAAACAAGTTTAGTAATAATACTTTTATTTTTGCAAGAAACAATAAACCTTAAAGAACAAAGTGTTCATTCAAAAGATTAGACTACTGATACATTTTGCACATACTGTAAATCTTGGGTAAACTTTCTTTAGTATCAGTAACCTCAGAAATGCTTCTTTTCTCTCTCAGGAAAAAATGAAACATTTTGGGTGTCATTCCATTCTGTATCATTTTCCTTTCTCAAAGGCAAGTGTTTTAGCTATCGTTATACTTACATTGTACTCTCTACCATAAAATTCTGCTCACAAAATTTTAGAAACCAGATATTTATTTCTGTCAAACTCTAAGTGACTACAGGTTTCTAACTCTGACTTTTCCAGTGTCTGCATTTTAAAATGCATACATACAGCTGGGCCTCAGCACCTCAGTGCTTTAATATAAAAAATGGGACAGTATCTCTGTCCTACTCTATTTACCTAGCAGAAGTATTATGAAAATCAAATGAGAAAAAAGTATACAAAAATTTGAAGCACTACAGAAGTACATTGGTGACGCTATCATTTTTTGATTAGTGTCAAAAGCTTAAATTTAACCGTGAGGTATCTAAGAATGGAATTTCAGGCAGCAGCCATGATTTGGGGGAATAATTGGGAGGCAGTAACACTTCATTTCATCTGGAAGATTGCCTGTCTTACCTACATATAAATGCAACCTAGCTATAAACTGATGCTATGTTTTACAAAAATAATGGAAGGAGTTTCTTTGGCGATAGATTTAAAGATGTTTATTACTGTAATTAATTAATATTCCCTCTGGTTAGCACACAAAGGGAGATGATTAGTTAGGGTCCACCGTCCCACAACGGGCACCTTACTTACAGATACTCTGGTGTTGGGGCCAAGGAGAGAGGATGACACCTCTGGGTTTTCCTACTCTTGACCTCTGAAACCTTGACTTGAGACCTAGGGTCATGAGCAGGAACAAAGCAGCCCTATGCCACACTGGGACCTGGGTGGTTCACGTTCACTACATCTTCTGTCCCTTCTCCTTTCATGTGACACCAACTGTGGGGCTCATGCTCTCCCAAAGGCAATTTGCTGTGACTTCCCATGCAGGGTTAGGGTCCTTGCTTTTCTGATTCCCAAAACACAGCTGCTCTGTAATTCATTAGGCACCCTGACAGTGAACTAATATGGTGGGAAATTTTCATTCATAGCTGCTATTCCTCCAGTCAATATGTACTTGAGGACTTGTCATTTTTAATCAGTTCCAATATATTTTATTAAACAATGACTATATTAATCACCTTGCTGTCACTGGGAAAAACTACTTGATATATAAAATTTACAGGAGAAAAAAATTATCATGACTCATGGTTTCAGAGGTTTCAGGCCATGGTTAGTAGGTTCCAAAGCAGAAACATCATGGCAAAGGGTATGGTGGAGTAAAGCTGCTCATCTTATGGTAAGGGAGAAGCAAATAGCAAGGGAAAGTGCCAGAGAAAGGCTGTACCCTTCAAAAGCACATCTCTGGTGACCTACTTCTTCCAGGTAGATCCCACCTTCTATCAGTCCATCTAGCTAATTAACTCATTAACCCATTGCCGAGAGCAGTGCCCTCATGATCCAGTCACCTTTTTCGGGCCCACTTCTGAACACTGCTGTGGAAATGGAGTCCTCCATATGAGGCTTTTGGGGGGATGCTTCATATTTAAACCATACCAATGGCACACATTGTGGACAAATTACTATCCGTCCCAGGAGGTTAGGCTGTTACTACAAATATCTGCAGCTTCCATACTTACTGAATATAGATCGATAACCTATGAATACAAAATGTAAATGCTATATCCACTTCCTCCTTTGATGACAGAGCCTTAACCCAAAGGAAGGCTGTTGGGGTGTCTGCCCCTCTGATCGTACCATGTAACTATCACTTGCTTGTGTGCAGCGATGTTATAATGTGGAGAAGTGAGATGTTCCACTCTCTTTTGTCTTTGCTGAAGAGTCGACAGACAAGGACTGCAGAGTCTGCAGTCTGCACACTGCACGGGGAGTTTCTTTTCCTATCCATTAGACACTGACAAGTTTTAGTCCTTTCATACACACTCATCTGAACCTCACAAAACCTCCTTCCCTTCCTGTCATGTTGGCACTGACCTGTTCAGTTGATACTATGGAGATGGGGTAGAAATGCATATGGACCCAAAAGAGAAATTAGTTTAAGTAAAATGTCTTCCTGTTTTGAAAATTACCAGAACACTGCCCAGAATAAGAAAAAAGTTTAAAAATGGATATTATAAAAACGTAGAGTGGTGGGGTAGGAGTGTCAGATAAAAAGAGTCATCTCTCATAACTGATTCTATGATAAAGTGGATGAGGCAAAATAAAGTTTAAAGTTTTTGCTTTTGTTTTCCACAAAACCACCACTTTCTAAAATATAACTTATGAAAATTCATCCTTAAAGTAAAAGGTAAGTGTGTAGTATCCTAAAGAGTGGGAGAATATACTTTAATAAACTAGAAAATAAACTATACATATTCAATCCTTATGTTCCTGCTACAATGACCTACATCCATGTTAACCTGTAAAAAATAAATTTGTCTTTTAAGACAACAAAATTCTTCTCCCTGAAATCTTGTTTTCATCTATCTTAAGCATAATGGAAAAAATCCTGGTGGCTTTATTACTACACGAATCATAAATGAAGCCCATTAAATCCCATACCTTGAGATTAAACATAGATTATTTCAAGGACTAAATATAAAGGTTGGGCAAAATCACAGCCTGGAAAACTTTAACACTGTCCTCTTGCTTTTCAATTAAAATGACAAAAACCCAACAAAGTCACTGCAGAGGTGCAGTTCCACAGGGGCATAAGACAAAATGCAAAATGAAACTGGCTAAGAATATTTATATGGAGAAGGAAAACTTTTGGCTTCTGTTTATGGATTATATGCATATAGTTAGTTTGTAGATGTATATCCTTAATTAACTTCAAGTAAACATTTTTTGATAACAATTTACCAGCTAATTATCTTCAAAATAAAATCCTGAATGGCAAAATATAAGTTTTTCTTTAAAAATATTTGTATGCTTTTGCATATGACTAGAGTATAATATTAAACATTGGTTTATTACCTGTATGTATTACTCTAAGAAAGTAGGGAATAATTTCTGTGGAGTATATGAGTTCAATTCCAGCCCTATACAAGGAACTCAGCCTCTTATCCTAATCCCTGCTGGGTTGTTTTACATTCAAATGAATAATGAACTCCACTTTTTCAATCTAGGAAGATCTAATTAATACCATAGGAGAAAGTGCTGCCTTGGGAGCTGCAGGCATTGTTATCTGGGGAGACATGAATTTAACTTCATCAGAGGTAAGTCAGTACACTGAGGGTGTATTCAATGTGTTTTTTTCCTGTAGAGCTCATTTTAATCAAAGTTCTCATGACTCTATGGTAAACCAGCTTTAGAATAAAAGTCCAAATTGGTGCCTGGTACATAAACAGGGCTCAGTAAATACTGTTAACTTTTGTGAAGGTACAGTAGTATATAATCTTGACACTGACATTTGTTGGATATTTATTATGTGCTGAAAGGGTAGCTAAGAGATTCTTTGGATTTGGTTACTTATTGGTCATCTGGGGTACTGGTTCTTATGGTCATTAATAGATGAGGAAAAAAGACATGAAATCTAATCAGGGTAACAGCTAGTTAAGCTAGTTAAGGCAAAAACCACAGACAGTATGATGTTGGAGTCCTTGTATTGAACTACAAGAAATGTGCTATATCCTATTTTGGGAATTAGGCATAGATGGTAAGTTTTTAATCATTATATTGAAGTTCCTTTTTTCTCTAGAGAAATCAGCTGAAAATTAATAGCATTTAAAATAAAATTTAAATGTTTCTTCAAATTTCTCCCCGCTGAGATACTATTTACTCCAAGAAATCTTCCTAATTTCCCCAAATTGCATTAATCATAATCTCTTATGTATTTCTAGATGTTGTTTGTTTATATCTCTATACACCACATTTTGCCTTGCATTATACTTGTATCCTCAACACCTTTGGTGAAATCGAAATTTTTTTTTGCAAGTCCATAATGATCTGACAATACTCTTAGAATTTCATAAGCTCAATTTATTGCCGCAGGGACGTTCATGAAAATATTTCTGTCTATCTAATGACAAGTAGATAGAAATTAAAAGGCTCAATTGCCGACCTTCTAGGTGTAATATTTCTACCCCAGCCCCCATGTGGCTCAGGAGAAGAGCTTTAACATGAAGTACACACAACCTGGGGTGGGTGGGCTCTCTTTAGAAGACATAATAGAAACCACACACAAATTACCTAGTCAGCCTTACAAGCTTTCTTGAGTTCGAGTTTATACATAAAATTGTAGAACCCATAATAGTTGATGTTTAAGCATAATAAACAGGCACATCCTGAAGTCTACCAATTAATATTCTACAATAAGCAGTGGAATATGATGATTGACACTCTAACACAACCATGAGAGGTATTGCACTTCTGCAAGTTCTGCTTGAGAACAGCAATTCTGGCATGATTTCTAATTTCTGTTTGTTCTTTTCCTTTTCACAACCATTAATTTGAGAGTTAAAGAAGGGTGGAAAAGGGTGTAAATTGGTGGAAGGGGAGGTCCCCTGTCACTCCGGGGGCCATTTGAAAGTTCAGTTCTTTGTCCAACTGTGACACAACTCCATCTGTCCCTTGGAACTCTGACATTTCTTTTTTTTTTTTTTTTTGTGGGTACCGGGGGGTCGACCTCAGGACCTCGCGCGCCAACAGGCACCCGTGCCGCTGAGTGATATCACCGGCCCCTTTTTCGTATGTGGGATCCGGGAGTCCAACTCCGGCCCTCGCGCTTGCAAGGCAGGCGCTTATGCTGCTGAGCCATCTCACCGGCCCAGCTCTGACATTTCTGATCTGAGACCCCTGTGTTATAATGCCCTCTGAGTTCACCTACTAGAACCAAGCCACCACATTTCAGTTAAGTCCAAAGAGCCTCCTTGTGGGTTCAAAAGCTCTAACCCTGTCAGTACAGGAAGCACACTAAAATCCATTTCTTTTTACATTTCTAGGACAACTGTACCAAGGTGAAGCAGTTCGTGAGCTCTGATTTAGGGAGCTACATAGTCAATGTGAGCACAGCCGCTGAGGTATGCAGCCTTCATCTCTGCAGGAATAATGGAAGATGTGTACGGAAGATGTGGAATGCTTCAGATTACCTCCACTTGAGTAATGAAAGCTACCGCATAGAGGCTTCTGAGAATGGGGAATTTGCTGTGAAGGGAAATGTGTCTGATGCAGACCTGGTTGTGATGAAAGAGAAATTTTTCTGTCACTGTTACCAAGGACATGAAGGGGCTGATTGTCAAGAAATGAAGGAAGCTGATGGAAGCGCTGAGCTTTCCTCCTGTTCTGGCTTACTGATGGCACTATGTTTGCTGTATTTAGCAAGTTACCACAACATTCAGGTGGGAGATAATTGAGTTGAAAGGGAATTATGCAGCCTTTAAAGTAGACTGCTAGGGAGGAGATGAAATTTACAAGAGTTTTTTTTTTCTCTTATGAGAGGTATTAGAATCAGACATTATGTATGTTATTTAACTTAAATAGAAACCCATTACTTTACCATTCATTTGGTTAGAAATCAGACCCAGGAGTACAAATCAGTGTACTCCTTTTCCTTTCTGGAATATTTAAGTCGTATTTAAACTAAAGCTAATATATTTCAATCATTTTATGAACGTAAGTACACAAAAGTGTACATATAGGGCCAGTGAGATGGCTCAGCGGCTTAAGCGCCTGCCCGGCAAGCGCGACGGCCCAAGTTCGACTCCCAGAACCCACATACGAAAAAGGGGCCGGTGATATCGCTCAGCGGCACGGGCACCTGCTGGCCCGTGGTCGACCTGAGGTCGACACCCCGGTACCCACAAAAAAAAAAAAAGTGTACATATAAATTTTGCTATTAATTTCGAAGTCTGTTTTTCCACCTAGCAATTTATTCAAGGATAAAATCATATGATCCAACCGAGTCACTTCAAGACACCTGGTCAGCTTGCCCAACAAAAAAGAACTAACACAGAGTGTGCGATCCAGGCTCAGGTATACCTTAAGCTTCTGCTTCCCACATCTACTCATTGAGTATAGAATTATTCCTCACAAGAATTCTGGTGTGGGGTCCGGGTCTGAGGAAAGGGGGTTCCTCACTTGTCACAGAAGTACCTACTCAATACGGTGCCTCTTCACTTTCCATGGGTCCTTCCCATAGACTCTGGCCATCTAAATGTTTCAAAAGACTTTGAGATGCTGTTCACATTTTTCTAGGCTGACAGTGCTTGCTGAAGATTTAAAAGCTGAATCCATGTTAATAAAACTGCATTTGGTGTCTTTTGCAAGCAAAATTACTCTAAAAAGAGACTTACTAAGTGATATCTCAGGAATCCGGAAGTACTGTTGAAAAGGAGGCCTACAAGAAATAATATTTTTGCCCCTTCCTGTTCCTCCTCTATGCACTTTTAGTAACGTATTGAGAGTTACTTTGAATCTGTTTCAAATAACGGCTTTACTACCTGGTTTATTGCTCTGGGAGTGTTGTTTATATTACTTATTTTGTCATCTGCAATTTGGCAACATAATTCTAACTGTAGTAAATTATTCTGAGGAATAAGTGCAATAACACGTGTCTTGTATATATTGGCTCTTAGTACATGTTGTTGATCCACGATAATCTCTTGATCACCAAAGAATGGAACAGTCCAAGAAAAAACAGTCTTGGGCTATCTTGCCATGTTCTATTATCATTTATGCATTGCACTGTGCTCTTGAGAGATCCGTCCATACACAGGGTTGTCTTCCCTGAAGACAATGTAATCGGAAGATAAACTCATTGTATGCTGTTGGTAAAGAAGGAAAGAGAATAGATTCAACTTCTTCTGCCCCTTTTGTCTTTCTGTGAAACATTTGCAATGTAGGTGAACTTTTTTCATTTTTGGGTCCCTGCTTGTTAGAAGTTACTGACATTGTCAGGGTCTTATTTCTACTAACAGAACAAAAGAGGCTTTGTAATCTAGGAAAGAAAGGTGTTATAAAAGATTTCTTTTTAAATAATTAAACTTATTTTTTTATCAAATGATGTGTCTAATTATAGAAAATTTGTAAAATAGAAAAAACAAAATCACCATAACATACGCTGATAATTTTTGATATATTTCTCAACATGTTTTTCTAAGGACTTTTTTATATCATTGTAACAGCATATGCATATTTTTGTGTCTTGCAATTTTCACCCAATGACATAATTTTCATAATAGCCATAGATGTCATTTGAAAGTCATTTTAAAGCCATGTAATAGTTTATGAACCGGATGTATCACAATTTAAATAAAAAATTGCTTTTATTTTTTTAAATGTCAAATTTCTACCATTTGGGGCAACCCATTTGGAACCCCTCATGTCTCTCAGGATCTAATCCTATTCCCCATTCCTTTTCCCCAATAAATTTCCCTGCTCTTGACCTCCATTGTTCCTTAGAATTCATTCTTCGACTTCAGGGAACATGATCTCGGAGTACCTGACATCTAGAGTTTCCCCTATATTATCTTGGAGGTCCCACTGAGGTACTTGAAAGGAGGCAGTTGGGGATTTTGGCCAGGTCTCTGCTCCCCACCGGTATTTGGCACCCTGAACATCTTGATTAGGCCTGCGAGGGAAGACCACACCCAAGGCGTGAGGCGGAGGACACGAAAAGGAGAAAAGGCTAGAAGACTCTGCTGGACGAATTGGGGGATGGTCCTAGTGAAAGTGAAGGTCAGCAGCAGAGGAACTCAAACCCACTGACTTGTAGAGGCTCTACAGCCATAGCTCACTCTGTTTCAACTTCTGTAATCAAATAAAGAGAAAAAGGGAACTGTTGGGGACCACAAATTATAAATTGAAGATGGAATCTGTCCAAGGCCTACCCTTGCCCCGCCTTGCGGGCCAGTTTAGAACGTGGGAACTCCCGCTTTCTCCTGGCCATGGCTGAGATCTCCATGGTCCAGGACGCTGTGGCACTCACAGAAAGGATGAAATCTGCTGAGGACAATACAGGGAGAGCTGGTACCCAGCCCCGGAAAAGGATCTTAACTTGTCTGTTTTGTGATGTTAAACTTGTTCATTCTACTACTACTTCATCACCATTCCAGGAAAAGTACCCACTCCTCCTGACTTCTCACTGGAAAAAATAAAAGTGGGCCAGCCCAGCCAACCCACTGGAAGAGATCTTTGTCTTTGCCCATCCTGAGGCGCTGACCTCCCAGCCCCCCTTTTATGCATTACAAAACAAAACAGAACAAAACAAAACTTTTATTATTTGGTCACTTTATCAGAGAAGACTTTCCAGGTCACCATCCCTCAATTCATTCATTCATTCATTGGCCAATTCTTTCATTACTCTATTGAATATTTCTTCTGATTGGGCACTGTCTAGTCTTCATAAGACTTCCTTGAACAAAACAAAAGCCCCTGCTTTTTTTTTCTTTTGGTACCAGGAATTGAATTCAGGACCTTGCATTTGCCAGGCAGGCACAGTGCAGCTGAGCTACATCCCTGGCGGCCCCTGCATTTTTAGAATTTACATTCTAGACAGACATTAAACACAGAAATAAACAATTTATATTGTACCTGCCATGCAGCTGAGCTACATCCCTGGCAGCCCCTGCATTTTTAGAACTTACATTCTAGACAGACATTAAACACAGAAATAAACAATTTATATTGTATGTTAGAAGGAGACAAAATCTATGGGAAAGAAGATACAGTAGAGAGCAGAATAAGAGTAGGTGGGATTACCCCTATGTTGACCCTCATGGAGGAGGAGAGAGACGGCCCTGAGAGGGGAAAGTGTGCTCCGGGCAGATAAGACAGCTCGTACCAATTTGAAAGTGAGCCTGGTAAATTCAGAGAAGAGAACAGAAGACGCTGAGAATGGCGTGTTTCCCTTCACCATCAATTTCCTTTGCTTATTCTCTGGCCTATGACACTTATCACCACACACATAGAATGTATTATATGTTTGTTTATTTTTTGATTTCCAGCTCTAAAACATAAACTACTAGGGGCTGGGGAAATAGCTCAGCGGCACAGCACCTGCCTGGCAAGTGTGAGGTCCTGAGTTTGATTCCTGGTTCCAAAAAAAAAAAAAAAAAATGATGTCATAAACTATGAAAACAAAGGCTTCATTTTGTTCCCTGGTAGAACACTAGTTGCTACAATTCCTGACACATAGTAGATGTTTATAAAATGTTAAAGAAGTGATTCAGAAACCGGAGTCAATGGAATATATATATATATATATTTTTTTTTAATTTTTTTACTTTACATATTAACAGTGAGTTTTTGTACAGCCATTCTCAAGAATTACTCTTCTACTCTTGTCGTAGCACAATAACCTAAGAAATCACGTAGTCTAACAGCCTTGTGAAGGGTTGAGCCCTGGGGAGAATAAATCATTTGACAAACTCAACTTGTAAAACAAATCCAATTTGTAAAACAACCCAATCTGGGATCCTCATTGTCAAATTTTCTTTTCATCATAATTTTGTCTTGCTTTTCTTATAATGAAAGCCAAAATATTCATTCAGGTTTTAACTGTGAATTTAATGAATTTTTATTTTTCTTAATTTTGGCTGTTGCTACTGGTTATGTTGAATCCAAATCCAGTCTTCCAGTTGTAGATTCTCTACATGGATTTAATTTGGATCACTGTTCTGGGGCAGGAAATCTATCTTCTAAACTTCTTAATGACTTGATTTTCTTAAGATTATCCTAACTTCCTTTTATGAAAACAGCAAGATATTCACTCAGTCTCTAATTTTTTTGGTGTTGTCTTTATAAAAAGAAGATAATAATAGTATTATCTTTTTATGAAGATTTAATAATATAAAAAGGTAGCATAGCATAAAAACTAGCACTTCAGAAAACCTCTGCCAAATGTTAGCTATTTTTGTCAAGTGCTTTAAATATTGACTCTTATAAAATATGTGATAGGTCATTTTTAAATTTTGAAATAGAACCACTTACACATGACTCAGAATAGTAATATTACTTAAGAGCACACAGAAATATACAGGACTTGAAGCTTTTCCTTTGACTCCGAGGCAGAAACATCATGGTGGAAATGTGTGGCAGAGCGAAGCTGCTTAGTTCATAGTAGCAGGGAGCAGAGCAGGGAAAGAGTGCCAGAGAGGAAGGGGCAAGGAACCATGCATAGATGCCAAGCCCACATCTCCATAACCCATTAGGCACACACAGAAATGTGCTCTGCCAGTCCCTGGGCCAATCCAATTTGATCCTCCCTCAGATGCCACACTGTTTGTTCAAATAATTAAAATCAGGAGGCTGGAGGCTTAGCTTAGTAGTAGAATGCTTGCTTAGCATGGACAAGGGCCTGCTCTTCATCTCCACCGTGGGAAAAAAAGTAAAGGAGACTTTAAATCAGAATCTCTTTTGTTACTGAAACATTATGTGGAAATAATGTAATGGTCCCTCAACAGATGAGAAAAAAAAAAAAGATGGTAAATGAACCACCCGTTGTACTGCTTACCCCCTGTTACCCCCTGTTACCCCCTGTAACAGGGTGTCACGCCCTTTCACTGAGGAGCATTTTGATTCTAATTTGTGTGTGTTCTTGCAATTTACAGAGTTGAGGGATGTACCCTATTCCCTGTACTACTGAAGAAGGCAGCAAAATAGTAGGGAGCAATTATATGTTTCTGCCACAACGATGCCCTGAACAGTGAGTTCATTTTCATTTCCATTCTTTATCCCCTACTGACGGAAACTTCCTAAAGGTTGGAGACTATCTTGTTCACTCTTGGACTCCAAGCCCAAAGTCAGACTAGGCACACAGGAGGCTTTTTGAAAATGTTTGTTTAGTAAAACAGAGAATAATAATTCAATTCCTCCTGATGAGAGATACACATAAGAACCATAGGGAGAGTTATGATCAGGTGTATTATATGCATTGAACCACCCCCCAAAAAATGAAACTCAGGGCAGGGTGTGGCAAGAGGAGTGATAGGCTTGTGAAAATAATCAAAGAATGTATGTGGTAGTATGAATTTTCCAGAATGAAACCCATTAATCTGTGTAACCAATATGCACTAATAAGAAAGAAATGAAAGAAAGCAAATGAATAAAAGTTATAAAAAGATATACCATCAAAAATAAAAACCAAAACCAAAGCAAACAAATGAATAAAAAAACAAACAAAAAATGTTCCTTGTTCTGCCATCTCTAATGGAATCAGAAGTCTCATGCTGATGTGTGTTTTGAAGAAGCTCTCTAATCAACTATAATACAAATTCCTAGGAAAAACACATTAAAATATATAAAAAGAAAAGAAAAAGTATTGGAAAAAGCAGTAATTGGAGTTCTGGCTCACATCCCAAGCAGTGGCAACAGAAACAACTAGACTATCCCTAGGAGTCACAGCCTTCATAACAAGTGCATGTCATCTGTCTTTCCCTCCCTCCCTCATGTCCCCATTTCTTTCTTTTTTTGTCTTCATATTTTCTTCCCCTCTTCCAATTAAATTGTATTTCTGTCCTGTTTTTTAATTCTTTTATTTTTAACCTCCTAAATTAGGCATCATAACCTTTTATTGTATAAAGTTTGTATAGATGTACTAACATATTAACCTATTATTTCATTCATCTTTTTATGTATCAAAATGTCTTTCTAAGATTACTTCTTACTGAAGATCATCTTTTAGTGTTACATTAGTGAAAGTCTGCTGGGGGGAACTCTCCATATTTTTAAAGTAATAATTTCTGAATTTTACCCTTACTATAGACAGTTGTGATGAGTATAAAAGTATGGTATGATAGTTATTTTTCTTTTAGTTTTTCATAACTCCTTTATCACAGTTTTCTGAGAATACTATTTCCTGTCTAATTGCTGTTCTTGATAAGTAATCTCTTTCTTCTATCCCATTTTAACATGTTATGTCTGGTTTTCTTTCCTCAGTAAGTAATCATTTCTTTATTTTTTTCTACCCCATTTTAGCATGTTATGTTTAGTTTTTGGAGCTCTATGGATTTGACTTTTGATTCAGTGTCTGAGTAGACATTTACTCATGTTCTGTTTAGTGTATATAACATTCTCACAGGCAGTGATGACTCAGAAATTCTGGAAAATTCTTTACCACTATTTCTTCTAAATTCTACTTGAATATCTCTTTCATATCTCCTTGTCTTTCTAGACCAAATTCTGATTTTTTTTCAGATGTCTCTTCATCTGTATCAACTCTGCTATGTAATTAACTTAATTTTAATTTCAAGAATTATGTTTTCATTTTTAAAACAGTATTTTCAAAGTTGCTTATCATTTGATAGTCTGTTTTGCTTATTAACTTTTATAGTTTCATCTCTAATATTTTGCAGAGACATATAACATTCTAGATTTGATGTTTATAATTCCTAAAATATTAGGAAATTCTAACTATTTTCACTTTTGTTAGGTTTGGTCTTGGTAGCTTGTTTATTTACATGATTGGCAATCTTTGATTATGAGTTCACATTTTATTGATCCTAGTCTCTGAGAATTCTGAGTGTCAAAATTTAGGTTGTTTTCTTTCAGAGAGAATTTCCTTAAAATTATAACAGCTTGGGCCGGTGAGATGGCTCAGCGGCTTAAGTGCCTGCCCAGCAAGCGCGAGGGCCCGAGTTCGACTCCCGGAACCCACATACAAAAAAGGGGCCGGTGATATTGCTCAGCGGCACGGGCGCCTGCTGGCGTGCGAGGTCCTGAGGTCAACCCCCTGGTACCCACAAAAAAAAAGTTATAACAGCTTAATTAAGCTATAATTCACATATACAATTCTTCAATTTAAAGTATACAATTTACTGGTTTTTAGTGTATTCATAGAGTTGTACATCTCTCACAATAGTTAATTGTAGAACACTTTCTTTAGTCCCTAAAAATACCTTGAATGCATTGGTGGGCACTACCCATTTTCTCCCAGCCCCAACAATCCTGTGGAAATATGAAACTACTTTCTGTCTCTACTGATTGGCCTGTTCTTGATATTTTATACAAATAGAATAAAAAATATATGACCTTCCTTGATTGGATTCTTTCATTTAGCACAATATTTTCAAATTTCATCCATTTTCCCCATGTACTACTATTTACACCAGTCGTGGTGGTTCACGCCTGTAATCTCTGCACTTGGGAGGCTGAGGCATGAGGATCACCATGAGTTCAAGGTCAGCCAGGGCTACATAGTGAGTTCAAGCCTAGCCTGAACTACACAGTGAGATCCTGTCTCAAAAAAAAAAAGACACCCCAAAAAACACCACAATTTACTTTTTTATTGGCATGTTTTCTTTTTTTTTTTGTGGGTACCGGGGGTCGACCTCAGGACCTCGCGCACCAACAGGCACCCGTGCCGCTGAGCGATATCACCGGCCCCTTTTTCGTATGTGTGATCCGGGAGTCGAACTCGCGCCCTCGCACTTGCAAGGCAGGTGCTTACGCCGCTGAGCCATCTCACCGGCTCATTGGCATGTTTTCATTGTTTCATATATATATTATATATATATTCATTTGTATTTATTAGTTTGGATTTGCATTTTCCTAATGGCTATTAATGGCTATTAATGCTGAGCCTAATGCATTGAAATCCAAGCTAACAAACATCCAAGGAATGATCTCAAACTCTAATTAGTGTATGACACAGCTGACTGGTCCATCATGCCACCATGCAGCTGTGACCAGCCCAAAAAATAGCCCACCAAATGGCATTATCACCCCAAGAAAAACTGTATCATGACACTATAGTCACAAACATCAATAACCTAGGCCCCTGATAGAAATACAGTCATTGCTGAAGATTGTCGGTGAAGAAACTGCAGTGATAATTGCATTGGTAGGCTTTGCCATTTCTGAAAAAAATCCTGACACCTACAATTTAAAGCAGGAAAGGTTTATTTGGCTCATGGTTTCAGAAGGCATAGTCCATGGTCAGCTAGCTTTATAGCAGGAATATCAAAGTGGGAGGACTTGGCAGAGGAATGTTGCTCGCCTCAAAATGGCAGGAATCAGAACACAAGAGAAGAGAATCAATGAGAGGTATACCCTCCAAATGCACACCTCATCCACTTGGGCTCTACCTCCAAAAAATGTATTCAGCTATTGCACATCAGTGTATTAACCCACTGATGAGTATAGTGCCCCCATGATTCAATTACTTTTCCAGGAATCTCTTAATCCAGTCAGACTGACAAATAGGATGCAGCTTTTCCTTGTAATTAAAAAAAGCACCTCCATAAAATTGGAAAAGATGACTGTTGTACTAGATACAGATGTACTAGCAACCATAAAAGTACAACAAACATAGCCAGGCATGGTGGCACACACCTATAATTGGAGTCCTCAGGAAGCTGAGTCATGAGAAGCACTGTGAATTCAAGGGTAGCCTTGGGTACATTGCAATACCTTATCTCAGCCCCCAAAAATAAGAAATGTAAAAAAGTAGGGAAACAATACCCCCAAGGGAACACAATAATTCTATAGAAAGTGACCCCAAAGAAAAGAGTGTTGATAGAATGCCTGAAAAGGAATTTAAAATAATTATCTTACAAAAGCTTGGTTAGATAAAAGGGAATGTAAACAATTCAATGAATCAGGAAAACAATTCATGATCTATTAGGAAATTCAATGAAGATATTTATAACACAAAAATTAACAAATGAAATATTTCAGTGGATGATTTTAATAAATGAAATAAAAAGCAAAACTGAGAGCTGCAACAAACTATATGAAGCAGAAGAAAAAATTTCAACTTGAAGAAATAATGCTTTTGGAGGTGATACCATGTGTACCAGGCTTGTGCTTCTGTAGATGCTGGGAAATGAAGGCATGAACCAAAGGAAGAAGTTAGGAGAGTTTTATTGGAAATAAGGAGAGAAAAATAGCTCCTGAATTTTCAGGAGGGATCCTGAATGGGGTGGCCACTGAGGCCCTTTGTCAAGGGAAATTTATACAGCAAAGTCACAACATGGCTACAACACGGGTCAGGCTACCATGAACCTATAGGATAACAAATATATTGCTTAGCTAATATTGATCCAATAGGGAAGTGGGTCGCATAGCAAGGGTACATGGAAAGAACAAAGGCATTTTTGGGAAGGGATGGGTTCAGATGCTCTGGTCACCCACCTGGGCAATTGATGCCTATCTGGACTTACTGTATCAGGTGGCGTCAATTGCAATATAATTTCAATTTACTGTTTATCCCTTAGGGAAGCATGCCCACTGCATCTTTATCTTGAGGCGTAGACTTCTCCTGATGTGCCTCCAATCAGAATTCTGATGATTTTAGCTTTGTGTTGATTTCTTTGAGAGTCCAGTCCTCTCTGACTGTATATTAATTTCTATCTAACTTAGTTGACTATAATGGGGGAGGAGGAAAAAGAATGTTAAGAGTAAAGAAAACCTACGGGACAAAAAGACAAACTCTAAGTGAAAAAAATAGTTGGATTATGAGAGTTACAGAGAGAGAAGAGATTTTTTCCAAATGCAAAGAAAATGTAATTAATTAACTAATAACTCAGAAATTCATCCTGAGAGAGACAGAAAAAGAGAGAGAGAGAGAGAGAGAAATCCAGATCCATGAAGCTCAAAAACCTTCATTAAAGTCAGTACAAAGAAGTCCTCTTCAAGGGACTTAACAATCAAACTATCAAGGGTTGAGGACAAAGAAGTCTAAAAAGTAGCAATAGAACATAATCAAATCACATTTAAGGGAATCCACGCTAACCGAACAAATTTTCAGCAGAAAATTTGCAGATCAGGAGAGAATATGATACATCTGGAGTGAAGAAACAAATTGCTAGTAAAGAATATCATACCAAACAAAGCTATCACTCAGAAATGAAGGACAAATAAAGTGTTTTCAGACAAGCAAAAACCAATGGAATTCGTCATCACTAGATAAGACTTAGAGGAAATGTTTAAGGGAGTCCTGCATGGAGAAGTAAAAGGACAATAATTATTAGCATGAAACAAGGAAAAGTAAATACACAAGTAAGAACCGAAAAGAATCAAACTTTATCACTAAAGAAAACACCAAACCACAAATATAAATAACAACAGAGGAAGAAAGTAACAAAAAATACATAAAACAGCTATGAAATAATCAACAACATGATAGGAGTAAACTGTTCTGTATTGCTACAGCTTTTATCTAGAGGTTCCCTCACAGCCTCATGTGGTCATAGATGAGGCTTTTGGGAGTGACTGGATCATGGGTATGATAGTGGATTATGGGTGCATGATAACTAGATCAGTCCTCTGATTGGATTAGTGTGGTTCTGGGTGTGGGTGAATGGATTTATTGAAGACAGAAGACCAACGTGGGTGTGAGTGGCACCAACAAATAGGCTTGTAGCATGGATGGAATAAAAGGGGAATAAAAGAAGGAAGCTGTGTTGGTTACTTTTTTGTACTGAGACAAAATACCCAACACCCTAAGTTAAAGAGGAAAGATTTATTTGGCTCACAGTTCATCGACATTTCAGCCCATAGTTGGGTGGCGCCAAGGCACGGTGGCATGGCAGAGAGGCATTGAAGAGCAGGCAGGAAGAAGGCAGCAAGCAGCAAGCTACAAGTGACAACAGCAGCTGTTTCTGTCCCTTTATATTCTATCTAGGCTACCTGCCCTCAGGGCAAGTAGCACTCATACCCAGAACTATGCCAAACCAATCAGTGGATTAATTTAGTAATCACCTATCCTTAATCCCAGAATCACACACTCTAGATTCAACCACCTCTGAAAAAGTCCCACCTATGAATGCTTGAGGCTTTGGGAAGGCATCTAGACACAACTCATAACAATAGCCTTCTGCTTGCTGCTTTTTGCCTGCCATGCCAGGGACTGTTTCTCCTCTGTGATGCCCCTCTGCCATGCTGTCCTGCCCAATTGTGGACTGAAATTTCTAGAAACTGTGAACTAAAATAAACCTTCCCTTTGATTTGTGGCTGTCAAGTACTTTGTCCCAGCAAGAAGAAAGTAATAAGACACTTATCAATAATAATCTTGAATTATAGATGGATTAAATTCCTCAATTTGAAGGTATAGATTGGCCAAATGGATTAAAACTACTAATGGGAATGTAACTGATGTAGTTATTATGGAAAACAGTATAGAAATCCTGCACAAATTAGAAATAGAACCACCATATGAGCTAGCAGTTATACTACAAGGTAAATGTCCAATAAGAATAAAATAAGTATGTCAAAGAGACATCATCATATGGTTAGTGTAGCACTATTCACAATATCCAAGATATAGAATCAGCTGAGGTGTTCATCAATGGACAAATGAGTAATGAAAATAATATATATATATATATATATATATATATATATATATATATATATATGTATGTATATAAGTAACACTCAAACATAAGAAGGAATTAAATCCTGTCATGTGCAGCCACATGGATAGAATTGCATGACATCATGGTAAGCGAAATATTTCAGGTACAGAAAGATAAATATCACATGTGGTAGTTAAAAAGTTTGTTTCATAGAAATAGAAAGTAGAATAGTGGTTACTAGAGAATGGTAAGAGTGGGAGGAGAATGGAGAGAGGATATAGTGGATATAAGGAAGAACTTCTACAGGATAACTATGGTTGATAAAAATTTATGTACTGCAAAATAGCTATTAGAGAGTATTTTGAGTGTTAGCAATACAAACAAATGATTGAAATTTGAGGTAATAAATATACAAATTATCCTGACCTGATCATTGCACATTTTATGTATGTATTGAAATGATCCACTGCACGCCATTAACATGCACAATTACTATGTCAATTAAAATTTTATAAATAAACTGTGAATAAAATTAAATAGAATGTTTTAAAAAAGAAAACCCAAATTTTAATTTGGCTGCTATTTGTATTTTTTAGTTTATTAGATAACTCTAGGATTAGTTTGTCCATCTTTTTTCTTGTTCTTTGAGGAATGATTTTATTATTTTTTTTACTTTTTTGGTGGGTACCGGGGGTCAACCTCAGGACCTTGTGCGCCAGCAGGCGCCCGTGCCGCTGAGCGATATCACCGGCCCTTTTTTCGTATGTGGGTTCCAGGAGTCGAACTTGGGCCCTCGCGCTTGCCAGGCAGGCACTTACGCCGCTGAGCCATCTCACCGGCCCGAGGAATGATTTTAAAGTTTTTTATTTGATACTGGTCTTCTTTTGTGATGTAGGCATTTTTTACTGTAACCTTTTCTCTAGAACCACTTTTAACATGTCTCATAAATTTTGGTATGTTGTACTTTCATCTTAGCTTAATGTTCCCTTAATTTCTTCCTTTATCCATTGGTTGTTAAGGAGCATGTTGTTTTATTTCCATGTATTTATGAATTTTCAAAATTTCTCCTGTTATTGATTTCTAGTTTTCTATCAGTAAAGATACTTGATATGATGTCACTCTTATTAAATGTGCTATACTTGTCTTGTGGTCCAGTATATACTCTATCTTGACGACTATTCCATACGCATTTGAGAAAAATGTGTATAATGTATGATCAGAAAATATAATGACTGTTTAATTTTAAAGATTTATTATAGTGAAAGATACATTACGATTAATCTCCCTCAAAATACTCCTCTTGGCTTTGAACTTACTTATTCCATCATTCTTGCCTCTTTCTCAAGCAGTTCTGGATGTCCTCTTTTGTGAGTGTCTTTAGTTGTGCTTTCATGGAGGCCTTGATGTCCTGAATTGATTCATACTGTTTACCTTTCATGGCCGTCTTGATTTGGAGGAGAGTCAGAAGTCACATGGTACCAGATCCAGTGAATAAGGTGTTTGAGGACACACCGTAATGTTTCTATGAGCCTACCTTTTAATTTGATGGCACTCAGCAGCATCCACCCTATTTTTGATCATACCTTGTAAAGACACTCACAAAAAGAGGACTTACAGAACTGCTTCAGAAAGTGGCAAGGACAGTGGGATAAGTATATATGAAGTGAGAAAGATTAATGGCAATGTGTCTTACTATAATAACTTTTAAAAATTTAAACATCACTATATATTTCAATCATCCTTGTAATCTGTTTCTATAGTATAGAATGTTCTAGAAACATTTCTGTTTTTCAAGTCCAGTGCTCTTTATTATTATTATTTTTTGGGGGGGGTTGATGGTCTGTTCATTGTTGAATGTGGTATATCTGAGTGTCCTGCAGTACTAGTGCAGTGCGATCTACATTTCCCTTTAAATCCTTTAATATTTGTTTCATATATTTAGGTGCTCTGATGTTGGGTGTGTTTACATTTACAATTGTAATATTCTCTTGATAAGTTGGTCTTTTTTTTTCATTATATAGTATCTTCCTTTGTCTCATCTGAAAGTTTTTGACTTGAAGTCTATTTTGTCAAATATAAATATAACCACCTCATTTCTCTTTTGGTTTCATTTGTGTGTAATATTTTCTCTATCCCTTTATTTTTAGTCTATGTCTGTCCTTAAAAGTAAGTTTAATCTTTTACAGCCATCACATAGTTAGTTGGATCTTATCTTGTTGAAGAATTTATTCTGTTTCCATTCATTTTAATTATTGATAGGTAAAAGCTTATTACCATTTTGTAATTTTTTTCCTGGTTGTTTTGCAGATACTTTGTTTCTTTTGTTTTCTCTTGCTCTCTTCCTTTTGTGGTTTTATGGTTTTCCGTAGTGGTAGATTTAAACACTTTCTATTTTTGCTTTACACTTTTACTGAAGATTTTTGCTTTGTGTTTATTATGAAGTTTATGTAGAACAGCTTACACATTTAGCAGTCTGTTTTAAGCAGACAAAAATGTAGCTTTTATTTCATACAATAACTACACTTTTATTCCCTTTCATCGTATGTTTTTAATATCAAAATTTACATCATTTTGCAACATGTTTCCCTTGACAATTTTAGCTATTGTTATTGTCAATAGTTTTGTCTTTTACTAGAGATAAAATTACTTTCCACGTGATGTTGCAGTCCTGGAGTATTCTGAATATGGGTCTGTATTATTTACACCATTGGGCTTTGTACTTTCGTGTATGTTATGATATTAATTAATTAATTAATTAAACTTTGTTTAAACTTTAAGAGCTCCCTTTACTAAGGCTTGTAAAGTAGGCTTAGTGGTATTAAGCTCCCTTAGGGCCTATGTATTTATTGTCTGAGAAAGTTTTTATTTATTTCTCATTTGTGAAAGACAACTTTTCTGGATAAAGTACTCCCCATTTTCAGGGTTTTTTCTTCAACTCTTTGATTAATATGTCATTCCACTCTTTCCTGTTCTGTATGGTTTCTGCTGAGTTAACGACTGAGAGTTGTATTGACTTTCCTTTGCATGGGATGTATTGCTTACCTCTTGCTGCTCTCAAAATTTTGTCTTTGTTTTTGAATTTTGGTAGTTTGATTATTGTGTCTTGGTAAAATCTTCTATGGGTTGGATTCAGTAGACGACCTCTGCATCTCCTATACGTTGGCGTAGGCATCCATTTCCAGAAAAGGAAAGTTTTCAGCCTTTATTTTTCTGGCCCCTCTTCTCTGTCTTCCTCTTTTAAAATTCTTATGTAAAAAATTGGTATCTCAATGGCAATCCTGAAGAATTTCTTCATTTTTAAAAGTTCTTTTTTTTTTTTTTGCTTCTTTCACAGGAGAATTTCAAATGTTTTGCTTTCAAGCTCACTAATTCTTCAGCTTGAGTGTAGGAAGTTTCTATTGAATTTTTTGGTTTAGTCTTTTTATTCTTCATCTGTAAGAGTTCTAGTTGTTTTCCTTTTATTTTATTTATTTATTTATTTATTTTTTGTGGGTACCAGGGGGTTGACCTCAGGACCTTGCGCGCCAGCGGGCGCCCGTGCCGCTGAGCGATATCACCGGCCCCTTTTTCATATGTGGGTTCCAGGAGTCGAACTCAGGCCCTCGCGCTTGCTGGGCAGGCACTTAAGCCACTGAGCCATTGTTTTCCTTTTATTACTTCAATTTCTTTGTAAAACTTGTTGCTTTATGTACTATTTTCAAATTTTTATTTAACTTTTTATCTGTGTATTTTTGTATTTCACTGAATTTCTTTAGAAAGAGTATTGTGAGTTTTTTGTCAGTCGTTTCATAGATCTCTATTTTTGTGGTTTAATTTATTTTGAATTTTAATTAATTTTTTTTGGCAGTATCTTGATTCCGTGATTCTTTATAATCCTTGTTCCCTTCACTCTTGTCTGAACATTTGAGGAGCTAGCCACCTTTTCTAGCTTTTACATATGTTTTTTGGCAGGGATAGACATTCATTATTTAGTCTCACAAATAGTTTTGTAAGGGCTAGCTGGTGGTGCTCCTGGGGAGGCAGAGTTTATTGTGGATTATCTAATTGGCTGAGCCTTTGCTCTTATCAGGTAAACCTGTTGGCTGGGCTTTTTGGATACTGGCCTCTAGTAAGGCTGGTCACAAGAGCTATTCTCTGGATAGGAAATTCTATTTGGAATCTGTAGCTTGTCAGGACTGTAGACTAGGCCTCAAGTTAGCTGGTGTCACTACTTGAGATGGGGAAGTAGAGGCTATTCTTATAAATGCATGATTAAAGATTTTCTCCTTCTTTAGATGGAGCTAGGGGTGGGTTTTGACTGAGTTAAGACATTATCTGTTGGGTTAGGGAGATCTAGCTCCTATACGTCACTGAAATGAATGGAGCGGGGAATCTCTTTGCATCAGTGGGTTCATTAGGACTTGTTCCATGCCTAGGAATGGAGACTACCTGTCTAGGAACCAAGCCAGGTTGAATTTCCCACCATGTTTCATAAAGTGACTGACTCAGCATTGTGAAAGAATTATGCAATTTGCTGGTATACCATTGCGTACCACAGCTGGCAGGAACAAATTTGTACCACCAAATTCCTTATGTATGACTGCGCACTCCATTTGTTTTCTTTGTTTGCTTGTTTCTACTTGAGCTTGGTGGCCTAACTGTGCCATTATCCTCAGTATTAGCCAAGAAGTGAGACTGGAGTGGGTTTCTAGGGAAGCATTTTGGAAATTGATGGAAGCTCAAAGACTGACCCTGTTCCCCCCACACCTCTTTTTGAAACTATGATGTTAGAAAAACCCTCTCTGCTGGGGCACTAACTTGATGTGTATGTGTGTGTGCGTGTGGGTGTTAGCGCAATCAAAGCGAGACTGTTTTTGCTATATTTCTTTCTTTCTTTCTTTCTTTTTGGTACCAATAATCGAACTCAGGACCTTGAGCTTGCCAGGCAGGTGCTTGTGCTGCTGAGCTACATCCCTGGCCCTTTCCTATATTTCTAATTTGATTTTCATTCAGTTCTATGGTTTTCTCTCAATTTTGTGTATTACATGGATGTATTGACGTTTTTGAAATGATGTTTTGGCCTCTGGATAGTTACTCCCTGAAATTTATATGGGAGCATTGGAGGCTAAGATTTTTTTCCCTGCCATATTGCTGATGTCATTTGTTATTCATTTTTCTCCTGTATGACAGTAGAGAAGCCAGAATTCTTTTCTTCTCTTGAGTATGAAAAGGATTGAAGAAAATAGAGAGAAATCTTTCATATCTATTACATGCATAATATGCTTGTTATGTATAGATAGTCTAGAATTCAATGTTATTTTCAAGTCTCTTTTTATATAGCTTTATAGAAATAATGGAGTCCCGTGCTTAGTTTGTGTGACTGTGTGTGCATGTGTTCACGTGCATATAAGGGCATGAGTAAGAGTTAGAGTGGGTAGGGGAAAGCACTAAATTGAGAAATGCTCTGTGCTGGAAAACTGTCATTAAGAGAATCATACGATTTTTTTCACTTGCTCTTTTTACCTTTTCTTGGAAGGCCATTTGAATCTATCATTGACCACATTATCAATTCTCTGATTTTACTTAAAATAACCTTGAATAAGAATTTTGCATATGTACTTTCCAAAGTGATTTGTAAATGTAACATTCATTATTGAATTGTGTGTAGAGGTTAGACAAACTGTACAATTTAGTTGGGTATATTATCAAGCATTTATTTTGTCTTTTTATGTAAGAGACAGTTCTGGTCAATATGAAGTATGTTTTTAAGAGTAAAACATTATCTAATGACATGGCATGAGTTGGTGATTTCTTTTTCTATTTCTTTTTTTCCCTAAATAAAGTTAAGTATGTTAATCAGCATTTTCAGTTTATTTTTTCACCTAATGAGATATTAATTTATCACTGATCTAAACAGAATAAACAGACTCATTTATTATTAAAAATATTGAAATAAATGGACCAAAATTTCTGACTTTATTGCTTTTCATATTCAAGATCAAAGCACTAGTTTATTTTGGGGATTTGTTTGTGGAGTCAAAAAGATGATTTACTCCTTACAATGGTTTGTTTGTTTTTTCTTTTTTAATATGGGTACTGGGTGCCGAACTCAGGACCTCACACTTGCCAGCATGCGCTTGTGCCACTGAGCAATATCACTGGCCCTTTTTTCCTTTTTATGTGGGTACTGGGAGTTGAACTTAGGACCTTGCGTCTGCCAGGCAGGCGCTTATGCCGCTGAGCTATATCACCGGCCTAATGGTTTGGTTTTAAAGGACACTGAAGGTTTGAGTGAATGTAGTATTTTACTTCTAAGAAATGAAATTAGAAAAAAAGTCAAAAGACACATTTAGAATAAGACAAATGCTCTAGGTTTTGTTATTTTCTCATGGACCAGGGTCCTCAAGAATAATTTGGAGTTTAGAAACTTTTTTCAGTGTTAATGGTATATATGTACCTGAAATTATGGAAATAATTTTAGGAAGATACTGTAAGCTAGCTTCCCAGTTCTCACTGACCTGTTTTGGGAAGGCTTTCTCAACACCACTGTTTTTCCACTCTGTGCGTATTGTAGTCAATTGGTATGACAGTGTGAGGAGCTCCACAGACCTAATGAAATAAGATTACAAAGAAAAAAGTCACTTTAAAGTGTACGGTAATTGTCTTAGAGGTTTACAGGAAATGAAGAACTATTCGTCTTAGTCACTTTTGCTGGGACAGAATATCTGACAGCCATAATGTAAAGAAGAAGAGGTTTACTTTGGTTCATGGTTTTTTAGAGGATTTAGTCCATTGCCAGCCACCAAGGGAGGAATGTTAGGTAGGAAGGAAAGCAAGCAGAGGGAAGGTGCTTACATCATGGTGGCCAGGAAGCAGAGAAAGAAGGGATGAGCTGGGGAGGGATACATATTCTTCCAATTTCTGCTCCCAGTGACCTATTTCTTCCAACCAGACAACCCCTCCCAGCAGCACATTCAGCTACAGCAGCCCCATGATGCAGTCACATTCCAAAAGCTTCACCTCTTAGCACATGGTAGGTTTTGGGGTCATTCTTGATCTAAACCATAACAGCATTTATTTAAGAAAATCCACAAAGATGCCAGAAGAAAATTTACTCAAACCTGGCTACAGCTCATGAAGAGACTCAGCAAGACAGACATTTCATTTCTGACTGGAACAACATAGAACACAGAGCTCCCTCTCTTTTAAGATGACAACTAGAGGGATTTCTTCCTCGACGAGAACACTCTCAGCACTTCTCATCCTATTCCCAGGTATGTGTTGCTGAGGCTATATTCTAGAAAATAAAAGCCAATAAATCAGTAATCCTTTCTTCTGATCCCCCATTCACGGAATGGAGATGCTAAATTGGGAGCAGCACCATGACAGTTTTGGAACCTCATCATCCTTACCTTGGTTCATAAGGTAGCTCTGGAAGAGAAAACCCATGAAGATCTGAGTCTATCTCTCATCTCCACTGAGTGCTTAGGTCCTAAAGCAACAGCTGTCTCTCAGACATAAGAACATCTTTGCCCCTAGCCCCAGATCATGACCTAGGAACGGGCCACAGACAAGAAGTAGCCTACCAGAAGGAAAGCCTCAAGTCTTTCCAAAGGAACTGACCTAATTTGTAATGAGATATGGAGAAGTTCAAGCCCAAAGATGCTCTCAAAAACAGTGACGATGTGATGAGAGGACTTGGTAGAAGACTGGTAGATTATTGGAGATATAGGCTAGATTCGGGAAAGGATCTGAGAAGTATATGTCTTGGAGGAGTCAGAACCAATTTCAGACATTGGCCTGAGGAACTATGCCTACAAAGTATACTGAATTTGATTAGATCAGTCTATTGAGAAATTGGTTTTCACGGCACTGTTGTAAAGAACAGCACAGTCAGCTATCTGTAGAGCTTAACAATGGAGTGTGGTCAGAGAAAGAATCAAACAGAGAGAAGGCGTGGTGAAGGCTGCAATTCTGCAGAGCATCATCAGAAGCTTCACACTATTGGTAGAAATAAGTATCACTGCTAAAATAACCCAGCTAGCCACCAAACAAATAAATAACAATAGAAACCCTGGGATAGGGGAAACAAGTTGCTGCAATGTATTGTCTAAAGTATCCCAACAAAAATTTATGAGACATATAAACAAATAGGACCAAGATTCCATACACTAAAAAAAGTGAAAGAAAAAAACCTCTATCATTTCTGATCCTATAAGATGAACAGATTCATAAATCAAAGTAGCCATCATAATTACATTCGAAAAACTAAAATAAATAATGCCTAAAGAAATAAAGATATAGTGACCCAATGCTTCAATAAAAAGAGAATATTAATAAAGATATAGTAAATATTCTGAAAAGAACTAAATGGAAATTCTCGAGTAGAAAATGTGACCACAGAAATAAAAAAATCACTAGAAGTCTTCATCCAGTAGACAGAAATTAGCATAAGAAATAGAAAAATTGAGAGCAACCAATGGAGATTTGCAATCTAAGGATTTTTTAAAAAATTTTTTTTATTTTAAAGAGAAAAAATATGGAACAAAATTTCAAAACAACATAATAGGAGTGTAACAATGGTTAATACATTGCATACTGTTATCTTTAAATTAGTTACTTAGAGTACAAGATAGCAGCATTCAATTGTCCAAACAATATTAGCACAAATCTTTCTTTTTAATGAATTAAGAGAAACTAGTAATGTATCTATCTTAACTATCTTTTATATATATATATTTTTTCTTTTTTTGCTTTTCCCTTCCTTCTTTTCTCCATTGCCCCATCCCAGTTTCTCTTTCCTTTAGAACAGTTTCTTCCCATTTTGCAATATCTAGTGTACATTTTGGATCTTATTTACTCTTTCAGCTTCTCACACTAGGGAGACAATACAATGTTTATACATGTGCAACCGGTTTATTTCACTTATGAGTGGTCTCGAGTTGCATCCATTTATCTATAAAATGCAATCTAAAGATCTGAGAGGAAAAAAGCATGAAGAAAAATGAGCAGAACCTTGGATAAATTTTGGACCACCAGTAAACCAAAATACATGTAATGGGAGTATTAGAAAGAAAAAGAAAAAGAAACAAAAAACCTATTCTTATCAATTATGGCTGAGAACATTAAACAAAGAGCCTGTAAGACAGAGAGAGAGACAGACAGAGAGAGACAGACAGAGAGAGACAGAGAGAGAGACAGACAGAGAGAGACAGACAGAGACAGAGAGACAGCAAGACAGGGGTACCAATATTTATTTCAAGGGCAAGCCTCTGATGACGTGCTATTAGGCTTCCCTCCTAAAGTTTCTACCACCTCTCAACAACACCACAGGTTGGTGACAAAACCTTTAATACCTGATCCTTCGGAGGACCTCATAGATCTAAACTATAATAACTGTATTCAAAACTGAAGGTGAGTGTTGGGGAGATAGCTCAGTTGTTTGGCACTTGTCTAACATGTGCAAGTTTAATCTCCAGTACTACAAAAGAAAAAGATAAAACAAAAATAAAAATAATACACATGTTCAATAATGGATATAACAGCTAGGCAGAAACTTACAGGAAACAGAAGACTTGAATATTATAAACCACATTGATCTCATAGGTATCTAAAAAACACTGCACCCAAACACGGGAGAATATACAATACATTCCTTGGAAATACATGTAGAACACTCTTCAGAAGAGATTATATGGATGGCCGTAAAGTAAACCTCAATAAAGTTAGAAGTAAAGAATATACAAAGTATTTTCTCCACCCACAGAAGATTGAGACTAGAAATAAATAAAAGAAATTGAGAAACGTATATTTATATGTAAAAAATCACCCTTAAGTAATCAATGATTGAAAAACACATCACAAGAGAAATTGGAAAATACTTGATATGAATGAAAATGACACAGCATACCAAATCTTATGAGATAAAGCTTAAGTAGTACTGATACAGAAATTTATAATGATAAGTACCTATATTTAAAAAGCTTTCAAATAACTACCCTTGCACCAAAAGATCATGAAAAAAGGAGAGTATGCTAAATTCAAAGTAAGAAGAATAAAGAATATAGTAAAGTTTAGAGTGGAAATTAGTGAAATAGAGAATAGAAAAGTCAATAGAAAAAAACAATGAAGCTATAGCTAATTCTTTGAAAATATAAGAAAATTGTGAAATCTTTAGATTGAAAAAGAAAAAAAAAGGACTCATGTTATTAGAATAAAGAATAAAAAATAAAATATTATTACAGATGTTACAGAAATATAAAGGAACAATATCAATATTTGTACGTCAGTAAATTAGATAAGGTACATAAAATGTATAAATCCTTAGAAATAAACAAACTATTGAAGTTGACTTAATAAATAGACAAACTCAAATTATAGTAAAGAGGTTTAATTCGTATAAACAAGTACCAAAACAATACTACCCATAAAGGAAGGCTTCACTGGTGAATTCTACCAAACATTTGAAGAATTAATACCATTTTTAAAGAAATTCTTCCAAAAAAAAAAAATAAGATGATCACTTCTCAGCTTATTCTATAGGGCTAATATTACACTAATACCAAAACCAAAACAGGCATTTCAAGAAAAAAAACAACATACTTTATGAATATGAATGAAACAATTCTCAAAAAAAATTTAGCAAACCACATCAACCAACATATAAAAAAAAGTATGCAACATAACCAAGTAGGCTTTGTTCCAGGAGTGCAAGATTGGTTTATCATCCAAAAATAAACATAGTGCACCATGTCAATAGAATAAAGTAAAAAAAAATATATAAAGTTTTCAATAAAAGCAGAAAAACACTATTCTACAACATCCAAGACTCTTTCATGATAAAAAACACTCAACAAACTAGAAAAAGAATAGAATTTCCTCAGTCTTACAAAGGGTATCAAAGAAGCCACAGATTTCACATAATAACAAGTGAAAAACTAGATTTTTGATGCTTTCCCCCTAAAATCAGGAAGGAAAGGAGACAATGGACATTTCTGGTTCTGATGGACATTATTCTGGAGGAGCTAATCAGGGTAATTAGGCAAGAAAAATAAATGAAAGGCATCCAGATAGAAAAGAAAGAAGGAAGCTATTTGTTGGCAGAAGACATGATTTTTTGGGGGGTATTCTGGGGGTTGAACACTGAGATACAGCCCCAGTTTTTCAATTTAAATTTTATTTTTATTTTTATTTTGATACAGGATCTCACTAAGTTGCTAAGTTGCCCAGGCTGGGCTCAAACTTGCAGTCCTCATGTTACAACCTCCCAAAATGCATGGATTACAGACATGCACCACTGAAAGTGACCATCTTTATATATGGATCTTATATCTTGAAATCTTGCTATACTCATTATTTCAATATGTTGAAATCTGGAGAATTTTCCATTTCTAAGATCATATCATCTGCTGGGTGTGGTGGTGTGTGCCCTCCTCCTTAAAGATGAATTGTGTTTTATAAACTTTCAGTGAACCACCTGAAAATGAAATTAAGAAGTCAATTCGTCTTATTAAATATCAAAAGGATATTGGCTCTTGATTGTACAAAAGACATTATACATACCAATGACAAATTAGTTATATTTGTTATATAAAGTTTAATTTCAACAAGTTCATCATGTTACTTACATTCCAGAGGAAATAAAAGCTCTATCTTAATATTTTGTTTTTGCAGGAGATCCGGAAATCACAAGCGTGCCAGATCCGGTGAATAGAATGGATAAAGAAACCCCATAACGTTTCTACAAGCCTGTCTTTTCACTGGATGCCATTCGTCCTATTTTTGACCACACCTTGTAAAGACACTCATGAAAGAAGTCGCTCAGAACTGCTTTAGAAAATGCCAGGAACAATGTGAAATGTGTTTGAAGTGAGGGGGAATATTTTGAGGGGGATTAATGCAATGTGTCTTTTACTGTAATAAATTTTTAAAAATTCAAAAAATAAAAAACTTCACAATTTGATTCCAATCTATTCTTCCACCTTGTCTTTCATTACTCAAATGTTGCACTATTTTCCTGGCTTCTAGTAAAATATTATCTGTGACCTTACCTCTCCACACCCAGTACTACTTCTATTTCTGTCCATTGAAATCATATTTGGTAACTTTTTTTTGCCATGAAAGTTTTCTTTACTGTTTGACTTATATATCATCTCTTTAATCCATAAATTGATTCCTCATATTGTTTACTTTTATTTTATATATTTTTTAAATCACATTTTTCCTTGTTCAATAGTTCTTTTTATATATCTCCAAATAAGCCAGCAAAACCTTAAGTGGAGGAAGAATGTCGTTCATATTGATTGCCCCAAGAACACTGCTAAGAGTTGCACTTACCTTACCCAGTGCCCTAATAAATATTTGTTCAGTGAATAAAAGATATATCGGGGGCCGGTGAGCTGGCTCAGCGGCATAAGTGCCTGCCTGGCAAGCGTGAGGTCCTGAGTTCAACTCCTGGTACCCACATACGTAAAAAGGGCTGGTGATATAGCTCAGCGGCATGGGCACCTGCTGGTGCACGAGGTCCTGAGTTTGACCAACGGTACCCACACCAAAAAAAAAAAAAGATAAATCAGTTAATTCAACAAACACTGTTAAGGCATTACTTGTACATGGGATATACTCAGTATCATGAAGATTAAGACTTCATTTTAGCTGGGCATGGTGGGGCATATCTTTAATCCAGGCAGTCTAGGAAGCTGAAGCAGGAAGATCTCAATTTTGAGCCCAATTTGGGCAATTTAGTGAGGGCCTGTCTCAAAATATAAAATAAAAATAGGACTAGGGATGTAGCTTAGTGCCAAGGCCCTGTGTTGAATTCCCAGTAATAAACAAAATTATCTTTTCTCTAACAGAATCTACAATCAAGTAAAAAGACAGTGGTAATTCAAAGTAGATTATGAAGAATTTCATAAAAATAGTATGGGGAAAATCCTATGTAAGTAAAGATGAGTGTGTGATGAAGTGGAAAGAAACAATTTACTTTTAGAAACGGATTTATAGGAAATTGAAGGAAAAATTCATGGCAGAGCATGCAGTTGCTCGTACCTGAACACTTATAGGAGGGTATTTCTTATTATTAGGGTTGACTCATCGCATATTACATAATAGGTCACTTTTGTTTTTCTGTATATTTGATACTCCCATAAAAAGGGTAGCAGGACAGCCTCGTGGCAGTTACACGTAAAAATCATTGACTACTACTGTATGGCAACTCAAATGTTAGAACATTTACCTAACAATATTATGCTCCATAATCTGATTTTTTGCATGTTATATAATATTTTATGCCATGCTTCTGCCAGTATATTCTTGCCTTAATATGTGCATATACTTTACATTAATTTTATATTTATCAGTTTTAGTCTTTCATGGCAAGGTCCACGTCTAATCTATTGTCTGTATTTGGATAGTATCCAGTAGAGAGAGAGCCAGTGTTCTCTAGATATTTGTTGAATACAAATGAACTTACAAGCACTGGAGCATTAGTATGATTTGCTCTGTGATGCCACTGCTTAACAAATTGTGACCTCTCAGAAAGTAATACAGTATAGATGTGGTATGGACCTTGAAGGGTGCAACAGAAATGAAATCAGTGGACATTTGTTGGTAATCATCGCATGATGCGAACTAATAGGTCAGGCATAGGGCTTGTGTTTGATCTGCATTTTTCAGACTATAGGGATCAGCCTTTCATTGTGACTACTCCATCTTAGAAAGCATCCTTTGCCATTTCTGAAATCACTTCCATGAGAAGGTCTAGTAAAAGCCACATAAACATACGCAATCTTCAGTCCAGAAAGTCATTGGCATAAGCTATTTTTCATATGAAATGAACATCAGTCATTGGACACTTTGGGTGTAACCTGTTTATGTTTCTGGTAGAAGCTTGCACTACCATGGAAAATTACTGTTCTTAGTAGACTTTGTAGCAATCCAGATAAGCTCCATGTAACCTTCACAGAAGATTCTAGAAACCCACAGCCTGTGCAAAGCATCTCCTTGAATTTGAGAAAACGTATAGTGATCTGATTTTTCAGCTTAAAATTTCCTTTACAAGATAAAAGATTTTACTTCACAAGAATATTAAGAAAGGCACTTCTTTAGTTGACCATATATATATCCTCCAAAAAATATTTTGAGATGCTAACGAAGGCATTATCAGGGACTATTCCAGACCATCAGAAACAGGGCAAGGATGTGCTTTATTAATTACAGCGTGGGCATAAATCCTGTGTTCCTTAACCAATACTGAGTGTACCATTTTCAGTCCCCTGCTTCTTCTCATAGGCCTCCAAGATCCACATGTGCATTTATTTACTTAGTCTTCTACTTATTGAAAACCCACTTTCTCAAAACTCAGACACTCTCATCTGGAAAGAAGAAAGGGAGAGAAAGAAACATTATACATGACTGGGCATTAGCGACTAGGTTAGGGTAGACTAAATTGTTTTGACTACTACCTCATTTAACAATCACAAGTGAACAAGAGAAGATTTTCACACTGAAATTAAATTCTAGGTGTGAATCAATCTATTCTTTCCTCACTGGACCCTTGCCCCACCATTGTCAGGGGATATTGTCAGGGCCCACAGGCTCACGTGAAGTCCCTCTTATTATTTGTTGTGTATCCATTTCCCCAAACTCTGTGTGCTTCCTCTTCTTCTCCCTCCCTCCTACACTGTCTGTGTGGTTTTGCCTCCCACAGGCTGTAACTGGATCCGCTATCTCATCCTAGGGCCTGCTACTAGAAAAAATGACCGGAATCCCATTCACTGTCCAAACATTTATATATTTTTCTCTCTCTCTCTTTCTCTCTCTTTCTGTCCCTCCTTCTCCCCTCTGTCTCTATATATTTATGTATATGACCTTATATGTCTACATAAATATATATGTTATATATAGAATAGCTTGTCTTTTGGATAGAAATAATGTACATGATGGAGTATTACTCTGCCATAAAGAAAGGTAAACTTGAATCATTTATAAGAAAATGGATGCACCTTGAGTCCATTATGTTAAATGAAATAAATCAGACACACAAGCTCATGTGGTTTCTCTTATATGAAAATACTAAAATATAACTGAAGAGCAAAATAAAATATAATAGGAAATAAGGAGATAGACCAAACAACAGGGGGATCAAGAGATAGAGGGAAGGAGGAAGGGAGGGAAAGGGGATGAAAAAATAAATTAAGATGTATTATTTTAATACATCTCCCTACAAGGAATGTAAACATTATGTACTAAAAATATGTAGTAATAAAAATGATTAAGAATACTATGGACAGGTCAAAACACAAACTGGAAAAATATATTTGGAGCATTGACAAAATGTTAATTTTCCCCAATATGTAAAGAGTTCTCAAGCAAATCAATTGAAAATTACCCAAGCTTAATATGGGAGGAGAACGTAAACAGAAAATAACATCAAATAAAATACGAATGGCTCAGTTTCTCTCAAAAAAATTATTGTTAAAATGACAAGACACTATTTTTTTACATTTCTTAGATTGGTGAAGACTTTTTTTTTTTTTGAGACAGGGTCTCACTATGCAGTCTAGGCTGACTTTGAATGCTCGACAATCCTTCTGCTTCAGCCTCCTGAGTGCTGCGATTACAGGTGTGTGCCACCACGCCCACCTTGGTGAAGACTTTACAAAGTATTATGATTCAATGTTAGTTTGAGAGTGAGGAAATAAGTACTCTTAATTTTTGGAGGAAGTGCTGACAGGATGCAATCTCTTAATTTAAGAGTCAATATTATCTGTTTCACTTTAAAATGGACATGCCTTACATTTCAACCTTAATTGTTCTGTTTTCCATTTTTCTTTTTAAATTCTGTAATGTCAGTTATCACTCTGAAGTTGCTTATTTACTCTTATTTTTTGCCCTCACTCAAAGGCAAGCGCCATGAGAGCAGAGGCTGTTCTCTGTTTTTTACTATAATATCCTTCTTGCTTAGAATAGTAATTGGCATGTAGTTAATTCTCTGTTAGCATTTGTTAAATAATTGAATCAATAAATTAAGTAGTTGCTATCTCTGGTATGATTTCAATATCCCAATCACCTTAAAATAGGCATATCCAACCCATGGCCTAAAGGCTACCCTACCTGCAGCCCTGGACAGCTAGAAATGAGGCCCCACAAGATCATAAACTTTTAGCATTAGTATGTGATTTTATTTTTTAGTGATATTTTTCATGACTCTATTGTGTGGTGCTTGAGTGCTGACTACCTAGGCAACAACAGAACACTTCGTAGGGCAGCGAGCTCAGTGCAGTGCTAACCCCAGCAGATGTTACATGTGCTTGTGCAAAACACAGCAATTACCAATACTACTACCTCAACCTACCTACACATGCGTGTGTTTGTGAAGATAGGCATTTATTGTTGTGAAACAGACTTGCACATTTTCTTTTAATTACTAAACTTAGGCTTGTGTTATTTCATACAATAATTTAATAAATTAAATTAATATTTTGGCAGCTGTAGTAGAGGAAATACAAAAATGTATTGAATAGATATTTTTGCTCATGATATTGTTATAATTAAATATACAATATTGCAAATACTGGATAAATGACTGGTTGTTTATTAATTTTTGGAATGTATAGAGTTGCAATCAATTAAAAATTTTGATCATGTCTCTTTACTAGACCTTCATAAGACCTATCTTCCCAGAAAAAATATTCCTTGCTTCACAATCATGTCTTACTCATGTCCTCACTTTTTGGCAATATGTATATCTGTGAACAACTGTTTTCAAGAATGAAGTACATGAAGAGTAAAATTAGATCAAAAATTTCTGATAAGCACCTTAAGAACTGTTTAAGAATTGCAATCACTTCCACTGAACCAGACATTAAGGCATTAAGGCATTAGCTTCACAAAAACAAGGTCAAATGTCCCTCTAGTTTATGTTGTCCTCTTTTTATGTTAATGTTATAGTAAAAATATTAAAAAGGAAGTTTTGTTACTTACATACATTAACTATATATATATATATTTTTTTTTTTTGTGTGTGTGTGTGGGTATTGGGGGTCGAGCTTAGGACCTCATGTACCAACAGGCGCCTGTGCCGCTGAGCGATATCACTGGCCCTTTTTTCGTATGTGGGTTCCGGGAGTTGAACTCAAGACCTCGCGCGCTTGCCAGGCAGGTGCTCAAGCCGCTGAGCTATCTCACCGGCCCTATATTATATATTTTATGGGTGGCCCAAGGCAATTCCTTTTCATTCAGTGTGGTCCAGGCAAGCCAAAATGTTGCATAACTGCGTTCCAGAACATCTCTATATCTCTCAGAAATGCCTGAGATTCTCATTTAAGCAGCCAATGAATTTACTAAAGTACACTGGCATTATTACTATTACAAGTTGAGCATACTTAATCCAAAAATTTGAAATTCAAAATGCCCCAAAATCCTAAATTTCCCACCAGTGACATGACATCATAGAAATTCCACATGAGGCTTCAAGTGATAAATAACAGTCAAACGACAGTCACACTAAAACTATTGTCTGAAATTGCCCTCAGGCTTTGTGTAAGAGGCATATTAAACATAAATGAATTTCAAGTTAGGCTTTGATATCTCATTGTGTACATTCAAATAATTCAGAATTAAAAAAAGTTAAATCCAAAACATTTTAGATTTTTGGTTCCCAACTTGACTACATACTATATAAAATAAATATATTTTAAAATAATTATAAATATGTAATAAAAGCTATTATAACATAAAAATATGTTGAAACAGATTAAAAAATTAGAGTAAGAGTACTTCTAACTGTACCAAAGTTACAAAAAGACCAAAATTATAAAGCAGAATTTAATGAATTGCAAACTAGTGGATTCCAGACCTACCCTATAGTGTGGAAAGCCTGACTTGTGTTGTAGAGATTATAACCAAAGGGAATCCTAAGATACACAGGGGAGGACACTGTAAGCAGACAAGTCAAAGCCAGGCCACAGAGGAAAATGGAAGGCATAAGAACGGATTGAACTGTGAGTAGGCATTGGGTGTAGCAACTACCGGCATCCCTACAGCACGGCTGCAGAAGGTATTATGGGATATTCGCAGCAGTATGTCTGGGTCAGGAAGAGAGGCATTCGAGGTACCAATGTAAGTAGACATATGACAAAAATAATGGGGATTCCCTGATTTTTTCATTACAGAGATGGGGCAGAGTTGAGATGGGAAAAAACCTCTATCCCTTCTGGGAGCACTCTAAGCTGTGGCCTCATTGCCGCCAGAGTTATGCTTGACTATGGACATCGACACTAGAAGAGACTGAGGGTTCTTGGACTCAGTGTAGTTTTAGCCAAAGCTCTGGTTGCTTCCTTGGTCACTGGTCCCCACCTTGGCACTTTCTAAAGTTTTTACTCCCTCTGATTTTTAAACTTTATTCTAAATCCTTGAAGCTAGCCAGAAACATCTCATATATCACACAAGTCGGTATTTTAATGAGCAAATCTCCTGAACTGGGAACCTACCTGACCTTATCCCAATTGGTTTATTTTCCTCACCTGAACTGCAGGACTATGTCCTCCAGAGTTTCACCAATTGAGTGGATCTGATTCTGAAATCAGAATCTAAGGAATCAGACAAATTTTCTTGGCCTGAGGTAGAAAAAATTTGAGTGGTATCTGTAGAATGGTGATAATATTTGTGCCTACGCCATGAGGTATTATTAGAATTAAATGTATTGTTAATATATGGGAGAGGATAGAGAAAAAGAAAAAAAATTAAAAATTAGTGACTTTACTCAGCTCTTAGATTCAGGTATGAGGGTAGACTCATACCAGTGCCCTTTGTCCTGTTTCCTCATTGTGTTTTATATCACAAAAATTTCTAGGCCATACTAATTCTTCATTATATATATTTGAGAAAAAATATAACAAGTATGTAACAAGTCTGGCCATTAGTTATCCACTGTTGAACAAGTTAAATAGTACTTATAGACTAACCAGGAAATAAAAGGCCCTGTAAATTCAGATTTACCCCTGATTAAAGTATTGGTCTCTTAGTTTAAAGACTTATTCTAAGTTCTTAGCCCGGTGGTGTGATGTTAGCAAATATGAATGCAGCACTTCCATTTTCTTTATCAAAACTAAGTAAACTAAGTCAAAACATGAAATACAGCTTAATTACCAGGCTAAGACCTGTAACCATTTTGGGGTAAATGAACTAAAAACATTGTCTGGTGAAGATTAAGAAATGAGGCAACTGCTTTGTTAAAGTTATCTAAAACCAAAACAGGCTCACATTTCAAAAGAAAGAGCATTGTATTGGAGTACAGTATAACTAAATACATACCTTTAAAGATATTTAGAGTGTGTTTTAATTCATTTTTTTCAAGAGAAGTTGGTTCTGGGCTGGTGAGATGGCTCAGCGGCGTATGCGCCTGCCTGGCAAGCGCGAGGTCCTGAGTTTGACTCCCGGAACCCACATACGAAAAAAGGGCCGGTGATATCGCTCAGTGGCATGGGTGCCTGCTGGCGTGCGAGATCCTGAGGTCGACCCCTGGTACCCACAAAAAAAAAAAAAAGAGAGAAGTTGGTTCTAACAGCAAAATATGATGGTTAATTATATAAGCAGAAAGATTTCGATCATCTATATGGTATAGGAGACAATTTCATTTCCTTTCTCTAGAGAACAGCCTGTGTTATTTTCATATTTTTATCTCTACAATGACAGTGACTCATCCAGTAGGGTAGATAAGTTTTCTAACTCTGGGTTGGGGCACAAGTTACTGAAGTTTTTCTAAGGCTTATTTTTTCATTTGGAAAATGAAGATGATAATTCTTACTCCAGAGTTTTGGTGCAATGTTTAAATGTCATAAATAAATGTTTACTGGAAATCTTTAGGTGACTTTATAATCAAATACTGATTGACCAATTTTTGAGATTTGGTAGAAATTGCTTTCTTGTTAACACTGTCTCATTGAAACTGAAAGAATTGCTGCATCTATTTCACATTTCAAAATATAACAAAGATCATAAATTTGATTAAAAAAGTTTGTAGCATCAGTAAATGTTACTTATAGCTTAGATTTTTTCTTTTTTTTTTGTGGGTACCGGCGGTCAACCTCAGGACCTCGCGTGCCAGCAGGCGCCCGTGCCGCTGAGCGATATCACCGGCCTTTTTTTCGTATGTGGGTTCTGGGAGTCGAACTTGGGCCCTCGCGCTTGCCAGGCAGGCGCTTACGCCGCTGAGCCATCTCATCAGCCCCTAGCTTACATTTCTGAAACTGTAGTTACAGCATTTTAAGAATTAAAAGTAAATAACAAGCCATACGACAGTGAATAACAACAACATAATTTTTGCCAACCATAAGCATTTATAAAATGCCTGAAGTACTTATTAGGTGCAGCTTCGGGACACTTGCTGACCTGTAATTAGGCTAACAATTAAGTGTGAGGCTTTTGAAATTTCCCTTTAACTCTTTGAATTCTTTTGCTATTTATCTATTCTGGGATTTTTGTTTTCTTTTGTCTTAAGCCAAACAGTAGGTTTAATAAAGATCTTATCTCAATTCCCCAACAGCACAGTTAGTCTAAAATTTTTAAAAATTAGGAAGCAGAACAGCCCCTAGTCCTAATAATATTCCTGGATATTTTCATAGCTGACTTCCAGATCCTTTCTTGTGCCTTCTCCTCATTGGTGAGTATCAGGGATGCTCTGATCCTGTCACTAACTGGCCAGGTTCTTAGTCTCCTGTTGCTCTAGCACTGAGCTCCCATTTCTCATGTGTCAGGTGAGAATCCAAAGGGGCTCCCGTTATCCCCGGTACTTGGTGAGGGGAAAAACTCAACTGTTTGTTCTTCTCTCACATAAGGGTGAATGTCCTCAGACTTTTATGGAATAGTGTAGAGGGGCAGAGAGAACTACAAATATCAATGCATCTTTATAATGGCTTAAAAGTTTGAATTTGTAGTTAAATTTTTCTTTTTGTGTAATATCCGACATACTCTTATGATGCACGCTACGTAACTAGAGATGTTTATTTTAACAAGCAAAAAAATAGTAGTTATTGATGATTGCTCATATCTTATAGAAGAAAAAATATGATAATAGCCAAAATAAGTTGGTCTGAGCCATTACTGAGAATAATCCTAACTATTGCTTCTTTGATTTAACAACTCTTCTTCTCTTTTGTGAAATAGAAGTGTAACTGGCCTTTTTAGCCTAATATATAGCCACCAAGCACTGCAAAAATGTGTAGATTCCATATCAATAATATGTTTTGCTACTATTTAAGTGTCACTTATTCCATTAAAATTATTTAAAAAAATACTAAGAACTTTCCAGATAAGTCATATTTCACATGTCAGAAAAATATTTCTGTTGAGCTTAGGCAAGGCAGCTTGAAGTCTGAGCTTGAGTAGGGTGTTTTATTAGTGGACTCTCTCTCTCTCTCAAAGATGCAAAGAATAGGGGTACATGCCTGTAATTCCAGATATTCAGGAAGCTGAAGAAGGAGGATCCCAATTTTGAGGTTAGCCTGGGCAACTTAACGATACTCTGTGATATATGTATGATGCAAATAGGCAGCCAAATTAATGCAATGCACACAAAGACTTGAGTCAGTCTGATTCACTGATGGACTCATGATTCATGAAGTCTTCCTCAAGAAAACCTCCCTCAGCAGAGCACAGTGTGTGGCAGTGCTCGACATCACTAAGACACGGCACCCTTCATCAGATCCGGCTCCATTGCAGTAAGAATTTAGAGTAGCTCATTTCCACCATTAATTCCTTAATGGCTCACATTCTTAGATTAATTTTTTACAAAGATTTCTGAGGAAAACTTTAATGCTAGTAGGTCTATGTACTACTAAATGATCTTGGGCTTTTCATGCATGTTACTATCTTCTAGAAGGGGGTGTGGCAAGGAATAATATTATCAATAACAGAAATAAATTACTATGTGCCAGGTGTAAGGGAGGAAAAATAACTTCCCTCTACTCTCTTAAGTTCTGTGGCTGGGGCCTATGAATAGAAGTGACAAAAAACAGATAGATAAGAGAAAAACATAAAAATTGGATTTAGTATTTTTATACGCACATAAAAGCCTTCAGAGGAAAACTAAAGACTCTAAAAAGCAATTAGTACCAAGACCTTATACACTTTTTAAATGAAAACTAATAAATTGTGGAAAAGCGACAACTCAAAGAAAAAGAAGTTTAAGTTTCCAGGGGCAGCAATTTGTATGGGAAATAACTAAGAGACACATGGAGAAACCAACAGGAGATAATAGCTATGATTCTGTGGATCTGTTTCAGTATCAACTTCCAGTATCCACTGATAGGAATGTTGTCCTCTTCCGAGTACAGGGAGGGCCCCTTGTGCATGAAGAATGTTAGGTGTTGGGGAAAATGAGAGAACTCTTCCTGGATCTGCTGTTTTCTCTATCATTTTTAACTCAAAATAACCAAAATGCCATAGTGGTGTATTTTATTGTGGCATCTTGTGAATCTCCTTCATTTTCCCTGACTGAACTTCACCATAAGTTTCTCAAACCTAATTTGGTGGCTGTGAAGAGAATAATCAAGTGATTACCTTTGTCGTAAGGTATCTGCAAAGGGAGAGAAGAATGTATATTAGAAGGAGAATAAATTCTCATAAGAGAATAAGTCAACCATATTACCCTATATTCTATTATCTCCCAACTCTGTGAATAGTTCAATCCAATGAAATGGTAGAGTCTCACTTATCTGAGAGACAGTATTAACCTTTTCTGATCAAAGGTATAAATTAGACGCTTTGTTCTATATGTTTCCCATAGAATCAGCACTTTTCGCTAGGGATTGCACAAGCTCCTGCCTATTGGGAAGTTGTGTATCCTGGAAGTGATGTTAGAGTGCATTGGAGGTGAATACATTAACTTCTGATTGGAGTGCTTCCAACATTTTCACAGTGGTTTTGAACTCTTAGGATTGCTTTTTCCAAGTCATAGTTTCCAAAACTTGAGAATAAGGTCGTCAACATTGAAAAGAATTGGAGAAGCAATACTCAAGTACATTTTCCATGCAGTCCTGTCTGATATGTTCATGTGGCATGACTTTATGAATGAAGGAGCCCGAGAAGATAATTTAGTAAGCATATAAGATGGACAATCCCAAAGGAGCTAGATATCTGGAGTTCTCACTGCCTTGACCATTTAAGTAGACATTCTTTATATATCTTTGTAGCCTTATGAGACATAAAAACCAATAAAAACCAATGTTGTTCAAAGTAAGAGAGAAACCTCCAATTCCTTAGGTCCAGCATTCCTCACAACCTGTGTCATTGGTCATGTTGGCATTTGAACACATCCATTTTCTATGTGACCCTGTCAGTCTGGAAAAATAGCTGATGTGAAGTTTTTGATATAGGAGGCCTGAAGTCTGGTCTTGACAACTGTAAGGGTTAGTTTAATCACCTAAACAAGTTACTCTCAACTTTTCATCTGCCAGTGTAAAAACTTTTCAATTTGATATCCTAATCAGAGGAGGAGTTGAGGTACCCCATGTCATGCTCAAGTGGTCTGTGAACCAGCCAAAAATGTGGAGATTTGATAAAAGTTTGTACCATAAAAGACAGTACTAGAAACATTTATGACCTCTGTGAAGGGTTTGAGTTACTACCTAAAGAATCAAATCACAGGGTTTAATTGCAATATTGTCATGGTTTATTAACAAGAAAGGATTCAGTGTGATGGCTGTATTCAATACAGAGGAAAAATTCCCTTCTAGTGTCTTTTCTGAGCAAGGAAAAGCCCTTGAACTTTCATAGAGGTTTTTCCCTACCCAGGGATCTCACCAGAAGGAAATGTAGAGGGATATTTTATTTGTGGTCATGGATACTGCACCATCGCATTCACCCATCTTCCACAATGGGTCTACAATGTACTCACATTGGCAGGAATGAAAAATAGTTTAGGATTTTGCATACAAGCTGATATTGACCTACCTAGCAATCATATAGATTAGTTAACATGCCAAGCTTTGGAAAACTCGTGTAAGGGAATGTCAAATTTGTGCCTGCCTTGTTAAGAAAAGTAACTGTGATGAAAGAGAGACAGGTTTGAAAGAGAGTTCTACTGTGAAGTAACAGAGGCAGCATAGAATATTGATAGAAGTAATTTCCACTCAACTTTTCAATAAATGGGGAGAATGACAAGGTTTTTTTTTTTTTTTTTGAAAGGTGGAAGCAAAGTTTGTTGATCTGTGATCTTGGCAAAAGCTTTGTGATGTCATATGCTTCTAGAAGCTTGGGATTGGCTCTGAGATCCTTACTGTGAGGTTGCCTGCAGGGTTGATTTTCCAGTTCTCCTGTGTAGTTTGATGTAGCTCACATGAATCCAGGAGGATTTTTTTTTTTTTAAATTTTGATGGTTGTGTGGATGGTTAGCAGTACATCATAAAGTCTTTCCCAGCAAGGTAATGGTATACACTTTGTTCTAAAAATCTTGATGTATGTTTATTGCTTGGTTGAAACAGATGGCAAGGTTTGTCAGTCAATGGAGGCCACACCTCTTGTATTTGATAGTGTCCCCCAAGCTAGTTATTATACATAGTAAGTCATAGCATCAAATTTTTTACATAAGCCACCATAATATCCACTTTTCCAAGAATGGAAGGTTTAGAGATGCTAGCTGGTACAGGATCCCAAAACTATTTCAAAAGCTTTTAATTTATTTCTCTTAATGGAGGTTTATATTTTATAAGGCCCAAAGGTAAAACTTTTAGCCATTTAAGTTGTTTCTTTTATTTTTTTTTTAGTACAGGGAATTGAACTCAGGACCTTGTGCTTGCCAGGCAGGCACTTGTGCTGCTGAGCTATACTCCCAGCCCAAGTCCAGTTTCTTGATAAATTTTTCAAAAATTTTTTTATATTTAGATTTTTATATTCTACTTGTCCGGATGATTAAGAATGGTATAAGGTACAAAATTTTAAAAAGTAGTACAGAATTTTTCTGAGCAAGTGGTTTATTTCTGCTGAAAAATGACTTTTTTAGTTTGATTCAGTCTATAAAAGAATGCTAAAATGAGCCATAATCTCAATTATTCATTTCTTTGTCCCTGTCATGGTGTTAATATGTCTAAATGGATAGCATGTACTCTACCCACTAAACATACAGATAACAATCAGAGAATTGGAGTAGCCCAAATGCTGAAGGTAAGGCTATAAAGTCCATGTGGCCAATCGTAAGGGCAGCGCGCACCTTAGGGTATTCCCTCAGATGTGTAGATTACCTACAGAAACCTGGTAAATAATTTGGTCAGAAATTTTGTAAATGTTAGGGTAGAACAAATTGTCTTATAGTTCCTTAACATCCCCATACATTAAATGTGTGTTTCATCTGACGGGAGATAAATGCAAGCCAAAAGATCAAAAGAAAGCGGACTGCAGGAATTCTGTTTGGCACAATGCATGAATGATCTGGTGATTGCTTGACATACTTATATATTTACTTTTTCCAGATTTCCCGATTGTCAGTAATATCAGTAAAGAATAAAGCAAGTTTATAAATTGACTGGAGTGCTGGGTGTGGTGGTGCACAGGTGCTGAGGCATCCTGTGTTACATAATGAGTTCAAGGCCAGTTTGTGTGCCCATTGGTAATAAAACTATTGAGAGATATTAAGTCTACAGGTTTCCAAATAGCATTGTGAGCACAAGAGACTCCAAAGGTGTATCTGGAATGGTGAGAACAGGGGCAGTTTTCCCTTCAACAAGTGTGTGCACTCTAAAAGTTTAGATTCACTCCATTGTACCCTACAGACAGAGATCTGGGAGACTGATGTAAAGAGTCCTTATCTTTTGCTGGCTCTCTCGTTTGTTCCTTAGATCTAGCTGCACCTTCTGGAGTAAGCAGGGTGACCCCAATCCTGATATCCTATTCTTACTGCCAGAAGTGAAGGAAAAGAAAATTAATATTTCTCTGCTCTTTAAAATTCTGTAGCTTGGGCCTATAAATTGGTAGGTTAACAGGAGGAAAGCAAACAAACTTTATTTAGTATTTTTACATGTACCACAAGGGCCTTTGTAGGACAAAATTGGATACCCAAAGAAGCAATTAGGACCAAGAGCTTATACATATTTTCAAACAAAAAGTAATGAATTGCAGAGAAATAATATGACAAAGGGAAAAGAATTAAGCTTCTAGCAGGACTAATTTGTGGGAGAGTGACTAAGAGATATATGGAAGAAAATAATGGAGGATAAGGGCTATTTTAATAGGGTTTTTTGCACTAACTCTTTTCAGCATGAGCTGTTAGTCTTCAGTCATGAGTGTCCTTCTCTTCATAGTACAGAGAAGGTACCCTCTACATGAAGAGTATTATGTTTTTGGGGAAAGTCAGAGAATGCTTCCTATATCTGTTGTTTCTCCATCATCTTCAGTTCAAAACAGCTAATATACCAAAATGGTATATTTTAGGGTGCATTCTCTGAACTCCCTCACAGGTATTGTGCCATTTTATTATTGTTTTTGCAACAGACCTGTGCATTAGTTGCTTTATTACCTACGTTTTACAGTTAAAACAAACAAAAAGACCTTAAATTACAGTGAAATTAATAGTTTAGACAATGTCATATTGCTACTAAAGTAAGATTTACTAAGATTTGCCTGTTGTTCCCAATCTAGAAAAGTAAACCACTTATTCCGGTAGTTTGGACATCTACAGATATCACTTAAGTAATCCTCACACAGAAAAGATTCTCTTCTGCATGATGAAGAGAATAAATTATGCAGAACATAACATTGTGTTACAACAACACATCCCATATTTTTCTACTGTAGATTTTTACTGTAGCATAAGAGTAGCTGGCTGTGTGTCTCAGTAGCTGCACCTGGGGGCTACAGGAAGCAATCTTTGTGTTTACCCACTTGGTATGATGAACTGTAAGGTGTGTATACCTGTGCAAAAGTGTCAAACTGGGACTTTTTACCCACATTTATGCTCTGTATAACGGGTTTTGAGTATGTTTACCTGGGCATCATGGAGGGTGAAATACACCCACATCATTCTTCTGCTATGTAAACATGTACTTTACCATAAACAAATGTGGGTTTATTGTGACTTTTCTGGTAGAAGTAGCCCAATTCAGTACAATGGCTCATGAAAAACCAGATTTGCAAGTTTTGAAGGAGGTTGAAAGTGAATCATCAGATGACTTACGCATGAAAGATGAAGATGATAATGACTTGAGGTTGGCCATGTGAGCCAGAGTTCCTGTGACAGTGAAAGGTAGCAAGAATCAACTGATACAGACACAGGGAATGCAGACCTCCTTGATTTAGATAATGAAGAAAACAGCAATGTGAGTACATATTTGACTACTCAAAATGGTATAAAATGGTCATGCAACCAAATGGAATGGCCCAATGTTAGAACTAGGTCCAAAAATATAGTGAGAATCTTAGCAGGGGCAAAATCTATTGGACAGAATGCCAACACTGCCATTCAATGTTGGAAATTGTAACAGTTGAAATGCTACAAGATGTTGTGAAATACATAAATGCTGAAATACAAGTAAAATGTTCTGTATGCACTGATAGTCATACTAAAAAAATGTATTTATTATTAAACCTCACTAGCTGAACTGAAAGCATTCATGGGTCTGCTGTACTTAGCAGGGCTTTATCATGGTCATTGCAGGAATGTGAAATACTTATAGAAAAGTGATGGGTGTGGACTTGAGGTATGCAGAATAATGATGACACTGAAGAGCTTTGGTTTCCTTCAAAATTGCCTGAGGTTTGATGACAAAACCACTCACCAAAAAAGAAAAAGAACTGATAACCTGGCTGCTATCCACTCATTGTTGGAGAGATTTATGGGTAATTGTCAAGCAATTTACACGCCATCTGAATATGCAACTATCAATGAACCTCTTGTAGCATTTCATGGTTGCTGTAGCTTCAGGCTGTTTATTCCCCAGAAAACCTTCAAAATATGGCATAAGCATTTATGCCCTTGTACATTCAAAACCTTATTATGCTTTCAATTTAGAAGTTTATCCTGGAACTCAGCCACCAGGTCCTTATTCATGTAGTAATAAATCAAATGATGTTGCAAACAGACTTGTTGCTCCCATCTCCCAAACTAATCAGAATATGACATTCAACAGTTGGTTTAGCAGTTTCCAATTGATGTTGCATTTGCTAACAGAGCAAAAGTTGACCAGTGTAGGAACTGTATGCAGGAACAAAGCAGAAATTCCAAACGAAATGTTGCAATTTCAAAACAGAGAATTGCATAGTACAATCTTTGGATCTCAGAAGGAAAAACATTGGCCTTGTATATGGTAAAGAAAAACAAACTGGTACTGCTGATGTCAACATTGCACTGTGATGAAAATATTGATAGGGAAATCTCAACAAAACAGAAGCCTGAGATAGTAATTTTCTACAACAAAACCAAAGGCGGAGCAGATGTTATTGATGAGTTATGCAACAACTATTATGTCACTCGAAACACAAAGCACTGGCCAATGGTTGTGCTTTACTCAACCTAAACATGAATGGCATAAGTAATTTGATAGTTTACAAAGAAAATAACATGTGGAAAATATCACAGAGAAATTTTCTTAGAGGACTGGGACTAGAACTCATAAGAGATGATTTACAGCAGAGGAGAAACAAAATGTTTCTGCCCAGGGAACTACACAAAACAATTGTGGATCACACTGGTGAACTGACAGGTGAACAGGCATGTGCAGCATCCTGAAGACCTACTACAACAACAGGAAAACCAAAAGATGTCAACTGTGCCCTACAAGAAATGACAGGAAAACAAAATATATGTGCTATCAGTGTAAGTGGTACTTGTGTATAGAACATGCAGTTATCATGTGTGAAGACTGCCTTGGGTGTGACAGTTGAAGCAAAGATTATTGCTGTGGTAGATTTTTGTTTGTATTTACATTGAAGTTCATGTAGGTTTTTATTTCTGATGTTACCTTCAGGTTTTGTATGCAGGTAAACAGCTGATGTGAAAATGTTGGTGTCTATTCTAAGCTCTCATTACATATTTGATATTTTATTTTATTGATATCATATTTTCCTGCTAAGTGCACATTGTACAATATAGTAGGAAGCTCCTGACAAAACAGGAAGACAAGAGAGGTGATAAAAATGGCCTGCCACATAGAAAAGGAAAGCTAAACACATGTGCTGTCAATGTAAGCAAGACGTGTGCATGGAACATACAGTTGTCATGTGTGAAGACTGCCTTGGATGTGACAATTGAAACAAAGATTATTTTTGTTGCAGAGTTCTATTGGTATTTTCATTGTAGTTCATGTAGGAATTTATTTCTGATGTTGTCTTTTAGGTTTTGTAAGCAAGTACACAGATGATGTGAAAATGTTGATGTTTGTTCTAAATGTGTGCTACATATTAGGAATTTACTACTTTATTTTATGGATATTTTACATTCCTGTTAACTACACATTGTATAATATAATAAGAACCTCCTGACAAAACAGGAAGACCACTGAGATGTCAAGTATGTCCTACAAAAAGGCTGGAAAAGCAAAACACATGTATTGTTAGTGTAAGTGATATGTGTGTATGGAACATGCTGTTTTCATGTGTGAAGACTGCCTTAGGTGTGATAATTGAAGTAAAGATTATTTTTTGTAGCATGCTATTGGTATTTTCATTGTAGTTATATAGGAATTTATTTCTGTTGTTCTCTTTTAGACTTTGTACACCAAAAGCCAGTCAATTTTGAAAATTTTGATGCTTTTTAATAAACAATAAATATTAAAAATTCAATACTTTATGTTTTTTATTTTTTCCTGTTAAATACTCATTATTTAATATAAACAAACTCATAACATTAAAATTAATAATTCATCAATAGAAGTACAGTGGACCCTCAAGTTTTGACCTCCCTGACATACAAACAATTTGTGTTATGACTGGAATTTTATATTTAATTTACAATACAAGTCTTGAGTTATGACCCAAATGCCAGCTGCTTGTCCTTCCAGATGGTCTCAGAAACATATTTAACCCTTAAAGAGTTTTGGAAGGAGCATTACAACATCCTTTCCTGTATGGGGTTAATTGAGAAATCTTTGGCCAGTATCTCTTAGGACACTGAGATCTGCCTGTATACAGGAGAGAGAATTTGAAGGCTGTGTAGAGGACCCAGAGCCTTCAATTGACAACCTGTGTTACAACTGGTTCTCGAGACCGAATTGAGTTTGTAAATCAAGGGTCCATTATATTCTAAAGAATAAACCTGGGTATTATACATCCACAATAATGCGCCTTTATGACAAAATTTGCGTTATGCCCTGCGGGCTACAGAGATAGAATAACTTGCCTAAGGCCAGTTAATTAGGAAGTAGCTACTTTTGGGATTTAAAACTCAGGTGTATCATACTCCAAAGGTTTAGTGTATCAAAGTGATTTGTTCCATTCTACAGTAAATATATGCATTTTACATTGTTAGTACATGTGCATACAAATGTATAATTATCATGCTATCATATGTAAATTTTGGTTTTCATTCACAGTTCCTGGCTATAATTCCCTTCCCAAGATAAGCCATGGAAACTAGAATTTCTCTTTCCGGGGTCATAGGCTTTCTTTGAACTGCTTGTATGACCCTTATCAGATGTTAGCTCATAAGACCCTCCTCTTTGTAGAGATGTCCTTTCCCAGTGTGCGGAGGAAGGCTGAGAAGAGAAACCAGGAAGAATTGCTGAAGTGGACACTTCTTTCTAGGTGAGTTTTTTTTTTTTTAACCCTTCTCATTGGCATTAGACCATACCCTATTTGTTCAATCACATGTTGACATAGTTGGCCATGCTTCAATCACAGCTATGCAATGAAATCTCTATAAAAACCCAAAAGGACAGGTCCAGAGAGTTTCCAGGTGACTGGACATCTGGAGATTCCTGGAAGGTGTCATCTGGAGAAAGTATAGAAGCTCCACATCCCTTCTCCTTACTTTACCCCAGCCATCTTTGCATCTGAACCCTTTGTACTGTCCATCATGATGACCTGGTAAATGTGTTTCCTTGAGTTCTATGAGCTGCTCAAAAAAATTAAAACCAAAGAGGAAGCTGTGGAAACCCCAATTTATAGACAGTCAGTCAAAAGCACAGGTAAATCAACCTATGGCCTGTGTCTACAATCTGAAATAGAAGGTGTAGTCTTGAGAATTAAGCCCCAAACCTGTGATATCTGCTGCTATCTCCCAGTAGATCAGGTCAGAATTAGATTGGATTTGAGGACACCCAGCTGGTGTTCACTGAGAAGTAATTGCTTGTTACAGGTAGAAAGATATCCCCACACCTTTTGAGTTACAGAAGTCTTCTGCATTGGTTGGTAGTATGGGAGAAGAGCAGGAAAACCAGATACAGTACTTTGTTTCTTTGTTTTCCTGACACACAAAAACTGATAGAAAAAATTCATAAAATAATACCCTTATTACATGCCATGGTACTTTCGTGTTTCCTATATTAATTGTATCGTACTCTGTTATAGTCTATCTTACTCATTTTTTTAAAATGTTCATTACACCAATTAAATTGATTTGTAGCTAGTAGGTCACTAATACGTAATGACCTTGAGTTTGAAAAAATATTGCTAGGTGTAGGGCTACCATCGCTTTCTTAGATCATCACATTTACAATTACCCTTCATTGTGCCAAAAGTGCACAGGACAGCTGAATAATATTTTGGGAATGTTCCAATATGTTGGGTATGCTTTGGCCCAAACAGTTACATTTTGGTTAGAGGTGGCCTCAGTGTGGGCCAGATGACCACCTCCCACCCCCAAGGCGTGACTTTGCTCTCCTACTTTCCCTTCAGCACAAGGTCCTTGATCTCTTTTGAGGCAAAACTGTAGTAGTAAGGATAAAAGGGAAATTTAATTGTAAATACAATAGTTCCTCCTTATCTCTGAAGGGTATATTCCAAAATATTCCAAATGTCTGAAACCCTGGATAGTACCAAATTCAATATGTACTGTTTATTCCTATACATACATATCTGTGATAAAGTTTAGTTATGAAATAGGCACAGTAAGAGATTAACAGCAAGAATAAACTAACAGGACAGTTTTACCAATATATTATGATCAAATTATGTAGAACATGTGAATTACTTCTGAAATTGTTCACTTAACATTTTTAGACCATAAGTAATTCAAACCGCATTAAACAAAACCGCAGATAAGGATAGACTAATATATTATTTTTACTGAGTTTCTACAATTTGAAATTAATTTTGCTAAGTATGACTCTTTTTATTCCCATCTCTCTTTTTCACTGACCTACATTCTTTATAGGAGACTTAGGTTATTGCTATTATCCATAAACATCTCCGTAATGAGATGAGCCATAATAATGAGCCATAATAATTAATATTTAATAATATTAGCCATACAGGAAATTGTACTGTTCTTTACATCCACTTTTATAATAAAAATATTTCATAGGTATTTTTTCACACATTATCACAGCATTACCAGGAGTTAGGTAGATCTATGTGTCACTGATATATTTTTAAAGAGTTAAGTGATACCTCATGATTGAATAATTTGGATCTTCTAGCTGTTGCACAATGGAGTTAAAATGGAAATAAAGTCTCAGTCCCCTTCCTCTTCTGGACCTGGTCTCCTTCATACCTCTTTAGGCATTTTTGTCACCTACCTCCATGGCCCTAGGCAGATAGATGGGAGACTCAGTTAAGAAAGAAAAAACGTTTAAAGTAAATGTCAAACAAGAAGAAAAAAGTCATTGTAAAGAAGGACACCAGGGGCCAGTGAGATAGCTCAGTGGCACAAGCGCTTGCCTGGCAAGCATGAGGTCCTGAGTTTGACTCCCGGAACCCACATAAAAAAAAAAAGAAGGACCCAGTAAATGTCTCTAGTGCTGCTTCTTGGTGCAAACATTCCAATCTCACATAATGTTGCACCGTTAGCTAGAGAGATTGGCTGCAGTTGGGACAGTTCTGAGAGAATAACTAACATTAGATTAGAACGAATAATTTAATGGTTTAAAGCTCCTTCAGGTTGCAGCTACTAAGATAAATCTTCACGTTGACACAATAATGTAAAATCAAAAGTAGCTATTGCTTGCTAAGGATGGTATTAGTCAATTTTTCAACTCTAAATCATGTGAATGTTTAAAACAATGATGTGAATGCTCATGTCCCCCCCAAATTCCTATGTCGAAACTTAGTCTGCAGTATAGTAACGTTAAGAGGTGGGGCCTTGGTGGAAGTGATTAAGTCACGAGGTCAGAGCATCATGAATGAGATTTAGCGCCCTTAGGTAAATGAAGCCAGAGCTGCAGGGAGCTTGTTTGCCCCTTTCATTACATGAGGTTGCTGTTGTAGTCTTTGAGGAAGAGGACCTTAATCAGACATCAAATCAGCCTTCACTTTGATCTTGGAATTCCCAGCCTCTAGAACTGTAGAAATAAATTTTTGTTGTTTCTAGGTTACCCAGTCTATGATATTTTATTGTAAGAGCACAAATGACTTGAGGAATGATAAATGGGACCCAGGCCTGACAGCACTATGGGAGGCTGAGGCTGGAGAATTGGAAGTTTGAGTCTCGCATGGGCAATTTAGCAACTTAATGAGACCCTGTCTCAAAATAAAAAAATAGCCAACAGGCTGGGAATGCAGCTTAGCACCAAGGCCCGAGATTCAATTGCTACTATTGTTTACTAAGGTTTTATTTCCCCTATTGCAATAGTTTTTATGAATAAAATCTGTTTTTACCACTTTATTGTCCAGCTTTGTTTGTTGTTGTTTCCATTTTGACTGATGGCTTCTGATGAGTGAGCTTTAGGTTTTGTTTGAATGTCTTTATTTGAAATAGTTGTTCTTTCTATTGAGTAACAATGAGTAGCTTTGAAAGTTGAACAGTGACATAATTCTACAATTAAAGGTATATTATATATTTTTATCACCTTTGAGATCTACAAAGATTTTGGACATGGAATGTTATTTATATTCTTTCAAAAATAATTATCTTCCAAGAATAAGACTAGTTTCTTTAATAAAACACCCTTGGCATTGATCTGTCTTGCAGTTTTAAAACCAGTGTATGACTATCTTTATAACATAGCGATATAATTTGCTTATAAATTCAACTTTGAAAAACTATGATGTCAGATTGCTATTTTCTAGCTCCTTAGGAAATTTTCTAATTATATAAGCACGCAACAGGTTAAACTTAAGGCATAAATTGAACATACATGAATTATGTTCTATGTTCCACCACAGCAATAAGTAAAATTTGACTTCACATGCTGCTCATGAGGAATTTTCTTTTTTACTTGACAGTTCTTTTTTTTTTTTTTTTTTCTCTCTCCCTTTTCAGCTTAAGGAAAAGGAATAAGACTGAGAAAACTAATATTTCCATGTAACACATAAATCATGACTTTATCATTTTGAAAATGTTAACTCTAATTTATTAATTTTCTAAGGAGAAATTGCTTTTATTTTTATAGTATATGTTGTAGTTTCTTGAAAACAATGTCTTGACTTTCATTCGTCATCTGTATTACACTACAGAAATCTGTCCTTAACTTAAAAGAAAATGCTTAATAATCAAAACAATTGTAATAGACACTTGTTTTACCACTGAACTCTTAAATGTATTTCAAATGCTAATAAAAAATGTACATGGGATGGGGGAATGGGGAAAAGAAAGAAGGGAAAAGACAAAAATTATATTTATATATAAGATGGTTAAGATAGATACACTACTAATTTTGCTTAGTTCATTGAAGAGAAAGGTTTGTGCCAGTAATGTTTGGACAATTGAATGCTGATATCTTGTACCCTGAGTAACTAATTTAAAGATAACAATATGTAATGTATTAACTATTGTTACCCTCCTATTATGTTGTTTTGAAATTTTGTTCTTGTTTTTTTTCTTCTCTTCAAAATAAAAAAAAAATGTACAGCATTCTTATATTCATTTACCATCCTTGCTAATCTTCTCTGCCACAGGCACTTGGATTTGCTAGGATCAGAACACCAATACAAACACACTCACACATCAAGCTCACTCGTGAAGCTTTCCCTATCCCATCATAACGTAACACTGCAAAAGAGTAAGTCTTTCTCTGAGTGACTGGGCAAAAAGCCACATTTTCTCACTCAATAGGTTAATTACTGCACAGCTAAATAGACAGGTGCAAGTTCTGACCTACCCTACTCTAGAGAAAAGCTTTTTCATTTTAACTTCATAAGTAAATTGTCTGTTTTTCTTTGTACTGCATAGCCTAACAGGGAAAACTACATACATTTTTGTGAAAAAGGATTAGAAGTTCTGTAATGTGTCACATTTTTTAAGACTAGCTCCTTACTCTTGTGAGTAGTTTTTTTCTGGCATTTAACTATGCCCAGTAGTAGCACAATTATGTTAATTTACCATCCTTGCTAATCTTATGTACTGTAGGCACTTGATTTGCTGGGATTAGAACACCAAATACACATAGATCAAAAATTAGCCATTTCTGGGCTGGTGAGATGGCTCAGCGGCTTAAGCGCCTGCCCGGCAAGCACGAGGGCCCGAGTTCGACTCCCGGAATCCACATACGAAAAAGGGGCCGGTGATATCGCTCAGCGGCACGGGCGCCTGCTGGCGCGTGAGGTCCTGAGGTCGACCCCCCAGTACCCACAAAAAAAAAAAAAATTAGCCATTTCTTTAGCTTTGAGGATCTCCACCTAATCAACACATATTTGAGGTAACACGCAGAAAGTTAAGTCAAAGGTAGAAGGAACCAAAGAATAAAGGAAAAAGAGAAAGAAAAAAAAGTTAATGAAATGCCACTTCCTTTAGCATTCTTGTTGAATTTAGTTTTGATACCTATTTCTGGTCAAATTATTTATAAAATATGATAGTTTAGGAAGAAAGTTTCTAGACAGTTTTGCCGAAATGCTCCTTTTTGCCCTGAGAACACAGGTAAATTTTTGCTTTAAGAGAAGAAACTTGCACATTTTCTACTTTTGCTTTTGTAGTGATGTCTCGAATTTTGTTCAGAACTCTGAGTTGTATACCTTGTAACTTGTAAGTGGAGGAAGACATCAGTCCTAGTGTTGACATTATGAGCAAAGTACTTTGTATTAAGTGGGATTAGTATCACAAGGACAATAAATTTAGGGCCTGCTGCTTAGATGGAATTTTGTTATTTTTCGTTTTAAATAATGATTCCTACGGCATTTATGGAGATAATTTATATACATTCTTTACCTTCAGTATCTTGAGGCTTCCTAAGGCCAGGGGATATTTGTTCAGTATTATAACTATACTTTTATCGTACTCTTGTTCTGAGTACTGTCCCATAATGGCACTAAGCAGGTGCCCTATGAATGACTGTAACCTTGGGGCCCCCCCTTAGTAGTAAAGTTATGCTCTGCTTTCACAAGTTATAATCTTGCTTTTATCTGTATTTGCTTATATTTCTGAAAATTGTCCCTTTATTAAGTGACATTAAAAATCTTCACTGATTGAAACAAGGCTATTGTATCTGAATTCAGTTTTTAATTCCACTAAAGCGATAGACATGTAGATGAGAACTGTCAAAAGGATAGCTTCTGGAGTCAGTGGCCTGACTTCCACATCTGTTCATTATGATTCTCTAGAAAGCACTTGTTATGGAAATAAAGCATTTGTTGTGAAAAGGGAGTAAAGAATTAAGCCAAGAAATTGGACTCCCTTTCATTTGCCTTTTTCCCCAACTCACTTCTCCTTACCTCAAAAATCCAAAATTTCCTGTAACATCATGTTGTACACCTTAAATATACACAATAAAATTTATTTAGAAAAGATTCCTATCATTGCTCCTCTTCTAAAAAAATAAAACAGGAACCCCTTGTGCAGGCATCTTGATGAATAAAGGGTAGGGAGACTTATTATGGTCATCTTCTTTTCCCAGATGAAGGGAAGGAAATGAGTTTCAAATCTGTTCTAGCAAACTAATTTTGAAGATTAAATTTTATTTTTCTCCCACTTCTTATTTGAGAAATTGCTTCATAATTGGATGAAAAAATTTAGAAGATCAAAAATGCATAGTGAATGCTCAGGAGACATGAATATTCTTTTATATAGACCTGCATTTTCATTAATTCTTTAAGCATGAGCGTACACGTTTTGTATAACTCAATGCATAGTGTATAGTTTTACTTTATATGACATAGTAGTTTAAAAAATATCCTTACTAAAAAAGTATCCTTGCATGTTGCTTCCTTAGCCTTATAATTGGTTCTGGTACTGCCTAAATTTCGTGTTATAGATATGGTATTTAAGCACTTCTTATCACTGCATATTGACATTACTTTTTATACTTTCTTATTGAAGTTTTTTTTTTATATTTTCTTGTTTCATAGACTTACAATACATAATGGTGACCACTACAAATGGAAGTGTCTACACATAACTGTATAATTTTTATTAGAAAATAATTTCTGACTTCCTCAGACAAGGGATTCCTGGTTCAAAGGATTTAACTATCATGTGTTCCAGTGATCAAATTCTATTACAACAGGTGTAAGAGTTTAATCTAAATAGGATTTAAAATGTACTCAGCTCTGAAGCTTCTAAATTTATTTTGAAAGAAAGAAAAGGATTTAAAGGGATGCAATTGACTCATTGGTGCTTTAAGAAGACATTGAGACTAGCCTGTTTCTTGCTTTGAAGGTACTGAAGACAGGTGAAGTGGCTTAACTTAGAAAGTAGACTTCTGGGTAAGTACCATTTTGTGGGCTGGGGACACTAGGACCTAGACGGAGCGCTTTAAGAAACAATTATCCACACCACGGGAAGGACATCTAGGAGGTGACTTTAATAGGTATAAATTGAGTGTAGATCTTAAGAGTACAGGTTGGGTATCCTTTATCTGTAATGCATGGGGCCAGAAGTCTCTCAAATTTCAGATTTTTTTTTTAAGTTTTGGAATACTTGCATATACATAATTAGGTATCTTGGGGATGGTCACAAACAAACGTGAAATTTATGCTTCATATACACATGGTACAAAGAGCGTGGGGCTAATTTTATACAATATTTTAAAATAAATTTGTACATAAAACAAAATTTCATAGCGTGGCTTCAAGTGGATTCAAAACAGTTTCAGATTTTGGAGGATTTTGCATTTTTATTTTCAGATTAGGGATGTTATGATCAGATGTTATCTGGGGTTGAATTAGTCAAGATTTTCCAAATAGATGAACTTCTCTAACAGATGCTTTAAATACAGGGAAGACAACACTGTAGATGCAAACATCTAGGTTTGTCCCATTTCTGTGTGCTGAGGCTTTTCCCAGAGATTTAAAGAGGTGTTTCCAAGCATGTTGGCGCATACTCATGATCGCAACACTCTTGGAGGCTGAAGCAGAAAGATCCTAAGTTTGAGCCCAGCCTGGGCAACTTGGCAACTTAGCAACCCAGTAAGACCCTGTCTCAGAATAAAACAAAGGGGTTCAGGGCTAGGGCTGTAGCTCAGTGAGAAAGGCTTGGATTCGGTCCCCAGTATGAGAGAGAAAGGTTTTATTTAGTCAATTTTCTTTCTTTTAAAAATTAATCACATTCATCATAGGGAATTTGTACCTGTACATAATGTGTCTTGATTCTTCTTTCTTTTGCCCCATTCACCTTCCCTGCCTTCAACGTTTCTTCCCCTCCTTATTTACAAAAGCTTTGTTTCCATTTTTCCCTTCTATTTTCTTTTTTTTTCCCTTTTCCCTTCCTTCCCTTCTGCCTCCCCCCTCCCTCGTTCCTCTTCCTATTTGAACATTTTCTTCCTACTTCTCATATCTATCATCCTTTTCGGTCCTTATTAAACCTTTCTGTTTCTCACACAAGAGCAACAGTGTGATAAACATGTGTCTGATTTATTTCACTTAAGGTGCCATCCATTTACCTAAAAATGTCTCAAGTGTAATTTTTAAAGACGATAGTATCCCTTTGTGGGGAGAGGAGGAAGAGATCTTATAAACAGGCTTATTTTGCCTTAAAAGGCCATATTTTTCTTATGCGATTATGTATAACTTAGATTTGAATGTTAATTTCAATAAGCTTAGAGTATTTCCCTGAGAGGTAGGGAAAGCTAATCCTTTATTATGTTCCCTTCTTCTACTCCCTGCCATGTAGTCGGTGGTATTGGTAGTTACTATTTGAAAGAAATTATTTTCCCCTTAATATTGCTTTAGGTAAAGATGTTTTAGGTCCTAAATAAGGATATTTATAAGAATTTGAACTATGAAAATCTTTAGCTACTTTATCTTGTTCTAAACATGAAGGAAAAAATCCATTACCTTTAAAACATGAGACTATGAATGGTTCTTAAAATTCATTTTAATTTTATTATGGTGTTCTTTTAGAGTATTCTTCAGCAATGGGGAATAAATGGATAATCTGCTATGGTAAGGGCAGCATTGCTGAGAATGAGATGTTCTCTGGTCCTTCGCACAGCTGTACACTGCTACAATCTATTTAAATGGAAAGGCTTTAGTTTCCCTTTAAAACTAAAACATATACTTCTTAAAAATTTAATATGTCTTCCTGTAGGTAATTTTTACAAACTAATAATGGATACTTGAATTTCTTGCCCTTGGCCCAAATATTTTACTGTTCCACAAAATTTGCTGTAAAAATTTCACTTCTTGTAAATGAGAATAACAATACAGTCTCAGTTATAAAACACTACTAAAAAGCCAGGCTTAGGCTAGAACCAGTTCTTTTAGTAGGAGTTATAAAGTAGTAAAATGTTTTTATTAACTTTAAATATGAGAGTACATTACTGTAAGAGCTTGACTGAACAGTGTTCCAAAGGGCACTTGAACTTTTCATTTGGTAGCAGCTTTTGGTTGATTCAATAGTTTCAACCAAACTTTTGACTTACTCATAACTCTGGCAAAAGTGACTTTTCTTTTACTGTCTTGTGTGATGTGTGTGTGTGTGTGTGTGTGTGTGTGTGAGAGAGAGAGAGAGAGAGAGAGAGAGAGAGAGAGAGAGAGAAAGAGAAGAAAGAAAAAACAATTATGAAAACAAAATTTTACTATTCTATGACAAGTTATTTTTAATATTTGGTGGACCACTATAAAATGGTCTTTCAATCACCAACAAACAATAATAAGTTCAACCTGGAATTTATTTTTATTCACTGAGCTTTTTCTAAGGCATTATTTGGTATCTCTTTATGCACATCTGGGAAAGCAAGAGGAAAAATAGTTACACTCACCTCATTGCAAGGTCAGTAATGATTTGGAAAGGTGAGATGAATGTTAACTATGATACAATCTGTATCATGCGCAAGAGAAAACACCTTTGTCGATTTAAACACAATAGTAGTTATTCTATGTTCTAAAATGTAGTTAAATTTTCTGAACATAAAGTCAAGAACTTGGTAATACTTTCAACCTTGGGCACAGTAATGCAGCGTAACAGTATACTCTTTTCTTTCCAGTTACAGATTTTGCAACTTCCAAAACATTCCCGAAATACAAAACAAGAAGAATAACATTTTAATGTGACAGAGTTGTTATACCTCTTTATCCACCAAAGTGGCCTCATTCTACTACACTTGTTTTGGGCTCATATCGTGCAACAAATATTGGAAAAACCAGTGTATAAGAAGAAAAATTGTTTTCATAACAGTTACTCTTTCTAATGGGAGTGCTAACTTTCGAACACAGCTTTTTTGGGAGTTTTGTTGAGTGCAGTGGAGCATTGCAGACAGTGTTCATTTTCCTTCTAATTCCATGTTGCCTGACTATAGATAGAAGGGCACCCCCACTTATCCCAAATGTGCCTTTGCTCTGGGTCTGGAATGCCCCAACTGAATTTTGTACAGGAGTCTCTAATCAGCCACTGGATATGAGCCTCTTCTCTATAGTAGGATCTCCCCGAAAAAATGTCACAGGGCAAAGTATTACACTATTTTATGTTGATAGACTTGGCTACTATCCTTACATAGATCCTCATACAGGTGTGATTGAGTATGGAGGAATCCCCCAGCTGATGAACTTACAAAACCATTTGGACAAAGCTAAGCAAGACATCTTATTTTACATGCCCACAGAAGGCGTGGGCTTGGCTGTCATTGACTGGGAAGAGTGGAGGCCCACCTGGGCAAGAAACTGGAAACCTAAGGATATTTACAGGAATAAGTCTATTGAGTTGGTTAAGCAACAAAATCCACAATTTAATCTCACATATGCCACCAACGTAGCAAAAAAAGAGTTTGAAAGGACAGGGAAGGATTTCATGCTAGAAACTTTAAAATTAGGAAAATCACTTCGGCCAAATAATTTATGGGGTTATTATCTTTTTCCTGATTGCTACAACACTCATTACACTAAACCCAATTATGATGGGCATTGCCCTGACATAGAAAAGCAAAGAAATGATGATCTCCTCTGGTTGTGGAATGCAAGCACTGCCCTTTTCCCATCTATTTATTTGAACAGCCGCATAAGGACATCTCCAAATGGTGCACTCTATGTCCGTAATCGTGTACGTGAGTCCATTAGGGTTTCAAAACTCCCTAATGCTAGAAATCCACTTCCAATTTTTGTATATATCCGCCTGGTTTTTAGTGATGAAACTGCTATATTTCTTGATCTGGTAAGTAAATCAAAGTATGACAACTGTAAAATAATGTCCATAAATAATGTTTAGTGGAATTTAATACCATTTTGAAGGGAGTGAAATTTAGTTTTTAATATCATTTAGGAAAGTGCACACAAGTAGTTCTGTGTCATTATATGAAGTCAAAATAAGAATATTTTTAATCTCTAATATAACCCTGTAATCTTTTGGCAACCATGAAGAATTAGGTAGCATATGTAATGCATTAGCTCCATTTCTTTTTTTCTTTTGTGGTCTTCTTTTCTGTCTAAAGAAGTAATAAAAGCAATTATAGTTTCTATATTTTTATAGTAAGGAAAGGGGCTATAAAAATAGAAATTGTGGAGAAATATTTAAATTATTTTTGAATCAAAATGCTTAGCTTTGGTGTTACTGTCCTATGTATAAGACTTTCATTTTATTCCTATATGCTAACTTTCTATCACATTTGCCAGGATGATCTTGTGAATACAATTGGCGAAACTGTTCCTCTAGGTGTCTCTGGAATAATAATATGGGGAAGTCTTAGTTTAGCACGAAATATGGTAAGTTCAACTGGTAGGAAATAGATGAAATTATTTATCTTTAATGTTTTCCAGGATTATTTTAGTGGTAAATAAGAAAATAAGTACTATGCTTGGTACATAGTAGTAGGTGTTGAATTGATACTGGCTGAATCAAAATACCTCGGATTTGTTTGGTTGGGTTGTAAGGCAGGAAACATTGTGCTTGTTTTCTGGGGAGAAGTCAGAAATTCAGTGAGATTAATGCAAATTCTTTAGGCTACATGACTTACAAGTAGCAAAGAATATCTGCAATCTTAGTTTTCTGAAATGGTTTTTGATATCAAAGAATAAATATCTCTTTATTTTCACTTTTTAATTCTCCTTATGACGTCTTTCCTCCCAACTTCTTCAGTCCTCTTGAATCAATTAAAGAGTAAAGCTCTACAAAGGCGTTGCTAGATTGTAGCTCAACTTTATTTTCTCTGATGGTTGTGGAAATATTAGTGATGAATATGTTATGGAAAATGTCATGGCCCAGGGCACCTATCTTAGGACATGTAAAAAAGAGTCTTTATTCTCTACCACTGGGATAGACCTTCTGAAGAGGATTATGTCTGTCTCTTGTCCTTTAGAAAGAATAGCAAAATTCTTAATTTAAAAATGCTTAAAACAGTCAGATTTGTGAAATTCTTTCTAGGTAATCACAAACCTTCTGCCAATTTTGTATAATCATACTGTCTCTGGCTTGATAACCAATACAAAAAGAAATAACAGGAAGTATAAGTTCAGGGAAAATAATACAGCTTTTGGCAAGATCATTTGTATGTAAGAAAATCATCTTAAAATTATAATTCTCATAAGTGTATTCTCAAATTTATTAGTTATTTTTTCAAACCCATAAACTGCTTTCTCAGGGATGCTATTGATTCTATAAGGGAAGAATTCTTAAATGCTCTATGCTGCTTCCTTAGCAGAAAAAAATACCCCTGAGAATTCCACCCTTACTGTGACGAGGAATGAATCAGGCATTCCACAAGGAGTAGGATGATATGACATACCATTTAAGAATCAACTTGTTTTTTAATATCACTTTAACTTGAGATTTACATTTTTTACTATGCCTCTTGCATTAGTCTCTTTCTTGTTGCTGAGAAAAAAAATGCCTGACTCTTGCAACTTAAAGTAGGAAGGGTCCATTTTGACTCACAGTTTCAGAGGTGTCAGTCCATGGTTTGTTGGCTCCAAAACAGAAACATTTTGACAGAAGGGCGTGGCAGAGGAATGATGTTCACCTCATGGCAGCAGGAATGACAGAGAGAGAGAGAGAAAGAGAGAGAGAGAGAAATTCTCCAAAGGGACACTGGCAGTCACCAACTCCCCACTTCCAACTGGGCCTCACAGCCGCCTAACAGCACATTCAGCCATAAACTCATCCGTGGGTTAATACAGCACCCCCATGAGTCAGTCACTCTCTGAAAGCTTTGCTTCTGAACACATTAGGCTTTCGGGGACATCTTAGTCTAAACCATAACAGTTCCCAAATCATTTAGAGATAGTCCTTCAACTTTAACTTTTCTCTATTTATTGTCACTGCATCGATATTGTCCCTTATAGACTGTGTGCTATATGATTATTTGGATATTAATACTCTCAAGATTTCTCCTTTTTATCTGTGTCATGTGCAACCAATAGGCCCATGGATCACTTTTTATGTTTCCTCCGATTCACTGAGAACTTGAAAAATTGGTAATTGCAGGTTTTTCTGCAGTTAATGGAGCAAGTGTTAAGTAAGCCATTTCCTTCCACTCTTTTTTATTAGATCTAATAATGTGATGGAGCCAGTTCTACTGATCCCAGTTTGTGAGCCTTGATTGTTAAATATTCAGGCATTTTGTGAGCCAGTTGTTAAACATAGCCATTATTAAAAGTTTAAGCATCAAAACCTATATAAAAATACATGGTGCTTAAAAGCAAAGGTGATACATACTCAAAATATATCAATTATTTTATTTCACTTTATTACACATGTTTTGAGGTTATTTATATCTATTGTATCTTTATAAATAGAAATACTATGTAATGGTTACTATCCAACATCATACTACCATACTGTATATTGGTGATGTACTCAATTCTCAATTTTTCATTCAATGGTGTCATATTGATAACATCCAACTGGCCATGGCAGAAGTATTTACATCATCATATATAATGCTACACCCGAGGCCTTATCAACTAGATAGAAACTTTTAGATCTTTCCATAGACTATATTTTATGTAGGCCAATGATTCTTAAATCATTCTCATCTTTTTTATCTTTTCTTGTTTTGGCTTATGCCAAACAAAACTGTTACAACTGGGGATTTGAGGAAGCAACTATAATGTCATGTGAAGTTGGTGTAAATTCTCATCTTGGTTAGTAATACAGTATTGAAGAATACTGACAAAGTCAATGCATTTTTAGAACTTATGAGTGCTCAGAAAAATACATAAATAAGGGAAATATTTGATGTAATAATTACTATACAGGGAATTAATATAGAGATGTGAATTGATAAGAAAAATATCATATCTGAGAGGACACTGCCTAGTTAAAGCACCATCTGAATGACAAGATGGAGTGAACAATGTTAAAAATTGGAGGAAAGAGCATTTTCAGCTGAGGGTAGAGTAGTGTGGTTTAACATGAACCTGGTATGCTAGTGAAATAACTACTATGTCCAAGGAGAGTGGGTATGAGAGGGTTGTCCAAGAGGTAGGAAGGGTTATACAGTGTTAGACTGGTATATGCAAGTCAAGAGAAGTTGAATTTTATTTCACATTCAATGCAAAGCCACTGAAGGTTAAGAAGACAGATCGTGTTTTAGTTTCCTATTGCTTTCATAAAAGCAACAACAGACTTAGTGACTTAAAAAATATATAAATATATATTTATATATAAAAATATTCATATATTTTATATATTGTTTATATGGTATATTTTATATACTATATATATTATATAATTATATATTTTATATACTGTCTCAGTTACTTTTCTCTCGCTGCTGAGACAAAATACCCAACACCCAAAATTAAGGAAGGAAAGGTTTATTTAGCTCACAGTTTGTGGAGGTTTCAATCCATAATCAGCTGGCTCCAAGGCAGAGTGGCACATGGCAGAGGGCAACAGTTCATGGCGGCGGAAGGCAGAAAAACAGAAAGAGCAAAAGGGAGGAGAGCGAGCACAAGCAAGAGAGAGCAACCTCTTTCCCTCCCTTATATTACATGCAGGCTCCCCAGGGTGGGCGTAGCACTCACACCCATAATCCCAGCATTAGACCATGAATCAGTCATAAACTCCAGAAGCCCGCCTCCATGACTGCATGTGGCTTTGGGGGGACATCTAGACACAAACCATAACATTCCGCCCCTGGACCCCCAAAGACTCATGCACATCCCTTTATGCAAAAGGCATTTTGGTCCGTCTCTAAGAGTTGCCAAAGTCCTAACAGTTTAAGCACTGCTGAAAAGTCCAAGTCCCAAGTCTCCTCCGAGATCTAAGGCAAACTCTTAGCTGTGAGCCACTCTGCAAATGAAAAGAAACTTGAACACTTCCAACATTCAATGGCACAAGATAGACATTACCATTCCAAAATGTACAAATGGGAATGCAAAAGAATGGGACCAAAGCAAGTCCAAAATCCAGTAGGGCAAACATGAAGTCCTGTAGTTCCACGTGGAATATCCGAAGCAATCTGTGATAAGTTGTGAGTCCAAAGGGCTTGTGTGGCTCCGCCCCTATAACACTTCTGGTGGTTGTAGTGGCTTCTCTCTCAGGCCTGCTCTGCTCCCTTCTTGCAGTTTTCCTCAGATGATCCACATTCCTGGCTTCTCCAAACTTCTGGGGTCTCCACCATATCTTTGGCTTCACACTCACAGCTTCACAAACTGCCCTCTCAGGGGTACCCTGCCTGGCCTCCCAGGCCTTCTTCTGAAATCTGGGTGGAAGCCTTCTTAACCTCAGAACTCTTGCATTCTGCAGGCGCCTAAAACTAGTGCCATGTGGATGATACCAAGGTCCGCTGCCAGCTGGAGCAGTAGCCGGGCTTTCTCTCTTGGCTATAGGGGTCGAGTGCCTAGATTGCTGAGCATGCTGAACCTGATTCTGAGGAACAAATTCTCTATGCTGCCGCCATTTTGGAACCTGATGCAGCCGCCGCCATTCTGGGACATAGTGTGGCTGGCACCATTCTGGAACATGGCGCTCTGAAGCTTTCTCCTCAGAGCAAAGCCTTTTACTTTTGCAGTTTTGAGGCTGCAAAAGGTGGAGACTTGCTGCTTCTTGTGATGTCCTCAGGCCATCTTTTATATTCTCCTGTTCCTTCTCAGCAATTGAGGACTTCTCAGCTCTATCTTTGTAGTCCACAGCTTTACTGGAGCTTCCTTTCTGGCCAAACTCACATTTTAAATCATTCTTCTGGGCTCCTTGCTCTTGATTCTGAACATAAATCTGGCTAAAGGCCCCCAACAATAGCCATGCCACTGCCTCAACATTAGACTGCCTTGAAATTTTTTCTGCCAGTTTACTTAGTCCGCTATCATTAATCTTGGTCTCAGGCAAAGTCTCTGGACATGAGCAAAATGCAGACAAACTTTTTGCCAAGCCATAACACACATGTTCTGGAGTCCAGCAGCCAATGCAATCTTTCTTCCCAGCAGAAACCTCCCAAGCCCGGTTTTTACCGGCAGGATTTCTATCAGCCTTCTTGTCTTCTGAGCTCTGACCAGGATCTCCCATACAGAACAACCTAAGGCGTTCCAGTGCTACTCCTTCAGGCGACATCTCTGAACCTTTCCAAACTCTTCCTGCAAGCCATTCCCGAAGGCTCTTGAGCCACATGGTCAGGTATAGTCACAGCAATGACCCCACTTCACTGGTACCAAATTCTATCTCAGTTACTTTTCTCTCATTGCTGAGACAAAATACCCAACACCCAAAATTAAGGAAGGAAAGGTTTATTTGGCTCACAGTTTGTGGAGGTTTCAATCCATAATCAGCTGGCTCCAAGGCAGAGTGGCACATGGCAGAGGGCAACAGTTCATGGCGGTGGAAGGCAGCAAAAACAGCAAGAGCAAAAGGGAGGAGAGCGAGCACAAGCAAGAGAGGGAGCAATCTCTTTCCCTCCCTTATATTACATGCAGGCTCCCCGGCCCAGGGTGGGTGTAGCACTCATGCCCATAATCCCAGCATTAGACCATGAATCAGTCATAAACTCCAGAAGCCCACCTCCATGAGGGCATGAGGCTTTGGGGGGACATCTAGACACAAACCATAACATATAATATATATATATATATATATATATATATATATATATATATATATATATATAAATGTATGTATAATTCTGTAGGTAGAGAGTCCAACATGGGTCTCAATGGGCTAAATTTAAGGTGGTCAGAAGGCCGCATTCCTTCCTAAGAGAGGTTCTTCACTTGCTCATTTGGATTGTTGGCAGATTCAGTTTCTTGTGTTTGCAGCAATGAGCTCTCAATTATCTCACTGGTTGTTGGTTAAAGTTCATTTCTGTCTTCTGGAGGCCCCCACATTCTTTAGCTCCTGGCCCTTGACTTCTGTCTCCAAAATTAACAATGGTGGGTTAAATCCCTCTTACACTTTGAATCTCTCCTCCCTCTTCATTTCATCCTTTTTAACCCAACTGGAGATGTTTCTACACTTTGAAGGATGCATGTAATTAGAATGAGCCCTCCCAGATCATTCAGGATAATCTTCCCTTCTCATATACACATCCTCAATCATATCTACACACTTCCTTTTGCCAGAATCACTCAAGCTACCAGAATCACAGCTACCAGGGGATAAATGTATGAGCAGGCATCTTTGGGAGGCCATTATTATGGCAACAATAAATGGTATCACCTCAGGGAAGGCAAAGAGAAATAGATTACAATGAGAACTACTTACATTCCTTGACTTGCCAGCCACACCTTCTTCAGGTTGGCAGAGAGGTTAGAACACCAGCCAACTCAATTGAACTGTTGGTTATAAAAGAACACAACTGTCCTCAATGTTTTCCAAACCACAGTGTTCATGTTTCAGAACATACTAGTCTCAGCATTAATTGTTTCAATTATTCATCTAGAGCACTTTGCCACATTTGTGAACAAGCTGCCATTATTCACATGTAATTTGATTATACTTAACCTTTAATATATACTCAGTTGAACCCCTCTATGTTAAGCCATCCGCTTAGCATTCTTTTCAGTGTTGTTTAAGCTTGTCTGATGTATGTAATGCTTATTACATTTATTTATAATTTATTGAGGGTTTATGGAAGTTATGCTAGGCCCTGTATTAAAAACATGTTTGTATACATTGTATCTTTTCATCTTTTCTACCTATGAGGTAGGCTCCAAAATTATCCTTATTGTACAAGTGATGAAACTAAAGCATAAACAAGTTAATTGATTTGCTGAGGTCACTCAGTTAGAAAACTAAGATTTAGAAGGTTTGAGTGGTTCCCAAATTCACATAGCTCATCATCAATGAAACCAGGAAGTGAAATAGACCCTGGAGGCCATATTCTAATAGCTGAACCATTCTATTCCTGTGATTGATACATAAATAATTGAGGAAGATCAGGCTAGGGTATGTCAAGCCTCAACTGATGTATTATTCAATGGCATGAAATGAGATGTGAAACAGTGTTAGAAGAACGAGAATAATTTTGCTTGTTTAAGGTAAAAAAAGATTACATATTTCCTATCTCTTGGTGTGTCCGTTGTTTTGTTCTTCCTTAAAAACTGCTTATTTCAACAAGTTATTTAACATATTTACGCATTGATATTTTGAACATTTTATAACTTTACAGAAGTCTTGCCTGGATCTAGAGAATTTCTTGAAGACTACACTCTCACCTTACATAATCAATGTCACTCTAGCAGCCAAAATGTGTAGCCAAGCGCTTTGCAAGGAGCAAGGAATTTGCACAAGGAAAGACTGGGATACAAGTAACTATCTTCACCTAAACCCAACAAATTTTGATATTGAACTTGGGCAAAATGGGAAATATGTAGTACATGGAAAACCCTCACTTGAAGACCTGCAGGAATTTTCCAGAAATTTTCATTGCAGCTGTTATACCAACGTGGATTGTAAGGATAGACTTGATATAGAAAATGTCCGTTCTATTAATGTGTGTACTGTTAATAATGTTTGTATAGATGCCCTTTTAGACTTTCAACCCAGTGATGATGAGGAGCCTACCGACTCAGAAGAGACATCTGGAAATGAAGGCAGTTTCTGGGACGTCACATCATCTGCTACACTGTCTCCACATGTTCTTCCAAAAGATCTCAGTTGTTGCCTCTTAATTCTCTCTATATTTTCACAGCACTGGAAATATTTACTATAGGTTCATGGCAACTCGAAAATGCAAAATTGGATATCTTACAAAAAATGCTATAAGTAATCAAGATTCTTTGAATTTTTAAAGCAAATTACACATTTTTATATCAAAAACATTATAAGGCCTATGATACTTGGAAGATTAGTTTTCTTCTGAGAACAGTGAAGATTTGAATAAAACCAAGTTACTGCAAATGAACCTCTTTATTAGTAGTTTGTAACTTATTTAAAAGTTAAAATGTTAAGGTGAAAACTTTTGTCTTTTAAAATGTAATATCCCAACTGGGTTAGTCTGTGTCAATTTTTTGCTATTTTATCTTGGAAACATGTTCTATGGAAAAGGAAACAAAAAAATGATTACTCCTTCAATTTTTGTACATGATTTAATATATTTTCAGAATTCACATTTATAAAGTACTCTAATTTTCTTTTCATTCTTGATTGTCAAGTTTAATCTTATGCACCTAAAATGCTTTATTTTATCTGGACTCCATTCACTTGGCCATTCCCATGCAGCAATGGTATAATTTTAGAGACCGAGTACCCAAACTGCAACCTCAAACCCACTTATCTATCACAAAAAATCAACACTGCAATTAAACCTGAATATCCGATGGGGTGCTGGGGTGACTTGGCTCGTGTGCTGATGGAGGGCTCTGCCTGCCCACTGTGGAACGTGTGCCATAGGTCCGCCACCACTCATATAAGGTCCAGGCTCGGTACTCAGTGTCACAGATTCAAGGTGAAGTGGCATGCTTCTTGCCATCAGTGAATTTGTTGTATGAAGGAGACAGAAATTTGGAAAATTACAACACAATGTGTTGTAATGCTATGTTAACTTTAGCATGTTCTGACATTCAGAAAAAGTTGGAGGTGTCAGAGCTTCCTGAAATAGATGATGTGTAAGTTGCCTTAAAGATTTTAGGTACTAAGAGGCAGAAGGAATTTCCAAAAGATGGACCATTGAACGTGGTATTTAGAGTGATGTAGAAGTATGTAGTACTTCTTATATACATATATAACAGGCAGATATATATTAAAAACAGATATATATATATATATATATATATATATAGAGAGAGAGAGAGAGAGAGAGAAGGAGAGAGAGAGAGGAGGAGGGGGAGAGAGAGAGGAGTCTGCCCCCAAAAATATATACACACTTCAGCAGTTCACTGCCCTAATGGCTGGAAGCTCATGGCCCCCACTTTGAGCACCTCTTGTAATTGTAGATGCCAAAAATTTGTGTTAATCTTATTATGTCCCAATAAATTTAGTATTAAAATATTTGTATGTTTTTCTTTTCCTGGTGTATACATTTTTTGGTGGACTCCACATGTGTAAACATCAGGAAAATATGTATTGGGCCAGTTTTTCTAACGGCTATACCTACAATGTGATGAACAGTGTCTGGACTTAGCAGGTGTCAAGTAAGTATTTGTTGAACAAATGGAAGCTAATAGGGACTCAGTAAAAGATTTTAAACATGGGAATAGTCCTGGTCACCTTTTATCACTTGAGGACTCTTAGATAAATGCTGTTCTTTCTCTCTGCTGTGTCCTTCATTATCCACTCCAATTACAATTTGGCTATCAAAATTATGTTTTAACAAATCAGTTGTAGAAACAATTTTAAAAGGGCCTGGAGAAGAACTATATATGGACTGGTTTACTTAGAATACATTATTGGGGCTGGTGAGATAGCTCAGTGGCATAAGTGCCTGCCTGGCAAGCACGAGGTCCTCAGTTCGACTCCCAGAACCCACATAAAGGAAAAAAGGGCCGGTGATATTGCTCAGCAGCACAAGCGCATGCTGGCAAGTGTGAGGTCCTGAGGTCGACTCCTCGTACCCACATTAAAAAAAAAAAAAAGAATACATTATTGCTGGTCAGAGCAAGCAGTGATAAGGACTTAGAAATAACGAAGGCAGCAAGGCAAATTGAAGAGGGGATAAATTTCAAAATTGAACAGTTTTAAGAGAAAATTCCAGTTCCCAATATTTAATAGCTATACAGGCCTGTGAGAGTTAACTTGGCTTAGATTCCACTTTATTAAAACCCCAAGAAGATACACTTTTTAGGGTTCTTGAGAAGATTGAATTTGATATGGTGCTATACATACCAAAAGCACTTGGTGTTAGAAATAACTTGAATGTCTATGGGAAAAGGGGGATGGATACATTTCATTATGAATCCAGATGCCTGGCTCACTGCTGTTGAGTGAAATGTCAAAGCAGCGTGTTTCTATAATGGCGGGTTTAGTTCTGCACCTGGTATCAAAATAGACCACCAAATGGAAATTCAAATTTGGCAGGAATATTTTAAATAAAATATAAATTTGTTTATTAGGTTTGAAGAATCAAAATGTAGTTCCATTTCAATCAATTATGTTTATCAGGTATTAGGCTAGTATCTGAATTACACAGAGAATTACGTAGGGTTCCAGCTCTTCAAGAATTTGCATACTGATGGGACTTATAGTACTTCATAAATAAAAGCTGTCCACAGAATGTAGTATAAACATATAGTGTAAAAACTGTAGAGTTCTGAGAATACAAGTCTACTCAGTTAATAGAGAGTACTAAAGGAGTAGTAATTGGTTTCAGAAGTATTTAGTTAAATACAGACTATGTATCTAAACTGCCATGTATCTTACAAAGCCTATCTGCTTGACAGAGGGATCAGTTCCAAACTTATTAGAGAAGATATCTATTTTTATGGAATAATTGTTTTTTGAAGATAAATTTGAATAGAGAATAAAGCCAACCACTGTGTATGTTGTAGACATATACAATTTTGTTGGAAGAAAGCAGACATTCACTAAGAGATTACCAAAAATTATTGAATGATATTTATTAAGTGGTAATGAAGACATAACAGAGGTGAGTTTAAAAAAATGCCTTAAGGGTTAGGGATATAACTCAATGATAGAACACGTGCCTAGAATGCATGAGGCCCTGGGTTCAACCCTCAACACCACACGTATCCACTCAGAAGCCTTGGTAGTGACTATAATAACTGTCATTTATCTATCTATCTATCTATCTATCTATCTATCTATCTATCTATCTGCTAATTGTTAATATACTAGTTCCGAAATCAATTGTTGGATTCTTAATATGTGCAAATACTGTCCTAATGTGAAGATGACTGACAGGAAAATAATAGCCAATATAGTCGTGTAAGACAAAAAGTAGAAGGCTACGAAGCCAGAAATACTTCCAAAAATGCTAATTTTTATTTAATAGACAAGTAGTAAAGATAATTCCTGAAATTTGTTATATATTGGCTATTGGCAAAGTGGTAGTGATCTTTAGGTGGCATCTAACCTACTATTGCAGAGAGGACACATAAGCATGTAGCATTTTGTGACTAGATTTTTACGTGAGCATTTACTAGGCATATATTTCACCCTGCCTTGGAGGAGTCTGATTTTTGGCCTATCTCCTTTCCATCCTATTTCCATGTAAGCTCAGTGTAGAGACCACTGTATGTTTGGACTCTACGACATAACATGATAAAAGTTTGAAAAGGTTGCAATAACTATTGAGTATGATTGCTATTGATTGACAAAAAATTTGATTAGTTTCTGATTCAGTTCTTTAGCTCTCATGGGCGAATATATTTTCTTGTGCTGAAGAGTATAAATTTTGAAACATTTAAATTACTTTAGACTTTGGGAATTCTCTATCACTCTCTTTTTCTTTGTATACATGATGTGAATGATATTATTTCTAAATATTTGCCTGATGGATTCAAAGTAATAGAAAAACAATATTTTTGGTTAATATTTTGTTATTTGTTAATATTTTGCTCCTCTGTGAGTTCTGTAGTGATTCTACATGCTAGCTAAAATGAACAACTAGCTTTAAAACATGCTTTTAAAACTATCTGATAGGAACAACTCACTGAAAGTTTATTTTTGAAAGTTCTTTTTGAATTACTATCCCTAGTAAATATTGATCCCTTTGTTACGGCTTATATCTACATGTTCCCCAAGAGGATTATGCACCATTAGGTAGGGCTTTTGGAATAGCATTGATTGGACTATAGGGAAGATATAGCTAATTTGCTGTTAGGAGGTAAGGTCTGGTTGGAGGAGGAGGTCACTGGGGCCTTGACCCAGAAGGGCGTATCTCTTTCCCTGGCTCCTCCCTTTTCTTTCTGCTTCTGGGCCACCATGCCCTCAGCAACTTTTCCTCTGTTATTCCCCCTCTGCCATTCTGTCCTGCCTCAGAGTCAGCAGACTATAAACTGAGAACATGAGCCAAAATAAACTACTACTACTGTAAATGGTGGGTCCCAGCAATAAGGAAGTGACCAGGACAGCCTTTGAAACTGACAAACATTGCCTTCAATTTTATATGAAATCTAAATTCTGAGTTCAAAATTGGTATTCCAGCACTCAGTAGCTTATCATTATTCTCCAGCTAAGAGTATGCAAATTAAAAGGAGTACTTTTTCATTTGTAAAACTGCCAGGATTGTTTCAACACAACAATTAAGATACTGACATTTTGATGAAATTAAAATTTGACACAGTGTGTGATCTAAAATGCTCCCCCAAAGTCTCACATGTTCAGATGTGGGACTTAGGCAAGACAATGGAATCATGAGGGCTCTACCTTCTTTAGTGGACTAGTGGATTAGTGATGAGATAATGATTTGATGGCATTATTGGGAAGTAATGTAAATTTAGGATGTGGGGTCTAGTGGAAGGGACTGGGTCATATGGCTATGACATTGGACACTATATCTGCTCCTTGGTCCCTTTCTGTCTCTGTCTCTTTCTCTCTGCTTCCTGTCCACCATAAGGTGAGCAGTGTTCTTCATGACTCCATTATCTACCCCACCACAGCCCAGAAACAATACAGCCAAGTGACCATGGACTGAAACCTCTGAAACTGTGAGCCAGAATAAGTCTTTCCCCCTTGAAGTTGATTTGTGTTAGGTATTTTGTCACAGCAACAACAACCTGACTAAGAAGTAATTAAGAATTTGAAAGTAAAACCCAATCAATAAAGTCCATCAATAAAATTTAGATTACATAGATATTTTTTCTGCTAGACACACATAGGCTTTGGGGGGATATCTAGATGTAAACTATAACAGATGGGAATGTCTGAGGGCAATCAGAATAGAGGGAAAAAAACAAGCTTGAAGAGTTTAAAAAGTGGGTAAAACAAGTAAAAATCAAGAAAATAGTGTTGAAACAGATGCTAGAATTGAAAGAGAGGAATAAGATTAGAAGAGAGTGAGAAAACAACAAGTAAATCACACCACCAAAAAAAAAAAAAAAGAGAGAGCAACAAAAAAACAAATTCACCGGGTACCCGAATCCTGCACTCCAGAAAGAGAATACGTATATATGCAGTTCCTTCGTGACTGTGACCGCTATAGCACACAGCATGTGCGTCCTAACATTCCCTTCTTGTCTCTTTTGCAGTCTGATTCCAGGCAGCCACACTCAGACTCCACGCAGGGTGGATTCCAGGGATGGGTGCGTCCATGAGCTGGGCTGACTCTCAGCAGAGTGGGCAAAGGTGTCATTCACTTGTTTAACCTTTCTCTGGCCAGAGTCTGGGGTGGGGTGGGGGATGGCTTCCTTTATCCTTGGTGAGTGCTGGAGAGGACACCACAGGAATGCAGCTTTCCCCAGTGTTTGGAGGGGCACCATGACTGGTAAGGGCCAACATATACAGAGCCTGTCCCAGGAGTCTAGGCGTTGAGCCACTAGATCAGGCCCTCTGGCTATTTGTGACGCTCTCGTGATGGCTGCTCCCCCGAGAAGTGGATGGTGGGGGCGGTGCAGAAAAGCTGTGGCAGCTGGGTTTCCCCTTCTCAACTTTCCAGATGTTTAGATTCATCTATATATATCGTGCTTGCTATTAATATTTCCATTTCACGGGGTAATCCCTTCCCCACTTCAGAATAGCTTTGTTTTCAGTCAGTCTTCTTGATCATCTCCAACTCCACTTCTCTTCAAGTCTGCCAAGCTGGATCTCATTCTAATCATTCCAGTGTAACACATAGCAAGAACAAACTTCAAAGTAATAGATACATGCAATTTTTGAAATAAATTACTTCCTCCCAATTTACTAATGCTAAATATAGGGACAAGGTTGGACTTGTGTCAATATACAATTATGTACTTTTTTTGGTATAAATGATTACAAATGGTTTCATTGTTTTTTGCTGTTTTAATTAACAATGGTAAATAAAACAGATTTCTGGAATTAATATTTATACTGTATTTATCAGTGTGTAAAAGTAGGGAAACTCATCAAGACTGTCATATTTAGTCTTAAATGTTTTTGAGAATTCGGAAGCCAAAACTAAATATACTTTTTGTATCCTGTAGAAGACTTTAGTTCCTAATTGGTGAGAGTCAACTTCAGTGAGGAACAATATTAATGATGCACCCATCACTGTAATTCCTCGACAATAAGAAAAACTTCTATGTCTTATTCAATTCTTAATTATGTGCATGACATACAACTTCTCATTTAATTATTTTTTCCGATGAAGTAATTAAGATTTTGATGAAGCAATTACGTCCCTGGGTCATGGAGCTAGTACTGTTCAGTCTAAAACCTGAAAGATCTGGGTGAGTGGCTTGGACTCTGAAACCCGTACGTTCCACCGTTACACAATACTTCCCCCACGAGGTGACGAGGTGACATAACACCATAGAACAAAGGGATTTAGTTCCTCCTTCTTGTAATTCCGGGCTCCAGAACAGCATGTCACCATGTGCCCACTATAAGAAATTTTCTGACTGCTAGACCATAAAGAACAGGTGATCGAGGGGCCCTTAAGTTTATATATACTTTCAGTTCAGCTCTTTGTGGATTAAAAGAGAAACACAATGAAGAAAGAAAATTCAAGTTATTTTAAGTTTGCATTAGAATTTCCTGGGCCTCTTTGACACAAAACAATAAACTATGCATTGCCAGCAGCAGCAGGTAGTAAGATAACAGCGTCAACCCCCCTGGGCTTTTTCAACAGTAATGTTTCTGTGTCCTTGAAGCCTTTTGATTTCAGCAAACAGAAATGATATCTAATCACATTACGTCTCCAGGAGAAAATCAGTCAGCTTATCTTTCAAATAAAAAGATCACGTGTCATGCTACTAAAGGCAGAATATATGAATAATGTTGCTGATTTGATTGTTTTGGAAATTCTATCATTGAAAGATGATTTTAAATTTTTTTCGTACAAAACTGATTTTAAAATGATTTTATATGTTCAAGCTAAAATTTCATTTTATGAATATTTTAGCAGTGTGAGAATTGGGTGGGGTAGGAAATTAAGTGATCATAACTCCCTTGTGATTGTTTTATATATTCATAGTAATATGCTGAATAAGATTTTTAAATGTAGGCTTTACATGTGTATGTGCGTGTGTGTGTGTGTGTGTGTGTGTGTGTGTGTGTACATGTTGGAGGGAGAGAAGAAGGGAGGAAAGAAGGGAAGGGGGAAGGGAACAGAGGGAGACAGAGAGGGAGAAGGAGGAGAGGGAGAAGGAGGAGCGGTGTCCTGGCAGGATTTTTAAAAGCTGTGTGATTTAGGTCAAGGGAGAGTTGAGGGCGATGTCTGAACAATGGATAATAACAGATAGTTACTTTGTGTCTAAAAGTTTGAGAACAAGGTCTCTAGAGCCTGGTTACCTGAGTTTCAGTCCTAGGCACATCATTTGCTGACTGCAAGGTCTGGAGCAAGTTACCTAACTTCTCTGTGCCTCAGTTTCCTCATCTGTAGTGAAGGTTAAAAAGTTGACTTGCCTAGTATTTCTAAATCACCACTTGTCACATAGCATACATCATATGCTTGTTTGTTGTATTACTGTTACTTTAATTTTACTCTCATTCATTGAATATTTGCCCTGGTCCACGCCTGTGCTAAGAATGTATAGGCAATTTCTCATTTCATTTCCCCAGTAACCTGTGAGGGTGATTCACTATTATCTGAAGAAACTGAGACTTCAGTCTGATCATCTTTCTCACAGTAACCCACTGGGAAGCAAGAGGAAGAGCCAGAACGCAAAGCCAAGGCTGATGAACACTGGGAACCTGAGTTCATGCAGACGCTGTGTGGAATCAGGACGGTGTGTAAAGGTGGAGGAGCCAGGGAACGCCGGCATTCCCCAGGGTGTGGGGATGAGGACAGAGAAAAGCTACTCGCAACGCTCAGCGTGAGAGGCAGGACAAGAAGCAGCTGGGTAAAGTCATACACAAGCGTGGCCCCAGAAGATAAAGTTTCTTTTCGATTTGCTCTTACAGGTCTTTCTTGTCCCTTACCCCTAGTGTTGAGATTTCACTTTTTTTTTTTCTAAGTATTTTTCCACATTACTGGATGCAAAAAGTATAAGCAGAAGTCTCACGAGTCTTGAACCCTATGCTAGAGGCATCACATTATCTAATATATTTAATGAATGATGAAGGCACTTAAAACTTACAACCTCTGAGTGCTGATCTCTTTCGGGTCCTAAGAGATTTCTCTGGTCCCCAGGTACTGGTTGTAGGGACCAATATATCACTCTGCTTCTGTGTCCAGCGCAGGATTTCTGCCAGGCTATCTTGGCCTGGGTTCACTCCCTTGGCCTGGGGTTGCTTGGCATCTGTTCTTTCGATCTGCGTGTGTTTTCCAGGGATTCTGTGACAAAGCACCACAGACTGGGTGGCTTGATAAACAGATTTATTTTCTCAACCCCATTCTGGAGGCTGGAATTCTGAGATCAAGGTGTTGCTGAACTGGTTTCTTCTGAGGGCTGTGAGAACCAGTCTGATCCAGCTTTTCTGCTTGGCTTGTAGATGACTGTCTTTTCTTTGGGTTTTCCATATGTCCCTGCTTTTGTCCAAATGTCTTTCTTTTATAAACTTCACCATCATATCAGTATCTCCGTATCAGTTCCTCCCATGAATATACCAGTTTGACTTAATTACCTCTGTAAAGAATAAAGTTATGGGGCCGGTGATGTGGCTCAGGGGCATAAGCACCTGCCTGGCAAGCATGAGGTCCTGAGTTCCACTCCCGGAACCCACATACAGAAAAAGGGCCGGTGATATCGCTCAGCGGCATGGGCGCCTGCTGGCGCGCGAGGTCCTGAGGTCGACCCCCAGCACCCACAAAAAAAAAAAAAAAAAGAATAAAGTTATGTTCTGGAGCTTAAAACCTCAAAATGATTTTTGAGGAGGAACTGTTCAGACCATAACAATGTCATGTTCATTTTAATTGTAGAAGACTTTGATGAATCCAATATAAAACTGAAATACATGTAAAGAAACATATTCTGCCCCACTCTTTTATGATATCAACCAAAGGAAATAAATTTTCATGTTACATCTTCCCCATCATATCCTCCTTTTCCAATTCCTAAGACACTTGGTAGACAAGCTCTCTTCCTTCTCTTGACTGAGAAAAATTATTACAATTAAAATTCGTGGGTATTTCTGTTTATTTAGCCAATTTCATCACTGGTGGCCAATATCCTTTGGGGAATGGGAAAACTATGACTAGTATGGCCAACATCTTTGTATACTAAGTTTAGTCATTCCTTGGTGCTGTGGGGAGGAGGTAGATAACAAAGATAGCCCTCTCAAAGACTGTTATATCTTTATGATATTGTTCTGAACATTTCTGACATTGTAGAAGCTTTATATATTTGATGAAAGCTATAGCTTCTCTTCCCAAAGATATCTGCGTAAGATTATAAATGAAATGAAATATGCGACTTGCTTTACTACATTGACTCAAAACATTTTTTTATAAAGAATTGTGGATTTTCATCAGGTTTTGTGTGCAAAATTAATTTCAGGCAATATTCTTAAAAATAGAGGAAAAAATCCAGGGTATGCAAGTAAAATTTAAGGATAAACCTCGGTTTTGTTAGAAGATAAAATTTGGGGGCTGGGGGTGTAGCTCAGTGGCAGAATGTTTACTTAGTATTTGTGAGGCCTTGGGTTTAATCCCCAACACTGAAATTAACAAATTTCAATGACAAGGAACTACCCATTGGCTGGAATGAGAGGCTGAAATTACAGAAGAGTCTTTGACAGGGCAGCACATGCATTTTCCTTCAGATTTTCTGTTCTGATGGTAACACACACTGGAAGAAGTTGAGCTCAAACAATATCAGTCTATGTTTGTGAAGGTCAGGATGGGCTTCTGATGCAGAAGTACCAAGGTATTTCAAGACTGTTTCTGATTTATGTCCTTTAATTTTCACTGGCTTCACATCACCGAACTTCAACCTCAACAAGGGGAGTTTGTTGACATCAGCAAAGGGAGGATTAAGAATCTACATTTCAAATTTAAGGTTGTCTGAGCAGGAGTACTTTTAAGGAACAGCCCTGAGTTTCAAGCTGTCTGCATATTGCTGGACCACAGATTGGTAAAAAAGTTTATATTCTGCTTTCATTGTATGAGAAAACATATTAAATAAGCCTTACATTAGTTGATGTCTTACCATAGACAAGCATGACCATTGAAAGCAGTGAGCCAGATCTTACTGCATAAAGGTACTTCCTTCTCTAAAACACTGAAACTCTTCAGATGCAGCACTAAGCATTGCAGGTGTTCACAAAGTACCCAATGAAGTTTATTTGCAGAAGAAACTCTTGAGTATTCCAAAGAGGTTGGTGGATTTGAAATTTCATAAAGGACTGGTTAAATAGGAATTCATCTTTCACCACTCCACCGGCTGCATAAAGAAGCTTCATGTCCCAAAATATTAATATTTAAGGTCTACCATTGTGGGATAGGTAATTAAATTAAATTAAATTAAATTTAATTAATTTATTTTTTTGAACTGGGAATCGAACTCAGTCCCTTCACACTTGCCAGGCAGGTGCCGTGCTGCTGAGCTATATCCCCAGCCCCCAATTTAATTTTATAGATGCACTAACTTAACCTTCTTTGTCTATTCCAAAAGACACACTACCTTCATCACTTCTGGAGTGCATGGCTTTCACCATTTACCCTGTCTCTATTTTAAAACTAGGCAGTTGCCTCAAGAAGATCATGTTGTGGTAAAGTTTTTCCTATTCAACACCAGCCTGCGTTTTTAGAAAAAAAAATCTGCTCTGTTACAATTTTGGCATAAAAAGTGTGTGATGCTACTTCATCATTTTTGGCTTCACATTCTTTCCATTGGCAAGAATGTTGTACAAAAAGCACTTGGGCTTTGGTGTTCTATCACACACAGTAGAAAGGAAAGCTAAAAGATATTTAATATTTCTTCTCTATTAGTTTCTTTGACATTTTCTAAATGAAGCCAGTCCTGAAGTAAACAGAAACAGATGTTCATCATCATAATGGCAGGACACATATTCTCTAATCCCTACCAATGTGGAGCTCTTGTGACACAGCGTGGCAGCATGGGTCGGTATATAGCGCATGTCTCGAGTGGCAGCTCATAACTGGCGTAGAAACAGTGTTTACACCAAGATAATTTGGAAAAGCTGAATAAATCCTTACTTCTGTGTATGGCTATAACCATATGTGTATGGATGCATATGGGTGTGTGTACGTACATGCTTACAGGCTGATGTCCTTCTCTTGACATCAGATTAAGAGTACTGGTTCAGAGGAGCAGACAGCAGCTTCAAACAAACCTTCAATCCAGTGTGATGATAAATGTTGATATTGGGAGAGACCCACTTTCCTGACTTAGTAAAGGCCTCACAAGGACCTAATAGATGATGTTGGAACTGCAATTTTAAATTTGGTAGAAGTTTGTTACAGAAAGAATGTCCCAGACAGAAACTATAAAAGGAGACGCTGCAATTTGGGAGATGTTTCTGATGACTCTAAGAAACTATGAGATATGCTGAAATGGTTGATTGATTGTGCCACCTTGAGACATTTAGAAGCTTAACTAAGTTGGCTCAGCAATTCTACACCCTACAGTGTAGAGAACCCGCCCTAGGACAGCTCATTGTCTGCATGGTATAAAGGGCAAGTGAGTAAGGATGGACTTGCTTCTGTTCTTCAGAGTAGCTCCAGTCTTCGCCTTCAGCTTGGACGTCATCTCCTGGCTTCCAGAGTAGGGTCTTCAGCTTCCACCTCAGATCCTTCAGCCATCTGGCATAGACTCTTCAGCCTTCCATCACAGACCCATCGGCCTCCTGATATGGACTTGCACGGAACACTGCAGCGAACTCTGGACTTCGAACTGAAACCTTCAGCCTCCGGTGTGCAGACATCCTCTGCATACTTCCTCATCCAACTCTGTGGCTGACCATCATAAGCCAATTTTGTAATTTCTTATGTTTGTATATCTCGTGTTATATCTGTTTCTCTAATAAAATGCTGACATGCATATGTTGAGCATGCTCAGCTATAAGTCATAGCAAACTACTCAGACTTTAACAACTCTGTTGCTTAAGTGTGTGAGCCCAGAAAAATTATTTAATTTCTTTTGCCTTAATTTGCTCATATGTATTGAGCAGAGAGCAGTTGGGCTTCAACTCAGGCTGACTGTCTTGTCTTTTCTCAGAGTGTCACACAAAGTGTAAGAACACTATGTAAAAGTGAATACTGTCGCTCTCCCCTTTGTTAAAGGTAAATAGCAATAATGTCAACAGGAATCATTCTAATAGGTAAAATGTAAGAAGCCTCTACTATCTGCCAATACTCCATCCAGTGCTGTGCATGCACCATCACACTGAATCCTCTCAAAGCCTGAGGTGCAAGCTGCTCTTATGTCCTCAGTGAAGGAACAGGTTTACATAGGTTAAGTGCACAGCCAAGATAACACAGAGAGCAGTTCACATGGCCAGGACCTAAATGAGGTTCTTTCGTCCACCATCTCTTTTACATTTCTTCTGGTGGCTGACATTCAATTTTGTCCAGTGGGTTCCATGCCTGGATTTAACATTAGCCCAGCCCCTCAGACTGACTCCTCCCTGGGATGGTCTGCTCACTTTGATTGGCTTCCATCCTCGAGCCTGCTTCTCACATCAGCCTCCTGATGCCAGCACCTCAGGCTGTGTGCAGCTGACGACCACCCCCACTTGACCTGAATCTGAAAGCTAACCTGCTTCAGCCACGGCCCAGGGCTCTAGGATTCTGATTGTTCGCCAGACACAATTTAAGGCACTAATGAGCTACTGTCAGGCCCAAGTGAAATACTTTCTCCTGAAATAGCATGGAAATGAATGACATAAAATTGAGTGAAGCAAAAGTTGTGAATTCTCTGGGTCCTACTTGCATGTTAAGGAAATTGAACACAGAAAGGAGAAAGAAAAAGAAAAAGAAACGCCAAATATCAAAACAGATTTTTAGAAGTTTCTTACAGAGTGGAGGCAAGATTCTTCTCTGGGGTCTGTACCAAGGTGCTGTGCTCCCTTTTATTCCTTCTGAGGATTTTATCAGATTATAATCAGTAGAGGAGCCTGTTCTGGGAGAAATGACTCTAGCGGCCTCTAGCTTGATTTAAATGTTGTTTACATTTCAGAATTTCCTCTTTCCCATCTTTTCCTGTAAAAGTACTGCATCCATCTAGCTCAAGATTACAGTCAGATTTAGTTTTTTAGGTTGACTGTGAAGTCACAAGGGAAAGAGTCAAAGGGAACAGAAGCAGATTAAATCTGGTTTGCCAACCTTGACTTCCTGCCTGCCGCACCACTCTTGAGAAGATGCAGGCTAAAAGTGTGGTCATCCACTTTCCTGTGAACGTCCAGGGCCCCTTTGTTTTTCTTCTCTTGTTTTTTTCTTCCCTTGCTCTTTTTTTTTTTTTCTCTTTACCTTTTTCTTTCCATTTTTGCAGTTCTGAGGATTGCACCCAGGGCCTTGCACAGGCGAGTGCCCTATCGCTGAGCCACTTCCCAGCTTTATTTATTTATTTATGACAGGATCTTGCTAAATTGCCCAGGGTGGCTTTGACCTTGTTGTCCTCCTGCCTTGCCCTCCTGAGTAGATGGTATTAGAGGTATGTGTGCCACCCCACCTGGCTCCTTAGACTCCTTTCTGATTCCCACTCTAAGACAGAGTCTCACCCTCCTTCCACAGTGAATAGAATATTCACTACCTCCTGCATAAGATAGTTACACTGCTGTCACATTGATAGACTTTCTCTAAGTATCCCTCACCCATACTTTTTTTTATTTTAAAGAGATAAAAGATAAAAATAGCAATGTAACAGAGTTTCAAAAGAGGTTAGTAAGACAGTTACAATAATTAATGCACTGCATATTGTTGTCTTCATAGTAGTTATTCAGAGTACAAGATATAGGCATGGTATCTTGTCCAAACAATATTAGCACAGACCTTTCTTTTCAATGAACTAAGAGGAACTAACTGTATGACTATCTTAATTATCTCGTGTATATATATATTTTTTTCTTTTTCTCTTTCTTCCTATCCCCTTTTCCCCATTACAGTTTGTCTTTTCTTTTGAACAGTTTCTTCCCAGTTCAAAATATTTATTATACATTTTGGATCTTATTTATTCATTCAGTTTCTCACACTAGTGAGACAACACAATGTTTACACACATGGGCCTGGTTTATTTCACTTTTGACTGTGGTCTCGAGTTGCATCCATTTACCTATAAAAGTCTCCAGTTTATCCTTCTTTATGGCTGAGTTGTACTCCATTATATAAAAAAAACCCACACCTTTTTTAACCATTCCTCAGTTGATGGGCATTTGGGTTGTTTCCAAGATTTAGCTATTACAAATTGTGCTGCTATAAGCATGGGTGCTCATATATCGCTGTGGTATGATGTTTTTAATTCTTTTGGGAAAATACCCAGAAGGGGAATATCTGGGTCACATGGACCTCTAATTCTAGTTTTCTGAGGAATCTCCACATTGATTTCCACAGTGGTTGTACCAGTCTACACTCCCACCAACAGTAGAGAAGGGTTCCTTTTTCCCACAGCCCCTCTAGTATTTGTTATCAGTTGATTTTTTGGTAATAGCCATTCTTTCTGGGGTGAGATGGAATCTCTGTTGTTTTAATTTGCATCTCTTGAATGACCAATGATGTCAAACATTTTTTCATGTATTTATTTTCCATTTGTATTTCTTCATCTGAGAAGTGGATACACTTTTGGACTGGGTCTTTGAATTCGGGGGTCTAATTTTTAAAAATTCTTTACATGTTCTAGATATAAGTCCTTTGTCTGTGGGACAACTGGCTGTAATTTTTTCCCACTCTGTGGGTTGTCTTTTCACTCTGTTGATAATTTCTGTTGTTGTGCAGAAGCTTTTTAATAAGGCAAGATCCCATTTGTTGATTCTTTGTAATATTTCCCTTGCAGTCTGGGTTTTGTTCATGAAGTCTCTGCCTACACCTATGTCTTTGAGATTTCAACCTATTTCCTCTTCTGTAAATTTAGTGTTTCTATTTTAGTATTTAGATCTTTGATCCACTTTGACTTTAGTTTAATGCATGGTGATAGACATGGATCTAGTTTTAGTCTTCAGCATGTGGAAAGCCAGTTTTTCCCGCACCATTTATTAAAGAGGCTATCTTTCTTCCAGGGAATGTGTTTGGCCCCTTTGTCGAAGATAAGGTGGCTGAGTGTGTTTGGGGTTGCATCTGCATCTTTTATTCTGTTCTACTGATCCTCAGACCTGTTTTTTCACCAATACCATGCTGATCTTATCACAGTAGCTCTGTAGTACATTTTCAGGTCTGGGATTGTGATGCCCCCGCCTTGCCTTTGTTGCACAGAATTGCTTTTGCTATTCTAGGTCTTTTCTAGTTCCAAATGAATTTTAGAAATATTTTCTCTAGATCTGCCTCACCCACATTTTGATGACATAATGTGTTTTAAGCTGATTGTTCTCTCTTCAATGATGTATTTGCAGATAAAAATTAGCCAAGTGACTTCATTCAATCACAAAAGAAAAATGAGAAACTTTTGCCTAAAACCTCTCTCTTAGCTTATTTTCTTCATCATAACAAGTCTTACTACTCACTCTTGTATATATTAACCTTGGGTCTCCTAAGTGAGGAAATAAGAATATGGAAAATTTTGTATTTGAAGTATCTTGAACATAAAAGGAATGCAGAAGTGATGGCTATGTACACCATGACTGCCTGTAAGTGATGGCTGGTTGCACTGAAGTTTTAATCTAATCCTATCTTTGAGAAAGTTATTCTAAAGCTGAGATGGGAAAGCTTGCTAAGAGCTGCCATGTTTACAAAATGCACAGCCCTCCTGTCAAGAACTTGTGCCTCCTGAGAACCAGGATGTTCTCCAAACACTTCAGGGAGTTTTATTGTGAAGTAGGACATTTTCACTTTTTAATTGAGCTCAAGCAATAGGGAGAACATTTATCTGACTTATGTAACACCTTGGAGGTCGCAGCTGATCTGAGAGATACGCACTCTTTTCTTAAATATTGTCACATACGTGTGTGCCAGTTTGGTTATAAGGTGTGCTTCATAACAGTTGTATCTTAGAGGTACTGTGAAATCTGAAGTCAGTGTTCTGTTATTTTGTTTGTTTGTTTGTTTTTTATTTACCATTGAAAATGGCTGCAAAAATGTATTGCTTTAATCATGCAAGAGGTGTTGAAGGACTTCAGCGAATCTTAATGGAGGCTGATGATGAGAATGATACAGTCGAATGTCAAAAATGAGAGTGATTTAGAAAGCTTGTAATGCAGTTTGTGTTAGAACAAATAAAAAGACATTCAGAAATCTTGACTGGTGTGCATACACCTTTACACATGAAACTTCACCAATTTCAAACACAAATTGAAGGAAATTCTAGCAAAGACATAGTGGTGGCTCCCTTGACCAGCAGAAAAAGAAAAATGATGTGTTAGATATTATGCATCCCAAACAATAGCTTACCAAAATATTTTTGCAAGTGTTGTGAACAGCATTTATATCTTGAGCATAGCAATATTATTTGCAATGACAGTTACAAATATTCTACAAAGCCAACTATTAAAGATTCTGATTAAAGTTAAAGACATTTTTTGGTTGTATTTTTTTTATCCATGTTTCTGGTATTTGAAAAGAAAAAGGTTTTATTTTTTATATTTTTCTATTTCTTCATTTAAAAGTTTTAGGTAGCAATGAAAAATAAAGTAAAAATCATGTATTTTATCATATAAGTATAATAAATAGAAAATTTCATTAAACAAATTTTTTTTGCATTTCAGCACAAATTAGTAAATTGACCTATGCTGTAATATTTTTGACTGAAACCTCAGCAGGGATAAGGTCACTAAGAGACAGCATCAGAGAAGACATAAAAGACAGAAAAAGGAATTGAGTTTGATACCACGCCAAATCCTGTTAGCTCAACGAGCAAGGAGATGGACACAGCCAAACACAGCTGCGTGGTAGGTGTTTTTCACAGCAAGATTACAGCTCAGGAGACAAGGAAGTGACCTGCATGCCTGTGTCTTTCCTCAGGCTACAAAGGCAACAAAGGATGGGGTGGGATAAATATGAGATAGTGTAGAAGAGGAAATAAAAATAGAGATCAAAGTCCGAGTGTTATGGGGAATATAACTCCCAACCTGTTAGATGTCAGATGCGCTGAATTTATGACATCTAGGAATGAAGTCACGTCCCAAAGGAGGAATTTAGGGGAGCTTCTTTTGGAAATAAGGAGAAGAAGAATAGCTCCTGGGTTTCCAGGAGGGTTCCTGAGTGGGTGGCCACCAAGGCTCTTAGTCAGGAGTAGTTTATACAGCAAAATCAGAACATGGGTACAATGTGGGTCAAACCACAATCAACCTACATTACAAGCATTACAAGTTTAGTTGGTTAGCTAATATTGATCCAATAAGAAAAAGAGTCAAAGTGTCATGTAGCAATGTTATGTGGCAAGAACAAAGGCATTCTTGGAAAGGGAGGGAGCATGGGTCTGGATGTTCTGGTCACTCACCTACGTAGCTGATGCCTATCTGGGCTCACTGGACCAGGCGGTGCTAATTACACTTCAATCTCACGTTATCAATCTCTGGCTTCAATCTCTGGCTATCCTGTCTCCATCTTGAGGCCTGACTCTGCTCAGATTTGCCTCCAGCCATGATCTTTGTGTGTCTTATCTTCAATGCTGATTTCCTTGAGGATCCAATTCCTCTTTGATTGCATATTGATTTCCACCTGACTTAGCTGTTTATTATATGTGTCCAAATAAAGCAGAAGCAGAGAGATGCTGAGGCTGAATGTAGAAATCTTAATGTTTGAGGAGTAGAATAAAAACCATTCAGAGACAGATCAGATAAAGAGTGGTCAAAGAGATTTGTCTAGGAATCAAAGTGCAGTAGTGGGTATGTCGCCAAGGTCACCTAGATGGTAATGTTTAGTGACAAGAATAAAAAGGAGGCAAGAAATGATTTGCTAAAGACTTGGACCCATATTCTGTCACTGGTTTGGGATTTTGTTCTTTTGTCTGTGGAAATATTGGTTGGTTTTCTGGGGTTATAAGAATTTATAATTCTCATTTTGGAGGAACGATGATTTTTAGAAGATTCTATCTTCACCACACAGAAACTACCAAGTTCTCCCTTTCTCAAGCCTGGTTTAATTTTCCAGCACTAACAGGGTCTTCTCCTTGGGTCTAGATCTTGCTCTTCTAATCCTCTCCATTCTTTTGGTCTTTTATTCAACCACAACATCATTCCCACAACTGTCCATGAAGCCTCTTCAACCTATGCCAGGCTTCACCTCAGATATCTGCCTGCACTGACTTACCTACATGTACTTCATTACTCTTCCCCTCTGGTCTCTGGAGCATCTATTCTGAAGTGCTTTCTTCCTGATCCTTGGTTACTTTTATCTTTAACTCCGGTCCTAAAATTGCCCTTATCTGTGGATTCTCAAATGAGTTTGCCATTCTCCATATGGAAACCAGGGTGAAACATCCCCTTGCTTCTTGCTAATGGATTGGTATCAGGGATACGTAGAGTTGAGAACAATGGTTGTGTTATAGTTTATATCTAGATCTCCCCCCAAAGCTTCATGTGCTCACAGGTGGGGCTTTGGAGGTGACTGGATCACGGGGGTGTGATGCTTAGCAGTGGATTAGTCCACTGATGAGTTTATAGCTGACTTGCTGGTAGGAGGTAGGATCTGGTCGGAAGAGGTGGCCTTTAGGGACCTGGCCTGAAAGGTTTTATCTCTTCCTCACTCCTCCCTTCATTTCTCCCTGCTTCTCACCACCGTGCCGTGAGCTGCTTCTCACCACCATGCCATGAGCTGCTTCTCCTCTGCCATGCCCCTCTGTTATACCACCCTGCCTTGGAGCCACCTGGCTATGGACTGAAACCTCTACAAACTGTGAGTCAATATAAGCTATGAGTGTCTGGTACTATGTGTAATCAGCAACCAGAAAGTAACTAAGACAAACCTCTACCCAACTCCAGTATTATATAAAACATTTGCGACTGTTCTTATAGCTCCAGAAAAATTACAATATGACCCCACAGCAAAAGTTTTAAATTCCTTTTTATTTATTTATTTAGTTTTTTTTTTTTTTTTTTTTTTTTTTTTTTTTTTTTTGAGACAGGGTCTTGCTATGTAGCCTAGGTTGGCCTGGAACTTGTGGTAATCCTCCTGCCTCAGCCTCCCAAGTGCTAGAATCACAGGAATGTGTCAGAATGTCCAGCTTTAATTCCTGTTTGAGTTAAGGTAATTATTAAAACAAAAATAACAGCTAAACTTCATTAAAAATTTACCAAGTCTCAGACATTATTCTTAATGTCTTATGTATTTAACTCATTTAATTTTTATAATCATGCTATGAAGATGGTAGTAATGTTAGACACAGTCTAAAGATGAGGAAACCCAGGGATAGAGTAATTTGTCCATGATGGTGGAAAATAAGTCCTACCTCTAGTCTCTAGACTACTTTGTTATAGTTTGTTATGTGTAAGTGGAAATTTAAAGCACAGTAAGCTAACACTACAATAGAATGTATAAAATACCACATGGTGATGAGCATATATAAAACAATGGAACTCACACTGCTGGTGAGGATTTCAAATGCTTCCGCCACTTTAGAAAACCATATGGCACTTTCTTATGCTCAGACATCTACCATACAACCTAGTCGTTCTACAACTAAATGTCTACTCAAGGAAAAATAAAAACATGTCCTCACACGGATTTATAGTGAACATTCATAATAGCTCTATGTATAATGGCCAAAACCTCAAAAACCTGAATGTCCATTAAGTGATGAATGGATAAGTAAGTTGTAGACTATCTATACACTGGAATATTCTTCAGCAATAAGAAACAAACTACTGATGCAGGTAACAACATGAATAAAATCCAAAGAAGTTATGCTACTCAAAGGGAGGCAGATAAAAAAATCATAGAATGTGTGGTTTCATTTATATAAAATTGTTGAAAAAACATAACCCAAGTGACAGAAAACAGATGAGGGTTGTGAGGTACTAGGGGTCAGGAGAGGAAACTGACTACAAAAATTAAGAAGGTGCTGTTTCGACTCTCAACAGTATTGATGGGTACACAGGTGCACACATTTAACCAAAGCATGTTTAAAATTAATGAATAGTGAATATAAAGTAAAACTTAAGAAATTTGATTTTAAAAAGAAAAATAATACATAGCTCACTTTTTTAAAAAATCAAAAATTTCTAGTCTCAGAGATAGAACCAACCTGTTTTCTGCTTCTAAGCAAATCACTTCATATTTATGGAAACCAACTCTTTTCTGACATGAACATGTGCATAAAGTCTTATCTAATGCAGACCATTATTGTGAGGACAAAAAAAGAAAACAGATAATAGATGAGAAAATAGTTTAAAGAATGCAAAAGTCACTTTGGGGAATAGGACCTCAAGGTCTCCCAGAGAGTCTCTCTTATCTGTCCCCAGCTGCCATAGGGAGCTCTCCCGGGTTATGGCATAAGCAATACTTCGGTGGGCCTCATGCGTGATTTCTGGAAAAGTGATCACCTCCCCTGAATTAATGCCATCTATTTAAAATGTGCTTGTGTGAAATAATAAATCCACCTAATGAAGATATGTTTTTTATCCTTTTTTTTTTTTTAATGTGAGTACCGGGAGTCGAACTCAGGACCTCGCACTTGCCAGGCAGGTGCTTATGCCGCTGAGCTATATCACTGGCCCCATCCTTTTTATAATAATTATCTTTTAGCACACACACAAGTGTATGGATCATAAATCTGGAGGTAAAGAATTTTCACACTGAAACTCCTCTGTATGCTTTCCTCATTTCCAGTCTCCCCATTAAAGGTAATTATTCTATCACACTACATTTGATTTTTTGCTTTATAAATTTATATAAATAAGGTATGTATCTTTTGTGCCTGTCTTTCATCCTCAACATTATTTTTGTGTGATTCATTCACATTGCTTTGATAGTAGTTTATGCATTTTCATTGTGCTGTGTTCGTGCACACTGATTTATGTAATAAGCTACTCTTAGGTTATACCTAGGAGAAATGTACAGAATGTGCCCCAAAGGACAAGTTTAAGCTTGCCCAAAGCATTCTAGTTCATATGTCAATCAGCATATTTTTTCTGAGTCCTGAGTCTCACAGCTTGCCCTCTTTCCTCTTCCAATGGTTTCTTTTGAAAAATGGAATTTTAAAACTTTTATTTCTTGTTATTCTTATAGGATGGAGAATGAATCTAGGGTGTGGTACATGCCAAACACACACGCTTCCTCCAGCCCAGAGGTTCTTGATTTCACCATAGCCTGATCTATCTATCAAACTTTTCCCTAAGGGTAGCATATTTATATCCTGACAAAGGACTCTTTGCATAGACCAAAGTGATTGATACTATCTAGATGACAACAAACTTAGCTGTACTGATTCACCTCTCTCATGTATAGAGCAGGAATCCACCTAGAATCTCTTTTCTATGTTGCAAGGTAGAGGGTCAAGGTTAATTTTTTCCTCGTATATGAATATCCAATTTAACGAGAATAATTTCTCGATAAATCCATTTTAATCTTTTAAATAACATGAGTGTTTTTCATTTTTTATTTTGGTGCTAGCACTCAAACCCAGACCTTTGCGTATGCTAACACATCCTATACCTCTGAGCTATACTCCCAGCCCCGAGCCTAGTTAATGTTTTAAGTAACACTAACCAAATGGAATAAAAACAAAGAAAAATGTTTTTAAACATCTATGTATTTTTGTGTTTATGTAAATATCTGGACTCTGTGATAAAAGGTTTCTCTAAAGTTTTTTTTTTTTTTCACAAATGCAGACTTGCTTTTTTAGAAATATTTTAATGATCCTTAAACTAAGACCACCACAGGATTTGACCATTGCTTTGTATTTTTGCCATAGCCTTGAGAAGCAACTTAAATTGGTTTTTGTTTTGCTTTTATTTCTTTCTGAGTAATTGTCAGGAAATGAAAGGGAAATGCTTGAGGTTAAACTTCTTTCCCAAGGTAAAATATATTTTTGCTTAAAAAACGTACACTTCTATAAAAAGAAAAAAACCAATATTGACAAGGAAATGTAGTGAGCATCGTGTAACAGGAAGATACGTTTCTTGGATTATTGAAATAATGTAAACTTTTAGAAAGGTTTTTGATTTTCAAGATTCAAGAAAATTGTATACTCTGCTTAGATGTTAAACCTCATACTATATGATAATACAGTTCAAAGAATCCTAGACTCCCAGCCATACTCCCGGGATCCTCTTATGCTCTGTAACATTTCTCTCTTCATTTTCTTTCTTTATATAATTAACTGGGCCAGATCAGTCATTCACAGTGGTTTTCCTGATATGATTGTGTTACACATGATTCATTGTGCAGCCTAGTCCTAAAGGTACTTCTAGATCACTGTCACACCCGTGCTTATTATTTTCATTTCTAGCTTTACCTTCTATTCGAGGAAGCTTTATTGAAGACAGGAAAATAAAATGCTACTATGTGGCAATAAATTTCCATCCTCTAATTGATTAAGAATAATTTTTAAATTATTCCCGAAAACTCTTATGATCACATTAAAATGGGAATTCAGAATACCTTATAATTCTTCATAGATTCTTCTTACTTCATTTTTGTTTTCCAAGTCCTAAATATTATTGATTTTTCTTGCAATACAGATGATTGTTGATTCTCCCAATAATCCTAAACAAATATGTAGTTGCTCTTACGTGGTCTCAGATGATTCTACCCATGTATTTATTTGCCAAGACCTGAAGGATTAAAGTTAAATATGCAACTATAAAACACAATAGAATTAATTTACAAATTGTACCAAAAATATTTCATTGACTCTAATACAGTATCAACTATAAGAAGGATCATTATTATTATTATTTTTTTTTTTTGTGGGTACCGGGGGGACGACCTCAGGACCTCGCGCACCAACAGGCACCCGTGCCGCTGAGCGATATCACCGGCCCCTTTTTCGTATGTGGGTTCCGGGAGTCGAACTCGGGCCTTCGCGCTTGCAAGGCAGGCGCTTAAGCCACTGAGCCGTCTCACCGGCCCAAGGATCATTATTTTAAACACTACCAATAAAGAACAACAAAAAAATTTTCTTCCAATTGAGTCATAAAACCCTACCAAATGTAAGATATGTCACAATTTAAAAAATATTAACATACACAAGTGTCCTGGAATCTATGAAATAGAGGAATCACTGTTTCTCTATCTAAATGATTTGCTCCCATTATCTCCAAGAAAAAAAAAAAGTATAGGTATGACTGTGGTAGTCTCCAAACCCTGCTGTTGATCAGAACTACCTGGGAGAATCTGGATCTCCTCTCTTGCCTGCTAAATCTGAATACTGGGGTTTGGACCCAAACAACATAGATTAAAATAATCCAGCCAACAAATTAAAACAAAAAACCACTCCCCGCTTCGTTCTGATGGTGATTCATATTGGAAACCATGGGAATGGAGGAAACCCATCTCCGGTAACTGGGTTTACATCTCTCTAATTCTGCTGCTGCCACATCTCTAGGATCAGCAACAGGAATGTCAGTGGAAGAGCTCCCTAGTATGCTGCTGTTTTTTCTCTTCTCTAAGAAGGAAGAGGATTGAAAGGTAATGATTTTCATAGTCTCAGGGAAAAATGGGGATGTGAATTCTATTAATGCTGAAATCCTTGAAAAAATATAAAAGAAGTATTTCACAGGTAGCTTGGAATTTTAGAAAAAAGAAGTTTATCCTAAGAACCATAAGATAATTTTGATAACAACCAAATTAACTCATTTCTTTTTATTTTCAAGTAAGATGACTATCTTATCTGGGAATGATATAAACATAGAATATTTTAATTATAGCAAAGCATTTGACAAGCCTTCTGTGATATCCTTGAGGACTTGACTATGAAATGTGTGCCAGATAAGCGAATTCAAATTTCTAGCCTAGACAAATAAATAAGGTAAGGTTATTTCTTGTCTCTACCTTATTTACCATTTTTACAAATGCCTTGATTGAAGATGTATAATAACAGTTTTGTCCAATGTGAATGTGGCCAAAGCTGGGAAGACTCACTAGCACAAAATCATTCACACTAAGATTGCCTGTACGATCTTGGCATGTTGGAATGTGAGGACAACAACAGTAAAAAGCATTTAATTAGAAAGCCATAATGTCTCAAATTTAGGTTAAAAATATAATTCAGGCTGGGTGTATAGCTCAGTGGTAGAACACGTGCTAAGCATGCACAACATCTTGGGTTCAGTCTCGCTACATGCAAAGATACACACACGTAACATGAGCATTTTAAAAATAGACATATCGTATAATGTATATCATATATAGTGTATATCATATATGATACATCTATAATTCAAACAAGTATGGTTTATGTATAAGATATCTGAAAAAGTCTTGAACATTTTAGTTAATCTCAAATTTATTATATGGTATAATGCAATTTTTTGAAAAGCTAAAAGTATTAGCATCTGAACAAGAAACCACCACCTCCCATAATAGAATATCTTTCTAATGCTTCAGCCTTGGCAGTGGATGGAGTCTTCTGTGGAAAGGCCTTTTGTAGTCCATGTCATTGTTAATTGTTTTATTCAACATGTATGTAATGATTTCCAATTGGGGCAGACATTTTTCCACCCAGTGGAGACACCCTGTAAAGAAGAGAGACAGAGATCTCTGTGGAGATTTTAATGGAGCGATAAACGGTAAAGTATAATAAAGAAGTAAATTAAATAAAAAAGAAGAAGAAAATAAGTGCTATAGAAACTAGGAAAACTGGAGCAGGAACAGGAAAGTCAGGCATGCCTATGGCAGGTGTGGGGCAGGCTGCACTTGCAGATGTGGTACTTGGTGTGGGCGGGCTTCACCGAAAGGTTATATTTTAGTAGAGACTTGAAAGCATTGAAGAAAGTTTTATTTAAAAACAGCAATACACTTTTCATTAAAACAGAACCTTTTCTGGCTGTTCTGGGGATTAAACACAGGGCTTCTGAACTGAGCAACATTTCCAGCCTTCTTTATGTATTATTTTGAGACAGGGTCTTGCTAAGTGGCTAAATTATCTAGGCTGGGCATAAAATTGAGATCCTTCTGCCTCCATCTGCCAGAGTGCTGGGATTGCAGGTGCTTGGCACCAGGCCTGGATAAAATTTTACTTTTGAAAATTTTTGGAAAGGTACCATAAATTTCCTTGCACCCGATCTTAGTGTGTGTGTGTGTGTACATGGTACTGGGGATTGAACTCAAGACCTCCACACTTTACATCCCCAGCTCTTTCTATTTTTTATTTGAATTTTGAAACAGTCTTTGCTAAGTTGCCTAGGCTAGTCTCATCCTAGATCTACGGTTTAGCAGTTTTTACATTTCTTTTTTCATATGCATGTTGCTTGAATAAGAAATCGAGTTTATTAAAATTGTTTTCTGAATACATTTTATGATTTATACTAAACGAAGGCAAATGAAAATATTGACAAAACAATACCACATCTTAAGAAAGATAAACTGGAGAATCCTTTTAGCTTTTTCTTAAAATGTCCCTATTGTGCAAAGCATTACTTTAGTTTACATTAGGAGATAGTTGAATGTAAATTTTAAAATAGTAAATGCAATAATGAATATTTATTTAGTGATTATCATGTAATAGTAAGGTCTCTGGCAGAGTATTTCTATTATTGTCAGAGTAAAATCCTTCAAATATCCCTACGAGATAGTTAGTTCTTGAGATCTGCATCATAGGAGAGGAAACCCAGATTATAGGAATTGGTAAGTAGCAGAACTAGGATTTTAACCCATGTCAGCTTCAGTCTGAAGGTGGAAGTTTGCTCTTTAACTTGCCACTGTTGCCCAAAAATATGCAAAAACCAATTGTAAAATGCAAAATCAGTTCAGATGGTACAAACATTAACACTTTTTATTTTAAAAATTGTGTATGTATTTTAAGGTACTACATTGATATTCTCACTAGTTCTTATGAAATGCAAGGGCACTGAACAAGAAAGGGGTTCTGACAGCTGGACAGGGGATATCCGGGATTATTTGGAAAAAAGTGAAAGTTAAATTGTACAGAGTCCCTCACATCTATGTCTTAGGGAAGCACACATTCTAGATACAGCTAAATGAGTCCCTTAAAGGGTGGTTGTTTTTAGTCAAAAGAAAAGTTACAACCAGAATTGGTCTATTTAAATATATTTAAAATGTCAGTTATTTCACTTACCCATTCAGTGTAATGGATCATTATTAGAAGCTACTTTTGTTGGTCACCTGTTTATTACCATAATAAAATACCCGAGACAATTAACTTACAAAGGAGAAAGATTTAATTTGGCTCCCTGTCTTGGAGGTTCAGACCTTAAAAGGGGTCTCTGTGGCTAAGGTAAAGAAAACAGTGTAGGGTGAGCAAGGTCCAACATGGACTGGCTTTTTGGGGGAGCTTTATCTTTGGCACTAAATCTTACATCCTACTTCTAATTTCAACTAGCATTTTAATTCATGGGGTTTAAAAATTCTATTTTTAAGCCCTTCTCTTTTCTCTCTCTCTCTCTCCTTCTCTCTCTCTCTCTTTTTTCTTTTCTTTGTGGTGCTGGGGATCAAACCAGAGCCTTATGCATACTAAGTATGTGTTCAACCATCAAGCCATACCCTCAGCCCAAGGATCCTTTGTGTGTGAGTGTGTGTGTGTGTGTGTGTGTGTACATGTATGGCATTGGGCACTGAACTCAAGGCCTTCACACTGTACAACCTCAGCCCTTTTTTATTTTTTATTTTGAGTCAGCATCTCACTAAGTTACTAAGTTGCCCAGAACGGGCTTGTGTGAATCTGTGATCCTCCTGCCTTAGCCTCCCAGAGTGCTGGGATTACAGGTATTCACCACCATGCCCTGCTACCATCTTTTTAAAACAAGTAATGCTACTTTTCCTTCTATGGTAGGAATATTAATTTTATTTGAAAATCAATTTATTTAAAATAAGGTGAACTTTAATAATTTTACAATAAATATAGTTATATCTGTATATACTTCACAAAAAAATTGAATTTGGTAAGAATATAAGACAAGTCTGAGAAACATTATATTAAGCCAGAGTTTGTCAAATTATGGCCCTTGGGCCAAATCTGTCTCACCGGCTGCTTTTGTAAATAAGATATCATTGGGACACAGCTCTACACCACCTTCATTGACTATTGTTCATGACTGCTTTCTCCTACAGTGGCAGAGTAGAGCAGTTCAGGCAGAGACTGGATAACCCAAAAGCCTAAAGTATTTACTATCTAGTCCTTTCCAGAAATAGTTTGCTTACCATCTGCCAGTCTATACTAGTAAAGCATTTTTAAACCATCATAGTAAAATCATGACTCTGTAAGGCAAAGACATATTTAACAGTCGAGGTTGTCCTGTATTTTTCTTTTTTATATTCAGGACAGTTTAATGCCTTTCTCAGACATAGAGCATTCCAGGACACCGAAGCCTTGTGGCCATGTGAGAACAGTGAACTATTGTGAGAGTTTCTTTGTTTACTGTTCGACAGGATAGATTCTGTCTTCTCAAATTCTGTTTGATCACAGACATTATGGTACAATAAAAGAGGCAGATATATTACTGAGGCCCTGAAGCTCCACTAAAGATTAGAACAAAATGTGAACTTCAAAAGATCCTGGTAAAGGAGCAAAGGTCAATAGCTTTCTATTCCAAATGAGGAAGAGAAAAGGGGACGCGGGAGCAGATCACACCTAAACACAAGTTTACAGAGCAGTGTGGAGATAACTGCGTTTGTCCTTCAAAGTGCTGCCAGGCTGTGGATTAATTTTCTTTTTCAATTGAATAAATATATTCTGAATGCATCCTCCATGCTCAGTATTCTTGCAAGAGAACAGAGCTCCTGATTAATTGTGTGTGGCCTTGGGATGGACGGCAGTCCTATCCCTGTATTTCTGCTAGTTAACATGAGTTCTTGCTATGTCCCACAGGTTGGACATCTATTACCTCATTTCATCCTTATAATGACCCCACGAGGTAGGTTCTATTGTTATCTCTATTTTAGAAAAGAGGACACTGGGACACAGAGACACTTAGTAACTTGCTGAAAAGCAGATAGATGGTATTTGGCAGAATGCAGATTTGATTCCAGGATTTTACTCCATAGCCTGTACTTTCATCACCATTTGACTTTGCTTCTCTGTCAATCTGGAAGCCCTGGTGAAGAAGGCACAGTGTAAAACCACTCACCCGTGCTTAGGGGATGGAACATTCTTAGTGTTCATCCCTGAAGAAAAGACAGAGATTTAGCCAGGAAACTAGAATTAGAAGGACTGTCCGCGGACAGGCTGGAGAAAGCATTCCTGCTCCACACTTGCCCATTGGCCCAGACTAAATAGACTCTTTGGGAGGCAGAGGCTCAGATGTTAGTCTATGAACGTGAAATGCCCCTGTCCGCCCCTCCATGTAGAAACAAGGCAAGGAGTGCAAAGAGCATGTCGTCTATCTCAAACTACATAGTTCAACCAATTAATTCGTAGGTGTGCTTTCCTTTTGTGAATCCCTGGCAAAGTCTTATTTAAATATCCTTGACAGTATATGAAGCGTATCAAAAGGAAGAGAAAATGGCCTGTATTTAAACAGAATACTTGAAGAAGAACCATCTGCCCTGACTGTAGGACTGATACGCTGACTGCAGCAGCAAGTAGGGAACTCTACGGGGGAATGCGACTTTCCAGACTCAAGCCGAGGTTTCATTTGATGATGTAATTGTGTAAGATACAGAAGGCATGATTTATTTCTCATTTGGGGGGATGTTCACAATCTCCTAGAAAAAATAAATGTGAATATACCAGGGTATATACAAAACACAATAAAAATGTGATGCTTCTTATTAGCAGTTCAATGAAGAACTGGATGCTATCTGTTTATACCTGTGTAGGGAGAGGCAGGGCAAGGCCAATGAAGATTTCACGCAGAAATAACTTTGAACTATTTTGTAGGTCATGGTAAGGAAGTTTTAGGCAGAGGGGATTTTACTTTGTCTTGTGTTATTTCTTTTTTAAAGAAATGAGCTGTTAAAGTATGTTTGATTGTTGATGAGAATGATCTAATGGAGAGAGAAATGTTGATGACACAGGAGGCAGGGAGATTAATTCAGGAGCAAAATCCTTGAGTATATAGGAAGAAATTGGATGCAATGTGTAAGTGGAGGAATTAGTCTTATATTGTAACACAGCTATTTGCTCATCACAGTAAAAGGAAAGTCAGAATATATGGATTTGTAAACACAATGAGGTAGAGGAAAATGAGGACATTTTCTATTCTCATTCTTCTATTTTCTATAAACTTCTGATTGTTTCTACTTTCTCAGTTCATAAGAAATAGGTCATCATCTGAGTGGGAAGGGCAGAAAGGCATCAGAGATTTGAGGGAAGAGGAGAAGCTATAAAACAGCCAGAGAAGTAGTTGCCTGGGGAAGAATATTTGTACTGCTTGTTAGCATTCCGCCCCAGTTCAGTTTTGAATTCTAAACCTAATGTGAGGCCTCTAAGCTACTTTCTAGCTATCACTGTATGCTTAAACTATAGGCAGAAAGTGGATTTATCCAAGTTTGGAATTTTGGAAAAGATGTATCTGAGAGAAATACAGGCAAGGATGATGAGGATATGTGCACAAAGAACTCATAATTATAATGATAGTTCATGCCATCCAAGCAGAGTAGAGCAGACTAAGGACAGGAATTGAGATGGAGAAGCACGAAGTGGGAAAATAAGATGTGATGCCTATATGCTCATTTATATCCAGGACTGGTAACCTAATTTATGGGGCTCAGAGTTAAGTGAAAATATAGGATCACTTTTTCAAAAAATATTATTTTCAGACTGTTACAACTAAGCAGGAATAGTATATCTCAAAGAGAAATCCCAACGGGTTGTTGACATAAATAAAAAGACTAGGTTCAGTGCCTGGCTTAAAGTGATTCAATAAATGTTTTCAACCTAATTTCGCTGACAATTGGTGATGGGAATATAAATATATTTAATTTATTCTGGCAAAAATAGGCTTAATCCAGATTGGTTTGATAAGAAACACACTTTTCTGTCTATTATCCACTGAGTGACAAATTTTTCAAATATTACTCAGGAAAGTTTATAGCACTTTGGCATCCTTATAACAATTCTCAACTCTTTTTTTTTTTTTTTTTTTTGTGTACTGGCGGTCGACCACAGGACCTCGCGCACCAGCAGGCGCCCGTGTCGCTGAGCGATATCACTGGCCCATTTTTCGTATGTGGGTTCCGGGAGTCAAACTTGGGCCCTCGCGCTTGCCAGGCAGGCACTTACACCGCTGAGCCATCTCACCGTCCCAGTTCTCAATTCTTTACCTCAGAATTTCATGAAAATAAATGATTAAAAATCAGTGAAACTGACAGTATAAATTTTAAAAAGTCTTGTAACAACAAGTCTTGTCAACAACAAAAAACTAACAATGTTTTGACCATCTAATACCAGCTTTAATTGCTTTTCACTAGCAAGCAGGTGATACATTTAGAGAATGTGTTTCATTAATCCTGTGACTAGAAAGTCAGAAGTGCTGTGGAAAAAAGAAAGTAGAAAGCAAGTTAGGAAGATTAAGAGTGGGGGTTATAATTTTAGAACAGTTGTAAAGTGAACAAATATTTGAAGGAGATGAAGAAGATAATTTTACAGAATAGTTAAAGAAAAGTGTTCCAGGAAGTGCAAAAGCCTTAACTAGAACCCTGACTGTCAGACATAAAACACTGTGACCAATGCTTAAAAAAGAGCAGAGAGAGCACAAGGCAATATCAAAGACGTAAAAAGATTCTAGTAGGCCAAATAGAAACTTTAATTTTTACTCTGAGTGAAATAGAGAAGTGACATGATTTTAGATTTTATGAGAGTCATTCTGATTACCATGTTGAAAATAAAATGTGTAGGGTATGGGTCCAGGGGTAGAAGGGAAGGCTAGTTATAAAAGTATTAGAGTAGTTTAGAAAAAGAATCTGATACACGGGATGAAAATGTTTTCCCACAAGAAAGAGGTACATAAAGAAATAAAGAATATGAATATGTGAGCACATTTAAAAGACCATTGACTTTATGACAAAATAATAATAATTATGTTTAAATATATCAGAAATAAAATATATGACAGTAACATCACAAAAAGTGGAAGAGCTTCTAATAAGGTTGGGCAATGATAAAGTATTTCTGTCTGGTCCAGGTAAACTCTCCAGAACTCTGGAATGGTGGATCTAAAGCTGGATTTCTGAGCACCTGGGTTATATGTATGTATAGGGGTGTCTACAGACATGGCTGGTCCTTTAGCTAAACTGGTTACAAGGTGTTCCTGTAGAGTTATGTTTTATTTTTTTTTGACTCTTTCAGAACTTTGTGGACCTCTGCTACAGTTGAAGTGTGTTTCCCAAAGTTTCATATGTGAGAGGCTTGATCTTCAGGGTGGTAATGATGTTGAGGTTATAGATCCTTTAAGCGGAAAGGGGACATAGGGGGAGATGATTAAGTTATTGGGGAGCATTTCCCTCAGAAGCGATAAGCAGGACTCAGTTCACATTAGAGCGGGTTATTATGAAAGAACAGGATTGGCCCTCCCTGCTTTCTGACTTCTGGCTCTTATTATGTGACTTCTGTCTTGGACTGACTCCCAACCACAATGGTATCTGCTATGATGTGCCATGGCCAAGGAGGCCTTCAGCAGGTGCTAAACTGAGGAATGTGCTAGATCTTTGACTTAAAGCCTCCAAAACTATGAGCTCTATAAGCTTCATTTATTTATGCGTTATTCAGCCTCGAGTAATTTGTGACAGCAATGGAAAGTGAACAAATGCAGTGACAGAGGAAAATGGTGACCTAGAGAACCATGGGGTCTCTTATCAATTTCCCATTTGGGACCTGAGTTTTCACTGGCAATATGGGGACTATAAGGTAGGTAGGTGACTTGGTGAACTTACATGGGGCTCTATAAACTCATCAATAATTTATAGTGTTTACTTGTTTGAGAACAGGTAGTGTTCCTGAGTGGCAAATGTAAAAAAGCTAACAACAATAATAGTGATACTTAATAGGACACCCTATGACTTAGAGATACATTTACTGTTTTTTTATATATTAACTTGTTTAGTATTGCTTACTGCTCAATTAATAAAGAATTTTATTATCTTTATAACACAAGTTAAAGAATTAAAGAACAAAGACAATTGTAGTTTTCCCAAAGTGATGCATTTACTAAGGTTATCATTTAGAATTTAATAATTGTAGTGGTTTCAATAGTGTTCCCCCCAAATTGACATCCACTTGAAAGTCCAGAATATGAGTTGACTTGGAAACAAAGTCCTTGTACACATAATGAGTTAACATAAGATGAGTCTTTACTGGATTAGATGAGCTCCAAAACCAGTGACTGGTTTTATTAGAAGAAGAGGAGAGGACACAGAGAAACACACAATGGAAAGAATTTCATGTGGAGACAAAGGGAGAGATTTCAGTGATACATCTACAAGCCAAAGAATGCTTAAACTCTTTAGGAACTGGAAGAGGCTAGGATAGAATCTTCCCCAGAGCCTTCAGGTGAAAATAGGTCTTCAACACTTTAGTTTCAGATTTCTCACTTCCAGAATTTTGACAGAATATATTTCTGTTCTTTTAAGCCACTAAGTTTATGTTATGGTGATTTAAAATGTTAGCCCTAGGAAACAATGTAGTAATAGTATTAAGATGTGGAGTTTATTTATAAACCCAACTGAATAAGTGAGTTTGAATTTTGTTATAGGGCAGAGTTAAACACAGGCACCTCTCATGACCTGGGCCTAAATGCCTTTTCTTGAGGGAATAGACTTCTGCAATGAAGAACAGATGGTGCAAAATCAGTAATTAAAACATTTTGATCCCTCCAAACTTCAACACTTTAGATATTAACTATTATTTCTTTATTAGGGAATATCAGTGATTTATTTTTTTTATTTTTTTATTTTTTTTTTGTGGGTACCGGGGGGACGACCTCAGGACCTCGCGCGCCAACAGGCACCCGTGCCGCTGAGCGATATCACCGGCCCCTTTTTCGTATGTGGGATCCGGGAGTCGAACTCAGGCCTTCGCGCTTGCAAGGCAGGCGCTTAAGCCGCTGAGCCGTCTCACCGGCCCAATATCAGTGATTTAAATTGGGGAGTGTGCTAATGGAATGCTGCTAAACATCACAGCAAAGACTTAAGTAGATTAAAATGACACCGTTATTAAGGTTGGGAGACCTGATGGTAAATGCAAATATAATATCATTGATATAGGATCGCCAAGTGATATAGGGGATATAAATATAACTTCCAATCCGTTAGATGTCAGATACACCAAGTTCATGTTTTCCAAAATGAAGAAGGAATTCTAAAGAACAATGGAGGTTAAAAGTAGGAAATTTTATTGAGGGAGAGATAGCTCCTGAGAGAAACAAGAGGGGACCCAGAAAATGAGCCCACTTCTCAAAGGAAGTTTCATAGAGCAAAATCACAAGGTGGGTCCAAAAGTCACAAGGCGGGTACAACATGGGACAAAACTAAGATCAACCAGTAAGATTATAAGTATAGCTGCTTAGGTAATGTTGATTCAATGGGGAAGCAAGGCATGTAGCGAGTGTACATGGAAACAACAAGGACATTTTTTGGAAGAAAAGAGTCAGGAGGTCCTGGTCACCCACCTAGGTGACTGATGTCTATCTAGACTTTTTTTTTGGACCAGGAAATATCGATTATAGTACATTATTTATGTCTTGGGGAGGTATGCGTGTTTAATCATTTCGTCTTTATCTTGGGGCCTGGCCTTCGACCAATGCACCTCCACCCACAGTTGTAATGTGTTCTTGTCTTCCGCACTGACTCCTTTGAGGGCCTCGCCCTGTCTGACTGCCTGTAATGTTTCTACCTAACTTAGCTGTATATAACACCATGATGTCTCTCTTACTCCTTCTTTCAATACAGACATAGCACAATTTTTGTGTATATCAATATTCACCATCTACATTATTGTGGCTATTTACTGAGGAGCCAAGTAATATAGTATGAAGAAGTACCATTGTTCTTATTTTTATGTGTTTTTTTACTTTTCATGAAGGTAATCATTGTCTTATTTTTAATTTACTTAATTCTCTTTTGATTACGATTAAACCTCCCTACATTCTCCATTAATCTCACAATATAATTTCCACAATGTTAAACTTACCATTTAGTTCAGTTATTTTTCTCCTAGAGAACTCACTTTTCTGGAGCATTTTGTTTTGATGCTGCAAGTTAAATGGGCTGTGGAAACAGAAGAGAAGAATTTAAATGTGAAAAATCACATAGCCACTGTATAATAGAAATGGAACTCAAAACCAAGTCCTTTCTTTTTTATTGGTAGTGTTTTAGTTATCTGTTGTCAAAATAATGCTGTGTAACGAACTACTCCAAAACTGCATGCCTTGAAGAACAATTATTTACTATTTTTCAGAGGTTTGGGATTGACTGATCTGAGCTGGGTATTTCCTCAAAGATGCCTCTGCTCCTTTCACCTTAAGACTATCCCAAGCCTATTCTCATGGAGACTCCAGGAGTGTTAGAAATCAAATTCAATGGGGGAGATGCTTTTTAGTCCTTTATTGTTACATTCTGCTAATGTCCTATCAATCAAATCAGGTCACACGGCCAAACCCAAAGTCAGGGGCAAGGAAAGTTTGTTCCATCCATGCAGAGGGAGGGAGAGGAAAGGGTTAATATTCATCAATAATAATTGAGACTTGTACATGGACTAACAAGACAAATGAGCAACATGAGACTCTATGAAAATATCACATGCTTAAGAAGTCAACTAATCTCAAAGATTCTCAATTAGTTGCTTTTGGTTAAGCATAGACAATTTCCTTATCTAGTCACAAATGCTTACAGAAAATCTGCATAAAATCGTATTCCAAAACAATATTGAATATATTAAATACTTTACCCTAATTTTTTTTGCTTTCTTCTAATTTTCTTTTATAGTTTTTGAACTTTGTGCCACCTATATGGCGTATCCCTTTATTTTTTTTATTTTATTTTATTTTTTTGTGGGTACCGGGGGGTCGACCTCAGGACCTCGCGCGCCAGCAGGCGCCCGTGCCGCTGAGCGATATCACCGGCCCCTTTTTTGTATGTGGGTTCCGGGAGTCGAACTCGGGCCCTGGCGCTTGCAAGGCAGGCGCTTAAACCGCTGAGCCATCTCACCGGCCCCGTATCCCTTTAAAAAATAAAATGTTTTTAAAAATAAAATCTAACTCATTTGAGGCTTAAATCATCAAAGTGTCTTGTCCTGAGACTATATTTTAATGATACATATATAGAAATCAATTTTATTCCCAATTATATTCCTAGATTTAAATCACGTCCTTACTTTTCTAAATTTATAATAAGACATACTTTTAAAATATGATAATAACCATGCCAGTGTAATCATTCCTTAAGGGCCACTGAACAAGAAATATATTTAAGAAGAAAGAAAGAATTTTTATTTATTTATTTATTTATTTTTTTTTTTTTTGTGGGTACCGGGGGGTCGACCTCAGGACCTCACGTGCCAGCAGGCACCCATGCCGCTGAGCGATATCACCGGTCCCTTTTTCGTATGTGGGTTCCGGGAGTTGAACTCGGGCCCTCGCGCTTGCAAGGCAGGTGCTTACGCCACTGAGCCATCTCACCGGCCCAAGAAAGTATTTTTATTTATATTTATTTATTTATTTATTTTTTGTGGGTACCAGGGGGTCGACCTCAGGACCTCGCACGCCAACAGGCATCCGTGCCGCTGAGCGATATCACCGGCCCCTTTTTTTGTATGTGGGTTCCGGGAGTCGAACTCGGGCCGTCGCGCTCGCAAGGCAGGCGCTTACGCCGCTGAGCCATCTCACCGGCCCCCCAAGAAAGTATTTTTAAAAGATGAAGACTTGCTGATTTATTTCTCTCTCTCTTTTTTTTTTTTTTTTTTTTTATATGCAGGTACTGGGAGTCAAACAGGACCTTGTGCTTGCCAGGCAGGTGCTTCTGCCACTGAGCTATATCACCAGCCCAGACTTGCAGATTTCTGTTTGAAAATTTTAAGTCAATTACTTAAAGACATGCTTGTCTGTGAAAAATTATAGAAAAATTCAGCTGTAAATCACTCAACATACCATGCAAAGTAATCAAAATAACCATCAGACTAATGCAAGAAAGTTATACACTGACATGTATTATGTTTATATTTATTTATTCGGTAATATAACATTTTATGTGTTTTTGTCTAAATAAGGGTGTCTTTTAAGTTTGAGATCATAGATAATAAAGATAAGTAGAAAAAGAAAGTGTTTATGCACAAGTATATATAGTGTACCCATTTAGGAGATACTCTCCCACTAAATCCTTCCTTCTTATTTGCATTCTTTAGTCTATGGCTAAATAGATTTTTTACTTTTTGTTTGAACAACATGGAAGTAGGTCAGGTATCAGGGCTTGCCCTTGTCAGAACTCCCATATAGGTGGGTGAATTGTAGCATCAGCCAGCATTTAACAGGCTTTAGACTCACAGCCATATATATGCTCTCTGGGACAGAAAACCAGAAATTCACTGGATTCTCAACTGTTAAACTTGGGTTTTCCCCTAGCATTTGTATGCCCTCCTAGAAATGTCCTTCACTTAGACATGATCACAGTGTTTTCCTGCAAAGCTGCAATTAGGAGTGGTGTCTTACCTTTCTTGCTAAAAATATATACTTTAAAAGCTAGCCCTCAGTAGCCAGGAGAAGGATAATGGAGGGTGGAGAACAAACGGTCTGGGTACTTTATGCAGGAGTGCTTATTTTCTGACTCCCAGGCACTGGAGCTTGCCAGCATCAATTTTTAAATTTGGTTACAGTCATACCTTGGTACTTGACTGCTTTGAAATTCCTCAAATTTAGTACTAAACCCTCAGGCTAAAACTTGTCAGTGTGACTCTTTACCCTTTCTAGCTAAAACTGTCTGGTTCTCATCTCTTTTGGTACCAATTAAATTGGACCCAATTAAATTGAAATACCAAAGTACTACTGGTGTTTCCTCCTGAATTTCACAGACTTAGTTTTTGTTTAGATTATCTCTAAAACCCACTTAATTTGCAATTGCCAATGGTCCTGTCTCTCAATTAATCTCTTAATTGGTGTGAAAGCTTTAGGATTGTTGTGTTAATTAAAATAGCTTCTCACAGTTGTTCTTTCCTAGAAGGAAAGTCTCCTAAGCAGCCCTAGGGACCCTCCAGGAAGCAGGGTTGGGATCTTTCATAGCTCAAGCGTCAGTCAGTTTCCAATCACAGACACTGTGAGGGGCTTCTCCAATCATACCTCACTTTGAACCACTTCCTTACCAGGTTTTTAGGGCCCTTTTGTCGTTAAATATCACATAATATATACAAAGCACTTTAAAAGCCAAGGCAAAGCAGCAAATGCTATTAAAATAAAATATTAGAAAATGAAATATGCAAGCCACTTTAAACAGAATACAGCAAAATCACGGTACATTTTTACCTGTGCAATTCTATCAGTTTTGATACCACTGTGGTTTAAGACAAAATGTTAGCTAAACATGTAAAAAGAATAGCTGGAGAGGTAGCTTAGTAGCAGAGTGTTTGCTTAGCACACACCAGGCTTTGATTCTATCCCCAACAGAAAAGAGAGAGAGAGAGAGAGAGAGAGAGAGAGAGAGAGAGAGAGAGAGAGATGGAGAAGAAGGGGGAGGGGGAGGATGGAGGGGAAGAGAGGAGGGAGGGAGAGAGGAAGGGAGAGAGAGAGAGGAAGAGGAGGAGAAAAGGAGGAAAGGAGAAAGGAAGGAAGGAAAGAAGGAAAGAAGAAAAAGAAAGAAAGAGCCAGTAAAAGAAGATAAGGGTGATGCAGTGTTTCATCAGTCAAATACATTGCTTAAAACTAGACATCTAAGTATTTTAAAGCCACGGCTCTTCCGATGTACCCTTTGCCATATCTAATTTCCAAAGCTTACTTTCCAAATAAATTTCTTCTCTTAGCATTTCTTACTTGGATTATCACAATGATCTCTCATGTTCTCTTTAATTTACTGTCTCCCTATCTCCCCCTGGAAATTGGAGTAATCTTTCTAAAATCCATATATTCCCTGATGCTTCACTTTCCTGCTTCAACTAACACTTCAGCAAACTATATATATATATATATATATATATATATATATATATATATATATATATCTTCATAGACTGACTCTTACTCCACTTTCACTTTAAAGCCACTACTACCTTGATTTCCTATCTTTCTGACTCTAGAATGTCCCATAAGGTCTTCATCTCAGTTAAATGCTTATGCATATGCTTGGTTAAGTACAGAATTTATTTGTGGAGGCAAGGCATGATGGTAGATGTCTGTAATCCCAGTTATTTGAGAAATTGAGTTAGTAGGATCATGAGTTTGAGTCCAGATTGGGTAACTCAATGAAACTTCACCTCAAAAATAAACAAAAATTAAAAATAGATGTATTTATGAAGATTATAGTCACCTATGTGTTTGTGGGTATGGAAAGAGTATTCCATATGTCCTCTCATCAATTAAGTTGGAATTACAGCATCTAGATTTAAAAAGAACTTTATGAAGAGGGAATTTTGAGGTAAACAAGTATATTATTTATGTGAGTTTTAAAAAAGGAACCTAACCTCAATAGGTAAAAATGTACTTAAATATTTATATTAAAAATTGACTCTTGGTATTTAAATTAAATTAGATTTGATTCATGAGGAGTATAATGGTTGACTGACTGTGTCAACTTGAGTTTAGAAGCTTAACTAAAATGGCTCAGCAATTCTACACCCTAGGGTGTAGAAGACCCACCCTAAGGTGACTTATTGCCTGGATGGTATAAAAGGGAAAGGAGGAAAGACAGGTCTGCTTCTGTCCTTCAGAGGTGCTCCAGTCCTGACCTTTAGCTTAGACGTCATCTCCTGGCTTCCAGTGCTGACTCCGGCTTCCTCCACGGATCCTCCTGCCTTCTGGTGTAGACTCTTCAGCCTTCCATCACAGACCCATTGGCCTCCTGATATGGATTTACATGGACACTGCAGTGAACTCCAGACTTTGGACTGAAACCTTCAGTCTCCAGTGTGAAAATACCCTCCACATGTTTTCTCATCCAGCTCTGTGGTTGACCATCATGAGCCAATCTTGTAATTTCTTATACATTTGTATACCTTGTGTTATATCCGTTTCTCTAGTAAAACTGACTGATACAAGGAGAAAGGGGGAAAGTACAGCCTTACACAAAATAAAGAAATCAAGAAGACATACTGGCAAAGGCCAATGCCATTACTCAGTGTGGTTTACAGAATAGTTCTTTTATGCCTAATAATTAATAACTTGGACTTCTTTTAATTCTACAGCAAATTTTTAATGGAAAGTGAATTTAAGAAAGTTTATAGATTAACATGCTGAATTTCAGGTTAACTTACTCAATTCCGCAAGAAAAATTTATAATGCTATTTATTTAGTTGATAGGGAGAGAATTCAAAGATGGCTGAACACAAAAAAATAAAATTAATTAAATCTGAGTTTATATGGATTAGAATGGGGACTGAACCCAAGAGAGGTCATTTATTAATTAAATAATAATGGATTGCCTTGGAGCCCACCTGGTTGGTATCATATCTTAAAAGTAAGTGAACTCTACAGAAAGGACACAATAAATAGGGAGCAGGGAAAGTTAAAAAAATAATTAGAGGAAAGCCTTTAAGAAGAAAGGGGTGAGAGAGGTCATGGAACTGGGAATAAGCATCATTAGATAGGGGAAGACACATCCTATTGTTTCTGAACAATGGCAGGCTTTCTTTATACATCTCTTTGATTCCAAGTCCACATATACATTGATGCACAAAACCTGCATTTATACTCATTCCTGTTAGAATCTTGAATTTGTCATTTGATTTTCAAAGTTGTGATCTTCTAAGAGCGCTATTGCATCCTAAGAGAAAGGACCCTAACAGAATAAGAGGATTTTAATTTCAAACTTAGAATCAGTTTCAACTCTTTAGAGTCAGTTTCAACTTTTTCATTCTTTTAGTCTCCACTTTGCCAATTTATTCTCCATCTCATATGGAGAATTAGAAATGCAGTACTGTTAAAAGAGTATTCTGTGGTACTTAGTGAAGGTCAAGTACATAGGTCTATCTCCATCTGAAAATATTTTAATGCTTTATTAAAGGTTTTGTTCTGATAAAGTCACAGCTTGAGGTAGCAAGCTCTTTGACAAAGTGGATTATATCAAAAATTGAAATTTGTGGGCCGGTGAGATGGCTCAGTGGCGTAAGCGCCTGCCTTGCAAGCGCGAGGGCCCGAGTTCGACTCCCGGATCCCACATACGAAAAAGGGGCCGGTGATATCGCTCAGCGGCACGGGTGCCTGTTGGCACACGAGGTCCTGAGGTCGACCCCCCGGTATCCACAAAAAAAAAAAAATTGAAATTTGTAGAACTGTGCTTCTGAAACTAATATGATATAAACCCATTAAAAAGAAAAAAATGATCAAGGATATAACTTTATTACAAATTTGCTTAAATAATGGACAGACAGAAATAGAGACAAAACCTTGTGTTTATAGGTCTTAAATGACCAAAAAATGAAGCTATTCTGCACATTAACATAAAGCAAAACATAAACCAATACTGTTAATAAGATGGATGATATTGCTTACTGAAAGTCAGTTATAGGTATTGTATTTACAGCAAGAAGGTAAAATATCTAATATTGTCCTATTAACCTGTTGAAATAAGTATTGCATTTTTGTACTTCATTAGTGTTAATGCCTTTGAGGTCCTTTTTTGTTGTTATATTGGGGAAACTATATCTATTAAGTAATCAAAAAAGCCAATTTTAACGAATGGTATGAGGTAACTGTGTAAAGCTATTCTTTTTCCCTTGAAAATATATTTAGCATTAGAGTATTAATTGAGTCTACTTTTGTTAGACAACTAATTCAATTATTGCTGCATTTGCAGACAAATATTTTCAGTGCCAATGATACGAAGTGATTTAGCAGTTAAATCTTTACGATGAATATGGTATGTTCATCTGGGTTCAATTTCCCTGCATAACCAGGTACTATGTGATAAATCAGTTTGCCTGTCGCTTTCTCAGTGGCAACTACCACAAAACCTTAGTTCGTTCGGTATCTTTGATTTTTATTTTTTTATTTAGCAGGAAAGTGTTTTGTTTTCTTTTTAAATTTTAATTTTTATTAGTGTATGTTTACAGTACATGATATTACATTTATTGTGGGAAGTTTGTACATGTACATAATACATCTTATATATTTTCATCCTCTTTCCCTCCTCCCTCCCCTCCCCCATCTCTTAGATCCCCTTCAGTTTTTTTTTTTAATATGGGGGCACCAGTCATATTTTTTTAATTTAATTTTATTTTTTGACCTCTTCTGTTTTGCAAAAGATCTATCTTTTGGTTTCCTGTTATCCATCTTTTATTTTGCTTTTTAATTTATTTAATTTATTACTGGGTTTCTCTGGTACAGCCTCAGCAGCAATGACCGTAATAACTAGATCTATAAACAAGGGAAATAACTTTGTAATGCAAGATTATATAATGTAGAACTTAGCTGTGCAATTAAAATAAAAGGCCCAAATAAAAAATATTGTCATAGAAACTAGTGGATCCTGGAGAGTATGTATTCATATTGGGGATGAAAATAATATTGGAGGAGAACAGAAATGCTGCTTAGGAAAGTTTTTTGTGGTGAGCACTTATGTATTAAAAATATATATGTAATATATTATTTTTCTAGGGAAAGATGAGTTTGCTCTAACTTTGCCCTGAAAAACTTTTTCTTATGAAAACAAGCACATGGAAACCTGTCTCTTCTTTTTCTGGGAGAGAGAAAACAACTCTGAAAACCGGACAACTAAAGTCCTTTGGAGAATTGTTCAATGCAAGAATCATAAAAGAGGACCGCGAGATCAATGAGTCCAAGTGTAGTTAATTGTCATATAATGCCAACGAGTTTAAAGGGAAAAAAATGACAGAAAAAAAAATGGCGGGGCCATGGTTTGGAGTGGTAATTACTGATGGTTCTGGCAAAGAAAAGTCAAAATTTGACAGAGAAATCTATTCAAGCCTCTAAAAGTTTTCCTATAAGAATTTGATTCCAAGACAAATGATTATAACGACTTCCCTTCCGCTCTAATTTGTGGATGAATCAAGAGTTGATAAACAGTTGCTAATAATCTCTAATAATCTTATGTATTCAATTAATAGTTAATTAATATTGGCTAATAATGATTCTTCCACAGTACAAAATCTAATAAAGTCTGCTTTAATTTCCCCTTGACTATGATGTCAGTGATATTTAATTATTTGTTTAGAAAGATTTATTGAATAGAAATGTGTGTTAAGGGGATAAACTATGAGACTGTTACATTAGATTTATATTCCCTTTGCAGGGTGAGGAATGAAAAGAAATGAATGTAAATTATAACTTAAAATATGTGGTATGACTTGATTGATTACTACATATAAAGAATGCTAGAAGGAAGAGTTCTTTTTACCATTAAATTTGATACATTTTGAATAAATTTATATCCTGGCCAAAGAGTGCTTCTGTTACCAGTAGTAAAAAGATTATAGTAAAATATGGGGTAGGCTGAATGTTAGTTGATAACATTTAAGGCAGTGTTTCCCCAACTATATTGTGTGTGAAAGACCCAAAACAAAACAAAATGAAAAACTGAAGAAATCTGTTCTGAACTCAAAAAATTTGGAGAACATTGCCTGCTTTCTCAAGCTATTGGGCACTCACAATAAGAACTAGCTAATAAAATCTCTGATAAGTTCTCACTGTGATGGTTATTCTTGTCAACATAACTGGATTTAGAGATGTCCAGAAAACTGGAAAACACACTTCTAGATACCTCTGGGAGATTGTTTCTAGAAAACACTGGCATGTGGGCCAGTGAACTTAGTGGAGAAGATTAGTCCTAAATATAGAAAGCACCACTCGGTAGGTGGGGCCCAGGCAGACCAAAAAGTGGAAGAAGAGGGAAGCTCAGGTATGCACCTGACCCTTCTTGAGCGGATGCCATTTTTTCTGGCTGAAATTCCTGTGGACATTGAATAAGGATTTGCACCAACAGCTGTCCAGGGGCTGTCAGGCCCTCAGCTTTGCACTGGGGCTGCGTCCTTTGTCACTTTTATTCTGAGGCTTTCAGCTTCTCGGGTAGAGGAGCTGTTGCTTTCCCTGGCTTTCCAGTTGGCTACTGTAGGACTACCCAGCCTTTCACCATGGAAGCCAATCTAATAAATACTATCTTATAATTGTTTATGCTTTATTGATTCTGTTCCCCTGAAGAACCCTAATACATACAGTAAAGTAACTTGAATATTGCTTAGGGTCTCTCAAATCTATTTTTATATGATACTGTTTTGTTCCCAAATGCTGATGTGGAGGGAAAAAAGGAGCACCAGTTTCAGGAAACTCCAAAGAACCCAAGAGTAGAGGAACTAAATAAATCCGTTCTCTACGTAAAAGTTTTTAAAGTTAAAGTCAATTTTTCATATTTGCTTATTTTAGTCCTTAGGTGACAAAACATTTTATGTTATAATTTGTTTTACTTTAATATTTAATACTTTTTGCCCTGGAATATTTTTCTGAATTAAATTTTAATTTAACTCGGCTGAAACATTTTTACTATAAATGAATGTCCGTAGACAGATTACAGGCCTAATTAAAGTGGGAAACTTTCAATAGCCTTAATTATAATAAATGAGAAAATATTTTTATGTTTTTAATTTTCAAAAAATAGTTTTATGGTTTGAATTATGATCCCCCCACCCAAAGATATGTTGAAATCCTAATCCCCAGCTCTCCCGAATGTGACCTTATTTGAGAATTGGGTTATTGCAAATGTAATTAGTGAAGACAAGGTCACCTTGGTCTAGTATAGACCCTTAGTCTAACATGAATGGCATGTTTATAAGAATAGGGACAGAATATCTTAGTTTGTTTAAGCTCCTATGACAAAATACCATAAATTCAAAAGCTATAAACAATACAATTTATTTGTTACCATTCTAGAGGCTAGAAGTTCTAAACTTGGTCAAAGTAGACTTGGTGTATGTAAAAGTCCACTTTCTGGCTCATAGAAGATAGCTACTTGGTGTGTGCTCCCATGGCGGAAGGGAGAAGTAGCTGTCTGGTGCGTCTTTTATAAGGACACAAGTTCTAATCATGAACACTCCACCTTCATCGCCTAGTTACCACCCAAAGGCCCCACATCTCAGTACCATCATCTTGAGGATTAGGGTCTCAATGTGAGATTGCTTTTTAGGGGAGCACAGACCCTCAGACGATAGCACAGACACAGAGGGAAGATGGCTAGGTGAGGATAGGGGCAGAAATTGGATTGGTGTATCTACAAACCAAGAAAAACCAAAGACTGCTGGCAAGCAACAGAAGCTAGAAAGGCAAAGACTCTCCCCTGCAATGTTCAGAGTGACCTTCATGGCTGACATCTTGATTCAGACTTTTGGCCTCTAGAATCATGAGATAAGACATGTCTGATTTTTTAAGCCACCCAGGTTGTGGCCCCTTATTCTGGTAGCCCCAGCAAACTAATATGTACAGTATAGAGCTGTGTAACACAATATAGTTGCCACTAGCCACGCTACTTCATTTAACTAGTAAGTTAAATGTAATTTAAAATTCAGCTCCTCAAGTGTGTTAGCTACATTCCAACTATTCAGCCATTACATGTGGTTAGGATATATTGGGTAGTGTAGATACAGAGCCTTTCTCATTGCAGAATGTTTTGTAGTACCGGACTTGTGTAAAAATATTTTCAAATTATTTATCAGCATTTAACTAGTTTAATGAATCAGCTTATTCAAGAACATCTGGAATTAGAAGATATGGTGGTTTGTAGAAAGGCCATTTTGAATAACTAATTTCAATCACAGGCCTTTTCCATTTTAAGAAGTGTTATGCATGTCTGGATATCCCACCACACCACAGGCACTTATAGATGGGTTTTGGGGAGATGACTGGAATGTGGGGGTGAGATACTCAGCAGTGGATTAGCCCACTGATGAGTTTATAACTAAATGTGATGTTGGGACTTGAAGTCTGACTGGGACATGTGGGTCATTGGGGATGCAGCATGGAAGGGTGCATCTCTACCCTCCTTCCTTGTATTCTCTCTACTTCCCAATGCCATGCCATGAGCTATTTCTTCTCTGCCTTGGAGCCAGCTGACTATGGATTTAAGCCTCTGCAAACTGTGAACCAAAATAAACCTTTTCTCCTTAAAGTCGTGGGTGTCAGGTATTGAGTCTCGGTGAGGAGAAAGTAAATAAGGTGAGAAGTTTTTATTGACCTCCTTAAACTTTTTTCAAGTAGCACTTTGACAACAATATTGTTCCTTAGCAGTAAAATAAAAAAAAGAAGGGGATCAAGAGACCAGTGGATGGTGGGGGGGGGAAGGAGTTAAGATGTATTATGTTCATGTACCAAATTCCCACCAGGAATGTAAGCATTATGTACTACAAACATGTACTAGTAAAGAAAATGACCTGGAAAACAAAACAAAAGGTATAAATATTACCCCAAAGATATAATTTGTGTGGTATGTTTTAAAATACAGAATGTATTCATCCTTATAAAATCTACCTAATTGCTTCAACAGAAAGTTTTCACTCAGATTATTTTTAGTATTTTTTTGGAAGCTAATGATGTCTAACACAAAGGGTGACATGAAGGATGTGTTCCTTCATGGTGTCCTGCTTAATTAGAGAAGGAACACAATGAACATTTAAACTACAAATAGTGATTTCTTAGGAGCTGCTATTACCTTCTGACAGGATGTCTAAGCTACCTGGTTTGTGTACAGTTTCCAGAGTAATATAAGATTTCTGGATTTAAAATAAGAACACTTCCTTTTGGCTAAGAAAGTCAAATACTTTGCTGTCTACTTAGGTTCATCAAATCAAAGCATGACATCCACAAGCATATTTGTAGTTATTTATAGATCACATAGAAATACCACTAGGAATTCATGTTTCTGAAATGGATATAAATACCCACTTATACACATTGAAAATTGATTTTGTACTCTTGAATACTATTGGTCAAATATTTCAAGCCCCATCTCAAAACACATTCCATGAAATTAAGCAAATTGGCACTGACTGTAGTTGCCCTCCAAGACTTGTCTCAACTCTCAGAAAGGCCTGGAGGCAGTGTCTCTGATCATGTTGCCAGAGAGCTAATTTTCTGAGCAATAAAGTAGACAAGTTCAGAAAAAATAATAAAAACAGAAATGAGATTGACTTAGAAATCTGTGCACATATTTTAAGAAAGGTTAAAAATACTCATGGACAAAATGGAATTCTTTCCTTGCGAGAACAAAAAAGTATTTAACAATAGGATTATGTAATGTTAGAAGGATAAAACCAAGAGGATGCTCCATGCTTCTTCCTTTTGGATTCTGTTCTGCTCTATCAAATGACACCTCCCATGGGCCAGTGAGATAGCTCAGCAGCATAAGCGCCTGCCTGGCAAGCACGAGGTCCTGAGTTTGACTCCTTGTACCCACATACAAAAAAAGGGCCGGTGATATCACTCAGCGGCACGGGCACTGGATGGCGCGTGAGGTCCTGAGGTCGACCCCCAGTACCCCCCCCAAAAAAAAAAGACACCTCCCTGAACTATCTGAGAGACAAAATTGCCTAAAAATAATGCCATAATTAATGAAGTGACATTTCTGTCCCTAACTAGCTGTGTGGCAGATGAAGTCTTAATGGCTTTAATCATAAACTGTATAAAATATTATTATTTTTATTATTATAACCATGATGTGTCTTCGTGTCAAAAGAGTAAATGCTATAGGTTAAATTATAAACCTCCAAATTTGTAGGTTGAACCCCTAGGCTCTGATGTGACTGAATGTGGAAAAAAGTCGTTTTGAGAAGTAATAAGGTTAAATGAGGTCATAAGGGCAGGAATCTGAGCCAATAGAATTTGTGTATTTATAATGAGATATCAAAGGGCTTGCTGGGTGCAGTGGCACATGCCTGTAATCCCAGCACTCGAGAGGCTGAGGCAGGGGATCACAGTGAGTTCCAGGCTATGGCTACATAGTGAGACCCTGTCTCAAAACAAAACAAACGAACAAACAAAAAGAAAACGAAGTAGCAAAGGGCTTGCTGTCTTTCAGTGAAAATGTGATCATCTGCAAGCCATGAAGTCGAAGACCTTCACCAGACATTAACCCTGCCAGAATTGATCTTGGCCTTCTAGCTCCCCGGAATGTGAGAAAATAAATTTCTTATGTTTAGGGCACACAGTGTGGTATTTTGTTATGGTATTCTGAGTTGTTATGGTTGTCCATAAGGTAAAAGGTGTCAAGGGTAAGGTCCTTGTCAGGCTTGCTTATTTTTTAAATTTAAGAGCGTTACCAATGTGAGTTCATAATGAGTGCTTTATATATCTTTGCTGAATAAATGGCTGAATAAAAAATTACACATTGATTTATATTCCCTTGAGCAGAGTTGACTTCAGAAGCTTTACTGGTTTCTTTATTAGACTGTACAGAGAGGCAGAATGTAAATTCATTGCAGTGCCAGCCCCAGGTCCTTTCCCCTTTTGTACCCTTTATCCTTCTGTCCTTGTTTTTCTCTCCACTTGTCAATGTAAATGTTTAGGGAATGCAGTTCAGTATCCAGACTGCCTAAGTACAAATCTTCGCTTTATCATAGTGGCTTTGGAAAAAAATGGTCCCAGTTATGAGCTACATAAACAGTGAAATGAAAATATCATATTCAGAAGAAAAGTAGTGAACTCTCAAAAACAGTTAGCAGATAGCAATCATTTCTAACTACAAGATTTTTTTGTAACTTCAGCCTCTAAACTGAATTTCAGCTTTTTCTTCTAGAATTTATATTTGCATAAATCTCTCAATTTATAATATAACAATTCTTCCTTTACTGTATACTCTCCTTTAACTATAGGTATGACAGTTTGTCTCCTCATTTTATATTGAAAATTCTTCTAAACAAATCACTTATACCCTTTTTGCTGTTTGCATGTCTCAAAATATTTCACTCTGGCATCCTCCCATTCCTGTCTATGCTTTGTTTTTCTGAATATCTTAAAACATACTCATCATTACTTCTGTTCTTAATTTTAAGCTGAATTTTATGATACTGAGCACATTTTCCTCTTCCGTTCTTGCTGTGGTCTTACTGTTTCTGTTTTGTCAGACTTCATCCTAACTAGCAAGGTGATGATATTAAGATGTGGGAGCTTTGGGAGATGTGGTAAGTAAGATGGAATATGAACTTGATTGATTTTGGGTTCTACTCAGGGGAATGGTGGAGGATATTTCTGGTCATGTTGTGTCATGGAGAATGACCTTAGGGGCTATGTCTTGTTCCTTTCCCCTTTCTTTCTGGCACTGGTTCCCAGCTCTGTTTCCAGGCCACCATAAACTAAGCATCTTTGCTCTGCTATGCTCTTCCACCACTATGTTTCTGTCTTGGAGCCAATGGTCCATGGACTAAATCTTCTGAAACCATGATTGAAATTAAGCTGTTCCATCTTTATGTTGTAAGGTTTGAGATTTGTGTCTTAAGAACAAGAAAGTTGACTAATATGGGAAAGGATGAGATCTTGAGGAAAGGACTCTATCAAAATGTGATTTGTGCCTTTATGAAGGAAGGCAAAGGAATTTGTCTCTTTCACTACCTGAGGACATGTCAAGAAGGTGCTATATATGAATCAGGAAACAGGCCTTCAACAGACACCAAATCTGTGTGTACCTTGTTTTTGGATTTCCCAGCCTCCAGAACTGTGCAAAATAAATTTCTCATTTTTTTTCCCAGAGAAATAAGTTTGTGGTATTTTGTTACATCAGTTCAAATGTACTAAGACAGTTCTGTTGCCAGTGATACTCCTCTGGCTGTGTATAGTCCTGTATCTCTTGCAAGGTTCTGCTCTTCATGTACTTTGGGAAGCCCTGAAGTGTCTGAGTCTACATTTACAGCATTGGTTCCAGGAAACCCAAAATGACACTGTGGCTTTCCAATTTGTGTGGGGCTTATGGAAATCAGATGATTAATAGTATTTTAGCGTAGGTCTGTTTCTCAGTGAGTCCAGTGGGTCTGTGAACCTGTTCTGTGGCTATTTTGCATTTCAGAATGTATAACTGGGGATGAACATACTTAGAAGGTGGCAGAATAGACACACTGATTCTATTACCATGGAGTGAGGACTATTATAACTGAAAAGGGTAAGTGAAAGTCATTAGAATTGTTTTTACCTAGGAAAATAACAAATTGAAAGTAACAATACATCCTTGGAAGGATTGTGGAGATTACCACCACTACCGATGACTTGGGTGATATAGGGGTGGTTATTTCCATTACATTCCCACTCAACTCTCCTCTTTTGGCTGAGCAAAAGACAGACGGATCTTAGAGAATGACTGTGGATTGTAATAAGATTGCCCAAATGGTGATTCTAATTGCAGCTGCTGGACCAGATGTGGTTTTATTGCTTGAGCAAATTAACACTTCCCCTAGTACATGGTATGTAGCTATTCCCAGCAAGCAAATACTTCCTAATAAGACTCATCAGAAACAATTTTGTTTCAGCTGGCAAGGCCAGAAAAATACCTTCACTGTCCTATTATAGAATAATACCAGTTCTCCAACATTATGTCATAATTTAGTCAGCAGGGATCTTGACTGCCCTTCCTTTCTATTAGATATCACATTGGTTCATTACATTGGTGAAATTATGCTGTTTGTAACTAGGGAGTAAGAAGTAGCAACTACTCTAGACTTGGTTGTGAGGAATTTGTGGGCCATAGGATGCTGTCAGTCCATTTTATGTTCCTCTAAGAGAATACCTGATGCTGAGTACTTCATAAAGAAAAGAGCTTGGGGGCCGGTGAGATGGCTCAGCGGCATAAGCGCCTGCCTGGCAAGCGCGAGGGCCCGAGTTCGACTCCCGGAACCCACATACGAAAAATAAGGGCTGGTGATATCGCTCAGTGGCCCTGAGGTCGACCCCGGTACCCACAAAAAAAAAAAGAAAAGAAAAGAGCTTACGTGGTTCAGTTTAGGAGGCAAGATTAGTTGGTGTAATCTATTCATTCTCCGGTGATGGCCTTCCATGGATTGTGTCACAACTTGGTGGAGAAGAGGAAAGAAAAATGGCCACATGCAGAAGGGATCAAATACATGTGATGACCTCATTTTATAAAAATATTCTTTCATCAAAACTAATTTATTTCATAAGATGATCATTAATTTCTTCCAAGGGTGGGGTCGCTACGACCTAACTGCTTTCTACTTTATCCTTTACCACTTCAAGCCCATCACATTAGAGACAAATGTCACAGGACATGAGTCTTTAGGGTACACATTCAAACCATATCCAGACTATAGTAGGTGGAAGATAAATCCGACAAAAAAATCAGAGGTCTTCTACATCAGTAAAATTTCAAGGGGTCTAGTGGTACAGGTATTTTGAGATATTGCTTCAAAAGTAAAGGATAAGTTTTTGCATCTAGCCCTCCCTACAACCCAAAAGGGATTTTGATATTAACATATTTCTTGTTTTCTGGTGTGGTATTCTGGCCATTTTACCAAATGACCTAAACAGCTGCTAGTTCTGGGACCCAGAACAAAAGTATCTTGAACAGGTATAGGCTGCTATGCAATCTGCTCTGCCACTTGTCAAATAGAATCTAGCAGAACCAACAGTGCTTGAATTGTCAGTGGGAAATAGGAATTCTGTTTGGAGTCATTTGCAGGCCTTTAAAGGTAAATCATAACGCAAGACCTCAGGATTTTGGAACAAAGTTCCTGCCATACTCTGTGCATAACTATTCTTTTGAGAAATAACCCTTAACTTCTTAGTGTTTCTTAGTAGAAACTGCATGCTTAGTGTGACCCAATATGTGGATATCAGTCAGCTTCTCTCCCCAGCCATCATTGTTTTTAACCGATGGGCTCATGAATGAAGTGGCCGTGGTGGCAGAGATGGATGTTATACATGAGCTCAACAACATGGACTTCCATTCACCAGGGCTGACCTGCTCTGGCCACTGTGAAGTGCCCAATCTGGCAGCAGTACAGACCCGCAGTGAGTTCCTAATATGGTACCATTCTTTGGGATGATTAAGCAATCATCTGGTGGCAGGTTGATCACATTGGAACACTTCCATCATGGAAGGGGCAGCATTTTGCCCTCGCTGGAGCAGATACTCTGGTTGTGGGTTTGTTTTCTCTGCATGAAGTGTTTCTGCCATAATTACCATCTGTGGAATAATAAAGCGTCTTATTCGCTGTCATATATTCCACATAGCATAAGTTCTGAACAAAGAACTCAATAGTAAATGAAGCATGGCAGTTATCCCATTATCTTAGTTACTTTTCTTGTTGCTGAGACAAAATACCCAACAGCCAAGTTGAAGGGTGAAAGGTTTATTTAGCTCACAGTTTGTAGGGGTTTCAATCAATAATTGGCTGACTCCAAGGCAGGGTGGCATGGCAGACAGGCATTGCAGAGGAGAAATAGTTCATAGCAGGCATAAGGTAGCAAAGCAAGAAGGGATGACCACAGCTCTTTCTGTCCCTTATATCTTATCCAGGCTACTTAGGGCAGGTAGCACTCACACCCTTAGTCCTAGTGCCCTTGATCCTAGCACTGCACCATATCAATTCCAGTGTCACACACTCTAGATCCAGCCACCTCTGAAAAAGCCCCACCTATGACAGCATGAAGCTTTCTGGGGATATCTAGACACAAGCCGTAACACCCGTGCTCATCAAATTCACTGGGTTTACCATGTTTCCCTCCACCTTAAAGCAGCCATCTTAATAGAATGGTGGAATGGCCTTATGAAGACTCAGTTATAGCACCAGCTAATTTACAAAAGTAGCAACACCTGTAAGGCTGGGGCAAAGTTCAGCATCATATGAATCATATGGTTATCTATAGCCTAGATTTATGAATACAGGAATTAAAGGGTAGATCTGGGAGCGGTACCACGCACTATTACTCGTAGTGACCCACTTACAAAATTTTTGATTCCTGTTCCCATGCCCTTGTGCTTTGCTGGTTTAGCAGTCTTAGTTCCAAAGGAAAAATGCTTCCATCAGGAGGCATAACAATGATTCCATTGAACTGGAAGTGAAGATTGCTGCCCAGTCGTTTTGGACTTCTTATGCCTCTGAATCAATAGGCAAAGAAGGGAGTTACTGTTGCTGATTGCAGTGATTAATTAGACAAATAAAGGAAAATTAGGATACTCATGCACAAGGGGTAAAGGGAGAGTATGTCTGGAATATAAGCGATCCTTTAGGGAGTCTCTTTGTATTACTATGCTTTACCATTAAGGTCAATGGAAAACTACAACCCAATCCAGGCAGCGCTATTAATACCCTGGAACTTTCATGAATGAAGATAAAGAACCATAACCACTTTCCTCTGAAAACAAAGGGAATAAAAGCAATAGGTAGTGAAAGGTAGTACTTATAAGTATCAGCTAAGATCACTTAATTGGTTAAAGAAATGAGGACTCTAATTATCATAAATATTTCCTCCTATTTTGCTATGAATATTTCATATATACATGTGTGTATATGGCAAATATCTTTGTGTTCTTTCTTCTCCTATTCTTTTATGTAAATAAGGTACTAACTTAATATCATAGCATTTAAGTATTATTAATTTCACATCATAGTTTTTTAAGTTTTTTGATAGAAAGAGTAAATGTTATTCAAGGATGGTATCTCCTCTTCTGGGGAAGGGCATAGTGTGGATTTGGTTGTGATAGGATAGCTACATCTTGTTAGGTAGTGTCAGAGTTTTGACTGAGAATGGCCCCCCAAAGTCTCATATCTTCAGAGGTGAGGCACTTGTGGATAATTAGGAAGTACTATACTCATCAGTGGAGTAACCCACTGATGGATGGAACCATAGCTGAACCCACTGTCAGGAATTGGGGCCTGGTCAGAAGAGGCAGGTGACTGAGGACATGACCTGGAAGGATAGATCGCTCTCCTCCATGCCTTCTTCACTCTGTGCTACCTGGACATCATGACATAAGCAGCTTTTCTCCATCAGACCATTCCATCATGCTGTTTCTCCCTTGAAGCTGGTTGACCTTTCATGGACTGAGACCTCTGAAACTGTGAGCCAAAATAAACCACTCCTCCTCTAAATTGTGGGTGTTGGATATTTTATCCCAACAATAAGAAAGTGACTAAGACAGAAGAGATTATGATATTTGCATGTGGAGACTAAATAAAATTTAGGAGATATTTGGAAACTCCAAGTTAAAAGGATTGACTTGTGATGGTTAATATTATGTGTCAACTTCACTGACTAAAATGTACCCAGATTTTAAGGTCAAATATTATTCTGGGTGTTTCTGCAATGTTAATTTTGAATATGTTAACATTTGTATTGATAGACTGAGGAAATCAGATTGCTCTCTTTAAAATTAGTAGACCTCATCCAATCAATTAAAAGCCTGAATAAAATTAAAATTTGACATCCTCCAAAGAAGAGGTAATTCCTTCCACCTGTCCTTGAGCTGAGACATTTTTTTCTGTCTTCAGACTCAAACTGAAACATCAGTTCTTCCTGAGTTTGCTTGCTAACCTTGGACTGAAACTATACAACTAGTTTTCTTGATTCTTGGCATTTGGATTTGGATTTGGACTGGAACTATACTATCAGCAATACTGGTGTCCAACTTGCTTACTCTAGATCTTGGGACTTATCAGTCTTCATAATCATGTATTGAGGGCTGGTCAGGCTTCCTGATTGACTGGACAGCAAGGGCTTAAATAAATGAGGCAAGCGATAGGAAGTTTGGGGGTCCAGGAAGGTTAGAACTTTCTTGAAGCTAAGACAAAGGACTTTTCTGGATTGCTTACTATTTATTGGGTTTTCACAGATTTGGAGGGAGTATAGGGAATTGAAGAGAATAGCCGAAGCACAGGGGCACGAAAATGAGCGAGGCCTTGAGAAGTAACAGCAAAGATTTTCCCAGCAGTAAATTTTGCCAATTAAGAGAACTGTCTTATGTCTAAGGTTGACAGTTAAAGCCCTAGAATGGGAGAAAGAGCTAAGTGTCTTCCGCTGTAACTTTATCTTGCTCTCAGAGGTGTCACAGTGTCACTGACCAATACACGTCTCCACAATGACCATTGGCATGGAGAGTTACACTTTCTGCATGCCAGACACTTGCTTTTTAGGTAAGTCATCTAGGCCTGGGACAGACTCATAAGTAAATATAGAAAGCCAATTAGTTAATTTTAAAGCTTGCTCAGTGCCTCTTCATAGTGGTCTTCAACGATCGCATTAATTGAATTTTGTACAATCTCTCTCTCTCCCCCCCCACACACAAACACAAACACACAAATACACACTTTCTATTGGTTTTATTTCTCTGGAGAACCCTACCTCATACAACCTACTGATAATATTTGGAGTTAAAATTCCAAGTAATCAGATTCATAATTTATAAAACATAAATTTTTACCACTTACCACTCCAAGCAATTTTTTAAAAAACTAACTCATTTTAAATTTTATTTCCATTCCTCTATTTAAAAGTTGTTAAAATTCAGAATGTCACCAGCAAAAACAATGATCCATTAACAAACTGCAAATAATCAAATTTATTTTAGAACAGTTACATAGTAAAACACTTGTCAACTACGGTAGTTCATAGACACATCAAATTTTCTTTTAAAATTCACATTTCAGAAATAATGTTTTAAAGGCTAATTAGATTCTCTGGTAAGTTGACAAATTTAGAAGTCCACAGTGCATTTAAACATTTTAGAGAACAGAGCTTTGTGCCTAGAGAAAGAAGCTCCTGAACAGAGGAAGAAAAAATATAGGAAATTAAACAATCGCTACCTTTTTTTAGGCACGGGTGATTCTTGCGTGTGTTCGCTAACTAAATGTTCTACTGAAACAACACATTGTTATTTGGAGGCATTTATAATTTCTATTCCCATTATTGAATTATGTCTCATATAAAATTATAGATAAACCATCAACCAAAAATTTTTGAACATCTACTCTTGGCTGAAGTTCTTTCTTAAGTGTTGAGACAACAGAGAAAATGACACTATGCTTATCCCCCAAAGAACAGAGAAAGAAAATAGAAGACACCAAAGATGAAGAGTACATTCAATGGGAATTTTCTGTCCTTTGCTATATTTATCATCGTGTTCCTTTCACTTTAGGGTCCAAGTCATGGAGTATGGCCTTTATACGTATATGAATGTACAAGAGAGGATCACTTGGCTTAATAGCAGTTCACAGAAAAGAGAAGTTGCTTAGATAGACATAACATAGCTAAACCAATATTGTAATTGAGCTGCAAACAAAACAAAACACCTACTAACCATGAGTAATGTTTCCTGTTGTAGAAATAAAGGTGGTAGTTTTACCATTGTACACTTTGTTATATATTGCTAAGATTTTAGAATATATAACCTGAAAAAGGCAATTAAGACATACTTGCAAACTTTCTAACCTTGGGTCCTCTGTCTGTGGATGTAAAGCTTGGAAAAATGAATGAAAGATGTAAATGGGGTCTTACTTGTAGGAACTTTTCCACAAACTAAGCCCCAGGAAAGAATCTAACAGGGTTGATCTGAGTTGGTACAATGACGTATAGCACTGGATGTGATTGAAAGAGCAGATGGACACTAATCCTGGAAGATGTGAAAAGAATTGCTCTATTGGCTGGTGGTTAAAGGAGGTGACTTTTGACTATCTCCTAAAACTGTAAAGTTCGATGCTTTTAGATTTGAATAAGTTGAAGTCTATTTACTGGCACACTGGGGAAATACTTTAATGATTACTATTAAAACCCTCACAGCATGCCCAATAGCATCATTACATAAAAATTAAAATAAAAAATTTCACTGAGTAAATAGATTTAAAAAAAAAATTTTTTTTTTTTGTTTTTTTGAGGAAGGGTTTCACTATGCAGTTCAGCCAGGACTTGAACTCACTTTGTAGCCCAGGCTGGCCTCAAACTCGCAGTGATCCTCCTGCCTCAGCCTCCTGAGTGCTGGGATTAACAAGCTTGAACCACCATGCCTGGCCTGAGTAAATATTAACACAATAAAATGTTCATTTTGGTACTCAATCAAATGCAAGGAGTACAGTATTTCATGAACTAAAATTTTCCTTGGAATGGAATTTTTGCATGCTATAAGGACTTAGAATGGCATTCATATATTTGAATTATTTCAGTCATAGAAAAATAAAACACAGTTTCTCCAAGTCCATTGACCAACATCTGATTTCACTATATCTTTAATTTCTTCCATAATTATTCTTTTGTTTCTGCTTCATTTTTTTTTGCCAGAGAAATCATCATTGTCACTAAGTACAATGACAATTTTGTTGAACGCTTACTTTTAAGTAGTTGGAATCTATGTACTTGTTCTGTTGTACTCCAGAGAATGCTTTTGTTTTTTTCTTCTTATCCTTTCACTACTTCTAATAAAAGGTTAAGACTGAAATGGTTCTCCTTCAGAAATATATAACTGCATATAGTAATCTAATGTTTCTAAAAGTTAATGGGTGACCAAAATATGATATAAACTTTCTGCATGTTTCTGTCAATATTAGCTTCTGAAATAATGTTCTTACATATGTTTTAAATTCTAAATCTGAGGTCCTATAAGATTACTATCATATTTGCTATGGATAGTAATGAAAAATCTTACATACACTATAAATCTCTATCAGAATCCCATCAAAAGCGAGGCTAATTCTCTTCTTACTTAATACATTATTGAATGGGCAGATTGATTCATGGCATCTTTCATTTTTCCCTGACTACTTGTTTCTGTGACACCTATGACTTCTAAATCTCCATCTTGCTGCTGTTTAGGTCGGCAATGAGAAGTTACCAGGAAACTCTACCAGGTGATGTCTAGTAGGTGGAATGGAGCAGCTGACCAAGGGCTTGTTCTGGGTTGAACCAGATTGAACTGAACCAGGTTAAAACTCCAATGATCTTCTACTTCTATATCACAACTTATGTGTTTTTAATATAGTTTAATTATAGTTAATTATTATAGTTTTCTCAAAGTTCTCAAAAACATGCATCATTTGAAAAGATATGAGTACCCTAAATATGACAAATAATGAAATACTGATTTTCATAAATGAATAAAACTTTTCTTTAAGGAAGTTATATTGTACTAAATGAGAAGGCTTCTCATTTAATCCAATATTAGCTTCTGAATGTTTTAGAAGCCCTCTTACTTCACTGCTAGAGAGTGGAATTTATTAACTCAACTGATGACAGCTTTCTCTCCATTTAGTCTTTGTATGAAAAACATAATTAATACTGCCATGAATAGTCAGTTGAAGCAGAGTTGAGAATTTGTCTTTCAAGATGTAAATTCTTGTTTTGGTTAGAAGACTTGATGTTGTTAACCTTCATAGTTTCTTCCACCCTCTAATTCTCTTTAATCATCATAAACATATAATGTTTTTCTAGTGGGGAAAGTTGGTCCATGTGATTTTTCCACTGTAATAGAATTGTTATGAAGTAAGAAGGAAAATCTTTCTGTAAGTCAAGGACCAAATCCTTCTCCCCCTGGTCTGGTAATTTCCTTGACAATTTTTGCAATGATAATTCAAAAATTGAGGGAAATTTTCTCTATATTTTATATTTTCTTTTTATTAAGAGAAAAAACATTCTATGAGGAAAAGTCTCTGTACACGCATTGCAGATTAATTTGCAATTTGCGTTGTTAGTGACCAGAAGCTGTTGTCTGTGATGGCTTGTTGCCTCAGTGGTAAAAATTAGAACAAAGGCAAATCCAGTTAATGGAGGTACACTCAAAATCAATTGCGGGTTTTCTTCCTTCCTCTGGTACCAAGCCCAAGGGGGCGGGGGTTGTTAATACAACAGAATCACCTTTAACTGCTATTTAATTTTAGCATAAACTAAGGTATGTATTTGGGGAGGGAGGTGAAAGGACCATATTCTCTTTTTTTACTTCCCCCCAGTAAAGGAGCTTTGCTCCAGGAAGCAATGTTGGCTACAGTATATTTAAAATTAATTGAAAAAGTAAAATATTTTTAATGCTTTTTAATATAAGGAAAATTGATTTTATTAAAATGCTTTCAGGCATTGTACTACATTGTTTTATTTACTACTCTAACCCTATATGAGAAGTATAATTTCTATTCCAGACATAATGATTTTCATGGATTTTGGAAGTAGAAAAAGAATAAAAGCAGTTTACAAAAATTCTTCACCATCCTTCTTAAACAGAACAAAGCCATCATGATGAGAGAGATTATTTCAAAACAGTAGAAATACTTCTTTTTCTCTCAGAAGCTAGAATTATCCAATTAAAGATATTTCTTAAACAATAAAAGACAGGTCATATTTTTCTAAGCTTTGTGTTTTGTCAAATTGAAGCATGGAATGTCAAGCATTTATAATAGTCACAGTTAAGCACAATGAATCCTAGAAATGTTTGAAACATAGAAATGGATTATCGACCTTGCTGAGATCCTGGTATGGTATAGGAACTTCTGTATTCATTGTTAAAATGAAAAACTGGAAGCATTATATTCCTTTTTGGATTAGAAGGAATCAAAACAATTGATTTAAAGCTTAAAGCACTTCTAATACATAAGAAATTCCAGAACTGTATATATTAAACATAGACAAAAAATTACAGATGTTATTTTTTTCATATTTTACTAATAAGAACTTTTTTTAGACTCAGGTATTTAGTAAAATGCAGGATAAATAAAATATTTAATTTTTGGCAGCTTAGCTCTTATGGTGATAGTTGGTCTGAGTACTGTATTTAATGTGTAGCAACAATTATAGGGTTTTAGTAGCTTATGATATGAGGTATCTTACATCTTAGCTTATTATTCTTATACTTTTCTACTAAAAATTATCTGATTTTAAACATGGAACTCTATTTCTGAGCACCGCTTGGATGTAAAGACACATCATATGAGGAGTAAAACTAGGCTGATTGCCAGTAATGTATCCTATTAGCTCTCTTCCTACTTACCATAAAATAAACAGGGCAACATGAGGGCATCTTCATGTCATAGTGTGTAGCTTTCATACAGCTACCCTCGCACCTGTAATAGTGAAAGAGCTGAATACCGGTTGTGAAGTGAAATCCATAAAAGATCCAAAGTTATCGTGACCAGTAGTTTGGGACATGACCACGTTGCTTCTAAGAACAGACCCTAGAATCACACATACCTGGACTCAAATCTAAGTGCTCAACAGCTATATGACTTGAAAAGTTACTTAATCTACTTGGGCTTCAGTTTTGTCGTCTTCATCTATAAAATGAGAGCTGTTAGAGGTTTAAGTGAATATATACACATATATAAATTTATATTTAAAATATATATACATATAATATGTATATTCACTCAAGATATATATGTATATAACCACTTAATTTTTGATATATACATATATATGTAAGTATATATATATAAACAGCTTAATACAGTTCTTGGCAGGTGGTAAATGCGATGTAAATATTAACTATTATTATATTGCCTTATCAGTTCTGTACCTTAACTACTGCATAACAAAATTAAATGATCTGATAGTTCTTTGTTTTCTCTGCTTTACCCTTAAAAGTTCAAAGGTTGCAGCAAAATGTCAATGTTAAGTTGCTGTAAACACAGAATGAGATGCCCTCAAGCAAGGTGGTGATTTAATAGATAGGCTAATAGCTTCCTGGATACAAAACTGGCTCTTTGTAGAACTAGCAGAGGGACAGTTAATGAACTTTTGTTAGAGATGATGAATTGATATTCCAGGGACAGTACTGATGACCCTCCTCATAACCACTGCCTCTGAGAGCCTCTTGTGAAAACAGCAGCCTTGCAAATAAGTATAATCTCACATAAATCAAACAAGATTTTGTCTATGTTGGTTTACTGCAGTAGTCCAGATTCTAGAGAAGTGCTAGCTAAGGATAGAGGCTCAAAAACTATTTCTCAAGTGAACTGAATGGACGAAAACCATGACCCGTCCTTTTAATGGGATTACTATTAAAAGCAACATAAAATGAGATGCTTTCCTACTTCTTGACGGATCGTTGACCCTGAGTATGCTGGCAGGCAGCTTGGTAGGATGGAGGAGCAGCATGTGAAAGGTACAGTGCAAATATTTCAAGAAGTCATGGATTTAGTAAAATAGTCACAGGACCATGCTGTGTGAAGTGGTACCACATAACGATTAGGTTCCTGTGCATGTGTCACATTTCAATTACAAATACCTTGTTCAGCATCTGCCTAATTTCATGTCCATGCTTAGATACTTTTCTCCCTGGTATTTTCAGAAATCTTTGACCTGTGACTAAGTGTCATGAAGAACTTCAGTGAAGCTCTCAGCAAATAGTTACTTTTAAGTTTCCACAAAGCTTTGACTGACTAATCAGCTTGACATGAACCATTTCACAGGTGGGGTTCATTATGCAGCATTGCTTAAAATTTAGCTCACAGCCTCAGAAAGTGGGTTAAAATAATATAATACCCTCAGAACTATGTCTGATTTAAGTCTAAATGCACGTTCTTTTCTATTTCCATAGCAAAAATTTTTTGAAAACAGAAAAATGTCCCTTTCACAGCTTAATGGATGATTTCGATAGAGACCTACTCAGTAATATACCCTGTAAGTTTTCTTAATTATCTTTGTAATCAAAGCAGAGAAGGTATTAGTCATCCTTGGCGCAACCATTCTCAATCTATTTGTCTTTTCCAAATATAGTAGAGCAGCAAACAAACTCACAGTGCCTTATTAATTAATTAGACATGATTTCTTAAAAATGGTTTCCATCATCTCATTTAACTTTGGAGCTTCCAGCTATTAAGATGTCACCAAAAAGCTATCACTGATTTACGAAGTACATTACCACATCAGGCCTGGCCCAAGAACTCTGGGTCCAGAAGGAAAAAAAAAAATGTATACAAATGAATCATGGCAAAAATATGCTGAAAAGACGTATCTGTAATCCCAGAAAACAACTAGGCCTAAGGTAATTAGTGTTACCATTCAGGTTCATTTTATTCCAAGGTACTGTGTTTCTGTGCTTGAATCTCCATGTAGAAAATGTACCTTGGCATTAGAACACTACTGAAGGTGGTGTAATTTTGCTTGGCCCTGGGGCATGTAGGGTAAATCTTTACGTTATTGCACAATGACAAAAATTTACAGCTATAGATAACACAGGATCTGATCAACACACTTTGTGTTTAAGGCTAACTGAATGATTGGAAAGCAATCATTGCCAGGACAGTGATCAAATATCTCAGCACAGTGTCACCTGTTTGAGTTGTTAGAAAAAGATTTCTCATTTCAAAATCTGTTCATAGGATTTTTTTTTCATACTTGTCAGGTTCTTTTCACTTGTGTGCTAGACAGAGGCACTTTAAGAGCTATGAACTGCAGTTTCAGAAGTATAAGACATAGGAGTTTCAGCTGTCATTGGTAAATATAGCAAGAAATTAACATAAAATCGGATTAAAAAGAAAATAAACAGAAATAAAAAAAATTGCTCTAAATCTTGTAAAAAATCACTGGTCTCTGATTTGAAGAACTCCTATATTAAAAAAGAAAAATTAATAGCTATCACCCATCTACATCCAGACAAGTGAACAATACAGCTTTCCGATATTAAGGTACAATGGTTTCGCTGCTTGGGTTTGTAAAGGTTTTAAAATATTGGTAAGTTCATAAGTACTTTCAATGATTTTCGAGTAGCACAGAATTTCTAAGTATTGTATTGGACATAGGTCCCAAGTGCTCAGAAAAACTAAAATGTCGAAGAAAACAGGTTGGAAGAGTTTAGTAAAGTGTATAAAAATTAAAATGTGAAAAAATAAACTTCATTCATTCGTGGGATTCCAATAACTTTCTCTTCTTTCCTTTTTTTTTCCCTCTGGTTTTAGTTAGCTGGTACATACTGCACCCGCCACAGCACGTTGGAAAGTAGGTCCTGGTACACACTAAGGAATATCCAACCAGGCAAATACAACAGGGTGATGAGGCCCATGAAATTGAGTGGGTAGTGAGAATAATCCCAGGAACAAGCCCCGCACGCGCGAAGTCCCAGACCCCAGGACAGCTCCCAGGCGTAGATGAAGATCACGTAGACGGGCACCCGCTTCCAGGTGCCCCAGCCGCGGCTGTAATGGAGGTGGAAGTAGAGCTTTTCCACCACAAAACTGCAGCTGCCATACATGAAGAAGGACCAAAGCGACGTGTGACCGCTGGTTGTCCCGTCCCCCTGCCCCAACACATTAAAGAAGAAGGTAAAGAAGATCTCATCCAGAAAGCCGTGCATTCCGAAGAAAAGAAAGCGGAGCAGGTCGGGTAGCCCCTGGCTAGGACCTCCTCCGGCGCCCCTGGAACCCCGGGCTCTTCGCCGCCGGCCTCCAGCTGCCGCGGGGACCCCGGCTCTAGGAGGAGGGGCGGGCACTGCGCCCCAGCGCTGCTCTTGCGGCCGCCGCTGCCTGTGGTACCGCAAGCGCAGGAAGCGCTTCAGGAACACTTGGCCGTGGTAGAGCGCCAGCACGTACTGCAGCCCCAGGTCCAGCGCCCCCGGCGCCGCCGCGACCCCCGGCCCGCCGCCCACGCTGAGCAGCAGCGCCTGACCTGCCAGGGTCTGCAGCCCCACGTGGGCCGACGGGTAGAGGAGGAAATTGAAGACGAAGACGCTGGGGCAACGCGGCTGCTGCAGGTAGAGCTTCTCCAGGGCGAAGTGGGTGAGCGAGTGCAAGAGGCAGCGGTAGGGCGAGGAGAAGCCGAGCATCCGCAGGTCCGGGATGCGAGCGAAGAGCTGCGCTGAGGACACCAGCACGTCCAGGGTGATCCCGTGCATCCCGTAGAAGTACAGGCGCATCCAGGCGGGCAGCGCGGTGCCCTCGCCCGGCGCTTCAGCAGTGGACAGCGGCTCGGGGCAGCGGGCGGCCGCCTCGCTGCCCTGCCCGCCGGGGGGCCCCGGACGCCGAGCTGCGCCGCCTCTCCGCGCCGGCCCCTCGCAGTCCACGTCGCTGCCCGCCATGGGCTCGGAGGCTACCCGGGCGCGCGGAGCTGCGGGGCCGAGCTGCCGCTGCCGGTCCCCCGGGGGCGCAGGGAGCCCCGTCCCGGCCGCGGTCCAGCGGCAGCGGCGGCGGGGGCTGGTGCTCTCGGGGCGCGCGCCCGCCCCCCGCCCCGAGGGTCCCCCGCCGCGCCCTCCGCTCCAGTCCCCCGCGAGGTGTCGGCGGTCGGCGTCCGCACTCACCCTGCGCGGCCTAACGGGCGCCGTGCGGGGAGAGGGGAGGAGACATCGGGGCCGCGAGGAGAAACGCAGGGACTGGATCGAGCCCCATCCCCTCCGCGGCGCAGCCCCGCCGCCTCTGCTGCAGGCTCTGGAAGCGTAACGCGAGCAGCGGTGCCCCTTCCCGCACCTTCCCGCCGGGCTCGACCTCTCCCGCCTTCGCGGCGCCCCCGCCACGCCCCGGCCTTGCGCGCCGAGCCTCGCGGGGGGCGGCCGGGGAAGGCCGGCTCGGCTCCCGGGCCCGCGCCCCGCGCTCTGCACCCGGGTTCCCGGCCGTGCGGGGGGCGCTGGCGGGGCGGAGCCGCGGAGTGCAGCAACACCTAACAGGTGTGACCCGCCGCGGGCTGCGGGCCATTCCCGGCGTGCGGGAGCAGGGCCAGGCCTTGGCTGGCGGAGACGAATGGCCGGGTGCCACGGCCCGGAGGCTGGGCCCAAGACCAAACTACGGTGCTGTGTATTTAATGTTCCTGTTCAGCTCCAGCTGTGTCCCAGTCGCCTAGAGTGAGCCTGAGACTCCACGCTTGCCCGCCCCCGCGTAACCTGCTTTTGAAATGCTGCCTTAAGGCCTGATCCCCTTTCCCAATCTCTTCTTGGCGGGGCTGCTTGGCTGGCTCAGTTTACTGGGGCGCAAGGACAGAGATTCGAAGTCCTCCAGAATTAGAAAATAATGTGAGGCCAGCAGAGTTGGGGTGTGCGGGAGAGGAAATGCATTGCTCTGGCCATCTCGGGGTGGTCTCGGGTGGAGAATATTCTGTGCACCTTTGCTGCGGCTGGCACACCTCAGAGCTGGTGTTCTCTTCTTGCTGAACTAGGTCATTCCAGAAATGGAATGTGAAATAGAGGGTCAGGGTTTCTCTTTCTCTGTCTTTTCTTTTTCCTTCCTCTTTCTGCTGCCCCCCACTTTCTTCTTTTTCTGGTGGTAGCCAGGGTGGAGGGAGTTAAGAATGTTGATGAAAATGACTCCAACCATTTTTTTTTTTTCCAATTTTGAGTCAGGCTTGGAATTGGAAAAGTCCTTAGAGATAATTTATACCCTCTCACAGGCATGTACAAGCAGGAGCTAGATAAGAGTTTTAACTGTAAGGAGACCAGATCTTCCCTGGATAAAGGGTTTTATGAGGAATTCTCTTTTTCTTCAGGAGGATAAACATTCTCAGGCAGAGCCTCCATTTCTAAGGCGACTTCCTCCCTACGCCCTCCCCTTAGTTATTTAAATCCCTTCTGTTACAACCTGTGATAGCTAAACTTTCTGTGATGTAGGTAAAAAAGAGAAATTAGAATTTGGTGAGAAGAAAATTGTTTCTTTGCTAACACTCGTATGAAGTTAAAGGTCTGATTTTCTTTTTCCAGCTTTGTTAGCATGTTTGTTTGTTTGGCTGACTTCCTCTGGTAATTGTAAAAAGTCAGTGGGTGGAAGTTGTCACATCAGGGACAGAAGTGTCAGGTAGCAAGCTCATCAAACCTGTTGCCAAACGGAAACACAGCTAGATGTCCAAATGCCTGAGGAATAATAACGAAGAAAAATAATAATGTAATAAGATATAGCCTGTCTTTAAGAGTTATGTCATCTAGATGAAGTGGTTTGAAAACAATCTATCATGCTTGTGTAATGCCTACTTATGGTTAATATTAATAATATATAACTATGATTGGCTAGTAGTACACACAAAGTGAAATGTTTCTTTTGACTATTTTATTCAGTAAACTCCATCCTGGATCCAGTGTATCATACGCTAAAAACAAATGCAGCACAACTGCTGGCTGGAAAAGCACATTCCTAGGAAGTAGCTGGGTCTGCTGTCCTTTGGCAACCTATCTTAGGAGACCCAAGTTTCAAAAACCATGTCGCACAGAAGCTGCAAAAGCAGCCCCTGATTTTACTTCCTGTGCCACACACGAGGGCGACACTACCTATGTCCAAACTCTATGTTACCAGCAACGCCCTATTTCTCTGTAAGCGCTATTCGGATAAGGAAACGCACTTCAGGGTAAATACAGCGTATATATGGCATTCAAACATTCTAGATTAAACTGCAATCTTTTTTAAATGGCCAATTAAATTTCAAGAGTTCAAGTCTTGTACTAATTCTAACTTTTCTTAAGACTGAAAGGAAAACTTGGAAAGTCAGATTTTATAGTCCAGTCTAGAATTCATTCTAGAGAGTGTATGAAAATCTTTTGAATTAAAAAAATAGAACTTATATTTGTATATTTTTAATTTCAGCATTTAATGATTTTCTATTTTGGTTACCTACTGTGTTTTATAACATATATCAGTACACTCAGACATGTATAATATTTGTGTGTGTGTGTATGTGTATGAAGTCTGCTAAGTTTTTTAAGGGGATATATAGTAAAATGTTTGGACCTTCTCTCTGTATCAGTGTAGCACTTTGTCATGAGGGTTATTCTACTGAATCTTTTTGTTATTCTTGGCCCTTTTCTGAAATTTTCCCATTTTCCTTAGCAGTGATGCAAAATATAAACAGTTAAAAAACCAAAGTAGAAAGTGCAACTATTATCTGCTTTTCTCTATACTTCTTTTATATTTTCATTATAGCCTTTCATATATTTCAGAATGTGAGAGTTAAAATAAAAGTTAAAAAAAAAGTTTCTGACAAAGTACAAGAAAATTTATGTTTTTATTGCTTTTAATTATTTTCAATCATCATCTCATTTAAAAAATCAATTCTGAAAAGTTAGTTCAATGTATTATTTCATTTTGTATTGTTATGACAAAATACTGGAAACTGAGTATTTGTAAAGAAAAGAAGTCCTTCCAGAGAGCAGCTCCCCCAGTCACCTAATCCCCTTTCACTACGCTCACCTCTTAAAGGCTTCAGTACCTCTTAATGCCCCACATTGGTGATCAAGGTTCTAACACAACCTCTAGAGGACCAAAAACATCCAAACCAAAGTACCCAGCAATGATGCCAAATTGTGTTTCTGTTTTATCTTCACATTATTCTTTTTGTTTTAAGTGCTGCATTACTATATTTCCAAAAGAGTTCTCCTTAATTTAAAGCTGCACAATGGCTTTAGTGATTCATGATAATTTTATAATTAAAATCCTCACGTCAGAGTCATGAACATAAAAATCTTTTCTTTTTCTTTTTTTTTTTTTTTGGTACCGGGAATCGAACTCAGAACTCTGCCCTTGCCAGGCAGGCTCTTGTGCTGCTGAGCTATATCCCCAGCCTGTGAACATAAAAAGCTTGAAGGCATTTTTGTGTTGGTATTTTCTGCTGTAAGCAGCAAATGTCAAGATCTTTAAACTGAGTAACTTTTGAGGAATTGGTGGATGTGAGGATGAGGGGACTGTAAAGGAAGAAACAGACTACAATAGAGAAAAAGCAATTTGAAGTTCGTTGGGTTTGGGGCATTCAAAGAACATTTTGAAGTATTCTTCTTCTGTGCAAAATGCAGGCTTCTTCAGAGGCCAAGAAGTAGTCTGGGTAACCACATCTATAGAGGTGTAATAGTCGATGAGGAGTCAATGCTGACCTTACTGGGCTGGCCAGTTTGGGTATAAGCTGGTGCGAGGCTGAGCTTAGTCAGTGTGACCAGGAAGAGACTTGAGAATTAGTAGAAGGGTCCGGTGCTTCAGAGGATTGTGGTCATCTTTAGTGAATTGTTCAACAGGTTTAAGGTTGTAGTATTTCAGATGTACAGTATGCTTGAGACCATTCTACATTGGAAGGGCCAAAAGAAAATACATATGGAACACAACACTAAGAAGAAATCTTAGGGCCGGTGAGATAGCTCAGCGGCATAAGTGCCTGCCCAGCAAGCGCGAGGTCCTGAGTTCCACTCCCCGATCCCACATAAAGGAAAAAAAGGCCGGTGATGTTGCTCAGTGGCAGAAGCGCTTGCTGGCAAGTGCAAGGTCCTGAGGTCGACTCCTGGCACCCACACACACACACACAAAAAGAAAGCTTAAAGGACACTCAATAGGGTAAGGGTTTTTTTTTTTTTTTTTTGTCATTTTGAGACAGGGTTTCACTATGCAGTTCAGGCTGGTCTTGAACTCACTTTGTAGCCCTGGCTGGCCTCGAACTCATGGAGATCCTCCTGCCTCAGCCTCCCAAGTGCTGTGATTACAGGTGTGTGCCACCACGCCCTGCAGGGTAAGGCATATATATTAAGTTTGGCCTACATATGCTTCCATACATATTTGAATTTCAACTTAAAGGTTTCTCTGTACGTAGTAAACTATAATGTAACTTGATATGTAAACACCATAAACTATTCTTGTAATGAGTAGCTGATTCTCAATCAATAACACACTGCTTGAGTCCTGCTTCCTTATGTCCCCCTGATTCTATTTTGATGTTCTTTCTTCTCAGTGCTAGAAGTCAAACCCAGGGTCCTGCACATGCTAGATAAGCATATTGCCACTAAGCTGTATCCCAGCCCTATGATGCTATTTTTTTTTTTTTTTTTTTTTTTGTGGGTACCGGGGGGACGACCTCAGGACCTCGCGCGCCAACAGGCACCCGTGCTGCTGAGCGATATCACCGGCCCCTTTTTCGTATGTGGGATCCGGGAGTCGAACTCGGGCCTTCGCGCTTGCAAGGCAGGCGCTTAAGCCGCTGAGCCGTCTCACCGGCCCTATGATGCTATTTTTAAAAGCTCTTTCAATGTTGTCTTCATTATAATTTTCCCTTTATTATCACGCTCTATGACATCCTCTGTCCTGGGCTTCACATCTGTTATTTAAAGACACAGATAAGACCTCTTAATAGAATCCCTGGGTACCACATGGGTGCTGAGTCCTAGGATGATGGGAGAAAGGTTTTAAGCAGGATAACTATGAGGCCTTGGTTAGAACAAGTTAGCTGATAAGATTTTTAGCTTGGTTTTGTTTTTTCAAAAGAAAAATAAAATGATGATAGCTGGCTTTGCTTTTCATAAGTCATCTGAACATAATTCTTTAAAATGAGCAAAATAGGAAAATGTAAATGACGTAGACATTTATATATGAATACTTCATAGTTTCAAAACTCTTTTTGGTAAACAAAAAAGCCTTAAAATGAAGTTAAGTAATACATAATAAGATGCCTCTGTCCTTTTTAAATAAGTTAAAATGCTAATATTAATCACTAACTGTAAGTTTAAAGTTTATATACTTTAGCATCTTGTTGTATGATGTAGAGAAGCTAAATATATCTGGGTCTGTACTAAACATAAACAAATTTTTGACTTTGAGAAAAACTTATGTATCTAGAAGTCATACTCTATAGATTGTTGTACAATTGCTAAGGATTGCAATTGTAGCTAATATATGGTAACTAAAGTTAGAAATAGGTTTAACTTCTTTACAAATGTATATCTGAAGAAAGTAAGGCAGATTTATGAGGAAGGGTGTGGAATATGAGGATATGTTTTTGTTGAGAAAGGAGTGATTTTGTTCTAAAGTAGACTGGTTGTTCCACTGTGAAAGAGAAAAGTATAGAATGACTAAAGGTGATGGCACATTGTGAATGGTTTATAAAGAATGAATTTTAAAAAGAAATGTTATGTCTGAGCAAGTTGGCTATGGTTAGAAAGAACTCAAAAGTGTTTATTTTTATAAAAATTGAATACTGATTTTGGAAAAAAGAACTGACAGGAAGCTAGAGTTTAATCCCTTATGTTGGATACTGTGTTTTTTCAAGTGCTCTTTATCTGTACTTCATGTTTTCTTTATTTGGTCTTTGATTACATCTCAAACTTGAGTCATAAAGAGTTTAGATTTTTCTACAGCTATCTAACTTCTCTGGGTTTGCTTGTGAAATATTTGGTTGTATTTCATAATGCTCTATGTTCCTACTTTAATCAAGTATTTTAAATCTTTCGGTAGGTTTGGCAGACTTCCCAAAGTCAAATTCTAAAACTACATCTTTTTGAACTTTAACTTTGAGATTTCCAGAAGGCTCCTGCAAATGCAAGTGAAGTATTAGGCTTAGTTTATTTGTTAAATTATATGAGAAGCATAGTAAAATAAGAAATGATATTTAAACTTCTTTTTGCATTCTATTTGTATTGATACATTGTTAATGTGTGATCTAAAAATTGTATAAGACTCCTAGGAATCTGATATATCTTGGTAGCGCATTATTGATCATAATTCCAGTGATATGCCATGGAAGTAACAAACTGTCATAAGAACTTTTATCATAGATCTTTGAAGTCTTATTCTCCACAGAAAAATTGCTGATGCCTTTCTGGAAGATTTTTGCAAACAATTGTAATCTTAAAGTGTTGTGTTTTCAAGGAAGTTCATGAAAAAGATAAGAACTCTAATAGGCATGGGTTTCTCATAACCTTGGACGAGATGAGAATTTTCCAAAATTCTGATAAGTGCAAGAATTAATTACATTAGAGTGAAGGAGGTGATGAAGAATAATTGTGACTTTATATATATATATATATATATATATATATATATATATATATATTTCCTTTTATGGTGCTAGGGATCATGGACAAGCACTTTACCACTGAGCTATACCCTCAGGTCCCTTTCGCAGCTTTTTAAATTTGAAATGTTGCTGCTTATTTTAATGTTTATTTTCTAGATTTAAGGAAACTATTTTCTTTTAAGCTATCTATAGCTTACTAGAATGTAGCCCTATTCATTGTTTTTGAGGTTTTATGACTCAGCCATAGACTGGATTGGATTCTGAATTCTTCTAGTTCTCTCTAATAAATACCTGCCTTCAGTTTCCCAACTAAGAGTGAGAGATTCTTTGCTCATGAAGTCTTATAAGCCAAAGCTGGACGAATTGATGTAAATTTTAAGGGACAAGTTTCATGCCTAATGTGTAAGTTATAGAATTCAACAAGATGCTTAATGCCATAATCAGTGTGAAAATTGTCAGAATCAAAATAGACTTGTTTGTGTCAACCTTGTCAAAGAAATAAAAAACTGGTAGTTTATGAAAGAATGGCTCTCACACAATTGTTTATAGTAACAATCACAAAAGATTTCTCTACAACCATGATCTTGCACAAAAAACTACTACAATCTCATGCAAAAAGTATTTCTGCAGTGACATCTGCCCAGGAACAATCCATTCTACCTTAGACTGTTGCTACCATTGTTACTAATCCTTGTGGCCAAAGATCATTGTTTCAAAATATTTTATGCCATTCTCTTTCTTCATGAGTTTAGAATCTTCCTCTTGCCTCACCTCTTTGAATACAAAATTCATGTTTTGTTTTTTTTTGTGTGTGTGGGTACCGGGAGTCGAACTCAGGACCTCGTGCTTGTCAGCAGGTGCTTGTGCCACTGAGCAATATCACCGGCCCCTTTTTTTCCTTTATGTGGGTACCGGGAGTCGAACTCAGGACCTCACGCTTGCCAGGCAGGTGCTTATGCCACTGAGCCATCTCACCATCCCTATTCATGTTTATTATGGCATGAACATTCCCATTGCAATGCTGTTCTACTCCAGATGTTCTTAATCTGTAGAGAATTTCTCTCTGATTGTTGTTTAGATTGATACCAAAAACTTTCAAACTATAAGCCAGGAGAAGAAGTTGCTGACTTCATGCTGTGGACAACTTTTCCCAAGACCATGGGACCAAAATTCCCTATCATAAAGAGGCTCTTTAACCTTTTCACTGTTTTTTTGCTTGTGCTTTTCTCTGTCACCTGACAGGATCCAGCTGTAGCTAAAATTTCAGTCAACAGCTTCTGTAGATAACTTGAAAATTGCTTCTCATTGCTTTATTTTAGATTACCCATGTAAGAAAAGATCACTGTTCAGGCCCCGGAAGAATGAACTCAGAGGCAGGAAGTGCAACGGAAGCGAGACGTTTCCCCCACTTTTCAATAGCTAAGATTAGGAAGGCGCAGTCTGTCCTAAAATGAACCTATTATTTCCTCTTTTGCAATCTTTCATTGTGATTCTTTATGATTTTTGGTTCTCATGACTGTAATTTATGGAAAATTGTCTAGCAATTATTTCTTACCCTAGAATCTTACATTTGTTTAAGTTTAGGGATCCTTTAGGTGTGAGTTATTTTTGTGTGTGTGGGTACCGGGAGTTGACCTCAGGACCTCGCGCTTGCCAGAAAGTGCTTGTGCCGCTGAGAGATATCACTGGCCCCTTTTTTTTCTCTTTATGTGGGTTCTGGGAGTCGAACTCAGGACCTCGCACTTGCTGGACAGACACTTATGCTGTTGAGCTATATCACCGGCCCTAGGTGTGAGTTATTTTGCAATCTGCATGTCTGCTATCTGATCCAGTTGTCTCTGGATAAGGGTATTGGCCCACCACTAAATCTCTATTGAACTGTTTGAGGTTAAAATGAAATATGGACCACGTAAATTTATTTTATTTCTTACAATTTCCCCCTTCCTATTGTCTTAGGTATCTTGGTCCCATTTTCACATTTATCTCGAATTTTCTTTCTTTTTTCTTTTTCTTTTGGGGGGGTACCGGGGGTCGACCTCTGGACCTTGCGCACCAGCAGATGGCCATGCCACTGAGCGATATCACCGGCCCTTTTTTCGTATGTGGGTTCCGGGAGCCGAACTCGGGCCCTAGCGCTTGCCAGGCAGGCGCTTATGCCGCTGAGCCATCTCACCGGCCCTCGAATTTTCAAATCTTTCTAATGCTAATTGACTTTTCTTGTCATAAGATAATAAACTGACTTTTTCTTCTAATAATAAGAGATTATGTTGTTGATAGGCCATAGATATTTTCTTAGCGTGGTCTCTATTAATCCTTGGACCAGACCTCTCACACGGGGAATGATGCAACACTCTATGGCAGTTAAGAGTCCAGCCCTAATAACGAGGGATGTCAGAGCTGAAGCCATGAAGCCTTTCAATTTTCCAAACCAGTGTTCTAGCCACCCTGTAAATGGATCATCAAATCCAGAGTTTTCAGTGAGTTCATTATTTAAAGTGGTGAATCCCTCAGTGCCTTAATAATAGTCCCATTTGGAGCTGTGTAACTAGGGATATAAGTGCAACATTTTCCCCCTGACAGGACACAGACACCCCCCTTTGTCTGCCAATATCATGTGTAAAGCAAACTGATTTTCCCAGATCATCTGGCTACTGGCATCCAATTGACTAGCTATGCCTTGAATTGCATCTCTAGTATAGTTAATAAACCTTTGCTGATTGTAACAGATATAGCTTATCCAATTTACATTTTTATTAATAATGGACCACCAGAAATATACTGTCTCAAATCCAGCAGTTATCTGATTTCATGCCTTAAATTCATGGGAACTCCTATGGGCACCCCCATTGAATCAGTATATACATGGGGTTCGAAAGGTCCCAGAAAGGCTCTTTGAGTTCAAGATATCTCTTGTTTTGGCAGCTAACAGAATGCAAGGGTGAAGAGAATGGCCAGCTGGACTAAGGCACACATCCCGTCCAATTTGGTGGTAGTAAACTAAAGAGGTTCCTTTTTCCATGATACCACCAGACATCAGCCCAGGGAGTTATAAGGGATGAGGAGTTGCTTGGCCCACCGGTGACATTTAGGACAAGGGTGCAGCTAGTCAAGTTTTCTACAGGTTCAGTGAATCACCCTACCTAGACAGGCAAGAAGAGTAATTCCCATTCCTCGTGGAGCAGGGCGGGACCTCCTTCAGGTCCATTTCCCACAGCGTGGGAACCGCAGAGACAGACTTACAAGTCTTGTTTCTCCAAGCATCCTTACCTGATATAAGGCCAAAATATGGTAAGTTTTGCCAGGATAAGTATTCCATCTGAGAGGGAGGGGACCAGCTGTGCCTGTGGTCTCATGGTGGCACATACATAGCAGCTACTTTGTTAAGAGCTTGCACTAAAAATTTTACCCATTCAAACCAGGCATTCATCTCCTTGTATCCCATCTCAATCTCTAAAGTCTGCCTTAGGTCCTTTATTTCAACTATTTCTACCTTCTTAGGAACACTGCTCTGGGAGCTGAGATCTAAGGTTGGAATAGTCTTTGGTTGAGATGCGTTAGATTCAACTATAAGGACATGCTTGGTTAGAGGGTCTGATCCTGTAACATTTGCTCCTAACCCATATACTTCAGGTGCCCCTTTATCTGGTCTTTTGTCTAGAATGGCTGGGTTATTGATAGTTGTGAATATGGGACGGTCAGTTATCTTTTGAGGGGTATCTCAGTTTGAGACCTACATCTATCATCTGGTGTCCACTCCTGAGACTGGGGGGTCCACCAGACATCGCTGCAGCTGACACAGTGAGGAATGGGGTAACCTGTATAGGGTTTGGGCAAAGATATTTTTCCACCTTTGAGAGCTATCTCTGACTTTTTAAACCTTCACAAGATAGAATTGGCAGGCATCAGGCCAGTGAGATAGCTCAGTGGCATAAGCCCTGCCTGCCTGGCAAGCGCGAGGTCCTGAGTTTGACTCCCGGTACCCACATTAAAAAAAGAAAAAAGAATTGGCGGGGATCAGATTTCAAAGTTAGAGGAGCTGTGGTTTTAGTTTCATCAGTTATCAGCTTAGCAGGGTAGTTGAGAGTCCCTTTCCCATTTGCCTGTCCCTCTCCCTAACCTCTAGCTCCTGGTACAGTAATCCGCCTCAGCCACATTAGCTTCCGGAGAGAGAGCCAGCTCATTTTCTTTCCTTTCTGAAACTTTCTGAGAAACTTTAATGGTTTCTCAGGTGACCCTGACACCTTCCAATGACCTTTTCCTTTTCGAGTTACCTCTATAGGCCCCTTGACTCAAGTATAGTAAGTCCACCTTTTTCAGCAGTGCTGATGGCTGTCTCAGTGATCAGGAACACTTGATAGGGGCCTTCCCAAGTCAGCGGGGGTTTGTCCTCTTTCCAGGGCTTTATTAGCACCAGGACACTGGATTGGAAAGAATGGACAGTGAACTCCAATGGTGGGACCTGGGCTAGGAGACCTTTTAACCCAAGAAATGACAGGGTAGAGGAGAGAGCCAGCATATAGTTCTTTAAGAATAAGTCCTTAGTTTCCACTGTGGGGGAGATCCATTTATTTTCCATAACATTCATATGGACTCGTGTCTTTTCCCTGAGCTGTTGTAACCCTAAGGAGAGCTATTGGCAGACATTTTGTCCAAGGCAATTTTGTTTCTGAGATTAATTTAGTAATGTGTTTCTTTAAGGTTTAATTCATTTTCTCCACCTTGCCTGAGGACAGAGGATGCCATGGGGTATGGAAATCCCATTCTGTGTTTCAGTCCTTTAAAATCCCTTTGTATACAGAAGAGATGAAGTGACTCCCATTGTCTGAGTCTGTATATTCTATTAGACCAAATCTTGATATAATTTATTGAGGTTTATCTTTATAACATCTCCTGCAGTAGCAGTGGTGAGGAGAAAGGCTTCTACCCAGAGAGGTGATCTACAATCACCCGTTTATATTTAAATTTCCCAATTTTAGGCATCTCAGTGTAGTCCACTTGTATACTCTGAAAGGACCTGAGCCCAGGGGTTTGCCTTTGGCCACTTGTTTCCTAATCACCTTTTTGTTTATTGTTTGATGTGTAATGCAACTGATATACACCTGCTTAGCAATGTTACAGTCTAAGCATTGAATCACCCCTAGATTCAGGACTTCAGTGACTTCTCTTGTGTAATATTGACATTAATTCTCTCATCATGGATTTACTTATCATTTCTCCTCCATTGGGAAGTTTCCATTGCCCATCCCCAATTTGGACAACTCTCAATTTGATTAACTCCTCTTTTTCCCTTTCTGTAAACTGAGGCATTAAGGTTGTCTTTGAAGGTTAGACATCAGGCTAAATATCTTGAGTCCTTCTTCCAAAGAGACTCTTTTAGCTGTCTTATCTGCAAGTCTATTTGCAATAGCTTCCATGGTATTTCCCTTTTGATTGCCATTTGCATGAACAACCACTATTTCTGCTGGAAGTGTGAGATTTTCTAAGACTTGCTTAATTAATTCCCCATGAATCAGGTTTTTTCCCTTTGCCAGTTATGAGACCATGTTCTGCCAGATTTCGTCAAATGTGTGAACTACCCCACAAGAATATTTGGAACCAGTGGAAATTGTGCCTTCTTTTCCCTCCAGGAATTTGAGGGCCTGATTTAAGGCATATAATTTACAAGTTTGTGCTGACCAATCTTCAGGCAACCCCTTCCCTCATGGGGATTTTAATTTTTATCAGTTATGGCATAACCATTGTGTCTTTTTCACTCAGTAACTTCAGAGGATCCATCCATAAATAGTTTGACCCCATCATGGAAAGGGACCTCTTTCAGGTCAGCCTGATTGCACTTGTAATTCTACAATGTACAAACATTCATGTTCTATTTTCCCTTGGTTTTCTGAGTTTCCCCAGAGAAAACTATCAGAGTTTAAGCAAGTGGCAGTAGTCAATACCACATCATCTCTTTTAGCGACATAGGTTCATGTTCTAAAATTTGGAAATCTGTTAGCCATCTCCCCACCCTTTGATTTAAGGTATTTCTAGCCTGGTGTGGAGTACTTACTATTAAAGCCCCTCCAAAGATTAACTTTCTGCCTCCTTCTTCCAGTAGTGTGGTGGTGGCCATTGCTTGTACACACTCTGGCCATCCCCTAGAGACCAGGTCCAGGAGTTTAGAGACAAAGGCAACAGGCTGTTTCTTTCCTCCCCAGGTTTGAATAAGGAGCCACCTGCTGGTCAATAGTTACAAACAGGTGAAAAAGCTTCAGTGATGGCAAGGCTAGAACTGGAGCAGAGATGATGGTCCATTTAGGGCCCTCAATATCTTGGGTTTCATATGGGGACCATTCTAGAGGATCAGGTTCTTCTAGCAATTTTGTGTACAGTACAGATCTTTAGTTTTCTGCACATAAGAACCAATGCACAACCAGCAATATCCATTTAAACCCACGAATTTTCTAAGTACCCTTTTAGTGCCTGGTAGGTGCAGGCCTGTTATTACCGAGATCTGTTCTGGATTAATTTATTGTTTCGCTTCACTGATTAGGTGTCGTAAGTATTTAACTTCCTTTTCTACAAATTGTAGCTTACTTTTAGGGACACACAGTCCTTTCCTCCCCAAGAATTTAAGCAAATTTATGGTGGACTCTGAGAAATGGTGTTTCTTTTTCCTAAATTAGTAGGTTGACCACATAGTGCAACAATTGGGTCCCTGTGCTTGGTTGAAATTCTTTCAAAACTCCTTGCAAAATTTGACCAAACGGTTTGGAGAGTCACTGAAGTCTGGAGGCAATACGACCGGCAGTATTGCTGTATTCTCTGACTTATGGGGTTTTCCCGCTCAGAGGCAAAGAGGTCTCTGCTATTAGTATAACGGGCATGTTCAGAAGGCGTCCTTTAAATCCACCACACTGACCATTTATGTTCATAAGGAATCTTATTTAAAAGTGTGTATGGGTGGGCACCACTGGGTGATAGACTTGAACAATTTGGTTTATATCTCTGAGATCTTGCACTAATCTAAATGTTCTGTCAGACTTTTTAATAGGGAGAATTAGAATGTTTTGTGGTGATATGCAAGGCTCCAATATCCCATCTCTGATTAATCCTTCTATCACTAGCTTTAAACCTTTTCTCCCCTCCATAGGAGGGGGATATTATTTTCTGCAAATCATTTCTCCAGGTTGTTTTAGTTCAATTTGTATAGGTGTGATTTTTAGACCCCCTAAATCCAGACAATGAGATCAACTCTTTGTTCATCTTCCTGTGTTAAAAGATTCATTTTTACTTTCAATTGGCCTTCCTCTATGCCTAGTCCGAGGCCCTGCCTTATAATCAAATCTCACCCTAGAAGATTGATTCCAACCTCAGGAATTTAGAATAGTGATCCTTTGATCTGTTCAGACCATAATCTGATTAGTATTTTCTCAAATATGGGGATTTGAAATCCTTCCCCTTTTATTCTTGATGCTAGCAACTTTTCTTGAGATGACTTTATTTGGAGAGGAATAGGTGGTGCCCATGCCTACCAAGAATGTTACTTCTTTTTCTTCTGGCCCAACTCTTAAATTCATCAAGTGCTTTTGGTGGGATCCAGGTAAAAAGAACCCTGACCTCCCTCATCCTCATCACAGGTCATTAGGAAGTAACTTGTTCTTCCTTCTGTAGTTCAGGACGTCCCCCCCTTGAAATGTCCTGGGTTTTTGCATGTGTCATATACGTTTGCTCTTTGATCAGATTGTCCTTGTTTTTCCTTTGATGGGCATTTTGTGTTTTCACCCTTTCTCCTATGGGAATCTTGGTTTGATTTCTTTTTCTTTTTTTTTTTTGTGGGTACCATGGGTCAACCTCAGGACCTCGCACTTGCCAGCAAGCGCTTGTGCCACTGAGCGATATCACTGGCCCTTTTTTCATATGTGGGTTCTGGGAGTCGAACTCAGGACCTTGCATTTGCCAGGTAGGTGCTTATGCCGCTGAGCTATCTCACGGGCCCCTAATTTCTTTTTAAGAACTTTCTGTACTATAGAGACCATTATCCTTGTTTTGTGTTTGCTTTTCTTCCTCTTTTTACATAAACGTTTTGTGCTTCTTTAAGTAACTCCTCCATTGGCTTCTCATTCCATCCCTCTCATTTTTGTAACTTTTTGGATATATTGGGCCAACTCTTAGTTACAAAGTTGACCTTGAGAAGGCCTTGCCCTAATTGGCTTTTGGGGTCCAGCCCAGAGTACTTCCTCATTTGGTCTTTCAATCTCTGTGAAAAGGCAGAGGAAGTTTCCTCCTTTTCTTGTTGAAGCTCAAATGCCTTAGAGATGTTTTGGGAGGGGTTGCAAACTCTAATTATCAAATCCCTTGGATCCCACATTTGCTCGTGGTCATTCTTATTATTATTCCATTTAGGGTCTTCATTTGGAAACTTGTGATCAGCTGAAAGTACATCTGGACCTGGGGGATGGGATTTTTCCCATGAGAACATAGCCATCCTTCTGATCATTTCCTGTTCTTCCACTGAAAATGAAATGTTCAGGATAGACATCATTTCAGCCCAAGTGTATAGGCTAAGGCCAAGAATTGGTCCAACTGTTCTTCTAGCCCCAGAGGGCCTTCAATTAGTGGCTGCATTTCTTTCTTAAAACTTCTGATCTCAGTTCTAGAGAGGGGAGCATTAACAAATCCAATTTGCACTCCTCTCCTTGGTACCTCATGGAAGGGGAATCATATTAAAATTGAATTGCTTTACATGGAGGAGGTTGCTTTGTAAGTCCCCACTACATTGTTCTAATTCTCCTTTAAACTTTGGATATGAAGGGTCTGTTGGTGGGGTGTCTCTACCTCCCTGGGCTCCTTGATTACTTCCTAACCCTCCTTGAGTTTCTGGATTATTTTCTTTCTCTCCTTGAGCTCCTGCCTCTTCATAGTGGCCCTCATCCTGAACATTTTGTGGCTTTACATAGGGTGGGGGCAAACAGGATGAAGGATCCTATGACTTTTTAGTTTGAATTTTCTTCTCTTCCTTAAGAGGAAACATTGGTGTTGACTCCAGGGGGCAGAAGAAGGCATAGACTTTCTCATCTTGTGAGGCTGAGGTTTTATCATTTATGAAGAGGACTAGTGCTTGGTGGACCCAGTCCTCATCGGACCCAAACTTGGGCTAAAACCCAGAGATCCCTTTGATTGGCTAAATAAAGCAACAATATTTAATCATTTTCCTTTTATTTTTATCCTTTGTTCTAGAACTGCCTTCCCAGTTCTTAAGCATTCTCCCCAATGGACTATCAGGGGAGAATGTCCAGGGCTTCCTTCTTCCCTCACTCCATAGGCCAAAACAGTGACAGTGAACCTCTTACATACTGAGTGCCCAAACCGCCACCCCAAACCCACGTACTTATCACAAAGTGCCAACACTGCAAGGAAACCTGAATACTGAGGTTTTAGTTTAGAAAAAAGCAACTCATACATTAACATCTTTTGTCTTAAAAGCACAATAACAGAGCTTTCAATGATAGAAACAGCTTTTTATTGAAAGGTAAAAGTTTGTATTTAGTGTGCTTTTGCACAATTAATGTGATCTTTGCTGCTATATGCATGCTGATAATTGGTCAAACCTTGGCTCATATTTCATTAGTTTGAGCAACACATGTAGCACTCAGGTCATCTATTAGTCTGTTTCTTATATCAAATTTGATATAATTCAAAGCTGAAAACAGCTGGTCACAAGCATACAATGATCCAAAGTAAGAAAAGCAATTCCAACTGACTTAAAATTATTTGGCAGGGAATTCTACATTTTAAGGATTTCATTTTCAGAACTACCAACTGTGCTGACCCTTGTCATCCCTTCATACTCTATCTTCTCAAGTGTTGCACACTGGTCATAGAATTTATTTTTCCAGATATAGCTTTTTTGAAATTCCAATAGCTCCATTTCCAGATTTTCAAAATTTAATCAGTGTAAGCAGGAAAGATCAAGTTCTTCAAATTTGGCTTTATCTGGAGAAGAAAACACAGGGTTGTTTTCATCTTATGGAACTGTAAAAATCTGTTACTAAAATTCTCCTTTGCAGCTGCTACAATAGTAGAAAATTTCTTGTAGATTTCCTGATGGCTTGTAGGATTTTCTTCAAATGCTGTAGCATTTTCTAAATGCAGTTTCAGATTTGGAAAATATTTCAACTGCCCACTTTCAAGGTCTCTTTCAAAAACCTTCAGTTTTCTCTCAAATGTTTTGATATCACAAAACATCGTTTCTGCTGTTTTCTCTACACCTTGTAGTTTTCTGTTCAGTACATTTAAGTGTAGTGTAAAATCCATAAAAAACATGAGGTTGTGAAGCCAGGCTATGTCAGTGAGCTGTGGATATTCCTGCCTTTTATCATTCATAAAAAGCCTAATTTCATCTAATCAGGCTACAGATCTCTCCAGGACTCATCCTCTGGTCAGCCACTGGGGATTATTGTACATAAGGAAAGCATTATACTGTGCCTGAACCTCCTCAAGAAGTGTTTGAAACTATTGAAAATTAAGAGCATTCACCATTTTTGTGACATCTTTAAGGGTATCATTTTTTTTTGCTGGTTTCCCTGGCACAGAGAGCTTTGTCATATATAATACAATGGAACTGAATGACTGTACGTTTTGGTTCTGTAACAAAGAACTGTATGAAATCAGATGTTACCCCCAACATGCAAGGTGCCCCATCACTAGTAATTGAAACCACTTTTTTTGTGACAAAAATGCCTCCACGACAGCATTGTAGATATCTATCCTTGCGTTTTTCCAGGCAAAGACACCAGTTTCACCAGCTCTTCTCTCATGATGTCACCAACAGCATAATGCAAAATTACTGCAAGCCTTTAATGATTATTTATATCTGCGCTTTCATCCAAGTACATGGAGTAACAGATGCCTTTTGTAAGTCAGTGGTGAGTTGAGGACTAACATTACTTGCAATGCACAGGACTCGATCTTTAACAGTATTTTTGCTAAGTGGCATCCCAGAGATGCATTGTATAATTTTATCCTTGCTTGAGAAATCATCAAAAAGGGAATTACTCCCAGACCACATGACCATCTTGATACAATTCCCATCAGAGAGGGGCTTACCATGTTTTGGTATGCAGAGTGAAATTTTTAAATTTTAAGCTGCCAACTGTCACATGATTTGTTTTAGGAAGATAGTTGCAAAAACTAAGATAATGGGAATGACAGTACCTCAATTTTCTTTGAAGAAACTCTTGTTTCAGTTCCACTAAGTTTGGTATCACTTTTGGTGTCAAAGTGCTGTCTGACACTTGATGTGTAATACACAGCACTTTCACTCCACAAAATACGTAACGCTTTCCCATTGCATTCAGTCACTCCAAATGACTCTCTCCAGGCCTCTTGGAATGATCTTCCATTTTCTGTTTTCAGTTTTGCTTTTTTTGCTGTGGTCATTTCTGGTGCAAGTCCAAAATGGAGTCTATAAATACACACACACACACACACACACACACACACACACACACAAAATGAAGCACCCAATATGAATCTATTCCTATACCAAAAATAGCTAACCATATTAGTTAACACTAAAGGATTTGATATTCCCTGATCAACAATCTATGACAGTGATTATCAGCTGGAATTCTTCTTGAATTTGCTGATCATCAGCTTTTGGGTTTCTCTGAAAAAGGTATGTGAGTGCATTTTTTACCTTGTGAGGGCTTCTGCTAAAATCATAGCCAGTCCAAGCAAATATATATATATATATGTATATCATTGCTCTTATTTTCATAAATTCTTCATAAACAACTAAATCTGATGCTGCAGATTCAAATATGCCAGGGGACAGCACAACATTAAAAGAATCTCAGTCTTTTAATTAGAACAACTCTTTGCTAAATCTTAGATATTAAATTTCAATTTTTGGGCTGGTGATATAGCTCAGCGGCATAAGTGCCTGCCTGGCAAGCGTGAGGTCCTGAGTTCGACTCCTGGTACCCACTTTAAAAAAACAAATTAATAAAAAATAAATTTCAATTTTCATAAGAAAACTCAAAACTAAAATCTTGCATTAATAAAAAAGAATGTATTAAAACTCACAGGCAGTCCAATTAAATATATATTTATCCTTGGTAGCGCATTGACCAACCATGCGAAAGCTTGGATGAAAGCTTGGACAAGTCATGGCTAATGAGTCATGGCTTATGACATCATTGCCTGGCACCACTACTCCTTTCCGAGCATGCCCGCAGCCCCTATGTGCACTGTTATCTGCTGCTCAGCTGCTGAGGCGATGCTGCAGTAACTTGGCTTGTGTGCTGATAGAGAGGGCTCTGCACGCCTGCTGTGGCATATGTGCCATAGATTCACCACCAGTAGCCTAGCCTGTTTGTTCACCATTCTCAAGAGATCCCTGTGCCTAAGTTTCCTTGTGTTTTCAAACCATCCTCAGCACCACCACACACACACACACACACACACACACACGCACACACGCACACACGCACGCACACGCACGCACACATAATAGAGGATGCATATCTAGGAGAGCCTCAGTCACATACACTTAACTTCCAGAGAATTCCACCCAACCACCAAAGCAGAACTTTAGTCCAGCTGTGCCTACCTTGGCTTGTGCATGAGATTATAGTTGCTGCAGTGTATTTCCCTTTCTCACATCAGTTCTACTGTCTTCAGAAATGTTCTCGGGTCTTTCTGCAGTGAATCCAGGTGGTGAGATGCTGGGCAGGATGGGCTGCCCGAATCTAGGGGTGTGTCTCCTCTGCCGCCAGGGGTCACCACAGGCAGATGCAAAATCCTGGATAGGCCCCCAACTGTGAGAAAAGATCACCTTTTAAAACTCAAAAGAATGAACTCAAAGGCAGAAAGTATAATGGAAATGAGATGTTTAATCACACAACCTTACAAGGAGGTGTCTGTGTAAAAACAGACACACTTGATTTGGAAAGCAGGGAGCTTTTATCTCTAGGTTGCAAGGTTCCTTTCCACCATCTTTCATTAACTGAGATTGGAGAGGCACTATCTCTACTGAACAGCACCCATTACCCCCACCCCCACTACCTTGTGCATTCTTTCTTTGTGGTTCCTTATGGTTTTTGATTCTCATGACCATAATTTATGAAAACTTATCCTAATACCTTGTCTTTGTTTGAATCTAGGGATTCTTCAGGTGTGAGTCATTTTGCAGCCTACATGTCCACTATTTGACCCAGTTGTCTGTGGATGAGGATATTGGCCTGCCACTAAATCTCTATTGAAGTTTTTGAAGTTAAAATGAAATACGGACCATCTAATTTTTTTATTTCTTACATCAACTCATTGAATTGCTAGACATCTAGGCAGTTGCCACTACTTCTTTTTGCACAGAGATAAATTCACTGGGTAGTGTAGAGACTCACTGCTAAGTAACAAACAGGCTACTTGGTTAAGATGGGTATAGGCTCCTGGCCTTGCTTATTCTTTGATCTGTTCAATTTTACTTGGTTTGGCTTTTGGGAATCTTGGTTATGAAATCTACTTCAAACATTTGTTGTTAGCTCATAGACATGTTAGTGTCTCCCTGGTGCACTGTATCCTCTTAAAAAGTTTTAAATGTTTGCATACATATAGCTATCAGTCAAATGGACTCTCTTTGGCTGGAAGTATAGAAAACTCAGGCACGAATGATCATGAGAACACTATATTCTACAAATGATAAGCTGAGACTGGAAATCTAAAATGATGGAAAATAGTGCTAACGCCTTAACTTTCGGTAACATTCTCACCTACTTGAGAATCTGCCCAAAAGGGAGAATATTGCTTTAAAAAAATCCTGGGATGCCATTGTTTTGGACCGAGCTCCTGTACTAGGTTCCAACAGACCAGACGAAAGTAAAATGAAGTCAGTCATGCTAAGTGGCACATAATTATACTGAAATTTTAAGGAAATAGAGGGAACTCAAAATAGACCAGTTTTTCCTTTTTGCCTAATCAGTATAATAAGAAAGTCATGTCTGCTTTAAGCCTTACAAAACAAATAACCTGAAGTAATCTGAAGCTGACTAATTTTGTTTTCTGATTGTTCTGTTCCCTGATCCCAGCCTTCCAAAAATCCATGTTTTGCTAATGCCTGCTGAAAATTGAGGCTAAATAAATCCACTAATGATGGTGACAAAAACCTGTGTGCCCAAGTTTTGACCAGCCTCTCAAAATTGAAAGAAAATTCCAGAAAACAAAGTTAGATCAAAATTAAGAAGTTGACAAAAATGGCAAAATTGTTAAACTGAGCTAAGTTTGACTTAATGCTGCCTCTTTATATAAAGTTTGGCACAAAGGTGTCTCCGTACATAGTGAGATGTGTGTAACATAACGTGACGCGTAAACACACTGTTGTAACAGTAGTGTAACTAGCGTGGCAAAATGGAACTTTAAAAGTTAGAAATTTTTCCTTCAGGATAAGGAGCTTCTCCAAACTCCCCCAGGCCTAGGACATAAATGCCACTTGCGTGGCTCTCCTCACCCCAGATGAATGGAGAGAATAGGCAGATGCCCACACCAAACTATCTCATGCTGAGGGCACAACTACCACCCCCTCCTCTCAGCCTAAATAAACAAAAAGAATATGCAGATGGTGGCTATAAGAGGTCAGGATCTAGGGGAGATGAAGCAGAGTTGACTGTTGTCACATTGTATTCCCTCTCCAGTATTTCTTTTATAAAAGACCCTTGCACATCAGGGTATGGTGAGACAATGATTTGAGGCAAATAGATTCTTTCCATCTCCTTGGAGTGAGTTTTTTTTTTTTTTTTTGTGGGTACCGGGGGTCGACCTCAGGACCTCGCGCGCCAGCAGGCGCCCATGCCGCTGAGCGATATCACCGGCCCCTTTTTCGTATGTGGGTTCCGGGAGTCGAACTCGGGCCCTCGCGCTTGCCGGGCAGGCGCTTAAGCTGCTGAGCCATCTCACCGGCCCTTGGAGTGAGTTTTGAATGAAGACTTTGTCATTTTAATAAAGTAGATGGCCTCTTTTGGTTTGATTAGCCAGCCGTGAGCAAGCCAACCAAGTGCAGGGACCTAGATGGCTGGTCACAGTAGCTGTCTCAGCCAATCACGGGTGGCAAACTCCTCAAACCATGTTCCAATAAAACAGACACAAGCTGGAACCAATCGTGCTGCCTCTGTACCTCATTTCCATTTTCTGTATCTCACTTCCTTTTCTCTGGCTATAAATATAACCTGTCCATGTGGTAGAACAGCACTCTGTACCATTTTTAGACTGTACTGCATCCCAATTCTAGAATTGCAGTTAAAGCCAGTTAAGAGCTGCCAAAACTAGATTTGTTGTAATTTTGTCTTTTCACAGTTCTAGCAACCACAAGAAGGGACTGAAAGAGTTTGCTGGGACTCTTGAGACCCTTGAGAAATGCAGAAAGGGTGCTGCTCACTCTTCTAAGGTCCCTGTCTTCCTGTGGGGCTCTTGGGGACTGCATGTTCCTCTTGCACTGCACTGTTCTCTTTCTTGTATGGAGCATCCAAGGTTGTCAGCCTTTGAATTGAGGGTTAGTTTATATTGTGAGAGAGTACGTGGCCTTGGAGTTTCAAGCCCAGAGGACACTTGACCTTTGATTTTGCAGTGGCCGAAAAGTCACTAGTAAGGGCTGCTGTTTTACAGGAAACTGAAACCAGTTACCAGTAAGTGGTTATTACTGCAGACGATGTCAGCTCCAGCTTTGGAAATTCAAAGGTATCTGAGTCCTCTCCCTCTCCCTTTTTTGTATATGCTTAGGAATGGGAGGCCCCAAGTATTTGACTGTGCCAGACAGAAAAGAAGAGTAATGGTGATTTACTGCATGGAAAGTCATTGGTTAATTTGAACAGAGGGAACTCAGAGCCAAAGACACAAATAATGGGCCTGGCTGGAGAATTTAAAAGCCCTTGGGGTGCTCACTATCAAAGGTTGCCTGACTTCAGTGATGTTTCCATGGTTCTCCTTAGGCTTGCATCTTAGCTGCGAGAAACCCCAGATTCAAAGTAAAAATGGGATTTATAATTTCTAAAGATCTGAATATTCCCTCTTCCAGCATTACCTGCCTTTTACATGTGTATTAGGTCCCAGAAGCTACAAATACTTATAAAAATGGTGAAATCCTATTAACAATCAAAATTACAATGCCCAATATGTGTGAACGTTTTTTTTTTTTTTTTTTTTTTTTTGTCTCTTTTACGGGGCTCTATATAAAAGATGAATAAAAGCACAAGCAACTACTTTATAAGAAAATGTAATCGACCGACGTTTCCATTTAGTTACCACCCTACCCCATAAAACAAAGTTAAAGTTCTTATTAAAGTTAGGCTCTCAGGTCAATAAAGTCTAAGAAATGCTTTGTCTGTTCTATTCTTTACTGTGGCTCTACCTTGAAGTCAGAAATCTTATTAAACATCAACATTGAAAAGATCACCTTTCAACTAAATTTTCTCCAAAATACAACTCTCTAGCATTTTTACCTGTTTATTTTGAATCTGCTTATGAAACAACAATGACAATTGTATCTATAAAGGAAATCTCCATTTGTACAGATGTCTAGATCTTTATACTAAGAAAAAGAAGAATAAGTCTCACCTGTTTCTTAATTGCTTTTCCTGGCTATTTTGTTTCAACTGGGCCTTTACCTTTGCTTTTCTTTGTTTCAGCACATAATGGTGTTTGGCTCTGCCATTCTTGCGGGATGGATTATGCTGAAGCATTTTTTCTTTAGACTGCTGCTGGATTCTAGAATCTTAGTCATAGCCAATTAGGATCTGCGAAATGGTTTCTTTTTTTTTTTGTAATTTTTGTCTTTAAATATGATTGAATATAATGATGAAGAAAACAGTATAAGGTAGGAAGCATATTAGCAGTGGATGTAAAAATATTTCTTATTAAAGATTATTAAACCAAGACTCTTGAGAAAAATACTCTAGAATAAAGTTTATTGAGCCAATCCTGGGCCAAAAAAGGGACTAGAGTCTGAGACAAGTTCCCCAACAACCAGCAGCATATCTGTCTGCTAGACATAAAAGCCAAGAACATTTTTATAATGACAATTTTGGGAGGGAAAGCATAAATTATTTATACTAAACCTATATTGACTATATATAAGTTGGGGTGGGCTTATACTAAGTGAGGAAAGTTTTGGGATAGGAGAACAAGCCATAAGGAGAAGTAATTGTTGCTTCTGGTTTGTTTAGGATTAATGGTCCAAAAAGCTCAGGCACTAGGGGTTTTAAGTCAAGATTTAAAAATATATTCAGGAATGTGGAATACAGTAGTTCTTTGGCCTGTAGCTTTTAACTAATTAACTTCCCTTATTTCTACCCTTCTGTATCATCCTGCCTTTTAAATTAAAATTTGGATATCTCAGAATCTTTCTTTTATCAGGATTAAATTACCTGTGCGTGTGCATGCACACAACTCATATACTATAATCATCAAACTGAGAAGGAAAATATCTGTCCAAGAGAATTTGCAGTTATTTAATGCTGGGTCCCTAAAATACCACCAAAATAACCTAATGATAGGCAAAGCTGCTTTTCATGTAAGACCAAATGCAATTAATTTGCCTATTGTTGAGTGCAAAGCCCATAAGTGAATCCAGGAGAAAAAGGTCTATAGCAGGCTTATTACTCACAGGAAGCAAGGAGAGCAATACAGTAATTTGCAAAGGAAGCATCGTTCTCTCCTTGAACAAAGAAACAAGGAAATTTTTATTGAGAGCATATACATTTTCATATAGGGAAATGTGTAAGTGTAGGCTCATTCTTGAGCATATGCCCTTTAAAGCACATTCCTGATCATGTTCAGTTCAAGATCAAAAAGCACAGGTTCAAGAGGAAGGACAGCAGACGTGGCTGCTCCCGGGCAGATAATGTAGCATTACAGTGAGCAAACCTTACTCTAGGTCAGCTTAAAAATGAGACAGACAGACTCAGTGACCTGGACTGAGTTTTTACACGTTTCTCTAAAGAGTCTTAGCTACAGCAAACAGAAAGAACTTTGAAGGTGATTTAAAAGTCTTTCAGGGGCCGGTGAGATGGCTCAGCGGCATAAGCAAGCGCCTGCCTGGCAAGCGCGAGGTCCTGAGGTCAACTCCGGGTACCCACACTAAAAAAAAGTCTTTCAAGGGGAAAGTAGCTTTTTTCCCCGTATGTCTAGCAGTTTGACCCTGAAGTCTGCCTTGCTTATCAGCCAACAGTTGGTTACCATGGTAAGGGAGCTCTCTACCTTCTCAAAGTTTTTATAGCATTTTGGAAAGGGAGGGCAAAGTTGGGTTATTTGTGAGGTTTTCAGAGTCTGGTTTAAATTGCAACTTTTAATATGACAGCTTCATTAGCATTGGGTAATCATTATGATATAATGGCTTACAAGTGGTGGGCACAGCAAAGAGACTCTTAAAGTGAGAGTTTCAAAAAGAGTATTGAGAATAAGTGGTAATTTTATCTCCATGGACCAGGGCTTCCTGGAATACTAAAGCTATTTTCTTGAAGACAGTGGAATAGCAGTCAAGTTAATGAAGATGGCCAAATTAAAATGTTATGTTCATATAATAGATAGTAAGTGGTGTGGGTGTAGATTGCTTCAAGTTTGTACAGTCTAATGGCATGACCATTTTTGAACCCAAGGGGATAATCATTAAAAACAGTTAGAGGTAACGAAGCAGGACTTTGAATTTAGCTAAAATGATGCCCTGTGGATGGAGCAGGGGAGGGAAGAGAAGGAGAGTTCATTGAAAGCTCAGTAAAACCACACCTTATAAAAATATTTGTGTATATGCACCTATAGTTTCATTTACTTTATCCATAGCCTTGTTTCTTAATTTATTTTGTTGTGCACTATAGTTATTAATTAAAGAACATCAGTTAGGGCAAATAGACCTTCAAGAGGGGCCTGGGCTGGTGAGACGGCTCAGCAGTGTAAGCGCCTGCCTGGCAAGCGCGAGGGCCCGAGTTTGACTACCGGAACCCACATACAGAAAAGGGGCCGGTGATATCGTTCAGTGGCACGGGCACCTGCTGGTGCGTGAAGTCCTGAGGTCGACCCCCGGTACCCACAAAAAAAAAAAAGAGGGGCCTGTCACCAAATGCAGAAAGATCACATAGATCGTGTACCTTTCTAAAACATGACACTATTAGGGGATCATCATAGAAATCTGCCCTAGGGCTCTTAACATATGTCCTAACAAAGCTCTTTTTATGACACTTCTTTTAAATCCTCATTATGATAATGTGATTAATGTAGAGTCACATTGATATTAGTCGTTTCCTATCTTTTCCTATCATACTTGCCCTTGTGGCCTTTTTATGCTCTTTTTGTAGTTAATTTTAATATCAGTTCCTGTCTGTGGAATCTTTTGAGCTCCTAATTTTCCCCAAGAAGTATGTTGTCTCAGCTGAAGTTGATTTCTGAGACTTCACTGACTGAGGCTCCTAAGGAAGAGGCTTTGAATAAATTATTATAATTCATAAAGCTTAAAAAAAGGTATCAAGTTGCTTTGGAAGGGGTTGCTTTAATAAATTTCGCATTGAATAATATCAGACAGGAGGATTCCCTTTGTACAAACCAGTGCTTCACTTTGAGTCTCTAGGGAGGATGTGTTTTCCCCATCCCAGTTTACTCCCTTAAATTTTCAAAGGCAAGCAGATTATTTTGAATAGTAAAACTGCCTTCCCTTGTGCTGGTTAAGGGTCTACTGGTTACATAGAAGCTTTCTGAGGAAAGACTATACCATGGTTATTAGATACTATTTATTGAAAACCTCTCTCCTTAATGAAACTTTTAAGATCCAAACCATAATAGATTATTTGTTTGTACACGTGTCACTAATGTGGAAGAGTCCACTGTCTAGTACAATGTGAGAAAGAAGAGGCTGAGGTTTGACAATAGGAAATTGTGGAATGCAGAGTGCATTTCCATCTGTTAGTTCATGTCACTGTAAATAATACCTAAGCAAAGCCATACCCTGCTGTTCCAGTTGTTGACACCTCTGTTCACTGAAAATGCTTGACTTGGTTCAGTGCCATGACTTCAATAGATTTGTAAGCATTCCTCTGTTTAAGACCCCATTTGCATCTCATGAATCTTCAAAACCTTAAAGCCTATTATATTTCAGAATAGTGAACAGTACAAGTCACTAAATGTAATTTTTTTATCTGGGGGCTTTGGAAGAAATCTGTTCAATTTTTCAAAGCCTCATTTGGCAGTGAGATGCAATGGCGGGCAGGTAAAGGTAGGTAAACAAACACATCAGTCAAAGAAAACAAGTTAAGAAATGGAACTCAAGGATCATGAAGGTCTGGATTCTGTTGTAGGAGTAAAAGGAAAAGTTCCTTTCTGTCCTTTGGAGATTTGCTGCAATAAATCATTACAGCCACATAAATTAGAGGAAAAGGCATAGAAGTACATTACATGCAAGGAGGCAGTCACAAAGCTTTGTGACTCAGAAGCTTATATATCCATTTTTCTTCAGAGCAGGAGGAGAATGGAAGTGTAGATAATTTTGAGGGTTTGTGGATGATTATTGGGGTTGGGGGCAGTTTTCAGATAAATAGTTCTTTTTTTTTTTTTTTTTTGTGGGTACCGGGGGCTGACCTCAGGACCTCGCGCACCAGCAGGTGCCTGTGCTGCTGAGCAATATCACCGGCCCTTTTTTTGTATGTGGGTTCCGGAAGTCGAACTCAGAACCTCACGCTTGCCAGGCAGGCACTTATGCCACTGAGCTATCTCACCGGCCCCAGATAAATAGTTCTGAAAGGAAAAAATAGCTTGAAAAAACATTCTCTTTGGAATTTGAATGGCCCCAAGTAGACATTGTCCTGCACTGTCCTGGCAGTCCCTCCAGGTGTAGTTGCAGGCCTCACACTCCTTTCTGAGATGGACGATAACAGCATGGAAGGTAACTGTGTTCCCTGTTGCCATCTGGTCAAAATGCAGATGAAAGGAGTCCAGAGAGAACCTCTCTCTGCACTTGAGTGGGCTGAAGCAATAGGTGCATAAAGTGACCTGGATTCTGGTCTTGCTTTTAAGACCTTTTAATGTCCTTTAAAGCAAATGCTTTGCATACCTGAAATACCATATCTTTCCATAACATCCTATAAGCCCTGACACTATTTTATTTTATACATTTATTTAGCACCTATACCATTTTAGGTGTTCTGCTGTGAATCGAAGATGCAAAGCTGAACCCTACATGGATCTGGTCCTCACTGAGATCACAGCTTAGGCTTTGGTGTTAATTTTTAATCATTACCTGTAAGATGGTTATGTTTGGATAGAGAGTGCTGTATACAGCACAGTAGTCATGGAGCACGGGAGTGATCTGATTTTGTTTATGAGCATTGCCCTTTCCCTTCCTCATAAACAAAAGCCAACATCCAGCTTCCTTAATATGCAGAGCAGGACAGAGCACTTGCTGGTGGTTTGCACACATTAATTTGATCTCTTGTTGCATAGTCACATTCTGCTGTGGAGGTAGATGGGAGGTTGGTAGGGGCTAGTGGGGTTTATTTACCTAAGGTGGAACTACATTAATACCACAACAAGATCTTTCCCTTGTACTACAGAGCAATAGGAAATTACTTAAGTTCAGTCTGCTCTGGAAGCTGACTGTATGGTAAAATTTCCAATCAGCCACCAGGAATAAAAATAAATACATTTTCTAATTTAACATCTAGTCATTGCTGTTAAGTTTTCTCAGTCATATCATTTTATCTCTGATCTTGTGATAACAGGGTTATTTTTAGAATTCATATTTATCAAGTAAAACAGAAAATCTGACTTGCAAAATTCGCATACACTACTAGTAGCATGTTGCTTCACACTTAGAATCCAAAAGCTCCTTTCTCTCGACCACGTTGCCTCTCTTGGAAAATGTCTTCTGCTAAATGAAGGCTTCCAAGTACCCACATCAGCTGTGTGAAACAAGCTCACTGATCAGGACTGTCTTAATTTCCACAGGCTACTCTAACAAGATACCATAAACTAGGTGGCTTATAAACAAGAGAAATTTATTTTTCAGTTCTGGAGCCTGGAAAGCCCATGGTCAAGGTGCCAGCAGGTTCTGTGTCCAGCAGTGGTGGCGAACCTGTGGCCTGTGTGGCTCAGTGGGTTTTTGTATCACTGAAAGCTCTAAAAGGTTCTCCATCACTAAGTCTGGGCCTGTCTCCCGATTCAGGAGCTCTTTTAGCTTTGTCTCTACTTGGCCAGAGGGACAAATGATTTCTCTGGATTCTTTTGTGGTGCTAATCCGAATCATGAGAGATTTGCCTTCTTGACATAATCCCTTCCTAAATGTCCCCAAATCTTTTTTTTTTTTTTTTTTTTTTTGTGGCTACCAGCAGTCGAACTCAGGACCTCGCGCTTGCCAGGCAGGCGCTTATGCTGCTGAGCCATCTCACCCAGCCCTCCCCCAAATCTTAATACCATTATTTTGGAGGTAAGAATTTCAAGACATGAATTTTGTGGGGAGACAAACCTTCAGACCATAGCAAGGCCACGGAACAGAGGGGTTACTTTAACTTCAATTCCTGAAGGCAGGTTAAAGCCTAAGTCAATCTTATTGGCCAATAGCCAATTCTTAGATTCTCAGGTGAGAGGGCAGCTCTTAGGACACAGTGTACTCATTGCCTTCCTTGGCTAAGCTGCTGGCTCTGTTTCTGGCCACCAAGTGACAAGGTGGTGTTCTTCTTTTAGCTGTAGATATTGGGCCTGGAGTCATGTTTCTTTAGAGACTGGTCACATTGGTGGTGCATTACAATCTTTAGTAATTATAATTGTCACAACTCTTGCTATGAATAATAAATATTTAATATCGTTAGATAATAAATTCTATTTAATTTTTTTTTTTTTGTGGATACCGGGGGTCGAACTCAGGACCTCGCCCTTGCCAGGCAGGCGCTTATGTCGCTGAGCTATCTCACCAGCCCTCTACTTAATTTTTAATGGCTAAATATAAACATGTACTTAATATAATACAGTTTTGGGCCGGTGAGATAGCTCAGCTGCATAAGCGCCTGCCTGGCAAGCGCGAGGTCCTGAGTTTGACTCCTGGTACCCACATACGAAAAAAGGGCCGGTGATATTGCTCAGCGGCACGGGCGCCTGCTGGTGCGCAAGGTCCTGAGTTCGACTCCCAGTACCCACACACACACACACACACACACACACAAAAAAAAAAAAAAAAAAAAAAAAATATATATATATATATATATATATATATATAAAATACACTTTTTTCTGTCCATAATTATTGACCACTTCTGTGCAATGTTTTGTGCTATGCCCTGGACATACAGAAATGAATTCAATAAAGTCTATGTCTTCTTTAAATTGAAAATATAGATTATTAAATATTAAACAATTATATTAAGTCTGTATTAAAGAACCTTGAAACGAAAGTAAAAAAGTAAAATATACATACTACCCACAATGACACAATGCATAATTACTGTTAATATATTAGTGTATAATATTTTAACAATATTATAGTATAATCAAAAAGATTATATTGTACATTCCTTCTGTAATTTGTAATTTGCTCTTATAATTTCTAGCCATTAGGAAGCCCTTTCCATTTGGTGATCTGCTACATCACTGGCGATGGTTACGAAGGATTTCATTGTATAGATATTCTGTAATTTGTTTAGCTAATGCTGAAAATCTTTGCTGTTAGGAACTTCTATGTGATAAGCACTCCTCTAATAGTCTCTTTCATGCAGCTATGCTAAAATATGCTCCTTAAATTTCAATTGAAAGATTAAAGTTATACACATTTTAAGACTTTGTTAATTGTAACTAGATAGTCATCCAGAACCTTTCTGTAAACTTTGAATGCTTTTGTAGAATAAATGTTCTCCTCTGATGGTATCAGGGACTCTTGGCTGGTGGGAAATAAATCAATAGTAGAATCTTGCTGTTGAGAATATACATTTGTGTAATACTGTGGGTTACACTGAGTAGACAGTAATAAAGATAAAATTTGAAAACATTAATATGGTAAAGTAAAATATAAATGAATTCTTTTCATTGTTGTCCTGTGACTTCCCCTCAGCCTATGCATGAAATTCCCTTGCTCATGTCTCCCCCTAAACAGATACTTCTTTCTTTCCCCTTATTTTTCATTTGCATACATATGCACATTTTTATATGAGATATACCACCACCAAACCATGGTATTTACTCTTCAGCAGCTCACAGTCTGAGAATGAAGATACATAAGTAAATAGTGGCCACAAAACTAAATAATAAGGCTAGGGCACAGCGCCTGTCTGGCAAGCGCAAGGTTGTGAGTTCGATTCCCAGTACCAAAAAAACAAAACAAAGAAAACTAAGTAATAAATGCAGAGGGAAAAACCCCCTCTGTATATACACTATACATACACAGGCAGGACCTAATTCCAATTGGGAGAATTTGTTGTTTAGGGTTTTCCTGCAGTCCTAAGGTACTAATCTTGACTCCTACTTGTCTCTTCCATATTTAGTGGCTGTTATGTCATGCCTATTGTTACTCCATAGTATTTCTTTTAATACATTTTTATAATCTGTTATTTCCTTTCCATTGTCAATGCTGTCACTCTCGTTTAGCACTTTATCACATCACCAGCACTTTTCCAATTACACTCTGATTCCCAACATAAGTTTCTTGACATTCTTCCAACCTCACTTGGACATTGCTATCAATATAACTTCACCAAATCATTGGTTTTTGGCTATTACCCTGATCAAAATCTTCAAAGGATTTTTATGACTCATAACAGAAAACCCAAGGGCTTTATCTTGATATAAAGATCAAATAATGACCTATTTTCCAGACCTTATTTTTCCCACTTCCTTAATTCCTTTTGGATTTCTCATGGACCAATCCTATCCAATTCTTCAAAATCTGTTCATACTGATACATCTTCCATAAAGTGGGGCCTCACTACACTTGCCTGAAGGATTCTAGTTCTTGATGTCTCACTTTTAACAGTTCATTATTTGCTGTTTTTATTACTACTTCGAATTCTTCAAAGTGTCTCATAATTTTGTTTAGTTGTATTAACTCGTTTGAGTCATAAGTATTGTTGGCATCTCTCATGCTTCTTAGCACAGAAACTTGCACAAACGAGACATCAATTCAATTTTTTCTGGAATCTGATGTTGATTTAAATGATCTGCTGTTTGACAAATTCTCGGACTTTCTTGATTAGATTATATGTAAATGCAGTCTAGCAATTTTGACATGAACCAACTCGTGTATCTTTCCTGGCCCTTACATTTTATTTTCATAACCAGTGCTAACAAACAAACAAACAAACAAACAAACCTCTAATGGGGCTCCAGACAAGCTCTTTTTACATTTCTTCATCCTTTCCTCCAGGTAAGGAATTCTAGGGAGGGAAACACTTTTTTTATTTTCTAGGTACCAGGTTTTATGAATCTTTGTCATGTAATCCTCTTTCGTAGGACTATTTCTGTAGAAAAATACTGTAAGGAAAGGCGGAAAGGAATAAGGAAAAGGAAATGTGCATGGAAATATATAGAGTGTGTATAAATATATGCCTGGCCCCTCTCACCATTCCTCATGCTCACATATGAGGCAGACATAATGTAACATTTTTTCCCAATAAGCCCAGACTTCACCTCAGTATTCTATTTCACAAAGTGATCCAAACATATACCATATTTGAAAGGAGTTGTAAAGATGAATAAATGCTACTTATCATCCTTATTCTAGAATGCATATAGGGGCATTTATCTCTCTTTGGGTAAATTAGATTTATGGAAATTTGTTTTTATTCACATACACACTCACGATTGGGGTTCGCTTTATGAAAGTTCTCTTCCTTGTAAGCAAATCATCACATAGAGTTCTGTGAGATCACAAGCTTAGTACATTAAATATATTATTTTTGTTACACACAAATATTTTTGAATATTGTGTAACACAAACTGAATTCCTATTTGTGTTTGAAATTTAACATTGCTCATGGGCCAGGTTAAATAATTAGCAAATAAATGCATACAGCCTTTGACACTGATTTTCAATGGAAAATATCAGCATATCAGCTATATATTTCACAGTAGGGATCCAGGTTCAGTCAATAATGTTAAGTGCAGATGTGTTTTTATCATATATGTATAGTACTTTATGGTTTAAAAAGTACTTTTATATTCATTATTTCATTGTTTCCAAACCTGCCTCTATTATCTGTCTTCATCTACCCACTTTCTTTCTTTCTTTTTTTTTTATTTTTTTTATTTTTTTATTTTTTAAAGAGAAGAAAAAAAACAAAACAAATCAAAAGAAGAACAAATTTTCAAACCAACATAATAGGAGGGTAACAATGGTTAATACATTACGTATTACTATCTTTAAGTTAGTTATTCAGGACACCAGACATTAGCATTCAATTGTCCAAACATTATTGGCACAAACCTTACTCTTCAATGAACTAAGTAAAAATGGTAGTGTATCTATCTTAACCATCTTATATATATATATATATATACAATTGTTTTTTTCCCTTTCCCTTCTCCCACTTTCTTTCTAAGACAGTAATTAGTATAGCAATAACACCTGGGCTTTCCATCCAGATATAGTCTATACAATATATCCTTCCATAATATTCTTTATGCAGGTGAACAGAAGCCCACTCCATTTTTATGCCAATGGTAATACAATATATAATGTACAATAATATTAGTATAGCAGTAATATCTTGGCTTTCCATCCAGATATATTCTATAGAACATATCCTTCCATAATTTTCTTTATACTGGTGAATAAAAACCCACTCCACCATTTTTATGCCAGTGGTAATACAATGTATTTTGTACCTTATTTTTCTCACCTATTAATTTTTTATAGAAATCATTCCAGATGCATATATAAAGTTCTCATTTTTAAACAGCTGAATAGAATTTCACTGTTTGAGTCATTCCTGATGGACAATTACATGATCATGGTAAAATGATTCTGCAGTATGAAATCCTTAAAAATAAATCATTTTATTCATGTGGAAGAACATATTGGGGATAAATTTCAAGAAATAACGCTGTTAAAGAAAAAGAGGTATACATTTATAACTTTGATAGTTATGAAATGCCCTATTTCTACATACTTTACAATGTCATTCTGTAATGCCTTTGGATATTTTTCAATCTCATATGATGAAAAGTATCTCAATGCGCAAGCAGACCTGTGCCAGACATTGTGGCCCTGTCCAGTGTGAGGAAAGAGGCCCTCACCAGATGCAGGACACTACCCACACCAGCATAAGGGCATGACCATCCACCAAATCCAAGCCATCTCTACATTTTGCTTCCCCTTGGCACTGGGCGGCAGAGGCAAGGGCCAAGAGAGACGATCCTCATCGAGGACAATGCCTGGGGAGAGAAAGGAGCAACCATACCCCATGACTGCCGACATTAAGTTCAGTAGTCCACTTGAACACCTGCCCCATTTCCTACATCTAGCCAAAACAAGAGGGTTGGCCATGTTTCCCATTTACCAACAGGAGTAAGGCCATGCCTTGGTTTGGATGGTAAACACTTTCTGGGTTGAACAGATGAGGGGTTTCTGGTGCAGGGAAGGCCTATCAAAAACTCATAGGTCCTAAAGCTAGGCAGGCAAAATTGCAACTGGATGGATCTCAAGACTGCAGATCTTGGAAAGAAACCATTCATTAAAAACATAGGAATTTTTTCTTTAACTCATTCTTCTTATTTTTTTAATTTTTATTATTTTTATATTCCTTCATCAGGTTTTTTGGTGCTTGGTATTTTTCTCCCCTTTTTGTCTTTTAGTTTCTTTTCTCTTTTCCCCTTTCAAATTTCCTCTCTTCCTTCTTACTTTCTTTTATTTACCATATTTTGCTCTCTATTTACCTTTTTTCTTCTTTTTCTTATGTGTTCTTTCCTGCAACTGTCCTCTAACACTACTGATTTCCTTTTACTGCTCAAAAGAACCTCCTACCTTACTTTTCTCTCCTCCTTCTCATATACCATTGATTAAATTTTCAAATTTTGTTTTTTTTCATTCTCTGGTTCCCAACCCCTCTACCTTTGCTATTACAACTGCTGAGCTTTCTGAAATTCAAGATAGCTAGTTAACTTTATTGCTGTTGAATATTGTCCCATTATTAGTAGAGTTAAAGTTCTTTAATTTAGTAGATATTTAATCTAAGTCAATAGTAGGTTAATATTTGGTTTGTCTTAATGTATGTACTATAATTATAGATCTCTTTTCTATGGCCAAGGGTGGTACATTACTGGTCCTTAGGGTTTTCCAATATTCAGTTTGTATTTGACACTATATTGCTCATTTTATTAGTATAGCCAGGGTGACACAGCTGTTGCTATTAATTATTTTTCTGGGGATCCCAATATCTAGATTGCCTTGGGGCCACTAAAAATACTGTGGCCCATTTTTGGACAATTAGGTACTGGAACAAATATGCTGCAAACTCCCACCCCAAGTAAATGGAGGTGGCTGGATCTTAGGACAGAAAGCCAATAATTAGCATGCCCAAAAGACACCCCTGAAAAGTAGGTATAAAATAATGAGGTCTCCATACTAGAAACAAAGCTTTCCACTATAATCAGCCCTCAAGCTTCAACATGAAAAGATAAATACGCAAAAAATAAAATCATGAGAAAATAAGCCAACAAAAATGCCTCCCAAAACTCCCAACTCCCCTCAAACCAATACATGAGGCTCTGAGGGGAGGAAACCAAAAGCCACACACCTGAATTATTTGAAATGATATCAGAGGAGATAACCAAAAAGATCAATAAGGCATTTGGAAACCTCATAGAAGATATAAGCAATAATATACTGGGCAAAAAAATCAACGAGTCTACAGAAGACACTTACAAAAAGCTAGCAGAGCTAAACAAAACAATGCAAGACAAAAATCATTAACATAGAAAAGAATCACAGTCTGCCAAAGGGCTCTAAATAGAAATTCAGGATATTGAAAATTCTATCAAAACAATGGGCAGCAGAAGTGACCAATGTGAGACAGAGTGCAAAAACTAGATGACAGGGCTATTGTCAGTGACCAATAAATGATAAATACCTTAAAAAATCAAGAGAACATAAAAAATGAATACAAAAGCTCCTATTGGAGTTAATGAAAAATCAGAAGAGAGCACAAATGACATAAAAAGCCTGTTTACTGAAATAATAGCGGGAAACTTTCCCAATAAGGGAAAAGAAATTAACATACAGATAAGTGAGGCATATAGAACTCCAAATAGCCATGATCAGAAAAGAAACTTACCACAACACATCACAGTCAAAATCCCAGAAATCCAACCCAGAGCCAGAATCTTAAAAGTGGTTAGAGGAAAAGCAATGAATCACTTACACAGAGACTTATCAATGCAAACCTAGAAGAGCAGGAAAGCTTGGAGTGTAAGGTTTCAAACCCTGAAAGAAAACAATTTGCGACACAGGTTGATATATCCTGTACAACTATTTTTCAAAATTGATGGAAAATATGATATCTTCATGATAAAGAGCACCAAAAGAAATTCATGACCAACAAACTAGCACTGCAAAAAATTCCCAGGGCTATCCTAGAAAGCGAGAATGAAGCTAACGATGACAAAATGTCTAATAGAATGAATACACCAACCATGTAGGGTGAGCAGTTAAATGGAAGGGTAAGATAGGGAAACAACAAAAGTAATATAAGTCAATGATATGAATAAGTTAATATGTAATAGTAATAATTTTCAATGTGAATGATCCCAATTCTTCAATCAAAGGAAAGACTGGTAGAATAGGTAAAATCTAATGGCATGCTTTGTGCAAGAAATACAACCCAAACAGAAACTCATAGACTAAAAGTCAAAGGATAGAAAATGATAATCTCTGTAATAGGACCAGCCAAACAAACAGGTGTCACTATCCTATATTCAGAAAAAGTGAACTTCAAGCCAAAACTGATCTAAAAAGATAAAGAAGTTCATTACATATTGGTTAAGGGAAAAATGCAACAGGAAGAGATAACAGTTATTAACATTTATGCACCAAACAAAGGGGCACCCAAATTCATAAAATAGTACTGGACATAAAAGATCAGATAATTATAAATGCAATTATAGTGGGGGACCTCAATACCCCAAATTACAAATAGGTCAACTAGACAAAAAACAAAACAAAACAAAAAAAATTCAGAGATGAATAAAATCTTCAAACAAATGGACTTAATAGATATCTAAACTATTCCACCCAGTGACAACAAAGTACACATTTTCCTCAGCAGCATATGAAGTTTCTACAAAAAAAAGCACATACTAGCCAACAAAGCAAGCTAAAGTAAATGTAAAAGAATTGAAATTATACCATGTGTATTATCAAATCACAGCAGAATGAAACGAGAAATCAGAGACAAAAGAAAACACAGAAAGTACCCAATGCTTGGAAATGAAACAATACACTCTTGAATAACAAAATGTTACAGAAAAAATGAAGGAAGAAAGAAGTCATTTGTAGAACTATAAGATAATGCCAATGTAACCTACCAGAACTTATGGGACACAATTAAAGTTTATAGCAGTGAATGCCCACATTGCAAGAACAGAGCTAGCTCAAATAAATAACCTAATGATGCACCTCAAGGTCCTAGAAAAAAAGGACTAATACATACCCAAAGCTGGTACAAGGAAGGAAATTATAAAGTTCAGGGAATTTTAATGAAGTTTTCACCAAAAATACAAAGAATCGATCAGTGAAAGAGTTGGTTATTTGAAAGAATAAACAACACAAAACATTAGCTGATCTAACCAAAAAAGGAGAGGAAAGACTCAACGATGCAATGAGAAGTGAAAAGGGTGAAATCACAGTAGACACTTCGGAAATCAAAAACATAATTAAATATTACTTCCCATACCAGTATGCTAATAAAATGGAGAAGTCAAAAGAAATGCATTGATTACTAGATACATATGAATTACCAAAAGTGAATCAAGAAGATTTACAAAACATGAATAATCTAATGATAGCAAATGAAATTGAGGCTGTAATAAAAAACATACCAACAAAGAAAAGGTCAGATCTGGATGTATTGACAAGAGAAGACCACAAAAATATTAGGGACTATCTAACACCAACTCAAGCTCTTTAACAAAACTGAAAGGGCATGAGCATTCCCAAAGTCATTCCTGGAAGCTACCATCACCCCAATTCCAAAACCAGACAAGGATTCTTCCAAACGACAAAATATAGACGAATCTCTTTAATTAATACAGATGCAAAAAATCTCAGCAACTGGCAAAGAATGCAACAAATCATCAAAAAGATCATACATCGTGACCAAACAGGCTTTATCTCAGGAATACAAGAATTGTTCAACATACCCAAATCAATAAATATAATATATCACATAAGCAGAAGCAAGGTCAAAAAAATACCTGATCATCTCAATAGATGTAGAAAAAGCCTTTGGCAAAATCCAACATCTTTTTATGATAAAAACACTGAAGAAAATAGGTTTAGAAGTACCTTATGTCAATCTGATAAAAGCCATTTATGACAAAGCTACTGCCAACATCATATTAAATTGGGAAAAATTTAAAGCTTTCCCTCTAAAATCAGGAACAAGACAAGGATATTCACTATCACCAATCCTGTTCAACATAATTCTCAAAACACTAGCAAAGGCCTTTAAAGGAAAAGGAAAAAAACAAATAACAGGGATATGTACAGGAAAGGAACAAGTCAAATTATCATTATTTTTTTCAGATAACATGATCCTGTAAATATAAGACCCCAAAAATCTGCCAAAAGGCTCTTAGAATTAATAACCAAAATTCGGTAATATAGCAGGATAGAAAATCAATGCAAAAATAAATATTGTTCCTGTACACTAATAATGAACCTACTGAAAAAGAAATTAGGAAAAAAATACCATTCACAAATAGCACCGAGAAAATTTAAATACTTAGGAATTAACTAAGGAAATGAAAGATCTGCACAACAAAAGCTGTAGTACTCTGAAGGAAATCAAAGAGGACATCAGAAAATAGAAAGGTAGCTCCTGTTCCTAGATAGGCAGAACCAATATAGTCAAAATGGTCATTCTTCCAAAACTGATATACAGATTTAATGCAATCCCAATCAAAATTCCAAGAGCATTCTTCACAGAACTGGAGAAAACAATCCTAAAATTCATATGGAACCAGAAGAGATCCAGAACAGTAAAAGCAGTCCTGGGTAACATGAGTAAAGTGGGAGGTGTCACAACCTGGACTTGAAGTTATATTACAAAGCTACAGTGACTAAAACAACATGTTAGGTGAGATAGCTCAGCAGCATAAGCGCCTGCCTGGCAAGCGCAAAGTCCTGAGTTCGACTCCCGGTACCCACATACAAAAAAAGGGCTGGTGATATCGCTCAGCGGCACAGCGCTTGCTGGCATGCATAAGGTCCTGAGATCGGCCCCCGGTACCCACAAAGAAAACCAAAACAACAACAACAACAAAACATGTTACTGCACAAAAACAGACATGAGGATCAATGGAACAGAATGCTGTGGTTGTGGGCCTGTGGCGTGCATGCCACAGCAGGCTGTTTGTATCATTGAAAGCTCTAAAATGTTCACCATCACAGGAATAGAGGACACAAAACAACCCCAAGCACATTCGACCCTGTGATTTTTTGACAAAGGGGCCAAAAACAAACACTTGAGGAAAGGTAGCCTTTTTAATAAATGGTGTTGAGAAAACTGGTGGTCCATATGCAGAAGATTGACTCTAGACCCATATCTCTCACCATGTACTAAACTAAAATCAAAATGGATCAAAGAACTAAATGTTAAACACAGAAACACTTAACCTGATGAAAGACAAAATATGTAAAATCCTTGAAGTCACAGATGTAGGCAAGGACTTTATGAACAGAACCCAGGTATTACAGGAAATAGTATTGAGAGTATTGGGATCATATTTAATTAAAATTATTCTGCACAGCAAAAGAAACAACTGAGTGAAAAGACAACCTACAGAATGGGAAAAATTTTTGCCAGCTATTCCTCAGATGACTAATATCTAGAATATAAAGAACCCAAAAAAATTAGATCCCCCCGAAAGTAAAAGACAAAGTGAAAAAATGGGCAAGTGAAATGAATAGACACTTCACCCAGGAAGAAGCAGAAATGGCCAATAAATACAGGAAGGTATGCTCAACATCACTGGCCCCATAATTAAAAAATGCAAATTAAAACAACACTGTAATTACATTTTACCCCATAAAGAATGACCATCATCAGGAAATCAAATAACAAATGCTAGAGAGGCTGTGGAGCAAAAAGGAACCCTTCTACATTGTTAATGAGAATGTAAGTTAGTAAAACCACTTCAGAAATCAGTATGTAGGGGCGGTGAGATAGCTCAGCAACGTAAGTGCCTGCCTGGCAAGCGTGAGGTCCTGAGTTCAGCTCCTGGTACCCACATAAAGGAAAAAGGGCTGATGATATTGCTCAGTGGCACAAGTGCTTGCTGGCAAGCGCGAGGTCCTGAGTTCGACTCCTGGTACCCACATAAAAAAAAAAAAAGAAATCAGTATGGAGATTCCTGAAATACGCTAACACTAGAAATTCCATTTGAACCAGCTGTTCCCTTTCTAGGTATCTTCCTAAAGAGACAAAGGTGTCATATTAGAGTGATACATGCATACCCATTTTTATAGAATCATAATTCATAATAGCTAAATCTTGGAAATGGCCTGTATGTCCATCAACAGATGAATGGATAACGAAAATGTGGCCTTTATACACAATGGAGTACTACTCTGACATAAAGAAGGATAAACTTCAGGCATTTGTAGGAAAATGGATTTACCTTGAGACTGTAATATTAAATAAAATAAATCAGACATGGAAGCTTAAATATCACATTGTTTCTCCTATATGAGAAAACCAAAATATAAGAAAAGTGCAAAATACAAATAGGTAAAAGAATGTAGGGAAAAGAAATCTTTCTTAAATGAGATGGGGTCAAGAGATGGAGAGAGAGAGAGGGAAGAAGGGATGGGAAAAGGATAGAAATAGGGATCAAGATGTGTTCTGTATATGTATCAACTGAACACAAGGAATGCTTACATACTGTAAGCATTATGTACTGAAAACATGCACTAAAGGTAAAAAACAAAAATAGTATCTTGTAGTTTTAATTTTAATTGTTACATTATGAGTGGGACGTTCATTATGTCATACAGAGAAGACCTAATGTTTTTGTCTTTTGTGAAGCATCTGTTCAAGTCTCTTACCATTGAGTTGAGAGTCTTTATTTAATGGCAGCAGCTCCTATTTATCAGAAATTTGTTTTTTATGTAAGACACAAGGCTTTAGAGCCTAAATTTCATGTTCTTGTCACTATATCAAACGAAGTGTCTCTTATGATAGTGTCTCTAGAACTTGGCACATATTTTACATTATTTAACTAATTGCATGTAATGATATTCTTTTTTGTTTCATTCCTCATAAGTGTATTTTTCTTTGTTACTAGTTTACAATGTTGATGAATTTCAATTTTCCAATAGTATTTCTCATTTCTAAAAATTTAAAAGTCCACCAAGCAGAATCCTGCCTTAAGAGTATTGCTTTTAACCAAGAGGCCTTTCCTGTTCCTGGGACTTATTATAAGAATATCTGCAAAATAATGAACTTTTCCTAAACTACCTTTAGGATTTTACAATAGCATGAAAAATCTCTTTGAATTGAAGCATTTTGGACCCCATACTTTTCTGGATATGTGGGATAGAAAATTGTATTCCCAGAGTTGATTCCTCTTTGTACCTAGTGCCAAACAATTGTCCTGCTCTGAATTTATATCTGTAGAATGGTGTACCTTTCTGTGTGCTGATCACCTGGGCTTGTCCCAGAAAGAAAACTACTGCATCACTCTTTTCCATGCCCTCCTCGACAACAGATGAATTTTAGTGGATGTGGCAAGGCAAATAAAAATTCCAAAAACATAAAGAACAGATTGTAATTGACAAACCCTTTGTTTTCAAGGGATTCATGTAGCTTTTCAGCACTTACACAAAACTCTCTTTGTTCTTGAAAAACACAAAGAATCTCTTAATTCACCAAGCATTTCAAACTACTGTAATATAGTGGGTGAGCTAATCCATGAATCCTGGCCTGGTACAAAAGAAGGGCTGGGAAAAAACTTATTCTCAAGCCATATATGCTGCTAAATTTGCAACTTTAAATAGTATTTAGTTAAAAGATTGAGAGGAATTTGAAAGTGCTCAAAGATTTACAGTGAAAGTAATTAAAGGAGCTTGGAAATTAAGACTATAAGGAAATGTGTAGGGACGGAGGATTACATTTAGCCTGCTAAACGGAGTTGTTAGACTACTTTTTTTTTTTTTTTTTATATGAGGGTACCAGGAAGCAAACTCAGGACCTCACGCTTGCCAGGCAGGTGCTTATGCCGCTGAGCTATATCACTGGCCCCAGAGTACTTCTTAATGCATTTTGAAGTCATAAAATAAGCATGGAAAAGACCGTGCCTAGGTGGTCTTTGTCTGGGGTTGATGGAAAATGAGTAAAACATAAGGATGAATTTAGGTTAGGAGTAAGAGAACACTTCTCTTGAATATGTTTCTCGTTTAAAAATAAAACTGCATTTTTCTCTATATATCTTACACTTTAATAAAATATTAAAACAAAAAGACTGATTTTCATGTGAGTGGGATTGCTTTGGAATGGTCCAAGAGGCACACAATTTCTAAAGAACAGTGATACTGAATTTGCTTTCTGCCACCAGATTGCTTTGACTAAATCCTAGCATCACTGCTTTCCATTTGGATGAGCTTGGCCAATACCCTTCCTGGTTTTTCTAGCCTCATTTCTCAGTTCTAAAATGGGATAATGAGAGTGTCTGCTAACTAGTGTTGTCACTAATAGTTGTAGCTAACATGTTTTTCCTACTTATGATTTTGTTTTGCTTTAAGTCAGAACAGGCAAATACTGGTCTAAACAAGACATAAGTTATTTCTGTATCATTAATAATTTTCAGGAGATGATTCAGAGTGGTGTTGTACCAGACAGTTCCTGGTATCCAAGTCTCATCTGGCTGCTCTATTGTGTGTGACGAATACTCCTAAGTATGTATCTATTCTAGCCATCTTGTCCTCAGCATCCTTGTCACCAGGAATGATAAGGAAAGGGTATTCCCTTGCTGACACTTCCTGGAAGCTACACTTCCATTTCCAGTCTACTGGTGTAAACTTAGTTGTATGATGACATATAGCCACAAGGGACACTGGTAAACAGAGTCTTTACTTCGGGTAGCTACAGATCTCACCAGAAGTCAGAGGTTCTATTAGTATAGATGAAGGGGATTATTATAGATGAATATATTATAGACAGCTAAGTTAGGTAGAACTATTATAGGCAGTCAAACACAACTAGGCCCTGAAAGAAGTCAGTGCAGAAGATAAAAACACATTACAACTGTAGCTGGAGGTGGATTTGTTGAAGGCCAGGGCTCAAGATTGAGGTAAAATGACTACACCTACATACTTCCTGAGGGACAAACAGTAATGATCAATATTCTAAATAGGCATCAGTCACCTGGGTGGGGGAACAAGTCCTACTTGACCCATCCCTTCCAGGAAAGGTCTTTGTTCTTTCGGTGTACGCTTGCTACGTGACCTGCTTCCCCACTGGGTCAATATTACCTAAGTGACTGTACTTGTAATCTTATTGGTTGATCATAGTTTTGTCCTAGCTTGTACCCACCTTGTGATTTTGTACCCACCTCGTGATTTTGCTCTATAAAACTTCCTTTGAGAAATGGATTCATAGGCAACCCACTTTCTGGGTGCCCTCCTATCTCTGAAAGGCAGGGTCTGTCTTTCTCTCAATAACATTCCTTACTCTTAACCTCCATTGTTCCCCAGAACACACTCTTCAGTTTTGTGGAACATAAATTCAGCATATTGGACATCCAGCAGGTTGGGAGTTATAATATTTCCCTTATATCATTTGAAGGTCCTGAATCATTCCTATAACAAATATAGTTGTTGAAGGAGGAGACATTTAGAAAGAGTTAGCAACTTCTGCCACAGCGTGGAAAATGCTTTGCACAGAGTCTGGCAGTAAGTGAAAACTCTGAAATTCTTATTTTTGAAAACTCAGATTCGTATATCCATCATCACATCAACTGTCTTCATCTGGGTGTTTCACAGGCTCTACCAACTCAGCATATCTAAAAATGAAGTCATTATTTCACTCTTTATTCCCTATTTTCTACTGCTTACCCACTCAGGGGATATCTGCTTAACCTCTTGCGTTCTTGTTTTTGGGTAATGACTTCCCCACCCATCCAAGTTGGAGCTTTTTTTTCAGTAGTCCTCTGCTTCACAAACCACATGTTCATTCAGAGACCTGTCCATTCTCCTTGAGAAATATCAGTCAGAAATAGCTGGTTCTTTCTACTATTGATATCTATTATTTTAACTTCACAACATTTTAGAATGTTTCATAATGCCCATCATAGTGTGACTCTTATTTTTTATTTAGTTCCATACTCATTCTACTGCAACTACTGCATATTCAAAAAGATTCGAAGCAATCTTTTTAAAACTTTATATTTTACGAGATAAACATGAAAACAATGAAAACAGTGAATTAGATTAAGACTATATATTGAAGAGCCATAATTTCTCTTTTAGTTTGTTGACTGGTATATATTGGAAACCTACTAGTTGTTTATCTTTTTCTCTTACTCCATTTTATTATTTTATTTGAAGATGAGCAGCAAATAAGATTATATTATTTAGCTGTCATTATGTTTTCTTAGGTGCAAAAAAGGCAATGTGATTATATAAAAGAGTGTGTTTAATTTTGGAGATGGATTCTTAAGTATTTAGGTAGGAGTTGGGAGTAGAGAAAGTGAGAGAGAATGTAAAAGGGCGCCAATATGGGAAAAAAATTAATTGTTAAATTTACCAAAAGCTATTTGAGTGTTTAATGTATTTTTTAAAGTTTTCCATAAATTTGAAAATGCTCATTAAAATGTTAGGAAAACGTTAAGATTTGACAGTTATTGGATATCAGATAAATAAGCAAAACATATGTTATCTAATTTATTGTATTTTTTCAGCTGGAAATTTAAAAAGACAAAATTCTTATATTTCAACTTGCTGTCTCAACCCAGCTGGTGGAATGTAAAATGCCAATCTGAGGAGTATCAGAAGTTGGCAATACCTTTGGAAGCCATTACTGCCAGAAAGGAAAAATAATATCATAGGAATGGATAGGAAGGAAGGAAAAGGAAAGGAAGGAAAGAAAAAAGAGAGGGAAGGTTTTAATGATAATGATGACAGCAACAAAATCCTTGCATGTTAGAATTCACCCCATGTCAGGCACATCTCCAAACTTTTGCATGTAATAACCCACCCAACATCTGCACTGCCTTGAGGAGAACTGCCCAGTATTATCTCTCCTTCCAGAAAATAGTCAGAATAGGAAGGGGTAAGTGACTGGCTTAAAGTTATACCAGTAGGGAGTGGGAGAGCCAGAATTCAGATGTTAAGACTGACTTCTGAGTTTGTTCTAGCCATATATTTCTGTTGGATAAAGTGACTAGATAAAACTGAGATACTCAGTGGTTTGGACTCTGGAGTAATTTGCTGTGAGTACCTCCATCAACTCCTCATCATGCGACATTGGGCAAGTTCCTTACCACCTTCTGCTTCTCTGGAATGGACATTAGATTAGTCTTGGGCCACTCTCAGAGGATTTTTACCCCTGGTTGCCTTTACTCTCCCTACCCACTTCTCAAATATTAAGGGATCCACACATGTAGACCAATGCCTGGTTCGCAGCAGATCCATAATAAATGACAGCTCTTATCTATGCCGTTGAACAAGTGACAGCCTCTTCTCTCCTGCACTCGCTTCTCCATTCTTGGGGACCACAGGTCCTCTATTTTAGGGTGGCAGATGAATCACAGGATCCTCATAAAATACCACAAAGTGATATTTATACAGTGGAGTACTACTCTATTGTATTTTTTTTTAATGTGGGTACCGGGAGTCGAACTCAGGACCTCGCGCTTGCCAGGCAGGCGCTTATGCCGCTGAGCTATATCATTGGCCCCACAAAGTGATATTATTATTACTCTTTAATTTGCAGATGAAGAAATAAGGTCAGAATGGTTAGAAACTTTCCCAAGGTCTTAGAGCAATAAATGATAGAACTGTGATTTGAACTGAGGCATGTCTCTCAATGCTGAACTCTCTACATTATCAGACTCTTGGAAATTGGGACTTTCATGTTGTTTGATGTTCTAGTGGCTGCATTTTCATGAGAATAAAAGATAAAATGTCAGCTAATGTTGAATTTGGTATCTGTTAAATTGATGAATGCCTCAAATTATTCAGGATTTTTTTTGTCCTCCAAATAGGCACAACCAAAAGCTTATAATTATAATCAAAATAAATTATTTTCTTTCTAAAGCTTTGCCTGATAATAGGATAATTTTTCATTCTCTGTGGTTTCTCAATCTTTGTTTCTATACAATATAATGTTATTGTTAAAATTCAGGTCTATCAATAAATCAATTCAATTTATTGCATTCATGTTACAGGTCAAAATGAGCCAGATTACCAACATATATAATTAACTCATGTAAGTGTTTGATTACTTAAACAATCAAACACTTGTTTTCTGGGATTAATTAACAATCCTGTAAAACAGTAATTTTCAACAACCCCTATCCCCCATGCCAGGAACGTTTGGCAATGTAAGGAGAGAATTTTGGTGTTTACAACCAGGAGATGTCCTGACATCTAGTTAGTAGAGACCATCCTACAATGCAAGGACAGAATGGTCTGGTATAAAGTGTTAGTAGTGCCAATGTGAGAATCCTGATGGCCTCTAACAGGATTTCTGTATACAGATGAGAGTCCAGAAAGGTTAAGTAACTTGTCCAAGGTAATTTAGCCTATAAATGACAGAACAAACCTGGAAATACAGGTCTTTCTAGCACAAAGCCCATGCTTTACCTACAGAGAGGCAAAAACAGTTTCAGTATAAAGCAGAAGTTTAGTGCACATATACCAAAACCATATGATTATTTTAAAGGATAATAAAGTGAAAATGTTATTATCAAATGGAGTGTTTGTCAAGATCTTCTAACCTTACTGTGTTACCTGAAGTTAATGCCTAGAGTATGTAATATAGAGGAAAAGAACTGTAACGATGATTGAAAAAATGGAATCATTTTTTCTTTCATGTAATTACTTTGGATATTTTTATTTTTCTGTTTGCTTCTGAAAATGTTGTTACTGGATGGTAAAACTTGAAAAAAAACATAGGCAATCACATAAAATTATTCATATTTCTAGGAAAGAAGATTTTAAAAAGTTCCATCATGACTTCATTAAAAATACTCATATTACAACAAAATCAAAATTGATACCAAGACAGATTTGATGCATTGGTAAACTGCCTGAATACTAAACAATCTTTAAAATGAGTTAATTGCAACTTAGAAAATATAAATAGATCATTTGGCTTATTAAAAAACAAGACTGCCTGCTTAGTGGGCTTCTTTGCATTTTATTCCCTATTCAGCTAAATATACAGAGGGATATAATTACAACTTATATATGTATTCTCATGTAAGCAGTTTACAGAGACTGAGCCTAAATATTTTAAACTTCTAGCAGTGAAAAGGAAAGACTACTTCTTCTGAAAATTCTCATTGGATTTCTGCATAGGATTTCCGTTGTAGAAAATGGCAGACTATGGTAAATGAATATGATGCATATGGGAAATGAAGGTCAAGTCAGATCTTATTCTTTTATTTTGGAGTACAGACAACAGGTGGAGTGGTGATATTGCTAACTTGAAGGTTGAGTGTGACTTTGAAGATAATGTATTTGAACCGAGAATACTTACTTCAAGTGTAATTCTCTGATTACCTATATCAGTTTATGGTGCATACCAAGTGTTCACAGAACTTGAGAACAAACTTTGCAGAACCTTTACCAAACATTATTATTTTTACTTATTTGGATAATAAACTTTGTGAGGACAGGGTTTGTCTCTTTTTTGCATTATCAACTATTTCCTTAAGTAATTTCTGGGTGTAACTGGAACTTTCTTTTCAGGTCCAAGAAGTTTATCAATGTTGAAGAGATCTGTAGATAGTACAAAAATACTTAAGCGTGTAAGTAATTTGTGAATACAGAGAAATAGAAACTGAGATCACATGGGCCGGTGAGATGGCTCAGTGGCATAAGAACCTGCCTGGCAAGTGTGAGGGCCTGAGTTCGACTCCCGGAACCCACATACGAAAAAGGGGCCAGTGATATCGCTCAGCGGCACGGACGCCTGCTGGCACGCAAGGTCCTGAGGTCGACCCCCGGTACCCACAAAAAAAAAAAGAAACTGAGATCACAGAAAAGAAAGGACATATGTAGACTGAAATCAGAAGCAAAATTAGAAGTTAAACATAGATATTTAAGAAGTATTAGGGAGCAGTGCCTGAGACAAAAGGTCCCATTTGAAGATGTTTTTAAACCTAGCAAAGTCCACTGAATAAAAGATGAGCAGAGATCTCAGCACTTCCCTCTTCCTCTGCCAGGGTTACATTGTTCTCGCCAACTTCAGTTGAGATGTAGTAAACAGAAAGAGAGGACTGTGTGGCTATTTTGATTACTAGTTTTACTGTGCCTTTCCATTTTGAAGTGAACGTACCTAGGGCATCAGTGATTTCTCTTTTGATATGTTTTCGTATTTGTCATATTATAATTTTTAAACTATTTTGTTTGTTGAGATAGTTTTTCTTAAATAAGTGATGGGTACCTTTCTGCTTGTTGGAAAAATATGTTAAATTTATTTCATAAAACTTGATAATTTATTTATAGTATAACTTGAGGATAAAAAAGCCTGAAAAGTACAAGTAGCTAAAATATAATATCCTGCTCTGCAGCTGATTTCCAAAATGAGATCAGTGAGGAAATATGTCCTTGGGAATTCTGAAAAATGTGAGCAGGCGAAGCTACTGGAAGGTAAGCTGTAATGAATAATTGGAATATGTCCTTCTTAGCCCACTCAGGAAACTAGAGTTGCTTGGGAAGTTGTTTTCAATGATGAATTGGTGTTCATTATGTTACACAGTTCTAGGTGTGTCTGTGGATGATTGACATGTAGGCCAGCAAACTGTGGAGGTAAGACTCACCTGAGATGCAGGTGCACCAACCAATAGGCTTGTAGCCTGGCTAGAATAAAAAGGGAACACATAAGAAGTGTGCTTGTTTCTGCAGAGCTCCAGTCTTGCCATTGCATTTGGACTTTGGTCTCCAATTTCTTCAGCTTTTCAATACAGGCTCACACTGGTGGCTATGCTATGACCTTCCAGGCTTTTGATCACAGACTTGCACTGCATCCTTGACCCTTCTTGTTCTGATATAATCCCATTTGTTGATTCTTGCTGTTATTTCTTGTGCAATTGAGGTTCTGTTTATAAAATCCTTTCCTACACCTGTGTCTTCAAGTGTTTTATGTATTTTTTCTTCTAGTATGTTTAATGTTTCTATTTTAATGTTTAGATCTTTGATCCATTTTGATTGTAATTTAGTACATGGTGAGAGATAAAGTCTAGCTTCAATCTTTTGCTAAAGCGTAGCCAGTTTTCCCAACACAACTTGTTGAATAGGCTATCTATCTTTCTTCCAACATATGCTTTTTGCCTTTTGTCAACAATCAAATAGTTGAATATGTCTGGGGAGGTTTCTGTATCCTCAATTCTGCTCCATAGACCGTAGATCTGTTTTTGTTCCGCTACTATGCCATTTTTATCACTATTGTTTTATAGTATAGTTTGAAGTCAGGTACTGCTATACCTCCTGATTTGTTTTTATTGCCCAAAATTGCTTTTTCTGTTCTGGGTCTCTTTTGGGCTCCATATGAATTTTAGGATTGTTTTGTCTAGATCTGTAGAGTATGCTGTTGGTATTTTAATTTGAACTGCATTTAATTTATATAATAATTTTGTAAGTATAGCCATTTTGACAATATTTGTTCTGCCTATCCAGAAGCAGGGGACATTTTTCCATTTTCTGGTATCCTCTTCAATCTCCTTCTTTGAAGTACTGAAGTTTTCTTTGTAGAGGTCTTTCACTTGATTGGTTACGTTAATTCTTAGATATTTCATTTTTTGTGAAGTTACTGTGAATGATATTATTTTCATATTTTGCTTCTCATCCCATTCATTGTTAGTGTACACAAGTGCTAATGATTTTTGTGTGTTGATCTTCTATCCTGCTACTTTGCTGAAGTTGGTTATTAATTCTAAGAGTTTTTACAAAGAACTCAAAAAAAAATTAGACCACCTAAACAACGGCAATCATTAAGAAATCAAGCAGTAACAAATGCTGGCATGGCTGTTGTGAAAAAGGAACACTCCTTCATTGTTGATGGGAATGTAAACTAGTACCATTATGGAAATCAGTATAGATTTCTCAAAGAACTGAAGTTAAAAATTCCATATGACCTAGCTAGCCCCCTGCTAGGTATCTTTACCAAAGAGCTTAAGTGAGCATATTACAGCAGTGCATGCATAGCAATGTTTATAGCAGCACAATTCGCAATAGCTAAATCCTGGAAGCAGCTTGTATGCCTATCAACAGATGATTGGAAAAAGAAAATGTGGTACCTATATATAATGGAATACTACTTGGCTATAAAGAATGACAAATTTGAGACATCTGTAGGACAACAAATGCACCTGGAAAATATAATCTTGAGTGAAATAAATCAGACAGACAAGCTTAAATACCACATCATATCTCTTGAGTGCAGCAAAGTACAAACAAAGGAAATGGTAAAATATGGATAGAAAGGTACAGGGGATGGATCTCTAGCAGTAGGGAAGTGGTCCAAGGGAACAAGGGTGAGGGGTGAGGAGGAGGGGAAGGGGAAATAAGAAGAATAAAGATGTGCTATGTATGTGAACCTAATAACCCTGATTAATATAAACATTATAGGCCATAACATGAGCTAAAACAAATAATATGAACAGGAATGAAAAATGTGATTGGGGAACTGGATGAGGAGGAAGGGGAGAGGGAGAAAAAGGGAAGGGGATTTAAAAAAAAAGAAAGAAACATGCTGTAATATGTAAATGTAATCATTTCTCAAGATGATGTAAACTATATGAACTACAAATATACAAATAAAATTAAAAAAAATTTTAAATAGTGCAAAAAGAGCTTCCCAAAGAGCTTTGAAGTCATTTCTCTCCTATTTGATGTTGCTAATACAACAAACAAAAACAAAAATAAGCAAAAGCACAAATGCTTCTATGTCCTGTATATACAACCCTATTTTTCTAGCCCTGTCTGAAAAATTTTAAAATGCTTTAGCCCTTGCAGGTTTTTTGTTTGCTTGTTTTTGTTTTTCACAGTGCTGGTAACTGAACTCAGGGCCTCAACAACGCTAGGCAAACGCTTTACCACTGAGCTACACCCTCAGCCTGGTCTTGCATTTCCAAAGTATCATAATAATGTGCCCAGGGTGGTTCTTTTCAAGTTTATCTTACATGGCAGTGCTGTGGCAGAGTGGGATATATGCACAAGTCCTTGTCTGGAACATGCAGCTACCAGGATTGTAAACTGGCAACAGTAATGAATTAAAGAATTAAAATAAAGGAAGACAGTTTATTTGGAAAAAAGGACAAAAAAGAAAAGATAGATAGCTACTCTGGAAGTGTAGAGGACATAAAAAGTGAATACCCATGGGATTTTGTTCTCAGCTTTTTATTTAGGCCTAGTGATTTCTCCCACCCCTTATGTGGGCACCTGGAAGTTGTCACCATCTTGGCTCTCTGGCCATCTTTGAATGGCTCTCTGGCTGTCTTTGACCCTAACCTTGGGCACTTGGTTGTTTGATGTCTGTCTGTCCCTTTGTGATGGATAAGTGGGGGGGAGCCTTATAGAAGGGTAAACTAGCGTTAATGATTAAGCAAAGAGGGCATGTGTGTATCTGGCGAGATAATATAGCAATGTTAAAGGAGAGCAGACAAACATGTGTATATGTGTATGTCTATGTGTTTTGAGTATTAAATAAGAGTCCTTAGGTGGCTGCCCCTTATCTTTTCACATTTTATCAGAGTTGGTTGAGGGGGGTGGTTTCCCTGATCTTTTAGGTTTCTGGCTTCCTCCTTTATTTGTTAACCCTTTCTGATAAATTCTTATGGCAATTGTGTTACCTGGGCCTGCCTCCCTGCTTGTAGTTTCTCTCTTTTTCGTCATTCTAGTTGCTCTAACTGTAGAGTCTACCTGTCTACCTGTACAGGCAGAAGCTGCTTTAGGTAAGATTCCCCATTAATTTTTAATAAAGCCTATCTTTTCCCTGCCTAGAAGCTGCCTTTCCCTACAGCAGGAAGTGAGCCAGCTTTCTTTTCTTTTGGCAAATACTGGAAGGAAAAGGATTTTCCTTTTTGGCCTCAGTAGGAAATTTCAGGTTAACCTATATGAGAAGATTGAGGTCCTACTGTCAGTCCTTTAATTAATTCCCATTGTTTTCAATATAAATTTTTACCTATGTTATAAAATGTCATCTAAAGACATTACTGAATGAACATCTTATATTAGGAAACAAAATATAGTGATCAAATTCCGCTTCGTAAATACTCCTGTGGAACGGAGATTTCCCTCAGATCTGACCTCATATTGTGTGTCTTGCTTGCCTTCTGAGAACCACACTATAACAACAAACCATAGGACACACATAAATCTTGTTAAAATGATTGGCAAAGGTGCACTGTTTACTAATTCAAAGAATACTACGTTCACTGATAATCCACTGAATCTACCTCATTCACCTGTGAGCTTCCTTATGCAGAATGAAGTATAACAAATCACATTTTGAGCTCCATTTCAATCTGCTCTTGCTAATTTTTTCTTCTTCTGTTTCTGATCTGAACCATTTACTGATTGCTGGGCAAGTTATTTCTCATATCTTTTATACTACCCATCTCTTTTATTTTGGGTTAGAGCATCAGCAGATAGCATTATTTCTCTATTTCCATATTCCAGATGTTTGTTGAAGTAGCTATTTTGATGTGGTCTTATTATTGTCTATTTAATTATTTTGGTGTATAATTTTAGGTAATACTTCATTATAATCTTATTGCATTTCACAGAGGAAAAGAAAATGAGTATGTAGACTGAATCAGCTGTTTTGAACTAAAATCATATACTATGTTTGGTTGATGGTGGTGAGGGTAAGTAGAGGATGAGTTGGTTAAAATCATTTGTGATAAAAAAAGTTTGTGATTCTATTTATCCTCTACATATTTTAGTTATTTTAGATCACTTTCTCTTAGATTATATCTGGAAAGGGAGAAAGAGACATGAATACATATATATACCATCTCTAAGTGTTACGAATCTATTAAAATTTGTGGGTGGCATCTTGTTTTTGGTCCTGGTTCTCTCAGTTCTAATTCAGTAAGAACTGTGAAGCACATCTATGAATGTAAAATGTGCTCTGATTCCTCTTTTTATTTTTACGCCCTTTGATTTTTCTCTAAAAACCTCTCAGAATTATATGGAAAACCTCAAATCTGGTGGGTTAGTTACAGTTTGCTCAGGGAAGGAGAATCACTATGAATGATATGGAATGGCAGATTTATAAGGATTAGAATTCACACAACAGTGGGAGAATCTAGGGACACAGATGTCCAATAAGTGGTGATTGGAGATCAGGAGAAAGTCATTAATCATGTTGAAAAGGAATTGGTGAGTTTTTTAAAGGCCCCTCTGCATTTGATGGAGGGCCAGAAGTCTCTGGAGGTCAGCAGAAGAAGTAGGTCAGCAGAAGAAATAGTTGGGAAAGAAAGCTGGACCAGACATAGGGGAAAGCATGCTGGAAATGCAAACTGGGGCAGGTATGGATGAAGTGGGCATGAAGCAACACAAAACTCCCTGACACTCACAGTGTCTACTCTGTCAGTGTGGTGGGATGACCTGAACACAATGCTGGTGCTTTCATATGTTGCATACCTGGTCCAGGACTCAGAAATTATGAAGAATGTGATCTGGTGGGATCTGCAATAATTTCTGGCCCTTGCCAGAGAGGTGAGTGAGCAAACGAGGGACAAAGTGCACTGACTCTAGCAATGACTGGGTCACCAACTTAATAACCACAATGCCTGCTTCTTGACTGTTACCATTGAAATTTTACACAAATTTTCAGTCCTCAGCTGGAACCCTCTGGAAGGGAATTCTTGGAAACATCCTTCCAGTTTACTAAGCTAACAAAATTCAAAATCACCCATACTGTAGGAATACAAGGCCATTGTAAATTCACTGACAAGCGCTCTTAGCTGTTTAAGAATGTGCAGATAACATGAATCATAATTATGCTGTGAATGCACATTTACTGAACACTTCTTTGTGCTAGGAACGCTGAACTCTGGCAGAAGAAAATCACAGATAAAGTATAATTTGGCATCAGAGAGCTTCCAGTAAACTGGAACAGATATAGCAAAAAAATCCTAGGTTTTCTGAACAAAGTCTACATCTAAGCCCATAGCCTGGCTCTCATGCAGATGACGGTATTGAGTAGCTGCTATTGAGTAGGCATCCATACTCTTATGGAATTTATATTCTAGCAATCAATATGTATTTATTAGCTAAATAAATAATGAGTGAGAGTGAGTTGATATGGATATAAATTAAAGATGTACTTAATGGAGATTGAAAGACTTCACAGTGGAGCTGAATTAGAAGGGTTAGTAGAAAGTACATATGTGAGGAAAGGGTTTGGGTAGAGACAGAGCAACTTAGACGATACACAGATTAACTTTCACACACACACAAGTGCAGTAAATTCATGGAACTACACACTCGTTAGGAAGAAGGAGAAGGCTGAGGAAGATGGTGAGGTAAGCATAGATGAGATCGTGAAGTGATCAATATCCAATTGTTTATGAAAACAGTGGAAGTCACTGAAACACTTAAAAACTGTCAATGACACATTTGAATATGTACTTAAAGTTATTATTGTTTTTTGTGGCACTGGGGATAAAACCCAGGGTTTTGCGTGTGCTACGCAAGTCCTTGACCACTGAGATAATACCCCAGCCTGAAATATAACAGCACAATTCATAATAGCTAAATCTTGGAAACAACCTATATATCTATCAACAGATCAATGAATAAAAAAATGTGGTATTTATATACAGTGAAGTACTATTCTGCCATAGAGAAGGATGAACTTGAGTCATTTGTACAGAAATTGGTTCACCTTGAGACCATAATGTTAAGTGAAGTGACTCAGACATACAAATTTAATATCACATGGTTCCTCTTATAGGGAAAAAAAAATATATATATATATAAGAAATGAAAGACAGATAACAGGAAAACAGAGGGAGAGAGAGAAAGAAAAGGTATTGTAGTCCAGCAAGGACAATATATCTAAAAGTGTACCTAGAGATAGTACAATTATCTTACATGTTTTGTACATTCTTTGGCCTCTTAGTCTGGGTTTAAATATGTATGTATTATAATTAGCTGTCTAAGGTCTTGTGAGATAAATAAATAAATCTTATGCTGGAAAAATAAAAGGGAAAAAAGAATTGAAATGTGTTAAGTACATGTACCAATTCCCTACAGTGAATATAATCATTATGTACCACAAATGTGTACTAATAAAAGTAAAAAAAAAAGATTTTATTATTTGAGTAAAACATACAATGATTTTATAATAAATTTTTGAGGTAAGCATTTTAAATTCCTTTTGTCGCTTCTTAAGTAGTTGTGCCCACTCCTTCAATAAAGGTTTATAATATTGAAATGATTATAGTTTTGAATTAAATAAGTTTAGATGTTATCCGTGCACTTCCTACAATCTAAGCTGATAATTTGTAGCTCCTAGAACACCTTTCTTCCACTATCCCCTCAAAAGTTATATCATTTTTTTGAGCTAAATAATCTACCAACATTGAAATGATTATAAAGAGTTAGCCAACTTCCCAAGGTTAGTGAGTAGTGGCCAAGACTGCCAACGTTTTGGGCATGTGCATGTTTTTGTACACATCCTTCCAACTCCTCTCCATGTTTCTCAGTGCATTTTTTACTTCTGCCTCGCATCATAACTAACAGCTCCTTTTCTTAGAGTGTAGAAATCCTGGTAAGATATATGTACATTGACTTCCTTCTTATGCAGAAACCATTCTGTATATTGTAACTTCTGTTGTATTAGCTACATCTTTTTTATTAAGTTTATTGGTACAATTTAGATATATGTAATGATCACACTCATCATAGGGAATTTGTACTGTACATGATATATCTTGATTCTTTTTTTCTCCATTTCACTCCCCTCCCTTCAACCCCTCTTTCCCTCCTTATTTAAAAAACTTTGTTTCTATTTTATCCTTCTTTTATAGTTTTTTTTTCTTTTCACTTCCTTCCTTTCCCCCTTCCCTCTCCCTAGGTCCTCTTTCCTTTTGAACAATTTTCCTATTTCACCATATCTGTTGTACATTTTAGACCTTATTTACTGTTTCAGTTTCTCACACCAGGGAGACAGTGTGATATTTACACATGTGTGTCTGATTTATTTCACTTAAGAGAATGGTCTCAAGGTGCATCAATTTACCTAGAAATATCTGAAGTTTATCCTTCTTTATGACTGAGTACTCCATTATATTAAAAAACAAAACAAAACAAAACAAAACAAAACAAAAAAAACCTCTTTTTTATCCATTCCTCAGTTGATGGGCATTTGGGTTGTTTCCAAGATTTAGCTATTACACACTGTGTTGTTATAAATATGGGTGCACATATACCACTGTGGTATGATGTTTTTAAGTCTTCTGAGAAAATACCCAGAAGGGGAATAGCTGGGTCAAATGGGATCTCTAATCTTAGTTTTTTGAGGAATCTCCACATTGATTTCCACAGTGGTTGCACCAGTCTGCACTCCCACCAACAGTAGAGAAGTGTTCCTTTCTCCCCATAGCCCCTCAGCATTATTTGATAACCATTCTTTCTTTCACTTTCCATTTACAACGTTTTGTTAAAATCTCTCATTAGCTTATGTCTTTTTCTGTTATTCAGGTCATCATGAGTTAATTCTTCTTTTAAAAATCACTTATTATCATTTTCCTGTGTTATTGGAAAAGAGGATATAACCACATGCCTTTTAATATGGATCTTTAACTCTTAGTCCAGACACATTTTGGGAAGTTTATTCTGTAAACAGTGAAAAATGGTTTTTAAAGGAGATGAGTGGAGTCTCTTGTAGAAACCTAGCTGGTCACTAATTATAGCCTGAACAAAGACTAACCATGAAAAATGGGATGTAGAAAAGGGGAAGGCCCAAAGATGTTTTAAAAGTAAAAAAAAAAACCAAAAAACCAAAAAACAAAAAACAAAGAACTAAAACTAAAAGTAGAAGCCAATTCTAAGTCTGCTTCTGATTTTGTGGAGTAAGAGATGAATTAGAGGCAATTCTGAAGTTTCTTTTGTCAACATTTGGAGAAATGATTTTCCTCAACAAGTCAGAAAATTCAGTGAAATTAGTGGAGTACTTTTTAAAACTTTATTTAGGAGATAAGTTTACTTTTGAACATATTGCCTCTGATGTTTCTGTTGGACATCCATGTGAACAAATTGGTGGGAAGCTGATGATCGTGGCTAAAGAGTGCATGTTAGAGTGCTACATTTTTGAAATGGAGAGGTTCTACGGTTGAAAAGACTCAGGAAATTAAAAGCTAAACATACTAGATTTTAGGAGATAGAGGAACTGTGAATCTAGGACTTTAGGCTATTGGATAAATTATCCAAATGGACACCATGATTATAAAACGACTGGTGCTCAAACCACTCAAGTTAAGAATTGACCAATATGAGGACAGAGGCTGGATGGAATTTCTCAAAGGAGAAGATGGAGAAGAAATGATTTAAAACTGACATGAGGTGCTATAGGAATGCCATTTATAATTTAGTAGTTATTATATTTTCTCTCTCTTTGGAGACCTGAACTTCATGCGGTTTAGAAGGAATTATCAATTTTGGTGTCTGACCCTCCTACCAGGGAGATGTCTTGAGCTGGGATAATTGTATAGCATCCCCCATAGACAGTGATTGCATCAGGAATATTCTTGTGTCTGAAGTTACTTCACCTAGAGTCCTTCACTGCAGATGCACTCACTGAAAAGAGCATAAAGATGATGTGACCTCGAGGTTCTCAGTAGCCACATGACCCATCACCTCACTGTCCTGAGCACTGCAAAAGAATTAATTCAAGCAGAGATGAGTGGAGAAGATAGCTGAAAGTTGGAGGGATATATCTGACATTTGTTTATGTCATTGAGAATACTTTTCTCTCTTCTCTGTCACTATGTAAGTACAAAAGTAACTATCTTTTTTAAGCTAGATTTGTGTTTGATCCTCTGTTACTACCAACTAAAAAACTATTAACTAATATACTTCTTCTTCCACTGCAATACCATGACCTGCAATAATGTGAGTTATGAGAAGACAAATAGTTTGCTTTAGAGATGCTATAATTTGGATCTGAAATGTCCTCCAAAAGCCTACATGATAAAGAATTTTCTGCAAGCATGTTGTGCTATTTAAGGTGGATGATACAACCTTCAGAAGAAGATGGAGCCGAAAGGAAGATGTTGGGTCATTGGGAACATGCTCTTAGGAGAATGTTGGGGTCCTGGCCCCTGCCCCCTTTCTCTTTTCCATCCTGCTGCGATGATGTAAGCTTTATCTTGTGCTTTCTGCCATGATGTGTTGCCTCACGAGAGGCCCCAAAGCAACAAGGCCAAACAACCATGTACTGTAACTTCGGGAACTAGAGACAAAATAAAAATTTCCTCTTTATAAGGTGACTATGTCAGGTATTTTGTCAGAGCAATGGAAAGCTCACTGGCACAAGAAGACTCAAGAAAGAGAAAAATCCTACAGAGAATGTTGTTTCAGTTAAGATAAGGAGTGATAGAGTTATTTGTTTACAGTGGAGCAGGATTTTAGAGGTCATGGTGGAAAGGGATTCAAGAAGCAAAAATGTGAGGTGGGTGACAGGACAGGAAACATTGAATAGAGAGGGGCTTACTATATACAGAAGCATTTTAGAATGATTTTAAATGATTAAAGATTCTGTATATAAAAACTTCATATTTTATCCAAAATACCACTTACATGGGAGATCTAAATAGTCCAATTTATAGCAATAGAAAGTATGATGGTAGTTACCAGGATTTGGAGGAGGGGGAAATGGGAAGTTGTTGCTTAATGTGCATGAATCTTCACTTTTCGAATATGAATAAGTGTCAGAGATCTGTTGTGCAACATTGTGAATATAATTAATTGAATTAAATATTTTAAAAAGGTTGAGACAGAGAGGGTAGTAGAGAAGGTAGATATGATGACAACATGATATTTGTATATATAAAGGTGTCACAATCAAACTAATTAATTTGTGCAATTAATATGTGTTAAGAATCATAATAAAATGTTTAGATGGGAAATTTTGTGTTGGGTTTTTAAGCACAACTTTTTAAAAAATTCACAAAAAAGAAAAACAATGAAAAGAATCTACATTTTTAGAGCAAACACAGTGTTTATCACTAGTATCAAATTGTAGGTATAGTTTCTGCCTCCAGGAGCTAAAAATCTAAATTAGAGATGGAGATAGAAGTCAAGAAGGAGTTTTGAGAGAAAAATCACAGTTAATAACTAGCTGATGCCTTAGTAAAACAATATAGAATAGACAATTAGAAAGAAAGCTGTTTGACTTACTGTGGAATTTTGATTAAAGGGAAAGGAATGAATGGTTGAGTGAATAGAAAAATGAAGCTGCTAGGCAAACTATGATTGCATCTTTAGGATAATTGTCTGTGTGATGGCGAGGGCTCCTAGCAATCTAACTGGGGAAATTTTGGGCATAACGTGCAAGATGTGAAGGGGTCTATTTGTTAATCGAGCTCAGGGGCAGCAAATATGTATTTTTTTGCTATACTATTGAAAAAATATTACAGGAAATTTCTAAACTGAGCTTTCTACCCCATGAGGTCCATTTTTTAATTTTACAAATAAAATTTCATAGAGCCTTGATTTCCTTTGATTTGGATTTGATTTGTTCAAGTTCACATAACTGATGAATGGCATAAGTAAGTCCCAAGTCCCTGAATGTTCTTCCTAGTATTTCACCCAAATGTGAGTTTAGTTATCTGCCATGCTGTAAGAAAAAAGTCAATATCTGTTCACTTTCCCATCATCATCATTTAGTCATCCTGGTCATTAACACAGTATTGTGGTCATTATCATCAGCAAATGGTAGTTCAGGGATTATTATTAAATCTATAAACTATCTTAACTAATGGTAATAATCTTTTAATTTTTACATATTCGCGGATTATAAGAAGGCAAATTATAAGGGAAATTGAGCTGGCCAATTGATAAGTGAAGAATATCACTTCAGGAATTAATCGCAGAAATTCCCACAGATAGGTCCCAAAGTGAGTCAGTTCCAAATATTACCATATTCTATATGTTACCTTGATTCTTGGAAAAGAGGCCATATATTACTGACCTGCCATACTAGAAGTGCGCATGAGACAGGCTGAGTGATAATGCTGTCTTTCCAACCCAATACTCGCTCTCCTTTCATGATCAGAAAGTCAGATATTCTGTACTTGCCTTTCTGTCCTTTCTCTGCTCTTGCCTGGCCCCTCTATATACTGTCCTCCTGGAAAATCAAATTGCTTGAGGTTATATTAGAGAAGCAAAAACATCGTGATTTCTTGGATTGTCCCTGAATTAACCTAATAACTAAAGTGACCACAAAATTTATCATTTCTGTTGAGACATGAAATGACATGGGGGCACTAGCCGTAGTATACTGGGAGAGCTGGCGTAAAGAGAAACTGCCAGGCACGGTGTAGAATATGTGGTCCCTCTTCAAACGGGAAGACAAAGTTTAGTCATCTCTCAGAGAGAGCATCCTTTACGATCGAGCCTAACCTTCTGTAAAAATATGAAACAAAATAGTGTGAGGATGTTCAGAATTATCAGAATTAGCATATTCACGTATTTGGCACTGGATTTCTGAAATGAGTATTTCGGAGCCACAACTGCATCTCAGAGAGTTAAATGAAATTACAATGGAGATGATTAGTTAAAGCTTAATGTTTGTTTCAAATGAGCCTTCAGTGTTTATTAAGTATTGTTATTGCATGTGGTACTACGAATAGGAAAAATAATTTATGAAGGCACTTTAGCATTAATATCAAATAATATTTCAAATTCAGGTACAGATTCCTATCAGAAAACCTCGAAAGGATTGCTGAAGTTGAAGCTTATTATATTTGCCAGAAAAGGCATCTTATTCAGATACCATTCAAAAATCAGAATTACCTAGGTAAATGATCATCTAGAACTGATCTTTTGCTTTTGAAAGTACAGATGGAATAAACTAGGTCTTGTTGATAATTTTTAAGTTTAAACCTTGTTGACTAGGAAAGCAAATATTTTGAAGGTGTTACAGTGTAACACATTTTTAATTTACTATGGAGCCAGGAAAATTATAGTTTTACCTTAGTGCTTAATGTGATATTTTAATTTAGGACATTCTTGATTAGTAGGTGGGGGAAGAAGCCTTCCCAGATTCAGAAAGAAACACCATTTATTTTTAGTTGAATTGTTTTGTGTGCCAAAAATTCGTAGAGCAGAGGCTTTCATATCTAGTATATAATTGCAGTAACACCTTGCCAGTAGCCTAAACCCTTTGGATTAGAGCCCTGAATTAGAAATTTTTGGAGAAGAATTCCAGGTTCTCTAAACTGTCACAAAGGCACACACTAAATTCATGCTTTTAACGATTTCTGATTCCATAACACTGAGCTTAGTGACTCTTGATTTAATATTTGTGTGTGTGTGTGTGTGCATGTATGTATGTGCATACATGGGTGTAAAAAATTTTATCTTGCTGGCACATGCCTGTAATCCCAGATTTCTGGGAGGCTGAGGCAGGAGGATTGCAAGTTTGATCCCAGCTTGGATAATTTAACCACTTAGTGAGATCTCTCAAAAAATAAAAATAAGGGCTGGGGGAATAGCTAAATGAGAAGACTCTGGGTTTAATCTCTAGTACCTCCCCTCCCCTGCCAATATTCTATCTATTTTCTCTGTGAATCACAAATTAGGAACAAAAAACTGAAATGAACACAGCAATAGCAAGTGATGAGACAGATTTAATGATCTAATCTATATAGGTTCTTTTTTTTTTTTTTTTTTTTTTTTGAGACAGGGTCTTGCTATGTAGTTCAGGCTAGCCTTGAATGTGCAGCAATCCTCTTGCCTCAGCCTCTTGGGTACTGGGATTATAGGCATGCGTCACTACTCCCAGCTATGTAGGTTCTTAATGAGATACCTTGTTAATGAAGACAATGAATCAGGAAAAATAAATTTTAAAATGATATTTACTCATCACTGTTTAATAAGTGTAAGATGTCATTTCTTTTAGAAATGACTTCATAAAAAGTCACCATATATATTTTAAAAGTTGTATTTAAGGAAATAAGCTAGTTTTGGTAAAATTCATCGACATTCTTCTGTAAAACTAACTGAAGGAGGTGTTTTGGTAATATAGGTTATGTGATAAGATAATATTTTATGAGTACAAAATACTTATCTTGGTATAATTGCTCTCAGATCTTTTTGGATTTCTTATGCTTGAGCCTGTGAGTTTGGTGACAGTGTGCGAAAACACATGATGAGTCTGGTTCCCTCGGCCCAGATTCATAGCACTGTTTCAGCTGGGGCTCATTTGATGCGATACATCAGGTCATTCTGGATTATAGGCTTCCGGAAGTGCTGTTTCAACATCAAGTCCAAGACTGTTTCCTCGGGAAACTGATGAGGTTGAACAGGAGAGCAGCTATAGCCACGGGGAGGAAGTGCTGGACTAACCGCCAAGGCCTTTCTCTACCACCCTTCCCACACCCTACTATTTGGTATATTGTTAAAAGGGAGTTTGAGATGATGGAAAAACTCAAAACAATACTGAAGTGACTCCAGATTGGAGCTAATGCTGCTAGAATTTTGAGCTTTACACCAAATACATTCCGGTTAACAAACTTCTTTTCCTACTCAAATTATGAATGAGTCATCGACTTGTTTACGTAAACTCTGCCAAAATAATATCGGAATATTGAGATAATATTGGGATACATGAATATAGAATTTTCTTTATAGTGGAGAAGACAAAATACCTGTCATTTTTCTAGGTTGGAAATACGCTAAAGCATGAGTTCATATAGTTGGACCACGTTGTGAAGAGTCTGTGGCCAGGGATTAGTCTCCCTCTGTTGAAGCTCTGTTGTACTTGTACTCATTGGCCTTATGCCACTGAGATTTTAAGCAACAGATCTGCCTGATCAGGAGGTTGTGGTTAGCGAACCTTATCCATACCTAAGATGAAACACCTTTCCTTCTTTCAGCCATGGTGAGCCCTGTGGACTTGTATGTCACATAGGCACCAGATTTAAATCTGATGAGGAGATTGTGGTAATTCATTCATCTACCATAGCTCTCAGCACTTTTTTCTGGTTATAGTTCACAAGGTAGGGGTTGTGAATTCCCTGTCTTGCCTGATTGAGGTTCTTGCCATCATTTTTCTTATAGCTACAAGATATATAAAAAGAAAAGAGATGATAGGGTGATAGAAGCAGGTGAGAAAGTAGTTGCAAAGATACAAAACACCATATTCTTCTGTCATCTGAACTTTAGTATGATAGGCATGGAACAATCTTAGAGATTGGTTAATGAGAGTGTTTTTAAATATCAAAGTCACAACTCATGTCTTTTAAACAATAAAGCACTTTTTTATAGGCAGGGATGATGGTGATTGGAGGTCAGAAGACATTATGGCTAAAAATAACCTTTTTCTCATTCGCTTTTGTTCCAATTTCTTGAGTGGCAAAGAAAGGAAGACAGCAATGCAGTTACAGTTAGTATGCTGGGAACTTCATACATCCTTACCTGGCTACAACCCTACGTGACTGTTACAGAACACTACCTGAGATGCCCTTCGTCCTTTCCCTGTCTTGTGAAAGAAATCTGCTTATTATTTAACATAAAGATTATGTGTCACTTCCTTTGTAAAGCCTGACCTCTGGACCAATAGACCTCCTCCCCAAATCCAGCAGAACTTTGCTATCTTTATTCAGTTCTTTATGTCATGTGGTGAGGACAGTATGACAATTATTGCATTAAGTTTCATTTAGTTATATACACATTTCTCGCTTTTTAGTATGTGATCAACCAGGCCAGTTAAGCCACCTTATTTCACAATTAACTCATACACCATACAAATAATAATTAGAATCTATTATATGCCAAAATAATATTGGAATATAGAGATAATATTGGGATACATGAATATAGAATTTTCTTTATAGTGGAGAAGACAAAATACCTGACAAATAAGATAATTACACATTTAGATGGTTATTATAAAGTAAATAACTAAAAGACAAGAGACTCAGTACCAAAGAAAGCCACAAAGATGTTAGCATGTCAGAAAGAGCCTCTGAGTTCATGGTTGACCATACACCAGGAATTTAAGAATGAGTGGGTTTTACAATGAGACAATAATTATTGGGAAGAATAGACTAGGCAGAGATAATAATATTAAGCAGGTAAAATGGCACAGTAGGTGACATCAACACATAGCTAGTGTTGTTTAGAAGTCATAGGTCTTGTTCCTGTGTAATGTCTTCTGAGGTTGTGTTTTTTAAGCTATACCACTTAAAATATCTGATAGATTGTAAGAGGAATTCATTCATCTGCTCCTTCATTTGTTTAATATACTTAACTAGAAACACAAAAATCAGAATAGGATTCTGTTATCTTGAGGTATAAAATTTTATAAATAAAGTTAAATTTTTTAAAGTTCATGTTATCATTTCCTTGATATTAAAAGACTTCCTAAAAAATAAGACACAAAATGAAACATTTGGCCTTTGAGTAGTATTACTCTTGAGTTATAAGAAGATTCTAATTGCCAATAGGACACCACCTCTGAATTTGAAAATGATTAATGTTTCTTTGACATTATACTAAACATTTTTCTTTTCTTCGGTCAGCTGAACCAGAGGTGGATAGCTGATCCAATATGGACCAATGACGGTGTATTTTTCCTAGGAATTTGGAATGAAAAGCAGGGGAGATAAATCCCTTTGAAATGGCAATGGGGGAGCTTAAACTGAAGGATTCAGTAGAGTAGGGCCAGAGTCATTACATACCATAGCAGCAAGCTAGTTGAAATTTTGGGAGCAGCTGAGAAACCATATAAAGTGAAGAAAGTCAGTTTTTGGAAAGAAGAAAGAAAATAGAAAATATATACAGGGAAACAATACTAAGACCATGTTGCCCACTGGGAAATAAAATAGTGTTTTCCAGATTTTCTAATCCTTATGTGATAACTTTTAGACCTAGGCAAGTCCTTTCCTGGATGCTTTAAAGTATGTGGGTCCCATATATCACAAATTTACACACAAAAATTAATTTATTAAAAAGCACAGGCATCTCTGTCATTTGCAAGCCAGTATTCTATACTGGCAAGCAGGACCCCAAACTATGATGTATGAATAACAAGTGTGACTAACAGATTCAGTCCTAAGCAAAATGCTTATTATCCACTCTATCACCTAAGGCTCTTAAAACAGAGAACAGCTTGGTCCAATACATGTATTTCTTTGATGTCAGAGATGAGTGTTGTTTCAGAGTGCAAGACCAGTTTGGGCAAGTAGAAGCTCTGGGGCAAGAGAAAAGGCAAACATTCTAGTCAAAAGTTTTCTATCAACCAGCACAAGTGCATTGGGTTCTTGCCCAATAAAATATGATTTCCAATATTTCCAATATTCCAGGATATATATATATCTGTTTTCTCTTCAGTACTCCAGGTTTTGATTCCAGAGGTAATCATAAACTCCTACGGTGTTTGTGAGGCACTGGTAACACCTTGAGCCACGATATCAGAGGTGAGCCTGATTTCTTACCTGCCTTTACCTTGTTCTCTGATTAAGATTTCTGTGGTCTCATTTTCATGACATTCCTAGTGTATATTTTTAACAATACTCTGTTTTTAAAACATGGGATATTTGAGTGAGATTCTTTTATTTTGTGTGTGTTTTTTGTTTTTGCACTAAAGAGACTTATTTAAGACAACCATGGAGGAACATATCACTTTCTACTAGTTTAAAGATAAATGGATTTCCATTTGACCTAAAAATAATATAAATTATAATTAAACAAATTCAGATTTTTCTATATTTGAAACTTTTTAGAAATCAGTACTTTTGAATGTAATTAGTGATCCTGCCAAGTTTATCAGTATATATATATACATATATATATATGTATATATATATGTATATACAGTATATATATATATATATATATATATATATATATACACATACATATATATATATATAGTTTCCCTGGAGATTTAGGTTAATTTTGAGTGGATAATAAAAATGGAACAAGCACATAAAAAATTATTTCACTTTGATGGACAAGACTCTTACTTCTGCCCTTTCACCTTATGAATTAAACACTGTTATTTTAATAGAAAAAAACACAGTCAGCTTGACATATTAAATATATTAAGGCCAAAATGACATTAGTGGTATTCAGCTAGCATTTCAGAAAGAAATTAAACATTAACAGAAAAGAACTTCATGTAAAATATTAATCCATTCAAAAAAGAAATCTCAACTTTTATAAAAGTTTAAGTACTAATTTCAAGGTGAAAATGCAAGAGAAACATTTCCTTTACTTATTTTCTTGATTCAAACCAGGTTTTGGAAAGTGTTCCTTAAATTAGAGTTAAAGAATTTTGGGCCTGAAAAAATTTTTATTTAAGTCTTTAAGTTACTTCCTCCACTTCAGATGAGAGAGAAGTGAGCGTGCTACTCTGGTTTGTCCAGACTTCCAGGCCATATATGGAAGCTTAAAATACCCTCTTGTTCAGATTATTAATTCATTATTCTTTCCTGTAAAGAATATTTAGTGGTTTCTTTAAATTAAAAAAAAAACATTAAAAGGATTGAATGCAAAGGAGAAGGAGTTGAGCAGTTTTAGAATTGTTTCTGAACTTGTAATTCATGAGGGCATGAATCCGAAGGAAGGGGGAGTTAAAACAAAGGAATTTTACACTAAAATCAGATTTAAACATATTTCATTCCACCTCTACTTATACATTCTGATGTGACATAGATATTCAGACTTTGATTGATCCCAGAATGCACGGAGAGTCAATTTCGTTATAACCGAGGGGTTGAATTGTTGAAGTTCTATTCATTTCCTGTAGTCAGTATTTCAACTTCTTGTTTTTTCTTTCCTTCTCAGATAACTTAACCATCTTGAGCTGTTTAACCACTTGCTTCCCTCTCTTGCCCTTATGCTTTGAAATTTATTCACTTGTTTCTGTTCAAGGACCTCATTTAAGAAAAAAAATTTTTTTCCCTTGTCTCTCTCTAAAAGGTCCTGTCAACATTTAAGGGTACTTAAGCTTCTCCTATCATTAAATGAAAGCAAGCAATTCCTTCTGTTTCACCAATGTGTATTTCTTTCCATCCTTCTTCATTCTTTCCTTCCCTTCTGGGTCCATTTATTTTATTTATTTATTTTTTTTTTTTGTGGGTACCGGGGGTCAACCTCAGGACCTCGCGCACCAGCAGGCGCCTGTGCTGCTGAGCGATATCACCAGCCCTTTCTTCGTATGTGGGTTCCGAGAGTCGAACTCGGGCCCTTGCGCTTGCCAGGCAAGTGCTTACGCCACTGAGCCATCTCACCTGCTTGGGTCCATTTATTTTAAAGACGTTTCCAATACCCCTCTCCGCTTGTTCATCCCTCATTCATTCTTTAATGCAGTGCATCTCAGATTGGCCTTTACTCCCCTAACCCTGAGCCCTTGTCCCAAATTCCTTCCTAGAAACTGCTCACTACAAAGTCATCACTTGCTTCCTATTTGCTAAATCCAAGGGATATTCTTTAGTCCTTATACTTCGTGATCTACAGAACATCTGGAAATGGTATATCTGGAAAAAATATACATCGCTATTCTAGCCTCCTCAAGTACTACAGATATAAAAACTGGAGGCCAGGGGCTGGTGATATGGCTCAGCGGTATAAGCGCCTGCCTGGCAAGCGCGAGGTCCTAAGTTTGACTTCCGGAACCCACATAAAACAAAACAAAAAAAAACCCAAAAACTGGAGGCCAGAGAGTCAAGGCACTGTTCTCCATCAATTTCAGCAGTATTTCAATAGTCAAGGTAAAAAAAGCAACCATTTTGGTGAAATAGTCTTCACTATTCACCTGACTGTTTCTCTACCAGGATAAACAAATAAAACTTCATGATACTGAAGAGGAAATGTTTTCAGTGAGAATATGAGTTATGTTTTGCATGTCTATTCAACTTCATGATAGCCATTTTTAAGTATGCCTGTAATTCTAGGATTTTAAACTATTTAACTAAGGAGTGTAAATATTACCGAGCTGAACAATGTTTGGCAAGGGTATTAGTGACCTTAAGTGGACAATGTAGATACATCATCATTAGTAATTTTAATTTCTTGCACAATAAAGAATTGCTGCAGCTGTGGTCTATCAGGCAGCTAGCATGATTTCTATTAGAAGAGGAAGAAGCTGTCTTCTCTGTTTCCTTCCTCTAAGAAGAAAGATGCTATCTTTAACCTTTTGCTGTGGCCATCCTGGAGTCCTTCCTGTTAAAACTTAAGTACTTTTAAGTTTCACATCCATCTGCTGTTTCTCAGATTCAGGCATTAGGTCAGTGTTTAAATATAGAGCAACCCATGACTTAAAACGCTGAGGAGCTTTGGAGTCTTGCCATGCCTCGCCTCCACGAAGCGTTTTTACTCACACTATTTGGTTAATAATATTTGAAATTTTCGTGGTTCTTGTGCCACTTATCAAATACCTACTTAGACATTGTCTTGGAGCTATTTTCTAGTTTTTATTTTTGGAAGGCATTTTCTTGCTTTTCTTTCTTTTTCCGTCCTCTCCTCAATAAAGTTCTTTGACTACTCAGCTGGTCATTTGTATGGAGAATGTGAACTCCTTCTGACTAGACTAATGAACTCAGGTAATTTATTTACCTTTCCTAGATCTTAATCTTCTCATCTTTACAATGGAAATACTATACCTTGCCTCACAGAATTGTGGTGAGAATCCAGGTTTCCAACATGCTGCTTCGCACATGGAAAACACCAAATGCATATTGATTTCCTTTATCTCCTTTGTTTCCTTTGTTGTCTCTTTCTCCCTTACCGAACCTATGGCTGATTGACCTTTGGTAGATCATGATTTTTACATTCTCATTGCATGAATTGGTTTTACCACACCTGAGTAAAAGTGGATATTTGCTTTGCATGGTGACATTGAAAAAGTATGCCTGTGACTTAGTATGAGTTGTTTTTTATGCTACAGCTGCCTAGGTATATTATACAACCCTTTCAGATAATACAATGAATTATTAATCCAAATTAGAAAATGGTAGGTTGAAGCCCTGGATTTGTGCCCAGAGAATAGCTCTGCCACATAGACATATGGTTGCCTAGTTGGGTCAATGACTTTTGTACACATGCCAAAGAAAAGTTTACAATGTCTGTTGACATTTTGTCCTTTCTTTGTTTCTCCATTAATGAAAGACTTTGCTACTCTACCCTTTTTTTTCCAGGTAGATTTTATTCTAACTTATGCCCAATAAAACTTTACTAGGAAAATGAATAAGAAAGAAGAGCCAGTATGTCTTGTTAGATAGTTTCATTAAGTGATAACATGAAGGGCTTTAGTGGACTGTACATGAATAGAACTTTACAACTATTTACTGAAAGCCTAACTTTATCTCTACTCCTGTTTACAGAATATGAAATATCCAAAAAGACCAAGCCCATGTGTATATGAAGTATGTTATCTCGCGGATTTGGGAAAATTTATCTTTTCTCCCATAAAACAAATATCTGCCACTTACCTGCTAGAGGACTGTCTCTGCATATATTTGGTTTGAAATTCCTGGTTCTGAAGTTTCCAATAAATTGAATCAATGATAAGTGATTTGTGTTTCTACTGCTACCTAATTTTAAGACGTGGTTAGTGATCTAATTTCAGGAACAAACATTAGAAACCTGTATTAATCTTTTCAAATATGCCTAGGTAATCATATGTTGTTGGTTAAAATCAAAGCAGCTTTTTCAGAAAGCATTTTTCTATTTAGTAAAGGTAGTAACAGGACCTAAATTAAAAAAGCATAGACTTTGACTGCTAAAGTTAATTCAGTTGTATTTGGACCAACTGAAAAAGTAAAAGAATCCTATAACTTTTTTGTTGCTGTAGTTGTTTCAAATTGTTCCTCATGCTGATTGCTTGCCATGGAGTTCAAGAACAGGCTGGGGATTACTCTAGGAAAGCCACAGTAAAACACAAGACTTATGGGAAAATTTGTTCACATCCCTTCGTGAGTAAATTGGCCTGGTTGATGGATCATACTGCTGAGCTTTGACCTTAGACTAGTAGAGAACCAGGAAAAGAATTAGTGAACTTCAGTGGTGAAACAGTGAATAGGATCTTAGCAGGGAAGATGTGATGTTTAAAGTGGCTTACCAGAGAGTTTGTTTTGAGTCTCAGAGGAGACTTTGAGTTTTCATTTTTAGCAATGCTGGCACTGTCGAGATTTTCAAGAAGGGATTATTATTTTGGGTTGTATGTAAGATACTTGACTTGCATCAGGCAGAATTATGACCTTGTGTTTATTTGAGGATGAAGTATGGTTTAAGGATATATGTTTGGATATGAAGTTAATAAAAGATAGAACATGATGGTTAAGCTACTGTCATCTTGATTGCCTTGGGAGTGGCCCAGGGCTTAGCCACCCATTTCCAGATATACCTGGGTGGATCATGGGGTTGTGACCTTAGACTCTATAGCAGATCCCTTGCTTCTTTTTCTCTGGTGCTGCTTCTCTGCTCTGCTTTCTATCCACCATGAACTAAGCACCTCTGCTTCACCATGTGTTTCCACCATGATGTTCTTGCCTGGAGCCTGTTTACCATGGACTGAATCATCTGAAACCATGAGCAAAATAAACCTTCCTGCTTTAAGATGTGGGTACCAGATATTTGTTCCAGCAATAGGAAAACTGACTAAGACAAAAAGCTTGGGAGGGGCAATTGAAAGGAAAGGGAGACAAACATGACTGATTTTACTCAGTCACAGTTATAAAAAGGGCCTGACCCCTGAATCATGAGTTTCGGGTGCTCCGGAAATCAACAGACAGTGATGTACTAGGATGGTAAGAAGGAAACCTATCTGGAAGGCAGGGATTATAGCTTGATCTGGCCTCCGTATGAATCAGCTTTATGATTTTGTACAACCTCCTATTTGGAATAAGGTTTTCATTTCTTCAGTTACAAAATAGTGAAGTCAGACCTGTGAAATAATTTATTGAACTGGTAACATTCTATGATTCTAAGATGAGTTTATCTTTGTAATACATTTTCTATGTCATCATTACTCAAACATTTCTCCAGTCCTTTGGTACAGCTATGGAAATATCCACTGTTGTTTTCTGAAGACTTATCATACTTACTTTCAATTTCTGATACGTATTTCCAAGTTGGTTAGTATCAGTGTCCATTTGACCTTTCTCTCTACCTTTTTATTGATGAGAAGTGATCTAAGGGCATTAAATATAATTTATAATTATTTTCAGAACTGTACTGCAAAGCTTTAAAACCTATAAGCTTTATACTTTTAAAATACATAGCCAGAATGCCATTAACAATGACAAATTTTATGTAACCTCTATATTCTTTAAAACAATCTGTTTACTCATTTTTACTGTTTTTATGCTTTAAAAATCCTTATACAGTACTTCTTATTTTGACCACAAGTGTTGATAGAAGACAAATGGTACAATATTAAGCTGGGAGTTTCAACAAAATTTCTTTTTCCCTATCTTATGTTATCAAATAGATTTTCCGTATATTTGTTTTTATGAAAAAATATTACTCATGTTAAGAATTCATACACAATTTTTAGATACTCATATAATACAATTCCACATTAAAAATTAGCACTAAATTGTAAAAGAAAATTCAGAGCACATATTACCTTAATGATAAAATGCATCATTTAATATGAAATTGAGTCAAAAGAGATTTGAAATAGATACAAAAATCAACATGAAGTAAGCATATGGAACGTGCTAGAGGAAAGTGCTGTAATTTTCTACAGTAGAAGAAACAGCCACAGCTGGCAATGCTACTGGCACAGATGGAGAAAAATATCATATTTTTAATAGATAAAAATATTCAAAGGCATAGAAAATTCCAATAGATTAAAGAAAATTAGAACTCATCATTGCAACCTGGCTGCAAATTTTGCAAAGCATTTGACGGAGAAAATGAAAAAGCATTGGTCATAAAGAATTCTAGAACTATGTAGCCAAATATCCAGGTCTCATAGACAATATTTCCTCTGGCCACATTCTGAAACACAAATATCTTTGAAGATTTCAACTGAAATTGAGCTCTACCCAGGGAGTGTGAATGAGAGTAGGTCAGAGTTCTTTGGAGTTCAGTTCTCTTCTCTCTGTGGAATTGAGAAAAAAGAAATGGAAAGTGACCTGAAATTCAGTGAGACAATGTGACCATCTCAGTGAAAAAGTTTGACCAGCTCCCAGTGGAAAAGAAAAAAGAACAGAAATGGGATGTTTTTGCTGAAAGAAGCAACATTTATTACCACACAAGCTATTTTTTTTAAAGTAAAAAAAGGCATTCTAAATAATTCTAGGGAAATGAGATGTAGCTAGAAAATCATGGCAATTCTTTGCATGTTTCGCCTCAAAATCTGGAAGGTGTGTTACTGCTGAGACAGTGTCCAAGACTGTTGGAAAGCACGGGGCACCTAAACTCTTGAGACTTCCAATCCTTTTCTGACCCAGGACTTTGCAGTGTGGAATGCAGATGAAGGTCAAGGAACCACTTACCTCAGGTGGTATTCGTGTTTAAGAACAGCAACATTAAGAAGTGTCAATGTAAAATAACAACTCTGCTTTAAAGGATATAAAAAATATTTTGAGCCTAATATAAGTGACCACAGTCTGGGAACACAGACTCAAGTTATCCTGAATGCCATGTTCTACCCATACAGAGGTAACATAAACTTTTATAGTCAAACACAGAAAATCATGAAGTGAAATATTTTACAAATATATTCATGGGACATTAGACAATAGCAAAGTGAGGGAGTCTTTCTTCTAAGCATCAGATGTTATTCTCTACGGTTGGTGAGAGCTGGAGGTCTTTTAAGGTTAACAATACACTTCGAGAGGTTTACTTAAGAGCCAAGAGAATGTTAGGTTACAGACAAAGTTAAAAAGTTAAAGGCTATTTTTTAAAGAGCTTAAGATAGCCCAGGATAATCGTGGCTCTCAATCTGCAACATTCCATCTCTCCACAATCATGATGTTTTACTCAAACAAGGTCAAACCAGGATCTTTAATGTAGATGGATCAGGCTTCTTCGGAGAGCTTCAGCTTTGCAGTAGGTATAAGGAGTTTGAACCACTTCTAGATCTGTCTCAGTTTTATATGTCTAAATAAGTAGTTACATCTATATAGGAATTCCTGACTAGAAATTTAAAGACAAATTCTAACATGCTATTTAACATAATGAAGTTATGAGTAAAACCAATGTTAAAATAATCATTTAGAGCAGTGATGGTGAACCTCTTAGAGCTTTTAATGATACAAACAGCCCAGTGCTGCATATGTGCCATGGGCTTGCCACCACTGATAGAGTAATTTAAATATTAACTCTAGTACATATAGTTGGGATTTAAACCAATTGGTTTGGCTCCAAAGGCTACATTCATTACACTGACTGACTTAGTGACTATGAATGTTCCCAAAATTTATGTGTTCAAAGTTAATCCTCATTGTAACAGTGTAAAAGGCAGGGGCTTTCAGGAATTGATTAGTGCCTTACAAAAGGGCCAGAGGAAATTGCTTTAGCCCATTTTTGCCTTTCTGACTTCTGCCGTGCATTAGGAGCCATCTTGAAAGCAGATACAGAGCCTTCGCTGTATACCAAACTTGATGGTACCTTGATTATGGACTTCCAACCTCCACAACTGTGAGAAATAAATTTCTGTTTTTTATAAATTACTCAGTCTCAGGTGTTTGGTTATAGCAGCTCAAATGGACTAGGACACTGACCATCCCTTAAATATAAACATTCCTCAGAATTCTATTCTGGGTCCTCTTTTCTTCTTATTCCCCACATTCTTTCTGGGTGGTCCTTGCATCCCAGTAATTCAGTGACCACATGCTGATTACCTTCAAAGCTATATCTTTCTGTCAGATTTCTTTCACCAGATTTAAGTTTACACATCCAGCTGTATATTTGATAATTCCTCATGAATGTCTTAGAGGCAACCCAGACTTAACAAGTAATAAACTAAACTCATCATTTAGTCCTTCCTAAACCCTTCACTAAATTATGGCTCCTCTCAGCTGCTTCATGGGAATCCTGTTGATACCTCCTATCTCCTCCGGGTTCCATATCTTCCTTTCCAATGTATATTTCTGATTATCTCCATTTTATATTTAAAACAGCAGTTTCCACCATTTGTATATTTTGGAAGCTACTTTGGCTCTATTATGGAAAGATTATAAAGAAATGAATAGTAAGTAAAATAAAGAATAAAAGCTAAATACTGTGTGTGGTCCTGTAGGAGGGCATGTCCTCGCGAGTTGTCATGATCTCTCCAGGAGATGGCGCTCATAGTGTATTTTTTGCTTTTAGTTTTGCATGTTGAGAAAAATTTCACACAAGTTCCGTATACTGATAATAAATTCAAAATAATTATCCTATTCATATTTTGTCACTTTTCAGATAGTCTTCTGGGCTACTAAAACTTTAACGAATGATTTTGTGTTATTATTTTTACAGGTAAGATATGGAGGTGAAGTTGCTACAAGGAACAAAATTTATGGGAGGTAACTTGCAATATGGGGTGGGAGGAAGCACATTACTTCAAAACCTTTAATACTAAAAATTCTAACATATAGAATTTAATAACTTTATTATCATACAGTGGGAAACAAGCCGGAAAGCAGAAGGGAAAATACAGATTTAGGGAGAAAGAACTAATTTAATACATATCAGGGCTTTTGGAAAATAAAGGGGTAAAACCATATTGTAAATACCATTACATACTATAGTCCTGGCATTAATTTATAAGGTGTTTGATATTGGGTAAAGTGTTTCTTTCTCTGAGCTTTATATTACTTTTCTTTAGGATGACAAAATTGAGCTAAATGGCCTCAAAAATTCCATGGTTACTAAACAATCATAGCATAAAAAGGATAAAGTAATTCCAGTTTCAGCTGGTAAAAACACAGGCTAAGAGAGCTTTTGTTGCCTGTGCTAGGACCTTGCAGAGGACCTCGCACAGAACTAGTTCATTGATGGAATGGATGGAACTCTGAGTCACTGGTATTAATTTGGCTTCATCTATAGCAGTAGTCACCAAGGGCCAGTTTTGTTGAAGACAGTTTTTCCATGCACCAAGAGGTCATGATGGTAGTGGTTTTGGAATGATTCAAGCACATTACATTTATTGTGTACTTTACTGTTATTACAATGTAATATACAGGAAATAATACAGTCATAGGCAGAATCAGTGAGAACCCTGAGCTTGTTTTCCTGAAACTAGACAGTCTCATCTGGGGGTGATTGGAGACAGTGACAACTGAAGTGTGGTACTTATGGCCAGTCTACTCTATAATCTCATTTGGTTGCTGTCACTGGAGAGAGCCCAGCTTCACAAAGATAGGACGTTGGAAATTGAAGCAGGCTTTTCAATAATTTTGTGGCAATCTCAGGAAAATCTACCTTGACTTTAATAAAGAATGTGTGGAGATCTGAAGTTGTCTCAAATATACTTTTAAGGTCACTATCATTTGCAGTCTCAAGCAGTTGATCCTCTTCTAGCATCAGCAAAGTCAACTCCCCTGGCTTATTCACAAATGGGTTGAAGATCCATTCCTTCCCAGTTTGTGGGTCTTTTGTAGTTGGGAAGTAATGCTCAAACTCTTTTGAAAGCTTAAATAAGTGGAAAAAAGAAATCCCTGGGAAAAAGAAAGTCACTGACTCAGTCTCCTTCAAAATATCTGCTAATGTTTGAACTATGTCAAGAATTCCAGTGTTCACTTGTTGCCCCAAATACCAGTTTGGATTTGAATGCAGCCACTTTATGTGCTGACTTGAACATAGTTATCACTACCTCTGAAGTGACAGATTGAGTTTGTTGAGCAGGTTAAATATATCACAGGTATAAGCAAGTTTTGAGATCTATTCTGTCACTGAAATGCGCTATCAGTGGTGACTGTTTTTTAAAAGAAATTTCTGGTGCAGCTCTTGAAACTTAATTACTGTGGCCAGTGATCTACCATTAGAAAGCATTTCATATCTGTGTATAAGAGATGTGTTACTCTGTATCAGTCCCCTAATAGAGCTGTGTGAATAGTCGTGAGTTAAGGGCATGTACTTAAAAGTGGATGACAATACAAATCACATCCTACAAAAAGTTGTTAAGTTCTGGTGACATTTTTTTGCTAGCCAGCATTTCTCTATGGATGAAGAAGTGCACAGACACACATTTAAAGATGCCTTTGTTGAACCAAGTACTGAAGCCAGAAAGCCATGCAGTATGGCAACTCCATCCATGCATATACAGACACAAAACAACCTATTCAGTTTTCCTGATAATCTAACATTCAAAGACTTGAATAGTTCTGCAGCTGTGGTGTTGGTTGACAATAAAAGTGTATATAACATATCCTCATGAAAAATACATTGCACAAAAACAAGCACTGTTACCTTGTCAATATCAGAAGATCCATCAGCTGTACCAGTGCCTTATTAGTCCTTTCTAACAATTGTGTCTCAATATCCTCTGCTATTTTATCAACTTGTCTAATTATAGTGCTGGCTGAAAGAAGAACACATGCCACCTTTTGAACTGTAGCCTCTCCTAAAAATTAATGACAAGAGTACTTACCAGAAGGCAGCTTCACCAATAGAACTCTTCACCAATAGAAAAGGGTTTCTTAGCTTTAACAATGCAGTTAGGCACTAAGAATAATAGTTTCACTGCATACATATTCGATGAAGTGGCAGACTTCAGTAATTGTTTCTGTTCTACATGTTCATTTCTTTTAAACTTCAAAGGCTTGTCTTTTAATGCAGGGTGCTTGGTGTCTAAGTGGTAAAGTAGTTTTGAAGGTTTCATGACTTTATTGGATAGCCAGTCTCACATAGTTGACAAAGCAGGTGTGGAAAATGTGAATCAACTATTGCAATGAGACTGTGAAATAGTAGGACTGTTGGTATTTTCTTTAGAATATAACTTTCTTTTTCTTGCAAGTCTGAGAGTCTTCTGCTGTATCATCATTGGGTCTTTTCCTCTTATCAAAGAAGTTTTCCAGTGATGGTTTTTACTCATTTGGCTAGGGTTATCTTGTTTATTTACCAAAACAACTGTAACTGGGAGAAGTGTGCAGTGCAGGCAAGAGATGTGGATGGAAGTGGTTAATAAAATAATGGTCCAGTCACAAGAGAACTAAAATAAGTGATGGATTCTGATGTAAAGCCTGCCACCAGATGCTGTTGTACAATTGAAGTACATCAATTCATTTTCCACTATAAAGCCTGTCACCTAATGGAGCTTAATTTTTACCTGCCACTCACTGATAAAATTTTGATAGGAGTCTGTAAGCAGTTGGTGTATTATGGTCTCTGTGGAGTACAACCTTTCCACTAATGTTAATTTGTATTTGCAGCTATTCCCTAGTGCTAGCATCACCACCTCTGCTTTACTTTAGGTCATCAGGCATTAGACGCTTATCAGAAACTTGCAAACTAGACCCCTGACATATGCAGCTCGCAGTAGGGTCCACAATCCTATGCGAATCTAATGCTACTGTTGGTCTGACAGGAGATAGAGCTCAGGCAGCAATGCAAGCAATGGGAAGTGGCTATAAATACAGATAAAGCTTTGTTAGCTTTCTGCTGTTCACCTACTACTGTGGAACCCAATTCCTAACAGGGCTGGAGACCTGTTATCTAAGCTTCCCCAGAGAGAATTTTAAGGTATACCAATAATGGCTCATTCAGACTAACTACTCAGAATCTCTGAAGGTAAAGCCCATGTATCAGTATTTGTTAAGAGTGCTCCAGGCAGTTCAAGAACACGAAGAAGATTAAGAACAACTGATTTAAATAATTAGAAAGATAATTACAGCTAAAAGCTGTATTAGGGAAAGGCTTAGCTACAGACCTGGGGGGAAAAGATAGATGAAAAGACAAATGAGAAAGTAAAGGATACAGAGTACAAATCTGGGCAAAAACATAGAAGAATGGAGAATTACATGTTGGAATACTGCCAAATCCAAGTAGTCACTGCCTTTGGAAATTTTTGAAAAATGAAAACATTTGCATTGTAAAAAAAAAAACAAGAGAAAGAAACAAAAATTATTCTTCATCTTCTATTTCATATCTTTGACTCCATTGTCACCATTGGGAAATGAAAATCCTGAACATGGGAAATACTGAGAAAAAAAAGATATAATTATTTTATTAACATAAATCACCTTCTCTGGAATTTCTTCTCTCCTCTTCCCAGGTGGAAAATGGTACAGGTAAGCATTTCTATGCAGAAAGAATGCTCTGCATTTGCCAGTTTTTCCTTACTGAATTTGTTGTTGAATTAGATTGCGGGTGACTTTTTTTTTTTTTTTTTTTTTTTGCTGGTGCTGGGGATTGAACCCAGGGTCTTCACACTGAGATACATACTTAGCTTTTCTTTTCTTTTCTCTTTCTCTTTTCTTCATTTTCACTTCTCTTCTTTTTTTCTGTTTCTTCTTTTCTTTCTTTTTTTATTTCAATACAGGGTCTCGCTAAGTTGCTACAAGGTATGATTGAAATATATGGCGAATGTTTAGATTTTTAAAAGTTACCATTAAAAGACACTTGGCATTAATCTTTCTCAGAATACTCACCTTCAACTTGAACCTGCTTATTCCATCATTGTTGGCCACTTTCTGAAGCAGTTCTAGAATTCCTCATTTATGAGTGTTTTGAGTGTCTTTACTCATTTGATGAGTGTGATTTAAAAAAATACCATGAATGCTGCTGCTGATTGCCATCCAACAGAAAAGCAGACTTGTAAAAACATTATGGTGGGTCCTCATCCATTTTTGCTGCCAGGTCTAACACTACGTGAATCTTGGAACTTTCCCAAAGTTAAAATGGCCATCAAAGGTAAATACTTGAATTCATTCAGCACACTGGGGCATCCATGACAGTGCAACTAAAGACAAGAAGGAGGACTTCCAGAGCTGTTTCAGAAAGTGTCAAGAATGATGGGGTGGGGCCGGTGAGTTGGCTCAGCGGCTTAAGCGCCTGCCCGGCAAGCGCGAGGACCCGAGTTCGACTCCCGGAACCCACATACGAAAAAGGGGCCGGTGATATCGCTCAGCGGCACAGGCGCCTGCTGGCGCGCGAGGTCCTGAGGTCGATCCCCCGGTACCCACAAAAAAAAAAAAAAAAGAATGATGGGGTAAGTGTGTTCAAAGTGAGGGGATGTATTTCGATGGGGCATTAATGGCACTGTCTCTTCATAATATATATTTTTTAATTGAGCACTTACTATAGTTTCCTATCACAACCCATAAATTACCCAGATTGGACTCAAACTTGCAGTCCTCCTGGCTTAGCCTCCAAGAGTGCTGGGATTACAAATGTGCAACATCATGCTCAGCTTAAAGGTGACATTTATTGTTCTCTACCTGATTTCAGTGTTCCAAATAATTTGCAATATTTTAAAGCAAAGAAATTTTTCTTATATATTTTTCTATCATATTGCTTGGTCCTGTTTCCATTGAACTTGCCCAGCTAAGTAACTGATTTTTACAGACTGTACAAAGTCTCTTGTGTGGGAGACCGGGCTATGTGGTCAGCCACAGAGAGGGAGACCTTGTTGACCTTTCCCAGGGATGGGAGAGGGGGTAGAAGGCTGCCTGCTTCCTTGTTTGTGTGGAAGAATGCTGACTCTCACAATACCCCCAGGGCATGATAACACCAGCTAAAGGCTGAAAAAAAATTACATATCTGGGTATAAAGTTGTTACATTCCCTTGTTAATCATTTACATTGTTTTGAACCCTGGATTGTGTGATTGCTATATTGTGTTTTACTAATAAAAACCGGGACCTTCTAGACTTCCAGCGTTCTTGTCCTCTTGAGACTACAGCCCCCTGTTCCCCATTGCTTGGAAATTCATCTCTTTCTCTTTTATTCCTTGTTGTACCTCCAAGTCAGTTTGCAGACTGGCTCATGCACACCCATGCTCTGCTTATCTATATAAGACCAAATCAAAGAAAGCATGGTGACAATTCTACTCTGAAATTCCCTTTTGGTAGGGGTTGATCAAGAGCTATTTGTCTTCTTATTTCCAATAAACAGTCTCCTAACTCTCTCCTTTTGCCTATGATTTCATTCTTTGACTTAGTGAGACAAAAAGCTCAGATTTATACAAAATTAACTGTTATACTAATAGGCCTTGGGTGTCAGGATATATTTGGAAGGGATATGGACTGGACATGTATATGAGTTTATTTGGTATGGTTCACTGTTAAAATTATCTATATATAAATGGTTTCATATGTATGAGTGAATGTTTCTTGAAAGACACAGAAATAGAATAGGACAAATGAAAAAACAAATTCTGGTTCTCAACTAGGATGACTCAACATAACAAAGATGTCAGTTCTCCCTAAGTTAATTTATAATTTTAATGCAATTCACTAGAAACACTAGCAAACATTTTAAAAAACTCATTCTAAATTTCATACTAAAATATTCAAAACTAGCCAGAAAAGTATTGAAAAAGTAAGACTATGAGGGGGGAGTAGCCCTGCCAGATATTAATACATACTACAAGTCTACTACAATTAAAGTAGCTCTGTAATGGCGGAGATAAGTGGAATAGGACAGCAGGGAAAAAAACCACTAAAAATACATATAGCACATATGGAAATTTAGTGTAGAATAAAAAGAGCAATTTTAGTCACTGAAGGAAAGATGCAGTTTATGATAAATGGTGCCAAAACTACTAAGCAACCATTTAGAAAAAAGTAAAATTATATACATACCTTATACTATATAGAGTAATAAACTCCAAAGGATCAGGGATATAAAGGTAACAAAACCACTAAACTATAAGAGTAATGGAGGATAATCTGCATAAATATCTCTTTATAAAGTTTGGGAAAAAACTTCTAAACTGTATTAAAATCCAGAAGGATGAGGGATTTATCACTCCCTACTAGCCCCCCCCCCCAACACTGTTGCGCTGGGGACTAAGCTTCAAACATATGAACTTGGGGGAACACATTCAAACTAGAGCAGTCCTTATGCCTAGAAATACCAAAATTCCAGGAGAAAGGCAGGCGTACAATGTAAATCACATTGCTCACACAATAATTTAGGCGCAGTAAACCCTTCTTATAGGGATTACTAAGAATCCTCCAGAAATCAAAGTTCCAGATGCCAGACAAGGTCTAACCTTGCAAGTAGGCTTTTGTATAGATAGCAACTTCAGATCTGCAACATTAGCTCATAAGATAAGAACTGAAAGGTATACCAGATACCTAAATATGGGGCATTTTGAACTACAAAAACTGTGAGAGTAGTGGATTATAACTCACTGAATAATAAGATTAGATGAATATCTGCTGATTCACATATATAAATAAATAATGAAGGAAAAAGGAAAGCTGTCACTTGTGGTAAAATCTCAATGAATAAATGCAAAGTAACTATGGAAATGAAAAAACATGATTAACAAAAACCACAAAAATAATTGATCAAAAAAAGAATCATAAATTGTTGCTAATATTAGTGGGCCAAGAAATGTGAGAAAAGAGGATATTTATATAGATGTAAATTATCTCCTCATAAGACTTCTCTATTACAAAGAAAAAAACTTTATAGTAGAGAAATCTAGTAGAACAGTTAAAGTTATCCTCCTGAGTAGTGGGACAAATCAGTATTATGTACCTCTTAAGTAATATACTAAGGACACAACATTTCTTCTGGAATATTCCTGACAAAAATGTGAATTCAATTAGAAGATATTACAGAAACCCAAATGAAAGGGCAATTTTTTTCAAAAGTTTCAAGATCCAGTTGAAGGAGACTAAAAACTCATATCTTCAAAATGCAACATATCCAGCACCAGAAAAATCAGGAAAATTGAAATGACCTCTTTAGTTCAGAAAATTAAAGTATTATTCCTAGATTATATGATAGTGTAGTAGTCAGTTTTCCATTACTAAAAAAAAAAAAAAAACAGAGATATTCATCTTAACATGAAAGGAAGTTCACTTCAGCTCACAGTTTTACAGGTGTTGGTCCACAATCAGTTGGCCCCATTATTTTGGGCTTGCGGCAGCATATCCTAACAGGAGTACATGGTGGAGCAAAACTGCTCACTTCTTGGTGGGAAAGCCAAAGAGAGAAAGAGGAAAGGGCTAGGTTCCCACTCTCCCCTTCAATGGCATACCTACAATCACCTAAAGACCTCCCACTAGATCTTACCTCTTAAAAGTTCCACTATCTCCCGGTAGAAATAAGGTTAAGACCAAACCTTTATCAATGATAAGCCTTTGGGGGACATTTAAGATCCAAACTATAGCAGATAGTATTGTATTAATCTTAGTTTCCTGATTTTGACAATTTCATTATGGTTATATAAAATACTAAAACCTTGAAAATTGGATGAAGGCTATATACAATACATGATAGTATTTTTGGAATATTTTTGCAAGTATAAAATGTTCTCAGATTGAAAGATTAGAAAATAAAAACAATAACATATTATTACACATATTAATTATTGCACACATCCACATTGCATAAAAATCTCTAATATATTGCTTTCTGAAACTGACTAAATTGCTAAAATTTGAGTTTAATTTCATAATATTTTCTTAATTGTAAATGATATGGAAGGCATAACATTGCATCTTCAAACATTTATCTGCAAAAAAAGTGAATTTTAAAAAATTTTTAAACAGAAAAAAGTAAAAATAACAATAAAACAGAGTTTCAAAACAGGCTAGTGGGAGAGTAACAATAATAAATACATTGTGTATTGTTATATTCATAGTAGTTGTTCAGAGTACAAGATATACACATGAAATAGTGTCTAAAAAGTATTAGCACAAAACTTTCTTTTCAATGAACTAAGAGAATCTAGCTATATAACTATCTTAACTATCTTGTGTGTATATATATAATTTTTCTTTTCCCTTCCTTCCTCCTTTCCCCTTTCTCCTGTCCAGTTTTTCTTTTCTTTTGAACAGTTTCCTCCCTATTCCTAATATCTATTGCATATTTTGAATCTTATTTACTCTTTCAGTTTCTCATATTAACGAGACAATATGATATTTACACATGTGGGTCTGATTTATTTCACTTATGAGTATGGTCTTGAGTTGTATCCGTTTACCTATAAAAGTCTCAAGTTTATCTTTATTTATGCTGAGTAGTATTCCATTATATAAAAAAAAATACATCTTTTTAATCCATTCCTCAGTTGATGGGCATTTGAGTTGTTTCCAAGATCTAGCTATACAAATTGTGCTGCTATATGTGTGCACATATATTGCTGTCCTATGATGTTTTTAATTCTTCTGGGAAAAATACCCAGAAGGGGAATAGCTGAGTTGAATGGGACCTCTCTAATCCTAGTTTTTTAAGGAATCTCCACACTGATTTCCACAGTGCTTGCACCAGTCTACACTCCCACCAACAGTGGAGAAGGGTTCCTTTTTCCCCACAGCCCCATAGGCATTTGTTATTGGTTGATTTCTTGATGATAGACATTCTTTCTGGAGTGAGATGGAATCTCAGTGTTGTTTTAATTTGCATCTCTTTAACGACCAGTGATGTTGAACATTTTTTCGTATATTTATTTGCCATTTGTATTTCTTCATCTGAGTAGTGTGTATTCATCTCAGATGCCCATTTTTGGATTGGGTCTTTGAATTTGGGGGGCCTGATTTTTTCAATTCTTTATATGTTGTAGATAGAAGTTCTTCATTTGAGGGACAACTGGCTATAATTTTTTCCCACTGTGTGGGTGTCTTTTCACTTTCTTGGCGATTTCTTTTGTGCAGAAGCTTTTTAATAAGGTGAGATCCCATTTGTTGCTTCTTTGTAGTGTTTCCCATGTGGTCTGGGTTTTGTTCATGAAGTCTCTGCCTACACCTATGTCTTCAAGATTTCTTCCTATTTTCTCTTCCAGCATATTTAGTGTTTCTGTTTTAATATTAAGTCTTTGATCCATTTTGACTTTAGTTTAGTGCATGGTGATAGATATGATTCTAGTTTTAGTCTTTGGCATGTGGAAAGCCGGTTTTTTTCATCACCATTTATTAAAGAGACTATCTTTCTTCCAGTGAACATGTTTGGCTCCTTTGTCAAAGACAAGGTAGCTGAGTGTGTTTGGGGTTGTGTCGGCATCTTCTGTTCTGTTCCACTGATCCTCAGGTCTGTTTTTTTGCCAATAACATGTTGATTTTATCACAGTAGCTTTGTAGCATAATTTCAAGTCAAGGATTGTAATGCCTCCTGCATAGCCTTTGTTGCTCAGAATTGCTTTTGTTATTCTAGGTCTCTTCTGGTTCCAAATGAATATTAAGAATGTTTTCTCTAGATATCTGAGGTATGTTAATGGTATTTTGATCGGGATTGCATTAAACCTGTACAGCTGTTTTGGGAGTAGGGCCATTTTCACTATATTGGTTCTTCCTATCCATGAGAAGAGATATCTTTCCATTTTCTGATATCCTCTTCAATCTCCTTTTTCAGAGTACTGTAGTTTTCAATGTATAGATCTTTTACTGCTTTTGTTAGACTGATTCCTAAGTATTTCATTTTTTTGGATGCTATTGTAAAGGGTGTGGTTTCCCTAATTTCTCTCTGTGAGTTTGTTGCTTGTGTACAGGAATGTTATTGATTTTTTAGTGTTGAATTTGCATTCAGCTACAATACTGAATTTGATTATTAAATCTACAAGTCTCTTGGTGGAGCTTTTGGGGTCTTCTTTGTAGAGTATCATGTCATCTGCAAATAATGATAATTTAACTTCTTCCTTTCCTATTCTTATTCATTTCTTCCTCTTATCTAAATGATCTGGCTAATGTTTCCAGAACTGTATTGAATAGGAGAGGTGATAGTGGACATTCTTGTCTTGTTCCTGATTTTAGAATGAAAGTTTTCAAGTTTTGAGCATTTAGTATGATGTTAGCTGTTGTGTTGTCATAGATGGCTTTTATTAGATTAGGATAAAGACCCTCTATTACAATTTCTCTTGGTTTTTTTTTTATCATGAATGGGTGTTGGACTTTATCAAATGCTTTTTCTGCATCTATTGAGATGATCATGTAAATTTGTCTTTGGTTCTCTTAATATGGTATTACATTTATTGATTTGCATATGTTGAACCATCCCTGCATCCCTGGGATGAATCCAACTTGGTCATGGTATATAATCTTCTTGATGATTTGCTGTATTCTGTTTGCCAGTATTTTATTGAGGATTTTTGCATCTATGTTCATTAGGGATATTGGCCTGTAGTTTTCTTTTTTGGTTGGGTTCTTCTCTGGTTTTGGAATCAGGGTAATACTTGCCTCCAGAAATGATTTTGGAAATATTGCTTCCCTTTCAATTTCCTTAAAGAGTTTCAGCGTTAGTGGCATTAGTTCTTCTCTAAATTTCTTGTAGAATTCAACAGTGAATCCATCAGGGCCTGGGCTTTTCTTTGTTGGTAAATTTTTAATTACATTTTCAATTTTATTGGCTGATATCAGGTTATTTAGAATTTTTGTATCTTATTGATTAAGTTTTGGCAATTTGATTGTGTCTAGGAATCTGTCATTTTCTTCTGTGTTTTCCATCTTATTAGAATATAGTTTCTCATTGTAGGTATTGATGATCTTCTGAATTTCTGTAGGATCTATTGTGATTTTACCCTTTGCATTCCTAATTGCTTGAATTTGTGTTTTATCTTTTCTCTTTTTGATGAGGTTGGCTAATAGTTTGTCAATTTTATTAATTTTTTCAAAGAACTAACTTTTCAATTAATTGATTCTTTGTATTGTTTTCTTAGTCTCAATTGCATTAATTTCGGCTCTTCTCTTTATAATTTCTTCCCTTGTATGACCTTTGAGTTTCATTTGTTCTTCTTTTCTAGAAGTTTGAGTTTTAACATTAGGTTGTTTATTTGAGCTTGTTCTATCTTCCTGATGTGAGAGTTTATCACTATAAATTTCCCTTGTAGGACCGCTTTCATTGCATCCCATAAGTTTTGGTATGTTGTGTTGGCATTATTGTTTAATTGTATATACTGTTTAATTTTTTCTTTAATTTCCTCTGTGACCCATTGCTTATTCAGAAAAGTGTTGTTTAATTTCCATGTGTTAATATAGTTTTTACGATTTCCTTTGTCATTGATTTCCAGTTTCATTGCGCTATGGTCAGATAGTATGCATGGAATGAATTCAACTCCTCAACATTTACTTAAACATGTTTTGTGGGCTAATATGTGGTCTATTTTGGAGAACGTCCCATGTGCAGCTGGGAAGAATGTGTATTCTGATGTTTTGGGGTGGAACACCCTGTAGAAATCAACAAGTGTATTTGTTCACAGGTTTGGTTTAATTCTGATATTTCTTTGTTTCCTCTGGTTGATCTATCTATTTTTGAGAGTGGGGTATTAAGGTCCTCCACTACAGTTGTGTTAGTTCTTATTTGGTCTTTCATGTCTATTAATATTTGTTTTATGTATTGGGTGCTTCAGTGTTTGGCATATATATTTATGATTGTTATCTCTTCTTCTTGGAGTTTTCCCTGAAGAAATATGTAGTGACCTTCCTTTTCTCTTTTGATCAGTTTTGGCTTAAAGTTTACATTGTCTGAAATTAAAATAGCAACCCCTGCTTTTTTGTGGGTTCCTGTGACATGGAGAATTGTTTTCCATCCTTTGACTTTTAGTCTATCAATTTCCTTTTGGGTTAAATGTGTTTCTTGAATGCAGTATATTGTTTGACCTTGTTTCTTTCTTTTTTTTTTTTTGTGGGTACTGGGGGTCAAACTCAGGACCTCGCGTGCTAGCAGGTGCCTGTGCCGCTAAGCAATATCACCGGCCCTTGACCTTGTTTCTTGATCCATTCTGCCAGTCTCTTTCTTTTGATTGGTGAGTTGAGACCATTTACATTGATGGTTATAACTGATATGTATTGGCTTATCTTTTTCATGTTATTTTCCTGTTGTTGGTTCCCTATCTTTCTCCTCTGTTTAATTGCTTGCCCTGCTTGGCAGCTTCTTTCTATTGGTGTTCATGAGTTTGTGGTCTTCATTATCTCTTTCTAATATATCCTTCAGAGTATTTTGTAGGTCTGGTTTGGTGGTCATGAATTTCTTCAGTTTTTCTTTGTCATGGAAGTATCCTATTTCTCCATTGATTTTGAAAGATAGTTTTGCAGGGTACATCAATCTGGGTTGAAGATTGTTTGCTTTTAGAGTTTGAAATACGTCATTCCATGCTTTGCTTGATTTGAGTATTTGTGTTGAGAAGTCTGCTGTCATTCTGATGGACTTTATAAGTGGAAGGAAACTTTATAGGTGATTTGTTTCTTTTTCCTAGCTGCTTTTAATATTTTGTTCTTGTATTGAATTTCTGGAATCTTGATTATTATATGCCTTGGTGTGAATTTATATTGGTCATGGTTATTTGGAGTTCAATATGCTTCACTTATTTGGATGTCAAGTTGTTTATCCATGTTTGGGTAGTTTTCTGTCATTATTTCTGTTTTGAGGTTTTTAATAGCTTTTGCGCTGTCTCCAGCTTTCTCACTGACTCCAATCAATCTTATGTTGTTCTTCTTTGCTCCATCTTATGCTGTTGGATTGAGTTTTTGTGGTCTCTTGCTTTTTTTAAGATATCTTTCCTTTCCTGGTCACTAGTTACATTCTAGGTCTGATATTCTATCCTTGCCTTCATTCAATCTATTGTGTATATTTTCAATGGAGTTTTTAATCTCCTAGGTTTCTGTTTGGATCTGTTTAATTGATTCCATTTCTTGTCTATGTTGGGCATTCGTGGTTTCCATCATTTTCCATCTAAGCCCCTCTATTTTTTTAATCTGTGTCTGCTTTAACATGTTTCATTTTGATTGTCATTTCTTTTTGCACCTTAGATATTATTTTTTCTATGGCCTCTTCCATTTGTTTTTTCACTTCTGCTACTATCATTTCAGAGAGATCCAGTGGCTGGCTTCTGATTTCCTGTATCTCTTTGGCCTCTGGACTTGTCCTGGGTGGGCTGGGCATTTGGAGTTGCATTTTGCTTCTTCCTCTTGTCATTTTCTATTTTTTATTTTATTTTGTTTTCCATGTTGATGTTTGTAGATTTCTTATGTCAGATAGTTTTATCCCTGGTGTCTAGGTTTTCCTAGGAGATGTCTGTTCCTCAAGTTGTCTTCTAGATATAGGTGTTTCTTGGTCTTTGTCTATCCCAAGAACCTACTTTCCCTGGAAATTAAGAATGTGGAGTTGCTATCAATTTGACTCAAAGCTTGTTCCTTTGATATGGGACTATGGTGATGGTTATGACCCCTTGTAATCACAGAGTTGTCATACACAGGGGAGAAAAACTGATTATGACAGGTATGGTGTCCTGGTTAAAGTACTACATTTAGCAATAACAATAGACTCAAGCACAGCCTGGCTGCTGACAGACTGTGGTAACTATTAGCCTGGTTTATTTAACTGTAGGAGCAAGTTCTATAATTATATAATATAATCTAACTTATACCAGGAACTTGTATGCAACATTTTTCTACAATAGAGTGATTTTATCCTGTTATAGGGGAGTTTAAGAGGGGTATGGGGCAGGATGGAGAGGTGGATGAGGTTAAATAGAGTAGGAGCAAGTTTGGTGTGCATAGGATGATCATCCAAGTTTTGAGTAATTGTAGGATACAAGAGGGAGGGATTGGAAGAGAAAGCCTAGGAGTACTGAAGTGAACCAGAAAGAGAAGAGACATTTACTCACATGAGAGACTCATAAAATCAAGCAAGATAGTTGATGAAAGAGAGGAAGAGGATGAGTAGAATACTACAAAGGAAAGTTTAGAAATCTAAATCATGAGTGAGGAAGAAAAGAAGGTAGAAAACAGAAATAAAAGAAGAGCAGAAAAAGAAAAAAAAGGAAATAAAAATAACCACACACATGGAAATAAAACAACAAACATACAGAAAGAAAAACAAAACAGAGCAAAATAGAAAAGAGAGAAAAAGAGAAAAGAACAGGGAAAAAACCAAACCAAACCAAACCAAAACAAAACACACACATTAACCCAGCTGACTACTAAGAGGATAACCCATCAGACAGAGCAAAATAGAAATAGTGAGATTCCTCTAGTGTCTACAGTTCTGTGGTAGGTCTAAATCTGATCCCAGAATGTGTACTCTAGCCAAGATTGCAGGTGGATTTGTGCTGTGTTTGGGTCTGATCTTTGTATCTGGATTTTTGGGATGGGATTAGTTTTCTGTGGCTGGAATTCTGCTCAGCCATTAAAAAAAAAAAAAAGAGGGAAAAGTAAAGGAAAGAAAAGGGGCAGCCTTACCTGCCCACTTGTATTCCACGTGTCTTTGTCCCCAAGCCCAATCTAACTTACCACCTGCAGGCTTCTATTGGTACTGTTTCTTCAGAACTTTCTGAATCCTGCCTGTCCATCATGTGTGCTCTAGCCGGGGTCCTACTGTCACTGACTTTCCTGCCATCTCAGGTCCCTCAGTCCCGTCAATAGAGGGAGCAAGAGCCGGTCTTGGACTCTCCTCATGCCAGTCGCTGCAGCTCAGGGTCAATGGTGCCAGCGGGAGCTCCTTTTGAATCTTCCTCCTGCCAGTAGTGGCAGCTCCAGCTAATGGCGGGAGTGGGAGCCCAAAAAAAGTGAATTTTTGAAACCATGCTTTTGAATGACTGTGAGGATACAAATATAAATGTTCAAAAAGAAACTTGAAGAATTTAGTGAATTTGGGGGAAAAAAAGATTTTGTCTTCTAAAGGTGCCCAGGTTAAAAAAAAAAAATCAATGAAAAGCAATGGTTTTCTTTTGGACGGAAAATAAATATTTTGTAAAACATGTAAGTGTCAGTATAAACAATTCTATTTAGGTAGGTTCAAAGACTATTTTCAACCAAACAAAGCTGTCCCAATGCAAAAAAATTGCAGTTAACACAAGCCAATTTAGTTCTGACAAGTATAATTTCAATCCCAGACATGTAGTTAAGGTTGTTGATTTTAACAGTATATTGCCAAATCCATGCAATTATTCAGTCATTGAAAAATACTTATAAAAAAAGGCATGTACATTTTCTGAGAGAATATCTTTGAAAAACCAATGAAAAAATTTCATATTCATTTGATATACATGGATGCCACAATAAGCAGTTAGCTGAGAATTTTTGTAGTATCAGGTACAAAAAGGTACTTGGAATATCTTTACTTTTAACTGGAATTTATTAGATTTATCTTGAGTCTTTGTAACATGGATTCGTTTTGTAGACATAGTACACTGTAACTAGTACCTAATAGCTTCCTCTCCCATCTACTTTTTTCTCAAGTTATAGAAGCTATTATAAATACAGGTGAGGACTGAGAAATTTTAGATGCACACTTTAAATTAGCTTCTATATACAGTACATGAAGGAGTCCTAATGGAGAATATCCACTGATATTTCTCTTTTCCTCCTCCTGTGTGGCTCAATCATTACTGTTTTAATCTATTTCCTGTCTGAATATTAGAGTTAAAATTTTCTCTTTACTTACGACCTCACTCTTGTCTGCCCTTTGGACCAAGCACTTCCACTAGTATTCTGGCTTTGTTCTTTGGTTCCATGTAAAGGACTCTGGCAGAGTTTATTTCACTGACAATTTTAGAATTTCTTCAGATTGCATACATGCAATATCAGACTGGTTTCTTACAAGCCAAGTTGGTCTCTTTGAACTATGATAAGGGGAGGATTCTGACAAATGAGGCTATTATAGAACCACCTAAATAGGACAGCAGAACATAGATATCAAATTGGAAAAAGAAATATATCTTTATTATTATTGAGGTCTTCTTGGTAGGACAGTGTTCCATTGTCCAATGAATTTAAAAAGATGGCCTTAGTACCACTCTCTCAGCCTTGCTAACCTGGATTCCCTATAAACGCTAAGGAGTTACAAAGCAGAAAGTAGAAGGCTCAACATTTTGAGTCTGAACATTCCTCAGCTGGACGTTTTGAGGTGAATAGTGTCATTGCTGCCACAGAACATTGTTGATCCACGCTACTCTCAGCAAGTATTGTCGCATTGCCTCTGTGCTTTGAGAGTGCTGTGTTCTGACCTTCATTTCAGAACCACTGCATTGTCTGCGGAGTCTGTATCCCAGTAATGCTGTCTCTAGTCCAGCAAGTCTGTATTCCAGGGATGCCTAAGGGCTGATAAAGGAGCCATAAATTTTAAGCCAGAATACAGTCACTCATTCTGGTCTTGGACACAATTGCAACATTCACAGAATATCACAGAAAAAAAAATGGCACAGATTGCTTGTTAAAAACAGCCGGGAAGATTCTGTTCAAGATCACTTCAGAAAGGGTCAAAATTCTTGATTACAGTTGTGGAGACTGAACTCAACTTGGGAAACAGGGCAGGAGAGTTTTTAAGTGGGATGAGCTAGTGGAAAAGTAGTGCAGGACGTTAGTAGGGAGGTTGGTTAGTGTGTTTAGACCACTTGTGTTTGGTTTGTGTTTGCCACTCAGTGCTTATTGGAGCTAAGAGACTGGGAGACAGGGGCCTTATCTTTCTTGATGATCACGTTTCTGGGAGATTTATGTCTTAAAGATGCAAAGAAAGAATTTGCAATGGTAAATTTCTAACATAAATGCTATAGTAAAAGGGAGCTTAGAGGCCTATAGTCAGAAAGAACAGTGTCTAAATGTAGGCCAACCTGCCAGGATTGTCAAGGTCACCTTGGTCACCTGATGGGGGGAGTCTCCAGTGAGCTTTGAAAGTATCTCAGAGAGAATAAGACTTAAGCCTTTGTCAGATGCAAGGCGTGACAAGACTGTGCCAAGTACCAGCTAATGAAGAACGTCCTGCACCCTGCCTGTTTCTCCCTCCCTTTACTCTAAACACTTGGGGTTCAGAAACTGAAGAAGGGGGAGGAAGTGGAAAAGAAAACAGGGAAGGGGAAAGAAGAAATGTTTTACAGATTTTTCTATGTATAGCCCAGACCTCAGCTGTGGAAAGAAAAGAAATAACTTGATGTCAAATTGAGTTAGTTTTATGAGGATGTGAACAGTTTTAATAGTTATAGTTTCTTAGAAAGAACAGGAAAATTATGAGACTTCTGTAGAGTTTCTGTTCAGAGATAGCGAGGATCAAATGTACAGTGAGAGCTGACAGTTATTTTTCTTTATTAATTCATCCCACTAGTTATAGTTGTAATTATACAACTAGAAACTCACTTCATATAATTACAAACTAGTAAAACTATCATACAGAAATGATTCTTTAAAAGAGTTTATTAAAACAAATTACTGTAATTAAAATTATAATTATTTTTAAGGAAGAATGTTTTTGGAAGAAAAGTCTGAAATTCAAAAAAAAATATTGAGCAAAGAAATGAGGAAACGTCATTAAATAAAAATAAATATTGACTAAAGCTATCTATTTTAGGGGTTTAAGACGGAATATTCAGATCATAGCACCTTAATTAAGTAATTTTTACCTAAAGGGACAAAAGAAATAGTAGGCAACAATGCCATATATTGCTGAGAAATTATATAAAATGATTTGTTTTGGGATGCATTTTTATTACTAAATAAAGTTGGTTATATTTACTCCTATTATCAGTTTTTCTACAGTACCATGACTCTTGCCATTATTATTTCTTCAAAAATTTTTAAATTTTGGAAATCTTATATATGTCTTATTATTTTAACTTTCTTATAAGTGAGATCAAATTTATTTTAACTCATGTCTATTGTTTATTTGGTCCTTGAATTTCTTATTTTGAAAACTGTCTGTTTATTCTATGTTGTTTGCTTACTTCTATTAGGATATGGATCTTCATCTTTTGATTGTGTGAGACTTCCATAGATTTATAATAATGACTGGTTATGTCATATGTCAAAAGTATTTCTACCTTTTGTCATTTATAATTTTATTAACTATGTTATGATTTCTATGCATATTTTTGACTGACTTAAGTGTTAAATATTGGTATAGGAAAATCCTTAAATTATTTTATTTTGTGTAATGGTTGGTCTTTTTCACAATATGATCTTATTAAGGTCCATGTATGCTTTTCTCCTAATACTATTTAAACTATTTGTCTCGAAAATAACTTAGACTGACAAAAAGTTGTAAAATAGTATGAAGAATTATCAGCTTCCCCCAGTTTTGACAGTTTTATTACACTTTATTACATTTTTTCCCTTTCTTTCCTTTGGCCTCTTTTGTAATGCGTTTACTATCAGATATTTTCACATTAAAATTTTGATCTGTGTAGTTTCTTATATGTTATAAATTAGAAGTCTAATTTCATTTCTCTTTTTCAATTATTAGCTAGTTGGTCCAAAATTACATATTAAGTAGTATATCTATCTCTAAATTTACAAGGTTACATTTATCATATATTAAAATTTGTATTCTTCCAGTTCTGCTCCAGGCTTTTCTATGCTGTTCAATTTATCTGATAATTTTGATAACAAAATTATTTAATTATTTTAGCTCAATAAAAAAGTTTCTGATTTGTTGCTATGGTTTGAGTTGTTTTTTTCCCTCTGAACCTCATATTGGAGTTGAATGCCCACGGTGAGGCGGTAAGAGGATGGAAACTTAATGCGGTTAGTGTTTTGAGGTGGGGCTTTTGGAAGGTAATTAGGATGGATAAGATCATCAGGGAAGGACTCCTATAACTGAAGGAAGGTGGCTTTATATGAAAAGGAATAGGAGCCAGAATGCATATGTGCTTGCCTGCTCTTTGTGCTTTGTCCATGATGCCCTGCACTACTTCAGGACTCTGCCAGCAAGAAGGCTGGCAACAGATGCAGCCCCTTGATCAGAACTGTGACTCAAAGTAAAACCGTATTTTCTGTATAATTTATTATGTCTGTGGCATTGTGCTATTAGTATCAGAGAACACTTGTCTTCAGAATTATCTTACTTTTTGTACATTTCACATGTTAAATGAAATTTAGAATTTTGTCTGTTTAATTCACCAAGAAGAATGTGTGGTGGTGATACCTGTAATCTCGGCACTCTGTGGGCTGGCCCAGTGGATTGCAAATTCAAGCTAAGCCTGGGCAGTGTAGCAAGACCCTGTACCGTAACATAAACAAACAAAAGTGAAAAAACGGATCTGAGCTGTAGCTTAGTTAAAAGGCCCTGGGTTCAATCCCCAGTACCACAAAAGTGGGAGTGAGGAGTCACCTAGCTACATTATTGGCTCTGCCTCCTCAGGAATATAATAAATCTTTCTCATACTTATTTTGAGGACTTTAGTTCCACAGTTGGTAAAGAATTGAGGTGCTAATTATTTTTTATTCAGTTCTGAAAAGGCTGGCCCAGAAGACTTTCAAATGAAGACAATGTACAATATTTCCTCCTTCTGCCTATTACTCACTCTTGTTCCTGTTTGTATCTTTCAAGCTTGAATTTAACCCCTTTGTTCTTCTGGCCATCTTACTTTTTCTGGAAGTCATCCAGTGTATCCCGTCCATCTGTCTACTTGGGTAAAAACAGAGGAGATGCAATTTGAAGTTATTTATTAAGAGTATGAATGAATTTGTAAGTAACTTTCTGACATGTCACAGAGAAAATTACATTATATATGTTACATTACATCATAGGCAATTAAAACTAACTATGATTTGACTTGACCAAGAAACACATTTCTTGATTAAGTTTCTGTTTTCCCATGCACAGTGGATTTAATAATTTCTGTAAATTATTGCCAGTGAAACTAGTAAGTAGTTTGGTCAAAATAGTGAAACATATTATTGACAATTCCACAATTAATGTTTTTATGTTCATTAATATGATTTGGAAATGTTTGCTATCAATATTTACTACATTTTTTGCTCAAACCTCAGTACTGGCTTATGAAGGTTATGTGGGTTTATCTGTGTTCCTTATCCCCACAAAGAACATAAAATCTGACCTTGTGCATTTGTATCTTTTGGTGTTTGAGGCATACAAGGTTCTCGGAAGATGCTGTGAATGATTACAAAGTGAACTGGCTGTTTGTTCATCTTTACAATTTAATCTGTCTTTAAGGTTTGATATAGATCTGGATGTGAATTTGGGAGCTACTCTAAAATGTTCTTGATGGGCCAGTGAGATGGCTCAGCGGCGTATGCACCTGCCTGGCAAGGGCGAGGACCCAAGTTCAACTCCCGGAACCCACATAAGAAAAAAGGGCCGGTGATATCACTCAGTGGCACGGGCGCCTCCTGGCGCATGAGGTCCTGAGGTCAACCCCCGGTACCCACAAAAAAAAAAAAAAAAAAAAAAAGAAAAGAAAAAAGTGTTCCTGAGATTTTGGTTTTATTCAGATATTAGGAGGTCACAGAGTCATTTGCTATCAAAAAGATAGCATATTACTCACAGTTCCCAAGAGAAGGAGGTATGCACTGCAGCATGCAAGTCCACAAGAGAGAATACCAGGTTTCTCACAAGCAGAATGAAGGGAACAGCAAGAAAGATATTGTTATTGTTCATAAGAAGGAAAAAGAGAGACAGACCAAAGGTGCCTGGCCAGGTTTGGATTTGCCAGCTTGAATAATTTCAGAAGGCTCTGGATCATAGGGGTTGCCCCTCATTGTTTGGTCCCTGACTTTGGGGAAACTAGGGCAGGAGGTTAGTATCTTACAAGGCGGGGGTGTGTCTTAGTCACTTCCTTGTTACTGGCATAAAATAACGAATGCCCACAATTTAAAGGAGGAGAGATTTATTTTGGCTCATGGTTTTTAGTGGATTTGGCCCACAGTCTGCTGGCTTCAAGGCAGAAAGGTATAGTAGGAGGGTCTGGCAGAGGAAAGCTGTGCATGTCATGGCAGCCAGGAAGCAGACAGAGAAGGCAGGAGGTGGGGAGAAATCCACCCCTCTGGTCATGTCCTCAGCCAACTGCCTCTTCTGTCCAGGCCCCACGTCCTAACAAGACTTTCAGCTTGGATTCATCAGTGGATTAACTCACTGATGAGTACAGTACCCCAGTGACCCAATCACCTTCCAAAAGCCTCACCTCTGGACACATGAGAATTCTGTGGGACATTTTTGATCTAAAGCATAACAAGAAGCATGGTTTTAAGACTGACTGATTTACATATCAAATTCATTCTGCAGTGTGATCTCTTTTCTACCTCTAAGAATGAGCTAGGTCTGGTCTCAAGGCTTCAGATATCAGAACATTAGATAGAGAAACAAGAAAACATATGTAATACTCTAGTCACTGGTAATCCTGATTCTTTCTTTTTACTTATTTGTAGGCAAAGCAACTTATACATAGATGGAGTTACTGAGAATTCCAGCCTCCATAAATTTCCCTTGATAAAGATTTTCTAATACTAGCTGTTTGTATAAGTTGAGTATTCTTCCTCCTTCTCTTTAAAATTGGGAATAGTCTGGAGAAGTTTAATCAAAACTAATACCTAAGTGTGAATTTTTTGGTTACACCTAGTTTTCTTGGAGAGTTCCACAAGTGTGAGGTGGCACTGAGCCACCCAGGGAGGTTGATGGTGGAACTAGACCTAGAATAGGGATATAAAATCATATTTGGTTCTTTCACTGTTCTTTAGAAAGTGACCTTTCTTTATAGGAAAGGGTTTATGTTGTGACATTCATTCTGGAACTTACCTCCTACTACTGATAAACACTATTTAATTATTTTTACCTCTTGGAAGAAATGATAATTTATTGAGCTTTATATTTTCAGTGTCTTTGTGCAAGGATTAGCAGATGCACAATAAATCTTTTCGATTGCATGAATAAATGAAAATAGTATTTACAGCATACTTAGGTATTTGTACTCTAGCACTCCACTAAGCAGTTCCTTTATAAATTCTCTAATCTCAATAAGTATTTCTCACATGAAAACTCCCAGTTTGAATATTCCCATAGTTTTTTTCATGCTAAGTCAGAGAATAGACTATGTGGCTATAATACTACCTTTAAACATCTGACCCCTGGCAGATAGTGTTGTGGCATCATTTGACTCAATATATAATCATTTTTCTTTTGAAAAAATTAGAGATATGATCAAGGGAACAGTCAAAAATATTAATTTTGTAATATAACAAATAATAACAGTGTAGTATGAAAGAGAGGGTTGGACATACAAACAAATTAAAAGTGAAAAAAGCATCGAAGTTTTTACTAGACATTATTGTTTCTGTGCTTTCACTGGAAATTCATTAAATTAGCTACAGAATTGGATTTCTCATAGTGAGTTTCTAGTCAGGTTTTCAGTTCCTCACAATTCATAGGGAACTAGACTCTCACTCCTTAGAGATAAAAATATGAATAAATAAGATCAGGAAATTCCATAGATGAGGTCAGGGGGAAGTAAGCAAGTGAGGTCAAATTTTTTCTCTTATATTTCTATCTTCTTTTTACTTTAAGTCTGTCTCTGGGCTGTGGATGCCCCAACTCAGAAATGAAGAGTTGGCGTTAAAATGATGGAAATATAATTTGGACTCAGTTCTAACAAATTATATGACTTGAACTTTTTGACTTTTATTTTCTCTATTTGAAAAATCATACCTCTGAATGAGGTGCTCTCTAGTGTCCTTCCCAGCTTGAATAGTATATGACTGTACTATTCATGGAGTAATGCTATTATAGGCAGCTAAGTTAGACAGACATTAATATACAGTCAGAGAGGGACTGGACTCTCAAGGAAGCCAGCAGAAAAAAATAAAGACATCAGAATTGTGGTTGGAGTTGCCTCTGAAGAAAGCCAGGCCTCAAGATAAAGATGCAATGGCCAGACCTACATGCCTCCCTAAGAGATAAGCATTAAGGAAGAATTATACTGTAATTAGCACCACCTGGTCCAGGAAGTCCAGATAGACATCAGTCACCCAGGTGGGTGACCAGAGCATACGGACACATCCTTTCCCAAAAATGCTTTTGTTCTTTTCATGTGCCCTTGCTATGTGACCTGCCTCCCTATTGGATCAATATTAGCTAAGCCACTATACTTGTAATCCTATAGGCTGATTATAGCTTGACCTGCGTTGTACCTACATTGTCCCGTTGCTGTACAAATTACCCCTGACAAAAGGCCTAGGTGGCAACCCACTTCCAGGACACTTCCTGTCTCTCAGGAGTCCTTTGGAATTTATTCTTTGATTTCAGGGGACACAAACTCTGCACATCTGACATCTAGCATGTTGGGGGTTATATAGTGGTATTCTAAGAAAAAGCAGACATCATGGAAGGGCTGGTGAGATAGCTCAGCGGCATAAGCGCCTGCCTGGCAAGCACAAGGTCCTGAGTTCGACTCCCGAATCCCACATACGAAAAAAGGGCTGGTGATATCGCTCAGTGGCATGGGCGCCTGCTGGCGCACGAGGTCCTGAGTTCGACCCCTAGTACCCACAAAAAAAAAAAAAAAAAAAAAATCAAGGAAACACTAAAATGTCAATGTACATTCTGATATGCAGGGGTGAGTTAGAAGGAAAAATGTGAAAATGTTTTACTTTCTTATTATGTCATTTAATATGCATTTTGTTTTTTTCATTTAGGCACAACTTAGTTCTTTGGATTTGGTGAAACTTTATTATACCTTCCAGTTTCTTTCTTCTCTATCCAACTCAGCTCTTTTCTTTTCACACTGTCTTTTATATCCAAAATAGAGAAGAAAGGAGACTTATTCTTGTTTGTTTTTGTTTTATACATGAGTCGCATTTTAATTTAATTTGTTCTCATAATTTTCAGGTTTTAACTGAAACCTGATGTTTGTTAGTCGTTCCACTTTCTTAAAATGCAAATGCTACTGCAAGAGATAAACATACTTAGCTATTTTAGGGTGTATGGGACCTTGAACTATCTGTGAAAGCCAGATGAGTGCTGGAGACATTGGTATGCAAGAGATGTACTTGGAACTATTTGGTTTCCAAAGTTCCTTCATAGCATCTAGTCCTGAAACAGCAAACATCCTTTGCTTTTGAAATTGGTTCAGAACAGAATAGAAAGAACAAGGCCTGTTGGTTGAAGCTTTGGAGGTAAGCCGATCATTTGCTTAACAAAGCAAGGCTTCAATCTACCTCCTCAAGCTCTTTCATCTGGAAACTGGGTTTGGGACCAAGTAGAAATAAGCTCTCTCCAGTGGGATTCATCACATTTTGGTTTCAGATGGGCACAAAGAATAGACTGTTTTGTGTTTTCCTGCTATTCACATTTTTAGTCAGGTCTGAAACTGGAGGTGTGCTTAAATAATGAAGGCTTGCACACATTTCTTTTTCTCCAACTGGGGATTCAGATTCTTATTTTTACAGAGCAAGATGAAACTGCTTTTCAACTCAGCTCACTAAAAGCAGATGCAAAATAATGTGAAGGGAAAGTCTTTCATAATGAGATCGATAATTGGGAGAATACAGCCCGTTGTCCTCCCACTTTTCTGCCTTTGGCCTTTAAGAATGCTCCTTTTCTTTTCTGAAAGCATGGGGTAGAGAGAGGAGAGCTCTTTAGCTGTACAGATTCTGTTAAAATAAGATAATTTGGTCTAATGTGACTTCTAGCAAGCCACTTGTTTCCCACTCATTTTTGTGTAATTAATGAGAACTTTGCCTTACTTCACATCTGCGCACTCTAGAAGTTTGAATGCAGTGGCAGTCATCAACATGGACATAAGCTTCATTTGTGTGGCCTTTTAAGAATGGTCAGTCTCTGGAAATGGAAGTAAAAAATACCAGCTAAAACAGAAACAAAACCACAGGCAAGTACTGTTTTTGCATCCAAATGTTCATAATAGTAAAACTGTATTTATTGATCTGACTCATCATTTCAACAAATCCTGAATGTTACAACCACAAATGCACATTGTTCTTGCAGAGTCCGGTCACCTCTCCCTTCCTCAGCCTGCCACTCTCATGTGGAAGATGTCTGTGGATAATAAGCTAGAAGAATGCAGCCACTAATGTTTGGGGCCAGCTCATGCCAAAATACAGATCAGATTTTGTTTTCATTGTAGTGCAGGAGTACTTAGGAATGATTTTCTCCAATCGTGAAAGGCCTTTTCTGACTGTTACTGTCGAGGGGGCCAAAAATAGTCCAGGTTCTTGTGTACAACGAGAAAAGAATTCCCAAGTTTACACTCCATAGTTTGTAGTAAGTTGAAGGTCACAGGAGGGTAGCACCAGGAACAGGCAAAAGAGAAAAGGGAAAAAAGAGGGTCAGTAACTCAGGTTTCCAGCATTTAAAGAATCAGACACCTCAGATTCTCAGTGCCTCCCACTGCCTCTCTCTCTCTGCTGCCTCAGGCATGGCAACCTCCTAGGTTTTCATTATTTTATTCCTCTTTTAGGAAATGGAAGCGTGGATAGCCATTAGGTTGGTGTTTACAGTTGAATGGAGGCAAGGGAGTGACTCACTCAACTTCCCTGTTTCTAACTCTGTGCTACCTCTTTTAGGATAATAGAAGCATGGATAAGCTTTGGGGTGATGTGGCTTTTAAAGCTGAATGGAGAGAAGAGAGTGATTCACTCAGCTCCTTTTTTTCTAACTATACTATAAGGACAACAGTTAAAGAAAAAGAGGTACCAACCAATTTTGCAGGTGTATGTTTGCTTCCTCCTTATCACAACCTGTTAGGAACAAGAATATAAAGACTGGATGTAAAGCAGAAAATGAGTGCAGATTATGAAAGGCTGACTTATCAAGCCCACTATAAGGAAGGTAGAAACCTAAATATTTAGCAAATGATTATTTCATTCAATGCTTTCTAAGGCAATACCTATATAACAGACACATTTTTTCTTTGAGAACTTTTACATTTCTAATCACTTCTATCCAATAAAGGAAGTGAAACTGTAGCCTCATTTGTTATCAGTTTTGAAAAACAGATGAACAAACTAGAATTGTTCATTCTCTCTCCTTTTCTCTCAACATCTAATATTGTACTTCCTATTTCTTGATTTCCAATCCATCTAATGTTTATAAGGTCTTACATTGATCTGGCAACACTGGAAGACATGAGTCTTTTTATAGCCAACGATGATGTAAAAATCATGATGTAAAAATTTTATAGAAGAAAGAGAACAAATACATATTATATTTGACAAGACTTTCTTTATGATAAGGCTGAACATCACACTGATGCTATAATGCTGTGAATAACTAGAAATGACCAAATAAAAACTGTTTATAGAGGTGAGGAAATCAAGTGAACATCATTTTCATGACCAAGAGAATTATACCTGGAAGAGGTCTGGCTTGACAATTAAAAAACTCAAACCCCAAACTTAACAAAATGAAACAAAAGCCTCACTATTAGTTCAAGCAGGCATTGCATAAGCTTTAGTAGAAAAAGAAAACACAACCAAAGACGTATCTCAGTTTATCACGAGGCCGGGTCTGAGGAGGTCTCTGAGGCTGAAATAAGGACCCTGACCCACCCTTTTGTGCACAAGTTTGCTGACTCCCATTGTGAAAAAGAAAATTTTCAGGATGCACCAGGAAGAGGCACAGAAAGGTGTATTAGGAAGAGATTTTAGGATCCACTCAAGAGTGGAGTATGGGTGCTCAGAGAAATAAGAAACATTATTTCCTAGAACAGGAGAAAAATTTTTTAGTGTTTCTCTTGAAGGGATGGAAACCCCAGGAAAAGGTGGTCTACCCCTCAGAGGGGTGCTAGACCATTTTACAGGTTTGGGGATAGGTTTCTTTGTTTTGTTTTGTTTTGTTTATAATTTAAACATCCTTTGGATTCCCTTGACCTGTTCCTTTATCTTAGGGTCAGGCTTCTTCTCTTTACTTTCTCACTTAAATGCATTCATGGATTTTCACTATTCCTGAGGAATCTTCGTGTGATGAGTTTGAAAGGAAGGGAGCCCAAATTTAACCAATAGGATGCTGATGTGGATCTCCTTGGGTGACTTCGACTTGTCCTAGTCGAAGTCTTCTTAAAAGTATAATTTTTAGTTATGATTTCCTTGTCTCCTTTCTACCTATCTTTTTTTTTTTTTTTTTTTTTTTTTTTTTGTGAGTACCGGGGGGTCGACCTCAGGACCTCGCGCGCCAACAGGCACCCCCGTGCCACTGAGCGATATCACCGGCCCTTTTTTCGTATGTGGGTTCCGGGAGTCGAACTCGGGCCCTCGCGCTTGCAAGGCAGGCGCTTACGCTGCTGAGCCATCTCACCGGCCCTCTACCTGTCTTTTATTTCTGCTATCCTACCTCAAGTTCTTCTGTGCAGCTCTTCCTGTGATGAGGATCACTGTCAATGACAAATATCTAACAGTACATAGTATTTCTTGAAAGAATAAATCCTGAAACTGCATTTATATATTAATAAGTGACATTTAGCAAAATACAAGAAGTAAAATCGATTGGGATAAAAATGGTTTTATAGGAATGCAAGTTTGATTTAACATGAAGAACTAAACTACAGATAAAATAATCTCATGGTCCGATGGCTTAAACGATGGAGGTAGGACTGCGCGCAATGATTCTAGAGGAAGGCAGCTTCGCGCTGGCTTCACCAGCTCCATGCTATTGTTGAGGACCCATCTTTTTACTCTGTTATTTTGTGTATATCGTGAGTCTGTGAATCCTGTGGAAAACTGCTGGGTGCCAACCCAAGATTTTTTCTCTTTTACTTCTTTTTCTACCTACAAAATTGACCATTTTATTTGTAGAGTTTGCATGTCTAGTTTTTTTTTAAGAGTCCATATCAAAACAACTTCCATTGAATATACTAATACTAAATAAATTCTGTAAGATAGAACAGATTTTTGTGTCCAAAGACACCCCTCGGAACATTTCAGGAACATTAATTTCATTGTAAAAGTGATTTATACCTAGAGCTTCAAATTATTAGCCTAGAGGACCTTAAATTTTAAAAACCATGTCTCTTCATCCACCTAACACTCCGAATTTCTATTCATCAGAAAGACAACTTCTACTAATAGTTTTCTTATGGCCCTTAAAATGATTTTGTTTTAATCTTTATTTACTTCATCATTTCTCTCCTAGTTTTTCATTTTTCTATATTAACCATCTCAATTCCATTGTTCTTTAATATATTCTGAGGGAAAAAATATAGAAATTACTTTTTGAACGTCATAGGGCATATTGGATTTCTTTCTTTTTTTTTTTTGTGGGGATTTTTTTTTGTGGGGGTTTTACCAGGGGTTGAACTCAGGACCTCATGCGCCAGCAGGCGCCCATGTTGCTGAACTATATCACCAGCCCTTTGTTCATATGGGGGTTCTGGGAGTCGAACTCAGGACCTTGCGCTCGCCAGGCAGGTGCTTATGCCACTGAGCTATCTCACTGGCCCCATATTGGATTTCTTTATCAGAGCAAATATGCTCACTTCTGAAAAGAATTTGAAATAGTAAAACTCCCTCCTGAAACATTAAATCTTATGAGCCTTACAGTTTTAACAATGATGGTCAGTTGGGGTATGTATAAGTTTTCTTGTGAATGTATCACTATCATTTTGTCTTAATACTATCCAGTATTAATAACTCTGACAATGCGAAGATATATTGGACAATCTCAGATTTCATAAATGTTCTTCCATCTTTGGTGGCAAGTAATATTGTATTTTATTTTATCAAAAGATATTTTTTGACTGAGGCATACAGCACAAGATGCAAGATTTTTAAAGTGCTAAGCATGGTCATAGATATATATACTGTACTGGAAAATTATGGGAGAGAAATAATGACCTGAACTATGGCATTTGAAACGATATAACTTTTACAAAGAGCGATATTCTTTAAGGTAGGACTTTTAAAATTTCTTCTAAAGGGCCGGTGAGATGGCTCAGCGGCATAAGCGCCTGCCTTGCAAGCGCGAGGGCCCGAGCTCGACTCCCGGAACCCACATACGAAAAAGGGGCCAGTGATATCGCTCAGCGGCACGGGCGCCTGTTGGCGCGCGAGGTCCTGAGGTCGACCCCCCGGTACCCACAAAAAAAAAAAATTTCTTCTAAAGCCATTTATTTCTAAAGAACCATAAGAATTTTATTAAATATGGATTATAGTGGCCCATGTTATATCTTTATAAGTCTCTCCAGCCTTCTTTTTCGACATAATTATGACCTTCTCCAGAGAATGTCTTTTATCTGATCTTTCAAGAGCTTTCATACCAATAGGCGTTCTATATCCAAATATATGACATGTATTCCTTATTATAATATCATGCAGAGACTTTTCACTACCCTGAAAAGCCTGTGTGCTCTGCCTATTCATCCCTTCTCTCAAGCCCAACTCCTGGCAGCTACTGATGTTTTTGTTGTCCCCATTTCAGAAATGCCATATAATTAAAATCATGCAGCATGTAGCATTTTCAGATTGGCTTCTTTTCCTTAGTAATGTGCATTTTAGATTTTTTGTGTCTTTTCGTGGCTTGAAAGCTAAGGTCTTTTTAGCATTGAATAATGTTTCATTCTCTGTAGATACTATAGTTTCTTTATGCATCCATTCACTTAATGAAGGACATCTTGGTTGCTTCCAAATTTTAGCAAATACTAATAAATCTACTGTAACCATCTATGTGCCAGTTTTTGTGTGGTCATGTTTGCCACTCCACTGGGGAAAAAGACTGTGGCAAGAGTGTTATTTAGTTTTGTAAGGAACTGTAAACTGTCTTCCATAGTGGCTGTTCCATTTTTATCCTCCAGCAATGAATGAAAGTTCTGCTGCTCAACATCCCATCAGTCTTTGGTGTTCTTGATGTTCCAGATTTTGGCCATCCTCATAGATGAATAGTGGTATGTCATTATTGTTTTAGTTTACATTTCCTGATTATTAATCACGTGGAGTATATTTTCACCTGCTAATTTTACATGTGTATTCCCTCTTTGGTGAGGTATCATATTAAGGCCTTTGGCCAATTTTTCAATCTGATTCTTTCTTTCTTTTTTGTTGTTATTGTTATTGTTTTATGAGACAGGGTCTTGCTATGTAGTTCAGCCTTGTGTTGAACCCACTATGTAGCTCAGACTACCCTGAAGTCAGGCAATCCTCCTACCTCAGCCTCCCAAGTGCCTGGATTACAGGCATGTGCCACCACACCAGGCCTAAATTTTTATTTTCTTATTGTTGTGTTTTTTTTAAATTAGACATGTCTTTTGTAAATATTTTCTCTCAATCTATAGCTTCTTTTCTAATTGTCTTCAGATTGTCTTTCACAGAGCAGAAATTTTAAAAATTTTACTATTGTGTATCTTATCAATTATTTCTTTCCTGGATCCTGCCTTTGATGTTGTATCTAAAAGTCATCATTTTGCCCAAGGTCATCTACTTTTTCTATGCTATCTTCTGAAAGTTGTATAGTTTTGTATTTTACATTTAGATGTATGATCCATTTTGAGTTAAATTTTGTGAAGAGTGGAAGGATTATGTCAAGATTAGAGACTCTTTTTTTTTTTTTTTGCCTAGAGACATCTAGTTGTTCCAAGCCAATTGGTGACAAGGCTACTTTTGCTTCCTTATATTGTGTTTGCTTCTTTGTCAAATATCAGTCAACTGTGTTTATGAAGGTTTGTTCCTAGGGTTTCTGTTCCGTTTCACTCATCTGTTTGTCTATTCTTTCACCAATACCACACCATCTTGATTATCATAGCTTTTTAGTAGGTTTTGAAGTCAGGTAGTATTTCCTTTACTTTTAGAATAATAACCACTCATTTGTGAAAACTAAACTCATTGCAGTAAAGATAGCTTCAGTATGTATTCCCATTGTTAAAAGCTTTTTTTGTATCAAAGTAATAATATAGATAAAATAATTATTTCTTAAAAAGAAAGAAAAAGAAAAAGAGGAGAAAAAGTAGTTAGAAAGCGAAGTCTACATGAAACTTTTTCTCATGTTGGCCCTCGTAGGCAAAGATCTGTGACTGATTCAAACAAAGATTGCTTGGACTAGTAAAAGCTGCTGGGTTGACACCTTGCAGATGGAGAACATCTCTAAAAATATCAGAAGTGGCCAGAGTACTATTTTCTTGACCCCCCCCCCAAACTCTCAGTTTCCATCTGGTCTTTTAGTTCAAGTTTTCACACTGGCTAATATGATCTCTGTGACCCTATTTTTAGATCTTGATAAAAGAGATATTCTGGCTCTGGATATTACATCCTTGCTGATTCCAGAGCCCATGAGCCCATAGCATGAAAGCAGCCAGGATTCTGTCACAGGCAGTCAGTTGTGAGGTCTTGAACATTTCATTTCATCCCTTTGGGATGTAGTTTCAGGATCCAGGATCAAGGTATGAAGAGAGGCAGCAAAATTAGGGATAAAGGCTAAGCCAGACAGGGCAGGGTGTAGGAGAGGCAGGGATGACAAAATGATTCTCCATCTCTATAGCCCTGCTCAGAGCCTTATTGGAGCTTTGGTTTTAGCATCACCTTTAGATTTTATTTTATTGTCTTTATGTCTATTCCCTTCCCACTCTCTGCCCTTTCCTATTTCATGTAATTTGTTTCCTCTTCCTCTTTTCTTTGTCTGTCCTTTAAACAGCAGTCTGAGAGTGCCAAAGATAGAATGTGGTACATGCATCCGAGACCACAGAGAAAGGCTGAAGGGCAGAAGGAGGATTAGGAAGGCAGGCCAAGTCTGGAATTCTGACTCACAGTACCCGGAGAGTCAGCCTCATTGTTCTTTTCTATATAAATTATTATCAGACTTACGGAAATTGACAATTGTGAATTTTGACCAACTTGGCTTTATTATTGCTGCATCTACATAATTTTTAAATTATGAAAATGGAAGTTTCTAAAAGAGCCAATCTGAATTATTAGTCAAAATGAACAATAAGGTAAATACCTACTATTTATTTTAAAAATATGGTAATCCAAGCAAATAACATGGTATTTTTGACTGAGTGCATTTAATGGAATTCAAATCATTAAGGAGTTGAGGCTGCCTGTGGTCTGCAGGACCAAATCATCCCTCTGTATGCTCTTTGATATTCTTGATTTTGTTAAAAAATCCATCTCATTCTTTTTAAATTTTTTATTTAAAAATCGTATAACAAGATAATAAGAGAATTATGCAGTATACTTGTAACCCTGGGACAGAATCACTATTAGAGGTCCAGGCTTTGTAGGTAGAAGTGATCCCAAAAGCAGAACTTATCAAAAGGCCAGTGAATAGCAGGAAGATTTACATTAGTATCTTAGCTGTTGAAAGTATAAATCCACAAATTTAAGGCCTTTTATCAGTCTGGCTCCTGTCTATCTTTTCAGAACCATCTCTCCACTTGTGTTCAAGTTCATTCAAATGCATTTTCTTTTTTCTTCCTGTCCTCTTTGAGGTTCCATGTCCAAATAAAAAAGTCTAGGTGGGAAGGAAAACTAAGTGGTAGGGATTGTTTATGAGGGTACATTGTAAGGATCCCTTCCCAATGTAGACCAGGCCAAAGGAACACAACAAAAATCACTTTGTTTGAATACCAGAGCCCTAGGCTTGACTCTTCTTGCAGCTCTCTGGATCTATTGTATGACTGGTTCTCTCTTTCTGCTCAGATAATTTCATTTGAACCCTGGTTGGTTCCGCCTGCACTCACCCCACCCTTCCTCTTGCCATGTAATGGGTATTACTGATCTCCCTACCTGCTGCTTCACGGCCAATGAAGCCTAACTCTCTCCCTCAGTATCCTGTATGGGCCCCTTGCTTGAGTTTGGGGCAGAAGCTGATAGAAACCTGCTGGATTTTGTAAATGCATATTTTCCTTCTTACGTTTTTTATTTATTTTGTTAGTTTTTATGTGTGCTTTTGTGTTTAGCTTACCCCTTAGCTAATACTTAGTTTTTCAAACAGAAATGTTGATGATCTAATTTTATTCCACTTAAGTTTGCTTTCTTGAATGTATATGCTAATGGCAAATACGCAACAGAACGGATATGCATGTTACAGACCTACTGCAAATGTTCCTTCTAAAAAATGTCCTGGAGAATCTAGTAACATTGTATAAACACTTCACTGGTTTCTCATCAGAATAAGATGTCAATATGTTGAGAATTAATAACTTGGCAATTTATTCCTAAATTAATTATATGAAGAAGCTTATCTACTAGTTTCTTTAAATACATTCTCATTATATTAGATTAATCTGGACACAATTTACATTGAACTCCATGATAAATTGAATTATGTGATAGTAAGACTGTGTAAGATATTTATGATTATATACTCTCATTTATATTGCATTGGCCTTTGGTGCTAATATTTAAACTCTAGGAGGCAAAATGATTATATTGGCATTTCATTTATAAGGTGATGTGTACTCAATAACAGGTGGTGCTACCCACTTCATAAGCAGAAACTAAAGTGGGTCATTCATTCTTTTTGTTATTGTATTCATCCATCTGGAATCGGAAATGAACTTTAGTGTCTTGTATCTATGTAAATATTTAAAAAAAAAAAAACCTTTGCAATCTTGCCAAAGAACTGAAACAAGTTTCTTCCTGGCAGGGACTGGATTACTGTAAATAGAGTTTATTATGCTGTCTGGTCTGCCCATGCCAGACATTCACATTTGCCCAATAGTCAAAAAAATGATTTGAACTTTTCTAGGGCAGAATGCAAATTGCCTCTTTCTAACACTAGAGGGTGGTATTTAAAAAGCGATTCAGAACCATGGTGGAGGCTGACTTGAATTCGTTTTGTGAGTTTAGTCAAAGGACAATGCAAATAAGTGGTTTTAAATAGTCTATAAGATGCAAGATGCTAAACTGTAATGTAAGTATAATTAATTTGACTTTTAAAAAAGTTATTCTTTGTGTATTAACCTAGTTCTTTAGGCCAGGAATAAACTACATTTTAATAATTTACAATAAGAATGAAATCTTGGTGCTAATAATAAATAATATTTCAAATTTGTTACAGGTATCCTTCAGTATAAATTGCTTATTGTTTCAATACACCAAAGCAGAACAAAGAAGGGTTAGGACAATAGCTGTGATGCCTGAACTTCATACGCCTCACAAGTAAAATGAAGCAGTTAGGCTAGTAGATGATCCTGAAGACCTTACCCCATGGTATTTTTCTACAAGGTCTACAAAGGTGGTCCTCCATAGGAGCTTCCATTAGTAGACTGGAAGAAGCCCTGCAACAGAGCCTATCTTAGTCATTTCCTCATTTCTGGGACACAAGACCCAACACCCAAGTGGCATGGTGCAAAGGCCTGAGTGAAGACAAGCTGCCCATGTCATGGTCACCAGGAAGTAGAGATTGAAGGGAGGAGCTGGGGAGGGAGATATGTCCTTTGGGGTCACACCACTCATGACCTGCCTCTGAAGAGCAGATCAGCTCTGAGTGCATCAGTGGACTAATCCACTGATCAGTATAGTGTCCCCACCACCCAATCACCTTCCAAACACATGAAGCTTTTGGGGGACACCCCAGATCTAAATCATAACAGGGCCTGAGCAAAGAGGTCTAGCTTTAAAAGTCTTTGTCCAAAAACAGAGCTATTTTTGTTTTCCTTTGTTTTATTTTGTTTTTGCTTAACAATTCGATGTGATGGACTTTGGCTTAAAGAAAGACAATCTTGTTCTTTGTTAGAGAACTTTGGGCACATTTGCTTTTAGTAGTGTTTCAATATATCAGCATAAGTATTAGTTAGATTATTAAATAAATAAAGGAAATTTCTTAAGGGCCTGCTATCTGCTCTACTATCCAGTGGAATTTAGCTGGCAAAATCATGTATTGAAGAAAATCAGAGAAAATGAGTTAATAAACTTCTGATCGTAGAATACAGACCATTGACTTCAAATTCAAAATAATGAAATATACTTACAGATATTTTTTGCTTCTTAACCTTTACATATAATTTAAAAGGTATTGACTAAATAAAACAGAGGATTTGTGTTGCTGTTGTCCTTTAACCGGACAAAATATGGATTTCAGATTTTGTTAGCACAAAAAAATATAAAACTATTCATGCCTATAGGTCTTTTTTCCCTGACATTTGAGCCTTAAGGCTAGAGGACATAGTTTTTATGCAATATTGTAGGTAAGTTTGCCACAGAAAAGTACAAACTGACTATAAAGCACTTCATGACCACGGATGCTAACCAAATGCTAAATGAAAATCTATAGCAGAAAAGATAATAAAGGTTATACTCTAATGGGTAGGCACCTTATTTTACAAATTTAACAAAATTGTAACAAATAAATAAACATGTTATTTCTATAATTTATTGATGGTCAGGTAATACCTATAATAAAATGAGTGATTTATGTATTCATGAATTATTCTTCAGCTTAGCCTTTAATTCTTGAAACTAATTGTTTAGGTCATGTTTTAGTCTTTATCAAAGTTATAGGAAAAGAATCCTTGCTTCTGGCCTGAACACTTAACTGGAACATATTTGTGTAATCCAGACACATTTTTCATTATTAATGGGCTCAATTTACTATTGATAAAAGAACAACTTGTTATTTGAACATGCAATTAAATGTGCATAGTTAGTTATTTGGGTTGGATAGTTCATGTAACTAAGAGGAAACTACCATGGATTTTAGCTCTATCAAACCACATTTTTGTAAGAAATATGTTTTTGTGCATTTGCCTTATGTGATTCCATTATCCAATGATCATATCTAGTATACAGTGATTATGTAGTGGTATAAATCATGGCATCTATAAATTATGGACCCACTGGTGTTCATTTAATAGAGGGCACATTTGTAAACTGCTTCTTCATTACTATGATATGAACCAGTGGTCTTCATTGTGGACTACATAGTGTCTCCCCAAATTTACATATTGCAACCCTTACCCTTTTAATGACTGTATGTGGAGACACAGCCTTTCAGGTAATTAAAGTTAAATGGATTCAGAAAAGTAGGGCCCCAAGTAGAGAGGACTGATTCCTTATAAGAAAGTGAAGGTACAAAACGGGGCTCTTTCTCTTTCTGCACATGCATGGAGAAAGGGTCATCTAAGGACATAGTGACAAGGTGGCCATCAGTAAGCCAGGAAGAGAGGCTTCACTAGAAAGTGAATTTTCCAGCACCTTGAACTTGGACTTCCAGACTCCAGAACTGAGTTAATAATTTTTTGCTGTTTAGTACACCGAGTGTGTGGCATCTTATTATGGCAATCCCAGAAGACTAACACAAGCTCACTTTTTATAATCACCTAGATGCACCATTCCTAATAGAAGATAGGCTTCAGATTTGTAGTGAATTAAAAAAAAAATGAAAAGTGTCTAAAAATTCTGTAAAGTAGACCATAATCTTTCTTCAGAACAAAAATATTTTTCCTCAATTGAGTCTGGCTGCTCTGCTGGCACTGCGAGGGATGCTTTCCCTGTCCTTGCTCTTGTTAGCTCTATGAATAATCCATTCAGTGCACACTTTCCTGTCTTAGCAATGATTCCTGTCCTTCATCCTCCCTACTGATACCACTTAAAGGTTTCTAGATTCTTCACTGACCTGAAATTTTGGGTGTTAAAGTAATGGGTACCATGCAATGTATGCCAAACTTCAAGTAGAATTAGCATCAATACGATGGGTAAAATTTATTGCTTTCACCAGGTTATTTCTTTGCTGTTAAGAGATGAGGTTGATGCTTTTGACCAGTGAAATACAGCTACTATAATGAGGCTGTTATGGTTTATATCTTAAATGTCCCCCAAAAGTTTCGGGTGTTCAGAGGCGGGGCTTTTGTAAGGCGGTTGAATCACAAGGTGCTATACTCTACAGTGGACTGATCCATTCATAAGCTCATAGCTAAATGTGCTGTTAGGAGGTGGGGCCTGGTTGGAAGAGGTGTGTCACTGGTGTCACGCCTTTTGCAAGGTGTGATGGTTAACTGACTGTGTCAATTTGAGTAAAAAATGCCCAACTAAATTAGATTAGCATAGTTCTAGGTGTACCTGAAAGGATTTACTGAAGACAGAAGACCCACCCTGGGTGTGAGTGATGCCAACCAATAGGCTTGTAGCCTGAATGGAATAAAAGGGAAATGAAGAAAGAAGGCTCACTTCAGTTGCTTCCGAGGAGCAATAATTACCACATCTACTTGAGGGTCAGGCCTTTGGCTGAGGTGCACAAATGTGTTAAATGGAAAAGGTTAATAGTGGAAATGCTGAAGTGATTTGTATTCATAGGAAATATTAGCATGGTCTCCATTTGTTTTCAACTTTCTAGGAAACTAAGAATATTAGGGAGGAAGGATAGGAGATTATACCACCAAGATTCACATTTATCCATGGGAGTTATACAAGCCACTGCAGAGTGTTTGTTATTGTATTATTTTGGGTTTTACAGAGAAAAAGAAACATCAGGATATATAGGATATATAATCAGGAATAGGCTTTTCTTCTTATGCAGGCTAAGAAGTCACACAATCTGCCTCCTACAAGCTGAAGTCCAACAAAACACCTTTTCTTTATCTGTCATCTTGATGGGCACCTAGGGTCCTTCTGTAATTTAACTTCTTCTTTTTTTTTTTTTTTTGTGGGTACTGGGGGTCGACCTCAGGACCTTGCGTGCCAGCAGGCACCCATGCTGCTGAGTGATATCACCGGCCCCTTTTTCATATGTGGGTTCTGGGAGTCGAACTCAGGACCTCGCGCTTGCCAGGCAGGCGCTTACGCCATTGAGCCATCTTGCCGGCCCTGTAGTTTAACTTTAACTGCAGTACTATAAACCTGGATATGAGAGTATCACTATAATATGATGATGTAAACTCTTTCACAAAAATATTCAGGAGAGGTAGAGTTGGGGGAAATGGACTTTTTAATCTTAATTTTTTGAGGAATCTCCAAACTTATTTCCATAGTGATTGTACTAGTTTACCTTCCTACCAACAATGTAGAAGAGTTTCTTTTACCTTACACCCTTCCCAGCATTTGGTGTTTTTTTTTTTTTGTGTGTGTGTGTGTTTGTTGACGATAGCCATTCTCACTGGGGTAAGATGAAATCTTGGAGCCATTTTAATTTGCATTTCCCTTATGGCTAAAGATGTTGGACATTTTTTTCCCATTACTTGTACTTATTAGCCATTTGTGTTTCTCTTTTTGAGAAGTGTCTATTCATTTCATTTGCCCATTTTTGACTGAGTCATTTGTTTGGCAGTGGGGTTAGCTTCTCTGAGTTCTTTGTGCATTTCACATATTAGTCCACTATCAGAATAGTAGCTGGCAAAAAAATGTTTCCCATTCTGCTGGTGGTCACGTCACTCAGCTGATTGTTTCCTTTGCTGTGCAGATTTTTAACTTAATATAATCTCATTTATTAATTCCAAGTGTTATTTCTTATGTTAGTAGAATTCTGTTCAGGAAATCCTTACCTATTCCCATGTCTTCAAGTGTTTTCCTTATTTTATCTTCTAGCCATTTCATTGTCTCTGTTTTTATATCTAGGCCTTTGATCCATTTTGGTTTGATTTTAGTACAGAGTAGAGAAATGGGTCTGGTTTCATTATTCTTCACATAGACAACCAGCTTTTACAGCACTATAACAAGCCCTTCCCAGTCCTCATCGTGGTCTGGGAAGTTTATATTTGTAATCCCATGGAAAAGTTATTGGAATTCTAGAGTATTAATTCCAATCTACCACTTTCAGTGCGACCCACGGTGAGAATAAAGACACTAAGGCATATTTATAGTTGTAGGTAGCCAAGGGGTCCTAAGCCCAGCCAAGACGGGGTTTACTGGAACAAAGGCATCGACCCAGGGCTGAACCCAGGTTTTATTAATTCTCAAGGAGGTGAGTGGCTCAGGGATGAGTGACTCTGAGAGTGGTGGGAAGTCCATGAGTATGGTGAGCTGGGCTAGGTAGGTGGCCTGAAATCACCTTTGCAATATGCGGAGGGAAGGATATGCAGAAGGAGTAATCTGCATAACACAATTCAAGATAGTATCTAATGTTTTGGGGTCGGTGCTTCAGCTCTGATGTGTAATCTTCTAAACCCTGGGAAGTCATAGCCTCTTTCTCGAGGCTCAATCCCAGCCCCAGCATGGAGCATGACTCTCCATCCTGCCAGGCTCAACCATATGTTTTGGGAGCCAAAGGGGTGGGAAAACACAGACCTGTCGCTTGCTTCAAAGACTACACATCAGCACCTTGGCTAGACTGATTTGCATTACTTAAAGCTGATTGAAGGGATAAGGAAAAATCCTAGCCAGCTCTGCACATATCAGTACATGGAAATAGGGCCAGGTTTAGCCAAAATGGAGATAATTGTTCTTCTTTCAAGGAGAGTCATCCAGGTGGTCCTCCACACAGCACCGTTTGGTTAAAAGTATATAAATATTGGCCATAAAGATGACTGAATTTGAGACATTTACAGGAAGGTTAAATATCACATGGTTTCTTTTATTTGAGAAACTCAAAATAAAAATAAATGGGGCAAAATTTTCCCTTCCTCTGCATTGTGTTCCATTCAGGGTCCCAATGAATTGAATGATGCTCACCCACATGGGGAAAGACTACCTGCTTTACTGAGTCCAATTTAAAAGCTGATTTCATACAGACACACCCACACAGACTCACCCAGAAATGATGGAAATGATGCTTAGTCAAATATCTGAGCATCCATGACCCAGTCAAGTTAGTACATAAACTAAACATCATGTATACTACATCAGTGAGTTCTTCTTGTTTATATCATTTGCACACTGATTAAAGACAATGATTAAGATGGGTCCTGTTTGAAGGTTCACATTTTCCAGTGGTGTCATCTGCCATTGTCCTGACCACATGCTTACTTGCTTTCTTTCATGCATAACCCACCCTATTAATAAATTCTCACACACAGTAACCTGTGATCACTTTAACTATTCTGTCTCCACTCACCCTAATCATATCTCTTCTCTTTATGTCAATTAGTACATGTTTTAGTGTCCCTGTCTTCCAGTAGCACCTGTAATGGTTATTGATGATAAAGTCAGGGCTTCTCTGATTTTTTTGACTTGAGAGGGAGCAGGAAAAACATCAATATGAAATCAAACTGATTACAGAAAATGCTCAATTATAAAGTTTTTAGAAACTGTATTTGACGAAAAGACCCACAAATTAGTAAATCTGACAAGAAAGAATGGAGATAGTTTTAGAAATTCAACAAAAACATTATTTAGGTTGTGTGTTTTCTGTCCTGAAGAACCTGCTTCTTCCTTCAATTTGTATCTTTCCTATTTTTCCCTTTACTTTTATGACTCCTTTTTGCTCTGGCAATATCATTTCAGAAAAGTTAAGAATCTTACCCTTGGGTACAAATTCAGCAAATCATCATGTTGCCTGATTTGTGTAAAGCCAACACACAGCAGGTTGGTGAAGCCTCCTTCCTTCCCACCAAGAGTTAACAGAAAGTTGGTGAATGACTTATATAAAATTAGAAGGTTACATTCTTCAACCAGTTGACACTGATTATGTACCAAAGCCCCATAATAAAATTTTAAACAAAACTTTACACTAAGTAGGTTGAGTGTAACATGGAAATAAAAGGTTTATCCTGAAGATACTGGAATCAGTGAAAGGGGTAGTTGGTGATTCCAAGTGGGCAGTGATGGCTCCAGATAGTGATGACTTCTCAGACAATCAGGGTCATGAAAATAGATACCACACTTATTTTTATTAACAAACTATTGTCAGGGTGCTAAAGTATTTTATGGAGTGGTCTTGCAAAGGAAAACAGGGGAAGAAAATAAAATAATACTTTTAAGATGGAGGTCAAGTACAAATTCAAATATCTAGTGATGGAAAGTTGCTATTATCAAACATAAATATACAGGCAACTTTTAGGTTATATGAAAAGAGCACAAAGGCTGTTATATAGTGAGTCATCTCTTTCTTTTCATAAAAGTGATTTGAAACAGACACATTTATAAAAGTAAAACATCACAAGCAAGACTTGATCTCAGAAATCTTAAGTAGGAATATTGCCATCTTTTCAAAAACTTCAGATTCACAAAAATCTCTAATAGGCTTTGCTGTGATATCTTGTACTCTTCTCCAGGGCAATGATAAAAGTATGAATATCAAACTTCAGAGATGCTCCTACTCCAATATGCTATCCAATCTCTTTTTGTCTCTATTTCACTTATTCTGTTTATACCAACTTTACTCCATGACTGCTGAGGGAAAACAAAACATGAAAAAAATCCACCCTTTTAGGGGACATCTTTGATTTGAACCTCAAGCTCATATATAGATGGCCATATTTTATAGTCAAACAATTCAATATAGGCTTTTGTTATTTATATAAACATTGCTATACCAGAAAGGCTTTCCTTGATCACATGTTTTAAAACAGGTCCCCATTCCAGACAGCCTCAGCACTTTCTGCTCTTTATCATGCTTTATTTTTCTTCTAAGCATGTTTATTACCACATCTGATGTATATTTATTTATTCATTTATTTACCACCTGCTAGCTTATCATTGTGTCTTTAGTGCCTAGAATTATATGGGAGAAACAGACTCTCCTTAGATATTGGTTCAGTGAATAAGTGAATAAAATGTTTTATAAATATATAACATTTAAGCCATAGATAGGCATATATTTAAGGATGTGTTACTACATATAATAAAAGCGCATTATACCATGATGTGATTGCTGAAGACAATGGTGTTGGAACCATGAGGAATCCAGGTTTAAATCCTCATTCAATCATTTACCAGCTTAGTCTCATTAATCCTTCTTTTCTTATTTAACAGCAAGTCTAATAACGTTATTTCACTAATTTTAATTCTGTTTTAAAGATTAAAAGTGATGTGTGTCAATTGCTGCCAAAGATTGCAGGGAAATAATCACAGGGAGCCACACTTTCAAAATCAACATTGACAATAAAAACTAAAACAGTTAGGATGTTAATTATAGACATGGGAAGTTCTTAGGATTTCATAAAATCATTTTTCAAATATTGTTAGGTTGCTGTTGACAAACTATTGTTTCGTTTCTGTTATACTAACGGCTGTGTCAACTTAAATGTTATTGCTACCAAAATATCAAAAATAATAATTCTAGGCTTATGCTATGTGTGGACATGGAAAATAAAACATGGACTGCAAAACTCTTTTTTTCTGCATTTATATCAAAAAGATTAAAACAAAACTTCTGGGCTTTAAAATTCTTAGTGGTTGAGAAACAAATCCAGGACCCAGTAGAAAATATCCTGCCAAGGAATTGCAGGTGAGAGATTCCTCAGATCAGCATTGAAGTTGGCAGTGGGTAAGGGTCTCCAACCTCTCAAGAAACACAAGCTGAGATTTAAACATTTCCAAAGTCCAGAAGGCTGACACAAGATTGGTAACAGCTACCTTGCCTCTTCTCATCTGTGTGCTTACCTCAACCTCAATCTAAAGCACTGGAAGTGTTTGTGGGCAATACAAGGGAGGAGAGTAGAAGGTAAGGTAGGAAATGAGAAAATAATTTGATTACTCTCCTACTTCCTTGCTCCTTATGCCATCTAGGAATTTACAGCAAAATTAAGTCCTGGGTATTTTAATTATTGAGTCTTTATTCTGTAGGGTGGGGTAATTTGTTACCTACCAGGAAAAAGTCAAAGAATGTGCCTGAGTTTTTGTCTACAGAGGTAAGAGAAGAAATGATTTTAGTCAGCAATACCTTTATTCTCTTCTGAAATCATATGAGAACTTTAGAAGATAAAATATCCCAGTGGGCAAATCTTTGTTCTGAATTTTCCTCCCTCTCTCCCTCTCTTCCTGTTTTTCTTTTTTTCTACTGGGGATTGAATTCAGGGAACACTAAGCTACATTCACAGCCCTTAAAAAAATATTTTAAGGCTTTAAGACAGGGTCATAGCTTGGCTTGGATGCATGATTTTCCTGAGTAGCTGGGATTATAGGTGTGTGCCACCATGCCTTGCTTGAATATTTTCATTTGATCATTTCCTGATTTTTTGTGGTTAGCTGGAATTACATGATGAGTCATGTGTTACCAGAGGACTATAAGGAGAAGTGGTGACATACACTTTTACATAAATCCCCTTGTGTTTTCTTCCCCAGCTGTGACATCTTAAGAGTCTACGTCTTTTGGATGCACAGCTACATGAAGATAGAGTTCCATTATCCTGGGTTCCATGGTGACTGGTGGAATAGAGTCTCCTAGTTACTATTTTTTTGTTTTGTTTTTGTAGTTTAAGAAACAAATTTTTCGACATTGAACATTGGAGGTTAAAGTATTGCTGTAATGTAATAGACTATTCTAAATAATAAGTTGACAGTTTTTTCATCTTTTATGTTCCTCATTCTATTTTGCATCTCTAGGTTTCCATCTGGAGTTACTTTCTTTTATCTTGAAGTACATCCATTGCTGCCTATATGTTTATTAGTAGTAATCTGGTGTTGTCTGAAAATATCTCTAGCCCTTTCCTCGTGCTCAAAGGATATTTTTCCTGGATGTATCAGTCTAACTTGGCATTTTTTTTCACAGCATATTGAAGATATGGTTTTACTATTTTTTGGCTGTCTTTCTTGTTTGTGAGAAGTTACTTCCACTCTAACTGTCATGCTGCTGGGGTTTGTTTGTATTTTCTTAAATACTTGTATTTTCTTTTTGGTGGCTTTCCCAGTCTTTCTTTGATTTTGTTGAACTTCACTTTGATATTTCTAGGAGCAGATTTTCCTTTGTTAATTTTACTTTGAATTTTTCTCTGGAATATTTCATTACATTTGGAAAATAGATATCATATTTTTGGTCATCATAGTCATTATCTCTTTGAATATTTTTTCTACTTCATGTTTTTCTTTCTTTCACTGGAAATACAATTATATATAACTATTTCAATTTCTTACTTCATTTGTTCATTATTGATCCTCAGCAATACACATTAACTGAACTCCAAGTATTTGGGTTAAATCTATTATGTGTGGTTTTAATTTTTTATAACATTTTTCATTTCTTGAAGACATATTTTTTCAAACGTCCTTCGTAATTATTGACAGTTAATTGTTTCTTGCCCTTATTTTTAAATTTATTTTTAATTTCTCTAAGCATATCACCAGTTATTTTATAGTCTGTGTTTGATGGTACCAGTATTGGAAGCTATGCCTATCTATTTCTGTTGGTTCTTTCCAAAGGCAGTTTATTACCTTGAAGTTTGGAGAGATTTGAAGGTGACTGAATATTTTATTGATCTTCACATGTAGAAAGCCTATTTGATTATATGAGTGTGCTTATGTCCCAATAGTATTTGTATTAGGTTTTGCTGGAGCCAGGGAACTCTTCCCACCTGAAGCCATGCCAGTCTCTCCATCACTAGTTCAAATATCAGAATTTTAGGTTTAGTTTTTCCCTTTCCTTTCCTCTCCTTTCCTTTCCTGTTCTTTCTCTTTCTCACCTCTCCATACCACTCCCCTTTCTTCTCCATGCCAACCCCTTCTACCATAACTAATTCAAATCTAAGATTATAGGTCTTCTCTTCTCTTCTCTTCTCTTCTCTTCTCTTCTCTTCTCTTCTCTTTTCTCTTCTCTTCTCTTCTTTTCTCTTCTCTTCTCTTCTTTTCTCTTCTCTTCTTCTCTTCTCCTATTTCTTCCCCTCCCCACCTCTCCCCTCCCCCCTTCTCCCTCTTCTCTCTTTTAAATAGGAATTGAATCTGGGGTCTTGCACACTCTAGGCAAATACCCTACCATTGAGCTCTACCCAGCCCTGGTTCAGTGTTGTCAACCAATCAGCATATTCCTCACAGCAACCCCTCTCCTGGCATACTTTTAAAGCTTATCTCTTTGATATCAATCATAGATTGTTTTTATTTGATTGGTACTTAGGTGATCTCCCTTACTTCTTGTGAAAAAACAAAAATTATGTTTTATTTTAGAAATAGCTATTTTATAGTAAATGATTCCACAAACCATTTATTTTTCCAAATTATTTGAAGTACTTCTCATAGCTTTATAATTTTTTTTTTGTGGGTACTGGGGGTCGAACTCAGGACCTCGCACACCAGCAGGCACCCCTGCTGCTGAACGATATCACCGGCTCTTTTTTCATATGTGGGTTCCGGGAGTCGAACTCAGGACCTCGCACTTGCCAGGCAGGCGCTTGTGCCGTTGAGCTATCTTACCAGCCCAACAATTTCTAATTTAGATTAATGATTTACTCCTTACAATTTTTTTTAATGTGGGTACTGGGGGTCGAACTCAGGACCTCATGTGCCAGCAGGCACCTGTGCCACTGAGCGATATCACCAGCCCTTTTCTTGTATGTGGGTACCGGGAGTCGAACTCAGGACCTCGCGCTTGCCAGGCAGGCACTTATGCCGCTGAGCCATCTCACCGGCCCCATGGCTTTATAATTTTTAAAAAGGTTGACCTCATATTTTGATCCCTGTGGAATGTATGTCAATATAGACTTATGATTCCATTGTAATTATCTAGCTTTCTATCCTCTTCCTGTGTATGTCACTAATTTTTACATTTTTTCCAAGATGAACAATGTGCCACTTGCAAATCTGTTAGACACTAGACACATGGATCCTAGAGAGATGTTGAGCATATTTATGTGCTTTCCTAACCAACAGCTCATGTTGGACATGTACATCCATTTGTAGCATGCTCCTAAGGCGACTGTCATAGCAATAATGAGACTTGAAATCCAAGCTGACTAGAATATTTTTAATGAGGCACTGTGGTTGCTGTCAAGGCAACTCTTTTCTAAACTACATTAAGGTTTATCACTTTACACTATGTGCATGCATTTTAAATCCTGAAAATGTTCCAGAATTCCAAGGAGCATCAGTGACAGTGATTTACACCTGACAAATTGAGACATTTCTAAAACCTAATAAATGTCAAAGCTAAGATATGACATATATTGAATCATATTCATAGTAAACTTAAAGCTATTTTTGGAGTTCATTTTGGTGCCTAAGTTAGGATGCATGAAGCACAATTTTAGATATATTTTCTTCTTGCTTCATATTGTTTAGTACTGTGAAGATTGCTGGGTGGCATTTTCCCATTTTGTATCAGCATAGTATTTGAGGGCAGATGTTTAATTCCTTTAAGAACACTTTAAAAACCTTGATCCATTGGAATTTGCTGCACAAATATACACTGTACTATTGCCAGATAGTGCCTGCCAGTTCTCATTTTCTCTCCCTGTTTCTTCCCCATCTCCTCTTGCTTAGTACAATAATTTCTCTGCCCATAGATTTGGCCCATTCAAGTCTAATTTTGACTCAGTGCGTCCCTCCTTCTTCTGGTAATAGGATGCAGTTCATCAACAATGTACTCCAAAATGGTGCCATGAATCAGAAGTCTGAATATCGCATGGTGTCCTAATGCTGGAAATTCATAGACTACCATTTTCGCCAAGTAACAATGTGGCCTTCTTTCTCTTGGACCCTCTAGGGTGTTATTAAAAACTGACCAGTCCTTTTGCTTGGCAAAGGCTTTAATTTCACTCTGTAAGAAATTTGAAAACATATGTTTCACTTAGATTAATAGCTTTTTGTTACAGTTTCTAAATCATGTTTCACTAATATGAGATGATCCCCAAGATCCCTCCAAGCACTGGACCTTGCTTCTTTGGGAGAGTATTGTCTCAAGCGAGTGCTATCTGGGTTTCTGAGCATTGCTAGCATTATTCCTTTTCTCAAGTTCCCATCTTCTCTCTAATACACCTCCCTTATTTATCATGGGCCCATTATGCCAACTCTTTACTGGACGGAAGACCACAGTTTGCTAAACCCTTTAGACACAAGATCTTTGTTACTTTAGTGGGTGGATCAAGCATTAGGTCTGTGGTGGATTAATTAGTGGTCAGTTAAAGGGGGGACGCCCAGTTGAAATGAGCAGTGTGGTTCTGGGTGTGGAAGACCCACCTGAGGGTTGTTGCTGGAAGGCATAAAAGGAGAACAGGAGAGGAAGATTGCATGCTGCTGATTTCCCAGGAGAAGCTTTGTATTGGTTTGTTTTCCTGATACAAACTTGGCTGTTTCCGTAGGAGCTTGGGTCTTGCTGTTGCCTTGGATGGCTACTCTTCTTTTCGGGGGAGCTCTGGTCTTCACCTTTGTTTTGAGCATTGCTTCCTGGCTCCAGTGCATATCCCTCAGCCTTCTGGTACAGATCTTCTAGCTTCCACCATTGGCCCTTAGTTGTTCCCAGTGCAGATTCTTGATATGGACTTGCATGAGACATTGACGTGGGATCCAGGCCCTCCTCTGGGTTGGATTCTTTTGGTCTCCAGCATGTGGACAGATCTCTTGCACTCTTCTGCATTTGATTTTTTTGGTAACTATTATGTGATAATCCTATAAATTTGTGTATCCTGTATTAAATCTATTCCCTTGCAAACCCTGACTACAACAGATTCTGAGTCTTTCTTCCTATCTCTGGCCCTCACTGGAGAAAACAGTCTCAAAATTCATCAAATAAGAACTTGTAACAACATAGAAGTGGAAAATTAGGAAATCTTGCCTATCTAGAGTACTTTATATGTTAATATTTTTTGACATATAAAGCCCCTTGAGTCCATCTTTAAAAATTAAAAATTTTCTAGATGGAAGGTAACTCAGAGGTCATTTTCCTCAATAGTTTCAATTTACAGGTGAGGAAACATGAACTTGTCATGTTAATGTGGTTTGTCCAAGATCACACAGAAAAATCCCAGATTTCTATAGCTTACCTGATAAAGGGTTGGAGAGACAGGTAAGTTTTAGAATTTACACTCTATTTACCAATGAGCTGCAGTTTCATTATCTCACTGCTCAGCTGTTTGATTATCTGAAGGATTCCTGTAGTCTTTAAATGTCAAGGAATGGGCCACTGAATTAAACCAATGCTGGAAAAAAACTTCAGAGAGGGTTTCAATTTAACAGAATTGGTTGTTTCCAAAACCAAAAAATCCACCTGGTTTTAAGATTTACATATTAGTAATGACTAAGACAATGTCAGCAGGGGGCAGCCAGCTACTAAAATTTAGAAACATGCTTTTTTTTTTCTTTTATATTTATCTTGAAGTTTCCAAATTGGTTTTATTAAAATAAGGTTCCATAAAATACTTTATAGTAAATCAGTGATAATGTTTGATTAAACACAATAAGAATCTATCTTGTTTCAACTTCAACTATTTCAAAGACAACTGATACCCTGCAAATTCATTCAGGTACTAATCACCCAGAGTTAGTGTCGGGCTCCACAGGTTTAAGGAAAGGGTTTCCCAAAAGACCACTCCTATTTGAGATGCCAGTCACAAGTTCAGGAGGGTGCTTAGCCTATCTACACTTTGTGGCAAAAGCTAGTGGTTCCAAGTACCCCTTCAGGAGTTTAGAATTACTACTCACAGAACCCAGGAAAGTGCTATACAGTACTTAAGATTTTTTATTTCAAAGAGTACAAATTGGGAGGATCGGCCAACAAAGAGATGAATAGGACAAGGTCTAATGCAGATTTCTGTGTCCTATCATGGAGTCAGTGTATGCTATCATCTTGGCACATCAGTGTGTTCACCAACCAGAAAATGCTACTGTCAAGAGTTTCTCCTGGAGTTTCATTTCATAAGCAGTATTGATTATTAAACACATTCTTGAACTTTGTCTTGAGTGCCCCTACCTTCCTCAAAGGCTGGAAGGTTGGCCTGATACTACCTGCCTCACAGCTTGAAACCTCTATTCATATGATTGATCTTTTCCATGACCAATCCCACCCTAAAGTTCTGGTAAGGCCCTGCATGAAGCGCCTATTAGCATAATAAAGATCCTAAAATAATGACCTAAATTACAAGGATTTAGATTTTTTTCTCCCCATCACCTGAAAAAAAGTTCAGGGAAATTTTGCTTTACAACAGAGTCACACACGTACATATACCTACTTTGCTAAAGCACATTAGTGTTTTAAAAAGTCTTCTAATTATCATGTTCTTATTAACTGTTACTGGCTATCTTTAAAGAACTAAAAATTCATATGTTGGTGACCCATTGCGGACTTTTTTATCTTGAAAATATATACAGAAAGAAATTGTGAAACAAAATGTTTTCTATTTAGACAATGAAGAACACCTTGTACCTGAAGTTTATAAATTATGAGAAGTATTTTCTAAAGCCTAGGATCTATCCAACTCATGTTGGTGATGGGTGCTATGGTTTGAATGTGGTTTGTTTCCCAAAGTTGCATTTCCTGTGTTGGACTGTTGGTCCTAGCGTGGCCATGTTGGGATGTAGTGTTGACCTTTTGAGATGGAATGTAGTGGGAGATCCTTAGGTCACTGAGGGTACTGCTCTCAGCAGGGACTAAGGTCGTTCTCATGAAACCCTTGAGGTCTCCCAAGAGGAAGTTGTTATGAAAGCAAGCCTGACCCCCAAAGCTTTGTCTGGTTTCCTGTTTTGAAATGTGATCTCTTTCTCCTACATGTGCTCTCTTGTGGTGACATCCACGATAAGATCTTCACCAGAGGCCAAATCAAGGGGGCCACCTGGGCTTCTACTTTGAACCTTCAAAACTATGAGGTACTTCTCTTTCCTCCATAAAGTTAACATGTCTCAGGTGTGTTGTTACAGTAATTATAAATGGAACAATGGGCATTGGGAAAATAAAAGTCTAAAAAAACCAACAGATTGTTCATGAGGAAAATTATGAAGTGATGAGTAGTGTGGCAGGTTAATGAGGCATAAGGAATCCATCTTTCTGTGTTTTTTGGCTCCATCCCTAGCTAGCTATATTGTCTTCTGGGCTTGGCTGCTGTAATTTCCTTCCTTGTATTTCAAACATGTATAAATCATGTCATTATTTTGATTATAATTAAAAATATACATTCTTATTTTAGAAATACAAATATCTTTTTATCAGAAATGACCAAGCCCATTGTATCAAAGTGACTAAGTACAGAAACTCACAGGGTACTAGTGCCGAGGTTGGCAATGAACTACCAGATTTCAGGGCCTGAAGTGTACATTGATGGTATTCCCCAGGAAGTAAGAAGTGGAAACTATTTCCCCTTTCTATCCATAGAAGTTCTAAAACACATGTTTTCCTATCTAAGCTTGCATTTAAATGCACAATGAATGGAGAAAGCAAAGTCTCTTAAGTGATCGACACTTAGACAAATACTGGGTATTGGTTTCAGTCCTGAAGCTGTTACATGCATAAAAAGACATAAATGTACTTCTGATTTGTGAACCTATGAGATGAGGTGAGGGGAAATATAGTCCAAGAAGAAAGGAGAAATGAAAGTGAGAAAGAAAAATGAATTTATGTAAAATAATACACCAACAAAAATTATAAAGGAGGAAATCCAGCGCCATGAGTTTTCTCCCATTGCAAACAAACATCCCAACACACAAACCACAACAAAAAGAACAAAAGAAAATAATTCACTTTTGAAAATAAAAAATTAAATAATCTACAAATATGTTAAATGAATACACTTAATGTCTTTGAAAAAATAAAAGAGAAAATAATACTCATAAAAGAAAAGTAGGGAACAATGAAACAAAAACATGTACTTGTGAATCATGAAGTATAGAGGCAAAATTTGTCCACATTTTTATAGCCATTAAGTTGGCAGAGCTTAGATTTTAACACTACTTGACTCTGGAGGTCATGTTTTTAGTTAGCTACTACTTTATATCACCTATAACAAGCACTTTTATAATTTTATTTTCAAGCCCCTGCATATATGATGTCACTATTTTCATCAGTTTCCATGCATACTGTAATTTGTCTACAATAAGCTATTACATTTACAGTTTCTGAAATTTCAGGCATTAAAGCATTTACTGGTGCCACTCTCTTAGGTTGAAATATCCTTCACATCTGGTCTGCTTGCAAAAATACAGCTGAGAAGTTACCTTCCCTGAAGCTTTCTCTGGTACTGTGGTTGAGGACTGAAATACTTAGTAAGAAGTAGGATGAGGTACCATTTAATATGAATGAACACTTTGACCAATTAAAAGCAATTCTGGTTATAACTGCTATGACTCTATGTTGGTACAGAGTGAATATCAGACCAGCCTGGCCCCTTCTATGTCACTTCAGGCAGAGGTGGCTCATCCATCAGCTGTCCCCTCAATCACTTCATATAAAGGTGCTAAAATGGTACCAAGTGTCAATTTTTCCCTGGATGCTATGAACTCCTCAGCACAAGAACACTGTCTTATTCAGTGACAAACAGAGTAGTTGGCATATACTTAATGCTCAATAAATATTTGTTGACAGCATTGAAAAAGTAATAAAATCACTCAGAATTCCTAGGTTAATACAGAATTCCTTAGTTAATACATGAAGAAATTTAAAGTAATTAAACTTTAAGATCCTTCTAGCAGAAAACATTTATAAGCCAAATGATTTTATGAATTAAGGTCAGCTGACAAATAGTGATTAAATGGTTTCACCATAATAGTAACTCAAAGAAAATGCTGTAAGCATTTTGAAATGTTTAATATTTTCAGCTGAACCATTTTAACTTAATCAGCTTTCATTAAAGACCCTGTAAAATGCATACACCAAAACTTTCATCAGCATATAATATCTTGTTTCTTGAAAAGAAAAGGTAATGGAGAAGAAACAGGAAAATATTCATTTGGCATTTCATAGAAGAAATTTATTTTACTTTGATAGAATTTGAAAATTAAGACATAAATGATAGTTTAATAGAAAGTGCTTGTAATTGAATTGTGTCCATAACAACTTGAATAAATGGCAGGAGGCATGAAAATTGTTTCTCCTTTTCTTTCTTGAGACTCACTTGTCAGTTTTATAAGAATGTCACCTAAACATTTAGTCTCCAGGAAGATCAAGAGTCAGAATTTAAGAAAATAAGACAAGATTCAAGAAGAGAATTGATAGGAAGTAAAGTGGAGAGTAGGAAAGATGTGGGAAACGAAAGTGGAAGAATGCATCAATGAGTGGATCTAAAAACAAGGGATGGCATTTAAAGTTAATTCTTATTGAAAAAACACAGGAGAGAATTTTCTTCTGTAATGTGACGGTGACATGGGAAGACAACTGGCTAAAAGAAGAGCACAGCCTCTGCAGCAGGCATCTTCTATATCCTCACCTTTCACAAACAGAAATCTGCTGTACTTCACATAGCGTGAATGATTAAAGATGCAAGTGGAATGAAGTATTGAATATATTAAAACATAAAAAGAGGAGACGAAGAAATATCGCCCTATTTTTTTTAATGTGGGTACTGGGAGTCGAACTCAGGACCTCACGCTTGCCAGGCAGGTGCTTATGCCACTGAGCCATATCACTGGCCCATCTCCCTATTTTTATTGAAAATTTAAGGTGACAAAATCTCTCTAAAGATCCTGTAATTTACTATTGCCAACGTTACATTTTTTGTCATCCTACACAAAGAAGGCAGTGCCAAAACCCTGAAAACAAACTAAGACAAAATGAGGGATCATTATAATTTAGCTTTTGTACAGTCATCTGATTTTGCAAAGCTAAAATAAGCCTATGACATTTTTAACCTTATGACATTTTTGTTTTTACATGCTTTGTTATTACTCTTAAGAATCTTTTAAGGGACAAATTTCTAATTTAACTCTTAATTTCCTGAACCAAAATTTTGCTGCCAAATTGACTTTGCGAAATAAATGTTAGATTAATAATTGATTCTTAGATTATTATGTTGAACATCAATTTGATATATAATCACGTTGAATCTATTAGACCCTAATTTTTAAAAAATTATTAACTGATAGCTATTTAATACATTCTATGGTGTGATATTCTGCCTTGACAATTTCTAATTTAGATTGATGAACTTTCTTCTTTCTAGTTCATGGCTTTTCATACTTAAAATATAATAGAATTAAGATTTAATAGTTAAGAACTTAGTTCCCAGAATTGCGTGCGTTTCACTGTCACACAGTGAAGAAGAAAAATTGATAATGTGAGTCATTTGTGTTTTTCCTCTTTGCCATAATTTATTCCTGTCATATTAATATTTTTATTTAAGATGTTAAAGTTGAGAACAGTAGAGATCAATGAGCTGGTAATATGAATTTATAAAAAAAAATCCCCAATTCTGGGATGTGGATTAACCAGGCCACGTAGTATCTTCCATTTGATAAGATCACTATGTTTTGTTACGATATTTGAAGGACAAAAGGGGTATATTGAATCAGATTATAATTTAGACACTATGTAACAAATGCTGTAGATTTTTTAAAAAACGGCATATAAATGCTTTTTCAATGAAAAGTAAAAATCTAAGCAAATTGATAATGAATTTCAGTGCTAATTAAATGAACCACTTCTTCATTATGTAAATTGGTTGCCAAGCTTCCAAAAAGCTCTGAACAAAAACCCTCTAATATTCGTATCCCATTCCAAAGAGTAGTGTCATGTGAAGTGCTGAATGTATTTTAGGCTATCACATGAATTCCAAGAATGGGTATTGGTTTTAGCTTTAGCCGTGGTGCTTTTAGGCGAGAAGCTTCGAGGGGTAGCTGTCAGTGGTAAAAGAGTAGAAGCTGTGTGCTTCCTAGATGTCCCTGTTGTTTTAACTTAATTTTATTTTAAACAGTAATCTGCTTGATATTTCTAATTAAGATGCATCACCCAGGGCAATCTGAAATGAACAAACTGTGTTCCTGTAAGTTTTCTTGTGCAATGGCTGCAGTGTAAATAAGGCAGAAATAGCTACTTAATTATTTGCTTCAAGTGCAACATATGAAGTAAAAAGAGACAGTTTTGTCCTTGTTTTGTTCTCAAAATACATGATATTGAGACAGCCACTTTATGTTCAGGTTTAATGAAACTATATCATATAAAATACACTGTTGGTATAAAACACATGAAGCTCACTAGAAAAATTCCTGGATTGTAGAATTCCCTAATATTATAACATGAAAGAATTAAGGTAATAGTGTTTTAGGATAAGATGATTATAAAAAATTTCATGGATTGTTTTTAAATCAGAGAGGTAAATGGTAAGAATTTTCCCCACGGACTGATAGATATGGTTACGTTTTAGGCGGAGAAAAGGACTTTACTGATAACATCATTGAACAGATGAGAAGTGGAATCCAGAGAAGTCGACTTGACCAAAGTTAATCAGAGGCTGCATGATTAATCAATCCAAATTTCTAACACAATTTTTATTCAGTACATATTTTTTATTTTAACATTTTTTTCAAAGATTTATTTCTGAGAATTAAGTATTTAAATCTTAAATATTTCACTGACATAGAAAGAGAGGAAAAAAAGTGATACAAAAAAAATTACTGTATTTAAGAAATAGCATTTTTCCTCCTAGATTTCTTTTAAAGGAATAAAAAGGAAATGAGAGACTAAGAGGCCACTTGAATTGAGTCTCAGTTTTTACCAACAACTTGTTGATATTTGACAGATGTTCACTGTGATTCACCATGAAGTTAATAAATCTTAAGCTTCAGAAATTTATTATCCACAGGCCGTTTCAAGAGGAGCCTTAGCAATGTGCTCACATATTAGGTAAAATTTATAAAAATAAAATATTTGAACGCAGTCAATTACCACAACAATGTCTTTATTCTGGCTTCATTAGGTCACAGTTCCCTTAGGTGGCCAGTACTGTGGTGAGTATGGGTATTTTTGACATGGGCCTAAGGGAAAGTAGTTGATAATACATTTTTGTTTGAGTTTCATGGAATTTTCCTTTTATGACTTACAGTTATACTGTGTGTAGGTGTTGTTTAGCTATCCGAGTAAAGAAATTGGTTTCCGAGCATTGTTTGCACCCTTCCTGAGCCAACAGTTTTAACAGTATTAAGAGCAAATGGAGGGGCCGGTGAGATGGCTCAGCGGCTTAAGCGCCTGCCTTGCAAGCGCGAGGGCCCGAGTTCGACTCCCGGAACCCACATACGAAAAAGGGGCCGGTGATATCGCTCAGCGGCACGGGTGCCTGCTGGCGCGCGAGGTCCTGAGGTCGACCCTCCCGGTACCCACAAAAAAAAAAAAAAAAAAAAGAGCAAATGGATTATAAACAGCATCCATTCAAAAAGTACTCAAGAGTGATCACAGCACAACAAAATTTGGTATGCCCTAAAGGATTATAGCTTATATAAGCTTTCAAATCTTATTGTTTATATATGGAAGAAATTAAATAGATGATTACCCAATTTTGATAATAATTTAAATAATTTATATGACATAATGACATATGAAGCCAAACTATCGATAATAAATAACAAATTTTCATCAATTATAGTAGAGAAAAAATTGAATTACATTCGTATTTTTTCTATAGAAAATATTACATTAATATATATAAAGAGGTAATGAGAGAAATATTCCATAACATAACCTACAAGTATATAGGATAGTTAATTCATAAAAATATATTCCTTTCCTGTATTTTGTAATGTTTGTCGGTTTTTAAAAATTTATTTATAAAATTATTCATTTGCAATTTATTCTCCTCAATATATGTATATTTATTCTTGTACTCAAAGTCTGAAATTTTTTTCTATTAGATGAGTTCTTGGGGGAAAGCAAGAGATATTAGACAGTTTCCACCTCATCCTCTTGAGAAGTGTTCTCAGAAAAGATTAAGCACAGATAAATATAGAAAAGATTATCCATTGGCATACAGAAAGGAAATATTTCAACTTCTGTCTATATTTTTTCTTAAAAAGCTTTCATTTCTTTATATGTTTAAATACACATTTAATTTTGCATAGATTTAATAATGTAATTTTTGGCATCATTATTTTTACCTGTTTCTAATTTCTTTAGTCACTTTCTGTAAATGGGAATTGTAACATATAAGTTTGATCAGGAAAAAAAAAAAGCCAAGCTTGATGGTGCACACCTCTGATCCCTGCACTTGGGAGACTGAGGCAGGAGAATTGCTGAGAGTTCAAGATCAGCCTGGGCTACAGTGTGTTCAGGGCAAGCCTGAACCACATAGCAAGACCCTGTCTCAAACGCCCCCCCATAAGTAAAAGATAGATTATGAAACAATGGCCATAGAGATTTAAAAATGGAAGTCTTTTATTGGAATTAGATTCAATACATTGGTGCAAGCAGATGAAGAAATCATTGGAGGGCTGTTAACCTCTGGCTATGGTCTGAGTCTGAAGTTCATGTAGGTGAGAAGGGTCTTCAATTAGAAAAAATAAGTTGGAAATAAGCACAGGACAGTAAGGAACATTGTAAACTGTAAAGAACAACCAGAACCAATGAGGTCAAACTGGAACCCACACTAACCTTTCCAGGGTCTCTACCCTTAGTGATGTGCTTGAGCTAGAATGAAATCGGCTGACCTTCACCATAGAGTGGCACAAGTGCTGGTCCCAGGAGTCAGAGAAGCTGGAGACACAGTTCCATGAGAGTTAATGTCAACTTGGGGCTGGCAGATGCCCCAGGTCAACAAGATGAAACAATAGATTACGCACACTGCGTGCAGCCCATGATGGTGTCATGACTCAGAATGTGACCTGGCTTCCTGGACAGTCCTTCAGAAAGGAAGGAATGCTGTTTCATTTTGCCCTTCAAATCATGGGAAAATCTGTCCAGCCCTAATGTGCAACCATACAGGGAAGGGAACTTTGGGAAATGACTTTCTGGATTATATAAATTAATACGTCTCCATTGACTAGAGATTGTTGAATACATTTCCATGTTTGAATATGGTTCAGTGTGCCCCCCAAGGGCTCACATGTTGAAATTTAATCCCATTGCTTAAAAGGGTGGAGAGTTCAACTATGATATTAAAGGTGTGGGTTTTGGAAAGTAACTAGGATTAAAATCATTAGGCTGGAGCCTCTGACTGAATCCTGGCAGGTTTAGAAGAGGGGAAATGACCAGAATGGGTACACATGTGCATGCGCTCCGTCTCTTGCTATGTAATGTCCTATATAGCCTCAGAACTCTGCTAGCAAGGTCATCACCAGTTGCAGCCTGTCAATCTTGCACCTCCAGAATTTTGAGCCAAAATAAATATTTCTTTATAACTCACCCAGTCTGTGCTGTTGTGTTTTTTTGTTTTTGCTGTTAAGAATAATGCAACAATAAATATTGATGACATAATGAACTTATGAGATAGTCTAATGAGTGGGATGGAACAAATATTTTTAATTTTAATAACTATTAAAAGGATAATTGTATAAGTTAAAATTTTCAACTGCAGTTATTTAATACTAATTTTCCTATTTACCTGCTAATAAGAGAAGTGATAGCCTTTTATAATTTATACCAATCTGATGGGTGAACTATTTCATTCTTAGTTTATATTTTTTTATTTACTAGAAATTTTGAATGTATTTTCATAATTGCTATCCATTCAGATATATACTTTTTAAATTGTCAATCCACATTTTTAGTCATTTTTCTATTTTTTTCTATCATTCTGTCAAATTATGCCATATTAGTTTGTTTGTTTGTTTGTTTTTTTGGTGGGTACTGGGGGGGGTCGACCTCAGGACCTCATGTGCCAGCAGGCGCCCGTGCCGCTGAACGATATCACCAGCCCTTTTTTCGTATGTGGGTTCCAGGAGTCGAACTCGGGCCCTCGCGCTTGCCAGGCCAGCGCTTACACTGCTGAGCCATCTCACCGGCCCCTACCATATTAGTTTTGATTGTGTTGGGCCTTTGTCTACTTACTTTTCTGATTGCTGAGACAAAATACCCAATACTCACAAGTTAAAGGAGGAAAGTTTTATTTAGCTCACAGTTTGTAGAGGTTTCAGTCCATAATTGGCTGGCTCCAAGGCAAGGTGGCTTGGCAGAGGGGCACTGCAGAGGAGAACCACTTCATTGTATGCAAAAAATAGCAACACACGCAAGAGATGATGACAGCTTTTCCAATCCCTTATATCTTATCCAGGCTACTTAGGGCAGGTAGCACTCATACCTTTAATCCTAATGACCTTGATCCTAGCATTGCACCATGAATCAATCCCAGTGTCACATACTCTAGATCCAGCCACCTTGAAAAAGCACCACCTATGATGCCATGAGGCTTTGGGGTGACATCTAGACACAAGCCATAACAGCCTTGTAACTGTAAAATTGTTTTTTGGTCCATTATGATATTCTCCTTCTGCAGAAAAGATTTGTGTTTGCTTCTTCCAGGCTGGTGTGTCCTGGTGGCCCTAGTAATGCTGAATCACTTCGATTCTATCTCAAAAAATGAAATGATTTAAATCTTAGCCTTTGTCTGTACAAATTCTTAAAGCTCCTGCTTTACACTTATTCCTAGGGTACAGTATTTTGTTTCTTCCCCTTAGTTCTTGCTGCTTTGAACATTAATTTTTAAACTTCGGCTCTAAGCAGACCTTCAGAAGACACAATTCAGACTCTTATCTGCTCTGACATTTCTTTTGAAATTTGCAAAGGAAAAGTAGCTCCAGATTTCTTGGCTCATCTTCTTAAACCTCTGGGCAATTTCTCACTGTCTTGTTAACTCAGCCTTTTAAGGAGAGTTTTAAAATATGATTGTAAGGAGAGTTAAAAAATATATGTATATGACTTCTGCTCAGAGTTTGGGTCAAGTTACTTAATCCTTCATTACCAGAACTTGCTATCTGGATCTAAAATTTTAATGGCACTCAGGCTTAGAATGAAAGATTATTGTAGCATTCGTGTTTCCAAGTGGGTCTTAGTGAATGGCATCTTTCTTCTCCTTTTGGAATTAATAACAGCTTTAGAAATAAGGCAAAGTAAAAGAACAGTGTCCAGATATTTCCCTTATTAATAGTAGAGTCAAAGTTGCAGAGATTGCTTAACATGGAAGGCTTTCGTACGTACTATTGACTGAAACCCACATTAGGCAGAGGTACTCAGCCATTTATGGGCCATGAAGAACAGGGAAGCCTCTTTGGGTACTTTTGTGGCCTCTTCTGACCAGGTGGCCGACCAGGGAACAACTGTACCTTCCACACATGGGCCTGTTTTATATCAGAAAATTGTCACCTAGTGAAAAGTGAGCAAAAGCGTGACAGTGGCTTGATAGTGCTTGGCGAAACCCCTCCTTATGGGTGCTGGAGAAAAGGCATTCCTCCTAGAGTAATTAAAACAATTTAATATTGCTAACTGAGAAAGACCCTCAACCAGGGTAGTGTTAAATGTTTATACATAGCTGAGTGCAAAGAGGTATGTGCATTTGAAATGTTAAATATTATTAAATATTGAGTACACTGACACTCTGTGCTTTCAGTTTTTAAATTGTGGACAAGTCAGTTCACTTCTTTGAGCCAGTGTTTCTGGGGTAGTATAAAGGAGATCATAACCTCTTCTCCTCTGATTCTTTTCTAAAGCTCAAATGTGTCTATAGTTCTATTCGTGTATAAGGAAATGCTCTTGGTCTTGTTTTTTTGTGTGTGTGACTGGCATTTTCAAGGCTTTCTGAGTGTGGCCTCCTGGGGTGCTGCTTCTTATAGGGTGCATGTTTGTCTGCCCTCTGCCCCCCTGTGACTGCTTGAGGGGCCTCCTCCACCTTTTCTCCTTGGAGTCACCTCACTGTGCAGCACAGGTTCTCACACCTTTATTACCTTGCTTTTTATGTTTTCCCCAAGCCCAGACGAATGGCAAAAGTTACAGATCTTTTCTAACTTGATATTATGCTTCTGGCACACCCCACCCCTAAAAAAACCCTCAGCAAACGAACAAACAAAAAAGTCACTCTTTTCCATCTGAAAACTTCTCCTAAAACTCGGTTAGTTTCTTCCATCAAAATCTATCCTTTGGTTCTCTGACATTCTAGCTTATTAAATTGCTGCTCAGCTCCTGGGGCTGCGATGGAGAACTAGCTGCAGCTTTTCTTTACTCCAGTGATACATCACAGGTGTTAATCAAAATATAAGCAGAGAGTGTCTGAATGTTATATATGTCTTTTACCTACATTCTACCCTCTACCCCTGCTACACTAGACATTTCTTCTTCACACTTCTGTGAACGTCACAGAGAATTTTGAAATGTGATTGGGATTACTATTAGGTTAAACCTAACACAGGTCTCCCCACTGAGGAACTGTTTTATCAATTACAGTGTAAGACTTTAATAGAAACTTACATGTTGGCTCACTCTGCTTACAAATTATGGAAAGAAAATATTGAAAATGGAAGTGTACATGTTTAAAATTATATTGCTGGCAGTTAAAATGTTTTCTCCTAAAATCCTAATGCTAAATTCAGTCCTGTTATTAACATTGGCTGCTGAGATATTTTACAAGATTGCCTAATAGATACGCAAAACATTGGATTTTCCCTTACAGATATTGCTAAGTATCTTCTGAAGATCTTACCCTCTTTGGCAAGCCTCTGTTCCCCTGCTCTGTCCCAGGCCATTGTGAGATTTATGCCCTTTTTCTTCAGATGCTGCCTGATACCTCTGTCTTATTTTACTCTGTAGATATTTGCTTCCTTATTCTGCAGGCCAACTTTCTATTGTATTCTATTTCTAGCAGCTCTATCTACTAGGCAGCTGAGCATGCATTCCTCACCCTAACTGCCAGTGCAGGGTGAATTAGCTCCATTCTGAGAGCCTTGTAGAAGTCCCTAATTCCCTATTAACAAGAGGAATACTGACCTTGGGTTAAACATTCTGCATTTATAATTCTTCACCCCAGTGGAACAACTCTGCTGGAAGTCTTCTAAATTGGGGTTGCCTGGGGTTTTTCCCTACTGGCCAGTATGAATTTTCTCTGCTGTACATATGAAATTTCATCTTAATTTTAATTCTCTGAATAAGTTATTTCTTTTAGGTTGAAGCTACATGGCGCCAAAATACCGCAACTTTCTATAGCCTAAATTTTGTTTGGATGAATGGTTGTGCTAGTTTAGCTTAAAACAAACCAAACAGGGCTGGTGAGATGGCTCAGCAGCATAAGTGCCTGCCTGGCAAGCACAAGGTTGTGAGTTCGACTCCCGGATGCCACATACGAAAAAAGGGCCGGTGATACTGCTCAGCGGCACGGGCGCCTGCTGGCGCACAAGGTCCTGAGTTCAACCCCAGGTACCACAAAAACAAAACAAAACAAAAAAAATCACCAATATCTGTGCCTCCTGATGGCCATTGTGTCGGGAAATGTCAGCTTAACTTCCATATTTCTTTCTTGGCAACTTAAGAATAAGAAAGCTAGGGTCTTTTCTACTTCCAAGGAATAGGAACATCTGCATTATTAAAAGCCAGTAAAATGTCTTTCAACCTGTTGTGTCCTAAGAATGATTTGGTCACAGCCATCTTTTATCTCCAACACTCCCGTCTGGCAGGACTGGAAAGATATGCCAGCACAGCAGTGTGTGGCCCAGACCCAGTGATAACATGCAGGAGATCAGCAGTGACGGTGACAGCAAACACATATTTAGCTTGTCTCTTAAAGCGATCATCATAGATACACTAATGTTATATGTGCATTGGTTTCTTTCATTGGTCTCAGTTGATGCATCTGGAAAGGAGTATGACAGAGAGCTTTCAACTTACAATGAGCTGCTGTTTTCACAAAGTGGCCACCACTCAAGAAGGTTTTTCTGTTAACTTTAAAAACATTAAACCACGCTATCTTTTGGCAGCCATAAGTGCCTATTGGCCTAAAAATACAGGACTGCACATTTGCAAACTGCTAAAATGATTTGAGGGTGTGCCACACTGTGGTAGGGAGTAGGAATTTATACTGGGTTTTGTTACCTCCTTACCAGCTTGGTGAGTGACACTGGCAGAGTTATATGCAATCTCTTAATTTCATATTACTTATGCACTTTAAAAAGACCAAAAACAGATGCTAAAATGGGATTTCTAGTGCTCTACAGGATTTTTCTGTAGATCAGTGACATCAAATAGCAAAAAGGAAGCCTCGGGCTGGTGAGATAACTCAGTGGCATAAGTGCCTGCATGGCAAGCATGAGGTCCTGAGTTCGACTCCTGGAACCCACATACGAAAAAAGGGCCAGTGATATCGCTCAGTGGCACAGTAGCCTGCTGGCACGCGAGGTCCTGAAGTCGACCCCTGGTACCCACAAAAAAGAAAAAAAGGAAGCCTCAGTGGAATCTATTACTATCTATATCTATCGATATAGATACTATATGTCAATAGATATAGATACTATCTATATTGATAATATCTATATCATTGCAACTGAATTTCTCAAATTAGATGCTTTAGTGTATCTATAAATGTCTGACTAATTAATTAAAATTTTATTCTTAAACTATCTTAAAACTTTAGTAAAAATCAACACTTTCTAAAATATTTTGGATGCCAGCTTTCACACTCTGGAAACTAACAGTGCAGTTAGATTGACTAATTTTGTGGCTAACCTAATTTATATAAAAAGTTTTTTTGTCATCAGTGAATTAGGAAGGCCATAGCTGTGTTAGAAATCTTATGAAGCCTGGTAGCCACAAAACAGTGGACCTAAATTTGCATTAACAAGTATCCAGTAGAGCACATAGGGGCTGAATTAATTAAAATGTCAGACACGGCTCAGGAGCATCCTCTAATCCCTGCCCTCCTTCTGCCGCTGGGGCTGTATCATACACTACGAAGGATATGTGGAAACTCAAAGTCCCTTGTAAAACAGAAAATAAAATGACATCTATTTGTACTTGAGGCTCATATTTTGTAGCACCCCCAAACCTATTTCCTTAATGTATTTTATACAGTGAAATTTGGTAAAATACTTCTGTTATCCCTGTAAAAGTTACAATAGCACATAAGCATATAAAAAAAATCTCTACATTTCTTTCATAGATAAAATGCATAGCAATAAATTGAAACCTGACAGTGTGAAGGTATTTTTAGCATAAAGCTACCACTTGCTAGGTGGGGGAAGGGCTGCCATTGAAGAAAATCTCTTTAAAGTATGTGTTAGTGATATTGGAGCAAGTATGCTGTATGAGTTTCCACCGAATAATAATGATTATTTCTGTCTGACACAGTTTAGAGAAGGATGTAAGCATGCACACTGTGGCAGTTGTGAGAAATTGTCTTTTCTAATATCCCTTCCCTCCTTCCTCACAGAGCAAACTGTGGCTCTTCATGGACACGAACCACTAAGAACAAAAACTGCCTTCTCCAGCCTTTTCTGCACTAGGTGGAATCATGCAAGAAGGAATTTACATGGCACATTTGTTCTTTTTACCCCTCTTCTCCATTCTATTCCATGGAACATGAATCCGACTGCTTGAACACTGGCATCAATCCTGCTCAACTGAGGAATGGTGGAGAAGCACCTTTGCTGGGCTTGAGACTCTTAAGAGCCCTAGGCTGCCTATTCCTGAATTTTTTTATAGGGAAGAATGTAAACTTATGTCTTATCAAAAACCATTATGTCTTATCTAAAACCATTATTTTGGTTTTCTCTCATAGTCACTTATACAATTTCCTACTTGTTATATACATCTACTCACTCGAAGACAGAAATTATGTCATAGTTCTACAGTTCAGACAACAAATCAAAACTTAGTATAGATCACACCATCTGGCTTAATTTTATGCCATAAATTTTTTGGATGAATACAAGGAGTATTTACTATTTCAAAAATAAGTGACATATACACATTTGGAGAAAATATTAAATGGTTAGGATTAATTTTAACACATTAGCAAATAAATCGGCATGTAGTGGCATCTGTGATGATAGATAATTCATAAAGTAGAAAGTTCTGCAGATGAGGTAGTTCCTATAATGTAATGTTCAAGATGCCTTCAAGAAGTCCCTGTAAACTAGAACTACATTTGGCACAAAGAGTATGCTCAAGTTAGTACTGCTGGCAAAATCATATATAGTAAGCATTATCCTTTTAGTGCTCTTAAAATTTTCAGAAGTTTAGAATATACACAGCATTGGGATATAGCTCTATTTAGCCTGTCTCGGCAGTCAAAACACTCCATTTGTATTTATGAAAAAATTTGTAATTGTGAGTGGACTCCCGAGAAGAAGATTCTGGACTTCTAGTATTTTCTGCTGGCTTTAGTGCTAATTTATGCAAAAAGCTTCTAAATAACAATACATATGGAGAGATCTGTTTGTTTTGACAATGATTAAGCAAGATACAAGAGTTACAGCATAACTTACAGCTAGCACTTAGTGTTAGCTTACAATGGGCTATGTGTTTGGAAGTGTCAGCTTTTTGTGCCAGTTATGCAGTATATTGAAAATATCTTAGATATCAGCATCTTTTAAAATGACATTAACTAATTTTCATGCAAAATGTCAATGTTCTTAGGGTGTTTTTTATTGCAAACTTTTCCATATTGTTCATAATTTTGTGGGCAATGAGTTCCAAAATTTTACTTTTTATAATTCCAAATTCACTTGCCAGGTGTTGGTATGAATAATTCACAAAATATAATACTGATAAATAAAAGTATTAGCTGTTTTTAAAAAAATATAATATGCTTGCACTGACTTTGTATCTTGCTGGTATTCTTGCTGCCTGAAAGAACTCAATTTGGCAGGGCAGAAATGTGTCTGTACACTGTGGATAAGAACCTTAAGGGTAAATATAAGGCTTAAATTTTGGATGGATGTGAAAAATAAGTACAATTCTTTTGTTCCTTTGAAGACTTGACAGATGGGAGCATTGAAGAATCTTTTATTTCAAATTAATTTTTATTTGCATTGAAATACTGTGATAAAAATTTAATTCATATAATGCTAACACACAAAAAGCATCCTCTTCAGATCCTTAACAAGCACCCTCCTTCTAATATTTAGTGGTTCCTTCTAACATTTAATCCTATGCATATAAATAGCACTAACCATTGCTATTTGCTGACTCACCAATTTTAGAAATTATTATAGTATTATTACTTGATTTCCTATTTAGAGAAGTTAGGAGTTGGGCTTATTTAGTCCTGTTTTTCTCTACCATCATTCTTTAAATAAAATTTTGGTAAAGCCCATCATTTTTTTCTTATTATAATATTGTTTCTTTTCAATAGAATAATATTCTAAAATTTTATTATTTAAACTTCTATCTATATTTTCTGGAGCTAATTGGCTTATTTTTATACTTTTATTTAATTCTCTGTAAATAGCTAGGCTTTACATAGCCATGAGATCTGGAATTATTTTCTGTGAAGCTCAAACTCTCAGATCATTTTTCAGTTCCATTTTTATTCTGGAGAAATAGCTCCTTGAGCCCTCTGCCCTCTTGCTGCATTGGAATTCTCTATCACCAGGCTTGATGAAGTGTTGGTCTGATGGCTGCTACAAAGAGACTTCCCTTTCACTCTTCCCTGTATTGGATTCCTGGTCCCTTGATTCCTATGTCTTCTTTTCTGGTATATCCCTGTATTTTGGTGAAACATAAAAATTTAAGAGCTTCTTGAGAAATTGTGCATGGGAAATAGTTTTTTTGAAATTTTGCATTTTAAAAAATATCTTTATTCTACCTTATATTTGATTAATAGTCCTGCATTTTGTAATTCTTGATTAATTTTAAAATAATTTTAGCACTTCATAGAGAATTTTTTTATGTCCTTCTAGCTTTCAATATTTGAGGTGTGAAATCCAATACTATTCATCTTCCTAAACTTTGTTGCCTTATCTTTCTTTTCTAAAAATTTTGACAATTTTCTTTATTTGGGGGGATTGATATGTCAGTATTATTTGTCTTTGTAACCTAAACTGAGATTATGTAGGTCAATTTGTATTTGTTTCTATTAAAATTACTTTTCCAAATGTTAGGCAAATAGAAGAACTAAGTCTATTACATGGAATAAATTCATGTTCCAAATTCCACACATCTCAGTAGTTAAGGATATCCATTCTTCTAAGTTTTACTCAAAGACATCTCTCATCTGCCTTGTATCATGGAACAATCCCAGGAAAAATGAGTTGTAACTTTGCCTACTAAGGGCCAAGTGGCTACTTTTCTTTTGCAGTGCAGGGCTGTATGCACCTACAACAGCTGAATTTTGGTAACATTATTAAGACAAACTGTGCTTATCCTGGCAGAGATTTAGTATAGGTGAGTAATTTCTTACACTGGGAAAATTTATAGGCCATGCCCTACTGTACCTTACTTTTATGTATTATATATATTTGACAATACTGGGGATTGAACTCAGGGCCTTTGCACTGAGTTACATCCTCATCCCTTTTTTTTATTTTGAGACAGGGTCTCACTAAGTTACTAAGTTGCTCAGGCTGGACTCGATTTTGTGATCTTCCTGCCTCAGCTTTCAAGAGTGCTAGGATTATAGGCATGTACCACTATACCCAGCAATTTCTAAAAATTGTTAAAATAATAAATATTAAATGAAGGAAATGTAGCAAAGAGAAAACTTATTCATAATTCCAGAAATGATAAATATTCACATATTCACACATTATAGAGAATTGTATGCTCTTTTTCCCTTTAACAGTATATAAGTAGCATTTCTCTATGTCAATATATATCATTACACATATTGTACAACATAATGTACAAAGGCTTAGCACATTTTCTTTTTTATTGACAAATAAAAACTTCATATATTTATGGCGCACAACATGGTATTTTGACATATGTAACTTTGTAGGATGGCTAAATCAAGCTAATTAACATATACATTATCACACAGCACTGTATTTTGGGGGAGATGAAAATACTTAAAATGTACTTTTTTAGTAATTTTCAAATATATAATACGTTGTTATTAACTACAGTCACCATATTTGCAAACATAATTTTTTGGCCGTTGAATAGTGTTTCACAGAATGAACTTGTCATAATATATATAACAATTTTCTAGCTCTTGAGATTTCAGGGGTTTCTGTTTGACTATTATTGTTGGCCAAAGTACTGCAGTACTCTAAAAGGCTCAAAGCTCTGTCTGCTGGCAAATGAAAATGGCATGATTCTAATATTAAATTCTGGTATCTCATAGCTGATTTATGCATAATTTGAATCTCCATTAGTTATCTCTGGAAGGCCCTGTAGATTCTTGTGTACTACCATTGTGAATGTATACACCCACCCCATGCATCTTCTAGAAAGCTGCAGCCACAGCATTTGAGCTGGTATCTTGACTCTCCTGGCACAATCTAGGCAATGCTGCTGCTCCGTGTGCCCACCCTGCCCCTCTGAAGTGCTTCTCAGTGTTCTCAGACCCTGCTCTAACAGTGTGTCAACAAAGAAACGGGTGGGATATGTCTTTTGCATTTTTTGAGCTGATTTTTTTTCCTGGATCCTAAGGTAGAAATGCTTATTCCCAGAGTCTCAGCAGTCCTCAGCTTCTGGCTTGATTTCCTCCTTAGGGCAGTGGTTGTCCATCTTGGCTGCTTTTCAGAACTACAAGTGGGGGGGAGATACAGATGCCCACTTGACACTTGAAATCTAATGAAATAATCTTCCAGGTGTGGCCCTGGTGCATATATTTTTAAAGATCACCAGGTGATTTTGCTATACAGTAGATTCTATGGGTGCAGGACCACCTGTGTAGAACTCCTGTACTGGCATTACATCCATTTCTTCAGCTTTATCAAATGCTCTGGTCAAAAGTTTACACCTGGAATCTTTTCCAGAGGGTTGCTAGTTTACCAAAACTCCAGAAAAATTACACTAACATCATAGAGGTTTTACTGTAAAGAACCCATTATTAAATCTTATGTACCTGAACACCTCTCCGAAGCGCTGCTTTATTGAAATCTGACTTGAGACAATGTGCAACCAGACTTCTACTCCAGAAGCTCATGCACAGCCCATGGAACTGTAATGGACTGGTATCATGTTTGTTCAACTACTGACCCTATTTCTCCTTCTTCCCATTTAGAGCACCTGTTAAGGAAGCACATGTGTAAATTAGTGTGTGTGTATACACACACACACACGCATACAGGACAATTTCTTTCTCTTTTTAACAGAAAGACAAAGTCACATGCATGAAAACTCATCTGCTGCTTCCTGCTGCTGCATTTGTTGACCTGTCATCTTTATTTCCTAAGTGGTATGGACTGATTGGAGGTTTTTCCACTTTATCATCAATACCCCCAATTCTAGGATTTGTTCTAATTTACTATATCAGCTACAGTATAAAAGGTTTCCATTCCCTGACATACTTACTAGAGCTCACTAACTTTCTACCCTAGTGTCTCTGCAAAGAAAATGGGTCATACAGACACGAATGGCAATGATATTCTATGGTTAATAAGAATGGCATTGATGATATACAAGGATAAACTGAGAAGTATGCAGTGGAGAGGACTTGGAATAAGATCAGTTTGAGTCAAGGATGATACCAGGTAAAAATAACAGACTTAGCCTGAGAAGCACAAATTTGGGTGTTATCTAAGCCACCATGAAGAATGTATGTTTTTTATGAGGAATGTTTCCTAGATTTCTTCCCGTACCCATACTCCAACTTTGCAAATGGAAAAGATCGATGTAGCTGAGTTATGCCTAAGGGCATAAACCCAATCATGCTACTCTTGGATGCAGTGGTAAAAAGTACAGAGTAAATAGTCCTTGCATAAAGCAAAAATTTTTACTCCTCCTTCCTTGAAATATTTTTTCTTGTATTCATTTGTCTTAGGCAGTGATTTAAGGAGAGCTCTAAGAATTATTTGTAATTTTGTGACATTTGGGTACAGACAAGGTGTATTTGTATGTAAGTCTTTCTTTCTCTATAGGATTTCAAGCTTGTCCATAATATTTTTTCTTCCGTTGATACATGAATAAAAATTTCTGGGTACCCAAAGCTACTGATTACACTTATATTCGAGGGTGGCCAAGAGTGGTAGAATAGGTTGTCTGACATCAGAGTTTCTGCTCCCTATAACATTTTGATTATCTGTATCATTCTGACTATTGAGACAGACTTTCGAGAAAAGGGGAAGGATAATCTGAAAAACACACACCTTTTTTTGGAGAAAATTATACTAATTTCAATCATCTTTAGCTTAATTCTCATGAGTAAATAAATCTCGCAAGACTTACATGTGAGTTACTATTCTTTTGTCCAAACCTTAAAGATAGATGAATGAAATTTTTAAAGTTCATTCTGAAACTAGGGTAGCATGAAAAGACTTTGCTTATTGGTACATTGTCCCTCTATGATCTCTTCCTCCAAAACAGCTTTTAAAAAGATTGATTATGACCTCGCTGACTATCAGAGGGGCCCGGATGCATTCCCCTAGGCACCATTCCTTTTGCAAAGCGACCACAACCAAGACTTTGTGTAGGGCAGAGTTCCTAGATTCTGGTGCACAAGTAACCTCACAGAAGCACTGAATTATCCTGGAAAGCCAGAGGAGAGCTTTCCTCCAGCAACTCCCCTAAGCTGTTTTTGAAACTGACTTTATTAAATTTCTGCTGGGGTAATTTACTCTAGGGATCTGAGTTACTTCAATGGATAAAAGTAAGCTCCCAATCTTGAACCGGACTGTAGTTAGCAGAACAGGGTTCATGAGAAGTAGCAGGACTTGTGTTTCAAGCTGCAGGGAGTGCTCATGAAGGGTTTACTCAGTGACAAAGGCCTCTAGTTCTTTCTGCCTGAGCCACAGGTGCCTTATATGCCCCTTCCAGTTCCTATTTGAAAATACGAGTTACGTTACTATAAATAAGAAAAAAAAGATTATATATTTTCTCTCACCAGGGAGCACATACTGCATTGGGGACAAGACTAGCACACCTTTTTCACAAACTTTAGGGCTTGTGACTGGGTTTCCTCTTTTGATTTGACCCCAATACCACACTGTTCAAATCATCGACTGTTGCTTGGATCTGTGAATATTCCTGCACCTCAGTCACTGACATAATCCTCGCTACTTCCCAGGATGCTCCTTCTACTTGTGCATGCTAATGGCTGCTAGCACACTTGATGAAGGCTGTGCTCTCTGGATTCACACAAATTAAACCTACGATAAATTTAGGCAAAATAAATGAATTTATAAAAAGAGATTAATTAATGATAAAAATGTGCCTAGCAGGATGCTGAGTAAGAATAAAATGAAAAGATGACGTGTGAGCTGACATCCTTTTTATGTCAGATGAGGGCCACTGTCTCTATCCTCTTGAGCTAGGTTTCTCTACAGGGTTCCCTGCAGAGACATGAAGAAGGGGGCCTAGGAAAGGATAGTGAGAAGGGAGATCAGATGAGGGCACCTAGATGGGAGCCCAGGTAGATAGTCCAAGCTCATGTAGCCTGGACTCAGCTCATGTTCAGCTCCTATGCATATTATGCAGTTTAAGTCGGGACCTGCAGGGCTGTCCCTAAACCACTGCTGTCCCCATGAACCTCTGCCTGAGAGCAGAGGCATGGAGTTAAAAGACCAGCACTTCCTCCATCCTGATCTGCTTGTACATAGAAACATCTAAATCAGGTACGAGGTACACAAGATTGGTAAAAAAACTAGGCCTATGATTATATAATTGTTGAATGGTGCTTAAATGAGGGGAAAAAGAAAGCATGGCTACTGTTCTGCCAGTCATGAATCTTTTTGAATTCTTGGAGGAAGGGGTAAGAAAAAAGAAAGAGAGGAGTGGCAAATCAGTGAAGAGCAATGAATAAAGTAGAGGTCAGAAGAACGGGGGATGATTATGAAGAGGCTCCTACCTATGAGAAGATGCAGAGTAGGGACAAATGCACTTAGCTCTGCCATCTACCTTTTTTAGGTTTTGGGGAACATTAGCAAGAAATTCAATGCAATTAATAGGATATAAGAGGATGCGCTATATGTCAGACTCCGTGTTTTCTGTCCTGAAGTATAAGAAGATGAAAGAACAGTCCTACCTTCTGGGGTTATTGCAGTTTCAAGAGACGTGACATAGTACACTTAAAACAATAATTCACACCCCACTGAAGTAAAATCTGAAATAGAGATGTAAGCAGGTGAGTGAGTGGGAAAAAGAGAGTAATGTTTCCTCAGGAGAGGCCTCATGGATCAGATGAGAGTATAAAAACAACGAAGACGTCAGCGGACCCATATGAAGGCAATGGCCTGGGAGACTGAGGGGAGAGTTTGAGGAGAATGAAGCATGCAGTTGCTCAAGTGGCTTGCATTTGGGGAGAAATGAACTGTCTCCTGAACTGGGAAGGAAAGATGCGTGGTGAGTGGCCGGCCTCCATGAAAAGGCCAGGCCAGATTGTGCAGAGTCTATAATGGCAGGCAAGGAGATTTGATTTTATAATGCATGGGATGAGACACACACTGATTAAATAAAAGACTGGTAAAATCACAGTTGTGCCTAAGGAAGATGAGTCTAGAGGAATTAAGCAGGATGCATTAGAGAAAGCAGTGTCTGAGAATCAGGACTTGGCGTGGTGATCTCCCATGTGTCTCTTGTACTTATACGTGTCCTATAAGACGAGTCATGGCTTTGTTCTGAACTATGTTTTCATAGAGAAAAGCCTTGGATGATACAAATAGAGGCTCCCTCCAGACCAGAAACAGGTGAGCCTCTTGTCTGTTTAAAGATTTAGTTTCCCTATGCTCAGGACTTCTTCTTGAGGTAAGATAAATGAAATAAAGACAGGAAGAAAGGGGATAAGGAAAATTGTAACTTTAAAATTGTACTTTTAGGAAAACTGTTGTTTTGGGACACAACCAAAGTTACCCAATTTTACAGTGCCCCACTTTCACCTTTAGCTTGTTTTTTTGTTGTTGGTTTTTGGTTTTTCCCTTCCAGGCTTCTCACTTCTGAGTTCCTAAGAATCTTAAAAGATACAATAAATACATAAATTGATGCTAAGTCTTTTGTCTTTTCTTCCACTAGGATGTATTCACAAATTCCACAGACTTCCACCCCCAAGACCAAATGAATACTCCCAGTCCCACACCATAATGCACCTAATTCCTTGAGCACCTGCACTCTTTCCTAAGTTCCTACTTCTTTGGTTCTGCTCAATAAATTTACCAATGCCTCTCACTCATGTACTCTGGCATGATTTTCTCTGATGAAAGTCTTCAAACCTACTTGACTGGGGAGTCTGGGTTGAGGTCACCCTAACCTCTTTATAGGAGATCTCCTTGGACCCCATCTCATGACATTCTTTCATAATTCACCCCACTGCTTGTGCAAACATTTGCCTGGGCTTGTCTTCATTGTGCCTGTGGGTCTTGAGGGTAAGGGGAACTGGTCCAAATACTGTATGTTGCAATAAAACCCTTTGTCTCTGATCCAACAGACTGAAGACTTCCACTATCACTCATGAAACCACAGCAGGCTAACTTTCATAGCTTTTCATAATTCATGGGAAGGTGCCCTTAAGATTAATCTTTAATAATCTTTTTAGTAAAAGCTTATTTTATGACAGATATAATATTTATTTATTTTTGTATCAACGAATATAACATTTACATATGACCAATTTTATTATGTCAAGAAGTTACTGTATCTTTATCGCTAAGGTAATGTGGGCAGTAGAATCCCCACTTAGCCCCACTCATGATCATCAATTCATCCCCCATCTTTGTCTTGAGTTTTTCTCACTAGCATTTCAGAGAAGTATGGTTGTAGGACAGGATGGGCGTCAGAGATTACTATAATATATAGAATACTTTCACATTTTGAGTTTTCTCTTTCAATGCACCCAAATAAAACTAATGCCTTTTTTAGGTGTCTCAAAATATCTTCTTTATTTTAACTATCCAGGTGTTTAGCAGTAGGCTAGTGTTTACTAGGTAACCAGTAGATATTTACAGCCTAAAAGAACAGATAAAATTAATTAAGATTTAGAGTTAGATCTAGTTAGGAAATTTTTGTCTTTAATTACCTACCCCAACTTCAAAGATAGAATTGTGTTTACATTTATTTAATTCACTGTATTTATACAATGTAGCCAATGCTAGCTATTTTGGAGAGTGCCTCTGCCACTTACTCTTTGTGTGACCCTGAATCTCAGTATTCTTACCATGAAGTGACAGGGTTAGATTTATTTATCTTTTAGGTCCCTTCCAGGATTGGGCCTCAAGAAGCCTAGTTCATTGAACTAATTGATACTTTTATTTCTGAATTTTTAAAAATCTTTCTTTTTGCCTCTGAAAACCAAAAAAGATATTTCAGTTGGTAAGAAGGAAAGCTGAGTATGAATCTGTGAATATGCTAAATAAAATTGTCAGGTTTTCTTTTTTTCTATTAATTGCTTTGGAGCTTCCTTTATTTTGAAGCACAGTTTAAATGAAATGATAGAAAGTCTTTAAATTTTTCAATAATTTCATATCTTTAATCCCCTCCAAAATGACAAAGAATAAGGGCTGGTGAGATGGCTCAGCGGCTTAAGCGCCTGCCCGGCAAGCGCGAGGGCCCGAGTTCGACTCCCGGAACTGACATACGAAAAAGGGGCCGGTGATATCGCTCAGCGGCACGGGCGCCTGCTGGTGCACGAGGTCCTGAGGTCGACCCCCCAGTACCCACAAAAAAAAAAATGACAAAGAATAGATTTTGTTAAGGAATGAAGATGATTTCTAACCAAAATACAGAAAGGCATTCTCTGCATATTAGAGAATTTAGCTGGCATATGTATTATTTGAAACTAGTAATTAGCTGTGTTTTCTAGAAGTATGAAAAATCAAATAGGAAAATTATTCTCTATTGGAAGGAATGACTTATTAATTGTGATTACACAAAAATAAAAATACTTCATGTGATGTTTCTCCTGCCAAGATAGGCATATGGCTGAGTGAGCTCCGTTTGTCACCACTGTGTTAAAGAAACCAAGGTCAAAGGTTGAGATGCAATGGAGCCCGTCCTCAGTCTGTCCTCTGCCCTGCCAACCACCTTATGGCTACGAACCTATGTGGAGGTCAGAACCTATCGATGGGATGGGAATTAGGACTTCACACACGGTGAACAACAGAAAGGAGGGCAGCAAGTCCAATTAGCTTTATCTGCTTTCAGTTCATGATTTCTTTGTAATTCATTTGTAATCAATCCAACAAATATTCTTTGTTTTATGTGTTTTTAAATGTATGACAGGCAAAGAGAATTGACAGTATCATATAACACCTAATGTAGGGAAACGTAAAAAAATGAGATTAATAAAAAATGAGATTGTGAAATGGTGAATCAAGTAAAATCAAAATAAAGTAGGAATAATATAGAGCAGTATAGCTAAATGCCCAGAGCAGTAGTTTACATCTGTATTTTCTTGATATGACTTTATTCAAATTTTTATGCATGTTCAGCATCAGTAACTTCATCATTTCGAGAACTGTTTTTGAATCAATTCACTTTTCTCTAGAGAAAAGCATCTTCACTTCTAAGTAAGCCACATGTAATATCAGCTTAAAAGTAATATTTGTGTATGATTTGATGTTTAGGTATGTTTCTTTGAATCTGAGTCTTTATTTATGGACTATTGGGACATTAAGACAGTCCTCTTTCCTTTGCATTTCATTCTATATGTGCACATTTTAAAAAAATCTTCAAAGTGCACTGATTGTATTGCTTTCTAAAATTGTCTTTAGAAGACTGATTTTCAAACATATTCAGTATTTGAAACTGTAAAATTGTACTATCAGGAATAATGATCAATTTTCCTCTCTTTTAAAAAAAATTCACTTTTTACTACATAAATATACCTAAGCTGACTCTACTTTCTTAAATTTTCTCTTCTTTAATTCTCCATTCACATCTGCATTCTCTGTTTGTCTGATTTACTCTAAACAACATTCTTAGATTTACCTCAGGAATGTATACCTATTCTTGAACAATTTTATTTCCTAAAAACGATACTTCTAGTGAAAAGTTATAAATTTACAGAAAATGTTTTTATTTTGAATGAGAAAGGTTGTGATGCAGTCTATTCCAAAATAAGACATCCTAAAGCTGGACGGGCTGGCAGACACCTGTTATCCCAGCACTTTGGGAGGCTGAGGCAGGAGGATTGCAAGTTTGAGCCTGGGCAACTTAGCCACTTAGTGAGACCTTGTCTCAAAATAAGACATGAATGGCTGGGGATGTAGTGCAGGATGAATGCCCTGGATTCAATCTCCAGTACCACACACACACACACACACACACACACACACACACACACACACATAGAGGACATCTTAACATTTTTTATAAATAGTAAGATTTAGCTAGAAAACAATAGCAGCAAGTTTATATAAACATAACATAAGTTAACAAGTTAAGAAACATAGATTGTAAACAAAATTAAATTCACTGAACATTTATGGTATGTACTAAGTGATGAAGATACATGATAGTGAATTCTGGAGATAGAAGATTATGAGGGAATTGTTCTCGAATGAATATTTTTTCTTAGAGTTTCAACATCTATTTTTCAAAATTTATGAGGGCCATGGTTATGTTGCAAAAATCTTGCATTTAAAAATAACTATGACACAGAAGATCACATTAAGTTTCAGAGTTGCACACAAGGGTGCTTTGAAGCTTAAGGAAAAAGAACGTGTGCACAATGTTCTGTGAAGAGTCACCGGGATTTCAAACTTTTCATCCCACTCTCTCAACTACACACACCCTCCCAAATGTTTGTGCTTCCCAAAATATGGCACATGAGACCAATTTGATCTATAAGAGTCTGTTACTGCAGACTTCTGTGTTGGGTAAACACGTATATCTTTGACTGCAACTGTAATTTCAAACTATTACTTCTTACCACATATATATGTAGTGAGTATTTGGGTGAAAACAATCATTTTGGGACAAAAGAAAAAAAAAGGAATTTGAAAGCTGGCATAACTTTACAGTCTGATATTATGAAAACTGAGTAAGCGTTCTGAACGGATGTGAGGTGATGCTCTATTTCTCATCCTAGACGCCATCTTTGCGTGCTCAGCCTGAGATACTTTCTTGTCTTTATTTCACCTGTGTTGAAATTTTCCATCTCTTGAGCATTGTTATCATGATATTTGTGTAATTCCCCTACTGTTTCATAGGAATTTTATCTCTGATATTTTTATCTCTAACACTTAAACTCATAACTAGCCCAGAGTTTTATTTTATTATTTTATCTTTTCTTCATTTACTTGTTAGTAATGAATTCAGGGCCTTGAAAATGCTAATCAATCCTCTATCACTGAGCCATGTCTGTAGCCCAAGATCCAGACGTGTGAATACATTAAGTCTCCATGTTCACTTCAATTACCTGGTGGCAGATCTGAGCAACTATCTGTGCTGCCTACTCAATAGACTACGGAATAATTGCCTGTCTCAAGTTATCCCAACAGCAATCAATATCTGATATTTCATATCTGGAGGGACATTTCTCCCTGTTAAAATTATGCCTGATAACTTGGGGAAACTATAGTATCAAAGATTTACTTTTATTTATTTGAATTTATCTAAGTTTCAGGTGGAATAAAACACTAGATTTCTCTCTGCAGTGATCCGATGCTATTTTCTCTGGTACCAGCTGGTTTTCTTTTCCTCCTGAGAAGAAAAATGCCTGACAGGCATGTGTGTGTCTAGGCTTTGTCAGTAATGTTACTTAAGGGAAAACTCTTCCAAATAACATGTGTGTCTCTGAAGGTGTTCATCAGGGGCATGTGTTACATTCTTCGATGCCTTAAGTTCACACATTAATGAAATTAGTTCAATTTAAAATTGTTGTAGGGTTGTAGGTTCAACAACAGGAAGAAATGACACTCTAGGAAGTGAACTGTTTCACTCTTCCTTTTCAAGGTTCTCAGATCCACTTACAAACTTTTAGGGAGGGAAAAAACTGTCTCACTTTTTAAAGAACTATTCACCTTGCACTAACTTCTTAATGTACTGACAACTTAATCAAATTTTCTCAGAGACGTTAACATCTGCTAAGAAATTGTGCCTAGAAAACATCCAGACTCTCTTTTGCTAGGCTCTGGCCTACATTCAGTCACTGGTAATCCCTCAAAACATCACCTTGTACTATGATGATATGTTCAAGTCCTGTGTAGAGTTACCTTGTCAACAGTGTCAGGCAATATTTTTAATAATGAAAATGGATTTGAGTGAAGTCAACCATCTCTTTCCACCTCACATGACAGCAAACAGTCATTAGAAAGTGAAGTGTCTTGGAGGAGCAATTATGATTCTAGAACAGTTTATATCTTTACAATTCTGATAACGTAACCTTAGCTTTCCTAGCACTGTGCTCAGACCTCAGAGAAACGATCATTTGATGGCCATCATTTCAGTGTTAGGAAGAACGTACGAACATTTTGACAGAAGTAACTGGACACATGGATAAGATATTGTCCTTCTGATTTGGGCTCATTCCTTCATGTTATACAACCACAAAGAACTAAAGGTTGAGAACTTACATACCAGGTACTGTTCTAAGCAATTAAGGATTGTGATTTAACTTTCAAACAGTACTATGAGGGACATACTTTTATCATCATAATTAACTTTGTATATGTATGAGGACATTGAAGCACATGGAGATAAAATGAGTACCCTGGGATTCATAGTTAATAAGTGATAAAGGAGGGCTCTCAGAATGCGGAGACCACATTCTCAAACTACAAGACCAACTGAACAGTGGAAAATAACGCCTCACTTGAAGATTCTGAGTCATCTCAGCTTTTTATTTCCTACTTGGCTTACAAGGGTGGTAGTTCCATAGGGAAAACATAAACATACATGTTTGCCTTAAGTACTGGTCTTTTCAGGTGTGTAGCCTGCACACATGTGAAGGCTTACAGTATGCTTTTTGCAACCAGTCAGCTTAACTCTTTGGAATTAGCTGATTAATCTGGAGAGCTAGACTACAGAAAAACATAATAAAGAGCATATGAACGAAAGGAATGTAACAGCTCCTCCTGTTTCTTCTGATAAAACCTAATGCTGTTTCAGAGGAACTCTTAGGAAACCAACAATAGGAACTTCTTTAACTCAGTAAAAATCACACAGAAAGAATATGTATAGAGTATCATGCTAAATGGGGAGGATACTAAAGCATTCTTTTTAAAATCCAGGACAGAGATAAAGATATATACAATCTCCACTTCTTATTCAACATTACATTGAGCTTGTAAGCAGTGCAGTAAGAAAACAACACGCAATGAAAGGTTTGGAAGAAAGAAATCAAACAAAATGGGGTTAAAAATAGGAGAGTATAAAAATATGGCTGGAAGCAAGGTCAGTGTGTAGAAGTAACAATTAAAAACAGTTTTCGCATTAACTGTTTATAAGCACATACAATACTGAAATGGGCTGAATTATGTTCCCTTAACATTCATGGTTGGCGTCTCCACCCATAATATTTCAGAATGTGACTGGTTGGAAATAAGGCCTCTAATGCGTGATTAAGGTTAAATGAAGACATCTGGGTTATATCCCCTGGGAGATAGATGCCGGGTATCCTTATAAGAAGAAATTAGGACACAGACATATGTAGAGGAAAAACCATGTGAAGACAAAGGGAGAAGTCAGTCATTTTCAAGCCCAGGAAAAAACCTGGGAATTAACACAACATTGGGAACACCTCAATGCCGGGCTATCTCCAGAACTGTGAAGAATACATTCCGTTGTTTATCAATGGCAAAGTACCACGGTCATGGTTCATCCAAGTACTCAGCAGCAAATCTAACAAAAAATGCATAAATACAAGTTTACTGTGTAAATTACTAATTAAATTATAATCAGTTATCAATAAGTAGATATAATATGAAGATATCAAGCATTTCTAAATAATTTAGAGATTTAGTAAAACTCCAATCAAATCCCTAATAAAATTGAGAAAAACAAAGTTGAGGAATTTGAGAAATTAATTTAAAAAGATCTGTGAAAAGGCAAATGATCAAACATAGACTGAATATATCTCGAGGAAAAATAAAGACTTCTTCTGACAGATATAATGATTTTTTATAACACTACAGTAATGAAGATATAAAATAGAACCTCAGTGAGATAACATATAACATTCCTTTAATTACTGAACATTAAGAATTATAAAATTATCAATTGTTGGAGGAGATATGGACCAATGTTTTTCATTGTTGGTGAGGTTGTTGATTAATATCAATTTTGAAAACAATTTTAATTTAATTTTAAAGTTGAATATCTACATTTACTCTCTCTCTCTCTATATATGTATATATTTAACAGATTTGTTCATGCTAACAAACACTAGAAATAACCCAAATACCCATAAACAGGAGAAATTAGTATGTGCCAGTTACTTTGCATATTTTATTTATAATTTGTACATTTATAATGCGAAGTAAGCATTAGTTTTTACCATTTACAGAGGAAAAACTTAAGGCTTAGTTCCTTGCCAAGGTCACATGGTAAGCAACTAAAACAGTTAACTCTCACATTGCCATGCTTCTGTCTTGAAAGGCTTTTTAAAAATCTATTTTCTTATAATTATCTTCTCCAACAAATTTTTTGAATAATTATAGGAAAACCAATAACCAGAACTATTTACAAACTGCCACATGGCACTGCTATAGATTTAAGAAATGATTAAAATTGTGGTGTTGAATTAGATTTAAATTTTTGCAGCAAATAGTTTAACCCATAAAATTTTTGTTTAGTTTTTATTTTTTTTTATTTTTTTTTTTTATGTGCAGGTACTGGGAGTTGACCTCAGAACCTCACACTTGCCAGGCAGGCATTTATGCCGCTGAGCTATATCACCAGTCTTGTTTAGTTTTTATGCAACTGCAGAAACAGATTTGAAAATGAACCAATGTAAGGACAACTCCCTCATCTCAATTATGTAGACTTATGTCTTCTAGAAATAAACTTTATTTGATTTGCTATAATTCTGATTGTTTTGACAATTTGTATACAACTCATTGTAATATCCTAATATGTAGGATATTATAATTATTTCTATATGGAAAACTCCATAAAGTCCAGAGTTAGATCTTACAGTTTTCATATTCCCTGTATGCCACATAAAAGAGTAGTATGTGTAATAAATACTCAAATGCCAACTTCACTGATGTATTCATGAGCATATATGTTGATAGAGTACAGTAAACTTTGTGTATCACAGTGATGGACATTGATAAAATCAAATCCTGCTCTATAGTTGGCTAAGGCTAAGACATCAGTTTCTCACTTGTGAATTTAAATGGATTTATGCTGCTTAGGATAGGGAGAGAAAATGACGATGTTGGCAGACAAGAGTTCAAGTCTTTCTTTTGTAATTTACCATTTTTTAAAACTTACATACCAACTTCTCAGAGCCTTTAGTAACTTAATATCTTTCAGAAGAATCCTATTTCCATGCCTGTGAAATAGTAATAATATCATCTGTTATTGGTTGGTGCCTAGATGTCCTCCCAAAGCCTCATATGGCCAGAGAGCTTTTTCAGAGGTGGCTGAATCTAGAGTGTCAGATGCTTGGATTAGAGGTGTGTGATTACTAAATCAGTACACTGAATAGTTTGGCACTGCCCTAATCCTGGTAGCCTGGATAAGATAAAAGGGGTAGAAAGATGCTGTTATGGTCTCTGGTTGCTTTTGCTGTCTTCCACCGCTATGAAATGTTGCTCATCTGTCATGTGCCACCCTGCCTTGGAGCCAGCTGATTATGGACTGAAACCTCTACAAATTGTGAGCTAAATATACCTTTCCTCCCTTAACTTTGGGCATTGGGTATTTTGTCTTGGCAACGAGAGAAAAGTAACTAAGACATCATCTCAAGTGTTTTCTAGGATAGCTATGTAGCTCAAATTATGTAATGTATGTGGGAACACCATGTGTTAGTCACCTTTCTGTTTCTGGAAAAAAGAAGAGAAGGTTTATTTTGGCTGGAAGTTTCAGTTTTCAGTCCATATTCATCTGGCTCCAAGCCAGAAACATTATGGCAAAATGGGAGAGAAAACAGAGTGGGAGGGAAAGAGCCCAAGAGGAAAGAGCTAGAGAAGAGAAACTTTCCCCAGTGTCACATTCCAATGACATACTCCCCTCAACTAGGCTCACTTCCTGAGTTTCCATTGCCTCCCAATAATGCCATCAAATGATTACCTCATCAACTGATTTATCCACTTACTGATAAAGTTAGAGCCCTTATGGTCCAATCACCTTTCAAAAAGATCCATCTCCAAACACGTGAGACTTTGCATGGGATATTTTAAATGAAAATCATGACGTGCTACTATGTCATTTTGAGTGATTATTCTGGGGCAGGGATATAGGAATGGGTAGCTAGCCAGCAAATTCCTCTATTCTAAATTTAACTGATTTCTTGTATAATACTGATTTTTGAAGGAATGAAAATCTGCCCTTTTGCTAATAGAGATGAAACATCCTGGGCAATGCCTAAGATAGTGCTTTTAACAAAACCAAGAAGTATATCCAGGATTTCTAGTTTTAAATCACCTACTAACGTCTAGCTTCTTTAAAGGACATTGAATAGTGTCTAAAAATTTTGGGTGTCTGATAGAGATTTTCACAATATTGATATTTTTGCACATAAATTTATCTTTTGATGTTACTAACCTTCACACAAAAAACTCTTACCAACTACCATTCCGTTTGCACATTTACAAAAGTAAAAGTGTTTTATTTATAATTTACATATTTAAAAATAACAGCAAAATTGAAACAAAATTTCTACAAACCTAAACCTGAAAGCTAAAATTTCAAACTTCTAGAAGAAAGCATAAATGAATATCTTTACAACCTAAAAATAAGAAATAATTTCTTAGCAGAACATAAAAAAGTGATAAAATGTATTTATAAAATTAAATATTTCTGATCATGAAAGAACATCATTAGAATTTGAAAAAGCAAGCCAAACAATGGGAAATAGTCTTTATAAAGACTATGAATTTAGAATATATAAAGGATACTTAACAACTCAATCTTAGAAAAGATGCCATCATAAAAATGAGTGAAAGACTAGGGAAGACATTTCATAAAATATACAGATGACCAATAAGCACATGCAAAATTTTTCAGCATCCTGAGTTATCACTGAAATGCAAAGTAAAGCTGCAAGCAGATATTCCTACACCCTTAAAATGGGTAAAATAAAAAATTACTGTAATACCAAATATTGGCGAGTACCTGGAACAACTGGAATCTCTCATGTTGCTAGTGAGAATATAAATTATACACCTGTTTTAGACAACAGTTCTTCAATTTCTCATTATTTTAAGCATACAACTATCCTATGAGCTAATAATACGACTTTAAAGAATTTGCATCAGAGAAATAAGCATAAAGAGCCACACGAAGACCTTCAAAAGAGTATTTATAACATATTTTATTGTATTAGCCAAAGTCTGGAACCAACCCAAATATCCCTGTGCAGGGGAGTGCTGTATTCATACATAATGTGAATGATGGAATGAGTACTTCTCAGCAATGAAAGAATCACAGATATATGTAACAAATGAGCTTGAAAGACATTACGTTGAACTAAATAAGCTGAACACAAAATTAATTTGTGGTACAAAAATGGACAAGTGGTTTTGCTGGGAAGTTGGAAAATGAAAAGGAAGGGGAAAAGGACAATTTGGGACTAGTGAAAACAGTGTATGGTGTTTATATTATTAAATAATTCCTTAAGAGCAATATTTCACAACCAGTCCAAAGTTCACATAAGTTTAATCGTGCAATGAAAATAATCTATATCCAATATTGATAAACTCTGCAGCTATGATTTGATTAGGAAAAATCTCCTTGTGGGGCTTGTTGAGGTACAACACCCAAAAGAAATTCTAGATGTCACTGAATACATTATTTTCCAAAGTAAATTAAAGCCATAACTAAACTCTTTTCTATTGCATGAGATTATAAGATTCTTTAAAGTACTTATTTGAAGTGTACAATCAAATTATGTTTTGGTAGCCAAGAAGTCTTTTTCTCAGCCATTGTCACTTTAGTTATTTTAAAGGTTATAATAGTATTTTATTTTTATTTTATTTTATTTTTTATTTTTATTTTTTGTGGGTACCAGGGGTCGACCTCAGGATCTCGCGTGCCAGCAGGTGCCCGTGCCGCTGAGCGATATCACCAGCCCTTTTCTCGTATGTGAGTTCCAGGAGTCGAACTCGGGCCCTTGCGCTTGCCGGGCAGGGGCTTATGCTGCTGAGCCAGCTCACCGGCCCATAATAGTATTTTAATGTGAATGAACTTACTCCTAGAAATATATGCAATTATGCATGGATTGGAAAAAGAAATCTTCTATGAAAATATGTCCATATTTTAGATTTATGAAATACCAAAGATCTTTTTTTAACTGATCATGTCACCACTGTCTTAAAAGAATCTCATGTTACATGTTGTCTAAAGATGATTTTTCTAGCCAAAGTGATCTCAAAATTCACTATTTTCATCTCTATTCCTTAGCTGTTCCCAAAGGCAATTTGAATACATTTATAATTGAGTTTTTTTACTTGAATATATTTTCCCTGAAAAATAATTACCTTTATTGTTTTTTCAAGGAAGTTCATTGATGGAAAATTAGAATTGGGGAAATAATAGTGTGCATGACTAAAGCGGGATCACTGCATAAATGTGTGTATACTAAAATATATGCCACAGAGATATAAATACAACAGAGTTTTCATGTTTAACCTTTGTCACTTATATCAAGAAGATGACCTGATTAAAAGTTCTGTTCAGTTATTTTTATAAAAATGAAATTATAGTGTACTAACATATAAAAATGGAGTTAGGAGCTGTATTTTACTTCAGTACAATGCATCAAAATTTTTATATTGTAGAGAAAGCCTTAGAGAGAAATGACCAGTTGCCGGTGAATTTCCCACTGACTAAGGCAGAGTTGGCGTGGAAATGAGCAATCATTGTAATTTGTCAGCAAGGTGAAGCTGTAGTACACTTGAGATGTAATACAGAGACAGCAAGCCTTGATTTTGAAAAATGGTACAGAAGACATGCTTTGATGGCGGTGATAGCTCATATAGACAACCCGTTGAGATTTAATCAATTTAGTTTGCAGGTGACAAGGAACAGAGATAAGGTAGAATGATGTGTCAGTAGCATAGCAGAGTGGAAGAAACTGAGTGGTTTTTAATGTTTCTAGAAGTGTGTTCATTGAATGGCTATAGCTTAGAGATAAACAAAAACTTTGAAACATTTTGAGCTCCAGAGTTACGTCTGACTTTGGAGGAAATAGCTTGAAATCACTCTCTTCAGTCAGTAGTCTAAGTATTCTTAATGATCAAGAGGTTTATTGCCCTTTCAAGCTAGACAAGAGGAACGCAGCAGGTCAGAATGCCTCAAGATACCAGCAGTCGTTCTGGATGTACTAGCTTGCTGTATGAATGGCCAATATATTTATTTTGCTGTTGTCTAAAGATGCTTTTTCTAGCCAAAGTGATCTCAAAAGTCACTATTTTCATCTCTATTCCTTAGCTGTTCCCAAGGGCAATATGAATACATTTAGATCAAGACTGAGAAAAAAAATAATGATAGAATGGGACCTTGGTTTCCAGCTGGAGTACCAAAGCTTTCCTAATCGGATGGGAGTATTTGAAGGCCTCTTTGCACATTCCCACTCTACTGCACAATCCCAATAAACCAGCTTAAAGACTGATAGTTGCCTAGTTTTCTCTTGGCTCTATCCTTTTGTACCCCTTCTCCCCAAATCTTAAACTATTTGTGAGAATTGTTAATGCAGAAGTAACCAAACTGGGCAATAGTTTGAACCCAAAGATTTCTTTAAAAATCTCAGCACTCTGTACCCCAAGGGTTTGGAAACTTTTGTTTCCAAAGGCTTGGAGAGGCTGTGGTTTCTACATTTCCTGTCATAGATCACTGGGGCAGAAATTGCTAATGAACATAGAATATTATTTTCAGCCTTGTCTAGGGCCAGCATTTACCTTGGTCCTATACACTACATATAATGAAATCTACCCTCATTACAGATGAAAATGAAATCAAGTAAGAAAGAAAAAATTCAATTGACTCCACCTTTAACACGCAGACAAAACAATTGTATAATTTAAAATAGTTGTGAACAATTTAAATTTTTATTTTGCCAAGAGGATATTGTATATAAACTGGCATATAATTGGAAAGCCTTTTGTCACTAGTATAAAATGTGTCCTCAATAACTTTCAAAAGTGAAACTTATGCCAAAGAATTTTTGATATTATGGGTGCAACCTCCTGCGTGACAAGCTTATTTCATGTCTGAATTGCTTATCTCACTTAGAATTCACTCCTGCGGGCAGAGTGGAGTCTGTCTCTGACTCACTGTCATTTCCATCAGGCAGCCCTCTGTCAGCACTGCAATAAATAATTAATTATTATTAATAACACAAGCACCATCTTCTGTATCTCTCTTCCTTCAACACAGCCAGAATTTCTCTGAGAAGCTGCAGGGAACAGGTAATTTGGTTACTGTGATGAATAAGATGTAGCCAGCATGCCCAAGGCCACAGAAAATTCCAACGATAGTGATTGGGTAGAGTGGCTTCTGTACCACAGAGAAGCAAGGCCATTTGGAACATACACTTTCCACTGACTTGAGAAATATACTTACGTTATTTTTAGTTTTAGTGTCTATAAAGTGAGGACAATTTAAGTTATAAGCTTCAATCAATCAGCAAATATTTGTTGAGTTCTTCTACCTTGTGAAGTACCTCAAGTAACCCATCTTACAGGAGTGTCTGCTTTCCCTCATTATGCCTAGATATTAGTTCATGCCAAGGACTGCTCTCTCCAAGCATGTTTTAAAAAAATAAAAATTCTTAGCACCATTAATTACAAAATGCTAATCATGTTGGTCTCATTTTTCTTCTATTTTTCTCCAACTCATATTGAAAATTTATGATCATATAGAGTAAAGGAGATAAAACACCACGATCTCTATAGAAGTTAATAAAAATTTTATTCCATTATCTATTCCATCTAATGTTTAATGTGTGAATATTTCAATTATGTATAGAAATGTATATATATGTATGTATGTAACAAATACCTAATGAAATTAAAAATACCTGATAATAGTGAAAATGAACAGAAAATCTGCCCGATATACAAAACAGGGGGGTGGTTCTTATCCATATGCCTTAAACTTTAAAAGGTGTGAATGAGGACAGAGTGAAGGGCTTAGAGTAGACTCAGTCCCTTTTCCACTACCATCTTCTAGAGGCAGTGGCAATGAGCTGGCAGCATCCTCAAGATTCTCAAGAATAGACATTTGCAAAAAAAAGTGACTGAAGAAATTCTCTCATTGTGTGCCTATTGCAGATGAGAGGGAGCAGAAATACCAGGTGGGAAGACGCGGATGAAGCAGTCAGGACTGAAGAGATCTCACCAAGCCTTGAGAATCTTCAGTGGATTGGAAAGATTTGAACTCCATAGATACCATGGACATTTCACTCATTTCACAAAGGACAGAACCAATTTCCAACAAAAGTTGAACCTATTTTCAGAAGAACTTCTTTTTTTATCCATTCCTCACTGTCACTTCCCAGAATTATAGAATATAAGACTCCAAATCCATGGGGCTATCAAAGAATATTTAACAATTGTAGTAGAGAAAATGACAGTTTTCACAATGAATCCCATATTAAACCAACCAAGATGAAAACCAATAGTATGATAAGTGTGAAAATCATAATAAATGGATAAAATTCAAAATTAATATACAGAGGTAGAGTGAAGAACTCTATGAACACAAGGCCACATAGTGAATGTATTTCTAAAAAATCTTATAGAACTGTAACTCATTTTAATTGTATGAATTTAATAAAATACAAGATCAAATATGGAGATGAATATAATAAATGTCAGGGCTAGATGCTAGAAGATAAAACAGCTACGTAGGGTAGGAAGGGAAACAGCAGTGTCAAGGAAACTGGTTGTGATCCCGAATAAAAGCAGTCCAAAGGAATAAATTAAAAATAACAAAGTACAGAAGAGATATGATGGAAAATAATATCACTCACTGCACTGGATAGTATCCCTTTGATTGTAGTTGCATTTTATTTCCAGTGGCCCACCAGAATAAACTACATACATCAAAGATTTCCTTATCCTGGGCTTTCTGTTGTGTTTGACTAAAAGGAAGTATCAGCAGGGGACTGGAAGGAGGTAGAAGAATGAATGAGGTCTGGGTATTTTTCTTCTTGGCTAACTCCTTATAGGAGGAGGACGGGTTGACTTTCCCAAACTATAAGTCCTCACCACATGATACCCTCTCTCTCAACTCCAAAGCCTCTCTCCACCACTGATTTTTCTATAACTACTTCCTTATTTCACATTTCAGACCTAGGGCAAGTAATCTTTCCACCCCACTCTCTTTTGCTGTGTTATTCCTTGTGGGTTTCCTACAATCTTCTCACACATTTATAAACAGTTTCCTTCTTAAAATCTCCTCAAATTACCTAATTTGATTATGCTGTTTCCTGGTGGAAAAACTGACACAGATTTGAATAGACAAGTGACTAAAACATTATATTATAGCAATTTCACACACACATGTATGTAAATATATGAGATAGATAAAAATGCTAACATTATTAAGCAATTAGTAATGCCCCAAGTACTTTATAAGTGCCCAACAATTATTTTCATCTAATATAATTAGCAAAATAGTAGTCATTATTTTCTTTATTTCTCAGATGAAAAGACCTATGCTTTAAGAAGTTTAAAAGCTTGGCTGAGTCACAGAAATAGGTAGCAGAGAAACTCGGGTATGAAATGAGGCATACTGGAACCACTGCCTGCAATCTTCACTCTGGCATTGTCTTACTTTTTAGGTGTGAAGGGCAGAGACAATCCTTTAAAAGCTAAATGGTATCTTAGAAGGTAAGCGCTCAATGAAAGGGACAGACAAATCATTACTTAAAAACATAGCAAAGCAGCGTTCCCTAAAATTAACAGGGAACAGCTTTGTAGCTTCAAGAGGGACCTGTGCACCAGGAAAATGGACTGGGGATACCAATGGGTACCAAGAGTATTGTACATTGAACTTTTTTGGTGTGTGTGTGTGGGTACCGGGAGTCAAACTCAGGACCTCGCGCTTGCCAGCAGGCGCTTATGCCTCTGAGCGATATCACCGGCCCTTTTTTTCCCTTTATGTGGTTACCAGGAGTCGAACTCAAGACCTTGCACTTGCCAGGCAGGCGCTTATGTGGCTGAGCCATCTCACCGGCCCTGTACATTGAACTTAAGAATACTATTCTTTGTAGATTTTTTCCCTCATTTTGATGGTCTTTTAAAAAATAATAACTCTTGCCATTAAGTTTAGTAGCTCCTATTTAAAGTTTAGATTCTTCCAGTTTGACTTTCAGTTTTTCCTTTTTATTTAGTTCAGAAATTTAAATAATTGCTTTTTGTCACAAAGTAACATTTATAAGGTGATTAAGATTTTGTAAAATTACTTGTATCTATCTTTCTGTCTTCCATATATATACGTACAAGAGAATTTCTAGAATTATGATTGTCTGATATGAATGAAGTGTATTTCAGAGTACTGGATTCGTATAATTTATTTTTTTATTTAAAGGAGTATGACTCAGTTATACAAGTGTAACATTATCATTCTTAACATGAAAGAATATATAATGCATACAATTAAAAATATATTTAACTCTGAAAATCAAAATTTTTTCCTTGTCACTTTTGCATTTGGGTCTTTGTCTCAGGCAGGAATAAATGGATGTTCAACAAGTAGAGTAAATTTATATAAATACCGACTCTTGGTATTAAAGAAAGTGTTTTTATTTTTCTGGTGTGTTAGGTTGCCTTTAAATTTTAGTAACTTATCTGTTGAACTTAATTTTTATCTCAGTCTGGGAATCTTGTAGGAGTTAAGTATTGTCATTATGAATTCAAATTCACAACAAATTTTTGTCCAGGTCATTCCTTTTTAACGTCTGTGCCATCTTTCCATACTTACATATATTTTCTTCATTTTTTAGCCGAATTCTACAAAAGGAAAAATCAGGGTTATTAACAAGACATATTATATTTCATTGTTTTCCTGGAATACACTTTTTGGCCCTGTTAAAAAATTATTTAATAACTATGTGATTTGCTATTTTTTTCCTTTCTATTGGTATGTGCTTGCTATGTGTAATAATTACACTGATCTTGGGGAATTTATGTATATATCTATGTACATATATAAATATATGTACATGTATAAATATATATTTATATATATGTACATATATATAAAATCTTAATCATTTCTACTTTCTTTTCCTCTAACCTCCCATCTCCCTCCATCTCAGATCCCTTTCCTGTGGCCACAAATTCTGCCTCTCCATTTCCTAAGATTTATCTTTTATTCTTTCCTTAAATTATTTATATTTTTGGTATTTATCTTAGTTACTTTTCTCTCGTTGCTGAGACAAAATACCCAACACTCACAAGTTAAGGGAGGACAGGTTTATTTAGCTCATAGGTTGTAGAGGTTTCAATCCATAATCGGTTGGCTCCAAGGCAGGGTGGCACATGGCAGAGGGCAACAGTTCATGGCAGCAGAAGACAGCAAAAGCAACGAGAGAGGTGGGGGGAGAGAGAGAGAGAGAGAAGCCTCTTTCCCTCCCTTGTATTGTATCGAGTCGACCAGGATTAGGACAGTGCCAGTCTGATCAGTGGACTGATCCAGCAATCACCCTTAATCCCAGAACCCTCAATCCCAGCATTTCACTAGGAATCAATCACACACTCTGGATTCAGCCACCTCTGAAAAAAAAAGCCTATGACCATATGAGGCTTTGGGGAACATCTAGACACAAGCCATAACAGTATTACTCTATTAAACAGAGGGTGATTTAAAAAATTATTTCAGTGGGTGAGTATAAAAACTGATTCCTGCTGGGGATATAGCTCAGTGGCACAGCGCCTGCCTGGTAAGTGCGAGGTTGTGAGTTTGATTCCCGGTACAAAAAAAAAAAAACAAAAAAACCCCACAAAACTGATTCCCATGCTTACCAGAAGAAAAAATCCTAATGAAAATTATCTTTTGTTCATTGACTCCAATCTTTATGTTAATTCTTCCATGAACTGTATGCATATATTATGATAAAGTATCTCAAAATATTCAATAATACTTATTGAATAAAAGTTCAATGAGAAAATCAATTCAGTATTCTTTTTTATTAAGTTTATTGGTACATTTAAAATATATATAATGATCACTTTCATCATAGGGACTTTGTATCTGTATATGAGTTATCTCAGTTCCTCTTTTTTTTCCCATTCCCTTATCCTCCTTTCATCCTCTCTTCCCCTCCTTATTTACGAAAATTTTGTTTCCATTTTTGTCTTCTCTTCCCTTTCTTCCTTTCCCCACCCCCATCCCTCTTTCCATTCATTCCTCTTTCCAATTGAGCATTTTCTTCCTATTTCATAATATCTAGTATACTTTCTTGTCCTTATTTACACTTTCAGTTTCTCACACCAGATAAACAATGTGATATTTATACATATGTGTTTGATTTATTTAACTTAAGAATATGGTCTCAAAGTCCATCCATTTACCTAGAAATGTCTCAAGTTTATCCTTCTTTATGGCTGAGTAGTACTCCATTATATAAGAACAAAAACAAAAACAAAAAATAAAAACACATCTTCTTTATCCATTCATTGGTTGATGGGCATTTGGGCAGTTTCCAAGATTTAGCTATTACAAATTGTACCATTATAAACATGGGTGTGCATATACATTGTGGTATGATGATTTTAATTCTTTCGGGAAGATACCAAGAAGGGGAATAGGTGGGTCAAATGGAACCTCAAGCTTTAGAGTTTTGAGGAATCTCTGCACTGATTTCCACATTGTTTGCTCCAGTCTACATTCCCATCAACAGTGGAGAAGGGTTCCTTTCTTCCCACTGCCCTTGCCAGCATTTTTATTGCCTGATTTCTTGATAATTGCCATTCTTTCTGAAGTGAGATGGAATCTCAGCGTTGTTTTGCATCTCTCAAATGACTGATGTTGAACAATTTTTCCATATATTTATTTGCCATTTCTACTTCCTCATCTGAGAAGTGTTAATTCATCTCAGATGCCCATTTTTGGATCGGGTCTTTAAATTTGGGGGAACCTGATTTTTTTTCTTTAATTCTTTATATATTCTATATATTATTCCTTTCTCTAACCAACAGTTGGCAAAAATTTTCTCCCAGGTGGTGGGTTATCTCTTCACTTTGTTGATTTCTTTTGCTGTGCAGAAGATTTTTAATAAGATGAGATCCCAGTTGTTGATTCTTTGTAATTTTTCCCATTGCATTCTGGGTTTTGTTCATAAAGACTTTGTCTACATTTTGTATTCAAGAGTTCTACCTATTCTACCTTCCAGCAGATTTAGTGTTTTGGTTTTCATATTTAGGGTTTTGATCCATTTTGATTTTAATTTAGTGTATGATGACAGACATGAGTCTAGTTTTTTTGTCTTTGGCATGTGGAAAGCCAGTTTTTTCAGTACCATTTATTAAAGAGACTATTGTTCTTTCAGTGACAGTGTTTGGTCCCTTTTATTGAGATAACGTGTCTGATTGTGTTTGGAGTTGTTTCTGTATGGTCTAATCTGTTCCATTGATCATTGGGTCTGGCTTTTTTTTTTTCCTAGTACCATGCTGTTTTTATAACTGTAGCTTTGTAGTATAATTTCAAGTCAGGGATTATAGTGCTTCTGGGTTTGCCTTTGTTGCGCAGAATTGCTTTTGCTATTATAGGTCACTTCTGGTTCCAAATAAATTTTAGGATTTTTTTCTCTAATTCTGTGAGGTATGCCGTTGGCATTTTGATCTGGATTGCATTAAATCTGTATAACAATTTTGGGAGTATGGCCATTTTCACTGTTCTTCTCACTCAAGAACAAGGGTTATCTTTCCATTTTCTGGTATCTTCTTCAGTCTCCTTTTTCAGGGTACCATAGATTTAATGTAAAGATATTTTGCTTCCTTTGTGAGATTGACTTCTAAGTATTTCATTTTTTTTAATGTTATTATGAAAGGTGTGGTTTCCCTAATTTTTTCTCAGTGAGTTTGTTTTTGTGTACAGAAATGCTACTGATTTTTTTTTTTTTTTTGTGGGTACCGGGGTGTCGACCTCAGGACCTCGCGCACCAACAGGCACTCGTGCCACTGAGCGATATCACCGGCCCCTTTTTCGTATGTGGGATCCAGGAGTCGAACTCAGGCCCTCGCACTTGCAAGGCAGGCGCTTACGCCGCTGAGCCATCTCACCAGCCCCTGATTTTTGAATACTGACTTTGTATCCAGCTACACGACTGCATTTGGTTATTAAACCTAGAAGTCTTTTTGTGGAGTTTTTGGGGTCTTCTGTGTAGCATATCATGTCATCTACAAATAATGATAATTTAACTGCTTCCTTCATATCTTTATTCCTTTTATTTCTCTCTCTTTTCTAATTGCTCAGGCTAACATTTCCAAAAATGTTGAATAGGAGTGGTGATAGTAGACACACTTGTCTTGTTCCTGATTTTAGAGTGAAAGCTTTCAGTTTTTGTCCATTTAGTATGATGTTGGCTGTTGGTTTGTCACAGATGGCTTTTATCAGATTGAGATAAAGACCATCTATTCCAACTTTCTGTAGTCTTTATCATGTATGGGTTTTGGACTTTGTCAAATGCTTTTTCTGTGTCTATTGAGATGATCATGTGATTTTTGTCTTTGCATCTATTGATATGGTATATTACATTTGTTGATTTGTGTATATTGAACCATCCCTGCATCTCTGGGATGAATCCTACTAGGTCATGATGTATAATCTTGATGATTTGCTACATTCTGTTTGAGGATTTTTGCACCTATGTTAATTAGGGAGATTGGCCTATGCTTCTCTTTTTTGGTTGGATTCTTCTCTATTTTGGTATCAGGGTAATACTTCCTTCCAGGAATGATTTTGGGAATTTCTCTGATGACCACAGGTCATCTTTGGTCAGTGGCTGCAGAAACTCCACCCACTTCCTCCTTCCACATTCTATCTGTGCCCACCCAGTGCTTCAGCCCCATCCTACCCCCTCAGCTAAGTGACATGAATGGACATGCCCTTTTGTGGGCAGGATATGAGGTAGGTGGGGCACCCACAGGGAAGTCTCCTTGCAGTTCCTGAGGAAGCATCTGGCTCCACCTTTCCTGAATCTAAATGACACTACTTGAGAACCTTCAAATCCCTTGCTGCAGCAAACCCTGCAGTCTCACAAAAACTTGTAATATGGCAGGACAAGAAACAACTTGACCACAGGAAGTAATGGGCCAGGAATAGGGCCCTGATGCAGTCATTCATTCAATATGTTACTGAGGGGCTGGGTGTGATGGTGCATGCCTGTCATCTCAGCACTGAGGAAACTGAGGCTGGAGGATCACTGCAAGTTCCAGGCCAACCAGGGATACATTCAGGCCTACCAGAGATACATAGTGAGTTCAAGGCCAGTTTGAGCTACATAGCAAGACCCTGCCTCAATAAATAAATAAATAAATAAATAAATAAATAAATAAATAAATAAACTTCCCTTTCTGTTTCATTAAAGAGTTTGAGGAGTCATGGCATTAGATCTTCTCTAAATTTCTTGTAGAATTCAGCAGTGAATCCATCAAGACTTGGGCTTTTCTTGTTGGTAAGTTTTCAATTATACCTTCAATTTCATTGACCGATATTGGATTATTTAGAATTTTTATATCTTCTTGATTCAGTTTTGGTAATTCATATGTATCTAAGAATCTGTCCATTTCTTCTGCATCTTCCATCTTATTAGAATAAAAGTTCTCAAAATAGGTATTGATGATCTGGATTTCTGCAGGATCCGTTGTGATTTCATCCTTTTTATTCCTAATCATATGGATTTGAGTATTTTCTTCCCTTTTTTTTTTTATATAGTTGGCTAAGGCTTTATCAATTTTATTTAAGTTTTTAAAGAACCAACTCTTCTACTTGTTGATTCTTTGTACTGTTTTCTTAGTCTCTGTTGCATTAATTTCTGCACTGATCTTTATAATTTCCTCCCTCAAATGAACTTTGGGCTTGACTTGTTTTTGTATTTCCAGAAGTTTCAGATTCAACTTTAGGTTATTTGAACTTGTTCTGTTTTCCTGATGTAAGAATTCACTGTTATAAATTTGCCTTTTAGGACTGCTTTCATCATATCCCATAATTCCAGTATGTTGTGTCAGCATCACTTAATTGTAGATATTGTTTCTTAATTTCATGACTCATTGGTTGTTCAGGATGGTGTTAATTACCATGAGTTCATGTCATTTTTGTGGATTCTTTTGTCATTGATTTCCAATTTCATTGCACTATGATCTGAAAATATCCATGGGGTAATTTCAATTCCTTTGCATTTACTTAAGAAGCATGTTCTATGGGCTAGTATGTGGTATATTCTGGAGAACGTCTCATGTGCAGCTGAGAAGAATGTGTATTCTGATGTTGTGGGGTGAACTCTCTGTAGACATCTACTAAGTCCATTTGTTCACAGGTTTGGTTCAATTCTGATATTTCTTTGTTGATTTTTTGTGTAGTTGACTGGTCTGTTTGTGACACTGGCATATTAAGGTCCCACATTAATATTGTGTTAGTGCTTATTTGACCTTTCATGTCCATTAATATTTGTGTTATATAGTTTGGTGCACTGGCATTTGGTGCATACATATTTATGATTGTTATCTCTTTCTCTTGGAGTTTTCCCTTAAGAAGCATGTAGTTAACTTCTTTGTCTCTTTTGATAAATCTTAACTTGAAGTTCACTTTGTCTGCAAATAGAATAGCTACCCCTTTTTTTTCTGGGTTTCTGTCACATGAAGTATTGTTTTCCATCTTTTTATTTTCAGTCTATGAATTTATTTTTGGGTTAAATGTGTTTCTTGAATGCAGCATATTGTTGGATCTTGTTTCTTGATCCATTCTGCCAATCTGTTTCTTTTGATTGAATTGAGACTATTTATAATGATGGTTATAACTGATATGTAGTGGCTTATCACTGACATATTATTCTCCTGTTGGTTTCCTGTCTTTCCCCTCTATTTAATTTCTTGCCTTGCCTGGTGGCTTCTTTCTATTGGTGTTCTTGGAACTGTGGTCTTCATTATCTTTTCCTAAAATATTCTTCAGAACATTTAGTAGAGCTCATTTTGTGGTCATGAATTTCTTCATTTGTTTTTTGTCATGGAAGCGTCTTATCTCTCCATTAATTTTGAAAGATAGTTTTGCAGGGTACAGCAATCTGGGTTGGAGGTTGTTTTCTTTCAGGACTTAAAATACTTTATGCCAAGCTCTCCTAGACTTATGGATTTGTGTTGAGAAGTCTGCTGTGATTCTGATGGACTTTCCCTTCAGGTGATTTGTTTCTTTTCTCTAATAGCTTTTAATATTATGTTCTTGGCCTGAATTTCTGGAATCTTGATTATTATATGCCTTGGTGTAGATTTATTTTGATCATGGCTAATTGGAATTCTATATGGCTCATTTATTTCTATGTTAAATTCTTTTTCAGTGTTTGGCAAGTTTTCTAACATTACTTCTGTGAACATGTTTTTTATGGAATTTGTCCTATCTCCTGCTTTTTCGTCGGCTCCAATCCATCTTATGCTGTTCTTCTTTGCTTCATCTTGCAGCTGTTGGATTGATATTTTATTGTCTCTTGCTATTTTTAAGAAATCTTACTTTTCATGGTTGCTAATCTCAATCCTGTCTTCTAGGTCCGTTATTCTGTCTTCACCTTGGTTCAATCAGCCTCATATACTTTCAGTGGAATTTTTTATCTTGTGGACATCTGTTTGAATCTGTTTCATGAATTCCATTTCTTTCCCATGTTGGGCATTCATGTTTTCCATCATTTTCCTAAACTCCTCAAATTTTTTTTTATCTGTGTCTACTCTAGATTCACTGGGCAGGTCCTGCATTTTAATGGTCATCTTTTTTTTTACATTTTTTACCTAAGAGATTATTTCTTTTTTTTTTTTTTTTTTTTTTTTTGTGGGTACCGGGGGGGTCGACCTCAGGACCTCGCGCGCCAGCAGGCACCCGTGCCTCTGAGCGATATCACCAGCCCCTTTTTCGTATGTGGGATCCGGGAGTCGAACTCGGGCCCTCGCGCTTGCCGGGCAGGCGCTTAAGCCGCTGAGCCATCTCACCGGCCTAAGAGATTATTTCTAATCTGATTTTTTTTTATTGCCTCATTCTTTTTTTTTTTTTTTTTTTTTTTTTAACCTCTGCTGCTATTATTTTAGAAATTTCAGGTGGGTAGCTTTTGATTTCCTCTACCCCATTGTCCCCTGGACTTGTCCTTAGTAGGATGGAGGTCTGGAGTTGCATTTTGATTCTGCATCTTGTCATTTTCTAATGTTTTAGATTTTAACTTTTTTCTTGATACTTGTAAATTGCTTATCATAGATAGCTTTATCATTAGTATGGAGGCTTCCTTAGGAAATATCTATTCCTCAGAGATATATTCTAGGTGCAGCTGGTTCTTGGTCTTTCCAAGATCTTACCTTCCTAATTTATTGAGGATGAGTAGTTGCTGTCTATTTGGCTCTAAACCCAGTCCTTTGGCATTGAAGTACGGTGATGGTTATGACCCCAGACAATCACAGTGTTGTAATACAAGGGAGAACAATTGATTACAATGGGTATGACACTGTGGCTAAATTAGTACAACTAGCAATAATATTGCAACAAGCATAGCCTAGAAACTAACAAACTGTGGTAACTATTAATTTGGTGCCTTTAACCATATGAGCAAGATCTACAATTATTATTATTATTATTATTTTTTTGTGGGTACTGGGGGTCGAACTCAGGACCTCGCACACCAGCAGGCACCCATGCTGCTGAGCGATATCACCAGCCCTTTTTATGTATGTGGGTTCTGGGAGTCGAACTCAGGACCTCGCCCTTGCCAGGCAGGTGCTTACGCCGCTGAGCCATCTCACCGGCCCAAGATCTACAATTATATAATAACATCCACCATAAACCAGGAATTTGTATGCAATGAGTTTCCCCTTTGTTGAATGATTTTACTCGGTGGGGGGCAGTTAAGAGGGATAGGTGACAAAACAGAGATAAATGAAGAGAAGCAAGGCTGGAAGACAAAGGATGATCACCCAAGTTTTGGGAAACTGAAGAGGACAGGAGAGAAAGAATGAAGAAGAAAGCAGAAGAATATTAAAGTAAACCAGAAAGACTAGCTATAGTGTTCACTCATTTGAAAATATCAAAGTATCAAGAAAGAAAGTTGAGGGAAGAGAGAGCAGAGGTGAGTAAAACAAACAATAAAAGTAAAAACCTAAACAGACACGCAAGACAAACAAAACAAAAAAATAATCAGATAGGAAAAGGAAAATGAAAGAGAAAGAAAAATAATCAATGAAGTTCCTCTGGTGCCCACAGTTCTGTGGTAGTGTACAAGTCAGAGCCCACATCTGTGCTGGGTAGCCCTGCCAAGGCTGCGGTAAGATTAGCGCTGGATGCAGTTGATCTTGGCTCCAGATGTGGGGGCTGGGGCCAGTCTTCCGCCAGTAACCCTCTGTATGTCCTTTGATGGCCCACCCACACCTCACCCTGTTTTTCTCCACGTCGCTTTCCCATTTACTGTTGCACCCGCAGACAGAGGCAGCCTGAGGCTCCTCCCAGTCCTTGCACTGCCTCCTCTGCTTCACTTTCACTGGGAGGTCTCTGTCCTCTTGTGCTGCTTGTTGCAGGGTGTGGTGAGATGCGATCCTGTGGGCTGACTCACTGCTCCTTTGGCCACCACGGAGACAGCCCAGGGCTGCTTGGTCCCATTTCAATTTTCTCTCCAGCGAGGGGAATTCCAGTCTTCCACTGCTCCACCAAAGCCCACGGCTGCTTAAATCCCACGCGTTAATATCCCTCTCTCAAGCCACTGGTCAGGGGGCAGGAGTGGTCATGCTATTCCACTTGCTACTTTTGCTACCACTGCTGTGGTCCCTAACTTTGCTGACTCACTGTTTCTGCCAAGGCTGCGGAGACAGCCCAAGGCTGCTGGTCCACCTTCATTCTCCTCTCCTAGAGTTGGATGGGGGAAGGTGTAAACCTCCCCCTCATTGCTGGGTCACAGCCCAAGTCTGCTTAAATCCCACATGTCGGCATTTCTCACAAGCCACTGGTCATGGGACAAGAAAGGTCGTGCTTTTCCACTCAGTGCCTTCACCACTGCTGCTTCTGCAGTCCCTAACCTTTTTGTTCCTAGGGGTTCCAGTTAGCCACTCTGGCACATGACAAAACAAACAAACGAACAAACAAAAAACCTAGCAGCCCATCGGGGAGGGAGCAGTTCCCTGGTCACTTGCCCTTGTGTGTGCTGGTGAAATTTGCTGCCAGGTGGTAGCATCCTCTGTTTGGTGGCAGGCAAAAGAGGCAAGAGGTCTTATATCCCAAACCTATGCTGTGTGGCCTGAGTTAGTTGGACTATTTCAGTCCATCAGTTTTCTGGAAACTTCCCACAGTGGTGGTCCTACTCCACTGCAGGTGGGAGTCCTACTGGCAGCCCTGTGGGTTGGATCACCATTCTCTTAAATCCTATGTCTATGTTTTGTTTGAGCTACACGTCTCTTATTTCAGATTGATTTTGTCATCAGGATGTATGCCTTTCTCCTTTCCGTTACCTGCATTTTTTGTTGATTTTCTCTGAATAGCTCCAATGTGGCTCCTCCTCTATTCAGCCACGCTGAAATTCCAGTATTCTTGATTTTTATTATTACAGTTCAGCCAAGATTTTAATTTGCTTAGAGTTCATTCAGTAGAGTTTGTTGGGCTTTTACCATACAGCAGGTTCAATGTGCGTTCAGCACTGAATCAGAGAGCAACCCTGCCACATGAGCTTACTTTTCAGTAGGAGAGAAAGCCAAACAAATTAATTATGTTATTGAGGTACCTGGAAATGCAAATGAAATTGAAATTATTGACCTGTATAAATGTAACCAAAAGTCACATGGAAGAGACCTGAGGAGAAGCCAAATGTAAATTACTTTGCAACACTGGATGAAATACAGTAGAATACATATAGAATACCAAGTACAATAAATAAACAACAGCAAAACCTTTACTTTGGATACAATCCCATATTAGAATGGTTTATTTTGTGAATTATTTTTTTCAGGCTCAGTTATACTCATCTTAAAGATGGTGAGTATAGAGCCAGTGAAATAGCTCAGCAGCATAAGCGCCAGCCTGGTAGGTGCGAGGTCCTGAGTTCAACTCCCGGTATTGACATAAAAAGGAAACAAGGGCCAGTGATATTGCTCAGCGGCACAAGTGCCTGCTGGCAAGCGCAAGATCCCGAGTTTGACTCCCAGTACCCATATATAAAAAAAAAAAAAGGATTGTGAATATAGGGAAAATTAGTTCCTGAAACATTTTCTGGTCTTAGAAATTTGAGCTATATCTTGAAACAACTACATATTCTAACTTGATGTTCATTTAGGTTGAAGCGTGCTTTTATTTTATTTTTTATTTTTTATGTGGGTACTGGGAGTTGACCTCAGGACCTTGCACTTGCAAGCAAGCGCTTGTGCTGCTGAGCAATATCACCAGCCCTTTTTTTCCTTTATGTGGGTACCGGGAGTTGAACTCAGGACCTCGCGCTTGCCAGGCAGGCGCTTATGCCGCTGAGCTATTTCACCGGCCCGAAGCGTGCTTTTAAAAATATGTTTGTGAAAAAAAAAAAATTAAGGGTCAGTACTAGTTACAGTGTTTTATATTTCGTTTCTTTAATATTGCCAAGAAAATTTGTCATACTTGGAAATGGGCAAAAGAGATTCGTAGTGTCTTTTCAATGGGCTGCTAGGTACCATATAGTGGACCTTTGGGGGAATTAACAGATTTTATAGGGATGTGCACCTCTTATTATCTTTCTGTTCATTAGAATCATTTACTTCTCTGCAGGGGTAAAACGTTAAGATGTAAGAAATGAGTATAACGGAAATTATTCTTCTCCAGCTTGTTTTATATTTTGTATGAATGACTCCAAGCTTTACATTTATTTATCCCATAGGACCTTAAGTATATTTACATTGACTAGGAAATGCACATGTTAGAATTATGACTTATGTACATATGTATATGCCCATTCTTCCAATTCTTAAATAGGTTCTAACGTTCAGTTTCCTCACTAATTAATGAATTAAATAAAATCTTTGTCACTGGTTCATTTTATACTTGTATAAGTCATAATTTTCCATTTGGAATATTGTACTTAAGCAGTATAAACATTGACCCAAGTAATAGCTGAATATTGAAGAAGATGGAGGCTATTCTTTTTTGTGTTGTTTTGTTTCTAATAATAAAAAGTAAGATGCTTTAGAAGTTGCTCTGTATGAACTGAATGTAAAATTAGCCCCCCTTGTTTAAAGAGTTTATTTTATGGTTATTTACATTTTTTTAGTTTCTTTCAATATTTTTCTATTTGAGATAAAAGTCAATGAATTCTTTTGGCTATGGTACAGAGAATATAGAAAAAAATAGGCAATAAATGATTAATAGACTCTAGATAAATTGAAATATAGCACATCTTTATGATTTTACCTAAATAAGCTAACAATTCTTGAATAAGTGGACTGCCCTAAAATGAAATTTACAAGTCTTCATAATTGTTGTATGATATTTAAAAATACTTTCAATTTGTTACTCTATTCATAATATCAGAGGGTTAATGTATCACATTATGTATTTTTAAAAGGCACCAAGAGATTAAATTAGTTTGAATTCCCCTAACTAACAGTGAAGAGCTTGCAATACTTCTGGTCTCTGTTATATTATCATTTGATGCCAGCCTTTTTTTTTTTTTTTTTTTTTTTTTTACTAAATATATGCTGAAATTATGGATGGAATATCACTCCCTGCCTTTTCTGGTTTTGCCCAGTGAGTGCAGTTTCCTTGGCCAGGTGGGTGAGCATCAGATTCTTTTCCACTAAATAATGCAAGCATTGCTAGTGACACAGGAAAAAAAAAAAAAAAAAAAAAAAAAGGAGCTTTTATTTTACCAGATCATGCACAATTTAGTCACTTTTGTAATGTAAATAAATTTTAAAATGTGTTAGTTTTAATATGCTCCTCTTTTTGTATCCTTGGGACCATTTTGGATCAAATTCAATTTTTAATCTTTTTTGAAGTAAGCAGGGAAATGAAGAGCAAGCCCTCATCGGTTTCATGAAGAAGATTTCTTTATTACTCCCTAATGCTTTGAGATTTTGCAGTGAGGGACAGGTAAAAGTTAATAAATAATATAATCTAGTAGCTTCTTCCGTATGACATTCTGAGCAAAACAGGAGGTTAATATTTTCATGAAATATTCATATTTTCAATTATGGAAAGTCGATTTAAAACTTTAGTTTTAAGGTTTTTCCCAATTCAAACAGTGTCTCAAAATCTCTCACACTGATGTTTATTAGCAGTGTAACTTGACTGTTGATGTAGGTGGAATTAGCAGGAAATGGACACCAACATGTCCATCTTTACCGATTCATACTCCTCACTCCGTTCATCAAGTGGTTCATACTAGTCTATGTACTAGACTAATTTGAGAAGGAATAAAAATCTCTAAGCAGGAAAATTAATCATCAAGAAGCAGACAATGTATTGAGGCCTTTGCTAGACATTCTGGTAAGGAAAGAAGAAGGCATCTGTGCATGAGAAGAAAGAATAATTATGTCATTTGCTGCTCCTTTCCTTAGTATGTCTGGAACTAAATGAAGAAAGTGGGTGTCAATGGCATATCTTTCTTCTAGTTCCCTCCTGGCAAGCGCGAGGTCCTGAGTTCAACTCCCGGAACCCACATACGAAAAAAGAGCCAGTGATATCACTCAGCAGCACGGGCGCCTGCTGACACACAAGGTCCTGAGGTCGACCCCCAGTATCCACCAAAAATAAAATTGTGGAAAGATATAAGTATAGGGTAAGATTTTGGAAATATTAAGCTTTTCCCCTGAATATGGCATTTTTCCTATAGGAGGCTTTTTTTCTTTGGAGAGCCCTGAGAAACATCTTTCCTATGTAGTGAGTGAGGATCCCTTTAAATTTCATCCTTTTTAATAAGTCCATTTCTAGAAGGTAACTAGATTAACTTCTAGAAATGGAAAATGTGTTGTTAAGTCAGTAAATAAAATGTTTTTTCAGATTTTTTCAGCTGAAGCTTTTCTCTGGCAGTTGGTTGGATTATCTTCTGAGTTAAAAATAATTATCCTCGCAAGATATGGTCTCTGGTCTCCTATCAGGGCCAAAGCAAAATAGAACAAGTGAGAAGTCACTGGTACTTCACTAGTATTTCAGATTATGGTACAGTCTGTGACACAGGCCTCAATGCAAGAGATGTGCCAAATGCACACTTAGGGATGAAAAGCAGCACAGGGATTCTTCTCTTTGTGCCTTCAGAAGCTAAAGATATGCCCACCCTGATGTGATAGGTAAAGTCTATTTCAACATCTAGAACACAGTTTTTTGGAATTAAAAATCCATAAAAACATATTCTGAGGTTTATTTTTCACTGGTAGGAAAACCCTAGGTTAATTTCATGTTGTATAGAAATTCTATTGGGCAAATGAGTGAAGGAAATAAGATCACAAGGATGTTTAGCTTTAAGAGAGCAAATGGTTTCCAATTACTTTTGGTGTAATCACTTATAAATGCTTGATACACTACTGTTACATGATTAAATGAAATAAACTTCTCACAAGGCTAATTGCCTACAAATACTTTTGGGAATTTGAGTATCCAGAGTTTTTTTGGTCTGTACCTCCAGCCATGTTGTCTTCCTAAATGAAAAATATTTAAAATTGACATGTAGTTCAAGTTCAATAGTTTCCACCAGTCCTCATTATCCACTAATGAATTTTGCTTATTTTACTACCCAAATATTGAAAACATTACTGAAGCTGAAAAATGATAGAGGAACACAGCTCAATAACACTATAGGCTGCTACATTTTGCCTTTTATTATTATTACTATTATTATTTTTATTTTAAAGAGAAGAAAAAATAAAACAAATCAAAGTGCAACCAGCTCTCTAGTTGTTGGTTTTATTTATATAACTTAAAATGGAGTAATTTAAGAAGCTTAACTGAAATATCTTTTACTTTGCTCTATCATAGAAGCATGGAAAGATGAAAGATGGTCCAAAATGATAGAATTCTGTATGCTTTTATATCATTTCAAATTTAATTATGCAACTAAATAATACAATATTTATAAGTAAACACTAGATTCGTAAGATAGCAAATTATTTAAAACAAATATAGATGTATATACATACATACATTTTCTCTACTATATTATAATAATAGAGAAATTGTGGTCCAAAGGTCATAATGCTAAAAGCAGAACTCCTCATGATGGATGATGTGCTTTCTAAATGGTTTGTTTCCAGATATTTAGTTTTGTCTTTAATGTTACTGTGTGACACCCATAAGCTGTCAAAATGGCACTTTCAAAGAAATCTAGTTGTGATTTAAAAACTACATAACAATTCATTTTGACAGTATTTTTTTAAAAGAGTATAATTTAACTATTATTAGAAAAGCAGTGGAAGGCCTCAAATTTGGGTCTGTTCATTGTTTTTCCCTGTGATATAAAGTTACACAGTTTTATAAATAACAGTTAGGTATTCTGTCCACAAACTTACTCTCTGAGTGCTTCCCCTACTTTCCCAACAAATAATACTTGCCGAGTTATTAACAACTTCAATAATAGGACCTAAGTCTTAAGAGTCCTTCTTTTTAAAGATTGTATGTACTGTACATTTTCTAACTCCATCAACTTTCTTCTCTAATACTTGTTTTGGGTTGACTCTTCTAGCGAATCTGATGTGGTTCACTTGGGAATCAAACGCATGCCTTCATCATATGGTTGGTAAGAATTAGAAGTACTTTGTTTAATATATTCATTCTCTTGTCTTGTTCCAAAATGTGTTTAATGTCAACTTGTAAAGATACAATGATGAGCAGCATGAAGATATAAGGTCCAGATTTAGAGGAACTTGAGATAAAGAGGAAATAAGGACAGACAACTAAAAGAAAACCTAGAGCAAGATGTTTACATCAGGTGACCAGCATAACATTCTGAACTCTTTTTGAGATGGGGCGCACATTTGTGTAAGTACCAGCTGCTAACAAATTGCTCCACTGGAGCTCTAGGGTACACATTTGATTCTCAGTTTTCTAGCACACAAGAAGTGGGAAAAGACACAAAGATCACACGACTTACAATGACTTTGACATAAATGAGCGATTATTTAGGAAAAAACACTTTTATTTTAAGAAGAGGGAATTTTCTTAGAGAACAGCTACACACAAAAGCACAACTTTAGTAGTATCTTAAAGTAAATCAAATAATGACCTGCTTAGAGCTTTTCTTATCAGGTCTTTGGGTGTGACATCACTGAAAACACAATTTTATTACAGCAGTTTACTAAGAGGAAGGGAGAGAAGATGGGAAGGATGGACTCTGGAACTCTGATCTCTAAAGGATGGATGTTACATTCTGGCTCAACCAGGTCTGTGAATCTTATTCTCTTAACTGAGTTTCTGATAAGAACTGGACTAGGTGATCATACCCTTTGATTAACAAATGTCTTGAGTGTAGCTCCTTAGAGTTGCTGGTCAAGAGAAAGCTGTAAGTATTCACAATCAGGATTATTCTCTCATGGCATAAGCCTTACTAGAAAGCTCTACTATTTCTGCCTGGACATGAATTGAGTGAGTTAATTTATCTATAGCACTAAGAAATTTCTCAAGACATCATTTTAGGTATTTTCTAATAACATATTTTCAATCTGGTGCCACCCACATGCAGGATGGGGTTTTTGTCTTCAGTAAATTCATTCAACCACACCCAGAATTGTGCTAATTCCAATCATTGGACAACTTTAGTACCACACTCTCTGTCCCAGTATCACACAGCCTACATCCAGCAAGCTCTGAAAAGCCCCACCTATGAGCACATGAGGCTTTGGGGGCCATCTAGATACAAGCCGTAACAATTGCTTTATTAAATCACCTTTTCTATCCTAAAGCAGTGGTCCCCATCTGGACATTTATATGACCTGTGAACTTTTCTAAAAGTACTAATATCATGGATATTTCTTCATAAAAGATCCTGATTTAATTCATCTGGGGTTGGGGGCTCTATATTGCTATTTTAAAAGCTGCCAATGTGACTTTAATATTCCAGAGGTTTTCATTGGCATGCCTCCATCAAAAGTTATTTTTGTAAGTTATTAAGCTGGTAGCTACTGTGGCATCAAATTGGAAGAACTAAGAACTGCAAACTGCAAGTTCAGCATGACTGCACCATATTAAATTCTTCTAGACAATTTTCTCATATTTCAAAAAAAGGCCATAGCGAAAAATTTGAGATGATATGCATTTACCTGTAAGTTAAGTTCATGAATCTCACTTGCTTGTGTTGTACACACCAGAGAGATATTTCAGGAGGGATGATTTAGATGTATTCAAGGTGTGGTGGAGGTTTAGAACATATAAGCAAGAAGAAATCAAGCACTGATTTTGTTCTGAAAGTGGATAAAACTAAAAAAGGAAAGGAAAAGAAAGCCAAGCCTCACTAATCGCTTCATAATGGTTTCGTTCTAAAAGCAATGTAAGGCAGCAGACTGTCGGATATGGAGTGCATCTGAGCCTCCTTCTCTGTAAGGACAATGACAAGTCTTCCCAATGCATCACTGCTTTGCTAATGTGGATGTAATTATACTGTTCTTTAAAAACGCGCTGCAAGATGCCTCACCTGTCAGAATAGCGGCCACTTTACTTCTTAAATCATAACCATAAACATCTTTAATATGCAGGAGCTATTATATTCAAAACTGGTAAAGTCAGCATCTAAGTTACTAGATACGTTTTATCTGCACCTTGTGCAACCAAATCACTAGATTCTAAAACATAGTACCTACAGATTTGATTATATATCAGAGTGATGACTTTATTTAATTTTGTTTGATGGCTTTAATTGTTACGCTTTGGTTGGATCGTTGGATATAACAGAGAGAACTCAAGAAACGTTCTAGCTCTTAATACTGATATTTCCTCTGAATGTGACTGCTTTATGATCTCTGATCCCTTTATTTCTCTGACCATTGTTAGTTAATAGTAACTTTTGGCATACTTTTTTAAAAGGTGGAGAACCTACCAGAAACTCATGGTACTACAACATTACAATGTTTTTTCTTTTCTGCACTTTGGCGTTGTATTATTTCCAAATCTCAGGCTTATATACAGGAAGTAAGAGCACTGAAAATGAAAAATGTCTGAAAATGGCCTGGCTAACTAACTAGCACCCACTTAGTGTAGAGAGTCTGGCCCCACCAGCCTGCCCCCTCCCTCAGGGAGCCTGGGGCCCTGGGCCTCTGGGACAGTGTGGCTGCTGGCCCGCTGGCCTGGTGTCCCTGTGGCCCTGTGAGGAGTCTCTGTCTCCTACACCCTCAGCAGCCCAGCCCCTTCCTTGTCCATCTGGCTCAGGCAGGGCCCAGTCTTGTCCGCAGAGGTATAGGGTTGCTGCAGGACATCACAATCTTCTGCAGGTCTTAATTTTTAAGTGCACTTTGATACTATATATTCCTCTGAACTTTTCATTTAAGTGTGTACTAACAACAGAAGAAAAGTCAGGCCAGTACTTTGAGGCAATAGAACCTTAACAAATACAATGTGACTGAGGCATTATGGATGGAATGTATTCCATGCACTAGAATTTCCACCTTTTTGAAACTCAGCACCTTTCTTTCAACATTTGATTAAATCCTTGCTTGTTTGGATGAGTCACTTAGTTAAAGGGCTATACAAAGCATATTTTGCCAACATAGATTTGATATTTAATATAAGCAGCACTACTGTGGGTTTTCTTATAAATAAATGAACAAATATTAAGTAAGTGTTATGTTTTGTATTTAGATCTGCATTGACATCATGTAATTGTTTTCTAGTAAGAATATTTAAAAGATGACCCACTTCTGTTTCTCTCCCTCTCAATCCGAAACATTACTGAGGCATTTTTTTTGGTCTCCTATTGCTCCCCAGGCAGTAAAGCAGAAGTGAACTGTAATCATTAGCCTATATGTAGTTATGTGGAAAATAGAAAAAGTCAGACATGAATGGTCCACCCCATAGATAATATCTTCATGTGCATTCTTCTGTATTTCCAGTTCACTGAATGTTGGCCTATTTTAAAGTGGAAGAAATGTTTTTATTTTTTCATAATAGAGTCACAATAAAGGGATGGAGAGGAAAATGTAACCCAACTTAAAACTGCTTTTATCCCTGTACTTAATTGTAAGTAAGTCTAGCAAAGGTGAAAGGACACATCAAGGGGCAGGAATATGTCCAATTCTCTAATGCAGCCACTATTGTAGGACAAAAACATTTGCCACTGCACACTCAGTGGCTTTAATGGGAAGAAAGGAAACACGCGCTGGTACGGTACCTAGGGTTTAAGAGTTAAGCTGTCCAAATGCAGAATGAAGCTCTTTTTAAGATTCTTGTTATGATGACCTTTCATGCTGCTTTATAAATGCATGTTTTTGTTACTTATGCCCTTTTATTGTAAAAGATTTAAATCTTGTCACAAATAGTAAATACAACTAAAAGCCAGAGACTAGCTATTTTAACAAAGGCAGGCAAAACAAAACAAAAAATGAGACTGCCCTAAATTGAAGAGGAAATAAAATGAGGCAAGTTTTGGAGCACTATCTGCTCATAGCTCCACTACAAAATACATGGTCTTCAATTCACAATTTTTTTTCTGTTTTTGAATTTATTGCCTTCATTTGTTTTCCTGGGGATCCTAATCACAGAATAGAATTAAATGTGATAGTATTCTTAAATTTAGCTGTCGGATTGCTGTGAATACTGGCAAAAATCCTATAAATGATCATAAATATCATCAAATTCTGACGCTGTATAATTGTAGAACCATAATATTTTAGAATTGCAACTGGCCTTGGAGATAATCTAGTTGTAATCTATCACTTTCCTCCTGAAAAATGAAAAATAAAAGATTGAGGCCCTCTAGAGAAATTTTTAGCCAAGCTTGTAACTTGTAAGTGGAAACATAAATTGAGCTATCTGATGGTCGTAAGTGGCTCCCTGGGGCTCTTTTGACAGAATTTGCCTTCTCCTGAAACATACATGCACATGAAAAGTCCTTGGCTTAAAACACAGTGACTGGAATGTACATTTGTTGGTTGGATTAATAAAAGAAAATGTTATCTCTGATGTAACGCCTGAAATGGCTGCCACTAGAGGTATTTTTATTGTGATAAGACCTTATAATTTCAAATATTTCTCAGGGAAAGGTAACACATAAAATTAACAGATAATGTGGGAGAGCATTATTCTGGGACTTTATCTGAATCCACATTAAGCTGTCTACACAATGTTATTAATTCCCAACCGAATTTTTGTCAGTCCAAGGCTAAATGAAAATATAAATACATAGAAATAAGATGAAATTTTTAATAAATATTTAAAACTCTCAGTTTACCCATGATATCTTTTCTCTGAGATGAATTTTTTGTATTTTTCTAATATTAAAATATCTATTGTCTTATAAAAATATGCTCTTGCCTGGGAGGTTTTTTTCTTTTGTCACCTTCTACTTGGAAAAAATTGACAATACTATATTTCACTGGTACATGAAGGCCGAAGCTTGGCCCTTCTTGAACTCCACACATCAGATGGCTTTTGACATGTCAAAAAAAGGTGTTAATGAGTGAGTAGGAAGGCCATGTACCTGCTGTGGAGGTTGACAGTGAATGTGATTTTGCTGTAGAGAAAAGTAGTGGATCATTATAAGCTGCCACCCTTAGTGATAAAACCATGGTCCCTGACTGTCCAACCCACACTATGTCCCAAAGTGTTCCTTTTCTGGCATGTCTTGTGACATACTGTTTACCTAGAATACCTTTTGTTCTATTCTGGGTAGTGTAGGTAAATGTCCAAGGGGTGAATCAATAGATGTTTTTAGCTTTCCTGTCTGTCTGAGACACCCAAGGCCAAATAATGAAAATAAGAAAATAAATAGAACTTGTCAGTGGTAGGCAGAATAATTAAAACTGTACTGGTTTTGGAAGGCACAGGAGCCATCATAATTCCCCAAACTCCATGTGTAGAAATCCATTCAATTATACTTCTAGTTCTCTGGTTTGTGTGGCTCTAATATGCCTGTTAAAGCAGGCATTTTCCGCAAAGTCTCTCTCCTGGTTGCATCTGTACACCCTTCAAAGGATACCATCAGAAAGTCCCCATGTCAGTCTGAGCTGCAGGTTGTGCTGAGGGAATTGCCCAGCTCCACATTGCTGTTCTCAGTTCTGTCTCAGTTTTGCCCTGTTGCTACAAGTCACCAAACTGTCGATTTCGATTTTGTCTATGGAACATGCCCCATCCCCTCCTCCATTCTGGATTTCATGACTTTCCTCAGACTACTGCTTTTGAAAATTGACCCTGAGGATACTACTCTTCCTTATATTTCCTTTGCTTAAACGTGGTTGCAGGTCTTTCCATGTATTTCTCACACCACAGCTCAGTCCGAACCTCTCCTTTCAGCCCCGCAGCTGCCTCCTCCATAGCTGCCTAAATGCTTCACGCCGTAGTTGCTGGGCTGTTTTCTCCTGCCACAGACCTCTATGCCTCAGCCCTCAGGGACACACTGAAACACACAGACCCCTTGAAGTTCAGCCTAAATACTGGAGACCTAAATAGAAAGAGTTCCTTCCTAGCCTTTAATACTCACTAAAAATAACTTTTTAAAGTCTTTATTTGGAGTCCTAAGGTCTTACTTTTTTCAAGGCAAGTGAGAAATTAAATGACCAGTCCTTCAGGGAGACTCCGCTTTAGTGTACATAGGTGTCGTCTTGCTCACTGGCCAAACCAAAGCTGTCACATGAGTGTGTAACTGTCTCAAAAAGAGCATTCTAGGTCACTCAGTGATACCACACGACATGAAGAATATGGTCTAGTTAGATCTTGAACTCCTAAGAGGGGCTTAAAATTTTAGATGTTTCCAAAATTTTTAATTTCACAGAAAACTGAAAGTTTTGAATTGGTGTAGACATATGGAATGAGTTTGGGATTTGGTGATAAGGTTATGGAGGAGGGGCTTCTGGTTTGAGAAGGGCCCAGAAGAATATGTTTGTGATTTACTCTGATGTTTGGAATTAAATCAAGAAGTCTAGGCTTGTGTCCCACTTGATCAACCCTAACAAGGAAACTTCCAGGGGGGAGGCATATCTTGAGCATGACAACCCCCTTTGGCTGGGACAATGCCTGAGAAGAGGTCAGCTACGAACCACCAGGAGACAGGACTGTCTGCATTAATGGAAATGAATGACTCAGTTATGAGGGGGGTAGGGAGGGGCACCCCAAATCCACCAGTTTATAAACAGAAGAAGGAAATTCTATTCTGAAAGAGAGGTCATAAAAGTACTATTACAAGGACAGGCTCTCACTGTACATATGTTATTTGAGAATATTTATATCTTAGATTACAAATGTGTTGTCATTTGGGTTTACAGTGGATTTCACCTAAAAGCAATGAATTGAGAAAACAAATTCAGTAATTCTGCATCACAGGATGTTTGGGGGGCATACAGGGCAGAGGAGAGAGGCTACAGGAGGTATAAGAAGGAGCTGAATTAGAACCAAAGATGTTAAGCAAAACAAAATAGGGGGCCGGTGAGACAGCTCAGCGGCGTACGGTCTTGCCTGGCAAGTGCGAGGGCCCGAGTTCGACTCGTGGAACCCACATATGAAAAAAAGGGCTGGTGATATCGCTCAGCGGCACAGGTGCCTGCTGGTGTGCAAGGTCCTGAGGTCGACCCCGGTACCCACAAAAAAAAAAAAAGATAGATGAACTTGAGAAAATGTTAAACTTTGTGTTATTCCAAATGCAAAACACACAGCTGCTCCATAAGTGTACTATGTATTTACAACATTTAAATGATAGCCTGGCAGCGTGGTGCATGGCTGTAATCCCAGCACTCAGGAGGCTCAGGAAGGAGAGCTGTGAGTTTGAGGCCAGCTTGAAGTACAAAGTGAGACTCTGTCTTAAAACAAAACAAAACAAAACAAACCCCCAAAAAGTATGTAAGATGATGATGGTAATAATTTCTTCTCTGGTTTTAGAAGAGACTGAAAGGCCTTTCCTTTTCTCCTGCCATTATGATTTTCCTCTGGGGCCTTGTGAATGTCCTAGCACTCCCTGCACTAAAGTCAGGATTAGTCTTTTATCCTCTAAAAATATTGTCTAGTTAGGCAGCTTGTGAAAATATTATGTTGTGTCCTCATCCACCTTATTCACCATTCTGGCACCATGGGACTTCTGACTCTTCCCAAAAGTCAAAATGACCAGGAGGGCTGGTGAGATAGCTCAACGGCATAAGCACCTGCTCGGCAAGCGCGAGGTCCTGAGTTTGACTCCCGTTACCACATAAAGGAAAAAAAGGGCCGGTGATATCACTCAGCGGCACAAGCGCTTGCTGGCTGGCAAGCGTGAGGTCCTGAGGTCTACCCCCGATACCCACATAAAAAAAAGAAAAAAAAAAACAGGAAAGGAAAATGTTTTGAATTAATTAAGGACAGCTACACAGTCACTACATTGCAACTAGAGACACTCACAAGAGGGCTTCCAGACTGCTCCAGAAAGTGACAAGAACGATGGGGTGAGTAAGGGGGAGTATTTTGAAGGGGATTAAAGGCAACGTGTCTTTTACTATAATAAAAGTTTTAAATTTGAACATTCATCATATTTTTCAGTCATACCTCATATGTTAGTGCCAGCATGTATTAACACCTCAGTAAAATTAAATATATATGCAAGTCTATATTAGAGTAAATCTATGTCTATATAATATTTAATGTGTATATATAAATGTATAGTATATATATGAAAAGTATACATACATATGATATATCAAAGGATAATCTATAAAAGGAAATGGTAAAAAAAACTGTGGAGATTCAAAAGAAGAAAAATAATGCGGTACAAGATTATAAATGTTTAGAAAATCTTCATAGACTAATTGGAGGCTTTGCTGAGAACTACAGGAAAAAAATTAGAAAAAAAATGAAACAAATATTTAGAGGTAGATTGCATATTGAGACTAACCACAGGAACTGAATTTGGAGGCCTTACACTTAATAAGACAGGTGGCACTTATTCTCACTTAAAACACTGACACTGGGCTAAAAGGTGCAAGTCCATGGAAGACTGTTCCCTAGCATGTGTGAGGCCCTGGGTTTCATCTCCAGTAATGCAAAACCAACCAACCAAACCAAAAACCTACACCACACACTCTGGCATAATCTGACTACTAACAGCCTTTCAGAGCTAAACCTATCTCAGTGTGATATACAGGCACAGCAGAATGTTATTCAGCCATAAAAATAATAAATTCCTGTCATTTGTGGCAAAATGGATAAGCCAGGAAGATATTACTTTAAGTGAATAAACCAGGAATAGAAAGACAAATACCACATGTTTATACCTCTATGTAGAATTTTAAAATGTTGATCTTATAGAAATAGAGAGTAGAACCAGAGGCTAGGAAGGGTAGAAGAAAGCTGGTATAGATAAAGTCTGGGTTAACAGTAAAAAGAAACACAGATAAGAGCATTAAGTTTTACTGTTATATAGCAGAGGAGCATGACTATAGTTAAAAGTAATTTGTTGCATATTTCAAGAGAACTAGAAAAGAGGATTTTGACTGTTCTCAACATGGAGAAAGAGTAAATGTTTGAGGTGATATGTACGTATGTATATTAATTACCTCCATTTGATCAGTGTACATTATATACATGTGTTATATCAGTGCACATATATAGTGCACTCCATAAATATGTGCATTGTGCATTGACACATAATTGGAAGACTAAACCTTTCTTGATTTCATTGGTTAAGAAGTTTAAAAGATAAATAATTTTTATGCAATGGAATTTTTTTCTGCTCCAAATATTAAGTCCATAGATAAAGGAAAATATCAAAAAAGATGTGCTTCAACTCTGGTTTTTTAAAGAACAAATTTAACAGTTGAAGACTTGTAGAAATTAGTAATTTATAAATGCATCTGTTTTGCATTTCATTAATGACCTCAAAGATAATTTTATAGGATATTCTGATTTTTGCCAGTGCCTTTGAGATATTAAAAAGGATTTTGAAATGAGTCTTTATGTCTCAGCATGTTTTTTGCTAAAGTAGGAGGATATATCAAAGGTGTTGGTTTATGATTGGACTCCTGTTTGGATGCTGTTCATACAACTGCTTTCTGTGAGAGATAGGATATTCTTAAACTTGATTTTGACTTTGCTATGTGGAGGAATCTTCTTGAATATTTTCTTATCAGTTATTTTCAGTGAGTTATGAGAGACCACATCTTCCATACTATTTTTAAGAGATAAAAATTAGGAAATGCATGCTCATCCAGGCCAAGTATCAGCTTTAAATGCTTAGTGTCCCTCTTAGAACTCTCTACTGATGTGTGTCTGAGAGCAGAAACTGAACACAGGGTTAATTTACAGAACGTGATGTTACAATTGTTCTATTTCAAAGTGAACAGCAAATCTCTTATCTCTTATACACTTTTATGGAGTTAGCTCTAAATTTGGACTCACTCAGAATTTCCAAAGCTGAATCTCTAGATGACAGATTACTTAACTATTTTTCACTGCCTTTCGAGCTTTTTCCCATTGTTATTTGGTCATTCCAGTTAATTTATCTAAGAGTGAATTTGTATTTTCCTCTTTCCAAAACAACTATAACAACAACCCGAAGACAAAGCAACAACAAAACAAAATTAAACAACAGATAATCAACTCTCCATCTTAGTCACTTTGTCAAAAGAAACATTATTTTTACAGGCTAGAAAATTTAAGTGCCTCCTGCGATTTCTCTCTCCAGTGTAATCTTTTGAAGTGTCTTTCAGATTTAGCTTATCCTTCTGACACCATTAAGCCTTCCCTGTCTTCAATCCATTAGATGGTAAGATGACTCTCAAAGGCGCACTCCAGCTCACTTTGCCTCAGCGTTTACTGACTTTGTTACTTAATCCATAGATCACAATCCTCCGTCTGATTTTCAAGGACATCCTTGCTCCCATCCTATCTACAAACTCAACTCCCGCTGAGCCTCAGCTCGCCATGCTTACACACATGAATGCCCATCTACCTGTCCACCCCAAGCCACGCCACTCCGTTCCTCTGTAGATGCCACTGTTGGGGTCCTTTCCCTTCACTGACTCACACTGCTGACAGTCTGGAAGGAACTGCTTTCACCTTCTGCTATATAAATATCATGACTTTGCATCAAGTTCAAATACTGAGCCAGTCCATCTTCTTTGATGCAGCCTCCTCAACTTCTGAAGATTATTTTGCTTTTTTCCCTTTTTGAAATAAGTTTGCAAGCAAAGACAGAGCACCACAAACTAGTACTTAATTGTATTCTGATTATTTTATGTATGCTATTGAGTTCTGAGATTTATTTTCAACTATAACACCATGTATGTAGTATTTATTTTGGGGTAGTTAATTTATTATGGTTCTCTTTTAAGAGTTTAAATATGATATTTGGGTTATTAGCAACCATAGTCTCACTTTTATATAATTTGCATGAAATAAATTGTTTAAAACTTATAAGACTAAATCTATTCTTTGAGATGCAAAGGTATCTTTCAACTTGAGTTTAAAAAATCACATTCTTTAAGAAAGACATACATGAGATATTCTGAAGAAAATGTTTTAAAGGATGTATAACAAAAGCCTACACTTACACTTTCACGTTATCCAAGCACATCGATGCTGAAGACACAAGACAGACCATAAATAGAAAAAAGCCCTGAAGGCAGCAGCTGCAGATGCCGAACAAAAAATGATGTAAAAACAGCAAGAAAGGACTGTGGGACCATATGCTGATTATTTGAATTTCTCTATTACAGCAGAGAAATTCATACCACAAATACTTATTGAACCTTATATGAAGGGAATGCACTGTCTAGACAGTCTGGGGTTCAGAAAATAAAGTTTCTGAAGTTGAAATGCAACAATATTATATGCATATAATAACTATATGTAAGAAAACAAACACTGAAGACATAGTATGCAAATAAATCTAATAACATATAATTGATATTTCTTAAAACCCATCATGTGGCATGAGTCATGCTGAGTAGCTCACATATTTCATCTCATTTAATCATCACAGCAGTTCTAAAGTGTAAATGCTTTTCCTCCTATTTAAGAGACAGAAAATTTAGCTAGCTTTCTCAGTTATAAATAAGACAATAAGTAATGGAAACCTGATTCAAGTCCAATTCTGACTGAGTTGAAACTGCATCATATATGGTCTCCTGAAATATCATGAAGAAAGTGTCGCTACTTCTTTCTGAAAAACTAGGAAGTCTCCTGAGGGAAGGGGCCCTTACCATGCGATTGGAAAGGTCAGGTGCATTTTGGCAGATGTAGAAGACATAGAGGAAGTGCTATAGCAGTGTTAGTGCAAGGCTTCAATCTGGAGTAACAATTTTGGATTTTTCATTATTCTTGGTAGGGGACACATGTATGTAGGGCCAAGAGTTTAAATTGGTGGAAGACACACTGTTAAACAGCACTGTTTGGAGTTCAGACTTCATTCTGTGGATAATGGTTAGCCACAGGCAGGTACTAAACAGCAAAACATAATCAGGATTATGGTCACTGTATTGGCAATATGGTCACTGTATTGGCAGTATGGAGGATGGTTATGAGCAGGCCAATGAAAATGATATGAAGTATTTAGAATGAGATATGCAAGATATTGAATTAAAGTTGCCCAAGGGCATATGGAGAGGAGAGAGATATTTTCTCTTTTTTTTTTTTTTTTTTGTGGGTACCGGGGGTCAACCTCAGGACCTCGCACGCCAGCAGGTGCCCGTGCCACTGAGTGAGATCACCAGCCCTTTTTTCGTATGTGGGTACCGGGAGTCGAACTCAGGACCTCATGCTTGCCAGGCAGTCGCTTACGCAGCTGAGCCATCTCACCTCCTGAGAGAGATATTTTCTGGGGTGGACTAATTAATATGTTATGGTGAGAGATGGAGAAAGGAGAGCTAGATCATCTAAGGTAGTACCACTCTCAGGGTCAAGCAGCCGAGATCTTTTTCTAACTTCAAGCTTTAGAAAGTCCTGCTTTGACCCCTCTGCTGAGGCTGTAGAATGTGCAGAGCTAAAGGGGATGCTGAGTGCTCACTTCCTCTTCTTAAGCGTTCTCGGAGTGCCTGAGACCTCAGAGTCTCTGGTTCAACTTCATTCAAATCTGTTGCTGAGGTGTAAGAATTCTCTTGCCAACCTCCTCTTTATGGCAAATAAGACCACTGTGTGTATATGCTTTGGTCGAAGAGAGGAAGATGGCCAGCCCTTTGGGGGTTAGTGAACAGAGACTCAACATTAGGAACAGGGTGGGTTCTCTCAGGTTACTGCTTTGGGTAATTGGGGGAGATCATTAAAGAACGTTATGGATACAAGAGGTAAAGCAAGTCTGAGGGAACAGAGAGTAACTTGGCTTGAAATATCATGACATATCCAATGATATCCTTCAGGCAGTTGGAAATAAGAAATGGACTTCAGAGGTGGGTTGGGGATGACATAGACAAAGAATTGTAAACACATAGAGGAGAGTAAAAGATGGAAACAGCTAGGCAGATTGTTCACTTTATTTCTCAAAAAGACAAAGTGGTAAAGGGATCAAAAATGATCAGGGTATGATTTATATATGTACCAATTTCCCCAAACACCTGTGACTTTATGTATCATAAACATCCACTAATATAAAAAGGAGAGAATATGATTAAGAATCTTGGGGAGCTGTTATATTTTATGGGTGATTAGAAAAATAAGGAAAATCTGGGCAGTGTAGAAAAATTGGACCAGGATATCGTTGGGTAATCCTGCCTTAACAGACCATTTGACATTGTTTCCTTTCAGAGAGTGTCGAATACCAAGTTACAGGCTATTCCATAAGATTTACAACAATTGTAATAAAAAAGGAGTAAGTGTTAACAGATGAGAGACTTCAATTTTTCTTAATTCTGAAAAATGTAAGGATGTGAATATATGAAAATTTTTACTCATTTTAAATACATTTATGCATATCTGTTACAAAATAGAGGAAACTCCAACTAGAAGATCCATAAAATGAAATTTAAAAAGTTATAGTTACTTGGTGACTTTCCTGGTCACGTTGGGTGCAAAACAGACAAAGGATGTTCTCTCAAGAGAAAGAATGACCAGGGTTTTGTTGATGGTAAATGACATTAAATTAATTTCACTATGTCCACTCTTACAAATCAGAAAGGTAGCTGAGGCTCTCTGATTCTGTTTAAGCTTTTGAGATAGAGGGATTCTACCAACAGTGTGGTGAGAACCCATTGTGGTGACAGCTGATCTTTACTGTGACTTCCAAAACAAAATAGAGGCACTTTGCTTCAATCAATACTAATGCTACAAGTGATTTGAGTTATAAATTTCTCTAAAAATTCTTACTTGTTTTATAAAAACAGCCTATTAATTAATTCAGGGCTTATTAAGAAGTTTAAAAAGTCCCCTTAAATTTGGCTCAGATATTCTCTGAAACAGCCTGGAAGATCCCGATAACAACACTCTTTATGGATTATTAGTGCTTAGCATATGGTTACACATAAAAGAATTTTTAACTGAGAGAAAGGATGAAAATTCCTGTTTAAGAAATTTCCAAATGGATCTCAAAAATCATCATTTGTCTTCATACTGACCAAATAGGACTTAATGGTTCCAACTTGACAGAATTTTAGATGGGCTTCTTACTGACTCTAGGCACTGATTTCCATCTCTTGAGTGTATTTGCTCAACAGAAAACAAAAACAAAAATCTTTGTATTTTCTCTGCCTCTTTGAAATCTAAATCTTTTCCTCTTGTTTATCCCAGTGCAGTAGCCCAAGTCTATAACCTCAGAACTCTGGGAGGCTAAGGCAGGAAGATTTTGAATTGAGATCTAGTCTGGAGTATTTATCAATTTAGCAAGACCCTGTCTCAAAGTAAAGAAGGGCTGGGGACAGCTGAGTGTAAAAACCTTAAATTCAATCCCCTGTACTGAAAAAAAATTTTTTTTAAATTAAAAAAGTCCTCTCTCTTGCTTGTTTTATATCCCAAAGTTTTCTTTTCTTTCCCAAGGACCTGGGGGTTAGTGTTAGGGTTAGATTAAAGCGGTTTTGCCTGTCTTCTAGTCTCTTTGGGAAGGTAGGATTCCAAACTCAGTGGGTGCCTTGCTTCTAGTTATAAAACTACCTCCTGCTTATAGATGGGAGAAACTTTACTGTTCTGTGTGTAAAGCCAATTGCTAAACAATGATGACCTACATCTCTCCATCCACACTCAAAAAAACCTCTATGCTCTTTGTTTCAGTTGAGCTGAGTACATAGTTATCCCAGGCTATATTATCTGAACAAAATCAATATTGGTTTGCTCTTATTGGTAAGTGTGACTTTTCTTGAACAGCACAAATGAGGTCATTGGCAGGCTAAGTGAGAACATTTTCCGTGGAGTAGTGTGAAAATTGATAAATATATTGAAAAATAATTATGAACTAAATGACTTAGGAAAATAAGTGAAGTTATTAAAACTCCCTTTTAAATCCTTTTTTCATAACTCTAAAGTTTTAAATACTAACACTTAAAAAACATACATAAATCAATTCTACTAAATTGAAAGTTTCTTCATTTCAGAGACTATTTGTTAGTATCTTTATATAGCTCTAGCTCTCTAGTGAAATCTGTTGCACATATTGTATCCTCATTAATGTTTGTTCAATCAAATGCTGGTGCAATAATAATTATAATACAAGGTAGAATAATTATTGCATTGCCTATGTCTGTTTTCTGTTGCTAATAATGAAGTAGAACAGACTTGATAAGTTGTAAAGAAAAGGGGTTTATATTGGCCCACGGTTCTGGCCCAATGTTGAGGGGACACATCTAATGATGGCCTTGCTGGCAGAGACCCAAGGTGGCATAGGGTATCACATGTCAAGAGACAGAGAGCACATATGTAAATGTGTCTCTTTTTGTCTCTCTCCCTCTTCTTATAAAGCCACCAGTGTTCAGGCACAGTGACTCCTCCCTGCAGACCTTATCTACACTTAACCACTTAGCAGTTTACCTGGAGCATCACTCCAGCAGCCTGTTTGTTTATATACTGATTATCTTAAGCATTGCTCAGACAAGTGTCATTTGAACCAATTGATTCTTATATTGAATAATTTTGATAAAATTGTCACTTTTATATTTCCTGTTATGAAAATTAACAAAAAATGCAATTTTGGGTCATCCTGTTTTTAAACAATTGGACTGGTAAGTGATTGTTATGGCATGTATCTAGATGTTCCCCCAACACCTCATGTGGTCATAAGTGGGGATTTTCTGAGGTGGCTGGATCTACAGTGTGTGATGCTGGGATTAAGTGTGTGATGCTAGGATTAAGGGTGTGTGATTACTATATTAGTCCACTGATTGCTTTAGTATAGTTCTGGGTGTGGATAATGGATAGGCCCATCCTGAGTGTGAGTACTACTCACCCTAAGGGTGTGTAGTCTGGATAGTATATAAAAGACAGAAAGAGGGCTGCTGCCATCACTTGTCACTTGCTACTGCTTTTCCACTACTTTGCTGCTTTCTGCCCATCATGAACTGTTTCTCCTCTTTGATGCCCCTCTGCCATGACACCCTGTCTTGGATCCAGCCAACTATGAACTGAAACCTCTACAAATGGTGAGACTAAGTAAACCTTTCTTTCTTTAACTTTGGGTGTCAGGTATTTTGTCTCAGCAACTAAATAACTAGGACTTATTTTGGTACCAGAGAATTGGAGCTGTTGCTATTACTCAACATGAACATGAAGTTCAAGAGCCTGTGGAACTGGCTTGTGGAAAGGGTTTGGGAATGTTTGAGGATGTGGGCGAAGAAGCAGACCTGGAATGCTTTAAGATGTACTTCATGGGAGATTCTGTTCAGAGTTCAGAAGACCAGAATGCTGATAGAAATGCTGCCGGTAAAGACCAGACTCAGGAGTTTTATGTTGGGAAAGACTCTATTGGCTGTTGATGTGTGTTATGCTTTGGCAGAAAGTTTGGCTGCATTTTGTTCATGTCCAGAGACTTTGCCTGAGACTGAGATTAAGGACAGTGGACTAATTAATCTTGCAGAAGAAATTTCAAGATGGTCTAATATTTAGGTAGTGGGATGGCTACTGTTGCGGTGCTTTTAGCCAGATCTATGTTGAGAATCATGAGCAAAGAGCCCAGCAGAATGATTTAAAATGTTTTGAGTATGGCCAGAAAGGAACCACCAGAAAAGCTATGGCCTACAAAGATGGAGTAGAGGTGAACTTGGTTGCAGGAAAGGAACAGGATAGTAGAAAAGATGGCCTGAGGACATCAGAAGAACCAGTAGGACTCCAGCATTTGCAGCCTCAAAATTGCAAATGTGAACGACTTTGCTTTGAGAAGACAAGGTCCCATAGCATCATGCTCCAGAATAGTGATGGACTAGAGAATTTGTCCCTCAGGACTGGGTTCAGAGTGCTCAATGATCCATGCACTCAACTGATACAGCCAAGAGAGAAGGAAGCCTGGCTACTGCTCCAGTTGGTAGCAGACCTTGGTGTCACTCATGTGGTGGTAGTTTTACTAGTTTTACATGCATTCAGAATGCAAGAGTTGTGGGATCAGGAAGACTTCCATTCAGATTTCAGAAGGAGGCCTGGGAGGCCAGGCAATGTCACCCTGAAAGAGCACCTTGTGAAGCCATGAGTGGGAAGCCAAATGTGCTGTGGAGACTCCAAAAGGTTGGAGAAGCCAGAAACATGGATCATCTGAGGAAAGCTGCAAGGAGTGGGCACAACCACCCTCAGAGAGAACCCCTCAAAGCTATAACCATCAGTAGTGCCATAAGGGCAGAACAACTCAAACCCTTTGGAGTACACATCCTGTCACATATTGCCTTGGATGCTGGACATGGAACAACAGGATTTAATGTTTGCCATCTGGATTTTGGACTTGCTTTGGTCCCATTCCTTTCTTTCCCCTTATTTGTACCTTTTGGAATGGGAATGTTTATCTTGTGCCATTGTATGTTGGAAGTGTTTAAGTTTCTTTTTATTTGTACAGGGGTTTGTAGCTAAGTGTTTGCCTTAAATTTCAGAGGAGACTATGGACTTGGACTTTTCAGCAATGCTGAAACCGTTAGGACTTTGGCAACTCTTGCAGATGGACTAAATGCCTTTTGCATAAAGGGATGAACATGAGTCTTTTGGGGTTCAGGGGTGGAATCTGATGGCCTGTATCTAGACACCTACCCTCTAAAACCTCATGTGGTCATACAAGGCTTTTTGGAGGTGACTGGATCTAGAATGTGTGAAGCTGGGATTAATTGTGTGATGCTAGTATTAAGGGTGTGTGATTACTAAATTAGTCCACTGATTTGTTTGGCATAGTTTTAGGTGTGAGTGCTACCCACCCTAAGGGTGTGTAGCCCAAGTAGAATATAAAGGACAGAAAGAGGGTTGCTACCATTGCTTGCTGCTACTTCTCCTGCTACTTCACTGCTGGCTGATCCCCTGCTATGGGCTGTTTCTCCTCTGTGATGCCCTTTGCTATGCCAGCCTGCCATGGAGCCAGCTGACTGTGGACCAAAACCTCTACAAACTGTGAGTCAGAATAAAGCTTTCCTCCTTTAACTTTGGGTGTTGGGTATTTTTGTCTCAGCAAAAGGAAAAGTTACTAAGACAGTGCTTTATCACTTCCCAAAGTCCCAATGCTAAACACACAGTGAAATTACATTCCCATTCTCTAAGTACCTTAGGGTGAGGTTTAAATTTCAGTATACAAGACTTTCTGAGATTTACTTCTAATGACCAAAGCTGGAATAACTTGAAAAATAAAAATAAAGTAGAATTTGATTATAATGCATAATATAAAATTAATCAGTATTGACATAAGTAAATGTAAACAAATCATAAGTTGGCAAAGAATAGGGAAATCTTCCATTCAGGAATTCCAAATAACTCATGTAGCTATTGTAATCAAAAGAATTCAAGCCTAACTCTCCATTTCTTGAGTTGTCTATAATGAGTTTTGTCCAATCAGGGGGACAGAAGTTAACTTTACAGTAGAGAAACATGATAAAATTTATCTCAGTGACATGGTTAAGATTGGCATCAACAGTGACATCATGTTAATAGTATGTACTCTTGATATGATGTAGTGAGAATGACAGTTTATCATTTAGGTCTCTCAAAACCCTGTGATCTTTAGTCCAATCATTGTGGTTTCTCTTATGTGAGAAGCCCAAAATATAAATAATGAGCAATATAAAAGACAGATAATTGGAAAAAGGGAGATAGATCTTTTGCAAAAGGAAAGAGGACCAAGAGATAGAAGGAAGGAGGAAAGAAAGGAGAAGGAGATTACAAAAAGAATTAAGATGTGTTATGTATACGTTCTAACTCCCCACAAAGAAGGTAATCATTATGTACTACAAACAAAGATCAAAAAAAAAAAAAAATGAAAACTGAAAAATATCATGTAGCCCTCACATAAGGAACATTCAACAAAATACCTTATTGATATTCTTTAAAATGGTAAGGTGATCAAAAATAAGGAAAATCTGAGAACTGTACCCAACAGGAACCAAAAGAGACATACAACGCGGTTTTCTGAGTAAAATCTCTCAAAAAATGATGTTCAATATGTAACAAGGATACCTGAGTAGAACTTGGTCTTTTTTTAATAATAGTGTATAAGTATTTGCTCATTATTTGTGACATTATTATATATAGACAGTAGTATTTTTACTTATGCTAGTGTAAGATAGTCTAGAATGTCCCTCAAAAGTGTCCTGTGTTAGAGGTGGAGCTTTTGGAAGGGTTATAGAGGACTATAGCTGACTTACTGTTTGGAGGTGGAGTCTATTTGAAGGTAGGTCACTGGGGATGTGACCTGGGAGGGTATATATATCCTTTCCTGGCTCTTCCCTTCACTCTCTGTTTTTTGACCACCATAATGTGAGCAGTAGTCCTCTGCCTAAGCCCTTCTTCCATGATGTTTCTAGTTTAGAGTCAGCCAACGCTGAACCAAAAACATGAGCCAAAATAAAGCTCTTCTCCTTTAAAGTTTGGGTGTCATTAATTTTGGCCCAGTGATGAGAAAGTGACTAAGATGGTGAGAGAATTGGATGTAGGGTATATGCAATCTCTGTATCTTTATAATTTTTCTTTGAATTCCAAGCTATCCTATAAAATGTTACTTTATTTTTTTATGTGGGTACTGGGAGTTGAACTCAGGACCTCGCACCTGCCAGGCAGGCACTTATGCCACTGAGCCATATCACCGGCCCTAAAATGTTACTTTAAAAAAAAAGTATTATTAGAGTTTTCATTAAATATTGGGTTGATATCTTTTATGGCTATCTCAGTCAATATATAGTCATAAAGCCAAATGAATGTATAGATACATAGAAAGGGGGGGAATGATTTCAGAAATTTCTCATAGTTATACCATGTAAAATTAAAACTATAATAGTATTTTCTTACCTGAATTTAAGCCAAGAGGGAAAAAATGAAGTAAAACCCAAAGTAAAGTTATATTTCAAATAAGCATATTTTAACATCATTATAATTTAGATCTTGTTTGTTCTCCAAAGGCGCATGTGTTGAATGTTTAGCCCCCAGCCCAGGGCATTGTCGGGAGGTGATAAAACTTTAAGATGCTGGGTAGAGTGGGAAGAAGTTAGGTCATTAGGGGTGTGTCCCTGAAGAGAGAACTGGGACTCTGACCACTTTCTGTCTCTTTTTTCCCAGAGGAGGCTCTTTTGCCATGAGGTAAACAGGCCTTCTCTAGCATGGACTCCTGTTATGTTGTACTGTGTTGCCACAGGCTCAAAGCAACAAGTCCAAGTGACCAGAGAGCGAACTCTGAGACTGTGAGCCAAACCAGCCTTTTACATTATTGTTGTGTTGTGGGTGTGGAACCCACTGCTGCTCTGCTGTCTGAACAGCTGATCAGGATTGTAAACTCAGCACCAGTAACAAATTAAGGGAGCCATGTTTAAGAAGGAAGACACTTTATTTGAAAAGAGGGAAAAGGGGAAGATAGAAAGCTGCCCTATATTGGGGCAAGGGTCATCGAAAAGGTGAATACCCATGGGCCTTTGTCCTCTGTTTCCTTTCATTATGTTTTGGAGGACTCCCCCTCTAGGTTGATACCTGGAACTTGTCACAACCTGATTGTTTCTCTGGAGTGTCACACATGGGTCCCAGGCCAAGGGCCCTAACCCAGGCACCATTGTCTACTTGCACATTCCTAGGTGGGCCTGCTTGTCCTTGTCAGGGCCTTATGTCTGGAATTTATAGGTTGGTTAGGAAAGATGTTACATCTAAGGTTGAGTTAGTACTGGAATGTGTATATATCCAGTGTAGTAATAGAGTGACCCTAGAGTAGGAATATATATATATATATATATATATATATATATATATATATATATATCTGGTATTTTTATATACTTATAAGTGTTTTCTTTTAAATGACCACCGCTTGTCTCCTTTGCATTTTATTGGAAGTAGGTGAGGGGCTGCTACCTTGGTTTTGAGCACCTGGATCCCTCTCCCTCTAGTCTTGTTAATTGCTTCCTGCATTGAAGTTTTAACTCTTTCTAGTCAAGATTAGCCAGAAAGCCTGATGAGGACCTTGCTTTCAGACCTCTTGCCCCTGAATTATTAAGTTGATTATCTCAGGTATTCTGTCACAGTGATAGAAGGCTAAATAACTATGAACCATATTAGTTTCTAAATTTAGAAAAATTATGAGAAAGAGGCATACTAATTAACTATAGAACTAGGTGATATGTCATCTTTGTATAATGAAAAATAACATACATATTCCCATATATGTCTCTCCTCTTACTTGCATTATAAATATTACCAATGTATCTTTTATTTATAATCTAGTTTTCTATCTTGCCTAATTATTATCTTTTATCTTCTGAAGGTTTATACTATGTACATTATCTTCTGAAACCATAGTAAAAAGGTAAGGTGTCCTAGTAGAGTGACATATTAACTGTATTGTAGGATGAGTGAGAAGCATCCCTTTCTTTGGTCCTGTGCTTTGAACTCGATCCTGCTGTGGGATCCTATAGGTATCAGCTTTAATGACATGAGTATATAATGTGCCTGTTGAAGAGATTTGCAATTCTCATCTTTCAGTTTTCTCTTGTGCTTCTTCTAGAACATTGAAAAAGATTCAAGTGACAAAAGACACCATTTACCATCCCTTCTACTGTTTTAATTGCTAAACAAGCTTTGCATATCATTCTTTATATTTAACTCTCAATCAAAACTTCTCCCTTTTCTCTCTCTCTTTCCTTGTGTTTCTGTTTATTTTCCTCTCTCCTCTCCTGTTTTGGTTCTGTCTGCAGATTACTCCAATTATTACACTAAGGTCAGATGTTAAAATATTAATTTTAAAGAGACATTAAGGAACAGTAAAAATCTAAGAAAGCAGTGTAGAAACTTCCTTGGATTGAGGATAGAGGGAGATGCAGTATCAGATTATTAAAACTAAGCATTTAGAAATTAGAACAAAGTTCTTCACTTCCTCTTATATGCACTATCTAATAAAGTACATCTTGATGATTTGGTGTTCTAAAATTTTCTTTTTTTTTTTTTTTTTTTGTGGGTACCAGGGGTCAACCTCAGGACCTCGCATACCAGCAGGCGCCTGTGCTGCTGAGTGATATCACTGGCCCTTTTCTTGTATGTGGGTTCCAGGAGTCGAACTCGGGCCCTCGCGCTTGCCAGGCAGGTGCTTACGCCGCTGAGCCATCTCACTGGCTCTCGTGTTCTAAAATTTGAAAGATATGATTAGGAAACAATCATAGCTGACCTCAGAAAGACCAATTTCAGTGGAGTGGTGTAAATGGAAGACAAGTGCTGATTATTGAGTAATTTGAGAAAGGGTGAGAAAATGGAAAAAAAGGTGAATATAGACAATTTGCATTAGCAGTAGAGAATAAATAAAAGTATAAATGAATGAATTAATATAATAACTATGCTGCACCCTATAATAGAATTCCAAAATATTTTACTTACAGAGGAAGTGACTTTAATATATACATTAAGCTTATTGAGTTCTTATTGAGGACTTAGGTGACAAAATCCTAGATTTTCCAGGATAATATCCTTAGTCCAACCATGAACTTACATTTTATTTTATTTTATTTTTTGTGGGTATTGGGGGTCAACCTCAGGACATCAGGCACCAGCAGGTGCCCGTGCTGCTGAGCGATATCTCCGGCCCTTTTTTCGTATGCGGGTTCTGGGAGTCGAACTCGGGCCCTTGCACTTGCCAGGCAGGCACTTACGCCGCTGAGCCATCTCACTGGCCCTGAACTTACATTTTAAATCTCCAATTTTACATTGCAGTATTTTGTTCAAGAACAGACTAATAACTTGATAAAGAGCTTGTAGGAAATATAAATCATCATGTGAATATTCTAAATGATGATAATCTTTATGATCTCTTTCAATTCTGACAATTTATTATTTTATGGTTTTAATGGTAATTCAGGCATAAGGGCCAATTTTATTCCTTAACTTTATTTTCATCCTAATCATATTCTAAAATTGTAGAGTGGAAATCTGTTTCCTGATTTAGAAACATTTGGTTTTATTTTACTTAAGTGAGAATATTTTATAAAGTGAAATCTATGAGTGCTAGGCTTGAAACATTAGTTTTGGACACCTAAAGGAAAATCCAGACTGTTCAAATGTATCTAATTGTTCTGAGTACTTAGGCTTACATTGCTTTAAGTTTGGTGGTATATAAGACGTAATGGAATAAACCAAGTTGATAGTATTTAAACTTTTAAAAATAGCACCAGTTAAACATTTAATCATAGTCATACACATTTAGCAAGTAAAACAGGAACTGCTATCTTTAGGGTGGGGAGAAATGGGCCCATAGTACTGCCCATTTAACTTATTCATTTTGGCTTTCCCCTAAACACACACCCACACCATACACAAAACACACTTTCACAAACACACACACACATACACACACACACACACACTCATCCCTTTGGGCTCTAGGCTCTGCAGAACACCATTTGAAAATGACCAATTAACACTAAAGAAACAATGGGAGATTATTTATGATCAACTCCCAAAATGAGTGCAATCATTCAAGGGTGGAGGAGACTAATATTCACTGGGAACATTTTATAGTGTGTATAATTTATCTATTCCTGTGTGACAGATTTCTCCAACACTTAAGAGGCTTAAAAACACAATGTGTTACCTTGTGTCATCCTTGTTTTCTGTGGGCCAGGCATCTGAGCTCAGCTTAGTTGGGTTCTTTGTCTCAGGGGCTCTCACAAGCCATGAAGGGCTGAGTCATCTCAAGGTTCTACTGGTTCAAGTCATGCTCAGAATTTCCGATTTTGATAGGGTTCTCTCCACTGCGAAATCTTGGGCTGAGCATTCTTCCCCATTCTTATCAGGCTATTGCTTGCCCCAGTTCTTTCCCCTTGGGCCTTTCCAGAATGCAGCTCAGAATGTGGCAGCTAGCTTCATCGAAGCAAGCAACAGGGTAAAAGAAGCATGCACAAGATGAAGGACGGTCTCTAGAATACAAACAGATGTCACTATTTATAATCAGTGTTATTTAAGCCTTTACTTCTGAGACATGTTTTTCTAGTTACAATCTTCAGGTGTTTCCTTTTCTTTAAAATTGTAAGAACTTTTCTGAATTTTTTCTTGAGAAACTTATTATTCTTTATATTTTTTAATTTGCATTTTCTATATCTATATTTTATGGGCTACTTCATAATCTCAAATGTGTATTTTGGGGAGGAGAAGTAGGGAGTTAATGAGAGAAGTGATGCCTCCAGATGGAACTTAACATCTTGCTGTGTTTAAGAGTAATCTTGTTTCTCTGTGTGAGGTGTACTCATGACTTTACTTCTTCCACGATATTGAGCCCCAAAATCTCAGACTGATGAAGAGCCAGAACCATTACCAGAGGTGCCTACTTCACACTTTAGAGCAAATTACCCTAAAAACAGCAAATCAGAGAGCAAGTTGGTATGAATTGCATGTTGTATGGCATTAGATAATGTAGAAAGAGCAGCTGTGAGCAATAGATAACTGATCCTAAATGATCTACGTGAAGAGCGTGCAAACAAGGCACAATTTGAAAAGTGAGTTTTCCCTGCACATCTCTTACTGAATTCTACCCAAAGGATTTCTAAATGTGAGACGATGGAATTCTTCCAGAAACACTTCTGGAAGTAATTATGGCTCATTTTCTACAGGAGAGACAGCAACAAAGAAAAAAGGTTATATTTTTCTAAAAGTAAGAGAGCATTGGATAAATTCAGTGTCTGCTGCTTTTCATCTAATGCTGCTATAAAAACATTGGGAATCATAGGGCTGAAAGTTAGTGTTAGGCTTTCAAAGCATTTTGCCTGAGAGAAGGAATTATTTCAAGAACAGAAATCCATTGCACAGGGACTCCATGCTGCCTCACCTCTCCACCAGCTCTTGCATGTTGCATGAGATTAGTTTGTATATTCTACCAACTTTCTTCTACTTCCACTTCTTTTTCTGTGTTTACACCATGTTTTCCCCAGTTTGGATCCTTAAAATTCCATCATTTGCTCCAAATCCCTACTAGCCATTACTGATTCTACAGAGATGCTGCTACTACCTTCCTAATGGGTGTGGCCGAGCATTCTCTTTACCTAATAACCTTGCCCCATCTCTCCTTTCCCATCCTCTACCCTATGATACCACCAACATCACTACCTTTATCTTTTAAAATTCCCTTTATTGGCTTTCTGCTGAACTCTCAAATGGCCAATGCAACACCTTATATCTGTACCACACTGAAAATTGTCTGGCCAGCATTGAAAAATATTTCCCTGTATGATTTTCCAAGGGCTTAATAAAGTCCCTTAAAGTGTCCTCCATTTTTACCTTTGAGAAACTGGTTTCAAGCAGTCATACTTACTGTTATAGTCAGTGTCTGCAAGGGAAAACAATACAGGACACACAATTTATAGGATTATTTTATAATAGCTACCCAAAGAGTCAAATACAAAAGAGTGCAGGAAATCTGTCCAAACATTAAAGACCCAAAGAATCCAGCTGATGGCCTGGTTCCATAGCAGTGTCCTGCATGAGTCCAGCTGAAGACCTGGAGCTCATGGCAATGCCCCTTACTAGTCCAACTGGAGGCCGAGAGCCCACAATGTCTCATGCAAGTCTGTTTCATAGATCTGCACTGGGAAGGCTCAAAGGTGAATGGAAACTAGGAAGTCTGTGCCAGTGGAATGAAGGATCTGTGCCAGAAGGCTGAGGAATCTGCACTGGAGCCAGGAAGCGATGCTCGAAGTAAGGACCAGAGCTCCCCTGAAAATTACCACAGCCATCCTCAGTGACGATGAGGTTCTGAGCTCCTCCAACAATGGGAACAGCCAAGTTCATATCGGGAAAGCCAGCATGACAAGCTCCTCCAGGAGAACCAACAGCACTCCCTCTTCCTCTCCAGTTCTCCTTTATATGTTGTTGGCAACAATCCTCAGGTGGGCCCTCCACACCCGGCACCACGCTGATTCAGTTTAGCTGGGTGTTACAAGTTGACCACCGGCTGTCAATTTACCACACTTACCCTATTAATTTTGACAGTGATGGACCTTCCAACCTCTCCAAGATCTTACTGTAGGAGGAAAGGCCCTCTAAAATTACAGCTTTCTTGTACCTTCCTCTATGTACATACAAGATTATAGACTCTGCCTAGGGCCAGGCATGGAAGAATGATTACAATCTTCAGTACCATCACATTTTAAAACATGGTACTCTCAGTTGTCAGGATAGGGGACATTCCAGTACCCTCACAGGTATCTGGCTTTCTCATATCTTGCGCTATAATTAAATTGTGTAGGAGAATAGTCTAGACTTGTTAAAGTTTCTATAATCATGCTTTCTATTGTCCTCAGAGTCCTACAATGCCCACTCTTGTAAAGTTAATTTTGGGAGGAGAAAGTCGATCAGGAACACTGTCTAAGCTCTTCTGCCTCTTTTTCATTTTAAAGAATAAAATCCGTAGATTTAAGCACTGCACTGGGTGACTCAGACAACCAGCAAATCATGAGAGATAAAGGACAAAAGTGAAAAGTATTTTGAGAAGGAAAAGTTGAACATGAGCTATAGTCAACAGGAAAATGTCACGGTCAAGGTAAAGTTTGAGATACACTTCAGAGGAAGAGCAGTTGAAAAAGAACACCATAGTGACAGGCAGGAGGAATGAATAACTATATAAATTTGTGCTGCTTGGATTCCTAACTATAGGCTATAAATATTGACTCTTGCCCATTATAATAAAAATATTTTTGTTCATTCTTAGATAATTAATGGCTTTATCATTATACAATCTTTTTAAAAATTGTTGAGTTGAACATTTCATGGTAAGACAAGAGAATCATATTAGCTCAAACTCAAGATTCTCATTTAGAGCTGAATATCATTCCTTCGTATAATGATTATTGTTGTGGTGATTGCAGGACCATTTCCTAGAGAAGAATCATATCCTCAGCGTGAGAAATTGGGGTCTTTATAAGACTTTGATGACTTAGAAGGAGGATCTAGCAGCAAACTATGAAAAGATTATCTTTTTCAGTATCATCTAGCACCCTGTAGATTTTTCCAGAGTACCTGCATTGTATTTAAAATTATACATTTAGAGTTGCAATTTGACAAGATCATTTTCCTCCGATTTACAGAAGATCTTTAACTTTAGATAAAGAGGTGATGAGGAGTTCTCTACATAGTCTTATTTAGAGACTATGGGTGAGTACTTATTGGGAGGAATAAATGGGCCTTACATCCAATGGACCAAGAAACCTTAAGGTTTGTTTTTACCAGTGTTGTTATGACCACCTGCCTAGGGGGATGGCTTTCATCTGAGTTCACCTGTTAAGGGTTTTAACCTTTTTTGTTGCCAATGGGCAGCCACTACAGTTTTAAAAGTCTCATCTAGAAAGTTAATTAATTCAACATAAAGCAATAGAATCAGTTTTCAAGAGAAGACAATTGATTTTTAATATTTTTATGTTTACTAGGACAAGTTTGCAGTATATAATGATTACATTCATTGTGTGGAGTTGGTACATGCACATAACACTTCTTAATTCTTTTCACATCCCTTTTCCCTCCTCTCCATTCTTCCTCCCTCCATTTTTTGGTCCTTTTCCCATTTGCAAAAGATCTCATAACTATAATCCCAGCATTCAGGAGGCTGAGGCTGAAGGATCATTGTAAGTTCAAGGCCACCCTGGGATACATAGTGAGTTCAAGGCCAGCCTGAACTACATAGAGCAAGAACCCATCTCAAACAGGGCTGGTGATATAGCTCAGCGGCATAAGCACTTGCCCAGCAGGCGCAAGGTCCTGAGGTTCAATTCCCAATACTCACATTAAAAAAAACCCAACAAGAAGACAAAATCATCTTCCTATTAGCTACCTTTTATTTTCCTCTTTAATTTACTTATACTTTGCACTTCCTATATTAAAAAAACATACAATATTTAAGCTTGTTTGCCTGATTTATTTCACTTAACAATATAGTCTCAAGTAGCATTAATTTTCCTACAAACAATTCAAATTTATCCTTCTTTATAGCAGAATAGTACTCCATTGTGTACAAATACCACATTTTTTCATCCATTCATCTATTTGTATCCATTCTTTTTACTTATAGGTACACATATGTTATGACACTTTCAGTGTTCTCCAAAGAAACAATAAGATGTGTGTATTATGTATATAGAGAGATTTATTTCAAGGAATAGGCTCACACAATCATAAAGATTGGCAAGTTCAGAATCAGCATGGTTGGCTGGCAGGTGAAGATGTAGAAATTGATATTATACTTCAGGTTCTGAAGGCTATTAGGCCGGAGACCCAAGAGAAACCTGATGTTGGCATTGAAGTCTGAAAGTTCCCAGCCTGGATGCCCAAGAGATAGCATTACATTCTTCCAAAGGCCCAGCTACTGTGGGATTTACTCTTGTTAGCTGTAGGTCAGTCTTCTTGCTTTATCCAAACCTTCAACTGACTAGCTGATGCCCACTGATTATGGTGGGCAATCTGATTTAGTTATAGTCTATCAATTTAAATGTTAATTTTATCCAAAATAGACTCAAAGAAACACAAAAAATGTTTCTCACATACCTTGGGTACCGTGTCCAAGTTAACCTGTGAAATTAAATATCACAGACACTCAGTTATTCTTTCCTCCCTATAATCCTCATGGGTAGTGAATAAGTCACTCACTCATGTCCTCGTCCTCGGTCTTCTGTAAGATGAGGAGACATGATGTCTGTGTTCTCTCCTAAGCATCCAGTGTTCCTTTCCCTAATGTAGTGTCTTTCTCATTTTTCTATTCCTCTCCTCCACAAATATTCGTTTATAGCTATACAACTATACAAGCAGAAATAAACAAAAATTAATTGACCTAACTAAAAGAGACTATGACACCAATAACTGACCATATTTAATCTATGTGAAGATAGCATTCTCATCTTTTCTAAATGGAACATTTTTCTCATCCTGATAGGTTTGATCTTTGTCATCTCATTTTCTCAACTTTTACCTTGAAGCTAAAAGTACATATTATAGAAAACTTGCTATCATTCAGTATAAACTATACTGTAGGATAGAGATACACGGGAGATTTAAAGACCTTATTCATACCAGAACTGTGTTCTATATTCAGTCGAGTCAGGTAGGCCAATGATCTAAGTTTTGTTTGCATAGTTAACACACTAGAATACGTGAGGAAATGTCTTGCTAGTTGAAATACCAAAATCAAAATGCAAAATGATGTTAAATGGTCCCTATCAAGATTTTTTTTTCTTTTTGTGGGTATTGGGAACCAAACTCAGGACCTTGTGCTTGCCAGGCAAGTGCTTATGCAGCTGAGCTATATCACTGACCCAAGATTTTTATTTTGAGGCAGGATTATTACATGCAAAGTTGGTGTGAGCACTTGGCTTTTCTGAATTAAGAAATGGAAAGTTAGAGAGTTAAAAAGTATATATTTATTAAAAGTTCACCATTACTAATCTGTAGTCTTACATTTTTAATGTATACAAATAAATTTCTATAGTTAGTAATTTGAAATGTTCATAATCAGAATGTTAAAAAAAATGTGCAGCCTTCTCTCCAGAGTCCAGTGACAATAATGAAAGTTGAGTGAACTGCACAAATACTTGTCTGTGGAGGTTTCCCAAAGACTTACCCTTATGTGTCCATCCTTGGACTTACTGTTTTCATAAATAACTGAATTGCCCCAGAGAGAATGCACATAAAACAGCTGAAATGATACTGTTTCTAAAGTCAGATTATTAACTGAGGCAAATAAGACAGGTAATATAGAGAATTGTGGCCACATCTACAATACTTCTTTAAGAAAATTATGATATGGGCAGTGTCTAGTTGAAAATAATTTAAAACTCAATAGATGCATTTTTTTTTTTTTTTTTTTTTTGTGGGTACCGGGGGGACGACCTCAGGACCTCGCGCACCAACAGGCACCCGTGCCGCTGAGCGATATCACCGGCCCCTTTTTCGTATGTGGGTTCCGGGAGTCGAACTCGGGCCCTCGCGCTTGCAAGGCAGGCGCTTAAGCCGCTGAGCCGTCTCACCGGCCCTCAATAGATGCATTTTAATTTAATAAATAGGGAAATCTAGGTTTTAGTCCTTGTGGAATAAATTTATCTAGCTTTAATCAAATTATCTACATAATATTTTGTAGAGTTGGTGGAGACAGTCTTTCTTAAAAATGACTATATTGAGGCCATTTATCACAGAGTGTTAAAGCATTCCAAAATTGACTTACTTGCACTCTGGAGGTCTAAATTCTAGATCACTGGCATTCAATCCAATTTTACCTGTTTTAAAGAAATTGAATATTCATGTAGAAAATTCTTCTAACATCTTAACTTCTTGATTACTCAACCTATTTCCCCCAATGGTCATCTCTTTTATATTCATACTATTGTTTGTTCCTTGTCTCTAACAACAATCAAATCTCAATTTTAAACTCTTGTATCTTTCTAGGACAGGGAGATTTCTACAGATAATCAAATCATCCTTCTGGAATATTGCAAAGAATTAAGGTAAACACATACAAGATGTCTTTTCCTGTGTCATCCCTTAGATATTTCACTGAACAGAGCTCATCTAGTCTGCCTTACAACTCTAGTAACTGATGAAGTTGAGGTTTCAGTTCATATATTTGGGTTAGACTGATACTAGATAGCATATAAAATTACTTGAATCTTGCCTATAGATTTTTTTGATATTCAATGTGAGTCACAAAAGCTAACTTTGGCAGAGGTCATGCAAAAATAAGACTTATGTCTGTTGAAACATTGCAGTGAACCAAAGAAAGTAAGTAGATAAGGAATCAGGAAAGGTGAGAAGGCTAAGTGTCAGCAGATGACACATTGTTAGTATTGGCGAAATTTGGTTTTATGACAATGCTTTGCTTTTAAGCATATTATATTGTTTCATAATCACAAGACATCAACTGATAGTGCTCATCTTCTGTTTTATATTCTCTCCAGTTATATAAAAAATATTTTAGCCATGTATCATGACCCATGACTATAATCCCAGTAGTCTTGGAAGCTGAGGGAGAAGGATTGCACATTCAAGCCCAACCTGGGCACTTTAGTGATGTAGAGAGACCTTTAAAATAAATAATACAAAAAGGATTGTGTATATAGCTCTGTGTGAAGGTCCTCTGTTTAATCCCCAGTACTGGAAAAAGAAAAGTTAAAGTACCTTTAACTTACAAAGTTAAGCATTTAATATTTCCTTCCTAAATTTTGATTATTTTGCTGACTTCTTTCAGGATTCACCTATTTTGACAAAAAAGTCAAAATGAGCCACTATATAAACAAATTCCTGTGTGAGCAAAGACAGATGACCTGAGATGCAAAAAATTTTTGAAGTGCATTTATGTGTGCATTTATTTAAACACATAAGTATTTTTTCTAGAGCTATTCTGCTATTCACTGCTAATTTAATGCAAATTTATTGAGACTCTACTTTAAATCAGACACTAGAGTAAATTTTTGAGATAGAAAATGACATGGGATAGTGTTAACTTCCAGTCAGGGATGTGGGGGAAGCAGACAATGCAGGCAGGAATGGAAACACAGAGCTGCTACCAGTATATTAGAAGTGGCACAGGGGAAAAGCAAGAACAGCTGTTCCAGTATAAAGGTACTCAAAGAGGAGCTGCATGGAAGAAAGGTATAACCTGAGACCTGAAGGTTTTGAGAGTTAACGAGAAAACCCAGGGAGGGTTGGCAGTGGGGCGCAGAAAGAGTGTTCAACGTACTATCTTGAAATGGACAAGCCTGTGAGAATGAGGTGCATTTGAGAAACCAGAAAAAGCTAATTTGACTAGAGAACACTGTTTGTGGAATGATAAGAGGTGAGATAGGAGAAGCAGGAAGGTGCTAGAGAGCCTGCAAAACCGTATTAAGAGGTGGTGAAGGAAAGTAGTCATGGACCTTTTTCCACCACTTTTTTGCAATATAGCATCAGATCTACCCTACTAAATTTTTAAACAATATATAGTAGATTTCATTAACTATAGGCACAATAAGAAGGTAGCAAGCTCAATATTAGATGTATTTTTAAAAGCCCTACTGATGTAAGCATATTTCTGGAGGCCCTGACTGTGAATCTATAGATCACCAGTTCTGCTTCAGGTAATATTACTGTCTCCAGATGCCTCCTCCTTACATGGCACTTTATATTGCATTTATCATAGACTTTAAAAATTTTGTATCTGTTTCTTAATGAATTCACCTAGGATTTGCATGCTTATTATTTAAATATTAATTCTTGAGCAACACAACTAATTTCAAAATAAAATGACTGCAGAGAAGGGGGGCAAGAAATAAAGGTACAAACTATTTTGCATAATTATATTGGCCCTGGGAGATTAGTTAATGTAATATGTAAAACTAGGGAGGAAAACACAGTGGTTGTCTATGGCCTCAGAGAATGCAAATCAAGCATGTTTTAGAATTCAGAGAATGCAGAATGTGCATGAAAGTTCATTAACAGACATTTAAAGTGAGAACATAAACTCAGGATGTTTGGCTTTCCTTTGCTAAGGAGTTGGGATTGATGGTCCCCAGATATTGTTGATTTGGAAATTTACCCTAGAGTCTGGCATCAGAACCATACAGAACACCTCATTTAATTCATATGGGATACTTGAGATTACGTCTTACTCCATAAAGAATGGCTGTCATCAAAATAATGAATGGTGAGGCTGTCGGGGAAAACAACACCCTACACTGTTGGTGGGAAAAAAACTGATACCACCACTATATAAATCAGCATGGAGATTCCTCAGAAAGCTAAAACTAGATATTCCTTTTTACCCGGCTATTCCTCTTCTAGTTATCTTCCCAAAGAGCTAAAGACATCATCCCACAATGATATATAGATACCCCTGTTTATAGCAGCACAACTCATAATAGCTAAATCTTAGAAGCAGTGTATATATCCATCAAAAGATGAATGGATAAAGAAAATGTGGTATTTATACATAATGGAGTACTAATCTACCATGAAAAAGGTAAGTTTGAGTCATTTGTATGAAAATGCACCTTGGGACCATAAGGTTAAGTGAAATAAATCAAACACACAAGCTTAAGTATCACATAATTTCTCTTATATGAGAAACCCAAAGTAATTTAAAAAAATGAAAGATAACGGATAATAGGGAGATACAGTAGATCTTTTGCAAATGAGAGAGGGATCTAGAGACAGAGGGAGAATGAAAGAAGAGAAGCGAAAGGCAATTAATTGTCTTAGTTACTTTCCTCTCATTGCTGAGACAAAATACCTGATGCCTAAAATTAAGGGAGGAAAGATTTATTTAGCTCACAGTTTGTGGAGGTTTCAGTCCATAATCCACTGGCTCTGAGCCAAGGTGGCACATGGCAGAGGGGCAACAGCTCATGGTGGTGGAAGACAGCAAAAGCAACAGGAGCAAAAGGGGGGCAAAAGGGAGGAGCAAGCCTCTTTCCCTCCCTTATATTGTATGGAGGTCACCAGCCCCAGGCTGGGTACAGCACTCACACTGCCAGTCCCAGCACTAGACATTGAACCAATCACAAACTCTAGATTCAGCCACCTCCAAAAAGCCTGCCCCGCATGACTGCATGAGGCTTTGGGGGGACATCTAGACATAAAACATAACAAGAATAAAATGAATTAAGATATGTTAAGTATATATACTTACTTTCTCAGTTAAAAGTAAGCATTATGTACTCCAAACATGTTCTAAAAATTAATTAATTTAAGAAACAACAAAAATGTTTTTCAGACAAGGTGTAACACAAACCTAAGTGTGCACTTGAAACTGGAAACTTCCCATCTTCTCAGTCAAGTCAGTCGGAGGAGGGATGAATTTCATGGGACAGTCCAGCCCTTATTCTGAGATTGTGAATTTCCTAGCATGTCTGCCTGCTCCTTCCTCCCTACTTCTTATTTCTATCAGTAGCCTATCATCTTTTTCCAACCTATGATAGAAACTACTTAAGTTTTGGGATATCTTTAACCTCTTTATTTCTACACCCAAGAAAAGGGAACGAAATTTTTCACTCCTCATGATGTCCTATTTCTCTTCTTCCAGGAGTCATTCTACTCCATGGCTTCTTAATGCTGTCATAATGCAGGGCAGCAGTGGCTTTCAGACTGTGGGAAACACAATAGCTCTCTGAAAAATCTGAAGAGCCATGGTGAAGAAGTGATAGACTGACCGTGGCTTCAGGTGGCAAACAAGATGACCGAGCACCTAAGCTGCTCACTAGAGCGATGAGTTCAGCCTCTGGAAGCCTGTGAATGTAGGGTCTCTCAGTTCTTCCCCCCGCATAGAGTTCAGATGATCCTGCTAAGGAAGAAATAAAAGCATTTTTACATTGGAAATATAGCTGGATTTGAATCTGATAATTACAGTTGTTTGATCAAGGCATTAAAGATTTATATACATACTGAAATATTCAACAGAGTAGTAGGAAATTAAAGTAAGATTAAATGTATAAAAGGAAAATATGTAAACATGTTCAATGATATTTTAAAATAACTTTTGACTCAAAGCATATTATTTAGGTACTAACTTTAGAACAATTATAATTAAGCCCATATGCTCATCCATCTGCTTATAATATTCTGGTTATGATACTGTGCTCAGAGTTTAATTAAGTTTAATTTAGTTAATCCCCACATTCCCACACTACATTGTATCTAATTTCTACTTTGTTATAAATTATTTAAATTGTGAAACTATGGTACACAGTTCTTTGTTATGGAAGAACTTCATATTTTAGTTTACTTATTTGACCAAAAAAATTAATTGAACGTTACCATTTACCAGGGATCACAAAGCAGATATGCTTTTTATGGGAATTCCTATAAAATCCTTATAAACTCATTCCCACCTTTTTCAGTCTCCTTACAGTCCACTTCCAATACTATGGCCATTTATTCTTTCAAAACAAAAGTCAAGTTGCATTATTGCCTTAGCTAAGCCTTTTTAAGGATTTTGTGGACAACAGCCTGAAGCCCAAACACCTGTCCCATCGCTTGGCTGCATTCCAGCCTGTGTCCTAACACTCCCTCTTGTGCTCCATCCCAGCCATCATGACGACCTCCTAGAGATTTAATCACAATGATTCTCCCAGGCCTTTACATGGACCACTTCCTTGATCTTGAATACATGTTTCCCTTTACCTCCTTTTATTCTAGTGAGTAAAATATATAGTGAAGACACTTCCCAATGTTGTAATTTTTATTTCTTCTTTAAAAAAGAATAAATAAATGTCTCCTTAGTGTCCTAGTTTTAATAATCTAGCCTGTGTTCATTCACAAACACTGTGGTGAAGGAGGGATGGGTAAGGCCTGTTGGTCTCTGGGATAAGAAGAGGAAGTATGTGGGAAAAAGTTATTCGGGAGAGAATACAATCCAGAAAGTTGGTAAAACACCTGGGAAGTCTCAAGGAAGCTTCTAGCTTTCACTTCCAGGACTCATTCTTAAGAGACCAGAGGAGGTCACTTCTCTTCAGGTGAAGACCTTACACAGATTTACCTGTTTTGCTTCCTTTAGAAACTTTCTTTGTATGTTTTCTACCTAGTATTACATTTAATTTCTTGTATTTCTGTTTTACTCACTAGCCTGGTGTTTCTTAAGGATAACTTATCTGCAGGCAGCTCTTAATGTACTTTAATGATGAATAGCCAGCCTCATTTCCACAGACATTGATGTAAGGAAAAAATGATGGCTTCCTCTGTGCCAGCCTGTGTAACAGGCATTGGGCCAAAAAGGAGAAGAAAACACTTAAAATTCCCTACTCATGGAGCTTAAGGTTTAGTCTATCTGGATTGGGGTTTCGAAAACCAATTTTTAAAAGAAAGGAACACAGAGAAGTATTACTTGTAGTGAAAATATAATATGATGACTATCATCATGAAATCATATAATATTATACGTATGATTAACTTTGCCCTAAGGAATAATTTTGTAAATCAAGAAAGAGAAGGGTAATATAGTCTATGGGAAAACACATCTGAAGGTGTGGGCGTGTAAATGCATACCTGCCTTCAGACCAAGACACATAGTACAAGGTGATTATGGTAAGGCCAACATGGAAGGTGTGACAACTATTAGTAATGTTTCTGATCCATGGTCATGATCAAATATCCCCAAATGCAGTAGGCTTCGAAAACTTAAAGAGTTACAGTAAGTCTAAGCCCCATGAAAGCGGGGGCGACAAACTGACTTTGGAACCCAAGGGCTCACAGCATGCATGAGCTCCCTGGCACTAGAAGTGCTGTACGCTCCCACATAGTTGCACATATGCTCCACATGGTCTGTGGGAGCTTACGTGAAGAGCAATGCCATTGCATAGGAACATTCCATCATCGATTCCGTCCTGCATCTGTGAAAACACAACTCTTTCTGTTTTTTTTTTTAAGTTCATTTTAATTTAAATTAACGCCTTTAAATTATATTTTTATCTTAATTGAAAAATAATAATTTTGTATATTTTAAATTTATGAAGTAAATATTTGATGTTTATATTACGGAATGATTAAATTAAGCTAGTTAACACCAATCCATTACCTCACATACTTTCTTTAGTGAAAACATTTAAAGTCTACTCTTCTAACAATTTTGCAAAGTATACATCAGTGTGCCCAGGAGATACTAACACACTCTGTTGTTCACTGCAGCATTATTTGCAATATCTAAGATATGAAAACAACATAGGTGGCACCTAAACACCCCATGGCACAGAGGGAAACTTAATGTCATGTAGTATATATGAGCCTTAGAAAATAAAATTCTGCTATTTTTGACAAAATGGATGAACCTGGGGGACATTTTGCTAAGTAAAATAAGCCAGGAACAGAAAGACAAATACTACATGATCTCACTTATATGTGGAATCTAAAAAAGCCATAGAAGTAGAAAGCAGAAGGGTACTCTCAGAGACATGGGGAAGGGAGGGAATAAGGAAAGAGAAGAAATTGATGCAAGTGAGTATAACCTGAGTCAGACATGAGAGCACTTGGGTGTATACTCAGTCTAGAGTATTGGAGGTGGGGTGATATTTTTCCTTTGTCCTTCATCTGGCATTAATTACTCCAGACATTCTGATTAGGCTAAGTCAGGGATCTGCTCTCAACCATTAAAAATCTTTATTTTCAAGGAAATTGGATGTTGGTTAGTGCTAAAAGTTCAAGATAAGGAAAGCATCTTTCCTGCAAAATAGATAAATATCATTTAGCAGGCTTTTGCATGTGGGCAGAGAATCTTAATCTCTTAAAAGGAATTTTTTAAATGTTCTCTTTTTATTATCTTTTTTTTTTTTTTGTGGGTACCGGGGGGACGACCTCAGGACCTCGCGCGCCAGCAGGCACCCGTGCCTCTGAGCGATATCACCGGCCCCTTTTTCATATGTGGGTTCCGGGAGTCGAACTCGGGCCTTCGCGCTTGCAAGGCAGGCACTTAAGCCGCTGAGCCGTCTCACCGGCCCCTTTTTATTATCTTGAGAAATATAATAATTTAAAATACTCCTGAATATAAATATATACTATCCTGAAGTCAATTTGTGTATGTATATCCAATTTTAATACTATATTTCAACATAGAGTGATAAATACACTTTTAGAATTCTGGCAGTTTTCACACTAGCATTATGATTTTTTCTCTCAGATATTCACAGTAAGAAAAAATATTTCTGTAAGAGTTAATAGAGCATATAGCAATTGGACAAACAATTTATGTGAAGACAAATGGAAAATTAATCATAAAACTTAAATACTCTGAAGAAACAATTATAGTTGTAGGGGAAAAATATCTTGTCCCCATCTACCCTATTATCAGCCCTGTTACCAGCAGGTGCATTTAGTCCACAAGACCTGAGTAGCTTTTTTCTTACAAAATGAAAAAACAAATAACTTGTATTTCAGATAGGCATTATTTCTTTGTAGTGACATACTTTTTCACTCAGTCCATAAATTTTGCGTTGATCACTATTTTTGGCACGCTTAGCATCTTAGTGGCAAGATACATGCAGAATAGCCATAGGGGAGCATCACCAAGACCCTTAGACAAACGTAATCCTAAAGACAAGCTACCTTCCTGGGGTTGAAACAATTTTCCAATGTAAACAGGTTTGATTGAGAAACGGGAACAGTGCATGATCAACATCAAAAGTGGATGAGGCCCACGTAATGTCATTTTGTAGAGTAGGGTCCGCTTATGAGATTTAATGAAAGTAGGAAGTTATTAAATGAGTTTTGCTGTGCACAGTTTGGGATAATCAGAAATTCTAACAACAAGAGGCTGAGAGCATTATAATTGCAGAAGAGGGAGGATCACTAATTGTCAAACTCTCTGGCAGGGAAAAGGAAATTTACTACTTTGGTGACGGTGAAAAGGCAGGTGAAAATGGATGGGTAGTTTGGTGTCAATTCATTGAATTTAGTAAGAAAGTGAAAAGCAGCCTCTCGGGGAGTAGGTCAAGACAGAACTGGGATTCCTCAATGGAAATATGTGCCTTAATAAAATGGATTTCAGGAATGTTTCTCTAATTTCAGTCACAGCCACAGCATTATGGTTGAGCCCAATGCAATATTTTAAATGAGACCCTTCAAACTAATCAAATGCGCCTCATCACCTCTATGGACATACACATAGGATATATCCAAAGCCCAGGTTGATGCCTCTGTGATTCACAAAGGTAAAGATCTAATTATAAATTAAAGTTTTCTGTCAATAGAAATATTTGCTAAATAGCAAATTAACAACATTAGATGTGTTGTCTTTTGCATCCTAAGCCCAGGTACTTCCATCCGTACTTAATTATGGGCTGTAAATATTTGGAAGCAGCAAACATGAAAAGCAGAAAAACCCCTAGAGGAGGGCTAAGAATAAGAAGCTTCTTTTAGCAATTACCTTTCCTTATCTTGAGTATTTAAAAAGATCATGTTTTAAAGTGAGGAAATTCGATCAGTAAAAGGTGAACTTCAAAGTCCTTCTTGTTCAAACCTCTTCTTAAAATACAAAAGGTGTTATTGCTCTATTTCCTACTAAAACTACAGAAAAACTCTAGACTCTTCAATGAAGAATAAAACCAAAATGCCTAAAATGACAAAGCAATCAAATACCAAATCATAAAAATACCAAATGTACATAAAATAAGTGTCTACAGGTCTAAAGTAAAAATTACACAGTCTCTGCCTGCTTTAAAATATTTTATCATATGCCTATTAGGATAACTATTATTAAAGAAAGTAGAACATCATAAGTGTTGATAAGGTTGTGGAGAAATTGGAACCCTCATGCATTGCTAGGGGGAAATTATAAAATGGTGCAACCACAGTGACAAGTTTTATGGTAATTGCTTAAAGTTTAGAATAAAATTATATAACTTAGCAACTCTATTTCTGGGCATATGCCCAACATAAATACAGATGTGGGTAGAAGATATTTGTATACCAATGTTCCTAGCAAAATCATTCATATCAGTGAACATGTGGAGGCATCTAAATGTCTATCAACAAATGAGGGGACAAACAGAATGTGGTGTATAGCAAGCAAAATGCTTTCCTGTTTAAGTTCCTTAAAAAGTAATAAAATAAATGAGATAATGAAAACTAAGCATTTAACAGTGTGTGGTATAGACTGGATATGCTAAAATAAACATTACTTTTTATTGCAAATGTTAATAAATTTAAAAACTGCTTAAAACAATCTGCCTAATAACAAAAATATTAAAAATATAGTCATAATTTACCACTGTGCTAGGTCTAATAAGCATAACTGTGATGGGTTGTCACTCAGCAAGTAGAGTATTTACCATCATTTAAAGAATGAATAATACTTAAATTGTAACCAAATATGTAATTACAGACACAATTGCATCTACTCATTGTTAATAAACACCTATTTCCTTAAATCTTTGTTTTAATTTTCCTCTGTATCTAATAAGATGTACATATTGTACGTATCAACTGAGAAATAATTTTTAATGAAATCCAAGAGCTTACATAAGATTTTTTTTTTTTTTTTTTTGTGGGTACCAGGGGGTCGACCTCAGGACCTCGTGCGCCAGCAGGCACCCGTGCTGCTGAGCAATATCATTGGCCCCTTTTTCGTATTACATAAGATTTTGACTTCTTTCTTTTTTTTTTTGTGGGTACCGGGGGTCAACCTCAGGACCTCGCGTGCCAGCAAGCGCCTGTGCTGCTGAGCGATATCACCAGCCCTTTTATCGTATGTGGGTACCGGGAGTCGAACTCAGGACCTCGCACTTGCCAGGCAGGCACTTATGCCGCTGAGCTATCTCACCAGCCTGACCTACTTCTAATTGTTTGGTCTGTACATCCCTGTGCACCTGTGATGTGGGAAGAACCCCATAATGCAACATCTATAACAATGAATTATAAATAAATAATTGTTCATACTAGAAACAAAAGGGCTCCTCAAGTTTAGTATTTCATTTCAATTTCGAACCGGTGTCACTATGACTGAGTTTACTGGTTGTCATGACCAGGGTTCTAAGAACTCATAGGTGTTTTCAGCCCACTCAGGGTAACACAGAAGGGGGAAATTTGTCAAGATTGATTTGAATTTCTTTCTCTTTCTTTTCCTTGGTCATAATTTGCATAGAAAACTTCAGAGTTCTTCTCCTTCTCAATCTTATCTACATCACAAGCTAGAGTAGGGTGAAATATTGTATTACTTTTAGTTTAGGTTTGTAGACTGGATGAGATAAAAATCCAGAAAGCTTGCTGCTCACTGCCTCCTGCCTCCCATGCCTGAATTGTTTCTCCTCTGCCGTGCTGCTCTGCCTTGGAGCCAGGCAACTACAGAGTGAAATTTCTACAAACCGTTGTAAAATAAACTTTTCCTCTTTTAACTTTGGGTGTTTCAGTAACAAGAAAAGTTACTACAACAATGATTTATTTTGGTTCATAAAGACTTAAATTCATATTCATATATAATTAATGATGTTAAATAATTTATGCCTGTGTATTAAGTAGTTGTAAGAAGAAGTTTGCTTGATAGCAGAAAACTAATGTACTGCAGGGTATTTGAGTGTTCATTAATGTTTCTAAATATCTATTTTCATTTTTAAGGTATTAAGGAAGTTCATTTATGAAAATTTGAAAAAAAAATTATCTTAGTTACTTTTCTTGTTGCTGAGACAAAATACCCAACACCCAAAGTTAACGGAGGAAAGCTTTATTTTGACTCAACAGTTTGTAGAGGTTTCACTCCACAGTCAGATGGCTCCATGGCAGGCTGGCATGGCAGAGGGGAATTGCAGAGGAGAAACAGTTCATGGCAAGGCAACACAGGCAGAAGCCAGCCAGCAGTGATTTAGCGGCAGAAGTAGCAGCAAGCAGCAAGTGATGACAGCAACCCTCTTTCTTCCTGTATATTCTACCCAGGCTATACACCCTTAGAGTAGATAGCACTCACACCCAGAGTAGGCCTTCTCATTGTTTACTCCAAGAAGTATGCCAAATGAATCAGTGGACTAATTTAGTAATCACACTTCCTTAATACTAGAATCACACAATTAATCCCAGCATCACACACAGTACAACCATTCCAAAAAAACTCCTATGACCAAAATAGGCTTTGGGGGAAGCATCTAGATATAAGCCATAAGATTCCACCCCCAGCCCCCAAAAGACTTATGTTTATCCCTTTACGCAAAAGGCATTTAGTCCACCGCCAAGTGTTGCCAAAGTCCTAACGGTTTCAGCATTGCTGAAGAGTCCAAGTCCAAAGTCTCCTCTGAGACTTAAGGCAAACTCTTAGCTGCAAGCCCCTGTACAAATGAAAAGAAACTTAAACACTTCCAGCACACAATGGCACAAGGTAAACATTCCCATTCCAAAAGGTACAAATAAGGGGAAAGAAAGGAATGTGACCAAAGCAAGTCCAAAATCCAGCATGGCTAACATTAAATCCCATAGTTCCATGCCCAGCATCCAAGGCCATCTGTGGCAAGATGTGAACTCCAAAGGCTTGAGTAGTTCTGCCCCTATGGCTCTGCTGATGGTTATAACTCTGAGAGGTTCTCTCTCGGGCTGGTTTTGCACACTTCTGACAGCTTTCCTCATACAATTCACATTCCTTGCTTCTCAAACATTTTGGAGTCTCAACTGCACATTTCACTTTCCATTCACAGCTTCACAAACTGCTCTTTCAGGGTCAAACTGCCTGGCCTCCCAGGTCTTCTTCTGAAATCTGAGTGGAAGCCTTCCTGACCCCACAACTCTTGCACTTTGCATGCACCTAAAACCAGAACCACATGGGTAACACCAAGGTCTGCTGTCAGCTGGAGCAGTAGCCAGGCTTCTTTCTTTCTTGGCTGCAGGGGTCAAGTGCCTATGAACCAAATCCCAAGGAACAACTTCCCTGGGCCACTGCCATTCTGGAACATGATGCACTGGGGCTTTCTTCTCAAAGCACAGTATTTCACTTTTGCAACTTTGAGGCTGCAAATGCTGGAATCCTACTGGTTCTTGTGTTGTCTTTAGGCCATTTTTTCTATCATTTTCTTTTGAAGTACTTGGCTTTTTCTTGCTAGTCTTTTCAGCTATTTCTTCTCTGTTCCATCTTTGCAGGCCACAACTTTACTGGAGCTTTGTTTCTGGCCAAACTCACAATATTTTTAATCATTCTGCTGGGCTCTTTGTTCTTGATTCTCAACAAAAATCTTACTAAAAGCTCCCAACAGTAGCCATGCCACAGCCTCAACATTCGACTGCCTTGAAATTTCTTCTGCAATATTAATTAGTCCAATGCCCTTAATCTCAGTCTCAGGCAAAGTCTCTGGACATGAGCAAAATGCAGATAAATTTTCTGCCATGCCATAACACACATCTCTGGAATCCAACAACCAATGCAGTCATTTTTCCCAGCAGAAACCTCCTGAAACTGGTTTTTACCAATGGCATTTGTATCAGCCTTCTGATCTCCTGAGCTCTGACCAGAATCTCCCAGCAAGTACAGCCTTAGGCATTACAGCTCTACTTTTTCAGTTGGCACCTCCAAACTTTTCCTAACTCTTCCCTTTCCCATAAGTCAATTCCAAAGTCTCCTAAACTGCATGGTCAGGTACAGTCACAGCAATGACCCCACTTCTCTGTTGCCAAATTCTGTTTTAATTACTTTTTCTTATTGCTGAGACAAAACAACCAACACTCAAAGTTAAATAAGGAAAATAGTATTTGTCTCACAGTTTGTAGATGTTTCACTTCATAGATAGCTGGCTCCAAGGCAGGGTGACATGGCAGAGGGACATTGCAGAAGAGAAAGAGTCCATGATGGAGCAGGGCAAGCAGAAGGCAGACAGCAGAATGGCAGCAATCAACAAGGGACAAGTGTTGAACATCCTTCTGTCTCTTATATATTATCCAGGTTACCCACCCTTAGGGTGGATAGCACTGACACCATTCATCCTAGTCCACTTGGTCCTAATATTGCACCATGAATCAATCTCAGCCTCACACATTCTAGATCCAGCTACCTCTGAAAAGCTCTGCCTATAACTGCACCAGGCTTTGGTAGGACATCCATACACAAGACATAACAAAGTTTATGTTTTATAAAGTTGGTATTGGTGGCAATAAAGTATGATAAGAACCCTAGCCTCATTTCTTAAATTCTTCAGTCCTCAGTGTCTTCAACAACTGAAAAACAAAAATGTCTTTCTTATGAATTTATGGGAGTTCATTATAAATACTATCTTGACATGTTAGGAACATATAAATAATTTTATTATCATAGCTAGCACTATTAAATAAAATACCTATTTTAAAGATCAAAACTCACATGTAAATATGTATGATTTTAAAGTAAAACATACATAGATAGTTATTACCTTTATTCAAAACTTGGAATGAAGTATTGTAAACAGAAACTTGTCTTGCATGGGTTTGTGGGAGTAAGCCATTAGCTAGATGAATATATATTTATAAGGGCTTAAATTTATATTTTTGAATATATACTTTTAACAAATTTACCTAAAAGTCTTTTACCTGTCTTGTCTCACAGGGAATGTCATAAAGTTGTTCTCGGAAATATGATCAAGGTTTTCAAATTTGCATTCATGGAGTTTGGTGGCTAAATCTTAGCAGAACATATTGAAAATATAGTTCTAATTGTTTACAATCCTTTCTCCTCCTATGTCTTTAAGATATAAGCATTTAGAAAGCTTTCAAGGATGCATTTATCTGAATTAAGAGGACCTACAATCACAGTTAGGTGACATTTTTCTTTGCTCTGAAGATTTATTGTCACTAAAACAAGTTTTTATTTTATTACTGATTTAAATGATAAAATTAATGCATGCTCATTTTTGAAAAGTTGAGAACACTGAAAGATTTAAAGAAGATAGAAATTCACACATTGTCCCACTCAATCCAAATAAAATCACAGAATATATTTTGATGAATTTCAGATCCATTAACATTTAAACAACTGAAATTAAAATCTACATAAATTTTGCATACTGACTTCTTAAACTTAATATTACACCATACACATGTTTTTCAATATTATCATACAGGGTGTGTAAATATCAATGATATTAGGGCTCAATTAGAAATGTACACACTGTATACATCATATATAAGGTATTGTTGAAAATATGGTGGGTATTTAAATTTTAAAAATTTATTATAGTAAAAACAGTATGGCTTTTTCTCCCCCTCAAAATCTTCCCCACACATTTTTCCCATCATTCTTGCCACTTTTTGAAGCAGTCCTGGAAGCTCTTTTTGGTGTCTTTAGCTGCACTGCCATGGCTGTCTTCATGTTCTGAACTGAACTGAAACATTTAAATTTCATGAACATCTTGACTTTGGGGAAGATCTAGAAGTCACATGATGAAGGTACACCACAATGTCATGTTTTTACAAGCCTGCCTTTCCACTGAATGACACTCAGCAGCAGATAAATATATTTGTCATACTCTGTAGAGATAGTCAGAAAAGATGACTTCCAGAACTGCTTCAGAAAGTGGCAAGCACAACGAGATAAGTGTGTTCAAAGTGAGGCAGAGTATTTTTAGGGATATTAATGACAATATTTCTTTTACTATAATAAGCAATTTTACATTAAACAGTCACTGTGTAGTTTGATCAGTTCTTGTGTTATAGCAAGAGGGCATTTATTATAAGGATTTAATTTTCCACAATTGAGACAGCAGGTTAAACAATTTGTGTGAATCTCTTGTTCTGTGTCAGGTGCAGGGCACTGAAGTCAGCTGGCAGGTAAGTAAGAAGGAAGACGACTGAAGCAGATGGGAAACAAGGTAAGCTAGGACTTTTAAGGATCAAGTGACTCTAGGAAGCTGGACCACAGCCTCCATTGGTCTTTTAGGGCTGCCATCCCTCCAACTTTAATGATGGGAGTGACCTGCAAAGAAAAGCTGATGTTCACTTCAACAGCAAAACATGTACCTGGCACAACAGTGAAAGAAGCAGATGAAGAACCAATGGGCATCGCAAGGGATATAACCCGGATGCTGACTCATGTCAACAAGGGGAACCAGAGGCTGGGCCAAACAAGTTGGAGCTGCAAAAACACACAGTACCCTGCACTGCTGTTCCTCTTTTTTTTTTTTTTGGTGGGTACCGGGGGTCGACCTCAGGACCTCACGTGCCAGCAGGCGCCCGTGCCGCTGAGTGATATCACCGGCCCTTTTCTCGTATGTGGGTGTCGGGAGTCGAACTCGGGCCCTTACACTTGCCAGGCAGGCACTTACGCCGCTGAGCCATATCACTGGCCTTGCTGTTCCTCTTAAAAAAAGAACTTGCCTGCCATGACCTCATTTTGCCTTCCAAATATCATGCAAAATGTCTTTTTCTGACATTCCTAACTCAGAACTGCGCAAAACAGAGAATTTTTGGAAACCCATATCCTCCTTAGGTAGGCACAGACTACTAAAATTATTTTCATTTTACTATTTATAAAATATTTTGTGAAATGCATAATATACTTGGACTAATATACTCATATACTGAATATTTGAAAACATGGGATGTCAAATTAAATTGTTACGTACACTGTATAGTTTGAACATTGCCTCTGAGGATCTTGCTGTTTAGCATTTGTCAGTTACTAATTCTTTTGCTTTTCTTTCCTACTTAAACCTACTTTCCTTCAGGTCTCAGAATAAGTATGAACGTCAACAGGCATCTCCCCTGATTTTTGAAACTGGCGCGTGGTCCGTGGCTGTGCTCGCGAAGCTCTCTGCCTTAGGTCTGCTGCGGTGAGCTCACTGGTCCGTGCAATCGCCTGTGCACCTCTCTGTGACTTTCCCTGCACTGTGTACTTGCAGGCAGGCAAAGTCTTGCTCTCCAGTTCTTAGGAGAGTTCTTGGCACACAGGTAAGCAATCAAGCTTTATGAATGAATGAAATTATATCATTAGCTACACACACATATATTGTTTTTTTTTTCTTGTTGTTGTTACTTTCCCTTTTTGCAAACTATACTCTGCTTTTAGTTATCTGAGTTTGCCTCAGAAAAATGGAATATAGAAACTGCTTTTCCCTAGTCTCAGAGGGTGTTTTGCCAGTATCACTGGTGAAAATCACTTGAAATGGTTGTCATTAGGGTTACATGATTGGCTGATGTTTACTGAGATAAAAATCATTTCACCATGACTCAGTAACAATGTTTTGAGATTTTCTGCTTTGGATTGTTATTAAAGTTAACAAGCAATTGCTAAGTTCCATACTTCTGCTAAGACTTTGAAGAAATTCTAAATAATTCATTACCATTCTTTTGCCAAATATTCACCGAAATAATCATATTGATATTCATGCCATTATCTGTGATTCATCTGTTATTCAACATGCTTTTACAAATAAAAGTTTCAACCTAAAGGAGAGAGAGGAGCTATGAGTACAGTACAGGTACAGGAAAATGTGATGGCTTTTTTTTGTTATTACTACCAATATATTTAAAATGTTCACATTTGTGCTATTCTACACACATTGATTATAGAATCCCCAGGTATGTGACTAGGTTATTCTCCAGGAAGATAGTAGACTCCTCTCCAAAATTTATGAGATGGCATAGTTACTACTTTACTTTCTGGTGATGCTTTTTTTTCTTGGCATATCTTTAGTTTTATTTTTCATCAAAATTAGTAAGTTCTAAAGTACTTACATTTCCATTATCAATAATACATCTTTTTCATCATTTTAAGTGTTAGTTGTGTTTTTCTTTGATAATATTTTGGTCCTTTGAATTCAGCTTTGAAAAGACTGTGATCATTAGACTATAATCTTAATTTATCTTCCATGCATATAGAAACAACTGGGAATAAATTACAAAAACAAGGTAGAGTTCGCAACATGACTGGAGGAACTTTTTTTTTTTTTTTTTTTTTTAATGTGGGTACCGGGAGTTGACCTCAGGACCTCACTATTGCCAGCAAGCGCTTGTGCTGCTGAGCTATCTCACCGGCCCTGGAGGAACATTTGTGGATCTATCGCAAACAAATTTATTCTCAATAGTCTAGCTAATAAAGAATACGTGAATCATTTTGTACTCTCATCAGATGATTTTGGATTTCATAGCTTCTAAGACTTTGAGATAAATAATTTTGATTCCAAGTATTTTCTTCTTTTAGATTTGCTCCTGCAATTTGAACTTCACTTTGTTCCCCATGTCTGACAGATGCCGATAAAACATCTCTATCAAACCAGCTGCCCCAGAGGGCATCCAGGAGATGGTTATGCACCAGTCACAACAGGAAGTATGGGTGTGTCTGCAGGTCCTGAAGGCATTGTAGCACCTTCTTCCTCAAATTTTGGATTTTTCTTAAGGAACACTTTACTGTGAATGTTTTGGCTATTAACCTTAAATGAACAACTCGGCGTTTAACTTATTTTCGGACAGTAAACTGAAGGTCCTGATAGTATTCATTCATACTGCATTATTTTACGTATTGGAATTAGGAAAAAATTCATATATGAAAATATTGCTTCTAGGATTATAGCACTTCAAAATATTATTTTTGATGTTTCTTTGGCATTTGCACTTAATCTTTTATTTTTTCCTTGGTTTGGGGATGACTATAATTCTATAGACTAATTTATTCTTCATACATAATTTTATAGTTTTTTCTTCACAGGCTTAGGGGAAATGTCACTGCTAAATTCATTTTATTTCATTGCATTGATCATCTTTTCTCTGATTGGTACCTTGGAGGGGTGATTGTCAGTTCACAACAGCTAAACGACTGACTTGCAGAGTGTAAAAGAACATGGAGAGAGGGGTTATGACAGACGATAATTGTTGCTATTTCAGAACCAGGCACTTTTATCTCCAGATCTATATCTTAACTGTTTTTAAAATCTCTACACAGAGTGATGCCAAAAACATAGAGGATAATCAATAACTTTTCTTGTGAAAGAAAGAGCAGTAATACCTGCAAAAGAAATAGGCATTACATGAGAAACAAACCTACAAATGATATTTCTGTGATATAGGTCGCATATCATATTCTTGGATTGTGGTAACTATGTAGCGGCCAAGGGAAAAAAAAAAAAAAAAAAAAAAAAAAAACAGGGAAAGATGTCATTTCCTGCATCTCACATCATTCCTTCTGCCGAAGGTGAGAAAGAGCAGAGACAAGATAACTTCTTGATCTTTCCTTGTGTATATAAATGGTGCTAGAGCTTATTTTGCTCTTCTTTGCATTACGAAAACCTTAAGCTAAATTCTCCTGAAGTCTCATCAAACATCTTTTAACTTCAGTGATTGTGTTCAGAGTTAAAAGAATAACTGTGAGCCCAAAGAAACTTTTCTTCTTCATAAGTTAATTATCTCTAGTATTTGTTATAGCAATACAAAGCTAGTTAACATGCCATGTATACAGCTGTCTAGTATTTTGATTGTACGTTAGGGTGAAATTCAGAGAACTCCATTTTAAAAGAAAAGCTGTTTCAACATATCTTTTATCTTTTTGTTTCAGAATATATCCTTTCATCCTGTTTTTTTTAACATAGATTTTTTTTTCTAAATACAACATAGCTAAACCAGATTTATGGGTTGCATGGTTCACATATATAAATTCATCTTTCATACAGTACTCAGGCCATATTTATCCACTAAAATAACAGAGTGAATATAATATATAACCATAAAAATAACAGTTGGGTCAAGACATACTTTTGTTGTAAGAGTTAGCAAATAATGCAATAAACAACTAAAGGGGATAATACCCCTAAAGAACTAAATAAACTAAATAAATCAATGCAATAAACAACTAAAGGAGGTAAATACCCAATTTTGAGACCCTGAAAAAAAAATACATTGTCAAATGCAGTTTGGTAGAACTAGTGTGTTATTGGCACACTGGCATCTTCCCCTTCTTGGGCAAATTTATAATTTGTTTATTTCTTAAAGTTTATGGTCAAAGGAAATCAGGTTTTGGGGGAGTAAAAACAGGCTTCTAATATGATACCAGGATAATAGACATAAACTGGGATTATCCTTGGTAAAAATGGGCACAAAGTGTGAACACATAAAAATTGGCTCACTTTCAGTTAAGCAGCTTTCAGTGTTTTATGTCTACAGTTTTTTTCTGAGGCGTTTAATTTACAGATGGTTTAATTAGAGCTCTACTGCAAAATTTGGGGCAGAATAGAACATTCACACTTTCGGCTTCCTGTGCTCTCAGAATACTCTTTCCTGGATCATTTTACCCTGCAGCTCACAGTGATATCATCCTCTTCCTGCACAGCAGCCCCTGCTCACTCAATCTAAAGTCATCCAACAAGTCGAGCTCCAAAAAAGATAAAGAGAACACATTTCTTTTCAAGAGTGTAAACAAATTAAATTAGAAGAAATGATACAGTTACAAAAATACTGTTCCTATGTGAGCACTATGTATGGCAAATATGTACTAATAAAATATTTTTTTTTAAAAAATGGATCAGTGGGAAAAATCACTGCAGTTAAAAATTGGGACAACATCATTTTAATCTAGGATCAAAATTAATATCAAAAATGGGATACTTTGTGATGTAACACACTGAGAGCACACTATTACTTATATTTAAAAAAAAATTGAAAACCTACCATGAGAGAATAGACAAATCGAATTTAAAGGTATCCTTTCAAAATGGCAATGCCAATAAAAGACAAAGAAAGGCGAATGAACAGGTCCAGATTAAAGGTTACTAAAAATATCAAGCAATGTATAATCCTAGGGTTAAAAAGGAAATTCCATAAAGGATATTATTGATACAATTGGTAAAATTTATATATGGACTGCATATGAAATCATAATATTGTGTCAGTACCAAACTTTCTGAAATTTGAAATTATAGCTTCATAAGAAATAGAATTTTTTCCTCAAAAAATGTATGCTGGAGTAGTTAATAGTGAAGGATTGTGACTTCTTGCTGTCAAAAGTCCATAAAAAATTGTAATAATACTGAAGCAACTTGTAGATATGCACAGTTGGTAGTGTGAACCTTACAGGAAATAGACATGGACCAGCTTTGACTCCTGATTAAGGAGATCTTATGCAGGTGTATGAGTCCTAGTTGCGTGACCACACTTCACCTTTAAACACTCACAGTGATGAGTGTAATTTAGAGAAATGGCTAGTGTGAAGTCCTCCTTGTCCATCACAGTGTTCCATGTACTGAAGCCACCTTTGTTACCTACCCTGACTACCCACGTGGTACGCAAGCACTGAACGTGAGCACCATGCCTCCTCCCCTATTTTGAAGCCTTTCTTACAATTTGGGGCAGTGATCACTCTTTGCTCTAACTTATTTTGTAATTGCTGATTCACTTATTTGGCTTTTATTTATGTAGTAATTAATATTTTTATAAATTATCTTATATATAAGTTATATACAAGATTAATTATCCTTATATTATGTATCTTGTAAGTCCTCATGTTATGTTATTATACAAGAAAAGTTATTTATATAAATTATACATCATCTTGCATTATTATTTATGTTCATAACTAAACTGTATCTCCTTAACTAAACTTTAAATTCTTTGAGTGCAGAAAGTGTTAACATAGCATTTTATGTTCCCAGTAACAACTAGTTCATTGTTGTACACACTGGAGGTTTATCTGGGTCTTTGTCTGAATATTTGAAACCATGAGATTAGGCACATTCAATTGTCATTTTATGGATATTACTGTAACTTGTTTGTGCTATTCATTCTAGCAATTAAGTGAAAAACTTGCAAATGTATATAGAAGCAGTAATTGCTAAGGACGGAGAGAAGATTTGGATCTATAATCTGGTAATTAGGATTACAAGGTAAAGTCTTATGACTTATTAGAATTTATAAATTGACAAAAAGAGATTCAATATTTTCCTAAGAAAAAAGTCTCCGTTAACTCTTCTACATTAGGGTGTCAAGTACAGTAATGCTATCATTATCTTTCTCTCCTGATTTGGTAATTTCTCATGTATCTTAGTAATATGCTTCTTTTTTTTTAACTTTTAGGTGAATTCCCTATCAAAATACAAACTTTTAGGTGAGGTCACCTGTGCTGAAAAGATCCCTGGTTTATAGTGTTGTACAATGCAGATTAGCAATACTGTGCTATCATATTCTTCCAATGGACTCATACACTAAAGTGCCTCATAATGTCTGAGATAGGTTTAACTTTTCAGAATTTAGGCTGACATTGGAGATTGTGGTTGTGTGTGTGTGTGTGTGTATTCTGCCAGTAATGTAGGATCATTGAGCTTAGTGGTTTCTAACATAGCCACCCCTCACCCAAAGTCCTAGGGGACTATGAAATTCAACATGCTTTCCTCAAATATGTCTGTACTTGTTGCATTACATAAGCCTCACAGTAATATCTTTTCCTATATATTGTTTATTAATGGTATAGAGGTGATATTATGATTGATAAAATTCATTATTTTTTTTGTGGGTACCGGGGGTTGAACTCAGGACCTCACGCACCAGCAGGCGCCTGTGCCTTTGAGCGATATCACCGGCCCTTTCTTCGTATGTGGGTTCCAGGAGTTGAACTCAGGACCTTGCGCTTGCCAGGCAGGTGCTTATGCTGCTGAGCCATCTCACCGGCCCCTAAAATCCATTTTTGAAAGTGATACATAATTCATAGCACCATTTTATTATGTATTGCTTACTAAATATTTAATCTACAGCTGTAGGAGTCTAAGAAAACTAAGCTTTTGAAAAATAAATCATCAAAACTTTGCCTCTGGAGACAAAATGGAGTGGACAGGGAATGAAGATTTATTACATTTTCTTAACGAGTAGCTAGAAAAGTCTGAAGCAAATAGGATAAACTGTTGATATTTATTATAATATTTGTGGTACAATGTCCCAATGTTTAGCTGTTTTAAAACATGTTAAGCACTTAATAAGTTGGTGCTCATACTTTAAAATATGATTGCATTTGTTTACTTTATTTCAACACTTCTCAAAATGTTATCTGGGATTTTCTGAAATCCCTGGGAACCTTTAATAAGTCTATAAGTTCAAAACTATTTTCATAGTAATCCTAAGATATTATTTGTCTTTCATTATTGTCTCATATGAGATTCTAGAGAATATAGGGCTGGTGATATTACAGCAGATTAAATACAAAAAACAGGTATAAGAATCCAGTTGTCTATAGAAAGCTATAAATTAAAAAGATTGACAAAAGTATTAAAGAGTTAGCCTTTCATAATTTGTTTTAGAATGTGCAGTTTTTAAATAAATGAATTGTTTCATTAAGGTGTTATACATATGTTATTTTAAATAAACTAATAAACAAATATTTTAAAATTTTCTCAGCTTTAATTTCTAATTCAATAAATACAGGTAGGTATACACAGCACACATAAACAAAGCCATTTTGGGGTTCTCAGTAATTTTTAAAAGTGTGAAAATAACCTCAAACCAGAAAGCTCTAGGAGTGCTATTTTAGTTAATATAAACATCTCTCATTACACTGGTACTTAATTCATAATTCTTTCTTCAAATACTTAATTTTGAGCATTTGAAAAAAAACTTTTTTGAGCATTTAAAAACTTTTTTGACCATTTCAAAAAAAATAACAGTGTTCTTAGTTTTTAAACATAAAAGTTCTGTATAGTAATTTATTTGATAATGTGAGAAAATAAAACCGGCATAAGCAATGTTCTCTCTCCTTTTGTTTCCAAAAATGTAACTTAGTAAGCAATCAAAATCAGACTCCTAGCTACCAATTTCCACACTCATTTAATCCCATCAAATACAATTGCCACTAAGAAAGAAGTATGACATAACTGGTGGCTTCCTTCATTCTGACTTTATACAGATTTGAACATAGCTATCTGGCTAATAAATAGCTTGATCTTATACTTCATGCTCACAAGACAATACTGATTAGATGCCTTCTTGACACCAATTTCCAATTACTCTGATATTCCCTAATGTGACATTTTACTTTAGTTCAACCTGATGTCCAAGGTTAGACCAGATCAAATGGGTCAGGTTTGTTATTTTAATGTGTGAGTTGATGCTTAAAAGCCAAAATGACTTCTACTTTCAGCAAGAGAATATGCGTGCTGCCTCCCAGGTAGAAGCAAAGGAAATGAGCTCCATCTTGCAGAAATGTCTCTGTGCTAAGTCTACTGAACAAAGAAATAGTGCATCTTTCATTAGTAGTTCCTTTTTCTTTGTGTTATATTTCTAGTACTGTTCATTCCAGAACATAAATAGAGCATAATTTGCACACAGGAAAATATGCAAATCTCATAAAATTTAGGTTCAAGTGAAAGCAAGTTCAAATATCCCAGGACTAGTTATATGCATGGGATAGGAGCTCAGTTGAAAGATAGGTGAATCCATGCCAGCTGTCCAAATATTTTAAAAGTATGTGATCATGTGCTGCATGTAAATTGTTTTGCAAGAACTTTGGTAGGAGAGTATAGGGGCAATAACAATTTATCTATGAAGCAAGTGCAAAGAAATTCTTACTTTGCTTTGTAATTTTTAGGATGAAAGATATACAAACCTTTCAGTTACAGCATAAACATTAGGAATCATTTAAGGAATAGATGGAAATGACTATCAGATTATTTTCATACTTTTATAGTCACAATCACATGAAATTCAAAATTTAAAATGCAAGTATAATAACTTACAGGTACTGCCCACCATAATATAATTAGGAAGATATGTTTTCTAGTTTCCTGTTCTGTGACTCAGTCAGACATAAAACTTATTCTAAATTTTGGTAATCTGGGGAGCAATTGGATTCCCAGATTATACATATCAAATGTGGGTCATTGCTGCTTTCCAGGTGAAAATAACTGATATTGTTTATGTGTATAAGCAGGGAAACAGATATTAGCTCTTTTCTACTTTTCTTTTTTCATCTCTGAAACCTTCAGAGTTTGAAGCATAAGGAAAAGGACAATTAAGATCCTTTTCTTTGTATTATTATTATTTTTTTTTTGTATGGGGAATCAAACTCAGGACCTTGCGCTTGCCAGTCTGGCACTGTGCTGCTGAGGTATATCCCCAGCCCTTCTCTGTATTATTAGCAGTAATTATTTTCTACAGCGTTGTTGTTTTAGGAGAGAAGAGTTACACACTGTATTTTACACACAGTTATGGTTCACCAGCACCAGAAGCATCCAAGATATCTATCAATATGAATTTTATTTTATTTTATTTTTTTTTATTTTTTTTTTTTGGGTGATTTTTTTTTTTTTTTTTGTGGGTACCGGGGGGTCGACCTCAGGACCTCGCGCGCCAACAGGCGCCCGTGCCGCTGAGCGATATCACCGGCCCCTTTTCCGTATGTGGGATCCGGGAGTCGAACTCGGGCCCTCGCGCTTGCAAGGCAGGCGCTTATGCCACTGAGCCATCTCACCGGCCCTGAATTTTATTTTTTATATGATACCAAATAAGTTAATTATAAAAGATCTTAATTGGCCAAGATGTACTATTCTCTCTCAAATTGCATGTATTCTTTTCTTGTTCTTGAATGTTTTGATGTCAATGAGAATATTTTCAGTGTATAGGGAAGATTCATCATCATAAATTATTCATTCTCTATATAATCACGTGGAAGAAACTTTTGTGTTAGTCTTCACAGCACAGTTTTCAACTAAGGACTGAAGTCATGCAGGTAATACAGAAAAAAAGGTACTTCCTTTATGGAGCCACAGATGGTTATGGCTGATATCTTAAAAGCTCACTTTTGAAAATATGGGCTGCTACATTATGTATTTTTATCTGGTAGGTTTGGAAACAATTTTTGTGTTTATCTATAAAGTTTATATTTATCCTTATTAAATTTAGCCTGCTCATTTGATTCATCACTTGAACATTTTCTTTCACTTTGATTTTTTCTTAATATTGTCATTTAATGTAAGTTTCTTGAATCACCTTGCTTCCTCACTAAGTTCAGGGGTTCACCATGCCGTAATCTGAGAGATTGATGAGTGACAACAAAGTCAAGTACAGGACCTACAAAGTGCTTGGAAATTGGCTCACTAAGTAATAGTCTTGGCCCATGGACACTCGACATATGAACCCAAATAATTGCTAACATTGAAGTGGCCTGTTCTTCGGTTTAAGTTCATCATGAGAGATGTTTACAAAGAAAATATTAATAACTATATTCACCCATTTTGCATTTCATTCCCAGGTATAGTGGGCCCTCGATAGCAGGGTAGACTGGCACAAACAGAACTTGGCATTGGTGGGCAGAAGCAGAGAAATTATAGAAAGTGGAAGTATATAAATAATAGGAAAAATGACATGGGTCTATGAAAGTCCCTGCTAATAGTTTCTAGAAAGTAACAAATGAGAAAATCCCTGAAAATGGCCCTGTCCCTAACTGTGGCGTACAATGTTTTGAAACATGAATACATCACATGATAGCTAAATTGAGCAAATTAATAAATGCTTCACTCGTATACTTATCGTTTTTGGTGGTGAGAAGACTTAAAAACTACTCTCAGCAATGAAGAACACAATATTGCCCATCATTATTAACTACAGTCACCACTTTTACAACATGCTCTTCCTACATAAGACAAATATTGTATCCTTTGACAAATATCTCCCAACCACTTTTTTAACACGTTTTTATTTTTGCTTTTTTAATATTAAATGTACTGTTTGTTTTGCAGTACTGGGAATTGAACCCAAGAGTACTAAGCTATATTCACATCTTCTCACCCTTTTTGAAAAAAAATTTGAGACAGGGTCTTGCTATCTTGCCCTTGCTGTTCTCAAACTCCTGCCTCCACCTCCCCAGTAGCTGGGATAATAAGCATATACCAAGATGCCTGGTGACTTATTTTTAACAGATACATAAAAATATAAAATTGTACAAATAAATGGGGTAACATGCTGTTTCAATATATGTATACATTACATAATTTCTAACTCAGGTTGAATATACTATATCTCCTCAAATATTTATCATTTATGGTAAAAACTCAGTATCTTTTTTTCAAACATTTTAAAATGTACAGTATTATTATCTGTAGTAGAACAGAACTTCTTGCTCCTATAGAACTGTAACTTAGTACCCATTGATCAACCTGTGTTTTGTTTGTTTGTTTGCTTTTTTTTTTAGGCTTTACCTTTATTCAACACAGAATCTATAAACACTGATTGATTTCACAGTGAATTTTAGTAGTTACCCAGCACTTCACGAATAATTTATGTCTATATGGTTTCCACTTTTGGCTTTATTCTCAGTTATCAGTTTTCTCTTTTCACTATACACCATTGAATCCATTTAGCTCATCCCAAAATCAGCCATCACCCCTGGAAACAGAGCCTGCTCCAAGTAGGCAGGAGCTCTACTTCTTAGAAAAGTTTGGGCAAATATGATTAGGAGAGGGAGAATATGATGAGGAGAACTTTGAAACCTCCCTCATTACAAACTGCATGCCATAAAGAAGTTTGAGGGATCCTGAGTAGTGTTCTTAACAAATGAGACAAAGTTAAGACCGAGTAATGGTCTTTAACAAATATATTTTGAAAATATTAGAAAAAGAGATAATAGCTTTAGATTTAGATGTTCCAGGGGAAATATGATAGGCTTCCATGCTTTGCTTTTCAGTTTTATGAGGAAGGTTTGGAAGAATAAGAAAACATCATGTCAACCATGGTTGATAGTAATTTTCTTGGGGAAAAATATGGAAGTAATTATGAAAGGAAAATCTATTCAGGGAAGTTTGGGAGTTTCTTTAGGCTAAGAAATGCCCTCAGATTACAGATCTTAGTCTGTAGTGTGAAGAGAAATTACTTCACATGTAATCAGAACTCCCTTCTTGGAGTCAATGGTGTCAAATAAGTTGAAATAAACATTAAAGTTTTTTGCTGTTACAGACTATGTGTTATTGATTCCAAGGACTTGAAAGACTTCTTTTGAGTACAGAGATCTGCTGCGCTAGTCCTCCAGTAAAATTGCACAGTGGACTGGGACACAAAATGATTAGTTTAGGTTGTTGCTGTAGTCCTACAAACTTTGGACTTAAACTAAAACATGTTGCTTTATAAAATCATGGTGACCCAAGAGACTGAATCAGAATTTTATGCTTTCATACACTCCAGCATGAGAATTTTCAGATTTATAATTTGTAGTCCTCGTCATTGTAAACATCCATGTGTTCAACAGCTCCTCAGCTTTGATGAATGCAAAAACTCTTTACTTAGTAAGAGCCAGTTTGTCCTCCCTGTGATAGATGTTTTACTGCTGTGCATAGAAAAACAAGTGCAATAAATTATTGAGGCCAAAAAAAAGAGTATTGAAATCTAAAGTCCAACTTGATCTTAGTGCCTTCTATATTTGCAAGACCACATTTAGCTGTCATTGCAGTGATTGCTACCCTCTTTGGACATAAAGAAATGTAACCATTCATGAATTACTATTGCATCCAAATTCTAAGGGTTTCATTTCAAATAAAATAATTTAGATGTCTTTTAGATGTCTTTTAAATAAAAGCAGGCTTAGAAGCCATCTGCTTCTGATTGTATAATAATTTCATAGATGAATAAATTGAAGCCTAAGATTAAAATGAATGAATTGAAGGAAAAAAAAAGAACTTTAACCCTAGTCCTTGAACTTTTTATTGATTTTCCCCCATTATATGCTGATTCTCTTTTTTAATGAAGATATTTCTTAGCCTCAAGTTCCCACATTATTAATTCAGCAATAAAAGGCTTTATTTAATCATTAAAGCCTATGAAATTTTAGTAAAATACTTTAAATTTAAAAATTTCAGTTTTACTACTTTAAAAATATCCATTATTTTGAAGATAGCAAAGCACAGACGCTATAACCATGCCTACACGTGTTTGTAACTTAGAGGGATACATGTGCACACACACATCTTTCAGGAATGTGGTCCCTTACATAGAGTCCTGAAATCTAGCATATTTTAAAAGTATCAGGAGTGGTTCCTAGTAGAACAGAGCTATAGTTTTAAATGTTCAAGTAGGTTGAGGAAGCAGGGAAAAATCAGAAAGGAGATTTGTTCTTTTTCCTTTTAAAAGCAGAATGGGAAGTGAGGTGTGAAGTCCAGAACCATGATTCTTGGTTCCATATTGAAGGATCTTGAATTCAGAGTTGATTGTAATTTTAATAGTACGTATCATTCCCGTCACTTAGAGTGCATTGGGAGGCATTTCTTCCTGTCTAGGTTTGTTAACATGTTCACACCTGCCATCTGCGAAGGAACTTTCCCTGGCGGCCATGACCTAATTTTAAGGTTCTTGCAGACAAACTCAGCTGAACTGACAGCCCTGGTTTTCCTACTTAGCATATTAATCACTTACATTTTCAGCATGCAGCCATAATATGAGGAAGCCTGTGAAGTATTTGCCAGCTCTTCTGATATCAGGTTGATAGAACACTCTGTGTATCCCACAGACTTCAGATTTTCCATGCATAATTTTTTCTGTGCATGCATCTTTCAGCTTCCAAAGTTCCAGACCAATATGGAAACTTGAACATATGTTATGTATAATGCAAAGTGACTGGGTTCTGGAAGAGGCCAGAATTTACTAGCTCAGAAAATGATGAGCATGTTGCCTGAGCAGGACTCTTGACAAATGACATTTTCCCCCTTCTTTAATTTCCTTTCACACTTGTGACTATAATCCAAGGAAGGACATTTTTTTTCTGGAATGGAACTAATTGCTTATACACAGCCAAATGTGCCACTGCACTTTTCTATATTCTGATTATATCCACTCTTACTGATAGAATAAGAGAAAATCCTACTGATTTAGCATTCAAAAGCTTATTATGTTGGGAGAAAATAAAATTTCAAGTTCAAAAATGTTATACAATCTATTATATGAGGAAAATGTGGGCTTATGTGAAATATTTTTCTACTTTATTGCCTCATAAATATTGACAAGTGTTTACCCTTTTGCATTTTTCCTAGTGATAGGAAATTAAATAGATTGTTCTTTCCACAATAAAATATTGTTCCTAGGCTCATTTCATTTACTTTTCACGTTTTGATGACATGAATTTTTGCCATAACACTTTTTCTTTTTCGAATAACAAGAAATGACTAGCATTATCCAAAAGAAAGTTTAAGAATAGATAAATTGTGTTTCTAATTATCAAGGTGAATCTTTCATTTCTTTTTGAGACTTCAGCTGAAGGGAAGGGATAAAACAGATGGAAAAGCAAAGGACAGTTCTGGGAAATTAGGTATTTTTTCTTCTATGTGTCTTAGGTTTATTTTTGACTGTCCTCTTTTTTTTTTTTTTTTTTCTTTTTTTTTTTGTGGGTACCGGGGGGTCGACCTCAGGACCTCGCGCGCCAGCAGGCGCCCGTGTCGCTGAGCGATATCACCGGCCCTTTTTTCGTACGTGGGTTCCGGGAGTTGAACTCGGGCCCTCGCGCTTGCCAGGCAGGCACTTACGCCGCTGAGCCATCTCACCGGCCCTGACTGTCCTCTTTTTGATTTTACTAATGGCCTTTATATAAGAAAGTAAAAAGTCATTAAATGGCTGATTTCAAGAGATAGAGAATCAGGTGACATAGTAGAAAGAAATCAAAAGAATTATCTGAATCAAAAAGGAGATAAAAATTTGGGTACAGGTAAAAATAGGTTTCTTAAAGACTTCTAGCTAAGTTTTGTGATTGTTCATTCTCTGTGCCCTAAGACATCCTTATTTTACCATTTTATACATAAATAAAAATGACTTCCAGGCTTATTTGATTACCGGCTGAATTACTCTATCATAGGATGACAAGCAATGACAAATAGGTTCTCCATAATGAGAAATCTGGCAGAACCTATACTACAGTGTAAGATGTTAAGAAGAAACCAGGTAGACATCTCTTTCATTCATACCATTTTACATGTGGGGAATAGTACTGTCAACCTCTGTCATATCACACTAGGTCACTTGCAAGGTCTTACATCTGATAGGGCAATGTAAATTTCAGGAGAGTTTTACTGACTAGCAACCCAAGGCCAATGTAGCACATTTAAAAAGATGTTTAATTAAATTACAGAAAATGCACCCATAACATAAATGTGTTTTGCCCACTTGTCAACCTAGGTAGAGATAATCTAATTAAAGGAGTGACAGAATTCCCTTTTTAAATTCTAGACTTTTTAACAGCAATGGTGACAAAGCACTGAAATAGCAGTGAATTTTGCTTTTATATTAGTTTCAATGAAACTTGACAACTTTTCCATACATTGCAAACACTATAAAATCATGTTGAATTTCTACAATAGCTAAATTGCCTGGGAACTGTTTCTTAAAACCACTTATTCCTGCAGGCAGAGAGGACTCCGTGAGGGTTTTAAGGACATGGGATGGAATTCTCTGAGGGAAAAGACTAACTCACAAATAAGAAAGACAATACAAGTTTGAATGAAAGGACATATAAACCTGTGAGATAATAAACAAATTTCTCTAGAGAGAAAAATGAGACTTGAATTTTCCTTTCATTCCAAGTGATAGTCATCATTAAAGTAAGTTTGAGTAATTTAGAAGTGGGCAATCAAGGATGAGGAGAGGAATATTTTTGCTATATTTAAATAATATCATTATGTACACTTTCCAGTTTAGCACTGGAAAAGAAAAATAACTTTTTCTACCAAAAAGGAAAATGTAAAGCTGTTGTCTTTTCTCCCATATGCCACGAGAAACAACAACAACAACATTAGAGATGCCAAGGAAAACACAGACTGGAGAATTAGACCAACTACAAAGACCAGAAAATGGACAAAAGCCAGTTCAATAATTAAGCTAAATCCCATACTTGATAAGCACATTAGAGAGGAGGAGGGTTCTAAGATATGTACTGAAAGTAAATTGTCTAAGTTATTTTTCTCTCATTGCTGAGACAAAATACCCAACACCCAAAGTTAAAAGGGGAGAGGTTTATTTAGCTCACAGTTTGCGGAGGTTTCACTACATAATTGGCTGGCTCCAAGGCAGAGTGGCACATGGCAGAGGGCAACAGTTCATGGTAGCAGAAGACAGCAAAAGAAACAAGAGCAAAAAGAGGGAAACAAGAATCTTTCTACCCTTTTATCTTATCCAAACTGCTAGGATTAGGGGGATGCTAATCCAATCAGTAGACTGATGCAGCAATCTTTCACCCTTAATCCCATCATCCTTAATCCTAGCATTGCACTACAAATCAATCACACACTCTCGATTCAGCTGCCTCCAAACAAGCCTGCCCTCCATGACTGCATGAGGCTTTGGAGGACATCTAGACACAAACCATAACATAAATGTTACCTACAAGGCCAGGTATCTCAGACCTTCTGATTTGCTCTGCCTCCTGAAACTTTGAACATCCTTTTTATTTTTACCCGCTCTGGGTGGTATATACATACACATTTTCTATTGTTCGCTTCTCCGTATACATTTTCCCTTGTTCTATTTTGCCCTCTAGAATTCATGTCAGTCATCCTAAGTCCTTTCTCTATTTTGTGGCACAGCCTTTTCACACCCTCCAGCAGCACATTACCTAGTCCTTTTTCATCATTCACTTTTACTTCAATTAGAATCAGAGTACCCTGAAGCAGAGTTGTATTAGCCAGCTTTCCCATTGTTGGGACAAAATATCCAGGATTCAGAGCTTTTAGTCTGTGGTCAGCTGGCTTCAAGGCAGAAACGTCATGGCAGAAGGACATACTGAACAAAGCTGCTCATTTCATGGCAGCTGGGAAGAAGAGCACAGGGTAACAGTACTAGAAAGGAAGGGGTCAGGAGCCAGATATAGTACCCAAGGCTGTGCCTCTATGACCCACTTCATCTGACAAAGCCTACCTTCTAATAGCCATTCAGCTATTTTGAACTTTTTATTTTTTCCTGGTGTATATTCTTACCACAGTTTGGTTTTCTAAACTTTGAATAATCTGCAGATTACTAATTCATTCACAGACTCAGAAAAAAACAAAACAAAAAAATCTCTAATATATTCACATATACTAGGTACTTTTAACAGTTCTTTTTGAGAAATCCCACCTGAACTCTCCATCTTCAAGCATTTCCTGTTAACTTCCTATTCTCCTCCCCTAGCAACCTACCCCCTTAATACAGTTATATTACTCTTTTAGAGACTTTAAGGCTAGTAATAAAATATCTTCTTTCTCCTCCACAACTGATGGCTATCTCTCAAATTCACAAGTTTTAAGGACACTAAAACCATTTCATTTACCTTCCTTTCCCTGCCCCGACATTGCCACTTCTCCATGTATTTGTACATCAAGGCTAGTAAGACTTACATTGGATTTTGTAGCCATAAGTAAGTATTTCCTTAAAGAGGAAAACAGTACACAGCATTTGCATTATAATTACTTAAATATTATTCACAAAATAGCCAAGTTTTATGCTATGACTGGATTTCCTTTACTTTGGCTCCAAGGTTCTAATCCAAGCATTATTTGCAGGGATCCTGAGGTAGTGTCCATTTTCTCATGCTTCCACCATTTGTTCAAAATCCTCCAGCATTTTATGTTCTGTATAGGAGGATTTTTTTTTTTTTTGGCATAGTTTTTCTTTGTTTTTCACTGAGAATTTCAATGTCTCTCCTCGCAGGGTGAAGAATATATGCTTTCCACCTCATACCCTTAATACCATTGATTTCTTGTCTATTACAGTCCAGTCCAATATTTCTGAGGATCGCCGATTGCTTAATTTTAATTTGTTGTACATTTAACATTTTTTTCTGAAAAATGTGGCCTTTTTTAAAGTAATGCATTGTGTATTCTTTCTCATATCCTGAAACACGTCCAGAGTTCGTTTTAAGGATAAGTAGCTTCTTAACCATTTTTATTTCAGCTGAAGTTCTCCCTTCCTGTTACCACATCTCTCCACTACTTAATACCCATAGCATTTCCTCCATCGTCTAGGGAGGAATGCTGGGAGTGAACAGAGCCTGGAAAAATGGCTCCCGAGAAATCTCACAAGATTCCAGGGCTCCTGGCCAGCAGTTGTGCTGCGCCCCTGGGCCTCCTGGGAGTCCCCCATCCTGCTGACCTCTACTAATGGCTTTATATGTGTACCTGCAAGCAGATATTGAGGATCACAGAGCCTGCGGTTGTAGAAATACCATGCAAAAGCAGCTGCCAGGCCAGTTTAAAGAAGGTGAGAAGAATGAATGCAGGAGAGCTCCTTGCAAAAGAGCTGGTATGAAGTGGCGGCCCATGAGGCCCTGATGGCCAAGGAGGATGAGCCACCACAGGGACCATGATCCAGGTGTCACCGCCAGCCCAGGGCCTGAAGCCAAGGGTTAGCACAGGCTTTGCTGACCCCTGTGGCACAGCCAGGACCAGGAGGTAAAGTGCACCTGGAGCTCACACCGCTCTTCGTTAATTTCTTGAAAAGATTGTATAGTGCTCTACCTTTTAGTATAAGTTAATTAGGCCAAAATTTTAATGGTACAAATCTATATCCTTTTTTTGTTTGCTTGTCTATCAGTAAATGAGAAACGTTTATCACTTTCATTTAGAGCTGTGGTTTTGTTTTGTGCTTAACACTTCACCATCTTAATGTAATTAGAACTGTTACATAGTTGCCTGATGGATTGATGACTTCATCATTATGAAAAATTTTTATAATAAAGATTCCTACTTTGGATTCTACTGTGATGTTAGTACAGCTAAGTCAGCATTTTTCATTTTGTGGTTTCTGGTTTGTATTTGCAAGGTCTATCACTTTTGATTTTTCTATGATCTTATACTGAATGCACATCTCTTGTGAGCTGGGTTTTTGTTATGGGATGAAGTTTCCCTCAAAAAACTCATGTTGAAAATTGGAAATCTTTAAAGAAACACACAGATTCCTAGATGCATACAAATTAACAAATTTAAACCAAAAAGACATAAAATTTTGAACAAGCAATGAAGTTGTGGCAGTAATAAACCTGCCCAGTAAGAAAAGCCCAGAACCTGATAGATTCACTGCTGAATTCAACAAAACCTTTAAGGACATTATGTCACCAATACTTCTCAATGTCTTCAATGACGTTGAAAGGGCAGGAGCCCTTCCAAGCTCATTTCTGGAAGCCAGCATCACCTTAATCCCCAAACCAAAGACACAAATAAAAAAGAAAACTACTGGCCAGTCTCCTTAATGAACACAAATGGGGAAGTCTTCAATAAGATATTGACAAATAGAATGCAAAACATCATCAAAAGGATCATGCATCATGACCAAGTAGGTTTAATCCCAGGGTTGCAAAGATGGTTCTGCACACCCAAATCAATAAATGTAATACACCTCATAAACTAAAGGAAGGACAAACATCACATGACCATATCAGTAGATGCAGAAAATGCTTTTGACAAAATCCAACGCACCTTCATGGGAAAAACTGAAGAAAACAGGCATGGAACAGTGCTGGCAAACCTATGGCATTCCTGCCAGAGTGGACTGTTTGTATCACTGAAAGCTCTGAAAGATTCACCATCACTAGAAGGATCTTATCTGAATCTGATAAAAGTCACTTATAACAAACCAATGGCCAGCATCATATTAAATGTGGAAAAACTAAAAGCATTCATTCTAAAATCAGCAATAAGACAAGGATGCCCACTATCACCACTTCTTTTCAACATAGTGCTGGAAACTTTAGCAAGAGCAATCAAGCAAGGAAAAGAAATAAAAGGACATGTATAGACAAGGAAGAAGTCAAATTATTATTCGTAGATGATTGATACTTTACATAGAAGACCCAGAGAATTCTACAAAAACCTCTTAGCATTAATAACCAATTTCAGCAATGCAGCAGGATACACAATCAAGACCAAAAAATCAGTAGCATTTGTGTATACCAATCATGAAGTCACTGAGAAAGAAATTAGAAAAACAATACCATTCACAACAGCATCAAGAAAAATTAAATATCTAGGAATTAACCTAACCAAAGAAGTGAAAGACCTCTACAATGGAAACTATAGTACTGCGAGAAAGGAGATTGTGGTGGATTAACTATCGGTCAATTTATAACACCCAGCTGAACTGAATCAGTATGGTTCTGTGTGTGGATGGCCCACCTGAGGATTGTTGCCAACAGCATAAAAAGAGAACTGGAGGAGATGGTGTGCTGTTGAACCTCCCAAGAAGCTTGTCACACTGGTTTTCCTGATATGAACTTCGCTTTTCTCATCGTCAGAGGAGCACAGATGCTCACTGTTGCTGAGAGTGGCTGCAGTTCTCTTTGGGGGAGCTCTCGTCCATCCTTTGAGCATCACTTCCTGGCTCCAGTGCAGATCCTTCAGCTGGCTGGCCCAGACTTTCTAGCTTCCACCATTGACCTTTGGGCCTTCCCAGTGCAGAGCCTTGATACAGATTTGCATGAGACATTGTTGTGGGCTCATGTCCTCCAGTTGGACTCGTGGAGGATAGGTCTTCAGCTGGACTCTTGGAGGACGTTGCTGTGGCATCCAGGCCCTCAGCTGGATTCTTTGGGTCTCTAGTGCGTGGACAGATCTCCTGCATTCTTCTGCATTTGACTCTTTGGGTGAATGTTATAAAATAATCCTGTAAATTATGTGTCCTGTACTAAATCTTTTCCCTTGTAAGCCCTGACTACAACAGAGATTAAAGAAGACATCAGAAATAAAAAGATGTCCTCTGGTTCTGGATAGAACCAATATAGTCAAAATGGCCTTATTCCCCAAGCTGATAAATAGATTCAACACAGTCTCAATCAAAATACCAACAGCATTCCTCACAGAACTAGAAAAACAATCCTAAAATTCATATAAAAGCAGAAGAGACCCAGAAGCAAAAGCATTCCTGGGCAAAAAGAACTAAGCAGGAGGTATCATTATCCCAAATTTAAAATTATATTACAAAGCCAAATTGATAAAAACAGCATGGTACTGACACAAAAACAGACATGTGGATCAGGAGAACAGAATAGAGGATGCAGAACCATCCCCAGACATATTCAGCTATTTGATCTTTCACAAAGGGGCCAAAAACATACACTGGAGTAAAGATAGCCTCTTTAGAAAATAATGCTAAGAAAACTGGCTATCTATGTGCAGAAGAAGACTGAAGCTGTACCCATCTCTCTCAACATGTATGAAACTACAATCAAAACGGATCAAAGATCTAAACTTTGAATCAGAAGCTGAACCTACTGGAAAATAAAATAAGTAAAACCCTTGACATAATAGGTGTAGGAAAGGATTTTCTGAACAGAACTCCAGTTGCACAAGAAATAACAGCAAGAATAAATAAATGGATTTGTTTCAAATTAAAAAGCTTCTGTACAGCAAAGGAAATAATCAGCAGAGGGAAGTGACAACCTATAGAGTAGGAAAACAATTTGCCAGCTGTTACTCAGATAAAAGACTAATATGTCGACTATTTAAAGAATCAAAAAAATTAGACCCGCTAAAATTAAAAAAAATCAAATAATAGGCAAGTGCGATGAATAGACACTTGTCAGAAGAAGTACAGATGGTCATTAAACATATGAAAAAATGTTCGGCATCACTGGCCGTTAGAGAAATGCAAATTAAAACTATAATAAAATTTCATTTTATACCAGAATTAATAGAAATCATCAAAAAATCAAATAATAACAAATGCCAGTGTGGTTGTATTGAAAAAAGTAACCTTTATTGTTCGTGAAAATGTAAACTAGTACAAACATGACTGAAATCAGTATGGAGATTTCTCAAAAAAATGAAATAGAAATTCCATTTGATCCAGCTATTCCACTTCTAGGTACCTTCCCTAAAAGCTAAAGACATCCTACTACAGTGCTATATGCATGCCAATGTTTATAGCAGCACCATTCATAACAACTAAACCCTGGAACAAGTCTGTGTCCCTCAACAGATGAATAGAAAAAGACAATGTGGTATCTATACATAATGGAATACTGCTTGGGTGTAAAAAATTAATTGAGACATTTGTAGGAAAATAGATACACCTGGAAAATATAATGTTAAATGATATAAATCACATACACAAGCTTAAGTACCATATGGTATCTCTCATCTGAAGAAGGCAAAGTGTAAATAAAGAGCACGATAAAAGATTGATAGAAGGAAACAGGGAGGTAAATCTTTTGCAAATGGGAAGAGACTGAAGGCAAGTAGAAAGGGGAGAGGAAGGGAAAGTAAAAAGCTGTAAGATGTGTCTTCTACATGTACCAAATATCCACATTGAATGCAAACATTATATGTCATAAACATGAATTAATAACAATAATTACAATACTTATGAAAATGGGGAAAGGGGATCTAGAAATGGAGGGAGGGAGGTGGGTGGGGAGGGAAGGAGAATAAAAATGGATCAAGATATGTTATGTACATTTACCTACTCCTTTAGATGAATGTAAACTTAATGTATTCCAAATATGCACTAATAAAATAAAAAAGTCATTTTGGAATACCAACCCTATACCTCAAGATATGACTGTTTTTGGAGATAAGTTTTTTAAAGTGATAATTAAATTAAAATGAATCTCTTTGAGTGGATCCTAACACAAATATTTCATCATTGCCCAAATTTATTAGAAGCTCTCCCACTTTTTGTGATGTGTTACTGCCATATATTTTATTTCTGATATATTTAAACCTAATTATTATTATTATTTCATAAAGCCAATGTTCTTTTAAATGTGCTTACATATTCATATTCTTTATTTCTTTATCTACCTCTGCCCTTTTTGGGGGAAAACATTTTCATCCCGTGTATCAGGTTCTTTTTCTAAACTACTCTAATAATTTTATAACTAACCTTTCTCCTTCTACCCCTGAACCCATACCCTTCACAGTTTATTTTTGACATAGTAATCAGAATGATTTTCATAAAATCTAAAATCACTTCCCTGTCTGTTTCACTCAGTGTAAAAATTAAAGTTTCTATTTGGCCTACGAGAATCTTTTTACATCTTTGACATTGTCTTATGCTCTTTCTGTTCTTTTTTAAGCATTGGTCACAGTGTTTTATGTATAACAGTCATGGTTTTAGTTTAGGCTTTTGCACTTCCTGGAATGCTTTTCTTTAACTAGTCTGCAAAATCATCTACCTCATCTCCTTCAAATATTTGTTCACTTTATAACTGTTCTAAAATTATAACCCCTACTCTCAATCCTCCTAACTTGATTTCTACTTTCTTTTTTTCCACGGTGCTTCTGACTTTCTAGTTACTGCTCTAATGTATCCTGTTATACAAAGGCAATGATCTCTGCTGGCTTTATCCATGAATGTACCAAGTACTTTCAAGAATAATTACCCCAAAGTAGTTTTCAATAAATATTTGTCACAGGATTAATTAAACACAGTCTCTAAAGGTATCACCTGCTTGCTAGTGAAAAACAAAGCTGGTATTAGAATGGTGAAAACATTATGTTAGTTTTGTGTTGTTGATTACAAGATTTTTAAAAAATTTACCTTGTCAGTTTCACTGATTTTTTTTTCACTGATTTTTAATCATTTATTTTCATGAAATTCTGAGGTAAAGAATTGAGAATTGTTATAACGATGCCAAAGTGCTATAAACTTTCCTGAGTAATATTTGAAAAATTCGTCACTCAGTGGATAAAAGAAAAGCAGTGTTTCTTATCAAACCAATCTGGATTAAGCTTAATTTTGCCAGAATGAATTAGATATATTTATATTCCTGGCACCAACTGTCTGTGTAATTAGGTTGAAAACATTTATTGAACTACTTTAAGCCAGACACTGAACTTAGTCGTTTTATTTATTTCAACAACCTGTTGAGATTTCTCTTTGAGATATACTATTCCTGGTTGATAGATGAGAACTTTCAACATGGTAGATAAGTAGCTATCTTTTCTGCTAGATTCACTTTTGTTTTTTCTATTCTGTAATAAATGTTGGTTTGAGATGCTGAGTTTAGGGTATAGAAAATCAGCCTCCTGCCATAAATATAAATTTGTCCCTTTCACTTTATCTCCTCAAATGTTTTTCCCTATCTGTAAACATGAAGGATTATAATAGCTTCAATTATTAGATAAAGACATTCTTGATTCCACGGAACCGAATCAGAGCAGACACAAAAACTGCCTCTACTGCCTCACTTCCCCTTCCTTTTCTCTTTACTAACTTTCTCTGGCTGCCATCAACCACCCCACTTCTAAATACCTGAAAAATAAAAGCTGGTGGACTTTGGGCAAAAAATGACTATATTCATAGTTCTCTATGTACAATTAATTAATTTTTTGACTCCAAAGTACTTTGTTGAATGTCAGGCAGTCAAGACTTGAATAATTACAGCAAAGAAATTCCAGCATTTTAATAATTTATAAGTAGCTTTCTTCCACCCACATGATATTTTATTTTAGCCTTTTAGCAATTCTTTGAGGAAGAAATCATTATTGTCATATTGTAAATGAGGAAACAGTCTCAGTAAAATTTCGTATCTGCCCAAGACATCAGTGTTGCAGAATACGGTAAGTACCTGATTTACAAAGCAGTTCATTCTGGTAGAATTGTTCATAAGTCAGATTCCTTTGTAAACTGACAAAGTGAGTCTTAAACAGTTCACCTGTGAAAGTTTGCAGCCCAGATGTTTGTAAGTCAGGGGTAACTCCAGATGTATCATTTTTTTTATACCATGTGGCTACAAATAAAAATGAGCAAACACTATTTATTTGTTTGATTGTGGTTGACATAAAAAGAGGGAAAATATATAAGACAATGTATCAATTTTCTTTAGAGAATACAGAGATTTGATTGAATTTTTCTAATCTGAACACCAAATATGTAGCTATCCCTTTGTTTGATATAAAGTTTAGAGCAGGGAAAGAAATAACATAAATTTTTACTTCAGAAGTGGCATGACTGGAAAGATGGAAATATTCCTTTTTGATGACATTCTTTATCTAATTTTATGTTTGAATTAAAAATAAGATCCCCCCCCGGTATTAGGGATTGAACCCAGGGTCTTTACATTGACCTACATTCCTAACCATTTTGTTTTTGTTTTTATTTTGAGACAGGGACTCACTAAGTTGCTAAGTTGCCCAGACTGGGCTTGAACTTTCTATCCTCCTGCCTCAACCTTTTAGAGTGCAGGGGTTATAGGCATGCACCACCACACTTGGCTAAAAATCAGAATTTTTTTTCCCACAGTTATGAATCTCAATTTAACCCGGAGAAATTCTCACAAGACTTTACTATTTTGTATAATATCTTCACAAATCCTATGAGAATTTGAGGGAGAAACCCTTAAAAATTAAACTCGATGCATGTTATGGCTTCTATCTTACATATTCCCCCTAATCCTCTTGGGCTTACAGGTGGGGCTTTTCAGCGGTGGCTGGATCTAGGGCGTGTGACTATGGATTATGGGTGTATGCCAACTGGATCAGTCTACTGATTGGATTAGCATAATTCTGAGTGTAACTGAAAGGAGTTACTGAAGACAGATGGCCCACCCCAAGCAATAGGCTGAATACTATAAAAGGAGAAGAAGGCTTGCTGCTTCCTGCCCGCCATGCCATAAACTCTTTCTCCTCTTCCATGCCACCCCGCCTTAGAGCCAGCCAACTCTGGACTGAAACCTCTACAAACTTTAACTTGTGAACATCAGATAATGTGTCTCAGCAAAGAGAAAAGTAACTAAGATGACATATTTACTTGTTTTAGTTTGAGCTGCTATAAAAAGTGAGACTGGGTGCCTTAGTGACAAACATTTATTTCTCACAGTTCTAAATGAAATCCTAGATCGAGGCTGCGGCAGACCTCTCGTCTGGTGAGGGCTCAGTTGCTGTCTAGTGATGGAGCACTCGTTGCTGTAACCTCAGATGGTAGAAAGAGAAGATACAAGAGCTCACTCACGCCCCAGAAAGGCCCTAATTCTATGAGGAGGGCTTTAGATTCTTGATTTCATTGACTTCTAAAAATCTTCTCTGTCGTTTTGGGGGTTCAAATTTCTACAGATGTGTTTAGTACAGACATAAAATTTCAGTTCATAGCACTACTCTTATATCAACATTAATGACATTTCCATTCATGATATGTTTTGTGGGGTTTTTATTTTTATTTTATTTTTTTGTGGGTACCGGGGAGTCGACCTCAGGACCTCGCGTGCCAGCAGGCACCCATGCCGCTGAGCGATATCACCGGCCCTTTTTTTGTATGTGGGTTCCAGGAGTTGAACTCTGGTCCACTCATTTGCCAGGCAGGCGCTTACGCCGCTGAGCCATCTCACCGGCTCCTTTGTGGGGTTTTTAAAACAATAACTTCTTTATCACCATGTAATATTTCTTTATAAAAAGTTAAAACAACTCATTTGTACATAAATTTTGAAATATATCTTTATTCTTTTATACCAAGAAAAATAATTCATAATTCTGATGAGCATTCTATTATATGTGAAATATCTGTACAATTACAAAAATGAAATCCATCTGTATACAGTATTTTGATCTTTTTTCACTTAAAATACTTTTAAATTTCTTCCTCAATAATTGCATATTTTCTACAATGTCATATTTGTATCCATAAGTAAGTTTCTTCTCTGATTTTCTTTTTTTCTTGCTATCTGAGCTAATTACTATTGAAATTTTTATTTTATTCTCTTTTGTGCTTTGTGAAATTTTTTTAATGCAAAGTCACTCAGAAGTAACAAAATGTAAACAGTGAATGTGTTATTTAAAGTAACCCCTTGGGGCCGGTGAGACGGCTCAGCGGCTTAAGCGCCTGCCTTGCAAGCGCGAAGGCCCGAGTTCGACTCCCGGAACCCACATACAAAAAAGGGGCCGGTGATATCGCTCAGTGGCACGGGCGCCTGCTGGCGCGCGAGATCCTGAGGTCGTCCCCCCGGTACCCACAAAAAAAAAATAAAATAAAATAAAGTAACCTCACAAGTAAGAACCATATGTAAACATCATTTTGATCTCTTTCTGCTTGGCCTCTGGTGCTCAACAGAACATAGGTTAAAGACACTCACCCAAGGGGAAAGAAAATTTCAAAGACGAGTCTGAAAATTAATAGAAGGATGAAGAGAGAAGTTACTGGAGAGGGCAGTGTCATGCTGAACAACAAAATAGCTAAAAATATAAAAAGGGTATCATAAAGCCTCAAAATCCTCAAAGAGGGCCGATGAGATGGTTCAGTGGCATAAGTGCCTGCCTGGCAAGCGCAAGGTCCTGAGTTTGACTCCCAGTACCCACATAAAAAAGCAAAAAAGGGCCAGTGAGATGGCTCAGTGTCACAAGTGCCTACTGGCAAGCACGAGGTCCTGAGTTCGACCCCCGGTACCCACATAATAAAAAAATCCTCAAAGAACTGCAGTAACTGGAAAAGTGAAGCTGTTCTAACAGGGCCTGGAAAAAAGCAGGCAGTGATGATAATATTTTTGCAGGGTAGTTTGGTGGAGTAAGTGAAAGGAGGTCATCAGATTGAACCGGAATGAATAGGAGGTAAAGAGGCTGCAAGATGCTTCATGGAAAAAGAAAAGAAACAGAGAACAATGTCTGAGGATTTAATCACAGAAGTTCATAGTGATCTTATTTGTTCATAAGGGAATAAAAGTTAAACATTTCAAAAGCTGGAGGGAAGAAGCTAAAATGTAGTAAAGGGGAACAGGTGCTCAACGTTGCAGGAGATGGGAAGCACGCATCAGGGCATGGAAAGAGAGCTGAAGTGTGAATGGGGAAGCACCAACTGTCCCCTGAGAGTAGAGGAAATGAGGAATAAAAGCATGTGTAAGACGGAGCTCCACTTGGAGTTAAGAGCATTTTCTATCTGGATCCTGTTTTCTCAGTGAAGTCATTTGCTAGGACATTTCTAATGTTCACAGGGACAACATCAACATTTTGGAATATTTTAGGGGAATGAAATACAGTGTAATGGAAATAAAATGAAAGACAGGTGCTGAAAGACCGAATGAAGTTTGTGAGCATGGACTGGTATTTGCACCAGTCTGACCTGTGACTTTTTTCTTGGCATCATTTAAGCAGATGAGGGCAGATACATGAACTCTCTTTCATTTGGAGGGCATGTAAGCTAAGTGGGCAGGGAGACAGGGATTCTACTTTACACGATCAGTCATCCAATCTACACTGGGTAGAGAAGGGAACGAGACCAGAGGTGTACTAAGGATGGCGAGAGCCACTGGATTTGAGATCTGTGTGTGCATAAAAATCAAAGTAGCTCAAGCAAAGTCATGACACAGCAGGAAGCCTGTAGTTAGAGGATAGATAAATATAAATTTAAGCTTTCATATTTTAGAATATAAGGGTATTGCTGTATATATGTCTTATTTCATTAAGGCAACTATAACAAAATACTGTATGTTGGGTTGCTTATACAGAGGAAAAAATTGTTTCTCGCAGGTCTGGAGGCTGGAAAGTGTGTGATCAAGCCACCAGCAGACTCGGTATCTCATGATGCTGCTTTCTGGTTCACAGATGTCCTCACACGGAAGGGGATAGAGATCCCGTGGGGTCCATTTTGTAAGTACACTAATCCTATTTGTTAAGGTTCCACCCTCATGATTAATTCACTTCCTAAAGGCCCCACCTCTTGGTACCATGATTTCAACATATGAATTTTGAAAGAACCCAAGCATTTAGTTTTTGGACTGTGATTACACCAGTAGAAAAAACAGTATATTGACAATCCTCAAATATTGTTTTAAAACATGTTTGAAAGAGGAAATGGATTAAATTATATTTAGAACTGATGAAAAACTGATTGATGCCCAGAGATTTATGGTACATTTATTTAAACATTTCTAAGTTTCTAAGCCATTGGAAACTTGTTAATAAGCCTGGCAAGTGTTAAGGCTAAAAACAAAGTGTTGTTGTCTTTTGAATACCAAGCAGTATGAAGCTCAGTAAATTAATGAAAAAGAAGATCAGTTGAGATTTTTGTGTTATTAACTTTAGGAAGCACTTTCTAGGATGACTTTCTAAAAATCTCTGGAGCTGTCTCGCGGGAAACTGTGTGTTGGTACTAATATTGTAACATGCATAGCACAGAGGGAAAGAGAGAAAGAAATACTGTTTTGACTACAGTTCAAGTTGAGTGTAAAAATATCCACTGACCTGGCACCATTCTGTCAATTTTCCTCTCACTTCCTGTGTTGTTAAGGATGCATGCACCCTAAATGGATGGGTGGAAGCTATTAGTAATCTGTCTTGAAAAGAAATTGATTTTTTTATTTTAAAAATGCATCATGTCCAAGAGCTCTCTAGTGTTTTGTAGAGATAGAAAGGCTCAATAATTTATTTATAGTGAATTCGGAGTGAGATTAAGGTCAATCAAAGACATTTCTTGCACTGTCCAAGGATGATTTAAAAACAAGAAACTAAGATTTTTAAAAATTATCTCATGCAGATTCTCTTACTTGGTTACTTTAAATGTATCACAACTTCTCAGCAGCTGACTATTAAGGTATTTGATTGAGTCACTTCAGTTAAAATGGCAAACAACAAATGTGAAGTATTACTACAGATATTTATTGTTATGCATTATAAAAGCAATAGATTCTATGCCTAAGATAAAATGCATATTGTCAAGTAATGCCCATTTGAGATTTTTTAAGCCTTAGAATTTTAACTGCTTAATTTATTAAGAATGTTTTCCATCCTTAGTAATGCAATTTTTTAAAGGTAGATCAAACCCGGTATTTTAATTGTTCAACTGGAAACCCACATAAAAATTACATTGCCTAGGATCTCTGCCAGTCTGCCTGCTCTCTTTCTTTCATTCTTCCTCCTCTTTCCTTTCTTTCTGAATAATTGAGTCTAAAAGCTGTAGGATGAAGCCATTCAAGAGAGGTTTCCAGGTAGATTGCTGGGTGACCTGTGTCAGATTTAGGGTCCCAGCAAGGAAAGTGGCCCTTGGTTGCAACCTAAGTGCGTAAAGTGCTCATCTTAGGTGGTGTCCTAGTGGGGTCAAAAGATTGACTACATAAAAGATGTCATAAAATATGTGATCGTATTCTGAACTGTGAGTGCTAGATTTCTTACAACCAGAGAAGTTATAAATGTGAAAAGATGGAAAGTGGAATAAACTGGTGTGGAGCATTGAAATTGGAAGTGTTGAGGAAAAATATAATTGAATATGTATGGGTAAGTATAGAAAAAATATATCCCTGTGCGTGTGTGTATGTGTGTGTGTATTTGTTTTTGTATTTGTAGCTTGGACCACTGTAAGGGTCTGGAGCAGTGTCACCACAATCATAATGGTCACACACAATACCAGATCTTGGCTTCCAAACAATTCTCTACCAAAAGAAATTGGAGCTTCTTGGAGAATGACTGATTCCAGGAAAATGCTAGGAAAAACAAAATGAAAATATGGTAGTGATCTAAGAAAGATGGAGAACGGTTAATAGGATGCAAAGCCCACCTAAAGTGACTCCCTCTGTCTAAATTGAGGAAATTTGTGAGCATTGGAATAAATGATCACATTACATATTTATTAGCCTTAAAAAGTATAGAAATTTATGAACCTAGCCTGATATGAATGAAAAAAAAAAATGAAGCTGTTCCTTACAGTAAAATTTCAACTGGTACATGTACAAGGAATAGTGAAAATATAGATTTATCATCTCATGTTAATCCTGCTGTTTGATGGTGTACCATATTTATGAGGAGAATATCCTCATTTATAAGATAACTGTACTGAGATAGCCAGAGTTAATTGAGCATGATGTTGGCCAATTACTCTAAGATTCAGGAAAAAATTTCTTTTTATACTTCTTGAAAGACACTATTATAATCAATTTGAAATTATTTCAAAACAAAAACTTTAAAATGCTATACTGAATACAATCTCTATAAATATGAGTATTTTCAAGTATGAAAGTCTATTTTGGACAAGTAGAAGAGAATATTGCTTTTGTTTATTTTTTTCTCCAGGTATAAAATATCATCAGTGGCGTGGTGGTGCTTAATACTGATAATGTCATTTATGCTAAAACCTATAATTATTAGGAATTAATTTAATCAACAACAAGAAAGAATCATGTGAAGTTTCTGATGTCTCAGCAATGTTTGTAGTCATGTTTCCCCCCCTTCACTCAGATGCAGATATCTCTTATTGGTTTATCTTTAACTGCAGCCTAGAGAAAAATCCCTTTTTGGGGAAATGGAACTCAGAACCACTAGAGATAGCTGGGTGACAGGAGTGGTACCCATGGGGAGCAGGGCAGACAGTGGAGTAGGTGCTAAACTCACAGCACAATCTCGTATCTATCTGGAACTGTAACGTCTGGCCTTCTATTTCTGGGTCTATTTCACAGTATTGTGCAAACTATTGACAGTAGTGGCCTAAAGGTAAGTCACTGATGAATTTGTGACACTCCCTGATTATGTAATGTTTTGTAATTGTCCTGGATTCAGTCTGTTTCACTTGAAATGTAAAACTTTGGAAACTGGGGTTTCCTTAGACTGTGATAATTCATATTTTTGGCATTTTTTGTAACATTCAGAAAACTTTCTTGAGTTTAGAGTATGTTTTAATAAGAGTTGTATAACTGTATCAAATGGCTTAACTAACTTTAATTAGCAATTGTGATTTTCTTTTCAATAGAGGGGAAATGAATGTATAAAATAGGTTTTTTATTTAAATGAAGTTCTCCTTTCCCATATATATTAGAACTGTGTTTTCCCAGGCCACCAAATGTTTTTTCAGAATACAATGTTTATAGCAATGTAAAATTCCCTGTTTGAACATAATATAAGTTGATTTAACTATTCTTCACTTGTAGACATTTAGGTTGTTTCCAGTTTTATGAAACACTCTTACGAATAGCATCACGAACAATGTTACTAAGTAAACCATTGAACTTGTCTTCGTATATAGAAATTTTTTTTTTTCGTGGGTACCGGGGGTCAACCTCAGGACCTCGCAAGCCAGCAGGTGCCTGTGCCGCTGTGCGATATCACCGGCCCTTTTTTCATATGTGGGTTCTGGGAGTCAAACTCAGCACCTCGCACTTGCCAGGCAGGTGCTTATGCCACTGAGCTAGCTCACCAGCCCCATATATAGAATTTCTAGCTCAAAATATACATGCTTTTTAAAGCTTTTTGTATATATTTAAAATTGCTTTTCTAAAAGATATCTTTCATAAATTCAATTTATTATGATATATGGCACGGAAAATATCTTTGTGAATTCAATGTGAAAAAATGATCTTTGTTTTAGTTTGCCAATATTTGCCTCTTAGTCAATTAAGTTTTAGTTTCATCATATTCATGGCATTTCTGTATTTATTCTGTTGTGAATTAAGTTTTCTTTGTCATTTTTCTCTTTTAGCTGTATTCACTGAGTTACTTTATTCTTAGGGCTTTATTTAAAAATGACTTTTTCATTAATTTAATTGTTATGGAAAATGTAATATATAATATGCATTTTTCTTTTTTCTTTTACAAAAACAGTCAAGTTCCAACCCTGTTTTGAACCATCTCTTCTTGTCTTCCTTAGTTGTTTAGTAGAGTGCATATAAATGTCCTCAGCACTGTGCCTGGGATATATTTAGGTTTTCTTTTGGATTTCTTGGGTTCTCCATTGGTTGTTACAAGCAGGGCAAAATTTTCCTCATCATTCACTGAAAGGGCCTCTTTCATTACATTTCTTTTCACAAAAACACTTTTTATTTACTATTCACACCTATGAATTCTTACAGAAAAGTAATTTGTAAGTATTTTGTTTTATTTTTCAAAAACCTACTGGGATTTTTACTGTGATTACGTTAAATATACAATTCAATATGAAAACATTTGGAGTCATTTTAGCATCGTCTCTCCACTAATCTCTATCAAATTCAGTCATTTTATCTTTCACAATGTTTTGTGATTTTCTTTATGTAATGCCATTTACCTCTTGTAATCCTATTTCTAGCTCTTTTATTAAGTTTATTGAGAATCTTTTCCTTTCTTATTTTATAGTCTACATATTTGTTACTTGTTTATATTGAAGTTGCTGATTTTAAAATATATGCATCCTGTTTCCTACTTTTATTTTTCTTTTGTTTGTTTTAATTTTGTGGTAGAATTTCTTAAATATTAATATATTCATATTAATATATTTATAACAGATATTATGATTATAATGAGTAAACATAAATGTCCCATAGATTGTTTGATATTAAAGCAATGTTGTGTTCTCTCCTAATAATTTTATCTTATTTCTGATTCTTTTTTTATTGCATAAATAAGAGTTTTCAGAACAATCGCGTAGAAATATTCCCAGTTCCAAGAAGATAAAGGCCAGGTTTGAGCGATCCATGTCCACATTATTTTCTCAAGCTTTACCATCAGATAAGCCTTTAACGTTTCCTTGAGTGGAGTAAATTAACATGAGAAGATAAGCTAAGTATTGTTTTAACTGAATTATCTTCAAATGGAAAAAAATGTCAAGAATGGGTGACAAACCTTCTCCCAAATATTATCAAATGTTATCATAATAATTGTGAGATTATTCTATTTCCCTAACCTATCCATGTAATCAGTGCATTAAAATATTATATAATATGAAAGTATTCTCCCTTGCTTTATTTTTGTTAATTTTATTCATCTCTGTTTATTATTATGTCATATATAATGTGCTTATGAATATTCTATGTTGAATATATGTTTGTGTCCTTTTGTATGCTTTTGACATTTAAGTTATGATAACTTAGTAAAATGAGAAAAGTATTCCTTCCCATTTTCTTATTTTCTGGTTAAATTTTTATATCATTGGGTTTTTCTTTAAAATGTGAAAGCCTTGCTTATGTATCCAACAATGCTCATATTTTGTGAATGAATTTCTTAATAACATTTTTGGGCATGGTAGTAGGGATTGAACCCAGGGCCTTTGCACTGAGGTACGTTCCCAGTCCTTTTTTATTTTTTGTTTTTTATTTTGAGGTAGAGTTTCGAACTCAGGCCGGTCTTGAACTTGCAATTCTTCTGCCTTATCCTCTTCTATGCTGGGATTTTACAGGAATGTGTAACCATGCCTGGTTTAATAGCTTTTAATATATTTCATTATTCTTGGGCTATTCAAATTTCAAACTCTTGAACCATGAAATCAGCCAATTAATATTTTAAAATAGTTAACTTAAAATGTTTTGAAATGCTATATATAAGTTTAATGTTCTCTAAATTTTGTTTTATCCATTACTTCATTGTTAATTTTTCTCATTTATTTCTTGATTAAGGTTTAATTAATTACTATTTTATTTTTCAAGAAGAGCTGTTGAGTGTGGTCGTTAACACTAGTCATTTTATGTTTTCAGTTAGTCAATTTATATTTACTTTTTTACTTCTCCTTTTTCTTTCCCAGGGATTTGTATTGTAGTTCCAGAGTTGAAAGTCTAACTCATTTGTTCAGTATAAGCAAGTATTTGACTATGAACTTGTTTTAAGTAAAATTTGTCTGCATTGTATACATTTTGATATTTCATATACTCATTGTGACTATTTTCTAAATAGTTTATAATTCCTGTTCTAATACAATTTACCAATGTTTTATATAAGGCTTCTTCTTAACCTTTCAAGTATTTGTCACTTTTTATATTTCTGAAAATATATTTAAATCATTTTGTGTCACACTGTATTATATGAAAATAAAATATCTATGAAAAATGATATATGGATAATTTTTGCAATATTTTATGAATGCTTAAAAATATTATTCTCCATTATTTAACATGCATGATATAGCTAGTAATTATTCTGCTTTTTAAGTATTTTATGTTTTTTGGTCATTTTTGTAAAAACTGCATTGCTATACATTTGTATTTTTGTAGGTGCTTTTCCCATGCATTTTTTGGTATTATTTATCACAAAAAATTGACTATTTTCATATCTTACTGTAATTGGGTTTATTCCAAAACAATCTTGAACGCGAAAGTTATACATACACTACAGTGAGCCTGTATTTTCTCCCTGAGTCATTTCAGAGTGCTGATGATGTGACACCCCATCACCCTGGATACTTCTGTGTGTGCTTCTTACAAACAAAGCCATTTGCCTACATAACCACAGTACAACCTCAAAACTCATGAAATTAGCATTGGAATATTACTGTCATCTCATCTTCAGAATCCATTAAATTCTTTCCAATGTTGTAGTAGTCTTTTTGTGGCAAAAGATCAAACTCAGTTCAAAATAACACTGTTTTCCATATTTTTAGTCTGTTTCAAGTTTGAAGTGTTCTTGTCTCTCCTTGACTTCATGATCTCAACGTTTCTAAAGATAATAGGCTGGTCATTTGGGGCGTGCCTGATATTTTCACATAATTGGGTCCAGTTTTGCCTCTTTGCCACGAGTGTCACGGAAGTGCTATTGTGTTCTCCCTGTGTTGTGTCAGACACTGTTTGATTCCAATTCGTTCCGATTGGGGATTATCTTTTGTCCTTTGATTGAGGTGGCACCTCTCAGACTCACTGTAAACTTGCTTTTAATCCCTGAGTAATTAATAAGAGTTTTGTGGGGAGGTAGTTTGAAACTTGGTGGATATCTCATTTCTCATTAAACTTTCCATTTACTAACTTATTAGCATGGACTTGTCTTTAATAGATAATAGATAATAATCCATTATTATTTTTATTTTGAAGCTCAAATTTTTCCAGATTTGTCTATCAGTGACCTCCTTGAGTTGACTTCTCTGTCCTTTTGACTTAGCTCCATAATTATTTGAGCATTTTCCTGTTTTTCAGAATAAGATGTTTCAGTTCATTTTTACTTTACCTGATCCAATCTGGAATCAGTCATTTTAAACAAGTACACAGGTTTCTTTTAGAAGACAGTGGCATTTAGAAGCAAAGCTATGAACACTGGGTGCACTTCTTGCAGTCGTCTTAGCGGACAGGTTAAGAAATATATGCATGTCTATGTTGAACCAGCCTCCAAGATCTCCCTTGATGTCACCTCCTGTATTCACACTTTTGTGTTGTTTCCTCTTACACTGAATGAGGCTCCCCTGAGCAGTAGGCTATTGCAGCAGAAGTGATGGTATGCAGCTTCCTACTGCGGGTCATAAATGACTTGTAGCTTCTGACACTACCCTTGGATTGCTTGCTCTGAAGAAAGCCAGACACAGTATCAAAAGACCACTCAAGTAATCCTGCACAGAGATTAATGTGCAAAATGAGTGGAGGCTTTTCCTCTACAGGTAGCATCAACTTGCCAGCCATGTGACTGTACAGACTCAGAGTCAGATCTCTGTCCCTCTTAAGCCTTGAGATGACTGGAGACCCAGAGTCAAAATCTACTAAGGAAGATACTTCTATCTGCTGCTGAGAGACAGTGAATAATTCGTGTTTCAGATCAGAATGATTTATAGCACTCTCTTATGTAGAAGCAGATAACTAACAGATATGTATACACACAGATACTGATATCCATATTTCCATATTTATTAATGTGTATAGAAAACCACAATTTCTCTCCAATAAAACAGGCTTAGAAAGTCTTTTTCCTTTCCATATTCCTGATTCACTTCTCTTACAGTGAGATACCTTTCTATTTAACTTTGCCTATTTCATCAGCTGTGTTGTAATTTTGTCCCGGTCTTCCTCTGTGTACTTCCTCTACTCTTTACACTTGGACTTCGATACCTCTCAGGAGTCTTTTTCTCCCACATATGCACTGTTTTCTCCTTAATTGGCTCTGACTACCTCCCCAGAACACTTCTTCTGTGGATATGATTTTACCCTCCTGGGGTTCTGTTATGCCACATCGTCCCCCAGCCCCCACCTTGGAACACACACTCTCCTGACCTAAGCCCTGACTCTCCTGCCTAGGCCACCCCTGGATGTGTATTCCTCAGGCTGCTCAACTCAGTCACACCACAGTGGGCTCCTCCCTCACCAGGCTGCTTCAGCTCTAATCCCACTTACCAGTTCTCACCTCTCTGGGGACCAACCCCTTACTCTGTGAACTAGTCGGCTTTCCCACTGCTGGCACATCTGCCTGGAATACACAACTTAAAGGAGGAGAAAGTTTGTTTGGCTCACGATTTCAAAGGTTCAAGCTCATAAAGGGCTAGCTCCAAGGCAGGAATATTATGGCAAGGTGTGGTGGAACAAAGTTGCTTAATTCATGGCAGCCAGAAAGGGAGGACAGGGGAAGACCACCAAGAAGAGATATACCCTCCAGAGACACACCCCATTGCCCCACCTCCAACTGGGGCCCACTTTTTAATACAGCTGTGAACACCAGTGATTAATCTAGTGATGAAAAGCCCACCCTCATAATCCAGTCAGCTTAATGGGAGCCTCTTAATCCAGTTGAGTTGACAATTAAGATTAATTAGCACATTCTGCATGGTTCTAACACCCTCTACTGAGTGCTCCTACCTCAGGGAGTCTCTCCTCACTTTTGCTTGTCTGAGTTCGCTCTATCTTCTGGGTCATAGCAATACTTCACCTTCAACTAGGCATGAATGTCTAACTTGCTGTGCCCCACCTACAGGAAATACCATTCAGGAAGTGGAAGAGGAATTTGTAGTTGATTGAATAGTGCTGCTTGCAAATTCACGCCCTGGAATCTCAGATTACAACCTAATTTGAAAGTAGAATCTTTGTAGATTTGTAACTAGTAAAAATGAGTACATATTGAACTAGGTTATGTCCTAATTCCAAGCCTAACTAGTGTCCTCATAACAAGGTAAGAAGTAAAAGGACATGGAGAGAAGGTGGCCGTGTGATAATGGAGGCAGAGAGGAGTGGTGCAGACACCAGCCAAGGGATGTCCAGGATTAGTGACAGCCACCAGAGGCAGGAGAGAGGCGTGAAACAGATTATTTCTCAGAAGTTTCTGGAAGCACCAAGCCTGTTGACACTTTGATCTTAGACTTCCAGGCTCCTGAACCATGAGACAATAAATTTCTGCTTTTTAAAAACCATCAAGTTTGTGATGCTTTCTTACGGCACACTAGAAAACCAATACAGAATGCAAAAGGGTTAGGAAAAATAAAAGGATAGAGCTAATGTAATTTTAATAACTACAAAGTATCTCTTTTCTCAGTTGATATCTTTTAAACAGATTCATTAAGATCTAATTTGCCCACAATAAGATTCATGCATTTTAAGTGTATATTTCAACGAGTTTTGGCAAATGTGGTGGTTACAGTCATGTAACCACAACCACAATGAAATGATGTAGCACTGCACCATCCAGTGTGACAGCTATTAGCTGTGTGTGTGGCTATTTAAAGTTAGTTACAGGGCCGGTGAGATGGCTCAGCGGCGTAAGTGCCTGCCCGGCAAGCGCGAGGGCCTGAGTTTGACTCCCAGAACCCACATACGAAAAAAGGGCCGGTGATATCGCTCAGCGGCACGGGCACCTGCTGGTGCGTGAAGTCCTGAGTTCAACCTCCGGTACCCACAAAAAAAAAAAAAAAATAAATAAATAAATAAAACAAAGTTAGTTACAACTAAATAAAATTAAAAGCTTATTCTTTATTCAAACTAACTACATTTCAAATGTTCAATAGCCATAGGTCACCGAGTGGTTACCTGGTTGGGCACAGAAGATTAGCCATCAAAAGACCCATTGTGCAATGCTGATACAGAACACTTCCATCACCCCAAATTCTCTTGGGCCCTTTTGTAGTCAAGCGCCCACCATTGCCCTCAGCTGCAAGTAATCACTGATCACTGTTCTGTTACTATATTTTGGCCTTCTGTAGAATTTCATGTAAACAAAATCATGCAGCGTATACTCCTTCATGCCCTACTTCTTTTACTCAATATATTTTGGAAATTCTCTATGTTCATATTCTAGTAGTCTGCTTCTGCTTATTATGGACTGACATTACCCTGAATGACTGTACCACAAATTTTTAATCTGTCCATAAGATAAAAAATATTTGAGCTCATTTCAGCTTGTAACATTTTTTGTAAAATGTATTTTTATTTTCAACTGATACATTGTAATTATATATATTTATATAATTATAAATTATACAAGTATAATTTCAGTGCATGTATGAAACACATAATGATCAGATTAAATTAACTTGTTGTTATGGCTTGTATCTAGATGTCCCCTCCCAAAGCCTCATGCACTCATAAGTGGGGCTTTTCAGAGTTGCCTGGATCTGCAATGTGTGATACTGGGGTTAAGGGTGTGTGGTACTAAATTAGTCCACTGATTGGAATTTGCATAGTTCTGGGTGTGGCTGAATGGATTTAATAGACAGAAGCCCCATTCTTTGTGAGAGTGGTACCACCCAAAAGGCTTGTACCCTGGATGGAATAAAAGGGATGGAAAGTCAGGCTTGTTGCTTGCTGCCTCCTGCCTGCTCTGTCACGAGCTGTTCCTCTTCTGTGATTCCCCTCTGCCATGCCACCCTGCCTTGGAGCAAGCTAACTATGGACTGAAACCTCTACAAACTGTGCACCAAAATAAACCTTTCTTCCTTTAATTCGTGGGTGTGGATATTTTGTCTCAGCAATAAGAAAATTAAGCCACTGATATATCTATTTACTCAGATATTTATCATTTTCTTGTGGTAGGAATATTTCAAATATTCTCTACTATTTTGAAACACTCAATTAATTGTTAACCATAGTTATTCTACTGTTCTACAGAACATTAGAAATCATTCTTCCTACCCAAGTCTACCCTTACACCTGCTAACCATCCTCAGAACACCCACCCCCAAACACACACCCATGTCAGGCTCTAGTATAATTTTTACCTTTTAATGATAACTCTGAAGCAAGTATTTGCTTAGCAGTTCTGGGGTATATGAGTCATGGCAGTTTTATGTTGTTCCATAACAAATTTCTATAAACCCGTGAGTATCAAGTCCTCAGCAAAGCTGCAATCAGGTGTTAGCTAGAAGTGACTTCTCATCTGGAAGTCCAGCTAGAGAGAACCTTGCTTCCCAGTTTACTCAGAGAGTAAGCATAATTTATTTCCTAGAAGTTATAAAGAGAAGATCCTAACTTCTTCCTGTTGATATAAGAGGCCAGCTGAAGATCCTTGCCACATGGGCCTCCAATAATTGGCCATTTATTCCACCAATCCAACAAGGAAAGTCTGAGGATGAGTCTGGTAGCAAGATAGAGTCTTGAATAACGTTCTGCAGTCATACAGTGATTGACATCTCATTACTGACACCATATCCTATAGGTTAGAAGCAAGTCAGAAGTCTTGCCTCACACAAAGGAGAGAAGATTATGTAAAGGCCAGTGTCTGTTGCATGTGCTTTCATTTCTTTTAACCCTTAGGAGAGGCATTACTGAATCATACAGCAAATATACTCAAAACTTTATAAGAGAACAGCCAAAATATTTTTGAAAATAATCATACTATTCTTAAGAACAAAGGTAGTAGTGTTTAATCACCATTTCTTACATATACAGGATTTTAATTTTTCTATTTTCAACATATATGGGATTTTAATTTTTATTCTTAAAGCAAAAATAGAATTTATTAACTCAATGAGTATTTCTGATTTAAAAGAGGGATTTACTTTGCTAATGTTAACACATGTTTTCACTAGTGAAGAAATAAAAAAAAAATGGGTAGAAAGCAAGATCCAAAGTCATAGAGAGGAGAACTCTTGAGAGAATTTAGAAGACAGAAATGGTAGCAGGTAGCATAGACATTATTCTCTAAGAATTCTCATAAAAGAGCAAAGAAATGGTGCTATCTCAGGGGCCAAGTTTCATATCTTTTTAAGATGGGTGATTTTATATTTGAGCAGTAATAGGAATACAGACAGTCTCCAACTTATTATAGTGTAATTTAATGATAATGATTTTTTGACTACAGTGGTGCACTCTGTAGAAACTATACACTGAATTTTGAATTTTGAACTTTTTCTGGGCTAGTGATATGCGACTCTAGACTGTAGCAACTAGCCACAGCTCCCAGTCAGTCACAGGATCATGACAGTAAAAAAGCAATACTCTATCGCACACTGTTTTTCTAAAGATAGGATGTTTAGGTTAGGTGTACTCAGTGTGCTTTTGACAGAAAATATGTTCTGCTCACAATGGGTTTATCTTGATGAAACCACATCCTCTATTAAAGAGCATCTTTGACTCACTAGAGAGAAGTGGGTAAAATGATAGTACTAGATGGAGTTTATCCATTGTCACAAGAAGAAAGGCCATACAGTACATTTGGATGCAGAGAGTTTGGGAGGTTTTTGGTGGAAGATGTGATAATGCAGCTTTGTTCTGCCGTGCCCTTCCACCACGGTGTTCTTGCCTTGCAGCCCACCACTCATAGTCTGAACCCTCTGAAACTATGAGACAAATTACACCTCTTTTAAGTTATGAGTGTCAAGTATTTTGTCCAGCAATGGAAAAGCTGACCAGTACAGAAACTTGGTACCAGAAAAGTGGGGTCATTTCTTTGACTCTTCCTGTCCATGTGGTTCAGAAGCCTTTAGAACTAATTTGATGGAGATGTTTGGAAAAGTTTGGAGATCTGGATCAGAGAAGCCTTAGAATGCTGTACACAGAGCTTGATAGGTGATTATGAACAGAGCTCTGAAGATCAGAATTTTGATAGTGATGCAGACACTAAAGGCAAGTCTCAGAAGGCCTGAAATGATAATGGGGGCTCTATTTGCAACTGGACTAGAGGCCAGCATGTTGTATGCTGGCAAAGAACTTCTCTGCATTTTTTCCATGTCCTAAGGCTTTATAAGAAGCTGAATTTGAAGACGGTGGACTAATTGATCTGCTGGAGGAAATTTCAAGGCAAACCAACATTCAAGCTATGGTGTAGGTACTGGCTGTGTTTAGCAAGAATCAGGAGAAAAAAAAGTCACAGAAGCAGTATTTTAAAACTGTAGATTTTGAATCAAAAATATGTGTAATGTTGGTGCCAAGGACGTGTTGTGGCTAAAGAGATTAGTGCCATTAAAAAGACACCAAGTACTTTGAACCAGGACAAGAAGAAAAAAATGCTTTGAGGCCATCTGGAAATCAGGATGATCCCACTCACAGCAGTCTCAAGGGTATAAAAAAGTAAATTTTTATATGAGAAGAGAGCTCTATGTTCCCTGTTCAAGAAAGGCCACCTACAGAATTGGTTCCCAGGTATTCATTTCACCATGCCCATCCAGGCACTCAGAAGCCACTCTAGCCATAACCCAAGAGGGCCTAGCTAATACCTCCAATAGTGGCAGACCTTGATGTTATCCATGTGATTTTTTTTTTCAGTCATGCAGAATTCAGCAGTTGTGAGGTCATGAAAGCATCTACCCAGGTTTCAAAGGAAGGCCTGGGAGGCTGAGCAATGTGTCCCTCAGAGGTCGGTATGGAAAGCTGTGGAAATGAAGCTAAAAGTGCAGTGGAGACTCCAGGAAGTAAGAGTTGCCAATAACAGAATATCTGCCTAGAAAAGCTGCAGACAGCACAGACAGCCCAAGATACATGTCATGTGGGCTGCAACTGGCAAGGTCATAGAAGTGTGGCCATTTAAGCCCTCTGGAACTCACATCTCATCGCCATGTGCCCAGGATGCTAGGTATGCAGCTATAGGACCTAATGCTTACCCTGCTGGGTTTCACATTGCTGTGGTCTTATTTTTTTCTATCCCTCTATGCCTTCTTTTTGGAATTGGAAGGTATACCCTGTGCCACTGAACCTTGTGCCGATGTAACTTGGTTTTTGATTATTACAGGGTTTCAAGCTAAGAGTTTGCCTTGAATTTCAGAGGAGACATTGACTTGGACTTTTGAAAAATGCTGGTATGGCTGAGGCTTTGGGGAGGGCATGAGTGCATTTTTTGTTTGTATGAAGGGTAGCTATATCCTGTTAGGCAGAATTAGGACATTGTGTTTATTTGGGGATTAAGTATGGTTTAAGGAGTTGACAAGGGGTAGAATGTTACAAGCTGAAATGTCAACTTGGTTATCTTGGGAGTTGCCTAGGGGATTAGTAACACAAGCTTATGGATTTTTGTGGGTGGGTCATGCAAGTGTGACTTGGTGGTCCAAAACTTGTCCCTGGACCCTTTCTCTCTGGCGTTTTTTCCCTGTTCTGCTTCCTAGCTATGAAGTGAGCAGCTTTGTTCTGGTATGCCCTTCTACCATGATGTTTCTGGCTTGAAGCCAACTAATCATGGACTGAAACTTCTGATATAGAAACCAAATTACACCATTCCTCTTTTAAGTTGTGGGTGTCGGGCATTTTCTCCAGTAAAGGGAAAGCTGACAGATACATTCATTACAACAAATTAATTATATACACAGTTTTGTTTCCTCTGACAATAACAGTAGACTTTTAAAACAGTAAAATCTAACTTTTTGCTTTTTAATCTTTTGAGTTAGCTCAGATGAAAACTGAGCCTCTTTATGCTGTAAGGATTTTTAGGTTTTTAGAGAGCTTCTTGACTATCACTCCCTGAAAACTTCTAGATTTTTTTCCCCCTTTCACAGAAAAATTAATTGCAAGTGTATTAACAGTCACAGCTACACTTCTCATTTACTCATCAATTCACATTAGGGATTTATGAGTTTATCCTCCACCATTCCTTTTATGTTCATCTCTAAAACTTTGCTAAGATTTCTAAAAGGTCAGCTCCCTTGAAAATGTTTTGGACTGCTACTTGGTTGTTATGAATTTCTTTAGGTGCTCTTTATCATAATAATATCACATTTTATTTTATTTTATTATTATTATTTTTGTGTGTGTGGGTACCGGGGGTTGACCTCAGGAGCTCGCGCGCCAGCAGGCACCAGTGCCGCTGAGTGATATCACTGGCCCTTTTTTTGTATGTGGGTCCCAGGAGTCGAACTCGGGCCCTCGCGCTTGCCAAGCAGGCGCTTATGCTGCTGAGCCATCTCACTGGCCTCCATCAATTTTAAAAGATAGTTTCCCAGGATATTATCAGTCAGAGTTGGTAGTAGTGTCGTTTTAATGCTTTGAAATGCTTCACTTCAAGCTTTCCTGGCCTTTAAGGTTTGTGTTGAGAAGTCTGCTATAATTGTAATGGGTTTTCTTTTGTAAATGATTTGTTGCTTTTGCTTAACAGCTTTTAAGGTTCTCTTCTTGTGTTGGACTTCTGGATTTTGACTATAATGTGATGTGGAGAGGTTCTTTTCTGATCATGGCTATATGGGGTTTTATAGGCCTCAATTATCTGTAAGCCATATTTGGAAAGTTTTTTGGTATTACTTCTGTAAATAGGTTTTTTTAAAATGTCATTTGTATGTCTTCTGTTTTTTCACTAATTCCAATTAATCTCAGATTAGCCTTATTTGTGTCACCTAGCAGCTCTTAGGTCCATTCTTCATGTTCTCTTTTTAAGGTATCTTGCATCAATTAATTACCAACACCATCTCTGTGTTCTAGTTCTGACTGTTCTCACATTGCTTCTGTTGCCTATGTTGTGCACACTTTCAATAAAACTTTTAGTCTCCTGAGTTTATGTTTGGTCTCCTCTCATGGGCTCTAATTCTTTTCTATGCTGCAAATTCATATTTTGCATGGCCTTGTTTAACTCAAGCTATCTTTTTTTTTACTGTCTTCTGTAGATTCACCGATTGTTTTGTTTTTCAGAATCATTAACTGGTTAGTTTAATCTCCTTTGAACTTGCCAAGCACATTATTGATTTGGTTTGTTTTTAATCTTCTCTATGATCTTTTCAAGTCATTCAGCTGTTACTTTTGATTTCCTCTCCCTTGATGCTCCATGGGTCAGCTCTGAGGATGGTGGGAGTTTTTGTAGGCATTCTGTTGCCTTGTCTTCTCATGTTTCCATTTTTTGTTGTTGTTATTTCTTTATTTTCAGTGCTGAAGCATGCAGGTTGATTATAGTGGAAGAATTTGTTACTAATATGGACACCTCTTTAGTTAGTGTCTAACTTTCATGATGCACTCTGGGCTTGGCTAATATAGGCCAACAATCCCCCCATGCCAATTCATTTGAAAGGCATGCTGCAGTGTATTTGGCTCAGTACCCAGGAATGGGTTATAGTGTTGTTAGTGATACCAAGGCAATCCAGATATTGGCGTACAGAGACAACCAGCTGATAGCAACAACTATGTCACCTTAGCTATAGTAATAAAATTAGCAAAAATAATAGCATTGAAGACAAACTGAATATTGACATACCCTTAGAACCAATAGTGTACTACCCTTAACCATAGAAAAGAGATAAATGATTCTAGTATAAACTCTAAGACAAGCCAAATATTTACCTATGGTAAATATCTCCTAAATGGAACAACTTTACCTCCACTAACAGTAGAACAGTGTTGAACAGTAGTAGCATACAGTTAACATCTAAAGATTCATAAACCTTAATGGTCATACTAGTAAATATAAAGCATGTGGGGAACAGGAGAATGAAAATAGTGCAGTTTAGAAAATTAAGCAATGGAAGATGAGAAGGAGGTGAGAAAAGTGAAATAAAAGATCCTATTAAGGAGTAAATAAAAGGAACTTAATAGTAATAGATAAAAATAATAGAAAAGAAAATACAGAGAGCAAACTAAAGGAAAAGAGAAAATAATAATAAGGAAAAAAGAGAGAAAAAAACAGAGAAGAAAGAAAATAATAGAAGGGGAAAAATGAAAAAAAAAAATCCAAATACCAAAAAAACCAATAAGGGAGAAAAAAATGAGTCCAAAATATTCCTCTCTATTTCCAAATGAATGGTTTCCCTCCAGGTCCTGAAGTCTTAGAATTCATCAAGTCACAATCCTCTCCATCAAGTTTTATGGTCTTTGGGTTTGTGAGGTGCCTCCCTGCTGCAGGCCCCTCCTTCAGAAACCTCAGATCATGCAAGCTGAGACACATCCACTCACGCCAGTAAGGGGAAAAGCAGTGAGACCACGAGTCTCCGCTGGAGGCAGGCAGCGGGGCAGGGGCTCAGACTGCTGACTCAATGCCATCAACTTCAAACCAATCCACCTCAGAAAGCTACACCCGCTGGGTCCACCCTCGCCCCACAGGGTGGAGGGTCCTTGTCTTTCCTGTCCTGAGGTAGAACTTCTTAGGGGAATACGTGTCTATTTCTTGCCTCCCGTGTCTGTCTCTCACCCAATCACTCTGACAGGGTAATGCTCAAAATCCTGGAGTGAAGCTGTTCACTTCTTTCATTATTCTTTGGTTCATTTCCACACAATCGACTCCTTCCCAAAATGATTCCTGATTAAACTCTCTCTGGCAATATAGTGGGCACTGCACTGGGTTTTTTCTCTGACTCTACCCTGCTGTGAAGGAGTTACTCTTAGAGTAAAACCCCTGTTCTTTTTACAGCGGGCTTTTCTTGGGGTAGTGCTGCTGGCCAGGTCCATTATTTCTCCCTTAAGCTGCCAACTCTGGAGTTTTGCTCCTCTCCCAGGACGTTGGGCTCATCCATGATGGAGTTGATTGGTTGGCCAGTGCCTCTATGGCTCTGCGCTGAAAACTAAAATGCAGAGCTGACTAGGAGTTGGTGATTTGATGTGGCAGAAGTGGGGCATCCACTTTGAAGAGTTAAAAGACATGAAATTTGCTACACTGAAAATTAAAAGGGATACTAATTGTTAGAATATATTAGGAATTTTCGATAATTATAGTTGATTTAATAGAAATGAAATACCCATTTAGCTGTCTCCCTGTGTTTTGTGTACAGAACATTTGACATTAGGCCATACGAATGTACCTTGTGTCATCTCTGCCTACTGTCTGGCTCTTGAATAAGAAAAATGACTATTCCAAATAGGAAACCTAGCAGCCATTTTCCCACTGTAAGGTGGAGGTTTCTGTGGGCAGTGAGAAGGCCGTTAATCACGCACACACACATCTCTTTCCTCTTGCAGGACACGACTGTATAAGAAGCAGGTGGGAATCTCGGCGCCCCACTTCTACCTAACAGACTGCTCTGTAAGTCGTGCATGGAGAGATGAACTCTTCCCCTATTGTACCTTTCACGGTATCACAGTACTAGCATACATATGCAGGGTTGATCTCCAGTAGTAAACAAAAAACTTCTAGATATAAGAGGTTGAAGTAGAGGGGCCAGTGATACGGCTCAGCGGGATAAGCGCCTGCCTGGCAAGCGTGAGGTCCTGAGTTTGACTCCCAGTACCCATGTAAAAAAAAAAAAGATGTTGAAATAGAAACCTTTATATTTAAATATTCATATCTAAGAAAGGAATTAGAGTATTCTGCTGTATACAGTGGAGGCAAGGAAAGTCAACAGATGCAATAGACAAAAGAGGAAAACGCTTCCAAACAGATGTGAAACTAATGTCAGAGAAAGAAAAATTTCTGGGAAATAATTATCTCAGAATTCAAAATATAATCTAAAAATTTATTGATTCTTATCAATGAAGTTTTTTTTCATTAAAGTAGTTGCAGAAATTCCTAAGGGGGCAGGCTGAAGTAAATAGACAAGAGAATGAGATGCAAAGTTATACAAGGCGACACAGTTCTAGTATAAACAATTTTTGAGCAATAGGAATAGAATTGTAAAGTAAAATTCAAAAAAGCTTTTCTGAAGAATGAAAAAGAGTGACAAAAATACTGAGAACAAGCTAGATAATCTCATCAAAAGTGTTCTGAAGCACCTGATGGAAAAGTTTACTTCTAAGGTTTAAAAAATCTTAAAATTCTCCTCTAAATGAGAAAACATGCGTGGGCTTTTTGCTATTCTCTTTTCCTAAAATACACATTTAAGTCCACAGAGATACATCTAAATAGACCTGCAAACTTTGTGCTGTAAGAATTTATGTACCAGGATATCATTCACGACTAAGGAAAAAAAATAAGCTTCTTGGTATGCACAGGCTGTGGAAGCATTTCATCTACATGCTATTTCAAAAATATTTGCTTCCAAAAGACGCTTCCAGACACATATCACACAAAAAGACCTCGAACTGTGGACTCTAAAATACAAAAAACATTGTATTGCGACTATGGCTTGAAAAAAAATAGTAAAAGTAGCTGCGTAGGTAGACAATACACAAAATAATAAACAGTAAGAAGAAATATTAAAATCACAGCATTAACAAAATGGTGGAAGAGATATCAAGGCATAATTTTTTGTAGCCCTTTTACTTTTCTACTTTCCTCGGAGTTCTTCATGGAAAATCCAGAGACCCTACTGTTCTCCGATTAACACACCCCTATCTTCCCTTAGAACTACCAAGGTTGCCATTGCAAACTCAGTAGAAGACCGACCTCATAAGTCTCTAGTACATGTTATGTTACGGTTCAGGCATGACAGCACTAGAACACAGCGTGATGCGTTTGGATGCTTATGATATGTGACGTCATCAGAATATGATAGATACAAAGGTGAACCGACATAGGTAATTTTGATGAGCAAATCAAATATAGGTCACTGGTGTGGTAATAGGATTTTGTAACATGCTGAATAACACTGGATGAATTTCCAAAAAAATACAATCTTCCTTCAGTTTAAATTCCTAGAAAAATTAATGTTAAAGTTGGGTAGAAAATCTTTGTGTTACTTATGAAATAGAGATAGGTTCTAGATGTGCACATCTATGAGTAGGTTTTTCTGGTACATTAATGTTCAATAGTGTAGTCCAAGTTTGTGTGTTGGTGTATGAGTAAAATTTATTTATTTATTTATTTGTTTATTTAAAAGTCTATTTCATTTGTTGCATGTTATCTAGCAACCTTAGAATTCTTGCTAATAGTGTTTCCTACATAACTGTGACAATCAAATTAAGATTAAAAAAAAAAGCCTCTCACAAATTTCAAAAATACCCCCTAGGGGGCGGTACCAGCTTTGTTAAAAAACTGACTTCATTAATTGGAGAAGTTTATTCCACCGTGAAGGACTATTGTAAATTCTAACTTCGGCTTTATCTGCAAATGTGTATATAAACATACAAATTCTGGAAAGTAGTTCAAGATGTCTCAGGCAAAAAAATAACCACCCAAATTCCTTGTCTTTACTTCCACTTTTATTGTATTTATTTGTTTTTATTAGTACAGGGTTGCAGTACATGCAGTTTATAATCATCTTGGGGAGTACATGTATATAATACAGGCAGATTCTTTTTTTAATCTTTCTGTCTCCCTCCCTCCTATGTTTAAACTCAATTTTCAAAATCAGATCTGTTCTTTAGCTGTAAAGTTCAATAAGGACTTCCATTTTATAAAATATTACACTTAATATCTCTAAAAGCTGAGTATCATGAAAATTTTTTAGTTGCTATGGGTATTTATTCTAACATTTCTAAATGAAAGAAAAAATATTTTTCTTATAAATGCAATGCCTTTATTTTGTACTAAGTCATTATTAATACCCATATGTATTTTAAGTAATACTAAAAAATAGAACAACTTTTTGAATCAAAGGATTCCTTAATTTTTTTGGACCAACTAAAACAATACATTACTATATGTAAAATAATATGAAATATAACTTCTAAATGAAATAAGGGACCTAATGGAATACTGTAATGTTAATTGGGAAGACTTCTAGGTAGGAATTTTTAAATTTAAGTTGAAAAGTACAGAATATCTTCAAACTTAATTTGAAGAGAATTTATGGGATGTAAAGAGACAATAAAGTAAAAAACCATTAATAAGGTCACTCAAGTTATAAAGTGAAGCAATGCTTCAATTATTGATTTAAAGAGTAGGTGGAATTCAATTATTTCTTCCCTTATTTTTTGTGGGTACCGGGGGTTGACCTCGGGACCTCATGTGCCAGCAGGCGCCTGTGCCGCTGAGCGATATCACAGGCCCTTTTTTCATATGTGGGTTCTGGGAGTCTAACTCGGGCCCTTGCGCTTGCCAGGCAGGCGTGTAGGCCGCTGAGCCATCTCACCAGCCGTATTTTTTCTCTTTATAAGGTTAACTTTTACTTTACCTTGATAATTTTCATTTATTTTAATGAGACACCATAAAGTAGGGTGATCATACTTACTAGATCATACTTACTAGACTTTTTGTATAATTTACTGCTTAACTGAGGGCAGTGGTCCCATTGTTGACTTTTACATACTATTTCCCTACTTCATAGCAACATTTGAATGTATTGATTCCTCTAGAAATATTTTTGGGATATAATGGGTATTATCTGATTATTGCAGCACAAATGGAAGACCTTGAGCTAGACCATAGCAAAGTTGAGTTTGTTTCTATAAACACCAAAGATTCATTTTATAATCTTGGATAACTAACAGATACTTAAGCAGATGCTTTTTTTTCTATGAGTTTTGTGTATAAATATTTGTATTTCTTTTAATTTACATTTTTCTGTCCAATTATTCACTTCCTTTGTTTATTCAAATTCCCAAGTAAAATAGATGTTTGATTAAACTCATATATAAGTGTATTTATGCATATACATGTTTATCTATTTCAAATACTAATATGGGTGGACATGTGTATGCTACATATGAGCACATACTGTATCTGTGTATATGAGCTAAATTTAGTAAGAAAAATAACTACATCTTTGTATTAAGCTAAAAAAGCATCAACTACTGGAATTGTAAGAACTTTAAAAAGTTTTTAAGCTGATTCCTTTTTTGGAATAATATAAAACAAAACAAACAAACAAACAAACAAAAACAAAAACAAAACAAAAAACCCAAATGGGAATGGAAAGGAAGTATCAGGAAAGTCCAATTTGAAATTAATTATATCAGCTCATGGAAAAGATTTCTAAAATTTCCAGGAAATTTATAAAGGGTGGCAAACTATATGACCTTTAAGACAACCTAGTTGACTCAAGGACACAATTCTCTAAATTATCCCAGCAGGTTTGGTAGACTTTTCTTTGTGTGCGCCACCTGCTTTTCCCTTTTCTTGTCACAATGGCTTTTCACACTCATACCCATAATTCTGTCATTGACCAACAATAACTCTGTTATTGTTTAAGACCACTCTGATTTTAAAAGAATGTGTGTGGGGGCCATATTTAAACCATCATCGGTTGCTATAATAATTACAGTAATTGTTACCTAGTGAAAGCTTTTTTGGCAGATTTCCAGAAAACTAAAACTTACACCCAAGTTTATTTTCATTAAGCTATTGAGGTTTGTCATTCTCCTTAAAAAGAGATTTAATTCCAGGTTTAGAAAAATAATGCATGCACTATTGAATTCCATAGCTATTGCAAAGAACTTCCAAATCCACTTAAAACTCAATTAACTGATTATATTAAAAGGACACACCAGGACACTAACTCACATATAATGCATACTTTTGGTGTCAGCTAATAAAATATAGGTATATGCATAAAATATGGTATATTTTCTGAAATAAGTTTTTAAGGGAAATATAAAGATATAAACTATTTTTTAAATAATGGTACACAATCCTGCAATTGCAGTATTTGATGCTTACCCGAAGGAGTTGAATAATCAATGGCTATACAAAAGCATACCCCTCAGTATCAATAGCAGTTGACAGACAGTGGTTGCTAGGAGCTCAGGGAGGAAAGGTTGAATAGGCAAAACACAGATTTGTAGGACAATTAAAGTATTAGGTGTGATACTATGATGGTGGATACCTGCCATGATAAATTTTCCCAAGTTCATGGAATTTACACCAGCAAGAGTGAACCCTAATGTAAACTACAGACTTTGGATGATTTTGATGTGTCAGTGCAGGTTCATAAGTGGCAACAGATGCGCCGCAGTGGTGCGGGATGTTGATACTAGTGGACGCTACAAGTGTGTGGATGCATGAGGCATGTGAAGCATCTCTACTCTTTCTTCTTAATTTTTCTGAGAACCTAAAACCTATACAATATATGAAATAATATATTTAAATAAAAATCTTGTTATACCCTATGACCAGTAAAAATTATACCTGTTATACCTATATCCATAACTAACTGCAAATCAAGAGGAGACTGATTTCCCTGAGAAATTTTATTATTGGTTATATACAAAAGAAAGCTAATGAATTTAAAAGAAAGATATTTAGTAATCAAGCTTGACACTGTTTGTCTTATATTCAATCAGAAAATATACAAAATAATCTATTTTCCTAGACTCTTGCTTACTCTATCTTATGCTATCTGTTCCTGTGTGTAGTGAAAGAAGAAACCAGCATCCAGAACATGGCAATCTTATTTTCACTTACTCTTCATGAGTGATAAGGTCATTAAGTAAATCATTTATCACAATTACCTTAGAATTTAACCAGTTGGTCTCATAGAAATTGAGAGTAGAATAGTGTTTACCAGAGATGGAGGGAATGGAGCAGAGGTGGCGAGAGGGCAGATGGAGAGGGAAGGCAACGGGGAAAGGTTCATCACTGGTGCGATTTTATGGTTAGATAGGAAGAATAAGTTATAGTATTCTATTGTACAGAAGGGCAACTATAGGTGACAATAATGCCTTGTGTATTTCAAATAGTTAGGGAAGAAGATTTTGAATTTTCTCACAACAAAGAAATAATAAATGTTTAAAGTGATAGATAGGCTGATTACTCTGTCTTGACCATTACGAGTTATATACATACATTGAAACATCACAGTGAGCTACATACATATGTGCAATTAGTATGTGTCAGTACAGTTCAATAGATAACTTCTGTCAGATATAAATGAATACCACACAGCTAAGCTCACTTCACGATAAGTTAATATTTGAAAATCTAAAATTGCATGCTTATTTTCTTGTAACTAGAGTTCATATATGCTTCCAAAATTGTTTTTCTGCCTTCTACCTTTTTAAAATGAAATTATTTCCATCTAATTGAAGTGTATTTTTGTAAACACATGAATATGTACTTTCAAATATTTTTAGGATGTATGCAATAATATGAAAATTAGGCATGCCGCTTGACCTCCCTGATTCAGATTCCTTGTCTGTAAAATGGTGCTGATATAAATTAAACATAGGAAATAGTTTTGCTACATTCAGAATCAAGCACAAAGGCCTCAGAGTGAATAATAACTAATATTTTTTAGTTGTTTGATGTGTACCAACACTAAGCATGCAGATGATGGCATTTAACTCATAAAACAGCACCTATGGAGCATTTGTGACATAAGCCCTGTTATCTCCCACTTCAACAAATTAATGTCATTCCCTGTTTCTTGAATAAAACACATTGACCAATGGCCTTGGCCACTCTACAGACTGCCTCCTTCCACCAGTGGGGCTATATGAACATGAAAGTATTGTTGATTTTTAACCCTTGTTCTAGAAACTTAAGTTAAATGCTTTGTGAAGAATGCATAAACGTGAGTCATCTAATCCAGGTAGTAATGTAAAACAACTGCTAGTAAATCTGATGAGCACAGACTGGAATCCCTTAGTACACAGCAGATTTTAATTAGCAATTGATATTTATGTCTTATAAAATTTAAGAATAATTTATTTCATAGTCTTTTATTTGTAAAGTGAACAAAAGAGAATCAAATCTTTAGTTAGTAACCAAATACAAGAAGCAAATAGGGGCCAGTGAGATGGTTCAGTGGCATAAGCACCTGCCCGGCAAGCGTGAGGTCCTGAGTTTGACTACTGGTACCCACATATGAAAAAAGGGCTGGTGATATCACTCAGCGGCAGGGGCGCCTGCTGGCATGCAAGGTCCTGAGGTCGACCCCCGGTACCCACAAAGAAAAAAAAAAAGAACCAAATAGATAAGCTTTATATTCAACAGTTGAACGAATTGACAAATATTTGGGTTATACTGACAATATTTGAAATATGAGTTCATGTACATATTCAATAAACTACAAGGATGTTTACAGTGCATTGGCATAATTATTATATTTGCTTGGTTCCTAATGTAAACTATACACATTTCAAAAGTAACATTTCCAAATAAACAAAAATATAAGCAACATACAGTACCACAGTGTTACTCTCTAAATAATCTCTATTTACATGGGCTTTTTTTGGGGGGCCTACCCTCCAGAAGCAAGAAACTATCATCTAAATTGAGCCATTCATCTGACTTGTAGCAGTGGTGAGTGGAGTCGAGGACTTACAGGTGTAATGATACTTAAGAAATGTCCTTTCAAAACTCTAGGGTTCTCTTTTATTAAACAAAGGTATATAAATCAATATTAACACATCTATTTGTGGACTTTTAGCACCTCTGTTTTTAGAATTTCCCACTTCAGTGAGTTGAAAATATTTGCTTAGTGGTAGAATATAATCATTCTTATTCAATGATGAACAAGACATAAAGGAAAAGCAAACATTTTTTCAGTTGATGTCATTAAGTTGAATTTAAATTAGATAAAAATTTGAGAAAACTCATACTTAGTTTTTTAATAATTGAAGAACGTAAAAATTATCTTCCATTTGGATGAAAATGATTGTCAATATGCTTTAAAATTAGACAAGTGCTAGTGAATATAAAATATTATTACTATATGGTGTTCATTAAGTCGTCTTAAGAAAAAGAACCTCTAAATAATACATTTTTATGAAGAAATTTAATTGTTTTGTAAATTATCATTTCTAAAAGTATTTATTGGAAACCATAACATTGTTTTTTAAAATTCCTAAGTGTGAAATATTTCTGGAAGAATATTGTTTATACTATTATGAAACAACAAATTCCTTATTTCTTCACTTATTAAAGTACAGGTATTTTGTTTATATTTCTTTTCCTGCTGTCAAATAGTTTGTCTAACATGTACATATTTTGAAGTTGTAGTATTTAATATGTATCTGATAAAATAATCAAATACCAAATGGTTTTGACCATCACTGTGCTTTTAAATGCACACTGATATGTGAATTGACAGTTGGAAAAAAATTTAAGAAATCATCAAGTTTGAGTTCATTCTTTGCTTATGCCAAAGTAACTAGTGAAGGATGTAGGGGAGATAAAATGATAGTCAAAGAAAAAGAGGCAGTAGGAGGGAAGGAGAGGGAGAGAAGAAAATAACTGCTCATTTTTCAATATGTTTTTTTTTTAATATAAGAGCAATGAAACACTCATCAGAAATGGGTTAATCTCCAGACACAACCTCTATTGTTGCCACAGATTCAAACTGATGTTTGATGACAATGTGACGTTTGTCTCTTAGAAATATTTTGTTTAACTTGGCCTTAAATTTGTTGCTATAGTTATAAACCACAACAAGTGCAGGTTTTCAGAGAATCACATATTAGAGTTAGAATAGAATGACAGATATTCTAGATCATGGAGATTTTCTATGGGTATGTGTCCCTAGTACAATGCTGATTATGCATTACATATAATTTCTTGATACTGTATATAGGAAAAATTTCCAGTTTCAGGTGGAGATTATTGTAGTACCAACCAATGGCAAATACCAAGAATTATTTTGGATTAATTTTAAAGTATGATTCGTGTAATAGGTAGATATTTCTAACTTTATGTGAATGGATGTTTTTCAAAAATGTATCAATGCCTATTTGTACTGGAGAAGAAAAAGTCACCACAGTTTTCCCAATTACAGAAAAGGAATGAAGTTTGAAGTAAAATTGTTTATCTGTAAACACTGAGCTCCTGATTTGTGTTTCTGGCTTGAAAACTTGAACTGAGGTGGGGGTTTGCATTTCTTCAGAAGAGAAACATATATGTATGTGTATGTGTGAATCATAGTGGAAAATGCAAAAAATCTTCCATTGATATTAAAATGGGGTGAAGACACGCCAAAATAATTTGTCAATTATTATGTTTCTTAAATGCTTAACAATTTTCCTTCCTAACTATAAATCATGTTATTGAATATAAGGTATGCCAGCTATGCCTCAGACAAAGGTTGTCAAAAGATGTTTCTATTCATGTGGTTGGCACCTGTAAGTACCTAGATGTACGGTAGATTCTCAAAATGTACAGGATTTTGTGCAGATATATGTCTTTATTTCTCTGGGAATAATGTTTAAAAACGCAACTGCTGAGTCATATGGTAAATTGCGTGTTTACTTTCAGAGTGATAGACTGAATTCCAGAATGGCAGTACCGTTTTATATTCCCATGTGCAATACATGAGAAGTCCTGCTTCTTACATCAGGTAACAGATAATGAACACACTAAATAAAAGTTTCCAGAAGATGAAAATATGGAAATTTTTTATTCTTTGAGATTAACATAGACTTCCACTTAAAACCAGCTGTGTGCTGGTAAGCTGATTCAGTGAAACTTAAGGGGGGAAAAAGGCCCCAATTTTTAGCAACTTCCCAATTGCAGGTGGATATTCCCACCATGACTGATTTCAATCTCCACTTTGCTAAAAACAAAATAAGGAAGAAATATACACAAGTAGTTCCCACAAGCCAGCATAAGCCAGTTCTGCCATAGTACTACACATTCACACGCCACCCCACACATGACCATTCATCATTCACACATGTAGTCTCATGCATATGCACACAGACATAGTTCACACATACACACATATGCACGCACACATACGCACATTAGATGTATATCCATTATGAATATAGATGGAGAATGAAATAAAATGATCACGTGAATGTAATAATATGGCATCATAATCACATAGAGAAACAAATATAAAATAAAAACTTAATTTTGGAAATAAAAAATACACATTATTGTAAAAATATATAGGTAGCATAAAAGCAATTGAAAACATGATAATGTTAATGGTGTTTATTTTTAGGTAGTTGAATGATGCGAGAGTTTAGTTTTCCAGATTGTGCTTTGTACAATATTCCAAATTCTCATCAATGATATGTTTTCTTTGAACCAGAAAGAAATAATAAACATTTTTACATTTTAAAGTTTAAAATCTGAGTGGACAAAGTTATTAAAGAAGATGAAGCCAAGTAGAGGGTGGATAAGTGACAATAGTGTCTAATAAAAGTACAAATGCAGTTCAGAAATACGGAAGCTTATTTTAAATGGAAATGAGTAAGATCCTAAGGAGTAAATCAGAGATTTTTCCAGGCCAGAACAAACTTGAGCATGGCTTTCTTGTTCACCCTGTCTACACCACAGAAGGTGAGACACAAGTCTTGGGGGGATGCTTGTTGAGAAAGGAAAGGAAGAAAGTCTTAGCATCCTGGGTTTGAATACTCTTTCCTACTATTTGGAGAAAGTCTTTCTCTCAGAATCTCAATTTCTTCTTCTTTAGTATCAGGTTAACACTCCTGCTTCATGAAAAAATTAAACAAAGCAACTTTTTCCCCAAAGGAGTAAATTTTACAAAGAAGCTTTTCCTCTCCTCTATTCACTTTTTTTCAAAATTATACTATGCCAAGCTTTTGTAAGGTAAGGGTATTACAAAATTATAAGAACAGGAAATATTTCACTTTTCTTCTTTTCTAGTATTATTCACTCTTTGAATTGTTAAGACATGATACAAGTAATATTAAAAATTGACCATACTAATAAAAAAAAAACATGTCTTCCTGCATGACTTCTTTTCTTCTTGTACTATTGTTTCATAGTTAACCATGACATTGGTATTAGTCTGCTCTGGCAGCTATTACAAAATATCAAATAGAGAACCACTTAAAAAGCAATTTGTTTTTCCCAGTTTTAGAGGCTTAAGAAGTCCAAGATCAATGAAGGTGAAGTTTTGTTTCCTGGCTTGTCTATCTTCTGACCGTGTCTTTACATTGCAGACAGAATTCTCCTCTTTTTCTCTGTCTTTCCTTCCTGTTTCCTCCGACTCCTTCTCCCCCTCCTTCTTTCTTTCCTTTTTTTTTTTTTTTTGTGAGTACTGGGGGTCAAACTCAGGACCTTGCACTTGCCAGCAGGCACCCGTGCCACTGAGCGATATCACCGGCCCGTTTTTTGTATATGGGTACTGGGAGTCGGACTCAGGACCTCATGCTTGCCATCCAGGTGCTCATGCTTGCTTATGCCGCTGAGCTATCTCACCGGCCCCTCCCCCTCCTTTTTGATTAATCTCAACAGGATGGTACTACCGTCCTGACCTCATCTAATGTAATTATTCCTCAAAGGTCCCATATCCAAATACTACCACACTGAACATGTGTGCAAAATTTTCTCAAGGCTATGAACTTAGAAAAGGAATGCTGAGTTGTAAGGTATAGGAATGTTACTGGTACATTGCTCAAAAAAAGATACTATACCAGTTTCCACTCCAACTAGCAGAAGTTGAGAATACTCATTCACCTGTATCCTGCCTACACTTAGGATTGTTAAACATTGGTCTAAACATTGGTCTAAACATTGGTGCTGCATCTCACTGTTCTAATTTGCATTTTCCAGACTATTAGTGAAGCTGAGCATCTGCCCACTTAATTCTCAATCATTCATGACTCATCTGTTCTAAAGTTCCAGTCCTTATATTTTTCCCATGCATCTTTCTCATATATATAATTTATTATTATAAATATGTTCTGAATGTTATTTTTGTCTACTCTTCAGGTTTCAACTATTTATAGGGCCTAAGGATAACTGTTGTGATCCCATTTGGAAGAATTTTAATATTATATAATTGAGTTGGGTAAACTTTTATGTTTAATTCTTTGCTTTTCATGTGTGTTGATTTACGGTCATTAGTAAAATATTTTAATTTTTAATGAAATTCATGGAAATAGTTTGTACTATTATTTCAAGGGTAGAACTAGCTCAGCAATAAAGATAGAAGGAACATTTTCCAAGTGGAGTACTGTTCATCATGTATGAAATATGTTACTGATTACAAAATATTGCTAAGTAGGCAGGGTACTAAATGCTGAAGAGTAAGGGCTTCCTATTCAATTTTCCTGTGCATGTTTTATGTATAGGATAAGCTTGATTGATGACCCTTAGTGTTGTTACAGGAAGTGTTTGGAACAGACATGGACAACAAAATCAATAGTGGCTAGAAGGACTGGGTTCATGTGAGCAGATTTATTATCCTGACCTTTTACTCCAATGCTCTTATTTTGCTGTAACAAAAGTCAAATGTGCTACTTTATAAAACAACACGGAACAGAGAACTCTGATATGACAACACTAACTGTGAAAACCTCAAGTCTGGATATTACTTACGAGCGCAGAACTCTTCGGGACCTCTTTTAGATAGCAGTCTTTTCTCAGATGAAGACCATTGCCTTGTTTTCCTCACCCGTCTGCCTTGTGGGTTCAGCACAACCAAATTCTTGTTTATATTTTTTCTCAATTGGCTAAATTATTTCTAGTCCCAAATAAATTAAAAAGCAGATTAAGTTAAATAAATATTGATATGTTAGAATTAATTGAGCTTATCTGGGCACTAAGTATGAAGAGATTTATTAAAAGGCAGACTCAATAGTGTGAAATTCTTTAGCATTTTTTTCAAAGAAATAAAAATACTGCTCTGATTTCTTAACTACATCTGGAGTTTGGTGGTGTCTTTGGAGGTGAGAATTTACAGTAATGGTCTGAGGTTCAGAACAGTAAGGTGGTCAGGGATAAAACAAAAGTCTCCTTAAATATTTGAAGGTCTGCTATATTTTATTAAGTTAGATGCTACCCCTATACCTATAGAAGTCAGTGCAAAAAACATAGAGCAATATTAAGGGAACAGATTGTGGATCAAGGTGAGCAAAATATTATTTAAAGTTAGAATATCTCATTAAAAAGAAGGGTTATTCAGTTTTCAGTACTGGGCAAATAATAAAATAATTTTTAAACTAAAAATAAGGTGTCTTTCTGTTTCTCAGGGATATGGTTAATGGGAGCTTATACATATTTAATTTGCAATGTAAGAAACTGAGATATTAATTCGCATTCTCTTAAGAATCTGTACTGAGAATAAAACAACCAATTGAACAAAAAAGGAGAAACCATAGTGTTGTGTACATAGCAGATGGCCATTAAATCTAGGTGGAATTAATAGATTAAAATTGTGGTATTCAAAACACTCAAAAAACCATGGAGACATCATATTCTCCATCATCTGTTAAGGATTTATTTGTTCAAGCTTACATAATCCTTTATTTTAGATTATAAATTCTGCCCATATGCTCTTAGAGCCAAATTATTTAATTTTTTGTGCAATATTCTTTATGCAAACAATAACCCAATAAGTTCCAAGGTACTAAGATTGTATTCACCATGTAGTTTTACGTTCTATCAAATAGACATTTGTACTCTTAAACACTACACTAGAATGCTATTGTCCTTATACTCAGGAAAATATCCCAAGCTATTCACTATTTTTAATGTATATTTTTTTGGGAAAGGAATTTTACATAACAGCTGGGGAAATCCAATGAGCTAGACACATTAAAGATTTTCCCAATTTCCTTGAAAATGTGTGTAGCATAAATAAAGACTCTTTTTGTACATTTCTTTCTATAAAGAATTCAGAAGTCTTAGAACAATGAAAATTAAATTTTTATTTTCTAAACACTTTTTAGCAAATGGGTTGAAAAAAATCCCTTAATGTGTTGGATATGTATCTCATTGGTAGAGCATTTGCCTAGAATGTGTGAAGCCCTGGGTTCAATCCCTAGCACACACACACACACACACACACACACACGCACACATATTACAAATCCCTTATGACTAGATATTTGTTTCTATTAAGCTTCTATCAATAAAATTGCTGTTACTAATTATTTATTAAGAAATCAAACAGTCTTTTATAGTGGCACTTATAAGTACATTGAATGTTTGGAATATAGAATACACTTGAAACAATTTGTGCAAGGTTCATTATAGCCTGACAACAGAATGTTTGCTGCTTCCACAACCCTGATGAATATAGTGGCACAGATATTATCTCTAACCAATTCATTCGGTTTTCCCACTCAGTTTCCCTGAGCGTTCTTTAATAGACTGTCTTTTAATTCAGGGTGGGAGGATTGTAGATACCTATCTTTAATTGACTTGATCTTTTTTTCTTCCGTCCTCAACTTTACCTGTCTACTTTCCACATCTTTACTTTCTACAAACTTCAAAGTACCAAATAGTATTTTAATTAGAATTGAGTTAATTTCAGCATTAACTGGGAAATTTTACAATATCTGTAAACATTATGATATTCTGAAGTATTGTCAAATGGGGCTAATAATCATCTGTGACTCTTATTAATTGGTGATTTTGTGGAAGGCTTAGTTTGTACTCTCACATTCATCCATCCTTTTCAGGTTTTTACAGTTCAACTCAATCCTTTGGACAAAGTTGTTACTGAGTTGCTCCCCAGAGTACACGGTATAGAGAGTATTTGAAAGTTCACCGGACATTAGAAGATGGTAAAGGACAATCTTAACTTTTGGACTTTGACAATCTTAATAAACTCCAAAGAACACATCAAAGAAGCACAGTGTTTTAGAGCCAGGTCATCTGCCCTGTAATTTTATTGATAAAGAAATTAAGAACTGTCCTAAACCGTTCCAGTTATCATTAATCTTTACAGAGAAGCATTTCAGCTGGTAACTGAGTCCCAATAATTAAAAAAAAAAATATCATGCTGCTACCTTTTCCTTTGCTGTTATGTACTGTCTTTCTCAGGAAATAGAAAAAAAATTTGAAAAAGCAGTGGAGTGGAACAGATACACAGTAATGTCATGTCAACATTCATTTATAGCCTGCCGGTTGAAATGGACAAAAAAAAACTGGAGGATTTTAAAAATAATACTTTCCAAGGATTCCGTAGCGAGTTGGTACATCTTACTTGTCAAACTGGAAATGGAGATGGTACAATCTATATCTGTGATTCTTTGCTTGGGTACACTGTCCACTTTTCCAAGTGTACATTAATCATGTTATTTCAACCTGCCATCCGTGACATTCTAACTTTAAGACAGAAAGCACTCTGTTTTTATTTATTATATTTTATGATTTTACAAACTTCATTAGTTCTAATGGATACGATTTGTTTTAAATAAATTAAGTCCTGCTTTATGATTGGGGTGTGTTTTAAACTGTCTGTGGAATTATTCAGAGATTTAGAATTTGGAGTGAATTTGCTCATAAGGGCAATGCTATAAGTGCACATTAAATGGTATGGATAATAGTAAATTTTATCTACTTCATGATGCACCAAAACTGTAGTTCTAGAGGTAATATTTCTTTGTGCTAATCATCATTTGCAATTTTATTCCCATAAGTATGAAATTTCCAAATAATTTGTCCAGTTATTAATTTATTACATCATTAATATTAAAAATATTGAGCATCATATGTATCAGGTATTGGGCTTTAATAATTTTGGAGATATTATTTCTGTTCCTCAAAAACATAATTTAATGTGGTAATTGAGTATGTACGAGGCAAAAACAACACCAAGTCATAATTGTTCGTCTGCCTTCACTGCAGGGTAAGTGAGTCAGGCATGGGTCAAGGGCAAGGCGTGACGCGGAGACAACAGCAGATGCAACTGTTACACTGACTCACCAGAGAGATGATCGAAGAGTTAAAAGTTAGTAAATACAAACAGCAGAGAGGAGTCCAAGAGACACCTAAGATTTTGGGTTGGGTAACTGTTAGACACAATTGGGAAGAAAGAGTTTATAGTTCAGCTACATTTTCAGAGAAATAATCTTTTTATAAGAGTAAGTAACTGAGTTCAAGACAACTATTTTTCTGATTCGGAGAGTCATTTAAACTGAACCTTTTTCTCAATGTGATCAAGTTTTTTAAAAAAAGGATTTACTAACCCCTTGACTACTAGTTCCCTTAGTTTATGTAGCCAACTATGAAATGAGGATGAGATTTATTGCTGTTGGAACTTTAGCGTTATCAGGTGTCAGTCACTGCATTTGTTTTAATGTATTATCTTCTCTCTAACAAAAGATGAACCAAAAATTTCTAGAACTCTTCATCTGCCCAAGATGTTTAATATTCATTGTCATGAACTGCCCCAGCAGTGAGGTGCCTCAGCTCAGCCAATAAAGCAAGAGGCAGGCTATTTCCCCTCCAGAATACCAAGAATATCAATAATGTATAAGAAAAAACTAATACTTAAGAAAGATTTCACTGCCGTGTTTCTATGTATTTTTTCCTTCTTATAATTTATTGTAAGTAGCCAACTTGAACGTATAATATTTCATACTAAATCACAATAACCTATTTACTTAATAAGTTTTTAGAAAATAGTTCCCATCTCTTTGTGTGCTAATTTGCATTTATCTTTTCAGATTTTTGGCAGAATAGGGCACCCTGAGAAATAAACATCCATTCATTTTATTATGCCCATATTTATTTAAGTTGAACACCAGTAACTCCTTTACTTGCATGTAATATTGGTCACATGCTTTTCAGTAAATATTATCTAATATTATTTCTTGTAAATCTGACTTTCAGTACAAATTTTATAGCTTTAGCTTGTTTAGTAGTAAATGCTGTTTTGTCTTTGGTTTTATTCTTTTGGCAATACATTTTTATTTTTATCTTTCAGAGTCTAAATAACATTCAGATTGGACATATGACTTGCAGATTTGACATATGACTTGCTCAAACATAAAATTCTTTCACTTCCTGGTACATCTCACCTACCCACTGTCACTCTAATCCTTGTAGCTTTTTGGAATATATTTCTTTGGTTCATTTTCACATTTTTCTTTGGTTAAGTATTTCGTCAGTCAGGACATGATTCACCAAATTTGTTTATCCAATGTAGTGTAATTCAACATGGAGTTATATGTTTGTCTTATCATTTTATTAATGTTCCCTTGTTACCCCATTTATCATTTATGTTTACTTGACAGTTTTCTAAAAGAAAACTTTTCTGCATTTATTATCACTTTTTTCAAACATCGTCTATTTGTATAAGTATATAACCCAGAAAGAAACATATCTTTTGTTAATAATAATAAAATCTAATGAATTTATTTTCTTCAATTCTTCTTAGGAAAAGAACAATAGTTTAAAAGACATAAGTGCTCATTTGTTCATTCCCTTTCCAAGACAGAATTCAACTTGAAAGATGAAACTTTGCATGCAGATGCCACTCAAAGCACTTCCTCTCAATTGCGATGGCAACAGAACAACATATTTTTAATTGTCTTAGATTGCTGAATTTAGGAGAAGAATGTTTTAAGTCTGGTAAAAAATTAATGACAGTTGGGAAATGAGCCACCAGTGTTAGTAGAAGCTTTTTCTTGATCCTCAGAGCTGATTATTTCCCACATTTAAATAAACAAGTCTATCTATTTTGATCCCATATAATGCAGAAAAAGAAAGTTTAATCAAGGAATTTATGTATGGTTTGTGAATCCATCTTTATCATATGTCTTGCTGTTTCTAAAGGCAATGTGAGATCTTCATAGTGGTTTACCACTACGTAAAACTGACACAAAGTTGATTCAATACTAAGGGTTACTTTATTTTTAGGAAGGAAAGATCATGATAATATACATACTAGCATGAATCTTGTTTTTCTTAGCCTCTTTGTAACTAATACAGATACAGTCATAGAACTGTCCTGACCTCATCTATATACAGTACTTACATATTGGCTGCACTTACTTACTTAGTATTCATATTTTCCTGCTTTAAAGTGGGTAGTTGCCGTTCTAACTACCCATTCAATGCCTGCCATAGAAACTAAATACTTCAGACTGAACAATGCAGCAGAATTCTGGAATCACTGTGAGGGAGGAATATTCCTTACCAATTACTTAAACATCTGCGATGAGTTGAAATCACTTGTAGTTGGTGACAATGATCTGTCACTGCAACTTACTGCATGATGTTGATCAGATAAGATTTCTATCAGGTGAACTGATAAGAAGCTATCAACAATGGTCTAGTCTTTAATACTTCTCTTCACTTTTACTTCTCTTCACTGTGTACTTCTCTTGTGTTTTCCTACTCTCCATCTCTAGTGTTGTTTTCAAAGCATGTTGTCATATCTACAAATATGGAATAATTTACGCAAAACAATTAAGGTCATGTGGTGCCTAAAAGGAGCGGTTATATTAAACTATTTACCAACTGCTTTAGCAGAAATGCTAATCAATCAGATGGGACACTGGCAAGTTCATGAATAAGTAAGTAATACAGCTGAATGTCAGCAATACTTACCAGTAACTCTAAAGAAAGTTTTCACAGTAGAAGTTGTAAGAACTATAAACAATTATTTAAACAGCTGTAGCATTTGCTTATTCATTATAATCATAAATCACTTCAAACTGTTATTGACTTTTCCTCAAATTATGTGAAGAGAAATTCTCAGAAATATATGTATTAGTTCATTACATTTTCAAACACCATCTTATGATATGTAAAACAGGTAAAATTACAGCTGCTCTAGTTAAAGCTGAGGTAGGATTCTATGGTATCATCTTCATGATGATGACGATCTGAGAACCTTCCAAGGATACCAAGATTGAATACCATTTAGAAAGTTCCCGTTCTAGACCTGCTCTTTGGGAAAAACTGAAAATCTTAAAAACCTAGATCTGTATTAATTTCTTTCAGTAGGAAAAATCAGCAGCAACATTATGAAATAAATTGCTTTTGATACTATGTGTCCCAGTTTTAGTACATAAAGTATGTTGATTGAAATGGCCTTTTAAGTGAAGTTCTATAAGGTCTAATCTAAGAATCATTATAAAATTTTAATATGCTGCAATTTGCTAAATATGCAATGGACACTGGCCTAAATAGCAAACTCTGTTTGAGTTTCCAGATTATCCAAACTGAAAGAAACATGCCTTGAACTCAAGGAACTTTATTGTTCCGGTAGATCAATGAGTCGAATAATAATAATCAAGGGATAATGTCTCTCTTGATAATTTAATCAAAATTTCTCATTCATTGTTACCTCTGTCACATACCTCTGTCACTATTAACATACCTTTTGTTCTCCCTTAAGATACCTATTATATGGAAGATAGCTCAAAAGTCTCCCTGAGTAGGTGAATTCCCCTATCTTCTTGAAAGTAACCATTTTTTCAGGAGTCTCCCTGACTGTTGGTACCACTAGAGCTAGTACTCTGCTCTGTAAAGTATTTGAGGGGCTGAGGATATGGCTCAGTAGCACAGCTCTTGCCTTCCATACACAAGGTCCTGGATTTGATCCCCAGCACCACACACACACGCACACACACACACACACACACAAATATATGTATATACATATATATATGTATATATATACACATATATATACACATATACACATATACACATATATGTGTATACACATATACACATGTACATATATACACATATATATACACACATATATACACATATATATACATATATACATATATATATGTATATATACATATATATATACATACACACACATATATATATACATACATATATATATATATATATACATATATATATTATTTGAGATGAAGAGGAAGTTTGTTTAAATGCACAGGAGAAAAAATAAGCAATCTTGGCATGTAACCCAAAGATATTAGTTCTTAAGGGCTTTCCTCAGTGTTTTTATGCTTTACGTTAAATTTATGCTTGTCCTGAAAACTAAAATTTTTTGTCAGTTTTTATTGGCAAAATAGAGTAGTAGTGAAGAAGAAACCATTTCATGACTTTTGGTTAAGTTTCAGGTTACAAATGCTTGTCTAGCAACGTAAGTATCTGAAATTCCTTTTTCCTTTTTGTCTCATTATGTATTGATCTAGTCATGGCACACAGGCATTCAGCTGATCTCATTTTCCAGACAATTTAACTTAAGGGTTTTATTACTTGTTTCCTTAGAATTTTAATCTAGGTTTGCTGCCAGATTACTTAAGAAACAGATTTTTTTGGTGTATGTCCGTAGGTAATGGAGTGAAGTGGACCTACACTTGGAAAATATGAAGTAGGATAGGATGATAGATATCTCTGCAGCTAGGTCATCCTACATAGCGAGGTGTTACAGTAGTGCACATAGCACGTAGCAAGTTCAGCGTGCACTCTATTTCCTCTACACTATGGACAATTTGCATGTACTAAATGATCCCAATCATCTTAGAAAATAAGAGTGTTACCACATAGTAGAAGAAATTATTGGAATAACTAAAATATGAAAAAATAATGTCTTATTGGTAAGTTACACCCAAATAATAAAGAATGGAAAGATGTAACTTGTATGCTATAAATTGAATTTATCCCATTTTTGGTCTGCTTTGTAAGTTTAAGCTCTTGTTGTCTGAGTTTTTTTCCTTTTTTCTATCATACGTATCCATATTGCATACAAGTATGAATCAAATTGGATGAGTGTCCCAATATATAGTTGACTGTAGAGAATCCGGGGGAATAGTAAGGCTGCACTATTATTTAAAGGAGTAGAATAACCTCACTTAAACATAAAAAAATAGCTATCAAATACTAAAAAATCAAAACATATTCTTAGCCTATTAAAATTATCACAAATCTTGAAAAGGCAATTTCATACATTGTAAATGAAAAATGATTGATAATACATTAATGTAAATACTGAAGAAAATAAATCATATCCTAACTCATTTGAGGAATGTGCATAAGAATTTTTTTTTCAAAACAGATGCCATGAGTTTGTCTACAAGTCTTCTTGATACCAATGAAGTAGACAGTGACACTGACCGTAGACATTGGCCAAGGAATGCGATGTGGTTTCTAGGTCACCAGTAACAACTGCACGTATCAGAACTCTAACCCGTGGCACCATATGGAAGTAGGAAAACAATTAACTCTGAGTGTGCTTTGCAAGAGATTTGAGGTATGCTTTTGAATGATTCCTGCTGCATGAAGACACAGCAGTGTTCAGCAAAGAGCAAATGCTTCCATTTTCTGTTGTTTTGTATTGTCAATAAGCACACTATAGTCAATTTGTACGTGTGTTTGTCTGTGTAAATGTGTGTATGTGCACACATATGCATATTTCTAGCGGTCCCTGGTATCACTGGAGGACTTGCAACAAAACTCCTGTGGATACCAAGATCTGTGGGTGCTCAAGTCTCTTATAAAATAGCATGAGATTTGCATATAACCTATGTACCTGTTCTGATATAATTTAAATAATCTCTAAAATACTCGTAATATCTAATACAAGGTAAATACCCTGTAAAAGTTGTTATGCCTAATTTTAGGGGATGATTACAAGAAAAGGACACGTTCACTCTAGATGTAAATATTTTTCAAAAAATATTTCAGATTTATATTTAGCTGAATTTGTGTGGGATCCATGATACAGAGGGCTATATATATTATTATATTATATTAATAATATATTATATACAAGTGTATATATATTTATTTGTACCTAATATAATTATCCAAATAAATGACTACACTGTAAAATACAATATTATAGATGCAAGAACTGTTTAATGATTTATTAATAGCCAATTCAGTGAATACAAGCAAAGCTAAAGCTCTTTAAAACTAATTTATCATAGCACACAAAATTCATTTCAAAGATTCACAGCTTAGTTTTTCTAAAAGTTTTCTTAAATAATTTAACTTCTCTTTCAATGGAAAGGACAGATTATTCCTTCTAAGGCCGTTGTTTACTGTGCAGAGAGCATTTTAGATATACAGTATGGTGACACAGTAGCTTTTGTAAAGAACACAGAGAATAAGGCTTTATAAATGTTATCTCTATAGAGTTGATGAATATGCTCTTCAGAGCTAATAGCCTAGCAGTAATATAAAAGAAAATGTTAAAAATGTTTATAGGTTTTTAAAGGTAGAGAATTGGTTAGTTTTGTTAGCTTTTATTTTTTACATAAAAAGCATGTGAAAATAAAATTTTAGTCATTCCTCTTCTTTCCTTGAATATAGGAAATATAGAAAATATGCCTGAGCTGCCTTCATCTCTCCTCACTGTTCAATTAAGGAATCATCCTTGGAAGATTGTCATGTAACAGGTAACCGGTAAGTACATTCACTTCTAGAATCACTGACTAACTAGATTAACCCCTTTCCATTAACGTACCACACAAGGCTAAAATACTGCCCAAGGTATTATGCTTAAGCTTTAGTAGAAACTGACTAAATCTTTATAACCGTTAATAGCTAATGTGATCTTTGACAGAGGACAATATGACAAACAAATATTACAGTAAAAAAAATCAAAATCTAGTGGAATGAAACAACAGAGATTTGTTTCTTGTTTATCAAATACTCGCATGCAGGTGTTTGACAAGAAGCCTTTTTTTGTTGCAGTTCTAGGACTTGGTCTCCTTCCCTTTTGTTGCCTACTTATTTATAGCCCTGAGGTCCTTCGCTTAAGCCCTAGGTTTCCTAGGCTACCAGGAGAGAGGGATTGGGCAAGGAGATTTTATGGATTGGAATACTTTTTACACTGAGTTTGCTGAACTGTCATGTGGCACCACCTAGTTGTAATAAACTCTTCCGAATGTAGTTTTTCGGTACACCTGGGAAAAACAGGAAACATTTTGGTGATCCATACCTGTCCCTGTCACACAAAGTGATCATCATGCATCAGATCCATGAGAGCTTTCCTGTTGTTAGCGGCCCTAGGAGTCAAGGAGGCAGCAAAAGATTACCTTTTAAACATCAGAGGTAAAACACTAAGATTTAAAGTTTGAGAGGACCTGAAAGTGGAGGTGGTCAATGATTCTTGCCATAGGTTGTTAGAAGAATTAAACATGCTTTTTTTGATGAATATTCTGAGGAGGAACAGGCCACAGTACCTTTCATCAACACCTACTGTGAGGAAAATGACCAGAAATCAGTCACTGTGCTTTCCCACTGATTTTGCAGTGGCCGAATTGGGAATGAAGACATCGTTGTCCTTATGTGTATAAATTCATTCTATTCTGTGATTACCAGCACACTGGTGTTTCTGTTTCCGACAGAATCTACCTATAGAATCAAGATCTGAAGTTCCCAGAAAACATTGCTTCATGTATTGTATCAATAATTTGTAAGTCTCATTGTTCAGTTAATTTTCCTTCAACAAGAATTATAGGATTCTTTCTTTGCTTTGTTACCTGTATTGACTTAACTTTACATTTTCAAAACTTTTTGCTATTTTACATAATTCTCCCTTAGATCCATATTTCATAGAAAGAAAGTTCAATAGGAGTGAATTCTTTGGTTTATTTACCTTAAAATATCTTTACTTGCATTATATTATTTGACAATTTCCTTGAAGTGATATAAGGTATGTGTTATTACTTTTAGTTTTAAAATGATATAATTGAGTTTAAAAAATTAAATGGAGCTGTTTTAAACACAGGTATCAGAATTGGAACTAACACTTAGACCTGCTCCTGACCTTTTTGGCTCTAAATCTTACACTCATAATATCTTACTAATGTGATTTTCAGGTGCAGCTAAATCAATCCAAAATGTATTAATAATGTAAAAAGAATAGTGTGACTTTGCAAACAAAACAGATGTCAGTCTCTCTGTTTATAGCATAGAAGAGATACTCTCTCCTCTCTAGTAAAAAAAGTAAAAGCCAAAATATTCAATTCTAAAAGCACCAATGTATGAAGACCTGCTGAAAACCACAAAGGAAGGATAATGTGAAAGTGATGGCTAAATATGAATTCTTCAAAGGATAAAATGATTTTCGTGTACATCAAAAATCTTTTGAAACACTATATATGTAGTAATCAGTATGTTTTATGGAATTGTAATCATTTTAAATAACTAGGGAAGAAAATAACATCTGTCATTAATTAAGTATTGTATATATACCAAATAATCAAGGTCTACGTTGTCTTTCATTCATAGCTTCCATTTTTTTATCATGGATACTACAACAAATTTTCTCCCCCTTTATTTATAATCACTGTGCTCAACAAAACCTATTTAGACAGTAGGATAAAGATAAGCTATAACTTTTGGGAGATAAATTACCATCATAAAATACTCAAAGATGTTTATTTATAGTATAGTAGAATCAGTAAATTCATCTTTTACCTCAGTATCTTACATGCCATAGGAAAATTTTTCGAACTTACAAACACATACCTTGTCTGTCAATGTAGATGCATATAATTTATTTTCCAGGGAAACCTCAGGTGATTATGAATATGAATCTTCTTTGGCAAGAGTGGTGACCCCGTCAGGAACTTCAAAAGGCCAGCAGGACTCCTGAAATGATTTCAGGGCTGGAGGTATGGATTGAACACTCTTGAAAGACACTGCAAGAACACTTTCCTCCTGGTGGGGCACCCAGGAGTTGTGAAAACATGCATGAAAACTCCGGTATTTCCAGTCCATTATGAAAGTAAAACAGCTGTCCAAAAGGCTGGGAGCACAAGGCCCTGAGGAGTGATCAAAACTACTTTGTCCGAAAGCCTAACCTCAAGAAGCCATAATTCAGCAGATGGTAATCGAATGCTTCCTATTTGCCTTTATATCTCCAGTATTTAGATGATGTTTTTTCCATCCCGATGTAGCCCGGTTTAATGAAAATGCACTGGATGGACAAGCAAAACACTGAACAAATGGAAGAATTCCAGAATGTTGTATTTGATTTTAAACAGATTCATATTTACATATCCCACTTATAATTTTCATAGCTATACATGTGTGCAGTTTCAAAATGTCAGTGACATGAAGAAACAGACAGGTTTCTTGAGGATCTGCGACTGAATACAGGTGTAGAACAACCTGAAGAAGTGACTCAACAGAATATTTCTATTCAACTGAGCATTGCTAGGAACAGGTTTGCTCTTGCCAACAAATGTTTATTCTTAAAGTTTTCTTGATTAGGCATTCCAAACTATTGCATGTTGGGGATCACGGGTTATAAACTGAGGCTAGGGCTTGGAGGCCTTAATGGCCCATGATGCCATGGCACTCACAGGGCAGGATGAGGTCTGCTGAGGACAATACAGGGAGGGCTAGTACCCAGGTGTAGGAACGGATCTTAACTTGTTTCTTTTGTAATGTTATACTTGCCCATTCCACTACTACTTCACGCTGTTCCAGGAAAAGTACCCTCCCCTGCACTTCTCACTGGAAAAAATAAATGTGGGCCAGCCAAAGAGGTTTTTGTCTTTGCCCATCCTGAGGCACTGACCTCCCAGGCCCCCTTTTATGAACTACTAAATTTGTTTCTGTTTTTTCTTCATATTTCATCATACCCCTCATACAGGCAGTTGGAGATCTTGGCCAGGTCCCCAGCAATTACACCTGTAGTTAATAGATGCTGTAGAATTAATATTCGATCCTTCAGGAAGTTAGCTCCTTAAACAAAGCATCATTCCCTTATATTGGAGCAACATGAGCATTTTCTCTTCTACTACCTTCTTTGTTCTTTAGTTATTTTTAAATGTGAGGAGAGAAAGCACTGGTGGTGTGACCTGAATGTTCTACTGCCTCTAGTCTTTTATATGTTGAAATCTTAAACCGAGTGATGGTATTAGCTGATGGGGCCTTTTAGGAGGTGATTAGGAGGTGATATCAGAGCTCTCATGAATGGGATTAATGTTCTTACAAAATAGGCCCTAGAGATCTCTTTCACCCTTTCTACTATGTGGGGATATAGTGGGAAGTGGGTAGGCTACAAATTGGATAAGGGCCCTCACTGTAACCTGACCATGATAGCACCTGATCTTGGAGCCTTCAGCCACCAGAACCAGGAGAAGTAAATTTCTGTGGCTTATAAACCACCCAGACCCTTGCTATATAGCACCCTTAATGACCCAAGACAACTGGAATGGATATGTAAACAAATAATAAAATATGATAATAATCCTTTTGGTCTTAGCCCTAAACTACAGGGAAATCTTTTGTTTCTCTAATCCTGAGAGCTGTATCTGTGTTCTGAATAGAAAAGAGTATTTTTCTCTTAGCACTTAGTTATTTATTTGCAAAATTTTTAATTATCTAACTTATTTATTTGGATCAAGGACAGCATTCTATTCTGCATGGTGCTGTGCTTCTCCCCTCTACTCCTACATATATATATGTTTATATATATATGTATATTTTTTTCATTACCATAAAGCATACAGATGCATTATCATCTCTTCTTGCTCCCCAGTGCCCCCAAAAGCAGACTTCATCTTCCTCATGCAGTTCTATGAGTTTTGTGATGTCACCTAGTAGAGAAGCCAGTGATGACTGCTACAGTTGCCTAGAGTTTGCATGATATATGAAATTTTACTGCCACGTTTTGTTGAAAAGTTCATAACTCAGCTATCTGACTGTTTCTTTTTTCATAAACAACAATTTAATATTCATTCCACATTGTCTTGTTGGAATTAACTTTATTCCCTTCATATTTTGTATATGTTTGGGGAAAAAGAAAAGAAATAAATTTGTTCCCCATATATAAATAATTCTTTTAATATTAGATGCTCAAGACAAGCTTGTTTTTATTTTAAAAGTAGAACTCAAATTGCTAATGCAAACTATGGAAAGATATAAATAATACTCTGACTTTAATTAAAGAACCAAGAACCCAAACCAAGGCAATCTATTGAAGTCTACAAGACTATCATGTCCAGAGGCAGCAAGATAACCCCGTGTTAAAGCAAAACCCAAGATGAGATTCCACAGAAAGGTATCCCTTGGCACTCAGGGGCCAATACTTGTGAGCATGCTGGGGGTATACTCTGTGTGTATGTTTGTGTGCATGCACACAGATACGTGTTCGAGTGCTAGAGAGTGAAGAGTAAGTAAGAGAAAGCAGTATAATTTCCTAGGTAGGCACATGGACTCTGGAACCAGCCTGAATTGGTTTAAAATCACAAATTGATCCTAATTATCTGACTGAGCAAAATGATACAAAATAATAACTTTCCGAGGGTGATGCCAGCATCAAACAAATTAATACACAGAAATCACTTGAAACAGTGCCTTGCATGTAGTTAGCACGCACTAAACATTAGCCACTGTCATAATGCACTAAATATAGGAGTGAGGCTCATCTCAGTTTTTGCAAAGGGCAGGCTACATTCACCTGCAGTTTAAAGTGTGAATTATGAATGCTGAGGACTTTGAGATTAAAAATAAGAGTTATGAAAACGAGCATTTCTCTAAACTATTGAAAAGAACTGTCAAGGTGTGGTCAGGCTAAGTGGGCTAGACCAATTGTCCCAATTCCTCAAAACCTCCATCTATTTGAGTTTCCACATCACTAGAGACAATGTAAAATTCCCAATAATATCTAAATAAATTAATATCCTCTGGCCTCAAAGTGCAAAAAAGAAGGAAAATCTAAAAGAACACATGAGAAATGCTCAGAATTTTGTATCATTAATATACCTAAATAATTAATGGGAAATCCATTCTGAGAGGAAAAAGTGTGTATGTAAGTAAAAATGTACAATATGGAAGATATATTTATAGCTTTTAAGTGTATACTTACATGCATGTTGGAGAATCTAAATGGGATTATGAAAAATGATTTTGTTTGCTTTCATTATTGAACTTGTGATTTACTATATTTAGATAATAAAATTCCACCAGCATTATACATGACTTAGGAATTCAAAATTACTGTTTGGTGACAGTATTTGTAATCTGTGGGTGGGGCAATGTTGATGAATGGCCTCTATGAAAGAATAATGGCAGGCCTTACCCACTTTCTACAGGCAACATTTCAAATTAATCATACAAATTAGGCTCTTGCAAACATTGTGACTGTGCTGAAGGGGAATAAGGGATCTCCATCAAAGCTCTCAGGATTTGGAGAGAATATACTATATATCAAGTTAGCATTGACCTCATATCGAAAAAGAGTGATTTCCAAGATTTTGTTTGGATATTTCCATACTCAAATATAGCCATATCACTAAGACGGTGTTGCATCATATGCTCAGCTATGGGACTCTAGACTTAGTAAACAATTATTTCTATAATGTTAAATTTTACTTGTGAGAGTGATTTCATTTGCAACTACTGATTATCTCTCCTGTCCCTTTAATCAAAACTGGACAGCATGGTTATTGCAGAGACTAGGAACTGCCATGGCCCATCTTGATCAGGCACGTGAGTAGCAGAAGGGAATCCCAACATCATGTTTCGTTCTTCAGATGACATGGATATGCATTCTTCACCTTCAGTCATCAGAGGGAAGTGACACATTATCTTCCTGGATTTTAGAGTCACTTGCTTTTTTTCTGAATGTCTAAGTAACGATGAGAAATAATAGTACTGTGAAAAATGTAGGGAATTATTACAAATAGTCTTTTTAAAGTGGAAGATATCTTAACACTATGATTTTCTCTTTTTGTTCTCACAACAACTGGAAAAGTGCATAATAGAGACCCCTTAATTGGTAATTTTCTGATGCTGCTTTTTTTATTAGACTGAGTGATGGGTTTAGGGAGGGAGGCCACAAAGAACATGCCATTTTCATTACATCATATCAGCTGCACAAACTATGAACATGATTTATCACATGTTAACCTTGACCACATGGCTGAAATAGTTTGTCAAGTTTCTCAGCTATAAAGTAATATTTCTACCTCATCTTCTGGAGGGTGGATTATTGGTTATCAATATAAATTAGTTGGAATTAATTTGCATGGGAGATTTGTCTATTTTTCTTTATCCCTTCTCTTATTCTTTCATTCATTCATTTATAACAAAGTGAACTCATGAAGATTTATTTTATATCTTGGGTTATAATCAAATATTATTTTATTTTGTTTCTCAAATTGTGCCAGCTTTGGTTATTAGATATTCTTTAAGTTGGCTCATCATTACTCTGCACAAAATCACAGTCCTGAAAAGCAAAAACAAAAACATCAAAGAAACTGTCACAACCAGAGAAATCTTTGGAGACAAGTTTACTAAATGTAATGTGATATCCTGGATGAAATCTTGGAACAGGGAGGAAGATAGTAGTAGATAAAAACAAGGGAACATGAAAAAGTATAGACTTTACTTAATAATAATGGATCAATAATTGTTCATTAATTGTAACAATGCTCTGTACAATAATAAGATGTTAATAATAAAATATATTAGGTGTGGTGTATATGGGGGCTCTTTCTATTATCTTTGTGATCTTTTTGTAAGTCTGAATTTATTCTAGAATGAAAAGTAAAAGGAAACTATAATGTCTGTAGCTTCATTTAGCAGAATTTTAAACGAGGTAAGCATCTGATTGGAGGAATATTCCTGACTGGCACAAATCTTAAAAAACAGCCTGTTTCTCACCATAAACTGAAATATTCAACATTTTCTACTGTAAGTTGATTTTCAAGTCTCTCGAAGAAACTCTTTTTGCTTATCACAAGGTTAACTCAGTAATAGTGACCCAAAACTTCTCATCTGCATACATATATCTGCCAAAGGAAAATAAGGGTCACTGTGCTTGAATAAACTCTGTCAAAAGGCCTCATGGCACTTGACTAAGGAGGGCAGTGCTGTGTCCTAGCTCTGACAGTGGAGGGCGGAGTTATCTTGCACATCTCCAGCTATCTGTGTTTGAATCTCAAGACTATTAGTGTCTATTCTCAAATTCACCTCGATAGGCACTTAAATATTTGCTGGGTGAAGGCCAGACAATAGACAGGGAACATTATCTCTTCAGAAAGTGATGACTCTGCATAACCAACCCCAAATTACATTGACCTCTCTGATAGCCATGTCACATCCTGCAGTGATACTCAGCTAGGCTGCCCAGGTCACCCCAAGGGTTTTTAAGCACTGGAGATCACCAAGAGTTTTTTTCTGTCTTACTAAATGTCTGTATTTCTGATTTGTGTCTCCATGCATTGATCTCTATTTCTTAGCCCACTTATTTCTAGATTTACAACTTTCTTTTTCAACATTCATTTTGTGTGTGTGTGTGTGTGTCATGTGTGTGTGTTATAGGCAACCCTAAATTTATGTTAGGAAAGAATAAATTATTTACCACTTTTAAGATGTTGAAGACTGAAAATAGCTCTGAAATTTTCTATTTCATGGGTAGCTGGAAGTCAGTGTCATACTTAAGGTGTGATCAAAAGAATGACCCTAAAATATGCATTTTAGAGTTAGGGACAGCTATGGCATAAGTATTAAAATAGATGACAAAATAATACTTTTTTTTCAGTATTTTAGCTTCCTTTAAAGAGTCAGGGTAGATATGACATAGGAAAACCTTTCCAAAGGAAAATACTTGTTTCACCAGGGCAGAGTCTTTCTGGAAGGAAAATTCATATCAAGTATACTAAAGAAGAAACAAAATTAAGGCATCTACCAGGGCCTACCAGTAAATCACTGATGGCCCCCTCTGCAGAAAATACAGTGTTTATACCTTCACTAAAGTAACATGTTAATTTGCTTTCTTGTTTGTTTTTATTGCTAAAACCATCACTACCATGAAAAAAAAAAAAAAAAAAAAGCCCTGACTTACCAATACATCAGGATGCTATTCTGAGCAGCTTACAAAGATAATTGCTTGCAGTTAAGCTGATAACTCTTGCAGTCAATACTGCCAAAAGTATAAAATGTGATGGGCATATCTAGGTAAAGTTGTTGGATGATAAAGATTTTCTTATTCATCTGTCTTCTTCCTGATGTACTCAGAATATTGCTCTGTTTGTAGATGCTTGAGAAATTTTAACTGTAAACAAATTATAAATTATGCTACACTAGAGAAGACATAAGTAGACAAAGTGTATATCATGCTAAATCCCTTAATTCCTCAAATCCACAGCATGTGAACAAAAAGTACAAATCAGAACTGCTACAGATGTGTTTGAACTTCTGTTTAAATTCCTTCCTAAGTGAATGCTTGTAAGTTTAACACTCTAGTCACATTCCTGGCAGGAAGAGGAGCACTGTGATGGAAAATTAGAGAAGTGTAGTCTAGTGCTCATCATGGCATTACCATTTGGCTGCAGAAACCCCAGGCAAGATGTGCAAAGCTTTTCAGCCTCATTTTCCTCACTTGGGTGGAAAGGGTAAAAATAAACACTAACTTTCCTTCTTTTCTTTTATTGCTTTTTCTCTTTCTTTCTTTCTTTTTCTTCTTCTTCTTCTTCTTCCTTCCTTCCTTCCTTCTTTTTCTTTCTTTTAACAATTTTATATCCTAAAAGAAAGTAAAAATAGTATGGCTAACCCTTCACTCTCATGTGATGAGTTTTATCATTGGCACCGTTAATGACAGAGGAGCAACTTTCAAAAGAAATGTAACAGCAATGTATCTTGGTGTTCCAGAATTTGATCCTTGGACAAAAGAGGGCAAAAGCCAGTTGGCCACATTTTAGGTAGCATGTCTGGTATTTTCAAACTAGGATCATATGAAAATAGCATGGCACTTACTGAACCACACATTAAATAGGTCTTTTTTTCCTAGTGAGAGGGACCATCTCTTTTCTCAGATTACCATGGAATTGAAGATTTCCTTGCTACACAGGGCTCTGCCAACTGAGCATGGACCCCAACATGTCCCAGCTCAAGGTTATTGATATCAGGCAGTTGATAATCCCCAAAACACTTGTAAATATTTGACATTAAAAATGCAGTGTGCCTGGGACTGAACAGTCTGTGTGTCTCCTAATGAGGTTATTGTCTTATACTGTATGCATAAAAAGAGATACTTACCGGTCTCTCTATTGGAATAAAGTCCACAGTATAGGATGCACACTTCCTGACCTGGTATGCCTCTCCACCGGGACATGGGGAGATTGGAGGATTTTCGGTATCTCTGTCTGGTTGACCCTGGCTTTGTGAGCATGTCTTTTCCTCTGTAGTGCTTATTATTTAGTGTACACCCCTTCTTTCACTAGTAGACCCTTTAAGGGTTTACCTGACACAATTTATATCAGAGCAAAAAGAATGCTGACTTTGATTTCAAAATCTGTTCCTTACCATTTTATGCTCATTGATGAGTTATGTATGCTTGTTGAGACTTAGTTTCCAACAATTAAGGTGTATTACATACATGTACCTGCTCTCCATGATGAATGTAACCATCATGTACTACAAATATGTACTAATAAATATAAAAATTTAAAATAAAAACATAAAATAAATAAGAGAATGTTTTAAAACATTAATAAATAAAATGAGATATACAACCATCTCTATTTGACTTGGGTATTAAATAAAATGATGAATGTAAATCACTTTTAGCACAGGCCCCGGCACAAAGTATGAACTAAGCCTTTTAGTGTTTTTCCAATGTTTCCCAGGCTCTCTTGCCACACTTACCCTTTAGTTCTAAAACCAAGACAGAAATTGTGAGAAAAAGGGTGACAGCACTGAAGAAGATTCATATGACAAGGAATCAAACTTGGAAAAGGCTGGCTTTGCAACAAGGGTGGAAATGTCTGGGAAACTTTGTTTCTCTCAGTTAATGTGGATATGGCCATCACCTTTAAGCCTCAGTGGAGGGCAGCTGCAGTTAGCTTTACTGTTCCTCTTTATTTACCTTTAAAGATGGATTTGATAATTTGTTTTCATCTACAGGTACTTTTGAGATCTGCCTAGTATTCCAGGCGCATACTGACAGTGGCACTGTCCAATAGTACAATCTGTGATATTGAGAAGCGTCGCTATTCCATCTTAGAAACCTTCCTGCAAGCTAAGTGGTAACATTTCCCAAAGACAGAGACTGTGCTGTCCGGAGACTATTGTGAAATGCTTTGCATTTATGACTGTCTGATTTATCCTGGGCAATGACAACAGCGTCTTCATAATCTCTCTGGAATTCAACTTGCTAAGACATCTATTTAAATGGATACAATAGCTTTCAAGCTGTCAGAGCAAAAGACAAATAGTTTACAATAGCAGCATTTTAACAGGATAAGGAAACAAAGTCCTATATACAGCAGAACACAGCAAGGGTGATTAATCCACTATTAATATGAACGATAATGTTTTCTAGACTTAAAAAAATAAAGCAGTTCCAAACTTCCTTGTCTGCTTTTCCTAGTCAAGTATCTCTTGACTTGAAATCCCCATTTGTAAATGACATGCTTAGAGTTAGACGTTAGGCAGATCAAACCAAAACCAAATTGAAAGGCAAGAAGCTCCATTATTGTTGGTATTTACACTCAAGCTGCACTGATTTTGCCATTTTTAAATTATATTAACTCTGCTTCTGCATACCCTAATCCACAAATAAGAAATTCATAGTAAGTATTTCTATCCCAGAGGATTCATATGATGAGTGCAGCAGGACACTGAAAAATACTTTCTAAAGACAGACAACAAGTCATTCAGGTTGGAGAGAAATGAACTGTATGTTCCTCGTGAGACTGGTCTTATATGGAGGAAGGTCATTTTTGAAAATTTTTTTTAAATTTACCTGAACTTTGGACTTTATAAAGTACTTTCACATACTATGTACAGGAAGTGTAGGACCATGGATAACTGGTATCAAGTACACTTGATGGAATTATGAGAGCCTCTTTGGCCTTAGATTTCTCAGCCATTTACCATCTCATGGTACATCATCCAATTCACTATGGCAAAGTGGGAAAGATATTAGATTTGGAATCAGATGTCACGTATGTACCCTTCATCTTTGCCGTTTGCCTGTTATAATTTACCAGGTGAAAAATCACTTAATCTCTAAAGTATTTTTTCATTTTAAAAATATAATTATTTGAACCTGATACTCACTAAGATCTCTTTCAGTTTCAGGATTCTAAAATTATATGATCTCTCTATTTTAAGAACTCCTAAGAGGTAAGTATGTATTATTAACTACATTTCACTTGGTAAACTAGGACTACAATACAAATAATAGAATTATTCCAGGATTCGGGCTCAGGAGCAGAATCAGGCATAATGGAGAATTTTCAAATCAGGAGAAGGACATTAAGAATTCATAGTTAACGGGCCGGTGAGATAGCTCAGTGGCATAAGCGCCTGCCCGGCAAGCGTGAGGTCCTGAGTTCGACTCCGGTACCCACATACAACAAAAGGGCCAGTGATATCGCTCAGTGGCACAGGCACCTGCTGGAGCGCGAGGTCCTGAGTTCCACCCCCGGTACCCACAGAAAAAAAAAAAAAGAAAAAAAAGAAAAAGAATTCAGAGTTGAAAATTGACCTAAACTGGAACTCACAAGTGTTTGAGTCTTGAAGAGGAACAGATATGGCTAAGACAGTGGTCTCTCTGCACTACTTTTGCCTAAAATTCCACACCAGGTCCACATAAGAAATGCCCTGGCAAGCTCTATAACAAGTGACCATGGGAACAATCTATAAACACTTAATGCCACCCAAATCATTCAAAGGTAAGGCCCCTATATGGGGCTGGAATCATCAATAAAGACTTTATTCACCTACATCTCAGACTTTATTCATCTCAGAATAGTCTTGTAGTAGGCAATACAATATTTACAGGGAAAGAGAAGGCTGGCCATATTTTCTTTTTTTAATCGCTGTATTTCTTCACAGCAACATATCTATTGAAGATCCATAAACAGTCAGATGAAGTGAAGGACAGTAGAAAATTGGTTGAAGAGAATAGGAAGAAAGGAATCTGATGGTATTGAGAATGCTTGTTTGAGTATGAAGCGCATGTTCACAAACATGAGAGAGAATTTTAGGATTGTTTTTATCTATTTCTGTGAATAAGTGCTATTGGGATTTTGACAGGGATGACAATTTATCTACAGTTCATTTTGGGTAGTATGAAAATTTAAACAATATTAAGTCTTCCAATCCATGAGAATGAGATGCTTTTCCATATATCTGTGTCTTTAATTTCTTTCAGAAATGTTTTTTAGTTTTTCCAGCATACAGCGTAGTTTCCAGTGTATAAGTTTATTCCAAAGTATTATATTCTCTTTGATGCTATTATATATTAGATTGTTTCCTTAATTTCTTTTTCAGATGGCTTGTTGATAGTGGATAGAAGTACAATTGGTTTTTGTGTCAATTTTGTATTCTGTAACTGTACTGAATTTATTTATTAGTTCTAACAGGCTTTTGTGTGTGTGGAGAAAATTACCTGTGAAGAAAAGCTTTTGTAGAATTAAATACCTATGGCACATAGCGATTAAAAGGATTAATGGAGGTGTCATGTTTTAGCCATAAGACTAGTCTTAGAAAAAGTAGTCAGCAGTTAATAGAATTTGAGGTCTTGATCTAGGAAATAAAATCAGGATAATTTCTGTTACCCACCAGTAATTTCCTTACAATTCTTATTCTAGTGTATATCAAAAATATAAAAAAAATGTTGTCTGAGTTCAAAAAAAATTAGATTAAAAGAAATAAAAATATTTCTTAATCCCAATGGTCACAGAATATCAATGAAAAGGGGACAGAAAATGTTCCCAGTGTTTTAGATATAAATATGCCTTTCACACAATGTTTTAAATAGTATGGATGTGGAGAAGGCCACAGTGGATTTCCTGTGTTATTTTATTGAAATGGCAATCTTTGTCTTAAAAGTTCTGATTTGTTTTGATGTTTAATCATTTACCTTTTCCACAAAAGTATTAGAGTTGGTAAATTTTTAAAAATCCTTCTCTGACCCATGGACTCATTTTGCATCTGATTAGAGGAATCTGAGGATTAGGAGATAACTGACACCCTGAACCCCACTGTGTAATCTCAGAGTCAACACCTCTGGTACAGGCTCTTTTACTTTGCATATGGACACCCTTCATTATAGCCCTTTAAAGACGTCCCCAAACCAGTTTTATAGCTTCTCTTTTCTCCTTCATATTTTCTTCCTCCTCTCTTTTATCCTTCATCTGATTATGATTATTGCTTATGATTTAAAAATTCCTCATTGACAGAATTCCAATTCCATCAACCCATATTGCTCACTAAAAGCTGCGCTTTACAGTCTTATTTTGTCATTGGTCAGTTTTACTCTATTCTCTATTTCTAATGATTCTGACCTATGATTCAAGGGTGGATTTTACATTTTTGTGAGAAATTGTCAGGATTAAGAAAAGATAATATGATTCCTGGTGTAAGGATTTAGAACACACCAGTTAATAAGCTAACAAAGTGATCAAAAATAGATCCAAAGAGCACATAGCAACAGTAGCTCTTAGCATAGTGGGGATTTAATCAGTTGGGAAATGAGGTAAAGCGAGAAGTATCCAAGGAGAGAGTCTCTGCTATAGGATTGGAAAATTTTAGAGAGTGATTCCTGGATATTGTAGCCTCATGTGCTGTGAGCAATGATGCCTAGAAATAGTACTAACCCAAATCCTGGTCAAGCATGTGTGGCCCTGGGTGTGTGTTCTGGACACTAATTATTTGTGTGACCAACATAAAATATTATATTATAAAAAACTAATGTCACTCAAAAAATTTTATTGTCTTAATTATAGTCTGCAACTGTTATGCAAAGCTAAAAATAATGTAACTGTCACCATCAAAATGTATTTTTAAAGGAATTCCTATATAAATGGCACTGTGGTGTATGTTTTGCTAAAGAAATTCAAAGTGTCAACATTTAAAGTGGATACCTACATACTATCACACAGCTGGTGAATTTGCTAGGATCTTAAGTTTTTTGAGACAAGAAGATATGTCTTCGAGAAGAACCAAGCCCTCTGCTGAGCACTCATGGACCTGTATATTGAGTGTAGTTTCACAGATCATTTATAGCATATTTGATATGAATTTTTTAGTTTCTATTAAAGTGTTCCATCCTGTGAGAGTCTTGAAACATATAATAACTTTCCTTGTTTTCTTCTTTCAAAATGGTAGTTACTAAGAAATATATGAGAGGTTAAAAATCAAGAAAAAAATAAATTACTGTGTTAGGAGTTTTTAATTGTCCAGTACTTAGATACAGCTTTGAATAATTGTCACAGCAAGATATATAAATGTCTTTTGAAGAGAAAAACATCCTAAATATTTTTCAGTGTAGAGAGAAGAGTTTCTCATACTCTTTTTGTATGAATGACAGTATTAATTGGTACTTTCAAATATTAATCCAAGTAATTCATTTTTCAGTATTTATATTAGCATGTTCTATTTCTTATCGTTAAAACATAGGAATAAATACAAAGTAATTACTGGATGGTGAAAAATTCTACCAGCCAGTGAGCTAGCCCACACTTACTTTCTGTCTCTTTCTTCTTTTTAGTGATTGCTGGTAGACTTCAGTTTTCTATGCTGATATTTTTGTATCTATCAGATTTTTGTTGTACTGCAGTTTATGTCACAATACCAGTATGTGGTTTGTGCTTATCAACGTCGTATCATGAAAAACAGAAGTCAGAATAATCGGACTGCTTAGGAGTAATAGCTGAAGAAATATATTACATCTTGTATTATTTTGGACCAAGTATTTTGGAGCTAAAAATAGTACAGACACTGAGATTTTACATTACTTTATGATAAATTCTGAAGGCAAGAAGTGGTTTGTCTTTTAAATATTTTCAAAATCTATTTTTTCTCTTTAGAAAATTAATATATTTTTGAACAGCCAATAAAATATAGATAAACAAGCAAAATAAAAGTATTACTTCATATCTTGTTATCTTGGCCTACGGTTGATCAGTGCAGCCATTAGATCTGTCTTCCTGAGAAATGTCTTCTTCTTGATCTTGCCAGCTATATGGCTGGCTGCCATAAGGGTGCAGAAGAGGACAGGCCAATTGGGAGATAATAGAAATGAATATCTCTACAGAAATTATTATGTTGCAGAAAGATCCGTATTTCTCTCTGCCTAGCAGTGGGGAAAAAGTTGATTTTAGTCATAGATTTACTTTGGAGTCCATTAGAAAACTCAAACCAGTAACTGTTAGGAATAACTCCAAATAAAATCCATTTTAAAGTGCAAATGAGCATGGGGACATTGAAAAAAGGGCTTAAGAGGTTAAATCTTTAAAACAGCAGTATTTGGCTACTTGGGAGGAGGATTACAAATTCCAAGCATGCAACATCAAGGCTCGCCTGGGGGACTTATCAGAATCTGTGTCAAAATAAAAAAATAAAAAGGGTTGCAGATATAGCTAGGTTCAATTCCCAGTAACACACACACACACACACACACACAGACACACACACACACACACACACACACACACACACACACACACACACACACTAAAAGAATAGGTCCTGCAAAGAAAAGTTTTCTTGGCATTTATTGGAAAATTGTGGCCCATAAAGGGCTGTTTTGGCCACTTCAGGAAGCATTCAGGTGTATAGGATCAGAAACTTTCAAAATTGTTGATCGAGCTACAAAATTCAGTTTGGAGTATAATAAAGTTTCCAGATTTCTGTTTCTACAGCCTTGTTCCCCTACCTCAGTGCCTTGGGTACACCTTACTCAGTCACCAGCAAAGTCTTCTGCTGAGAACTAGCACAAGGGATTTCTTTGCAGGCACCAGCTGGAGATCTCCTAGCAAAAGTCTCAGGTTCTTCCCTTGTAAGGGACCTGGGAACCTGTCTCTTAAAAGAAAGCATTCTACCTCACTCACCCCTACAGTCAACCAAGTTCAGGCCCAATTACAGAAGTTTCAGGTCTGTCCCATTCCACAGATTATACAGTTTAAAACTGCACTGAGCCCTAAATAGGTGATATCTGATCACCAAAGGATTTTCCTGTGTCTAATTCTTGGAGTTGAATTTATAATAAATGAAAAGTACTTCTTGAAAGGAGCCAAAAATTCTGATGAGAAATCAGATTTCTAATTTATTTTATTCCTTTAAATGCCCTTCTCTGCTTTCTTTTTTTCTTTTAAGTCACAGACTGTACGATCATTCTAGGTAATAGAATGCTTACTTATTGAGTGCCTACTATGCTCTAGACACTGTGAGAGGCATTTTACTCTTACATTCAATGTCAAATTCATCCACACATTTTATGTGGAAGGAACTAATAATAATAGAAGAAAGAGGAAATGAAGATAAGAAGGAAAAAACATTGATGACAAGGACAAAAAATATTTTTGCACAATTATAGAGAAAGAGAGCTGAGTTAAAACCTGCCAGCATCACCTGATTTAAAAGGCCGGAGGGTGAACTCTCCAGTGGTAATGAGACGCAGTCTTGACAAAAGAGCTTACTGTTCTCCGCTCTTCTTTGGCTAAAAATTTTATAAACAGACACAAGTCTTGGTTTTCTGTGTGTAATTCTACGTGAAGTTGTCCTAAGAATTTTCTGTAATATCAGGAGACAAAAAGAAATGACACATAATAATTATCCCCCTTTAATAAGTGAGGAACATGTAACTGAGAAAAACTGAACTTGCACAAAGCACAATTTTGCATTGTAGGGAATATAAATCAGAATGTAATCGCCCAGGCTTAATTAATGAAGGGTATTTAAATGTTTGCAAATAGTAATACAGCCCTTCTCTTGCTGCATTTTGGTTAGATGCATGCAAATGTGTGGCTTTTCCTAACTTTTAAGACACTTTACTAAATTTGGGGGGGCACTACCTCATTGTATTTACTTCTCCTTACCCATTCTTTTTTTTTTTTTTTTTTTTTTTGTGGGTACCGGGGGTCGACCTCAGAATCTCACGCACCAGTAGGCGCCCGTGCCGCTGAGCGATATCACCGGCCCTTTTTTCGTATGTGGGTTCCGGGAGTCAAATTCTGGCCCTTGCGCTTGCAAGGCAGGCGCTTATGCCACTGAGCCATCTCACCGGCCCCCTCCTCACCCATTCTTCTACCCACTATTTATTGAGTGTGCAGCACTGTACCAGGTAAAGTATCTGTTCTCTCGGATTGTATAACTGTATGCCTCTTCCCTCCTCTGGTAACATTCCCAAAGACTGATTAGCAGGCAGGACCACGTGAGATACCACAGACAAACTCAGCTTCACACTTACACAGAGTGCTGAGGAGCGGGTCAGTACCACGAGGCATCCTGGATTCCCTTTAGCCCAGCACGCCTCTGCCTTTGCTTATCAGCAGCCAGTTCATCAGCCCCAGGTTAGGAGTATCAAGCAAAGAACGACATCTCTGATACTTTAACAGAGTTTTAAATATTTCTTGGGCAACCGAATTTTGATAATTTAAAAAAACTGTTTTTCTGATCTTTAGTTTTTCTTATCTTTAGTCCAATATACTTTATGAGTCTTGCAAATGTCTGGTGATCAAAATACTAGTGACATGATTGAGGATCACAATCTATTCATTCTATTTCCTGGGACTGGTAAGAACTGAGAATCTTCTTACATTTAAACATTTATAAGTCCATATTATAAAATCAACACATATTCGGATGAATAAAACAAATCAGATATGAGAATTTTATCACTTTCTTCAATACCCCTTATTATCCACAGTTGCATTCCTTTTCCCAGGTGTATGACTGGAATAAATGCATTTTGCCTTTATACAAATGAGATTATATTTTACATGTGGTTTTTATTTTTTATTTTTTTATTTATTTTTATATGTGGGTATCAGGAGTCGAACTCAGGACCCCGTGCTTACCAGGCAGGTGCTTATGCCGCTGAGCTATCTCACCGGTCCTTACATGTGGTGTTTAGCCAAAGGTGATTTTGTCCATGAGAGACATATGGCAGTATCTAGAGAGGTTTTTGGTTGTCACAACTGTAATGGTAGGTGATTTTATTGGCATTTAGTGGGTAGAGACTAGGAGAGCTGCTAGTCGCCCTGCAGTGCACAGACCAGCTCCCCCACCTACAAGAATATCCAGTCCCAAATAGCAATAAAGTCACTATTGAGAAACTTCTGCATACAGTGTTCTAACTGGCGTTTCCCCTGTATGTACATATACACAGATAGATTTTCTTTATTTTTAAGCCACTGTACAGTATTTGCTTTTACCATATGAATATTTCATAATTTGGGGGAGGGTGCTGGGGATTGAACCCAGAGCTTCATGCATGCTAAAGACATGCTGTTCTATTGAAATATTTGATTATAATGATTCTATTATTCCTTTATTTCTTGTACATTGAGGTCAATTGTTATTTTAATTACTGTATTATATTCATTTTACTCTCTTTGAATTTATTCTTTTGTATTTTCTAAATGTTTATATTTAGTTAACAATTTAGGTTTTTTCCTAGAATATCCTAGAATATTCTTTTTTTCCCTAAAATATCCATTTCAGAAGATTTCTCTATGTGTTATTTCATGGCATTCTACAGGTTTTGACATATAGTATTTCTGTTGTTTTTGGTGGTAATTATTTTATAATATCCATTATAAATAATTCTTTGACACATAAATTATTTAGAAATATATGCTTTTTAGAATATAGATGCATATTTTTTCTTTTTTGTTATTTCTAGTTTTATTGTGCTGTTTAGAAAACACAGTGTATACCATATTGATTTTTGATACTTTAATACTTGATGAACTAATAAATTAACTTCATGAGTCATAGTGTCAGATTTATCATCCTGCAATCCCAACTAGTGTTACCTCATACTAATAGAATTCATTTACTGAGAAGCAAGTGCAACAATGGGCACTTGACAATTGTATGCATTGGCTCTAACATACATGGCATCACCTAGAAGCTGTGAGATTCAGGTTATTTGAAGTGTCCTCTACATGATGCAGAAAAGTGGCTGGCCTGGAGATGACACTCATGATATCCGGTGGGCTAGGACACTGTTCTTCAAGGAGTGGCTCATGTTTTTAACCAATGCGAATTATATGGTACTCTCTTCACAATACATAGATCTAGGAAATTACATAGCTATAGGATTGGCCTTGCTCATTTGGAGTAACCTTGTTCATCCCATCCTTACATCTTCAGACTATGTTAGGCATTCTAGTTCCTTGGGGAGAAATGTTTCTAGCAGAGGATGAAGTAAATGTTCTACTAAACCTAAAGTTGTATCTCCTGCCTATCATTTTAAGTTCTTCACCACTTGAAAGAAGAGTAAAGGAAAAATACTATTATCCTGGCAGACGTAATCATCCCACTCCATCAGATAAGGTTACATTGCTCATAATGGAGAGAAGAAGACATATGTGTGTGACTCAGAAGATTTTCAGTCGTGATTCATTTCCAGTAATAATAATAAAATGCCATTATGACCTGACAAGAATGAGATGCTTGCATCCTCCAGCCTTAAGGCACTATCTGGGTTACCCCAAAGCCTGGAAACTCCCACAAGCACTAGTGCTAGTGAAGGTTTGGGGAATCTGGAATTGAAGGGAGAACAGAAGAAAATACTTGTCAGTTTTGGCCTTAAGATTGTCACTTTACCACTGTATCTGTTGCAAGCTTATTTTGAGAAATTGTAACTGGACAGCATCTTGAAGAAACAGTGATAGGCTGGAGTAAACTTACTGTTGGTTAAATGAATCAGACTGGTTCAAAGTTTGTGCTGTCCCTCTCTGTAGTGCTCCACTGACCCCCACTCTGAGTTCTGGCGCTGTTGAATGTTTTCATCTGCATCCCTGTGCCTGTCATACAGCAGTGAAGAGGAATTAATGTCCCCAGAAGCAGCTCTCAGTTACTCACAGAGTAATGTAAAGCCTGTTTTTCTACTGATGCATTGTACTTCAAGGTGGACAGTGACATATATTATCATCTACTGCCTTTGTGGTGGATGCCTACACTGGTACCAATGTTCTGCTAACAAAAATGACGGTGTAATGAGCTTTCTTATACATGCCTTTTTGTAGCCCCTGAGCATTTTCGTGGAATACATACAGAACAGCAGAATTATTAAGACTCATAAACTTCTAGTGGCCCAGTATTGCCACCCTGTACTAAGAAGAGCTGCGCCACTATTCACCTTCCACAGTAGCACGTGCATATTCACGTGGTCCCATATCCCTGTCCATACTTGGCATTGCCTAATATTATCATTTTTTAATATTATCATTTTCATTTTTTAAATCTAATAGAAATAACACGAAGCCTCATTGTTTTAGTTTCATTTGCAAAACAAGTCATATACAGACTTAAAAGTAAAAACAGGAAATTTGGTGGCACAAGGAAACAAAAGTGGAACTCCAAAGTTGCCATTCCTGGAATGCATGTAGATGCTCACAACTGTATAGAAATATGAACTTGAATTCCATATGATAGAAGGAGAACTTCTGCATAGAGCTGAGACCCTGTAACATAGTTAGAGTTTTTTGAGAAATAGGATGTGAGACAAAAGTTCACGTACAAATAGTATAATGAATACGTGTAGGAAAAAAAGGAAAAATGATGTAGGAATAGAAGACAGGCAGTTTAGGGTGCACTATTTAATCAGCTACTACAGTGAATGACTGGAAAGTAAGTATTTAGGTAAATACATGCCTTAGAATTATCCCAACCCAAATTCTAGAGAGCTGAGAAGTATCTTGACAGCTATGAATGGGGAAATAAAAAAAAAAATGAACAAAATGAGAACTACACTTTGTGAAAACCAATGATAATAATGTGCCAAGTCCTAACAAATAAGATTAACCTTACCTTTGGCACCTAAAACACAGAAAGGAAGTACGTATTTTCTGTATTTTTTATGGATTTACTGCAAATAGAAGTTTGATAGCTCAGTTTAAGTGTTGAAGGTACATATAATTCAACAGAGTTATGGTGATGATGAAAGGAGATCATGTGTACGAACAATTTAAATCAAGACTAGTGCATACTAAGCACGCTGTCGATAAAGTATTATTATGGCTATTGTTATAGCATATATTTAAATAAAATAAAATAACAGAAATTGACTTACTTAAATGGAACACATTTCAAATTTTTATGTACTTTTATTCCAAATGGATCATATCAACTTACTCTACCACCAGTAATGTCTGAAAATATTCATTTTTCTATACTCTTGGGAAACTCAGATATCATCATTGTTTTGTATTCTTTTTCATCTCATTAAGGAATAAAACATTATATTTTACCTTATACTAGTTGGTTATAGGTGAGTATGTGGCCCTTTTAATCTTTTATGGGATATTCTTTCTAAGGCAGGCACAGTAACAAAATTAATCCTAACCACTTTCAGACCAAAGAGATTTTAATCAGCTTTTGTATTTGGCTTATGACCTCTAATAAATTCGAACAGTACTAAACTTAGCATGGAGCTCAGCCCTACGCATTGCCTTACAGATCTTGCCATTTTTTTCTTTCTGGCCAGATGGGCTATTGGGAGTTACAGATAATTATACCAGGGAGCTATTGTTATTCTTTTACTAATGTTCATAAACCTCACCTTGATTACAACCCAAAGCTCCTAGAAGTAAAAGAAGCGCAGACACAGAATTAGTAAACCTTTTATTATTTTATAATATTGCTTTTACTTGAAAATGTTTTCATGACATGTAAGATTCAACAGTAAAATTTTAACATAAATGCCTAAATTCCACTCTGTGATCTTAAAATATTTAATCATTTATTATGCCTTTGTTAGACTAAAATGCCTGTTCATGAGGATTTAGAAAATGTCAACCAATGTAGTCAAATGGTCTCTTTATTAAACATTCATTTTGAGAAAATAAAAACACATGTAATCCTAGAGCAATTTATATGAGGAAAAAATCCCTACAGAGATGAAATAAATCTCTTCCTTTCAAAATTATTTTTTGCTCATAAAATTCAATTCATTTATTGAATTTCTTCTAGAAAAGTTCCCCAGGAAGGACATGTTTTAGCTAGTGCAGTATGCACTGGGGCAGTTGTCCCTCTTCTATCCCACACATACTCGATACACAGGATTTCTGCTAATTCCACAACAGTAGCGAATTTCATCACTGGAGCAAATCTGCAGAGATGAAGAGAGAAGGAAGAGTCACATGTGTGTTATTTCATCAATCCATTGCTGTAATGAAGGAATGGGAAAGGTAGAAGATTTGACAGATATTAGAACAACCCTTATTTTACTGGCCTGTTTTATTAGCTTACAACCTGAGAATCTGAGAAAACCACAAGCCTTCATGTTTTATTTTTCAGTTTTAAAAATGTTATTGATTATTGCCTGCAAAATCTTTACATTAAATGTTTATCTACTGTAAAATTTAGGCCATATTTTAGGGAGTTCATCTGTCCATGACTCAAAGCCCTGCCTAAAAAATCAGGTAAAATATGTTAATAGTAAGAGCCTTTACACTTGAAAACATTTTGCCCATTAAACATCTTTCAAATGAAGTTTTCGTCTAGTGCCCTCTTAATGTACCTCACATTATGCTCTGGGTGGAGCTTGGCTACATTAAAAGGGAGGCCAATTTTCTTTCGTATCACTGGTACTGGCTTTATACAATATCCACAAGGCTGTAGTGAAACAGCGATTTGAGGATATCCTTGTTAACATGAACTCTCATCAATACATTGCTTGCATCATTTCTCACTGATATCACCAGCTATATAAAGCAGAGAACTTTTGTCCAGTGACTCATCTTTTAGTGCTTCCTTGCTGGAACTGCCACCATAGGGCAAAGTCACAAATGTAAACTTGTCTTTATTTCATTATTACAAAGTATATTCAGATTAAAACATTATGACTATAAAAATCATAAAAATAGTCCAATTATTAACTGTACTTTGGTTCAAGTTAACTCATTCATCAATGAGTATTTAATTAATCCCAACCTTGAAAAATTACCAATGTGTTACAGAAGATACATATGAAAACAAACTTTCCTTTCTTTAGTGAATCCAAATAAATTAATTAATTACTCGCCATACACATAGAAAGGAACAAATTCTGTAGATAATTGATAAGAACATATCATAGACAAAGAAGGAAGCTAGTACTTTGTGAATAATCCTGCCTTGTTAAGAAGAATTATACTCTAAAACAACTTACATACCCATCAACAGAGAACCTACCCATTAATCAAGTATTAATAAATTAAACTCTGGCACATATTTTTATATCAGGGTATGTATGTACTCATTAAAGATAATAAAAAGTCTATATGGAAATATTTATTGATAAAATTGATATGAACCCAAGAATTTTCTTTAAAATGATATAAGAAAAAAATTAAAAGTAGAAGAATAGGTTTGAAAATTGATAAATTGTCACTGATTATTGATGTTGGGTGGAGGTTTTATAAGGCTTAGTTTTCCTATATAATTAGTTTTCAATTTTTTATTATAAGCAAGTTAAAAGTAATGGTTGAGAAGTACTTTAAGTTCTCATGTGGAAATATCTATGAGATGTGATGTGAATTGTAAGTGAGGAGAACTGTGATGGGAGGTAAGTGGAAGCATAATTTCTTTTTTATATGCAACTATTTGAATGAGGAAGTTATCAAATTACTGAATAAATAAATGAGAGGCATCCCGGAGTTCTTACAAAGAGTTGTTTAGTTTGAACCATGAAAGGTGGATGTATTGTATTTTAAAATGTGGATATTTTGTGCACCAATGTTTACATGTGATAAAGGAACTGGGGCAGGAATGCCTGGACTAGTGATGTGAATAGCATGTAGGGAAACCTGGGAGTCTGATCTGTGTGTGACATGCAGAGTATGAAAAGTACTGTAGAAAACAGGAAGGTCCAGGCATCCAGGTCCAGATGATAAAGGGCTCTAGGCCATGTCGGAAAAGTGGGCTATTCTTAGTCATTGTAGGCTTTCAGCACAGGATTGAATGATATAAATTGTGTTTTACAAAATGAATCTGGCTGATGTGCTCATGCTGGATTGGAATGAGGAGAGCTTAGAGATAGCAAAAACAGAATCAACTGACAAAGGTCAGGGGATTTAGCTACAAGGGCCTCCAAAAAGCGTAAAGAATGAAGGGAGCATTAATAGGTACATTCTAAAGAGAGTGGAGAAATGAGGAAATGTTCTCATATTTAGTGATAAGTCCTTGCTAAAATGGTATTACTACATTTTGAAATATATGAATGTCATAGTTCATTCATGCTTCTATAACAAAATACTTGGACTGGGAAGTTTATACACAACAAAAATTTATTTCATACAGTTCTGAAGGCCAGGAAGTCTAAGATCAAGATGCCAGCATCTAGTGTCTGGTGAGTTCCTTGGTGCTGCATCTTCACATTGCAAAATGTGGAAAGACAAAAAAGGGGCCAAGTTAGTTCTCACCACCCTTTTTATAAGCTTACTAGACTCGGTCACGAGAGCTCTTCTTTCACAATCCAATCATCTCCTAAAGACTCACCTCTTATAAGACACTGCCACTTCTCCATTTAGTTTCAACACATGAGTTTTGAAGGACATTCACACCATAGTAATGAGTATGAAGAGAAAAAATATAACCCCAAAGAATAATTTTACATACAAGTGGAGAGATTAAGAAACTGTCTTTCTGTATTTTTTCAACAATGACCACAAATTACTACATAATAAAAAAATGAAAGTTCAGGTATTTTTGGTAGTATTTTGGTATTGAGAACAAAAACTATGTGCAAAGGGATTGCAAAAGCCAATTGCAAACGCTTTGATTGTTAATAGTCAGAAACATTTCTTTCAGCAAAACTCTTCAATCTCTACTTCTGGAATTACATGAATTGTCCATCCAGGAGTTTTCATCCATTCCGCTCCCCTATCTGATTGCAATTTCATTGCCTATAGATCTATTTATATTACCTAGTAACCAAGTTATCAATATGTGAGTCTTTAATGCTTTCATAGGAAGAAAATATTCATTATTTTCTACAGCTTCATCTCATAATTAGTGTTCTATGGAGGTTTCCATTCCCGTCTCCTTCCCCAGGTAATTATAATTAAGACAACTAATAATAATTAAGAGATTATTGTGTGATGTGTATTTTAAATTTACATATATTAATCATGAGAATTCTCAAGATGACTCTAAGGAATTCCTGTTATCAGTCTCATTTTACTTAAGAGGAAGCTAATATTTAGGGAGTTTAACTTGTCCACAGGAATCCAGCCTGTAAGGTATATCACTCCATCCTTGGTATCTTTTCAACTTTTCTAGAATGGGGTTGGGCAATCTCTCTTCAAGAAGCCATAAGCAAAATAGCTCAAAGGAACATGGGTGAAACACGTGTTCTCTGAAAATTACAAATATAATTCCTTTTATGTGATTTTAAATAAAATGAAATGATGGAAAGTTAGCTTACCAGAGTTCCAGTTCTAGGTCTTTTAATTAGTATACAGGAAAAGTCCAAGGTTTCCCTTGGGTCTTTGGGTTCTTTTATGCAAAAATTGGTTAATACTTGGTTTATTCACATTACATTGTTGTTTATTAAGATAATTCCGTAAATTATAAAATTCTTTGAAAATTATCCAGATTCCCCCCAAAAAACAGTGTTATCCTTTGTCTTTCCACCTCTAGTAAAAGAACATTCCAAGTGTATTTCTAGGGGCATGTTTGCTTATAAGTGAAAGGTTTTTGTTAAAGTCACGGTTCAAAACTTCTGTTCTCACTAAATAGGATTATATTTGTAAAATACTCCTAAGCCATGGTTGAAAAGAGAGATTATAGTATTAATAGTTTTACTTTGTGGAATGCTGTATTTCTGGTTGAACGTGAAGGTTGAAATAGTAAAAATCATACTAGGGAATTATAATATTTCTAGTAAAATTTTCCAGAGAAAAACAGAAATGATCAGCCTGGATGTTTTCAGCCACTTCCAAAATTCTATATCTAGGTTTTCATTTATTTATTATTTAAAATAAACTTGTTAAGTGCCTCATAACACAGAACTAGGCAAAAAATAATATTCTGCGTTGGCCTGAGCAAGGGAGAGGATCTGTGAGTGGACAGAATGACACGTACAATGATTTGGATGAGAATCGGAGCTTAGTGTGTTTAGAGAACTGAAAGTAGATCTGGAGAATTAGAGCGGGATCAGTGGATTTACCAAAAATGACACTCAAGCATTAAAGAGGGACGGGCAGATAGCCAAAGGTTTTTTATATTAATACCTTATACATTTTTTCTTAGGACAATAAGTCATCAGGGGATTTTAAACAACAATTTTTATAGTTTTCAAAGATCACTCTTTTTGTTCTGTAGAAAATAGAGGGGATGAATAGAGTTAAGTTTGTCTTTTTTCTTCCTACGTTCCCATTTATTATTATTATTTTTTTTTGTGGGTACCTGGGGGTCGACCTCAGGACCTCACGCGCCAGCAGGCGCCCGTGCCGCTGAGCGATATCATGGGCCCCTTTTTCGTATGTGGGTTCCGGGAGTCGAACTTGGGCCCTCGCGCTTGCTGGGCAGGTGCTTAAGCCGCTAAGCCATCTCACCGGCCCCCATTTATTATTTTTTAAATTGACTTCCCTGTGATGTAATTGCATAGAATAAAATGCACCTGTTTCAGATGTTCACTTAAATGACCTACACTAATGTACACAGCACCACAAGCAAGACATAGGTTATTTTTCATCACGCAAATTTCTATCCTGCCCACATGCTGTCAGTCTTTCTCCCTCCCCCAGCCTTTACATACACCTGTGGCCCAAGAAACCATTCATGTGACTTTTGTCACATTAATTACCTTTGGATTTTCTAGACTGTCATTTGAGTGACATCTTAGTGTGTTTTTCTGAATCAGGTTCATGTTCAGCATAACGTTTTTGAGATCCATTCCCACTGTTGCACACATCACTAGTGCATTCTCTTTTATGATGTGTTGTATTCTATTTTACCAGTATCTCAAAATTTGTTTCCTCCAATTATGTGTTTGTGGACATTTGGGTTATTTTTCAGTTTCTGGTATTATAAGTAATGCTGCTATGAACATTTGAATGTAAATATTTGTATCAATATAAAATTTTATTTTTCTTGCATAAGTATCAAAGCATGGAATGACTGGGTCTTATGGTGAGAGAATATTTAACTTTATAAACAACTGCAAAACAATTTTACAAAAAGGTTGTTGAACTTTACATTCTCATCAGCAATATGAGTGTTCCAATTGCTTCACACCTTTACCAACACTGGGCATTGTCAGTCTTTCTAATTTTAGATATTCCAGTGGGTGTATAGAGTATACTGATATCTCCTTGAGGTTTTGATTTGTGTTTCTCTGATGACTAATGATGCTGAGCAACTTTTTTGTGTAGTTCTTTGCCACCCATATATGTTCTTTGATAAATGCCTGTTAAAATTATTAGCCATATTTTACTGATTTAATTATTTATCTTCTTATTGAGATGTGAGGTTTTCTTTTACATATTATCAAAGGAATTTCTTTCTGAGATAATATTGCACTATTTTCTCCCAGCCTGAGGGTTGCTTTTTGGTTTTTAAAACAATATCTGAAAGAACTGAAAGTTTCAATTTTTGACAAAACTGGATAGCATTAGTCTGTCTAAAGGGTACAGAATTAATAAGTGGACCAATAAAGCAAGACCCTGCATGCTAGCTAGACAGATACATTTTATATATAAAACTACAGATAGTTTGAAAATGGATGGATAGAAAAAGATATATCATGGAATGGAAGCCTGGAGTGACTGATTTAGCATGTGATAAAATGGTTTTCATGTTTTCTTTCTTTTTCCCCCTATCCTGAGTATTGAACCAGAGGCATTCTTTCACTGGGCCACTTCCCAGCATTTTTTATTTTTTTATTTTTATTCTGAGACAGAGATTCACTAAGTTGCCCGGTCTGACTTGAACTTCTAGCCCTCTTTCTCAGCTTCCCAAGAGGCTGTGATTACAGGAAAGCACAACTGCATCCAACAATAAAATGGTTTTCAAGAGAAATGATATTATTACAGATAAAGAGGGATATTTCATAATGATAAAATGGATAGCTTATAAGGAAGGCTTAATAATTGTAAATATCTATGTACCTAATTACAGAATTTTGATGTATATGAAGCATAAGACAAAACTTTATAGAATTAAATTTGGCAGTTTTATATTTATAGTAAGAAATTTTAATAGTTGTCTTTTGGTAATAGAAAAAAGACAAAACTCACTACATTGCTTAAATCTAATTAATTAAGTCTTATTTGTACAGAACACTAGATTCAGTTACTAAAGAATACACATTTTATATTAGGTTCACACAGCACATCCACCAATTAGACTATAACACACTTCAATATATTTAAAAGAATCAAAATTATATGAAGGGAATTTTTTGAGCAAAACAGAACCATATCAGGAATTAACCAAAATGAGATATCTAGGAAATCTCTCATTTGTCTGTAAATTTAAAAACATACTTCTAAATAATTCATGGATCAGTTAACTTCTGGAAACATTTTTGTCTCAATTTTTAAGTTTTTTTTTCCAACAAAAGACAAATGATAAAGCCTTACCCACAGTTTTAGAGATTTTTAAAGATAAAATAAGTTAATGGAAATACGGGTGCTGCTTTAACTATTAGACTATTAGATGATGAGAGACATTAATAATAGAAAAATTTCTTTAGAAATAAAGACTTTGGTGCCTTCCCTGATAACAGAAAACCTTTCATAGCAGAAGAAAACAATAATATGTCCAAAAAATTATAGCCAGTTTGCCACTGACATTTTTGGCTTCATGATCTATGACTACCTTACAAGTTGTGATTAATAGCTGCTTTTCAAATACCACCATCACCATCCCCACCCCTACATTCTCCCTGGATTCTTCACATTTCAAAAGAGAAGAAACTATACTTCTTGAAGGAATGAGGCAATACTGTGTTCATCACTGAAAATAGCTAAACTAAAACAATTGATGATTCCTTTTAGGATTCTTAGTAGTAAAGTTATCTGCCCTTTATCTTTTAATTTTTGTTCTTTCCCCTCCTGTTCTCCTGTGCTGTTTTTCTCTCCTCTCTCCCATTCCCTCTTTTTCTTTCACTATCTCCTCCACCTCAATTCCAGTCCCGTGACAGAAATCAGAACTAAAGATGTTTCTTTTCATTTGTTGGGAAAAATAGTTCTATTCTTTTTACTTAAAGATTTGTCATGTTGCAGAGACCCAGAGTTCTTAAGTGAATTTAATATATGAATTTTCTCCTTTGACCACTAAGTACACTTTTGAATTTTAAGCCCAAATGAAGCATATAAGGACAGACTTGTTGCATGGATTTTCCTTTCTAGGAGAACTTCCTGTGGATTAATATTCTCTAGTGCCTCTCACCTTTTGTATTACTAACTTGGATTATGGCTCTAAACCATTATGATGCGTTCATGATCTGTTTATACCACAATTTATCTCACCTTCTTGGATCTGTCTCCCTTTGATTTATCTATGGCTCAGCCTCTTCTCTTGTAATTTCTCTCACAACACTTCTCATTCTTACTAGATCAACTATTTTTTTGGCTTCTTTTTTCCTCCCATCTCCTAAATTTGAATATTGTGTAAGAACATTTCTAGCATTATGCTTCCCTCTTGCCTGATTTCTTAACTAGACTCAATGAACACTTAAAGAATAGGATACTGCCTCAACTTCTGATAAAAGAGCTACCTGTAAAACCACAGTACGGTCCTGCCCAATACATCACTGACTCTAGGTACAATTCTCCTGTGGTCATAAATGCATATAAGAACAGAGATGGCTGTTTTGGCTTGGAATTTACTGTAGAGATCTCTTATTTCAAACAGTCTAAATTTATTGACAATACCAATATTAGTGTGTGTTGCAACCAGAAAGGAAAAAACCAAAGTTACAAAAACAACCAAACATTCAGTAGAACAATAATCAGTGTGATCTTTACTGGAGTACCTCTCTTTATTTATAAAATAAAGCCAGAAATCCCTGACTTGCATAAAGTGTCCATTTACTTTAGATTCAGCCATTGCACACGATCAGCAGAGTTATGTACAACTGGAATCTATTTTATTTAACTTACAACTTTCAAAACATTTTACTCAGACCTTGATCTGTTTGAATACAATTCACATGGTTATACTCTGAGTCAGATGTTGTTATTGCCATCATTGTGTAAAGCATGAGCTAGTTCTAAGTCTACAAAATCAGATAAACCAAATTTTGACTTGTGTCTCATCAGTTTCCTAGATGTCTAATGCTAGGCACGTTTCTTGTCTCAGCATCAGTGTGTCCTTTAGAAAATCGTTGTTTTAGTGACAAACGAGCCTTTTTATGGGCAAGGTGAAGCTCTTGAAAGGTTATATAGGTAAATCCCAGTGATCAGAAACATTTGTTTCAGTCATAACCAATCTTCAGGGAAGTAGAGGAGCTGTTCCAATCCCACATGTACACCTTTTGAGAGGTGTAAGAAGAGTCAGTAATAATGTGGACTTGATACTTGCAAAGAAAACTAGGTAAGTTTAACTGTCATAAATTTACAAAGGCAAGAAGGAAAACATGAAAGAAACTGTATTATCTGCCCTCAAATCAGGAACAAGTCAGGGATGCCCACTATTACCACTTGTGTTCAACATAGTACTTAAAACATTAGCCAGAGCAATCAGGCAAGAGAAAGAAATAAGAGGGTTACATATAGGAAAGGAAGAACTCAGATTATCATTATTTGAAGATGGCATTGTACTCTACATAGAACACCTAAAGAACTGCACTAAAGTCTCTTAGAATTAATATCCAACTTTAGCAACATAGCAGGATACAAAATTCAACACACAAAAATCATTACCATTTTTGTATATCAATAATGAACTTGATAAGAAGGAAATTATGAAAACATTACCATTCACAGGTGCTTTAAGAAAAGTGAAATACCTAGGAATTAACCTAACCAAGGAAGTAAAAACTTCTACAAAGCAAACTACAGTGCTCTGAAAAAGGAGGTTAAAGAGGACAGCAGAAAGTGGAAAAATGTCCCCTGCTCCTGAACAGGCAGAACTAGTTGTCAAAAGGCCATATTCCCAAAACTGTTACACAGACTCAATGCAGTCTCAATCAAAATGCCAACAGCATACTTTACAAAACTAGAGAAAACAATCCTAAAATTCATTTAGAACCAGAAGAGACCCAGAATAGCAAAACCAATTTTGAGCAACAAGATCAAAGAAGGAGGCCTTACAAAACCTGACTTTAAGCTATAATACAAAGCTATAATGATAAAAATGTCATGGCACTGGAACATAAACAGATAGGTGATCAGTGGAAGAGAATAGAGGACACAGAAACATCCCCAGACACATTCAACTATTTGATCTTTGACAAAGGGGCTAAAAGCATACATTGGAGGAAAGATATCACATTCAACAAGTGCTGTTGGGCAAGCTGGATATCTGTCTGCAGAAGACGGAAACTGGACCCATATATCTCACCGTGTAGTAAATTAAAATAAAAATGTATCAAATATCTAAACCTTAAAACAGAAAGATTAAACTCCCTGGAAGCTAACATAGGTAAAACACTTGAAGGCGTAAGTGTAGGAAAGGATTTTCTAAACAGAACTTCAGTTGCACGGGAAATAACAGCAAGAATCAACAAATGGGGTTATATCAGACTAAAAAGCTTCTGTACAGCAAAAGAATCAATCAGTAGAGTGAAGAGACAACCAACAGAATGGGAAAAATTTTTGGCAGCTATTCCTCAAACAGAGGACTTATATCTAGAATACATAAAGAACTGAAAAAAATAAGCCTCCTAAAATTAAAGACATAAGAATTAGGCAAGAGAGATGAACAGACACCTCACAGAGGTAGAAGTACAAATGGTCAACAAATATAAGAGACAATGTTCAGCATCTCTGGTCATTAAAGAAATGCAAATCAAAACAATGTAAGATTTATCTTACTCCAGAAAATGGCAATTAAGAAATCAACAAATAAAAATTGCTGGCATGGCTGCAGTAAAAATGAACCTTCCTATATTGTTGGTGGGAATGTAAACTAACACAACCATTATGGAAATCAGCATGGAGAGTTCTCAAAAAAAACTGAAATTAAAAATTCCATATGACCCAGCTATCCCCCAAAGTGCTGAAGACAACATACTACAATGACACATGCATACCTGTGTGTATAGCAGCATAATTCATAATATCTGGAAGCAGCCTGTATACCCATCAGCAGATTACTGGATAAAGAAATTGTGGTATCTATATATAATAGAATATTACTTGGCTATAAAGAATGACAAATCTGAGACATTTGTAGGAAAATGTACGCACTTGGAAAAAATAACGGTACCCATCATTTGAGTAAGACAAGTACAATGAAGAAAGGATAGACAGAGGCAAGGGGATGATCGCTTGCAAATGGGAAGGGCTTCAAGGGACCAAGCATGAGGTGTGAAGGGGAGGGTCGGGCAAATAAATGTACAAGACGTGCCATGTACAAGACGTGCCATGTACAAGACCCTAATAATCTCAATGAATATTAAAATAATAAGTTGTAAACATGAACTAAATTTAATAATATCAACAAGAATGGAAAGGGGAAAAGGGAAATTAGAGGAAGAGGAGGAAGGGAGAGGGATGGAAGGGGAAGGGGATTAAAAAAAAGAAGCTATATTATGTACATGTTCCCTCTCCCCAAGATGACTGTAAAATATATGTACTGCAAACTGTACTAATAAAGAAATTGAAAAAACAAACAAGTAAAAACTAAAAATAAACTGTATACTGTAAACCCCCATATGGATGTAGTGGAGACTTTGCAGTACTTAAATATAATGTAAAAATATCAGCATAGCATAAATAAAGGTAAATGCAAGCACTACTAGAATTCCCAGGAAATCACATAAAATCCATGGGTTTTCATTGTGTCCGTTTGGTGATGTTAAACTTGCTGCCTGATTACATGATTTTGTTAAGCAAACACAAATGACGAGAGGACAACACTAGCTGAAGACTAGGGACATCTTCATTTTGTGTACTTTTGATAGATATACAGTATTCTGTTGTTTACTGGCTTTATTATTATCCAGGATAGACAATACCTTTTTTCATTATGTTTTAGGAGAAAAGACAAACACTAAGTATAAAAAAATAAAGAAATGAAGAAACAACCAAGTGTGCTATGAAATACAAGAATAGAGGTGGCCTAATTAATAGATTTAGTAGCATTCAGGGAAATGTTTTTTTTGGTATCCAAGTTTAAGTTACCCTAAAGCATGAAGATAATCTAAATTTTTATTATTATTTTCTCTCTGAGAGTTTGATATTCTTCAAAGGAGATGGGAATTAATTTTATTATGAAAAATAATGGTTGCCACTTAGATCTATGATAAGGGAAACTACCAGAAATTTAATCATTTCCCTAAAGGAAACCAGATCAGTTCTTTAGATACCATATATCAAGCAGGGCCTTGGAAAGTCTAGATAACATATCCAAACTTCTGAATCACTATTAGTTTTGGGTAGCATGCCTAAAACACTATTTCCTCCTTTTCAAACTAATAAAGAAATAACAATATCATTCAAATTATTTTATAGAGATATAATGTGGCTGAATAAAAAGTATCCACATTTCTTGAACATTTGAAAGTTGTATAATAATGTAATACATAATTATTTTCCTAGGGATACCAGGGTTAATTTTTAAATTACATATAAAATTTTTATATTGCTTTCATAGCAAAATTCTTGGGGTATATGTAGTCAATCAATGTTATTTCTCTTTGTCCATTCTCTTTCTTGATGTACAAAATACACATTCAGAAAGAAAATATCCATGTAAGAAAATGTGGAATTAGTAAAATTAGCAGATTTCTTCATGAATATTTAAAATTGCCAATATGAAAACATACTTCCATTTGTGCTAATTTCTGTTATTTTAAAAGTCGTCTGTGATTCTGGTTCATGGAGGATGAATCTTAAAGATTTTATTTTCCTGTACAGCATAATCAGGTTGCAGAGGAATAACCAGTGAGTGACTGAAAGGCATTTTGCTACATCAGCATTAATAAGACAAAATCAGATTTTCAATTCAAAGTAATCTACCCTAACATTTACATTAGGGTTTCATTTCCTAATTGCAGAAAATAAGCAGGCTACTCACTTTCTGAAAGACAGGGGAGGGAGAGAATTTTCCTTCCTGTCCTGCTTACTATTATAATGGTCAATAGTAATCTAAGGCCAAATTTTCAATAACTAAACACTAAGGAAAATTACTGATGCTTGAAAGAATCCTGTTGTGCTATTTCTCTTGGGCTCTAACATATCTCTATGTCATAAGAATGAAATATCAGATCTGAGTGTGGTATTTCTATTTGGGAGCAAAGCACCAGCTGTCTTCTTAAATTTCCATGCCACTTAATCTGGCTGTAAGCTTGGTTAGCTTTCAATTCACAAAGAAGGCAACAGCTACAGAGGGTCACATTTTCAGCAAGGGCTCTGAGGTAATGAAGTGTACAAAGAATGCTAATACGAGAGTAGCTAAGTTAATTCCTTGAGACAAGTGCAAATATATACTCTAAGAACCACATCTTGGTGCACTACAAGATGTGATCTGTAAATGGGAGGAGTTAATGTTAGAAGTGAAGAATGTTAGATTTTCCCAGGATTGTTCAGGTATTACCACTCAATTAGCTTTGCTAATTCTAATTCTGAATTTATTACTCTGCAGGTCGCTTCCATCATCTAAGCATGGGAGGGTCAACACTCCCCCTAAAGATGGTCATTAGAAAACCACTCACATCAAAATCATTTGCTATATCAGCCATCTATATGCACAAAGACAAAATACAGATATGTCCATTCTAATCACCACTAAGATTTTTCATAGGCTCTACTTGTATATTTAGCATAGTTTCAATATCCATCATGCCTATTCTAGGTCAGAAGAAGAAAGAAAAAAAAAACATTTAAATAGGATTTGTATCCATCCTTTAAAGAATTCAAGTAAGTTTTTTATTACATAATGTAAAGTACTGAGTTGAAGACATTAGCACCTGCCTGCCTATTATACACTTATCAGAGATATTTGTCAGTAATAAATTAATAACATGTAAGTATACATGGTAAACAGAAACCCTAGAAGTTATCAAGAAATAATGTGACTATTCATAGCACACCTTAGTTTTTGAAAATGGATAAATGGCTGATACACATAAGCCATAGTAGATTATAGAATTACAATCAAACAATATTAGTGCTGCCAAGTATGCTGGTGTACTGGTCCCCATTTGCCATGCTAATGCTTTATGACATGGCCAGTATCCTAAGATGACAGTCATTTGTGCTTATGTCAGTTGATCATCAGGATTGGTCTACTGCATATGGGACTGATACTTTGTATCAGGCTGCGAATGTATCTAAGTCTGCTTTGCCAGCCTCTTTTTAGGCCTCTGGCTATGTAAGAATGGTCTTCTCGGGCCGGTGAGATGGCTCAGCGGCGTAAACGCCTGCCTTGCAAGCGCGAGGGCCCGAGTTCGACTCCCGGAACCCACATACGAAAAAGGGGCCGGTGATATCGCTCAGTGGCACGGGTGCCTCTTGGCGCGCGAGGTCCTGAGGTCGTCCCCCTGGTACCCACAAAAAAAAAAAACAAAAAACAAAAAACAAAGAATGGTCTTCTCATGGTAGAGTTTGGAAGAACCCAGACAGAGGAATAAAAACATGCAATGATTCTTATGGTTTATATTGAGAACTCTAACTCTCAACCCTTGGAACATGTACATAATTACTTTCTACCACATTCTATTGGTTGAAGCAAATCACAGAGACAAGAAATACACTCTGGTCAGTGAAATAGGTAGGGAAGCAATAGCTACTGAACAATAAGTGATTCTATTCATGCTGTAAACCAACAGTCTCCAACATTTTTGGCACCAGAGACTAGTTTTGTGGAAGACAACTTTTCCATGGAGCAGGGTGGGGAGGAGGATGATTTAAGATGATTCTAGAATATTACATTTATTGCATACTTTATTTTCATTATTTTTTAAGTTAATATTTTTATTACTGCATGTTTGTAGTACATAATGTTTACATTCCTTGTGGGGAATTGGTACATGTACATAATGCATCTTAATTCATTTTTTATCCCTTTTCTCTTTCCTCTCATCCCTTCATCCATCTCTTCATTCCCTTCCCTTTTTTTGTACATGTTTGCAATACACAATGTTTACATTCCTAGTGTGGAGTTCATACATGTACTTTCTATTATTACATAGTGATGTATAATGAAATAATTATAAAACTCACCAAAATGCAGAATCATTGGGAGCCCTGCGCTACAACTAGACAGTCCTATCTGATGGTGATGGGAGATATGACACCCAAATATACTCCAGTATATTTATGTGATGTTCAGTATACTCTGTAATCTCATTTTGGTTGCTATCACTGCAAAAAAACTCTGCTTTACAACGACAGGATATCTGAAATTGAAGTAGGATTTTCAGTGCTCTTGTGGAAATCTCAAGGTAGTCCATCTTGCCTTTAATCAAATATATAGAGATTTGAAGTTGTCTCAAACATCCTTTTTTTTTTTTTTTTTTTTTTTTTTTTTTTTGTGGGTACCAGGGGTCGACCTCAGGACCTCACGCGCCAGCAGGCGCCCGTGCCGCTGAGCGATATCACCGGCCCTTTTTTCGTATGTGGGTACCGGGAGTCGAACTCAGGCCTTCACGCTTGCCAGGCAGGCGCTTACGCTTCTGAGCCATCTCACCGGTCCCACAAACATACTTTTAAAGCCACTGCCATTTGTTATCCCAAGAAGTGGGTCCTCTAGTACAAAGTCAACTCACCTGGCTTGTTCACAAATAGGTTGTGGATTCATTCCTTCCCAATTTGGGGATCTTTTATGTTGGGAAAGTAATGCTCAGTTTTTTAAATGCTTAGATAAGTAATAATGCACCAGCTGGGAGAAAGAAGGCCCTGACACAGTCTTTTTCAAAATCTCTGCAAATATTTGGAACATGTCAAAAATCCTAAAACATGATTATCACCTCAAATTTTTAGTTTGCCATTGAATGCATCCAGTTTATTTGCTAATCTGAACACAGTTATCATTCTGCCCTGAAGTGATGAGTCAAGTTTATTGAGCAGGTCAAATATGGCACAGGAGTAAACAAGTTTTGCAACCCATTCTGTGTCACTGAAATATGTTGGCAGTGGTGGCTGTGTTTCTAAAAGAAATCTCTGGAGCAGCCCTCATAACTCAAAACCTCTGGCCAGTGACCTACCTGTAGAAAACCATCTCGGCCAGGGATATAGCTCAGCAGCACAGAACCTGCGTGGCAAGCACAACGTCCTGAGTTCAATTCCCAGTACCAAAAAGAAAAAAAAAAAAAGGAAAATCATCTCACTTTTGTATGTCAGAGAAGACATGTGTGGTCTGTGTCCATCTCTACACAGAATGGTGCAAGCTAATGTGCTTGATAATTTTGATCACATCCTGAAAAAATGTTGAGTTCAGGTGACATTTTTCAGCAGCCAAAATTCCTCTCAAGATGACAGTGTGTAGACTCACATTCAGAAGTGATCACTTTGACCCAAGTAGTGAAACCAGAGAGCCCTCTAGTCGTGGTAGTCACACTATCCATGAATATGCTGACACAAAAAGACTAATTCAGTTTTCTTGATATGTAATCATTCAAAAACTTGAATAGTTATGCATCTGTGGTATTTGTTTGCTACAAAAGCACACATAAAACATCCTCATGTATAGCCGTCTGAAAAATACGTTGCACAAAGACCAGCATGATTACCTTGGTGTCAACATCAGTAGACCATTAACATGGATTAGGTACCATGGTTACTCATTAATCCTTTCTAACAATTTTGCCTCTGTATCCTCTGCTATTTCATCAATTCTACTAGTATGGTGCTAACCAAAAGAGGAACATATGTCACCTTTAAAACTGCAGCCTCTCCTAAAAGTTCATGACAAATGTTCTTAGATGCATATAGGATCAACTCTTTACCAACAGTAAGGGACTTCTAACCTTCAGCAATGTGGTTGGCCACTAAAAGTGATACTCTCAGGGTAGACATATTTGATGGAGTGGTGGCCTTCAATAATTGCTTCTTCATTTTCCACTTATTTCCTTTGAAAAACCCCAAAGGCTTGTTTTTTCATGCAGGCCACTTGATCTCCTTATAGTGAAGCGGTTTTGAAAGTTTTATGGCACTGCTGGGTAACCAGTCATCATCCATGACACAAAGGAGAATGTGAATCATCTCTTGCAATGAACCCATAATTTAAGCAAGACTCTTGGTATTTTCTTTTAAATGCAGTTTTGTTTTGCAGGCAGTCTTAAGAGTCTTCTGCTGGCTCAACTCTGGGTCTTTCCTCCTTTTCAAAAAATCTCTCCAGTGATATATTTTTTTCACTCATTTTGAATAGGGTTAGCTTTGGGAGCTCACCATAACTGACTGGGACAAGTGCACAGTGTGGCAAAGAGGTACAAACAGAAGTAATGAATAAAATAATGGGTGGGCCATCCATGGAATGCATTAAATTTTAGATTCTGATTTAAACTCTGTCACCAGATGCAGCTGTGCAATTGAAGTACTGAACATCAACTCATTGCCTCTATAAAGCCTGCCACCAGATGCAGGTTGTCACTTGCCATTGGCTGATAAGGTTTTGGTATAAATCTACAAGCAATCTATTATGGACTCCTTACAGTGTCTCTGCTAATTGAATGTGCATTTAAAGCCTCTTGTCAGTATTAGCATCGCTGCCTCAGCTCTACCTCAGATCATCAGGCCTTAAGTTCTCATAAGGGTCACATAACCTAGATCCCTGGCATGAACAATTCACAGCAGGTTCATGCTCCCATGAGAGTCTAATACCACTGATGATCTGACAGGAGGTGGAGCTCGGAAGTAAAGATTGTCTGTAAATACAGATGAAGATTTGCTAGTTCCTCAGCGACTCACCTCTTACTGTGTAGCCCAGTACCTAACAGGTCACCAAGGCATGCTAGTCTGTGGCTGGCCATTTGGTGATCCCTGATATAAACAGTAACTGAATATCCCGAATTTACAGAAGATAATCCTGGGGATGTGATCATGTATATGTGCATGTGTGACTTATCCAAAGTCAAAATACAGCCAGTATTACAGCTAGCATAAGAACAATAAACTCTATAGTTGATAACAGAAAATTTGGGTTAAATTTTAGCATAATACTTATATTATGTTCTGAACTGTCTTGGAAACTGACATTTTTGTCAGGTAATATAACGAATTATTGCATACTTAATGCTCATTGGAAGCAACGAGAGGAATATGTTTTGAATTTTTTTTAAGTTGGTAGCCATTCTTCCATTCCTGGTAAACATACAGACATACACAAACATATACATGTCCACACATATACGATAGAGGACAGAAAGGGAGAAGGAAAGGAGCAGGGGAAAATGTGCGGGTAGAAATGCAATCATTCACCAAATTGAAAACCAAGCCAGCCCTGACTGAATTTAAAGCTACAAGTTTGAATTTCTTTTCTTTTCTTTTTTTGCAGGGGTTTAGGAATTCCATGAACAAAATGAAAGCTATTAGGTGATTCCCTTATAAAGTTTGTTGTTTTCTTAATATAAATGTGAAGTGTGGGTTGATAGTCAGTGCAACAAACTTAGTGGAGCCAATAATTTGTATTCTTTTTCTTTTACTAGAAATGGCAAAGAAAATTATTATTTTAAAAAATTTAAATACTTTTTTCCTCAGTAAAGTAGGGTGTGCTAACAAGATAGGTAAATCAGTAATTATAGAAAGTAAGAACATTTTCTTTCTTGACATGAACCTTATGAGTATCAGAAAAGGAATTGCTACAACAGAAAAAATTCTATTACAGCTGTGACTGGTCATATGTACCAAACAGCCTGCAAATCTCACCTCGCATCACTCCGGAATTCTCACCACACATTCACAGAGCTGCAGATGGTCTTGCTTTGCAATGGCAGATAGCTTTAAGCTGTCAGAATTACCCAAGGCCTAACTTTTTAAAGAAGTTTTGGAAAACTTCTGATAGATTTCTTCCTTAATACAGTGAATTGAGAAAGAAACAGGCAGTTGACCTATTAACCCTAAGCAAAGCAATTTGCTTTGTCTGAGACACGTGTTGCAACATCAAAGACAGCGTGTGGAATTAAGCCTATAAAGCAGGAGACAAATTCACACTTTCTTGACAATGACTCCACTTCTTTAGGATTTTGTGTTGTGTATTTTTCCAATATACTTTGATTTTTCACAGATTTATAGTGGAACACTATGGAGTTCTTCTGCCAAATATTTCTCTTGATTTGATTTCTTATTAAATTAATAGGGGAATTGAGATACTTCCGAAGAAACATCACCTTCTCCCAATAGGCATAGCATTGGTTTAATTTTTGAGAACTGGCTTCTAGGCTCATGCAACCAGGAGATGTAGGGGAAAGCATAGAATAGGGGTTATTCTTTTTCCTTTTCATTTATTATAGCAATTGATGTCTATTCCTATGTGTTTTCTCCAATCTGATAAAAAAGCAAATGATTGCATGAGTAATGACATTGTTTCCTAAATAGGAGAAGAAACACTTAGAAGAGGATTGATCTGAGCATTTTTTGGACCATTCTTGAACCTTGGAAACTGGCTTCAGATGAAAAGGTTACTGTTCCACTGTATAGCTCATTGTAAATCAGTTGGTAGCACCTCGGTATGGGCTGTTGACCAAGTTCTCTGCAGGACTTGCAGAGACTCTTTCTATAACCAACTACCATCATTGGTCAAGGAAGTCACATCTCTGATGCCCGCTATGGTAAGTCAATTTCACCAGTTCCAAAGCTGCATGGCTCAGCCCTCAAACACAGGCAGCTGTTTAGTCAATCCTTGCTATTAGTCAGAAAGCAAGGGTGGGAGATGTAAATCTGCAAACCTTTTATTCCAACATTAGAGTAGAGGGGGCAAAAGTTAAGTATATGCAAACCTGAAAAGAGCCATTTGTAGCAAAGAGGGCAGCATCTACTTTGTAGGAATTGTCTGGGATAGCAGAGATATGGACATCTAAAAATAAGTGCCTTATATTTATTGTTTAGAAAAATGATCATTTTATGTAAGAATGTCAGGAATCTGGCAAAAAACCCCACCTTTTTAAAAAGGCAGTCTAGTCTTTTAAAATGTCCCAGTGTGGAACGAATGTAGTATTTTTCAGTGTTGTCACTTGGAAAAGAAACAGCTACAAGCATTTTAAAGGATTTGATATAGCCTTAAGCCATCATAGCAGGATGATATTGGAAATCTATGCAGTACAATTCTTGAGCAGCAGCAAGATGCACATAGCAACAATAAGCAGAAGGACATGAGATGGCCACAAGATATAATTACCAATGAAAGAAGAAAAGTAACTTTGGTAGTTCTGCTATAATCCACAAAACAGAAAAGTTGTAACAGAAGTTATATTAAGGTTATATGTGCATATTTACCTTTAACATCTTCCATCAAGCTTAGTACATGGCTCACCACATAAGTGCATCCACTATTCACTCACTCTCCAATCATTTGGCTTAGTTGTTCATCCCAAATTCATTAAGGATAATCTATGTTGATTGAAAGATGTTGGTATTTGGTATTCATTGACTAGCTTCCCAATATTTCCTCTTTGGACTTCTACAGATGTATAGCCCCTTTATCTTTACACTGTATTTTTCTTGCATTCAGATCATAACTGATTGTATCAGAAATAGATACCTAACTTATGCTGATTTAATCTCATCTTTTCTCACCATCATTTGGTATTAAAAGAGGGCTTGAAATTTACACATATAAACTTTATACAAATCTTCTTTAATAGTAGTGCTGAAGGAAAGATTCATTGTATTGCTTTGTATACACTTAAGTGCCAAAAGAACTGATGGTTTTAAAATAAATAAAGAGAGTTCAAGAATAATTAAATATGATTATGCAATGAACTTTTGAATATTTTCACCCACTGATATTGAAGGTAATGAATAAAACATCTCTGTAGCATCGATATCAGAGCACTTTTTATTAACAGTGATGTGGAGTTTTTTTTCATTAAAAAACAGCAAAACAGGACTATTGCTAAATATAATCTAAATGATTAAAAAAGAATGTGAATTCAGGTAGAGTCCCACTTTTATGATTGATTCGGTCTCTGATGACTGAAACCATGAAACAGAAAACTGTCAGCAGCCAACACTTTCTTTCTACCCAGGGCTCCCAGAGGTGTTTGTATGGGGGGCAGAGGAAGGGCACTGAGAATCAGCGATGAGCAAAAAGTTTAAAAAGGTTCTGTTGTTACCATGGTTTAAAGTCTTCAGACTTTTTCTTCTGGTTTTAGTTCTGATGCTAAAAAAAAAAAAAATCAAATAAACAAACAATGGAAGATAAAGAGTAAATAGAATAGTATTTATTTCTTTTTTAATTTTTATTAGTACACGTTTGCAGTACATGCACTTTACAATCATCTTGGGGAGTGGGTATGTGTACCCTTTACAGCTTGTTTCTTTTTTTAATCCCCTTTGCCCCCTCCTTCCCTCTTCATTTAATTTCTTTCCCCATTTTCATTCTTTTTTATATTATTAGTCTTAGCACGTGTTTATGACATATAATATTTACATTCATTGAATATTTATTTGAGTAACTCATTCAATGATCTTGCCTCTGAATTCTACTTGACATTAGGTCACTGGGTCTCAAGGATGTAAACATGCAAACAAATCAATGATGATTTTGTTAAGATTCAGAGTCAGATTTCATATCTCATGGGTGGGACCAAGATTCTGCTTTTTCAACAAGCTTCCAGAGGATGTCAATGGTCCTCACTTTAAATAGCATGGTTCCAAGGTACAGTGGGAAGGTAGTGGTTGATATCGTCTCCCAATTTAGGAAAATGCTAACCAAATGGAGAAAAGAAGGGAAGGGATCTGTAACAGGGGAGAGTGCTAGTGGAAGAGAGCCCATAACATGGGTGGGTTCCACGGAGCAGGAGTAGTCAACTTCTCCTGAGCCTTGTGGCTGAATGCCATTCTGGGCTTTGAGAAATACCTTTTATCTTTGTAGTTCAAAGATAAAACAAAAGGAAAGGAAGGTTTGATATCTTTGTGGTTATTCTGACATAGGCTTTCTCATCAGAATAATCACTGAAAATTTTTTAAGAAAACAAATTCTTATCAGTCAATGAAATGACTGAATGACATCTAGGTAGACCTAGACTTATATATGTTTACATAGCTAACAGCTTGTTCTAATCTCATCTTCTGGATAAGAACCCCAGAGTAATAATTAACAAATACTGTGACCAGTTTAATATGACAAGGCTCTGTTGTGTCAGAGTCCACCCTAGCACTCCTTTATTGTTGAGGCTGATGGTAACTTTATTGCACAAGAAAACTTATTTTAAATTCCCTGACAATATTTGGAGAAATAAAACATTAGTATATTAGTGATATATACTATTTTATTTGATTGCATTTTTAGCGCAAAATATAATTTAACATGTTTTTAAAATATGTGAGCAATTATAATCGGTCTAGAGATTAAGACTCTTCTGTAGTTCTCTCTTACTTGAATAGTTTACAGTAATTTGCAGTTTATATCTTCATATATTACAAATTTAATCTTGAAACAACCTGATGAAATAGCTGTTATTATTTACTCCCTCACATATGAAGAAATTGAGGTAGCTAAGTGCTTGCCCAAAGTAACAAAATAAGTGACAAAGTCAAGACTTAAATAAATTTTGTTAGACACTTATTCTGAATCTCTATGTTGTACTACTAGTTTCTAATCACTGTAAAGAATATTAAACAGAAATATACTGTTTAGTTTTATTGAAAATTGCTTTTGTGTTCTAAAAAATTAAACGTTTGATTTAAAATTTGCTATTTGGTCAGGAGGAGAATTTGATTAATACTCTTTGTCCTTTTGGCATTATACTTTGTATCCTCTGTTCTCCATGCAAAATCCAGATTGTAAGTTGAGTAGCAGTAGGCAAAACCAGAAGAAAATAGAAACCATTTCACTGGTAACAGAGAACTTTCATAAGAGATTTTTGAAAGAGTTATTTTATCACCATCTGTGAAAAATTGTTTCAATGACAAAAAAGTTTTTAAATAATTTATAGAGAAAATTTTGCTCTAAACTGTGAAAAACATTTAACAGAAGGATGTGGAAACTGGTAGAAGTCAACAGAGTCAGCTTTTTCCTGTGAGGTTATCTTGATGTCACTGAAGAATTCAGTCATCTACTTGGGCTGAGGGAGAGGAGAAAAATATACTCACATTGAACTTATGGCCCCAGGGATTTTACCTCTTAAAATTTATTTGCATAATTACAAAATTCTTTAGTACCTTAATGCCATTCCTCTTAGCTTGACAGCTGTCTCACATTTTCTTCTCTATGGAGCCAATGTTATTTCTATTAGAAGACTCTAAATCATAAGTCTTTTGACACTTCTAGTTTGTCTTCTTTAGTTGAGAAGGTTAACTTAATGCTTTCCCAATGAAAAATAGTTGGGAAAATATTGCTTCATGTAAGGAAAAATTTCAGAGCCTGACATCCAAGTTACCTGATCCCTAGTCCATCATAAGGTTTGCCTTCACGAGTCAGTCAAGTCATGGTCTCATTTTGAAATGCATTGCTTCACCCACTCCCCAAATCCCCCTTCAGGTTCAAAATGTGTGAGAAAAATATATCTAACTGGATATGCTGGAGGCTGAGGGCTCACACCTGAGCCTTCTCTAGGAATGGCCCTTGGCAGAAATGAACTACCTCATCCAAGGTTTCACTCAATGTGTGGAGTAGTAGATATGGAGATACCAAAGCCTAAGGCTCTTGCCCCTATCTAGACAATGGGAATGTCCACATACATCTTCATATCTAGAGATTTTGTAGGTCACGGTTCACCTGTTCCTGATGTCCAGTCCTGTTTCTCTGCTTCCTCACAAGTATCATTCCCAGGAGCACTCACACTAAAGCTCCTGAGCAGAGTTTTTAGAGAATTAGTCCCTGGTTCCAGCTGCCCTTCACCAGTGCAAGGAAACCCTTGACCTTATGCCCTTGTGGCTTTCCAAAGTCTCTTCATTCGTGCATCAAATATTTTCCATTTTCCCACTCTGCCAGGCTTGGGATTAATTGCTAGGAATAGAATGATAAATAAAACAAAGGTGACTGACTTTGGATTTCATGTTGTGTACAAGAAGAAAATCAAAGTTAGACAAGGTATTTTGCCCATTTTCCTTGCTTGTAGGACCTCTGAGTAAGTCTGTCAGGCCAGGCCATGCTCACCTTGTCCCAGCACCCTCTTAGTTCCTGGCAAGTCAAGACTCCCATCTGCCCTTCACTGGGACTGACCAGTGCCACATACGTTCCAGTGAGTTGAACAGTGGAAACAAAGGATGACATTTCTCATGACTTGATTGTATTTTTACAGGCCAAATGCCCAATATCTGCCATCTATCATCAACTACTGATCTTTTTCTAGAAACAAGAAATGCTAACACTCTTATTCTATTTTGGACATTTTATGGACCACCTCACAAACATAATTTATTTCCAGAAAAACTCTCTGAGTTAGGTAGCTCAGAGAAAGTGAAACTTAAAATTTAGTTAACTCATTCAACATCATAAACCTAAAAGACAGACAAAATATAAATCTAGAGACCACACCTTTGGCCACTCTGCCCCTTCACAGCCAGCAGGAATTGCCATCTGTGAAAACACCTTTAGGTTTTTTTTTTTTTAAGACAGGGTCTCACTATGTAGCCCAGGCTGGCCTTGAACTCTGAACAATTCTTCTGCCTCAGTGTCCCGAGAGCTAGGGATACAGGTGCAAGCCACCACGCCCAGCTACAACTTTGGTTTTGATTACACTTTCCAGCCCTCTTCCATGCAAATCTCATCACTCATACCTCAAATTTTTATTTCTTCACTAAATATTAGATATTCATTTTATTTAAGTGAATGCTTTTTTTTCTAATTTAGAAACTCAAGAAAAATTGTAAAGACTGGAATGAGATTAGATAGTAAATTAATAACTCCTACAAGAAGACTTTAAAAAATTTTAAAGAGCTCTAATCAATTTAATCTTCAAAAGCCTTGTTTATTCTTTGTCAGGAGTCATGTTGGACATAGATTGCAAAACTGCCTTTGTCTGTGGAAACTAATTATCTCACCTAGGACTTCTTTTACATCAATGGGGATAAAATACAGGGTAGGGTATCACACACAATGTTTCTACTTATTTTGTGGTATCTCGATAACTTGTAATTTCAGTAAAATAGCTTCACTGACTTAAAATAGCTTCGCTGACTTAAAGGAACAATAGTTCCTTTGCAGAAAGTGATTCAGAAAATGAAGTTTTCTAAAGCAACATAGAAGAATTTAACTGAGAAACAGTCATTCACATTAATAGAATTTATATCACTCAATTTCAATACCACGAAAATGTCAAATTCAAAAGACTTTATTAATATTATTTCCTTTCAAAAAATTAGCTTCTGTCAAAAGAATAAGTTATATAATTAAAATATGATAATCAACTCCTCCTTTAATCTATACTCACCATTTTTAATCATTCTTGACCTGTGCTCCACAAAGTGATTTCATATAAATCTATCAATCTGTGGAGGTAATGTAATATAGATAGATTGGTGGAAGGATTGGTAGATAGCTTATTAAAATAATTTTAGGCAAGATTTTGTTGTGCATTTCTATAAAAACCTTTTAACTATAAAGACTGCCAAAAAAGTAGGAGATTAAAGGCATGAATACCCTTGGAAGAAAGGATATTTTCCACTTACGTTTTTCTAATCAACAATCAGTGTAAGTGGATCCCCTTTGAATAGCAGATGACCTTTCAGGAACTTTACTACAGGCTTTTCTTATAATAGATGTCTCCAAGGGTGTTGACTAAAGCAGTGCTTAGTGAACGTAATTCATTAAGAACTTCAGCTTCAGGACAGCCCCGTCTACCTATTCTCTGTTAGGAACACATCTGTTAGCAGCTCTTTCTCATCTCAGCCTACGTATCAGTCAAATTGACTCTCAGTGTCGAGTTGGAGGTAATTTCTTTCGTTAGTTCAGATTCATGGCATGTTCTCTCTTCTTTTTCTGAACCTACTTATGTAAATAGGCCCAGATAATGAGTAAAAGGGAAAATAAACAACTAACCTTCAGTTACAACTTTGTCCTTGCTTTCAAACATAGTCAAAGCCTCAGTCTTACAAACAACAGGCCTCACTTGGGAAAATGTTTTTCTGATTCTGGTTGGACAGAAGCAACAATTTTTGAAGTTTTACAAGTAACAATGAAGACTTAAAAAAGAGAAAGCCTGTATTTTATATATACTAGGGGCACACTAAAAAAACAGTAGCCTGGTGTGCAGCGTTATTAACTTAGTATATTGAATTGCCAGAAAGGTGAAATCTCACTGCACTATTTGCAGGCACTGGGATTTCTCCTGCCAACCTGTGTCCGTCTTTAGTGCAGACAAGTTTGGAGTTGCACAAACAGATATTTCTACTTATGGGGCAAGGAAATGCTGTGCAGAGGTAAATGCAGAACCAAAGTACTTTAGGAAATGAGCGCTACCTCCAGCTCTTCCCTGTTGCCTCAAAATCTAATTTACATGCAAAATGAATTAAGTGCTCACAGCACTAATACACTGAGATTAAGAGCAATGTGCATGATTAAGAACTCATCAATATTATAAGGAGTGGTTTGTAAGTTTGTAATTTTTGCAGGGAAATGAATGCATGATAGTAAAAAAGGAGAGGAATACAGTAGATGCATGCATAAATGCAATACACATGTGCAATATTGTGTTCCTTCCAGCACAACAGTAAGCATGTTTTTCTCACATTATCTACAGTTAGAGTAGAGTGTCTCCACTTCGGGATAGTCTGTGGGTGGGCCCAGGCCAGGGGGCTATAGTTCCCTGAGTTGTATTCTCCTGACAGAGCTCAGAAGCTCCTCCTATATGGGTAGGAGATGCCTCTTAAAGTAAGTATTCTTGACATACACAGTTTAAAGGAGACACAGTTTAGTTTGGTTCATAGTTCCAGAGGTTTAAAACCATGGTCTGCTGGCTCCAAGGTAGAGACATCATGGCTGAAGGGTATGGCAGAGAAATGCCTCTCACCTGTTGGCAGCCAGGAAGCAGAGAAAGAGAAAGCCAGAGGTCCCAATGTAACCCATGGGGCCATGACCTCTATAACCTATTTCCTCCAAGTTGATCCCATCTCCTAACAGCACATTCAGCTATGAACTCATCAATAGACCAATTCACTAATAAGGCTAGCGCCTAATGATCTAATTGCCTCCCAAAAGCCTCACATCTGAATACATGAGGCTTTTGGTGGACGTTTTTTGATTCCAACCTTAACTTTCACTCCAGCTAAATAATCGAGGATGGGCTTATTAGCTTCCCTAACCCTCAGTTTTAGTACGTTAAGTGGAGATAATAATTGTATCTTCCTTATGTGGTGGGTATGTAGATTAAATGAGTTATTGCATGTATATAGAATAGAGCTTGCAGATGAAAAAAACTCATTGAAAATTGACTAACGTAAACATAATGTGGCAAGGCTGTATATTTTAATGTTTGCCTGTTTGTCTCAGGTGCATTTTCCATACTCTACTCTCTCACTGGCAGCCCAAGGGGTTCTTTTACTTCCCTAAAGTACCTAAAGCAGAAATAAAATATTCAAACAAAATACTGGCATAATGCAAGAAAGAAAGACTTGGATGCATGTTTTCAGAGAGGCTGAGTGTTTCCTACATGCACCCAAAGCCTAAACCAGTAGATATTAAATATTTCCTAGAATAATTTTTACAAAACTTCATATCTTCTTCCACATTTTAACAGCTAAGAGTTTTCACAATGGGTTTAATAGGCATACTTTCTGGCATGGGATAAATATGAATGTTTTTAAATAGTGTGATGGTACTCATTAATATCCAGGAAAATATAAATGACATCACAACTGAAAAAGTAAAATTTCATTATTGATGCTTAAGAATTTTATATCTTTTGCTTTACCCCACTGAATTCATATTTTCATACTTTTCTACTATTATCTTAATATAATCTATTTTTATGATTAAAAGGCTAATTGATAATCTTACCATTATTTTTTTGCAAAGAATAAATGTAAAACTTAGAAAAAGTTCTTTGACTAAAGGATTAAAACATTAATATTTTTTCCTGGCTTGAGTCATTAGTATTATTACTGTTCAATATTAATATTAATATGTAATTATTAAACATTAGAAATAAAGTTTTATTAGATATTAAGTCTTAACAGGATTAGTGTTTTTATTTATGTCTTTATTATTATTATTTTTGTGGGCACCAGGGGTTGACCTCAGGACCTCGCACGCCAGCAGGCGCCCGTGCCACTGAGTGATACCACCGGCCCTTTCTTCGTATGTGGGTTCCGGGAGTCGAACTCGGGCCCTCGTGCTTGCCAAGCAGGCGCGTATGCCGCTGAGCCATCTCACCGGCCCAGGATTAGTGTTTTTAAAAATTAGTTCTTGCCTCTGTTAATACAGAAGAAACTGCTATGATGACAGAGTTCTGCATAACTTTTAATATGAATTATTTTGTTTTTTTTTTTTACACAGAGAGACTATTTTCACAGAAATCAGAGTAAGAAATATACGGATTTTTTTGTCCATAGGTATATCAGTTGATTCTGTGAATGTCAAAAACCACAGTGACCTACCATTAGAAATCATCATCTTTGAAGGGCAAAATCACAGAGATATGCAATCAAAATGTATTTTTAACCATCTTAAATCAAGTCCAACTTCAAATTGACAAAAGCAAAGACTTGGAAATGTTCTGAAAAAGATTTGTTGTCCAGTAACAACTGTCCACACTTTTTCAATATCTGAGATGTAAACCAAAAAGACTATACAAAGACATAACTAATTCCTTTATATATATTTACCCTTTTATTTAGAGATACTGTGTTTAACCCAATACACCCAAAAAAGTTTAGAAAGAAAATTGTTATTCCACTCTGCACTTTATAATCCAACATCTTTATTAAATTATTTTATTATATGCTTTAAATATACTTCTATCAATGCACTGGCATTACAGAGCTAACTTGCCTAAATAATGGAGAATTTCTACCCTATAAACCTAATCAGCAAAGTATCCCCAACTTAGTCATTCACATTCCATCATAAAAGTTCTGCTTTAATGTCTGAATTCCAACAAATGTATTCATACAGTTCTTAAGAATTACAAAAACCTGTGAGAAAACAAATTATAAAGAAATTGTTATAAACAGTTATTAGGATTAAAATGATATTGTTTAAAAATAATTAACCTGCTGTAAAAACAATAAAATAAACTAGTAAGTCATTTGTTATTTAACTTATAATAATTCAGTGAATTAAACTGTAAGATATTTATAAAACAAGAGATATAAGACTTGGTGATCCTTAAGTACATGTGAAAATTTATCAGTTAACTACTAATACAATGTTGTCACATAACATCCAGTCACATATCATCAGTTCGTTATCACAATAAAGGCATTTGTTTCTCACATATCTCTAGTGTCAGCTAATCAAGGTCAGCCTGAAGTAATGTCTCTTCCATTCTTGGTGATGACCGTTATTTGGAGTCGGCTGATACAACCTGGCCTCAAAAGCTAACTCAGCGTTCTGTGTGTGTCTCCTATTGTTTTTCTAAGATGGGCATCTTAGCCTCACCACATCCTTCACAAGGCGATGGCAGAATCATCAAGGAGGAAGCAAACACTTAAGCCTCTTGAGGCTTTGGCTGGAAACTAGTGTATTTATCCTCATTTAACTGATAAAGCAGGCCACAGAGGACAGAAAATCATGCTGGATCACATGAAAACCATGCCTATATAAAAGGCAGAATGGATAACGGGTGCCAATAATTCCATCTACCATTACTTGAGTAATGAAATCTGAATTTTGACTTTTGGAAATGATTAAGTGTGAATCAAATATAAATAGCAGCCACAATTTAATTGAGTTCACAAGCCATTACGATCAAACTTTTACTATATTTTGCAAAAAGGAGAAAGAAACCATGCAATGCTAAAATCTAAACCATCTGGCAACTAGCATGTAGTTTTGTTTTTTGTTAATAAGAGGGAAAATATTAAGCATTTTATAACATGAAATAAAATTAAGATCACCAGTAATTGGTATAAATATTTCATCATGCTTGACACAACAATTCTAAATATGTCACTAAATAAGGTGTGTCAAATTTGAAAGAAAGTATGTTATTATGAATTTTTAACCAGTTTCCACTGAAAATGTTGACGACCTACAAAAACATTCGTACAAAAACAGTCAAAAGAGTTGACATCTCTCATCTATATTATTTGGTCTGTATTATTTAAAATTTACCCTTTTTCCAAATAAAAGCATGTCCTATGTATGGGATTTGAAAAGAGTTGAAAAATTGCTTGTGTTTACATAAACGTTTTTACACTTATTTCTTACTTTTCACTTTGCTTTGTTTGTGGAAATTCCTCTCTCAGTAGTGATGCATCCCTTGGTACTCGTGGGGAAACAAGAAGCAAGTTCTTAAATAATTCCTTTTACTCCATACATGCACTACTGTGTTCTGAATTCAGAACACTGCAGCATGGCCCAAAATATCCGTTTCTTACAGACACATATGCAAGATAGGAACAGACGGGATGTTAGTCATTGTGGCTTTAGAATGCAGCTTATAAATTAACCCTACGTACTTTATGTCTTCTAGGTGGATTTTGGGATTATTTCATCAAGTTCAGTCAATATCTTTTAAGATTTTGTCTGAAATGAGTACAAATGTTTAGATTTTTTTTTTTTTTTTTTTTTTTTGGTGGGTACCGGGGGTCGACCTCAGGACCTCGCACTTGCCAGGCAGGCGCTTATGCTGCTGAGCCATCTCACCAGCCCACAAATGTTTAGATTAAGTGGTGGTGGCTATTACAACTTTCAATGCTTTCCCACACCAGATTATGACATTGAGATATTTACTACTTAGTAACATCCACAAGTTTGTTACTTACTTTTCCATCGCTGAGACACAATATCTGACACCTACAACTTTCTTTTTTTTTTTTTTTTTTTGGTACCAGGAATCGAACTCAGGACTTTGCGCTTGCCAGGCGGGAACTTGTGCCACTGAGCTGTATCCTTAGGCTGATGTCTGCAACTTAAAAGAGAGGTGTATTATTGCTCACAGTTTAGTCTACAGTCATCTGACTCTATGGCAAAAACGGCATGGTGGAAAGACCATGACAGAGGAAAACTGATCAACCTGTGGCAGCCAGGAGGCAGAGGGAGTAAAAAAAGTCAGGCACAAGAATATATCCTTCCAGGTGATACCCTAGTGTCCAGAAAAAAAAGTTGTTTTAAATTATTTTCAGTTCAAAGATTGATGAAATCAGTCATTGTTCAAAAAGTATTGTCAATTTTTCTCTGAAGTCAACCATAATAATAGAACAAAAAGAAGTATAACCCATTACCAGTGCCTTTAGCAGTCATCTTACTTGGTGACTTGAAAATTGATGGCCAAAATAAAGAAATGACTCTTTAATTTGCTCAGATTCATCTTAAAAGGCAAAAGAACAAATGAACTATTTTCAAAAGATGGGAAGAGGCAATTTATCTTTGTTCATACTAGACAGGTTATCTTTGTTCATCAGCCCCTAATACATAAAGTAAGCAGATATAAAAGGAGGGAGGGAGGAAAGACAACTGGGGAGGGGAGAAAAAGTAAGTCTTTTAAAAAAAAAAAAAGATGACAGTATTAGAGATAGAATTTTTCAAAGGAGGACTTCTGGTGAAACTGAGAAGAAAATCAAAAGAAAAGCAGAAAGAATGGACAAAACCTAAATGTTACAATGAGCCCAGAGGAATAAATACTGTCATGGTAGAAAAGGGAAACTATAGAACTCATAAAAAGAAATCAGTATTATTATAATTTAAAATGCTTAGCCTCTGATAGTATTGGATTATGACCTAAAAGACAACATAAAGTCTATAAGTCCATACCAATATAAACAATTGAATTCATAAATAAATAAGAAGAAAAGGCAGTTTTTCTTTGTTGGATAATTTTGCTTTAATTTTTCCCAGAAAAGGAAGTGTTGTTTTAAGTTATTTTTATTTCAAACATTGATAAGATCAATTTATAGAATAATTCCAATTAAATGTAGAAGGAATGAAGGAAACACAAATCTAACATTTTCAGTATTTTTTAAATTGACTGATAATATTTGTACGTGTAGGGGATATTGAGCAATAATATATGTGCACAATGTTAAATGATCAACTCAGGATACTTCACATCTCTGTCTCCTCAAACAAAATCACTACCAAGTGTCTTAAGAATAATTGGTACATAGGCATGATCCACAAATGGATGCTAAAATGAGTGGGTGAAAATTTCAAAAGAACTTGTATATTCTCATAGCCTAAATAATTTCCTAAAGATATTTGTTAGTTATAAATGGAGAAAGAATAATCTTTTGTGGAAAAAATTAAAACCTGCAGACATAATCTAACCAAATAATCACTAGTAATGCCACTAGTAAGACTTAATTCATAATGTATCCCCGACTTAAACTGAAAAGGACACAAAATTTGATCAATAGTATTCTTGCCAAACTTGCGCACCTTCATGAAAAACAGACAAAGCCAAATGGAAGCAATTCTATAAATTAACAGACTGATACTCTTCAAAACTGTCAAGATCCTGAAAGACAAAAAAAGAAGCAAGAATGATCACAGATTAAGGGATACTAAGGCAACAGGACAACTAAATGTGATGTGGAATTCTGGATCAGATCCTGGATGAGAAAAAGGACATTAGTATAAATCTTGGAAAATTTAAATAAAGTCTATATTTTAACTAAATGATGCAATACCAACATTAATTTCCTGGCTTTGATCATTTTATTATAGTGATGTAAGATGTTAATATTAGGGGGCAGTGGATGAAGGATAACTGAAGCAATACTTTTACCCTTTTTTTGGTAAATCTAAAGCTACTTCAAAAAATTTTTAAAAATTCTAGGACTCAGGCAAAAATGCTAGACCACACTCCTGCTGTAGTAATAAGGTAGTCAGTCGTACATTCATTTATTATTTGTGTTTGTGTTTATTGATTTATTTTGCATATATTAAGTTGTTTTTTCCCTTTATCTGAAGCCTTGACAAAGAAGGAGTGAGTCACGAGTCCTTTTCCTCAGGGTGATTACAGTCCACTTGAATTTGCAGCTCCAGCGAAGCTGTGGACTCCGGCCTTCACAATACAAGGAGGACGTAGGAGTGCAAAAACCCTCTTATGTTTCTGTGGATTTGGGCAATTGTCAAACCAGGAACGATCATGCTAGAGTCAGGCAAAGGGTCTTTCCCTGTATTCCCTGACACCAAGTAATTCCAGAACCCTCGTTATGATGAGGGAGAGGGAGAAGAGAGCAATAACCCCAATTCTTACTTATGTTCTCAGCAAATGGCAACATACCGAGGTTCTCATCACCTTTAATTGGAATTAAAGAAAATGATAAGACATTTCTTGAATGTTTAACATTGCAGATAATATTTTTACTCATTGTTACGATTAAATAAGCAAAACACTGATGAAGGAAAAACCTACATTTATTTTTTTTAATAACCTGAGAAAACAGAATTTCTGACTTGCAATTATATTATTGTTAAATGCCACCACATCAGATTTTGGAAAAATCCTCACTATTGATCATTTGGCTTAAGTACCTTTAACCTAAATGGGCTCACCGTTCATAGTGTTGCTATGTTTGTAACTGAAATTTAAATCGGTGTGTTTTATGGCAGATGCAGAGAAGGCACATGGTTGGCTCCTCAAGACGAGCCAGTCAGTAACTGTTTCTTTCTACTTAGCAACCACATGAAGTGTTTGACTTAGGCAAGAAAGCAAACTGTTAATTCACAGAGAACTTTGATTTTCACTGGATTCCATTAAAGTTCAGAAAAAGTAGTTTCCGAGATTACGCTCCATTACTACTAGTTTCTTTTTGTTCATGATGCTTGAGCGCCTTTCAATGAGGAAAGAAGCATTTGATAAATGGCTGATCTAGAAAATAAATAACACAGCTTTGCCAACTGCTGCTGTCTTTTTTGCCTGGGTAACCTGGATTTGCATTAGAATCTAGCCACAAATTCACAGCACAATTTATGGTGCTTCCAAAAGGCCTGAATTTTTAAAATTCCCTAGACTGATCATCCAAGTGTATTATATTACCACATTAGCGATTTAGAGCTTTCTATTTTCCCCCTTGAAATTGTCTGTATAAGAATTTATAGTTGTAACTGAAGTCAATATTCTTTAATTCAGCATAAGAGGGTTTATAATGACTTATTATTAAATTACACAGCTTTCACTGGGCTTTGGAACCAGACAAATTTTGACTGTCTGATCAATACTTGGATGCTGTACGAACTAGAAATTTAGGGTCATATGCTTGTCCTCTGAGCTTTAAAGTGTAATGACAACAGGAGGATTAGAACATAGTTTGCCAATAACTTAGAAGGAAAATTTTGAAGACTTGGTCACAATACCTGCTGGTGAGTAAATTATGAATGTTAGTAAATATAAGATAGTTTCTTAACAAAAAATGAAAGCACAGCTATCTTAGACTAAGAATATTAAGTATTTGACTTACCTAACTCTTCTTCCTCTTATTCATTATCTCCAACATGTCTGTGTTTTCATATTGGTCTGTCTTCAGTTCTTTACTGATTAATCCACATACAGAACTAAAAACCTAGAAAGGGAAAATGTAAGGATTCTCCTCCCATATGCACGGACTTATGACTCTGACTTCTGGGTAAGTAAAATGGTTACCCATTTTTTCTAAAGTACTTAAGGGTAAGGAGTATTACTGTGACTAGATCTAGAATATATGCACATATAGTCATATATATTATAGAAAATTGTTTATTAATAATTTGTGTTTCTGGAGTCTGCCTCAACGAAATGTGAATTGGGTCTGGCCACCTCTGCATCCCGAAACAGGGAAGTTATTAGGGTCTCCAAAACAATGATCGAGATCTAGCCACACTTGGTTTACAACATGCTATATCAGTCTCAAGTTTACTGTTTTACTTATCTGTATGGAAGAACAAGTCTTTGTTTCTTACTTGCTATGTGACTTTAGGCAAATTACCTACACTTCTTTAAACATTTTAGGCAGGCAGATTACCTAGATTTCTTTAAAAACGTCCTAATTCTAAATGAAGTTAATAATTTATACCCTATAGAAATTACATTTGGATTCATTATATTACTTAGATAGCATATTTATTTGGTTGCATAATAAATATTTAATAAGTGATTTTAAAATTAAAATATAGTGCCTTTAATTTAATAAATGTTCTTATAACAAATCTATCATTTTTCACTCCTTTAGAGGTGAGAACAAATCTAGGGGTACAGTAGCAGAAAAATCTGTGATAGAAGCCCAGGAAAACATCAGGTTTGCTTTATGGAAGCCCCCAGTCCTCAACACAGAGGGATCCTGTTCATTATCGGGTCTAGTCCCATCCACAAAGCAATACACCCTAGAACTTCACCTTGTCTGCTTGAACAATGTTTTAGGAGCAGGAAACTCGTTTCTTTCTAAGATGCTTTCTCTACATTTTGGGGAAACTTATCCATGAAGCTGAAATATGAATCTTTGTAACATCCAATCTTTTAATCCCAGTTGCCTCTAACGAACAAATGATGCAAAAGATATTTCTCCAAAAAGTCCTACCACATTTTTGTTAATTTTTGTGTCAGTTTGAACATCCCAATTTCCCTCAAATACTTCTCATATTCAATATAATTTCTTAGTTCTTTTCTGTCATTTAAAAGTAAGATGTAAGATGGGATTTCTCTGAGTGGAATACTTTATAAGTGGCCAAACAATCATGGTGCACAATGGAAAAATGGGACTATTTCCTTCTTGACTTAAATATTGCCCTTTGACTATTGCAGTTTAATAATGAATTAATATTTATGATATTGTTTCATCATCCAGCCATGTTTTTTTGCTCCTACTGAGCTTATACCAACTAAGGTTGTTTTTTGGTTTGGTTCTTTTGTTTTATTTTTTACAATATCTGATATCACAGTTGATCTTCTCTAATATGTTAGTATGATATTTTTTAACTCTGACTGAAGGCCTCCATACTCATCTTAAATATCATTTCCCTCATTTGTTTTCATCTTTCAAATTTATTCAAACTCAAAAGTGACAGTCTTTAGTATATTTTCAAACAATTCATATTATAATAAATAGTATAGAGAAGTTGATTAGGTAACTCACCAAGCTACATAGTAGGTTCATCTTTAAAGATTTATTAATGATCCTTTAGTTAGAATTTTGAATATACTTACAACATAAAAGATTCAATATATGTTAGTTTTATATAAGTTCACTTATTCAATAAGGCACACAGAATATTAAAAAACAGAGTTGTTCCTGATTTGTTATGGTTTGAATACAAATAGTTGAATGCATTTATGATCTAGACTCAGCAGTTTGTTAAGAAATAGTACAATTCACAAAATTTGAGTATAAAAAGGATACTATTTTAATTTTAAGAGTTTTTTCATTCTACCCTACATAATCTTACAATTCCACTAAGAATTCAACCCACTAAATTCCAAAGGCACATATGGACATCACACCATTTTCAATCACTATAATATTTTTTGAAGCAGATTTTTCTACGTTATAAAATGAAGGGCCGGTGAGATGGCTCACCGGCTTAAGCGCCTGCCCGGCAAGCGTGAGGGCCCGAGTTCGACTCCCGGAACCCACATACGAAAAAGGGGCCGGTGATATCGCTCAGCGGCACAGGCGCCTGCCGGCGCGCGAGGTCCTGAGGTCGACCCCCCGGTACCCACAAAAAAATAAATAAATAAAATGAAGAATTTATTAACCAAATATCAATGATAATTTGCTGTGAGCTTTGGGCTTTCAAAGACAGTTCGATATTATTTAATTTTAATAATTTGATATTTATTTTTTATTAGACAAATTGGTGGGATTTTGATGAAATATTACTTTATAATAAAACAGGTGCAATTTAAAAATCCATTATTCCTCCCAATTTATGAAACATGCTACTACTTTCAATAAGACAAACCAGCAAGGTATCTAAAACTATCTCCCATAACTTTTCTATTTGCAATGCACCTAATGCAATTAAATACTTCCCGACTGTTAAATGACATAAATGGGCAGTTTAACATTTTATATGGCCTCACCTCATTAATTCCCCTCCAAATATTGAATAGTCATTCAATTAAACAATATGTTTAAATACCATAGAGTAATGGAAAACTGTTTACACAAACTGTTTTTAAATGCTTTCTAAGCATCATCCTATACACTAATGTGAAATGTTATGCTATGAAATGTATGCAAGCCCCACCCTAAACCTTACCTGCCTTTTATTTTAAAAAGTGAAATTTAGAGCTAACATCATAGCTTGTTTTTTGCTACCATAGTCCTTCTATCATACTGAGTGATCAGACGTCACAATTCTTAGACTACCCCAAATTCAAACACACCTTGTTCATTATTTATATTTACTATTTATATCAGAAAGCATCTTGGACTTATCATCATTCATAAATGTGCCTCTCTATAGCTTAGTAAGCCTTTTTTTCTGAATTTGACCTATTAAATGAGAGAGGCAGAGTGAGAGAGAGAGAGACAGAGACGAGAGAGAGACAGAGAACAAAGACAAAGGATGTGATATTTAGTGTTGTTTCAAGGTAGATAAGGCTCTATCCACTTTTGATGATGAGAGAAGTCATACCTGGCCTGGTATGAAACAACACAGGTCCAATCCTTGGCAAAAGGCCCAGATTCTGCTTAAGAACAGTGAACACATTATAATGAAATCCAAAGCTCCAGAGGCAGAAATTAGACCTTTTTGTCTGTTTTATTTTGTGTCAAGTTCTTAGTTCAAAAATTACTTTTAAAATTTTGTAGTCCAAATATACTTAAGCTACATTATACACTGTATGAAATCAAGGTGTGGAAGACAAAGACACTATTCGTATATGGAGAACAAAATAGTAAAATAACAGTTGAAGAATGTGAAAAACAGAGGAAAGAAGATAAAAAATGAATTCTGCCCTCAAAAGAAAACTATGTTAATTTTTAATGCTGTATACAATTAATGCTTACATGGAAGCCAAGGCATTTTAACCATGAAATTAAGTGTCCTTGACAGACACTAACTCAAAACCATGTATTACTATGTGCAGTGCACTTTTTTGGATGCAGTGAATGGAAAAGGAGAGTAAGTCCCTCTTCTAGAACTATGCAGACCAGCAATGAGGACCTGTGCAGGGAGGCAGGATGTGAAATCTTTGTGTCCCAGGCCACAGGAACTCCATTTTCCTTCCTCACAATCTTTGTAATAAAACTCTTGTTAATGACAAGGATCCACTTGAGATTGTGGAGTCTAAATCCGAGACTTTGTCTAATTCTCCTGTCTTCAATTTCCTGTTGACACTTGATCCATCACTTTCTTTCCATGTCCTCTTGGTCAGTGTCAGTGACTGTAAGAGCAGATCTGGTTTTTATGGGATGTGAGGCACATTGTATATCTTCTTTAAGATAAAAGCGAGTAATTCACAAACATAAGTACACAAGTATATCATTAGATGAGAAGATAAATTCACAATAAATTATCCATCTCCACAAGATGCAAAAACACACCATAAAAGTGCATTAAAGTAAAAATATTTTTATTAACTAAATCTGACAAACTTATTATACCTGTGCTTTCTACATTTACACTTTCACACTCTGATTACCTGTCTCTAATTCAAAGACTTCATGACATCTTTTTCTGTAGAAAGACTAGAACTATTTTGTCTTTCCTCTGATGAATTAGTTTTCTTCCTGCCTCATAATTTATTATTATTTTTTTTTACTTTTTATTTTTATTTTATAATTAAGTTTATTGGTACAATTTAGGTATGCATAATGATCACATGCATCACAGGGAATTTGTACTTGTACATGATATATCTCGGTTCCTCTTTTTTTCCCCATTCCCCTCCCGTCTCTTCAACCCTCATCCCCTCCTTATTTACAAAGCTTTGTTTCTATTTTATCCTTTTTTTCTTATTTTTTCTTTTCCCTTCCACCCCCCTTTCCGCTTTCCCTTTGAACAATTACTTCCTATTTCACAATATTTATTATACATTTTGTTTCTTGTTTATACTTTCAGTTTCTCACACCAGAAAGACAAAACAATATTTTACACATATGTGTCCAATTTATTTCACTTGAGAATATGGTCTCAAGGTCCATCCATTTAGATATAAATGCCTCAAGTTTATCCTTCTTTATGGCTGGGTAGTACTACATTTTATTAAAAAAAAAAACCACTTTTTAAAATTCATTCATTGGTTGATGGGCATTCGGGTTGTTTCCAAGATTTAGCTATTAGAAACAGTGCTGCTATAAATATGGGTGTGTGTATATCCCTGTGCTATGATGCTTTTAATTCTTTTGGGAAGATACCAAGCAGGAGAATAGCTGCGTCAAATGGAACAGCTAGTCCTAGTTTTTGAGGAATCCCCACACTGATTTCCACAGTGGTTGCACCAGTCTACACTCCCACCAACAGTGGAAAAGTTTTCCTTTTTCCCTACAACCCTGCCAGCATTTGTTATTGGATGATTTGTTGATGATAGCCATTCTTTCTGGAGTTAGATAGAATTTCAGCATTGTTTTAATTTGCATCTTGCAAATGATCAGTGATGTTGAAGATTGTTCACATATTTATTTGCCATTTGTATTTCTGAGAAGCGTCTATTCATTTCAGATGCTCTTTTTTAGATCGAGTCTTTAAATTTGGGGGGTTTGATTTTCTTCAATTCTTTATATGTTCTAGATACTAGTCCTTTGTCTGAAGAACATGGGGCTAAGATTTTTTCCCACTCTGGGTTGTCTTTTTATTGTGTTGGTGATTTCTTTTGCTATTCAAAATCTTTTTAATAAGATGAGATCCCAGTAGTTGATTGTTTATAGTATTTCCTGTGTAGTTGAGGTTTTGTCCACGAAGTTTTTGCCTACACTTATGTCTTCAAGAGTTCTACCTATTCTCTCTTCCAGCACATTTAGTGCTTCTGTTTTAACATTTAGATCTTTGATCCACTTTGATTTTAGTTTATTGGATGGTGATATACATGGGTATACTTTTAGTTTTTGGCATGTGGAAAGCCAGTTTTTCCAGCCCCATTTATTAAAGAGGCTATCTTTCTTCCAGTAAATGTATTTAGCACTTTTGTCAAAGATTAGATGGCTGATTGTGTTCGAAGTTGTTTCTGTCTCTTCTAATTTGTTCCATTGATCCTTAGGTCTGGTTTTTGTTTGTTTGTTTGTTTGTTTGTTTTGTTTTTTGCCAGTACTATACTGTTTTTTATCATAGTAGCTCTACAGTATAATTTCAAGTCATGAATTGTCATGCCCACTGCTTTGCCTTTTTTGCCTAGAATTGTTTTTGCTATCCTAGGTCTCTTCTGCTTCCAGATGAATTTTAGGAATGTTTTCTCTAGTTCTGTGAGGTATGCTAATGGTATTTTGATTGGGATTGCATTAAATCTGTAAAACAATTTTGGGAGTATGGCCATTTTTACTACGTTGGTTCTTCCTACCCATGAGCAAGTGATATATTTCCATTTTCTGATATCCTCTTTGATCTCCTTTTTCAGAGTAATGTAGTTTTCAATGTAGAGATGTTTTACTTCCTTTGTTAGATTGATTCTTAAGTACTTCATTTTTTTCAATGCTGTCACCTGCAAATAAAGATAATTTAACTTCTTCCCTTCCTATCTTTATTCCTTTTATTTCTTTCTCTTGTCCAACTGCTCTAGCTAATGTTTCAAAAAGTGTATTGAATAGGAGTGGTGATAGTGGACATCCTTGTCTTGGTTCTAATTTTAGAAAAAAAGGTTTCAGTTTTTGACCATTTAGTATGACGTTGGCTGTTAATTTCTTACAGATGGCTTTTATCAGATTGAGATAAAGACCATCTATTCCAATTTTCTGTAGGTTTATTTATTTATTTTTTATCATCAGTGGGTGTTGGGCTTTGTCAAACTCTTTAATGAAATTGAATGGGAAACAATACTACCAAAGTCATTCCTGGAAGCAAGTATTACCCTGCTACCAAAATCAGAGAAGGACCCAATCAGAAAAGAGAAGTATAGGCCAATCTCCCTAATGAGCAAGGTGCAAAAACCTCAACAAGATACTGGCAAACAGAATGCAGCAAATCATCAAGATTACACACCATGACCAAGTAGGATTCATCCCAGGGATGCAGGGGTGGTTCAACATACGCAAATCAATAAATACAATACACCATATTAACAGAACCAAGGACAAAATCCATATGATCATCTCAACAGATGCACAAAAACCATTTGACATAGCCCGATTAATTATTATTAATGACATGTAAATCATGTAGAATTGTTAAGATTTAGGGGAACTGTTATCAAGTTTCTTTTATGCAGGGACTATAAATTTTCTTGCACGGTGACTAAATTAAAATACATTTTGAACTGAAAACTCTTAGCAGAGTAATTTGCTTTCAATATGACATGACTAGAAGGGTAAATGGATTCAGTTTGTTTTGGGAGTGTTCCTGAAGCCAATTCCTACAGCAAAGAAAGGCTGTAACTCAATTATATATGAAAAGACACATAAATATATTCCAGTAAATTCTAATTTGATGTATCCCACACAAACTCATGTTTCTACTACTTCAGCAGCATTCAACAAAAGTAGAAGTATAATAACATGGAAATGAGAGTAGAAATCAACAACAATTTTAACCAATTACCATTAAAACATCTCACTTCTTATGTTTTTTAAAAATGTAAGATTTGATCATCACATCACCATGGCCCTTTTCCAAGCACGCCTCAGAATGGAAAGTCTTCTCATTGGTAAACTGGCCTTTGGAATCCCTCTTTTCCATTTCTTTCAACCTCTCTCATGACTCTTTCTTACAAATGACAGTTAATTTTGGTTGTCAGTTTGACTGAGTTAAGGGATACCTAAAGAATTGGTACAGCAGACTTCTGGCTATGTCTGTGAAGGTGTTTCCAGAGTAGAGTGAGAATCAGCAAACTGAGTGGGAAAGACTTACTGTAAATGTAGGCAGTACCATGCTTTCCCCTGTGCTTGCTCCTTCTTTAGTGGGTGCATTTTCCTATTGCGGTCACGCATGGACATCGACTTCTGGTTCTTTAGCTTTTGAAAGAAGACACACAACAGCAGCTCTCCAGGGAGCTTCCAGGCCTTTGGCCTCAGACTGGGTCTATGTCATCAGCTTCACTCATTCTGAAGTTTCTGGCTTCTCAAGTTGAGAAAGTTCCTTTTCCCCTGACTATTCATTCTACCGACGACCACTGAAAACTCGAATTAACACTATCACACAATATTGGAATCCTGAGTTCGATTGCCTCTATTACCCTTTCTTTCGCTCCACCCTATCCTCTTTTTACCTAGCAACCTGCAGATATACTATAAATCTCAGAACCTGGGAATCATCCTTGATTTCTTTCTTCCTTTCATCCTCCACTGTAATAAATTCTCAAGTTCAATAAGTCCTTCTAAATCTCATGTATTTCTCAAATTTTCATTCTGTTAATACTACGAATACCATAATTTGCTCAATAATCCTCTATCACCAGGACTCTTGCATCCACCTCCTAATAAATCTTTCTGTCAATAGCCTTGTGTCCTCAAAGCCAGATTTGTACAAGCTGAATAATAACTTATTAAAAATTCAATCTTGAAATAACTCAACAGCCTCAGTGTCCCCAGATGATGCTCAAGGCTTTTGCTTTGTATGAAACCCTTTAAGACTGATCCTGTCCATTTCAATCTTACGCCTTTCTATGCTTAGATCACACTTTATATTTCAAAAACAAAACAAAGCAACCCCCAAACCCAAAAGATATACAAGTCTTTGCATAAACTATCAGGTTAAAACTTCTCGTTCTCTACTATCTGAAATACTTGTACTTAACTAATCTAACTCCCTACTTATTTTTAAAGACTTGACTTACATGTTAGCTTGTTTTGTAGATGTTTCTGGAGCCAAATACTAAAAATTTTTCCCATCTCTCTTTTTTTTTTTTTTTTTTTTTGTGGGTACCGGGGATCGACCTCAGGATCTCGCGCGCCAGCAGGCGCCCGTGCCGCTGAGCGATATCACCGGCCTTTTTTTCGTATGTGGGTTCCGGGAGTCGAACTCGGGCCCTCGCACTTGCAAGGCAGGCGCTTACGCCGCTGAGCCATCTCACCGGCCCCTTCCCATCTCTTTTATTCTGTTGTGGCAATTTTATTTCTAAATTTACCACATAATTTTTATGTCCCCTGTCCCCCATTGTATAGCATCCTTGAGTGCACAGACCCTGTTCTATTCATCTTTGGAGCTACATTGTATGTTACAGCGCTTGACAAATAAAAGATCTTCAATGACGTTAAATGAATGAAAAACAAAATATGTTGTCCAATGGCACAGGTAAAACTAGAATCTTGAAGAAGTGCAGAGGGGAGAGAAATTACTTGTGAATGGTGTCTCATGAAGTAAGTTACGTTTAAAATAGATCTCGAAAGATAAACACTGTGATGTAAGGTGAAAGGATTGTGCATTTCAGTGGAGAGATTTAATAAACTATGACTAAAAATCAAAGAGCTTCATTGCAAGCATGCATCCAAAATTAAACTAATGAAGGAGAGCTTGGTAGAATAAATGTGAACAAAATATTCATTAACCCCTCACGTGGATGACAGGCCTCAAAGGATAATCAAGAGGACCTAATTAGTTCAGCAAAAGAATGTCTTTGCCATTCAAAAAGAAACATTATTTTTTGTGTTCATACAGGATACAACACTAACTATACCAAAATACAAAATGGTTTTCTAGAAAAAAATTTTAAAAACAATGCAAATAAAAATATTAAAAATACAAGTAGCATTGGTCACATGTTGTGTTGGTAAATTATTGCATGACTAAAAACACTTATGCATAAATGACTAACAAAAACAATACTTAATATTGAGGCATTAGGAACTGGGACATGTTCAGTCAACAATTAATTGAGCCACTTCTTCTTTAATTACTGTAGAAGAAACAACTGAGACAGAAAATAAGATCCTTTAATTTAAAAAGCCTAAAGCCCAATTAAATAAAATAAATAAGCATTGAAATTAGAAAAAATAGATAAAAGATTTCTAACATGTGTATGGTACAAAAAGTTTTAAAATGATATCCAAGGGAAGACATAAATCAACTTAAAATATGAATATTATGTGTCAGGAAGGGCTTGAAGGTAATACTGTTACCTTTAACAATGTCCAGAGTGTTCTGTCAAATAAGATCAATGGACAGAATGTCAAGGATGCCAGGAGAGGTAACGTGAAGGTCTGGGACAGGGTCGAGTTAGACATTTGGAGTGATGAAACCATCAGAAGAATCCTGAACAATTAAGAAAATGTTTATATAATCTCATTGGCAATATGAAGGTGCTATAAATTTCAAAAGGCAAATCATACGGAAACAATCTTCACTAGTATGTGAAGTTATTTAGGATGCATCTACAAATGATAAAACAAGATTGAGTATTGTTAAATTACAGTCACTGAAGTTCTTTATTTTTCTGTTTCTTCTTATATCACTGTTTCCTTTCTTCATAATATACGTGCATGCACATACTTACAAAGCCCGAGCTTCTCAACTTTCTGTTTTTAATTTGTTTTCTTTATAATATTTCTTCAAAATCCATTGTGTAAAATTTACTATGTTGGGCCTGTTTCTTCACAGATCTGCTTGTTGTAATATTTAGTGGTTTCTAAACCCCCTGTGAAGTTTGTAGTTTTACATTTATCTTCTGTTGTCATCTGTTGCATTTAAAACCATCAGAAATAACCACCAAGTTTTTCAAAGCTTTAATTAGACCTTGCACTTTTATTTATACCTGCTATTGACATTCCAATATATGAGAAGACAACCGCCTTAACTTTACTATTCTTGCTGTAATTGATAACTAAGAAAAAGAAAAAAAAAAGAAAAAACAGTAAAAACTGAAAAAGAGAAAAAATTATATATTGGTATTATAAAAATAACTACATAAAGAACTATAATTCATTGATGCATTACTGCGTTTTAGGCACCCTGTAAAACTTTTTACTCACATAATCTGACACTCAGAGTAGTCTTATGAAATGGGAGCAATTATTACCTTCACTTTGTTCATGAAGAACACAAGGATTATAGAGTTAAATAATTCACCAAAGATCACACAGGTTGTGCAGGACCAAATGCACCTTGATGTTTCCGACTTCAAAGTCCCTAATTTCAACGACAAGAGTGCACTGCCTTACTCTGATTTGCATCTTTTCAAACTCCATCCAAACAGCATTTTCATAGTACATAAAATCAAAAATAATCAAGGATATCTTTTTCAATGTTATTTAGATGAGCTATGTGAATTTAATGATTTCCAAGGTTTATGTACATTAACAAAAAAGAAAGAGAATTGAATTTAAATTGGAAATACTATTTTTAGAAGTTATAATTTTTATAATGAATATAAAACAAAAGTTTGAGATATGGATATTTAGCTTAAACCACTCATTCAAGAGGATAGTTGGCTCAAAAAAACAAATGGTGAGGAGAAAGAGGAAGGATAAAGAAAAAGAAAGGTAAAGGAGGAAGAGGAGGAATGGGAAGCAAGGGAAGTAGGAAACAGAAAGGAAGAGAAAAAAAGGAAAAGGAAGGGGAAGGAGAGGAAGGGGAAGAGGCCAATGGAAAAAGCATAAACTTGGAGACTAAAGATTTAAATATATAAAAATAGCAAAATGGTATAAAAGAAAGGTAATTATAGGAGAAACTTTCAAGAAAAATATTAAACTCACCATCACAGCACATTAAAAACAAAAATAGGGCCGGTGAGATGGCTCAGCGGCTTAAGCGCCTGCCCGGCAAGCGCGAGGGCCCGAGTTCGACTCCCGGATCCCACATACAAAAAAGGGGCCGGTGATATCGCTCAGCGGCACGGGCGCCTGCTGGCGCGCGAGGTCCTGAGGTCGACCCCCCGGTACCCACAAAAAAAAAAAACAAACAAAAAACAAAAAAACAAAAATAACATCTGTATAGGTCTTTATAGTATATGATGCATTTGCATGTGGGGTAGATTCAGGGAAAAGATAACAAGCAGTCAAAAGAAAGTTGTAGGAAGAAGAATTAAGAATAAATACAATCACCAGAAGAGTCACCTCTTACTATTTTCTAATTTTATCAAAGTTTTAATGCTCTGCACAAATCCATCTTCCCCCATACCTTTCAGTGTTCCTTCAGTCAATAGTTTCCTTCTTAGAATAATCTAATCCTGGTAGGTCTGTCCTTCCCCGCCCCTCCATGTGTCCTGATTGTGTGAACGTGACTCAGAGGAAATCTGTGGCTAACCTCTAGCCAGGCGGCCTGTCTTCCTCACTAGCTTTGACCTTCGCCTCCTTTTATCACCTGACAGGATGTGACTTACATTTAGCTTTTTGTCTATCATCCAGGCCTGGGATACTATATGTAGTAGTAGGATTTACCAGGAGTTTATGCAGTTGAGAATGGGAAGAAAGAGGAAAAGTTACATTATGGCTTTCTTAAAATCTTAAGCAGTATAGCCAGAATAATAAAGGAATTAGAAATAGATGATAAACTTTAAAGAAAATGCCTTGTATTTCTATTACAAAATGTTTTTGCGCACACAGGGTCCAAATGCTCTGGAGAAGCAGAAAAGAAACCCCAACAAGACACTCCAAAGGTTAATTCATGCAGAAAGGATGAAAAACATCGTATTTTGTAATGTCAATTTTATTACATTGTGTACTGAGCAATGTCAAGATATGGCATAATCAAATAAAACTCAAAGCTTGAAATTTTATTAATGGCTCTCCAACACTAAATCATTAATCTCTCAATAATCATATTACTCTCATGGGCTGTCCATCCTTTGTTTTTTAAAATAAAATATTTGCATTTTAAAGCATTCCTTAAGAAAGTATAAAATGTTCCTTTGGACCTATTTAACAGATAGAGAATCCTAAAGAAATCACATGCTTTTGGCAAGCCATAATAAAAGGTGACAAAGATGAAGCAAAGACAATTTCAATATCTGAGTCTCTTCCACCAGATTAAAATGTTCATTTAATAATAGAATGGGGAATTCCCACAATGAGCACACTGACAGGGTAAATCCTGAAGTTTTCAATGCTAAACTCCATTACACCTAAAATTCTCGTTCTCTGTCAACCTTTTTCTCATCCACTTTAAGAAGTTCTAATTTATACTATATATATATATATATATATATATATATTTCACAAAGGAAATAATTTCCAAAATAATTATTCCTGATAATTCCCCAAAGCAAATATTTCCTAAATTTTTGGATTTATAATGTTCTATCGTTGCTTTTATGACACTCTATCTTCTTATAGTTCTATATAGATTGATTTCTACAAAGTTATGTTTTACCTTTTAGCTAGGATTCCAGAATTAAGAAAAATATCCTGCAGTTTAAATTATTTCCCCTAAAGATATAATAATGCATTTATTAATTAATTCTTTTTCTCTTTCTTGCCTTCTCCCAACTACTTTTGTTTGACTATTATCCTTGTACTTAACTATTTTATGTTATAGTTGTGAATAATTTATTTTTAGACTTAAAGTAAGTTGATTTTAGTTGCATTTTGTATGAGCAGCTACACTGAATAGTGTTTGATTGCACACCTTCTGGAATCAGGCTGTTTAAATTTGATTTCCTGTCCTCTCACTGGGTAGCATAAGTGATTGTGGCATAATCAAGACCTTCTTTGCCACTGCCACCTCATCTGTAAAATGGATGTTTAATAGTACTATTTCCACAGAATTATAAGATGAAATCTGCCATAAAGAAAGATAAATTGAGGCATTCATAGGTAAATGGATGCAATCTGAGAACACTGCAGATAGTAAGTTCAGTAGAGATTGATGGGCAGTTAGAAAGGGACAAACCCAAGACAGAGCCGGAACAGAGATAAAGCAAACCAGGGCTGTGGTAGAAACCAGCCCCAAGATGGCGACAGAATGACTGCGCCTGTAAGCCTCCCCAGGCCAGTAAGCCTCCTGTGAGCCTCCTGCAAGCCTGCAAGATGTACTACTGTAACTTGTACCGTCTGGCCCTGTAAGCCTGAACGATGCAACAAACACATGGAACCAACATAACAAACATGTAGATAGATAACCAGACCACACTTAACCTCACTCCTACTCCACCCAGAGAGGCCTTTGTTCTTCTCCATGCCATGTACTCTTTCTTTTAGATCAATATGAGCTAAGTGACTGTACTTATAATCCTGTAAGCTTGTTACAGCTTGGCCCAAGGTAAATTATGATGCGATTTTACTATAGAAAAACCCTTAGACAAAAAGCCTCAGTGGTAACGCAGTTTTGGGACCCTTTCTGTCTCTCAAGGGTTTTCGCTTAAAAAACTTCTACTTTTAACCCTCTTTGTCCTTGAATCCATTTTTCAGAGTCATGAGACAAATTTCCAGTTACTTCCCTGTAACAAGAACATAATGTTAAGTGAAATAAATCTGACACAAGCTTAAATATATGAGGAACTCAAAATTATATATATATATACATATATATATGTATTTATAACTTAAAATTAAATATACATATATTGGAGAAGTTTAAATAATTCCCCAAATTACCTATTCTATTGTTTTGAAAATATTTTAAAATATATATGCTAATTTTCTTCATTTATACTGCTAGTTTCTCTTAGTTTGTTGAAAAGAAAGTTTTGTGCTGTTATCTGTTTCTTCTCTGTAAGAGAGTCATTTTGTCTATGTCTTGCACTCTACTCTGAAGATAATGATACACAGTGTATTAACTGGTGTCATTCTTTTATTATTTTGTATGAAATTTTATTGTGTTTTTTCATTAAATAAGAAAAGAAGATGAAATCTGTTCAGGTGTGGAAAGAACTTAAAACAGTATATAGCATATGTTATTCATCATGTAATTATTAGCTATTAGCATTTCTAGTCCATTAATGGGTTACCTTGCTAGATGGTTAGGAGCTGCTGGAAAGTTCAAAGGTGATATTGGCATCATATATTTTCAAGTCTTTCACAGAGTGAGTTCTACAGATTCTAACTCAGAAAACCTTGACACATAAATGTCTGGCAATCAGTATCTTGTGCATCTTGGTCATCTGAAGTCTTCCTGGTGATGCATCTGTACTTAGTGGGCTGACATTGTGTGATGTACAAGGGGTCACTGAAGACTGTGGGGGCTCCTTCCACCACAGGAAAAGCCCAAGTCTTGTTGTCTCTTTGGGGGAATAAATACTGAAACCAAATGATTCTACTCTTCGAAGTGAGTATCATCTTACATTTTGGTTATGCCTTTCATATATGAACGTCTCTAAACTAGATGTGAGTAAAACAGCATTACCAGCAAAAGTTTACAGTCTCCCCCTTCCTCTGCACTGCATCTCCTCTCAGTGATCATGAGCTTATCTTCCTGCACAAAGTACCTACCACAGACTATGTGTATAGCATCGGCTGCTGTGAAGTTTCTTCTGAAACATTGCTATAAAATACTGATGTTTCAGACCAACTTAAAAAGAAATATTCTTCTAACTTTTACTCTATGCCTACTGATATGCTATCCAGAAACAAAAACAAAACAAAACAAAACAGAACAAAACAAAAACTGTCCTTACATTGGAACAGTGTTGTTACTATTGATGAAATTTCAGAGAGTGATTATGTGAAAATTCTACCACTCACAGTCCTGAGAAAACAGGTTTATTTCTTATGATTTACAAAAAGGTAACATTTTTATAATATTTTAAATATTTGTTGAAAATCTCCTATTCATATAAAACTCACTCATTTTCTAATTTCAATTATTTTTAGATATACAAAACAAAATAAAATAAATTGATCTGTACAAAAGTTACTCTATACAGATGTTACAAAGAGAGCCTTTTCCTCTTACCAGAGTTAGGAACAGTAAACCACAATTTTTTGTAAATTTAGAGCACAGACTCTCCTATTCAAAACTTGAGGTTTCTTATTTTCAGTAGGAAATGACTATAATAATGTACACATCTAATCAGTGCCTACAAAAGAAATACATGAATGACTAAGTGTAATGTATATTTGTATTTAGCATCATTGTTAAGGAAGTTAATAAATTGTGATCAATAATCTTATTGCAGGAATATTCTTATACGTATTTCTCCTGAAATTAAAAATAAATACTAGTCTGAGTTGTATTTTTAAGTGATTATATAGTAGGTTATATTGAACCTACCCTCTGAACCATTCCACAGCAAAGCAAAATGACTTTCTTATCTGCAATCAATTCTTATTTATAAGAGATATAAAAGTGATCCCCAAGATAAGTTGGGAGAAGAGAAAGGTAACATAAAAGTGTGCTAAAAAGTAGCTTATGGTTTGCAAAACAAAAAACAAAAAAAAAAAACAACCAAGGCTTTTTATGTGTTGGTAGCATTTTACCTTCTTTCAAACCATGATTGGAAACACTTATATTAATTTTGAGTTTTCTAGGGAAGAAGGATCTCATAAATATGCCATTTTGATGAAAAATAAAGAAGAACAGATGAATATTTTGTATCTACAATGTATACTGATTTCCTGTTTTAAAAGTTCTAGTGAAGCAAGTGACCTGATTTAAAATGAAGGAGATACTGTTATTTCTAGCAATTCCCTTTATCCTATTTGAAAGAACTGTTTTGTATCAAACTGTTAAAACTAAGTATTCAAGAAGTATAACCACAGCCCAAATAGTAATAACACAGAAAATTTATGAGGAACTGTTGTAAATTAATCTCTCACTAAAAATATGTGTGAACAGAATGAATAAGAAAGGAACTAGAAGAAAATGGAATCTACAAATTGTAACTCCAATATGCTGATAAAAGTTTAATTAATGTGAAACACAGCCTGGTGGAAAGCTTTAAAGGTTCTTTTAAAGGTGGAAATGCTTACTTTGATAATTCAGTATTCTTATAAGATAAATAAAATTGGATACTGGTAAAATAAAAGGGCGGCAGAGGGAAGGGGAAGGAAAAGCATTGTGATGAGTTATGTACATGAACCAATTCCCTACAATGAATGTAATCATTAAGCACCGCAAATGTATACTAATAAATACTTGTTTTACATATATAAACAACCAAAAAGAAAATTCAGTATTCTTAAAAGTTATGAGACCAACTGTTCCCCAGTTCTTGGTCAGCCAGTGCCAGTGACCCAGGCCACATTTTAACTTTTGAAAACTTTGTAGTTTATTTGCAGTGTCATATCAAAGTATTTGTTAGAGGGTTGATGTTTGTTTCAAGATATGTGGAGGAAGGGAGGAAGAGCGGGTCTGGAGTTACCGTTCACTTTTATCTAAAGTAGTGCTTGCAACACAAAGCACTGGAATCACTTAAAGAAATACAGAGGGGAGGGAAAGGAGAAGAAGGGGATGAAAAAGAGAATTAAGATGTGTTATGTACATGTACCTGCTCCCCAGGAGGACGGTAATCATTTTGTACTGCAAACGTGTACTAATAAAAAATGAAACTGAAAGCAGTTTTCTGTATTATAGATAACTGAGCATCATCCCCCAAATTCTCAATTAATTGATCTGAATGTGGTCTGGGACTCAAAGACTAACAGATCCCCCAAGTAATTCTAACTGGTAACCAATTTTGAGAATCACTGATCCAAAGAGAGTGAGAAGAAAGATGTAAGGAATGGCAAGTAGTTTAAAAGTTTTCTTTTTCTTAAAGAAAACCAATTTGGTTAAATTATTTGGCCTCTCTTACACCGTCAAAGACCACAATCATTTCTTATTATGCTCATTTGGGGCTTCAGGCAATAGACAGACTTGCACTAAAAGTGATGATTTCATGCCTTATTAAAATGATCTATTTGATTTTATTTAATCCAACTCAGCCACTAAGCAACTTATTATCTCCAAAGAACTGTCCCACTGTTGTAGGATATTCAAAGATGAATAACATCTGAACCCCTTTTTTCAAATACCTTAAATCAGTATAGAATGTTAGCTGTCAACTAGAGTCAGAAATTGCAAATAAATGAGACCTGGTGAAGAAGCTAATGGCTTCTTGAATAACAAATGAATATTCCATGCATTCCAATAACGAAGGTACACAATTGGCTTCACAACAGCACTGGCCCATAAACATATAGCTCTGTATCTGATTAGGCCTCAAGTGAGAAATTAGCCATTTTAACAGATGATTTATTTGGAACTATGCATTATTTGCCAGGCTGGGCAGCTAAGAGACTGTTTTGTTTTCAAGCATAGAATTTGAAATCTAAAGAAGTCAATAGACAGATAAAAGTCTCAATCTTCTAAAGGACTTCCCTGTGAAAATTGCTTTCTAAGTGCTGGTCTGATATTTTTAAACTTGAATTAAGAACATTATCACTTGAATGAATTGGATTTATGAGTAGATTTGTTAGAGGAGTGTTACCCAGTGAAATCGGGCTGCATATCTAGTATGAATTATTTCTTGATTTATGGTGCAGACATACATTATGTGTGTGTGTGTGTGTGTGTGTGTGTGTGTGGTGTTTATATGTTACAAGTTAGCTTAAACAGCAACACAATAGAGTGACAGAAAACATCAGCGATTGCATGGGGCTGGGGAAGGATGGAATGTAGGAATATGGGGCATGTGTAAACTTTTGGAGGAGATGGATATGTTTACTCTGATGGTATAGTGATGATTTTGCTAGAAAAAAAATTATGATCACAAGAATCCTCTTTTTCTTGACATCATATAAATATTCTTTTGTATTGATTTCCAGAATTTAAACTTTAATTCATCTTAGAATATACTTGGTATATGAATGGCAAGTGAAGAATATAATTTTATTTTTCAGACGGAAAATAAATTTTATTAATTCCAATTTTTTATTTTATAGAAAAAAACAGAATTTCAAAACAAAATAATAGGAGAGTAACAATAATTATATATTGCAATATATATATATATATTGCATATTCTTATCTTCAAAGATTAAAACTAGGCCCATGTCTATCACCGTGCGCTAAAGTCAAAGGGATCAAAGATCTAAATATTAAAACAGAAACTCTAAATCTGCTGGAAGAGAAAATAGATAGAAATCTTGAAGACATAGGTGGAGGCAGAGACTTCATGAACAAGACCCAGATCACAAAGGGAATAATACAAAGAATCAACAACTGGGATCTCATTTTATTAATTCTAATTTTTAAACCTCATTTTCTCCATTGATTTATCATGCTTCTTCTATCATATATACATCTAGGCTCTACATGTGCTTGAGTCTGTTTCTGTGGTCTTAATTCTGTTTGATTGCTCTATTTTTCTCCCCCTGTACTTATTCTATTTGAAATATTATAGAGTTAGACTGAGTCTTTGTTAAGAGAAGTCCCCCTTCTGTTCTATTTCAGTACTGGTTTTGTCATTCTTGGAATTCTCATCTTCTACATGAATGTTAAAATGTTTATAAAAGTAATATATGCACAGATAAAAAATCACATTCATATTGTACCACAACTATAATTATCTTTTAAAAATAAATTTTATTTTTTTATTTATTTTAAAGGGAAAAAATCAATAAAAACAATGGTACAGAATTTCAGAACAAGATAGTAGAAGATTAACAATGGTTAATATATTGCATATTGTTATCTTCAAAGTAGTTGCTCAGATTACAAGATACAGGCATGCAAAATAATTTCTTTTAGTTCATTGAAAAGAACAGTTTGTGTTTATATTGTTTGATCTATTTTGCATATCTTTTAAAAATAAATTTTAAAGGGGTTGGGGATATAGCTTAGCGGTGCAGTACCTGCCTGGCAAATGCAATGTCCTGAGTTTAATTCCCAGTACCAGAAAAAGAAAACTTTAAAAATTTGTGTAATCAAATTGACTTTTCATACTGATTTTTAGGAAAACCATCCTGACTACAGTGTTGAAAATTGTTGCCATAGTAGCATCACAGAATCACCATTTTCAAGAATAACTTTCTTAGTTCTAAAACACTGAGAAACTTGTCCATTCTATTCATTTCATCATACATTACTGAATGTATACACATAAAAGTAACTTAGTGATTTTCCTATGGATTGAAAATGGGGTTGCAGAACTATAAAAAAAAAAAACCCAACAGAAACAAGAATAGCTAGAATAGGAACAACAGGAACTCTTTCTTATTCGTTGCAGATGCGAATACTAAATGGCAAAGTCTTTGGAAGACAGTTGGGCAGTATAAACATGCTCTTACCTTACGATCCAATAATAACTCCTAAAATTGAAAACTTGTATCTACAGTGCACACAGCTGTTTACAGCAGTTTACAACTCGTAATTGCCAAAACTTAGATGCAATGAAGATGCATTTAGTAAAGTGAGTAGATGAACAGTAGTGCATCCAGACAGTGGAATACTATTCCGCCCTTAAAAAAGATAAGTGACCTCTCTCTCTCTCTCTCTCACACACACAAACACACACACTATGAAAAGACATAGGGAAAGTTTAGACACCTACTACCAAGTGAAAATAATCTGAAAAGGTGACACACAGTAAGATTTCAACTGTTTGAGATTCTGAAAAAAACTATGAAAGCTGTGAAAAGATCAATGATTGCCAGAGGTTTAGGATAGTAGGCGATGCATAGACAGAGTACAGAACATTTTTAGGACAGGGAAACTATTCTCTGTGACACTTTAATGATGAATACATGTCAAATGTTTGTCAAAACCCATAGAATGTACTACATCAATGATTTAACCTAATATAAACTATGGACTTCGAATTATAATAATATACCATTGCAGGTATATCAGTTCCAACAATTTTATTCTCTGGTGTGGGATGCTGATGATGGGGAAGACCGTGAGTACGTGGGCATAGGGACTCTATAGGAGTCTCTGTACTTTCTGTTCAGTTTTGCTGTGAACTTAAAGTTGGTTCTAAAAATAACATCAATTAAAAACAACAACACAAAATCCCTTCTGAATTTGGCCAAGGGTTAGAAGATATTGGAACGTTTTATTTTATGTGCATCTTCAAACTTGTAAAGCTGCCTGAGATAAAATGGGGGGATTTTGTCAGTTAAGATTATTCTTTGTTTATGAGGTTTTTCCAGCTTTATACTATTTGGCCCTTTATACCTAGCACTGTTGCAAATCTTTATTGAAGTCACCAGGTGAAGAAGATATGAGATATCACTGCACGCACTGCACAGGATTTGTTCTCCAAGAACCACTGAGAGAATCAGAATCCGGGTGCAGCTGCAGGGCATGGGAAAATTCTTTGAGAAGCCATAGTTTTGTATCACTATCAACTCTCACTCTATGAAAATATTTAAATACTCTGGCTCTGAAAATACCACCTGGAAATGTGTCCTCCCTGCCCTTTAAATGGGGAGCTACTGAGAAAGACATAATCAGGGTCCTTAGAAGTAGTTAAAGAGTTGTCATGTCCAAATGAATAATATTTTCAGCAAACTAGTAACTTTTACAAATGTGTTTATAAGACAGAAAAGAAAAAGAAGATTCCACCATAGAACACAGGAAGCTTTGACTTTTTTCTTGCAAAGCTTGCTGGGAACGTAAGTATTTTCAGATTTGGTGGTCAGCTGTGCTTGGAGAGCACTCCAGTAGAGCAAGGTAGTGCTAAGCAAAGAAAGCTTGAGTGGGGGAAAGATTCTCCTCCACCAAAGGCAGACATGCTCAGGAGCCAGAGCATCCCCGCATCTCCAATACCTTCACCATTAAAGAGGCAGCATGCTGTGTGACTTACTGTGGTCAAGGGCACAGACCCTAGAGTGATGCTGCTATCAGACAGATTCTGTCAAGTCACTTTCCCTCTTTGTGCCTTAGTTTCATTATCTGCAAGATGTGGAATATACATCAAAACCCCTGGAACATACTAGGTTGTAAGCAGTTAATAATGATGTGTTGAATAAGCAATAAATAAATGAAGGGGATGAAAAAAGGAATGAAGATGTGTGATACACAAGTACCAATTCCCACAAAGAATGTAAGCATAATGTACTACATGCGTGTACTGATAAACTAAAATAATTAAAAAAAAAATAGATGGAGGGAGGAGGAAGAAGTGAAGGGAGGAAGGGGAGAGAAAAAGAATTAAGATATGTTATGTACATGTACCAGCTTCCCATAAGGAATATAATCATTGTGTACTGCAAACATGTACTAGTAAAAATAAAAAAATTAAAGATTAAAAAACTCTTATTACAGTAAAAGACACATTTTCAATAACAATGGAGTAAATGTGTTCCACACAAGTGGGATTAATGGTAATGTGTCTTTTGCTATAGTAAAAATATTAATCTAAACATTGACTATATTTTATGATTACCCCTTGTTGATCAACAGCTTATGGCAATTATTGTCAAATAAAAATACAGTGTGCCATCAATCAATAAATAAATGAATAAATAGGTCTACACCAGTTGTGGTGGTGCATGCCTGCAATCCCAGCCCTCTGGAAAGCTGAGGCAGGAGAGGCCAACTTTGAGAAAAGCCTGGGCAATTTAGCTACTTAGTGAAACCCTTTGTTAAAATAAAAAATACAAAATAAGGAGATGGAGATGTAGCTTAGTGTAAAGGCCCTGGTTCAATCCCTAGTACCACAGTCAATCAATTAATAGGTTTAGATCAGAACCAAAATTAATCACAGTATGAAAATCTAAATTGCTAAATAAACTTTTGGAATAGATACACTTCTGATTTTCTTTTTCATCCCACAACATAAGTAACTTCTATCTTATATGGCTTGCAATATCGCTAGTAAATTAAAATTGAAAAATATGTCCGGCCCAAAATCATCATAATTATAAACACTGCTTTAATTCCCTTCATGTACATAGGCCCTGATGATTGTAATATTACTCTCACATCCAATAATAAAAATGAATATTTATAGAATGCATGCTACTTAATTACATTACATGTATTAACTGATTTAATCATTATACTGTGTGTTAAGTTTTGCTGATGTAAACATATACCACATATTGTATCTGTCACAGAAAATATTCAGAAAAATGTTATTAATTATGACAGCATAAAAGAATGATTATTACAAGGAGTCTTAGGAAGTCTTTATATGGGAAATAACATTTGATCTGGATTTTGAGCAATGAGTAGGTCTTTGCGGATGTCAAAGGAAAAAACGTAGGGTATGGAGAGATAGTAGTGTATGACAAAGTTCAGAGATAAGAATGTGCCTTACCCAGGAGTCAGACGGACATTTAACGTGTTTGAAATGAAAGATTTGTATTAGGAGACAAGCAGGAAATAGGGAGGTTGTCAAGGCAGGTTGGGACCTCAGTGAAGAATTTGTCCCAGGAATGATGTACTAGATTCTGTAGACATAGCAGAAAATTGTCCTTCAAGTAGGAAGGACCTCTACATCTTAGAATGCATTAGTTTTCAATTTCTGCAAAACTACCAAAAGCTCAATGGCTTGAAACAATACAAACTTATCACACACTTTCCGTAGATCAGGAGTGCAGCATGTTTTTGTTGCATCCTTTGCTTGGTGTCTTGCAAGGCTGAAATCAATTTGTCTGCTGAGTGCATCTTCATTTGAGGCACAATGAAGAAATGATTCACTTCTAAACTCTGTATGATTGTGGCAAAATTCATTTTTTGAGAGATACGACTGTGATATTTTCTTGCCGGCTGTTGGTGGGAACCACTGGTTAGCAGCTGCTTTCAGGTTTCTGCTGTGTGGTCTCCTCTATGGACTCTATAAAATTCTTACTTTTCCCAGGACAGCAGCTAAATTTCTCCCATGCCTTGAATTTCTTTCTCCAGGATGTAGTCTCTTAGACTCATCTGCTTACATCAGGCCCACAAGGATGATGTGATTTCTGATTTTCTCAAAGTCAACTAATTTGGGATCTTAATCATATCTGGAAATTTTTTTTAACTGTTATCATGTGATATAAGCTGATCAAAGGGAGACCACTCCATTGTATTCACAGATTTGTCCACATCCAAGGGGAGAGGAGTATACTGGAAAGTACATCAAGGGTAGGATACTAAATTCCATCCTAGAATTCTGCGCACAACATAGACTTTATGTTTTTTTCTGCTTATGGGCTAACTTTGAGCTCCATAATTTCTTCTCCAACAATTCCTTTTATGGGCCCTAAAATAATCATTTTTTCATTTTCTCAGTCTTTTTTCACACATTTTTGTCAGGTCAAATAGAATATGTGCTATGCTAGCTTGACAAAGCAGCAAATCTTACCTATTTTTTCAGAAGTGATGAGCTGTGCAAGGCCTAGGTATCTATTAGTATTATCAAAGTGATTTGGACTTTGTATGAGACAGACTAATATGTATTTTGCAAAAGATTTGCTGGTTTAAATCAAATTAAAACAAAATTTCAAAAACAAAAAAATAGAAGTATTTTATATGGTCAATGATTCAATGAACTTTTAATTCTACCATCAGGCACACTTGTCATTTATTCATGGATCACAAATATATAGATGAATTTTCCTAAAGATTGGAGGGGAATCTCAGTGAAATGTATTTAAAGATTTATAAGCTGAAGCGGTTTGGAAAGTAGTTTGAATCTTGGGCAGCTTCTATTCTTGACCAGATACAAACTCGGCACAATATTTAGGTCATGGCGAATCTCTATTGTCCTGATATCAATGAAAATGTTGTGGAGAGAGTTTCTCCCAAAGGCAATGGAGCAAAATGAAAATAATCAACTTCCTTGAGTGTTTCTGTGTGTCTTTCTTGTTACTTTTGAAGGGATCTCTGATGTGGGGGTAATTAAATGTTCCAAAAGAACACAAAGAAATAAAATAGGCCTGGGTGATGGGAGAGAGCTTTAGTGAACAAGGCAGACGAATAAAAATGTTGGAGGGAGTTGTGTAGTTTCCAATAGAGAAATTTCTAATAGCTAGTCCTTAGGAAACTAAAGAGAAAGAAGCACTAATGGGGTGGGGGGGTCATTATCTGTGAATAACTTCCATAAAGAAAGAGCAAATTTGGGGTCACAACCATGTTGCATGCCTCATCAGCTGGAGGTGACCCAGTTTGTCCCAAGGAGTCACATCATATGCTTTTTTTTTCCTGTGCATTTCCCCTTTGCAGAGTAAGTTATACGACATTTTTTTCCTTATTGTGCTTGCCTGAAATTTGCATCAAACAATCTGGCTTAAAAGGGTACAGAGTGATCGCACCTTTAATGCATCACTATTTCTGTAGTTCTCTCCATCGCTGAACCAAGGGCCACAAGTGCAGGACAGATGTGCTTTAGTAGCTCCCTGCCCTTTGCCTTTTCCCTTTCTTCCAGCCAGGGCAAGGCATATACAACAAGCACGTAGTATAGTGTGGTGCTCTGCTCCTAATATTCAAGAATCAGATAACTATGGTTCAAATTCTAAGCTTTATGTATTTTGGCTGCATAACTATGTTAAATTAATAAAAAAAAAGTCAACATAAACTTCTGATTTATAATTTGGGGACAAAACTTCTATGTCCTAAAGTTATTACAGGTTGAAATAATACAATGAGCCCTCAATACTGGACCTTGTCGATCAGTGGGCTTACAAGCATTATTATCATACTATGACTTTTCACTTTCATTTGGAAAGAGAAGTAACCTCCCCACTCATCAGCTATTGAACCTTCCAAATAGCTTTTGGAAACTTCTTAATGGCTTCTGTTTCATACATTACTCTTTCATCTTCAATGTTGCCAGAAACTAGAAGTCTCAGACAGAAAAGGTTAAAGGCAGAATTATCCTCTAAGGCAGAGATGTGAAGGTAGATGAAGATATTAATTAATCTGTCCTTTTATTATTTTAAAGAAAACTATTGTGAGTAAAATATACCTGAAGCTTGCAAAATTACTACTTAAATACCATACAAATGTTTTATTTCATCTAAGCAAATCAAATTCATGTATAAAATAAGTGATAAATTGAACTTGCTATCTACTGGAAAATATTTTCCATGTAGCAGGAAGCAGAGTATTTGTATTCCGAGAAGGTTAGTACCGAGGCTGAGCTGTCAGGATGAGTAAGGAATGGACACTGGTCTGGGCCCCTGTGTTAGGAAGATTTTTGTAGGCAAAATTGTGGAAGGAAGATGCCATCTACTGCTCAGGGCACTCAGGCTGGCTCTGAATTCCTGTATTCTTCCTACAACCTTGTTCTGACGGCTCCAGTACTCTCTAGTAGCCCTTCCACAGGGCAGAATGTGTTTGCGTTAAGTCCCAGCTTCTCCTTTGTCTTTGTTCAGAGAGAGCGCTCTGCTCTCTTCCATGCTCAGTAACCTCGTGTTCTACGCTCACCTCTGAGGGAGACCTTGTGAGAAGTCTGTAAGTCAGACTGGGCAGACACTTTTGGTAGGAAGACAACCCTGCCTCTGAGTCCTTGTCCACTGTGACCAAACTGGCCTTGGCCACCAAGAGAAAACTGGACCTAAGACAATAACCTAGCCTTCAGTGTCTTAAAAGTGACCCATGGAAGGAAATCAGGTAAATCATTTATTTTAGTTTTTTTAAATTAAAAAGAACCTGAAACATGTGTTACTTGCCACTTTTTATGTAAACTGTGTGAATTCCCTTTTGCTTTTCTTTCCCTTGAAAATATGTAATTTGCAAGAGACTTTGAATTCCTGGATTCTATTTAAAACTTATATTTCAGTAGTATAGAAGAGTAGTAACACATTAAATTTTATTCCTGCATTTTATCTACTCTAGAGCTTGATAAACTGATATTTTAATAATATTAGTGATATATCTGATTAGTACTTTTAACTTTGAAAGGAATAATTTATATTACCTAATGAATTCTCTTCTAATACTTGTGGGAGTCAAGAAAATATATGAGGGGCCGGTGAGATGGCTCAGCGGCGTAAGCACCTGCCTGGCAAGTGCGAGGGCCCGAGTTCAACTCCCGGAACCCACATACGAAAAAAGGGCCGGTGATATCGCTCACAGGCACGGGCGCCTGCTAGTGCGCAAGGTCCTGAGGTTGACCCCCCGGTACCCACAAAAAAAAAAAAAAAAGAAAGAAAATATATGAGAATCACGTAACATGCACAAGGCTATTTAACTCTTCACAGGCCTCTTAATGGGCTTCTAACTTTTCACCTATTACTTATCTTGAAGACCAGAAAGAAGAAGAAGCACAAAAGCTCAAAAGTTGCCTGAAGGATTTTCATTTTGGCAATACTCAGTGTTTTGGAATGCTGAGTGCCTGAATCTTCTTATTTCCCAAATTCATATAAAATGCAGATAGAGGAAAGTTTCCAAAAAAAAAAACCAAAAACCATAAAAGAGAAGAACACAATATTTGTTTCGAGAGAAAGTTCTGTTAGTGGCTTAAATGATGGGCACTGAAAATGTGTAGAGCAGCATTATTCACAAAATTGTTTTAGAAATCAGAAAAAAGGTTTTTGGTTTCCTTCCCAGTTGGTTCCAATTCTGCCCTGGGAGGGACAGATGAATGAGCTGAGTTACTTGTAAAGCTATACCTTGCCTCTGTAAGCCATATACATTTTCTGTGTGGCTCAGAATAGAGGACTAAGTTTTTTGGGAGGTACAAAATGATACGTAAAACCTTACTTTTTAATATAGCTTCTGTTTTCTGAATACTTTGTCAGAGTCTTTGATCTACAAAGACAGTGCCAACTTTAAGAGCTCATTCAGTCTTTCCCATTTAATCATGAACTCATCATTGGTCCAGCTAGAGCTTTCATCTACTTCACACGTGAAATCTCCTTCTCTTGCTAATTCATAGAAGAGTCCCACAGATTCCTTCCTATGAGAACATCTGGGCAGTGGTCAGCTGAAGATCAGACAAGGGTGGGGGCTGGATGCAGGCTGGAGCTGGATGCTCACTTGTTCATGGTGGAACTCAAGAAGAATCAGTGATTTCCCTCCCCACCTCTTCCTTCTGTCTCTTCGCTGCTTATAAATCAGCCCCACACCTGTAGAGGAAGTGAGTGAGTTTTAAAGACCCATCATGTTTTCTCTGAAACAAGAATGTAGCCACTTATTTCTCTACTGCAGGATCAGTGGCTAGCTATTTGATTAACAAATGGAAGATATCCATTTACTAACTACAGTTTTGTTGTGCATATCCATGGCATATAATTTCTTGTCTACATATCCACATCCTTTACATTAAATATGGTATCTACATGTAAGAAAATGAAAACTGCTGGGTCAGTTTTTATTCAATTAAATATAATAAATTAATGAATTACGTTTCATATGCTCTTGTAGAAAAACAACAAATAACAATTTAAGATCTCACTATATGGGCCGGTGAGATAGCTCAGAGGCATAAGTGCCTGCCTGGCAAGCATGAGGTCCTGAGTTCGACTCCTGGAACCCACATAAAGGAAAAACTAAGGGCCGGTGATATGGCTCAGTGGCACAAGCGCCTGCTGGCAAGCGTGAGGCCCTGAGGTCGACTCCCGGTACCCACATTAAAAAAAAAAAAAAAAAAAAAAGATCTCAATATATGCCAGACACTGACAGCTAGATAGCAAGCTCATGGCGCTTAGAGACATAGTCTCAAATGATTATAGCATTATGAGAAGTCATGCGAAAGAGAAATGTACAGTGTTGGAAACAACAAATAATTGACTCTACTTTAACATACAAGTTCCATCTATTTGACAAGAAAAGGGACATGAACAGGTTTTTCAGTACTTATAAGTTCATCTCAGGCTGGGAGGTACAGTTCACTGGGGAGAAAATACTAAAAACACAATATACAATAGCCTGGAAGGTTGATAGATTAATACAGAAGTATTATATGCTTATGGTGAAAAAATCAATTTTTAGTCAAGATTTATAGTTCAAAGTTATAAAAATCTGACTTATGTGGTGTTAAGCAAAAGAGGAAGTAGTTTAGCTCTAAAAGCTCAGGGGAAATAATTCAGGTGTGATCACAGATAGGTGCTGTCTTTAAACAATATAAAGAATCTATAATGACAAATGTCATTTATTTCCAGTATTCCTTCCTATGATGTCACTCAAAAATACCTCTTTTGATAAGATCTCATGTAGGGCCAGTGAGATGGCTCAGTGGCGTAAGTGCCTGCCTTGCAAGTGCGAGGGCCCGAGTTCGACTCCTGGAACCCACATACGAAAAAGGGGCCGGTGATATCGCTCAGTGGCATGGGTGCCTGTTGGAGCACGAGGTCCTGAGGTCGACCCCCCCGGTACCCACAAAAAAAAAAAGATCTCATGTAAATGATCTACTTTCTGAATTGTTCTCTTGCCTTTACTTTAAAATTATATCTTTAAAAAATTCCCTTATAATTATACTAAAAAATGAAGATATATACAAATAATTGTATGTGTGCATATTTTGCTTATATTCTCTAATGTAAATAACTTGATTTACCTAAATTCATTGAAGACATTAGCCATGTAAATCATTTACTTGGATAATGGCTGAGTTCAGGTTTAGCTCTAATGTTTAAATAATCACTATTGGAATTTATCACCCTCCAACAGTTAAGACATTAAATAATGTAGTTCCTATGCCTCCTCATGCTTGTCATCATTCTCATTTAGTACAAAATACCCTCTATCTACTGATCTCACAACCAGTATATAACAACTCAAACAAAAGAAGACTTCTTAAAAATGACCTGCCTTTGGAGAATTCACCGGGCTTAATTTTACAGTTGGTTAGAACATAACATTTATTTCTTTCTAAAAGTTCCTTGATGTAGAAAATAGCTGACTTTTATTACAGCTTAGCTTACAATTTCTCAGTAAAAATGTAGATGAGAAAACACGAAATAATTTCCATACTTGGAAGACAATTTTTGTCATATCTACAAAAATACGAATGAACTAATTAGAAAGATAAAAATTTGGTAACTTTTTTTGACATAAGGATGCCATTAACATATATTTTTAAACTTAAAATTGTAGTATTTGATCTAGTTTTTCCTTGATGCCTGAAGTTTTTTATTAATGTTGGAAGATCTGCAATTTAATAATAACTTTGATTCAAAATCTCTTTATTGTTCATTGGCTGAATCATCTGAACTTTCATCTTATATTTATTATACTCTGACAAAAAGGCAGCATAATATGTTAATTTTTCTTCTCAAGAGGAAAATTGCCAGTTGCTTGTCGTTATTAATATGTTTTCTGATGTATATGCCCACCAAAATCATTTAGTTTTTAATCTATGTCTTCAGAGAGCTATTCATATTCTTCCACCCTCTCTCCTAGAAGAGAATACACTTAGGTCAATGATGAATTATATTGCTCTTCAACTGACGCTGGGTTTCTGTCTTAAATATATTTTCTACAATGTGTCATCTATGGTTAAAAATATACTAGTGTTTTCAGTGTTCTTTTCTTATAAAAACCAATTGCCAATTGCTTCTATCCTCATTTACTTATTCACGCAAAATTCATACAGCAAAGAAATGTATTTTTTTTTCAACTACAGATTTCTATTAAAGACAAATTATATGAAAGGTTAAGAATGAAATTTAATTTTGTTGCATAAATAGTACAATGCAGTACTATTTATGCAACAGTACTTTTAAAAGCAGTACTTTTAAAATGGATAATTTTAAAAGATTATCAAACTTAGAACCTAAAAGTTAAATTTGGAGAACTATGTCCAACTTCTCATACAATTTAAGGATTTTTTCAACAATACTTATGGCAAGCAATCATATTATAGTTTCTTACTAAGATACAAAAATGGTCTTTTATATACACAATGAATTTTATCCCACAGCATTCATGTGTGTCATTAGCAGATTATTCTGGCTGTCAGACACAGTATTTTGAGGGATGGTGGTGGCAGAAAGTAGTAAGAGATACACAGAACTGAGATTAAAGCCCCTGTCTTCACACTTTGCCTGCAGGGCCACTTACAATGAATCCAGAATGATCCCATCCAGCCTGCTAATGGCAGGCAGAACTCCGGCTCAGGGAACACAAAAGGGACACATTCTTGGCACTGGTCCATCCTTAACTAGCAGGGAGGAATGATTTTCTCTTAGATATACACTACCTAAAATAGGTCTACACCTACAAGTGAGTCTGATATTTTGCCTAGAAAATGGCCTCACTGATCAGGATGGGACAAAATTGCAGGAAAAATCATTCTTAGTAAGTCATATTGTTACTATTTGAAGTTTTGAAGATGCCTCTGAACAAAGATCTTCAACAGCTCCGTTTCACTGTCTAATGCTAGGACAGGTCTGCCAGTTACACATCCACAGTCTCTCTTGTTAATTCAACTTAGTTGCGTTGGCATTATCTATGTGATACAGTTTTTAGTCAAAGTTTAATAGTTTTCTTTGTTCGTATATCCTAGCATTTCTTTGCTTTCTTTGATATGTATGCAAAATTTTTATGAATCCAAGTAAATTTTGTGAAGGGTCTATTTGTATATTTTGTGTAAATGGAAGTACAATGTAACAAAACCTTAATTTTACATTGGAATATACAAAATACTTGAGAAGATTAAGTCCTCTCTCCAAAATAGTGTAATTCACTCCAAGGTTTAAAAGTAGTCACAGTCTTGTATCCATTCACTGATTTCATTCTACAGCACTTATTTTGTGCCCAGGATGTTACAGACACTGTTTTAGTTTCCACTGATACAGATCTGAACAAAAAAGAAAAAACTCAAACTTATATTCTTATTTTGGAAGAGACAGATATGAACAAATTATATTAAAAATATGTAAGATAGCAATGATTGCTAAGTGAAGAAATAAAGTCGGGAAATGGGATGGGGATAGGTGTGGTTTTAAACAGTATCCAGGACAAATGCCACTGAAAATGTAACATTTAAGTGTACACTGGAAAGAGCTGAGTAAGTGAGCCATGTAGAAATCGGGGAGGAGAGCATTCCAAAGGGACAAACGAGTGCAAAGGAACACATCTGGAGAGTTCAAGGAAAATCCCAGAGGTCAGTGAGGCAACAGAAGAATGACATATTAAATTTAGACTAAGATTAGGGAGGTAAGGATAATGCACAATAGGATCATAAAAGAACATTTCTATTACTCTGAGAGAGATAGGAAGTCATTAGGACTCTCTGAGCGAAGGAGTGACGTGATTTTCCCTATATTTCAAGAGGATCCCTGGCTGGATTGTGGAAAATCACACAGTGGAAAGACCGTTTTTAAGGTTACCATTCAGTGATCAAGATAATGGCAGGTAGGGTTTTGTCAACAGCAGTGGATGTATTTAGAAGAAACAGATTTAACAGGATTTTCTAATGAGGTCAATGTAAAATGTGAAAGCAGAGTTGAACTCCTATGTTTTGTTTTTAACTTATGCACTGGACCAAACAGTAGTCATTAAAAGATGAGGACATCTATAGGAAGGCCAAGTTCAGACACTGAGGGTGGTTTTCTTTGTGCCAATTTTTATATCACACATAAAAATTACATGTTTATCAGGTGCCATGTGATGTTACAATAGATGCATACATTGTGTAATAGTCAAAGTGGAATAAGCATATCTTTTGTCTCAAACACTCATAATTTCTTTCTGGTAAGCACACTCATATCTCTTTTTCTAGATTTTTTGGAAAAGTCCAGTACATTATCACTATCTATAGTCACCTCACTGTGAGGTAGCACACCAGAACTTATTTGTCTTATCTAATTATAACTTAGTACTCATTGATCAACCTCTCCCTATCCCTCCATTTCTACCTCCATTTCCATTACTCTTCTGAGACTCTGGCAGCCGTCATTCTACTATGAACACCTATGAGATGAACTTTTTCAGATTGCACATTTGAATGAAGTCATGTGGTACTTGTCTTCCTGTGTCTAGCTAATTTCACTTAACGCAGTGATCTCCATTTCCATCCTTGTGGTCACAAGTGACAGGATTTTAATCTTCTTTTCATGGATGCTTAGGATTCTATTACTTATATGCACCACATTTCTTTATCCATTCATTACACGATGGACACTTAGTGTTTTTTTCTACCTCTTGGCTATTGTGAACAGTGCTGCAATGAAAATAGAAATACAAATGTCTCTTTGATACACTGTTTTCATTTCCTTTGAATATACACTCATTAGCGGGATCATATGGTAGTTTTATTTCTATGTTTTAGGTGCTTCCATCTGTTTTACTTAATGGTTGTATTAATTTACACCCTAACTAGCACGATGTAAGAGTTCCCTTTTCTCCACATCCTCACCAATGCTTGTAATTTTTTGTCTTCTTGAAAATAGCCATTCTTACTAAAACAAGGAGATAATGCATTTTGTGTTTGTCTTATTGTGGTTGATTCACATTTCCTTGGTGATTCGTGAAGTTGAACATTTTTTCATATACCTGTTAGCCGTTTCTATGTCTTCTTTTGAGAAATGTCAATTACCATTTTTATAAATCAGATTATTTTAAGTTTTGCTGCTGAGTTGTTTAAATTCCTTATATTTTCTGCATAATGACATTTACCTCCTACTAGAAGTATAGTTTGCAAATATTTTCTTATATTCTGTGGGCTGTCTTTTCACTCTTGGTTCTTTTCTTTGCCATGTTGTTGTTTACTTTTAGGCAATCCTATATGCTCTTGTTTCTTGTGGCTTATTTGCTTTCATTTCCTGTGATTTTCATATCTTATCCAAAAAATTGCCTAGTCCAGTTAGGCATTAAGTTTGAGTGGCCAAATATAGGTCCAAGAGAAATTTACACAAGGCAGTTGGTCATATAAATCTGGCAATTACAGGAGAATTTTCAGCTGTAACATATGTTTTGGCATCACTAGCATATAGAAGGGGTTTAAATCAGTAAAACCAGATGAAGTCATAAGTAAAGTGGACAAAGAGAAGAGTCCCAAAGTCTGAGTGGGATCTTTCCATTTTTAGTGGTTGGAGAAATGAGAAGCTACCAAAAAGAGAATAAAAGGAGAAAAAAAAAGATTAAAATTTTGGAATTATGAATTTGACCTGAGATTGTAATATTTGAGATTGTGAGAAAAAAATTAGAGGAAGATGTTGAGGAAAGGAGCAATGGGGATTAGCAAGGTTCAATTTTTTTTTAAAAGAAAGTGAAAATAAAATGAATTTTCCTCAATTTATGAACACTTTAGAGTCAATTTAAAAAATCAATTTGTCTAAGAATTTGTGTTCCAAAGATGAACATAATCTGTGAAAGCCTGTTTTTAGGTCAGGGGAGCATTACTATTTGGGGTAATGACTGGGGTGATTGCAAGAACAGTGGTTTATGGCCTATACACAAAATATGACTTTTTCAAATATACTAATCTTCTTTACATGTTTACAAAATTTTGGAACCAAAATCAAAATTCTTGACTGAATTTTTAAGAGACAACGATGTTAAGACTAGAAGTTGTGTTTTTTTGTTTTTTTTTTTTTTTTGGTGGGTACCGGGGGTTGACCTCAGGATCTCTCGCGCCAGCAGGTGCCCGTGCCGCTGAGCAATATCACGGGCCCTTTTTTCGTATGTGGGTTCCAGGAGTCGAACTTGGGCCCTCGCACTTGCCAGGCAGGCGCTTACACCGCTGAGCCATCTCACCGGCCCTAGAAGTTGTGTTTTAAACACAAGAGAACTTCCATGGATGTGAAATTCCCTTCGTTTAGTTTGTTTGTTTTGTTTGAGTCATTCTAGGAAAAATGCAAGTCAAAATCATTTCAACAAATGTTTTTATTTTACAGAAGCTTATAAAACCTAGAAGTATAACTTATTTTTGGACTATCTTTAGTGATATAAAATTGTCTTTGAGGAAAGATCTGAGGAGTCATATAGTATTGTCCTGGGAATTATACTTTTGATAACAAGTGAGGGAGAGAAAACTATACCATCTAGAGCTGTAACTAAGTTCTAGTGTCAAAGAATGTTAACTAGAATTCTTCTTACTGTACCTATAGCTGGAAACTGAGATACTGATCCTGTTAGGGAACACAGACAACTTAATGTTATAGATTAATGAACAAATATTTAAAATATTTAATTTATCACACTATTGTAAATATTAAAATAGTTAGATGTAACAATAGATTTTTTTGTTTGGAATTTTTTGTTTGAAATTGTTTGGAGTATTTAAATACCTTTTGTCCTGACACTGCCCTCACAACACACAAAGGCAATAATTTAATCACGAATGTAGAGTAGACATATTCACTCCAGGTTTAAGAAAGTATTGTTTATTGTGAAGAAAAGATTAAACCAAGAAAAAGAAATTGCCAAGAGCTCAATAGATTAGAGACTGTACTAAAACAACACTCATTTTGCTGAAGAGAAAAAGTCACTTATAATTCAACATGTGCAATCACAATAAGTTTCTTGTTATTTCTTTTGAAATAAAACACACTCTATATATTCTCAACATGTGGAAAATGATACTAATGCTAATAGTAGAGAATAAAATGAAAATGGACGCAGTATAATTATACATGGGGAAATGGCAGCATTGTAATCATGATGTATCTTGCACTTCCAGATTTCCACACATGTTGCAGAATATAAAAACCATCGAATGTTAAAACTTTAAATTAAATAGTGTGGAAATGTTCAATTCAGTTAGTGTTGGCATGTTGGAGAATAAGTCTGATTTACAAAAGAAAGACTCAATATCAATGAAATTTGTGTCAGCTTATTTCATAAGTTACAGAAAATTCCTGAGGCTAAATAATCATTCTGAGTCCCCCTACACATGACTTTGACACTTTAGAATTTTCACCTTTGTAATTAAAAAAATACTCCCTTGATTATTTTGGCAAAAGAGAACCATCTTTGGATAATTTTAGAGAAAATCACAATTTTTTCAGAAGTTAAAGTGTTCTTGCCAAGCTTAGCTGGACGGTTTCTTTGTTTGTTTGATTTTGTTTGATTTTTGTTTTGATTTAAGCTTCACATATAGATTACCACCCCTATATAATTATATCAGTCATGAGATGAAGTTAAATATTTGATATATTCATTAGATCTAACTCCAAATATTTTTACATGTTTTAGAAACTTTAAATGAAAATTTTAAACAAGTAAATTAGAACAGGAAAAATCAGAATTAAGAATGAAAATAGGAGGCAGAGAAAGATCGATAGCTGAAAAATACACGCGCAGTCCTGTACAGTTAACTGAAGTGTGTCACACGGTTGTTTGGAATTTCTGAACATTAAACTCAAGGTCCATGTACTACCTGAGTCTCCCAATGCTTAAGTATTGAAGTAATGTTATCCACTTGGAGAGCTTTGCTTTCTCTAGATAATGTGACTTGAACAAAATTTCTCCCTTAAATTTTCATGAAGACAAATCGTGTTTACAGAATGTAATTCATTGACAATGACATCCCTCAAAGTGATTTTGATAGAACTGCTTCTCATGCTCTCTCTCCTTGTAGAACAAGGACATAATGACAAGATCAAATAGCACAAAGCACACAAAATATTGTGGACCTTAACCACAACCTACCTTACATAAGTGGTGTTAGAGACTTGAGTAAGTCCTAAAACTTCCCATTAGTACCACCAATTTGTTTTTTGTTTAAATTTGTAATGAAGAGCGTGGTAAAATGGGGTGGAGTGAAGGTAGAGATGACTCTCACTGAATAAAACACAGACGCTAGGGATCCTCTTGAACCGAATAAATGATTTCAAATTCTGCTGAGTGCAAATCCACTTCCTTCCCACTGTCATGATGCCTTCGTGGAATGAAGATTCCTGTTCACTACAAAGTAAAGAGAATACACGCACAGGCACAATGAAATCCTCAAAATAGCCCTTTTTTATTGCACTAACCTCTACCTGAGTCCCTCTTAATGAACAGCGAAAGCAAAATATTTGAGCATGAAACTGTCATTCACCTAATAAAGAACACGTGTCAGACTTCCAGTGGAGAGGGAGGAGTCATCCGCTCTATATTAGGGGAAATGGACTTTTCCGGTCTAGGAAGATGCGATAAAATGGTCTCACAGGCATGCAAAAATACTACTAAACACCTTCTCTAAAATGTAATACAGCATACAGAAAACAGAGTGATTTGAAAAACAACAACAATAGTTAGCCAAAAATAAACAGTAGTGCTTTGTCGCACAGGTGAAAACAATAAGAAAAAGGATTTAATACATAACTCAAAGACAAGCTGATAAACCAACAGAATTAAAGGTTGCAGAGCTAAGAAAATAAATTGAGGGCCCAAATAATACTATTAAAGAAGTTTAAAAAATAGAAATAAAGTATATAGTGATTATGCCTTAAAATTGAGATAGTAACATAAAAGAATGAATCGAGATAATTACAGTGAACACAAAGAGAAAATGAGTAGAAAAGGGATTTGAATAAATTAACAAATTCAACAAGATGAAGAAGTATTCAAGTGGACAGATTAAAGGAGAGCAGCACATGTCAGGGAAAGGTAGATTGGAATGGTGCTGAAGATTGGTGTAGTGTGTTGACCGGACACTCAAAGCTAAAAGAGAGAAAAGAGCATAAAGCTAAATTATAGTTCTATGGCAGGGTATTAACAGGCAAAGAAGAACTGCACCCAAATCATCATATATATAAGATCTGGACCCTCTAAGCCTGGATTGATATGATGAGACTATCCCAGGGCCTGTACGGCGTTATGACTGTGGTGATCCAATAGGCAGTTTTCAAGAACAAAATCAGAGTGGGAAGGTATGGTTGATACCATCGATGGCATCTTTTGAAATCCTTTACATTTTCCCCCTACTTTGAAAAGTTGGGCAGTAGAAACAGCTATCCAGGGAATTCAGCTTCCATAATGCTCAAGGAAGTGATACTAGACTTAGTACTAGTCTTTGGACAAGAGATCATACAAGGCTGTGATATATGAAAGGACGACAGAGGCAGTGGGCCACATGATCACGCTGAGTGTCTGTATGGATGCAATTTCAGACTGCACCACAGGCAGTGATTCCAAGCTGAGTGCAATCCCTCTTTTCCTTCTCTTACAAGTGATTACTTAGAAATCTATTTGCCCTGAGCTTCAAATTCCTGATCGTAATACCCTGTTTAAACATGCAAGTCATACTAGTCGCCCAATAAATTTTAATCATTATTATTAATTAGATATATCAAAATGTTTTCATTTTTAGTGCAGTTACCAGATTTACTTTGAAGAACATTTTGCATTTCGTGAAACACAGAGTACTTATTGCAAAACTATAAACCTGGAGAGGCCTGTCAAAACCCATGTAACACCAAATCACAGCAAATGGAAATGGAATTTTTAAACCATTAGAACAAAATAGAGCTAGTAAAACGTGTTTGTAATAACTTACTGTGCTATACAATTTATGAGCTGGATAGTGATCGTGTTTGCTGGTAAAGGAGCTTAACAGGAAAAATTCATACCACATCTTGAAAACAAGATAGATGATCTTGAACAAAATCCAACAGCCCAGAGTCACGACCTGTATCTGAAAACAGCAGAGAGAGGCAGTTGCAGAAGACCAGTGCAGGCGGACTCCTTGGAGACGCCATTTCTCTTCATTAGCTCAAGGAACTAAAGGAAGGTCTTTTACATATGGCTCTCAGGTGTTTGATAAAGCTTCGTGAGCTAAAGAACCTCATCACATGAAAACTTTTATCTTCTGGGTGAGACCATTATCCTTCACAAATGGGTTGCTTGAGTGCAGTAATTCAACATTTAATTGTGCTTTTTTTATTTCTCCTAAGAGGTAAATCTATGAAAATCTGAATCGCACTGTTGTTAAGGTTTCAGTAGACCTCAGTATCAGAATAATGTTCCCAAGTGACATTTTTCCTGTTATGAGTCAACAGCATGAGCTTTATTTGAATGCAATGCGTATGCGTGTGGTACCATAAGGTAGTGCAGATTTAACTCTAAAACCCCCTGTGAGATTCCAACAGCTTTGAAGTAGTTCTGCTCTCTGAAAGCAGCAGAGCATGCATATAGTGTGCACATTCTTTTTTTTTTTGTGGGTACCAGGGGTCGAACTCAGGACCCTGTGCTTGCCAGGCAGGCACTTATGCCACTGAGCTATCTCACCGGCCCAGTGTGCACATTCTGCTGTGGTAAACAGAATCCTAGGACAATCACAACAGTAGATGACAAAATGACTCCAATTCTTCTTTTTCCTGCATCCATGCACCCTGCCATCTATCTCTGCAGGGCCTTCCCACACTGACTCTGGGATCAGTCCCATGACTTCCTCAGTTTACTCTGTTATCTTCTATCGCTACTGAGAAGGACATACCAAAGTTGATTTTGATGAAGATAAGACATATGAAAAAGAGCTAAGATATCTTATATTTTATTCCAAATTAATCCAAATCCAGCCCACTCAAGACGTGGGAGAACCTAGCTAAGACTAGAAGAGACATTAGCTCACCTACAGACTTGTGACGAAATAAATACTTATTGTCTGAAACCACTAATTTCAGAGTAGCTTGATATAGCATTTATAGTAGCCAAACACCTATCAACTCTAATCTTTGTAAATTGAAATAAATGAAAAATAAAAGAAAGTGATCTTTTCTATTTTCAGAAACTAAAGCCTCACCTGCCTTGCTTAGAGACTGATTATAACTCAGGAACTATGCAAGAAATTATTTGGCAGAATAAACACACACCACCTTTTCCTTTCTGTTCATCTCTAGCTTGATTTCAAAAAGAAAAGAGAAACTGTGATGGGGGAAAGGGGAAAGGAAGGAAGGGAAAAGGGAAAAAAATATATATATAAACAAGATAGTTAAGATAGACACACTGCTAGTTTCTCTTAGTTGTTTGAAAAGAAAGGTTTGTGCTAATATTGTGTGGACAATATCTCATGCCTATATCTTGCACCCTAAGTAACTACTCTGAAGATAACAATACACAATGTATTAATTATTGTTACTCTCCTATTATCTTGTTTTGAAATTCTGTTGGTTATTTTTTCTTTTTAAAATAAAAAAGTTTCTATTTATTGCATAAGGGAATCTTTTCAAATGTGTTAAAAAATAAGGTAGTTTACATTTGGAGAGAACAGGGTATCCTCAAGCTGAGACATCTCAAGAAATAATCATCAAAAGACTGTAAAAAGTAAGCCAAGTGTCAAAACAATTATATGAATCCTGACACTGAGTATTTTTGTTTCTAAGAAAGTGACTTTCTCATTCACAATATAAAATAAACTCTCAATTTCCAAAAATTTTGAGTAGTTAACCAATATGTCTAAATAGTCCATAGAAATTTTCTGCATTTTATTTTACTTCAATAAAATAAAGAATAAAATAAAATTTTATCAGCTCTATTATGGTATGATTGACATACAAAGACGTGCACAACTTATAGGGTTCAGTTTGATTAGAGACATTAGAAAACACCTGTGATATCATTACTTCAATTGGGGTAATAGGCATAGCCACTACGGTAAGAACAGTTAACCCGAGACCTATTTTCTTAACAAATTTTGAATTGCACAATAGGAACAGTGCTGTATAACAGATCTCCAGGGTGTAGTCCAGCATAACTGAAACTTGATACCACTGAACAAAGATGTTCTCTTTCCTCCAACCCCTTTACTTTGACAATCACCTTTATAGTCTCTACTTCTTAGCTTGCTTATTTCATTTAGCATAATGTTTTCCAGGTTCACCTATGTTTTCACAAGTGACAGAATTTCCTTGTTTTTTTTAAGGCTGAGTAATGTTTCATTCCATGCATATACAACAGTTCCTTTATTTGTATGTAGATGCAGCTGGGTTGTTTTCATATCTTGGCTATTGTCAATAATGTAACTCACAGGGAGGTACAGATATCTCTTCATGGTCCTCATCAGTTCTTTTGGATATATATCCAGAATTAAGACTACTAAAACATATTTTTATTTTTCTGTATTTGATGACCACTCCTACTATTTTCCATAGCTGCCAAACCATTTGAGAGGAAAGACAAGAACATACAATAAGGAAAGGATAATTTCATAAAGAAATATTGTTTAGAAAATTATATTCTCATACAACAAAAATAAAATTGGACCACTGTTTTACACCATACACACAAATAAACTCAAGATGGATTGAAGACTTATATGTAAGACCTGAAACTGTAAAACTATTACAGGAAAACAGCAGAACAGCTTCTTGACATTGCTTTTGACAATGCTTTCTAAATATGACCCTGAAAGGACAGGCAGAAAAGGCAAACATAAACATGGGATTACAATAAGATAAAAAACTGCCTCACATCAGAGGAAATGAAAAGGCAACCTACAGACTGTGAGAAAATATTTGCAAAACATATATCAGATAAAGGGTAATTTCTAAAATATAAGGGACTCATACAACTGAATACCAAAAACAAATAATCCAAGTGAAACATAGTCAAGAGACTCTTACTGGTCCTTTCTTCAAAGAGACATAATGAATGGCCAACAAGGACATGGAAACATGTTTGACATCATTAATTATTAGGGAAACATAAATCAAACTATGAAATACCACCTTATACTTATTAGGATTGCCTTCTCAAAAAACAAAAATGTGTTGGCAAGGATGTAGAAAAGTTGAAAACCTTGTATATTATTTCTGGGAATATGGACTAAAATAATAACATCTAAAATTAAATGTTGTAGGTGAGGAGTGTTGATCAAGCCAGGAGTGGTGACACACTGCTATTGCAACGGCAAGCAGAAACACCAAAATGGCACCCAGGATTTGTGGCAGATTTATTTTATGTCAATGGGCACTGATTTTGATATTCCCAAAATATCAGGCCCCGAAGGCCCTGGTGGGGGGAGGTTTTTATGGACTTGAAAGGGGAAGTACAGAGGCAGAGCACTTGGCTAGTTTTGATTGGTTCTTACAATGTGCATCACAGTGACCAGCTGTTCTAAGAGACAGAAATAACAGGAACTTGTAACATGAACTGTTACCCGGGCAGCTAACAGACTGGCTGGGGGGCATTTTCTGCTACAGTATAATCCCAGCACTCTGGCTGGCTGAGGCAGGAGGATGGCAGGTTCAAGCCCAGCCTAGGCCACCTAATGACTTTCAGAGAGCCTGTCTCAAAATTTAAAAAATTAAAAAGAAATTACTTGGCCGGCTGACTGAAATTACTTGGCTGGAGGTCCTCATCTCCTATTTGGGGGAACACCTTGAGCCTGTCTGGTGCCAGCCGTAATATCAGTTTCCTGGTTTTGATAGTGTACTGTAGTTCATAAAATGATACTAGTGGGGGAAACTTTTAAACTTTATGTGAATCTATAAATATTTCAAGATAAAACTTCTAAAAAGTAAAAAAAAAAAAAGAAAAACCCTACAGTTTTTAGTGTAATTCGTTGTTAAGAGCATTAGTGAACAAATTCTTGGGGAAGAGAGCATAAAAGCAGTAGATGAGGGCCTATCAGACATAGGAATTGGACTGGAATATATTTCATCCAGGCTCTGGCTGGGAAAGGGATTCAGGCATCGAGCACAAAAAGATAAACTACAGAGCAAAGGAACTACTGGGAAAGTTCACATAGTGTTGAAAGGAAAGGAGTAAAACAGTAAAGATTTAGAGAAAACGCCTCCATAAACAGAGAAAACAGATATAATAATATAAATTTAGAGGAGGTAAAGGTTGACTCTCAAGAAATGTAAAACAATTCATGTATGTATGGATGAAATAGAAAGCCATTAACAAGTCTAAAAAAATTTCAGAAAATATATTTCCTAAAATATTTCTTTGGAAAAAATAAAATTGTATCCCAGATAACTGAGAGAAGGGATCAAAAGAGGAGTAAGGGTTGAATCTAGTATTGGAATAAGATAAAAAATTATGAAAACAATTGCAAAAACAAGGATTTTTTTCTTAAAATAAAACATGATAAAATTCAGTCTATATCAAAAAACTAAATCCTATTCATGTTGACTTATTTTGAATCAAATACATTTACATATAAATATTAATTTTCAAATTAGAAGTTGAAAATACTAAAATTGGTAGATAATGGAGCAAAACATCTCACATATATTCATAGTATTCTAATAAAACTTTTATTGCGTTACTGAAAAATTATTAGGGAGGTGAATCATCATTGTTAAAATAGTGATGGAAGTCCTAATTAAAAATTTTCAAAAAGAAAAAAACAGAAAGCGAAATTTGCTTAACTTATACAAGAATAAATTTCAGGACAAGTACTGAAATGCAAAGAAGACAAAGTAAGACGGAGAGTAATACTGTGAAATATTATAAAATGTTGGAGAATGAAAAATATTCTAAAATAAGATAAATTATTAAATCCATTAATATCAAAGATAAATTTTCTTTAAAACAGTAAAAAGCACACAAATCTATAGAAAATAATGGAGAACAGAAAAGAAAACACACACACTCAAACTCTGTCTCTACGTCTTCGTCTCTCTGTCTCTGTCTCTGTCTCTGTCCCTCTGTCTCTCTCTTTCACACACGCACGTACCCACCAACCAGCCCCAAACCTGAACTTCTCTGGCAGTGAAGGCAACACCAAATATGATTAATGAAATATAGTTTTGCTCTAAAAAAAATCACAGAAATGCATAAGTTGGGTTGGTAAGAATTTGAGGAAATGTGATTTAGTACTGTAGGGAGTGAAAATCTGTAGACGTTTTCCAAAGAACAATTGAACTCTCACCATAAAAAGCTTTGGAACTGTGTATACTATTTTTCCAACGATTTCACCTTTAAGACTTTATCCTAAAAAAAATTTGTAAAACGTTACTAGCAAGGTTATTTCATCACAGTGTACATAATGATAAAGACTAAAGAAGTATCATGACCGTTTATAATAAGGAACTTTAAAAAAATTACAGCAATGTTTATGAATAATGGAATATTATTCAACCCTAAAAGGAAAGATATCCACCCATTTGTGCCAACAGAGATCAATTTAACAGACCTAATGTTCAGTGAAATAAGCCAGGAACAGAAAGATAAATGTTGCACAATCTTACTTGTATGTGAAACCTAAAGTCCAATTTATTTCAATTTATTTGTCCCTACCAAGGTCGTTAGTAGGGACCAAAAAGTGGAGGGAATGAGGACATGTTGCATACAAAATTTTGTATACAAAGGACACGACATTTTAGTTATATAAGATAAATAATTCCTGGAGATTTAGAATACAATTGCATTGTATACTTAAAATTTCTTATGAAAGAAGATCAGAAGTTTTCTCACCACTAGGATGAAAAGGGAACTATATGAGTAGATAGCTATGCCAATTAATTAACTTGAGAGTGCTAATCATTTCAAAATATACCGGCTATGACTGAAAAAATGTTTAGCATAGTATACACTATAATATATTCATTTTTCTGTCAATTATATCCCAGGGACTTTGAAGGGGAAAGCCATATAAAGGAATATTAGATAGATACAGAAATTATGTTGGAGAAAACTAATAAATGATTCATAATAATAGTTATGACCTATTGCTAATCAAAATAACTTTAAAAATAGTTTTACAAATAGCATGTGCATATGATCTGCTTATCGCATATATAAAACCTTGGTTTGTGAGCATAATTTGTTCTGGAAACATATTTGTAATACAAGGTAACTATATATCAAAGTGAATTTCCCCATAAGAAATAATGGAAACTCAGATGATTCATTCCACAACACAAAAATATTCATATAAAAATGATTGCAATACTGTAATATAATACAAAATAATAATAAAAAACAGAATATAAACAAAAATAAACAAATTAACCTGCACGTACCTATGAAAATCTTTGTGACTGGTGTGAGGGAGACAAGAGAGAAGAGGGTTATCGTGTGGGATGATTTTCACTATCATTAATGGAATCACTGCTATCTATTAGCTCAATGGAATTTTTTTCTTTTCGTGTAACTTTAACAAGGAACATATCCAAAGATGTTTGCTTTTACCCCCTTTTGAGGATTTCACAGAAATATGACATTACATTAAACAGATTCGTCACTCACACTGCTACAGCATTTTTTGGGTGGTGCTTTTCTGTTTCCCACATTTTACACATCCGCCTAATCTCACGTGAAGTGAAGGATTCCTCTGCCTTTTTCTCCTTCTCTGCAGATGAGGTTTCCTCCGTTATCTTTTGTTGTTGGGAGACAATCACTCACAATCCACAGAGAGAGAGAGAGAGAGAGAGAGAGAGAGAGAGAGAAGAACCATTGGCTCAGTTGTGATCATGTGACATTCAGCATCATGCAGTACTTGTAATACAGGATAGCACACATTTATCATGTTAAAATTTGTTAGATGGTTTTGCTTATCTTATGGAATGCTTGCAGAAGTTATTCACAATCCAAGGCTTTACTGTAATAGTAAAACCATTTACAAATCAGTAAATGGATGTAAATACATAAAAGTCATGACAGTGTTTTCTCTGGATTGTAATAATTTTTAAAGATTTATTCTTTATATTTCATATCTTACTTAAAAATATCTTTTGTAAAGTCAATTATAAATATGTGTAGATGTATACATATATAAGTATATGCCTATTTAATCTTTTCTAAGCATTCATCTAGAATAAATTACCAGAGGAGCTGAAAATTATTTGGTTTTACTGATTTTTATCATGAGATTATTCATAGTGGCCAAAATCTGAATACATACTTCATTTAGGAATTTGTTACATAAATCACTTCATATTTATTTTACAGAATGATGTACACTCATTAAAATTCATATGCTTCTGTAATATTTAATCACTTTGGAAAATTCTATAAACAATAAAGGAGAATAACAAATTATTATATATTACATGGTCCTAATTTTATATGAGTAAGAATGCTCTGCATGCACACATGTGTGTGTATTTGGAGCAAAACCTTGAGACTAGAAAGAGGTTTGGACATAATAAGAGATTATATATATATATATGCTTTAAATAAGCCCAGCAATCTAGGCTTGGAAGAGTTTCATCTCAGAATGATGAAAGACTCACCAAATTTATTCAATAAATCATCCAAGTAGAATTACCCACTATAACTGAAGAGAGACTAGACTAGAGATGAAGGATGGTAGTTATTATTCATGTCCAGCCAGAATAAAGGTGCCCGGTGTATGAGCCATTTGTGTAGTAAGCCCTGGCTTAATGTACTTTTTGTTCACTAATGTTCCCATTATTATACATTGAGGCATACTTATCAAATTATCAGATATCCTATGCTAAGATAAAATAACTAGTGAGTTAGATGACAGACTAATGATTTACAAATCTCGATATACTGGAGCAATGAGATGATACCAACAATGTAAAATTTGCCAGAAATGTGAAACCCAAGAATTAGGTTCAAATTACCATCATCATTAATTGTTTGATGGGGGAAATTGGTTTTGACATCCAGTTGTTCTAATGAAAACTCAAATACAATACTATCAATGAATTTATACCACTTAATCTTGACTGTCAACTTGACTAGATTAAGAGACTCCTAGAGAGACAATCAGATTCTGAGGGCACTAACTTCTTCTATGATGAGTTCATAGTTGAATGGGCTATTAGGAGGTGACACCTAGTTGGAGGAAGTGGGTCACGTGGTCATGACTTTAGGAACTGTATCTGTTCCTGGTCGCCTTCTCTTCTGGCCTTTCCCCAGCTTTCTGCTTCTCAGATGCCATGAGTTGAGCAGCTTTCCTCTGTCACTCACTTCTACCATGACCATGGACTGAAATTTTTGAAACTATAAACCTCTTCCCCTTTAAGTTGCAGGTGTTGGGCATTTTGTTCCAGCTGTAGAAAAGCTGACTACTTCAGAGTTCAAGCCCAATTATAGCAAAAGTCTTTCCAAAATTAAATCAGTCTTATGCTATACCAATGGAAATCCTGTGTACAACAAGAGAAATTCTGTAACTTTGTGAAATATCTAGAATATATGTTTTGCTCCAAGAACACTTTAGGGTGTTATGCACAAAAGAGAATGATAAGGTTAACAAATGTTTGGAAAACAGTTACCAGGAAATCTTGTAGGAACTGAGATATTGAAATGGAAAAGATGTGTGTGTGTGAAACACAACTGCTATTTTAAAATGCTGGAAGATTTGTCCAATGGCCTGAATGACTGCATACTATAGGTAGCCCACAAAGCAAAAGCAGGAATGTACAAAGGATGATATAGGAAGAGTGACTTCACTGCAACATGTCAGTGCACTAGGGCAATACTAAGTCCTCACCCCATCTCCACAATATCCCATCATGCCCTAAGCCGCCAGATGCTGCAGCCACAGTGAGATCAATGACAGCAAAGATTAAAAAGATTAGGCCTCTTCCATCTGGGAAAGCAAGCGTTAGAAGATGATATAGTTCACTTTAAGTTAGCAAAGATGTACTCACTAAATCTGAAAAGGACTTCATCTCTGAACTACTGTTTAAATGTCAAAAGTGATAATAAGTATTAAAAGCAAGCACTTGCTGAACATAAAAAATGTACCAGGAGTGATTTGGAATGTTTTACCTAAATTGTCCCATTTATTCCTCATTAAGGATCAGTATGCCAAAAATTATCTCCATTTTCCAGATTTAAAAAACTGGGAAATTTTAGAAAAACTTGTTCTCGATCACAAAGCTAGTACGTGGTAGAAAGAAATTTAATTTCGTTCCTTGCTTTTATTTTTTAATTTTAATGTCTGTGTTCTTTCTTCTTCAACCTTGTGTCTTGCTGGCATGTGGGAGACAGAAATAGAGAATATATTACTGGCAAAAGCGAAAACAAGAAATCTTATTTTTGAACGAAGATAATGAAATGTAAAAAATAGCTTAGTAATTTATTCTCTTCAAGAAGTTTCTGGGGTTCAAGAAAGAGACCTTAAGACTTTTATACTTCTATCATTTTCTCAGGAACAGTACATAAAATTCTAATTATGAAGCAGTTTTCATTAACATATTTTTACATTAAAATATGAAGCATATTTCTCAGACAATCAGAAATCTCTGTTAACTGAGACTTCTGCATATTTCCTGTAATAAGCCGTGCTGTCCTTGAGGTTTCTCTGTAATCTTGAATTTTCTACTGAGTCATTAGAAGAAACTATAAATTAGGCCAGAACAGGATGATTATTAGGTATACTTTATTATGCTCATATTCCTTAAATATGTATAGCTTGACTTTATTTTTTGGTATACAGAATGCCTCATGACTCAATTATGCAAAAAACACAACAATGAAGAAAACATACCAAATTATTTACTTCAAGAGGTGGTAGAAGTAAAATAGATAATAAAGTGAAACATGAGTTAAAAATATAAAAGTTTTAGGAAAAAGAAAAATATGTTATAGTGGAAGATAAGGCTATTTGAAATACATTTTTTTAAATGAATGATTTTAAGGCAGGATAGGCACATCTTCAGAGAAGGAAACCTTGCTTGTCTAGAACATCTCGCACCTGACAAAGTGTTTTTTTGTTATCCTCCTGCTTTTAAAGTGACTCTGATACTTGAAGATCCAACCAGGTAGGTGCCAGATACCTACTCTTCCTATACCTCAAGATCAGTGGGCAGACACCTGCGAAGGTTTCACTCCCCCAGGCCAAAACAAACAAAAACTATTTTTGAGAATTCTCATAGAAGAGCCAGAAACCCATACAAATTGCTATGCCTACCTCCTTTCTGATGTTAGATTTTATCACTTACATGGTAGAAGAATTATTATACTGAGATCTCAGTTTCATTTAAGACCAGTGGTTGGAGAAAATATAGGATAGGATAGTTTATTAGCCATGAAAAGGGAGTTTCAGAATAGACTGTAGGCATCAGGTCCAGCAAAAATCTGAAAAGGAAATGCCATGGACAGATCAGGAGTAGGAAGCCTACAAGTCTTTAAGGGCAAAGCTGCAGGGAAGATCAGATGACGAGAAGTTTATATACTGGGTAGTGACCAGTGCTAATAACAATAATGTGAAGCATGGTGGATTAAATTTATCTCAGGATTCCAAATCTCTATAGTCTGTTGGTGGATGGAGTGTAGGCAGTGGAAATACCAAGGCCTCTCCATCATCAGCTGCAGCCCAGCTCACCAGAGTTAATCCCTCTTTTAGGTAGACGGAGAGGTTCAAGTTTCCTAGGGACAAATCCACAATGGTCCCAACTGATACATCTACTAATGTGCCCATCTCTGTTTTTCAGAAACTACCAAGATATGTATCTCTCACCCAATGGTGAGGTCAGAGTGCCTTTCAGATTTATCTTTGGTCTCTGGGCCCTAGTGGAAAAGCTAGCATCTTCCAGGCGTTTAAAAAAAGCAGTCATTGAATACATTACTGAAAATAAAAGACAAGTAAAGAAAAGAAAGAAGAATTCAGGTAATCATGACTACTCACACCAAGACTTTAGAAAATAGGATGAATAAAGGAAGAAAATATGTATGTATGACTACTATTCTGTCTTCAAGAAGAAGGAAATGTTCTCTTTTAAAAATAACGTAGGTGAACCTGGAGGATATTACGTTAAGTGAAATAACCCTGAATCAGAAGGAAAAATACCACTTTATCTCACTTATATGTAGATCTAAAAAGCTGAACTCATACAAGAACAGAGTAGAGGGCCGGTGAGATAGCTCAGCGGCATAAGCGCCTGCCTGGTAAGCGTGAGGTCCTGAGTTTGACTCCCGGTACCCACAAAAAAAAAAAAAAGAACAGAGTAGAATGGAGATAACTAAAGCCTGGGTGGGTGAATATGTGTCAGAGAATATGTTGGTGAAAGGATACAACATTTAAGTTAAATATAGGTGTATTAATTCAGGTGATCTATTGCCCCACACGGTGACTGTAGTTAATAATATATACTTAAAAATTGCTAAGAGAATACGCTTTAAAACTTCTCACCCCCAAAAGAAAATAAGGACAGGAAGTGATTTAGCCATCCCACAATGTATGCATATGTCCAAACATCCTGTCATATATCAAAAGTATATAAAATATTTGTCAATTAAGAAAAACACTGGTAGCAAGCATAACACTAATTTTAAGGCATTAGTAATTAAGACTATTATATAATTGTTGAAGTGAATGCTATTCGTTCTGGAAGATTCTTCTCATTGGAATGGAAACTGATGTCAGCATATTCCAAAACAGATTTTTAAGTCAATAGCTAACCATTTAGTACTGTGGTTGTGAAAGGTTATGTTAAAATGGTGGTTGAAGCAAGAGTAAGAGAAATATTTTATTAGTTACTTTTTCTCCATCTAATTTTCATGCTATTCCTTCCTCAAGTAACAACTGCTAACTTTCCTATCATTCCATAGTATACATTTATCTAAATGTATTTTCACACATTTTCCTACGGTAAGCATAACTGTCACATTGCTGCCCTCGCAATCTTACAAAATATTTGTATTAAATATTTCACCTCCCTACTATCTTGTTTTGAAATTTTGTATCGTTGTTTTTATTGTTTTTTTCTCCGTAAAATAAAAAAAAACCTCTCTTTAATTTATCAGCCATTATAAAATCAGCCTCTGTGTGGTTTGGAGGTGAATGAGAAAGCATGGGCAACACATTATAAATGACCCTAATAGTACCACATCCCAACAAGTAAATATGAGCAATTAACTGACAGTGTCTTATTTTAAAATTTCCTAAAATGTGAAACAGGATTACTAAAAACATATATGCTCCCCGTATAAGATTATAAATGTGAAAATATCTCAAATGAGATCGTCTGTGGAAATGCACAGGGTAGATTATGAAAACTGAAATATGCTTGCTAATATTACCTTGCTATTTATTGACTAACACGTAGAGAAATTTTGTTAGTCCCTGTCATTCTATCCACTAAGAACTCCAGATACTGACTATAGACAAACACGGACTCTTGATCAAGGGTTTTCAGTGGAAAGTCACTCAGGCAAAAGAAAAATAATAGTAATAATAATAACATAAAAGAAAGAAAAACATAATAAACCCCATTTTTTATAGAACAATGGGGAATAATAAAAATGTTGTTCATAATCAATTACTTAAATCTTGCCACATTTGCCACTGGCAGGCAAACATTTAAAAAGTATCTAATGAGAGCAAGTAATTGCACACACTCTGTACACTGCTCCATTGTTCTCTGATGTGCCCTAAATGTGCTGACACCAGCTTTCCTTCATCCGTGCCCCCTCCAGGCCAGGAACCTTAGATGGTTCTATCAATAGGAAGTGCATTGTGCTTATTCTAATTCAGTAAGGATGAACAAGGACTACACAATCTTGGAAGAAGTATAAAGTACCTTTCAAGCGGCAGTGGAAATATGAAATGAAAGCCTGACCCCAAACAAGCTTTTGATTGTTTCTTTTTTATTAAAATAATATCAACCATGAAAGAAATTTTGAGGCATAACACTGACAAATCTGAAATGCTTTGTGTAGTTACTTGACCTCATCCTACATCTATATATCTCTGACCCAGAGCATCTATTTCTTCCTGTATATATATATATATATTTAATTGTATATATGTTCATTCATTGTTTTCTAATTTCAGCTTTAAATATCATTTCCCTTATTAGACTGACTGCATTTGCATTAGCAATGGTATTGATATTTACTAAGTGCTTACTGTGTTCTAGGTATTGTAGTAAAGGCTTTATATGAATCATCTTCTACAATCCACCTAACCACGCTGTGAGCTAAGGCTCTGTGTTAGTCAGCTTTTCCTTGCTGCAAATAAATACTTTAAAAAACAACTTAGTGGAGAAACTATTTCTTTTGGCTCACAATTTCCATGGTTAGCTGGCTCCATTGCTGTGAGGGCTGTGGTAAAGCACAAACTTCATGGCTGAAGAAAGCCACACTAGAAGAAAGCTGCTCACCTCATAGTAGCCAGGAAGGGGAGGAGAGAGAGAGAGACAGAGACAGAGACAGAGACAGAGACAGAGATAGAGACAGAGAGACAGAGAGAGACAGAGAGAGACAGAGGGAGACAGGGGGAGACAGAGGGAGAGAAGGAGAGAGAATAAAAGGAAGGGGATAGGGACCAGATATAGTCCCCAAAATCATTTCCCCAGTGACCCAGCCCTTTCACTAGGCCCTACCCCCTAATAGCCCATTCAGTTATGAACTCAGTATGCATTAATCAATAGATGAGATTAGTACCCTCATAAATTGTCCACTTCCTAAAAGCACATCAGCAGGCCTAGGGGGGGCTTTTATAGATCCAAACTATAACAGCCCTTTATTTTCCCCATCTTACAGATGAAGAAAGTCTCAAGTAGGTCACATTATTTACTCCAATACACTAGTAATTGGCAAGTAAGTCATTTAAACCAGGTCGGCCTAACATGAGAGCCTGAGTTATTAAATCTTACATAAAACTGTGAAGGTGTTGGGCCTTAAGCAGTGAGAGAACACGCCCCTGCTGGTTAGCCCTGTGGAGGCATGCAAGAGAGTGGCCTGGAACCTTGGAGAGGGGAACTGAAGCCCTTCCTATGGTTGAGAGTGTCAAAAGAACAGGTGAGAGAGGCAGGGAGGGAAGTCAGAAAGGCCTTGAAGTTTAAAACCAACACGAGATTCTATGCTGAAAATGATGAGGAAAACTAAAGATTAATCCTTTTGAAGATCACTGTGTCAGAGTCATGCTGGATGACTGGAAGAGGATCACGGAACATAGAAGAAAGTTGCAGTGATGATCTAGGTGAGAAATGACTAGGGCTTCAGTCAGTGATTGAGGATGGAGGAGAATGGGTACAGACAAAGAAGGAGCAGGACAGTTTCCACATGGAGATATTTACCAAAAAGAGAATGCAGACATGTTGCAAAACTGAGGAAAATACAATGTCAGCTGAGAAATGTATGGCATAGTAGAGGTGCTCTATGAATAGTCAGAGCTTTAAAATTTAGTGGTAGCCACTGCCGCGCATGCAGTGGGGAGCCATAAGATTCTTCCCGGAGGTTGGCTTCATTCAGTGGATACCGAGGCTGTGCGGAACACTGTGTTATTTGGAGTTTAGAGAAGAGAGAGGAGAAAAACATTTGTGCAAGGGATAGACTATAAAGACTGTCATTGAGGCATGACTGCGTAGGTCTCCAGAGACAGTAAAGAAATAAGTCTGCCTAGAAAAAGAAGTACATTACTTAGAAAGATGCTGAGTGTCCTGTGAAGTCAGAAGCGCTGGAATGTTGAAGTCCAGTAGAGTCGTCAGGAAAATGGCGCCAAACTGTCAGGTTGAATCTCAGTTCCCTACTTATTACTTATATGACCCTAAATTAGCCATGGGATTTAATGAGATCTCTAAGACTTTACCTAGAAAATGCATATAACTTTATTACTACAGAGAGTACTATGAAAAATAGATATCTTCAGAAGTGCTTTACCATGTGGAAAAATTCAATAATTGTTCCCATATATATATATATATATATATATATATATATATATATGCATGAGGTTCTTAAATACCAAGCAGAAATTTAAAGATGATAAAAAAAGAGTCACTATTTTATTCTTAAAACAACTGTCCTTAAAAATGACATTTTTCTTCACACCAACTAATACAGATTAATGATGATGGGTTAGGTATTGTTAAATTAATTTTGTTTTCTTTAGACAATAAATCCGAGACCCAGAGATATTCAGTGGCATAACCAAGGTCACATTTGATCAAGCCAGAGACAAAAACAAAACAAAACAGTGATTTTCTAACTCCTACTGAGATGAATCTTTCATTATGTGATACTAGATAATAATCCACTTAAAAAACTCTATTGGTTGAGTAATAATCTTCATACCACTTACACCTCATTTTTGTTACCAATCTATCAAAAATAACTTGTGTCAAGTTTACTTTAGAATATAAAATCCCTGAAGTTGCATTGTTGTTTTATTTTGTTTGCTTTTCCAGAATTAATTTCTTCCAATATCAAGCAGTATGTGGTAGGCAACCAAAAATGTAATAATCAGCATTGCATTTATCTCCCTAGAAGGAAGTTAAAGGGCACCATCTGGTGAAAACCACAGACTAGTAAATTTCAATTTTTCTACTGCCTATCTCTGGAAAGATTTTGCTTCCTATGAGACATTTTCTTCAAATTATTTTTATGGGTTGGTTGGAAAGATAGAAGGAAGATGGTAGACTAAGGGCAAGACAAATACAAGGGAATGAATTAATAAAATTTGCTTTCTTCTATAAATTCCCATCTTTCCTCCCACCTCTCCTGCTGAGGTATTTCAATACTTTGCAATAAAGTAAGGTCAAAATATCTACCAAATATAAAACATAAATTTCATCATAGAAAAGCTAAAAACTTGACACCTATGCGAAGATATAGCCACGTCTAATCAATTGCCATGATTGTTCAAGATAGCCTCCTTTCCCCACAATATAAGACAAGTTTTTAATGAATACGTAAAACTTTGGCAAAATGTTACTTCGGAGCTCAGTATTAAATTGCTTTTTACTCTTGTGATATTTTCCATATTTAACATGTCATTAAGGAGGTCTGTTCCTTGATTATTTTTCACTCATCAGATTTATGTAGTTTCCTTTTTTTTTTTTTTTTAATCTGGGTACCAGGAGTTGAACTCAGGACCTCACACTTGCCAGCAGGCACTTGTGCCACTGAGCAATATCACCAGTCCTTTTTTCCTTTATATGGGTACCAGGAGTCAAATTCAGGACCTCGTGCTTGCCAGGCAGGCTCTTATGCCGCTGACCTATCTCACCAGCCCTGTAACAAAATTCCAGGAGGTAGGTACTTCAATGTTGATTGGGCAGTTTGAAAAGATAGTATTGTATTGCCCTATCTTGATCAACAAAGAATTTGTAGCATACTCCTAGGGAAAGAAATCCAACCTGAGTGCTGAGGCAGTCATTTTCAAGAAGTTCCAACAACTGCTCTTAAGGACTGATCTTTTAACATTAGGCAATCTTTTAATGGTTCAAATAATTACTAAACCAAAATTAGAAATAATCCCAACCATGAGGCAATTTGGAGTAAATGGTAATGAATACATAGAAAGTATATAAATGTATGCTTGAATCATACAGCATTCGCATTCCTGGAAAAGAGTAATGGTTTGACTCCAATAAAATCACTATTATTATATAGCACTTGTTTGCTATTTTCCTTTTTAAAAGTGTGCTCCTGTTATTGAATTAAAGAATTTTCAGTACTTTACTTGAACTACCCTCCAATAATTTACATGAACTATAAATTATTCAGAATAACATGTGCATGAGAAAGTTTCAAAGAAAATAATACCAGTTTAAGTTTTATTTCTTTACTAAGATAAGGAAAGTTTGTGAATTTAGGAAATGAATGTTGATTTTAGTGAACTACAGAATGGAGGCCAGGAAAAGCAAAAACAGATCTTTTCAATAGGATTACAAATAATGACACAAGAACCCATCTGCCTGTGTTTTATGGTGAAGAATGCCGTGATTATTTGATGAGTAGGAGGGAAAGTTCGGTGGGATGAAAGATGGAATAAAGCCAGGGAAGCTGGCTGCCTCAAGTGCAACAAGAAAATGTCAAACTAAATGTGTGTTCTCTTCCTGAAAAATACCCACCTTCGTTATGCATCCATGTGTTGATGACTGATGCAAATGAAATCTTCAAGTGCTGTACAAATGTGCTGCCTGCTGATGTCGGCCTCGTGAGAACCCGTCTCTAGCAAAACACAGAATTAAATTTTCAGCTTTAGAAAAACCACGTTAGACATTAAATGTTTATAAGCACAACCTTCCTTTCTTCTTTGCTATCTTCAATTTAATCATTGAACTACTAGAACTGAAACAGTTGTGCTTTGGATTGGAAATAATTTGAATTCTGCTATCACTTTTATGTGGAAAACTAGGCTACTGCTACTTCCCTTAGGCAAAAACATCTGTGATGTAAGCTAATCAGGACCCGCATGTCACTGTTATTTCACAAAAACAGGGCTAAAGTAGCATGCTTGCAAAGAGGAGCTATAATCTTACAGAGGAATCATACTGTTTTTCAGTAAAGTCAACTTCATTAGATCAAGTATTTTCAGGTCAACAATTTTTCAACCAAATAAGTGTTTCAGTCAATGAATGTACTGATAGATAGTTCATTCAGATTTAACCTATGAGAAACTACATTAATTCTATCTTTGTTCATTCAGATTTAATCTATGAGACACTATATTAATTCTATCTTTTTATTTTATAAAACTAAAGATGATTTTTTTTAGATAAAAGTGAGAAAGGCTTGAATTCTTTTGTCTTAGTAGTAAAAAGATAAGCCAGAAATTTACTTTTCTAAAAAGTATCTGTTATTTTAATGAGCAATAATGTAAACATTCAAACAAGAACATCATAAAACATTTAACACAAAATCATTTAATGTAGATAGTTCAGTAAGTTAATTGGCTTGTTCAAATTAATAAGCAGCTGTGGAAAAAATAATAGTGGTAACAAATACAAATCATCAAAGAAAAATTTTAGAGCATTTAAGTAAAAGATTTTCTTTAGAATTGCAGTTCAAAGTACTTTAATTCCTTTAGTTACAAGTTTAATCATAATTATATATTTACTTCATTGATTTAACTATTATCCCTCTTAGCCATGTATTTGTTCTAATTATAATAAAAATTACTCAAAACTAAAGACAGGTAGCAAATCTAACACTATATAGTATAATTATATAGCAGATTATTTAATATTTAAGGGAAAAATTTTCATTTGATGTGAGCCCTTTTATGACAAAAAAGTTTCTCGCAAGCCTGCAACAAAATATAGTCATGTAAGTGCCAATAAAATAGTATCTCATTGTTCTTCATGGAAATTAGTGATGCATAATAACACATATCATTAATGATAGTGAAAAACCATTGGAGAAATCAGTATTGCATTTTAATGAATCAGTTAAATGCCTGGGATTGCCAACTATGCTAAAGGAATAATTATCTGAGAAAAATTAATTATGGCATTTGGTAATTAGTAGTTGAAAATTTGTAAATTTCTCTGAAAGGACACTTTGTCTAAAATGATTTATGCCATCCCGAATACCAGAGCCACAAATTACATTGTGTGTAGAAGAAATTTTATAATATAATCATAAACTATTCTCCATCAAGGAAATATTTTAAATGATTTAGAAAGCATCCTCATCCAATTTATAGTAACACTAATAAGAACTACTACAATTTTCAGAAGAAAATATTCATGACCACGACAAGATTAGTTGGACAAATGGGAGCAAGGGAAAGAGGAGGGAGAGAAGGAAGGAAGACGACAGAGAGAGAGAGAGACAGACAGACACAGAGAGACACACAGGGACACAGACACGGAGATAACTGTCTTTTCATAACCTAACTTTGGAAGAAACATCACACATATTTCATTTGTCAGAAGCAAGTCCCTAAGGCCATCCATACTGAGGGAGAAAGGGTTACACAGGACACATACATTAGAACGTAGGGATTTTCACAGTCATTTTAAAACCTGTTCACCACAGAGTTCAGTTCTAGGCTCAGATAATTATAAATAAGTTTTTCATTAATGTCATGAAAGACAAAGGAAGCCTCAAGAGCAGTTTCCATCTAAAGCAAATGAGGGACAGGACAACTTAGGTAGAACATTACCTTGGATTGGATCTTGTACTTATTTATTTATTTATTTATTTATTTATTTATTTATTTTCAAGACAAGGACTCACTATAGTTTGGATTGGCCTCCAACTCACTAGGTAGCCTAGGCTGGCCTTGAACTCAAAGCAATCCTCCTGCCTCAGCCTTCCAAATGCTGGGATTACAGGCATGCACCACCATGCCCAGCAAGATCTTGTACTAAATTGTTTAAAAAGTATTTTAGAAGCTGAAACTAGATCAATTGACAAAATTGGAGTTTTGACTATATATTAGGCAAATGTATTTTATCAATGTCAGATTTTAGAGGTTCATAACTATACTGTGGTTCATAACTGTACTGTGTGAGAGAATGTTAATGTTGTTATTCTTAGGAAACATACACTGAAGTACCTAGGGATAAAGAAGCATGACTTTCAAATAATTCAATACACATATTCATATAAATGTATATTACAGAGAGAGCACAAATGATTAAATATCTGAAGCAAAATATAAGCAATTGATGGTGAATCTTAATAAACTATGTATGGTAGTTCTTTGAACTACCATGGCAAATTTTTGGTAAGCTTGAAATTATTTGCAAAGTTTTAAAATTAGCATAGCCAATATGGAGGATTTTTAATGAAACCAAAGAAATTATTTTTAAATATTACACAGTATTAATTTTAGTTCAACTATATAAGGTAGGTATTTAAATATACTGAGTGGGAATTTTTGCATGTCAGATACAAGGCAAAGGGTTTTATTAAATTTATCTCATTCAATTTAAATTTAACCATAACTTGTGTAGTAAAAATTGTTATTATTGTTTAGCCTGTTTCATAAATGAGTGAACACAGGTTCAGAGAATTTTAGTAACTTGTTGAAAATGTCATTTTTAAGTGGCCCTGCCCAGATTCAGAGTTTGAAGTTACTGACTCTAACAGATAAGAAAATGATCTTCATAGTAACTAAACAGAAACTGAGAGACAAACTCAGAGTATTTATAACCTGTTAGTTCATTAAAACAGATCAGCTGCTATTCAGTAGCTAACAGTAAGTTAGGAGTTACTTCAAATGACTTTTGTGGACAAATGAAGTTTTCTTAGAAATACCATTTAATCAAGAATTTGGTAATTAAAATATTACCACCAATATTTTACTAGAATTTTATGTCTTTGGGCAAAATCTTTAAAATTCTCTAAAGTTTTAAAAACATTCAATTTCGGCCATTGGGAAAAAGTCAACCTAAATAATCAAACCAAAGATTATTGTCCAAGACAGAGAACAAAGAATTCTCTCAAATGCCCAGAAAGGCAGCTTTACTCTAAATCTATGCTGCTCCATTTTTACCTATGGGTCTTTACAATTCCTTTCAAGCTCAGGGCCAAAGCAAATACTGCATTCAGCTCTGGTCCTGTGAACAGAGGGTTTGGCAAGGGAACACAGTGGTGGGCAGGAAGGCAGGAAACCACGTGCTTTCCCTGGACACAGGGCTGCCTTCACTAAGGCATAGCTTCCTGATGACCTGCTGCTCCTGCCCTGGGGCTGAGTTTCAAGTCTTTCTTGACATTCCTCACCCAACTCCACTTTTCAGTCATGGAGAGAGATGGATGTAATTCAAGACCTCGTGCTATGAAAGAGAAGAAACTTATGCCTGTAACACTCAATCTTGAAATATTTTTGCTAACCCCTTTCTTCAATAAAGGAATGTATGGCCTTACACTTGTGCATCAAAAGTAGTTATATCAGCCAGCCTGTGAAATCCTGACCATATCTATCTCTAGTGCTTACTTAATAGCTGGCATTCAATGAGCATTTGCTTTGTGCCTGGCATTGTACTAATCAGTTACATAGGTAGTCAGTCAAGTGACTGGAATTTAAACCCAATGCTATTGGCTTTGCTTCGTGATTAATTTATATCCCTTCGATGTGAAAGGAGACAAGAAGAATACAAAGTTAAATATGACATACAACAATCCCAGGAAGATTAGAATTAAGTAGCAGCATTAACTGAAATGCATAGTTAAAATATTGTGTAAAGTATATAGGAGGTAGTAATTGGATTTCATGAATTTGAGGGATACTAACTGTTGTGAAATATACAAGACTTTACCAAGCTACAGAAAAGTTAACTGAGCTATTTCTATATCAGCTATAATTAGATAGATGAATAAAATGTTTTCTCACCACAAAAACATTAACAACAAAAACACCCTAAGAAAACACAATAAGGAAAATGTGGGAGGGAAACTAAAAGGAAAATAAGGAGATATATTTGAGTATAGAAAATAGTTTACTTTGGATGAATACTATTTATATAGAAAACAAAATTTGAGAAAATTTCATATAATTTCTTGAATGACAGAATAAGATACATAAAGGCAAATTCTAAGAGCGAAATTTTGAGTAGTGGAGGAACAGGGTTGAGGCTAGGCTTCCAACCTGTAATAGTTACTGCAGAAGCCATCATGTATCATTTAAGTTTAAACCCAAACTAAAATTAAATAAAATGAGAAATTATAGCTTCTCAATTGAATTAGTCCCATTTCAAATGCTCAATAACCAGCAGCTTCTATATTGGGTGGGACAGATCCAAAATATGTCTACCATCACAAAAAGTCTTATTGGAATAGATTCAGAAGATTAATCTCATTGTGCATTATAAATAGATTGGGCAGGGAGAAAACTAGAAGTGGGGACTTGACTTGAAGTCAAAGTTAGAAGTCCTGCACAGATGTAGTCATAATGCAATTTAGTTTATTAAGTGCACATTTTTACCTTGCACTCTTCTGAGTTTTCTACAGATTTGATAAAGATGATTTATGCAGGTTCAAAAGATATCAGTCACAATTTGGATTCTTTATATTCCTCAAGAGAAATTATGTTTGGGACCACATGAAAAAAATGATATGACTCACCAGATTATGAATACCTAGATATCATGGAAACTAGAGAATTTAAGCACATGGACTTCCTGAGAGTCATTTCATGAGGGAATTATGAATGTCAACCATCTGGCTTTTAATTCAGTTTGAATTTGAGGAATAAACTGAATTCATCCATCTCTAAAGTCTGCACACAGAAAAATATTACTAAGAATTTATATTTTTGATATTTTTTTCTACTTTTAGGCTTTGCTTGCATTGTTGTGCAATCATTACAATCTAGAATGTGACTCTCATTTTACCTCTGTGGAAACTGAAGCCAAAGTTAAATAACTTGGTCAAGATTTCAGAGCTACTCAGTTTCAAAGCTAAGGCCAGAATTAGTATGGCAGGTTCTTTTCACACTGCTGACATTTTTAAGATAATGTAGAAAAATGTACATGGATTTCCTTTTCGTATACGGATTCTCCTCAACTTGTGAAATAGACTGGTAAATCCATTATAAGTTTAAGATATTGTAAATTGAATATACTTTAATACACCTAACCTACCAAAACCGTAGCTTAGTTTCACCTATCTTAAATGGGCTCAGAGCACTTGCATTGACCTACGGTTGGACAAAAGCATCTGACAGGATGACAATGCATTGAATGTATTATATACACAGAAGTACAGATGGGCATTTTGTAGGCATGCTGGTATGTAAAAACACAAACCACAATGTCCAAAAACACTGGAAACACAGTACAGTGCAGAGGATCACTTGCTTACCTCGTAACCATGAGACTGACTGGGAGCTGCAGCTGGCGGCCATTGCTCAGCACCATAAAAGAGTATACAGTGCTACATATCACCAACCAGGAGAAGATCAAAATTCAAACTTCAAAATACAGTTTCTATCGAATGCATATCACTTCCACACCATTGTAAAATCAAAAACTTGCAAGCTGAACTGTTGAAAGTTGGAGACTTACTGTATTCATGAGTTAGGACTGTGACTTTGGCTCTATAATTGAACTTATGGTCAAAACTGTCACATTTAATTACATATTTCATAAGTGTTTTTGATAAACATAAACATAAAATTGAATTTGTAACCATTAAGCCTTAAATTTCACCTACTTGCAGAGGGGTCTGTGAAAATGCGATATTTACACACAATGTAGTACTACTCTGCCACAAAGAATGATAAACTTGAGTCATTTGTAGGAAAATGGATGCACCTTGAGACCACACTGTCAAGTGGAATAAAACAGACACACAAGTTCAAATATCACATGTTTTCTCTGATGTGAGGAAACTCAAATTATAAATAAATAGCAAAAAAAATAGATAACAGGAAGTAGGGAGAGAAATCATTCTCAAATGGGAAGGAGATCAAGATATGGAAGGGAGAGAAAGGGGATGAGAAAAAGGCATGAAGATGTGTTTGGACATGTACTAACTCAACATAAGGAATGTAAGCATTATGCACCGCAAACATGTACTAATAAAAATTTAAAAGTTTAAAGACTTATGTTACAAGTGGACATAATTATCCCCTCTCTTCCTCAATCCTGTATCATTTTATTTTTATATTGATATTTAAATGTTTTAATTGATGTACAATGTTTGTACATATTTATGGGAATGGTATAATATTTTGATGCAAGTCTATAATCTGTAATGATTAGGTCAATGTAATTAGCATTTCCGTCACCTCAATCATTTATCACTAGATGTCTTGGGAATCTTTGGCCTCTCCTAGTTATTTTGAAATGCATAACACATTGTTGTAGACTGTAGTTACCCTGCTACATTATGGAAAACTAGAACTAAATTCCACCAGTCTAACTGTATTTTGGTACCCATTATCCAACATGTCTCTATCTTTACTCCCCCCTACCATTTGGCTTTCAGTGTCCACTATTCTACTCTCTTCTTTTATCAACTTATTTAGCTTCCACACACTAGTGAAAAACATATGGTATGAGTGCCTAGCTTATTTCAGTTAACATAATGCCCCAGTTCCATTTGTATTACTATAAATGGCAGGATTTCATCCTTTTCTATGGCTGAATAATATTTCAATATGTATATATACATTTTCTTTATCAGTTCATCTATTGATGGTCACCTCAGTTGATTCCATATCTTTGCTACAGTGAGTGGTGCTGCAATGAACATGAGAGTATGGGTATGTCTTAGAGATAATGACTTTATTTCGGTTGGATATACACCCAGGAGTGGAATTGCTAAATCATATGGTAGTTCTATTTTCATAGAAAGCTCAAAATTATTTTTCATAATGGCTGTATTAATATACATTCCCACCAGCATTATGAGACTTTCCTTTTTTTACATCTTCACCAGCATTTTTTATTTTTTTCTTTTAGTTTGAACTGGGATGAGATGATGTCTCATTGTGGCTTTCATGTGCATTTTCCTGATAGTGACTCAACCCTGATTTTCTCAGAACCCCCACAATACTCTCCCTTTCCTTTCTGCCTGTCATCCTCATATACTAGATGCTTCATCAGCTCACAGTCCTTGTCATACTTGTCTTTGTGTCCCCAGCACTTTCCCTAGATTCGAGCGTATAGCACAACTGATAAATAATGTATCAATGATATGTAGGTAAAGAGGTAATTTAGAAACTCTGCTTATATCTATCTTAATAATCTCTCTTCTGACCTTTAGACATACATAGGCTTGCCAGGGGCACGGGAGAAACCCAGCCCTGTCTTTTTGCTAGTAGTTCAGCAGGAAATTCAAAGTGTACAGTGCAGCAGGAGGAGAATTCACAAAATTCCTGTTTTTCCATCCTCACAGAAGTTCACTGAAGCAACTTTCAGCACACCTGGGTCCCTTTAATTTTTCAGATATTTAATTGACTTTTTTCCTGGGTTCAAAGCTAGCCTTCCAAGTTTCAAAAATGTAAGACCAAGAGCCTCTTTAGAATTCTTGGGTGCATAAGAAAAACTCTGACACCTTGCAAGACAGGGAAGCTGGCTGCATTCTCCATAGTTTCAAGGCTCTCTTCCTCTTTTTTTTTCTTGCAGTGGCCAGGACTAGAAGGTAGAGGTTAGAAAGCATCAGTGAGTCCTACCGTTTCTATTTGTATTCCCAAAGGGCAGACAGAGATTTCATCAAGTTGAATCAAATGATTTGAAATTTAATATGTATTTTCTCTGACATTAAATCCTGAAATAGACCAAACTAATCCACAATATGATGAAATATCATTTGCCAAACTCATAATACATATCAACTGCTATTGTCTGTTAGCAGCATCAGTCTGCTGGCACTACTCACCTGGCAAAGGGTTAATGAGCAATGCAGATTCTCTCACAACCTAAGGAACAGTGATCCAGATACACAGAGACAATGCTAGCCTTTGTTTTAGGCCCTGCCATCCCATCACAACCACCACCACCCCCAACACAATCTTATTTCTGGTGACATCTTAGTAAATACATGCAAAAGCTGTCAGACACTAGGACTCTCCAAGCTCCTTTTCAACTTTGTGTTTAGTTCTTATGCTGTACGTATTATGATGAGGAAATTTGGGTACAGGCATTATATGATGATGATGATGATGATTAGACAGGCCCTTAAATGTATTCTTCTTCAAATTTCCATTAGATGACACAGAAGATCTCATATTATATGAAACATACTTCACAAAAGAGTGTTTTTTAAATACATACTTAATTAAAAACAGATATCTATCATCTGAAAGCAGTCAAATTTTGCATCCCTGCCTTAAAACTACCATTCTGCTTCTATGAGAGTATACTATTTGTCTGTGTTACTGTGTACTTAGATGAGGGACCGTTTTAAACCTTAACTTATTAACTTCCATTCTAATAGACTTTATTTAGTGTGGGCTATAGAATTGTGTTATCAAAAGAAAGAGAAAACTCTTATTAGAAGTAATATGATTTAATTAGTTGCACATAAATACATTTAATAGAATTCTATATCTATTGATAAATATAAACAAACCAATGACTGTTTTAATCTTCAAAACATGTTGTATGTAAAGGGCAATGTTACACAATGACAAAGTGTGTTCTGAGGATTTAAGAATTTTTAAATAAGTATGGAGACAGCATCACATTATTTAGTAACTTCTAATTTATTTTTTTCTCCACATTTGCTGAGGTATAATTTAAAAAACTTGTATATATTCAAGGTTTACAATGTAATGATTTGATAGACATACAGTGTAGAATGATTACCACAATCAAGTTAATTACCACATATGTCACCACACATAGTTAATATTTTGTGTACCGTAATTTTTAAGACATTAAAGATTTACATTTTTAGTAAATTTCAATATTTAACACAGTATTATTAACTACCTTATAATTCTATACAGTAGTAGGTCCCTAGAGTATATTCATCTTGTGATAGTTTGATATGATAAGTTCCCCAAGACTTGTGTGTTGGGGACTGGTCCCTAACGTAGCAGTATTCAGATGTAGAACATCTGGGAAAGTGATTGGGTCAGGAGGGTTCAACTTTGCCAATGGATTAACTCATTGATGAGTTCATAGCTCCTGGAGATTATTAGAAGATGGGCCTAACTGGATACAGAGGTCACTGAAGGCATGTTGTAGTAACAGAAAATTAACGTATATTTGAATGTTTCAAAACTTCTAGAAGTTCTTTACCGTCAATTACGTGGTTAATTTTGGTAGATGTGAATTTCAGTTCTGGTCTCGCTGAGTACACATCTTGGTGGTTCTTCAGGATTTCATTTTGAAGCTCCAGACTCACAGTGGTAAAGAGCTTTCCTGACTCTCTGAGTGCCACTAGAGGCTCGGTGCATGGGCAGTGCCTGACTCTCGGTTCAGATTCAAAATTGACAATTAGCCTGCGTGAGAGAATGTGAGTTAATCCATGGCTCATTGGTATATACTTCCCTTATTATTATCTCTGATGCATAGTCTTATTCCACTTAGTCCTTAATGCTAATATAATTTTTTGAGACTTGAAGAGTACAATCTTCATAATTTATTTTGGTTTTGTTGTTGTTGTTGGTACATCGGGGGTATCAGCCTGTTGTGATCTACTACACCCTACATAGACAGTGAAATCAAGACTATTTAAAAATACTTACAAAAACAAATACAGACCTTTTGAAAAAGACTAAATCAAATAGCTTTTACACTGTAAGGAATAGAGTATCTGGAGCCTTGATTTAATTTGAAAAACGTATGTTGATTATCTACTAGGACACAAACACTATAATGTACAGTAGAATTTATTAGTCAGACCTGGTACCAGATGACCTTTAGGCCATAGAAGATTCAGATAGAGAGAGAGAAATTACAGTGTAATGTAACCCAGGCTGTAGTTTGGGGATAATACCATGTCCCAGAACTGAGGAAAAGTAAAGACTGACTCCCTAGAGGGTTCAGGAGATAATTCACATGTGAATCAGAAGTTACATATGATCATAAAGCCTGAGCGGAATTTTCCAGGCATAAAGAAAAGAACCATACACTAAGCAAAGGGATAGTATTTGCAGTGACTTATTCTCATGAAAGGGCATGGTACATTCGTTAAAGAGGAAAACATGAACATACTAGAATACAGTCACATTGGAAGGTCTGTGGTGTGAAAGTGTGCATGTGCGAATAAGGTCAGAGAGGTAGATTTAGACCAGATGAGGAAGGACACAATGTGAAACCAGAGGCTTTAATATTCTCCATGATGGCTATATAGACTTCACAGAGATATTCAAACAAACAGAAATGACATAACCAGAGATAAGTTATTTAAGAAAAAGAGTCTGGCAGCAATGGAGACAGCAGGATCAAAGGTGAAAGATCTAAGGGGACGAAAGAATGTTTGCAGGAAACCCAATAAAGAATTTTTTTGAATGTCATTTGTAGATCCATTATAGATTTTGCTATAATGAAAAATGAAAGTATGAAAAATGACTGGTAAAATTACCTTCTAAAAGCTAGTAACAGAGGTGCTAGCTGGCCCAAATAACTTGCTTATCTTACTCTGTTTTCATTAATATATACTCAATTCAGTAAGTGACTAGGTCTCCCTCCAAAAAGCATCGTTTGTTCTCATTGTGTGACAGTGACTTACATAAAAATCATTAAAAATCATCTTTTAGACCTCTGTTTGTGTGCAATATGTTAGTTTCATCATATTTATCTTCAATATTCTCTTTCATTTAACTTTCACATATGTAAATTCAGAGAGAGAGAGAAAGAGAAAGAGGAAGAAACAAAATGAAAAGATTGTAATGTAATGCCATGAAGCCTAATTCCTAGTAACTATCTCTCCCACTTATCCTGGCCTGTCATCTTATGCACTGGAAATACCTAGTCAGCAAAGCTCCTGTGAGATAGCTCTTCTTCCACATAATTGGGATAACATCAATCTGTCTGACTTCAAAGTACTATTCAATGTTAGATATTAGTACATGAAAGTAAAGAGGAGAGACCACCTCCTTTGTCCAGATTTTAGCCTTCTTGCCATTTCATACTTTTTCATGTAGTACAGAGATTTAAAACTGATTAAATGATTTCCCACAGACAGGTACCTCCTGTGCCTTAAAGAGTCTGGCTGAAGTGACATTGACTAGAAATGCAGAATCTCATGAAGCTTCAGAAGTCCTAGATTGCACTTTATAAATACTCTTTATTTCTACTATAAACCTATTACATATTCCATGCTGTGATTTGACTACTAAAGCCATTTCAACCTGCCTTTTCCCTACAAAATAAAAACTTGGATGGTAGCTACCTTGCAACCATTGGAAAGTAATAATTCAAGTTACTATGGTAATTTGTAATTTGCAAAACCTTTGAACATTTATTATTGATTTATGGAGGGTATTATGGCTTGTGTCTAGCCTCATGCAGTCATAGGTGGGGCTTTTTCAGAGGTGGCTGAATCTAGAGTGTGTGATTGATTCATCATGCAGTGCTACAATTAAGGGTGCTAGGATTAAGTGTGGGTGATTACTAAAACAGTCCACTGATTGCTTTGGCACTACCCTAATCCTGGTAGACTGTATACAATATAAGGAACAGAAAGAGCATTGTCTTGTCCCTTGCTTGCTTTGCTACCTTCTGCCTGCCATGAACTGTTTCTCCTCTGCCATGCTTGTCTGCCATGTGCCACTCTGCCTTGGAGCCAGCTGACTATGGACTGAACCCTCTACAACCTGTAAGCCAAATAAATATTTCCTCCCTTAACTTTGGGCATCAGGTATTTTGTCTCAGCAATGAGAAAGTTAACTAAGACAGAGGCTGCCCCCAATTTACTGAATAGAAAACTAAAGCCTAAATGTTAAGGAAGAACTTTCTATAACAAATGCGGTGTTCTTGTCACACAATGTTTATCCTTATTGTCTTAGTCATGTTGCTTGTATTCAACCAATCTGAAAACCATAGTAAATATCAAAATTATTCATAATCTCAAGAGATTAAGCCCATTTTATGATTCCAATCCTCTCATATAGAGAAGTAATCTTATGCTGACTTTGTGTATATTCATCTTCAGCAAGTGTTTAGTGTTGCAAATAGCATTAATATTTCACATCCCTCATCTCTAGTTAAACTCATATACATGCATGCCATTTCTTTTATACTTGAGCCCTGAGGTGATTTTATTATGAAAAGTGCAAATTTTAAAATCTAATAAACTATAATATTTTCTGAAGGCAATATTTTGCTGACATAAGTAATATTCAGAATTATGATAATAATTGTGAAGGCCAAGTGACAGCAACCCCATGCAACTTAATGAAAATGAAATTATTTCTAAGTTTTTCTTTCTAAAGGGCTAAATATCTATTTTTTTTGTGTGTGTGGGTACAGGGGATCGACCTCATGACCTCGCGCATCAGCAGGCGCCTGTGCCGCTGAGCGATATCACCGGCCCTTTTTTCGTATGTGGGTTCCAGGAGTCGAACTCAGGCCCTCGCGCTTGTCAGGCAGGTGCTTACGCCGCTGAGCCATCTCACCAGCCCCTAAATATCGATTTATTTATTTGCTTGCTTTTATGACTCTGAAGTTTATTTGCTTGATCTCTTTCCAAATTTTCCTGGTCTGTGTTGATATGTGTTTTTCTATATATCCTAAGACAAATTCTGATTATTGTTCTCCTCTAAGACAGGAATATATTTAATCCATAAAATAACTTCTTATGTGTTCTTAACAAGCTTGTTAGGATCAATTCAGTCTCCGGTACAGTAAGTCCCTGGCTTATGAACACCTGAGTTGCGAACTTTCACAGGTGTACTGTACAAGACACTTTTCGGTTTGGGAATGAATCTGACTTACGAACAATTCTCCCAGAATAAAACTCGTTTATAAATTGGCATCTTAGTTATCTAAGAAAATGGACTGCTGGGGCTGGTGATATAGCTCAGCGGCATAAGCACCTGCCTGGCAAGTGCGAGGTCCTGAGTTTGACTCCCAGTACCCGCATATTAAAAAAAAAAAAAAAGAAAAAGAAAATGGAGTACAACCATAAGCACTTACATGGCTGAAAACCCTAGATACACAAAATGTTTTCTAAGAGTCCTAATTGCACATAGATCCAAGTTTGTATTCCCACTCAATTCTCAATCATTCTTTTTAACCTGTGCACAACAAAATTTTTGAGATTCTTAAACACTGTGAAGGTTTAAATATGAAAACAGCATAGCGAATAATTTTGTTTTGAGACAAGGTCTTACTATGTAGGTCAGACTGGCCTTAAACTCACTATGTAGCCCAGGCTGGACTGGAACTCACAGTGATCCTCCTGCCTCAGCCTCTAGAGTGTTGGCATTACAGGCAACTTTCACCACACCTGACTTATATTAAATAATTTTATATCAGATTTTAGATGACATGTATTACAAAATATATTTAACAGTTAAGACTGAATTTTCAGGATTTTACTGAAACCATGATGTTGGGCCTCCCTTCTCTGTCTCTTTTGACCCTCTTTTCTCTTTGCTCTGTAGTTCTCCAAATATGTATTTATATCTCACACAGGGAAGTTTATCTTCTTATCTCCATTTCAAAATTTGGCTAAGATTTGAATGTTACTTTTTATAAGCAAAATGGAGGCAGATCTCTAAAATGTCACTCGATGATCCATCCCCTTATAAAATCCCCTACCATTAGTGCAGTTGAAAATTATAATTTAGTTCTAACCAACAGAATATGACAACAGAATGGGATATCATTTCTGTGGTAATGTTACATTATATGACAAAGGTAAGAGGATTTTGTACATGTAATTAAAATCTCTGGTCAGTGAACTTTATGCTAATCTACATGGAAATTATCCTGGTTGGCCCTGGCCTACTCAGGTAAGCCCTTCTGTAGCAGGTCTAGAAGTCAAAGACTTTCTCTTTTGAATATGAGAAAGAAAGCCAAAACAAATTCTACACCATCAATGTAATGAATTCTGCCAACAAATATATGAGTTCTGAAAAAGACCCTTAGCCTCAAACGGGACCTTGGCCCCAGTTAACCCCTTGACTGTAACCTTTGAAATATGAAGTGAAGGCCTCCAAGCCCCAGTTAACCCTTTGTGTATGGTCTGTGAAATACCAAGCAAGGGTGATTCCCAAACTAAGGGACTCCCAGCCCCTAACCCACAGAGAATGTGACATGAGAAATGCATGTTGCTTTGAACTGTTAAATTTGTGGTGATGTGTTATACAGCAATAAAAAATGAATAAAACATCTTTTTCTCATTCAACAATGGCCTTAAACTAATCATTTATTTTTCTTTACCACACAATATCTACAATTTTCTAAGACTGGTTTGTTGGAATTCCTGATACTAGGGCTGAATCAATGAAAACCTATCTATTTGGGTATAAAATGAAACAACATGAATACGTCTAAGAAATAAAATTTATCAGCCAATACAGAAAAAATTTTGTGATTATTTCAATATCAGATGTCTTAAAAACTGGAGTGCTTGGAATATTGATCTCCACCTAAATTAATAGATAGCATCTTCCATTGAAACACATTTCACACAAGTTTAAATAACTAGATTTTACCTTCTTTTAACATGACATAATTCTTATATATGAAAAATGAAGCTTCAATAATGTCATCAGGACACCTGATTTAAGCATTTTTATTAATGGTAATGGATTATGTTTCTTTGCACTCATCTACTGATGCCCACAATGTGACTGATCACAGTAATCACCAAGGTGGGAAAGTAAGATTAATTTTTAGCCTCAGAAGAGAAAATAATAAACACACTGACACAAGGGTGAAGGAAGAAAACTTAGTCTGTTTAAAACCATGTAAAAATGAGTTCATACACAAAATCTGTTTTCTTACAAAAACACTTAAATTTATGAGATCTCTCCTTAGAAGTATGGGGTATCCACTCTTAATTTTCAACATGTTTTAGGTGGCCAGATTGAAATTGTAATCTCAAAGAGTAATATTTTGTCAATATAGGTTAGCATATGTACCACAAAATGGAGCCTAAAATAATATATTTTTGTGTTTTTTTTTTTTTTTTTTTGTGGGTACCAGGGGGTCGACCTCAGGACCTCGCGCGCCAGCAGGCGCCCTTGCCGCTGAGCGATATCACCGGCCCCTTTTTCGTATGTGGGATCCGGGAGTCGAACTCAGGCCCTTGCGCTTGCCGGGCAGGCGCTTAAGCCGCTGAGCCATCTCACCGGCCCAAAATAATATATTTTTAAAAGTGTGCCAGGTGATTTTTTAGGAACTTCAAGATCTAATAACAAATGGAATTTATGTCAGGTTCTGTGCTCAGATTTGGAGATTCAGAAATAATTTGCGATTAGTTGCTTCCCTGGAATATCTCATTGATAAACACAGATTATTGGGGGAAAATAATTATCTCATCTTCTTTTCTTCCTTTACTTGCCTGTAAAATAGCACCCATTTTTAATGTTATTGTTTTTATTATCAGGGTACAGGATGGCATTTTTAGCTTGTGACCTTACTCAAATTTGATCTTACTCAAATTTCAAAAATGTAATTGACGTTTTTTGAGTATTCCAAATTTACAGAATGCCAAGCAATTTTCAATGAAGCATCTATTTTTTTCTAAAATATCCTAGTTGCTCTGTCCTACTTTCAATAAATTGGTTATTATTAAAGATGAAACTGTCTCCAAGAAGAAGCATGCTTCAAATGTTTTTAACAAGAGATTTTGAAATGTTTGACCTGTCATTAACAGATATTTCAAAGGGTGACAGTCAAGTTCATCCAATTCCCACACAACTATGGTGCCATCAGAATTCAGTACTACATTCTTCAAAATAAAGGCAAAAAATATTATACATATGACATTTAAAAATTCTTTCTGTTGATTAGGAAATCATTCTAGGCTTTGAGAACATTTATGTCCTTATTAGAATCGCTAGCTTCAAAGAGAAGGTTTATAACAAGGATAATAATGTGTCTAATCCCTTTACCTGGATGGAACTTCTTTGCAAAGCGAATATCATTACTTGTCAATTACCTTTAACTCATATTGTCTGTCTGCACCAGCAGGATATAAATTCCACAAAAGCAGAGAGGTTTTTTGACAGATTGGTGCCCTAATGCATGTAGTGAAGGAGGGCTAAGTAGAACATAAGAATGCTCATTAAATTTGTTCACTGAATAAATTAACTAATAAAGTAATGCACTAACATTGTTAGTTCCACTCTATCCTTAAAGGATGAGGCTATTCAAGTGCTGGTTTTTGTCCAGTGTTCTAGAAAACATTTTTAGAAGAATAAAAACAATGCTTACTTTTGTACATGGAGAGGTCTGTTACTCACCAGACCGTCTCACTTATGTAGGGGAAAATATATAGGCCCTGTCCTTTGACCTGGTTGATGGTTGTGGGGCTGAATTTTTGGTGAATCAGTGCTATTTTCTCACCTAAAGATTACCTCACCAAGGACCAAACTCTGAAAATATGATTGACATGAGTTAAGAGTATGCCAGTAAAGAGAAATGAGAACAATCCATTAGTGGCCCACACAGGGAATAAAGAGTGGACATTGTTTTCATTAAAATGTATCTGTAAGAATATCGCACTTAGAAATAGTTCCTGTATTCTATAGGCCTTGTGAAAATGATAATAGAATCCATTTCAAATATATTTACATTAAACAAAACATTGATCCATTAGTAAAATATAAAAATGTCATTTTAGGAAAGAAAAGTGTAATATGTCTTCCTTAACATAGTAAGTCTTTTTTGTAGAGTCACATTTCATATTATGCTTCTGCCCAGTCATCTCCTTCTCACTTATGTAGGGGAAAATATATTTGGAAGACCAAAGGATAGAGAGCTTAAAAAGACAAGGAGTGTTTGGATGCTATACAGATTGGATCCAGATTATTAGAAAACAGCACATTTACCTGACTTAGTACATTTCCTTTAAATTTTTCCTCCAGTAACGGGAATAACAGTAAACCGCACGCCAATACTGCTTTTTAGTGTGCCCGGTGATGAGCGCCTGTAGTTCTAGCTACTTGGGAGGCTGAGGCTAGAGGACCACTTGAGCCCAAGAGTTTGAGATCATTCTAAGCCACATAACAAAACTCTGTCTCAAAATATAAACAAACAAATAATAAGCAAACATGCATCTGCTATTTTTAAGGCTCTCCAGCTGTGAGGAAGAGCATTGAATAGAATACAACTTGAATTTCAGTTCTGCTCTTTACTAGCTATATTACACGTGCAAATTACTAATTTCTCTGAGTCTCAGTTTTTGCCTTCGTAAAACTATTGAAACCCCTGTGAGTTGACGTTTCTGGGCAGGCCTGCAGACTAGCATGGAACAAAGTGGATTCCTCTTCCTGTATACCGGGTCCCATCACTGTTAGCTTCTCAAGGACTTTGTTTCCCACAAGAGGTTTTTGTTCTCCTGCCTAGATAATGATTCTTTGTTACTGTTTCATTCCATACAACCAAACACTTTTTTCTTTCTCTTCTTAAACACACACACACACACACACACACGCAGTACAGTGAAAGCCAAAACTCACCCACTATCCTACAAAACCTAATAAAATGCAGCATAGCATTATTTCTTAGACTTTCTCTACTAGTTCCACTCCTGGTGACACACTGTAATCACAGTGTTTCCTTATCATTCCAGGAAAACTTCAGGCAGACTCTTACTTCAATGCCTTTGCACTCATTCCTTCCCCTGGGAAGACTCCTTTCCAGATATCACTGTAGCTCATTCTTCGACTGTCTCTTAGTTTGTGCTCATATATCTCCTTCTCAGTCAGTCCTTCCCTGACTTCCCTATTTGAAATTGCAAACACAAATCCCTGCTGTGCTGCTCCCTATATAATTTTCTTGCTTTATTTTCTCCATAACACATTGTTTCCTAACATACTATATAACTTAATTTTTTATTGTCTCCCCCTAAAAGTGAAGATTCTGTGTAAGCTGTTACTTTTGACTTTTATTTTCTGATGTAGCTCTGATATCCAGAATAGTGACTAGCACACAGTAGATGCTTAATAAATACTTACAAAGTGAATATTAACCATGAAGAAAAACATTAAATAAACCAAGATCGCTTGAATAAGTAAAATGTAAATATCATTATATGGTTTTATACATGCATTTATTCACTGAAAATTAAAAGCTAAACTTGAAAATATAGATAAGTATAACAAAGTATACCAACTAAAGAAGTTTATAGTTTAGGAAAAGTATAAATATATACATAAATAACTATAACAAAACAATTGTTATATGTTATACAGTAATATATAACAAGGAATAAGGAATATATACCTGAATATAATATGCAGAGCATATATAATTATTTAGATTACAGTTAAATATTTATATGCTTGTCAAATATCTTAAATTTAATAATTGTATCCCATAGACTAGAATACCCAAAATATGTTTAGCCATCAGAAATTAAGTAAGTTATGGACCCTCTGATTAAATTAGGTTAATGAAATTTGTTTGCTATATAATTAATTACATATTAAATTAAGTTACACTGTGACTCTGCAAGAAGGGAAATACCTAGACTTACTTTGATCAAGATTATTTTTTCTTTAGAATTAGTGTTTTTGAGAAATATTGGAGCATATGGACATAACTTTTTTCATTTTATTTTCAAAAATAACTCTGAATTAGAGCACAGGTGCATTTACTGAACAAAAAATGAAGGCTCAGAAAGAGTAAGTTGTCCAAGTTCACATAACATCGTCTAGAATAGGGAGTTTTCACCTTACTTGAAGAATCCTAAATTATATACATTTTTATTGGCTTTGAGAATTCATGTACCTATTATTGCACTTACCTTAATGTTTAATAGTTCCTTGAATATAGGACTTTCTTGTGTTCGGTTAGATCCTAATGAACAAGAACTGTAATTTGTTTTTACATCAGTGCCTCATATCATATCATGAATGGAGAAGTTTATGTTGAATTAATGGATGAGTACATATGGATACATATGAATAAATGATTTCATAACTAGTGTATGTAATTGTGCAATTTAGCAAATATTTTGACTACAACACACTGATTCTTTGTTCATAAAGATTCTTTCTTAAAAGTAAGATAGATTTCGTAAAAAAAAAAGACCAAAACTGAAAAATAGCTGCCTTATCTTTTTCATTTCATTTCACTTATCAACATTTACAGCCTAGAAGAATTATGTGCCGTTATATTCTATAAAAAGAATGAGAATCATGAAAGGAAAATTCTCTGAATTTTCTCGCACAATGTCTTGGTTTTTAGTTTGATCACTAAGACCTGGATATTTTTCTCTTCCTTGATTTTGCTTACCTTAATTTTGTCTTTTTGGAATATGAAAACTTCTATGCAGTATGAAACAATAAAGATGGAATAACTGAAAAAATACTGTAACTTTCATTGCAAGATATTTCATACTGTCTAATATTTTTAGTTGGGAAAAATAGAAAATATTTTTTATGCACTTAAATTCAGAAAACTAAAAGAATAAACCAGTGTCCATATTAAATGCCACAAATCGGAAATATTTCTGAAGGACCTTGAATTTATTTTATAAAGTAATTTGGGGTCATATGAAATATACATGTCCATATAAAACATGTTCTAGAAAACCTTCTATATTAATGTCACTTGTGCTCTTTTTGTAAGTATCTTTTTGCGCTATAAAAAATGACATCAGAAAAATAATATACCACTTTATGTAATAGTCCATTCTCTATTACTATAACCAAGCATCTGAATCTGGGTAATTGGTAAAAAAGGGAAGTTTTTTTTTTTTTTTGTGGGTACCGGGGTGGACCTCAGGACCTCGCGTGCCAGCAGGCGCCCGTGCCGCTGAGCGATATCACCGGCCCTTTTTTCGTATGTGGGTTCCGGGAGTCGAACTCGGGCCCTCGTGCTTTCCAGGCAGGCGCTTACGCCGCTAAGCCATCTCACCGGCCCAAAAAACGGAAGTTTTTTGAATGCACAGTATCAGAGGGTAAAAATCCAAATAATATGACATCGGTTCTGGTAAAGGCCAACTTGGCTGTGTCACTCATGGAAGATGACAGCATGGTAGGGACACATGCAAGGGAGAGATAAACTCACAAGACAGAAAGCAGAGGAACTGAGACATCACCAGGGTTGTTTTTCTTCATAACGACCCTCTTGTGAATAAGAACTAACATGGGGTCCCATGAGAACTATCTTATCCCTTCCAAGGGCTCACCACCAGTGACCTACAACCCTACCGCTTGAAAATTCCACAGCATCTTTCAGCACCATCGCCCTGGCCACCAAGCCCCAAAACATGAACATTTGGGGGAAAAAAGAAAATGCAAATCACAGCACTCTGGAAGATTTGACTTTTAAAAAGTCAAGTATCTCAGAAATAAAGAAAATATGATTTCAAGTTTGCAAAATAAAACTCAATCTGAGAATGATATGAAAGAAAATTTAAATTTATTACTAACTAAATATAGCTGCAAATTAAAAGAACTAATTTTCTTAAATACATGTTGCACTCAAATTTCTATGCTATTTCTTCTTTGAAATACAGAGGCTTGCATCCCTTGATTAACCAGTTTGGTAACAAAAAGGATAGTTCAAATTCTTCCAGAAAAATTGGGCATTACACCTTTATAATTTCATAAATACAGAGTTCAGTTAGGAAAAAAACAAAAATTGGCAGATGAATTGAATACACCTTATTCATGTGCCTCAATGGAGAGTCAGTGGCCTATTTATTGATTCTTTAATTATTTTTTTTCTATTTATACTGCACAAAACATAGAATATAAATTTTAACATGTACTTATAAGGATATTTGTTGGCTGATATTTTAGAAACCAGTGACCTCAAAATTGATCCTTTTAAAATATTTACACCATCCACATCTTATCCTGTTGAGGAAAGGTCCTGAGTCCTTCCAAGCATGTCTGGGGCTGACTGCTTGGAATTTTAATGCCTGTTAGTCGATATGGTCTCTCGACTCAAAGCACCATTGGTTTTAAACTTTGTAACGCCAGGAGCAGTAAGCAATTTCCCTGGAGTTTCTGTTAATATTCTTGAACAAATTTGTTTTTCTTTAACCACTCTTCAAACCTAAATAACATCCAATGTCTGGCTTGTTATCCTCATCCAAATATGAATGGCTGTTCCCAAAGATGAGTTAGCATAGTTTTGATTAAAGATTATTTTCATGCATTTCAAAAAAAAAAAAAAAAAGGAAAAGAAAAAGAAAAAACAGCCTAGCTATCTGTGGAGACATGAAGTGTAGCCCAGAGGACTAATGAAGACCAGTGGGCACTGACTGAATCTTATTTGTTCTTTTTCTATTACTTACTCTTACTTGCAAGGCACAGTGCTGACTAGTGTCAACCCAAGCCCAAGTTGAGTAGAATTTAAGCACTAACCACACATTGCAGCAAAGAGGTAAGAAATAAGACAGCAGAAAAATATTACCATATAGTATAAACACAAGTTTGCAAGGAATAAAAGCATGTACTTTCTAAAGACTTCATATGCATCTCCTTAGGAATTCAGCATGATGAGCCAGGTATGGTAGCACACACCTGTAATCCTATTACGTGGGAGGCTGAGGCAAAAGGATTGCCACAAATTTGAGGCCAGCCTGGGCTACACTGTGAGTTCAAGGTCACCTTAAACTGCACAGAAAAACCCTGTCTCAAAAAACAAAAACAAAACAAAAAAATAAGAGGATTCAGCTTAATAAAATTTCTAATGCAAATTTACCATATTTTATAATGATAATAATTTTTGTTTTCATAATTGACATCCATTTAACTCTTGAAATATGTATTTACATCAATGATAAAAAGTTATAAATAATCCAAATTAGTTTATAAAGCTATTTTCTGTGAAATTAATCTATGAACAATATTAAAACAAAGGCTTGAGATTTTCTTTAGATTTTTCTGTTATCACAACTGTCTGGATTACAGATTTCTAAATGGAACATAGCTATGAAGATAACTTTTAGGATCACTCTGAACACATTTTGAGTGTATGAGCATTTTCTCAAGAATGTCCAAAACATTCTCCTTATCCTTAAACTTGTCCTTCCGGCAGAAACAACAACAAAACTGATGTTGAGCATATTTGAAACATTCACATTTTCTTAAGTGTTTAAACACTTGCTCTAATGCATGAGGCTGTGCACTAGAATGATGCTGTTATCTGAGAGAAAAAAAGCTCATAATAGCAAAGATAGTTTGTTCTCATCCATTGATAATCATCACTGCTAATCCTAACACAATATAGACAATACTCTACTCACAGATAAATATATTTTCAGTATTTCAAAGTGACTAGGAAGAAGAATGTCAGAATGAGGTTGTTGTCAGAGGAAAGTCTCAGGCTTGGTGAGGGCCAGCCTCCAGCAAAAATCACCCTGAACTGTCCTGGGACAATTACTTGACCAGATAACCATCAGCTTCCTAATCTAAAATAGTATGTACCATAGGATAGATCTGGAATCTAACACATGATAAATGCCAGTATGTATTAATTTCATTCTTTTCTTATGTTCTTGTAATTGCCATAAAAGTGTTAATCTTCTATTCTCATTTTTGTTTCCTCAGAAGTGACTTTATTTATTGGTAATAGAGTTCAATGTCTGAATCAATTTTTCTCATGCTCTTTTTTAAAAGCACAAGTGATAAAGAAAAGGGTCAGTGTTTCAGGGATTCGCCAAACCTATTTGTATCTTGGCCAAATACTGAATGAAAATGCATTGAGCTTATCTAAATTTTATGACCATTTAACCAGCCAGAATTTTGTATACACTTAATAGACTATTACTAAGTGAAACAATTTGAAATAGTCCTGTATAGACTGATTTACCTTATAAAATTTTGAATTGCTTCTCACTGGACAATTAAAACGTTATGAAAATTGTTTCCCACAAATACTACAAAGATAACTACCACTCTTTTTAAATTTATTTTTAACAGGGATCTCCATGGAGGAAAAACACTATGAAGGAGAGAGAGAGAGGGAGGTAGAGAGAAGGAGGGAGAGAGAGAAAGAGAAAGAGAGAGAGAGAGAGTGGGTATGTAGCTCAGTGGCACAAGTGCAAGGTCCTGAGTTCGATTCCTGGTACAGAGAGAGAGAGAGAGGGAGAGAGAGAGAGATATTTACTATGAGAATCTACTCAAAAGACCCACGATCTGCGTTTTTAAAGCTGGAGAGCAAGAAAAATCAACAACATAATTCAGCCCATGTTTATCTTGAGGCATGAGAACCAGAAAAGATAATGGTGTAGCTCCCAATTTGAGGACAAAGGTCTAAGAATTAGAACTCCAATGCCTAAAGACAGTAGAAAATAAGTGTCCCAAATTGAATTTGTCCCTCCTCAACAGTTTTGTTCTTTTGGGGCACTCAGTGGATTGGATGATGCCCCTTCCTTTGTTGAGGGTACATTTTCTTTTCCTGCTACTGATTTAAATGCGAATCTCTTCTAGAAACATCACAAATGCCCCAGAAATAATGTTCTGCGAGTTCTCTGGGCATTCTTTATCTCAGCCAAGTTGACACATAAAATTAGGAATCCTATAATATTAATTTTATTCTATTCTCTTGCTTCTGGAATGACCTGGATATTTCCACATAATGTATAAAGAGATAACAACTTTTATTAAGATTCAGCCTATTGGTTATTGACTTTAATTTATTATGTGATTCAGTTGACTCATTCTTATATTGTTTTTCAATGGCAAGCTAGCACCTTATGATAGGTTAAAAGCCTGTTTTATAATTTTGTTTTAGCACAAGTAGAACTTACCTCAGGTCAACTGCCATGGAATCATCTCAGATTCTCTTGCCACAGAGCTCCTCGTTTTACTGTGGTATACATAACATCAATTACGGAAGAAGAAAAGGGACAAAATGCAGAGAAAAGTCACCAGCTGATAGCATACATGTACTGCCTTCACAATGGAGCTGTGAGGCTCTGAACTACTACTCTTATCATGGGGCATTACTGAAGCCACATTGTTTATTGAGCTGACAATCAACTGCTATGATCAACTGGATTTTTTGGTCACTTTTCCATTCGGACTGATTTTTTTTTTTTTTTGTGGGTATCGGGGGTCCACCTCAGGACCTCACGCGCCAGCAGGCACCTGTGCCGCTGAGCGATATCACCGGCCCTTTTATCGTATGTGGGTTACGGGAGTCAAACTCGGGCCCTTGCGCTTGCCAGGCAGGCGCTTACACTGCTGAGTCATCTCACCAGCCCTCAGACTGAATTCTGATACCACAAATGTTATGTCTGTTTCATTTTATTCTTTAGTCATCACTAAATATAATACTAATACATTACTTTCATAAAAATTTTTTCTTTCATTTGTTTGACACTTTCCTATATGTAAAATACTTTCATATATATTATTTCATATAAGCTTCATAATAAAGCTAGCACTGTTGTATAAATGTAGTAAAACACAAAAGTAACATTGGTAATCACTAATTATTGAAAAACTTCATTTGAGCACAATATTAGACACTTTATACCTTACTTACTCTCATAATATAAATTTTGTAGTCGAGGACATAGAGTTTAAACAATATTTTCCAAGCCCAAATGGTAAAATAGTGACAAAACTGGATTTACAAGGCAATAAATATGAGAGTATATATGTATCTATCTATCCATCTATCTGTACACACACATATAAATACACACAAAGCACGGATATGTGTGTTTGTGCACAAGTATTGTATGTGAATATGCACTCTGGGGCCCATGTAAAGCATGGAGTAGTCTCCAAAGATTTTTTTAAAATTCTTAAGAACTTTTCCATGCTTTCAGATCTAGAAGGAAGTTAGCTTATATTATAAGAAAATACTTTATATTAGGTGTGCTTTAAGACAAGGCAAGGCAAGATATTTCCTCCCAGGAGGTTGTGTGGCAGAAAAAAAGTTATATGGCAGAAAACATTAAAAGGGAACGTGCTACACCTTTTTAATCTGAGACGGTATCATTCCTGTTAATTCAAAGAAGTTATTCAACTCTCAGATACGGAAAATGTGGCTTCTTCACATGAAGTGTCAAGCAGCTTGAGCTCAACAATAAAATTTTCAAATTTACTAAATTCGCTACAAATCTTCCAGAGCCTATAGCATCTTGTCAACCATGCTTAGGTCTGTTTCCTACTGGATGCTAGTGGGCAAGAGAGCTGAGAATGAAGCAGAACACCAGAATACTGAAAGGACAAAAGGAGTTAGCAATGACATAGGACAATCTTTCATTCATTTGAAAATCAGTGTACATATTCACAATGGCCTGCAAACTAAGCATGTGTAGTGCTGTTGGGGATTTTGGTAATTATGGAAAGAGATAGAGATAGATGGGAAATTCAATAAAAATCAAAGATAAATCCCATGGGGAAAAAAATCCCAATTCAGACATCTTCAATAAGACATTTGCACAAAATCATAGTGAAAGTTAGGAAAAATAGGTCACATTGTCTTACTATGTTAAGGATTTATCAATATATTCATTAGTATTGGTACTGTTTGACATTTGTGAAATTCTATCTCCACTATTTAGATTGTGATGCATTAGAAATTCAACAGAGAATATTTAAGAACTCTTTTGAAACCTGAGACTAGTATTTAGAATATTTTATGTAACATATTGAAGCATTTTTTCTCTTTAAAAATTTCCATTCAAATTTCTATTTTTTCATATCTAGATAAATTAGAATTCCATAATTCCAAATGTAGATGAATTTCAAATTAAATAATGATGTGGAAAATTTTTAAACTGTTGATGAATTATCACTTCTTATAATTGAATATAGTCTTAACATCAAACTTAATTGCCTAAAAGAAATGTTTCAGTTTTCATGCCTCTGGTTGTGTTATTTTTATAAAGAATTTTAATGTTTTATTTTGGAAAAATTCAAAAGTTCTTGTCAGTTTTTCAGTTCCCACTCCTACTGAAAGCAAGCTGCCTTTTAACTAGTTTAAATGAATGCTAAACTTACTCCACAGGTGAATTTAGTATGTTTCTATATTAGCTACATTTCCCATTGCTGTTGTAAGTACCCAACACTCACAACTTAAAGGAAGAAAGTTTTAATTGGCTCATGTTTTCAGAGGGTTCAGCCCATGACTGATTTGCTCCACAGTGGAAGGTCTTGACAAAGGAATGCTGCTCACACCATGGTGGCTGGGAAACAGAACAGGGGAACAGTGTCAGAGAGGAGGGGGTTAGGAGCCAGATGTAGTATGCAAAGTCATGCCTCCAGAAAAACCCTTAAGTGTGCTTTTCTAATCTGCTAGGTAGCTTTCAGGTTAAACATGTTGATAGTCTAGCTTGTCAAATTCCACCCCTTGTTAACTTGACACCCAAACACATCTCCTTAAACTATACTCAATCTCCAAGTAAACACAAAGTCATAATTTTCCCCGACATGATTCAACTATCCTGTTTAAACCTGGAAATGCAATAATCCCTTTCTCCAAACTCTTCATAGCTACAGCATTTCTTGAAAGTCCGAGTGCAAAGTCTCCTCTGAGACTCAAGGCAAACTCTTAGCTTTAAACCTCTCTAAAATTCAAAACAAGACAGAAACCAAATTTCTGTAGCTCCATATCCAGCCTATAGTTTTAATATGTTTGTTGCAAAGGGCTTTGAAAGCCACACTCCTATGGCCTTATTGGCTGAAAATCATATGGTTTCTTTTTGGGCTGGCTCTGTTTATTGTCTGTAGTTTTCCTCAGGATACATTCTGTGTTTGTGGTCTTTAAAATTTCTAGGGGTCTCTACTGTACCTTTGGCTTCATTCCACTGCCTCACACACCCATTTCAAGGGCACACTGCCTCATCTTCCAGGTATTCCTTTGAAATCTAAGTGAAAGCTTCCTTGACATCACAACTCTTGTGTTTGGCATGCCAATAAAACTGGCATATGAACAATGCCAAGGATGCTGTCACCGGGAGGAGTAGCCAGATCCCCCTTAGTGGCTGCAATGGCCACTATATGCCTGGAATACTGAGCACTGTGAACTGTATCCTGGGATTCCACTTTCCTTGGTGTCCCTTTCCAAGCAAAGGGCCCAGGGGCTCACTTTTCACATGAAAAGTTTACATTTTGTACCTTTTAACCTAAGATGGATGGGGTGTTATTGATTCCCGAGATGCCTTCAAGGCATCCTTCTTCTTGTATCAGTTGAAAGTTCTCGATTTCTTTTAAATTGTTTCAAATATTTCTGTCAATCATGTTTCCTTTGGCTCCAACATTACATGCATTTTTTAGAGCCAAAATTTAAGATTTTCAAATATTCTTATCCTTCTTTTTGTCCCTAATTCTCATCTGGCTAAAAGCAGCAAGGAATATCCATACCAAAACCTACACATTTGGCTGCCTTGAAATTTCTTCCCCTGTATCAATTAGTCCACCACCCTTAATCTTAGCTTCCCATACAGTCTCAAGGTATGGGCAAAATGTAAACAAATTTTTGCCAGCTGAGACACTCACAGCTTCTCATCTAGTTCCCAATAGCACCCCCAATCCCAACTAAAACATTCTGAGCAAGGCCTTTACTATCCACATTCCTATTAGTAATCTTCACTTGCAAGTTCCAACCAGAATCACCTACCAGGCTCTGTTTATAGCGTTCTAAATCTTCTCTATCCTGCATTTTCAAGAGTTTCTAACTCCTCCTTCAAAATAGTTCCAAGGCTTCTGAACCACATGATCAGATATAGTTATAGCAATGATCCCATTTATCTAATACAAATTTTCTGTATTAGCTTTCCCATTGCTAGTACAAATACACTACACTCACAACTTAATGTAGAAGAGGTTATATTGGCTCCCAGTTTCTAAGGATTGGGCCCATTGTCAGCAGCCTCCAAAACAGAAGCAGTATGGCAGACGAGCTTGGCAGAAGAATGCAGCTCACCTTATGGTGGTCAGGAAGCAGATCAGACAAACAGCCAGAAAGGAAAGTCAGGCTCTAGCTAGATATCTTATCAAAAGTCATGCCCCTATGATACATCCAGAAATGCTCACAACTGTTCTTTACTAATCTCTTAGGCAGTTCTCAAGCCAATCAGACTGAAAATCCAGCTTAACTGTCATAATTCCCAAAAGAAGTTCATTGCACTGAGCTATATTTTGTCTTCTTGGAAGAATCTTTAAAATAAAACAACTGCATAGTAATTTAATTGTCAATAAAAAACCTACCAACATTCTGAGTTGCCATCTCCCCAAACACCCAAGTGAATTAACAACCAAAATAACATTGGAAATTTGTTGCAAAAAATTTTTCAAAATTCTTTTTCATGAACAGTGTTTTAGGTAATAGCCAGATCCACAGATAGGTAAGTGGTAGGATTTCTATTGTTTTCTCCACTTAAGAAATTAGTCCTGGGCCGGTGAGATGGCTCAGTGGCTTAAGCGCCTGCCTGGCAAGCGCGAGGGCCCGAGTTCAACTCCCAGAACCCACATACGAAAAAGGGGCTGGTGATATCGCTCAGCGGCACAGGCACCTGCCGGTGCGTGAGGTCCTGAGGTCAATCCCCTGGTACCCACAAAAAAAAAAAAAGAAAAATAGAAATTAGTCCTACTGACCTGTTAAAATGCAGAAGGTTATCCTTAATGTCTCTTTCACATAATGGGCTTTCTCTCATGAAGTATTGTTTAAAATATAACTATTTCATTTCATGAAAAAACTTAATTAATATCAACTATATTATCGAATAAATGCAATTTTAATGGCATGAATTAAGGCCTTATATTGGACCCTTCCCTGTTCTACATCTAGAGGAAATTGGATGGGAGGGTAAACCACCAGGCAGATGGAGCTTGAAAATCAGGGCAAACCCAGATTTAGGAACAACTTTAGAAAGCAAACAGCAAGGAATTTAAAATGATGGATTCTTGGACATGGAGAAAGGAACAGAGAAGAGGTAGAGGCAAAATGTAAAGGAGTTGAACAGATATCAGCAATTCAATTAGTCAATGAAATATTTATTAAGTGCTTACAGTATATCATACCTGATCTTTATATCTATAAAATCTGAACAAGTATGAGATTGTGTCCACAAAGAATTTGGTTTATGACATAGCCTTAGGCTTACTTCATACAGGTGACACAAGGTTATAATGAGTTCCTCGTGGTTCATTCAATATAATAAAATTCATTGGGTAGACTTCAAGGCACATTTGTCCCTACTGAACCATAGTTTCTCATTTGTTACAGAGATGCTGCAGTGTTGGAAATGTACTGGTCAGTCATTCTAAAATTAACAGTTAATTACCAGAAAATTAGGAACCACTAAAATCAAACATGAATTTTATTAGTATTTTATTATATAATGCCAAAAATTTTGTATAATTTTACTTAAACTCAATTTTATACTTTATCATGAATTATCATGATCAAAGAAGAAAGAAATGCTTAAAATTACTAAGGTCTTTATTTTAAAGTTCATACTTAAAGTATTCTCCACTATTACAGGAATTCTTCAGAGAACTGTTTTTCAGTCTTATCCAGGGTTTGCTTTAATATTTAATATTATTACTAATATTGGGACACATGTTACTCATTTTGTTCCCTTTGATCTCATCACTATGCAACTTAGAAACTAATTTTCTCCCTACATTTTGTTGTACAGAACTGTATGGCATATATTTTGGTGAATTCATCTGGTTACATAAGTTTGTTTGATAACCACAGTTTTTCAAATTCTTGTTATAGTTTTCTCTTCTATTTTACCTTGATATTTGGAATTTTATTATAATACATCATACATGCATAAATATAATTACAATGTATATACAATATGCATGATTGTTATCAATATAAGAAAAGGATATACAGTATTGATTCACATTCAAGGTTAGGGACTTGTAAATTTACTAGTAACTTATCTGTTTCACTTTAGACAGACAGATAGATGATAGATTTATAAGCATCTCACTACACAACCCACAATATAAAATAAAAACTAGATATGATTCAGTCATAAAAATGTTCTTGCTTTAGTCATGTGAATTACTGTTATGCAACTTGCGCATATAGCAAACAAGAATGCTAAAGGAGACTTCTTTTTTCAAATTGGAGGGTGAAAGAGGGATTTTATTTTTTTATTCATTATCATGTATAAAAGATGAAAGTATTTTTATTACATATATTTTATTTAATTTCACAATACATTTCACGTATGTTAATATTTCAAAAGGGGAATAACTATAATTATATAGTAATATTTTGTTTAAGGAAATAAACTTCTGAACACAGAAGACATTTTATTTATTATAATTTCTATTTTTCTTACCTTAACCTGATGATAATATGTGAGATAAATAAAACAATATTCTGGAGAAACAAGATTGGTGTTTAAAATTTTTATAGACTTTTTCTTCAGCCTATGGACATTTACAGTACATTTGAAAATTGTAGAAATATATAAATAAAGTGTGTTTTACAAACATGTACTGCATCAATGAGGGTAGGCATGATTATTCATGCTAAGAGAACTTCCAAGTATCAATGGCTTCAGCCAATCTGTTTATTTTTCACATGTGTTTCATATCTAGAGCAGGTTAACTCTGATATTTGTCCACTATAATTACTAGGAATGCAGGTTGGCTGTAGTTTATGCAAGAGAACAAGCTACATGGGGTTACTGAACATTTGAAATGTGGCTAAATTGAGATGAGATGTACTCTTTATGTAAAATTCATACCAGACATTCATGATTTATTTGACACCAAAAATATACGATTCTATTTCCTCAGTAATTACTATATACATCATATGTTAAGGTGATATTTGAGACATATTAGTAAATTAAATGCTGCTTGTCTCTGTCTCTCCTCTCTCTCTCTCTTCCTCTGTTTCTCTCTGTTTCTCTTTGTCATTCTGTGGTACTGGGGATTGAATCTAGAGCCTTCCCTCTGAGTTACTACCCCCAAACTATTTTTTTTTTTTAAGATAGGGTCTCATTAAGTCACTAAATTTCCCAGATTGGGCTTGAACTTGTGATACTGCTCTTCAGCCTCCCAAAGTTCTTGGATTATTGGATGTGCTAACATACCTGCCTTCCTCTTCTTAAATGTGGCTACTAGAAAATTTAAATTATGTGGTTTGTGTTACATGTCATATGGGTGGTGTTGTTTACACATCATGTCCATGAACTCCACAGCATAAAGAAAAGAATATGGTAAATTTTGCATTAGATATTGAAGTTTCCATTTGACAACAACATTCATTTCCAGTTACATTATGTTGGACCAAAGAAACTCATAAACTTATGAACATTTTAAAGGGTTAGAGATGTAGAGAAATACAAACCTTCCACATGTTTATAAAGTAAATTTGAACACTACTATAATATATATACAATCAGGACTGCAACATCAAATGTTAATCTGTGCATATAATTTTACAATTATATCAATAAAACTATTTTTATTTTTAATTGTCTTAGTGCTCACTATAATGTTTCTATCCTTGATTGCTTAGCTTTGACTCATATGTAATCAGGAAACTATACTCCTTCTTTTAATAATCTTATGAAGAACATTACATTGATACTTCTGACCATGAAACCAACAAAGGATTTTGCTAATATTCATGAAAAATGAAAGGGAAAAGACTGGAAGAGTGAGAAACAGAGAGTGAAAAACAGAGGGAAAGAAAAAAAGAAAGGAAAAGAAAATGTTAAGATCCATAAAGAAGAAAGCAATAAATGCCCAGGCTTCTGTGGGCTGTGGTGAGGGGGGTGCAGAGGCTTACATCAAAGCATTTTTAGAAAGGGAAAAAAGTAGAATTTTGATGAGCAAACGTGTCCTACCATATTATATTAGTAACCTGATTTTCTCCTTCACTATTGACAAAGTCCAAGACCCATTCATGATAAAAAAAAAAAAACCTACAGAAAATTGGAATAAATGGTCTTTATCTCAAACTGACAAAAGCTGTCTATGACAAACCAACAGCTAACATCATATTAAATGGTCAAAAACCAGAAGCTTTCACTCTAAAATCAGGAACAAGATAAGGATGTCCACTATCATCACTCCTATTCAACAGAGTTCTGGAAACATTAGCCCAAGCAATTAGACAAGAGAAAAAAATAAAAGGAATAAAGACAGGAAAGGAAGAAGTTAAATAATCATTATTTTCAGATGCCATGATACTCTACCTAGAAGACCCAAAAAACTCCACCAAAAATATTGTAGATTTAATATCCAAATTCAGTAGTGTAGTGGGATACAAAGTCAACACTCAAAAATCAATAGCATTCCTGTACACGAAAACAAACTCACTGAGAGAGAAATTAGTAAAGCACCACCTTCACAATAGCATCTAAAAAAATAGATACTTAGGAATCAAACTAACAAAGGATGTAAAAGATCTGAACAGTGAAAATTACAGTACCCTAAAAATGGAGATTGAAGAGGATATCAGAAAATGGAAAGATATCCCTTGCTCTTGGATGGGAAGAGCAAACATAGTGAAAATGGCCATACTTCCAAAACTGCTCTACAGATTTAATGCAATCCCAAGCAAAATATCATTAGTGTACCTCACAGATCTAGAGAAAACATCCCTAAAATTCATTTGGAACCAGAAGAGACCTAGAATAGAAAAAGCAATTCTGGGCCGGTGAGATGGCTCAGCGGCTTAAGCGCCTGCCCGGCAAGTGCGAGGGCCTGAGTTCGACTCCCAGAACCCACATACGAAAAAGGGGCCGGTGATATCGCTCAGCGGCACAGGCGCCTGCTGGCGCGAGGTCCTGAGGTCGACTCCCCGGTACCCACAAAAAAAAAAAAAAAAAGAAAAAGAAAAAGCAATTCTAGGCAACAAAGGCAAGTCAGGGGGCATCACAATCCCAGATCTGAAATTATATTACAAAGCTACTGTGATAAAATCAGCATGGTACTGGCAAAGAAACAGGCCTGAGAATCAGTGGAACAGGTTAGAAGATGCAGACACAACCCCAAACACACTCAGACACCTTATCTTTAACAAAGGGGCCAAACATGTTCACTGGAAGAAACATAGCCTCTTTAGTAAATGGTGCTGGAAAAACTGGCTTTCCACATGCTAAAGACTAAAACTAGACCCATGTCTATCACCACAAACTAAACTAAAGTCAAAATGGATCAAAGATCTAAATATTAAAATAGAAACACTAAATCTCCTGGAAGAGAATGTAGGTAGAAATCTCAAAGACATAGATGTAGGCAGAGACTTCATGAACAAAACCCAGACTGCAAGGGAACTATTACAAAGAATCAACAAATGGGATCTCACCTTATTAAAAAGCTTTAGACAAAAATAAAAAAATCACCAACAGAGTGAAAAGACAACCTACAGAGTCGGAAAAATTACAGCCAGTTATCCCTCAGACAAAAGACTTCTATCTAGAACATATAAAGTATTGAAAAAACTCAGACTCCCCAAATTCAAAGACCCAATCCAAAAATGGGCATCTGAGATGAACACACGCTTCTCAGATGAAGGAATACAAATGGTAAATAAATACATGAAAAAATGTTCAACATCATTGGTCATTCATGAGATGTAAATTAAAACAACACTGAGATTTCATCTCACTCCAGAAAGAATGGTTATCATCAAAAAATCAACCAATAACAAATGCTGGAGGGGCTGTGGGGATAAAGGAACTCTTCTCCACTGTTGGTGGGAGTGTAGACTGGTACAACCTCTGCGGAAATCAGTCTGGAGATTCCTCAAACAACTAGGATTAGAGGTCGCATTCGACCCAGCTATTCCCCTTCTGGGTATCTTCCCAGAAGAATTAAAAACATCATACCACCCTAAACACTGTGCTGAGTTTAGAACAGCACAGTTTATAATAGCTAGATCTTGGAAACAACCCAAATGCTGATCAACCGAGGAATAGATAAAAATATGTGGTTTTTTTATATAACAGAGTACTACTTAACCATAAAGAAGGATAAACTCAAGGCTTTTGTAGCTAAATGGATGCAATTAGAGACCACACTCATAAGTGAAATAAATCAGACCCATATGTGTGAACATCGCAGTGTCTCACTGGTGTGAGAGACTGAACAAGTAAATAAGATCCAAAATGTACAGTAGATATTGTGAATTGGGAAGAAACAGTTCAAAAGAAAAGGCAAACAGTGTTGGGAAGGAAGAAAGTGAAAAAGAAAAATATATATTTATAAACAAGATAGTTATACAGCTGGTTTCTCTTAGTTCATTGAAAGGAAAAATTTGTGCTAATATTGTTTGGACAAGAATCACGCTTATATCTTGTACTCTAAATAACTACTACTAAGACAACAATACGTGATGTATTAATTATTGTAACTCTCCTACTGACCTGTTTTGAAACTGTTTTATGTTATTTTTTTCTCTTTAAAATAAAAAAATTGAAAAGAAATTCTAAACTAACAAACAAACAACAAAAACAAAACAAAAACAAACAAACAAAAACCCAGAAGTTTGGCCAGATATGTCATATAGTAAACCCTTTACAGTTTTTCCTTACCTTAAATGTGGTAAAATCTCTTAATCTCTTTTCTCAGTTCTGTATTTTTTTTCTTTTTCAGTTGTTAAGTTTCCTTTGTTAGGGACACTTAAAATGTTTCAATTTGTCTCTCAATTCTTTATACTCCGGTGTACCTGTTTATATCTATATATCTATTTGCATGGACACACACACACACACACACACACACATGTACACATACACATGCAAATGTTATCTTTATGCTTATTTTTCTCTCTCCTGTCAGAAAAATTTTGTAATATATCTGCCATCCTTGTTTTCGTGTTCTGCAATTCCAATTCAAATGTCTTTTGCTTTCAATCCTTACATTCATTATGTAACTGCTGTTTGGTTTTCTTACAATACTTACAAAAATGTTTTATCTAGGTAAACTCTTATCTCCAAATGGTGTTTTTATAAAGAGCAGCATCATCCACTAAGACTTTCTAAAACAATGGGAATATTCTACCGTGTTTTGTCTAATGTGGAGACAGGTTTCCATTTATCTCTAGAGCAAATATTACATCAGGACCAATCCTTCGAGGGTACAGTGTGTTACTTTTGCATCACCTCCCCATCTCCACATTTCAACAGTCTATGTTGCTTTTTTCTGGTAGTCATTATCCTAACATTTGTATATGTTTTGGACATGACTGCGATAGTTATTCCAATCTTCTCATATGGCAGGTTTTCCAAAGTTCATGTGGACATTTCATGCCTCACAATTTGAGTCATTAATTCTCCAAATAGCTCTATTTCTTCTACTGAAAATTCATGCTTAGGGTGCCCATAGTCATTATATTGACTCGTTTCCTGACTTTTTAGTGGACAAAGATTGGAAAAATTACTTATGTTCTTTATTCTACATTACACACACAATATCCATCACAACAACCAATACTACCATCAACAATATAAATTCTGAAGAATTTGATTTTTGGATGTTCTTTTTAACCTTAAAATATTACACTAGGGTTTTGTAGTCCACATTGCTTCATTTTAAAGCCACTTGGAATAGTACCTACCCATGAGGTTATGTTACCACTGGATATGCAGCTAGATCCATGTGTTTGATTTTATATTTCTTATTACAGTGTCTTTTGAAATTTTATTTTATAATCATATCAAGCATAAGAAATTGAGAAAAATATGAATTTTTCAGTTGTTATGCTTTATATGTAGGTGTCTCCTGAAGCGTCCTGCACTCGCAGGTGGGGCTTTTGGGAGGTGACTGGATCGTGGGTGTGCGATACTCATCACTGGATCAGTCCACTGACGGGTTTAAAGCTGGGTGTGATGCTGGGAGTTGAAGCCTGGTGGGAAGAGATAGGTCACTGTGGGCTTGGCCTGAAGGGGTAAATATCCCTCCTCATCCCTTGAACTCTCTCTTCTTCCTGCTTTCATGCATGAGCAAGCCTCCTTTGCTATACCCCTCTGCCATTCCACCCTGCCTTGGAGCCAGATGATTATGAACTGAAACCTCTACAGTATAAGCTAAAATAGATCTTTCCTCCTTTAGCTTGTGGGTGTTGGGTATTTTGCAAAGAGAGAGTAACTAAAGTATCAGTCCACATTGTCATAAATCAATAAACAAACCCCCTTTTTACACTAGAGTGCCAGCTCAGAATATAGAATGAATGATGAAACCAGAAAATTGCTATTTGGTACCATTACAGTAATAATTCACACACAGAATATCAATGCATGTTAAAACTAGTGGGTAAAAGTGGGATGAGAAATGGGATTTGTGCACAGTCTCAAAATACCTTTCCAAATAAAAATCTTTAATAATTAAAAAGGAGAAAAGAAGTAGTTTTCCCATAGAAAAACCTGATGGATAAACACCTTAATTACAACCACCAGTTGTGATATCAACCAGTGATATTTTGTGCCACTTCATAAAACTGCAAGGGGAAAAACACAGTTTCACTTATGTGATATTTCAGCCAGAAATACATAATCTATGCCTTATGATAAAATATTAGTCAAACCCAAGTTGAGAAGAAGAAGCAAAACAATGGGGCTGTAATTTTAAAAAGATGTTAAACATCATAAAAAGGGGAAAAAAATTGAAGAATTATTCCTTAAGGAAAGAGATTAGAAAGACAAAGCAACCAAGTCCAACACATGATGCTACATTGATTTCTTGTTCTATAATGGATATGACTAAAACAATTTAAAAAGTTGAGGGCCTGCCTAGCAAGAGCGAGGTCCTGAGTTCGACTCCCAGAACCCACATAAAGGAAAAAAAGGGCCGGTGATATCGCTCAGCGGCACGGGGGCCTGCTGGCGTGTGAGGTCCTGAGTTCGACCCCCGGTACCCACAAAAAAAAAGAAGTTGAGTTGGCTCTCTGGACAAAGGCTCTCTGGCTGGTCTTTGACCTTCACAAATCTAAGCTTGACAATTTAAAAGAAAAACCCTCATGGCTTCAAAGTAAACTATATAAAGCCTTATTTTTTATTTTCAAATTTGGATAGATATATTGTTGGAAATCTGAGAGATGGCTAGAATTGTTTCAGGAATTTGTCTTTTGACCAAGAATGGTATATTTCTATTTTAAAATCTTAATTCTTTTATTTTTCATTTATTTATTAGGACAATAAATATTATGTATAACAATATTTTGAAATATGTATGCATTGTGGAATAGCTAAATCAAAATGTAGTACTTCACACAGCATTTTTTTCAGTGAGAACACAATTTTCAAGAATATAATACAATTAATGTTGTCATCATGCTGTACAACAGAAATTATCCACTTCTATCTAACTGAAATATTGTGTCTTGAAACATACACTTTCTCAATTCTGTAGTGTTCAGCCACTCATAGCCACCATTCTACTCTACTTCTTCAAGTTCAACTTTTTTTAGATTCATGATGTAATGTGGTATTGCTCTTTCTGTGCCAGGCTTATTTCATAAGAGTAACATAACGTACTCTAGGATCATACATGTTGTTGAAAATGACCTGGTCACCAGAACTTATCTTTTGTCCTTTTGATAAAAGTCATTCTGACAGGTTGTAAGGAAATATTTCATTGTGGTTTTAATTTGCATTTTTCTAATGATTAATAGTAATGAGCATTTTTTGATGTACCTGCTAGCCATTTGTATATCTTTTCTTGAGAAATATCTGGTTAGGTCCTTCACCCATTTTTGAATCAGGTTGTTTATGTTTTTATTATTGAGTTGTTGGTGTTTCTTATATACTTTGGATATTAACTCTTTATGAGATATATGAGCAGCCCACATTTCTGATATTTCTGGAAAATTAACATCATATAAGAAATAAGCATTCGTGGCAAAAAAATTAATAGCAAATATGAAAAATATCCTTTCTTATTATTCATAAAACACAATAAAGAGAAATTAAACCAATATTACAGAAATCCTGACAACATAAATCAAGGAAAATGAAATTGAGCTATGTTTTATTTGGGAATTTAAAAATAAGCAGAATTAAGATTTTTCCATGTACTGACTGAATGACTTCAGGAGATTCTGGAATTATATTTTAAAGGCAAAATTAATATATTTCCAAGTACCCAGACTCTCCAAACTATTATTTCTAAGTGAATGAACATAATTTAAATCATCAATGTTCCCCATTGGTCAGTTAAACCATACTCCTTCCCTCAGGATTAATAGCATCAGTAACCATTCATTAACCTGACTTCCAGGATTTTACTTTATAAGACTCTTTTCTCTGCACATATATTCTGTTGCTTATCCCTTTGTAAAATCATAAGGATTTTCATGTCAATACTTGAAGAAAATTGTTTTCTGTTTAGAATTTAAAGTTGGTTAATATTTTAGGTTAAGATAATTATAAAAGTTTTGCATGGTCCTTGGGATCTACCTTTATTTATTCATTGATATTTAGAATCCTTATTTTCTACTAACTTAATATTTAATTCATTTTTTTCACTTATTCATTATAGAAGTTCCTATTCATTTATATTTATTTTATTTTAATTTCTTCCCTAGATACTGTAATTTAATTATAGTTTAATAGAGTGCTACAAAAAATCAGACACATCAATGAAAATAACAAAATAATCTAATCACTTATATTGAATGAAATTCCCAGACTCCTTGAGAGATTTACTGTGTAGGCTTAAGCTTCCTTAGCTAAGACCTTTGGGTAAACTAAATTTAACTAATTTTATTTCATTTTCATTTTAATAAATTGCAGATACAGAGTTTCCCAACTTAGGAATTTGCTTATACTGAGCTAACTCCAATTTTAGGAAATTACATTAAAAACTCAAGAATATTTAACAGTGGAAGTAGTTTTTTTTAAGACTTAGGCATTAATTTCCAAAATTCAATATTACAGTAAAATTGTTTAGTTTTGAGAACACATAAAATAACACTTGGATTCAAATTCCTCAGGTCTGCAACTGTCTCTTAATTAGTCTTGGGAGAATTACAGTATCTTGGAGGACTTATTAGCCTTTAAAAGATGATGATAAAATATTTATATTTGTATGGAATTATCATGGAAAGAACATTTGACTGTCCAATCTCAGTCCTTAAGATTTTAACTTGTAAAGAAGATTATTTCAAAACATAGAAGAGAAGGAAACTCCTTTAAAATCAAGGATAAATCAATGGGCAAGTATACAACTCTATATGAGTCCTACAGAGTGAAATGGGATTGTCTATCTCATATTTATTCCCACTGGGAATAATCCCTAGAGTCCATGAAAAAGTGTAGGAGTGTAGGAATTCACCCACTACATTCAGGTCCCATCCAAAACACAGTAATCATGAAAAAACAAGGCTATTTTGGGGGGATTAAGTGAGCTACCTTTACACAGAGGTCAAATCTTCTAGTGTTGGCAGAACTGGAGTGCCACCTTCTAAGAAAAATATCCCCATTCAGATGGGAAGAACATCTCTTAACAGGGCACTAGTAGAAAAGGTAGCAGAATAAAAGCAGCACCACCAGTACCAGAGAGTGCAGTGGACTGGGCAAAGTATCTGCAAGAAGGACGTGCCTGACTTCTCCATCTTTGTTGAGTAAATGCCCAAGGAGGAGGAAAGTCAAAATGCAGCAACAGAGATAAGGCTAGAGCTAAATCTCAAATAAAGTCAGGAGTCAATAGAAATTGCTTTAAAATTGGTAGAAGTAATCTTTTACTCAAATGAAATATTATATTACTTTTAATATCAATATGTCAAATGCATGGAAGTAATAAATGAGGTCTTTAAAAACATCTATACATTCCGTTCATTTGGAAATAGATTTTTGTTTGTGAACCTGAGGTACTTTGGTCTGACCGAAACTTAGGGGAGACAGAAAACCACAATCATTTGTTACATACTCCAATTCCATTGTAAACTGTAGTATGCATCTAGTATTATTTATATAGCTAGTGTCTCTCATTACCTCAAGTTGCAAATTTGTATTGAAGGAAATGTTAAACCCATGTAAACTCAGAAGTATCCTGTAACAACACATTAAATATTATTGGGCTGTGCAGCCCTCTTCAATTCTGTAGTTTCTTTGAATGAAACCACAGTCCCTTTTTTGAAATTTGCAAACTATTTAACACCATAGTCATTGTTACTATGTCTCTGTCCATATAGATACATATACATATACATATACATATACATATACATATACATATACATATCAGGTACTCTTTTTATACCTTTGTAAACCTTATTATTTTTAGCTTTTAAACTATATAAAATTTGTTTTGCTTACCTTATTTAGTAAACACAATCCTTACTTTTTGCTTTTAAAAGCTTTGAAAATATTAGTATATTTAGTCATTTTAACAATGGTATAGGGTAGAGACTATTATTACTCTCATTTTTTCAGTGAGACAAAGATCAAGTTAACTTTTCCATTGCTGTACCCGAGTAAGAGGGAAAGCCCTCTGATACTGGGGTTCACGCTCTTAACCACAAATTTATGCTGTGAAAACTATCTCCACATTATCTATGAAGAAACTGTGGGGCCAATATAGTTAATTAATAAGTGATTAATTATCTAATATGGTCACTAATAATTACCAAAGAGCAAGAAGTCAATGGTTCTTTGAAAGAATTGAATGTTCTAGTAAACTTGTAGATTTCTCTGGTAGTCTTGGTGATCCTAGAGGTTTTCCATATAGTTTTAGGGGTCAGAGAGATCAAAGTTATTTCTTTTTATGTTCAAAAATTGCTTGCCATTTTCAGTCACCTCTTAAAAGTATAGAGCTGAAATTTCCACAGTCTATATTGTAATAGAAATTTTAGAAAACTAACAGCTGATGCCATGCTAAGACAGGCTATGCTAGCCTAGCCTGTCTCATTGTTGGACCATTAGACTCAGGTAGCCTTGACCCGGCATGCTAGCTACAACTCATAGATAATTCAGCCCAGCTGCCCTACTCAGCCTGTGAATGTATTTTTTTTTCAAGGACTTTCTTCTTGCGACAGACTAGCCCAGTCAAAGACACGCTTGATTTTACTTACTCAGTCAGCCCCAGCTCCCTCCCTAGACTTTCCTGCCTATGATAAACAACTCTCCCAACAAAACCTGCCCAGGATGAATCTGCCTAACAACAAATGACCAAATGTATACAACCAACTGTAAAATAACCTGCTATTAGCTTTGTATTTTCTGCTTACAAAATGTATATAAGTTGCTGTTTTACTCTAAGTCGGGGCTGGTGATTAGCACCTGGTTCCCACCAGCCCACTAGCGTTAATAAAAGGTTGCCTTCCAACTTCTTGGTGCAGAGAGTCTTCCATTCGGTTCCCTATCAATTTCCACAACAACATGACTTTTGATATTACAACAAATCGAATGCAAAAGAAGATATGAGAATACAGCTCTTATTAAACCATACATCACGATATTTGCAAAAATATGCAATAAAATGACACTCCTTTAATGAGTTTTTTGTTTCATTTTTTTTTTAAGGAACAAGATTTTTCTACAAAAATATATTATTTGTGTTAACATCTAGTAGGTTTATTATTTCTAAATTAGTTTAAAAATAAATGTTAGGGGCTAGGTATATAGCTCAGTAGTGCGGCACCTGCCTGGCAAGAGCAAGGTCATGAGTTTGATTCCCAGTACCAAAAACTAAGAATAATAATAATAGTAATAATAATAATATATAAAAATAAATGTTTAAAATTTTTATTTTAATTCCTCATATGGTAAATATGAGAAGGTATAGCCCATATGATCCAAATTTCACTGAAGTTCTGAAGAACGTTTTTAGAATACAAAGGGGTCCTAAGACCTAAAATTGATGTGGTTAGAAATAAGGTGAATCTAAATCTGAAATATCCAAATTATTGTACCTTGTTTTACCCGAATCAGTAATTTGACTTTAATGTCTTAACTAGTTACTTATGATTTTTCTAGCTATTTTTCATTTTTTTTTTTTTTTTGTGGGTACCAGGAGGTCGACCTCAGGACCTCGTGCGCCAGCAGGCGCCCGTGCCGCTGAGCGATATCACCGGCCCCTTTTTCGTATGTGGGATCCGGGAGTTGAACTCGGGCCCTCACGCTTGCCAGGCAGGCGCTTAAGCCGCTGAGCCATCTCACCGGCCCTCTAGCTATTTTTCAAATCCAGTGTTCTAAAACATTAAAAAGGCTAGCTTTTATGATTTTCACTTTCATCGTGGCATTTGATTACCTACTTTATAATAAAGTGCCTTTTCTGTCTTTTAAAGTTCAGAGTACTGGAACCAATGGCCTGATTTTCAGTTTTCAATGTTCTAATTGTGAATTTGTTTTCTGTTTTGGATTGAGTCAGAGGATGTGAGAAGAGTCAGAGGAAAAATGTGATGAAGATTAATTCAGTGTGAGGCAGGCAAAAGGAAAAGTTCCTGTGGATATTTATATAGAGATACCCTTAAAGCAGATAAAGAAGTAAAGCTGAGCCTCAAAAGACACATCCATTCTGCAGCTAGAGATTTGTGAGTACTCACCATAAGTGTGGAAATTAAACCATAAACATAAGTAAACACAAAAAGAAACTATATAAAGACTGACAGCAAGACCAGAGCAGAGATAGAGTAATAGGAAACTATTAGATGTAATTGCAATAGAAGAGGAATCCTTGACGAAAATAAGAATTTATGATATGGAACTAATAAACAGTAGTATCAGAACTAGAAAGGAGTACAAAATTTCAAGGGGAATATTATCCCAAAGTCAAATCAAAGGAGGGCTCCAGAGTCTCAAGAGAGTGACATCAGCAAGACAGCAGAATGACATTTCTCCATCTACACTTACCACACCAACAGAAATACAACTAGCAACTATCCACAAACTAGAAATCTTCATGACTATACTAGAATTCAAGTGTGAGGCTGAGACATCTTCACTGAGTACAGAACTGAGAAACATTATGTTCGAAATGTAGGAGGAGCAGTTCCCTCTGGCTATACCAACCTAAGCTAGTACAGAACTACACACGGAGGGTTCTCCTAACTCTACAGTTTTTACAGTAGACTCAGTAAACTGTAGGTAGATATTCAGCTTCTGCACCACTCCGGGACCTTTTTGCAAGTTCACTCCTGTCTTATTCCATAGGAGGCATTGGGAATATGGCAAGGTTGGACCACTTGAGGATAGTTTGGGACACAGAATGCAGGTAGGGCTCAAAATGAAATCAATTCAGATCTTCATTGTCACTCTACATTACTGCCAGCTAAGGCATCATATCAAAGAGACTAACTGGAAATGTAATGTTTCAAGTGGCATGGACCACAGTCTGCCAGGCTCAAGTCCCTAGCTTGCTTCCCACCATAGAACTTGCATTTTCATTGAGTCTTCCCTAGGCTGGCAGGCATCTATAGATCAGCAATTGCCTGCAGGAGAACCACCTAGCCATGCACAACCCATGCTTCTGAGTAGCAACTCAACCCAGGTTTGATACTCTGTTTAAGCCTACCCTAGGCCAATGAGACAAGTATAAACCCCACACAACTGGAGCATAGTTTCTACACTTGCCTACCCTGTGTTACCAGGCAAAAACTTCCAAGCAACCTTAAAGCTCAGCACATCGTCCTTTCAAATTACAGATCTAAACAATAATATAACCCAACCAAAGAGGACAACCTGAAATTCTTCCTGATCAGATGATCTCAGGTCAGCTGTGTAGCTAGTAGTCTCATCAGACCAGGTAGAACAACCATCAGTGCAATCAAACCTCAGAGCACAGGGAACAAGTAGAGACCCCAGTGCCTGCATTTCCAGGACTGCTATATGCTGGCCTATCCATAATCTGAGATTAGACTAAATATTAAGGTTTTATCACCACTAAAGAACACCTGAAAATTCCAGAAGAGGTGGCTGTCTTTTCAAATGTGCACTCATCAATGAGAGGAAACAGAATTACGAAAAATTAGACAAATATGACCCCATCAAAAATAAAATAAAAATTAAGAATGATAAAGTCCCAAAGGGCCCAGAAGAAATGGAAGTCTGTGAAATGACTGACAAAAATTCAGAAATATCCTCTAAATTAAGTTCAGAAGCTCCAAAAGATGGATAAAAGTTAATTGAAATTTAGAACACAATTCATGAACATGAGAAGCCAAAAATAGAAACAACTAAAAAATAGAAATCCTAGATACAAAGCATATGATAAACTGGAAAAAAGAATCAGTAAGCTTAAAAATCAGACACCACAATGATCTATTCAGAAGAGCAAAAAGAAAAAAGAATGAGAAGATTGAAAACCTAAGATAACTGTGCTATGTAATTGAGTACACTAATACTTGCATAATAGGAATTAAAGAAGAACTGAAAGAAAAGAATCTAGTAACCATAGAAAATAAATGCTGAAAATTTCCCAAATCTAAGGAAAGACAGCAACATCCATGGCAGCCAAGCCAAGAATGGAATGATAAATTCAAGGTGACCAAAAAAAAAAAAAACCTACCAACCAAGGAAACTTTGCCTGGCAAAGCTGTTCTTTAAAAATGAGGGCATGTAGAAATTTTTTCAGAGAAGCCAAATTTAAGGAAGTTTACCAACATACTAATTTTTGTAGGAATCATTAAAGGAAAGTCTTTAAATTGAAACAAAGGGTGCTAGGTAATAAAAATAAAAGAAAGTAAAAATTGCAATTATACAAACAATGTATAATCATTGTCAGAATTCTATAACACAGCAATGGTTGTATTGTATGTAAAACTGTTTTATCCCTACTGTAAAGGTTAAAAGACAAAATTATTTTAAACTATTTAGTACAATAAATTGATAAAGGATTCACATTGCAAAAGGGGATAAAAAAGTAAATTTTGACACCAAAATCATAAAAGGGAATAAAAGTTGAAGTGTAGAACATTTGCATACAATTAAAGTTAAGTTGCTATTAGCTTAAGGATAACATGCTTTCTGTAAGTTTCATGGAAATCATAAAGCAAAAATCTACAGTAGTTACATACAACATAAAAAGAAAAAAATCAAAATATACCACCATGGAAAACCAGTAAACCACAAAGGATGAATACAAGAGAAGGAAGAAACAGTAGACTTCAAAACAATCAGAAAATAAATTACAAGATGATAGTAGCAAGCCCTTACCTAGAAATGACTATCTTGAAAGAAAGAATGACTGAACACTTTAAAAAGTTTACCCAACCATATGGTATTTAAAAGACTTACTTTACTACTAAAGATCACATAGACTGAAAGTCAGGGATTATAGAAAAATGTTTAATGCAAATAGAAACTTAAAGAGAGCAGGGGTAGCTACACTCATAGCAGTCAAAATAGACTTAAGTCAAAAATTATGAAAAGGGATAAGTTAAGATTATTACATAATAATAAAGGGATTAGCACCAAGTATACATAATAATTGTATACATATGCCACCAACATTATAGCACTTACATATATAAAGCAATTAGTAAACCATCTGAGAGGAGAGATAATAATTCTATAATAATAGGAGACTTTAATAGCTTACTTTCAACAATTGGAAAATCATCAAATAGAAAGTAAAAAGAGAAGCTTTGGGCTTGAATTACATTTCAGGCCAAATGGACCCAACAGGCATATACAGAACACTCCATCCAACAACAGTAGATTATACATTCTTTATAAGTGTACATGCAACATTGTCCAGATTAGATAATATGTTAGGCCACAAAACAAGTCATAGAAAATTTAAGTCTAAAATAACATTAGATATCTTTCTGATGAGAAACTAATAACAGGAAGAATTTTGGAAAGTTTATAAATACATGTAAATTAAACAATATGCTCCTGAACAACCAAAGAGTCAATGAAGAAATTAGAAGGGAAGGGAAGCGAAATTTTAAAATATTTTGACATTAACAAAAAGAAACTACAGCAAGTCAAATCTTATGGGCTATACAAAAAACACTACTAAGAGAAAAGTCTCTAGCATACACGCCTACATCAAAAAAGAAGCAATAGGGCCAGTGAGATGGCTCAGCAGCATAAGTGCCTGCCTGGCAAGTGCAAGGTCCTGAGTTCAACTCCCGGTACCCACATAAAGGAAAAAAAGGGCCAGTGATATCGCTCAGTGGCACAAGCGCCTGCTGGCAAGTGTGAGGTCCTGAGTTTGACTCCCGGTACCCACATACAGGAAAAAAAGGGCCGGTGATATTGCTCAGTGCCATAAGCGCCTGCTGGCAAGCGTGAGGTCGACTCTCGGTACCCACATTAAAAAAAAAAAAAAATGAAGAGGAAGAAGGAATAACTCAAACAAAAATCATTATGCCTTGCATTAGTGAGCTTTCCTATTTCTGGACACTATAACTAACACCCACAATTTAAAGGAAGAAAGGCTTACTTTGGCTTACATTTTAAGGGGATTCAGTCCATGGTTAGATGACTCCAAGGCAGAAACATTGTGGTGGAAGGGTGGGGTGGAGCAAAACCACATTGTTCATGGCAGCTGGGTAGCAGTGCAGGGGAACAGCACCAGAGAGGAAGGGGCAAAAGGCTGGATAGAATACCCAAGGTCACACCTACACAACCTACCTAGAAGTACCCAGAAATGTACTCTACCAATCCACTGAATGGCTTGCAGGCCAATGAAGTTGACACAATCAGCATAACCATCACATACCTCAAGGAGCTAGAAAAATTAACAAATTAAATCCAAAGTTGGCCAATGAAAACACAACCAAAAACAATAAAACTAATTTTTTTTGAAAAAGTAAATAAGACTGATCAACCCTCACCTAGATTAACTTGAAAAAAAAAAAGAAAGAGTCAAGCAAACAAGCTCAGAAAGGAAAGAGGAAACATTACAACAGATACCACAGAAACACAAACTTTTATAAATAATTATATTACATAAAATTGGATAGTAAGAGATGGATAAATTCCTAGACACATTCAGTCTACCAAAATGAACCATGAGGAAATAGAAAACTCAAACAGACCAAAAACAATTAAAGATATTAAATCACTAATAAAAAGGGTCCCATCAAAAAAAGTTCAGGACCATATGCTTCACCTCTAGCTCCCACCAAAATTTAAAGAACTCATAACAATTCTTCTCAAATTTTTCCCAAAAAAAAAGGAAGCAGAGGAAATACTATCGAATTTCATTCCTGATGCCAGCTCTACCAAAAAGCTAAACAAGGACAATACAAGAAAAGAAAATTACAGGCCAATATCCCTGATGAACACGGATGCAAAAGTCTTTAATAAAACATTAGCAAACTCAATTTAATAGCACATTAAAAGAATTATCCACCATGGTCAAGTGGGATTTATTCCTAGTATTCAAGGATCATTCAGTATATGTAAATCAATAAATGTGATACTCCCATTACAAATGATGGATAAAAATATATTACCTCTATAGATGCAGAAAAGGCAATTGTATTAGTCACTTTCCCATCCCTGGGAGAAAATACCAGATACCGACAACTTAAAGGAGAAGAGATTATTTCTTGGGACAAGAATATATCCTTCCAGGTCATGCCACCAGTAACCCACCTCCAAAAAAGCTCTACCTCCTAACAACACATTTAGTTACAGAACTCATCAATGGATAAATCCACTCTTGAGTATAGTGCCCTCCATAACCCAATCACCTTCCAACACAACACCATGAGAGGAACATTTTAGATCTAAACCATAATATTCTGCCCCTGGACCCAAAGACTCATGTTCATCTTATGCAAAATTATGCATTTAGTCCATCTCTAAAAGTCACCGAAGTCTTTAAAGTTCCAACATTGCTGAAAAGTCCAAGCCCAAAGTATTCTCTGAATTTTAAGGCAAACTTTCAGCTCTAAACCCCTATAAAAATAAAAAAGAAAGTTAAATACTTCCACTATACAATGGCACAGTGTAAAAAAATCTCATTCCAAAAGGGAGGAAGAGAGTGATATAGAGGAATGTGACCAAAGCAAAATAGAAACCCAGAAGGGCAAACACTAAATCTTTGTGTGTGTGTGTGTGTGTGTGTGTGTGTGTGTGTGCTTGTTTGGTACTGGGAATTGAACTCACTACCTCATGCTTGCTGGGCAGGCGCTGTGCCGCTGAACCATATCCCTGGCCCTAAATCTTATAGCTCCATGTGCAGCACCCATGGCAGGTTTTGGTGAGATTAAGTTCTAAAGCACTTTAGCAGGCCCACCCCTATGGACTCTTTAGTTGCCCCCACATGGTCTCTTTGTTGAGTTGGCTCCACTGGCTGCCTTGAATGTCCAATTTCCTGGGGTTTCCATTGTAACTTGGGCTTCACTCTCACAGTTTCGTGCACTGCTCTGAGTCATATTGCCTTATTTCTTGGACATCCTTTGAAATCTGGGTGGAAGCCTCCATGATGTTACAACTCTTACATTCTACATGCCTAAAAATCCAGCACCACGTATATGATGTCAGAGTCTACTGCCAGTTAGAACCGTAAATTGCTGCAGTGGACAATAGCCATAGCAGCTGGTGAGTGCCTAGATGGCTGAGTACAGTGAAATGATAATGTTCTCCTTCCACACCAATTTCCTAGGAGGGACTTCTTGAGCAGGCATCCCAGGGACTCTCTTCTCAAATTATGTCTTTGTATATTTATACCCCTGATCATGTGAAATTTAGGCTATGGCCAATTCCTGAGATGCCTTCAAGCCATCTTTCCTATTGTTCTTATGCAAAATACTTGGCTTGTCTTTAATGAAACTTTTCAGAAACCATGCTTTCCTTAACTCCAAATTTGCAGGTAATTCCTTTCCTACAAACTTTAAAATTATTTAACTCTTGTCTTTTCTCCTGATTCTTACTGTACATCTGGCTAAAAGCAAGCAGTAGTACTCATACCACAGCCGAACATCAGTGTACCTTGAAATTGCTTCTGCCATATTAATTGCTCCATTGTTCTTAATCTCAATTTCCTGCAAGATCACAAGTTACAAAAAATGTAGACAACTGTCTGCCAGAATGTAATACACACTAACTATAGATCCAACTCCCAGGGGAGTCCCTATTCCCAGCTGAAATCTCCTGAGCCTGACTTTTCCTGTCCACACTCCTATCAGAATTTTTATCTTCTGAATTCCATCCAGAATCACCAACTAAGCTCTGTTTACAGCAATCGAGGGCTTCTCTAGCCTGCTTCTCCGAAACTTTCCAAACTCCTCCTGTAGATAAGTTCCAAAGGCTTCTGAACCACATGACAAATACAGTCACACCAACACCCACAATCTCAATACCAGTTTTCTGTATTAGTCTGATTTCCTATCACTGAGACACAATACCCATGGTTCACAGTTTTCAGAGGATTCAATCCATGGTTGGTTGGCTCCAAGGCAGAAATGACATCACAAAAATGCATGAGAGAGGAAAGCTACTCACTTCATTAAGGAAAGAGAGAAGAGAAAGTCTGGGGACAAGAATGTGCCCTGACAGGTAACATCTACAATCAGGCCACAACTTACACAGCACATTTAGCTAATGAACTCCTCAATGGATGAATCCACTAATGAGTATAGCATCCCCATAATCCAGTTACCTTCCAAACACATGAGGCTTTTGAGTAAACATTTTAGATCTGAGCCATAACAACATTTAACAAAATTCAACAGCCTTTCATGATGAAAACATGAACAGATCAGGTATGTGAAAAATGTATCCCAACATCATAAAGATCATATATGACAAACTTGTAGCTAACATTATTCTCAATACTGTCTTAGCACCAAGGTGTGCAGATAACCCTATTTTCTAAGGCATCATCTTGGCCTTTCTTTTCATTTACAATTTTGTATATTTCTATTTGAGAGAGGTACTTTTTATTTATTTATTTTGTATTTTTAAAAATGTTATATATGTGTATATATATATATATATATATCTGCAAAAAAGTATATATCAGGAAAAAAACTTGTATAAACATTTTAATACTAAATTCATTGAGGCAGCATAAAATTAATATGTTACCTTTGGCCTCTACAATTACAAGAGGTGCTCGAAGTGGAGGCCATTAGCTAACAGACATTTATTAGTATGATGAACTGCTGAAGTGTGTATTTTTTTGGTGGAATATATATATTACTTGGTCTTTAAAAAGAATGAAATTCTGCAAGAAGTGACCATATGGTGACCCTGTTGACATTATCTTATAGAAAATAAACCAGTCACAGAAACAAATACTGCATAATTTCCTTTGCCTAAGGTATCTAAGAGTCAAATTTATATATTCAAATAGTGAAATGGCAGTTGCCAGGGGCCAGAGGAAGAAGAAAATGGGGAACTGACAGTCAGTGGGCAAGACCAATAGTATCAACAAGAATGAAAATAGGGAAAGGGGATTTAGAGAAGGGAGGGAAGCAGGAAGGAAGAGGAAAAGGGATTAAAAAAAAAAAAGAACCAAGCCGTATTATGTACATGTACCCACTCCCTAAGATAATTGTAAACTGCATGTATGAAAACATGCACCAATAAAAAAAGTTTCAATTGAGCAGGATGAATAAGAGCTACAGATGTGCTGTACAACATTTTATCTACAATAAACAATAGTATATTATACACTTAAGAGGTTAGATCTTATGTTAAATGTTCTTATTTCTGTAATTAAAAAAAAATGCAGCTTTTAAAATACAGTTTCCCATACATGGAAAGGTAGATTACATTTGGGTTGTCCTGACAGTCTTAATTGTTTCTGGTTATTCATATTTTTCACATTAAGAACTCAATTTAGCTTTGTGAAGTTGACTTGCTGAATATGCTCCTAGAGCTGGATATGCTCCTTTAGATTATGCTGTGCTGAAAACACGTTTCTGATCATGTACCATAACAACATCTATTTTAAAACTAATGACATTGGGGGCTGGGGATATAGCGCAGTGGCACAAGCACCTGCCTGGCAAGCACAAGGTCCTGAGGTCAAGTCCCAGTACCAAAAAAAAATTAATGATATTTTTTAAAATGAGCAAGATTTTTAATTTTCAAAGATATGTAATTCTCATATCATTTAGCAGGTGAACTACTACTTTTGAGTCTGCTTTTTCCCCAGTATTCAATTATTTTCTGAAGATTATGCCAAATGTAAATCTTGATAAAACAGGCAATATTTCAATAGTGTTTTCAGCTTCTAATTGTGTTACTTGGATTTTAATTGTAATTTATGTTTTCTGAACTAGAATTGTTTTAAATAAACACAAGTTTTCACAGTTTGAAGTCTTGCAAAATGAGTATACCTATGTTGCAATCACTAGAAAGTCTTTTTTTGGGGGGTGGGTACCGGGGATCAACCTCAGGACCTCCTGTGCCAGCAGGCGCCTGTGCTGCTGAGCGATATCACCGGCCCTTTTTTCATATGTGGGTTCCGGGAGTCGAACTTGGGCCCTCACGCTTGCCAGGCAGGCGCTTACACCGCTGAGCCATCTCACCAGCCCTAGAAAGTCTTACATGTTAGTTTTGCTATTGTGGTACCCCACCCCCAATTTTGTTTTCTTTTTATGAGTGAGCTAAAAGGAAATAACTTTTATTTGACCAATTTATATGATTCATAAGTGACTGTATATCTCCTAGAAAAATGGCCAGATATGTTTTTAAATTCTACAACTAAATTCAGCCAAAGCATATTGCTTTCTGAATGTTTCCAAAATCGAACACTGTGTTTTTGGAGTCTCATTAAGACTCTAAAAGGTCAAAGAACAGGGACTGGAGCAAAATACTTTCAGTTGCAATACACACAACACAATCAAAACATAGAAATCAGCCACATCTGTCATGTGTGTACACCTGGATATCAGTTCAACTCAGAGTGCTCCTCCGTGGGTAGCTGATTTGTCTGAATAATTACATTTATTCTGCATATGTTTACAGCGTTGCTACTACTGGAGAAATATTTTAGATAACCAGTTGTTTGCTTCATAAACTAATTTCTCAGCTGAAGGTGATATCAGAGTCAGATTTTTTTCCACAAAATGAAATCTCTATCCCGATAAATTTCTGCTTTCTTAAGAACTAAGCATTCTTCACAGACCTCTGATCTAACCTACACTTTTAAAATTTCACAAGGTAAGGAGAGAATCCAATAATTTTTGCTCTTGGAAAGTCATCCATTGATGAGTGACATCAGATTTTGACAAAGAATACACCGAGAGTACAAACTGACTTAAAACCCAGTTTTCCCAGAAGAATCTGAGCTGGCTGGAAATTCAATTTGCTCAGTTACATTCCAGTAACTTGCTTCTGCTAGTAATAAAGATTTTATTTTCATGTGTTTTTGATGATATCCTACAGGTGAGTCAGTGGGGGCTTTCGTCTAATTCAAAGCTCACTGTTTACCTTCCTCAATAGTATATTGAGAAAATAACACAATTTTAAGTATTTTGTTAATTTTTTTACATTCTGTATCTAACTTCTATTTTCTTTGAGCTATGATTATGTGAATACTTTATAATGAAGTAACTTCTGAATATAGCTTTTTATTTCCATAATTTATTACTATAGCAGGTAACATTATTATACGTATTAGGATCTATCATGTTATAGACACTGGTCTAGATGCTAATAATTCGGCGATGCACCAAGGTGCTAAAAAGTTATTAGTGAATTGCACAATTAAAAATCTCTACCTACATGGGATATATATATATATATATATATATATATATATATACACATATATATACCTTCAACCTCAACCAAAAATTTTCAAATTATTTTCACCAATCTAATAATCGCAAAATTGCATAACTTTTTGAAGAAATTACTATGAATTATTTTCAATCTCAGGAGATAGGACTTACAAATCAGGTAAAAATTAACCCAATTCTATTTAAGCTTTTCTTAAAATGTGTGTTATGGATCCGTTGCTTCAAAATCACCTTTGAGAACTTATTTAAGTTTCTAAGATCCACTTCATAGTTCCTAATTCCTAATATCAGTTTGAGGGTCCAGACTGCATTTTAAACTACTTTACCAAGTGCTGAAGTACAGGAATCATTTCCTAATTTAAACAAGGATCTGAAGAAAGCAAATCTTAAATTAGAAAATTATCACAACCATTTGGACATAAAGAATAGACTTAGAGTTTAGAATTAACAGCAAAAAAGAGATTTTTAATATCATTATCATTATTTTAGGACAAAATAGAAATATTTATGAAAATTAATGAAAATGCCAAAACAAAAATTTGATTATGAGGTTATACACACATATACATACATATGTACATGTGTATATAATAGGTATGTGTGTATATCTTCATCTGCACATATATCGGGGGTGCAATATATAGTGAATGTGAGGGGCACAAATTTAAGGTGTTTCACAAATCCCAGTTTAGACTCTTTCTACCCATGACTCACTGGTACTGTTTTCATTTTGCAGATGAAAAAGACTAAAGCACATAACGGGTAAATGACTTTCCCACGGAAACTTATGCAGCAGATACTAGCACCAGGGTTACAGACAATGACATACATCTCCACAGTCTGTGATCTTACCTACTCTATCGTAACAAGGAATTATCTCCGCCCTCAAGCATGCCCAAGAAAGACTTGTACGGCCATAAAAACAGTTTAGCCCAACTTAACATTAAATGTTTATGATGTATTACCTTACTTACCTTAAATCAGCTGGAAAATAGGAGAGTAAAATATACAGATCTATTTGAGGTGTCCACTGAAGCAATTCAGAGCTGTGTTCCAACTGGTTCTAGACAAGGGTTAATAGTCTAAAGTGCCCATAAAGTTAACATAGATCCATATACCATCTTAATGATTTGTTTTGGCACATAACTTTCTTAAGACTCTCATACAAAACAATCCAACATTCAAGTTGTATTCTGTGAGGCAGTATCTTCTTTCTGTAGGTATTTTTTTAATCTTTATATTTTTGGCTTTATTTTCATTTTATTGGTACATTTTAGATATACATAGTGATAACATTCACCATAGAGAATTTGTACCTGTACATGGTATATCGTGCTTCTTCTTTTCCCATTCCCCTCCCCTCCCTTCTGCCCCTCTTTCCCTCTTTATTTACAAAAGCTTTGTTTCCATTTTTTCCTTCTACTCTTTTTCCTGGCCCTTCTTTCCTCCCCCATTCACCTTGACCATCTTTTGAACTAGTTATAAAGAAAAAATTAAAGGTATAGAATGTTGCATACTAAAACCTATCCTTAAGTATCATGTTAGAAAAGACAAAACTACAATTAAAATTAGAAAAGCTCTTTAAAGATCCTACATTTCCATACACTCTTTAATTCACTTATTATGTATTAACAAATGCCAAGGTGTATTAAGCATCCTGCTTTCATTTGCAATATTCCAAAACATGCTGTTCCCCCAGTTCTGTAACCTACCTAATCAAGTAATGCTAAGCAAGTGCTGACACTCATTTAAAATTTTTCTTTATCATTATACTTTGACTAATTTATTGGGCTGCTTGCTCTTCTCTTGAAGCATAAAAATATTCTCAAGATACTAAATGATGTGAAAAGATGGAAGGGTTATTTTCTGAATAAATAGCAGCAGAATTTCTCTCTGAGGGATTATTCCTAGTTAAGAAAATGATTTAATGTATGCTTGAGGGGGGCTATAAGACCATGAGAGGGGGTGTCAAGAGAGAAAGGGAAAGGGAGAAAGAGAAAGGGAAAACAAAACTGAACCAAAATTGGAGATAGTGGAGAGCAGAGACTAAGAGAAGTAAAGAGATACAAGGCATGAGTGGAGGTCTTGGACACTGATGGAATAGACCCAGAAGATGTCTGACACTGAACCTTCCCATTCACAAACACCTGCCACACGTACAAAGGCCTGGCCTCAGTGGTTTCCTTAGACATCACGTGAAAGCAGTGACGGTCTATGTTGAGATTAGAATGCAGCGGAGAGTCTGAAGGACCAAATGGTCATCAGAAGTTGAGAGGAAGATGGAAGATTAGGAAGAAGAGAGAAACTGAGTCAGAGAAAGTAGGGGTAAATGTTTGGGAATTTTCAGAAATTTCTACTGGATGAAGAATGAGGGGTCAAGCTAATCTTATACAGATCTTGATGGGTAGAATGACCCAAGGGGATATTTAACCTTACATTCAGTTACCATTTTATGTGATTATATCTTGTACTTTCAAGTAGGTTTTGAATTTCTAGTTAGCAGGGCATTCTTGTCTTTTTAATTATTAATTACTTTCTGATGGTGTATTTTTTACATTGGAGGCTTTCTTTTGTGCTAGAGTGAAAAGTGCAGTACATTGTTAATGAAAGTGTCCTAGCTTTATGAGCTTTAAATTATTCTCTTGTGTATCTTTTACCTTCTGGGCTATCAAATTCTTACAGCAACTGCTTACTGAAAATCACTTTGGCTATATCTCTGACTGTTTCTAGAATGTCTGAATTATTTGATTTTTATCATTTCTATGGAATGAAAGGACTACTCTTTAAAAATAACATCTATAGACTACTTTCCTATATAATATAATTAGTTTAATTATTTTTAATTTAAAAAATTAAGTATTTCAGATTTTATGTGTGTTCTAAAGTTTGTGACTATTTTAACTTTGTGAGTTAAAATTTGTGGCTAAGCTAATTATACCTCTAATACTAGAAGTGCATTTATTTTCCTATGAGAATTCTAAATATTTACATTAATTGTACTTGGCATCTAGAATTTTCTTGGGAGATGAATCTAAAAATACTACATGGCATTACTTATGGATAAAGAAATCCAAGCATAAGTAAGTGGGTAAGGCATAGAAAGGCACTTTTTCTTTGGAATTTTGTTCATAACTCTATGCCATGTTGCGATGCACTTTTTAAGGAGATATTTTTGGCTGGTTAATGGGAAATGGAACAAAAAATAGTAAGAATACTAAAGATCTTTTAAAGGGTTTACCAAGGCTGGTTAACTTGTTTAAGAATGGAGCTGTCTTGCTTGAACGAGAGAGGTCAGAGTGGAGAAGAAGGAAAGCTGCGCGACAGCCTACGTCTAGTCTCGAGCCTTGAGAGGCTCCGGTAGTCATTTCCTTGTGCTGCCCATCATTCCTTGCTCATCCACCACAATTAGCTCATCCCAAACAGCACACGTCCTGCGAACACTGTTTAGATCTGCAGAACAAGAATTTCACGGAGAAAATATGTCTTATGTTTCTCTTCTCAGGTTTGAGAATGTGATATTATGATATAAATTGGAATAATTCAAGCTTAAGAAGTACTGGTATTCCAAAATGTCCTTACTTACATCTTTTTTCATTTGACATAAATATTCCAACAATTTATAAACTGCTAGAAAATGTAAAAGGGGTGAGCACGACTTAGGTTGGGTGTTGATAAATAGAGGTATGTTGCCCATGGGTTTTCCTCATTGTAAGAAAAAAAGCAAAGTTTTTTTCATTACTTTAGCACAGTTAATTTATTATTTTCAAGCTGGTGCCCAAACTTCTGGAACACACAATTAATGGGCTCTAGGCAACCCTTTCTGAATTACCCCAAGTCAGTAGTGGTTCTTCCCATCAGTCATCTTAATTTACACTGTGCCTCCCAGACATATTAAAACAGATTCACACCACACTATTTTCATTCCCACTGGCTCTAAGCAGAAAATCTAAGTGTAGTTATAAATGAATTCTTTATATGAAAACTCCCAAGCTAGAAGCCATGATTTAAAATAAACCTGAATGCCACTCAGCACTGCCAACTCCTTCAGACTGCTAATGACACATTTATTTGTTGAACTGTTTAGATAACAATGGGAAAAGGCTTACAGATTTATTTTGCACATTAGCAACCGATGTCAACTCTATATGTTTGATGACTGGGTATAAAATTATCTATCTGCATCTTTTTTTCTTTTGAAACAATTACAATGGCAAGTAATAATAATATGTTAATATTTAATATGATACCTGTTTGGGTTATATACTGAAAGAAGACTAGTTACTATTTTATCCAGAATTATGTCAGTCAAAAGCATTGAGAATAAATTAATCCATGGCTCCCATGTAGTGTTTCTTTCTAAGATGAGAAAGAGATGGAAAAGTTGAGTGAGTAATTTTATCATATTTTCATTGTCTCATATTAGAATTGGGCACAGATTAGTATGTGTAACAATTCAAGGCATGGTTGACCAGAAACCAAGTTTGGAGTCCTTAACAACAATTGTACAACAGGGCCAAAATTTGAGGCAAGGTCAAGAACAAGAAAATCTAAACAATGCAGCCAGGAGGGTGAAGGAAGAGAAAAGTTGTAGTGTAATGAATTGGTTGAGGGTAGTGATTTATATCTACAGTCAAACATTTGCAGACGATGCCAGTGTTATCCTGAAATGATAGTGGTGCCTCTAAGTGACAATGGTGGCTCACGGGGATTGTGAAAGCAAGACCAAAGCTATGCTGTTCCATCCCTTTCCCATAATGCTGCAATCCCTTTAATGTTTATTTATTATTTTTTGTAATGGGAAATATAAAAATGCAATGTCCATACATCACTCTATCTTAGCCAATGACCACTTTTTTAGGTACTTAAAAATAACACCATGTTTCCCTCTCCTGAGAGGCCTAGTTTGGAAGATCAAAAGGAAAGTGTACAAAATGGTAAATGGTCACAGTAGCTGCAGCATAACTTGATGAAGCAGGAACACTTTTTTCCTGAGTGAAGTATTATATATTTTTTGGTTCTTACTCACAAAACATGTTAAAATTCCCATAGAAAGGAGGATTCATTAGTTTATCATAGTTTTGAAAGAAAAAGACAGGAGAGATACATTTCTTTGTTTGAGGGATAGCAAAGTGTATGAGAAGGTATGAGATATATTCCTGGAGAGTTTAAAAAATGATAAAGAAACTTAATCCTTAAGTATTCAGGATACCAAGGACTACAGACCAAAAAATGAACTTAGGAAAACTGATATAAAGGCATATTGGCATGCCTGATTATTTAAAATGACTTAATGGAAATAGGGAACCAAACAAAATATAGCATAGACCATAAATGAATCCTTAACCGAGGTAAATAAAAATAGTTAATATTAATATTTGCCTCTTTATTGTACACAAAGTGTTGTTTATTCTAGGCCTATTAATGTCACTTTGGAAAATGTTCAAAAGGAGAATTCTTTAGGCTTAAAAGTAGATAGGAAAATAAAAGTATTCATGGGAATTTGACTTTAAAGTTTAAATTAATTTATCACTCTTAATCTCACTCTTCAATGTGAAGAATATGTTCTAGGGGGTGTCACAACATGTCCTATGGAAGTCAGTAAACTATTCAAGTTGGCCTAGAGCCTCCTTGTGGTGGCCCCAACAGCCAAGGAATATGGAAATTATTTCATCACTTGGATATTTAGTAACAGTTAACATGGGTCACTGTGATCATTTGTGTAATTAGGAAGTGAAAGCTGATTAGAACTAATTTGTAAGAAATTCACTACAATTTCGTATGTGGTTAAGAACACAATTTAGTCCTACAGTTAATGTCATGAAAAACACGATCTTATTTTTTTTCTTAAAAAGCCTCATGATATCATGTCCCTGATCTTCCTTAATCTAGCCTCTCCTCAGTATCTGAGTGGCTTAGACCCACTGTTTCTATTTCCTCTTGTCTCTTTTCACTCTGACTCACTGCAATCTGTGCCCGTTACTACAAAGACACTCTACAAATGCTCTCAAAAGTCACCATGCCATTCAGTCACATATTGGAATTTTCTTTTTTAGGATTGTATGGTGAGAATTTTAAAGTCCACTTTGTTAGTATTTTAATACACACAACATATTATCATTGACGCTAGTCACCCTGCTATGCAATAAGTCTCAAAATCTATTCTTCCTGTCTATCTGAAATTTCGTACCATTTGATCAATCCCTTCCTATTCCTCCCTTCCTCACTGCCTGTCAGCCTCTGGGATTCATCATTTTATGTTTTATTTCTATGAGTTTAACTCACTTAGATTTCATATATAAGTGAGCTCATTTGGTACTTGTCTTTCTGTCCCTGGCTTGTTTCATTTAGAACAATGTCCATGTTCATTTAGATTTGTCCATGTTGTCACGAATGACAGGATTTCCCCTGTTTTTTAAGACTGACTAGTATACCAGTGTGTATATATGTGGCATTTTCTTGATCTATCAAACACTGATGGACTCTTAGGTTGATTCTCCCTCAGCCATTGTGACCAGAACCATTTAAAGAATTAAGGTTGTGAACTGATGTACCACTGTAATGCTTCAATGGATGTGGCTCTGTACAGATTGCCTTGACATAATAATTTTGCTTTTTTTGGATATATACCCAGAAGTAGTATTATGAGAGCATATGATAGCTCTATTTTAAATTTTTGAGGGACATCCATATCATTTTTCATACTGACTTTAATAATTTATGTTCCCACCAACAATGCACAAAATTCCCTTTTATTTGTATCTTTACTAACATTTATCTTTCACCTTTTTGATAAATGCCATTGTAACTGGTATGAAGTGATATCTTGTTGTGGCTTTAATTTGTGTTTTTTGTTTGTTTGTTTTTTAACAACTACTAAATCTGAAGTCACATATACAACATTCTTCTCATTATCTCCATTGGGTGTCTTATGGCTTGTGTTCAGACGTGCCCCTGAAGACTCATGCGATCATAGACAGGGATTTCTCAGAGGCGGCTGGATCTAGAGTGTGTGATTGATTCATGGTGCAATGCTGGGATTAAGTGTGGGTGATTACTTAATCAGTCCACTCATTGGTTTGCCCTAATCTAGGTAACCTGGATACAATATAAGAGACAGAAAGAGGCTTGTTTGTCCCTTGCTTGCTTGCTTGCTTTTGCTGTCTTCTGTTTGCCATGAACTGGTTCTTCTCTGTGATCCCCCTCTGCCAAGCCATCCTGCCTTGGAGCCAGCCTATTATGGACTGAAACCTCTACAAAATGTGAGCTAAATAAACCTTTCCCTTTTAACTTTGGGTGTCAGTACTTTGTCTCAGCAATAAGAGAAAAGTAACTAAAATAGGGTGTCTATGAAACATCTGTCGGAGGCAGCAGTCTTTATTATCCACTTCAGAACCTGTTTCTTCCAGTCTTTGTATTTAATTTAGTTGCTAAGTCCTGAACATTAGATGTTATCCTTGAATAACTTTCCCATGCCTCTATAATAAAACTATCTGCAAGTCTAGTCATCTGTATGTCAAAACACTTCCAAAATCCAGTTGCTGTTGTCATCTCCCCTGCTACTACACATGCATAAGACTGCAATTACACTTCAATACAGGAGTGCATGGACACTTCACCAGCGTCTCTGTTGCCATTCCTGCCCTCACACAGTTCATTCCCCGTAGAGTGGCCAGAGAGAGCTTTTGAAAATTGAAATCAGGAGTTTCTGTTACAACAGAAACGTGTAATCTGCTGGAAGATTAAATAGGCAAAACTTTTGTGGACATGGGCATAGGCAAGGACTTTTTGAACAGAACCCCAGTAATACAAGAAATAGTACCAAAAAATCAACAAATGGGATTATATCAAGTTAAAATCTTCTGTACAACAAAAGGAACAACCAAAAAAGCGAAGAAACAACCTACAGAATGAGAAAAAAAATTGCTAGCTATTCCTTAGAAGAGGACTAAGATCTAGGATATACTTAAATGTAAAAAAATACATATATATTAGACCCCCTCTAATAAAAGATTCAGTAAAAAATGGAAAACAGAAATCAATGGAAATTCTCAGATGAAACACAAATGACCAATAAATATATGAAAAACTGTTCAACATCACTGACCATTATAGAAATGTGTATTAAAACAATATTGAATTTCCATTTTCCTCCAGAAAGAGTGACTACCATCAAGAAATCAAATAATAACAAGTGCTGGTGAAGCTGTGGGAAAAGGAACACTTCTACCTTATTGGAGGGAATGTAAACTGGTAAAACCACTATGTAGGTGAGTGTGGAGGTTCCTCATAAAAGTAAAAGGAGAAATTCCATTTGACCCAGATATTCCCCTTCTAGGTATCTTCCCAAGAGTTCAAGTCATATTACAATTATACATGCATACCTATATTTGTAGCAGCATAATTTATAATAGCTAAATCATGGAAAAGGGCTATATGCCCATCGACAGATAAATGGAAAAACAAAATAAAATTGTATTTATACAGAATAGGGTACTACTCTGCCATAAAGTAGCATAAACTTGAGGTATTTGTAGGTAAATGGATGTACCTTGAGACCATGGTATTAAGTGAAATAAATCAGACACACAAGTTTTTATATAACATTGTTTCTCTTATATGAGAAACACAAAAGATAAATAAAAGCCAAAATAAAATATAAATAATAGGAAACAAGGAGATCTTTTTCAAATGGGAAGAGAACAAGAGGTGGAAGGAAAGGGATTTTAAAAAAAGAATTGAAAGGAAAAATTGAAAATAGAGTTTTGCAAATGTAAAGGAGATCAAGAGATGGAAAGAGAAGGGAAGAATGGAAGGTGCAGAAGACAAAAATGAATTAAGATGTGTTGCATACATGTGTCAGCTCCCTATGATAAATGTAATCATTATGTACTGCAAACATGTCATAATAAATGAAATCAGGTTATACCACTTCGCTACACAAAACTTTCCTGAGTTCTACATGTCATACTTAGAAAAAAAAAATCCAAGTTGCTTACAGCCTCCTGGTCTAGCCATGGACGTTTTCAGACCTTATTTCTTGTAATCCTCTCTGTCCATCTCTCATGTATCTAAGCCAATGGAGCTCTATCATTCCCCGAACGTACCACCATTATCCCACCACACCAGTGATTATTAAAGCATAATAGGCTTTTTATAAATATTCACTAAGCAAATTAGGCCACAATCCTTCCCTGCTCTCACCATAATTTCCTATTAATGTCCACCACGTCCTGTACCACCCTGAGAATGACACTACAAGTAATATTTTAGAATTGATCACTGTAGAATATTCAGAATATTTCTTTTTCTAGAGATAACTAAAGAAGTGATTGTCTGGTTTAAGACACCTGAAAACATATCATAAAACAATTCCACTAAGATTCATTAGACAAGCTTGCTGAGATACCACACATGTAAACCTTAAGTTTCTCTCAGTGGCCCTGCTGCTTCTGTAGCTCAACTGACTGGAGCTAAAGGGTAGCATGCATTTGGGCTAACATAACACCAATTTATCTACCAAAAAGATTTATAATCTGACCACCTCTCACCATTCTCCTCTAACCCCACATTAATGTATCTTTATTAAATGACTAAGGCTAAAATCAGCATGCCAGTGTTTGTTTTCTGTAACTTCCTTCTGTAGTTGTGTTCTCTAATAAATCTATTTTTTTGTTCCAAAATGCCCAGCACTTTACATACTCATTTCACAAATATTAGCTGAATTCTTACTTCATTTCGGGCATTATGTTGTCTCTGGTGATATAAAATATGTAGCAATAGTTTGACCTATGCTTCTATTACCACAATTCCCTTAAGTTCCTTGAAAGAAAATTGCTGTATAAATCTAAATATTTCATAACCTTTAACATATTCCAAGTGTTCCCTAAGGTTCCATCTAAACTTTCTCCACTATTCTCTATTTTCCTATCTCTTTTAACTACCTACTACATTTTCATTGTATCTGTAGTATCTCAGTAAATGATATTGACTGGTGTCCCTCTTTATGTTCCTTTGCTTACATCTTTTAATTTTGCATCTGTCAAATTACTTCCCACCTCAAATGCAAAAGTCAACCCAAATTCTGATTAATATAGGAAAACTAAATAGCAGAACCAGATATAAAATGATTTGGAAGAAAAAATATCCAATACACCCTGCTGTATACAACACATGCCTATGTTATTAAGGAAAATGCGAAAGGAGTACGGTCAGGCACTGTCTTTAGGGTTTTACAATCTTTTGAGTGGCTGAAATAAATACAATGTCCCCTTCCTCTTCTATCCTTCTCTGCTCCCTCTAACTGTTGTTCCCCTTCCCCTTTTTAAAAGCTCTATTTCCATTTTTTTCCTTTGATTCTCTTTTTTTAAAAAATTCCTTTACTCTTCCTTTCCTCCCTCCTCCTTCCATCTCTTGTTCCCCTTCCCATTTGAAAAAGATCCCCTACAAAATTTCAACACTCAGAAGGCTGAGGCAGCCAAGATTTCAATGGGCACAAATGATCGAGCTTCCCAGACTGAGAGTCTAGTATGAGAAAACAGCAGCTGGAGAAAAAGGATTTGAATTATGGGCCCACTGTCCTGTGGCAGCTAATGCAGGAGTCACTGGGCTTTCTGAAATCTCATTTGGTTTGCAGACAAGATTATTTTCTGGATTGTATTTGATGTTCATTTGATGATAGTGATGAGAGCCAACCAATAGTGATTTATTCTTCTGGGTTTATACATAAATGGTTGGCACTGCCAAAACCAGCAATCTCTTCCTCAAAATGATTGCTATGATTTGAATATGGGTTGCATTTTCCAGAAAGGTTCAGTGCTTAGAAACTTGATCTCTAATACAGTGGTGATGAGGTGGTAGGACCTGTAAGAAGTGAGACTTAGGCATGTAGGTCACTGGAGGTACAGCCCTCAAAAGGAATTCACAAGATCTTGCAGTTTAGTTTCCTCAAAAGAAAGTTATAAGATGACCAAGCTCAGCTCTTGATCTCTCTTGCTTCCCATCATCATGTGATTGTTCTGTCTCATCATGTGATTGTTCTCTTCCTCTCACACACGTTCATGCCATGAGGTCTTCCACCATGTTGTGATACAGCCAGAAGTCCCTCAGGCGACATCTGATCATGGATTTTAAGTCTCCAACAAAACTGTGAACTAAATGAATCTCTTTCCTTATTTTCTTATGGATGCCAAGTGTTGAACCTAAGGCCTGAGGAATGCTAGGACACACTCTACCACTGAGCTAACACCCCCAGTCCAAACATCTTTCTTTATAAAGTCCCCAGCTTCATGAGTTTTGTTATAACAACAGAAAGCACACAAATAGAGTGAATGACAGATGAAGCTCATATGAATACAAACGAGAAGTCTTCTTGAAGGATAGCATGAGTTCATGGCAAAACTATTGTTACTTGTGGCTAGAAAATGAAAAATAGGAGGCAAACTGGGTTTCCCAGAGTTTCAAGCACAGTAACAGAGAGATGGCTTACTTGAGCAGGAGGAGAAACCCAACTTTCAGACAGCAAGACATAGTTATAAACACTGGCAAAGAAGAAAGATGTAGTCCGGTGGTTATTATATTTCTCTTTATAATTCCTTTCAGTCTAGTACATATAAAACATTACAGGAGACTCAGAATGTGTACAAACACTCTTAGCAGTAAGGCAGGTGTAAAAGAAACAAAGTGAGTTTTTGGCTTCCTCTCATCTCCTCTGCAAGAGGCCTTCTGACCTTTCTGGAACTTCAACCTCAGAGTTTTTACTTCTTCATTTATCTACACTCTCCTCTCAAATTATATTTGGAGTTTTAAATATAAATGAACTAGTCACTTTGAATTTGCAAAGCACAAAAAAAGAGTAACAAGCTGCCCTAACTATTTCTAAACTTGGCCTTGCAAATTAAACCAAGAAATTATGAGAGAAAGGTTTTTTAATTTAAAAAAAGAGAAGAAAAAAGATACAAGAGAAGCAGGTAGATGTTGCAGCAGGGCACTGCGGTGAGGTTAATGGAATATCTAGGTGGTTGAATACTATGATGTGAGACTCAACTTCATGAGACCAGATCCTTATGACCATGAGTTTTTTCAGTTACTCTAATATGTTGTCGCACAGTGTGGTAGCTCTTTTAATAAAAACGTTCAGCTCAGAGGCGTATGTTCATCTTATGCTTACAAAAATGGTTGGAGGAAGTTACATTGACTCTAGGGCAAAGGTTCTCATCCTGGCCTGGTATTTGTGTCCTATCAGTGGATAGACTGCAGAACAGCAGCGAACTTCCTGAAATTCTGTGAGAAGTATTTGCATTTTTCGGAAGCAAGCTTCCATTGTTTTTTTATTTTTTTTCAAAGGAAAATATTACCTTCAAAAGAATAAAAATTGCCATTCTAGGGAAAATGTGTTAGTTTGTGAGAAAGTCCATAAGAAAGTACCAGAAACTGGATAGCTTAAAACAATGTAAAATTTATTGTTTCACAGAGCTGGGACTAAGAGTTTGGAAGTAAGAACTTGATAGAGTCGGTTCCTGCTGAGGGCTCGGAGGGCGGGATCTGTTCTGGGCCTGGCTCCTTGCATCTGTTACCCTCTCTTCTCTTCATGAAGACACCAGCCGTACTGCAGTAGGAGGCCTCTGCACTCCAGTATGACCTCATCTCAACTGATTTCATCCACAACAATCATATTTTAAAATAAGCTCAAGGGCCGGTGAGATAGCTCAGTGGCATAAGCGCCTGCCTGACAAGCGCAAGGTCCTGAGTTCGACCCCCCGTACCCACAAAAAATAAATAAATAAATAAAAATAAGCTCAAATTCTGATGTCTTGAAGATTAGGAGTTTAACATCTGAATGTTGGATGCATACAACTCAATCCATAACAGGAAACATGGAGTGGATTATAAGATATCTTTTCTCTCATCTCAAGCACACATCCAGGTGACAGTCTCCCTCAGATTGTCAATAGGCCTAGCAGAATAGGGCAACTTTTGTAGTCTAACATGAATATTAGAATACAAACATCAATCATAAGAGACTAAATGATTTAATGTATAAGTTAAATGATTTAATCTATATATGGGTTTAAATGATTTAATACATGAAAACTCATAAAATAATGTCTGCCAGTTACTATGTGTAAGATTTACAATTATCATTTATACATATTCATGGGTAGACGCCTCTCTGCCCGTCACTCTCTTTTTACTCACATCTGAACCTTAGTTGTTCGAATTCCTTGTGACTTTGTCTTTCTTTTTCATTATAACAGGTTGCATCCTTCTCAGGAGCTAGAAACACCTGGAATCCCATATACATATGATATATATACACATGTATATATGTGATATATGTGCATATATGTGATATATATCATATCATATACCTAAATATATCTTACTACCTAATATATGTCATATTACCTAAACTTTAGGAGGCATTTTTTTTTTTTGTGGGTACCGGGGGGTCGACCTCAGGACCTCGCGCGCCAGCAGGCACCCATGCCGCTGAGCGATATCACTGGCCCCTTTTTCGTATGTGGGTTCCGGGAGTCGAACTCGGGCCCTCGCGCTTGCCGGGCAGGCGCTTACGCCACTGAGCCATCTCACCGGCCCCTAGGAGGCATATTTTACCTGAAGTAAAACCTCTTTATTGTCACTCTGTGGATGATATCACAAGGTTCTTGACACAAACCTGAACTGCTAAAGAAGAGGTCAGCAAAAGTTGTAAATGCCTATTCCTACAGCTCTTTCTCTCCCATGAGCAATGCCAGTGTGTATTTTGATGCCTAAGAAAGTAATACAACTTTTTCTTTACTCCCTTTTCCTGACTCAGTTAGAGGTAAAATTGATTTCATTGAACACAGTTCTCTTATCTGCTTCTTCAGAGGACGTGTGGCTTCCAAGCACAGTTCAAGCTCTTTTTATGTTTCAAAATGTGCTTGCTCCTGTAACTTTCTATGGCAATTATTATACAGTGAACATTTGTACTGTTTTCTTGGAATTGTATTTACCTGGTGCTCTAGTTCAAGGATAAACCATTGACAAAGCAGCCACTTTGTTTCCTAAATTAAACTGTTTCCTGAACTTTGTATTCCTTTTCTTTATGTTTTCCTAGACGTATGACATTACATTACAATCTTCATAGCAGACCCATTAAATACTAAACATATTAATTTAATTTCATTTGATAATTACCAAATTTCTACCACATACTTGGAAATGTGCTTGTCACCAAAGACACAAAGAAAAATAAAATGAGACTGCAGTTTCAGAAATTAATAACTATTGGTTGTCACTACGCCACACACATTGTGTGAAGACTTGTACCACAAACATAAAAATTACACCACATCTAGTCAAGTAGCAAAATCTAACTGTGTAACTATAGCCTTTTTTACTTTATTACACAGCCTTATTTGGTCCCAAATATTACTAAGAGTCTACTAGTAATGCCCAAGTAAAAATGTCTGCTACTGTCAATAAAATGGTAATTAGAATAGCTGTAGGCATTATCCATATAAAGCTTAGAATCTAATGAAGATACATAAATCAAATAATCCGTCAAATTAGTAAAAAATATTTTAATTTTAAAATACATGGTAGGGTGAAACAAATACATATTTCTAGTAATTAGTTGCCTTGGGTCCTAAAGAAAGTCAAGAAAAGGTTCCAGTAAGAATGATGTTAAACAAAGATCTAAAGAGTCAAGGGCACTTTTTTAAAAGCCAAGCCTCATTATTACCACTTCTGGAAATATGGGGTAGACATATGTTTTCCTAGTCTTCATGCTAAGCACAAGGAAAGTTCCTGGACACTACATATGAAACAAATATCAGAAGAGGGTGAAATATGGGTAGAAGAAAGCAATCTATCCAGAGGCCACAGGACCCAAGGGTGGTAAATTCCTTGGTTTTCTTTGTGCCACTTTGAACTGAGGAGGACGGAAGCCATCTATGTTTCTGTCTGGCTTCAAACTTACTTTCTGAAACTAAGCCAGCTTGTGACCTGTGTGATAACAATACAGCCTGTGTGCCTGTGTGATAACTTGTGTGGTAACCGTATGGTGTGATAACCATACGACTTGCACGCCAAACTTGTCTTGTGAACCCCATTTGAGAAACTTTGAAAAATATGTTTCCTAAAATATATATCTTTACCATAAAGAAAAACATATTCATACCACCATACAATTAGCACATTGAATGGGTTGCACACCTCTCTAAGATTAGCACATGTTGTTTGTACCAAACTCCCCACAGCATAAAAGACAAAGCCTCTGGGTGCCCTTCAGCTCAGTCTTCAGGCTCAGTGCTTGTGGACTTGGCCCTTGGTGCTGTTTTTCGCAGAGCTGCTGCTTGAGCTCCACAACTCTCTGTGATCCTCATTCTGCCCGTCTGGAACGCTCCCTTTGGCTCCCTGGCTGTATCGGCTCTGGATCGCTGTGAATTCCAGTGCTGCCTGTTGGGCCCTGCACGTTCACCCTGCACGTTGGCCGGGTGGAAGAAAGATCCTGTTCCCGTGGCACCGCCTCCAGCTTTCAGTTTATGCTGTGGGTGAGCGCCCCTTTATCTTGTTGTGAAGGTGGTAAATGCTCAATAAACCGTTGCATTGACAGAGGAACTGACTCTCTTCGGCTCCTCCAAACCCCAGGGTGGCCTGACTCAGAGGGTCTTCTGGCCTTGAGAGTGGCCTCCATGTCCACTTGCTGCAGAATTGTATCCTACTTTTGGAACAGAAGCATCTAGTAACTCACAAATACTAACAGGTACAGACCAAAAGTCACAACAAAAACATGACCTCCTTAACCAAAGGATGATTTTAAAAGAAAATTAGCAAGACAGGAAACTTTTACACAATACTCATTCTGCTTTAACCAAATGTCACAGAAAAACTTGCCATGCCTCTTCCTATGGGAAGCCTAGAATCCCACCCTCAGAAAGCTGTACCAGTGCCCCAGTCACCAGGGTAGTATTGGAATGGGTCAAATTGGGCAGATGGAATTAATCCATGCTAGCCAGTAATTAGCACCCCTCATAATATCAACGTGGATCACACAGCCTAGGCGTTAGCACCACCCTGCAGTAAGGCGATAGCCTTCTCATCCCATGCTAGGATGGCAGCAAAGATGCCCAGCAGGAAGTCAGAACTTTCACTCTCACCCAGACACAGTGAGGTACAGCCACTGTCATGTCAGTAGAGACCACTTATGGGACCGAACTCTCACCCTTGCCCAGAAGCAGAAAGGAGCTGACACTCACATGTCAGTATAGGCTACGTGAGGAACCAAGGTCTCTAATTCCACTTGGAAATAATAAGGTTGAGTCCTTCATTCTCTCCTTTTTCTGGAGTGATGTCAGAAGGGGAATAAGATTTAAATAATGCTTAGATTCTCAGAACATAATAAGAAAATGTCTAGGTTCCAGTGAAAAATCTCTAGTAATGCCAAGAACCAAGATGATCTCAAATTGAATGAAAAAAACTCAGTACATGGGTTCTCCAGAAGAAAATAAATCCATGAAATGGAAGTACACAACCTGAGAAACAGAGAGAAAATGCAGGAAAAAGTGACCCTTTAAGACTCGTGGGATAATAAAAAAAATCTAATATTCATATCTATGGAGTCCAAGAAGGAGAGGGGAGAGAGGACACAGAATTTAGAGAACTAGAAAAAACTGATGAAACTTATACATTTGACAAGAGACATTAATCTGCAGATTCTAGAAGCTTAGTGAACCCCAAACAAGATAAAGTTAAAGAGATTCATGCAAAGAAGCATCACAATTAAACTTTTGAAAATATTTGAAAAACAAAAAAAAACGTCATTAACACAGCCAGAGAAAAATGGCATCTTACCTCTAGAGGAAAATTAATTCAAATAATAGCTGACTTTGGTATGGCTTCATTCCAAAGAAACCTTAGGAACTGGAATAGTATTTCACAAAGCTGGGGGGGGAAAATGTGGCAACTCAGAATTCTGTATCTACAAAAATAGCCTGTAGGAATGAGGAAAAATTGGTACACCTCAAATAAAGGCAAATTGAATGAATTTACCTAAAATTCACCTACCCTAAAAGAATGTATCTACCTTAAAAGAATTTATGTACCCTAAAAGAATGTAAAAAGGTGATTATATTTCTATATACTAGCTCTTGTGTACACAAAATTAATACAGAAATCAAACTGCTGATACATATGACAGCCTGGAAAAATCTCAAAAGAATTACTTTAAGCGAAGAAAAGGTTAATTTCTATAGTTTACATAGTCCATGATTCCATGTATAGAATATTCTTTTTTGTGGGTACCGGGGGTTGACCTCAGGACCTCGCGCGCCAGCAGGTGCCCGTGCCGCTGAGCGATATCACCGGCCCTCTTTTCATATGTGGGTTCTGGGAGTCGAACTCAGGCCCTCGCGCTTGCCAGGCAGGCGCTTACACCGCTGAGCCATCACACCGGCCCCAGAATATTCTTGAAATGACAAGTTATGTAAATGGAGAACAGATCAGTAGTTGCCAAAGGTTAATTGAGAATAGAAATGCTGTAGGGTGTAGTTATTGAAGGACAATTTCAGAGATCTTTGTGGTAATTAAAATGTTGTTTTACCATTGAAGAACTGTATAAAGAATATGAAGAATCTTGCTCTTTAAATTATTTATAATTTTTTAGTTCCTTATGTAAGATAAACCATATGATATTTAACCTCATGTGTCAAATTTACTTCACTTCACATAATGGTCTCCAGACCCTTCCACTTATACTTCAGGAAGGTGGGAAGGAGACATGGGGAAGGTGGAGAGGACAGTATAGGTACAGAAAGGGGTTATAAAAATGATTAAGATTAAATACTACCAAATATATTCTCCAAGATGAATGTAGTTACCATGTATTGCAAACGTATGTGAATAAAAAGACAATAAAATGAAATGAAATTAAAAAGAATATGTAGAATCCGTCTGTATTGCTTCTTAAACCCATATATGAGACTGAAAAGGATGTTGATAGACACATATTATTCCCACATACAAAATCATTTGTGGAAAAGGCCTGGCAGAGGAAAATATCATATGCCTGATTAACCACAAAAGACTAGTTTAGTTGAAAGGCTGAGAGCAAAGAGTATATATCTAGGTCAAGAGGACAAGAAGGGTTACAGATATGTAGGGGAAAGGTATGAAACTAATTTTCAGAGGCATGTTTGCTGTGCAGAGCCATGGGGGCCACCTTAAAGGCTTTGGTTTTTATTTAAAAATATAGTCATTGCAATGTGGTGAGCTAAAACAATGTCTTAAGCAGAATTGCATTTTGAAAAGACAAATCACCAACTACAATGTGGAAAATAAGTAAAAGCAGGAATCTCTCCAATATGCTATTCACAGTTCAATTATGCTGCTCCACATAAAGAGATTCAGTCCCTGACAGAGAAGCCGCCTAGAGCATCATATGATGGATTAATCAGTTGCCTTGAGCTGAACTGTCCTGTGATGTGTCTATGGGAAAATTCCCATGGAGTTAAAAAGGAGAAAACATCTGAAAATTGGTTTGATGTGTTGACTATTTTAATTCATCAACCAGGTAGTCATGATCAAAAGCAGCCAAAGTAATCTTTGTGACCTCTAACAAAAGAAAAGAAACTCTTGCTTCAGCTTCTAAAATAAATCGTTTCACAGAGGCATTATAGATATTGATGGTAATAGGTATTTCTGCAGTGTTTGCAAAAGATCTAATACATTTAGACACAGTAAAAGAGTTGTTCATGAAAAACTAATAGAACGTGAAAAAATGACACTGTCACAATTTATTTTGCCCCAATCGGTCACCTTTTGTTTTGAAACAGAAACATTAGTAACATCAAGCATAGTTTTAAGATTCTCACTCCACTTGTCTGCCTTTTACCTAAGGATGTGATCCATACCAATGATCCTAAATGATGGTTTGACTATAGTAAGCAACCAGTTTTTAAAATTGTCCATCTAGATTTAAAAAATCAGTATAAAAATTTTTCCTCACTACCTTGAATACATTTCCCCTTATTTTAATATCATAAAGGAAATGCCTAAGTGAACAACTACCTATTTCTCACATCTAAGGATCATTTATTGAACATCATTTGTTTTTATGTACATTATTTTATTTATTATAACAATGATGCAATAAAGTATTTAGAATAGTCTATGTAGTTTGTTGAAGATGATAAAACCTTCAAAGCCAATCTTTAGCATCACAGTGTCTGAACCCACAGCTTGTCCACTTAGTTAGCCATGAACCATATTTGACCATAGAACTCTTAAAATACACTAGTCTAAATTAAAATATGTTAAGTGTAAATTATCAAAGATTATAAAATGTCTCACTGATATTTTAATATTGATTGTATGTTGAAAATAATAATTTGAATATATTGGGTTAAATTAAATATATTATTAAAATTAATTTCACTGGTTTCTTCTCCCTTTAAAATTACATGTGTGGTTTGTATTATGTTGCCCTTGGACAGCAGTGCCCATGCCTTGTCAACTGTATCACCAACGTTTGTCTGAAATCCATGCACTTCTCTCCATTCCCACTCCAATCTAGGCTCAAGTTTCTCTCAGAGAATGATCATATCAGTTTTTCCACCACTATCAGCCCACACTCTGTACTTCACACTCTGCACTTTATTGTAGCCAGAATGATGGTTTTCAAACTGTTATCTGATCTTATTACTTCATGATTTCAATCTGTCCTGAGAACACCCATTGCCTCTAGGGTGAAATGCAGGATTCTTACCGTGATCTACATTCCATTTTGTGGTTCAGTTTTATACATAGGTACCCCATAATGCTGAAATCCACTCAGTGAGTCAGCACTTCAGACACTTTCTGGCCTATGCCATTGTATATTCAAAAATTGAGACTCCTCCTTTAAGCACTTAAACTTCTTTACAATTTGACCCTTAAAGAAGCCATTTTCCAACCATTGTCAGTGTCTGACACTCACAATACTATTATCTGTGTTTATAAAAAAGAATATTTTTATCTTAGAATATAGTAGATATTCATTAAATGTTTATCATTTCAGTGAAATAAAATAGCTAAAGAATGGGTTATTAATTCAGAGAGAGGGAGTCTACTGAGTTATCCAATAGTTGTAAATAAATGAAAGAATTTTAAGCAGATGGCAATGAACAATTGTTCTTCATTTTTGCTAAGGACCAAAGAGAGGTAATTGGATAAAATTATAGGGATGAGATAGCTAAACACATTAAAATTTTTGTTATCCAGAGCTTGGTCAACTGAAATATTCTAGAAGACAATCTTTCTATTGTTACATAACAGAAAAATTCAGTTAAGTGAAGGCACACTAGGATAGAATTACATAAATAACATGGAAGGAGCACATTGTTGTTGAGATATCTTGTTTACTGACACTAATTTAAAGTAACAAATCCATTTTGATCTCCGGTTTACACAATGTGCTCTGTGTGATTCAAATGTGACAATCAGAGCCTGCCATTTTATCTGCTTCTTACAAGAAATAATAAGAAAGCTAAAGAAATCTGAGGCCACCTGAATGAATCAGAATCGTTTGTGAATATATCTGCCTATAAAGAACTCAGAAGCAAAGTCTTGCTCGTTAAAAGTATCTGATGAAATTTTATAAACAGAAAAAAAATTTTTGCAGTAAGTTGCTAGTACACATTAAGATTTTTAATGAAAGGTATATGTATCATTTTTCTTTTTTCATTTCTTTAATAAATACCTATTGTGAATTACGTATGTGCCTGCGTTTCTAGAGAGATACTGCCCCTTGTCTATTGATGAGTCCAGTTTCATTGCGCTTCTTCACACAAAGTTCTAAATACCATTGAAAAGGACCCTAATAACTATTACATAATATATAGTGTACTAGGTTATAATACCTGCTTTCTACAAGGCTTTCTGTAGAAAAGTAACTCTGTGAAATATAAATAAATATTATTTGAAAATATTTAGAAAAATCATGCCACGGAACAGAAGCACTGGGGACTCAAAATGAAGTTAAGCCGATTAAATTGCAGCATATTTTCCCAGAGCTTTTGTTCTTACTTCTTTTTGTTAAATCTTTATACAACACAAAATGTACAATACTCTTTATTCAAAGACTTAACAAATGATAACTCATTCAGTTTTCAAAACAATCTCAGGAGCTAGGCACTCTTTTTTCTCTTCTGTTTCACAGATAGGAAAACAGGTTCAGAGAGGTTAAGCAGCCTGCCTGGTTTCATACGACTTCAGAATCTATCCTGTTAACAATTCTTCTTACTGCTCCTCTGATGCCTCATGCTTATTATGAGTCTTTGTGTGGAGATACACTGTGCGGGATCCTCGGGATTTACTTGATTGTGGAACACAGCCTCTACACACACAAACACACACACACACCATTTTTAGTTAACAGAATGTTGTGTATCAATAGTGGCATAAAACATAGTTTACAAAATGTTCTATGTCTGTTAGATAATTGTTCCACTTCTTCTTAAGTGGTTCTTTGCTTCTTCTCTATGATTTCATTGGTAAAAATTCATGTAGTGAAGGTGTCAAGGTCAAAGACAAACCCTGTACCCCGTGGTCAAACAACAGAATTTTAGTGGGATCAGTACTGTTGAGCACTATGCTCAGAGAACTTAAATCTGAACCACACAAGAAAAGGATCGCAAACAAGAGCCAACCAAACAGCAACATTGGGGAAAATGGTACTCTCCTTTTCAGCAAAGTCACTTCAGCTCTGTATGGCCTCGTTCATTGTTATTTTAAGGCACCATAAACAAGAAGAAGCACCAGCAGTAGGAGTTGAGACCGATAATAGTTATAATGGAAAAATATCAGTTCTCATGGAGGGTAATATTCATGTTTGGAAGAACAATGGGCCCCCCAGATGATCACATCACAATCCCTGGAGCCTGGGAATGTTACCTTCCAAGGCAGAGAGGACTTTGCTGGTGTGATTAAGAACACTGATATGGAAAGACTGTCCTAAATCACCTGAGTGGCCCCGAGGTAATTACAAGAGGTTTTTGTTTTTGTTTTGTTTTTGAGAGTATCTGGTAAATTTTATTTCATGTGAATTTTATTTTATTTTGTATTACTTTAGTTTATTGGTAGATTTCAAATAAACATAATGATCACTTCCATCATAGAGATTTTGTACCTGTACATGACTTATCTCAATTCCTCTTTTTTTCCCCAAACTTTACCCACCCTTCAACCCTCTTTCCCTCCTTATTTACAAAAGCTTTGTTTCCATTTTTTCATTCTTCTCTCAGTATTATTCTGTTCCCTTCCTTCCTTTCCTCTCCTCGCTCCCCATTTCCCCTTTCCAATTGAGTATTTCTTCCTATTTCATAATATCTAGTATACATTCTGGTCCTTATTTACATTTTTGGTTTCTTGTACCAGAGAAACAATGCAATGCTTATACATGTGTATTTGATTTATTTCACTTCAGAGTATGGTCTCAAGGTGCGTCCTTTACCTATAAATGAATCAAGTTTACCCTTCTTTATGGCTGAGTAGCATTCCATTGTATTAAAAAACACATCTTCTTTATCCATGCATTAATTGGTGGGTATTTGGGCTATTTCCAAAATTAAACTATTACAAACTGTGCTGCTACAAGCATGGGTGTGCATTCATTAGTGGGATGTGATGTTTTTAATTCTTTTGGAAAAATACCAAGAATAGCAAGAAGTCATGCATCGGGGAAGAAGTAAAGGATGTCTGACAAAATCTAGACACTAAACGTTGGAGAAATAAGGGTGTTTAACTGTGTAAGAGAGAACAAGACTCATAGGTTCAGGGTGCTGTGACTCTGGAAGAGCAGTCAAAGAGATGCGAAACTGTTGGATCTGAACACGGGAGTGCTGGACCTCCAGCAGCAGCAGAAAATGGATTTTCCTCTCTTCTGCAGCTTCCAGGAAGGAACTCAGCCCTACTGCCAAACTTATTTTAGTTCAATGAGACCTGTGTCAAATGTCTCATCTACAGAATGAAAAGTAATAGACTTACACTGTATAACAATTCACTTTTAGATGATAATATTTGTACTGTTTGAAGACGTTACACTTGTGGTGATTTGTTACAGAAGCAAGAGGAATCTGATAAAGTTCCCTAAATAAGCCCAGCCCACTAGGGAAAAATAATAGTAGTGTCCAGTGACATTTCTACAAACAAATTACCAAAGAATGATTAATCACAGGAATTCTACCTGATATGAAGTAGGATGGAACAGAACAAAAGATGATTTACAATCCTCCAAACAATAATTCCCTACAACAAAGCTGTATCAGAGGTTCATTTGGGTACCAAGTGATTATTTTTTTCAAACTATTTTTAATAAGATTACATAAAAATGTAACAAAACCAATGACTGTGATGTAAACAATAGGCCAAGTTAAAGTAGAAAACATGAATTTAGGACCACCAAAAAAACCTTTCTGAATCCCTACCTGAATCTCTGTTACAGGGTTTCATAAATACCCGATCTGGCATACAGTGTTTGAAATTAATTAATCAGCTCAAGTAGAAATACTCAGCATTATACCACTATCCCCCCCACAACTAATTCCATTTTTTTCCTTAAATATTTTCAGAATTCTTTAAAATGTTTCTCAGGAATGTCTCCTAAAATTATTTACCTCAAAATGATGATTTCAAAAATGTATGTCAGGGGCTGGTGAGATGGTTCAAGGTGTAAGTGCCTGCCTGGCAAGCGCAAGGTCCTAGGTTCGACTCCCGAAACCCACATATGAAAAAAGGACCGGTGATACTGCTCAGTGGCACGGGCACCTCCTGGCGTGTGAGGTCCTGAGGTCGACCCCTGGTACCCACAAAAAAATAAAAAAATAAAATAAAAAATAAAAAATAAAAAGTAGCCTCATTCTGTAGTGGATTCACATTGAAGTGTCTGTCAATCATCCAACCAAATAATATTTTTTCATTATGAAACACATCCCAATCTCAGGCTCCTGACTCAGTTCTATGTCTTTTTTTTTTATCTCATTAGAAAGAAAAACAGTTCTAAAAATTGATTAGGAAACCAGTGTACAATTTTCAGATTTTCACTGATGGTGTTGCCTCAGTAATTCCTTAATCCATCCAAGATCTTTATTTCCATTTGAGTGTAATTCTTTTTATTTATCAGTAAGAGGTCAAATGACTTTCAACAGCAGGCACTGTGGTAAAGTTGGGAAATGCATGATTTTAACACACTTTCTTCAATTATTGCTTCTTAATAAACTAACCTACAGACAGTATTTTAAAACAGTTTCAAACACACTTGTCATTATGAAGCAGAAACTCAAAATGAAGTTCAGTACAGGTTTTCAAGTGGATGGCAAGCTTTATTTATCCTGAAAATATGTAGGCACCTGTTACCAAAAATCCGTGATTTTGTAATCGTAAATTAAAGATGAGAATATAGACTGAGTCTCTGTAGTCAGCTGAAGGTATTGGCTACAATAATAAGCACTGACTAAAATAATAGCATGTGAAATTAAAAAATGAAGTAGTTTTGAGAGTAAGCAAGGTTAACATCGGGTTGCTTGGGCAATGCTTTCTGTAAGGTGAAAGGTATGTAAATTTTTGGTACCACAAGGGATATTTCTATCTCTCTCAATATTAGAATTTCTCTAGAGTATAATAGACTTTTCTACCATAAGATTCCCTAACATTTAATCCAAGTGTTTCTCAAGTGAGAAAACATGCATTAAAAGAAGAAAACTTTCCATATTTTTGAGTCACTGAAATCTATTTTGATGACTTGTGTAGTAGAAGTTTTATTTGGAAATAAAAGGTGAAGTCAGTTTATCTAACTTTCTCCATCTTCAATGCTAAGGCACATAGACTAAATATTTATAATCCAAGCATCTAATCATACACTGCCTTGTCTTGTTGAAAGTGTGGTGCATTAAGCCTCTAATCCTTTCTTTTTCTTTTTCTTTTATGAAAAAATAAAACATTTTCATAACCAAATAATAAGAAATAACAATAGTTACTACACCGTGTGTCCTTATCTTCAAAGTACTGGTAGTTACTGAGTACAAGACACAAACCAAAAAGATACTTACAAAAAAAAAAAAAAAAACCAAACAGGTAATAACACAAACTTTCTTTTCAATGAGCTAAGATAAACTTTTAGTATAAATGAAACAAATTAGCATATATATTAAAATATTTTACAAACAAGGGAATATGTAATTTGGGGAAGTATTTGAAGTTCTCTCTACTTCCTATTTATCTCTCTTGTATTTTGCTCTCTCTATATATCTATATCTGCATCTATCTATTTAACTATCCAGCTTTTTTTGTTGGTTTTTTGTTTTTGGTTTTTTTTGTTTTGTTTTGTTTTTGTTTTGTTTTGTTTTTGTCACTGGGAATCAACCTCAGGACCTCGCACTTACCAGGCAGGAGCTGTGCTGCTGAGTTACATCCCCAGCCCTAGTGTTTCTAATATATGAGTAAGCATACAATATTTGAACTTATGTGCCTGACTTTCTTACTTAACAGTATGTTCTTTAAGTTCTCAAGTTGCACTGTGTACCTATGAATGCTACTAAGCCTCTAATCCTTTTTAAGATGCTATGCTTATTTTTATCTCACCATCACCTAGACTTGGACTTTACCTGTTCTTAGTATTCAGTGCTTTAAGACTGAGGTGACTCGCATTCTTGCACAACTTCAGCCTAAAAGATGCCAAAAGCACAATTACGCATGAACAGTGACAGGTGCATTTGTTGTCTAGTCAATATCCACTTTCTACTTTATTCTAATTTAAAGAATCTTCTATATTTTAATATATATTTAAGTATAATTTTTTCACTATGTAGTACAAGTTTTTAAAAATTTTTATTAGTACATGTATGCAGAACATAATGTTTACATTCCTTGTGTGGAGCTGGTATATGTACATAAGACACGTAAGACGTCAATTCCTTTTTTCATCCCCCTTCCCTCCTTTCCTTCCATCTCCTGATCCCCTTCCCTTTTCAGAAAAATTCCTTTCCCTAATTCCTGTTGTCTTTTCTTTTGCTCTTTATTTATCATTTGGGTTTCTCATATAAGAGAAACTATATAATGTTTATGTTTGTGTGTCTGATTTAATGGACTTAACATTTGGTCTCAAGGTACTTTCATTTTCCTACAAAAGACCCAAGTTTATCTTTCTTTATGGCAGAGTAGTACTCAAATGTCCAATATATTTTCTTTATCCATCCATCTGTTGATGAGCATATAGGCTGCTTCCAAGATTTAGCTATAATAAATTGTGCTCCTAGAAACATAGGTAAGCATATATCACTGTCATATGATGTCTATAACTGTTTGGGAGTGATACCTAGAAAGGAAATATCTGGGTCAAATGGAATTTCTACTTTAAGATTTTTTCTGAGGAATCTCCATACTGATTTTCATAATGGTTGCTCCAGGTTGCACTACCACCAACAATGTAGAAGTGTTCCTTTCCCCCCGCAGCCTCACCAGCTTTTGTTATTATTTGATTTCTTGATGCTGGCCATTCTTTCTGGAGTAAGATGGAATCTCGGTGGTTTTTTTTTTTTTTAATTTGCATTTCTCCAATGGTCAATAATGTTGAGCATTCTTTCACGTATTTATTGGCCATTTGTACTTATTCTGTGAAGTGTCTGTTCATTTCAGTTGCTCATTTTTTATTTTGTGGAGTCCAATTATTTTAGTTCTTCATATGTTCTAAGTATTAGTCCTGTATCTGAGCAATAGCTGGCAAAATTCCTGTCATTCTGTAGGTTGTCTTTTAACTGTGTTGGTTGTTTCTTTTGTTGTACAGAAACTTTGTAATTTGATATGATTCCATCGGCTGATTCTTGATACTATTTCTTGTGTAACTAAGATTCTGTTCAAAAAGTCCTTGCCTATGCCTATAACTTCAAGAGTTTTGCCTACTTTACCTTACAGGAGGTAAAGTGTTTCTGTTTTAACATTTATTTCTTTGATCCACTTTTATTTTAGTTTAGTACATGGTGAAGTATATGGGTCTAGATTCAATCTTCTGCATGGGGATACCCAGTTTTCTCTGCACAATTTATTAAAGAGGCTATCTTTCCTCCCATGTGTGTTTTTGGTCCCTTTGTCAAAGACCAAATAGCTGGATGTGCCTGGGATTGTTTCTGCTTCCACTATCTGTTCCATGCCTGTTTTTGTGCCAGTACCATGCTGTTTTAATCACAGTAGTTTTGTTGTGTAACTTCAAATCTGAGATTGTGATTCCTCTTCCTGTGTGTATTTTTGGTACCCAGGATTGCTTTTGTTATTCTGGGTCTATTCTGGTTCCATATGAATTCTAGGTTGTCTTCTCTAGATTTGTGAGAAATACTGTTATTATTTTGATTGGGATTGCACTAAATCTGTATCTCAGATTTGGAAGTACAGTACAGCCATTTTCACTGTGTTGGTTCTGCCTTTCCAGGAACAGGGGATATCTTTCCATTTTCTGATACCCTCCTCAATTTCCTTTTTCAGAGTGATGTAATTTTCATTGTAGAGGTCTTTCCCTTCCTTGGTTAGGTTAATTCCTAAGTATTTAATTTTTCTTGATGTTATTGTGGTTGGTATTTTTTTTCATTTCTTTCTCAGTGGTTCATTATTAGTTTATAGGAATATTTATCAACACCACATGAATGAAGGTCCTACATACCAGACATAGAAATAATAAATGTAAAAGGTGCCTCTCTACCAGTGTAATGGATTGAGTCTCCACCGTTCATGTAGGAGCTCTGTGAACTTGGGCAAGTGAATCTCTCATAACAGTTCTCACAAGGTTGTTATTGTGCTTAAATTAAATGCAGAATGTCCCTAAGTTAAGATCTGAGACCTAAAATAATACACAATAGTTTTCATAATAAAAAATATTTTAAAGATTTTTTCAGGTAGAGCTTAGTTTAGCTTAGTAGAGCTTAGTTTCAGCGTAGAAAACCAAACTTGATCATTGTTAGGAAAAGACCAGCTTGAGCATAAATGATATGTTACCTTGTAGAAAGGTATTTATAAGCTTATATATTCATTCACTTGCTGACTGTGATAATTCAAAAGGTGTCTACTGAATATTTGAGCAATGTCAAAAGTGGTGATGAGTCATCCTGATAATATTTTACTTGTAGAAACAGAGACTTTTTTTAAAATCTAGTCAGCTGATTTAATGGTCTTAACATTTGGTCTCAAGGTACATTCATTTACGACATTTAGATTGTATTGAAGATATCTACTAACGGCAAAATTCTCAAAAATTTACAAACTGTTAAAACAAATAACTACCTATAACACATCTTCATTGGCTTTATTTGTTCCTTACAATGGCCAAAATAAATTGGAGACTGAATTTTCTCCTGATCCTACACAACACAATAAACTGCTTAATTGGTACTAGTTATGACTGTTGATTATTCTATTTGGAAAATTATAGAAAGCAACAGTTCCCTGTGTCAGTCATTTGAAAAAAATACTTCAAACTATCTTTTAAGATAAGTCTTTAGCTAACTATTAGGTTTCATCTGGAATAAATAATATCGATTAATGATAACAGAAAACATTAAAAGCAGATAATTAAACTGTTGATATTGGTAATGTATAGGAGAAAATTAAAGTTATCATTTAGTCAATAATATTAATTTATATTTTTTATTACTTAGTGGGGTATACTTGCATTTACAGTTCAAAAATTTTAATGGTTTGGATTCTATGGTGTGGCTTTTAGAATTCCTTGGCAGAATGCAAACTAATTTCATACTGGCAGCTTCTCTAAAATCCTCACAAACTGATATCAAAACACTTCTATATTAAGACTCATCACCATCAGTGTAATTAGAAAGTGGTTGATTTTGCTAGTAATTCCATGCCAAACATATTTGATGCAATAAGACATTTTATTTCTTTCATACAAATAAAATATGTTTAAGGTTAAAAATGTTCCTTACTTAAAAAAAATATTTGTAGATAATAACTGGAAAAAAAGTTATTGAAATGGATTTTTAACTTATTTAAGAGAATTTTAGAGTGCTGAGTATTAGAAATAAGAATTGTTATATTTACAAGACTTTTAAATTCTTATTTAAAATAAAACTTCAGATCCTCTTCTTCAAACTAAATTTGACTTAGAATTTTTTTATGTAAAATAGAAACACATATCTTCTATTGTAGGAAAGAATTTATGGACCTTTTTAAAAAAATATCCCAAAATCACTCATCATTTTCTCAACTTCAGCATGTGTCTTCGGAGAACCATGCGAAGAGGACTAAAAGTCTGAATATCTCTAGTGTACAATCTCATAGTATGTGATAGCTATATTTTATAAAATCACCACATACACTGCATAAGCAAAAAATATTGACCGTAGTTCCTAAGGGAAACACAAGGTTAGGTTCCTGTGAACCTCTGGTCATATTTTCCCTAATCTGTTAAACTTAACCTTAATTTTGGATATTTCTGTTTAAAGACATGTTCATATATACTTCTCACAAATAATTAGTTATGTGCAGTATTTCTTTTTACTAAAACATTAGCTGAAAAGGATTGAACATTTTCCTGGCCTTTGGTAATGTGACTGTACATTTATTATAGCTTCAATACAATGTTTTTTACTGTGCATTTTTAAAACTGGTGTTATCTCATAAATCCACAAATTTAAAAGTTGTTTCCATCTTTCCGTTGAGTCATCACACACTATAGATATGACTTTACTACTCTTTGAGTAGCTGCACATATAGACCAGCAAATGTTATCTTCTGTTTTCTGGACGTACTGCATTGTGGATTTATTAATATTTCGCTCGTGGTCCACTGCATTAGAACTTATAGGTAAAAAGAGTTTATCTAATACACACATTTTCTCCATGAGGCACATCATGGTCTTACGATGCTTAAGAATATTAGATCCGTTTAGCAGTGCTCTTGGGGTTCATTTAAAATAGCAAAATCACTATCAAAAAGCACAAAAATGTGAAAAAGTGGGACTAAGTAAGCCACAAAAAGGACACTTGTTTGCAATAGTAGAGCTGAAACGAGAAGGGAGGGCATTGTTTGACCTCAGCTGGGAACATGTACTTTGGGTGACTCAAATTTTTACCACTGCACATGTCCAGGAATGACTGCCAATGTGCCATGAGGATTGATTTGGGAACAACAAATAAATTGTAGAGAATGAGAAAATTTGCAAATATGGAATTCATGAATAAGGATCAAGTATATTTTGTTGAAAACAAAGCTGAGAGAGGCTTAGTGGTTTGTCCAGGGCTGTAAGTCAAGGCAAAACAATGACTAGAGTCTAGTTGTTCTACCTTGACCCCTTACCACTCCATCCTTACTACTTGTAAGTATTTCTCATGGAAGTAGCAAGTAATGTCAGAAACTACCAATCAGTATATAGGCAACCAGTGCAAGAGGAGAATTTAGAATGAAGTTAACCTATCCTTCAAAGGTTCTCATTTGCATAGGCCCCTGTGAGTGCTGGGATTTATAGGGTATTCAACTGGAAAGGAAAAGCCAGCTGCAAATAAGAAGGATTTTTCTAAGGATTTCTGGGAAATTTCCGAAAGAGATCATAAAAGTAAAGAATATGAATTTCTGAGATTCCTATGAAATGTAGTGAGTTTTCCTTTACTCTAAACATATACTTAACCTTGTGTTTAGCTTTATATTTGAAATTTTGTACTCTTTTTATAGAAAAGACCTCAAAATTGCTAAGGCCAATGACCTTCAAACCCTAAATTCTCCTAGGTACCACTTGCACATGGCATGAAAAAGAGGGAAAATGGCCTATTAGCACAAAAACAACCACCATGCATGATCCCCAGCTCTTTTAATGAAGTAATCAATTAATAAAACCCCTTCTTAAACTATGCAGCCTGAAGGATAACTGTTCAGAGTGTTTCATTTATCAGGCCTCTAGCAAAAAGCAAGGCCCCATAAAAGTGAGGCCAAGAACTGGATGCATATGAAATGATGTTGGTGCAGGAGCATGATGGGGGCCTTCAGCAAGCTTTGCCCAGGCAGAGGACTTGATGGGTCAAAACATGAACTTGAGAAAGTAATTAAGATAGTGTAGAAGCAATGGTGTGCTGGAAAATGTGGAGTGCTGAAAACTGATCCTAAGCAAAAAATTCTCTGGTTGTAGCATTTGCCAGTTGTCCTAGCATAATTCTCCCACCGTAAATGATTTCAAGCTACAGCATGTCACTGAAAACAGTTTTGAGAAGAACAACTGCCTCTCATTATCCAGAACAAGCCAACTCCAGAACACCACTGGGAAGGAGTGAGGTAGAAGGTAACTAACCATGCTGGTTTGTCTGGTCTGGAGAGGCTTTCAGGTGGCAAATAATTCAGTATGAATAACAGACCAGTCCCAGGCAAACTGGGCAGGTGGCTCCTCTCACTGAAAAGTTTTCAGAAGGAGGAATTGTATTATCTCCATAATTTGCCTTGGGATTCCCCTCGTCATATTTATTTTTGATGTTCACCAATTTGTTTATTCAATCATCAATGGTTAGTTATGTGACACCTTTGATGTTCCAGGTAACATAGCTACAAGAATAAGACAGTACCAGTGACAGCTGAAATTGTAATCCACCTGAGATGCAAGGAGGCAATGGGCAATTACAGTACAATGCCATGAAATTAAAAGCAAATTAGGGTGCAGTGGGAATATACAGAAGATATCACCGAGGCCCCTTTTGAAGAACAGACAGTTGCTCCCGTTTCTTCTGATGTCACTGACTATTCTTTAACTCAAGCTCAGGAGTCACCTACCAGGAGCTTCTCTAGGCTTCTCCAACTTCCTCCAGGTTATGTTGCATCTCTTGTGCTCTATGTTCTCATTAATTACAGGGTGGGGGGAGAGAATGAAGGTAAACTATTTCAAAAGCTTCTCAAGTGACTTGAATACTCAATTAGAAAGGCCTGAAATACAATCTGGCAGCATTTTTGAAGGAGAAAAGAAGTTAGCTGTGAATAGGCAAAGATCCCTGGATTAGCCATGAAAAGACATCAGCATTCTCCAGAGCTTCAAATGCTCACTCATGAAATAAGATACTTGGTAGGCTAAAAATTCTGCGGAGGTACAAGACAAATACAAATTACACACATTGTATGGCTCAGCATCAGCCTTAGCATTGACATTCAATATTTATTCCAAAAAAGTCCAAAATTAATTTAGAAATTAATGCCTTATTTAAGCTAAATTCTAAATTCTTAGAAAACTAACTTTTTGGGCAGTTTTTAACAACTTCATTTCTTGAGTCAACAAATAAACAAAAAAAAAAGTTAGACTTTACCGGGAATCAACAACATCTAAGTTAGTATCAGTATTCATAATTCCCTTCAATATTACACTTCTCCAGATGGTAATAAAGTGACTCACAAGAACCTGGAAAGAAGAAATATCAAGTTGTTCTTTGGAAGTTGTATGAACAATTCAAACAATAGACGTGATTATTTCTGAGAACTAACTGAAGAACTATTTTTAAATGTGTGACTCAAGAGTTTGGAAACAACTAAAACTCTAATCAGCTTAATTGGACATAATTACAGGAAGACAGGTCTGAAATGTGTTTGCAAATAGTAAGTAAAAAAGAAAGAAACTGCTTTTCACCCTGTCTCTAGAAAAGATTGAACAGAAAGATGGATGGCTAGCCCAGAGCGTCAAAAATAGAAGTTAAAAGAGAGGTTGGCAATGCCTATCCAACACTCTTCTGGGAAAAAAGTAGCCTATTGTTGAGGTGGAAAAGACTAATTGAGTCATATGATGACTTGGATTCAATATCTTTTACAAAAACTACCTCACTGTGCTGAAATGTTTTTGTAGTGCAATGAAGAAACTTACTTCCTCTTTACAAAGTTTCCTTGCCTATATACTGGGTGACAAGAAGATGAAGCACTAGAGAGGGAACATGGGCATTTTAGTTATTAAAATTTAGAAGTTATGCTGATGGCTTATAAATCACTAGGTTATGAGTGTAAGTGATCAGTGTTGTGAGTCAATCCACCCAAGTTAAATTAATCTGAGTTTCTGCAAAGGCTGAGAACCAAATCACAGACTGTAGCGAATTTACCATGGACTGCCCTCTGAAATCTCTAGAAAACTGGCCAACTGCCCTTTCCTGACTGTATCTCTACTTACTACTGTGCCTTCTGTGAAATATCTCAACATCAATATAAGTCATTTTATAATTTATAGTATATTTTCACATAGATCATCTCCTTGGTGCTCTGAATCCTTAAAGTAAAACAAGCACAATCCCCATTTTGCAGATCTATAAACAGAGGCAGATTCACTCGTTAGCTAACTTAGTTGCATGAAATTTCAAATACAAGTCTTTTAGGTCAGCATTTATTTATTTACCTTATATGATAATACTTTTTCATTACTCTCCATAACTTATGTTTAAGAAAATAAGTCAGAAGCAGTTAAGCTCTTGTAACAAAAGGCTTAAATAGTGCCTACTATTATAATTGCAATGCAACGGACTCTAAGAGGTTTCCTCAAGATTAAAAGGTAAATATCTGATTAATCATGAATTGGTTATAAACTGTCCATAGATACGTTTCTAGAATAGTGAGAAGTATACAAATGTTTCCTGTTTTTCAAGTGAGAAAACCAAAACTCCCAGAGATAAACGACTTGCCCAAAATTTTATAAAAGCAAATAGCACTCTTTGAAATCTTGGTATTGAATGAACTTTGCTCCTCTGCCAAAGCAACTGAACCCTGCTTGACAATGTCATATAACAGCATCCTAAATAAAAATATTCCTTCAGCGCTGCCTCCAATCCTATAGCATTTCTGTGCTCAATTCACTCATCTAACTCTTCACTATCCAAATTCTGCACTTAAGGCTAACAATTTCTGATATCTAGCAAATATCCAAAAATACTTTTCTATTAGGAGTCACTTGGAATAATGATGAACAAGGCACACTTAATAATTACAAGAATATCTCTGGAGAATGATCAGAAGAACCATACCTGCAAAAGCTCAAGATGGAGTTTTAAAAAGGGAGCCAATTCTTATCAGTGTAAATCTCAAAAAAAAAAAAAATCACACACACTCAAACCCTAATGAAAATAGAACTACTACATTATATTTTTTTCTCTTTGATTTCCAAAATAGTTATTGGGATGGATTTGTCAAGTGTTTGAACACATCTCTTCAAAGAGGTAGCTTCAAAGAAGAAAAAACTCTGACTGCATTTCATTGGTGTATTTGATTTCATATATTTACAATTAATAAATGTTATCATTTCCTTTTTGTTGTTGAACACTGGAGATGAATTTGGCATGTAGAAACATGAAAGCTGTTACCCTTGGGGCACCCCATGTAAGCTGACCCTGGGTAACATCCACTGAGTAGACTCCTTTCAGTGTTTCTCTTCCTTTCTTTGTCCAAGTAGCATATCTTGTGGCAGTTTTCACCAGAGCCAAATATGTCTCCTTTTCTCTCTCCAAAACAGGGTACTGAATTTCAATGAGATAACCTTTATCATTCAATTAATGGTTTATTGTCCCAGCTATGTATTACTATATAAAACATTTTAGTTATACATTTAGTAGCCATCTGGAGAGTAAACAAACAACTAGTAAATTCTTAAATATTCTCAGTTTTAATGCCACATAAATGTATTGCACATTTACTTGGTCAGCAAATTATGCCTTATTAAGACAAGTAAAGTCAAACTGATTTAATTTCACAGCATATTTACATTTTGTGGTGGTTCCTGTCACTACTTCAGAGCCATGCTCAGCGAAGTTGAAAATAGCGGAGTACATAACATTATAAAATATTATGGATGAAAATTAGTATTCTTTTGTTATAATATAAGTGTGTCTATATTAGTTTATTTCTCTTGCCTTTAGACAAGTTATGAGGTCCATATATTACAGAAAAAGCCACCAACCATCCTCATTTAGGATATCTTTCCTATTTTCTTCATCCTCCTTCTCAGGCTGCAACAAAGATTAGACAAGAGGAGCAACATTCTAGTCTTAAGATTTTACTTAAAATATTTCTTGTCATTGTTTGTACCATGACTTACTCTGAGTTCCAGCAAAAAATCTTTAAAATATAGCCAAGAAATATAACGTCAAGGAAGCTTTTCTAAGAGATGCTAAGAACATGTTATATAAAGTCCAGAGAAAGTAAGCACTTTCGCTCTAGTTCTATGGCTCCACCACAGACTAAAGAGTTTGCAAGTTGTTTGTCCATCGGGTCTCCTGCCTTCTTCTGGGTATCTTTCTCTTCCCTAGCATCTCCTTGATATGTCCTGCCACGCCTCTCACTGCCAGGCTCCGACTCATCCTATCACCTGAAACAACCTTGTCTGAAGTAAGAGAAATCCATTAAATTTGCCCTTCCTATTGCAAATGGGAAGGGGACCAAGAGGTAGAGTGGGGAGGAAGGGGAAGTAAAAAGAAGTAAGGTGTGTTATGTAGATGTACCAACTCCCCACAATGAATGTAATCATTATGTACGGCAAACACATACTTATAAAAATTTTAAAAATCAAAAATATTTGCCCTACCATTTCCCTATATATATATAAATATATTTATATATATAAATATATATGTGTGTGTGCGTGTGTGTGATATATCACAAACAGTATAATTAAGTAAAACAGAGTAGTTTTCACGTCATTTGGTTTCATCATTATCAAAATTAACATAATTATAATTAAGCAGACCAGTTTTACCTGTTTGTAGCAATATAGTTATTATCTTCCCCCACGGTATCTACCTCAAATCCCCTTAACTAGACTTCTTCCTCAACTCCAGCTTGGTGGCTGGAGGCTGTGGTAACCTGCTTTCTATTTGAAGGTGTTGTCCTGGTGCCAACAATCTCCAAATGGGTCTGAAGGATGGTGGCATGCTTGCTAAGCACACCACCTGGGTGTCAGCCTTTATTTTGTTCCGAGTGGAAGCAGAACTGAACATTTCTGGAGTCCTGACTCCGTGAATTGAGCTTCGATGGCTAGCCTTTGCTGCTGAGTCAGGCCCATGATCTTTGCTGTTCATGCCTTGCTCCAGGCATCTTAAGTTGTCCTCTTGTTCCTGCTTCATAAACCCTGCTTTAGCTATACGACAAATGAAGCAGCTAGGCAAATTGTCTCATGGAACCTGAGAGAAAACCTTCTTTTCCTTTCTGCTATAAATTATCAGAAAATTCATTGAAATAGAACCAAGAGTGAGATGATTACATGTGTATATAAATCATATAAATTTGAGAAATAGAAAACATTTTGTTAGTCCATATTACAAGTTTAAGCTATGAAGATTGTGACAAGAACAAGTGTAAAATACTCTAAACAAAATTCATACCTGTTACAGTTAAATTGACAGGACTTCTCATTATTATTGGCACTGTCACCTTTGTGTCAACAACTCTGAAATTGAATTAGAAAGAGGTATTCCTTTTGTGCTTCCCCAAAGATGGATGAACACTGGAAAAAGAGAAGGTACATTCAATTATCAAAATTGAAAATTAAATAATTTAAACCTCAATTTCCAGGGAGCTTGAATGACTGCCCTGTTTTATTTAACTATATTATGATGCACAGTTTATACTTTTAGCAACATGATGCCATTCAGGGAAACTTTTGCTTTCATCTATTCTTACACTATAAGATCATCATTATAAGCAGAAGCTTGTGACTCATTTTGTTTATAAATAATTGTGTACAATAAATTTCCCTGCAGTTTTCAAACTGAGATTTTAAAAGCTTGCTCAAAATAGGTGTTTCTCCCACACTCATTTTCTCAGTGTTTAGTGATTCCTTCCTCTGTGACCCTATATTAATTTTTGCCCCAGCAAAAGGCTTTGGAACATCTTCCTAACAGTCAAAAGGCAAGAAGGATTAATTATCCATTCTGACACCTTACTGGATCAATTTGCATCCAATAAGGAATCTGCCAACAGGATGTCAGAAATATTTACTGGAAAATCCTGACATATGAGACAGCTGGTGGAGGAAAATAATTTGGACTAATACGATCTTGCTAGAGTCTGGTATCATTTGCGAACATACATTTGATGAAGTGTTGCAAGAGCTGAGGATGTTTTCCCACCACCAGCCCTTTTCAGAAGACTTTTACTGTGTGTACAAAATAAGTTATTCACTCCACTTTCAGACTCAATGGACAGATATCAAGATTTCAAGAATTATGATCTAGTTTGCAGTTAAATCATACCCTGTAGGGGCTGCATTCATAGGAAATATTTAACATATTTTATGGGTCAAACTATCTAACCTTCTTTGTAAATCCAGAGCAGCATATTCTAAGGACAGGAGACAGAGAATTCCAGTCAGTCTATACACTTAAGAGAAATGACCTTATAATCACCTAAATTAGTGCATAGACAAATAATTAGTGAGATACTGTAATCTGGATGCTTCCATTTCTCCAAATTTCACATGTTGAAATCTTTACCTCTAAGATAAGTCTATCTCCATACAGTTTCGCTTTCACAGACTGAAATATATGATTAGCTAATAGAATGACATTAACTATCCCCAACAGGAATTAAAATCAAAGTTCCATATTATTAACATATTTGATAAATGGACCCAAGAATTTCAGATATTATTAAAAAGAAGGTGGATAATATATCTCTTTGAGTAAAATAGGAAAAAAAAGTATAAATAAGTCCTTAACAAGAGTCATATGAGATTATATTCAATAAAACATTTTCCCATGATTTAATAAATATAAATTGCTACCAGATAAATCTTTTGCAGTTTAATTATCCTAAGGGGCTAACAATGTGAGACTTTAGAAGTAAGAAATTATAGGCAATAATGAATGACATCATAGGAAAAAAAACTTTTCCCCAGTCATTCATTGAGTGCACCAGTCCTAGGAGATGACAAGAAAACTTCCTTATAGCTCACATATGCAGTACTAAATAGAAAATATTAAGGTCAGACAGGCTCAAGCATCCATAATACTTTTGGTACTTAATCTCCTAATAGGAAATTCAGGATTTTGCAGCTGACAGATAAATCCTAGGGAAGGGTTATTTACATTATTAAAGTTTTTGCTCCACTGTTTTTAAAAGAAGCTCTGCTCATTGTATTGAATGAGGTAGGCATTATATTCACTTCAATTAATTCTATTATTTCAGTTACAAAATTAATGGATTTCTCTCTATGTAAAAGTGCCCAAAAGTTTATTTTTAGGGATCTTTATTGAAAGTAAGAATCCTGGAATTTGGTATAAAACTCCACATATAGATACTATATGTTGGACAAAATTTTTGATGGTCTTAATTAAACTTTATATGTTTGATTTTCCATCTGCCACAGTGACAACTAAAAATCACAAGTTCATTGTGAATAGATCTAGCTAATTGCCAATTAACTAGTGATCACTTGGTACCTTTATTTTTGTGATTAAAAAATTGCTTGTATGCCATGAGAAATAAGGTCTTTTCTGTCAAAAAATATGAAGAGAGCATCTCCATCTTAAATTCTAGTCCACCCTAGGCTACCTGTGCCTACCCCTTACAACAGGGTTACAGTTGTTATAGTTACAAGAAACATCTGCTTGGCTTGGATGCCTGGAACACAGCCAACGACTTTCAGTTACCTCTACCCTCGCTCCCCTTTTTTCTAGTAACCCTGCCCAGCAACCCTTCAGGCCCTCCCCTCACGCCACTTAGAGTAGCCAATCAGGCTAGATTGTGAGCTTCCCACCCACCCAATAGGGAAAAAGGTCAGCTGCTTCTCCGGTGTCAGGGATGAAAAGGAACCTGCTGTAGCCTCACCTTAATGGTGTTGCACACCCTTCTGTGGCAGTCAACTTGCCCAGTCAAGATTTCTTGGTGTCTGAGTGCTTCACTATCTGCACTGACAAATTGAATTGGGGGTATAGTCCCAACATATGCCAAATGGGCACTTCACGGTAGTTGACTTATAAACTATCTTGCCATACAAATGGAAGCAGAAGTTATGAAATGAAAGACTGATACTGAATTACAATCTTCATTCTCCAGGTGGAACAATATCATTATATCTAGGAACTGTTGAACTACCAAAACATTCTCATATTCCTGGCACTATTCTATGGTCTTAAGATATGTTAACTTCATCCTCAAAACTTATTATTAAATATTAAGTATAAGAAAATAGCACACAAAGAAATAAAATTGTTTAAGTTCACATAGTCAGGAAACTAGAGTGAAGATTTAAATCACATCATTTTTAGTCCAGAAAATATTCTTCCATTCATTTTTCATCTTCCATTCATTTTGCATTGTAATTTCCAAATAGTTGCAGGTACAACAGTTAAGTGTACAGTTTGATTTGTATTGAAACTGTACACCTGGACAACTGTCTGCCCAATCAAGATAAGAAATTTTTCCATCACCCTAGAAAGTTCCTTTGTATCCATTTCTAGTCAGTTCTACACTAGCCCACCTCCAAAGGCAATTATTCTTTTAGAATAGATTACTCTTATAAGTTTGTAATTCTTGTTCAGATATAATAATACAGTAGGTGCTATTTTGTTTCTAGCTTTTGTTACTCAAGTTAATGCCTGTGACATCCCATCCATGCTGTGGGTTTTTATTGGTGAGCAGCTTTCTATAGTGTGCTTATACCTCAATTTGATTGTCCATTCCTTGATGATGGATATTTTTGTTGTGTTCAGTTTTGCTTATGACAAATAATGCTACTACAAACTTTCTGATACAATTATTTTTGTGAACATATTACCTTATATGTTGAATAGAATCCCAGGAGTTAGAATAGAACAGAACAGAATAGTTAGAATAGAATCCTTAGTAGTATGTGTTGAACTTTATAAGTAACTTTCATGCTGTTTTCCAAAGTGGCATTACACTCCTACTAGTAGCAGATATGAATGCCAAATGCTTCATGACCTCACAAATTCTTGATGTGGCACAAACTGCACTCTTACAAATTGATTCTTCTAAAAACATGAGATGGAATTACACATAGGCACATAAAATTGTGTTGAGGAATAATTAGATGATAGAAATAGCTTTGACCATCTAAAGTTTTATTATATATCATGATTTGAAACCTTTGTTTTACATATATTATTTAGCCATCCACAAATCAAATTCTTGTCTCTATCTGTCTTAAAGAGCCTTAGACAAAGAATAAAAGAAAACTGGGAACAAAATTAGAGAACAATTCAGAAATTATGGAGGCTATTTACTTAAAACTGTGCAAAGGTGGCATTCCTACCTCAACACTTTCTGCATGACAAAATAAAGTTCAAATCAACTGAGGCTTAGATAGCTCATTCTATTATGTTCCAGAGTAGATAATCAACCAGTATAACAGGAAGTTCAAGGGGATAAGAATATGCACTTGAAAACTCTTTCCTCAGTGGAAACACAAAATATGAATACTGATTACTGTATTAGCATTTGAGCAACAATATATTTAGCATTTTGATTAGCAATATATTTGACATGAGAACAAAACTGTATGGATGTTCAGATTCCCATGAGGATTTTCACCATAGGTAATAAATATGATTGTTCCAAACTAGTGTTTTCTTTAAATAAGACTTGATAAATTTGACTAAAACATACACTTGTGCAATTATTTCATGAAGAAAATGACTATAAATGAAGCTTTTTCCTACAGTCAACCAATTCTACCCTATAAGAATGATATATAGATTGATAAAAATGGTTTTCTAATTATGTCAGAAAACTTTTAGAGAACCTTTCTTTCCAAGGCTTAAAAGAGCATAATTCAATCTGGCAGCTACAATTTTGAAATCAATTTGCAAAAGACATTTAACTATCATTTAATAATCAGTGACAGGCTCTTTGAATCTTCTCAACATCAATGATAAAAGTTTTTCTCTTTTAATTGGCCACATAATGATCTCTTCTTTCTCATAGAAGATAGTAACATTTTACAGATCTTGTTAAAAATAATATTTTTATGTTTACACACACTCTGAAACTTCCACAAGAAATTAGCAAGTTTTAACTCATTTTATATTCTCTTCTTGCTCTTTGAAGCAAATTCTTAAGGAAAGAGAAGAGACATAAAAGTTTGTCTATAATTCCTGATTTTCTAGAATGTGTTCATTTATATACTCATGATTATGTTTTATTATTTACTAATGGTATTTTAAAAATCAACAGAATTTAATTAACAAAATAGTGTCTCTGACCAACCACATAATTATATCTATTTGAAATACCTAACTCACGTTTTAAATTGGAAAAAGTTACTATATTTTCATTATTTTCAGGTGGACATTTAGTAATATCAGCTTCACCCTGTGCATCTGCTAATTAAATCCCAAAGGTTACAGCCATTGACCCTACAACTGCTTACTGGGGTGGAACTCACATTCATCATCTTTCTCCCTTTCTTTCAACTATTTACAATCTACTGTGACATTTGTGGTTTCTATGCAGCCCAAGTTTAGCATACATCATGGCATATGAATATGGGAAGCTTTTCTTTTATGAATAGTCACCACCTCTGTCCTACAGGGTATATTTATGTGAACGCACTATTATGGAAAGAAAATGGCACAGGCACTGTAGTAATTTACCTTCACATTGTGTTTCACTGGGATCTGCCACCCTTATAGAACATAGCTGCTAAGGGTCGTGTTGTATTTTTACTTCATTGCTGAATAACCTTTAAGGATTCCTCCACTTTGAGAATGTATAAAGAGTTAAAAATAAATAAGTTCCACATAGTTTTCGCTCGTGTTTCCCAACCAAACTTCTACTGTTGTTTAAGAGACTGAAACAGATGGGGGGTATTATTGGTGTGTTTGCTTGCTGTTTTCCCAGATACAGTAAAGAATGATTGAGGGGAATTGCTTTAGCAGTCTTTGACAATAGATTGAATGACCTTGTGTTCTCTCTATACCCAGATATGACACTCATTCATTATTGAAATTAATCACCTAAAGGTCTTGGGTAAAGATAAATTTTAAAGGCCATCCGTGGTGGTTCTGTCATGAGAACTAGGAATCTGCATTTTGATCCCCGAGTGATTCTTATCCCAACAGTAAGAAACTGTCTTTGGAAACATTGATTTGTCTTTCACATGGTAGAGTAACCACATACACTAACAGGCCAGAGATAGACATAAGGGCCAGGCTTGGCAAGGGCACTATTACACCCAGTGAATCATTCTGAACTCTTCCTGCCTTCTTTATTTCATATGCACTTTCCCTATGCCACATCTAAAATTCACATTTCTTTTCTTTTTTAATTTTTATTAAAATTCACCTTTCTCTTGTATCCTAGGTGTGTCAGATGTCTCAGTACAAGTACTAAGTGAGGTTGGTAAACAGGCAAAAAGAAGCACCCTTTTTGTGGCAGGCTGCAGTTACAATTAGTGATCACACAGATACATACGTGGGCTTTGAGGAGCGATACTGAAGATGGTGGATGAAGGCAGGCAACACCCCCACCTGGCAGTCTCAATGGGAGAGGAAGCAGAGTGGTTATGACATCTCAAATTGGGTTGCTGTTCTGCACATGTAAACAGAAAATACCATTCAAAAAGAATGAGTTATGTTTCTACTTCTCACCACAGTTGGCATTTGATTTCCCCCAGACCTCACCTAAATTTTAGGTCCTAAAGCTACAAAAATATATAAATATCAAACTTTCAAAAAATGGAATGGTAAATCCTTAAAATGACCCTCTGGACTGTTAGCTGAGTCTGTAACCATTATCCTCTCGGTTTTCTTAGGCCCAAGTTAATGCATCTGCCATCCAATTAACACCCATTTAACTATACACCTGAGACTTTTACTTCAGAACTCTATTTTGAAACAATTATCCCTCTACTGAATAGGGTGGTGTGATTGTAATTAGGAGGGAGATGCAAAGGAAAATGTGGTTAAGCCTTTATGGAAACTCTCCTAAAGGGAGTGGGGCCACAGTGAAGAGGAACCAATGAAATCAGGATAAAGGCAAACATCTTTTAAGCTGCAGGATGTTTTGGTACACAGTAATACTTTTATTATTTACTTATATTACCTACATCAACACATGGCAAAATGAAACTCTTCACGTAACACCTTTCCCAAGCATGAAGGTCCTTCAGGGTTTTATTCGAAAGTGCTGTATAATAAAATTTATTACTCACATTTCAGATATTTAATTAATATTCATTAAAGAAATAATTCTTTCGGTTTGTAATTTAGTGAACTAGCTTCCCAAAAGGCTAAATGACCAGCCCAAGGTGATAAGCAAGGCAGAGCTGATTATGGAACTCATTTACCTAGAGTGTAAGTTCCTGCTTATGCCACAACATCAAAAATCCTTGAGGCATGTGATGAAGGGCAGAGGAAGGATTAAAAAAGGAAAAATACATTTTCAGGAAACCCTCAGATTCCCCAACACTGTGTCTTTGAAATGGACTAAACTATTTGGCCTAACCTGGCATGTCATAGTGTGGCCTTTGGCACTTAAAAGGAAATTGTAATTAAGAAAATAGAAATACAACAATTAGGTAAACTTTTATCATCTTCTACAATCCTCTTCATCACCAAGATCTGAGGCAGGTTTTCAGTCCTTGTACGTATTTGCAAGAGTTAGATACTAACTTGTATACACAAACCAGGTTTGTTATTATTAATAGTTTTCCTCTATAGACATTTTTAATAGTATGATAAGCATTTTTGGTGCACAGATATGTGTCTCATTTTAAGCAATGTACTTGATGTCTAAATACATTTAATAAAAATGCAAAATGTGAGAGTTCTAATCAACATTTCAAAAACCAAGCTTTGCTCTGATATGCCATAAGACACTGTGCAATAATGAGGGGCATATTTGTTGGTTCTAATATTTGCTTTCCCAGAGCAATAAAAAGCAGCATTTATTTTGAACACTATTTTAGTAGAAAGGCTAACTTACAAATGAAGAAAATTTGAGACAATATCGTTTACCAAAAGACAAAAGTATTTTACCAATAGCAATTAATGAAAGACATATGAATTCAGATATTACACTTTCAAGTACACTACAGGCTGAATGTTCTAGTTACCTGATGAGAAAACTAGCTAGATTTCAGACATTACTGTTCCTTAATATGGCCAGTGTTTAATACTCAGATTGTATTATGCTATCTCTCTAGATAGGTGCTGAGTATGTGTACCTGTTATTTTGTATAATAGTTTCATATTTTTCTTACACAAAGTCCTTAAAACAGTCAAACCCTGTGGAACAGAATTTTTAATGAACATTCAGCTTTAGACAGTTGCAGTGGCCTAACATCAAAGAAGTATCGTGTGCCTTTCCTCACCATACTCATTTGTGAAAATTGAAATTCCAGGAAATTCAGTTTATATACAAAGAAGAATTGACATGAATGTTAATTTTTTTTCCTGTAACAACAGACAGAAATTTATGATCTAGATTTTTTTCTGAAATTGACAGATATTTGGAAAGGTAAAAGAAAATGTTAACAGCCAGGAAAGCAATTATATATATATATTTTAATTTATTTTAAAGAGAAGAAAAAAAAAAACAAATCAAAAAAAGAACAAATTTTCAAAACAACATAATATGAGGGTAACAATGGTCAATGCATTACGTATTATTATCTTTAAGTTAGTTATTCAGGATACCAGACATTAGCATTCAAGTGTCCAAACATTATTGGCTCAAACCTTACTCTTCAATGAACTAAGTAAAATTGGTAGTGTATCTATCTTAACCATCTTATATATATATATACAATTTTTTTCCCTTTCCCTTCTTTCTTTTCCCTATTCCAGTCTCTCTTTCCTATTGACCAGTTTATTTTTGATTCACCGTGTCTATTGTACATTTTGTATCTTATTTACTCTTTCAGTTTCTCATACTAGAGAGACAATACGATGCTTACACATGTGCTTCTGGTTTATTTCACTTATGAGTATTTTCTCGAGTTGCATCCATTTACCTATAAAAGTCTCCAGTTTATCCTTCTTTATGGCTGAATAGTACTCCATTGTATAAAAATACCACATCTTTCTTATCCATTCCTCAGTTGATGGGCATTTGGGTTGTTTCCAAGATCTGGCTATTACAAATTGTGCTGCTATAAACATGGGTGCACATATATCACTGTGGTACGATGCTTTTAATTCTTCTGGGAAAATGCCCAGAAGGGGAATAGCTGGTTCAAATGGGACCTCCAACCCTAGTCTTTTGAGGAATCTCCACACTGACTTCCACAGTGGCTGTACCAGTCGACACTCCCACCAACAGTGAAGAAGGGTTCCTTTTTCCCCACAGCCCCTCCAGCATTTATTAGTTGATTTCTTTATAGTAGCCATTCTTTCTGGGGTGAGATGGTATCTTAGTGTTGTTTTAATTTGCATCTCTCGAATGACTAGTGATGTTGCACATTTTTTTGTATATTTATTTGCCATTAGTATTTCTTCATCTGAGAAATGTGTATTCATCTCAGATGCCCATTTTTGGATTGGGTCTTTAAATTTGGGAGGTCTGATTTTTTTTAGTTCTTTATATGTTCTCAATAGTAATCCTTTGTCTGAAGAACAGCTGGCAAACATTTTTTCCCACATTGTGGGTTGTCTTTTTACTCTATTGGTGGTTTCTCTCGCTGTGCAAAAGCTTTTTAATAAGATGAGATCCCAGTTATTGATTCTTTGGGATAGTTCCCGTGCGGTTGAGTTTTTATTCATAAAGTCTTTGCCTACACCAATGTCTCCAAGGGTTTTACCTATCCTACCTTCCAGCAGATTTAATGTTTCTGTTTTAATATTTAGATCTCTGATCCATTTTGAATTTAGTTTAGTGCATGGTGAAAGATATGGGTCTAGTTTTAATCTTTGGCATGTGTAGAGCCAGTTTTTCCAGCACCATTTATTAAAGAGGCTATCTTTCTTCCAGCGAATGTGTTTGGCACCTTTGTCAAAGATAAGGTGGCTTAGTATGTCTGGGGTTGTTTCAGCATCTTCTAATCTGTTCCATTGATCTTCAGGTCTGTTTTTTTGCCAGCACCACACTGTTTTAATCATAGTAGCTTTATAGTATAATTTCAAGTCAGGGATTGTGATGCCCCCTGCCTTGCCTTTGTTGCCCAGAATTGCCTTTGCTATTCTAGGTCTCTTCTGATTCCAAATGAATTTTAGGATTGTTTTCTCTAATTCTGTGAGATATGCTGTTGGAATTTTGATTGGAATTGCATTAAATCTGTATAACAGTTTTGGAAGTATGGCCATTTTCACTATATTGGTTCTTCCTATCCAGGAGCAAGGGATATCTTTCCATTTTCTGATATCCTATTCAATCTCCTTTTTCAGAGTACTGTAGTTTTCAGTGTAGAGGTCTTTTATATCCTTTGTGAGGTTGATTCCTAGGTATTTCATTTTTTTGGATGTTATTGTGAAAGGTATTGTTTCCCTAATTTCTCTTTCAGTAAGTTTGTTATTTGTGTACAGGAAGGCTATTGACTTTTGAGTATTGACTTTGTATCCAGCTACACTACTGAATTTGCTTATTAAATCTAGCAGGTTTTTAGTGGAGTTTTTGGGGTCTTCTATGTAGAGTATCATGTCATCTGTAAATAATGATAATTTAATTTCTTCCTTTCCAATCATTATTCCCTTTATTTCTTTCTCTTGTCTAATTGCTCTGGCTAAAGTTTCCAGAACTATGTTGAATAAGAGTGGGGACAGTGGACATCCTTGTCTTGTTCCTGATTTTAGAGGGAAGGCTTTCAGTTTTTGGCCATTTAGTATAATATTGGCTGTTGGTTTGGCATAGATAGCTTTTACCAGGTTGAGAAAAAGACCCTCTATTCCAATTTTCTGTAGGGTTTTTATCATGAAAAGGTGCTGGACTTTGTCAAAAGCTTTTTCTGCATCTATTGAGATGATCATGTGATTTTTGTCTTTGGTTCTGTTAATATGGTGTATTACATTGATTGATTTACATATGTTGAACCATCCCTGCATCCCTGGGATGAATCCAACTTGGTCATGGTGTATAATCTTCTTGATGATTTGTTGGATTCTGTTTGCCAGTATCTTATTAAGGATTTTTGCATCTATGTTCATTAGGGAGATTGGCCTATAGTTCTCTTTCTTAGTTGGGTCCTTCTCTGGTTTTGGTATCAGGGTAATGCTTGCTTCCAGGAATGAATTTGGGAGTATTGCTTCCCTTTCAATTTCATTAAAAAGTTTGAGAAGTAGTGGCGTTAGGTCTTCTCTAAATTTCTTGTAGAATTCGGCAGTGAATCCATCAGGGCCTGGGCTTTTCTTTGTTGGGAGGTTTTTAATTACATCTTCAATTTCATTGGTTGATATTGGTTTATTTAGGATTTTTAAATCTTCTTGATTCAGCTTTGGTAATTCATACGAATCTAGGAATCTGTCCATTTCTTCTGCATTTTCCATCTTAGTAGAATATAGATTTTTAAAATAGGTATAGATGATCTTCTGGATTTCTACAGGGTCCGTCGTGATATCACCCTTTTCATTTTCAATTGCATGGATTTGAGTCTTTTCTTTTCTTTTTTTAATAAGGTTGGATAAGGGTTTGTCAATCTTATTTATTCTTTCAAAGAACCAACTTTTTTGCTTCATTGATTCTTTGTATTGTTTTTTCAGTCACCAATACATTAATTTGTGCTCTGATCTTTATAATTTCCTCCCTTGTATGGGCTTTTGGCTTAACCTGCTCTTCTTTTTCTAGAAGTTTGAGGTTCACCATTAAGTTGTTTATTTGCGCTTGCTCTATTTTCCTAATATAAGTATTTAATGCTATAAATTTCCCTCTTAGGACTGCTTTCATTGTATCCCATAAGTTCCGGTATGTTGTACTGTCATTATCATTCAGTTGTAGAAATTGTCTAATTTCTTCTTTAATTTCATCTGTGACCCATTGGTTGTTCAGGAGGGTGCTGTTTAATTTCCATGTGTTTAGGGAGTTTTTGTGATTTCTTTTGCCATTGATTTCCAATTTCATTGCACTATGGTCTGATAATATGCATGGGATAATTTCAATTCCTTTGCATTTACTTAAGCAGGTTTTATGAGCTAGTATGTGGTCTATTTTGGAGAACATCCCATGTGCAGCTGAGAAGAATGTGTATTCTGATGTTGTGGGGTGGAACACTCTGTAGACATCTATTAAGTCCATTTGTTCAAAAGTTTGGTTCAGTTCTATTATTTCATTATTGATTTTCTGTCCAGTTGATCTGTCTTTTTGTGACAGTGGAGTATTGAGATCTCCCAATATAATTGTATTAGTGCTTATTTGATTTTTCATGTCCTTTAGTACTTGTTTTATATAGTTGGGTGCATTGGTATTTGACGCATACATATTTATGATTGTTATCTCTTCCTCTTGGATTGTTCCCTTTACAAGGATGTAATGACCATCTTTATCTCTCTGAATCATTCTTGGCTTGAAATTCACTTTGTCTGCAAAAAGAATAGCTACCCCTGCTTTTTTCCGGGTTCCTGTTGCATGGAGTATTATTTTCCATCCTTTGACTTTCAGTCTATGAATTTCTTTCTGAATTAAATGTGTTTCTTGTATATAGCATATTGTTGGATCTTGCTTCTTGATCCATTTTGCCAGTCTGTGCCTTTTGATTGGTGAATTGAGACCGTTAACATTGATGGTTAAAACTGATATGTATTGACTTATACTTGTCATGATATTTTCCTGTTGTTGCTTCTCACTCTTTGTTTGTTTTTCCCCTTTCTTGCTATTTAATTATCTGCCCTGCCTGGTGGATCCCTTCTGTTGGGGTTCCTATCTCTTTCTAGAATGTCCTTCAGAACATTTTGGAGTGCTGGTTTGGTGGTCATAAATTTTCTCAGATGTTCTTTGTCATGGAAGTATTTTATTTCTCCATCAATTTTGAAAGATAGTTTTGCAGGGTACATCAATCTGGGTTGAAAATTATTTTCCTTTAGAGCTTGAAATACGTCATTCCAAGCTCTTCTTGACTTGAGGGTTTGTGCTGAAAAGTCAGCTGTGATTCTGATGGGTTTTCCTTTATAGGTGATTTGTCTCTTCTCCCTAACAGCTTTTAAGATTCTGCCCTTCTGTTGAATTTCTGGGATCTTGACTATGATACGTCTGGCTGAAGTTTTTTTTTGGTCATGTCTAGTTGGTGTTCTGAAAGCTTCCTTTATGTTGGGGTCAAATTCTTTTTCTCTTCCAGGAAAGTTCTCTGTAATAATGTCTTTGGACAAGGTTTTAATGCCATTGATGCTATCTCCTGCTTTTTCATTTATTCCAATTATTCTTAAGTTGTTTATCTTTGAGTCATCTAGCAGCTGCTGAATTGATTTTTCATGGTCCCTTGCTGTTTTTAAGAATTCTTTCTTTTCATGATCACTAATTGTAAGTCTGTCTTCTATATCTGAGATCCTGTCCTCACATTGGCTTAATCTGCTACAAATACTTTCAATGGAATGTTTGTTCTCTTGGATATCTGCTTGAATCTGCCTTATGGATACCATTTCTTTCCTATGCTGAGCATTCATGGTTTCTATAGTTTTCTTAAGCTCATCTATTTTTTTGTCTGTATTTTTTTGTCCTTAAGCATGGTCTTCAATGTGGACATTATCTCTGCAGTTATCTGTGAGATTATTTCTGTTTTAATTTTTTCCAGAGCCTCATTCAGTTGTTTTGTTGTTACCCCTTCAGATAGGCCAGGTGGGTGGCTTTTGGATTGTCCCACCTCATTGCCCCCTAGGTTTGCCTTTGGTGAATTGGATGTGTGGGGTTGCATCTTGTTTAAGTGTCGTCTCATTTTTTCTTTCTTTAATTCCTGGGGTGATGTTTGTAAATTACCTATGATAGGTTACTTTATTGCTAGTGTTCAAGATCCTTAGAAGATGACTACTTCTCTGCAGTATCTTCCAAGTGGAGCTTGCTTTTGGGTTTTGAGCTTTCTGCCAGATCCTACCTCTTCAATTCATTGGATGTGAGAAGTTGCTACCTGTTTGGCCCAGTCCTTGATTCTTTGGTACTGTGCCACTGTATTTTCTGTGTCCCTTAGTCAATATCAATCATGAAATATCAGGAAGGAAAGCTGTTTAGAACAATTATTTTACATTTGGCTATAATGGTAACTGAAGCATCAAACACAGCCTAGAAAATGACAGACTGAGCTAACCAGTTGTTTACCACTTTTAGCCATATAAAGTAGAGTTGTGGTTATATAACAAAATCTAAAACACACCAGAAAAATTATATGCAGTATACAAGTCCTTAGTGTGTCAATTTTTCCCCTCAGGATTTTAAATTTGAAATGAGTTAAGGAGGAAATAGAGTATTGGGAGAAGAGGAAGGAATTAGATGTAAGGTTAGAGGATCAAGAGGGATCCCACTAACATTGGGACACTGGTGCAGAGGACTGGTGGGAAAAAGAGAAGGAAAGGATAAAAGGAAGAACAGATCACAACCACAATCACAAAGAGGTTAGAGGCGCTGTTTACAGTCATGTAAAAACCAGAGAGAATAATGAAGGAAAGAGCAAATAGACAAACAGAAACAAAAATGGAGATAAAAACAACAAAGCAAACAGACAAAACAGAAATAAAACCCCACAAAAGAAAAAAAAAAAAAAAAAAAAAAAAAAAAAAAACCAAAAACCTTCACCAGAACAAAAAACTAATGAGAGAGAGAGAAAAAATAATAATAAAATAAAATAAAATAAATAAAATAAAAAGTGTCAGTTCCAAGTGTTGACTCTGCTGTAGGCAGGCACCGTGTGATGACAGAGTCTTGTTCCCTGCAGGTCCGGCCCAGCGAGCCAGGAGCGGCCCTTTGGCGGGGCGGTGAGCAGAAGCGTGGTCTTTCAGGAGGAGACCGGTCTCCTTCGCCTGCCGCTGTCAGTGCACTGCTTTCGCGCCGCTCTGATTTTCGCCACTCCCCCCACAATGGCGCTGGGCCAGTCGCTCTCTGGCGCGGGGCAGGTGTGGCAGAGAGACCAGTCTCGTTCACCCGCTGCCCTCAGTGCACTTTCGTGGGGCTGAGAGGCACTGCGCTGCCCTGTCTGGAGCACGAGTTCCCAGCGCTGTTTTTCTTTCGCTGCCGCACCCCCAACAATGGCACCCGGCCAGTCGCTCTCTGGCACGGGACAGCTGTGGCTGAGAGACACTCACTCACTGCCGGCCAGCGCCGTTCTCCGCCACTCCCCTGCCCCGTCGCTGTCTGGCGATCCTCCGTGGGGGCTCCCTGGGCGCTAGCTGTCACCATGTGTCCACAGCTTTGAGCTTCTGTCACGCCGTGATTCCTGGGATGGTAGAAGGTGCGCGCGCAGGGTCTGTTCCTTCTTTGGTGGAAATCACCCTTCACTGGTGCCGGGGGTCCCAAGCTGCGCTTCAGCACTTTTCTGGGTCCCGGGGAGGCATCTCCCCCCCTCCTGCGCTCTCCTGGTCACTATATTCCTGTAGTCCAATGGCAACTTTTAGAGAGTTTTGCTGCGTGCTTCTTACTCATCTGCCATCTTTTATCCTCCAGTCTTTTGTTTTGTTTTTAAATTGTCATTAATACATGCTTGCAATATATAATGATTACATTCATTGTGGGGAGTTAGTACATGTACATAACATATTTTAATTCTTTTTTAATCCCCTTCTCCTCCTCCTTCCATTGCCTATAAAGACACAGAAAAGAATGAACCACACATTTGATAAGATAGCTATTATCAGAAGAAAAAAAAAGATAACAAGTGTTAGTGAAGATATGGAGAAATTGGAACACTTGTACGTTGTTGGTAAGAATACAAAATGGAGGGCCGGTGATATAGCTCGGTGGCATAAGCGCCTGCCTGGCAAGCGCAAGGTCCTGAGTTTGACTCCTGGTACCTGCATTAAAAAAAAAGGAATACAAAATGGTACAACAGCTATGGAAAACAATATGGAGATTCCTCAAAAATTAAAAGTAGAATTAATTATCCAGCTATCTTTCTTCTGAGTATAAATCTAAAAGAATTGAAATAAGGATCGTGAAAAGATAGCTGCACTACCACGTTTATTGTAGCACTATTTTCTATAAGAAAGACTTAGGAAAAGCCTGAGATTTGCTGATACGTGAATAAAGAAAATTATATACAAATATATAATGCAAAATATTCAAATTTAAACAAGAAATACTGTCACTTACCACAGCATACATGACACTGAAGGACATCTGTCCATGAAATAATCCAGGCAAAGAAGGACGAATAGGTAATATAATTTCACTTCATGCATTATCTATAATAGTGCAATTCATAGATACAGAGAATAGAACAGTGGTTGCCAGGGGTTGGACAGCTGGAGAAATGTGGGCTAATTTAAATAAACACAATGCTTCAATTATGCTAGAAGAATCAATTCTAAAGATTTACTGTACAATATAGTGCCTATAGTCAACAATATAGTATTATAGAGTTTGAAATATGCTAAGAGGATAAATATGATTTTAAGTGTTCTTCCCTCCAAAGCAAGCAATTGTACAAAAAAAGACAAAAGAAAAATTGGGGATGTATTGGGTATTTCTATTATCTTGACCGTAGTGATGATAGTATGTGTGTTTGCATATAACCAAAGTCATTAAATTGTGAGCATTACATATGTGCAGCTCAACCAGGTATAGTGACACACACTTGCAATTCCAGCACTCAGGGAAGCTGAGGCAGGAAGACTGAAAGTTTGAACCAAATTTGGGCAACTTTGCAACTTAGGGAAACTGTGCCTTTAACAAAAAATAATTGGCTGGGGATGCAGTTCATGTGGTGCCCCTTAGTTCAATCCCCACTGCTAAAAGAAAGAAAAAGAAAGAAAGAAAGAAAGAAAGAAAGAAAGAAAGAAAGACCATCCTTTACAAATCAATAATGACTCAATCAAGCTACTGAAAAACTACAGATGTAAAAAGAACAAAATGTACTGAGTTTTAACCGCAAGCATAACAGGAGAATCATTTATAAAATATACTAAGCATACTCTGATGCAGAGTTCAAAAAGGCAAGTGCCAATGGAAAAGAAATAATTACACATTTGTAAAATCTAGTAGCGATGAGCAGGATAGCCTAAGGGTTAATGATGAGTTCTCTAGAATCAGACATCTGGGTTACAATCCTGAGCTGTCACTGTCTAGGTAACCTTGAACAAATGACTATCCTGAAATAAACAGTGAATATTTGTAGTAGACAGAACAATGTCCCTCAAAATGTCCACGCCCTTATCCCTGATACCCACTAGTACTGTGTATTATCTTATGTGGCAAAAGGGACTTTGCTGGTGGATTAAATTAAAGATTGCAAGATAGGAATATTACTGTTGATAATCGAAGTGAATCACAAGGACCCTTCCTCGTAAGTAGAGAGGTAGGGGTGAGTAAAGGAAATAGGACAACAGAAGCAGTGCTCAGGCTGAGGCAAGTTTGTGAGCCCAGAGAAATGGTCAACCTCTAGGAACCCCAAAACAGAAAAAGGAATTGATTCTCCCCATAGCGTTCAGAAGGAGCACAGCCAATAGACTCCCTGAGTTTTGCCAGTAAAATTTTTTTGTGACCTCCAGAAGTGGAAGGTAATAAGCCATGCTATTTGAAGCCACTAAGTTTATGGTACTTTGTTACTGCAGCAATAGGAAAATAGTAGACTACCTCATAGTTACAAGTGTGATAAATATTTGTAAAGCTCTTAAGATAGCATCTAGAACATGTAAGTGATATGCCTCATAAGCTACTATCAACATATACAGTGTTCTAAATGTACAGTGAATATTTAAATTTAAAAAATATATCACAGTAAAAGACACATTGCCATTAATCCCCTTCAAATACTCCTTTTCTCTTTGAACACAGTAATCCCATAATATTTGCCACTTTCTGTAGCAGTTCTGCAAGTCCTCTTTTTATAAATTGTGGTAAAAATTGCTGAGTGCCATCCAACGGCAAAGCAGACTATTAAAACCATTGTCATATTTCATTATCCATCTTATTCACCTGGTCTGGCACCATGCAACTTCTGGCTCTTCCCCAAAATCAAAAGGACCATGAAAGGTAAAAGTTTTAAACTGATTCAGGACACAGAGGCAGCCATGACAGTGCAACCAAAGATACTCATGCACAGGGACTTCAGAACTGGCTCAGAAAGTGGCAGGAACAACAGGCTGAGCACGTTTAAAGCAAGAGTTAGAGCATTTTGGGGATAATTAATGCAATGTGTCCTTTACTGTCACATTTTTTTTAAAACTTAAACATTCACCATATTTTTGATTGTACCTCATAAATCAAATTATCTCACTTCTCTGCTTAAAAATCTGCTCTCCTTCTTTTGTTCTGTGAATGAAATTAATTTTCTGAATTACAAGTTTTCATATGCTTCACTCTAAACCTTTTGTTGCCACTTTGCACCTCACTCAGTTCCGCCCAGCCACAAGGGGCTCCTAAGTTCCCCAGGAAATCAAGTGCCTCTGAGCATCCAGATCTTTATAAGAGCTGTTCTGTCAGCATGGACAGTTCTTTCCCTCACGTTTATCCCTTCTATGCCTTACCTACATTTCACATTTATTAAAATGATTGTCTTCAAAAATGCCCTTCTCTGGAAATAGAAATTCCTTCTCAAAATATCCTATTCTTAATGATCAATAAGATGTGACAAGATGCCCGGTATAATCAATCTTCAGGAAAATGAAAACCAAAACCATACCCCAATCACTGGGAGGATTATAATGAAAAAGATAATAAGTGTTAGCAAAGATGTAAAATGGTGTAGCCACTTTGAAAAACAATTTGCCAGGTTTTCAACATGTTAAATATAGAATTACCAAATGACCCAGCAATTCCACCATAGATACACACACAATAAAAATGAAAATATATATACACATGAAAACCTGGACATGTTGTTCATAACAGCATCATTCATAATAACCCAAAAGTGATAACAACTCAAATGTCCATCACCTAATGAATAGATAAACAAAATGTGGTCTCTGTACAAAATGTAGAAGTTTTAGCAATAAAAAGGAATGAAATACTGATACATACTACACCAGGTATGAACCATGAAAGCGTATGCTGTGTGAGAAAACCCAGCCACAGGGTTTTCTATATTATATGCCACAGACAGCGTATAATATAGTTACAGTTACAGTAAAAGTTCAGAATAGGCAAAGCCAGAGAGGCACCAAGTAGGTAAATGGGTGTCAGGAACTGGGGGGAGTAGGGATTAGGGAGGGACCGGTCATGAGTATTGGAGTTTCTTTTGGGGAAAGCAAAAGTATTCTAAAATTCTGGTGATAGCTGTATAACTCTGCGACTACACTAAACACAATGTATTGTCCACTTTAAAAGGATGAATTTTATCATATGGGAAGTATAGCTCCATAAATCTGCTTTTAAAACACTTTAAAAATACCCCATTACATTGCATAGTGACAGTTGTCACAATTTTTAATCACTCTGAGGTTTCAACAGCCAGAAACATGTCTGGTTTTTTCACTGCTGATCTGTGTTGCCTATGCCTCTTATTATAACACGTCTGTGCCAAATGCTGAGTGTTTTTTACAGAAGTGAACAGTATTATGAATGGTATTTATAAATGACTATGATGATGATGATATTAAGAAAATGGACATCAGTCTGTGCCTGAATAATGTTAAAGGTAACCTTGAAAATTAGCGCGTCTCCTTTTATATTCAAATTAATTCGGGGCCATCTGACTCCTGTGGTAATCAAATTTATCCTCAGTATTCATTTCTGAACTAGCTTCAGAGAAGGATGGAATGTTCTTTATGTCCAGAGAGTAATTTGGGTTATCTCTGTCCCAACGGCAGCACCGAAGCCTGCATTAGAGCCTGTCTTCTGGTGGGTCCCAGCTTACAGAAATGGCTGAGTCTTCACCCCTTTCATTTCATGAATTTTTTACTGGCTATTTATTACCATGCACCCTTTTTCCATACAATAAAAATATAGAAATAAAACCACTATATCTTCCCTCAAGAAAAGAGTGTCATAAGGAGACAATAGGTGGGTTATAATCTAGGTGACTTGCACAAAGCTGTCAACAATGGAAGCAATATAAAGTGATGATATCTGTGATATAATTCGAAGATGAAGTCAACAAAATTTGCTAATTGAGTTAGTGGGGAATTCACTCATAGCATGGAGGGAGCAAATATCTATTTATAGTCGATATAAGAGACTGAAGATTAAAAGAATTAGACGAGTTATAGAGAACAGTTCTGGAGAGCTTTTTTTAAAAGGCATATTAGCTAAAGATGAAGTGAGTTTGAGAAGATTGGTTTTACCTTAACAAAGAGAAATAATAGCATTTTTATAGTGACAATAGCAGCTGGGCATGGTGGCTGAAGCCTGTAATCCTAGCACTTGGGAGGCTGAGGTGGGAGGATCTCCTCGTTTGAGGCCAGCCTGGGCTGCGTAGTGAGACGTAGTCTCAAAACAAATGACCTAGCAAAGAGAGAAATCTGAAAATTGATAGGAGAAAAAGAGGAAATACTAACCACAGCAATTAAATAAGTAACCGAGGATAAGAGCTAGTGCACAGCAGAAACAGGTGTTCAGTTAGGAGTGTGGACAGGAAGTCCCTCATAGTGAAAAGAACAGGCTGTGATACTATAGTTGAGTACAGGAGATGGCGTAGTTTTGGAAAGTTATCGGCTTTTAGTGGCCTTTATTCATGAAATAGGAAGCAAGATTTTCAGTGGAGAGTGAAGATAACCAAGCTTTTGACATGCCAGGAGGGGTGTGTAAGGCATAATTGTCCAGAAGAAGACAAACAGCAAGGGCAAGATTGGAAGAGATACAAGACAGGAGTAAGTGACTGAGGTTATGTAATCATTTGATGGAATGTCAAGGAGATGAGAGGCCATAATGTCGCATATTCGTAAATTGAAATAAATCAACAAAAATCATAATAGGAAAAATTGGAGAACATATCTTAATGATTCACTTAACTGATTTGAGTTTAAAACTTTGTTTTCATTTCTATGGAACACTTGATCATAATGTCAAAAATGTTTATTTTTTTCCAGTTATTACTTTGTCTTCTTTTATCCTCCTTTTAAAAATTAAGAATTGGAATTAATGACTACTCTGTGGCTAGTGTGTTATAGGAAGTTTTTAAACTATAAATCATATCCTATAATTAAAAACTTGAAATACTCAGTGATTTATAGCTAGAAAAAGAACAATTCACATTGGGCAGAAAGAAAAATATGAGAAATTTTATTTATTTTATTCATACTTCAGGGAAAAGAAAGCATTGAAAAGAAATGGCTGGAAAATGTGTGTAAATTTGATGTGCTGCACTTATTGAGTTTGATGACTTTGGTGGCTATATAGCCAGGGAAGAATGTTAAGTGAAACAGTCAAGAAACAGTCATAAGTAAAATCCATCACAAACACATCATTTTACATTGGGCCATCAATCTTCAGCAAGATGCCAACTGTGAATCACATGAATATTTGGATGTGAGAGGGCATCATCAATAATACCCAGTGTTAATAGAAAACCATCAGACCCATGCTCAGTTACCCACTGGTGATGGGCATCGATCTGCTCTTCTGGCAGGACAAAGACTTATGAATTCTGGACACCATTTTGAAGCAGGTCTCTACATGCTGCCCCTTCAAGCACCTGCAAAATATTAATCAAGCCCCAGATATTTTTAGTTTCAGATAGTTCAATCTTTTCCAAATTGGATCCTGAGGAAGGGGTATAAGATTAATGTGAAACCTAAGTTGATATGGAAGTGTTGAATACTAAACAATGGAACAGAGATTCAATTAGTGTGGTCATATTTCAAGTTGTAATTCTGATTCTTAAAGCAAGAAACCTACACCTAATGTGGTAATGTTTATTACAACTGAGGACTGTAGTGACCAACAGAATTCAAATGTCTTTTTTGTGAGGAATCTCAGCTTAAGGCATAGGGCAATGCACATACTATGAAATTTCCAGAGTTATATTTACTCTGGCAGTGATTTCAGCACATGTATTAATTTGCTATTTCATTTAAAGAGAGAGAAAAATAAATTATAAGAAACTGAGGGCTTCTTTAAAAATCCATAGACACAAAGAGAAAACAAAAATTATGAAATTACAGAAAGTTTGATTAATACTATAAATATATGTGAATAATAGACATATTCAGGGATTTATTTACAAAGTTTGGAACACATAGACCATCACTTGTCATTTTTATATGTACCACAGAGAAAAATACAAAAAGAAATTAATCCACTTTATAATGAATTCCTAGTAAGATTGATGTACTAAAGTGACATGAACATTATGAATAACTCTTTTCCCCCACTGTGTGTGAGCAGTCTGAATTTATCTCATGAGTATTATGTAATGTTATTCACCTGTGGTCAGGCAGTCATTGACATAAGAGGAACAGGGCAAAGTAGTATTAAAACAAAAGAAAATGTGTTAAAAATATGAATTAGAACAAAATTACTGGAGCAAGAATGAGTATTGATGCTAACTTCAGTAAATAAGAAGGAATTGAACAACCAAGAAGAAATCACTAGGAGAATGGCTTTTGGGAGTTTCACACTGGGCTGAAGGAAATGAAAAGAGCTGATTCCTAATGCTCTCCACGTAGAACTCAGTGTGAGATGCTTCTAGATCCAGAGAGAAGTGCCACTGGAAATGGGTTTTACACAAAGAACCTAGTCAGAAAAGGATCCTAGTTTTCTACCAAACACTGGAAGCTAAAGAAAATTGCTTAATTAGACAGAGAACAAATAAAATGTATAATGACCATGAATTCATAAGTTAGCTATTTGCAACAAAGCTGTTAACCTGCACACTTGTCTGCTTGTGCATACATTGAATATCAACGTTTTTCTATTCAGTCTTTCCCACTAGTGAAACTAAATACATGATCTCCTGGGGGCACCTTAGAGGAGCTCATTAGAGGAGGAGGAAGAATGAGATGGAAACTCTTCAGCTGGTCCATTTTCTAGTTGCCTTCTGCTGCCCCTCAAATTTCTCTCCTGTCCTCTTTCTGCATAGGGTGATGGCACTTCCTCACCTCCTTGAAGTTATGGATGGCCATGTGGCTTTCTTGAGAAAATAGAATGTAAGTAGAAGTGATGTGCTTTACCTCTGGGTGAAAGGTTGGAGCTGTCCTTGTGAGATATTTTAGAATATTCTTCCTTGCTGCTGTACTCAGGAAGCATGTTGATACAGAAGTGCAAAGGCGAGTCATTACATGGAGCATTGTTACCTGCTGGGCCACAAGACATACAATGCAGTTTTTCTGGATGAGATTTAAACTCTGCCTTTAGGCCACTAATATTTGAGAGTTGTGCCATAACTCAGATTATTCCAACTAATACAAGATCCAGTGGTCTCAAAGACTCAGCATAAACACAAGAAATACTTTAATTCTTTGGGAATAAAAATGATGGACAATTATGGAGCTTTGTGTTAAAAGACTTAATTCCAACTTTACCATCAAAGTTTTTATAGGGCCATCTTTTATTCGTTTTTAACTAAAGCATAGAATTCAGTACAACTATTAGGTAAAACTGTATCCTACAAAATTAGTTATCAAAACAACTATTCTACTGACTTCCTCACTTCATACACCCACTCTCTTCTACATTTCTTTGAACTGCAATTCCTAAAACGAATGTTAATTTAGCCTAAGACACTAGGAAGCTTTCTTCTCCACCCTTCAATGCAGATGGCAAATAGGATTGCATTTTCATCTTTCCCTTGTATTCATTACGTAGATTTTCTTTCTAAAGACTTTTTTGACATAAATCTGCCATCGAAATGATAAAAGTGAGCAGAGCAGTAAATTTGTCTTTTTTGTAGACTGTATGGTCTCTGTTACAGGCTCTCAGCTCTCTCACTGTAGAATGAAAGAAGCCATGGACTATATGTAAAAAATAAGTGCACTGATTTACAAAAAGAAGAAGGCTAGTTTTGGCCCAATGGTCACAGTTTTCCAAATCTAGCATTAGATACCAATTCTAAGTTAAGTCATTTTCATATAATCAGCTGTCTGACATAGCAAATTTTAAGACCATAATATTTAGCTCACTATTTCATGCATCTGAAATCACATCTGATATTCTCCAGCATAAAAAAAAGATACCCTGTTTATGCCCAGAATTCCAGCATATTCTACTTTAATAAGTAATTTCTCACAATACCAGTTCCATAGGGCAAGGTATAAAAAAAAACTAAAATAAATTTTATATCTTTATATGATATTAAAAAACCCATTTTTCTTGATACTATATTTTAAATGGAATTATTTGGAAACATTTATTTTTTTGTTCCATACCAAAAACCAAGAGATAAAAATGTTGGTGTGATAAAGGAAATAAAGAGATGCTGGGATCCAAAGAAAAACAGAGAAGGATCTTTAAAATTATTTTCATAGATGAAACCGTGACTGACATGACCTAACATCTCTCCACCAGGAAAGCATTTGTCTATGTCAAATTGCTTCTGTTTATTAGTTCAAAATAAAATGTCCTGAAATAGCCACATACACATGAGGCAGAAAGAAGAGTCGAGAAGGAGAAAGAAAAGAACTATATAAATATATACTCGACTCTCCTAAAATTATTCTTTTTAATTTCAATTTCAAATTAATTAATTTTAATAAGGTATATTTTGAATTGGTGGGACAAAGAAGCAAACACAAAGCCAGCTATGACAAATGATTTTAAGTACATTTTTATGTGAAGACATGAGCTAGGTTGTCTCAAGTCTATTTTTGTTTCCTACTTCAAATAGCTTGCATATGTGGAAAAAAGTTATGTGTGTCACGCGATAGCTCTGTATCTCAGGAAGCAAATCTATTAAAATCAATTTTATTGGCTTATGAAAGATGTATATATAAACTTTATTTTTCAAGGTACTTAGGTTTTTTTTTTCCTTTAATATACTCCTAAATATACTGGTCAGTCAGTTTCTAAATAAACTGGGATGAGTTCTTCTATGACTCTATCTTCACTCCAGATACAGCAAGGATGAGATCTTCTGCAAAGAGAGTAATACGGATAGATGCACTTTGCAGTGGTTTAAGCATGAAGTGATTGTAGTGTTTCTATGTCCTGCTAAGATGTGGAAGTGGTCCTACCTTCAATCTGAAGCTGCTTTGACCACAATGTTACTGCCACAGAGCTGGAAATGTCACTGAGACACTGAGCAAGACAGTACACTGAGCCAGGAGAGATTTGTACCAAGATGGTCTTGGTGAGGAATTTGGCTGTACCACAGCTTCACAAGCTTGTTTAAATTATTTAATCAAAGTTTGGCTTTGATTAAAAGCCAAATATGAGGCTGAGCTTGCTTAAAATGCCAATATTAGGTGACAAAATAGGTGATTTCACATGGTTCAAGTATATAGACCAGAGATAATAGTGTCTACCTCACTGTGGCTCTGAATAAACGAAATGTTCCTATAAACTTGTAGGAACATCCTATAAATGTTCCTATAGATGCACTTTGAAACTTTTTTCACTTCAAAGAACATTTTTTTAAAATTAGAGAATGTATTTAATAATGGCTGTAATTTTTCATTTTAGTTTATTGATTGCTATAAGCCAATTAATTGATGAGTTAATATTTATTATTAAAGAAATATAAATTGCACAATAGAACCATTTATTCCATCCTGCGTACGCTCTACAGTCCTGGAACCCTCAAGTTTGCTTCATTGTTAGTAAAATATTTGCCAAACGTCATGACATCAACTTGGCTAAGTTCTCCCCAACCCTGTACTCCACTAATAAAATCATAATACACATGTTTGATACCTGTCTTACTCCAGGTTAGCTTATGCTGTGAAGTTAATTAGATACTGGCCCAGATATTCCAGCAAGGACCTCTCTATGACACCTGTCTCCACAAGCATGCCTGCAGGTGTAGAATGCAGCTCCACTATTAATTGAAATGATATCTGTGTCTTACACATGATTTCAACTCAAGAAAAGGCCAGTAGTATGGTTCTGAAACACTCAGACATTGCTTGCTTAGAAAAAAAAGGGGGGCATATTAGCTGCTAGTTATTTACCTGTCTACTTGATTGCATATTTTTCAACTTGAGTTGATGTGGTATTACAAAAATCTGAGGATTTGGGTCAATTATGCGCTTGATATTTGAATAAATCCAAAGTAAGTGTTTGAGTATCCCTATGGGAAGATAATGTAAACATGATAGGAGAAAACAGTCAGTAAATCTCTGGGGTTATTAAGGAATCTCTAATAGCTAGTTTTAGAACTGAGAAAGCAAACAAAGCCTAACCCATAATTAATAATGAGATGTGACAATTTGCTGATAAGGTTTATAATCGCTATTAAATCTAGTAAGACAGTTCGTTCCCATTGAAATGTGGAGAGTCGTATGTGATTGTAATGCATCTTCTACACAAGTTTCTAAAAATGCTTTTTAGATTAACTAAAATATTAAACACTCCACACTCTGGAAGGTTGAGGCAAGAAGTTTTCAAGTTCACTGGGCAACTTAATGACTTAACAAGACACTCTCTCAAAATAAAAACTCCTTTAAAAATGGTTGGGATATAGCTCAGCAAGAAAGCCTTGATCTCAATCCCCAGGACCACCAAACAAAACAAAACAAAACAATACAACAAAAAATGCACTCTGGAGAAATGTTTAAAGTCATGTCTTTATCCTGATTCATACATAAAGTTTACAGGAAATGACCTTAATAAGAGAAGCGATAAACCTCAGCAGTTTCAATTATTCACCCAAGCTAAAGCCCACTAACTATTATATTATTCTTTCATTCTCACGTACTTTATGGATTCAGATTGTTCTCTGGGAAATAACTGGCAATATAACCTGAGCTGTACCATCCAGATCCATTAGAAACCATGTTGGTATCGAATATCTCAACCAAATTTTAAGAGAAAGCAAACAGTCACTGAGGCAAATTCAAACAGCTACTTCTTGTGTTTTTGTGAGCTTTTCTCACTTTCTGGAGACTGGGGACTCTTCTCACGCCTTTACTTATCACCTTTAGAATGGATATCTTCATCCATTTTTTAAATTTATGGAGTATTTTAGAATTAACAATCATTGTAGCTAATAGAATGATACAGATTTTTCTTGATAGTAATTGTTTATCTTCAGAAGAAAGTCTTAAAGAGTTACTACTGATTTAAGTTTTAAGTGCCTTAAAAGAGTGTAAAGGGCTGGGGATATAGCTCAGCAGCACAGCACCTGCCCGGCAAGTGCAAAGTCCTGAGTTCGATTCCTGGTACTAAAAAAAAAAAAAAGGCATATAGAGAATGAAGTAGGTATTTGGGGAATTTTAAAACCATTCCATTGTTATGGTCCTGTATTTCTGCCTTATATAAAGTCATTCTTGCCATAAATCAATCAAGAAATATTTGATGTGTGACTAGTACTAAAGTATGTGTTGCAGAATGTTATAAGATAAAGCTCTGCCACAAAATGACATCTAATTCAATAATGCCCAATTGCTGGAGGAAATTGCCCAGAAGCCAAAAGTGCCACTTGCAAAAGCTAACCAAGCACACACAGGAGACTTTGGTGTTTACCACTAATATTCCAGCAAAGACTTTATTTAGAAATTTCCCAGAATAGCTTTGCATAGAGAAAGCCAATAGAGGGGGAAAGGTAGAGAAAGAGAGAGGGAGAAAAGTTGAGAGAAAGAAGGAAAGAAAGAAGGAAGGAAGGAAGGGAGGAAAGGAAGGGAGGCAGGGATGGGAGGGAGGAGGAAGGAAGAAAAAGGAAGGAGAAAGAAAGGAAGAGGAAGGAAGGAGAAGGAGGAAGGAGGAGGAAGGAAGGAGAAGGCAGGAAAGAAGGAATAAGTAAGAAGGAAGGGAAAGGAAGATGAAAGAAGGAAAGAAGGAAGGAAGGGAATAAGGGAGGGAAGGAAAGAAGGAAGGAAGGAAGGAAGCAAGGGAGGGAGGCAAAATAAAAATCTAGAACCTAACAATGTCTCTTACTTCCAACTGCACAAGTATTTTGTGAAATGAGCATCTGAAGGGATTTTTGAGGGGGTAATTCTGCTTATCTCCTCTATGAAGAACCATGCCCAGCCAACCCTACACAATTTTTAAGATGCAGATAACAAAATAGGAGAAGTTGAAGAGGATGGTGGGCATGGTTAACTAACTCCACCACCTAATCCAAAAGTCAGTTTTATATTTCTGAGCAGTAACTGAGCTTGATTGTCTTGGGTATGAGGAATAAATTCAACAGTGTGAGCCAGTGCCTGGAAAAAAATTCTCCCGAATTCTGATTTTACTTCTCCCTCACACTTTTCATTTAAAACTAAGATCATGCAAAAATGAACAGAAATGAATGACAGCATGAATTGCAAAATAACATAGAAAATGCCAGCAAGTGTTGGAGTGCACAATTACATATAACTCTTCACATTGCTGCCAATCTATCACTCCTATTGGCTCCTCGACTGTCTGCCACTTCACTGGTGGCTCCTTGACCATTTGCTCTTTCCTAACACCCACAGGTGTTTGAGAGAGAGCCCCTGAATCAGACTCTCATATATAGCACCTTTGATCATCACCCAGCAGACCTGATAATATCCTCCCCAGCCGTCTCCAGAGAACCACTCACTCTAAACCGTTATTCATTGCACACCTTGCCCAGCCTCCCGAATGGTACAGCTCATCCTGGTGTAGATGTGGGCTTGACCAGGAATAGGAGAAGCCATCATGTGTGTTCCTGTGCTTTGAACGTGCAGTGGGTTTGCTTTCTGCTTGACAACGCAATGTACAGGGGTATACACATCAGCCTGTCTTTGTGATACATTTCTCCAGATAGAAAATGTCTAATGTTATTGATATTTTTCCCTCAAATGACATGTTTCATATGTCAGGCACTAACTCTTGGGTTTACTTAAGTGAAGGTAATAATAATAGTAATAATAATAACACTAACTACCACTTTCTGAACACGATCTTTCAGCCATCACACACTTCTTATCTCATTTAATTTCCCCAGCAATTCTAGAATATAGGAGAATGGACATTTGTTGTTAGCTGCTGAGGTCTTTTCTGCCTTCTTTTGATAAAAATATGCCTAATTCCCTTTCCAGAATTACCATTCACCTCCCACATCTCATCAGGGAACTCTTTGGGGTACTATCAATTACATGTTCTCCCACAAGCCACAGACCAAGGCCACAAAAACTCTACTGAGGATTTGAATTTTGAGCAGGTTGGTGTTAGTACAAAGAAAGGCTTGGTCAGATTCACCTCTATGGTGCTGCACATTAAAGACCTCATATCTTTTCCTAACCTAGATCTTAGAGCTACCAGAGTTACTGTGTTTACAGATGTAAGTTACCCCCTATTCTTTCAATAAATTTATTTTGCTGCTTAAGTTAGCTGGGGAAAGCATCCACTGCTGCAGTCCACTGTGCTGTTATGATTGACTTTAAAAAATCAATTGCATTTTTCAGAAGGCAAATCCACAACACAGTGGGGAACGCTTACATTCAGTGTCAGACCCATTAGTAGCTGAATCCCATGTTCATTTATTTTGACCCTGAATAAGTTGCTTCCTTTTCCTATAGCTTAGGTTTGTTAGTTATAATATAATGCATATATTTTAAGGTTGTGTAAGAAATAAATTTATATCATATACACATATCTGATAGTTAATCTTCATTGTCAACCTGATTGGATTGAGACACACCTAGGAGACTGGTACAGCACATTTCTGGGTGTGTCTGCAGGGTGTTTCAGTGGTGTAGCATGTAGACCATTGCACTGAGGAGAGAAACTTGCCCTGATTGTGGGTGGCACCATTTAATAAGATTGCAGACTGAATGGAACAAAAAGATGGAAAAAGGAGGATGTTGGCCAACTGATTTACAAGCTCTAGTCAGCTTGAGCAGATGGGTCTTTTGCTGCCATCGCCTGTGGACATCAGACTCCAGCTTCTTCAGCCTTTTGACCAGATACACACCAGCATCACTCCAGAGAGCTTTTAGGCCATTAACCATGGACTTGTAGCTGGATTTGTGATCCTTCTTTGTTCCATCTGGTGGGTCTGGGGTCTAGTGGTTCCCCAGACTTACCCTCACTGGGCTTATATCTCTCTCCAACATAAAAAGAGGAAGAGGATTCAGACAAGACAAGTGCAAAGCAAACCTTCAATGCAGGTATTGCAAGAAGGGATACAGTGCCTCTCTGGGGGAGGAGGGGGGAGCCCAGAGCTGGGTCAGCACTGAGTTCAGGCCGGCAATCCTGTTCTTATATAGTTAGGGTCCTATCCCCATCCCCCCTCAGGTGGTTTCTACTCGATTGGTCATTAGACTTGTTACTAGGGGCCAGGTTAGGTGGGCCAATAGGGGAATTTGGAGGGAAACATTTTTAGGGAGAAGTAACCTACTTAACGAGGGGCTTAAGTGAGACAGTGGAACAACACAGAAGCAGATGGCAAAACCAGAGACTGTTAGCTCTGCTGCCTACTGAGATGCAGAGGCCCCTTTGTCTGTACCTCTTAACAGGGCCCAGTTCCGCTAATCTGACCCTGCCTAAGGGTCCCACCTGTAAGGTGTGAGGATCCCTTACACCTTGTCCTGAGCCTTCCAGCTTCTTGGACTGCGCAGCTACTGGATCTTCTGACTCGATGTAATCTATTGATTCTGATCTTCTAAAGAACCCTGTCCAATATAACATAGTAGGATGATAAAGTGGCTGTAGTATTAATTGTAGTTTTCATTTTTTATTATCATTACAGTAATATCTCAGTTCATGAATGCTTCTGTTTTTGAATGGTTCGCAAAGCATTCTGCAAAATTTTGCTTCCGTTCATAAACTCCTCTTTCAGCAATGAACAGCTCTCTTCCCCGAACAAACACAAACACAGCCATCTTTCCTAGAATCATGGAATGAATTAAGCTCATCAACTGAGGTACCACTGTACTTATATTATCAGATTCCTTCAAATGGGCCAAGTACTAGAAAGTTCTCAAAAGAACCTCTACAACTTCAGCATTATTTCAGACAAGTTATAAAGTATGTTTGGCTAATTTTCTTTCATGGTGCATAATGTCTATTGAAAACTAAATCTTAATCTTCAGATTTCATTGAATGTTTTCTCCCTTGAGTAACAGAAAAACATTTCTTTAAAATTTTCTTATTTTTAATTTTTCTGGTCATAGGAATAGGAAGTTTTATATTTGACATAGATCTTAAACTGAACCACTCAGATAAGACCTAAGAAAGGTTTATTGAGAGCAGAGAGGTAACTGTTATAATTTCATGAAGAAATCAATAGACTTAATTAGCATAAATTTTGTTCTAAATTTAATATGAGAACATTTAGATGAGAAATTAATGCTGTTCACATTCTGAACTCATGGAAAATTTTTCTTGAGAAGACAGATAGTGTGTACTTTTAATATATTATATACAAATATATTCCTAAAGTGTCACATATGTTAATTTTATTTGCACTATGATTGATATCTTCTTCACCTAGTGTCTTTATGGCAGATATCTCAGAGAAAAAATGTACAGTAAACATTCATTAGATATATGAATAAAAAAGTCAGTACTTGAATATAGGGAGGTTTTTTGCAGTTAGCTCAGGAAAAATACATGTCACCAAAAGTCGGTGACTATCATAAAGATTTTACTATTATTTTCAGTGGAGTTGGGAAAAGTGCAAAAAAAATTTGTCGATCTTCATGATCAATGAATTGATAGCAAAGCTATCTTTGAAACTTCTTGCTAGATAAGTAGATTGCTCTGTTTTCTGGGTTTGAGTTGTTTTATTGGCAGACTGCGAGATCCAGCCAGTTCACAGATCCAAGATATTAAGAAACTGGGACTACAATGTATAACCAAATCAAGATCCAATACATCCCCTAAAGGATGAGGGAAAATGGGCAAAATTTAACAATACAAAATTAGATTTAAAAATAGTGTCCTTTTACTTAAGACAGAAATAGAAATGAAAATAGAAAAACAAAAATAAGGAAAACGAGAGGAGAGAGCAAGAAAGGAAAGAGAGAGAGGAAGAGGGGAGAGAAAAGTAGAGAAGAAAAAAACTTTAAAAAAGAAAAAAAATCAATCAACCTAGAACTTTCAGAATCAGAGAAAAGACCAGTTAGGAATGTATCCATTTTAAGATAATAATGTGATATTACTAAAGAAGCTAAAGTTAATTTAGAAGGTCTACAGTTTATTTTACTCTTTATTAAAATCTCACCTGAAGCTTTGAAATACTCTGCTCACTTTGGGTTATCGCATTTTAAGGACATTAATGAGTCAGAGTATATCCACAGGGATTTTAAAGAGAAATGGAAATATTTGAATAAATAAAAGACTTTGAATGGGCAGGATTTAAGTATTTAAAGAGCTACCATGTCATACACTATTACACAGTTCTGTGCAGTCAGTGATTTAGTGATTGAAGCTGTGTTATTACAAGATGTGAAAGGTAATATTTTCCAAAATGACCACCAAAATATTTTTTGTTCCTTATACTTCTCAAAAACTTACCACTTCCCATCAAGAGGAAAAGTCTATCCCCGATCCTAGAACTTAGGCAGCCTTGTGAATGCTCCAACCAATAAGGTGAACATTATTCCATGTGATTTCTGACACCAGGTTATAAAAAAGACACAGCTCTGGCTCCGCCTTTCTAGGCCCTGACCCTCAGAACTCAGCCTCTTGTGGTGAGGACACTCAGGTCACAGGCTCCAGCCACCACCCCAGCTAACTTCTCACCTGCAACCAGTGTCAACCACCAGACATGTTCATGAGCAACTCTTAACATGATTTCAGTCTCCACCTTTGAGTCTTCCAACTGAAGTTTCAGATCTTCTGGAGCAGGGACAAGCTAAGATTTGAAAGAATATAGAGAAATGAATTTCAACATTAATACTGATATTAAGCCTTAGGAAGCATCACATCACTCAGATTTATGGCATTTTTCCTCACTTTTCTGGTACTACCCTGAAAGAAAAATTTATCCTAACTCTGCTCTATTTACGATACCTAATATAAATGAGAAGGATGCTGGAAAGCGAAGAGTTGGAAACTATCCACAGATGCTCACTCTCTTTCAGAGTTCTGCATAGTATTCCAAAATGATGTAAAGATAGCTGCCACACAAACAGCCGAGCAAAATGCTAGGACGCTCAGGAAAAGAAGTGTCCTGTTAACTATTTGACAAGAGTATTGCCAGACAGTTAGGATTAAATGAGACCCTTTCAAACAATTTTGATTCAATTCTAGACTTTTAAACTTACTCAAACCTAATAAAAATTCTATATAGAAGTTTTCCTAATGTACCTCTAATATATTAAAGCAACCTACTTAACTCCAACTGAAAAATACCTCTATTCCATTTGTACTAATTGTTTTTTATGTAATTGGTATTGAATACAGTATCAAGGTCTACTTCCTTGCTAAAAACACAACACAATACAGAATTTTCCCAGATGTTTAAAAGCAGCCATATTCCTTTATTTTTTTTTTATTTTAAAGAAACATAAAGACAATGATACAGAATTTCAAAACAAGATGATAGGAAATTAACAATATTTGATATATTGTGTATTGTTATCTTCACAGTAGTTGCTCAGATCGCAAGATATAGGCAAGAAAAATTGATCAAACAGTATAAGCATGAACCTCTTCTTTGAATGAACTAAGAGAAATTAGTAGTTAATTATCTTAGCTGTCTTGTGCATGTATATATATTTTTTTTCTTTTCCCTTCCTTTTTTTCTCCTTTCCCCCACCCCAATTGTTCTTTCCTTTTGAGCAGTTTCTTTCCCTTTCACAATATCTATTGTACATTTTTTGTCTTATTTACTCTTTCAGTCTCTTACGTGAGGTAGACACTACAATGTTTACACATATGAGTTTGATTTATTTCACTTATGAGTATGGTCTCTGGCTGCATCCATTTACCTATAAAAGCATCAAGTTTATCTTTCTTTATAGCTGAGTAGAAATCCATTATGTAAAAATACCATATCTTTTTTATCCATTCCTTGGTTGATGGGCATTTAGGTTGTTTTCAAGATTTAGCTATTACAAATTTTGCTGCTATAAACATGGGTGCACATATATTGCTGTGGTACTATGTTTTTAATTCTACTGGGAAAATACTCAGGAGGGGAATAGCTGGGTCGAATGGGACTTCCAATCCTAGTTTTTTGAGGAATCTCCAGACTGATTTCCACAGTGGTTGTTCCAGTCTACACTCCTTACAACGGCGGAGAAGGGTTCCTTTTTCCTCACAGCCCCGCCAGCATTTGTTATTGGTTGATTTCTTGATAACAGCCATCTTTCTGGTGTGAGATGGAATCTCAGTGTTGTTTTAATCAGCATTTCTCGAATGACCAATAATGTTGAACATTTTTTCATATATTTATTTGCCATTTGCATTTCTCCATCTGAGAAGTGTGTATTCATCTCAGATGCCCATTTTTGGATTGGGTCTTTGAATTTAGGGGGCCTGATTTTCTTCAACTCTTTACATGTTCTAGATAGAAGTCCTTTGTCTGAGGGACAGTTGGCTAAAATATTTCCCCACTCTGTGGATTGTCTTTTCACTCTGTTGGTGATTTCTTTTGATGTGCCAAAACTCTTTAATAAGGTGAGATCCCAGTTGTTGATTATTTGAAGTACTTCCTGTGCAGTTTGATATTTGTTCATGAAGTCTCGGCCTACCTCTATGTCTTCAAGATTTCTACCTACTTTCTCTTCCAGTAGATTTAGTATTTCTATTTTAATATTTAGATCTTCAATCCATTTTGACTTTAGTTTAATGTATGGCAAAAGACATGGGGCTAGTTCTAGTCTTTGGCATACGGAAAGTCAGTTTCTCCAGCACCATTTATTAAAGAGGCTACCTTTCTTCCAGTGAACATGGTTGGACACTTTGTCAAAGATAAGGTGGTCGAGTGCGTTTGGAGTTGCATCCGTATTTTCTTTTCTGTTCCACTTATCCTCAGGTCTTTTTTGCCAGTACCATGCTGATTTTTGCACTGCAGCTTTGTAGTATAAATTTGATATAAATTTCAGGTCTGGGATTGTGATGCCTTCTGCCTTGCCTTTGTTGCCTAGGATTGCCTTTGCTATTCTAGGTCTCTTCTGTTTCCAAATGAATTTTAGGAATGTTTTCTCTAGATCTGTGAGGCAGGCTAATGGTATTTTGATCAGGATTGCATTAAATCTGTATAGCAGTTTTGGGAGTATGGCCATTTTCACAATTTTGGTTCTTCCTACACATGAACATGGGATATCTTTCCATTTTCTGATATATTCCTCAATCTTTTCTTTAGAGTGCTGTAATTTTCAATGTACAGATATTTTACTTCCTTCATTAGATTGATTCCTAAGTATTTCAATTTTTTAATGCTATTGTGAAGGGTGTGGTTTCCCTAATTTCTCTCTCAGTGAGTTTGTTATTTGTATACAGGAATGCTATTGATTTTTGAGTGTTGACTTTGTATTGAGCTATGCTACTGAATTTTGTTGTTAAATCTAGATGTCTTTTGGGGTCTTCTATGTAGAGTATCATGGCATCTGCAAATAATGATAATTTAACTTCTTCCTTTCCTATCTTTATTCCTTTTATTTCTCTCTCTTGTCTAATTGCTCTGGCTAATGTTTCCAGAACTATATTGAATAGGAGTGATGATAGTGGACATCCTGATTTTAGAGTGAAAGTTTTCAGTTTTTGCCCATTTAGCATGATGTTGGCTGTTTGTTTATCATAGATGGCTTTTATCAGATTGAGGTAAAGACCATCTATTCTGATTTTCTGTAAGATTTTTATCATGAATGAGTGTTGGACTTTCTCAGAATTTTTTCTGCACCTATTGAGATGATCAATTGATTTTTGTCTTTGGCTCTGTTGACATGGTGTATTACGTTTATTGAATTGCATATATCGAACCATCCCTGCATTCCTGGGATAAATCCAACTTGGTCATGGTGTATAATTTTCTTGATGATTTCCTGCATTCTGTTTGCTAGTATCTTATTGAGGATTTTTGCATCTAAGTTCATGAGGGAGATTGGCCTGTAGTTCTATTTTTTGGTTGGGTCTTTCTCTGGCTTTGGCATCATTCCTTGCCTCCAGGAATGAGTTACGGAGAATTGCTTCCCTTTCAATTTCATTAAAGAGTTTGAGGAGTATTGGTATTAAATCCTCTCTAAATTTCTTGTAGAATTCAGCCATGAATCCATCAGGGCCTGGGCTTTTTCCTTGTTGATAAGTTTTTTATTACCTTTTCAATTTCATTAAATGATATTGGGTTGTTCAGAATTTTTATGTCTTATTCATTCAGTTTTGGTACTTCATATATTTCTAGGAATCTGTCCGTTTCTTCTGTATTTTCCATCCTATGTGAGTAAAGATTTTTGAAGTAGGTATTGATGATCTTCTGAATTTCCACAGGATCTGTAGTGATTTCAACCTCTTCATTTCTCATTGCATGAATTTGAGTTTTTTCTTTCCTTTATTTGATAAGGTTGGCTAAGTGTTTATCAATTTTATTTATTCTTTCAAAGAACGAACTCTTCGGTTCTCTAATTCTTTGTATTGTTTTCTTAGTCTCAATTGTGTTAATTTCTGCTCTGATCTTTATAATTTCCTCCCTTTATGGGCTCTGGGGTTGCCTTATTCTTCTTGTTCTAGAAGCTTGAAGTGCAGCATTAGGTTATCTATTTGTACTTGTTCTGTTTTCCTGATGTGAGAATTTATTGCTATAAATTTCCCTCTTAGGACTGCTTTCATTGCATCCCACAGATTCTGGTAAGTTGTATTTCCATTTTTGTTTGATTGTAGATATTGTTTAATTTCTTCTTTAATTTCATCTGTGACCTATTGGTTGTTCAGGAGGGTGTTACTTAATTTCCATGTGTTTATGGCGTTTTTGTGGTTTCTTTTGTCATTAATTTCTAATTTTATTGCATTATGATCAGACAATATGCATGGGATAATTTCAATTCTTTTGCATTTAATTAAGATTGTTGTATGGGCTAGTATATGGTCTATTCTAGAAAACTTCCCATGTGCAGCTGAGAAGAATGTGTATTCTGATGTCGTTGGGCGGAACACTCTGTAAACATCTATTAAGTCCATTTGTTCACAGGTTTGGTTCAGTTCTGATATTTCTTTGCTGATTTTTTGTCTAGTTGATCTATCTCTTTGTGACAATGTGGTATTAAGGTCTCCCATTACAATTCTGTTACTGCTTATTTGATTGTTCATGTCTATTAATATTTGTCTTATATAGTAGGGTGCTCATGTATTTGGTGTATATATATTTATGATCATTATCTCTTCTTGAATTTTTCCCCTAACAAGTGTGTAGTAACCTTCTTTATCTCTTTTGATCATTCTTGGTTTGAAGTTCACATTGCTGCAAACAGAATAGCTACCCCTGCTTTTTTCTGGGTTACTGTTGCATGGAGTATTGATTTTCATCTTTGACTTTTAGTCTATGAATTTCTTTTTGAGTTAAATGTGTTTCTTCTATACATCATATTTTTTAATCTTTTTTCTTGATCCATTCTGCCAATGTGTTTCTTTTGACTGGTGAATTGAGGCCATTTACATTGATGGTTATTGCTGATATGTATTGGCTTGTCTTTGTCATGTTATTTTCCTGCTGCTGGTTCCCTACTTTTCCACTCAGTTTAATCACTTGCCCTACTTTTTGGTTTCTTTTTGTTGTTGTTCTTGGAATTGTGGTCATTTTTATCTCTGTCTAGAATATCTTTCAGTACCCTTTGTACTGTTGGTTTTGGTCATCATGAATTTCTTCAGTTGTTCTTTGTCATGGAAGTATCTTATTTCTCCATCAATTTTTGAAGATAGTTTTTGCAGGGTACATCAATCTGGGTGGGAAGTTGTTTTCTTTCAGGACTTGCAATATTTCACTCAGAGCTCTTCTTGACTTGAGGTTTTGTGTTGAGAAGTTGCCTTAATCCTGATGGGCTTTCCTTTATAAGTGATCTGTTTCTTTTCTCTAACAGCTTTTAATATTTTGTTCTTGTGCTGAATTTCTGGGATCTTCATTATTATATGTCTGGATGTAGATTTATTTTGGTTATGGCTAACCAGAGTTCTGTATGCTTCATTTATTGTATGTAAGATTCTCTTCCCATGCTTGGGAAATTTTCTGCTATTACTTCTGCAAATGGTTTTTTATGTCATTTGTGTTGACTTCTGCTTTTTCATTGACACAAATTATTCTTATATTATTTTTTTTGTGTTCCCCGGCAGCTGTTGAGTTGTTATTTCCTGATCTTTTGTTATTTTCAAGAGATCTTTCCTTTCATGATCGCTAGCCGTGATCCTGTCTTCAAGGTCTGAAAGTCTGTCTTCAGTTCCATTCAAATGGTTTTGCCAGCTTTCAATGGAATTTTTAATTTCCTGGATATCTGAATCCATTTCATGCATGCTATTTCTGTCCTATATTGATCTTTCATGGTTTCCATCATTTTCCTATCATCATCTACTTTTTTTAATCTATTTCTACTATAGATTGGCTGAGTAATCCCTTTATAAATGTTGGCATTTCTTTTTTTTACCTGAGAGATTATTTCTTCAGAAATTTCAGGCGTGTGTCTTCCAATTCCTTCAATGTTAGTGTCTCCTGGATTTGTTCTGGGTAGGGTGGAGGTCTGAGATTGCATTTTGCTTCTATATCTTTCATTTTGTATTTCAAAAAAATTTTTATTTTGTTTTCTGTGACGATCCTTGTAAGTTTTTGTAGTAGGAAGCTATATCACTAGTATCAAAACCTCTCTAGGAGAAGTCTGTTCTTCAGGGATGTCTTCATTGTGCAAGAGATTCTTGATTTGTGTCTGTCACAAGGTCCTATTTCCTGAATTAATTAAGAGTGGGATGTTGGTATCTGCTTGGCTCAGTCCCCAGTCCTTTGGTGTAGGGCTGTAGTGAGGTTATTACCCTAGAGCTTCTCAGTATTGTTATGGAAGGGAGATCAACTGATTACAACAGATATGTCATCCTAGCTAAAGTAGTAAAATTAGCAATAACAATAGCATCAAGCACAATTTAGAAAGTGACAAACTGTGGTTAACTATTGATTTTATACTTTAGACCATAGGAGCAGAGTCTATAGTTATATAACAGAACCGATCATACATTAAGAGTTTGCCTGCAAAGTGCTTCCCCTTGGTAGTGTTGTTTTACCCCGTGGTGGGGAGTTTTAGGGAGGATAGTGTACAAAACAAAGACAACTGGAAAGGAAGTAGAAGCAAGGCTGGACAACAAAGGATGATCGCACAAGGTTTGGGAAACTAGAGAAGTGGCTAGAAAAGAAAGCATGAAGGAGTATTTGAGGGATTATCTGAACTTGGGTTTGGGGGACGGGATTAATTTTCTGTGGCTGGAGTTCTCCCCTGCCATTTAGGAAAGAGAGGAAAAACAAAAGAAAAAAAAAGAGGAAGAAAGAAAGAAAGAAAAAGAAAAGGGAAGAATGAGAAGAAAAAGAGAAGAGAAAGAAGAGAAAGAAAAAAACAAATTAATTGTGAGCAAAGGGCTGGTTACTGAGAGTCCTGGGTTCTTCCAAAGCTGGTTGCCACTCCTGCGGAGTCCTCGGTCACCCGTTGACTCCTATTGTTATTGTTGCTTTGGACTTTTCACACCCCTAGTCTTGCAGCAGACATATTCTGTAAAGGGTACAAAAATTATGTCTTCCTGAATGATGTTCTCAAGGATTAAATATTTGTTTTTGTAATCATTATTTTGAGAATATTCATTTTAACTCAACACCTCTTTATGTAATTTATTGTTAAAAGAGAGAAAGCATGACTCAAATCTTTTGAAGATTTTGTTTGGATCAAATGGTAAGACTTCATCAAGTAGAAATTTTGATAATGTTTTTAATCTTCATCTAGCTGAGAAAAAATATTATAAGCAACAAAAAGTAGTTTAAAATTAAGATAAAATTATGGGTAACAGAATATCATAGAAGTATCTAGAGAGTTTACATGTGAAAATAACTACAGAAATTAATGAGTTTTTAAATATTTGGCAATGTTTTACTAGCTGCTATTTAAAATAAGTTAGAAATGATTTTACATTTTTGTTATTAAAGACTTTATGAATCTTGCATTTCTACTGTAAAATATATTATTACAGTTCTATTCTCCAGGTTGACTGAAAACAGTTGAAAAACAGCAATCTCTGATATTAATAATAATCCTTTTTACTCCTAAGTAATGTTTTCCTTCATCATATTCTTACACTGGATTGTTAATCATCACCTTTTTATAGTTTAAAATCTTTTCCTTATAAATAAATAAATCAATGATATCAGTGAAAAAAAGAATCCCTTCCTAATAAATCAAGGAGGAGAAAGAATTTAGCTTGAAAATATAATTCTTTTTCTTTTTCTTTTTCCTTTTTCTAAACAATGTTAACCTAATTTTATGACACTTACTTTGAAAACTGGAACAAAACTGAGCTTCTTAGTCACTCAAAATATCAGAATGGAGAATACTGATACTTCTCAGTCCAGACCAATATTTTTTCTGTCTACTCAGTTCATTTATTTAAATTATATTTATTTTATAAAGCATAGCTATGTAAGAAAAAATATATTGTCATTTTTAGAAAACAGTACATGTCATTATATTTTATTTGGTGTTCATTTTTTCTCCTTTGAATTTTGTGATATTCACTTTAAAGCTCTTTTTGTTTTCTCATGCAAGGAGTAAAATAATCCCCTCCTACTTCTGTAACAGGACAAATACCACTGGTGATGTTTCATCAACTGTCATTCATCCATCTTAGTCCTGTGTAATATTTATTGAAATAAAGTTTGGTTTGCCTTTTTTGCATTTCTCTACATTTGAATATAAACTCTCCTAATATCTTTTTCCAAGAATTTTCCAGTATCTTTTTATCTATTTTCCTCCTATCCTAACCAAATCTGTTTGGATATCTGGTTAGGATATTTAGACATATAATTCTAAATTGTATACATTAACCTTCTCTGGAAGCATCTGCATCTTCAGATGTATAAAAATTTAATGTAAGAAAAAGGGAAGAGTTATGTGTAAGGGCAGGTAATGAGGGGATGGATATGAGCAAAATATAGTATATGCACTGAAATCCCCTAAAAATGTGAAACTAGGGGTAAAGTAGAAAGAAGAGGAAAGGCATGAAAATAATCAAAGCATGTTATGTGTATGTATGAATCTGCCAAAAGAAAACCACTATTCTGTCTAACCTATAAAAAAGAGTGAAAAAAAGATTTTAATGTTTCAGAAATTTTAAAATTTCAGATAGGGGAATAGAAGCTGGACATGATCTTAAATGTGTTTAAACATTTTTACACTTCTATCTAATTCAAACACAAGTTTTTAAATAACAATTATAGTCATTACCCATAATTTATCATTACATAAACTTGTACTACAGGAATAGATTTAAGTGTCCTTAAATCTGTTCAAAATAAAACAAAACGAGAGATTCTTTGAAATGCCAAATTGTGAACATTGAGTAGGACCGAAGAGCAGCAGTTAACTGACAAGGAACATTAAAAGTCATAGGTAGTTGGATTTCTTAAACTCAGCAGTAAAAAATTGCAGAGACAGTCTGCAGGGATGAGAATTATAGGGTTAGCCTCATTTGTTAAAATTTTTCCTGGATTTTGATATTTGCAAAAATTTTAAGAATAGGATGAACAGGAAGCTCGTGCTATGATCTGAGCTCAAGTGACCCGCCTTCCACCTGTTTACCTAACTAGTAGATAGCCCAAGGATTTGCCTGGATCCAGATTGTCCTATTCAGCCTGGGATCTCCCTCCTTGGAAAGTTTCTGCCGTGCTGATTCAGTGGCAATGGGCTTCCATTTCAGCAACACCATACTTTTTAGGTTTGCCTTTGTGACAATCCTTAGTTTGTTGCTAGGTAGTTGAACCAATTTGTCATTTACATGTTTCAAAAGTTATTGTATATCAAAGAGACACCCACACTCCTATGTTTATAACACAGTATTATTCACAATAGCCAAGAAATGAAAACAGCCTAAGTGTCCATCAATGGATGAGTGCATAAAGAAAATGTGGTACTTGTATGAACATAATATTATTCAGTCATAAAAAAGAAGAAAAATTTGTCATTTGTGGCAACCTGGATGTAGCTAGAGGACATTATCCTAAATGAAATGTTAGTCATTGAAAGAAAAATATCACATGTTCTTACTTACACTTAGAAGCTAAATATGTTGATCTTACAGAAGTAGAGAGTTATGATTATCAGAGGCTGGGAAGGGTGGGTATAGGGAGGATGGAGAAAGGATGGTTAATGAATAAAATGATACAGATGGATGGGAGGAATAACTTCTAATTTTCTGTAACACAGCAAGGCAACTACAATTGACAACAGTCAATTACATATCTCAACTAGAAGGGAGAATTTTGAGTGTTCCCAGTACAAAGAAATTATAAATGTTTTAAGTTATAGAGGTCCCAATTATCCTTATCTGATCACTGAGCATTATATGTATTTGTAAAAATGTCTCACTGAACCTCAGAAATATGTACAGTCCCTATGGGCTAGTTAAAAAGAAACTCAAAGTATAACTTACACTAAAATGGAACACTTGAAATATATACATGTTAAGATTCTAAGATAAGGGGCCGGTGACATAGCTCAGTGGCATAAGCACCTGCCTGGCAAGTGCAAGGTCCTGAGTTTGACTCCCAGAGCCCACGTAAAGGAAAAAAAAAGGGCCGGTGATATCGCTCAGCGGCACGGGCGCCTGCTGGCATGCGAGGTCCTGAGGTTGACCCCCGGTACGCACACACAAAAAAAAAGACTTTCAGATAAAAATAATAAGAAATTCAATTAAAACAACCCAAAATCTAAAGGAAATTTATTGACTCATATTACAGAAAATTCTAGAGATATCCTGTGTACTTAACTATTTCTTACATAATTTCCCTTCTTTTATCCCAGCTTTGCTGCTCTCGTGGAGTTTTTCTTAAGACAGCAATATGGTTGAAGCAGTCCCGGTTCTCATATTCACTGACAAAACTGAAGCATGAAGTCAGTTTCTGTGTCATTGAAAATAATCTGTGTGATAGGAAGAATAATGACTTTCAAAAAAAACAAAAGTCATTTTTGGCTTAATCCCTCCATGGCAAATAACAGAAATTTATTTCTCACCATTTTGGAGGCTGAGAAATCCAAGATCATGATGTTGGTATATTCCATGTCTGATGAGGATCTATTTTCTTGTACATGGTGAAAAATACAGGGTAATTTGTTGTGCCACTCCTAGAAGGGCATCAATCCAGTTTAGAGAGGGCTCTGCCCTCATGACTTGATCACCTATCAAAGACCTCACCCCCTATTACTGTCACCTTGGGGTTTAGAATTTCAATATGAATTTGGAGGATTATAAAGAATTCAGACCATGGTTTAGCTTTTAGAAATTGTGAGTATTTTACCCTATATAGCAAAAAGACTTTGCAGATGTGATTAAAATTAAGACTGTTGAAATGGGGAAATTATCCTGGGTGAGTCAAAAAGGCTCAATCTAATCACATGGTTTGTTAAAAGCAAAAATGGAGAGAGAAAGACACAACCACAGGAAAAATGGTTGAGAGATACAGTGTTCATGTCTTCAAGGAAAACAAAGGGAGTTGTGAGCCAGGGAATGTGGTCCCTAGAAGCTAGGAAAGATAAGAAAACAGATTTTCCCACAGAGCCTCCAGAAAGGAACACTAATGTCTGACACCTCAACGTTAGTTCCATGAGGTGGCTGGCTGACAGCCGACCCACAGAGCTTCAAGAGGATACTTTTATATGGCTTAAGCAATTAAATTGTAGCACTTTGTTGCCACACCCATAGAATACTAATACACTGTGTTTCACGTACATTTCACAAGTTTACACCTTCCACCAAACATGTCACAGTGACAAAGAAAATACCATAAGCTGAATGGTTACACATGGGCTAAATAACCAAATACGGTAAATTATTCAGGAGATGAATATGGCACAGGAATCAAGGAGTCTACTTTTGGAGCCAGAGAAAGCAATCCACACAAATTCCACAACTGAGAATAGGATGTGGTTGGAGCAGCCTGTAATATGTATTATTGTGTACCTAACCCAGAAAGTAGGAGAAACTGACATGAATTTTCAACACTGCACAATCTGTTCAGCTCAAAACTTAATCAGAAAAAATGGTTTCTTCTTTTTTGTGGATTAATTTTTCTTCTGTGTCTTACAACTTCTGTTGATCAATGTATTTTCATGTCTGTGGAGGCTGTAATTTGTCACAAGACCTGTCTGAACTGAGGTGAATGATCCTTAAGGCTTGGAGACTGCTTGCTCCATGCCTAACAGAGAAAAGAATGATTCAATAGAAGGAAAGTGAGGATAAGACACAAATATGACTAATGTTTATGGGGGATACAATGTTTTTACATCTTAGGGAGAACAATATAGGATCAGAACCTCATGAAAAATGTTGGAGCAATTTCTTCCAATTTATTTTATAATCCTCAACTCACTCAGATCTTTTATGAGTGCTTCAAATGTTTGTATATTAATACTTATTTTCCTATTTTATATTCATTTCTATTTTCGATATAATATAAAGGATATATAAATATTTGTTTTCATGAATGCTATTTAACTCTGTGATTGATATCAGCACTATAAGAGGTGACTTAGTTTCCTCTAGAGCAATGCTTGAGAAATGAGGAAGACTACTTACATCTAAAGGTAAAAATTAATGTGAACCAATCATTTCCTAGGCACGTGGAAAGGAAATTTGATTAGGAATAGCAATTAATTTAATCAGTGATATTAACACAGAAGTATACAGAGTAATTCTTGCAGTTTATCTACCACTGTCCAAAGAAAAGGGACTCAGAATCAGAGAAATATGTACCTTTCAGCTTTGAAAGAACACTGACCCATACGCCCCCATAGCTTAGAGGCGCGAGTCCCGGAGACCCACGACTCTTCTTCACTCACAAGCAACCTCGTGGCGATTGCTACAAATCCTTGGGGTTTTTGATATCAAGGCTCAACACCTTGGCTAGAGAATATGAGGATACGTTTATACACCTGATATCTACGCATTAATTGAAATTATTATCACATCTGAGCCAGTGAGCGTGTCAACCCAAATCACACACATCTTGGTTAGGCTGAAAGAATCCAAGGCTAAAAAACAGACTTTGAACTTAGACAATGACAGCTCTGTGGAGCCTCTTTCCCTGATGGTACCTCTAGACCTCATCAAACCTTCCAAATTAAAAAAAAAAAAAAGTTACGATCTGTTAAATGAATCTCAGATACCTAGTCTAACAGTTTCTATGGAAATGTAAGTTTAAAATTACAAGTAACTAACTTCAAACAATTAAAATCCTCTCAGAATAATATTGTAAATCTCAGAAATTGTCCTCATGTGTCATACGGCTTTAGGGCTAGTTTTTTTTTTTCCATTTCTCTTTTTTACAACTTATAGTAAAGTATGAATAGTGGCTATGCTTCCACAGTTTTCAAAATATACTACCTTACTATGGTTCTCTATCTGCTAGCTCAAGGACTTTGGGAAATATGGGAAGTTAAGGTAGAAAAGGAAGTGCTTTGTGTTCTCACAACAATGAAGTTACATTACTGCTATCTAGGTCCTAGGACATCGGCTACAATTAACATGCTGCAACATTGGGAAAGTCACATACAATGAAAAGTAACAAAGAACTCTCTTATTCCAAATACTAATCATATTTCTATTGAGCAACATTGCTCTTAGTCCCTTTGATACAATGATGGATTGCAACTTTCTGAGATTATGATTTAAAACAGAAAGACACTGAAGGTCTAAGTTCAGTTCCTACTGCCATATCAAGATATGGTATTACCTGTTTAACTTTCTAATTTCATATCATTATATATAGCACTGTGTGTGTGTGTGTGTGTGTGTGTGTGTGTGTGTGTGTGTGGTAGCTGGATTTATATGGCAGTTTTTGTTTATGTTTTTAAAAGGTTCCAACAAACCATATACACTTTTCTCTCCTTTTCCAGTGGGAGAACCCAGATGACTTTAGTCCATGGAATTAAAGATTTTGCAAATTTTCTAGTGAAGTTGATCAACCTAAGGAGCAAAACCAGATAGCTCACCTTGGCAGCAGGAAATTACAGCTTTGAAAATAAAGTCATGGTCCTAACTCAGCTTGATACAACTCAATCATTCTGTATTTTTAGTTAATCACGTAAGGTTTCTTTCCACTAGGCTTAATCAGCCAAAAGTGACATTGTGAGGGAAACTTCTAAGTATCTATGCTTTTTCTCAACCACTTTACAAAGCTGAACATTATATGTGTGTACTTTCTTCTGATGTAGAAATAGGTTGGAGTACAAATAGGGGCTGATTAAATATCTGAGCTTGGCTGACCCTTACACAAAGGCATTCATTCCAGGGGCAGATGCAGCTGGGGCTCTTACGCTGGCCTTAGACAAAGACTCTTCAGCTGAAATCCTATATGAGTAAGGTTTAAACAGTCACACAATCAATTGGCATTACAGCATCCAGTCTTTTTAAACTCAGTGACCAAAGATTAGTTCCACCAATGAACTTTTCTAATTGTTGCAAATGCCATATAAATGCCTGTCTTGTCCTAGCCAAAGCTTTTCAGGAGATAAAAGTTAATTCAGAAACAGAGTTTTATGGAAATCAATGAAGCCTTTTGAAGAAACATTATTGTGATTTTTTAATCTCTTGCCAAAATGAAAGAAGAAAAAGTTAAATTTCTGTCCAACAATATCAAAATCATCAAGACAAAGAAAAATAATCCAACCCCCAAAGCCAACAAAAGGCTCATTTACTATTTGACACCCTGAGTAGACTTTGAAGCCACACTTCTCTAACAATCACTGTATTATGCCCACAGAATAATGCCAACCTGTTAGTGTGGGGCTTGTTCAATCAATTTGGAATTCAAATTAGAATAAGTCAGGATGAGATACTGCCACAACATCAGCTCACTGAAGCTAAGTTGAACATAGTGAGACAAAAACAAAACATCTTTTTTTCCAGGAAAGTGAAAGCAAGATTAATACTTACTAGAGACAAATTCTGCCCACATTAGCTTACTTATACCGTACGGTACAAGAGCAGTTTTTCAAAGTGGAGGAACACATGACCCATTTAACTTCAGGGATTTAAGTGTGATTCATAGCTTCAGTCCTGTCTACACCCTGGTAATTCATAAAGGAACATATTTTTCTCACAAACGGTTCTTAAAATTTTTACATTTTAAACTTAAAATGTCAAGCTGATTAAAACAAGATATAAGTTTTTAAACGAAAGTATGGATGAGTTTTTAGGATGACTAAAGTGTATCCCAACATAACTTCCCCATCACCGATGTGCTTCGTGGTTCCAGTTACTCTTCCATTACCTTGAAAGCACTTGTGATCACAGCCTAGTCTTGGTCAATAAGACTGGGAACAATGTTATTCAGGAATAAAGGTCATAAGTGGAAGAAGGTATAAAAATATGATTTATCGGGCGTTGAGATGGCTCAGCGGCATAAGCACCTGCCAGGCAAGTGCGAGGTCCTGAGTTTGACTCCTGGTACCCACATAGGAAAAAAAGGCCGGTGATATCGCTCAGCGGTACGGGCGCCTGCTGATGCGCGAGGTCCTGAGTTCAACCCCCGGTACCCACATTAAAAAAAATATGATTTATCACTTTACAAACTCTTTTATTTTTTTTTTGTGGGTACCGGGGGGTCGACCTCAGGACCTCGCGCGCCAACAGGCACCTGTGCCGCTGAGCCATATCACCGGCCCCTTTTTCGTATGTGGGTTCCGGGAGTCGAACTCGGGCCCTCGCGCTTGCAAGGCAGGCGCTTACGCCGCTGAGCCATCTCACTGGCCCTACAAACTCTTTTGAAGACTTCCTTCACAACCATCACCCATTACCATTTCTGTACTCATTCCAGACACCCTAATGTACGCTCATTTTTTCTCCCCTTCCCTTTCTGTGTGCGCAGGCATGTGTGTTTCTTTCCCCTCGAAGCACTGTTCCCTTAAATGTATGAATTCTCTCTGAGACTGATTTTCAAATTTTATCAACTCAAATGCTTTGTGTGATTAGGGAAAAAAAATGCTAGTAGACCTAAATTTCTTTTTTTTTTTTTTTTTGTGGGTACTGGGGTCGACCTCAGGACCTTGCACGCCAGCAGGCACCCGTGCCGCTGAGCGATATCACCGGCCCTGTTTTCGTATGTGGGTTTGGGGAGTCGAACTTGGGCCCTCGCGCTTACCAGGCAGGCACTTACGCCGCTGAACCATCTCACCGGCCCTAGACCTAAATTTCTAAACACATCTTCAGTACAAATAAGAGAAATATAATTCTAAAAGGCCTTTTCCCTTATAACCTAGCAAAATAAATTATGATTAAATAGTAAATTTTTGAATGTCTATCATTATACTTAAATTTGGTGTATATAAAAAAAAAAGTTCAATGCCTCTCTGTAGAGCAAGGCATTCAACTTCTAAGGTTTCCATGGATTTTACAGAATTTATTGCATATATGTCTTAAAATTCAAGAAAAATATTGAATTCAGCTTGTAGAATTGACAATTGGATTAACAGTAAATGGCAAGGTCATTTAACTGCTATGTGATTGATTAAAGTATTACTAGTTCAAGGGATGATCATTTTGAGGTTGAATAAATTACTTTTTAAAAAGTTTATCTAGCATTCAAGTTGCAAAGACTTTGAATCCTATTTAAATCTATAGAGGGCAAGAGAAAATTGATTTAGCATCACAGTTCTAGGAATCAAAGACGTCATAACTAGGATGATAAATAATAATTATCTTCTACTTAAACCAATATAATCTCTTCAATACACAAATTCTTATCCTGTTGCGGATTACAACTTTTGGGGTAAAATTGTGGAAAACACAATTTAGTGATAATGAAAATTTAGAACTGGGTGTTGTGAGGCTGTGACATTCAAATATGTAGAAAGGTTTTTTAAACAAAGTTGAGTGGTCCCTTTTGAACCTCAGAAGGGCATGCACATTCATAAAGTGAACTTATTCCTCCCACATGTAGTAAAAAGCACAATAAATGAACAACTGTTCCTTATAAACTCCGGTCTCATACTACTGCTCTTTGCTTTCTTCTGAGGCAGCTCTTCTTGGGCTTATTTCTTGAGCTCTCTCTCTGTCTCCACACAGAGCCCTAATGGAGGACCTCCCTCTTCCTGGGCTCCTCCCTTCTCACCCCAACCCTTTCCTGGACTTCCTTAAGGGAACTTAGCAAACATTACAATTAGATCATGTTTCCCCTATTACACACGCCTAGAGTACTTTCCTTTCTCAGCACTAATCACATTTTCATTAAATATTTGAGTAAATAGTTTACTGCCTGTAAGTGCTACTGTAATGTTACCTCGGGCAGGAACAGCTCTGTGTCCAGCATCTGTACTCTTTTCTCCCTAAGACTTAGCACAATGTCTGGCATGCAGGGGTTCAACAGACTGAGTAGAGCGAATGAGAGAAGGAAGGAAATGGGAAAGGTGGAAAGAAGCTTTTAGGGTACCAGGCCTACTTAATAATTGTGGGACAGACATATTTAAAGATTTAATTATAACACCGGGTGCCATAGTTTGTCCAGAATATATTCCAACAACCCCATGTATATGGTCATAGATGTGTACATCATTTGGTTTATGCTGGATTCCTAATTTAATGGCTTCAATATTTTACAAAAAAAAATGACACATTCTTTCTAAAAACTTTTTGGTTGCTACATTTTAATTCACAGTTCCGGTTTCACATTTACACTTTGCCAAGCTGTATTTTCTGCATGCTCTTTCAGTTTAAAGATTTGTTTTCACTGAGTATTTATTGAACAGTTACTATGCATTATTGGATCAGCCTATTTTTCTAGATGTTCTGTGTGTGCACTGGTTAAGGAGAAAGGAGTTATTATTCATAATCTCCCAGAAGGAGATCTTTTCTTATAATTCTTATGCTAAATGATTATTCAACTAGGAGCAAGTTATGTGACCATGTATATAAGTAGATATCAGCACTCTGTTCTCAAACCTGTGGACTCCAAGGCTTGTCCCAGCAGCCCCCTCTGGACCACACTCTAGTTCTCAAGCCTCTGGACATGAACTGGGAGCCATACTATTAGCTTCCTTATAATTGTTTGAATTTATGTAGGTTTGGTGGTAATACTTCTGTCATTCCTGATTTTAATAATGGCATCCTTTTTCTTTCTCTTTTTTTTGGTCTACTTAAAGGTTTTGGTTTGTTCATGAACTGTCCCCCAAAAGTCTCATGTGTTCAAAGGTGGAGCTTTTGGAAGTTGAGTACATCACAGGGCCATCATACTTATCAATGGATTGTCCACTGATGAGTTTATAGCCAAATGTGCTCTTAAGAGGTGGAGCCTGTTGGGAAGTGATATGTCATGGAAGGGTTGCCTTTGGAGAGGATGTCTCCTTCCCCAGTTCTTTCCCTTCCCCTGGATCTCTGTTTCTTGGCTTCCTTGGGTGGAGAAGCTTTCCTCTTCCATGCCCTTCCACCAAGAAGTTTCTGCCTTGGAGAGAACCAACCATGGACTAAATCCTCTGAAAACCATGAGCCAAAATAAATCTCTCCTCTGAGTTGTAGATGTTGGGTATTGTGTCTTAGTGATGGGAAGTGACTAACACAATAATAAAATAAAATAAAATAATCATTGAAACTTACCAAATGGTGGGTGATTTTATGAAAATTGTATGTGCGTGTTTATCATTGGTCTTGTCTTTCAACATTTCTGTTAGTTAAATTTTTAAAAATAAAATTGATGAGAGAAATGCAAAACCAAAATGAGATAGCATTACAAACATACTAGGATAGCTAAAATTAATTTTTTTAAAAAACTGGTAATAGCAAATACCATTGACAATGTGGAGCAAATGGAATTCTCATACATTGCTGTTGGGATTACAAGATAATACAGCAACTTTGAGAAACAATTGACTATTTATTATAAAGTTAAAATATATGCTTATCATGTCATCCAAAATTCACTTTCCTACCTGTTCACTAAAAAGACATGAGAACTTGTTCACATAAAAACTTACACATGAACATTTATAAGTGGCTTTATTCCACATTTGGAAATGGTCCAAATGTCCTTTGACATACAAGGATGATCAAAAAATACAATATGTGTTTAAATAAAAATTGATTACAATAAAAGACCTGTTGCTATTAATCCCCCTCAAAACATTCCCCCTCACTTTAAAGACACTTACCTCAACATTTGTGCCACTTTCTGAAGCAGTTCTGGAAGTCTTCTTTCATAAATGTCCTTATGAAGTGTGATAAAAAGTACAGTGAATTCTGCTGTTAAGTGCCTCCAATAGAAAGGCAGGCTCGTAAAAACATTATAGAGTGTCCTCACCCACCTTATTCACTTGATATGGCACTATTCAACTTCTGACTGTTCTCCAAAGTTGAAATGACCATGAAAAACAAATATTTTGAATAGAACTGGAACACTGAGGCAGCCACAGCAGAACAAATAAGATACTGAAAGAGGACTTTTAGAACTGCTTCAGAAGGGCTACATACTGTACAATGCCATTTATATGGCACCCTGCAAAAGGCAAAATTATAAAAAACAGATTAGCCAGGGGAGGAATAAGTTTTACTGCAAAGGGGAATGGGAGAATGTTCTGGAATGTTGAAACTGTCCTGTACTTTGTGTTGATAGTTATACAACTATGTGTGCTCATAACTACATGCTGAAATGAGTAAATTTACTATATACTAACTATATCTTAAAGTTAAATAAATTTAAAATGTTATTTGAAAAATCATTTCACTCTATCTAAAACCACCCAAAGACACCTTACCTGGAATAAAAAGCAAGGTCCATCACAGTTGCTTACATAGCCTCCTTCTAGTTCCCTGATCTCATCTGTTACTTCTCTTCCCTTCCCTTGGACTTTTCCAATTCAATTGGCCTCTTCACGTTCAGGAATCACTCACCTTCACTTTCCCTCTGTCATTCTACCTTTTCTCCAGCACACTTCATGTATCCTGTACATACTAAAGTTTATGTATTTACATATGTGTCTTACTTTCAAGAAATAAGCTCCTTAATGGCAAGGAATCAAAAGGTTAAGAAAAGTTAGGTCATATATTCTAGACCAGGCATGGTCTAGCACCAGGCACAAAGAATATTTACAAATGTTCATGGAATTGATGCCTGAAGGGATGAATTTGAAGGGTTCAAAATTGTTAATCACTGAAGAAATTTTAAATTGCATTTGTTATACTATACAGTTATAGTATATGCATATATTTTGTAAAGAGTTTTTCATAGACTACCTTGAAATCACAAATTTGTTCTGGTTAAGGTAACCATACACCATTTGTAGAGTTTTCTAATGACTTTACTGGATATAATGTTAGATTTGAGTTTCTTTTTTCAAATGGGTAGGGGAAGACACCGGATAGAATCTAGAACAGAGAAAATTCTAACAAAAAGTGTTAACAATATAAAAATAAGTTATAGAAATTGCTTTTTTTGGGAAACAAGACTATGAGAAAACTTTCAAATCACTTTATACTCTGAACAACTTACTATGAGTTATTAAAGTTTCTACTTTGACAGAGGTAGGATTCAATACGAAAGTACATGTTTCAAAAGGCTAGTATAAAATAGAAAAGAAATTCATGTTCCACTGCTTCAGTTGTGGCTCAGTGCATGTAATAGCTTCTTTATTGTTTGTTCATGTTCAGACTCTCCCCAACCAGCCTATTTATCTTCCTATAGCAGAGTTATGATGTTTCTCCAATAGTCAAAAACCCTAAAAAATAAAGCTCCACTTCCTAGACTCCATCTAAACATCTTTCAAAACATGGCCCTTTTATTATATGACCTCGCTACATATTTTTCACAAGACTTCTGTCTTAATCCCATTTTTGTAGCTATCACAAAATACCTGCTTCTGAGTATTGTATCAACTAAAAAGTTTTATTTAGCTCACAGTTTTGGAGGCTGACAGTCCAAGATCAGGGTGCCCCAATTGTTTGGCCTCTGATAAGGCCCCCCTTGACTATATCACAGTGTGGTGGAGAAGTAGAAAAAGAATCAGTTGCAGGCAAAAGAGGCCAAACAATTGGGGCAATCTTGCTTTATAACGACCTGCTGTGGTCTCAGAGGGGTAACCTGGCTCCAGTCCCATGAGACAAAATGATTCTCCTCCATGAGTGTAGCACCCTCATGGTCTAAACACTTCTACCTGGGCCTTAAATCTTAAAGGTTTTACTACCTTCTGACACTGCCATATTGGAACCAAGTTTCTATTACATGGAGCTTTGAGAGATACAAACTATATTCAAACCAGAGAAGCTTCTATGCACACAGAGCACAGGAGCCAAACTGGGCTGGTCATTCATTCTTCAGTCACACCCAGTGATTCATTCCTCCATGCCCTGATTAACTGAGCTCTCTCTTCTCAGAGTGTGCACTCCTCATGCAGCATTTCATTGCCTATTTCTGAAAGCTTACCATTAGTTATCTCATAAGTCTGTCAGGTTCTTCTTTATTCTGACTTGTTCTTTCTCTTTTCTGAACTGTGACCAAAACTTATACCTTCCTTATGGCACCTAACAGGTCCTAGGTGATATCATAGTTGATTATGTGTTTGTCTGATTCCTTCCTTCCAATACACTTCTCACTGGTTTTGTATGATCTGAGCCTAAATTCTGCTTATCTTTATTTACTACAGGCAATTACATAGCAACTGCATACATAGTGTTCTCCCACCCATATTTTTTGATTTATAAGTTATCTAAATATCATAAGGGGCATTGTGAAATCACAATTGTTTATCTATCTGCTCTGCAGCCCAAACCTAGGTGTCCTCAAATGTTCGCTTGAGCAAAACTATCACAGGTATTGGTAAGAAAACAACGATGCCTTGTTTTTATCCTCCCTTGAATCCCTTACAAAACAGAAAATGGAAGAAAACAATCCCTTTGAAGAGTATCAGACTGGGGAAAGGAGATACTCTGAGCACTGTCATTTAGTTAATATGGGCTTATCTGGAAGATAAATGGTCTAGTTCAGTTCTCTTTATTTAATTTCTCTACTACTGAATTTTAGTGATTTTAAGTAACATCATGTTAAATCTGGATGGAGGAAGGCATTGACTCAATTGTGTCAAATAGTACAGAAATCCACAAGCGGAAAGCACATTATCCCAGATAGAAAATTGGGTTCACCTATCATGCAATGTTTTTCTGAAGACAGAGACATTCAATCGCATCTTCGACAGCTTTTAAATATCACTGTGTCACCAGGTCGCTGTCTCGGCCATCTCATTTAGACATGTGCCCCGTATGTCCAGAATCGAACACAATCGCTGCAGCTTAAAACTCCCAGAGAGGCAAGAAGGGTGTATGTAATCCAAATGGAGGGGGTTAGGGTTTTACTGAGAGTTTATGAAGTGTCAATTTAAAGACAGTATTTGAATATTCAAGTGTTGGAATCAGGATATATAAACACATATTTTATTATTCTGCTACCATACTTTCATTCCACTTAAAGAAATTAAATTATATAGATCTAATCAACTTTTTAAAAGGGGGAAATTGGAACTCTGAGAGCTTCATGTAGGATTCACAAAGCTTCAAAGGCCAGTGTTCAGAAGAAATCTGATGTCAAGTACATTTTTAAAATTCTTGATCCTGTCCATAATACCTCATGGGAAAACCTGTAGCTCTACATGCTAGTTCAGAAATGAATTAAAAAAAAAAGATACTTTCTTCCTACTCTGTTATTTATTCTTATTTCATAAATATTCAGATGTAACTGTACATCTATGTGTGAATATTAAAAATACAGTTTTGTTTTAAGATACAGTATCGTTTATGAGTAACGCATATAAAATAGTACTCTTAGGAAAGCTTCTTTATAACATAGTTATTTCCTGCCTTAGAGGAGAACATAATAAAACAGTAAGGCCAATTTTAAATTGTGCATAGAACCAGTAATTGTGTCTTTAAGGCAATTAAAAGATTTATTGAATGTTGGTTAAAAGTAGATTGACAATGACATTAAAGAATAAAGTGTAATTTATTTGGTGCTACTTTGTGAATGCCTCTAAATACAAATCATCTCACAACATCATACACAATATACTTTCCATCACAATTTAAACATAAAATAACTTGCAAAACCACATAGCTATAATCAATATACAATAACTACATTTTAAAAAGAAAGAAATCTAGCCAATTAATTCAGTTAAGGTGCAGTAACTTTTTCCAAATAAAATATTAGCACCATATCAGATAAAATGATCTAAAACTACTGGCCTTCTGGTTCTTCTTCAGTAACTAAATATAAACACATTTTTTTCCAGAGCACAAATATTAATTTGCAAAATCAGTTCTGTAATCATTAATATGTATTTCTTTGCTTGGTTTACTGTTTTGTTTTGTTTTGTTTTTTTTTTGCATGTTTTCCTTGTAAGGAAAAAATACTAAGTAAAAATGTTCACAGGATATGAAAAACAAACAGATCTGATCAAACCGAGTACTGCTTCTCAGCAATGAGTTCCAACTGAAGCAAAAGTGGACATCTCCCGGCGGATGGTACTGAACGGGGAGAGCTCCAGCTCTGTGGTGTATTCGTTGTCATTGTCATCACTGGTCACTGTGGAAGACTTCTGAATGCATTCCTCACAGCAACAGCAGCAGCACTCCATAAAGGCCCGGCTGAAGGGTTTGCAGAGGCAGAAGAGCAGCACAGGCGTGACACAGGACTTGAAGAACAAAAGGAATTGGCTGATGATATTCAGGAGGTCCATTGTCTGTTGTGAAACCCCAGTAGCCATATAGGCAGTGACAATGTTGCAAATATTTTCAGGAATAATGCAGAACCCATATAAAATAGTCAGGGCTACTACTGTGCAGTTCATCTGGCTTTCTAGTTGGATCTGCCGCTTGTTCCCTCGGGTGCTGGCTTTCTCAGCTTTGCGGATTTTCCTTGCAGTCACTAAAGAGCAGGTGATGGTGAAAAGCGTGGGTAAACAAAAATAACAGCCAAAATACCACCACAGCCTTGCACTGTCATAGGTGAGGGCTAAAACATATATGGTATCTGGTAAATTGGGGGAGATCTTTATGACACATCGTTCTGCAGGAGCTCGGCCGCTGAACCCCAAATCCTCCTTGCTTAGCTGGCGGAGAACAACTTCTGGAAGTGCCAGCAGTAAAGCACCAACCCATATGACAGCAAGTTTGGCCGTTGTTGAAGAGCAGTTTTCAATCATTTCATAGTACATCTGTACATTGGTGGCTGCACGGAAGCGGTCTATACATAGAGCACATAAGGTGAATGTAGTGACTCCCAGAGAAGCGACCTGTTGGGGACAGAGAATACATTCATCTGGATGCACTCTTTAATATTAACGCACGAGATTATCAATAAAGCAGAGGGAGGTAGGGAGGAGAGAGAGAGACAGAAAGAGAGAGACAGAGACAGACAGAGACAGAGAGACAGGGAGACAGCCAAGGAGAGAGACAGAGAGATAGAGAGACAGAGACAGAGAGACATTTCCAGGAATGAGGCATGGATAATAGATATCTGGGCTGGTGACATCAGCTGAATCATTGTAAGTGTAAAAACAGAAGAAAGAAAAAGGTTGTAGTAGTTCAGGGCTGATGTAGTGAAAAAAAAAGAATTGAGAGCTAGAAGCATCTATAAAGGTCACCTAGTCTAACACCATTTTATTAAAGATAAGAACTCAGAGACTCTAAGAATTTCAGTCACCATGAAAATGCCTGTCACCAGAAGATCTAGATAAGAGGTAAGTGTGTGGAAGTATGTTCCATTTTCATTACTGAAAAGGATGTTTTCCAGCATGGGAATCAATAATGTTCCTTACCTCACATTTGGGAAGCACCCAGGACTTTATTGTCCTCCACAAGCTAGAATTTTAGAGATGTTCCCCAGTTTCACTTAAATGCAAAATAATGTACAGTACTTTAATATTACTTTCAAAGGCACACATTCACGAGGAAAAAAGAGCAATTTACCAGAGGCCAAAATCAATAAGAAATTCCAAGCAGATCATAATCCCCGCATCTTTCCCTCATCTCCCCTACCATTGCACGTTTGTCCTAGGGGCATCTGTCTGTCTTACTGAGGGTTTCCGGTTAGTTTTAGGTAGAAGGGTGGGATCAGGTGTCCAGGCCCCCAGAGACAAGAGACAAAGCAGGGGTCAATGTTGATATTAGGGCAGAGACCCAGTTTGGATTTGGAATTCCCCTAATAACTGACATCTTTAAGAATGTAAGGGACATTTTAAAATAGATAGATGAGGGAGAAACTTACTGTGATAGGATCTGTCTAATAGAAGTCAGGGGTGAATGGTGGGGAGAGGATTGACAAATTCTAACCAAGGGCCTGAATTTACATGGCATTAAGGCCAAAATTCGCACCATCTATGTCACTCAGAAAAACCCCAAATGGAATTTAAAATCATCCCAGATACCTAAGAGAGGCAAACATGAATCCTGTTTGGGAAAATGTACTTTATATCCAGGCCTCAGAGAAATCTCATGAAGTTCAAGGGAACACCAATTCATAAAATCAAAAATCTCTATATCCAGGAGACAATCAGTCACTTTGGGCCAAAGTATGCCAAAAGAAACAAGTTACAGACATCATATAAGTACATTCATCACAAAATAAATATGTTTACCAAATATAAAGAGATCCTGAAGAAAGATTTTTTAAAATACACATAAAAAGAATCATGAAAATAGAAAGATACAAAATAGAATGACTAGATGATCCTAACCACAGGAAAATTTTGAATCCAAAAACACTTTGACACTTATTACATAAAGCACTGTATCCAAAAAATATTCTTCTCATATGCATATGCTGCAGACATCTAAATGAATGAGTAATTGAAGGTTAAGAGGCAAATACACATTCCTGTTTCTTTCACACAGAGGTTTTTTCAGAAATATAAATGCATGTTCCTAATGTAAACATGCCATAATTTACCTATAAAATATTGAGCATGATGGATACATCCTAATGGGACATACAGAGCAGTACGTAACTCAAGCATTCATTTGCTAACCTATGCCACGCGCTGTACTTGATATAGGGGATACAAAGGGGTACAAGCAGCAGTCCCTGTCCCCAGAAGATCACAGTTAGCCAACAGGAGGAAGACTGTTCTTAAGGTCACAAGATAAACACAGCAATCACCTGGGAGCATCAGACTTACTCAAATATTTTCAGGGAAATTTAAGTAATATTAGTGCTTAATAAATATAGTCATCATTTATATATTTAAACAAGGACAATAAATAGAAGGTAAAAATGTTATAGAGCTTTCAGATAAAACATGATCCTAAAAGAAAAATCCTTAGGTGGAGGTAATACTTTGAGGTATGCCCAAGAAACCAGAGTATGTGCATTCCTCTCCCTCTGCCTGGTGGTGGGAGTATCTAAGAAATATAAGTGCATCATTCGTGGCGAACCTATAGCATGCGTGCTGCATCCTGCTATTTGCTATCATTGAAAGCTCTAAAAGGTTCACCATCACTGGTTGGTCATGCCTTGGCAAAAAAGGCAAGGAAAAAAGGGAGCATAATGTTAGTATCTAATTTTTTAGGACCCCATGGAATCATGTTAACAAAAGGAATACCATTTGCCATTAAATTTTAGTACTGAAAACATTTGTTGTTAATCTACTGCATTCAAGCTGTCACTGGCCTCAGAACTATGGCAATTTGCCTTGTGGATTCTAAGAGTTGCAATGTCAAATATTCACTCCTCTTCTTCCACACCATACATCACATTATATCTACTAGTTCTAATATAAAAACTATGGACATTACATCTTTGCCATGGACAGTTCCATAACCATTAATGTAGACTGTTTCAAATTGAGATACACTAACTACACAAAAAATAAATAAATGAAGGCCAGTGATATCGCTCAGCAGCACGGGCGCCTGCTGGCGCACAGGGTCCTGAGTTCGACCCCCAGTACCCACAAAAAAATAAATAAATAAATAAATAAACCAATAAATGAAAAAAAAATATGATTAAAGCTCTGGGTCAGTACAGATAAAGAGCTTACTGTTGGGCTTATAACCACAGTTCATGTTCTCCAAGAATTAATTTTTCAGGAAATCGTCCATAAACACCATTATAAGAAAGACAAATAAAAGCCATTTCTACATCTGCTTTTTAAAAATTAATGTTTCAAATTAATGATCTGTTCATCTTGATGGAAATTTGTTTCATACTTATAGTGAAGACCCAAAACAATTCTAAAGTTGAGGTCCACATTATGCAGTTGTCTTCTGATCACATATTTCTAATGTCAGTAATTGCCACATTGGAGAAATCTGAGAAGGGCCTGCCATTCATTACCCAAAGGTCTCCATCAAACATTGTCATGTGGAAATTGCAGTTTGTTTTATACTTTTTAAATTGTAGTTTGTTTTATACTTTTCTTGCAGTGCTAAGGATCAAATCCTGTAGTGCTCTACCACTGAGCTATATCCCCAGGCCTTTTTATTTTTTATTCAGAGACAAAGTCTTCCTAAGTTGTCCAGGCAGTATATGTTTGTCATTTGTATCTAAGTTTTTCAGGTGTTTTGATTCACTTCTCTGAAGAATGTAACAAAAAAGAATTCTCAAACTAGTAAATGTATGCAAATCTTCAGCAAGTCTTTCCACATAGTTTTTGTTAAGGCAAATCCCTGTGCACTGTTCTCTGTCACTATATATCATGAGTCAGCCCACAAATATGAAGTTACTAAGGTTTTAGGTTGTGCATTCTTCTTAAATTATGAATGACATTTCTATTAAAAGGAAAGCTCAGTAACAAAAATACTGGAGACTCCAAGAACAGGCAGTCTGTTACAGGCTCAGCAGATATATTTGTTGGCAATTTTCTATCATCATTTACAAAGAACACACAACACTCAAAGGATACAGCATCTTCTCTACCAATCTCCTTAATTATAATTATAGAGATTTTCAAAATCTGAACCAATTATCATTAGTGGTAGCATTTGCCTCCCTGCCTCAAAGCCACTCTCAGAGCATCTCATGAGAGCACATGTATGTGGGCAGACACGTATTAAGATGGATGTTACGTATTAATGATACGTATTAAGATAGATTGCTGGCTCCTTAGCTCTCAGAAGCTGTCCCTCACACCCACTCTTCATTCAAAGATTTCCTTGCTTTGAAAAGCAAAACATTTTCCAGGTTCCCTATATTCCATCTATTTCACAAGAAAACAAAAGCCAGGGCAAATTTTAAGCAAGTTATATATGTTACAACTTTTCACTGAGGCGTTTTAATATTTTATTCGAAAATGCTCAGTTCTTCAGACGTAGTCCCAAAAGCTTTAGTATCAGGTTAGAATTTCAGACATATTTGACCTGCAGTCTCCTTGACAAACTGTGGAAAAAGGAAGGGAGGGGGTGCCTTCCCAGTTCGCATATACAAAATTCAACAAGCTCTTTTACCCACCTTCTTGTTTTCCAATTGTTTCTCTATGGTAGCATTCTCTGCAGTTAGGATCTAGCTAAAACACGATGAGCAATCCAGAAAGGTCACAAGAACAGCAGAGATAATTGCTGAAGGAGCCAATAAGGAAAGCAAACTATCCCCAATGCAGATAGTGCTTGCCGCCCAGATGCCAAGCCTAGTCATCAGTTCTGCCCTGTTGCCACTGCCTGCAATGTTACTTCAGATATTTTCTGTAAATGCACTTATACACTAAATTTTATACTATGAAAGAGCAAAAAGTGTGCAAAGGCCTTGGTCAATACTTTCCCAAATTATTTTAGAAGTCTTTAACCTGTGTAATGTTTTAACTACATACCTCAGAAATTAATTGATAAAATCTGTCTGAATAAAGGATGTTGGCCTAGTTTTTGCTTACCTAAATATGAAATCTGCCCATGTAATTAAAATCCTAAATGTTGGAATAACATGAAAAGATTTCATCACAATTTTTAAATATACTTGTTTATATAAAGTTTATTAAAATTCTACCAAGATGAATAGTGCAATTATATGCAATTATAAAACTGCATCATAAACGCTGTATCTTTTGCATTTAATGACCATATCTGATTGCTAAAATTCGATGTAACTGTGAAATGCATTCCTGGTAGGAAAGCTATTAAGCTTTGGCTTAGATGGGTAGTTCTTTGAAGCAACATCCTGAGGTGGAATGCGTAAGATGCCATCGCTTATGAATTAAACTGCAATGGGAGGAATAATTAACATCAATAAAAGCAGAACTGTAAACATTTTTAACAGAATGACTATTAATTTTGAGAATTTCAAGATGAGAGGAAAGCTAGAAGCAGATAATGTTAACCACTGGAGAAAAGTACTGAGCATTTTGAGGGGATTGGCATTAAAATTCAGAAATGGCAAGTGAATCAAAATAAACAACTCGAAGCTCTTTCCTCAAACAACAATGTTCTGCAGTCCTTTGTATCCCAAAGCGAGAACAATGCAGCTCCTTCAGCTCCTGCCCAGTGGACATCCAGAGCAGTAAGGCTTCAAGCAGCTGCAGCCACCTACGGCACAGTGTTGCTCCAAGGCACAGGGGACACAGTGAAAACAGAAGCCTGAGAATGTACACAACAAGTGGCAGTCTCAGGGCTCATGTGCAGGACTAAGTGTCACTCTTCTTGATCACTGCAGTACTGCTACTGTTCCCACTTCAGTAGCCTTATGGCTTTATTCCTTTGTTCTCAGTGGCAAAGAGTGCTGTATTAGCTCAATGCTACATATGCATACGTGTGTGTATTTTTCTGAGAAACCTATAAAATATGTGATGTTGACAGGGAGTGGTGGTGCACACCTGTAATCACAGCACCCCAGAGAATGAGGCAGGAGGGTGGTGAGTTTAAGGACTTTAGGTACATATAGAAAGATCCTGTCTCAGAAGAAAAACAAAACAAAAACCAAACATTATACTATGATTACTTCTAGGAACTACCATGAATAAGGCATAATTTTTGTCCTCAAGACAAAATATGTCTGGACTATCCTTCACTTGCTGCCATGTGCCCAACATGTAAGTTTAAATGGGCATGACTCATTACAGTCTCTTTGATAGAATAGACGGCACAATTGCTGGAATGCTTGCTGCGAGACTCCTTGATCTGGGATGTACCCATGAATGCTTGGAGACTGTAGTTCAGAATCACTGGTGTATCAAGATTGGGAGACAAACGTAATTTCAAAAATACTCCTTGGAAAATTACTACAGGTGTTTAACTAGCTGCCCAAGTTGGTCAAATGATAAAACTTCTTATGATATACATCTGTATTTCAAAGGGTGGAATCTAATTCATTGCAAATATCATCTATTTCCTATTTAGTCTACTAGGGTAGGATGACTTTGGGATTTGACAGTTTGAATTATATATGAATAACCCAGAACAGTAGAGGTTTGTACTTTAAGATATGTGTTTAAATCTGTGTGATGCTAGGATGGTGCACGAAAGCAGGAAAATTTGAAGATCTCCCAGAATGTGGATCTTCATATGCTTTTTGTTGTTCCTGACATACATGATAAGCCTTATAAAACTGTAGAAGATTTGTTCCTGTGTAGGAAAAAATAGCCCTGAAAGGAAGATGATTAGCTTCATATATTACTTCAGTCATTTACAGGATCATTTAATGTTTCAGTGAGTTACTTAAATTTCTCTTGCATGCTAATGCATTTTAACGTTAATACTTTTGAAATATTTGCTAATTTGGAGATTTATAAAGTATTGGAGAATGAATACTAAGTGCTTAAATCACACATACTATAAGTAGTTTCATAATATGCCATACTTTAAACCTTTTACTAAATCAAATTAGATTCAATTTTGAAATAACCTTAAAAGGTTTATTATAATCACAGTCAAGATACAACTGACTTAAATTAATGACTATATTCAGTTGACAGTCAATACTATGAAAGGTGAGTTCTCATCTTCCTCTTGCCTCTGTTTCCTTAATAAGGAGCAAGGTAATCTTTCTTTCTTTCTTTCTTTCTTTCTTTCTTTCTTTCTTTCTTTCTTTCTTTCTTTCTTTCTTTCTTTCTTTCTTGTGTATCCTGAGGAGATAAATCACTGGAGAGGGAAAACAGAAAGCTAATAGTTGAATTTGAAAATGTAGTAGAAGTTTTGAGAATAGCCTCTACAGTTACCTTCTAAATTTTGTCACAGAAAAAAACTAACAAAGAGTACTAGTCTGATCATGATAATGAAGCAGCACAAATATGTTAAGTTCTTCAGCTAGTTCCTTATCACCACTGGCAAGATTGAATTTAGAGAAATCAACCCAGTAGTTATGAGATCCATTTAAGACAGCAGTTTTATTATGCCATTAGAAAATTAATCCAGCCATCAAGGTCTGTGACAACAGTGACTTTGGGGAAAGACTCAGGATGAAGCTATCAATCCATACTCAGAAAAAAAATTACTGCTTTTTTTCATACAAGTTAGGTCAATGGTTTTCTTGGTTTCTGTTAAATAAAACAAACAAAAAGAAATCTATAAGGGTAAACAGTAATTAATATAGAGAACATAATTTATAAATTAAGATATAACTGGAATTCCGTTTTCCTTCTCTTCAATTGTCTAATTCAGGGCAAATATCATGCCTTGAGGAAAATTGGACAAATGGATTTACTCCATCAAATCCCTTTTCATTCAAAGTAAATGAAAAGAGAACACAACCTGTGTCTTAGCTATCGCTCCAGTTCTCAGAAGCTTGCTGCAGACAGTGAAGAAACGATTAAGAACGAGAGTAAGCGGTGAAATAGACAACATGTCACCTAAAGTACAGTACAACTTTTATAAAACATATAAAATAAACCTGCTACAATGCAGTGACACCAGTGATGAACAGAAAAAAAGACTGATGTACTGCTAAGCAAAATTTTGTTTATGTGAAATTGAATCTCCATGCTTAAGTACAATGAAATGGCTGGCATACACTAATTTTTATAAAATAAGGAAATTTCTAAACAAGGTCATGACAACTGCACCCTAATCTAACTTCTATTGTACATCAAAAATGTTTAATGCAACAATTTATGTGTTGTCCTTTGTTTACAAGTAACCCTCCCTCAGAAACAAGGGCATTATTGTTAAGGGAACCCATTCATTTGGGCCATGAATGATAATCTATTGTAAGTTGGTGGTTACAGGACTAACAGCTAACCAGGGGAAACACAGGATGAGCAAAAATAGTTTTCTCTGAAACTCTGAATGGTTTGAGCCTGCATGTCTCTGGCTTCCTTTTCCAATTTCCATAACCCTCTTCCTTGCAGCACTCCAGGGCAATTTCCCCACGAAAATGGTACTGCTTTGAGCACCACTGGGGAAAGCATGTTTATCAGACTGCGGTGAATAAGATGACCTTTATGAAAAGGTCTTCTATTTAGAGAGTAAGGAGATGCTATGGCAGTGACACATCTCGAATTATGTTTCCAAACCAAAAACAGAGTAGGAGAATTACCTCACACTTTACGTCCATGCACAAATCTCTGTAACAAAAGAGTTCTTCATGGCCAACCTTCTACAAAGAGAAGGCTTCTCACCTTTATTAACATTACTGATATTTAATCAGACACATCCACATATAATAAATATTCACTCATGTCTATTACATGAAAAAAGATTTTAAAGCCAATATTTTAAAGGCAATTGTAATTATCAATTGTAATTATTGCCTCATTTTCACTTTTTCTTTTACTTAAAATTAATAACATGCACATACTTATTTAAATAGCAATTAAGTCTATCTTAAACTACTATATCAGCCCAAAACTTGTCTTGATTTCATAATTTCTTTTCTCTTTCGTAGTTCCAGTTTAAACTAAGCTTTCCTATCAAATATGACTTTAGCGGCACAATAAATTTCTTACATAGTTAAAAATGCTAATTTAAATATAACTTGTCTTACATTATAATTTAACTATGAATTGGTCAACTGTCCATTATACAAAATGCAAATAAGCAAGATTAGCATCATTTGTCCAAAGAAATAAGCTACTAAGTGGAATCAAACAGTCTGAAGAAGTTTTTATATTCCATACATACTCTCAGTAATCATACATTTATCTCAAAATGAAACATTCCCTTTAAAATCATAGTACGTTTTTCAATCCTTAGCATTAGTATGATGTCTCTAATCAATCATCATGTGACCTGGTATTTCGGCTGTATACCTGGGGGTTCTGATTAGTACCCAAAGAATAGTAACAAATATTCACCTATTTCACTTTGTTACTAATGATATTGATTTGTATGATGACATACCCAAACTAAAAACAAAATTTTTTGTCATTGGGTAATTATGATTTGAAAGATAGGTAAAACCATATTTTTTCAGAAGAAATTTCTCAGCTGTAACCAAAATTGCATTAGTGGAAGTATACTGCTATAGAGTACACTTCCTTCATTCAGTCCTCTGACTATAAAAGTCAAATATTTCTAAATCTCACAACTCAATGTGAATTAATTAACAGATGGTTTTCCCCTAAGAGAGGAACATGAACAAAGGAGAAGACAGTAGAAGTAGGGGAAGGGACATTGAAGGGGAAGAGTACTGAAAGGAGCCTATTTTGGGAAAAAGTGACAACCCAAGGAGCCTATTTTGCAAGTGACAATCCTGGGTTGAGTCATAAACCTACTGAGAATGACTCATTCCAGGCATGGATCAAATTAATAACGTTGGCTTCATTGATGCTATGAACGATCCACGTGTGAAGACAAATAACGGTGAAAGTTATCACAAATTCACATACTCCAAGTATTGTCTCAAGAATAAGTCCAGCACTGAGGGTATATCCAGTGTTTTATGAAAATCTTATGGGAAATGTCTGTACCTACTTTGTAAATAGAAAGATCCCCATATTTTAGGTTGCAGTATTCTCATTCTCCACTCTATTTAGAAATTTTAGATGACATCATCTCTTCTGGCACAAAGAATACTATTTTAATTAGGATATTTAAGTGTTGGCCTTGGTAACAAGGTTGAGTTAATTATGGGACCTTGACAATTCTTGGGAGATGAAATGACAGGAGCATCCTGGAGGACAGAAGCAGAAGTGCAGCTGCAGAGACAAACCCGAGTGCCCAGCCACCTGTCCATCTCTCTCCTCCAAGTCTACATCTCAGACACAGGCCCACGTGCTTCCAGCGGAACACTGTTCAATCTAGTTGCAGGACGTAAGAACGTCATTAAAGACGCAAGAATTCCATCAGGCGCATGCTGCACTAGCTTGAAGAGCGAGGTAGACGCTCACCCACTCAGCCTTGGGCAGACTCACAGGCTCAGACCTGTTTTACTTTTGCAGACGAATTTGCTTCCTTTTCTCTGTGGAAGGATGTTTTCTCGACACAACCAGGCCCTTGGAAGCAGTCAAGAACTCAGGTTAAATTGACACCTTGACTGTGAACTTGAGAGATGAAGCCGATTCTTGGTAGTGTCCATTCATTTCCCACATTCGACAGTAGCATCTAAGGTATCCCCCTTGTCAGCCTTCCTCCCTAGTTTCTCCTAAGTCAAATTAAATACAATATATATTGAGATTTTTACAAAAAAAAATACTCAATTTAATGTACTATAATTACATTGCTAACTATATTAAGAAAAGATTGAAATATGATTTATTTAATGTCCTTATGGCTAATAAAGACTAATAATTGCAAAGCAGAGATTGTTAGTTTAGGCATTGACACAAACTTGGTATTTTAAAAGTAATTTCTATGTCTTATCAGCTAATTACCTTGTCAATTGTTATTACGGACTCCCTAAGTCAGGAAAGTTAAAGAAAATGAGCAAACAAATACTAAAATGTTTTCATTCTCGTAATTTTCCACCACGGATCAAGATTCTATAGGCATTTATAAAGACTCTTAGTAAGAATATAATTTGTAAAAATTATAAGGAGCATGGTGTTCACTTGAATTTTTCCATCTTTGGTAATAACTATGTATAACTGTGAGCTGACCCATCCTAGGGCCATTCCTGAAGTCACATAATGCTTTGTTCCAACCTCTATTACAGTATTTGTTGTCTGTAGAACATTACTTTACTTTTCCATAACTTTAATAATAGTAACTCATCTATGACAGTCATCTTTGGAAACTTGCCTCTTATCCTCCCATCTCTTTCTGCCCACCCCAACACAGTGCTTGTCATTGAAGAAAAGCCCAATAAATGTGTGATGAGTGAATGGATGGTGATTCAATGCCTGCCTGATGACGTATATGAAAAAATTATAGAAAATAATAAATTATTCATACAGTCCCTTTGTCAGTTATTGGGTGCTACTGCTTCATATATAATCCTTAAAAGCTAAGTGTCTGTCAGATGGTGTATCTAAAAGGGAAGTAAACAAAATAGATGTTCTTGTTTATACTTCATTGACAAGCTTTAGAAAAGGAAACATCCTTATTACAATCAACAGTTAACTTTTTGAAGTTTCAATATCATAGCTTTTAGTTTTTATGTAAGATCCAAATAGGAACTTTTTTCCTTTCCTGCCAGAATCATCAGCTAAATATTTTCACTTGCATGAAATGTAGAAAATGATTACAAAGGGATTAATGGGAAGTCATAAAATATTTATTAAGTACCATTCTTACATATTGAGTCCATTTTCCCAGAGAATATTATCAGTAGCTTTTAAATTGCTCATAAACCTGCATGTTTCCAATTAAAAATACATCAGAATATCTAATGGCTAATCTATCACTCAAGTAAATTTAGCATCTTCTATGATAAATGCGGATTACTTGAATGTGGGGATTCCAGGGAAATCTGTGTAGAATCTCACAGCTTATTGATGATGCCGTGTTCAGCTTCCAATGCTGTCCTTTCTGACTCAGTGCTACTGAAATCTACGGCAGTGAAAGAAGCATTTGTTTCACTAAGTTTAAAACCAGTATTTCTAAAGCCATTGGAAAAGTTGGCTTTCGCCATCAGAAAACATTCTAGATTTATCATCTGTTACCCCTGGAACAGAGGCCCTGGTAAGATGTGTTCCCTTTATTTATCCTTCATCCTCACACAGAAATCTTATCCCAGTGAAACAAAAATACAGATAGATCTGTGATTGTCTTAGCGCTAATGGAAGGCTCTGTCCTACTATGTAGGTGTAAATTCTTTAAACTAAAGAGGCGCCTAGATCATTCAAAGCCCCCAGTTCACATCCAAAGAGAGAGAGAGAGAGAAGTATTTGGAAGTGAGTCTGGATCATGGGATACACTGACATTGAATGGCTTCCATCCATCAAGTAATGAGCAAAGAGCTATTCCAGTTGGCATATTCAATGCTTGAATTACTTAGCTTTAAACATTTGTTAGATCCTTAAGTAAATGACGTGGTAGAGAACTCCCCCATTGGCTGTCTGCAATCCACACTGAGGCCTCCTTATCCACTACAAACACACAGACACACACACCACATCACATCACATCACATCATCCATCACATGCAGCTATTTTTTTTTAAGTACCATTTTTTCTGGTGCCTTTATGATAAACTATTTTGAAATGCTATATCCTTCATGGTGGCTTCCATCCATCCAAATTCTCTCCTCTCCTATCCCCACTTTTCCTCCTATTATATGTGCCCTTGGTCTTTATGAGACATCACAAAGACATCATAATTCTCAAAGAGAAAGGGCGAGGTTATCTATTACAACAGTTCTCAGAACATTGCCAATCAAGGCATGTTAAGATCTTTTGATAGACGCTGGAAGCTAGGTGCTGTCCTCATGCCTCAGGCCAATAAGATGAAATCAATAAAATAACTGAATGGAAACTATAAAGTCTGTAGTTTCTGCTGAAGAAAAAACTTCTATTTTTCTATACAAACCAAATTATCCTCAGATCATGATAACATCCAAGCTGAAAAAAGCAAAAAGCAATGGAAAGAAGGAGGAAGAAAAGGAAAAAGAGGAGGAGGAGAAAAAAGAGAAGAGAGGAGAGAAAATGGAAAACAAGAAAAATTGTGGATAAAATTTTAAATAAAGAAAAGTTTAACAGTAAAATTATTTTCAAAAATGCTAACTACATTCCTGGAAAAATGATAAAGCCTACATTATAAATCAGTAAGAATATGGTTAAATTTTTAAAAAGAACAGTCAATGAATGAAATAAATACAAAGTGAAGAAAAGGAAACATCTAAAAATATGAAAAAGCCTGAGATCTTGAGGTCAAGGAGAAAAGTATTAGAGGTGGGGATTTGGGAGAACAGTCCAACAAGTATAACATATTTGTAATAGCTTACTAATCTAACACACTGTGTGATTTTAAGAATATAATACCCAACCTATATAATTTATTTGATGATTAAAATAATCATGTTTGACATATTAAAATGTATAGTTGTCTCATGTTATTGCAATTTTAAAAAATTAATCAGCTACCATCTGTTGAATTTACTGTGTTTATGAGAAATAAGATGAAATTTAAGAATAGAAAAAGTCACAAATTTTGCCATATAGCAAATCATGTCAGCTGGCCTTTCAGGTTCAGTGCCTCTTGAATAGGTTCAATACCTATTAAATAGCAAAAATATTTTTTCTGTTTCTAGATATAGAAACATTTTTAAAAGATGCTAAGGAGCAGAAAGGAAAACAAAAAACACTCACTAGATCCAACTTTTTCCTCATAGGTATTTGTCTAATAAGAAAAATATCAACATGAAGCATTTTGGTTAAGTGTCTACTTGTCATTGATTAGCTATATTTGCTTAGGATGGTTTCTTCCCTTCTCTGAGCCCTGAGTTTCATTATTAAAATGAGTGGGCTCCATTAGAATGCTATCTGTCTCTAATTTAACATGGTAATTGAAAACCCACAGAAACAGATACTATGGTTCTCCACCCAGAATGCTCCCTCCCAAAGTTCTCTGGGAATGAGGCATTGCTTCTTCCTTCAGCTGTGGGGTGGTTAAAGTTCTTAAAAGCATCCCACTCTAGGAACTGACCTTGATCAGAGAGATACACCGACCTCAAGATTACACCCCATTCCTGGGAGGAACTTGTATCCAATGAGTAGTTCAGTGAGAAATATAAAGGCTGGGCCCCCTTAGCTCAATTCAGGACATCTCTACATGGTCACCTCAGCCCTACAGTTCTTCATGGCATCAACTGAGGTCTCTATAGCAACTGCAGCACACTTTAATTTCTTCCTCAGTCCAATCCTCTTTCCTGTGGAAATTCCTTAGGGATTCCTTAACAGGTGTTGAGCCACAGAGCATGCCCCAGTAAACTTCATGCCCAATAAATCTCCATCTCAGGGTCTGTTTCTTCAGGAATCTGACATGGGATAGGCATTAAATCTCTGTTACTTCTGTGAAAACAGCAGTGCATCTTGGAGGTAGAAGTGCTTTATTTTGAAATTTGGACTGTTGTTCTCGGTAATGAGGAATTATAAATCTGATATTATTTTCTAATAATTATATTTGTAAAAATGCTAAATATTATAAAATTACTTGTAAGGAATAAAATTTAGGTAGGGACATAGAAATACTATATTTTAAGATAGTCATTCACTCCTCTAACAGTAAAATGTATATATTGTTTAAAATGTATACTATAATTTTTCAAAAAAATAATTGAACTTTTTTAACTCTTTGCTTCTCTAGGAAGAATAAAGCCTAAAACCAGTAACTGAGACAGGGCTATAAAAATGGGGGGAAAACTAAGTAAAACTATAAACAGAGATTTTATTAACAGTAAAAGTGGTATAAACAAAATATTCTTAAGAACCAGAAAGTTAAGTTAAATACAAATAGAAAAAACTACCAAAATACTTTAAAAAACCCTCAGAATTAGTGAGAAAGAAAATTAAAACAAATCATAATAAATGCCATTGCTTGACACTTTTAGGTCTCATAAAGCTAAACTGAGTTTTTATATTCTTTCTTGAATTTGATAGTTTTTTTTTCATTGAAAGTTTCTTTCAAGAACTTTGATAATTCTTTTTATTATTTCCTCAGTTTTTTTTTTTTTCTGTCCAAGTCTCTATCTTTTTTCCACCTAACAAATAAATAAGTGTCTACATGTCCAGTACCAATACTTTCCAGGGAGACAAGACAATTCCAATATTTCTTATTGGAATACCTCCTTGTTGACTTTAGAGTTTACTTTTAGAGTCCTTCCTGCATAAGTCCATTTTTCTGCATTATTCAAAATCCTAAACGGAAATTGACCTCAAGAAGGCAATTAGCAGATAGACACGTATTCTCTAACATAAATTCAATCACCTCCTCCGGAGTTCAGAAATGAACTGTCTCCCAAACAAATGTAGATGTTTCAGAGATACTTCAACCGTGGCAACCAGGGCATCATGGATCCTGGTAAAGTAGCAACAGCTGATTTAGTAGCCATGGAATGATTCAGCATCTGATCCTTGTCAGGATAACAGAGGCCTTATTTACAGTCTCTTGCTTTGGTCCTTCTAAGTAGGTACTGTTTTCTGTTTACTTATCCTCTAGCTTTAGGCCCTGGAACAATGTTGAACATAGTGTCACTGGCCCTGGTGCCAGGCAGGATCAGGGGCTCTGAAATATTTACAGTTTCCCTTCTTCTGCTTCCATAAAAGAAATGGACAGTCTGAATGAAGAAAATCAAGGGCCAGCTGGCTGAAAACACAACTGGCAGCAAGACACTTGGGCCTTTTCCAAGAGCTGGTGTTTAAAGAGAGGCCATTTAAAGAGCAAATTCCAACTATCACAATAACTGTTCAGAACACTAGCTGTAAGAAAGAGCAGTAAAACCTTAGTCAAAACAATTTTCATTTCCAAAGTTTAGAACCTATTACATGCCTCCATCATCCTAAAGAATTTACTAGGCTTGGAGTAGATCCCTTTAAATAGCCAATCCTCTATACACACAACAAATGACAAATACATACTGCAGACTTTGAAAATGTTAAACAGATTTCATGTCATGGTGCCCAAAGTCTTATTTTTTGCTTTGTTAATTCACACAAAAATAATAAAATTGTTAAGAAATTGCGAAGGAAAAAAAGAAAACCAAGAAATGATCTAAGAGTTTAGATGAAATAACCTGGAAGCCAGCCAAACACTTAAACTAATTTGAGAGGTTATTAATACATTAGAAGGCCAACTGACAAAGAAAGATTTTCTTTTTTCTTCCTTTTTTTTTTTTTTTTGTTACTCTAACTTTTGAATTAAAGAAAAGATGCAATAATTTTCCTGGAGAAGGGGTGGAACACAGTGAAGCATTAGAAATCTAGTAGATAAATGCTAATATTTTTTTCTTGCTAGGCTCTGATATGGGCAACCATGGGCTGGCCATTATTTAATCCTGGAATCTCTGTTGGGTGCCAAATCAAGAAATATACGCAGCACCATATCCAGAGAGATAAATCTATAATCCAAACAACTGCATACATCATGAGATCATCATTTTTTTTCACATACCAGGAGCAGATGAATTTGAAAGTGATTTAGAAAGGCTGCCTCTTTTTTATGTAGACACACACATGCACAGAAGATTAGAAAGAGAAATGAGGGACCCAGAGAGAAAGCCAAGGGGCTCAGCCAGGAAGGTGGTCCAGCGGACGTTCTTTGATGCCATAATCCTGGAAATGGATAAAGCCAGTGGCCTGAGACCCCCTAGAAGGCGTTACCTCAATGTAGGGCACGATCTTGCAGGAAAAGTCCTCCAGCAGCCACTTCTTGGTCAGCTCGTGGAAGATGACAAGTGGAAGGCAGAAGAAGATGATGAGAAAGTCCCAGAAGGCCAGGTTGGCCAAGAGGGAGTTGGAGATGCTCCGCATGTAGTAGTTATGACACACGATGCACATCACCGCCAGGTTGCCCACGATGCCGGTCCCGAAGATCACCACTGATAAACACATGACGGCGTAGGCGCCGTACGACTCCCGGGTCAGCGGGTAGAAGGGGTTCTTCAGCCTCACGCGCCCGTTGGTGCTGTTTCCCCGGCGCGGACCCCCGCGCTCCTGGTCATCTTCACCCGAGGATCCGTTCTGGGGTAGCGCCCTGCCAGGGGGTGCAAGTGTCCGCCCTTCGTGCCCCGCGGGTCCACTGACCGACTCGGGTGGGGGCTTGCGGTGGGAGCTCCTCAGTTTCCCGGCTCTCCTCGGCCAGTAAAAAAGATCCCTGGCTCCGGGTTCCGTTTGCACGTTCTGCTCCTGACTGCGCCGGGAAATGCTAGCGCCTCTGGAACTCCTCTCTTCCTCCTCTGAGGTCTGAAGGAGGAGCTGGAGGGCCATAGGGTCCCCTCTCCCTAACTGTCCAGCGTGCCCCTGACCCCGGGCACCTCTCCACGTCCCGGCGCCAGGCGGAGGTCCCGCGGGCCCGGCTGCCAACGCCTCCGCCCCTGCGCCAGCACCTGGGTCGCCGCCCGCGGCTGCCGCGAGGTCCCGGGAGGGCGCTGCGCGCAACGCCGCCTCCGGCTGCGCCCTGGGCTCACGGACTCGAAGAACGTCTCTTGCAGAATTTCCTGGTCCCCAAGCATCCCTGTTGCGGCGATGGAGCAGTGCAGGTGAACAGCTCTCCCCCAGACAAGTTTCGTTTCTGGGAGCAGGAGCAAACCCGAGGGCGGAAGAGACAGAAATCTTGAGCAACAGCAGAAGCAGCAACCGCGACGTGCGAGCCAGGAGCGCGCCCCGGTCCCTCATGGCTTGGCGAGGGCGCACCCGGCTGTCGTTTAGAACCTACACCTGCTGCCTAACTTGCTGCCGAGAGTTAGACACATGTCATCCACTCACCCATGCCTGGACAGCGGGGAGCCGGGGATGGGGGAGAGTGGGGGATGGGTCTTGGGGTCACACCCACCCTACAAGCCTTCCTCCTTTGGCGTCCTGTGCATTTCTCAGCCAAATCCAACAGCTTCTCCGGGTGGCTGACCTTGAAAAGTTGCAACCAACACCTGATTGTTGATTAATGTTGCGACTGGGCGAAGTCCGGACGAAGCCCCACACTCCTCCCTGGCTTTGGGGAGCGGTGGCCTTCTCCGTAACAGTTGCTCTGCCTATTTACATCCTCTCGATACCGCTTTATCCAGTTCCAAGCCGAAGTCTCTAGAGAGAAAGAGAAACAAGTCCCCCTCCCCCAGATGAGCGGCAGTCACAATCCCGTTCGCTGATCGCTGGAAACAGGTTGCAGTCAGACACAGGGCTGATGCGCCGGGAAAAGTCTCATCCCACCTAACCCCAGTGACTTTAAAGGCTACAGATGCCGAGAAGCCGGATTCTAAACCCACGACCACTGTCAAAGTTGCTTGCCCACCAGCTCGAAGATGACGAGGGGGCGGCACAGGCTGCAGGGTCGATTGCCCCTGCGGAGAAGGGAATCGCGGGGGTCCGCGGGGGAAGAGGGCGCTGCTCCTCGGGGGACGGTGCCGCCGGCCGCAGGAGCTCGTTACTTTCACCGCGGGCGCAGCCCCGGCGGAGCGCGTGGTGCCTGGAACCGCCGCGGGCGAGGCGGTGCATGGCCGGGAAGGGGGAGGTGGCCCGGCGTCTCCCCGCGGCTCCAGCCACTGCGCGCGCCCGCGAGGCCGAAGCTCCGCTGTTTGCCTCCTCCCTCTCCTCCTCCTCCTCCTCCTCCAAGGCGAGATTCTGGTTTGTGGGGAGACGGGCTTCTCTGGTGGTTTACCACTCACTAACCCCACGCACGTTTCATTCAAGCCATTTGGAACGGCGAGGGAACGAGGGCGGAGGCTCGGAGCCTGCCCGGCTAGTGGGCCGTGGATGGACGCGCCAGGTTAATTCCCCAGGGGGAGGAACTAGCCTAGCAGGTCCCAGGGCGGGGGTGAAGGGGCGGGGCGGGGGGAGGGGAGATGGGGGCCGAGGAGGGAGAAAGGGGTGAGACCCGCGCGTCCTCCAGTGACCAGCAAGGGCGGCGCCCATGCCCAGGCCTTAGACCGCAGGGAGTAGTAAGGTGAGGAGTTCAACTCTTCAGATATTCCCCAGGGCTGGGACCCGAGATGAGAGGATTCACTCGTGGAGAATGAGAGTGGGACGCGGAATAAGCATAGCCAGAACATACCGTTACCTCTGTCACTTAGGTGACATCCTACCAGGGGTTACTTCCAACCACCCAGAGCACAAGTAGTTTTGATTGGTGAAGTCCTGAGAAATGACAGGAGAGGGAAATTTGCTTCGACAGAACCCCCAGCAGGCCATGTATTTCCAACCTTTAGACTATATTCATCAGTCTGTCATAGCTGTCAGGATGTAGCTGATAGACAAATATCAGACCAATTGATTATGAGAAAATGATCGAGGAAGAAATAAACAGGTCTGAAAAGAAAAAATATAATGAAAAATATGTTAAATGTGGCCCTCCAAAGGATGTCCGAATCCTGATCCGATCCTTGTGAATACGGGACTTTGCAGATGATCTTGAGATGGAAAGAATACCATGGGTTATTCAGGCAGGCACATTGCAATCACAAGCTTCGTGTGGGTGGGAGGCAAGAGGGTCAGAGGGTAACGTGAGCAATCTCTGGAAGCAGAACAGGGGAAGAAAAGGCGCTGGCCCCATTCGAGACTTCTGACCTCCGGAACTACACATTTGTATTGTTTAAGCCACTAAATTTGTGGTCATTTATTTCAGCAGCAATAATAAACTAACACACAAATTAATCTAAAAATGTAGACATGAAGGCCAGTTTCATAAGCAAATACAATTACCAAAAAATAGCTCAGGAAGATTTTTAGAAACTTCAGTAAAATGACAACATTAAATAAATCAAATCATTTGTCAAGATCTATCCAAGAAACCACCAGACCAGAATTTCCACGGAATATTCATCTATACAAAACGTTTGAAAGCTACCCAATTCATATTATGAAACCAGAATAAATTTAATATCAATACCAGAAAAAGAAAAAAAACATGAGCTAAAAACTCATATTCACTTATACCTTCATTTAATCATCTATACACATGAATTCTCTCAAATTAATTCATTAAAGAAATACTTTCCTCTAGTTACTTAGGGCAGAGCAGTGAATAAAATAAAATTCTGCCCTGAATATATATCCTCCTGGGAGAGTCAGGCACTGAACAAATAAATAAATAAATAATACATATTATGACAGATGATAAGTGCTATGGAGAAAAGAATTGAGAGTAAGAAATAGAATAAAGGATGGGGAGAGCCTGCACTAAAGGAAAACTACCAGTACCCATCTACATTTCAGGACTTTTATAGCTGCAGTATTAAAAATAACCTTGATATTAGTACAAGATGCCCAAATAGACCAATGAGGTAGGACAGAAAACAATAAAATGTGCATAAACTTATGTGGGAATTTTACAAAATAAAAGAACTGACATTATAAATGGTTGTAATAGTTGAACCAGTCAATAAATGGTACAAGAGAAAATTACCAATGCTGGTGGGAAAAAAATGAACTTAAATTCACCTTTCCATACTATATATAAAACCAAGTTCAGATTGAAGAGCTAAATATGAAAATTAATTATTTAAAACTTTGAGGGAAAAAATTGGGGTAATATAATTAAGATATTAGAGTAGGAAACATTTCCCTAAGTAAGACTCAAAGAGCAAAAGAATAGAAGATAATGGTGATTAACGACTACCTTAATGTTTTACATTTCTGAACCAATAAGGAAACTACAGTCTAGCAACAGGTTGGAATGAGACTGTGGTATGAAAGTGAGATCTGGTGCTGCTAATCAGGAAGAGTAGAGCCTAGCTTCAGCTGGTCTTCTAAAAACACAAAATAATGGTATGGTGCAAGTTTACAATCGCAGGAAAGATCTTACAAAATTAGTACACAGTACACTTTTTTCCTGTGCTGAGTCGTTACATGTTATCACAACAAAATGACATAATGTCTCCTGAATGGGGCTTTCAAAGTTGGTCTCCCAGTCATCCTGTATCTAATCATACAGTGTTTGGGGACATATTTATTGAAATCTCCTCTGGGACTGAGTGAAGCAGGTGTCATGGAGACATCTAGGAATGGTATAGTCTTGAGGTGATTTACTATTATTTTGTCATCTTGTAAATAAGCCATATTCCACAGAGCACCTTATAATCTTAATCTTATTTTGTAACCCAGACAAGAAGATTGGCATCCAGTACCTACAAAAACATGTATAAATTGACATGAAAAGTAAGTTGAAAATTTCTAGTTGAAAAGTGATGGACAAAGAATGAGACCAGAATTTCACAAAAGAGAAGATACAAATGTATTAGTCACATTTCTGTTGCTGGGACAAAATAACAATACTGCAACTTAAAGGAGGAAAAGTTTAAATTTGACTCACTTCAAGAGGTTCAGTCCATGGTTAGCTGGCTCTAAGGGCGAAACATCATTGTGAAAGGGTGTGACAGAGAAAAGCCGCTCACCTTATGGCAGCCAGGAAGCAGAGAGAAGGGAGGAGCCAAGAGCAAGAAAATGCCCTTCCAGGTCATGCTCCAGTGACCTGTGTTTTCCAAGTAGGCCTCACCTCCTAACATCACATTTCGCACAAATAACACTCCCATGATCCAATCACTTTCTAAAAGCCCCACCTCTGAATACATGAGACTTTGGAGGGAGGACACTTGTTGTTTTTGGAACAAGGTCTCGTTATATAGTTCAGGCTGACTTTTACCTCACTATGTAGCCCAGGCTGGTCTTGAACTTGTGGTGATCCTCCTGCCACAGCCTCCTAAATGCTGAGATCACAGGCACATGCCACCCTGCCCAGCTGGGGGGACATTTTAGATCTAAATCATAACACCAGATGACAAATAAAATGAAGATCATGAATCTCACAAATAATCTCACAACCTCAACTCACAAAGTAAAACACTGATGAAATTATACCTTATATGAAAATGAAAGAGCAAAATTCAACTGTTTGAGAAGATAGGAAATGAGGACTCTCATTTTCTGTTGCTGAAGGAAATAATTTGTCAATATTTTAAAAGTGTCAAAAGTTGATATTCTATACACCTGAAATGCTGGTCATAATTATAAACCCTAGTGAAGCTCTTGGATGTGGCACAAGGAAAGCTCCACACCTGCTTTTAGGAATAAAAAGAGATAGAAACAATATAAATGTCAATCAAAACAGGAATGGAAAATGTAATTACAGTGTATTCCAAAACCAAACCAACTAGATTTGTATGTATCAACCAGACTGAATCACAGAATTATAAAGCTAACAGGAAAAAGCAGTTTACCTCTACTATGCCACTATGTGTGTAATTCAAAATGCACAGAAAACAAGTCATGTAATATGTCATAGTATCTGAATGGAAAAAAATACACATCAATTCCAGAATATTAATCATGTTATGAAACAGAGGAATGGGAATGAGATGGGAGGAAGCTGGTATTATACCTGCAGTATTTTGTTTCTTTCATAAGAATTCAGGATGGGTGTGGTGACACAGGCCTATAATCCTGAAGGCTGAGGCAGGAGCACTGAACATTTCAGCCCAGCCTGGGCAATGTAGGGATTTAGCAAGACCCTGTCTGAAAATTTAAAAGAAATGTTAGAAAAGTGCTTTTGATATAGGTTAATGCAAAAGCCCTGAGTTCAATGCTCCCCCCCCCGCCCCACCAGGGGGATGCAGAAAAAACTTTGGGTTAATTTGCAACAGGGGGAAAAAGTTGCCAAAAAGTGTTGAGATTGTTTCCCCTCTTATTAGCTTGGAGTTTGGGTTAGGCATATCAGCTACTTTTCTATCCTTTTCACTCTGGAAACTTTAAGTGTAACATTTATTTCCACCCCTATCCAAGGAGGAATCACAGTCAAATCTGAACAGGGAAAAATACCTTTCCATCCTTCCTAGATGCTCCTCTGCAAGTATCGTTCTGGGCCTGAGCTGGGTATTATTCTCAAAGCAATGGGCTAATGCAAAGAACCAGCTTCGCAGAGTAGTTTACAGAATTGCTGGAGGTGGGACCAGGGCTGTGTTTGTTTGAGGTGACAGCTCCTTATTCATAAGTAGCCTCAAGGACCTGTATGATGAAACCTTACTACTTGGATGGCTGCCATGTTCTGGCTCCTTAAGTAAAAACTTATTCTGACCATGAAAAAAAAAAAAGAAAGAAAGAAAGAAAGAAAGAAAGAAAGAAAGAAAGAAAGAAAGAAAGAAAGAAAGAAAGACCACAAGGAGTTCCAGCCACATTGGTGGAGCCTAGGACAATTATTTTTCTTTTTTAAATACAATTTACTCATCTTTAAAATAAGGGTACTCATACCTGCTCTCAGCTCTGCCTAAGTTATTATTTTAAGTAGATATGAAGATTTCATGAAGTGTAAAATATTAATTGCTACTTTTAGTGGTTCAACTATTTGTGGTTTTCAGCAAAAATTAAATGCCATTAAGAACATGCAAGCCGGACAGGTGAGATGGCTCAGCGGCATAAGCTCCTGCCTGGCAAGCACGAGGTCCTGAGTTGGACTCCCGGAACCCACATAAAAGAAAGAAAAGGGCTGGTGATACTGCTCAGCAGCACAAGGGCTTCCTGGCAAAGCAGGAGGTCCTGAAGTCAACTCCTGGTACCCACACTAAAAAAAAAAAAAAAAAAAAAAAAAAAAAAAAAAAAAAGGAAGAACATGCAAGCCTTAAAGGAGATTATGCTTGATAAATAAAATTCTAAATAACTTTACATAAAAATTTATAATGCATTCACCACAAAAAAAGAAAAACAAATGTCTTTCAAGTCTTTTCCTAAGCTCATCTCAGAGTTGCTATCATGTTTAAAATAAAAATAGTCACAACTCATCTCTTTCTGTAGTTTTTACTTTAAAAATATAGAATGGAAAAGAAGTTAGCTAATCATTTTCTGGTTTAGATCTAAGGCCATTTATCTGTACAGAAAGAACAGATTTAAACATGGATTCTTCTGTGTCACAGTTTCTACTACATAACATTGATTTTTTATACAAAGAGAACATGTAAATTATTACCTGTCTTGGCATTTCTGTGAAATCTGTTATACACCATTTAGTGTTTCATGTGCTGAAATAAGACACATCACAGGTTAAAGATATGACCATTTCAAGGTTTTTTCTTTCTTTCTTTCTTTTTTCTTTTTTGGTACCGAGAATCAAACTCAGGGCCTTGCGCTTCCCAGGCAGACACTTGTTCCACTGAGCTATTGCCCCGGCCATTTCAAATTTTAAGATATGTTGTTGAACAGGAGAAATTTTACCCATTAGCCAATTCACTTCTCAAACAATTAGACTTTTTGTTTTACCTTCAGAGAATTCAAAAGGGCCATATTTCGAAAAGACATTGTACTTTGCAACCAACAGACTATTATTTTCTGACACTCAAACCACAGCTTTTTTTTTTTTTTAAACAGTTCACTGTTGCAAACCTCTCCATCCCTGAATTTCTGTTTTTGGATTCCTACATTGTCCACCTGTTCTCTTATACATATGAGAGCCTATAGATTAAATGGAAGCACATGGTCCTGTTAAGACTACGACATCAATATTGTTATGTCTACCTTAAAAAATAAATATCAAAATCAAAGTATTTAAATTTAAAAAAGAAATAATAATTAAAATAGTCCTTTATTTATGGCAGTAAAAATGCAATTTGGGGGCTATATGAAATATGTTCGAACAACAATTGGACCAGTTATAGAATACTGCATAGCCAAATCTTCCTTTTAAAAATTGAAAAAAAAGTGGAATGCAAAAGGAAGTAAAACTGAAGACAAATTAAAACATACGTAACTAAACATTCCAGACCTTTCTTAGCTTTTTATGCAGGTAAATGCTTATGAAATGCAGCTCCACCTTCTTGATGAAAATCCACTGAGAAGCACAATTTAATACTTAATCAGCATTTAGCCAATAATGATGTACCAGGGGCCCAGCATTTCTTCAGTCTGTCATGGCTTTTCAATTAACGTATTTTCTCTAACCATTATATTACTTTAATTTTAGGTCTTGTAAATAATCATACTAACCAGAACTTTCCAAGGATTATCCAGAAGAAATGTAATATAAAAAAGCACATTTTAGTTCCTTCTCTTATTATTTGGGTCCAAGTTGTATGTTGTGTCAATGATTACTTCAACAACTCTCAAAAAAAAAAATATATATATATATATCATTCTGTTCTTCTGTTGGTCCATCTCTGACTAAGCATTATCATTTAAATCAGTTTTCTGAGAAATGTTGATACTGGATGATACACAAGTCAAGTCAAACTGCACAAGCATCAATGACTGCTTAAAATAACAAATGCTAGTAAATTTGGATCTTTAGCAATCTGACTCTAATGCAAATTTTTATACAGAGCTAGTAAGGAGGGCTAGGCATTTCTATAAGAAAAATGAAGGTTTGAGGAAAGATTTTAAAAGAGAATACACCATTGATTTGGCTCTCTTGGCATATTAAATTTTGGCTCCAGCAAGGGAAACAATTCAATGGACACATCTAAGCCTTGAGTCCTGGCAGTTTTAGTAATTATTTCCTTGATCCATAGTTGAAATATAAATGGTATCAAAATAAGGTTTGCTTTGAGAGGGTTATAAAACTGTATACTAAGTAGTGGTCAACAAAAAGAACTTTTCAAGTATAGCCTTCTGATTTGTTGGAATTCACATTTTAGGGTCCTTTGCAGAGAATATTTTGTCTGGGATAGAGTTCCAGAAAGAATAAAAATGCTGCTTGTTCTTGGAAGGAAATCTGCATTATATTTATTTTTAACTCACTCAGAGGTATATGGAGAGGTTATGGCTTGGTATTATCATCACAACAAAATGACCTGCCAACATAGAAAATTTTGAATGTTAAAATTAATACCATTTTGAGATTTGGCTGACAGCAATCAAATTTGGATACCTGAGGTTACTACTAGAAGGTAGACCTTTAGAAATGGGAAAGAGGACTAGGTGCAGGGGGCAGGAGAGTTGGATAATGAGGATTAAAATAATATCAGTGCATACCAACATACCAAAATAAACTTCATTAATCTGTATCACTAATAATAATCATCAATAATAATAATAACAGATTACTAGTTTCTAGTGTTTACATTTTTAGATTTCCATTGCACCCACTCTATGTTGGTCTATGGAGTGCTTTATGTAGGACTAGTGTCCTGCTCCCTTTTTCATAAACTCAATATCCTTCCTAGAGTATTTGCCATTAGAAGCTAGAAAAGTTTTTGTTTTTGACTCTCAGACAATAAGTGAATTTCTTCTCTTATGTCAGAGAAACACTATGTCATGATATGACTGAGGTCAGTAATGATCTACCTTTTAAAGAAACTCCCTCTGGTGATTGCAAGGTATCTGAGGGGTGACCTCTCTGGGCAGTATAGGGTGGAGTAGTTTCCTTTCCATGATATCTAGATGCTTTTGAGCCCACTGGAGAAAATAAAAAGACTCATTTGTTCCCTGACTAGACTTCCATTACTGTAAATATCAGACCTCATAATTGAATTTTATTTGCTAAGTAAGAGAATTTGACCACTAAAAAGAAGTTAAAGATCGATAATCCAGTACAACATATTTGTTTTACAAATAAGGAAACTGACCTAAGTGACTGAGGCTATTTGTACTATATTATGTGGTTCAGCAGAAAGAGTAAAGGGGAGGAGCAGCTAGTCAGAGGTTCAGAGAGGCTTCCTGAAGGAGCAGGACAGAAACAGATATTGAAATGGAAAGAGGAAAAGTCCATTTTGCCAATAGAGGATTGCCTCTGGCAAAGATTGGGAGAAGAGAATAAGGATGTCATATGTGGAACTAAAAGCAATTCAAGAATAATGAATTGCTAGGAATAATGTTACAAAATTTTCATTCTTTAAAAGAAAAGTTTTCTTTCTGTGATAGTTGTCATATGTCAACTCGACTGGAGAAAGAATCATCTAGAAGATTAGTAGGTTCTGGGTATGTCTGTGGACAATTGATACATAAGTCAGTAAACTGATGGGGGAAGACCCTGCCCAGATGTAGGTGGCACCAAATTTGTAGCTTGGACAAAATAAAAAGAGAAAAAAAAAGGAAGTGCTCTCTTTTCTTCAGAGGACCTTGGATCTTCGCCATTGCCTTTGCATGTTGCTCTCCAGTTCCTTCAGGCTTTCAGTGCTGACTCACCAGCCTTCCAATGCATACTCTGCTTTTCTCACACACTTTCCCCAGTGACTCTGCAGTAAACTTCCAGGTCTTTGACCTTCAACTGCTACTAGACCCTCCTGCTCTCAAATGCTCAGATGGCCATATAGATTCTTCCCTCTCTAATCCAGCAGATGGACCACTGGGACTTAATTCTGATTCTGTAAGCCTACTAAATAAATCCCTTGTATAATCATACATATATTTTACGTATATGTCCCTCTAGAGAACCCTAAGTAATACACTGTCTTAGTTTTTGAAGAGTTACTGAACTATGACATTAACTGGGTCATCATTTTATTTTAAGTCTGATAATCTCCTAGTATAAATTAATCTCTTTATTCAAGAATAATACCTACTTAGTATGTGGCACCTCCTTGTTTTGTGCCCTGGATATACATGGTGAACAAAGCAGGTGCGGCTCATCTTCTGAAAGAGCTCACATTATAATAGAGAATTTGATCAAGAGAAAAGGAATTTGGTTAGATTATATTGTGGAAAAATTACCTGTGGAACAGGAGATGTAGGCAAGACATAAGGAGATCTTACACAGTCGAAGGATGCGGTCAAAGTAAATATACTTAAAGAATAAAGTTTTACACTGAAGCCTGTGAGTAAATACAGGAGGCCAGAGGAGGAAGGGAGAGTTGGATTTACAAATGATACTAGGAAAAGCTGAAATTCAAAGTGATAAGCTTGAAAACATGGCAGTACTGCAGAGTGCCTGGAAATAGTATTGAACATAGAAATGAGAAGAGATGGGTCAGAGAGTCAAGAAAGTGATGCTTCATGAATGGACTTAACAGGCAGTGCTGTTCAAACAGAAGTACTGACTGCTGTGAGGGCTCAGAGAATATGCTTCAGGAGTAATACGGTAAAGGGAAGTACAGAAAACTAATCCAAACCATGATCCAGCCTTTGTCTCTGTTTCCTTCTACCACAAAGCTTTTTCCTTTCTCTTCATCCCACCTTGCTTTGCATCTTAAATATATGATAAAACATACCTGCCAAAACTTTATGCATTGACAAGTCAGTTACTAGGAGATAAAGGAAGGCCTTCCTTTTTTAGTTTTAATATCTCAGGAAGAGACCCAACATGGTCAGGTGACCATATGTGGGCCTCTCACTTGTGGTCAGAGAAAATGTGCAAATTGAAATAGCACCCAGCTTTCTCAGATATCTCACAGCTATATTATGCAGAGAAGTGGGTTCACAGAACAATTGTTCAGACTTCCCAGCATGAGAAGAGGTTCTCAGCAGGAAAAGCCATGTGTTCGCTTCCTTGACTCAGAACTCTGTTGTGATGATTAAAGGGCACACACAGTCAAAGAGCAGGTGACACACAATTGGTGCTCAGTGAGAGACTTGTGTAACTGACTTGTTTGGGTCACTTAAATAGCAAAGAAAAGATGGAAGTCAAACCAAGGACCCCTTGTTGTGACTTAACACTAACAAGAAGACTACGACCCACTTTGTCCCGGGCACAGTTTTCTGGGAAGCGCACACATGCCAAGAATTTAGTGTCCTAGTCTTTGTCAAACTGATCAAAGATTGGCCAGTTAGTCTCATCTCTGAAACTTTCCACCTAGGAAAGAAACAAAGCCTGTGAAGAGTAACTCCACTTTAGAATAAATGCGGGAACTGTTAGTAATGTGTTTCCAATAAGGATAAAAACACAGAGAAGAATTTATAGCTAGGATGAAAAATGCAGGAGTTTCAGAAAGAGGAGCCCACCGTAACTCCAGAGAATGGTTCTGTGCTTGACATCCAGCTGCCTCTCAGTGCTTAACTTAGCTTGAATTGTGATTTAATTACTTGTGATTGACTCTGTCATTGTTAATACTCATTCCCTGCCCACAGATATCTTATTATACTTTTACCTACTCCATTCCCCAAATTTAGGAAAAACAAAGTTTTAAGTACTAACACTGCAGTGACTAATAATCAACATTTTAAACCTTGCAGAATGACTATAAGTAGATACTTAACAATAGCAGAGTTTCCACAAAATGACAAGCTCTTCCAGATATTGGAGTTTTTAATCTGTAGGAAGCTTTTGCTTACTTTTAGGCAACAAACAGGAATATGCCTTGTCCATAACCTATGCATGCTTTTATATATGAACAGATTTCTCTGTAGTCTAAATAAAGGAGAAGAAGAGAAAGAAAGTCATATGCTTTCTCACCTCTACCTGCTAATTTGTCAAAGATCAGTTTGCAGCACAATCTTTCCATGGATGTTATAGGAAGGTGAGTTATATTTGCCCCCTTTTGCCCTGACTGACATGGAAGGACACACACACATAATGAAAAAATCTGTACCTAGGCTTTTTGTTCTGGAGAACAGTTTTACCTGACTGTAGCTAGCATGGAATATGGAAGGTGGATAGAGAAAGCATTTCTCCTCTCTGGGTTTGAGATGAAGAGGAAGGAAACAAATACAATATTCAAGAAAGACTTGTAAAAGAGAAAAAAATGATTAAATGGTCAACCAACCAACATCCACCAAATGCCTTCCTACATGAGGCACTATCTTGGGTGCTCGACAAAGCAAACCAAGCCAAGGCAGTATTTTTTTGTTTTTATTTTTGTTTCATTCCATTATTTATTTTATTTTTTAAATGTTAACAGATACGCAAAGGTGTACGTATTTATGGAGTCCCATGTGGTGTTTCAACACATGTAGACATCATGCAAATCATGTTCAAATTAGGGATAACATTTCTTTATTCATTAATGTTTATGATTTCTGTATGGTGAAAACATTTAAAATCCTTTTTTCTAGTTTTTTTAATATACAGTATCTTTTTATTGTCTATAGAAACCTTATTGTACAATAACACACCAAGAACTTGTTTCTCCTGTTTAACTGAAACTCAGTTCCCATAGATCATTTCTCCACCTCTCCTTCCCCTGTAATTTCCAACCTCTAGTTAACTAATTCTACTCTAACTTCTGTGAGCATCTGCAGATGAGTGAGATCATGCAGCACTTGTATTTCTGCCAGGGAAGTTCTTAGTTTTGAGTTACTTATAACCTAAAACTGGACTTCAAAATTATATTCAGTTTTGGGGCAAAACTTATGCAAGGCATTTTTATTTCTAACAAGTTATATAATTCTTTTAACTTCAGGTACTATTTTGACAAAAGCAATGCAGAATTTTGTTTGTTGAGGACTATTGCATTTGGAGGAAGTGTTAACTTGATTGGCATTGGGGTCCACCCTGGAAGGATTGGCAGAGGACATATCCAAGTATATCTAGGTGAGTCACGGAAGTATTGCCTGGGGATCTAGTTCTGGTCCTCGCCCCTTCCTATCTGGCTGACCACAGACTGAACCTTGTGAAACCATGAGCCAAATCAAATCTCATTTCTTTTAAATTGTGGGTGTTGGGTATTCTATCTCAGTGATGAGAAAGTTTACTAATACAAACACATGTTGTTGCTGTTTTGTAATTGCTTATAAAAAAACTGCTGTGATTTTAATTATTAATGAAAATATACTTAAAAGATGTTTGAAATTTGTCACTATAGTTGGGGAAAATATGCTGATTGTGGTGGTACACTCCTGTAATCCCAGCACTTGGGAGGCTGAGGCAGGAAGCTAGCATGGAATAAATAGTGAGACCCTGTCTCAAAAATAAAAAACTGAGGAATATCCAATTAGGAAGAAAATATTCCCCCAAAACAACACTTAGATCAAAGTGACTCAAATATTATAATATTGAAAAGATACCTGGATTATAATCCTGACTTTTCCATTCACTACAGAACAGGTTAATCTTTGGGGTGTCTCTAATCTTTCTGTACTTACATATCCTTATTTGGAGATGATTAAGGCAGTACTGAACTATATGATATTCAAAAAATAATAAATATTATAATTATATGTTCAAATGATTTGCATATTGGTGTTTTCTATCCTTTATATTGTTTATAAAATCTTCTGTAGAGTTCATTTATGGAACAGAAGGGAATCTAGAAACTCTAGTTTTAGATCAACATTGGAATTAATATTCATGAGTTAATAAAAGGCTCATTATAAAAGCATATTTTATGTATTACATGTAACATTAGCTAAAAACATGGACTGTGTTTAAAACTATTGTGTTGTAAATGGTCCATGCATGAAAGAATATTGTAGATTTAGAGTGATTGCTGAAATGATTGAATATTTGTAGTGACATTCCAGCTGCTGCATTGTGTGAATGTGTGTTATTTTCAAATTCCTATAATAAACATGTTGTCCTTAAAGTAAGGAAAATGCAAATTTTTACGAGAAAATTGTTCAGTTAGAATTAACCAAATTGTTGCACTGCCCAATCACAGATTAGCTGCTCAGTAGCAAACTCAGGCACTTTTGATCCCAACCTTCTCCTTCAACTGTATTGCTTACCAATGTCAAAATCATTTGTGTTTCTTCCTCTATCTGTGAAACCCAGTTGTACTTGTCCCTGCTATTATGTAAATTAATGTTCATAAAGAAAGATGATGTGATTATGGAAAATAAAGTGTTGTTCTTTAAATGTTTCATAAATACTGCTAAATTAGATGTTAGAGAGAAAACTATAAAATATTATGACAAAAAGTTAAAAATACTTATATCTTTATAAAGTATTGAGTTCTTACTCTGTTGAGACATAGACTAGAAATATAACTATGTTATTGTAGGGGTTTATATAAGAACACACTCATTTAACCAGCAAAACTACTCATGTTTTTGGCCTCCTCTCAAAAGATTGGTGACTAAATAACAACAATATGGCTTCTGATTTAAAATAAGAGAGTTAATCACTTTTAATAATTTCTCACTGTCACTTTTTAAAATTTATATAGCAAATTACAAATTCCAATAAAGTCTGATGAGAAAATTTCTATTACCACTTTATTTACACACTGGTGTGTTTATCTAGAGCTTCTTTCCTACTATAGTTTCTATTTAAATCTCAAGCCCTTCCATTCCACCCAATTCCTTTAACAATCAACAAAATGTAGATACCCCTGAACTATAACAAACTGAAAGAAAATAACCTGAAAACAATTATATGTACCCATTAGCAAATCTACCTTCAATCGTCTATCATTCTAATTATTGCACTGTCATTTTTATAGAGAATTCATTGCTTGGTCAAATCTCCCCATTTATACAACTGTGTGGTTCCCGTGTAGAGCATAAGATTATTATTCTAATCTATTGTTTTTTAAAAAAATTTTAAAATGTGTCTCAAGCAGATAAAATAAAGTGTTATTAAATAAAGTGATTTGTGAAGAAAAAAGTACATACATACGTAACTAGTTAAGTGCTTATTAATTCAACAAATATTCACTATTTTTACGCAAAAGACAGTGCAGTGTAGGTATATAAAAAGAGAAACAAGAAATCCTGAATAAGGAAGCTCGATAAGCCCATCGTCCTAGCTACAAGGAAGGTTTCTTTTGATAGTTTTAAACGAAGAAGTATAAAATAGACTATGTAAAAAAGAATGTGAATCCAATAGTATAGCTTAAAAAAATTCTTAGATGGAAGTATTTTTCCCTCAAAATTATGAGAACAAATGAGTTAATTTTAAAGAGGTAGGCACAAAAAATTGAAATGATAAAAGGAATTCTGAGGTTTTAGGCAAAAGTTTATTGTTTTAATCTACAGTTAATGCCTTGAAAATCCTTCATGGTTTTCACTATAATCTGTACACTGAGACAATGCCTGACATCTTTTTCACTGCATGTCTTCTGCAATGCATGGCTGCTAATGACAGCATTTGCTTATGAGCCTTCCCTGCAGGAAAGATAAAGCCTTTGGGGTGGGGAATTTTCTGTAACAGCAGACCTGCCATAGCTGATCTGTCAGGGTGAGTCAGACAGGCATTCTACTCCCTGCCATTGGCAAGAAAACAAATAAAAGTCACGACATGCAAACATTTACATTGGAAGCATTTGGCAAAGTAGTAGTGGCCCTACAGAATCCAAAGCAAGGGTAGAAATATTCATCGCAATCTTTCAATTTCAACATTCCAAAGATAAATTAAGCCATCTATATGTCTTCAGATTATTCAATTCTACCAGCATATGAGCTTGTAACTTGGCCAGTATTGCATCTCAGATGCTGTTCATACCTTTTTTTCATTTTTTTCTCCAAGTGTTTATCAAATTTCTACTACTCTGAATTGCATGCTAGGCACTGCAGAATGTGACGGTGGGCAGAAACTGATGAGGACTCTTTCGTACAGCGCTCACAGTTTAATGGAGATGGGAAGGCAGCATAGTAATAAGTGTGGACGCAACCAATTGTAACTTGCAGTGGAGGGCCAGGGATACGGCTCAGTGGCATAGCGCCTGCCTGGCAAGCATGAGGTCCTGAGTTCGATTCCTGGTACCAAAAAAAAAAATTTGCAGTGGAGACAAATTTGATGGAGAGTTATGTGATGCTGGCAATCTATGATTCCTTCTTCCTGATTCAGAAGGTTGAACACAGCTTCTATAAGGAAGTTCTGAATAGTTCTTAGATGTTAACTACTCACCAACAGGAAGGACACAAATTCTAGACAGCGGAAACCCCCATGTCCACAGACATTGTGGCTGGAGAAAATATTGTCAGGTAAGAGAATGAAAGGACGTCCTTGGGGTCAAAGCAGAGTGCCAACATGCTGCGACATGAGATCCAGGAGGCTGTGGCTGAAGGAACGAGAGTTGTATTTTTGTTTTTTGTTTTTGTTTGTTTGTTCATTTGTCTGTTTTGAGACAGGCTCTCGCTATGTAGTCCAGGCTGCCCTTGAGCTCACAGCAATTCTCCTGCCTTAGCTTCCCAAGTGCTGGAATTACAAGCGTGTGCCAACACACCAGGCCTGGTATGATAGAGTTTTGACTTTATCATGAGAGATGTATACAATCAATGAAGTATTTCAGGGGTGCGTGTGTGTGTCTGCTGATGGTAGTAGTGTCTTGCTGTTAGAGTGGCATGACATGATCAAGTTTGCTGTAATACTTACATCACCTTTACCAATAGACAGCTGACCTTGTTGACACTTTCTGCATATGGTAAGAGTAATATGAGGTGAAAATAAAGTGGTTTTCCATCTAGATTGTGGGAAGCACAAATACAGTATCATATATAAGAAAATATTAAACAAGTTTATATAAAAACACAAACAAGTTTTGTCTTTTCATAGATAACAATGAGTCAGAATAGATTTTTTTAATGTAGTGTACTTATATTTGGAGATACAATAATTTGTATCTTACAAATAATTTGTAAATTGTATATTGCAAATAAACAATAATTTGTATATATTCTTATATAAAGAGAATCAAGAGAAAGCTTGTTCTGACTAAAAGTAATAAAATATTTGAATAATCACCTTAGAACACATACAGTGATTTTCCTAAGCAATATAATGAATAAAATATTCTATACCCACAAATATTGGTTACATGCGAAAGTGAGTAGTGTCTCTTTGGGGGAAACTTAGGATATAGTACATGCACAAGAGGGTTAAGAATAAAAATTCTGAATAAACTAGAGAACACTGAACAATGTGGTGAATAATAACATACACAATAACAATAACTTGCTGTTATGAATGACATTAGTGATAAAGAGAACTCATGTCATAGAATATTATTTCTTAAAGTCAATCTAGTAATACTATACCCATAGAATTTTGGACAGTGTCACACATGTCACAGAATTCCAGTTTTTAACCCAGTCCATGTGCTAGGCTGAATGCTTTCAACATTTCCGTATTGCATCTTTGTGAACCAGTTGTTTGCAAGAGGGGTCCTCGTAGAGCTTGAAGCCCAGACCTGCTGAAGCCTGATCCTGGGTAACAGAGCCTCACTTCATCCCACCCACATGTAAACACTTGGGAAGGTGCTAATTTTGTTTTGCACTAGTTATTTGCACCCAGTGAGGAGGCAGGCACTTAGCCAGAGTCTGCAGAGCAGCTGGCTGATATCAGTAGGGTGTGTGTGTGTGTGTGTGTGTGGTTATCTCCCACTTTATGTAACTCTACTGTGATTTTTCTCTCTAAATTTCCTAACCATTTGCCATTATAACCTTATATCTTTCCACTGATTTGCATTACCATTTATTGTGTCAATTCAGGAATTATTACATTCACTTTAGAGATGATGAATCTGAGGGTCTGAATAGCACAACCGCTTGTTTGCATAAAGAACAGTAATGTTGAAGTTCTGATAAACCCATCTGTGCCTCTGGAGGAGGCAACCATTTGAATAGGCCAGGGAAGATGATGGCCCAGTTATAGGGTGAAGAGGAAAAAAAAAAAAAAAAAAAAAACAGATCCATGAATGTGTAATTGTGACACTAAATGAAGAAATCTATATTCTTTCCATGTTACATATGAGTGAATAAGCTTATGATTAAGGGAAGCCTCTTGATTCACCTATGTAAGACCAGTATCAAGCAAAGAGCTGTGCATGTAATAGCCGCTAAATCAACATTTACATTTTTAAATTTTCAAAATGCCTTTTTATTTGAATTATTTCACTTTTTAAATAAGGTGAAAAGATGTAGTTTGCTTATTAAGGGATATATAATAAATGCTGTTTCTAATGAGGACATGCTGATCTTTGAGTAAAGTAGATTAGTCTTTGAGTAAAGTAGATTTCCCTCTATATGCTGGGTGGACCTCAGTCAGTCGAAGGCCTGACTAGAACTAAAGTTTGACACCGCAAAGGGGAGGGGCGGAAACTGGCTTTGGCCTTGGATTACAATGTCAGTTCTCCCATAGGTCTCCAGCCTGTCAGCTGACTGGCAGATTTTGTATCTGGCAGGCTCTAGAATTGTGTATTGCAATACAAAGTTAAAGTAGAAAAAGCATGGAGTAGGAAAATCACAGGGTCATGTTCTGTATGTTTTTATTCACTACTCCTTCATTCATTTATCAAATACTACCTAAGATTCCATAATAACTGCAGTCACCATTCCAGGGCCTGAGGGTAAGGTGGGGAATCTGTCCTCTTAGCTCCTTCCATTTTTGTACAATAGATAGACAATATGTAAGTAAACAACAAATGAACTGGCTACTTTCAGAGAGTAGCAACTATTACTAAGAAAAAAATGAGCAGATATTGCAGAAGGTTCTTAGATTGGGTGAACAGGGAATGTTCTCTAGAGAAGTTGTTTGTTTACATAGAAAGTTTGATGGAAACAAGGAGCCTATTGTGCCAGAACCTGGAGAGGGAGCCCATCAGATAGAGGAAAAAGTGCAAAGGCCCTAAGGTGGGACAGCATTTGCTCATAGGTCTTTATACAAAGGACTTGTCCTTTCTGAGCCACAGTGTTCTCATCTGTAAAAGAAGAATGATGAGAAGTCCATTTTTTTTTTTTTTTTTTTTTTGTGGGTACCAGGGGGATGACCTCAGGACCTCGCGCGCCAACAGGCACCCGTGCCACTGAGCGATATCACCGGCCCCTTTTTCGTATGTGGGTTCCGGGAGTCGAACTCGGGCCCTTGCGCTTGCAAGGCAGGCGCTTACGCCGCTGAGCCATCTCACCGGCCCAGAAGTCCTTAAAAGCTTTCAAAATTAGAGAAGATATTGAGAATGTCAAAAGTATAATTGTGGCACGTCCATAGACACTTAAGATATGGTAGTTATTAAGAGGATACAGTAGAGAGGGAATGATCTAGACTAGTACAGGAGCATAAAGAAACGATTTACAAGAACATTTGAACAACATTACCAATCACACAGGAGAACCAGGCAAATATTCCAGGCTGAGAGGTAAGCATGAGAAAAGGTGCAGAACACAAAGTGCATGTAGAGAATGACAGAAAAATCAACAGTGGGAAATTATAATAAACAGTTGTTTGCCCTCTGCAGAAAAGGTTCCTTTATATTAGGCAAGGATATTCATGTAGTTCTTCAAATTTCTCTTTATAACTTGCACATTTGGAAGCTTTGAGGCAAAAGTTCTTAAGTCCTTCATACAAATCTTTTCTCTGTAAATCTTTTCCGATCCCTATGTTTGTCAATGTTTCCCTTTGTCTCATGTGTATTTTCATATTATAAACATCAGATTTTGAAGTAGGGAGGTAACAACACCAAATTAAGTGAACTTAATCACTGTCCTTCCAAGGCAGTGCTTTTCAACCTTGCTTACACATTCTGACCGTCAAGATTTGCACGTGCGTGGGTCATACGCCCAGAGATTCCGGGTCTGTGGCCTGGATATGTAGAATATTTCTAAAGATCTGAATATTAGCATATTTCTTTACTGAACAAACATGTTTGTGTTTTATAGAAGCTAAACATTTCGAATAATTTTAAACTTGAAATGTACTGTACTTAATAGTTTGCAAAAGAAATAAAACTTTCTCATTCTACCCAGAGAAATTTCATGTTTTAGTTTCTCATCTCTTCTAAGACCTTTTTTTAAATGTGAGGAGAAAGAGAGAGAGACAGAGAGAGACAGAGAAAGAACAATCTGAGTGACCAGATAAAATACCAAAATTATTTTTCTTTCCAACCATGGCATTGCTTATTAATGGTTTCCACATTAGAATTTCTAGTTACAACACTAAAATACAGTGAGAAATAATATGTGTATATGCACAAACACATGCACACATATGTATTTTGTGTTAAAATAATAAAATTTACCATCATAAATATTTTTAAGTGTAGAGTTCAGTAAATGTAGGTGTATGCACATTGTCGTGCAACCAATCTGCAGAACTTTCTCACCTTGCAAAACTGGAACTCTATACCCATTAAAAACAATTTCTCACTGCCTCTTTCCCTTGCCCCAGGAAACCACCCTTCTATGAACCTGACTACTTGGCATACCTCATTTAAATTGAGTTGCATACAGTATTTACCTCTTTGTGATTAGTTTAATTCACTTACCATGATGTCTTCAAGGTTCACCCATGTTGTAGCATGTGTCATAACCTTTTTCCTTTTTAATGCCAAATTGTATGTATATTCTACATTTTATCTATTCATCTCTCTGTGGACACTCAGGTTGTTTCCGTCTCTTTGCTACTGTAGGCAAAGGTTCTATGAATATGGATATGCAAATATCTCTGTGATCCTGCTTTCAGTTATTTTAGATATTTACCCAGAAATAAAACTGCTGTGCCAAATGGTAACTCTGTACTTCATTTTGGCCATATGGTTTTCTGTAGTTCTTGTACCATTGTACATTCTCTGATGAAGGAAATTCATCAGGTGTTCACATATTTAAAAGACATGAACCTCCTACAAAGAAATTATGACCATTTTCAGATTTTATCCTCTATTAAGTAAAGGAATAAAGTCAAACAAATAGTTCCACCAAGAAGGCCCACATGATGTCATCTGCACTTGTTTGGACCAGTCCGTCTGGAGAGGATTTTAGAATAGAAATCTGTCTCCATGTGAGTGTCTCCAGCCAGGTGGAACTCACTGGTAGCTAATTACCATGTCCTTAACTGAAAATGTCTACACCTGCTACTCCCCAAGTGTTCTTCAACAAAGTATCAATCAGGAAGTGTGCAAAGGAGCAAAAGCAATGTTTACAGTATGATGAGACATTTATATGAAGTTTGACTAGATTCTATCAAATACGACATGAGAATAATGAAAAATCCATCAATTTTGACTACCCACAGAGGTAGAGGTACATTTCTATTCTAAAATTTGATCTTGCTGTGCATTATGGTGCACACCTATAATCCCAGCACTTGGGGCTGCGGCAAAAGGATTGTTGAGAGCTCAAGGCCAACCTGGCTGGGCTACGTAGTGAGTTCAAGACCAGCCTAAACTACACAGTAAGACCCTGTCTCAATACATACATACATATATAAGTTTAATCTTTATGGAGCCAAAGGCTGGGGCTCTCTTTTAACCACTGTATTTTACCCTCCAAAGTCTAGTTAAATGTCTGGCTCATTGTGAACACTGAAGAAATAGTTGTTAAAAAAAACCAGAATGAATAACTGAAAGTTTCTGTGTCCACCAAGGTTCTTATAGGAAACATAAAACACACTCAAACTAGGATAGCTTGAGGAGGGCTCCTTTATTAAAGAGCTAATTAGTAGGTGTAGGCAGGGGTCTAGGGAAGAAAAGTAACAGTGCAGGAACCCAAGCTACAGGGACACCGAGAGTAGAGGTTACCACGGTTCTAAAGAGCAGACCAACCTGAACAGAGCTGCAACCTTCCTCCTATGCCCCTCCATGATTCCCCACGTGCAAACTCAGGTCAGACTACAGAATCTCCATCTTGTTTGTTTGTTTCAATGGCTTTATTGAGGTGCAACCGATATGCAAAAATCTCCCACATTTAATGTATGCAGTTTGATGGGTTTAGGCCCATTGCATATACCCATGCAACTTACCCTAAGCAACATTATTACCACCTTTCTGTTGCTGGAATTCACACACCTTAGCACCCAGGGGTGGGGAACAGCAGGGGAGAGTTGAGAGTGGATCTAGAAGGGCATACAGAAGACAGCTGGCACTGTAGTCTCGGTGGTACCACCGCACTGATCAGCTGAGTGACAGCACACGCGTGCAGACACAGAATCACACAGGCACGATGTTGTAGTCAGGGTTTGCAAGGAAAACAATACAATACAGGACACATAATTTATAGAGTTATTTTGTAATAGTCACCCAAAGAGTCATATACAGAAAGTGCAGGAAATCTGTCCACACACTAAAGACCCAAAGAATCCAGCTGAGGGCCTGGATCCTACAGCAGTGTCCTGCATGAGTCCAGCTGAAGACCTAGAGCCCATGGCAATGCCTCCACGAGTCCACTAGAGGCCCAGAGCCCACAACAATGTCTCATGCAAGGATATTTCACGGATCTACACTGGGAAGGCCCAAAGGTCAGCGGTGGAAGCTAGAAAGTCTGCACCAGTGGGATGAAGGATCTGTGCCAGCAGGCTGAGGGATCTATCCCGGAGCCAGGAAGCAACGCTCAGAGTAAGGACCAGAGCTGCCCCGAAAGTCACCACAGCCATCCTCAGCGACAACGAGGTCCCAAGCTCCTCCGACGATGAGAACAGCCAAGTTCCTATCAGGAAAGCCAGCGTGACAAGCTCCTCAAGGAGAACCGACAGCAGCAACTCTTCCTCACCAGTTCTCCTTTTTATGTTGTTGGCAACAGTCCTCAGGTGGGCCCTCCACACCCAGCACCACGCTGATTCAGTTCAGCTGGGTGTGACAAGTTGACCACCAGTTGTCGATCCACCACAATCCACCCCTGGTCAACTTGATAACCACACACATTTCCTTAAACCAATGGTCTCTAGTGGCAGATTTGTGAAAAGTTAACATGTGTTGATCTATTCAGATTTACATTAATATAACAATTACACATATACAATTCTTATTGCACTCATTTCTGCACCAAAAACAAAATATACAAAGGGTAATCAAAACTCAAAGTTAAAATGACAATACTTTGACAAATTAACCTGATTACAAACATATCTAAAAACTACATTAAAATCAAATTAAAAAAAACTATTACAATCACAGTCCTTGCATCCAGTAACTTAACTACACGACATGTCAAGACTAAAAAATGGGGATCTCCTGCAATTTAAATACACTCTTATCTTCAGGTGAAAGGTTTCAGTTCATTTTTCCATTGTCCTGTTTTTTCTTTTTCCAACAACCACGTTCTTCTCTTTTTTAACCTTGCAACCCACAGTTCCATGGAGTCTTTCCTCTGGCCAAATGCTTCAAATCACCTTGTTGGCTCTTTAGTCTTAATTTTAAACATAGATCTGGCCAAAAGCTCTCAACAGTAACCATGCCACCATCCCAACAGTAGACAACACTGAAAATTTTCTGCCACCCAGATAATATCTCTAAACACAAGCAAATTGCAGAACAACTTCCTGCCAAAGCACAATATACTACCTGGGATCCAGCAGTCAATGCAGTCCGTCTCAATAGAAGCCTCCAGAGCTTCATCTTAATCGGCAGCATTTCCATCAGTACTCTGATTTTCCAGGCTCCGACCAGAGTCTCCAAAATAGTTTACAGCATATTGGGGCTGCTCCTAGGCCAGTCTCTCAAGACCTTTCCAAATTAATTCCCAAGGCTCTTAAGCCACATGGTCAGGCAACATCACAGTAATGACCCCACTCTCCTGGTACCAATTTTGTTGTAGTCAGGGTTTGCAAGGAAAACAATACAATACAGGACACATAATTTATAGAGTTATTTTGTAATAGTCACCCAAAGAGTCATATACAGAAAGTGCAGGAAATCTGTCCACACACTAAAGACCCAAAGAATCCAGCTGAGGGCCTGGATCCTACAGCAGTGTCCTGCATGAGTCCAGCTGAAGACCTAGAGCCCATGGCAATGCCTCCACAAGTCCACTAGAGGCCCAGAGCCCACAACAATGTCTCATGCAAGGATATTTCACGGATCTACACTGGGAAGGCCCAAAGGTCAGCGGTGGAAGCTAGAAAGTCTGCACCAGTGGGATGAAGGATCTGTGCCAGCAGGCTGAGGGATCTATCCCGGAGCCAGGAAGCAACGCTCAGAGTAAGGACCAGAGCTGCCCCGAAAGTCACCACAGCCATCCTCAGCGACAACGAGGTCCCGAGCTCCTCCGACGATGAGAACAGCCAAGTTCCTATCAGGAAAGCCAGCGTGACAAGCTCCTCAAGGAGAACCGACAGCAGCAACTCTTCCTCACCAGTTCTCCTTTTTATGTTGTTGGCAACAGTCCTCAGGTGGGCCCTCCACACCCAGCACCACGCTGATTCAGTTCAGCTGGGTGTGACAAGTTGACCACCAGTTGTCGATCCACCACACACGAACATTACATCCCAGCCCGCACATCCTTACTGCACTATGATTTGATGTTTTCAAAACAACATAGATACAATTGCAATGATCTAATCTTGAAATGAGAACAGAAACACAATATTTTCCTAATGCATATACTATATCTTAAACACATCCATTTCCTATTGCTCTCAGTGAGGAGAAAGAAAGGACATAAAAAGAAAGTAAGAGAGGATAAAAATGATTCTGAAAGGCAGGAGAGAAAACAAGAAGCCCTTAAAGAAAGATGATAGAAAAGAAAAGCAGATGAAGAGACATCAAGCAGGGAAACATAGCATGGCCCTGCAGAGAGATGGGAAGGGGGAGGAGAAGGGAGGCAGAAGAGGAGGAAGAAGAAGAGCAAGAATAGGAGGAGGATAAGAAAGAGGCCACAGCAGCCACAAAAGACATATTCTTGGACTCAAGAAATAAATGAGCTAGGTATTAGGAGATGTTTAGGCTGAAGGCAAAACAGCAGCATGTTAAACTTGAAAAAATACGGGGAAAAGAATTCTTAGAAAAATGAGTGCAGTTGTTTCTGAAAAAAATTATCCTTGACCTGTTGACTTAGTAATTAATGTTCTTTATTCAATTTGGAAATGAAAAAAAAGTTGTTTCCATGGAACAAAAATATTTCTTACATAACAATGTTTTTTTCTTTCGACTCAAGAAACTTGAAAGCAATTTTGCTGTGAGAAAACTAGAAAAGAATTATTACTAGCTCATAACCCCAAAACTGTTTTTCTCTTTTATTTTTACTTCCTTTTCCATTTTATCCTACTGCCTTATCTGGCAATGTATGTATCCATCTGTGTCTGTATCTAAACCTATCGTATAGATACCAGTTTCTATCTATCAGTTATGATAGATAGAAACATATCTAGATGTCCCCCAAAAGCCTTGTATGCTTAGACTTGGGGCTTTTGGAAGGTGATTGAATTATGGGGGCTACAGCTGACTGGCTGTTGGGAGGTGGGGCCTGATGCAGAAGCCGGGTGTCTGGGGCCTCACCTGGAAGGGCAGACCACCCATCTCCTTTGCTTCCTTTTCTCTCTGCTTCCTGACTGCCATGAGGTGGGCAGCTTTCCTTTTATGCTGTTTTCTACCATGCTGTTTTCTGCCTTTAAACCAACCATACATGAACTGAAACTTCTCAAATCATGAGCCAGAATAAACCTCTTTTCCTTTAAGTTATGGTGTCAGCTATTCTGACCCAGCAACAAGGAATGTAACCAAGACACTTTCTATGCAGATATAGGTATAGAAGCCTATGTACATACGTATCATATATATATATATACATTTATACTTTCATTTTTAGTAACTATTTTATATGTTTGAATATTTATACCTCTGACTTTCATATCTACTATGCCCCATCCTGAACATTTGACAACGCTGTAGCCCGAGACTCACAGTGAGAAGAAATAAGCATTGTATTGATAGAGCCAATTAGCAGTGGGCACAGGATCCAGATTTCTTCAGTTTCCTGCTCTTTCATCCCATGCTGCCTCCTTAGCCAAAGATTTTAGTCAAATATCTAGATGTGAATTTACCAATAAAATATCATTTGGGTCCCACTTTTCTAACTTTCCTTAAAACCATACATTCTCCCATCAATTATTTTGTAAATGTTGGAAACATACTGAAAGATAGAATTGCAATATGATTTATTTATGAGAAATTTAATATAAACTATCAAAATTCATTATCTACGTTGCTTTGATAATTTGTCTATTGCTGGAACTAAGAAATGTTCAGTGGTTTGCTAAAAGGAATAGCAAAAGGCTTGTACTTTTGGCATTAATGACTGACTGGGATAAGAAGAGCATCCCAAAGCCTCTCTCATATAGAATACATAATACTAATTCATTAGGACAGGACTAGAAAATTAGTTCTTTTGAAAATATACCCAATACAGTCACTTTGTAGATAGACTTTAGGCTAGAGAACATGCAATGTTCACTGTCATTGTTAACTAAACAAATAAATGCTTCCATACAATAGATAATACTTTTAGTAAAGAGGAGAGACTGATGGTAACCACAGTGTAAATTATAGCAGAAAAAAAGAATAAGGAGGACGTAACTACTGATTTCCCCCAACCACACAGGTAAAACCACTCTTTAAGAAGTGCAGAGGCAGTTTAAATCTTCGAACTTCCACAGATCATGAATTTTGATTTTGTATTTCAGAATACTTGAAAGGTATGTGCAAGAAGGTTATCAGAATCCACAGTCAAAACCCGTCTATATCAGAGTTGCGGCATCTTCCGCTTCTTTAGGACTTTCCCAGAAGTAAAGGCCCCTAACTCAGCAGCCTAAATCGCCCCCTGGGAAGCTGGTCAGAGGCCCCTAGCCCGATCAATATCATTTGGCCTTGGTCACACTTGAGACTGAAGGCTGGAAGCGGACTTTCACTGATTTACAGAGCTGAAATCCCTTTTTTTTCAGATCTCATTGGACAGGATAACTTTAGTATTCCCACAGAACTATTTGGTGTCTCTGAAAATCTCTGCAGACTTGAAAAAGGACCTCCCCAGAGACAGAACTAATTATATTTCTCACAGCCTCCAAACACCCATTTGCCAGGATGCTGTTTGAACTTGCGCTGTGGTTTCTCCGACGAGGCTGACTTCTCACACTTGATTTACTTTTGGAGGATTAGTCCAGAATACCGCAGAGAAGAGCTCCCTCGTCTGCCTTGTCGGAGGTACTGCCGCTGTGCACAGTTCCAGGACGCGTTCATTAACTGCCGCAGGCAGCCAAACTGTTTAACGGGATTGCGTGAAGTTCCAACTTTAGTTTGGCGACATTTTTTCTATATTTACAGTCCTTGATCTGGAAATACAAGTTTTATGTATAAACAACACACAATCAAACATCCATTATAGATTCATGTTTAACCAAAAAGTGTAATTTGCTCATCGACTAGAGATTTTCTTTGGAAAAAGAACAGTTACTTCGTGTGAGCTTTTGGTATGAATAGAAATTTGTGTGACTGTGATTTACTTACGCTTCAGTTCTGACACCGTTACAGAGAAAATTGTGGGATTTAATCAACATGCAAATAGCATGTTTATGTATGATTTAAAGTGAATTTTGACAGATGTGTGAATACAAATATTAAAATTTAAAGTTTGAGCCTTTCAATGAAAATGAAACTACAGAAAGATCTGCCTTACCTATAACAATAGTATTGAAATAAAGAATTTTAATTAAGACTTGACAGATTAATGTATTTCACTTGATATGCATTCACTTGATGATGCAGTATGAAACACGAAAACTCAAAATGCTGGAATGTACTTTTCTCAAAACCTCATCTGTTACCTTTATCAGCATATTGTTGTATTATTAGTACCAGTGAATAGTCTTAAAACATATCTTCAGAATTAAAATTACTATCTCTAGGTGACCATTCTGAGAATTATTTTCTCTGTTCACAAATATCTGAAATTGCAGCACAATTTCTGAATCTCAAACACAAAGTTCTTTGCACCTTTGTTAGGAAATTTACAAGGTTTTGAATAAAAGAAAAGAATTACTGTGAAAAACCATGAGATGAAAATACAAGCACATTGGTAGTTAATTTTCAGTAATGTCACTGGTACTTTATTTAATTCTCATCACTCATTTGTAAATTAATATGAATTAATGTTTATCTTAACATTTATCATGTGTTCCACAAATGTTAGCTACTATTATGTACTAGGCATTGTGCTGACTTTCTTACACTTTATAATCCCCTCTAAACTATGGGATTTCAAGAAAAGAGTAAGGAAAACTGAAGCTAAGGGGATTAAATAACTCGATCAAGCTCCACTCCCAGGAAGTAGTGGATCTGCTTTCAATCCAGGTGTGACTCTTGACCCCATGAAAATAACTACTATAATGGACATATGAGATTAGCTCATTTACTTATGCTTTCTCCTGCAATTCTGCGCCAGTTCCTTGATGTACTGATAGTGGATGAATAAGGTATGGAACTCAAGTGACAACTAATACATCTAAGGTCACACTGACAATGCCTAAAAAATGAATATAAAAGGAAAAATACTACTTCTTGTTGTGATAGATAACAGAAAGTCGTGGATAAATAGAAGATTAGTGAATTTAGACAGATGTAGGAAGAGATTGGTTTTTATAAATAATAGAGCTTCAGTGAGACAGTACAATATAGAGAATGGGATTGATGTGACAAAATTTAGCACATATATTAGAGAAACGCAGTTGTGAAATGAAGAAGAAAAGTGAAACAGTAACTGGAAAGGAAAGATCCAAATAAGGAAAAGAAGGGAATGAGCAAGATGAAGGAACAGAAACTAAAATGAGTTTAGGTTGTCCCATGGGACAGGCATTTTTATACATGACACTCCATTTAATTTTCATATTTACAGCTCAAAACATATAACATCTTAGAATATTTTTTTCTCATTTTTATAGATGAAAGTAGTAAACAACATTTTGGAGAACATTTAGCTGGTATAGTTGGAGATCAAGACTTGAACCCACGTCCTTTGATTCCCATGCTTTCTTATGTTTAAGCTTAAGGAGGAAGGGGTCTAATAAAGACAGATATTTAGATTAGTTTAGGAAATAGTACTGAAAATCACCAATGGGATCATATCAAATTACAAAGCTTCTATGCTACAAAAGAAACAATAGACAGAGTGAAAAGACAGTCTACAGAATGGGAACAATTTTTGCTAACTATTCCTCAGAGAGGACTAATATCTAGAATAAATAAAGAACTCAAAAAATTAGACATCTCAAAATAAAAGATCCAAATAAAAAATGAGCAATTAAAATGAATAGATACTTCACAGAAAAAGGACAAATGGCCAATAAATATGTGTGAAAATGTTCAATACCATTGGCCATTAAAAAATGCAAATTAAAACAACACTGAGATTCCATCTTAGCCCGAAAGGAATGGCTATCAGCAAGAAATCAAATAATAACAAGTACTGGCAAGGCTGCAGGTAAAAAGGAACACTTCTACATTGTTGGTGGAAATGTAAACTAGCACAACCTCTATGGAAATTAATATGGAGATTCCCCCAAACCCCAAAAGTAGAAGTTCCATTTGAAGAGCTATTCCTTTCTAGTTATCTTCCTGAAAGAGTTAAAGACATCATACTCACTGATGCATGCATACTCGTGTTTATAGCAGAACAATTCATAATAGCTGAATCTTGGAAGTGGCATATATAATCATCAAAAGATGAGTGGATAAAGAAAATGTGGTATTTACACACAATGGAAAACTAATATGCCATAAAGAAAAATTAATTTGAGTCATTTGTAGGAAAATGGACGCACCATGCGACCATAGTGTTGCATGAAGTGAATTAGATATACAGACTTGGGTATCGCATGGTTTCTCTTACATGAAAAGCCCAAAATAAAGAGCAAGATGGAAGATGGATAGTGGGAAAAAGGGAGATGGGTATTTTGCAGAAGGGAGGGGGAAAAAGAGATGGAGGGAGCAGGGAGGGAGAAGAGGAGAATGGGATGACAAAATCTCCCCATGAGGAATGTAATCATTGTGTACTGCAAACATGTGCTTTTGAAAGGATAAAAGCTGAAAAAAATAAATCAAAGGCAGGAAAATAAAATGATGTACAAAGCAAAAGAAATTTCAAAGACAAATCTTAGTGCTAAGAAACTCACTATACAATGAAAGCAGATTTGCACAGCTGAAAGAGAATAATTAAATGTGGAGGGACAAGAAACTATCGAGAATATGAAAACAAGAATAAGAAAACTGAAAGGCAGAGCAAGATGAATATGCAATCATTCAAAGTTCCAGAAAGAATACCAGAGACATTAGAGACTAAAGATTTTCTAGAACCAGTAAGGGACACATTAATATTTAAACTCAGAAAACTTTATGAATTATAAATAATGCTCAAAAACATTATAATAAAATGTGCAGGGGTCCCTAAAGGCAGAGAGATAAGCTATAGCTTTCACCACCTGTGGACATGAAAAGGTCTTACCTTCTCCATTTTATAGTATTCACTTTTGGAATTGAGAGGCCCCTGTGACAATTGTTTCTGTAAGTTCCCCTTTCTCCTTGCCCCTACCATTGTTAATAGAAAGATTGATACCTGCAGACTTAAGATTTTATTCTGGATCCAGGGAAGTCTTGAGAATGCAGAATAGCAAACATGGCAGACTCTCCAAACCAGAGGGAGGCACTCAACAGCCCCAGTAGTGCTGCTCCTTGTAAGCCCCTAACTTCTTGAGTTGTCAGTCACCAGTGCTTATCTAAGTCTGCGGCATCATCATCTACTCCTTGTGTGGACTTAGCTAAACTCTCAGCACAAAAACTCATTGTTTTTCTCTCTTTTGGATTCAGAGGATCATCATTTCTCTGAGCCAAAAATGGAGCACAGAAATCATATAGGTAGAATAGCCATTACTCTCTTCATCATGCACATAAACACACACAAACACGAAGATACACAGGCACACCTGCTTGTACACATTGCCAAGGAACTGTAAGCGTTAGAGAAAGGAAACCATTGGAGAAGGACACATGAGAACTGGAGTTCCAAGGCACTATACAACCGGAATTTAAAGGGGCTGCATAACTAGAATTCAAACAGGTTATGTAACCGGAGTTCAAAGGGACCGTGCACCAGTGAGTCAGTAGAGGTCTCCTGTGGCAGAGTGATGTCAAGGATGTAGCCTCAAAGTAAGAGCAACTACTGTGCTATTGAGCTTCCCTCTGGGAGATCTGGCAAGCTACAGGAAACTGTCACGGAAACAAACTTTCCTCTGCTTGTTTCTATGATAATATTTAGTCTATATTAACCTCTCCTCCTTACCTCTGTCATCACCTGACCTGGTAATTCCCTCTCATTCACTGAAGCCTTCAGTATCCAACTTATAGTTTTCATCTCTGCCTCCAGTTCCATTTTAAATTAAAAAAAGAATGTGTGGCGGTTGATCCAGTGCTTCACCTTCTGCCTCTGGCTTTCTGTCTCCAGAGCTCTTTATCTCCATCAGCTCCAGGAGTGGCTCCTCCATGCAATAGCCTGGTATTTATCATTACCTGACACTTCTCCGCCTCTACAATCCTAACTTCAAAGATGCATTATTTGTGCACAAATTCTTATTCTTCCAGCTTTCTCACTCTGTTACTTCCATTAAACATTAATTTTTACTTCACAGTGATCTCAGTTCTCTTGAATCCACTTCTATGAACACTTTCGGTATTCACTTGCTTTACACCTCTATTCCAATCTCAAAGGAAGGAGCTTATATTCCAAATTTTATAATTCTACCTGTTAAATATTTCAGAATCTATGCTCTTGTCTCTACCTTTATATAGCCCCCACCCTAGTTTAAGCCTCCATTCTCTTTCACATGGATTGTCTCAAAAATGTCCTCACTGGTCTTACTGACCCCATGCTTCCAAACTCACCCACAACACGTTCTCTTCATTGCAATCAGAATGAACATTGTTTAATGCAAATCTGATCATACCATTCCTCTTTTAAAAACACTTCAATAACTTTTAGTTGCTTGTGGTATAAACTACAAATTCAAAGTTATCATGTGTACATTTTCTGTGACCTGCAATCTATTTTTCTCACAAGCCTCTCTCTCTTAACCTTCTCATACCACCTGACTCCATATTTCAAGGGGGCTGAGTTACTTTGGGTTTATTAAATTTGCCATGCCTTCCCTCACCTCCACATGTTGATTCCTCTTCCTGAAACATTTTTATGTCCTTCATCCTTTTCTTCCTTTACCAATCATTCATCAAGATTCAGCTTTGAGATCACATCTTTTAGAAAGCTTTCCCTAAATTTCTAAGTCTGAATTATTTCTAATATGCTTGAATTTCATGGTCACTGTACTTAACACAATATCTCATAACTGTCTAATTGTGCACAGCCTTCCTTCAACCAACATATGAAAGGACAGCCATCACCAAGCCTATCACACACTGAAGGAACGGAAAAGAAATTCCCACTCAGAGAGTACAATGTAGAGAAATTAGGCATAACCTTGCATCAGGGTACTAATTAAGAAATTGGAGTATTTTTATCAGATTATATACTTGGAGAATATGGAACTTTACCCAACATCCTGGAAGGTTACTGGAAAATAATCAGTGTTTCTAACATTATTATAGTTTTTATCTTCATATTAAACTAAATATATGCATTTATAATATATAAGATCTATACATTTTATACATGCTGAGATTTGCACATGTAATCTCCACATTCACAACTTTAAATTATTTTCCTGATTTCAAGTCAGTGTATCTTTTGAATAGTCGCCCTTTGCTTTTTGCCTCAACATAATGGAAGATGACTTTTTGAGACATAAGAAACAGGTTTCTATCAAGTCTCCCATGACTTGCTTAATGATGTATTGCAAGTCCCATTGGTCTCTCTAGATTTTCTGACAGATTTTCCACCTTTCAAACAGCAGTGGCTTTATATAAATACAGTATCTGCCACTGACTTCTCTCGTTAAAACCTCAATGCCAAATTCACTCAGCCCATAAATGTGTGAGTTGATGGAGAACATTGGGATTCCCCTGCAAGTCTACTTTTCCCATAGAAATGCAGTGTCAGAGTATGCTCATTCTGTCTCCATCAAGTGCCTATAAGCAGACAAACTGAGGGGAAAGTTAGTGAGAGGTATGTAAGAATAAAAGAAAATAGCAAGCCATTAAACTCTCCAAGTGTTTCACAACTGTTGTCATTTTGATAAGGTAGTTCTTGCAGATCACTTGGCCATATCCAGCTCCTTCCGGCTGAGCTACGTGAGTTCCGCTACTCTTACAGCTGAGTGATGGGTCTGTATGAGGGAGAGGGCAGTCTGGCGAGACATTTGTACACGTGAAATGTGTAACATGGGAACATTGGTAAGGCTCACCTGCCTCAGTAGTTTCAAACATGGGTGATAATCACAATAAAGGGATTACGTTTAAAATATAAATTCCTGATTCCCACTGTCAATATTCAAACCCATTTAGCTCTATTTCATTTCTTTTCACATTTTTCTTATGTTTTAGTAGGCTAAAAATTTAGACACAATGAAATACATATATCTCTTTTCTTGTCCCTTTTGGCATTTTAATTTGAGTTTTTAGTTTTTGACTAATAATTGACTAATGATGATTAGTTTTTCACTAATAATTTAGTTTTGACTAAATAATTTGTAGGTAATTACCACATGCATTTTTAAGTTTATCACAGTGTAGTATTTTTCCATTTGACCTTAATACCATGATTCTGTTTACTCTGCTATTGTCACATATTTCAAATTTAAATGCATTAGTTGACAGTACAACCCTATAACATTTGCATTAAAATGTAGTTGTCTTTCAGAGAAATTAAAAAGAAAAATATATTATTTTAGGTTCATCCACATATTTATATTTTCTTTTTGCCCTTGAATCCTTCTTGGACATCTGAGTTTCCCAGACTTTAGGATTCTGGAAAAAAAAAAATCCTTCAGTATTCATCTTGGTGCAGGTTTTCTGGTAGCAAATTATTTTGTTTATGAAAAGTTATTTTGTCTTTCTTTTTGAAAAGATATTCTTTCTGGAGATAGAATTATGAGTTGGAAACTTTCAGCACTGTAAAAAAATTTGTTTCACTGCCCCTTTGTCTTCTAATATATCTGATGAGAAATGAATTACCTTCAAGTCATTGTTTCACTATATATAATCTTCCATCATACACTTCACCAAACACAAATATATTTACCTTCTGATTTTTAATTTTTTACATTCTTGGTTACATTCTTGGTTTTACATTCTTAGCAATTAGATTATGATGCATATAATTCTGGTTTTCTATGTATTAATTCAACTAAAAATCCTCTGATATTTTTAAATGTGAAACTTTTGAATTTTTTGCCATTTTTAAGAATTTAAACTATTATATTGTCAATTTATATTTCTTCCATTTTTTTCTCTCTCCTTGTCAGCTGAGATTCCACATATATCTACATTAGACCAGTGGATCTGAACTCACATATCTCTGAATGTTCCATGTCTTCAATCTTTAATCTCTCTATTTTGCAAATTGGATAACATTTTTATCTGCCTTTAAATTCAACTATTTCTTCTGTGATCTCCAATATAGTGTTAAGATCATCATGTGGGATTTTTATTTCAGGTATTTTAATTTTCACCTCTAGAATTTGTATTTTTTTTTCCTTGATTTTTCGAGACAAGTTCTTGCTATATAGTCCAGGCTGGCCTTGAACTCACTATGAAGCCCAGGCTGGCTTCGAACTCATGGCGATCCTCTTGCCTCAGCCTCTGGAGTGCAAAGCCATGTGCCACCATGTCCGGCTAGAATTTGTATTATTTTCTGTTTTATAGTTTGCATTTCTATGCTGACATTATACATTCACCCAATATGATGTTCTTCTCTTCTGGTCCTTAGACAGTAATAATAGTGGTTTAAAGATGTTATCAGCTAATTACAGCATCTAGTTTGCCTCTGAATTTGTAGGTCTGTTTCTATTGAACTGTTTTTCTTCTTGATACAGTGTCATAGATTTATTTTGTGTATTTAGTAATTATTATATTCTAGACACAGTGGCTTATACTTGGGAGAAATGCTGCATTTGATTATTGTTCTCTGAGTGTTATTGATTTTTTTTTCACTAGCACATTTTTAAATTACTAGCTGCTCATCTTCAGTTTATGAAGCCTTGCTTCTACATATTGTTGAAGCAGATCTATTTTTAGATTGTCCATATCTTTAAGGCAAATCCCATAGGGCAAATCCTGCGATATAGTCTTTAATCCAAATACATGGTGCTTCAAAGGAAAACCCAACATATTTATAAAACTCTTTAACTGTTTGTGATTACACTCTGAATGTTTGTCTGCCCTGAAATGGGCAACCTCTAAAATCTTCTTTGAGCCTTTTGAATTTCTAAACTACAGCTTCCCATTGAGCTCTTTGGATTTGTCTTTATATTTACACAGTCACCAAGGGTGTGAGAGAAATTTATACCGTGGGGCTCTAATCTCTATAACTCTTTCCTTACTCAGGGGAAATTCTTAACTACTTTACACAGCCCCATATTCTGTCCCTTGGCAACTCCAACCCAAAACACTACAATTTTCTGTTTGAATTCTTCTCTTCACTACACAAACTAAGATGCAAAAGCAGAATAAATGCAGTTCCTTTATGTGCAGGGTCAAATTCTGATTTTCGTTATTCTCTAGTGCTTTCACTGCTTCCTTTCAGATTTTATTGTTACCCGAGTGAGGGGAAGAAGGAATGTTAATGGACCATGTATTAGCCATTTGTTCACTAGAGAAAGAGATATAACACAGATATACAAATGTATAAGAACTTACAAGATTGGCGTATGATGGTCATCCACAGAGTTGGATGAGGAAGTTTGCAGAGGGTGTCTGCACGCTGGAGGCTGAAGGTTTGAGTCCAAAGTCTGCAGCTCACTGCAGTGTCCATGTAAGTCCATATCAGGAGGCCAACGGGTCTGCGACTGAAGGCTGAAGAGTTTACGCTGGAAGGCTGAAGGATCTGAGGCAGAAATCCAAGAGTCTGCGCTAGAAGACAGGAGATGATGTCTAAACTGAAGGTGAAGACTGGAGCTCCTCCAAAGAACAGAAGCAGATCCAAGCAGATCCCTCCTTCTTCATTTCCCCTTTATAGCCTCCAGGCAATGAGCTGCCCTAGGGTGGATCTTCTACATCCTAGGATGTAGAATTTCTGAGCGGACATCCTTAAACTTCAAAACTTCTCAAATTGACACAATCAATCAACCATTACAGACCATAAACAACCCCACAATTATCAGAACCAGAACACCTGTTTTTATGTCTGGCTGGCTGGCTAATTTTTAAATAAAGCCCCTTTGTACTTCATCCATGAAACAAATATTCATCTGTGGAACAAGTTCAATGTACTGGAAACTCTTCCAGACCATTGACAATGCAAGTGACCAAACCAAGAATTTCCTGTCTTCAGGGAACTTAAATTTTAGTAAAATAGGGAAATACATATATATATATATACATATACATATACATATATATATATATATATATGTAAGTTCTATGAAAGTTCTATGAAATAAACTCTACGAAGAAGTTAGAAAAGGGTGTAGAGTATTACAGGGATAACATTTGGACAGGGTCATTGGAGGAAGCCTCTCTAAAGACTTTGTCATGTGAGCAGAGACCTCAGTGGGAGAAAGCCATCATGGGGATATTTGAATAAAGAGTGCTTTAGGCTGAAGAAGCAACATTACACTCGAAAATCTTAGAAAAGCATTTGGTGGCATGTTCTAGAAATAACAGTGGGTTGGTGCATCTACAGAGGAATAACATAGACTAGGTAGAGAAGCCACTCCACCCAGATTACCTAGAGCTTTGTAAAGAGTGTGCATTCTAATGAATGTGATGGAAAGGCACCTCTGAGGATGAATATAATCTTGTTCACACTGAGAAGCAATCACTTTGGCTTTGATTTGGAGAATAGATGGAAGAGGGGTATAATGATTTTCCCCTGATCACTCATGAATAGATCTGGGAATATGCTACTGCAGATGCAGCTACAAGATGCTACCTTGTTACTGTGATGTTTAGACTGATGTTCCAATGTATGGTCAGAACACAGCATCTGCATCCACTGAAGAATCAGTCTCAGGCTCCACCGCAGAACTACTGAATCACCATTCTTTTTATGTCTTGTTGGAATTTCTGTTTCCACCTTATAATAACTTACAACTCATTTGTTGCCATATCCATCAGAACACATCCCCAGGAAGATGTGAGTTGCTTTGTTCTGTTAATGTTATCCTCCACTTCCAGTTCTTTCATCATTCCAACTTCATACATACATACTTGTCTAAGTATTCAACAGAGGTCAAGATGGGAGGGAACCCTGAACTTCATCACATGTTCACTTTCTCCTTGGGTGTGAGATTACCTTTCAGAAAACAGTCACAGAAGTTGTGTATGTATATATGTAGTGGAGGGCAGATCTGTCTATTAGTTGATACTGTGTGGTTCTTTCCCATTCCTCCTCTTGCAAAGCCTCCCTCCCACACCATCCAAACTACCTAGATCCATGTGCAAATCAGTAACAACAGTTGGTAATTTTTTACTGTACAAGCTGTTTTGATCATTCATTAACTTGGAAGAAAATACACCTGCAGAAAGAAGTAATACAGTATCTGATTTTAAAATGTTTTTAAAAAGGAATAGTAATATAACTTACAGAGATGGTAAATTTAAGACATTTATTTTCAATAAATATTCTTCCTCCTTGACCCTCAGTATTAAAATTGCTATTGTTTTCCAGTAGTGGTAATAAGACATTAATTTGCAGGATTTCTTACTAAAGATTAATGACCAATAACTAACACATATTTGAAAATAAAATTAGCACTCAATGACTGTAGTGAATGTTTGGGAAAAATATTTTAGATAACGTATTTCTTAAAAATTTGCCCAAAATTGACAACATATCCGTGTAGTTGTCTATTCCTCTCCTTCCTTCAAAGTGTTTAAAGCATATCTTTAAAAAATAAAAATCATTCCAATAAGAGTAAAAATACAGACAATAAGAAAAACCAAAATGTATCATTTAAATCAAAACAATTTAGAGTTACCCTTTAACATTATACCATAATTTATAGATATTTTATTCTGAGTAATTAACTGGTATAACTTATAAAACGTATAAATAGTAGCAAGCTGATTTTCTGAAATACTGTATAGTAAAACCAATCATAAAACTATCTTTTTATTCAATAATTTGCATTTCAACAGAGACACTTTAAAGATCCCCAGTTGAACTCATCTAATCATCTCATATTCTCAAGTGCTCATTCCTGATGACCCTGCAGTGGTTCACACGTGCTCCAGGCCTGCCCTCTCTCCGACTTCCAAGCCAGTCGGTTCTTGCCCTCTTTCTGGGGTTAGCACTTTTCTCTGACTTACCTAGTCCACAGAGCTTGCTCTCATGGCTCCATTCCATTGAACCAATACGTATTGAGTGTCCATTATGTGCTACTACTGTGATAAGAGCCAGGGATTATAATATAGAAAGATATAATTATGTATTCTCTCTCCTTAGAAGAGTTTATTGGAAGATACAGGCCCATTAAAAATGACTATCACCTAGTGTACCAAGTAACATGAACACAGTGTTATTAGGAGAGAGAGGTACTGAGTCTACTTTCATGGAGATTTGGTCATGGAAAATGGAAAAAAAAAAAGTGACATGTGCAATAATCTTTGAATGGTGAGCAATCATTTGCCAAGAAACGGTGGAGTGGAGATAAGAGGCAGAGAGCACAGCATGCTGAGGCGTGGTGGGTAAGACACGGCATGTTGCATTTTGGGAGACTGAAAATTCTAGTGCAGAGTAAGGGTCACTGTGAGGGGGTTAAGTGACTGGCAAAAACCCAGAAACATCTTGAAATTCCTTGTACATTGTCTTAGGAAGGCTGAGCTCAGAATCTTCCACTGGAAATTTTTAAGTCTAGGAGGTATGATCTGATTTGTGTTTTCATCTAAATGGGGCATTTCTACAGTATTTTGTGTTTTGTACTGTCACTTATCACACATTTCAGTATTCCATGCCTCTCCCCTAAATTATAAATGTCTTAAATAAGCATTAGAATCTTATACCTACCTGTAGCATCCAATGCTTATTACAAGTCACTGTGAATATTTCCTGGTTATTGGGTAATATAGTCCAGTACTTGCTTAAGCATCATATCCTTCTGTACTGAAAATTATTTTTATTTCTTAAAAATCTTAATAATAAAGAGTGTTGCATGAGTAAAATCTATAGTGCTGTGAACTTATATGGGATTTATGTGCAGGAAGTGGAAGGAAATCAAACAGAAAATATTTTAGGCCAAATCTTGAAATGTTGCTACGTAAGTAATGTCTACACTGAATCCTTTCCTAGAAAGTAGCCTTAATTCAGCAAGTCTATGTTATGTCCTTGTTAGTATAATTATTGTGCATGCTATTTAGATTTCAATTTATTTGAGTGTTATCTAATTATTCTCATATAGCCATGAAACAACTACAGTTTACTGACCATTTTCCTTTGATTTATATCTCACTTCTCAAGTTCTTAACTCTTAGCATCATTTTACTGTTCTCCATATTTTCACTTTAATTAGCTCAATAGTTCTAAAAGTCAGATGTAAGTAAAACTATGCATAAAAGAGCAACTATGTAGAGAGGTAATAAATAAATTATCTTAATTATCTTTTGTACTACCATATGGTCCAAAAGAATTCCCCATGGCTATCACTAAAGTGCATAGCGATGTGGCAACACATGTTTTTTGCTAAAAATAAGATATGGAAAATACGTAATTTTCTGTGTGGCCTGGTTTGTTCAAGAGCATGTAATAGTGGGTCAATGAGACAATTGTCATTGATTTAAATCTCTGGAGGCTCTGACATCATCGCATCTGTGCCATGCTCTTGATATCTCACAGGAGGATGACAGTGAGCACAGGACAGGACTGGCGAGATAAATGGAACAGACAGTTCCATGCAAACCCATCCCTACTTCCGGAAACAACCTGAACTGCAGGCTGTCATTGTCTATCTTGCTCATGTTTGTCTTTGTCATTCTCAGCTCTGTTGTATAGCCAAGGGATGACCTTGCATTATATATTTCTGAGCTCCAAATACCATCCATTGATAAAGAGTATAGGAGAAAAGGAGAAACCAAAGTACCCTAACTTTTGCATTTGGCAGTAGCTACCATCTCTTCAGAAAAGCTCACTGGACTCCAAATCTCATGCAGCAGTCCAAGGTCATGATTACCATCATACTTGCTGCTCCTTTGTCATTTCTGCCATCTACATGCAGTGGGAGCTTGCTGTTTTGTCAATTTTTGGATAGCCTCATTGTCCTCCTTCAATTAGCTTCTGAACTTTTTCCATTACCCTAAAACCCATTTCCTACATTAAATTCCTCATTTTAAGTACTCTGTTTTTTCTGGATCCCAAACAACTACACCTTGGTAATAGAGGGTCAGTAACACTGTTGCTTAAGGTCAACACACTTTGGTCACACTGAATTCCATAACTAGACATGTACAAGATGTTCATAAGAAAGAAAATTGTTAAGCCATAAGTATTGCAGTTGATAGATGGAATAGATCCAAAGCAAAAACCAGAAGGTGTTCTACAGATTCAAGCAGCTCGAAAAAAATTTTAGATTTATGGCCAAATTCATTCACTTAATCATTAAAAGAGATTTAAATTACAACAAAGCATGATAGTTTTCTTAAGATATTTGCATGATATAGAAGTCTGAATACAATTCTTGAATGTTAAACAGATGGTTAGTTTACATGGGCCGGTGAGATGGCTCAGTGGCGTAAGCGCCTGCCTTGCAAGCGCGAGGGCCCGAGTTCGACTCCCGGATCCCACATACGGAAAAGGGGCCGGTGATATCGCTCAGTGGCACGGGCGCCTGTTGGCGCGCGAGGTCCTGAGGTCGACCCCCCGGTACCCACAAAAAAAAAAAAAAAAAAAAAAAAAAAAAAAGATGGTTAGTTTACAAGTAATTGAGTACAAAGTCTCTCCAGAGACAAAACATAGCTTTCTCAGTGAATTGGCAATGAAATAATGAAGCCTGAAATAACTGCATAAGCTCCACCCCAGCTTAAAGGAGAATGGGAACATTCTATGTAATATAGTTATCTCTCCCCTTCCTAAAATATTATATCCTATTTGCCTAAATGAATTATGAGATTATGTATCATTAACATTTTCATTTATTTGTGTAATCTATCACACAATGCTTTTTACAAAGGGATGCTAACGTATGTGTTTACTACTACATGATTCAATAAATAAACTATCATGAAGTATTAGTCAGCTTGTAATCACTGGTGCACAATAGCTAAAACCCACAATTTAAAGGAGGAGAGGCTTAGTTTGGTTCATGGTTTTAGAGATTTTCAATCCATGGCTGGCTGACTCCAAGGCAGGAACATCATGGTGGAAGGACACAGTGGAGCAAAGCTGTTTAATTCATGGTGTTTGGGAAGTAAAGCAGGGGAACAGTGCCAAACAGCAAGGGGTGAGGAAGCAGATGGAGACCCCAAGGCTGCACCACCATAACTCACTCAGACACACCCAGAAGTGGCTCCACCAGTCTCCTAAGGCAGATCCCAAAGCCAATCAAGTTGACACTCCGCCCTGACCACCACGTCCCACCCCTTGTCAACTCCATATCCAAATATATCACTTTAAACCATACTTAAGCATTTAAATAAAATTATGGAAGAAATATGTTTTTCTGAGAGACCTAAGAATGATATAAGTATGATAGGATAGTGAGGAATTATAAAATAGATTATTGATAACTTTGACTTTATAACTACAAAATGATTTTGTATGACAAAAATAAAACATCCAGGGCCAGTGAGATGGCTCAGCAGCGTAAGCGTCTGCCTGGCAAGCGCGAGGGCCTGAGTTCGACTCCCGGAACCCACATACGAAGAAAGGGCCAGTGACATCGCTCAGCGGCACGGGCGCCTGCTGGCGCGCGAGGTCCTGAGGTCAACGCCCGGTACCCACAAAAAAATAAATAAATAAAATAAAATAAAATAAAATAAAACATCCATGCAAAGTAAAAATGGCAAATGACATAAATCAAACAGAGGATGAGGTTAGGTTCCATTCAAAATCATAGAAATGCCCTGGTAGGAAAATAGGAAAGTATGCGACACTGACAAATACATTTGAAAATCATTTCAACCTCATAACAAATCAAACATAAAAGTGAGCTTCCTATAACTCATGAAAATTATCATCATTAAACACTTTAATATAACTGACATTATTTGAATTCTAGCATTTCTATTTACTAGTTATACAAAACTAACATTAACATTTCTGATCATCAGTTTCTTGTTTTATTAATCCATGCAGTCACACAGAGATCCAAGCTCCCCCTCCCTTGTACATCAGCATGTTATCTATGATAAACTCTTTAATTTACCTGATGGATTAAATTAGTTCATATATGTAAAATATTTAGCATAGTGTCTTGAACACTTAAGTATACAATTAATGGCAGATAACAAAATAGTTAAAAGTTATGAATTTATTCAGAATAGATTCAGCTACAAATAAAATACAACAAAAATAAAGGTTTAAGCTGAGAGGGGTTCATGTTTTATATAGAACAAAGAGCCCAGTGATGGGAGAGGAAGTTAGTTCAGCTTCTTAAAACCCTAAGTAATAATATTCTCCACTATCTTCATGGTGAAGTTTTCTGTATTCATACCTATTGCTTTCTGGTGATAAACTGATTCTGTAACTATCAATACCTGCATTCCAGGAGGGAAAAAGAGGAAGGAACAAAAGTCGTGAAATTTTGAGCTAGGTACAAGCTCAGCCTCTTTTTTTCCAGGAAAGCAAATCTCTTACACAGCAGTTTCAGTATTACAGCTCATCACAAGCTGAAATATCACTACAAAGAAGGGACTTGTGGGTGGATTTGAGGTCAGCCATCTTAAAGTGTTTGCCAGAAATAGTAACAATGAGACAAAATTTAAGAGCCTTAGCAGTGGCTTTGACATTTACATTCTTATTGAAACTCTTCATTGCTTTTTAATAAGAAAAGCTAATTATTAAAGAAATAAAACTGATACACTCTCTACTACTCAACATTCTCCTACCTCTTCACATTCACCTACAGAAGAGGAAGAATGCAGGAAATATGTTAGTAGCATGCTAGCGTTGTCTAACTCATTTTGGCACTTGAAGAATTCCATAAATTTTAATGTCTGTATTGCCTTTAGTGTCTTATTGTGTGTGTGTGTGTGTGTGTGTGTGAAATAAGAAAATGAGAAACTACTACATTGTACCACATACATGCATCTTTCTTCCCCTTATAAATTTTTAAGAATAAATTAAAAGAAATTGCACATTATTAACTGATTTCTTTACTAAAGTTTCCCTCTTTTGCAAATACCCATATCAAGGACAAGGAATTTCACAACTAAACACTGAATAAGAATTAGGAAAAATTATAGGATTCAGTTTCTCACACTGAATATTAAACTGATTTGTTTTAATCAAATAATCTCTCCTATTTAAGCAAAGATCATGACAGTAAAAAACAACATACTGGAGATAACCAGAGGTTGAAAGTATACACATAGAGACAGAGGAGAGATGTCTCAACCAATGTCACGTGTAGTGAGAAAGATATAAGGAATTATCAAAAAACCAGAAAAGAAGCATCAAACTAGACTATTTCTGCCTTTGCTTATTTAAGATCTGTATTAAACAAACCAACCCTCTTGAAACAAATTTTTTTCTTTTCCAATAGTATACATCCATAAAACATTTATTTCGATGCAATGGCTACTATGGAAGAAAAGTAAAGTCTTATATTTGAGAAAAAATTATAAGCTTTGCGCAATGGCAGTATTGTAGCCAATGAGGTTTATCCAGGCAGAATTATTGCTAATTAAGAAAAAATTATAGATGATCATTGCTATTTTATATAAATTGTATAAGAAATTTAAAGGCCGAATTCATTTGTTAGTAATAGGTTTTAGTAATAAGTCCGAGGAACAAATGGAGTCCAAAGTAGCATGCTTTGCCAGTTACAGTTAAATAAAGACACAAAGATTTTAGTGTATAATACATTTATAATCATTTGTTAGGTCTCAGAGCAAAATGGCCCCATGGAGCATGATGACATTTTAAGGTTATATACTGTGCACCTTCCTTATGACACAGAACTGTGTATCTCCAGAACAAGCTACACAGCACACTTGGTTGCCAGAGAGTACGGCTCAGGGATGTCAGAAGGGAAACGTTCCTTAAAGGCCCTCCCCTTTTGGGCTGAGACCTGATTTAGATTAGAACTGTTTCTTTGTAAATGTTTTTCCAAAGTTTCTTACATGATTAAGGCTCTATGTGGGAAAACTGACTATCTGAAAAGGAGGAAGACATTTTGCAATTCCGAAGTAACCACTAAGAAAAATGTCCATAAGAATATAATATTCTGTAAATAAAAGATGATAATCACTGTAGTTCCCTGAATCCCAGGAGTAAGTCTTTGTACATAAAAGATATCCGAACTCCCACTTGATGCACTTTCATCTGGCACTTTTCGCCTGTAAACTGAGCCTGAACTTTTTCTCTCTTTATTAGAGTCACAAATTCCACACAAGAGCACACAAAAACACCAGCTCTAAACCATAATGTTCCCTTTTTTTTTTTTTTTTTTTTTTTTGAGACAGCGTTTCTCTATGTAGTTCAGGCTGGCCTTGAACTTGTGGCAATCCTCCTGCCTCAGCCTCCCTAGTGCTGAGATTATAGGTGTGTACCACCACGTCAGGCAGTGTGCCTCTCTTGAGGGCCAGCAGTCTATTTTCTCTGAGTGTGTACTTGTTTAATTCTTCCTAATACACCTTTTTAAATTCATCTTACTGATATGACCTGCAATTCTTGTCTGTGACATAGTCAGCAAGCCTACAACGTACTCTGTGGATGTGGTGAGCTGTGGTACCCAACGCCTCTTTGAGAGATGGACTTGGACCCTGTGGTGGATTGACAACTGATGGTCAACTTATAACACCCAGCTGAACTGAATCAGCGTGGGGCTGGGTGTCAAGGGCTCACCTGAGGACTGTTACCAACAACATAAAAAGGAGAACTGGAGAGGAAGAGGTGGTGCTGTCGGTTCTCCTTGAGGAGCTTGTCGCGCTGGCTTTCCTGATAGGAACTTGGCTGTTCTTATCATCGGAGGAGCTTGGGACCTCGTTGTCGCTGAGGATGGCTGTGGTACTTTTTGGGGGAGCTCTGGTTCTTACCTTGAGCATTGCTTCCTGGCTGCAGTGCAGATCTCTCAGCCTGCTGGCACAGATCCTTCATCCCACTGGCACAGACTTTCTAGCTTCCACCACTGACCTTTGGGCCTTCCCAGCGCAGATCCATGAAACAGACTTGCGTGAGACATTGTCGTGGGCTCTGGGCCTCCAGTTGGACTTGTGGGGGGCATTGCCATGGGCTCTAGGTCTTCAGCTGGACTCATGCAGGACACTGCTGTGGAATCCAGGCCCTCAGCTGGATTCTTTGGGTCTTTGGTGTGTGGACAGATTTCCTGCGCTCTTTTTGTATTTGACTCTTTGGGTGACAATTATAAAATAATCCTATAAATTATGTGTCCTGTATTGTACTGTTTCCCCCGCAAACCCTGACTACAACAGACCCCTTATGGTTAACACTTGGTAGTAGATCACACTGTAAGTTAATGCTAGACCCCTGAAATATTTAAGTCCATCTGACAGTTGTAAGAACATCCTGTCTAGTGAATACTTCTATTCTTATTCAGAAACAGGGTTGTTCAATGTGGTCTTGGTAATCACAGCAGTTTATAAATTATTGTTACATCGAAGCCATTCATGCATGTATGCTGAATAAATGAACAGAAGACCTTCCTAAATGAGCTATGTAAAGGACTAAGTAAAATTCACTGCTGAACAAAATTTTCATGAAGATACAACTTTCAGATGAAATTTTCCTAAACTCATCTGAGTCTATTTCTGGTTTTCAACTTTTAGACAAAAAATGGCTTTCTAACAAATACAGGTTTTTTAGCCTACTTATCCTATCAGAGTAAGTCAGGACAAAGACAATAGGGTTTGTATTTCAGGCAAGATTAATCTCATAAAGTTTTACTTTTGATAACTTTACTTAGATTTATCTGAGATCAAAAGTCATTGCTCTTTAAACTGAGGTAAATTGTGGCCACACAAAAAAACTAGTTAGTATTCAGAGCTTCTCCCATACAGGCAAGACTTGAATGTTACACACTGGATACAAAGTCAGTATTTTGAGCTGTTGAAGTCTAAAACACATCTTCGTAATAAATGCATTAAGCTTTCTTAACATTCACAACCTATTTTTCCTTTTGAAATGCATTCCCTTTTCCTATTGGGAAAAATTTTCAAATCAATTTCTGATGAAAGAACAACAAGTCCAGCTACACAAATTACTTTTGCTCAAAGTGAGTGAAATAGAAAAAATAAGTATTGCAGAGAAGATATATGGGTTATTTTCTATCAAATCCAAACTCAATTAAGTGAAGCAAATTCCATATATTAATTAATTTTATGCATCTTAAATGGCCTATTGCCTGCAGAAATTTGAATTTCCTTGGTTATTTCAAGAGTGTTAGTTTTTCTGCAGCATGATTTTGATATCAATTAAGGGTACAGCTAGATTTGATCATTAAAGTCATGGTCTAATTCACAGTTAAGAAAAAACAGCATGAACTGTTAAATCTTTTAACATTAACTTGAAATTCTTAACATATCAAGTCTTGAAAATTAACCTCTCATCACTAGAGGTATGAGAAGTACTGAATTCTGCTTAATATGAGGCTTATAAAAGATGGAACAGCTTTATTTTGTTTGATGTTAACTTAAAATTGGCAATGGTTTTTTTGAATTATGCATTACATCTGAAAACTGAGAGAAATCAAAACTTTTTCCAATTATAAACTGATACTTAAACTACTTAATGACATCTTTTATTGGAATTTTTAGCATAATTAAAAGTGATAGATTATACATAGGGTTCCACTTCATTGAATAGGTACTGAATAACTTCATACAAATTCTAAATAACAGAAGTATTTATTTATTGTAGATATAGAAGGAACCTTACATTTTAGTTTTGAATTCTCCCTGGACACATTTGACTAAATTGTTAAATTATGCCTCTTTTAATTGCAAAATGGAAATGCTAGAAAAGTGTGCTGTCTTCATTAGTTTCCCTCCTTATTCTAGAGGCTAATAACTTGTAAGGCTATTATAAACGCTGTGATATGACGAGATTGATTTTCATGAGCTTGCTTTAAAAATTTTTTTTTCATTCTGGTAGGATTTTCCTCAGCTATGGATGAGGTGAAATGAGTGTATTTCTGCTTTGTCTGAATATGAATTCATATATCCTCTCAGTAGGATTCTGGAAACTACGGATGGGTCCAAGAAAGGAAAGATACCGAAATCTCATCAATCAGATCATCACTGTTAGCAGTCTGATTGATTCTGTTTGCAATTTTGGTTTGCATGTTATTTTTGAGGGGAAGTGCTGTCCTGTTTACTGCTGCATTTTCAGTTCTCATCTTAATGCTCTGAACCAAGAAAGAGCTCAATATCTGATTTTTGAAACTGTTTTTAAAATCTGATTTTTGGACATATGTAAAGACACATATTGAAATGCAATCACATTGTTGTTGTATTTCTTCTTTTTTGGGTAAAAATAAACGTAAGAATGTTCCCAGGATCTTAAATACTCTTCTAAAATAAGATCTCTGAAGGCTGTATTATATTCTTTTAAAAAATCAATAATTTATTAATGAGTATTTTGGAACACTATGGTTGTTTCTACCTTTTCTAAATAGATGTTTGGTTTTTTGTTTCTGTTTTTTTTTTTTTTTTTTTTATTGTGCTGGGCATCAAACCCAGGCAACCACTCTAGCACTGAGTTGCACCCAAGCCCTTTTTAGTTTTGATTTTGAGACATATCTAGCTGAGTTACTCAGGCTGGTTTTGAATTTGGGATCATTCTGCCTCTGCCTTTCAATTAGCTGGAATTTCAGCCATGTGGTAAGAAATATCTTTTGGCATGAAATTATTCTCAATTTTCTCATAGTTTATAAAAGGAAAAACTGACACAAAGAGAAGCATTTTTTTTTTTACCAGTGTTTACTTGTGCCACTAAATAGCTTTTCAGAATACAAAGGTATCTTTGTTTCTATTTTTTATATATGTTTTCCATTCATAGTGGTTGTAACCATCTCAATGAATTAGTAGATATACATACGGCATATGGATCATATTTATTCCCCTTCCCCCTGCCCTTCCCTCTTCCTAATCCACAGATCCCCTTTCCCCTTCCCACCTCCACAAAGTTTGTTTCCTAACACCTCTCTTTTAATTTGCTCATTAAGCTCCAGTATTTATGTTCTGGGTTTCTCAGATAAGAAAAACTATATGATATTTAGCCTTCTGTGTCTGACTTATTTCACTTAAATTATGACTTTTTTGCATTGTCTTTTTTAAAATTTTAAAAATTTTTTAAATTTTTAAAATTTCCTTATTTCATGAATGTATAAAATAGCATCATTTTAATTTGCAATGATTAATCATGCAATTGATCATTTGGATTTTTCTGTGAATTATTTTGTTGCAACCATTAGCATGTTGTATAATTACAAAAATTTTCATAGTGGAGCATTTTCCTTATGTTTTTGGTATAATGATATGTAAAAAATTTTAAATTTAAGGAGTGCGATAAATATAACTTCAGCCGGGTGTGGTGGTGCATGCCTGTAATCCCAGCACTTGGGAGGTTGAAGCAGGAGAATCACCATGAGTTCGAGGCCAGCCTGGACTACATAAGCAAGTTCAGGGCCAGCCTGCTCTACATACTGAGACCCTGTCTCAAAAAAAGGAAATTAATAAATCAATAAACAACCCCCAAAATATATATAACTTCAAAATAAGTTTAGTGTGAGATTTTTCTGATTATAAGTATGACACATGCTTATTGCAGAATATTTGGTTAGAACAAAAGTATAATTAAGGTTTTTCAATATTACAAAATATAAAGGTACTACTGGTGAAATTCCTTTTAATCATTTTGCTATGCATTTTGAAATATGTGAGAAGTTGATCATATATCTTAAATGAGATTTATAAAATAGATTGTGCTATATTAAAATTAGACATAAATGACATGTACATAATCCAAATAATTATAGTTTATATCACATTTAAATCAAACCCTACCTTGGATGATGACATGTCACAAGTTTAAAATCTAATATTTTTCAGAACTTCTAATGCAGTGTAGGCTATTTAAGGATTGGTTCCAGTAGTGTCATCTGTAAATCAAGAGATGAAATCTTTTATATATTTCTTTCTAAACACACAAGAATTCATATTTTTGGAGAAATTCCCTCAAGATTATGATGTCTGAAATATAATTCCAGGGTGACTTTACTGCTTAAGACATTATCAGGCTTCCCATTAGCTTAGAATGAAGCTCACCCCACTAAACTAGGTCTACTAGGCCCTATGCCACATGACCTTCCTTTTCGGTCCAACCTAATTAGGAAATACATGCTATCATTAGACAGGAGGTAGCACCCTTATATTGAAACTTTAAAATTTCTCCAGCTAGTAGGTCATGAGGTATCTGACAGATGTTGCTTCTCTGGGTAACTGAAGACATCCTGGCCACTCCCTGTGTAATTGCTGTGGTGTTCTGAGATGGTTCGACTTTGCCAGTTTGGGGACCATGAGTGTATATGGACAAAAAGAAGTATAAGGCAGAGGATGCAAATGCTTCAACAGCTAAATGCCATTTATTAATTTATGAAAAATTTAAACAAATGCATAGTTCATGGCTTATTTTAAAAATTACGGCAAACTTTAGGAGAATTTGACATCATGGAAAATATCACTACACTTTTATCTTTTGGTTTTGATATCAGGGAGCACCTAGAATTTAACAGGGCCATATATCAGCTTAACACAGTTAATAAATTCAAATAATTTTATATAGCTGGGCACAATTCATTTAATAAAACTTTAAGACACAAACCTTAAGACTAGTCAAACTAGATCACGTATTAGATGAAAGATGTCACATCAAAGTGACTCTTTAAAATAGAGAAAAATCAAGTTGACAGACTAGTCTTTGTTCTTTCCCTTTTCCATCCCTAATTTATTTACTGTCACTACCAATTTTTACAATCAAGTTCATGTGCTATTTTTGTGGCTTCATTTATTTAACCGTTGATTTCTGAAGGGAATTTGCAGTCCAAATACATTGAACACCTTTCTGTTGTTGGAACAGATTCCGGTGACTGTTTTTGTGGATATCACACCCTTAATCATTTTATGAAAGATATACTAAGTTATAATGGTTCTCCATTACTAAATAAAGTCCAGTTTTAAGTAAATCAATTATTAATATTATACACTAAAAAATACAAAATGAACAGTTAGTGACACAGTTATTTCTAGGTAAGTGTCTGGTTACATCAAGATTTCATTTTTCAATATATTAAGGTGGGCAGGGGCTCTGTCAGTTGATCTGAGATTATTTGTGTTAGAATTTCTACAATGGACTGAATGTTCATGTTCCCCCAAAATTTATATATTGAGTACCTAACTCCCAACGTGACAACATGAGGCAGGATCTTCATAAAGGCCTTATGATGTTATAGTAAGACAAAAACAGCTATCTATGAAACAGAAAGTCAGCCCTCAACTAGAGATCAAATCTGCCAACAGCTTCATTTTAGACTTAGCCTCCAGCACTGTGAAAAATAAATTTCTGCTATGTGCTATTATGGTAGCCCTTGTGGATAATGGGTTGTGGTATCACTCAGTCTATGGCTTTCTCTTACAGCAGCCTATATGACTAAGGATTCACTAGAGGAACTGAAATATGATCTACGACCTCTGTCTGTGTGTGTGTATATATATATATGATATAATATATGATGAATATATATGATATAATATATGATGAATATATATATATATGATATATGATGAATATATATATATTATATAATGTATGATGAATATATATATATATATATTTATGATTTAATAAGTATGCCTACAATGGCCACCTGCAGAATACAGAGTGGAAGTCAAAAATTGAAGAACTGGAGCTCACTGCAGAATCCTGTGAGAGTCTAGGTCAGAAAGCCAAAGGGTCTGCATTGGAAGGCTGAAGGGTCTTCACAGTAAGCCTGAAGGAACTGGAGACAAACGGGGATGGCGAAGACTGAAGTTCCTCTGAAGAAGCAAAAGAGAAGGTTTCTTTCGTGTTTATTTCATCCAGGCTAAAAGCTTATTGGTTGGTGCCTCTGGCAACCAGATTGGGTCTTCCCTTCTTAGTTTTCTGCTTACCTATCAATCACCCAGACGGGCCTAGAATTGTGCTGCACTCTTCCATTAAGCATTTCATTCAAGTTCGTTCAAATATACAACTAATTATTAATTCATTCAAGTTCGCAATTAAGTGTCATACAGCCAAAATGGGCTCAGATAGCCTTGGGGGTGAAAATCCCCCCTTCAGGTATAATTTTCTCAGTTTTACTAGAAAGACAGCGGAATCTCCATTTAAAAAGTTGTTGAGAAGACCACATTAATAATCAATAAAGGTGCTATTACAAAGGCAGAGACTTTTTAATATGTATTATTAACTTACATTTTGGTGTTTAAGATAATTCCCTTTATTGACATTTTTTAGTCATTAACAATCTGTCTTTAGCCAGAAATATTACAGTTCAAATATCTCATATGAAAATGTCTTTTCTTCCTGTGATTATTAGTTTTTTCTTTTAACACATCGAGAATGAACAAAAGAGCACTGTAGTTTCCATCTACTGTCCTTGAAGTATAACTTCAAAGGTTTTCTCATGATGGCCCTCACCTGGAGGTAGTAACTTTAGATGATATGTGCTGCTGAAATGAGCACTGGAGTAGTAACTTTAAATGAATTGTGATACCATGCTGACCCTTTTACCTATTTAATTCATATTATATACAGTCAGCCCTCTGTATCCATGAGTTCTACATTCATGGATTAAAACAATCACAGATAAAAAATGTAGTATTAAAAATTACATCTGTACTGAATACATACACTTTTTTCTTGTGATTTACTAGTGTCATATAACAAATATTTACATTGCATTATAGTCATCTAGAGATGATTTAAGATATGTGAGAGAATATGCATAGGTTTTATCCAAATACTGCACCACTTCACATGAGGGACTTGAGCACACACAGATGTTGTTGTTCATGGGGGATCCTGGACCTAATCCTGCGGGGATACTAAGGAACAACTGGACACGGCATTTGTGAGTACTCTCTACAAAGAGGAAAAAATGAATCACCTATTTATACCAATGACATAACGTTCCTTTTAATGGATTTTGAAAGATTTCAGCTTTAGAATAATTTGTTGGATATTAAAAAATCACATTTATTGATGACATTTAATCTTCACAGATTCCTTACAGGTTTTTCATTCAAACCTGAGTATTGGTAAAAAAGGTTGATATTGCACTAAGCGATGCAGGCCATCTGCATTCAACTTTTAAACCCTCCTATATGCATCTTCTGTATTCACCTAGTGTTGTTCTAATGTGTCTGTCTCTAAATAAGTTTATCTGACATTAATCTGGAACTACTATAATTATTCTTGCATAATGGGGCTCAGTGTACCTCAAGATCATAATGATAAGTGAAATAAATCAGACACACAAACTTAAATATTGTATGGTTTCTCTTATTTGAGAAAACCAAAGTAAAAAGAAATTAGGGAGTAAAATAAAAAATAGACAATAGGAAACAGGAAGATAGATCTTTTGGAAAAGGGAAAGAGACCAAGAGATAGGGGGACATGAAAAACGAATTAAGATGTGTTATGTACATGTACCAACTCCCCACAATTAATGTAACTGTTATGTGCTGCAAACATGTACTAATAAAAATAAAAAAGAGAAAATGAAAAATGAGCTTTGTTTCCCCTAAGTAATATAGTTTGTATGAATATGTGGTAGCTTGGGGCTGGAGATTTTGGATCTGTTCTCCGAGGAGAAGTTGAAGAAATATTAGAGGAATCATCTGGGAAATCTTTAAAACTATACATTTATCTGCACCCTCAACTACAGTAATACCTTGGTTCACAATTGCTTCTGTTTGCAAGCAATTCAGTTCGCAAATAAAAGCATTCAGCAAAATTTTGCTTCTATTTGCAAATTCCGCATAGGGTAACAAACACAACCATGGCCATCTTCCCCACACAAACACAAACACAAACACAGCTATCTTCTCCAAAATCGTAAAACAGATTAAGTTCATGAATTGGGTACTTCAAGGTGGGAAGAAGAATGTAAGAATTCAAAACATTAAAATACCTATCCAGAATTTCTGGAAATACAGTAACAATTTTAAAGAGCCATTCCAATTTATATTCTCTCAGTGGAATTTCCCATTTAAATATGTCATCCACTTCTTAAACTTCCAGAAAGTTAAAGAACATTAATGATTATTATTTCTTATAAGGTTTTTTTTTTTTTTTGTACCAGGAATCAAACTCAGGACCTTGCGCTTAACAGGCAGGCGCTGTGCTGCTGAGCCATTTCCCTCGGCCCATTAATGGCTGCTTTTTTGCCAGAATACTACTGTTTAACTTGCTACAGTTTCAAATTAAAACATTAGACTGAACACGGGCAATCTAAAGTTCTCTAAGATGAAATTGAAAAGGCTTCTTCCAGATGCTAAAAGGGAATTTTTACTTTGGAATAGGAAAGAAACCCAACAGGAAGGAAACTGTGAGTAAAGGTCAGCAATGATTCTGGACTGATGGTAATATTTTTAATTTCTTCTTACCTTTTCTTTAGGCTGCTAAAAAGTTTCCTTGTTTTTAAATGATATCCAAAAGACTGTCTATAACACAGTTCTCAATCATTTCTTTACTCTTTCAACTGAAAATGCTCATTAAATTAAGCGTTTCAGTTACATGGTATAAGACATTTTGTTATCGGACAACATGCTATTTTAATAATAGCATGACATTAGCTATTTTAATAACAGCAATAACACGCTATTTTAATAATAGCAATAACAGCTGGATACAAGGGAAATGTTTCTGGGCCCAATTAAAGAATTGATCATTAACTTCAGAAGGAGGAGGGATATTAAAGATGATTAGGTTCACTGGTATACACTTCAAATTTCTGAACTACTGGAGACTTTCAAGGGGCAATGGGCAGAAAGACAATTCTTTTTCAGTACATCAACGAGACAAATTTCAGAACTAAAACTTTTCAAGCTAATCTGTGGTGAGAACTTGGAGACAAATGGTTTTATAGATGAAGGTCCAGATAAGAGACTGCTCAGGATTAATTGCTTTAGCACGAAGGCTGGTAAAGGAACTGCCAGTAGTGAGTGCTGGCATCAGCGACCTCAGCTTGTATCTCTGCCTCCGCTTCATTTCTTATAAGCTGGCGCCAATCGCACTGTCGTTGGTGAGGAGTGATCCCCAGGCTTGTGTGATGTAACCTTCTCACACATGTACTTCGTAGCCCTGTACAATCTTCTACTTAAAAAAAAATCACTCAAGATTTTATACTAATTTAAATATTGGTATCAACAAAAATTCTGTATTGTTTCTCATTCATTTCTATTTTATGAAAGCTAAAGTCTTCAACCACAGAATTGAAGCTCTTCCAAGAAAGATTCACTCTCTCCCTAGGTGTTCTTTTGGCAGAGAGGAATTTTGGGCAGAGAACAAATGACTAAGGCAAGTGTGAGATGGGTTTTCTTAACTTTGCAAAAGAACATTGATCTATTTAGAGTGGAACTGGAGAAATCATGTCGTAAATGTTTGTAGAGTTGGCTTACACTATAAATGAAATAAAAACATTGTGCCACATGGTTTAATCTTCTCTGCCATGATCCCGTGGATATGGTATTAATCTGAAAGATTTATCACTGTATTAGAATAACCATGTGTAGTGTCCTAAAGACTGAGAAATACATTGAAACCAGTTTCAAGTTAATTTTAAATACTTAATATGTGTTTTTTTCTAAGAATCAAATCTTATTTCTGAGGCAAATAAATTATGATATGTGTCACACACCCTTTTTGTGCTCTTAGGATATAAAGTAATTTTATAAATTCATTATTGGAAAATCAGTGTTTTCAAATAGATGTCAGTTATGGTCTGTGGAATCAGTAAATAAGTATTAAAATATCTTACCATATCCCAGCATAAAAATTGTATCTAATTTGCATTTTAATTCAGATAAAAATATACGGAAGTAGTAGTATCACATCATTACTCTCTGTTAAACTCTATTAGAAGAAGAGACAAGTACATTGAATCATCTAAGCCTGTTCCAAAATTAGATCCTACCAAATAAGCAGAAAAATAAAATCATGGTGACTTTGCAAAAGAAATGGCCAGTCATTGACTTTGCATATAAACACTTTGGAATGATAAAAAGCATTTGGAATTACACGCTTTTTTTTTTTTTTTGAGATTTTCATAAACCAGCTACATGGCAAAATAATTCCCAATAAAACTTGTAAATTATTTTCTTCCTAACTTTTTTTCAGAGTTGTATTTTTAATCAGAAAGCAGTATTTTCATTCTCAATCCTTTTACACTATTTTCAGATTCCTTCTCCGTAAGTTTCCTTAGTCTAGCTTCCCCCTGTTGTAAATATCAGCCCTATAAGCACATAATGATTGCGGTTTTCTTGAGTTTTTCTCTGTTGTATTTTCTTTTTTTCATAAGAATGAGATACTGAGAAAACAGAGTTTAAAATCATAAAGTTATCCAAGATAACCACTTTAGGAGAGAGTTCTTTGCTCACTTAATCCAATGACATTCAGTCCATTTCACTCCTATTTTTGTAATAGCCTCACTAGATTGGGACTGAAATGTCCTGGGGTGTGTAGTTATTTCTCTCTGTCACTAAAGCAGCACAGCTTGCTGGGATGTTAAGACATCAGCAAAATAGAAGGATGAAAAACATTTTAAATCTTCTGTTGATGAGAGTAGCAATAAAAATGACTAGTATTTGTCACCAAAGTTTAATAACATCTAATCCTTTATGACGTTTCCTTTGTACTAGATCCTAGCACATTTAGTCCTCCCTACTCCCCATGGCAGTTGAAATTGGGCACTATTATAATTTCAAGTTTTTAAGAGAGTTCAATCTACTTGCTTATCAAGGCAGTTAGCTATGTAGCCAGCAGGTGAATCCATGCAATCCTGAAGGAGAACAGGGTGACACCTCAGGATCTGATACTTTGAAAGCTCCCTCTTTGACTTATTGTAATGTGAAGACAAAGTTAGGAACCACTGACTGATCCAGATTCTAGCTCAAGGTGCTTCAACTCCAATGTTTTCAGGGTCTGGCAGGTCAAACAAAGGTTTAAATCAGAAATGAACTCCATATTCTAATTGTGATGGTTAAGTTTGTCAACTTGATTGGCTTGGGAGGCATCGAGGGGATTAGTAGAGCCCTGTGTGTGTGTGGGGGGGGCTATGTAAGCATGACTTTTTTTTTTGTGGGTACCGGGGGTCGACCTCAGGACCTCGCGCGCCAGCAGGCGCCTGTGCCGCTGAGTGATATCACCGGCCCTTTTTTCGTACGTGGGTTCCAGGAGTCGAACTCGGGCCCTCACACTTGCCAGGCAGGCGCTTATGCCGCTGAGCCATCTCACCAGCCCAAAGCATGACTTTTGGTACTGTATCTGGCCCCTTACCTCTTCCTCTCTGGCCCTATTCTCCTGATCTTCCCAGCCACCATGAACTAAGCAACTTTGTTCCATCATGCCCTCTGCCATGATGTTCCTGCCTGGGAGCCAATTGGCCATGGACTGAATTCCCTTAAAACATGAGCCAAATGAAATCATTCCTCCTTTCAATTGTGTATGTTGGGTAATGTGTCCCAGAAATGGGAAAGCTAATACACTAACTTTTAAAAGAGGGTGTCTTAGTCACTTTCTTGTTATGGAGACACAATGCCTGACACTCACAACTTAAAGGAAGATGTATTTTGGTTTACAGTCTATAGAGGTTTCAGTCTATTGATTACTGGCTCGAAGGCGGGATGGCAATGCACAGAGGCACGGCATTCAGGAAGCAGAGGGCCAAAGGAGGAGCCAGGAAGAGAGATACAGCCTTCCAGGCCACGTCTCCAGTGACCTGCTTCCTCTGACCAGATCCCACCTCCTCACAGCAAGTCAGCTATAAAGCCCTACAACCCAATCACCTTCTAAAAGCAACACATGCGACTGCATGATGCCTTTGGGGGACATGTAGATATAAACCGTAACAGTGGGCCTGAGTCTTTTACCAGAGAAATCACCTGGGACATAGTTAAAAATGCAAATTACCAAGCATCAGACTTGTGGAATCTTGGTTTAATCTGCACCAAAATTACCAAGTTTTTATTTCTAAATGTAGATTTCCAGGTCTCAGGATATGCTGCATCAAAATCACTTCAGGTGTTAATAGATTCTAGCATTCTTAGATTTTGGAAGAGGGCTCTCAAATACGAGATGATCCCTTTATTCATTCTAGGAATATTTACTGAGCATGTATTGTGTGTCAACAGCTTCAAGACACTAGGAAAGGAACAGCAAATGATTCAAAATCCCTGCCTCTAAGGAGCTAATGTTCTATTGTGAAAGGAAAACAGAAAGTATGAGCAAATGAATATACCAGCTGGGTAAGTGGAAAGGAGAAAAATCAGGCAGGGGTGAGGGGATGAAGTGTGAGGTGGTAAGGAGGCTTTTCATATGGTCCAGGTGATTTTCTAATTAAATCACCTTGGTACCAAAGATGTCAAGAGTTAACTAAGAACATGGAAGTAACCAGAATATAATAACAATATTAAGTATTAAGGACCCAAGGGAGACTTTGCCTGGCATTTTGGACAAAGAAAAAGGAGACTGGTGTCTGGAGAGGAGTGCGATAAGAGGAAGTGATAGCAGAAGATACCAGAGATAGTAAAAGAATTGGATCACACTGGGTGGTTAAGGCCAGGTACTCTCACATTGTATGAGAGTAGAAAACACAAAAAATCACAGTATCTGCCGTGAGTTTAAGACATCAGTTTTGGTGCTGAGCATATAATGTAGGAGGAAATCATGGAGGTGGGGAGACGCAGTTGGTGGGACGCAGTTAAGAGTCCTGGCAAAAGATGACAGAAAAAGCATAGAAACTGGTAAGAAGTAATCAAATTCTAGATATATTTGCAAGAATAAATCATAATGATTTTTATAATGGATTCAATGTGGGCTACAAAAGAAAAAGAGAGTAATCAGTATGACTAAACTAGTGTTTGAGCACTTAGAGGTCAGTTAAGTTTGGTATAAATAAAATTCACTCCCAATGAATTTCTAGGTGGCTACCAATGTGACGCTTGTTTGACGTGACCAGCGGAACATCTTCCATGGAGAACTGAAGGTGAAAAACTAGAATGCACATCTGAAATGACCTTGATTCATTAAAATTTGTATTCTTCCTGACATGAAACATGGGATATAAGACATTTATTTCTCTATCTGTAACCAGAAAAGGAAAAGATAAAAAAGCTGGTTTTCTCATTGACATCTGTACCAGAATGGAATAGAATATTTAATATCAGAAAAATATTTATGATTGCTTATCATTTTTAATAATTTTTAATATCCAGACATTTTAGACTCTAAAATGAAACAAAATAGTGACTCATTTGAGCCAAAAGATAGACAACCACTGGAAAATCCCCTGGCCCTATTTCTTCCATCTTTAGAACTCACTTCCTATTATTTTGGACTGTTTTTGCATTTTACAATAACTCCTATTGATTATATGAATCAATCTGCTAATTAGTGTGTTTAATATAAAGATCTACCTTGTTATTCTTTATATGGATACAAATTTTGTACATCCTAAAAACATGATGCAATAATTTATTTAATAAGAGGAATATAACCTGCTATATCTTCGTGTGTAAGTTTTGTTCAAAACCTGTAACATTTAGGATTTTGAATTGTTTTAATATTTCCCTCTCTTTATTTAGCTTGCATTTTCTTTCCTTTTTGTAAAGGTGTGTCCCATGTTTGTTTTTTACTGAAAATCATATCAAATCCTTTGGCTACCAAGTGAGTAATTAATAAATATAAATCTATGTAGACTTTTAAATACCCATTTTGTACTTCATAGTCTTTATCTTAACCTCCATTTAAGCTTTGTTCCTTGTGCAAAAATATGTATCAATGATTCCAAAATTTAAGAACAAGTTTATTCTAGAGCCTTGTCTAAAAAAGATTTCCTATCAAAAAATAAAACTACAAATATGCTTATCTATTGGAAGATATGTTTTCATTTGACTCCACAGGTGAATGATTTTGTTTCATAATGTCTTACCTGCCCTGCAGAACTAAATAAGACTTGTTATAGTGACTATTTATGTATGTATGAACTATTATGGAAGCTTGGGGCACAAAGTAATTTATGAAGCAGGTAAACTCGGCAAGAGACTTTACATGCTAGGACTTTGCCTTCTAATGGAGGACAAAAATTTGCTGAGGATCAGAAGATTTAAAAAGACCAACTGGCTTTTATTTGGAAATTCATATTTCAAAGAAAGGAAAGACCATTCTAAAACTCTAGAAGAAATCAAGGTTGTATATTAAAAGATATTTGTTTACAGGCCGGTGAGATGGGTCAGCAGCGTAAGCGCCTGCCTGGCAAGCATGAGGTCCTGAGTTCGACTTCTGGTACCCACATAAAAAAAAAAAGATACTTGTTTAGAAACTGCAAAAATATTTTATGTAGCATTTTGTTAAAAGATAAGAAGCTTAAGGGTTTTAACAGACACATGCTCCAAACCTTCAAAATACTATGGATAAATACATAAAAAAATCTTGAAAAACTCAAAAAGAGCCTTCTTTGGTAATTGTGTATTGTCAAGTAACTTCCACTATAGTACTCTGCAAGGAGAACTCAAAGCAGAGAACAAAAGCCAGGATACACACACACACACACACACACACACACCAATATGCCTTTGTGGCTTAGATTTCAAGTAAGGAAAAAAAAAAAAAAAACAGACATGAAGATATTACTATAGTCTTAAAAGTAGCAGAGTATTCTCCAAACTATACATGTTTCACAACTGACACTTGGTAGGAAAAGGGCCTGCAGACACTGATACACTATCCTTCTCACTGTAATAGAAGCCTAATGCTTCTCACCCATCAAAGACAGGGCTGAATGCAAGGCACATTTATCTCCAGGTAAGAAGATCGCTTTGAAACTCTAACTGATCTCGAATTTCGTAACAGCTTAAATTACAATATTGCCAAGGAAAAATAATACACAGCATACATTAGTGATTAATTTCTCAACCTCCAAAAGAAGATATAATTTTTTAAAATTTAATTAAGTTTATTGGTACAATCTAGGTATATACAATGATCGCATTCATCATAGGGAATTTGTACCTGTTCATGATAGGCCTGAATAAACTGGTGAATTCCTGCTCAGTGAGTTCTGATGCTACTTCGAAGTACCAGAGGAAGAAATACGGATTTTATAGGCTGGCTACGTCTCTTTTTCCCAGGATAGTGAAGAAAAGAGTTTAAAACTATCCAGGCATCCTGAGGGGCCAATATAGGAAGAGATATTTTATTTCCCCTAAAATGATGTTCTAGAACTGCAGTGTGACTGATAGTCCTCAGAGAACATGAATTTTCTAAGGAAAAGCACCACAGAAGGTATTCTTTCTTACATAATATTCATCATGAATTTGCCAAAGCATGAAAACAAAACACTTCCAAGACTGACACAATAGAGTAGACAGAAACAATAGCAAGTAAAATAACCAGAGATTACCCACTGAAGTTACTAATTATGAGCAATGAATTTCCTCTGTGTATACTTAAACGAAAAATAACTGCACTGTAAAAAGTGACAAAAGAAAAAAATGCAGAACTATATTTAGAATATATATATATATATATATATATATATATATATATATATATGTTCATGTTCGTAAGAAAATACCTGGAAGCTTATACATCAAACTATTAAAAGTGGTTTCATCTGAGCTACAAGCTAGGGTAGGAATTAAACTTTACTTTTTGTTTGTTTGTTTGTTTGTTTGAGACACGGTCTTAGTATGTAGTTCAGGTTGGCCTCAGACTCACTACGTAGCCCAGGCTGGCCTCGAACTTGCAGCAATCCTCCTGCCTCAACCTCCTAAGTGCTGGGATTACAGGTATGTGCCACCATGCCCGGCTTAAACTTTACATTTGCTATACTGATTAAGGTTTTATTGGTATATGTTACTTTTAATGATGAAATGCAAGGCCAAAATTTAAAATAACACTGAAAATTATCAAAAGAATTTGGCACTTTTTCCTAGATACAAAGAAAAAGTCCCAGAAAGCACAGAAAAGGTTAGATTTAATCACAATTATCAACAAATTCATGGTTTGCTTCTGAAATAAAACTGCATGGTTGGAGAGGCAGTGGGCAAGGAAGAAATTCTGGCCTGTTCCTATGATGTGCAAGTAGCTAAGGATAGGATCCATACCAGTTGGAAACCTGGGCATCCAGTTCTCCTCTACTGCATAAAGATGAAAAATGGCTGGTTGGTTGGTTTGTTTGAGACAGGGTTTTGCTAGGCAGCCCGGGTTGCTCTCAAATTCAGTCTTCCCCCTGCCTTAGGCTTCTGAGTGGGGGACGTGAAGATGGTTTTCAAGGTAAATAAGGGACTTTCAGAATCTTCTGTTCCATCAACACCAGTCTTTCTGTGTTCATTAAGAAATAATTTCCAGTGTGCAGCACTACTAAAGGTAAAACAAAAAAACAAGACATACAGATGGGGAATGATACATTCTGTCTTGGCATTTATAGTTCTTTCAAATAATGCAGTAAAATAGAGGATGGCTACAAAAAGAACCTATGAGCAGGACATTTTTATTACTGTACCTAAAGAATAGATTGCTTGTGACTTTTTAAGAACTGCATTCTCTTCCTCATATTGAAGAATGCAGGGGCAACAAGATAATCTAGCAGTCTCTAAAAAATAGATGCTGCAGAAATTGGAAATTGATGTTTATGTAATTTTAAATCTAACAGGAAGATTCTACTAACATTCACTTACAAGGGACAGAGATCAAGTCTGGGCACAATGAACTACCATCTTGTTGCTCTAGAAATGAAATTTTCTTAATGCTCTGGGTTCCTAATTAGAGTATTGTCCATACATTGCCACTGGATAAACACTAGGTGTTGATGAAACTCTTCTTGTTCAACACTGGAAAGAAGGAAAAGAAAAAAGATAAAACCCCACAATAAACCAAACAAAACCATGATGATGCGAGGATTTATGTAAAATGACAAAAAAAAAAAAAAAAAAAAGACCTAATGCTATGGTTTATATCTTGATGTACCCTCAAAGCCACATGTGCTCATAGGTGGGGCTTTGGGGAAGTGACTGGATCATGGGGGTATGATACTTATTAGAGGATTGTTCCTCCGATGAGTTTATAGTTAAATATGACTTATGAGCTGAAGCCTGGTTGGAGAAGGTGGGTCACTGGAGGCACTGGCTGGCAGGTCTGTCTCCCTCCCTCCTCCCTTGATCTCCGCTTCCTGCTGCCATGTCATGAACTCATTCTCCCCTGCCATGCTGCTCTGCCATGCCCCTCTGCCTTGGAGGTGGCCTACTGTGGACTGAAACCTCTACAAACCGTGAGCTAAAACAAATTTTTCCTCTTTTAAGTTGTAGATGTCAGGTATATTGTCCCAGTGAAGAGGAAGTAACTAAGATACTTAGCAACATGAAGACTCAGGAAGAATTTTCTTTGTAAACATGGAGAGTCCACAGCTTCCTGGTGTGAACACATGGCCCTGTGATTACATCTAGACTGCGTGATTCCTGAGAGCAGAGAAAATGTCGATCTCATCTTTACGTCTCTACCACATCATCAGTACTAAAGCACATCTGTTCAATTGTAGGATTTTACAATTTTTTCCCTGAAAATGTTTTGAACCAAGACTTTATATTCCTAAACAGCAGCATTAGTCTGTTTCAATCAAGCTGGTAGGTAAGTCAGTAATAGGGGAAGTTTGTAGTTAGGTGTTGGGATGTATTAATGTACCCAGAAATCAGAATTTAGTATTATGAAGATGGAAATAAATTATCCAATCCTTTTTTCCAATAATGTATTAAAAGTTTTTTACATAGGGTAGGGCAATATCCTTACTCCTTTGATTACCTATTTCTAATATAAATTCAGATATTTAAAACAAGACTTATATACAGAATTTCCCATGCTATATTTTGTTCCAGATTACCTGAATTCAAGTTCTGATTAGTATTAGAAATTGTGTGAACTTGATTAGTTTACTAATCAAGCCTCAGTTTTCTTATCAAGAAAATGAGTTGTGAGGTACAAATACATGTTAACTAACAAGCACAGTACCTGGTGTGTAGACAACCATAAATATCTACTATGTCACCACACTTGCTTTATTTGTTGCACCATATCATTCTACCACAGAACATACCACCCAAGAAGTAACACCTAGAATCGACAGATGGGACTATATCAAATTAACCACTTAACAGTTTACCCTGAGTGTCACTGGGCATTGAGTTAGTTTACATATTGACTATCCTGAGTGTCACCTGGGCAAATGTCATTTCAACCAGTCGATTCTTCTACTGAATAAATTTGATAAAACTGTCATTTTTCTATTTCCTGTTACATTATCTTATAAAAATTAACTAAAAATATTCAATTTTTGTCATCCTGTATTTAAATAATTGACCTGGTAAATTAAAAAGCTTCTGCACAACAAAAGAAACAGACTAAAGAGACAACCTATAGAATAGGAAAAAAAGTTTCGCTAGCTATCCCTAGGGTAGAGGAATAATATGTAGAATATATAAAGAACTCAAAAAAATTAGACCCCCCAAAGTAAAAGACACAATCAAAAAATGGGCTAATGAAATTCACAGACACTTCTCAGCAGAAGACATACAAATGGCCAATAAGCACATGAAAAAATGTTCAATATCTTTGGTCATTAGAAAAACAAATGCTGGTGAGGTTGTGGGGAACAGGAACATTTTTTCATTATTGTTGGGATTATAAACTAGTATAACCACTATGGAAATCCTTATGGAGATTCCTCAAAAACTAAAAATTAAAATTCCAGTTGACCCCACTAGACTTCTTCTGGAATCTTTCCCAAAGGGTTAGACATCATATTACAGTGCCCCATGCATACCCATGTTTATAGCAGCAAAATTTATAATAGCTAAATCTTGGAAATGGTATATATATCCATCAGTAGATGAATGGACAAAGAAAATGTGGTATTTATACACAATGGAGTTCTACTCTTCCATAAAGAAAGATAAGTTTGAGTCACGTGTCAGAAAATCTATGCACTTTCAAACCATAACGCTAAGTGAAATAAATCGGACACAGAAAGTTAATTGTGTGGTTCCTCTAATATTGGAAAGCCAAAATGTAAATAATTTAAAAAGCAAAAAACTAAGATGATAGGAAACAGGGAAGTAGATTCTTTGCAGATGAGATGGAGATCTGGGAGTGGGAGGGGAAAGGAGGGGCGTGGAGATGTAAAAAGCACTAAGATGTGATATGTGTACACCGATTCCCCACAATGAATGCATTCATTATGTTCTACAAACGTGTAATTGTAATAATGATTTAAAAAGGAAAACTAAAGAAAACCAGTAGCCACTATTTACTGTGCTGTCAGTAAAATCTGAGAGATTAAAAGTAAAGACATTTTCTAACCCCATACCATGCTAAAATCACCAACATTGGTGGTGTAAAAATGGGCAAGAAATGAAGCTCAACCAGGGCTGGTGGATGACAGAGAAATCAGTAGCTGACAAATGTACCAATCCACAGGACAAGTGATTGTAGCACAGGGTAATAAAATATCTTCTCAGGAAAGACCTCAAAAAGCAAATGAAAATACAGTCCTTATTTATTCAATGTACCTTTTATTTTTTAAATCTCTGGAAGTCATCATATTGGACATTTTGACCAATCGGAACATTTTTAACATATTTATAAAAAGGCATTAATGTAACACAATGTCTGTTTATTTAAAAAAAAAAAAAAAACCCTGAAATTGTGGTTAAAATGAAATTGTGACTGGTATTTAGCTATATCTCTTAGGTGTTTTATGATAATTTAATAGGAAGTAGTAAAGTTTCCTGAAATTACAATATTTTTCTTATGCTAAATTGAATGGCAATATTAAATAACATCTTCTGCAACTGTGGTGTCAAAAATCTGATAGCAAATTTGCTGCTCTGTTCCATTTGTGACATTATATGACCTGATAACACATTCCATCCATGGATATGCATCTACAAGTCAAAAAGAAAATGGTATTTAGACATTAAAACTAAATAGGTAACTATTAATCATGACTAATTTGAACTTTTCATCAACAATGGACAAAGGTGATTAGGATTTTCAAAATGTTTGACAGCAAAGGTACTGTAATCATCTCAACTCCAATTCGCATTCCTTTTTCCCTGGCTCATTGCCCAATGATCTACAGTGATTTCTGGTCACAAACCTAACTGGACAAGAACTGAATCAAATTTCCCCATAAGGTCAACATTGAACCTAACCACTAATTTGATCTGTTTCTCGGAGCCCAGGCAAGTTGGCGGACATAAATGTCATTTCCAGGATTTGGTTCTTATCACAGTAAATTTATTCATAATTTCAAGAGAAGGCTCTTATGATTCTTCACATTCAAGACTGAAAAGCATTTAGTTTGGCGAGGGTGAAACTTGACAGACACCTCTCCTACACTGCTGGTAGAAGTGTAAACAAGTAAAATATTTTTGGAAAAATAATCTGGCAGTACGTAACAAAAGTTACCAGTCCAGGAGTTTTACTCCCAGAAATATGCCCAAAATAATTCAAACTCCCAACACAATTTAAAACTGACAAGAAAGGAATACAAGTTATATTTTGTTACAGATGAACAAAAATCATCAATTTGCAGAACTGTTAATTAAAATGCAGTGACTGAGTAGGTAAAAGTAAAGCTGATTAAAAATAACCTATAAAAATTAAACAACAGATCTGCAGCAGGTAAAATTTGTTACTGATAAAAACTATGAGGGGAAACACGTGACCTTATGATTGAGAACTACAAGTTTGAAAAGAAAAGGAAATAATGGTCTCAGAAGGAAAATTCTGTGGCAGAATTTGATCTGATGAAAGCCTAGTTGATTACACAGAATGTTTACACAGAAAACAGCTAAAGTACATTAAAAATTATTAACTAAAACTTAAATGCTTCTTGAAAATATTTCATGCCTTTTGGAACAATTTCAAGTAAAATGTGCTCTTGCATAAACAGCGCCAAGTATGTTTGTGATCAAAACTGCTTCTTTTGGGGCTGGTGAGATGGCTCAGTGGCATAAGTGCCTGCCTGGCAAGTGTGAGGGCAGTTTGACTCCCGGAACCCACATACGAAAAAGGGGCCGGTGATATCGCTTAGCGGCACTGGTGCCTACTGGCACGTGAGGTCCTGAGGTCGACCCCCGGTACCCACCAAAAAAAAAAACTGCTTCTTTTATTATACAAGGTATGCTTAAAAGTACAGTGAATGATTAAATTCTAAAAAAAAAATTATTACAGTAAAAGGCACATTGCCATTAATCCCTCTCGAATTGAATACATTTATGCCATTATTCTTGCTGATTTCTGAAGCAGTTCTGGAAGTCCTCTTTCATGTCTTTAACTGCTCTGTTGTGGCTGCCTCCATGTTCTGAATTGATTCAAAATGTTTACCTTTCGTGATTATATTTTGACCTTAGGGAAGAGCCAGAAGTCGCATGGTGCCAGATTCAAAGAATAAGGTAGATAAGGACACACTGTACTGTTTTTAATTGTTGAAATTGCCCTAAAAATTTTGAATTAATTCAGGACACTGAGGCAGCCATGAAAGTGCAACTAAAGACACTCACAAAAAGGACTTCCAGAGTTGCTGCAGACAGTGGCAAGAACAATGGGATAAACGTATTTGAAGTGAGGGGGAATATTTCGAAAGGGATTAATGGCAATATGTCTTTTACTGTAATACATATTTTTAACCTAAACATTCACTGTATTTTTGATCATACCTATTTTGAAATATTTGTAAAATCTTTTTCTTATACCTACTTTATATCCTCAACTGTCTCATCAAAAGGTTGATGATACAGTGGATAATCACCTTGGACTAAAATATTTCAGAGTTCTAAAAGTTCACAGATTATATACATATATTTGCTATTTTGAGAAAAAGAGGGGTGGGTATTGTTAAAATCATACTGCCTACCAATTTTTGTTCCTGGAGGACAAAACATATCCATGATCATATCCATACTTCTCTGAAGGTCATCATCAAGTAGGACTTCTGATGCTGAAATCTGGAAGAATTTGTCCTTCAAAAAATGGCAGAAAAAGAAAATGATATTAATTTTTTGAAACTATAATTAATATAAAAATATTTTAATGTCATCTAATTACTAAAATAATCTAGACTTTCACTTTATGAAGACTGTGGGGGGGGCCAGTGAGATGGCTCAGCGGCTTAAGCGCCTGCCCGGCAAGCGCGAGGGCCCGAGTTCGACTCCCGGAACCCACATACAAAAAAGGGGCCGGTGATATCGCTCAGCGGCACGGGCGCCTGCTGGCGCGCGAGGTCCTGAGGTTGACGCCCCCGGGTACCCACAAAAAAAAAAAAAAAAAAAAAAAAAAAAAGACTGTGGAATTCATGAACTAGAGTACTGGTCTGAACTCAAATAACTGATTTATACCACTGCCTCACAAGTTTACACAGTATCTATTTGCTTAACAAAAAATAACTTTGCTTCCTTTAATATGAAATATGGATGTTTAGAAATTATGGTGAAACAATGATTACAAATAATGCTGACATAATGTGGACATCTCTTTGCTCTTTGGCCCTGGAGTAGAATTTGTACATGGGAGAAAGAATGACTCACTCATCCATTTGTATTCCTAAATTCTTCATTTTTCAATTATAATTTATAAGATGAGAAGAGATACACAGAGACAATTTTTGATTTAGGTGTTTGTATTTTATTTACAGTTTAAAGTTGCCTTAAGTTCTTTTAGGAATAAGGTAGGCAGGAGTAATTTATTAATTTTTTAACATATTAGTTTATAATTAGAACTATCTTTTACCAGCCCCGTTACTTACGGAATCCATGAGATAAGCTTCTAATACTCCTGTTCCATCATCAAGAGTAAATGTCATAACAAACACATGCTGCAGGGGTACAACACCCAGCACTAATGAGGAAAGAAAGATCAAACCACATGAGGCTTTATCAAGATAAAATCGACCATATGCACATACAGATTTTGTTTACTAAAATGATTTAAGCAATAAAGAAAATCTTACATGTATGACTTTTGCTCTCTAATATCAATGTGTTAAACTCACTTCACGGGTTCGTTTTGGAATACTCCACTACCTTTACATAGGGATAATGTCTCATGATATTATAAGCAATGGAATTTCTTGATTAAATATTATTGTATCTTTAGCATCAGTGATATCTTGAAACAAATCACAACAGTGATTTATATAATACAATTGGTTATATGCTATTCATATGAAAGATAAAATTAAGATGCTAGAAAGTTCTAAAAATAGCATATAGGTAAGTACTTTTTAACATATCTCTCCCTTCATATTATAAATATCAGTGATGCCCTATTATTTTTAAGGGATATCATCTGGTTAAATGGACAAAAATGTCAGAACTGAGGATTTCATAATTTTGTAAAATGAAAAAAACTGGTGATACTAAGTACATAAGAATTCATAGGACAAGAATACTTTGTTTGGAAGAAGATACCTCAAAACGTTTATAGAATGCTGTATTAGCTTCTATCTATGGAACCTATATATAAATAGTAGGACTTATCAAGCAGGCAAATAATAAATTAGGGCAAAGTGACATGAATTTAAGCATACTACATGCTATTAATATATAGGAATTGATTTTTAGGCTTCAAAAGTTCTCAACAGGTTAAAACAGTGCACTAAAACCCAGAAGGATGAACTTAAAACCTATGCTGAGAGACCACACACACAAACAACAACAAAAAAACTGCATTAAGAGCATGATGGGGAGACAAGCTTGGTATCAAAAAGTTTATGTAAAAGTTAACAGGCAATTTCACAGGACTGAAGTATGAGATAGTGTGTGTTAGAGCTGGATTAAAAAAAAAAAAGAAAGAAAGAAAAAAAAAAAAAAACGCAATAAAGTATACAAATAAATACCCATACAATGAAATTTGAGGCTAGTAGAATCTGAGTGGCTAGTGTCAGAAGAATAATTTTCCCTATATTCTGAATTTGCCAAATGACATCTACAGCCCTATGTTCTGCTTTGAATGCCAAATTTTAAAAGCATTAGCAACCCGGAATGTTCACAGCAGAGGAAAAAAAAATAGTAAGGAATATGTGAGAATACCAAAGGAAGTGAGGGTACCTGCTTGAAGCAATAAAGATTCAGTGGAAGCTGAACAAATATCTTCAACTGAACAAAGTGTGATTATCACATAGAAGAGGAAATATGTCGTCTGAATAATTAGCACACAGAATTTGGCCTATACTGAAGTTGCATGTAGGCAGATTTTGCTTTGGTGCTAAGTGACTAAAATTTAAGGGTACATGCTACCTTTCAGTGCAACAAGTACCTCATCACTGAAAGAGTTTTCACCAAGAGCTGGGTAACCACAGTTAAAACCGCAATATAAAAAGATTCCTGTGGTCCTAGGTAGATGCATGTTGGGAGAAAACTTGTAGTAACTCTTTCTAAAACCCCTTTCAATCTCAAGATACTCTGAGCTGCAGAGATCTTTCAGAAACTGTATTTATGGTCAATGATTAATAGGAAAACAAATTACTAAATACTAAATATCCATTATAACTAAAAATACTGGAAGATGAAAAGGAGATTTTGCAAATATTTTAAACATTTACTCTGTTCTTATTACAATCAGTGTAAATCGTTTTTACATAAGAATAGTTATGCCTAAGCTTTATATATCTACAAATCCTGAAACATAAATCACTGACATGACCTTATATGCAGACAGTTAAAGGAAATTAAGTTAACCTTCTGCCACAGAAGAAGGAATCCATGATGTCTCACCAGCAAGTGAATTTAAAGTTTGTATTGGTTTCAAACTAGAACACTGCTTACACCTGAAATTAATAAAAGAAATAATTATATTTAAATTAATTTAATCTACTTAATCATTATTATAACATTTTTGCTGTATGAGCAAGTATAGTCATAAAAAAGTAAGTTATTATACTGGATATTACACTGTACCTGTTATATACTTGTTTCAAAAGAGAATTATCAAAAAGTAAGCTTTTTTTAGGGGCCGGTGAGATGGCTCAGTGGTTTAAGCGCCTGCCTTGCAAGCGTGAGGGCCCGAGTTCGACTCCCGGAACCCACATACAAAAAAGCTTACTTTTTTTTTTTTGTGGGTACCCGGGGGTCGACCTCAGGACCTCGCGCGCCAGCAGGCGCCCGTGCCGCTGAGCGATATCACCGGCCCTTTTTTCGTATGTGGGTTCCGGGATTCAAACTCGGGCCCTCGCGCTTACCAGGCAGGTGCTTACACCACTGAGCCATCTCACTGGCCCAAGCTTTTTACATAAAACCAACAGAAAGATAATACAGGGTTTGGAATGAACAACTTTAAATTTAAAATGAGGGACTGAATTTCAAGTCCAAATCTGTAATTAATTAGGATCTAGTGAATTTCCTAATTCATTAAAGTAAAAAAGTTGATTTCTAAGAACTTTTTGATTATGTGATTTATGAATAATATCTAATGACCACAAAGTCCTGAGAAATATAACCATTAGAAGAAAATTATCCTGACTAAAGCAGCAAATTTTGGGTAATTAATATCTTAAATAAGCACATAATAAGAGTTTATAGTTTATGATGCCTAATACTATAGTTATTGTTTGAAAAGTAAATACATCTAAAACTATACAATGATTAAGGTTGCACATTACTGAGTATACATAATTTTGCTTTACTTATATGCCAACATATTTCAAGTATGAGGAACTCAGTTTTTATTATGTATCACTGACATGTTTACATGTGATATGTGATAAAATATGTACCTGGAAAAATATTCTTGAATAACGTTATAAAAATTCAAATTAAAAAAGCTCCTTTCATTTACACATTGGGGAAAACAGAAGGGTTAACTTCATTAGATTTAGACTTTATCATCTGATTATCAAATATAAAGATGTTTCTTCTCTATCAAAAAAGATGAATGAAAGAATATTATTACCTAAAAAAGGACTGTGACATAAACAAGAATGAAACACTGGTAAAACAAGTATGCTGATTAAAAATTATGGGAAATAAGCCTAAATCAAAGAATTCACTACTTCTAAAGCAGAAAAATATGAAAAAGGATAAATTAGAAAAATTAAATAAATCCAACACAAGGCAAGAAAGAAAAATACAATTTTTAAGAAGAGTAAAATACAGTAAAAAATGTGGTAAATAGCAAACAACAAAAATTTAGAAATATACACTAAATACGTCGATAATTAAAACTATTTAAATTCAACTATTAAAAATAGCGAAAATGTAGCACCTTTTATTTATAAGTAACATTAAGATAACATGACACAAACACTCTATACCACACAATTACCATCTTACAAACAAACAAAAGCTTAAAAACAAGAAAAATATTAGCAAAGATAAATCTCGAGGCAGAAAGTCATGGTTAGGAATGCTGCCTGTAAGTAAGATATACAGAACAATGAATTCACCAAAAGACAAGCAGTACCGAATCTAAATGAACAAGAATTTCAAAATATATAAAGCAAATGGTCACAAAATAAAAGATTACAAGCACAAAATCATAGTTAATCTTTACATACACATACCTCTTTACGAAAGTGACTAAAGAGACAAAATCACAAAAGAAATAGAAGTTTTGATTATGATTAACAAGACTGTTCTAACAGACAACCTGTATGAGAAACCCTAACTCGACTACTTTAGAATACATAGATTCTCTTTATATAGACATGCAAGACACACAGATATGAAAATGCACATTCTAGCAAAGCAAAGCTGAATAAATCCCAAAGAATCATTTTGAAATGCTGCACAGTATTCTGCTAAAATGCAATCTAACTAAAGTACAAATAAAACATCGTACCCAAAATACTCATGTGAAAGAATTCTGAATACACATTTAAATGATTCATGGGTCAAAAAGGAAGTATGAAACATTTAGAACTGAATGGTAAGAAAAATACAATATACTAAAACTTGGAATAAAGCTATGACAATACTGCTAGGAGGATAATTTTAGACTTTAAAAAAGCTAGTTGTTTTGGCAAAGAAAGGACAATGGTGTGGGAGGGAATAATGGCACAAAGAAATAATATTTAAAGAATATTAAAAGAAACAGTATTAAATAAAAGAGTTGAATTTTAAAAACTATCAGAAAATACTATGGATGATTACATGTCAATAAATTTTAAAAATGCATAAAATGAATACTTTTTAAGAAAACTCTTACCAGTAAGATATAAAAACTTAGAATATGTGTAACCATTAAATAAACTGAACATTAGCATACATCCTATTTAAAAAACATAAGGTTACAAAAACATTTATTTATTTATTTTTTATATGTGGGTACCAGGAGTCGAACTCAGAACCTTGCTCTTGCCAGGCAGGCACTTATGCTGCTGAGCTATATCATAAGCCCTAACATTTTTATTTTTTTTGAGACAGGGTCTCACTATGTAGTACAGGCTAGTCTTGAACTTGCAGCAATCCTCCTGCCTCAGCCTCCCAAGTGCTGGGATTACAGGTGTGTACCCTCACGCCCAGTAGTTCAAAAAAATTTAAGGAAATCATTCATAGTTTTAGAAAGTACTCTGGTAAACATGACTATATTAACAGTTAAATGGCTATAAAACAAAATAAAACAAAGTTGAAAAGGTACTAGAAGTATGGATATAACTGATAAAAGATCAGTATCTTTAATATAGCTAGAATTCTTACAATTGCTGATGTGCACATTTGAACCAAAAAAGATTAATCACATAGAAAAACAAGCAAATGATGTGAACAAGGAATTAATAGAACATAATATCAATATAGCTAATAAGCATGAATGTTGATTAAACCCAGTAATCATCTAGGAAATAACAAAATCTTCATGGATATCATTTGACAATCATTAGCCTAAAAAAGTTATAACTTAGACAAATTCCAAGTGTTGGAGAATTTGATAGAAACTGAATTTTTTATACATTATTAAGGGGATCATGAATTGTTAAAACCACGAACACAACTTTTAGCTTTTTTCTCTCAAAAAGCAAAAATATAAATACAGTAATACTACTTTATGATCCAATAGTTCCAATTCTCGGTAAATACCTTGGGAGTTAACTTTGAAACACTTTTGGCAGAGACAGTAAAAATTAATTGATACCATGTCGCAGTACATACAGGTACACATACAGCTGAAACAAACCTTTCGGGAGTAACACTGAACCTGCCCCGGTAAAATGTTCTCTATTACCCATCTCGTCTTGTTGCATTTCACCATATAACCACATTTAACACTGAAAAAAAAATAGCTGGTCATGATCCACTAAACTGATTTTATGATAAAGGAAATGCACAAGTAAACATAGCATTGTCATCTATAAATGAAAGCAACTGAAATAACATGTATTCATTCATAAGAAAATGGATTAAAACTATGATGAACTCATAAAATATTCTATAGGTATCAAAATAATCTAAATCTAGATGTATCAATACAGATAATTTTGAAAATAACAGTGAATGAAAAGGGCAATCTGCAAAAGAAGAATCAGTACGAGTATATATAAATTTAGAAAACAGAAAACAAAATATGCTATACTGCTTAAGAATTCACACAATATGAGCATAAAAACAGTGACAGAAGGACTGACTTCGAGTTTTAGAGGTAATTAATTCTGAGAAGGAAGTGTTAGCGATGGGGCTAGTATAAAGACACGTTTCTATACAGCAAAATTTAATTTCTTAAACATAAAGGTCTGAAAATGTTAAAATATTAACATTTGTTAAATATAAGTAGTGGATACCTAACTGTATGATGTTATTTTTGATACTTTTCTGTAAGTTAAAATTATTTCATAAATAAGAAGAAAAATCAATTAAAAGATATGTTGGCTTGTGTGATAAAAGTACCAGCAAATCGAAAGGTGTCTTAAAATGTGAAATATAAACAAAATTTATGTCTCAGTTTATGCTGAAATGATAAAAAGATTAACAGCCTTAAAAGAACTTTTTCCTAACAACTAGTAGGAAATGAATAAGTTACATTTTGGAGTTTATAACTGATATTCTCCTTCCTGCTTTAGACCAAGCAAGGTCCCTACACCAGGCAGGTAAGGTAGAAAGAAGATAGGGAAAGGAGAAACGGTGAAAGAGTGAGAGACTGAGGACGAGAATGTTTTTTAAAAAAAGTCTGTTAGTGAATTTTTCAAAAGAAACGAACAAAACTGATAGGTTTTTATTTTTTAATTAATTGGTGTTTAAGTCTCAAAGAAGATGACGCTGAGGTCACGAGTCCAAAGACAGGTTTAAAGATACTGGGAACACGAGAGTAAGAACAGTGATAAACCTAGGGATTCTACTTAGTGGTACATTAGTTCCACTTTTTGGCCAAAGCTTTTTGATGTGCTGCGTATGAGTCAGAACCCAGAGCAACATCCACCTAATGACTCTTAGAGGTCACAATCAGGGAGAGAGGGTAATTGCAGTAAGTAATTTTTCAATGGAAATCAAGATTTATAATTATAATTATGACAAAGAATTGCTACAAATTTTGGAGTAGGAAAAGGAGAGGGTTAGATAGTACGATATGATGTATCCATCTGTTATAGTTTATATACAGATGTTCCCCCAAAGCTTCATGTGCTCATGGGTGGGGGCTTAGGGGTGATTGGATTATAGGGATTGGATTAGTTCACTGATGAGTTTATAGCTAAATATGATGTTGGGAGGCAGAGCCTTGTTGGAAAAGGCAGGTCACTGGGCTCAGCTTGGCAGGGTCTATCTTCTTCCCTCCTCCTTGGTCACATTCTGCTTTCTGACACCATGCCATAAGCAAGCCTCCTCTGCCATGCCCTTCGGCCATGCCACTCTACCTTGGAGCCAGTTGACTATGGACTGAAACCTCTACAAACGGTGAGCTGAAATAAACCTTTCCTCCTTTTTTTTTGTGGGTACCGAGGGTCGACCTCAGGACCTCTCATGCCAGCAGGCGTCCGTGCCACTGAGTGATATCACTGGCCCTTTTTTCGCACGTGGGTACGGGGAGTCGAACTCAGGACCTTGCGCTTGCTAGGCAGGCGCTTATGACGCTGAGCTATCTCACTGGCCCAATCTTTCCTTCTTTAACTTGTGGGTGTTGAGTTTTTTGTCCCAGTGCTGAGAGAAGCAACTAAGACACCACCCCAATAATCCAAGGTTTTTCTTTCCTTTTTTTTTTTTTTTTTTTTATGGGTACCGGATGTTGAACTCAGGACCTTGTGCGCCAGGAGGCGCCCATGCCGCTGACCAATATCACCAGCCCTTTTTTTTGTATGTGGGTACTGGGAGTCGAACTCAGGACCTCGCGCTTGCCAGGCAGGTGCTTATGCCGCGGAGCCATCTCACCGGCCCAATCTAAGGTTTTTCAAAGCAGACCCTTTCTAGAGTGATTGTTTCATCAAGTATAAGAGGAAATTTTTTTTTTGTACCCCTTTCTTCTCCTCCCACATCTAAAAATCTCTTTGTAGATCATAATGTATTCGTCTTCCAATTTTCAGTGGCAGAAAATCTATAATTTAGTGAGTCAGCAATTCTAGAACTTAATTACTTGTTACTAGATTTGCAGTTTTGAATTTAGTATCCAAATTCTTGTCATGCAAGAAAACAAGTGTCTGAGGAACAAAATGATACTAGCCTTACACATCACACATAGTGTAAATGTATATGTGCTTATCAAAATAATAGATATATACCAGAGAAATGTAGTATAGGTGGGGTTACATCCTGATAAACTCATGGTAAATTTAAGATACCTTAAAGCAAAATGCATTTGATACACGCAGCCCACAGAACGTAATACCGCTAAGTAACACAATATACCACAGAATATCAACTGTTTACCCTCATGATGCGTGGCTGACTTAAGAACTCTGGCTTCTTCCTCATAAGAGAACTGCACCTCGTATCACTAGGCCAGGAAAAGATCGAAAGTCGAAGCACGGTTTCTACAGAATGCATATCATTTTTGTACCACTGTGAAGTTGAAAAACCATAAATCCCATCCTTGCAAGTCTGGAACTGCCTGTACATGTAAGCTGGTACTCAATAAATATGTTACTATTTTATCTAACATAGTGACCGGTTGGATAAAATGTTAAAAATAGTTTTTAATTCTAAAAAATCCTCGAAGTGAAAGCATACCCATAGTAATACAGTCTTCCTTGTATAAGGAATGGTACTGAAAGGTCTAGGAGCTCCAGGTCTTCAGGGCCAGATTTTACAGGAATTATACTATGAAATTCACTTGAAAGTTTATAGATTTCACCAAGGGTACCTCCTGTGAAAAAAGAATAAACAAACTCAAGTAGTAAAATATGAGGTAGGTAAAATGGAGTACCTATAAAGTAACATCTGAGATACAGTAAATACTAAAGAGATTGATAGATTAAAAAAACAATTCATAAGCATAGAGATTCAATACATTTATTTTGAAAAATATTAATTTGCAAATTTAAGATACAACACATTAATTAAAGAAATCACTGCACAAAAATGCTGAGACTTGGGTAAAATATAAAGTTTGTGAAATCTTAACCATCTTGTTAAATTTAAACAAATTGCTGCCAGGAACAACTTTGATTCAAGTAACCAAAAGAGAATAACATTAAAAGGCAAAGTACAATAGGATTCTCACTATTAAATTTGCTATATTTGCTAATGCCAAAATAAATTCAGTTTTGACTTTGAAATAAATCTTTTAAAGTTTTAGGTAAACATTAAAAATAGATACAAAGAGCAGTTCATGCTAATCTATACTCATTTGTAGTGTTTTCTTTATTGGTCTTGGGAAAATCTTGAAAATTCTCCTAAATCTATGACAGAGGAAGCATTAAAACCAAGTCTGCTAATAAATACTATGTCCAAAGGTGTACCATTATTAGAAAGTTTGTATATATCTAAAATTACCTGTATCTATCATTATACTACCACAAAGAGCTTTTTTACTGTCCTAAAAATCCTGTGTTCCACCTATTCACCTCTCCCTATCATTTAAAATTTGCAACCACTTATCTTTTTATTTTCTCCATAGTTTTGCCTTTCTGAAATGTCATATAGTAGGAATCATTCACTAGGTAGCCTTTTTAAATTGTTACTTTCACTTTAGTAATATGCATTTAAATTTCCATCATGTCTTTTCATGGCTTGATAACCCACTTTTTAGTGCTGAATAATATTCAATTGTACCCATAGTTTATTTATCCAACATGTACCAAAGGACATCTTGGATGCTTCCAGGTTTTGGCAATTATGAAAGAAGCTGCTTTAAACATCTGTGTGCAGATGTAGACATATATCTGCACCTTCTTTGGGTAAATACCAAGGAATGTGGTTACTGGATCATATGGAAAGAGTATTTCTAACTTTACAAGAACTGTCAAAATGTCTTCCAAAGTGGCTGTACCATTTTGCATTCCCATTAGTAATGACTTGAGTTTCTATTGTTACTATTTTGACCAACATTTGGTGTTGTCAGGGTTTTGGATATCAGCTATTCTAACAGGCACATAGTAGTATCTCCTTGTTATTTTATTTTGCAATCCTCTATTGACATATAATTAACACTTTTTCAAAGGCTTCATTATCATTTGTATGTTGACTTTGGTGAGGTGTCTAGGTCTTTTGGCTATTTTTTAAAAACTGGGTTGTATGTTTTCTAATTGTTGAATTTTAAGAGTTCTTTATATATTTTGCACAAAAGTCATTTATATGCTATGTCTTTTGCAAATATTTTCTCCCAGACTGTGGCTTGTCTTCACATTCTCTTGACGGTTGTACTTCTCAGAGCAGAAGTTTCTGATTGTAACAAAATCTAGCTTATCAATTATTTCTTTCATGGATTCTGCTTTGATGCTGAATCTTAAAGCACTGCAATAGCCAAGATCATACAGATTTTCGTGGATGTTATATCCTAGGAGCTTTACATAATTTTTCATTAAAAGTACTATAAGGTAAAGTTGTTACTCTAGACGTACTGATTTATAAAATAAATATTTACTGAAAACTAATTATATGCCAAGCATACTATGCTAGGTATTTAGTATATGCAGATCAAAATAAATATGTATCCTGCACTTATGGAGTTATAATTTAAACAAAACTATGAACAGACAAGTATAAAACAAATATAATACAAAAGAAATGTGATCTGCTGGTAGTATATAGAGTGTATACTAAGAACACAGAGTAATAAGAACCACTTATATCTGCCTTGTAGGTCAGAAAAGTACTTGTAAGTGTACATATTTAATATTTGATATGAATTACTAAATAAAGAGAATTACTGAATTTACTTCTGAAGCATTACTACAGCAGATTCTAAGAAAGAGAACAGCAATGGAACAAAAAACAGGCACAGATAAACCTACTGGGTTTAGGAAAGTGACAGCAAAACGTTATGTCTGGAGGGTAGGAGAAGAATGGACAATGGTAGGAGATAAGACTGCAAGGTTGTGGCATGAGACCTATTTAAAGACAGAACTGGTGCTAAGGAGATTCCCTTACTCAAATGTCCTATGGACCCTGAAGGGCAGCTTGGCTTCCACACAGAAATCTGGTAAAGGCAGTAGAACAGAATTGGACCCCAAGGCCTACCTGACATACTCTTAATTGGTATTATGAGGAAAGCCCTTATAGAATCTGAGAGAATCACAGTCTACTTCACATTTTAGGGGTATACACATAGTCTTATTCTTTTTGGGGGGGATTCTATGTTTTTATTTTTCCTCTTATATTTATCTCCTAACACAGATTAAAATATTGCTAAGAAAATAAGATACTACATTTCATCTACCAAAGTGGCCAAGTGTGATGGTTAATTTTATATGTCAACTTGACTGGGCCATGGGGTATCCACATACGTATCTGGTAAAACATTATTCTGAGCCTTTCTGTAAGGGTTCTTTTCAATGAGATAACAGAATAATAAGCTAGCTTGCCCTGCCTAAAGTGAGTGGGTCATACCCAGTCATTGGAATATCTGAGTCCTAAGAGCCAACCCTCTGTGTGAGGGAGAATCCCTCCTGCCTGACTGCTTTTGATCTGGACATCAGCTCTTTCTGGGTCTCCAGCTAGCGAGCTTTTAGACTAATTATACCATTGACTTGTCTGGGCCTCCAGGATGCTGACCCAGCCTACAGATCTTGGGAATTACTAGCTTCTATACTCATGTGATCCAGTTCCTAGTAATAAATTTGTTCTACTGGCTCTCTTTCTCTGAAAAAACTTGATAACCCACTAAGTTTTAAAAAGTGCTATAATATGTTGGTAAGGGTAGGGAAATAAGAACTCTTAGATGTTGCTAAAAGTGTGTGTACAAGTAGAATGTAAGAGAGCAACATTTGTTCTGATGACTAAATGAACACAGAGTAGTTTCTGACACACTGTCATACTTAAAGAAAAGGCATATGAAAATGATACCAATGTTTATATACATATGTATTGAGATATATGATAATGTATTACTTCCATGAATAAAAATGTCAGCAATAAAAATAATATAAAAGATAAGTTCATTCATAAAATAAAAGCAAGTATTTTTCTAATACATATTAAATTTTCCTTTTATTATGAAAGTTATACAGCAGGAAAAGTCTGGGTAAAAATAGTGAAACTTTAAATTTGGCCTAAGAAAAAATGTGTGGTATACATATTAATATCAGATGAAAATTAGACAAAAATAGAAATGAAAAAATACATAATCAAATTTCATTCTTTTGAAACTTGTCAAGTGATCTTGCTTGAATAGTCTCTTCCTTGATTTAGATGTCAACATGACGTTCGTCCTGTTTGTATGAAACAACAGTGACATCCAGAGGCCAAGACGATAGCAGCTGTACATAAGCAATCATCACCTCTATTTTTAATCAACATGGAAGTGACAAGATTATATGCAGAAATCCAACAAGATGAATAAATGTAAATACTTGAATTTAATGTATAAATTCAAAATACAATTCAGATAAATATATATGTGTACATATTTGAATCTTCGCATATTCCATTTTATAAAATTTTTACTTTATATGTGTTGTTACCTATAAAATATATTATACAGCAATATATTTGAAAAAATGTGCAAAAAAAAGTATTCTAAAAAGATGGTAACTTAAATATCTTACCTTCTATCAAAATTAGACATTCATTTGAAAGTGGAAGAATACCATTATGTTTTACAAAATGAATAACCACTTTTCGTCCTCCTTGATCTTCAGTGGTCCAGGTTTCTGAATCATATAAGGGTGTATTTTGTAATTTGGTATCTGGGGTTTTAGTTGTTCCATCTCTTAAAATTACATCCAAATTGTTCTCATGGGGAACTTCTTGCCTAAAATCATTGACATGAGGTATTAGAAAACAGTTTTTAATGTAATCTAGAAAATGCCAATTTAACAAATTATCCAATTAAGAAATATCAGTTCTGTATTTTACTTTTTCATAAACTAGGAAATAATTCATTTTGCAAATTAAATTATTTTTTTCAATAGATACATATTTTATATTTTGTAGCACAGTAGATTTACATCATAATTACATTAACCACTGACAATTTCCACATCTGGTTTTGACACCAAAGTTACCTGTAACTATTTCTACTACTGATCTGCTTTCCTCTGTAAAGAAAGTAAAACTTCTCAGTGGGAAAAAAAAAAAAAAAAAAGCAGCTCCCTGTCTTCACCCCATTTAATCTCACTTTCATAGGGCACTTATTGTAAACCAGTATTAATTTCAATTGCTTTTAATAATAATTTTGAAAAATCACATGGATAAAGGATCAAGAGTATAAATGGCATGGCTTAGGATCTATTATCTTCATTCTGGTTTTGTCACTATCCTTTGGTACTCTCTTAACTTCTCTGAGATGCTTTTCTTGTTTTTTAAAGGGAGATCATAGAGAGTGGTTTTGTTTTATATACTATATAATGTTATAGAATTTAATGAACCAAAATTTGATAATACTTTAAAAATTGTTTAAAATTATTACATGTCTTTAGTCCTAACTACCTTTTCAAGTTAAAATGGGTAAAAATACAGATCCTTCACATTTTATTTAGTGATTTGGTGATTAAAAGTCTCCCCAAATAGTATTATACTTGAATTTTAGATGAGTATATATTTATATATTAATATGTATGAATATTCATGAACATTATGTAAATATATAAATACATGGAGGTGTCCAGATACAGCTACATAGTACAGCACACTATAGTAAAAAGTTGATTTATGGCATTCAGATGTACATATATATAAATTACCTAAATTTTCTAAAACATAATTTTATAGTTAGAGGTAAGATAGGCAAGTTGCACTAAAAAGATAAATATAAGCTAAAATACCTTTCTGAATTTGTCTTGATCTGTGTGCATATTAATAAGATTACAAAATAGGTCCCTAAATTTACATATTTATATAAGATGTGTTTGGAATTAAGACTTCAAGGCACTGAGAAATTCTCTAACAAAAATTTAAGTTGCACTTACTACTCACCTATTGTAGTTCTTAAGCAGGACACAAGTATTTCCAGCAAGGTTTCTGCATCACTTAATTAGAACACTCAACTACTGAGGATTATTTTCTAAGAAGGCATCTTTGTGACAAGGAAGAAAGACCCCTCATATATATTCATAATTTACCATTCTTCATTTGCACATATTAGAGCTACCAGCCCAAATTTCAGATCTGAAAATCCTGTTTTTATTTATTACTAAGAATGAATTGAAGTATTTACTGTCTAAGAATTTAATACATTTAAAATATTACCATTCTTCCAAATTACTACACACAAGTCATAGTTTATTCATTTTCAGGACTTAAAACTTGATATATGCAGGTATATACATAAATACTGTAATATGAAATGAAAACTTCTGTTTTATTCTGAATAATACTTACAGTGAATGACATTTAGGACAATAAAGTTTAACAGACTGAAAAAGTCTTTTGGGCTTATAGGATCTTAGTTTTGCTCGGATTCGGTACTGCTGCGGAGCTTTTTGTTTCAGAATGGCACATAATGGTGTCTTCTCCAAATACTGATGGTCAGTAAGTACTGTAAAGAATTTTTATATTAAATCAGAGTAAATAATGTCTCTAAGTTTTACGTATAATCATGACTCATCCCTATTAACCAAATATATACTACAAAATCTAATTAAGCTCTATTAACTGTTAATTCCACAAAAGCAAAGGTTATATAAGCAAGGCTCACGAACACAAAGCGAGGCACACAGTGGATACCAAACAAATCTACTGAATACAAGCTGAGTAATTTGGGCAGGAAAGAATTAATTGTCTAGTAAATGTAAAATAAGTATTTTTATATGGGGCGAATAGATATATTTCCTGGTTAACAGGGAAAACAGCAAGGTTTATTTCACCAAGTAAACACATGGGTTACTTGAGAAATAATTGTAACTTTTCGTTAAAATACTGATCTCTGAGACATCTCTCTTAGGTGACAGCCTAAATTCTAATTACAATGTGTTCAAAGAATATAAGAAAATACACTTGCTAAAAATTTACCAGCTAGCCTCCTCTCCCTGATAGTTCAAATTACAGACTTTATTTAACAATCACAAATAATAAAGAATCAAATTTTAGAGTAGAAAAGGACATTCAGGGTAACCTAACTGTCCCAGTGGTGGTGCTGCAGTACATGGAGGAAGACGACTTTTGGGGGGAGGAAGAAAAGGAGTTAAACAGAGAAAGAGAAGGGGAGAGTGAGAAAGAAGGGGAGGAATTAAAATCACATCAGAAATAAAGGCCAGACAAAAGCATCACAGCAACTGCTTGGGAAATAGTTAAGAAGGCTTATGTTGTAGTGGTCAGTTATTACTAGGGTTAGCACAAAATCACTGGTTACCTGTAGCTTAAGGTAAGAAACCTGCTTTGCTTGTTCAACACTGTAACTTAACATTTCCGTTTAAGAAAATGGAACCGATGCACAAACTTTATGAGCCTAAAGTGAACGGGACGATTCCTTTCTGTACCTAGTTTTAATCCAACTAAATCATAATTGAATAAATTTTCCTTTAATTAAGGAAGCAACTAGCCAAGAATTTACACTGTAATTTTTCATGTTTTTTTTTTCTTTTTTTTTAAGCAAAAGGCCACAAACAGACCCCGTCAGTTTTGTGTAAAATGCAAAACTTGTTTCAACTCAAGTTTTAAGATGAACTTTTTAACTCTTATTTTAAAATACTTTCAAACTTAAAAATTGTAAGAATAACAAAATAAACTCATATGCTTTACCAAGATTCACCAATTGTTAAATTTTAGCACATTTACCCTCAACCCTGCATGTGGATTTCTCCATGCATCTTTATTATTGAAGTATTTAAGCATAATTTTCAGACATAGAATCCCCTTTCCTTGAGATACTTCACTGTATTTCACAATAACAATATATTTCACTGAAATAATCACAGTGTAATTTTCAATATAAAACATCTAATGTTGATTTAATACTATCATCAAATCAATAGATATCATTCACATTACAACTATCTCAAAAATGTTGTTCTTAGCATTTTATTTTTGGGCTCAGGATCCAACCCTAAACCACAGGTAATATTTCTCTTTCATGTCTGTTTGGACTTCATTAACATAGAATGGTTTTTCTTTTTCATTCTTATTGTTTAGTTTTTTTTATAACATTGATTTGAGGAGTGTAGGCCATTTATTTTGCTGAATAATCATCAGTCCGGGTGAGTGTTTTTTCCTCATGCTCAGATTCAAGCCATCTATTTTTGGCAGGAGGACTACATACATGAACTGCATGCTTCACAGGGCATCACATCAAGAGGCACATATCAGTGCTTCCAGTAATGCGGATGCAACCTGTTCAGTTGGTTAAGGTGGTGTCTAACAGCTTTCCCTACTATAATCTTTTTTCCCAGGTGTTGGGGAGTGAGCCCAGGACCTTCACAGTTACACCCCCAGCCCTTGTTTTTTATTTTGAGACAGGTTTGCATTAAATTGCTAAGTTTCCTAGGCTGGGTTCAAACTTGCCATCCTCCTGCCTCAGCTTGTAGAGTGCTGGGATTACAGGTGTGCACCAATACACCAGGATTCTACTATAAAATTTCTATTTCCCGCCTTGCAATTAGTAAGGAGGTACCTGGAAAAATGTATATATCCTATTCTTCATCAAATACTTAGGATACCAACAGGTTAGGATCCACTGTTTCACAACCAAATTAAGAGTTAATTATTATCATGGTTGTAATATGGTGATATTTTTCTAACTCCATGCACATTTCACATTTATTAGTTGTCATTCTACTAAGGAAGTTGCCCACTGAAACTAATTAATTTGCTTTTATTTTCAACATGGGCTCATGCATTCCCATTTTATTCAATAAGTTCTTATCCATCACTAATAATATTTTGATGCTCAAATGGTCCCAAATTTGATACAGTCTATCATTAACTGAGAATTTTCTTACCTTCTGAATGTTCCAGATTCATCTTGTAATTCTGCTGTCCTACCCTAAGAATCTGATATTTATCCAAGAAACCCTAGGGTAATATTTATAAACCAAGATCTGTGAACTAAGTATGCTTATTGTTATTGGAGTGGTACTGGGTCTGTGCAATGGCATTTGATATACAGGTAGGGATATGTACACAGAGGTTTATACTAATACATACCTACATACCTGCACTTCTATGTGTATTGGTATGTATGTGTGAACACATAAGTACACACATACACATTTGTAACTATTTCTGTATCTACCTATTAAACCATGGGCACATGGTACCTTCAGTCTAATAGTTTTACTTAGTTTTCTTTCACTTCATACTTGTATCTCTTTCGCCAATGTGAAAAACTCACACTGTTATAGTAGTATAATTAACTAACTTGTGCTTAAAATATTTTTCTGCGAGTCTGATTCATTTCACTTATGAGTATGGTCTCAAGCTGCATCCATTTACCTATAAAAGCCTCAAGTTTATCCTTCTTTATAGCTGAGTAGTACTCCATTGTATAAAAATACCACATCTTGGGGCCGATGAGATAGCTCAGCTGCATAAGCGCCTGCCCAGCAAGCGCAACGTCCTGAGTTTGACTCCCGGAACCCACATAAAGGAAAAAAAGGGCCGGTGATATTGCTCAGCGGCACAACCGCTTGCTGGCAAGCGCGAAGTCCTGAGGTCGACTCCCCATACCCACATTAAAAAAAAAAAAAATACACCTTTTTTATCTGTTATTCAGTTGGTGGGCATTTGGGTTGTTTCCAAGATTTAGCTATTACAAAGTGTGCCGCTATAAACATGGGTGCACATATATTGCTGTGGTACGATGTTTTTAATTCTTCTGGGAAAATACCCAGGAGGGCAATAGCTGGGTCAAATGGGACCTCCAATCCTAGTTTTCTGAGGAATCTCCACACTGATTTCCACAGTGGTTTCACCAGTTTACACTCCCACCAACAGTGGAGAAGGGTTCCTTTTAAACCACAGCCCCTCCAGCGTTTGTTATTGGTTGATTTCTTGATGACAGCCATTCTTTCTGGGGTGAGATGGAATCTCAGTGTTGTTTTAATTTGCATCTCTTAAACGACCAATGATGTTGAACATTTTTTCATATATTTGCCATTTGTATTTCTTCATACTAAAAGTGATTATTCATCTAAGATGCCCATTTTTGGGTTGGGTCTTTGAATTTGGGGGCCTGATTGTTTTCAATTCTTATATGTTCTAGACAGAAGTCCTCTGTCTGAGGCACAGTTGGCTAAAATTATTTGCTACTCTGGGTCGTCTCTTCACTCTGTTGGTGATTTCTTTTGATAAGCTTTTGATAAAAGCTTTTTAATAAGATGAGATCCCAGTTGCTGATTCTTTGAAGTACTTCCTGTGCAGTTTGGGTTTTGTTCATGAAGTCTCTGCCTACCCCAGTGTCTTCAAGATTTCTACCTACTTACTCTTCCAAGTAGATTTAGTGTTTCCGTTTTAACATTTTAGACCTTTGATGCATTCTGACTTTAGTTTAGTGCATGGTGATAGACATGGGTCTAGCTTTAGTCTTCGGCATGTGGAAAGCCAGTTTTTCCAGCACCGTTTATTAAAGAGGCTGTCTTTCTTCCAGTGAACACTTTTGGCCCCTTTATCAAAGATAAAGTGGCTTCTATTGTCTCCCTAGTGTAAGAAACTGAAAGAGTTAGTAAGATCCAAAATATACAATAGATAATGTGAAAGTGAAAGGGGAAGAAACTGCTCAAAAGGAAAGAACAACTGGGAAGGGGGGAAAGGAGAAAAGAAGGAAGGGAAAAGAAAAAAAATATACACACACAAGATAGCTAAGATAATTATACTACTAATTTCTATTCGTTGATTGAAAAGAAAGGTTTGTGCTTATATTGTTTGATCAATTTTTCATGCCTATATCTTGTAATCTGAACAACTACTTTGAAGATAACAATATGCAATGTATTAACCATTGTTATTCTCCTATTATCTTGTTTTGAAATTCTGTATCATTGTTTTCATTGTTTCTTCTCTTTAAAATAAAAAAAAAAATTTTTCTGAAAAAATACTTTATTTTACCTGAAGTAACAATCGCTGCTTAAAGGTTTGAGGTGTATTATAAGGCACTCCTTTATGTGCGTACCATTCAATGCATAGTGTGAGTTGGTTACAAATGATACAAAAGTATATTTTATATTCCCAAACTAAAAATAAGCCCCAGGGCTAGTGATATAGCTCAGTGGCATAAGTGCCTGCCTGGCAAGCGCGAGGTCCTCAGTTCGAGTCCTGGTACCCGCATATAAAAAAGAATTAATAATAAATAAATAAATAAAAATAAGCCCCAATATACTGCTAAATAGTACAATGCTATCTTTTATAAATCTTAGGGACACGTGACTTAGAGTATGTATTGAGGGTGGAGACATCTGTATGGGTTGCACTTATGCCAGTAAAGGATGAGGAGATAGAGGAATATAAACCAAATACAGACATATTTCTGCCCTTGTGAATATCTACTTAATTAACATGGGATTAGTTGGTAAGTGTAAAGGACAAACTTTAATAAGCTCATTACTGTACTGTGTCTTATCTCAAAAATGATATGTGGTCTTACTTGTAGCTGACAGTTGTTGACATCTTTCTACCTCATACAGTGATACTGATCCAGAGCCTACAGGATGGAGAAAAAAAAATTACACTGTTTTAAAGTCCACTACAAATTTAAGTGGCACTGAGAACAATAAAAAACTGGTGAAAGAAACCAGAAAAAATCTAATTAAACGTTGAGATATGCTAGCTTCACGACTTGGAATGCCCAACATTGTTAAGATATTTCCCCCAAATTAATTTGTACTGTCAATACAATCAAAATCAAAATAGCATAGGCATTATTACAGAAACTGACATGTAGATTTCACTTAAGTGAAAATACAAAGAATCTAGAATATTGATCAAAATCTTGAAAAAGAAGAACACCAGAGAATGTACATTACATGACTTACTATAAAACTACAGTAATCAGAACAATATAGTACTGGTAAAAAGACTGACAAATAAATCAACAGAAATAAATAGAGAGCCTAGAAAGAATCCCACATTTATACAGTTTTTTGATTTCTGAACACAAGCACTAAGACAATTCACAAGGAAAGCAAAATTCTTTTCAAGAAATATCTCTGCAACTACCGGAAATTAGATTGAAGAAATGCATATTTTATACTAATCAGTACTGAATGGAAAAATACAGAAAAAAAAAACCCATTATTTACATCCACTTGATATTTGACAAGATACCAAGACCATCTATAGATCTATACAGCCTTTACATGGTGTTACAAAACTAGAAATTCCTATTTAAAAGAAAAATATCTACCTCATATCATAAAGCATTAAAAGAGAACTACTGATATATGCAACAGTGTAGATCAATCTCAGAAACATATAGTCTGTACAGAAGACTACGTATGATTCCATTTATTTGGAGTTCTGAAACAAGAAAAGCTAAAGGGCTCTGGATTACACAAGTGTATGTACTGGTCAAAATTTATGGAATGGTACATTATATGGTAACTTAATGGTTATTTTATTGCACATAACTTCACCATAGGGAATTATACCCATACTATTTAAGAGATGTACTAACATCTTTAACTTTTTTTGAAATGCACCATAAGGTAATAAGGGTTGATAACTAAAAAGAGAAATACAGAGACAGATATGTAAGAAGCCAAGCGAATAGAGTAAAATGTGAACTTGAGAATCTAGGTGATGGATATGAGTGTTGAATGAGTAACCGCTTTAACTTTTCAGCACATCTCAACATTATTATGTTGCAGAAACATACTGTGAAGGAAATAAATGCAGAAGTGGATAAATACTAAGCTTATTAAAAGCAATACTCAAAGAACTGCATAATTTTACTTAAGAAAGTAAAGGCAGAAATCATAGCAATAATTTGTTTTCTAACTTACAAAGTGAAGAATTTAAAACTTAAGAAAGTGTATTTTCCAACAGCTTCAGCTTATATTCTATTATGTGTACTAATATATTGTTTTTATAATTTATTTTATGTGATAATTATACAAACAATACATACATGATTAGTTCTTCTTCAGCATCAGTCACAGATGGTATAGGAACCCAAGGCAAGAGAACTTAAAAGGAACATCTCAAACTGACTAACATGGTCCAATTTCAATGAATCTGACTTATCAATAAGTATCACCCTATCATGAGGTAGAATCAATACAGAACCCACAAAAGTAGTAAATAAGAAAATACATGTAAAATATATACATGGTCCCTCATAAATAGAAAGGAAAAGGCAAAGAGTATAACATAAAATCAGATAAAATTTAAGAACAGATAATTCAAAGCAAAAAGAATAAAAAAGTTGTGAAATATACAAGATTTTCAAATTTCCAAGTAGTCTGGAAAATTTGGTAAAGCATTACAGTTTACCTATCAAAATGTCAAAAAGTTACAAACATTGTTAATCTCCAATATTACAAGGGTGTGAGTAAAGGATATCTTACACTGCTATTCAGGAATAAATTCCTATGACCTTTTGTTGAAATAATCTGAAAACACCTATGGATTACAGGTGTGTGCCACCATGACCATCAAGGAAATATTAAAATAAGGAGTTTGGGCCATATCAATCAGCCTAGAAATATATTATTAAGAAAAACAACTATTATAATATGATTCCATTTTGTTAAAGAGGAAAACTGTATTTCTATATTTATAGATTACGTTTGCAGAAAAATGGAGATTTTGAAGGAATCACCTTGAACAGTTTACCTCACTTCCAGGAGCAAGCTGTAGAGGGCGTATAGGCATAGAGAAAGCTGTTCCACTCGATATAAATTATGACATGGATTACTTTATAATTTAAAAATGATAAAATAATCTTTTTAAAAGGAGAAAAGAAATTGTGAAAAATATAATTACACATTACACTGTCTCTAAATGATTGTTAATTGTACTAAATTGGTGTCCTAGTAGTAGTACAAGTAAACATGTTCCAGGCTAAAATGCCATCATCAAGGTGTTAGGAAATGATAAGAGTTTTATGATAGAATAAAGAAATAAATTTAAAAAAATATGAAAACTACCTGCATCTGAATTTGACTTACTTTGTCATCAGTTAACAGCTAAGTAACTGTAGGCAATGAAATGATGCCCATCACTCAAAGCCTCAGTTTCCTTGCAGTAAAAGGAAGAAAATAATACATCTTATGGGACTGTTATTAGGATTAAATAATAGTGCATGCAGGCATTTACTGAGTGCCTACATTAAGAGATACATGTTAATTTTCGTGTTTATATTACTGCTATTAGAGAGAGAAAAAACACCCACAAAATGGTTTTTTGGATCATAGGAAGGTGAGTTAAATTGTAAAAAAAAAAAAAAAGAAAAAAGAAAAAAGAGATTAAAAACATAACTTAGATTCAAGGATTCAGAATGTGTAACTAGATATTAAAATAAGTGTAAAAAGGAAAAAATGTTGCACATTGAAAATTTTAAGGTTTAGAGTTGAATAGTTATCCACTCAGACAAAAATGTACACATGCCACTGTTTGTTAATACCTTTCAATTAGATAGCTGGTTAATTCAATAGCTGGAAACTATGTGTCCCTTTCAGCTGTGTATGAGTAAATAATACCTGGAATGTCTGAAATATAACAGCACAAATATTCATTCTTTCTCTTAGAAGCTGACTAGTAAAACAGTTACCTAGGAAATTAATAGATTTTTTATGAATACATACGCCTTATATATGATCATAAATCAAGTAACACTACCACTCTAATTTGAAAATGCAATATATATATTTAGAGAGGCACCATGTTCACCTTTGCATAAAATATAGATAAATGTTTAATTCATTTCTATATGTAGATATGAATAGATATGAATTAAAATAGTGAGATAGAAGAAGACATTAAAAAAGGGAATTATGTTGAGAAAGCCATTTTATTTAGCAGGAACTAAATCATCAATTATAAAAATTGTCTTTACTTGAAAGGGTGAGATAGCTGTCCTCATGGTCTGACTGATAGATGCTGTCTGAATGCTGAGCGGCTGTCAAATCTGCAGATTCTAAATCTCTAGAAGTGAAAGAATACAATTTCAAATCGCTCAACACTAAGTCAGTATAGTAAGTACCTGAAAAATTCAGGAGTTCACTGAAATTGCTTATAAAATTCTCTGTGTATTCTTTAGTACATAGTCTATAGCTTTTATTAGATTACATGAAGGTTCCAAGGTCCTTAAGTTAAAAATCTGAGGTTAAAAACATACAAAAGAACAGTGAGACAATAAAAGATTGCAAATAAGAATAAGCTGTGATTTTAATGGGTGAAATTCTGAGTCAGAAAAATCTCACTGTAGATATAAGAAATGAAGTACTAAGTTGCTATGTATTGCAATGTAAGAAATTAATAAAATGAAGCTTTAGTTATTTCATTTCAATTTGTAGAAGAGTATATATTTTATCTAAAGATATAAATATATATAGTATATAGATATATAATTTATATTTTAATGCCTCTGGAATACTGGTGAAAATGTTTCTGTACCCAGTACCTACTAAGAATTCAAGTACCTCAAGAAAAACAAAATTAAATATATAGCAAGTTTTTTTTGTTTTGTGAGACAGGTTCTCATGTAGTTCAGACTTCATTTTACTATTGTCTCACTGAACTTACAATAATTTGATTTGTTTCACTAGGCTTATTTATTAAAAAATAATGGAGAATGGTATAGAAAGCTATGCAGATCAAACAAGAAACTTATCAGATACCTCCAGAAACAATATTATCTTGGAAATTAGCTTAGTGAATACTTTATGCACAAATAGGTATATAAAACGCTTACTTCTTCAGTTGATCCACATCAGAATTACTTTCTGGTAAGACTGTGATTCCCCGCCCATAGCTGGTACCTCCATGGAGATGAAACTCTAGACTTAATGACGCCTGGCTTTCAGAAGACACTGACTGTAATTTGGTATGGAGGCTGTAGATTCTAAGAAAGCTTCCAACCTGAAAATAGATTATTCATTATTTAGAAAAAAGGAGGAAAAAAATGAACTTCTTATATTTGAAATTTTACAACCAATATGGGGCAATGGCCAACTAGGAATACAACCAGAAAAAGACACTAGGTTATACCAGTGTGACTGAACATCAGCTGCAATGATTCTACATCAAAATCAAAACACACACGTAGGGCTGGTAATATAGCTCAGCAGCATAAGTGCCCGCCTGGCAAGTACGAGGTCCTGAGTTTGACTCCCAGTACCCACAAAAAAAACAAAAAACAAAAAACAAAAAACATGTATGTGCACATGCACACACCTATACACACATGCACAGAACACATTGTAAAACACTGTCCCATTTCAGACATATCAAAATGTGCAAAAGATATTGTCATAACATCAATTAAATATAGCAGTTGAGAAGCCCAATTAAGTGAAATACAAGAATAACTTATAGTTTAAAGTAGGGTTAATTAAATATGCTCATGAAAATACTCTAATTATACAAAGCAAAAAAATCTAAATGTACAACTTTTCAAAATTATAAATATCTCTCTATCTCACAAGTTCATGAAAAAAAAAAAAACAAGTTCGTGGAAGAAAAGCTTGTATTAAAGCATCTGTAGGGTAGCAACACACCTGTCATCCCAGCACTGACAGGGGATGAGACAGGAGGATCACAAATCCAAGTCCTACCTGTGTAATCAGCAAGATCTGGTCTCAAAATAAAATATGAAAAAATGGCCATAAAGAAGGATAAACTTAAGTCATTTGTAGGAAAATAGGTGTACCTCAAGACCATAATGTTAAGTAAAATAACTCAGACACAGAAGCTTAAATATTGCATGGTTCCTCTTATATGAGAAACCCAAAATAAAAGAGGAAAATAAAAGACAGAGAATAGGAAACAGGGAGACAGATCATTTGCAAAAGGAAAAGACACCAAGATATGGAGTGAGAGGGGAGAGAGAAGAGGAGAGTGGGATGAAAAAGAATTAAGACGTGTTATATACATGAACCAACTCCCCAGTGGAATGGAATCAATATATACTGTAAACATGTAATAATAGAAAAATAAAATTGAAAAAAACTGGACTGGAGATTTAGCTCAGTGATGGAGGGCCATCCCCAGTACCACAAATAAACAAAGATCACTTTAAATTCAAACACAGAATTAAACTAGGGTTTTGAATTGAAGTTTTTATTTTCCAATACTAGGATTGAACCCAGTGGTGCTCTATCACTGAGCTACATTCCTTCCTCTATTGTATTGTTTCTATTCTATTCTATTCTATTCTACTTTATTTTATTATGAGAATGTGTTTTGAAAGTTGTTCAGGCAGGAATGAAACTTGCAATCTCCTGTCTCAGCCTCCCTCAGTGCTGAGATTACCGGCATGAGCCACCACGCCTGGTTTGAAGTTAATATTCTACAGTTAATATGAAATGTTTTGCTAAACTGTCTAAAGCCATCCTTAATTATAGAGAATTTGGTATTTCCTTTCAATGAAGATTTCAAATAAGAGATGTAGAATACTGATATCTACCTAAAGGAAGAAGCAATCTAACATTATATTTATTTTTATAAAGCTTCATACACAAAAGGTCTTAACAAACTGGGATGTTTAACTCATTTGTACAACAGTACTCCTGACACTTGATGACTGAGAAGCTACTTTTCTCTTTCTATCCTATAAGTTAAGGATAACAGAGGTAAAATCATATGTAAAAGAAAAGCTATATAAAAGGGAATACAACAACAAAAAAGATGAGTAGCAAATCAACCTTCCACCTCTGCTTATCGTAGAAGAAACACACACACACACACACACACACACACACAAAGGAGAGAAGATAACATTTATTTTTCTCATGGTCTCCAAAGTGAGAGACTGGTGGCAAACATAAAAATTTCTATTTTTTTATCATTTTTTAAAGATTTATTATTTTTTGGCTTCATATATACATATATATGTGTGTATACAAAATACTAGTGTAACAGAGTCTATAATCTACACACATCTTGAAACAAGGCCTAAACACATGGAGAAAGAACACACAATCATAGACAAAGGGATTTGAAGATATAAACATAATAATTTTAAGTTCAGTACAATTTCTATCAAATTTCTCTGTCTTTCACGGAATTTGAAAAGCTAATCTAAAAGTGTATATCAAACAGACTAGCCAAATTAACTCTAAAGACAGGAGGAATGAGTGCCTTGCCCTACTGAAATATATATAAATGTCCATATATACACATAGGAGTATATCCTTACATGTTGAGATACAGAAAGAGCCTGAAGAAGTATAAAAATGAGTTCAAGCAGTGATACAAAGAAGGTTCAATACGTAGAGTTTTAATTTAAATGTATGTTAAATAAACATGGCAAAACATTTAGAACTGTTTAAATGGTGCATGTAGGTGTTTATTATACTATCTTCACTACTGCTACACTTATTTTGAAAAGGTAAAGGCAAGAATAAAATCAATTTGCACGAATAGGCAATAAAGGTGACAAATTGTTATGATCAGAAAATCCTTCTGGAGGCAGCATTGCATTCTTTTAAAGCTTGAATATATTATGAAATGTGCCTGATGCTCTACTATAAAAAGAAATTGTTGCTCTGTCTTGCCAGTAATGCAATAAAATTCCAAAAATACAAGTGAAGGAATGATAATAAAAAAAAATTATAAAAATATGATATAAAAAACTTACTAAAAAGTCAGTTTCAATACAGAAACATTCCCCAAAAAAGAAAAAAGCAAAGCATGCATGGCCACTAAGAAGGCACTATTCCTACAAAAACAGTCAAAATATGTTTCTCTTTCAGTTTAGTTTCCTGTATACAACTCAAAATAGCCATACTACAGCTAGTGGATCATTGAAGGCCAAAACATTAATTATTACTATGTACAAAGGGTGATCGAAAAGTATACTGAAAAGACACATTGTCACAAATGACAGGATAAATGTCATGGTTCAAAGCAAGGGGGTGTATTTTGAGAAGGATTAATGGTAATGCATATTGTATTGTAATAAATTTTTAAAAATTTAAACATTCACTGTATCTTTTGATTACATCATGTGTGTTTCATAATTACTTTCAAAACTTTCAGTATGAGAACAAGGACTTAAAAATATGACTTTAGAGCCGGTGATACAGCTCAGCAGCATAAGCGCCTGCCTGGCAAGCGCGAGGTCCTGAGTTCAACTCCCGGTACCTGCATATAAAAAAAAATGACTTTAACTTCCACACAAATGTCATTTTGTGTCTGCATGTGTGTGTAAAATGTTTTAGAAATGACATGAAAATCATACTTAAAAATCAAAATTTAGAAAAGAGTTAAAGGTTTTTTAACCTTTAAAATGAGTTGTAAATAGAAATCAATTATGTTTTACTGTATAATTACATTAATTATCCCCTTTGTTAAAAAAGTTTTCCTGTTCCTATGCAACGCACATTGAATGGGCCCCAAATAGTTTGATATAAGAACGCAAATTTAAATACTTGCTTGAGGGCCGGTGAGATGGCTCAGCGGCCTACGCGCCTGCCTGGCAAGTGCGAGGGCCCGAGTTCGACACCCGGAACCCACATACAAAAAGGGGGCCGGTGATATCGCTCAGTGGCACAGGCGCCTTCTGGCACGCGAGGTCCTGAGGTCAACCCCCGGTACCCACAAAAAATAAAAAATAAATAAATAAATAAATAAATACTTGCTTGAAGTGTTGATAAAAATTCATTTGTATCAATGTCATGTAACAGATTTCCTAAGCTAATGTCAATGTTAGAGGCTGTCAGAAAATGTGATGTCCATGTCCATTAGCTAAGGGTCTAAAGTTACATCATAGAAAGTTACACACAGAGGTTCCACGTACAAAATTCTTTTCAATTTTATATTGCACTGCATATATATAATATAAAGTCTTTAGAAAGAAACAATGTGCTGCAAATACTTCAATTGTGAATGCTCATAATACCCTCTAGTGGACAGATAATAAAAAAAGAAGAAAAAAACCCTAGAATTCACAGGACTCGTTGATTCACTCTTTAAGAAGCAGGTATCATTTCATCCTTACTATATGGAAAGCACTATGCCACATTCTTTTCATGACTTAGACAAGAAAAACAGAACAAGTGGGGAAACAGATCCATGGAAATCCCATTAAAAAATTAAAAAGGTCAAAGTAGAAAACTCAGAGTGTGGAACTGTGGTAATTCTAAGCTGTAAATCATTTTTTTTTAAAGAACTCCATGTAAAAATAAACTGTAGGGTTAAATTTATCATTATTTTTTTCTTTTGAAGTAAAATAGTGAAAATAGTACTTTTCAGATGAAAAATACTAAAAGTATATCTTCAATTTTTTTTCTTGTATGTCATGTACACACACATATATATGCAGACACATTTACAGACAACAAAAAAGTGTAGGTATTATCTTCCTTGGCCCTGGCTTTAACTTAATTTATTGATTTGAGTTGTGTGAGCTTATTTGTAATAGAATGTAGGGTGGGAATACTTTCTTATGAGCATTTGTTTTACAAAACAAACTTGGGTGCCAAAATGAAGATTTGTACTTTTACTGTTTTTTTGAACTACCTATTATTTCTTTTAACTAAGTAGGCTGAAAGATGCTTGTAATAAAGAAGATTCTTTCCTTTAAATGCACAAAAGAATTAGCTCCAAAACTGGCATTGTGTATTCATCACTGGCATCACTCAATAGTTGCGGAATCTTGGGACAATTCACTTAAACCTCTGAATGCTTCACTCTCTCATTTATAAAATGGGCGGAGGAAGGGGCTTCTCCACAGTGGAGTACCTGATACATACGATGGTGTGCCTACCAAATGTTATGAGTATTTATAACACCACTATTTGCTACAAAGGACATTTTCAAATAGAAGACACCACAAATGGCAGAAAAATATTCCCTACAATCTTTGTTCCTAATTAAATAAGAACTGCCATACCTAACCTGTGTACTTTTACCTAAAAATTCTAATCAAATTCTCAAAAACAGTAAGAAAATTTCATAAACTATACAATACACACATTCCTCTAATTTATAATATTTATGAGAGGCAATTTAACAATTTCTTCGACAGGACAAAGTTACCATATATTCTATAAAACCAATTAAAATAGCTTAAGTTAACAAGAGTTTATACATCTTTTGTCATTTTATAGCAGTGTATCAATGTTTCTTTACTAATTTCACAGTAAAACTGTATATGGATATAAAATATTCAGGAAAGATTCAGTTTTAAAAAACTGTCCTTTCTATTATATCTTACAATAACCTATTTTGGATATACATTTTATAATTTAATAATTCCAGAAAAAATAAAATTGAAATAAATTTATAGACTTCGAATATCACCTATAAATATAATCGTTAATCACCAAAACTTATATGACCAACTATCACAAAAGTAAGTTTTATATATATAAAAATATATATGTCTATATATATATATATATAAAAATATAGGTCTACATATATATATATAAATATATATGCCTACATATATATAAAAATATATGTTTACATATATATATATAAAACATGTTTACATATATAAAAACATAAAGTAGTAAACATTTGTGCTACTCAACATCACCTTCAGGGATTTTGCCACTTGAACATGGTTATCATAGACTAAAATGTCTATTGTAAGATTCTGTAGCCGACGAATGTGATTTAAATCACCTTCAAGAATCTGGTTTTCTATTAAGACTCTCCAAGATGGAAATGGTGTCCTGGTGCCATCCCACACCTGCCACAAAGGAAGAGCAAGGTTTAAGGATCTTTCTGAAACAAAATCACTGGTGTGAAAGAATTTTCTCATAATGGTATTAAAAATAACTAAACATATGACTTTAAATATCTGTTAAATGTTAAATAATGAACTAAGGGTAATGTAAAAAATTTAGAAGAATGTCAAGAAAAAGGTCACACTCCTATGAACCCAGACAAAATATTAACATTTTGTTGACTTCATTTTTCTTCTGTTTGCATACATAATACATATATTTGAAACAAATTATAGTCTGCATCTCTCCTTTTAGTTTAATACTGAATACTTTATCAGGCAATGAATATTATTTGAAAATATGATTTTTAATATTATAATATCATTTTATGATATAGATACAAATTTATTTGAGCAGACTTTATTAGATGGGCTGTTTTAAACTTTTTATTATTTTAAATAATTCAGGGGCTGGGGATATAACTCAGTGGTAGAGCACTTGACTAACATGTATGAGGCCCTGGTTTCAATTCCCAGAACTGCAAAATAGTTAATTAACTCAGGAATTGCCGTCTTGAATCTAAACCCTTTTCAGTACTCTGCTGTTTCTTAAATTCTTATCCTGCTAGAAATGTATTCTGACTTTTGCAAATTTTTCACTTTGTTCTGATTTAGAAAAGCTCTTTCTTTTAAAAGAACATACATGAATATTTTATTTACATTTGATTTTAAGAATCGAAAGGAATGAAAGTAACAGGTGCTGGAAAAGGAAATAGATGTTGAACTGTCACATAAGCTACACTGAGATGCTGGGAACATAGGCCCAGAACAAACATGCACTTTTTTATGGTAGGAGGCAGCCTGGGCTATGCTTACGCTTTAAGAGATGACATGCTGTGCTATAAAAGGGTATGACAAAGGACAATGGTGTGAGGTAGAAATGTCTCTGCGTGTAAGAAAAAGCTTGCATCAACAAGAACAAAAAGGCTATTTGAATGAGAAACACTAGATTTTTGTAGAAAAGGTCAGACCAGTGTCAGGTCACAGGAGAAGTATAATCCTGGTAGAGAAAGACATTTCAAATAAACAATTATGTCATGATCAGCAATGTATGTCACAAGCATTTCTCTCCATTTAGACTCCACTCTTTGAGTACAGTGTTTTTTGACTTTAACATTTTGGACTTTACAGACCAATCCAAGAGTCTTTGGGGATGGGGTTCTGAGAGGTAGAGGGCTGCTATACTGCTTTTATGGTCTAGTTGTACTTGTCTAGAAATCCTGAACTGAACACATACACACATACAGCTGACCCTTGAAAAATATAGGACCCTTGAAAAAACTTGGAGATCAATCACACAGACTAGACATATATATGCATAAAAAGTTAGGTATGCCTTGAATGCATATGAGACATGCAGATAAGGTAATTTTAGCATTATAAAATATATACAAATCTATTACAAAATATGTGTTAAATAGCTGTCAATAAGGCTGCTTCTGGCCAACAGGCAGCTATTAGCAGCTAAGTATTGGGAGACTCAGAAGGTACACGTAGAATTTCCCTACATTCTGTACCTTCAGAAGTAAACTGCATGAATGTGTGTGTATATTTAAATAATTTTAATTATGGAACTTCTATAATAACATTTCAAAACTCAATCTGTTGGATATTCATATATAATATACAGATCTGATTCTTTTTTTTCCAAATAGATAACAAACACCAATCAGCTTCCAGGAGCAAACTGAAATCTTTATGTTATTTTTATCGTGTATGTACAATGTAAGACTGTTTCTGAGGTTCCTAATCTTTTCCATTGATCAATTTTTCTATAGTATTAATTGCTGTAGTTTTGTATGTGTTTCAATAGCTGATATAGAAATCTCAATTCGCACTGTCAATTCTTTCTTGTTTAATTCTTGATCATTTATTTATTCTCCCTAATAAACTTCAGAATCAGTCTATTAGACATATGGTTTTAGTGAAGAGTGTATTTTATGTAAAACACTTAAGAATAAAAAATCCCTTACTACTTGTTTTTTTTTTGTTTGTTTTTTTTTTGTGGGTACCGGGGGTCAACCTCAGGACCTCGCGCGCCAGCAGGCGCCCGTGCCGCTGAGCGATATCACCGGCCCTTTTTTCGTATGTGGGATCCGGGAGTCAAACTCGGGCCCTCGCGCTTGCTGGGCAGGCACTTATGCCGCTGAGCCATCTCACTGGCCCCCTTACTACTTGTTTCATATCCCACGGTAAAGTTTTACAACTTTCTTCATACAAGGTCACATATTTCTTGCAATAACTTTGTTTCACAGTTTTATTGCTGTTTTGAAAGTCCTTTTGTTCAAGTATATGTTACTTTTATTACTGATATACAAAAAAAACTATGTCTTAAGAAAGCTTTAAACTACATATGTCATTGAATATTATTAATTCAAACAGCTTTTCAGTTAACTATTTAAAATATTTACATCTTAGAAATACTACCTTTTATTCTTTTTTTCAAAAATTAAATCTATTTCTTACTTTACTGAATTCATCGAGACTTCTTAATATCACAAATAGAGAAAACAGCAGAAACTTTTGCCTTGTTTCTCTCATTAAAGACTCTACAGTTTCACCAATAGATATGTTTTGCTTAAGGTACATGCTATTTATCCAGGTAAGGAGGCATGTTTCTAATATTATTCTGCTAAACGTTTTCATAAGTATTTTTTAACAACCACTGAAATGATATGATTTTTAACATCCACTAACATACTCTAAAATTTTCTTGTCATTAAATCATTTCTCAATTCTAAAAATAAATTTTGCTAGATTATAGAGTATTATCCTTTTACTACTATTATTGATTACTTGGCAATATTTGATCAAGATTTTGTTTTCTCTATTTATAAGTGAAACTGAGATACTATATTATTGTGTAATACCAGTCTGTTTTTGATATAATTCAGTGTGAAAAAGTTCACCAACTGGGCTCAATACCCTTTAATAGTTAATGTAATAACTTTAAAAATGCACAAATAACCTAAATTTTCATATTTGCCAGCATGAGAACAGAATGTAACTTTTTCTGGTATCTTTGTTTAGAAAACCTTTTTGTACCTTTTATAAAACTAGAATTAGCCAAACTTTTAAGAAAGCCTTTTGACTTCAACATTTTTTATCCTTTTCTACTTAAAACAGTCATTAATTATGTATAATAATTTCTACAAACTTTATAGTTAGGGGATAGATACTTTCACACATGGCTAGGAATGGTTTAAAAGGGGACAAGCTCCATAGAAAGTATTTTAGCAAGAGCTTTCAAAATTTAAAGTGCATGTACATCTTGTGCTTGCTTTGGCAGCACATATACTGAAGTGCACGTACATCTTGACCAAAATCTGAGGATGCTCCCATTCTTTGTATTAAATGGGATAGTATTTGCACTAACCTATGTACATCCTCTTAAATATTATAAAATTCTCTCTAGATGACTTATAACACCTAATAGCATGTAAATGCTATAAAACAGTTACTATTCTGTACTGCTTAATAATGACAAAAAGAAAAAGTCTATACATGTTCAATACAGATGCATTTCAAAAAAACATTTTCTATCAGCTGTTGACTAAATGAGTAGATGGAAGAAGCTATGACTATGGAACCTGTGGAATGGAAGGCCACCATACTATGCTATCAGGTATATACAAAAAGAGAAAAGGAGTATGTATTTACAAGTGTACTAAAATTTGTCTGAAGAGGTATTTTAGACAATAGTTTCAGTAGTTATTTTTTGGAGGGAGAGACTGAAAAGATGGTAACAAGGAAGAGAAAAAAACTTTTCATTATATATCATTTAAATTATTTGTTTTAAATATCTGGACAATGTTAAAATATCTACCCAAACATTAAATATCTTATTAAAATATGAAAATATTTCCTTCTATCTTTCTATAGTTCTGCTAAGTAGTTTTAATTTCATAAGATGAAAGATTATTCAATTATTCTATGCTTTTTCTATTTTTTCTTGCTGCCAACATATTTGAGGCTCTTAGTTTTGCCTTTTGAGTACAACTCTGGACATATTTATTCTATTTTCATTAATACTGCATTCTAATAAATATAATTAATTCTTTCTGAAACGAGTATTTACAGTAACTTTTGTGTTCTCTTAGTATTTAAGTACTGGCTTTTGGCATCTACCAAACTCTTAAATCTGTGTCTTCAGAGTCAAACAAATTCATTCTGTAAAGTCTCTTTCTTGGATAAATACTTAGAACAATATTTCTACGGCAATAGTGGTATTTTAAAGTTCACTCAAACTCTTTTTCACCTTCGACAAATATCTTTGTAGTGATCTGTCATTGAGTTTCAAAGAAATAGAAAATTTCCGATGAAACAATTTCTGTTGTTTTTTTTAGAGACAGGGTCTCACTATGTACTTCAGGCTGGCCTTGAACTCACAATGTAGCCTAGGTCGACCTCAAACTCATGGCAATCCTCCTGCATCAGCCTCTCGGGTGCTGAGTTTACTGACATGTGCCACCACGCCATGCTCCAATTAAATAATTTTATTTTGTAATATATCACAATAAAATCACATTTTATTTTGTAATATATCACAATAAAAATAATAGAAAACTACTCATCTGGTGTTTTAAAGACTTAAATTGATTTCTAAACTCCTGAATCAAATGCTTTATAGAACAAACCAACCAAAATAGTTTTGATAAAAATTTTCATATTAAAATATTTTTGTATATAAATATTCCTACTTAAATTGTGGATGCTTCTAAAATCATAATAGTGATTTATTTTTTAGACATTAATAAAATTATTTATGTAAGATTTAGTCTCATTTTGGTTATACAGCATTCCTTTCATGTTTCTATACAAAAGGGTAAATGTTAGAAATTTGAGTTGTTCCTTTAATATGATGTTTTTCTGACTCACATTATTTTCTGTTCTCCAAACCATATTACAGATCAAAGATAAAAATGATACACCAGCTCTAGCTATGTACAACTCCTGGTTATTTAAAAAAAAAAACAATAAAAGAGAAACACTAAAACTATGTAGTGTCAACGCTGTAGATGTTAAGAAAACAATATGCTTACAGAAAATCTGATTTTAAAATATTGTTCAGAAGACAAATAAGCAGAATAAAGTAGAATAATGTTATATCTATTAAATTACACTTTTAATGCAAACCATTGGTAAAAAAAAAAAAAACATGACAAGTGAAACACTAAAATGAATCTATTGTGATTATTTTTTTTGTGTGTGGGTACCGGGGGTCGACCTCAGGACCTCACGCGCCAGCAGGCGCCCCTGCCGCTGAGTGATATCACCGGCCCTTTTTTCATAGGTGGGTTCTGGGAGTTGAACTCGGGCCCTTGCGCTTGCCAGGCAGGCGCTTACACCACTGAGCCATCTCACCGGCCCCTCTATTGTGATTATTAAAAAAGAATTAATATTATTGTCATTCTCATGTTGAGAAAGTAAGTAATTATACTATATTGCATGTTGTCCAAACATTATTTAGGTAAAGTCTGCCTCCTGCTTTGAAAAAATAATTTAAAAAATTATTTCTGATAAAGCATAAGAAAATCAACCACAGAAAATAAATCAGTTATAATTCTACTTTCTAGAGATATCAACGGTAATATATTTTCCAATATATTTTTGCTATGCTTATGACTTTCAGTATATAAATGAAACTGTACTACTCACTAAATAGACTATCATGAAAGCCTATCTCAACAAATATGTCTCCAATGTCATTTTATAGTCAGAGACTATCTTACTATACATAGTTACACAATGAATTCTCTACTGCTATTTGAATTTTCCCCCAAATTTTGGTATTTTTAAGAAAGATACGCTTTCAAATGCAGTTTTGTGCACATTTAAAAATTATTTCTTTAAAACAAATTTATGAAAATAACAGTGTTATGTCAAAAGTGTTATGTCAAAAGGTATATGAAGTTTTAAGACTTATTTTTACTAATGTACTTATTAATTTTATTTCTTAAATTCACTTCTCAATGCTGTCTTTTAAAATTACAGTTACTTGAGAGCAGTTGTTACTTATCTAAAAAACTGCATTAAAATGTAAGGTAGGCAAATCTTCCTTCTTTAGAGAGAAAATGTAGATTCTACATTAGCTAAAGTATACCAGACTTTATCTCGGCATTTAAGAATTTTATGACACCAGAGCAGTCAAAAGATGCCTTGTGCACACAGAATCTTTGCCACAGGAAGTATCTGGAGGTTAGCAAAAGCTTATTTCTTTAGGGTATCACTTTGGCCAGACAGCATCACCAGATTATACAGGATTCCTTCTAAAACTGGATGAATTTCTATTGCTTCAGTTTCAGCATTGTCATACTGGCATATTTAACTTTCCTTATAGTATGCATTTACTTTGTCACAGTTGTCTTTATGTCTATATATAGGTGCTACTTTCGATTTCAAAAACTTCATATTTTATTCAATGATTTATATTCTTCACTCGTTGTTTCTTAACATGATATGGTGCACATATAGCTAAACCGAAAGATGCGTGCAAGCACTGACACTCTGTTCTTTACCCTGTTATTACAAACAGATAGCAGAGAAATAAACATGGGACCACAGCTGAAGCAGTGCTGTCCAAATGCTTCCTCCGTAGGATGGCAACTCAAAGAATATATCAACTACAAGTTTTCAACAAGTTATTCATGAACAAAGCTGGGAAACATGCAAATAAGATTAGATGGGTCTTATGCTAATTTTTTACTCACTTATTTAAAAACAAAAAATTAATAATAATTATCAATATTTCAAAATTATCCATGACATGCCCGTAAAGCAGACAGAGAAGAATATGGGAAGAAAACCCAACATTAATAGGCCATCAAAGTAAATGAGTAACAAAGTAAGCGGTCTTGACAAGGAAGCAGAAAATTCATATACAAAATTGCAACCTAAAAAATAATAGTACGGGGCCGTGAGACAGCTCAGTGGCATAAGCACCTGCCTGGCAAGTGCGAGGTCCTGAGTTTGACTCCCAGAACCCACATACAAAAAAAGGGCTGGTGATATCGCTCAGCAGCACAGGCGCCTGCTGGCGCACGAGGTCCTGAGTTCGACCCCCGGTACCCACAGGGAAAAAAAAAAAAAAAAGTAGAAAACGAGTTTATATTTTATTCCTAATAATAAAGCATACTATCTTTAAAATATACATCTCATGATACTATTTTTTCTCTGCAAGGAAAGTTTAAAAAAGTGCAAAAGTAGAGCTGCATGAATATTGAGTCTCATCAAAAATGCTAAATTAAAATTTAAGTTCTTAGTATGATATACAGTATGCGAACTTATTCCATTAGAATACTGCAAGCTCTTTATAGACATGCAGGTGATACTAAATTAAAATTTCAAGTATTTAAAAATGTACCTTTAGTAGAAATGATGCTCCATCTACTTGTGCTTTACCCAAGAGCTGACAAGTCAGGTCAAAATACTGCATTGGCTGAACATCACACAATTGTACTAACGTTGAAGAAGGTGAGATGTGTGTAGATGCCCAAATTCGTAAGGCTTCTACCATTTTGTGGTCTGCAGTAGTGAAGTGAAAACACTTGCTTGAAGTACGAGGTATGACGGGAGCTCCCAAGGTTCCCTCAAATGTCAAAGATGCAAATCCAGAGCTGGTGATACCCTGAGGCTCATTTTTATATACTTGGATCTAAGAAAGTTAGGTAAAGTAGAAAACAGATACAAATAATGTAGTTTACTAACAAAGAACCCAGGAACCAAGGAAACTTGAGAAATTTTAAAATTTACAGTATAACTAACAGTGAATATAAGTTTTTACTTTTTCATTTAATTGGCACATGAAATTACAAAATCAATTGGCACTATACTAAGATATATAAGTATCATGTAAATTTTAAAACACTATACAAAATTCAAAAGCTAGGTAATAGTCATCTTAATCCTATCAAGCTTGTGTTTTTTCATTGTATTTGATTTTCTATGAAGATATAATTTAAACAAGGAAAAAAGGAAAGTGAGAGTCATTTATGAGTGTTTTAGTATAAACTAAAACACTTAAAATATGAGTACATGAAATAATAAATGCAGCTTGAAGCTATGGTTTAACCAGTGTGACTGAGAGAACTAAGATATGCTAGGAGGAGTTTTTCTTTCTGAATCTGAGGGTTCATTTAATAGATGAATAATTGTTAATTCTTTGTGATTGTTGAGTCTTGATGAGTTACTCTTTGACCTTATGGAATGCCCTTATGAAATTTACCTTATTTGGGTGAATCTATTTGCAAAGTGAGTCCTAAAGGTAAAAGATTCTTTGAAAACGTGTAGGTTTTCAAAGAATATGTGTAAAGTAGGCCTTATTTTTGGATGATGTCCTTTGTGAAGTAGGGCTCTGTGTATTTTCGGAGCTGCATGTGCAAAGTCTAAGAGGTATTAGCAAGGTTACCCCAACCAGGCTAGAGCTCCATCATCCTCCCACTGCCAGAACTCTAGTATCTGTTTCATATGCAATCACACAGGTAGTTCTTGAAGTTCTTAAGCCTGGATTTCAATCAAGTGTTCACAGGTAACAACCCATCCCTACTGCTGGTAGAATTTTGGACAGGTAGTTCTATGTAGCTCTTTCTTCTCTGGTACCTTGACTTGAAGATTCGGGTTGTTTCAGCTGCCTGGAAGTTTGATATTTGCCTCCTCACCTTGGTAGGATTACAGTTTGTACATCGTGTTACTGTGCAATGTTTGAGAAACTGTCCCCAGACAGACATGTGGTAATCATGTAGCTTACTATCTGTTTCTCTTCTCTCTTGTCATAGCTACCTATTGTCCAATGCATGACAAGAGTTGTTTCAACTTCATAGCAATAGAGTTAGTCTAGTACCAAATAATTTCTTAAAGATAGATACAGCTCATTCTGCAGATTCTAATTTATACTTGTCCTACATGGATGAATTAACTTATTTTACACGCATTTACTCATATATATATATTTTTGTTGTTGTTGTTGTTGCATATGTTGCTTTCTTCTACAGTTTAAGCTTTCCCCAAAACACCTTACAATTTCTGGTGCTATGATCACCAATTCCATCCAATGGAAAGGCTGGCTTCTAAAAACATTATGGTATATTCTATCTAAATTTTTCACTGGATCTGGCACTATGAAACATCTGGCTCTTCCCTAAAGTCATAATGACCAAGAAATATTCTGAATTGATTTAGGACAGAGAGGCAGCTACGAGAGAACAATTAAAGACATGAAAGAAGACTTTGAGAACTTCCGAACGTGGCAAGAACAATGGACTAAGTGTTGGAAGCAAGGGGGAGCATTTTAAAGGGAATCAATAGCAATGTGTCTTTTACTATAATAATTTCTTTCTCTTTATTTTTTTTTTAACAGACAGTCTCACTATGTAGTTCAGGCTGGCCTCAAACTTATGGCAATCCTCCTGTCTCAGCCCCCTGAATGCTGGGATTACAGGTATGCACCATTTCACCTGGCTTTGTAGTAAGTTTTTAAAATTTAAATGTTTCACTGTATTTTACTATCACACCTAGTACATGAGCTCCTGTCTATTTTCTTCTCTGATTTTTTCTTGTAACACCTCTCTCACAACTGAATAGCATCCAGGCTGGCCTTCTTTTTGTGTCTCTAGTGCTATATGTATTCCCATCCCAGGGTTTTGAGGGCAAAAAGGAAACCCAAAGAGTGGAAAAAGACATTCATTATCTGTAAGCCTGACCAAAAAAAAAAAAAAAAAAAAAATCCTTAGCCCAAATATATAAATAAGTTCTGAGAATCATTAAGAATGGGAGATAAAATCCCATACAAAATGAGCAAAACATGGGCTGGTGAGATGGCTCAGCGGCTTAAGCGCCTGCCCGGCAAGCGCGAGGGCCCGAGTTCAACTCCCGGAACCCACATACGAAAAAGGGGCCGGTGATATCACTCAGCGGCACGGGCGCCTGCTGGCGCGCGAGGTCCTGAGGTTGACCCCCCGGTACCCACCAAAAAAAAAAAAAAAAAAAGAGCAAAATAGTCAAACAGATATTTTATACTTCAGAAGATATTAAAATTTGAAAATGTTCTCAACTTCATAAATTTTCAGGAAAATTCAAGTGATAACCACAGTGATACTAATATATACATATGCAAAAAATGTTTAAAATGGAAATTATTAATGATAGTAAATTGGTATAAACCGCTTTGAAAAACTAAATATGCACATAAATACATTCTAGGGCCTAGCAACTAAACTTTTTGGTATACAACCAAGTGAAGTATATATGTATGGCTGTATGTATTTATATTTATATTCACTGAAAGACATGTACTACACTGTTTGTAGAAGTGTTTATAATATCCACAAAGTGAAAATACCCAAATGTCCAAGAACAGAATAAACATATAAATTATGCTGCATTCAATAAAGGAATACCATTTAACACTAAAAATGAGCAAAGTGAAACCATGCAATTAATATGGCTTAATCACGCAAGCATAAGCCAGACATGTAAAAAAGAAAACCCAAACTACACACTGCCTAATACCATCATAAAGGGAAAATAAAGAGTAAACACAGATGAAACTAATATAGAAGTCACAGCACGGGCTGGGCGTGATGGCACACACCTGTGCAGGCCTGGGTACTCAGGAAACTGAGGGAGGAAGACTGCTTGAGCCCAAGAGTTTGGGGCCAGTCTAGACAACACACCAAGACCTTTGTCTCAAAAAAACAAATAAAAAAGAAATTATGAGACTGTTTACTCCTATCCCTTATCAGACTCCTCAGTGGAAAACTTTCAGACGAATAATCTGTATTTCAAAGACAGAAGACAGAATCTAACTAGTCTGAATCAGAGCATCTAGTACATTTTTGGGGAAGGCAGTTTATTTAAATAAGGAGGTGTCCCATTGCACATCATTTAGAATCCAATACCATTTACATTTCTTCTTAACATCTGAAATGCTTGATGTCATATTCTAACAAAGAAATCATATAATAAGTACTAATAATACAGAGTTCTCTTCAAATAAATATAAGTTCCAGGAAGTATGAAGTATACCTTCAGTCTGTGAAAGCGAACGATGTCTCCAATTTTATAAATTTGTGGAAGGGCTTCATAGTTTCCACTAAACAGTAGGCAAGTTAACTTTACATTTGTTTGGTCCACAATTGTTACAACTGAGCAATAATCTAGAAAACACAAAAATATTTAACTTGACTTAATCATAAAATAAGAATATGCTTACTTCAAAACACCAAACCTTTGTTCCTTCCTTTAATCAACTCTTCTAAGAAAAGGATGAAGAGACATTTTCTTGGCTCTCAAGACATTTTCTTGGTACTGCCAAATTAATCCACAAAAGTGTTCCACAAAAAGTAATTTTAGAAAGTTTAGTAAAACAAAATAAAAATACTACTCTATTTTTTTGGAGAGGTAGTAACTTTTTTACTACTTCAAATATTTTAAATTGTGAAGCAGATGAATATAAATAAAACATAACTCATATGCATATTTACTTATTAAACTAAAAGTAAGGGATGGAAGTACAGCTCAGTACTAGAGTACTTGCCTAGTATACATAAGGCCCTGGGTTCAATGTCTAGCATTGAAAAATAAATAAATAAATTCAGAGAGAAAACAAAACATAAGACATTTACAGAAAACGTGATGAAGAGTCATATTTGTATTGCATAAAGATGTAATAATTTTTTTAAAAACTTAGAATTTTATAGTAAATGCATAATACAAATGAACATTTCATAGAAAACTGTATAACAAAAAATTCAAAGGGGTTAGTGACTCTTGCTAGACACCTGTAAAAGATTATAAGCTAGAACAAGAGATTACTTTAAACTGGCAAAATATTAGTAACTTGACTTTCCATGAAACTGGTTAACAATGCTGACAATAAAAACTGTAACAGATCATGCCTTTTAATATGCGTGTTTCAAAAAATTGCACACTAAGAAAATGCACTAACTTCTTGTACTTCCCAGGACCCAGTGAGGATGGTGAATAGAAAAGAACCCAAAATAGTGAAGGAAAGGGAGGGGAGAGAGGCAAGAAAGTAAATGGTTTGGTGAAATCCACAAGACAGTATAAGATGGCTACATGAAAATGGGAACCACTGGGACTGAGAGTGGTGAAAGTAATGCTGAAATCTGGGGATTAACTAAAGCATTATAAATAGAGCAAGTGTTCATCAGTCACTGTCCACTCCTAACCTTCCACTCCTTGAAAATGTTTTTAGGCATCCAGGCACAGTATCTTAGTATTTATCACCACAGGCTCTTTCCCAAGGAAGTTGTGTTGATTAACTGGGAAGTGGAAAGACTTCCTCATGGGCTCATGGGCGTTAACACCTATAAGTCCCTCCTCTTCATCACATTAGGGAGCACACAGTCTGATAGACAGTTCCCTTCCTACTTACCCTATTCTGACCCTTTTGATCAATATGTCCAATGCAAGTACTATTAGTCTGCATTTGATTTCCCATTCAAAGGAAGGCATGCTGGGAAAATGAACTACTTACACAAAACAAAGAGCCAAATGTCGACAAAACCATACGTACATTCATAAATATAAAAAGATAGCAAGCGATCACCACATATAGGTGTAAGAATGGAAGGGGAGAGGGAGGAAAGATGGTAGGAAGAATAGGGGAGGAATGGGAAAGAAGAATGGGGAGGGAAAGGGAGAAAAAGGGGAGAAGAGAAGGAGGTTAAAAAAACTTGATTTTGTGAGGAGAGGGAAATAACTCAGAATATTTAAGAAAATATCAAAATGGAATCAAAACCTGAAAAAGCATCTTCAAAAAGAATGACGGGCCGGTAAGATGGCTCAGCGGCGTAAGCGTCTGCCTTGCAAGCACGAGGGCCCCAGTTCGACTCCCAGAACCCACATACGAAAAAAAGGGCCGGTGATATCGCTCAGCAGCAGGGGCGCCTGCTGGAGCGCGAGGTCCTGAGGTCGACCCCCGGTACCCACAAAAAAAAAAAAAAAAAAGAATGAAAAGATATTACATCCTTATCCCTTGATATGCCATCAGTATCCACTGACCTAATTTTAGTTTTTGAATTTCCTTTTTCATTAGTTCTATTTATCTATAAGGACTGTCGTTTCATGGCATTTATTTTCTTTGTTAGAAGTCTTCCAATGATTAAAGATAAAATTTCTTTTTTTTTTTTTTTTGTGGGTATCTGGAGTCGACCTCAGGATCTCGCGCTTGCCAACAAGCGTTTGTGCCACTGAGCGATATCACCGGCCCTTTTTTTCCTTTATGTGGGTTCCGAGAGTTGAACTCAGGACCTTGCGCTTGCTGGGCAGGTTCCTATGCTGCTGAGCCATATCACCAGCCCTTTTTTTTTTGTGGGTACTGGGGGTCGACCTCAGGACCTCGCGTGCCAGCAGGCACCCGTGCCACTGAGTGATATCACCGGCCCTTTTCTCGTATGTGGGTTCCGGGAATCGAACTCGGGCCCTCGCGCTTGCCAGGCAGGCGCATACGCCACTGAGCCATCTCACTTAACCATTATTAAATGCAAAGCCAGACAGCGGGCACTTTAGATAATGATAAACTTGGTCACCTAGGTGAAATTTCATACTATTTATCTTTACATAATATCCTAAATAAGGTTTCTCTCTCAAGTTGAAAAACTGATACACAAAAATATGTTTCTAGGGATCAAAAGAAAACACAAAATATTTCTACAGACAGGAAGTATTGCATTCTTATTTAGTAAGTCATTTAACGGGAAGGAGTACATCATGCAATAAGCTACACTGGTTAACTTTGCAGCTGCATTAACAAGTATATATCAGTACTACCGCATGAACCACTTGCGTCACTAACCAGAATTATGAACAGTCTCTCTGCAGTTTTAGTGCCTTTTTTCCACTTACAGTGATACAATTAACCAACTTCATAGTAAGAGATCACTGACTTGCCAGAAGAAAATGATGTGCTATGAATAAAACATAAATACTTTGAAAATTTTAAGTTATTTAAGATTTCATAACAGACAAATCACAAGGGTAAATGTTATGGTTTGGATTAAAAAAAAAGTCCCCCAAAAGGCAAATTCATGTGCTCAGAAGGTGATTACATCATAGGCTGCTAAACTCCACTGCTGAGTTCACAGCTAAATGTGCTGTTAGTAGTGGGGATACTTGGGAGGAAATATGTCCCGAACGGCCTCCCTTGAAGGAAGTATCTTTCCTCTGGTTCTTTTGCTGCTCTCTGCTTCCTGGACACCAAGAAGTTCAACTTTCTGCTATGCCCATCCACCATATTTCCGCCTTGCAGCGAGCAAATCATGGACTAAAACCTTTGAAACCATGAGACAAAAATAAACTTTTTCTCCTTTAATTTGTATAGGTCAGGTATTTTGTCCCAGCAACAGAAAAACTAATACAGGAAAAGAGATGAGTGATCTAATAAAATCCACCGTAGACATATGTGGAGGACCTCCATGTCGCCCTCCCCCAGACCCAAGTGTGATTGTGTTTACTTACGAGCAGTGCAGGCTGTATGGAGGTGACTTCCCTAAATTGGCTTTCAGTTTAATTAGTGAGTCTGGCCAAGGGCGTGTACACATTTTCATGAAAGCAGGTGGCTGATAATGGACTAATGTAGTTCATTATCAAGGGCTATTGTTGAGCTCAGATGAGCTGTGATACCATAGCTACCATAGCTCTGCTGAGTTCTGCATGATTCCAGAAGAAAATTCCTTCCCAAAATTGGCTACAAAGCAGGATACTCATTAACCATAACCATAACCTAAATATGGCTGTTCCTGTCCCTTGAGCAAGAATGCTTTGTTTCCTCTGTTACAAGCCTCACCAGCCTCACCATGTCTACACACCCAGTCGCAATACCTGCACCATTTTCCTCAATGAATGAATACCAAGGTTCTGGGTGGCTTGTGGCCTTTTATTCCTAGGGAGCAACTGGTAGTCCCAGATCCCTGCTATGCACCCCTCTATTTTTGTTCCTTGCTGTTTCTTCCCGCCATACACTGTAACTCTGGGCAGGAGACTGGAACCCAATGCAGGGGTCTCCAATGACATACATTATCAGTTTTAGACTTTTTATATGTTTGTTTCTTGGTACTTTCTATAAAATTATATGGAACAGATTTATTTGTAATAGAATACTGAAACTCACATCTCATATTTGTAGCAGAGAATTATTCACTACTTATATTTATAATGTCATTTTAAGCTACAGTAATTCTACATTATTTCTTTCACTTTAAATGTTTAAAATGATCCACTTTTAGAAATTGGAGGGGCCAGTGAGATAGCTCAGTGGCATAAGTACCTGCCTGGCAAGCGCGAGGTCCTCCGTTTGACTCCCGGTACCCACATACGAAAAAAGGGCCGGGGATATCGCTCAGCGGCACGGGTGCCTGCTGGCGTGCGAGGTCCTGAGTTCGATCCCCGGTACCCACAAAAAAAAAAAAAAAAAAAAAAAAGAAGGAAATTGGAGATACAATCTAGGAACAAAACTACAAATTTAACTGGCATAGATAGTAGTTGAATTTAAATATTAGCCATGATGAACTGACAGCCCAGTGCTTGTAGCACTGAGATACTACTGAAGAATGTAATACCTTAAAAAGGCTCTGGGATTTTGGTTTAAAAACAGCAGGCTTACTCTAAACTTCAAACTGAAAAAGGTTTCATACCCTTCCTTCGCCTAAGGAATGCCAACCTTCTTAAAGATGACTTGATGCATTGGCAGTAACATGGAGAAACACTGATGCAGCCCATTATCTTTCGTAGGGTCACTACTACTTTTTGTTGTAATTTTGTGAAAATTCAAAACTCTTCTTTCTCAAGTAAAAATACTATATAATCTAAGCAGTTGTATAAAGAAACTTCACCTAGTCAAGAGAGCAGTTTTGGCTACACACACCAATACACCCACACACACGCACACACACATCCTACTGGACCTTGTCATACACATCCTCACAAACAGAAACATAATGCGTGTACTCAAAGCCCAGTAAACCTCCTTCCCTATTCTCCATAAGTGACTGTTGGGTTCAGAGTTAGTATAGGAATAGACTGACAAAAGAAGTAACCTCAGAGGATCCCCAAAACGTAGTCACAGTAATTGTGCATACCAAGGAGTATGTATCTGCACACCCAGCATTCTGTGTGTAAATGACATGATAATATGTGCTGATATTTTTTTATATGAGAGAACACCCTTCTCTCAGGAAGGCTTGGCTGGGAGGCCTCAAATCCCCACGTCTGTGTGTATGTGTCTAAATGGCTCTATGTCTAAAAGGAACGCTGTGCATTGTACATCTGCACCGCCAAAATACCAAATCCCTGTTCTTAACTTTCTCTTGACTAACGTTTTCTACTTTGAAAGTACTTCTACCTGTGACCGTAAGGAAGTATAAACCAAAGAGAGCCACCACTGTACTCCACTGCTTTTCAAACTAAGATTTTGTTAATAAATATACAGGAAAGGAAAGAAGGAAGGGAGAGAAGGTAGGACGAAAAAAAGGAAAAAGATCTTTCCATAAAACAAGAGCTTCTCAGAAAATATACAAGTAAAAATCTGTATTAAATAGACAGAATGGTAACAAGAATTCATAGGAATATAAGATATTCTTGATTCAGTGAAGTGGTGGAGGTAGAGTGGATGCAACGCAACAGAAGCACCTGAAACACTTATTATAGGAGAGCGACCTTAATTGAATAGTTTGAATAAATCCACCTGGAATTTAAATTTCCTTAGCATTTCCTCTACTAGCCTACACTGTTAAAATATTTGTAATATTTAACGGTATACTGTATATTGCAGTATACTGCATTTATATTGTATATAAATATTGCATTTAGAATATTGCAGTATATCGCATTTAGAAGCAATGATCTTTTAGCCTTTGCATCACTATTTTCCAGTCCAATTGCTTTTTTTTAAATATTAGTACATAAATGAACCTAAGATTTACTCTTTACCTAGTGCCACATAAAACCACCATCTAGTAAGAATATTAAATGAACAAGGAAGAGTTCCTTCCTACATGAAGTTCAAGTTTTCCTTATATCGATTCATATTTTATAAACTAATGTTATAATCTTATCTCATGCATTATTTTATGTCAATATTTGCTAGTATGCAGAGTTTATACTCCCTAAATAGGCAATAACTCATCATTAAAAGGCAAAATTAATGATGTACATGACATTTTCTAGAGTAACTGGAAAGTGACATTTGAGCTCGGCACAGACCAATTTAAGATGGTCTCAGACTCTAGCATTACAATAAACATTCATAATTTCAGAATAAATTGTACGAAAACAAAGATTTTATAAGTTTCGGACCCAATTTTGCAACTCGAAGTGTCAAGCAACAGAAGATACTTAAAACTGAATTTCTAACAATGACTAAAGTATAATGAAAGTCTGAAATTAAGTCTAACTATGAAAAGAAATTAGATATTGGTAAAAGATATTTTAGAGTCCTAAATACAGCCTCAAGGTATCCAATAAAAATTAGTAAGATGCTAAGTACATAGTTACTTATATTCTACTTTACAGAAGCTGAATAAAGCACTCTACTACCTCTAAGAAAGGAAACAAAATGAAAACATAGCACTTATACGAAGTACACTGTTTCTAAGTCTTTAATTGTGGAAAATTACATTACTTAGTCATCAGTAATTATTCAGGGGTTACTATATACCAGGTAGTATGGTAAGCTATACACACACACGTGCCAGCAGTATGCTAAACTCTGTGTGTGTGAATGTGTATATTTTTCTACCCACACACATATAAAAATCTCAAATTCTTACATAGTAGTATGCAACAGAAATCAATGTTTGTGGCTTTGAAACAAGGGAAATTATTTTCTTAAAAATGCTGAGGTACTCACTTCTCACATCTTGTAGGTCACAGAGCTGGGGTGTGAATTTAGCATGTCTAATTCATGCCCCTAGATTTTACCGGAATATTGTATTATCTCCATACTGCATGTTTTAAAAAACATAACCAAAAACGGAAAAAATTGAGACAGGGTATCACTATGCAGTTCAGGCTGTCCTTGAACTCACTTTATAGTGCAGGCTGGCCTCACAGTGATCCTCCTGCCTCAGCTTCCCGAGTGCTGGGATTACAGTGCTGGGATTTTGGAGGGCCATCACGGCCGACCCTCCAAAAAAGGAAAATATTATACTTTAGTTTGTGATCAGGGTTTAAGAGTTTTTGCTAACTAGGTAAAATTATGCTGTATCTGATCTATAGGACAGATTTACTATTGCATGCGTTTATATTAAAATAGTTAATTACTGAATAACGTCAGTATACCGAAATTTTAACTATATATTTATTCCACAGAAACAGACCTCATGAACATTGTCATAGAAAGATTCTACTATAATTCATTCCAATGAAACTTACAATATATGCTATTTTTACACTGTGCTAATTAAAATTTATTTTTTGGTTTATAAACTAAATGAATAAAAGAAAGTAAGAATAAGTAAAAAAAAAAAAAAAAGTATGTTTCCTGAGATATGTAGTAGAACAAGAGTTATATCCTAGGGGAAAAAAAAAAGACAAAGGTAATCCAAGAAGTTAGTTGTATGTTCAGGTGTGAGGCTGTTTAAAGAAGCACTAATTCTGAGTGGTTAAGAGGAAAAAGAGAAAGCAGCATGGCATTAGAAATCAGTGGTCAGCAAACTAAGGCTCTGGGTTAAAACTAGCCTACTGCTTGTTTATTATCTTTTCAAACCCCTCAACTTAGTTTTCATAAATACAGTGTCTTCTATTAATCAGTTTATACAATATTTAAGTCACTAAATTAACATAACAAGTAAAAATACCTACAGTTTTGGGAACACACAAAATTTTAAAAATGCGATTCTTATAAGAATACAATTCTTGTAAGAATACAGCCCCACTAGCGGAAGGAGAAGTGAGCAGGTGCATCAATCAATTCCTAGTTGTGAGAGTTAACAGTGATAAAGCATCAATTACGAGGTTTTACGGATTAGAGGACTGTTAAGGGAGTTTTTATTTTAAATTGCTTACCTGTGTGAAGATGCCTGGTATATAGCTTAAAAAATTATATATAGCATATGACAAATGCTATACAAGAACACATCAAATATTTTTCATAGCACTAACTGAAGACACAAGACTTCTGAAGAATGCCAGAGGGTGAGCAGATTATCTTTTAATAAGAAAAGGCAGACGGACAGACTTCCAGGTTTGTCATTAAGTCTTCTCAATTCACACCATTTATAACACATCACTGATCCACGTTTACAAAATCAATACATGTCTTTACCTACAGTAAATATATGGTACTTGTAAAAATCTCCCCCCTTGAAGCCTATCACAATGACATTTGCCTCAGTTTTCTTATCTGAAAAATAAGGATAATAATAGTATCCACCTCATAGGTTTATTGCTAGAATTAAATTAGTGATTACATTTACAGTGCTTCAAACAGCACCTGGCATATATGTACTAGCTGGCTGTAGAGCAAAAGCAGCAGCAACAGTATTTCCAATATTGCTTCTCCTAACACTCTTTTCTAATAAATCTGCATATGAACTTAAAATAGGTCTTAATAAAATATCTATTACCTAAAAATACTTAAGCAAAGATACAGTGCCAATCTAATCAAGGTTGGCATATGAAATTGAAAGCATAGATTTAAAGGACAACTAAGGAATTTCAATTTGAATTTCTACTGGAATCTCAATTAGGTACTTTTAAATGTGGTGCTATCAACCTTCAGGAAAGCAACTTCTCCTAAAAATACCTTGGGACACAAAGAAAGAGCCTTTGCAAGAAAATGGAGAGTATAAAATAACCATTAATCTGACTTTTCTTATTCATAAAATAAAATTCCAAGAGACAAAACAATGGTGCAAAAGTGTTATCGAATCAAAAAGATCTAATATCTCCCTTAAAACCTGGGATAACAAAGCTTACCAAAACAAAAACCAAAATCAAACTTTCAATTACATTTTCACAAGACAATACAATATTTATTTGCCCCATGCCTTATTTTCGTTCTTTACCAAATGAAGACATGGAGCTAAAGGTAATTTAATACACTTTCTTGATAGCTCACATCACCAGAAAAGGTGAGGAGTTTAAAAAACTGTGACAGATCAGCATTCTTACCTTACCTAAGTAGTAGAGTTTCTAAATATATGTTTACACTGTTGATAAAATGTTGACCTTAGGGCCGGTGAGATGGCTCAGCGGCTTAAGCGCCTGCCCGGCAAGCGCGAGGGCCCGAGTTCGACTCCCGGATCCCACATACGAAAAAGGGGCCGGTGATATCGCTCAGCGGCACGGGCGCCTGCTGGCGCGCGAGGTCCTGAGGTCGACCCCCCGGTACCCACAAAAAAAAAAAAAAAAAATGTTGACCTTAATGCTGTAGTAATACTTTATATTGAAACTGCTGACAAAATATTTAACTACTTTAATACTCCGTATAGCTTGATAAATATCTGGAAAAGATAGCAAATGATAAATTAAGCTCTCTATTCTGCAATCTTGAACAATTCACCTAATTTCCAGTATGATTAAGTGAAAACTGCCTTTGAGTTTATTATAAGGGAAAGCTGGTAGTTTATCTAAGGAAGGTTTAATCAAAGAAGGATGCATGCATAAATTATACAATCCACAAAAAAAATTCTCCATAAAAGCTGCTTCATCTCCTTTTTATTTATTATCACAGTGCTGTTTTTAAAGCAATCAGAATTTCAGCCACACTATACCACTTGCGTAAAAGTGCATTATAGAAACATTCAAGTAGAAGCTATGAAGGCAAATCACTGAATCAAGGTCACATATATGCTACAAACTTCTTTCACAAAGAAACTTACTATGCAATAAACAAATAATGCTCTCTATTACACTGGTGTAAGGCAATTTCCCTTCATGTTTTTATTATACTGCAAAGGAGCATAGATGGCAGGAGAGAAATTATATGATATAATAAATAGTGGTATACAGTGACTAAGATTAGACAGAAGAGACTGAATGAGTTCATAAATGTTACTCTGGAGGAGATTTATATTTTATGCTACATACTGAGCAAGTGCAAGTCATCAAGAATATATACAAGTATAACAAGTTATCCTAAGAGCAGCAAGGTTCTCTATTTTCAGGTTGTACTTAAGGTAAACAAAATAAGAAGAATTTTAAAAAATAACTAGAAGAATACATAAGATACCCACCAATAAAAAAAAAACACATGCTACAATATGGATGAACATCAAAAATCATTATGCTAAGTGAAAGCCAGAAGCGTAAGTTTACACAACCTAGGATTCTACCTATATGCAATGTCCAGAGTCTAGAGAAACAGATCGCATACTAGTGGTTGCCTGGGTCTGGCATGGGAGTAAGACTATGAATAGAGTGGCAAACTTTTCATGTGTTAGTGCATCCATAAAATTCACTCATCTTGGTTAAATTAGCACCAATCCATCCAAATGCAGCATTGGAAGTTTTCTCGATGTATCTTGTCAATTATCACCTCCTCTTCCATTCTATTTGACATTAAAAACTGTGCTGTATTTTAAAAACTAATTTCCAGTACAACCTGGGAGACAGCAAATATAAACACATGTGTTCTACCATCTAAGTACATTTTAAGTTGGATGAAAATGAGAATCATTCATATGATCAGAGGTCAGTGAATCATGGCCTATGATGTAGCTCCCTTTTTTTATTGTAATACATTTATTTGCACAGTGTCCATGGCTGGTATCATGTTACGAGGCACACGCAGTGTCAACAACTGATTTCATGTTATAAGGCATATCCTTTTTGTATGTCCATCAATTCAGTTCTTAAAGGATCAGACAGGAAATATTTTAGGCTTTTTAGGACATAAAATCTCTATCACAAATTCAAACCATTTTAAATTGGGGACGGTATGTACTGATACATGCTTCAAAATGAATCAATCTTTAAAACATTATGTTAACTGAAAGAAGAAAAATACTAAAGCTATGTACTGAATGATTACATTTATAGGAAATGTCAAGAATAGGGAAGTCTTGGACTTCACAGCACCCACAACTGTGAGAAATGAATTTCCGTTGTTTATGAGCTACTCAGTCTGCATTATAGCAGCCCAAAGAGACACTCCCATCTCCTCTGTATGTACACATATGAGTGTATGCATGCAGTGTGTGTGTGTGTGTGTGTACTGCAACATCTGAATAGGTGCTTCAGTTAAAAAAAATACAGAAGATCTCTGTTATAATGGCTCAATTTAAACTTTTCCTGAGTAGAGACCATACTTTGAGTTTTGTCTTTTCCCAAGCTTGTGATCCATGGCAGTGAATCCTGCCTCACAGTCAGTCACAGGACCACAAAAATAACTCAGAAAAATTTTTATCTGTACTGAACATAAACATATGCTTTATTGTCATTATTCCTTAAACAGTACAGTGTGACACCCATTTACACAGCATTTACATTGTATAAGTAATCTAGTGATTTAAAATGTAAGGGAGAATTATGTACTTTATGTACAAATACTATAACATTTTACGTAAGGAACTTGAACATATACATATTTTGGTATCTTTAGGAGTCCTGGAACCAATATCCCATGGATACCAAGGGAAAACTCCTATATCATTAGCTTATGATTTGAATTATATATATATACTTCTTTTAAAAGTTGACATCATTTATCATAGTTTTAGAAAAATGAATCAGAACTGAGTGTGCAAATTTTATACAAATCCTTGATTAGTTTCAAACATTTTAAGATCCAGACACTATTTATGTACATTGAAAATATATTCAATATATTCTGATTAGCCGCAAAAATATACTAAGAAACAAGAAAACTGAAATTCACAAAGAAATGATATTGTAAAGAAAATCAAGTTTGAGATTAAAAAATCCTACCAACTTAAACACTCCCCCCAAAAATCCTGTAGAGACTGGAACAAAGTCTATGCCCAATAATTAAAAATTGGGCAACACTCTCTTCTAATTGAATACAACAGCTCTCTTGTAATTGAAAAATGTATCAAAGGTCGCACATTGGGATAAGAAAAATCTATCTCAGGCTCATTTTGTCCACAGAGCACTATATGCAAGTATACATACTGCAAATGCTTTCTATATATTTAATAAATATTTTGAAACAACAGGTCAGTTACTAACAAAACATTAGATCATTTAATTCTATAAACAAAATAATTCTATGCTATATAAGCAATGTTTGGGGCGGTGAGATGGCTCAGTGGCGTAAGCGCCTGCCTGGCAAGCGCGAGGTCCTGAGTTCGACCCCTGGTACCCACGAAAAAAAAAAAAAAAAGCAATGTTTATTTTAAAAAACATAAATGAATTTTAAGGATACGGAGGTCTATATTTTGCAGACTTTGAGATGGTAAGTCTTTTCCAAAGATACAGCACCAGTATACAACAGCTTCGAGAAGTGTCTCTAACATACATGACTATTAATAGGTTACTATTAATATACAGGTTACTATTAATATATAAAAAGACTCTAGAAATAACTAAGAAAAGGACAACAAAATCAAAACTAAGGAAGAAAATATTTTGATATTCTTAAACAATGATATAGAAAGTGGAGGGGTAGTATACTAAAGTAGAAGGAATGCTCAAATATGCAGATGGATATCAAAGCAATTGTTAACTAGAGAGTACTTTTTGTAAAACCAATTGTTATTAGAAACCATCTGACCTAAGAATATAATGAAATAAGACTGATACCACTTAAAATCATCTTATTTGTAATAAGACCCAATGATAAACATGATAGCTCTATCATACAGATCCGTGGTGGCAATCCTGGAGCACTCATGTCGCAGTGCGCTGCTTGTATCACTGAAAGCTCTCAAAGGATTGCTAGAACTGATATAGATGATTTGAACAAATCAGTTTTTCCATATTTTAAATTAAATACAAAAAACATAAATATAGAAAATATTTTTCACTTTGACCTAGAATATAATATAATCCACAAAAGTACCTTAGGTCTTTAAAATGATCCTAAAAAAGACTGCTACAAGAGTATAATATTTTGTTCTAATATACTGCTGATATTCTATTGTTTAAAAACATTTAAGTCAGGGCCGGTGAGATGGCTCAGCGGCTTAAGCGCCTGCCTTGCAAGCGCGAGGGCCCGAGTTCGACTCCACAAAAAAAAAAAAAACATTTAAGTCAACTTCTTGAGCATTAGCTTCTGAATCTGAAAAATTCACTGTTTTACTATACAAATCTGACAGCTTTTGCTATTTCTAAAGTTTGGAATGTTGGCCTCTTCTTTCTCATCTATGAAAATCCAATTTATTCTTGAAAGTTCAGCTCAAACACCAGATCAGTTAGAAGTCTTTCCTGTTATCATTAATCTCTTCCTTTCTACTCCCAGAGCTCTTTGCTTGTTTCTTTGGTTACCACATACGACTAAACTTTATATTAGCTAGTTGATTACATTTAGGTCCCCCTGAAAGCTGAGTCTGTCATTTTATCACTATGGACAACTAAATCCACTACAATGCCACAGAATAGCAAAAAAAAAAAAAAATCTTCAACTGAATGAATATATCACATATCACAAGTTTCAAGAAAAATGAGAAAACAGTTTGAATTTTATGATTACAACAATTCAAGTTATAAACTAATAAAACATAGAGTAATTCCTTAAATTAACAAGCTAATAATTTGCTAGAGGAAAAGATCATAAATTACAGAGTGCCAGGATATGCACAGAAAGGCAATGGAAACTTCCAGCTTCATTCAAGAAGTCATTCCTAAAGAGGAGAAAGAGAAAGCAATACAAAGGTGCAGTGATGGGGAAGAAAAAACACTTCCCCTGCCTCCATTATTCCAGGTAGAAATGGACAGAAGAGCCAGAAAATAGTGTGAGTCAAATAAAGAGGGGAAACTTAGCTCAGCTTTTCAAATTACTAAAGAGATCAGTAATGATCAGTCATAGCCTCCACGCCTTCCATTTCTGAACTTAAGATAGCCAAGCACCTGGGAAGAGTTTCACCTCACTTATCTAAAAGCACTGTAATAGTTCATTCTAGCTCTTGATAAATGGAAAACACAGTGCTGCCTAGCCCACAACTTCTATCATTATAATAAGTAAGTTATCATTCATCTTTAAAATATATTCAAAAAGCACAGACTAAGCCAGGCGTGGTGGCAAACACCTGTAATAATCCCAGCTCTCTGGGAGGCCAAGGCAGGAGGATCAAAACTTAGAGCCCAGTCTGTGCAGGACTCTGTCTCAAAATTAAAAAAAAAAAAAAAAAAAAAATGGAAAAAAAGGAAGCTAGGATGTAGGTCACTGTGAAGGCCCTAGGTTCAGTCCCCAGGACAGCATCAAAAAAGAAAAAGTATGGACTAACACATAATCTTTCAGAGCAAATCACTGCTAAAAAATCTCCAAACTCCTAAGAAGGCAACTGCTTTGCTTTCCTATACGAAGGAAATCATATTAGGTAACCTTGATGAATTAATTTTGATGATATTTTAATATATGTCAATTCTATAATCCTTGAGGAATTCTTTCTGTTTTCATGGTGAATCTTATTACAATTGAGTAAGAATGTTAGTGTAGTAATATATATCCCTAACAGAACTGATAAGACTTTTGAAAGACTAAAAAATAGTAACTTCTCTAGGACTGACTATAAGGTTCAGAAAATGATGTATTTGCTACAGATGAAGACTGCTTACCAAAATTAAGATACTGTAGTATGCTGCAGGTCATACGTAATAATTAGGACTCAGTATGACAAGAATTTCAGGAAAAGTTTTAATCAAGGAGTAAGGATGCCAAATTATACCTAACTGCCTGTTCCACAATGAATTTAACATTTATGAGATGACTTTTAGTGAAAATTCTAGCTAATGATGTATAACATAATATACACTTATCCCAATATATCTACCGGTAAATCTGAGTTGCATAAAGATGATTTTTCTCTACTTAGTTATATACATCTGGATGTAACTGAGATTGTGGGTCTGTATTTGTGAAATAACACTGTTTTATGTAGTATTTTAGAAAAGTATAGCTGTTCCTACACATTTACACCAGTATTTCCCTGGGGTAATATTAATGAAGTTGATCATTTCCTGAAAAGGAGTATCAGTGCTGTCTGACTCTCCTGCAGCATTTGTTCCTGTTGAAGGATGAGTTCTGTCAACAGAAATAAAAATGTAACTGTCCTAAAGGTACAAGATGGATAGTTTTAACTTCATTGTCTCAGTAGTACTAGAGACATCTTGCTGTGTCTGAAACATGGATTTTAAAGTTTCAATGACTATGTTGAGATAAAATTGATCACATTTAATTTAGTACCTCAGAAGAAACAAAGAAACATACTGTCTCTCTAATAACAGATGGTTCATTACTAGCCATGAATTTTTTACTAGGACCGGATTCAACTAAACATATCTGATAATAACGTAACAGACATATGCATAAACTAATAAAAATTAGTTCTCTTTGGCTTTTGTTTTATGCATGATTTAATAACATCAGAATAAAACATGAATATGTTGTCTAATAAATGAAAATAAGAGTCATCAGTGTTTTTAAAACAACTATCATTTCATTCTATGTTATCTTTTTTAGATTGTTTCTGAAAATGATATATTTGATGCACAACTTATTTTTAAAGTTTCAAAGACAAGAATTAACAACATACCAGGTACCAAAGGAGTTTTTAAGTTGTATCATCTACCAAGCTAGATGGACAATATTAACAGTAATGTAGCTTCTCCTAAACTTGGCAAGCCAATCAAAGTCAACCAGGTAAAACTGACAATTTGTTCTTTAAGAGGATAGATCATGGTGATTATACCATTGTGTCTAATACCCAGAAAGGACACGTAAGATTTGAGGAAAACTTTGAGAATGAGAAGAGACTGCCAGAATGAAATTAAGAGTCTGTGTTGATGGAATGGGGGAATGTAAAGTTTGAGGAAAAATAAAGTTGGAATGAAAAAAAATTTAAGAAAAATGTATTTATCTATTTATTTTATTTTTTTGAGACAGGGTCTCGCTATGTATTCCAAGCTGGCTTTGAGCTCAACATGTAGCCCAGGCTGGCCTCGAACTCCCGGTGAAACTCCTGCCCCAACCTCCCAAGTGCTGGGATCATAGGTGTGTGCTGCCATGCCTGGCTGAGAAAAATATATTTAAACAAAAACATTTCTGCTTAGCTTTGATGTTTAATGTCTTTCATTCTCCTCTTATTTTCTTGTTTTGATGGCTATTTTTTATTAGTATATGTTTATAGTACATATGAGGATTTTCCTGTCATAAGGATTTTCCAGACTTAACCTAAAATCCATATCAAGTTTATCTCCAGAGTAGCCTTCACATTGACATTTTCAGAGTATATCTTTTACACTGTACATTTAATGTATGTTGACCACATGAAAATGAGATTGTCTCCCAGTTACCACACTCGAGAATAGATTCCCAACTTATTCAATAAAATATGCATATATTTATCTTTATAAATAAAATGGTTGTGTAATATGAACCAGTGAGGACATCATTGTATTCCCAGCATGACCACAGCTCCTGGCACGCCGTACATAAAGACAGTACTTCAGCAGCAGCAGCCATGACCTCACATTTTTAACATCTCTAAAATATAGGTTACTTTTTTACAAAAGGCTACTTTAACTGGCAGTATTTTCTGTTCTTAATAACACATAAAATAGTGCCTTTAACCAATGATGCAGTTTTAGAAGAGGTGAAATACTGGATTACACTGAGGTGAAGTGTGTTTTCCTGCTTACTATTTATCATCTCCTGATAAACTGAAGTCCATGATTTTTGATGTGCTCTTTTACATGTTTGTCTATAGTCTCACATTATCACATAGCAAGCTATAGCTTACTTCGAAAACTACCCAGGTGTATAGATCAAAACTCATGTAGAAGTCTAATCTCAACATTCTAATTGCTTCATTTATCCTTTTTAGGGGGGGAGTGGAGTAAAAAATATGCATCATGAGATCTATGATCCAAACAAACTTTTAAGTCGACAGCACAGTGCTGTAGAGCACATCACTAAAATATTTTCATCATGCATAACACAAACTTTATATCTATTGTAGAGCAGCTACCCATTTCTCTCTCCCCTCAGTCCCTGGAAACCAGCACTTTACTTTCTACTTTCATGAATCTGATTCACATCTCTCATCTGAATGGCTTATATGGCAGGGCTGACTTCCTTCAGGAAGCAGAACAATATTCAGCTCCATGTATATGCCACATGTTCTTTTTCTATTTATCCCTGATTGACACTTAGATTGCTGTCACATGGTGTCTACTGTGAATAATGCTACACTGAATACGGGAGTGCAATATCTCTTTGAGATCCTAATTTCAATTCTTTTGGATACATACCCAGAAGTGGGACTGCTGAATCACAAGGTAGTTCTATTTTTAAGGAAATTTTTCTACAATGGCTGTACCATTTCAGTCTCACAACAGTGTATAAGGGTTCCAATTTCTCTATATCCTGGCCAACAACTGTTATTTTTTTTTTTTTGGATGGCCACCTGAACAAGTATAAAAGTTATACATCATTGTGGTTTTGATTTCCATGTCTCTAATGATTAGTGACACTGAGCATCTTTGCACATTTTATATTTGATTGTCTTCTTTGAAGAAATGTCTACTCAAATCACCAGATTTTGACCAGGTTATTAGGTTTTTGGTTGCTTTTAGTTTTTGTGGATTTTTTTTTGTCGTTGTTGTTTGGTTGGTTGTTTGTTTCTTTGTGTTTTTTTTGCTGTGTAGTGGCGGAGTTCTTTATGTTTTCTGGAGATTAACCACTTAGATCTATGGTTTGCAAATATTTTCTCCCATTCTATGTATTGTTTTTTCACTCTTATTATTTCCTTTGCTGAGCAGAAGCTTTTTAATTTGGTATATTTCTATCTGTCTACTTTTGCTTTTGCTGCTGTGCTTTTAGTGATATCTAAGAAATTGTTCTAGGTCCAATGTCAAGAAACTATTTCCCAGAGCCGGGGATATAGCTCAGCAGCACAGCACCTGCCTGGCAAGCTCAAGGTTGTAAGTTCAATTCCTGATACCAAAAAAAAAAAAGAATCTATTTCCCTATGTTTTATTCAAGGAGTTTCAGTTCAGGGGTTATATGTTTAAATCTTAACCCACTCTGAAATCACTTTTGTAACAAATGATGACCCAACTTTATTCTTTTGCATGTGGATATTCAGTATTTTCAGTACCATTTGTTAAAGAGACTATCCTTTCCCCCACTATACATTACTGGGACCCTTGTTGATAATCAGTTGGCCACACACATGTAGGTTTATTTCTGGGATAGTTTGTTCTACTGGTCTGTACATCTGTACATCTTCTCCTATTCTCTTTTATGTTTGGTTGTTTTTGTAATGATAATTGTTGATTTCATTCTTTTTCTTTTGTGTATTTGCCTGTGGTTGCAGTCTATATGAAATATCTTATAGTCATAAAAATGCATTTTAAGCTTATATAATAAAACTTTAATCACATAAAAAAAATTCTGCACTTTTAATTCTCCCTCACTATACCTTAATTTTTGATGTTACAATTTACATCTTTTATATCGTGTATACAACATACTTCTATGGCATTACTTTTTATTTTTTTTTTTAATATGCGGGTACCAAGAGTCGAACTCAGGACCTCGCGCTTGCCAGGCAGGCACTTATGCCGCTGAGCTATATCACAGGCCCTACTTTTAGTACATTTGTGTTTCAACTTCTGTAGTAGACTTAAAATTAATTTGTGTACCATTATTACAATATTTTAGTATTGTGTATATCTATATCTATAGATATATTTACTAGCAAATTTTATACTTTCATATGCTTTTGCGTTGCTGGTTGGCATCTTTTTTAAAAATCTTTTTCATACTGTATTAAACGAAGTTCCAGAATCTAAAGGCTGTTTATTTTATAAAATAAGACAATCAGAGAATATGCACATGTTTTTGGCAGTTACAAATGAGAATTGAACTTCTGTACTAATGAGACTTAGGGTACTAAAGGATCTGTGTTCCTGAAACCAATAATGCAATTCTAATCCATAAAAACTTTACCAAATTTAATACCTACCAGTTCCTTTGCTTAGATATGGGGGCTTAAAGAATTTGACAACACCATAGACATTGACGACTGTACCACCCTTAAGTTGGTTCAGGGGTGTATATGTATAATTTGTCACTGGAACCTTAAAGAAAAAAAAGACAGTGGTTACTTATTAAATATTTACACTTTAGGATCATATTAGGATCGTGCTTATAAATTAGCAAATCTACATAATGGTATTTTATCCATTTAAGTGTCTAAAAGAAGACATAGCCTGAAAAAGGCAAAGCACAGCGTAGAAAGGTTACTTTATAAACCAAATATTTTCTTCAGAAATAACTGTTTATAAGTGGTGTAATTAGCACACCAGCTCATAAAAGCATAATAAGCCTATAATTTAATTTAAACATTCTACTTCTTCAGTGAGAAACCAGAAAACAGTGTATGAAAACATCAGTAATTAATGAATAAACTGAAGCAATAACAGGAAATGCTTTTAAAATACATGTATCTTCAATGTCTAAGAAAACAGTTCCAATAAAAGGAAATGACTAGGTATAATGAAACGTCTCTGAAAGCCTTGAAAGGGTAACTAGAATACTGGTCCTATCAATAAAGAATTCCATGTCTTATAATTTCAAGAAAAAATCTTTTATCTAGAATATTCCCAAGGGTACGAAAGGTTCTAAATAATTAAATCAATTTAGCTATCTTTTTTTTTTTTTTTTTTTTTTTTTGTGGGTACCGGGGGGTCGACCTCAGGACCTCGCGCGCCAGCAGGCGCCCGTGCCGCTGAGCGATATCACCGGCCCCTTTTTTTGTATGTGGGTTCCGGGAGTCGAACTCGGGCCCTCGCGCTTGCAAGGCAGGCGCTTAAACCGCTGAGCCATCTCACCGGCCCTAGCTATCTTTTAAGTTAGCACTCCCTAACTTTTCTGGCAAAGAAACCACAGAGGATGACTAATGTTATCAGAAAGAATTCTAAAAAAAGTTTGAAGGTATTTTGGTTCTGAGTTTTATCTGTAATGTCACTTCAAAACTTAGATACAATTTCTTTCTCTTTTTCTCTATACTAATACAAAGATTTTACTTGGGTGTAAATAAAGCTAGGTTCTGACTCATCAAATGGGATAAGGTGAATAAAAACATAAGAGGAAAGAATGATCAGTTACTGAAATAACTGTGCTTAAGTGTGGAAAGAAAAGAAGAGGTTTACAGAGTTATCTTGGCATACAGACAGAAACACTACACTGATCCTGAGAGGGCTTCAGTTGGGTGGATTCATCATCATCCCATAGCCAATCAAGAAATAAGGTTATCTATCACTCTGAAAGATAAAATTTTAAAACTCAAAAAAATGTATTAATTAATTTTTTAATGAAACTGATTCCTCAGCTCAAACACAGAATACGGCTTAGAAATCTAATCAAACTTTAATACAGAAAAAAATCAGTAGCTCATCAATGAAGAAAGAATAATAATGGTCAGCATAAGGAACGAGAGAGAGAAGATATGTGCTTCTGCTGACAAAATAACTATGCCCAATATTCTATCCTAATAAGTATCTCTCGAATACATAGATGAATTAGGGAAGGCCAGCACAGCTCAAGAACATTAACCACTACAATCATCCATGTACCTGGACTTGTTAACTCATGACCAAAGAAATGAGCTTAATTATTAATTTGGCTTTCCATGTAAATCAGCCAGTATGTGTGTATATAGCAGCTAAGTTCTGTTTTTCATTATACTTTTCATTATAAATTATCTCTGTTTCATAGTCATTCTCTCACAAGTTTATTTAATGTACTCTTCAGTGAGCATATATTCAGGAACATGGTAAATAAACTTATATAATTCCCAATAAGTTCATGTTAGGTAGACTTATATAATTCCCAATAACTCCTATGTCTGTAGCCAGTCTGTCTCTCTCACTGACAGTAAAGTACCACATTCCATAAACCAGGATTGTGGAGGAGCACTCAATCAGTTTTAAGCTAAGAGGTAAATGTGTGTTGGGAGGATATAGTAGAGATAGGAATTATAGTTTAAATATAATGTAGCCCCTGAAGATTACGTACTGAGGGCTTGATAGCCAATGCAGCAATGTTCAGAGGTGGAGCCTAGAAAGGTGACTGGATTATGAAGATGCTAACTTTGTCGATGGATTAATTTATTGATGAGTCCATTAGTCAAATGGACTGGGGCCTAGTTGGAGGCAGTAGGTTACTAGGGACATCTTTTTGAGGAGTAGATCTCTTTTCTGTATCTTCTTTGCTAGCTCTGGCTCCCGTGAGGTGAGTGGCTTTCCTCAGCCATGCCTTCCTGCCATGATTTTCATTCCATAATGTTTACGCCTTGGAGCCAGAACAGAAACATCTGAAAACATGAACTGAACCATCTGAAGTGAGTCAAAATAATAAATCTTTTTTTCCTTTAAGTTGCTTTTCCCTTCCTTAAAGTTTTCCTTTAAGTTGTTTTTCTCTTAAATTTGGTATTTAGTCATAGGGTCAGAAAGTTGACTAATACAGTGGGAAAGGAGAGTCATAATCAAAGGCTTTCTGAAGGCAGTAACAAATGTAAATATGGAAGGATATGAAACAGAACACCACTTCTAAGAGACTGTACATAATATTATATAATCATAGATCTGAAAAGTTTTACAACGGTCATGCAAAAGATTTGCTTTCTAATATCTACGACAATAAGCATATCTTTACAACACCCTCTCAACTCCTGAAAAAAGGATCTAGAGTTTCTACCATGGCAATACCTAGTGAGGTATTTTATTACCCTATAAATAATGTTTAAAAACTAGAACATCACTGTCCAACAGAACCTTCTGTGACAATGGAAATGTTCTACATTGATGCTGTGGCAATCAAGGAATTTAAATAGGACTACTGAAAATGATGAACTGAATTTTTATTTGTAATAACTACACATGACTAGTTGCTACAATAATAGCTTATGTCCACAGTCACTTGGCATAAGATATTAAAACATGTTCATGAGAAAACTATGAGCTCATGATAAACTAAAGATAATCTGATAGCATTTTCACAAACCATGTAGAAGACAAGATCCATATATCACATAGACATGAGTATTTTTTTATGTTCAGATAGCTGAAAAGATAGCCCACTATGGAATCAGTCAAGAAAATGTGAGCAATGGATTAAATGAAATGTGACTTACAGCAAGTACAGGAAGTTAACCAGTGGACAAAAATCAAGAACAGTAAGCAATACCATATAAGACCCACGAGAAAAAATACACTAAGCAGCATAAATTCAATTCATTGATTTCTTTAGTTTTTCTTTCCTTTCTTCAACAATGGACTGTGTATTATACAAGGTACTGAAAACTAAATTTGTGAATAAAACACAATCAGTCCCTACACTAATGGAAGGTCAGACCAAAAAAAAAGGAGAGATGATGTAACAGATTCCTTAGAAAGTCCCTTTGAGGGGCTGGGGTATAAATGAAGTGGTGTAGTATTTACACAGAGAGTCTCCCCTTGAAAAGGTAAAGGAAGGAACCAATGAAGCAAAGAACAGAAGCTGGGAATGAGGTAAACTGCAGTGTTCTAAACAGGGAAAACAAAGTCAACATTTGAAAGTCCAGAAGAAGGTGCGCACGGCCAGAGTACAACAGTCAAAGGTAATTGCAAGATTAGGTTGGGTACAAATATTGGGCTTTCAGATTACATAACTTGGCCAGTGAAAAGCTTTTAAATGCTGAAGATAGGACAAGATAAAATTATTGTCCTAAGTTGTTTGAAAAGGTAATCTTTTCATTCTTGGAAAATAAAATAATTTTCCTAAATTCTAAAAGCACTTGTCACTTAGTAATACATTCTGAAGAAGAAAAAAAATCTCTTCTCAGGGAAACAATAAAAACCTCATAAACAATATCTGGATGTTTTATTGATATCAGCTGAAAGGTCCAAGTTCAGTTTAAAAATGCAAAGTGAGCATCCCAGAGCCAGAAAAAAAAAGTCCAATAAAAATATATCAGATTTATTTAATTTAGAATATCCGGACTTTATGAAAAACTATTGTCTTACTTTTCTCGCTGCTGAGACAAAACATCCAACACCCAAAGTTAAAGGAGGAAAGGTTTATTTAGCTCACAGTTTGTAGAGTTTTCAGTCCACGGCAGGGTAGCATGGCAGACAGGCATCGCAGAGGAGAAAGAGTTCATGGTGGGCAGAAGGTAATAAAGCAACAAGGGATGACCACAGCTCTTTCTATCCTTGTTATCTTATCCAGGCTATTTAGGGCAGGTAGCACTCACACCCTTAGTCCTAGTGCCCTTGACCCTAGCACTGCGCCATATCAATTCCAGTGTCACACACTCTAGATCCAGCCTCCTCTGAAGAAGCCCCACCTATGATCACAAGAGGCTTTGGGGAGATATCTAAATACAGGCCATAACAACTATTTTTTTCCAGTTCTGAGGCTTCTTTACATCTGCCTTATTTATAGGTTCACAGATATATCATGTATTTGAAGTTGATCTGTCTACAACAATTTTGGGGAATACTAATATCCATGGTTAATTCATATTTTTAAAAGTACATCAATCATTTTATTGGTCAGTTTCCCCAAACATCAAATTTTAATTACACCACAACTCAAAATTTAAAATCTGGGTCTTATAGTAATTGTCAACTACAAAAAAGTCCTTGTACTATTTTCCCATTAAAAACTAAAGGTTTAAAAATATAAATAGAACACTGCATTAACTTTATAAATATATCATCTTCTTTATGGTTTCATTCAGCTACAAGTAGCCTGCTTGTAAAAATGGGAGCCTTTCTATTGTCGTGAGATAATAAAACTTTATAAATGTGTAAAACAATGCATAAAAAAGCAAAATGTATCTGTCACAAGTATAAAAATACTTTTTTGAGATGGGATCTTGCTATGTAGTTCAGGCTGGCCTTTAACTCACTATGTAGCCCAGGCTGGCCTCGAACTCACAGTGATCCTCCTGCCTCAGTCTCCTGATTGCTGGGATTACAGGCGTGTACACCACACCTGGCTAAAAACTTTCTTCAAAAATCTTGCCACATCACAATTCAGCAATCTGTTTAAATACAAACTGATGAAAAACAAAAGAAATTAATTTTCATAGAATTTACAATAAAAATCTCAATGTCTTCATGTAGTACAGTTTTAATTTCAATTTTCTTCATACATATAGCTTATGCAAAATAGCAACAGATACTTCAGACAACAGAATAATCAGATATTAATTACAGTACTAGGTAAATACATAACTCAAATATAACACTATCAGATATAAAAAAAGATTAGACTTTCCAACTGGTGCTATTGGTACTACAATACTTCAAAATCACAATAAAATAAACTAATTCAACATCAAAGTATAAAGTGAATATAAATGTGTGCATATCTATGTGTACATATCTACATGTGAGTAAAGGAGTAAGTAGTCTAAAATAAATATTGTCTTACCAAAGACATTGATTCTGTGGCAAAATCTCTTAAAGATTTAACATAAACCTGAAAAAAAATGAGAGCGTTTATTTGTATGAAAACTATATCAAGTGTGATTACAGTGGTAAAATCATACACTTAACAATATAATATTCAAATTCACTACAAAGGCATTACATATTACAGATTACACGTTAGGAGTGACATGCAAAGTCATCTGGAGTACAATTAAGAATTAAAATATGTAAGTTCAAATGAAACTGTACTTTAAAAAATAGACAATAAATTTTAAGTACACCAATACTCAGTGCTCAGGACAGAATGTAAAAGAGAATAAACTTTATCAGTCCAAAGTAAGTAGAAAATCTGAGTTGACATTCAAAAATTTTCCTGCATAGAACCCTGGGCTTTTTCAAAAAGAAAAAGAAAAGAAAATATAGTAGTGATCACTGTAAATCTCACCCATATTCAACCTAATGTATTAAATTTAATATCAAACAGGGCTACTCTTACCTTTCATAATGGCTTTGTGCATACTAGAAAAAAAACCACAGATGTGTGCCTGCAGGTCATGACTTGGCCCAACTCTACCTAATAGCTCTGACCAAAGGGGTGGTTTTCAAGTGTGTGCAGCAGAAATGACAATAATCATTTTTACAAAATATAAAATAGGAGAAAAGTCATTTTACTTATAAAGGGGTACCATTATTAATTTAAAATGAAATCAAGTAAACTATCAAAAGTGCCTGATGATATTATTACAAAGAACAGGATGAGGTAGTCAATGTTTATATAGTTCTGTAAGTTTCATTAATAAATAGTTATTTGCTCATAAGAACATTCCCATCAACAACAGACTGCATATATGATGGCAGTCCCACAACATTATTTCACCTAGTGACATGATACCTATCCTAGTTCATGTAAGTAAACTCTATGATTACACATTTCTTAGAACATTTCCCCATCAATAACAGATTCATGACTATCATCATTAAGAGATTTATGATTATATCTACAGAGAACCTTCCTTTTGTATCTGGAGTTATTCTAAATAAAAAATCTATTTTTTTGAAATTAAATTTATTCAACTGCTAGGGCTCAGAATGATACCCTACAATACACCTCTTTGGACTTCAAACAGAGGGCACCTAGGCTTTCTCTGAGGTTCCCTTACCTAACTAAAACCTTATCTCCCAAAGAGGAACATGACTAGCTTCAGATATTCTTACAGCAATTCCATTTACCAAGGATGATTAAACTCTATCACAGAGAAAGAGACTAAAAACCAGACAACACACCCAGCACCCAAAAGAACTTTGTACTGGGATACTGTCTGTTCTCGTGACTCATTCTTGCCTCTAAAACTGCTGGTATCTCCCTTCTTTCCTATGAAGAGGGTACTGAAGTCTCAACTATCTGGCCCTTCTTTGAATGTTTTATGGTGTAGGGCTCCTGTGCATATATGCACATTAATGAATTTGTTTTTTCTCCTGTTAATCTGCCTATTGTCCATTTTTTTCAGCAGGTTCAACTATTGAACCTCCAGTGGGAAATTTGAACTGAGTAATATAATTCAGTAAGGCTAAGTAGTTTACGTGCAGATTTACAAAAATACTACTTCTATCTCATCTTTAATTCACTGAAAGAATACGATGAAAGAATTAAAGTTGCACTTACGTAAAGAATTGAAGTCTTCAAATGCTTTTAATGTTTACCATCTTATAGATGAGAATCTGACAAGACAATAAATCCTGCCACTGCAAGTGTCCTACATAGAAAAAAAAGTAAATCACTAAATACCTATAATTCTGAATGTCATATATCCTTATGTTATTATTATATTACTTAAAAACAGAAATTACTTCTATAAAATGGAAAACTGGTTAATCTAAACTGGTTTAATGCTTACAGAATACATGATTCAGACTATCACGTCCTCTGAAAGAGCCGTCATCTACAGCCACAATGTAGCTGCAGACAGCACAATGCCCCACTTCATGGCCCAGAAAAATACTAAGTAAATCACTTAAAAGATTTTACTTAGTGAGACATCAAAACTCAGTGTTGCAGGGAGTATAGCTCAGCGGCACAGCGCCTGCCTAGCAAGTGCGAGGTCCTGAGTTTCCTGGACAAACAACAACAACAAAAAAAAAAACCCTCAATGTTTATACCAGTTTATGTAAACATGCTGTAAGAATACAGTATACCCCTGTGAAATTCCAGTTCAGAGCTCCCGGCCTCAGTCCTTAGCTTTTTCCTTAGAACCTAACTAATAATTATTCACAGAAACCCGCAATTTTGCAAAAGCCGCAAATATCCTCCGCAATTATTTTTTGGCGGGAGGTTTGCAAGTAGCCAATCCAAGAGCATTATTCAGCTCTCCTTGATGCTGATTGGCTGCTGCTCTGCAACCCATCTGTCCAAGATGCACCAGCATTCCCGCATCATAACAGGCTGCATGTAGCTATCTCCAGTGTTCTCAGTTTTGTTCTTAGAGCCCTAAGATGCCGCGAAAACACCCTGTACCTTTTAAGGCTTTATAATACAGTATTTTATTCAAAGAAATTACGTAACTTTAGGAGACATAGCATACTTAGGATTTAAACTATAAAAAGTCATTTATACGCATTTTTTTTTCTTTTCTTTTTTTTTTTTTTTTGAACCGGGAATCAACTCAGGACCTTGTGCTTGCCTGGCAGGCGCCATGCTGCTGAGCTATATCCCCGGCCCCATAGGCATTTTTCTAAGCCTATCTGAAATTTGCGGTTTTTCACAATTCACAGGTGCTCCACAAACATAACCCCCACAAATTTTGGAGGTCCACTGTAAACACACTGAGGAGAAACACACATGATCTAAAAGAATGGAATTTAAACTGGGCTTGGTGGCACAGCCTGTAACCCCAGCTCTCTAGGAGGCTTAGGCAGGAGGACTGCAAGTTCAAACCTAGCCCAGGCAGCTTAGCGATTTAGTGAGATCTTGTCGCTAAATAAAATTTTAAAGGGGGCGGGGGACTGAGGACATAGCTTATTGCAAAAGCCCTGGGTTCAATTCCTAGTAACCATATAAAAACCATGTGCAACTACAAATCTAACACATATCCAGGTCAGGAAACATAAAAAAGAACTTTCCATTTACTCATCAGTAACAATACAAACTTTTGAAAATTTATGTGTGTAAAGTAACAAGAAGCCATTCTACATGTTTTTGTGCATCTCTCACTACTCAGTTCTTTTTCTTATTTTCCAAATACTGAAATACAAACATTCAAAGAGATCTGTCTTTTTGCATTATACAAAATTTATTATATTATTCTTCTAATTTAACAATAAATTTAACAACAAAATCTTAAAATAAGAAGCCTGGTGTCAATCCCTAGAATTATCTATTCAGATTAACTAGGCAGGTTGTGAGTACCTTGAAGACAGGGGTAATGTTTTTGTACTCACAGAGTTTGGCACACTACAGGCCCTCCATAAACAGCCTGTGGAACAAAGGAAAAATCTTAAATTCCATTTTCTACAATCTCTAGCCTTCAAGTATTTTAGCTCTGCAAATTCTTGCATTATTTTTTCTTCATGGGAGAGTGTGTGCTGATAACATCAAATAACTCAAACTACAGTAAAATCAGGGAAAAAGTCCCTCATTGAAGCTTTTACTTCTCTACCATGCTTTAGGTGGTTTAAAGGGGAAATAAAATAAACATGCTTTTTGAATAAATCATTTTTACAAAAAGAAAAGAAACCCCGGCTTCAACTGACCTCAGACCAAAATACCTTCTAATTTAAATGAAAACTAAGATTTTAGTCCAAGATTTAAAGTTGTTTAATAAAATAGTTTACCAGTTCTGAATTTTAAGCAGCACACTAACACACCAACACCAACTACCTCATATTCTTCTCTATTGTACTTAAAATGTTTTCAAACATATACATATGAAAACAAATACACCAAAAGCAAAATATGGGATAAAGAAGAATTTTTTTGTTTCAATTTCTCTGTATCGGGCCAGTGAGATAGCTCAGTGGCATAAGCGCCTGCCCGGCAAGCGCAAAGTCCTGAGTTCAACTCCCGGTACCCACATACGAAAAAAGGGCTGGTGAGATCACTCAGATCTCAGCTGATCTTGCCTGTTTTATTTCCAGACACTTTCATTTACAATTAGACAAATAAAGATCTTAGGCATATAGCGTTTCTCTCCATAAGTTATTTGATTATTCTGAGCCACTACTAATAATAGATGTTTCCTCATTTTCACTTATTTAAACTTCCCTATATTTCAAAGTCTAGGCTATAAATCGTTCTTCCTGATAAGGTTTATCTTGAATTATCCCTCTTCCAGGAAAAAAAAATCTTCCTTCCTCTGAACTGTCCTACACAGCATTTAATATTTAACTCTATGCTACTTACAACTTTTCTTAACACCTTTGGTACCCTTAAATCCCTGTAAGCTTCTCAGAACTACAAATACGTCTTATCTGTGTGCATATCCCATGAGTAAACGATAGAGGCTTTCTTTTATTCACAGTGGTCAAAGAACATGCTGAATGAACTGACTGGTAAATACTGAAGTGAAGATCTAAAAGAAAGAGGGAAAAAATAAAGGGTCTTAGGAGCCAGTTCCCATTAATTTACACATAATTATGATTTTTTATTTATCTTAATATACACCGAAAATAAGAAAGATAAATATTTAATATTAGTTTGTGGAAATAATATATTAAATTGAAAATGAGATTTAATATGTGGTATTCTAAGTCAGTGATGGTGAAACTTTTAAAGACCAAGTGCCCAAAACTGCAACCCCAAACCCACGTGTTTATCACAAAGTGCCAACACTGCAATTAACCCTGAATACTGAGGTTTTAGTTAAGAAAAAACAAGTCATACATTAACATCTTTCTTCTTAAAAGAAAAACACGGAAACACATAGTGCCATAGATTCACCACCACTGTTCTCGGTTCTAAGCTTCTGAGAAGAACATACCGAAGCCATTCAAACAAATACAGGAATTAGAGTGTGGCACTAAGTACATTCTCAGACACCAGAGCAGGTGTTCATATCTGTTGGAAAAAAAAAAAAAAAGTATGAGGAGACCAGCCTGTGACTGAAAGTGATAAGGCTTATCAATGCATGTGTATAAGTATAATAAAATAAAAATACATTTCTCATCTGAAATCTAAGTAAGAAATTCTGCTTTTGTGTCTGTAGTGCACTACCATGGTGCCTACAAAGAATGAGTACTTGTCAATGAACAATTCCCTGTTGTGTCAAGAGGCTTATTTACTACAAGACAGTTTCAGGGAGGAGAGGGAAGGGGATGGGGAGGGGCAGAAGAGGAGGAGGAATTCAGTACAGGTGTTCCAAATACAAAACATTTTCAAAAAGTAGTTAATTTAAGAGGCAAAAACCAAGAAAGTTATGAACTGCTTGATTCTACCCACATGATATTCTGGAAGAGGCAAAATGCTGGAAACAATAAAAAGATCAGTGGTTAACAGGGAGAAAGGGAAGAGAAGGATGAATAGGCAGAATACAGAGGGTTTTTAGAGCAGGTAAAATACACCATTGAGGAAACCTGAATGTAGACTATGGAACAAATGATAATGATGTGTAAATGAAGGATCATCAATTGCAATGAATACACTACTCCAGAGGGGAAACCCTAATGGAGGGTTGCCAATGTGCAGGGAGAGGAGGCACACAGAAAATCTCTTTCTTCCAATTTTCATAAGAACTTAAAACTTCTCATTAAAAAGTCTTTTAAAAAAATCTATCAGACAACTTATTTGCATAATAAAGTTTTTAAATGCTAATACCTGATACATTCACTGATGAAATAAGCAAACCAATAGATGAATAACAAAAAATGGAAACTGCAAGACTATTAATCTTTTTTAAAATAGGTAATACATGAAAAATTCTCTACTTGTTATACTTCATTAGCAGGAAAAGAACAAAGAATATATAAAACAGTTGATAATCTGAAAAGAAGAACACATGATTTCCTTAAAAATTTTATTACTACATGCTTGCAGTACATGCACATTACAATCATCCTGAGAGTTGGTACATGTACATACTACAGCTTGTCTTTTTTTAATACCCTCCCCTCCTTCTCCCTTCCTCTTTCTCTAGTTTCCCTTTCCCCTTTTTCATTCTTGTTGATACTATAAAGCTTAGTTCACGTTTACGGCACACGATGTCCACGTTCATTGAGGTTATTAGGACCTTGTACCTGGCATATCTTCACTCTACCTATTTCCCCATCCCCTCACCCTCACCCCTCGCCCTTGTTATCCTGGATCCCTTCCCATCTGCAAGGATCCATCTCTTGTCTTGTTCTATCCTTCCCAATTTTTCTCTAAGGTTGTACTTTGCCCTACTCAGATGAGAGACACCATATGCTATTCAAGTTTGTGTGTCTGATTTATTTCACTCAACATTATCAGGTGCATCCATTTTCCTACAAATGTCTCAAATTTGTCCTTCTTTATAGCCAAGTAGTATTCCATTATGTATAGATACCACGTTTTCTTTATCCAATTTTCTGGTGATGGGTGTACAGGCTGTTTCTAGGATCTTAACACTATGAACTGTACTGCTATAAACACTGATATGTACACACTGCTGTAGTATGATGCTTTAAACTCTTTGTGAAAGATATCTAGAAGAGGGATACATGTGTCATATGGAATTTCTTATTTTGTTTCTTCGAGAAAACTCCACATTGATGTTCATAATGGTTATACTAGCTTGCATTCCCACCAACAATATGGAAGGGTTCCTTTTTCACCACAGCTACGCCAACATTTGTTATTGTTTGATTTAATGATTGCCATTTTTTCTAGAGTAAGATGGAATCTTGGCATTGTTTTAATTTGCATCTCTAATGGCCAGAGATGTTAACTGACTTTAACAAGTATCAGTTTTTCTACACTGACGTTGAAAATCTTATTGACTATATCTTAAAACTGTTGTTTTTATTAGTACATATTTGCAGTACATAGTGATTACATTCATGTGGGGAGTTGGTAAATGAACATAAGACATCTTAATCCTCTTTATTTCCCTTTCCTGTCCTTGCCCTTTCCTCCCTCTAAAACTCTGTTAAAGAGGGTAAAGGTTCAGGGAAAGTCCAGGAACTGAGTGGCACTGACAGTGATTCATAGAAAATGTTTCTCTAATGTATAAAAAAAGTATTTCGTGAACACTGCCATTTACTGCATTGTGCAACACCAAGTACATAATTGGAAATAATGTATGTAATGTCAGCATTAAAAATCAAAGTCCTCAAATGGCCTATAAACACTACCTGATCCTACCTCCACCTCCACCTCCTCAGGAGCCACATGCTTACTCAGGTATTTTGCCTTCCCATATTTCTTTAAACATCCCAGGATGCTCATTAAAGGCCTTTGCATACAATATTCTCTTACTATCCACTCTACAATATTCTTGTGTTCACTTCACCACTACATTTCTCAATCTGCTATTCAAAATTCTTAGTTACGTATTCAATCTGGATAAAATAATTGAGGTAGTTGTTTAATTCCACTCTTCTCCATCGGGACACTGTGCTCCAAGAAGGCAAGATCCTTGACTATTTTATTCACTATCTATGTCCAACAATTATCATAGAAAACAAAAACATTCAACAACTATTTAAACAACTAAACAATCTAACATATGAATACTCACAAATATATATATATATAATATATACACATTTATGTATATATATTCACAAATCAAATAAATTCAATTTTCAGATAAGAAAATAAGAGCCAGAAAGGATAAACGAATGCACTAAGGTTACATATCGTTAGTTAGTTATAGAAGACAAGAATGCAGATCTCCTGGCTGCCAAGACAGGCACTACCTGTCTCTACCACTTCTCCTCAGAACTAATTTTTTTTTTGGTGGGGGTGTTGAGACAAAGTCTTGTTCAGACTGGCCTTGAAATCACTATGTAACCCAGGCTGGCCTCGAACACATGATGATCCTCCTGCCTCAGCTTCGAGTGCTGGGATTATAGGCATGTGCTACCTCGCCCAGCAATTTTGTGATTTAAAAAAAATAAAATAAAACTTATACAATAGTTTGGAAAAGACCTTGTATTAAAAACCTGAAACTGAAGCAAATGCTTTATGTGAGGCAAGTTCAACTGCAGCCTGGGTTTGTTTATAAAATGCTTCACAGTCTAGCAAAGTAAGAATTAAAACCTTGTTTGCATTACATAGTGTTTTAGGATTTGGGTTGTATTCAAAATCCTAGTTCTTGTAGTATTATGGAAACAAGCAAGTGACAAAGGAGAAAGGCATAAGAATCAAATTAGAAAAATTCATTATTTTACACAGGAAGTTTTATGTGTGCTTTGCAACAATCTTTAATCACGATACTATAACCTCTAAAGTAAATACAGAAAATCCTCAGATCATCAGTATTCATGAATTTTAAGCTCAGAAAGGCTTTGAATTGTAAACTCAGTCTTCTCACCATTATCTTTTAAAAGGAATAAAATCTTGACTTATGATCATTAACATCCTATTATTTGACAACTACTAATTAGTTGGTATATTTTCATTTGCATGACCACCTATTTAATATTTATTTCAATAGCAGAAAACATTTTTCACATTCAATTCAGTAACATATATACCTAATATACTGTACATGTTTTGTAGATGTGTTGCAATATTTTACAAATTCATTATAATCCTCTTACATTGTTTCCCAAATAAATATTTAACAAATATAAGAATCCTAAAGAAATGCAAAGATAAAAATATTAAAAATATAAGCAAATAGGTTTCTAATATTTAATACCATGCATTTATTTTTTAAATGTTCATTAAGATATCTAGTATAAAAGAGAAAATAAAACAATTTTTAAAACATGACTAATATAAAGTCATCTGGTAAAAATATGCATATGCAGGCTTATATATGCACAAACACACACATGCAGACATATGCATACTCACACATGTAAGCTGAAAGGATGCAAAATAAAAGCAGAGCAGTGCTTTTACCTACAGGATGGGCTGGGAGAGGGCAATAGGTTCAGAGGGGATGAGGCGACTTTTGCTCTTTAGATTATATCCTTTCACACTGCTTGAATGTTTTTAAAAGTATGACCATACAAAAACAACAAAATCTTCTATGATAATATTTGCAAGATCTTACTCAAATTCATAATAATTTTCTCCTTGAGGTAGGAAAGAAAAAGTTGTGAAGATAGCTTCTCCACTTACTTCAAGTTCTTTAACAGACCTTAGCCTTACTGTAGTTATCTCAATAATTAAAGTCATAATAAAAAATCAAGGGGGTTCATAAAGGCTTAAATGAGAAACATATGGGAGCTTTTTCCAACCTATAAAATTCCACACAAATATAGTATCATTTTTAGTAATAAGATTTATTTTATTCTAAAAAACAGTTAAATGTTAGATACTGGTTATAATAAATTTGAAAGAGAGAGAGGAAAACAGATATTCTAATGATTTTCTTGAAATGGGTGAATAATCTAGACTCCCAAGACAGATGTTGCAAAAATAGCGCCATTTCTCAAGTCTACTGATTAATAAATCATCACAATTTCTGCAACTCTAGTATGTCCGAACTATACAGAATTATCAGCTAATCAATACTCACTTTACATTAGATTAAATTTCAATCTGGAGACAATCAGTGTTACTCAAGGTATAGTAACTGGAGGAAAAGTAATATGAGAAGCCAAATTTCCGGACTCAGTTGCCCAAATGCTATTCCTCTGCCCTATTCCCCTAATTTGGTCTGTATCTATTTACGAGTAAGTAACAAGAACAGTCATCAGGTACTGAGCTCCTACTATGTGCCAATAGTACATATGTGTAAAACTGACAACAATCCAGAAAGGTATTATTATAGAAAGCTGAATAATACTAAGGGCTTGGCCTCAGAGACTTAGATACCCTGGGATTTACCCTGACCTTGCAGTACCTGAAACACATACTCACACTTTAGAACCTTTGTACTTGCTAATTCCGGTCTAGACAACTGTTACTTCAAATAGCTGCAGGATCACTTCATTACTTCTTTCAAGTCTCTGGTCAAATGTCACTTCAGTCTTCGCTTCGTCACCAGATGTAAACATACCTTTCCTCCCCTTTTCACATACTGTACTTTACCTCTTCTCCACTGCTTTGTTTTCTACAAAGCTCTGTTCACCACATGAATAAGAATGTATCGATTATCTATTATTGTCTATCTTTCATTAGAAAGTAAGCAGTATAAATACAACTGTCTGTCTGGATCTCCGGTGCTGAGGAACAGGGCCTGGATCCAAATAGGCATTAAATATATTGTAGAATAAATGCATGAATGACTGAATGAAGACTCTAATTCCCTCTTCCTTTCTCTTCTAGAAAACCTAGATATATTCAGGAATAATATTTAAAATACAGGGCTAGTAAGGTGTACTGCAGATGATTCAGCTCCTACACAGCTCACAAAGGGTCACACGGCCTCAGAGGACCAGACACCAACCAGAACGCAAGTACTGCCTTCAGAGGCACAGCTCTCCTGCCCCACGGGGAAATTCAGGGAAGGGAGCAGGAAAATCATATGGGAGCTCCTGGGCTGAAATGGCAAGGTGGTCTTGTAGAACTGTAAACGAGGGCTATTTACTGCCCACTAAAAAATTATTTTAATATTTTAACAAACAGTACAGCCATATACCTGTGTATACTGGTTAACAGGCATGGACATACTCCTCAATCTTAGCATTGTTAACAATTATTTATGTAATTCATCTGGACAAATACCACTACGATTCACCAATTACCAGACATTATCCTGATTTCTGTAATCTTATCAGCTAAGGTATGAAGAGAAAAAAATTTAAAGTGCCTGGAGGATGATGTTTCATTTTGCCTTAAGAGAATTTAGGAATTATAAATATTCTGACCTGAGATAACACAATGGCTCCAAATAGTGCCACAAATTTCTGCACAATACATATAGTTATGTGCTCATTTTTTTTTTTTTTTTTTAATACTGGCAGCAACAACAACAAAAAAGACCATGATTAAGGATAATTGTGTTTTGGGGCAACTGTTCTAGTATCACTTCTTTTTTTTTTTTTTTCTTCTGTGTCAGCAAATTGACAGAATATTTCCCTAAATAATTTAGGATACAGAATTTAAATGAATTCTCAAAAACCAGAACCAAAAACCCTCACTGGACAAGAAATATACTGAAATACACAGAATATACTGATACGGCATTTCCTTCTAAAAGCTGCAGAGTTTAATTCCCTAAGTAATGCATTGCACAATTCCAAGTAAACACACATTATACTAGATTACAAAATTTATAGAAAACACTTAATACCCAAGAACAGCTGTTTTTAATCCAAATATTTACTTAATGTAGAAAAAAGTAGGAAAATTAATGTTCAGCTTTATAATCAAATTCAAAATTTAGAGAACAGATGTTCTTAGAGACATTTGTGTTGTCTCAGAAACTGAAAACTAAGCCCCCACCCACCACACATACACATCTGCATACTTAACTAATCTGCATACATAACTAATCAATTTCAGGCCAGTTACACCAATGTTTTAGTTTTGATCATTCAGGATAGTTCTTCAACTACTATAAAACCTTCACAGTGATTTCCCTACACCAATAAAAAACAATTCATAGGGCCGGTGAGATGGCTCAGCGGCGTAAGCGCCTGCCCAGCAAGCGCGAGGGCCCGAGTTCGACTCCCGGAACCCACATACGAAAAAGGGGCCGGTGATATCGCTCAGCGGCACGGGCACCTGCTGGCGCACGAGGTCCTGAGGTCGACCCCCCAGTACCCACAAAAAAAAAAAAAAAACAATTCATAAAATGATCAGGGAAGAATGAATACTGGCCTGATACTCGATTATATAAAGAAACTAATGCTATTTTAAGTATAACAATGGAATTGTGCTTGTGTTATATTCAAAGAAATAAGACAAGAGATATACGCATCTATATATATGAATGCACTGATATTTCGTATTTAGAAACTGATGCTAATATTCAGGCAATATAATGGTATCGTGGCACGTATTGGTTTGTGTATATATATATATATATATATATATACACACACATATGTGTAATTTTTGTAGTCTATTTTACATACTGAGATTTTATGGATTAAATTTTATAATACTTGACATTTGACTCAAAATAATCTGTGGCAGTAAAATGAATTGAAGATGAAACAGATGAAATAAACTCAGTAAGTGTTGAAGTTAGATGTTGGATATACAGACATTCATTAAATAATTTGCAGTACTTTGGTGTATTTGAAAATTTTCCACAATAAAATGTTTAAAGACTAGTAAATAAAATGTTGCACTAAAAAACAAGCCGTCTGCTATTTGATGCTTTGCCCACTTTTTCCAAGCAGATTTATAGTTTACTGAAGCTGCTACTATAGCTCTATTATAGATACCACCATTAAGTGACTTCCCATTAAACTAGAGACAGTGGGTTCCATAGGCCAAGTACTGCATCTTATTAATTTTGGTTTCTCCAGAGTCTGGCACAGCATCCACCAAAATGTCAGTCTTTAATAAATGTTTACTGAGTCTAAATGAATGTAAATGAAGAAAGAGACAAAGCACAGATAATCTTATTTTGCTGTGTGGTTTTGCAGAAAGCAGAGTTTTCTCCCCACATATCATTTACTTGTTAGTAACAACCCTAATCATGAAAGATTGAACCTTGCAAAAGCTCTACTATGGAGCTACATCCCCATCCCTGAAACCTATTTGTAATACTCTTGGCAACACTGTTTTACAAGAAAGGTCTAAGGCTGAACAAGTTATTTGGAGACTTACTTTTGATTCAACAATATATTTAATAGCTACATGAGTTGATAGACTTATTTGTCAGATCTGGTTTGGTAAATACAAGATTTCTGATTAACATCAAAGATACTATATAATTCTTAAATCAAATTTAAATAATTTTAATATAATTGCAGAAAAATATGTAAGATTATTCATCAAGTAGTGGTTAATCTCCAGAGATGTGCTGTCCTGTATAGTATCAACTAGAGACATGTAACCACTTAAATTTAAACTGTGTAAGATTTAAAAACTTGGCCACACTAGCCACATTTCAAATGCTCAGTAGCTACATAATGTATTAGTAGTGTGTACCATATTGGCAGAACAGATATGTAACGTTTCTATCACTGCAGACAGTTCCACTGTATGTTGCCACTTTTTATGGTTTCTATCTAGCTGTTTCCCCAAACCCTCATGTGCTCAAACCCTCATGGAGCTTTTAGGAGGTGAATAGATCATGAGGGTGTGTTACGCATCAGGGGATTACTCCACTGATTAGCTTATAGCTAAATGTGACCTTGGGAGGTGCAGCCTGGTCAGAGGTAGGTCACTGGAAGAGTCTATCTCCCTTCCTCTTCCCTTGACCTCTCCGCTTCCTGTGTGCCATGCCATGACGTTTCTCCTCTGCCAGGCCTCTCTGCCTTGGAATAAGCTGACTATGGTTTGAGACAGCATCTCCCTGTGTAGCTCAGGCTAGCCTTGAACTCTGGCTGTCCTCCTCCCTCAGCCTCAAGATTCTCAGTTTCAATTATATATTTATATTGCCCAAATACTGCATAGCAAGTGTGCATATCTTTTATTCAGGTAAAATATAAGTAACAGGAAACTTGCCATTTCCATTCTTGTACAACTTGGTGGCATTAGTTACAAAGTGTCTCTTAAAAATATTCCCAAAACCTGAAGATCCCCATCAGTAACTCTGTAGTCATTAAGCAGGAACTCCCCAGTTTTCCTTTATCATAGGACCTGGTAATCTCTGATGTCTGCCTCTCTCAGTCTGCTTATATCAAGTGCAATAAAAAAATAGTTGTCATTTTATATCTGGCTCATCCCAGAAAATATTTCCAAGGTTCATCCATGTTGCAGCATGTATCAGAAGTTTGTTTTCTCATGGGCTAATAATATTCTATTGTTGGCATCCATATCTTGTTTATACACTCATCTGTTGATAGACATATATATGAGTTGTTCCCACTACCATTGGCTACTGTGAATAATGCTGCAATAAAAATTGGTATGCAAGTATGTGTTTCAGTACCTCTTTTAAATCTTCTGGGTATATACACAGGAGTAAGACTGCTTGTCATATGGTGATTCTATGTTTGCCTTTTTGAGGAAACACCACTCTATTTTCCACTGCGGCTGTACCGTATCACATTTCCATGAGCAAAGTACGAAGGTTTTAGTTTCTTCACTTCGTGAATATAGCTCTTGTGGGTCTTTCTGAATAGTCAACCCAGTGGGTATGAAATGGTATTCCACTGTTGCTTTGATTAGTGTGTCTTTAATGATTAACCATACTAAGCATCTTTTTTATATGGTTACTGGCCATTTGTATATCTTCTATGGAGAAATGTTATGCAAATTATTTGCCTACTATTTAATTCAGCTTGCTCTAATACTTTACTACAAACATAATATACAGAATCCCACTACACATTAAAATCAAAATAACAAGTTTAGAACACCCATAACATAAACTTCTGTAAACATCACATTAACAGCACATATTAACCACCTTCTACTGTTTTTTTTCCCCACTGTAATAACCAAATGAATTGGGTAAATACACTACTAAATGTAGAAGTGCCTAAGAGATCACACCAAAATATTTCATTTTTACTCATGGTAAACTTTACGGAATATAAAGTTATCACTGCAAAGGTCTTTTACACTGTTCATTCTTTTATTTTCCCAATTATTTTCTCTATCATCAATACAGATACCAGGGTGTTTAACAACCCACACTTTGCTCCTTTACATTTCAGGACATAGGTGCTAGGAAAGAAGATCACACTTGTCTCAATAAAACCTTAATAAAATAATTAGGCTACAAAGAAATTTTACTGACAAGATTATAATTAGTTCTGTACAAACTCCCCAAAGATAGGTCTATAAACACTCACACTGTACAATAATACACTAGGGCTTCTTCTAATATGCATCAATTTAAAACTGAAAATATCAAAACTATAAATACCAAAAAGAACTTATTCCTTTTACTTAACACAATCCAAAACCACAAACCAAGGATTTTATTTTAAAATAAATGATTTTATTTTTCAAACTGTTTAAAATAAATCAACCGAAGTGCAGTAAGCATTTAGCCAGATAAGGAGATCCCATTTAAGCAAGTCTTTAATAATTAAGAAAGTATCAAAGATAAGGAAGGCATTTACCATAATTGACTCATTAAAGACATTTAACAACTAACTCTCAACTTAAGTATTTGTGAGGAGAAGGATGGGAGACAAATCTAACAATTGAAGTGATAATCAGTTCTTTAACCTCATTACGATATTTCATATTTTAAAATCAAATCTCCATTACCCTCACTCTCCAAAGGTCACCCACCTCCCTGTAGCAGGGTCATGTCATGAGATCCAATTATACCACCTGAGAGAAGTCTCATTAATATTAGTTTTCAAACATTATTCCAAGAAACTCCCTTATTAGATTTTCATGCATCTATTTATGAAGCAAATCAAAGATCTCTTCAAAATCTGCAGTCTTCATTATGTAACTCAGAACTCTACTGCAACCCTTTTATTACCTCCTTAATTGAGCCCTTCAAAACAAGTATAGATAAGCATTAAAACATGATTGTTTCTCAAATGTAAAACAAAGTGGCTACTTATCAAAGCCTAACTCTTTAACCCTTAAAGTCTTAAATGACCTATAGGACTTGTGCTTTTGAAGTAGTAGAGACTGGATTTATTGTCCAGCATTAAAACAGAAAATCAAGGAAAAAAATACATGAAACAACAGTTTTCAGACAATAAACAAAAGAAAATGACTTCTTTGAAAAAGAAATAAAAGTGATAATCCTAGCTTACTTCCTGGACAATTTGTAGGAAGAAGAAAATGGTGACTTAAATCCAGGCACAGGCCAGGGATATAGCTCAGCAGCACAGCACCTGCCTGACAAGTACAAGGTCCTGAGTTCGATTCCCTGTAACCCCCTGAAAAACTAAAATAAATAAATATATCCAAGCAGACACATGGCCTCACTGAGTTAAGAAAAGTCTAGAGTCTAAGATTGTCACAATGCCTAGAATTGTCAGGACAGAGGGCTGAAAGGGAAAGACTGCATGATGAGGGCTCAATATTTTAGAGGGATATCCTCTGGTCTGTGGAGTATTCATCGCTAAATGTGTGGGCAAAAAGTATTCTGAGAAAGAGAAAAGCCAACTCAGAATAATTGCACAGAATAATCCTGAGATTCACAAAGGGCTGGGAATTACTCTGGTTCTAATAGTTAGAGTAGAAAGATTTCCTTATATACAGAGCACAAAATAAAATCCTCAAAAAGATATTCCTGTAGTGAGAAAGAAAATTAGTCACACAATAAAGGCTTTGGACCCACATTAACAAAGTTAATCAAAGTGACTGCAACAAAATTAAATCCACCTCCAAACTCCAACAATATTTAAAGGACGACAAATCCAACATTTGATTGTATAAAATTCTTATCAGCTAGCATCTAGCAAGACTGCTAGGCAAACAGAAAGGAAGAGCAAGCACATAAAAGAGGAAAAAATAAAGCTCAGTTGTAGATAACTTGCCTAACAGGCATAAGGTTGCCATCAACCTGGTAATTAAAGGACAGGACAACAGCACTAGCAGAGAAGAGTTTAAAATAGATTAAAAACGAAAAAACAAAAACAAAAACAAAAAAAAACCTATGTTCTGGAAGTAGAGGAAAACATGAATACAATGAAGAAAAATGACAGGTATGAAAAAGACTCGACTAATTCGAGTCGAGAATTTCAGTTGAAAAAAATACTGGAAGTTGATAGTATACTGAATGGTGCTACCAGTACATTAACATAGAAGAAAGTGTTACAGAAAATTGAAAAAAAAAAAAGAAAAGCAGATATTTGTAAAAATCAACAAAATAGACCTCTTGCTAGAAATGATCAGGAAAAAGCATGACAATATGCATAAATTACCCATCTGAAAATGAGAGAAGAGACACTACTAGAGATCCTATCAACATTAGGAGCATTAAAGAAATATTATAAATAACTTTATATCAATACATTGAAATATATTGAAAATAGAAAAAGTGGATAATTTCCTGTAAAAGCACGAACTACTAAAGTTTCCTCAAAACAAAATAGCCTGAGTAGTCCTATATTAATTAAAGACATGGGACTTGGTGTTTAAAGCTTCCCTATACAAATATCCCTAGAAATAGCTGACTTTACTGGTCAATTCTACACCAGTTTAAGAAAGAAAAAACAATTCTCTTTCAAAAGTAGAAGACAAGTGACAACAACTGATCTCATGAGAACAGCATTATCATTAACACCAAAACTCTTCAAAATCATTGTAAGAAAGTGTGAGACCAACATCATTCATAAATATAGATCTAAAAATATAACAAACTATTAGCAAATCAAACCCAATAAAACACAAAAAAGGACTATACACCAGGATTAAGTAGTTTATTCCCAAAATACAAAGTTGCTTTAACATGGCAAAGTCAATATAACCTACATATTAATTGACTAAAATAAGAAAAACTATAATCATTAATAGAGGCAAATGATACAATTAGCAAAGTCCAATATACAATCATAATAAACTCTAAAGAAAGCAAGAAGAGGAATTTCCTCAATCTGATAGAGGACAAATATAAAAATCCTATGGCTAACATCATGGTACTGACAAAATATCAAGTGCTTTGCCCTTAGTTTGGAAGAAGAAAAAAGAATATATGATTTGACCTCTGCTATTCAGGAGAAATCTTAACCAAGGCATAAGGTTGGTTAAGACAATGACAATAAACAAAAAGCCTTTTGGTAAGAAGGAAAGACTGTATTGTTCTTATATGACATAAAGGTCTATGCAAAAAATCCTAAGCATCTACAAGATTTACTAGAAATAATAAGAGAATAAACAAGAATGCAGGATACATAATCAACATACAAAAATAAACCATATTTCTATATTCTGGCAATAAACAACTGGGAATTAGAACCTAAAAAATTAAATTGGATCAAAAAGCATGAAAATCTCTGACATAAAGTAACGAAATATGTGCAAGATCCATAAACAGAAAATTTTAAACATTAAGAAAAATTAAAGAACAAAATAATAGGGCATTAGGCAGAGCTAATGGATCAGAAACACGATTAATGTCAAACCTCCCATAGATGATCTATAGATTTAATGTAATAGCAATCAAAATCCCATTTGGCTGTTGCTGGTATATAAAGAAAAAACTTATATTTGTTTACTGACTATATAGTCAGGACCCTCACTACATTTGCTTATTAAACCTTATTATTTTTTCACAGATGACTTGAGATATTTCACATGTACAGTAATGTCATCTGTCAGTAATAACAGTACTAGTAATGCCTTTTGCTCTGCATATTTTTAAATTCTTCTGGCTTTACTTAATGTATGATGACAACCTGTCATACAATGTTGAGTGTAAGTGGTAAAAGCAAGCATCCTCACTACATTGCTGATCTCGGGGTGAAGGTTAAACATTTTACCATTAAATATGACACTTGCCTTAGAATTTTTGAAGATATTCAGAAAGATATTGAAGATACTGAATATGGAAGATATTAAGAAAGTCTTCTTATATTCCTAGTTGTCCAAGTGTTTTGATCATGAACTGGTATTAAATTAAATTACATATATATATATATGAAGTAAAATAAATTTTATAAATGAAAATATGAAGTGCTGATGGCAATGTCAAATAACCAAAATTCTCACACACTACTCATGGAAATGTGAACTGGTACAAATACTTTGGAAAAATGTCAATACTTTACTAAAAATGAACAGATGTACACCTTACAACACAGTAATTCCACTACCCAGTATATACATGTATGCTTAAAGAAAATGCATATATTTACCCCAAACATGTACAGGTATATTTAGTATAGCAAAACACAAAACTACCTGACTTTATCAACAGCAGAAAAGACTAATACATTCACACAATGGAATACTAGATAGCAATGAAACAGAATAAACTAAAATATTACTACTTCTCAAATCTCATTAACACGCTAAGTGAAAACAGCCACCGTAGTAGAGACAAGACTATAAAACTGAATGCATAAATTTCAGAAACAAGTAACTGGTCATGGTCTTTTCTGGATTTAGAAGCTAATTACAAATGTGTTCCCTTCTGTAAAATTCATTATGTGTGATTTGTTCAACAGTATATATTTATGCTATGTATATTTGCTTAAAAAAAATTGCCTCAAGGAAATGAACCTTGATGGATTGAAATTATGGATGCTTGTATGTTATATCCATTCATGCTTTTTTTTTTCTCAAGGAATGGATGGCTTCTCTATCTAATAAGATCTCACATATAAAGTTTGAAATTGTGCCTTTCACTTACTAAATCAATGGAACTGCCGAACCCCTGTAGTTCATTTAAGTTGCCAAGTTTTTGCTATGTGCAAGATTAACCATTGGGGGGGGGGAGATCTTGTACTGACATAATTAAATTTTCTGTTAATATCTGTTACTTGACAAACATAGTTTTATTAGATTTCCTCAGAAAATTATTTTATTTAGAATATCTCTATGCTCTACCAATTTAACTTGCATTTTATTAAGACCACATTTGCACCTACTATTATTTTGTAATTATTTATTACATGTTTTTCAAATCTCCTAAAATATAAAATCTATGAAAAGAGCAGTTAGGTTTTGGCTACTGCTATAACCATAGTACCCAAAATGATGTCTGGCATGTAGCTAGTTTTTAACAGTTGTATAATATTATAGTTCCCATTCTGTTTCCCAGTCACTACTTTTGACTGTTCTTCAACTACAGGGCTTAAAGGAGATCTGCCTTATAATAGAAACTCCAAGTGTTCCAAGCTACTCTTTCTAGTTACCTGGAAATAAAAGAAATTTTCCTTGTGTAAGAATACTTACATAAGAAACAACGTGTTGAAAGCAAACTTTTAAGAAGGTAACTTACTAAGATGTTTAGGTCATCTTACTGAAACTAGAAGTAGGAAAACCAGTTATCTATTGTAATAGTCTAAATACGAGAGTAAGACTCATAAGTAAAACTGAAGAAGCAGGAGAGAGCAGGAGAGGGATACCAGAAATAAACAAATAAATGAATGAATGAATGAATGAATGAATGAATGAATAAATAAGCAAACAAAGCTAGCCAGCAGACATTATGAAGGAAGGGCTCTCATGCATGATAGCTTTATAGTTACTATCATAAGACAGCCAGAACCATAATCTTGCACAAAGTCCACTACAAACTTACACACAAAAATACTTCTGTGAGAACATCTGTCCAGAAACTTCCTGTTCAACCTCAGAGGGCTGGTGCCATTCTTGTTAGTAATTTCTGTGGTAAGGGATTAATGTCACAAAATATATTATGTCCTCTTCCCCATTTTTGCCTTTAAAAATTTCCCATGCCTCAACCTCCTTGAATACACTCAGTTTACTACAGCATTCATTTTCCCACTACATATATTTCTTGCTATAATCACAACCCGGCTGTAAGGATCTGAAATATACTTGTATGATTTACTCAACAGCTGAACTTTAAGGCACCTCACTGACTTCCTTAATGTAAGTGGCATAGCATTTCTGCTTCCGTGATGTCCAAAGCAAATTCAACCAAGGAAGCTGACAGTGTGAAACTGAAAGACCCGTGTTTTACCCAAAATGCAGTCACTAATTTGCTTTAAGCTTCTTTGACTTGGTTTCACTAATCCTTCTTTTAATCAGCTCGTACCACTGCTGAGGATGGGAGGAGGAGGTGGCAGGTGGATGGATTATTTTGTAACTTTATTACAATTATCAATACATACCATTCTTAAAAAAACTGAAACTTAATCCTTTTCTATTTACTTTTCTAAGTATCTATGAAAGCCCATTTTAAGATCTGTGAAAACTTATCTTACAAACTTAACCACGGTTCTTTAAACTACAAAAACAATTGGGAAGAAGGGAGTTGAAAAGTTGTGGTTTTGATTTTGAATCCCTTTGACAGGTGCAGTACTGCCTAAGCAAACCATTCACCAAAAGCTTCTTGCTCCACGGGTCCGTTTGTTGCCTCGTCCTTCTAAATAATCGAAGAAACCATAATTAAACTGATGTACACTTATACATCGTAGGTTCAATCTTCTCCAGCTCTTCGCACGGGACATTCCCTAGCGTGGAAACTTAATGTGTACGCACCAACCTTCCCCAGGGCACCTGAGCTCCGTGAAGGCGGGGACTTGGATTTACTAACATTTCCCCCAAAACGCCAGCTAAGATGGTGAACCCCGCAGCTTCATGACAAAGAGCCCTATGTAGGGTTTCAAAAGGACAACTACACCGAATGTTGATCTAAACTAAATCAAGCCCCTTATTACGCACACCCCGAACCTCCTTCTACCCACGCCCTGAATTCCAAACCCAATTAAAAACTCACCCGAACCCGGAAAAGTAGAAAGAGTTCAGACAGGCGCGCGCGTGACGTCACACGCATGCGGGCGGGCGTTCTCCGCGCATGCGTGCATGCTCATTAGTGGTTGCCGTTCGCGGAGGACAAATCGCGCGTTAGTTTCCAGGCCTGAGAAGCCTGGCTGTTTTAGCGAAGCGCTGCGAGGAAGAGGAGCGTGTGGCCGCCGCACTGCTAAGTTGGGGTCACGTCCACCCAGAATTGCGGCGGCTCCCCTGACCCCGCCCTTCGTCAATTTCCCGCTTTGTCCGCGGCGAGTTCAAAAGCAGGATTGCCAAGACCGGGGCGGGATGCGAGATTCTGGATGGTTGATTGGAAGATCTCCGGGGCTGGGCTCTTTTAACTGAAGAGTTTTTTCCCCTCGGAAGCAAGTACCCAAATGCAGTTTTTTCAAAGAAGTATTTTCAAGAATAATAATGTTTGATAGTTTTATAGTTTGGCCATTAGCACAGTTCCACCAATGAGTTAAGCTATTTTCAGACAAGTTTAGTTTATAAGTTTAGTTTGCAAGGCTATGATTCTGATATAATCAATAAACCATATTGTTAAATGTGAATCTTCAGCTGATTTCTAACATGTCTTCAATCGTTTGATGTAAGTGAAAGCACTTCAGTGTGAAACCGTAATGTGATAAATACACGAATATTCAAGGATGATAGTATCTGATTTAAGTACACATTTCCAGGAAGAAATAGCTATTTGTAAAATACGTATTTTTCCAGCAGGAAGCATTCAATGTTAGCCCATCTTCCCTGGCTCCTCCCCATCTCTGTATTCTTGTGCCCTCAGTAGCCATGGGAGACAACTGAGTCTGAACTCAGGAGCTGCGCATGTGTGGAAAACTATACGAAGGCTTGGGCCATATTCTCGCTCCTCCTGTGGCTTCATCCAGTAAGGGCGAAGTACTGAAATATGAAATACTATTTCATTAGTGAAATACCATCCTTCCGCTCTAAGTGATACGCTTCTCATTAACTTTGGAACCTGACTGCTTTAATCTCACCTCCATTAACAGTAATATCTTCTCCCAACATGTTTTAAACTTTTCTTTATTCATTCTTCCCTATCACTATCATAATTCATTCTTCTAAGTAGCCTAAGCTTATTAAGAGTACAATTGTTTACTGTTATATCCATGGATTCTATGCAGTGTCTGATGTTGTAAGTGCCAAATATTTGAATGAAAAATACTGAGGAAAAATGTTTCTCTCTTTCCTCACATAGAACTTCCACCCTTCCAGTTCACCTCAGCCTCACCCCTTTACACTGAAACCTAGAAGAAACATTGAGGAACTTTTTGTGGCTAACCCAAAAGGACAGTTTTGGTCTCACCTTTTGGAAAGCAGTTTCATTTTGTTGCTACATGGCCCTAGTTTTCTCCTTTTTCTCTATCAATTTAATCTTTTGAGACTTTTTTACTCTTTCTCTAGCCTATAAATGTCTACATTCTGTAGGATGGGATGGAAACACATAATGAAAGTGTACACAACTGCTATTTTTTTTTTTTTTTTTTTTTTTTGTGGGTACCGGGGGGACGACCTCAGGACCTCGCGCACCAACAGGCACCCGTGCCGCTGAGCGATATCACCGGCCCCTTTTTCGTATGTGGGTTCCGGGAGTCGAACTCGGGCCTTCGCGCTTGCAAGGCAGGCGCTTAAGCCGCTGAGCCGTCTCACCGGCTATTTTGTTTTGTTTTGTTTTCTTTTCTTTTGATTATAGGGTGGGCTCTGAGTTTCTCAAGGATGCAAACACTTACTATACATACAGGTAACTTCCAGTCCCTCACATTAGCAGTCGGTTCCTACAAATGAAGAAATTGAACAGGAATATACAGTACAACTTAAGATAGTGGGGGGGTAGATTGAATCAACGAGAAAAGGCACCGAAGACACATTAACACACAATCTATTGTTTTTCTATACCTGATGAAGTAGCATAGAGCAGCTATTCCAAGGCTAACAATGTAGTGATTATTACAAATTACAGCTTGTAAAGACAGGATGAAAATATTTTGATATGAAATCTATAGTTTAAAGATATTCCTTTTCTAAAAAAATTAAAACTGAACTTCTCACTAATAAATAATGATCAACAAAAGTGGAATAAGTATTATTACTAGGTCATACATAAATGTAAGAAATCAGTGTAATTCTAACTAATAAAGATAGAAGAATTAATGTGCAAATTTTTAGTGCTTTTCAGCATTTTCAAATTGTTCTTTATTACTTATTTTTTAATGTCTGTTAAATTAAATTGCTTAGCAGTCCAACACTTCTAATTCATTTATTTGCATTAACTGTGAGGTGTCATTATCCTATTTTTATTTCACATTTATGTCTCAAAAGCGGTTGTCATTATGTTGCATCCCTACATACAGCCCAACAATATCATTGTTTACCTCTGAGATTTTCTAGCAATAATAGATAGGCTACATTAGTTGGAGTTCATTTCCTTGTATTTAATAGCATTTCAATTCCATTGAACAACTAGATTTATTTACAAAATCATATTTCACTAAAGCATCATGGTTTTACATTATTATATAGTTGAACCAGTATATAATTCATACATAAATTTGTATCAAATTTATATTTAAATTATAAATTTAAATGATAATGCATGCAATCACTCAATGGATATTAGGAATACAAAGATATTTTTAAAACATAATATCATAAACCACAAATTGTGAAAAAGTCAGATTGTATTTTAGTAGTATTTTTAAATTAATGTGCATTTTTATTTTATTTTATTATTATTATTTTGTACTGGGGGTCGACCTCAGGACCTCGTGCTTGCCAGGCAGGCATTTATGCCACTGAGCCATCTCACTGGCCCTAATGTGCATTTTTAAGTTTTCTTCAATTCCATTCATTTTTTAAAATTCTTTACTAAGAAAAACGTAATATTCCTATTTTAGTTGGAAATTAATTATTTTATAGTGTATTGATTCATATAAGTAAATTATAAATATGTTCTTTGGCATGTTCAAGGACTAAGAAATGTATGACTTTCTAATAAAAAGTAAAATAAATGTTTTTATCCATATATAACAGTTTTTAAAGTGTAAAAAAACTCAAAAGGCACTATGTAAACTCAACTCACTCAACAAATGTTCAGAGATATTGATCACATAATTCAGATTGAGCGGAACCCTGAAGCAATAAATTGAGCATACCCAGGCCTGGCCCTCATCTATTTGAAACTTTCAATAGAGACAGAATCTTTCTTTTTAAAAATTCAGAGACATCAACACAAAATTTATATTGTAATTTTATGTGCAAACAATAGTTTGTATTAACAGACAACTATATAATGGAAGAAACTGACTTTTTTACTTCATTATACAGACTTCTTGAAGCATCAAGAATTAATCAGGGGCCGGTGAGACGGCTCAGCGGCTTAAGCGTCTGCCTTGCAAGCGCGAAGGCCCGAGTTCGACTCCCGGATCCCACATACGAAAAAGGGGCCGGTGATATCGCTCAGCGGCACGGGTGCCTGTTGGCGCGCGAGGTCCTGAGGTCGTCCCCCCGGTACCCACAAAAAAAAAAAAAAAAAAAAGAATTAATCAGAAGTGATAATATAGCAAAATATTAGAAGCAAATTGATACTCTAAATTTCAGTCCTATTGCAATACACAGTTTCAAGCATAAAAGTACTCTGAATCAATTAATACATTTTTAGTCTTTTTCCTGTTAATATTCTCTAACTCTGTGCTCATGTCAAACTCACCACCTCTTTTTCTATCTCTAAACTATTGACTGGCACAGATATAACAATTATATTAGCAGTAATTTTATGTGGTAATGCTCAGATATCAAATATGAGAACATAGAATGAGATGCTGTTTAAGTTGGTACACATTAAACCAACAGTCTGATATAAAAACATAGATGAATTAAATTCCAATCAAAAGTTTTAAATTATTAACTCTATTTACAAAATAGTGTATTATATTAATAGAACTACTTATAAGAATCCAAATTATAATCACTCTATTGTTGGAAGAGGCTAAAATTTCAACAAAGTGAGTCTCTTTCATGACCCACTGCCTAACATAGTTAAACCATGTGAGTTTAATGTAACAGTTCACCATAGGGATTTTGGATGCTCCTTTGCTTGGTCTAGGGCACCATCTCCCCTAAATGTTTGGCTCTCCGATGGTGTTTGTTCAGACACTTAAACAGTCTTCTTCAAATGCTTTCTATTTTCTTTCTCAGTGTTTTTTCTGTGCCTGGATTTGGTTTAGAAATAAATTAAAAGTATGGTCTCTATTACTGAGAAGTGTCTGTGCTGTGTCATTTTCCTCAGTTTTTGCAGAATTTGTAAAATTTAAGACTGTGTAAATCACTATAATCTCCCATCCTTCTGAAAACGTAGTTTGGGCTCTCTTTTTCATCTTCTAATCTAAAGCATATAATCTAATTTTTCTAGATATATGTGCACATCTTTCGAAGCACAGACAAAGCCTTCAAGGTCTGTCAGTGAATTAATGGTCTGCTGCTGAAAATCACACTGAGCTCAATGAGTTCTCAGACTTGGCTGTTTCCCTGAGAATAAGTGAAAGGCCAAGACTAATCTCAATCCTATAACAAGAATGGATATTGTTTTCTTCCAGTTCCTTTTCTCTTAGCTCAGATAAGAATTTACGTGTTTGTCTTTTGGAGGAAAAAAAGCATTTATCTGAAATTCGACTATACTTTCAATTTTACTTCAATTGTTTTCTCTTTTAATTAGTTCAGATAAAATTAGGTTAATACTGTTATTTTAAAATATCCTTTATATTATGGTTCCTTTCTTTCATGTTAAGTCTGTCCATCTATTCAGGTACTTTCATTCTAATTCTATTTATTCCTATAGAGATGTCTAAAATGATATTAATAAAGTATTAAAAATGGTTATTGATGAGTACAGGATTTGAGTGACTAATAGCTCTCTTTTTAAAAATTAAAAAATTACTATTTGCATCATTTAACCACATAACTAGAAATAACTAAGCCAAAATAATTGGCTTTTCAGACTTCATGTTGTATTTTTAAGTATCGTTTACAGCTAAGATTATCTGATAACCATGTGTAGGACGTTTTATATGTTTATACAGTTAATAAGCCAATTCTTTAAGAGCTGCCTTGCCCACACACAAAAGTCTAACTATACAACTATACTAATGTAACATTCATGATCATGTTCCACTTTGACTGTAGAGGGAGACAGACAATCACTTGATCACTTGACTCACAAGGCAGCCAATCTATTGCCTGGACTGAGCCAGTGAGATTTTTCTCTTAGGACTATGGGGTAGGTCTTTATTCACAAACCAGTGGCCTTGAATTTCAAGGACTATCTGTAGGCTAAGACAGTCATTTTCCACAAGTGCATGAAAAAGCAGAGAAAAACAAACTGCAAATAAAGATGAAATATGAATCAGATGTACACAAAGTAACAAGTCAAACACCAGAGAAAAAGGCAGAGGGGTTTTCTTAGTTTTTAATATCTTTGATATAGTTCTTCATGAAGAGTCGAAAGTCTTACTCTTGGGTTCTGTGTCATAATTTCAAACTGCGCTAGAATTCCAGATAGACTCTATTTGGTTTTTTGGCATCTGCTACCAATATGGCCTGATAAACATCACTCAGAAATTCTATTGATTGCCCCCTTAAAATATATACGGAATCAAACCAGTGGATATCACCACCACCATTACCCCGAAGATGCAAGTCTTCATACTCTCTGGGCCGGAAGTTTGCAATAACATCCTGGAGGACCTCCTTCCTTCTTTATTCCCTACTTCCTGCCTACAAACAACTGACGCTCTGTTCTCAACGAAGACAGTGAGTTACACCACTTGTTCCTCTGTTCAAAGCACTACGAAGATTCTGCAGTGCTTTAAAAGTAAAAACTGAAGTCCTTTAAATACCCTAAAAAAGCAACATATGACAGGATCCCTCTGCTGTCCTTCTGATTTTTAACTCTTCATGCCCAGTCATTTCTGATAAATTAGCTTCCTTGATGTTTATGTGGAACTTATAGCACGCGGTATTAGAATTCTCTTTCCTGACTAATTCCTTCAAATCTGTCAAGTATTTCCTCCAATACACCCTATTCAACCTTCCAACATACAATAAGATTTAGTTATTTAATTATGTTTTACACAAGAACGCAAGCTCCACTGGAGCTCAGACTTCAGGCTGTTTTGTTCACATATCACTGAACAAAGAAATAAGACACTATACCTAATAATATATCATCAGTTTTCTTTCCAGTGGTGCATAGGCCCTGTAGATAGCACTTTTCACTATCTCCAAATTGCCAATGCTTGAGAATCATCAGTAGAATTGATAAGAAGTAAACCACTGAAGATAGCAGCAAAGTTATATAGTATGATAAAAATTAGACAAATTGCTTATCTATGCCAAAGAAACAGAAAAGCTATTTTATAAACACAAATGTGTGTGTGTGTGTGTGTGTGTGTGTGTGTGTGTATAATTTAGCCCATGAATAACATGGGGAATCCTTAAGTCCTACCAGTAGTTGAAAGACCATGCTTTTTGACTTACAGATAAAAGGAGAAAGACTTTTGAGTGTAATAACTATAGTCATGTTAGTCAAAATTTAAATATTGAAAGTTCACCTAGGTTAACATAGATAAGGGACTTCTTATTAGAATTAGTAATTAGAATATATTTTTTGTTTTGAGACTGGAACTCACTATGTTGCCCAGGCAGAACCCAATCTCCTGAGCTCAAGAAATTCTCCTGCCTCAGGCCTCTCTGTATCTATGATTACATGTGTGATTACATACTAAGCACAATGCCTAGCTTAAATTAGACTATTTCTATTTGAAATAATTAATTAAGATGGGTATTTTAAATATTCTTTGGAGCTGAAGATTGCTCTGCTACACCTTTTCTTTTTTTTTTTTTTTTTTTTTTTTTTTGTGGATACCAGGGGTCAACCTCAGGACCTCACGCGCCAGCAGGCGCCCGTGCCGCTGAGCAATATCACTGGCCCTTTTTTAGCATGTGGGTTCTGGGAGTCAAATTCCAGCCCTAGCGCTTGCCAGGCAGGTGCTTACACCGCTGAGCCATCTCACCAGCCCCTGCTCTGTTACACCTTTTCTATCAGCCACATAGAACTGTTTTTCATCAGTTAAGGTCACTCTCTTTTCAGTTCCACCTCCTTTCCTCTGGTGGGTAGACACTTGGAGTGGATGAGAGTAAATACAGTAAAAAGTCCTGTTTAAAGGAATATTAAAGAGATAAGTTATGTTCAAAGGGAAAAGGGGCTAAAATACAAAAAAAAATTTTGAGTCAAGGTAGCACAACAGGGGATCTAAATATGTGGAGAAAGGACAGAAATTTGTACCATGGAGGAAGGAATGAGTCATTCTTTGTTTTGGACCATGGCATGTGACACCGAGGTGACTCAGTATACAAAAGGCACAGAGTTGGAGGGATCTTTTTCAACTGAGATAACTTGATTAAATTACACCAAGCATATATGTTGATAGGAGAAAGAAAACTATGTTCAGGAAAACTCTATTGAGGGATAACTCTTTTGAGTGTTCATACATAAAAAGTTTCTTTGGGAAACTTCCTTGTAGTAAAAACCAAGAAACCCACCCCTCATGGGAGTGTTCATTGGGTTTATCTGTAGGAATGGAGAATAAAGAGGAAAAAGTGTAGAACCAGACAAAAGCCAGGGGATTTATATGATTCCCAGAAGAGATGCCACTCTTCAATGCCACTCTTTGATGCACCCCCATTCACATGCTAAAGTTATTGAGGTCACAAAACTTTTGATAATAAGTTAAGTTTTGAGGAAGTTTGGTTTATGTTCAGATTGATACATGAATAATTAAAGCAGCCTACACAGAAGCAGGTACATGAAGAAAACTTAGAAAAAATAGATCTGCTAAAAACAGACATGGAGGGCAGATTATTCAGACAGGATCTTCTAAGTTCTTAACACTGTGGAAGCAGGGTTTTATGTCTTGCATTCAAAGTCCCTTTCACTTCCATGTCTCACATTTTATATCCATGAATAGATGGCATGGAAAATGGTGCATATATGCAGTTTCATTTCCATGTAACCTATGCTAGAATAATAAAAGCGTTGTTTGTTTTAAAAAATGGTGATTGAGCTCTAAAAGTCAGAGCACACAGTAGCAGGCAGCAATTTATTACCCCCAATTTTTCTCTTTCTTCTTCCTTGTTTTGAGTGATCAAAAATTGTGCAGTTTTAGAATCTTTGTAATGAATGGTTTTGGAAAATGGAAAACCAATTAAGAGTCTGCATGTTTTTAAGTTTATAATGGTTATTTGCAGTAATTGGGAAGCATTTGTTTTAGGTTCAAAATATATTTCAAAACAGGATGATATTCTATGCTGTCAGAACTTTTTCTATTAGTTTAAATTGAGTCTGCATCTATTCATTATGTTCATGTATTTTCACAGGAAATGGAATAGAAAATACGTAGACTCCCCTTGATGAAAATTGAAGGTAGCTGATTCATTTTTTCACTTTTATGCAAAAGCAATGAGACATTAGAAAGCTAATTGTGAGTCCTTCCTCTCTACTACTGTGTATTGTTGGAATGATAGGTTATGGCTATTATATTAGTTAAAGAATACAGTATCATTGGGGTTCTTTTATTTAATCCTCAATAGTGAGAATTAGTTCAAGATGTATTTCCCATGACTTGATAGAATAGAAATGATTGCCATATAATCACTTTTGAAACACTTCAGTTTAATTAGGGTATAATCTACCTCAAACTCAAGATCAGAGTTTGGCTCAGCCGAAGGTAGAGAGAAGATGGAGTAAAACAAACACTTGGCCATTACTATTTGTTTTCACATTAATGTGATGTAAATATGTCCAGAGTCTAGAGGAATGTCTGTAGTGTCTTACAAGTCTATTAGACTAAAAAGAGCCTGTAAAAAGAAAATATATTACTTTTGTCTTTTCACTTGTAGTTGACAATCAAGAATGTTCTAGCTACTCTATATAATCTATTAATTCTATTCATATTAGACCTCTAAATACCAGTAATAGCAATATTGATCATCCTCTTTCCTTAATTTCCTTACATTAGAAATGTTTCTGCTCTTTCCCTTTCTTCCAGATATCATTTATATCAAACCATTTGTCCTCTAGCAGTAAAAATATATTTTATGTATTTATGTAATGAGATTATAGATTTAGGAATAGTCATTTAACCCAATACAGCCAGAGATGTAAAGAAATAATTGCTGGTGCTTCTAGATTAATCTCTCTCTTGAGATATCATGCAAAATTAGTCTACTCTCTTCCCGATATCAAATGAAGAAACCTGTGTACCTGTAACTCCTGGCAGCCATCCCATGACCCAAAGGGAACGAAATTTAAAATGAAGCCACTTTCATGATTGACTGAGTGGAATATCAGGTTAAAAATAAGATAAAATAAAAAATCGGCAACCTTGATAGTAGTGGTACACTCTTAACTTGCAACCTCATCTGTCTCTGAATTTTTAGTTATATGAGCTGCCATATAACCTATAATTTTTTATGGTTTAAGTCATTTTTGGTTTTTGTTTTTCTACTGCTGGTAGTAAAAGAGCCTTCTTTCCATGGAACATCAGAGAATTCATAGATATAAAATATCTGATGTCACTAATGGTCTTAGAATTAACAAAAACTGATAGATGATGGGAGAATAAAATAAAAAGTGTATAGCTTCTAAGAATTCTGTGCTTCTTTTCTATCCACCATTCAGTAACATTTTTGTAAGCCTTTGGTGAATCATTCCTTCCCCACTCTCAAGTCAGTTGTATCCTTATGGTTTCTTAATTTTGTATCTTCAGTTCCAGATTTGTATTTCTCATAAATTCCAGACTTGTATTTTCAACTACATACTATATATTTCCATTTGGAATCTTCACTATCAAAATATAACAATTACAAAACAGAACTCTTTATTCTATGAAATCTAAAATTATTCCTCTCTCTCTCTCTCTCTTTATTTTTTTTTTCTTTTTTCTTTTGTGGTATCAAAGATTGAACCCCGGGGCTTCGCACTGAGAAACATTCCCAGGTGCTTTTTTTATTTTTTATTTTGAGACAGGGTCTTTCTAAATCACTAATCTATCCCAGCTAGGCCAAAACTCTCAATCCACCTGCCTCAGCCTCACAGAGCTCTGGAATTACCAGTGTGCACCACCATACTCATCTATAAATTACTCCTTTTTAATGGACTCTGTCTCAGTCAATGGCACCACCTTCATGCAATTACTTAGGCTGCTGTGGACTGAATCTTTGCCATCTCACCCCACCCCAGACCCCATCCCCCAAATTCATATGGTGAAGCCCTAGTGGTAAGTCCTGTAGAGAGGACTGCCTAGAGCGATGATACAACCTTCAGGGAAGTGATGCAGCCAGCCTCAGGCCACCCACAGATCTGTATTACTTCAGATATTTGCCTGCGTTCCCCAGTGGCCAAGATGGTGTGGAAGGGCAGCGATGTGATCTACACATGGCAGCCTCTCTACTCAGAAAGCAGGTCCAGGCAGAGTGGTGGGAAGATACATGGGCAACAAAAGGACTAGCGAAGGGTCTTTCTAGGAGCCTTTATTCTGAATTTTGAAGTCTAGTTTATTATGATCTATTTTCAGAACACAGAATTAGAAAGTAAAGCACTACCTCTTAGGAATTACTCAATTAAAAAAACAAATAGAGGTCCACATAGTGCCTTTAGGCAATACAAACCTCACCCAAACTGTTTGCTTTTTGAGATAATCTGCGCTGAATTATTAATCTGATTCCAGTTTCTCAGAAGCCCTTTGGCAAATATTGCTATATATTACCATAACTGAGTACTACTTTAAATCCCAGGAAGCCTGTGAAAAATTTAAATTATTAATATAAAGATGAAATATTAAAATTATAGCACTCATCCCAGACATTTTATATGGAATATTTTCTATAGAACTATATGAACTCTATAATTTCCCAGCTTTTCCTAGAATGAAATAAATACTACTACTAGAGTAATTTTTGTAGGTTGATAGTTTAAACCTATTCTACTTATAATTGCCTAATTTGATTGTATTCAGATAGCTTCAAGTTTTAATATGACTTTACACATTATCTTTGACATATTCCCTCAATTGTTAATTAAAAGCAAACATGAATACATGGAATGTTAGTAAAGTAATTTAATTTAGAGCACAAATATCTGCATTTTGCATAGATTCAATTCTGCTCTGCCAGTACCCCAATATTTGCATTCTCTGTGATGACCACCATAGATAAAGACATAAGTACCACTACATTTCTAAAATTTTCCAAATGACACAATTCATAGGTTAAAAACATTTTAATTAGGATCATTAGATAATAAATATACAATGATATTTGGATATTTTTACCATGAATTATTGCATTTTAACATCAATAATATCAAACCATCTCTTCTATCATTATGGCCTTAAAAATCCGCTTCATTCATTAAACACACTGTGGAAACATTCTGCTCTTGTAAAACAATCCCTCCTCAAAAGCAAAGAAACAAAAAACCATTAAAAGAAGTCCTTGAATATCTAGAAGAGATAAACCCACCCAAATACTACATTGCTTTCTTAGAAATGTTTAACACACGTCAGACATCAAATCAGAAATGACAGAAAATTTTAAACAAAGATATTGAGTGAAAATGGCTGACTGAAAACATATGACTCATCTCCAACCCAAATTACCTTTCAAATGGCTATATATATTTTACAAAATAAGTCCAAAGTGGTGCTGGAAAACTAGAACTTTTTTTTTTTTATCAAACAACCGTATAATTTGAGAAATTCACTGATACAGGAACAGGGAAAGAGTTCAGATGAACCACAGCCCAAAAGACATAAAGAGAATTGTGTGGCATGCTACAAAAGGATGCTTTGATTCTAGAGCCAACACACACAAACAGTTGGGGAGACCCCTCAGAAGAAGGATTATTTGGGTGAGTGCTTTTGGAACAGCAGGACAGAGTCCTTTTCCTTCCCCAGCATCAGCTGAGTTCTCTCTCGGAGGAAAGTAGTCAGGGTAAGTGATTGGATCACTGAAGCCAGATGCAATAAGACAAAAATTTCTGGCACAAGTTACCAGCATTTTGCTCCCACATTCAGGTCTGATGTCAGAACAAACATCCACAGCCAGGAAAACATGAATCATCAAACAAAACCTGAGGTGCTGCAAAAACATCAACAGAATTTTGAGGAAAAATGTATTCTTAACCTAAGTCACCAGTTTGTCAAGAAACTGATTCCAAGATCTTAGAAGGCCACGAAAGACTTCAAAAGGAATATAATGAACAACTTCAGAGTAAGTAAAACTATTACAAAAATAGTAAAAAGAATTAAGGGGCCTATTGCAGATGCACATTATTTAAAAAGTATCAAATAATGGCCTATAAAAGTTTATAGCCAAAATCTAAATGCTTAATAAAATGGAAAATTTTTAGAGAAATGTAAGTTACTTGTTGACTCTAAAGTGATAGAAAATATGAATTGATAGAAAATATAAGTAACTTTAGATAAAATTCAGATCAGTAAAAGATCTCTCTTAAAAATAAATATGGTATTTATATGCAGTGTAGTACTACTTTGCCATAAAGAAGGATAAACTTGAGTCATTTGTAGTAAATGGGTGCACCTCAAGACCAAATGCTTAAGACACACATAAGTAAACAAGACACACCAGTTTAAATATAGCATTGTTTCTCTTGTGTGAGAAACCTTAAGGGAAACAAGGAGCAAAATAGAGGATAAATATTGTGAAGTAGGAAGAACATGTTCAACTGGGAAGTGGAACAAGGGAGGGGGAGGGGCAAGGGAAGGAAGGGAAAATGAATTAAAAAAACAAGGAATGGAAGGGAAAAATACAAACAAAACTTCTGTAAGGAGGAGAAGGGTTGAAAGGAGAGGAAGGGAATGGGAAAAAAAGAATTAAGCTATATTATGTACAGGTACAAATTTCCTATGACGAATGTCAGCACTATGTATGGCAAATATGTACTAACACAAAATTTTTAAAAATGGAAACCTATATTTACATAAAAAAATACACCATGGACACATTCACTTTTAAGCTAGAAAGGGATCAAAATTTCTCTTCTATTTTAATAAACAAAATGAGAAGTAGGAATGGAAATATTACCTTAGATTAAAGTAGCATCAATGATCCCAAACTTCAAAACACTAAAAAAAGATGCTAAATGTAATCAACATTGAACCATTTTGAGAGAGAGAGAGGGTTGATTAGCAGCTACTGGAGATAATGAACAAACCTGTTAAAGTAGCAGGTTTCCAAAGTGGTTGGCACCATGCAATGGAAAATTTGCTAACTTTTATCTTAAACATCAAGATCGTGAGTGTAGGTAGGCTGAAGAAACTTTCCTGAACCTTCTTTCTCCTCATGGAGAGGCAAGCAATTTGAGATTGAACAAAATTAAATTATATATGTTCTATTTTTGAAAACTGTATTTGTTCTATTTTTGAAAGCTGTTTACCATCCAGTTCTTCATGGCAGCCTAACGCAGTATTCTGGTCTCTTTCCACATCAAATTCTTTAAATAATGGGGACAAGGAAGGACTTCTCACATTTAAAAATATGCATCAATGTAAAAAAAAAATGACATTAGAAAAAAAGTAACAAAGGAATATTAAAAGCTAACACAAGTACAGCAAGCAAAATGTTCTGGTGCAGAGTAGATAAAAACATTGATGAGGGCCGGTGACATAGCTCATTGGCATAAGCGCCTGCCTGGCAAGTGCAAGGTCCTGAGTTTGACTCCTGGTACCCACATACGAAAAAAGGGCCAGTGATATCACTGAGACACACAGGCGCCTGCTGGAGCGTGAGGTCCTGAGTTCAACCCCCGGTACCCACAAAAAAAAAAAATTGATGAATTATTTTCCTATAGAATCAAATAGTTTGGTGGGAAAAAATTGGCATCCATGTTGTTAACTATAACAAATACCCTAGATGATTAGCTTATAAAAAGAAAAGGTTTATTTTGGCTCATAGTTTTAGAAGTCAGTCCATAATAAGTTGGTTCCATTCATTTTGGACTATGATGAGACAGTGTATCATGGTAGGGAGTCCACAGTGAAGCAAAGACACTCACTTCATATTTGGCAAGTGGAAAAGAGAAAGAGGAAGAGACAGTCCCACAATAGCCTTCATGGACATATCTTCAATAATCTGAAGATCTCCTATTAAGCCCCAACCCTTAACTTTTCACTACCTTCCCATGGCCACACACTGTGGATCAAACCATTAACATATGGACCTGTTGGGGACATTCCACAGCCAAACTATAGCAATGCCCATTCGTGAAGAGGTCATGACAGGTACGGGAACTCCTAGAAGAAATGAAATAAAAGAAGTTGTGACCAAATGAAAACCAGATAAGTGATGTAACAATTGAAGCATCCATGCTACTAAAAATAAATCTGTCTAAATTAATGAGTGATGTCAGAATATTGAATTAAATGTAATGTAAAAAACTTTAATTAGAAAGAAAGATAAATATGGAATATATATATATATATATATATATATAGAGAGAGAGAGAGAGAGAGAGAGAGAGAGAGAGAGAGAGAGTTACTTTTCTGGTTGCTGAGACAAAATATCTGACACCCAAAGTTAAAGGAGGAAAGGTTTGTTTGGCTCACAGTTCATAAAGGTTTCAATTCATAGTCGACTGGTACCAAGGCAGAGTGGGATGGCAGAGGGCAGCAGAGCAGCAAAATACCAACAAAGTAGCAAGCAACAAGTGAGGATGCTCCTTCTGTCCCTTGTATCTTATCCAGGCTACCCACCCTTAAGACACATAGCACTTACACCTAGGCTGGGGCAGCCTTAATTCTAGCATTGCATCATGAATCAATCCCAGCAGCTCATCCCAGCAGCACACACCCTAGATCCAGCCATTTCTGAAAAGCTCTACTTATTACTGCATGAGGCTTTGGGAAGACATCTAGATACAAGCAATAACTATATATATATATATATATATATATATATATATAGTTATATATATACACACACACAATATATGCACACCTGGGGTCCACGTATGGGAGAACAGAGCAAAGTGAAACACTGACTACATTTCAAGACAAAAATAAGAAAAAAGAATTCTTAAATTAAAGAAAATTCTGTTAAATTCAGTGGACATTGTGTACCAATTGAAATTGCCTCAGATTTATTAATACTAACCTCCTGGCTTTAAGCTAAAAAAGATTTGATGTCTTGCAAACCACCAAAACTATATAAAATAAGTAGAAGATAAACTTACTTTAATAGGCACTTGTCAGTTTGGTTTTAACTTTTTGCCTCCCTTTTCAGCATTGGAAGGAAGAAAAGCAGATCTAAGAAGCACCCAAGAAAAGGAATGTTACTCAAATATTTTGTACTGCTTTACAATTTTGTTTATCTATAAAGGTAACAGACAGAAATTTTCAAATATTCAGTAATTCAGGTAAGATAATTTTTTTTTACAAAGCCTTTCTTGAACAAATTACTACAGGATGCATTTCAATCAATCAAGAAATAAATTGAAGGTTTGCAGTTAAGCATAAAATAATGTAAATGCTGAAGAAAGAATTTAACATCTAGGGAAACTGTAATTATAGAACAAATTCTAGGCTAATGCAGAAATAATCTAAATGTTAAATGTTGGGTGGTAGAGGAGAAGAGAAGACAGTTTTATAAACATCCTGATTTCATAGTTTTCAATGGTGGTATTGCAGTTTCCAAAGACAGTTAACATCTGATTAAATCAAGTAGCAATGGCTTAAAAATATATGGGATAAGGTTATTTACTAGAAAAATAAAGAATTATAAGTATTATAAAGTATTGTAACTGATATTAATTAGGTGGTAAATGTAAAGGACTAGAGTCAGAAGCAGTAGAAGTGCACTACTAGTATAATGTTTCATAGTGGTGAGTCAATAGATGCATAAGCAAAATGAAATTGTTATAAAGATTTATGATTATACAAACTCAAATTTGCCAGAAGAATAATTCACACAAGCAAATATAAAGCATGAGAAAATGCAGATTTCACACTGAAAGATGAAGACATTAAAACATCTGCTATCTGTTCATATGACTATGATCCAAAATGATAACAGGTGACAAATTTTGAAGAAAAGGAAACCCTTTTACACTGTTGGCAGGAATGTCAATTGGTACAGATGTTAATGACTGCTAAGGTCTACACTGCCTGTTATTCCCCAAGAACATAACAGATAATTTTGGTGGAAAGGAAGATTTATTCAAAGCTAGCTTTGAAAGAGATAAGGAGACCCTTGTCTCAAATCTTTGTCGCTTTTTATTCATGTGTGCAAGGGCTTTTATTGTGAGGGAGAGAGAAGAGGAATACAATGAGGCTGTAGCCAAGGACATTTCCTGTTTCACTCACCCCTCCACCTTTGGCTTCCTCCCTCCCATATGAGAAATGAAACTGCATCTTGACCTCTTAGGGCCAGCATCTGCATAGTCCTCTTAGATTGACACAATAGTTTTCTGACAGAGGCACTAGTTTCTTTATTCATCTGAGCTGAAGAGAGGAGGGGGTGGTATTTATATTCTCAGCATAAGAAAGTTTGAGAAGTACCTTATTTCTAAAAGAAAAATCTCCTAATTTTTAAAGATTCATTTTATCTTTTCATCTTGGTCACATAGCTATTATGGAAAATAGTGTTCTTACTGGGCAGGATCCATTGAAGTCCCACAAATAGGAGATGAGAACCTCAACTCACTCCATTCAAAGGGTAGGTTGTACTCTCACTGACTCCAGTTACAGAAAAAGAATTTTTAGGATTAGTCAGTGAGCATCGTAGAAAAAGTTTTCAGATGTAATTAAAGAAGTATATATATACTGGAAGAAAGCCTCTTTAATAAATTGTGCTGGAAAAACTGGCTCTGCACATGCCGAAGATTAAAATTAGACCCATATCTTTCACCGTGCACTAAACTAAATTCAAAATGGATCAAAGATTGAAATATTAAAACAGAAATATTAAACCTGCTGGAAGATAGAATAGGTAAAACTCTTGAGGACATTGGTGTAGGCAAAGACTTTATAAATAAAACCCCAATCACACAGCAAGTATCACAAAGAATCAACAACTGGGATCTCATCTTATTAAAAAGCTTTTGCACAGCAAGAGAAACCACCAACAGAGTGAAGAGTCAACCCACAACGTGGGAAAAAATGTTTGCCAGCTGTTCCTCAGACAAAGGATTACTATCGAGAACATACAAAAAACTCAAAAAAATCAGACCTCCCAAATTTAAAGACCCACTCCAAAAATGGGCATCTGAGATGAATACACACTTCTCAGATGAAGAAATACAAACAGTAAATAAATATATGAAAGAATGTTCAACATCACTGGTCATTTGAGAGATGAAAATTAAAACAACACCGAGATTCCATCTCACCCCAGAAAGAATGGCTATCATCAAGAAATCAACCAATAACAAATGCCGGCGGGGCTGTGGGGAAAAAGGAACCCTTCTCCACTGTTGGTGGGAGTGTAGACTGGTAAACCACTGTGGAAATCAGTGTAGAGATTCCTCAAAACACTAGGATTGGAGGTCCCATTTGATCCAGCTACTCCCCTTCTGGGTATCTTTCTAGAAGCATTAAAAACATCGTACCACAGCGATATATGTGCACCCATGTTTATAGCAGCACAATTTGTAATAGCTAGATTGTGGAAACAACCCAAATGATCATCAACCGAGGAATGGATAAAAAAGATGTGGTATTTTTATGTAACAGAGTGCTATTCAGCCATAAAGAATGATAAACTGGAGACTTTTATAGGTAAGTGGATGCAACTCGAGACCATACTCATAAGTGAAATAAACCAGATGCACATGTGTAAACATTGTATTGTCTCCCTAGTGTGAGAAGCTGAAAGAGTAAATAAGATCCAAAATGTATAATATGTATTGTAAAACAAGAAGAAACTGTTCAAAAGGAAAGAGAAACTGGGATGGGGTAATGGAGAAAAGAAGAAAGGGAAAAGCAAAAATAAATATATATATATATATATGTATATATATATATAAAAGATAGCTAAGATAGATACACTACTAATTTCTCTTAGTTCATTGAAAAGAAAGTTTTGTTGCAATATTGTTTGGACAATTGAATGCCGATATCTTCTACTCTGAGTAAATAATTTAAAGATAACACTATGCGGGCTGGTGAGATAGCTCAGTGGCATAAGCGCCTGCCCGGCAAGCACGAGGTCCTGAGTTCGACTCCTGGAACCCACATAAAGGAAAAAAAAGGGCCAGTGATATCGCTCAGCGGCACAAGCACTTGCTGGCAAGCGCGAGGTCCTGAGGTTGACTCCCGGTACCCACATAAAAAAAAAAAAAAGATAACAATATGCAATGTATTAACCATTGTTACCCTCCTATTATGTTGTTTTGAAATTTTATTCTATTTTTTCTCTTTAAAATGAAAACAAAAGAAGTATGTATTCAAAGAAAATAATAATGCAGGCCCTCAAGAGAGAAACTCATTATGTGGTCATGGAATTGTCCTGAAATGTGTGACCTAGGGTTTTTCTAGTGTTTGTCAGGTTGCCCATTTGGTGGCCTGGGTTAAATGCAAACCATTTGTTTGCGTTTGAAGTTTAGGAAAATGCAACTCATTTAGTAATAGTGCCTTTTTGAGGATGGAAGTCTATGAGAGAAAATGCATAGACTCAATTTATAGGTGGAAAGTATACTCCTAATCTGTTATCTTTAAGACCCCTAGACATTTTATGGAGTGAGTTTCCAGGAAGGGAAAAAAGTTGTAACCGTGGATAACTTTGATTATGTTCTGAAGCTGCAGTTTCCTTAAAAGTACAATTTTAAAATTCCGATTTTCTTTCTCTCCTGTCTACCTATCTTTATTTCTTCTATTCTACCTCAGTGTGAAGTTTTCTTAGATTTTTTTGAAAATAAAACTACCATGTGGCCCAGCAATCTCAATTTTAGATTGGGAGAAGATATTATTTTTAATTATACTGTATTTTACCACCACTACTTTTGGTTGAAAACATACTGTATTACCAGCCTGGAGATGGATATACCTGGAGACCAGTCCAAGGAAAATGAAGGGTATTCATTCAGAAAGAATCAGCAGGTAACGTCAGAGAATGACTGGGAGAGGGTTTACATGTAGTGAATCTGTGTGTATTTACAGATACAGAGAGTACATGGTTATGAGTGAGAAGATAAAGAGAAAACAGAACCTTTCTGAACCCGACAGGAGGCAGCAAAGGACGGAAAAGATCATGAAAGTATAGAAGACTGGAGAAAAGGCAGAAAAAGGCTTTAAGACAGGTAGTTTTAGATAGCTCTTAGTTTTCATTTCCTCTTTAAAGGGAATGGGAATAAAGAGAACTGAGAAATTTGTCACTGGCATGTCAGGTAGATCTCAGTAGAGAAATTTTTTTTAAAAAATATTGGTCTTTAAACATTTTGAAACTCCTGTTTTCAAAGTAACAGGAACAAGGTATGAGTCTCACTAATTTTATTGAGCTTAAGATATTGAATACAGCTATCATGTACTTTTATATTCCCATTTTTAGACTAAAATGCCTATTCACTTCACTGAAGTTCCCATTATCTATTTGTCCTAACACCTTCCACACATATTTCAGATAGTAAATACCTGCTTAAAATATATTCTCTAGTCTTCACTAATGTTTTAGAAATGCTAAGACTTGTCCAGGTTACAGTATAACTTTTAAAAATTTTGATATTACATATTTATTGATTTAGCATAAAGTTTAATAGTTATTGTGGGAGCTATGGTTGGTTAACTTTAAATTTGCCATTGTGTAAAACATAAAATTTGTGCTAAACTAAATTCCTGCTCTGTAGACTTGGCAATATAGCAAGACTCTATCTCAAAAATAACAAAAATAAATAAATAAATAAATAAATAAATAAATAAATAAATAAATACTTGGGGTTTTAGCTCAGTGTGAAGGTCCCTGGGTTCAATCCTCAGTATACTTCCTCCCATACTTTATTTTTTCCTATTCAGCTTTATCTGACTAGCATGATCTCAGTGTTCTGGCTGACTGTTTTGAATGTCAATGTATTATCCATAGTATTATCTAGTCTCTCAGTTCTGAGTTAATAACAATTTTGATAAGTAAAGCTTTCATTTTTCCTCTTGTCAAAGATTGATTTGCATTAGTTATTCTTCAAAAAAATCTAATATCCGGGAAGATAACAAACATCACATAATTGAAAATGCTTACTAATTTCTACACATGGTATAACAATACCTTATTAGATCAAGTACTTCTTAAAGTCCTATGTAGTATTTATATATGCTAGGCACTGTTCTAAATAGAAACATCAATCCAGTTACCCTTCATCACAGAAACTGAGCACAGAATGGGTATGTGACTTCCCCCAACTAAATGTTAGATAATAAACAGTAAAGCCAAGATTAGAACCCAGAACATCTATTGCAGACTTCGTGTTTTACAACCAAGCTCAATCACTGTTCTATGCAAATTTGAAAGTGTGCAGCATCAGACTTTTATTAATTCAATACTATTATTATTCAATACTATTATTAATATTGATAGACAAGTCTAATGTTATTGATAGTATTGACAAAATAGTTGTCAGTTTAGCAAAATGATTCTGATGTTTATGTTCATAAATTTAGTTTGCCAGGGCCAGTGAGATAGCTCAGCAGCATAAGCGCCTGCCTGGCAAGCGTGAGGTCCTGAGTTCGACTCCCGGTACCCACATACGAAAAAAGGGCCCGTGATATCGCTCAGCAGCACGGGCATCTGCTAGCACATGAGGTCCTGAGGTTGACCCCCAGTACCCACAAAAAAAATAAATAAAATAAATAAATTTAGTTTGCCAATTATTTTCATCAGTTCTATAGAATACATAGTTTTCATAGTTGTAATTAAATAGCAGTGTATAATAAAGACATTGAGAAATGAACAGTGACTTAATTAAGTTTCCATAACTGGATTTGAGTTTTGGAATACAACTGATAGCATATAAATATTTTGAAGATAACATTTTATTAAGATGAATAGAGGAAATTCACCCTTCTCTTGCTGTTAAATTGCTCCAAATGCTCTGGCTTCACAGCAGTTTACAAGAAGCTAGCACAATGATGGATAGCATAAAGGTTATCTTTCCACCCAGAGAGGCTAGCTTTTTTTATTATTTGGTTGCTGGAATCTTAGATTGCAAAACCACAGTAAAATCTACAGCGAGAAGAGAGTATGCTTTTACAACCCAATTTTAATATACAGAGCTCAGTAAACTTAAAGTAAATCATCTAAAAAATACAGGATGTGTTAAATGGAATCACATTTAGTATTCTCTGTTCAGCCATTATCTCAGACTAATTCTCAAAATGTTTTTGTAAACACACATATATCAGAAAATCTAGGAGGTAAATTTTAACACCAATGAGAATTTTTATAGAAAATTTAAATATATTAATTGACGAATGTATACAATATATTTGTACTTAACATTGTTCCTGTCCCTGTCATTATTTAATTTATTTTAAAGTGCATTAGAATAATTTGATAGTGAATTTTTAGTTCTTTATGCCAAGAAAATTGAGTCATTATTTTCAAAATATCCTCACTATAATTTAACTTTTCACTATGAAATTTCACCATTCAATGATGAAAAAATGCAAGCAAGGGAAATGTTTTTCCCCTTTACCTTAACAAAAAGGTTTCCAGATAAATACAGACAGGTTTTGTTTTTGTTTCCTGATATTTTGGAGAGAATAACATTTTTTTATTTATCACTAACTAATTGAGAAACTATTGGGTCTCATATAACTTTAATGAAAACCCTTTTATCTTATAGTATGCTTGTTACTTGGCATCAAACAACTCAAAAGAAATCTTTAAATAATGGATGATATAAAAGCAAATGAAGTACTAAACTACTGAAAAAGATATGTTGAAGTAAGTCTTATGGGCCGGTGAGATGGCTCAGTGGCATAAGCACCTGCCTGGCAAGTGCAAGGGCCCAAGTTCGACTCCCAGAACCCACATATGAAAAAAGGGCCAGTGATATCGCTCAGCAGCACGGGCGCCTGCTAGCGTGCGAGGTCCTGAGGTCGACCCCCGGTACCCACAAAAAAAATAATAAGAAGAAATAAATAAAAAATAAAGTAAGTCTTATATTTTCACCTAAATGCAAAAATGAGTAAATTATTTCCACAGGAAAAAAGTTTTTCAGAAATAATTAACCTAATAACAAAAACAACACATATAAATATTTTAAAAGATTAAATTATGAGCAAGTGAGATTGACATTTATTGCAAAATATAAAATGATTCCTTATGAAATAAACTCACTGATAATGCAGGGTATAGCTATTAATCTTGTTGAAAAATAATCTGTTGAAAATTTTAACATATATCAGACATATAGAATTATGTAAAACCAAATATCTATATTAATTAATTGGTAATGTGTTTGAATTGGACCAATTTTCATCCAAAATACAAATTCAAAAATATATGAAATAATTGTCATGTTTTGAAATATAAAACAAAATTTTAGGTTCTGTAGTCATATCAATTCACTTCTAGAAAGCTTTCCTGTTGAAAGTAAGAAAAATTATGGTTTAGAATTTAAAATTTTTAGTATAAAAATGTATTTCACAGATGAAGTTTAAAAATAACAGTATAGCTATTATACTGTTAAATAAAATAAAATAAATGAAAAAAATCAGAAATTTAAAGTGGAAATATTAGAAATAAGTGTTTATTTTATTGCCCTGTCATTAGCAAATGAAACATAGATGGTTCTTCTCAAGAATTCAAGTAAAATGTTCTATAGTTTATTGCGATGTATTATGTTCCTTTATGCATTGATAATTGAAATAGAAGAGTTTCCTATTTATTAGAAATTGCTAACTATTTTTAGCAGTAAAATTCTTGTTTTCATAAGAGAATATGTTCCATATTTGAATTTGTTCAATTCCACTTGAATTTTAATGTGTTGTAGTATGTGACTGTGGCAGAACAGAGAGTGAAAAATTACTCAGAGTTGAAGGTCAGTTTAAACTCCAAGAGGCCCAGAGTGCCTGTTGCACTGATACTTATCAGCATGAAAAATTTTCAGGAAGACAGCACCTAGCTGAGAAACTCCTGGCCTTTTATTTGTAACTGAAAGATGTGAGAACAAGGATGCAGAAGAAAAGTATTTGTATAGGAGTTTTGCTCAGGAGATAAGGAAGAAGCAGGATGGTCTGCTACATGACACATGTCAATTTTACCTAAGCAAGATTATCAGGGCAAAAGGAACAGAATGGCCAGAGCAAACATCTCTAAAAATAACGTTGATTCTTCTCAGCTGTTGCCATTAAGTCCTGATCTAATCTTTAACCATGTCTTCCAAGAGCCTTGTGCTGTTTTCAAGGTCTCTTCATTTTTACATTCATTTTAATCACTCCTCCAGCCAGCGTTTCCCCACATTAATATAGATATTTAAGGTTGTCAAACAAAACAATATTTAATTTCAGTTTCCAGCAAAGATCACTCACAGTAATATGTGTGTGTGTACCGTGTATGTTTTTAATGAACAAATGAAAATCTGATGACAAAAGTAGAGAAAGAACAGTTAAAAACTTAAGTTGATACTGATCATTTGGGAGGTGTATGTCAAGTTTAAAAACAATTACAATGCCCAAATACTTGACTTTTAATGCCCATTCAGAAACAAAAGGTGACATTTTGGGGCAGGTTCAGGGAATTGGAACTAAAGCAGCTGTGCAATCTAGCATCTTTTGCTTTTTCCACCTCTGGTATCAATGGATTAGGAGATGCTTCCACTGACCTAAAGTGGTGGATTAATTAGCACCCAGCCAAACTGAATCAGTGTGGTGCTGGGCATGGATGGCCCACCTGAAGATTGTTGCCGACAGCATAAAGAAGAGAACTGGAGGGGAAGATGGTGTGCTGTTGATTCTCCTGGAGAAGCTTGTCCTGCTGGTTTTCCTGATATGAAATCAGTTGTTCTCATCATTGGAGGAGCTTGGGTCCTCGCTGTTGCTGAGGATGGCTATGGTTCTCTTTAGGGAAGCTCTCATCCTTACCTTGAGTGTCGCTTCCTGGCTCCAGTGCCTCAGCCTGCTGGCACAGATCCTTCATCCCACTGGTGCAGACTTTCTAGCTTCCACCACTGACCTTTGGGCCTTCTCAGTGCAGATCCTTGATATAGACTTGCATGAAACATTGCTGTGGGATCTAGGCCTCCAGATGGACTCATGGAGGACGTTGCCATGGGCTCTAGGTCTTCAGCTGGACTCATGCAGGATATTGCCATGGGATCCATGCCCTCAGCTGGATTCTTTTGGTCTCTAGTGTGTGGACCAATCTCCCCCACTGTTTAGCAACCGACTCTTTGGGTGAATATTAGAGAATGAGAGAAAGAGAGGGAGAGAGACAGATTAAAGAACTGATTGAACTGATTTAATTGTCCATGGTTGGCAAGTCCAAAATCTGCAAGGTAGGCTAACAAGCTATAGACTAGTGAACAGTTGGAGTTGGAGTCCAAAGGCAGTCTGCTGGCAGAATTTCTTGTCTCTGAGAAGTCAGTCTTTGTTCAGTTCAGGCCTTCAAATGACTGGATGAGAGCTACCCACATTATAAAGGTTAATTTGCTTTTCTTAAAGTTCACCAATTTAAATGTAAATCTCACCCAAAAACACACTTTTACAGAATCACCCAGAACAATGTTTGACCAACTATCTAGGCCCTGTGGCCCAGCCAATTTGATACACAAAAATAATCATCATAGGTGAAAAGATAATTAAATGAGTAAAAATTTTTTTCAAAATATAGCACTGGAAAAATTGAGTTTTCTCAGCCAACAGAATGAAGTTGACCGCTTCTTTAAACCTCAGAGAAAAATGAACTTAAAGTGGATCATAGATCAAGTATAAAAGCTGAAACTACAAAACTTGTAGCAGAAAACAGTAGTAAATCTTCATGAATTTAGATTAGGTAACAGTTTATTAGATTTGGTAACATAAACAAAAATCACAAAATAAAACATAGAAAAATTGTACATATAAAAAATTTAAAACTTGTACTGCAAGTAATGCCATCAAGTAAGTGAATGAACAATCCATAGAATGGGAGAAGATGTTTGAAAATCACTTATCTGATAAGGAATTAGTATACAGAATGTATAAACACTTATAACTTAATAATAACAAGAAAAATGATACAATCTAAAAATGGGATAAAGATCAGATAGATTTATCTCCAGAAAAGTTACAAAAAAATTTCAATAAGCGCATAAAAATGCTCAATGTAATTATATATTAGGGAAATGCAAATAAAAACCATAATATGACACTATTTTTGACACACTACAATGATTATTACAAAAAGATAGATCATCACAAGTGTTGATTAGGATGTGGGGTAATTGGAAACCTCACATACTGCTGGTGGGAATGTAAAATGTTGCAAACATTGTGGAAAACAATCAATATCCTAAAATGTGAAATATAAGAGTTACCATATATTATAATAATTCCAGCCCTGGGTGTATATCCAAGGAGAAGTGAAAGCATATATCCACACAACAACTTGTGCATGGATGCCCACAGCTGCATTATTCTTAATAGTCAAAAACAGCAACAACCCCAATACTGATCAACTGTTGAAAGAATAAACAAAATGTGATATATCTATATAGTGGAATAGTATTGTGGAAATAAAGAATGTGGAAAGATAGTTGGTACAACACAAATGGGTCTTTAAAATATCATGGCAAGTGTAAAGAGCCAGTCCCCAAAACAAAGATTGCAGGATGTTCTTTGTATAAAATGTCTAGAATAGAGAAATCTATAGAAGCAGGGAATAAATTGCAAGTTTCTTTGGTGAAGGAAAGAGTGAGGAGTATAGGTTTTCTTTTGGGGGTGATAAAATGTTCTAAATCATATTGTGTTGTGATTGCATATCTCTGTAAATATACTGAAGCCATTAAAATGCATACTTTAATTAGTAAAATTTAAAGCATACGAACTATATCTTAATAAAGATGTTAAGAGCTTTTGGGAAGATGCTGCAGTGATAAGCATCACAGAAAGAGTCTCTCCAAGGTTTGGTATTCAGATACTGGAATATAGCAATGTGAGGAAGAGAAAAGAGGGAAGCGGGTCCCTGGGACCCCGGAAGGATTTGACATGAGAATTGAACCCCACAGGGAGATTGAAGAGAGAGACTTAAACAAAGAAGAAGGAGTTGCCAGACAGTGCTTTCTCCCTGAGCCAGAAATCACTGCGTGGGAAGCTCAGCTTGAACCTGCAGATACACAGTGACTACAGGCAACCCTAGAGGCCTCCATGGAGAAACGCACCAGTGGGAAGGATCAGTAGATGCAGTGGACTACAGTGGCTGGTGAATTATTTGGGTTCAGAGGCCTCCCAGAAGAGGGTGATTGGCAAGTAGCCATCTTGGAGAGAGGCCAAATGAGCTCAGAACTCAGAACAGCTGTGGGCTGGCTCCATCTAGTGGCTCCCAGTAACAGAGTCCGGGAGCTGAGTTCAAGTCAGCGGGAGGTCAGAGAGCCAAGTTCAAGCTGGCAGGGGCAGAGCTCAAGCTGGCAGGACTGCTGCAGCCACACAGCCACACAGCCACACAGCCAGAAACCAGCCTGAACTTCAGTAGAACTAAAGAAGTATTCTCCCTGGGATTATCCACTACCTTCCATAGAGCTAAAGCTGGCTTTCTGGGATTAATCAATTCAGATCTGGACTCTGTCTGCCCACCTTGTCTACAGTGACAGCAGAGATATGCCTTGATGTGGACTTTTTTTTCCCTCATTTTCTTCTTTTTTCCCCCTCTCTTTTCTCATTTTATTTTAATTTTCTATTCTTGTTTTTATATGAGTTTGAACATGATTCCTAGGTTTTTTGTTCTGTTCTGTTCTCATTTTTATTTCTTCCTTCTCTCTTTCCCTCCTGTCTTCTTCACCAATTTCCCAAACTTTGTGTGATCTTTCTTTGTCCTCACCCTAGCTTCTAATCTCTCCCTCTTCTTCTATTTCTCTGTTTTTCCCCCACTCCTTTTTAAATTTTCTCCCCTGAGGGTAAAATTGCCATATTGAGGAATTATTTACTACATACGATTTTCTGGTTTATTTTAGATTTTGGTATATAACCACAAATCTAGATCATATGGTTAAAGGTGGCAAATTAATAGTTACCTCTGTTTGTCATTTTCTAGGCTATGCTTGATGCTATTGTTACTGCTGATTGTATAACTTTAGCCAAAGCGATGTAATTGTTCTAATCAGTTGTTCTTTCTGGTATACCAAGACTGAGATTGCCTAAGGGTCATAAACAATACTATAGGCCAGTGCCAAATAACCAAGGGCTGAACCAAGTAGGCAGCAACTTCTCATCCTCAATAAATTGAAGAGGCAGGATCTTGCAATACACTCAAAACTCAAAAGCCAGCTACACCTGGAAGACACCTCTGAGAAGTAGTCACTTCCTAAGGGTTCTAAATTCTAGCAATAAAGATGTTAAAAATTATTTCTGAGACAGTAATATTCTGATAATACCCAGAAAGATAAATGTAAAAGTGCTTGAGACTTTTATAATCTATACTGCATAAAATGCCTGTGGAGTAAGTAATTACTATGGAATATAACATCATAATCAGGGCTGATGAGATGGCTCAGCGGCGTATGCGCCTGCCTGGCAAGCGCGAGGGCCCAAGTTTGACTCCCAGATCCCACATATGGATAAAAAGGGCCGGTGATATCACTCAGCGGCATGGGCGCCCCCTGGTGCACGAGGTCCTGAGGTCGACCCCCAGTACCCACACACAAAAAAATCATAATCATATTTAAAAATTACAAGAAAAGGATGCACCCAAGACACAATGGGACAATGTAAGAAGATAATAGAAAAATCTGAAACAGATAATAACACAGGTATATCTAACATAGTTAAGACCATATATAATAGAATCTTTATGGAAAGTATTAAGCACTATGTTGATTTGAAAAATCATCAATTACAAATTCTATACTTCAGAAAATTTCTGTGAATTTTGAAATAAAATGATCAATGCTCTGGTCAAAGAGCAGACTAAATAATGTTGACGAGATAATGTTGAATTAGTTGACTGGTGAAATTTCCCAGAATGTGCCCAGATAGATGCCAAGAGTAAACATATGAAAGAGACTAAGACACATGGAGGATTGTTATGGCTTGTGTCTCGATGTCCCCCCAATGTCTCATGTGATCATAGTTGGGGCTTTTCAGAAATGGCTGGATCTAGAGGGTCTGATGCTGGGATTAAGCATGTAATGCCGGAATCAAGGGTGTGTAATTACTAAAGTAGTCCACTGATTGGTTTGGCATAGTTCTGGGTGTGAATAATGGGAAGGCCCATCCTAGATGTGAGTGCTACCCTGCCCTAAGGGCGTGTAGCCTGTATAAAATATAAGGGACAGAAAAAAGGCTGCTATCATCACTTGGTGCTTGCTACTTCACTGTTTTGCTGCATTCTGCCTGCCATGAACTATTTCTCCTCTGCCATGCTACCCTCTCCCCCTTGGAGCCAGCCAACTGTGGACTGAAACCACTACAAGCTGTGAGCCAAAGAAACCTTTCCTCCTTTAACTTTAGGTGTTGGGTATTTTGTTTCAGCGACAAGAAAAGTAACTAAGAGAAGGACAGAAGAGAAAATCCAAAATATGTACTCATACAAATTACAGAAGTACAATAGGTAAAGGAGAGTATTTGACACGATAATGGTTAAAAGTTTTCCAGATTGAGGAAAAAATAAGATTCCTTATAGTCCAGAAGCAAAATAATTTTCAATCAGTACCAATTACATCTAATTGAAACTCTAAACAGTTTTTTTCTAAAAGAAAAATCTTAGAAACAACCAGGATGAAAAGAGGGAGAAGGAGAGGGCAAGAGCAAGAAGGAGAGAAGGACTTACTGTATAAAGAAGAAAACCGTATCCACAATTTTGAAGCAGGATGGATGATAAGAATGTATACTAGTAAATATATGAAATATATATATATAACATATATATGTAAGTATAGTAAATATGTGAGATATATATATTTTTAATATATATATTAAAATTACTGTGATAAAAATTTCTAATCATATCAGGCCTAAAAACAAGATGTATATAAAATATTAGGCATGAGTTATATGGAAGAGTGTTGAAAATTACTTTTCTTATATAGAAGAGGAGTAAAAGGATATGTAACATCAGACTCTATCAGGTTAGAAACTTAAAGGGAACAACTGAAGTTAACAGCAAAAATAAGCTTCCAACATTTCAGAAGAGAAAAATGACAGAGACACTTGCCCAGTCCAACTGAAGATAGTAGACAGGAAGTAAAGAATATAAAAAGCAAAAGGAAGGTGGCATAAATAAAACAGAAAGAATCATAATAAGGGGAAATGGAATAAACTTGACAAGTGAAAGATGGAAATTCTATGATTGGATTATGAATTTTCAGCTATCTGCTATTTGAAAAGACACATCTAAAAGACAGTGATATGATAAATTTGAAAGGAACGGGAAGAAAAATGATGTACCTGACAAATATTATCCCCAAGAAGCTAGAGTAGGTTTAGCACCAGGAAAACAATCTAAGGCTGGAACACATTATTGAGGTTAAAGAGGGTCTTCATATAGAGATTAAAAAAAAAAAGGCTAGGTTGATGTATGAAAAGAAAGATACAGAAATTCATGTTCCTATTATTTATGTGTGTACAATTCTCAAAAGATTTAAAACTAAATTATTCTTACTTGAACAAACTTCTTTGTATTCCTTGACATAGCTCTCCTTGAAAGTTTAGAACGCATTTCTTTCATTAAGTCTTCCAGTACTGATTTTTTTCCAATTCCACCCCCTCTTTGCTGTTGTACAGTGTAGTGTATATTGAGCTAGCTGGAAATCTCACAGGAACTTTGTCTTTTATGTGTTAGTAAGTGCCGTGTATCCTTACAACTATTATAAATAAACAATAATCATCATCTTGGGATGAAAATAAAACATAAAAATGTCAACCTTTCAAGCAAAAATGAGTTACTATCCTCTCTTTAACTATACCTTAGAGATGCATTCTTATAAAATTCTAGAAACTTTTTCAAGTATATATTTTAAGTTAAAAAAGAAAAAAAAAACAGTGCTGCTTCACTCTTGGGTAAGCAAGTTTTCTGGTTTGCCCGATTTTAGTACTGAATGTCCTACATCCCAGAAAATCTCTCAGCTCCAAGCAAACTGGAACAGTCAATTGTCCACGAAATAAAATATATACTTTCTTGTAACTTAAGTACGTCTTCCCAATTTGAATAAATATATAGCATCTTACTAAGTAAAAAAAATTGCAAACAGGTGGAAATTAAGTTAATACTTGTTGAGAAGTCTCTGAATTCCTGGAATTTTCATTAAGTAATGCAAAGAAAGTTCCAACAATTTCAGGGACTAAAGCATCTGATTAGTTGTAGAAAATGAAGGCATTATAGAGCTAATCCCCACTTCTTAGAAAGAATACTTTGGAGATGTTTTGTATCCTTGTGTTTGCTTTTTTGAACAGGTAATTTCTTAACCAAATCAGTGGTAAAGAGAAAATTCTTACTTAAATTATAATATATTTCCATAAGCAAATGATGAAAACCCCTGCTGTCTGAATTAAAAAGAAGTATATCTTCCAAATTTACTAAAATGTGAAATGTAAATTTTCTTATTGGATCAAAACAAGAAATAGTTCTGTGAGACTGATAAAAATGTACATTATTCACAAAAGTGTACACTATGTGAGTGAGCTAAAGTCACACAGAGGAATAATTATGACTCCACTTCAAGGGGTTCATAATTTTAGACATGAAAAGAAAACAGGTGTTTATTAAAGGAGCACACATCAAACCTCATTATATGTGAAAGATGCCATCATTACAATGAGAAATAATTTATTAAGGTATAACTAAAAGCAATGCAATATTGAGTTTATTTATTAATTCATTCCTCGAAATTTTTAGACCTCAATTTTGTGCCAGACACCATGGTCAATACTGGATATAGTAATAGCCATACATAAGAAAGAGAGGCCCTAACATCACGGAACAGACATTCTATTGGTAAACAGAGACCACAGGTGTGGTAAATAAGTAAAATACATGACCTACAGGTAGTGGCAAATGTTAATGAAGATATAAGTGGGAGATAAGAAAGAAGTGACCAGATGGACATGAGGAGTGCTCTGGAGTTGTCCAGGTAGATGGGAGTGGGGCTGGACAAGGGCATTTTAAGGGAGAGATCCTGTTAAGCTGCCTGGTTCCTTTCTACAACACAATGTTAACACTCCACATGCGTAGTCATAAACATCCTTGTGTTTTTCTTGGTAACTATGTTCAAAAGCAAATGCTGATCATTACATCCACTACATTCTAATTTGTCTTTAACTTTTCACCATTTTGAACGTCATATGGCTTTCCCTATTAATGACTTTGCCAGATTTATTTAAAACTATTTGCCTACCTGCAGTCACTTCTTTGCTTTTGACTCTGATGCATTCACTTCTTCTAACTTAGTCAGAGGTAAAGGGAGTCTGAAGATAAAAATATTAAACCAGAAGGCCAACTCTTCTATAACTTCTAGGATTAATACAAGTAGGAAAAGGAATAGCTCAGCAAAAATCTGGAAGTGAAAGGAGGGAAAAGAAAGGGAAGAGAAGAGAATGGCAAGAAAGTAGGTCCAGATACTTTGCTACTAAGAGGAATGAAAGAATTATGACTCATTGGATGTAAAAATGGGAGTGAGTCAGATTCAGATAAAGGTTTAGGATGGCTAGAAATTTACCAATCTTTCACCCTCAACCAATATCTTCACAAACTTGAGACCAGTTCCCTGGTTCAGTAGGAGTTGCAGAAATGATGATCCTAAGCGATCTTAATGAGTAGACCTGTGCTTTCTCCATAGTTTCTTGTTAAATGCAGTCCCCTGTGGAACATTCTAAGCACACTTATAATCGTCTCAACAACTAAAAATGGAGAGTTAGTGTGCACAGTATCTCAGAGCTTATACTTTCACTGCCATAAATGGCTATTTTAGTGCCAAGATCTAAAACATGATCATATGTGCCTTCAAATCACTTGGGCTATGCTTTGACCATACACTGAGCAATTTCCATTGATAACAGTTGCTTTAAAAGAAGACTTTAGCATGTTGTCAAAATTTTATCATTATTATGTTTCAAGGTATTGCTGTTTGTTATTAAAATGGCGTTACTTGAATAAAATTACAAAATGATCCACAATCTCATTAGTGTTTATAGTACTTTTTAACCTTCCTTAGACTGTTGGAGTCTTAATTTTAGGGGTGGGACAGAAATTCATTTGGAGATTATCATTTCCTTCACATATTTTAGAAGCCTGGAAAAAAAATCTGTCTAAAATGAGATAGCTTGGTTTGTTGCCCAATTATCCTTTCCTTTTATTTGGTGTTACACTAATTGGTTCAGCGCTATTGTCCAACTGTCAGATCATATTTAATTCAATTAATTTCATCTCTACCCAACACCCTTCTGTACATGTGAACAATAGCTTGTAAAGATTTTTTCATAAATAAGTTGTCATAGTGACTGCTCTATATTCAGGTGTAGCATTTTTTACTCTGGGAGATAAAAATTCTGTCCACATACTCAGACATGTAAATAACAATTTTCTGATTAACTTCTAGCAAAAAATTATTGATTTTAGTAGTGAACTAGTTTTACAAACAAAGAATTTTTACTATTTAACTTTTAATGTGTCTTTTGATATATTTTAATTTGACTTTCTAAAAGAAGGAGTATAACTCAGGTAAATTTTCTTCCATCTAAACCCAAAATTATTTGAATATAGTTTCACTGTACACTTAACATAATTATTTGCTCTGAATATTTAAAAATTATATGCAATTAATCTGTGACATGACAGTTTAGTAGTCAATTAAATTTTGAATATGGCATTCTTTTATAAGTGGAAGAAACAGTTATAAAAGACACATTCTGTACTAATTATGCATAGGATATATTTAAGGATATTAAAAGTTATCCTTCCAGATGTAATTTTACTTCTAAGTTGTTGAGATATTATTGATATGCATGTACATAAAAAGAGATGCATATTTGAAAATACTGTTAAATTCTTTTTCTACTTTGATATCAGTTGGTTCCCAAACATGTCCTAATTTTCTAGGTGCATCTGTATGAAGATATACAGGTAAATAAGCAGACAAGACTACTGGGCTGGCTGACATTTTGGACCAGAAAGAAATTTGTTAACCTCCCACTTACTCTTTAAGCCTTAAGCTTAAAACCGTATTTCCTGAGAAAATTTCCCTCATTCCTTCAACTGATGCCATATACAACTCTTTTATATGGAATGTTTCATTTGTACTTTTCTAGGCAGATTTTGTTTGTTTGTTTGTTTTTTAGAGACAAGGTTTCTTTGTGTAGTGCAGACAGCCTTGAACTCATTATGTAGCCCAGGATGTACTCGAAATTATGGTGCTGCTGAGATTACAGGTGTGTGTGACCATGCCTGGGTTTGGGCAGTTTCTTTTATAATAAGTTCTTTGAAATTTAATTAGTCTTTATCTAAATTAAAATTTCCCTGAAGGGATGATTTGCTCTTCAATAATTTTATAAACCCCCATTGTTCTTAAAACAATACCTTAGAACATATAGGACTGTAATTATATGTTGAATATAATTAAAGCTTGTTTTAATGGTACAAATGGAGAGCTATTTGCAGTTATGGCTAACAAAATAAGCAAAGCAATTAAATTCCATTAATGTACAAAAAACCCAGACTTTCAGAATTTTTCTTTGATGAGAAACAGAGGCAGAGTAAGCTATCAAAACTTCATGTTGCAGGAGTAGGAATACATTTATATGTAATCAGAAATTCTAATAATATTAAATAGTTGTAAATTTCTGATAACAAATTTGACTACCCAGCTTATAACCTTTGTTATGGGTTGAATTGTGTTCCCCAACAAGGTATGTCAGAAGCCTGATCACTGGTACTTCAGAATGTGACTTTATTGGGAAATAATGTTGTTGAAGATGTAATTAGTTTCAGTTCATAGTGGAATAAGACAGGTTTTTAATCCTGCTTAACTGAGAAGAAAAGAGACAGAGTAGAAAAAAAGACATAGATACACAGACTTGCGAGAAGAACACCATGTGATGATAGAGGCAAAGATTGGAGTGATACATCTACAAACAAGGAACCCCAAAGACATCCTACAACCATCAGAGCTGGGAAAGAAGCACAGAACAGATTCTATCCCTCAGAGTCTCCAGTAGGAACAGACCCTGTCAGCACCTTGGTTTGGGACTTCTAGGCTCCAGAACTGTGAGAGCTTAAATTTATTTATTGAGGTCCTCCAGTTGGTGGTAATTTGCCATGCAGCTCTGGAATACTAATGGACAATTCTTCTATTGTCCATTTCTCACAGGAAAATTTTAAAATTCATTGCTTTCAAAAAGTTGGGTGATAACTGATATTTGAGAAAAGTTGAGCATGTTAAAACTATAAATTGTGATTTCCTTTTCAGGCAGTAGGTAGAAAGCCCCCTGACAAGCTATAATAAGGGAAGTAGAACATAGAGAAACATAGTATGCCCAGGCAAGAGGCGTATCCAATGCTAGGTAGGTAGATAAAACAGACACGGCTGAGCAGGAGGTCTAAGGTTCGTGTAAATAATCAGCAGCTAGAACTCAAAACACTGAAGCGGCAGCAGGAGACCGGTTGGTTAAAGCACTGACAAATCAGACATCTCTGTGAATTGAAGAAGCAAGGAGCACATAACATGAAAAAAGAGACACAGTCAGAGTAATGGAGAAAAGAAAAGAACAACCTGGAAGCTGAGGGTACCCTCAGCTTCCTCTGTTCTTGTTTCTCACGGAGGAGCTTCAGTCCTCAGCTGCTTTTGCCTGGATGCCTGGATGTCAAAATCTAAAAACTAGTAGCTGACGCCTGTAGGATTGCTAGAACAGGGTGCCAACACAATTTTTAGGTAGTGGCATTTATTATATTGATCATTTAAGCCAGTCTTCTCATAAAATATTAACATTACAGGCTTAGTTTGGAGACATTAACTGCTGAGAGCCTCTGGTGAGATCTGAGTTTATGTTGGGCTATCACTGCAACATAATATTCTTCTTTTAATTCAGTGAACACAAATATATTTTTCCTTTTAACTACATAGGAACATTCAGAATGTTTTTGTGGAACATCCTGCAGTTATTGAACAGCAAAGAAGTATTTCTCATTTCGGTCTAGCACTTGAAGCTCTACATACACACATATATAAAATAGTTGTTATCAATATCTCCTGCCTCCAACTTCAATTTCAGTGCTCAAAGTGCAGCCAGTGTGATATTTTGTCCAGAGACTGTTGTAATCCCCAATGAGAAAGAAATGCACAGTGCTATTAGGGATGAATACATAATGTTGTACTCAGGCACCAGCAGACAAACACACACGATGAGTCGAAGAATTTTTCACAGATATATTACTGCCCTAGAATAACATTTGGGTACTTGCCAAAATGGCAAAATAGACAAGGGGCAGAAAATTCCAGGGTCTATTTTTCCAACTTATATAAGATGGGAAAGCAAGGTCCGTTAAGACCTTCTGAAATTTTAGTTTGTTTTCATAAAATATATTTAAATGATACATTTTCCAGATTTCCTAACTTCTTTATTAATTCATTTAGTTAAGTTGCACAAACCTTTCAAATATAAATGGCTACAAAATGTATAATATATTGCCTGTACTGTCGGAGTATAGATGTAGAAGTGGCAGATTTGTATAATCAATTGCAATTCAAGGCAGATATGATGAATCAATTATAGATCCAAACCAATGTCTATATATGTGTACAAGATGGTATAATTTTTACAAGGTAATTAGAGGTGTTTTCTTGGAAGAATATGGGATTTGAGTATATGAATTGAGCCTTATAAGTTAGGTAAAGTTTCAGTAGGCAGTGATAGGAAGAAAGGAAGTCAGGCAAAGAGTTGTAGGAAGGTGCCTAGGTAGCAAATCTAGAGATCAGGTGAGTGGTCCAGCGTGACTGAATGTTGTAGTCAGGGTTTGCAAGGGAATAGATTTAATACAGGACACATTATTTATAGGATTATTTTATAATATTTACCCCAAAGAGTCAAAAGCATGCAAGAGATCTGTCCATGTACTGGAGACCCCAAGAATCCAGCTGAGGGCCTCGATCCCAAGGTAATATCCTGCATGAGTCCAGCTGGAGACTGAGAGCCCACAACAATGCTCATGTAAGTCTGTATCAAGGATCTGCACTGGAAAGGCCCAAAGGTCAGTGGTGGAAGCTAGAAAGTCTGCACCAGTGGGGTGAAGGATCTGTGCCAGCAGGCTGAGGGATCTGCCCCAGAGCCAGGAAGTGATGTCAGCTCAAAGTAAGGACCAGAGCTCCCCCAAAAAGAACGACAGCCATCCTCAGTGACAGCGAGGACCAGAGCTCCTCCAATGATGAGAGCAGCTGTGTTCATGTCAGGAAAGCCAGCATGACCAGCTTCTCCAGGAGAATCAACAGTGCACCATCTTCCCCTCTAGTTCTCCTTTTATGCTGTTGGCAACAATACTCAGGTGGTCCTTTCACACCCAGAACCACAGTGACTCAGTTCAGCTGGGTGTTACAAGTTGACAGGTAAGCCACCACACTGAAGTACAGGTGCAGTGGATTCTTGTAATTTTCTATTGCCTGGAATGCATTTTGGATACAAGTTTAACTTTCTCCTACCAGGTCAGGTTTTCCCTGGGATTCTGGCAGAACATGATTTTGGATTCCTAGTGTCAGAGCACTGGTCAGGCAGGGTAAAGCAGATGTGGTCATACAAGAGTCACAAAACATCTGCCAGTATAATCATGTTTCTGGGAAGGGGGATTGCTGACCCAGCTATCCTGTTAGATATCTTCTGCAAAGAGCTAAAGATATCATACTATAGTAATACACCCATACTGTTGTTTATAGCAGCACAATCCATACAACTAAATCCTGGAAGCAGCTCATATGCCCATCAACAGATGATTGGATAAAGAAAATGTAGCATCTATATATAATGGAATACTATTTGGCTATAAAGAAAGACAAGTTCGAGACATTTGTAGGAAAATGGACACATCTGGAAAATATAATGTTGAATGAAATAAACCAGACACACAGGCTTAAATACTATATGGTATCTCTCGTTTGAGTAAGGCAAAGTAGGATAAATAGGAGACAAAGGGTTAGATTTCTTACAGATGGGAAGAGGTCCAAGAGATCAAGGGTGAGGGGTCCATGCAGAGGGGAAGGGGAAATAAGTAGAATAAAAGTACACCAGGTACAGGAACCTAATAACTTTGATGAATGTAAACATTTTATGTCACAAGCATGAGATAAGTTTCATAATATCAACAAGAATTAAAATGGGGAGAGGTGATTAAGAGGACAAGGGAGGGAGGCAGGAGGGAGGGGAAGGGGATTAAAAAATAAGGAAGCAAGTTGTATTATGTACATGTACCCACTCCCCAAGATGATTGTAAAATTCATGTACTGCAAACATGTACTAATAAAAAAACACATTTTCTGTGTGAGGTGCCTTCTGGTTGTGAGTCAGATGAATAGGCACTAGGTGTCCATCAAGTAAAGACAATCCCATAAAAGGTACACCATAGAAACCCATGCCCAACTCCCCCTCATTTCTTTTAGGGCAGGTTGCTAGCCACTCTGGTGGTGGGAGCCCAGCTGAGCTGTGGACTATCAGAGCAATAAGGAGCGGAGAGATAAGAGTGGAGAGGCACATAAGGTCAAGCTCACGAAGAGCCTACAATGCCAACAGCTAACATAGTTGTATAATATTCCTTATGAAATGCTAAACCATGAACAAGTGGGTTATAAAGTAGGGTCTTTTAAAAAATCATGCTCCACTCAATATGTCTATTGTAGAATGCTCTCTCACTATCCAGATGACAGATTGCCAGTTTTAGCCTGCTTTCAGAGAATTATCCTTCTTTTGCTATTTCTTGACAGATTTTCTCTTTATATTCTAACACTTGACATTTGAAATATGAACCTCTGAAATACAGAGTTTGCACTGAAATATTTGATCAAGCCATTTACTTGTATTTGTTCATCACCAAAATTTGTTTCCTTGGTAAAATAATATGTTAAAATTTTTATTTCAGCCACTCTTCTGATAACATTAACTATATCTTTCAGAATCAACCTGAATCACTTCACTTTAACCTAATTTCTAGCTTGAGAGCCACAGAAATCACTCAACTAGCATCAAAGTATGATGTAAGGATAAGATAACTGAATTGATATGTATTCCTCAGAGCAGCTCTATCCACTATTTCTTTTTCTAAAAGAGTTTTGACAGCTTGTCAAACGTTTTCTTATAAAGAGTCATCATATGACTACCTTCATCTAAGTACCTATCAGTTAGCACCCATTCAAGCTTGAAATAGAATCAGTGTTTCCCCAATTGTTTTTAGTGTTGTGAATAAGAATTGCTCAATTCAACACATCCTGGGAGGCAACATGGCTTAGCAGATTGAGCAACAGAGAAAGTTTAGAGTCTAGATATCTGTTTCTTATTTTTTCCCATAATTTTCCACATAATTTTAAAGGATTTTGCTTCATTTCTATCTCTTTTCCATGTCTTAAACATTCTTGGAACTATTTCCTACCTGTTATTTTAAAGATGATATTAATATATGATATGTATTCTATAGGAGAGAGCATGTTTCTAGAAGTTTTGGGGAAGATAATAATTGGACAAATACTTACCCTACCTTTTATCTCTAAGTTCCTACACTATGATTCCTTGCATGGCTTCTGATTAAACAGAGTTGCTGTGTACTCTTGTTAAAATGCTTGTCATATTTTGCCTTTGTTGTTAAGACATCAAGTCTATCAAAATGAAATGTTCCATATTATACTTTTGTTTCTTTAGGGCAAAAATGAAATTTATATTATTTCTAGAGGAAGAAAATTGCTTTCACTTGGGTAATAACTACCCAATTTGGGGGCTCATATATTTATTTTTTAATCTTGATTTTCTTGTTGGTAGACTTAGTTGGAAGTTCAGTGTCAGTTATTGAAAGTACATGAAAAGTGACAGATTTAAAAATAATTTGAATGCAAATCAATCCATGAAAATAATTCCACTTTATTTCAATGTTTATATCAACTTACCTCCAAGAAACAAAATAGTTTATTACATATTGACAAAGACTTTGATATGTGAAAATAAAATGATCAATGAGAAGTTGCTTTTCAATTACATGTTGCCATACAGACTTTTATTTTATTTATTTATTTTTTTTGTGGGTACTGGAGGTCAACCTCAGGACCTCGCACGCCAGCAGGTGCCCGTGCCGCTGAGCGATATCAACGGCCCTTTTTTCGTATGTGGGTTCTGGGAGTCGGACTTGGGCCCTCACGCTTGCCAAGCACACGCTTACGCTGCTGAGCCATCTCACTGGCCCCCCAGACTTTTATTGTTAACTACTGTTATTTTAAATTATTTTGTTGCAAGTTTTTTTTTTTTTATTAGAGAAAGAAGTGTCTGTCAGGATTCAAAAACCAAGATAAAAAAATAAACAAAAAACCATGAAATATCCACAAGAATAAAAGATAGAAGTAGTCAAATGTGGTCCTTTTTACTGAATAGTGGATGGCTGCTGGGAATTGGCTTGCAATCTATGATGTAATTATTAATGTATTAACTTCTTTTTAGTCTTTTTGTTTTGTTTTTGTTTGTTTGTTTTTTGAGAGAGGGTCTCTCTATGTAGTTCAGGCTGGCCTGGAACTCACTATGTACCCCAGGCTGGGCTTGAACTCGTGGATCATCTTGGCTCAGCATCCCAAGTGCTGGAATTACAGGTGTGTGCCACCATGCCTGGCTTTTCTCTTAGTCTTTTAATAGAAATAAAAGCAAACATTTTACATTCTGTAATAATTAAATTATTTTTCATTGATTTTATGCATAAGGAGATTGAGTCGTTTTTATTGAAGTAAGAGGATTGATTTCTGTATCGATATTGAAAAGGCTACTACTTCTGACAGATTTGGCTTGTCTTCTTCCGTGTCAATTTTAGAAACTTGAAATCAGCTCTATTGCTGCTGGGACAGTGGGTTTCCAAAAAGTTTATTCTGAAAAAATTCAAGTCTCGCTAGCATTAGATTTGAAACCTGATTATCTTTCTGCACTTTAGAATAAAATAATTAGGTTGGTTGTATGCTCTGTTATCTAATAATATTCATTTTAAACTGGCTGTTGGATATAAAATTTCTGTCTGATAATATTTTTTAAAGTTCTAAATAACTGAAAATTCTCAGGGGATAAGATAATGCTGTTACAGGGCCGGTGATATAGCTCAGTGGCATAAGCGCCTGCCTGGCAAGCGCTGGGTCCTGAGTTCGACTCCCACTACCCACATGTTAACAAAAGAAGAAGAAGACGAAGAAGAAGAAGAAGACGAAGAAGACGAAGAAGACGAAGACGACGAAGACGAAGACGAAGACGAAGACGACGAAGACGAAGACGAAGACGACGAAGACGAAGACGAAGACGACGACGACGACGACGAAGACGACGAAGAAGAAGAAGAAGAAGAAGAAAATACTTTTACAAGTAGAAAGATCAGGATGTCATATAGACTAATGAACAATACAAAGAAATAGATTATACGGATCCGCCCCTCAAATATTCACCTGAAGTTATTTAAAGTGTTTAAATGGACAGTGTTATAATACATCAGACACTCCATTAAATTTGTTGAATAAATGAGTAAACTTTCAATAAAATCTTGCACTTATTATTTAAAAATTTGAATTTATGTGATGTGATATTAAAACATTTTACTACCTCCTCAAATGCCCAATGATTCTATTCGTTTGCCAAGGGGAGTTTTTCAATAATTAATCTGATTTTATGACAAACAGGTTTCAAAGTGTGCACACTTAGAAGTGTTCACAGTCATAAAATTAAGTCATAAATATAATGGAACTAGTCACATCTAAAAAAAAGCGTTTCAAACTAGTACAAATAATTTCTCTAAAATTTTGAGTGTATATCCACTATTTCAAAATTTTCTTAAATACTCTGATGATTACCTAAACAATATTTCTGCTGTCTGAAATGATTATAATGATAAAAACAGGCAACTAATAATGTAGGGAAATATAATATGAAAGAAAGAATTTTTATAATTAGTATGAAAAGTGAAAAATAACACATTTAAGGGTTATAGATATTATTTCTATCATAAAGTATGTTTGCAAAATATTTATTCACTATTATATCCTATTATATATTATTTTCTTTTAGTGACTTGTATTATACATACCTTATATTTCAGTGATTTTCTATTATATGTTCCCCTTAGCACATGACATCATTTAAAATTTGAGTGAATTTACTTCTCTCAAAAAAAAAACTTTCCCAGATTTTCACATTATAGAGCATGATTAAAACATTTTACAGTTGAATAAGCCTTAAAGGTAACATATCTTACCTCCTACTTTTTCTTCCCCCTTTTTTCTACCCACATTTTGCACATGGGTAAGTTGAGGATAGATGAGTTACATGTATTGAAGGTCATACTATGACTAGTGATGGAAAAAAGACCAGAATCTCTTTTTTTTTTTTTTTTTTGTGGGTACCGGGGGTCGACCTCAGGACCTCGCACGCCAGCAGGTGCCCGTGCCGCTGAGCGATATCACCGGCCCTTTTTTTGTATGTGGGTTCCGGGAGTCGAACTCGGGCCCTCGCGCTTGCCAGGCAGGTGCTTGTGCCGCTGAGCCATCTCTCCAGCCCAAGACCAGAATCTTTTGAAGCCCAATATTCGAGGTTTTCCCCACTACACTATTCTGTTTCTTCCCAAAATTTGGATTCTTGAATTAGCAGTGATTTAGGATGAAACTCAAGTCCTCCTAAGCACAATTTTTCATTTAGTTCTCTTTTAGCTCTGTGTGAACTGTTTGAATATGGTTGAGCAAAGTGGCATTAGCACAGTTTAAGAGACACATTTAAGACTGTGTATACATTTAGTATAAAGCCCAGAAAAATAAACCTAATTTAAGATTCTATATTCAGTACATTTTTCACAAGATCCAAAAGTTCTGCTCTCAATGTGCATTCCAGCCAGAGAACCGCTTTGCTGGGGGAAAGGAGAGGAAGATTATGCCCAACATATGTAAATGAGCACCTGCTTAAGACCACCAGAACCATCTGCTGCTTGGATTCGCACACCTATTTGCTGACCTATGTGTATTAGCTTTTCCTGTCAGTTATTCAGGACATGGAGAGAGGACCACATTTCCTACCTGTGGATTATAAGACGTAAGCAATCGCTGAGATCATCTCATTTAATGAACTTGTCAAAGAATTGCTTGCTTTATTTAGTGAACCAGTGCCCTCAACTACTTGAAGACCCAGTGGGCATGAACTTCAAGTATTTTCAAATACTTAAAGTTTAACCTGTAGATTCTGAGTCAGAATACAGTATTCATTCCAGCACTGGTTCTATCTCTGACTTACAATTCTAGGATCCTTTAGAAACTCAATCAAATATCAGTGTACTCCATTGAAACATTTCTTAGTTCTGTTAGTGTCTATTATAAAGTTCTTTTAGTAGATCATGCAATTGACATTAACATTATAAAGGTAATGCATAGTATAGAAATTTTGAAATATATAGAAGGAAAAAATGGAAATAAAAGGCAGAAATAATCACTCAAATGCAATTACCCAATTTATGTAAATATTCTTTCTATATAATATATACATACACATTTTTACATACATTTAAAAATACAAATAGTTTGAAGTGTATATTATTTATATACAAAACATAGCTAAACCATCTCAGACATAAATTTTATCATTTAACAATATACTGTGGAAAATGTTCCTTGTTATCCAACATTCTCTACAATATAACATAATATTTACATGGTTTTCATTCTATGGATGAATTATGTTTGATTTTAACCATTCCCCTTTGTTTAATACTTAGGTTGCCAACAATAGCTTAATTTTAATTAATTTTTATGAAAATTATTATATAAATTTTGGCACATGTATGTAATTTCTTCAGGTAAGGCTTCTCAGAGTGAAAATTGCTGGATCACAGGGTATGAAATTAGTCCTAGGGGCCAGTGAGATGGCTCAGTGGCATAAGCGCCTGCCTGGCAAGCGCGAGGGCCCGAGTTCGACTCCCGGAACCCACATACAAAAAAGGGGCCGGTGATATCGCTCAGCGGCACGGGCGCCTGCTGGCGCGCGAGGTCCTGAGGTCGACCCCCAGTACCCACAAAAAAAAAAAAAAAAAAAGAAATTAGTCCTATAAGATACCTTTAGAAGACATATGAGTAGTAAGACACTTTGACTTTACACACTTCTTATCATAGGCACCATTCTTGGACATTTACTGTATACTGAATACAATTCACGTTACATAGATTTTCTTCTTTATTGGCACAACAAAATCCTTGGTGTTTACTATTACTACACTCAACTTAGTTTTTTTTTTCTTTTTTGGCAGAAGATAACTTGAATTTTAAAAAATTCTTATAGTTTTCAAGTATATTTGATCTCATCAGCAGTACATATTCTTATTTTGTATATAAGCTGGTTTTGTAAGTCATAAATTAATACTGTTATTAGTTTCCTTTGCCTTGATGGATCTTCATATTTTGATGTAGAAAAGTACAAACTAGAAAACTATTTTCAACTCATTAATGCAATTGGGATATGGAACTTCATTCAAGTGAAATTGTGGATGCTACTACTTACAATCATTTTCCCCATAATTCCCATTCTGTTCCATTATCTTTACACTAGGTAGGTATTTCATAGCTGTGTGCTCATTAAGAACCTGTACACATTGTCATTTTCTATCTGAATTTGATGTTTGACTCTTGAGCACAGCTGACATCTAAAAATTATTAATGGAATTAATTATACTAATGAATAAAGAAACATTATAAAATTGAATTTGGGTAATGCTTAAGAGCTACCATTATTATGTAGAAACACCTGTTATATTACATATACATACTACATATGTGCATTACCTGTAGATAACATAATTTGATGTATTACATATTCATGTAACTAAATATTTTACAATGGATACCATTACATTAGCTAGTGATTATTTTTTACTTATGGTAAAAATAAAGTTTAGGAATATAGATTTTGATACTAAATCAATTATGTAAATTAAATTATTCTATTTTTTAGTTTTATGGTTCTAGTCAGGTCTTCTAATCCTCTGTTGTAGTATGTTATATTAAATATCTATGCTTGTTAGTAGAGAACAATAAATATTTATTGGTAGCTTCTTTACCAGTAATAATGTTTTAATAGGAATAATTTTTATGCAGTCCTTATTTAAATAAGGATCAATGAAAAACCTGAAAACAGAGGTATTAAGTAAAGTTCTTCAAGACATATATGATTTGTATGTAGGTTAATTTAGCTGTACACTCTCAAGCCTTATTTAGTCACAACTGTAAGAAAATATATTTATAACATATTTGAAAAGATAGCTAAACAAATTCTCAATTCTCTCGAGATTGCCTCTTTAATCAATCCTGTTTCCTTAATTAAAAAGAAAAAAAAAAGCTATCACTCAGATTCACAATAATAATTTGTGGTTAACCATTTACTATATTATTTCACCGCAAATAACACTTTTCAAGTTGTTTTTGACACTTTCAATTGCTCTCTAAACTTTTAATAAGGGTAGGCTTTAGTTCGATTATCTAGACTTGTTAACAAACTGTCACTGAGAGTGTGATGAAAGGGTTTTATGGGTTTGGAGAGGAAGAACATGCTGGCAGAGCAATTTATCACTTAGCCCCACAAGCCAACAGACACTCTGGCTCTCTTCAAACCACTTTGAGAGCTACACTGAAAACAACCCATTTGCTAGTGTCACAGGTGTAGAAATTACATCTTTTAATTCTGCAGTTTAATTTTATTTTTTCTAAGGATTTAGCAAAATTTCAGGTTTATTTAGGCAATCTTCTATTTGAGGAATGACTTAATTTCTGACTCTCTTTCCTGCTAGTATTTGCATGTACCAGTAAGTATTATGTTGCTCATATACCTGACCCTAAACATCTTTTTCATTAGATTCATGGCAATGGAAACAAATTTACAGTTTTAGCTTAATGCTGGAAACCCAGGATAGCAGCTTATTTCACAAATTAGTGATTTTTTAAAAATGTACCAGATTATTAGAATTTTTCGGAACATGAAAAACAGTTTATCAAGGTCGAATCAGTTTATTTTCTACTGAAATTTACTAGGTTTAAACCATCGGTTATCCAAATAATCTCTAATGGTGTGTCAGCTGTTTAAGTCCTATATTTTTATATTCCCAACAGTTGGTATAGACATGGAGAATCACTGAATAACTAAGCTGGAAGGGGTTTTTAAAAATTCATTTGGCTCCAACCAGTTTTGTCCTGTTCCATTGAAACACTTTCCAACTGTCATCAAAGCATGATTACAAATTCCCCTGTTTTGTTGAGGCAATAAGTGATCAACCAGAGTTTATTAAATAAACTACTTATATTTTTGTGCAGACTTAATTCCTCCTCTTCTTCACTTTTAAGTGTTACTTTTAAATGTTTTAAAAAATACAATGACCTCCATTGCACTTAGATTGATATCAGACATTCTTAAAATGGTCTTTGAGGCGCTCTATCATATAAACCCTACACAGTAGTGTTAAAGAAATAGTTATATCAATTTGCAAAGCCTAAATTTTCAGTTTTTTATAAACTTTCAGTATTTATATGTATATATGTGTATATATATATATATATATATATATATATAATATGAGGAGAGAGGAGATTTTCATTTGTTATGTCTGAATTTTATTGTGTCATGGAAATCATTTGCTGTACTGCAATTGGCAGTTCTTCACAATTCAACATTAAATGGTATTATGCTGGTAGATAGAAATTGGGCTTGGTGAGAATATTTACACCACAGAAATTGGCAAATCACAAAAATCAAAACATAATTTGCTGTTTTGTAGATTGTGTAGACTTGAGTGTGATGATGAAAATGTAAATATAAATTAAATTTAAAGAATATCATTCTGTACCTGTTACATTGTGAATATCATAAAAAAGAATTAAGAAAATATTCTTCTAGTTTGGGAAAATTGTTATATGATTTAACAAAGTCATGGCCAACAGGAAAGATTCAGACATGTATCTTCATTGTTTCACTTTTGGCTTACTTGTTTAAGAAAATGAAAATATTAACCAATATTGATGTTGAAGATACATGTGCTTGTAAATTGCAGCTTTAAGGACATAAGAATTTGGTAAAAAATAAACAAAATCATTCTGTGAAAAGTAATTGTGTATTTTTTATTTTTTGTAAATTTCTCTCTGAAAGTCAATTCATAAATCAGGAATAAGAGCACACCAGTGCCCTTACCTACATTTTGCTCCTGTTTCTCTCATTGTCATCACTAAACTCTAGGCAAATTTCACTTCTTTGAAAATATCAAGCTTCTTTTGTGTGTGTGTGTGTGTGTGTGTGTGTGTGTGTGTGTGGGTACCAGGAGTCGACCTCAAGACCTCATGCTTGCCAGCAAGTGCTTGTGCCGCTGAGCAATATCACCGGCCCTTTTTTTCCTTTATGTGGGTACCAGGAGTTGAACTCAGGACCTCACGCTTGCTAGGCAGGCACTTATGCCGCTGAGCTATCTCACCGGCCACTATTAAGCTTCTTTTCACTTCCTTACATATTGTTTCCTCAGAAGAGATTCTCCTCATTCCTCCTTATGTGATCAATGTCTACTCATCCTTAAAAATGTGAACTATCAGTATACGTAAGTGTAAAAACAACTGTATCATATAAGAATTGAAAGTATATCCTTTTTTTGACCTCATGCCCTATTCTGTCTCCCCCCATTTCTATAGTATTTTATTTTTGCAGCTTGAAATATGAAATACTTACAAATGGATGCAATTTGAGACCATACTCATAAGTGAAATAAAGGAGACTCGCATGTGTAAACATCGTATTGTCTCCCTGGTGTAAAAAACTGAAAGAGTAAATAAGATCCAAAATGTACAATAGATATTGTGAAAGGGGAAGAAACTGCTCAAAATGAAAGAACACCTGGAATGGGGGAAAGGAGAAAAGAAGGAAGTGAAAAGAAAAAAAAAAATATATATATATAGACACAAGATAGATAAGATAATTATACTACTAATCTCTATTAATTCATCGAAAAGAAAGGTTTGTGCTTACATTGTTTGATCAATTTTTCATGCCTATATCTTGTAATCTGAGCAACTACTTTGAAGATAACAATATGCAACATATTAACCATTGTTATTCTCCTCTTATGTTATGTGTCATCGTTTTTATTGTTTTTTCTTTTTAAAATAAAAACAGAAATATGAAATACTTTTTATTTAAGCTTTGTTTAGGAATTCAACAAAATTTTGTAATTTTTTTATTACTTACATTTTATATTTATTCTTATATATTAAATCTTTTGCTAAAATAAAATGTTTCATTATATTTTCTACATCTCATTGGTATTTTGGAAATTTTTATTTGAAAATGCATTTCATTTAAAAATCACAATACAAAGATATGTTGAAAATAGCATGAGGTTATATCATATTTCCACTTCTTTTGCCATTTCATTTTCAAAATTTCTATCACATGAAACATGAAATCTCACCCTTTTTGCCTTATTTTGTATTTTCTATTTGCCATATTCCCCCGTCTTTTAGTAATTTTTCATTGATGGTTGCATTTTATATACATCACTTTTCTTAACTATTTAAAGAACAGTTTCTAACTCCATTGTTTTAATTTTTTTTCTCATTTTCCAGTAGTTTTATTATTTATAGGTGTGGTTTTCCATGTAAATCCTCAAGGTTATTTCCTTATTACGCCCTTCCTTTCTTTTTTTAGTGTTGCAATTTCCATATTTATTTTAATATCTTGAAATATTTATTCACGCATATCCTCTATTTTTTTTTTTTTGTATTAGGTTGAATTTGTTGACTGAATGTTGCAACTCACCAAAGCACTTTCCAGCTAGGTCAGGTAAATCAATTGTTTCTGCTACAGCGAATGGCTCAGATATCCCAGCCCTGAGCCCTTCCACACATGGCATTTTTCTGGCTGCAGGAACTGCCTCAAGAGAGGTCCAGGGAACCTGAGATCAAAAGTTTGGTTCATTGAGGGTGAGAAGCCTGGTCTCAAACTATGTATGAATGGGGAAGTACAAAGTTCAAATACTTCTTACAGACATCTAATGATCAAGGGTGAAATCAGTCTTAGAATAGAACTGACACTGTGGATGACAGGGAGAAGGAAGGAAGGAAGGGAGGGAGGAAGGAAAAAAAACAAAACAGAAATCCTGGGTAAACCTATCATGAATTCTTCTCCACCCCTGGATTTCCATTTGTGGCATCAATTGTTTCTTTAGTGTTTAATTTTTGCTACTTGAAGTGTGCTCCTTGCTCTAGCACCATTAGTAATGTTGGACAGCTTGTTAGAAATGAAGATTTTCAGGCCCTACTTCAGACCAACTAAATCACAATCTACGTTTTATCAGAATCTCTAGCTGATTTATATAAACATCAAGATTTGAAAAGCATCATCTATAGCAGTAACTCTTAAAATGCAGTTTATAGATATCTGGGGTACTCTTGGGCCATTTCATGAGATCTATGACAACAAAAGTATTTCATAGTTATAATGAGGCATTGTTTGCTTCATCTAGAGTGCCGAGGAACACAACTGACATCATCGTCTTAGAAATAATACTGTAAGGAGTGCATAGACTAATAATGACTTTGAAGTTTTCTCTCTTCTTACTCTAAGGTGGACTTATGTTGTTTTATTTTATTTGCACCATTATTTTCTGCTTCATCTTAAACCAATAACTTGATTTTACTTGGGAGGTCCTCCTCTTAGTCCATGTGCTTCGGGTATGATCTCTTGTTCTTTTTCTCTCTAACCTGCCTGACAAATTAACTCATTTAATACTCTTGGCCACAGTGATTGGTTCAGGAGTTGACATTTGACCCAGCTAGTGCCTTCAGTAAATATTGACAATTCTTTTTCCTGAAGTAGTTGGAACAAATGAACTCTCTTTACATTGATTTTACTTAGAAAAGCAAAGATTAAGTTAGTTTTGATAGGGATTTCCTTTACAGATATGTAGGTATAGAATTTAGGCTTAAAATATTCAGAATCTTGAAGCATATGCTATTTTATTTCAGGCTGAACTATTTTGTGAAGCAAAGGCAAGGTATGACACTAACTGAAATTTTGGAAATGTACATTTACTTCCATTTCCATCCCAACACTGATATTAATTTCTTGTTAGTGTTAACAATTGATAAGATTGAAATAATAGTTTTTCCTTGTTTTCATGAATATTTGAGTGACATTTTGGTAGGCGTCCTGTATAAAGACAAATATCGTGGTACTAAGGATTGAACACAGGTCCTTCGCATTGAGCTACATTTCAGCCCTTTTTGTATTTTTTAAGACAGGATCTCTCTACATTGCTAAGTTGCCCTAGCTGGCTCGAACTCATGATCTTTCTATTTCAGTATCCCAGAGTGCAGGGATTACAGGCACCATCATATCTGGCTTCTCAGATACATATTTAACATAAAGTTTTAGCAACCTTTCCTATTCATTTTTCAATTCTTATTCCCTAGCACCCTGCCTGTTCTTTAGTCGTTGCCAAAATATAAAGTGGATTTTGAATATAGGCACTGTAATTACAAATTTTTCCTTCACCACACAGAGCAAGTATGTTATGAATTTTGTAAGGGGCCGAAAATATTTTCTCAAAGTTGGTGTCATATATTGTTATAAGGATCTTCAACTATAATTTGACTTACAAAGCTTTAAAGAATATTACAATAAAAACAATAGGAAAAGTTTTCCTTTAATTTAATAAATATTTATTCTGTACCTAACATTATCTGAGGCTTTTGCTGGTTGATAAAATATAGCCCACACTATTTATACTGAAAGAGAACCTAGTTTAATAGGTAAGATATATATAAATATACTTTTAAGTATTTTGTAAGAGCAGATGTAACATATGATTAGCTTTGAGTGTTGGAGAAGTGAAATCGAGGGATGTCATGAAGTTAGGGGATATTACTGGTTGTCTTAGGCACTTTCTGGTAGCTGGGACACAATGCATGATACTTAAAGGAGGAGAGATTTGTTTTGAATTCCGTCCTTCCTTTCAAGGTTTCAGGCCTTAGTAAGCTGGGTTCAGGGCAGAAACAGAGGGGAAAAATCTTGTTGTGGATGAAAGTGGTTTAAGTCATGGCAGCAGGAAGCATAGTAGAAGGAAGCCAGGGGGGAGATACACCCTCCATATCACGGCCCAGTGGCGACCTATCTCTTCCAATCGGACAGCTGTAGAACTCCGGTGATTCAGTCACCTTTTGAAAGCCCCACCTATGAGTGCATGCGGCTTTGGGGAAACATCTAGCTGTAAACCATAATGTTGGGTAAGAAAGACATTTTGAAATGTACCAGCATTTGATGCACCAATATTTAGGAAAGCTGTAAACAGTTGAGAATTATTTGAAATTGGGGATGAAAGAGAAAAAACTAAAGAGATGCTGAGTCCAGATTAAGAACTTTATATGCTATATCAAGGAAATTTGACTTTATTCCCCTGACCTGTGTTACTTAAATCTAAGGGAAATCCATTAAAAAACATAATGTAATCCCTTCTAAAACAATTTGTGATTATGCTAGCTTGCACATTCCTCCCTCCATGTAAATCATTTTTTTAAACAAAAGAGATCATTTTAAATGTATTACAGAGGCAAAGAATGAATGATGGGGAGCTGGAACAAATTGTAGACACAGAAGCCAAACTTATAGCAGTTGCTATGAGAATGGGAAAAGCAACAGATTTAAGAAACTTGAGGAGCTGTAGGAAGATTTCTCATATGTATTGGGGCTTTGATCTAACTTATTTACTTTATATTTAAGTAAGAAGAAAAAAGCTTTTAAAAAACCCTACCTGAAAGTATCACTGGAGATTGATTTGGTAATTATAATTATAAACATATTAAACAAAGGGTAAGGATAAGCTGCCTCATAAGCTAAAATGATGAATTTATACCTTCCATTTAGGGTTTTGATGAAAGAGTCCCTTACTTCACTTTAGATTTGATGTTATGTTCATTTGTGTCTTTATACTCCCTTAAATAGCCTAATTGGTTCCAATTTTATACACACAGTATTAATTTAGTTTTGATCATCTAAAGGACTCTTGAAAAATTGGCCATGACCCTTGCCTAATTTTCTTCTGTAATTTACTTATTTCCTTACTTGCATTGTAATATTTACATATCTGATTTTAGAACTTGTTCAGTAGAGCAATACTTCCCAATTTCTTTTACATACTGGGATAGATAGAAAATGACATGCATATACAATATGAAATTCAATAGATAAACTTGCTTGCTTTTGGAGACCACAAGCTAGGTTTGTACTAGCCTCCCATGGCTTTCATCAAACTTCTCTAAAGCTGGAGGAAACTGCTATTTCCTCACACTCGCATTTGTAATGCAGTCCAACTGGTTGAGATGCTCTGAATTATTTAATGGAACTTAAAAGGCTTATAATAATGGGATGGAAGCCTATACTGTTCAGCAAGAATAGTGATGACATTTGACATACTACATGAAAAAAATGTCCATTGGTTCAAGAACCAATTACTAGTGATCATATGGAAATTTTGCAATGTGGTATGTGTAACTCAGGATAACTGACAATCATTACTGAGAACTTTATTGAGAGTACATGTTTCATTGATATAGTTTCAGTCTTTGATAGCATATTAGAAATCCTTTAAAATGTTTTATGAATAAGGACATTTAAGACAAAAGAAATTATGTATCTTGACAGAAAGACAAATGACTTGAATAGAGTTTAAATGACTGGAATGTATGCTTTGTGAAATCAGGGACTTTTTTTTGTTTTGTTAACTACTACCTGTAACCCATTGTCTGGTAGAGTGCATACCACAAGGCGGAAATGTCCTAAAATTTTGTCAAGTAAATGAATGAATGAGTGAATGAATGAACTGGCCATAGTGTCACATAGTGGCAGCATCAAAATGAGAATTACAATCTTTCAGCTCCCGGTTCAATGCTTTGACCCACTGTGTGCAGGGATGTACCTCACATCATTACCAATGCCTGTGAATACTACATTATACGGCACAAGGCACAAAAGGCCATAGACACATTCTAGAATTGAGTATTTTAAGGATTTACTTTAATTTTATAGCATTTCCCATCCATCATATTAATAAATAGAATATAAAATGCTTGTGTTGTCATAGAGGTTATTTTTGTATTAATATATTTCTGTAAATATGTAGATAGATGTTTTAAGAATCAAAAAGTTGGTTTTAAGTGAGATTTTAAAAACATTTATTTGTGATTATACTATCTTGTCATTTTCTTCAGAAATGGAATATATTCAGGCTTTACTTTTTTTATTAATTAAATGATGAGACAAAACTTTAAATAAGTAATTACCAATATGTCCCATAGGCAAGCATTAAAATCGGAGAGAAGACCGTCACTGAGAGCTTATGCTACTCAAGAATCCATGAAGCATTCATTAGTCTCACCTAAAGGAGAGGTGTCCTTGTTTACATATTTGAAGATTTGCATATTCATGCCCTGAACAAAATTTAAAAAATGTTAATGATCCCTGACCACCTTAATTATGAATCCTCAAAATAGATACTTGTGAAATCTTCACATCACATGGTGTTATTAGCTCATGATGGTTAGTCTTTCATGATAACTTATAGTGATGTACAGAAATATTTGTGGGAGGAATGCTAAATTGAATTATTGATTACAATAAAATTCAATATGGGAGTTTCCATAAACTGTAGCTCAAGAATCACTACAAACTTGACAGATTGAGGTGAATTATACTGTGCACATTTTATAATTTCTCCAACCAGGCTGCTGTGTTTATAAACAGACATTACATTGGAGATTTAATAGTTGCCTCACTGTGATATTTTAGATATATAAAAAAGCAGAATTTACAGAATTTAGGCAATAATTTGATGTTCTTTTAAAAGCTTTGTGGAGCCTGGATTGCATTAAGGAAAGGATATTTTATTCACATACAGAAAAGAGTACATTGATTAGTTTGAGTTAGTATGTAGTGATCTAAAATAAATCTAGCCAAAAAACCCTAATATAACTTTTGACAGGGTTTGAGTAGTATAGTAGAGGCAGTACATCAGACATTTCACTACTTATTTATGTTTTTAGTACCTGATAACAAAATGGAGATGTACAGACAAGATGGTTCTAAAGAAGAATATATTTTTATTTATGTTGATCCAATATTTCACAACCTTTCCCTATTTGAAATTTATTCATAACCTAACTCACAGAAGCATATTTATAAAACTGATCAAAATTCATCTAGCATTTCAAAATTAATAGCTAATATAATTTGAAATAGAATCAGATTCCAAAAATTCTCTAAAGTTGGAAATAATGGCTGAAATAAATAGGATTTATATGAAATATATTTATATGAAAGGTTTAAAATAGGCAAATCCAGGAAGATAGAAAATAGGTTAGTAGCTACCAGGGGCTGGGTGGTGGGGAGTGGGGAACAGAAATGATTACAATTGCATGTTAATTTTTGGCCTCACACAGTGGTTTGGAATTAGATAGAGGTGATGTTTGACAACTTTGTAACTACAATAAAATCTATTAAATTGTACCCTTTAAAATGTTAAATTTTGTAGTATATGAATTATATATGAAAAAATTAAGAAGGCATTTATAGGTAATAAGCTGGGAGTAGGAAAACTTAAGCAGTAACTGACTATAGAAAAATAATTTTCATCTTGCATATTTAGTTAGGATAATCTCTAGTCACATTCTCATAAAGCCATGTATTTAAAAATAATCTAACTAGCATGTATGTTTTAAGCATTGTAACGTGACATCTGTCATAACATTAAAATATTAATATTAAGAGAAGCCAATGTTATATTCAATGCTGGTGATTTGATCATCTGCGTAGAACACACAGCATTCTAAATGAAAACAATTAGATTAGGAACAATTTAGTAAGACTGGATAAAAAAGGAAATGTTAAAAAGAAAGCTGAGCTAGCCTGTGTATTATCAATAAACAAATATACAATGGAAAAGAGAGTCCATTCACAATAATGAATCTAAATTATAGAGTACTCAGGAGGTAAATTCATACTGTATATTTGAAGATAAAGATATGGGTTTCAGAGAGGGGGTAATTGTAGAGAATTGAATGAAAGCACTTTCTAAAGAAATGCAAATTGTCAATAGGCATATAAAATATTTAAATGCACAGATAATAAAAGAAATTAAAATATGAGAGTGTGATACAATCTAGTAATTAAATGAGCTTTCTATTCAGAGACAAATGATAGGGGTCTAAATTTTCGTGGTGTTTCAGAATAGCAATTTGCCAATATGTTTCAAAACCTTAAACTTTGCACAGTATTTGGTACAGGAATCATTGTTCTCAGAATTATTTCCTAAGGAAATAATTGTGTAAGTACTCAGAAATGTATACTTGAGACATTTTTATTGGTTCATATTAATTACACACAATAATGAGTTTCATTTTGGCAGATTCATACATGGATATATGAGTAATATAATTTGAGATTGTTTTGCTTCTTTTTTAATGGTGAGAATTTTAAACAGTATTGAATAGGATAAATGAGTTATTACTGTGATTATAATGTTTTCCCAAAATTTGCCATAATAATATTTTCAGGGCTGCATGATCTTCCTCTTGAACCTAGGCTGTCTTGTGGCTCTCTCAATCAATAGAATATGATAAAAGAAACACTGGTCATAAAAAGCAACATGACTTTCATCAAGCTTTCCCTTTTTGAAGGTTTTTGTCTTTTGAAACCAAGCTTCCACACTGTAAGGAAGCCCATGTCACATGACAAGATCATGGGTAGGTGTGTTAGCAAAAGCCCCAGCTAAAGTCCCTGCCAACAGCTGGCATCTACCAGTCATGCAGGGGAAGGGGATTTTCAGATGATTCCTGCGTCCAGCCCTAAGCCACTACAGTTGATTCTAAGTAGAGCAGAAGCAAGTTGTTGAGCTCTACCAAACTACAGATTTGTGAGCAAAATAAATGTCATTGAGTTACTTCCTTTTGAAGTGGTTTGTTACATAACCATAGTAAGTGCAACAATGGCACATCTAAAAATGGAATGTTCTGAAACTATTTCAGATGGAAATGCAGATAAAAGCATACATGTTTCATAACATTTAAAGAATTACAAAGTGCAACCTAGAAAAAGGGTAGACATAGGAATATATATCATTACATCTTGTGTGTGTGTGCACAAAAATCCAACAGCTAGCACATGTGTGTATAGGAAAAAAGATCCAAAAGTTTATATCAAAATAAAAAAGTGGTTCTCTCCGGATGACTTATACTTAACTTCTTGTTCATTTTGTTTAACCTCCTGTATTTTGTAATTTTACCATAAGTAGAAAGAGAACATTTGTTCAATAAGGATGACGTTTTAGATTTCAAAAACAAATGACAAAAAAAAACCAATGACAAAAAAAACCCCAGCAAATGACAAACAAGAAAATACAGAGGGTTCTGGCATGGCAGCTGTTCATAAGAAAAAGATGGATATTTTTAGATGATTACAAGTTCGAAACCACCACCAACATACTGCAGCTGACAACATATTAATGCAAACTTAGGTAGTGATTACTAAAACTTAGATTCCAGAGAATGGCAGGCAAACACTAAATAGATCGTGTTTTAAGGCTCCACCTTTTAAGGACAGTAACTAGATTTCTTCCAGAAGACTGGCTGAAGTACTAGTAGATTTAGATATTAGAGTTATCAAGAGGAGAAAGAATAGAAAATCTTATTTATGGAAAAGGAAAAGAAAACATAAGATAGTGATAAGGACAAGTATGTTAGACTTAATCTAAATAATTTCAGGAAGCAAGCTTTACCCAATAAATAAAACCTCTGAGATTCAGACTTGGCTCAATTTAACATAATACTTCCAATTAAGCTATTGAGCTATTCAACAATTGGTCGGACAGCACAGGACATATTAAAATTCTTGTTTCTGGTGTTCTTGTGGTTCCCAGGTGTCAGGATGTTTAAAGAATGTTGTGCATAATAGAAGATCTAGCTGGGGATCATTTAAAGTCCCAAACCTGCCAAAATCGACAAAAGTCTCTCTTCTCAGATCAGAGTCCTAACAATACACTATTTGGCAGGTACTCTTGTAAAGTTGCTCTTTAATATACTTTTTTCTAACAGTCTGGTTTTTTGAATTCCCAGTCTTTGCTAATTAGCTCAGTTGAGCTAAGTTTGGCAGTGATTTTCTAAGAAATAAAGACTCATAATTCTAAAGATGATATGTGTCTTAATTAAGTCTCCTCATTAAAATCTCCTTGCTTTGATTATCAGTGCATGTCTCTACAGAGCACAAAGTAGAATTTGGCTGTTTCTAATGTAATTTGATTAATGTAGACAACTCATCTTAATCGTTCAAATACTGCAAGGTGAAGTTTTAGGTTATTTTGTGGAGGTAGACTGAGGATAGATGTGGTATAAGCTTCTTTTTCTGTGAGGTTCCTGGCACATCCGGAATTCTGTTAGAAGTTCATCAATGATTTTGTTAAGTTTTTTTTTTTTTTTTCTACCAGCCATTATTAGAAACTGATTTAAACAGAGCACTGGAAAGAAAAATATTGTCCTGCGTAAATGTTGCTGAAACTCATGCAATTTTCCTTTTCTGGGAATCCTCACCTCTGGCCCTGTCTTCTCCCTGTCACATACAGCTAGCTCTGATAAATTTGAGGTATAGTCTGCTTTGAAAGTTCACCTTGCTTTACTTTGGTAAAACACAGGTCCAGGTTTCTAAACTTGTGATATTTGGGAGCAATGGCCCTGCATTTTCCTTTTCACCTCATCTTTGGTCTTAAAATCAAGTAGGAGTTTAGAGGTGCTATAGGGAGCACAATCCCAGAAACAATTTTTATTCCTTTGACTTTCACCTAGATATGTTCAAATAACTATACTAGACCCCGTATGTTGCACCACAAACACAGAAAAACTGTGAGTATGTTATTCAGGAGAAGATAAAGGTATATAATCAATATCTTTGGAAGATATCTTCAAAAAAAAAACAGTTGCAGTAGAAATTTAAGAATGAAATCCTCACTTAAAAATAGATGAAAAAAGGACCAAAGAAAGAGAAGAGATATATGAATATATGACATACGTACTAAAATTTTTGAAAGCCTTTTCAGCAAAAGTCACTATACAAAGTAAGTTCTGATTATCTATGCTGTTTATTATCAGTTAAACATTAATAACTTTCAAATAAAATTATATCTAATTAGGAGTAATGTATATATGACTAACTTCTGCTATACTAGTTGTGCAAACACTTGAATAACTTGGCAAATGAATGCAATGTCCTTTTTTCTTGCAGAATAAAATATATATAATAGCATAGGAGGGAGGAGGACTTGCAGTGATTCTTTTACGTCCTTTTGAGTGGGACCCAATTAGTGACTTCTGTTCACTTGATTGGTAACATATGAATGCCATTGCATTCTATTAATTAGGCACCAAGTAAATATTCATCTCAATGAAATACTAGAATAGGATATAGAAATAAAAACAAATAATACCTCTTCCTAAAAGAGAAAAAGAAAGTGCCCACTTTGTATTAATAGTGTTTTCTAAATGTAAAGGACTAAAACATGAACATGTCATAGGATGTGAAATTCTCTTCACTTTTACATGGGAGGATATATTTAAGTGCATAAATATATATTAAGTGCATAAATATTTAAATATTATATACTTACCTACATTGTGGATTGAGTATTGGTTTTGGGAGAGCAATACATATAGAGGTCAAACTTATAGTTTTACTAAGTGTATTGAGAAGCCATGATCATACTTTTAGATTTTGTCACATTCTCTGTCTTGGCTCCCTCCTTAATCGCCTTATTGGATGGTTGAATTTTGTGGGCTTTGGAATATCACAGCCAGGGTCTAATCTCAGTTTTATCACTTGCTACGTGACTTTAGCAAATTACTTCATATTCTTAATGTTCTGAGTTTGTCGTCTTTAAGTGGGCTAATATTACAGACCTTATGATTTTGTGGGGATTTAATAAATTGATGTAAAGCCCTAACACATAGTGGAGGAATTGAAATCATAGCTATTGTTGCTAGCATGACTTTAATAGGGTTTGGGCTACACAAAAGAAAGAAAGAAGGAGTGGCAAACTTTTTTCTTGCACTGATTCTGCTCTTCATTACTTCATGTCTGATTGGGAAGGAATTTTCTGTGTATTCTGTGATTGCTATTTTTCATTTTTATATATTTCTGCCATCTTTGCAGGAGAATAATGTACCAATCTTGAAGATTCACTACATAAAGCTGGCATCTTCCTGCCATCTTGCTAGAACACGATTCTGATGTACAGGAACCAAGTGTCTGAAGTTTGAGAAGTAAAGTCCTACAAGAAGGATTTCTTTATTCAGTGACAGGAAATTTTCTTTTTCTAGAAAAAAGTATTTCAGAGAAACCCAGAGAATAATTCACCTCTCTTAGAAAATAATGTGAACATTATATTTTCTTTTGTGCCAAGAACATTTGAATGTTATTTGAGGGAGCAAGATTAAGTGAAGAATCTAGGTTAAATTATAAATTTGATAACATTTGTGGCTCCCAAACCTGGTGATATTATGGGAAGCTTTCAAATCTAAAGCCTCCTAGGTCTAGGGACCTAGCTCAGTCATATGGTGCTTTCCTAGTCTGTTCAAGCCCTGGGTTCAATGCCCAGCATAAGAAAGAAAGGAAAGAAGAGAGAAAGAAAGAAAGAAAGAAAGAAAGAAAGAAAGAAAGAAAGAAAGAAAGAAAGAAAGAAAGAAAGAAAGAAAAAAGAAAGAAAGAAAGAGAAAAGAAAAAGAAAAAGGAATGAGGAAAGACAAAGAGTCTGGTTAAAATATGGTCTATTCAAAGCTAATGAGGTGCAAGGGGAAGTGAGGACCTGTTTGGAGTGTAGGCTAGTGGACAGCTTGTATTTGGGCAGGGGTGGGATGAAAGTACTAGAAGAGGGTGAAAGCTAAATTTGTATGAATTATAGGATGCCTGGGGTTGGCACATCTTTCCCGTTTAAGTGATGCTCTGAGATTCATCTTGACTCCTTCGAATTTCTGTTGAAAGAACATTTAGCAAAGCTGTGGAGAGTTAATTAATGGTCTATTTGTCAATCATTTTGTGACTGTAATCAAAACATCCCCAAAGGGTTAGAATACTAGGGTTCTGAGAGAATTTTGCCCCAGAAACTGTATGAGAGACCAGTGGGCACAAATCAGGCATGGGCAAATACTTTCAATTTGACCAATATAGTCAGTGAATAGGTTTGTTTTAAGGATCTGGCTTTAAAGTCACTGACTTAATTCTAAGAATATGGATGACTTAGGGAGGGTTCAAAAGATTATTCTAGCTCAGAGGGTCTATTTGATATAACCTCCAAGCTGTCAACATTCTTTAATATTTTGAGGTTCTGATCTGGCTTCTAAAAATAATATTTTTGTAATTGTAAGAACTGTTTCTAAAGTCAGAAGATAGGAGCACAGGCTTTGCTTTATGGTGCTTGGAAAGGAGGTGCATGTACTTTAATTTTACTTATTTTACTAAGTGCAGAGTGATCATATGAATGTATGATCCAGCATGTTGGTGCTAGATTGCAAACGCGGCTACAATAGTTTTTAGTAACTCCAACCAAAAGGTAGAAACTTGTTCCTCATCTTTTAACTCTGGAGCTGACCTTGTGACTTTCTTTGACACATGAATATAGTAGAATTGATGAGCTACATGTTACATGAGTTGCAAGTCCATACCTCAAGAAGCCTGTACCTTTGAGTTTTGTTCTTGAAGATCCTTGTGGCTTTAAGATCCTTGATGGGTAATGAGACCAGTGACACATTTACTCCCACACTACAGGCTGATACAGCAAGACCAGTGAATCTAGAGTGATCCAGAGGCCCTTTTAGATCATTCAGCTACCAATGACTGCATTCTGTGAATACAATGGAAACCAGCCAACTAGGCTCACACTACAAAATCATAGAACTGGACCATAGAATTCTTAGCTTAGAAATGTTTTTTGTTCAGTTCCACCAGGTAGTACGAAAGGTAGCAAAGCAAACTGATATACTTGGAAAAGTACTAGTTTAGTTATGTGTTATATTAGCAATGCCTTTTATTCTCAAAATTATCCTTGCTCATGTGTAATTTATACATTCAGCCTAATTAAATGGCATCATGAGCTACTCCTTTATCTAGAAAATTTTACATTTAAAAATGTAAGTTAGAGATACTTTCTTTTTTTTTTTTTTTTTTTTTTTTTTGTGGGTACCGGGGGGTCGACCTCAGGACCTCGCGCGCCAACAGGCACCCGTGCCGCTGAGCGATATCACCGGCCCCTTTTTCATATGTGGGATCCGGGAGTCGAACTCAGGCCCTCGCGCTTGCAAGACAGGCGCTTATGCCACTGAGCCATCTCACCGGCCCGAGATACTTTCTACTTTAAACCTCTTCTATGAATTCCTATGTCCTACAAAATTCAAACATTTTTCATGACCTAGAGTCATATAATCTGGTCTCATTCTTCTGTGGATTTAATTTATAGCGTTCTCCTCTCATTCCAGAGTCCAGTACACTGGCCTCCTTTTGTTTCTCAAACATATCACTATTTCATAAAACCTCAGGGACCTTGTTTTTCCTTCTGCTGGCAATGCTCTTTTTCCTGCTCACCATGAGCAATTTCTTATCCTTTGGGACTGATCTCAATACCATGTTCTCTGAAGGCTTTTATATACTTCCTACCTCTTAACTAAAAGGAGGGGTTCATCTTAATCTTAACCACAGCATTATCTTAATTTCCATCATATAACTTACTATCAAATACAATTTAAAATGAATTAATTCATTCGGCATTACCAGTCTCTCCCACTACAAGGGAAGCTCCCTGAGACAACTGCACCCCAATGTCTCAGCAGAGCGCCTGGTGGACAGGGGTAAAGTGAGATAGATGAGTAGATGCTGTTTGATCAAGTCTGCATTTAGAATCGAGAAGTCCTGAATTTAAAATTTTCTCATTTCTAGGCTGTTTTATTTTGAATAAGTCATGCATTCTCTATGACACTTTTTTCATTGTATTGAACATTTATAAAATAAAATCTTAGAGCAAAGCACGGTGGTAGGTGCCTGTTATCTCGGCACTCTGGAAGACACAGGCAGGTGGATCACGCATTCCAGCCCAGTTTGGGTAATTTAGTGACTTTAAGAAGACTCTGTATCAAAATAAAATTAGAAGAGCTGGGGATGTACATCAGTGTGGAAGATTAAGGAGTCAGTCTCCAGTACTAAAAAAAAGAGAAATCACAAATGTGATAATGAATGTAAAAGTATAAGGTAGATTGCAGTGTGCTATTAAATGTGACATTAACCTTTATCTCCAAATAATGTACTTTTCATATAAAATATATAGTTATACAAAATATATTTGTCGAGTTTTGAGTGCTTTCTTTAAACTTCAAGGTCTCTGCCTGACTCTACTTATCTCAAGAGTGAGAATAGCTATCAAAATCTAATCGATGTCCTGTAAATTATTATTAATTTTTTAATCTAATTGAGTTGAAGACAAAATCACAGTAGTGGATTATCACACTGAAAATCTCATCTTCTAATATTTATTTCATGTATTTCAGATTACAGATTTGAAAAAGAACTTATTTTGAAAACACAAACAGAGAGATTCTCCTTGCACGAGCTTTCCTGACAGAGGAAACAGTATCTTACAATGACATCTAACCCCATCATCTCAGCGTAGCTTTGAAAATGATGAGATTATCAAATCTGATGTTGAATGATAACAAAACTTGTGGGGATCAAAAACCCAGTACTGTTTTCAAAGACATATACTGAGTATCAAGGCATGCAGGTAAAGCACAATGTAATTATTCTATTAATAAAATGGCAAACACACAGTCTTATACTACAGCAGGAGTACATTGCTTAATAGTCTTCCAAAGTGAATTAATATATGGAATAATTCCAATAAATGGAAATGAACTATATTATATTTTATAGTATATTTTTCTCCAAAGTCATAAAATACATATTTTTATGCTTTTATATTACCGTAAATACTTTCTTTGTTAAATAGGGATGGCCATGTGCAAGACTGCCATGTTGACAGGTTGGGCCTTTGCTTTCTGGGCCTTGGTTAGTATCTCTGGCTGAAAGGAACCCAACTCATATTCTGGGTAGGTAATATTTGCCCTCTCTCTCTCTCTCTTTTTCTTTTAACTGAAAGTGTAACATTGTATATAGTAAACCTTTCAAACAGTGCATAGGTGTTCATACTAAAACACTGGTCTCCCTCCTATATAGCTGCTCAGTCCTCCAATGCTGCTTGGGTATTATATATTACATTATATTATATTATATTATATTATATTATATTATATTATATCTTATGTATCTGTAATTTATCTTAAACACCAAGAAGACTCTTTCTTGTCCCACATGGCATTTTCACTTTGGACAACTTTCTTAACCTCTGCCTGTTTTAGATGCCTCATCAACAAAATTAACCCAGCATAACAGGGTTAATTAGGGATTAATTGGTTATTATGCATAAAGGTCCTGTAAAAGTATTAGGCACAAAGGAAGCACTTGCTGTTAACTGTTATTGTAATTCATGATTTTGCCCAAGATCTTGTATCACTAGTTAGTATAATTATATTTTAGTAGGAGTATTTACATTTTGAATCTAATGATTCCAATTTAAAAATGTTCTATGGTGAAAAATGTAAACATTCATACATGTAGAATTCTTACAAATTTAAAGCAGGATTAATAATTATTTTAAGTGTATACTACAGGTATAAAGCTTCTTCTTTACTCCAGAACAAATTTCCCTTTCCTTGGATGGTTTTGATTTAATGACAACTATCAGAAAAAAATGAAGCAGTGAATGTATGGATTCTGTATTCCTTTAAATTTACCCATGTTCATTTGAAAGCTATTTATTATACAGTGCAATATTTACTCTTAATTTATTGACATGAAATTTACTATTTATCTCTCTGTCTGCATCAGACACAAGTTGTCTTGATTACTTTTCTCTAATTGCTGAGACAAAATACCTGATGCCCAAATTAAAGAGGGAAAGTTTGGGGCCGGTGAGATAGCTCAGTGGCATAAGTGCCTGCCTGGCAAGTGCGAGGTCCTGAGTTTGACTCCCGGTACCCACATACGAAAAAAGGGCCCGTGATATCACTCAGCGGCATGGGTGCCTGCTGGCGCGTGAGGTCCTGAGTTCGATCCCCAGTACCCACAAAAAAAAAAAAAAAAGAGGGAAAATTTATTTAACTCACAGTTTGTGACGGTTTCAGTCCATAATCAGCTGGCTCTAAGGCAGAGTGGCATGGCACACGAGCAACTGTTCACGGTGGTGGAAGACAGGAAAAGCAGCAAGAGCAAAAAGGGAGGAGTGTGAGAGAAGATGCTTTCTGTCCCTTATGTTACATGCAGGCTGCCCACTGTAGGGTGGGTGTAGCACTCACTCCCATAATCCCAGCACTAGACCATGAATCAATCACAAACTCTAGAAGCCTGCCCCCATGACTGCATGAGGCTTTGGGGGGTCATCCAGACACAAAGTATAACACAAGTCTAGGTGAAGAAAATGCAAATAAGGTTTGCTCTGTTACCATGTGGATAAGAAATTTTTGTGGAATAATTGCTTTTATAATAGTGTAATAGAAGGTGAAATGCAAGAGGGAGACAGGGAGAAAGAGAGAGATAGAGAGATAGAGAGATAGAGATAGAGGGAGAGAGAGAGAATGAGAATAAAACTTGTCCTCTAGTGTGGGATGTGATGGCTACATTTTCAGTGGAAGTCTGAAGGAAAAAAGTTTTGATTAAGAATTTTATTTTCATTTAATTTCTCACTCAATTCTGAGGGTAACAGAGAGTCATACTCTGTTATTGTAAAGTTCATAAAACATGCCATTCATGTACTCTTCTAAACCACATTGTTAAATAATATTTTCCAACAGTGCCTTTCATTCTCTTCTTTTCCTATCCATGTAGAATTCCACTGGTCAACAAGGAATGCATAACAAGATCTTGGTTACTTTATTTCATTTATACATTGTAGCATTTAAGTTAACTTTCACTAGTTTTAAATTGTAATTATTAATAATCATAAGTTAAATAAAATAATACTGTATGCCTAAAACTAAAAATATAAAGCTTATGGTATATATATATAAAAACAGAGACATATATCAGTCCTCTTACCATAATTTACTTTATCTGGTTCATATTAATGAACATTTCATACTATAAATGTAAACGTTTTGTTAGACAATGCCCTGCAGTGAATAAACTTGTGCATATGTACCATTTTTCACCTGTGCCAATATATTGGAGAAATGTTATATCTGTTATATTGTTTGTGAAAGATTTCTGTAATTCTGATAATACTTGCCAAATTTTTCTTCATAAAAATTGTAGCAATATGTATTCCAATTAGCAATATATGACAAAATCTGTTTCCCCATAGCTTCACTAATGGAATATTTCTTCAAACATTTTAGCTTTAGTCAATATGATTACATAAAATAACATCTCAATTTAGGTTTAATTCTTTGTTTTCATTACAACTGAGTTTGAGCATCTGTTCATGTTTAAAAGATTCATACACTTTCCTTTCATAATCTTTGTCCATTTTCATTTTTTATTATTTACTTTTGCAATATATATATATATATATTACATATATAAACACAAATATATACATTAGGAAAAGAAAAACATAAACATTTTAATACTAAATTTAATGATACATCATAAGATTAATGCAAATTATCTTTGGCCTCTACAATTACAAGAGGTGCAGAAAGTGGTGGCCATTAGCTTCCAGACATTTATCAGTATGGCTAACTGCTGAAGTGGGCACGCATTGTTTTGGTGGAATTTCTCTCTCTCTTTCTCCCTCTTTCCATATATATATATATCTATGTGCGTTTTATATATACACCTTTGTGACAGAATCACAAGTAATTTTTTTTCAGGGTTGCCTTTTGAGTTTATTTATGGTATTTCTTAATATGCAGAAAGTTTTTTTTTTTTTAATGTAGTGAAAGTTCATCTTTTATGTGAGGGTCCTGGCTTTGAGTCATGGTTAACATATCTTTTCTGACTTTTAAGTCCATGTATGAATTTCCCATAGTTTCCTCCTGCACTTGTACAGGTTCTTTAGTTTTACAATTAAATCTTTCCTTATAGTTACTCCTTGTGAAGAAGATCAGAAAATAATCCAACTCCAGTTTTGTTTCCTATCGCAGGAGAACTACAATTAGAGGGCACGGTGTGAGAAGGAGAAGCGCTCTGGTGGATGAACACATCTTTGGGGCAATGGCAAAGAGCTGCAACTAAGAATAAAGTGAATATAAAACGGTCCTCACAGAGACTGAAGCTAGCTTTGGAACATTTCAGTTTCTGAGAAGAGGTAAAGATAATTTTGTGTTTAGAGAGCATTGGCAGAAACAAAAGACAAACCACCTCTGGAAGAAGCAGACATCATCGTAGGCCCCAAGTAAAATCTTATACACAGTTAATTTTGCAAATATGATGCTTGTAACATAATTGAAAGCATCCAAATTATCCAGGCACATCTGAGAGAAAAGCAAGTAAAATGACTCATGGAGTTCTAGAGCTTGAAGCCTAGATCCTGAAACAAAAAGCTTACTGTACGGAAGAAGACAAAATATAAACTCAGAAAACCAGAACCTACAAAAACTTGACATTTTAGGTCTAAAATATAATCAAATTCAGAGGAAGTATTTAACAGCATATTAGATACAAATGAGAGCAGCATTTGTATTGCAATCTAAGTAGTAATATGAGGTTAGAAGAAAATACCGAGAATGAGCCTGAACAAGTCAAGACCGAAAACAAGAGTGTGAAATCTGTAAGTTAGGCATTCTGTTCTAATAGGGTTATTGAGAGGGAGGGAGAGAGAGAGAGAGAGAGGAGGGGGAGAGAGGAGAGAGAAATACAATATTAAGAAAGTAAGAATATGTGAAAAGCATTTTTAGCAGATTGTAACAGAAACATATTAAGAAATATCTAAAAGATAAATAAGAAACAAAATATAAACCCAGGCCTTATTATCTAGCCTTACACCTGTAAGATGCAATTCTAGAAACATGGTTTCTACAAGCTTACTTGAGCTTACTTGAGGATCTGCTGACCAAATTTCTGGAGAAACCATGAAAAGAGAATGACCCTAAGATTGAAATCAGCTAATTATAGCATTTTGATTCTATCTTACTCTTTTTTCTAGTCATTCATGTATTATCAAGTATAGTAACTTAACCAGTACATAGCTTAAAGTTAACTCTTCTGGGCCGGTGAGATAGCTTGGCGGCATAAGCGCCTGCCTGGCAAGCGTGAGGTCCTGAGTTTGACTCCCGGTACCCGCATATGAAAAAAAAGGGCCAGTGATATTGCTCAGTGGCACAGGAGCCTGCTGGCACGCGAGGTCCTGAGTTCGACCCCCGGTACCCACACACACAAAAAAATAGTTAACTATTTTGGGTCACTTTTCTTCTAATTCCAGCAGATGAATTCAGCAAAAATTTTCTGGAATTGTATATTTGAATATTATGGGGTTTTACATTTTTGTTCTATTTTTTAATGTTTTTCCTTTGGGGACTGTAAATATGCAAGCATTTTTATTTTATGCTTTCCCTTACAAAGTAGATGAATCTGTTAAGTAGTTTTAATATTTCATGAAAAAACTATTGGTAAAATTTTCATCTTGTTTATGAATTTACTTCATGGCAAATGGGTAGTTTGTCTACTAATGAGATTTGTGGGCCGGTGAGATAGCTCAGCAGCGTAGGTGCCTGCCTGGCAAGGGCAAGGGCAAGGTCCTGAGTTCGACTCTGGGTACCCACATACGAAAAAAGGGCCAGTGATATCGCTCAGCAGCACAGGCGCCTGCTGACGCGTGAGGTCCTGAGGTCGACCCCCAATACCCACACACACAAAAAAAGATATGCTTCTATTTCCCACATTTTATATAGCGTCCTCTAAATGCTTGGTTTATATGTAACATCACTTCTTGATTTTTGGTGCTTTGATTGACTTATTTTTATAATGTTCTTCAAACTCTATTTCATAGGTCACAACTTTACTCTGTGACTTTGTCTATGCTGTTTGAGTTTAGCTATCATTTCCTTTCTTCCACATATTTATAGAGTTATTGTATGTCAGGTCTTATACTAGTCCTGGAGATATAAAAATGGAAAATAAAGCCAGGTCTTCTACTTTCATGGAATTTATAAGATTACTAAATGAGAACTATTAAATAAATGGACTCAATACATTGCATAATAAGTGCTATGAGAGGAGAAATTCAGGGTCCTATGATGACCACGTTAAAAACACTAAAGATTTAGATTCTTTCATGTGCTTTTGCACCAATCCTGCAGTTTGGGTAGAGGACTCCCATAAATTTTCAGTGTCTGGAAGCTTCAAGAAAATATTTCTAGAGGAAGAAATATCTAAACTGAGTTTAAGATCAAAGAATGTTTTAGGTTGAAGTAATTCTTCATGACATTATCGTAATGTAAGGGAGGGGAAATCTAGGTATTGACAGATGAGTGTCTTTGTTTTATTTCCATTTTATTAATTCATAAATAGAGCAAATCTATGAAGATACAATCCCTTGGCTGATGTTCCTATTAGAATTTTATCAAATTCTTTCTTTCTTTCTTTCTTTCTTTCTTTCTTTCTTTCTTTCTTTCTTTCTTTCTTTCTTTCCTTCCTTTCTTTCTCTCTCCCTCTCTCTCTCTCCATCCCTCCCTTCTTTTCTTTTCTTTTCTTTTTTTTTTTTTTGAGACAGGGTCCCACTATATAGTGCAGGCTGGCCTTGAACTCGTTTATGTAGCTCAGACTGGCTTTGAAGTCACAGAGATCCTCCTGCCTCAGCCTCCCAGCCTCCCGAGTGCTGGGATTACAGGCACATACCATCATGCCTAGCTGACCAAATTCTTTCTTTGGAAAATTCTTAGTGGATAATACCTTTTCTCTTATTCATAGTAACTATTCTATTACATATAATTTTCCAAACTGCTTCTTCATGTCTTCATGTCTGCTTAGCACCAGTAGAACTTTGAGGGTGAAATATGTAAAGACTGATGTGAAAGCAGTTGTTGGGACTCTTCAGTATTATACTTTTGGAAGCTATGTTTTATGACCTTATTCATGGACATTGCATATTCATGAAATGGCATATTTCATAATATTGGTTGGTATTTGTTCTTTATTTGTAATAGTTAGCTTTATAAGGTTGTACTAATTTTTCCAATATATCTTCTGTATACTTCAAAATTCTACAAGGAATGACACCATTTTTGCCTCATGAGTCTAAGAACTGCCAACCAAGTATGCATAATATGGAATCCATATGACAAATGTCCAGCTTGCCAGCTGCAGGATAGTATTTAGTTTAGAGAAGGTTCACAAAGATTAGCTAACCTTTCATATTTATGCCACCAATGTCAAAGTCTTGTAATAATTAAATCCTTGGAGTATTTCCTGTTATGTATACAAAGCAAAACATATTTTGGCAACTGTAAATTTTTGTTTTTTTATTTTTAGAATTGAAACTACAGCTTGTTTACTTAATTGGTTTGGCAAGGGAGAAACTGTTAAAAGGAAAACAGTACAGTGAATCCATGGCCTTTTCACATTTACCCTGTGCTTCTGAGGGCACATGCTTGATCCTTTTTTTTGACTGAGGTGCACACCCACAGAGACTAGAAATCAGCAAATTGTAATGAATTGCAAGTTATAGTGTGAATCCTTAGAGTGAAGTCAGAATAAGAGAATGATGTAATAAATATGAACTAAGCTGTTTTTAAAGACCTCATTCTATTTTTAAAGCATTATGGTGAATGACAAAAAGCTGAAGAGAGTAATATTTTATTCCTATGAACTTAAGTTCTAAAACCCTCTAGTGTTAAACTGAGAAAAGATGAAAGAGGGAACAAAAATAATTACTAGTTTGATACTGCCACATTAGCTTTCTGCTTCGAGTCGTTTAGGCGTTTGAAGCTCTTTCTCTTATGTGACTTTCATAGGTTCCTTATGGAGCAGGTGATGTAATTTGCTTTGACTGGCTTTCTACCCTTCTTGCTGCCCATCCCCTGGTTTTCTGTAGTGGCCACCTTTACCAAAATTTCCCTGTTTGTGTTGCCTAGTGTGGTGTTCAGGAAATGGTTGGTTTAAGTTCAAATTCTCTTTTTTTTTTTTTTTTTGTGGGTACCAGGGGTCAACCTCAGGTCCTCCTGCGCCAGCAGGCGCCCATGCCGCTGAGCGATATCACCGGCCCTTTTTTCGTATGTGGGTTCCGGGAGTCGAACTTGGGCCCTCGCGCTTGTCAGGCAGGCTCTTATGCCGCTGAGCCATCTCACCGGCCCTTAAGTTCAAATTCTCACTAGCTGTGTGAAATTCAGCAGGTTATTTGATGCTTCTTGCTTCAATTTCCTCAACTGAAAGAAAGTGAGGGTGATAATAACCCAGAATTAACTTCATAGAAATGCAAAGAGAAAATCATCTATCATCTATCATCTATCTATCTATCTATCTATCTATCTATCTATCTATCTATCTATCTATCTCTATGTACATATCATCTATCTATCATCTATCTTCGTCATCATCATCTATATATTATAGCTATCATCTGTGTTTCTATCTTCTATTTTCCCATCTATCCATTTACCTCATCACTCATCCATCCATCCACCCTTCCACTCATCCATCCTGTAGCACTATGATGGTAAGTATTTATCATCACTATGATTTTTCTTTATGAAAAATTTACAATTGATAAATGCGTCAGACTATTTTTCATCAGAGACTATTTTTCATTGTGCCTTCTTCACCACATCAAGCACTGAATGCAAGTGATGATAACATGGATGCAACCAGTCCATGACTCATTCTGCACTGTTATGATGGCGGTCTGTTGTCAATGCCCTTTACACTTTCCAGTAACTATGCTGCACCTAACCTTAGGAGCCACATGCAGTTTTCTGGATGCTCCTATTGAAGACTTTCTAAATGTGCTTAAGGTTAAAAGTGGGCCCTGCATGGATTTGGAAGTCAGTAGAATGTGCTTTAAATTAAGAATTTAAATTAAAAATTGTAAAAGAAGAAGAGAAATTTCTCATTGCAGATGACATGAATATATACATACAAATCTGAAACAAAATAAACATTACAAATGAAAGGTATATTTAATTGGCTACCCCCACCGGCTAAGTATAAGGTTGAATGGATATAATGATAGTAGTCATCCATGTTTTATTTCATATGACTTTTTTTTTTGTTTTTGCTTTTTAAAGAAGCTTTTCAGTTACAAATTCACTTACTTTAACCAATAAAAGCCTAATGAGATTTTGGAAGCTAGGATTTAAAGGACTTTTTCCAGTTCCTACACATTTTCAAATTCACTGACATAAAGTTCTTACTATTTTTAATATTCTACTATCCATAATATACCTTTCCATCCATGTTTGCCTCATTTATTCCTTGAGCAGTCATATCAGAAGTTGATAATTTTAGGAGTTATTTAAAAAAGAACATGAGTAATCTTGATTTTTCTCTATTGCATGTTTTCTATTTCATTGATTTCTGTTTTTAGTTTTAGAACTTTATTATTCCTATTTATTATTTATTGTTTCTTCAATTCTTTGTTTAAAATTTTATTTTAATTTGAGAATAACCATGTATATATGTGTAGAAACATAAAATTTTACATTATGCACATATATTTATTCTTATTTAAGTGATTTTCCTAGGGGTTTCCAAAGTCTAATTTTTATTAATATTTTACCATTTCCTGAACAATACAATGACCTCACAAATTTTAGGTCTATTTGTCTATGTCCTGAACTTTGTGCTATTATTGTCACATTTTTTGATATTTTTATATGTATACAAACATAAACAATACGTGTGTGTATATATATACACACATATAAACAATACATAGGCATATACAACATAGGTATACATAGGTACACAAATACAACAGTAAGTCCCTGACTTAGCAACATTTGAGTTGCAAACTTTCACAGGTGTACCGTATAAGACTCTCTTTGTCGGCTTATGAACGAATCAGACTTACAAACAATTGTCCTGGAACAGAACTCATTTGTAAGTCAGTGACTAACATACATATCACACCATCATGCCACTCCCCGTGCAAACTTTATAAGACATTGTTATTTAGAACAGCAAATATGCATTTAGATCTCTATGCTTTCTGTAATAACCCATCTTTTTACATTACTATGCTTCTACTTCCTAAAGTAGTCCCTTATGACTTTAGTACAGGTGTCATTGAAATTTTTTTCAGTTTATCAGAAAAACTCTTCATCTCACCATTATTTAAAGGAGATTTTTATTGGGTATAGGAGTTTAGGTTGACATTTACTTTTTTCAGTACTTTAAAGCTACCATTCCATTGTCTCCTAACTTACATCCTATCAGCTCAAGTGAGCCGTCAGTCTTAGTCTCTGTCACTGCTTGGAAGGTAACATCTCTTCTGCCCCTCTACTTTCGTTTAATTTCCAGCAGGAAATTGCTGGTTGTATTTTTTCATTTATCTTGCTTGAATTTTTTGATATATTTTACAGGTTTGATGCTGTTAGTTGGATTTTATTATCTTGGAGAAATTCCTGCCCAATGTAATTTCAAATATTTTGTCTTTGTGTTCTTTCTTAGACTCCAATTTCAAGCATATTTTCAATTAAGATTCTTACTCTCTTACTATATTTTTAATTTCCTTTCAAAATTTATTTCAATCTGTGTATTTTCCTTGCTAAAAACTTCTTTTTTGGTATTTAAACTTTTGTTAAATCTATTAAATTCATAATTCAATTTATTTTACTTTTAATTTTCTAGAATTTGATATGATTATTTAATAGATTTCTGTTTTCTACTAAAATTTTACAGCATCTTTTCCTCTTTCTTTAATATATTAGCCATAGTTATTTTTAAATCCCTATTTGATTACTATAGTACATAAATGGACTGACTACCTGTGGATCTATTTCTGTTGCCTGGCTTTTGATCTTGGTTTATTGTCACATGATGAATGACACTATTTTTAAGAAAAGTTACAGTCTCTAGATTACGTTTTTTTTTTTTTTTCTTCCAGAGAGGATTTAATTTTCTTCTTGTAGGCAAAAGATTTCCATATATCTATGGGTGGATTAAAATAATTTTGATATTTTTCATGCTGTTCAAACTCCAGTTTGCCATAGTTTGCGGCTCAAAACTGAAAATCTTAAGCCTTTACCATAGACCTCCCTCCCTGGAGAACCCTGAAATCCATTTTTTTATAATCTCAGAATTGGGAACCTGCCAAAATATCTATATTCAGTCTTACTTTCTTGATTTTTTTCCTTATGCCAGTTCAGATTAGTTCTCGGAGTATCTCAGAGGATAATTTTATGCCATATTTTCACTTATTTCCTTTAAGTACCCATTACTTTAGATCTTGACTGGTTGAGTAATTGGCTTCCTTGGTAGTCTTGTTGCCAAAAAGCCTTCCAATTGATTGTAAGATTAAGGAGACTGTTCCAGCTATTTCACAGAACACACTGTAAAGTGCTCTTCAGCTAAGATCTCTTTAAGAATTTGTTATTATTAAAAAGGGAAAGTCATAGGTGTGTTAATTAGCTATTTAAAATTCATGAACAAAATAAATACACATCAAACTGGAACTTGTGCTTGTCTTGCACTGTCAGAAATTTTTTGAACAACTTAAAATAATATAAATTCCTAAGATAGCTTGTTTAAAAAATAAAATTAAAACTAGGTACTATTTATTTCAATCCATGGTGTATTACACCTGTCACACTGTATATTTTCCCTAGTGGTCATCTACAACCAAGTACTCTGTTCAATGTGTTATTATTTTCCAGAAAAGAAGCAGAAGTTCTGAGAACTTCATATACTTATCTAGGTCACAGAGTAAGTGACAGAATTAAGTTTTGATTTGATCCCAAATCTATTGCTTTTCTTTATGTTACTTTTGTGATTAACCACAATAATATTTAGTAATTTCTATTTTATTTTATAAATATTTTTCAGTATAGTGAAGCTTACAATTGTGGTTGTGGGCTGTTATATGTTTAAGTATACATGAGATATTTAGAAAAAGTATACATGTTGTAGAATAGAAAACACACTACTTGAAATTTTAAAAAATGTACATTATGCAGTCATAGGAGATTGTGTGCTCTTTTGCAAATCTCTTAAACTTTTAGAATGTTACTTGACAATTTACATGTATATGAAATTAAAACTCAGTGTATTAATTTTCAGTGGCTTATATCTTTGTTGTTTTAATCATAATGATTTCTGTCATTTTCCTTTTTGTAAAATAAAATGGCCAGTGAGTGGGTGTTTTTGGATCTGCTAAAGATCTCATGCAAGATAATACCCATGAGTTTCTTTATCACAATTTTGATAGAAACAATATCACGAAAGTTTATTTCACTTTCATCTTTGAGTCAAGCCTTGTATAGTTTAGAATGAAGTCATTTCACCTGTGATGGATCTATTTCAAAAATATATATAATTTCACAAATTTGAGCAACATGATTTAGAGACTAATTTACATTTGTGACCCAAGATATACTATTGATATGTGAATGGTAGGGAACAAAATGTCTGAAAAGTGGTCAATCTGAAAAATTTATTAAAGAAATGTTATGAAAACGCACTCTTATCTTTTTCTTTAATGCAAGGATGGATTTATTAGATAAGGGAATAGGGCAGATCAATGTGCTATATGTTATGGATTGAATAGGTTGTTTGATGAAATACCATACAGCAATAGTCCAAAAAACATCAATTTTAAAATACCATGCTTTAAATGGTATTTATTTAAAAGTCAAGAAAGGTCATAGGAAGGAGACAAGTCCCTCTAAATTGGTCAGCTGATAGTCTCTGTCCTTCTGTGGTTACTGGCATATTACATATACCTTACTATGACATAAGTGTAGTAAGTTACTGTTACTGGTCATTTTCTTTCCCTACCAGACTGCATGGTCTTTTGGATCAGCCAATTATATTTATTCATCTCCAGATCTGCAGTGCCTAAGCAAACACATTCCTTTATCATTGGATAAAAATGGTCAATTTCATAATTAGCAAAATACGTTAATTTCAATTTTAAACTGAGTCAAAAATACTCAAACTTTTTGAAGTCATGTAAATTCTACTGTGGGTAATATTTAAAAATGTTATTTCTCTAAGAAAAGAAATATTACTCATCAAAGGATCTGGTTCAAAGTAAGATTTTTCCTTAGATGATGAGAAACCAAGAGGGTAGAAGTTACTTACTACGAAGAAGTTTGCGATTTATTTATTTGTAATATAGATGATTGAACTAGGGTCAATGCTTCTGAAATTTTTATTATATTTTGAAAATATTTGTGTGATATCAGCTTTCTCCATTGTAATAGATTAAGTACGGTGTTTAGGAACAGGAATATAGAGTTGAAATCTTTGTTGACAGCTTCGTCTTATCAGCATAGTGAATGTGCTTAGATAAGAACTAATGTAAAGTAAGAGCTTACTAAAAGCTGTGTAATTGCAAATCTCACTATACAAAATGCCCTCTTGTGTAAAAGAAAAATATAATATGCCCTTGAAATATTGTTGGCTTCTCAGTGTGTGACTTCCTTAAAGTTAAAAATTCTGTTATACAAAAGTTAATTGATCCAGAAGGATTTATGCTAAGTAAATATGTTTCATTAAACCTGTCAATGTAATTTGGTATTAATTGCAAGTACTTCAGGTGTAAGAACTTCAGGAATATAACTAACTTATCTACTGGCTGGCAATAGTTTTTTATGTACTTTAGGAAACGTAAGATCTCCCTGCTGAGAATATAAACAGTGTAAAAGCAGAGCGGGAACTGTGGTGTAGGTGAATATACAGTAAAACCTCAAGGTGAGAGAATTTTGGAAACTCTCATGAAAAGAATTACACATGGAATACTTTCACTTTTATTTCCAAAACTAGATGTGGTGTGCTGAGAAAATTATTTTCAAATATAATCGTAAGAACTCTAGCAATCATTATACACAGCAGAAAAATTAATTTAAGGTGTTTCAATTTTTTTGTGTACTCATTAAAACTTGCTTCATAAAACTAATTATTACATAAAATTCTGCATTTTTAAAAATACCAAATATAAAACAAAAAGTACAAGTGTTGCTTCATGTAAAATTTCTCATAATTATGAATTTTCATTAATTAAGTCTAAACTTCCCTTCTGCATTCTTTTTAAGTCATGCTGGTCTTGAACTCTTTATTCTTCTGCCTCAGCCTCCCCAGTGCTGGGATTGTAGACATGTACTACCATGCCCAACTCTCTTCTGCATTCTTAATACAAAGTCATGAGATCCATAAAGTAAAAGACAAAATATGGAAAAATGTATGTATTTATTTGCGAAGGTACATGAAGTAATCTCAAACAAAACCATGAAGTCATAACAGATATTCAAGGTGTAACTGAGGAGAAATATTTACTGATTCTTTTTTAGGTGGGATTCTTAACTGATTTGCTACTTAAAATTGTCACCATACAATCAGAGAGTGACCAACTTGTACCAAAGATTCTGATTACTGAGATTTGAAATAGTTTTTTTAAAAATTAATTCAGGGACCAACAAATAACGAAAAAGATAATTGCTTATCTGAACTATAAACATGCCATGAAATTTGTCTAGATTTTTGCAAATCATTGAGTCAAAGGTGGTAAATGTGAAAAAACAAACAAAGTTCTGTGACTGATAATTTAAGAGAAACACATTCTATTTTTTCCTAATATAAGAGTAAGAGTTAAAAGGCCATTGGGATTTATTTTCTGCATATTTGACTTTCATCTAATGTTTGAGGTCAGAGAATAAAATAATTGGAAAGACTTCAAAACACTGACCAACTGAGACAGTTACTTAGCAATATAGAATATGAAGAGTAGAATAGGAAGGAAAAGTAATGAGAGTGGGAGAGAAAAGCAATGAAGTACAAATAATACAATATGAGCATTAAATAGGAATCCTTTGAAACAGGTTGTATGTATCAAAAAGCTTTACACTCTTTGAGAAATATAGCTTATAACTTAGATATGCCTCAGAATTTAAGTGTGTTTGTTTTCTTTCCCACAACAGCCAGCATTATTGTCTCCTTTCTTACTCGCTGCCGGTATTCCAAACTGCCATACTGTAGGGACTCCTTAAAGAAGCAACACCATTTATTTTTTACAAAATGCATTTATGTGGGAAACTAACATGTATCGGTTACTCACTTAATATTATACATTTATTACCTCACTTAATTGTTGTATTTTTACCTAATAATTCAAATTCTTAAAGAGATGATCCAAATTCAATTCCAGTGGCAAGACTTGTTATTTCTACTACTGTGTGCTCTGATGTTTGTGAATAATATTTAAAAACAGGAAATACATTTCTTTTTAAGAAAGTAATGTTGGGCCGGTGAGATGGCTCAGCGGCATAAGCGCCTGCCTGGCAAGTGCAAGAGCCCGAGTTCGACTCCCAGAACCCACATGAGAAAAAAGGGCCGGTGATATCGCTCAGTGGCATGGGTGCCTGCTGGTGCGCAAGGTCCTGAGGTCGACCCCCGGTACCCACAAAAAAAAAAAAAAAAGAAAAAGAAAGTAATGTTGTCTTGCTCAAGAAGTGAATGGTATAAGTGTACAATTATAAGAGAGGGAACTTATAGAATGTTGGAAATTTTATAAGTCATAAGAAGATATTCTTGGGATAAGGTTGGCAATGATCCTGGTGTCTAAGGTGAACATGGAATGACCTCGGAAGAGCCTTACAAGTAAGGTTAGGATGCATAGACACAGCACTCAAGTTAATTCTCCATTTTGGACTGAATTAAAGTTCTAAGAGGCATGGACTATTGTATCTCTCCTACTTTACATTGTGAAAGACAAAAGATAATGAAAATGATAATTAAATTAATATTTTCTTAATTACACTCGTAACTAGGGCAACTGTATTCCCTTAAATATAATTACTGTCCACAGCGAAAAAATTCAGTAACACTGCTATTTAAATTGTAGTCTCCCAAACCAATAAATATGAAAGCATCCAACAATTTCAACAATGTTCATTAAGGTGATGAAGTGGATAAAGGTAGTTTTGTCCCTTATACTTTAAATTCCATCTTATTTTACTTTATGAATGTTCAAAAGATCTATGCTATTTTGTAAATTATAAGAAACACATTTTTCACATTTTAACATCTGTGTAGGGGAGGTACAATTATAAGTCAATATGATTTTAAAATATAGTTATTATTATCAAGGCTAATTGGCATTTTTAGTGGTATATAAAATATTGGTACATTTTAACACTGAATGATATCTTATATTTAGTGAAATTCAGTATAAGGCATACCATTTACAAAAGAAATATCTTCCTCAAGGTATGCCTGAATGTTCAATGATACTTCATTTGAAAACATTCAGCATTATTCTTAGTATACACATGTATAAGTTTCTAAAATGAAAAAAAAAGCAAACAAAATAAATTTAGAATACAAAGAATGATTTACCTTGGGCCGGTGAGATGGCTCACCGAAAAAGGGGCCGGTGATATCGCTCAGCGGCACGGGTGCCTGTTGGCACGCGAGGTCCTGAGGTCGACCCCCCGGTACCCACAAAAAAAAAAAAAAGAATGATTTACCGAAGCAAACAGTCATTGTGGTAACTGTTGGAAGATATATTTTCTCAGGATCTCTTTCTGATACCACTTGAATATTTTCCACTTGTTCCAGTCTTCATTTTTGGACTCATTAGCTGTATGACCATGAACAAAAATTTAGCCCCTTTGAAGCACAAGTCCCTTATCTGTAAAATGGAGTTATACACTCTGACTTGTAGAACAATAAAGAGAACTGCATTTAATGGTAGCTATAAAGAAGCAGGGCTGTGCCTAGCACATAAATGAACAAAATTTTTTTTCTTAACAAGTAACTTTGAAATAAACTATATCTTGAAAATTGAAATGTGTCAGAAGTAGTAGAAAGTTTCCTGATTATTGGGTCAACCTGACTGCAAACCATATTGACAAAGTGTGTTTGAAGTAGACGGTGTTAAAGCAGTCTGGAGGTTGAGTGTCTTCGGTTCATTTTAGTGCACGATTAGCAGGACACAACAGGATGAAGAATGGAAAACAAAACTCCTACTACAAAGTGACTGAATTCATCAATCAAAGGTCTTTGCCAAAGTCTCTAAAACAGAAGGCGTGAGGATCATATTGGGAGCACCGCACTGTGCAACAGCGATGCAGTTAGATACCAGAGTGCTTTCGCACTTAACACAGGTGGCTATAAGCCATAGTCCTTCATAGGCGTTCATTTATACAGTTAATTATTTATTAATTCAGTTCAAACATCTCCTCAAACAGTCTCACAGCTTGAAATTCTTACCAGTAGAGAAACTTTGGTCTAAATACATGATATCTACAGGGATTCAGAAAAATGCACAACTATCACACAGAAGGGGAAGACATGTTTTATTGGTATGTTAGCATGAGTTAGCATGTTATATTAGATACAGACAGAAAGAGAAACCGAGGCAAATAAGGTTGTAGGAGATGAGAAAAATTTAGCCAGTCTTAGGAGAACGAGGACAAACTCTAGCAGCAGCAAAACAAAGTGAATAATTTGGGCAGATGAAAGGCTCTAGGAGCTTTGTTACTGGGAAAAGAATGTGCATTAAATTAAAGTTCTGAAATACAAGACATCTATGGATATTTCACTGCCTCATCTTTAGTTTCTGGCACAGGACACAGCACAAAATAGACATTCAATAAATATCTGTTGAAGGAAGAAATGGACAAATGAGACATTTATAAAAGAAATGTATTTACACTGATTATGTATGGGCAAAATGTGACTAAGTGTAAAGTGAATTTTATTGTATAGGTTCACTTCAAGCAAGATCATCACAGAACATGGATGGGTCATGTTGTTTCAGGCTTTTGTTGATTTTCAAGAATGTAAGATAAGTATAAAATATTTAAACCTATGCAGTAAAAGAAAGACTTGATATGTCACATTCTTATATGCATGGACCATTCATCCTGTCATATTTGTAATCCCAGTGCTTATCCTAGTGCATAAAATATGAAAGGTATTCAATAAACATTGGTTAAATTAATGGGATTCTAATATACACAGCTCATCATCTGAAAGCTTTGTGCGTATTTTGACTAATAATCCAGAACGTTGACTGAATAGTTACCTTGCAGACATAGTCAATAGCATGCCTCTCTCATCTATTTATGGGTTATAATGTGGCTCATTTAATTGTGTTTGTGTTTTACTGCGTTGTATTTTCTTTGTGAGAATATGTTTGCTCTTCTGCCAAATTTTTTCTCAACCACATTTACATGTGTACTGACAAATTAGTATATTTCAGTGGCCTTATGTTTCTATTGAACAGGCACGAGATGTTTTATTTTCAGCAACTGTATTTTAAAATATTCTGCCTAGGAGATGCCAATTTTTCATGTGAATGAAAATGAAAAAAGTGAAATTAAAACATTGGTAAAATAAAAGAGAGGCTGCAGAGTTGTTGCAAAATATGTACCCTAGTCATTTCTTGGAGATTCTAATTTAGCTTTGTGGAGGGATGAGAGTGGGAAAAGTAGAATAGACTATGCAGTTGTAGTCTTTAAACTCACATATACCTTTCCATTCCTATTTTGCCATTATAAATCTTTTTCTTTTTTTTTTTTTGGTACTGGGAATCAAACTCATGACCTCACGCTTGCCAGGCAGGCACTGTGTCACTGAGCTATATCCCCAGCCGCCACTATAAATCTTATCAGGATGGGGCTAGCTGGAATTGGGAAAAATATCCATACTTCAATTCCCACCTCAGCTATCTCCTGTTGATTTAATCTGTGCCCCTTCATTATCATTTGTAATCTCTTAATATTCACTTATATATATATGTGATGCTATAAAATTTAAAATGCTAATTAACCTCTATTAATTTTATTGAAACTTGTGTCCTTGTTATAGTTGTATTTCTAAATCCATTCGAATAGAGTCTAGCAAATTTAAGGCAAGAAATTTTGAGATTTGATTCAAGATCTAGAAGCCAGTGTGAATTGGTAAAGGTCTAACTGTCAAATTCAGGCTAAAAGATTTTATTTAAACTAACATCTTTCTGGCTGAAAAAAAAAATAAAACTTCAAAGAATTTTCAGCTTCATGATTTTATACACAAAGAAAAATTGTGTTGTATGGTTTGAAAATTGTGTTTTTCAAACTTCATGCGAACAAAGACCCTTTTGGTAAACTCACATAAATTTATTCTTTTATAATATTGACCAAAACTTATAGCTACCCACTTTTATTTTCTACTTTACAACTGCCTGGACAAATTAAATGGTAAGAGCAAAATTATTACCTATAAACTGATAATTTTTTTTGGTAAAGAAACTTTAGTTCTTTTTTAAAGAACTAAAACTAAACTAAAAGAACTAAAGTCATTATTTTTATAAAGATATTAACAACATAATAGATGACCCTTGATTCTTACAGGAACAAATTTAGGGTACAAGTGAGGTAACATTAACTTCTTGTGGAATACTAGTATTTGGAATATTACTAACACTGTAAGATATATTGTGGAAAAATTAGTGTTATTAAACTTACTGAGAATAAATACTTATTCACAGTTTTGGATTTTAATTAATTTTAAACTATTTTAAATACAGGAATAAATGAAAAGGACTACTCTAGTGCCTCAAGGAGTTCCAAGTACATTGCAATCTATATATTTGCTGAGTGAATAAATTTAGAAGTGGATTTTTTAGACAGGTTACAAATATTGTAGACAGATATTATGGATATTGAAAATTCAATATCTTTATTTCCCATATATTGTAGCTTACATTAACATTTTTAGCTCTTTACTCTTCACTCAAAATATAAAACGAGGAAACTATATTACCATGATGATTTGATGCTAATATTTTTTTGTGTGTGGGTACCGGGGGTCAACCTCAGGACCTTGCGTGCCAGCAGGCGCCCATGCCGCTGAGCGATATCACCGGCCCCTTTTTTCGCATGTGGTTTCCAGGAGTCGAACTTGGGCCCTCGCGCTTGCCAGGCAGGTGCTTATGCTGCTGAGCCATCTCACCGGCCCGATGCTAATATTTTGGTATTAGTCACATTTGGAGCCAGCAACTGAGTCTTGCTCTTGTAGAGAAGTGGTATCAGTTCTAATGATGATTAATTGGTAAGTTTTCCATAGTTATAGGTAATACATAATGTTTTTAAGGGGAGAGGAGAGAGAGAGCGAGTGAGCGAGAAAGAGAGATAGACAAGTGACAGGCAGAATGGTTCTGTGTGATCTAACTTACTAAGAGGATTTTATCTCACCATTCCAAGTTCATTGTCCCTAAAGTTAACAAGAATCCAAGATAGACATGTGGACAAATTTATGCCTTTGTTTCAGGAAGTCATTGGTGCATGATTAGTAAATGATCTGGTTATTGATTTCATTTGGATATCCTTAAATGAAACTGTCTTAAAGTAGCATGACTAAAATGTTGGGGGCAGATTGAGCATTTATCAGCATTATCAGGCAATTTGAGAATTTCTGCAAAAATTAAAAATTCCTGGGTCATTTTTATTGGTCTTTCTTTGGCTGAGAAGATAGAGGTTTTGCAAATGAAAATAGAGATTTCAAATTACAAATGCTTTACCCACATCCCCATTCTGATTAAAAAGGACACCATTCTAAGATAAGAAGATGCTTTAAAAAGAAAAAAATCCAATTGGTTCAGAAACAACAGTGCTCATTCTTTTTTCTTTCATTTCAAAACTACAGAACTAAAAAATTCTTCCATTCTGACAAGGCTCCAGGAAGCTTCTCTGTAAGGTGGTGCGGTGAGCAGTATGTGCTGAAAGAATGATATTTCTCCATTACCTAAATGGTAGAAAGACTCTGGACTCATGGTTAGTGCGCCGATTTTTTAGCTTATATCAGATAAGTAGAAAAATAAAAACTAAGTTTATGATTCTTGAGAAGCATATGATAAAATGATTATATTCTAAATAGTGTACAAATAATGCATATCAATTGCAGAAGTCATGCTGCCTCTGATGATAGGCTATGACAATAAATCGATGAGATATTTTATTGCCTGGTTTTGAAGATTTTTCCCCTTTGGTTTATGATTGTTTGGATATTCCAAGATATGAAGTCACTTCACTCTGCCCTTAACAGTTTACAATATATGTGCCTGTCTAAGAAATTATATAGAAATACCACTTTTGCTTTACGTATGAGGAAACTGAGGCTCAGAGATCTCGCAGAGCCTAATTCTCATTTCATCGTTCTTTACGCTGGAGTCTAATATGATCCACAGTTTTCACTTCTACATGTCGTTCAGAATTACATGACTGTGAATATCTGCACCTGTAAGAAAACAGAGAATGTTTTAACTGCATTTCTTTCTGCTTACTACCCTTAAATTTTATTACTTGTAATTTATGTCTTCCTAGTGTTGTGATGGTTATATAGAATACTCTCTACATCCTTACTGTCCAAATATATAACAGTAGAAGCAGAAATATTATTAGAGCAATTTAAATAAAATTATCTTCCCAAGAAATATTTAAATATTATTGTATTATTTATCTTGTAAACTGGATGGTCACTACATTAGGGGTTAGTTTTAGCTCATCAATATCTCCCATACCTAACATATCACAGATTGTCATTAAATATATACTAAGTAAATTTACTGATTATAAGCAAACTGATTATATGAAACCATCAGTTTTCCATCTTGTTTGTGTTGTGTTTTAAGATAAGAAAATACTCATTTATGACATTGCAGCCTTTGGAAGCATAGGGTTGCTTTTCTTTCACTGACATTCTTAGTAGGCAAAGCTTTCTCCTTTAATATGTATTTACCAAGTGTCCACCATATCCTTAGCCTCATACTAGGTATTGTTAGATTAGCAGGAACAGCCTGTGAAGCATGATATTTTTCTTCACTGCCTCCAAGTGAATTCTACAATAAAAGCAAAGCCATACTTGAGTTATTTCAGAGAAAACTAATCAGAAAGACAGTTCCATATTTTCAGGCAACTTAGCAGGTCAGATGCCTTTGGGTTCTTTGCATGACTGAGTTAAAGCACTAGAATGCATATAAAAGCTTAGTGAGTTGTGTTTGCAGTTTCACTGAACAGCCATAGGTAACACCTGACTTTGTTTCAAGTGTAACCCATGGAGTGACCCCTTGTGATCAGACTATAACTTTGTGGAAATACTGCAGTGATTTTGCACAAGTCGCTAATGTGATATCTGTGAGTTACAGCTTGGTTTTCATCGTTGTCCACATGAAGACTCTCTTTACACACATCTACCACTCTCAAACATATATGGAAATGGGATGTAAAATTAAATTCTAACTGCTAACAAAACAAAATTTTGATCTATAATAAAACAAATTGCAAGTTACCTGGTATTGATAGAAAATTTACCTTAAAAAAACAAAAATTTGAGATTTATTATAGTGAGAAAGTAACTCTGTTGAAACAATCAATAGAACATTTTTGGGTGAACCACTGAAAGTATATAAGGATGTCAATAAAAGTGAAAGCTTTAAGGCACAGATTCCCTAATTGATGCTGACACACAAATTAGCATGGGATTATAAATGTCTCAATAGCACTTGCTGATATATCATGTGGGACATATTTTCCCCAGACCATAGGGGAAATATGCCACTTGATGCCACTGCTGGATGAATAGTTCATAATTATTATTTGGTATCACACATTTTCCAGAAACTGTCAGAATATGCAATTAGTCAGGAATGATAAAGTGGCAATAAAAGAGTTAGGGATAATGAATTAGCAATATAAGTCATCAATATGTGATACAAGCATTTCATAAACTATTTCCTAGTCTACTGTTTAAGTGTGGTCATAGCTGGTAAAATCAGATGAACTTTGATTTAGGGACTCAAAAATGTTTAAATCTCACTTGAAAGTGGACCATAATTGTTTGATTATCTTGGTCTTCACTATACAATAAACCACTATAAAACTCCATGGAAGGAAATCTGATCTAGATCTGAGACTATGGTCTGAAGGCATTTATTACAGAAAGTTGTACAAATGCCTCAGCTGTAATATGATTTCACAGCATGGATGCCATGAACACTAAGTCCCAGAGAAACTATAAAACGTTTGCAGCAGCTGAGCTCTAAGATTAGAGTTTAAGGCACAATCGATTGCAAAACTTTAACTTCTGATGTAACTTTTAACAATATAGCTTTAAGTAGTTGAAGAATGCTAAAAATAATTCTAGCTAATAATGATTTTTTATTTTCTGCAAATAAACACATAGATTATAACAAAAGATGAGTGTAGGGCTGGTGAGACGGCTCAGCGGTATAAGTGCCTGCCTGGCAAGCACGAGAGCCCGAGTTCGACTCCCAGAACCCACATAGGAAAAAAAGGGCCAGTGATATCGCTCAGCGGCACGGGCGCCTGCTGGCACGCGAGGTCCTAAGGTCGACCCCCGGTACCCACAAAAAAAAAAAAAAAAAGATGACTGTATACACTCCTTTCTCATCAACACACCCTCTTGTATTTTTATTTTGTAAAACCATAGGTACACAGATACATACCTATAATTTAGACTGTGATTCTTTTAAAAATAGGCCACTGCACTTCTCATTTTTAAAAATACTCAAACTTATAATGTGTAACAATTGAAATCATTAATTAGTAAGAAGTGATGATCTGTTTTGCTGCATTTCGCCTTTGACTGTTCAAATCACACCCTAGAGGTAACCACATTAAAGTGACAGATAAAGTATTTGGGAAGTTTCTGTGAGCCAGAGCTTATGGGATGCAAAAGAATATTTTACAGGTGTGTAAGCAAAGAAGAGTGTTTTAACATAATATTTCTCATCCTCTAATTCACATTACACTGACTAGAAGAAGAGAACTACTCATTTATGAATTCTTGAAGGTGGTGACATCTGACATATCTGAAATGAAAGACTGAATTTAATATCCATAATTAAGTGTCAACATTTATGCTTCACTCTCATGCTTGGCAACATTATACTGACATTACACAAGAGTGGTACAGAACTCACTGTTACATAGCAGATTTTTAAATGAGCACATTTCAAAGCTCCCTACAAAGTAATGAATTAGAAATTGCCTTTGAATTCAACTTGGTTGGCAGCTATTATTTGGTACATACAGCTCATAAGACAGTAGTATGCAGTTGTACAATAGCTACTAGGAATTCTGTGTGGCATTACATGGTGATATTAAAAATAATTGAGTTTTTCATTTGAATCAAAATTTTTTGAGGGTTTACTTTCATATTTATGATGTAGGGCTGGAGTCTCACAGAACTATTTTGGGAAAAGCAATATTCAGAATAAGTATATATTTTTGAGCCTATCCAATGGGATTTATGACTGAAAATACCAGAAGAATCTCATCGTAACAAGGCTTCATTCATAATAGAGTCCCATGGCATGGATACTGTGAATAGCATTTCAATCTAGTTCCAGGCATCTAGGACAAAAGAAAGCAATTATATATAAAAGAAATATAATCATCTTTAACATGGATAATTGGTTATGCACAGTAACGTCTTATTAGGAAAGTCAGTTTAGTTAAGGTACCCAAAGCACACTACAGAACCTTGATAAATATTTGTTATACATTGAAAACCTTAAGGTATATCTGGCTATAGCACATTTCAAGTCTTTCTGTAAGAGCCAAGAGTGTGGTTGAGTTTCCACTTCAGAATCATGTAATATTCAATTTCTGTCATAACGCAGCTATCATTAATGAATCTGACTTCTCCAGAATTTTTATTTGTTTACATATTGATTTACATATTTCATTTTAGTTTTAGCTATCAAACCTCTTGTCTTCATTCCCTAGGGTGTAAAGTGTCACTTTCTTTCACATTGCTTGCTACCACTTCACCCAGTCATGGTGGGACAGTCCCCAAATTCTTTTAGCCTGAGTTTTTCTTTTTACTTGAAATGTCATAATAGCCAGTTTTATTCTCAAAATAGAATGGACTAAGTCTCATACCACATAGAAGGTTTTAAACAGTCCCCAAATCCATTACCTCTGTGTTAGACTTTCATCCTTACATAGAATTAAATTGATATGCCCTTTAAACTTACTTTCTTGAGATTGATGAATCCCATTTTTGATATGGATATTTTTGTGTAATCTTGACATTAGCTATCGCTTACTCCTTCTTCAAACTTTATACTGTCATTTTATGGCCATGGCACTGTAATTGCACCCAAGTTCAGCTTTTCAATCAGTTCTTATGATCAGTGTCTTGATCTGTTTTGTGTACTTACAACAAAATAACTGGGACTGGGTACTTAAAAAGGAAAAGAGATTTATTTTGGCTCACAGTTTTGGTGGTTGAAAGTTCAGACTGGACAACTATACTGTACCATAACAAGGTGAATGGTACCACATGGTTGAAAGGTGTAGCAGTAGCAGGTCATGCATGTAGAGGAGACATTCAAGCTGTGCCCAGCACTCTCATAACAGTATTAACTCTGGAGTAGTAGCCTAGTCCTATGAGAGCTAGAATTCCCAAGAGACAGTGTTAATCCCTTTTGACTGTGGTTTCCTCAGTGACTTAATCATATTTCACTAGGCCCCATCTTGTACAGGTAGTGCTATCTTTCTACATTGCTCTACTGAGGACCAAGCTTCCAACACATGAGTCTTTAGGGGGTAAACCATATCCAAACCTAGCAATGAGCTTCTTCTAATATATCACATTTCAAAAGAAAAGCAAAATCGGGCCGGTGAGATGGCTCAGCGGCATAAGTGCCTGCCTTGCAAGCGCGAGGGCCCGAGTTCGACTCCCGGAACCCACATACGAAAAAGGGGCCGGTGATATCGCTCAGTGGCACGGGTGCCTGTTGGCGCGCGAGGTCCTGAGGTCGTCCCCCTGGTACCCACAAAAAAAAAAAAAAAAAAGAAAAGCAAAATCATATTGAAACTGGAAAGGATGAGGAGTTGCTCACTATTCATGTAACTGCATCTCTTACCTTGCAGGAGCTGGGGTCAGATGGTAATTACATCTGGGAGGGCTCATGAATCCTTGTACCTTTTTTCTTTTCTTTTTTTCCGTTCTTTTTCTTTTTTTTTTTTTTAGGTGCTGGGAATTGAATCTAGTGACTCTATCTAGATTTTTACTATGATATTATCTGGCATCGTGGCAGATAAGCACAAAAGGGTGATAAAAACATGCACTGGGCCAAATAATCCAGTGTTTTAGGTGGGTGTTGTTCATGAAAGCACAATTTCACTGTGTGTTTGATTCAACTACAGGGTACTAAATTTATTTCTACTGAAATAATTGATTAGCATTTTATTTAAAACTGTGACACACGCATTTACTCCTTTATTTCTCGAACCATTCCTTCTGTTTTCCATCCTCATTACTTACTCTCTGAGATACATACTGTTTTACCTTATGCTTGAATTACAATATTACTTCTCTACCTTTTGTTTCTCTAGTTTTATTCCCTTTTACTCATTTTACATACAGCTATTAAATTTTTTTTGTGTGGGTACCAGGGGTCGACCTCAGGACCTCGCGCGCCAGCAGGCGCCCATGCCGCTGAGTGATATCACCGGCCCTTTTTTCGTATGTGAGTTCCAAGAGCTGAACTCGGGCCTTTGCGCTTGCCAGGCAGGTGCTTACACCACTGAGCCATCTCACTGGCCCCAGCTATTACATTAATCTTTGTAAAATATTTTTTTCTTTATTCTCCTTTCATACATTGCTGGATAATATGGTGTGAGCATTCATTCAAATAATATAAATATTCTATTTCATAAATGCATTGAAATTTATATATTAATCCCCTATTTTAAGACATATAGATTGTAAAGGTTTCCAATAAATATAAGCAAATTAAGCAAACCTAAAATTATTACGGTCTCTTTTAAACACATTCCTCTCATGCTTGATTGTTTTCTGACTATAGATACATTTTAAAAGAGTTCATTTGGTATATTTTGTTAAATGATCCTTCAGAAATATGGCAGAAGTGTATATATGCGAAAATTTATTAACAATATTATATTTTCTCAAATTGTAGTTAAAATTCTTGCTTTTGCCTTTTTTAGTTTATAATTCATTGCATATGAAGATAAAAATGTTTCAGGGTTTTTGCTATACTTGTTCTTTGTTCAATTTTTATTTCTTCAGTTCTAAAGTTTTATCTAATTTACTCATTGTTCTATTGTTGTAGTCATTTATTGATTAGAATTATTGAGATAGTGAAGAAGTTATTAGCATATATCATTGATGTTTCTTATGGCGATATTTTAGAGTCATTGGTCCTTTTCCTTTTACATGTGTTGAGAATTTTTCTTATTTTTCACTTACATCTTAACTTTTAATAAGATATATTCAGAAATGTCCATTTCTGATATGTTATTTTTCTAATACTGTTAATGCTGATCAGTTCCTATCTGCTGGATCTTATTCATAGAATGACTTCTTTAAATCTGTTAGACAATGCAAGAAATTACTGTTTTTTATGATTAGCTGAATACATTTTGTTTTTACATATGCATGCATTATATATGAATATTTATATAGTTTTATGTGATATAAATGCATATATTCTGTAAACCTTTTTCTTTTTAATTTTTGTTTTGTACCAGGAATAGAACTCAGGACCTTGCACTTGCTAGGCAGGCACTTGTGCTGCTGAGTTATAGCCCTGGCCCAAACCTCTTTCTTATAAAATGGTCCAATTAGCTATATGTGATGGTGCAGCAATTTGACAACTTGAAACTTCTTGTAACGGGTTAGAAGTAAAGGTTAAGAGGTAGCAAATTAATGTAACACTAAAATATTAAAATGCAAATTTGTAAATATGCAAATATGTAAAATGCAATTCTAGACATTTGTTATAAAGGATCAATTTTTCATTAAATCTTTTAAATGATTTCAATATTTTTAGTATAAAACCAACTGCCTTTCTTAATATTTGCCAGAAGATGGTGCTATGTTAGTAAACAAAAATCTCTATATTTTAGGAAGTACAGATATATGTGGTCAAATTATTAAAATTAATTCCTTGGGCTTAACAAATAACTCTTTAAAGAGGTGCTCACCTTATTTTTAATTCTTATATCTTTATGATAAAGATTTTCTGGGCTTTTGGAAGGAAAGAGTTTAACAGTATATTTTATCATAGTTTCATTGTTTCTCCTTTTAAAGTCATATGAACAACTTGGACATAAAAAGCTGCTAATTACTGTTTTTTAAAAGAAAGCTATTTGAATCCACGAGACTAACCACAAAAAGGTTGTCTTTATATTTACTAATGTTTACACTCAACAGTAGTCAACCAAAATTCAATTCTGAGGTGCATTTAACTGCATTTTAGTTACAGCAAGATACAGTCCTGTATAAGAGGTTCTGTAAGAGACCAAGGATCCTTTCAACTATGGATTCCATTTCAAGTCATTAGAATATAGGTATCTTTTAAAAGGCAGCTAATTTAGTAAGGTGAAATGTGTCAATATATGGTAATAATAGGTCTTTTGTTCAGTATAAAATAAATGAACCTTAATAAACCCGCTTCCTTCTAATTTGCTCTTGGCTCTAGAAATATCTAATGAGTAGCAACAGGAGCTCAGCGACCATTAAGAGGTTGCTTAACCTGACAGTAATTGTGTCTAATAAGTAGACAGACCAGAGTATTCAGCAAAACTTCCATTAAGATATCCAATTTTACCTTACTAATTCTTACTGATGGATAATTGGGAAAGAAATCGTGTTTCATGACACCGTGTATGGAACAATGGTTCAAATTCTATGGGGGAGAAAGCAGCAAAGACATAATATACAAATTTACCAACGCACAGAATTATCATTGGTGCTCATTTTATTTGTTTTGTTCTTCAGTGATTTCAGCAGAATCTTCTGAATCTGTATAAGTGTATAGTTTAGAAATATTTCATTCTTTTTGTTAAAATATATAGCTGGATCATTATATCTAGCTGTACAGTTATCTATTGCATCTAGTGAACTCTTTATGGGCAGCTTATCTCTATGGGTAGCCTATCTACTCCTTTATGGGTAGCGTATCTTCAGAACTAAAGTGTGCATTAAGGAAATAGAAAACAATGCTTTTTGGAAATAGTCACTTAATTAGGGAGATGGAACAAACATTCACTGAGAAAATAGCAAAATGTCCCCATTTTATAGTACTAAGTAATATAGTGTAAAATGAATTTAGGATTGATTAGTGCCTATTTGATTTCTGATCAACACTTTTGTTGGAATGTAAAAGCCAAATCAAACCAAAGCCTAAACTAAATATGCAAGAGTCACAAAAATTCTGTGTCATCATTATCTTCTCTTTTTGATAAGTGAGGAAAGCAAGTCCTGCAGAGGTTGACCAATTTACCCATTCACACAGCTAATAGGCCATAGACAAGATTTAGGCTCAAATTTGCTGTCTCCAGATCCTGAGCTCTTCCCTCTGTGTCAAACAGAGTTCAAACCCTTTCATGGCACATATGACCCTAGCTTAAGCTCATGCCCATTTCGTCTGTCTCTTAATGTGAAATTTTAGATCATCTGTCTTTACTCTCTCAAAAAAAAATCCCACAGAAAAATTTTCAGAGTCAGAGTTGAAATTGATTTCTGTGATTCATTTGTCACTGTGAAGAGAGATTAGAGTTGAAAAAAAAGTGACGCATATGATGGGTCGTGTTCACTGCTGCATGACTGGCAGCTTCTAGAACAGAAAAACATTTTCTTTCCTTTGGGGAGTAAGAAGCGTGAGGACAGCTCATTCAGTGAAGCTGAGCACAATTTTTCTGTAAGTTGGACGCCCATCTCTCAGGAGCACTGTTATATTCCTATATCCATAAAATTTCAAGATTATCTTTTCCAAAAAGGAGCAAGTTCTCTTCTTGCAATTGCTTAAGTTGTTTGCATCTCATCTAAAAATTTCTACAAAATTATATTAAATATTATGTTTTTAGAAGAGAGAAGTTGCTCTCTGAAATCTCCAAAAGCAGAAAAATGAAAGTATTTCGCCACTTGATTTTATCCATACCTTCAAAAACTGGTTAAATTAATTACTTCTTAACTGTCCTCAGATCATATAAATAATTTGTTCTCAGGTTGTACATATAATTTGAAACTTATCAAAAGTTTATTACTTTGTCAACTATTAAAAAAGACATAACATTATTAAAAAGTCTTTTGCCTGATTTCGCATTTATCTACATTACCAGTTTTAATTCAGTTTCTAGTAAATGGAGCCAAGAACAGTTTGGGATAATAATTCATGATTACTCTAGAAATTGCATCTCTAAGTCATTGGTAAAACTATCTATTAATCAAGTTATAAGCAAAAAATGCATAGGCTTTTTGAGTTATGAATAAATCTATGTTGGAAGACAGTATCACAGAAAAATGAAATAAAGTTTTGGAGTTAGACAAACCTGAGGATAAATCACAGAAAAAGCTTGGATAAGTTACTAAATTTTCTTCCTTTGTTTTTTTCTGATCAGTTTCCTTAAAAATTTTTATAAAGATTAAGTTATGTTACATATGTATGTGGGTGATATTATACATTAATATGTATATATATATATTATTTAGCACACCACCTGACACTTAGTAAGTACTCAAATGGCAAAGTTATGTGTTGAGTTTTTCTTTCTTTTCATGATTTCAAGTCATTATTCACAAACCAGAGACTTTTCCCTACACGTTTCATCAGCGTGTTCAGTTTGTATACAGAATGAACAACCACTACAAAAGAATAGTGTATCAAGCTACTAAAATATTAAATGACATCAACAATAATCATTGATTTTTGCTTACTAGTTTTTGGCTTGGTGTTTCTGCTGACCTGGCTGGCTGGATCTAGTCTCTATTGCTGGGGACTGAGCCCACTTAAATTGGGTGAGGGTGAATCCTCCTTAGTTTACTGATTTAAATCCCAATCTTTTCTAGCAACACCTGGAAAAAATGCCTTACCAACTACCTGAGGGTCTCTTAATCTAGTCAAATTGACACCTAAAATAAATCATCGTGGATGCTAATATGTTTTTAACATTGTGTGTGCGTGTGCTTGTGTGCGTGTATGTATCTATCTGTCTGTCTATCTGTCTGTTACTTTCAGGTTCTCAATAATTTTTAGTTCCTTAATAAATATTAGTGGAAATTACCATTTTATATAAATAATCAGCAACCATTATTGGCTATGAATAATGTTCTAGGTGTTTTGGTATTTTACCTACCTTTCCTTATTTAAATTTCTCAGCTAAACTTTAAAGTAGGCATCATGCTCTTTTTAAAGAAGATAAAGACTCTTAGAGGAATAAATAATTTGTTCATGTCCAGAGAGTTAAGAAGTAACAGAGCCAGCACTAGAATTTAGGTAAGTTAGGTTATGGAATATGCTAGGCAGTACCCTCCTCCATTAATCCTATTTATTGGTGCTTGCATGTGTCAGTCAAAACAAAGAAAAAATATAAACCACTAACCAGTTAGGTGACTATTACTTCATAAAACACATGTAAGTTAGTTCCCGTCAGAAGCAATGATTTTGAGATATAGGTATTTTATATATAATTATTATAAGAAGTAAACTAAAAAATGCCTTGGAGGAATGTTTTCTGTTGAAACCTCACACATTCAGATTCTATATTCTAATTGGTAGTCCCGCTTCAACAGTGGAATGGACCAATTAGCTAAGTTTCCATCCAGTTTCTTGCTAAAATGTCAGGACTAAAACAGGATTCATTTAAAGGCACACAATAATAAATGGGGTCTATTTAAAATAAGGCACTCTAGGCTGTATTTCTAATTAAAAAATTGAAAACGATCACTACTCCTGAAATTATAACATATTCTTAACATTTTCCTAGTTTTATTAGGTGTTCTGATGTCTAATATCACCTTAGTTATGAAGGCCCTTTTCTGAAGGTTTTCCAGTGTGTGAAAGAAATATTGTACAGAATAAAAATAAATGGCTTTGATACATATGAACTTCATATAAATTGAACCTGCTAACCTGCTAACCTAAGTACCCTTACAAACCTCAGAATCATTCTTGGTTTCTCTCTTCCTTTTACTTCCATCAGCCCTCTCCACCTCTTCCCCTACCACCAGTTTCTCAGTTTACAAAATCTGATATTTCTTTTATTTTCTCTCTTTTCTCCTTGTTCTCGCCATTGTCCTGGCCCTGATTGTCAATATCTTTCTTTTGGAATGCAGCAAAAACATTTTAACAGATTTTCTTGTCTTTCATCCCTCCTTCGCCTGCACCAATTCTAGTTAAAATTATCAAGATAAATGTCTGCAATCTCTTCATTTTAACATGGCTTTAAGTACTCTTATTATCAATTAGTTTCATTTTCTGGAATTGTTTCTCATATTATTAGACAGCTTGGAGGGGTCTATACCTCTGATGGAAAAATTTCCATCTCAGTCCTATCAGGTTTAGGTGACAATAGGACCAGTTAGGGAAGTAGAGCTATGACAGGAAAAGAACAGCTGATCTGTCTTTCTAATCAGGTATTCAGGGTTTTGACTGCCACTCACCACATCATGAGGGATCAGATGGATGCTGTAAGTCAGGTAAACCGGAGACTAAATTTGGGGAAAACAACTGATATTTGGAGGATGAGTGCTAAAAAAATACAGTTTCACATAGACTTTATTCAATGGTCTAGTATGAGGCACCGGGCAGAGGGTAGTTGCATTGGTCAGCTTTCCATTGCTGGACCAAAATACTTGACACCTGAAACTTAAAGGAGGCGAGGTTTACTTTGGTTGGCTCAGCATATAAGAGGTTTCAATCCTTGGTCAATGCAGAAGGAGAAGACGGAGGAAAGCTGTTCAATTCATGGTATCAGGAAGTAAATATCAGGAAAAAAGCCAGAAAGTAACCAAAATATAGTCCTCAACTATGATCCACTTCTTCCGACTAGGCTTTGCCTCTTAGTAGCTTGTCCCTCTTTTACTCTTTACTGGGTTAACCCATTAATAAGGTTAGCACTTTCGTCATCAAATCACCTCTCCAGAAATGTCTTAATCCAGTCAAGTTGACAATCAACATTAACTGGCAAGTAGTAAATTTGCATTTCCCCAAACCTTCACGAAAAGTTAGAACTTCTTTTTTTGAAGATCCAAGGAAAGATGATAGGTGGTATAAAAATTGTTCAGCACAGGTCTTTGCTGTTTGTGTGACCAGGTTGCCTAATTCATCACTGGTTTCTTAATGTTTCCATTTGACTTCTGCAGAAGTGGGTTTAAAGTGATAGAAAATGACAAATATTGAAAAAACTGATAGCAAAATAAGCTATGAAAATTTTTGCCATTAATCCTGATATGTCAGCTTCATTGGTTAAGAAATGCCCAGCAGATCAGTAAAGCGCGCTTCTGGGGCTCCTTGGTTTTTGTGGGTGGGTTATGGAGATATGGTTTTGACACAGTACGTGATCGCTCTTGTTTTTTTCTGGTCCTGTTCTGATGCTCTGCTCCCTGGCCTCCGGGGCAGCTTCGTTCTACCACACACTCCTGCCATGTTTCTCTCTTGGAGCCAGCTGACTATTGACAGAATCCTCCCAAAACATGAACGAAATTAAACGTTTTCTTCTTCAAATTGTGAATGCTGGGTTTTGTGTCCTCCAATGAGAAAGCTGGTTAATATGAAAATTGTCATTACAGGTAAAAAAAAAAAAAAAAAAAAAAAGGTCACAGAAAAAGAACTATAATTAAAAATGAGAAAAGTTTCATTAATAAAACAAATAAACATAAAATTATTTATAATCAGTGCTAAAAATGATGGACATGTATATTTTTTGCAATCTTCAAGTAGAGTTTCTAACCACCTATTGAGATTTTGAGATCAACTTTATTACCAGCTCCTACAATGCTGGCAAATTTTGTACAAAAATATAAGATTTTGGCTTGGTTATGTTTCCTGAAAATTTAAAAATATCTCTGTCTTTTGACCCAATAATTCCACTTATAATTATTTCTTCCAACAAAATAATTGAAGTAATTTTAAGAAGATTCCTGTAAGGCTATATAAGTACCCAGAAATATTCTTAGTGATTATCATTGAGGATCAAATTGCTTGGACTTTTACTTCTTTCTTTGTGTTTTCATATATTCAAAAATATTTAGTGTTTACTTTCTGCAATCAAAAGAAAATCTACACATTTAATTTTAAAGTGACTAGTATATTTGACTAGTATATTTTATATTTGCTCATAGTAATTTGAATTTTTCTTGTTTGTGCTTGTCTAAAGATTTTTAAATGAAGGATTGTATTTTTTTAATATATATATATGCATTTTTATTTTACTTCTAATTATTTGAGTGATAATATCACTGTTCAGTCATTAACACATTTAAGAAATTACCTAAGGATGAAAATTATTCATGAAGAACACAAAGATGTCAGGAGGAAAGCAAAGGTACAAAAGGAGTTATAATCATGCCACTAAGGGCTTCTTAGCTAACCTCCCAAGTCTCCCATCAATAGGTGGAAAATCAATTTTCTAACTCTTAGATTTCTTTCAAGTCTTATAACTAAGACTAGCTTTAAACTGGATGAGGTTGGAGGTTTTGGGGGTGGATTATCTTATCAGGAAAAGTTTATCCCTGGTAATATGTGAATTTTTATAAAAGTATATAAACTTAAAATTATAAAACTGGATATAAATGTTTAATACTTATTAATTTAATTATATAGATTTAGTGACTCTTTATTCTGTTACAATATTCACGTGATCATTTCTGGAAAAATTCTAGTCATTTGCAAGGCCACTCCATTCAGCAATTTCTTAGATACCTCCAGAAATGTTTTAAAAACAGAGAAACAATGCAAGGTAATTATATTGGTTATGATTTAGTTACATCTATGGATGTGTTAGTCTTTGAAACAAGCTCCAGCCAGTTGTAGTGGTACATGCCTATAATCCCAGCACTCAGGAGGCTGAGGCAGGAGGATTGCTGTGAATTCAAGGCCAGTCTGGGCTACATAAGGGACTTCAAGTCCAGCTTGCACTAAATAGTGAGACCCTGTCTTAAAAAAAAAAAAAGAAAGAAAGAAGCTCCAAACTGTTCTTGAAGGAATTGTACACTTGCAGCTGTGGTTTATTAATTTATAAGATGCATCTAGATCTCAGATTGTCAGGTTGCAAGAGAATGCCTTGCTGTTGAATGCTGTTCAACATTACTGAGTTTCCAAGAGACAGTTGAGAAAATAATCATGATAACTCTGGATATACAAAGCCATTGAAACCATCACTATTGATTATGCCTAGATACTAAAGTATTTTCAAATTGATTTGAGAGTTCAGCCTATATTTATTTGAAAATCTAATTTAAGTAACTCTTTGGACAGAACTTTTCAAAAGTAGGGAAGTTGAGTGAACAAAAGTAAACTTTTGATGGGTTGAACAAAGTATATTTGAACATTCTTCTTATCAGTGAAGTAAAAATACATAATTTGTTACTTAAAGTTTCATTAATTTCTGGCAACATTTTATCATTTCTGATTAACCTATCATATAAAGTCATCATGTACATAAGATTGCTAAACCATTTCATACAGGGTAAATTTGCTTACTTTTGTTGTTCTCAGATATCAAAACACAAATAAAAGAATGTAAAATATTTTAAATTCTAAATATATCAAACTATATATCTAATTTTTCTATAATTTCTTGAAAAATCTTTATTGAAACTGTCATCAAATGGAGAAATAACCCTGAGCATCTGAACAAGTTTTCATGGTAAGAGTAAAAATGGTAAAATTTTCAAACATTACAAATTATAACACCTCTCTAGATATTTGACCCACTAAAGGGATTACAACATGATATTTAAGTATTTATATGTACAGTATCAGAAAACCAATCAAAATAATACAATGTCCTTTCTTATGCAGATTAAAGAGAGGTCCAGCAATCCTTCCTAAACTATCAGGACATGCAATTATATTGTTTGTTAAAGAGGAAACTTGGGAACCTCCAGCTTGCCTGCTAGCTGGATGACTGGGTATTTAATGGAATGAAAAATTTCACCACATTTTAATCAAATAATATAAATTCCTAAGGATTTTATAATGGGGTCAAAAGTTTCATTAGATTTATTTTCCTTTTAGAGCTGTTAAATTAGTCTTTAGTGCTCAACATCCTGCTAAGGACAAAAGAACAACATTATAAGATTAGAGTGTTGTACTAGGATTGTGCTTTAACAGGGCTCTATGGCAGGTGGCCTTCACAGTTATTTCAGAACCATCGGGGCCATGATCAGATGACCAACTTTGCCCTGAACTATCCATCCTGCTCTCCTGAACTCAACTCATGCCACAATTCTGCACACTTTGATGGGCACTGCCACAGACTATTATCTATCATTCAATTAAAATTAAATCAATGAGCTACCTTTATACAGAGGATGTAACAGGTTAAGATATAGGAAAGTCTTGTAGATTATACTTCACATTTTAACAGTGAGTAAATGGAGAAAACTCTTACTTCATTTGTATAATTATTAATTACTCTGGTTTTGGACATGTCAATCTAAATCATGGTAGACCAAGAAGAAAGATGCTTTCATATATTCATTCATTTAACAGGCACACACATGTATTCATTAATTTAATATCCACTGGACATTAGGCATAGTCATATTGGGAGGGTATTGAGGAATAAAAACAACATGGTCTTTTTTTCTTTGGAAGTTCACTGTGTGGGGTGGGATAGGCATTTCAAAAGTAGTATAATAATGGACAGGTAATTTACAACTGGGATAAGTGCTGTAAAATGCTGAGTGGTGTTATGAAGGTCTATGATTAGAAATTTGACTGAATTAGGAGTTGTGATAACTGAACTGGGAGAGTAATAAATAGATGTTCCACAAACGTGGAAGTGATGGTGAAATGTGCTAGGTACTGTCACCAGAAAGGGCAAAAATGTTTTGAGGACTGTGTGTGTGAGTCACCTCTATTTCATAGAGCTGTTCCTTTCCTTTCCTTTACATTCCAAAGAGTTATGGTTCAGAAAAATGCCCCCTTCCCAAGTGTGTGAGTACAGAGGTGGGCTTTCTGAAGGTGATTGGATCATGGGGTTGCTATCTTCATAGACGGATTCATCCATCACTGAGCTCAGATTCGAATGTACTGTTAAGGAGAAGGGCCTGGTTGGAGGAGTGGGTCACTGTTGCAGGAGTGAGAGATATAATAACTCTCACTGTGGCTCTTCCTTTTCTGCTTCCTGGCTGTCATGAGTTGAACAGCTTCTCTCCACCTACCCTTCAGTCATTCCATTCTGCCTTGCGGCCATCTGACCATGGACTGAGACCTTTCAAATCGTAAGAGAAAATACATCTCTCCTCCTTTAAATTAAATTGCATATTTCAGGTATTTTGTACCAGCCACAGACAAGTGACTCATACAATTTTTCCACATGAGGCAATAAATTGAAAGCTTATTCTATAATTTTATGTCAAGACTGCAGGACAAGATTAAAAAAAAAAAGCCAAACAAAGCAAACTAACAAAATGTAACAAGTTATCTGAAAAGTAACTGTGATAAGTGCAATACAATTTGCTAGATTCTTCAGGTAAGGATCTCTAACAACTTAAACCTTTGTATGTAACAATGATTATTTCTAATCATTTAGCAATAAATCGGTTATGTGATGTGCTCCAACTTCTGAAGCACAGATCTATTCTAACTATACACAATTTAGAGCTTTATCAATGATATTATGACTACATAAATCTATTTGGATATTTAATATTCCTTTGACATTTTTCAAGTGCCAATTTCTTTGAATAAATTAACAAGTTTTATATGGAGAACATAGATATAAATCTTAGGGCCACAGTAGTTAATTATCTGACAATGTAATTTGCTTTATCTATGAAATGCTTTTTATCTTTTGAAATGATATTACTTTGAAAGCAATAGGAGAATTTGATGGTTGTTATCCCCTCATGTCGTACATAGAATGCAGGTCTACATTGCAACTGCAAGCGAGACTCTCCCAGAGGCCAAATTGGGAAACAGTGCAGTTCAGAATATTGAAGAACAAGAACATTCTAGAAAGAGAAGGCTCATAGTGATTCTTTGAGGAAAATATTAAAGAAAAGAAAAATAAAGTGGAAATGCACTAGTGAATAGGCAAATGTTTGTTTCTCTTTCTTGCTCTCTCTCTCTCTCTCTCTCTCTCTATATATATATATATAAATATATATATATATATATATAATCTGAATATATCTATATGTCTATATCCACACAATTATAGTAAGAGTAGCATAGCAAGTTATTTATATTAAAAATTATATCACTGCATGAAGATAAGCTCACTATCTATGTCTGAAGATAAAGGTAATAACCACAGTCTCTTCCACACCAATCAGTGTCCTATGTCTTACCAAGATGCAAAATTCATTCTTACACAGTAAATGTAGCATAAAGTTCATGATTTCCTAGATTCTAATCCCAGCACCTTAAGAAAATTATGTAATTTTCTTAAAAGTGAGATTTTCATGTGTAACTTAGAGGTATAATTGGTAATTATCTTTATAGTGGAGCTGAGAGAATTAAATGAAAATCTATGTATTTTTACATATATAAAACATAGGGCTGGTGAGATGGCTCAGCAGTGTAAGCGCCTGCCTGGCAAGCGCGAGGGCCCAAGTTCGATTCCCGAAACCCACATACGAAAAAAGGGCTGGTGATATTGCTCAGTGGCATGGGTGCCTGCTGGCGCGCGAGATCCTGAGGTTGACCCCTGGTACCCACAAAAAACAAAACAAAACATAATAGAATTCCCATTATGATTCCATGGAGAAAACAGAATTCACAGAAAGCTCCATGGCACACACTGAGGATAGTCAGAGTGTGGCTACATGAGGTGGTAGAGTTACCAACCACTAAATTACATCCTAAATGGAATAATGGACAGATGAAATACAGAAATTGGGAGAGCTAGGGCTGGTGAGATGGCTCAGTGGCGTAAGCACCTGCCTGGCAAGCGCAAGGGCCCTAGTTCGACTCCCGGATCCCACATACGAAAAAAGGGCCGGTGATATCGCTCAGCGGCACGGGCGCCTGCTGGCGCGCGAGGTCCTGAGGTTGACCCCCGGTACCCAAAAAAAAAAAAAAAAAAAAAAAAAAAAAAAGAAATGAAACCAGACATCAGCTCAGGTGCTCACCCAACATAAGTCTGGAGATATTATTGTTTACAGCATGGCAGAGCCAGGCAGTTTCTTCTCCAGGACATAACACAGAATGATAGTAATAGCAAGCAGACCCTAAATCACTGGTACAGATTCCCGGTCAAGTCTGAAGATTTAGCCACCCTGTGCCAAGCACAATATTTTCAGGGAAAGAAAGCAAGGGGGTGACTTCAACCAGGCACTGACTCCAGAAGCCACTGTTGCTCAGACCCAGCAGAATTCCATGGTTTTCCCACCAGAACACAGCCCCAAAATCCATGACAGTAAGAGCAAACAGAATCCTGGTCCTCAAGTGTGGAGCTCAGCACAGGTTCAGTGACCCTGTGAAATGAGAAAAACCTTCCGGGGGAAGAAGGCAGGGGTGGTCACAGCTGGACACTTGCTCCAGATGCCACTGCCTATACCATAGGCAGAACTATGGGATTCCTTTTCTCTGGTTCTGGGCATGGGGGAGAAACAGGAGCTAAAGACAAATTCAGAGCTGGAGCCATTAAGACCCATGGGGAATGTGTAGGAGGTGTTGGAGTTGGAGAGAAATTGCTGAGAAAACCTCCTCCCTAACCCAGACCTCCTCCTTCCCCCTACCCTTCACACTCCTGAAATCATGGAGAAATGAGGAAACTGAAAAAAAGGGAACTGGGGGTTCCAGAGACAGAGTGAAATGGACAGGGGGCACTGGTCTGAAATTTCCTGACTTGTAGAGAACCCTAGGCTGAAACTTATTCAAGAGAGCAGGGTAAATGCCTCACCAAGGATTCTGAGAAAAATAGAGACTCCAGAATTTGGTGGGGGAAAGACAGCAGGGCTGGGATTGGTCCATGCTTTGGCTCTCCCCCCAAACCTGCCTGCAGTCAGCACTGAGACAGGCTCAGTAATCTGTTTGCTTCTCAGAATCACTCATTCCCATAGTGTAGGTGTGGAGTGTAAGTGTGTATGTAACCATGTATGGATGTGGACTAATGTCTTAATCTCTACAGTGATTTACACAGACCTATTGTTCTTACCAAGGATTGCTTCTTCAGTCTTCAAACATTGAGTTTCTGCAGGTGGGTGTACATGATTAATTCCTTCCAATACCCAAAGAGCCTCTCACTCTTTTCGCTTATATTTCCATGTCTTTTCTTGTTCTCAGCCTCCTCACCTCCTCTCTCAAATTTCCTTTCCTTCACTCTCCTGTCCGGGCATAAAAATAACACCATAAAATATATTTCCTCTTTTTTCCCTCTTCTTTTTAAAAGGTTTTAGTTTATATTATCTCATTTCACTTTATTTTAGACCACCACTAATTTTTTCTTTTTCTTCCTCTAGTTCTCAGCCTATTCTTCATCAATCCCAATCCTTCACCTTCCTAGGTTATTAAAAAGAGTTCAAAACATTGTAAACAAGTTCTAAATTAAGTGTTGATACATGATTGGTTCATTCGATGCTGTTACTACTAGTAATATTTCCTTCCTCAAAATGCAGTGATAGAGACTGAACCTAACACTTTGTTTTTTATTGGTACATTTTAGGTATACACAGTGATAACATTCATCATAGGGAATTTGTATCTGTACATAATATATCTTGTTTCTTCTTTTTTTGCTTTCTTCTCCCTTCCCTTCAACTTCTCTTCCCCCCCATTTACACAAGCTTTGTTTCCATTTTTTTTCCTTCTATTCTCTTATTTTCTTGTCACTTCTTTCCTTTCTCCCTCCCTCCCTTGTTCTCCTTCTCATTTGAACATCTTCTTCCCATTTCCCAATATCTATTATACATTTTGGTCTTTATTTACACTTTTGGTTTCTCACACCAGAGAAACAATGGAGTATTTACACATGTGTGTCCAATTTTTTTCACTTAAGATTATATAATGTCTCAAGCTTATCCTTCTTTATGGCAGAGGAGTACTCCATTACATAAAAAAATGCACCTTCTTTATCCATTAATTGATTGATGGGCATTTGAGCTGTTTCCAAGATTTAACTATTACAAACTGTACTGCTATAAACATGGATGTGCATATATGTCTGTGGTATGATGCTTTCAATTATTTTGGGAAGATACCAGGAAGGGGAATAGCTGAATCAAATGAAACCTTTAGTTTTAGTTTTTTGAGGAATCTACACACTGATTTCCACAGTTGTTGTACCACGCTACACTCGCACCAACAGTGGAGAAGCATTCCTTTCTCCCCACAGCCACACCAGCATTTGCTATTGGTTGATTTCTTGATAATAGACATTCTTTATAGAGTGAGATGGAATTTCAGTGTTGTTTTAATTTGTATGTATTGAAGGACCAGGCATGTTGAACATTTTGTCATCTATTTGTTTGCTGTTTCTACTTCATCTGAGAAGTGTCTATTCATTTCAGATGCCTATTTTTGGATTGGTGAACCTAGTATTTTGAATAGGTAAAGTAATTGCTTGAATACTGATTTATACCCAAAGGTAAATGGCACATCACAGAGAGAGACCCATTTACTAAAGAGATATCCGCTATAGTGGCAGAGCTTTCTTTCCAACTCATCTACAATATTCAATACAAAAATACAAGAATTATGTGATAGCATGGCAACAAGATATCTCTAAAAATTCATAACTCCCCAAAGGCTGAGTTCATGGGCATTGAAGTGAACAAATTTTTTAAGAACGCAATAAACAAATAGCTAAAATAACTGAAAGGTCAAAGTTTAGGCCAACAACAGATTAATGAAACAAACACTAAGACATTCATTGAGCTCAAAGATGATATAAATATATAGTTAATTCAATAAATAAGATGATTATTGAGCTTAAAGAACATAGAAATGAGCAGGTGAATGATTTAAGGAAGATGGAGATATGAGTAACCACTTTATTAAATAATTAGAGATTAGGAAAAGGAAACAGAAGTATTGGGAATGAAAACCTCAGCTGAAAGTTGTGGCAGTAGACACGATCAGACTGAAGAGATAATATAAAGACTTGAGGACAAAGTTGATGTAGTGGACCATTTACTAAATTATACACAAACACCAAGACACCATGAAAGGAAGATCCAAGAGCTCCTAGATGACTTTCAAAGAACACTTACAGACCACTGGTGTTGAAGATTTATAAAAGGAAACTAAAAGCATAAAACATTTATCTGCCAAAATTATTGCAGAACTTTTTCAAATCTAGGGAATGAAATGGATACTCTGGTAAATGAGTCATTTAGAACCCAAAATAGAATGGGCCAGGAAAGAACCCTCTCCATGACACATCAGAGTCAAAATTCTAGAAATTTAGAACAAAGAATACCAAAAGCTGTTAGAGAAAATTACCAACTAACTTGTAACAACCAGCCTTCTGAAAAATAGCTGACAGAAATCTTAAAGGCCAGAAGAATTTGGAATAAAGTTTTTCAAGCTCTAAGAGAAAATAAATGCCATCCCAGATTAATCCTGCAAAATAAAGGGAATTTAAAGAAATTCATGACCGCCAAACCAGCATTGCAGAAAATACTCAAGGGAATCCTCAACAGAGACAGTGAAGCCAACATCACTCAGGAACCCAAAGGAAAAAATACATAAACCAAAGGAAAACGTAAAGCACAATAATTTGACATAACAATGCATGCTTTATTCATAAAACATATATAGGTACTTAAACTGGACTCATGCTCTGTGATTTTTCCTTGGACCCTAACTGAAACCTGGGCAGCATTCTTTTTTTTTTTTTTGTGGGTACCGGGGGGGTCGACCTCAGGACCCCGCGCGCCAGCAGGCGCCCGTGCTGCTGAGCGATATCACCGGCCCCTTTTTCGTATGTGGGCTCCGGGAGTCGAACTCAGGCCCTCGTGCTTGCCGGGCAGGCTCTTAAGCTGCTGAGCCATCTCACCGGCCCCAGCACTCTTAATGTGTCAGAGATGAAGTCTGGAGGATAATGAGAAGGAAGTACAGAGTAGTTCTTGCAAGGGCCTTTACAAATTCAGCTCCCTGCATGGGGATAGGGTAATCAATGTCCTTTTCTACTGCATTTGAAACACTGATTGACCCTTTGCCTAGGAATCCAGACCAGATCAAACTCCAGCCACTGAAATATGGAATATTTTGTACTCAATCCTGCAAAAATCCTTCTCAAAGACATAAAATGTCTAACACAACATTGATTTTTTTCAAGGTGTTGGGCTGTGAGGATATCTATTTCCTTCATGGGAAACCTCTTATCAGACTCTGGGTGTATGATCCAGTCCCGTAGTTCTAACAAGACAGTTATAAAAAAAAAAAAAAAAAAGTGAGAAACCAAGTTCAAAAAACACCACACGTCGTCATAGCCAGATGCAGTTTGTGAAGGTTTCTTTCTCAGTGTCTTCTCATTAAGGATTACAAATATTCTCAGAGTATATTAAGTAACTATATATATGTGTGTGTATATATATATATATATATATATATATATATATATATATATATTCATACATTTCAATGTTTTTAGGAGTGTGAAAAATAATGTAAATACAGTAATAGTGTGTGGTTTTCAAACCGTATTCTAGCAGCATCAGCATCACTTAGCAACTTACCGAAAATTCTCAGGCCCCAATGAAGACTCAGTGGAACTAAAGCTCAAGATGGAGCCCACAGTACATTTTAATGGGCCCTACATGGGATTGCGATTCTTGCTGAAGTTTGAGAACTATTAGCATAGATCAAGGAGGAGGCAGAGACAAAAGTAAAAGTCTTACAGAATTCAAATTTATGGTCAACAAACTGAGCTGCCCCAAACAAACAAAAGTATCATATATGAAAGAAGTATTTAATGCATGGGATGCCAGTTTATTTCTATATATTTAAATGAATCTTGACAGCTTTCATTCATAAATGCCTCAGATTTTGATTGGTCATACTTGAGCCATCTACAAGACCCATTCCCTGGGCTGTTCACCTTGCTATACCCAATTATATTATCTCTAAACTGCATATTCATAAACCACCCCAATCCTTGGAGTCAATGGGTCATTGCTGTTAAAATAAGAACATAGACCACATGTGAACATTTCACAGGATAAAGACTGTGCCTCAGTGGTGTTCTTATTGAATTTAAAATCTGTAAAGCTCGTATAAAAACTTGCTGAACATCTAATGCAACATGTTTTTTTTGTATGTGAAGAAAATGAGGTTGAGAGAAGCTGAGCAACAATCTGAAGATGAATCAGTGGCCAGAAGTGAAAGAGCTCATGTCGTGGTACTGGATATATGTGAGAGTCAAATGCATGCATGCAACATGTCAAAAAAACCCGTGCTCTTTTTCAAATTAATATTAAAAATTATAAATTATGATTATATAACATGGAGGAAACAAGAGTTGTTAATAAGAATATATCTTGGAAAGTATATCAGGAGCAGTGTAAAAATAATTCACTATTCACTTCATGAAGGAGTGGTAGGTACGAGGAATTAAGTATTTTTATTAGAATTAAAATACTTTTGAATATGTGCAGCATGCATCATGACAAAATAAGTCAGTTTTATTTATTCTGAGTCTTTTATCCATAGATCATAGACTACAGAGTTATATATACTTGCAGCTCCTTTCACTACATGAAAGATTTATAAGGGAAAGGTTCCTGTTTGCCAAGTTTCCGCTGTATCCCACTTTCCATAGTTCTTGGTGCACTGTCATTTCTCAATAAATATTTGTTGAATAAATGAAAGTAAAGACAAGTTATTCAATTTTCTTGCCTACACACATCACTTTTTCTGAAATTATGCTCCCCTAGTCCTAGCTGTGTATACAGTGAGGCCTGTAATTGTACCTTTCTACCATGACTGATGGAATGCATAATTGACAAAACTAGGGATCAATTTGGCCAGTTACTTCTCTGTCCTGGAAATGTGGAACTGGGACATAGAGATTTTAAGAAGCTGTGTTCAGCATTTGAAGTGTATGGTATTACATTGCCTATTTTCTCTGAATTTTTAATGGACAAGTACTGTAATCATCGAGTAACTACTATTCTTAGGTGATAATGCTGCAGGCAATAAAACATGTCTTTATGGTTGCATTTATAAGCATGTGTGGATTATTTAAGTTCTAAATAAATAATATTAAGAAGAAATTAGTTTAGGATGGAAAATAAAACAGGATAAGGTGAAGGCAAAGGGAGATATTACTCTAAATAGTCAGGGACCTCCTACTTGAGGAGGTCACCTTTGATCAGAGACATGAATGAAATGAAGAGCACATCTTGTGAAGAGTTGGAGGAGTAATGTTCCAGGCCAGGAAAGTAGCAAGAACCAAAATTCAGAAGAAATAAAAATAGCTAAAGTGAGTAAAATGGATGCTAGTAGGAAATGAAACAGGAGATCCATTTGGTAGTCAAAGCCTTTGGGAGCAGAGGGCCAGAGCAATGATGTCAGAAAAATATCCTAAGAGCCCTGTCAAACATTGGGAAAATTTTAAGAAAAGTGATGATTTATGTTGTTAAATGATTGTTCTTATGCAAAAAAAAAAAAAGAAAGAAAGAAAGAAAGAAAAGAAAAAATGAAACCGAGATACCAGTTAAGGTGTTACATTGATCAGTAAGACAACAATGGCTTGGATTAAGGTGGTAGTGGTAGATTGGCCAATACTAGTTACATTCAAGATATTTTGAAAGCTGAGCTGAGATTTATTGATGGTTTGGATGAGAGATGTTAACTAAAAATCAGGTTTGCTTGGTGAACTCTCTAGGCAACTGTGGTCATGGAAATACAAACACTTTGAGAAGCAAGTTAGTTTGGGGTTGAAGTGGGCAACAGAATCAAAATTTTAGTTTAGAACATGCTAAATTTAGGATATCTATTAGACATGGAGGTGAACACACGGAGTAGATACCAGGGTATGTAGCTAAAGTTCAGCAGAGTGATTGACAAAGACAATTTTACTGGATATGTGGAGATGAAGGTATTTGAGGTGAGGTTAAGAGTAAATAAGAAGCAAAGAAATAGTAATAGTGGCTACAGACAATAGCTACTATGAGTTTTTAAGAAAGGAGATGGAAAGAGTATAAACTATAAACTATAAGGAGATTATGGGACAATGAGTTTTAGTAAGAAGGGATATTTCAAAATATTACACCTAGAATATATATGCAACTATAGGAACAATCTAGGGGAGAGTGGAAAATCCTGATGCAAGCGAGAGGGTAGTTGTAGGGCTGATGTCCTTGGGTAGGTGAGACAGAAGTTGTCTAGTTCACTAATGAAGGGGTTGTCTCTAGGTGGAAAACAATTTGTCCATTGTACCAAGAAAGAAGCCAGTGTGTAAGGGGACAGATTCAGGCCAGTTGCAAAGTATGATGGTAAAGGATTGTGTAAGTGTTTTTTGCTTATTTTAACTTTTCAGCAAAATATAAGTTAAGGTTACCAATTAAGAATAGGTGAGACAAAGGGTGTTGGAGGTTTGGGGAGACAGGAGCTGTAAAAATGTCTATTCACATATGTAAAATGAATTAATTAGGAAAAAACTTCCTGTACAAGAGAAAGATTAAAGAGCAACACATCTGAAATCTGGGCAGACCAAGTGGTATTAGAGAGACAAAGAAGTTCTAGCCCTGGATTCTGGCCCCACAAAAGTCTCATTATACCGCTTGCCATAGGGTTTGTCTCTTTTTCAAGAGTATATTTCTTTCCCTGACATTTTTTTTCTTCATCTGGTTGGAAACTATTTCAGTTAACTTACAACCATTATTTATTCCTTAGAAAGCACTGTGTACAGGAGGTAAGCTATTATTATGATACACAAACTGATCCGTATTTCATCCCTGGTATTTCCTTCAAAGTCCTGAAAACATTTCCCCACTCAGCAACAATTTTGCCTCATAAAAGCATATGACAAAGGATTCAATTTTTAGAAAAACACAGAGTAAAGTTTGTGCCATTAGAAGATAATTTTGGAAAATATAAGATCAGTCAGAGTCAGTGTACTTGTTTTTTATCCTCTTCAGTCTCCAAACTAGGTAAAGATTTTACTGGACCAGGAAGATGGAAATAGTTGCATATGAGTACTTCCAAATGTTTAAAGATTCATGAAATTCATAAAATATTTAAAATATGTGTAGAGACAACTGACTAAGGGCAAACTTAGCCAGCCAGCTTGAGTCAGAGAATAAGTGTGTCTCAATCCATTTTATTTTGCTATAACTAATACCATAGACTGGGTAAGTTGTACAAAAAAAAAAAAAAAAAGAGGTTTATTTAGATCACTATTTTGGAAGCAGGAAGTTCAAATTTTGGCAAGAGCCTCATGCTGCATCCTATTCTCATGGATGACATTACATGGTGGGAATGCACGAGAGAGAAGGAAACAGAGAGAGGGGTAACACATGGCCAGACACAAAGCAAGAGAGCCAGCTGCTTCACAGCAACCTGCTCTCACAGTAACTAACACAACCTCATGATACCTAATCTCTTCTGATGGTGGTGTCCACATCATGAAATCACTTTCGACCAAGTCCCATGTCTTAATGATCTCCCTGTCTTTCAGTGTTATTACACTAGGACCAAGCTTCCTGCATAAGAAAATTGGAGGGGGGGGGCAATGCAAACTACGGCAGAGAGGATCAACACTTTCTGGCACTTGGAGCACAAGTACACTGTGTCACACCTGATGGGAAATTCTGACAGAAAGGAGAGAAAATATATTAGCTCCTTCCTACCATAGTGTTCTGAAAAGATTGAGTTTTAATTCTATCACGTGTATACTTTTAACCTGTATACTTCATATATGTATACGACAGAGAGAGAGAGAGAGGAGAGAGAGAGAGGGAGAGAGAGAGAGAGAGGGAGAGAGAGAGAGAGAAAAAGTATTTTATAAGTTTATGGAGAGGTAATAGAGTTTGGCATTTTTATCTTTCACTCTCCTCTCCAAATGCATCTGTTCCAGGATCACATGACACCGGACTTTCTCTCCTTTCACGGAAAGCACTGATATGCACTGTGTCACTCACAGAAAGAAGAGAAGTGGGAATTGAAGCTATGCCTGAAAGCAGCTGGTCCACAGACATGGCACAATATCTGCTTTAGAAATTTGTCAAATGATTTGAATAGGTGAAACTTTAAAGAGTATAGTAGCTCAAAAATTCCTTATTGGGAATGATTTGTTCCTATTGACAAAGACTTGAGCTTCTTCTTATTGATTTTGACTTTTTTTTCTGTACCCATTAAAAGTGCAGTTAAATAAATTTATGGAGCTATTCACTCCCTAGTTAATTACCTTTACAATGGGAATTTTTGTTACTCTCCTCAGAAGCTTTATCTGGGATATGAATTGATTTAGGTGAAAATTGTAAACACTGAAATACTTAAGTGCAGATAGTGACAGGAGTGCTGGAAATAAACTTTTAAGGTACATAATCAGTGAAACAGGTAAAATGTGTTAGGGGATGGAATTTTTCTAGATGACTTACAATGGGTGGCAAGAAATACATCACATCATGTGGCTGTTTGGGATTCAAATAAGGAGGAACACAAGTAGGTCATTACTCTATTGGTAGTGATTTCAGGTTGACAATTCTCCTAAGAAGTCTACTTAGTGCACTATTTTATCAGAAGTCTTGGTTATAGAAAAAGTAGAACAGTTTAATAAGTAAATAGGAAGAAGAATCTATGCTTATAATTCTGTATGGATTCCTTTTAACGGGTGAATTATAAACTTGACTGATTTTGTGACACAAAATCTTAAAAGAGGATCTTGGATGTAATTATCATTCCTAGGAGTGTGGGATGTACAGCTGAGGACCAGAAGCACACGATCAGACACACACAATCACGTGAGTGCTGAGAGGAGAAACACGAAGACGTAGGTTTGCAGACATAAGCAGAAACTAGAATAGGATTAAAGGAGAATATCTGAGATTCTAACATCTCGTTGTTAAAGTGTATTCAATTTCTTGAGAAATTTGACGATGTTTTTGTCATATTTTCCCATTAATGATCAAAATAAGAGGTGAAATTCAGAAATATTTTTACATACACTCTTTCTAGATAAACTGTGGAAATTTAACTGTCTGTTTGGTTAAACTGTGAATAATCTGTTGTAGCTTGTCTTCTGTTCTGTTAATTTGGTATGACGATGTAGGCAGCCTTCTGTTCTTTTGTTTACAGGGTCTCTTAACTTTGTGACTCTCCTGGTAGTAATTCATTTTTTGTTACAAGATAGCAGAGTTGCCAGTGCAAAACATTTATTTAATTGGTTGAGATTTATAAAGCCATGACCATTCTCTAAAGCTTAGGGTTATGAACCAGATAAGAACATATGGCATAAAGTATTATTTTCTCTACTCGAGTTATGTAGAAAAGCATTGTTTAAATGTCAATGAGGAAATCTCAAATTGCTCTCCTTGGAACAGTGATTTCTTGGATAATGTTCAGTTAAATTTAATAAAGGGACATTTTATTTTCTTTAAGTAATGCACTCAGGATCTTCTTTTCAGTCGTTTTAGAATAGTAAGACATAAGCAGTATTCTTTTCTACTCCTAGAAGTTCAATTAAACTATTAGCCCTTGTTTTAGGGCATATTATTTTTAAATATGTTGTGGTATACTTTAAGCAAATTTATAGTGTATTTATATTGCTAACAGCCATGACATTTTTTTTTGGCACTGGTAATTTTAATTCCTGAATGAAAATTAGTAAAAATATGGCAATTGGGAGAATGTTTTTAAAGAATACAGCTTTATTCATGTTGTTTGTATTTTCAAGATTAATGTTGATAAATTAAACATTTTTTAATAGTAAAAAAGTGACTATAATGAAGAGGAAAGAATGGACGATTTTGCCAAGACAAAGTATGTGAAAACTGAGGTTTTTATCATTTTTTTATACATCAGAAACCAAATTCAGAAAACATGGATTTAGGGCTCATCTCTATGGCCAGCACTACAGGCAAAAATTGATCTACTTTTCCAAAAGTTCTGCTTTGATCTATTACTAAGTGATTTAGAACAATTATGCAACACCGAACTGGCTTACTCAGTTTCTTTCTATACTTTTTTCCTTCCAAGTACACACACACACACACACACACACACACACACACACACACTAGTTTATTTTCCATTGGTGGAGTGGGAGAATTATTGCTTTGTCTTTCAGTTTGCATTTTGAGTTTTAGGAATATTTTATCAGGAAACGTTTGTTAATACTTGAGGTACTCATATTTTAGGGACTTGCCCCATTTTTCCTAGAAAAATTTAATACCACCAGTAATCTCAAATGTTATGTTATCCTTCCTCTGCTTTCATGGCCAGGTCCAAATGGCCTGTTGACAGTCCTTGAAGAGCTCTTCTGTTTAGAGAAAACTTCATATGTCATATACCGTTAACACGGAGTCTGTCAAGAAATGTGATATAGCTCGGAGAAGTACAGCATCAGTCCCTGAAAAATTGCCTAAAGACATTTTTCTCACTTAACCAGAACTATTAACATACAGGAATCCAAAACTTGGATGAAATCAGGAGAAAAATGTTACTAAAGAAAATATAGGAATATTTCTTTTAAAGAAATTGGAATGAATATTTACTCTTTCTACAGTTCATTTGCATGTTTTCATTTATCGCTAATGTTTTTAATGTACTCATTTGGATAATAGACTTAGTGAGGATTATAACACTGCCTAGTATTTAATAATGAATTTCATATAGGCCGAAAGCATTTTATACCTAAATAGTTGCTTGCTTCATATGTCACAGCAAGGGAGAGTACAGCTGGTCATCTCAAGTTGGTCACTGTACAGAGAACTAAAACTCAGCACATCAATAGAAAAATTTACCATGTTGAATCTACTCTTATTTTTGTATTACCCGTCTCATGAAATGCACGCTTCACTTCCTCCTCTCCTGAACCACCATACTGAATCTACGGCAGACCCTTTTGATTCTGCCTCCTTAATATCTCTGATGCAGTTAAAATCCATGTTGTCTCTACTTTTTCCTGTTTCTTTTTTTCTCACTGCTAGATTTCAGCAACACATTCGTAGTTTTTTTTTCCTGACAATAACTTACTACGCTCCAATTTGTCAAAGTAATATTATGAAATGTCAGTCTGAACCTGATAAAGCATGCTTAAAATTCTTCAATGGCTCCCGACTGCCCTCATTATGAAATCCACACACATTAGAATAGGCTATAAGGTCATTAGTGAACTAACTTTGGCTCACTTCTCCCCTCTCATTATTTAGTCTCATGACATATGCATTGCATTATTATTTATTATAATCACCATTCCATGCAATAGATCACTAAAGCTTATTCCTTCTGTCTAACTGGAACTTGGCACTCTTTGATCATCATCTCTCCATCTTCTTCATTCATCCTCGTCTCTCAGGCTCTGGTAACCAGCATTCTACTCTCTACTGCTGCGAGTTCAACTTTTTTAGATTCCACATACAAGTGAGAACATACAGTATTTTTCTTTGTGTCTGGCTTACTTAATTTAGCATGATGCCCTCCAGGTTCGTTCATGTTTTCAGAGCTGACAGAATTTTCTCTTTTAAAACAATGTTTTTGCAGCAGGACATTTCTCTTGTGCATATATACCACGTTGTTTTCATCCATTCATCGGATGACGGCCATCTAGGTAGCTACCATATCTTAGCTATTGTGAATAGTGTTGTATGAACTTGAATGTGAAGACATCTGTTTGGCACACTACTTTTGGTTTCTTTGGATATACAGTATATGCAGATGTGGAATTACTGGATCACACAGCAGTTCTAGTTTGAGTTTTCTGGGAAAATTTCATACTGTTTTCCGTAAAGGCTGTATCAATTTCATAGTGGCTGGATTAATTTAATCCCATCAACGGTGACTATAAGAAATAGGAATGTAGCATATATTTCAAAATTGCTAAAAGAGTATGTTTTAAATGTACAGAAATGATAAGTATGTGAGAGGAAAGATTTGCTAATTAGACTAATGTAATTACTATATATGGTAAACATATAAAAATACTGTGCTCTATTAAACTTAATAGTTACTATTTTTCAGTTAAAAATAAAATAAAAAAGACTCATCAGTAGTCTTCAAGGGGACAGTTTTAAAATTATAATGCTATTTCATCAGTTTTAAGTGGGAAACAGCTTTACACTGAGTGTCTGAGGTAGCCAGTGTACCTCTAGGTATTAAGGACAAATGGTGCAATACCTAAATATCCCACTTCAAGTGTGAAGATGAGACATCAGAGCCTCTGTGGAAACCCCTTCAGTATTAAATGATCTTCTCCTATTAAAGGACATTTCTATGCACCTCAATGCCATAGCATATACTAGTTTTTGAATCTTTTGATTTTAAAATATATGATTTCAAAATTACAGAAAATTTCAAGAATGGGAACTTCCATTACACCTTCAGCAGTTTTCAATTGTTCATTTTTTCCTCCATTTGTTTTATTACTTATTGTTTCTGTGTTTGTCTCTTTTGCTCTCACAGACCTACACAGACACACTATTTTTTTTCTTAAAAATTTTAGAGTAACATTGGAATATAGTACTAATTATTTTAATATGCATTTCCTAGAACAAGAAAGACAGTGTGCTTATAAAAATCAGTATTGAAACAAAACTGTTGATGTAATCTACAACTATTACTCAATTTTTCAATTGTCTAAATACAATCACATAGAATGTACAGTAATTTGCTCAGCTTATTTTGCACAGTAAAATGTTTGTCAGAGTCCTTTATCATTGTTTGCATAAGCAGCTTTCTTTTTTTTATTGGGTAATATTTCACTAATGTACCACAGCTTGTTTATTAATGACGGTGAATGGTTGAGTTGCTTCATTTTCAGCAATTATGATATGAGCTACTATGAACATTCCCTTTCAAATTTTTCTGAGGACTAAGGTTTCTTATTTCTCTTGGGAAACATTTCTCTTGGGAAACTGGAAGTCCTGGGTAGTAGTATGGATCTAAAGATTAACTTAGTAAGACACTGACTCAAAGCATTTCTCCCATTTTATTCCACTTCTAAGAGTTTATTAAAGTTTCAATAGCTTTATATCATTTCCAATATTTATTGCTACAAGTTGCTTTATTTAATTTTAAGCATTTTACTCCTTATTTATTGATCTCTCATTGTGGTTTTAATTTGTATTTCAACAAATACTAATGATTGAGCACTTTTTCGTGTATTTATCATCCACCATTTTTCTTTTATTTTTGCTGACAGGAGTTTAAATCCAAGGCCTCTCACTGAGCTGCATCTCCAGCCCCATTTTAGTTTTTTTTGAGACAGGGTACTGGTAAGTTACTAAATTGCACAGGCTGAGCTTGAACTTGAGATTCTCCTTCTTCAGACTCCCAGAGTCATATTTCATTTTTCTAAGTGTTTTTTCAAGCGTTACCCCCAGTTTTATGAAGTTGTTTTGTTTTTTTGCTGCTGAGTTAGAGGATAAATTTGTATATCATGAATATAATCCTTTGCCAGTCACTAGTTTTACAACTGAATTTTGCATCTGTTTTGCTTTTCTGACAGGCTGTGATTTGTGTATTCATCTTCATGATATCTTTTTGATTAGCATGTAGTTTTCATTTTAATGAAGAACAATTTAGCATTTTAAAGATTTTATGGCTTTGCTTTCTGTGTCCTGTATAAGAAATCAATATTTAAGCCTAATCTATGATGATTTCTCCTGCATTTTCCTTAATATTTAAGACTTTACCTTTGTCATTTAGATATATGCTTATAATATATCTCAAGTTGATTTTATATATAATGTTTAATAATGGCTGAGCTTTTTAAAATGTGAATATTCAATCACCTCAGAACCATTTGCTGAAAAGACTTTCCTTTCCCAGTTTAATTACTTTGGTACCTTTGTTGAAAATTAGTTGAATGACATGTCTGTTTCCGTGAGGCACATAAAAAGCTGAGAAGTGTCTTATCCATTCTAGCAAGTATAAGTGATTGGATATATCATAAAATCATAACTTCTGAGCTTGTCAAAGAGCAGGACTGTGGGAGACCGCCATGCTGCTGTCTCCTGAGAACAGAGCCCGTGCTGCGACCTGTCCCTGACCTCTCCTTCTCCCTGTTCACTGAGATATGCAGAGCTGACTATATTGAAGCAAACGTTCCCTTAATTGGCTAAAAGAATGTTGTCGAGTCCAGCGTACACACTGGTGTTCTCACAAAAAGCAAAGCGGCAACACGCGGGCGAAAATAGCCTCTGTGTTGATGGCTGAAAAGGAGGCTAGAGTAGGAGCCTGTGATTCCAGGGCTAAGACATGAGCTAACATCTCAGCTAAAGCCATGGGACTCAGAAAGAATTACACCTTCCTGGCAGTAAAGGTGTCAGCCTTGCATACATCAAAACTATCTGTGCATTGCTAATTGGAGGCCTCTGTGCTTGGTACTGCTGCAAAATTTCTTTTCATGCCCCATCATCACTTGTGCTGCCCAGGAACACTGGTTTCCAATGACTTTTCCAAGCATTGTTGCTGTGTCCCAGTAATAATGATTATAGATGTTAGTCTTACCAGAGTAGGCAGGAAAATCTGAATAATAATTCACTATCATGCTAAATTTATCATTCACAGAATTCCAGAAGGCAATTTTTCAATGTTGATCACATTTCTTTCTTCCACACACTGCATCCAGTGACCCTCAGAGAAAAGAACCCAAATATCCATCCCTGTCTGATAGAAGATGAACTCTCAAGATCTTGAAACACTACTACATTGATTAGAAAAGAAGAGAAGACCAAAGGAATGTTTTGTAGGAGGTGGTGGTTGCCTGTGGTAAGGGGGTGGGTATCTCTATGGGTATCAGCAGAAAGGGCACGGAGGGCAAGTCACCTGCCATCACTCCTCACATCATCGGGTCCTGTATTCTAGAGGTTGCACTACCATGGGAACAAAGTCAAGAGCCAGTGTACTAGTTATGAGTAGACACGTGTGACATGTATGACTGAGTCCCAAGGGGCAGCCCAGATACATTAACTCACCCTTTATGGAGTGTGAGTGAGGGTCACCCAAGTCAGTGTGAGCACTATTATGGTCATTCGATTTTGTGAGATCCTGCCGAATAAATACCTTGCCGAGCAGTAGGAGCAGTTCTCTTGACAGGGTGTCTTCTGCCGTGAGGAGCAAAATAATGTCTTTTTCAGGAAAGTGGATGGAATTGTAGACCATTATGCTAAGCAAAATGAGCCAGATTCAGAAAGATAAGTATCACACATTTTCTGTCATGTGGAATTTAGACAAAGAAAAAAAAACAAAACTTACATTAGATTATAAGGGAGCCAATTAGAGAAGGGGAAGGGGACCAGAGGGGGTGGGTAGATAAGGGAGAACAATGGGGAGTAATCGAAGTATGTTACATGCATGTATGAAAATGCCACAATAAAATCCATTACTCTGTATAATTAATATGTACAAAAAGGTAATTCTAGGTACCAATAGATAGATTAAATACATTAAACCACTTGAACCCTGTTTCTAAAAGAATAAATTGAGTGAAATTGATGTTGAATTTGACCATAGATTAAGATGAAACAACATTTTCGAAGTGACAAACTCCTCAGTCTAAATGAAATTGATGCTTGTCAGAAGTTGTTAAGAAAATCTGACTCACTCTCTTGTTCTCTTGAAACCTTAACAAGATAACATAAAACTATTTCAATATCTCTGAAATAGGGCATATGAATCTCTTTTTAATTTAATTTTTATTTTTATTAGTATGTATTTGCAGTAAGTACTAATTACATACATTCTTGTTTCATCAGTTCCCCTCTCTCCCTTCCCTCTCCCTCCATGTCTTGCTCTCCTTCCTATTGCAAAAGATCTATGTTCCTGTTTCCTATAATCTATTGTATTTTGCTCTGTAGTATATTTACATGAGTTGATTTCTGAGTTGATTTCTATAGAAAATATAAGCAAATAATTTAGAGCAATTATGAAGTAAAAATCAGACCCAGAAACTTAAATATTGCATGCTTATTTTATATGCAAAACCAAATATAGAGAGGAAAAATAAAAGAAACAATAATAGGAAATAGGGAGACAGATCTTTTGCAAAAGGGAAGGAATCCAAGAGATGGAGGGCATGGGGAAGGCAGAGAGGGGAGAGGGAGAGATTGGAAAAAGAGTTAAAGTGTGTTTTGTACCTGTACCAACTCCTCAAGAGGAGTGTACTGCAATCACGTACAAATAAAAATTGAAAAAATATCACAAAGACTTTTCAAGAAAGGGATATGGCTCATAAAATGATTCCTCGGCACAAGCAGGGAGTGAAACTCCTAGACTTACTCAGGTTGTTCATGTATTAAGATTCCTGATTCACTAGGAGATTTTCTTTTAAATACTAATACATTTTTATAGTAAAATTTAAGTTTCCTATTATTGCATAATATCCCTGAAGCTGAACACTGCATACACATGTATTTATTTACCTTATTGCAATGATATTCCATTTTTTAGTAAGTGATTGTCCTGAGAGCTCAAACCTTTCAGAATAAATCTCCAACTCTTTAGCAAAAGGATAAGAAAATAAATAAAAGTGGAAAAACTGATAAAAAAAGGAAAAAGAGTTTTTCACTATTAAAATTACTGAAAATACAGGTATTTAGGGCTGATCAATAATAATGGTAATAACCATTACATGTCACAGTATTCACAAATGTCAGAAATACTGAATTGTTATTGAGTTACCCATTACTAATAATTATAGTAAATGTAACATTTATAAATGGAACAAAAGGTTTCAAAATATTTGGGCTTATGGTAGAGAAAAATAAAGGATTTTCCTCCTTTTCCCCAAATGTTTCTATTGTGAGTGACTCATAACCAAAATAAAATTGAAATAAGATGAAACACTCTATTCCAGATTATTTTTCAGGAACTAAGTGGAATAAACTTATAATACTCTGGAATTTGGAAACTATTCCTCTCTTATCCTATATTCCTCAAGTCCCCTCACCTCTGTTTATCCAATTTTTTCAGCTCCATTTTTCATACATTGTGCTTATATAAGAATTTTAGAAAATATTGAGAATCCAGGAGTCTTATAAACCGGATCTGCTCAACTTTAGTATGATTAACACTAGTGTAAATGTGCCTGTTCTGGGGGAATGCTGTGCATTGTGCAATGATTACTAGCATCTCTCATTTTTATGCACTAGGTGCTAATAACACTCACCCCCACATCCCTTGTGCCATACCCCACTGTGCCAACCAAAAATGTTCCATAGGTGGCAATTGTCTCCATTTGAGACAGTGAGAGATGAACTAAACTCGTAGAGGGTTTGCAGTTTCTTTGTTCACAAAGAAGACTGCAGGATTTTTTTTTTTTTGATTCTCCAGAAAAACATTTTAACAGTGGAAAGACACAAAGAGTGATAGAATTGTACACATGCCATTGCTGATGACTGTGCAGCACAGAAGCAAAAAGCTGGAAGACCGACTACAGCACACACGTGTGTCACTTAATTTAACAAGGTACAGTCTGCTTACTGAAGTTGTTTGTTGCTTATTAAGTTTGAATTAGTTGTCACCATTCAGAATTGGAATAATTTACTGAAATGCTTTGCTTTGATTATGATTTCTCTTGGAAAATCAGAAGTTTGAGCAAAACCATTTCGAAGTTCCTAAAAGAATAACCAACTGGCTGTTGCACTTTTAAATAGGATGTGTACTCTTTGTTATAATATGTGACCTGTTTTTTCAAATTTGTTTTATATTAACTATATAGTCCTTACAATCATTTGAACTTAAAAATCCAATAAGTCAATAAATATAATGTTTAATCAAAGGTCTGCATAACTTTAAGGAATGAGTTTTAAGTTCTAAAAGTTAAGAAGAATAAAACAGAGCATTGGTGGAGAGGAAATTTGTATCAGGAAGCAGGAGAATGATTTATTAGTTTCTGCAGTGCAATAGACATGTATCGCACTGTGTAGGGTATTAGGTATTGCTAGTGACTTTTAGCACATTAATTTGCTAATTATGAAATCCTTTGAGTTTTTCAATAACTTTTTAAACTTGAAGAAAAATAACAAAGACAGCACACAAATATTTATCAGGGCTGCAATAAGAATACTGAAAAGATCAGATGACTCAAACTGTAGCATGGAATCACATTTGGAGTCTCCATCTTTATCAAATAAATAGAAAATATGTGTCACCTCTCCACATCACCTAAGGATCATGCATTTCTCTCTGAAAATTGATAGTGGGATGCTTATATAGTATTATGAATGTATATTCATTATCAGTCTTGAATAATATGAAAATTATCATGAACAAGAAATCATCCCCTTTTATAATTTTATTCTAGATGCCAAATGTGAAAAGTTGTGCCTAAATAATACATTCTCTGTATAGAATTATTTTGAAACTAACCATAGTGTTTGTACATGTGAGCACAGAGCTGCAGTCTGGGGCTAAGGAATATGGCTTGGTTTTATTAGTTCTAGTTTTAAGTTAGTACTCCCCTCTAAAACTGCTTTTGAAATCATAAGTAACAGAGATTTTTCACTGACTCGAATTGTTCCAAATAAAAATGATTATGGTATTTAGAGAAAATTTTTAACGTATTACTTTTTGTGGATCCAAGAATTCTAGAATAACTCTATGTCTTCAAGAGGGGACTGTTTAAAATAAATATAAATCCTTACCTACAAACTACAGTACAAAGTGGTCCCTGGATGCATTTTAATTTCATTTAGCACATACTATCCTATCCCTATGAAGAAAGACAAATTGTGTTCTATTTGGAATAATTTTTAAAAACTTTGTTATTTGCATCTAGTTACAAAGTTTAAGCAAACAAAATAGAGTGAAACGTTTTGAAATATTAATAACAAAATTATTTGAAGACAAAAGTAATCATTAATGACAAGTCATTCATCATAAATGAATAAATATTTAAAAGAAGAATATTGTATACTAAGCTTTAGGGTTTTTCTTGTATTTGTCTTTAAAAAAATCAAACATAAACATTGGACATTACCCATGAAACTCTTAGCCTGAAGGTGGAAATATTACAATTTCCTTTTGGGGGTAAAATAATGTCTTAATGTTAAAAAAAAATTAAGAATCTAAGTTTACAAAAACTAATAAATATGGGTTTTATATATAATGAAAATACTATTACTATTCTGAGAAGCTCTTTAATATTTATACTTCATGGCAGATTGAAAACTGATTGATTTCAATTGATTTCTTGATTATTTGATTTGTTAAGCCCTTTTAGTTGTGAGAAACTTCCTATGTGGAAAGAGGACACAGTAACCTAATCTACTCCTTTTTGTTGTTCTTTTTAGTTGTTCAATATCTTAGTATTAGCAATAAGTTCTCCTTATCTAACAGCAAATTAAGTAAATCAAACTTTTTTTTCAGTGTTGTCTTGGTTGGTTATCTCTTTGAATGGTGATGGGTCACTTCTGCATTTAAGGCACAAAAGGAGGAAAATATAGTGCCAACCACATTTTCTTCTTTTCTCTAAGAATAGGAAAAGCTCTTTTATTCTTCCTCTTTTGTCCATCAACCAAGACTCTGTCAGATGGCATTCTCTAGGGAATTGAATATTTATATTTCTAAACCTTTACAGTAATAGGCAATTTGAGAGAAAAGATTGGCTATAATCTATGTCTATGTAATAATATAATTTAATTTGATCATAGAATCATATTTCATGTCAATGGAATGGAAGATCCAATATTTTAAAGAAATCAATTTTTCCTCAGTACACTTCAATCACAATTGTAGCAGATTTTTGTGATGAAAGTTGCCAAAATATTTCTAATATTTTTATGGAAATTCAAGGGCCATGAATAACCAGGACAATCTTGAACAAGAACAGAGTTGTAGGATTTCTACGACACACAAAGATTCAAAAGAATAAGATTGATTATATAACTACAGTAGTTAATACTAAAGTATTTAGCAGAAGGACAGCTAAATAGAGCAATGAAAGCGAATAGCGAATTCAAAAACCAATCACACATATATGATCTCTTGATTTATGACAAATGTAACATGATAGCACAAAGGAAAAAGGATAGTAATTCAACAGATAGTGTTGGGTTAGTTAAAAATGTAGATGGACAGGAAACTAAACCATGATTTCCATCTTATACCACACACAGGAAATCAGTGCAAGATGGATTGTAGATTTATCATGAAAGCTACCATAAGAATGCTTTTGGGAACTTTCAGAATTCTTTCTAGCCTTCTCTCTTTGGTAATTTCTCTATTTTTTTTTTCCCGTATCTGTCTAATCCGTAACTTTAAGAAGTCTCTTAAAATTGCAGTCTCTAGTCATTTTGTTAGAAGGAACTAGATTTAGCTTTTTTAAGTTTGTAATTAATTGCTTGTGTTACGAGAGTTGGATTGGTCTAAGAGGAATTCCTATGGAATAGGTTTCTAACATCAGGGTATTGATCTCTTGTAGGGAAGTTGCCAGCCATCTCTCATTTTACCACCATTTCCTGGTTAGGGAATTATACAAGAGATTTTGCAGTGCTTGTGTGGCTTCAGGTGGTAGCAGATATTTGAAGCAGGTCTGTTTAAATCAACTCAGGATTTTATGATCAATACTCAAGAAATATATTGAAAGAAACATTTTTTAAAATTTATTTTTGTCCTCCACTTCTCATGATTAGGATATGAATGTAAAGCTTTCTTGGAGGGTTCTGCTTCCCTGGAGATTAAATAAATGCAATTAATTTATCCACGGAGTAATACTTTTTATTTAAATGTACAAAAAACCTAAATTTCCTTCCTTCGTATAGGGATTCTGAGTCAAAGAATACAGGATGGAAAATGATGAATACTATTGTCAGGGTCACACAGCTAACATGCTGTAACATATTAGGGACAGGAGAAACTCCTTCCACTTGAGATCTGTTATTATTGCTTTTCTTTCCTTTTTTGAGAATTGACAGTTTTCTAGGATAGGTAAGGAGGATTTGAAACCACAGAGTTTTAGTTTGAGATATTCCTAGAAGTGGAAAGATTCCAAGCAGAGTGATACAAGCATGAAATTAACTTTCTAATCACCAGGTATAATTTAAATAATTGAGTAAACTAGTTAGAATTATTATATGGGAAGCCCAAAGATTATTGCAACAAAATTATAGAAATAAATGAGAAAATTACTTTTTAATAAAGAAAGAGATTTAAACTACAATGAAATGTCAACTGGAATTTCTGTGATTAAACTGTAAAAGAAAAATAAATGTTGGTATCATTCACAATTGTTTAAAAATGACGTTATTTAGAAATCATGCTTTAAGCACCCTTTTTGGTAAATATAATCCTTCATATAAAAATTCTATACTTAAAAATAAATATCATGATAAAATTACACATTATTTCATAGTACATGTATCTAAATTAGTGTGATTATGTATTCTGGTAGTTTTTCCAATAAGAAAAATCATCCAGAAAAAATCAAAATAAATGCAGATTGTGAAGGACCAATAGCATTTTATATTGTTTGGCAGTTCCCCATACGGTAACCAAACTTTATTTTATATGAATTAGGTCATTTTGTGCATACATATATGTATATAATGTATATATATTATATATATATATGTACTTTCTCCTTTGACATCCACGTCACATTGGCTGCTTGATGTAATATTTTTTCTCTAGTTCTAAAAAGCTTTTCTGCCCTCAGTTTGTAAAATCAGAGATTTACCCCTGTCATCTTATAGATTAATAACATCAATGATTACTTTATTTCCTGTAATTTTCTATTTTTAGTATCCATAGACATAAAATGAATTTTCCATTTTATATTTCATTCAGAAGCATATTATAAGCAAACATTTATTTATAGCACTATGTCAATCTTTTTATTGAAAGATTTATGAATTAGGCCAAGAGAAAAGAAAAATTACTTGATAAGAAGTGTGAAGATAATACTGGGTTATCAAAAATTAAATTATGTAGAATTGGCTGGACCTCTTTATCTCCCTGTTTCTTTCTAAATAGTTTTCCCACTATTGTTAGATATATACAACTAGGAGAGATAGAATATGTTATTGACCTTTTATAAATAGGCCAGGTAGATGCAATTTTTTAGAATGGGTTTCTTTTCTTTTTGTGGGTACTGGGGGTCGACCTCAGGACCTCGCGCTTGCCAGGCAGGCGCTTATGCCGCTGAGCTATCTTACTGGCCCCTAGAATGGGTTTCTGAGAGTACTTTGGTGGCAGAATCTAGTATTTGTTGAAGTGTGATTTCAAGTTTAAAATTTTGCAAGCTGTGTTTTTGGTCCTGTTTTTTTGAGGAAGGCACTAGTATATCGGGAGCATAGGTATAATTAAAAAATTAGTGAGTGAGGGAAGCAAGTAAGTAAAATTTTGTATACATAGAAATAAGATACAACAGAGCTCTTGAAATGGTTGCATTCTTGTATAGCTTTTTGTTATCCTTGAGTTGAGCAATTTTTTCTTCTTTATATAATTATATATATGTATAATTTAATCGTCTCTCAACTCTTCCTTAGAACTGTAAATGTCTTCCAATTTTTTTTTTAACTTTCACGTTGTGTCCCTGGAGGCTACTTTTCTTGTCAACTTGGGCTTTTGTTTTCTTTTCTCCCATGTAGTAACCCTGGTCCTCTGAATTCTTTCTCTATTTGTTTCAATTTTGTTGATACACATCCATTAAAGGTTCTTGATAAAAGGCATCAGAGAAATAAATCTGAGAATTTGAAAATTGCGTGTATAAAAGTATGTATATTCTTATACTAGATTGAGAGCACTATTTACTATAGAATCTAAGTTGAAAATTACATTTTCTCCATGACTGAAAGCATGCAACTTTGGCTCTACTGTCTTTCTGGGGCTGTAACTGTTGAAGAATCCAATGTAATTTCTCTTTTGAAATTTTGTAGCCATTCCTAGTCATAAATCTTTAAAAAAATTTTTTTACTGAGGTCTTGATGGGTTTTCTAATCATAAATCTTATATCCATTAATATCCTTCTAGAATTTGGGGGAACTATTTTCTTCTCTTATTTCTCATGGTCTTTATTTCTGAAACTGTACTCATTCACATATTCCAGGTTCTGAACTGACCCATTCACCATTTGTCATCTTTTTTTTCTTCCTAATTTCTCAACTATATATATGTTCAATATCATTTTCTGCAATCATGACTTTTGATTTTAGTCAGCAGTACTGTAATTTCTTACCAAAATAAATAGCCAGTAACTCGTAGGGTATTTCATAGTTGAAAATTAATTAGAACTTGGCAATTCAGTCCGTCTTAGAAAAGTTTTCCTACAGAGCTTGAGTGGGAGACTCTCATGCAAGTTGGTTTACTAAGTGTGCACTCTCTTGAGAAAGACCATAATGAAGTAGCATAGCTCAGAAGGAGGAAAGCCATTCGGCTGAAGGCTCCTTTAGTCTGACCTCTGTCCCTGGGACTTGGACTCTCCCTGGAGTTCAACTGAATCTATGGACAGGAATTGTAGTAAGAAAAAAGTTTCCATCTTAAGGCAAGGCACCTGTCAATTAGTTACTCGTTATACCAATGTAGGGGGAAGAGGCCAGAGAGGATGAATGACCTAAGGCGGTTCTCTGGAGAAAAAAAATCTGGGGTTAGCAGCCAACATTCAGAGCAGCGGGGTATATATGAATTTGCCTGATCAATAGACATGGTGCTGTACGCCTGTGATCCCAGCACTTGGGAGGCTGAGACCAGGAGGGTTGCCACAAGTTCGAGGCCAGCCTGAACTACATAGTGAGTTCAAGGTCAGCCTGGACTACACAGCGTGACCCTGTCTCAAAAAATTAAAAACAGAACAAAACAAAAAAAGAATTTGTCTGATGAAAGATATTGGCATTGGGCAACAACATATCTTTAAATACAAATACTATTTGAGATCATTGAATATATCCATCTGGTACCCCTTACTGAAAATTGCTTTAATAAGTTATCAGATGGCCTAGTACAAAGGAAAATATTAAATTTTACCAGTTTTATTTTGCAAAGACCTATCTTAGTAAATATTAACATTTAAATATTTATTATGGTATTTGCAATGATGTTCATAATTCAGCAAACTTAGATCTTACTCAGTTGTACATAAAGAAAATAGCTTAACCTTTAAGGACACTTTATTATTTTTTTTATTAGTGCCTATTTGAGATAAATAATGAATACACTAATTGTGGGAATATACATATCACATCTTAATCCTTTCTATTCCCCCTTCCTTAGTCTCCCTCACCTTCATGTAATTTATTTGTTGATTTACTCAAAAGTGATTTTTTCATTTGACCATTTTGCATTTAATTTACTAGCTGTTTATGCTTAAGTACTAGGCATATTAGGGAATTTAAAATGAATAATAATCCAAGATCAGAATAAGTGAATGACATAGCAACAAAGTTGCTACCCAAAGCTAGTAGACATTAAACATTTCCTTTATTCTCAGATACATATGAATTTTGATGAGACACAAATATTCAGTCCATGATGGTTGATATTGGAAAATTCTCAGTCACAATCTCTTCAAATATTTCTTCAACTCTTATTTCCTGTCTCTGTTCCTGAGAATCCAGTTTCTTCTTCATGTTTCTTATCTTCTGTAATGTATTTTAAATTATTCATTTAAATATGTCTTCCATTCCTTCCTACACCAAAATAGAACAAATCATTAAACTGTGTTGTAGTCACAGAGTCAAATACCTTATGAAGATAAAATGAGTAAACAATAGCCATCAAAACCATCCTGTGAACATTTTAAGATAATGTGGACATATCCCATTTGTTGTATAAAGATATATTCACACAAGAATGCTTATCATATAATTTATTGTGTATAAATTTCAAGAATAATCAAATGTTAAATAATAGATATGCTTGATTATTCATAAATGTTACAACTAAAAAAATGAAAGAAAATCACAGGCATAGGGTGGGGTGGGGTTTCTCCTATAGGATGTGACAAGAGTGGATAAACAACAGGTTTTAAAACACCTTTAAGATCCTTTTCTTGGGGCCAGTGAGATGGCTCAGCGGTGTAAATGCCTGCCTGGCAAGCACCAGGGCCCAAGTTCAATTCCCAGAACCCACATACGAAAAAAGGGCCGGTGATATCGCTCTGCAGCACGGGCGCCTGCTGCCGCGTGAGGTCCTGAGGTCGACTGGCGCGTGAGGTCCTGAGGTCAACTCCTGATACCCACAAAAAAAAAAAAAAAAGATCTTTTTCTTGCACACTGGTCATACCAACACTCTAGGAGGCTGAGGAATGATGATCACAAGTTCAAACCCAACCTGGGCAACTTAGTGATTTAGAAGACCTTGTATCAGCTGGAGATGTAGCCCAATGTAAAGGTCCTGAATTCAATCCCCAGTACAGCTTTAACAAAATCTATTACTTAACAAAGTGGCTAGAACATGGATACTCTTTATATACTCTTATTGACACAAGCAGAAACAGTTTAAACATTATTTAACCTGTATGATATATTTTCTACAAATTTAAAAAAAAACAAAGAAACTTAGGGACTGGAATGTTTCAGGTGTGGGAGGAAGATATAAAAGAATAGTGATTCCAGGTTATGACAGAGGATTGTAAGGAGGGAAAAGGGAAGGAAACTCCCAGAAGGAATGAGCTATAAAATATCAGCGCTTTATGAGAAATGAACACTTAAATAGAAAGCAAGCACATTGACTTCATCACCTAATGGGGTTGAGGGGGAATAAATATCTGCTTAAAAGTATTACAGGAAAACCTATGCTGTCAAGGGTACATTTAGAAAGTTTGACAGTTGCATAATTAACATAACGTAGGAAAATAGTATTTTGGGAAATGATACATGGGCAGCCAAAACTGGTTCTAGGACTTATAATCAACAGCAGAACAATATGCAGTTGACTATGAGAGAATTTAGCTCTGACTTATAATGGAACCCGTGATAAGACCGGAGGACAGTGGGCATTTCCTTTTTTCTCATCAGCTCAATGGAAGTGGCTGATAGCAAAAGTGACCACTCACTGGATAGTTCTCTCAACAAGGATTAATGAGTTTTAACCAGCTTCTAAGCTGATGAGTGTCTCTCTGACTGAGCATTTGTTGCTCATGGCCCTGGTGAGCTGGTGGAGCTGCTGGATTCCTATTTCTGACACTGGTGTATTTCTCAGAATTTGTAACCAGTGCACATACAAGGACTGTAAATAATTAATATTGTCATAGTTTTGATCTAAAATGTTAGGAGAACAACTGATTTGGACACTCTTCCACCCTCCTATAGCTTTTTGTTTGAAAAAAGAGGTGTCAGAGAAAATCAACAGAAATATTTCCTCCATCTTTTCACCTGACAAATTCCTGTTCATTTTCAGGTTCTAGTTTTATATGACTCCATTAGGCAAATCAGCTTTGTCTCCTACATACGATTATCTACTCCTCTAATGTACTCTTTCATGATTCTGCTCTTCTCCTCTCACAACACTAATCACACCCTACTGTCGTGGTTGGCTCAGCAACGATCTGTCAATGTGTAGTCAAAATCCTCTAGGTAACTTCAAATATTCTTCCCAAGTAGCCATGGACTTCAGCAATCCCGGAAACGCTATTACCAAATATTTTATTAATGCCCTTCTCTGCACAACGCTGTATTTGACAACTTTATCACATACCACTTGAGAAGTTTTCCTTTTATGATTGACACCTAAAGCCTGACAGGGACCAGCCAACCGTCCACATTGACTCATTTAAAGAACAATTTCATCTTGAACTTTTGAGGAGAGGTGACAGGAGTGTGCATCCATACTATTAATATGTTAAGAGAAGGCAAGTAGGATTTCCTTCCCAGTTAATGCTATAAAACTAAAATACTAAGCTTATCAGGCTAAGCTAAGCGGGAGTACCCGGGGTCAGCACTAGGTGACATCGCTGAGGAATACCTTCTGTGGAATACCTACCTGAAGAAGTATCCAATCACTATGAGGATCTTTGAATCAGTTCTGAACTAGCCTTCTGACCAAATGTTAATGAAGTGCTGTACCATTAGAAATTCTGCCTTAAAAATGATTGCTATATTTGGTCTACTACATATGTGATTACTATCCATCATGGGATAATATTACTTTCCCTCATAAGGTCAAATATCCTGAATCCTAGAAGTAGGTGACATTCAAACTAAAAATTTTAAGAGAAAGCAGTTTACAATTCAATCAGTAAGGGAGAAATTTATACTTTATTGTCTTCCTCTATTCTCCTGATACCTTTCATAGATGTTCTGAAATAGGAAAGCAAAAATAAATTTTAAAAGTCCATGTATTTCATGCCAGAAAGGAAAAGGTAGCAATGTCATATAAAAATCATAAATGCCTAAAAATGTTGAGAACAGAAAAATGTACCAAATTGCATATTTGGCATCTCAGGAGAAAAATAAAGTGAAACTAAACTTTATTCTTAGTTTCTCTTTTTTTCCCCATTCTCCTCCCCTCTCCCCCTCCTTATTTACAAAGCTTTGTTTCCATTTTATCCTTTTTTTTTTTTTTGACATCATACTCTTTTCTTTTTTTTTTTTTTTTTGTGGGTACTGGGTGTCGAACTCAGGACCTTGCATGCCAGCAGGCGCCTGTGCTGCTGAGCGATATCACTGGCCCTTTTTCCATATGTGGGTACCGGGAGTCGAACTCAGGACCTCATGCTAGCCAGGCAGGTGCTTATGCCGCTGAGCTATCTTACCAGCCTGACAGCATACTCTTAAGTGAAATAAATCAGGCACATATGTGTAAATATCACATTGTCTCTCTGGTGTGAGAAACTGTAAGTGTAAATAAGAACCAAAATGTATAATAGATATTGTAATATAGGAAGTAATTGTTCAGAAAGAAAACTTTCTTCTGAAAAGACTAAATAGAACAATTTTAAAATAGCCATATATTTAATAATACACTGCTAACAGTCATAAATAAAGGAATATGTCAAGTAGTGATTTATATTCATGTGAAGGGGGAACAATATTATAAGTAAGTGTTTAAAATTTTCATCCTCCTCACAAAGGACCATTTCCCTATTTGCTTCCTTGACTTGCGTTTTCTTGTTGACCTAATTGCTGATGAAGAAGAGAAGACATGTTTACCCCTGGAGCAGTACCTTCAAGCAAATGACAGTTAACTCAGGAGTGATTTTAAAGAGGTTGGAGAAACACTGGCAGAGATCCTAAGGTTGAGAAGACTCAACTGCCACACCTTAAATCGAGAAGAATTTCTCTCCCAGTTGGAGGCAGTGGGCAGGAATGGAGTGAGGATATGTGCATGGAACAGGGAGGAGGGAGAATATATGCATGGTCTGAAGTAAGGGAGACAGGAACTGATGAACTTGTAAATTCTTTGAGGGCAGATGATTCATGACATCACTGTAGAGTAAGTTAAGATGATTTTTCAAAGCATTTTGGCTGTCAGCCTGGTGAGTTTCAGATTCTTTGTTCTTGATGCAAAAGTGTGTGGAGAAAGCCATAGAGGAAATGGTTATATTCCCAAATGATGCTCAAACTAAACACATGGGCATAGACCAAGAGTGTCACCTGACTAACCTGAATTGACACCAGGCATTACGCTGAATTGGTGTGAATCCACTCACTGTCAGTCCTGGATTTCAGCTGACCAATTTGAGCTATTAAAATACAGTATTTCTTCTTTAGTTACTTTAAACAAAGTGAAACAAAATAAGGAATATTTAAATTTTGTATATCACATGATCCATATATTATTTTCAACAACCATTAGGAATTTGAAGTCACATAATGAAGGAAAAGTGCAGTAAACTGCACGTGCTATAATGTTATATTAGGGCATGTCATAAAACTGAGAATAAATTTTAAAGATGTGGAAGGCACAGTAAGAGTTGGATTTTTACCCTTGATAATTTTTTCAGATACTAAAAACGTTAATATTTAAAAAGGGCTATTTAAAAGAGAATCAGTACATCAATGGCAAAGGGAGGATCACTAATTTTATTTATTACTTTAAATAAGTTCCTATAATTTTTAAATAAGAAAAATTGTTTTTAAATATAATAATTTGCTTATTATATTTAATATAAATATTTACTATAAAAATATTTCCCATTTTCAGCTAATCCATTAATTGAGTAGCTTTTAAAATTTAAATTATTTTGAATGAAAACTTAACATGTCCTACTGCAACAGGTTTTTTTATCACCTAAAAATGTACTGTTAGTAAACAAATTGAGAAGTAATGACTGGCATTATCGTTTCCTAGAAAAAAAATCGTTGCAAATATAATACTATTCTAGAATTGTAAATACTAACAAATTCAATAATTAATAAAATTAAGTTTTTAATTAAACAAAAAATACACGATTACTTAAAACACAACTTTGTACAATATTCTTTACAGATACTTATTTTAGTGTTGATTTAATCATAAATGTTTTGACTCTCACTAACATTTAATTGATTATGCAAGTTTTTGCTATTAAAGTGGTATTAAAATTTTTAACAACTTTTTGTTGGGTGGTAGAAAAAACACTTAAAACATTTTATGAAAAGGTAATGGAAATATGTCAAAAATTTCTAAAAAATGAAATATGTAGTTTTGAAGAAATACATTTAATATAATATCTTTGTGTTTGTATATATATGACTGAAATATCTAACTCTAGATATATAATTTGGTCCTAAATGCTAATTGATCATTGTAAAAGGGTAGTAAGTAACAAAAAGAAAATATTTTTTCTGGCATTTGGTGACATTTATGTAGTTTGGTTATTTTATTAAATTTCACAATTTGTTTTACCTTTAAGGATCATATAACTGAAATTCCAGCAAGCTATATTGGATGATGTATATAAAATGTGGGCTGTTAGATAAAGCAAAGAGAGCAATTTTACAAAAAAGCATTTGATCAGTCTCAAATTATAACTGAAATTCACAAACAACGTAGCATAAAAGCACAGCTTATATAGCAAATAAAACATGACATATAGTCTTTTCATTTGATATTTCTATGTACCTTCTCTTATTTCTATGTGTATAAATAGAATTAAATCCAGTAGAAAATTCTCATGAAATTTTTGATTCTCTTTTAAGCCACAGTATTTACAGTATTAACAGCATTTAAATTCGGCTAGTTATTGCTGCCCCTGCTCTTCAGGCAATAAGTTGAACTTGGTGGTATCCTTATGTTTGTTTTTCTTAACATAAAAATCAGAGGTTAAGTGTACCATAACAAAAATAATGGATCTTGAAGTTGTATTTCCACTGAAAATAAGTAATTTTTAAGAATCATATTGATCTGGGCCAAAATTAAAGTAAAATCGCGATCTAATCTGTATTATTTAATTCATAAAGTCAGACTTCAAAAAATATGTAACTCAACTCCAAGATTATCTTTAATCTTAATCTTAAATAAAATTTTAATTAAAACAAAGTCTAATTTGTAATTTATAAAAAATATAAAGTAGCAAGGAGACTCCTGGATTATCAGTTCAAACTGCATTCTTTTGCCAAAGACATTTTATGGCTCGTAAGTTTTAGCAAGAACTCAGGAACTTTTGGTGAGGTGGGAACTCAAGAACAAGCTCTGATTTGCCTATTTGGGTCGTACGGGAGCTCAGCCTTCTACACACTTTCCTGCCAGGATGTTCTCCACTCTGCTAAAATTATGCCCCATTTTTCTACTCCTGAGCTGCTGTCAATGAAAAGATTTGATCCCGTGTATCTTTGCGGGTAGGCTGTACAGCTTTTGATCCCAAATGAGAGGAAAAGGCCCTTGTACCTATGACTAGTTACTGCTACTCTGAGTAAGAAGTAGTTATTAAAGAGAAGAAAGCTTTGTTATTACACCACTGAAACAATACAGCCTGTAATTATGGAATCCATTTTCCCCTTTGATTTTTACTTGCTGCCAGAGGCAACAAACCGTTATTGCGAGTAGTTAATCATTGGGATCTCTTGTAATATAGCTCTTAGATAAAGTTTTCTGAGTAGAATTGAACTAAACTCACTTCTTACTGGTAAATACAATTTTCCCTTATTTCTTATAACAGACATAAATACGGACCTCTATTCTATAATAAATTGTAATCTTCCTGTACATGATTGATTCTGTTGATATCAGACAAACAATATAAGAGTTTTTTGTATACAGTCAATATACTCTAAAAGTGAGAATTGGTTACTACCGGAAGTTCAGTAATATGCTAGAGTAATGCCAGCTGCATCCTAAGGCCAGCGTTACAGTTTGTGGAGCTTGATTAGGAGGAACTGCTCTTGAGTGTGGTGTTGGGAGACAGGGATGGTCAGAAGAATCAGAGTCAAAAGCAAAGAGGAAAAGACAACAGGGTTGCAAAGTAAGTCTGGGAAGAAAATCTGCTCAGACTACTTGGGTTGGGGAAGGTACTGTGAGTTTTCAGGTACGAGGAAATGCTCTGTTCCTAGGTGCTCATATGTCATTGTTCACGTAGTTGCACTATAGTTTTGCTAGGTCAATCCTCTTCATCAACAACACTTAAACACACTTATTCAACCACATGCATTTCAATAGGTGTGAAGAAGATAATTCCATTCTGACCAAGTGTATGTGCAGCCATCGAGGACTTCATTGAAACATTATGACAGTAAACTGTTTGGCTTGCTATATACAAGGATTTACCTATACGCAGGGCTAAATTAATTTTAGAGGCTGCTACCTCAAAAGTTTGTTAGATGTATTATAAATGACAAAGTGGGAAATATATCTTAAACAGTTTAATATTTAAATTATTTTAGGCAATAAGATGAATGTATCATATCTTTTTGAAAATCCTTAAACCAGTGCTAGGAGTGAAGTGTAAGAAATAGAAGTATATAGAACAATATGTATGGAGAATCTAGAAGTTAGAATCTGCATTACATAATTGTCCTATTAATGAGGATATAGGTGAAATCTAGAGGTACTACTATCAGAAATAGATGAAAAAAATCTTATGCAAATACTTAGGCAGTAGAGGAAGTAGAGGGTCTTGCAATGCAACATTCAAATTCAAGTTGTGTAGATTTGCAGCTGTGAGCAATTGAACCAGAATAAGAGCCACTAGCCTGGATAGAAGAACTAGAAATAGGAAGTAACCACAATTCCTTAGAAAGGACAATGGAAAAGCTAAAGATAACAGAGCGGCGGGAAGAATGAGGCCAGGGATGAGTCTGAGATGACTGTTTTTATACTGGGTAAGCATCAAAATTCTGCATGAACGCTAGTTATTGGAGGACTTTCCTCTCCATCCTCATGTTTGAGCAGCACCTACTCTGTACATATGGCTACACCAACCAGGCCTGGAAATGAACAACAGTTCTACTGATTCTCACAAACAAACATTTGGCCATGTCTATATCTAATATTATGATGCCAGATCAACCAATCAAATAACTAATATTTCAGTCAAATTGAGCTTTAACATTGGATAAGTTAGTGATTTTAAAGCACTTCAAGTCAAAAACACACTGTAGATTTGCCCTGGCTAATTACCAGAAGGAACAAGTGACATGTAATGATTATAAGTATTTTAAAGTATGTACATACTTTGCACAGTATGTGATGCTTATTTATTTACTTATTTATTTATATTTATAGTATTTTATCTATTCTCTAAGTCTAAATGGTCAAATAAGGAATTACAATTTTGGAAACATTATGATTGTATTTTGCTAAGAACATCTTTGTAGGAAATCAATATTTCTTGGGAAATACTGAGGCTGAAATTGCTAGAGCTCAGTTCTAGAAGGACTCAAAAGTCACTTAGTGTAGTTCTTCTTCTACTGTGGTCCATCCCTCTATCTTGGCATTTTATCATTTTTGCATTCATTACTTTCATACAGCAGGACCTTGTGATACTATAAAAAATACATCAATTGCCCAACAAGCAATGTGCCTTCAAATCACTCTCAAATTGCTTTCATTCATTATGTAAACCTTAGACATTATACCTCCAAGATCACTAGTAATGATGATGTTTTCAGTGTGTTTGTTCTCTCCTTTTTCATATTTATATGTAATCATTATTTTGAATTTATGTAACAAAAGCAACAAACACATCAGGGCTGTGAAACAGCAAAAGTTGCATTCTATGAGCAGCACCCTGATCATTGTTTTTTTAATGATCAAAATATCATAATAACACATTAAATATGCATGTGCTCTTAAATGAAGAATATAATATAAAATTGTGGAAAAGCTGCATTTAGTGCTAGTAAAGGCAGGTAATTGGGTTGTGAAATTTAAAAAGGTTTATAGGATAAAAGACTTCACAATAAATGAAGTGTAATAAAGATCAACATAAATGGGTGCAAATTAGTGCTCACAGACTGAAAACCATCTCAGTGAGATGATTCAAGAATCAGAAAATCATTTCATGTATTTGTGAAGTTGTACAAAACTACATCTATATGTATATATATAATATATATATATATATATATCTGCTCACAGTTTTTACTATTTAATGTCTATTAGTAATAAAATTAATTTTACTGTTTGTAATTCAGCTAAGTATTTGAATGCTAATAATGAAGAAGCGATGGGAAAAAGAGAGAAGAGGAGAGAGAGAGGGAGAAAAGGGAAGAGAAACAGAGGGAAAGGAGAGGGAAGCGATGGGAGAGAGGGTGGAAGACACCTCCATCTCACTGTGGCACTGCTGCTCTTCCAGAAGCCAAAACAATTATGCAGCATCTCCAAGGATTTCCTGCCAACTGCTGCAGTCTCTTGTAGTAAAGCTGCAAACCAGATGCCAATGTGTCTAACTTGGTTCATAAGTGCTTCTTCTCTACCTTCCAGATTTTGTGTGTGTTTCATTGTCAAATTACAATCTATGCTATACAGCAGAGAGGATGTGTAGAAATGTATACCTTAATTTTCCTCTGTAATTGCTTTGTTGTTAAAGGAAGGAGTAGTGAAATAACTCTGATATTTGTTCAGCATATTGTGATGCTTGTGCTTTGGATGGCTAGTATTCATCCACTTGAGAATGAAAAAATCAACAGAGTGAAACAATAAGGAGAGTGAATGAGAAAAAGAAAAAGCAGGAAAGGGGAAGGTGTAACTAATTGCATATATTAAATCAGAATAGATTGTGTTATTTTGGAAGGGATGGTTAGTCTTTAGGAGAGATGGTTAGTATTTTGTCTCTTTTCAAGCATAGATTATGTCCACTTCTCATTTTTTCTTATAATTTATTTGTGGAAGAAGCCATGTCAATTTTGATATATAGCCTGCTGCAGAATATGCTTGGGCTTACTGAATCTCCATGGAATAGTTTAAATTATTTTTCTATCCTCTGTACTAGAAACTGGACTTAGAAATTTAACTCTATGTTAAATTTATTAAGCAAGACTAATTCATAGTAGTATTATTAGTTGGCTTTCCCTTTGCTAAGACACAGTAGCAGACACCCTGAACCTGAAGAAGGAAATTTAGCTCATGGTTTCAGGAGATTCAGTACAAGGTTAGCAGGCACCAAGGCAGAAAATTCATGGTGGAAGGATGTGGTAGAGCAAATCTGATTAGTTTATGAAACCTGGGAAGCAGATTAAGGGTACAGTGCCAGAAAGGAATGGGCCAGGGACCATATAAAGAACCCAAGACTATGCCTCCATAGCACACCTAGACACACCCAAGATCATACATTACTAATCTTCTAGCCATTTCTTAATGCAAGGAAGCTGACAAACCAAGATTAATTGTCACAGTAGTATCATGTTCATCCTTCAGAAGAAACGAATCTTTCAGTTTTTACCTTTTGGTTGTTAGTATAGATGGTCAATATTTATGATATTTATTTTCATTAAAAATAGTTATTTGTTAGTGTCATGCTTCTTAAAGTTAAACTTTCCCTCTTGTAGAACACAAGCATATATGATAACTAAAAAAGTTTATTTCCTGCCAACTTCCACAGGACATTAATGCATTGTTTAAAGCATAACTTTTAAAGTATAACATTTTAAAAAAATCTTGAAAAGAAATATTATAAACATTCAAACTTGCAGCACATATATAAAATCAGTTCAAAAATCTATAAATAAAACTATTACCTTATTAATCCTTCATTATCCAACATTTATTTAAACCATATTTTTATACCCCAAATTCTAGTTCCTTGGTCACTCAAAGTGAATTTGTGTTGCTCCATGAAAGATAAAATAAAAGTGATATGCAGAAGGAGAAATTATTTTTCTCACTCTATTTCTTACATTTATTCTCCTCCCCAAATATGAATATATTTAAATACATAAAACATTGTCATATTTAATAAAATATATGTCAAGAAAATGGCCCAGTGCATTAGCTTCCTACTCCTGTAACAAAATACCTGAGCTAGGTTATTTGAACAGAGGAAATATTCATTTAGCCTCACAGTTTTGGAAGTTTCTGTGTATGATCCATTGAAATCATTGTTTTGGGGACTCTGGTGATGCAGTGTATCACTGTGAGGATTGTGTGATGGAGCAAAGCTGTTTACTTTAAGGCTGTCAGGAAGTAAAAAAGCTACAGGAAGTATAAAAGCTATAGGAAGTAGCTTGGCTCCCAGTGTGCCCTGTGAGAGCATGCCTCTGATGACCTCACTTCCTCTCACTAAGACCAATCTTTTAAGAGTTGTACAACCTTCAAATAGTGCCACAGACTGGGGACCAAACCTTGAGCAATAAGCCAGTAGGGGATATTCCAGAGCCAAAATGTAGCACCCAATAAAGTCTCTTTACAAAAGTATTCTTCATTAATTCTTAATGTGGTTAAAGGCACAGCCTCATGTTTCAACCATTAAAAGCGTTGGTACCAGTAGAGAGAATTTTCACTACTTAAGATGATATACATTTAATTTGAGGGAATTTTTATGGAGAATGTATGGCAAACAGCAGAGATTATTTTTGTTTTTATCACGCTGAGGCATTCAATCATCCCTGAAATCATCCACAGACAAGGAATTGTACATGAATCAGTAACTCTGACTGGAAGCAAAGATCTCATACTTAGGACAAGAGCATTGGGTACAAAACTTTGAAATTAACTGTTTTTTGGTTTAGAATTTTTGTGACTATTTGTATTCACAATCTAAAAATCATTGCTTAGGGCTCTTAGGAAATGAGTCAGCCACACTTTATCTGTAATTGCCTTGTGCTGTATTTTCCCTTCACCACAGAAGTATGCAGTTAAAAAAAGGTACTTGAGAGAAATTTTCACTGTTGTTATTCAAAGCATCAAAAGTTAAAAAGGTTTTGGAAAGGAAGATAGAGAGTCTCTAGCACATGGTACAATTTGCCTGTATAGCTTACTGCTTATCACCTGAAAGTATAATAATTTTAATTAACTTTTGTAAAGAATCATTTCCCTAAGTGAAAGATTATAATAACCTACAAGACAATGAAATATTTATCCACCAGAAAATTTTATTTATGAAGTATAGCAATAGCACATTTAAGAATCTATACATTTAGATTATCTTTGTAAATTTAGATATGATTTAGATGTGCTTAACATTCAACTTGGATTCAATGGTTAGGACATTGCAGATTTTCTGCTTTTCAAATATTCTGGGCAATCATATTTATTTTAGACATCTGAACATTAGAAATGTTTGTCACCAAAGTATATATTTCATAATAGCTTGCATTCCAAACATGTTTTAATCTCTTTTTCTAATCCTTCTTCCCCCTTCTTTTGTGAGAAAAACTAAATATGAATTCACTGATGTTTGGAAGGTGAAAACAATGCCTACACAGGTGATAATAAGCAGGCTTTGCTCAACTCTTGTGAAGAAAGGCAGAGAGTTAGTTTTAAGTCAGCACCTGCACATTTATTTTCAAGCTGTTGAATGATTCCCTTGGCCAGAGCTTCATGCTGTGGTGGAGCAGGCCTTTCAGATAAGCTTTTCAAGGGAAGGGTGCTGACCAGAGAGTGACAATCACGTAAGTGCAGTGAGGATGCAACAGCACAACTTGGGAAGCCCATGCTTGCATGGGTTCTGGAGTCCATTCATTAGAGTGAAACTGTAATCGTAAGTGTTCCTGCCTTGGGAGTGTAAAGCAAGGCACTCTTGAGTATGGTGAAAAAATCGTCTACTGAGCACTGTGAACAACTGGAAGGTGAATCAGGTTTCTTTCTGGAGGAGTCTAATTGAAAGAACTTATAATTTCAGTAGGCAATGAATATATTTGCTTCCAAGCTTGGATTTCAGTTTATTATATGATTTGCTTAATACAATCCCAAATATTTTACAATACAAATCACATCTTTCAAAGAGAATTGGATCACAAAACAAACAAACAAACAAACAAAAAACAATGGGGATGATTACTTTGTAAATCTATTAAGCATGGTATGTCTTTAAATAACTTATTTTCCCATTACATTTAAGGTAAAATAAACTTAAATTTGATTTGAGGATAATATTTTTCAGTGATTAGAATAAAGTATTAGGCAAGGGATTCAAAGAATTATCATGGCACTTTGACATAGTCAAAGAATTAACAAAGGCTTCAATTAGTCAAACTAATCATTCTCAGATACAAGTCTATTTATACATATATTTTTAAGAATGCATTGTTAAAGACTGAAATTCATTAATGAATTCTATAGCCATAAATTATCCCAGCGATTTCATGTGAACTTTGAAGCCCTAGATCAAAGTGTAAAATTATCACACCATGTTAAATCAACAATTTAAAATGGAAATGAATGACAGTATATTCCTGAATAAAAGTGCTTAGTCACAAAGATTATGAAAACGGGCTATTTATTTTTTATTATTTTTTTTTTTTTGTGGGTACCGGAGGGGCGACCTCAGGACCTTGCGCGCCAACAGGCACCCGTGCCGCTGAGTGATATCACCGGCCCCTTTTTCGTATGTGGGATCCGGGAGTCGAACTCGGGCCCTCGCGCTTGCAAGGCAGGCGCTTAAGCCGCTGAGCCATCTCACCGGCCCAAAACAGGCTATTTATGACTGCTTTATAACATCCACATCTCTGAGGATTCTCAGCAGAGATTTTATGACTGAGAGAAGCAGCATTTAAAAGTATCTCTGCAGAATAAAAGAAGAATCAATGGAATACTAATTTATGCTTTAGGCAGAAAATAGTTACATCGTTGTATTCTATAGTTTGCCGTGGCAGTTGTTATAATAGAAAAAAAATACCTTTGAGTTTTGCCCTAGTTCTATGTCTGGATGGATTCTGGGAACAGAATCCTGGGAAGGACTTCCCAGGAAATCCTGGGAACAAGGATTCTGGGAATGGACTTTCTGCGTTTGCAAAAAACAAGACAAAACAAAAAATAAAAACAAACAAACAAAAAAACTTTTTAACAAAACTCCAGAAGAGTATCAAGTGTGGTCACATAACTACATAATGAGTCTTCAATAAATGGTAATCATGAGAAATATCACTAAATAATGCAAATTTTTAAACACAAGCTTTCAAAGAAAGAGCACCTCAGGAATAGAGCAAAACAATTAAAATTAAGAACCAGACTAATACATATGTGCTTCTTTGAGATATAACATACAGGAAAGAGTTGAAATTATTTCCCAAAGTTTGGCTTTACCTGATAAAACTATCTAACCAGGAAAGGACTGATGGGGGCTGAGAAAGGGGGATAATTCATTATAATTTTATGTTCTCTATTAGTAGTCAAAAGTAAAAATAGAAATTTCCATCTACTGCAATTCTGAATAACACACTAGTGTACTTTATTTCCTTTGATGTAAGTGTATTCCCTTTATGCACTAGAATTTAAATAATTCAGTCTTAAAATATTGAAAGTAACCTGAATAAATTACCTATTATTATTCTCGTGTTATGCTAACAGTTGTTACTGATTATAGTGTTTTGTTGTCTATGACTATAATCATCTATGATTACTTTGTTTTTGACAAGAGGCCAAGGACAATTTGGTGCCACCATTTCTTCTGGATCAGTTACCATTAGTGACCTATAAATATGGTGAAATAGTTACTATTATCTTGAGGCAGCAGGATTTTATGAGTCAGATTCCTTCTTTCTGCCCTTCATCCCCTCTCACCTGAGTGGAACGGAATGCCTCAGTACATTTTGTGACAACTTATATAGCTTGATGGGTTAGTTTGCTCACTAGCTAGTACAATTGCAATAATTCATACTCCATGTTGTCCTACAAACGCCCTGGTCTGGGCTCCACTCCACATATTTTTCTTCACTTCAACTTCCAAGGCTGCAATCTTTCTTAAGACATTCATAAGTGACCCCTTTCAAAAATTATTACAGAAATTTTCATATGAGGTAACTGAGTTCTTTTTACCTTTTCAGAAAATAAAAAGTCTCACTATGATTGCAGTGAAGTTGGAAGTTTGTATCTGTCTCTGCCAAGTATCACATTGAAAAGATTTTAGCTTGGGTATGGATAATTTCCATTCTAATAAATAAATCAACAAACACATTTTGGTCTCTCTGCTTTTCAAGCATGTGTATCACAATGTTGCTTGGGTTGCTTAGCAACCATAAAATAGTGAGATAACAGGATTGAAGAACCCACTAAAATAAACAGTTATATTTATACACTTACAGTGAGAAGGAGCCTGCTGGTTTGGTCAGCCTACAGGTCTTTGCAATTTACCACATTCATTGTTAAAATTGTGGGCCAATTTTACAATAGTATCCTTAGTCATCATGTCCAGCTGTAGTAGGGCTCCAAAGAACACCATCTGCTGATTTTTAACAGTCATTCATAATATTACTTCCTAGGCTTTGTAAATATTCCAGTGAACATTTCACTGTTAAAATACACAGTGTATAGGAAAGACACAAATGGATTTCCCAATCATCTTTTTTCAACCATGGAACATTTTAAAACTTACAGCAGGATTCAGTTGGTGTTTTTTCTCTGTTTGTGTCAAGAATTGTCTCAGTATTTTAAGTGGGAAGCAATAAGTGTCATATGACTTAAAAGATACAATTGAAATTTCTGTCTATATAAATCAAGGTATGAAGTATCCCAGTTCACTTATGGTAGCAATGATCAGCAAATATAGCCTAGTTTAAAAAAAAATATATATATAATGTTAAATATATACATATATTCATGTTATATATACAATATGTTTATGTTAAATATATATTTAATTACTTTTAATCATAGAATTGTCCCTCAGTTACATTAGGGAATTTGCATTTAGAATGTTATGAGAGCAGAATCTAAACACTATAAAGGGAGTTTCTTTCTGGGCTGCCAGTGAAACGTTTCATTCATCCATCTTTTAAGTGCTTATTATTCATTGTCATACAGCGAGCCGGGCACTAGCAGTAGAAAAGGAAAGAAGATCTTCTGCATCCATAATCTCACGATATAATGAAAGCGCTCATTTCCTTATATTAAATAGGTGTCATTGAAGAAGTACACACTCAGCAGTTTGAGAATGTAGAAGTACTAATCTTTCCTGGAGGAACCTAAGGAGACCTTACAGAGGAGCTGCAGTCTGTTCTGGGTATTGTTCTGGAATTTGGTAGGCGGAGGAAACAGTGTGTTTGCATGCAGATGGGCAATGGGTGGTGTGCTGGCAAGTAGGTGCTTCCGGGGAACAGCCACTGGGACCCAGTATGTCTGCATTTTAAATTGGGTCAAATGGAATGGAGACTTCACTAAAGAGGTAAATTTAGTCCCATTGGTTTTCTAAAGCAGTTGTTCTGAAAAAAGTGTTAAACAATAAGCATCAGAAATAGCTCTAAGTGACTTGAATTTTCTCTAGGCTTCTATCCAGATAGGCTTTCCTGACAACCCTTATTTGTCGATCACTATCTACACCAAATATGCTGAATACTTATACAGAATGATTTGCACTTGTATAATTTTTGAAATCTAATTTGCAAAGAATTTCTCATATGAAGTGTCATCATTAGTGTTGCCACAGCTGTCATGGATTCCAGCAAGGAGTCTTTCTAAAATCTGTCAACTTTCACATTTTACATTTCCACCTTTATTAGCTTCCATTTGCAACTAGTTCAAAAAATAGGTAGCTATGCTTGACATGGCGCAGGCCTGTAATCCCAACACTCTGGGAGGGTGAGGCAGGGGAAGCCCAAATTCGAGCCCCGTTTGGCCAATTTAGCAACTTAGAGTCTGTCTAAATAAATAAATAAATAAATAAATAAATAAATAAATAAATGGCAGCTCAATGTGAGGTCCTGAATTCAATCCCTAGTACTACAGAAAGAAACAAGGAAAGAAACAAAGAAAGAAAAAAACAAAGAAAGAAAAATGTAGCTAATAGCGTATTTGAAATTAAGCAAGATGTGGAAATTTGTCATGTTTGTTTCTCACAAGTTCCCTGAAACTATGTCAGAATGATAGAAGCACACACTCAACAGTCTGAAGATGTAGAAGAAGCTGTAATATTGTCTGGAGGAATCTCTACAAAACAAGTTCGACCTTTTGGGGAGTTATCCGTCAGGTTTCAGCAAGAAATAAATACAATAGTGAAATTGAGAGAGGTTGAGCAGAATGTAATGAAGGGTATAAAAGTATGGCCAGGTAGGGAAAGTATAAGGAAAGTTTTGTGCCCTGGGATTGGTAAGAATAGGTAACCAGGCCTGAAGGAGCAGGAGAGAGATTGTTCCTTTTATTATCCCCTAGAAAGAGTCTCCTATCAGGAATGGTAACTTGACTGGGGCCACTATGACATTTTTTTCTTAAACTGTATCTGTTAACCTAAGATTCACAATTACCTGGTGTGCAAGGGTGGATACATATACCACACTTTCAAAATGTTTGCATTAATTTTTACCTTTTAAAATGGGTTTAGGTGTGTTTTACTGTCAGTTTAGGAGCCCATTTCACCTATCTGCATAATCCAAATTGGAAAGCAGGATTTAATTCTTCTGTGATTATTTTTTTTCCTTTCCAGATTGATTATTTCACATGTGACAGTAACTCTCTGAGATAGCATCACTAGGCACTAAAGGTGCCCAGAGTATCTTCAGAGTAACAGCTTTACCAACTGAATATATGAAAAATCAAACAGAAAAGATACGTGTAAGACAAGAGCTGTGAAAGCTATTGACAGCAAAATCAAGTGAAGCAACTGCAAGCAATTGAGCAGAATAAAATCGATGACAACAATACTGTGAAATACTTCACTACTTGATTCTGAGTGACATTACCATTTATTTCTAGGGAGTCACAGAGATAGGTGAATCGCTAACAAATTCCTTTAAATGAATGAAACGTGAAGCCAGACAGTCAAGAAAGACAGTCAAGAACTATGATCAACAAGACTGGAGCCACAAGGGTTATTTTAGCTTCACTCCTCTGCCATGGAAGCCCTTTTACCATCAACAGTAATTTTGTAAATTTTGTAGCAAAAGTTGAAAATAGGATTTTGGCATATTGTAATGAATTCTTCTAAAAGAGGCAGTTTAGGGGGGAAAGTTGGTGGCTTTACAAAGTAGTAGTAAATTCACATTTACCAGTTTGAATCCTGTATCTGAGGAGGAAATGAATACGGTGACTCCTCCTTATGGTTTTTAATACATATTTTTATTTTGAGATAATTATAGATTTACAGTAGTAAGAATTGATGCAGAGATATCCTGCACACTTTATGGAAACAGCTTGCTAAGTAGTTATCAAGTAACACAATCAGCATACCAACTTGGATACCTTCCAGTAAGAGAACTTCCATCACCACAGGTGCCCTCGTGTTGCCCTCTTGAGCCAGACCCACTTCTGTCTTGCTCCTGCTCCCCCTTCATCTCTGAAAACTAGTCTCTTATCCAGTTTTACAATTTGTCATCTCATGAATGTTATATAAATGGATGCTATTGAATGCATGTTTTTTCTCTAACTGAAGGTACCTGGAAATTTACCCTGGTGGTTCAATAGTTCTATTCTGCGGTACAGCTGTACCATAGTTTGCTTCAGCATTCATTCATTGAAGGATATCTTGGTTGCTTCCAAGTTTTCTCACTTGTAATTAAAGTTGCTACAAATATTCATGTACAGGGTTTTATGTGGGCATATGTTTTCAACTTACTAGGGCAAGTACCAAAGAATGTTAATGTTGAATTATATGGTAAGAATATGTTTAGCTTTGTAAACTGTCTTCGAAAGTGCCATTTTTCATGACCACCAGCAATGAATGAGAGCTCCCGTCGCTCCACATCCTTACCTTTAGGGTTGTCAGTGTTTTAGGTTAGACATTATAACAGGTGTGTGTCAGTATCTCATTATTGTTTTACTTTGCAGTTCCCTTATAGCATACGATGTTCAACACATTTTTCTTATGCTAATTTGCCATCGTGTGGGTTTTTTTGGTCAGATATTTTTTCAGATATTTTGTAAATTTTTAATTGGGACATTTTCTTACTTATTGCTGAGTTTTAATAGGATTTTGTATACTTTGGATTCCAGTCCTTCATTGGATATGGATTTTTCAAAAACTTGATTTTGGAAACTATATGTTTTCTTTTCATTCTTCTGATAATGTCTTTTTCAAGGTTTTAATTTTAATGAAGTCCAATTTATTAAATTTTTGGTTATGCTTTTGGTTTTGTATCTAAAAATTATTCCAAACCCAAGGTCATCTAGATTTTCTTCTAGCTGTCTTTTTTTTTTTTTCAGCTTCCTTCTATGAGTTTTATACTTTTGTGTTTTACATTTAGGTCTATGATTCGCTGTGAGGTTTTTTTTTTTTAAGGTGTAAGGGCTGTATCTAGATTCATTTTTGCTTGTTAATTGCATTTGTATTCCCCATTTTTCCATCGCCATTTGTAGAGAAGACCAACCTTTCTTCTCCGAGTTTGGATGTTCTCTTTGTCCAAGATCAGCTGACTGTGCATTACAGTCAGGTGGTGTTAATAGCATGATTTTGTTCTTCCCCATTATTGTGTTGGCTGTTATGAGTCTTTTGTTCTTCTGTATAAACTTTGGAATCAGTTTGTCACTATCATGAGCTAACAGAAGCTCACGTTTTAGCTCATTTTCTCTGATACTATCCTCTTACTGCATTACTGCTTGGTGCACACAAAATCCAATTTTACTGTAAGACATCTGTTAACACTAGGCTTTTGCTTTTGCTCTGTATTTTTTCCCCTGATGCCTGTAGGTGCGTGCCTTGTTATTTCTGGATGATGACGAAGATGCTGTCTATTAACGAAGCTTTCTCTGACATGATTCCGGCATGTGTGTTGGGAGCCTCACTGTAGCCTCATGGATGTTGAAGTCTAAGCTCTCCACTCAACATTTGCTGACACAGAAGAGAGTGGGGCCAGAGATATTTTTTTCTTACATTTGGCTAGAATAGAATTAGTTGTCCTCCTATGTGTAAAGACACCTCTGAGTTTCTACATTATTTAGTTCTGGGCTACGTGAAGCAAAATGAAAGCCCAGGAATCTTTTCAATCTGTTTAGGCTCTTGAGATCTCTAGTCATTCTGCTTGCTTATCTCTACCTTTCTATCTTTTCATGTGATATATATGTGATATATATAAATATATATATTTTTTAATGTCCAGGGATTTAGTTGTGCTTATAAGGAGGAATAAGGAAATGTACATTTGCTTCATCTTCTTAAAGTAGAAGTCTTCCCTTCTATATGTTTGAAATGCTACATATTTATCACAAGACAGAAAGGGGCTAAATTTGGAAAAAAATTCTGTGCTAAGGAATTACAAATAAATTAATAATTGGTAGAAAACATCAGAAAATATGCAAAGGAGAAATGATAGAATGAAGTAATGTTCTATAATTTTTTTCCTGGCTACAGTATTTATTCTTTAGAATCAATTATAGATGCAACAGGAAACCAAGCAATTGATCAGGGAAGTATTGTAGCAAATAGTTTTTAAGGCTTTGGATTAGAACAATGATGGTGATAAAAACATCAAAGGAAGAGTGAGTTCAAGTTTTATTTTATCATCAACAAATACTACTCAGCTGCTATGAGCAAGATAATGACAGAGGTCATGGCCATAAATGATGAAGAAGATGTAGGGTCCTTTTTCAGTTTCTGTTTACCAGAGAATATATTTATATAAGATCAAGAGAATGAAAACTAAGATGACAGAAAAATGATGTAATGTTCAAAGAGAGAAATATAAGGGAAGGGTAGCTTTTAAGAGGGAGCCCAAGTTTGTGGGCCAGTGAGATGGCTCAGCGGCTTAAGCGCCTGCCTGGCAAGCACAAGGGCCCGAGTTCGACTCCTGGAACCCACATACGAAAAAGGGGCCGGTGATATCGCTCAGCGGCACGGGCACCTGTTGGCACACGAGGTCCTGAGGTCGACCCCCCGGTACCCACAAAAAAAAAAAAAAAAAGAGGGAGCCCAAGTTTGGACATGTTGAGTTTGGTGTGATGTGAATTACAAATAAAGACAATATGAAAGCAGTTCACTTAGAAAAAATTGAAATATAACTTAGACATAATAGTCATAATTAAAGTATATTTTTAATAGAAAAAATTTCCTCAAAGACTATTTTGGAGAAGCACTTGATCTGAGAATTTTAAAATGGAATAGTTCTGTCTATACTGTGATTTATTGGAAACATGAATAGGTGGAAAGAGAATGAATTTTGAAGCCAGGATCAACTGAGTTTAATCCCCAAATGTGTTGTTTACTGACATTTGGTTTTAGAGTTTCGATTTCATTTATCAAAGAGGACTATATAACTAATTAATTGATACTATGGGTTATTTCACATGGGTATAATGTGTGTCACATAGAAAGAGTGCATAAACATTGATTCTCTTTTCCTTTAATGACCTTAAGTTTTCTCTGCAAGTAAATGGCACACTCAAAATTTGTGCTGAGCTTTTTTTTTTTTTTTTTTTTAATGAAGTTCCTTTGTTTCACTGTTGATTACAGTTTCAAAAATCAAGGCACAGGTGAAAAGATTATTGACTGTTTTTGGCCTACGAATACTAATCACATGACAATACCTAAGTGCACAATTTCACAATATTATATTACTTTATTTAAAAATTTGGAAGCAATTTACCTAGTATGCAGACATATGTATTAATTTTACTTAAATATTATGTCACTGGCATAAGTTACAACAAAATATTTGTCAAAGCTGATGGGTTGGTAACTCAGAAACAGGCGAGAACAGAAAAAATGCTAATAGCTTGAAGAAGAGATGCTTAAGGAGGTTTTTATGAGGTAGGGGATATTTACATCCTCTCTATTTTCTGTAAGTTGTCACATCTCATACTTCCTCTAGTCACATAATCTTCTGTGATAGACACTTTCTTGGGTTCATCAAACACTCAAGTTCTTTCCTACATTTTTCAAATTCCCTTGTCATGTAATCAGATTTTGGACACTGTGCACAGTAGTGACATAAACAATATCTAGGAGTCTTTAAAAATATACCAAGCTCGTCCTGTTTTCTTCCTCGGTTGTAACAACCTTATAGGCCATTCGTTTCAATGACCTTGTACAAGATGCAAGAGGGCTGCCAAACTGGAAAAGAGCTAAATGTACAATTACCCCTTAGACATGGCTTGTTTAAAACATAAGACTTAGGGCCGGTGATATAGCTCAGCGGCATAAGCGCTTGCCTGGCAAGCATGAGGTCCTGAGTTCGGTTCCTGGTACCCACAAAAATAAAAATAAATTAAAAAAAAAAATAAAACATAAGACTTTACCAAGTTAAGCCACTGGATATTTGAGGGTGTGTTTCTTATCCAGTTAAATTGAACCGCCTTTCCCTATACGTTTCCTTACACACTCACTGAGTCAGCTCTTGGTAAAATCACTAGCGCCTACATCTTGTTTCTGTACTCATCTTTCTGAAATGTCAGTGTTCAACAGACACCCACTCCATCCTTCGGGAACCACTTTTCTTTTGATTTTCACATCATGTTTGTCTGTTTTTCTCCAGTCTCACTGATAGTTTTCTTGGTTTCCTTTGCACTTTCCTCCTTTTGTCAATAACATGTAAGTGCTGGAGTATCCCTCAGCTTGATCCTGTCTTATCTCCCTTTACATCTCTATCCAGTCTCATCGTTTGAATTATCACATGTAAGTCTGGGATATTCACATTTGTATTTCTAATTCATGCTGGTATTTCAACTTCAGATTGGCATAGACAAGTTCTTAGATGAAATCTCTTCCAGGATGTGTAATAGGCACATTAGAATTATTATTGAAAATGGAAATCTCTAAAACCTATGTAAGATGATTAATTTCTTTCTAATTTTTAATTCAGATTGCTCCATTACCCACCATTTTCACAAACCAAAACCTACCGGTCATTCACTGACTGAGCTTATGTCTTCTCCACATCTTAGCCCATAACCCAGCCTCCATGGTATTCATGCTCCTCACTAAGCCACTGCTGTCACTCTGTGAAAGCCTCCATCATTTCTTACCTGGTTTGGCATGATTCCTCCCAAGTGCTCTCACTGCTTCTCTTACTTACCTATAATTATTTTTCATTATCTAGACAGTCTACTCTTTTATAAAGTATAAATAAAAACATGCCATTCTTCTACCTATAATAGCACAGTTTTGTACCACCATATTTTAAAATCAAATTTCCTAATGATGTTCTACGATCTTCATGTTTTTTATCATATTTGCACACTCTCTACTTCACCAATCTCATCTCCTTCTTAATCCTCCTTATTCTTTATACTCCAGCCGTATGAATTCCTTCTTTTTCTCCAACACATCTAGCAGTTATTTTCTCTACCTGGATTTTTCTCATTCACCGTCTTCCTGTGTCAGGTGATTGCTCACATTTTAGGCTCAAGCCTCAGGGAGGAATCATATCTTTTTTTTTTTTTTTGTGGGTACCAGGGGTCGACCTCAGGACCTCGTGCGCCAGCAGGCGCCCGTGCCGCTGAGTGATATCACTGGCCCTTTTTTTTTCGTATGTGGGTTGCAGGAGTCGAACTCGGGCCCTCGCACTTGCCAGCCAGGTGCGTACACCGCTGAGCTATCTCACTGGCCTAGGAATCTTATCTTGAGTATCAACCGAATATGATTTAAATGATATTGAGACAAATCTCTGAACTTTATACTTTGTACTTAATGTTGGAATGAGCTAAGACTTTTAGGGGTATTGGGAAGGAATAAATGTATTTTCCACAGAAGAAGGACACAAATTGTGGGGGCCAAGGGTAGACTATTATGATCTGAATATGTCACCCTAAAATTGTATGTTGAATCCCAGTCCTCATTGTGATATTAACAGGCAGGACATTTGGGAGATGCGTAAATCATGAAGGCTTGGTCATTATGAAGGGGATACACACCCCTGTAAAAAGATGCCTGAGGACACTTTTTTGACTCTGCTCATGGGAGGGAGTATAGCATAAAGGTACCATCTACAAAGTAGATAGCAAGACCTCAATAGATGCTATATCTGCTGGCACCTTGATCTTGGATTACCCAGCCTTAACTTTGAGCACTGAATTTCTGTGTTTTATAAATTACCCAGTCTAAGATATTTTGTTAGAGCAGTCTAGATGGACCCTCAAGAAGATATAAGCTATATTAAGAGTAAAAGTTAGCTGTTTTTGTAGTTGTTGTTGTTATTGCTGTTGTTTTTTAAACCAGTGTATCCTCAGCTCCTTTAGTAATGCTGGGCATATATTTAATATGTGAATGAGTAAAAGTAATTATCCTTTGCAAAACAGGTTTTGCACAGTAGCCTATACAATGTGTATGTTATATTTGGAGGCATTAATCATTAAAAAAATTCTTTAAATAATTGTTTCCTACTCTTGTTATGCAATATTAGTTATTATAGCAGGAATACTTAAGTACTCAGTAGCTTGACTTCCTAGGGGCAAAATAAGTGCTTTTCTGCTTTGTGTCTTCTCTTGCTGTGGAGCTGTGATATCAGCGTTTTCTGACATGAGAAATCTCAAGGAATCTTATCTTAGCTCCTCAGGGCAGGAACTATTTGTCAGTGTGTCCCAGAGGGAGATTCTCTGTAAGGGGCAGAAGAGACTGTGTTCTCCTCAGGAGACTAATTCCTAAATTGTACATGAGGTAGAATTAAATCACACCAGACAAAAGAACTCTGTTTCCCTGGGAATGTGTGTGCCCCAAATTAAAGCTTCTGCTTTTAAGGCTTCTCTGTCTGTCTGATTTTATTGAGTGTTTAATGAAAAATCAACAGTGCCTAGAAAATAAAAACAACAAATCTGAATGATTTTTTTCTTTGTCATAAAAATAGATCTTTATCATTTCTCTGTTTGTTTTCAGAGGACTATTTTACTTTGAAAGTGAAATATTCAGTAAGAGATGAATAAGCTCAATAGAAATTGGGAAGAATAAGTAAAATATTTTCTGAGTTGAGTGACTTTATTGCTTTAATATATAATAATATTTAGAAGAATTTATACATTCTACTTCTCTGTACAGGCAGAGAGCAATGATGCTGAGACTCATGCATATATTTCCTAATCTCTGTCTCTAACAAATGGTTTTGTTTGTTTGTTTGATGACCTTTCCTGAGAGCTTTTGATAATAAGGTTGAGAATTAAGACATCAGCAGACAGCAGTGCACAGATGGGCTGTAGCTGATACTTCACAGAAATAATATCTCCATCCTCCAGCTATTCCTCCATAAATCTAGGCCACCTTATGTTTCAAAAATAACTTACTTTTTAATGCTACTGCTATTTTTGCCATGATTAAAAATTATCCTACTATTTCTGTCCTCTGAGATATCATATACACAAAAAGTATAAGGTAGAATCGAGCAAAAATTTCGTAAGAAGAGCAATACTTTTTCCAGATCAAATATGCTGAGTGTTTTAAGGGTCACTTTAAGTTTCTGGTGAACTTCTTTACATTGTAGCACCACAGGCCCAAAAATACGTTAGTTGCTGCCTCGAGTCACCTCTAGAAATTGAGTTTCTGTGTTTGTGCTACCTGTGGGGCTTAAGCAATAGGTTTCATTTATGCTAGAAGGAAAGTATCCTACCAGAAATAAGGTTCTCCCTTGCATTGTTTTCCCCAGGGCTGTTTCAGGTGATCAAAATTAACTAATAAACCGAGAGAGAGAATAAAACTACCTCAATTTCTCACGGCCATATAAAAAATTAGGAGAAAGCATGGGAAATTGGTCAGCGGGGTTATAAACAAATGTTTGAACGCAGTCCACTCCCAATTTTATTTATGTACGGTATAGTGATCTCTCCCCCTCTCTCTCCTCTTTTCTCTTCTCTCCTATTTTCTTCTCTCTCTCTCAGCAATCAGCATGCCTCTATCATACATACATGTCTGATTTCTTGAAGTGGCAGAATAAATAAATGATCATTATGATCTGAGTTTAGAAATTCCAGTTAGATTGTCTGGCCCTTTTCTAAATCTCCTCCCATTATCTATACCTCAAGTTGTGACATCTTTTTAACATATGTCAGGGTTTTTAATTCTACTCTTGGACTTTAAGATTAAAATGTAAAACACTGATTTGGGTTCATATAATAAAATAAGACAGCCTATATTAGTATTAAAAGAGCTCTAAATGATAATGATTTTCACACATCTTTAATGATAATGATATAGCAAACATGTTAATATCCAATATCTTTGTTAAAATGTAATACAACCCTGTGAATTTGATGGTCTTATTTGGTTTGAAGATGCTGAGAAGAGAGGGCAAGTAACTTTTCCAAGATTATGGAGAATCAGAAGTGTTGGAACAGGAAACCAAAGCTGGATTCATATGATTGCAATGGCTCTGGGATTTATCCTATTATCTGTCATAGCATGGAAATTTAGAATAGCTATTAGAGGAGAGAGAGGGAATTCTAAAGGTAAAAGTGAATTAAAGGTGTCTGGGGTGTAGATTTAAATAAATGTTGATATTCACTGAAGCTATATTTATATACTCTATTCCAATGTGAGATGTTTTAGAGTTTTAGAAACTGGGGTGTGTGTTCCAATGAGAAATAAAATTTATAAAAGTTTTGATCCATAATGCCCATAGATACAATCTTGAATGCCATAATTCTGAATGTTAAGATCCTGAAAGATCAAAATGCCTAAAACATAAAATCTCAAAAGATCAATATCCTGAAAACAAAATTCTGAAAATAATAATAACATATTATATAAAACATTTATTTACATTCTAATAATAATATTTATTTGAGGAATATGTAAATACACTGATAGAGCAATTTATAGAATAAAATAGGCAATGATAACAAACATTTTGGTAAGCATAAACATTCATGTATGCTAATAACATTCAAATAACAATTATGAGCACACAATATGTATTCATTAAGAAATAGATCAAAAGTGAAAAATATAGACAGATATTACTATAGTTGGTAATTATATGTACTCAGCTTTATTTAAAGTACCTGATGGACAACTTATGTCATTTGATAAGACCATTCAAAACAGCAGTATATCACCACTTATTATGTAGTTGCCTGAAAAACCAAGACCTGAAGAAATTTTATCTTTCACTAACACAGATGTAGACAAAGGAATATTTTTCATTTATTGAAAAAGTGAGTGTTTTTACATATATGGACAGTGCTGACACACAAAGTCAACATTGTGATAAAGCACTTCCATACAGTCACATTTGGAAAAAACCTCATAAAATTTAGGAATCTCTAGAAGTCTTTATATAAATTAAACCTACAGGATTAAACTGATGTAAGGATGAAATATATAGCACAGCAAATTTAAAAAACTAATGCTGGCAATTTAAAACAATGAGGGAAGAAACAAGAAAGAAAAGAAAGAGGGAGAGAGAGAGAGAGAGGAGAAAGAAAAGAAAAAGAAAAAGAAAGAAAGGAAGGGAAGAAAGGAAAGAAAGAGGGAAGGAAGGTCCCCAAAAAAGAAAATTCAACACATGACAAAGTGAAAGTGCTTGGAGGTGGTTCATAAAACCTAGCCAGCTGCATGATCATTAAGATCATTTATTCTATTTGGAAGACTTACATCATGCTAAATAGGTGTTTTTAGTTTTTTGTTTTTTTTTACTTTTTAGTGCATGGCTCTCCTTGAAAAATACATTCATATTCATTTTCTACACAGTTTGCTCTGTTTAAAATTCTTCTATGATTCAGTGTTTACTGATGTGAGCATTTCCTGTTGAATTGCCCTATCTTCTGTGCCATGCTTCTATGTTATTTCGGTTATATAGAAATCCATTCTGCATACACTCACATGCCACAAATTTGGGAGAAATAATACTGGCACTGGAACAGCAATACTATTTATTTATTTATTTTGGGTCTCATTATGTAGTTTAGATGGGCTTGAATTCACTATGTAGCCCAGGCTGGCCTTGAACTTGAAGTGATCCTCCTGCCTTAGCCTCCCAAGGGATTACAGGTCTGCGCCACCATGCCCAGCACAATACCTGTTTTTTTTTTTTTTTTTTTTTTTTTTTTTTTTTGGTTGGGGGACAGGGAATTGAGCTCAGGACCTTGCACTTGCCAGGCAGGCACTGTGGCTCTGAGCTATGTCCCCGGCCCCTGACAATACCATTTAATAAACACCTTTTTATCCTACTGCTATGCACATCATTATTTCTATGTCAGTCAGAAACTGCAATGGTTTCTTCTGACAAATTCAACTTTAATTCATTAAGAGATTTATTCCTGTGTCTTGAGGATAATCCATGTCTCTTATATAGATTTTTTGTTCCCCTATGGAAAGTAGTGCTTTTCTAGGTTTCAGGTTTAAGAATTTCAACATTTGGGACTATGATTTTTGGGCTTTTATACATTAGAGATTTTAGACCTTACAGATTTTGATCTTTTAAGAATCTAATATTTGAGATTATGATGTTTGGGATTGCGTTTTGGGATTATACTTGGTTATAAGCTCTAATTTTCCCTCAAATTTTAGTGCAATTTGTTTCACAAGATGATTTAAAATATATTTCATTTTTTTTATTTCCAGAAAGTTCTAGTACAAGGTTTTGGACATCATAAATTGATTTTTGGACAGCACTCTCATTCATATGTGTATTTTTATGTGAGGTGTGATAAAAAATAATGTTTAAGATTTTTTAGGGCCGGTGAGATGGCTCAGTGGCATAAGCGCCTGCCCGGCAAGCTCGAGGTCCTGAGTTCGACTCCCGGAATCCACATAAAGGAAAAAAAGGGCTGGTGAGATGTCTCAGTGGCACAAGCGCTTGCCGGGCAAGCTCAAGGTCCTGAGGTCAACCTCTGGTACCCACATAAAAAAAAAAAAGATTTTTAAATGTTTATTACAGTAAAAGATATATTACCATTAATTCCTTTCAAAATGCTTATCCACACTTATCCCATCATTGGTGCCATTTTCTGAAGCAGTTCTGGATGTACTTTTCCATGAATGTGTCTTTAGTTGTGCTGTTATGGCTGCCTAAATATCTTGAACTGATTAAAAACTTTTACCTTTAAGGGTCATTTTGACCTTAGAAAGGAGCCAGAACTCTCATGTTGCTAGACCCAGAGGATAAGGTGGGTGATGACACACTATAATGTTTTTCCTAGACTGCCTTTCCACTGGATGGTGCTCAGCAGCAGCATTCACTCTGTTTTGATCACACCTCACTGTCATGAAGACACTTGTGAAAGTGGACTTCCAGAGCTGCTTCAGAAAGTGGCAAGAACAAGGGATGTGTTCCACATGAGGGGAGTGTTTCGGAGGAGATGAATGTCAAAGTGTCTCTTTCTGTAATAATTTTCTTAAACGTAAGCACTCACTATGTATTTTGATCATCTCTTGTACATTATTTTAATTATTTAACAGTGTATTTATATACATATATGAGTGTCTCTCCACTGTAATATTTCTCAACTGAGAAGGACATACCTGATCTCAGAGAGCAGCTTGTACTTCTTAACAAGCTTCTACAACATCCTTCCATGTTTCCATGCTTACAGTTTCCCATGGTGATTCTCATCACCTTGTCATTAAGGTTTAATTTCTGTTCTCTCTCAAAAGTGTTATTCCCATAAGAGAAAGGTCATGACTATCACATCCACTATAATATAATAAAATATAATATAATATAATATAATATAATATAATATATATAATTATATTTTTCTTTTTAACATAGAGCAACTTGTTTAATCTGATATACTCAGAAAAGGTTGGAAAAAATTCAAATACTGTTAGTGTCAATATATATATATATTTTGTGGGGGGGTACCGGGGGTCCGAACTCAGGACCTCATGCTTGCCAGGCAGGTGCTTATGCTGCTGAGCTATCTCACTGGCCCCCAGTGTCAACATATTTGGAAAATAAAATATATTTTAAAATTATTTTAATTTTCTACAAAGTTCTTATCAAAATCTTGAAGTTATCAATTTAGTTTATTTCATTTGTGGACAATATCTACCAAAAATCATAGCAAAAAAACCAGTCCTTGTTATCAAACTAATGTCTCAAGTATATTATACCTTAGATGAATTAAAGCTCAGGGTTTAGAATTTCTTTTCTTTCTAAATTTCTCTACTGGATGTACAGTAACAATTTTACTATTTTAGTTTTTTTTTTTTAGTATATGTTTGCATTACATAATGATTACATTCCTCAAAAGGAGTTGATACATGTACAAAACAAAACTCAATTCTTTTTTTTTTTTTTTTTTTTTTTTGGTAACAGGAATCAAACTCGCGACTTCGCGCTTGCCAGGTAGGCCCTGTGCCGCTGAGCTATATGAATGGCCTAAATTCTTTTTTCAATCTCCTTTCCCTTAGCTCACCCTCCATCTCTTGATCCTCTTCCCATTTGAGAAAGATCTACCTCCTCACTTCCTACTATCTTGTTTTATTTTGCTTTTATATTTTGGATCTGTCCTATAAAAAATACACAATATTTAAGCCTGTGTGTCTGATTTATTTCACTTAACATTACGGTCTCAAAGTACATCCATTTTCCTACAAATGACTCAAGTTTATCTTTCTTTATGTCAGAATAATACTCCATTGTACACAAATACCACATTTTCTTTCACTGTTCATCTGTTGATGGATATATAGGCTGCTTCCAAAATTTAGCTATTATAAATTGTGTTGCTATAAACATGGGTATGCATGTATTGTTTTTGTATGATGTCTTTAACTCTTTGGGGAAGATAGCTAAAAGGTGGGTCAACAGAATTTCTAGTTTCAGTTTTCTGAGGAATCTCTATATTGACATCCATACTGGTTGTACTTATTTACATGCCCACCAACAGTATAGTCACTTTTTCTCCAAAGCCTCTTCAGTATTTATTATCATTTGATTTTTTTGATGATAGTCATTCTATCTGGAGAAAGATGGAATCTTACCAATAGATGGTATTTCTTACCAATACCCCTTTTGTTTTAAATTTTGGGTCAGGATTTTTGGATCGATTTTAAAAAAGAAAATGTGGAATTGAAAAATCGAAGACTAGTTATTTTAGAACTGTTGAGATTACAACCCTGGATTAATAAAAGATTCAGTAATTTAACTTTTCTGAGGCATCATGTCCTGTGTTCACTAAGGAAACTAAAAGGTACTTTCAGAAAGATTTTGAATATTAGATAAAAAGATAGTTTGCCCCTTTCCCTTTTTTTTCTTCTGTTTTCTAACAACTGGTGGGATGTCATGTGATTCAAGAGGTTTTGAAAATAAAATGTTATATGTGTAAGAGTAGGTGAATTATGAAATAAAAGAGGTGACACTAGAGACTTTCATGGATTATGTTATTTGGATAAAGACCATTTTCCTTCCTTCCTTCCTTCCTTCCTTCCTTTCTTCCTTCCTTTCTTCCTTCCTTTTTGTCTTTCCCTTTTCCTTCTTCATTTTCGGTTATTCTTTCCCCTTCTTTATCATTTGCTGTTTTTTGCAAAATGGAGAAACAACTATTAGAAAAGTTCAAAGGCAAACATGACATGAAATCTGATTGCAAGATCTCTTTCAGACCTACTAGGTTTTGGAAACAAGATTTGAAATTAAAAACTTAAATATTGTCTAATTCTTTCTTCACCAGGCTACATGTATTTCCAAGGCTGTGGACAACCTGGACTGAACATCCTTTACCTAAGAAAAGAAATAATACCTGAGACAAAAAGATGTCAGCCATAGTCTTCTCTCTGTAGTGTGTTAAAACACAATTGGTTCTCAGAGCAGCCTATCATCACTTTGGGGAGAATCTGAGAAACTGTCAGTAGTAGGGTTCCCCCAGACCGGAAAACAGGACCTCAATTTGCTTTGCAGAGTATGTTCTTGAACTATCATTGTAGAATAGTAATTTTAGGATGTCTCAGTGAGAAGCATAGGCAAATTTATTAGGCAGAATTAGAGAGGAACAGCTCTGATGAAAAGGATCAGACTGGGCTGTTGGCAAAGGAATGAGACCAGCTGTTATGAGCTTGCTGGGATGGGTCAGGGTCTCATTGATTATTATATCAGTTCTGTCTTTGCAAGCTCAAGGAGAAGACTCTGTTGCTTGAAGGGCAATTTGCTGTCCATGAGATGATTATTTTGTCTCAGGCTATCTTAGTTTTGTGGAGGCTTTGTTGGAATAAAGGTGACTGTAGATTTAGAGCAATGACTACAAGTTTTTGTGTGTCCATTGGTAGTTGAATGTGCCTGTATAGCTCTTATCTTGGTATCCTAATTCTTCATGGGGGAATTGAGATAGGTTATGTAAATTTAGGGATAATCAAATTATTTTGCCAAATTTTAGACAGACATTCCCTAAATGATTAATATGCCTAAATGTAGAGCTGAGACATGATTTGATCCAAACATTTAAGGTAGTAAATGATACAGATGCAAAATGAAAATCAAGATTTGCTTTGGTATTTAGCTGCCTATTGGACATTTGTAGGCCTGAGTGAGGGGTAGAAGTACTTCAGCAAAAGCAGTGCTCGAGTCCCTGACTGCCTCAGAAAAAACACAAATCATGCTTTAAATGAGTAACGGGTTCAGGACTCAAGAGTTTGTCATTTCTTCCTGTGGTGGTCTCTGACTTTGTCAGGATGTTGTTTACATTTTGATTGAAGGAACATAGGTGGTCATTAGGAGGAAGTTCATGGTCATTATATTGTGAGGCTTTGATGATTGGGAATATAAGGGACACAACCTGAAATGGGAAAGACTGATGAGAATGCCCAGTGGAGTCTTAGGAACCAGTATAGATGCACTGAATAGAAAATTCCATGCCATAATCTATTACATACGTACTCTACTTAAAACACTAGGCCCCAAATTTACTAGGGTAGGAACTACCCGATGAAATCACTTTTAGTTACATTTTAATTGCAATTTAAATGTATTCAAGGAAGTTAAAGAAAATACAACACAGGAAAAGTGCAAATGCAAAACTTTGTCTTTACTAATTTAAAATTTATCTTTTAATCCAATTTCTGTTCATAAATTTGACTGATCTCCTTGACCTTTACCTCACGGCTTATTGTATTATTTTCAGAGATGATCAGTTGGCCACAGTCTTAGAGTATCTATATGTAGGCTACCATACTGGACGTTGTTTGGCTTCTAAAGTAAAGCATTTGCTAAATGAAAGAATATCATTATATGTTTCACTATATGATTAGATTAAAATGACCATCCTAATTTCCATGTCACATAAACTCTTCTACCAAATATTTTCCCAGTGTTGACCCTTTTCTAAATTCCATGCATTCAAAGTAACAAGCAAAAGAACAGATAAGATAAGAATTCTGTTACTTTCATTTATGTGTTTCTGACATTGGTGTGGCTTTGGCAAATAAATAGAAAGATAGGAATGATAATTTTATGAAAAGCTTATGGTTATGCTCCTGGAATATATAATTTGTTGGCACTCTTTTTTTAACTTATAGATTTCTGGTCAGAATAGTACAGGCATGTCTCCTATTTCAGGTCTTGTAACTTGGACAACCGGAAAGGAAGTTAACAAAAGAATTCATCAGAACATGATTCTCAGTTTCACTTATTCAGAAAAGTAAATTGGATAATGGATTAGTAAAGCAGCCTATAATTAGAAGACTGACCCCAGTAAAACCCTGTCATTTAAACTTTAGTGTTGAGCCTGCAAATCTCTGTTCCTTTGATTAGGCAATTTACTCAATTTCTACCCTTCTTTCTGCCAAAACATTCAGCTGCAAAATGTGTTCCAATTCGCAAGACCCATAAAATGTTGTTTTGAGGATGAGAGTAACAGAATGGATTATCTTGTATATCCACCTTGATGCAATCAGAAACACAAGAGAATTACAGGTATTATTATAAAGATATAATGGCAGTTCATTTCATTTAGATGGGCAGGAGGTTACAGACCTCTACAGAGACTTGAAAGCCAGAGATACAATACCTACGTTCTTCAGTGTATGCAGATCGAGGTGACGCTTGCATCAGATAGCAACATGGTGGATGGGATAAACTGAGCTTGCATTTTCACAAAGCCAGTTATTGCTAAGGACCACAAAATGAGCAGAGCCCCAGTTTTCATGTCTCTTTTTATGAATAATCATTCTTTCCATTACCTTACAAGTGTGTTTGATGCATTAATAAATGGGCAGTGTTTTGAAGAATATTTTTATGTATAAAAGCATGTTATCTAACTTACAAGTTCTAACTTTAAATTATGAATGCAGACCTAGTTGTACTGTGGTTTATGATTAAATGCAGTCAGCCTGTAATTGTTGTATTTATTATTTAAGGATGATAGTGAATCTAGAACCATATTTAATGGAATTGTTGAGATCTCTCTCTTTACATCTTTCTTGAAAATTTCAGAAGCTGCATCCTACTTGCATTAGGAAAGTGGGGGATGTCCTTCTTCAGCATTCTCATTTCATTTTGCAGATGTGGCTAGGAAGTCAGAATAGAAACACTAAGATATTGTGGAATGAATGATCTCTCAGATGTTTTCTTTCTCTGAGTTAGATGAACTTGAGCTGAGATACTAAGGAAAAACTGGCTTATAGTTTGATAATTAAGTGTAATAGATTTATGAATCATTTGCCTTAATAATGCAAATAAAATTCATTTTCATCACCCTTGTCCATCTGATTAGATGTTAATCCTTAGCTCCAGGGAGAATCCCACTGCTGGTTAAGAGTGAATAGTGAAGAAGAAAAGGCTAGCTGGTAGTAGAGACAAACAATAAATAATGAAGATGGAATAAATATTTGAGAGAGATTACAAAGATATCAGTCTGTGGAACACATTTTCCTTTCTTCAGACTGAGGACATTCTGAACAGTTTTATACAAGCTTTAACCTTTTCTACAAAGATGTCTATAAAAGCACGTGTTGTTTGTGACCCTCATTCATAATGATTCTATAAATCAACACAATACCTTCAATAATGTCAAATCCAAAACGTTACATCTGATTGTGAACCATGTTTAGTAGTGTTTTCCATGCTTTTAAATCAAAGAATTTGTTCACCTCTAACCCGGATTTGAAAACTATGTACACAACATTATTTTGAAATGTTAGGTAGATTATCTCTCATAAGCGTACTATTTTTAAAAGTACGGTGTACTATTTAATGTTTTGTGGCTGCTTCTTTCAAATCTGGTTTTTGCAGAAAATGAAATATAAAGATATACTGCATTTTAAAATGAATGGATAATTTGGGTGCAACTATTTGATTGCTATAATAAGAAATTAGCCCGCCTCTCAACTGCTTCATAAAAGCAATAACAGGTGTAAGAGAAATTTTCCCTTCTGGGAATGCACAGTCTATACTGTCCCCCTCCTCCCAATGTTCCAGGAATTGAGCTGTTACAAAGCTACCTAAAGCAGATAAAAACAAAACAAAGCTGACCACAGACCAGGGAACTGGGCTGCAAGATAACGACTGACCCTGGGCTAAGAAATTTGCAAGGATTGCAGATTGTGCTGTTCCGGACCACCTGCTGCCCATATTAGAAAACATCCTCCCTGCTCGGTCAGCCAGCCTAAAAACTCCCGTATGAGTGTCTTCTCCCAATGAATGTAAAAAGCTGTTTAAACTAACCAATGCTATCTGCTTCTGTAACCACGCTTGCAAAGACCCCTCCTCCCTTTGTTCTATAGACATATAAGCCCTGCACAGACAAACCTTGGGGCCCACTGTTCCTGCGTGTTCAGTGAGCCCCACGCATGCTTGGATAATAAAACCCCTTGCCCTTTGCATGAGAGAACTCTTCTTGGAGTCTTCCTTCACGCGGCGGGCGTCCCGACCCTAACACAGGTACTGTGCATCAGAGGACAATTGGTATATCCTTGATAGTTAAAAATTTGAGGTATTCTTAGATTTTAAGTAAAAATACCAATTCTCTATAATACCAAATTCTCTGTTTTTAATGGAGAAAATCCTGCCTCTGTAGATATTGTTTTTATATATTGTATATACACTGTGGAAGAAATGTTTCGTATAAAAAATAGGAACCACAATGAAAACTTCTCTTATTAATCCTAATGCTAATTACATTTTCTTAATATTAATGAGGTATCATCATTAAAATACACCATAATATAAACTCAGATGTTGATGAGAGAAAGACTATGGAAGGAAATTAAAGATGACTATAAAATAAGATGGAAATATTGATATGGTAAAATCAAAATATATACAGATATATAGAAAGAAAAATTAAGAGCATTTTGGGGAAGATGTGGAAGCAGTGATATAGACTTAACATCTCTAATTGCCCCCCCAAAGCAAAAAAATATGACTAGTTTAATATAATACTTTAACAAATTTAGTATCTACATAATATATTATAATCCCAACAATCCAAAATATAAATATCCCAGCGCCTCACTAATAGCAGTAATTTATATTTTTATTATCAGCAATGTAAGAGGAAGTGCAGGAAAGAAGAGAGTCTAAACAGGAAATCTTCCTCAGATCTCATTTAATATGGAAATTTAGTGGGCCATTTTCAGAAAATCATTATAAACCAAGAAAGAGAGCCAAGACTTCAAGAAGAATGCGTACAGAGGAATTACCATTACAAAGTGTTGTTATTCAGCCTGGTAAAGTAAATTCTCAAAATAAAAAAGATACTCTTCCAGCTCAAAGTTCTGAGATCGCAGTATTATGTGAAAAGAGTAGAAGCAAAGGAACAAAGTCTTTCAGAAAAGAAGGCAACAAAAGAGGCAAGCACTTCTCACATCCTATCTTTGAAGCCTTTGAAATAGTAATATTAGTACCCAAGAATCATGAATATTGGGAAGCTATTCTGGTAGAACATCCTCCATTATTAATGTAGGAAAACATATCTTGCCCAAAACATAAGCACCATAAAAATGATGACAACAAAATCCTGTCTACTATTGTGAGAAATAAGATAATTATCAGAATGAAATTCCTACAAATATGAAATTATTTCAGCATGAGCCAAAAGAATGTAATAAATCAAGAGGAGCTTTAAAATATCAGACTTGGATAAACAGAAAAGAAAACAGATGGATAAAGAAAAGGAAGATTTTTATTGTGATTTGGGAAAATCTCACAAAAGAATAAAAAATCATTTAAGAAATAAACTTTAAATTGAAATTCATGAAAGAATTAAACTTTCCTTTTTGTAACTGTAGGTAAATAAATGCACCTTGAAACCATGATGTTAAAAGAAATAAATCAGACACACAAGTTTAAACATTGCATGATTTCTCTTATATGAGAAACCCAAATATGAACAGAGAGGATATATGTTTTATATTTATTAAATTTATGTATAATTTCCTAGTGCCAAGTCCATTGTAATTGTGAGACAATTTTTAATTCCTTCATGCAGAACAGATTTTTTTCTTTGATCCACAAAAGAAAATTGGTCATCACTATTTAGCCTATTCTGTTTTGACTTATATGCTGTTTACTATCTTAACAAATAGAGCTTCATTTGCATGTCAAAGATGGTTATTTAATATTGTAATAAATGTCTGAGGAAATAGATTTCATTAAAGAAGTTTAATATCTGTGAAAGAACTCCTAATTTTATAGTTCCCAGAAAGTGGTTCTAAACATTTCCTTAAAGTAAATGAAATGGCTAATGTCTTTGTTTATATAACTATCTTATTTACAATGAAGCTCATCAAGCTTATTTACAATTGGCCACATTATAGTTTAAGAAGCTGCTAGATCTCTACCAACCATGTACTCTACCTTTCTCAGTGATAGAATTCTTTATAGTTGTGAATGTTCATGTGGTCAGTAATGAACAAGTAAAACTCTCAGTTTTTCCATGCATAAATAGGATTTGCATTAAATATAGGTAAAATTCTGATGTAGCCGCTGGGAAAGCCCCCTTTCTTCTTTCTTCTGCTTGAACTTTGGATGAGATGGTTGGACCTCCAAAACCATCTTATAACTGTGTGGTAGACTTGAGGACACAAGCCATGTGCTAAGAAAGGACACTGGGTCCCAGCTTATATCACAATTACCACACAGATCTTAACTGCCTTAACTGCCTACAGTTGTATTTTACATGTATTAGAGAAAAAATATATACATATATTTGTAGAGAGAAAGACGCTGGCAGAGGAGGGGTCATCACTTCTGCTAAGAATGGAATGCAGTCCCTGCCTAATACTGTAACAGGGCTGCTCCTTTGGGAAGTGGTTCATAGCAGAGTCAATTTTACTTTTCCCGCCTTCTGCCCATTTTAAAATTTGTCGTCACCTCCTAATCCTTTTGGAATGTTTATGTCCTCTTCTTTTTTCCCAATATTCTAAGCCCCACCCGCCCCCAAAATATCTCATATAGATGGCTAAGGTATTCACTGATAAGTAACCTTTCTTTGGATTTATAGAACCCAGCACATTGGGTGACCTTTGTAACATCCCTTCTCAGTCTTTGGTTCTGTTTGTCAACTGACACTAAACATGTAGATCATTGCAAAGTTTAAATTGCCAGAAAGTAACATGTTTGTCTAAAAAGAACCACAGGAACTGCCTTATGGAAGTCAAAGTCCATTGGGATGTTTCATAGAAGAGGAAACAAGGAGACACATACTCTGGATGACAAAAAACAGCTCAGAATATAGACTTCCTGCCTTGCTCTCTTTTTCCCTTCTTGTAAAAGTCTTAGGTATCCCTCCTGAACCCCACCCCCCATAATAGAGTTGAGAAGCCCAAAATGGAGTCAGCTGAGTCACAACCCTCCAGGAATCTTAAAGAAAAAAATCTCCAGGTGTCTTCGACTGTCTGGAGCCTCTTCAGAACACGATAGGCTGGCCATTGGCTCAAGGATGCACGAGCCCTGCATGGGCGTTGCATAAACACTGGTCCTGGGAGACAATCAGAAAACTCAGAGATTGGACCCTAAAAAGTACATGATCTCCTATATGATGGAGATTATATTGCTTACACAGTGCCCCAAGCTCCCTTCCACACCACTTAAAAACCTCCAGGCTGTGAATCTTTTAGGTATCCTACTCAGAACCTCCTCCTGGCCAGTGGGAGCTTTATTTCCTTGCCTTTATATCTTTTACTTCCTTGCCTTTATATACTCCTATCTTATATTTTAAGATATCATGAATCAATTATATTTTCCTTAGAGTAATTGCTTCCCATTCTTTAAGCCTTAATTTTACTATTACTTTATCAGCAATGAGCATTTCTAGGTTTTTTCTCAGAATGTACTCACATTTCCCCTTTTGAAGACTGTTATTTAGAGATGTGAAGATACCAATAGTCTTTTATATAAGAAAGAAATGTTAAAAAAGAGATGTGATGAGAATTATCTTAATTACTATGATATAGATAGTATACTGTTTACCTTCCAGGAACACAAGGAATAGTGTGTAGCCCTTCAAGATAGAAAAAATAAACAAATAAATAATTAAGAGCTGGGCATGGTGGCTCATGTCTATATTCCCATCACCTGGGAGGCTGAAGCAGGAGGATCACCGGGAGTTTGAGGCCAGCCTAGACTACATAGGGAGACCCTGTCTCAACACCCCTCCTCCAAAAAAAGACACAGAGAGAAACTAAGATATCTTTAAAAGTCACCAACATAGGGCCGGTGAGATGGCTCAGTGGCGTACATGCCTGCCTGGCAAGCGCAAGGGCCCGAGTTCAACTCCCAAATCCCACATACAGAAAAAAAAAGGGGGGGGGGGGCCGGTGATATCTCTCAGTGAAACGGGCGCCTGCTGGCGTGCGAGGTCCTGAGGTCGACCCCCGGTACCCACACACACACAAAAAAAAAGTCACCAACATAAGCAGTAACTATATAATTACTTTAAATATATATTAAGTCTTGGAGAATGAAATTGAACATGAATTAGCCCTGGATTGTAAATGTCATATTATTTCCTTTTAGTTGAGAACACTAGAATTGAAGCCAGATGTTTCTAAATATCTGTCTTCATAGAGCATTCAGACAGATTTTTGCAATTGTAGATTTTGTTGTTTGAAGTTAATTAGATATTTTCCCATGCCAGAATGTAATAAAACTACATTCTGGACATACAGATGTGAGACTTTTTCATTAATTCAGACTAGTCAGTTCATGGATTAGTTAGCATTTAAGATACTTTATTTTGAAAAGTATGGAATTTCACACAAAGTATAAAAGAAAAAATAAAATGTAGAGAAGGAAGATAGGGAAAGAAAATTTCTGTGTACTCGAGATAATAGAAACACATTCAGAAAGGAGTCAGTTTTTTCAGTGGTAATGGCTGTTCAAAATTAGATTTGCTTTTTAAGGTTCAAACTATTCTTCATAGGGTCATTGAGGAGTCAGTGATATCTGCTAATGATTTTCATGTTTTTAACAAGGATGACATGGTTCTATTTCTATTAATAGTCATGCTTTTGGATTTGTATGTTAAGCATACTTTAATATCCCATTTGATGTAGGTCACTTAAGCTTTATTCTTTCAATTTGCAAGGCAGTTCTCAGAATAAAACTTCTGAGTCTGCCTCAGCCACCAATTTTCTAAGAACTTTTTTTTTTTCTCTCCTGTGAGACCACTGGAAAGTCCAGCATTCCTATGAAAATATCTTTTATTTCCATGAAATTGCTGGTTTCAGGTTTTGGAAAGAATGGAAAGAGGGTACGAAATGGGAGTTGAAACCGAAGCTAGTGGTGCAGGGTTTAAGACTGCAAACCACAGGGTGAGCTCTTCCTATAGAACTAATATAGATAGTCTTAGATTTTCTTGCAGGTTGTTTTATTTTCAGTTTTCAAAATGAGAAGTTTTATGTTTTCCCTATTGCAAAAAGCTGGCCTATAAATCATAAGACTTGTAAGTAAAAATGCACAGTTGTAACAGTTAATTTTATTTTCAATGGTTTGGATTTTCAACACAGATTATATACTTTAAATTTTTTTTGCTCAAGTTTCCTCAAGTATCAAGTTCTTTGTTCAAATTTATTCACTTATAATAGTAATGACTACCATAACTACCTCATCAAACTTCTGAAAGAACAATTAAAATGAATTATTACATTTACTGAATAATTTTTATGTTCCAAGAGTTCTGATACTTGCTTTGCATTGAATGTTTCAATGAATTCTCCCAACAACTCTCTGAAGTAGATACCATAATAGTTTTTATGACAAATGAAAAAAGACCTGTGTCTAAGAGAGAGAAGGTAACATCCCAAGACCACAAACTCTCAAGTGGTAGATCTGGAATTTGTCCCTTTGTAATTTGGTTCCAGAACTCATGCTTTTAACTTACATGCCACAAAATAACATATAAAAATAAAAAGCCTATAAAAATGTAAAGTGATATCATTTGTATTATAGGACCGTCACTGTGTAATATACATTGCCTAGAAATGGAAACTACTTGAATAAGCAAGATGACCTTCAGTTGGACAGATCTTTGACTATTCAACAGTTTCTATTTGTCACTTAGGAGCCTGAGGCAAAAAATGAGTAGATGTGTACATGTTTAGCCTGTAGACGACTCCACCCTGAAGCCTGCTCTTACACTTGAGACTATTAGGTGGAATGTAAAAAAAAAATGATAAACACATTTTCTTAAAGCATGTGAAATGTTCTTTCTTAGCATAATTCCTATTGGAAAATGGAAAGATACAATAATTGTAGATCTAGCATGATTTATTTTCTTTGTTAAAAACCCACACATAGTTTGTATGTTGCTATTGAAGACCAATATTAAGTTTTGTGTATAATTAACCTTAACATTTCAAGTTTCTTTGTGAGTTATTCTGTAAGCGTTGGCTGCAGATGAATTACAGTGAACAAATATCTATGTGCTAATTTTCTCATTAATTAGTATGCCCTTGGCATCTGGCACCATATGCTGCAGCGTTCCAAAAAAATTACCATAGCATAACTTTATCACAGCGCAAATCATAACATTGGTGATGCATGATTTAGTGAGCACAGTACTATTTGACAGAACCTTCAAACAATTATTACATTGTATTTAGTATGTACTTCATCAAAGCCTCATTTAGAGTCTCAAAGACTGTAACTAATATAGTTTAACATAAAGAACACTACAGTCACAAATACAGTTAATAATTGCTATGCATAAATATTCTCCATATGCTTTTCATTTAAGAATAAAGTTTTCATCAATGTTTTCAGACATTTGTTAAAATGATTCTTTCTAAAATATAAGCTCACTTTACATCACAGAAATAAATAAAATACGCATTTCTAAAATCATTCCCATTTGGTATATATCCTTGAATTAGTCAATATCTATTAATATATAGTTTCTTAAAAACACATTTGGCTATTAATTTCTTTTCCTCAAATATGTGTTAGATGTTTCCTTTGAGTGTGTATATCTGTATGCCTGCAGCAGACTGCCACATTTTAATCACCTTTTTAGGATATAAGGTGTATTTTGTTGTGATGAATTGGAAATGGTTTCCAAAGAGCAAGTTGAAAAGCTGTGGAGGGGTATGAGAAAATTATGGTAGTATAGCACTAACCACCCTCTTCCTCGTTTTAGAATGGTTAGTGCTTTCAGGCTTTTGGGCTTTTTTTTTTTCCTGTGGCACGGGGATTGAACCCAGGGCCTTGTGCATGCAAGGCAAGAACTCTAGCACTGAGCCACATCCCCAGCCCCCTGCTTTCAGTGTTTTGTTGTTTCAGTGACTTGTGCCTGTTATCTGGCTGTGACAACTTAAAGTACAGACTATAGTTTATCCAGTTCTTCATGCTTGGTTATTGTGGGAACATTGTTCCTTGTGTGTTTCTGTATCTGCGGGGGGTGTGCAACTTCTTATCATTAATTTTAGAAAGTAAAACCATTGAAATAAAGCCAAAAATTACCTTAAAAGAATAGATTATTTTATTAAAAGAAATGGTCTTCAGAATAATGAAGTTTTCCAGGCTAAATTTCTCCTGAAGGAAATGAAATCCACTGAGAGTCAGTGTAGCAAGATATACACCGCAAAAGGAGAGATTTGAGATCAGAATCTGGATCTGGTGCCATCCGATGGTGCTTTTTGAACTGTGCCTGAGTTTTACTGTTCACTAAGGATGGAGGAGAGCAAATCAAGGTGATGGGCATGAATATTAATTTTCTCCAGAGAAAGGGAACCAAAGGGTCTGAGGTGACAACTCTTTTCAACACAGCCTACTATTTGAACTCATCCTTTGAATAACATATGAGAATGGCAGTACATATTCTCTTAAGTTTCTGTCTCTTTTTCAATAAATTCAGTGTATCACCTTCACCACTACACTGTAGTTTGATGGAAAGCATAAAAGTTCAGCATTAAATCAACCAAACTGTTATCAGTTATGTTTATGTAATCTATATGATTAAATTTATACAAATCTTTTTAAAGCAAACAATAGCCAGAATTATCCTAAGGTAGAACAAATTTGAAAATCAATATTTATTGTAACAACAAATTCAAAATTGACACATTGATAGTGTGAAAAAATACGCATATATAGAATGACTCTTGATTTATGGTAAAGCTAGAATTACAAAATAGTAAAAGGATAGTTTATCTAAGTAAGTGCTACTGGGTCAGGTCAACTATACATATAAAAAGAGAGAGAAATCTTCAATCAACCCTTGGCATAGTAGATAAAATATAACTCTAAGAGGATTGTGTGTTTTAATATGAATGGCAAACAGTAATTGTCCTTAACAATAATAATAAAGAATTTTTAATGAAATATTTTAGAATAGGACATAAACAGCACTATAAAGATATGATACTATTAGTAAAATGATTTCAGTATAATTAAAGATTTCTGTTCATCAGAAAATACAGTTAAAAGAACAAAAATCTAAGACATGACGTAGATTAATATAATTTATATAATGGTTAGATATTTTATGTTCAATATAAGATGATTTCCTAAGAACAACAACAAAAAAATGAGACACATGGTCAAAATGTATGTTTGAGATAACAAACCATACTTTTCACAATTGAGGATAATCAAATAACCAATAAGAATATTATTCACCAGAGAAATGCAGCCTCTCTACAATATTCCTGCATATCAACATAATGGTTGAAATTTAAAAATACTAATAATATCAAGTGTTCACAGTAATAAAGAATATTTCTATTTCTGATGGTACAGTAAATTATCAAATCATTTGAAAACTAATTAGCAGTGACTTCTGAAGTTTAACATACAGGCACCCTATAACCAAAAATTTCATTTCCAATTGTGTATATCTGCAATAGCAGACAGCGTGTAGGTATAACAAAATAAACATGCACAAATGTTCAGAGCTGCATAGTTTTTTGTATTTTTATTGTGATAAAAAGCACATTAAGGTAAATTTACCACCTTAACTATTTTTAGCTGTAGAGTTCAGAAGTGCTCAGAAGTGCTAAGTATGTATATATTGTTGTACAGTACATCTTTAAAATTTTAAAATCTGAAACTACCCACAAAAACTAATTCTTCCTGCTCCACTTGTCCCTCCCTTACCTGTGGCAACCACATTTTTATTTTCTATATCTGTGTTTGTGAGTAGTACAGGGCCTTCATACCAGTGATATCATGCAGTATTTTCCTTTTTGTACCTGGCTTTACTGACTTAGCATAATGTCACTAAATTGCATGCATGCTGCAGCATATTGCAGAATTTTCTTTTTTTTTAAAGTTTGAATAATATTCAATTAAATGCAAACATCCCACATTTTCTTTGTCCATTCATCTGTCATGGGAAACTTGTCACTTCCACTCATTAGCTATTGTAAATAATGCTGTGATGAATGTGTGTTTGCATTCATGCTTTCAAGAGACTTCTGAATTCTTTTGGTATGTCAGAAGTGATACTGCTTGATCATATAATTCTATTTTTAATATTGTGAGCAATTTCTTTTCTGTTTTCCATAGCGATTGTGTGTTTTATATTCCCACCAGCAGTGTGTAAGCGTTACAATTTCTCCATATCCTTACCAAACTTGCTTTTTCTGTTCTTATTATGCTGGCCATCTTGATATGTGTGATATCTCATTGTAGTTTTGATCGACAATTCTCCTATGATTGGTGATTGGGAGCATTTTCCTTTGGAGAATTGTCTATTCACACACTGCCCATTTTTAACACAAATTATTTTGTTATTGTTTTGGGTACATTGGTAAATACTACCTTTTTATCAATTCTAGATATTAACCTCTTATTGAACTCATGGTTCCAATATTTTCTTCCCATCATAGGTTACCTTTTTTCTCTATTGTTTCTTTTGATGCATGAAAGTCTTTAAGTTTGATGTAGTTACATTCGCTCAGAGCTGAATTATTTTCATTAACCCCAAAGTGAAAATCTCCCAAATGTCTATCATTAGTGGAATGGATAAATAAATGTGGCATATTCATTTGTTACTATACTATATATTTCAATATGCAACTACTAGTATAGATGGCATAGATTAATTCCACAAACATGTATTAAATGAAAGAATCCAGTCCTATCCCAAATATATTCTGTATGTTTCATTCATTTGAAGTTCAAAAACATGAAAAGATAATGAAGACTGCTGGAATTCAGACTGATGATTACTTTTAAGGAGGAAAGTTAGTTATCACACAAGCGCATGAAGGAAGTTTCTGGTGTAATTACAATGGCTTTTTTCTTTGATGGTAATCACATTTGTGTTGTTATTTTGAAAAAACTAAACTCTTCACATATAACTTGAACTTAATTCTGTGTGTATGCTTCTTTTCACTAAAAAGGAAATATAAGGCTAATAGGGAAAGAGGGCTGGGGCACTATTTCCATAGCTGGCTCATAAACTCTGAGGCTTGAGTTCTTTGTTGGTTGATACAAATTCAACTCTGAACTTCAATTCGTATTTATATTTTTACAACTATGCCTTAAATATAATTAATACTGCTGCTATTATTATCTACTATTAGTAGCAGTATTAGTAGTATTATTATCTACTATTATCAGCCAATTCATTGCATCCCAGATATTTGTAACACACAGATGAAAGTAGATTTTTAAGCATTCCTAGAGAAAAATTTCTTTAAATATATTTATGTTGCTTGGAAAAGAACATCAGAGTTTCTGAATTAAGTCATCTACATGAGATAATTCATGGCCTAGAATGCTATTAAACCAGCTTGCTAGATTTTTTTTAGTCACAGAAATGCAATAAACTTGGAGATGTAGAAGTGAGCTGAGAACCTTACTTCTGAAAGCTTTATTAATTATTAGGCTCATTCTCGTGGCTTTGGCTGACTAGTTGCTATGGGGAAAGTGGCTGAAGGAAATGGCCTTTATATTTCATCTATCTTTGAAGTGGAATTAGTATAATGTTCTTTAGTTTGTCTTATGTCTCCAGGCCTCTAAAAATGATTCCCCTGAAGTAGCACCAAAGCAAAAAACACATAAATGATCTTTCTTTAATTTTTGCATCTCAAATAACAATCCAAATGCACCCAACTTTATTTAAGAAACTTAAAAACAATGTTCAAGTCATCAATATATGGATAAAGTTGCAACAAATGAAGCAACTTTTTTGGCAAGATTATTATATTATATATTAGTACATACATTCCTAACCATATGGGTAGAGATTTTGAATTTGGTTTTCAAAGCTTCAGATAAGTGATACTTTTCAATTTCTTTCAATGGTTCATGTCTGCTTCAATGGGTGAGTACACTTTTATACTTGCTACTTTTGTATTAACTTAATATAGCTTAGGTAGCCTCACATTTTGCTGTTTTATATTTCACCCCAGCTCAATCCACAAGCTAATAATACTTTATATTTTTCTATATTCTTTATATGACAAGTAGTGTTTTAACAGAAAAATGGCACATATTCAAGCCAGTACATGACAGTCAATATTTCGATACTGTATCAGATACATATCTTTTTATAGAAATAAAGAACAGTATAATATTTTATTTTATTTTTATTTTTATTTTTTTATGTGGATACCAGGAGTAGACCTCAGGACCTTGTGCTTGTCAGCAAGCGCTTGTGCTGCTGAGCGATATCAATGGCCCTTTCTTTTTCCTTTATGTGGGTACCGGGAGTTGAACTCAGGACCTTGTGCTTGCCGGGCAGGCACTTATGCCGCTGAGCTATCTCACCGGCCCCAGTATAGTATTTTAATAAAAATAAGAGCCATTTTATTTCTCACACAGCATTTGGTAAAGTGTCCTACTCCTACTTCAAAACTTTTGAAACATTCTAAATATTATTTCCTTAGTTTTATTACCTATACTTTCTCTTTTTTGTATAGCTTCAATTATATAATAGGTTTTACAAAAAATAAAAACTGTCTTGGGGCCGGTGAAATGGCTCAGCGGTGTAAGCACCTGCCTTGCAAGCGCGAGGGCCCGAGTTCGACTCCCGGAACCCACATACGAAAAAGGGGCCGATGATATCGCTCAGCGGCACGGGCGCCTGCTGGCGCGTGAGGTCCTGAGGTCGACCCCCCAGTACCCACAAAAAAATAAAAATAAAAATAAATAAATAAATATAAAAACTGTCTTGTTATGATTGTAAACATGTATCTAAGGACATGGTATTTGATAAGTTCTTGAATATAGCAATTAGGGGCTTTATAAAATGCCACTTGCTAGTATTGGTATGTGATATACATTTAAATGAGCAGTATATGAATTTAGTGTAATTTTTGATGTGATCTTAGGAAAGCAAATGCATTTAGTGATAGTATAACACATTCCTAACATAACAGTGTATAAAAATCATGTATCCAGCATACTGTCAACTGTACTACACTTGAAAGACAATGACTAAGGAAGAACAGATATATATTAAGGATAAATTCAGTCAGGTTCTTTCTACTGCAATATTAACAATATAATAGTCCAGTGGTTGATTTTCATAGAACTTGAACAGATTTTGTATCTTTAATTTATCACTCATATTATTTAAAGGATTTAATTCATTGCATACATTAAAATATATTTTCAAAAGAGTGAAATTATGCAAATATAAAATAAATTTATTGAAATAAAGTTCAAGACAATATTGCTAAATTGGATATAAAAGTCCTTAATGTATAGTAGTTCATAAAACTTTGGGATTAGATAATCCTAGGAGATAGGTAATCCTAGGAGACAGAAAATACTTTCTAGGAGATGGAAAATACTTGGTTAGACAAACTACAAATTAAGAAATAACTTAAACTTTAAACTCTAAAGTTTTTAAACTTTAACAAGTCTTTAAACTATAATAATCAAATGAGTTATAAACATTCTCTTAGACAATCCTTAGATAGCTTTAGTCTCTTATAACACTTAAAGGATGTACAAGCCATATTATTTGCTTTATTTTCAACATTTGCACAATTTTTGATGCAAAAGAGATATGCAATTTATCTATATACAAACATGGAATTTAAAATTGATGAATAGATCTTTCCCCATTGTATTAGTCAAGTTTTATTGTCACTGTGACCAAATAACTGAGAGAAACAAAGGTGAAAAGATATATTCTGGCTTGTGGTTTTATACGCTTCAGTCCATGGTCAACTCACTCAATTTGTACTAAGCCTGTGATGAGACAGAAACATCATAGTGGAAAGGTGTGAAAGAGGAAAGCTCTCACCTTTCTGACATCCAGAAAGTAAAGAAAGAGAGCGCAGGAGCTAGAGACCACCTATACTCCCCAAGGTATGCCCCCCATAATCTGCAACTGTCAAGTAGGCCCCACCTCTTACTTCTATCACCTCCCAGTATTGTTCTTAAATTATCTCACCAATGACTTAATTCATTGATGGTACACAGCCCACATGATCCATTCATTTTCCAAAGCTGACCCTCTAAATGCATGAGCTTTTGGGGAGATATTTCATTTCTAACCCATAGCCCCCACTTAAGGCCATAAATGGTAAAATTATTCTCTAATTGAAGTGCCAGGCTGCAAATTATTAAATAATAAAAAAGAAGAGAGGTGCTTTCAAGAGGCACAAGGAACTGAGGGTGCTTATACTTCAAGCAATGTGACGAAATTGACTGTAACTAATAGAGCGTGAAATAGTCTTCCAAGGAACATAATGAAGTCCTAAAGAAAACAGTTTAAAACGGGAGTGGATGAAAGCCTTAAAATACAAGGGAGGAAAATCTCTGCATTAGAAGTTGATTTTTAAACTGTTACAAAGTGTTACTGCCTCTAATTTTGTTATTTTCATTCATGACTGGCCATGTGTCATCGTAGTGGTGATTCACCTAATTTACATGTACTCCAGAAAACAAAATGGAATCAGGAATCCAATGCTTATTGAATTCCCTAAATACCAATAAGATACAGCAAATATTTGCTACTTAGATAGTGTTGTTTGGGGACATGCATTATGGAAAAAGTTGCTAAGGTGGTTTCCCTAACAAATCTTAATACTCATTTCTAGGTAACTGATATTCTAGTCATGCATTTTGCTAAGCATACAGGATGGCATCGAGGTTCGGTGCTGTGGACTGTTACTCCTGAGGGTCTTCACTGAGAGCCTAAACTACTTCAGTAGCCAATAGCATTAAAAATAAATGAATTTTTGTTGTAAATGAAATGTTACATTAGTGGAAATAAACTCAGTATGTTTTAATAAATATAATTGTAATAAATAGGAAGATATTTATACACATTTAAATAAAATAGGAAATTTTATACTAAAGGTAGACTTCTTCACATTTGTTGTTAGTATTTTACTAATATTTCCCTAGAAAGATCATTTCTATCATACATCAGTGTCTTTTAACAAGTAAATGTCATTTTCAATTCAATTAGGATGAAGACATCCTAAATCTAACTTTTTATTGTACTTCTTTATTTCTCAAACATGTCTTTGATTAATATTATCTACAGTTTTGTGAGAACTAGTTTAAGAATGAGAAATTGAATTCAAGCAAGGTATAAGTTTTATCAATGTTTTATTGTCAGTGAGTTTCCCTAGTTTATCTATATTTAATTCTATTTGACCATTAATTGCAAATTTGTACTAATTTCATGAAAGTTGGCACTGTTTTCCATGTTTGACTTATTGAACCTGAAATAGACACATAGTAACATAAATGTATAGATTCACATATTTAAGTAGTATGGAAATCTATTCTTTTACTTTCAGTTGTTGAATACAGAATTTATTTCTTATTTACACAACTTTTACTCTTTACAAAATTGGTTATAGTCTTGCCCATGAATGTTCATCCTCTGGTGTCTGAAAGCAACCACTATATGTTTACTTCAAAAGGCCTTTAAAAATTACAACAAAGCTCTAGGTTTTATAAGCAGTACCCCACTGTGCATTATAACATTAGTCCTTACTTTTAATACAAAAATTAAATGTTTGGGAGTTATGAGCCACTAGATTTAACCAATATCATTTTATGATTGCTTGTTGCATTTTTTTCTGTTCGTTTGTATTTTGTTTTGGCGACTATATTAGTCAGCTTTCTTCTTGCTGGATGGAAAAATACCTGATCTACAACTCAAAGAATTTATTTGGCTCATCTTTTCAGAGGCTTTGGTTCATGGTCTTGTGGCTCCAAAGCAAAAACATTATGGCAGAAAGGCATGGTAGAGCAAAGTTGATCTCTTCATTATCGTTGGGAAGTAGAGCACAAGGGAGGACACAGAGAAGGGGATCAAGACCATGGACCAGATATAGATTCAAGGTCATGACTCTATGACCCACCCTGACACACCCATAAATGTGCTTTATTAATTCCCTAAGTAGCTCAAAAGCCAATAAAGTTGACAGTTAAGCTTTCTATCATATTCTTCCACTAGTAAACTTGACACCCGAACATACCTCTGTAAGTCATACTTAATCTCTAAATAAAAACAAAAAGCTCATAGTTTTGTCTAATGTGATACAGCTATCCTATTTGTGAACCAAAATGCAATATCCCCTTTGCCTAAGTCTTGATAGTTCTAGCACGGCTCAAAAGGCAAGTCCAAAGTCTCCACTGAGACTCAAAGCAAACTTAGAGCTGTGAATCCCTCTGTGTTTGGTGTCTGGGTCATGGGGTGGTGAGATGTTAGTTACTGAGGGCTTGGACAGCCCCACCCCTCAGACCTTGTCAGTAGTAGCCCACATGGCCCCTTTTGGGGCTATCTCTACTTGCTACATGTAGTTTTCCTCGGCAGACATTGCATGCTCCTAGCATCTCTGATTTCCTGAGGTTTCTACCACACCTTTGGCAATATTCTCATAGTTTAGCAAGCCCCCTTTTCAGGGCATGTTGTTTGGTCTCCCAGGCTTTCCTTTGAAATCTGGGTAAAAGCTCCCATGCACCATAACTCTTACATTCTGCACACATAAACAATTGGTATCACATGGAAGATGACAGGGTCTGCCACCAGCTCAAGCAGTAACAAGGACCCTTGGACTAGGGCTACTTTGGCCTCTGACTTGATAGCTGAGTATGGTTAAACGAATCCCAGGGAACCAATTCTCTAGAAAGCCCTTTTTGAGGAGGGGGCCCAGGGTCTCTTTTCTCAAATGAAATGTTTACTTGTTTGCACCTATGGGTCCTGCATTGAGTGGAGTTTTACTGATTCTTGAGATTCCCTCCAGTCATTATTTTTGTTGTTCAGTTTCAAAGTACTTGATATCTTTTATTTTTATTTTTATTTATTTATTTTTTTGTGGGTACCGGGGGTCGACCTCAAGACCTCGTGTGCCAGCAGACACCCGTGCCGCTGAGCGATATCACCGGCCCTTTTTTCGTATGTGGGTTCTGGGAGTCGAGCTCAGAACCTCATGTTTGCCAGGCAAGCGCTTATGCCGCTGAGTCATCTCACCGGCCCCTCGATATCTTTTAAAAACAGTAATCTTTTCAGCAACCACACCTTCCTGGGCCCCAAGTACATGTGCTTCTTTTGAAGCCAAATTTTAAATTTTGTGACACTGCTCCAATTTTTGCTGCTGATTCTCTCTACACATCAGATTAAAATCAGCTACCTATACCTATGCCACAGCCTGAATATTGGGCTGCCTTGAAATTTCTTCAATCAGGGTCAATTAGTCCACCATTCTTAAACTCAGCCCTCTGCAAAGTTTTGTTTAAGTCCTAAGGAAAATATCTCTCCTAGGATTTAGGAATGTATGATATGCTTTGAGTATTGCTAGCCAAGGAATACTAATTAACATGATGAACTTTCTCCAATGAGCTTTTGCATCTAAGGAGGTGCCCTTCAGAATATTTTAAGAACTGGAGACAGCAAATAAATTGTAATGTAACCATTACAAGGAAAGAAATTAGTCAAAGATCCAAATTTTTTGTACTTCATGTATTGAGGGGATATTGTCAGCCAAAACCTAAAAAGAACATTGAAGTGAAGATGATGGCATAGTTCTATTAAAAAACTGAAGCAAAATTTTAAAGATAGGAGATTCTGCTTTAAGGAAAAAAGAATATTTAGGGACATATCCATTACGTTAAAATTGTCTATGTTAAGAGGCAGAGCTGAAGAATCAGAAAACTAGGTTGTTATGAGAGCAAGTTGAAAATTTTGGAAATGATCAACATTGATGCAAATTTGTGTGAATATAAGGGGCTTACTGACGTTGTCAGATATAATGAGAAGGGAGAGGGACTGGGGTTAGCTCCTTAGTCTTACACTCAGAAACAATCTGGGATGGTCTCTGAAATTCCTGAATCACAGTAAAGGTCATAAAGGTTAAGATAAAAGGTCCAAGGGTACAATAATCTCATCTTGTTTGACTGTATACTCAATCAGTATCATTTCTGAGCAAGTTTTATTAGTTGAGTTTTATGTATAAAGACATCCAGACTTAAAAGATTTGTCCAAGATTATACAATAACAAGACAAGAATCCTATCATTCAGACCTACAGATGCTGAAAACAAGTCCAATCGTCTTTCTACTACATCAGAAGGGATAACTATCACTTCTTGGGTATTTTAGTTTTCAAGTAGCTTGACACTGATGTATCTAAAATGCTTTGTTTATTAATAGTGCAGTTCAGTAATGAAAATTTTGTAACTACTTCTTCACTGATATTTGAAGGGCATTTTATTAAAAGACATAAACCTTGAATGTACTTAAGCATTCCTCAAGGCCACATGGGGCACTTTTTGCCATATGTGGTGTAAAAAACATAAAGTTGGTGGCAAAGTAATTAAGTTGTATTGAGGAAGTTGTCCTGTAATCTCTCCCTGACCCCATTTCCCTCCATTCCTATTCCCAGTTCTTTAGTTCATGCCTAATATTTACTGTAAACCAATGTGTGGGCACATCTTGTGCATCACTTGAAATTTTCTTGGCTGCACCAGAATCTACCGCCCTTGCTATTGTGCCCTGTTCCTTGAAGATATCCCACAGCCTTACACAGGTGCGATCTTATAGTCTCCTGGTGGGCAAGGACTTTCTGTAGCTCTGCCCCAAGGTTTGAGGACCCAGCTTGGAAATAGTAGAGGGATCTTAATGACACTCACAGGTAGACAACTAAGAGTGCAACGGTGATGCCCACAGGAGCTATTCTTGTCCAAGAGTGGACAGGAGCTAACATTCAGACCTACAGTTGCTGAAAACAAGTTCTAAAAAAATATGCTTCCCTGTTGTCCTCTAAACTGCACGTTCTGACGTGCATTTTTAGAAGCCTATTTAACAGTGTTCTGCAAGATCAAATACCTAGTTAGCCTTAGATTCTGTATTTATTTCCCTAATGAAACAATGCATCTTTTCATTTATCTTTCTTTCCTGTTAAACTGTCCTCATTCTCAAATTTTTGTTATCCCTTTACTCGCCTTACAAGTTTTTGAGAAAACCCAAGCTTAAGAAGTACACATATAGAGTTGCAGATCAACTTCTACAAATCTAGTGCACTATTTCAATTATCATTAGTGGAAAACCAAAGAAGCAGAATACCAGGGCTAGTAATGAACATTTAATGAGCTTTGGCACTCATTAGACATGAAACCCCAAGGAGAACTGGCTGGAGTTTCTAACTATCGGGATCACAAGTTGGCAGAATTCCTGGCCCACTATCAAGCATCTAGAAAGGAATAGAATGTGGATCGGATTCTGTTTTCCTTCCTGTCCTCCAGGCACCTGCTTCCTTCTTTGCTCCATGATTACTAAGGTTGAATTGTCTGACTCTGAACTTAATAGAAAGCTTTGCCCTTGGAACCACATCTCAGAGCCAAAAGCAAAGCTAGTAATGAGCCCCAAGTGGGATGCCCATTCGCTTCCCTGTGTCATAAGGAAATTATGGCCAAATAATTCTATCTTGTGCTCTCGTGGTGCATTTATTTTAAACATGAAGTTACTCTAAACTAAATTCTATAATTTTGTTCTGAATATTTTTTCCTTTTGTATATTTAGATGTGAAGTCATTTATTTTTCCTATAAGGAGTTCTCATAAAGTTTCAGATTTCCACTCTAATGATCAAAATAATATCCAATTTAATTACAAGCAGCAATTACAGTATGTGCAATAAGGGGTTATCCTTAATATCTTTTGCAGATCCATTTCAATTTTTACCTAAAAAGGTGTAATTGCCTTTGTCAGAGATAATTGTTTCCAGTGTTCAGATTTCTAGCATAGTACCACGTAAAATATATTTAAAATAGTACTTCTTAAAGTCTCATTTCATTGTTCAAGCTTGTATTAGTAACGTGAAGTTTGGATTGTAAAGATAAAAATGTTTTATACAGTTAGCTATAAAATAGAGAAGTGCATTACCAAACTAGTGTCATTTTAATGAGCAAGACGGCATAGCTTTAAAAAATTCATAATATTAAATCTTTTTCCTTCCTTCATAAGGACCTATGTAGCTTGGTTAAGACTTATTGCAGAATAAAACTACTGACAAATCTGCTTTAATTTTTCTGAGCACTAAAGCACCCAGAAAGTAGAGGCTTTGATGTACATACTGTTTCTATTTGAAAACTATACTTTATAAGGTTGCCTGCACAGGAGGGATGAGAAACTTGCTAATGAATTCATTGGTATCTTAATTACATTTTTGATGTCATAAACCTTAACATTTAAGTATTTCTTTGAAAATATATACATATTTAAATTGCATATTTATTCCTTGATTGCCAGTAAGAAAAATGGTAAAGTGAAATATATTAATATCTAAGATTATTTGTAAATTTTTTTGGACATTGTATATTTGTAGTATGTCCTTAAGCTGTCAACACTTCATTATCCTATCACTTTTTTTTTTTTTTTGTGGGTACCGGGGGGTCGACCTCAGGACCTCGCACGCCAACAGGCACCCATGCCGCTGAGCGATATCACCGGCCCCTTTTTCGTATGTGGGATCCGGGAGTCGAACTCGGGCCCTCGCACTTGCAAGGCAGGCGCTTAAGCCGCTGAGCCATCTCACCGGTCCTCCTATCACTTATTAAGTCACATGATTTTGCTAAACCTAAATATATATTGTTGAAACCTAAACATTTTTGACTTTTAAAACACAAATAGTGTTTGAATTTTATTCATGGATCTTATTATACTGCTTCCTTAGTGTGCATGTAGGCTACCCTTTGATCATTTTCTCTTAAGATTCATATGTGTAACATAAATTTTAAGCTTGAGGGCTACATAATATTAAACTATACAATATTTAAATTCTCATGGAAATTCTTCTCAAATTCTTTCTCTCAGATATGCTGAATGCAATATAACTAGTCTTATATTCTGTTTTTATTTCTCTAATGTAATTTCAATAGCAGTACAGTATAGTTCTTATGAAACTAAAGTCGCATTTCAAATCTGGAGCAGTCTCTTAACACTGTACAGAGGCAAGCTCTAATCGATAGCTACTAATGGCTACATCAATTCTGCAGGTGTAAAAACGCACCACAGATTATAAAGACTTTTGCTGAGTGGACAAAAGTGGCATTACATAATTTATTTAGCTTATTGGAAGTTGAGAATAAAACACTGTAATCGTACGTTTATGAATCATTTTATCCCATCCATTGTATTTTCCATGCCCTGAAATTAGGAAAGACACTGTCAGTGGTAATGGCCAGGGGTCTGTGAAATGTGCAGAGCATCACCTGGAATTCCAGACTGCAGGTCAGCTGGTGGCAACTCTGCTGTCCTGGGTGGAGTTCTGGAGGACAGCTGTAGGTAGTTTTCTGTGAAAGGGGAATGAACCTGTATAGTAAGAGGCACTGAGATGAGGGACTGTTTCTGCAGAATAGTTGAATCTACCCTAACAAATACTGACATGGAGTCAGTTTTGTAGCAAAAACTTAAAACATGAGGCAACATCAAGTGGATATTTAAGCCTAAAGAAGGCAATGAATTATATATACAGTAGTAAAATATTTGGTAAAATGCATACCTTAGAATTTGTGGTAGCAGATCATATATCTAAAAAAATATAATAAAACACTACCATTGATAACAATGAGAAAAATGTATGACTTTAGTGAAAAAGAAGCTCAAAATTTTACAATTGTGTGTAGTTGTAAATAACTGTGACTGTCAAGATATTAAAACAAGGAGGAGGGGCCGGTGAGATGGCTCAGAGGCATAAGCGCCTGCCTTGCAAGCGCGAGGGCCCGAGTTCGACTCCCGGATCCCACATACGAAAAAGGGGCCGGTGATATCGCTCAGCGGCACGGGTGCCTGTTGGTGCGCGAGGTCCTGAGGTCGACCCCCCCGGTACCCACCAAAAAAAAAAAATAAATAAAAAAATAAAAAATAAAACAAGGAGGAGAGGTCAGGTAATAGTGTGCTGATTTATAAGCAAAAATGGGAGAAAACAGGTATAGTTTACAAAATCTTGGTATTCCAGGTTGAGAGAGCCACTGTTTCTGGATCTTTTTAAAAATAAAATTGAGAAAACTTTGAGGAATAAAACTACAATAAGATGTTTAAACCAATTTACTTGCCTCAGGAAAATTCAGACTAAGGGTATGGAGGCAATAAATACTTTCAACAGAATAAAATGATTAAAGAAAAAATTGGTGTTCAGAAAAGCCCATAACCTTAAAATATATGCATTTAAATTAACAGAGATGTATCAGGAAAAGAAAGCAAAGAAAGATAGTGAATATGAAATATACCTTGGAAAGACTGTTGTGTTCATGATCTGATTAGAGTCAAATATAATAACAGTTAGTGTTTTGAAAGTTAATGTATTTTAGGGCTAAAAGTCTTGAGATTATCTAAGATTCATCAAAATCCCATGCTGATTTTCAACATTTTGATTAAGGAAATGAGCTGAAATTCCTCCTCATCTTCCAAGAAGGCATAGTCCCCAGATATGAATTTCAGACAAGAACAAGTAAGGTAAAGACAGACTCAAGGTCCACAGGAACTATTAAATGATAGTTGTGCCTTTCATATAGTATGGTGGGGGACTAATTCTTGTTGTTTTCTACTCTCATGACATGGAGTCCCCCACATTGTCTCCCCAGTGGAATGCAGAATGGATATGCAACATACATCACTGCATACATGGAGATATAAAGGAACTGAAGAAATAATTGGTACATTGCTGGCAGTCACAATTGGACCTTCCCAATTTCTCAATATATAAATTATATCAATATAAGTCTGCCATTCTTCCTTTTTATAAAGGATAATATTCTTACAGTCATTTTGTAAAAACTTTATTATTTTTCGAATGTGGAAGGAAGTTAACTTATATTTCTAGTTTCAAAATCTCCAAACCAAGCAGAGTCACTCCTTGACCTGTTTTATGTAGACAATATTGCATACCACTCAGAGATTAGTCTTGGAACTGGATGCATTTAGGAGAATTACAGTCTTATCTCTAAAAATTTATCTTAAATCATTCTTAGAATGGGTCTCAAGCTACATTTTTTCCTAATTTTTCTAAAATGTATATAAATAATTCAGTACATCAGATAATATAAATATATGAATTAATATGCATACTAATTATTGCCTTCAAAGTGAATTTTTTAGATATAACTATTGGTCACAAAAAAAATCACTTGAAATGGAAAGCAATTCAAGGCATCAAGGAAGATAAATTATCTTCCTTGCACCTAAATATACCAAACTGTGCTTCAATTCTTATAATAATAAAAAAAGACAAAAACAATGATACTATTTTCCAACAGTTTAAGAGCTTCATTAACTTGCTTTAATTATCTGAACGTCAATCTGGACTGTGACTGAGTTCATGTATCAAGTTACTAGCCATATATATTTTTGGTCAAGTTACTGAGATTCACTATACTGTAAAATGTGGACTGAAATGCTTATATAAATTAGATCACGTACAAAAAAGTAAATGCAGCAATGAATGTTTTCGCAAAAGGCATATTATACCTCTAAAAAGTACTTTGAAGATGTTATATTTATTAAAAAAAAAGTCTTACAGAAGAACTGAAGAAGAACTGAAGAAGAGATTACAGAAGAACTGAAATTAATTGGGACGCTAATCAACCACCCATGCTTCCTTATAATGTTGTAGGATAAAACCCTCTTGATACAGATGTAGAAAAACCCTAATAATACAGAACACTTCTCCTCTCACTTATTGTAGTAACATTATTCAGAGGGAACTGCCTTTTTCTTACCCGCAAACAAATGGTAACGGGAGAAGGAAATAGTTTATTTGATGACCATCGTGTCTCTGACTTAGTCTGATCTGTCCTACAAACTTCCCGTCACTCACTTCCTTTCCAACATGGAATCTCCCTTCAAGGGAGGCAGCCTGAGTTCCTGAATCAGCTGTCCTTCAAACACAATGCTAATAAAGTATTGAAGACAATCATAATTTAAAAAGCACTGTCACTAAAAAAATCCGAGGGGGCGAAGTTAAATAACCAAGAAAGACTGTTCAAAGTTATATAACAACATCTATTCAGACACTGACTTAATTGTTGTTTTCTTTTAAGAGATTATTGCTGGGGGATGAGGAGGTGAAGCAGCAGTAGTGAAAAAGTGTCATAGAGGAGCAATGGATGGGAAGAAGAAAAGTATGATACTTTTAGTATCAACAGAAAATGTACACATTGCACTCAAGCATAGTGTACTATAAGAAAAATTTTTTCTAGGCATGACAGAAAATGTGAAAGTTGCATATAGATTGCTAGCACTTGTGCGATACAATTTTGGTGGCATGGATGTCAAATGCCTCCTCTTTCTACTCAATGAATAATAATAGCTGAGATCCCTAAAACCTATACAACATTGGTACAATTATATGACATAATGAAAATTTCATTTAAAACATTTTTCCTTCTGCTTGGGAAGACACTTTATTTTGTCAAGATAGATCTCATTGATTATATATTTGGAGAACAGTTTTTATAGATTAGCTATCATACTTATTAAAATATATTACCTCTATGTCTAAATCACTTGATAGCTTCTTTACTTGACCTAGGAATCTATCCTAGCATATGTGGGAAAAGTCCATGTGTTTTCTCCTAAGATCAGGAACATGACTAAGAACATCACTCACTGCCATTTGTAGTTAATGTTACAGGAGAGGTTTTAGCTGAAGCGGTCAGAATAGATAGATTGACATAGATGATAGATGATAGATATAGATAGATGATAGATGATAGATAGATAGAGGGCCTTGTCCGAGTTCCACATGCCATGAATGCATGTCACTTCCTTTCTTAACTCCACTACTCCTACACACATTAACTTTTTACTTTCAAGACCACTTAATATCCTTCCAACAGTTGTTAGAAGACAGAGAAAACTGAAAGTACTTCTGGATTTATTTTCTGTGCATAGTTCTCCTCTGTCTCGGCTTCAAACCTTGAGCAGTGGCAGTCTGATGCTCTACTCCTACACCGTTGTCAAGGGCTTGAAAGACTGAGACTACCCAAATAATATTGATTATGCAGTCTTCTACATATTATGGTTATATAAAATTTTGCTTTTTAAAATTGGATGTATTTTATAAATTTCTGTCTAAAAGCTATAGCAAATTTCATTTATAAAATAATGAATATATTTATTTATTTGTGTGTGTGTGTGTGTGTGTGTGGATACCAGGGATCGACCTCAGGACCTCGCACACCAGCAGGCACCGTGCTGCTCAGCGATATCACCAGCGCTTTTTTCGTATGTGGGTTCCCAGAGTCGAACTCGGGCCCTGGCACTTGCCGGGCAGGCGCTTATGCCGCTGAGCCATCTCACCAGCCCAAAATAATGTGTTTGATAAGTATGAGGAACACAGTTGTATTATAAAAATAAGTTTTAAAAACATTTATGTAACAAAATCATTGACAAGCTTAAAAACCTGAGCATTGCAAATACTTCTAAATCTTTGCTGAATGCCGTCTTAGAACATTTCCCTTAGCCAGCTCCAAGAGGCATCCATTTTCCGGAAGTTTGTGGTCGTGGTTCCCTTGTTCTTCACTACATTTTTATATTGTACATATGTACTCTTAAATACTAGTTTTTCATTCTGCTTTTCTGAACATTTTAAATATATTATTTATTCTTTGTTGACTTATTTTTTTTCTAATAGAATGCTTAAAGTCATTCCACAGGGGAGTATAAGTGCAGTTTTAGTAATTTTCACCACTATACACTGTCACATTGTTTAAAGAGCGGAACATTTATTTACCCATTTTGTTGATAAACGCACTTAGCTTGGTCCTCCTTTCTTTTCTTTTCCTTCTTCCTTTCTGTGCTTATGTCTCTCTACGGAAAATAAAACTGTCAGGATTACCCGTGAAATTTCTGGGTTGTGGTCACAGTGCGCCCGGTATTTAACAGCTGGTGGCCCTTTCATTTTCCAGAGTGGTCTCCCGAGTCATAGCTCCATCCTCAGTGCTTTTTTAAAGCTTACTGACTGCCATTGTCCGATGTATTAGCCAATTCTTAATATTATCAAAAATTCTGATCTTCGTCAAACTTGCCACCTTTAAGAAGTATCTCACTATAGTTTTCATTTGAAATTCTATAATTTCTAAAAATTTTACCTTTCATACAGAATGATTTTTCATATTTTCTTATAAATAACCTTCTTGTTCATAAATTCACTCATTTTTTCCTCTTGGTTTTTTAACTTATTTGTATTTTTAATTTAGTTAACTTTGAGATTCAAATTCTATGTCGGTAATATATTTTGCAAATATTTCTTCCCAGACTATGATTTGCTATATCTTATTCATTCCAATACACTTTAATAAATGATATTTTTGAATTTTAATGGAATTTTATTTATTAGTTGTACATGCTTGATGGCTCTGTGTCTTGACAAGGTGAAATCCTCACCAATACAATAAAACTAATAGTTTTTGAGAATTTCCCCAAAAGATATGACCAGTGTATAGAAAATCCAAAAAATCATGTCACTCAAAATAGTTAGAAATAATACATGAGTTAAGCAAGTTTCTAAGACATAAGATCAATATAAAATCACATATTTCTGCACACAAGAAATCAATAATCAGAAAATGAAAATAAGAAAAAATTCCATTTATATAACATTGAAAATAATAAAATACTTAGAAATAAATTTAACTAAAGTAGTGAAGAATTTTACACTGAATAGTAATAAACTTTGTTACTAGAAATAAATGGAAGGATATTCTGTGTTCATAGATCAGAAAGCTTAAAGTTCAGATGGAAATTCTCTCAGGTTTGATCTAATTATTGAACACGATTCCTATATAATTTTAAAAGATTTATTGCCAAAACTGGAAAGTTGGTCATCAAATTTGTATAGAAATGTTGGAATTAGTCATAAAATATTGCAAAATGTTATGTTTTAAAATCACTTATTCAGGGCCGGTGATATAGCTCAGCGGCATAAGTGCCTGCCTGGCAAGCGCGAGGTCCTGAGTTCGGTTCCCGGTACCCACATAAAGAAAAAAAAATCACTTATTCAGATTTCAAAATTCACTACAAAGTTATATTAATCACAGCAATGTGGTGCTGGCCTATGTATAGACATATGATAGACTGATGGAATGCAATTGAGAATATAGAAATAAAATTTTACATTAATGGTTAATTGATTTTCAACAGAAAAACCAATATAATTTAATCTTGGCAAAGAATAATTTGTTGTTGTGGTTTAGTTTTTTTGTGAACAATTACTGGTGAGGCAACTGGTTAGCCACATACAAAATAAAGAAGTTGACTACTGCATTAGGCCAGGTAAAACATTAACTATAATTTTATTATATATGTAAATGTAAAAGCAACAATTATAAAACTCATAGAAGAAAACATAAGAATGAATATAAGACCTGTGTAGATGATAGTTTCTTAGGCACAACATTCAGAGAACAAGTCATTTAGAACAAAATAGAAAAATTGGATTTCATTAAAATCATGAACTTTTGTGCTTCAAGGTTACTACTAAGGAAATGAAAATATAAGCTACACAGTATTTTGCAGTTTATATATCTTACAAGAAGCTTGTGAGCAGAGTACATAAATAATTCTTATAATTAACTAATAGAAAGAGAAGCCAGCTAGTCAAAGTGATGCACATCTGTGATCCCAACACTCTGGAAGGCTGAGGCAGGAGAATCGTAAATTCAAACCCCACCTGGGCAATTTAGTGACTTGACAAGACCTTGTATCAAATAAATATAAATAAATAAATAAATAAATAAATAAATAAATAAATAAATAGGGATGTAGCTCAGTGCAAAGGCTTTAGGTTAATCCCCAGCACTGCAGAAACCAAACAAAGCTACAAAAACCAATTAAAATATGGGAAAAATAGTTGGAGAGGTATTTCTCTCAAAAGGTATACAAATAGATACACAAATGAAAAGATGTTCAGATCTTCAAATCACTAGTCATTTTTAAAGTACAAATTGAAACAACAATAAAATAATACTTCATACCTACTAGGATGTTGATAATATTATAAAACTGGACAAGGTGTATGCAAGTAAGGAGGTAGAGAACTAGGAATCCTTTACATTGCTATTTGGAATGCAAAATTGTTCATCTGCTTTGGGATACAATTTGATTTTCATAAAATGTTAACAGTGCAAAGTTATTATATGATCCAGCCATTGTACTCCTAGGTATGTACACAACAAAAATGAGACCTACAATCATACTATCACTTACACAGAACTATTCCAAGCAGCATTATTCATAATAGCTCCAAATTGGAAATAGTACTAAATATGCATCAAAATGACAAACGGAGAAACAAAATACAGCATAGCTAAAGGATGGTCTATCATCCAGCCTTAGAAAAGAGGAGAGTGCTGAAATAAGCTAGTACCTGTATCAATCTTGAAAACGTTATGATGAGTGAAAGAATTAATCAACAAATGACCACATATTTTATGATTGTATTTATATAAAATGCTCATAATTGGCAAGGCAGGGAGTGACTGCGCATGGATAAACAATTTTCCTTTTTGAAGTGATGACAATGTTCTAAAATTCAATTGTCATAAAGGTTGCAAAACTCTGTGAATATACCAAAATCGTGAAACTATTTTTAATGCGTGAACTTCATGATATAATATTTGTCTCAATAAAATTGTTTTAAAAAAGAAAAAGCAATTAGGTTGTGTTAAGTATTTATTAGCCATTTTGATGCTTAGCACTTTTGAGTAAGTAGACCAACTAAGATAATTAAAAGTGATTCTTTTGAAGATATATCAAGTGTGTAGTCTACTAGCAACATAGCAGTGGGAAATAAAATGGAGCTAATTAGTGGCTACTACTAGATTTGTAGTAATAATAAAAATATCCTTTTCAGTCCTTTGTTTTGCTGTGAAATACAATGAGGGCATGGCATATAAAGTATCTTATGGATTTTTGTTTATGAAAAATTTTCTATATTTAGTTCAATTTTTTTTTTGGTAAGCTGACACTTCTAAATATATTTTATGTGTTTGTTCACTTTTCCTTTTAAATGCAGAAATAAAGCAGGAGTCTTCTGTAGCATCAGTTAGAAGTATAAAATTATTTGAAAACTGCAGAATATTTTAGTAGCAGAAAATGAAACAAAACTATGGGTTTTTTGTTGTTGTTTGATGAACATGTCATCAGTTATCTGTCTTTGTGGAGCATTCTACAGTAACAAAATCTTAATAATTAACTTCATAGAAAAGTAAATGGAGGAGCTCATTTGACCTAACAAATATTTATTTAGATCGTTTTATGTGCAATATGCTGAACTAGTAAATGTATGAGAATAAAAATGAACTGCTGTTATTTCTGAGCAAATACTGTTTAATCTGGGTGACAGAGCACAGACACATAATGAGGATAAATATCCATCTGTATGCGACAGGTATCCCACTATACGTGACACTCTGAAGATTAAGAAAAGAGACTGATTACTAAAAGTAGGCATAAGGCAGTGTTGCTCATTTATGAATATTAAAAGTGAAGCTCAGAGGGATTTAAGTGATTCACTTAAAATCTTTTTTTGTACGTGAGAAATCTGTTTTTAGTGCAAACAAGTCTATAAACTCTGATATTCTACTGGTTGTAACTTTTGACCAATAGTTTATAATGCATATTCATGCACAGTAAAGCTCTCACCAGCAGCACTTAGAATGAGCAACTGTTGGAACATTGTACTTGATTTGAAAGGAGGTATACCACTGCTGGGAGCTCGCCCTGAAGGAAGATGAACCCATTAGGTCAGAAGGCAGAATCCCAACTAAAATCATACTGCCATACCAAATGCCAAGAAAAACTACTTGGCAGAGTCCTAAAGCTCCCTGCCTAGAGGCTGTATTTTCCAGGATCTCTGTCTCTACTTCCCATAGGTAACTGAAATTTTGCATGACACAAATAATACCTTCTAACCCACCATGGTTGGAGCTGAAGGCAAGGGCTGTCTCTGGGACATTTGTTGGCTATCTCTCAGCCTTGTCAATTATCTGGAAACACACATTAGGAGACAATGCAGCAGGTGGCAGAGGATATGCTAAGAGGATAACTATACAGTTTTACTGCTTACAATTAAAGAAGGCTGGACTAAAGAGATACCACAAGTTTCTTGATAAGAGTAAGATTTTTAAAGATAGTAATTAATCACATTTCTAAAAGAATTTATGTATTTAAGTCAGTTGCAAATAAAATCTTCATGTTTCTTTTTCAATTTGGCAAAAGGATTCTTAAAATTTCTACAGAATAAGTGAAAATAATTAGAAATTTTCAAAGGAAAAATGATATATTTTTACCTATCAGATTTTAAATTGTGTATTAATATAGTAATCAAATCAGTTTTTTGCTGATCAACAAATAAGATTACCCCATAGAATATTGTTTGAGCCAGAAAATAAATTACTAAGCCGTGTGTGTGTGTGCATGCGTGTGTGTAGAATATAGATAACTCTTAATTTAAAGTTTGATAACAGAAGTGTTCTCTCTGCCAATCTCTGGGGAGTAAAGTGATAATTTTTTACTGTAATGTTTCCATGTCTTAGAGGCTTAAAGAAGCCAGAAAACACTAGGAAGTTGAAGACCTTCAGTTCCCCGGATAGGGAAAAATATTCCCAAGGTCAGAAAAAGTCAGAATTCTAGAATGTGTAGTTGTTTCATTATTAGAGTAAACCCAGTTAAAATCTTGCAGGGAAAGTAGGGGCTGAAAAGCAGGCCAACTCTAGGAGAATAGATATGAGAAATTGCTAAGATTAAAGTGACCAAAAAGACAGAGATATGAACAGGACCATCAGCCTTTTGAAGTCCTTCCTGTCATGATCCACAGTTAAAGAAGATTTGTTAAATTTTGAAAGTTCTACTTGTATCTTCTGAGGGTATTAAGCTTTCTTATTTAAACAAGATATTTCTTTAAATAACGAGTCTATATCAAATTGCTCTGTGAACAAATACTGTGTAATTTTCTGCACAATTTATACAGGTACTCTGAATTTAAGTTAAGGTGCATTGATCTTCTACACTCAGTTTTTCCAAGTTTTTTTAAAAAATGTGCTATTATCTGAAATGGTTCCTAATTTTGCTATTTAGTTAATTAAGTCCCTAATAATCTATGAGGACAGGAATCTATTGTCATAATACTTTGCAGAAAAAAAAAACTCACTTTTTTTCTACTTAGTTATTAAAAGTGAAATTTATTTAAAGTTGAACACTAATCTTTTTATTTCCACTTTTTTACTTAATAGTTTGTGTCATTCTAAATGCAGAACTATGTATCATCTTGTAGTGATTTTTTTTTCTTTCATAGTACATCAGAAAGGCCAGACTCTGACATAAACAAAAAAATTTTCCAGTTCTTCTGCACTTGACATTATATTCTCAAGTGGTTTTAAGGTTGTAATTTTTTTTTTTTAGAATTGCATAAGTTTATTTCTTAAAATGCCTTTATCACAAATTTAAAATCTGGTGAAGCCCTTTTCCCACCTAAAGACTTCCTAAATATGGACAAAATAGCAAGTTTTTCATTTTATTTATTTATTTATTTTTATTTTTATTTTTTGTGGGTACTGGGGGTCGACCTCAGGACCTCGTGCGCCAGTAGGCGCCCGTGCCGCTGAGTGATAGCACCGGCCCTTTTTTCGTATGTGGGTACCGGGAGTCGAACTCAGGACCTCGCGCTTGCCAGGCAGGTGCTTATGCCGCTGAGCTATCTCACCGGCCCCTAAGTTTTTCATTTTAAAAAGTTATATTGAAAATGTTTATAGACAATCCCCATAGGCATTTGTGCAACATCTAAGAAGCAGTGAAATCTTCAAGCAGCCAGGGTTGATAAGATCACTTCATGGTCCAGAATTTACTGTTTAAATCCCTTCACATAATAGGAAGTAGTAAAATTTCTATGACCCAACATAGGGCCCAACAAGGGACAATTGCCCCGAGATGACACTCTTAGATGAATTCCTGGGTATTCGGTTTCACCTGACAGTGACCACAGGTGTCCCACTCCCCTGGGTTTATGTCTAGGCTTTTCTCTTCTTTTCACTATAAAGCTTATTGGAAACTTTCTTGGAATGAAGCATGTTATGGGGAGGTAGAGAGAAAAATCTAAATGCACCGGATTATATACAATTGAAGTTTCAATGAAAGTACTTGATTGTTGTTAATAAACTGTGATGCCATAGAAAGCTAGAAGATAAGTAAATTCATGAAGTCAGGCTGCACAGGGGGGACAGGGCAGCCATGGCCCAGAGTAAGCTCATGGGGCTGGATTCGCAGGTTATCCACCAGAGGCATTAGATCCATTCCAGCCAGGAGCCACACTGTGCGGCAGATTACTGCCAAATTGGCATGGACATGAGTCAACTTGAAAAGCATGAGAAGGTCTCCTAACACACCTAAGCTCGTCATCACTGCTTCAGATCTCAGCCCAAGGGATAATTGGAAGCAGGAAATCCAAAGTTGTTAATATTAAAGGCAAATTTTTAATGTCATTTCAGATCACTTTGCTTTAAGCGAACACTACATTAACATTTTTGTAACTAGCATTTGTTTAAAAATAGCATGGTATATTAAAAATAACAACCACAACAGTAAAACCTACTACTAGAAATATAAAGGCAGGAAATCTTGGTACTGGTAATAATTCTGATATTAATTTCCCCTGGCCTCAAGGTCCAATGAGAGAGATTGGCACAGAGATTTAAATTCCACTCCTCTCTGTTTTTTAACTTTGATTCCTTTGAAGATCTGATGGAACCATAGACTACTAAATGCATGAAGCTTAAAGTCATACCTCTTAGTTTGTGTGTATATTTTCCTATGTAAATAGATACCATATCAATATATATCTTTTTGTAATTGGCTGTTTAATGGGAAGAGATATCAAAATTCAGATTTTATCATTAAAACAACTCTACAAAATCTTCTATCCCTTGAGGAACAATTAACATTGCACTATTATAATTCGGAAACACTAATGTTCACCACTTGGAGGTTTAGCTTATCCTGTAATAGAAACCCATTATGGAAAATGCTTCTAACTGCCTTTAATTGTCTCATTTTGTTTAAGCTGATAGACATAATTAAATGCTATATTTAAAAGTATAAATATGCTGTGATTAGACTACTCATCATTCTCTATTTTTCATAAAGTGAAAAGACAAAGGAAAGAAAATATTTTCAAGTTTTAAGGCATTTGCTTTTTTCTAGAGTATGCATTTAGAGACTCTGCAACTCTAATATTAAATCCAGTTCCTAAAAATATCTAAAGATCTAAAAAGCTATAAAAAGAGTCATATGTAAAAACAAAAGCTATTATATAAGCATATATATCAATGGATTAGAGTTTGGGAAAAAAGAGAGATAATATATAGAATATTCAATTTCTGAAGGGTGTCTATTTTCTGATTAATAAAAATGCTGATTTAATATTACAGATTCCTATATATGATGGATATACACTTCAAGTCCACGTCGCAAGTTACTTAAAGATTTTTTTTCTAATCTAAGAATAATCATGTCGTGAATGGGCTCAATTAAAATTCAGGCAGAAGTGTATTTACCCATTTTCTGTTATGTTTTGGTCTTTTTCACTAAAATCTAAGTTTATTTGAGAAAAGTGAATTTTGTGCTGGAAGATATTTTTACCTAAGATATAAGGAAATGGATTTCAGATGAATGGTGGCCAAACAAGATGCTTCTGTACATGAAGAGACTTTAGGAAAGACCCATAGTTACATCTTTAGGTGAAAAAGGGAGCTGGAAGACAATCTTTCAGGAAAATCACTACGGTTTTTTTTTTTAATAATTGTGAATAAAGAAGTTAAGAAATACACATTTCTCATTGTGACAAGTAAAACTGCCTCAAAGATACACAGAAACAAAGAAAGCCCATGTCCTTTTGTTAATGTTTTTGCTTCGTCTGACTCTTCCCACTATTTAAAAGAGACAACTTGATAATTGTAGCACTATCTTTTAAGCATCACTGTTATAGACAGCTAAATTTGGTAAAAATATTATAGGCAGTCAGACAGGGCTAGGCCCTGGAGGGCGTCAGTGCAACAGATGAGAACACATTACAACTGTGGCCAAAGGCACATCTGTTGGAGGCCAGGCCTCAAGATAAAGTAAAAATGAGCAGGCCTACACGGCTGCCTGAGAGATAAATAATAAATGAACATTAACATCGGTTGCCCTGGTGGGTTGCCAGAACCTTCTTGTTCTCTTCCTAAAAACGTCCTTGTTCTTTCCATGTACACTTGCTATGTGACCTGCTTCCCCATTGGATCAATATTACCTAAGTGGCTAAACTTATAATCTTATTGGTTGATCATGGTTTTGTCCCACATTGTGCCTGCCTCATGCTTTTATACCCACCTCATGATTTTGCTCTATAAAACATACTGTATAAAATGGGGTCCACAGCAACCCACTTTTTGGGCCCTCTCTTGTTTCTTAGGAACTCTCTCTCTCTCAGTAAATATTTCCTACTCTTAACCTCCATTGTTCCTTAAAGTTCATTCTTTGATTTTGGGAAACACAAACTCAGCATACCTTATATCTAGAAGGTTAAGAATGTTACATTTATATCCCCTATATCATCACCAGTTACATCCTCAGAACTCCATGAAATAACTCTCATTCTTTTTACATATTGCTATGGTTGGATATCACTTTGGTTTTCCATTGATTTGTTTATATTCACAATTTAAAAATAATGTTCCTTCTCTAAGTTGATTGTTTGCAAACATTACTAGAATGATTCTCACTTAGGGTCAAAAGATTCTTGAGCATTTGTGTTAGTATTCTTGAAGTTCCACAGGTTGCCTATGGTGATTTTTATTTTATATTATTTTATAATAAAACTTAAAAACTATTCAACAGGTGACTATCCTCAATTTCAATTTCCAGTTAGACTACTGGTCTAATTTCCAAATACCCTAAAAATGTTACTGTGCTACAGTTCAAAGCTTTGGCATTTTTTTTTCTGGGTAAAGAATTGTTTATAGCATTGCCTTTTAATAGTTAGAACCAAATGAATAACATGTCTAGGCAGTGAGTAATTCTAGCATGCAGCACACAAACGATGCACAGACTGAGAAAAATGTGTAAGAGACACAAAGTGTTACAGGGTTCCACAGCTAGAAGGAAAAAAAAAATACAAAACACTTGAGGTTCTGTACAACGTTGTAGTACATAGAGATTATCAATTGTATGTGAACAGCTATAAGCAGACATGCAAATAAACATATCTTGTTGTGTAGAAACTGCCATAAGGGGGAATTTATAAAAATGAGAGCCACAGGGTTGAAAAAAATTAAATCATTTAAACTCTATAATATTTGTCCATGGACAGTGTTATAATTACAGACATTGAGGTCTGATGTTCTGAATTTCTATTCAAACACAATTAGGATATCAGATGAGATGTGTAGAGGTTACTAACTTGAGACCTACTGACAGATTATCTGCAAAATATTGCTTATATTTGATTTGCTTTCCGCATGATATATATTTTTCCACTTGCAATAATTCTCACCAACTGCTACTGTATTAAGTGGGACATGTTTCATTCATTCATTAATATTCTTTATGTTATCTGTGGATACAATTGAGTTTGCTCAGTTCTATAAAGTCCAGCATTCCAATGTTATGCTAATTCCTTCTGATTACCATACTTTGCTATAGAAACATATTTCACTAAGCTAATGAATAATACAAGAGGAACTTCCCTGTTTCTTAATCTGTAGTCTTTTCAGCTAACACATCTTTAAAGAAGGTAAGACAATTACATAAAGAGTTTAAAAACCTCCCAGCAAGACTATGAAAATGTTGGTATATAATGTTTTAGTTGAATTTATGTGAAAACTTCATAGAAAATAATGTTATACATAATAAAAAGAATACAAAATTATAGACTTAATTATGTTATTTTCAGAAAATATGACTATATAAAATAAGTAGAAAACATGAAATGTCAACAATGGTTATATTATTATTTCCATATTTCTTGACTTTCTTGATCATCTTTAAAAATTAGGCAACATGAATAAAGATCATTTTGCATAAACAAATACAAAATTACTTATTCCACAAAAACAGTAACTAGAGCTAGAATCAACAGAATTCTATTTAAACTGGAAAGAAAATATGTCAAGAATATTAAAGCTAGATTTCAAGCTAAACAGGGTAGAGTAAATCATGTGTATTGTTCTTATAAATAGTCAATTTGCAAATAGTAAATGATAAATTATATCTATTCTGAGGAATAGATTAATTTCTGAGCTATTAGGATGTGTTACATAGTTGGAACCCAGTCTTGGAAAATATCCACTCTTCAGTGGTATGTCATTTCTAACTGTGCATCCTGTCTCTTTGGGGACTAGACTATCAGCAATAAATAGATTTTCTGTGTCTCCTAAAATTATTGGCATGGAAATATTTTATGTTTTAATGCTACTCAGAATGGCGATATCCTAAATTAGAAAGATTGTCAATGACATCAAGTCAAGGAGAAGCTAGAATCTTATGTCTCAGGAATGACACACTTGTTAATATTTTTGTTAAATATGTTTAGGCTATATTTAAAAGAAAAAAACCCACTTATTATTTTTTCAAGTTCTTAAAGTTTTTACATTTCTTCTTATTCTAAAATCCAAAAAGAAAATTATTAATTGGATATCAAAATAAGTTATGTCTCTTTCTCCATAATGTATGAATAGTAGGGAAATATAAATATCATTCTGATACAATACAGAAGACAACTATAACAAAAAAAGGATACTTACAAATTCCTAATTAAATACTTTTACGTTCTACATCATTAGTGAAAATAATTATTGATCAGAGAAACATACCACCCTTTTGGGGGGTTGACTTTCACATCCCCAGGAAATCTTCTCAGGGTGTTCAGCCTCACAGTTTGAGAGACACTACTCCAATTAGATAGAAAATCAGAAAACTGCAAGAACAATTTGCAATCACCAGGTGATTTAGAAAATAGAAGTAGGGGCCGGTGAGATGGCTCAGCGGCGTAAGCGCCTGCCTTGCAAGCGTGAGGGCCTGAGTTCGACTCCCGGAACCCACATATGAAAAAGGGGCCAGTGATATCGCTCAGCGGCACTGGTGCCTGTTGGCGCGCGAGGTCCTGAGGTCGACCCCCCGGTACCCACCAAAAAAAAAAAAAATAGAAAACAGAAGTAGACTGCAGGCCTATTATTATGCAAAGTGACAAAATAAAACTCTTGCATAGGAGGACTTTCTTTTTGAAGCTGCAGTCTTTAAAAATACAAGAGTTAAGTGATTCACTCTCAGCTTGCTTTCTATCTCTGCTCCTTTATGTGATCAGACTGAAGTTGAGAAATACTGCTCCCTTTTATAATTTATGGCAGGAATCAGAGTAATGAAACCACACATCGACACATCTTGGCTGTAAATATTTTGGAAATTTAGAGGCTACAAGAGCAAGAACATTTTGCATATTATTCATAATCTTAGTGAACAAAAATTTAGTCATAATGTAAAGCAATCATAAGAATTTTATCTAAATGCTTCTTGACTATTGAAAAACTCATGTATCAATTACAATGTTGAATATTCTTTTCGTATGTGGGTTCTGGGAGTCGAACTCGGGCCCTCGCGCTTGCCAGGCAGGTGCTTAAGCCGCTGAGCTATATCACCGGCCCGAGAGCTTCTTTATGTACTAGATAAAGACAATTGACTAAAAAGGTCATTCTATATTAAGATAGGCATTTAAATGTGTTTCAAAGATAATATTGTGATTGTTATGCTGACAAACTACGTGTGGCTCTTATTTTTTCTTTCTTTTCCCATTCCCCTTCAACCCTTCTTCCCCTCCATATTTACAAAAGCTTTGTTTCCATTTTTTCCTTCTTTTCTCATTTTTTTCTCTTCCTTACTTTCCCTCTCCCCCTCCTTAGTTCCTCTTCCCATTTGAACTTTTTTTTTTTTTTTTTGTATTTACAGGATCTATTATACATTTTGGTCCTTATTTACACTTTTGGTTTCTCACACCAGAGAAACAATGGAGTATTTACACATGTGTGTCTGATTTATTTCACTTAAAGTTATGGTCTCAAGTTACACCCATTTCCCTAGAAATATCTCAAGTTTATCCTTCTTTATGGCTGAATAGTACTCCATTGTATAAAAAAACCCCACATCTTATTTATCCATTCATTAGTTGATGGGCATTTGGGCTCTTACCATGATTTAGGTATTACAAACTGTGCCACTAAAAACATTGGTGTGCATATATCATTGTGGTATGATGCTTTTAATTCTTTTGGGAAGATACCAAGAACAGGAATAGCTGGGTCAAATGGAACCTGTAGTCCTAGTTTTTCTGAGGAATCTCCACACTGATTTCCACAGTGGTTTCACCAGTCTATACTCCCACCAACAATAGAGAAGGGTTCCTTTTTCCCCACAGCCCCACCAGCATTTGTTATTGGTTGATTTCTTGATGACAGCCATTCTTTCTGAAGTGAGATGGATTCTCACTTGTTTGTTGTTGTGTTGTTTTAATTTTCATTTCTTGAATAACCAATGATGTTGAACATTTTTTCATATAATTATTTGCTGTTTGTACTTCATCTACCAAGTTTCTATTCATTTCAGGTGCTTATTTTTGGATTGGGTCTTTACATTTTGGGGGGGCTGATTTTTTTGAGTTCTTTATATAGTCTAGATAGTAGTCCTTTGTATGAGGAACAGCTGACAAAAACTTTTTTCTCACACTGTAGTTTGTCTTTTCACTCTGTTGGTTTCTCTTGCTGTGCAGAATGTTTTTAATGAGATGAGATCCCAGCTGTTGATTCTTTGTGATATTCCCTGTTCAATTGGGGTTTTGTTCATAAAGTCTTTGCGTACACCAGTGTCTTCAAGAGTTCTACCTATTCTATCCTGTAGCAGATTTAGTGTTTCTGTTTTAATATTTAGATCTTTGATCCATTTTGATTTTAGTTTAGAGCTGAAGCCTGGTAGCTACCTTAGTCTATCTCATTGTGGTAGGGCCCCTCCTTAAAGAATGTGGCAGTGCCTCCCCTTTAAGGAATGTGGACCTTCAAGGAATGGGGACCTTTTTAGCATAAAGTATGTCATCGTGCATAACTAGTTCCATTGTACGCTTGTGTTATTCTAGCATGGCTTTGTAACATAGGTTGTACCCAATTTGGCTGCAGTGTGTTACTGTGTTACTATATAAGGGAGACAAAGACCCAAGATGTGTATAAAGGGCAAGACCTCACCATGCTAGGCACTCCACCTTTGGATATGGATGAGCTGGGCACATGCCAGCACAAATAAAGCTACTTCTTGGAAAGAGACTCGGTGTCCTGTCTCTCTGTGGGAGAATCCCACAAAATTATGATAGATTTAATCATTCCTGTTATGTAGCTTTGACCCAAGCTCTTAGATACGGGTGAAATTTTTATGTTTAAGGAAATTAAGCAGTAATTTTCTGGGAGAATCTGGGGGAGACACTAGTGGTGTTTTCCTGTTCATATAGTTACTATATTTTAATTTTGATTTGGAGCCCCTTCATTGGAGTTTGTTTGTAGTGGTACAAAGTGGACTTAAGTGTCTTAAAAGCATATTGTTTAAGGTTTAGTTTGATGATATTTTATTCTTATTTAATTTCCTGTCTCTTCTTACATCCTCTTAAGAGTTACAGTACACTTACATGAGTATTTCCATCCATTTTTGGAAATTTTTAGTAATTTAATAAGGAAATCAAATGTCTTGGTTTAAAGTACTTACAAAAATCTTATGGTATAATACTTTTAATAAAATAAATGTAGACCCTTGCTGTTCATGCTGCTCTTTGATATCATTATTTACACGCAAATTTAACAAACAAGTTTTGCAATGAAACATAAATCATATCTTCAAATCGATGTCATCCTATGGGATCCAATGAGGTCTGCTAAAGAGGAGATGGGGATTTCAACTTGCTTCTCCCATTGAGTAGTAGATTCATTGACTTCTTGTCACAGAAAAGGAATTTCAGATTGCATCAGTGAGAAGCATGTGCAGATTTATTAGGCAGAGTTAAAGCAGTACATACTCAAAAAAATAGTGCATGAGAAGTGCTGTGCCTAGCGTTGGATATAGATAGATAGATAGATAGATAGATAGATAGATAGATAGATAGATAGACAGATAGACATATATATATATATGTTGTGTTGGAGATAGCTGTTAGGATGGGTAATCTAATTGTGTTGCCTAAAATCTTTCTCGAGACACTTTTAATCTCTTTGATAATCTTAAAGTTGGAGACAGCTGTTAGGATGGGTAATCCAATTGTGTTGCCTAAAATCTTTCTTCAAACATTTTTAATCTCTTTGATAATCTTAAAGTCATGTTACCACACTTTACTTTATTAGCTACATTAATTTATAGATTTAAGGGATTTGGGTGTGAATATTCTAGAAGAGAAAGACAAACAAGATTGGGGAGCATAAACAAGGTAAGGGAGTACAGATAAGCCTAAGGGGTACAAATATGGAAAATCTTGGTAACTTTGTGCCCTGAAGTTACAATTTTCTTAAAAGTAGTTATAAAATTATGATTTTCCTGTCTGCTTTCCACCTGTCATCATTTCTTCTATCTTACCACAAGTAAGCTGCAAAATTTAGCAAGTAGAATGGGATACTCAAAGAATTACAGAATTGTAGAATTCACTAATTCAAATAATAACTAATACAAGTGGGTTGAGTTAGATAAGAAGAAAAGTAAGGTAACTCACATTTAATTTTTTTTTTTTTGTGGGTACCGGAGGTCGAACTCAGGACCTCGCCTGCCGGCAGGCACCCGTGCTACTGAGTGATATCACCAGCCCTTTTTTCGTATGTGGGTACCGGGAGTCAAACTCAGGACCTCACGCTTGCCAGGCAGGTGTGAGCTATCTCACCAGCCCCATTTAAAATTTTTTAAACATTTAATTTAAATTTTTCTGTAATATATGGCTTAATTTAAAGAATTATAAAGTCCTGAAAGTCTTAGAATGACTAAGCTTTGTTCACCCTGTGCCACCTTCTCACCCAGCATCTGCAGAGACTGGCATTTCTGATTCTAACTGCAGCTTCTCATATTTGCTTCTGATACATAAACAAAATACTTCCATTGATATTTCTTTATTTAAAATATAAGACCATATACAATTTAATTTGGAAGATGAGGAGTTTTCTGTCTTATATACTCTACCTACTCCCCACTCTCATTTCTCTTTCACCTGATAAAATTGGATTACTGAACAATTCTTTGTCAAACCAATGTTTACTTCTTATATTATTGTGACTTTGTACATATTGTTCATGGAAATCCTGTTATGCTCTGATTACCTCTTCTTCCTTTCTTTCTTTCTTTCTTTCTTTCTTTCTTTCTTTCTTTCTTTCTTTCTTTCTTTCTTTCTTTCTTTCTTTCTTTTTTTTTTTTGTGGGTACCGGGGGTCGACCTCAGGACCTCGCGCACCGGCAGGCGCCTGTGCCGCTAAGCGATATCACCGGCCCTTTTTTCGTATGTGGGTTCCGGGAGTCAAACTTGGGCCCTCGCGCTTGCCAGGCAGGCACCTATGCTGCTGAGCCATCTCACCTGCCCTCTTCTTTCTTATATTTTTGCTTTTTCTGCTCATGTTAATAATTGCTTTATTTTCCCTTTGCTAAGTGTTCTATATGCCTGCTAATTGTGTTTGAGAGGCTTTAGAAGTCTTCCTCAGATTTCGTTCCTGCTTGTTGTGCATTTAGACTTAAGGGGGGCACTAAATGGTAATTGACATTTTGTGCAGAATTTGACAAGCTGATTGTTAAACTTCACTGCAGATTGATCCGATGCTTACCTAGATAGTTGGTTGGGCATTGATATTGGATAAAGCATAGCTTAGCTTCTGTAACAGATAGAATTAAAATGCATTAAGTCTTAAACTGAGTAGTCTTTTATTATTTACTTTTCTTATTAATGGGTAAATGTTCTCTTTAGAGATTCAGAAGTACAGACTCGCTTTAACTTGAGATTTTACTATTCCCTAGGTCTTATCAACTTTTTTTAAGAGTTACTTGTTTTATTGACATTTCTCAAACAATCCTTTGTTTTCACTGATTTTCTATATATTTTTGCTGTCATTTTCATTTATTCCTATTCTTTATCATGCTCTTTTGATTTACTTGACTTAAAATTGTTCTTCCTTTTCTAGTTTCTTACAGTAGAAGCTTAGATCATTTACTTGAGACCTTTTATGTTTCTAATACAAACATTTAATTCTGTAAATTTCCTTCTGAATTCTCCTTTAGCCACACCACCCCAAATTTGATATATTACTTTTTCACACAATTTGAAATATTTTCTAATTTGTTATGCAAGTTCCTTTTGAGTCATTTAGAAATATGTGGTTTTGTTTGTTTGTTTTGAGATGGTGTTTTACCACATTGCCCAGGCTGGCTTTGAACTCACGTACTTCTTTTTTTTTTTTTTTTTGTGGGTACTGGGGGTCAAACTCAGATCTTGCACGCCAGCAGGCACCTGTGCTGCTGAGCAATATCACAGGCCCTTTTTTCGTATGTGGGTACCGAAAGTCGAACTCAAGACCTCGCGCTTCCCAGGCAGGCACTTATGCCACTGAGCTATCTCACCGGCCCTGAACTCACATACTTCTTGCTACATCCTCCAGATTACAGGAGTATGCCACATTCTTGGATTGGAAATACATTAATTTTCAAATACTTTGGAATTCTTCAGATATCTTACTGTTACTGATTTCTAGTTAAAATCTACTATGGCCTAAGAACATACTCTGGGTTATTCAAGTTCTTTTAAAATTTTTAATGTTTGTTTTATGGCCTAGAATATAGTCTATCTTGGTGACCACTCAGTGTGAACATGAAAAGAATGAATATTCTGTTACTGCTGGTTGCAATGTTCTATACATGTCAATTAGGTCAGGTTAGTCAATAGTGTTGTTCAGATCTTCTCCATCCATACTGATTTTCTGTCATCTTGTTCTATTGATCATTGAGAGAATGTTGAACTGTGGCAACAGAGTTACGCCAAGTGGGGCCTTGTAGGCTAGTTTACTCTGAGGAAAATTAGATACTATGAGACAATTTTGATAAATGTGGAAATAGTATATGTCATATACTTTAAAAGAAAAAATTGACTCCTGGAAAATAGATTGAAGGATGTTGAGGGTTGAATCAAAGAGTTTTGTTATGAAATTAAAGAGTTTTTATTAATAGATGTGGAGGTTTTGGCAGGAGTAAGATTTAGAAAAATTTTCAAGAACTCTGCTGTGGTTTATATCTGGATGTCTCCCGAATGCCACATGTGCACATAAGCCAGTAGTGAGTGCCTTGGAAATTTAGTGAAATAAGTGGATTTCATCTCTCAGTAGGCTGGAAGGAATAGAGCGGAGAATTAAGAAGGTTGAGCTAAAAAGAAGGTAGTTATGATTGGAGAGTGATAGGTCTACAACTTAGGTTGTGCATAAGTTACATGTATTAGAAAGTCAGTTTATAGTATGAATGTACAGCGAGTTGCTGTGGTGGAGTGCAGGACAAATTATTTGAGTGATTGAGTCGTTGTAACAGTGATCACCAAAGCCCACAGACAAATAAAATGAGAGTTTATATAAATTCTGGAACACCCAACATCCTGGGAAATAGTGGACTGTTATAATTATATAAATAGTTCCTATCATTTAGAAGTTAGGCTGCTTCTGGGTAGCTGTCTTATAAAATGATTGTTAATTTTTAAAATATTACAAATAATTTGTATATTTTCAGTTGAACCATCAGTTTGAAAAATTTGAAAAGGTTTACATTTCAGTCCAGCCTAACTTAGATGCATGGGGGAATATTTCCAAAGTACCAACTCAGTTTATTTTTCTTCTTTTTTAATAATTGCTTTATATTGAACGTCATTCCTATACTGCATTTTTCTCTTTGTGCAGCTGGTCTAATTGTCTGCTGACATATTCATTATCTTTTACATTCACTTCAAATATGTGAAGGAAATTATTTTTGTGAAATTGATACCAAAAATAATGAAAGAGTAGTTTTGAGGATAATAGTAATGACTTCATTGTAAAATGTTCAAGGAATAAGGAGAACATTCATCTAGAATATTATCCATCTAGAACAATGGTCTTTAGAGGGAGAAGTTGGAATTGAGGACTAGAATAAGAATGCTTGCTATGTCTTCAGGTCTTGCAGTTAGAGGAGAGAAGAGACACACAGCAATCAAATGAGTGCTGCGGGAGCTGAAGCAGAGCAGAATGCAAAAAATGTGACAAGAATACTCAGAGGAAAATTTGAAGATATAGTCAGCTTTAGAGACAAAAGTAGAAATGTTTTAGGGGTTGGGGAGGGGAAAATATGGGTAGAGGAAGGGAGTTGGAGCACTGCAATCTGGGAAATGAAAAGTAGCATGGAGACCTCAGATTGCTGTGGTGACTGATAATAAAGGAGGTAAGAGTCACAATGAGATCAGTCCTGGTGATTCTAAACAGATTCTAGAGGGATTTGAGGGAACGAGGGGCTAAGGTTACAGATTGGGTTGCGTCAGGAGAAAGTCGCAGGTTTCCAGGCTGACCCCTAATGGAGGACATCTATAGAAGGAAAGTCTAACTATGAGCATGCCATAGAAGTTTATTAAAGAATATAAAAATACCACGCCTGGCAGGAGGAGGAGAATGCAGGCAGGTATACCATGTAGAAACATCTTATATTATACTCATACTGGATGAACTACACACCTTTTGGTTTTTGTTTATTGTATTTTCTGCACAAAGGCAGATAAATTTTGTCTTTTTATTCATATTTTTTAAATGCAGCTAATTGTTTTAACAAACATTTGTGGAGAATTTTGAAAATATATGAACTTCAAAGGGCTATTCAATCCTCTATATAAATTTAAAAATATCTTGAAACCTAAATCAGAGTTGATCTATCACTGTATGCAGTATAAGTTTGTTATTAAAAAATAAATAAATCATAAATTCAGTGGGCAAAGTTAAAAACAAACAGAAGGGCTTTGGCAGGAATGAGACCTGCTTTTCTTCTTCTGATTAACTGAGGGAGGTTGATTTAAAATTTATACTATCAAGCAAAAGGCAATTTCTGTATTATCCCCAGGCAGTTATACATTGGTGAGAAACATAGCCATGATCCAAGTCTTCCCATTATATGCACTTATTTTCAAATTGTTAGTTCATTTTGTCATCAATCATCCACTCTTTGACTCAGAAAACATAAGCCAGAAATGCATTTCATTTATAGAACATTTTTCATACTTAGCAGCATGTGAAACCAAATTCTTCCCATTGTTAAATTCAGCTTTATTTATTGCATGGGGCTGGCAGACATGCGTAGGGAGAGTCACGAACATGCACAACAGAGAGAGAGTGAACCTCAGAATTGCTCCCAATATGCTCTTCTAAACACAAGCCTCCAAAATGATGACTTTTAGCTCTCAACTATCTTAGTTTTCTCCTAACATATAGATGGCTACAACCACATCCTCTAAACATTTAAGATGATGAAGCTAAGAACTTTAAAATAAACAATCCTTGTTGTTTATTCTTTATAATTTGTAACTACATATACAGTCAGTTTTGTAATAGTGATTCACAAAGTCCACAGACAAATAAAATGAGATTTTATATAAATTCTGGAACACTAAACATCCTGGGAAAAGATAGAATATTTTAATTATATAAATAGGTCCTATCATTTAGAAGTTAGGTTGTTTCCTGGTAACTTCCTAATGAAATAGTTGTTAATTTTTTACAATATTACAAATAATTTGTGTACTTTAAGTTAAATCATTAGTTAGAAAAATTTGAAAAGGATTATATTTCATCCAGCCAAAGTTAGATGCATGGGGGAATATTTCCAAAGTACAAACTCAGTTCATTTATCTTCTTTTTTAATAATTGCTTTATATTGAACTTCATTCTTATACTGCATTTTTTTTCTTTGCACTGCTGGTCTAATTGTCTGCTGACATATACATTATCTTTTATAGTCACTTCAAATAGCAAAAAGATTAGTTTGTTATGATATTCAGCACTTCTTTTGCACTTGCCATCGGTTTTCCCTGATTACTTCATTTTAATGAGCCACAAAATGCAATCAGAAAGCTCTAATGCCACATTGATGTAAGGTGTCTGTGACCAATGGAGAACGCAAAAGGATCCTCAAAATAATATTGTGTACACAGGAAACTATTTTCCTTGGGGGAAAAATGAACAAACAAAATCACAAACATCTGGAATATAGGAAGACATTGTACGGAGAGAAGAGAAAAACAGATTTATCTTGTTGAAACCCATGCAGTTATTGCAAAACTCCCTAAATTCCTTTGTCAACTACATATGTGAGATTATCAAACATGTTTCTAATGCATGAGAATGTTTTTGTTGGCAGATGCCTTTATCTGAATATGGCGTTATATCACACCTTTCATGATTCTAAATTGTAGAGTTTTCAGATAATTTTTATTTGTATTTAGATAATCCTAATCTCTTTTTAAAAATAGAGCAAGCTTAAAGAAATACATTCTTATGAGACCAAAATGAAGTTTTTTTTTTTAAGATTGTGAAGAAATGAGGTTGTTTGATGTGCATATGTCAATAGATTGCTGTTCTTGTCTTAATCTTTTCACTTTTTTTTTTCTAAAATAGAGCACTATCTAATTCACTCATTGAGAGTGAATTAAGGGAGTGCCTCTTTTGGTGAGATGTTAAATCTTTTTGGACTTAAAATGTCATACATACTTTCCTTACATAAATGGTATGTTTTCTGTGTCACAAGAGAATACATTAGTTTCTGTGTATGCAAAATGACTTAACAGTAGCTATGCCTACTGGAAATCAAAGGGTATATCAAATAGTGACAGGTATGTTTTGTATTTCTCAACAATTTCAGTGAAAACATGAAAATCTCTATTTGATTACTTAAAAAAGGATGGCAGAATAGGTAATGATAGGATGTACTTTATTATTAAAGCATGATCAGAAACTCTCCAGCCCTACTGCTATGGAACACACAAAGGCAGTTTGGATAGGAAGAGAAAACAAAATTAGGGCCAGAGATGTAATTCAGAGGTAGAGCATGTGCTTAGGATGTACAGATTGTGGGTCTGAGACCCAGAACAGCAAGAAAGCAGAACACAGTGGAGGAGTAAGAAAAAATGAAAGAATAAATGACTTTTTTAGTATCATGGTGAGAGAGGGACACAAAATTATTATGATGAGATGTGAAAAAGTCATGGAAATAGCTGTATGTATTTCTGAATGATACCAATGCACCTACCCTCTTATTCTTATGGTAGAACTTAATATTTGGCAAACAGATCTCTCTGCAACCACAGCAGAGGATTGCTTTCCAGGTTTTTTAGCTTCTGCTTTATAAGCAGAGAATACAAACAAACAGTCCTGAGGTGGAAGGCAAGAGAAGACCCTAACACAGGTTAAAATACAGTTTACATCAGTTAAAGAAAGAGTTAATAAAGATGTGAGTGGGAATTGGCAAAATTAAAATCTAGAATGAAATCAGTGAAGATGAGAGGAGACTGAATATGGAAAGCATCATGAAATGATTAAGATCCCTTGAAGAAGGAATCACTGCTTTAACCAGAGCATGGATCAGCATAAGAAGTTTATTGCCAAGATGAAAATTCAGCACTCACGTTCCATCAGTTACTAATTTTCACAAAGAATTGAAGAATATAAAGGAAAAAAATTTGATAATAGAAAAGTACAAGACTCTTGAAAGTCATAATATCCAATGCATTAGTTTTAGTGATCAGGAAAAGAGATGTGGCAGCTTTAAAATTTGTACAAATAATGAATTATGTGATACATTTAGAAGAAAAAGTGGCAAATTTTTCTAATTTCACCTAAACACTTTTTAATTAAAGCAAAAATAACTTTAAATTACAATTAAAATTATTATAAATGACACAATGTAAAGGAGATTGTAAATGTAAAGGCAATCATGAGGAAGGGCAGGCACAGACTGCTCCCATAATTAGAAAATGGCAAAGCTCTGCTGGCCTTGGCATTCCAATGCCAGCTGCAGCATGTAAGATAAAGTGCACCTCAAGCATAGTGCATCTTGTTGTGTTAACCCGTTCCAAGGTTTCAGGGAGTTATCCCTCTGAGACAGCTCGGCTCAGTCTAAGACAGTGATTGATTCCTCCTTCTCACCCTAGCCTTGACCTCCCTGTTACAGAATAGAAAGCCCCCAATTAACTTTCCTGAACCAAACCTGCCTAGCAAAGTATGACAAGATAATATGTAGCCAACTACAGAGCATCCTATTATCAGCCTTTTGTATTTACTACTAACAACCTATATAAGTGATTGTTTAACCCCAAGACAGGGCTGGTGATTTGGACTTTTGGGTTCCCCAGCCTGCCAGCATTAATCAAGTTAATTGTCTTCCACGTTCCTTGGTGCTAAGTGTCTTCCATCTGGCTCGGTCCTGCTTATTCCCAAACAACAGGAGTATAATTTACCGGGGAACAAAACTCAGAATAAGCTCATTCAATTTATCAATCAGCCAATTATTAAATATCTTTCCTTATAATTACTCATATAATAAATGGGTTAATTTCCTAAACTCCAAAAAGAAGAATGTGGGGCCCATGATTTTGTTTACTGTAAAAGTGAGTCAAATATTTTGAAAACCTCTCTTCTAGAGAAACTATTTTGATTAATAGTTAAAACATAAAGATACAATTCCAGAAAAATCAATAAAAATTTGTAAATATTAAATGTGATCATATTCAATCATTTCAGCAAAATTTGATCATAAGTAATGCTTTTTCTGTATTTGTGACTTCATTGTGCCACAAAATTCTTTAGAATGAAGAAATGATATGACTAAGAAACAAAAGCCTTGTACATAGCTTTTATATATCCATAAATACATTATATACAATGGCCCTTGTTTAGTGGAAGTATGAATTCTAGTAAACATAAACTCAGGCATTTGTTTTAATTAGAAGAGTTTGAAAATTGTTCCTTGCTACATATAAAGTATCTTTTGTGTATAATCACAAGTAAAATGCATTTTGCCAGGTAGAAGACTATATTATTTTGAATACATGGCTCTGACATAATCATTTTAGGTGTAATCTCAGCTTTGCTCTTTTTCCTTCTCATTTGTCTAATTTACTTACTGAGTTTGAATCACAAAGGATTGTTCCTCAGTAGGCTTAATCTGATGACTAAATTTATAAAGTCTATAGTTCAAACCTAGAGCAAAGAAGCCTCTCTAATAAAAATTTAGCTGCTATCATGTTGGGTAGCAAATCTATGAGAGTAGAAGAAAACTTGCCACTTCTTCTATATATATTTTTTTTTCTATGCAATAAAGTAGAAAAAAATGTTAATTCTCTGATTATCCAACTTGGAATATTGAGAATTCTAGTGTAAATTTCTTTTAATTTAGTTGTAAGACTCACTTCTATGTTTGTAGATTCCGTTTCCCAAGGTCATCAAATGAATGAAGAATTAGCTTGTCATTTCCTCTTCTTTGTTCTATTGCATTCCGTAATGCTAAATCAACAGTGTGGTCACTTGCAGGTAGCTTCTATTTCAAGTCATTCAATTCTTAGAGAACCAACAGTTTTATAATCTTTATCTCCTACCTGTTAGCAAATGTTCCTGAGAAAACACAATAGCACATTTGAATAATTTGCATATATTGAGAAAATTAAGAAAAATAAAATCATTACTTTAAGCAAAAATAGTTTCTATGGGCAGGGGATATAGCTCAGTGGCACAGGGCCTGTCTGGCAAGTGCAAGGTCCTGAGTTCAATTCCTGACACCAAAAAAAAAAGTTTCCATGATTTATAAACAATATAAAACTAAACAACAATATAAAACTAAATATAAAACTAAACTGTTAAATTATTTCTATGATTTTCTTCATGCCTAGGTCGAAATATTACAGCAATTTCTCAAACCATTTCTGTACTTCCACTCGTAAACTATCATTTTAGTAACTTATTTAAAAAACACCAGATTTATATATAATAATGCCTCTTGAGTCAATCAGGATCATTATATCTTCATTTAGATTGATATGAATATTTTATCTGATACTTGTATCTTTGAGATTTTTTTTGAAGGCACAGTTGAAGATAAACAGATTCATTAGTAAGCACAGTAACACTCAGAAAATAAGTTTATAAAGAAAGAATATTGACTCCACATCCTTGTCATAGTTTTGATAAGGATAATCAATAAGGAAACATTTCTACATAGTCTGAAATATATTTGTTATTAGATTGAATCTGTATTAATTTCTTTGCAATGATTCTGAAGCGTTCTCAAAGGGTGTCATTGAAATTTCTTAGCTTTTACTATTATGCAGCAATCAGACTGGTTGGTGGGAGGTTGTTTTAGCATAGTAAGTAACCCTGGGAATCTATTTCTATATACATATAATTAATTCGTACCTTTGTGATTAGTAACATGGGGTGAGATTTGCTGTTTTTATTAATGCTCCAGATAAGTCTTAGCACCATAACTAAATATTTAATAATAGCATATATCTAATTCATATACAATCTAATTCTAATTCTTACTTTTTACTTTGCTTACGAAGTGGCTGTGCAAAATACTTTGGTTTCAAAAATCTTAATTTATTTTTATATGAATTAATTTACCTAAAGATTCAATTGAAAAACTGGGGGTGGGGGAAAGGCCTGTGATTTATGTTTCTAGTAATTTTGAAGACAAAATAAAGTGGTTGACAAAATATATTGTGAAAATAGTCTCTTGGGAACACTCGTTATGGATGCACCATCCCGTATCTCAAAGTGAGGCTTGGGAGTCTGCATTCGAACAAGGATCCACCAGGACAATTTGGTACCTGGAGTTTTTAGGCAACATTGAAAACGTGACATCAAGGATGACTTGAGCTGTGGAGTCCATGTGATTGGTAGAATATGCTGCAAACCAAAGCAAAAAATAGATCCACAGACTTAAGACTAAGGAGTGACCTAAACTGTCCAAACTTAGGAGAATAAGCAGTGAATCCTGAACCAGATGGAAACCAAGAGTGGGGCAGGCGACTAGCAGGAGATTATGAAGAACACATTCCAAAGAGGAGAATAGGTTAAAACAGCTGTAGTGGGAAACAGCTGGCAGTGTGGGTTTAAGAATAATACGGTAGAACTGAGTCAGCTTTACACTTCCCCCTACCACCCCCCCCACACAGTTTCTACAATCACTGTAAGCTCCTTTTTGGATTTCACTAGCATCATGTTTCATGTAGTGAATCTTGGCCCATTGCTAGTTCATTGACAAGTACAATATCCCTATGAAATGGGGTACTTAATAACCATGCCTGAGAAAGTTAGAGAATCACATCCCCTAGAAATACATTGTTTTTACATCAATAATTTATTCTTTAGACTAGCCCTGTACAGCAATCTCTGAAACAGGAAGTATCTTATTTGGACATCAGAATACAATAATATCTTTAAAACTCATTCTAGAAGGGAATTCAGAGGAGGTCAGATCCATCGAAAGTCTCATAAAATAATATTATGAAAACATGACAATAATCTCATTAAATGTTTTGTCTGCATTGTTTCCTCAGAACGGATTGCTTGGGGCACTGTGCTACAGAAAGTCTGATGTTCTGTCACAGCCAATGTTTGCTGATCACACTGACTGTTCCTAGTGAGTGAACCCCAAATTGTCTGTATCTGTGATCTAAGTGAAGTGATTTCAATCAGAATATAAAAAAGTGAGACTCAAGTCTGCAATGTGGTTGACAATAAACAAATAAAGGCAATTGTTCTTGGTTTGAGAAGAATTGTAATTTATCTGGGTTTCTTAAATAACGATATTCTCGGGTTGTATTATGAAGCATTAGCAGTGTAAACCCATAACTGAACTACATAAATTATAAATTGATTTAGATGAACCAGGTCTGGCTCTAATGTCTAGCATACATGTTATGCTGAAGGTGTGTAATGACCCATACACAGATGTAGCAGAGTGAGAATTTAATAAAATTGGCATTGGCTTTTATTAGATCTCACATGGTCAAACAGCATTTGTCTGATATGAAATATGGACTCAGCGAATTATCAAGGAAAAAGAGGCCTTTTTTGTTGATTCAGTAAACCTTTTCAAATTCCTAATAGCTCATTGGCGAACACTGCCACTTCTAAGATTTTGCTGCAAGGTGATAAAATACCAGGAAGAGACAAGTTATTGAAAAGAGAGAATATATGACTTTGAACTCTAAACACTTGCTCTTAAAACATGACGCCTCTTACATAACAAATAAAATGATGAATGTGTGTTATTTACAAAACATTCTTTTGTTTAGAAAAATAAAGTAATAAAAATGAGTTGATGGATATAGTAGCTGTGAGACAAAATTGTTCTGTGTCCCTGTAAGTCACATTCAATAAAAACTCTAAAATGATGTCCCTTAGTTCTTAAACTCACCTACTATTATTTATATTATTCAGTCATCTAGCAAGTAAATCTCCTGAAACACTGAAGATCTAAATCCTTAGTGGAGATAGGAAATTCGGAAGTATGACTGCTAACTCAAAGAAAGGTTTCAGTTGTGGCTTTCTGAATGGGAAGAAAAGGTTTACTGTGGTAGGTACAGAAAAGACATTCCTAAAATGTCCATGTCCTAATCCCTGAAACCTTTGTTAATGTGTCACTTACTAGTGAGAGGAATTTAGCAGATGCTATAAAATGACAGATTTTGAGATGGAGAGATTATCTTGGATTATCTGGGCAGGCTCAATGAAATCATGATGGTTCATATCAACAGAAATGGATATAGGAATGTCAAAAGAAGAGAAGGAGATCAGAAGTCTGAATGACTTAATTGTAGCTTTTACTAAAGATAGAAGGTGGTCCATGAGTGAAGGAAAGGAGTAACCTACTAAAACTGGAAAACACAGGGCCGGTGAGATGGCTCAGCGGTGTAAGCACCTGCCTGGCAAGCGCGAGGGCCCGAGTTCGACTCCCGGAATCCACATACGAAAAAAGGGCTGGTGACATCGCTCAGCGGCACTGGCGCGTGCTGGCGCACGAAGTCCTGAGGTAGACCCCCGGTACCCACAAAAAAAAAAATAAAAATAAAACTGGAAAACACGAGGAGAATGTCTCTTTGCTAGAGCTCCTGAAGGCATTCAGCCCTGCTAACACCTCAACTTTAGCCCACTGAGACCCACTGTGGACTTTTAAATAGTGAACTAATATTTTTATATTGTTTTAAGTAACTGGATTTGTGTTAACGTGATACAACAGCAATAAGAAACTAACATAATCATTTGCTCTAATACCATTGTTAAATTTTGTGAAAAGAGATATCTTTTTCCTGCTATCATTGCAATGGAGTGCATTGGAAAATGTGGAGATTTGCATATAATATGCACTTAAAGTTTTGCTTTTGGTATAACAAATCTAAGCTTAGGCAGTGTTTGTGTATCTTATAATATGCTGCTCAGGAAACGCCCGCCACTTTTTCTGAACTCATGGAGCAACCCTCCCAAAAGATGCTACTGTTCCTGCATGTTGAGTATTTTTGCTTCGACATGTGAAAGGCAGTCTTCTTCATGAACACATGGCCTCATGGATGTGTTGACACCAGTATCCAATTTGGCTATGAATACGGAAACTAATAAAATCTGTTTCAATGGTTTCATGTTTTTCTGAAAAAGAAACATGTAGTCTTCCTCTATTATTTAAAAATCAACTCAAGAGTAAATTTTGGAAACACAACTAAGTGTAAGTGCATACTTCCTATGGGTTAACTAAAGAGTAGTCTGCAATTTATGAGTGAGAATAAAATATTATTTTACTATATTCTATTCTTTTTCTGATTTTATGATTTTATAGGTTTCAGAAAACTTGACAATTAAGATGGGATTCTTCTAAAAATAAACAATCATTTCCCAAAATTTGCTAAGGAAATTAGCCCTAAACATACACTGAAAAAGCTAGAACTTTATATTTGGCAATGCTTGTATGTTGGCTTTGCCCTGTTCAACTTTTACAGTAGCATATTATGTCTCTGAAGAGTCCTGCAGTAGAGAATCTAAGCTTTTCCTGAGGAAATATGAGAGTTCTTATTAACTGTAAAGAAAATGCTGAGCCAAATGAAAATCATGTCTATTGTTTAGAATGACTGATATAGAATATGCCTTGGAATTCAGGCAGACATATTTGAAATTGCTGTGATGAGGCATAATAATTTCTATTAGTTCTACTCTTGAGATTATCTTATCTCCAGTTTTCATTTGTAGAAACTGAGGCACAGATAGGCTACCTACCTCTCCATGATTATCTTACATTCAAGTGTTGGGAACAGAATCAGTGAGATTAAAACAAGCCTAGGCCTTGTGTGCCATGGTACCTTGCTCCCTGTAATTTCGAATCTCTGCTATCTGTCATCCTACCTTTTTCAACTCATATGGGCGGGAGACTTTAATTTATCTTAAAACAAAGTTGCAGAGAAAACTAAAAGAAGCATACTGTGTTTCTTATCTCCCACATTAGGAAATATGATAGAATTGTGATGGTTTTGAATAGAAAACAACAGCATATCAAGCAATTATAATTCATACATTCTAAAAAATCAACATTTGGTGGCAATCTTTTGGCTACGTGTATTGCAGAACTGAATTATCAGTCTTCTTACAATTTCAGTGATTTCTAATTCAGCTCTTCGGAATTGTAATCAATTCCCAAATTGGCATTTTTGCTCCACTCACTTTAATATTTAATAGCTGATGCCTAGTAAGTACTCCATACTGCATGTTCAAATAGCAAAGCATAGCAGCATTTTAAACAAATAGTTCACAGTTTTTCTGTGATTCAAAGGAAACAGCCACAATCCATTTGCAGGAGGCAAACAAAAAGAGTCTTAACTCTGTCTCCACTCAGGGCTATCATATTACAGGTCCGAATTCTGGGGGTGGTTGTAACAGTTAGGATAGTTTAGCAACAGGTGACTTTTGAGCCCTTACAAATGAAACTTAACAATTGGACCTTAATTATAGAGTTCAAGGGAATTTTCAATGACATGATATACTGTGTGTTAGTCCTAAGTGAGCATTTGTATGGGATAATATTATCTTGGTAGAGATCTTGATGTATCTTGGTAAATATAGATAAATAATAAATATACTTTCAACACCAGTTTTTATAAGACTTGATGAAAATCAAATTGATGAAAGTGACTTCGATGGTCACTTTGTGTTATCTGTGTATTAGTCAACTGGAATCAGGGATTCCCTTTCCAATTTTACTTTTCATGGAACTAGAGCTTCTACACTCAATAGAAGGATTTTTTGAGATAAAAAATTCTCTATGTATTGAAAAGGTCATATATGCAGAACACTTTTGAAACTAGATGGATCCCATCTATAAATTTATTTATTCCCTCGATAACCAATCTGCTTCCCCATGTGTGTCATATAAAAAGGACTCACGGTGGGGAGGGATTAATGATTCAATGGGCCCAAGAATGAAGTACATCTCCCTGTGGAATTATAGGAGGATCAAGTCCTCCCAAAACTTTGTTCATTAACCTTGAGCCTGCATATATGTTCTCAATAAAATATATTCTTTAATTCAGGTCATACATTATACAATTTATCTTAAATCCTGCTGTACCAAAGGTAAAGAGTAACAGCAAATATGATTTGTATAGCAATACCCTGTGATTTTTTAAAAAACTTCAACTATATACTGAAAAACAATTATGCATTGATATTTTTAAAAATAAATTTTAGTATGTGAATTTAAGGTATATAATATTATATTATAGGAAATAAAAGCTTACTATAGTGAAACAAATTAACATATCAATCCTCTCAGATAGTTACTTTTATTTGGTCTCGTGGCAAAAATAGATAAAATCTACTCATTTACCTTCAATCTTACATACAGTAAAATTTTATTTCTTGTTCATGCTGCATATTTACTGCTTTGTATCCTTTGACCTGCATCTTGCCACCCCTGGTAACCAATGTGTTTTGATCCCTATCTTTGCATATTTGGACTTTTAATTTTAGATACCACATATGTATAAGATTATATAATGTTTTCTTTCTATGTCTGGCTTATTTCACTTAGTATAATGTTCTCCAGGATAATTCTTGCTGTACCAAATGGCAATAATTTCATTATTTTTATTGCCAAATAATATTTCATTGTAAATATGCACCATTGTATCTTTATCTATTCTTCTATTTATCAATAAATACTTAGGTTTCTCTTTTGTTTGTTTTTTGTTTTTGTTTTTTGGTTTTTGCCTATCTTGGCTATTGTGAACTACACTGCAATGAACATGGGAATGCAGATGCGTTTACAGGGTGGTGATTTCATTTCCTTTGGGAATATACCCAAAAGAATCCATTGGTGAATCACAGGTTAGTTTTATTTTTAAATACTTTGGAATCTTCCATACTGTTTTTCATAGTGGCAATATCAATCCATATTTCCACTACCAGTGTTCAAAATTTCCCTTTTTCCATGCTCTCACCAACATATGATATATTTTCACTTTTTTGATAATAGCCAGTTAATCTGTGTGAAATAATGACTCAGTTTTTTCCATTTGCCTATTTCTAGTGATTAATGATGTTGATCATCTTTTTTTTTTTTTTCCTTTGTGGGTACTGGGGTCGACCTCAGGACCTCGTGCGCCAGCAGGCGCCCGTGCCGCAGAGAGATATCACCCGCCCTTTTTTTGTATGTGGGTTCTGGGAGTCGAACTCAGAACCTCGCACTTGCCAGGCAGGCGCTTATGCCACTGAGCCATCTCACCGGCCCCTGCTGATCATCTTTTCACATACCTGCTGCCCATTTTTATGCCATCTTTGAAGAAATGTCTATTCAGGTCTTTTGTCCATTTTTTAATTAAGCAATTTGTTTTTCTACTATTGAGTTGTATGAGTTCTTCATGAATTTTGTATGAAACATTAATCAGAGATAAGGTTTACAAATATTTCCCAGTCCATATGCTATAAAGACTGTTTCATTCGCTGTGCAGAATCTTTTTACTTTGATGTAGCCCCAACTTTTCTTTTTTTTTTTTTTTTTTTTTCTTTTCCTTTTCTTTTCTGGCTAGGACTTCTGGTGTGATATCCAAAAACTTATTGCTACAGTCAATGTGCAACAGTATTCCCCTATTCTCCGCTAGGAGTTTTGTAGTTTCTAATTTTAGGCCTTTCATCTATTTTAAGTTGGTTTCTGCATATGATATAGAATAGGTTTGAATGTCCTTCTTTTGCACATGGAAATCCAATTTTCCCAGTTCATTTTGAAAAGACTTCACTTTCCCAGGTGTATCCTCTTGATGCGTCTTTTAAAAATTAATTAATTATTTGTATTTATTTCTGGCCTTCCAATTCTGTTCCACTATCTATGTGGATGTATTTATGCTAGTACTATACTGTTTCAATTACCATATTTTTGTAATACAATTTTACACTAAGGAGGGTGATACTGATACTTTAATATCTTTCCCTCAGAATTTTTTTAGCGGTCTGGAGTATTTGATGGTTCCAGAGAATTTTAGGATTGCTTTTTCTATTTCTGCAAAGAATGTCTCTAAGATTTTAGTAGGGATTGTGTTGAATCTGTGTACTGATTTGAGTAGCACAAACACATTAATGATATTAATTCCTCTGATTCTTGAGTTGGAGACATTGAGTCTTCAATTTCTTTCATCAGTGTCTTAATATTTTCATTAAGCATATCTTTTACCTCCTTGGTGAATTTTTTCCTATGATAAAAAAATTTTTTTGATGCTACTATAAATGAGATTGTTATATTGACTTCTTTTTCAGTTAGGTTATTATTTTTGTACAAATTGCTACCTCACTTTGTATGTTGATTTTTTCATTGAATTTATTAGTTTTAATATGACAATAAACAAGAAAAATGATAATTCATTAGTTTTAGCAAAGAGGAAATTGAGGAAGTTAGTTTTAAGTGAAGACTTAACATTTAACAGCAGCATTTTGTCAGGATATATGATGAAAAAACAAAAATCAAATATGAAAGATGAGGGCTCAAAAGTTTTTATAGCATGCTTTGTTTAACTGAGTAAAGGAATAAATATTTCATTTTTCAAAATATAATTTGAAAAACACTTTTTAAGCCTTGTGAAAATTTCTTTAATGGTTCACATCAATTATTCTAAACATTTTAGATTAAGTCCATAAGGCTGCCTATATTTATTACAAAACTGGAGTCATATTTTTCTGTTTTTAAAATGTATTCTTTCAAATGCTTGCACACTGTTTATATAAAAGACCAGGCATAGCGTGTTGTTTAGCTGTACATTCTGGTTTACCTGGGACAGTTCTGGCTTATATCCATTTTCCTGAAATCTACCTAGTTTAACATTTGTTCCAGATTTTTCATCTTTGAATTGATAATTTTTATAGTTAAATTAAGATAAATCAAGATGGATGGGTTAAAACTCAAAGCATTTTATTTCTGGCATCCATGACTTTTCCTTTAAATCAAATGACTTTTATATTAATTGACCTGATTATTAAATTTTATTTTTTATATACCGTGAAGAATGATATAATAAATGTTGATATCTTTGCTCTACTATCACAATGGGAATTTTTAAAAAGTAAATTATTCCAATTGTGAGAGAATTATGTCATCAAACGTTTCTTTTACATATCTGTTCATTTATTTGTTATAAAAATACAGAAGTTTACTTAGTTAAAAGTCACACATTTAACATGCTGTTGGCATTTCAGTTAAAAATCCAACATGAATAGTACAGTTATTTCAATAAATTCTGGTAAGTGAAAGCTCTGTAGTAAAAACAATATTTGCATTAAATTAAGAAACCTATGGAGCACAAATGTATGTGGAATTGGCTTTTGAGTGCACATAAATTGTAATTATACCTAAATAACATGGATATTCTGTCAACCTAAATGAAAGCTTGAAGTTATAAAAATTTATGATTTATACTTATATATGTGTAGGACAAAAGAACTCCAAATATTATGGAAAAATCTATATTGAATTCACCTACAAACACAAGCGCAGTGTATTCGTATATGCAGCTTTTTCTCATCATTTTTAATTTTTTAAATATATGGTAACTAATTTAGATTTTTAAATTTCAGTTTATCAGTACCTGTGGGTAGTACCTAATGTTTACACTCCTTGTGGGAAGATGGTACTTGTACATAACACATCCTAATTCCTTTTTTCATACCCTGTCCTTTCCCTCCTTCTCCCCCCGTTTTGGTTTTGTAAATTTTTTCAGTGCGTAATGTTTATAATCATTCTGTGGAATTGATACATATACATAATATATCCTAATTCCTTTTTTAAAATCTTTTATCCCTTCCCTCCCTCTCTCCTCCCTTCATCTCTTGATCTCCTGCAACCTCAAAAATTGTCTATCTCCCTACTTCCTACTATATATCTTTTATTTTGCTCATTTTTACTCTGGGTTTCTCATATAAGAGAAATCATGTGATACTTAAACTTGTGTATTTGATTTTTTTCACTAAATATGATCTCAAGGTGTATCCATTTTCCTTCAAATGACTCAAGTTTATCTCTCTTTATGTCACAGTAGTACTCCTCGGTTACAAATACCACATTTTCTTTATGCATTCATCTGTTGGTGAACATATGGGCTGCTTCCAAGATTTAGCTACTATAAACTACACTGCTGTAAACAGGGTATACATGTACACCTTTATTTATTTTATTTTATTTTATTGTTTTGCGGGTGCCGGGGGGTCGACCTCAGGACCTCGCGCGCCAGCAGGCGCCCGTGCCACTGAGCGATATCACCGGCCCCTTTTTCGTATGTGGGTTCCGGGAGTCGAACTCGGGTCATCGCGCTTGCAAGGCAGGCGCTTACACCGCTGAGCCATCTCACTGGCCCCACATGTACACCTTTAATGTGATGTTTTTAACACTTTCAGGAAGGTATATAGAAGGAGAATGTGTGAGATGGAATTCCTAGTTTTAGCTTTTGAGGACTCGCCCTACTGATTTCCATAATATTGTGTTAATTTATATTCCCACCAACAGTATAGAAGGGATTCTTTTACCCTGCAGCTTCTCAGGCATTTTTTTTTTTTTTTTTTTTTTTTTTTTGTGGGTACCAGGGATCAACCTCAGGACCTCACACGCCAGCAGGCGCCCATGCCGCTGAGCGATATCACCGGCCCTTTTTTCGTATGTGGGTTCTAGGAGTTGAACTCAGGCTCTCGCGCTTGCCAGGCAGGCGCTTACGCAGCTGAGCCATCTCACTGGCCCCAACAGGCGTTTCTTATTATTTGATTTCTTGATGATGGCTAATCTTTCTGGGGTAAGATGGAATCTCAGTGTTGTTTTAATTTGCATTTCTGTAAAGGCTGGCAATGTCGAGTGTTTCATTATGTATTTATTGGCCATGTATACTTCCTTTGTGAAATGTCTATTTATTTTGCTTGACTACTTTTTTTTTTTTTTTTTTTTTTTTGTGGGTACCGGGGGGTCGACCTCAGGACCTCGTGCGCCAGCAGGCGCCCGTGCCACTGAGCGATATCACCGGCCCCTTTTTCGTATGTGGGTTCCGGGAGTTGAACTCGGGCCCTCGCGCTTGCAGGGCAGGCGCTTAAGCCGCTGAGCCATCTCACCGGCCCTGCTTGACTACTTTTTGATAGGATCTTTTATTTTGGGGGGGTCTCATTTTTGTATACTTGGTGTTTCAGAAATAACTTAGCTGAAGATAGTTTTTAAGTAAACCTAATGTGCACTAAAAAGTTACTATTACAAATATCATTACAAAATTTTTCTTACTATATACTAAAAATGAGTGATACATTTGATGAAATGAAAGAATCATTTAAAAATCAGTTTTGGAGACTTTATGCCAATGAAATCCATCTAAACACGAAAGCATGAATATATATCCCTGTGAAAACTAAAGAAAAAAGCTAAACGAATGATGAGAGTTCAAATTTTTATGATATTTAGAAATTCTGTGTGTGTTTTGGAATACATCAAATTGGAATATGTCAATTTGGAAAATACATTTGGTAGTTCTTCAGATTGGATAAATTGATTATCTGTGCCTTTAATACCTTCAACAGCTATATTCAATATCTATTATCAATAACGTAAAAATCGATATCCATTGAAATGTTCAAAAATATTATACAGGAATAGCATATTTCGTGAGTTTTCCTTTATGAAATGATTCATTGAAGAAATGTACTTTGCTTTAAGATGAAAAGACACAGTTGAAGATATGTTTTATGACATTTTTTAAAGCCTAATAGGGGTTTCAGCATCCAGAGAGGATATTGTTGTAACTTAAAAATGTGTAAAGAATCTTGAGTAGAATTTGTTAACATTTTTATATAAACTGACTATAAAATGCTCTTTTTATTTATTATTATTATTATTAAGTTTATTGGTACAATCTAGATGTACATAATGATCACATTCCTCATAGAGAATTTGTATCTGTACATGATATATCTTGATTCTTCTTTTTTTCCCATTCCCCTCCCCTCCCTTCAACCCCTCTTCCCCTCTTTATTTACAAACCAAGCTTTGTTACCATTTTTTCCTTCTTTTCTCATTGTTTTTTTTTCCTATCCTTCCTTCCCCCTCTCTGTCCCCCTAGTTCCCCTTTCCTTTTGGACAATTTCTTCCCATTTCACAATATCTGTTATACATTTAGTTCCTTATTTACACTTTTGGTTTCTCACACCAGAGAGACAATGTGATATTTACACATGTGTGTCCCATTGATTTAACTTAAAAATATGGTCTCCAGGTGCATCCATTTACCTAGAAATGTCTCAAGTTTATCCCTCTTTATGGCTGAGTAGTATTCCATTCTATAAAAAAAAATCATATCTTTTTTTCTCCATTCCTTGGTTGATGGGCACTTGGGTTGTTTCCAAAATGTATCTATTACAAACTATTCTGTTATAAACATGGGTGTGTATATATCCTTGTGGTGTGATGCTTTTTATTCCCTTACCAAGAAAGGGAATAGCAGGTCAAATGGGACCTCCAGTCCCAGTTTTTTGAGGCATCGCCACACTGACTTCCACAGTGGTTGCACCAGTCTACACTCCCACCAACAGTGAAGGGTTCCTTTTCCCCACAGCCCCTCCAGCATTCTACATATTACTTATTATTGTGACAATTATCTTTGCAAGATCTTGTTCTTGTTCTATTACTCAAATAATTCAAAGGCTTTTTCTCATTTCCTTATAACATTTTTTATTTTAGAACCAAAAACTTAGTTCATTTGTTTTAACATAATCCATGTTGCAAAGTGCTTTTCTCATGGAAATTATTCAGTTGTTCAAGGAGTAAATGAGATTGATTCTGTAAATCTGTATTAATGCTTTATAATCAAACCTTGTCCAGTTCAACCACTTAACAGTTCACCTATGTACTTCTAATTTAATTTTATGTTTTGTTGATATTGTAAATCATTATTTTACATGAAACAAATGAATGTTCCATTTCTGCCATGGGCTGTTTGCATGACAGAAATCATATGACAGAGCAGGGATTATCACCATAATAAAGAATTTTTAACATTTTTCCCCTTCTATGATCTTTAGCAATTGTTATCAAAAAGTGATTTATTGTATCTACGCATTGATCTTAGTGTAATTTTTCAAAAGTTAATTTTAACATTAGTGAGTGTTCTTAATATCATAAATATCTGGAAGCTAAGTTACTTCTATTTAAACAAGTACAACATTTTAAAAGCACTCAGTAAAACACTGTTTAATTCATATTGTTTTATACAAGGAATAACATAACTTCAAATTTTTTCTTGAGAATTTTCTTAAACTAATATTTTTTTTTTTAGGGCCAGTGAGATGGCTCAGCGGCTTAAGCGCCTGCCTGGCAAGCACGAGGGCCCAAGTTTGACTCCCAGAACCCACATACAAAAAAGGGGCCAGTGACATCGCTCAGCGGCACGGGCGCCTGCTGGCGCGTGAGGTCCCGAGGTTGAGCCCCTGGTACCCACAAATATATATATATATTTTTTTTTATATGCAAGTTCATTTGTAGGTAGGTTATTCCACTATAAACTCTTAAATTTTTTATATTTTAAATAAAAGTCATACCTAGAAAAAGACAGAGTTATTACCTAAATCTACTATATTTATAAATTGCTGTGATTTTCAAAATGAAGTACCTCTTGAGTTTTTAATTTTTTCAGATTTAAAATCTCTGTAATAATGTCACCATCAACATAGTATATGTTTCTTCTGGCAATTAGACCACTTTAATTTTACTAATCACATATATATGCTGTCTAGAATTTTGAAGCTCTTCCATTACTCACCAGATTCAGAATTTCAAGTACAGATGTAGGAAAAGCAATAGCCCCAATTTCTCCTATTGAATCGAATTTATAGGGCTGATATTCTGTTAGAACATTTGTAACCCCATACTCATGAATTTATTATAAATGAACCTCTTTCTAGTACTTTTGTAATCTTTTTGTAATATCTGTGTCTTTCTTTCCACTGAGATATTCATAACACCAGATGTGTTTTTGAATATTTTTTTGGAAATTACCTACTGTTTTGAACATTATTGGCAATTAGTGATATATAGTGCAATATCTTTCACCATTCTTCTCCTACTTTAATTACCATAGCTACAGTCATAGGATGGGAATACAGAATATGAAAATAGCCTAAGTCCAAAGCTGTGACTGAGTAGGAATGTCACTAGTAAAGCCATGGAGAAAGGAATTGCAGCCAAAATTTTGGCCAAGACGAGGTCATAGATAAGAGACAAATTTAGCATTTATTAAAAAACAACAACAGTGAAGATAGACCCATGAGAGGAACACTAGAGAGAGGAAAAAATATATAGCTGAACATCAGTAAGAAGGTCAGGAGCCAACACATGAATATTATCAGAAGATAATGTAACAAACTATGTTATACATTCCTTTGTGACTTTGGGAATATTCTACCTTTTCTAAGCATGGTTCAAATTCTCTCCAAAATATGTATGATGAGCATAAATTTGCAAGATGATGATATTCTAGATACCTGTTTTATATAGTGAAGATTTTGTTAAATCACATATCTTTATGATTTATATGGATTCTAACAATAATAGGAACTGGATCTAGTTATGTTGAAGAAATCATTCTAAATGCTTCAGAAGAAACTAATAGTTTTGGTTAATTTTCACTTTTAGTGGCTCTTATGCTTTAAAGTATTGTCCAATAAAAATAGAATGTGAGCCACAAACATGAACCACACACGCAATTTTAATATATGTAGTAGCCACAAGACTGCTTCACAAAAAGTAAACCAAACTGGCGAAACTAATTGTAAAATTATATCACACTTAACATAATACTTAACATATATGATTTAAATATTTAATCATTGTAAAAGTTGTTGAGGTAATTTAATTTTAAAAACAATATACCAAAGTTTCAAAATTCCATGGAATTTTGCACATTTTAGCAGTGACCCAAACTGAAACAAGGAGGTTCCAGAATCGTGTAATGTATACATAAGAGACGTAATAGGTCCTCTCTCTGGTGTTAGAAGTTCAGGAGTCAAGCTTGCAAATTGTTTGGCATATTCTAACATGTTGAAAATGCCACCTGCTGATATTCAAAGAAACATAATGGAAAACTAGTCCCAGTGACAGTAGCCTGTCTTCTTTCAATGTTTTTGCACAAAGACATTCCAAAATTATGTGCTTTATTTTCGTATTTTCCAATTAATCTCCAACTTACTCAAGCTAGCTAAAGTGCAATCCTGCCACTTGCTGTATTAGTTGTCTACAGCTTCCACAATAAACTACCAGAATGAATGGTGTAAACGGCAGACATTACTTTTCTTAAAGTTCTAGAGATTTGGTTCTTTCTGACTCTGACTGTTTAGCTTGCAGAGAGCCTTCTCACTATAACTTCACCTGTTTTATCCCGTGTCACTTCCTAATCTCTTTTTAAAAGGACACCGGTCATGCTTGATTACAGCCCAACTAGATTTACTCATTTTATTGTAACTGTCTCTTTAAAGACTTAATCTTCAAATATAGTCATATTCTGATATACTGGGAGGTGGCTAAGATTTCAACATATGAGTCTGAGGAAGTACACAATTTGCAAATCCATAGTGTTTGCAAAATAAAGATTCTTCCAAAATAAAGTATACTGTCTGTGGAGGATACTGTACTGAATTTATCTATGACTAGCTATTTGGGTGATTTTACTGTTGAAATTTGGTTTTGGAATTAAATTAAAAAATTAAAACATGCTGAAATATTTCCACTATACATAATCCAACAGGAAGTGAAATATAAAAATCTGATTAGGCTTAGGATAGCATATTTTAAAAGAGAAATGTTGATAAACAGATATGACTCCAGAAATTGCATAATAATTGTGAAAGTTGTAAACATCATGGCCCTTAGAGGATTCTAAACTATCAACCTGGGTACAAATACTAAGGGTGTAAAGTCAAAGCCAATGTCTTTTATTTGAAGACTTTTCCTCTCATGAACATACTAGATTATGGGGAATATAATGACCAAAATGTAGAAGAGGAAAGCACATTTTTGTTAAACATGAGAAAATATTTTTTTATTCCCCAGAATTGGAGCTTTTTTGGAATATGCAATTTGCCAAAGCGAGTATTCAGAAAATGGATGATCCCAAATCAGAGATGTGATCTATAGCCATATCGGGTGCCTGCATTCATTTCATAACTAGCTACTGAGAATATTCTGTGACTTTTTACACAGTTCTAGGTAATGATGATTAATCATAAACAAAATACAGGTTCTGTCCCAGTAATATACTTCAATCTAGTATATTTAAAAACATTTTGGACTAGATAAATTTAAATATTTCTGCTTTTAAATTTTGTGAATCCATGGATTTAGTCTTTCTTAACACCTTCATTGAGGGATAATAAACTACATCCACTTAAATTGTACAAGACAATGAGTTTGACAGTTGCCTATTAAACAATTGTACTGAATATGGATTTTTTCCATAACTCTCAAAAGGTTTTTTGTGCCTGCTTGCTGCTCATCATCCCCTGGCTTCTAGCTCTATGGAGGACCTGATTGGCCTTTTATCATTATAGATTTGTTTGTGCTTTATGTAAATGGAACCAGACAGAAAGTGTCCTTTTTTAATCTGTTTTCTTTCACTTAGCATAACGATTTTCCTTCTCTATCTCCCTCTCTCTTTCTCTCTCTCTCCCTCTCTCTCTCTTTGACAATAGTGAGCCATATTCCTAGCCTTTTAGTTTCTATTTTGAAACAGGGCCTTGCTAAGTTGCCCAGGCTGGGCTTGAACTTGTCATCTTCATGTCTCAACCACGTGCACCGAGGTAATGGGGTGTGCCACAGGCCCTGGCTCACTTCTTGTCTTTTTGAGAAGTTTCTCTCTCGTTTGGTATTTTTTGTCACATAGATTTACCATACCTTGTTTATCCAAAGGGCAATGGACATTTAAATTGTTCCTATTATTTTGTCTACTGTAAATAAAGCTACTATGAATATTCATGTACAAGTCTTTATGTGCATGTATATTTTAATTTCTTTTGTTAAATACCTAGGAATAAAATGATTGGTCTTACGTAGCTATTTTTAACTCAAAGAAGAAACCACCAAAATAAACCTTTGAAACAGTTTTCCCTAGTGGTTATGTCATTTTACATCCTGAAAAAGCAAAAACTAACTATTCCAGTTCATTCACATCCTTTAATTTTTCATTGGAAAAATTTGTATCTAAATCTTTGCCCATTTTAAGTTGGAATTTTATCTTTTTAGTATTAAACTGTAGAAGTTCTTTAACATTATGGATATTACAAAATCATATGATATATGATTTTCAAATATTTTCTCCCCTTCCATAGATTTCTTTTTTGCTTCCTTGATATCAACATAAGTGCCTTTTGAATTTTAACAATGACTAATTCATATATTTTCTTAGTTGCCTGTGCTTTCAGTAGCAGATCTAATCTCTTCTAGAATTTTATAATCTTGGCTCTTATATTTGGGTCATTGACCCATTTTGAGTTATGTTTCATTATAGCATAATATAGCAGAGTAAATGTATATTTTTGAATATGATTATCTAATTCTTCTAGCACCATTTGATGAGTAGACTATCTTTTCCCTATTCAATGGTCATATAAAACTAGAAAAAGAGAAACAAAGGGGAAAAAAGCATTAAATTAAGAGCAGAAATCAATGAATGTCAGAACAGGAAAAAACAAAAAACACCAGAGAAAGTAAAAGCCCAAAGATGGGTAAGTCAAATGATAAATAAATAGTATGAAAATTCCAATCATCAATACTGACAGAAAAAATGAATTATCACTGCAGACCCTACAAATATAAAAGGGATAAATAAATCATACCTAACATTATACCAAAAAATTAAACAAAAATTTCCTGACAGACCAAAACTATGTAAGTTTATTAAAAAATATACAGAGATTTAATTTTCTACATGTCTAGCAAATAAATTAAAATTACATCATAAAGCTTAATTTCATTTAGAAAATTTATGGTGCAGTGGACTTTACAAAGAAATTCTACCGAGTAGTTGTGAGAAATGTTACCAGTGTTACACAAATTAGGAAATTGTACAGGATGAAACACTTTTGTCATCATTTCATGAAATCTATATAATCTTTATATAAAAACCAGGCAAAGCCACTTATTAGACAAGAAAACTACAGAAAACTAAATACCTTTCATGAATGTAATTGCGGGAGACACTTGGAAGGATCTTCTGTATAACGATATACACTTTGTCACCTCCTAGAGGGAGCTCCGGTCTGATCTCCCACTGGGAGTCAAAATCAGTTACCCCACCCAGCATGGTAACTCCCCTTTTAGTCTTTGGATTCAGGGGGATGCAGTGTCCACCGTGGCTGGTGAAAATCTTAACATCCAGTTCAGTGTAATCTGTAGTCCCTGTTGCATTTCCTTGTGAAAGCATTCTTCCCTTTTGAACAAAAATCATTAGGTCATGACTTTATTTATGTTTCTATATGCCCTCAATAAGCAATCTAAACAAGAAGTGAAGAAAGCAATTCCATTAAAATGACATCTGTTATGGTTTATATCTAAACTATCCCCCTAAGCCTCATGCACTCATAGATGGGGTTTTTGGAGGTGACTGGGTCACAGGTGTGTGTTACTGAATTAATCCACTGATGAGTTTATAGCTGAGTGTGATGTTGAGAGGTGAAGCCTGGCAGGAAGAGATGGGTCACTGAGGGTATGTCCTGGAAGATTCTCTCTCTCTCTCTCTCTCTCTCTCTCTCTCTCTCTCTCTCTCTCTCTCTCTATATATATATATATATATATATATATATATATACTTTCTCTGTCTCTCTCTTTCCTTCTCTTTTGCCCTCTCTCTCTGCTTCTACCTGACTTGCCAAGAACTTTTTCTTTGCTTCCATGCCCCTTTGCCATGCATCCCTGGATTGGAGATAGCCAACTATGTACTGAAACCTCTTCAAATTGTGAGATAAAATAAATCTGTCATCCTTTAACTTGTGGGTGTCAGGTATTTTGTCCCAGCAACAAGAAAATAATAAAAATAACATCCAAAATAATTAAATACCTAGGAATAAATTTAACCAAGAGGCGAATTACATACTGGAAAAAAAAAACTACCAAATATTGGAAGAAATTAAAGAGCAACTAATTAAATGGAACGATACGCTATGCTAATGGCTTGGAAGACAGTATTTTTTTTAATGGTTATATTCTCAAAACAAGTTACCGATTCAACAAAATCATTATTAAAATTTCAGTGACCTGTGGCAGAAAAGCTTGTTCTCAATTTCCTAGGGAAATAGAAGGGGCCTTGAATGGGAAAAACAATGTTAAAAGGAAACCTAATATACTTCCTATAAACTGTAAACTTCAAAACTTTAGTAATTCAACTATATAAAACTATAAAACTTTGGTAATTAACTATAAAACTTTAGTAATTAAAACAATATACCATGAGCATAGGTTAGACCAGATAGAGTAATAGAATGAAATGAATAGCCTAGAAGTAAATTCAAACACCAATGGCCAACTGATTTTTGACAAAGGTGCCAAGACTATTTAATGGGGGAAAGGATAAACTATTCATCAAATGTTGCTAAAAGAACTAGATAATAATTTGCAAAATAATGGAATTAGACCATTCTCTTGTGATAAGCAAAAGAACTTGAAGTGGACCAATGTCTTAAATATAAGAGCTATAACTATAAAGTTCTTAATGATTTTTATAGGGGCTCATAGCTGAGAATTTACTCTCAGGGGAATGTTTGGACTTGTGCATTTTAGTAATGCTGGAAATGTAGACTTTGGTGTCTTTTACAGATGCATCAAAAGCATTTTGCATAGTGACCCTTTTGGAAGACATGGTGAAATATTATGTTTAGATCTAAAATGCCCCCCAAAAGTCTCAAGTACTCATAGGTGGAGATTTTGGAAAATGATTGGATTATGAAGTCATCAGTGGATTCATTGATTGATAAGTTTCTAACTGAATGTGCTGTTAGGAGGTGGGGCTTGTTTGAAAGAGGTGGATCATTTGTACCTAGCTCCTCCCTGAATGCGAAAAACAGTGTTACAAAGAAATCCAATATGCTTCCACTATACTTCCTGTATACACCTTCCTAATATATCTCCTATCCCCCTCCTCTCTCCCTCTCTCTCTCTTTCTCTCTCTCTTACCTGGCTGTCATAGGGTGAACACTGACCTCCACCATGTCTTGCCACTGTGTTATTTCTGCCTTGGAGCCAGCTGACCTTGCACAGATTGAACCCTCTGATGGAACCCTCTGAAAGTGTGAGCCAAAACCTCTTCTCTTAAGAAGGAACCTCTTCTCCTAAAGGAACCTCTTCTCCTAAAGTTTATCAGTTGTTCCAGCAACAGGAAAGTGACTAATACAGTTGCTTGCCTTAATTTTTTATTTTCTTACGATGTATTTTCTGCTTATTTAACTGAAGTATTTATTCCATTAACAATTAATTTATGATTAATAATATGGTTGAATTTAGGTCTACTATTTTATGTTTTCTTTTCAGTTTATTACTCTGATATCCTCCAGTCTATCTGATCTTTCTGCCTTCTTTTGGATTTTTTGAATATTTTTTACAGTTTCCATATAAGTTTCCACGTATTGGACTTTCAACAATGTATCTTTGCTTTATGGAGAGACTAATATATCCTTAAAGTTTTGCTGTCTTTTTAAATTTCATACTTTGTACTTTTGTGAAAATATACACTAAATTTTTACTAATGATAGTCATATACATCTAAAATTACTTGTATTAGAAATGCCATGAGGGAATATCATAACTCTATAAGAAATCATATATTTTTAAATGAATTAAGAAAAAGAGCATTTCACATTCTCTCACATATTTACCATTCTGAAGATTCTTCATTTATTGCTGAATACATATAAATTTGTCTCTATTGGTCATGTCCCTCCATCTGAAGAAATTCACTTAACAATTGTTTTATTGCCAGTCAATGCAAGACAAATCCCTTCAGGTTTTCTTAAGTGTGCTAGTTTATCTTCTTTCCTAAAGCCTCTTTTTCCATTCACTCTTGAAAGATAGGTTCTCTGGATTTAGAGTCTTATTCCTGCATTTCTTTGGAGATAGTGTTTCTTTGTATTCTAATCACCATAGTTCTAAGGAGAAGTCCGCAGCCATTCAAATCATTGTAGGTAAGGTTCTCCTTTGGTAGTTGTTATACTATAAGAAATACAGAACAGAGACTTTTTATGCCCCATGACTTTTCTCTTTAGTCTGTCTTTAATTGTCAGTTTGTTTCAGTGGACAGTTTTCCCATACAAAGGCAAAGGACACAGGCGCATCTCAAATGCTTGTGGCTGTGCTTTCTTTTGCCTCGGTACTGGGAAGGCATGATGGTTCAGTCTTTAGGACTGCAGATGCATCACGGAGGTGCCAGAAGCTTGCAGCTAGTGGAAAGAACTGCCTCAATCTCGTGTCATTTAAGGAAAAATTCTTAGATTCATTTTAATTCCTCCAAGCCACTGACAGCAAGTCCCAGGTGTTCACAGTGATTACCGACTCAACAAGGCACATTTATTTATTCTATTTTCTTCCCCCCTCACTTTGTCTAACTTCTTTTTTAAAAAAATTATTTATTTTTATTAGTACATGTTTGCAGTACATAATGTTTACATTCCTTGTGCTGAATTGGTACAGGTACATAACACATCTTAATTCATCCTTCATCCTCTTTCCTTTTCCTTCCTCCGCCTCCCTCCTTCTCTTGATTTGAGAAAGATCCCCCATTTCCTATTATCTCTCTTTCATTTTGTTCTTTATTTATAATCTGGATTTCTCATATAAGAGAACCATGCAACATTCAAGTTTGTGTGTTCAATTTATTTCACTTAACATTAGGATCTCACGGTGCATCCATTTTCCTAAAAATGCCTCGTTTATCTTTCTTTATGGCACAGTAGTACTCTAATGAGTGTAAATACCACATTGTATTTTTTCCACTGGAGTTTTAGGACTATTTCCCAAATAATCTATCTGCAAGTAAATCTTTGTCTCAGGCTCTGTTGATAGGGGAATTCAAGCCAACAGTGACTGGCTTCAATTTGTCCTCATTTTGAAAGAATTTATTTAATATGAGAGCAAAAAGCATCCTGAGGCCCACTCTACCACACCAGATGGTACCCTCTTTTTTGTGTGTCATCTTCCAGACCTCTGTCACATCACATTTGCAATATGTAGTCTATTGTGTTTTGTTTCTTTCATTCAACATAATGTTTTTGAGATGAATCCACGTTATCACATTTATATTACTTTTATATTTTTGTGTCGTATATCACAATAAGGATGTCACAATCTTACTGAGTAGTAATTATATTAGTATTTGTTGGACTTTTTGAATTACTTTTGTGCCTAGTATGAATAAAATATCTATGAACAAGCATTTGTAGACATATATTGATTTCTCTTGGTGAAATACCTAGAAGAACAATTGCTATACTTAATAATATATGCACATTTAACTTTTTAAAATATTTGTTTGGCCTCCTCTTATCTTGTAACTGTATTTATTGCCCTTCTCTCAAAAATTAGTGTTTCTCTTGGTTAGGAAGAAATGAAGGATGATTAGTGTTTAATCAATGAAATTTATGTGCCAAAGTATATTTCCCCAGAAAATAATAGATGAGACTTGAACCAACCTGGAGAATGATGCTTGTTCCCTTAGACTATATAAATAAATATTTATTGCCAGACCCTGGATAAATATATACTCATCATGTCCTTTCATTTTTTAATATTATTTTTGATTATCAACTCCCTTTAAAAGTAGTCTCTGGGCCGGTGAGACGGCTCAGCGGCTTAAGCGCCTGCCTTGCAAGCGCGAAGGCCCGAGTTCGACTCCCGGATCCCACATACGAAAAAGGGGCCGGTGATATCGCTCAGCGGCACGGGTGCCTGTTGGCGCGCGAGGTCCTGAGGTCGTCCCCCCGGTACCCACAAAAAAAAAAAAAAAAAAAAAAAAAAAAAAAAAAGTAGTCTCTAGATAGATACACCCAAATGAACATCGTATTACATTTTATGTTAGAAAAATTTCAAGATGATGTTCGTTGACGATTCTGAGTGTGTGCGCATGTCGGTATGTGTGGGTTTCCGCGTGTGGTTCAAAATTAGGTTACTATCCACATATTTTAACTTGTTAGATGTTTAGTTTTGAAAGCAGCATTTTCTGAGGTTCTGAAAGTGTGTGGTGTTTTATGTGACTATACTGATTTGTAATGCAGTAGATGAGAAGTTCCAGTTAATGTTACGCCCATGTAACTTGAAAGCCTCTCCTCTGCCTCACAATCCAGAGGTAACATTCTCTTCTTTATAGGGCTGTGTGTTTTAGCTTATTAGCTGACCCTAGGAAGAAAGTGAAGTGGGTAAGATCTGTCTTCATTTCATGTTTATTTTATTCCTTGAATTATATTTTCTCTCTTCACTTCATGAAAACCTCTATTGGAGAAATACTCTGAGGAGCTTATCAGTACTAATCTCCTTAATTATGATTCTGCCAAGGGAAATTTGCATTTAACAGAGGTTAAAGGAATAAAGCTGTAGAAATTTTAGAATTTTAACACTTTTGAATTAGTTGAAGATGCTTCCCTGGGTGAAAAGAGTGTAAAAGGGGGGAAAGTAGATGATGCCCTTCAAATCACTCCAATTATTAAATTCCTCCATCTGATAAAGCTTAGTTAAAATGATCACTATATTGAAGCACTTGCTTTGATTCTGTTTTTGCCTTAAAACAAAAAAGAAAAACAGGATATATGAAAAATTAAATGAGATTCACCTTTTCAGCTTTTTAAATTTAGCAATGAAGGGTCTTGAATCAGAACAATTTGGTTGTAGTATTTACCAAGATGGTTAGCTCTCTGGATTTAGGAAAACAGGGAGCTGGCTATGATATTTTAGATATCGAAGAATTGCAAAAATCAGAAGAGAAAATAGAGTTCAAATGATAATGTACTGATCCAATTCATTTAAATCATACATTTTCTTAACCACAGAACAGTGATATTTGAGAACAGTCTGACAAATATAAATACATGATTTTATGTTATTTGGATATATCAATATTGAGACTTCTGACATTTAATTGTGGCAGGGTGAAAAACTCAATGCAGAACTAGATAACTATCCTTTACATTCTGTTTACCAAACAATAGAGGAACTGTTGATTTGTTAGTGAATAAGTTTTAAAATATCAGCACAGAACGTGGAAATTTATAAAACTCCTGTGGTCTGTGTCATTCAGAGAGAAGAGAAAAACTTGTGCAGGTACCAAATAGAGGGAAAATGAGAATTTAATCGAAAAGTAAATTCTGGTATTTCATTTAACTTCGCCTTTAAAAATAATGTCAAACTGAGATGCATACAACTTCCAAATATGTACTGACTGACTGATCATCAGCAAGACTCAGTGAGCCAGATATAGAGTCTTTAGAGTGAAAACTCTTTCAATAAAAGTAAAATATACTTATAAAAAACATAAAAAAATACAAATAATACACATAAACAATGTAATATTACATACAAAATGGTAGCTCAAAAAATAAATAAGTGAACAATGCATTTTTTGTTTCCTTTGTCAATATACATGAGAGTTTATCATTTGGCTGATAACAGAGAAAGCATACCATAAAAAAATTCAAAGATAAACTAACTGATGTGAAGTGCGAGACATCTGTTACTTTCCTGACCAGTCCTTCCTGTGAAAAAGTGCTAATCTCTTCAAATCCAATAGAGAAATGTATACAAAAAGAATTATTGTTTACACATGATGAAATCTTGAAGATTAAATGATATAATGCCCATCCCTTAGTCATGAATCATTAAACAAAAGAAGCCTTCACTGATGCCCAGTAATAAAGTTAATGTATGAGAGATCAATACTGTCAGACCTTAGCTTTAGTGGCTTTGGCAATGTTTTATTAGTTACAAAAGTCTATCTGCAGCAAAGGAAACAAAACAAAGTACGACAGTACTGTCAGCTTCTAAAGACCTTATAAGGGTAGTGTCCACAACATCGACATTAGCTTCATGTTCAATTTGGATATGTGAAAATGCCAAAATGGGCACTTAGCTAAGAAGATATATGATTTTTTTTTTTAATAGAAAGCCCATTTAGAGGCAAGGTTTACAATGACTCTAAAAGGAAAACTAGTGGGCAAAACTCAAGAACATTGGGTTTTGGAGAAGACAAATTGTTCTTGCTCCTCTGATTTGATTGTATTGCTATCAGATTATTTTGGTAATAAAATATATTAATTAATCTCCCAGTAAGGAAAAGTCATGTTGATAGCAGAATCATGCTGTGCAATATCCAAGTGTACTCTACAATAAAAATTTGCTAGGCTTGGCTCACCCTGCCTGCATATTTGCTTTCAGGACAGAGGAAACATAGAATGTAAGCTGAAATGTGCTCTGACTAGTTATAATTTATATGTATCTTGGCTATATTTAGCTAGTATTATAATTCTACACACAGGATTTCTACTCATCGAGGACCAATCTCTAAGCTTGTATTTAAAATTAACTGTTCTGAATTAATTGCCTGATACTTCTTAGATACAGGATCTAAGGCTCGATCTGTAGTACTGATTCTTGAATTTACTAAGAGTCAAACTAAGAAAAGACTCATGGTCCTAGTTCATTCAGCTGTAATACATAGATAATTTTCAACCCCCTTCCTGAAAAAAAATCACAATACATGAGAAAATGCTTTTTGTACAGAAAAGGAATACACAAATGTTAGGTCTTTATCATCATCATGTCTGTGCTAACAGAAGCATTTCTTTTCAGCTACTCAGTAGTGGATGGGAAGTCTCCTTTTCCTTTTTATTTTTTATTTTTTATTTTTTTGTGAGTACCGGGAGTCGACCTCAGGACCTCGCGCACCAGCAGGCACCCGTGCCGCTGAGCGATATCACCAGCCCTTTTTTGGTATGTGGGTTCTGGGAGTCAAACTCTGGACCTTGCGCTTGCCAGGCAGGCGCTTATGCCGCTGAGCCATCTCACCGGCCCCTCCTCTTCCCTTTTACTGCTGAGAAGTTCTCACAGTTGTAACATAAATAACCAGCAGAGACCACCAGGCTTGGGTAAAGGCAACAGGGCATGGAACTTATTGTGCCTGTGTTTAGGCAGAGCGTTGTAAGACCTTCTGCCTTGAGCAAAGAGAAGTGCGTCCCTTTTACAGGGATGGAGAGAAGGCAGGGGACATTAGGCGGGAAGATCCCAGTGAACATCTGTGGTTAGAGTTTTCTGGCAATCTTGCATCTCAGTGAGCAGAGCCCTTTGAAGCGTCCATTGTAAATTCTTGGGTGTCTCCAGGACCTGCAAACTTGCCTGGCCTATCTCATCTCCTATCCTGTGTTTGCCAATGACAGGCTCAGTGCTGAGCTGAGTTCCCTGCAGAGAGTATTGCTTCTGCTGGCCAGCAGGCTGGGGGCTGGGAGAGTCAGGCCAGGTTGGAGACTTACAGTAGTGGATAACTTCATGGACGTTATCTGTCATGTGGGAGGTTGGGACAAATTCTTTGATTTGACATGGTGTGGTCTAATAAGTAATCTTTGTGGTTGGAGTCAACAAGCAGAGAATGAAGGCTGTCCCCAGTTTCCTACCCTCCCCTAGATTGAGACTCATTCCCCTGCTACCTCTAATTTTGAATCCCTTTATGTAGGGTAAATTTGAAGAAATATGATCAGGAGAAAATAAGCAGGATGCTTAGCATTGACAATTTCTATGAGAAAGTGTTGCTTGCTTACAGAGTGTCTGGAAAAATTCAAGTACCCTGTATCTGTTGACTAACAAACATCTGAGTAATGAAACCATAGTATGTTGCAAGCCAGGATGAAGAATCCACTAATCTTATGGAAAGCTGAACTTGGTAGCCCTCTAGCTGGAGCAATAAGGAATCCTCTGAGATCCACTAGCTTCTTGCCCAAGCATTGCAAAGAGAACACCTAAGGTCTTTTTCACACATGTCTGATTCATGTATAATGCTGACTCAATATCCATTTTTCTCCAATAAAATACTATTTTACTTCTTAATTCCCCAAAACTAGATCTGTCAGAAATCCTCTCTGTATTCTATATCTTTCCCGACCATCACATTTCTGCCTCTGTCATAAGAGGCATTTTGGCATATAAAATAAGAGTGCATGGGCCCTTGAGCCAAGTTCCGGGATTCAAATCCTAGTTCTTCTGCTTGTGATCCCTGCTTATGAGATCTTCAGAATGTTACTAGCTCTGTGCCTCATTTTATTCATTTGTAAAGTACCAATAGCAGAAATATCTATCTCATAGATCATTATAGACATTAAATAATTGAACATTTTAAAGCACTGAGGAAGACAGCTCTTGTATTTTAAGTACTCAATGCAAGTTCTGTTTTTAAGGATCTATGTGAATTTGATTACTAAGCATGAAAGGTATTTTTTAAAAAGTAACATTTGCTGACTGGAGAAAGAGAAGGAACTTTCCATGTATTGATCACATATATTGATCCCCTGCACTGTGACAAGTATTTAATCCTCAAATAATCATTTGTAGCCTTTATTTGCAGATGAAAAACTTGACTTTACTGTCTGAGGTTATACAGTAGGTAGCAGATGGAGATCTCAGGCCATCTGACCTCAAGGATCTGGCTGTTTTCTGACTTGATGTCAGAATCACTGTTTGTTCTTTAGTTTTCTGCCTCACTTATTTTCCAGTTGGAATAATTTGAAAGTGGACTGGTTCTCATGTGAATGCCTAGAAGCACTCAGAGAGACACCCAGAAAAAAAAAAAAAGTGAATATCTTCATTTTACAAGCCTGTGCATAACTACAAAGAAAAACAATTCTTCACAATCACACATATTTCTTTCAATCCTTAAATTCTAATAATAGATATTCACATAGCAATTCAAACACGGCATCTATCCCCTCATTAATATGCACACACATCAGCATATTAGAAACTATGTGTGAGGAGAGATGGCATGTAACATCACTGTTGATGATTTCATGTAAAGTAAAGCTCAAAGAAAACATAAAACTCAAACTTGGTTATTAAGGCTAGTCATGAAAATTTAGTTTTGAATCTGCTTTGCTACTTGAATTTTGAGAGAAGTGTGCAGCCAGTAACTACAGGAAGTAGGAATAAAAGTTGGCTTCTAAGGGAGAAGATGGAGGAGTTCTGTGTAGACAATGAAGCAGAAGAACAGACACTGTTCCCAGTCTGAGAAGGGGCCAGAAGTTAGCAATAACACCCTCAATAACTTCAAAGTCTCCAAAACAAAGTTGAGCAAGAAACCGCAAAAAGCTGGTCTGTGGCAAGATATGGTTTGACCTGGGATCAAAAGTGTAATTTTTTGAGTAAGTTTTTGCTACAGAGTGAGGAGAAAGGAAATGTGAGTAAGAGCATAGTGCGTCTGTGCACAGAGTGGTGCGTGAGCCGTCCCGGCAGCCTCATCCCAGCAGGACACGGGGTATGCGAGTCTCAGGGTCAGCGAAGCAAGTGCTGCTGCAGGAATTCAACACCAGCAGTGACCATAATGAAAATTAGTTCTCCTTGTCATTGCTGCACCTTACAGGTCTAACACGGTGGCCTTTGGGATGCTATCTCCCAATTCATATGGGACAGCTTCTAAGAAAATATAGAGGCTCTCTGCACTGTACAACATCAACCAGAAACTAAAGTAAAGGAATGGACTGGGTCAGCTTGGTATTCCTCGGGCCCAAATAAAAAGTAAGACTTTAAAAAATTGCCAATATAATGACTATACATCCAGAGACAATTTTTAAAAGTAAAATCACACCACACTGCTGTCATGAACATTCTCCATACTGCACACATATTTCCTAGCACCAAGTGGTGGAGGAATCTTCCACCACAATGTAGAAATCACTGATGGAGGGTCGACAGCTTATGCCTTTATCTGAATCTCAGGACTGAGGACAGAATGACATTTTGATATGAGTGGTTTCCTTTATGATACTATGTATTTAATTTAATACAGCTAAAAATCAGTATTCTGATAAGGAATCTATAGGATTTATTCAACTCTTTAGAGATAATAGCAAGAAATACATTAAATTGTCTCTTCTAGTGATCCTGGTGAAAACAGGAAGAATTGGCAAGTACTGTGGATGCAAATCAAATTTGGTAATGAGAAAGTCAGGATTCTTAACCATGATAGGCACATACCATATTAATACAACATTTCCTTGAAAATGAGGGTTGGTTTTACTGTAAGTACAAAAGACTTCTATATTTTTAAAATTATTTTTGGTTCTGGGATGGAACCCATGATTTTGAGCATACCAAGCACCCTCTCTACTACTGTATTATGCATCTTTTCTCTGTTATTCTTCCAAATAGTATGCATGCCATGTTTATTCTGATACCTCTTGAATATATATTGTGAAATGAATATTTTATTTGTTTCAAGTAAAACACTTTAAAAATCATCACATTATTTGTATCAGCATAATCACATATTACATTTGCAATAGCTCTCAAGAGATGGTTAAAAACATCCACAAGATTAGTTTTAGTATGTACTATTTTTCACACATGTCAAAATAAGTTATATCAGGGAAAATAATGCATATTTCTTACCTGATTATAATTTCCAGGATCATATATCATCTTCAGTGAATACTAATTGCTACTAACTTGCATTTGATTGAAGCAGTAAAAAAGGTGTTTCCTTTTGCCCTCACTAATTGATTCAAGTTGAATTGTGGCCAAGTCTTATAACCTGAATGTCCAATAATAAGGGAATGATAAATTGAAGCTTAGCGCATCCATATGACAGAATAATGTGAAGCCATTAAAATAGCATTTTAGGAGATTCTTTGGTTAAGTTGGGAAATGCTCATAATAAATTTGCATTCAGCATGCAGAGAATGAAATCCAAGTTCATCATCCTAGACTCTAAGGACCTACATAATCTGGCCTGTACATAAACTATACATCTTATTTTAAATTTCTCGCTCTCTCTCATACATTGTACCTTGTTCACACTGGTCTTTGTTTCACTCTGTAATGTCTCAAAACTCTCACTGTTGGAACTTACATCAGCTGGTCCTGATGCCTGGAGGGCTCTTTGCAGTGGCACATAAACAGTGCCTTCATGTCACTTAAAAAGACATTTCCTAACCATTTAATCACTTTCTAGTTCATCACTCTATTATTAGCTCTCACTATCTGATGGTGCCTTATTTATTTTAATGCATTTTTCTACACTTCCTAATAGAATGCAAGCTCTTTGCCAGTATGGACATTGTTTATCTCATTTACTGTTTTATTCCAGGGCCTGGAATTGTACTTGTCATTTGGTGGAGTTCTAATAGTTTTTATTGATTGAATAAACAAATAAACAGATGATCTTTTTTTAAATGTCAAAAGTATAAATTTTTTTCAGAACTTAAAATAGAGGTAAAAAGGATTTAAATGATCAATAATGACTTTATTAGTCATTACGAATGAAGAAAAAATTGTAACTTAGCTGCCTATACAAATACATAATGGCAAAATCCAACATAAACCAGGAACTTTAATGCAAAGAGTTTCCCCTTAGTAGGGTGATTTTACGCTGTGTGGGGTGTGGGGTGGGAGGGATTTGAAAGGGATGGGGACAAGACAGACAGACAAATGAAGAGAAATATAGTACAGTAGAAGGAATACTTGAGGGCAAGGGATGACCACCTGAGCATTGGGAAACTGGAGCAGGGAACGGGAAAGGAAGAATGAAGGAGAAAGCAAAAGAATATCAACGAGAACCGGAAAGACTAGAGATAATGTTCACTAGCATGAAAATATCAAAAAGTCAAAAAAGGTTGGGGACATAGCTCAGTGGCACAAGTGCCTGCCTGCAAAGTGCAAGGTCCTGAGTTCGATTTCCAGTACCAAAAAAAAGTCAAGAATGATAGTTGAGGAGAGAGAGAAAGAAGACAAACAGAACAAAACGTCACAAAAGTAAAAACCCAAACAACCAAACAGAAAGAAAGGAAGAAAAAGACACAACAACTAGACAGAAAAAGAAGAATGAAACAAAGAGTAAAAAAATGTAATAGAATTCCTCTGGCATCCACAGTTCTGTGGTCGTGTCCAGGTCAGAGCCCAAAACTGTGCTGGGTAACCTCTCCAAGTCTGCAGTAGGATTAGTGCTGGGTGCAGGACTGATTTGGCCTCTGGAAGTGGGGGTTAGGGCCAGGTTCTTCAGCCAGCAACTTTCTGTATGTCCCTCAGTGACCTGTCCATGTCTTCTTACGTGGTTGTCTCTGCACCACTTTCCCATTTGCTGTGGCACCCTCAAACAGAGACAATCTGGGGCTGCTTCCAGTCCCATGTACAGTTGGCTCCTGCCAGTCCTTGCACAGCCTCCTCTGTTTACATATCTATCCTGTCATGCCCTTTGGCTTGTCTCAGGGTAGGGGGGTTGTTGTCACCCTGCAAAGACAGCCCAAGTCTGCTCTGTCCCCTTTCAATGTCCTCTCCAGTGGGGGGAATGCTGACTTCCCACTCATTGGTCAGCGGAAGCCCAGGCTCCATAAATCCCGCACACCCACTTCCCTCTCTCAAGCAAAAATCTCCAATAAGATACTGGCAAACAGAATGCAGCAGATCATCAAGAAGATTATACACCACGACCAAGTGGGATTCATCCCAGGGATGCAGGGATGGTTCAACATACACAAATCAATAAATGTAATACACCATATCAACAGAGCCAAAGACAAAAATCACACGATCATCTCAATAGATGCAGAAAAAGTATTTGACAAAGTCTAACACTCGTTCATGAAAAAAACCCTACAGAATATCAGAATAGATGGTCTTTATCTCAATTTGCTAAAAGCCATCAATGAAAACCAACAGCCAACATCATACTAAATGGACAAAAACTGAAAGCTTTCACTCTAAAATCTGGAACAAGACAAGGACATCCACTATCACCACTCCTATTCAATATAGTTCTGGAAACATTAGCCAGAGCAGCTAGACAAGAAAAAAAAAAAAAAAAGAAAGAAAGAGGGCCGGTGAGATGGCTCAGTGGCGTAAGTGCCTACCTGGCAAGCGCGAGGTCCTGAGTTGGACTCCCGGTACCCACATACGAAAAAGGGGCTGGTGATATCGCTCAGGGGCACGGGCGCCTGCTGGTATCCACAAAAAAAGAAAGAAAGAAAGAAAGATAGATAGAAAGGAAGAAGTTAAATTATCATTATATGCAGATGACATGATAATCTACATAGAAGACCCCAAAAATTCCTCCAAAAGACTTCTAGATTTAATAACCAAATTCAGTCATATAGCTGGATACAAAGTCAGTGCTCAAAAATCAATAGCATTTCTGTACACAAATAACAAACTCATTGAGAGAGAAATTAGGGAAATAATATCTTTCACAAAAGCATTGAAAAAAATTAAATACTTAGGAATCAATCTAACAAAAGTAAAAGATCTCTACACTGAGAGGACTCTGAAAAAGGAAATTGAAGAGGATATCAGAAATTGGAAAGCTATCCCTTGCTCTTGGGTAGGAAGAACCAACATAGTGAAAATGGCCATGCTCACTAAATTATTATACAGTCTTAATGCAATCCCAATCAAAATACAAGTAGCATATCTCACAGAACCAGAGAAAACTTTCTTAAACTTCATTTGGAAGCGGAAGTGATTGAGAATAGCAAGAACAATTCTGGGCAACAAAGGCAAGGCAGGGGGCATCACAAACCCTGGCTCGAAATTATACTACAGAGCTACTGTGATAAAAATAAATAAATAAATAAATAAATAAATAAATAAATAAATAGCATGGTACTGGAAAAAAAAAAAGAAACAGACACGAGAATTAGTGGAACTGATTAGAAGTTGCAGAAAAAACTCCAAACACACTTGATCACTTTATCTTTGACAGAGGGGCCAAACGTTCACTGGAAGAAAGATAGACTCTTTAATAAATGGTGCTGAAAAAACTGGCTTTGCACATGACGAAGTCTAAAACTAGACCCATATCTTTCAGCATACACTAAACTAAAATCAAAATGGATCAGAGATCTAAATATTAAAACAAACACTAAATATGCGGGAAAAGAGAATAGGTAGAACTTTCTTCTTTCTTTATCTTTTCTTTTTTTTTTTTTTTTTTTTTTTTTGGTACCAGGAATTGACCTAAGGACCTTGCACTTGCCAGGCAGGCTCTTGTGCCACTGAGATATATCCCTGGCCTGAGAACTCTTGAAGACATAGATGTAGGCAAAGACTTTATGAACAAAACCTTGATCACATGGGAAACATTACAAAGAATGAGCAATTGTTAAATGACAAGATTTAATTTTAAGAAGAATGGACATCTTATTAAAAAGTTTTCACAGCAAAAGAAATCACCAACAAAGTGAAAAGACAACCTACAGAGTGTGAAAAATTTTTGCCAGTTGTTCCTTGACAAAAGACTAATATCTAGAACGTATAAAGAATTGAAAAATTCAGACCCCCCCAAATTTAAAGATCCAATCCAAAAATGGCCATCTGAGATGAATAAACACTTCTCAGATGAAAAGTAGAAACAAAAAATAAATGTATGAAAAAATGTTCAAAATCACTGATCATTTGAGAGATGCAAATTAAAACAATGCTGAGATTCCATCTCACTCCAGAAAGAATAGCTATCATCAAGAAATCAACCAATAACAAATGCTAGTGGGGCTGTGGGGAAAACAATCCCTTCTCCACTGTTGATGGGAATGTTGATTGGTGCAAGCACTTGGAAATCAGTGTGGAGATTCCTCAAAAAACTAGGATTAGAGGTCCATTCGACCCAGCTATTCCCCTTCTTGGTATCTTCCCAAAAGAATTAAAAACATCATACCACAGCGCTATATGCACACCTATGTTTATAGCAGCACAGTTTGTAATAGCTAAATCTTGGAAACAACCAAAATGCCCATCAACTGATGAATGGATAAATAAGGTGTGCTGTTTTTAAAAAATGGAATACTACTCAGCCACAAAGAAGTATAAACACGAGGGATTTCTAGGTAAATGGATGCACCTGGAGACCATACTCTTAAGTGAAGTAAATTGGGCACACATGTGTAAATATCACATTGTCTCTCTGATGTGAGAAACTGAAAATGTAAATAAGGACCTAAATTTATAATAGATATTGTGAAACAGGAAGAAATTGTTCAAAAGGGAAGAGGAACTAGGGAGATAGGAGGGGGAAAGAAAAGAAGGGAAAAGAAAAAGAATGAGAAAAGATAAAAATGGAAATAAAGCTTGTAAATAAGGAAGGGAAGAGGGATTGAAGGGAGGGAGTGGAATGGGAAAAAAAGGAAGAATTACGACATGCTTTGTATAGGTACAAATTCTCTATGATGAATGTGATCATTATGTATATCTAAAATGTACCAAAAACCATAATTAAAAAAAAACAAAAAAAAACCCCACAAGTATATAATGAATATTTTTCATAACTAGCAGAAGATAAGTGTTACATGTATTGGGGGTTTACTTTAATCATTTAAGTATCTAGTCATAGAAATAGGAAATCAAAATAAGTTGTCCTTGTTAATTCCTTGAAGTTAATCTAAATATGTCTATGTTAAAAGTTAACTTTACTTTTTAAAAGACTTCCACCAAGTTAGGTAGAATGGACCACAAGGATTCACTTGGCATGTTGAATACTATAACTGGCCATAAAATACTGTCGTTTGCATATCAAGACTTTATCGAGATTCTTTTTCTTGATAGTCTTTCTATATAAGCACCAGCAGGATCTCTACAACAAACCCTATCTCACTTTGTTTAAATGATGTGCTTTCTCATGTTCCCTTTTCCACAGGCCCATCAGTCTTTTTTTTTTTTTTTTTTGCACACAATCAATCACTTTACATGTGATAATTGCAAATGGGATGGTCTTTCCTCTATTTTCTGGTCTATGAATTTCAACTTTCAGAATTTATGTGCTCTCTTTGCAATAATGGTGCCTTCTCTGTTTTGTTGTTCCTATTTGCATTTCTCTCTATCCCATTTTTATGAACATTCCTTTATTCTTTGCAAGATTATGAGTTTATGTAAGTAGAAGCAGAGATTTAAAAGGGACAGGGCAGGAAGTCAAAATTGTGTATAAATTAGCATCAACTCAGAATTTACATAGTTTTTCAAAGTGTAGAGAGTGATAGTGTATGATCTTTGAGGCCACTTACAGCCTTTTATAATCCATCAATTATTTGTTGAACTCCATAGAAATAATGTTATGTAAATGATTTACATAACATTACTGTAATTAATATTAATTTTATGTGTAATTTTCACTCATAAAATAAGGAAGAATCAAAGAAATGAAAAACTCTGTCTCCTAAATAACAAGCTAAATCCTGTTTTGTGCTCATTTCCTCCCTCACTACTCAAAACCTCCATTACTTTTACTATTCCTGTTTTTTTTTTTTTTTTTGTGGGTACCGGGGGGTCGACCTCAGGACCTCGCGCGCCCGCAGGCGCCCGTGCCGCTGAGTGATATCACCGGCCCCTTTTTCGTATGTGGGATCCGGGAGTCGAACTCGGGCCCTCGCGCTTGCCAGGCAGGCGCTTATGCCGCTGAGCCATCTCACTGGCCCACTATTCCTGTTTTATATTTGTTTCCTAATATACCTATAACAAATTACATGAAATCAATGGATTTAAAAATGCAAATTTATTAACTTACTCTTCCAGAAATAAGAACTACCAAATAGGTATTACATAATAAAATCAAAATGTCATCAGAGCTGGACTCCTTTGGGCGTTTTTAGAGGAGAATCTGTCTCTTTGCAGATTTTATAGGTTGCCTGCGTTCCTTGGCTTGAGGACCCATCACTCTGACTACTACTTTAACACTCATATCTCATTCTCTGATTCTGACTGTCCTCATGATTACTGAGCCCCACTGAAAAATTTATGATAATGTCCCCATTTCAAGAGCCTTAATCATGTACAAAATCCTTTTTTTACATGTGAGGTGTTGTATTTACAGGAATTTGGGTTTGAGACACAAGCCACTTGTGGTGAAGGGAGCATAATTTGGTCTCCTGTATACTTGCATTGTCAATGTAGATCAATTCTACTTAGTCTTCATTTCTTTTAATTGAATTTTATACCATAATTTTCCCATCCGTAAAAGGAAATACAAGTACTAAGTGCTTAAAAGAGTCTGGCACATGTCATATACTTAAGGAACAATTATTATTGTGGTAAATAATATAATTTTACAACCACCTTCATAAGTTTAGAAATTCTATGATCTACATAGAATATCATGGAAAGTGGTGGAACTTCTGAGGTGATTTGTGAGGGTTATTAAGAGATAATATATTAGTAATTGATTCTAAGAACACATATGCTTAAATTATGAACAGTACATACTTAATTCCCTTGAAAGTTCGTTAATATTTTAACCACTGTAGAAGAAAGTTATGAACAAGTCATTTATAATGTTGCCTTTCTTTCCCAACTGTGACAGGTAAAACTATATACATTCATGTATTTTCACTCTCCTGCCGTCTTTATGTGCAAGAAAGATTGTTAAGTTTTAATGTTTAGTAAGAATAGTATTACTGTTCTCCATTCTCACTCACCTCTAGTGAGGGTCTGTTTTGTGTCAGCTGTGCCTTTAGGCTTTTGTGATGCAATTTAAAGGTAACAAATAGAGACACACACACAAAGAGTGTTATGTATTCAGGGAAGTGGAGATAAATATACACATAAATTATGCAATATTTTTGGAAGGGGCTTTATCTACTCAAGAGAGGAGAGAAAGAACAGTAGCTTAAAAAGAAATAGGAGTTCAGACTACAATGAGGGGAGATTTTAAGGAAGTCAGTTTTGATTATTGGTAATAATAGAAATAAATAATGTTTTACAAATTAAAAGTAGTTAAACCATTTTTTAACCCTTTGACATTATTTCAGAGATGCCAGAAAATAGTGATTTCTTTTCAGCACTTTCTACTGCTAGATTCCATTTTGTTCAATCTAAGTTCATGTTTGGGCTGGTCACATGGCACTTCACTTGTTTTGAAGTAGACGCAGCCCAGTAGATGATATGCTACATTCTCTTCAAGTCTTGGAAATCTTTTTCATGTCAATCATACTCATCAAACCATTTACAATCCATCTGTCTTTTTCTCCAACAATATTTATAATTCTCTATCTCTCTTCTCCCTAAGGACAAACTGACCTTTCTTCTGTTCAAGTTCACTTTTTCCAACTGTTCTTATGACATTCTTACCTTCACTCTACAAACATGTCTTCAAAACACACATTTATGCTCACACTTTCTGAATACTGCCTTCCTTGCAACCTGCTGCCCTCATTTCTCTGTGCTATAAGCAAACTTTATTAAAAGGATCACAAAACCACTCAATTCTCTTTCATTTCCAATTTGTAATGCACCTTTATATTTCTTACTTAGTACAGTAGAAAATGCACATCCAGTGACTGCTTTCTATTTAATTTAATATTTTATGACAATGCCAATCATGTATTTTGTCCTTCACTATAGAATGCAATTTCTGTTTTCCCCTTTACCTCACTGGTTATTCTTTCTGCCTTCCTTGCTGCTCTATTCTCAACTATTACTGAATCTTGTAGTTTCATTTTGACTATTAAATCATTACATAGGAGGATGCTGCAAATTTAACCCATGGTAATCTTAACTCTCCCACTGAGGTACCTACCCACCAATACTTTTGCAGCCCCACATATGTAGAACAGACACTCCCAATTAAGTAAAATAAAAAGACCAAATTAAATTAATCTTTAAAATCTCTTGTGTTTAGTATTTCATTATGAAGCCATTGGTGTTGTTATCCACTTAAGTGTCCAAACTTGGCAAATTAAACATCAGTGGTATGCCTTCCTTCAACTTCCTATTGGGTGGTCACCAAGTCACTTTTATTCTGCTGGTGTTAAATATAATATTCCTCTACTCCCTTGCATAGCTCTATCAGTTCAGACTTCCTTTCCCAATTCTGTCAATTATTTCAAGTCATTCAACTGAGCCTTCTTGTAATATCCCTCATTCTCTGAGTCATTCCTTATACCAGTTTGAACATTGCACTTCCTATTTAAGACTGGCCCAAAAAACTAGTATGTGAAACCCTTAAAACATAAACATTGCTGTGGACTGAATGCTCAGTTTGAAATTCATATATTGAGACCCAAATCCTTATGGTGGTGACATCTATAGGTAAAGTCTTTGCATGGTAATTGGTTCTGCATGAGCAGCACACCCATGATGATACTGATGGTGTCGCTGGCACTGGTTCCTTTAAAAGAAAAGAAAATAAATAGAACTTTCTGGGCTTTTTGAGGATTCAGTGAGAATGCAACTATCCATATGACAGGAAATGGATGTTCTCCAGAACCTGTCTGTGTTAGCATCCAGATCTCACATCTCCAGCCCAACTATAAGAAATAAAGATTTGTTGTTTATATCACCCAGTATGGATCTTGTTAGAACTGTCTGAGCAAACTACTGAAACCACAAACTTCTTTTCTTCCCTTACCACGCCATATCTTATTTTTATTTATTTATTTATTTTTATGTGGGTTCCGGCAGTTGAACTCAGGACCTGGCGCTTGCCAGGCAGGCGCTTATGCCACTGAGCTATCTCACCGGCCCCATATCTTATTTTTAACACTACTAATTTAGTTTTAAAATGTATGCCGAACTCAGAGTTACTTTGGTTAGAACATCAAGAAGAAACGCTATTAAATTGCACAAAAATTCAGCTTCAGGCAGTTTGCCACAGCTGCAAATGTTGGAAAGCTGCTCTCATGGCCAAAGCACTCAAGCACAAACAGTAGTAAGAGGCCGTTGTGTCTGCGGCCCTCCGGAGGTATGTTCCCAGCACTTGATAGCAGTGACGGTGGCTCGCAGAGAACCAACAGTGGAGAAATGTTATTTTGCATTTATAAAATTTCTATTTCCATTTCTGAAATCTTCCTTTTTCTCTCCCTGTCTCTTCCCCTTTCTCTTTCCCAATAAATATGCATAATATTTCTTCACTCAAGGGCTTATAACCTGCTGAAGGGCCTTTCTATGAATGACTCACCAAGACAATTTCTAATCATGAATTTTTGCTCAAACTCATACAACCTACAATATATGTATGCAGAACAAGTAGAATAATTTCTGTAGCAAAATACTCAATAGGAATGCTTACCTTTTTAATGTTCTCTATGGAAATGATATTTCTAAAGATGGCAACACCATGCATCACATCTCATGTTCTTTTCTAGAACATTTGGACTCTCACATTGGAAAAAAGAAGCAAGGTATATCAGGTACAGTAGAAATTCCCTATGATGGATGTTATCATTATGTATATTTGAAGTATACCAATTTAAAAAAAAAAAACCCAGGTACTGCAAAAAATAAATAAATAAATAAATAAAAATAAAAAAAGAAGGACTTATGACTCACCTGTATCCAAAAGAGTTTGAAAACAAAGGTATGAAACCTTTGATGCTGGTCTTAAAAGGCTATCTCATTCATCTTGTTAGCTGCGACATTCATCTTTGGAGTTCTAGGTTTCCATGCATGAAATCAAGCTGTTGATGCCACCATGATATAAGAAGCCCAAAGTAGCCTGCATGGAGAAACCACAGGGAAAAGTCACAAGCTTACATAAAGAGAAGGGGAAAAAACACATAGATTATGGGGGCAGGAGACAGAGAGAGAGAGAGGCTTTTATCTGACCAAAACCACATGAGAAACCCTGAGCCAGAATCATCCAGATGAACTCAAATTCCCTCTCCAAAGTAAGTGTGAGAGGTTTAAAAAAAGAGATTATAAATCAGTACATTTTACATTTTATATATCGTGAGTAACTGAAACACTGTCCAAGCTCAGATTAAGATCATATGTCCACTCCTCCTCCCCGTATTCAGAATAAATTTTGTTTTGTCTATGTCAACATAAGTTATCTAATTACACATCTCAGTCTACGAGTAAGCACACTTGAAGAGTGACTTCCTTGTGGTCAATAAGACATGAATTAATATTTCTTGGGGGACTTCTGGGAAAGGAATCACACATACAATAAAAATGCATTTTCTTTAACCATGTATTTCCTTAGAAATAATGCTAATATATGAAAGACACACTATGGGTTACAGAATGAAAAGACAAATACCAGTGTGAGATCCCGGACAACTTTAATCATTTTAATCAACTTAATTAGCCAGTATGGGGATTGTACCACCTCTTGCAGATAAAAGAACATATTCTGGTTTATTTAAGAAATTTGACTTCAGTCTTCTGTCACTTGCTGTTTAGATAATCATAAGTTTAAAAACATTGCAATGTAAATTTGTATGATATAAAAGATTATCACTGCATCATTTACGTTACAATTTAAGAGTAACAATGTTCAGAATAAGCAGAGGAAGGAAAACCATGACAATTTGGAAAAACAATTGAAAATCAGGGAAGATAATTGGTATAGAAATTTACAAAACTGCAAATTGGACATATAACAAATCATTGTGCCATAATATCTGAAGGTAAGAAATGCTTTTTAAATTAGGAAAACCATTGGGAATTATCCAAGTAATTAGTCCTTAAGGACGTGGCTTTTCAGAGGATTGAAGGTCACAGGAAGACTAAAGGAATAAAATATAAAACAAATATACATGAAGTATTCTTTTTCTATGAAATAACCAAAACCAGAATCAAATAGAGATATAATAAATACACTGGAAAAACCTACCTAACTCAAGACATTTGCTTCATGGTTGGTCTGGGTCCACTCTGAATTTAAAAGAGGAATACAATAATTATTTAGTATTGATTATATAAGCAGGCAATAATAACTAATTAAACCAGTCCTTATTTTAAATTAGACATTATTCGAAGGATTGGACACTTAGAAACTTAAGCATGTGTATTAATTCCTTCTGAAATTTCAGATAAAAAGAGAGAGGCTGAAGAGTGTGCTCATGGTCTAATAGCTAGCAGGTGCAATTCCGAGGTTTAAACTTGGGATAGTACATCTATTATAATTATGTTTCAAACTTTACATTTGTTCTGAGGATTGATTTACACGATGGGTTTGCAAGAATTGGTCTTGCTCCTCCAGGTTAGGCTCAGAAGCTACCAGTAGAAGCAATTAACATTCGGGCTGTAAAAGCCATGGCTGAAACAGGTGAAGAGATAAGACTCCCCTGCATGGGAGATAGATTAGTGATGACATGTCAGGAGATAATTCTTGTTTTAAACAAAACCATTTTAAATTTAAAATGCCTTATCAAAAAGAATGACTATGCTGTAATAGGAATTCAGATATTGGCATGCCTGAAGGGCAATTAATAAACAACCTATGCCAGATATTTTATTGACATAAAAACATTTGAAGGAAAGGGTCTTTTTTCCTATAAGCCTCACAAGGACAAACAGTCCTGACTAAAGCCAGCTCCTGCTGGTCTCAACCACAATACTTTAAGGTATAGTTAGTGTGTGGTTTTAAGCTACTCTCAGAAAAATAGATAATATTGTCCATAACAGCATCCTCAAATGCCTCAAAATTCAATTTGTATAGGAGGGATTAAAAAGACGGATGATTTATGTGGATAAATTGCTTAACTTTAGAAATCAGAGCTACAAAAAACGTCTTAAAGAGAGTGAATCTACTGAAAGAACAGAAAATGAGCACTGTGAAGAAAGATACATTTTGGTGGGAAGCATGAAAAGCCAGAAAGTACTTGACAAAGTGAGAACAGAGATGCAAATACAAGAAAAAGTAACCCTAGAAATAAAAAGTTTAAACATTTAATGCTAGAAAGAGATAAAAATTACAGTAACAGAAAAATAGTTTTTTACATTAAAGGGGAGTATTTCTCCCTCACATATGTACTTAAAAACAAGCTCACATAGGACATCTATGCAATGATGTCAGCAAAAATCAACCAGCTCTTTTCTAAACCGAGGAATAAAATGCAAAATATTAGCCAGGTGTGGTGGCACACGCCTGTAATCCCAGCACTCGGGAGGCTGAGGCAGGAGGATTGCCACAAGTTCGAGTACAGCCTGGGCTACATAGTGAGTTCAGAGGCAGCCTGAACTGTACAGCAAAACCCTGTCTGAAAAAAAAAAAAAAAAAGCAAAAATTCAATTCTGAGCACTTTATCTTGTACACATTGTTTGAAATCAAAGTTTTTCTTTTTTATGTTTAAAAAGAAAGAAACCTAGAATAGGAAGTTGATCTTTAATTGTATAGTGTAATTTTGCACTCAACATTACATAATTGGAGCAATCATAATTTTATGAATTTCCAGTTATAAAGAATTATCTGTTAAATGGCTTCAGGCCTTGGCATAGGAACGGATCCCCTTTAGTTTGGACAGTACAAAATCCCACTGAGCATTTCCATGAAATCTGATTATCACTGAAAAGCAATATTCTCATCTTTATGGCCAGAGAGAATCAGATAGGGGAACTCCTGCCAGAAAAATGTATCACAGCATCCAAACAGGTGAGATGGAGAGAACTCTGTTATTCGACACTAACTTAGGTTTAAGAATTTCATGGGTTTCTCCTCTGTGTTTAGGTGTTCAGAATCATCTAACAAATTCAAGGAAGTCTTAATGATGGTAGAAGTAGGCCTCTCAGTCTTCTCTTGAGTCTTGTAGAAGAGGAATGCATGCCCTTTGCTCTTTGAGATAATGAAATAATTTGATTATCAATGAAGTTATTTGTTAAATAATGTATCAGGAAATAAAGAAAAAAATCACATTCAGGAAATTAGAAGATTTCTAAAGGTGTTAGCTAACTAAAAGAAGCTTGAAATTGACATCAATCCAAAGCTATAAGAATCAGGGCTTGAATTCCACCTTCTCTTTAGATAAAAATATGAACCAATGAAGATATACTTGGTTACTAAAGTAATTCACTGTCAATCTCTTTAAGATTAAAGAGAAAGGTTGGGAAGGAAAATCAATCCTCACAAACAGAATTGAAGGGACAAGTGCCTAAGGGCAAACTGTGGGCAAGAATTAGGTTGCAATGCCACTGCAATATAAATAAGACAAATTTTACTTTAGTTGCAGAAATAAGTTCTCATTTTATAAGGTGTTTTACAAACAAAGTTGCATCTTAAACAATTAAGGGTCTTGAATGATTTTCCTAAATGAAACTAACTTAGTAACAAGTCCAGTTATTTTTCATTTAATTGTCAGTCTTAAGTTCTTAGGTTTGAGTAGTGAAATTTAAGACTTCTCTTCCTCTTCCACTTGACCCACCTTTTCCCCTTCTAGGTATCTCCCTGAAAGGCTTAAATGCATCCTACTACAGTGATGTCTGAATACCTATGTTTACAGCAGCACAATTCTTAAGAGCTAAGTCTGGGAAGCAGTTTATGTGTCCATCAACAGATGAATGGATTAAGAAAATGCGGTATTTACACACAATGTAGTATTATTACTTTGCCATAAAGAAAGATAAACTTGAGTCTTTTGTAGGATAATGGATGCACCTTGTGACCAGAATGTTCAGTGAAATAAATCAAACACATAAGCTTAAATACCACATGGTTTCTTTTATGTAAGAAACCTAAAATAAAGAGCAAAACAAAAGATAAATAATAGGAAAAAAGATAGATAATAGGAAGTAGGGAGATAGATCTTTCTCAAATGGGAAAAGGACCAAGAGATGGAGAAAGAAGAGAGAGGGGAGAAAAAGATGAAAAAGGAATTAAGATGTGTTATGTACGTGTACCAACTCCACACGAGGAATGTAAATATTACGTAGTGCACATACGTAGTAATAAAAATAAAAGATTCCTGTATCATTTATCAGGAATGTGCTACTAGATACATAATGAATTTAAACTTTTTTCATTTGGAAAAGTAGAAATAATAGTTTGTCATATCTTTAAGTGCATAGTAATGATATTACCATGTGATGTAAAATTTATAAACTAAAAATATCATATAAATGGTAATTTTATAACTAGTTCTCATATTCTGTTTGGCTTCAGTGCCAGGAAAACTGGACTATATTTATTTCATATCTTTTTTCGATAAAAGTTCAAAATCATCATTGAGTAGGTTCCAAACATAAGCACAAGTCAAAATGACTTCTCATATGCAATTAGCAATTAAGTTCATGTGCCCATCTTTCTGGATTCCTGATTTCAAAAAATATTATGCATTCGACATTATAGTATAAAAAATCCTGTATGCTTCTCCTGTTCCTGTCTCCCTCCTCACTAACGACCGGCACTGATCTTTTACTGACTCCCAGATTTTGCCTTTTCCACTTGCTTTACACTGTAGTTGGAATATAAAGTACACATCTTTCCCAGGATGGCTTCTTCCTGTAATAATGTACATTTAAGTGTCCTCCATGTGTTTCTGTGGTTTGATAGTGCATTTCTTAAACCGAATCATGTTCCATTTTGTGGGTATCTACCTCAGTTTGTTTATACCTTAACCTTCAAAAATGCCTTGATTGCTTCTAAACTTTGGTACTTATAATTAAGTCTACTATAAAAAGTATGCATAGGTTTTATTTGGGTGAATATTTAGGAGCAAAATTGGTGGAAGACTGTATGGTAAGATATGCTTATCTTTGTAAGAAACTACAAACTGTCTTCCAAAGTAGCTTCACTGTTATGCATCTCAAAATCAACAAAAGATAATTCTTAGTGGTTCACAACTCCATCAGCATTAGGTATTGTCAGCATTGTAGATTTTCTAATAGGTCTATATCAGAATCTCATTATTTTAACATGCAATTCCCTAAGGCATACTGTTGGATTTCTTTTATACTTATTTGCTGCTGGATATCTTGTTTGGTGAGGAGTCTGTATAAATATTTTGCTCATTACTAATTGAGTGTTTTATATTATTTTTAGTATTAAAAGTATCCTTGGCTGCAAGTCTTTTGTTAAACATACACTTTTCAAATATTTTCTAAGTATTTGTGATTTAATTGTCACTTTTAAAAGCACCATTTCCAGAGCAAAGTTTCAAATTTTAATAAAGTTATACTTATCAATTATATAAATAGTGATTTTGATGTTACTTCTTACATTTGAGTTCATAATGCAAGTTAATAGCATTAATGATAACATCACTAATAAGTTATTACTAGCTGAGCATTTGTGTAGTCAAACTTTCTAGTTATCAGGCCTCCTCATCTAAATAACTATGTCTCATCAACAAATGAATTTACATATCAAGGTATATCATTAATGGAACTTTTGATATATGAATAGTCCATTTTTAAAGTAATAAAAAAATCTACCTAAGATAGTCTACAAAAATTTATGAGGTTTAAGAGAAAATTCACAAGATTTCCTCTTTCAGTTTCAACATGAAAAGAACTTGGCTGTCATTATACAAGAAAAACTTGAAAAACTATGAATCTATTACTATTTTTGGATATATCAGAGAATTGCAGTTGCTGGGCAGAGTACTTGCTGCTGTAGTGACTCTGCCTTGCCCACCACTTGAAAGCAGGTATGAGGGAGACCAGAGTTGATAGGAAGAAATCAAGTTCATTCAAGGCCCAGCATCTTGGAAGACAGAGGGGCTCAAACTCACAGCTCCATTTTAGGGGGTCCAGAGGTGCATAGAACTATCATCGGGAGGGAAAGGAGGAACACGTCAGGAAAGTTACACACTGAGCAGCGTCTTTATCATCTAGGGCATGAGTCTCTTTCTCTCTTCTTCCTGTTATGGACTTTGACCTCCTTGGGTAAATTCCCATAGTTCTTTACAGACAGACATATAACTTTAACGTACAATAAACTTCACATCAATTTACATGCTTTGTGTTAGTTAACACACAGAGCTAAAGACAAACACAGGATGTTACATAGGTCACCAGCCTTGTGTTCTATAATTCTAAAGAAAGAATATTTAGCAATTAACATCTTAACAATTTAGGTGGGGTTTCTATTTAGAATTTAGAATGATGGGTAAGGGGGAGAGGACATAAAAATATTAGGAAGAGACAAATTATGGTAGGGAAAAGGTAACTCCAAAAAAGCAGCTCTGTTGCATACTCTCCCTAAATACGTAGAAACAGATATGCACAGAGTCATACTTGAGATTTGCTGATCTGGACAATTAATTGCTTAGGCCGTAAAATATTTCCCAGACCTGTTATAACATCCCTGGCTTTCAACAAAATGTTATAACTCATACCAAGAAAAATAGACATAATCAATAATAAAAGTTTTAAAAATGGTTCTTTGAATATATCAATTTAGTTAATAAATTTCTAGTCAAGAGAAAAAGGAGAAAAGTTATAAACTATTAATATCAGGAATGAAAAAGGGGTGATTGGGGGCTGGTGAGATAGCTCAGTGGCATAAGTGCCTCCTGGAAAGCGTGAGGTCCTGAGTTCGATCCCTGGTACCCACAAAAAAAAAAAAAGAAAAAAGAAAAAAAGAAAAAGGGGTGATGATTACTGATTCCATAGACTTTAAAGGATAATAGAAGAACAGCACCAACAATTCTGTGTCTACATTTCTCATAGCTTAGTGAAAAACACTGAGTTCAGCAAAGACGAAATCTACCAAAACTGACACAAGGTGAAACAGATATACTAAATAGTTCTAATATGATTAAGGAAATTGGATTAATGATTAACCTCATTGCAGAAGGCACCAACATTGAAAAAGCAAGAGAATTTCAAAAATTATCCGAAAGCTCCTAGACGACTCTAAAAGAACCAATTTAAAGTCACTCGTCTTGAGGAAGGGTAGAGGCAGAGTCTCATGGCATAAAAAAAAAATTCACCAAAATTGCTGAAGAAAATTTTCCAAATAAGTTGGGTATCCAACTAAATGAGCAATTTAGAACCCCAAATAGAAATGACTAGAAAAGAACCTCTCCATGGCACAACACAGTCAACTATCCAAGAAATTCAGGACAAAGTGCAAATAGTAAAAGCTGTTAGACATCATGCCAAATAATTTATAACAGCAAACCCATCAGAATAACACCAGATTTCTTAACACAAACCTTAAAACTGTGGAAAGCTTGAAGTGAAGTTTTTCAAATCTGAAAAGAATGTAATTACCAACCTAGATTACTATATCCTGCAAAATTATCCTGAAAATTGATGGAAAAATAATGACTTTCCATACTACAGGAAAGCTAAAGAAATTCATGACCACCAAACAAGCATTGCAGAAAATAAGAAGAGGAGGTCAAAATCACCCAAGGAGATGGTCCTATTCGTTGGCCCAAGTGGAGTTCACAAATGGATGCAAAATTTGCTGAATGCTTCTATTTGTGAACCTTATTGTTTGCAAACAGAAGCATTCATGAATTGAGGTATTACTGTACAAATATGAAAGGAGTAAGTCAAATTATCTCTATTTGCAGTTATAATCCAGTACACAGAATACCCAAAACCTTAACCAGAACTTGTCAAGCTGATAAGCAAATTCAGGATATAAAATCAGTACACAAAAAATCAATAGTGTTCGTGTACCCAAAAATGAACCCACTGAGAAAGAAGTCAGAAAAGCAGTACCATTCCTGGGATCTTGAAGATACTAAATACCTAAAAATCAACCTAACCAAGGAGGTTAGGTTACATGTAATAAAGACTAGACTTCTGAATAAAGATACTGAAGAAGATGTTAGAAAATGGAAAGACATCCTTGATAGGCAGAATTAATATCACTTAGTTGGTCAAAACTAATATATAAATTTAATGCAATACCTCAAAATACCAACATTAATTTTCTCAGAACTGGAAATAATAATCCTAAAATTTATACTGAACCAGAAGAGATACAGAATAGCCAAAGCAATTCTGAGCAAAAATAGCAGAGTGGGAGGCAGCATAATTCTGGATTTCAAATTATACTACAAAGCTATAATAACAAAAACAGCATAGCACTGGCACAAAAATAGACATATAGACAAATGGAATAGAAAATAAAACACAGAACCAACCCCTGCACCTTCAGCCATCTGGGTTTTGATAAAGAGGCCAAAAATACATGCTGGAAAAAAGTGCTAATCCAAATGGAGAAGAATGAATCTAGATTCATATTCCTCACCCTGTGCTAAAATCACATAAAAATGGATCAAATACCTAGATATAAAGTTCAAAGCTTCTTAACTGCTAAAAGATAACCTAGGAGGAGTACTTGAAGCCAGAGACCTAGGCAAGGACTTCCTGAACAGAAGAATTCCAGCAGCACAAGAAATAATTTCAGGAATCAACAAATGGAGTTGCATCAAATTAAAAATCTGCACGGCAAAGAAAACAATCAATAGAGTGAAGAGACAACCAGCAGAACAGGAATTTTTTTTGCCAGCTACTCTTCTGATAGAGTACATTTTTCAGTATCTTTGGCACCAGGGACTGGTTTTGTGGAAGGCATGTTTCCATGGACTGGTGGTGGTAGGTTTCTGGATGCTTCACGTTCATTACATCTATTGTGCATTTTATTTCTGCTATTATAACACTGTAATATATAGTACAATGAAATAACTACACATTTCAGAATAATGCAGACTCAGTAGGAACCGTGAGCGCCTTTTCCTTAAACTCGACATGCCTGTCTTGTTGTGACAGGAGACAGAGGCCCCTGAAGTGTGTTATCTATGTCTGGTCTATTCCATGGTCTTGTTTGGTTGCCATCACTGAGGAAAAACCTGCTTCGCAAAGATAGGATGCTGAAAGGGAAGCAGGCTTTTCAGTGCTGCTGTTGTTTTCAACGTTAGGATTTTCCACCTTGACTTTATCCCAGCAGACATACATAATTTTAAGGCCACCATTATTTGCAATATCAAGTATTTAATCCCAGGCTGGACAAAATTGATTGCCCTGGCTTATTCACAAATGGATCACACAGCTATTCCTTCCCAGTGTTGAGGCCTTTTATGAGTGGGAGGTAATGCTCAAAGTCTTACGGAGCTGAGATAGGTGATCTTGCGTGAGTTGTAGGATAGAAGGCTTTGGCTCAGCTTCTCTCAAAATCTCCATAATGTTTGAAACATGTCAAAAACGCCAAGGTTCACTTGTCACTCCCAAAATTCCAGTTTGACTTTAAATACAGGCACTTTATCTGACAGCTTGCAGAACTTTATCTGTCACAATTGTTCTTTTCTTCCTTGAAGTGACATTATTTACCTCTTTTCAGCTAATTCTTGTGATGACATAGTTGTAAAAATCATAAACATGATATTAATAAATCAAAGTCAAAATTTCAGGTGAAAGATACTATGTGATAACTATAGAATTCCGAGAATGGCTTAACATTTAAAAATATTAGTTGCTGTACGTGTTAGCTCACGTCTGTAATCTCAGCACTCTGGGAGGCTGAGGCAGGAGGATCCTAAGTTCTAGCCTAGCTTGGGCAACATGCCAATTTGGGTAAATCTTGTCTCAAAATAAAATACAAATTGAAAAGGTGTGTACTAAATATGAAAAATCTGGGTTCAACCTCCAGTATCACAAAAAGAAATAAATAAAGAGAGGAAGAGAGAGAGAGAGAGAGGGAAAGAGAGAGGGAGAGTGAGGGAGAGAGAAACCGGTCAATGTTATTTACAACCACAACCAAAAAAACTAGAAAGAGTGATTATCTCAAAATATCGAAACAGGTTTTTAAAACTCTTGCTGAATTCAATGCCCATCTATAATTTAGAAGTAATTGTTAGCAGTTCGCTGTAGAAAGTATCTTCTTTTAATTAATAATGATACGACTGACCATCTGCAAAAACCTAGAGTACTCATCATATTTTGAGGTAAAATATTACAAGGTTCTCTTCTCTTCTGCCATCTCTCTATCCTGCCTGCCCAGAGTGTGCAATGGAAAAATAACCCTGCTCACCACTGTCATTCGTCGTCATATTGTAGGCTTTAGCTAGTACCAGGTAAGAAAAAAATAGAAGTTGTGTGTGTTGGCAAGAAGAAAATACATTTATATTATTTTCTCATATGATTATAGTATATACACAGAAAAAAATTTAAAAATATGAACTATAGTGAATAAATTTAGCATGGCTGCTGAATGTGATTTTGAAATAGAATAGTCAATTGTATTAGAAAATTTTAATAAATAATACTACTAACAATAGAACAATATAATGTCACATACACACTTATAAATGAAAAATATACAAATGCCTTTTGATAAAAAAACAAAATATAGATAAATATTAAAGACACTATAAAAAATAGGGTATTATTCTTAGTTTCATGGATTAAAGTCAGAATTAGAAAGGTCCCACTAATGTTTAGCATGTGTGTGTGTGTGTGTGTGTGTGTGTGTGTGTATGTGTTTTGCACTGTGCCTACACATGCTTTAGAAAGAGAGGTGCTAAGAGTGGATTCGGAGGCACCACTGTATCAGTTTTGGATTACCTGCCAGTGTCTAGCTGCTGTGAGGCCTTCTGAATTCAGACCAGGATCCAAAGTCCAGATAACTATGTCGTTATGTAACCTGGGAATGTCACCCATCTCGTAATATGAACACAAAGTGATGCAGGTCAGGACTGACAGTAATGGAATGCATTCTCATATTTTAAAAATAATATCAACTTTATCGCATCGTAAATGTAGACGTTTTATCACCTTGGTTTTGTGTCAGCAGGGGAGAAGATGGTTTTGGCAGGAGCCTAGAGTCTGATTTCAGTACTTCCCCAGTAATGGTGATGGTCACTCTTCTCAGCAATGAAACTTTCATCTGCTTAATAAAAGCAATCTACAGAATATTAATCTCTCAGTTCCTTCACAAAAAAGACTTCCCAAGAGGGAGGATGAATTATTTTCACACTACCACAGTGAGAGTTAATGATATTTTTAATAAATAATAGTATCCTGTTTACACATAATAAAGTCTTACTATTTACAGGATCTCTGGTTTAGATTTACAAAAATGTACTAAAACAAAGATGAGAATCATGATTTATAATTATTCTATTACTATTTCTGAAACTATTCATGGTAGGAAAGGTTAGGGACTGCTGCTGGCACTCCAGTAGCAGAAAGTTAATGATTTTCTTGTCTTTTAGTAGAGATAGACTGTGGTTCTTGTGCAAAACATACCTCAAGGCGGTGCTTTAAGTGCTTAACTCATTTATCTCTCATCAGTTAGGTAAATGAGATGCGGAAGTGGCGCCTAGTTTCTAAATAACTTTTATACACTACTAAAAAGCCTTACGGGGTCCTAAAATGTTTTCTCTTGTTAATGAAATTTCACTCGTATAATATGTTCCTTCCTTAGTCTAGGAGATTTATTTTTTAAAGTCTCCAGGAAGGGTGCTGATTTCACACTCAGTATGCCAATTTACTTGTTTGTATGGAGATGATTTCAAACTTTATGCACTATAGTTATTCAAAATATTAACAGCAAGGGTAGCTGAATAAAAAGGACCCTCAAACTTAATAAATCTGAAATTGTTTGAAAATAAAAGTTTAAATACATTACACACTAAAATATGCTCTTTTTCTCCAAAAAGATGAATAACTGTTCGCTCAACATAAGTTTTGAAATGTGCAATCAAGTAAAGTTTTACAAAAATCACTACAAAATGTAATGCTTATTATGTAGTCACAGCCCAGACATTCCAAATGTCATTCTACATTTCTTCCTCACAAATCATTGTGAAAATCATCATAATTGAAGGAAACGAAATAAATTCCTTTATTATCTTTTATTTTATTGCTTGTCCTAAATTGTTCAGTTTTTTTTGTTGTTGTTGTTGTTGCTGTAGTTCTAATGGAAAAAAGTCTCAGAAAGAGTGGAATTGTTTTCTATACTCCACACCCATACGTTCTAGGGATAAAGGAAATACTTAAGAAAATTATTATTATTATTATTTTTTGTGGGTACCAGGGGTCGACCTCAGGACCTCGCGCGCCAGCAGGCGCCCGTGCCGCTGAGCGATATCACCGGCCCAAGAAAATTATTTTTTAGATAGGTAAATATGACTGTAAGTGGTTGAGCTATAATTTCAGAAAAAAATAAGGTACATTTTCAAATTTAAGACCCCAGCATTGTGTGGAGGTTTTGCTGGTTAATTTTATGTGTCAACCGGGCCACAGAGCACTTGAGGTGATTCCACTGATTCTGTTGCTCTGGAGAACTCGCATTGGTATAGAGGAGAAAAGAGTTTAGACTGCTGTTGTTGTTGAATACATTATGTCCTGAAGGATGCTAAAAATCATCTCAGTGACAAACTCTGTATTTTCTGCTCATAATATTTTATCACTTTAATAAGAATAAAATTAATTGGATGAAATTTATATTATTTTACATATGTCATTTAGTATATTAGAATATTATGAGTCTCAGATTATATTAGGCATTAAATAAAAAATTAAGTGTTATTTTGTCTTTGTTATGGGTCTTTCAACAATGTGCAGTAACACTGATTCAGTTAAAAGTGGAATTTTCTCATAATCTCAGCTCACAGGATTTTGACCCTTCCATCGTTGAATGAATTATAAATTACTTCAGAACTATTCCTCAATCTCTTCATTTATTTTACTTTATCCATTTCCTCATAGGACATAGTTTTATAACTAATTAGTTTTACCAAGTTAAACTTTCCACTCTAAATCTGCATGGACTGTATTGTTGATTTCCATAAGAGGATCTGATATTCTAGAAATGCTTGTCTGGATTATTGAGTTCCCAATTTAGTCATCCTGTTTCCTCTTGGGATGCTGACATTAATTTAGAATTTATGATCTTTTCAATTATAGTTGGTATTGCCTGAGTCACCTGACTTTTCTTGTCCTTCCCTGAAAATCTTCTCAGGAATATGAAAGAACTTCGCAGACCTGAGCTGAAACACAGAATCCAGAGTTAATGTGAGCCTGTTCAGTAGAATCTGACGTGAGAAACCAACAGCAGACAGATAACTATGGGCCCTTGGGACAAGAGGGAACTTCAAAGTGGCAAAACCAAAGGAAGGGCATAAGATAAAAGCAAAAAATGGCTTAGATACAGCTACAAAGGACTTTCAGTGATGTTCAGTAAGATTGATCAGAAAGGATCAGAGCTGCATATAAAACTGGTTCTTTGAGAGAGTTCCTGAGAACGGTAGCCGCTTATAAAATGCTTAGCTTCTTACTCATGGACGGTGGAAAAGAATTAATATATGGATTCAAAATTATTCTGCAAAACACTGACCCTGCTAACATATCTATCAAATTCTAGTTGTGTATTAATTCAAAATAATTGGATGCATTGTTTTTCTCAAACAGTAATAGATAAAATAATGAACATAATTAAAATCATGGGATAAACTGTAATGAAAATTATACAAGTGTCTGTAATACCTTATGTAATTTTCCATATTTAAACATTGAATAAAAAATGAAAGAGTTTAGTTTATTTAAGTATCCAAATTCTTTGAAAATAGATTCTAATGAGAAAAAGAATGATACTATATGTTAAGTATAGAAGATAATTAATTTGGGAATTAAAACATTATTGTTTTACCTAAAACTAATACTCATGACTCATTACTTTAGTAAAATCTGCCATTGTGCTTAGGAATATTAAGCCATAATAACTATACTTTAACTTAGAGTTATTCACATATTACAATAAGTATAAAAATTAAATACATAATATTTTTTAAAAACACAGATGACAAAATTATTACAGTTGTACTACTATTAGAGTTTTGGAATTCAGAGTAGGAAAATACCCGTGTGAAATACGTAAGTTTATTTCAATGTTTTAAAGTCCTACAAGCTTCATTATGTATCTATTAAAAAGCAATTTTTTGTCCATATTACTTTGACCACATCACCTTAGGCCTTCCAAGGGTGTTATCCTGCCAAGAAACAAATTAAGCATTTATTCGAGGGTCACTAAGGCATCGTTACAGGATAATCGCTCATACAGGTTCTTGTCATTAGCTCATTTATTACCCTCTCTGTCTCTTACAAGCTTTATAGAATCATGGATTTTTAATAAGTATTGCACTCGGCAGTGATCCCAGGTTGGGTACTGCTCATAGAATTTGCTTCCTTTTAGGTTCCAACAGAACATGTACACAAAATGCTATGTTCTCCTTACTACAAGCCTATAAAATGTCTCGAAAGATACAATAAAACTTAATACTGAAGATAAATTATTAATCATAGTGACTCTGTCTTCTCTGTGACTTAATTAGTCTTCTTTCTTTATCATTTTACAATATCCAGTATCAGATGAATTCTGTAAGTGTATAGTTAAACTATGGTGAAGTCTGAAGACAAAGTTATCAATAGGTTAATTCTCTAAATCTCCTTTAGGTTATCTCCAATAGTGTACCAGTGCAGGTGTTGTTCAAAATGGAACTCTTTGTCTATTTCTCACTACCAAAGGCCATGCCAATCACTTAGACACATGCGTAGGAATTCCTGTGGGGCAGACACTACATCCTCATGCTAAAATAGAAACCACAAAACATGTCCTTAATGCACCATTATATTGCTTTTTCACTATTGTGAATAGCAATATCATTGACTTTGCTTTCACACACAAGACAGTTATTATGCAGCTAATTTTTATATGAGTGTGATCTCCTCACAAGATAGTCAAGCATCTTTGCATAGAGCTATAAGCAAATGAGATAAAACTGTAGTCTACACTCTCATTTTCTAAGGCATTAACAATATTGTGTGACAAATATTGTCATTCTGTATAAATACTGTAATGCATAAAAATGATGTTTTAATGACTTCCTCTAAGCTTCTTGGAATATGAGAATAGCTATAATGTAAAAGGAAGCCAAGCATGGATAGCATAATGGGTTTATCATTAAAAGTCTGTGTGTTACAGTACAAGGGAACTCTGTTGCTGGGCTCTATATTTCAGAACATCACACGCTACAATGCTGGTAGCACACAGTTATGAATTATGCCCAAAAGTTTGCTTAGAAAGTCTGCTTCTCTTTTTCAACTAGAAAAGTAAACATACTTGTGTCACAGCTTTCCTTGAAATAGTGTATGTGGTGATCATAAGTGTCATCCATCAGTTTTATTTAAGTCTCCCTCTTGTCCACCCTATACTGTAAGGACATATGAGCTGCTTTATCTGGACACGTGAATGGAAGTGATTTGTATCACTTATAGGATGAGACTTTGGGGCAAGCATTTGATCTACTACATTTTATCTATTTTCTGCCATAGTAACCAGCAATATTCCAGGAAATGGCTACATTGTCAACCTAGAATGACTCAGATTAGCACTCCTAGCAAGCCTACAATGTACTTATAATGTGAATGAAAAAATTAATATTCATTGCTCACGTAGTTAGTAGTTTGTTTTGCATCTTAACCTAGTATCCTAACTGATGTATAAATGAATGATTCCATAGAGAAGAATACTTAAATCTGTAGCATTTGTTTAGGGTCCAACTGGCAAGCTGTAAATAAGTGATGATTGGATGTTGGAAAATGTGCCATGCATGTTATGTAGTGGTAAAAAGTTTGCAAAGTTGTTACCTTGATAAATTTCAAGGCAGATCAGTACCTAGTGGACTCGTGCCATTGAAGAAGAGGTTGGAACTTGCAGTTTTAGGAGCATTTGCCTGTTGCTGTTGGTTGCATTTGACAACATATTGGAAAAAACAAGGTATGAGAAAAATACTTGAGAAATTTCTAAGCAGAGGTGAAAAGGAATACAGAAAATCCACACAATTAGGTGCTAGTAGGATTGGAACAGCCAATGGTTTCTCAAGTATCAAATAATACACTAAAAGTGATATAAAATATTTAACAATTTGAAATAATATTGAGATAATGCCATTGAATATTATTTTACATGAATAATGTTACAAATACCACATTTAAAAATAATGCAATATATAAACTGCAATAAAAATAATTTGGGTATTGAAACAGTGTTGCTTCAAAAATCAAATTAATGATAAGGACATGATACTGTCAGTTAGACACTTTAAGTGGATTAAAATGGTATCTGATAAGTTCATTCAGTAGGACAAAATGACATAGAGGAAAGAGGATAAGGTATAAGTTCCCACACTATTTGGATCCTATTGCTACTATAAGTAATTTCCACAAACTTAGTGGCTTAAAGCAACACAAATTTGTTTACTTGTATTATCTTAGTTACATTTCTCATTGCTGAGACAAAATACCTGACACCCAAAGTTAAAGGAAGGAAAAGTTTATTTAGCTCACAGTTTCTAGAGGTTTCAGACCATAATCTTCTGGCTCCAAGGCAGGGTGTTAGGGCAGATAGGCATTGCAGAAGACAGTTCATGGTGGGCAGAAGGTAGAAAAGCAACTAGGGAAGACCACAGCTTTTTGTATTCCTGATATCTTATCCAGGTTTTTTAAGGTGGATAGCACTCACACCTTTAATCCTAGTGCCCTTGATCCTAGCATTGCACCATGAATCAATTCCAGTGTCACACTCTCTAAATCCAGCCACCTCTGAAAAAGCCCCATTTATGACCACATAAGGCTTTGTGGGGAGGACATCTAGACCCAAGCCATAACATGTAGTTTCAGCAGGAGTCAAAAATGGATCTTATCAGATGAAAATCAAGGTGTGAGAAAGACTGTATTTTCTAAAGGCTCTGTTGAAGAATCACACATCTTGAATTCACCACTTTAGATGCTCCAAAATTCGCTGGCTTGTAGTGCCTTTCTTCTTAAAAAACAATGGTCAGTTGGGTCAGTTCACATAACCTTAACCACTGGTTTTGGCCTCACAGCACCTGCTTGGCTGTGCCTCTTCTGTCCCTTTCTTTTACCTGCAAGGATTGCATTGGGCCTACTCATAATATTCAGGATAATCTTTCCACCACAAATTCATTACTTAACTGCTATCTAAAAAGTCCCTTTTATTACATAAAATATTATAATCACAAGTTCATGATGTCAGGATGTGGATATATTTGAGAAGTCATTATTCTGGCTAGCACATTCTAAACTTTCATCTCTAAAGATCTATGGCCATCCCAAATGCAAAATGCATTCATCATTTTCCAACATCTTCAAAAATCTCAGTCCATTACAGAATCAACTCAAAGTCAAAGTCATCTCTTTGAAATTATATCAGGTGGATGTTTCAAATCTCATTATCTAATTCATTTACTTTATATGTGGATAAAATCTGGGTGTAATCCATGCACAAGAAGAATTTATAACTATCTTTAGAATTATGATACAAGAAAACATGTTATCTTCTAAAATACGATGGTAAGACAGGTATAGCACACTAGTTACAGATACATTCGAAAAGGGAAAGATGGAAGTTTTTGAAGAAAAAATAGGTAACATTTTGAAAAATTTCAAAATCCATCGTGTAATTTCCATTGAGTGTAAAGTCCTGGGTTTCATACTCTGTGGCTAGTGGCTGTGCCCTTCTTCATGAAGAATAGGACACTAGCTGAGAAGTTTTATTGGCCCGTTTCCTGCACTTGGATAATTGAAAGTTAAGAATCTTTTTTCATTTGTTTCTCTTTTTATTGCTTTTAGTCAAAGTTGGCTTTTATTTGTGATGGTATGAAATTCTCAGGATGGTTGTGGGTTTCCTATGCACTCATGGAAATTCACGTCATTAGACAAGTTCCTCCTGAGTACTTTTCTTGATATTTTAGTCTGTTTGTTCCTGGATGGGGGCAGGTATCCGTAGGTCATACATTGGTCTCTTCTGAGGTCGCTCCCTGTGACTAAAAACAACCTTTCATTCCTTCTAAGGCAAAAGGGTTGTCGGTCACATACTTGACTTTCTCTACCGAGGAGTTTGCCTTACATTAACTCTCCAAATGTTACCGTCCTTTCCAATCTGAATAGACTGAATATTTGTAAAATCAGCAAGTTCTGGTTTCTCTTTAACAGTATTATTCTCAACTCTCTTTCCACTTACATTTTACTATAGGGACCAATAAAAAACTATGCTACACCTTTAGCACTTTTCTTGAACTATTCAGCAAAATATCCAATATTATCGCTTATAAATTTTGCTTTCCAAGCAATAGAAGGATGCAATTTGGCTACATTTTCCACCTCTCTAGAACACTGTATAATAAGAACTCCATTTCCTCCAGTTACTAGTAACATCTTCATAATTTCATCTGAGACCCTATGCAATATTTTAAATTTCTTTATCACTACCAACAGTCTTGTCATGACTATTTAGGTATTCTCTAAGGTGACACGTGTTTTCTTTGCCATGCTCTTCACTTCCTCCTGAGTCCTCATGAGCATACTAAGTAAACAACAGTCTTTTCAAGGCCACCCTAGCCTGTCCTATTACACTATTTAATATTCTACAAGCCTTTGCCATTGTGCAATTCTGAAGTAACATCTAAATTGTAGGTATTTGCTACTGGAATAGCCTTCTTTTTGCACTAAAATTGTTACTCATTTCCTACTACTACAACTTACTACAAATGTAGTAGCTTAAAATAACATATCTTATAAAATAACTATCTTATAGTCCTAGTAATAAGACATCTAAAATGGTATTACTAAGTGAAAAATTAGTTGTCCACAAGATGCAGCTCTACTGTATGGTGGAGTCCGTACTTTTCCTTTTCTAGATTTTAGCTTTGCTCACATTTCTAGTCCTGTGGCCCTCTCCCCTCTGACTTCTACTTCTGTTGCCACATCTCATTCTCTGACTCAGTTTCTGCTACTCTGTCTCATATAGAATAAGAAACTTTGTAACATTAGATTCACGTGGAGAATCTAGGATAATCTTCACATCTCCAAGCTCTTCACTAGACCCCATTTACAAAATCCTGTTTTGTCTTGTAAAGTAACATGCACAAGTTCTGAGAATTAGAACATGAATATCTTTAGATGGTCATTATTTCCTCTACCACATCCACCAAAATATAATAGGCTCACCTCACATAAAATAAACAAATGAGACACGACAGGGAAATGGATATAAAACAACGAAGCATAACAAATCTAGAAAGTAAGTGTACAAAAGTATTATTTAGGGTTCCTGAAATAGGGACTCCCTAGAATCTCATGTACAGGAATTGCTTGTTTAGATTTGGCAACCCTGAAAGTCAGATCTACCCAGAGGTGACAGCCCAGGAATAATAGACTGGTGAGGGTTTCAGTGGTGGAAAGCTAACACCTAATTGTAATATATACCATAACCTAGTGCAGGGGATTTTACAACATATGCATAGGGGATTGCAGATTTTCTGTCAGTAAATGACTGCTACTTCTTTTATCATTCTCCAATTAAATAAAATATTTATCACAAGTTTCCCTTCCTGCTTCATCATTGTATATAAAGTGCATTGGGCATTGGTAAATGGGATTTTTAATTTACAGATCTTTAGATCAGAAAGAATGATGTCAAAACCAAATCAAGAGATATTCACTCATCATGCTCTGCTTCATCATTGTATATAAAGTGCATTGGGCATTGGTAAATGGGATTTTTAATTTACAGATCTTTAGATCAGAAAGAATGATGTCAAAACCAAATCAAGAGATATTCACTCATCATGCTCTGATCCTAGACTTCAAAGTGGGTGTAGAGAATAGGTAGGACTTTTGGTTTATCCTGTGCTCGTAAGTGCACAAAGGTATATAAAGTGCATATTTGATGACTCAAAAGGCATATTTGTTTTTTTGTTTGAACATAGTGAAAATTCTTATCTCTTTTAAAAGCTCACAGAACAGTTAATTTTCTTTTTCTTTCTTTCTTTTTTTTTTTTTTTTGTGGGTACCGGGGGTCGACCTCAGAACCTCACGCGCTAGCAAGTGCCCATGTGGCTGAACAATATCACCGGCCCTTTTTTCCTGTGTGGGTACCGGGAGTTGAACTCAGGACCTCACGCTTGCCAGGCAGGCGCTTAACCTGCTGAGCCATCTCACCAGCCCCTAATTTTCTTTTAAGGCAAAAAAAAAAAAAAAAAAAAAAAAAAAAAAGGATTAAATGGGACTCCCATGGTCAGGAAAGGGGCAGGGGCACAGGAGCCCAGGCTCAACGACGGTCAGAGTCTCAGCTATGATGAAGTTAGCAAGAATAGGGTCACAGAGCATCACATAATGTGTTTTGGGAAATAAAGGTAGTATTTGTAAATGACAGACAAGAGTAGATTTTTTGTGATTATCTATAGTAATATTATTTCTTGTGATTATGTAAAAGGCATTAAAATAGTCTAAAAGTGATAGAGTAGTTTAAAATGGCCATACCTGATCTGCCAATTAAGTCCTGGCTCTGCCAATTACTAATTACATAACGAGCAGATTTTTAAAACTTTGCCTGGAGATTGGAAAGTTGATTTTTAAAAGTTACACAAAGGTTTTATTCTTTCAAATATGTTCTTCTTATACAGCATTTGACTCTAAATGTCCTCAAAAATGCTTGATGAAATTATTGGTGTACAGGAGGCTGTACGTTTAATTCTGAGCCTACCTGAATAGATGCTTTACATATTTTCTGATCCGTTTGCAATTATAAAATCAGTTCTTTCTCAATAGTGAAAATGTTTGGTTTATCAATTAACTTAATAGTAATTGTCCTCCTACTAAACAGTGTAACTTTTCTTTTTTTTTATGTGGGTACCGGGAGTTGAACTTGGGACCATCGCGCTTGCCAGGCAGGCGCTTATGCTGCTGAGCTATCTCACCGGCCCCTGAATGGTGTAACTTTAATAAGTAAAGTAAGTGTAATTTCTGTAATAAATGACCCAAGAACTGATGCAAGGAACTGTTTTAAACTTTCCAAACCGATGTCTCTGATTCAGTCAGCAATTATTAATTAGAGTTTATATGTGTATACATGTATGCGTAAAATCCCAAACTCGTATTTTATCATAATTGGATATATATTGCTTTTAGTTTATGAAACCAAATGGGCAAATTCAGGCACCAGCTCCTAAACTGAAAAATAACCCATGAGATGTAGTTAATTTTTTTTGTCAAGTACTGTAGCTCAATACAAAATAACTAAATACTATTTGTAAACTGTTAGCAAATTCTTGATCAAACATTGATTTGCTAATAATTTGTTAACTTTCTACCTTTCTGATTTGACTGTTGAAACTTTTATCATAATAACATTTTATTAAAGAATAATAGGAATCCAATTAGAATATGAGCCCATTTGTAAGTAAATACAAATTATATTTATTTTCCACCATTTCTGTGGCATTATAACAGGGTCTTACAAATTCTGAGTCTATATTATTCATATTATTATTTATATTAGTCATCAGATGCCAACAAAAAGCTTGCAGGGTTAAGAGACATACTCAAAATTACACATTTATAAGTGTGATAAGGCATGGAGTTTCTGCTATTATGCCTTGCTGCCTTCTTATCATTGCCCCAAAATAAACCTTAACATGGAAAAATTTAATTTGCAGTATTTTCATTTTTTGGAGTTTTTGTTGTTGGTTTGTTTGTTTTTGTTTTTTGAGACAAGGTCTCACTATATAGTTCAAACTGGCCTTGAACTCAATATGTAACCTAGGCTGGCCTTGAAATCACAGCAATCCTCATGCCTCAGCTTCCAGAGTGCTAATATTACAGGCATGTTTGGCTTTAATTTGCAGTAGTGTAAACAAAATCCCTACCATATTACTTCAACATAAAAATCAGATGACTAGCTGATACAGCAATAATGTAAAAAGTTTTAAACATTTTTAAGTAATTAATAAGTGCCAGGTTTTGTGCAAAGTGATTTAACATGCACTCTCAATTTAATACTATTAATAACTATTTGAAAAAGAAAGTGATTGTTTTTATCCCCATCTTACACGTGAAGAAACTGAGTCTTAAGAGGGGAATACAAGATATGGCAAAAACATACATTAATGCTTAAATTAAAAATAATTTATTACAGTAAAAAGACATATTGCCATTGATCCCTCTTAAAATACTCTCCCTTTCTTCAAAAATACTTTGTGGCAATTTCTGTCAAATAAAAACATTATAGGGTGTCATCAACCTTATTCACCAGATCTGGCAGTGTGTCATTTCTGGCTCTTCCCCAAAGTCAAAATTACCATGAAAGATAAACATTTTGAATGGATTCAGGACATTGAGGCAGCCACAACAGCACAACTAAAAATACTCCCAAAGACAACTTCAAGAACTGCTTCAGAAAGTGACAAAAATGATGGGATAACTGTGTACAGTGAGGGGGATTAATTTGAGAGGGGAGTATTACTAATGTCTCTTGTACTGTAATAAATTTGAAAAATTTATTTATTTATTTTTTGTGGATACCGGGGGTCGAACTCAGGACCACGCGTGCCAGCAGGCGCTTATGCCACTGAGCTATCTCACTGGCCCTTTTTTTGTATGCGGGTACTGGGAGTCAAACTCAGGACCTCACGCTTGCCAGGCAGGCGCTTATGCCACTGAGCTATCTCACCGGCCCTAAATTTGAAAAATTTAAACAGACTGCTTATCTCTTGATTGCACCTCCTATAAATATGTGTGTGCAAAACAACACACAGTTAATCTTCAAAGTTTTTAATTGGGCCATGATAGTCACCTGGATAACCATGTCTTCCCTTTTCCTCCTGTCTTCAGATAATCAGTTTCTGTCACCAGTGCTGCTTGTTTTCTCCACTTGCAAACATTTTAAAACAATCCTTAAGAAGACTGGGTGCAAATGCCTTAATGTGTGGTTAAAACAGAAAATCTGTAGCTAAATTGCCTGGGTTCAAGATTCTTTGTAGGTATGTCACCTCGTTTAACTTTTTAATCTATTTGTGTCGCAAGTTCTTCATTTGTAAAATTGGGATAATAAAAACAATAAAATTTCAGAAGGTTGTTCGAAGAATTCAATGAATTATATTTTAAAAACATGTAAAATGATATCTGTAATAAAGAAAGAGCCATGTAAATATTTACTTAATAAATAAAAGCAACATCTTCCTGAAAACCCTGAGGAGAAGTGGCCTTTCCAACCTGTCTCCTGATGCATTTGTGTCACCACATTGCTCAACCTTATAAAAAGTTACTTTTTTTTTTTTTTTGTACCGGGAATAATAACTTATTTGCATACCTTCTTACTTTGGGTTGATGTTAAGCTTCTGGAAAAGAAAGACGACGTATCTCTTCCATAGTCTAAGAATACTGTTCAATAAGACTCATGCGTAAGTGAATCATTGAATCACTTCCTTCCATCTTTTGACAGCACATTGCTGATGCCTGTAGCAGCGTTACAGCCTGTGTCAGAACACAAGGGCGGTGACGCCGGTGCGAATTTTCAGATTCTGAAATGATCATTTAGTGCTTTCTGTGTATATGCTATGTAAAATAATTTCCCCATAATGTTGTCCAAGGCCTAGTCCCAGAATATGTGGATATGTTACCTCACACGGCAAAGCAGATATTGCAGCTATTATTAAATCAAGGATCTTGAGATAAGGAGATGATCCTGGACTCAGTGAATCACAAGGTTCTTGATAAAGATGGAGACATTGGCAAGAAACTGTAGTGTTGCCATTGCTGCTTGTTGAAGCAGAGCCATGTGCCAATGCATGTGGGCAGCCTCTACGAACTGGAAAAGGAAAGTAAGCATTCTCCCAAGAAATCTCCATAAGAAACCAGCCCTGTTGAATCACTGATTTCAAGATTTCTGATCTTCAGAACTGTAGGACTCTACATTTGTGTTATTTTAAAACTAAGTTTGTGGTGATTTACTTCACCAAGCAACAAGAAACTAATAAAACCTGCTTCCAAAGGAAAAAAAGTATTAGAAAGGTAGTAAAAAAGAAGGAAGGAAAGGAGGAAGAAATGGAAGTTGAAGAAATAAAAACGTTTTACAAGTAACTCTCTGAATGGTGTGTATAAAAGAAACAAAAGCCATATAGACAGAAATACTGGATTGTCACAAATGATGAGGGACAGAAAATAACGTGAATTGTTGGGAATAACATTAAAGCAATTACTTCGCATACTTTCTTAGAATTTGGTAGAAATATAAATGAAAATAATCAATACCTTAATTCACTTTAAAATTGCAAGTATCATAAACCATGCACAGAGTTTCTTTTTATAAAACCAATCTTGGAAATGGAGAGTAAAAGTATCACTTATTCTGTCAAAAACCTGTAATACATACTTGTTTCTAGTCATGCCTCCCTACCCCTTCCCTCCCTTCTCTGTACCCTGATTCTTCTTTCAACCACAGTGCTGGTGTTCAGGGAGTGTTTGAGGGAGACTAAACAGAATGGCAATGGAGGGCCTAACCCCGTCAGTGTTGTTTGTAAAAACGGTCCACAGAAATACTGAACAGAAGCTTTACTGGAATTCCTGGCAATAATCAACCCTGTTCCCCATGTATTTTGTATCAGATTTAATTTGAATTACATAGAAAGAAAAACCTTTACCATTGCACCCTAATGACTGTAATTTTCTCTCCAGCTGTTCCTTTCAGATACAGTATGCTGAACCTTGGAGAGAAATTTCCTGGCCCCTTTTTTATTTATTCTCAAGGATAATGTCTTGAAAACTAACTTAGTTGTAGAGGATTAACCTAATGCTGTGAATTAATAAGAAGTACAAACCCTTCTAAATTCTCCAGAAGAGAAATTCTGCATTTAGATGGCTTCCTTTTGCTGCGATTATTCCAGCCAGTTCAACGAAACCACCCATTTTGTCTTTTCCAGTGCTGTGATACTCCCATCAGCATCTGAGTGGAGAATTTACCTCACCACATAGCTGTAGCACTGATTGCCAGAACCAAAATGTCTCCAATATGCCTTCAAGTAGCTCAACTCTCTGGTGCCAGATGGTCTACAAATTGATCGCTCTTCACAGATACAGATGTCACTGTGCCCAGAGTTTGTTAGAGCATCTACATCCACTCCTGCTGGGAATATAATTTGGTAGAAAGACTCTTTGGCCTACCTGCTAATGATCTGCAGAAGAGAGACTTACATGTAGAAGGCAGCTTTAAAACATGTAAACTTCTATTCGACTGGATGACCAAGAACTAAGATTTAAAACTGGGGATGACTACTTTTAAAAATCTGTCTTTTGGATAGGACATATACTAGAAAGAAAGAGAAATTTCTCCAAAAAAATTGCAATAACTCATGAAAGAAAATTTTGCTGAATGAGAGCTCTAATTCCTCCTTTACTCTTTCCCTTATTGCAAACACTGCCCAAAAGAATAGCAAATTGTGCATAGCAAATGGAGCAGGGGGCCTGCTTTCATTTAAGTATTGTCATTTTGACGTATAAAATAAAACATAAATAGATGAATGGAATATTATTGATAATAAATATTAATTGAATTAAATAAGAATTTTGTAAGATGAATAGCTGCATTGATATCATAAGTTTTCCCTTTGCTAATATTGGACAGTTACATACAATTCCAAGAAGTTTTCTTCCAGTGGTAGAATAAGATTATTTTTCTGTTTCTGTGTGCACCATTAAATCATCCTATGACTATACTGTTTATTCATTTAGTCATATGCTTAAAGATTAGAAGATAATTTTGGTCTAACACAAGTGCATGTGGGAAGACAAATATGTTTCAGAAGAAAATTATTTTTACTATAGTCCATAAAATTTTTTCAAAAATTGGTTGCAACTTAAAATTGCCATTTCTTTTGTTAGAAAAATCCACAGAACAGAAAATATATATTTTATATATTGAGTATAATCTTGGGAAATAAAATATAAGGCTACATAGAAGCCTATTATATTTTCTATGTTATTTTTTATTTCCATTGCTATAGAGGTACTGGAAGCCTTTAAGCATGGACAAATACAAATAAATAGTATCATACTAAAGTTATATAATTCATCACCCTACCAAATTATTAATGTATCACCAAATATTTTAGAAATCATCCTATAGAAAACTCAAGAACTATATCGTACACCTAAGTTAATAGATTGGTTTGTAGGCATCTCTTGTGAGCATTTTGTGTGCTAGTGTGAATTTGATGCAAAGTATTTAGTAAGGAACAAAAATCTATTGTTGCATGTAATCTTTAAAGTAGAGCTATTATTATGAAGAATTAGTTCAGTAAAATGATATTATATTTTTAATTATAAACAAGCAATGTCTTGTAAGGGTTTAAACTACTACATTATATTGTACCAATAAGGGAAACTACAATGCCTACCATGCATTTTTAGTAACTAAAATTGATTTAATAAAATAAGTGATAGTTAAGAAGTTAAAAGGTTGAAGTATTTGCCCAAGATCATTCTACTACTTGATGAAGTAGAAAATCATGGATTCAATAAAAAATAATTCCATTTGACTGGAAGACAAATTATTTGATTTTTGTAGCAAAGTTGTAGGAGATTCTTAATGTACTTACTTGTAAGTTGAAAACAAACAAACAAACAAAAAAACCAAAAAAAAAAAAAAAAACACCAAAAAACTACCTGGAGGAGTTGGTAGGCACCAGGATAGTGTTTGGTCCATTTAGTGATTTTTTAACTCTGATGATGTTGGTGATGACGATGACGATGGTTAGTATCACTGATAACTAATATAATACTCCATGCATAACATATTATCTCACCTGTTTTAATTTAATACATGGCCTCAAAATTTAAAATGTCATTTTTAATAGTATCATAAAGTCCTCACTGACTCTTCAATTTTGATTTGATGTAACAGTTTTTTCTTTTCCCCTTGCCATTCCATTGCCACATGTATTTTCTTGACTTCTGGATTCCACGAAAAAGTAAATGAATGCCTAATCATAGCCTTTCTCATTAGGACAGAGACATGCATGGCACCAAATATTTGTAAATTTATGTTGTGCCTTCAGTTTTTACTTTTATTTTTTATTTTAGTATCCTATTTTTCAGTATAGTATATTGCGTGATCTCATTATTGCTCTCTGATGAAAACTGATTTTTATTAAGTTCAGCCTCAAACTCTCATCAACTTATCTTAAAACTAATGTTATGCTTATAAATTTATAAATATAAAAGAAAATTGTTTCTACTCTAAGTAGTACATGATTGATCTTATTATCAACAATTTCATCAGTTGCATACCAGAGACTTACTAGTTTTCAATTTGCCTGATATTATGCAGAGGGACATTATTAATAAAACATGTCCAAGATGCGATGCTTGCTTCCAAGAATTTTGAACAGCTAGTTTAATTCTTTCCACTATTCCCTGTCAAATTTGCAGAGTTATTGATTTTTAAAAACTACTGCTATCATCAACAATAAAACCATTAAGGTTTTTTTAAATTGGAAAGTATAGATAACATGCTGTGCTTGTTATATAAACAGGACTAGTTCTACATGAAACCACCATAGATCCTCTTGTGTCATTTGATTGTAAGGTAAGGATTTGTAGCAAATGTTAGTATGTGTAAGAGTTCCAATCTTCCTTTCTTTCTACTCTCTACTATCTCAAGCAAACCATTATTATGCTTTATCATAAAACTAAGAAAGTCTTTGCACCATCAATTTATAATTAATATGGAATATCACTATTTCTTAGTCCATATCCTTCTTACCTTGTTAATATTGCCATTGCATACAAAATTGAGGATTTGGAGGCAGAAGTGATAAGGAGTTTTTGTTTGTGACTTAAAATCATGCAATTATGAATCAGGTTCTCAACAGCTCATGCATTACAGAGATAGATTCTGCAAAGCTATTATGGCACTTATTCAAATAAAAGTTCATGACTCCATAATGTAGGTCATTAAGAAATTTCAACTAATTATTGAAGACCTTGAGGTAAAAATCCATTTTGAACATAGTTACTTCTAGAAAACAAGATTTGAATTTTAAACTTTTGCTTTTGTTTTAAACAGCAAATATAGGGCCAGGGATATAGCTCAGTGGTACAGCACCTGCCTGGCAAGCACAAGGTCCTGAGTTTGATTCCTGCTAACAACAACAATAACAACAAAATTAAATGGCAAATATAAAACATTTGAAAGGAATAATTTTTAGGGTTTTTTTTTACTAACTTTATTTTTTATTTTGGAGAAAACACTAAAAACACAGTGCCTTTGTAAAACACAATGATAGGTCTTCACTGTGAATCTTTTTTATTTTAAAATTTTATTCTAAATTTCCTTTCCAGAGGCAATGATATCACATAAACAAAATTTTTCAATATCTAAAGAACATGTGTTTGCAGGAGGAAAGGACAAATGGTGGTGCAGAAAAATTTAGGGGAAGCATAGTCATTCTTAAAACAGGAGTAGCATCATATAGTGAATGTGGTGGGTCATAAATTAAGGATTAAAATTTACTTAATTTCATGTACCACAAGTCTAAGTGGATAAACTATAAATACACTTTATCTACTAAACAGGCCAGACTAGCAATATCAATATATAGTGGTAAACCATCCTTGTTATGTGGTCAAACTTCAAACACCAGTGCATAGGCATCTAATATACCAAATCTCTCCCTGCAAGATAGATTAGTAATACAAACATGCATTCACATTGGAAGTGGTCATTTATATTGTTTTAGTCAGCTTTACTATTGCTGGGATAAAATACCCAATATCCACAATTTAAAGGAGATATTTAATTTGGCTCATAGTTTCAGGGGATTCAGTGCATGGTTGGATGGCTCCAAGGGAGAGACATCATGGCAGAAGGGTGTAGATATTCAGCTCATGGCGGCCAGGAAGCAGAGCAGGAAAACAGTGGCAAAAGAGAAGAAACAAGGGATCAGATATAGATGCTAAGTTCAGACTTACGTGACCCACCCAGATCATGTAACTAACAGTGTACTTTCCTATCCCCTGCATGGCTCCCAACCCAATCAAGTTGATAATCAAACATACCCCTCACATAAACCTACTCAGTGTGTTTATTTCAATAATGGTTTTAATAATTTTTGTTTCTAAATAGGTTATTCAACTTTAGATGATTTTTTCAAATGACAAAAATGTCAATAAAATCTCTGAAACATTTGATGTTATGTATAATATTTGGTTTCAAAAATTTAAAAAAAGAATTTATTTTGGTGCTCCATAGGAGTGAGTAAATTAACATGCCTATTCTTACCTATAATGTTGTTATGTTTTTAATATTAAATTGATATTGGAAATTTTAAGACTGATATCTTCCAAAATAGTTTATCTAACAGACTATTAATGTAATTTTTGAGAATAACTGGAGTAAAAGAAATGACATGAAATGTCATAAATGTCATAAAAGAAATGAGTTGATGAATGGAAGAATTGCCTTATAGTTCTTATTTGGCACTTTATAAAAAGCTCTACTTTGCAGATTTTTTTGTTTGTTTGTTGATACATTTTACAGAAATGTGAAATAAGCATCTGGGAAAGGTAGGGTCAAGGAAGGCATGTCTAGTTTAAGTCATACAATTTAGCTCTATCTTTTGTTACAGTGATAATTTTCATGATTATACTTGTCTCTTTTCAGCCGAATTGCTTCTGTCTACAGCCAGAATGAATCAATATAAGAATACTTAGTTAACCACAACATAGGAGAATATCAGAGTAAAGCTAAGATCTGACATCATTTGCCTGGTACAAGTTACTTACCCTTCCAGGAATTTCCAGGAATTCTTGGATAGGAAAAGCTGTTTTAGAAAGAAAGGAAAAGAAGAAGGAAGACGAAGGAGGGAAAAAAATATAAAAACAATTTGAAAAGCTAACCCAAAACTGCACCGTGATAAAGCATTAATGGGAAGGTTTACTTTTAAATGCTGAAAAAATAAGGCACATCTAGGTCACAATTGTAAGAATTTCTAATGTGGAGTCATATAGCAAGTGACTATATTAGGAAGTCTAGATTTCTAAGGTCCAAAAGATATATTCCATGTTTCTATTTAACTGAGCAAAATATATCTGAAATTTTAAATAATAGAAATTACTTTTATTGTAACTGTTTCATGTACTTAGAACCATTTTCAATGTTGACATATTTTGAATACGATCTTATAATTATTATTCTGATATTCTGATGTAATTATTATTATCCTCATTTTTATAACAAAGAAATTCAAGTACAGCAAAATTAAATCATTTCCCAAAGTTCTCACTCAGGAATGTTTGAAGGCTGTTCAGAGTGGCACTTCATAATTTTAGAACTTCTGTTCTTTACTACTATGATGTTTTGGAAATACATTCTTTTAGCTTCGTATACCTCATTTGGCAGTTTCAACTGGTATATATCATTATAGATGAACACATGCAAAAACTCTACATTCTAAACCTCAATAACTTTGATAACTTGGAATTTGATAAAATTGAAGAATTGGGAATTTTCCCTCAGGTGACACTTTGAAATCAAATACTTTGAAACAAATTTAGAGATCAAATTTCCATAAGTATACTTGAATAGAATGTTGTGGAAGACATTTATCTCTCCTAAATGATTCATCATTTCATTTTGATTGTTATCAATTTGGTGCCTGATGGAGTATCTTGAATAGTAGGTTTTAAGACATAATAATTAGTGAATGAATTCATTAAGAAAATTTCCACGTGTGAAAGCTAAATGCCAGCTTCATATACATATACAAAAGATGTGCTAAGAATATGTAAACCTAAGGAAATATTTTATCATGAAATTTTCTTTCTGTACTTTTCCCCCAATGAAGGAGTCAAGTACACACTATGTAAGAGGTGCATGTCACCTCTAAGGGTCATCAGAAGAGATTAGATATGTATCTTCAAATTTACATATTTTTTTCAAACATAGGATCAAAGACTATGCAGTCAGATTTTATTTTTCCATTTCTTTTCAATATATAAGTTTCTGTCTTCTGTTACCTCCTAACGTTATTGTCAAAATCCCAGGTGTGTTTAGTTTCTCTTTGTTTATCTTCTTTGAGGGAAATGGTAAGAAGATGAACGATGTATAGATATTTGAGCAAAGTGAATTTCACTCCTTGAAATTCTGTTGTACAACCAAGAAAATAGGATTATATTGGTTATAGTGGTGAAGAATAACAAAAGGTACCCATTGGTAATTTAGAAACATTAAACATCATTGCTTTAAAAATAGTCTTATTAATCTACAAATGAATGGGAAGTTTTAGAAAGTCTTTTGCAATCATTAATCAGTTGATTATGCTGTGACAGAATTCTCTATGAATATAAGAATGTCTAAGTAATGTCCTGATCTGATTTGACTTAAAGAGATTAATGATTCCATTGTGTGTAGTAATTAAGATGCAATGGAGGCCAAGACCATATTTTAAATAGATATTTGAGATGCCAGAAAATCTTTGGTGTGTAAAGCTTAAGGAGGTATGAATGCTGGAGTGGATTTACCACGTGTAAACTCTTCCCTTACCCCCAAATTTCGTTCCCGAGAGCATTCAGAAAAGTATCTTTTCCTCAAAGTTTTGAGAGATGCTTTAGTGAGCACTTTTGTTTGCATGTCTGCAGTATAACATTACCACAAATTTGGTGGCTTAACACAACAGCAATCAATTCTTTCATAATGTGGAAGCTAGAAACCCCAGACCAAAGCCATCAACAAGTCTGTGCTCCTTCTGAAGTCTTTAAGAAATTATCTTTTTTGGCTCTTCTAGTTTCTGGTATTTTCCATATTCCTTGGCATTCCTTGTTTTTTGCATCATAACTCCAATCTCTGATTATCTTCATATGGTTTTGTATCCAGTATGTGCCTTCATGAAGATAGAGTAAGATGCTTGAAAATCTTTAGTGTTCACAGCTAAAGGACATAGGTATTCTACTGTACTGTAAGTTCCCTACTCCTCATTTCTAAACATCTCACTCTTTAATGAGCCCCAGTCACTGAGTTTGTCTCTAATGTAGTGTGATCTCATCTGTCTTAGTTACTTTCTTGTTTCTGGAAAAAAATACCCAAAGCCAACAAGTTAAAGGAGGAAAGTGTTATTTTATTTTTATTTTATTTTATTTTATTTATTTTTTTTTTTGTGGGTACCGGGGGGGTCGACCTCAGGACCTCGCGCGCCAGCAGGCGCCCGTGCCGCTGAGCGATATCACTGGCCCCTTTTTTGTATGTGGGTTCTGGGAGTTGAACTCGGGACCTCGCGCTTGCCGGGCAGGTGCTTATGCTGCTGAGCCATCTCACCGGCCCTAATAGAATTTAAAGAAGTGGGGCTTCATGGAAAATCCTGAGGTCATTAGGGCATGTCCTTGAAGACGATTATGGGACCCTGGTCTTTCTCTCTTTTTTCCTTTCTGGCTCATGAGATAAGCAGTTTGTTACACCACAATGTGCTGCCTTTGGCAGAGAACTAAAGCAATGGAACCACTTGATCTTGGACAGAACCTCCAGAATTATGAGACAAAATAAATATTTTCTCTTTATAAGTTAAGTGCTTTAATTATTTTGTGATAGTAAGGGGAAGCAAGCTAATACGGATAAGTATCCTTCTTAACGATTTATACAAACAAATGTTATGACACCTGATGTAGTTCACAGATTGAGCCAATTCACAGGCCCAGACATATTTTTATAGAAATCAGTTTCTTTAGGACCAAAAATGTACAATAGCTAATGTGAATTGGGAAGAAAGTGTTCAAAAGAAAAGAGAAACTGTGATGAGGGAAAGGGGAAAGGAAGGAAGGGAAAAGGAAAAATATATATAAACAAGATAATTAAGATAGATATATTGCTAGTTTCTCTCAGTTCACCGAACAGAAAGTTTTATGCTAATATTGTTTGGACAATATCTCATGCCTGTATCTTATACCCTGAGTAACTACTCTGTAGATAGCAATACCCAATGTATTAATTATTATTACTCTCCTATTATCTTGTTTTGAAATTGTTTTATTTTTTTCTTTAAAAAAAAAAACAGAGTACAACTTCCACAATTTATAGTGCCAATTATCTGCCTAACTTTCTCTAAATGGATTATGATAGCATTTTTGATTACAGTATATTGCACAAAAGATGACACAGATCATTTGAGAGGATTATTGGATAATAATTTCATGTTAATGCTAATTCCTTACACAAGAATACAATTCAAAAAACAAATACCACTGGCTGTCAATTGAGAGAGAAAGAAGAGAGAGACAAAGACAGAGACAGAGACAGAGACAGAGACAGAGAGAGACAGAGAAACAGAGAGAGAGAGTTTCATTTGTAGTATTTTCCATCAGAGTCCAAAACAATGAAAGCTGAGATGGACATAGGATCAGCTTTTACTTTTTGTTTCACTGAACTACTATGGAAGTAGAAGCATTACCGCATTGATGTTGATTTTTCCAAGGTTCTTGACCTCATTTCTAAAGTAAATATGATGGAAGTCACACTGACAAAGATGCAGACTATGCTAGATTTCTTGGTGACAATTGTACATCTCTGTCCCGTGAAGACTAGGAAGTATATATCCCGTAATCCTCTTGCTTGCATGGTTCTTGCTTTGAAGTTGTTAATGAAAGCAAATTCTGCAAGATTTTAAAGTTAAAAGTGCAATGGAAGCTGTTGTTCTCAGAAGGTTAAGAAGGGTATACACTGTAATTCCATAGATCTTTAATACAGTAATTCTTTCATATCTCTCACTTTGTAGTTTTGGTAAAGCAAAGTGATGATATCTCAGACTTTTCCTTCTCCAAGACTCTTGGCTTTCGTAGCTACTCTGATGCGTTTTTCTATTATTATTAGCAACAGTGTCCCAGAAGCTCATAACATACCTTCCACATTTTTATAATTTTAAAAATTTTATTTGTACATATTTGCAATTCATGCAGCTTACAATCTTTGTGGGATGTGGTTACTTACACATATTAAAGTTTGTTCTTTTTTTGATCCCCTTCTCCTTCCTTCCTCCTCTGGTTCCCATATCTTTTTCATACTAGTTGACATTATTTGTCTTAGCTCATGTTATGGCATATAATATTTATACTAATTGGGGTTATTAGATTCCTGTACATGGTACATCTTTTCTTCCTATTTCTGCTTCCTCGCCTCCTCATTCTGCCCCCCTTCTTTCCTTGGACCACTTTCCTATTGCAAGAGATCCATCCATTTGTCCCTTTCTATCCAACCTTTCTCATTTCCTTTTTTTTTTTTTTTTGTTTTGTGGGTACCGGGGGTCGACCTCAGGACCTCACACGCCAGCAGGAGCCCGTGCAGTTGAGCGATATCACTGGCCCTTTTCTCCTATGTGGGTACTGGGAGTCAAACTCGGGACCTTGCACTCGCCAGGCAGGCGCTTATGCCACTGAGCTATCTCACCAGCCCTCATTTCCCTTTTTTATACTTTGCCTCACTCAAATGAGAGACATGATATGGTATTTATGCTTGTTTGTCTGTTTTATTTCACTCAAAGTTATATTTTCCAGGTGCATCCATTATACTACAAATGTCTCAAATGTGTCATTCTTTATAGTATTCCTTTATATATAGATATCACATTTTCTTTATTTATTCATCTGTTCATGGGTACACAAGTTGTTTCCAGGATTTAGCTATTATGAATTGTGCTGCTATAAACATTGATATACACGTATCACTGTAGTATGACTTAAGCTCTTTGGGGAAGATATCCAGGACAGGGACAGCTGGATCATATGGAATTTCTAATTTCAGTTCTTTGAGAAATCTCCATACTGATTTCCATAATGGTTGTAGTAATTTGCATTGCTACCAACAATGCAGGAGTGTTCCTTTTTTACCACAGTGACATTAGCATTTGTTATTATTTGATTTCCTGATGATTGCCTTTCTTTCTGGACAAAGATGGAATCTTAGCACTGTGTTAATTTGCATTTCTATAATGGTCAGAGATGAACATTTTTTCATACATTGTTGATGATTTGTACTTCTTCCTCTGTGAAGTATCTGCTCCTTTTTCTTGCCAATTTCACGACCAAGTCTTTAATTTTAGGAGGTTTAATTTTTTTGAATTCTTTATATATCTAGATATTAGTCCTCTGTCTGAGGAGTAGCTGGAAAATTTTTTCCCATTCTGTAGGCTGCCTCTTCACTCTACTGGTTGATTCTTTTGCTGTATGGAAGCTTTTTAGTCTGCTATCCCACTTGTTGATTCTTGCTGCTCTTTTTTGTGTGATTGAGGTTCTGTTTAGGCAATCCTTTCCTATGCCCATGTCTTCATATGTTTTACCAATTTTATCTTCCAGAAGGTTTAGTGTTTCTGTTTTAAAGTTTAGATCTTTGATCCATTTTGATTTTAAATCAGTATATGTTGAGAGAAAATGGTTCAGTTTCATTCTTCTGCAAACAGATAACTAGTTTTCCCAGTGCCACTTGTTGAATAGGTTATCTTTCCTCCATCATATGCTTTTGGTGCTTTTGTCAAAGATCGAATAGTTGAATATATCTAGGAAAGTTTCTGTATCCTCAGTTCTGTTAAGTGGATCTACATGTCTGTTTTTGTTACAGTACCATGCTGTTTTTTTTTTTTTATGGGTACAAGGGGTCGAACTCAGGACCTCGTGCTTGCCAGTCAGGCGCGTATGCTGCTGAGCTATCTCACTGGCCCTGCCATGCTGTTCTTATCACTATTGCTTTGTACTATAGCTTGAAGTCAGGTATTGCTATGCTGCCTGTTTTGCACTTATTGCCCAAAATTACATTTGATATTTTGGGTCTCTTCTGGCTCCATATGAATTTTAAGATTGCTTTTTCTAGATCTGTAAAACATGCAGTTGTTATTTTGATTAGGACTACATTGAATCTGTATAATAGTTTTGGAAGTATGGCCATTTTGACAATATTGGTTCTGCCTATCCAGGAGTAGGAGCATCCTTGCATTTTCTGATCCCTTCAATCTCCTTCTTCAGAGAGCTGTAGTTTTTGTTGTTGTCGTAGAGGTCTTTCACTTCCTTAGGTTAACTCCTAAATATTTTATTTTTTCTTGAAAATAGTGTGGATGTATTGTTTTCATAATTTCCTTCTCATCCTATTCATTATTGGGGTACATAAAGGCTAATTATTTTTGTGTGCTGATCTTGTATCTTGCTATGTTGTTGAAGTTTATTAATTCTAAGAGTTCTTTGGGTATTCTATGTAGAGTATCATGTCATCTGCAAATAATGATAATTTGAGTTCTTCCTTTCCTCTGTGTACTCATTTTATTTCTTACTTTTGCCTAATGTTTCAAGTATTATGTCGAATAGAAGAGATGGTAGTGGACATTCTTGTCTTGCTCCTGATTTTAGGGGAAATGCTTTTAGGTTTTTCCCATTTAGTGAGCACTACTGGTTTGTTATAAATAGCCTTCATCATATTCAGATATGGTCTTTCTATACCTGTTTTCTTCAGGTTTTTTTTTTTTTTTTTTTTTTGGTACTGGGAATCGAATTTAGGACCTCGCTCTTAACCAGGCAGGCACTACACCACTGAGCTATAACCCCAGCCCATCTTTAGGGTTTTTATCATGAAAAACCACTGCTACTTTTATGTTAACACTATTTTTATTTACACTCCTGATTCTTTTACAATTTTCAGTGGTTCTGTGTTTCTGAACAAAATTAAATTGATAAAGACTTTGAACTCTATGTTTTAATGAGTTAAAAGTGTAGTTCTACTTGGAAGAAATTGCAAGAATCACGAGAATACACTTAAATAAAAATCAGAACAAAATGCAAATAATGGATAACACAGTTGATTGAATAATGCCCCCCATCAGAAGGAGCCTCAACATGTGACCTTATTTAGAAATAAGGTGTTTGTTGGCGTTAACAGTTAACGACCTCAAGATCAAATCATCCTGGATTCAAGGTGAGCCCAGTTCTGATGACTGTTCTTATAGAAGGGACACAGAGTCTACAGGCTTGAACATGATTAGGGTGTGGCATCTACAAACTCACAAATGCTAAGGATTTCCAAGAGACAATAGGAGGCAGGAAGAATTAAAAGGAATTCTTCTCTACAGTCTTTAAAAGGAACTTGGCCTTAGTGAAGTCGTGATTTCAAGTTTCTATTTTCCAGAACTACGCATGAAGAAGTTTGTGTTCTTTGAAGCCACCAGATTTCTGATTAACTTTTTATATCAGCCCTAGGAAACTAGTGTAACTAGTTTGAAACAAAGCTTTACAGAAAGAAGTTCATATTAATAAATATTTTCTTCCTATATTTCTCTTTTCTTCAGGCAACACAGACTATGTGAAAAATACTTGACATGTATTCTGGAACATTACGTTGTGAAGATAATTTTATGTACTCCATGGAAGTTTTGTTGTATCTTCCATATCTATTATAAAAAGGATAGAAAATAAAAATAACATGTATATATATATATATATATATATATATATATATATATATATATATACACACACACACATACATGGCTGTGGATCAAAGCATGTTCACTAAATCAGAAATTGGGTGAGCTGGGCTGGTGGTGCACTCCTGCAATCTTAGCTACTCAAGATCACAAAGTTGAGGCTGGACTGGACAATTTAGTGAGACCCTGTTTCAAAACTGAATATAAATAAGGACTACAGATGCAGTCCTGGTAGACAGCTTGCAAGCATGTGCACGGGTGTGGGTTCAATTCCTAGCACCACAAACAAACACTACAAAACAAAAACTAGGAGTTGGTAAAGTACAACCTGAGGGGTAAATTCAGCCACCTGATTTTTTGGTAATTAAAGTTTAGTGGAACACAGCACACCTACTTTTTATGTATTATAGAGGCTTATATTCATAGTATAATAGGAAAAAAATTGAAAATTATGGTAGGAACTACACAGCTGAAAATTTATATTATCTATTTCTTTAAAGAAATCAAATTTCCAAGTCCTGGATTAAATGAATTGAAGATAATAAAACATTTCATTATACACGCTTTGTGTGTAACACACTTACTAGTGTCTCACCATCATTAAATCAAAACATACCTCCATTGTGGGCATTTTTTTGTTGTTGTTTTCAAGACTGCAAGTTTGCCTTGGGAATTGATTTGTCTTTGTCCCACAATCTTCATCTAATTACTAGAGTTGTAGATAAATGTTTGTTGAATTCAATTCATTTATTTAATCAGAAATCTGTCAGCTGTAATATATCGCTGGAATGTTAGTATTAATTATATACTGAAGTGTTAATTATAGGCTTGCAATTGTACCATTAACACTAGCATAAGAATATTAATTACAGATTTTTGATGAATCTGTTGACAGATATGTTAGTATAGAAGCTATTATGTCAAGATATGCCTGGCTGATGCTAGTGAAAGTAAAATGAAAGACACCAGTTTATTTATGAACTGGGGTTTGAGTCTGAGGTCTATTGGGAAAGCAGAAGAAAGCCATCATCAGACACTTGGGATCTTTCCTTGAAACAGAAATAAAACAAAGACACAGAGATGTCTAAGGGACAGAACTGTATATAGAGTCAGGGAGAGGTACGACAAATAAGAAATCATTTGAATAAAAAAACAGGTGAAGTGAAATTAAAAACCCTCAAAAAATAGAGACAAAAATAAAGTCAAGCACAGGTGGACCCTAACTCCCCACTTTTCTAGGCTAGAATAAATGGGATAAACATTAAGATCTTTGTTTTCTGCTTCACCCACTCTTTCTTCTTTTTGTTGCTCTTTTAAATATAGGCTTACTGGTTCTAATCTCAGGAAGTGAGGTTTGGGACTTGTGTTATAATAGGTATCAGCATTTTCATAATTTTAATAGGTGTGAGGTGATACTGTATTGTGGTTTGATTTGTATATTTCCTGTGTTTAGTGATGAGAAGCAACTGGTGGTCCACCGTAATTCTTTTTTGGAGAATCTTGTATACAAATAATCCTATAATTTCCACTAAAATAACTTTTAGAAATAACAAATGAATTTGCTAAATTTGAAGAATGAAAAAATCAACATATGCAAATTAATTATGTTTTTGTATAATGACTGTGAACTATCCCAAAAGGAAGTTTTAAAGATTTCATTTATAATAACATCAAAAATACAAAATACTTAATAAGAAATTTAACTAAGGTGGTGAAAAAATTATCTACTAAATTCCAAAAAAGTGGATAAAAGACATTAAGTAAGACACAAACAAATGAAAGATATCTCATGTTCATGAATTAGAAGACCTAATATTGTGAGATTCAATGCTATACTCATCCAAATTGCACTGGTATATTTTATAGAAATAGAAAAATCAAACTATGGATTGGAGCCAGAAAAACATAAACTCACAAAAAACCTAGATCATCAAAGTGATCTTGGGAGAGAACAAAGCTGGAGGCATTATACTTCCTTATTTCAAAATATATTGCAAGTCTATAGTAACTGAAACAGTTACTGATGGAAGTGGCATAAATTTTAGTGTGACCATTAATTATGATTGTCAACATGACTGTATTAAAAATGGCTAATAGATCGGTAAAGCACACTTCTCAGTGTGTCTGTGGGGTGCTTCCATATGACTGTCATTCAGGCCAGCAAGCTGAGAGGGAAGATCCATCTTGGCTACAGGCAACACCATCAAATAGACTTGCATCTCAGATGAAATAAAAAGGGAAGAAGGAGGAAATCAGCCTGTGTTTGAAAAACTCCATCCTACTTGGCCAGGTGCATCTTTTACAACTGCCAATCCCAGTGGACATCAGGCTTGTTTCATCGCCCTTTCAATATGAACTCATACTAGTGACTAACGACTAGCGTTTCAATACCTTGAGTCTTCGACTGGCACTATATCTTTGATACCACTTGTTTTGTGGCTTCCAGCTTCTTGGACTGAGCAGCTACTGGATATTCTGACTCTCCAGCATTGAGAGTGTACTACCTTAACTTTGAACCTGTAAGCCTATCTAATAAAACCCCTTGTGTAATTACATACAGAGAGAATATGCATACACTGTCTACTACGTGTGTATGTTCTATAAGAAATATGTACAAGATTTTTGAAATCTTCACCCTCTCTAGACTTTCTGCATAGAACAAATATTAAACCTCTGATTTATCTTTATACTTCTAGCTCCCAAACCAATATCAAAATAAAATTATCACTGAAGTTGAGCGTAGGAGTTTATTTAACACTTAAATCTTCATTTCCCTGGAAAAATTATATTCCTTCCATTAAAAAATCTCATATTTAAATTTTAGTATATTTCAAATATCAAAGAACACACATTGAGAAAGAAACTTAAAATAACTGCACAATATTACAAAAATAATTTTCCAAAACTAGCCTTGTACTACAATTTCTTCATTAGAAATTTAATAGGAATTCAGTGAAACTTCCTTTATGTTTTTTTCCAGAGATGATCAGACTTTTGGAAATGTCTTATTTTCAAGTTAATATATCTAGAGAAGCTATACTTCCTCTCTGAGAGAAAATATATATAATATTTTATATGTATGATATATATTATATATTTTTCACACATAAACACATCCTTACAGACACATGTTACACCGAGATGTATTTCCTTCTGGTCTTATCTTTCTGTGTTTGTGTGCTATTATACTGGTATTATTTTTAGGTAAAATCTTAGATACTATTTTTCATTTCAAATCTATGTCATAGAGAGTTTTCCATGTTATATGATTCTTCAAAACTGACAAATATTTTTATTTGACTTTCTGGGAAGTATTGTCCTTTCAACGTACTTAAATTGGCATAAATTTTTTGTCTTTTTATTTTTTCTTGAGACATACACTTAGTGTAGGTCTTTATAGTTTCACTTGAAATAATAACATATTACTTCTCTAACAAATCTAAAGTCAAAACCGACTATGGTGATGTGTCCTTCCAGAATAATATCTTTTCTAGTTACTTATGCAATAATGTGTACAAAGGAATACAGTAGCCTTGTTATATCCCAGCCTTGTGTTTGTCACTGCACAAGGTTCATTTTGTACTTTATATTTGCATCCTTGCAGCCTTCGTTGGGAAAGACATTTTCTACAGGTTTCAAATGCGGAATCTGAGTCGTCAGATGTCTAATAAATTTCTGAAATAATATAGTGGTTATATGACAGAGCTGAAAAGTGAACTGATAAACAAACATAAATGATTTTTTTTATGGGGGTACCGAGAGTTGAACTCAGGACCTTGTGCTTGCCAGGCAGGCGCTTATGCCGCTGAGCCATATCACTGGCCCAAAATAAATGATTTTATTACCAAATCTATATTGATGTATTTTTTAAAAAAATCTTGGTGCAATAGGACAGCTTGATTCACTGACGATCATGCTTAGAGACACCCCTCTCTGAGAAGTGCGTTTTTTCTAATCTTTGGAATATAACTAAATTATTGTTCTATGTTGGGAGAATGTCAGATAATCATATGAACAAAAAAATATTTTAAGTACACAGATATGTGTCAAGCAGTGAACCAGTCTCTAATATTTGACGTGATGCTATTATTTGATTTCTTGATGACTGACACTCTTTCTGGTATAAGATGAAATCTTAGTGTTGTTTTAATTTGAATTTCTTTAATGTTTAGAGATGTTGAACACTTTTCCATGTTTACTAGTCATTTGTATTTCTTCTTCTGAAAAGTGTCTATTAATATAAGTTGGCCATTTTTTATTTGAGTCTTATTTTGGGAGATCTTTTTTAGTTCTTTATGTATTCTAGATTTAGTTTATCTGTGGACTGGCTGGCAAAAATTTTTTCATATTCTGTAGGTTGTCTCTTCATGGTATTGGTTGTTTCCTTTGCTCTACAGAAGCTTTTGAATTTAATATAATCCCATTTGTTGATTATTGCTTTTATATCTTGTGCAATTTTGCATTTCAGTTCAGAAAATCCTTGCCTACGTCTGTGATTTCAAGAATTTTACCTATTTTATCTTCCAGTATGTTAATTGTTTCTGTTTTAATGTTTAAGTCTTAAATAAATTCTGATCTTAGTTTAGTACCTGGTGAAGGATATGGATCCAGATTCAATCTTCCGCATGTAGCTAGTTTTCTCAGCACCACTTGCTAAAGAGGCTATATTTTCTCCAAGGTATGTTTTTGGCCCCCTTGTTGAGGATCAAGTAGTTGAATCTGTCTGGGGACTTTTCTGCATCCTCTACTCTGTTTTATTGACCCATATATCTGTTTTGTGCCATTATTATGCCATTGTTATCACTGTAGCTTTGTAATATAACTTGAAGTTAGGTATTATGATGCTTCCTACTTTGCTCTTCTTGCCCAGGATTGCTTTTGTCATTTGGATCTCTTCTGGTTCCATATGAATTTTAAAATGGTTTTCTTTAGTTCTGTGAGGAAGTCTGTTGGTATTTTCATTGAGATTGCTTTAAATCTATTTATCAATTTTGAGAATATGGCCATTTTGACAATATTGGTTTTGCCTATCCAGGAAGAGGAGATATCTTTCCATGTTCTGATGTCTTTTCTTTTAGAGTATTTTAGCTTTCATTGTAGAGATCTTCACTTCCTTGATCAGGTTAATTCCTAAATATGTATTTTTTCTTGATGCTATTGTGAATGGTATTGTTTTCCTGACTTCTCCCTCTGTGAGTTCATTATTAGTGTACATGGATGCTGCTGATTTTTGTGTGTTCATTTTATATCATGCTACATTATTGAAATTGTTTATTAATTCTAAATGCCTTTTGGTGAAATTCTTTGGTTTTCCTATATAGGGTATTATGTCATCTTCAAATAATGATAGTCTGACCTTTACCTCTCCTTTTATTCCTTTCTCTTGCCTGATTGCTGTGGCTAATGTTTTGAGTACTGTGTTGAACAGAAGTGGTGATAGTAGGCATCCTTATCTTATTCCTGATTTTAGAGGGAAAGTTTTCAGTGCGGTATCTTGTTACACCACCTCAGGAAATGAATATGCCCTCTCTGATGGTTAATTTTACTTGCCAAATTGATGAGGCTAATGGATTCCTAGACATATGACAAAAAATTTATTTCTGGGAGTGTCTTTAAGAATGTTTCTAGAAGAGATTAGCATTTGAATCACTAAATGAAGTAAAGAAGATCTGTCTTTATTGGAGAAGGCAGACTTCATACATAACTTGAGGTTTACAAAAGGTAGGGAAAAGGCAAACTTTTTCTCTCTTCTTAAGCTGGGTCATGGTCTGGTTCTCAGGCTTTGAGTTGAAACTGAATTAAACCAGGGGCTTTCCTAGTTCTCCAGCTTGTAGACAGCACACTGTGAAACTTCTGCATCTCCATAATTGCATGAGACAATTTTCATAATATATCTCCTCTTATATATCTCTGTACATATTCTATTGGTTGCATTTCTCTGAAGAAATCTGGCTAATACACCATCTATTAACTTATTTTCCCTAAAAACTAATTTGTCCTAAAACCAGAGGAAATATCCTGCTTTCCCTGAATAATTTTTTGTTTGTTTTTAATACCAGCAATCCACAGATTTAGAATTCTCTATCCCCTGTGTTTTCACTGTGTTTTTAACATTCTTCAGCCAAACTAATTACTTTACAGTATTTTTAGATATTTGTGTGGTGGCCTCTATTCTGAACAGTTTCTTTTCTGGGTCAGGTAAAGGTTCTAAGTCCAGATATTTTTCATCCATTCCTGATTAAAATTGGAGTATATATTTGAGGCCACAGATGTCAAAGTAATATTTGATGATAAAATTTTAATGATATTTAGAAAATTTCTCATACCAGTACAGTTGACCAAGCAAAGCAATGGATTATCCATTACCGTTATGTACAAAGAACAATTATGTAGCCCTCCAAATATTTACACAGCAGTTACCATTAAATTCAAATAGAATCTGTAGTTAACATGAATCTTTTTAAAGAAACAATGCTTTTTTCTATAAAGGGAAAAGATTTTCCATAATGTAGAAAGATTTGAATATGTCCACATATACTTAAGCTTTAAACGTAAGATTTTAAATTTTGGTTTTTAGGATAGCATTACTTTGAGAATTTTGGAAGACTATTTATTTTATTTTATAAGATTTGTTTCTTTTTTTTTTTTTAATGTGGGTACTGGGAGTGGAACTCAGGAACTCGTGCTTGACGGGTAGGCGCTTGTGCCGCTGAGCTGTCTCACCGGCCCTATAATATTTCTTGAACATAAGAAGTTGATATGCCTCATTTCTCTTGTAGCAAAATTACTTGATAATTCTGACTCTCAATTTGGTCCTGATTAATTCAATTACTGTAAAGATACTGAGTGTTTTATAACGTGCATTAGCTTTCAAGTAAAATAGTGCTGGCTAACAAATTCAAATTTGGAACAGTGGAAACTGACAATCCATAATTTTTTAAGTCATAGTATATTCTAGCAAATATTCTCTGAATACAGTATTTCCCCATGAAGTGGAGGTTCAGAGGTCACAGCCTCCAACATTAGTGGAGTTTTCCTTAGAACCTAACTAGTAATTGTTCCTGGAAAGCCCAGTAATTTGGCAGAAACCACAAATATCCTCTGCCATTGTTTTTGTTTTGCTGCCCTGTAGCTCGTCTCTGAAAGATATACTGCCATTTGCATATCATAACAGGTTGGAGTACCACGTGTAGCAATCTCTAGTAATCACAGTTTGTTTTTTGTTTTTGTTTTTTTTTTTTTTTTTTTTTTTGAGCCAGGGTCTCACTATGTAGTGCAGGCTGACCTTGAACTCCTGTAGCCCAGGCTGGCCTCAAACTTACAGTGATCCTCCTGCCTCAGGCTCTGGAGTGCTGGGATTACTTGTGTGTGCCACCACGCTGGGCAGTCGTTTGTTCTTCTTAAAGCCTAACATCCCCAAGATGCTGCCAAAATACCCTGCATCGTATAAGGCTTTATTAATACAGTATTTTATTAAATTAAATTACATAGAATATTTAGGGTTTAAACTATTAAAATAGTCATTTGTGAGCATTTTTCTGACCATATCTGAAATCATAGATTTTCACAATTTGCAGGTGCTCTAGGAACGTAATCCTGGTGAATTTTGGGGTCCATCTTAAATGTATGTGATTCTTAATTTTGGTGTATTAACTTGAATGGATTAAGAAATGCCTAGACCAATAGGGTTGTAGCCTGGATGACATAAAAAGGGAAAGAAGGAAGTTTTCCCTTTGCTTCTTTGGAGGAGCTTTGGTCTTCACTGTGATGACTCCCATAGCTACATAGTTACTATCTGCATAGTTACTAGCTACATAGTTACTAGACAATGGAAAAATACCATTGAGGAAGTATATCTAAACTGCGTACCAAAAGTGAACAAAAAATAGGGCATTCACCAGAATACCTACTCAGGATTCATTTTGATTGAAAATAGTAGAAATCCAACTAGAGAGAGAAATGTATGACTCACCTAATGAGATTTTAGGAATCAGAAAATATTATCTCTTCTCAGAAATGACTGTGAGCAGAGATTTGAAAGATACCAGGTGTTGCTCATTTTGTGCATCTTTATTTTTAAGCTTTCTCTTTTTCCTGCTGACTAGCTAATTTTGTGGTATTATTCCAATTTTGCTCAACTGTCCAAAAGTATCATTAGCATTGTTGAGTACAATTATTGGTTATTCTCGATACAACAGCATTATAAGAGGGTGCTGAGCTATTCCTAGGATATTTTGTAATTAGGCAAACCCATCAATCCTTTTCTCTTAGCTAGAAACTGGTTATAATCTAATAAAAAACTAATCTCCCAGGTTCTATAACACTTCTGGTAACATGAAGTGACCAAAAACACATAAAAAGTTGTGTGTATGTGTGTGTGTGTGTGTGTGTGGCAGAGAAAAAGAGAATGAGATAGAGAGAATTAGAGATGGAGAGAGATTTTCAAATTAGTTCTAAAATAATTCCTTTTAAGTCTCATTTTGTGTGTTTTTTAACAGTAATATGCCTAATGGTTTAGATATCAACATAAGCTAGGTATTGGAAGTGTCTTCTAGTTACAGATATTTTTAAGCAACAATGAAATGATAAGGATGAAAGCGATAGTAGAGAAGTCCGTATGTATCACCACACATAAAGAAACCTGTTTGTATGTTTTAGAAAGAATACATTGTTTTTTATAAAAGGTGTTTAGATTATTTAGCTTTTAAATTCAGCAAAGGTTATAGCTCCGAAAATTTAGAATTATGTTTCTCAGATTTGGGATGAACTTAAGAAAATTTGGCTTAATTTTTTCTCATAGGATATCATTCTAAGTATACTACTATTCTTGCAAACTTTTGGAGCTGAAATCATTCTCCCATTGCTGTAGGTGTTACGTCCTCCCAAATGTAAAAGGCTGCCTCAAAGGAGACCTCCCTTTCAGTAGTTCTAAAAGAGGTGAAAACACTTTCTGGAATCAAAGAGTTTTTTTTCCTCTGTAACCTGGCATAAATTAATTGCAGGAAGAAAGATTTGTCTTTCCTTCCAGAGAAGCCCACAACACCAGAGGCCAGACATGTTAAAAAAGTTTCATTGAGGTAACTATGTACATAATAAAATTTACTAATTTAAGCACATAATTCTTGAATATTATATTTGGTCATGTAATTCATATCACAATAATGATGTAGAATATTTCCCTAACCCTTCTTTCTGCCACAAGAGCTTTGCTTCTCCTAGCATTCTGTATGAATGGAATCACCTCAGCACACAGTCTTTTGTATCTTGTTTTTCATTCAGCACAATGGTTTTGTAAATTATTTCATATTGTATTAATGATTTGTCTCACCTTCTTACAAGCACTATTAAATTGTAAGGATGCACTATGTTTTGTTTGTCCATTCACCATTAATCAGTCAGTGTACAATTGGGTTGTCTCCAGGTTCCATTTGTTACGAATAAAATTGTCAGGGAAATATGAATGCAATTCTTAAAATAAAAGATTTTTTATTTTTCATCTAGTCCATAGGTCAGCTATATGAGTAATGTTATGATTGCACACTTTTATATACAGATACTAAAGTTTCCAAGAGATGTATAGCATTTTGCATTTCCAGAAGCAATATATTAGCACTCCAATTATTACATATAGGCAACAGTTGATATTATAAACCTTATTAAATTTAGCTATTATAGTATGTACTGTAATCTCATTATGGCTTTAATTTGCATTTTCCTTAGGAGATATTTACATGCTTATTTTTCATCCATATGCATTCTTTAGCAAAGTGTCTGTTCTAATTTTTTGTCCAGATTTTATTGGAAAGCATTTTATTAGAATTTATTGGGCCAGTGAAATGGCTCAGCGGCATAAGCACCTGCCTGGCAAGCGTGAGGTCTTGAGTTCGACTCCCGGAACCCACATATGAAAAAAGGGCCAGTGATATCACTCAGCGGCACGGGCACCTGCCTGGCGCGCGAGGTCCTGAGGTCGACCCCCGGTACCCACACACACACAAAAAAGGAATTTATTAGTGAGTTGTCAATGATTTTTATATATGTCTACTTTATCATACAGGTCTTCTGCAAATATTTCCTCCCAGTTAGTGACTATTACTTTCCTTTATACTGTCATTTGGACACTTCTAAATTTTATTTAAAAATAATTTTAGTTTTATAAAAGTTTGTGAAAGACAGAGTTCCACTGTATTATTCATCAAACTTCTCTTAATTTTCACATTTTATAGAATGTTGGCACATTTGTTAAAATTATGATATTGAATTATAATAACCCCATTTAAGCTCGACATGGTAGCACACACCTGTAATCTCAGTAACTTGGAAGGCTGAGGCAGGAGAGTTGAGAGTTCTAGTTCAGTTTAGACGACATAGCCGGACTTGGTCTCAGAAAAAAAAGATAAACAAAACAAAAACATAAATTATAGACTATTCGTAGCTAATTAATTTTTCTATATAATGTACTTTTGCTGAACCAGGGTCCACTTCATAATACCACATGGCATTTAGCTATTGTTTCAGTCATTGTATTGTTACTGGGACAAATACCTAACATCCTAAAAGACCCTCTAAGCAGAGGTTTGTTCTGGTTCACAGTTTCAGAAGTTTCATCCATGGTTGGAGGGCTTAATGATAGAAACAGCATGATGGAAGGGCCTACCCAGAAGAAAGCTGCTCATGTCCTGGCAGCCAGGAAACAGAGCTAAGGGAGGAGCCAGGAAGGGATGTACACTCTTCCAAATCATGCCACCAGTAACCCGCCTCCTGTGACCAGGTGCCCTCTTCTAACAGCAAGTTTAGCTACGAATCCAGAGGTGGATATATCTGTTGAAGAGTAAGGTGCTCGCCATGACCCAGTCATCTTTCAAACACATGGAGTTTGTGGGGGGGAACCCCAGATTTAAACCATAACAGTCATCAGGACACCTTTGTCTCTCCTAATCTGTGATGACTTCTCAGTGTTTCCTTTTTTTTTTTTTTTGCCCCATTACCTTAACACTTTTGAAAACTATTGGCCAGGTATTTTGAATAATGCCCCTTATTTAGTTTTTCTTTTCTTATATTTTCTAAGCAGAATGAAGGTATACTTTCTGGACAGCAATACTGAGGAGGCGTATCTTATTTCAAGGTTATAATTTTTTTTTTTTTTTTTTGTGGCACTGGAGATTGAACTTGGGGCCTTTGAATTGTACTACATTCTCAGCCCTTTTTTCACTTGTTTGTTTTGTCCTGTTTTTTGAAATAGGGTGTTGCTAATTCACTTAATTGCCTAGGCTGGGTTAGAATTTGCAATCCTGCCTCAGCCTCCCATAGTGGTTGGATTACAGGTGTCAGTCAGTACGATTTAGTAATAGTGATATTAGTCAGATAAGTTAATTAAGGCTGTGCTTGGTAAGATAAATGGTGATTTTTAGTCCTAAGAGCCTCTTTTCATCAGATATGGTTCACCAAGACAAGCCCATACACAAATGGTGAGGCATGTATCTCCACTTCCTAGAGAGAAAATAATCAAAGAATTTGGGTACATGTGTCAAAACAGATAAGATATTAATGAATATTTGGAGGAGGACATTGAAGTTATGCAAATGCCATGCTTCTTAACATTTTAGTTATAAGTTTTAGATTTTATCTATAAATCTTGTCTCTAGCGATTATCATTGTCTTGTTCTAGTGAAAATGATCTTTTCTCATTTCTTCTATGTTTATTTTCTTATGAAAGTGAGGCTATTCTGTCATCTCTGACTTTAAGCAGGTATCACTGAGTTCATTCAAAATATTCAGCATTACTTATTTGCAACTGTTCTCTGGCCTTGGGGAAATTGTAGTCCATAATTTCCAATCCATGTATTTATTTATTCATCCCCAGAATAAGTGTGTGTATTTCTATTTAACAAATTCACTTGTTTATTCTCATACATTATAAAAAACTTAAAAAAGACTTTATGGTATACATTATGAACTTATTTCAGCCTAACTTCAAATCATTATACACCCTTGACATGCTTCGGCCTTCTGTAAAATGTACAAATCCCTCAGAAGTCCTAGCCTCCTCTTATGTTTGCCTGGAAGAAAAAATGCAGAGAGGATGTCTTCTGGCTTCTAAAGTTGCCATGTCATTTTCTAAACAGCCACATGAATTTCCTATTTCTCTCTCAACAAACTCTTTCCACACTTCCTCTTCTGCAACTCCAGGTCTTTTACAAATTTTATTTGCAAGAATTATATGTTCAGAGTAAAAGTAATTTCCAGGTATATATATTACAAGTATCTTCTCTGATCTATTGCTTGCTTTTTCATCCTCTTAATGGTCTTTTGATGTCTTAAGTATAACTATAACCAATGTATCATAATTAAATTTAGAGTAGGTATTTTTTTTGTTCTCCTGAGAAGCATTTTCCCTCTCCACATTCACGATAATTCTGCTAGTTATTGTCTAGAGTTGTGTTTTTTACGTTTAGGTCGGTGATCGAATTTGCTTAGATTATTTTGCATAGGTAGGAGTCAGAATTCATTTTCCTCTCAATCTACACATTCCATTGGCCAACCACTATTCATTGAAATAACTTTCCTCTTTGCTTCACAGTGTCTACTCATTTGGTGTATGTGCAGGAAGGGATGGGTTTTTGGCATTTTTTTTTTTTTTTTTGTGGGTACCGGGGGTCGACCTCAGGACCTCGCGCGCCAGCAGGCGCCCGTGCCGCTGAGCGATATCACCGGCCCTTTTCTCATATGTGGGTTCTGGGAGTCGAACTCGGGCCCTCGCGCTTGCCAGGCAGGCGCTTACGCCACTGAGCCATCTCACTGGTAATCTTCCATTTCTATACATGCCATGTTTATGTTTTTATGAACATAGTTGAGGATTAAATATATCATTTTTCACAATCAATTTTTAAAGTTTTTTCATCTCCAAATCCTATTGTCTATATCATTCCTGGGTCTCTTCCTATTCACTCTTTTTTACTGGTAATAAATCATATTTTTCTGTTTTTTTTTTTTTTGCATCTATAATAATATATATTTTGAACCATGAATCGACTTCAGGACCTCGCACTTGCCAGGCAGGCACCATGCCGCTGAGCTATATCCCTGGCCCTCTGTAACAATTTTTGCTTAGGATAAATTATACTTTGTTGGATGCCGGAATTACTGAATTTCTAAGAGTGTTGGGCTTCGTTCTGGCAGGCAAAGTGTTGAGATGATTTGGATGATATGTAACTTGCTTTTAAGTTTTACTAGTGGCCCAGAACAGCCTTTAGAGTTAATTTCAGTATCATTATGAAGATAATTAGCTTCGAGTTCTCTACACAATGTCCCCAGTTTTTATGAGGTCCTTATACTCTGACTGCTGGAATGCAAACTATTCCTAAGCATTCTCCAGTAATTGCTTGGCCTGCCTCTTCCCAGGAATCAGGTACCTTATGGAGTATCACTTAAAGGTTGCTTAGATAAGCAGTTAGACAAATATTTATGCTCACTCCTTTGCAGTTTTCCACAATTCTTTCTCTGTGCAAATTTGTTCTCTGTTTTTCTGTACCATGACTTTATGTAGATTTCACAAAATTGCAGTCTCTGTCCTCTTCACCAATGCAAATTGCTGGATTTTATTTGGGTTTCTCCTCCCTCCACAGTGATCTGGAAATATATCCAGGCTGTAACTGGGGCAATCACAGACCTCCTATCGCTATCATACTCTTGCGCTACCTCTTGCTCAGACTAAATTTGTTTTCTATCTGTCTATGATGGAGGGCAATTTCTGTAGTATATATTCTTTCATAGGTAGAATTTATTTTTATTAGAGAATGAGTACCATGACCTTCTCGATATTTGCAACATGTATTTGTTGAGTTCTTAAAGATTTTCTATATTAATGTATAGAAATGTTGGATGATTTAACATTGGTATTAATTCAGATCCTTTCTTTCCAAGACAGTTAGAAGATTAGATGATTTTGCTGGCAAATAATTTAGAATTTATTCTATTTAAGTTGAATAATTCTTCCCAAGATATGTTGGAGACCACGAATTCACAATGGTTAATTTGCTTACTTCCCCAACTGATAAATGGAAGCTTGGGATTATCCCTATTAGCCTTTTGAGATTTCCCATTATCTCTTTAGGGATGGGCTATCCTTTCCTACCCACTAAGACTAAAACTAAGACCACTAAGATTAAAAGACACTCCAGGGCAAGATCCTTCTTAGCATAAGATCACCTCTGCCCTCTTAAATCATCCAATAATCCCCTCTTCAAACCCCCTCCTCAATTAATAAATGCCGAGGTTTCTGGCTGCCTCATGGCCTTTTGTTCTTCGTGAACAACTGGTCATCCCAGATCCCCACTGTACTGCCATTTTGTCTCTTGCTCTTTCTTTTTTTGTCTCCATGAGCCGTAACACCTGGCAGGAAATTGGAGGCTCACTACAGGGGTCTTCAATAATGCTACGATTTATATTTTAAAATAACTAGCATCTTTCTTAATTCTAAAAGTAGCACATTGATTTTGATTGCTGAAAACACAAAGATTGACTAAATAAATAAAGCCATTATTATGGATCTGTAAAAAATATAACAAATGTGATTTTCAAAGCACTGATTTTATTTTTTTTCCAACAAACTAAGTAAAATTCTCTGGATCACCAAAAAGAGACTTCTAAAGAACCAGTATGGTAGCTGATAATGATGCTGGAAGCATTTTTGTTGCTTTCAGGAATCGAGTGGTTTTGTTGATATTTTATTTGCTAGCCTGAGGATAAAGGAAATGTTTTAGTCCATTGAGTGTGGAGAGTTATAATGAACATATTCTTACATAAATTAAGGACGATCAAAGTTTTAAAAAATTAATGAAATTCTTTCCACAAGCACAATGATAAGTCAAGGTAATGTTTCGTTTTTCTTGAAAGCTAAGTTCAAAAATCACCAACTTGGAAAATTCAAAACAATAGACCTCTACATGAATTTGTTTCTCAAATTTCTATCACCACTTTGTCTGGAAATCTGACAGACAAGATATTGTTATATAATGACCTTAGAGTTTAGGAAGCCCATTGTGTGTTCTCTTTGTGGCAGAAGCAAATAAAAACTACATCTAGTAAAGGCGAACCACAAATCTGACCCCGTAGGAGACATACAAATAAATCATTGTTAACTAAGGCTCAATATTCAATATTCAAAACATCTAAGAACATAAGCTATATTGTGCAAGGTTTAGAAAAACACTGCACAGAAAGATGAGATTTTCAAGAATTTAAAACAATAAAGTAGAGAATGTAAATCAAATAGAAAAGTATTGGAATAAGCAAAAGACAAATAGGAATTATTAGAAAAAAAGTAATGCTTTAAAAAGAGAAAAGAGATTTCAAAAGATGAGCAATGCAAACACAATAATTGAAAAAACAACTCAGTGAGTCTTTTAAGAGAAGATTAATTACCTAGAGAGATTTAGTAAACAGGAACTATACGTGAATACATTGTTAAGAATATACACACAGGAAGCATGATGGAAAAATAAGAAAAGACTGAGAATTATAGAGCATGCTCCACTAAAGTGCAATTATACTTACAGAATAAAACAATATCTTTGTGTGGAGAAAGGTAATATTTAAAATGTAGTAATGGCTGAGGGTCCTCTAGCATTAAGATGACATGGATTCTCAATTGTAGAAAGAATAATCAAATCCATATAAGTTGAATGATTATAGCTTCACACCTAGAAACAGTTATGAAGAAGTAGACCTCAAAGGACAAAGATAAGTAAAGCTCAGAAAACGCAGGCTATGTATAAATTAATATCAACTGGATAAATTATAGGTATTTTAGTAAAGAGTCCAAACATGGGTGAAGGAAAGCATATTTATAATTGGAAAGTAAATGTGCATCAAGACAGACATTTAAACACTGGTTATCTATAGCTCCATGAGGTTATGTGTAGTGAAAAATTATTTTTTGTCTTTTTGAGACAGGTTTCACTACGCAGTTCAGGCTCCCCTTGAACTCATTTTGGTAGCCCAGGCTGGCCTTGAATTTACAGTGATCCTCCTGTCTCAGCCTCCTGAGTTCTGGGATTAAAGGCATGTACCACTACCCCTGGCAAAATGAACAATTTTTAAACAGAAAAAAATGAGGGTATTTACCTGTAACAGCACTTCACAGGTGAAATTTCTAAAAGGTGTTCTTATGGAAGAAGACTATTCAATTTAGAAGGAAGAGTTAGTATGCAAGATATGACAGAGAGAAGTTATGAATTTATCGTGTAGATAATGTAGGTAAATTTTGTCACTATGTACTAATAACAAAACCCAGAAGAGTGACTTGTTATGGTTTAGATTGAGAATGTCCCCTAAGCCTCATGTGTGGGGCTTTTGGAAGGTGTCTATATCGTATGGGACCTGTAGCTAACTTGCTGTTAGGAGGAAGGGGCTGGTTAGATGGGGATTGCTGAGGACATGACCTGGAAGCCTATATCTCCCTACCTGGCTCTTCTCTTCCTCTTTGCTTCTTAGTTGCTGTGATGTGAGCAGCAAAATAGGCAAATCATTCTATTAAAAATAAAACAACGGTGGATCAAAACAGTATGAGAAGTAGCTCAATTAGATACAAAATAAGATGCCAAAAATGAATTCATGCTTATTAAGAAGCAGCAATTATAAAGTACAATGATTCTTCACCATACATATTACTTGAACTGCAAAAGACCTAGCAGTATATTGACAGGATCTGAAGGAGAAATTGACAAACCTATTATTCTACTTGAGAACTTTCTCACAAATTTACATAAAGAAATGTCAAAAAAATGCCTATGTATGTAAAATGTTTGACAATGTCATTAACAAGCTTCGTTCAGTGGACTAAATATTCTTGTTCAGAAAAGGTAGGTAATATACTTTCTTCTCAAGAACATGCAAACTATGTATGTTGGCCTATACCAGATAAAAAAAACAACTGAACACTCTTCAAAGAACAATCTTTGAAAAATAATAAAATGTAGACTAAAAACAAGGACAAAAAAGAAAAAAACTATAGTGCATTTGTATATAAAGAAGAAATAAATAGAGGCCAGCCGACTGATGAATTTATAGTGGAAATTCAGAAGTCCAAAAATAAAGGGAAAAATAAATTATTATATCTCAAAATATATAGATGTAGACCAATTAACATTCCTAAGAATTTTATAATTAGATGTGATTATATTTATAGTATTAATGATTAAATGATAAAGTATTAAATATCACATTTAAAAATATCATTTTCATTGTTTTGAAAATATAGTATAATAACAGATTGGTATAACAACTTTTTAAGTTGGCAAACTACAGTTTGAACCTGATATTAAAAATCTCATTTTTCCAGTGAGGAATCTGGGGCACAGAGATGGAAAAAGATACAGCAGTACACAGAACTTGCTAAATTTCTAGCGAGGGTTCCAAGCAGGTTAGTTTCAGAGATTGCAATTTTAGCCACTAAATGCCTTTATGCACTAGTAAGAGAAGAGCAGAATAATTTTATAGATAGTAAACAAAACAAAACCAACACAAGAAAAAACAGGTGAGGTAAAAAATAAAACATAAGACTCAACTGAGTAAATTAGCAATGTTAATTTCTTTGAATATTCTAGATATGACGGAAAAATAATTGGTCAGGTAGGTCCAAGAAAAGTGAAATTTGGCTCAAACTATTATTAATGAAAGAGTGAATAGAACTATAAATGCAAAAAATCACATAATACTATAATCACTGTATACCATAAGTTTTAAATACTGGTGAAATAAGTATTTCTGGAGAAAACATAAGTCATTTAAATTGAGTCAAGAAGAAATATAGTGTATATAAATGTGTTCATTCAGTCAGCATGCACAGCAGTTTCCACACTTTTCACTTAATCAGAAACCCACAGATACCCACACAAACAAAACATTATGAACAGTTTCAGAGGGAATTTTATGAAAAATTAGAAATTACAAGCTTAGGTTGGTGAGATAGCTCAGTGGTGTAAGCGCCTGCTGGCAAGCGCGTGTGCGAGTCCTGAGTGCGACCCCCGGTACCCACAAAAAAAAGGAAATTAAAAGCTTATACATTCTTCCAAGGAAAAGAAAGTGTCTTTTAGGAGACTAAGAAAGTGCATAAGAAATTAAAAAATGAACAGTCTGCAAAAAAGAATGTCACAAATCATACTCCTAAATGAATAATGTAAAAATTGTAAACATAATTTTAGCTGTCTCAATTTCGTAGCGCAACACAATGCATAAAATAACAAATTAAATATATCCAATTAATTCAAACACATTCAACATTAGAAGTCCAGCAGTGAAATATATTACAGCAAGATATAAGGGAACAAGTTTATGATCATTTAAAATGTACACAATTTAAAATGTAAACATACATTTCATGAATTAAGTAGGATTTATGATAAAACTTACAAATCAAAACAGGAGGAAATTTCCTCATGAGAAAATATCACAGAAATGAATAGTGAGATACGTCCTAGGAAATAACTGATGAGTTATTACTCTCCAAAGTATGAAATACAAGGAAAGTCTAAGGCACTTTCACTGAGCAGAGGAGGCTGAGGAGACGGTACGAAGTGTTTGTGGGCATTAATAACAAGCTTGGCCAAATCCATAAAAGATCTACAGTTTACATAATCAATTCCCTGACACTGGTAATTGTTCTGTCATTTCATAAAGTGTTACCATTTGTGTACAATGGATGTAGAGTACCTGGATACCCTCAGTCAGTTTTTTTAACTGTCTGATAAGAATAAAAGTATTTCAAAATCAAAACAGAAAAATAATTTTTAAAACTTAGAAACAAGTTGATGCTTCCTCTCACTCCTTTTTAAACATGGAAATTGGAGATTCCAGCCAGTTGCTGGTAAAATAAAAGTATAAAAGTTACTAGGCAAGTTAAGGAAGAAACAAAGCTGGGAATGGTGGCATACAACTATAATCCTGCCGCTTGGGGACACTGAGGCAGGACAGTTCCAAGTTCAAGACAAGCCTGGTTGACTTACTGATTTAGTGATAAAAAATACAAAGAGAGAGAGAGAGAGAGGGAGAAAGGGAGAGGAAGAGAGGAGATTATTGATGTAGTTCAGAGCGAAGACTTTGGGTTCCATCCCCATTACCGCCAACAACAAAAAAAGAATAAATAAAACTCTCATTTGTGAGGACAGAATTGTCTATATCTGGACACTATTGACATATAAGTTATTATAAAATTAAATGTAAGTTAGGTAATATCTATTAATGTTACAATATGTAAAGTTTCTGATAATTCAGTCCCTTTCCCAGGAATTTTTTGATGGTATTGGGGTTTGTACCTAAACCTTTGCACTGAGTTGCATCCCCAGCGTGTTTTTATTTTGAAACAGAGTCTAAGTTGCTAAATTGCCCAAGATGGGCTTGACCTCAAAATTCTCCCGCCTCCACCTCCCAGATTGAGGAGATAACAGGTGTGTTCCACCACCCTGGGCCTGGAAATCATTTTGAACAGCTCATTTTAAGCTTTACATTTGGGATCTTAATAGTTCCCTCTGCTAGTAGAACTAACCCATTTCACCCAGAGTCAATATATTTGTTATTTTTATACTGACAAATTGTATGCATATTTCTATCTTGATTATATTTTACCAACATTGTGCTGCCCCCTTTGCAAAAAGGGAGAAGAAAAATCAACTTTGAAAATACTTTATTTCATTGTACCACTTGGAATGAATGAAATTGAATTGAAATTATCTGCTCCTTTTATTTTGGTATTTTCCCTCATATCAGGGAGTGTATTGTATATACACTGTATTTATATTGTATTTAGCAAAATATTTTCTTGCAATTTTACTAACATATTTGTAAATGTATTTTTCAATTTTCCTTTATTATTTCCACTGATCTAACAGATACTGATGTATCCATTTTATTTTTGCAATTTGCATTTTCATAGAACTACATCATTGATTTATTTATTACTAGTGATTTGCTGTTTCTAGTTCATTACTTTCAGCTTTTGCCTTTCTCAGTTTCTTTCTTCCAGGCTTCTTTACTTGTTTATTTTTTACTTTGGTGACTTCTTGGACTCAGTGGTCAATAAATTTTTACCTCTTCTTCAGTAGTGTAAATATTTAAAGCTATACATTTTCCCTTTTCAAAGTGCAATCTATTGACTCTAGGTATTTTCTTTTTTTTTTTTTTTTGTGGGTATCGGGGATCAACCTCAGGACCTCGCATGCCAGCAGGTGCCCGTGCAGCTGAGTGATATCACTGGCCCTTGTTTCCATATGTGGGTTCCAGGAGTTGAACTCAGGACCTCGTGCTTGCCAGGCAGGTGCTTACGCCGCTGAGCCATCTCACCGGCCCGACTGTAGGTATTTTCTTTTTTTTTTTTTTTTTTTTTTTTTAATTTTATTTTAAAGAGAAGAAAAAACAAAACAAATCAAAAGAAGAACAAATTTTCAAAACAACATAATAGGAGGGTAAGAATGGTTAATACATTGCGTATTACTATCTTTAAGTTAGTTATTCAGGACACCAGACATTAGCATTTAATTATCCAAACATTATTGGCACAAACCTTACTCTTCAATGAACTAAGTAAAAATCGTAGTGTATCTATCTTAACCATCTTATATATATATATACAATTTTTTTCCCTTTCCCTTCTTTCTTCTCCTTATTCCAGTCTCTCTTTCCTTTTGACCAGTTTCTTTTTGATTCACCATGTCTATTGTACATTTTGGATCTTATATACTCTTTCAGTTTCTCATACTAGAGAGACAATACGATGCTTACACATGTGCTTCTGGTTTATTTCACTTATGAGTATTTTCTCGAGTTGCATCCATTTACCTATAAAAGTCTCCAGTTTATCCTTCTTAATGGCTGAATAGTACTCCATTGTATAAAAATACCACATCTTTCTTATCCATTCCTCAGTTGATGGGCATTTGGGTTGTTTCCAAGATCTGGCTATTACAAATTGTGCTGCTATAAACATGGGTGCACATATATCGCTGTGGTATGATGTTTTTAATTCTTCTGGGAAGATGCCCAGAAGGGGAATAGCTGGGTCAAATGGGACCTCCAACCCTAGCTTTTTGAGGAATCTCCACACTGACTTCCACAGTGGCTGTACCAGTCGACACTCCCACCAACAGTGGAGAAGGGTTCCTTTTTCCCCACAGCCCCTCCAGCATTTGTTATTAGTTGATTTCTTTATAGTAGCCATTCTTTCTGGGGTGAGATGGTATCTCAGTGTTGTTTTAATTTGCATCTCTCGAATGACTAGTGATGTTGCACATTTTTTTGTATATTTATTTGCCATTAGTATTTCTTCATCTGAGAAATGTGTATTCATCTCAGATGCCCATTTTTGGAGTGGGTCTTTAAATTTGGGAGGTCTGATTTTTTTGAGTTCTTTATATGTTCTCGATAGTAATCCTTTGTCTGAGGAACAGCTGGCAAACATTTTTTCCCACATTGTGGGTTGTCTCTTCACTCTGTTGGTGGTTTCTCTTGCTGTGCAAAAGCTTTTTAATAAGATGAGATCCCAGTTATTGATTCTTTGGGATAGTTCCCGTGCGGTTGAGTTTTTATTCATAAAGTCTTTGCCTACACCAATGTCTCCAAGGGTTTTACCTATCCTACCTTCCAGCAGATTTAATGTTTCTGTTTTAATATTTAGATCTCTGATCCATTTTGAATTTAGTTTAGTGCATGGTGAAAGATATGGGTCTAGTTTTAATCTTCGGCATGTGTAGAGCCAGTTTTTCCAGCACCATTTATTAAAGAGGCTATCTTTTTTCCAGCGAATGTGTTTGGCACCTTTGTCAAAGATAAGGTGGCTTAGTATGTCTGGGGTTGTTTCAGCATCTTCTAATCTGTTCCATTGATCTTCAGGTCTGTTTTTTTGCCAGTACCACACTGTTTTTATCACAGTAGCTTTATAGTATAATTTCAAGTCGGGGATTGTGATGCCCCCTGCCTTGCCTTTGTTGCCCAGAATTGCCTTTGCTATTCTAGGTCTCTTCTGATTCCAAATGAATTTTAGGATTGTTTTCTCTAATTCTGTGAGATATGCTGTTGGAATTTTGATTGGAATTGCATTAAATCTGTATAACAATTTTGGGAGTATGGCCATTTTCACTATATTGGTTCTTCCTATCCAGGAGCAAGGGATATCTTTCCATTTTCTGATATCCTCTTCAATCTCCTTTTTCAGAGTACTGTAGTTTTCAGTATAGAGGTCTTTTACATCCTTCGTGAGGTTGATTCCTAGGTATTTCATTTTTTTGGATGTTATTGTGAAAGGTATTGTTTCCCTAATTTCTCTTTCAGTAAGTTTGTTATTTGTGTACAGGAAGGCTATTGACTTTTGAGTATTGACTTTGTATCCAGCTACACTACTGAATTTGCTTATCAAATCTAGCAGTTTTTTAGTGGAGTTTTTGGGGTCTTCTGTGTAGAGTATCATGTCATCTGCAAATAATGATAATTTAACTTCTTCCTTTCCGATCATTATTCCTTTTATTTCTTTCTCTTGTCTAATCGCTCTGGCTAAAGTTTCCAGAACTATGTTGAATAAGAGTGGGGACAGTGGACATCCTTGTCTTGTTCCTGATTTTAGAGGGAAGGCTTTCAGTTTTTGGCCATTTAGTATGATATTGGCTGTTGGTTTGTCATAGATAGCTTTTACCAGATTGAGATAAAGACCCTCTATTCCAATTTTCTGTAGGGTTTCTATCATGAAAAGGTGCTGGACTTTGTCAAAAGCTTTTTCTGCATCTATTGAGATGATCATGTGATTTTTGTCTTTGGTTCTGTTAATATGCTGTATTACATTTATTGATTTACGTATGTTGAACCATCCCTGCATCCCTGGGATGAATCCAACTTGGTCATGGTGTATAATCTTCTTGATGATTTGTTGGATTCTGTTTGCCAGTATCTTATTAAGGATTTTTGCATCTATGTTCATTAGGGAGATTGGCCTGTAGTTCTCTTTCTTAGTTGGGTCCTTCTCTGGTTTTGGTATCAGGGTAATGCTTGCTTCCAGGAATGAATTTGGGAGTATTGCTTCCCTTTCAATTTCATTGAAAAGTTTGAGAAGTAGGGGCGTTAGCTCTTCTCTAAATTTCTTGTAGAATTCGGCAGTGAATCCATCAGGGCCTGGGCTTTTCTTTGTTGGGAGGTTTTTAATTACATCTTCAATTTCACTGGCTGATATTGGTTTATTTAGGATTTTTAAATCTTCTTGATTCAGCTTTGGTAATTCATACGAATCTAGGAATCTGTCCATTTCTTCTGCATTTTCCATCTTAGTAGAATATAAATTTTCAAAATAGGTATAGATGATCTTCTGGATTTCTGCAGGGTCTGTCGTGATATCACCCTTTTCATTTTCAATTGCATGGATTTGAGTCTTTTCTTTTCTTTTTTTAATAAGGTTGGATAAGGGTTTGTCAATCTTATTTATTCTTTCAAAGAACCAACTTTTTGCTTCACTGATTCTTTGTATTGTTTTTTTATTCTCCAATACGTTAATTTCTGCTCTGATCTTTATAATTTCCTCCCTTGTATGGGCTTTTGGCTTAACCTGCTCTTCTTTTTCTAGAAGCTCGAGGTTCACCCTTAAGTTGTTTATTTGCGCTTGCTCTATTTTCCTGATATAAGTGTTTAATGCTATAAATTTCCCTCTTAGGACTGCTTTCATTGTATCCCATAAGTTCTGGTATGTTGTACTGTCATTATCATTCAGTTGTAGAAAGTGACTAATTTCTTCTTTAATTTCATCTGTGACCCATTGGTTGTTCAGGAGGATGCTGTTTAATTTCCATGTGTTTAGGGAGTTTTTGTGGGATCTTTTGCCATTGATTTCCAATTTCATTGCACTATGGTCTGATAATATGCATGGGATAATTTCAATTCCTTTGCATTTACTTAAGCAGGTTTTATGAGCTAGTATGTGGTCTATTTTGGAGAACGTCCCATGTGCAGCTGAGAAAAATGTGTATTCTGATGTTGTGGGATGGAACACTCTGTAGACATCTACTAAGTCCATTTGTTCAAAAGTTTGGTTCAGTTCTACTATTTCATTATTGATTTTCTGTCCAGTTGATCTATCTTTTTGTGACAGTGGAGTATTGAGATCTCCCATTATAATTGTATTAGTGCTTATTTGATTTTTCATGTCCTTTAGTACTTGTTTTATATAGCTGGGTGCATTGGTATTTGACGCATATATATTTATGATCGTTATCTCTTCCTCTTGGATTGTTCCCTTTACAAGGATGTAATGACCGTCTTTATCTCTCTGAATCCTTCTTGGCTTGAAGTTCACTTTGTCTGCAAAAAGAATAGCTACCCCTGCTTTTTTCTGGGTTCCTGTGGCATGGAGTATTGTTTTCCATCCTTTGACTTTCAGTCTATGAATTTCTTTCTGAATTAAATGTGTTTCTTGTATACAGGATATTGTTGGATCTTGCTTCTTGATCCATTTCGCCAGTCTGTGCCTTTTGATTGGTGAATTGAGACCGTTAACATTGATGGTTAAAACTGATATGTATTGACTTGTCATGATATTTTCCTGTTGTTGGTTCCCACTCTTTGTTTTTCTGCTTTCCGGCTATTTAATTATTTGCCCTGCCTGGTGGATTCCTTCTGTTGGGGTTCCTATCTCTTTCTAGAATGTCCTTCAGAACGTTTTGGAGTGCTGGTTTGGTGGTCATAAATTTTCTCAGATGTTCTTTGTCATGAAAGTATTTTATTTCTCCATCAATTTTGAAAGATAGTTTTGCAGGGTACATCAATCTGGGCTGAAAATTATTTTCCTTTAGAGCTTGCAATACATCATTCCAAGCTCTTCTTGAATTGAGGGTTTGTGCTGAAAAGTCAGCTGTGATTCTGATGGGTTTTCCTTCATAGGTGATTTGTCTCTTCTCCCTAACAGCTTTTAAGATTCTGCCCTTCTGTTGAATTTCTGGGATCTTGACTATAATATGTCTGGCTGAAGTTTTTTTTTGATCATGTCTAGTTGGTGTTCTGAAAGCTTCACTTATAGAGGTGTCAAATTCCTTTTCTCTTCCAGGAAAGTTCTCCCTGATTATGTCTTTGAACAAGGTTTTAATGTCGTTGATGTTATCTCCTGCTTTTTCATTTATTCCAATTATTCTTAAGTTGTTTATCTTTGAGTCATCTAGCAGCTGCTGAATTGATTTTTCATGGTCCCTTGCTATTTTTAAGAATTTTTCCATTTCATGATCACTAATTGCAAGCCTATCTTCTATATCTGAGATCCTGTCCTCGCATTGGCTTATTCTGCTACAAATACTTTCAATGGAATTTTTTATCTCTTGGATATCTGTTTTCATCTGCCTTATGGATTCCATTTCTTTCCTATGCTGAGCATTCATGGTTTCTATAGTTTTCTTAAGTTCATCTATTTTTTTGTCTGTATCAGCTATAGTGTCCTTAAGCATGGTCTTCGTTGTAGACATTATCTCTGCAGTTATCTGTGAGATTATTTCTGTTTTAATTTTTTCCAGAACCTCATTCAGTTGCTTTGTTGTTACCACTTCAGATGGGCCAGGTGGGTGGCTTTCGGATTGTCCCACCTCGTTGCTCCCTAGGTTTGCCTTTGGTGAATTGGATGTGTGGGGTTGCATCTTGTTTAAGTGACGTCTCATGTTTTCTTTCTTTAATTCCTGGGGTGATGTTTGCAAATTACCTATAGTAGGTTACTTTATTGCTAGTGTTTAAGATCTTTAGAAGATGACTACTTCTCTGCAGTATCTTCCAAGTGGAGCTTGCTTTTGTGTTTTGAGCTTTCTGCCAGATCCTACCTCTTCAATTCGTTGGGTATGCGAAGTTGCTACCTGTTTGGCCCAGTCCTTGATTCTTTGGTACTGTGCCACTGTATTTTCTGTGTCCCTTAGTCAATCTCAATCATGAAATATCAGGAAGGAAAGATGTTTAGAACAATTATTTCACATTTGGCTATAATGTTAACTAAAGCATCAAACACAGCCTAGAAAATGACAGACTGAGCTAACCAGTTATTTACCACTTTTAGCTGTATAGAGTTGCGGTTATATAACAAAATCTAAAACACACCAGAAAAATTATATGCAGTATACAAGTCCTATGTATGTCAATTTTTCCCTAAGGAGTTTAAATTTAAAATGAGTTAAGGAGGAAATAGAGTATTGGTAGAAGAGGAAGGAATTAGATGTAAGGTTAGAGGACCAAGAGGGATCCCATTAAAATTGGGACACTAGTGCAGAGAACAGGTGGTAAAAAGAGAAGGAAGTGATAAAAGGAAGAACAGATCACGACCACAATCACAAAGAAGTTAGAGGCGCTGTTTACACTCATATAAAAAACCAGAGAGAATAATGAAGGAAAGAGTAAATACACATACAGAAACAATAACGAAGATAAAAGCAATAAAACAGACAGATCAAAAATAAAACCCCACCAAAAAACAAAACTAAACAAAACAAAAACAAAAAAAAAACCCTTCGCCAGAACAAAAAACAAATCAGTGAGAAGAAAAAAATAATAATAATAAAAAAAAATAAAAATAAGAAAAAAAAAAAAATTAAAAAGAATCAGTTCCAGGTGTTGACTCTGTTGTAGGCAGGTACCTTGTGACAAAGTCCTGTTCTGTGCAGGTCCGTCCCAGTAAGCCAGGAGCGCCCTCTGGCGGGCGGTGAGCAGAGGCGCGTACTTTCAGGTAGAGACCAGTCTAGCTCGCCTCCGCTCTCGCCGCCCTTTCACGATCCCTGGGCCTGAGAGGCTCAGCGTGCTGTCCGGAGCGCGGGTTCCCTGCACTGGTTCCTGCCGCTCTGGTTTTTCGCCACGCCCCCCACAATGGCGCCCGGCCGGTCGCTCTCTGGCGCGGGACAGGTGTGGCTGAGAGTCCAGTCTCGTTCACCTGCTGACCTCAGCACACTTTCGTGGGCTCAATTGAGAGGCCCTGTGCTGCCCTGTCTGGAGCACAAGTTCCCAGAGCAGTTTCTGAGCCGCTCTGAGTTTCGCCACACCCCCCACAATGGCGCCCGGCCGGTCGCTCTCTGGCGCGGGGCAGCTGTGGCTGAGAGACACTCACCGCCGGTCAGCGCCGTTCTCCGCCGCTCCCCTGCCCCGCCGCTGTCTCAGGATCCTCCGTGGGGGCTCCCTGGGCGCCAGCTGCCACCGTGTGTCCGTAGAATTGAGCCTCCGCCGGCACTCCAACTCCCGGGATATTAGAAGGTGCGCGCGCGCGGTCTGCTCCTTCTTTCCTTCTTCTTTGTTGGAAGTCACCCGTCACTGGTGCTGGGGGTCCCAGATTGCGCTTCAGAACTTCTCTGGGTTTCGGGGAGGCATCTCCCCCCTCCTGCGCTTTCCGGGTCGCTATATTCTCGTGTTCCAATGGTAACTTTTAGAGAGAGTTTCGTTGCCTGCTTCTTACTCATCCGCCATCTTGAGGCTAGTCTTCTGTAGGTATTTTCAATATCAATATTTTCTAGGTATTCTAAAAATTTGTGTTTTAACTTATGGCCATATTTAAACATTTAAAAATTATCTTAATATTTCCTATTGTGCTCTCTCATTTTATTTTAAATTTCTGGTTTTACTGCACTGTGATTAGAGTATATAATTTTAATTTCGTAAAATATTTTGTTTTCTTTGTATTTAAATGATTTAAGTGTTCTTTTTATCTCAGAAAAGAAAGTCTGCTTTCTCTTTTCATATCATTTTTCTTATACTACCTGCTGTTTTATTTGATTTTTATGTATTCTTGAAAATAAAGTCTTCTAATTATCCCTGTTTCTATGTTTCTTCTTTTGTTTCCAGTAGTTTGTAATTATGAATATTAAAGTTACAGTGTTTACTCTACATATTATTATACTATCTTTTTAGCGTACCTCTCGTGATCCTATCTCTACTAATTTTAGGATATTTTTATTTTAATCTTTTAAAATTAATGTTGATATGGAGTTAATTGTTAAAGTATTCATGATTCTCTTTACTGCTACTTTTTTAAAAGCACTTATTAATCTGATAAAAACCTTGCTTTTTTGTTTTTTTCATTTGCATTTCCAATCCATTTCATTTCATTTCAATACTTTGTCACTGTTTTAGCCATGTCTCATGTGTAAGAAACATTTATTCGGGGCCGATGATACAGCTCAGTGGTATAGCACCTTTCTGGCAAGCGTGAGGTCCTGAGTTCGATTCCCAAAAAATAAAAAACAAAAAAACAAGAAACATTTGTTCTTTTCCTTTGAACAGCTGTTTACCAACATTGTGTTTAATCTCTCTCTCTCTCCTTCTTTCTCTCTCTCTATATATATGTTTGGCCTTATTTATATTACCTTATTTTAAATTGTATTTGCACTATTTAATTATTTTTAATTTTTAACCTTCTTTTAAAATCTTTATTAGATTTTCATTGCTTTTGTCTTCTTTTCTATGCATTTGTTCCCTTGCGATGGTTTTGGAGTCTTATACCTAGTACCTAGCTGTCCTCATTGTTATATTTATTATGTCATATGGATGTCAGCTTTCATGTAAATGCTTCTAATTGGTGGCTTGTTGTGATTGATAAGGAAAACAAAGAATTAGCAGTTCTATTTCCTCCTTTCTCATGCTGGCCCTCCTGTAATTAGCCCTATTGCTTTTTGTAGTTCTTTTAACCTAGTAATTTATTTCAGGCTTCCCATAATTTCAGGTGTGGATGAGGAGACTTTTAAAAACATAGTGATTTCTATGTATCACCACCAAAGATGCTGATTATCTATATTGAATTCTGTGTGTTACTGCTTATAAGTTTCCTACTAGCCAGGCATGGTGGTGCATGTCTGTTATCCTGGCACTGAGGAGGCTGAGGCAAGAGGATGGCTGTGAGTTCGAGGCCAGCTTGGGCTACAAAGTGAGTTCAAGGCCAGCCTGAACTGTATAGTGAAATCCTGTCTCAAAAATAAATAAAATAAAATAAAGTAAAGTAAAATAAAATAAAAAGAAAAGAAAAGATTCCTAGTAATTTTACGCTGGGGATATAGCTCAGTGGCACAGTGCCTGACTGGCAAGTGCAAGGTTGTGAGTTTGATTCCCAGTACCAAAAAAAAAAAAGAAAAAAAAACAGATTCCTAGTAATTTTAATGTGCAACTAATGTGGGAAATTACAATCAGTGTACATTTTTTGATTTTTTTTTTTGAGGGTACTGGGGGTCGAACTCAGGACCTTGCATGCCTACCAGCAGGCGCCCGTGCCACTGAGAGATATCACGGGCCCTTTTTTCTATGTGGAGACCAGGAGTTGAACTCAGGACCTCATGCTTGCCAGGCAGGTGCTTATCCCGCTGAGCTATCGCACCGGCCTTAATTTTTTATCTTTAAATAGTTTAAATCCTTTACTCTTGAGTATGGCACTGCTACTCCTGGCATGCAGGAAATATTTCTAGTTGACAGTGTAGCTATGATGCTATGGAAATTCATGCTTATGTGTGTATGCTTATGTATGTACTTATGAATGTATGTGCATATTGATGTGTGTGTGCAGACATTTTCCAGCATGACTTTGCCATTAGGATCTGCCAGACTAAAAAAAAAAATAAAATTGCAGGTCCAGCTATTATTCCTACTCTTTTCTTCTTCAGCCTGTAACTTGCTTTTTGCAGAAATTCATGCATTTGCTTATACAAATATTATTAGCCCTGCCCCTGTCTCTCAGTGCTACTACACATATTATAAGGAGCTATCATGGCAGGTTAATGTGGTACAACTTTAGAATTTTAAGCCCAAAATCTTTGATTTTGCCCCTATTTTCGGGAATTTTTAATTTAAGTGAACTGAAAATTCTCTTCTATTTCTGCATTCTCTCATCTGGTACACTCAGTTGCCCTTTTTCATGTAGTTTGGAAAGATAAAAGATAGTTGGTGATTTTTTAAGGGTATATGTTTTCTTGTTTTGCAAGTCACTTTCTTTTTTAAAAATTTTGTGTTTTTTATCTTATTAGCACATGTTTGCAGTTCATGCAGTTTATAATCAGGCTGAGGACTGAGAAAAGATTTAGTTATCTGACAATATTTAATAATTATGAAACAACTTCAGTTGTAATAAATTCAGACTATCTTCTTTCTTTCTCTCATTTCAATCACTATGTAGTGTTCAATATCTGCTTCTTATGTGATAGTTGTTAAATATCCTCAAAGTTAATGTATGTGACAAAAATACATTGAAAATTTTGTGGACATTTGTGTAATTTGACTTCTATATCAATCCTCAGAACTCTTTCATTGAGGAATTCATGGAAAAAAAAGACTGGGTTTTACTGATTTGTCTAATTGGAGCACATTATTAATTAAGAGCTATTCCTCCTTAGATTTCCTCCACATTATAAATTTTCTATACTGTAGAATAAGAGGATTAATATATTGTGCGTGTTAATAATCTGCTTATACAATAAAACATGTTCCTTGTAGATTACCATGTGTTTAAATTATATTCAAGTACCACTGGGTTGTATCCTTAGAAGGTAAACATAAAACTTCCTATATTTTTGTTTACAGAAGGAAGAAAATTATCGAGGTGATTATAATGCACAAAATTGCTCACAAGTCTCGATCCTCTACTTCACAACTAACTTTCTTTCCAACATGATTATTTTTTCTTTCATTCCTTTATCAATAGTTTAAGACAGCATTGTTTTGTAATCTAAAAAAATTTCAACTACTTTGATGAAGAGAGAACCACTTTGAAGATAAAAATAAGTATTTTAAATGGGATGAAACGGTTGTTCATAAATTCAAAGTATATTATTCTGGCTGTTGAATGATAGATGAGGCAGAAAAAAATGAATCACAGAGAAGATTTAGGGAAAATAAGAAATTTAGATTTATTTTCTTTAAGAAAAATTAGAAAACTTGGATTATTCTAAAAAACGATTGTGAGGACAAGATTGATATAAAAAATTTTAAGAATACTCTGGTTACCGTGCAGATAATGCTTCTGAGGAGACATAAATAGAAAAACAATCATGTGACAATGTTGTTCAGTGTTTCAGGTCAGGGATGATAGGGGAGAAAATTAGAACTAAGAGAAATGGAAAAAGATATTTTTAGTTAGGAAAGAGGAAGAAGGAGGAGTACAAAGAAAAGCAGGAGGAGGATAAAGAAGAAGAGGAGGAGGAGGGGAGGAAGAGGAAGGGGAAGGGGAAAAAAGGGAAGAGAAGGAATAGTAAGAGGTAGAGAAAGAAAAAGAGGAAGGAAAGCAAGGGGAGGGAAAGAAGGAGAAGATGAAAGAGAATAAGGAGAAGGAGGGAGAAGAAGGAAATTTCTTGAGTTAATAACAAGCAATTGGGTGAGAATAGTGGAATTTTCTTACTAAAACATGAAGGATTCAGGAGGTAGAATAATTGTTTTATAATTCATTGATATTTGAAATTTCCAAGAGGAAATTTTAATTAACAAGTATGATGGGAAGAACTTGTGGCTTTCAAGATTGGTGTTGGTTTTCACTCCTATAAGAGGATTGCATTGTCATATAATGTTTTCATGAACACTTAAAGGCCAGGAGAGTCTGCCTGTTTGTCAAGCAGAATGTTATATTTTATACTTTGTACAATCTCTTCATTCAGTTACATTTCAGTAAATTATTTTCTTTGTACCATTTGGCATTTTTCTATACGTTGTTATCATCCTAATGTTAAAAATTCTAAAAATTAGTTTCTTCTGTAGATGTGTCAAAACTAGCCACAGTAAAACTTCAGAGTTAACAGATTAAAATAAAAAATATGTACAGGTATGTTTCGGGAGTCAAAATGTGGGCCTGAAGGTATAATCCGAGAAACTCTTCAATGTACTGAAAACTCCGTATTTAGAAGTACTCTAAAACCAACTCACTGCACGTTTATCTCATTTTGTTTCTACTAATGTTGCTTAACGTGAAGTAATTGAAGCTACATTGTGTCTTTGTATATTAATAACACATTTAACACGTATTTCATGGTATTGCTGTAAGTAATGATTTCATGAGATATATGCTGAATATAAGTACAATCTGGTATATTCCCAACTAAAAGTATAAGCACCCCCAAATACATGCAATTACTTGTCAACAATAAGGAAGAAGCATTTTAGTACGGTTGCCATTTGATGTTATGAATTGGATTAAGAGATCGACTGATTACTGTCCTTTTGGCTAAGAAAATATAACAGTTTGCCTGCTTCATATTTTTATAAAAAGTACAAATAAAACTGAAAATTATTATTTGATTTTTTAAAATAATATTTTAGTTATGGCCAAGGATGGGTCCAATAGCTACTTATAACTATGGATGTCAATATAAGTATATATTTCATTTGTGAATTAAACTTAATTTTTCCAATTGAAAAGTCACCAAAAAGATGCAGGGGGAATGTTCACTAACAGCTTGAGCAAGATGTCCTACAGGCAAAGATATGTGTCATGCCCTACAATTTTTAATGTAATGTAAAACCAGTCACAACAAGGAGCCGGATAGAAAAATACAGGAGGTGAGAGAAAATTACAGGTTTCTGAGGGCATGGCGTTGTTCGGGGCTGCAGGACTGCTCCAGTTCGGTAATAACAGTCCTGGTAATGCAGGCTACGGACAGGTAGGCATCAAGACGGTGGAACCAGCCCTTCTTACGAGTCTTACAGCATCGGAGATGGATAACTACCGTATCTCAGTAGATACGCTACAAGATTCTCTCCTAACTCTGCATTGCAAAGTCACTTCAAGCCCAAGCCAGGAATATGGGAGTATGTCCGTCCTTCAGACAGGGTCCTATGGTTCTATAGTCCACATAGCTCTTGACTTTTACTCCATTTGTCCCTATTGCCACTGTTATATATTGTCATGATAACACATGACAATTGCTGCTTTGAAACTAATTATTCAATATATACATAGAATAATTTGAAAACGCAACCCTGGTCAGCTCTTTATAATGCCTCCTCACTGATTTTCGGATAAAGTTAAGCTTGATTCTGCTGACTATATGGTTCACTTCTAGGCAGCCTCTACTTACATCTCGAGCTTCATTCATATTTTTAATTTATCAACGTTAGGTGCTACCCAAGGGCGAGCTTGAGGATGTTGAGTTTCTCAGAAGTGCGAACAACTCTCAACTTTGACTCTCACAACAATTGTGAAAATTAGCATCAGAACCAGAAAAAATGGTTATAAACTGTGAATAAAATCTTAATGGGTAGTTAAAATTATGAGCAATATGTGGAATTATCTATTTATAGAATTGGAATTTATATTACTTGTCAACTATATTTGTTTCGTTTTACCACTTTAGACATTAAGTATTTTCCTCCAGTTAAAAGGTTGATCACATTCGCAGTTCACGCAAGTGGAGGGAGTGGAAGACATCATTAGATGACAAGATTAAATACACTAGTGTGTAGAGGAGAGTTACTACTGTGGGACTTTCTACCTCAGCAGAGAAGTCTGAATAAAAAGTGTCTCATTGAAGCAAGAGTAAGGTAAAAAAAATAGGAATCATCAGTAATTTAAGGATATCAAATAATTTTAGAAAGACAAATTACACAAGAAATAGGGAAAACTGATACCTGATAAATTTTTGTTTGATGCAAAATATTTTAGGGCTCATTTTGTTTCACTTGCAACATGACTTTCCTTCTTTAATCATTTAATTTTGAGATAATTATAGATTTACATGCAGTTGGAAGAAATAATACAGGGGAATACTTGTCCCTTTCATCGATTTCCTCTAACGGTCTCCTTAGTAATATTTTGCAAATATTTTGTACAGCGTCACAGCAGGCTATTGACAGTGATGCAATCAAGACGCATAACATGTTCATCATCACAGGGACCCCTCACAGTACACACTCACGTTCTTCCTGCCCTTTCACTGCTCTATATTTTCTCTAAAAATGATTAATCTATTTTTCATTTATACTATCTTTCATTTCAATAATGCTTTAAAAATTGAATCATACACCATGTAACATCTTTTACATGGTACATCTTTTTTCACTGTTCTTAACTCTCTGAAGATACATTGAAGTTGTTGCATATATCATAGTTCATTTGCATATAGCACAAATATTTGTATATAGCATGTATATAGCATTTATTTTTATGTAGTATTCCATAACATGGACATATCACAGGTTGTTTGTTCATTTGTTCATTAAGGAAAAAGGCCTAAAGAATATCTAGATTGACTCTTTCAGGTTAAACCTCCGGTAAGAGAGGGGCCGCGGGTGTGCGGGGAATTGCTGTGAAGATACTGCGCTCGACGCAGGTTTTGTACACTGTGCTCAACGCAGGTTTCGTTTTTACTGGCCCGGCGCAACTTAAGCGCCAGCCAAGTTTGAGGAAGTATATCTGCCTAAGCTCTGTAATGGGTGCTGCCTCGTCTCACCAGTCAGTTTTTCTAGGTTTCGTTTTTACTCTGAGCCGATTCTCCCCAGTGAGGGAGGCCGCCGATAGAGCGGGATTCTCCCCAGTGAGGGAGGCGGCCGATAGAGCGGGAGTGGATCCACTAAACCTCCGGTTAGAGAGGGGCCGCGGGTGTGCGGGGAATTGCTGTGAAGATACTGTGCTCGACGCAGGTTTCGTTTTTACTGGCCCAGCACAACTTAAGCGCCGGCCAAGTTTGAGGAAGTATATCTGCCTAAGCTCTGTAATGGGTGCTGCCTCGTCTCACCAGTCAGTTTTGTGCACGCATGCAGGTACACCTTTCTCATGGCTTGCCATACAATCCACAAGGCCGGGGCATCATCGAGCGTGCTCATCGCACGCTCAAGGACTATTTACAAAAACAAAAAGGGGGAATCTTAACCACCCCTAAGGAGCGTTTATCCATGGCTCTCTTTACCCTCAATTTTTTGACCTTGGACGCTCGGGGGGCCTCTGCCGCCGATCAACATGTAGGCGCTCCGATGGCCTCCAAAGGATTGGTCCGGTGGAAAGATGTATTAACGGGGCAATGGCGTGGCCCCGATCCCGTGCTGGTATGGGCACGAGGTTCGGTCTGTGTTTTTCCACAGGAACAAAATGCAGAGCCGGTGTGGGTTCCCGAACGTCTTGTGAGACTCAGTACAACCCAGACTCAGTCCATTGACTCATCATCGGTGGAAGTAAGCGACACGCAAGGACAAAATGATTGGCCAGATCTATGTTTAAAATTAAGAGTAAAGAGCCAACAAGGTGATTTGAAGCATTTGGCCAGAGGGAAGGCTCCATGGAACTGTGGGTTGCAAGGTTAAAAAGGAGAAAAACATGGTTGTTGGAAAATGAAATAAAAAACAGGACAATGGAAAAATGAACTGAAACCTTTCACCTGAAGATGAGAGTGTATTTAAATTGCAGGAGATCCCCATTTTTTAGTCTTGCCATGCCGTGTAGTTAAAAGTTAATGGATGCAAGGACTGTGGTTGTAATAGTTCTTTTAATTTGATTTTAATGTAGTTTTTAGATATGTTTGTAATCAGGTTAATTTGTCAAAGTATTGTCATTTTAACTTTGATCACCCTTTGTATATTTTGTTTTTGGTGCAGAAATGAGTGCAATAAGAATTGTATATGTGTAATTGTTATATTAATGTAAATCTGAATAGATCAACACATGTTAACTTTTCACAAATCTGCCACTAGAGACCATTGGTTTAAGGAAATGTGTGTGGTTATCAAGTTGACCAGGGGTGGATTGTGGTGGATTGACAATTGGTGGTCAACTTGTAAAACCCAGCTGAATTGAATCAGTGTGGTGCCTGGTGTGGAGGGCCCACCTGAGGACTGTTGCCAACAACATAAAAAGGAGAACTGGAGAGGAAGAGTTGCTGCTGTCGGTTCTCCTTGAGGAGCTTGTCACGCTGGCTTTCCTGATAGGAACTTGGCTGTTCTCATCATCGGAGGAGCTCAGGACCTCACTGTTGCTGAGGATGGCTGTGGTGACTTTCGGGGGAGCTCTGGTTCTTACTCTGAGCGTCGCTTCCTGGATCCGGGGTAGATCCCTCAGCCTGCTGGCACAGATCCTTCATCCCGCTGGTGCAGACTTTCTAGCTTCCACCACTGACCTTTGGGCCTTCCCGGTGCAGATCCGTGAAATATCCTTGCATGAGACATTGTTGTGGGCTCTGGGCCTCTATACTTGGCCGGTCCCTGGAATGCTACCTTTGTCAACTATACTCGGCAACTGGCGCTTCAGATCACACAGATCAATGCTACCAGAGTCACACCTGTTACCGCGCAAAGTTTATGGATTGCTATAAAAAGATGGTCTGGATGGGTACAACAATGGGCGGGCTCTATGTCTCTCCTGGGAATCGTGGCTTTGAGTGCCGCCTTCTGCCTCTGGTGTTTGTGCCGCCTGCGGCGACGCCGCCGTAGGGATGTCGCCATGCTCGCTCAGGCCATTACAGCTGTGGATGCTGGTACATCTCCCCAAGTATGGCTGGCTGCTGTTCATTCGTAGCCTATGCAGGATGTAAGGCTAGCCGCACTGCACAGCAGTTGCCCTCGGGGTTGAGGGGACTGCTGGAATGCACGCTTCGTATGCATGTGGGTCTGCTCCAAAGCCCCACCCCTGTGAAAAGGGAGCATTGCCAATAGGGATGAAGTAGTATGAGCCTGGCCATCTCATGCTATGTTAATCCGCTTGGCGTTTGCACAACAGGGTACGGGCCTCTACATTCTCCTGCTGTTGTGCCATTTAAAATTAATTAATTAGGGGGAGATGTTGGGAGCCTTTTTCTTACTGTGCCACCAACATGGCGCGGATAGCCTGCTTCCTATCAGCTAATCAGCCTATGTTCCGCATTTCTATGTTCCCTTATTAGGGAAGGTTTTGGGCAGCGGGCGGATCCCTGCGGCGGCGCCCAATGGGTGTGCTATTCGTGGCAGAGGGTGATTAGAGATGGATTCCTATATAGGAGAGTGCCCCGGGGGAGAAGGAAGAGGAAGAAGCTGGAAGAAGCTAGCTTAGCTTGAAAACCGGCTTGGGTGCGACTTCGGTCCCTGTACAGCGTTAATAAATTGTTAATAACAAGTTCCACTTTTGTGTGTTCCTTGCTGGCAAGGGCATGCAACAGTGACTATTACAAATAAAGCTGCTATGACAAATTATGTAGGTTTTTGTGTATATACATTTCATCTCTTGAAGACAAATGCAATAGTTACAGGTTTGTTTCTAAAAAAATTGTCAAATTGTTTTCCAGAATTTTTGTCATTTTACATTCTCAACAAAAATATGTAAGTGATCCAGTAGAAACTGGCTCAGTAAAATACCATTCTCCCCAGCATTTGATATGGCAATATTTTTAAATTTCACCTCTTCTGTTAGGTGTGTAGTAATACTTCATTATTATTATAATTTATAGTTCCCTTTTGACTGATAATCTTAAATTTCTTTTCATATCCTTACTTCATATCTACATATCTTTTTGTTCACATTTTATTTTTGTTTTGTTCATTTGATTATTTATTAACCTTATGGGTACAATTTAGATATACATAATGATCACATTTATTATAGGGAATTCATACTGTATATGATATACCTTGATTCCTCTTTTTTCCCACAACCCTCGCCTCCCTTCAACTCCTCTTTCCCTCCTTATTTATAAAGCTTTTTTACCATTTTATACTTCTTTTACCTTTTTTTTCTTTTGCCTTCTTTCCTTTCCCCCTTCCCCCTCCCTAGTTCCTCTTTCCTTTTGAACAATTTCTTTCTATTACACAATAGCTATTGTACATTTTGGTCCTTGTTTACATTTTCAGTTTCTCACACCAAGGAGACCATGCAATATTTACACATGTGTGTCAAATTTTTACACTTAAGATTATGTCTCAGGATGCATCCATTTACCTAGAAGTGTCTCAAGTTTATCCTTCTCTATGGATGAGTAGTGCTCCATTGTACAAAAAAAAAAAAATCTTCTTTTTATCCATGCCTTGGTAGATGGGCATTCGAGTTGTTTCCAAGATTTAGCTATTACAAACTGTGCTGTTATAAACATGGATGTGCATATATCGCTGTGGTATGATGCTTTTAATTCTTTCAGGAAGAAACCAAGAAGGGGAATAGCTGGGTCAAATAAGACCTCTAATCCTAATTTTACTTTTTTGTTGTTGGTACCGGGGGTCGACCTCAGGACCTCACGTGCCAGCAGGTGCCCGTGCTGCTGAGCGATATCACCAGCCCTTTTTTTCCTACGTGGGTTCTGGGAGTCGAACTTGGGCCCTCACACTTGCCAGGCAGGTGCTTACTCCACTGAGCCATCTCACCGGCCTTAATCCTAATTTTTTGAGGAATCTTCACACTGATTTCCACAGGGGTTGCACCAATCAACACTCCTATCAACAGTGGAGGAAGGTTCCTTTTTCCCCACAGCTCCTGCAGCATTTGTTATTGGTTGATTTCTTGATGATAGCCATTCTTTCTGGAGTGAGATGGAATCTCAGCATTGTTTTAATTTGCATCTCTCAAAGGATCGGGCATGTTGAACATTTTGTCATTTATTTACTTGTCATTTGTATTTCTTCCTCTGAGAAGTGTGTATTCATCTCAGATGCCCATTTGTGGATTGGGTCTTTGAATTTGGGGGGACTGATTGTTTTCAATTCTTAATATGTTCTAGATTTTAGTCCTCTGAGGGACAACTGGCTAAAATTTTTTCCCACTCTGTGGGTTGTCCTTTCATTCTATTGGTGATTTCTTTTGCTATTTAATAAGATAGGATCCTAGTTGTTGATTCAATGTAGTATTTCCCATACTATCAGGGTTTTGTTCATGAAATCTTTGCCTACACCTATGTCTTCAAGAGTTCTACCTATTGTCTCTGCCATCATATTTAGTGTTTCTGTTTTAATATTTAGATCTTTGATCCATTTTGATTTTAGTTTAGTGCATGATTATAGTTTAGTGCATGATTTAGTTTAGTGCATGTTTAGTGCATGATTATAGACATGGGTCTAGTTTCAGTCTTGGGCATGTGGAAAGCCAGTTTTTTCAGCACTATTTATTAAAGAGGTGATCTTTCTTGCAATGAATGTATTTGGCCCTTTGTTCAAAGATAAGGTGGCTGATTGTGTTTGGAGTTCTTTCTGCATCTTTTAATCTTTCCACTGATTCTCAGGTTGGTTTATATTGCCAGTACCATGCTTTTTTTTTTTTTAAACACATTAGCTCTGTAGTATAATTTCAAGTCAGAGATTGTGAGGCCCCCTCTCTTGTCATTGGTGCCCAGAATTGTTTTTGCTATTCTAGGTCTCTTCTGGTTCCAAATGAACTTTAGGAATGTTTTCTCTGGTTCTGTGAGGTACACCACTCATATTTTGATTAAGATTGAATTAAATCTGTATAAAAATTTTTAGTGTATAGCCATTTTCACTATGTTGGTTCTTCCCATCCATGAGCAAGAGATATCTTTCCATTTTCTGATACCTTCTTCGATCTCCTTTTTCAGCATAGTGCAATTTTCAATGTATAAATCTTTTATTTCCTTTGTTAGATTGATTCCTAAGTATTTCATTTTTTTCAATGCTATTGTGAAAGGTGTGGTTTCCCTAATTTCTCTCTCAGTGATTTTATTGTTTGTGTACAGGAATTCTATTGTTTATTGTTTTCTGAGTATTGATTTTATACCCAGATACATGACAAAATGTGGTTATTAAATCTAGAAGTCTTTTGGTGGAGTATTGGGGTCTTCTATGAAGAGTATCATGTCATCCAAAAATAATGAAAATTTAACTTCTTCATTTCTTACCTTTATTCCTTTTATTTCTTTCTTTTGTCTAATTGCTTTTGCTAATTTTGCCAGAACTACATTGAATAGGAGTTGTGATATTGGACATCCTTGTCTTGTTCCTTTTTATGTGTATGTGTGTGTGTGTGTGTGTGTGTGTCTGTGTGAAAAATGGCTCTTCAAGTCTTTTCCCATGTTTTTTTTTTTAATTTAAACTTTGAATTTTGTGGGATTTCTTTCTTTATTCTAGGGGCTATTTGTTTAGCAAATATGTGTTTTCCAAATATTTGTCAATATTTTTCTCCCCATCTGGGGCTTGATTTTAATTATATAAATAGTTTTCCACAGTAAGAGTTTTTAATCACTTCATATCCATTTTATGAAACTCTCTTTTTATCAATTGTACTTTAACTTTCAAATGTAATAAAACTTGCCTGCCCCTATGTCTTAAAATTTGTTTTCTGTTGGTTATGTAGTTTTACAGTATCAATTTAAATTCATATTTCATTTTAGTTGGTTTTTGTATATGTTGTGAGCCTTGGTTAATAGTCATTTTCTGCCAATGAATTTCCAGTTCTTATGCACCATTGTTGAAAAAGCAATCCTTTCTACTTTGAATTGCTTTGGTCATGGAATATAAAATTGAGATGATATTTAAAGATATGTAATTTTCAAATATTACTTATTCATGGGAAAAGATTAAGGCTCACCTGATACATGGCGCAAACTTAAAATACAGGTTGGAGAGAACTAGATGAATATATAAAACAAAACTTAATGCAAGGACAAAAAAATAAGCAGAAATAAAGGGAAAAAAAGAAAAGCAAACAAATACGCTACAAAATTATACTTTCAGGGAAAGTAGAGAGGACTCTCTAGCTATGATATAAGAATAAGATAATATATAGATCAAGAATAGATATTAAGGGCCGGTGAGATAGCTCAGCGGCATAAGCACCTGCCTGGCAAGCACGAGGTCCTGATTTCGACCCCCGGTATCCACAAAAGAAAAAAAAAAAATTACCATGCAAATTTTACAACACCATTAACAAGATAGAAAGTTTAAGTAAAAGAAATTCTGATAAATTGAAATAACAAGCAAATAATAACAGTAAAATAATGGTAAAAATAACAGTAAAAAATGAGAGAATAGTTAGACACAGAAAAATGTCCTTGGAGTTTGCAAGATTATGGCCAATAGAAACTGCAAGAATATAATACAAACAAAGAAAATAATGAGAAAATATAAAACTCACCACTAAATACTATTTTCATTGCTAACAGATATAAATTACCAGATTAAATGTAAAAAGGTCCCTGAGGTATAGTAAGAAAAGACTCAGTCTTTTTTTTTTTTTTTTTTTTTTTTGTGGGTACTGGGAGTCGACCTCAGGACCTCGCGCGCCAGCAGGCGCCCATGCCGCTAAGCGATATCACCGGCCCTTTTTTTCTTTTCTTTTTTTTTTTTTTTGTGGGTACCGGGGGGTCGACCTCAGGACCTCGTGCACCAGCAGGCGCCCGTGCCGCTGAGGGATATCACCGGCCCCTTTTTCGTATGTGGGATCCGGGAGTCGAACTCGGGCCCTCGCGCTTGCAAGGCAGGCGCTTACGCCACTGAGCCATCTCACCGGCCCAAAAGACTCAGTCTTAATGAAAGCCCTGCAGACATGGAGAAGATCAATGATAGAGAAGCGTTGGTTGTTACACATGTGATGAAATGCTGGAAATTTTAAGAGACCATCTGATTTCAAAAAATAGAGGATATTGTCCAAAATAATGTACTAATCAGACATAATCTGCAGTACTGTGCTGAGTTCTAGGTATTGCAGTTTAATAGTGAAACTCATAAACCAGAGGGATCAAAAGATAAGAGGGAAATATCTCTCTCTATGCATGTTCAATTCCAATGTCTGTCATTTATTTCTTCTGCAGTTGCTATTGCTGGTTAACATAAAAGTTAACTATGTTAATATAATAATGACTTTCTCTCATGATTCTTCAGGCTGACTGGACAGTTCCTCTGCTGCCCGCATGTCCCTTTTGGCAGGGACATTCAGCTGTGGTTCCCTGAAATAGAGGATCAGTCACAGCCATATAGTTGAGGTTTAGTTGGATTTGCTGGACAAAGGTGGAATCTCTCTTTCCATGAAGTTTTTCTCTATAATTCAGCAGTGTAATATAATCTTGTGTTTTTTTTTTTTTTTTTTTTTTGATGCCACTTTGGTTCTATAAGGTGGATTGTAGAAAACATAAGGAGTTTGAAACCTAAACCTAGCAATCCAAACTGTACTCTGTTACAGGGTTTTGGCCTAGAAAATGCAAAGACCAGTTTGATTAAAAAAGATTAAGAAATAGACCTCTGTACTTGATGGGTGAAGTTGGCAATATCATATTACAAAGCAGTGTGCATGTAAGGAGATTTGATTTCTTCGAGGCCTATATGATAGTAATACGGCTTACATATTGAAAGATAAGGTCTTTTGGAAGGTGATCGGATCATAGTTGTGCTACTAATAAGTGAACTAATCTGATGAGGTCATCCCTAAATGTGCTATTAGGAGGTGAGGCCTGGTAGAAGAGATGGTTCCTAGGGGAATGACCTAGAAGGGCGCCTATATTCTTGTCCCCAGCTGCTCCTCTTCTCTCTGCTTCGCAGCTGCAGTGAATTGAGCAGCTTTCCACCTTCAAGGTGTTCTACCATGAAACTTCTGCCTGAGAGCCAGCTGACTATGGACTGAATTCCTTGAAACCGTGAAAAAATAAACTCCTCCTACTTTAAGATGCAAGTATTTGATATTTTGTTCCAGCAATGCAAAAGTGACTAACAATTACATTTACCAATGTCAGAGAAAATTTGTGAACAAAAATATCTATAAAGTATGCGTATCAAGAGAGAAAAGGGAGAAAGTTACTAGGCATCATTTCTTTGAGTCTGTTGGTCATGAAAATTATCAGAAAATACACGGACCTGGAATTAACACATTTACAGTTTTAACTTACAAGAATTTTAAGTTTAACCTCTGAGCTTATGATGTATATAGAAGTTTTTACTGTACTGTTCTTCCAAATTAAAAGTACATGTCATGTTACTAGTCTAATTGCTAGAAGTTACAATTAATAAAAGTTGACACTTTAAGACAAGTGAAATAGCCATACCTGGCAACTCGCTTTAGAATTTCCCAAAGCTTTGAATTTATTCATTCATTTTTAAATTCACTAACCACTTACTACTCATTTATTATGAGAAAATTATTGTTTTGTTCATTTTATGGAATATCAAGATCAATTATCTATGAGTCTTCCATAACTCAAGGGAAAGATAATGCATACACATAATGATCAAATGATAACAAGTGGTACGTACTAAAAGAGAGGTACAGAACTTTCTGAGTTGAAATGACAGATTCTTTTGAGATTGAATAATCAAGGAATGCTTTTAGAGCTCATCACTTTTCTCAAGTTTGAAATGCTGATGTTCTTCAAAACTGTTCCCTTAGCATTTTCTGCTTTGTGTTCTCTCCATTCTAATTTCAACCCATATCCTAGCCCCTTGACTGAATTTGTGTAAAATAAGTTATAATTCGTATTTACTTAGTTGGCCTTCTGAAATAAACAATTGCCATTGCCACTTATCTGTTTCTACATAATGTCGTGTGTATTAGCTGAGGTTCTCCAGAGAAACAGAACCTATAAGATAGGTAGAAAGATAGCAATATCCATAGCAATATGGATATAGAGATAACATACAGTAAATATACTGTTTAAATTAGTTCAGGTTGTGCAATTACAGAGGCTGAAAAGTTTTACAATCTGCCAATCACGAATTGGAAATCTGGTGGAGTAGTTCAAAGGCCTGAAAATGTGGATTCCAGTTAGAGGCGGGGGGTCTGAGAACCAGGAGATTTGAGGAAAGAAGAAAAAGCAGAATGAATTCAACTTTCCTCAAACTTTTTGTCCTATCTAGCCTCTCAGTAAAGATACATATTAGTTTCTTAATTATCTGTGTGCAACAATGTGCTGAAACAACATCTTTCTAAATTGTTAATATCAAGAGGTTTCACTTAGCCTTTGACTTTGATTTACATTTGTTTATATAAATATCTAAATGTGAGTTTCCTTTTTAAACAATCAACTAACCATTTATGGAAAAATCTTCTATCGTATTTGTGACCTCATACAACATTACAAACATACTACCAGGCTAAGACATTGTCCTTGAACTAAGACTTTTACAATCTAGTTGGAGAACAAGATACATACTTACAAAGGAAAAGAGCTGGGCTTTGTCAGCCTGACCAGTGTCCAGTACAGATGGGTTCTGTCAGTATTCAGAGACCCTGCATGATCTGTCTCACCTCCACTTTTGGGGCTTTCCTCTCATTACTCTGTTTCATTTGGATTGCTACACATCTGCCTCATAGATGTACCTTAATAACCTGCAAACTCCCATCTCTTTTCTTTAACCAATTCTCACTGTATTTCATGCTCCTCCCAAGATTCTACATGGCTCCTTCCATTCTTTCAAATTGCTGTGCTCAGTGCAGAGCCAGTACCTTGTATAGACAAATAATATGCATTGGTTTATGCTGCTGTCCTTCTGATTAAAGGAGTACAGAGTATCAATAATTAAAAATTTTGAATATTATCCGTATATATTATCAAGTACTTCTGAAGTGTAGTCTTTGTTTTTATATGTGGGTAGCGGGAGTCGAACTCAGGACCTCACGCTTACCAGGCAGGCACTTATGCCGCTGAGCTGTACATTGGCCCTGAAGTGTAGTTTTTTGAAAGAAGCTATTTTATGTTATGAATTGCTACCACGTAAAAATTTAGAAAGATTTTTGGCACAATGTAGATGCTCAGTTAGTATTTTGAACATGTAAATATTTGTTAGATGTCATGTTTGGCATTTTGGAACTTGAAAACAATATTTTGGTACCCCAAAATGCTAATTATAAGTAATATATTTGCTGTTGCTATTAATATAAATTTTCTGGATTGCAAAACAGTGTCACTTTACCTACACTTATTTTGAAAGCTGACAAAGTTTAGGGGAAAATAATTGTGCAGGTCAAATTGATATAAACACATTAAAATAATTGTCTTTTTACATGAATATTTTAGGGTAAAGACCTAGAAGTCTTGATGAGAGCTGTACCTAGTGGTTTGCACAATGCAGAAATCATTTTTAGGCTGTTCTGGAACACACGTGCTGAGTATGATATGTGTAAGCTTGAAAGTCACTGCAAGTCTTTTTTTCCACTATCTCTGCATATTCAAATTTTCTAAGGAATATTGTGACATCAGTCTTATTTTATAGTCAATGTAGGAAATTCACAAAGTATAAGAATCTTGCCAATAAAAGGGAATAGTGCACTGTATCATAAAATGGCTATGTGGGTGTTTTAGCTTTTGAAATGATAAAGGTAAAATCCACTTTTAACAAACACCATACTATTTAATTATAGGCAAATTTCATTATAACTGTAATTAACATTTGTCACAAATCATATTCATAGTTATAGCTTTTATAGCTTCTGATGTTGAAATGTGGATCAGGATAGCTTCTCTATAATTAATTCAAATGAAAATTGCTTTGATCCTGGAAGAAAAGCCATGTCTTCATCCTCTAACTTCCATCACTGTTATGGTGCCATTTTCTTTTTATGAGCTACTTGTGAACTTAGTTTTTTTGTTTGTTGAATAGGTTGACAGATGTTGGAATTTTGGAGCAGGCTAACATTGAATGGTATAGTATATTTTTGTTGTTGTTGTTTTATTTTAAATAGGAATTCAAAGAAGTCCAATCTAGAGGTTGGTTTACTTTTCTTCTTCACTTTACCAAAAAAAAATCATGAAAATACCATAATCATAAGCCAGTAAAGTCATCTTTATAAAAGAAACTGTTACTGTGAAACTGACAGAGAAATCTTGTGTTGTGCAGGATTTTGATTTGAGTGGGTTTCTTTATTACCTAATCTAGAAAGCCCAGTGAAGGGCTGATGTGTAAGTTTTCTCAACGACGTTTGTGGAAGAAAGATGTTAAGTTATATGTATTATCTTCTAAAGTACTAAATATTCAAGACAAACAATTTTCAGTGACATATATTATAATGTAGGTGAAATTATTGGATATCTGAATCATAATCCTGTTTTGCAAACAATTGATTGTGACATTTTCATTGGAAGTTGCTGTAGAGCTATCATCTGAAATATGTATATATGTATTAAATTTACAGGTGTTACAGTTCCTATCTGAGTTTATAAACTATATATATTATGATCCATGGATGAAGGGTTTTCTATGGCTACTCGTTATAAATCTTATTAATATGAAGATTTTTTTATGTTTGAATGGGAGATAGCTCCAAAAGTGCTCTTCATTATGATCATTTTAATTTATAATTAAATCATCATATGCAGATCTATATCCTCTGTTTCATTATTTTTCAAAAACATTCAACAATATAGCTCTCACCAGAAGAATCTCAAACAATTGATTTGTAGAATTAGTAAATTCTACAGTTGTAGAAAACAAAATCATTATTAAACCAGGTAGCCCTTTAAAAATTATTTTTGGGGCCAGTGAGATGGCTCAGTGGCTTAAGCGCCTGCCTGGCAAGTGCGAGGGCCCGAGTTCAACTTCCGGAACCCACATACGAGAAAAGGGCCGGTGATACCGCTCAGCGGCATGGGCGCCTGCTGGAACATGAGGTCCTGAGGTCGACCCCTGGTACCCACAAAAAAAAATTATTTTTATGTTTAAAATTTTATATACATTATCAATAAATCACAATTTTTATTCTAAAGTAAGGCCTCACATTTATTTATCCCATCATTTACCTATTGTAGTAGTTTTATTCTTTCCTGAATTTCCAAGCTTTTTTTTCAGGATCACTTTTCTTCTTCTTAAAGGAAAGAAGAAATTAATCTGTTGGCAACAAATTATGTAGCATACTTTTTTGGAAAAATAATTTCTCTTTTATTTGAAGGACAGTTTAACTAGCACCAGAATTTAAAGTGGGCGATAGTTTACTTTCAGCATTTTAAAGATTTTATTTTATTGGCTGCTAGTTTTGTTGCATTTCTTTGAAGAGAGCATATTACTTTCCTGTCTATTACTGCTTTTAAATGTTTTTCTCTTTTTCTTTGAGGTATAGTTTTCTAATTTGCTTGGGTTTTACAGAATTCCCTTGACCTGTGGCTTGATACCTTTTTTAAGTTTTGGAAAATCCTCAACTATTTTTTTTTAATAATTCTTTTTTCTATCTTTCTTCTTTCTAGTCTGCGACTTTCTATCTGTGTTAGATATTTCAGTGTGTCTGGTATATTTCTATTTAAAGAAAATGTATACTATTATTTGCCAGGTTCACAGGAGCAAATCAATCTAATTGAAGACAGTTTTGGTTTACTATTGATTCCGGAGTCTCATCCTCCCTCTCTTCATCCTTCCCTCTCTTTGCCTTTCTCTCTTTTCTCCTCTTCATCCTCCTCCCCTTCCTCCTCCTCCTTCTTCCTCTCTCTCCCTTTCTCTTCCTCTCTCTTTCCCTCTCTCTTGTTCTCCCTACCTTCAACTTTTCCTTTCTCTCTGATTTTTCTCTTTCTCAGTCTCTATTTCTTCCTCTCTCTTCCTGTTTTTATTTCTGTTTTAAATTTGTCATCACTCCTCTGTCGTAACTTCTCACTCACATTAGTTGCAAATGTGCACTCTGAAATTTCTGTTGCATTTTTACTATTAAGAGATTTCCGCATCGGCAATTTTTGAGTACTAATAATGTGATTGACACGAAAACACTCCTCTGCACTTCAGATATTTTCTTCTTGCCCCCTTCCCCTGACAAATATATCAAGGGAAAACTCAGTGTGGAATATCTGTTTTACTTCCCTGAGAAACTGCTGGATATATTGACCCTCTCAACTTATATGTGGCTCTGAGTTTTCAGATATTGCTTGGAGCTTTGATGCATTTTTTTTCACTTGTTATTAGAGATTGTTTGCAGCATTTCTTAGCCTTGGCTTCATTCAGAGAATTGGTAAGCATCTCAAGGGCAGAGAGCTACACTGAAAGCTGAATTTCCCTCGGTGTACATGCTGAGGTCATAAAATCTGGCCTGTTAATGACTACTGCATTAATAGTATTCAAAGGCTGGGCTAACGGTACTGTTTAACCTGTGTGCAACAATGTACCATGAAATAAGAAAGGAGCAACACAGGTTAAGTAGGTTTCTCTGCAGAATCCAAACAAAGCATAAGGGTGAAATACACGCAGCATGGAAAAAGGTGAAGCATGTTATCAATAAATAGGGGTATTACACAAGACTTGAGAAAGGGTGGCCAGAAAAACATTGAGAATTTTACACCATTCTGAAATGCCAGCACTCTTCCATTAACACCTAGAAGTTGATTAGATAGAAATTCTAGTGACCTAGTGTCTTCTTGTTGAGTATTCTTTTCTGTATTATGTATACAATGCACTCCACAGGTTTTCATTTCTTCCTAGCTTTAAGTTTTTTCTTGTTCATTTGGTATCCCACCCTGTAAGTTATCCTTCCTGACCTGTGCTTCAGGTATCTGAGTCAAATGAATTGCATAAGTGCAAAGAAAAGAAGAAAAAAGAAAGAAAAAAAGAAAAGAAAAGAAAAGAAAAAGGTAGCATAACAGGAGAGTAGTATATAATTATTGCCATTGAGTTTTGGATGTAACGTTATATTTCACATATTAATACTTATTTTAACTTGAAAATCTGACAATAGACTATTTATAAAAACATTAAATAGCAGTTTATAAGTGCATATGTAATGAGATAAATATTTGGTCTTTCTATTAAACAGTACTATCAGCCAGGAAAGAAAATTTAATGCTGTTGCTTCTGTAAATAAACCTTTTTTTGCATATGTGGTACTGGAGATTGAATCCATGGCCTTTGCACTGAGTTACACCTCAGGCCCTTTTACTATTATTTTTATTTATTTATTCTGAGACATGTGCTCACTAAGTCACTATGTTGCCTAGGCTGGATTCTAACTTGCAATTCTCCTGCCTCAGCTTTCCAGAGTGCTGGAATAAAGGCATGCACCAGTACTCCTTGCTAAGAACTTTTAACTCTTCTCCAATTAAGTTTAAACTTTTAGCTGAACAGTTTGAACTTGATAATACTGGCATCCATTTAAACAATAACATTTTAACGATGCAAATAATTCATCTGGTGTTCTCAAAAGGAGTAATGGAGAAAAACTATATTTCTTTGGTTTTAAATCCCTTAATTCTTCACAAAATATCACAAATCCATGTTAAATTGTACAGCTTAGTGCTGGGATTACATCTGTAGTACACATGAGAACTGCAAGATTACGTGGAATAAGATGCCTCCTTAGAGTGCACAGAGCAGCAGGTACCAGGAAACAAAGTATAAGCTGTCTGCATTTTGCATTGCTTTACTTTAAAATGAGCTCTGCAGATATATCTCACGAAATCATTGTGTTTATTGCCACATTATTTTATTGCTACTTATTTTTTAAGGTTGTGTACTTTTTGCCCTTAAATGTATTTCAGACAATATAAGTTTTAAGAGTCACACTTCAAAACATGCATCATGGCAGTTTCAGGAAGGTGCTAATGTCCCACGATCATCCTTTAGTATATAACTACACTTGATTTCCTGGGGATTTTCTCTTATATTTTCTGGCCTGTCTGAGGTATTAATAATGGATAGACTTGAAAAATGACTACCATATTAAAATATCAGTGGTATTAAGATATTTACTTGAATGTTGTAAATAAGAATTTGTAGGTGGCTTGAAATTTACTAGTATTTTTCCTGATTTTAAAACTAAGAAATTTCTTGAATGAAACATAGTAAATGAAAAATAAGTGTATATATTCAACCATATAAAAGAAAGTAAAAACTTGCAAAAACATTATTGAACCTGGAGGACAATACTGCATGATCTCACTTACTTATGGAATCTAACAAAATTGATCTTTTTTTTGTGTGTGTGTGTGGGTACCGGGGGTCGACCTCAGGACCTCGCGCGCCAGTAGGCGCCTGTGCCGCTGAGCAATATCACCAGCCCTTTTTTCATATGTGGGTTCCCGGTGTCGGGCACTTATGCCACTGAGCCATCTCACCGACCCAAAATTGATCTCATAGAAGCAGAGAATAGAGTAGAGGTTACTAGCAACTGAAAGGTGGGGGAATCTCACAGGGATAAGATGTACAAACTGAGGGCTGCAACAGGACAAGTAGTGTTACATATATTGATCAGTTTGACTGTGGCAAATATGCAATGTAAGCACGCATCAGTTCATCACATTATATACTTTGAATATGTAAAATCTTTATGAATTAAACATTTAAAAAATAAATGCACTTCTCTGAAAAGTTATTGCCCAAAGAAAGCCAGAGTTACTGTGGGAACATCTTTATTTTAATGTTTGCTAACCTATTAATGTAAACAATTTTCATTGCATATTAACAGTATTTTCCTTTTTAATATAGCTATACCGTAATTGAAATTTTTAGTGTGCTGTTTTACTAAACATTTTGGTATTTATACTTCTCTATGCCTTTAAATCTCCATTTGTAAATGTTATTTTAATAATGATACACTTTTCACCATATTATTTGGTTTAAATTAATAATTCGATTTATCAGGCATTTATTTTTATATTTATTATAATACAGAGTTATATAATGGCAATCATCCTGCATTGGGCCTTTCAAATATCTCTTGTTTTTTTCTTTATTATAAACTACTCTGCATTGAATTAGTAAGAGAATCTGTCATGGATATTTTTAAGACTAAATATGCATAGCTAAGCTGGTTTTCTGAAGCTCGTGCAAGTTAATCTACTGCATGAAATACATGAAGGTATACACATACTTGCTTTCCTTGATTTAGCAGCTTTTAACCTTTTTATTTAGAAATGCATACTTTGGTAATACGAGCATCTTTCAACTTCATTTAGAAGAGTCACTGTTTTTTGACTTCCTGTAAGGGAAGATATGTCATATCCAGGAACGTATGTGTCAAAAACTGCATGCTATTAAGTTATTTGGTCTTTAACATAAGTAAGACTTGAGGGTATTTGGTACTCCACATCCTAGGCTCTGAATGCCATCGATGAAGGATATTCTATACTTCAGAACAGAATTGACGAAACTCATTCAGTAGAGTTGTGTCTCAGAGGTGTGAAAATCCAGAAAGCATTAATTATTTGGTGATGACCTTCCTAGAATTCCTTTAAGTGATCCTATTTTTCCAAGGAAAACCTTGGAACTAAAGAGCTTTTTTTCACTTGACAGTCAGAAGAGTTTCTATTCCACAGATGATGGGCTGTGTGAGGTCATCATCACTACTAAATTAGAGGACAGGCTGAGAACAGAGTGAAGGAGATGATAAAAACTATCTCATTGCACATTTGAAGAGTTTCCAAGTATTCTTTCTGAATTATTCAACATTCATTTTTAATACTTTTAAAATATTCTTCCAATCCTCCTTTATGTTTTAAAACTAGAATTGAGGAATTTCACAGCCAAGCCTAGGAATCGAGGTGTTGAGGGCCTGTCGGACGAATAAGTAATGATTTTCCTCACAAAACACATTTTTAAAACAAGTTTTTCATATCTTCACTGTTTAAGACAGGATTGTGGCAAATTATACTAATAGAATTTTTATTTGTACAAGTGTACTCTAAATGAATAAGATAATAATAGCTGTTGTCAAGTACTTTTAGTGTTTCTAGATCACTAGTACTATTTTGAAACTTTAAAACTGCTTTACTGAAAGTAAATTAAAAGAGTGACTGTTTTCAAGACCTTCAACTCTTTTAGAATGCAGGTCATCTTTGAGAGGACACATCATTCTTTTTACCTAAAAATGATAATATTTTAATCATTTCCTTCAGAAGACAGGCAATAAACAGTCCTAATTTTCTATTCTCAAGCTTATTTCTCCAGCACTCTACTTAAAAATATTTTATGTTAATAAGGTAACATCAGAATAAAAATCAGAACCATGAACAAAGATAATTGCAGAAAAAACACCCCTCTCATCTTGTATCCCTGTTTCTATCTTATCACACAAAAAGTGCTTCATGTAAATTGTTTTAACTCTTGATTCCTTTGTAATCTGTGGATTTCTTGACAGTAGGTATTGACTTTTAGGTGTGTATTCAATTAACAAAATATGCAAAAGATACAAGTGAATCAAAAAAAGAAGGGAGGGGCTGGTGAGATGGCTCAGGGGTGTAAGCGCCTGCCTGGCAAGCGTGAGGTCCTGAGTTCGACTCCCGGAACCCACATATGAAAAAGGCGCCGGTGATATCGCTCAGTGGCATGGGCCCCTGCTGGCATGCGAGGTCCTGAAGTCGACCCCTGGTACCCACAAAAAAAAAAAAAAAGCAAAAAAAAAAGAGAAAGTTGGGCCTGTGAGATGGCTCAGCAGCGTAAGCGCCTGCCTGGCAAGCGAGAGGTCCTGAGTTCGACTCCCAGTACCCACATACGAGAAAAGGGTCAGTGATATCGCTCAGTGGCACGGGCACCTGCTGGCACGCAAGGTCCTGAGTTTGACCCCTGGTACCCACAGGAAAAAAAAAAAAAAGAAGAAAGGAAAGTAAAAGAAATATAACATTTATGATAAAAGAAAATCATCTTACATTAATGTTTCAAGAGATACATTTTATTGTTTTAAACCAATGCTTTATTTTATAAAATCCCCAATTTGTTCATTAAATTTGAACATGTGTAGTTAAAGAATGATTAGTTGTGAGTCGAGTGCCTTACAAAATCTGAATACATTCCTAGTTCTAAATATAACACTACTGTATAATTTCATATTTTGATTATGAGAATAAATGTATTGGGTGTTCTGTCTAAAATCACAAAGATAATAATGATTAAAAGTGACCCTCCAAGATTTTACTTGTGCCTGGCAAGAATGTTTCCATGCTAGAAGTATTGTCTCAACATTCAAACCAATCCTGTAATGGAGGCTTAGTTATATATAACGATCTTTTCCATTGACCTACATGAAATTTAAATAACTTAGGTAAGTTACGGAGATAAAATTTGAATCTGAGCATTCAGAAATGATCTGCCTATTTAGATTGGTTTGCTACTTTATATAAACAAAAGTTCAGCTTTAAAAATATTGAAATCATTGAAAAACAGTGGAAACATTTAGCAAATTGTCCTTTAGTTTCTAAATGCTACATTGCATTTAAAATTTAATATTTCCTCTATGCTAAGATGTTATCATGTAAACATTAAAAGCAAGCACAGTATTTGTATAAAAGCTATAGTTTGTGTTATTCAAGCAGGTACCTGGGTGCAAGAAATATTTAGTTAATAATTTAATAAAGTAATAATTTAATAATAAAGTAAATAATTTAATACTCTCATAAAGAAAACTCTCTCATCTACACAAAAAGCTTTCTTTATTTAAAGGTGAAATACAAGGTATTTGCAAATTGTTCTTCTATCAGGCTTTCGTTAACTATATGATGAATATCTACAAAAGAGAGAGATATCTGCTTATGTTGAAATTTTTGGAAACTTTCCATTTTTATGATTCATTGTGATGATGTAACTTTTAGTAGACCACTTCTCATGGGTATGCTTAGAAAAACGCCTATATATGTTCTCGATAGTAGTCCTTTGTCTGAGGAACAGCTGGCAAACATTTTTTCCCACATTGTGGGTTGTCTCTTCACTCTGTTGGTGGTTTCTCTTGCTGTGCAAAAGCTTTTTAATAAGATGAGATCCCAGTTATTGATTCTTTGGGATAGTTCCCGTGCGGTTGAGTTTTTATTCATAAAGTCTTTGCCTACACCAATGTCTCCAAGGGTTTTACCTATCCTACCTTCCAGCAGATTTAATGTTTCTGTTTTAATATTTAGATCTCTGATCCATTTTGAATTTAGTTTAGTGCATGGTGAAAGATATGGGTCTAGTTTTAATCTTCGGCATGTGTAGAGCCAGTTTTTCCAGCACCATTTATTAAAGAGGCTATCTTTCTTCCAGCGAATGTGTTTGGCACCTTTGTCAAAGATAAGGTGGCTTAGTATGTCTGGGGTTGTTTCAGCATCTTCTAATCTGTTCCATTGATCTTCAGGTCTGTTTTTTTGCCAGTACCACACTGTTTTTATCACAGTAGCTTTATAGTATAATTTCAAGTCGGGGATTGTGATGCCCCCTGCCTTGCCTTTGTTGCCCAGAATTGCCTTTGCTATTCTAGGTCTCTTCTGATTCCAAATGAATTTTAGTATTGTTTTCTCTAATTCTGTGAGATATGCTGTTGGAATTTTGATTGGAATTGCATTAAATCTGTATAACAATTTTGGAAGTATGGCCATTTTCACTATATTGGTTCTTCCTATCCAGGAGCAAGGGATATCTTTCCATTTTCTGATATCCTCTTCAATCTCCTTTTTCATAGTACTGTAGTTTTCAGTATAGAGGTCTTTTACATCCTTCGTGAGAAACCACCAACAGAGTGAAGAGACAACCCACAATGTGGGAAAAAATGTTTGCCAGCTGTTCCTCAGACAAAGGACTACTATCGAGAACATATAAAGAACTCAAAAAAATCAGACCTCCCAAATTTAAAGACCCACTCCAAAAATGGGCATCTGAGATGAATACACATTTCTCAGATGAAGAAATACTAATGGCAAACAAATATACAAAAAAATGTGCAACATCACTAGTCATTCGAGAGATGCAAATTAAAACAACACTGAGATACCATCTCACCCCAGAAAGAATGGCTACTATTAAGAAATCAACTAATAACAAATGCTGGAGGGGCTGTGGGGAAAAAGGAACCCTTCTTCACTGTTGGTGGGAGTGTCGACTGGTACAGCCACTGTGGAAGTCAGTGTAGAGATTCCTCAGAAAACTAGGGTTGGAGGTCCCATTTGACCCAGCTATTCCCCTTCTGGGCATCTTCCCAGAAGAATTAAAAACATCGTACCACAGCGATATATGTGCACCCATGTTTATAGCAGCACAATTTGTAATAGCCAGATCTTGAAAACAACCCAAATGCCCATCAACTGAGGAATGGATAAGAAAGATGTGGTATTTTTATACAATGGAGTACTATTCAGCCATAAAGAAGGATAAACTGGAGACTTTTATAGGTAAATGGATGCAACTCGAGAAAATACTCATAAGTGAAATAAACCAGAAGCACATGTGTAAGCATCATATTATCTCTCTAGTATGAGAAACTGAAAGAGTAAATAAGATCCAAAATGTACAATAGATATGGTGAATCAAAAAGAAACTGGTCAAAAGGAAAGAGAGACTGGAATAGGGGAAAGAAAGAAGGGAAAGGGAAAAAAATTGTATATATATATATAAGATGGTTAAGATAGATACACTACCATTTTTACTTAGTTCATTGAAGAGTAAGGTTTGTGCCAATAATGTTTGGACAATTGAATGCTAATGTCTGGTGTCCTGAATAACTAACTTAAAGATAGTAATACGCAATGTATTAACCATTGTTACCCTCCTATTATGTTGTTTTGAAAATTTGTTCTTCTTTTGATTTGTTTTGTTTTTTTCTTCTCTTTAAAATAAAAAAAAAAAAAAAGAAAAACGCCTATAGTGCATTTGACAAAACAAACAAAAACCTGTTTAAAAGTTCAGCACAATTCACGTCCTGTTTGAAAGGACTCAATCAGCTATTTTTTGATGTCTAAGCAATGGAATTACAGAATTAGAGAAGTAAAATAAAAAATTGTAAAATGGACAGAAGCTATTCACTGTTTTCTGGATGGTAATTTTTCCCAAATTACCTTAGACTTATTAATAACTATTTGTTACTTTTGATTGGTATTCTATATAAAATTTTAAAATCTCATTTAAGTGCCTGTAATAGCAAAATAAATGTTTTCATATGCCAGTCTTATACTCCATGATTTTACTGAATTTTCTTACCAATTTTAATACTTATCTTTAGATGATTTCCTACTATAGATGTTGTCTGCATAAAAGGAAAGTTTTCTTACATTAATATTACCATACATTTGTTTCTCTTTTCTATTTGTTAAGCAATGACTTTCAGTTCATTGTTCATTAGAAATTGTCATGCTAGACATCCCTTTCTCCTTCAAAAGAAAGGCTTTAAGTATGATGTACACTATAGGCTTTTATTATTTTTTATAAAAAAGATAAGTAAAAATATCCTCTATGATATAGTTGTTCTCTAGAGCTCCTATTTTTAATTCCTTGATCCTAAATTATAATCTTTGAACCGAGCATTTGTACATATGTCCTCTCAAGAAACTAATCCTCATAACAGCACATCCGTTTTTATGCCTCCCTTAGGTAGATCCTGTTCCCTCATCACTTGGACCAAGTATATTTTGAGCAAGTATATTTCCTTAAGAAAGCTACATTTAACTGTAATTGTCTTCCATAGTTTGAGATAGGTCAACCCCTAAGTGCATCACCACCAAATATCCTGTGCTTGTTTCTTCTATTAACATTTGTTATACGTCTATAACAATAGAAGTATGCAAAAATACTTTAGGTATTCATCTGGAAAAGTTAGAAAAGAAAGTTAGAAAAGAAGACAATAGAACAATAGAACCCTCCTATTTTCTACCACAAGTAATTTTGAGGGTAAGTATTATGTTTTACATATTAGAATCCTAAATTCTAAACACCTACATCATAGAACACTCTTTTTTTTGTAAAGTGAAGGGAATTCTTGTAAATGATATTCTTTCCAGAATAAAACATAAACAAGTCAGATAGAATGCACAGCAGTATGACTGTATATATATCTTGACTCCCAAAGATATCTTCTTTTTCTTTTCCAAATTCATTTTCTTCTTTCAAAAGAAAGACCTAACTTAAAAAGAAAAGAAATTGGAAGTATTTATGCAAATTTTTTTCTTTCAAAAATTCATTGATAAACCATTTGTTTTACACTCAACACCTGTATGCATTCCTGAAATAAAATTGCATGTGTGTATGCTACCTTAGTTCAAGGAAACCAAAGGCACTAGAACTTCTCGATTTTTATATCTAGCTAGTGATAATGCCTACTCATATGTTTATGACAAATATGATTAGTCTTACAATCCTTTTATATCTATGTGAGTAGCCTTTTGTAGCTCCATCTTATCAATTCAATTCACTCATTACTTGATGAGTGATCTGGTATGTAGTCCTCATTTTGAGTTTCATATAAGTAAACTACTAAAAGTTGTATGATTTAACAAAGTTTACCAAATCCTTAGGCAAACATGAGGCCAGAGGAAAAGTCACAAAGTCATTGCTAACTCTTTACTTTTACAATTGCACAGCAATTCCCTTTTCGAAAAAAGAAGGCAGAATTTCATAAAATAAGGAAGGAAAAGTTATTTCTTATATTACTAAATCCCAGGATGAGACTGCTAAATCATGAGAGTGTGCTGTATTTTGTAGAATTACCTGAAGTCAACAAGTTTTCAGGATCAACTTTCAAAGTCCATCTCTAGTACCTGATTTTCTACTTCATCTTGTCTATAGTTGCAAACAGAACACAGAGACAATCAGGATAGAAATTCGACATCTTATTAATGCAATGAATGAAAGTTGTCAGTAAACTAGTACTGCCAGACATATCATAAGTGAGTATATTGCTATAGTTCTCTATTTTTTCAGAATATTTCAAATACTGCAATAATGATAATTATTTGATGTATTTTAAAATGTCAAGGTTTTTCTTTGATACCATGTAATTTTTTTGGTACCATATGCATGTATTAACACTCAAATATTTTAGTATTATTTACACTTCAAATTTACAATATATTTTCTTTGTTCTAAAATAAGATACATAGAACTCTGCAAAATATGTTTAATAATTTAAATGTGTATGATTTTGATGTTATTCAATATTTAAATGGTATTTATTTTAATGAGATTCAAAAACATGTTTCTCTTTTAAATATAACATTTATTTTAAATTTCATGGCTGTCTGCAAATTTTATATTTTACTTTCTCAAATATACTAAATATCAGTAAATCATATGATTCAATTTGTAGTACATAAGGTGGCATATTTCAAAAGGAAAAATGCTGATCATAATCCCTAAAAGAAACATATGTAAGAATTCCATATTGGCGTGTGACTACAAAAAGCAAATAAAACTACATTGTATTTTATATTTTCTAACATGTAAAACAGCAGTTTGCTGTCTTTAGGGCATTTCCACTAGGAAAGTGCAGCAATGAGTTTCTGACAATCTCATCTTGTAAGATCATGGAAATATCCTGGGTTATTTCCAATTGTTTATAGGTATCATTTAAAAGTGTGCAAGGGCCGGTGAGATGGCTCAGCGGCTTAAGCGCCTGCCCGGCAAGTGCGAGGGCCCGAGTTCGACTCCCGGATCCCACATACGAAAAAGGGGCTGGTGATATTGCTCAGAGGCACGGGTGCCTGCTGGCGCGTGAGGTCCTGAGGTCGACCCCCCCGGTACCCACAAAAAAAAAAAAAAAAAAAAAAAAAAAAGTGTGCAGCTGTGGTTTTACTTGTGCTTTCCACCTGTCATTCTGTAATTGCCTCAGAATTAACACTCTCTAAAAAGCAGCAAAGATTCTTAAGAGATGTATTTGGCCCCAAATTAGCCAGATATGTACATAAACCTAATCATTTTCCCATTAAGAAAAGAGTCATAGAGGAATGTTTCTTAGCTCTTTGCAGATGATAATAGAAATTTGTCAGCTACTCTCACACTGCCTGCCATATTCTTAAGGGAAAATTAGCATCTACTTGTTAGATTTATAGCATTTAAATTATGACACCTTTTAAGTAAAGGCCAGAATTATCATCAGGGAAAGATGGATTAACTGTTATTTATTATGCAACCAAACACCAAAGGTGAAATGTTGCATTTAGAATTTCAAATAAAATAAAGAAGCTTCATCTCCCAAAATTATCCAATAAACTCATTAAGCCTTTTGAGGAAGGGTAAAAGTATAAATAGAAATAAGACTGGCAATAATTATAGCTTTATACATATACTTAATTGAAATGAAACTCTTAAATCCTGAATCATAAAATACCATGATTTAAGAATTTCATTCCTATTAAATGTGCACTTTAGCATTTCGTGTTAAGTGTGAACATTAAAGCTCAGCTAAATGTTATGATTTAACATGAGAATTAAAATAGATAAAAAGAAAGAAATGGGCCAAGTTCATGAGGAGACTATTCTTTTTATTGCTGTTTCATTTTATAAGGCAGAAAGCTGCAAAAACACCCATCCTATATGAGGGGGAAAAAAATCACGTACATGTATTTTAGCTGAAATCTGTCAGAACATTTCCAGTGCAGAACGTTTCCTAGTTAACTCAGCAAATATATTGGTTTATATTTCCAATTTTGTGGTATCTATATTCCATAGTCCAGAACTAAAATGAAAATCAACCATTATCAGATTTATACCCTATACAAGATTCATCCTATCTTTCTGTTGACCTTTTATTTCTTCACTTTCTGTAGCTCTAGCAATTATTTCTCTTTCTGCCAATATAGTTTCCCAAGTTCCTCTGAGTGTCTCTGGTTACCTTTTATATATTCTCTTCTTAGATATTTTTAACAATAAATTCAGCCCTCATATTTATGGAAATGATGTGTGAATTTTACAATGATATATTGAATAGGAACCCTGTAACAGTCCAACTCATCATTTCTGATATGGAAATGGCTTTATGTAGCTTATTCATTTTTCATCAATGGCACTATAGTTCTCTCAGGTTTGCAAGTTTGAGGAGATCCTACTCTTAAACATAGGTCAAGTAAACAAATCAAATATTCTTAAATACCCACTATCACATGCCATCATGCCATCTTGGTCTGTTAAAAAAAATTTGTCTAAGAATGAGAAAAATCACTTATAACATGGCTGTAAAAGTCAAGCTTTTATTCAATCTTATATTTTAAGACGTTTAAATATGTGCTATGGAAATATGGAATAGCAGATTGAAACTCAAAGAACACATTGTAAAATAAATAAAAATTAAATAGCCAGAGAAAAATGGAAAAAAAAAAGCCCATATAAACTGTAATTTCAGCAAAGCCAGAAAGTTCAAAGCATAAAATATACAATAGCTAGAGGCCATTGAGAAGCATTCAGAGAAGATGAGAAAGGGGGCATGGAAGTTGATTGGAAAAACTGTAATTCTTTCCTATGGAATGAACTTCATTAAATAGTAATGATCAAATTTTGCGGTTTCCATAAATTGAATTGTGTTCCCCCCAAAAAAACATGTTGAAGACCGAATCCCTAGTTATGTAAATGTAACCTTATTTGGAACCAGGAGCTGTTTTACTCAGTTTCGCTTGCTGCAACAATGTACCACATAGTGGGTGACTAGGATGACAGAAATTCATTTCTCACTGCTCTGGAGACTGAAGTCTGAGATCAGGGATCCAGCATTGTCACTTTCTGGGGAGGACTCCTTTCCAGGTTGCAGATTGCTAACTTCTGATATACTAAGATGCTGCAAAGAAAAAAAAAAAAAAAAAGCTCTCTGTCATTTTTTCATAAGGTCCCATTCATGATGGTCCCACCCTCATAACCTGAATACAACCCATAAGTCCCACTTCTAAATATCATTACACACTAGAATTAGATTGCTACATGCAAATTTTGAGGGGACACAAATATTTAGTCTATAGCAGGGCCCTTGCAGATGATTGAGCTCAGATGTAGTTCGTAGGGTGGGCCTTAAACCAATATGATTGGTGTCCATATAAAAAGAAGAAATTTGTAAATAGAAACAGAGAACATGGAAGATCATGTAAAGACAGAGAAAAGCACAATTTGCAAGCCAAAGAACACCTAAAACTATCAGAAACTAGGAAAGCTACATGGAACAGATTCCCTCGCAGCCCTCAGAGGTAATTAATCCAGTTGGCAATTGTATTTTGCGCTGCTAGCCTCCAAAACTATGAGACAATAATATTCTATTGCTCATGTCAGCCAATTTGTGGTATTTTGTTTTGTCATCCCCAGAGAGCTAATATAGCAATGCACATAGAAATACTGTAGATTTAAGGGTCTGCAATTGGGTGCAGAAAAACAGTTACATAATTATAATAGTTTGGAAATAAGTGACAGTATCACAAGGTGTTACAATGGAAAAGGTGGCCCAGATATAAAAACACTTTTAATAAAATATTAAGATTTTCAGTAAATTAGTTGTAGAGGAGGTAACAGGAGAATAAAAATTAATTTTAGGTCTCTCATTTGATCCATTTCCATCAATGATGAAAATAAGTTATTTGGAAAAAATCAACTTGAAATGTAAGAGGTGATGTTGTTTTAGGAGTCCTTGAACATGAACTATTCTGAAAGAATCAATTTGTTGTTTTAAAATACACTTGAAAAAAATCTTGGCTAGACATAGAGATTTGAGTTTCATTAACATTTGAAGTAATGTGCTTGCATAATACGAAATGAAAGTGACAGTTTCTGAGACTAAGACTCTAAGGAATAACAATACTTAAAGACTACCTGGTCGAGAAGGAACTTGTTAGAGACTAAGAAATATGCAAACAGGAGGACATCTACAAGAGAAGATGGTTACAGAAGCTAAAGATGAAAAATAGGTTTGAGACAGATGGAATGGGAGACATTTTAAATGATATATGTAGACAGGAGAGTGCCCATTAGGTAAATGGACAAATGATGTGCAACCTGATAATAACTGTTGGAAACACACACACACCTACTTGCACACTCACATTTCTGATATATTAGAATATTCACTTTAGAAGCATAAATCATCTCTCTCAGAATAACAAAGGATGTGATATAACAAGAGAGATGTACCAAATTTCATAGATTCTGAGATGTAATATTTCTTAACATAATAACATCTCTGAAATTGCCTTTTCCTCTCCAAGGTATTATTTAATCATTGTTGCCCTGGAGTGAATTTTCATTCTTCAGGAGATAATCTGAATTTGCTTGTGGTATTATCAGCCTGAGAGTATTTTAGATAAAATTTTCTTCTAAGATTTTTATTTGCCACATTGGTAGTTTGAATTCAGGGCATGAATCCTGGATTTCAATTTATTTTCTCAGGAGCCAATTCATTTTTTTCTCTGTTCCTCCTAGACTTATTTTGAGACTTGCAAATCTCACTACTGTCACTTTCTGTTTGGTATATTTATATATCATTAAACTTAGGTCCTAGATGTAGCTTTTATTTTTTTAAATTTTTATTTATTTATTTATTTATTTTTGTGGGTACTGGGGGTCAAAATCAGGACCTCACGCGCCAGCAGGTGCCCGTGCCGCTGAGCGATATCACCAGCCCTTTTTTCGTATGTGGGTACCGGGAGTCGAACTCAGGACCTCACGCTTGCCAGGCAGGCGCTTATGCTGCTGAGCTATCTCACCAGCTAGATGTAGCTTTTAGATGACACAGTTATCCAGTTCCACGCCAGATTCTACTCTTATCCAGGGCTTCCCATATTGAACCCTCCTCTCTATTTTTAGTGTACTTAAAACAATGATGTGTCTTACAGTAGGTAATGTACTCAGTAAAAAGCAGCAAGTGATTCTTTTCCCCACTAGAATCCAGGGATCCAATACATTGTGGAGATTGCTAATACCAGTATCATAAACTTTCTGAAGAGTAATATTGATACATTTTTAAATAATTTATTAGCATTAGATTTAGCTCCACATAAAAATACAGATTTTAAGGAATATATTAGTTTCCTGTTGCTACTATAACAAATTACTCCAAACTTAATGGTTTGAGACAACACAAATTTATTGTCTTTCATATCTGGAGGTAATAAATTGGACATTGACCTTGTAGGAATCATATCAAAGCACAAGTAGATCTGTATTCCTTCTGGAGACTCTAGGGAGGGACTGTTCCTTTCTTCTTCCACTTTCTAAAGGTGCTTAAATTCCTTGGTATCACTCTTACCTTTTGTCTTAACATCTTCTACTTTCATTGTGGTCTTTTTTCCTCCCCCTAGTTGTAGGGCACTGGCCTTGGGTCCGCCAGACAATCTAGGAAAAACACCCCGATCTTAAAACCCTTAATATAATCACATCTGTAAATCCCTTTTGCCTTGTCAGTAACATATTCATGTGTTTCAGGAATAAGACTGTGGACATCTTTAGCAGGCAGTTATTCTGCCTATTAAAAAGAGTAAGCGATAAATTAAATAATTTCCTTAATTTTACACGATGATTGCCAGGCAGAATTTAAAAGACTATTATTTCTTCCATATTTCAGGAAAAAATTTTTTTGGAATATATATTTCCTTCAAAATTGTGTTCATCAAAGTATCTATCCAAAGTTGATAAAAATTCATAAAAATCTATTTGGTATTTAATCATATACATTAATTAATCATATAATTATGAATTTAAAAAGCAATATTTTCAATGTATTTGATATTTTGGCTTTTTATTAAGATTCTATGTTTTATTCAATGTTATTCATCAAATAATTTTGTAAAATGTACCATTGTGGAAATAAAATAGAAGGATTGAAACTACTCATGAAAACTTACTACAAAACCATATTAGTATAAACAATATGATAATAGCCAAAAAAGAATATATTGACAAAACAGAATAGATAACTCATAAATAGATATCATGTAGTTATAAAGCAATTCACCTTTTACAAAAAATCAGACATTTTAATAGTGAAAGAACATTTTAAAAAATGTTATGAATCAACAAATGTGCATTTAGAGACAGATATTTTCTGTTATAAAAATTAACTAAAAATGGTACATAGACCTAAATGTAAAGTGAATAACTCTAAAACTGCTAGAGGATAACATAGCAGAAAATGTGGGTGGCTTTGTGTTTGATGAGCTTTTAATGTATCAGCAAGACCATACTCCAAGAAAAAATCAATAATTTGGACATTATTAAAATTAGAAATGTCTGTTTTGTAAAAGACAAGATGAAAGGATTAATGCTTGGAAGAAATCTTTATAAAACATGTATCTCTTAAAATGTATATATAGTATTCTGTTTACACACATACATACTTGCTGACACTCAAAAGTAAGTGGAAAAGTATATATCATCACCAATGATGTGTAAAACTGTTACTAATAAACCATTTCTCATATAACACAGCTGGAAATCACATCTGGCAGTATCACAAAAACCCAAAGAGATGTATAATTAATTGTTAAAACAGCTAAAGACAGACAGATAAGAAAGTGCTGGGCCGGTGAGATGGCTCAGCGGCGTAAGCGCCTGCCTTGCAAGCGCGAGGGCCCGAGTTCGACTCCCGGAACCCACATACGAAAAAGGGGCCGGTGATATCGCTCAGCGGCACGGGTGCCTGTTGGCGCGCGAGGTCCTGAGGTCGTCCCCCTGGTACCCACCAAAAAAAAAAAAAAAAAAAAAAGAAAGTGCTTTGTCCTCCTCCTCCTCCCGGAAGATGGCTTATTTCTGAAGACAGGGCCATGCTAGTGATAGATTGCCTCATTTGTTTTCTCCTTTGGCTTTCAAGGACAGTTGGATTAAAAGGCATTTTTAAAAATCAAGTATTGGGATCTTCTTTAAAAAACAAAGAGTGTGTATGTAAATATATCCAAGATCGAAAAACAGTAATAAAATAGGAATTGAATATTCATTTGAGAAAATGTTTGTAAAATATACTCAAGAATGACAAAGTAGATAATAATCCCTAAGACAGGAATATCTAAAATAAATATCTCTGTTAAAAAATCTCCTTACATTGACAGGAAAAAGAAAAAAAAGGCTTCCACACAGCAAAGGAAAAACCTACCGAGTAAAGAGACAACTTACAAAAGGAAAAAAAAAATTGCCAGTTATTCCTTACAGGATTAATATCTACGATATACAAAGAACTAAAGAAATTGAATGCCCCAATATAAAAGAGGCATTCAAAAATGGAAAACTGAAATGAATAGACATTTCTCAGAAGAAGAAATATAAATGGGCAATAAGTACATGAAAAAATGTTCAACTTCACTGGTCATTAGAGAAATGCAAATTAAAACAACATTGAGAGTTCATCTTACTCCATAAAGAATGGCTATGGTCAAGAAATCAAATAACAACAAATGTTAACAACAAATGAGGTTGTAGTGAAAAAGAACCTTCCTACTTTGCAGGTGGGAATGTAAACTAGTACAACCATTATGGAAATCAGTATGCAGATTTCCCCAAAAGCTAAAATTAGAAATGCCATTTGACTCAGGTATTCCTCTTCCAGCTATTGTCCCCCAAAGAGGTAAGCACATCATATTACAGTGATTCACACATGCCCATGTTTATAACAGCACAATTCATAATAGATAAATCTTGGAAGCAGCCTTTATATTCACCAACAGAAAAATGAATAAAGTACATGTGCTATTTATATATAATGAAATAAAATAAATAAAGATACAATTCAGACAATTTTAGAAAAATGAATGCATAGTGAAAACATAATATTAAAGGAAATAAATCAGACATACAAGCTTAAATACCACAGGGTCTCTCTCATATGAAAAAATCCGGAGTACAAATAAAGATAAAAATAAAAGATTGACTTATACTGAGTAATATTTTTCTCCAAAAGGTATTTGTACATTCTCTAATGCTTGAGTTTGTTAATACAGGAGAATCTTTACTTGTTGTCTTTAAAAAAAATGTATTACAGTAAAAAAAATAAAAATAAATAAAGAAAAATAATAAAAGATTGATAAAAGGCAATAAGGAGATACATCTTTTGCAAATGGGAAAGGGCACAAGGGACCAAGGAGTGTGTGGGGGGTATAAAATGATTTAAGATAAGTCATACATATGTACAAACCACCCACAATAAATGTAATCATCATGTGTTGCAAACATGAACTAAAAAATAAATGAAAATGGGGGCAGAAGATCTAGATATGGAGGTAAGGAGGAGAATAGGCAGTGGGAGGGGAATAAAGAGAATCTAGATATGTTAAGTACATATACCTAATCCCTAAGATGAATATAAACATTATGTGCTGCAAATATGTATTAATAAAACAACTGAAAAATTTAACAAGAAGAAAATAAACCAATTTTAAAAACAGACAAAAGCAATAAAGAAGACACCTCACCAAAAAGAAGATACGTGTAGCTAATAATTAAAAAGAAAAACGTTCAACATTATGTGTCATTAGGGGTTTGTACATCAAAACCAAGTGAGATATCATTACATACCTATTACATTAGTTAAAATTTAAAGCACTATCTGAAAAAGGCAGAAGTACAGGGACAATTAAGAGATCAGTTATTTCCAGGGGATCAGAGGAAGGGAGAGGGAGAAATAGGTGGTCTGCAGAGAAGTTTTAGCCAGTCAGGCTGGTAAATTGCAAGAGTGTATACATTACATAACACATTTTAAAAGTCAAGGGCCGGTGAGATGGCTCAGCGGCGTAAGCGCCTGCCTTGCAAGCGCGAAGGCCCGAGTTCGACTCCCGGAACCCACATACGAAAAAGGGGCCGGTGATATCGCTCAGCGGCACGGGTGCCTGTTGGCGCGCGAGGTCCTGAGGTCGTCCCCCCGGTACCCACAAAAAAAAAAAAAAAAAAAAAAAAAAAAAAAAAAAAAAGTCAATGAGATGGTAGAACAGAATGTGAATTATTTTATAATAACTTTTTATGACTAATGCGTGGTCTGAGTGATGGAGGGAACTTGGTTTGGAGAGTCAGAACAAATGGGAGAAGTTTGTACTTTCTGCTCAATTTTTTTTAATATAAAAATTATTTAGAAATAAGGTACACTACTTAAGAAATACTTTATAAATGAAAACACAATTCAATAAAATTTCACCACCGCGACTGTTGCTACTGACCACCATTTTTCACACTGTTTGTCCTCCTCCACACAGGGTATTCTAAGTGTAGAGGACAGAGTGATTCACTTAAGATATTTTTATTTTTTCTTGGCAAAATTTTTCTATGGTCTTAAATCTGAATTGGAGAGCCCAAAGTCATCACAATGACCTACACAACTACACATGGTTTTATACCCATGCTTCCACATCTCTTTAACTCACTGACATCATCTGCTCATACACTTAGTGAGTCCTCACTAAGCTGTAGCTTCTCCAACTTTGTCTTGAACACATCAAATATCTAACTTCAAAAATTTGTTTTACTGATCCCTCATTTCCTTTACAATTATCACTTTTTAATAAGTAATGGCTTCCTTGATTGCCCAGTATAAAATAGGAATCATTCCTCTCCAGCACTGTCAATCATTTTCCCTGTTATATTTTGCCCTGTAACACTTATCATTACCAGATAAGTGCCATTGATCTCATTGCCAGTGGTCTTCACTAGAATATGAAAGGAGGGAGGAAGGGAAGAGAAAGGAGAAGGAAAAAATAAAGATGAAAAAATCTTAGATAAAACTAAACTTGCTGAAGTTATTACACAAAATCAATACAAGTGAAGTCATAGACATATCTTCCAGCCCCACATCCAGTGAAGTGTGACTAATCCAAGATTCATGTATTACTATTGATGTATGATCATGATACTTATATTTATGGCTCTTAACTAAATCCTTTATCTTAAAACTTCTGAGAGCATATTTACCTGCTTATTTCCATGTCATCCCATGGGAGAACTAGATGAGTTAGAAAAATATTCATTGCAGGCATTTAGTTGATGTTATCTTTAAGTAGAGGAAGAAAGTTTTAAGTAGAGCAAGACCAGGATTTCGTGAATGCTGATTTTCCGATAGAGTTGGCTCAAAAGCAAAAATAGCCTCGTGCTTTGTTATGACCAGCAAAACAAAAATTTCCTACATCTATTAATCAGGAGTCTTCTTAAATGGGTCTGTCTAAAAAGCACATTTCAACAATAGATTAATCCCCATGGCATTTTGAATCTTTGCGTGAGCTCCTTCAGGTTAGAAATTAAAACATCCCATTATATATCTACCAAATGGAGTTCAGGGCTTCAGGCATTTGAGCTTGTCTAAAAGTCTTAAAAAGTATGTGTTTTGTAAATATATTTTGTAGTAAAGTATGAAGGGGTGAGTATAAATGTTAAAATAAAAGATTGAAAGGCATATGGAGACTAATAAAACCATAAATTTAATGTAATGACAAATATTGTTAGAGTTTTGAAATATCAAGGAAATTAATAATTTTATTCACGAATGTGTTACTTTGTTCATTTCTTCTTTGAGACCAAAACATTTCTGTACAGTTCAAGATTAGTCTTTGCATACTATTACATAGCAATGTTAAGGTTCTTGTTTTTGCAATGTTTAATCTATTTTCTTGGATGGAAAAAATATCCCTCTTTCCCCTGCAGCAAACTGTAATGATTTCCACAACCTGTGGTAATGAGGGCAGAGCTGATTAACTTTAGACCTTTTTCTACTGAAATCAACAAGCAAGGTATCTAGCCATTTATACATTGTGTGTGGGTGTGTATAGTGTAATGGTATGTACAGGCTAATCTTAAATTGAACATAAATATTTTATTTTTAATAAAGAAATGAACAAAGTAACATATGTAAGGTATATGTATACACACATATACTAGATACATATATATGTATGTATCTAGTGTATATATCAAGCTGCCTATATATGTATATATATATGTACATATATATGTATGTATAAATGTGTGTATCCTGCATGTGTAAATATTATGTCATCATATATTAATATATATATTTATAGATCTTTTGTGTGTATATTACTAGATATCAAAGTATTTCTATCTTCCCTTCCAGCCAAAGGATGAAAAAAATCAGTGAACCTGCCAGCCTGTCAATTGCCAGTTGGTCAGAGGATCCGGTCACTTGCATGTCCTCTCTCCGCACAAGAAGGTATTTACATATTTGGCTGCATTTTGCTTTGAAGGACAGCTGTGCTTATGGTTGTGGTCTCAGTGGGATGGAAAGGCACCGTCATGAAGAGCTTCACTTTAAACCCATTTAAACACAGAGGTAAACGAATATAGACCTCTATGAGGGAAATGTCATAATTCAGATATATAAAACCTTAGTTGTATCTTATTCAAATTCTTAAACTGCACACTGTTTTACTTGGTCTTTGGTCTTAACTCATTTACCTTGCTTTCTAGATAGAGAAATTGTGTATGAGAGCACCAACAGTTCTGTGATAGTTGCCACATGAACAAGAGGTCATTCTTCTCTAGATGTCTCCTTTGCAAAAGAACGAGGAACCATTTACAAGGAAGTTGTACTCAGAATTTGTTTCATGCCTCTACTGAAAATTATACAATGGTTAAATATATAAATATAAACTATTAAACCTTTGTGAATATTTTGGGCTTTCGCTGCATGCTTTCTAGCTTTCTTGGTACTATGAGGGCAGCGAAGAAGTAAAAGAAATATGACTTTAACGAAGTTTCCAGTTCAGATATCAAGCAAAAGATACCTAGAAATATGCAATTACTACCTTAGATACTTGTAGATTCTTGTATACACTCTTTTAGGACATTTAATACACTTCAAGATAGTTATTTTTGGGCCGGTGAGATGGCTCAGCGGCATAAGCGCCTGCCTTGCAAGCGCGAGGGCCCGAGTTCGACTCCCGGATCCCACATACGAAAAAGGGGCCGGTGATATCGCTCAGCGGCACGGGCGCCTGTTGGCGCACGAGGTCCTGAGGTCGACCCCCCGGTACCCACCAAAAAAAAAAAAAAAAAAAAAAAAAAGATAGTTATTTTTGTTAGTATCTCTCAAGTTCATTAGTACTTTCCTGATTGTGGCTGTATTTTACATTCTCATACATATTTGTAGTCCCTAATTAGTGACACAAAATGAATTTAGAGTAGACATTTAACAACAATATCTTTGTATGACAAAATTTTTGAATTATCTGACTCAAATTCTTTCACGCTAAATACATATATTTTATGCAATATTCATATACTCCACTTAAAAATTTCTATTCGGATATGTTTGAGGTATACAGTAATTACATTCATCTTGGAGAACTGGTATATATCCTTATCATCTTTTAATTATTTTTACTTCCTCTTCCCCTTCCTGCCCTTCCTTCTCTCCACATCACTAGATCCCCTTCCCATCATTTAAGTCTTGTTAAGTTAAAAGGCCAACCAAAGATCTAAAGAGTTATGCTTCATTCTTTCTCTCACATGTTTGATCCACTATTAGGTCTTATACATCCAGGAAAGTATATATCACGCCATTTCCATTCTGTTCTTCTCCAGTGGTTTTATAAAATTAGTGACACCATTGTCTGTCTCCTCAACCTCTGTAATACTTCACTAATGGATCAACGTGTTTTCACTTTTGCTTCTCTTCTCTTTGCACATGAGAGTCAGTGTGATGTCTTTAAATTTTAAACAGTGTTACTCCCTAGATTAGAGCATTTAATTGTGTCAGTACTCTTAGAATAGTCAAACACCTTACATTGACTGACAAAGCTCCACATCACATAATCCTAATGTATCTCTTATCTCATCTTTGTTGACTTTCACTCTTACTTTTGAGTCTGAACACATTAAGTCCTTTTTCAGAAAGCTCATTCAGGCCATCTGTTTCCTTTATGTGGAATACTCTTCTTTCTAACTTTGTTCTAACTGGCCTGTTGATGATGGCTCTTCTTTACTATTTGTGCATCAAATTAAATGCTAATTTTGTACCTGTAAGAATGCTTATACTGCAATAAATGAAAAATACATTTAAAAAGAATTTTTTAATGAGCTTAGGAATTCTGGAAGGAAGACTGTTAAGGTATTATTTAATTAAGCAGATCAGGGATATCAAGATACCCATTCAGTACCTCTCCTCATTCTTACATTTTTTTCGTAGATTACATTGTGGTAATTTAAGTATCATGTCCAGGGATAGTAAACAAATAAATCAATACTCTTTCAGGAAATAAATGTTAGGGGAATGCCTTAGGTTGCAAATAAGATTATATACCCTTCTTTCTCAGAGAGATATCTTACAACCCAGTTTATAGTTGTACTCAGCTGTTTTCATGACATCAAGTACATCTATTTTCTGTACTTCATGATTATCTGGGATGGTGTTTGAAAATATTTTTTATGTTTTTGTTTTGTCTATTATCAGTCTTCCTTTATTAAAACATAAGCTGGGGATTTTCTATTTTGTTCCTAGTCAGATTTCTAGAATTTAGAGTAATATGTGACACATAATAATTCTCAATAAATAAATATAAAGTGGATGGGAATGACTAGAGTAATAAATAAGAATTATATTAATCTGTATGTGTGAAAAGACTTCAAATATTATAAAGCTAAATTATTATATTACTGACACTTTTTTAAGATTGTAAAAAGTTTAATATTTCAAAAATTAATAGTAATCAAACCCAAATAAATTAATGATAAAAACAACAAAGTAGTTTAACCCAGTGACATATTTGTTGATCAAAAATCTGTCTCATAATTGTGTCACACAGCAATCAATCTGAGTTTCTTACTCATTTTCTTACTTCATAAAACCTGATCTTCACAATGTTTGTTCAAAGTTCCTTTCAATCATTTCTATAAAATATGAATGAATTTTCAAGCCTTTCTCTGATTTTCAGTGAAGATTTGTTGCTAATAGGAATTACATTTTTAAAGAGAGATGTAATACAATAGCACTTAGCAAAAAAAAAAAAAAAAAAGCCCCGGGACCAACATGGACATTGCATTGGGTTCTGTGGCACTTGCTTTGTGATACGTATGCCCCTGTTCACAAGTTAGTCATAGTTACTGCCATCAGACAATATCGACACATGGACTTGCTGGCAAGTGCTTAATGTTTTTATTTAAATTCTATTATTTTTCCACCAGATACTTGTTAGAACTTTGTATGCATATACCCAGTAATTACATCTTCATAAACAATTTTGTAGTATGTTGACATAATAATATACATTTCTGAAGCCTAGTTCCAAAGTCATAGCTTATGGAGACACTTTAAAATATTCTCACAAATTATTTAGTTTGTCCCACAAATTATTTAGTTTGCATTAAAAAGAACAAAACCTAAATATGTTTGTATTAAAAATTTTTTCTGAAATTGAAAGTAAGTTCAATAACCACAATGCAGCAATTGTTATAGTCATTTTGAGGCATAGTAGAGATTCTATTTCAAAATCAGCTAACGCGCATAGCCCAGCAAGAAGTCTTGCTGTCCTTCCTACAACCAGAAAATTGAGATTTGCTTGCAATAGACTTGTAGAAATCTATTTCTTCTTTTAAGCTCTTATTTAATAAGTTTTAGGAGAAAACAGGGCTTATATTCCATCAAAGTATCATCTGTAAATTATTTCTCTCAAAATGAAGCTCAACAGCTGCAGTAAAAGAAACTAAATAGCTCTGCAGATGAAAAGTTGTAACACTGTTGTTCTTAGTTAAATTCGCCTTGAATGTTGCTGTAAAGAAATGAATGTTAAGGAGAAGAATTCTCTCATTAAAAATGAGAATAATGCATGGTAGAAAATAACTGAAGAAAGATAAAGGAAAATAAAAAAAAGTATTTACTTCATAAGGATGAGAAAAATAGTTATTGAAGGAAAAAAATAGTGTTAGTTTTTAAAGCTTTGTTTTAGAAAACAAATGCCCAGAAGCAGTATGTGATAGAAGCCCAGTGACTGGCTGGTCTCACATTCCTTCAAATTCTAGCCTCATTCTCAAGACAAAGGAACTAAGTCATTACCCTTGCAAGCTCAGTGGTTTCCTCATGATGGTCACCTCTGTAATTTGCTTATTTATGTAGATCAAAATGGTTCATTGACAGATGATGGGTGATACTCTTTTCAGTACCTGTGTAGTACAGCTTTTTATAAATAACCCTCTTCAAGCACTCTTTATGGCACTGATGCTCAGACAGAAATTTTAAATTTTTTATTGAGAAACGATGCTGAAAATATGGTGCTATGTGGGATGGTGAGGATCCCTTTATAATGATGTGGGCATTAGAAAGAATAAGGTTTAGAATTTTTTTTTTAAGCAACAGGAATGTTGAGCTCTGAGTTAAAGACAAGGAAGTCCAGAGCCCTGTGATGATGGCAGCATATAACAGGGACTTGTTCTGTAGGCATTGATTAAGGAAAACAGGCTTATTGATCAGCATGGTCAATTTCTGCAGTTTCTTTTGGAGAAACATGGCTATTTGAATTTTGCGGAATGGTTCTGCAGCCCAGAAAAAAATTGTTTTGGCTAAGAGTCATGCCAAATCTTTCCCTGTTCCATGGGTGTTTGTCACAGAGATGTACCTGTTGCAGCTGGAGGAAGAGGTAAATGTAGTGTGGTCTTATCTGGAGATCAGCGATTACAACTAAGTCAGGTCTATAGTGAGCGCCAGGTTAATACTCTGTTTGTTGGACCTGAAACTTTCTAAGTCTTAACGTCTCCATTTGGAGACAGGTTTAATAAAAGTATATTCTTTACACTATTCTAAGATGATTAAAAGAGTCAAGGTATGTAAATCACTTAAAACAGAGCTGACATATTACAAGCTATTAATAAAAAGTGTTTCATTTTTTCTTTAAAAAAATCATTGATTTAAAGTAAATACCACCAGGGCCGGTGAGATGGCTCAGCGGCTTAAGCGCCTGCCTTGCAAGCGCGAAGGCCCGAGTTCGACTCCCGGAACCCACATACGAAAAAAGGGGCCGGTGATATCGCTCAGCGGCACGGGTGCCTGTTGGTGCGCGAGGTCCTGAGGTCGTCCCCCCGGTGCCCACAAAAAAAAAAAAAAAAAAAAAAAAAAAAAAAAAGTAAATACCACCAGAAAACTTCAACTATGTGAAATATAAACTTTTCAGTAGAATAAGATGAATACTGTGCCAAAAAAAAAAAAAAAAAAACACTGAACTTGCCGTTAGATGACTTCTATCTTAATTCTGCCTGCACTTCTACATTTGAGCATGATCTTGAGTTTATAACTTGAACTCTTTTGGTTTTGGATTCCTCTTCTGTGAAATGGAAAATATCATATACTGTATGTCTACTTCTGAAAGGACTGTGTGGTTAAAAGATTCTTGTAAATATATGGATAAATTTATAAATATAGTCATAAATAAATCAATGGAATAGTAACTATCAGTTACAACAAAGTAGAAAAATGTAATTTTCCTTCCTATCTCTCTCTTAGTAGTGGTTAAGCAAACTGCTAGACTAATAAAGATTAGTTCTTAAAATGTAGTATTTAGCAAAGATTACTAAAGAATGCTAAAAGATTTCCTTTTCCTTACACAGAGTACACCAAAAGATACATATATACACACCAACAGTTTGTGGAACTAATACATGTCTGGAAGCTAATGGCCACGACTTTGAGCACCTCTTGTAATTGGAGAGGCCAAAAGTAACTTGTATTAATCTCATGTTATCTCAATAAATTTAGTATTAAAATATTTATACAAATGTTTCTTTTCCTGATGTATACATTTTTCGGATGGACTCTATGTAATATATATGTCTTTGTATTACTTTTACATGATGCTTTAAATTTTTATTTTGGCTGATATTTCACTGATTTTCTGATCATTTCTTCAAATGATAGATTTTAGATTATTGCCAATGGAAAATGCCTAAAGATAAACTGTGTAATGGTAAAGTAGCAGGATAAATAATGCTCCTCTTGTGTTTTTATAACCCTGTTTGTAGGTTCTTATAAGGGTTTTGTAGGTAATGTCTCATATTATCTGTGAAATGTCAGTAACAGTGCTTAGAATTACATAACTTTCCTAATTTAGTTTTTACTTCGTTCCCTTTCTGAATTCTACAAGAGAGATGAATAGAAGAGGGAAAATATTCAAGTAATTCTAGGGTAAAGGACCTTTTTTTCTAAGCATGGTTCTCTGAATTGGTGTCTGCCATTTTCATAGGAAATGTCAAGAATCTCAGGAAAAGAGAATGTTAATACTACCCTCATTTGAAACAAATTATTTGGAATTTTATAACTCCTACTTCAATGTAGTTGTGAACATTATATTTCAATTCTGAAATAAAGGAATAAAAAACTAGAATCAAAAAAAGTACAGTCATAAAAATAATTAAGTACAGATTTGGTAGCTCTCAGCTAACCTTCATACTATTGTAAAAATGCAGAAAGAAAAATATTTTCACAGAAGTAATTTACAAAAAATGAATCAAGAAGGAAGCATATGAAAAGAAAGGGTAAAATTAACAGTATTTTTAAAAAATGAACCTTTTCTATGTGGTGTTTTATAACTCATCTGGTCTTCCTTGGAGTTTGCTGCTCTGCTAGTAAGAAAAAAAAATTGAAACTGTTCATATCCTTTCTTTTTCCATCTTAAATAGTTTCATTTTGCTTTCTGTAGCCAATATATGTTCAAAGGTCTCTACTACGATTCTCTGTTCTGTCTCATCATAGTGATCACAACTGTCCTGCTGGGTACTGCTGCAAAAACCTGTAACTGCTGCCTGTCCGGGGTCCTTTCTTCCTTGTCTGTCCTTCAACTCCTTGAGTATTGTTGTGTAGTTGTTTTAAAATCTGGTTCTGAAAAGTCTAATACTTAGGTCTCCTATGAGTGATGTCACTAAATAAAATTCAGCATGACTAGTTAAATTTGAAATTCAAAGAGTAGCACATGCAATTTTAGATCAATGAATAATTTTTAGTACAAGTGTGTGTCAAAAGTGTCATGGGAAATTGAAGATTAACAAGATTCTATTTAAATTGGTATATATGATAAATGTATCTATCTATGAGTTTATATTTATTTCTATTGATTCTTGTAGATTATATTATAGTATCTTCTTCCTTGGGTATATATTTTTTAATATTATGTGCTATACGTTATACCAGCAAAATTGTAAAATATTAAAGTCTCATGTGAAGTTATCCTCTCTCAAAATAATATATATTTTCTTCATCAGGCACTTTGCGATACTAACAATCTAGGATCAATTTAATCACATTTCAGGGATTGTGTAGATTTAAGGTTGTGTCTTGCTTCTTGTGAGATCTCTCTACCGGTTGATCATACTTTTCTGAAATCAAGATGATTTTGCCAGATTACTGTCTTTGAACTCTGATTTTTGGCCACTAAAGTAGCAGAACTGTTACAGTTATTTTTTTCTTTCTTTCTTTAGCCTCTTTGCTTCTGCTTCCTTCTGAATCAGAAAATACTAGCAAGCAGCCCTACACTAGTCTCTCTGGGCCTTCATCCTGCTATAGATCCTGGCCTGGTTATTTCTCACAATGTTATTTATTTTTTTTTTTATTCATTTAAATAGGTGTTTTTGTCTAAATTTTCCAGATGTCCTCAGCAGGAAGTTCAGTCTAAATCACAATCTTCTACCAGAAAAAGATCTCATAATCATTAATAAATATTTTTTAAGAATGAGGGACAAATTTATAGGAGATGTAAAAGTGGTATTCCTTTCTTGACCACCCTGTGTGTTCCCTTTTATCAAATCACAAAGGGCACCAGAGAATGTCAGAGATATCTTGGTCAAATACAGGTTTTTAACTTCAGAGACACCCTTTACAAAGTTTTTCAAAAGATTTATTTTTTAAAATTCTTTTCAGAATTCCTGAACCATCACACTGGGATATTTCACAGTGTCTCAAAATAGATGATAAACTGGATATAGTTGTTTTGTTAATAACAACGTTTTAAAAGGATTTTGTTTAATTTCATAAACCTGATTGAATGAATTCTTTGTTATAATAGTAATTGATTGCATGTACTCTACAAAATGTCATTCATAGCATCTTATGAATTGTCACTTTTTACTTTTATAAGTAGGCAGTGAATATATATGATATTGCTTAATATATTGTTTAATATTTTTTTTAGCTTTTCTTAAATTTCCATATGATCATTATATTGTGTGAAATTTTATATCCATTGATGGGAACAGAAACTTTTACATTCTAATCTTCACATAAGTTTATTTACTGTGTTGGGACAATTTAAATATGCTTACATGCCTCGTAAACATAACATGAAATTTAGAAGTGCTTCTGTTTTAAAAAAATAATTTAAGCATTAATCAAAGTAAAGCTGTATGTCCATATACTAGGAAAACATTTGAAAAAATGATGTCTCATTAATCTGACAAAAGCATGTCAAGTATATTACACTAAAATTTAAAATATTTACTCAAAAACAATAATTTACTTAAAATGTTTACCATGTAAAACTTTGATCTTCATCCTGAAAAGGAACAAAGTGCTAGCATTTGACTTTTTCCATTAAAAACAAGAACAAGTTCTGCTGTTATTTGAAAGCAGTAAATATTTGTATGCAAGAGAAAAACATCAGGATTTAAATGCAAAATTTATATTGTAGCTTCTAGCTAATGACAAGGATGGTAACCTCAAAGAATCAGAAAATTTTAGAAATGAACACAATAAGAAATAATAACAATCAAAATGCCTATCATGCCCTAAGGCATTGGGAGAAAAGCAATAAGATTTATCTGTCTGGCAGAAGGTATGTTTCCAGTAATAAGTTTCAAATGCTGAAAACAAAATGATTATTTATCAAAAGAGAGATTTGTTTTTCAAACTCCATTGGTAGTAACGGCTAAAGTTTTAGTTGAGGAGATTTAAGAAATTATGTCATGTAAGTTAAATAAATTCCATACAAACTCAAGTAAACAAGACGGTTTCAGTTGAAGCCAAATATTCCAAATCTTGTTAGCTTTATCGCAATAGTAATTTTCCATTTCATAATTTTAAAGTAGAGTTTTGTAATCAGAATTTTTGGATTCTGCTAGTAATTCCATCTCTTATTTCAGATGTGTGTTTATGTATATTAAGGACCCCAATTATCCCATTTCTTATATGATGAGATGCTGAGGGTTGAAGGGCTCATTGAATAGAAGGGATTCAAAAGAATGTCTGGTAAATAAAAGCAGCATTCAATCACAATCACACTGCTAGTGTTATGGTTTAGATCTAAAATGTACCAAACATTTGCATGTGATCAGAGGTGGGGTTTTTGGAAGTTGATTGGATCATGGGGCAAAATACTCATCAGTGGGTTTATCCTTTGATGAGTTCATAGCTGAATGTGCTTTTAGAAGGTGGGGCCTGGTTTGAAGACATGAGTCACTGAGGACGTGACCTGGAAGGGTCTATTCTTGTGCTGTCCCCTTTCTTCTCTCTGTGCTTCCTGGCTGCCAGAGGTTGAGCATCTTTTCTCCACTATGAACGTTGGTCATGATATGTTTGCCTGGGACCAGTCAACTATGAATCTCCCAAAATTATGAGCCACACTAAACCTCTCCTCTTTTAATTTGTGGATGTCAGGTATCATGCACAGCAATGGAAACGTGACAAATTCAACTAGGATTAATTATTACTATGATTAAGGACATATCTATAAACTCTACTTATTAAATTAGTATAGAATTTTGTGTTTTTTGGTTACATTCTATAACAAGAGAGTGTCTACAGTTACTTCACTTGTCATTAAATCAGTCTTTCTTGACAAGAAGTTGAATGTCCCCATTAGGCTAGATTCTGAAAATAGAAACTGAGTAGTGACATGTGCCTTCAATGTTCTGGCCTCATTCTCAGGACACAGCAAGATAAGCCATTATCTTGCATGCCCAGTGGTTGCCTCATGCTTTCCACTTTCGATGTCTGTTTATTCATGTAAACTAAGATAGTTTCTTGAAAGATGAAAAATGATAAAATTTTAGGTAATAGTAGGGCCACAAGATAGCCCCTGTGATATAACTTGCTGAAATTAATGTCTGTCTTTAAGACTCCATAAGCCAGTTACCTTCTAAAAGCCCACATAACACAAACCATGACATTCTGCCCCTGTTCTACAGAAGACTAATGTGCATCTTTTTAGGCAAAATGCATTTAGTTTATCCTTAAGAGTTGCCAAAGTCGTAACAGTTTCAGCATTGCTGAAAAGTCTAAGTCCAAAGTCTCCTCTGAGACAAGGGAAAGTCTTAGCTATGAACCACTGTAAAAATCAAGATGAAGTTAAACACTATCAAAATACAATGGCACATGATAAACATTCCATTTCAAAAGAGAGGCAAAGGGGGATTGAAAGCAATCAGACTAAAGAAAAAGTGAAATCCAGCAAGGTATACTATACTATAGGGTATACTATACTACAGGGTATACTATAATTCTATGTTCAGCACCTGGGGAAAGATGTGGCAAGATGTAAACTCCAAACAGCTTGGGTAGCCCTGGCTCTCCAGCACTGCTGGTGGTTTTAGTCCTTATGGCTTCTCTCCTGGCTGGCTTTCCTCATTCCTTGTAACTTTCCTCAGATATTACACATGCCCAGCTTCTCCAACTTCTTGAGGTCATCACTGCACTTTTGGCTTCAGTCACATAGCTTCCCATACTGCCCTCTCAGGGACATATTCCCTGGCCTCCTAGACCTTCTTCTGAAATCTTGGTGGAATCCCTCTTGATGCCACAACTTTTGGATTCTGCATGTCTGTAAAACCAGCACCAAATGTATAAGGCCAGGGTCTGCTGCTAGCTCCAGTAGTAGCCAGGCACTTTGGCACCATGGCTGCAAAACCCTTCAAATGTCTGGATAGCTGAAGAATGGGAAGAAAATCCCAGAATAGCAATTTCCACAGAACACTTTATTGAACAGGGTGCCCTATGGCTCCCTTCTCAAGGCAATGTCTTTCACTTTTACAACTTTCAGTCTATCAAGGGTGGGGTCCTTCTGGTTTCTCATATGCCTTCAAGTCATTTTTCCTATTTTCCTGATCCAAAGTACTTGACTTCTTTTTAATGCTAATCTTTTCAAAACCCAAGCTCTCCTTTGCTCCAACTTTACAGTCCCCAACTTTATAGGAGCTTTCTTTCTTGTGAAACTTGAAGTATTTTAAATCATTCAGCAGTGCCTTTTGCTCTAGATGACTAAAAGCCCCCAACAGAACCCATGCCACAGCTTGAATTTTGGGCTGCCCTGAAATTTTCTCTGCCAGATCAATTAGTCCACCACCTTTAATCTCCTGTAACCAGGCTTGATGGTGCATGCCTGTATTCTGGAGGCTGAGAAGGAGGATCATCATGAGTTTGAGGCTAGCCTGAGCTACTGTGAGTTCAAGGCCAGCCAGAACTACATAGTGAGACTGTGTCTCAATAAATAAATAAATAAGTAAATAAATAAATAAAATCTCAGTCTCCTGCAAAGTCTCAGCATATGAGCAAAATACAGACAAATTTTCTGCCAAAGCATAACACATATAACACTTACCAGATGAGTTCTTGTTCCCATCTGAAACCTTCTGAGCCTCATTTTTACCTCTGCCTTTTTATCAGCCTACTGGTCTTCTGAGCTCAGACCAGAATCTATCATCAAGCTCAGCTGACAGAATTCTAGGGCTGCTTCTCCAGAAGGCATCTCCTAAATTTTCCAAACTCCTGGTGCAAACCATTTCCAATGGCTTCTGAACCACATAATCAGGGAACATCACAGCAGTGACCTCATTTCTGGTGAGTGATGAGGGACATAGTAAGACCAGTGAATTTCATAAGCATGGGACCATTGTTGCATTTCATTGGCTGTGAAGTGCATTCCTTGGTCAGAAGCACTGATGTGTGGAATACTATGACTGTGGATGAACATTCCATGAGTCCACAGATGACAGTTCTGGCAGAACCATTACATCCAGGGAAGGCGAATTCATACCCAGAATAAATATTCTAGTAAGGACAAAGTGCTTCCCCATTCATGATGGAGATAATCCAATGTAATCAACATGCCACCAGGTTGTAGGTCGATTACTCTGCAAATGGTACCATATCAAGTACTCAGTGATGATCTCTGCTGCTAGCAGATTGGAGATACAGCAGTGGCTGTAGCTAGGTAATTTGGTGAGTAGAAGTCCATGTTGCTGAGTGAATGCTTAACCTTCATCTGCCGATGATGGCCACTTTGTTCATGAGGTTATTAAACAATGATAGAGGTGAGGGAAGAAGTTGACTGCTATCCACATATCCTATTCATATTATTACTAAAGTGCTCTTCTGTTCAGATTACTGATTGGTGAAGGTTTACATGAGACACAATTATCATCGCATCCTTTGCCTGGATGGAGAGGTATATACACATTTGTCTTCCCCAAAGATCTTTGTCACCAATTTTCTAGTCATATTCCTTCAAAGTCTCTGGCCATTAAGCAAGACCATTGGCTCCAGCCCATGATTTGGCATAGTCACACATATGGCCATTTTTTCTAAGCAAAATAGATGAACAGCTGCACAGCCTGAGGTTCTGTCCACTGTGAAGATTTGCCTTCACCACTGTCTTTCAGGGATGTTCTGGAAAAAGACTGTAGAGCTGCAGCATCCGCTTGTGAGTAGTGCCCACATAATATGTAGATGTATCTATAAAGAAGGTCCTACTCTTCTCTTTCTCTATCAATATCCCTCACTTGAGGCCCTATGTGAATACTGCAGGACAGAAGTCAGTATAGCAGGAGTAGGAACCATTGGCTTCAAACAGCATCTGTATCTGCCACTGACACATCAGGTATCATTGCATGTGCTCGATCATATGGACCAAGTGGCAAAGTAGTCTACATAGCAGCATGCACATATTACATTGCTTTCTCTTGTTCTAGACCCACACAAAACCATCAGCTTTCTGAGTCACTTTGTAAACGGACCAAAGTAACACCTTCAAGTGACAAGTGTGGTGCTCCCTTAATACAAATAGGCTCACTACACATTGTGCCTCTTTTTTGGTTGTAGGAGTGGCTTCATTTAAGCTTCATATTAAAAGGAATATCTCTGTGTGCCCTACACCACTGGACTTTTAGAAATTTCACAGAGATAGAAGACCCGCAAATTTTAGTTGGATTTCTTTCCCATCCTCTGACAAAAAGTCATTTACCAAGTCCAAAGTGGTTGCTAATCTTGCTCACTTTGTCTAATCAATGTGATGTCATCACTGTAATAGGTCATTGTTAAGCCTAGTAGAAGACAAAGATGATAAAATCCCTGTGAACTAAGTTGTGACACAACTTAATTGTTGGAGAAAAATTTATTTGCCAAACCATTAGTTACATACCAGTTACCAGAAGGTATTTTAATCTACTCAAGCAAGGAAATCACATCTGATACAGCAGTTGTAGTTGGAGTCAACATTTAATTAAGTTTAAAGTACTCCATTGTCATTCTCTAAGTTCTCTCTGTCTTCTGAACATGACACACACAGGAGAGTTAAATGGAGATGTGGTGTGAACCATCACCCATGAAACTTTTAGGATCTTTATGGTAGCATGAATAGTTCTAATCCATCTAGGGATGTGATACTGTTTTCAATTTCCTATTTTCCCCATGTAGAGGCAACCCTGATGGCTTACATTTGGTTTTCCCACCTTAATATCCCTCATTCCACAGGTTAAGAAACCAATGTGTGGATTCTCCCATACATCAAATATGTCTATCTAACTATGCATTCTGGAACTGGGGAAATAACCACACGATGGATTCAGAGATCCACTGCACCCACTGTAAGTCAAACCTTATCTAAAATTCTATTGATCACCTAATTTCCATAGGTTCCTACTCTTATTGGAGACAGTAATATTTTGGGTCTCCTAGACCTACTCTTAGTTCAGAACCAGTGTCCAGTAGTCCCCAAGATGTCTGATCATTTCTTTGCCCTAATGTATGATTACTCTTGTAAAAGGTAATAAGTTCCTTAGGGGAAATAAGAACAAAGATTAGCAATAGAACTTTTTGGCATTGCACTGAGGTCCTTGTTCAATGGGAACAGGCCTCGTCCTCTCACATACTTCTTAGTCTATAAACAGACTCAAATTTGATGATTGGTTGAAGGGCCATAATTCTCTGTTTTCACAGTTTGAGGTAGACATTTATTCATTTGCCATAACATTTTTCTGCTTATATAAATTCTGTAAAAATTTAATAGACCTCTCTGTTTCACCTCTGGGAAACCCATGATTAATTAGCCGAAGCTACAGGTCTATGTGGGTCAGATCATTCAAATCACTACTTAGGTTTAATGTCCATTACATTACAAAACTAAGGTAAATAACATTACCTTTTGGGGATGGGTGGCCCTGGCACTCTGGGACCCAATTTAACCAGATTTGAGTCACAATAAGTGAATGTGATACCTACTGTAAGATCTGGCATACAGAGAAGAACAATGACAGATCTCTTTAAGTATGCCAGTGTTCTTCACAAAATCAGTTTCTTAAGGTGTTATGAAGGAACATTTTTTTGAAGGCTCCCACTGTGAAGGAATAGGTTTAACCTGTCAAATCTACTACGGCTTTCCCATCTCCCAGAGCCTTTGAATATCCTCATTAACACTAATCCATGTGATACCAAGAATTCCAGCTTTCACAGTGGGTGAAGTTTTGATCCATATTGTAGTCAGTCAATAATATGTTGCATACAAAAACCACATTTAATTCAAAAGAAATTTATAAACTGAAAGTCAAAGGATGAAAAACAATACTCCATGTGAAGCAATACTCCTAAATTCGGGAACCCAGGCAAAAGCAGGGATAGCAATTCTATTTGCAGACAAAGTGGATTTCAAGCCAAGACTGATTAAGAGAGACAAAGAAAGTTGTTACATCCTTGTAAAGGGAAAAATCCAAGAGGAAGAGAGCAGTCATAAATATATATGCACCAAATACCTGTGCACCCAACTATATAAAACAAATACCAGTGGACATGAAAAATCAAATAAGCACTGATACAGTTATGATGGGGGACCTCAATACCCCACTGTCACAAACAGATCATCTAGATGAAAAATTAACAATAAAATATCATAACTGAACTAAACTTTTGAACAAAAGGACTTAGTAGATATCTACAAAGTGTTCCACCCTACAATCACAGAATATACATTCTTCCCAGCTGTACATGGGACAGTTTCCAAAATAGACCATGTACTGGCTTGTAGAACACGCTTAAGTAAATTAAGCAAGTAAATTAAATAAATAAATCAAAATTATACCATGCATATTATCAGACCATAGTACAATTAAATTGAAAATCAATGGCAAAAGAAAACACAAGAACTTCATAAACACATGGAAATTAAATAGCACCTTCATGAACAATCAATGAGTCACAGGTGAAATTAAAGGAGAAATTAGAAAGTTTTTAAAGTTAAACAATAATGCCGATACAACACACCAGAACTTATGGGATGCAATGAAAGCAGTCCTACGAAGGAAATTTATAGTGGTGAATTCCCGTATTGGATAAAAAGAGTGAGCTCAAATAAACAATCTAATATTGAATCTCAACCTTCTAGAAAAGGAAGATCAAGTCAAGCTGAAAGCTTGTACAAGGGAGGAAATTATAAAGATTCAAGCAGAAATTAATGCAATAGAAACTAAGAAAAAAATAGAAAAATCAATGTATCAACAGTTTGTTCTTTGAAAGATTAAATAAAATTGACAAACACTTAGCCAACCTTATCTAAAAAAGAAAAAAAAAAAAAAAAACAGACTCCAATGCATTCAATTAGTAATGAAAAGGGTGAAATTACAATAGATACTGCAGAAATCCAGAAATCATCAACACCTACTTTGAGAACCTGTATTCTAATGAAATGTAAAACACAGAAGAAATGGACAGATTCCTAGATACAGATGAATTACCAAAGCAGGATCAAGAAGATACAAAAATTCAAAATAAACCAATATCAGTCAATGAAATTGAAGATGTAATTAAAAACCTACCAACAAAGAAGAGCCGAGGCCCTGATGAATTCACTGCTGTATTCTGCAAGAAACTTGGAGAAGAACTTACGCTGCTACTTCTCAAACTCTTTAATGAAAATGAATGGGAAGCAAAACTCCCAAATTCATTCCTAGAAGTGAACATTACCTTGATACCAAAACAAGGGAGGATCCAACAAGAAAAGAGAATTACAGGCCAATCTTCCTAATGAGCATAGATGCAAAAATCCTAAATAAGATACTGGCAAACAGAATGCAGGAAATCATCAAGATTATACACCATGACCAGATAGGATTCATACCAGTGATGCGAAGATGGTTCAACATATGCAAATCAATATATGTAATACACCATATTAACACAGCCAAGGGTAAAAATTATATGATCATCTCAATAGGTGCAGAAAAATTGTTTGACAAAGTTCAACACCAATTCATGATAAAAATTCTACAGAAAATTGGAATAGATGGATTTTATCTCAATTCTGATAAAAGCCGTCTATGACAATACAACATCCAACATCACACTAATTGGACAAAAACTGAAAGTTTTCACTCTAAAATCTGGAACAAGACAAGGATGACTACTGTCATCACTCTTATTCAATATTGCTCTGGAAACATTAGCCAGAGCAATTAGACAAGAGAAATTAATACGAGAAATAAGGATAGGATAGGAAGGAGTCAAATTAAAATTGTTTGCAAATTACATGATAGTCTACATAGAAGACGTCAAATATTCCACGAAAAGAATTTTAGATTTAATAACCAAATTTAGTAGCATAGCTGAATACAAAATCAACACTCATAAATAAATAGCATTCCCATACACAAATAACAAACTCACGGAGAGAGAAATTAGGGAAACCACGCCTTTCACAATAGCATCCAATAAATAAACAAATAAATAAAAGAAATCCTAAGGATCAATCTAATGAAGGAAGTAAAATAACTTTACATTGAGAACTCCAGTACTCTGAAAAAGGAGATCAAAGAGGTTATCAGGAAATGGAAAGATATCCCTTGTTCTTGGGTAGGAAGAACCAATATAGTGAAAATGGGCATACTTCCAAAATTGCTATACAGATTTAATGCAATCCTGATCAAAATACCAATAGCATACTTCACAGAATGAGAAAATAACCCTAAAATTCCTTTGGAGCCAAAAGAGACCTAGAGTAGTAAAAGCAATTCTGGGCAACAACGGCATGGGAGGGAGCAACACAATCCCTAACTTGAAATGATATTAAAAAGCCACTGTGATAAAAACAGCATTGTATTGGGGGAAAAAAAGACCCAAGGATCTGTGGAACAGATTAGAAGATGCAGACACAACTCCAAACACACTCAGCCACCTTTGACAAAGGGGCCAACCACGTTCACTGGAAGAAGGATAGCCTCTTCAATAAATGGTGCTGGAAAAACTGGCTTTCCATGTGCCCAAGACTAAAACTAGACCCATGTCTCTCACTGTGCACTAAAATAAAATCAAAATGGATCAAAGATGTAAATATTAAAGCAGAAACACTAAATCTGCTGGAAGATAGAATAGATAGAACTCTTGAAGACATAGGTTGAGGTAAAGACCTTGTGAACCAAACCCTGATCACATAGGACATATCACAAAGAATGAACAACCTGAATCTCATCTTATTAAACAGTTTTTGCACAGCAAATGAAGGCACCAGAAGAATGAAAAGACAACCTACAGAGTGGGGAAAAGTTTTTGCCAGCCATTCGTCAGACAAAGGAGTAATATCTAAAATATATAAAAAAAAAACTCAAAAAAGTCAGACCTCCCAAATTTAAAGACTCAGTTCAAAAAGGGGCATCTGAATTGAACAGATACTTCTCAGATGAAGAAGTAGAAATAACAAATATAGGAAAAAATGTTCATCATCACTGGTCATTTCAGAAATGCGAATTAAAACTCCTGAGATTCTATCTCATGCCAGAAAGAACGGCTATTATCAAGAAAACAACCAATTACAAATGCTGGTGTGGTTGTGGGGGAAAGGAACCCTTCTCCACTGTTGGTTTGAATGTAGACTAGTGCAACCACTGTGAAAATTTGTGTGGAGACAACTCAAAATCTAGGATTAGAGGTCCTATTTGACCCAGCTATTCCCCTTTTTCTCAAAAGAATTAAAAGCATCGTACTACAGAAATATATGCACACCTATGTTATAGCAGCACAGTTTGTAATAGCTAAATCTTCAAAGTAGCCCAAATGCCTATCAACAAATAAATGTATAAAGAAGATGTGACTTTTTAATGCAATGGAATTGTACTCTTGCACAAAGAAGGATAAGCTTGAGACATTTCTAAATGCTTACATCTTGATACCATACTCTCAAGTGAAAAAAATCGGACACGTTTGAACACCGCATTGGTTCTCTGGTGTGAGAAACAGAAAGTGTAAATAAGGACCAAAATGTATAACAGATGTTGGCAAGTGGGAACAAAATGTTCAAATGAGAAGGGGAACAGGGAGGGGAAGGGGGAAAGGAAAGAAGGCAAAGAAGAAAAAAAAATAGAAGGAAAAAATTGAAACAAAGCTTTTGTAAATAAGCAGGACAAGAAGGGTCTAAGGGAAGGGAGGGGAATGGAAAAAGAAAAAGAAGCAAGATATGTCATGTATAGATGCTAATCCCCTATGATGAATATTATTATTATGTAGATATAAAATCTATCTAAAAATTAAAAATTAAGAAATTCACCCTCATACAGGGTTATATTTCTTAGAATCTATTCACATATCTGTACCCCAGACTTCTGCTTGTATGAATTAGGAAACTCAAAATGTTCTCTGGAAGTGTCACCATGTACCTCCTCCTGGTCAGTCTGTATATCTCACCTTTGGGAGCCTTTGGAGATTTGAGCTTGTTTATAGACTACAGGGAAAATTGGGTGGAGAGGGTGGGTTATGAGGGGCATCAGCACTGCCGCTCTCTGGTAACTGCATCATGTAAGGTCCTCACTGCTTCCATAGGCAACATGGTGTTAGTTTCTTTAGGCAGATGTGAAAAGGCCAAGGGGTAGGGATGAAGATTCCTCTGCCACTGAGAGTGGAGAAATCTCTTCCTCCAGCAAAATAATTTCGTTACAGTTTAGGAGTTCATTGTCCTCAGCTTCATCAAATTCCTCCCAAACATATCCATCTCAATTTATGAGATCCATTTTCTTTCTAATCAGTACACTCAATTTAACTGCAGTTATCCTTCAAGGTTGAGCACTGAATTTGCACTGTAATTCAGCCAATTGCTTTATGAGGGCGTGTGTTTGATTTTCAGCAACTTTGACCTTACAATTACATGGGAGGATTCTCCTTCAGGGCACACTTAGGAAACTCATAGGTTATTTATCTGTGTCAGGAGCTGGGAAGTTCAGTCTTTGAGCTCATCCTTTTTCTTTAGTACTTTGTATAGAGATACTAAAACCAACTGATGTCAATGTATTTCCTAGACTTCCAAATATATTCCAGAGTATTATGTATATAGTCATCAAATTCCTTGCTTCTCGTAAGTGGTGAATAAGGAGCATCAAAATGATCTACAAGGGCTGATGAAAATATACTGACTGTTCAAACTTAAAAGAAAATCTTTACCACTGTTAAAGGCACATTGACATTAGTTACCCTCAAATAATTCCTCTCAGTTCAAACACACTTATGCAATCATTCTTGCAGATGTGGATGTCCTCTTTCCAGTGTGTCTTTAGTTGTAATGTCATGATTGTTTTGATAGACTTAAATTATAATTATGTGAGGTGATTTATCCGGTAAGATTACAGGATCAGAGGCAAGGAAGTGAACAATGGCTGTCTGTGCAAAAGAAAGCCGGAGAATCCAGTAGTTGCCTCATCCAAGATCCAGAAGATCTGCAACAATAGGCATCAAGCATACAGCACCAGGCAGATGAAGGTCTTGAAGCTCCCTGGAGAGTTTCTGCTATGAGTATTCTTTGGAAAACTGAAGAGCCTAGAGTTTGATGTTCACCAGCCTGAGCAGCGAAAGGTGCACCCATTCAAGCACAGTGGAGCTTCTTTGCATATCAACTTACTCTTTCCTTTACTTTTACTCCATCTGGGTTACTTGTCTACTGGATGGTGTCGCCCACAATCAGGCTAAATTTTCCCCCTCAGTTTGCTGGCCTATATGCCAATCATCACTGAAAACACCCCACAGACACAGCCAGAAGTGCACTTTAATTGTCTATCAGGTATTTGTTAATCCAGCCAAATCGACATATCACAATTATTCTTCAAAATGCATAGCTTTATAATGAAGAAATTTCAGAACGTTTTTATTTGTAAACACAGTGAAAAGTCGTGATTGCAATTATACTGTATTTCACAATGAAAGCTAAAATTTCATTACCATTTTTTATATTAAAGGACACATTTGAAAAATGATTCTCAGAATCCCAGTGTCTAAAGCATTTTTGTGTTTCAAAATAAAGATTTCTATTTTTTGATGTGTGCAATTTTCTGGAAAGAAGAATATAAATAGACTTAGGAAATAATTTTTTAAATGAGTGTTCTTGGGCTTTGTGGTATTAAGAAATTAAATTAGTCCAGTTCTATTTCAGTGATCAATTATTGAGAGATACCTTAAAAACAGAGAACATGAAAAATGAATCCAATAACTGCTAGATGACACAAGGAAGACTAATCTAAGATTAATCTAAATTAGTGAGAGACAGAAGATGAATAAAAGGCATAAAAACTTCTTTACAAAAGTAATAGAAAATTTTCCAAATATGGGAAAATAATTAAACACACATAAATGAGGTATATAGAACACCAAATATCCACAATCATCAAAGACTCGCTATGTGACACATCATATGCAAGATCCCAGAAGTCAAGAAAAAAATAAATAAAGAAAGAAAACCAGAATCTGAAAAGCTGTTAGAGAAAAGCAAAGAATCATTTATAAAAGAAAACATGGAATTATAGCAAACTTCTCAACAGAAACTTAAAAGTCCAGGATAGCCTGGAGTGAAGTGTTTCAAGCCCTAAAAAAAAAAAAAAAAAAAAAAAAAAAAAAAAAAAAAAAACTTTCCAACTCAGAATTATATATCTGGCAAAAATATCTTTCAAAATTGAAGGAGAATTAACACATTTACATGACAAAGATCACCTAAAGAAATTCATGACCACCAAAACAACACTCCAAAAAAAAAAAAAAATTCCCAAGAATAACCTAGAAAGAGAAAATGAAGGTAAGGATGCAAAAGGGCTAATAGAATGAACACATCAGGTAGGGTGAGCAGTTAAGTAGAAGGGAAAAAACCAAATCAGTAAAAGAAAAATATTGCAATGACAGGAATAAGTCAAAACATTTCAATAAAACTCTCAGTGTGAATGGTCTCAAATCCCCACTTCAAAGACACAGAATGGCAGAATGGATCAAGGAACAACATCCTATGATATGCTCTATACATGAAACATATGTAACCCAAATAGAAATTCAAAGACTAAAAATCAAAGACAGAAAAATATATATCATGCAATAGAACCCAAATCTCAGCACAAATAGCAATTTTACTTTCAGAGAAAGTGTACTTTAGACCAAAACAGACAGAAGAGGCAAAGAAGGTCACCATATATTGGATAAGGGAACAATTCATCAGTAAGAGATAACAGTTATTGGTACGTATGCATTAAACTAAGGCACCTACAATGTCATAAAAACACTATTGGGCATAAAAGATGAGATAAATAACAATAAAATTATAGTCAGGGAGCTCAATAGCCCACTGTCACACATAGACACATCAACTAGACAAAAATCAATGAAAAAATGTCAGAGTTGAACCAAACCTTGAAATAAATCAATTTAATTGGTATCTACAGACTATTCTACCCAACAGCATAAAAATAAATATTCTTCTCAATGGCACATGGAACTTTCTCCAAACAGACCATATAGTGGCCAATAAAGCATGATTAAATAAATGCAAAAGAATCAAAATTATACCATGCATATTATCAGATCATAGTGCAATGAAATGAGAACTGAGTGGCAAAATAAACCACAAAAATTTTGCAAACATTGACATACCAACAGCCAACAAAATACAAAATGGTCAAAACAGAAAGCTTTCACTCTAAAATCAGGAACAACACAAGGATGTTCACTATCACCACTCCTATTCAATATAGTTCTGGAAACATTAGCCAGAGCAATTAGACAAGAAAAAGAAATAAAAGGAATAAAGATAGGAAAGGAAGAAGTTAAAATATCATTATTTGCAGATGACATGACACTCTATATAGAAAAGCCCAAAAACTCCACTAAAAGCCTTATAGATTTAATAAACAAATTCAATAGCATAGCTGGATACTATATCAACACTCAAAAATCAATAGCATTCCTATACACAAACAACAGACTCACTGAGAGAGAAATAAGAGAAACTACTCCCTTCAAAATAGCATTAAAAAAAATGAAATACTTAGGAATCAATCAGCAAAGGAAGAAAAAGATCAATACATTGAAAGTTACAACACTCTGAAAAAGGAGATCAAAAAGGATATCAGAAAATGGAAAGATATCCCTTGCCCATGGATAGGAAGAATGAACATTGTGAAAATGGCCATACTCCCGAAATTGCTATACAGATTTAATGCAATCACAATCAAAATATTACTAGCATACCACACAGAACTAGAGAAAACATTACTAAAATTGATTTGGAACCAAAAGAGACCTAGAATAGCCAAAACAATACTAGACAACAAAGGCAAGGCAGGGGGGCATCACAATCCCTGACTTGAAATTATATTAAAAAGCTACTGTTGGCTGGTGAGATGGCTCAGTGGCATAAGCTCCTGCCCGGCAAGCATGAGGTCCTGAGTTCAACTCCTGGAACCCACATAAAGGAAAAAAGGGGCCGGTGATATCGCTCAGTGGCACAAACACTTGAGGGCAAGTGCGAGGTCCTGAGGTTTACTCCCGGTACCCACATTAAAAAAAAAAAAAAAGCTACTGTGATAAAAATCAGGATGGTACTGGCAAAAAGAAAACAACAACAACAAAAAACATACCTGAGGATCAATGGAGCAGAATAGAAGATGCAGAAGCAACTCCAAACACACTCAGCCACCTTATCTTCGAAGAACGGGCCTAACACATATACTGGAAGAAAGATAGTCTCTTTAGTAAATGGTGCTGGAAAAACTGGCTTTCCACATGCCAAAGACTAACACTAGACCTATGTCTATCATCATGCAGTAAACTAAAATCAAAATGGGTCACAGATCTAAATATTAAAACTTAAACACTAAATCTCCTGGAAGAGAGAATAGACAGAACTCTTGAAGACATAGGGTTAGGCAAAGATTTCATGAACAAAACCCCAGTCACATGGGAAGTAATACAAAGAATCAACAACTGGGGTTTCCTCCTATTAAAAAGATTTTGCACAGCAAAAGAAATCAACAACAGAGTGCAAAGACAATCCACAGGTGGGAAAATATTTTAGGCAGTTGTCCCTCAGACAAAGGACTAATATCTAGAACATATAAAAAATTGAAAACAATCAGACCTCCCAAATTTAAAGACCCAATCCAAAAATGGGCATCTGAGATGAATACATACTTCTCAGAGGAAGAAATACAAACAGCAGATATATATACGGAAAAATGTTCCCCTTCACTGGTCACTTGAGAGATGCAAATTAAAACAATGCTGATATTCCATCTCACTCCAGAAAAAATGGCTATCATCAAGAAATCAACCAGTAAGAAGAGCTGGTGGGGCTGTGGGGTAAAAGGAACTGTTCTCCACTGTCTGTGGGAGTGTAAACTGGTGCAACCACTGTGGAAATCAGTGTGGAGATTCCTCAAAAATCTAGAGTTGGAGGTTCCATTTGACCTAGCAATTCCTCTTCTGGGTTTCTTACTGGAAGAATTAAAAATAACATACTACAGTGATATATGTGCATCCACATTTATAACAGCACAATTTGTAATAGCTAAATCTTAGAAATGACCCAAATATCCTTCAACAAATGAATGGATAAAAAAGATGTGGGTTTTTTTTTTATACAATGGAGTACTACTCAGCCATAAAGAGGAATAAACTTGAGACATTTCTAGGTAAATGGATGCACCTTGAGACCATACTCTTTAATGAAATAAATTTGGCACACGTGTGTAAATATCGCATTGTCTCTCTGGTGTAACAAACTAAAAATGTAAATAAGGACCAAAGTGTGCAATAGATATTGTGAAAGAGGAAGGAATTTTTCAAAAGGAAAGAGGAACTAGGGAGGGGAAGGGGAAAAGGAGGAACAGGAAAGGAAAAAAAAATGATTAAAAAGGACAAAAAGGAAACAAAGCTTTGTAAATAGGGAGGGAAAAAGGGGTTGAAGGGAGGGGAGGTGATTGGGAAAAAAAGAGAAATCAAAATATATCATATACAGGTACAAATTCCCTATTATGAATATGATCATTATCTATATGTAAATTGTACCAATTACCTTAATAAAAATAATTTTAAAAATTATGCAGACACATGGAAATTAACCAACACACTATTGAATAATCAGTGGCTCTCAGAAGATATGAAGGAAGAAATAAGGCAGTTATCTAGAATTATATCAAAATGCCAGTACAATATACCAGTACTTATGAGACACAATGAAACTAGTCCTAAGAAGGCAGTTTTATAACTGTGAATGCCCATATTAGTAAAGCAGACTCAGTGCTAAAAGATAATCTAATATTGCACCTCAAAGCCCTGGAAAAACAAGAGCAATCCACATTCAAAGCTGTTACAAGCAAGGATATTATAAAGATCATAGTAGGAATCAATGAAATGGAGAATAAAAAATACAAGGCATCAATGAATTGAAGAGCTGGTTCTTTAAAATAATAAACAAAATAGACAAACAGTGCAGTGAGTCTTCCCAAAAAAGGAAAGAAAAGACCAAGATCAATGCAACTAGAAATGAAAGAGTTGGAATCACAATGGACACTATCAAAATACGGATTGTTAGAAACTACTTCACAAACTCGTGCACTGATGAATTATAGAATTTTAAAAATGGATATATTGGTATATACGTATGGATTATGAAAGCTGAACCAATATTTAAAAACCTGAGTAATCCAATAAAAGGTAATGTGATAGAAGCAGTAATAAAATCCTACCAACTAAGAAAAATGGATTCACTGCTGAATTCCACAATTACTTCAGGGAACATCTAAGACAAAAAAATATAACTATAGATCAAATTCTTTAATGAGCATCAAAACCAAAATATTCAAGAAGATACTGGCAAAAAGAATGCAAAAAATCATCAAAAAGGTTATACAGCATGACCAAGTAGGCTACTTCCCAGGGATGCATGGATAGTTCAACATACACAAGTCAATAAATACAATCCATAATATAAACAATAGCAGGGAAAAAATATATGATGATCTCAATAGATGCAGAAAAAGCCTTTGACAAAATCCAACATCCATTCATCATAAAAATCCTAATGAAAATAGAAAGAATATATTTCATTCCGATAAATGTCATTTATGACAAACCTACTGCCAATATCATATTAAACAGGGAAAAGCTGAAAAGCCGAAAGGAGGTCCACTGTCAGCACTCCTCTTTAACATAGTTCTTGAAACACCCGAAAGAATCAGTAAACAGCAAAGAAGTAAAAGATATATACATAGGAAAAAAGAATCCAAATCATGATTTTTTTGTAGATAATATGAGTATCTACATAGATAAACCAAAAAAATTCCACCCAAAGACTCCTAGAATTAATAACCAAATTAAATAATGTAGCAGGACAAAATCGACAAACGAAAATCAATAGTGGTCTGTACAGCAATAATGAACTCACTGAAAAAGAACTTAGGGAAACAATACCATTTAGAATAGTATCAATAAAATATAAATACTTAGGAATTAACCTAAGTTAATTGAAAATTAATGACCTGTACAACAAAAACTACAGCACTGTTAAAAAAGACATTGAAGAGGATATCAGAAAATAGAAAACTATCCTGAGTTTCTGCATAGGCATAATGAATACAGTTCAAATGGCCATACTTCCAAAACTGTTACATAGATTTAAAGCAATCCCAATCAAAACACCAACAGTATCCCTCACAGATCTGGAGAGAAAAACCCTAAAATTAATATGGAACCAGAATATACCTGGAAAACCAAAATCAGTCCTGAGTATACAAGAGGAAACCAGGATGTGTCACAATTCCAGATTTCAAGTTATATTACAAAGTTACTCTGATAAAAACAGCATGATACTGGCATAGAAACAGACATGTGGATCAATGAAACAAAATAAAGGAAGCAGAAACAATCCTAGGCACATTCATCTATTTAACTTTTGACAGAGTAATAAAAAACATATACTGCAAGAAAGATAGCTGCTTTAATAAATTGTGCTGGGAAAATTGCCTATCCACAAGCAAAAGATTGATTCTAGACCCATATATTACACCAAGTACTAAACTAAAATCAAAACAGGTCAAAGATCTAAATGTTAAAACAGAAACAATCAGCTGGACGATAAAATAAGTAAAACTCTAGAAAACATAGGCATAAGGATTTTCAGAGAACCACATTGACAGTAACCAAATAGGTTAATAGCAAGTTAAAAGGCTTCTGCACAACAAAGGAAACAACCAAAGAAATGAGGAGACAGTTTACAGAAAGGGAAAAAAATTTTGCTAGTTATTCCTCGGTAGAGAACTAACATGTAGAATATATAAAGAACACATACAAATTAGACCCCCACCAACTAAAAGACCCAATTAAAAATGGGCAACTGAAATGAATAGGCATTTTGCAGAAAAAGAAATACAAATGGCCAGTAAATAAATGAAAAAATGTTCAAATTCAGTGGCCATTAACAAAATACAAATTGAAACAGCACCGAGATTCCATCTTACTATAGAAAGAATGGTTATCATCAAGGAAGCAAATGATAACAAGTGCTGGTGAGGCCGTGTTGAGAACGGAACCCTTCTACATGGTTGATGGTAGTGGGAACTTGTACAGCCACTATGGAAATCAGTATACAGATTCCTCAAAAAAACTGAAACTAGACACTCAATTTGACCCTGCTATCCTCCTTCTAGGTGTCTTCCCAAAAGAGTTACAAATATCATGTTACAGAGATACAGGCATACCCATTTTTGTAGCAGTCCACTTGAATATAGCTAAATTTTGGAAACAGCCTATATGCCCATCAAGAGATTAGTGGATAAAGAAAATGATATATTTTTGCACAATGGAGTACTACTCTGCCATAAGGAAGGGTATATTTGAGTCAGTCATAGGTAAATGTATGCACCTTTTGACTAAAATATTAATTGAAATAAAGCAGATGGACAAGCTTAAAACCACAGGTGTTTCTTGTATGACAAACTCAAAATATAAATAAAGAGCAAAATAAAAGATAGATAATAGGAAATAAGGAGATCTGTTTCAAATGGAAGGTGTTCAAGAGAAGGGAAGAGGAAGAGGGGAGGGAAAGTACTAAGAAAAGAACTGAGATGTGTTATGTGTATGTACCAACTCCCCACAATGAATATAATCACTATGTAAGTCAAACATGTACTACTAGAAAATAAAATTAAATTAAATTCATTTGGATTTTTTAAAATTACACATAAATTAGTTTTTAGAATCTTATAAGTAATGCTAACTAAATCATGGCAGTCATGAGGAAAACTTCTGTTCTATATTTTATTTTCATACAATTGGTCAAAACTGTTACTGTAAATGATATGACTAAGCCAAATCTGCAACCTAGAGTTGGCAATACCAAGATTTCTGGTGCATAAGCAAAGAAAAACAGTTCATCATTTGTCCTCTCTGAAGATAAGTTATGCAATAGTCAAAGGAGAATTTACTCAGAAGAATGATGCAAAGGAAACTTTTTACATTTTCATTGACCCACATCAACTTCAAGGAGAAATTTACTGAAACAATGATTTCAGCCATAGTCTTCATATCTATTTTACCAATGACTCAACTTAAAAAGATTCTTTGACTCTCTTGCTGACTTAGCAAAAATTCTTTTTGATTATCTCTCAAAAATGTGCAACACGATATCCAGAAATCAAGGCCACACAATCATTAACAATAGACTTCATATAACTAAATGAGTAAGGTTACTTGCTAAAATGTGTTATAATAGTTGAAATCAAAGACAGAGGTTTATTGTTCCTGGTAGAGTAGAGAGTTCAAGCACTTAATTATTCTTTTATTCCAGTGAACTCTGGCATTGAAAGAAAAAAAAAAAAAAAAGAATGACTTTGACTTTGCCAATAAGACTTAGGAAAATATCAAGAATAGGTATACCTGTCCATACTGACCTTTCTCAAAATTGCAGAATATGATTAATATTCCAAAATAAGTATCAAGTATTTTAATTATAAAAATTTTAAAAATGAAGAGAAAGAGATTAAATAACATATAAACGTACATTTTGGATTTTGTTATCAAATTTAGGTGGTACAGAATAGATGCTAAAGGCAATCACCCACCCAAAACTTCATACCTTCAGGTGGTTGTTATTATGAAGAGTATTAGCATTATTTTAACAATAAAAGGGAGAAAGAGAAGTAATTGAAAGATAAGTAGAAAATGATCTTAAAATGTTGAAATTAAAGTTCGTTTGTATTATTTAGTAGGCTACTGAGTTTATGAAGAGAGATCTGGGCTCAAACAATGAGATAGATTCCATTGGCGACTGTCACACCACCTGGATATATTACTCTGAGACGGATTAACCACAACCCGAGACCAGTGATTTCACTTGATCCGTCTGCTTTAGTAGACTTTCATAGCATCAAAACAATTAATGTGAATAGATTTTAAAATATAAAGTTTTATTAGAATATGTATTACTGATAATAATTTCAGTCCATACTCACCTATTCACCAATATAGACTAAAATGGCCTGATTTTCAAACTTTTTTCTTTCCAAATTTTGATCATGTGAATTTTTTCTCTTTTACCCTTTTTTTCTCAAATCATCAAGTGAGTCAAAGTATCTTTTCAGGTTGAGTCATTGGTAAGATAGGTATGAAGACTATGGCTGAAGTCACTGTTTCAGTAACTTTCTCCTTGAATTCAGTGAAAAAATATTTATGCTATGTTCTTAAATGCATTGCATATCATAAAAGAAAACCAAATTCCACAAATTCTCTATTTATCATCTGTATACATGGGTCTTTGTATTTGATGGTCACGTGCACAGAGTGCCATATGCAATATGCTTCTTTCAGAAATAATCAGTTTATTTTCCCGGAACCATTATCTGAAAACAGAATTTTCTCTCCAGGCAACGTTTAGAGAATACTAAAATAAAAATGTGTGTGTGTGTGTGTTACATTTCTTTAGGCAACTCGAATCAATGTTAACTGAGCCTCTGATTTCTTTCTTAAGTAACATTTGCACAGGAACAATTCTGTTAAATATTTATAAAATATTTTTATCGGTATATTTTTTGGTCTTTTATGTTTAACATGTCCTGATTTTCATATCATCACATCACGTGAATTGATAAGATATGGCAGACAGATGTAGAATTCCGGTGCTGTGATTCATAAAAGTAATTTGAAAAGAATGTACAGTCCTTATTGTCTATCTGGAGTCTATGCAGCCTTAAAATAATAAAAATTTAAATTTAAAAAAAGAAAAGTTTATAAAACATTTAGCCATTTAGCAGGATATAAAGTTACCTTCAAAACAAATAGTGATAATTGGTTAATTAGAAATAGAAGATTGGGTAGGTATTAAAAAATTTTTTTAGAAGAGAGCGTGAACATAAATGAATAAATGTTGTGCTATAAAGATAATTCTTCTAATATCTTCAGTTTAAAAAATATTGGTGATCTTTTAGATATTAGGAAATAGTGCCATGTAGAAAATGGCAGAAGTAATTCAAAAAGGATCATTGTAGAGCAGAATGAATAGTTGACTTTATTCACTGATGTTCCTCCCATTTAAAAGAGGCTGATGGGCTGGTGAGATGGCTCAGCGGCGTAAGCGCCTGCCTTGCAAGCGCGAGGGCCCGAGTTCGACTCCCGGATCCCACATACAAAAAAGGGGCCGGTGATATCGCTCAGCCGCACGGGTGCCTGTTGGCGCGCAAGGTCCTGAGGTCGACCCCCCGGTACCCACCAAAAAATAAAAAAATAAATAAAAAAAAAAGAGGCTGAATAGAAAGGAGATTTACTTGTTGACACTCTATAAGGTGATATTGTTAACAGCTCAAAATTCTTTTTATTTCAATAGATTCACTAATCAGCATTCTGAGGATGAGCTGCTGCACAATTAGGGAGTTAATCTCTTTCCAAAGATCTGTATATCCTGAAATTTTTGTCATTCATTCATTTAAAAACCTCCATGACTAAATTATAAATAGTGAATTTATGACTTACATGTAGTAATATTCACCCAGGTTTACATTATCCGTTTTTACAAAAGTGTAGATTTGTGTAACCTCTACCACAATCAAGATAGGAAGGGATCTTCTCATTCCAAGAAACCCCTAAATAGTACTCTGAAAGGAAATTTTCCCACTGCCCTCTTTAATCTTGAAAATCACTAAAATAGTCTTTTTTACATCTTAGCCTTTGCCCTGCTGTATGAACTAAACTGTACAAATTTTAGGCCTTTGTTAATGTCCTATTTCACTCAAGATTCTGGAATTTATATATTCTTTGTGTATAAATAGCTCATTTCTTTTTATAAAAGGGCAATATCCCATTGCAAATATGTATATCATAACTTTTTCATTTTTTAGGTGAAGATTGGGGCTGTTTTTAGTTTTTTGAAATCTTGAATAAAATTGCTGAATTATTCACAGGTGGTTTTCATGGAAAGAAGATGTTGTACTCCATCTTTTGTTAGTGTAAAAAATACCCAAGGCTAGGTGACTTATAAAGAAAAAAGGTTTATTTATCTCACAACTTTGGATGCTGACAGTCCAAACAGAATTGTGCAGGCTCTAGTAAGTTGCTCATGTCAGATGGCATTGCAGAGGTAGCATTCGAGGAGGGAGAGCTCACATGATGGGAAAAGATGTTGAAGAGAGTGGAGGATTCAGATTGTCGTTTTACAACAATCCTATTACAAGGACTAAGCAAAGTTCCAGGAGAACTACAGTACATCATTCTTTCCAAGGGAAGTGACTTCAGTGATCTAATTGCTTCCCACTAAGCCTTATCTCTTTTTTAAAACTTTGCAATACATTTTTAAAGTTAATAAATATTTATTTTTGAAATTATTATTAATGCATATTAATTACATTAATTCATGAGTTTCACTGTAACATTTTTATCAATGCATATATTGTGCTTTGATATATACCATCTGTCAATATTATTATACTGAGGACCCAGCAGCCAAAATGTAAACCCTTGGCAGGTACATTTAAATTATATCCAAACTGGGGCTGGTGAGATGGCTCAGCAGCGTAAGCGCCTGCCTGGCAAGTGCGAGGGCCCGAGTTCGACTCCCGGAACCCACATATGAAAAAAGGGCCGGTGATATTGCTCAGCGGCACGGGCGCCTGCTGGCGCACGGCGTCCTGAGGTCGACCCCTGGTACCCACAAAAAAAAAAAAATTATATCCAAACCATAGAAAAAGGTATAAGCATCCATTGTGGACCATAGATGGTGATAGCAGTTTCTATTATAGAACTTGATTCTCTAGTTTCCCCATAACAAAGGAGAGGATAAATTCCATAATAATGGCCAGAAAATTGTACTTAAGTGGCAGCAGGAAGATAGGTGTCAAACAGTGCAAGAAATCCTAAACTTCAGAGAGACATGAAGCTGCTTAATAAAAGGCTATAATCAAGATAGAATCAGGGCCGGTGAGATGGCTCAGCGGCTTAAGCGCCTGCCCGGCAAGCGCGAGGGCCCGAGTTCGACTCCCGGAACCCACATATGAAAAAAGGGCCGGTGATATCGCTCAGCGGCACGGGCGCCTGCTGGCGCGCGAGGTCCTGAGGTCGACTCCCCGGTACCCACAAAAAAAAAAAGATAGAATCAAACATGGGTATTTCTTAGCCTATACAATCAAAAATAATTAAGAAGAAGCAATTAGGATTAGAAGGAAGCTAAGCGCAGTATACCCAAACATCATTATAAGTTGGGACTAAGTAAGTTTCCATGACAGGACACAGTGACTGAAGGAGAAGATAGGGAAAGGAAAGACAGGGAAAAGACTTCGCAATACAATATTGAATTTATAATATAGTAATAATTTTATCAGTCCTTCCACAAAAAATTTAACTAATATTTAATTGAATAACTTTGCACTTTGAATAAGGGATTGGACAAACATTTGTAAAGACATTTGGGAAAAGAGATTGAATTGACATTGCTACTTGGAAACCTAAAGTAATGTCATCACCTCCTGTTAAGAGTTGGTTTGTTTGGGGTTCAGAAAATACATGCATTTCTCACTCAAATTCATCTCATGGTGTTTTCAGTGGGTCCACACACTGGACCATTCCCCTGCTCCTTAAAAATGTAATTGAAATGGACAAATTTGACAGTTGGAAAAAATTTCATAATTCTTTTCTGGCCTATACAGTTATAGCTATTATAATAGTGCAATGAAACTTTATAAAATGAGCATTCTGTCTATTTAACAGTATAAGCAAAACTTAATATTACTTCTTAGGGGAAGAACATGAACTCATTTAAACTTAAAGAATCCAAAGGGGTAAATAGCCATGGATCTCCACTTACTTCATGAGTCTGTTATTACAAAACCCAGAAAGATTCTGGAAAACTCAAAACAGTAATAGCTTCAAGTGCAGCTAGAATGTGATATTTGATATTATTGCAAAAGCAACTAACTCAGGCTGAGATATGTTATATATCATCACTGAAGTGAAAAAAACAAAACAAAACATTTGTTTCATTTGCATCAGAAAGCAGCTCCAGAAAAGTTTTCATTTATTTGCAATGTTATGGCAATAGACATTGAAATTATTGAGTCAGACTTAATATTAATTATTTTTGCCTTTAATAATATAGTCTGAAGGAAACTCTATAATTTTGAACATGTCAAAAAATCCACCTTAGAAAACTGTCCGTGACATCATGTTAATTTGATCAGATAAGTTGGAAATAACAAGTTTCTTGGAAGTCTTGAGGACTCATAACACGTGTGCTCCAGAAGGTAGGAGCTAAACATATGGAGAAAAAGAGATTCTCCAAGTCCGTGAAATATTGGGAAGTAGAGTGATCTGGAGCAGGTTGCATGTTCCTTCAAAGTAACAGATAAATTACTGGACATTGCATTTCCTCACATTAAGAAGGAAGACCAACACTGGACACATCTCATTTATTACGCAGGCAGCATATTCCACATTTGGAATTCTGCAACTTACATATCAGTTGAAAACTACTTAGATCTCTCATGAATTGGCCTAAGGAAAAGGAAATTGAAGATGACTGACAGATTGTGAGGTTTTAGCCAAAGAGATGTTGAGGAACTACATCCTGCCAACAAGAATGTGAATAAACTCGGAAGTGGATTCTTTCCAGGTAAACCTTATAAAGGCTATAGTCTTGTGAGAAATTCAGAGCCATAGAGTCAGTCAAGCTACGGGTATATATTTATAACCCACTGAAGCCATGAGATAGTAAATATTGTTTTAAAGTACTAAATTGTTGGACTATGCATTATATACTTGTATATAGCTATATATCAACTTTCAATCTTAGCAGTAAAGGGCTTTGTGAAGTGTGTATGCTGATGCAAGCAGGTCATATCTACCTCTTTGGTCATACAGTATGGTAAACCTTATGGTATTATTTACCTCTATGTTAGCGTAGAGGCCACATGAAAGTGATGCCAAGTCCTAACAAAAAAATAGCATTGCAGAGTTACTAGTACTTTGGCAAGACAATTTCTCCATCTGTTAGAGAACAATAAAAAATTTCCAAGAAACAACTACTGCCTGAGCTATTGCATCAACAGAATAATGGGTAGTTGACTATATGACCTCAGGAGACACGTGGCCATAATTGCCTATTACACACATGTTTTCTATGATGTGTAAGGTCATACGTTCAGGAAAGTTCAGTAGCAATTTGTTGAGAATATAAGTGGTAAATTTAAGATTGAGTACAAGAGAATTCAGAGAGTACAGGTAACCATATGAGTAGATAGTCTAGAGTTTTTGTCATCCATTATAGCATGGACAAATTTCTCAGCTTACAACAGTGATTGCACTAGGAATGTGACTAGCTACCAGATGTGATAAACCTTGAGGATGATTTTCAGGTAGTTGATTTATGAGTGCAAGTCAAAAATGGCCTGTTACTGACCTTCAGTATTATTCTAAGAGGGTACCAATAAACAATATTGAGGGGAAAACTCTTCAATTTGTCAAGTTTAAAGCAATACATATGAGAATTCCTTTTGTGTGGAAAGAAAGATGTGGCCTGGGTTTGGCTAAGATACTTACTGGTTGGCCAGAGCTTTAGAAGAAGAAAGACAAAAATTAGAGAAAGTGGTTCTCTGAAAGCCATATAGGGAGACCTATAGAAATGGGCACAATGTAAGAAAGTCTTATCACTGAATATTATTATTTACTAATATCATCTAAATAGACAGTAAATAACCAAGTCACCAGAAAGTAATTCATCAGTTAACATTATCTGTTATCAGTAATACCAGTACTAACACAGTGGGTACATAAACAGATTAGTCATAGTTGCAATGATAGAAGTAATGCATAAGCTCTCCATCAACTCAGCTTGGTTTACTTAATGCAGTTGCTAAATGTCCAAAAGGCAGCAAATTGGCCCATTCTATGGCATTATCCACTGAAGGCACAAGTGAGCCTCTTGAATGCATCAGATTCTTTCGCTCTCAGTGATGCAGTAATTCATCTTGGCTGGAAAGTACATGTAGTATTCTGGATATGGATTTGTTGTTTTGGCCTACAGGGCGTCAGTCAACACTACTATGTAAGTTGCTAGTTTCTGGTTCACGAACATGGAATCATACATACTATTACACTCAACCTAGGAACACATTTGACTGAAAAGGAGATGCAGCCATGGCACATGATCATGAGCTCCACTGAGCTCTTTTCCTGCTACACCAGTCAGGAACTGACAATCTGGATAGAATGATGAAATGGCTTCAGCTTGGTGATAAAATAAGAAAAACAAAAGGATAAAAATATAAACAAAGCTTAGTAAATAAGTAGGGGAAGAGGGATTAAAGAGAGGGAAGGGGAATGGGAAAAAAAGGAGGAATTAAGACAAATCACATACAAATTCCCTATGATGAATGTGATCATTATGCATTTCTAAATTGTACCAATAAACATAATTAGAATTTTTTAAAATCCTCAGTGATAGGATATCATCATCCACAATCAATTTTACATTCAAAAGTAGTAACCATTGTGCCATTGTTTTTCCTTTTTTTAAAATTTTAGATAAATCTGTAGATGTAGGGATAAAACACTTGATAGAGTAAATAGGAGAGTACATAGGAGTGGTCTTACCATCACTCCTAGTGGCTCACTTGGATAAATTTGTGTTACCCATGTGCACGACTCTGGGACCTGCAAATTTAGAGATAATGGTTTGTACAGGGAAAAATCCTTCAATAATTAACATTTATTTCAAGCCCTGTTTATCCAATTACTGTAGTTTATTATACTGATATTTGGTTAATCATGAGAATATTGTAGGATTCCTACAGCTGGTAGAAATATGTAAGTTTAGCTTCCAATGACAGTGTGTGGCTTCATTTAGCACTTTCTTGATCAGTTTTTATAGAAAAAGGATATTAGAGTAAGCAGCTATCACATGATAATAATATAGTGACCAAGGATGAGACCCTTCAGTGGTGAAGGCCTGGGTGATCCTACAAACCAGTAGAGGTGCAGGTTGATAGTGAGAAAAATCTAAAATAAATTATGGAGTGGGAAGGTAATGAGCAATTTAATATCATTATAAATATTATGCATTAGGTTAGTTGCCTTTTTCATTCCTAAAACTCCCAGGATAATTTAACAACTATCTTTGTGGTGGTTTCCTGAAAACTAAAAATGCCACCTGGCCTGATTTCTATTATGATGATTAGGCTCACATTTCTTTCAACAGTTATCTTTCTGTACCTGGTCACTATTCCTTTTTACCTGGGCCTCAGCTGACTCAGATTTAAGAGGGGTCATTTACACTATACTGTTTGCCTCAATATTTCTTAATCTACATGGATAATCTAGCCAAGTGCTATTTATCAAGATTATATTAAACTAAAAGTCTTCTGTACAGCAAAGGAAACAATCAACACAATGAAGAGAAATTTACAGAATGTGGGGACACATTTGCAAGCCACACAACTGAAAAAAGATTAATACCCAAAATACAGAAACAAATCAGACAGCTCAATATTAAGGAATCAAACAAACAATGAGCAAGGACCTAAAGAGATATTTATGAAAAGAAAGCATGATCAATAACTTTCTGAAAATGCTTAACATCACTAATTATTCAGGTTAATGAAAAAATAAAATCACAATGAAATATCACCTCACTCAAGTTCATATGCTTATTATAAAAAAAGAAGAAAAAATAACAAGCATTGTGAAGGATATGGAGAAGAGAGAATCCTGCACACTTTTGGTGGCAAAGCATATTAATAAAACCATTATGGAAAACAGCGTGGAGGTTCTTAAAACATCAAAAATAAAACTACCATATGATTTGGTAATCCCACCACTGGGCATATATCCAAAGGAAATGAAATTAGTATGTTGAAGAGACATCTGTACTCTCATGTTTATTAAATCATTATTCACAGTTGCCAAGTGGTGAAATCAACCTATGTGTCCATCAATGGATGAATAAAGAAAATGTGATGCACACATACAATGGAAAAAACTATTGTTCTGTATAACTGAGAAAATCTTGTCATTTGCTGCACATGGATGAACCTACAGGACACTATGTTAAGTGAAATATGAAAGCACAGAAAAACAAATACTACATGAACTCACTCATATGTGGAATCTATATATGCTGATCTCATAGAAGAGTAGAGAAGTAGTTACCAGAAGCTGGAGAAGGTGAGGGGGTAGGGGAAGATTGGTTAATGGACAAAAAGGTAGAGTTAAGTTGGTAAATGGACAAAAAAGTAGTGTTAAGTAGGAGGAATAAATTCTGGTGTTCTATTGCTCATAACATTAATATATACTTCAAAATAGTAAATATTTCAAAGTAGTGTATACTTCAAAATAGCTGGAAAAGTTCATCTTTATCACAAAGAAATGATAAATATATGAGGTATTGATAGGCTAAATACTCTGATTTGATCATTACACAATATTTACATGTAGTGAAACATCACACTGTATCCATAAATATGTATACTTCTTATGTATCAATTAAAAACAAATGTTTAAAATATTTAGTATAAGAATACTTATAATAACAGTGATCTGGTGCTTGGGCTTAGAACAGATCTGATATCTCAAGGACCACCTTTTTTTTCTCACATGTACATTAATTTGGCCTAGTCTAAAAAATTAATTGTGGCAAACTGATAGGTTTTTCTCAACAACCCATTATCTACTTTCCTCAGACAAATGATCCTTTGTACCAAATAACTTTCCAAGTCATTCACAGCAAAATGTGAAGTTTTTATATCAACCCCATGGGACTTAAGGGATTGGTTCTTTGCCACTGATCTAACTTCACATTGTACATTCTCTTGATCAACTCAGCTCCAAGCAATGGACTTGCTGGTTCTGAAACATACTGTGTGTCTTCCTGTGTCTGGATATTTTCAGGGGCTCTCTCAATGCCTGGAATAATTTCTTTCCCAGACATCTGCAGCACTTACAATTGTTGCTTAAATATCTCCTTCTCAGTGAGATCCGTGTTAAACAATTTAAAATTCCAACATGCCTTAACATATTGCAATGTCCCTCATCCACACAGTATTTTAAAATTATTTCCACATTTCAATATATTATATAGTATGCTTACTTATTATAGTATGTACATTTCATGAAGACAGAAATTTCTTGGCATTTACCTCATCTTTTATAAAATCACTATATAACACAGTACATGTTACTCAAATGAATACTGTATACCTGGCTAAACACTACATTTCTTAGCCTTTCTTGCAAAGAGCTTTGGTGATGTAACTAAGACCTCACAATTGGAATATAACCAGATCTAAAATGTGAAAATTTCCCTCAACTGTTTTAAAAAAAACAGGCTGGGGGGCTGGTGAGATGGCTCAGCGGCATAAGCGCCTGCCTTGCAAGCGCGACGGCCTGAGTTCGACTCCCGGAACCCACATACGAAAAAGGAGGCCGGTGATATCGCTCAGCGGCACGGGTGCCTGTTGGCGCAGGAGGTCCTGAGGTCAACCCCCCGGTACCCACAAAAAAAAAAAAAATACAGGCTGTTTTGGAATTCCTTTTTTCTCTGGAACATAAGTTATTGAAGTTCCAGCACCAATCTCTGATTATAAAACCATAGTGGGTAGAAATACAAGAGATGTCTTGCTAGAACTGAACTGCTACACAGGGAGATACAGAGTTCATTTACTTAAGCCACTGCACTTTTGGGTCTCCTTGTTATAGTCACTTCCCCATTACCTCCATTATTGCACAAGCTTCAACCACTCTCTTTATTTAGTTCCCTCACAATTTAGTTCTACAAATATTTGTCATCTATTTTGATGATCACAGTTAGATAATTTATCTGATTTCTCTGAAACCACAAGTTTACAGGTTCCGCTAGTACACTGGTCGCACTGGCTCTTCTCACATACCTACACTTGTCGGGTTTTGTTATAGACTAGCATTCCTCATGGGAATGGCAGTGCTATGCTGCGACCTATGTTAGAGTACATAGAACCCAGGGGACTTCTAATTTTTTTAAATGAGAAGCCATATGCATTTTCGAAGGTCATGTGTTATTGAACGGAAATATTTGATGATATTTAAGTAACAGATAAGCTAATTGAAAGAGTAGATGTAGTTTATGTGCAATACATCCTTCAACTAAAATTCTTTCATTTAGACAATTTGTCATGTGGTTTTGTACTGGTAATTCACATGATGCTAGAAAATTCTGTTCTCTCACTATTTTTATTTAACTAACGTTTTGTTAACAATAAAACAATTTAGGCTTCAAATCAAGGTGTTGAATTTTCAGTCTACAACTATTAAAAGATATAAACCAGTGTATAAGTTAGTGTATATATGTAATATGATCATGTTGATGTTGTGCGTAGAAATTTTCTTCTATGAGCCATAGCACACAATGTTTGTTTTGATCTTCTATGTACTTTGATTTGTCATTTTCAGTTTAAGCTTTGGTTCTGCAACTTAATTTTGGTGTTAATTTTGGATAAATTATCTCATTCTCCAAACATAAATATTTCCATCTGAAAATTATGGAAATAATTCAAATTATTCTTCTTTCAAATTTTGGAAGAAAGAATAAATAACTCATTTTGAATTAAGATAATGAATATATTAACTGAATGTGAAGGAGCAAATTATTTAATGTCTTTAAGCCACATGTTTGTCTTTTGTATACCAAAAGTCTTAAAAGTGGTAAAAGTTAAGTAAGATAATTCCTGAAAAATGCTTACATTATTACCTGGTACAAAACCTGTTACAGTAATTTTTGATGTTATAATTACTACATTACAAAAATCTACTCAGTTGTGCAAACCCAGATTACATTTTTATTTATCTTAAATAAAATTATCATAGTGGTAAATATTCATATTTGAGAAATTTATTATTAAAAGTCAAGTATTTGAAACAGGCATTTCATTGAATATTTGTTTTAAATATAAAAGTTTACAATGAATGTAATTGGAATTCTAAAAATTCCTAACTTGAACTTAACTAATATGCTATGGACATTTATTTTTAATTCATCAATATTGGTCTAAAATGATGCTTACCCTCTTCAGACTTCACTGCTCTACTGGCTACTTAAATCCTCTCCTCTAAATCATATGAAGTGCCAATGCCCTATCAAAGGTAAATAGTAGCAATAGCAATAATAAAAGTAATAAATTCAAAATGAATGTCAATTCCAGCATGCCTGGCCTCAATTAGTTCTTATGAGACATTGCATAAAGAAGAGAATTAAATAATAGTTTGAAAACTTTAAAAGCATAATTAGCCACAAAGATAAAGCCAAATGTTCCCCAGTGTCAATTGCTCTATGTGTTTTAAAAGCTTAATATCCCCTCTAAATGAAACCACAGTTATGACATTTCACATCTTCCGAGCCAGAGAAGTACAATTAATGTAAATTAAATTTTGTGTGCACTTAATGTTAGACATTTTCTTCTCATTTGCCATGACTTTCCTTCATTTGTATCCTTAGGCTTCCCATGTTCCATTCAGAGTTAGAACAATGAAAATATATATTTGCATATAGTCTTTTTTATCTTTATAAGGCTAACTATAATCCTAAAGACTGTGTTGGCCTTTTAAAAAGAATAAGACAAAAAGTCATAGGAAATAGGGTTCAGTACAGCTATGCAAAAAATTGACTGGCAAAATCATAGTATTCAAAAAATCATTTAGTTTACAAAAATTTATGATATTTATGAAATATCTGAAGGTTTCCAACTCTTAGAAATTATCAGTGTTTATGAAAATGAATACTATCATGAAATTTTGGGTAACTTTATATTGTACACATGTATTGAATACTATACTCCACGAATATGTACAAATATTATATGTCAATTAAAAACATAAATATCAGACTCAAAATTGAACTTTTAAGATAAGAAAAGATCAGGATCAAGTGGGAGAAATAAAGCAAAATTTTCTTTTTCAGTTTTTTGAGACAGGGTCATGCTGTGTAGTCCAGGCTGGCCTTGAAATCCCTATGTAGTCCAGGCGGGCCTCAAACTCATAGCAATCCTTCTGCCTCAGCCTCCCAAGTGCTGGGATTACACAGGTGTACCACCACATGCCAGCAAGTTGCAAATTTTATAAGCCATTTGTGTAAGAATAATAGCAATGACTTATTAACAGATTTATTTCTTTGGCAAACATTACAAAATATAATCCTACAAGCAGTAAGTTAGCATTTTGTCTCATTTTCCATGGTATCTCTTTAGTATGATGGCCTTGCTTGGGGTTGACACAAAATTCTTTTTTCTACTGAATCATGGCTTCAAAAATATGAATTTTCTTAGCATGTCTGTCGTCTTACAATCTTATGTTTAAAAAATCATGTAAAACACAAAGTTTCAGAAATTATATAATATCTTTTGCAATCTTCTGTTTAAAACAAAAACAAAGTAAGAAAAAACTATCATCACACACATATCATTTTGTTGTGGTGAGACCACTGAAATTTATTTTCTTAACAATTTGGAAATGTACATTATCTTTAAATGTATTAACCGTGTTATGGTCAATATAGTTCAAAACTTATTCCTCCTAACTCAAACATTGTATCTTTTGACAAACCTCTCCCCATGTCCCTGACAAGCCTCTTTAGCCACCATTCTGCTCACTACTTTATGAATTCAACAGGTTTATATATCACACAAAAATGAGATCATGCAGAATTCATATTTTCTTGAAGTAGAAGTTACTTCATACCTCATCGGTTCTTGGTCCCTTTATGACAAATTACACAACACAGATGAAACTACATTTGGACTGCAAATCAGTATTAAACAAATAAGCATATATCTATCATTTACTGAATTTGATTCATAAATATTATAATTATAATTATAATGTGATTATAATGCTAGTATAAATATTAATTTAAAATTAAGTATTAATTTAAAAACACTAGGGAGAAGAAACACTTGTGTAGTTGAAAGAGAGCAAAGAAAAAGAAAGAGAAAAGAATGCAAAAAAGGATTACAGGGCCAGTGATATAGCTCAGGGGCATTAGCGCCTGCCTGGCAAGCACAAGGTCCTGACTCCCAGTACCCGCATGTAAAAAATAAATAAAATAAATTAAAAAATAGAAAAAGGATTATAGAGAAAAAATACATGCAAATCTATTAAATATCATGACATATTTAGCTACCATATACTCAATAGATGGTTCAAGTCACTGAAATTGAAATAACTTTTGACACTGAATTGACTCTTTAAACCCTTATATATGATTAATAGAATTAGTATTTTCCCTTATCTCTTACTTTATTCTTTCAACTTTTCCAAGACCCTTCTCATTTTAACTGAACGTAATTTATAGGCAGAGGGATAAAGCAGATCTATTCATAATTAGAATGACAAAGTTTTCTTACTGCTGCTTCGGGAGCCCACAGATCTGAGGATGTGAGCGCTCACCAGATCTTCAACTAGAAAAGCTTGGGGGCTGATGAGCCCTTAAGAGCCACCACAGTGACAGTCTTTGGGGCAGGACAATTCAAAAATACATTGCAAAAATACTCTGTTTTGTTGCCAAATAACGTTGTCATTACTAACATTTTGATTTTATTTATTTTTAAAATCATGACTATTTAAATAGGAAAATGAGGTTAGTACTTTATTTTTATTTCTGACTACTTTAAGCATTATTGTATGTAAGCTTTTATTACTGATGTGTCATCCAAGAAGCAAATCAATAAGCAAGAAACCACATTTGTATCATCCATTTTTCCCACCAGGGGTAACTACTATTCTAATACTATACTTGTCTTCAGACTTAATTTAATTGAAATGATACAGCCTTACTCTTTTTTGAATTATTTTGCCTATTAATATATTTCTGAGATTTATAAAAGTTTTGTTTTTATCTGTCACTTGACTCTTTTTATTTTATTCCATTATGTGATTACAGCACAATTTATTTGTTCTATAACTCATAGAGACTTAGATTATTTCATTTAGGGGATGTTTGAATATCATTCTATGAACACGGAGTACATGGTTTATTGGGCATAGGTAAGCATTTTTGTCAGTTATAGTTTTGCTGATTGATAGTTGCAAAAGCATCTCTTTATAGTTAGGGAAGTTCAAAGAGTTTTATAAAGTGGTTCTACTCACTTGTATTTCCATCAGAGATGTTCAAGGATTTCTACTACTTCACATTTCCTTTTTTTTTAACATCCAGCTCTGTGGTGGGCATTTAATAATGTGTAATTGTCATTCGAATTTGTAATTTCCTAAATATAAAAAATAATTGGAATTATTAACATTTTAGAATGTAATTATTTTTCAAAATAAAAATTCTTATAAATACATTGTTTTAAAATTCAAAGGCAGTGCCATTTTACACATCCCTAACATTGCTGTAGTTAGTTTATTCACACCACTTTTATTTTTAAAGTTTTTTTTATTGTCAACTTGGTAATTTAGATTTTTGGAACCTTAGAAATGATTTCTCTTTTTATTTTAGGCATAAGATAAATATAATAAATTCTTCAAATTTACTTCATTATTATTAAAATTGATATAAGGTATATATAGAGAGCCTAAGGTATTTATAGAGAGCAATATGATGTATTGAAATACATACATTGTGGAAGAGAAATATCATGGAGAACCAGAGACAGCAGTGGTCACAAGATACTAGGATGACATCCACCAAGATCAGCAGTTTCCATCACACTCCAATAATAATGACTATCAGCAAGGACTCAAAAAAACAACAAACCTGTAGCAAGTTTGTGGGGAAAAGGGAATCATACTACACTGTTGACTGAAATGTACAGGAGTACAACCACTACAACAACAATTGTGGGGAGTCTTCAAAAAACTAAAAATAGACATTGCATTTGACTGAGCTACACTTCTTCTGGATATCTTCCCCAAAAGAGTTAAAGTCATCATATTATAATGATTCAGGTGTACCCAAGTTTATAGCAGCACAATTAACAATAGATAAATTGTGAAAGTAACATATACACTCAGCAATAGATGGATGGATAAAGAATACATGTATGTACACAGTTTACTATTCAGCCATAAAGACGAATTTGTGTCATTTGTAGGAAAAAGAATGTATCTGGAGACCATAATTCTAAGTGAAATAAATCAGACACAGAAAGTGAAATATCACATGGTTTCTCTTATATGAAAAACCCAACATATAAATAATAAAAAGATCAAAATAAAAGAGAGATGGTAGGAAACAGAGATGTAGGTTCTGTGGAGATTGAAGAAGAGGAGAGGGGAGGCACAGGAGCGTAGAGAAGGAAAAATGGTCAAGATATAATATGTATATGTACCAGTTCCCCAGGATGAATGTATTTAATATGTATTGCAAACATACACTAATAATAAAAATAAATATATACATTGTGCAAGATTTAAATCAAGCTAATTAAGTGTGATCTTATGGATATAAATACATATTACCAAATTATCAGATACATTATATATTACCATATATATATAAATAAATATATATACGTATTATTTTACAAAATGCCATATGTATATATGCATCCATATGTGTGTGTGTGTGTGTGACTTTTAGTTTCCACAAAAACGTGAATAAATATCATGCATACTTTTTGACCTGGCTAATAATATTTCCTTCAACAGTTAAAATGTCAAAGGTGAGTGGAAAAATCAAATTGAAATAAGAAAAATATATCCAGATGAGGAACAGCCTCTGCAGTCTGCAGTCTGCAGTCTTTTTAGCTGACTAGAGCTAAAGATTTATCGTTAGCTGGGTTTCGCCCATAAACACTATTTTATGTAGACTGAGCTCATTCATTTATGTTATCTTATTAACCATTTTCATGTCTACAATTTGACAATAACCTTTAGTAATTATCATTTCCCAAGTGACAGGGCTACGCTCCCTGCCATTTAAATTTTTTTTTTTAAATTTTTTTAAGAAAGTGTTCATTACTGATTTAAACTGTTTTATTATGTAAGATCCTACACCCTACTTCTTATGTTAGGATATGTCCTCTATCTGAGAAATCTGTGCAGTTACTTTAAACCTCAAAAAACTTATTGCACATCTAACTAGACAACCTAGAACAGTTCATGTTCCTCCTATGGTGTAAATGTCTAACACAACACAATATGACATCTGTCACTACTTTAATTATAATTTGTCAAAATATTTCTAATTTGCAAAATGAGGATTACATTGTTTAGTTTCTATTCTTTGCCATTTCATTCTTGCTAAGTTTTCTTTTTTTTTTTTTTTTTTTGTGGGTACCGGGGGGTCAACCTAAGGACCTGACGCGCCAGCAGGCGCCCGTGCCACTGAGCAATATCACCAGCCCCTTTTTCGTATGTGGGTTCCAGGAGTCGAACTCGGGCCCTTGCGCTTGCAAGGCAGGCACTTAAGCCACTGAGCCATCTCACCGGCCCTTGCTAAGTTTTCTTTATTAAATATTTAAAAACCACAGCTTATATTTAACTTATGAGTGCTTGAAACCATGCACATTTTTTTATATTTCAACATAGATAGGATATCTTCATCAAAAAATTCCAAGCAACATCTTTGCTGGTTCTTAACTAATTGTTCAGCATACATGTTATCTACAAAATAGCGTGTAGTAATAATAAATCACATAGCTTACTTATAGCCACTAATAATTTGTTGTTATTAATATTTCAGTCAACATTTACAGTTAAAAGTAAATTCCTATCATTTTCTCAGTAATCATTGCATGTTAAATTCATTTTATGTCCTTAAGCAACTAATATCTGCACAAATCAAATAGATTTTAAGGTACTATATAAATTTGTACTTACATTAACACAAAATATGATAGAAAGTTGAGGATTATGTGAATTCATTGTAAAATTTAAGAAAATATGAAATTTCCTCTTTTAAAGAATATAATTCCCATGGTGGGACTTGTCCCCATTGAGTTTGGTAGTGAACACTGAAATAGGAACAGCAAATAACATTTTGCTTTTAACCACTGAATTAAAAAAAATCATTTACAATGTTAAAATATTTTGTGCTTTTGCTATGTTAGCTGAAAGAGGAAATACTCCTATAGTCAAAAAGAAACAAGGACAGGCTTCATAGAAATCAAGTCAACATTTTACATACAGATTTTCTCCTCTTTGTACTCTTTATGTAGATTCCATTTCAGAAATCTTGTCTGTTGAGGAAAACCCGAGGGCATTGCTTTGGGCAGATATTTCTGTTCTCTTGGTTTAGTGACTGAGAGTAATAGAAGAGGGTAGGCAACAGCAATGAACATAAATGATTGAACAGGTGCACATATTTTGAGCAGAAAGAAATCCATGTAAACCCCTAGGCAAAAGCATTCATCAGTCTGTGTTTAAAAATTATGAATTCATGACAAAATTCTCCAGAAGATTCTCTAAAGAATAAAAGCTATCACTGAAAAATTTCAGTTGTAATCCAGAATTCCAGAATACTAGTACAGAAAAAGCTATTAAAAAGATTTAATGTGCACTCACTTCGGCAACACATGTACTAAAAAGATATGATGTGATTTCACTCTTTTCTTAATTTTAAGATTTTTAAAATAGTAAATAATCCACAAAGGTGTGCTTTTTGTAAATCTTCCTTAAAATTCAGTAGTATATTAAACAAAAATTGATAGTGCCGCTTTACCATACTCCAATCCTAATGATCCTCTCCACATAAATTGGTCTTTGTTGTAGATATTTTGCTGTATACAGTAACATATAAACATATGATATACATATACATGTGTTTTATGTGTACGTAATATATACCTATAAATATGTCACACACAGTATATCTATTTACCTATATGCAAATGTATATAAATACATATGCACAAATATAGACACATAAATGTAAATATATATAAATCCAGATATAAATACTGCGACCCTCAGTCTCTGATATTTTTAATCTTCATTCACAGTATTCATAGCTATGAATTTTGTAATGCTTTCAAAAATTTTTCTGACAGTGAGGATTCAATTTAAGGGATAAATAATTTGCCAAAATCAAGTGGTGCTTTGATTACCTCTTATTATTTAAAAAGGACATTAAAATCTTATTCAATTTTACCGTTAAGCTGCTTTTAGTCTGGCAGGAATAAACAGTCAATCCTTTAGTGAAATGATCATTAAAGAACATTTGAAAAAGAGCGGTTAAATATGCAGAATACAGCTATGTTAACCTGACTGATAAATGAATTCAATTCTCTTGTTCTGTCAACGAGACATGAAAATTTGAGAATTTAAAAATAACTGTAAGGAAATTTTAAGTATACAGATGTGCTCTCAAATATATTTAGTTTTAAAACTAATTTAAGCTTTTGATGACGTTAAGCAAGTGACAAGCAAAATGAATTTATTTATTTGACCAAATAGTTTACTATCCCATAGTCCCGTGGCAGTTGCTTACTTGAAAAGCTCCAAAAAATAATAGCGTTACCTGAAATTACTTTTGTCTGAATATTTTCTAGGAAAACAGAGGCCAATTTTAGATAACTACACACCTACGCATTTCCGTCAGTTTTGCAAAGCTGCTTGAAATCATTACTCCTAAAATCTTATATTTCAAAGTTAACAGAAACTGATCTTTGAATGTATTACTTACATAAAATTGTTCATGTATTTTTGATAAATCCTTTAAAAATAATAATGAATTATTGTGATATACAGATGTGCTTCAACATAGTAGATTATATGAGAAAGTTCTAATTAACAGGGGCTAATTTAAAGATTGTAAGTAAAGGATGGTGTCTTAAAATCTATTTTTAGAGAATATTTTTCTCCTTGTCACTGGAGGATGAACATAAATGTGGTAATATTTATTATATATGAGTCACTATTAATGTGATAAAATTCTGATCAAGCTAAGATATATACTAGATATAGTAGATTGTCCTTGGAATAATTCTAAATTCTGCACTTTTTAAATATTGACATGACTGAATATATTAAGATGAAACTGATAATATTACAAAATCAATGTTAGTGTATAAGTATTCATTTATATTTTTTTCTATTTGGGGCGTTGAACATAGGGCCCTCACACTGAGCTATATCCCAAACCTTTTTTAAAACTTTTTCTTTTGAGAGAGGTGTTGATAAATTTTAAGTTGCTCAGGCTGGACCTAAATTTGTGATCCTCCTGAATCAACCTCCCAGAGTGCTGGTATTGCAGGTGTGTAACACCGTGCCCAGCTTAATTAATATATTTTATTTTTGTTTATAAGTATGCAGTAAACATAAATTATTGCAATAACACTTGTATTAAAGTAAAGGCTAATTGTAATTCTTAAACAAAAACCTGAATCTTAACAAAAAAGCTTAGGAGAAATAAGGAATGTTACCTGTACTCTAAAAATTGAATAATCATCTAAAATGTTATTCTGGTATATTTTGTAATCATATGAAAATTACTTTTCATTTTTAGTTACAATAAAACAAAATCTCATTGGTATAAATACTCATAAGTAAAAAAGTAGAGATAAAAATGCATATGTTACATTGAAAATTTTGAAATTTCACTTACATTATTTATTAACTACAGATGTAGCAATATAGTAGAATTTGAGATTTTCCAAAATCAGGAAGTTGCCATCTTAATGCAGTTAGATATATTATCACACATAGATTAGTGCCATCTTCAGCCTCATAAATATCATTTTAGATGTATAACACTCACTAATAATTTAAAGTTAGAGCTATACAAAAGGGCTGGTAAACTGGTGGTGCTGATACACACCTGCAGTTCCAGAACTCTGGCTGATGAGGCAGGAGCATCATCACAACTTCTAGCCCAGCCTGGGGAATTTAGCAACTTAGTGAGACCTCGTCTCAACATTTAAAAATTCAAAAGGCTGGAGATATAATTTAGTGCAAAGACTGTGGTTTAAATCCTCAGTAGTCCAGAAAAGAAATACTTTGATTTCCACTAAATGTTAATCTTTACTTGTATTATTTAAATAATATATACACACAGTAAAAAATTCCAATGTAAGTTATTCCGACATAAGAAGATGATTAGCAAAATCTGTTATTTTGTCTCCATCTCTACTCCTGCCCAAATGTAACTATTATTAAAAATTCTATTTGTAGGGCCAGTGAGATGGCTCAGCGGCACGGGCACCTGCTGACGTGCGAGGTCCTGAGGTCAACCCCCAGTACCCACAAAAAAAATTTCTATTTGTAATTCCAAAATTTCTATTTATACACTAACATATATTTATTTAAATGTACAGAAAATTAACTATTCTGTATGTATGATTTTGTATTTATACTTCATTTTCACTTAACATTATGATTTTAAATTATTTTATTTCAAACACAGAGTCGTTTACTGAGTTCATTTATGAAAATCAAAATTTATTTTAGAAATCTGTGTTTCCAGGTTTGCTATAAGAAACATCTTTTAATTTGTGACTTGACCAAATCTCACTGAAAATTCTGCAGCACAAATGGCACATCAGTTCTGAATTGCTTTACAAGACAGAAATTTAGTTAAATTGACCTAATCAGTAGGCAAATTTTCTGACTAATGTGACTGAAATTCTGTTTCTGATTATAGATATCGATCAGCTACATAATTAAATGTGCCACCAAGTCCTAGGAGTTTATTTCTGAAACAAGCCATCTCTGTGCAATGCATATGGCATTCAGGTAAAACACCGTGACTCACCTAACTGAGTATTTCCTACCAAAGAAGCGGACTATTAATCCAAGCCAAATAATTGCAGAGACAATTCTGATCATCCTTATTTAGTTTTCTGGCCTATTGTTGAACTGATTCTGGGGTCCAAGTTCACACGATTGGACCTATTTTACATGTGACCTTATATGGGGCTAATTGGGTTATATGGGGCTAATAGATGGGTTAGATCCAGCTGAATCAAAATAGACAAGTTCTCCTTCCTAACAAAGAGAAAGAGTCTAAGGAGGAAAACTCTTACATGCATCTGTCACAGAAACTGCATGTTTGTATTGAATGGTAAATTTTGTCATGACAAAGCGCTTTGCCCTGAAAAACATTATGTTTTTAAATCAAGTCTATATCATTACCTTGAATCTGAGATTTGTTTTTTAGTTACTATTTTTCTGCTATATCTATTAAAAAGTAGAAAAATATTTTCATGTCCAAATTTCCATAGAGGGAAGGAATGTTCCACTTTACTTACTGGAAAGAGAATGTAGGAGAGGAGCATCTCTTTAGTAAAAGGTTCTCATATCCGATTGATGAGATTGGTAGGAAGGCAGTAAATGCTGTGCACAGCTCTGGCCTTCTTCGAAGTTGCCAAGACTTTGCACACTTGAATTCTAATTTTCTCCATGGCAAGATTTTTTTTTAGTTCAGCAGTTTAGGGTATTTTTTTTTAAATTTAAATGTACAAATCGTATAAAAAACTCACTGGACTTCAAATAAAGCTGCATCCTCATATCCAACTTCTATTAATGACAATGCATATATTGGATCTTCATTTTTTCTGATGCCCAGGTAATTTTTGTGAATTTGAAATAAATCCCTAAAATTTCAATACATTAATTTTATTCTTTAGAATCTTGACAAATAATCAAAAATACTAGTAATGATATACGGGGTAGAAACTTAGAGGCTTTTGGCCAATCCATGTCCATAATCTTTATTTAAGAGAAAATTTATTGAAATAATTCTATGTCTAGGATTGGCTATACCAATTCCTCTGGATCACAGCCTAAGTTGCAGTTTGGTAAAGGAAACTCAGTGATACTCAAGCATCAGAAGGAAAATTATCTAAGAGTGAGCATAATTAAAAAAATAGAATTATGATTTTCTGGATTTTAACTTCTGTAGATTTAATTTTAGTCTTTGATTTCTTTACAGTTTTGTTTAAAGGAACAAGTTATATGACTTATGGACTTTAATTTCAACTTGAATGTTATAATGAGGGAATTAATACCATATAAATGTAGTGGATTTTATTAATACTGACATTTAATGATTTGGAGTAATTTTCTAGTTGCATTTGGATTCATAACATAAAATCAATGAGCCATAGTGGAGCACATGGAGGGATATATTTGATATAAGAATTAGACTAAGGTGAAGAACTAGACTGTTGCTGGCAATGCATTTTAGATCCTGAGGCCTGGGGATGACACCCAAGCTGCCTATCAGTAGTTCTGGGAGCATTCACAGTGAAGTTATGTGACTGGAGATGAGGCGGAAACATTACTTTCCTTTTATATTCCTGACCAGTATCTCCTCTAGTTGAATGTAGGTCCAGTTGTGAAAACCAGTCGGTTTAAGAGAGCAATAATATGGAGACAGTTGGAGGAAGAATCCCTAAGATCAACTCCAGAGAAGAAAAGGAAGAGAAAATACATATTTATCCTTGCTCCTGGCAGTTTAACTTTCATGTCCAAATCCTCCCTTAAGTGCAGTGATTCCTAAAGTAGCACTGATGATCCAAATGGGAAGAGTAACACAGGGGACTGAGGAACATTGCCTTCCTGGCTTTGGCTTCCTTAAATCATGCTGATTTTCTGAAATTACCTAGATCTCTTCCCATCCATGTAGGAGCACACTGAGGCAGTTTCCCTTCATCTGGTGTCTAAGCAGCTGTTTAAACTGGTTAGAATTCATAGAGGAAGTTAAAAGAAGCACAAATGACTACAAATAAGGATGTGTTTAAAACAAAATTTTAAGGGGCTGGTGAGATGGCTCAGTGGCATAAGCTCCTGCCCAGCAAGCACAAGGGCCCAAGTTCAACTCTGGGAACCCACATACGAAAAAGGGGCTGGTGATATCGCTCAGTGGCACGAGCGCCCACTGGTGCGCAAGGTCCTAAGGTCAACCCCCAGTACCCACAGAAAAAAAAAAAACAAAAAAAAAAAACATAAATTTTTAAAACATCCCCAGGAATAGTTAGTTACTAGTCCTCAGAATATGCTGAATAATGCCAGGCAATTCAGCAACAAAGCCATTATTCTGTCTTGGGCTCAATAGCAGCAGTCATTGTCACCAAGAAGCAGGAGACAATGGTTACTGATACTACTGCTTATAAGCTGTTTGATAGGCTGTTTGGGGCCATATTTCTATCTGTAGGCTATAAGAGCTTAGACACAGTTTCTTATTTTGGTTATTTTTTTGCTTTACTTTTTAAAAAACGTTTGTAATAGCGTGGAAGGTAGCATAGAAATGCTAATACAAAGTGTTGGATCTAACTCCCTGGTAAACTTTGACCAATACCTCTGCTATGTGGTCCAGGAAATTCAAAGCCTTTTCCATTAGAGCCTAATGTACGTTTATTCTGAGCATAGTCCCCACACATATCATGCTTCCAAGGGAGCTGAGGCCACCAACTCCCTATGTGCCCCCATGGTTCTACCAGAGGCTGTGGTTTACACAATTATGGTGCATATGACCCGCATATTTGAATAGAGCTCTTAGGCTTAACACTGGGACTTTCACTACCAAAAAGACTTATGGAATAAGAAAATTTTCATTTACCACTGTATTTAGTTGAAATATGTCCCATTTCTCTCTTACTATCTATCTTTGTGGCAATACACTTCTTGGAGAAACACTGCCTTTCCTCTAAAGTAACAGACAGTACAAATGTAACCAAGGATAAATAAATGAATATTCCAGTGCCTCCAGAGTAATTCATAAACTTGAATGAGAAAAACTATTACTGGGAAGGAATGAAATGTCAGAAATACAGTGCGCCAAATTTAAATAACTACACTGGAAGGCTAAAGCTATTTCTTTGTTGGCAACATTTATATTTCAAAATTTAACTCATTTGATTTCTTTTCTGGAAAAATGACATTAATATCATAATGAAGAAGTCCAAACAGACCAGCAGAAATCACAGGCGCGTGACCAATTTTCAGCACTGATATAAATTCCCCTTTGTTCTTTTGCCCAGCCTTTCCAAAATCCTGTTAAAGTCAGTACAGGCTCAAAGCTTATCACTTGTCTAGTTCTTACAAATCATTTCTTTAAAAGAACGAAAATTATCAGACAGCTGCAGCAGTTCCGCTTACAAGGAAACGTAGAATGTCATTTTCAAGGTAAGTATGCAGCTGTCCTCCTGTCACTTAAGGTTTTTTAAGACAAATCTAATTAAATGTCTACCTAAAATGGCTGACAGAATAATTCTTAGCATACTAATGAAATTTGTCATCAGGCAGTAAAACAATGACTTAGGAAGCTCCTAATTTTGCTTCTAGCTAGCAAACCTGGAAGCCCTTATTTAAAGCACAGTATACAATTGCTTTCTTGAGTAAGATGCTTATAGTATACATTAAATTAAACTATTTCAGTTTTTGCTAAAAACAGAACATTTATCAGGAAGCGAAACATTCATGTTTCATGACTGAAAGATGAATTCTCATCTGGTCTTCTGACTTCCTGTGTTTTCCTCAGTTCCCAGATTTAAATGTTCTTGTTGTCAGATATAGTGATACCTCCATTCATGAACTTAATTTGTTTTATGATATTGGGGAAGATGACCTCATTTGTGCTTGCTTGGGGAAGATGGATGTGGATATATTTGTCACCAATGTTGAGTTTGTGAATGGAAGCAAAATTTTGTAGAGTGCTTTTGTTTGAGAACCAAATTAATTGTGAACAGAAGTGTCCATGAACAGAAGCATTACTGTAGTTGACAAAGCCTCTTCAAGTTCCCGGCTTCTATAAGGATGTATGTAATTCTAGTAGACATCTTTTCTCATCATTTTAAGTTTGGATGAGGGCCTATATGTCATAATGTGTGTGTAATAATAATGTGCAACATGCATGTAATAATAATTTAATGTAATAATGTGTGGCCAAATTTTTGGCCATGTTACATTTATTAATGTTATCTATTGAGCAGACAATCCTAATCTGACTGAATATCTCTTATTGTATATATTTTGCTTATTTATTTATATTCACCCCAATTCAAATGGAGCTGCAAATTCTATTTTTATTTGTTTTCATAAAGGATAAAATTGAATGTATGAACTGATGTTTAAAACATGCATTGCATGAGACATTGACACTACTATTGGTATTTTGGTTTCATTAATGTCAATATTGATAATATGTAGAGATTAACATAATTATTATATTAAGACTTACCCATGTATCAGTCTTGAAATCACTTTTTATAAATTTTTCCCTATTTAAATATTTTTATGTATTGAGGGAAGACTGTAGTATAAAGGACACAGTAGCCAGTCCAAAGAATACTTTATTTGTTGTATAATAAAAGCATGAAAAAAATTGACTCTAGAGAAATAGAATAGAATAGAATAGAATAGAATAGAATAGAATAGAATAGAAGTAGTTTAAATGGTGAAGGGCTCCTAATTTCTCCAAACCCACTCTAAACACACACACACACACACACACACACACATACACACACAAGAAACTCTACAAATACCAGTGTATATATCAAAACAGAACAGCAAGACTCATATTTGCTGTATTTATTTGTTTGAGGTCACAAAGTAATCATCATTAGCAGTAGAATCTATGCCCTGATTTTAATAAAACACAACACGCTGACACCAGATTCTCATTGTTTTCCCTGAATCTGAAGTTGTAGCACTGACTACAAAAGAAAATGTCATCAAACATAAAAATTTACTAATCAACTGACCACCACTATATAAATTTCTAATAAAACCAGGTTTTATAATGCCAACCTCATTATCTACTTCTTAAATTGTTTGTAATGTTATCAAATAAACACAAAGCATAACTTCAAAGTTTGAGAGAAAATGAAGAATTTGTTCAGGTCAGAGAGTAAGTTAAAACTTATCTGTAAAATAAAGCTATTCAAGATCCAAACTGTTAGGTCAGTGAAGACTTGCAGAAGAGAAAAAAATCTACAACAATGATGAAAGAAAATGATAAGGAGAATAAAATTGAAGAGCTTTATAGGAAAATTAGCAAAACACTTGTTATTTTGGCAACACTTGTTATTTAGGCAAATTGGTTTTAATGTTCAAATCCAAAGTGAGATGAAGAATTCTGGCATGAAATTATATTATTTTGTAAAAAATATTATGAGAAACCAATACCTGAGTAATTTTAAACTTTTAATAATGAATAATGTTTGGTTAAATACAATTTAATGTTGTCTATTTAATAGAAAATATATTTTTGAATGATAAAATTAGTATTTTGTCTTTCCCTGCAAATGACTATGAAATATTTTTTAGCATTTAAGTGGATTTGCTATATATCAACTTTATAAGAGTGTAGTATGCATCTGTTTTAGACGTACCTGTTAATGAGCTTTGACGAATAGATAAACCTGTCTCATTCCTACTAGAAAAAAAAATAAAGGATATTTTGATGGCAAAGCAAATAAAAAGCTCTGGTTTATTTATTTATTTTTGTGGGTACTGGGGGTCAAACTCAGGACCTCGTGCGCCAGCAGGCGCCCGTGCCACTGAGCGATATCACCGGCCCCTTTTTCGTATGTGGGTTCCGGGAGTTGAACTCAGGACCTCGCGCTTGCCAGGCAGGCACATACGCCGCTGAGCCATCTCACCGGCCCTATGTATTTATTTTTATTATTTAATTTTAAATGGGTTGTTTACTAAGAGCTAGGTTGTAAAATTTCTTTGTATTCTGAATACAAATCCTTTATCATATGTTTAATTGGCAAGTCTTTTATTCTGGTGTCTGACTTCGCTTTTCATTCTTTTAACAGTTTCTTTTGGGAAAAAAAAGTTTTCAATTGTGCAAAGTCTTTAAATGTGGTAAATTATAGTTTATTTAATTTAATGGAACATTCTTTTGGTGTCTAATCTAAGAAATGTTTGTCTAACTCAAAGCTGTAGTGATTTTTCCTACTTTTCTTTCAGAAATATTATTGTGTTAGGGCTTACATTAAGATCAATCATTCAGGGCCCGTGAGATAGCTCAGAGTCATAAGCACCTGCCTGGCTAATGTGAGGTCCTGAGTTCAACTCCTGGTACCCATATATGGGAAAAAAAAGGGCCAGTGATATCGCTCAGCGGCATGGGCGCCTGCTGGTGCGTGAGGTCCTGAGTTCGACCCCCAGTACCCACAAAAAAAAATCAATCACTCATTTTGAGTTAATTAAGGGTCAACATTTATTTACTTCCTCCTTCCCACCATCCCTTCATTTATTCCTGCACTTCATTTTTTGCAGTCCATGGTTGTTCTCCCCACAGCACCACTTTGTGGGGAGAGGGGGAACAGTAGTGGGGACCCAACCTAGGACTTTTGTATGCTAGGCAAGTGCTCTCTCTGAGCTACATTCTCAGCCCTGTAGCACCACTTGTGACAAATGTTATTCTTTGCTCTGTGCATTGACTTCAAATCTGCGTTAAAAATTAGCTACATGTGTATGTATCAATCTATTTTTGGACACATTCTATCCTTCTAATTTAGAATATATTTACTAATTTCCACAGAATTATGCTGTGGCTTTTATTAAAATTGTGTTGAATAAGTAAATACATTTCAGAGGATTTTCATTTTTTAATATTGAAGCTTTTTATGCATAAGTATGGTAAATGTCTCTAGTTAAGCCTTTAATTTCTGTCAGCAATATTTTGGTAATTTTCAGTGCATAGATCTTGTATGTTTTTTGCCATGCTTTACCTAAGTATTTAATATTTTCTTCCTATTATTAATATTGTTCTCTTATGTTCAATTTCAGATTGTTGCTAGTTTATAGAATAATAATTTTTTTGTGGGTACCGGTGGTCAAACTCAGGACCTTGTGCACCAGCAGGCGCCCGTGCCGCTGAGCGATATCACTAGCCCTTTTTTCGTATTTGGGTACTGGAAGTTGAACTCAGGACCTCGTGCTTGCCAGGCAAGCACTTATGCCACTGAGCTATCTCACCGGCCCTATAGAATAATAATTAGTTTTCATATGTGAATCTTTTATTCTGCAACCTAGACAAACTCATTACTTCTAGTAATTTCTTTGTAGATTCCATAAGATTTTGTACATAGATGATCTTGTTCTTTGTGAATAAAAACAATTTTGCTAATTTTTTTCAATCTCCTCCTCTTCTCTCTCTTCCTCCTCCTCTTCCTATTTCTCTTCGTCCTTCTGCTCTTTCTCCTCCTGTGGCTGCTACTGTTCTCTTTTTTCTCCTTCTTTTCATTCTATCTCTCTTTCTCTCTTCTTTTTCTCCTTCTTCATGTTCCTCTTTTTTTTAACCTGGCAGGAACATCAATACAATGTTGACTATAAATGGTGACAATGGTTTTCCTTATCATGTGCTTGATCGTAGGCAAGAAATATTCAATTCTCTGAAGTATAAAATTAGCTATAGGTTTCTCTTAAAAATTTATTTTATTGGTTACAGGAAATACCCATTTGGTTTTCTAAAGTTTTATTGTTATGGTTTCTGTTGGCTTTTCCATTTTGTCTTATAATGAGGAATGGAATTTTTCTGTTTGTTGGGAAAGCCATATCTTTTCCTTTTTACGTTTTTACAAAGTGTATTAGATTGAGTGACTTTCAAATATTAAACCAAACTTGAACTCCTGGGATAAATTCCATTGAGTAAGGCAATATCATTATTATATATACTTTAGGATTTGATTTGTTTATATTTGCTTGAATTTTCCCATCTATATTAATCATGGAGCTTGATTTGTATTTTTCTTATAATGACTACAGTAATTTTACTATCCTGAAATGAGTTGATAAAATTTTCTTCTTCAATTATCCATAGGAGTTTTTGTAGTATTAGTGCTATTACATTTTAAATGCCAGTGGATTGCATCATTAATTTCGTATGGGCCTGGAATTTCTTTATGGAAAGGTTTTAAAAAGTTAACTCAATTTATTTAATAGATATATAACTTTTCATGCTATCTCTTTCTTTTTGGATGTTTTTAGTTTTGTTTTGGATGGAAGAATAATTTTTAGTGTTATTTCATTTCTATTACTTTGCCTTGGAGCATAGCAAAATTCTCTTTTATTTGTATATAAAAGGATTTCATAGCTATTGTTTAAGGTCACACCTAGACTGTAACAAGAAAAAATGCATAAGAGAGAGAAGGAGAAATTATTTTAAATTTTGATTAATTTTATTGCTACATTTTAGATGTACATAATGATCACATTCATCAGAAGGACTTTGTACCTTTACATGATTATATCTTATTCTTCCATTTCCCAATCTCCTTTCTTCCCTTCAACTCCTCTTCCCCTCCTTATTTACAAAAGGTTTGGTTCCATTTTCTTCCTTTTATTCTCTTTTATTCTTTTCCTTTCCTTCCTTTCTCCCTCCCCCATCCCTTGTTCCTCTTCCCGTTTGAACATTTTCTTCCTATTTCCCAGTATCTATTATATATTTTGGTCCTTATTTAACCTTTCAGTTTCTTATACCAGAGAAACAGTGAGATATTTAAAAATGCGTGTCCAATTTATTTCACTTAAAAGTATGGATTCTTTCTTTCCTTTCCTTTCCTTCCTTTTCCCCTCACCCCTCCTTGGATCTCCTTTCTTTCTAACAGTTTCTTACTATTTCACAATACCTTTTATATACTTTAGTCCTTATTTACACATTTGATATCGTACACCAGAGAAACGATGTGATATTTACACATGCGTGTCTGGTTTATTTCACTTAAGAGTATGGTCTCAGTGTACATCCATTTACCTAGAAATGTCTAAAGTTTATCCCTCCTTACGGCTGAGTCCTAGTCCATTGTGTGTGTGTGTGTATATATATATATATATATATATACATATATATATATATATATGTATATATATATATATGTATAATCACCTTTTTCATTCACTCTTCAGTTTATGGGCATTTGGATTATTTCCAAGATTTAGCTATTACAAATTATGTTGCTATGCGTGTGCATATGTTGCCATGGTATAATGTTTTTAATTCTTCTGGGAAGATACCCAGAGGGGAATAGCTGGGTCAAATGAGACCTCTAGTCCTAGATTTTTGAGGAATTGTCATACTGATTTCCACAATGCTTGCACCAGTCCACACTCCCACCAACTGTGGAGAAGGGTTCCTTTTTCCCCCACAGCCTCACCAGCATTTGTTGCTGGTTGATTTTGTGGTAATAGCCATTCTTTCTGGAGTGAGATGGAATCTCAGCATTGTCTTAATTTGTATCTCTTGAATGACCACTGATGATGAACATTTTTTCATATAATTATTTGCCATTTGTATTTCTTCCTCTGAGAAATATGTTCATCTCAGATGCCCATTTTTCTATTGGGTCTTTAAATTTTGGGTGTCTGATTTTTTCAATTATATATGTGTTCTAGATATTAGTCCTTTGTCTGAGGGACAACTGGCTAAAATTTTTTCCCGTTCTGTGGGTTGACTTTTCACTCTATTGGTGATTTCATTTGCTGTGCAAAAGCTTTTTAATAGGTTAAGATCCCAGTTGTTGATTCTTTGTAGTATTTCCTGTGCAATTGGAGTTTGTTCATGAAATCCTTGCTCACACCTATGTCTTCAAGAGTTCTACCTATCTCTTTTCCAGGAGATTTAGTGTTTCAGTGTTAATATTTAGATCTTTTATCCATTTGGATTTTACTTTAGTGCATGTTGAAAGACATGGGTCTAGTTTCAATCTTTTGCATGTGGAAAGCCAATTTTCCTAGCACTATTTATTGAAGAGGCTTTCTTTCTTCCAGTAGGTATATTTAGCCCCTTTGTCAAAGATAAGGTGGCTGAGTGTGTTTGGTGTTGTTTCTGCATCTTCTAATCCATTCCCTTGATCCTCAGGTCTGGTTTTTTTTTTTTTTTTTGCCAGTACCATGCTTTTTTATCATAATAGTTTTGTAGTATAATTTCAAGGCAGGGATTATGATGACCCCTGCCTTGCCTTTGTTGTGTAGGATTTTTTTTTTTTTTTTTTTGCTATTCTAGGTCTCTTCCAATCAATTTTAGGAATGTTTTCTCTAGTTCTCTGAGGTATACTAGTGGTATTTTGATTGGAATTGCATTAAATCTGTACAATTTTGGGAGTATGGCCATTTTCACTATGTTGGTTCTTGCTACCCAAGAGCACGGTGTATCTTTCCATTTTATGATGTCCTTTTTGATCTCCTTTTTCATAATACTGTAATTTTTAATGTAAAGATATTTTACTTTCTTTGTTAGATTGATTCCTAAGTATTTCTTTTTTTATTTTTATTTTTTTGATGCTATTGTGAAAGGTGTTATTTCCCTAATTTCTCTCTCAGTGCATTTGTTGTTAGTGTATAGGAATCCAGTTGATTTTTGAATACTGACTTTGTATCCAGCTATGCTACTGAATTCAGTTATTAAATCTACAAGTGTTTTGGTGGAGTTTTTGGGGTCTTCTATGTAGAGTATCATGTCATCCACAAATAATTAACTTTTTTCTTTCCTATTCTTATTCCTTTTATTTCTTTTTCTCCTCTAATTTCTTTAGCTAATGTTTCCAGAACTATATCAAATTGGAGTGGTAATAGTGGACATCCTTGTTTTGTTTCTGATTTTAGACTGAAACCTTTCAGTTTTTGGCCATTTAAAATTATGTTAACTCTTGGTTTTTCATAATGAATTTTTTAAATTCACATAAAGACATTCTATTCCAATTTTCTCTAGGGTTTTTATCATGAATGTGTGACAGACTGTGTCATACGCTTTTTCTGGGTCTACTGAGATGATTATATGATTTTTGTCTTTGGCTCTGATGGTATGTTTTATTACTTTTATTGATTTGTGTATGTTGAACCATCCCTGCACACCTGGTATGTATCTTACTTGGTCATGATGAATAAACTTCTGATGATTTGCTGCATTCTGTTTGCCAGTATCTTACTGAGGATTTTTGTGTCTATGTTCATTAGGGAAATTGGTCTGTAGTTCTCTTTTATTGTTGGCTCCTTCCCTGGTTTAGGTATCAAGGTAATGCTTGCTTCCAGGAATGATTTTGTGAGTATTGCTTCCCTTTCAATTTCACTGAAGAGTTTCATCAATAGTGGCATTAGATCTTCTCTAATCTTCTTGTGGAATTTGGCAATGAATCCATTAGGACCTGAGATTTTCTCTGTTGGTAAGTTTTTGATCACATTTTCAATTTCATTGACTTATATTGGGTTATTTAGAATTTTTATCTTTTTCTTTCAGTGTTGGCAATTCATATGTATCTAGGAATTTGTCCATTTCTTCTGTGTTTTCCATCTTTTTTGAGTGCAGGTTCTCAAAGTACGTCTTGATGATTTGGATTTCCACATGATTTGTCATGATTTCACTCTCTTTATTACTAATTGCATGAATTTGAGTCTTTTCTTTCCTCTTTTTTGATTAGGTTGGTTATCAATTTTATTTAATCTTTCAAAGAATTAACTCTTGGATTCATTGATTCTTTGTATTGTTTTCTTAGTCTCCATTGCATTAATTTATGCTCTTATCTGTATAATTTCCTGCCTTGTACAAGATTTGGGTTTTATTTGTTGTTTTTGTAGAAGTTTGAAGTTCAACCTTAGGTTGTTTATTTGAGTTCACTCTGTTTTCCTGATGTGACAGTTCACCACTATAAATTTCCCTCTCAGGACTGCTTTCCTTGCATCCCATAAGTTCTGGTAGGTTGCATCAGCATTATCACTAAGTTGTAAATACTGTTTAATTTCTTCTTTAATTTCATCTATAATGCATTGGTTGTCATTAGGGTATTGTTTAATTTCCACGTGTTTATGTAGTCTTGTGGTTTCTTTTGCCATTGATTTCCATTTTCATTACAGTATGGTCAGATAATATGCATGGGATAATTTCAATTTCTTTGCATTTGCTTAAGCATGTTCTATGGACTAGTATGTGGTCTATTTTGGAGAGCATCCCATGTGCAACTAAGAAGAATGTGTGTTCTGATGCTGTAGGGTGGGACACTGTGTAGACATCTACTAAGTTCATTTGTTCACAAGTTTGGTTTAGTTCTGCTGTTTCTTGGTTGATTTTTTGTCTAGTTGATTTATCTACTTGTGACAGTAGGGTATTAAGGTCCCCCATTACAGTTGCATTAGTGCTTTCTTTGTTTTTTATGTCCATTAATATTTGTTTTATGGTAGTTGGGTGCACTGGTATTGGTGCATATATATTTATGATTGTTATCTCCTCTTCTTGGAGTTTTCCCCTAACAAGTATGTAGTGACCTTCTTTGTCTCTTGATCACTCTTGGCTTGAAGTTTACATTGTCTGCAAATGTAATAGTTACCCCTGCTTTTTTTGGGTTCCTGTCACATGAAGTGTTGTTTTCCATCCTTTTACTTTTAGTCCATGAATTTCTTTTTGAGTTACATGTGATTTTTTATGCAGCATATAGTTGGATCTTGCTTCTTGATCCATTCTGAGAGTTTGTTTATTTTGATTGGTTAATTGAGACCATTTACATTGATGGTTATAACTGACATGTGTTGGCTTATCCTTCTCATATTATTTTCCTGTTGTTGGTACCTTGTCTTTCCCCACTGTTTAATTTCTTGCCCTGCCTCGTAGCTTCTTTCTATTGGTATACTTGGAACTATGATCTTCCTTATCTTTTTCTAAAATATCCTTCAGAGCAGTTTGGAGAGCTGGTTTGGTTGAATTTCTTCAGTTTTTCTTTGTTATGGAAATATTTCTCCATTGACTTTGAAAGATAATTTTGCAGGGTATTAATCTTGGTTGGAGGTTGTTTTCTTTTAGAGCTTGAAATACTTCACTCCAAGTTCTCCTTGACTTGAGAAGTCAGCTGTAATTCTAATGTGTTTTCCTTTGTAGTTGATTTGTTTCTTTTCTCTAACTGCTTGTAATATTCTGTCTTGTGCTGAATTTCTGGAATCTTGATTATTATATATCTTGGTGTAGATTTATTTTGGTCATGGCTACTTGGAGCTCTATATGCCTCACTTATTTGTATGTCAAATTCTTTACATATGTTTGCAAAATTTTCTGCCATTACTTCTGTTAGAGGTTTTTTTGTTATCTACAGTTTTCTCATGAACTCCAATCAATCTTATGTTGTTCTCTGGTTCATCTTGCATCTGTTGGATTGATTTTTCATTGTCTTGCAATTTTTAAGATATTGTTCTTTTTATCATCGCTAACTGTAATCCTGTCTTCCAGATCTTATATCCTATCTTTGCCTTCATTCAATCTATTGTGTACACTTTCAATGGAATTTTTAATCTCCAGAATATCTGTTTGGATCTGTTTCATGGCTTCCATTTCTTTCCTATGTTGGTCATTCATGGTTTCCATCATTTCTCTGAGCTCCTCTGATTTTTAATCTGTGTCTATTCTAGATTCTTTTGGTGTGTCATTCATTTTGATAATCATTTCTTTTTTTACCTGAGAGATTATTTTTACTCTAGCCACATCCATTTGTTTTTTCAGTGAAAAAGAGATTACCACAAATATGACATCCTCGATAACATAGTACAATTAACAATAACAATGGCATCAAGCATAGCCTAGCAACTGAGAACCTGATAACTATTAATTTGGTATCTTTAACCATAGAAGTGAGCTCTACAGTCATATAACAAAAATCCAACATATACCAGGAGCTCGTATGCAATGTGTTTCCCTTTGGTAGATTGATTTTACCCTGTTCAGGTGCTATTTAATAGGGATAAGAGACAAAACAGAGAGATGAATGAGGAAAATATAGGAGAAGCAAGGCTATAAGGCTAAGGATGATCATCTAAGTTTTTGGAGGCTGGAGAAGCATGCAGAAGAGAAAGAAAGAAAGAGAAAGCAAAAGAATATTGGAGGGGGGCCGGTGAGATAGCTCAGGGGCATAAGTGCCTGCCTGGCAAGCACGCAGTCCTGAGTTCAACTCCTGGTACCCACATATGAAAAAAGGGCCGGTGATATCACTCAGTGGCACAGGTGCCTGCTGGTGCGCGAGGTCCTGAGTTCGACTCCCAGTACCCACAAAAAAAAAATATTGAAGGAACCAGAAAAAGAAGAGACAATTTTTATTCACATGAAAGTGTCATAAAATTAGGAAAGATAGTTGAGGGGAGAGAGAAAGACAAATAGAACAAAACAAAAATAAAGATAAGAAACCTAATTAGTCAAAAGAAAAAGAAAACCAAAAAACAAAACAAAAAAAAAAAACCAGCCCAAATCAGCCTGAAAAAACAAAACTAATCAAACAAAGAAAAAGAAAGATAATAGAATTCCTCTGGTGTCCGCAGTTCTGTGGTAGTGTCCCAGTTGACTCCCAGAAATGTGCTGTGTAGCCCATCCATGTTTGTAGCAGGGTGTGCTGGGTGAGGGGCTGACTTTGCTGGGCCTGGTCTTCAGCTGGCAATGTTTCGGGTGTTCACTCCCCTTCCCGTGTTTGTGTCTACAGTGCTCTCCCAGTTGCTTTGGCAGCCTCGGGTAGGGAAAGCCCAGGTTGCTCCCAGACCCGTGTACTGTTGTCTCCTTCCATAACTGACTGTAGGGTGGGGGGATGCCCAGTCCCTCTGTAGGACAAGGCTGCTTGCTTGTTTATGCCTCTGTGTCAGGGCTGCTCTGCTGGTTGCAGAACAGGGAAATGCTTCCAGTCCCTTGTATTTAGGGCTAAGAGTGGCTTTTGGCGACCACCTGAGCAGAGTCTGGGTGGTTCCAGCTCCTACCTTTCAGCAGAATTACCCCTAGCCTGCTTCCCAATTACCAGCAGTCCACTGTGACTGGATGGCTCTTCCTTTATTCCACTCTGGGAGTTTGGCAGTGAAAGGACCAGGGACCGTTCTGCTGCTGGGGTTCTCCCTCAGCCCTCTGAAATGAAGTGGCAGCCCCTCCCACCCAAGCCTCTTCCGCGTGCCTGTGTTCTGAAGCATAGCACAGATTCACTTCAATCACCAACTGGTGGCTTTGTCCCGCCCCTTGGGATACAGTGTCCCATGGCAGCTCCAGGCCATGGTGTGCTGCTTGCTCAGGAAGAAATTTTTTCAGGAGAAATGAAAATAAAATGGTTAGATTGAAATAATGCTTAGGTATTTTTTAATTAATTGATTGAAATTGTAGAAAGAACGATATTTTGTTTTCAACTGTTACAACACCATCACTTGAAATGAATGGTGTTTTCCTATGTAGAAAATCACTTATCCTTTCTAAAAAGTAGCAAATTATTAGTCCTGAAAAATAGAAACTTCTTGGCAAATATATGCATATGAACAATTATTTTGACATTTGGAGACTTTTGAAGAAAATGTTTTCAAGATTTTTATTTTTTAAATTTTCTAAAAAAATAGAAGTTCTAATCTAAAATTATCTCTAGACATATAAATGTGTATTATTGTTATAGAAATTTAAAATTTACAGGGTGTGAATTTATAGAAAACATTGAACTATACATTTAAAGCCATTATAGCCTTTAATGAGAGGAATAGAAAGGGAGAGAAATAATTTTGGAGAGAATTTAATAAGGGAAGTAAACATTTCAGTTATACTTCATTTTTAGAAATTTGAATTTGGTGACAAAACTAATACCTTAAAAACCATATCTCTTATTTTATGTCTTTTAAATTGGCACTCTATCTGTCCATTTTGTGTCTCTATAACAAATATTGTAGGCTGTATATAAATACTGTAATTTATACAAAAAACAGGTTTACTTAGCTCACAGGAGATTCAAGAGCATGATGCCAGTAGCATACACAGCTCTGATGAGAGCCTTCTGACAGCAGGCAGAAGAGAGCCTTACAACAGGAAAACGGAATCGTGGCAACAGTGTATGTGAAAAAGAGAGAGATTGTACAGTGAAATCTGAAGCCAGAAGAACTCAGGGGCTACGCATGTTCTTTTTATAATAGTCATATTTGTCTGGAACTAACCAGGGCCCCAAGAATACTACACTAATCCCTTCTGAGGGTGGTAGCCCTGGTGATCTAATTATCTTCCACTTACCCACGTCCACGAAGGTTCTGCCATCTCCCAAAATCAACACATTTGCAACCAATCTTCCAGAGAATGAAACTGTGGGAGAAACTAAAAGCATGTCTAAACCATAGTAGCATAAAACTTGTGGGAAGAACTAATAATAAGTATAATCATTGCTTCAAAATATTTTGAAGTAATATTTATAGTTAAAAATAGTTTCCCTGGAAAGTAAAACATTCCATTTATGAGTTTACATAAAATTCATAAAAATGTTTAACATAGTTATATGATGATATATGCATTAGTGTACACAAAGAAAAAAATAGTCTGTGCATCTATTTCAAAGTGTTATCAGGCACGTAATTATTATTAGGCTCTGTTTTCTTATCTGAGGTTTAATAGGTTGCTTAACATGTATTGAAGTACATAAGTTAATGGCTAGAATTTCATGTGAAAATTTCCCTTCGGCTTTATAAACATAAATGACTTTATACAAATATCAAACAATTTAGTGGAAATGCTAATCCATCAAAAAATTGATTTTTCCTGTTGACTATGAAATAGCAAACTTCATGATGCTAAGGCAGTTTTTTAGCTAAAATTGTTATTGTGTAAACTTAGATTCTGATTATTTAAAACATTTACTTATACAAATAAGTACAATTTTCTTTTGTTTAGAAGAAAAATCCACCAATTCAATAGCAATAAAATATAAATTCTTATCTCTCTCACAAAATTTAAAAATCATAAATAGGTCATAGTGCTCATCAGCTATTGAAGTTTAGTTTATATAAACTGAATGATTTTCTTCTTTTGAATGCCTTCAATTGTTTTGTATACTCCTGTAAAACCCATTAGTGACCGGTCAACATATGTTGATCTATTTATTCATTTATTAAAATACATGTTATCTCAGTGACTAATCTTTTCTATCTGTATCAGTAAAAACTAATTCTCATTTTAAAAACTCACACTATTTCATGTTCAGTATGCAAATAATAACAAAAATATTTACAAAATTTAGTTGCTTCTTCTTGATGTCAAGTAATTTAGACGTATAACATTTTCTCTATTTTAAAGCCCTAAATTTACATTCAAAACTTTCAATCTATGGTATCATAATATTTCAGCATAGTCACCAATTTAATGATATTAATGGATAATCAATATGTAACTGATTAGCTTCTATTTCTTGTGCATAAATTTAGCTACTGTTTATTACTACTCAATATACTCACATGTCAATGCTTATTTCAAATATTAAAAAGCATCATTTCTATTATAGGTACTTTGTTTTAGATATTAAGCTCATGAAAAGTTGGTATTAAAATTTTCCTTCCTCTGATTAAGCAATTACCTTAGTTTTTCAAGGTTTTTTCTGTGTGTGTGTGTGTGTGTGTATGTGTGTGTGTGTGTGTGTGTGCGCATGTGTTACGGGGTATTGAATGCTAGGCTTTCACACTGATCTACACTGCAAGTCTTTCTTTTCTCTTTTTTCTCACACATAGTCTGGCTAAGTCCTTAAATTGCCCAGGCTGGGCTCAAACTTGTGATTGTACTGGCTCAGTTTTTTAGAACACTGTGATTAGAAGTGTGTGCCTCCATGCCTAGCTTCCTTTTTTATTTTTAGGAAAACAGCCAATGTCATTTAAATTTGCATCTCACAAGCTTGATTTTTACATTTAACAGATCCAGTGATTAATCAATATGTCTGTGAGAGGCTAAATTTTATTACACCATTCTGAAGAATACATGATTTGTCATTCCTCTGAGAGACACTTAATGTTTGATCTGGTTCACATGGGAGAATTCTAAATTGATAAAGAAATCCCTGAGGAAGGCTGCAGAAGGCTGCAAATCTCTCTTCTGTAACATGTAGTTTTATATAACAACATACCACGGTAATGGACCTTCATCTATAATTCATAGCAAGCTATTAAATGATTTAATACATTTTTGGTTTTTATCTATAATGCTATGAACTATTTCAGTAAGCAATAGCTTCCCTATTCAGGTACTATCATTCATTCCATGTGCTTTACCTTGTCTCCTCTTACCTCACCTCTGTGCTATTTATCTTCAGCACAAGCAGCCATTTCTGCATCTTCAACTCATTGGTCTTCATTAGCTCTTTTCTTTTTCAGACATGACCAATTGCCACTTTCACTTTCCAAGTCTTCAGTGTGTGCTGTATTTTGCTTTTCTGTGTTATGAACATTGTTTTCCTGCCCCTTCTTTTTAGATCTCAAATATATCTTTTCATTCCTTGTTAACTCAAGCTCCTTGATCTTTATTTCTGAAACACCACATTTGTATTTTGAGGTAACCAAATAACAAACATTTTTGTGGCTAAATGACATGTATTCTAATAATTTTGTAATAATTTGCATGCAAATAATTTGAATTGTCAAAACGTTGATAGAAATTAAACAGTATGTTTTTCTCATTTAACCTCCCAGTATATACCCATCTTCATTTATTTTCATTAAGAAAACCTCATTGCTTCATAGTTATTTTATCAAAGTCTTCTGCTCCTCTCTTTTCTGATTTTGTGTAATTTTGATAGAAAATTTTATTAGACAGATTTTCCAAACATTTTTGTAATTCTGTTCTATTCTATAGTGTAACAGCTATTCACAAATAAACTTTTCATATTTTCTAAGCAAATAGCAGTTTGTATTGTTTGTCTCCTAAATCTAAAAAGAAAAATCTCATAATGATGGTAGTAAATATTTCATTCTAACTTTCATAAAAATGCAGTGTCTGGAATATTATCTTTCCATTATTAAAATTTAAGAGGCAAAGGAATATGCACAATTGAAAATATTAAATTACATTAAATACTAAAATGCATTAATCAATCAATTCAAAGTATATAATACCACATTTTAGAAAAGAAAATAAAACTTCTGTGTGATATGATCAACAATATAAACAATAATTGCAAATAATTCACTTCATTACGTGGACACTTAAATTCAAATGGGGGTCACATTTGGCATGTGAAATGAAGTGGAATGTTATGAGATTTTATAGAACTAATATATAAATTCCAATTTGTGGTAGCAGTAAAGTAGCCTAAAGTATTTTATTCAATTCAATTTTAATTGATATAGTATCAAAGTTTATAGCATCTACAAAACGTAAGACGAAGACTTATAACTATGTTTCATTTCCTTCACAAATTTGAAGTAAGATCTCTTATGTTTCCTGTTTCTATTTTTTGACTTATAAAACCAGAGACTTTTAGGATTAGAATGTACCATAAACAAAACCCTTTCTATCATTTCAAATAAGAGAATTTCTATTTTTCCTTGGTTGGGTAATAAAGCACTCGCTAGGTCCCAGAACAAGCTACGTTCATTTTAGTGGGACATTTGGCTTGTCGTGAGATAAAAACTGTTCTGCTTGCAGCTGTCATTTGTTGATTTTAGTTTATTCAGTGAAAGTAATGGGAGTGTTTAACTTCGGTAAGATATCATTTAATTATTCAAAGGTTAGTAAATCTTCAAATCTCTATTCTAAGCCATATATTTTAGTTTACTACAATCAAATGTCATTAAGTTACCCTTTGGTGAGGTAAAGTACACCCATTTTCAAAGTCAATTATCTTGTAGTATAATTTACATATGATAAAATTCACTCAAAAAACAGTCCGATGTGTTACAACACATTATTTCAGTCAGGTAATCAATATACTAGTCAAGAAAAGGTGTATTTCACTGACAAAAATTTCTGTTTACTCTTTGCAGTAAAACCCCATGTACCATCTACAGTAAGAATCAAGGGTATCTATTTTATCATTTTATGTATAACCGATCTATGTTTTGGACACGTGGACTGTGACCCAGGCCTGTTATAAAGTTGTTATAAAAATCTACATACAAACCAGGAGTGTTGATGAGTGCCTGTAATCCCAGTATTTTGGGAGACTGGAAGATCACAAATTGGTGACCACCCTGGGCAATTTCGTGACCTAATGAGTCCCTGTCTCTAAATAAATAAATATATAAATAAAAAGGTCAATTAATTAATTAATTTTTTTTTTTTTTTTTTTGTGGGTACCGGGGGGTCGACCTCAGGACCTCGCGCACCAGCAGGCGCCCGTGCCTCTGAGCGATATCACCGGCCCCTTTTTCGTATGTGGGATCCGGGAGTCGAACTCGGGCCCTCGCGCTTGCAAGGCAGGCGCTTATGCCGCTGAGCCATCTCACCGGCCCAATTAATTAATTTTAAAAGGGCTAGAGATATAACTCTATGTTAAAGCCCTCAATTCAAACCCCAATACAAAAAATAAATAAATAAAATCACATACAAATCTTTCTGTGGGCATGTGTTTACATTTCCCTTGCATAAACAACAGAAAGGATTGTTAGCTATTATGGTAAATGCATGTTTAATTTTACACAAAGCTGACGGAGTCTTTTCAAAGTGGTGGTGCTATTTTGTGTTTCTGTCAAATTATAAAACTGTTTTACTTGCCGCTGTTCTCGTCTGTCTTTTCAATTTAGTGATGTCTACCTTTTCAATTTTAGATATTCTAGCCATGTGGTCTCTCACTGTGGTTTTAACTTAGATTTCCCTAATGACCAGTGAGGTGTAGAAATGTTTCTTTCATAAAATTTTAAATAATTATTGGACATTTTTATAATTTTAGTGGGTCTTTTCAAATCCTTTGGATTTTATTAAAATTGAGTTGCTTTTTTTTTTTTATATGGGTACCGGAAGTCGAACTCAGGACCTCGTGCTTGCCAGGCAGGTGCTTATGCCGCTGAGCCATATTACTGGCCCATGAGTTGCTTTTCTTATTGTTGAGTTGTTAAAACTATACGTGCCACAGTATGTACTGAACAGTTACGCCTGTTGCAAATATTTTCTTCTAATGTCTAGCTTGTCTTTTTACTTTTGTAACAGTATCTTTCGAAGAGCAGATTTAAAATTTTGTTGAAGTCAAATTAATCTATTTTTCATTATTTAGGGTTTGCTCCTATTTGTTCAAAATATATTTTTGTTTAAAATGAGATTGAAATATTTGGTTCCTTCTAGAAATTATTAGATTTAATATTTACGTTTAGGTTTCTGATCATATAACCCTTAATTTTTTGATATGGTTCTATGTAAAAGTTAAGATTTTCATTTTTTTATAGTAAATGAGTCTTCAAATTTTCCAGATATGTTTGTTGAACTCATTACATTATTAATGATTTACCTTGGCCATATTTTAGAAAATCAAGTGATCATATATGCATCAGTTTATTTCTAGATTTATTGTATTGTTTTTAATCTCTCCATATAAAACCTTCTGCCAGTATTAAACTGCTTTAATTACTATAGCTTCCTAAGTCTTATACAATGTATTTGAAGAATGTTTGTATATTGTCTTTATATCTAAATATGTTTCAAGGTAGAATTCTGAATTGACAATTTGTCTTTTTTTTCACTTTCTGGGTATATTTATTTTTGTTTTTCACCAATTTGATTACTGTATACCTGTGTTTTTTCTTTGCACTTCACTGTACTTCATCATTCAGTAAGTTAGGTTTATACAAAATTTTGCAATTTGGTTGTCATAACTATGTTACGTTCTTATTTCAATTGTACATTTCCTATTCTTTTGTCATTCTTGTGTCATGTATATTAGACTACTTAATATATTCCCACAGGACCCTGATGCTGTTTTTTTCATTTTCAGGCTTTTTACCTCAAGTTTTCCAATTTTCATTTTTCTGTCATTTATCAATTTTCCAGAATGGGTAAATTTAATTTTTTTTAAAGTTTCTTCAGTCTTTTTCAATCTATCTCATCTACTAGTAAATAATTCCAATTTATTTATATTGCAGTTATTTACCATTGCAAACTAGGGATTTCAATTTTAAGGAAAAACTCTGAATTTCTTTACCTTTTCACTCACTGAAAACATTTTTTTTTTTTTTTTTGTGGGTACCGGGGGGTTGACCTCAGGAACTCGCGCGCCAACAAGCACCCGTGCCGCTGAGCGATATCACCGGCCCCTTTTTTCGTATGTGGGTTCCAGGAGTCGAACTCAGGCCCTCGCGCTTGCAAGGCAGGCGCTTACGCCGCTGAGCCATCTCACCGGCCCTGAAAACATTTTTTTTACATTACTGATATGCAGTATTTAATAACTCCTTTTATAAAAAAAAAAAAAAGGTTTTACTGACAATTCCAAACATAGAATCCTCTTGGGATCTAATTTTCCTGTTTGACATTATAGTTTTATTCATCACTAAATTGCCTATTTGGCAATAATATTGTATTTTTATTGTATGGTAAGAGTTTTCCTAGTTACTATGCACAGAAATCTGGTGTCTATTATCTCTTTTGAATATGTGTGACATTATTGTATCATTTACTAGCTTAACCTGAAAATATTACCTGAACTAGTAGAGTGTTAGTTTAAAATTTGGTTATTTCAGATATATCTCATTTTCCTCTAATCTTCGTGGGAATCCTTATTTTTGGTATATAGCATTTATTAAGAAAATGTGATCTCGATGTGGATTCAAAGTACAGCTCAAGCCATTTTCCATACCTTTTAATTGGTAGGATTCAAACACTAAACTGACGTCTATGCTTAGGTTTCATGCCATGCACAAATGACATCTTCACTCATATTTGAGTCTTCTGCTGTTCAAGTCTGTCCTATACAAGGGAAGTTCATAGATCAGTCACGAAACTGAGAAGAGTTCACAAACACATTGGGAAACTTATTCCTTTCAAGCTATCTCCTATCTCCATTTTCTTCCCTTGATTATAGCCATTCTGACAGCCTAAATCTTTATCGTCTATCATTCAGTGCTAATAAGACTGACACTTCTGTTGAGTTCTAGCTATACTCTCCACGTGACCATAAAGGGTTCTCAGAGAGAGAACCATAAGAAGCACAGATAGCACCCTTATTTTAAGGGTTCACATGCTTCAAGGGTTAAACCTACCAGTTTCTGCCTACTTTGATGGCTCCCTCCAAAATTTTATATGTCAAATCTATAAATCTTGACCAGAGCTTAAAATTAATAACTTTGGAACAATTAATTAATAAAAACTTTTCTGCAGTTTACAAAATCTGGAAACTCTTTTGAGTAATCTCTGTTGAATAAATTCTGCTTCTCTAGTTGGGGATGTAACTCAGTGGCATGGCACCTGCCTGGCAAGTGTGAGGTCCTGAGTTCGATTCTGCTTCCCCCCGCAAAAAAAAATTCTGTTTTTCTTTTCATATGTATATTAATAATCTATTGTTCCAGAAAAATTCCTCCAAAATTTAGTGGCTCAAAGCAGCAAGGATTTATTATTTAACTGATGGGAAGAAGTCCTGATGTTACTTAGTTGGGTCCCCTGGCTCAGGGTCTCTCATAAAGCTGCAATCAAGGAGTGGGCAAAGACGCAATCAGCTCAGGTTTCAACTTGGTTTGGGGGAGTCTCCAAAATTCATTCCCATCCCCATCGGCAGCCTCACAAGATCCACAGTCCAATCTCTGGTCCTGTGGTTTCCGTACCACTGATTATTCAAGCAACTAAGGATCTGGAAATATTATTTAAATTATTGTGCCTCCACTGATCATGCACAGAATTTTTACCTTATACTTTTCCCTAAACTATGGAATTAAACAACTTTACATAGCATTTATATAGTGTTAGGAATTATAAATAATCTATGGTTGATTTGAAGTAAATGGGAGTATGTGAGTACATCATATGAAAGCACCATGGCATTTTCTATAAAGGACTTGAGCATGCATGGATTTGGGAGTAAGCAGGGGATCCCGCCCTGTGACTATGAAAGAATCTCCATCCAGCCAAGCTCATTTATTCAGATGTTGCCAACTTTAAACTCTCACTGCATCTGCCTGCAGATATCAGCATTTTGCCAGATGGACTTTCAATAAAGTTGTCTATAACACAACAGTAGCTTCCTCCAAAGCGAGTGCTGTAAGGAGAGTGGGCCAGACAGAAACCACTGTTAATATGTCATCTAATTTCAGAATTGACATCCTATTACTTTTCCCATGTTTTGTTTGTTTGAATGGACTGTCATTAAGTTCGGGCCACATTCAATGGGAGCATATTATACAATAGCGTAAGTACCTGTGGTTTTAGAGCACTGGGGTTTATTTAATAAAGACCCTCAGGGCTGGTGAGATAGCTCAGCGGCACGGGCGCCTGCTGGCACACGAGGTCCTGAGTTCGAGCCCCGGTACCCGCACAAAAAAAAGAAGAAAAAAAAAGAAAGACCCTCAGGGAACAGACACATAAACACGTTTCTCACTCTTCATTCAGGGGCCTTTTTATTACAAAGGTAAAATGTCTCCTGCCCGTCTCTCTGACTGCTTGGTCACTGCCTAAAATTTTATCTATCTAATCTGTCTATCCGTCTATCATCTATCTATCTATCTATCTATCTATCTATCTATCTATCTATCATCTATCTATGTATGCAGATATAGATCTATCTATATAGAAAAAATAATAGAAAGATATTAATTACTAATTATTCTATGTATATCATATACTATCTTTCTACAGCATTATACAGTTTTGTATACATGTACATAATTTGGCCACGGTTCATAATTAATATCTACAGGAAGTTAATCATTACAAGACTTCTTGCAATTACCAAAACTCAATACTCTTTTGAGATACTTTTTAATAAACTGATATCACTAATTACTTATGATTACTATCTTTTTTCAATCACATAAATTGCATGATTTTTTTCTTCAAACTTCTGTGCTATTGGATTATTATAGCATTATTCCATTTGTTATTCTGTTGAGACCAGTTTGCAAAGCCATAGACAGAATCATATACTGATAATCCTTTTTAGACTTCACGTAAGTTTTCATAGTTAAAGTCAATAAACTCATTAGTCTGTGTGGGCATAATTTATTTAAAAATTACTCATTTTATTGTTACTCCCTTTTTCTCTTTAGGGAGTCATCATACTTTAATGGTGGTATATAATTTGTCAAGGAAAGAAGTGAATGAGAGTGGCAAATTAATGACTTCATTAAACTAAAAGTCTCTTTTTAGGACAGAAACGTGGCTAAGTTAAATGTATACTGTTTACGTGTGTGTGTATATAATTTCCCTTTAATAGATTGTAACCATCAGCTGCACATCTCTTGCACTTATACATTTTGTCTTCATGACTTTACTTCATTTTTTGTGCTCAAAATGATTTTTAATTCCATTTAACTCAGCATATTTTTGCTAGTAGAATGGGTAAGAAGTTTGATAAGCAACTAGCTATTCCATCAAAAATTAGTTCAGGAACAAAATTAAAGAAATGATTCTATATATTTTGAAAAGTTTTCTTTCCAGTATACAACCAAAAGTATGTTCTTTTGCTTTTAGCATGATGGATTAGAAGGACAGATTGAGACAGTAGTCATTTCAAGATCACCTGCTCCCTGGATATTCATGGTCATAAACACACTTGTGGGCATTGACCTTAGAAAAGCTGATTAATCAGGTTTGCTTTAATTTTTGCCTCTGTAAATTGAGGTTAATAACACATTTTTCCTACCATAACTCATGGATATTGAGAAGTAATCAAATAACATTTGGGGCATTCTATGAACACCTCCAAGGTATTATTAACATTTTCTACTTAGTTTCAAATTCCTCACACACTCTCAGAAATAATTTTACTAGTCAAGGGACAGATAGATAATAAAAATATAGGAACATTAGTTTTCTTCAGAAAATATTGTTTGGATCTTATTTCTTAATCAATATAAGACAGATCAAATTTGGAAAAAGTAAGTTTCAAAGACTATGTATGACAGTTTTGTAATATTTGGTACATTTACTTTTTCTGTGCACAATGTATCAACTTATAATACTAAACACCAAACATTCCTTAGCGTGAGTGAAGTGTTACAGAAATTCATTTTGATATTAGCTTTTATTAAAAATTGCTTTTATGAAACTCATGCTTACCCAGAATACCTGAAGCTTTTCCTTGGCTGGTTGCTGTGAGGACAGTCTATTCAATTCTGTTGGTTTCATGTACCCAAGATTTACTCTGCGTAAGGGGACTTGGTGTGTTCAGAGGCAGAAGTGAATGGAGGAGGCAAGAGGAAATTTAGGTTGGAAAGTTGGATTTAAATGTAAATACACATGGCTTTGCTCCCCTTCTTTCCTTCAAGAGGCCTCTTAAGTCTGGGCATCTTCTCAGATGTCTCTGGCCAGATTCGACGACGTCTTATACTCCCTAATGATCACGGTTGTCAGCCCAAATAGCCCCTGTGGCTCTAGTTTCTAACATGAAAGTTTCAAAATCAGGAGGTGTCTGAGTGTGGACATTTCTTTTTTTGTGTGTGGGCACCGGGGGTCGACCTCAGGACCTCACGCGCCAGCAGGCGCCCGTGCCGCTGAGCGATATCACCGGCCCTTTTTTCATATGTGGGTTCTGGGAGTCAAACTCAAGACCTCGCGCTTGCCAGACAGGTGCTTACGCCGCTGAGCCATCTCACTATCCCAACATTTCTTTGAAGTAGGATATGTTTTACCTAAGACGTGTGTTAGGAGGAAGAAGATATTGTTAGCATCTGTATAGAGGTCATAAGAATGGATTTTGGGCAGAATTCAGTCAGCTTTCATGTGAAATATGTTTTAATTTGTTGCTATATTGCTGAGCACATTATTGCTAATATTTATGGTACTTGTTTAATATCTGCATTGGGATTCAAACATATGTACCATGAGATATGGATCCATATATTATTTCCTAATGAGTCATTTGAAACTAGTGGAGGTCCTAGCACAGAACAGTCAATGAAACATGTTTTCCTGCATGTAAAAATTTTAAAAAAATCATTGTCTTTCATTTAGAGTTCTGTCTCCTCCCACCTCCCACTCTTCTCTTCCACACATCTATATAGATACATATTGACATCACAACTACCTCTTGCTAAGGAGAGTTTCTTTTTATTCCTTCCCTTGTATCTTTCTGAAGAATAAGAGAAACTGATCATTAGCTCTAAGCTATGTATAGCAGCAAAGAGACCTGAAATAAGGGTAAAAAGAGAGTAGGAAATAATGAGTAGCAATGGAATTATGGAGCGATCAGGAACCATCAGCGTGTTTACCCTGTCTTTATTTTCCTAGAGTTTTTCTTCACCTCTTGAAGGCAATTCTTTGGTTACTTCCCATTCCTCTAATACCGAGTCTTGGGGCTGTCAGTTTACTTCCCCTCTTTCATGTTGCCACTTGTTCTTGCTTTAGACAGCGAACACCATCCTCATGATCTACCACAGAACAGAAGTAAATTACAGCCATCATCCCAAAAGTTAACGATATGCATCGCACACCATCATCCCCTAAGCATATTTATATTTAAGAATCTTAAGAAAAAATTAGAAAAATGCTAGAAGTGGTCAGTTCATGTCTTTACAACATTTCAGATTGTCATGTTTTCAGAAGAGGATGGAAAGAGATGAGACAGAGAATTTGGTGGGAAGGTAAATATATGAGTGGAAATAAGAGTAACCTCAACTTGAAAAGGAAGAAAAACTTAGGGCAGGATTCTTAGAGCCTCCACATTTCCAAGCTTAATTTCTACTTCCTAAAGGAAAAGAGCGCCAGTTAAGTAGAAGACTGTTAAAATACTAATACTGTGTTAGAAGTCCTCAACAGCCATGACGTGCAGAACCTTTTCCCCGTCATACTTAAAGTACAGCAGCTTCATAAAAAACTAGACTCCTTATGACTAGCTAGGTGTATAACCTTCCTTTTCCATTTCATTAATCTCACAAAATATAACTACATGTTTTATATGACTTAATTTTGGATATCAATTATTTTGTTATAGCCACATTTCACTGTAATGACAAATCAATATTAGTAACAAAAGGAGGATCTAAATATACTATTGAAATCCATTAGAGAGGCCTAATATTGTCTGAGTTAATGTTTCATATGGTCAGTTATATTTTGAGTTGAGTTGATGTCATGATATCTCTTAGGAAGGTAAAAATTTCCTGTAAGAAAATATAAGTGCCAAAACTCTGATAGCTAAATGCAAGGTTTTGAACCCTTTTACTCGTAATCAAAGCCTGTTTAATCATAAGCCAAATGAAATGTCATATACTAAACACCAAATGTGCATGGTGTGGTGTTTTGTTTAAATAATGTTCCCAAATACCACCCAAAACTCAAAATGTATTCATATTTGAGTAACTAATGTATACACATATCTTGTATAATGAAATTGCTTTATTCAATAAACTTTTTAAATATTAAGATTGGCTTTTCACCTAAACATTCAATTTAGGATATTCAATGATATTAGGTTTTCTATAATAAGTGAAAGAATAATGGTCAAATTAACTGACGGCAATAGGTAAATATGATATAATACTTCTAGGAAACTTTATTACTTGACATTCCTTGTTTATTTCTGTTCTTATTTTCTGCGTTGCCTAACCAGTGGGTTGAGCCTTAGTGTCTTTGGCAATGAGGATTTGTGAGGGTGTTTACTGGACATTGTGGTTGCCATGGCTCTTTCAGCTGCAGCTGCTCCTGGGTCTTTGGAGTATTTCAGATGCACAGATTTGATTTTGTGGAGTAATCCCAGAATGGACAGTTATTTGCCCAGCTTTGGCTGATTATTAGCTTCTGTTAGATGACTTAGAAAGCTGATAATAACTTCCTGGAGTACTTTACATTGCTAGTCAGAAACATGTGCCAAAGTAGATTGAAGACATACAAGAGTCTATTGTAGTGACAAAAAATCTCAAGGAAAACATGAATTCAAGAGTCCTATTTTCCTCAAGCCATTCTTTTGCGCCGTGCTTGTAGACGGCCTAAGAGGCGGTGTTATCACAGAAGAGTGTTTCTCTAGATTCTCCGCCCATACATATTTGTTCCTCAATCCTTGATCTTTCAGACTCTTATTAAGTTTAAAGCAGAGAAACTTTTCCAAAAGGAGCACTAATTTTTACCTGAAATAATGGAATCCAATTTCATAGTAAGTAATGATATACCTCATGTTGATATAGGTTTTCCATCATAACTTTTCAAAATTGTATTACCTGTGGTTGTTATGAGAAGAAACCTTTTTCAGGTGTTTAGAGAACATTAACAATATGTGTTCAAGTTTTTTTAAAAAAGAAAATGTTGGAAAATAGTACGGGGCTCCAGCTCATTAACCCAAAATCATATTTACCAACAGACTAGTTAAACATGGTTAAAAATAGATTTCATGTATCTAATTAAAGTAAACATAGTTTAAGGACACATTTTTATATGAAAATACTACCTAAGATATAGCAATTCTAATAGGAATTCAATCCATTAAATGCGAAACCATCACATTATTTGCTCAACTGAGAATAGTAACAGATATATTCTTTACCTGCTATCCTCACCTCAATGTCTAGTTCTATTTTGGTTTATGATAGTACAAATTAAGATGTGTTACGTACAGATGCCAACTCCCCAGGATGAATGTAATCATTATGTACTGCAAACATGTACATGTAATAAAATATTTTTCAAAATCTCAGTTTAGTATGAAAACACGTTATATAAATACTTAATTAACTTTGATCTATCACTGTGCCAAGCTTTATAAGTAGCCAAACAGATCCTGCCTAGGCAGCTAAGCTTCATGTGCTTCATGATCCCGTTTCCCTGGCTGGGTCTTGCTCTTGCTAACATTAGCATAATTTTCCCCACATCCAAACAACGAGTGTCCTGGGCTCAGTGATTCAATCTGCCATTCACATGCATCAGCGTCAAACCACATGGCTTCAGTTTAACTTCTGTATCATCTGCTCTTTCAAATCTCGTGCTCTCTTTTCTCATAGCAGCCACTCGTTTCTAAATCAGATAAATCTCAGTGTACATCTGGTGAAATAAATATAGAGTAAAATCTTTCATTTCCACTTTTTCCACAACACCAAGTCCTGGTGTTGATATACAATATTCAGTCAAAATATACAGTGAACATTGCTGCTGAGTGCCACCCAATTCAAAAGCAGGGGTCTGCAATAAGAGAACTAGGACCATGAACCTTTCTTTGTAAGTGTGTGTGGCAACTTTTAACTTGTTTAGGTCAGTCAATCATTTGTGAGCTGTGGGGAAAAGAAGATGTGTTTTAATGTGTGCCATAAATCATGGATCACAAATAACACATTTCATCTGAGTTGCATGATCATCCTGCTTTGGATTCCAGCCTTTGGATTGCATCCTGCTTGGATTCCTGCTCTGGATGAAGAAATGTCATCATGGGAGTTGAAACTTTGTTCTCTGGTTATGATTCTGAGACCAAGGTTCAGTGTTCTCAATGGAAATTGCTTAGTTCTTGTGTGAAAAAGCACATCAATCAAGATATAACATCAAAGTGATGTTAATCGTTTTTTTTTTTTTTTTTTTTGTGGGTACCGGGGCTCGACTTAAGGACCTGGCGCACCAGCAGGCGCCCATGCTGCTGAGCGATATCACCGGCCTTTTTTTCGTATGTGGGTTCTGGGAGTCGAACTCGGGCCCTCGCGCTTTCCAGGCAGGCGCTTACGCCGCTGAGCCATCTCACCGGCCCCTAATTGTGTTTTTTGACCTCAATGGAATTGTGTGAGTTGAGTTCTTACTCATGAACACCATGGTGAACGCTGAATAGTATAAGGGCTTACTAAAATATTTAAGAAAAGGTGTGTGCAGAAAACTGCCTGAGAAATTGGCAAATGGTTTTTTATATAATGGTAATGTGTTCTGCTACACATCTCTTCTGGTACTGCAATTTCTGTCAAATAAAACATTATGGTGTATCCTCAACCACTTTATTCACCTGATCTGGCACTGTGCACTTCTGACTCTTGCCCAAAGTCAAAATGACAATGACAGGTAAATATTTTGAATATATTCAGGACATTGAGGCAGGAACATGAAAGACATACATGAAACAAGACTTCCAGATCTGTTTCAGAAATTTGCAAGAATGATGAGATAAGGGTGTTCAAAGTGAGGAGGAATAACTGAGGTAGATTAATAGCAATGTGTCTTTTACTGTAATTTTAAAAATTTAAACATTTTCAGCATTGTTTGATCATACTTGGTACTATGTTTTCTATAACATTTTGCTCACCTGTCATTTAGTTATGATAAAAATACATGGATACATATTTTAAATGTCTTTGAAATAAGAAAAGAAAAAAGCAACAAAAGCTTCTCAATATGAAATTACTTGCAAAATATTCAGAATTTTGAATCATAATATCTAGAAAAGTGGCAGTGTTGATGACTGGTTTTCTCCCAGTTCCTTTCATACCTGATGAGTAGCTGACAAGAGATTTAAAAGTGTACTCTGAAAAGTAAAGAGGGCGGGGTATCTCAGAAAACTTCAAATTTAACATTAAATGTTTTCTTACAGTTTCACAGGGCATTTTTAATAGTTAATATGTAATTCTGAAGGATAGACAGCTCTTTTAATCTATTTGATTCACTACAAAAAGATACCATATAGTACATGAGTATTTACAACAGAATTTTATTCTTCACGGTTCCAAAGACTGAGTATTTCAAGACGAGGGTGCTGCCAATTTGATGTCTGGGGAATATCTGCTTGCTGGCTTATAGCAAGTCACCTTCTTGCTGAAATCAAATGAAATTGAGCATCACCTCCCATCATACTGGATTTTATTCCCATTGTTCCTTCTACTCCTGGTACAATTTCGTCTTGGAATTCCCTGAACACACCAAACACACTCTAACCTCGGAGCCTTTTTGTCTTGATGATGCTTGTCAACATTCTGTACCTTTAGGTATTCTACCAGTCCCCAAAATTTTGGCACCAAGGACTGGTTTTATGGAAAACAATTTTTTCACTCAAGGAGGATGATTTTGAGGGTCATTCCCCATTTTCAAAGATCTCCAGTGATAGTTTTATTTACTAATTTTGGGTAGGGTTAGCTTGTGGGCTTAGCAAAATTGTGACTGAGAAAAGCCCAAAGTGTCGGAAAGGGGTGCAGATGGAAGTGGTAAATAAAATAATGGGTGGGATCCATGCAGACTAAAGTAAGTGTTGGATTCCGGCTTTTAGGCTGCCACTAGACGCAGCTGTACAATTGAAGTACATCAACTCACTTGCCATTATAAAGCCTGCCACCAGATCCAGCCTATTACTTACTACTTACTGATGGGGTTTTGTGAATCTGCAAGCAATTGATTTAGTGTGGTCTCTGTGCAGTCAAGTCTCTCTGCTAATGTTAGTCTATATTTGCAGCCACTCTCCAGTACTCACATCACCATTTCGGCTCTACATCAGATCTTAAGGGATTAGATTTTCATAAGTAGCAGTGCAACCTAGATCCCTCACCTGTGCAGTTCACAGTAGAGTCCACACTCCATGGGATCTGAGGCTGCTACTGATCTGACAAAAGTTGGAGCTCAGGTGGTGATGTGGGGAGCAGCTGTAAATATAGACAAAGCTTTGCTCCCTGGCTGCCACTCACCTCATTGTGTGGCCCTGTTCCTAATGGATCATAAACCTATGTCCTAGGGGTTGGGGAAATCTGCTCTGGGTCAGTTATTTCTTTGCTCACACATTATCTGTTTTGTGAGAACCATCCTGACTTCTGTATACAGTTGCATTCTCACTCTTGTGCCTTTTCAGTTTCTTCTCCCAATCTCTCCATCAGTCATGTAACACTTGTTTATTATCTTTTCCATTATAATAACCAACCCATGAGCAAGACTGCTTTTTATAATTTTATCTCCAGGGCTTGGAACAGTGTCTCTCAGGTAGTAGATAGATGCCTTTCAGGTCACAGGATGGGGCTGTGTCTTTGGAAGTGATTATAAGACTCTACAGTTCTCTGCTCAGATTTATTTTTCTTACTAGACACAAGGCTAGTGGTTTTACTCTGCAGTGTGTTCCCACCACAGGCCCAAAACAATGGGACCCATTGATTGAGGACTGAAACTTGTAGCAGTGTGATCCAAATAAATCTTTTCTGTTTATAAGTTGACTATATTAGATATTCATAATAGTGATAGAAGACTGAATAATGTACTTTCTCAAGTGCCATGTACTGGATAGCCTTTTAATTTCCTCTCCTTTAAACTTCTCACAAATATTTGAGTATTCACAAAATTCTGTGTACTGTGGTAAGCTCTAGGAATGTAATAAAGGACAAGACCAAGTAGCTACCATTATCAAAAATATTAGTGTCTGTTTGGAAATTAGAAAAAAAATATTAAATTATAGGATGATATTCTCTCTTTCTTCCATTGTTTAAAATACAATAACTACATTTTTTCATATTTATTTTGGAAATCTTTTTTGGAAATTCAGTCAGTCTATGGTAAGAGAGTCTAGAAATGTATTCAGAAGTTACCTTCCTTTCCATATCCAAAGTGTCTCTCCTTTAATCTGCTTGGGTAATATAAGTGTCACTGTACCTTAGAGACTATTATATATTTACTTATTTCCATAAATGTATTTAAAAGTATTTGGCAAGAGAAATATTGGGTATTTTTATATATAGTGGCAAATGTTTAATTTAATTTTGGTAGGATATAATTTCTTTTATAAAGAAAAATGAAATGTGGGGGTTAAAAAATTGACTACATGGGCCGGTGAGATGGCTCAGTGGCGTAAGCGCCTGCCTGGCAAGCGCAAGGGCCTGAGTTCGACTCCCAGAACCCACAAACAAAAAAAGGGCCGGTGATATCGCTCAGCGGCACGGGCACCTGTTGGCGCGCGAGGTCCTGAGGTCGACCCCCGGTACCCACAAAAAAAAAAAAATTGACTACAAAATCTTTAGTTTGGAGATGATTTAAGAAGAAATCTGTTCCTCTCTTGGAAAGAATTGATTAACCCCAAAAATAAATTTAAAAGAAGCATATCCCAGGCACCATGCCAAGCAGGTTTCAGGCTAGTCTTAGCTCAAGTAGAGGTTGGATTGTATTCAGGCAGTGGTGGTTATGGAAACTGAAAGAGATGACCTGTGAGGTACAATATTTGAGGCCCAAGATTGCCAGGGAGGAAGAATGCTATTTCTGAATATCACATTGGTACTCCCTTTCCCCAAACAACTTTAATAAAAGTCTCTATTTCAGTACCCCTATAGCAGCTGAAATAGAGAAGTCCATCTAAGCAAACTGGCCTGGGATCCACATGGGATAGAGATTTGTGGCAGAAAGAGTGTTTCGTCATCTCATAGTCCAATTCTTTCATGCCTAGAAAGAAGTATCTTGATTCAAAGAACACTAGTCCCCTGTGATGATTCGGCCTGTCTCATATTGCAAAGTGTCACGGAGAAGAGGAACTTTAACCAGGAAAACCAGACCAGGTGGGATGGAAGTCTGCTCATCAAACAACACAGAAAAGTGTACATCCCAGTCTCTAAAATCAGCTTCTGCGGAGGACTGATAATTATGATTAATGTCTGTGACTTCACCTGGCTTTAGGATTCTGGCTTCAGCATTCCATTCCCAAATTGTATCTGGACTTGAAGTCTGATCCTGTGAATTCACCAAATTAAACTATTTGGAACTTGATTCTATCTTCAATGTATACATAAAATTAGGAAATTCATGGATGAATAATGTGCCGGAGAGAGAAACTTTAGAAAAACATAAACTGACTTTGTCATCTTGTAGGTAATGCTGGCAAGTGGAGCATAAATGAATAAGAATATTTTTAGAGTACACATAAAAAGAATGATTTAATTTTACCTCAAAATATTCATAGAGCTATGGATTTTAGGTGGTACTCAAATCCCCACATAATCTTATTTTTCCCTAATGAACCTCTCTTAAACCACTGATGTCTGGACACAGAGGGATATTTTTAATTTTTTAAGCATGACATGTGCTACATCATGATTTATTGAGCTGTTTAATTTTGCTTTGTTCTTGAATTTTCACCTAATTTACCCAATACTCAAAATTTTGTGTTCCCTTGTTTTGCAATTATCAAAAACAAATTTTTTTTTTGGGCCAGTGAGATGGCTCAGCGGCTTAAGCGCCTGCCCAGCAAGCATGAGGGCCCGAGTTCGACTCTCGGAACCCACATACGAAAAAGGGGCCGGTGATATCGCTCAACGGCACGGGCGCCTCCTGGCGCGCGAGGTCCTGAGATCGACCCCCTGGTACCCACAAAAAACAAAATCAAAAACAAAAACAAAGTTTTCAAGCCACTTGCCCCCCATATCCTGTTATTTGACAGGTTGATGCAAAGTGAATATGGAGATAAAGAACCTACAAGGTTGGAAAGTTAATGGGTATTAGAGAACTGTGCTAATGATAGGAGCCCATGGTTGGCTTCCTCTTAAGGTCTCAGGAAAGATATGTGGTAAATGTGAGGATATTTTAATCTGGGAACCATAGTTCCTTCCCACAAATAGTCTCCTATGCCCAGTAAGGGTCAGAGTCAGCAAAGCAGTTGGACTTTTTAGTGTTACAAAGGTTGGGCTGCTCATATGTTTTTATGATCATAGCAAATTGGTAATTGGAGAGGCTTTCCAAAAGAGTCTGTTTAAATTAAGTTCTATGCTTTCATGTGGCTATAAGAAATGTGTCAGGAAGCAAGGTTAAAAATAGAGAATGGATTACTTACCAACCTGCAGGATTGATAGGTTGGAATTATTTTTTATTTGCTTTGAAAGGAAATATAAAATTATATTTTTCTTCATGTGAATTTATAGGATAAGCTTTCCATGCACACCATTTTTTCCTTTCTCCCTCAAAGATTTGATTATTGTCTCCATGGTTTCTACATCTTCACAAAGGCCTTTATATAAATGTTATTCTTTCAAGGAAGAGTTTTGTTACTCTCCTTCCCAGATTCATTTAACCTCCCCATGTGATCTCTATTGGCCTTTTGTATTTCTCCTTTATGCCACTTATCACAATTTTATTTAAATAGTTAATAGCATCATTAATAATTTAATGTCCATCATAACCTTTTTCCTACAATAATGAAACTAGTTCTAGAGTGCAAAGCCTCAATTTGCATCGATTATTGCTGTCTTTCCAAACACCTAGCATATGTTGTATAATTATATAGAGCAAGGACTCAATGCCAATTTATGGAATGAAAGAGTGATTGTAGATGTGAATGACAAAGTTAATTTCACTTGGAGATGAAGATATCTGCATGAAGTCAAGGCCAAGTGATATCATTTGGAGACCATAAGAAGAAAATCCCCAAGACAAATTTCAAGCCACTGAGGCAATATTGAGATGGAAATACACATGTAATGATTTTACACCCACAGCCTTTGAGAAGGATTTCCCATTGTAGAAATTATACTCCTCTCAAGCACTTAAAAATTCACAACACAAAGGCACATACTATGCACACCATTGCCACTACTATACAAGTGTTGTGGATTGTATTTAGATGTCTCCCCAAATCATGCAGTCATAGGTGGGGCTTTAACAGAGGTGGCTGAATCTAGAGTGTGTGATGTTGGAATTAAGGCTGCAAGATTACTAAATCAGGCCACTGATTGGTTTGGCACAGCCCTAAGCCTGGTAGCTTAGATAAAGTATAAAGGGGGCAGAAAGAAGCTGCTAAGGTCCCTTGCTTGCTTTGCTCTTCTGCCCACCATGAAATGTTTCTCCACTGTGATGCCTGTCTGCAAGGCCAGCCTCCTTGGAGCCAGTCTACTATGGACTAAATCCTCTACAAACCATAAGCCAAATAAACCCTTCCTTCCTTAACTTTGGGCATCAGGTATTTTGTCTTGGCAACAAGAAAAGTAACTGTGACAAAATTTGGTACCATATAAGTGGGGACATTGCTGTGACTGTACCTGACCATGTGGTTTAAGATACTTTGGAGCTGGCTTGTGAGAAGGGGAAGAGTTAGAAATGGTTTGGAGATGCCAGCTGAAAAAGTAGAGCTGGAGTGTCTTAGGCTTTACTTGATAGAAGATTCTGGTCAGAGCTCAGAAGACCAGAAGGCTTCTGAGGTGGAAGACCTTGGCTAATAGAAATGATGCTGGTAAAGACAGGCTCAAGAGGTCTCTGCTGGGAAGAAGGAATACATTGGTTGTTGGACTCTAGAGGATATATGTTACGGTTTGGTAGAAAGTTTGTCTGCATTTTGCTCATGTTCAGAGACTTTGCCTGAGACTGAAATTAAGGGCAGTGGACTAGTTACTCTTGCAGAAGAAATTTCAAAACAGTTGAATGATGAGGCAGTGGCATGGCTACTGTTGGGGGCTTTTAGCCAGATTTACATTAATATCAGAAGCTAAAAGTCCAGCAGAATGATTTAAAACGTTTTGAGCTTGGCCAGAAAGGAAGCTCCAGTAAAGCTGTGGACTACAAAGATAGAGCAGAGGAAAACTTGATTGTTGAGAAAGAATAGGAGAATAGAAAAGATGTCCTGAGGGCATCAGAAGAAGCAGCAGGACTCCACCATGTGCAGCCTCAAGTTTGCAAAAGTGGAAGACTTTGCTTTGGGAATACAGGACCAGAGCACCATGTTTCAGAGTGGTAGTAGTCTAGGGAAGTTGTTCCTCAGAATTTGGTTCACAGGCACTCAACCCCTGCAGCCAAGAGAAAAGGAAGCTTGGCTACTGCTTCAGCTGGTGGCAGATCTTGGCGTCACCCAGGTGGTGCTGGTTTTGGGTGCATGCAGAATGTAAGAGTTGTGGGGTCAGGAAGGCTTCCACCCAGATTTCAGAAGAAGGCCTGGGAGGCCAGGCAGTGTGCCCCTGGGAGGACAGTGTGTGAAACTGTGAGCATGAAGGCAAATGTGCAGTGGAGTCTTCAGAAGACACAGGGATATGGATCTTCTAAGGAAAGCTGCAAGGAGTGAGCAAAGCCAGCCAAAGAAAGAAGCCATGGGTGGTGCAACAACCATAAGTGCCATAGGGGTAGAGCCACCAAAGCCCTTTGCCGTTCACAACTTGCTACAGATTACCAGGGATGCTAGACATGGAACTATGAGACTTAATATTTGCCTATTGGATTTTGGACTTGTTTTGTTCCCATTCCTTGCTATCCCCCTTTTAATACCTTTTGGAATGGTAATGTCTAGCTTGTACCTTTGAATGTTGTAAATGTTAACCTCTTTTTTCATTTGCATAGGGGCTTGGAGCTAAGAGTTTGCCTTAAATCTCAGAGCAGATATTGGACTTCAACTTTTCAGCAATGCTGAAACTGTTAGGATTTTGGCAACCCTTGCAGATAGACTAACTGCCTATTTGATAAAGGGATGTACATGAATCTTTGGGAGGCCCAGGGTGGAATGTTATGGATTCTGTCTAGATGTTCCCCCAAAACCTCATGTGGTCATAGGTGGGGCTTTTTCAGTGGTGGCTAGATCTAGAGTGTGTGATTGATACATGGTGCGATGCTAGAATTAAGCATGCTAGGACTAAGGGTTGGTGATTACTAAATCAGTCCACCAATGGTTTGGCACAGCCCTAACCCATTAGATAGAATAAAAAATGGGAAAAGAAAGGCTGCTAAGGTCCCTTGGTTGCTTTTGCTCTCTTTTGCCTGCCGTGAACTCTTTCTCCTCTGCGATACCTGTCTGCCATGCCACCCTGCCTTGGAGGCAGCTGATTAGGGACTAAAACCTCTACAAACTGTGAGCTAAATAAACTTTTCCTCCCTTGTGGGTGTTGGGTATTTTGTTTCAGCAATGGGGAAAGTAAGTAAGACAACCAGAAAGTAAAGAATAATATTCACCTAAAGAAGAGAAGGAAGAAATATACAATAGCCTTAATTACTAGATAGTAATTCTATTACTTATTTACATGACCTTATTTTTTTTTTTATGTGGGTACCGGGAGTTGACCTCAGGACCTCACGCTTGCCAGCAAGTGCTTGTGCCACTGAGCAATATCACCAGCCCCTTTTTTTCCTTTATGTGGGTTCCGGGAGTCAAACTCAGGACCTCACGCTTGCCAGGCAGGCGCTTATGCAGCTGAGCTATCTCACCAGCCCATGATCTGTTTTTTAAATGTCTTTTTTCTATCCAGTTGTCAACTTGTGATGGCACTTCATAGGGATTATGTAAAATAATATGAAAAATATACCTATTTTATTCATTTTTTAATCTTCACTGGCTAATACATATGTGACATCAATTACTAAATTATGAATAAATGAATGGATATGCTAATAAATCAGGTTGATTAAATTAATTCCAGTTGGAAAAACAAATTTTGGGGAAATACACAGCAAGCAATTTCAGACAAAGATACTCCTAAGACAAGAGTAACAATTAAAAGCACATTTATAATTTGTTAGAGGTTAAATAAATATCATATTACTTGACCAAGTCATTACTGCTTTGAAAGAAAAAAAGGAAACATTTTTATACTCTCAAATTTAGTGTTGTATCTAGCACATGGAAGAGAAATAATATTTTTAATCAATGTTGAGTCAATGCCAAGGGGGTAGTATATCTTAGTTCTTTTAGCATCAGATTCAGCAAAAAGTGTAACTTGCTTCTTGCTGTTCCATCTGCAAACCACAGCACTGTATTTTCCCTTCCTTTTTCTTCTCCCCTGCATTTTTATTCTCCATTCTTTCTGATGCCCTCAGGTTTTCTTTCATAGGTGTATTCAGAACCAAGTCATTGGTGTTGCCATGGCAACTCCTAAACTCAAGATTTAGTGCCCAATCTTCCCTGCTTTATTTCCCATTTCAGAAAATACTTTCTCTCCCTAGATCACTGACATTCAAATAGGCACTACTCCAATTTTAAAGAGAAATAGAAAAGTCGTAATCAGTAAATTGGACTAACCCTTATAAATCAGGAAAATAAGACAAAATAATTGAAATCTCTAACAACTTTAGATAAATTGTTTTTTTCTACACATTGCTTAGAAAATTTTCTAAAGTTGTTTTGTTCTCTTTTCTAAAGTTGTTTTTCTGAAGTTATCTAACAACTTTAGATAAATTGTTTCTGCCTTCGCATTATAATATGTGTATGTACATAGGTATGTGATTTATAAAGAACCATAGGGAATAAAGATATGAACCCAAATTTGCAAACTGTGGAAGGGAAACTTAAGGTTGTGTCAAGGGAAGGCTGAGTTACTCAGGGAATTAGCAACAAAGAGCCTTCCCAGATCAAGCCCAACTCAGTTGCTGCCCATCCTCGATCAATTCCCTTCAGCACTCTGGTATTTCTGAGAAGCTCAGGGTGGTGTTTATTCTTATAGTTAAAACAATAAGTGACAGAACTATCTCTCCATTGTTTTATGTAAAGTCCTAACTGAATTTTATCCTCTGGGACAGCAGAAACCAAGTCTTCAATGTGTCAAAAATCTCTTCATCATCAATGGTAAAAATCAGGTTAGAATCAGGCTTCTTTTGTGTGTTTTTTTTTTTGTTTTGTTTTGTTTTGTTTGTTTGTTGTGGTTGTTTGTTTTTTGAGACAGGGTTTCACTCTGTAATCCAGGCTGGCCTTGAACTCATTATGTAGCCCAGGCTGGCCTAGAACTTGCGGCGATCCTCCTGCCTCAGCCTCCTGAGGGCTGGCATTACAGGCATGTGCCACTACACCTGGCTTAGAATCAGGCTTCTGCAATAAGAAAATATTGTAATTTAAGATATTTGAGAAGCCCCCTTCCCTTTAACTACCTAGCGACTTCTCTCAAAAAAAGTTATGGTCACCAGCTCCCCCTTTATTCCTTTGTGCCACAATAGAGATGCAGAGGGGAACAATCCTTTCTCATTGCTCTCCTCTCACGTTTTATTGAAGTTCATTGAAAGACCATTTTGTTAAATTTATTTTTATTAGTGCATGTTTGTAATACATAAAAATTGGTACACGTACATTATACATCTTAATTCCTTTTTTATCCCCTTTCACTTCCCTCTCTCCCTCCTCCATTCATCTCTTGATCCTCTTCATTTTTTGCACATATTTGCAATACATAATATTTATATTCCTCTTATGGAGTTGGTGCACATCTTACTTAAATCCTTGCTTATCCCCTTTCCTTCCCCTTCCTCTCCCTCTTTCCATCTTTTGATCCTTTTCCCTTTCTATAATAATCTACCTCCCTACTTCTTTTGATCTGTTTTTATCTTGCTCTTTACTTATACTTTGAGATTCTCATATAAGACAAATCATGAACTATTTAAACTTACATGTCTGATTTATTTTACTTAAAATTATGGTTTCGAGGTGCATCTATTTTTCTACAAATGACTCAAGTTTAACTTTATGGCAGAGTAGTAGTCCATTGTGTGTAAAATCCACATTTTCTTTATCGATTCACCTATTGATGGACATGTAGGCTCTTCCAAGATTTAGATATTATGAATTGTGCTGACATAAACAGCGGTATGGATGTATTACTGTAATATGATGTCTTTAACACTTTCAGAAAAGTACTTAGAAGGGGAAAAGCTGGGTCAAATGGAATGTCTAGTTTCAGTTTTACACCTGTCTCCATACTAATTTGCATACTGGTTGTACAAGTTTACAATCCCACCAATAGCATCCAAAGGTCCCTTTTCCCCTGTAGCCTCTCCAGAATTTGTTAATGATATCTTGATGATGCCATTCTTCCTTGGGTAAGATGAAATTGTAGTTTTGTTTCAATTTGCATTCTCTAATGGCCAGTGATGTTGAACATCTCTTCATATATTTATTACCCACTCATATATTATCTGTAAAGGGTCTATTAATTTCTGCTGCCCATTATTTGATAGGTCTTTTATTTTGGGTGGTATGTACCTTTTAGTTCTTTGTATATTCTAGATATGAGTCCTCTGAGGAATTGGGGGCCAAAAAAATTTTTTTTGCCATTCTCTAGGCTGTCTTTTCACTCTATGGCTTGTTTCTTTTGCTGTGTAGGTTTTTAATTTGATATTGTCCCATTTGTTGATTCTTTGTACTAATCCTGTACAACTGAGTTACTATTCAGAAGTCCTTGCCTATGCCTATGACTTCAAGAGAACTGGAGAAAGCAATCCTGAAATTTGTATGGAACCAGAAGAGACCTAGGATAGCAAGAGAAATTCTGGGCAAAAAGGGCAAGGCAGGGGCATCACGATCATGGACCTCAAGTTATAGTACAAAGATACAGGTTGAAAAACAGCATGGTATTGGCAAAAAAACAAAACAAAACAAAAAAAAAATAGTAAAAAGAGTTGTGGATCAGTAGGCAGAAGATAGATAAACAATTCCAGCCACATTCAGCTAAGTTATTTTTGATAAAGGGGCCAAATCCCTTTCCTGGAGGAAAGATAACCTCTTTAACAAATGGTGCTGGGAAGATAGGCTATCCACAGGCCGAAGGTTGAACCTACACCCATATCTCTCACTGTGCACTAAATGAACATAAAATGTATCAAAGATCTAAACATTAGAACAGAAAAACTTAATCTGGTAGAAGATAAGAGAGTTTAAAACTCTTGAAGACATAGGTTCAAGAAAAGATATTCTGAACAAAACCTCAGTTGCACAAGATATAATACCAAGAATCAACAAATGTGATCACAGCATTTTAAAAAAGCTTCTGCACATCAAAAGAAACTAATAACAAAGTGAAGAGACAACCTACAGAATGGGAAACAATTTTTGCCAGATAAAGGACTAGTATCTACAATAAATAAATAACTCAAAAAAAGTATAAGGCCACCAGCATTAAATAATGCAGGCTGTACCCTAATGACTTTATCTGATCCTAATCTCTTCCCAAAGGTCTTACTTCTAAACAGGATATTTGGCTTCAGTTTCTAGTCTCCTATTAGCAAACAGTGGCAATTAACAGATGAAGCTTTGGAGGACACTCAGACCATATTCAAACCGCAGCAGCATTAGAGTAGCTAGTTTATATTTGCAAGTCCTGTGGCATCACAATGAAATACATATATTTAGACATTTATATTAGGAAATAAAAATATTTTGAGAGATGATAAAGGATAGAAATGACTGTATGTATGCACTAAAAATAAAATAAATATAAAATTAAACAGATATTTATAGTCCAGAAGGATAGAATTTTACCTATGGAGTCAAATAGCTGAGTTAAAAAAATTCTCCAAATAAAATATTATACTTAAATTCCTAATATACTAATAGACTAAAATAATCATTGCTTTTCTTTATAGTTCAAGTTCACAGACTTATGTAAAAACATCCATACATTTCTTCAGTTATCACCATTATACCTGTATAATAATTAAAAATCAATCCAGGGAAAATAAACATGACTCATCTTACAATCCCACAATTCAGTCTTGCCTTTCTGATGTTTTCCTTCATTTTTTCCCATTCTTTAAAATTTACAGGATGAAATGTGTCTATTCTCCTGCATATTTCCCATGGATTGTTGTTAGAAATTTGTTAACATTATTATAAGACTAGTAATTAAAGACCCATAAGTGATACAGAGAAATCTGAACAAATAATCTGCCCCCTTAAAGAGTTTAAGATAACTATCATCTTAAGTAAGACTGTGGAAAAGACAAAGGCGCTACTTTCAGTTTTCCTCATGATTAATGCCACATTTACACTTGTGCAAGAGGGTTCCCTGCCCTATACATTAAGTTTAACAGTAGTGTTTACCAACATATGTGATCAAGGATTAAATTTGCATTTCCAATTCTTTGTGGAAAAGATTTTCATAAAATATAGCAACAGAATCATGGCTATTTCAAAATTGATAAAAATTTCTAATTGCTTATTCTCACCTCCCATACTTAGCTTTTACATAGCTTGTGGCCAAGAGTTTATGAGCTATCGTCAAGGTGCAGAAATTCTTTTGTGTAGCACTGCTTAAGAAGATTCCACATATTACAAAGAAACAAAAAGATACAGACAACTTCATTAAAGGTCACATTGTCACCTTTGGCATCAGGTCTGGCCTTCAAAGCAGGTATGATACAATTCATAATTGTAAACTTCTTTTCATGATAAATACCACTGAAATCCAAGGGAAGTCAGAACTTCAACTCACCTATGGCTTCAAATCCTAAGACGCGGGAATACAAATACACAAGGCCCAGAGTTTTATGCATTATCCTGCTGCTTTGGAGTGTGAAGAGGATATAAGCAGAGAAAGCATTTGCATAAGAGAAAAAATTAGCTTGTCAAGCGTTTCTTCTCTGTTATCATGACCATAATAGATTCATGCATAATAAAGTATTATTACCCAGTAATGCCAAACATCAATTTCCTTGCTTTTTTTTTTTTGACACATGGTTCATAGACATGTATTATTTTTGCATAGGGCAGATGAGGAACACTTAACAAACTTAAAAAATTACATTTCTTTTTAAATAAATAAATTGACATATTCACCTATGTACTTATTAATCTCAAACATAAGAGAGATAAAGCATCAAGCCAATTCTATACTTTTGAAATTATATAATATTTAATATTAAAATAATTATAATGAATTATGTATTCAAAGAAAAATTAAAATATTAGCTTTATAAATATTTTGATATGAGATTTTAAAAACAAGCTTTATTTTAGAATACTTTTAGATTAATAGAAAAATTGAGAAGGTAATATAAATAATTCCCATGTACTTTACACTCAGTTTCCATCTTACAACAGTATGTTTTTTTGTTACAATTACCGAAACTCTACTGATACATTATTTTTAATTAAAGTCTCCACACTCTTTAGAATTCTTGAGTTTTTCCTCCATTTTTTTCTGTTCCTGGATCCTAACTAGACTAACACATTACATTTAATAGTTACAAAATATCATCTTACAGACTTTTTGGTAATAACAGAATCTAAGACACTCTCTGCCTTTTGATGATTTTGATAGTTTGGAGCATTATTGGTCAGGGGCTTTGTATCTGTCTCTCATTTCGTATTTGTTTCAGGCTTTTATTCATGATTATACGAATGTTTTGGATCTTGGAGAGGCTGACTTCAAATAGGAAGTGCTAGTCTCACTTCAGTGTATTAAGAGTGCGTGACTCGTCACTGGTTATGTTCACCCTGATTACTTAGCGTACAGAAGTTTTTATTGATTTCGTCCTCTGTGAAGTCACCTCTCCCCCTCTTTCCGTTCTATACTCTACAGAAGGAATTAGCTGTGCAGTTTATTCCTAAGGAGTCAGAAGTTATGCCCCACTACTTTGTAGGTAGAGTGTTTACATTATTTAGAATTTTTTTTGTATTAAAAGATTTGTCTATTCTTTCCCCTTTTTTTGTTAAATTATCTGTATCAGTATCTGTATCAATTATTATTTGTAAAATCATAGATCTAGATTTTTATAGTCCTTTATTACTTTATTTATGAATTTTTTTCATTTTTATTTAAACAGTTCTAGCTGTAGCCATTGGGAACGCTTTCTGTTGCCTTCTATGTTCTTTTGACATACTCTCAACATATATTTCTTTCTTTCTTTTTTTTTGTGTTTCATTTTGTCTTAGTACTTCCTTATTTTCTGGCACAAATGCTCCAAGTTCATCTTGTGCATCACGGATTTTTCCAAAGAAACCTGGTTTTTAAATTTGAGGTGCTGAGCGTGCTCATTATTAAGGTGGCTATTGCTTCTAGGCTCTCTTAATGAATACAGAAAAGAGAAACTATATGTGATATATATATATATTTCTTCATGTTACCATTTTTGTCTAATTTTTTGCAGGGGAGGGAACTGGGAATCAAACTCAGGACCTCACGCTTGCTAGGAAGGCGCCGTGCCACTGTGCTATATCCCTGGCCCCCATCTTTGTCTATATTAAGTCACACATGAGTTTCTACTGGTGCCTCTAATTCTTAATCCATTACCATGCATATCACTGTAAATTTTCCCCCTTACTTATCTGTACCTCCATCTCTAACAGGGAGAAAACTGTCTCCTGTGTTTACCAAACAATTAACTAATTGTTCAACTCCAGTATACAGGGACTTAACATTCAGAATAGTACATCTATACTCAAATGGGAATCAACTTCATCACTAGTGTACACTCCTTGCACTCATTAGTTTTGTTCTAGGTTTTTTGTTTTCCATTCATTTTCAAAGTTTCTTAGGTCAGTGTGTTTTTCCCGACTCTTCAGTGAATTCTTTTCACGCAATCCCAATAAGGTAAGATGAATTTTTTAATAGTCTACATTCTGTTCTGAAATCTCCTGACCTGCTGAATTTAAAATTCTTATTTATATGGTAAAGCTCTATGGATTTTGACACATACGTTGTGTCACAACAGTCTCATATAGAATAGTGTCATATAGCCACAATATTTCCTGTGTGTCACCTATAAAACTCTGAATCTTCTCATGACAAGCTACTAGAAACTGACTTCCTTCATTTAGCAATGTTCACCTAATATCCAAATATTGCCATATCATATCTCAGTTCTTGGGTTCACTGAATAATATTCTGTTGTGCGGACCTACCAAGTGATTTACCCATTCATCTCCTGAAGACTACATGAGTTATTCCTCTTTTTAAGAATTATAAATAAAATTATTCTAAATATTAACTTGCAAGGGGAGCAAAAAAGACCAAACCTCCAAGGGACACAGAAAAGAAGCACACGAATGCTGAGGAGCTGAAAGAATTGTTCAGAAGCTTCCAGGCGTTAAGAATACAGATGTTTCAGGTGAAATTCTGTCATGTTAGAGGGGATATTTTAATAATGCAGGGTCCTGTAAAAATCTTAGAAAGATTTCATTTTACAAATGCTCAGGATGAAAGAAGCTGCCCCAGAAATAAGTGTAAAACCAAAATATGTATACCCTAACAAAGTCTCCCTCTTATCTAAGTAGTTTAATAACCTAGTAGGAAGAAATCATCTTCACAGAAAAACTACAAAATTCAGAATCTCTAAAATGGAACGTTTCAATATTCAGTATATAAGTAAAAATTACTATATATGGAAGTAAATAAACATAATCCAGAAGGATACAAAATTAGAAGACAAACAAATGGCCCAGATATTGGAATTATCAGAGAAAGGCTAAATAAACTACATGCAATAAGTTAATACTTCAGCAGTTAAAGATATATATAGACTATTCCTGAAGAGGTATAAAATCACTAGAAGAATGAAATTCAAAGTAGAAAATGAAAGATGATTACTTGAAATAAAAATAATTTAGTTGTTGAGCTTGATAGGCAACAACACACAGTAGGAATATCTATAGAAACTGACAAACTAAAACCACAGGGGAAAAATTGATGGGATAAAATATTTTAGGTCTCAATTGAAATGAAATACTGAAATGCTGTGATATTAAAATTCAATATTTGAAAATTAAAATGGACTAAAATGAAGCTTCATAGAAAAAAGATTGAAATAAAATATTTTCAAGATTTCACAGTCTAATTATTCTACCAAATGACTGATTGGAGACCTGGAAAAAAGGATGTATAGAGTGAGAAAGTAAAATATTTGAAGAATAGTGGATATATTTTACAAATATTATTAAAATAAGCCAATAATATACAAATTAACAAATTTTAAGCAGTTTTGTATTTGTTTTTGTTTTAGTTCATTGGTTTACTATAGAAGGGCTAGGTGAGGACTAGTCTTTCAACTATAGACAGAGAAGAAAGGGCAAGTATATTCTTTACCCATACTTATTATCACTTGTTCCCAGCTTTCCATTGACAAAAAGAATATAGACTCAGGATTTTTGACTTCATAAATTACTACCACGAAATTAAGTAAAATACATGTGCGCATGTTAAGCACCTGTACTTATATTTAATCTTCAATGACTCTTAGAATGAATACATTATTCTTTATAGTTATAGATAAGAAAAGTTATGAAGCTATACCCATAGTGTCAACAGCAGATCTGGGAGTTTACAGGTATATATTTCCATGTCTGTAAAGTGCCAGAAATTGCTAACAGCTAATATTATTTATATAGTGTTCTCCAATTCAGGAGTATTCCTCTACTTGATAGAACACCTAAAATTAAATTAGATGAAATAACTCATATCTTACTATAAGGATGGATTAGTCAGAAAAGTACAGCAAAATATTTTGGTATCCTTAGAATCAATATACTCTCAAGTAAATCACTGTTCAAAAATATTTTTAAACTCAATCATTCACAAATAGCCATTTTTTGAACTTTCAGAATATTAGCATATAAAATATTTACTACAAAGTATTCCATCTAGATTTCAGAAATGATTGTGAAAGTTATTTTGTCAGTTGTGCTTAGAGAGTAATGTCTGATTTTAGGCATAATTGAACTATATAAATTCAATGTGAGCTGAAACTTAAAATAAATTGGTTCTTCTAGTTATAAGTTGTAAATGTCAAATATGAAATACAGTACTACAAAAATATCATAAAAACTTCCTACAATATAATGGTATTTTATTATGTCAATACCAAAATTCCATTATTTTGAAAGCTACTTTTGCCTATAAGGTTTAGGTTTATTGTGTGGCTCACTGGTTGTTAAACTTCAATACCATGGAAGGAAAACTTTAAAAAATGAACTGCAGAAAGCAGATTCTGACGTTTACAGCTTAATTTGTATGCCCCAAAGCCTGTGGGAGTATAGGAGAAGATTACCCCTACTGGCCATTCATTTGCCATGGAATTTTATAGTAAATTCCTAGCCAATCTTCTTCACAAAATGAGCAACATTTATGAATACAAGATTTCGGATATCATGTAGAAATTACTAACATTTTAAAGATGCTGGAAATTTCTGAACAAAAACTGATCAATTCCATTCAAACATGACATTTGTCCTGTGCATATTTAAATATAGAAAATTTTGGTAATATATCAATCTAAACTGAACTATGAATGCATGAAAGATAGAGCTTTAGAGGTTAAAAAGTGAAGAAAATTAATTATCTTAGTGACTGGAGGTCATTCTCCAAAGATGCCCATGTTGTAAACTCTAGAATTTCTGAATATGTTAATCTAACATGGCAAAGAGAACTTGGGCTTTCAGGTGGAATTAAAAGAGTCGACAGATTTTATCCTAGATTATTTCAGTTTGCTAAATATTAATGTGAGCGACTTATAAGTGGGGAGAGAGAGAGGAGTCAGAAAGGTTTGATGATGTTATGCTGCTACTTTTGCAAAGGGTAGAAAGTGCCACAAGTCAAGAACTGTAGCTTCTCTAGCAGCTGGAATTGATCGCTCCTAAAATCTCCAAAGGATTTTAACTTTTCTAACATTTTGATTTTAGCCTAGCAAGACCCATTTTGGACTTCTAACATCAAGAATTGTAAGGTAATAAATTTGAGTTTTAAACCACAAAATTTGTAGTAATTGGTTAAATCAGCAACAGGAAACTAATTTACTTAGTTTGTACCTTGACTAAGACAGCGCTAACTTTAAACAAAATACAAACGTTTAACAGTTTATTTGTGAATTGAAGTAAAACTATTTCACAGAAGAGAAATGTTGAGGACATTGCTTTGCCTGGGATTACGAGCAATAAGGAAATGATAAACACAAATGACATATTTTTGAGAAAACATCAGGGCAAATACTCCTGGTATGTGCAGCTTTGTGTGAAAGGAGCTCCCATTTAGTTACAATTATGCCTAAACAGCACAAAGCTATATTAATCACTAGGCCAGCAAAAACGTGGAATCAATGGATACTTTTCTACTTTGTACCAGTTTGGTAAAGAATATATTGAAATTAAGTGAGCTAAAAATTTCCATCCATAATTAACATTTTCAAGTGTTTCCAGTGTTAAACTGTGCTCATCAACTAATGTACCACCCGATGATTTGTCAAAACTCTGTGAAAACACTGTACTGAAATCAAAGCTTTTATTTTAGAAATTTCCTGGTTACCCTTTATACAGAAAATGTCATTTTTATTCCTACTTTTACAACTTAATGAGAAATTTTCTTTAATCATTGAAACATACTTCCTGTATATTCAATATACAGTAATACCTTGGTTCATGAACACTTCTGTTTGCAAATAATTTGATTTACAAATAAAAGTATTCAGTAAAATTTTGCTTCCATTCACAAACTCCACATTGGGTGACAAACATGAGCATGGCCATCTTCCTCACGCAAACACAAACGCAGCCATCTTCCCCAAATCCTAAAACAAATTAAGTTCATACACCGAGATACCTCTGTATTCTATTAAATATGTAAAATATTTGATTTTTATAGGTTATATTATTTTAATCAGAATAAGATTTCATTAGCTTCATAAAAGACAACAAATACTTTGACAGTTTGAAAGGCTGTTGAAAACTGGGTCATTACAAAGTAATGTAAATGTGACTGCGACCCTCTGGTTATTCTCTCTTTTTCCCACCTTGAACTCGTGCACCTTGAACTAGCATTTTCATTACTTTTTCAAACTTTAATGGCATGAAATTAATTTATTCATAGCTTTCTGGAGTGATTGAGGAAGAGCAGGTCATTGCAAATCACAGAATACAGTGTTCCAATCCTTAAACTTTTATTCTCCCTCTGTGCTTTCCAGCCACCTCTTCTTCCTTCTTAACTCTTTTTCTCCATAGTTTTATCTTCAATTTTAAAATTTATTTTCTAGGCATGTCACCCTCCTCAGCAAACAAGTTCTAGGAGTTTCCATTCTCTTGAGAAGAAAAGCAACTGTCTGTAAATAAGACATATATTTTCCTTTAATGAATATTTTCATCTCAAGTCACAAAAGGATACTCTGAAATTAGTTGGCTTTGGAAATTATTACATTGTGAAAAGAAACTTGTTTCCTATCTATTGAGAATCAGTCTAATATAAATCCAGAATGAAGTGATAGGAAAGCATGCTATGCTACGTACTGAGATTAAAACTGAATGTTATTTTGACTCTTTTGGTAAGGGTTCTATGGCCTTTTAGAAATCTAATTAATTGCCTGATGTCTCAGATTTACCATCTTTGTAATGAAGGGCTAACATAAATTCCTATAGTGTTGTTTCTAGGCATGAGGTTCTATGATACTTTGAGTATGCAGCCTAATTCTCACCATTAATGCATTTCACATTCTTCTTGGGAAACCAAATGCTATGAACTCATATAAAGTGGCTAAATATTATGCCTCATAGAGCAAAATTTGAAGTAAGTGTTATATCGGATTCTTGGAATACTGAACATTACCTCCCCATGAATGATACAGTTGAAGAGAGAGAGCTGCTTGATGAAAGAATGGAGTCTGCCATCAGGACTGTGTCAAATTTGGGTTGGCTAAAGCAGGCTGAGCTTTGAAGCTGTGAAAAATAAGTTTCAACTGGCATGGGAGAGCCTGAATTTGTCAACAATGAAAGATTTGGCAGAGAAATCTAGATTTACTTCCATAGGAAGCAGGAAGCTATTGAATGTCCTTTAAGAAAGGAATAATATAATGGAAGACAATAAAAATAAAGGCTAGCAATAACACAAAAGAATGAAACATGCAGGAAAAAGAGAGGAAGAACATGGAAGTGGAATAAAGCATTTTAACTTATTTTTTTTCTGAAGTTAAAGCATTGTATTATATGTGGAAATCTGTAGCAGCCTATAATAAGGTATACCTGAAAAGAGATTCTAACTTTAAAATAATAAGACACAGTTGAAATGCAGCAGTGATATTGAAAAGAGAGAGAAAAATGCAAGACATTTTTTGAAGTGAATTTTGAAGATAGTTCGGTGCTTTACTGAACAAGAAGGAAGAAATATCAGATACGAGGTGGATATATGAACCTGAGATTAATGAAATGCTAGTAGTAATAAGGATGAGTAGGAACTATGGAAAGGAAGATGTTTTGAGAAAGAAGATAATCAACACATTTTTATAAACAATTCTGTGAAATTTAGGAACATGCTAAATAACATTAAACCACTGATTCAAGAATCTTGTGTTAAATATTAATTCATTTATGTCTATGCATGTTTTATGCCAGGAAAGATTATTTAATTTCTATATTTTAACTCTGTAAGATGTTTCTAATTTTAATCATAAATACACACACATTTCCACATACATTAATTTATGTTAACATCTAAACAATGAAAAGAGGACAACTATTTTTGCATAAATTACTAATTGTAAACACTTGCTATTGCATAATCACTAGTAACCTAAAAACATCTCAGCAGTACAAACACAGGCTTTGAGAAAGTGCAGGTAGAGGAAAGCAAAAATATAAAATTTAAGAAGAAATATAAATTTCATGTTTAATTGTCTACTATAAAGCCATTTCTAATAGCTGTTTTCATGTGGAAGCTGCAAGTATTGAAATTCACATTGAATCAACTGAAGAAAAAAATGGCAACATTGTACATAGAGATATGAAGTTACTTATGTGCTTTAGAATTAGAATTTTAGGGGGCTGGTGAAATGGCTCCGCGGCATAAGCGCCTGCCTGGTAAGCGTGAGGCCCTGAGTTTGACTCCCAATACCCACATAGGAAAAAAGGGCCAGTGATATCGCTCAGTGGCACGTGCGCCTGCTGGCGCGTGAGGTCCTGAATTCGACCTCCAGTACCCACAAAAAAAAAAAAAAAAAAAAGAATTTTATCTATACTTCAGTCTTCTTCCTTTATGAAAATTTGATCTGCCAAGAGTGCATTGTGTGAAAATTGCAACATCCAATTCCTGGCATATACTTCCATTCCACACGTCCTTCATTTGCTGCAATAGGGCTAAATCTTTAACTATTATGGTATTCTTGGGAGTATGGTGTAACCATCCTAAAGTCCATTATTTGTATGAAATCTGACTGTCCATTGGAAAAGGACATAGGTAGTACTCATACAGAGGAGTATCATTACATACACACAAGCTGAACTAAGTCAAGCGTCCATTTACAAAGATCAAAGTGAGGCACAATAAATCTCATAGAATGTTGCTACAAGTGTTAAAGAAAAGTGTTAGTAGGATTCATTATCTCCAAAGACTTCAGGGGCAACACAAACAATGCATCCATAAACTGAGTCAAGTTGTGCCCCACAGTGCCAGCCCTGTCTGTGGGCTGGAGAAGAGGCTGTTCAGATGTGAGGCAGATGCAGAGACCTCGACAATGACAACAAAGAGAAAGAGCTCCATGCTTCAACATGTGTTTCCAGGCACCATCAACCAGAGGGTGTGAATTGTAGGAGGCATTCATTTTGGTGTTGACAGTGGCCTCTGGGTGATGACTGGATAACATTAAGGGTCACGGAGAAATTGATGGAGCAGTAGTAGTCGATGGAGCAGGGGAACCACAGGAGAACGGCAGGAGGAAAGTGTCTATGAGAACGCAGCCCATGTTTTGCGTTTACGGGAAGTCCTAACAAGAGAAAGGAGGTTGTACAGTTGACAAGTGGATGACTACTGACTAACCCGTCCTATTGAAACGTCCTTCAGGCTCCCTGGAGGTGGAGCTAAAGTTTCATGATTTTTGCTCCTCTTATTTAAACATTTAAACCTATTTCACATACTTAATTTAAACTGTATGCACTGCTAAACCCATCTGCTATCTTTACATTTATATCTAAAGACTTTCATACCTAAAGAAAAACTTTACTTGTTATTACCTAATATAACAGCAATTTCCAGTTTGTACTGAAGTTACAGTAGTGTGACCACAAAATAATGAAATCAGATTTATGAAGTCATACAAGGACACTTACTTTATTCCTTTAGCATCATTGCATATAGTTAGCAAAATTTTCTCAGTTTCCATAATATCCTTCACTTTAATGTTAACCATAGTTTATATTAGTTTTATGTGAACTTTTACATTACATGAGGATACGTTCTACCAAAACTTAGTCATGAAACTTTCATTTTTAACTAAAATGTCAGTTTAAATCAAATACTAATAGGAAAAACTTGTATTAATTGATACAATGTGAAATGTAATCTTTAAGATATACTTAAGAAGTCCCATTTGCTTTTAGTTTTATAATTGTTTGTTCTTATTAAACTAAATTTCTTCAGTTATTTGTCTAGCTATGCATAAATGTAATTCTTATTATATAAAGCTGAGTTTTCAGGCTATGTGACCAAAATTGGGAATTACAGATAAAGATGATCTCTATCTATTATTTTGTAATCCATTTTTGAAATGCTTCCATTCTTAAAAGCAAAAGATCCAGAGAAAAATGTATTCTCCTGTTTTCCAACTGTGGTAGTAGAGAAAAGTATATCTAAAAATAACATAGAAACTCATAGCTTGAGGTGAAAACAAGCTACTAAACACACACATAATGTAAGAATGGGTTTTTTGGAGCAGCATAATTTGTTCTAGTTACAATTATTTTAACTTCCAGAGAGATCTAGTTAGCAAAAAAAGGAAGAGAAGTATATTTTTATAAAGGCATAACAGCTAATTTTACAGATATCTAAAGAGTGCAGACATAGTTTTACAGGGACTGAAAAAAAAAAAAAACAGAATTAAAAGGTTCATTTTTATCTATTAGGGCCTACACATCATCCTCATAAATTAACCAAAACTTCCGGATAATTGACACTTGTATCTGGTTTCTTAATACTGGATCCCATGAAAGCCATATAATTAAGTCACAATTTTCTTTTAAACCAGCTCACAGAAGTTGCCTCTGTTCCCAGGTGTGTACAGTTGAGGAGATAAGATGACCCTGGGTCTCAGCAAGGTCAGGAAATGGGGTTTGTCTAGGTAGTGCACAGGCAGAGTGGCATGCATCATTGTAGGCAAGGTGACATAGCAGGAAAAGCACTTGATTTGGAAACATACAGACATAATGTCTCTTAATTTATTTATAGATTAAAATTACAATACTCTTCGGACCAGTGAGATGGCTCAGCGGCGTAAGCGCCTGCCTTGCAAGCGCGAGGGCCCGAGTTCGACTCCCGGATCCCACATACGAAAAAGGGGCCAGTGATATTGCTCAGCGGCACGGGTGCCTGTTGGTGCGCGAGGTCCTGAGGTCGACCCCCTGGTACCCACAAAAAAAAAAAAAAATTACAATACTCTTCAGTGACATATATGAATTTTTTTAACACATTTCTGGCCTCTTTTAAGTACTCAGAAATGCAAAGTAATTTTCCTGCTTTTCTTTTGTGTTTACTAAACCTAGAATTTTAAATTAAGGTTAATAACATTGGGAACCTCCAATATTTTTCTACCTAAAGACTGAAATAAATCCTGAATTTAAAAAATGTGTCTATGAGTACATTTTCTACATGTTTCATTAGGTTGTGTGGCTGTTTCATGAGCACAGCTCTATTCAATTTGCTTCAGCCTTAATAATTGAATGACTTCCATGTTCATACTGATTTGTGTAAGTATTTTCATGATCTCGTCACATAACTATTTGCAACAACTCTGCAAGGAGAGCAACAAGGCATAATAAGAGAGATAAACAAAGATCTAGGTAAAGTAAGAGACCTGAGAAATTCCTTTCTTCACTCACTCATTCATTTACCAATTCATTTAGTGAAAATTTGTTGAAAGCCTAATATTACCAGGCAATTTTTTCAAGTGCTTACATATAGCAGTCAACAAAATGAAGAACATTTACTGTAATACAAATTACATTTTAGTAAAAAGAGAAGAATAAAAAGGAGAGGAAAGAAAGGACGAAAGAAGAAATGTCAGTGGACATTTAAGCTGTTTCAATGTCTTGGCTATTATGTAAAGTGCCCTGTATGTATTTTTACATTGTTCTTATGAAACTCTAATCCCCTATATTGAATGTAATCATTAGGCACTGCAAACATGTACTAATAAAAGTAAAAAAAAAAAAAAAAAAAAAAAAAAAAAACTACCAACATTTTAAAAATACATTAAAAAATCAAAGTAAAGTAAATAAAAAACAAGCTTATATTCCTGCTGACTCATCTCATCATTTAGATTCTAGATAATCAAGTACAGATGCTATTAAGGTAAAAAAATAAAGAAAAAAGTCTTTGACAGGGAGTTAAATGATTTTGAGTTAGTTCCATCTCATCATTAAGTTTCCTAACAGCATATCATTCTGTATCTGAATCCTGTGTATCTGTCTCCACAGAAACCAAATTGGTCAAAAACTGGAAGGCACAGTTGACAAATACTATGAAGCCACTGGAAAAGAACATTCACATGTATGTGAACAAAGCAAGGCGACAATAGATGAGAGTTGATTCCAGATACAACTGGAATTTGAAGTCATTAGCCCCCTTAGGCTTGAGTAAGAATAAAGACTGAAGTGAAGAAAGGATTATCAGAACTCATGAAGAGTTCGGAAGCTATGAAGGGGGGCTGTCCAGAAGGAGCTATTGGCTTCAATGTCCTTTGCAGGATCTACCACTTGAAGACTGACAGTGGTAAGTTTGTGGGATTCTGACTTATCCTTTTTCCTGCTCCTAAATCAACTGCTGGTGCTTCCTATTTGCTAACGCAAAGAGGGAATTAGAAGACAAGAGATTACAGGTGATGTAGTCAGGTACATTTTCTGGGGGAACAGAGCAGAGCAAAGAAGAGTAGGAAATTGATCTGGATGGAATAATGTAGGAAGAATGGCTGAACTGGGTTTTCCTACTAAAACATGAAAGGGAAAGATGACAAAAACAAAAAACCAGACCAAGGAAAACAAAAACCAACCAAACAAACCAAACCAAACAACAACAAAAACAAACAAACAAACAAACAAAAACAACCAACCAACCAACCAACAACATTTCCTTTCAAGTCCTCCTCTTCTGGATACTACTTGCCAGATCCACCATGACTATAACATCAGGAATCTTTATCAGGTGCCTCATATGTGGCTAAGAGAAACTATTTTTATAGCATGGAGGCGGTGGTGAGAAAGAAGTGAATCAGAAACAATTTACTTAAGTAAATCTGTAATGATTCTTTTTACATATAACCGATCACTTCTCACTTTGTAAGAACAAATACTCTGAAGATTGCTATCATAACTCAAATGTTTTATTTCCCCATGTTCTCCTATTAAAATTAAGTGGATATAAAATGATCAGAACAGGATAATTTCGTAATGAAGAAAAAATTCCATGGGGCGTAATTTCCCATCTGTAATTATTTTACAAATGTCTATTTTGCATGAAAAACAACACAGTTATAAGGCGTACAAAACTGTGTTAATGACCAACTATATTTCCATAAAAATAGATGCCAAGAAAACATAGTAAGGAAGTAAAACCAAATTGAGCTTACAGTGAACACTGAAACTGGACTGTCTGCGTTTGAAACAAATGAGCAGACTGTGTAAAATAAATGAAAAATATGCACATAGTTAAGCATGACTTATATCACACAACTAATTCACCAGAAACTTCTTTATTTCTATGTGCTTAAATTTGCTAACTTAACAAGAAAATAGTGTTATTTTAAATATAGATGTCTCAGAAGATCTTTTACGATGGGATTTTCAATATACACAAAATTGAGTATACATTGTAATGTTTGTAGAGTTGCAACAAGATGCCTTAACTGTTAATTTTGGGAGAAGCAATATGTAGTTTCAAATCAAGTGGGTGAGCAAAATAAAGATTGGAATAAATTGATTACCTCTTCCTTTTCTTTATTTACCAAGCAACAACATATATTGCTTTGCTCCTGTATTTACTGTAGCTAAAACTCGTCTGATCTGTAAAAACCTTCCTTTATGTTATGAATAAGCACAGATTGAAATTTGATTAACCCTCTGCTGAACCAGAGTGATTAGGAAGCACTTCAGGTACAACTCAGTGTGGTACAGGGATTCTACTAAGGTACAGAGGATTTCGTGAAGAACACCAAGGTCTTGCTCTCTGATGTACGTTGTGAAAACCTTGATGTAAGGTCATGTTAAGTTCCGTCAGAGGAAATACAAAGACATTTTGCATTCTGTAACATCCTAGAGTTGTTAGCACTCTTATTTGCACTTGTAAGGAAAAACAGAGCAATGCTTTTTTTTTCATGCATTTAAAAAAGCGTGAAAGTGAGCAGACTTAATCTCATGAAGTAATGTAGATTTGTTTTATCCCTGTGATTTTTCACTTGCTTGATTCAAGTCCCTTGTTCAACCATTCAGATGCTTTCGAATTTAACCACCTGCATCCTGGGGAACTTCATTCTATACGTAATATTTTATAAATGAAGAAAATGGGTTTTGAGGATGAAAGATCATTTTCCAGTCACTAAGCCTCAGCAAGGATTCATATTTAGGTGTGTATCTCTCAGAGTCTGGATCCAATTTAATTATTGTCTTCAACATCAGGCCAGAATGTTGAGAGTCACAAAAACAACTTTATTCTGATAACCTGCAAAAAAGTGAAAAAGCACAGTACTAAAAGCAAAATTACTTTTTATTTACTCTTCATTTTCCCCAAATTTCTGACTCTTTATGATTTTTTTCTCTCATGGCATTTTGAAGGAATTTTCAAACCTTAAACCTTTCAGGAAATAGTTATCCAATTGTCTATCTTCCAATTAAATCAAGAAAAACGTATCAGTGTATTTTACCAGTTTTTTTAGGTTCTATGACTTTTATTATATTTTTTAGGCTTTTAAATATTTATTGAAACTAAGAAATATATAATAATTATAAGACATCATGAAAATATCTGAGTATTTTCTAAAATAGACTTCATCAAATATGTTGACATAAATATTACATTGATAGCAGTTAAAAAAACAAAGGCAATACGATGTGACCACTAAAATGTCAAAACAGAACTACAAGTACTCCCATATGATTTCCTCAGCTTCTAACTCTTCAATATGTACCTAGTGGTGGGAATCAGCTTTTATTTTTATTTTTTATTTTAAGGAAAAAAGTAAAACAAAATTTCATAACAAAATAATAGGAGAATAACAATAGTTAACATATTGAGCATTGTTATCTTTAAAGTAGTTACTCAGAGTACAAAATATGGGCATAAAAAATTCCTCAAACAGTATTAGTGCAAACTTTTCTTTTCAATGAACTAAGAGAAACTAGTAGTATAGCTACCTTGTATTTTTTTCCCTTTTCCCTTCCTTCCTTTCCCCGTTCCCCATCCTAGTTCCTTTTTCCTTTTGAATGATTTCTTCCCATTTCACAATATCTATTGTACATTTTTGACCTTATTTATTCTTTCAGTTTCTCATACCAGGGAGACAATATGATGTTTACACATGTGAGTCTGATCTATTTCACTTATGAGTATGGTCTCAAGTTGCATCTATTTACCTATAAAATTCTTAAGGTTATCCTTCCTTACGGCTTCTTTCTGGCTCCATTATATAACAAGACCACATTTTTTTTTTTTTTTTTTGTGGGTACCGGGGGTCAACCTCAGGACCTCGTGTGCCAGCAGGCGCCCGTGCCACTAAGTGGTATCACTGGCCCTTTTTTCGTATGTGAGTTCTGGGAGTCAAACTCGGGCCCTCATGCTTGCCAGGCAGGCACTTACACCACTGAGCCATCTCACCGGCCCCAAGACCATATCTTTTTTATCCATTCCTTGGCTGATGGGCATTTGGGTTGTTTCCAATATTTAGCTATGTGTTTAGATTAGGAAAAAAATCTGGTACCTATCAATTATTTTTAGCTAGCATTTAAAAAACATTTTCCAAAAGCATCCCTTCTTAACTTTGGCACAGATAACAAATTGCTGGTTACTCTTACTAAGATGTTAAATATACTACTCTAATCGACTACAGAGAACTGAAAATTAAGATAACTTGTATGTAACTAAATATTGTATATCCATTTGGGCTTCAGTCACACCATACCTTTTAAACTCATTTCTATATTTAAAAGTGAATTTATTGACTTTAAAAAGTGGTAAAACATTTTCTTAATTTTAACATCTATTGCAGTTCTCTGGCCAGTCATTAAGGCACTAAGTTTAATTGATATAATAGAATTATATTTGGTAACCTCCATGCATGTAAAAAGTAACAATTATTAGTGACGAAATATTCAAGAAATAAAATAATACTTTTTGTAAACTTTTGGTCTTGATACCGAGAGTGTGGAAACTACATATTAGAACTAAATTAGATGTGCATATGAAGTAATTTATCTTTGATACATGTGATTTCTAATGTATCATTTTTGAATTAACTCATCAAATTCAATATTTATCTAATAAAGATGCATAATAAAGAAGAAACTGTCAATTTAACTTTCTCCCTTCGTCTAATTGGGTATATTTGTACCAAATTATTTTGCTCTTTCTCCTGATCACAAGCTACAGCGTTTTCCCCTGCCATCATGAGTTATGTGAATCCATGGAAATCAGGCAAAAATCATTTACTCAACTGCTAGTATTAGTACACAGAGACTAGCTTTAAATGAATTTTCACCGTTTGTTGTTGGAACAAAATAAAGTTCAAGGACTCAGTGGAGGATGATATGGTAAAGGAGAAGGAATTTGAATAGTTGTGTGTGAGGGCATCTGCCAATCAGTTGAATTGAATTATGGTGAGTGGAAAAAAATGAGTGGCGACTGTGATTTTGGAGCGGATGTGACCAACGTTTTAATTGTCTTGCCTAATAAACTTCCACAATTTCAATTAACTGGATCCAATGACTGTTTAGCCATATAAAATGTATTTATTCATTTTAATTCTTTATTCTCTACTTGTGCTTCTTAAAACATGTATTTCTAATTTAAAAGTGACTGTTGAGTCCCTTTAAAATCTTTTCCATGTGGTAATGTGACAGGATCTTATACTTAATAGTTATGAAGAAAGTAGTTTATATAATTATTAGGTACAGCCTATCCTGTTTTTAAATTTTCATTTAGTCATTCAAGTAACATTATTCTGTTTCTTGCCACATAAAGTAAAATTTCTCCCACTTTGTTTTTTTTAACCAAGCAATTGTGACTCTAAGTCATCAAGGGCTGTTTATCCTAAGAAAAGTACCGTGTTGTCTGGCTCTTGTTCCGTAGCATCCTGCAGTCACTCCTCTTCCAGTATCCCATACTTGATATATTCCTCAAATATTACACACATTCATCCTATTTCCAAAAGACACTGCATTAGCCCAAAAGACACTGCATTAAATTCTTTATACTTTTGGTCCAAAAATATTTCTTTTCCATATTATTCTCATACATTTTGATATCTTCCATCTGGCCTTTCAAAGTGATAAAGTATTGAATAAACTAATTATATTTTTCCTTTAATACAACAGCAATATGTACTTATTTTCAACTAAACATTTCTTAGGGACTTGAACTGTTTTTCCTCTTTAAAAATAGTTGACATTCATCTTTGAGTTCTGTGTCTATTGACAGGAGACTTAAAATTTCAGACATCTTCAAGAGGCTCTGAGCTTTTAAAATGTGAAGCTAGAAGATCAAAACTGAGTGATTCATTGTCATAATTCTCCCTGTTTTGACATATAATAATTATGAAATATCATAGAAGCATCTACTTTCCTCCTTTTAAAAATGATGCTATTGTATGTGGGCTGTTAGATGCACATATTTTTAGGAGAAAGTACTAAAACAGAGAAAAGGCATCCCATACTGTGCCGCAATTAGGTACAGAAGGGATAATCTCTGACACACCTGGGTTCACTTCCGTGACCATACCAGCTCTATTAGGTAGGAGCACAGTACAGTCTCCAGCAATAGCTTCTGAATTGGCAGCACCTCAGCTCTAACTCCACCCATGGACGTTTGACTATATGTGGAACGTGCAGTTTCATGAGCATTAATCAGCTCATTATTTGACTCGCAAACATATCATGAAACAGATTTCAGATTTGCCAATTTGTTTATTTGAGAAATTTTATTGGAGTCAAGATCTAAATTCTCATTTATTGCAGGTATAATTCACAAGTTCTCCATGACTACCATACTGAAATATAGCTCATCCAATTGCTGAATTTGGACACTGATGGGCCTAGCAAAAATGTTAATTCTTGGGAACTGGAACTAGGGTAGGTAATAGTGATGCTTAAGCATATTGAAAGAGGGCTACAAGAACTCAACTTCATGAATGATGGCTAATATGGACAACATAAAGCTACAAGGAGTCATTTTAAATGTCAGTTTGAAGACAAGAGACAAGGACAAAATCAGGAAAACAGCATTCAAATTGTTTGGTAACATTTTAAATAAAGGTTACCTATCCTCAAACTGTGCCTGGTGGCTTATGTAATCCCAGCACTCTGAGAAGCTCAGGCAGGAGAATTAATAGTTCAACCCCCAGTCGGGGCAACTTAGTGACTTAGTGACTTAGCAAGACTGTGTCTCAATATAAAAAAAAAGGCTGGTGAGGTAGCTTAGTTCAGAGGTATTGTGTTTAGAACTGAAAAAAGAAATTCTCTGTCCTCAGTCCAAAAGATTTTATTCACTATAAGTGGAATAAGGAGATAGAATCTTTATTTAATATGGATTTAATGATTGGTCTAGCAAGGTGAGAGCATGTTTGCTAAGTATGTCATCCATATAAAAGACTATGACTTTAATTGACAGGTATAACTTTTAGCCACTTATATTGCCAAAGGGATAAACTGTCTCTGTGTCCAAGAAAATCACAATACTGGACATGGCTAGAGGTGAAATAAATGGTGTTTTAATAGTTGATTTCTTTTTATATCCATGTACTCAAGACATCAATTTTATAAAGAATATAGAAAGTTAAGAAATGATAAAAATATGTGTGAGATTCATAGCATGCCTATACAAATTCTCCCATCTGTTTTACCTTCAGCTCTAATAACTGTTGGATAAAACACTATCTCTGTGTGTTCTGGCTTAAATTATTAAATGTTAACAGACTGATGATATAAAGGAATTGGGAGTCAGGATTTTATTTGCTTATCTCTTAGTAGATGATATGAATCTGACAGACCATGGCATTTTTTGGCTTCATTGATTCTCTCTTTAAAGATTTCTCTGTTGCTCTAATTCCTAAGCTCTATTGCTTACTTTCTGCAATGACATTTAGCTTTGGTGGAAAGTTTTTACTTTAATAATAAATGATTCATTATTTGGGGGCTATGTTATAAGCATTAATAATTAGGTTGTTTTCTCAAATCTTAACACTCATCCTGAAAGTTTTGGAAACTATTGAAAAAATTGTTACCGTCCTTATTTATTATTTAGATCCTAAATATGCATATTCCAGAGAGTTGGGAAACCAAGTAGTAATAGTCTAAAGAAGTAAAGGATTAAATACTAGCAATTACTATTATTACTAGTATTATTGTTGTGGAATTTCATCTCACTATATATCTTAGGCTGGCCTTGAACTCTCTGTGCTGCCTAGCTGGCCTTGAGTAGTGATTTTCCTGCATTATACTCCTAAATTCTTGGATTACAGGATTATGACCCCACACTTGGACAATGAGCCATTATTTCATCATAAATGAAAATTGAATTCCAATGCTGAAATATTAGGAAGAATTTTACATAATTTCCTCAGGGTTGTATACAGAATGGTGTCAATAAACTATCATAATTCCAGAACACCTTTTTGGAAATGAGCCAATCTGTGTTATAGTAGGTTACTGACTGTTCTGTGTATTATAAGTGGATATTTTATTACATGGCTCAATGCTGCTGCAAATTGAAATTATCATCTATCAAAAGGATATGTTGGAAGAAGAAGCATGTATTCCTTCTCCTTACTCCAGTAGAGACCTGGACAAATATGGAGGTAGGAGGAGATTTAAGGTGTCACCATCCCTACTGAATGCTCACAAATTATGGCACATCTGTATTGCTGGTGGCTATTAAACAGAAATCCTGAGTTCTGAGATTTCATTATCCTTCTTGTTCCTATATTGCATTGCTTACAGCTATAGGAAACTCTCACAATGGAGGAAGAGTAAATTATTACTATGATCTCCAGTCTTGGCCCTGCAGTAGTTTGTGGACATTTTGTCTAAAATAAGAAGCAGAATCAGTTGTAAGCTTTCATACCAGAGTCCTGAACTTGAGCTAATGTTTCAAGAAGCAGGCATTGGTCTTGTGTGTGACAAACACGCTATCATTAATAAGCTGGGAGAAACCTGGAAGCTACATTTGTCATGATTGCATTATCAAGTTAACAATACAAGGAAAGTCTGCAGCTCAGGGGGCTGGAAACAAAATCTAATGAAATGGATAAATAACAACAGGGAAAAGTAAATATCAGAGTAGAACCTGAGGAAAGGACATAAAGGAAGGAGTAGTACAAGACCTTCTTTGAATGAGTTTCAATAAGAATTTCATAATGGATGTCCTTCAAAAGCATAAAGATTTTGATGCTTAAAACAACAAAAGCTATTGTTTTCAAAAATAAGTTACAAGGACCTTCTGTTCCATTCTAATGGTTAAAAAAACTCATAAATTATAACATTTATTTAAGAAAAAAATCACCATCAGAGAGAGAGTTGAGGCCATAAATATGCTTAAGCTTATCAGAAAGTGCCCACACTCTCATAAAAAGACAGGGCTCTCAGTCCTGATAAAATGAAAATGGAAGTTCCCCCCCTGGATTAGACAAAGTAGAGGTGAAGGAGAAGTGCAAACCAGCTAACAAGCTTTTTAAAGTCTCCTGTGAGTCTCCTCTGACACAACTGGTCTGCCGTCACTCAACAATCCCTTACTCATTAATTTCTACATAATTTGAATAGACATTTGTGAAAATGGAACAGAGAAGGATAGCTGAGGAAGGTCTCCCATGATGCATGTGGAGTCTAATCCAAGTGCAATTTGCCCTTTCCCCAAGTCAAGGAACAGATAAAAGAAACGAGAGAACCCCATTAGATGCATCCAGGTTCTTTCCATTTCCAAGGCTTTGCTGGTGAGGAGGCAGCAGAAGAGTGGGGGATTCTTCCCACTAGGTACTCTGGAATTTTAGTTACCAAAGATTGAAGCCCAGAAGGAAAAACTAAGATAAGCAACTCCAAAGTCATTCATAGACAAACTGTATAGTGCTATGGTTAGAGGGGCAGTAGCTGAAATAAATCTCCCATTGTGTGCCGTGTTGGAGAGCAAGGGACACTCCCCATGACCTAAAGATATGTAAGAGTTTACCAGAAGTCCAGAGGACTCTGTGAAGCACAGGAGAATTTCTGAAATCGCAGAAGTGCTCAGAGTTTAGTAAGCCCTGAAGGGAAAATATTGATCCAGCCCCAAAAATATATAACTCCAGTGGTAAAGCTGGACAAGTTAGAGCTGCCCAGAGACTTCCAGAAGACTGATTCAACAGCAGATTAAGCAGCCTGGCAGAAAAACAAGGGGAGCACTTTCTAGAGGAAATGCAATTTACTTCAGTATCTACTGTTTCTTTATTTAAAAATTCAGGCACATAATCAAAATTACAAAGCAAGTGAAAAAGGAAGAAAATGTGATATATTTTCATAAGAGAAAACACTAAGTAGAAGCAAATTCAAAGATGTCGCATATGTTGAAATAACCAAAGTCTCACTTAAGCTCTCCCAACCATCGCCAAGCATCTTTTTTCACTGCCAAATCCTGTGATTTATTACCAACAAAGTTATTCTAGTATTCTTTCTTCTTTACACAGGGAGCAGACATAAGAAGGTGAAGCCAGTCTGCAATTATCTCATGTAATAATTGTTTGTTTCAATAGGAAAGGCCAGATAGCATCCACCTCACTGAGGGACTGCAAAGCACCGATATTAGCTCTGAATTTCCACCCAAAGGACTTTTTTTCTTCTGCTTTCTTCTGAGATAGTTATGTTTCTATATCACTTTGATCTAGAGGAGGCTCACTGGAATCAGAATTTCACAGTGATAGATTTTATTTCAGGAAAAAAAATCCTGAGTTTACTATGGAAAAAAAATTTTTATATGCCTGTTAGTTAAGCTATACCTACTTTTCTAGTTTTGCATTTACTTCTCTGAATTGTATAAAATCAATGTAAGGTCATACAATAGGGTTGAAAAGATGATTTCTAACTATTGTAAGGAAAAATAAGGCCATATAAAACAATATGTCAGGTTTTGATAATTGTAAGTTTGAATTAGAAGACTATTTTCATATCTATAAAGGATTAGAGTTTACACAAAAGCAACAACAGCACTTATGGGCCAGAGATGATGTATAGTAATTCAAAATTATTTAAAATGTAGGTCATAATACAATAGCCTAGGGCCAAGGACATAGTTCAGCGGCAGAAGCACCTGCCTAGCAAGCGCAAAGTTGAGGTTGATTTCTGGTATGAAAAAAAAAAAAAGCCTAAATATTGATTGAAAAAATCAGGATGAAAGATTCTCAGAAAAAAATCACTTACATAACACGTGATAATGATGTAATCAGCATCATCAGAATAAAAAGTTAATGTTAATTATATTTATTATGTAATATCTTCATAACATCATATCATCTAATTTGCTACAATTTCCTGAAGCAGTTATTTTATTTTTAAATGAGGAAGCTCAAAAGTGAAGATTGAATGGTAAATTTCTCAAGGTCACAAGTAATAATTGGCAGGCCTAGGATTTAAATGAGCCAAAATTAAAGGACGGATATACAGTACCATCTGATGAAATTCTCAGTTATAACTTATGTATGCATGTAGTAGGGCAGAAACAAACTATTTTTTGGTGAACAGTGCTATTATAAAAAGCTTATAATTGCAAAAGTTTCTTATTGTATTATGTCCTTACATGTTCACATTTGCTAAAATAATACTCAAGAAAATATTTGGACTTTTGAAAGAATTTTAAATATTTTCTTAGTATTTTTGGAAGTATGTGTTCTTTCCTCTTTACCATAATACTAGTAAAGAAAAGAATAATTGTTTTTAGAACAAAAATTTGGAATAAGACCTAACAGCAACGGCTGGGTAAACAGACTTTGAAATGAAACTGATTTAATTTTTCATTTTGTGAGCTGATAGAACAATCTTTAAATGTATGCTAAAATAAACTATGGATATGTAATTCTATATTTTTAGTTAAAGATGTATATATAACTATAATCCTCATGCAAACCCCACATTAACATTTGCAATATTAAAAGTTGTATGTAACATAAAAATATTTTTCCAAACTTCCTGATTATGAAATTTCAGTACTAAAATAATGCTGCCAATACAATATTCTGAGCCTTAATCTCAAAGACATTTTAACTGTTTTTATTAACAACATTTTAATATAATAATAAAAATAATTGTTTTGTATATTGACATAATTTATAAATAAACAATAATCTATATTTTCAGTAGATTTTTGTAGTCTCTACATGGAAATATCTGAATTTCAGCCACCTCATCAACTTCCGTCGTGAATTTTATTAATGAGAAGTTTCCCATGGCTTAGAGTAATTTATCATCTCTTGTGGGAAATAAGCTTGGAAACCATACCTTTCCAGGTTTGGAGTAAGCAGGGGTGCTGGTCGTAGAAAAGCATTGTTGTATAAGAACAGTCAGAGTATCATATTCTAGGGACTGTAATTATACAGTAACATTCAAACCTGAATTCACTATCTCTCTGTCTCTCAAAACTCTACTACTTTAAATCAAGTGGCCTTTTATGGTATAATCATTCTCCAGTCATTCTGGTATGCAAATTCTGTATACACCTCAGATGTGCTTCACAGATGCTTCCACTTCAAAGTAGATGCTAAGTCCTCTCTATCTTCTCTTTGTGTTTTCACTTAATTGCCTCATTTTCTTTTTAATGTAGCTAGGGATTGAACCCAGGGCCTTCACACTCGGCTTCACCCCCAGCCCCCACTCCTTTTATTTTGAGACAGTTTCCCTAAGTAAGTTGCTCAGGCTGGGCTAGGACTTGTGATCTTCCTGCCTCGGTTCCCTAAGTGCTGGGATTACAGGTGAGCTCCACCTCACTCCACTTCTTTCTGTTTATTAATACGCTGAGAACTTCATTTAACCACGGTTTCTCACATTTACGCTACTGCAGAAGCATGCAAACAATTCTCCTTTTCCAGTACATGACTTATACCAAATATGTCACAATGCTAAATTGATCCTGCTGAAATAGCACATAAATTATATCATATGAATAGATTCTTGAAGCCATTAGAGGTATGATCACCCTAATTTAGCATTCCATACCTTTTACTTATTTATTTATTTTTATTTTTTGTGGGCACCGGGGGTTGACCTCAGGACCTCGCATGTCAGCAGGTGCCTGTGCTGCTGAGCGATATCACCGGCCCTTTTATGGTATGTGGGTTCCGGGAGTCGAACTCAGGACCTCGCGCCTGCCAGGCAGGCGCTTACTCCACTGAGCCATCTCACAGGCCCCTCCATACCTTTTAAACACTGGTTGAAATAAAACTTTTTAGATGTTATTTCTGATGCTCTCTGATGCACCAGCAATCAAACTAAGACACAGACATTTTGCTGATTGTAGCTATTTGTTTTCAATTTTGTTTCCTTTTTCTTATAATTTCCACCACTTAGTATTACACCATTATCTTTGTTTTTTCAGGGTTCGACTTATATACCATGTGACTATTGTTAATTCTATCATCTGAACATAATGTATTCCTAGCTGACATTCACAAACTGTTTTGTTTTTCTTAACATGTTTAGAGCAAGATCGGTTCATAAGTGATGGATGTTACTTTCTTGTTGTCCATCACAGAAGATTTTGTGTTTTTTAAACATTCAATAAATAAAAGAGTCGAGTTTTATACCAATCGGTAAACTCATGAAGGAAAAGGAGAAATGTCATAAACAATGAAGAGTCAGTTGCTGAATCTATCAGCCTTGTAGCTAAGGCAAAAAAGAAGGGATCATTAAACTTCCTGAGCTTTTGCTTCTGCATGTACTGCTCTGTGCGGTACCCTTCAGATTTCCATCACACAAGTCACAGCAGCTTGATAAATACAGTGATGAGACTCATTGATTGGATTTGTAGTAGAATGTGACTTATGACTGTGTAATAAGTCAGTAGACTTTAGAATTTTGACAGCCAATAGCAAAATAAAGCTGGACTCCTTCGTATATTTTGTGAAATATAAGATAACACCAACACAAAAATCTACCCTTTCAATTCTATAAGTGTGTTAATGATAATGGCTCGAACATAAGTGTCCTAATTACCTTCCCTTGTTCTTCAGTACACAGAAATAGATGCAAGGTAAGTTGTCCCATACATGCTACTGTATTACAAACTTCTGCATAATAGTCAGTTAAGATGAAACATAATTTATTAATCAGCTCATCTAGTGTAAATAAACATAACCACCCTAAAAACAGTAGTAACAAATTCTAATTCAAAAATAAGAATTCTAATTATATTTATTCATCTCTCAACTTGTAAAGATTGGGGAAAAGTGTAGTGTAATTTTTAAAAAATGAAAAGCTACAAATAAAAAAACATACAAACTATTTCTTACCCTCTTACGTCTTACATTATCTTATGTATCAAATTGGCCACTTGTCCATAATGGCTATTTCCTTTTAGTGGAAATAATATTAGGAAACCAGTATCTCCTTTTAAGTATGTCTTATGCTATTGGTGTACAATGTCTTCCAGGTACTGCCAGTAGCGGGAGCTAAAGAATAAATTTATATTTATACATTACCAGTATACAACATACATTTTCTTTACAACTATAATTATAACCAACCAAATACAGATTAAAAATAGTAAGAAAAGATTGTGTGAATGCCAATTGTTCACACCTTTTCCTCACCATTCTTCCCTAAAGTATGACAAATTCTTAGTCTGTGCATGTATTAGGTATTAGACATAATTTAGAGACAATTTACAATGCGCAACAGCATGTATACAGGACACATGCAAATGTCACACAATTTTGTCTAAGGGACATGAACATTGGCAGATTTTGGTAACCACAGTGGAGTCCTTCAATCAATCCTCCATGGATACTGAGAGACTGAGGCCATCACTCAGTCCACCGTGGAATTAAAATCTTAATCTCATAGAATTATACAGTACAATTGTGTTTATCTAATGGGCTTAGATAAACCAGCACTCTGGGAGACTGAGGCAGGAGGATGGACAGTTTGACTTATGGTCTGCCAAAAAAAAGAAAGAGAGAGAGGGAGAGAGAGGGAGAGAGAGGAAGAGAGAGAGAGAGAGAGAGGAGAGAGAGGAGAGGGGAGAGGGGAAAGAATGGAAATTGTTTAAAAGAATTGGGGATGTAGCCTAGTACAAAAGCTCTAGATTCAACTACCAATACTGCAAAAATGAATAACTAAATAAATGAACAAAGTCGACATTTACAGTGGATTTAGGAATTATGCTTACATATGGCTTCATTTGTGTTTTAAGAGGACAATAGGAAGTATAAAGGCTGTATCAATGACAATGTAACTGCCTACAGATATAGCTATTAAAAATCTCTCCAAATTTAACACCTAGAATATCTTAAGTGGAATCTATTCCAACTAGATGGTCTGTGTATTGCCCTCTGCGTGAATCATATTCAATCATCCTATTACACTTTTTCCACTCCTGTCCTCCTGCAATATTCATTTCACTCCTTTTTGAATATTCAAATGTAGCTGTCCTTCCAGTATACTCATCTACCTTGGCTTTTACACTTACGCTAGTGGTATGGACATCCTTCTCACTTTGCTTGGCCCCTGGTGTAACAAAAACGATTATTTTAAGTTGTTCAGTTGTTTAGTAATCTCACCTTATGAATTATTAAAACACATATTTGCATAATCTACATTCAAGTGTTGCTTTTTCATTTTTTTATAAATCTCTCATCTTTCTAGTTATTCAAGAAATTCTTTGTGAACATGAACACTGCATATTTCTTTGTATCCCATGCAACTTAGAGCATAGTGTTTTACATCACTGTGAACCTTGAAATATTTGCAAGCAAAGTGAACAAATAATTGTATTCTTAACTCTGTTAGTCATAGAAGAAATCCCTGAGAGACAGTGTGCTTATCACTTAAAAGTTGTTGGAGAATATTTAAAAACTAAGATTGCCCAAGAAGATATTTTTACCAAATTTGACACAAAGTGAATTGTTGTTTGTTGCATATGAGAGAGTAATTAACTCAAATGTGTTGGTAATGAGGTAATGTATGGTAGGATCAAACAAAAGTTTCCAGGGCCACTGTTTCAGCTACTACTCTATTGCTCATTCAGCAAAATCTGTAGACTCATGATATCCACTTAATCGGTTTTGACAAAAAATTACACAGATATGAATAAGAGGAAAGAATGTAGGGAAGAGATCCTGGCATCAAAATGGTTTTCCTTCTGAAGCAATATCTTGCAATTCAACATAATGTGACAAAGATTGTCAGTCTTCTTCAATACCTACACTGCAGAAGATAAGGAAAATAAAATTGAATGATTCAAAAATTAACTACAAGAACTTATTTAAACTACTTCAAAAAATGTGTGCTGCTCTTCAGTGGAGATTTCAAAGTTAACGTGGACACAAGGATTATTGATCAGAATGTAATGGGAAAGAAAGAATTTGGAAAGGATCCATGAATATATCGAGTCTTGCTCAGTTTGACCTTTTACACAATAAATTTAAATATTAATAAATGCATTTGGAGCTTTATAGACTGTATCCTAGAAAAAGTGGATTATATTGTCAAATGAAATTTCTAGAGAACAATGTATGCTAATGCAGCAAACACATGGTCAAATGGTAACGTAAATTCAAATATTTGCTTCCTTGGGATTTCATTTGAATCATGAAGTTGTCACTTTATCCTCTCTCACCTCACCTATGTATAATCACAAGAGGAGGTGTAAAATGAAAATTAGCTAAACAGTTTGATACATAGCTGAAATTTTGGAGGGAAGAGCAGCAAAATGATGTGTGACAGTGACTGAGTATAGGTTTATTGATGTGGAATACAATAGCATTGCCAGGAATACGTTATACCAGCGCTTGCAGAAGGCTGCCAACGAAGCATGAAAGCACATGGAAAATAGGAGATGGCTGAAAGGAAAATGCTGCGGCCCAAGCGAGATGCAGAAAAAGAGACTCTGGTTAGCCTAAGGAAGTAACCACCCAAAAGTGTTAAAACATAAGCGAAGACTGGTTTCAAATGTATGGAATATTGTAGTTGTAGTAGCTTTTCACATACTATCTGAGATTATAAGAAAACATCGCTCAAAATGAATGCAATTCAGCCACGCATTTAAACACGGTTATGGGATGTGCTGAAGAGCAATGTGAGCCCTGAAGACTTTTCCCTCAAAAATGTTGTATTCATGGACTTTACACAGCAATGTTCTAGTAGGAAAACACTGGATAAACATAGCACCCCGATAGGCATACTATGAAGAAAGATAAAACAGATGAGTAGGGAATGGAGCTTGGGGAATGTGTGCTGAAATGATTAATATGGTAGGCGGGTCTCACTGATTAGTTTTCAGCAGAGACAGTCATTCAGATAAAATAAAAGATCAACGTGGGGTGCATGGGAAGAGCATGATAAGGACAGGGGCTAGCAAGTCAAGAGCTCTGGGAAAGCTTGTCTACAGCATCTGAGAAAAGTCAGAGTCCCGTCACCAGGAGTCACAGTTACTAGAGGGGAGTGGGCTCCCTGCCTCACAGGCACAGTGTGTATTCAGGTGTCATAATGTTTCAAGCACTTAGCACCAGTTAGGTACAAATACTAGAGCATACCAACAATAATTTTTTAAGGTAAATAAAACAAAATGTAATGAGTGATATTCCGTGTCTCACCTTTTTCTCTCTCTCCAAATACAGGCACATACGTGCATACATATATGCAAAACAATAGCTAGTTTTATTTTTTCCACTAAAGTGGTAATAAAATGAAATAGCTTTTATAAGTAATATTTAATTTTAAGAGAAATCACAATCCACAAAGATTATATTAGAGAAAAATAAATTCTCCTTAAATTGTTGGAAGAGTCTAATTGGTAATCCCATCTAAAGGAATTCATCTACCACATTAAACTCCACACAGTGGTCAATCTATTAAGGGGTTTCCAATTTTGTTGTAAGTTACTTTTTTTGTTTTTGTAAACCTGTGAAAAGATGATTTTGAACAAAAACTTCAAATTTTCAAATTATCTTTCTGTACTTAACATGAGTTTTATTAATCTACATGGAAATATAGAGAAAGCATATCTAATATACATTTAAAATGTTCTTTTACTGTAACTCAGGTGAGGACAAGTTTATCAACTAGCATATGTTTTTGATAAGTTAATAATGAATATAATAAAACATTTTAATTGCAACAAATCTCCTAACATTTTTAATTAATTTAGAAAATAATTAGTGAACAGATCTTTCCCTTCAAGAGTTTATGAAGCATAATTGATTTTTGTCTAAAGCTTTGAGGTCTGGCATTTGAATCATTGAGAGGATGATTATTTAGCCTGAGTATCACAGCCAGTCTTCATAATTGATGCCCACAGCTTTTTCTGATGAGCAAATGAAAACCTAGTTTCTGCTTTAGTTGGAATCTTTCTTCTTAGCTCAAGAGTTTTATTCCTCACTCTCCTTTGTCACCTAAGGTTTTGTTAAGTATTATTAGAAAGGAAAAACATGGAAAGGAAAACAACTTACCAAAATGAACTAAGATGGATTACTAAAGCACAAACATACAAACGTATTTCAAAGTGTGGCAATTTTGATATAGTTATTATCTTCATCAAAGAGATTACTCATCATTAATTTCATAGATATGTACAGTTTAATGTGTTTGTTAAAATTAAAAGTTTAAATATTATTGCAAAAACTCATAGTAATAATTATTAAATATTATGTATAAAATATATATAAAATTATACTAAAATATTCTTTTACTATAAAATTCAAAGCAGAACTAAATTTTTTTTTTTTTTGGTGGGTACCGGGGGTCGACCTCAGGACCTTGCACGCCAACAGGCACCCGTGCCACTGAGCAATATCACCGGTCCCTTTTTCGTATGTGGGTTCCGGGAGTTGAACTCGGGCCCTCGCGCTTGCAAGGCAGGCGCTTACGCCGCTGAGCCATCTCACCGGCCCAGAACTAAATATTTTGATTTGATAGCATCCAAAATACTCAATTCAAAAGTTATCCCTGTGCTCTTTTTCATAATAATTCTTACTTTTATGGTTGTTGTTATATTCTGATTTTAGATATTATTCCCTTGAGTCATGGTTGCCTGCTTGTATCCTGTCTCTTAGGCCGTAGACATTACATTTATTATAATTGAACTTTATCTTCCTGTGAACATGAAGTTTTTATATGATATTTTTATTCTAACCTCTGCAAGCTGTTAAGTATGGGGATTTCATAGTGTCTGAAAAAGATAATGACGTCTAGGTTGCTTGTCAAGCAAGGGTTTATATTTATAGCAGCCTAGATTAAATAGATATTGACTTTGGTCCCTTTTTGCATGGCAGCTGTAGCAATAATAAAATAAGTGAGAATTGGATAGGTTTTTAATGTTGTAGATAAGAAGGCTACAGATTGGGAAATTTACTGCCCATTAGTACAGTGCAATTTTGATTCAGAGAAATAAATGAAACAAGACTGGTTATTGGTAAACTCAATGAACCCATGTAAATACCTCATCTTTGCATTTTCATTCAGTGATTTGCTTAACTTTATGTGTCTTCTCCAATATAACACATTTTTAGAATCTGTTGCACTGCAATGCTTCTGGTCTTGCAATTATAGTTCTTGATTTTGTTCCCAATTAAGGGATGAAATTAATAACTAGGCAATCAATATTATAATTGATTTTCTTAAGTAAAATTCTATTTACCCACAACAATTTTCAGAAACAACTAATGGTGGACTATTTTTATAATTTCTAACTGGTATGGTTGTTTCCCTGGGGACAGGGTCTGTGGAGATCCACACACAACTCTTGAAGAATGGCATTCTTACTGTGACATTTCTTGAAAAGATATTGAATGTTGGTCATCTGTTATAAAGCCATGTTCTGAAAGCAGGGGGTCAGTTTATGTTCTGTAAGAAATGGAGGGACTCAAAATGGTGGAGCAGGAAATCATCAAAGTTGCTGGAGAAAAATCTGTGAAATTTTGAGTTAAAAGTCATGTGATCCTCTGGTGTAGGGCACAAGATATTAGTGTGAAAAATCCAGGAGGGTACTTTCATATTAAGTGTTCTCATTTTATTGAGGAAGGAATGGAGAGATAAATAGTTTTCTACAGCAGCATAAGATTGAGCAAATGACATTGAAAATGTCTACTTCCTAAGAGGGAAGGAACAAACACAGATTGTCACTGCTAAGAATATATCATTTTGGCAGGCATATCTCTTAAAAAACAGCTTCTCTGGATTTCTGTTAGGAGTAAATGATCATCCTTCTTTTGTGTGAGAATCTGTTAGGAACTATTGAAATGACATAGCAAAGAACAGAAAATTGGTGTTAAATGCATCCATATTACATTGCGTTGAGCAGAAACATAAAAGTTTTTCTGACAGTCTTATGAGAAAAATGTAGTTAAATACACAAAAATTATTCTTGTCCATTACTTATAAAAATATGGTCTTTATTTTAGTTTTTCTTTTGTAGATCTAGAATTACTTACACTTGGTGTAACTTAATCACTTATTCTTTATTTTTTTCAAATATAAATCATCTGTTATACTTTTCTTACTAAATTCCTAGCTATTCAATGGTGAATAAAAATCCTTAGAACAACGGAAGTGACAAATTTAAGAGAGGCCTTTGGCAAGTAATTGTTACTCAGATATCAATGACTCCAAAGGAGACCTTATTATTTTTTTAGTTAATTTTTCTTAAACTATATGCTTTATTTTGTGCCCCTATATTTATATCAGCCACAAAATTTGTCATCTTTGCACAAAATGAACATATTGAAACCACAGTTCCTCGTTATATATTCAGCTTTAAGAACTGGAGAACTCTTGCAAAATGATGACATTTCTCATTTAAAATATATATAATTGAGCTATGTAATTAATACAAAGTATTCCAGTTACTAGAAAAAATATCCATTTTCTTTCAGTGCCTACTTGCATACCGAATATTAATCTAGCTGCTCTGTATTTTGAAAGTAAGCTTAAAGAAGAACTTTATTTCTTAAACAAATACCTTTATAAATTAATACTTAATATGTTTATAGTTTTCAAAAAAGTAGCTTTTTGATATAAGAGCAAATTACTAGCTATTGCTATGCTATTAACTATTCACTTCTCCATTTTGGAAATTAGATTTTTTTTCTCTTTAATTTCTTGCCTGTCTTCATCATTCCTTTTCAATTGTTTTATTTGGCTCACTGGGTAAAATGCTCTGATGACACTCTGTGTGTGTTTGCAGGCCCTGTTTCTGTTTTCTATGCCACCATCAACTGTACCAGCATTGTCTTCATTTATTTTATATGGTGCCCCCTCCTTATCTTCAGAGGATTAGTCCCATGGCCCACAGGGGATGTCTGAAAATACGGATAATACTACATATGCTATTTTTTTCATATATATATATATATATATATATATATATATATACAAATTTGATAATTTTCATCATTCCTAAGAATTTGTCAAGCAATGTTGCCATAATTTTTGCAGTTTGGGCACAATAGCAAAACCAGCACAAATTTCTTTTTCTTTCTTCACCATTTCTCAGACAGAAGATTCACTGTTAATATAGATCTTGGTAAACTCAGCGTATGGCTATATATTTTTCTTAAGTGTAAGGAATCTTCATGTTTTCACTTAAATAAAGCACATTTGCCAGCATCCATACATTCACAATGGGAACATTACTAAGTAAAGTGACTTGGACACAGGGACACCATGACAGGCAGTGACAAACAGGTGAGTGGAGCATAGTGGACACGGGGATGATCCAAATTCGAGAAGTACCAGCTGGATGGTGAGATTTCATCATGCTACTTAGACAGCATGAATTTAAAACTCATAAATTGCTTATATCTGAAATTTACCATTAAATATTTTCAGATGACTGTTGCCTTTGGGTAACAGAAACTGGCGAGAAAAATTGCCAATAATGAAGGATTGTTGTACTAGCTTCCAATTTTGTTTCGTTTTGTTTGTTTGTTTTTATCTCCAACATGTCTTTTTCCTCTGTACTCTGTTTCAATATAGGCTTCATAGCAGTTTACTGTATTTATTTCTGGAGGATTATCTTTTAATTCTGCTATATTCTCTACTCGTATTCTCTGTGTCTTCTTCCCTTTCTTTCATTTCCCCCTTCTCTCACCTTTACTTCTTTCCTCTTTTCCTCTTTCTCCAGCTCCCACTCTTCTTCCTTCCCTCCCTCCCTCCTTTCTTTTCTTTACTCTCTCTTTTCTCTTCTTTCTTTCCTACATATCTTTTACTTAACTTCTATATATCTATCTCTTAAATATTATGAAACTCTCCACTCTACCATTCTCCTCTTCCTAAGTTAATTTTCCTTCCTTCTTCATTGTTGACTTTTGCAATTCATTTTTCTCTAGAAAACTTAATTTTGAGCCAAAACAGTCATTTAGATATTTGAAGTCAACTTAGTCAACTATAAACTATCTCTGACGTTTTTAATGCAAACACACTAGTGTAACACTATTAATATACATCAAAGGACAAAACTCTTAGTATATAAGTGAAAACATTTTAATAAATGTGCATACTAGTAATCAAAACCCAGAACAATGTACAAATTAAAAAAGAAATAGTGTAATTCTTTGCAAAAGTCATAATAACATATATATCGTGGATGGTAGAATATTCAGACAAAAAAATTAAGATATACCATTTTTAAAGAAAGCTGATAATTTTATCTGAATGTTGAAATTCTGTATGTGTATATATATATATATATATATATACATGGCTGTGTGTTTGCTTGTTTATATTTTTCAATTCAGTTAACTTAGAATTTTACTCAATATATTTAATCTCTCACATTGATTCATCAGTTTATTGTTATTATGTCTGAATATTTTTTCCAATGAAGTTTCTCTGGAAGGCTTTCTTTCAGAGCCTATTTGTTTATTTATTATTTATTTATCTCAGAGGTTGAACCAGGGCCTTGTACACGCTAGGCAAGCACTGTACTAGTGAAACAATAATCTACATCTCCAGCATGAAGTTTATATTTTTTATAAGTGCTTAATTTTTCATAAAGAAAACATACACATGCAATCAATACTCACAATAAGCGATAAACTGTAATCTGCTTTCTGGAAGGCCACCATATGCCTTCTCCTCTAAAATGGGTCATGGGTAATTTCTTTATTTTTAATGGTAGCAGTGAGACTGTATATATAATCCCGCATAATTTCGACAAATATATATATATAGTTGTGGGGGACCACCTGGATGGCTCTCCTTGAAAGAAGAGCAATTATCTTCATCTTGGCTGAACCTGGCCCTATTTCCACCTACTGATATGTACAGAGCTGGCTAGGACTTTTCCTTATCTCTTTAATTGGCTTTAGGCAATACAAATCAGTCCAGCCAGGTCCTGATATGTAGTCTTTGAAGCAAAGCGACAGGCCTGTGTTTCCCTGCCCCTTTGCTCCCAATACATGGTTGAGCCTGGCAGGATGAAGAGCCGTGCTCCACGCTGTTGGCTGGAATGGAGCCTCGAGAAGGAGGCTATGACTTCCCAGGGCATAAAAGATTACACATCAGAGCTGAAGCACTGATCCCAAAACATTAGATACTATCTTGAATTGTGTTATGCAGATTACTCCTCCTGCGTATCCTTCCCTCTGCATTTGCAAAGGTGATTTCAGGCCTAGCCCAGCTCACGAGATTCACATACTTCCTGCCACTCTCACAGTCACTCATCCCCGAGCCACTCCCCTCCTTCAGAATTAAAAAAACCTGGGTTCAGCCCTGGGTTGAGGCCTTTGTTCCAGTAGCCACCATCTTGGCTGGACTTAGGACCCCTTGGCTCCCCACAACTATAAATATGCCTTAGTGTCTTTATTCTCACCGTGGGTTGCACTGAAAGTGGTAGATTGGAATTAACTCTCTAGAATTCCAATAACTTTTCCATGGGATTACAAATACAAACTTTCCGGACTGCATCGAGGACTGGGAGGGCTCTCTCTATATAGTATTATATATACTGTTATATACAGCAATATATACATTATATATATTCTATATCGCAATATATAGCAATATATACACTATGTATATTATATATAGTGTTTTATATATATAGTATTATATTTATGCCTATATCCTAAAAATAAAACACCATATTAAAATTAATCTAAATTATTTTGACTTGACTGAAATTTGTTCATTCTCATTTGTGCATAGTATAGTAGTCAGTTGATATATGTTTTGTAGAACTAAGGAACATGCTCAGTATTAATGCATATAGAAGAAATGTGTTGAAAAAAAATTCCCAGTCTAGTTCTTATTGTCACTTGGAATATACACACCCAAAGTGACAACACCTCTAAATAGGTATTGCAGAACATCAGCCAAACCATAGTGGTGGCAGTCACCCAGGCTTTTCACCACCTCCTCTGGTACCAGACGATTGAGATCTGACGAGGCAGCTCACTCAGTAACGGAACACTGATAGAGTAGGATGCCTGTGAGTAGATTTGTCCACATAACATTCCATGAAAAGGAAAAATGGAAGAAGTGAGTAAAAACATTAAAAGGAAAATGAGCAGACTAATTAAAAATACAAAATCAATTCTGTGATATGGCCTCACATAAAAAAATATAGTGATAGAACTCTAAAGGAACTGCTCCATTTTTTTTTACCTAAGGGAAGTAGGTCATTTACAAAAGAGTTTCAGGATTACTTTTCTTCAGAAAATCCTGACGGATGAGGAGGAAATAACAAGTTGATCAGTCACATTTGTCCTACTTCATTTGCCTCATAATAGGTTTAGACTTCAAAGTGGGACAAATCGAGTAACTGACAACAAAACTTGCTGACAAGGGATGCCAAGGTGGAGAGCAAATCTATGGGATAAAACAATTTTACAATAATCTTCGAAACATTATGACTTTTTCTTTCAGTATAGAAAATAAAATTTAGTTAAAATATATTTTTGAATGCCTACCAAGTGTCTAGAACAAAAATATGTACTCTGTTCATGTCAATAGCATTTATAAAATCTTAGCAGAAAAGTGAACTTATTTACTTCCAGAGTATTTTATAATAAAATTAAATATTAATATATTAGCCTAATATTTTTGTGTAATTGCTTTTTACCAAACACAAGATATAAGATAAAGATAAGTAACCAAGATTAAAAGGAAAAATGATGTTGTATCAATGCCCTTAAAAGTTTCTATTCAGAAAATAATAAATTAACTAAATTCACAATGTTTTTTATTATGTCATTAGATACTTGAAGCAAAATACTAAATGCAATTCAAAATTTACTGTCCATTTAGACCCAAATAATTTCTTGGTTGTGTATGAGTGTATATGTATATACCTTTTGAAAAACAAAATTTCTTATAATGTTTATAATGCACATTCAGCTTTTCTGAAACATTCAATTGAATCTAAGGATTTTATTTTTGCCTTTGATAATGTCCACATTTTCCACTGATTTCATAAACACTCCTTTCTTTCTCTCATGTTGAAAACAAATGTTTTAATTCTTGAAAAAGTTATATTCAATAATAGACAAAAAAGAGAGACAGAAAAGAAGAAAAGAAAGTAGAAAATAATATCTGATTCCACAGAGGTACTGCAAGCATGATACTGGAAACTGATTTAATTTATAGCTTATAAAGCAGAAAAAAATGCTTTTAAATGTGTTTTTGTTGAGATGTGCATGTGTGTGAATGCTTGAGCACTGAGTCTTTTTTTCATCCAATTATCAGAGCCCTTAGAGATTAAGCTTCAGTAGTATCTGAGTTCTGTCTATCAGAAAATCTATTAGCATTCTGGTGAAATTCCCTACTATTACCAATGACAGTTTCTTCCCAACCACTTCCTTTATGGATTTTTACAATTACTCCCTCTCTAATAGCAGCAATTTGAAAATCACTTGAATCATTACAATAAAGAAGTTGGCAGGTTTAGGCAGCAGTAAATGTGAAGTGTGGTTTCAGGGAGGTTTGGGGAACACTGTAAATGTCTGGGGCATGAGCTCAGAGAATTTACAAGAGAACATCTGGGTTCTGAACAGCTGAAGTGAATAATAATGGACTTTTAGATCTCTATGATGTCTTTTACTATTTCTACCCTACAGCTTAGCCTTGGAATCCACACGATTTTTTTTTTCAGTAATTATTTTAGTTGAAATAGCTCCACCAATACCTAATATCAGAAGTTTGAATAAAAGAATAGATTACCAATTTCTTTTTTTGTGTTGAATACTTTTAAATTCAGTTTCTCTCTTTCTAATCTTGCAATTTGTTCCCTCAGAACTTTTCTTAGAATGTCTGATGAAAAAGAAGATATATGTCTGTGTATATTTTTGTGTGTGTGTATGTGTGTGTGTGGGTTAGTGGTGAAGAGATTGGGAGGAAACAAGGCAAATAAGACCTCTAAAACACTGAAAAGAACACTGATGGCTACATGAAATTTTTGTATGATCTAGTAGATGAGCCATTTTTAAATGGTATGATGCATATAACATTTAAAAATGACTGTTTGTAAAATAGATGTTTTGCCTGTAGAACACTTGAGAACAATAATTTTTACATAAGAACAATAACAAAATCAGCCTGCATTTTATTGTTAGTGTGTACTGATAGGTCTGAATAATGGCAGTGGCAAAATATTTCTGTCTTGAACATTTTTATTATCTATTTTACATTTTATGCAATTTTGAATAAATGTATCTGACAGTTCAAGTTGAAGCCTGAGTGATTTAGATGAGAAGTCCTGTTTTTAGATTAATGGCTTAATAAAGACATTAAGTAACACCGGGTATGTTTTGATAAATGGGGAAGTGTAAGTCATTTTAGCATTGGTAGACATAGGCTTATCAGTCATGGTCCAATAAGGAGTCATAAACCATACAGTTACTTAAACAGGCAATGCGCAGAAAATACTCTTACCAGAGTATTGGAGTAATTAAGATTGTCTAAGAAGAATTAAAGAGACCTAAGAATAGGGAATGACATTACTTGTAGAATTGATCTTGTTGAAGGGAATAGTACTATAGCTCAATAGATGGTGTAGAAATTCACTGAGATGTTTGTTTGACTCATTGACAATCAATGCTATGTGTAGAGTACTAGAGAAGATGTCCACACTTAAAGCTCGATGAAAAGCTGCCCATATATGTGCAGGAAGAGGAATCCAAAGGAGGTGCCTTCTTGGCAGCTGTCTACTAGAAGCTTCTCCAAGAGGAGTGTATGGAGGAAGGGGAAATACTGCTGAGTACTCTGCTGCACCTTCCACTCGGTTTTGAAGCTACCAGAAGTCTGCATTTGGTGCAATAGAAAAAGTGCCCAACCTGCAGAAACCTGACGAAAGTGTGACATTGGATCGAGAAAGAAAAGCCCTTATTTTCACCAGTGTCTCTCTAGTCCCAGACCATTTAACAAGGACAAAATACAGAGTTGAGCTCCACTGTTATAAACCAACCAAGGAAAGGTGGATTTTGAAGTCAGAGTCCATAAAGTAATAACCAGCACAATCGAAAAAGAAATCCAGTACCTTATTACCCAAGAGTATGTGAATATGTGAATATGTGAGGTTTATTGAGGAAATTAGAGTTTATTTTCTCAAAAGCAGTTGAATTTTAATAATGTACATATAAGGTTAAATTTAGCATTTTAATGTCTGTCCTTTAATGAACATTGCATTCTATGTGGAACTTAAATTTTGTAGCTTCTAGTTATAAACTTGCCTTTTATCTAACCATCCTCAGTGGCTGCATATGACTAATTGATAAATTTGCATAGATAGTTTAATAGAAATAAATCAGTTTAAAATGACAATTTTAATAGTTTATTGAAATGTTTTTGTTTAGTCTTAGAAAGGGAGCACCACTTTATGGCCCTGAAGTAGCTACTACTCTTCTCTACTTTCTAGTTCATGGATTTTACTTTCCATGATATCTTCTGTTGCTAAGGAGACACCGACAAATTTTGTCACCTTCCCTTCAATGGGCTTAAACTTTCAGACCAACAGTAAGCCTTCAGACTTGCTCCCCACAACTGCATTAAGGAGAACATATTCTGTTTGCAATAACAAGCCAGTTTGACTTCTTGCTTTTCTAGTTCAAATTGAGGTGGGTACTGAAAGTGAGAAGAAGGGCCTGGAGACATAGCAATTGGGGAAAGTTACTGCTTATTAAGCCTAATTTTTACAGTGGGAGTTACATTTTGAAATTCTTTATTTCATTTTATATTTTTAGTAATTATTGTAATTGTACTTTAGAAAAAAAAAGTATCAGTCTACTATGGATTAAAATAGGCAAAACCAATGACACTATTTGAATCCCGTCTTGGATCATGCATGACAATGTTTATTGTATAGTCTCCCTCTAATGTGAACATGGACTGTAGAAAGAAAATTTGTATGCATTTGTGACTTACTTCAAACATTTTATTAGATGATTGTAGATAAGAAAGGAGGATTTATACAAAGAGTTTTGAAAATCAATGTATATGTAGGATAAAAGAAAGAAAGAAAGAAAGAAAGAAAGAAAGAAAGAAAGAAAGAAAGAAAGAAAGAAAGAGAAAGAAAGAAAGAAAAAGAAAGAAAGAAGAAAGAAACAGCTGAGAAAATGAAGGTGAGAAAACAAGAAGAAAGATTAAGGAATAAAGAGTTAACAAAGTATCTGCACATAAAGTTCATCCAATATTGTATCCAAGAAGTGTTCATAATTCTATGAGGGCAGCAAGAGGATGCAATGTCATCCTCTTAGAGATAGTTTCACAGCTTATCTTTAGAGTTTATATAATTACTATTAACTGAACATGAAATAAATAGCCTTGCAAACATTAGAGAACTGCTTGAACTGTTTTAATTGTTACTGTATTATGTTAAATTAAAAGCTGTAATTATTTTCCAATTTAAAATATAAGAGACATGTACCACTTGACATTGAGTATTTCTGTCAGATGAATAGGTATCCAAATGATGGACAAGATTTTCTGTCAAAAGATCCATTCTCAGTTGTAAAGAATGGATAGTTTCTGGTAATATATGAGGGCAGCTTTCTCTATCTTGTCAACATTGGAGAAGAAACCCAGTGATTTAGACTATGAAGAAAAGCGTCCCAAGTAGAAGAAACAGCAAATGCAAATGCCCTGCAATGAGAAGAAGTTTTCTATATGACTCATGTGTACCTGTGAATTCTTTGGGATAGAGCTTAAGTTCCTAGCACATTGCTTTGGATGGAAAAAGTTCTGAGTGAGTGAATAACCAAATTAAAACACTGAATTTATTTTAAAAAATAAATTTTAAGAAAAAACCTACTGCCTATAATTAACAATATAATGTAAATTTAATTTGCTATGATAATAGGTTACATGTTAATTGTACTTAACACAAAATACATAAATAAGGAATAAAGCAGGCCAGAGGACACTTTTAGTGGTGGTGAATATGCATTGAAAGTGGTGATGGTTTTCGACTCCCAGAACCCACATAGGAAAAAGGGGCCGGTGATATCGCTCTGCGGCACAGGCGCCTGCTGGCGCGCGAGGTCCTGAGGTCGACCCCCAGCATCCACAAAAAAAAAAAAAAAAAAAAAAAAAAAGAAAGTGGTGATGGTTCTGTGGGTGTATACTTATATCTAAACTTATTGAGTTGCATACATTAAAAATGTACAACTTTTAAATCTCAACCAGCCCTCTACAAAATGAGTTTAAGAAAATGAATTTTAAAAATCATGTGCCAGAAACTATGACTTTAGCAGTTTGATAAGATAGATTAGAGAAATCATTATTAGCTCTCTTTGAAACAATTAAGGTAGCATAGATAATATTTTAAATTAGACCCTGAACTTTCTTAAAAATGAGAGTACTTAGGTTTAATTGTATAATAACAAGAAAAGGGCAAAGACAAGGAACAGTTGCCAGTTTCCAAATACAATTAGTGGGAGGCTTCTTATTTTTCCCCCTCAGTTCCTTATTGTTTTCTCTAAAGGCAATGAGAATTGTAATACTTAATTTGTCACTTTCAAAAAAGCACATGAATGCCAAGAAATAAGTAGTACCTACATCTCTAGCCATATTTTAACATTTCAATTTATTTGAGAGGTGAGATGAAATCTGAAGAAGTCATATGAACAATAATAGTGATTTAAATTCAGTACTTCATGCATAGGCAAGCTGACACATGGGTTATTCCACAAACTAAAATTATATCATTCTGCAATTTGCTTAATAATTAGTCTTTCTTCTTACAGTTTCATGTTTTGAAATATAAAATTTCTCTCACTTAGTCATTATTGAATCAAACAATGACTTTATTCATAAATTACTATTTTCATGACATGTTTGGTCAGGCTTTCTAGAATATATCCCATTTGTCTGACATTTTCTCTAGTTGTAATTTTTTCATCAAATATAAAACTGTTTTTATAAAAAAAACATAAACTTTCAATATGTAACCTTTTTTGCTCCCCTACTCCCATTACAATCTCTTTTATGTGTTACTCATTTCCTTAATTATTAAGGTAATCACATATTATTCAATAAAGAAAATAATAAACATTCATTTCCAAAATCTTTGCTGTGTACATGAACAAACTCATAATTAGATACAGTTTTTGAGGTAGCATGTTTATGAATAATAAAATTTCTATGACTTACGATAAAGTAGAAATAGCTTTAAGGATGGTTCACTGTTTTGGTTCATTCACTATCATATAGTCAAGAAGAAGATAATTTTAAAATCTAAGTATTATTTGGGAAAGTATCCCTAAAAGATGCCAATCTGGATGGAATAGTAAAATAGAGAAATTAAAGAGTTCTTCAATGCCTGTTACATAAGCACTCAGTAAATGTTAACTATAATTAACAAATACTGAAAGAGCAGAGTCCTGCGGCTGACAGAGCAGATGGGCACCGGCATGGAGGTCTGCAGCCACAGAGCCGCCAGAGTCCGACAACAGACAAGGAGAGGAAAGAAGCTTATGCGGAGTGGAGGGGAAGGACAGTGGGTGGGGTGGGGCTGGGGGTTTATAGGCCTGTGTCATAGGACCTAAGAACTGAGAAGAATGATACTTTCCAAATGTGTTTTAGTGTTCCAGAATGGATTTATACCTTATAAATAAAACCAGTGGGTTGAAAAAAATGTAATCTCTGAACATTTTTGGTATATAAAATAACCTGAAAAATTTCACTGTTACAATATATGGAAAAAAGACTAAGGAGTCTTTTCAATAGATTTTCCTATTTTTCTTAATTCTTTATATTCTGCTTTATTAGACATATTCTATTCTCATAGTATTCTATTAAATGATTCATAAGAAACTCAAAAAATAAAGTGGCAATCTCAAATTCCATTAATAAATGCAAGAGGCTGGAATTGTTGAAAATTATGCTACTATTTTGTCACTCATTTATTTCCATTGTGAGATATGTTTAAAAAATACTTCATTTAGTGGAGTAACTTTTTCCAATAATTCAGTGCTTTCTATTAAGTTTCTACATTTGCTTTTTCTGTGCTTTTTCTAATTATTACAAGGAATATTTCAATAAATACGTTCATTTTTAAATGGATCACCTCTAGTTGTAGTTGCTGACTTTTATGGCATTCCTTTTTGTCAAATATTATGTAATTTGTAAGATGCCCATCATTTCTTGATCTTTTTACATTTCTTTGATGCTTCACTTTTTCACTTTTTAAATTAAATATAAAATTAAAATAAGATACATTATTCATGCACTTTGGGATCTGAATCCATTTCATTTCCTTTCTCACTTAATAAAGGTAGCTTTCTGTCTGTTGGGATGAAATCTTATGTTAGAAAAAAATGTGTGCAAATTGCTAAAGAAATAAATATTAATCAAATTGTGTAGAGAAACAATGTTTGCATAGCTTCTAATTATCATTAAATTTAAAATATAGTATTAATTGTTTTCTACCATTCTTTATTACTGCAAGTAATTAATTTTAGGTGAATGTGCACATAGTTTATAATAACTTTTACTTATGGATACCACTAACTTTACATTTAAAGTAAATATTCACATTTGTTACTTGGTTTAGACATCTACTAATTTCATATATTGTAAAGTTAGTATTTTTCCTTCGTATTAATAAATGACTCAAAGGGAAGTACTTTGAGACTATGTAAAAGACTATCTTGTTTTCTTAAAATCACAGTTTAGATGCCATTATTTATTTTTGCCTAAATCAATTATTTATTTATTTCTCATTGTTTGTCTTTTTTGAGACAACGTCTCACTATGCAGTTTGGGCTGGTCTTGAACTCACCATGTAGTCCAGGCTGGCCTTCGACTTGTGGTGATCTCCTGCCTCAGCCTCCTGAGTTGTGGAATTACGGACATGTGTTGCCATGCCTAGCTCTAAATCAATTTCTATAGTTACCAAATGATTATTCTTTATCCCATTATTAAGTGTGTATAAATATATATATATATATGTATATATATATATATACACACACATATATTCCTTAATAAAGAATTTTTCATTCTCATTTATATTAACATGGGTTATATGTTCTAATTAAATTTTAAAATATAATCTATTATTGTCAAATACAGGGTAAATATATACCATGTATCGACATATATGTTATATTAAGAAGATACATCACTTCTGCCAATAACATGCCAAAAATTAATTATGAAGAGCAATCATGCAAACAAAATCCAATGAATAGTCTGCAAAATCAATAATCATTATAAAATATGAAGACCATGAATTATAAAGAAAATCATTTCACAGTATCTATGAATGTCAAAACATCAAGTTACATATATTATACATGTATATTTTTGTCAATTATGTCTCAGGAAAGTTGCAAAATAATAACGATCTTTTCACTTAAAATATCCTGAAGAGACATGATAATAAACTGCATCCTAAAGTATTAGATTGCTTTAAAGTACATTAGTTGGAAAGTTGGCCAACTTGAATAGTCTTTAGAATTTACCCTCAAATACTTCAAGTGTGTTTGTGTGTATGTGTGTGTGTGTGCATGATTGCCCATGTGCTTGAAGCCTGACATTTGTTTCTGCATGTATATGTCTCTGTAGTTTATACATCATGTAGTTTTGTGCATATGCACACATTCATAGAGAGAAAGGGGGGATATTTTAGTGAATTATTAACATTAAGTGAAAACATTGTGAAGGATATATGAAAATGATTTTCACTACTTTTACAAAGTTTCCACAATTCTGGGATCATTTCAAAATATAAAGTTTAATAGCTAAATTTATATCGGACTGATTCTCAATTGTATCTTTCATATTTCTCTGGGAAAATAATGAACAAAGAAAAATAAATTAAACTTCATCTTCAGTAATGCCTTTTTTATTTTTTATTTTTTTATTTTTTGTGGGTACCGGGAGTCGACCTCAGGACCTCGCGCGCCAGCAGGCACCTGTGCCACTGAGCGATATCACCGGCCCTTTTTTCGTATGTGGGTTCCGGGAGTTGAACTCGGGCCCTCGCGCCTGCCAGGCAGGCGCTTATGCCACTGAGCCATCTCACCGGCCCCTGTCCCATTTCTTAACAGTCCTTTTTGGGATCCCCTAAGCTCAGCTACTCCAACAAGCTTTACCTCGCTAACCTGGCAGCACAACCACTTGCTCTTTGCTCTCACTTTTAACCAGTCTTAACCAAACAACTTAGTACTCAGTAGTGCATTCTGTCCCTCTTATATTATTCCCTTTTGAGGTAATTTGATAACAACTAATCAAGGGGCAACTAATGAATCAGAGCAAACACCTTTATTTCTTCATTTTTCTAAAACTTCTTGCAATTTGAAGTCTCCCATAAATGGTTAATTAATCATTATATGCTTAATATAAAAAACTTTGCTAAGAAGGTAGCCTTAAGGACTAAACAAGAAAAATAAAACAACGACTTTCGGCTATGAAGGTAGTTTTATTCTGTGACTTAGGCCAATCTGGTATTTTTGATGAAACTCAATATACTATACCAGTGCAACAGACATTTGGAAATGTGGAGGGATATTATGATTTTCTTCACACCATTCATGCCACGTTGTCTTGTTCAATTATTGACTTAGTTATTTATCTTAACCAAAATCTTTATGATAGGGCTATATAGGAAGTAACTTCATGACCAGGAAAATACTTTCAGATCTAGCTGAAGTAATATAGCTTTATAAAATAAGCGACTTTGTTCTGTAATTTGAGACAAGGAGTTCAATGAAAAGACCTATTAGAGAAGCAAGTCATTATTCAATTTGTCCTAGCATTGCTTTGAATACATTTAATAAAATAAGAAAATACCATATGGATATTAAAAGCAAAGAGAAAAGAAGGATTGTCAAAGGAAATTAAGGCCATGGAATCTAATATAGTTGTTTATTTTTGTTGTTGTTGTTTTGTTTTGTTTTGTTTCTTAAATGCTGTATTCACCTAGTTTTGAGGACCTGGCTAGAGTCTGGTCATTTCTCCATCTTGAGAAGATAACTGAATCCTTTATTGGATGTGAGAGCTGATCATGAGTGTCAAGTTGATTGGCTTGAGAGAGGCCTGGATTAGTGCAGCACACTGCCAGTTGTGGACGGGTAGGTCTTGGGCATGACATTAGGAACTATGTTTGGTCTCCCTCTTTTTTTTTTGGAACTGGGAATCAAACTGAGGTCCTTGCACTTGCCAGGCAGGTGCCGTACCACTGAGCTATATATCCCCGGTCCCTATGTTTGGTCTTGGTCCTTTGATCTCTGGCATTTTCCCTCTGTGCTCTGCTTTCCAGCCACCTGCAAGTGAGAAAATTTGTTCTATCATACACTTCTGCCATGATGCTTCTGCCTTAGAGTCAGCTAACCATGGATTAAACCTCTGAAACCATGAGCCAATTTAAACCTCCCTTTTAAGTTGCAGGTGTCAGGTATTCTGTCTTGACAACATGACAGGTACTTTCATGGGGCGCCACCATATATATTTACTAGTCATCTTAGGATGAGGTACTAGACATATAGGCCTAGCCCTTAAGCTTTAGAACTCACTGAAATAACCCAAACTAGCCAATCCTAGACCTGCTACACTGCTTTACCCATTCCTTCCCAAGAAAGCCACAATACATGTGTTTGCCTTCAGTTCCTGCCTGTCTCTCCTGCCTGATTCCTGACCCTAGTGATTCAAGTTCTGTTAGTGCTCTTATTTGCCCTGGTTGATTTTATAGTATGATCCCTAATGGAACCTCAAAGGATTGCCTCAAAGTTTATTTGCACTGGACAAAATAAATTTTAAGTAAAACTGATAATTATTAAAAACTGATAATAATTAAAAACTGATAATCACATGGTACCTTTTCACTTTCAGCCCACTTAAAACTTATTATTGCCCTGTGAGGTGATGATTACCCCAATTTTAGTATGTATTGTGTTAAATGATATGAATGAATAATAATTTCAAGGAAACATTTTTAATTGTATAATTCCTAAGATAGAATTGATGCTAGAATTTATGATTTACACTCTTTCTGACTTCAGATAAGGACTGGTAGGAAAATGGATGCACCTTGAGACTATAATGTTAAGTGAAGTAACTAAGATACACAAGCATGAATATTGTGTGGTTTCTCTTATATGAAAAAACATATATAAAATATGAAATAAAAGACAGATTCTAGAAAAAAAGAGAAAGAAAAAATAAAGTATTGTAATCCAGTGTGGCAATGTATCTAAAAGTGTGCCTTGACTCAGTACCATTGTCTTATATTGTTCTTTAGTCTCTTGGTCTGGTTTTCAATCTCTATATATGATAATTAACTTATAAGGTCTTATAAGATAAATAAAAGTATCTGACACTGGAAAAACAAGAGGGTAGAAAGAGGGGATAAAAAGAAGAGAATTGAAATGTGTTATGTACATGTACCAATATCCTACAGTGAATGTAATCATTAGGTATTGGAAACATGTACTAATAAGAGTAAAAAAATAGAACATAGATGATGATAATGATGATTATATTTAATAATAATAATAATAAAATAACTGGTTCTAGAGTTCTTTTCAGTTGCCCATGGTGATTCAGGAAGGGGCACAGAAATAGTTTGCCTTCATATGACATTTCCTGTGGCATAGGGAACACAGAAATCATGTGTGATTAGAAAAAATAGGTGCTACATATTTTAGTTGCTTTGTCACAAAATAAACAATTTACTGAATGATAGAAAGCGCTACTAAAATTATTGAGAGTGGATGGTTTGCAGATAGATTCACATTTTTTTCTATGAACTAAAAGTCTCATTTCCAAAGAAGTTATGATGATAGATATGCATGGAGGAGATAATGAAGTCCTATCTGTCATTTTTAATATCATAAAAACATACTTTAGTACTATCATTAACATAAATCAATGTGCCATGCCTAATATGTATGTAAGAATGCTTTTCATATTGTTTAACTCTAATGGAAAATTATTCTTTTTAACTTTGTTTTTGCTCCCCAATGTGCAAATGGGGAGCTGAATTCATGGAACATGCTTATTACTCCAAAAAAAAATTAGATAAGCTAAATTAAACTTAGAAAAAACTAAGAATTATCACATCATAAGCTGATTTAAATTCTAATATTTTAAACACGTGGGGTAGAATGGGGCTGATTAGGGTCTTTTCATTAACTTTTTGCTGAAGAACTTATTTAATCATCAATATTTTTTATAAAATCAGGCACTGACACCTACATAGGAACTCTATTTACAGCTGAAAATTTTTTATAGAGAATTGAGCTCTAGGGTCCAGTGAATTATTAGTAGTATAATCACCATTTCATGTGAGATGCTACTGAAAGCCCAATTTTAAAGCTCATTTGTTTTTTATGATATGTTTAAAGAAAAGCTTCTATACATGAGGCACACAACAAATCAAGATGCCTTTCATGAAAAACTTATTTCAGAGAATGTGTGCCCTGGGGGAGCAGGCACATAAAATAAACAAAATAATATCATGTAGAACATATTTTCCCTTAGAAGGCAATAAGTACAACATAAAATGGAAAATGAAGAGAAGAATTAAGGGAATCAGAAGTGCTGGGGGAAGAGGTTTTATTTTAAAAGTATGCCGGAGTTGAGCTGAGTGAAAGAAATGAGATACAAAGCCAAGAAAATATCTGGGGATGTTAACTGTATTGCAGCCAGGAGGCATATTTAGAACAAAATCTCTAAGAGCACCCGTGCTAAGCCAAGTGCCAGAAGGTCAAGGTGGCAGGGGAAGGAAGGGCAAAAGGAAGAGTGCTCAGAGATGGAGTCGGGGAGCAGGTCTGTGTGGGAGCAGCAGATGGAGCATATGGCTGACTTGTTCATGAGCACTCTTGTCAGTTAAAACTACTGAAAGCAAAACTAGCTGTACATGTATATAAATTAAAAATATGCAAAGAATTATTTTGGAATTTTACAGTGTTGCAGCAATTGTAAAGCTCAGGCTAAGGTGGATTGGCAAAGTGCCAAAATCATTGTGCATCGGAAGGTTAAGTATTGCCAAAGTAGAATGAACCTGACCAAAAAAAACCCTAAAATATTATCAAAATTTTAACAATTTTTAAAAAATGTCATAGTCCAGTTATAAACTTTTAGTGTTATGCTATCAGGGTAGCAATTCATCACCACTGTTGTTTCCTACATTGCTGATGTACTCACCCAGTTCCTTGGTGGGATTGCACGCACATTCAGCTTTTAGCTAAATCATCTGAAGGCGGGGGAGAAACTTGAATAGATGTATCAGAACATGTTTCTGAAGATGGTTAAGTTGATTTCATCCTCCCTTGTTCCTGGCTGCAGATTTATTTATTAGATTTGAAGATTATAATGAAGTGTTATAGTTTCATCAAAGCAATGACACAAGCCAAAGCTTTGCTACTGCAGAAAGATGCTGTTTAAATATTTAAAAACAACATTAAGATTTATTTCCTTATTTATATTTCCATTTCCTCTACTTTTGCATGCATTTGCTGCTTCATATAATCACATGAGAAAAACAGTTTATCTTTAAAACTTGAATCTAAAAATGTGGCAACAGAGCAATAAAATTGGCTTCAAAAATTACCTTTGCTATCCATCTGCATCTTTGCTTTCAACACTTGTGTACCAATTTTACCTTGTCCTGAGAAAAGGAGTTTTATACAAGAGATCACGGAGAAATGTGTGCAGTCTGTGTGCATGTCAGTTTAGTTATTCCTTCAAAAAGTTCCAGTAAACAGACTGATACTGTTGGTCAGCAAGTAATGTGATTATGTATTGTAATCTATGAAATGTTAAAGATTTATTCAAATAGGTCCTTGAATTTTTTCATCGAAAAATGTCTTATTTGAATACGCTACATAAAAACATGTAAAACAGATTCAAAAAGTCATTTACATATCATGTGATTTGTATTTGAATGAAGATAAATTATTAAAATCATCTATTATTCATCTGCATTTAACCAAGCATTGTGTTACATCACTCTCTTTTTATATTTACTTCTTAAGCTATTCTTTGCCTTTAACTTGTACATTTAAGTAGGGTTCTCCCATGAAAGCAGTGAAGTCACTCATGTGGCACAGTGGCACAAAGATCAAAATGCTAAGGCCAATACCCTTCTTATCCAATTGATTGATACCAATGATAGCCCTTTTACTCATTTGACCCATTCACTGTAAGTAACAGTGACTAAACTTACATGTAGGGGATAGCATTAGATGTCATCACATGTGCTTTTGTCTGTGCCATGGTAATATGTCCCAGAATTGTAATAATCCTTTAGCCCATAACTCCTATGTACCTGCAGATCAAAACGTGATTCTGGACCCCATAAATATACAGAATTGTTATTCATCAAGTAAATATAAATTTTAAAAAGACAATGGTTTTCCCAGAGTTCATAGCACATACACTTAACTTACTATACACTACCCAATAAAGACAATGTTGTACAACTAATGTCATGTAATTTCTTACATACAATTTTATGTGTAATGTAAGAAACTTAAAACTTCATAGCTCATTCCTTCTCATTGTTTCTTCTTTTTTTTTGGTGGGTACCGGGGGTCGAACTCAGGACCTCCCATGCCAGCAGGCTCCCCTGCCACTGAGCGATATCACCGGCCCTTTTTTCGTATGTGGGTACTGGGAGTCAAACTCAGGACCTCGTGCTTTCCAGGCAGGTGCTTATGCCGCTGAGCTATCTCACAAGCCCCTCATTGTTTCTTGTTATTGTTATATATCATTTGAATTACACATGCTATAATCCACCATACATTGCTCTTATTATGTCTTAAACTATCAAATCCATTTTAAGGTAATCTTTCTTTACAAAATGAGATTTGTATTATGATCTTATTAACTATTTCCAGAGTTTTATCTGTTTTCATTTACTTGAAGGAAATTCTTCTCTGTTTGTTATATTTTTTCCTGCCTAAAGTACAAGTCTCTACATCTTCATCACTTTAAAGGACATTTTAATTTGTTATAGAATTACCATTTGATAGTGTCTTTCAGCATTTTAAATGTGTTCCTCTATCTCCATTTTATTTTCAAACCTTAAAAATAAAAACGTTATTTTAATTGCCATAATATTGATACATACTGTAAGATACAACAATTTAATAATTTGGTACATGCTTACCATGTGCAAATTTCAAATGAGTACATTTTGACAAATACAATAATTAAATGTAATTCTCATCTTTATTTCTCTGTATTTGATTGGTAATTATTTTTCTGTTTACTTTAAACATTTTATCTTAGTTTTGGGCTGGTGAGATGGCTCAGCGGCGTAAGCGCCTGCCTGGCAAGCACGAGGGCCCGAGTTCAACTCCCGGAACCCACATACGAAAAAAGGGCCGTTGACATCGCTCAGCGGCACGGGCACTTGCTGGCACGAGAGGTCCTGAGGTCGACCCCCGGTACCCACCAAAAAAAAAATTTTTTTTATCTTAGTTTACAGGCACATACATATATGTCAACAGTGTGTGTATCTGTCTGTGTGTGTGCGTGTATATGTGTACATGTGTGTTTATCTATTGATTCTGTCCATTGAGAATCTTTTATTTGTGATTTAATGTGTTTAATTGTTTTCTGGAAGTTCTTTTTCCATCATCTCTCCTAACATTTATTTTAGCCTTAGCCTGTCTCCTCTTCTGGGATATATATACACATATATTAATTTATTTTGATATAGTGTTGTATCAATTGGATATTCTATTTAGTTCTTTTACTGTACAATTATCTTAGTCTTTTTCCTCATCACTGAGACATAGTACTTGAGACCCACAACTTGAAGGAGGACAGATTCACATTAGCTCACATTTTTGGAGGTTTCAGTCCATGGTTGGCAGGCTCAGATGCAGAAAATGGTATGGTGGAGGGGCCTGCTATAGAGGAAAGCTACTCATGCTAGCTAGGAAGCAGAGAGTGAAGGGAGGAGCTGAAAGGGAGATATATACTTCTAGGTCATGCCATGAGCATCCTCCTAATAGCACATTTAGCCTTTGCACCCTCATGATCTAACCACTTTCCAAACACATGACACTTTTGGGGTCATATTAGATCTAAATCATAACATTCTTCCCTGGCCCTCAAAAGACTCATCCACATCTGTTTACACAAAAGATATTTAGCCTATCTCTAAGAGTTGTCAAAATCTTAAAAGTTCCAACATTGATGAAAGTTCCATGTGCGTGTACTTCCTTTCTGAGAAAACTGAACTCTTTAAATGAGCTTTTTTTTTTTTTAATGTGGGTACTGGGAGTCGACCTCAGGATCTCACGCTTGCCAGCAAGCGCTTGTGCCACTGAGCGAGATCACTGGCCCTTTTTTCCTTTATGTGGGTTCCGGGACTCGAACTCAGGACCTTGCACTTGCCAGGCAGGCGCTTATGCTGCTGAGCTATCTCACCAGTCCTTAAATAGGCTTTTTGCTCTTGATTTTCATGTACACCTCACTACAAGTGGCAAACAGTACTTATGTTACAGCCTTAAAATTGAGCTGCCTTGAAATTTTCTCTACCAGACTAATTAGTCCACTCTTAATCTCAGCATGCTACAAAATGTCAGGACATGAACCAAATGTAGAAACATTTTTTTTTCCACATTGTAACACACATGGTCTCTAGCCCAACTGTTAATGGAGTCTCTGTTTCCAAATAAAACTTCCTGAGCCTGGCTTTTATCACTTGCATTTTTATCAGTATTCTGGACTCCTCAGTGCCAAAAAGAACCTGCCGTTAATCTTTGCTTATTCTGCTTTCAGCATTCTATGGTTTTTCTAGCTAGAATTGCCAAACCTTTCAAAATTCCTTCTGTGAGCCAGTTCCAAAGGCTTCTGAGACACATGGACAGTTAGTTACAGCAATTATTCCACTCCTGTACCAAAATCTGTCACTGTCCCTGTCCTTGTTACAGAGACACAACACCTAACACACACACACACACAATTTAAAGAAGAAGCTTATTTTTGGCTCACATTTTTTTAGAGGCTTTGGTCCATGATTGGCAGGCTCAAATGCAGAACTTGGCATGGTGAAGTTGTCTGCTGCAGAGGAAAGCTGTTCATGTCACATCAGCCAGGAAGCAGAGTGAAGGGTGTAGCCAGAGAATGAGGTATACCCCTCCAGATCATGCCGCCGGTGACTTTCTTCTAACAAGGCCCCACCTCCTACCAGCATATTTAGATATTGTACCTCTGTGATCCAATCACCACCCAAGAACTTGAGGCATGCAAGCCATTTTAGATCTGAACCATATCAGCACCACTTTTTAGAATCAGACACGTTGTTTCATATGGACCTATCTTCAAGTATGCCTGTTTTCTCTTTAGCCGAACTAAGCCTAGAGATGGGATTTTCTCTAGAATTGTTCATCTTAGTTGCCACTTTTCCCCTGGCATTTCAATTTTGCTGTTTCTTACTGTGTTCATATTTTTGCATCAATTTTTCATCTATGATGCATTCCACCCTCCTTTTCCATTGAAGTATTTGTCATAGTAATAAGTTTATTTTAACCATCTGTCTGATAGTTTCAACAAATATTTCACATTGGGTTTTGGTTGTTTAAATTGTTTTATGTGCTAGGTTACTTTTCCCTTATGTATAGCTCATGATTTTGGGGTAGAAACTCAACATCAGTGGGTATAGGATATTAGACAAAAGTAAATATTATATATTGAAATGGCATCTTTCTGTTTCTGGTGAGGTTTTACTGGGGATGCTTGAAAATATAGCCAGCAGTTAATCTCAACTGGGCCACTTTCTCTTATCCTTCTTTATATAGAGTATTACAGGGATACTGTATTTCTGGATCTAAATAATGATGTTTCCTTAGTATTTCTACTCCTTCCTGTGCAGTAGGTCATCTTTATTTGTCCATACCCAAGATTGTTTTTCTTCTATTTTGCTGTTGGGGAATTTTTCCTTTTTTTCCTTCAGTCAAACAAAGTGAATCTTCTTGTTCGCCTTCAGGTCAATAGGATTATTGTCATTTTCTTAAATAAGATTTTGTGACAGTAGGTGTGAACTTTGGTAGCTTCTTGTCCCAAGGATTCCACATTTGTGCATTAGCCCACTCTTAGGTTTTAGCCATTTATTGATAACTTTACTTGGTATCATCGTAATCACTTGTGAACTGGCTCTTCTCTAGGCAAATCAGTGTTTGTGTCCCATATCTCCTTAACAGTGCCTATCTAAAAAAGTTGTGTTTTTATGGTTAAGATCTAAAGTGACCCAAACGGTCTTGTTTTTGAAAGGTGATTTGATCATGGGGATGATTTACTCATCAGCTAAATGAGCTGTTAGGAAGTGAGACCTTGTTGGAGGTGAGTCACAGGGGATGACATGGAAAGGTTTATTTTTGTCTATGGTCCCTCTCTTCTCTCCCTGTTTCATAGCTGTCGTAGAGTGAGCAGGTTTCCTCTGCCATGCTCTTTCACTGTGCCCTTTCTGCCTCAGAACTGGCCACCATGGACCGAACCCAGTGAAACTGAGCTAAATAAACCTCTCCTGCTTTACATGTCTAGTGCTGGGTATTGTGTCTCTGCAATTTGAAAGTGGACTAATGCAATATTCTAAGAATATTATGCATTAGTGTAGGTTATTTGACCTTTCATTGTAGTTAGTCAGCACCACTATCTAGCTTTTTCTAGATTTTAAGAAGAAGCTGGATATCCATATGATAATTTTGATTAAAATACAAATAATGATTTGGGCATTACATATACATTTATTAAGAAGGCAAATATGTTGCAGACTTGCATCTATTAGTCATCATCACAACCAAATGAAGTAACTTGGTTAAACTCAACAATACAGAAGAGTGTGTGGGATGGAAATTAGGTTGCTATTTATGATCCTTTCAAACTATGACTTGGTATATAAAACCTTTAAATGTTTCTTGATAATGAGAAACCTGGATAAATGCTACTCAATTCCACTGACTAATGAACTCTACATTTCTCATTTTTATTTCTTAGAAATAAATGGATCTTTTGTCCTGTTTTATTTAGATGTCAGGGTACACTTGACCTATATACGTTATATTTACTACTGGCTCTATATTTATAATTTTGATTTATATTTCTTTTTACTCCAGAGTTAATTTAGTAAATGATCACTGGAAAAGAATAAACTGTATTAAGATTTATTGAATATAAATAGATATACACCTTGTAAGTAGAAAGGAAGTAATATGTTCATCAACTAATTTTGAAGGGCTATATGAACCAGTTGTTTGGAAGACAAGAAAGAACAGAATGTTTTATTTTGCCAAGATGCCCAGTTCCCCCTATTAGATGCATCCTCTTTAGACTCCTATTACTGAGAAAACTTCGGAGGAGCTCTGTCCTGTGTGAAGGTTGCTATTTCAATTACTGAATAGATTATAAAATGTTTAGACAGAAACTAACCTTGGCATGCATCTATCCCCAGTGTCATATTGGGTGAACCCTACTTTTTGATAGTGTTCATACCCTCCATTGCTCAGGACCTCAATTATTTTAGTAGTTTCTCAATCATGTTATTTTACAAAACCATTATTCTCTATGGTGAAACTGACAGCCATTGCCTTATGAATATTCATTTGAAAGAAGGATTAAAATTGTAAAACCTGGTCATACAAATCTCTTCTCCAAAATTTTGCTGGATACTTTGCACTAGATTCATGGAACTATATTGTCAAGAATATACATATATATTGAACCATTTGGGAAATTTAAGGTTGTCTTCACTATAGTAATGTTTTTGATACTTTCTCAATCTCCTCAAATTAAATGGATATCATGCTATTTAGGTTAATATTTTGTTGATATTGTACTGATATATTTATGTAAATATCAAAGGGCTCTGAAAAATTATAAAATTTTATTATGAATAGAAATTTGTTCCATAAATTCTGATGACATGAGGTTTATGGAGATAGAAAATCCATATCTCCAGTCCTCAGCTGATAGTGTTCAAACACAACACATGGTGATTTTTCAATTCCTGTAGAACTGGAGTTTTGCATCAGTTACTTTGATATTTCACCATGGTGTAGTGCACCTGGAAGCAACTTGGCAAAGAAAAAGGAGTTTTTCTAGTATAAAGGAGAAAAAGGGACAAAAATTGGTTTAAATTTCAAAGTCATAGAGGATTTCAGATGTTCCTTCTGTTACTTTAGGCTACTCATGCAACTCTCAGTAGCTTAGTTGACCTACCTGCAAAGTATAGATAAGACTATTTGCTACCTGTGTATCTTTAAATTTGCTAAGACTCTTTAAAGGGATAAAAATTCTAAATGATCACATATTCATGAGGTGTGGAGCTATAGTCTAATTGATTTGAATTATTCTGAAAATGAAGCTCCTTCTGAACCACATAATACACGATTTAACTTAAAGTAGAAAAATATCTTTAAGAGAGTCTTTTTGTTAGCATGATTTTATTACTTCAGGAAAAAAAACAAGGAGAGTTCTTAAATTAATTAATAATTTTAAAGGATAGTAAAAGTTAACAATGTTAAAAATTAAATAATTCCATTTTTCAACTTTGTGCAATTGTTGTGTTTTCAAAATTTGTTCTTTTTTCCATGATTGTTGTAATCCTATTAAGCACCTAAAATGATAGCCAACTTTCTTGCTAGATGGAACTAGTCACTTGGGAGACACATATTACTTTGTGGGAAACAAGTAGCAATGTGGTTTTGTGTCTGGAGGAACTATAAGCACTTAAAAATAAGTTCTGATATACTCTTGTATATCTCAACGTTGAAATCATATTGATTCTATTTTCTTTTTTGTTATGTTGGGGTAAAAGTAAATATATTCTTTAGGGAATTATATACTAAATCTCCATGTTTCTTTCAATGACTATATATTTATATATACACATATATGCACACACGTATCTATATCTGTATCCGTATCTATTTATATAGATACATTATAATCAAGCTGAAAAAGACCTATCACCCAGTGAAGTTATAACTATCATAAGATCATGGCACAATGCATTACTCTTATGTTTGTGGTAAGGCTGGTGTAAGCAAAACAACTCCACTACCAATCTTATAAAAATGTATTTCTTATACTAAACTCTTTAAGCATTATTTTGGAGAGCACTTGTTCTACGTATATAACATTTCACTTTGGAACAGTATGTCATGTGGCACAGGCAGCAACCTCATTCATCTCTTGATGCAATCAATTACATAGTTGATATGTATCACCTAGGTTTATGTAAATGCACTACAGGCTGTTCTCACAATGACAAAGTCTCCTAATAATGTATTTCTCAGAATGTGTTTGCATTACTAAGTGATGCTTAACCATAATAGAATTTGCAATTTTTGCTTATTCTTTATAAATAAGTATAAACAAATAGAAGGCAGTGAGAACTCAGGATGAGTTAAAGTTCTAAAGGTTAGAACCTTTCAAAAATACAAAAAAGATTCAAAATATTACATCACTGGCTGAATTTTTTTGTCCGAAGTCATATATTGAAATCCTGAGTCTTAGTACCTCACAATGTGACTACATTTGGAGAGTTTTATTTCCTTTTCTAATGTTTGTGATACATAATAAGTGCATCCACCATCGGGAGTTGGTACATATACATAACGACACCTTGGTCCTTCTACTTCCCCTTCCCTTTTCCTCCTTCCTGTTCTTCCCATTCCCAGATCTCCTTCCCATCTCTACAACATCTATCTCCCTTTTTCCTGCAGTCTATCTTTTATTTTGTTCCAAATTTTTTATAATTTGATTTTCTCATATTAGAAAAATCATGCAATATTTAACATTCTGTGCCTGAATTATTTCACTTAGCATTATGGTCTCAAGGTGCATCCATTTTCCTGTGAATGACTCAAATTTATCTTTATGTCTGAGTAGTACTCCATTGTGTACATATGCCACAATTTTTTTTTTTTTTTTGGTGGGTACCGGGGGTCGACCTCAGAACCTCGCGCACCAGCAGTCGCCCGTGCCGCTGAGCGATATCACTGGCCCTTTTTTCGTATGTGGGTTCCGGGAGTCGAACTCAGGACCTCGCGTTTGCCAGGCAGGTGCTTATGCTGCTAAGCTATCTCACCGGCCCATGCCACATTTTCTTTATCTATTCCTTGATGGGCTTGTAGGCTGTTTCTGGGATTTTCTATTATGAGTTGTGCTGCTATAAAAATGAATATGCCAGTCTCACTGTAATATGATGCCTTTAACTCTTTCAGTGAGACACCTAGAACATATATAGCTGGGTCAAATGGAATCCCTACTGTTCATTTTCTGACAGATCCCCACACTGATTTCAATAGGAGTTTTACTACTTTACAATTCCATCAACTATGTAGAAGGGTTCCTTTTTTCCCACAATCCTGCTAGCATTTTTTTTTTTTTACTTTGTTTTATTTATGAGTTCATGATGATAGCAAGTCTTTCTGGAGTAAGATGAGATCTCAGTGTTGTTCTGACTTACATTTCTCTAACTGCCAATATTCAGCACCGAGTTTCTTAAATGGTAATAAAGTTAAAATGAGGTCATGAGTGTGGAACCTAATCTAAATGACTGGTGTCCTTATAAGAACCTAGATTAGAACACAGATAACAGAGGAAGACCAGGTGAACACACAGGGAGGAGATAAAGGCCATGTATTTCTCAAGAATTGATGTCTCAGAAGAAGCCAATCTTGCTAATGTCTTGATCACAGCCTTCTAGCCTCCAGAATGACAAGAAAATAAATTCCTGTTAATTAAGCCATCCAGTTTTTGGTACTTTGCTATGATAATCTTAAGAAATTAATACATCATTGAAAGCATGTATTATATGCTTTAATATACTAAAATATTAATATTAGGATATTAGTAAGAATGAATAATAAAGCAGTCTACAGTAATGATGAATCAGAAGAAGTCATTTTGCAGAGACTTTACCATAGCTGTCACACTGAACCTTTACTGTAAGTCTATGTAATAGTTACCATCAATTCTTCTATTTTACAGATATAGAAAACTGATGTATGAACAGCTTAAGCACCACTCCAAATCAGAGCTAAATGATGACCAATGTAGAACATACATTTAGGCAATCAAACAATAAAATATTGAGAGTTAATTGACATATCAAACCCAGATTAGTTATTTTTCATTTTGGAGATTATTGTAAAACATTAGATATAATATTTCTGATAATAATTTGCAGAAACAAGTTGAAATATAAATTTAATTAAAACAATTATCTTCTTTTCCATCATACTGAAAATGTTTCTGTAAATGTACATATTAGAGCATAAATATTTAGATTATATATGTGTGTTTATATATATATGTAAAACATTTACTAACCATATGCATATATAGAAATTACACTTTACATAATTGTATTGTTTCAATTATTTTCTCAATAGATCACTCCAATACCTGCATTATTTACAACAAAGCCGTGTTAATCACAGGTGTTCAATCTTTCTAAAATTTGTGTATATGGGATATACTGTATGCTTATAATGTATTTGTTACAGACACTTTGAGGTTAGACATTACACTTATAACTTTGTTTTTTAGTTTTAAAAGAAAAGAAAGAAAAATAGATAGAAGCAGAAGAGGGAAATGATAGGATGATAGAGAGAGAAAAATAATACAGAGTAGACATGCTCATGTAAGAGAGTATGTTTACAACTCCAAGTTCTGTTTCTTCTAAATAGGAAGCTGAATCTAGACTTAATGTAAAGTATTCATTGTAATGATGTAATATTTCTAAAATGAACTCCAAAGAATTATTACTCTCTTTCCTTAAAATGAGGACACACAGCTGGGATGATAATTAAAGGAGTCTTCACAAGGCAACATACATTTATAATGTAGCGAACATCAAGACGAGTACAACACTTTCTCCAGAACACCTTCTGATTCTTACCCTCATCACAATACCAATACTACTTCTTTTTCTTCTTCTTCTTCTTCTTCTTCTTCTTCTTCTTTTCTTTTTTCTTCTTCCTCTTCCTCTCCTCCTCCTTCTCCTCCTTTTCCTTTTTCTTCTTCCTCTTCCTCTCCTTCTCCTCCCTCTCCTCCCTCTCCTTCCTCTTCCTCTTCTTCCCCTTCTCCTCCCACTTCATCTTCTTCTCCTTCTTTTTATCTTCTCCTTCTCCTCCTTGTTCTTCTTCTTTCTCTTCCTCTTCTTCTTCCTCTCCTTCCTCTTCTTCCTCTTCCTCTCCTTCTCCTCCTTCTTTTTCTTCTTCTTCTTCAGCATCTAGAAATACCTCTTTCAAGGAGTAAAACAAGAAAACATACATGGGTCTCGTGAAAATACCCTCAACATAAAGTTTAGTATAGTACTTTTAATTAAATTATAAAATTACTAAATTCTTAGAACGATTCTGCTTTACATTGCTAATTGAAAATTTCAAATGGAACAATTAGAATCAGAACATGAGATGACAAGAAAAAGTTTTGAAAGAAGACTCGGTTTTGAGAAAATTTGAAATAAAAATGAGAATTTAAATTCTAAAGTAAGATTACGTGAGAAGACAAGAAAAGGGCAAGAAGACTCAGTTTTGAGAAAATTCAAAATAAAAATGGGAATTTAAATTCTAAAGTAAGATTGCAAGAAGTAGAAAACTAGTGAGAATAAAAATTGATGATTAAGAAAAATACTTCATTAGAATTTTTACTTTAAAACTTGTCATGCAGGTAATTGAGTTAACAACACTAATGATAATTTGAGAGGTCCAATGATAGGCAGTAAAATGACAAAGAGATGACATGGATGAAAGATTACAAATACCAGAAAAGGTATGAATGCTGCGTGGAAAAAGAGGAACATGTCTGCTGAAGGGATTACATGGAAAAAAAAAACTTTTAAAATCTATAGCTGAATAAAACATCTTTGGGAAAAGAAAATTGAAGGAAAAGAGCCCTTTCCTACTCATGTGGACTGGAAATGTTAGTGTTGGAACAGTGAAACACCATCAGTGCTGTAACTAATAGGCTTATGAGGAGGACCCCCATGTTCACCTCAGCACAGTTCTGAAGAGTGGATAAATCCCTGTGGAGATGATGCAGAAAGTCCTGACACAGCTGTAGATTTAAATGTTAAGTTGATAGTGGAAAATTATGTTCAACATTATAGTGAAATAGCAATGCTTTTAATGGTAAATAGTGATGTCATTTATGTTTTAATTTTCATGTTGAATCATTTCAAAATATCGTGAAATAGTATTTAAATTTTAACTTTTATAAGTCCTGGCTTTATTTCAGTCAGTGATGATATTTTGATAAACTAATTAAAATATTTCTTCTCAAAAATATTCAGTGGATACTTTTTTTGCTGCTTCAAGCAATGGAATTTCAATATGTAAAGATTTCTTAATATTCGTCTACTCATTGAAAGTTATTTACTAATATGGAAATATTAAGTTAAATATCACAGTCACAAAGACAACTACCAAGTATTATAATTATCTTGACTAGTATAAAAATCAAATAGAAAAGAAGAAATTTAATATACTAGAAAATATTAAATTTATTTTTGTTCGTTCACAAAATATAGTACTCATGCTTAACATAATATCGATATTCTTTATCTCCTGATATATCTTTATTTAAATACTTGCTATGATAAGTTGGAAATTTGGCTGTTAATCTTTATATGGTTCAATTTTCTCATGTAAGTAGGAAGGGTTTTTTGTTTTGTCTCACATTAATGTAAGGTTGTTGGATTAAAGATGACTGCAAACCCTTTGACTCTTCTTAAATCAAAAGGTCAACCTATTTTCCCTCCTCTAAAATCTGCACTGTGTGAAATTGCCTTGACCTACAGAACACAGCAAAAGTGAAACTATGTTCATTTTGACCTCGGGCTTTAAGAGAAGTACTGCTTCTATTTTCACATGCTTAGGTTTCTTCTTCAAATGTTGTTTCCGTGCTATCAGAAGCGCAACCCCAGAGTAGAAGCCATAGGTAGGAGAATCCAAGTGTTCTAGTTTGTAGCCCCAGCTGAGTTCCAGCCAACACTCACCAGCAGGGATCACCCACGTGAAGGAGTCATCTTTGATGAAGCAGACAAGCTGTGTCTCTCCGTGGCTGCAGCTGCAGCTGAGACAACATGCGGCAGAATGATCTCTGAGCTGGGTCGTGTCATCCCACAGAACTATGAGAAATAAAGCGTTTGATTGGTGGGCGGATTGTTGCATATCAATAAACTTTGATTAGTGTCTTCCCTGTGGTAAACTCTCATAAAATTGTAGCTATTACTATTTTTAAACTAGCATTAGAAAACACTGGTGTTAGGTTCTTTTCTAAATTCTAATAATAAATAATCTGATAATTTATTCCCTGTATCTAATAAATTTCTTCGAGCATAGAATAGTAGAATTGCATGTTAATAGTTTTCTTCCACCCAATTCTCCTACAAAACGAGGGATCAGTCTTGCTTTCTTTTAATAACTTTCAGTTAAAGTTTTTTTTTTTTTTTTTTTTTGTGGGGGGAGATAGAACCCAGGAGCTCTCTACCACCAAGTCACATGTGCAGGCCTTTGAATTTTTTTTTTTAATTATTATTTTGAGACAGGATCTTGCTAAATTGCTCAGGTGGGTTTTGAATTTACGACCTCCCTCAGGTTGCAACCTTCCTCAGTTCTGGGACTACAGGCATGTGCCACTGAACCCAGCTTAGGTGAAAGATTTTTGATCTTCTACATTTGTTGAAAATAAAGTGACTAGTTAAGGAAATAACTTAGTAGTAAAACTAAAGTAAAAAGCCAGCAAGATCATTTACTTTTTACATAAGCAAAGGGGAGAGAAGTTTAATTGCCATATAATTTCCTCTATTTTACTTTGAATTTATAGGTAGATGTTACCTACATAGATAAATAAGTGGTTTCTCATTATCTGCTGCAATTTGCTTAATAATGGCCTAAGGAAAAATAATTCATATGTAAGATATATGTTTTTAAATTCTATCTATATTATAGTAATTATGAGATATGATGGAAATATAATGAATATACATTTTAAAAATTACAGAAAAAGGGAGATTACAGGGGATTACATTGCTATTAATCTTCCTCAAAACATACCTCTCAATCCACGCACAGATATCCCATCATTCTTGCTACTTTCTGAAACAGTTCTGGAAGTCTTCTTTTGTGAGTGTCTTTTGGTGTGATGTGATGGATGCTTGGATGTCCTGTATTGATTCTAAACATTTACCTTTCATGGTTATTGACTTTATGGAAGAGCCTGAAGTCATGGTGCCATATCCAGGGAATGTGGTGGATGAGGATTCATGGTAATGGTTTATGAGCCTGCTTTTGTGTTGAATGGCACTTGGCAGCAGCATTCATGGCATTGTTTATCACATAAAGAAAATCATGGAAAAGGACTTTAAGAACGGCTTCACAAAGTGGCAAGAATGATGGAATAAATGTGTTTCAAGTGGGGGGGGGCATTATTTTGATGGTGATTAATAACAGTTTTGATGGTGACTAATGCTTACGGTAACAATTTAAAAAATTTAACCATTCACTATATATTTTTATCAGACCTTACAATATATTTTGGAGTTCTCTTCCTATTATGGCATAATATTCCTTCCAAGCCTTTATACTTAATGGCTACCAGGAACTGGTTTTCTAATAATTATTAATCCCAGAGTAATTTTAATATGATATTCATCCTACAGGAAATTTTAGAAGAATATGTTGATGTTGAGAAAACTGGGTAACAAATGAATTAAAATCCAATTTGTAAGGAGATGCTTTACAAAATATTGTGATCCTATTTTCATAATCCTCTTAAACTGACTCTTCTCTAACCATCCTATCAAACTGAAAGATATATCTAGCACTATTTTATACCATTTCGTTTAATGTTTTGATATTCAAATTTTGCATTCCTTCATCTTGGAAGACGTCTTTGCCAAAAGTGTACTTATCAGATGACCATGTCAGTGATGGGCAAATCAAGGTAATTCAAAGCATCTATTGATAAATCAAGAAAAATGTCATTTTTCAAATGTTGGCCATTCAGTTAGTCTTTCTATGAGGAATCCACATAAGATTTTAAGGACGCATGCACAACAAAAGTTTCCTGTTTGTATTTTGAAACTTCACCATAAATAATATCAGGCAATTTTATGTTCGTTAATGTCAGTTCTTACAACAATATGGTAAATGCTTTTAGAACTATTCTATCTACAAATGACTTATGTCCAACTTTAATAGGAAATAATGTTATTATTTTCATTTATTTACAAATTATCTATAAGTGCTTTCAACTTTTCTAATTGGGAAACACTGACATTGTTGCTCTGAAAAACTCCTACTAGTAAAATAAAAGTTCTCAAAATGTATATACAACAGATATAAAATATTTATCTGCCCACACACATGTTGTATTACTCCTTTACAAGTATTTAACAGTCAATAGAAAGCTAACTCTAATATTTTTTTCTCAGAATTCATAGGTATGAGATTGGGTACTAACATATTCCATTTGCAGACTTAACGTATGTTTCCTATTTAGTTACTAAATAGAAACTAAATAGAAAACCCTAAATTATTACAGTTTCAGTGTGTGAACTCCTGTTTAACATTATGTTCTGTGATGACTGAAGGAAAAAGTTAACTTTGCTTTTCTTTAACTAAATTAAAAATGTATAAAACAACTAAATTTTTAAATGAGTTATTAAGTTAATATAGCTATTATACCATGACAATACATATCAAAATATGACACAGCTCAGTTGTTACCTATGAAGAATCAGAAATCATGCTATTTGAAATTACTACTAAAGAAAAAACTGACAGTAAAATTTACACATTAGAAATCTGTTTTTAATATCAACCAGTTGAAATTAAAAAAAATGAACAATAAACTGGAATTTTTCAGATAAAGTAAATTCTCAATTTTTTCCAACCAAATAATTTTCTCTCTTCATCCAAACTCATTTATAAATTGTCCTTAGCTAGTATTAAATTTTTTAACCCTAGGGTGTACTCTATGATTGGCAGAGTGAAAGGTAATTAGCTTTAGAGAGAATTTTAAATGCTGAAGGAATAGTTGATAAGAAAAAATAAACAGAGCAAAGAGCCAATAAGTGCAATATGGATATTTATGAGGACATTAGTTAATCAACCCCCGTCAGTATTTGAGGAACAATAATCCAATGCTGGAACCCACTTAAAATTCATTAAAAATATAATTTCAAGTAATATACTCTTTACAGGTAACACATGCACAATTTATTATGGACTAGAATGTTCCTTTAAATCTTCTGCACTGAACAAAGTATAAGGCAGTGGTGGCAAACCTATGGCACACATGCTATGTTTTTTTTTTTTTTCTTTTGAGACAAAAGTTTTTAATGCAGGAGTTTTTTTTTTTTCCTAAACTAAAACCTCCATATTTAGTTTTAACTGTAGTTCTGGCACTTTGAGATAAGTGAGTTTTGGATTGCAGTTTGGCACTTGGTCTCTAAAAGATTCACCATCACTGGTATAAAACAAGCAGTAGATATTAAGAAAAATAGAGGCTTGATTGAGTTACTTTTAGATAATATACCTGTGCATTAATCTTCCACTGCTCATTCACCTTCAGGACATTCATTTCTTATTTTATAAAAAAAAAAAAAAAGATGTTTTTCCTTTCAAGGGAAAATGCGGCATTGACCATCAGTAGTCAAAATACCATTATCTGCCACCTGGGCTGCCTATTGTAATTTTGTTTTTGAAAAATATTCGGTGTGTTTCTACTGAGATCCACGTTCTCTTCAGCAGGTAAATTGCACCATAGAGTATAACTTCTTGTACAATTTCACTTAAATAAGGTGGATATCTGTGATCTACCGTGAGGATTATTTTCACAAAGGTGAAAATCAATGTCAAATTTCACTGTTGGGAATGAGTTGATGAATGGTCCTAGAAGAAAAAATAAGTTAATGCAAGAGCAAACTGTTTCACTTTCAAAAATGCTTCTAAGTCTGTTAAATCTCATTTAACAAAAAAGTAAGTAATACATTTTATAGTTTTCCTCTTTTAAAATTAGAGCATCCAGGCCAGTGATAAAGCTCAGTGGCATAAGCACCTGCCTGGCAAGTGTGAGGTCCTGAGTTCAGTTTCTGGTACCCACAGAAAGAAAAAATAAATAAATAAAACATCCAAAGTCCTATATTTCTGACTTGTCATGCAAAGTAGGTCAGGTTGTCTGTAAATCCACATAGCCTTAACATAAGTAGTCAGCATGCACACTTCTCCTTCCATTGCTATTCCCATGTTTTTCTATATCTGCTAGCTGAGGAGATAATCTTTCTTTAAACCAAGAAACTCTACAGACCTTTTCTATACAATATTACTGAATTTCTTGGGTATACAACATCCCAGAGGAGAGACACTCTCAAATCTCAAATGTTGTGTACTTAAAACTTAATCTTTCATTGGATCCTTTGTTGTCCTATATATTTTATCCAGGCAATATTTTATTGTTTTGGGCAAATTAAATTAGTCTGAAGTTTCTGTTATAATGTTTGCCATTTGTCATAACATGGCACCTGAGTGTAAAGGAAAGAAATTTTCTTTTAAGGACTGAGAACATGTACAAAATTAGAAGACGTCTGAGGATAATGCTAAATGATGTACAGGATATTATGATTGTATCCTGGAGAGCCATATAATGATTTTTCTCATTTGGCTTTTCTGATTTTTTCCATTTCTTCTACCTTTGGATAATCCATGGGTGATATATATATGTTATTATGTAACAAATAACTATTTTTCAGAGAAATATAGCAACAACCAAAACTACTGGATAGCACTTCAGAAGATCTGATTTTGTGAAGTGTAATGCTCCAGAAATTATTTTCTCTTCCACACTGTGCTTTCAACTTGAATAATCCATTTCTTACCAATGTGGTTAATCTGAAGAGTCATTTCTTTAAATATTATGCTTTTCCTATCAAGAAATAAAACATTACTTTAAAAGACAGAAAAGTAAGCATGACATTTGGCAGTAATGGTCTCATTGCTATGATATATGAGTTTCAGTGTTTTACCCTATCGTATGGGCACAACAGTTCATCACTTTGTCATATCTACATTTTGTCATGAGAAATAAACAGAGGTGATATTTTGCCAATTAGGCCAGACCTTAAGAGTTTTGCATGCTTCTACTTACCTGGCTGTATTACCGTGATCTATAGTGCAAAGAAACTGAATTATCTGCTGCTCCAAAGAGAATATGGAATCATGGGGAATTCACATTGGAAACCCACAGTCAAGATGAATTGCAGTGTGAGGTAGGGCCACTCTGACCCATGTGTAGTCTTGGAAGCTACCTGCATATTTCAAGTGATGAAGATTTGGAAGGGTTCGGTATACATGGTAATTGTGGCAATAGGTGACAAATATACACCCTCAAAATAATGTTTTAAGTAAAGAATGAGCGCTTTCTCCACTTTACTGTCTACAAATCATATTACAGAGTTTTAAAAAATAAGTTTACTTTGATTAATCCACAACAACGGTAACTGATTTGAAAGACAATATTATACCTTATTTCTATACTGTTCCTTTAATTGGTTTTAGAGTCTTTTAACTTGAGTGTTTCTTCTTACCAAAATATCCTAAATCTCTTAACAGTAGGACATCCTCATTATATTCATATCTAACCTTGAAAAAAATTAATATAACGAATATTGCTGAATGCTTAGTTTTAACATATACATGAAGAAAATATGGTGTGTATTACAAAATAATCAAATATTGCTTAAAACTGAAGATATAGAATTGATTTCAATAACTTTGTGAAGTAAATTTAAATGACTTTTAAGTATTAAATGCAATAAAAATGTTTTAATATCACTTTGCTTATTTTCTCCAAAACTTTGATGAATTTTATCAGAATGACTTGTGTTTATGTGTGTATTCGTGTATATCTATGCAAAACTTGATATATATTTTAAGTCCTGATCAGATAGGGTAACTTCAATTATGAAGACCCAACATTTTACATTGGATTATGACATTTTCAGGTCAAAAGTTATTTATCATCCTTCTGAAAAACGCAAATTCATCACTAAATCCTTAAAAGTGTATTTGTAAATTAGTATATTTATTCTAAATTTTAAATTACAAATAAATATTCAATGGTTTCAAAAACGTAGTATTTGCAATTGTGTTGTGCTTTTATTTTCTCTAAGTAAAACCTTATATTCTTAGAGATAGCATTTTATTTTATAATAAAATATTGAGACCTCAGACTAACAGAAACATTCTTCAGTATTTAATTGGAAATAAATATATCTTTTTTAATATATCTTTTTTTAATATTTTTTTTTTGCAAACAAATCAAGTAAACAAAACCCCTTATACCTACATGACTTGCTTAGTCTCTTGGCAGCAGGCAGACCAGCAGTCATTTGTACTCATGTAGGTGAATTTAATAATATTTTTGCTTCAATGATGAAAATACATTTTTCCTTTAGAGTGGCAAATCTTAGATATCTTACTTCAGATATCTAAGATGAAAGTATGGGTCTTATGTACTGTAATAGAAAAAGCTTAGAAAATCTATCTCATGCTTTCAAATAGTCAATTCACAGATAATCAGAGTTCAATGTCAGAAATATTGTTTTAACCCACATTTCCTATAAAATAACCCAATACAATTGAAAATGATACTTTGCCACAGTCAAATATCCAAAGATTATGGAGCGCTATGGAAAGGGAAATTTATAAATCCACTGCCAAAAATATAAAATTAGGGGTTTTGAGCTTAACGTTAAATGATTCCAACAAATGCGTGAAATACACTACAAAATCAAATTTAACTATCAACAAATGCATTTTTTAATCAAGAAAGAGAGTGCAGGAAATATAAGTGAAGTATAAAGAAAAAATAAACATAAATATTAAAAAGCTTTTTGAGAATGAACGCTGACAAAATAAAGAGTTATCAAATAGTCAAAGCTAAATACCAGTTATTGTAAGTTAGGGAAGAGTAAATTCATTATGAACTTATTATGACTACTTTGTATGGATGAAAAAATATACAAATATACAAATAATGTATATTATATTATATTAATGTATATTTTCTGCTCTTCTGTTGTTCTTCTTCTAGGATTATAACTATGCATACTCTAAGATAATTTGATTTTGCCCTACATTTATTTGATCATTTGATTATTAAAATTAGCTCTTTTTACTTGGGTTGGAAATTTTTTCTTGCTGGTATTTGACTTCACTAGTTTTTATCTCAGCTGTGTTTACTGTACTGATGGGCTGTCAAAATATTCTGGATTTCTATTGCTGCATTTTCCTTTCTATCTCTTTTCTAGAATTTCTCTATCTACATTCTCACACTTTCCATGATTTTAAAGAAATTATATGCCTGATCTTGTATGGGCATGTCTCCAATAGAGCTTCTAACTATTAGTCAGTGTTATTTTAAAATTGAAATTCTGTTTCTGGAGGTCTAATGTCTGTATTATACCTCAATCATGTTTTAATATGAAAAGAACCTAAATGTCCACTGAATGATTAATGGATAAGGGAGTATAAAATGCTCTTAGATATGTCACATTTAAATTGCTTAATATCAAAGGCAAAGATAAGAACTTGAAGGCAGAAGAAGGAAAAGAGACACACTGTGGGCAAAACAAGAATAAAAGCCTCAGAACCAGGAAATCCAATGGAATAACTGTCTGAGGCAGGAGCCCTGAGAACTTCAGCAGCCAGCAGGGAAAGTTCTGAAGTCCAAAGGCTGGAGCACCTGGACCTCTGACAGTGAAAGGTAGGAGAAAAAGTGCAAACTCCAGGAGAGAGGGTAGAGGCAGAAAGGGGAATGAAAGGAAGGGAAGGGAGGTAGTGGAAGAGAAAGGAAGTAACACTTAACCTAGTTTTCCAGGTATCTCTTAATCCATTCAGATTGATGCCTACGATCAATTATCACAGCAAAAGTAGTATAATAATCATGGAACCCAGATAAGAAAGGAACACATTTAATATATCATAGTAAATTAATACCCATATATATCATAATAACTTATATTCCTAATTTCAATGAATATTATCATCTACTTCTCTTAATATTCATCAGTACTGTTATGTTTTTATTTTTGACAATTTTTTCCAATGATATGAAATAACCAATTAAAGTTAAACACCAAAACCCTTAGATTCACATTATGTTGGTTAGTACTTAAAAGTCATCATGGACTAGAGATGTAGCTAACTGGTAAAGCACTTGCTTAATATGCAACAGTCTTTGGATTTGATACTCAGAACTAAAAAATAAAGCAATCATCGTGTTTCTCATTTTCTTCAAAGCCAGCCAGGACTTACTATCTAAGTTTTTATAAGGACTGGTCTATATGTTCTATATAAATCATAATTTTAACTAAGGAAGAAAGCATCTGGTTAGCACTTCTTCAATCAAATCCACTTACGGTAAATAATCAAAGTGTTCTTGGCATGTGGCTCTTACCCTTATTTTTAAATATAAACACTACAGATTTTTGTAATATCTTCTATTTAACTTGTCACATCAATAAAAATATGAGAGGTTTGTACACAAGTTCCTGTCTTTCCAAAAGATTTCATAATACTATAGCATTTTTCCAGAAGTCCTGAGCAGTATCAAGATATATGACGATCAGAAATCAAGTCAGAAAATACACCAAATTTGTATTTGACAACATTTGATTACAATTTTTTCGGAATTAATTTAGAAATACATTTATTTCAGGTGTAATGTAAAGCCAAGTATGTGGATAAGTTGGAAATAATTTCTGAGAATAAATTTGCATGCCTGAAGGGACATGGCACATCATATGTATTTTGTATATGTTTCTGAACAAAATAGACTTAGACTTTGCAATGATGTCAAAAAATTCTACGATTAAATGGCTGTATGGCCACTAAGGTGGTTAACATGAAAATATTTTAAAATGTATGTATACTTGACCAGAATTTCAAGAGTAGCAACAAACAAAATAGGATTGTGACAGACTGTGCAGATTCTGACTGGTCATGTTACTGATTATTTTGCAAAAACATAGAGGAAAATTGCTAAGAAAAAAACAGTGTTATTAATGGAGAGTGACATACTACATTTCTTATTGAGGATTGTGAATAAAATTAATATGCTCTATTTTAAACATAAATTACCAGGTTTAATGAAATTGCGCTGACAAATTTTGAGGTGAAAGTTTGCAAATTTGATTCTGAATTAATCTGGAAATGCATAAACATAAGACTTGTTTAAGGTTTACATTATTTGTTAGCTTGTTTTAAATTATAATAATTAGAGTATAGGGCTGGCGATATAGCTCAGGGGCATAAGTGCCTGCCTGGCAAGTGCGAGGTCCTGAGTTCGACTCCCGGTACCCACATATGAACAAAAAATTAGAGCATATTAACTACAGAAATAATGGATTTCATTGGATACTTCTGTACATGCACATAAGGCGATTTGATTGTATCCACTCTCCCCATTATCCTCTCTTATCCTACCCTCATTCTCTTCCTCTCCCCTGATTGTATCCCTTCTACTTTCATGTCATCTCTTCTCCCTAGATTCCACAAATAAGAGAAAACATGAGATACTTATCTTTCTTGGTCTGTCTTACTTCATTTAATGTTATGACCACCTGTTCCATCCATTTTCCTGAAAATGACATCATGTCATTATTATATGTGAATAATATTCCAGTGTGTATATACTTCTTCTTTATCCATTCATCCCTTGTTAGATATCCAAGCTGATTCTGTGATTTGGTTATTTAGAATAGGGCTGAAATAAACATTGGTGTGCAGGTTATTTCTTTTGTGCTGTCTGTCATTCCTTCAGATGTATGCCCAGAAGAGCTATAGCTGGATCATATGATAATTCTATTTTGATAGTTTTGAGGAACCTCTATTCTGACTTCTGCAGTGGATGCACTAATTTACATTTAAGCCATCAGTGTATAAGGGTTCCCTTTCCCTTGCATTTGTTTTCTTTTCTTTCTTTTTTTTTTTCTTTTTTTTTTTTTTTTGATAATAATAATCCTGAATAAGGTGAGTGGAATCTCAGTGTAGTTTTTATTTGCATTGTCTTGATGAGTAACAATGTTGAACATGTATTTATTGGCTGTTTGTAAATTTTCTTTTGATATGTATCTGTTCAGTTCACTTGATTTTATGGATCAAATTACTTGCTCTTTTGGTCTTTTTTCAGTTCTTTATATATTTTGGATATTAATTACTTGCCAGAATAGCAAGTACATTTTCTTTTGCATTCTTTTTGGCTGTCTTTTCGCTCTGTCAATTGTTTTCTCTTCTGTGCAAAAGCTTTTAAATTTGATGTATTTCCATGTGCTTATTCTTGCTACTATTTCCTCAGTTATTAGAACCCTATTCAGGAAATCATTGCATATATCAGTATCTTGAAGTGTTTGTCTATATTTTTTGTCTAGTAATTTTGAAATTTCACATCTTACATTAAGGTGTTTAGTCCACTTTGAGTTGAGTTCTAAACATGATAAGAGATAAGAACCTAGTTTAGTCTTCTACATCTGGATGGCCTGTTTTCCCAGCACCACTTGTTGAAGAGGATGTCTTTTCTCTATAGTGTTTTGGGTTCCTTTGTCAAAAATCAAATGGTTGTAATTTTGTGGGTTTCTTCCTGACCCCTCGAGTCCATTGGATAATGTCATTTTTATTATAAAAACTGGAAGAAGATATGAATACTTCTGTACTATAGTAAAATATATAATAATTAATTTATACATACACATTGCAAATGTAAAACATCAAAACCATAGAATTATAAAACTTATAGGCTGATAAATAAAATCAATGTGTCTTAAAGAAATGAATGCAGGGCCGGTGAGACGGCTCAGCGGCTTAAGCGCCTGCCTTGCAAGCGCGAAGGCCCGAGTTCGACTCCCGGATCCCACATACGAAAAAGGGGCCGGTGATATCGCTCAGCGGCACGGGTGCCTGTTGGCGAGCGAGGTCCTGAGGTCGTCCCCCCGGTACCCACAAAAAAAAAAAAAAAAAAAAAAAAAAGAAATGAATGCAATAATATGTTGAAACAATGAGTTATTCAATAATAATGATAAGAATTAGACAACTATCTTCTTGATTTGAACCATAACTGCAACATTACTGAAGTAAATTTAAAAGTTTCCTAATATAGAGTATTCTGTACTTAGCCATATAGTACTTATGGACAAGGATATAGGACAAAGTAATCCTCTGTTGGGAATTAAGACATAATTTAAACATACATTAACTTTTATAATTCATCAGTGCTTACTAATACAAGAGTAGTCACCGATAAAAACAAAACAAAAAGTTTTGAAAGTATGTACTAATAAGCCAGGTGTGGTGGCACATGCCTGTAATTCCAGCACTCAGGAGGCTGAGTCAGGAAGATTGCCAAGAGTTTCAGACCAGCCTGACCTACAAAGCAAGTTCAAGACGAACCTGAACTACATAGCAAGACCCTGCCTCAAAAAAAAGTATGTACTAATAATTAAGATAATTAAAATCTTAGAAAATGTCAGGACTTCTACATGGTCCATGCTTTGTTTTTGACCAAATTAGTTATCTCAGACAACAATAGAGACTAAAATATTTTTTGCTAATTTAAAATTCAAACACCATAAAGATTATTAATAGGCTTGTTAAAATTTTTCCATTTTTAATATTGCTATTTTGTCTATTTTTGCATTTACTTTTCCTCTTTTTGGATAATTACGAGTTGATTCAAATTCATTGATGACATTGAAGAAAATATAAAATCTTTTAAATTAAGATGGGAGGAAATAAAATGTAATTTTATATTAAAGTTAAAATGCAGTTACTTAATGTGATTCTATACTTTGCTAATAGAAAAGCATATTTGAAGAATAAGTAAAACAGAAAATGTATTCAGGACACAACAGTACAAAGGAGATTAACAAACTTACAAATAATAAATATTGACGTACAAATATATGACTAAGCATAAGCTTTATATATAACCCATAAGGAAGTTCCTATTAAGTTCTTTCCTTTATGTATATTTGTATGTGTATGGCCTTTCAACCACATATAAGGATATTTGAAAGTGCAAATTGTTGTAGAAAAAAAAAATAGGGACACAATAATTAAGAGAGGGATAAACAAGGAAAAGGAACATTTGTAAAATGGTACTCTGATCTACAAATCATTAATTTATAAAAGAAAAACCTGTCATATTTTTATCACTCATTTTTCGATGAAATATCATCATTACTGAACATTTCAAAAACTTAATCTTAAAAGACGAGGGACAATACACTTTTTACTTTGAAGCTTATATAATATTTCATATGATTCTTTTGGTACTATGTACTTCTACAGATTTTTACAAGATATGATGCATAAACAAAAATTACACTGCAAGTTTTTTCAGTATGTTTTAAATCATTATCCCTCTATTCTCAGTTATCTCTGAGTATATGAACACCTCTAAGGATATAGCACCAAAAATGATTCATTTACAAAAGCTTAAAGAAAATGATTAATCTTAAATGTAAAAGGGAAAGTTTAGTTGTATCTAGATAAAACCATACTGAATCATTACAAAAGTTAACCTCTGTGACGTGTGTTCCCAAGCAGATCCAAATATCTGAACTCTTTTATAATTAGACAAAAATCCCAGAGTATAATGATTTATCATATTTATGTAATTGCATTGATTAAGATAATAATAAAATGTTTACCCACATAAGTTCTTAAGGGGTACTTATAATTGTCAGGCAACTAGATTGTCATACTGTCAACACATAAATCTAATTTTTGAATTAATGAAGAACACATAAATTTATCATCTTGTATTCAGAATTTCTATTTTTTGAAACTATTAAAAATCATTATCAATGAATATATTTGTGTTTCATAAGTAGAACCAACTTGGAATAGTGAAGAAATAATGAAATATTATATACCTTCATTAATTTCTACGATGAAAAACTCTGAAATAGATGGTTAAATGAAATACAACTCAAGAGATCACTGTTATTGAAGAAACTAGCCTTCTACTTTGATATTTAAAACATTTCTAGAAACATGCTTAATTGTCATTCTTCAAATGCTCAGACACCGTATTAAGAAGGACGGATGTAGAGATAAACAAAACAAATCTACCTGACATCTGCCTTTATCTTACTTTAAAATCTCTAGAAAGCGATTAACAGAATCTGGATGCAAGAGCTACTGGGTTTTTTGTTGTTGTTGTTGTTGTTGTTGTTTGTTTGTTTTGAAACAGGGTCTCACTGTATGATTCAGGCTGGCCTTGAACTCACTACATACCCCTGGCTGGCCTTGAATTTACGGTGATCCTCCTGCCTCAGCCTCCCAAGTGCTGGGATTACAGATGTGTGCCACCATGCCCGGCCTGCTAGCTACTATTATTGGTTCAGTAAAATATGAAAACAATCATAAATATGTGGTGCCATGTTCATCATAGCACAGTCATCCTTTCTCTTAATGTACATCACTAACTCTCCTTCTGGTTTCTATCCCAGCTTCAACCTAAGAATTTTCTTAGGCTTTTAATTTTAGTAGTGTTCACTGATTAAGAATACAGTGCTTAGGACTAGGCAATTTTTCCATGTTTTAACAGCGCTGTTACCTTAAAAAAAGAATTTAAAAATGTATATACACATATATATATATACATACATATATATATATACATACATATATAAATATACATATATATATAAAGTAAGAAGCCAAAGTACCCTCACCAGGTTGTAGCTAAGAAAAATTTTCAGAATTTAGCATATGCACTCCCCCACTTTCGCTGCCAAGGAGCACAGGGTTAAAAAAGGAATCATTCTTCAGAGGACAAGGCTGAAGCTCATGTCTAAACGCACTCGAGGGAGTAAAAAGTTTTATTATTGTCATTTAAATTGTCAAAAACTCCACAAGAGTGTTCTGTGAAGCTACATACAGAGTAGGAAATGAAATGACCATTACAGTATATTCAACATTCAGTCAAAACCACATAAGAGAGGAGAGGCGGGGGGGGGGGGGAATTATGAGCTTCCTAGTTAAATATACTTCTTTTCTAAAAGCCTATCAGAAATAGTTGCACTGTTACTATGACAATTCCCTCTTGTTCCTTTTTTCCGATTGGAAGCTAATCCCATGACTCCTTACTGTTTCATTCTCTACTAATACACGTGCCCTTCTCTCCTTTTCTATTTCCACGTACGTAATAGAGTAGAATAGAATTTTGTTTCACCAGGCAGGACTATTACTTTGACAGACAAATAAATGTCTCATTTGTCATAAGCAGATGAACTCATCAGCTAAGTGTTAAATATAATTTTAATAGCATAGCAACACTGAACACAGTTCTTGTACTCATCACTGAAGCTAAATAAATGGAAGGTTTCTATGTTTGGCATGTTGCCACAATCTTAAATTGGGGTAGAATTACCTAGTCAAACTTAATCATCACGTCAGATTTTCATGACTAACAGCAATTCAGATTCAAGGACTTAGCAGACTTTCAGGGAAGTAGCAATGGCTCATCAATCTGCGTTGTAGAAGTATTAATTAGTGCCTCCTAGTCATGATGTATTGCTCTCTTGCGAAGAGCTGACGCGTCAGTGAGAGACCGTGTGGAATAACTAATTCTCTTAAACATTCAACAAGTAAGGAAAGAGTCAGTATGGAAACAAACTCAAATTAGTATGAGAAAAATAAGCAAGTTTTATTTTTACACTTTAGAAAGTGTCATAAGACTAACTGTTAAAATGAAGTATCTATTTACAGAAGTAAATACCTCAAGCTATATAGATTAGTTTTAACTTACTGAAAGTTAAGTATCCATCTGAAGGAGAATAGGTGAAAATAGGTACCTTTAAAAAAAAAAAAAAAAAGAACATGGGCCTAAGTATTGCCAAATCACTCTCCATTCCAGGGTATACCAGTTAATAAAATAATGTTTGTTTCAGAGATGTTCTACTTAAAGATAAAGATTTTATGAATTTTTATTTAATCAGTATTAATGGAGGCATCAACTTTGGTGATGAAGATCTGATTGGCTAAATTTTAGCTGAGATGTTCTCTGCTTTAGGAAGTATACTGTGATATCCCAGTCAATGTGAGGTACTCAGGTGGACCTCTCCACATGTATGCACATGCACGTTAATGTTGTACTGTAATCGTTTTGTCTATTACAGTACCTGTTTCTTTGAGGCAAGATGGTGTTCAGAATCTTTGAGTCTCTACAATGTGACAGAGAAATTTAGTGAATGAAGGTTGAATGAATCAAAAGTGTGATATCTACTTAATTGTGTAATGTAGGAAAATGATAATGAGACTTGTTAATAATATTAAAGAGTTTGGGGCCAAGAAAAACAGACAATAAAGAAATAAACAGTCATTATAGGGTTTTAAACAGAGGTCCATATCATCACCTTCATGTTTTCAATAAATAGTTTGGGTTGTTTTCTGCAGTGGGAATGTCTAGAGGTAGAAATATTGGTTTATATCTGAACCCAGAAAATGCTGGTGCTGAATCTTAACTGAATGATATTTATAGTTGATAAAATTCAACTGTTTAAAAGGTTTGAAGGTAGTAAAATCAAAGGGTCTAGCTGATTGAGTTAATGTAAGAAATGAGAGAAATAATATGTTCCAGATTTCTAGCATTCTAGCAGGGGCAATTGGGTGATTCTTGTCTCAGGAGTCAACGTGTGAAATGCAAAAGAGAAAGGAATTTAGAAGTAGTGTTGATGTGGAAATCATTTTAGTTTAGGAATTATTGATTGTTTCAGTCTCAGTAGCACTACCAAGTAGAAATGTACAGAATTCTTAGTGTCAAAAAAGCTCTATTTCTATATTCAGTCCTCTATAATTATATTTTAAATAAATATTTTGAGACTTTCAGGAAAAAACATTACTTGCTGCTGTCATCCTCTACAACTACATCCACACATTTATTGTGAGTCTAACAATGAAATATTCATGTTTTAGTACCTATTTCTTAACAGAGCTTTGCATATCTTATAGAATTTTAATATTTTCCTCATTTACTGTTCGTCTCTCTCTGAATCTTTATTTCCTTTATAGTTCTTCTGGTTGCCCCTTTATACAAATAAAGTAAAAACAAATACTATGCAAATCTTTGTATATGGCTGGCTCAAGATTTCTTTCTCCTTGCTATTCTTTGGAACATTATATAACATATCTAATGACACATACTCTGACTCTTTTTTTTTTTTTTTTTTTTTTTTTTGTGGGTACCGGGGGGACGACCTCAGGACCTCGCGCACCAACAGGCACCCGTGCCGCTGAGCGATATCACCGGCCCCTTTTTGGTATGTGGGATCCGGGAGTCGAACTCGGGCCTTCGCGCTTGCAAGGCAGGCGCTTACGCCGCTGAGCCATCTCACCGGCCCATACTCTGACTCTTAACAGTCTACCTCTTCACTCTCCAACTGAGCTGATTCTGATCTTATGGAATTTATCATTGCCCTTCTCATTGAGATAACCAATGGGTATTTGTAAATGTATTACATCACCCCTTCTCTGCAGCTGCAAACTTTTGAAGAGAGATGGTTATTGAAATTTTGTTTTCATCTTTTCCTTTTACTTCTCCACTGAGATTCTGGCCACTAAATATGAACATTAGAATGACACCATAAGCCTCTTTTTCTGCCAACTTCTTTGTTCATAAAACTAGAATCAATTCATCCAAAAAATCTTCATTAACACTTTGTATTATTACTCTCCAAAAATCCCTTCTTTTCTTTTTGTGTTCTGCTTACTAAGCACATTACAACAACAATTTAATAATCATGCAAACTTCTTTAATTTTTTGATACCCTAAGTAACTCGTTTATATATCTCTTCAAATAATATATGTATTAAAATATGTACATAATTATATATGTGCATGTGTTTGTGCATGTTTGTGCATCCACTTATGAAGACTATTTTGCCATATTATTTAGATATCGCTAAAATAATCTTTGTACTCACTTAACTAAAGTCTGTGTCAAGCAGTATAATAATTGCTTATCTACATAATCTCATGGTCACTTTAAATGCCATCATCATTACAAAAAAAGGAAATTTAGATTTATAAAGAAAACAAACTTTCGATGTGATCAAACACATAGAAATCAGACTGAGATTTAATCAAAGATTATGATTTTTAATGACTGTTTTTGGGAATTACTGCCTTATATACTACTATAAGTACACTAGTATCACATAAAACACTTTTCATAGCTTTCAAAAAGAAAATATTCACGAATGCATTAAAAGTTTCTACTTACTGGGTTTCAGGATATTCTAAATATATTGATATTGTGTACATTTATTCATTCCTCAAAGAATGTTCTTCCAAATTTTGGGGATACATAGCTTATATTGCTTCTATAGACATCATTTACTCTGTTTAAATTTCAAGTATTTACTTTTTTATTCCTTTAACTCTGTTGTCTGTTTTTCCTAAATTGTCTTCAAATTAATGTCTGAATCATATATAAAATTGTGGACTTTAAAAAATCATTACTTATAGTGTTTTAAAATGATAAGCGTTTAAAAATGACTTACACATGTGATCCCAGCTACTCAGGAGGCTAAGGTAGAGGGATGATTAGTTTCATGGCAGCTGGGCCAAATTAGTCAGATTCTGTCCAGAATTAAAAAAAAAAAAAACAAAGAAAAAAAACTGAAGAAGTTTGGGTTTGCAGCTCAGTTATATAGTGCTTACTTAGACAAGTGTTGATGACACAAAAGGAAAAGGTTTTGGGGATATTTTTTACTTCTTGACTTACCTTAAAAATTTTATGTGTTCTAGTTTTGTATTAGTGGTACTGTTAAAGTCTTCTTACTTGTCTTTAGTCTTCAGCATAGAGACCTGACATGACGCTTCCAAAGAAAACTTGAAGTTGTTCGTCTATAAATCAAAATATATACCCTGAAAAGCCATTCATCTACTACAGATGCCAGTATTGGTATTTTATTTGTTTTTCTTTAGGGATGTATAAGTATGTACTTCAGCTCTCATTATATTTAGTGACTCTTAGGGAATTCACCTAGATTTATTGTCTTTTCTCACAGCAGTTATTTTATAAATACTCTAACTCCTTTTTTATAATAATGATGTATGCAACTAAAATAAGATAAATAGAACTCTTCCAGAATTTAAAATTTAAATGTTCAGTTTCATATGTAATAAGTCTAAAAAATCAAATTAATGATCAATATGTATGAAAAAGAATTATTTTAGTGTTTCCAGAATGACTGGACTTGCTTATAGTCAGTTTATAAATAAATATATTTTAAAGTTTTGTGGAAAATAATTACCATGTCAAATTATATTTTTATACTGCTACATATGAGAAATAAATATGAAAGAGATATAGATAATATTTCAGGCTTTTACCTGAATTTACCTGGATTCTGATTTGTCATCTCCAGTCTACTACAAGGAGAGATATGATGCAAACTTGGTGAACTGAAAGGCGGTAAAGTAACATTTTATTACTAATTAGTGCCCTAACTTGGGTCATTTTGAGTTAATGTGTTCCCCTTATTAATGACAGAAGTGACAGGTCGACTGTGGATATTGTCAGATTCTCGCCTCATGGATTTTTCCTCAGGGCTTCTTGAGTATCCTCAAGCTGCTTTCCTTAAGTCTGCATCATAAAAAACACAGCAGCTTACACCCTGCTCCTTTTGATCACTCATAGTATTTTAGTGAATACCCTATTCAATGTGGAAAGAAACTATGCAGTGGGATGGATACCAGGAAATGAGAACTTCGGGACTATCTTTGAGGCCTGCTAATAGAGAGCTCCTCCTTACAGATTTTAACAGCTATTTTGGAACCAGTAATCTATTTTGTGTGTCTCAATTTTTACCCATAAATTTACATGATATACATTCATTTTTTAAAACAAAATATAAAGACTTAATTTCTTAAATATTTACCATGTCCACTTTCCATTCTCCTCAAAGAATAATACTCATAGTATAATACTATTTCATTTTACATTGTTATCTTTGATTTTGAAAAACTTTTTCAGAAAGTTGCTGTTTTCCTTTACATTATAATTCTCATGGACATTTTCATCTAAGAGAAACAGCTTTATTACGTTTATATTCCAACCAAATTTCCACCTGTATAGCACATAAATTTACACTAGGTTCAAATACAACCTGTAATACTAAGAATTCAAAAATGATATCATTTACCTTCTAATCTAAATATTGCACATCAAAATATTTGTGGCATGTTTATAGAATAAATCAATTTTAATGAACAAATAATATCTGTAGTATAACCATGCAAAAATTATTTTATTGATATAGATTCTCCTCTGTGTTCAATGGCTCAAATGAAGGATGACTCTAACTGGAATTACAGCACTGTAGAATTAATTTCAGATAAATTCACTTTTTTCATATTCTGTTAGTTGCTAAAAGAGGAAACATTTTCACTTGCTTCCTATGGTTCTTTCATAGATTTTTTCTCCTGCCCCATGTTTTTAACTTTTATTAAAAATAATAGTTTAATATTATTTATTTAATTAATAAACTTAATATTTATTTATTAAAATAATAAATGTTCATATCCTAAAGTCAGGACATATATGCCTGAGATTCTACCATTTTATCCTGCTTTACATGGATTATCCATATAGTACCAAACTCCCCCTTTTACAGTTATGATTTGAGCTAATTTCTCATTAGACCTTCTGCTGAGTGACCAATCTGAAACATACCGTCACTGCTTTCCTGAGTTGGAGCCATTTCTCTCCTCTTACTTGGTTTACTGTCAAATTCTTTTAAGGCCGTCCCTTTATTAATTTCTTAATAAAGTGTATGGACTCCTTAAAAAATACCTTGTTCATATGCTTTCATTACACCTCAATTACAATTTGTTTTACTTTTAACTAATTTTTTTCAAAATATTGTAGGATTACAGTGTTCTACATCAGTGCTGATCATAACTCTGAAGACAATATAGATTCCTTTTAATCATGTTAAAGTAGCTGCTTTGAATTATATTAATTTTTATTTTTATATTTAAATTAAATATTGAACTTATTTAGTAATCCTTAGTTATTTTCTTTAAAATAAATGAATAAAATCACAGTTATTTCTCATTTTCATATATTTTTACACTTTTTCATGAATTGATAAGTTGATAGATATAAAAAACTATCATGGTGAGGTTTTAATTCACATTTAGCTAGTATTTTATATAATTGATATTCATTTATGATTTATAATTCTTTTTCTATAAAATACTCTGTTCACTTTACTTTGCCCACTATTGCATTGTCCATCTTTTTCTTATTGAATTGTTGGTACTTTTATATATATTTTTGATGCCAATTTCTTTTTGGTCATATGCACCACAAATAAGTTCTAACTTGCAGCTTTTTTCCATTCTATTTATGCTGCCTTTTAATTTAAGAGTTTGGTGTAGTCTACAACTATATATTATTATTGGAATAAGCATTTATACCTAAATTTTAGATAATATGGCAGAAATTTTATTTTCTTCTTTACATTGAACAATAGTGTTGAGAATGTATGCCAGCAATTTCTAATAAAGGATTAATACAATGAAGCAAAGTATATGGCATTAAACATAGCTTCCTTTAAAAAGATTGAAGTGCCTTTAAAAAGTTAATGCAGATAGTCTTTAATAATTATATTTACGACCAAATTGCATTATTGTGTCATTGATATAAGATGTGGTTACAAAATATACCACATTTTTAATTGGCACAGTTCCATTGAGTTAAATACTAAGCTTCATCAAATTGAATAAAATATTGTAGAAGCAATTTCATGATACAAATATCAAGTTTTCAGTCATTGTACAGAGAAGCAGATGCAGACAAACAGAAATAAAAGATGTTTCACGAAATATTTCAAGTTAATGGTCAGTGCTAGATATAGCTGTTTATATTGATCACTATTATATATGAAAGCATTTTGCGCTGAACATAACAATTTTGGATGAAAATAAAATGCTTGACCTTTCCAGGCATGAGCCTGCTTTGTTTACTTTAGCAGTTAGTATTCCCAGAGCCTATTCTCAAAGATGTTGACCATAAATTGATGGGAGTGTACTGTTTAGAAATTTCATCCATTATCCATTAGGGAATATTATTTATATCTGGCGAAAGCATAACTATCTATTTGAGAAAAGCTAAAATAAATAAAACTTCACTCCTCGTTTGGAATAAAAGTAACATTCTTCTCTTGGAACGTGTATGCAATTGCTGCTGGGTCATTTATGGGAATGTTTCTGAGACTTAGTTAATGGCACTCATTAATGAAATGTAGGGTTGGAGAAAGAATGCATAGTATAAATGCCCTTCTCTGAACTCATTGTGTCATTTATTACCAGGGAGTTGAACTGAATTATTGAAAATATTTTCCCCTGCTTGTTTGCACTATTGCAAAATTGTTCAGTCTATTATTTTGGTTTATTATTTTATCGTGAACAATTTTCCAGTGGCACCTTTTTTTTTTCTTTTTTTCACACTGTAATAAGATCTAGGAATTTCATCAATTCTATGGCAATTTTCAGGCCCTCTTAAGGGGAGCTGTCATTCTACTGCAAAGATTTTGTGGCTTTGTCTTTCTTACAACATGGTGCAGGGAAGGTGGTACAGCAGATAGAAGTTCATCTTGATTGTGAACTGGACTGGCATGAGAAACACTTAGGAGATTAGGAGAGCATAGTTCTGGGTGCATCTGAGTTGGTCATTGACATGTGACCTTGGGGACTATATCTGGTCCATGGTCCCTTTCTCTTCTGTGCTCTTCCCAGTACTCTGCTTCCTGTCCACCATGTATTGAATAGCTTCTCTCTGCCAAACCGAGTGTTTCTGCCTGAACCCACCCAGTCATGGACTAAAATCTCGGAAAATGTGAGTCAGAAATAAACCTCCTTTACTTTGCGAACATCAGGTATTTTATCCTATTGATAAAAAATCGAGTATTACAGAGCCTAACCATCAGTCAGTCACTGCCTCATCAGGAAATGACACATGGTCCCTTTGTTAGAACTTCCCTGCACAAAGCAGCTATTTATACATACCCACGTCCAAAGCTTTTGAAAAGAACAGTTTTCTGTGTGTCTGGGAAAATATAAATGAACATAAGCATTATCTCTGCCAAATTTATTTAAAGAAAATCTTGAAGGCAATATTTAAATTTACAAGAGAATTAAGTGCAAATTATAAAACTAATTAATTTGGTGAGTTCTTTCCAAAGATTACCTCACATACTCATATATCTAATAACGTTCCCATTTTTCTCTTTGAGGATAAAACGTGTACAAATAATGCTTGATTTTGGGAAAAATGAAAGGAAATGTCCTTAAGAAATATCCACACAATATTGAAGCCGATACATGACAAAGTGAGTTACGGTCTTTTAACAAGATGTCCTCTGTACTCGAGTTTGGTAGAAACTGACAAATCGGGGGCCGGTGAGATGGCTCAGCGGCTTAAGCGCCTGCCCGGCAAGCGCGAGGGCCCGAGTTCGACTCCAGGAACCCACATACGAAAAAGGGGCCGGTGATACCGCTCAGCGGCACGGGCGCCTGCTGGCACTCGAGGTCCTGAGGTCGACCCCCCGGTACCCACAAAAAAAAAAAAAAAAAAAAAAAAGAAACTGACAAATCCTTGCTCTTTGCATTGAGTTTCCCAAAACATATTGCAAATATTGTTTTTTAGAATTTTTTTTCTGTGTTAACATAAATGGTTAAGCAGTTGATTTCCATGCCAATGAAAGCGTGTCATATTACCGTTATTTATCTTGTTTTTTTCTTTCCTTTAGTGAATATCTTTAACATGAATTCTTTACAACAGACTTTTGTAGATTTGATTGTTCTTTCACACTAGTGACCCATCATTTGTACTGTTTTTCTTTTTTGAAAGTTCTTGCAACCTTCCATCTCTCTTTCTCTCTCTCTCTCTCATGTGTGTATTTTTCTGGAGCCATCAGAAGAATAAAATTGGTGATATTGTGTCCATTACCCCAAATATATCAGCACATTGGCTAAGAAACAAGGATATTCTCTTACATAACTACAGTACAGCTCTCAAAATCAGAAAATTTAATATCACTCCGTGGCTATTTTCAAACACAGTCTAGAATTTTACTTCATCAATTGTCAAAGTAGTCCTTATAGCCCTTTCTCTTTTCAGGGTCCAAAGCCTAGCCTGTCCTCATTGGTGCCATCATTTGAACACTTGGCTAAGTTGGTGTCTCCGGGTTTTTCCAGTGTAAAGTGAACAGGTTTTTCATTTGTGATTAATAATTTTGGGGGAATCTTTTCAAACTATATAAAAATTCTGTTCCTCATCTAACTTATACCCACTAGTTTTAGAATCCATTGTTCATTTCCTATCACCATTAAAATATTAATTACTCTATTACTAGGTGGACTTCTAAGAGCTTCTCCCCTCCATTATTTACATTTAAATATTTTTGTCTCTCTGGGATCATGGACTTCTTTTTTTTTTTTTTTTGTACATGTTTGTGGTACATAATGAACATATTCATTGAGAATAGCTGGTACAGGCACATGGCACACCTTTATTTTTACATCTTCTTTCCCTCTCTCCCAACATCTCTTCCTCCTTTTCCATTTGCAAAAGATCTATCTCCATATTTCTCATTGTCTACCTTTTATTTCCCTCCTTGAGTTTCTTTTATAAGGTATTTAAGCTGTGTGTCTGATTTATTTCATGTAACATTATGGATTCAAGGTGCATCCATTTGCCTACAAATGATTCAAATTTATCATCCTTTATAGCAGAGTAGTACTCCATTGTGTATAAATAACACATTCTTTTTATTAAAAAAAAGCTTACTATCCTATAGACACTTTTATTCCAAAAATCCTGTTTATTTGTGTGACCATAATGAAAGTCAAAGACAGTCAGCTGAGTAACATCTTTGCAGAATAGAAGGAAGTAACTTTTGTGGTGGGATTTTACTTGTAATCACTAGATTTGTGGAATTGGAGACACAAACATAAACCAGTTGTGAACATTCCTGTGCTTAAATATTCATTATAGTAACTTAATCCACAGATGAGTTTCTCAGAAATATTTTCTGTGAAAATATTTCCTGATTTATGAAAATTAAGTAAAAATACTAATGAAATGAGTTAGTACCTATAAATAGGAACATTTAATGAAGACATACTGTTTTCTTTGCATTTATATAAGCATCTAATTTAATTCCAAAATCTGTGGATTGACTTTCATGTTGTTGACTGCTCTCCTTCAAGCTACTTTATCTCTTTGAAGGACTGAACTGAAGTGTTTGTCCTTAGGCATTTTTCACTTGAATCTGACATTTCAGCAGTCACTTGATAGATTAATGGAGAAAACTGTCAGGACTGATTTCTTTCTTCCCATGACTTTTGGCACAAGCAGATACTTTTAGAGACATTTTCTGGAGATTTTAGAATATTTAAATATCTTACTCATAAGGCATCTTGCAGAACAGTAACTTTCTTAAAGCCAGCTTACATGTAGCCAAAGCCATGCAATTTCCTTGTTTGACCAAGTAATCCTCAATAATATATTATTGTAAAAATTATTGGCTAATATCCTTGTGGTTTGTGGATTAATCTGATTATTGTTTTGCCAATTTAAAAGGCTGTGGTTAAATACAATTTATTTTTAAAATTGAGCTGAGTTTATGCTTAGGAATGAGAGCTAGGTAATCAAGTGAAACACATTTTTAAAATATAAATTACAAAAATTAATTTGTATATCACTCAAGTCTGAATTTTATACACTGATTTCTATGAAAACAGTGCTATGACTTTTTTTGTACCTTGAAATCACCAATATATGTCTCATATCCTGGCAGATATTATGTGTTCAATAAACATTTGATGGCTGGATGAGGATTCAGGACACAGAATTTGTGGCAGAGAGGAAGCCACTCAATTTTCAAAGTTACCCAGAAAATCATTGACAAATTATGCAGCTTTTCTATTGAGGTCAGATCCAGAATCGTAGATGCCGAGTTACTACAATTTAATAAAATGTGATGTATCCCAGAAACATAAGCCACAAGTACTAATTTTCTAATATTCCATAGCACATTACCACAAACTGAGCAGCAAACAATATCCCTTTAAATTACCAGTTTTCAGTAGGTCAGAAATTGGGCCAAACCAGGCTGCTCACGATCTCAGTGGGCTCAAATGAAGGAATCACCTCTGGCTGTGTTCTCATCTGTGGCTCAGGATCCACTTCTGTGTACTGGAAAACTCAAGAAAGAGCCTCAGGAAATAAAGGAGATTCCTTGGGTCACAGGTATAGAACCTATGGCTAGTGTGTCATTTGTTGTCTTTTTACAACAAAAGATGTTAATATATGAGTTGTTTCTTTCTAAACTAAAACCTCAGTATTCAGGTTTAATTGCAGGGTTGGCACTTCGCAGTAAGTAAGTGGGGTTTGGGTGGCAAGTTTGGCACTTGTCTCTGAAATGTTCACCATCACTGCCATAGGGCATTTCTTGGCATTGTGATTAATTGCTGAACTCATTCAGGAGTGAAGTTTTGGGTCATTCACTAATTAAAGAAAAGCAACCAGATGTGGTCCTTTTTGAAGTCAAAGGGAATACAAAATAGGTACTAGGAGGTAAATATAAATACCAAGTATTACTACTTGAGTAGGTACAAAAACAGTGAGTATAATTTCAGTGGTATTTCTTCCCTATTTTATTTTATACATATTGGTCTCTATATATGCACATTCTAATCACAAATCATTGTGGTTTTTTTTTTGTCTCTTATTCATTTGTCATATAGTATAAGATGTACTGATTTTAATCCATTTTTAAATACTGTTATTTGCACGTAGTATTTTGGTTACATGATGCCAATAGAGAGCAAATGTCACTCAGTATCTTACTTCTCTTCATGGGAAGGACATCAATGTATATATATTCTTCTGTATGTAGGAGAGTTGTACTATGTTGGGTAGACTTAAAATCTTACTATTGTCTTCATTTGAAGAACAAGTATGTTTTAGTCCCGTTTACATGGGTGCCAAGTTGACAATCAGCCAACTCATAATGGTCAATTTTTATGTACCAACATGAGTGGGTTAAGGATTGTCCACATAGCTTGTAAAGCAATATTTCTGAGATATCTGTAATGGTATTTTCTGAAAAAAATTCATACTTGAATCAGTAGAGAGAGTAAAGAAAATCCATGCTTACTAAAATGGGCATTATTATCCAATACAATCCAGTCCAATCCATTGAGAACCCAGATAGAACAACAGAGTAAAGGAAGAACAAATTGTGTTTCAACTGTGACATCTGTCTTATCCGCCCTATTAGGGCTCCTCGTTCTCAAGCCCTTAAACTCCATACCTCCATCAGCATTCTGCCTTCTTCCCTAACACTTTCTCACGCCTTTGGCCTTGGATGAGTTATGCCCCTGACTTTCCTGTTTCTCTAGCTCTCAGATGGCCTGCTCTGGGTTGTGAAGACCTCTGTAACCTCATAAGCCAATTCTCATGACACAACCCTAATTATGTGTCTATATTTGCATCAGTTGGTTATTTTATTTACTCTGGAGTCACAAGAGTCAGAAACATTGAGATTACGGAATATTTCTTTTTTTCCCTTCATCTCCCACTCTTTGCAACTCTCAAAATACAGTCAATAGGTGAAATAAAACCTTTCAATAATGCATAACATTTTTATAGTTATTTGAATTATTGAATTCTCATCTCTAATTTATTATAGGCTAATATAATGTGACTGTGTAAAATAATTTAGAGACATAATATAGTGTTTAAAAAATTCTTCAAACATAAATGTATAATTATGTTGTATACATATGTATATGTATATATCTTTAAAGATAAATATATTTATCTTCAAACTACAATATTATAAACAATACAATGTATCCATATTTACAGATAAATATTTTAGAACTTATAAATTCTACTGAAAAATTTTGTACCCATTCAAAAAGTATGGATTTTTTTAAGATACATTGTCCTTTACTGTAAGTATTTGTTATAAAAAGAGTGTTATTATGCCCATTAAGTACTTTTGATTTCACTGGCTGGAGTAGTCATGAGGAAAATTACAATCAGTTGATTTGAAGGAAACAGAAATATGTACCGTATATAGTGATTAAACATATAACATCTCGTATAAGACTCATAACTAATATTTCTCTTATAATGCCAATAGCCAAAACAATGCAATACACAGTGAAAATCAAAAACATGGCAATTCATTCTTATCATCCTCCCTAAAATTACCCTCTTGAGATTTTTCTCTGTTGGCATTTCATTCTTTGTTCATAACTTTATTAAATGTTATTATTTATAACTACAAATTTATATAAATTTCATACTTTGCCTTTTGCTACATTATATACAATATTTTTATTTACTCAACACTCTATAAACATTTTATGTCCCATAAATTATTGTAAATGAGGAAAGATTACTATGTTAAGGTTTTTGCTGTCAAGTAGCTCCAAGTATAATTAGGAAATTGACATGTAAAAACATGGAAATTTATTACAGCAAAACATATATTATAATATATATACTGCCATGGTGATAAGTAGAGAATAATAAACTCTACCACATCATTTTTGACTGAGTGGTTTTAAAGAATTCTGGTTGTAGTACTGGACATAAATTATAGTCAAGCAAATAGTTCATTTTATAAGAACTGAGCTGAATTGCCATGATACCATAATTAATACAGTTACACAAAACAAAGATTGTGGACACTAATGTCGGTACTTAAGAGATGGATGGTTTAAAATATGACATGGAGTTGTAATAGACTGAATGTTTATATCACACCAAATTTTACATGTTGAAACTATAATAATCCCAGTATGATTATATTAAAAGGTTGGACTATGGGAGTTGATTAGGTTTAATCAGGTCATGAAAGTGGGATTAGTGTCCTGTACAGAGGGAAGAAACTAGAGTTTTTTTCTCATTCTCACCCCACCACCTTCGCTTCTTCCCAGATGAGGATAGAGCAAGAACGTGATCATCTACAAACCAGAAAGAGGGCCCTCACTGCAAACCAAATTGGCCAACAACTTGATGTTATCCTTCTCAACCATAAGGAGCATGAGAAATAAATATTTATTTTAAATGATCCAGCTTATGGTATTTTGTTATAATGTCTCTAAGACAGGAGTCTAATAATAGGACATATTTGGGAGAACTATTCTACTCATGGGTATGCATATCCACAGTGTATAGTGGAATGCTCTGCATTCTTGAATCGAGAGATTAAATTGGATTTGTGTTGTGATTACAAATTGATCTGAGCTGGAGTCATGGGAAGGGCATCCTGTTCATGCAACTAACCAGAATGGAGTAGCAAGAGTTAAAGTGTCACAGTTTTGTGTCATGGCTTTCCTTTGTTCACTGTGAAGGAGAATTCCTATTCTTGTGTGCCTAGAATGGAAGCAGAAAGACGCTGAGAAGGGCAGCTCTAGTGCCTACCTGTCAGTGACACTGACAGAAATGAGTGGGCCAGGTTCCCAAACATCCTCAACCCTGACACAGAATTCCTGTCAAGCCAGGGAGCAAGAACAAGATACATTGACATCCAGCACCAACTGCAGGGTAGGAACAATCCTCAGCAGGCCACAGACTGTCACAGGTCTTTGAGGGGAAGCAAAGATGGGACCAGCAAGCAGGGCAAGTCTCATCCATTTTACGTACTCATTAATAACATGGCCATCTGGACTGTGTCTATGCAAAGAAATACTGAATTTCTCTTAGCCAGAATAGTTTCTCACCTCATTTTCTTCCTGAATTAAAAAAAAAATGTTTTTGCCAAATGGCAATAATTATATCAAAATCCTATTTACTGCAATGGTAATACATTTGATATGTGGAAATGGAAGGATTTTATTTTTTCAAGTTTAACTTTGTTTTTATTCCAAACCATGTAAAATACTCAGTTTCAGAGTACACAATATTTGTTTAGTTAAAGAAAATGTAGCTTTTTGTTTGTGTTTCTAAACTTTAATTTAACAATGGGTTATAGAAAATAACCTCAAGAAAAAGTTGTACAATACTTATAAGATACTGTAATTTATTCTTTTGAATTCTTACTAAATTAAAAATCTATCTGTCTTTGCACCAACCTTTAATAAAGAATGACATTTCTTGTTAAATAAAAAAGAAGTGCTTGTAGTTAACAATGCGACAGATTTCATTATTTTTATAGATGAACAGTAATCTATTCTTAAATTATTGTCTGAATCTGTACTTGTTATTGTCTATTGAATAAGTTTCTAAGCCCTAAATTCTTTAGATCAAAGTCTCTTTCCCTTAATAATATTAGAATAGCTGTTGTTTAGTTATATATTATTTATATCTCTTTTTTTAAAGCTGATTGTCTTTATTATGAGATAGTATTCTCTTCAGATACAATTGTTCAACTTCTCTTCTTGCATAGAAATATAAATGGCCTGAAACCATGACTAAATCGCTACATTTTCCTTTACAGTTTTTTTTCCTCAGTTTTTTGCACAGGAGAACATAAACATATTTGCATTCCCCCAAACTGAAAAATAATAGAAGGAAAGAAAATGAAATTGTGAATTAATAAAAATTGTCAAATAGTCAGTTTCCTATTTCACGACGTTGAATAAGTAGAAGATATATCGATAAAACATTCTAGACACTAGCTTTGATAAAAATGATACGCTGTATTTTTACCTTTTGATTGATAATTTATTCATCACTTAATACACTCAGGACTCAATTCAATGTCATTTAACGTATTTGAAGAAAATTCAATATGTATTCAGGACATCATCCCCGAGGCCCTGCAATTTTCCCTTTTATTCTATCAGGAAAGCAACATGGAAAGAAATTATTTTCAGTAGTCTTTTATTGATTAGTGGAAGAGGAGTAACGTCACTTACATGAGTTAGGATTTTAAAAAGGCAGGATTTCTGGGGGCCGGTGAGATGGCTCAGTGGCTTAAGCGCCTGCTCAGCAAGCGCGAGGGCCCGAGTTCGACTCCCAGATCCCACATATGAAAAAGGGGCCGGTGATATCGCTCAGCGGCACGGGCGCCTGCTGGCGCGCGAGGTCCTGAGGTCGACCCCCGGTACCCACAAAAAAAAAAAAAAAAAAAAAAAAAAAAAGGCAGGATTTCAGTATTTCTGACTTTCACGTTGTGATTTTTAGTTATTTTATGTAGTTATTGATATTGCCAGTATAAAAATTGGAAAGGAAAACTCCTTTAATATACTTGCATTTATGAACACCCTAATTTTATTTCTATTATTTCCATATCTGTAGCTATGCCTACACATCTATTTTTACACAGTGACATAATTTTCAGTAAGTTTTAGTTCCTATTTTTTGTTATTGCTAAAAGATGTCTATTTAAACTGTGTGGTTATTTATTTTCTACTACCCAACACTTACAGAGTTATTTTATTTAAAATTCTCTCTTTACATAGAGGAAATGAGTGAAGTTACATAATGTGGCCTCCACTAAATACTGTAGGGCCCTATAACCACTTATCACTTGTCTAGGGAGGGCAACAGCTTTATAAAAAAATGCTTTCTTTGCAAAATCTCTGCATTATTTTCATTATCATGTGATTTGCGCAATTTGTGTAAAAATTGGTGTTCATTTTCTAGGTTTAGGAACAAGGATGTAACAGGTTGGAGTACAGTAGTTTCCTATGGCACAGCACTTACTCAACACACAGAATTTTTTCTTTTGAAAAATGATACTCTGTTTTGCTTTTCTGAATCAATCAATGCTCTGTTAATGATTTCCTAGAAACTAGGGCACCATACATTTTTGTCTTATGTAATTCTATTTAAACTTATCAAATAACAATTATACATAACATTTAGCTTTAACTGTAAAGATTAAATTATTCCAAAAATTCAATTAGGACAATATGAGGGCATCACCTTCATTTTCCTCCTTCTGATAACAATTATGGTCATCTAAAATTTTATTGCTTGCTCACTTATTTCTCTATTACTTTTCTTACCTCTGCTAAATATAAATTCCATGAAAACAAAAGCTAATATGCATTTCATAATGTCTTAATTATATGAGATTTTACACTTGAAAAATCACAACAAACAGTTCTGGTTTTTTTTTACCTAAATTAGACAGTAGTTAACATACAGTATTGTCCCATTTCCTTTATTGTTTTTGACATTTTAAGTCTCTTTGCATTTATCCAACTACTGGAGATTAAGTTTCACAAATCATTTGTCTCTCCAAATGCTTAATCATTTCAGAATGGAAAAATAAAACATAGCTTTATATAAAAAGTATATTTAGAAAAACAAAAAATGATAGTGATGTAATAATACTATGAAATTTAAAGTCAATTTCCAGTGTTGAAAATAACAATCTAATTGAGTTTGGTTATCTAAAACTGCATTTGTTGTTGTCTATTGAATAGAATTTCTAAGTCCTAAATACTTTAGATCAAAATCTGAGATCTTTTGTTCCATTTTATCATGTTTTGATCTTGGAGGATGCAAATATTTATACATTCTGTTTTATGGCAAATAGGATGAAAATTGTAAAGGAAAATAAAGTTATTTTAGTCTTCAGGTTTGGGTTAATCGTTTTCCATGAATGAGGACAAGTTGAACAATGCAATTAAATTGATTTTCATATTGACCAAATAACTTACTGTTATCCTTCATAGCTGTTTCCCTTAGACTGAAATGAAACTCAGCATTATGCATTGCATTAAATTATAATCCCTTAGGCTGCTTAAAATGGAATGTCTTATTTTCTTTCTTGATCAGAAAAGAGCAGATAAATTACTTTACCAAATGACACTAACTTGTGACTTCTCTAATGTTTCATTATAATTAGATTCAAGCTATGCATTTTAGCAGGGAAAGCGCATAAAGGCTGCCATGGTTTTTTCAGAGGATCATATCAAAAGGCATATAATGAAGATTTGTCTGACTATTTAGCTACATGTAGTCAATACTATTTTGATTGTTTGGTTATGATATCCATTAGTGTTCTTTATCATGAAGTTACTATTTGTCCATTTGTAATTAATAATTTTTAGAGATATACTTGAGTCTATGTTAAATGCCCTGTTGTCATAAAAGATGTACTTAAGATACACATACTTCAAGTTTATAATTCCATGTTATTTTTTAATAATTTTATTTATGTAACTCACATGTCTATCCAGATGTATAGTATTTGACCATCTAAGATAATTTACTTATTTTTTATGCTAAATCTCTTCCACAGCTGAATACTGTATATATATGAATTTTCTTCACCATCTATTAATGTTCTATATTCTATAAATTTTCTTCACCATCTATTAATTTGATCTGTTGGATAAATTCGTCTGGATTAACACAAATATGCTATTGTTTGTTCTTAGCTATTTTATACATGATAAAGCCTTTTAAAATGATCCATTCTAAATACTTTGCATTTTGGTAGTTTGCAAAATTTTATTTTTAGCTAATATTCTTCCTCATGAAAATAGCATGATCAACCATCCACTTTGTTATGGATTAACACTTGTACAGTATTAAGTTTAGGCATATAATATTACAGATATTGGTGTGAGTTTTAGTGATATTTTTGTGGACATCTATTTTTCTCTGGGCTAGACATTGAGAAGATTACCTGCTGAGTGTTATACTGGTCATATATTAAATTTTTGTTAGATTCTGCTCATCAACAATATAGGAGAATCACATTTGAGTCACAACCACAGTAAATTGTCATCCCTGTGAGTTCCTGTGTAGTTGTGCCGAAGTACAAGTTCAAATTTCATTGTCTTGATTTAATTCATGCTTATCCAATGATTGGTTCTTCATTTATCTTTGAAAAATATATGTTCACGCCATTTTATCACATCCTTATTGGGCTTTTTATCATTTTGTTAGTAAATTGAAAGGCTTTGATTTTATACATAAAATTTTTGTCAGATACAAACTTATAATTTCTCTTTCTATAAGGTGGTCATGAAGATTGAACACAGAGATTTTGCAGTGGGCTAGATCTACAGCCACTTTTTAATTTTTTTTTTATTTTAAGACAGGATCTCTTTAAGCTGCTAAATTGTTCAGTTTTGGCTCAAATTTTTGATCCTCCTGCTTCAGCCTCCCAGAATGTTGGGATTGCAGGCATGAGCAACTGTGCCCAGCTAATTTTTCTTTTACTCCATTTTTATCCCATTATGTTTGTATTATAGACATTTTGATAACAGAAAATATTTAATACTTATTAATTTTAGCTTCCAAATTTTGTCTTTTACACTTATTTCAATGAAATCTTTTCCTACTCTTACTTCTAACTTTATTTTCATGTTTTCTTCCAGAATTTTAATAAACCTAATTTTACTTAATTCATGCTCCATTGCAAACTTTTATGTAAGACATGAATTAGAGGTTATGGCTCATCTTTTGTGTATTTTCCCAATTTCATATCCAAGATTGTATGACACAGATGGCCTTTTTGTCCTCCATCTGCCTGCACCAGGCACAATAAATTCCATGCCATGTTGCCTTTACAAAAGCCTGGTGGTCTGTCCTGGCCTCTGCCTTGCATCATTCCTTAGAGATATTTTGCATCACTTTTAAAAGATTTTTTCTAAGTGTTCTATTTTAATGACATTTTTAAGACTTTACATTTTTTTCACTTGCTTAATGCTAGTATAGAAAGAATGAGTTCGTGTTTTATCCTCATTTTGTGTGCCTTGCCAATCTCACTTATGAACTCTTGAATATTTTATGTGTTCCTTCAGCTTTGCTTACTACAATATTATGTTTTTTATGAATAGGTGACATTTTACTACTTACTTTCTAACAATAATTGTACTTTCTTGCTATATTTCACTTGCTAGGCCATCAGTCAAATGTCACATAGAAGAGATGATAGAAATTATTCTGTTTTTATAATCCCAGGGGAAGAACATCTTGCTATCTGTTGGTTTTTTTATGGAACATATTTTTTTAGACTGAGGAATTTTGCCTCTGATACTAATTGGATGACTTTATTTCCCCAATATAGTTATCTGTGTAATTAGTTAAATATTATTTTTCTGTATTAATTAAAATTGATAATATGCTTTTTTCTCTCACATTGTTATTATGGTATGTTAACACTGATATTGAAATATTACACAAATTTATCTAAATTGATTCAGTAATATTTTTGTAACCATGTATGTCTGAGCTTTCGAGAGATAGTGTATTGCACTTTTCTTGAATCTCCCTTGTCATGTGTGGATCAGCGTTACACAAGAATCATGAGAAAGAGTGGCAGTGGTTCCTTCCTACTCCACAGGATAAAGAAGTCTCTATGGGCCTACAGTTTCTTCACCAGTAAATATTTGACAGAACTCACTAAGAAAAAATAGAGCTTTCTTTATGGAAATAATTTGGTAGTGAATTAAATTGATTGAACACATGTGCAGCTGTACCAATTTTCTATTTTATCTGTGTCAGTTTTGACAAGTTGTGTTTTTCAAACAATTTACCCATTTCATCCTACTTCTCATATCGTTGTCAAAAACTCTCAGAATATTTCATTATTACCCTCATAATATTTCATTATTTTGTATTGGCTGTGGGATCTGGAATGATCTTCCCTCTTTCATTTCTGATGTTGCTAATTCATATTTTCTCTCTTTCCTTTTTCTTTTATTTTTCTTCTTTTCGCTAAGATTTTATACAGTGTAGTAACCACAGAGCACCAAAATTTGACTTTTATTTAGTAGCATATATTTTATTTTGCTTGTAGCATTTTAAATTTAGTTTATTTTTAACTGACACCTACAAATATAAAAACTGCGTATTAATAGAGAACCATGTTATGTTTTGATAATATATACCTTATGTAATGTTAAATCAGGTTAAACATATCTATCTTCTTCAACATTTATATCTTTATGATAAAAACATTCAAAGCCTTTATTCTTGCTTTTTGAAATAAACAACATATTATCCTTCTACATAGTCACCGTACTGTGCTTTTAGCTCACCAAAAAATTTAATCCTATCTAAACGTAGCTTAGCACTCAGTGACCAGCTTCTCCTTGTCCCTTCCTTTCTTCCATGCTCCTCAGCTTCTGGTAATTGCAGTTCTACTCCCAATCTCTGGGAGATCAGCTTTTGTGATTCCCCATGTAAATGAGATCTTGCAGTACATGAATCTATCAATTTCTAATTTAATTATGCTGTGATCAGAAAGTATAAAATACACGGTTTTGACTTTTTGAAATGTGATGTGACAGACTTATACTCTGGCCTCCATATACTTAGGCAATAGTTATTCCTAAAATTTTTCTAATTGTTTATTTTTAATTGCTGAGAGAAATGTTTACAAATTCTTGTGATTATTGGCAGACCATTTTACTTTTTACATTTGTGAATTTGTTCCCTGTTTTTTACTTATTTTAGTAGATGCACACATTTCTGAATAATATAACTTCTGAAAGAACAATGTTATCATTATGACATTTCCCTCTTAATCTCTCAGGTCTTTTTCCTATTATTTATACCCTTACTTTAACCTTCTTAGTATGACCATTTTTTTTTTAAAGAGAAGAAAAAAAACAAAACAAATCAAAAGAAGAACAAATTTTCAAACCAACATAATAGGAGGGTAACAATGGTTAATACATTACGTATTACTATCTTTAAGTTAGTTATTCAGGACACCAGACATTAGCATTCAATTGTCCAAACATTATTGGCACAAACCTTACTCTTCAATGAACTAAGTAAAAATGGTAGTGTATCTATCTTAACCATCTTATATATATATATATACAATTGTTTTTTTCCCTTTCCCTTCTTTCTTTTCCCTATTCCAGTCTCTCTTTCCTTTTGACCAGTTTCTTTTTGATTCACCATATCTATTGTACATTTTGGATCTTATTTACTCTTTCAGTTTCTCATACTAGAGAGATAATACGATGCTTACACATGTGCTTCTGGTTTATTTCACTTATGAGTATTTTCTCGAGTTGCATCCATTTACCTATAAAAGTCTCCAGTTTATCCTTCTTTATGGCTGAATAGTACTCCATTGTATAAAAATACCACATCTTTCTTATCCATTCCTCAGTTGATGGGCATTTGGGTTGTTTCCAAGATCTGGCTATTACAAATTGTGCTGCTATAAACATGGGTGCACATATATCACTGTGGTACGATGTTTTTAATTCTTCTGGGAAGATGCCCAGAAGGGGAATAGCTGGGTCAAATGGGACCTCCAACCCTAGTTTTCTGAGGAATCTCCACACTGTCTTCCACAGTGGCTGTACCAGTCGACACTCCCACCAACAGTGAAGAAGGGTTCCTTTTTCCCCACAGCCCCTCCAGCATTTGTTATTAGTTGATTTCTTAATAGTAGCCATTCTTTCTGGGGTGAGATGGTATCTCAGTGTTGTTTTAATTTGCATCTCTTGAATGACTAGTGATGTTGCACATTTTTTTGTATATTTATTTGCCATTAGTATTTCTTCATCTGAGAAATGTGTATTCATCTCAGATGCCCATTTTTGGAGTGGGTCTTTAAATTTGGGAGGTAGTATGACCATTTTTAAGGGCTTCTTTTATTAATGCTTTGACTTTCAATATACATGTCTTTATATTAAAACATAGCTTTATTATATATGTGAGTGAGTCTTAGTTTTCATTCATTGTGAAATTATCTGATTTTTAAATTATGTAACCTAAAATTTTATTTCTACTTAATTGTTGGCATGACTGCTTTTGTGTCTATAGCTCTAAAATTTAGTTTGTATTCATCTCATCTCCTTTGTTATTGTTCTTATATGTTTCTTTACCTCACATTTCTTGCCATCTTTGGGGAAAAGTATTGAGTCTTTTCCATGACAATTCCATCTCTTTGTTGTCTTTATACTTATATCTCTTTATGAACTTTTTATGCTTTTCTTAGGAATTATAATTTGCATCTTTAACACATCACTATCTACTTAAAGGTGATATTTATCATTTTATGTGAATTGCATGAACTTAAAGTTGTATGGTTTTTCACTGCTTTTTTGTGTTCCTTTCACATAGAGCATGTGTTTGTGTGTATGTGTGTGTGTTGAAAACCGTGCAGTGGTTTATAATATTTAGTGACTTAAACATTTCCTTTTAATCAGTGTTTTTATCTGGAGCATATTTTTGAGTCTGAACAATTTGAGCATTTGTTGGATGAGAGATCTGCAAACCAGGTAATCTTTGGATTTGACTGTCTAGATTTGTTTCTATTTCATTTTTACAACTGAAGATAGTTTACACTACAAATATAGAATTATATAACATTTTCCAGGACTTTTGAAATTTGAACTTACTGAATTAACTTTTGACTGGAAGATACTCATAATTTCTTTCTTTGTGTGTAATATGTGACATTGTATATTTCTGAAATTTCTTTTTATCTTTGTATTACAGCAGATTGATTATGATGTGTTTAGATATTGCTTTCTTTGAATATATACTTCTTGAATTTTATTATGTTTCTATTATCCATATGGTTAAAGTTTTAGTCAAATTTTGGAATTTATAGTCATTATAATTTTCAAAAATGTTCTTCCCCTTCCTCTCTTTTCTTATGTTCAAAGTACTATTATACATATGGTATATGTTTTGATATGCACCACAGGTCATCATTTTCAAATTTTGTTCTTAACATTGGTTGATTTCTACTAACCCACCTTCACATTTAACGTCTGTTTATTTCTTATGATTATGATGTTCTTAAAATGTTAAGTATTGCAACTTTAGTTCCAGAATTTCATCTTATATTTTCTTCAATTTGTTCACTAAGATGCACAATGTTTATTTATTATGAAAAAATAGTTTTAAGAGCTTAAATGCCTTTGTAATAAATTCTTTAAAGTCATTTGGTAATCTCAACATCTGAGATAATTTGGATTTCCACTTCATTTTGTTTTTGTATTTCATTCTATTAGTTATGTCTTACTGTTTCATTTTTAATCTGAAATACTATTATATTTGTCTACTGGTTGATCTGAAAATTTTCTTTTCTCTTCATGATTCTTTCATTTTCCAGCCACTATGGAAGTACCAAATTTTCCTGAAACCATTATGTAAATGCCATGGAATAGCCAAAACAAGTTTGAGAAAGGGCCAAAATTTAAGGATTTATACTATTTAATATTTGTTCTAGTATAAAGGAACCAATAAACTATTATACTGATGAAAGGACAGACACACAGGGGGCTGGAAGAGGATAGAGAGTCCAGAATAGACCCACACATATATATGCATGCAATTTATTTATGACCAGAGTGCTAGTAAATCCAATCTGGAAAAAAGTATATTCAATCAATAATAGTGGAAATTTGTACATTAGTATTAAAAATCTCAATCTTTTTATCAATCTAGTTTCAAAAGACTATGCAAGATAGGTACAATCAACTGAATATTTGTGGTCCCCAACATTCACATGCTGAAATTTCAAACCCCAAATGTACCAAGTGCTGCCTTTGTTATGAAATTAAGTCATGGGAATAGAACCTTCATGGATAAAATAGAGTTGTCCTTGTAAAGAGAGAGACAGCTCACTTTTTCATTTCTATCTGGCTCTGTCTCAGTTTCTTTCTATCTCCATCCCCTGATTTCTCCATGTGAAGATACAATAAGAATCAGAAAAAAGCCCTCTGAGAATCAGGAAGTAGGTCGTCAGTCAACACCAGATTTGTGGCATCCTGATCTTGGTCTTCTTGGCTTTGACCACTGTGAGAAGTGTCAGTTGTTTAATCTACCAAGTGTGTGGTATTTTCTTACTGCGGCCTGAGCTAAGACAATGGATGACAGAATTCAAACTAAGTCCATAAAAATAAAGCTTCTAGAAGAAAAGAGAAAGTTATTCTTATCACTTTTCATAGGCAAGGATTCATTTACTTATTTATCGAAGACAACGCCGATCATAAAAATTGGTAAATTGTTCATCTAAGTTAAAACATTCTATCCATTAAAAGACTATGCTAAGAAAATAAATGGAGGAGCCACAGAGTGAGAAAGAAGGATTATAATGCATATTTAAGAAAAGTGTTAGCTTGGCATGGTGGTTCATGCCTGTAATCCTAGCACTCTGGAAGCTGAGGCAAGAGGATCACCATGAATTTGAGGTCAGCCTGGACTACACAGCAAGACCATATCAAAAAACCAAAATATAAAAATTACAAAAGAAAAGCATCATATCCAGATGGTATAATTAAGCTCTACCACAAGCCATAAAAGTGCCCAAAGACTTGTACCATATTTTACAACAGAATAAATATATGTATATATATGCATATGTATGTATGTGTATGTATGAAAATGGGAATGCGTTAGCAGTATCACAATATTTAGAAATTAATAAAGTGAAAAGAACTGACACTAACAGATGTAGACAAACCAATAAGAAACAGCTGTAACTCTCCAGCATGGCAATGGAAATAGAGTATAGTATGACTACATTGGAGAGCTTGTTTGATAGCAACTGATAAGGTTAAATATATTTCTACCCTACAATTTACAGATTCTTTTTTGTGTGTGTGTGTGGGTTCTGGGAGTCGAACTCGGGCCCTCGCGCTTGCCAGGCAGGCGCGTACGCCGCTGAGCCATCTCACCGGCCCGATTTACAGATTCTATCTCCAAGTATTTTCACATGAGAATGTAAATATAGGCTTAGAATGTTTTTAGCACTCTTCTTCGTAATAGTCAGAGTTGAAGAAAGCAAATTTGTGTAATTAGGGCAATAAAACCAACTTGTATTAGTACATTGGAATAATATTCACCAAGAAAGAAATAATAAATCCCTGATACATGCAACAATATGGATAAATCTAGGTATCTGTTAAAGCAAATGTGAGGTATACAAGAACTGACTTTTATTTTTAAGACAGGGTCTCCCCAGGTAGTCAAGGCTGACCTTTGAACTCACTATGCAGGCCAGGCTGGCCTCGAATCTGTGACGATCCTCCTGCCTCAGGATCCAGCATGCTAGGATTATTAGGCATGTGCCACCATGCTCAGCAAGAGCTGACTTAAAAAAAATAATTCCATTTAAATGAAGTCCAGATGCAGACAAGACAAATCTATAACAAGAGAAATCAGAAAATGTTTGCTTTTGAGTTGGGAGAAGGGATTAGTTACAAAGGGACTCATGAAAACTTCCTGGGAAAATGAAAATATATATTTTTTAGAGCTGTTTACATCAGTATGTTTATATACTTCTCAAAACTTCAAATATCATAAAATTTAAAAATATAAAGTCTGTGAATTTTGTTGTATGTTAATTATGACTCAAGAAAGAAGTAAAAATATAAACCTACATTATGATGTAGTATATAAATAAAGAAAAATATTGAAATGGATTTGCACCATATATTTAAAAAGACCTCAAAAATGTATTTATTATGGCATGCAAAAAGAAAACAAAACTGGTGCCATATCTTTGATAGACTGGGTAATTTTGGACAGAGTTATTCAGTTATGTCTATAGAGGAGTTATTCAGTTATGTCTATAGACATTACAATATATAAAATTAGTAAATTGATCAGCATGATCCTATATTGTTTATTCTTCCCATTATTTGGCATTTTAAATAGATTTTTAATCTCATGATTTAAAATATATTTTATGCATTGAATTAGGCAGAATGGCTGTATTTCTGTATGAGAAGAACTTCATACATGCACGTGTAAATGTGTGTATTATTATGGGTTGTGTCTCTGCTGCTGTGTTATAGGTGTGGGTAAACAATTATGAAAGATGGATGTTAGGAACCTCATGGAAGCATCTGTCAAACAATTTAGAGTGTATCTTTTTTTTTTTTTTTCTTTTTTGTACCGGGAATCAAACTCAGGACCTTGTGCTTGCCAGGCAGGCGCTTGTGACACTGAGCTGTATCCCCGGCTTGTCAAACAATTTAGAAACATAAAAACATAAAAAATATAAAACGTGTTTTAAATTTTTATTTTTTGATAGTACATGTTTCCAGTATATAATGATAACATTCTTCATGGGGGGTTGATACATGTACATAACACATCTTAATTCTTTTCTCTCCCTTCCCTCTTCCCACCCACCATCTCTTGGTCCCCTTCCTTTTTCCAAAAGATCTATCTTCCTATTTGCTATTTAAAGACATCGTATTGCAGTGATACATGCATACCCGTGTTCATAGCAGCACAATTCATAACAGCTAAATCTTGGAAGGAACATGTGTCTATCAGATGAATAAAGAAAGTGTAGTATTTATATAAGATAGAGTAGTACTCTGCCATAAAAAGGATAATCTTAAGATATTTGTAACAAAATGGATGCACCTTGAGATAATAATGTTAAATAAAACAAATCAGACGCCCATGCTTAAATATTGCATTGTTTCTCTTTTATGAGAAAACCAAAATTTAAATAAAGATCTTTTAAATTTGTTTTTCCCCATGTGGGTTCTTTTGACAAGGCAACAGTTTAATACACCTGTCAAAAAAGAGAACTATATATCAAAAAATTTTTAAATAGATGACAGATAATGTGGTTTTGATGTAGAAAAATCTTTATGCCACCCTCTAGATACATTTGTTATGCTTTCAAAATGTAAGACATTATAAAAGATATTCCCAGTATTACTGGAAAATGTTATTATGTGTTCTGAGAATTTTTGTTAATATAAATTGTGATTCCATAGAGTTCCTAACAATGGCAGTAGTTCAAGGAATTTTTCCACATTATTAATACCAGAAAATTATAATACTAGAAAATTATAAAATTTCATCAGGAGTTACAGAAGGGAGTTAACTGACATTAAGACATAAATTATGAGGTTTAAAAGGTTGAAGACAATTTTCAGGTGTTAATTTTTTTTTCTCTTTGTCATTTAGAAAACAGATGAAGTGAAGTGTTCCTGAGGCTTTCTACAAGAAAAGTTCACTAAGACAAGGTTTGTCAGCTAAATAAACATCTGCTAAGATGCCGTGCCTGCTCTACCCCTTTACAACGTTTATGTTTCCTTTAGCTATCTCCACACCCACAGACATTCTTTGTATTTTTCATTGATAGAAGTGGTATCTATTCATGGGCACAATGGCTGACAAACTGCAGAGCTCACGTTGTGAACATGCATAGCATTTTTGATGACTCCACAAAAGCAGTTTGCTTTGAGTAGGAAAAATAGGAGAGGAGATACACCTCTATTTCTCTTAGAGGAGTCCACAATAAAGTGGCAGAGACCGAGGATGGATTCTGCTACAAACTAACCCACAATACGTCACTATTCCATGATGCTTCATGCTTCCTGATCTTGGCAGGACGCTTTGGGTTCAGGTGTAACGAAGTGATCTCACTGATCTTTATTCTGTAGCATTGTTCTTAGGAAAGTGAAAATAGCTCAGTGTTCTGTGAAGAAGAATCTTAGCAAACCCCTCAGGAATCTACCTCTAGTTTGCATTACAAAAAAGAATACATTGCCTCAGAAAGAGGCAACTTGGCAAGTATATTTAAGACAGAAAGGGCTTGTGCTTAGGCATACCAATTAGCTTATTTATCTCAAAAATTAAGATGTCGAGTAGTTATTAAATATTAACTAATGTTTTCGAATTATGCCTGTGCCCCTTTAAAAACATAAATTCATATTTTTTTAATAGTATAGATCCAAAAGATTACTCGGTTTATGGTACCATATAGGCAATACTTTTAATATATCTTGATTTTCAGAAATTATATTTTAATTCTTAGTTATTTTAAAAATCTTTAACTTAGAAATATAGCTATATTTATTGGTTTTCTAGAGTCACCATAACAAATAGCACAGCCTGTATGACTTAAGCAACTGGAATTTATTTTCTCATGAGCAGCCTGAGAACAAGGCTTTTGCTAGGGAAGGCTTCCTTTGAGTCCTCTCGCTTCGGCATGCAGAAGACTTTCTCACGGTGTCCTCCAATGGTCTTTACTCTTTGTGCATACATTCCTGGTGTGGTTTTTTTGCATCCAAATTGTCTCTTCTTTTAGGGACATCAGTTGGATGGGATTAGGCACACCTTAATGCCCTTACTGTTACTTAATTAACTTTGTAGAGGACCTATGTGCAAATATAAGCACATTCTATGGTACTAGGAGTTAGGAAAACAGCATATGAATTTGAAAGGGACAGAGTTTATTTCATAACACTAAATATATTTAAAAACCAGTAATGTCAGTGTGGAAACAGAGTAGGAATACCCACATTGCTTGTTTCGGAAAGAATTCCCAGTGAACATTCTTGGGATCTAAATGAATCATGTTTGAATAAAACCTCAATTGTTTTTTCAACTTTAAGAAAATAAATTTTAAAAATAGGGAGAGAAGGGCCAGTGAGATAGCTCAGCAGCATAAGTAACTGCCTGGCAAGGGCGAGGTCCTGAGTTTGACTCCCAGAACCCACATAAAGGAAAAAAGGGCCTGTGATATTGCTCAGCAGCACAAGTGCTTGCTGGCAAGTGCAAGGTCCTGAGGTCGACTCCCGGTACCCATATTAAAAAAACAAAAATATAAATAGGGAGAGAAATCAATCACATGCATAAACAGTGTTACTGGTTAAGAAAAAAAGATTACCGGTCCAGAAAATTCAGGTGGGTAGCTTCTGATTTCCTCTATCTCAGTGTCCCCTGGACTTGTCCTGGATGGGCTGGCGGTCTGGTATTGCATTTTGCTTCTGCATCTTGTCATTTTCTATTTTTTTAAATTTTAATTTGTTTTCTGTGCTGATGCTTGTAAATTACTTTTTTTCTTTTTTGTGGGTACCAGGGGTCGACCTCAGGACCTCGTGTGCCAGCAGGCGCCCGTGCCGCTGAGCAATATCACCGGCCCTTTTTTCGTATGTGGGTTCCGGTAGTTGAACTCGGGGCCCTCATGCTTGCCAGGCAGGTGCTTACACCGCTGAGCCATCTCACCAGCCCTGTAAATTTCTTACGGTAGATAGCTTTGTCACTGAGGCTTCCCTAGGGAATATCTATTCTTATGAGATGTCTTCTAAGTGCAGCTGGCTTTTGGTCTGTTTTTCTGTGGGTAGCAGGGGTCGAACTCAGGACCTTGCGCACCAGCAGGAGCCCATTCCTCTGAGTGATATCACCGGCCCTTTTTTCGTATGTTGGTTCCAGGAGTCGAACTCAGGACCTCACGCTTGCCGGCAGGCGCTTATGCCACTGAGCTATCTCACCGTCCCATTGCTTTTGGTCTTTGTGTGTGTCCTAAGATCCTACCTTTCCAATTTATTAAAGATGAGAAGATGCTATCTATTTGGCTCAGCACCCAGTTCTTTGGTACTGGACTACGGTGATGGTTATGACCTCAGACAATCACAGTGTTGTTATACAAGGGAGAACAACTGATTACAAAAGATGTGACACCCTAGCTAAAATAGTATAATTAGCAATAATAATAGCACCAGGCCAGGGATATAGCTCAGTGGTTCAGCCCTGTTTGGCAAGTGTGAGGTCCTGAGTTTGATTCCCGGTACCCACAAAAACAGACAAACAAACAAACAAAAACCAATAGCATCAAGCACAGTCTAGAAACTGACTGTGGTAACTATTAATTTGGTACTTTTAACCACATGAGCACGATCTACAGTTATATAACAAAATCCAAGATAAACCAAGATTGTATGCAGTGAGTTTCCCCTTAGTAGCATGAATTTACTCTGTGCATGTGTGTGTGGGGGGTGGATTTTAAGAGGGATAGGGGACCAAACGGAAAGATGAATGAAGAGAAATATAGTAGAAGCAAGGCTGAAGGACAAAGCATGATCATGTGGGCTTTGGGAAATTGAAGAGGACAGGAAAGAAAGAATGAAGGAGAAAACAAAAGAATATTGATGTGAACCAAAAGGACTAGAGACAATGTTCACTCACTTGAAAATATCAAAAACTCAAGAAAAACAGTGATAAAGGAGACAGAAAAGATGAACAAAGCAAAATAAACAATAAAAATAAAAACCTAAACAACCAAAAAAAATGGAAACGAAACAAAGGAAAAAAAAAATTCCTCTGGTGCCCACATTTCTGTGGTAGTATCCAAGTCAGAGCCCAAAACTGTGCTGGGTAACCCCTCCAGGTCTGCGGTAGGATTAGTGCTATGTGTGGGGCTGATCTTGGCCTCTGGATGTGGGGCCAGGGCCAGTCTTCAAACAGGAGCTTTCTAGATATCCCTCTGTGGTCCACCCTTATCTCTTTACCCTGTTTGTCTCTGTGTCACTCTCCCAGTTGCTGTGGTGTTCTCAGACAGAGACAGCCCTGGAAACATTGGCCAGAGTAATTAGACAAGAGAAAGAAATAAAAGGAATAAAGATAGGAAAGGGGCAAGTTAAATTATGATTATTTGGAGATAACAAGATACTCTACATAAAAGATTCCAAAAATTCCACCTAGAGACTTCTAGATTTAATAACCAAATTCAGGCATGTAGCTGGATATAAAGTCAACATTCAAAAAGCAGTAGCATTCTTGTACACAAATTAACTCACTGAGAGAGAAAGAGGGAAAACACATCATTCATAATAGCATTGAAAAAAGATGAAATACTTAGGCATTAATCTAACAAAGGAAGTAAAATATCTTTACATTGAAAACTACAGTACTGTAAAAAAGTAGATTAAAGAGGATATAAGAAAATGGAAAGATATCCTTGCTCTTGGGTAGGAAGAACCAACATAGTGAAAATGGCCGTACTCCCAAAACCGTTGTACAGATTTAATGCAATCCCAATCAAAATACCAATAGGATACCTAACAGAATTAAAGGGAAAAAAATCCTAAAATTTATTTGGAAATAGAAGAGACCTAGAATAGCAAAAACAATTCTAGGCAACAAAGGCAAGTCAGGAGGCATCACAATCCCTGATTTGAAATTATACTACAAAGCTACTGTGATAAAAACAGCATGGTACTGGCAAAAATTAAAGAAAGAAAGAAAGAAAGAAAGAAAGAAAGAAAGAAAGAAAGAAAGAAAGAAAGAAAGAAAGAAAGAGAAAGGAAGGAAGAAAGAAAGAAAGAAAGAAAGAAAGAAAGAAAGAAAGAAAGAAAGAGAAAGAAAGGAAGAAAGAAAGAAAGAAAGAAAGAAAGAAAGAAAGAAAGAAAGAAAAAGAAAGAACAGAAAGAAAGAAAGAAAGAAGAGACTAAACCCCAGGATCAGTGGAACAGATAAGAAGATGCAGAGACAACTCCAAACATACTCAGCCACCTTATCTTCACAGCCACCTATCACAAGAGGGTGAAACACTTTCACTGAAAGAAAGCCTCTTTAATAAATGGTGCTGGAAAAACTGGCTCTCTACATGCTGAATACTAAAACTAGATCCATGTCTATAACCATGCACTAAATTAAAGTCAAAATGGATCAAAGATCTAAATATTAAGACAGAAACACTAAATCTACTGGAAGAGAAATTAGGTAGAGCCCTTGAAGACATAGATGTAGGCAAAGACTTCATGAACAAAACCACAATCATACAGAAGTATTACAAATAATCAACAACTGGGATCTCATCTTATTAAAAAAGCTTTTGCACAGCAAAAATAATCATCAGTGAAGACAGAACATGGATAGTGGAAAAATATTTGTCAGCTGTTCCTGAGACAAAGGACTAATATCTAGAATATATAAATAACTCAAAAAAAATCATGCCCCCCAAATTAAAAACCCAATCCAAAATGAACATCTGAATCAAATACACATTTCTCAGATGAAGAAGTAGAAACAGCAAACAAATATATGAAAAAATGTTCAACATCACTGGTCATTTGAGAATTGCAAATTAAAACAATGCTGAGATTCTGTACAAATCCTGGTGGGTCTATGGGGAAAAGAGAACCCCTCCTCACTGCTGGTGGGAGTGTAGAATGGTGCAACTTTGGAAAGCAGTGTGGAGATGCTCTAAAAAATACTAAAACTAGAGGTCCCATTTGACCCAGCTATTACTTTTCTGGATATCTTCCCGAAAGAATTAAGGACATCATACCACAGCCATATATGAATGCCCATGTTTATAGCAGCACAGTTTGTAATAGCTAAATCTTGGAAAGAGCCCATATTCCCATTAATGGATGAATGGATAAAAAAGATGTGTTTTTTTTTTCAATGGAGTACTACTGAGCAGTAAAGAAGGATAAGCTTAAGACATTTCTAGGTAAATGGATGGACCTTGAGACCAAACTATTCAGTGAAATAAATTGAACACACATGTGTAAATATTTCATTGATTCTCTTTGATTCTGATTGATTCTCATTGATTCTCTTTCATTGATTCTGTTGTGAGAAACTGAAAATATAAATAAGGACCAAAATATACACTAGATATTATCAAATAGGAAGTCAGTGCTCAAATGGGAATGGGAACTTGGTGAGGGAGGGAAAAGAAAAAACTAAGAAAAGAAGGTAAAAATGGAAACAAAGCTTTTCTAAATAGGGAAGGAAAAAGGGGTTGAAGATAGGATAGGGGAATGGGAAAAATGGAAAAATTAACTTATATTATGTACAGGTACAAATTTCCTATGGTGAATGTGATTATGTATGTCTAAAATATGCCAATAAAATTAACTAATAAAAAAGGACAAAAAATGTTTACCAATATCATGTTAAGTTAGAATTTAAAAATATAACTAATACAATTTCCCTGACTTCTATGAAGATTTGAAACCTCATATTGACAGTGTACGTATTACTTAGGTAAATTTGACCAAGAATGTTGAAAGCAGAGCTACATACACATTTAAAATTAATACAAATAAACAAAAAAACACAAATTTTTGGAATTATATGTTTACAAAAAAATCAAGCCAATAATTAGGATATAATTATGAATACTTCAGTTAATATCAGACTTCCTTATGACACAGTCACTGAATTATATACACATTTATCAAGAAAGTAAGGTATGATTCAAATATTTTACATTCACCAAAAGCGTTTTCGAAAACATAAATTTACAGCCAAACAATTTTAGACATGCAAACACTTAGGAAACATTGTTGTAATGAGTTCATCTAGAAGGATCTCCACCCACAGGACAAACTCCAGTAACCCCAAGATACACTGGAAAACATCTGGAAAAGACTAAAAGAAGTTAAGATTCTTAGCGGGGCACGGTGGTGCACGCCTGTAATCCCAGCATGAAGAAGGTGGAAGCAGGACGATCGCACTGAGTTTGAGGCCAGCCTGGGCTATGTAAGAGCGTTCAAGGCCAGCCTGCACTACATAGTGAGACCCTGTCCCCCCCCCATAAAAAGGTTACGCTTATAATATGATCCCTGACAATATCAAAATTATATGTCCATATATATTGATGCAGAAAGGGAGAAAATTTTAATGTTAAGGGAATTGTGTGTCTTCAGTTAGTAGCTGGAGTTTAAAAGATACCATATTTGAAGGTCAATTAAGTAATGAAATTAAATGTATATTGAACAGCACTAAAGTAAATGAAAAGAAATTTAGTATAATACATTAAAATTGAATACACAGAGGGGATAAGAACTGCAATAATTTCATCATTGTCCATATGAGGGGATTCATTGAAACTATTATAATAATGAGAGTTTTAAGCAATTATATTAAGTAAAAAATTATAGGAAAACAAATATTCACTAAAAATATGCACATAATGAGGGCTATTTGAAATTTTAAGAGAGTAAAATGAAGTTAATGTCAAGTATATCTTCTTTGCAATACAGAAAAGTAGGATGAATTTATCCAGAGGGGAAGAAAGTTTACTTTCAGTTTAGACCATGAACTAAAGTTAACTCAGAGAGACACAGATTAAAAAAGAAAAGACTTAGCATGAGCAATAAAAGATGAAATATCATCTACCAGAAAACAGACAAGTTTAGAAAACATAACTACATATAAGTGACCACATATCATATTATTCATCATGAAAACCTGACCAGTATTTTAATATTAATTTTCCAATTGAAATCCATAGAAAATATGGATATACAGAAATATATTAGTGATTGGAGGATTTAGTTTCTTCATTTCATGAGAAAGTCAAGTATATTTTACAATGCAGAGCATAATTAATAACACAGATTATAACTAAAACATATAATTTATTTTCAAGTACCTATAAACTTTTACTAAAATTAACCACTACACACCAGTGAAAATCTCCAAGTGACAAAAGTAGGTCTTAACCACAAAATCAGAAAATGAAATTGTTCCTTTCACAAGAAATTTAAAGGATGAAAACTGAAAATTTTCATAATCTTTTGACAAAAAATCCAAATCATAATTTCAGAATATCTACAAAGTGAAAGTAAAAATAACAATGCTTACAATTGTTCACATGAGATAGGGCTAACACAGGGTTATGAATCACATACCTGTTATGTATTTGGGTAGATAGATACAGATAAAAGACTATAGATTAATATATTGAATTACCAAAAGAACCAACACAAAATAATTAAAAGAATAAGTCAAAAGTGTTAAAGCAGAATAATAAGTATAAAATTATTGAGATAAATGAATTTAAGTTTAATTCACAATCTGAAAACTGTTTCTTTGAAGTAGATAAATATGAAAAATCACAGTAAAAAAATACAAAATGTAAGGATAAAAAGATAATATAGTAAAGGATAAAATAGTAAAAATTATGAGCCTAACTTCCTTAACTTCATAGAAATGAAATATCTGAATAAAAATAATATTTGAAGAACATATGATGAACCCAAACCAATTCAAAGAGACAGGAAAATTGGTTGCGATTAATCAGAACATCAATTGGTTTTCAATAACCAACTTCCAGACACCAAAAAATATTGCCAGATGTAGAAAGATTTAGTGGGAATTTTACCAGACTTTCAAATATAACATAATTTTAGTAATATTTAAATTGTTCCACATTTTGTACAAATATTTATTTCCTAAATTCAATGAGGAAACTTCTTTTATACAAGTTTATAAATACTGCCCAATTGAGGAAAGTAGCATTCCTATGTTATCTTCAAACATGGAATAAAATTCAAACAAAATACAGTAAGTCAATAAAATAATGTAATAACAAATTGTCATAAACATAGCTTATGTTTTGTTGGAAGTTCAAGGAGTGTCTGATATTAAGAAATTTAGAAAAAAGAATTAAAATTATCACCTCTGTTATTGAAATCCTATTCTGCTTAGTATTCACTTTTTTATTTTTAGGAAAACTTTTTTATTAAAATAAGATAGACATTGCCTTATTGTAAACCTAACAACAGCTATTGGGTGTGGGAACACTAAAAATATTCCAAACTGGGCCAGGAATAAAGCGAATGTGTGCACAATCAATCACCATTGTAATATGCTTCTTAAGAATTCTTTCATACAGACAGATTCCCATCTCTGAGGCAGAGAAGAAGTAGCACTCACAGAGATTCATGCAGCATACACCACGGTCAGAGTGCGGCCAGCTGATGGGTTAACAACCAGCAGAATACACCCTAACAGAACAGCGAACAGGTGAAGGACTGATGATGGAAAAGGTAGAATATGAAACTCAGCAGCGCATAAGCTCAGACATTTGCCCAGCTTAGGTGCAGACAGGCTCTTGTTCACAACACAGGGAGCCACTTGATTCCCTGCTGGGACGCTGCCCAAAATCTGGGATGATAATAACAAACTGACCCCCGCATCACTGGTGCAGATCCCAGCCCGAATCTGGAGACAGAGCCACCCTCTTCGAAACATAATACTTTTCGGGAAAGAAGGTTGCAGGCTGGCTGCAGCTAGGCACTTGCTCCAGAAGCCATTGTCTCCCATCTCTGGTGGAACTCCGCTGTTTCCCCAACAGGACACAGCCCAAAATGAATGATAATAGCAGCAAGCTGAATCTTGGCAAATGGGTGAGTGCCCAGTTCAGGACCAGAGACCTAGCTACTCTGTGGAAAAAAACTGGAGGAGGTTCCAGAGAAAATGTGAGAAAAGCAGAGGGAATGGTCTAAAAGTTCATGGTCTGCAGAGAATCCAGGTCTGAAACTCACTAGGCACAGTAAATCCCTCACCCAGGCTCCTGAGGAAAACAGAGGATGCAGAATTGGGCGGGCTGAAGACAGCAGGACAGGCATTGTCTCGTCCCACAAACCTGCCTGCAGTCAGCGTGTAAGACTGGTTCGCAATCTGTTTCCATCCTTAGACACCCTCGCTCTGCAACTGCAGGTGTTGAGATTAAGTGTGTATCCACTTGTATATGGGTGTGGGCTAGTGTTTTAATTTCTACACTGATTCATATAGGCCTGTTAGGTTTTCCTTCATCAAGGATGGCTTATTGAGTTTTCCAACATAGGGGTTCTTCAGGTGGTGACACATGATTAATTAGTTGCAATGCCCATAAAGCCTCTCCCACTTTCCACTTACATTTCCTTCTTTTCTCTTCTTTCTCTCTGCCCTTTCACATGACTTCTCAAACCTTCTCTCCTCCCTCCTCTTATCCAGAATAAGAATAATACCATTAACATCAATTTTCTCATTTTTCTCTTATTTTATTGCTTTCTACCTGCTGTTATCTCCTTTTATTTTATCTTATCCCTTTTCTATTTTTCTCCTATTTCTCAGCCTATTCTTCATCACTACTTCTTTTTGATTTTCTTAGATTATTATGTTCAAAACTTTTAAAATAAGTTTTAAATTAAGCGTTGCTATATGATTTGTTGTATAGAACTTATTACTGGTAATTAGTGACTCCTCACAAAACAGTAATAGGGACCAAATACTGACTCATATCTAAAGCCAAGGACTTGAGGAAAAGTTAGAGAAATAATTTTTTTCAGTGATACTCAAAAAATCTAGAAGACACAATCAGAAAATGATCCAAGAGATTTTAGGTGAATCTGAAAGAAAAAGAAAAAACCCTAAGAATTATAGGTGTTAAGTAAAGGCTACAGAAAGAAATGAATGCTGTAAAACTGTATTCACAAACATCTTTGCAGAAAGTTTTCCAAATCTATGAAATGAAATAGATTGCGAGGTAGAGCTGAAAAACCTAAAATAAGCAAAAAAAGCAGAAAACTGTCCAATGATATAGATTTAATTTATAAGACTAGTTAAAATATCAGTGCACAGAAATTAATATGTAATGGGAAAGGGAGGAAAGGTTGAAGGGAGGGTAGGGGAATGGGAAAAAAGAAACAAGTTATATCATGTACAGTTACAAAATCTCTATGATGAATGTGATCATATCGTATATCTAAAATGTACCATTAAAAGCTGATTGGGAAAAAGAAATTAATATGTGTATATGTGTATATATTCATCCAGTTAAGACATATGAAATAAAAGTCATTCATAAAGAGAAAATGTAAAAATACTAGCAATAATAGTAATAAGAAATATTCAAGAGCTATAGAGAGACAAGTGAAGATTTGAGGAAAGAGAAGTGTATGATATTCTAAAAAAGGAAGACTCAGTAGTCAAAAGATTAGGGTTCAAAACAACTGACAAATTTAATTCATTTCTTTCAAAAAATCTATTTTAATTTTAATATTCTCAAGTAAATTCTGCAATTGATTGTAGAAAAAATTAAAAGAAGCAAACACTGCTATGAAAAATCAATAACAGAAAATAATAAAGATGGGAGCTATAATAAGACTTCAGTAATTAAAAGAATGTATGACTAGCAGAAAAAGGCACAGCCAATAAATGGAACACAACGGAAAGCCAAAAAGAAATTCTAGTACTTATGCAATTTATACAGTGACAAAATGAGAAGATACTTTGTTTAGAAGGAGGAAAACTTTTTTTTATTATATCTTAAGTTAGAAGTAAAGTACTCCTTGCTAGAAATCACAAAAGCAAAAAAATTGATGTTCCAGAAGACAAACTATTACCACAGAGAGTAGTTCATTTCTGTAGTATAGAAAGTGTTCCCACAAAAAAATTCATTTTAAAATATTAAAATAAGCAAGAAAATATACATAGTTATAAAAATGGAAAATTAATTTCACTCAGATGAGAAAGATCAAATAACAAATGGAACACCTTCATCTGCTTGTCAGAATTGAAAGCCTAGTGCCATATTATTTTGTGGATGCAAGCTTGCTGGGAAAATAGCATTCTTACATGTTTGAACTGCAAGTATAGCTTTTGTGCTTTTAAAAGTCACAAGCCATTGGTATGATTAGGGCAGAAATTCAGCCAGTATGACCTGACCTAATCCATGTATAAAAGTGGTGGGCTGGAAATCTATACTCCTCTAACCAAATCCACCTTTATGTCTATTTTTGTTAATAAAGTTTTATCGGAACACATTTTCACCCATTCCTGGTGTCTATCACTGCTTTCATTCTATGACAGAATGTAGTTGTTGCAAGATAGACATTGCCATCAAAGCTAAAGTTATTTATTTGATGCTTTACAGAAAACATTTATCACCAGCCAAAGGAATACTATTTGCTTTCTCCGAAGCTCTGTTCAGTGACCAAGTCTTATGATGTCTAAGGATCTAAGGAGATACATTAATCAGAAAAAACTCCTGCTTCTAATTCATTCCTTTACAGATGAGAACTTTTTCCAAATTTTTCAGACATGTTATGTAAGCTACAGGAGACCATTTCTTTCTAATATGGTATTAAGGTTTTTCTTTGAAGAGTAGCCATAAGCCGATACAGAACTTTCTAAGAGAGCTCTGACCAAGGGTAAAGTGGGGTTTGGGTAGTTGTGTCAGTCAGGTGACACACAATGAGGAAGTGACACCAAAGTGTGTGAAACAAAAGAATTCATTAATTACTGTTCCCAGAGGGATTACACAAGATTGATGGGAGGATGAGAAAAAGAGGGAGAACCTGTGGAGCAATGTCTTTGTTGAAGTCCGTGAGAATGATCACTTGCGTTTTCCCCTGGGTGTTGTGGTTTGGCTACTTTACAGAAAACATAAGTGAAGGGGAAACTTATGTACACAGTTATGGTATTAAGTTTAGCCTGATGTGCAGCTGTGGGGTATATTGTGTTTTCTGTCAATGGGATGAGAAACAAATATACCATATAAAAATGCAGAGAAACAAATATACCACATAAAAATGCCACAAGCGATCTGATATGACTGAGTTTTGAGATAATTTATATCAGGGCCAAAACAGGAATGCTGAGATAGCAACTTTATATACATAATAAAGAAAATAATCAAAAACATAGTTGGAAAAATCTATTTATAAAAAATTCTAGATTACTTTCAAGACATGTATGAAAAATAACATTTTTACATAGATTTGAAAGTAGAAATATAAACTAAAATTTATTTTATGCTTACAAATTCATTACTATAAAGGTTTATGATAGACATATTTTTGATATTTTAATGAGAAATATAGCATGTTATTAAGAGTAAAATATTAAATGCCAAATGAATTCTACATTAACTTGACAATGTATTGGTAACAGGTACTTCTCTAATAAAATGTCCTCAGATTTTTATTAAAAGTCTCTATTTTTATGTTTATGTAGTCACTTAATAAACTATTCAGCCTTACACATGTCCATGAGCCTCTACAATTGTGTCCCCAATAAACTCAACTGGAGCTGACAGTTTTATTTCTTTTATCGATCTAGATTATAAATTGCTTAATATAGAAACCTTCTATTATTAATTTCTGTAATATATCCAGCAGAAGATTTGGTACATATTAAGCATTAAATACTCAAGGAGTAAAAGCAAATACTAAAGAAGTTCAAAAGAAGAACAACATTTGCCACTCAGTATGGTGGCAACAGAAAATGGTATTAAAAAATGTAAAAAATTAAAATTTGATATCTAAAATTGTATTTAAAATGTATAAACTTTATTAATGGTAAATAATATATTCATAATAAAGTTGATAATAATTATAGCAATATGGAGCACTTTCTAATCATCAAGCATTCTTTTAAATTGATTTCATATATTTGCTTAATAGTCTATAATTCAGTATGATGGGTACAAGCCACAAGCAATAGATTTATTTTTCACATGAAGAAACTGTGGAAAGAGAGATTTAAACATTTGCCTAAAGTCAGATGATGTGGCGATTGATCTGAGAGGTTTATACCCAAGTAAATGGCATCTTATGTCTGCACTCTGAACTTGAAAAATATTCTAGACAGTGGAATAGAAGATCAACTTACAGCGTAGAGACACAAGAGTATCAGAAGAGATTTAACAGCTTGAGGAATACTTGATGAAACACAATTCTTTGTTTTTTTTCATGGTCATTGTAGCTTTATTCATGATAACCAATAGAAATGACTGTGACCATTAATCGTGAAATATCAACTTGAATAAATTAAGAAAAGCCCAAAGGGTTAGGAAAGCACATTTCTGGGAATGGGTGGGCAGATCACAGAGGTGTGACATTTAGTACTGTATGTGGTCCCTGGCCCCTTCCTCTCAAGTACTGTCTCACTGCTGTGTTTCCTGCCCCCTGTGAACTAAGCAGGTTTGTTCTGCCACATGCTTATTTCATGATGTTCCTGTCATGGAGTCAGGGGACCTTGTACTGAATCTTTGGAACCCATGAAGCAAACGAAACTCTTCTCCTTTAAGTTGCGGATGGCAGGTATTGTGTCACAGCAATGGGAAATATAACTAATAGACACAATTGTCAATTAACAGAAGAGTGAATAAATAAATTGTAAAATCATATGCTGAAATACTGCAAATGATAATAATAAACTTCCAATACAGACAAATGAGAGAAACATTTTGGCTGAAAGAAGCGAGACATAAAAACATACATAGTACATGATTCTATTCATATAAATGCAAATAGCCAAAACTAATCTATAGTAATATAAATAAAGAATGCTCAAAAGCAAGCTGAAAATTGAGTAGAGTACAGTGCAAGGATACTTTCATGAGTGCTAGATAAATTCTGTATCATGAGTGATAGATGCACAGGTATACACAAATGTAAAAATTAATTGGATTGTACCTTTAATATTTCTGTATTTTTATACCTTACTGTATGCATACAATTTCTCAGATGTGAAAGACAATTCTACCTACTGGGTAATACACATAGGTTATGGTAAAATACAAATTTGAAAAGCAAATTGAAATCAGAATAGAGAAATTTGTAAAACTGATAAAATGATAAGATATTTGAAAATCTGAGTGAAATATTCAAATGCTTTATTTAAATTATACCTACACTGAAATTTTATAACTTCCCCAAAATAAAAATATCACTGAATAAAAGTAATTTAATATTTTCAGATCTCATGAGAGAAGGAAAAAGAGCAAAACCATGTGAACAGATTGGGGAATCTGTTGAACTTTTAACTAATGCTTTTAATTTTGAATTTTATGAACATATTTTCTTGTGTTTATTTTCCTATCACTCATATGTTTGCACATCTGTTTGTTATCTTCTTCTAACACCATACATGACACTAATATTGAATTAAATTACAGAAGCAGATTACATTTAATGCATTTATAAGTGTCATTAAATTAAATGTCAGGGAAAATTAGGTGGAAGAATGTCTTGCTGAGTCAATTATGTGCCTTACATATTTATATTTGCCTAGTATGCCACATTAATAAAAGTAGGAAACAACAATCAGTTAAAATGCAAGTCAACTAGTTTTGGTTAATATTTTACATAGGGGTTGGTGTTTGTATAAATCTGTCTGACCTCAGGAAACGTTAGTTAAAACCAAAGGCAGTGAACTAGGCTTACAAGTGAGTGCAGTTTATTTTGCATTTAATCATGTATTTAAAATTTTCTTCATTTACTCAGTCTACAACTCTTTTGAGTACAAATTATTACCAGGTATTCATTTCTGGATTCAGCATCCCATTTCTGATACTAACCTACAAGACACTATTGGTTTTACTTTTAATAGGAAAGTATAGAAATACCTTGGTTCATGAAAGCTTCTGTTCTAAAACTATTCAATTCACTAACAGAAGTGTTTCACAAAATTTTGCTTCCATTAACATACTGGAAATCTGTTGACAAACAGAACCATGGCCATCTTCCCTAGAATTGTGGAACGAATTAAGTTCATGAATGGAGGTACCAACGTAATCCCGAATAAGGCTTATATATAGTATTCTGAGACTGCCACCCTGGCATTTAATGAGAATGTTACCAAATTTTTTCCATGTTGAGATAAATCAGAGACATAACACAAGAAGCACTTCTTTAAAATATTAATTATAGGGCTGGTGAGATGGCTCAGTGGCATAAGCACCTGCCTGGCAAGCACGAGGTCCTGAGTTCGACTCCCAGTACCCACATAAAAAAAATTTAATTATATAGATGAGATTTTCCTAGTGTAATGACAGTAACATAATGATAAATTTGCTGAAGTATTCACAGACTCCGTACTTTCAGTTAGGATATTTACTTTGCTGATACTGTTGTATAAAGAAGCATACTGCTTCTACTTTCTATATGAAAGCTTTTATAAGTAAATGTATAAATGTCCTTAATTATGTATATGACATTTCTGTTCTCCTGTAAGATGTAATGCTAGTTTTATTATTAATCTCATATTAAAGACAAATATAAATACTTTAAAAGTTTGGTATATACTGGGAAAAAAATGACTGTTATGCCATTGAAGCACTGTAGTAGAAATTGTAGTAGAAAAGGGCTCTAATTAGTGACATCTCATTTACAAAATATTTCCATGGAAACTGTTGACTTCAGCTGCATTTTGATGCTGACAGTTTCCCTACCAAGGAAATGTAAAAACACTATGAGGAGATAACAGTGAGTGCAACATAAAAATTGCCATGGCAAGCACCTTGTCCATCTGACCCTGACAGGACAGACATATCGATTGGCTGGTGCTGGCAGAAGATTAAGCAACCAGGACACAGAGGCAAGTGCAGGTGGGTGATACAATCCACATGTTACACTTCTTTCTTTAAATTATGCACCAATCTAGAATGACTGCTGCTTGCAATTGTGATTTTAACTCGCGATGACTGTAAAATGGAAATTGCCTGTAAGTTTCTACTAGAAGTAGCAATAAAGTTACATTCAGCCTGAGGTGCTTGAAGGGAAATTGCTGTCACTGGTAATAGAATTTATAGCTATTTTTGCCATTTTAGATAAATCCATGTTTTTGACTTTGTGACCATTGAAACATAAAAATTAAACCTTTTCACCATGGTCAAGCCTTTGTAGTAAAAAGAAAGAGTCAGTTATGATTAGCATCAGAAAACTATTTCTGTCATTTCTTGGGGGAAGAAACAATTTTTAAGCATCTCTGAAGGTTTATTTACAGAAATTGGATGCTTCATAGTAAAGAGATCATGAATTGATTTATGAAAAGAGCTTCTAGAGGCCACGGCTGGGCTCTGTGCCTTTGGTCTGAGTTTACTTTGCTTTTATTGTTGCTAATGCATTCGACGAGGACACTTTTGTTGATAATAAGCTTAAAAGACATTTACTTTTCTTTGCTTACACGTTCATAGAGGATGCTGGAATAGAATTTTGCTGAATGGCTTGGCTGCAAACCAAATATTCCATCAAATGCTTCCTTCAGAGTACTCAAGGAATTTATGTGAAATCTTAAATAAAACTACCACTTTAGCGTCAGATGAAAGCCTTAGAATACTATCACTTTTAGAAGTATCTCGTAAAGAAGTGAATATTAATTAATTTAACCAAGACAAAATGAAATAGATAACTAAGGTAATTAGTCATATAATGTATTTATTATTCAGATTAGATAACTAGCTACCTACAGAAATAATCAAGAACAGGAGTTCTAGTTAAAATCAGAAAGATGTTTTTTACTTTTTTCCAAAAGAAAACATGCAAAAGGGAAACCAGAAACCCCCTTAAGATTTTTTTTCAAAATCCGGGTAAATAATAAGAAATAAACATAAGGAATATTACACATATTTCATTCTAATTTTGAGTATACTGTTGATAAACTTTCAAGCATTCTCTGAAATATTTACATCGGGTTTTTGACCTTAGAGCAAGTGTTTCCATTTTCCAAAAGGATAATATAAAATAGGAAAGGATATAAAAACACAATTTATTAATTAGAAGTTGATGATGCTGGGGGAGGAAAGACAGGTTGGAGGCCTCTACTCTGGCTGTGTTTCTCACCCCATTTCACTTCAGTGTCTCTCTTCTCATATGTTTGGGTTCAGGAAACATTTTTATCTCACTATATATTGAGATGAAATATATAGTATGTATACTTCTTCTTTTATGTAATAGAGCATATTAACGTACAAGAAAGTAGTTTTAGGTAGTTTTAAAGATACGGTGGTGTCCTACCTCATCTGAAAAACTTTAGATTTCAAAAAATCACTTTCCATTTACATGCATTGTTTAATTTTTAAATAGTAAGTAATTTTATTTTTAGAAACTCTCATTTATATATTAAGTATTCTGAGACAGAGCAAAAATTTTCTAACATCAACTAAACTTAATGGAACAATGACCCATAAGGCTTCATACTATTTCTAATTAGTAAGATAAATGTAGTAAAAAAGGAGAAATAAGAAATTTGGCTTTTGGTACATGACTGTTAGCTTCAGCTAAAATTACAGGAAATTAAAATTTTATATCAGTTTCAATTCTTTTTCAAATCAGTTTATTTCTCTTCATCCACACAATTTAATTCAAAAATGCTGATGGGGCTGTGGAGGAAAAGGAACCCTTCCTTCTACACCGTTGGTGGGAATGTAAACTGGTGCAACCACTGTGGAAATCACTGTGGAGATTCCTCAGAAAACTAAAACTGGAGTTTCCATTTGACCCACCTATTCCCCTTCTTGGTCTCTTCCTGAAAGAATTAAAAGCATCATACCATAGTGATGAATGTACACCCATGTTTATAGCAGCATGATTTATAGTAGTTAAATCTTGGAAAGAACTCAATTGCCCACCAACAGATAAATGGATAAAGAAGATGTGCTTTTTTTATACAGTGGAGTATTACTCTACTCTAAAGAAGGATAAATTTGAGGCATTTATAAGTAAATGGACGTACTTTGAGACCATACTCTTAAATGAAATAAATAGGGCATGCATGTTTAAATATTACATTGTTTATTTGTATGAGAAACTGAAAGTGTAAATAAAGACAAAAATGTCTAATAGATACTGGGAAATGGGAACGAAATGTTCAAATGGGAAGTGGAACACGGGAGGGGGGAGGGACAAAATACAGAAGGGAAAAAGAAAAAAAGAATAGAAGGAAAAAATGGGAACAAAGATTTTGTAAATGAGGGGAAGAGGAGTTGAAGGGGGAAAGGGGTTGGGGGAAAAAGAAAAATCAAAACATGTCACATATAGGAACAAATTCCCTATGATGAATGTGATCACTATGTACATCTAAAATGTGCCAATAAAATAAAAAAGAAAAATATCAAAAGCATTCTAATTAAAAAAAAATGTATGCACCATTCCTGATTCACTAACAGTAAAAAAATAAGAAAAAGAAAAAGAATCCTGTACCCTTGCTGACTTTGCTGACTTCAGAAGGGGAGAAAGTAGAGTCTCGGGTTTATTTTAAGAGAAGTTTCTTATTCTACATGATATGTAAGATTTTAAGGTACAGGATTAGTTTGATCTAATGAATAGGCCCATTGGTAAACAAAAAAAATGAGAAAGGAAATAAACAATTATCAATAGTCTACGATGTATTTAAACATCCTTCAAGTGTACTATTTCCCTTGATCTTTAAAAAGATCACAATGTAAGAATTTGACAAAATTGTCCATGGCTGCTTAACAAGCAGCAAAGCCAGTTTCACAGGCATAAATAAAAGACTGATGTCCAATGCCATGATTTTTCCATCATACAAAATTATGTCTCAGTAAGACATCAGCTAGAGGAAGAAATGATATACCAGTGACTCAGAATTCGGAAGCGATAAGAGAGTCTATAACTTGTCCCTAAAGTTGACAGTACGAGAAGCAACAGATCACTTTATAGAATGATCCAATATCACACCCACAGATGTCCAGATCCTAATCTTGACCAGAAGAGTGTATAGTTATTTCTTCTCTCTCCTCTGTTATGCACTTCCTCTCACAAGATAAGTTCAACTATTGCGATACGACTAAGCCATAGTGGTTAGCATATGAGTAAGCAGTCACAGTAACAAATGAAATCAGATAGAAAGAAAGGCTTGAATGAATCTCAGTTATCTTATTTAGGATCTGCACATGTGTATGTGTGTTTGTCATAAATATTTATTTCCATGCATGCTACAAAGAGTTTTGAAATGTCCTTTGCATTTATTTCTGATGTATGTTAATCAGGTTTACATGACTGGTACAAAAACCTGACATACACCATTTAAAAGAGAATACGTTTATTTTGACTCATGGTTTCAGAGGTATAAGTCCATCCTTAACTGGCTGGAAGAAAGGAATGGCAAAGCAGAGGACAGCTGCTCACCTTGTGGCAGCCAGGAAGAAGAGAGAGAAAAGAAGAGGCTGAGAAGAGATACATCATCCAAGGTATGCGCCCAGTGACCTAGTTTCTCTAACCGTGCCCCACCTCCTAATAGCACATGTAGCTTTGAAAACATCAGTGAATTAATCCATTCATGAGGTTAGCACCCCATTAGCTAATCGATTTTCAAGAGTCCCACCTCTGAATACATGAACATTTTGGGTGACATCTTTGATCCAAGCTATAACAACATGAATTTACTATATAGAACAATTTGGCCTATGTCAACTAAAAACTTTTTCTAGATTGACATGCTAAACTTACTTGTGCTCCTCATACTGCTTTCACCATTTGCCTGCTCTTTTTCTCTTAGCGTTATGCTGGATTTTTCTTCCTCTATCTTTTGTTTTTTTCTTAATGAGCCTATTTTTATCTTTTATATTTCCTTTCAATGTTGCAACTTTTCCTTAGTCATCAGACTTATAGAGACAGACTTCAAGCTATAAGGTCTTTTAAAAACTGTTTCCTCTACGGCTTTAGACCTAAGAACCAAATTATCATCATCTTCTACATTGGGATGACCAGAAGCTTTATGACCAAAATATCTCTCTGAGTTGAATCACTGTGTTGGGCAGAATAGTGGCCCTTTAAAAGAATTTTGAGATGAGGAGATTGTACTGAATCACCCACATAATCCATCAAACATAAATCTTTTCACTAGAGAGATGCAAAATGATATTTGACATGCACACACAGAAGGGAAGGTAGTATGAAGATAGACCAGAAGGAGATTTGAAAATGCAGGACTTGGAGATTGGAATGGTATGCCTACAAACCAAGAAACAGCAATAAGCAAAAAGCTAGAGTGTCAAGAAATAAATTCTCCCTTAGAGTTTATGTAAAATGTACCTCTGATGACATACAGCTTGATTTTGGCCATGTGGTAACAATTTTGGACTTCTGGCCTCCACTACTGTGAGAATTTTTGTTTCATTTCAACCATTAAAGTTTTGGTGATTTGTTTCAGCAGCCACAGAAAACTAATACATTTACGTTTTAGTTAATTCTTTCCACGACATAATGTAACTTACACACGATCTGGTAAAAACAATTCCTACTCACTAAGGTTGTACATCAGCTATTTTATCTGTAGAAAAATGCAAGAATGATTAGATAAATTTTATTAATAGAGACGCAACATAAAGATAACTTGAAATAAATTGTTTATAGTGTTGAAGAAAATTAAACTGATTTGAAACAGAATTGTAAGAATTAACTGATTAAAATCATCTGATAATTTCCAGTATTGAAAACAATGTAAAATTTAAATTTCCTTTAATATTAGGTAAATCCAAAAATCACATGACAAAAATTAACTTTTGTGTTTTTAAGCGGATTTTCCTTCCCAAGTGGAAATGTCATAAAGCATTAACTGTTGATATTATATTTAGTTTAACTTAAGTTAGTTTATATTTTTGTCAGAACTCTAAATTCTTATATGAACATGATGTAGATGAATATTCCTTGATGGACATGCTACCAAAAGTGGACATATTTCTGAAGTAGACATGAATCTATGTGATAAATATGGTGATGATATTAGTCTTATGCATTTTATTATCTGTTTTCAGTCTTCCTATGAAACAAACCTTCTCTGTCTGAGAAGTTATAATGACTTCTGACTCTATTACAAATATGCACAAAGAAAAGTGTTCAGTGTTTTAAAGAGACACTAGTAATTTCTTTATAGCCTTGTTTAATATCTTGCTTAAAAATGAAGTATCTTTCAAACACGTATTTTATGAAAATGACATTTTGCCATACACATATTCTCGTTGTCTCTCATCTGACATGTTCTATTCCATTTTTAAATCAAAACAAGTCTCTGCACCTCTCCAAATCTTAGGTTCAATGGCATTGATGAGCATGAAGCTTTTCTTTTTTTGCTGTTCATCATTGTCAAGAGGAACAGGCAGATAACTTTAAAATAGCATATTTAAGAAGTTCACCTGGAATTCCAAAAAACAAAGCATAAGGTCTACAAAATAAAACTTTAACTCTCTTACAATATTGGTCAAAGATGGAGAAAGAAAAAGTAAAAAAGCAGTTATTTCAATTAGGACTAACTTAAATGGATGAAAGGCAAATTCTAATCCACATCCAAGAGTTCATTTCTCTAAAGAAAGCCCGTGGGTGGAGGAAGGGATTGATTCTAGAGTCACAGAATTATTACCTATCACCTTGCTGCATATTACATCTGCAGAACTATACTTCCAATTTGCTAAGGCAATAGATCTTGAATGTTTTTGGGTGGGGTGAATAAATATATATAGGAGGTGTTGGATAGGCTAAGTAGGTTGATTGAGACTCATTTCACAACACATACTTTTATCAAAAATTACACTGCACATCTTAAATATAAACCATGTTCATTAAACTAGCTCAATTTAAAAATGTAGGAATTATATCAGTTACTGGAAAGACATTAAAATTAGTTTACAAGACTTTTAAAAATTTCTCACTGCCTTTAATTTCTTAGAAATCTGTCTGAATGATTATACTTTTCATACTTAATTCCTTGTTAAGCTAATGAAAGAATGTAAACAGGGCTTCTCCACTGTTTTTGAGACTAAATTTCTTATCTGAAGGAATAGAGATATCTCTTCCAAATCTCAATCATATGCTTGTTGCAATAGGCCAGGATAAGGATATAAAGTACCAAGATCGGGTAGCCTGTCCTACGCCTAAAACTAGGGGAGCAGATTGATGGAATACTTCAGGAGTCAAAATTTACCTAATGTGCTGCACTGAGAATGTAAATAATCACTTAGCATTAAGGAGTTTGTGTTTTTCAGGAGTGTGTTCACAATGATGAAAAACTAGAGATTCTTAAAAATTTTTCTCAAAGTATGGAGTTCTCGGGCTGGTGAGATGGCTCAGCGGCTTAAGCGCCTGCCTGGCAAGCGCGAGGGCCTGAGTTCGACTCCCGGAACCCACATACGAAAAAAGGGCCGGTGATATCGCTCAGCGGCACAGGCGCCTGCTGGCGCGTGAGGTCCTGAGGTCGACCCCCGGTACCCACAAAAAAAAAAAAAAAAAAAGTATGGAGTTCTGTATCTCCAAAATGTATTTTTACATGGCATTCTAGGTGAATAAGGAACAGGCACTACTTTTCTAGAACACTCAATATAATTTCAAAAGTAATCAAAATTGAACCTTAGTTCTATTAGAATTAGAACATTTTAGAACATTTTTGTAGTTTTTCCCCTACTTCACATTTTTTATTTGTATTTTAAACATTGAAAAACATCAAGGATTCTGTCAAACACTTCAGTACACATGAGTGACATTTTTAATCTTTGTTTAATTATTAAAAAACAGTGTAAAACTTACTAAGTTATTGTAAAGGAAAAACCTTTTGTAAAAAAAAAATGTTGTTAGACACAGCAGGTACCTTAGTGTGCCTTGGCCTAATAATTTTCACTGTAGTCCCCTGTAAACTAACAACTACATTGACTTTAATCTCTCTCTTGCATTTCATTGATGTTTTATTACTCAATTGTGTATCCTTAGGCAGTAGAATTTTTAAAGTTTAATTTTCTGAGTGTTTTATTTTAAATCTCTTTTAGTCTAGCTCTTTTTCTCTCTGTTAACTCTTTTTATTGCAATTTATCTCTTAATTAATCTGAGCCGTTTAACTTGCAAAGTTTCCTACAACTGGCTACTGCTGATTGCACTCTCAGAACAGTTCAGTACATTTCCCTCTCCTCTCCAGGGCCTAAAATCATCAGCTGGATTTAAGGCTTGACTGCATTCAGATTCAACCCCATTGGCAAGATTATTAGAAGCCTTACAAAAGCTAGCTACTTTTCTTTTTGTAAAAGTAGTAGCTCATGATGCATAAAGTCCAAATTTATGAATTCATTGGAATTTGCAAATGTTGATATTTTAATTATAACCATTTTTATTGCCTATTTGAAAATTGCTATGCAGAGATGCTTTCTTTATACTATTATTTGAATAAACATTTATATATTCTCATAGAATACATTTTCTCAAAAAAACGCTTTGCTATTTTTCTTTGTTTCCCAATTCCCAAGATAATGAGTTTGTTCCCTATCTTCTTCTAACAGTGACCAATTTTAGTGTTACCATTAATTTATGCATTTAAAATATCTGAGCTCCAATAATTTTTAGTCATCATCTTTGTGGAAATCTAAATTTTCCAATCAGTGATCTACAGGTCTCCTGAATTCTTTTTTATACGGAAATAGTAATCTTTGAACACGTCTTCACAGTCTGGTGACTGCTCCAAGATAAATTAGAACTCTTCTTCTCCCACTCCTGAAATAGCCATCTTTCAAAGAACTCCTGATTTATTTTACTGCAAACTGCTATTTCTAAACTATGATCAGGATGGTAGGAATGGTCTTTTCTACTGATCTGTCTTTGCTATAAAAACTTATCTATAGTCAACATATCTAGAGAATATTCTTACATTTTTAAAGGTGAAATATGTAAATGGTTTCCACAGATACTTCAAATTTAATACTGTAAGGATTTTATTTATCATCAGCTCTTCTAGCTCTTTATTACCTTTTTCCACACAGAAAATCCTCATTCTCTAGGACATAGGGGTTATTAGCTTTAGAATGATGTTCAATTACTAATTGTTTTTAGCACACATTATACATACTACAGTATCAGAATAACAGTGTAAATATAATTACAAATACAATTACCATGAATATATATATGATTATATATAATTATTATATATAAAAGATTATATATATATGTATGTATATAAATGGTTCCATTTTACCTGAAAATAAAACACATTTTTTGAAGTTGAGTAATTTTACCCTAATATGTCTTTTTTATACTCTTCTTTTATATTTTCAATTTTTGTTTTTCTCTTTGCTTTTCTCCTTCATATCTCAGTGTTTTCTTGAACTATGCTTTAGTATGTTTTATTGATTCAGTGTAATTAATGTACTCTTCATTTTCTGTATGTTGACTCTGCCTTGCCTTCCTTCAATATTTTTTCAATTTTGCCGAAATCCTATTAACCTTTAAATTTTTGTCTGGAGATAACTATAGATTCACATGCAACCCTTTTCAGTTTTTGTCCTGTGTAGGCATATATATATATATATATATATATATATATATATATATATATATGTAGACAGACAGATAGATAGATATGCATTAATGAGGATAATTCTCTTAGAGTCACTTTACATATTTGTGTGTATTGATAGTCAAATAGTTTTTATTATTAAGTAACTATTCCACAGCTTGAATAAACCCAATTTATGTATCCATTTGTCTGCTGATAGGAATTTGAATTGTTTACAACTTCTGCCTTCTGCAAATAAAGTTGATAGAAAAATATAAGCCCAAGTATTTGTATAAATATCTGCTTTTTCTTGGGTAAATACTCACTAGTGGAACAACTGGGTCACATGGTAGGTGTATGTTTAACTTTTGAAAATGAAAGCAAGCTGTTTAATAAATTGATATATATATCTATCTATATATCTATCTATATATATCTATATCTATCTATCTATCTATCTATCTATCTATCTATCTATCTATCTATCTATATTACTTTACATCTCTACCAGACAGTATGCAAGCTTTACTCTACCTACACCCACTCATTATAGTCAGTTGTTTTAACTTTAGTTTTTGCTGATTACTTTGAAAATAACTTCCTCTTTCTCCTATTGCTTTAATTAAGAATTTAAAGTCATTAATTTGAAAGCATTCTAATATTGAAGCTTAGTGTTACCAATATCCCCCCATTACAGTTTCAGTGCCATCTGACAAATTTACACATACACACACACAACAAGTTTCATTCAGTTCACAAAAAAAATTCCAAATAATATTGTGATCTATTTTGTTGATCCTTCCATTATTTAGTTTTCAAATTTGTGGGAATTTTCAAGATATTTATTGTTTAATTCTATTTTGGTCACAGAATGTATTGTCAATTATTTGAATTCTTTTTATTATACTGAGACTTGTTTATTATGGTCCAAAATGTGGCCTATCTTGATTAATCTTCTATACTCATTGATTTGCCTAAGTCCCAAACATAGTTAGAAAAAAGAATACAATATCGAGTGGAAATGAGATTACCACTTGTTGTAACTCCCTGTATTTGTGAATGTTCTGAATGAGTTAGAAAGAAGAGCTTTTGCACGGGTAATCTGGTTAACATTAGGTCATACTGGATACTAATCCAATGTGTTGCCTTCACAGATAGAGAAAAATTTGGACAGAGCTGTTTGATGTCAAAAGCAAAAATTAGAGTGCGCCCACCAATGGTTAATTTCTGTCTGAACTTGATGGGACAAAGAAATGCTCAGATAGCTGAGCATAAAATTTTGTTTTTGGGTGTTTCTGTGAAGATGTTTCTGGAAGTGATTAACATTTGAATCAGCAGGCTGAGTAAAGAAAATCTGCCATACTTCCAATGTGAGAGCACTTCATCCAATTTGCTGAAGGTCCAAACAGAACAGAAAGACGGAGAGATGGAGAAAAAGCAAGTTTTCTTTCTACCCTTTTACTGATATATCCATCTTCTTCTTCTGACGTGAAAGCTCCTGATCCTGGGACTTTGGACTCTACTCCCTCACCCAAAAATTGTTTCTCAATCCTTTAAACTTGAATTACCCCAGCTTTCCAGGTTTTCTCATTTGCAGATGGTAGAAGGTGAAACTTTTCACCTTCTGTAATAACGTGAGATATAGATAGATAGATAGATAGATAGATAGATAGATAGATAGATAGATAGATAGATATAGATACACATAGATATAGATATATAGATATTGGGTTTTTTTTCTTTCTCTTAACAGCCCTGACTAATGCATTACTGCAGAACAAGAATTCCAGGGATTTATAGACACTACTATGCACCAGGAAATGTCCAGGAAGGATTCTTCTCTAGTTTTCAGAGGAAGCATGATGCTACTATCACCGAAGGTATGAATTTCTAAGCCAGACTTCTATGAGACAATTTTTTTTCTGTTGTTTAAAGGCATCCAATTTGTCATACTTCTTAATGACTGACCTAACAAAGTAATGTACCACTTTAGTTAATAGCACTTGAAATTAAAGTGCTGGTACCTATAAATTCTATGTACAACATCTTTGACTGGTCCATGAGAAAGAACATACTAAAACCCAGAGTTAGCAGAAGGAATGAAATAAAGATCAGAGGAGAAATGAGTGACACAGATAATAGAAAACAATGTAATAAATCAGTGGGAGTAAGAAGCTTTTTAATTTTTCTTTTTGCAAGATAAACCAAGCTTACAATCTTAGCTATACAAACCCAGGAGAAAAAGATAGAAGACTCAAATAAAATGAGAAATGAAAGCAGACACATTACAACTGATGCTGCAGAAATAAGAAGCATCTAAAATAATATAAACAATTACATGTCAACAAAATGTCCAGAGGAAATAAAAAAATTCTAAAAGTATACAACTTACAAAGACTGAATCATTTAAAAATTGAAAAATTGAACAGATCTACGACTAGGAAACTTATTGGATTAGTAATCAAAAACTTCCCACCTAAGAAAAGCCTGAGACCAGATGGCTTCACTGGCAAATTGCACCAAAATTCTAAGAATTAATGCAAATCCTCAAACTCTTCCAAAAAATAAAAAAGGAGGAATCACTTCCAAACTCATTTTTTGATGCCAGCACTACCTTCATACCAAACCCAGACAAAGACATCAAAAGGAAAGAAAATGGCAGTCCAATATCCTCAATAAGCATAGATATAAAATTCTCAACACATTATTAAGCAATCAAATTCAAGAGCACAGTGCTTTTGTTTTAGGGAGTTTTTTCATATGGTACATAACTCTATTTTTACAAGACTTTGGAGGTCTACTTTCTATTTACTGTTCAGTTGTCTTCTTATATTATTTCCTTTGAAACAGCTATAATCCTCTTCTATGGTCCTCCCTAACAGCAGTTTTTCTCTGGCTGCTGTTAATATTTTATCTCTACAGCCAGTTTCGAGCAATTATTATGGACTTTGGTATATTTACCTCATGTTCACTGTGCTTTGACTTTATTAATCTTGTAGAAGATGTGAGATAATGTTTTCCAACCTTTTGGAAAATTTTCAGCCATTATTTGACCAGGCAGAATTTTTGTCTTTCTCCTCTTTTAGGGATTGAATTGTTTAAATGTTAGACTGCTTTAAGTTGCCCTGCCGTTTGCTAGATTTCTGTTTCTGTTACTGTGTGTCTCTCTGTGGCCTCTTTGTCACTCTCTGTCTCTCTCTGTCTCTGTCTCCTTCTGTCTCTGTTTCTCTCTATCCACTTACCCACTGGCATCCACTTTCCACAAATCCTGGTGTTTAATTCTATCATAACCCCAGAGAGTCTCCTTGCATTGTACTTAGCTAAATAATTGATAGGACCTTCAGATCTCTACATTTCTCCCTTCTTTCTAGTACTCTGTCCTGTGAATAACAGGTACATATGTCCCATGCCACATAACTCCATCTCCTCAAGTGAAGGATTCCAATAGGTTCTGCCTGGATTCCCACTTCTTGCCCCTTCACTTAGAAACTCTGTCTGGATTCTAAGTAAGACCAAATATAATATTTACCTTGTCTCCTTCCCATTTCTCCAGGTTTGCTATTCTTTGTTTTCTGATGATCAGTATCTTGAAACCATTGTTTCATAAATTTTTTGATAAATCTTTATTTATGGTAGGAGAGTATGTTGATGTCTAGCACTCTATCTTGACTAAAGTTGAAGTCTTGCCCTGGTATATTTGGAGAAGTCTCGATCACTTATTTGTATGACCTTGCCTTATTGAACAAGTACAGTTCCTAGTTGTTTTGCTACTTTCCATCTGCTAACCCAGGACAGAGGAGCTATCGCTAGTTCCTTTAATAGTGAATGGAATGACAGAACATTAGATGTACTTACTGCTATCAAAGTATCGTTTCTTCCAAGCCCTCCCAGTTGACTGACCTAGGGAAGCTTTGTGTGTTTGCAGTGTGATTAAACCATACAGTGAATGTTTCTGTTTTATAAAGTCATTTCAGTAAAAGAGTCATTGCCATTAATCCCCCTTAAAATACTTATCCCTTCAAACACACTTATTCCATCATTCTTGCCACTCTCTGAAACAATTCTAGAAGTTATCTCTCATGAGTGTCTTTAGTTGTGCTGTTATGGTTTCTTCAATGTCCTGTAATGATTCAAAACGTTTACCTTTCACGATCATTTTGATTTGGTGAAGAGCCATAAGTTGCTTGTTGTTGTATCTGTTTAATAAGGTGAGTGAAGAAACATGCATTTTTATTTAACAGGAATTCCAAAAAACATTTTGAATTGATTCAAAACACAGAGGCAGCCATGAAATAACACTAAAGAAGAGTTTCAGAATTGTTTCAGAAAGTAGCAAGAATGATGGGAGAACTGTGTTTGAAGCAAAGGAGAGCATTTTGAAGGACACTAAAAAGAATGTATCTTTCACTATAATAATTTGCTTAAAATTTAAACATTCACTGTGTCTTTTGATCAGAGCGCTTATATAAAATATGTACGTACATATATATTATAAATTGCATATTTTTAAGTTTTAGTAACATAAATGCACTTGTTCTAATAGTGCTAAAATAAGTAGAGAATGTTGACTCTATTTTTATTAGTGATGTTAAATTTTAAGAAAGTAAAATACACAAAAACTTTTCTAGTAATGTAGTATAAAATAAGTATAAAAATGTATAAACAATTTACCAAATAGACAGTAAAGGTTTAAGTAGTCAAAGGTGAAAATTTCTTTCATCCTTGAACTGAGAGTGTTCCTGATCCTTTTCAAAGGAGCACTGTACATTATTTGAGATGTATTTCAAAAGAAGCCATGAGAGAGTTTATGTGTCATGATAACTCAATTATTTTTTTCCTTGTTGTTATGGCTTGTGTCAAGATGCCCCCCCCAAAGCCTTCTTCAGTCATAGGTGGGATTGAGGATGTGGGATTACTAAATTAGTCACTTACAGGTTTGGCACAGTTCTGGGTAGGATAATGGGTGCCCCACCCTGGGTGGATAAAGTATGAGACAGAAAGAAGGCCAATGAGATAGCTTGCCACTTGTTGCTTCTTGCTTATTGTTGCTGCTGCTTGTCTTCTGCTCTGCGATCCCCCTCTGCCACGTGCCACCCTGCCTTGAGCCAGCTGACTATGGGCTGAAACCTCTACAAACAGTGGGCCGGAAGAAACTTTCCTCCTTTAACTTTGGATGTTGGGTATTTTGTCTCAGCAACTAGAAAAGTAACTAAGACACTAGTACAGTGTGATTTTCTTGTGTTTAGAAACTATATTTGTAAACAATGAAAAGGAAATAAATGAAAAATAGTTGTTCTATCATTCAAAAAAAATTCCCGGAGGTACATTTGTGGCATATCACTATCAGTTTCTAGTATTTGTTCCATGAAGTCCTGGGATCTCTTGCACGATGATTAGAGAATGGAGAAAGTCACAAAAACCCTGAAATATAACCTATCATCCTATAATTTCATTCTACAAGAAGCTATTTAAATGAAATTATACATGTACTATATTATGAAAATGTTGCCTTGAAGGAACTCCACAAAAATAGCTGCTAGAAAACAATTTCCAACCCTAAGTAAGGCAAAGATTTAAAAATAAAGGTAAAAAAACAGTTGAAAATTTAATTCTGGATGTATTTGCTATTCTTAGAGTGGTAGCTCTAATGAAATGAAGTTATAGAAATTATGTATCTTAAATGTCTGCATTTAATTTTTAAATTACTTCACACATTTTAACATGCTTGACTTAAAAATACCTCTCTCCATCCATTTGCTTCTAAGATCTGGTAGAAATTAAATTTCTTTGCATTTTAAACATTTTTGATTAGTTGTCTTTATTTACTACTAAGACTTTAAAATTTGCATGAAAAGGAGGTAAAATGCTAGCTTGTTTGAAAGGATTGAAATTAAAATAGTGTAAATAATATAAAAGTACAAGTAGGTCTACATAAGTCTATTAGATAATAGAATTATTTCCAGATAAGAAATCATAATTACATATGGTTACTTGGGGAATAATAAGTTTAAGGAGAGAAAATATTGGTTCTATGATACTTGCAATCCCTGCTTCGAGTATAATTTCTCTCCTCACCTTCATTTCTTATCCTGTGTTAGAAGAAATAAATTTGTAAATAGTATTTGAATACATTTTTAGACAAGACTTAGTTTTTAATACTTTGAAAGTCTTCTGTGGGTATTTTTAAAACACTAAGGCAATTCAAACTCATCAGAACAAAGCACACAAAACAGATTTTTTTTTTTATACGAGTACCGGGAGTTGAACTCAGGACCTCATGCTTGCCAGGCAAGCGCTTATGCCGCTGAGCTATATCACCAGCCCTGGATTTTTGTTTTGATTATCAGATTATCAAGGTTTTTAATTCTTGAATTTTAAGAAGTTTCATTTGTTTTATTGTCTTATTTATTTTCCAATTCTATGACTGTTTCTGAATGAAAACTGTCGCGCGCTTCTGCTCGTCCAGCGAGAAGAATCACACAACACGGGTCAGTGAAAGCTTGCTTTAATCGTTCACAGCTCCAGAGCCTCTACAAGCGTCCGCCCTGTGGCGGCTCCGTCCGTGCTCTGCTCCTAAAGGGCAGCTTTGCATGTTTTTATAAGGATAGGGGCGCCAATAGCAATACAGCAGGAAATGAAAGCTCATAGGCTATACTCATCAGTCTCTAGGCAGACTCACACATTTACAGGGCGCGAGCAGCAATGACCGCAACCAGGAAGCAGGAACCAGGTGCCATCTTGCCCAGGTCGATGGGAGGGGTAATTTAGCGCAGGCTTTGAGTCAGAAATACAGGCCGCGCCCGAGGCCTAACTGTGATGTTGGCCCCCAACATTTCCCCCTTAAAAATCACATAATAAGGCAGACGTAGCCCGTCTCGAGTGAATGTATTGGCCTGCACCCCACTATTAGCCCGGTGGTCGTTTGCGCCGGCTGCAGTCCAGCATCGACCATCCTGGGCCTCATCCTTTTTTGTGGGGCTAGGAAGTAACTGGATGGAACCTAGATGCATGCAGGCATGCATTAGGTGTTCCGCCATGAACCCCCCTGCGGAGCACCTCGTGACTTTCCTAGTCACACACTCGACGGCGGTCGCCACGCAATGGGATGGGGCCTGTCTTAGGTTGAGTCAAGGCTGGGGATCCTTGCTCTTTTTTTTTTTTTTTTTTTTTTTTGTGGGTACCGGGGGGACGACCTCAGGACCTCGCGCGCCAACAGGCACCCATGCCGCTGAGCGATATCACCAGCCCCTTTTTCGTATGTGGGATCCGGGAGTCGAACTCGGGCCTTCGCGCTTGCAAGGCAGGCGCTTAAGCCGCTGAGCCGTCTCACCGGCCCGGGATCCTTGCTCTTACCCGTCTTTGGCTCACCCACCCAGCTAAAAGCGATGTTCTGCGACCCTGAGCAGGTAGGCAGCCGCTGGCCTGGCTGTAGGGCCTCCATCTGCCAACTGCATGGCAGCCATTGCTGTCAAGCGCACCTGTTGTTGAGTCTGCATTATGGTAAATAGAGCAAGGGAGAGCTTCCTTTTTGATGAGAGGCCACGGCCTATCCCCTCCTTTTGTTTATTTAGAGTATCTTTAAGCGTTCGGTGTGTTCTTTCAATAACAGCCTGGCCCATTGGGTTGTATGGAATGCCATGTTTAAGGACTATTTCCATGGTTGCACAGAAGCTTTTGAAGGCCGCACCTGTATACGCGGGCCCATTATCTGTTTTTAGTATTTTAGGCTTTCCCCATGCAGCCCAAGCCGCAAGGCAGTGATTGATAACATTAGATGTCTTTTTTCCCGTTTTTGCCGTGGCAAAAACAACTTGAGAACAAGTATCTACTGAGACATGGACATATTTGACAGACCCAAATTCTGGGATGTGTGTTACATCCATTTGCCAGATATGACCCGGTCTGAGTCCTTGCGGGTTAATCCCATCGGACCGCTGGGGGCGCATCACGGCGCAGGTACCGCAATGCCGGACAATGTCTCGAGCCTGGGCCCTGGGGATCTTAAAGTGAGCTGCCAAGGTCTGAGCATTGACATGAAATTTTTTGTGAAACTGTTGGGCTCTCTCAGCCGGGGATGAGAGCGTACATATCCATATTGGGCGTGTGGCTGCATCTACCATTGCATTGCCCTCCGAGAGCGGGCCTGGGAGCTGGGTATGTGCTCTGATATGAGCCACATAAATTTTGTGGGTTCTATTTTGTAATTGTGTCTGGATAGTTTGGAGTATAGTGAACACCGAAGAGGTGGAATTTATCGGGCCCGCGGTTTCCAGAATCTGTAAAGCATTGACTACATATTTGGAATCTGAGAGGAAATTAATATCCGTGGGGAATCTTGTAAGCACCACTGATATAATTTGTAATTCCACTAGTTGGGGCTGGTCTGGTTGGAACTGCACCAACACAGGTTTAGAGCCTGATATCATATATGCTCCAATTCCTGTCTTTGACCCATCTGTAAAGACTGTGGGAGCCCCTATGATGGGCTCTTGAACAGTGGATTTTGGAAAAATGATTGGATGTGATGTGACAAATTGTAAAATAGGATCCTTGGGGTATTGATTGTCGATCGTGCCCTGGAAAACACACTTGAGAATGGCCCACGCATCCAGGCAGGCTGCCAACACTAAAATTTGTTGGGCAGTATAGGGCACCCGCACAGCCCTGGGGTGTAATCCAATTGACATCCCCCATCAATTTCTGCATGTCATAAGGGCCTTTGCCAAGCAACATGTCTGCATTCCACCGCCTATTACCTTCCCTGTTGTTGCAATCAGCTCGGTCCATGCAAAGGTCGGTATTCCATGCTTTCCAATCAATAAACTGCCCAGGGGAAAGACACGCCCTTGCAAGCTGTGTCCAGTCCCCAGGGGTCATAGGAGCAGTCGCTATAGTCTCCAATACAGCGAGTGTGAAAGGGGCATTAGGGCCATAGGAAGAGACTGCTTCCTTTAGTTGCTTAATAAGCTTAAGGTCAAGGGGTTGATGGTATGGTTGCCCTCTCTGGCCGGCGAGGACCGGATAGATCCCGTACGGGCCCCAGTCAATGCCGGGGACATCTCTGGTCCCTGTTTTCTTTATGACCTCCCACGTGGGGCCGTGGAAAGTACGGCAAGCGGAGGGCAAAGGGCCATCTTGGAACGGGGGAGGCGGCTCCCAGGGCGGGGCACTGGGCATAGGTCCGCCCCCCCCGCCGCCCCCCCCTGACGGGGGCCGGCCTATATTTAGCTCTTTAAAGTCACCACACAAATCCCGGAAAGGATTGGAAGTCTGCCACGTAGCAGCCGTAGCGCCATGTCTCGGGGAGGGGAGGCTCTTCGTTGGCGCCGAGTCTTTATTGACAGCAGCCTGAGGCCCCGCTCTAACCCTTCTGTCCCTTCTGCCTCTGAATCTGAAGAGGAAGAATCCGACCCCGCCCTAGAATTAGCCCTCGAGCTGTCCGAGCGAGCCCTCTCAAAAGCCTTGTGCACCTCTGAAAGCGGTACAGACCCGCCTGGGCTGTCCTCTACCTTAAGGCAATATCTAACCATCTCCCAGAGGGGGCGCACGGAGGGGTCAATGACTCCCTCTTCCTCAGCAAAGCTGATATCATGTCCTAACTTTTCCCAGCAGGGTAAAGTAAGGTGCCCAGTGGGCCAAAACCACGGGGCGATCTCATGTATATTTTTTAAAAAATTTTGAACAGTTTTAGAACTCACCTTAATGCCTCGCACTTTCAATAAGTCTCGCATCGGCTTGTGCATCGGGGCACTGTCGGAGTTCCCCATTGTGAAAACGAAACTGCTCCAGCGACACCGTCCCCGCCGTGAGCACGCCCGATATATGGGCAACCCCCGCCTCAGCAATTGAGAGCGGAATTTCCCTGAAAGTGCGTCCACCCAGGGCCAGGTTAAGCCTCCCGCTTACCTGAAGGTACGTACCGTCCTGTGACTCGATGCAGCTCCACCAGACCCCGCACGAAGGGTGATCAGTTCCCCGTATGGGCCACCAAATGTCACGCGCTTCTGCTCGTCCAGCGAGAAGAATCACACAACACGGGTCGGTGAAAGCTTGCTTTAATCGTTCACAGCTCCAGAGCCTCTACAAGCGTCTGCCCTGTGGCGGCTCCGTCCGTGCTCTGCTCCTAAAGGGCAGCTTTGCATGTTTTTATAAGGATAGGGGCGCCAATAGCAATACAGCAGGAAATGAAAGCTCATAGGCTATACTCATCAGTCTCTAGGCAGACTCACACATTTACAGGGCGCGAGCAGCAATGACCGCAACCAGGAAGCAGGAACCAGGTGCCATCTTGCCCAGGTCGATGGGAGGGGTAATTTAGCGCAGGCTTTGAGTCAGAAATACAGGCCGCGCCCGAGGCCTAACTGTGATGTTGGCCCCCAACAGAAAACGACATTTCACCTTTAGTCTTGAAACTCTCTTCCCATTTTTGGATGTAAACCCGTTGTTACTCATATGTTCCATAATGTCTCCAAATCGTATTAATTTCTTTCATTTATCACTTGCAAGAAAGTTAATTAAATATCTTCTATTTCTACCTCCAATTTATTAAGGCCTCACTTTAAACCTTTTCTTCAGACTTTATACCAAATCGCCTGTCACAAACGAAGGATAAATAAATGTTCCTAATTTCATATAGACACATGCTCCACCAGCAGTGAAGACTGGGAGTCCTTCTGGGAATCCAGATACTTCCCTGCACTAGACAGATGCGCCCAGCTCCTATCAGTGCACCCCAGGTACCACGCTGCCTTTCATGTGAGGTGAACAGACCCTCACATTTGACTTGTGCAAACTGCTTTCACTGCTGCTCAAACGAACCTTTCTTTTCTTTCCTCCTGTTTGTCCCTAAACAGTAACTGCTGCCAACGGAGTTATATCTTCTTTGGAAATGAGGGAATATTTGCTGTCTTTTCACTTTTCAAAAATCTGTATACAATTTTAATTGAGATCTGTGCCCTAATCTGCTTTAAAACATGCTATCTTATCTTTTACTTGAAAATACTTGCAGAGAATTTGGCATTCACTTGCAAGCCATTTGACATTGTGCCATTCCTTATGCCTACAAGACATAGTATTTTTCTTTACTACTCTGCTCAAATAACTTTAAACCCATTTAAACATCTTATTCAAATAGCCCCTTTGGTGAACATTTTGATGCTTTTGAAATTTTGGTTTGTAAAATTAATTGTATAGTATACTGGATAAAACAAGCACCACCCAAACCTGAGTTGCACTCATGCCACATACTGGTCTTTAGAGCTTTAGTTATTTGTCACCCTGAGCCTCCAAGCCCTCATATACAAAATGGCAGCATTTAGCATCACTTCTGAGTTGAAAAGAATGGCGAAGTATTTATAGTGAGTCACAAATTTTGACACACTTCCAGGTACTTGATAAATGGTGACACCGATCAATGTTAATGACTATCGGTGTCATTATCATGTTACCATGGTAAGTGCGTTTTCTCTTTGGTGAGCATAATTTCTCTTTCAGGAAATGATTAATATCAATTTTCTATCTGCCCTCTCTTTACCAAAATTTGTGCAGCTGAAATCAACTCTCTTCCATTTCCTTGGGCATCCACAGCACATATGTAAATTTAGTTTTCTTTTTCATTACTTTACTTTTTTCTCTGATTCTCTTGCCTGTTACTGCCCTGTAAACATTTTCTTTTAAATTGCTGCTCTTTTCTTTTACTTGAATAAAGAATAAGTATTTGGTCAAATTTATTTTCACAGACTTTTTACTTTATAATTTTTCTTTTACTCTAATTTAAGTAAAAACCTGTTAAACGCAATTATAATTACCACTTTTCCCTGGAAAGTGTCATCAAACCCTTTTTTAGACAACATAAATTGAAAAGAAGCATCATTTCACCTTACATATTTTAAAATATTCAAACATAGTATTTTTAACATGTAACTAATTTATTTTTCTGAGTCATCTCTTGGTCATTTATTGTCTTCCAAAATTTATGAGGTCAAATTGCCAGATAACTATTACATATAAGACACCTACTTAAAACCTATCTAGGGGCTGGTGAGATAGCTCAGCAGCATAAGTGCCTGCCTGGCAAGTGCGAGGTCCTGAGTTCGACTCCTGGAACCCACATATGAAAAAAGGGCCGGTGATATCGCTCAGCGGCAGGGGCGCCTGCTGGCACATGAGGTCCTGAGTTCAACCCCTGGTACCCACAAAAAAAAAAAAAAAAACTATCTAATACTTTCTTCACAGATACCTAGTCCTGTCTTTATAGAATAATCAAAAATCTAGCTTACTTACAATACTTTGCAAGATTGATAAACCAAGAAATAGATAAATCAGAATTTCAATGGAATCTAGGAAATGATAGTTGCAAAGGAATCCCAGAACATTTCTCTTTCTGAAAAGAAAGATCACAGGAACATAAAAAATTCACATATCCGTCAATACTACATGAAGTCCCTACAGGAGATATAACTTATTTAGTATTCAATTCACATTAAGTCCCAAATTTAAATTTTCAGTCCCGTTTATCCAGCAGTAAATATGCAATAATTGTAACTGTAGATGTCACAGATTTACTGTGTAGCATAGCGACTAAGATTACACTAATTTTCAAGGCACATCTTTTTGTTTCATTTATCAGAGACTTCTGATAAATGACATAGATTATATTTTAAGTGACTTTTTTAAGGGAATCTTGAATGCAAATATATGATTACAGTGCACATATTGATGCCTATCTTGGTGAAACTCTGTGAAAATAAAACATAAAACAAAAGTTAAACCTTTAATGCATAACTTGATGATTTGGTGTGTACATTGTATACACGAAATGATTACAGATATAAGATTAGGTCATTAACAAGCCATTATCGTTCAATGACTTGTGAAAAAAATACAAAAATAGTCCTAAATGAAGGAAATAAAACATATAGCTTTATACATAATTTAACCTGAAATTGTATCAGGTCTTTACAGCAGAAAAGTGGGATATGAAGGTGTACTATGTTTATCTTACATATTATACATTTTTTCATGAAAGAAATATTTGATTTGCCTTAGAAATATTTTAATTTGTTATTGCTTTTGTAAAGTGAAGCTAGGGCATGAAAGAAGTTTATAATTACTATGTGATACGATGAATATTTTAAAATGTAACCTCTAACAAGAATCCAGAGTTTCTGTATTGAACAAAATATTTTTATAGTGTGTACATGGAGAGATTTCAGTACTAGCTAAGCCTCAAGATAGCTACTGATCCTTAAACAAGAATGCTTTTTGGATTTCTATATCCCTAGGTATAGAATGAGTACTTTCTTGAACAGAAGCATTCAGTAAACTTCCATTTCCCATATTTAATATTTCTAGAATTAATCAATATTCAAGGTGGAGTAGAAAGCAACCATCAGAGAACAGGTGAAAACTAGAATAATATTTACAAATAAAAATTGGGCAAAATAAATTTAAAAATTTTATATGCAAATCATGGCTGTGGCTCAAATTTTCTCAGACCTGCACAGAAGATGAAACTTAGTAAGTTCAGCCACAAATTCAAACCTCACTTAAGGAGTGGTTGAGAATCAGCGAAGTATACAAAATGGTAGGTTGGTTTTCATTCTCCACTGGGGGCTACTGGGCTCCTCTGGGAAATTTAGCGAAGTCTGCATGCATTGTTGGGCATCATAACTGAGAACCCGAGTGCTAATAGAATCTAGTGGGGTGAGGCCTGGGGACTGCTACATATCCTGCAATGCACAGGAACTTCTCCCCTACTTCTCACCAGCAAAGAATTATAAAGCCTAATATGTCGATAGTGCCAAGGTCAAGGTATTTTGAGCTATACTTGGGTTTATAAAATCTACAAAAAAAAAAAAAATAAAAACTAGTGGATGAAGGAAGAAAATGTAGTAGATTTGTAAAGTGGAATCATTGTTAGATTTCATTTTATTTTGCTTTTGTTCCATCGAGATAGGTCTTATTATGTAGTGCAGGCTGGCCACACAATTGTGATCCTCCTGCTTTCAGCCTCCTGAGTGCTGGGATTACAGAGACCGCTACCGTTTAGCTTTTTGAAAGGGGGAAATTGAGAAGATCCAGATGATGGCTGATGAGGGTGCAGCAGCGACGTTATTTGAATCAGTGCTGAACAAAAGCAGGCACCCTGAGGTAGAGGGGAGAGATAAAGTCAGATACAGGAGGATTAAAAAAAAAAAGAAAGAGAATCCAACGATAACCCCACTGAACTAAAACCCAGTGTTAAAGTGGGAATGTGAGCCAGTTCTCTCCTGGATCACAGCACCTAACGTCCTACCCCAGACCCACAGTACACAGCATCTTGGGAGAAGATTGAACTGAAGAGGAAGCACGCAAGCCAGCCCTTCAGAGACAGACTGGCAGACTGAATAGACTCACAACTGCTCCATCCTCCCCACCGCATGTTGCAAAGTGAGACATTTCTGACCACAACCACGAACTCAAAGCCAAGAACAGAACCAGGTAGAATTTTAATGTTAGCCACCCATGCACGCACTGCCTAGCTTGTAGTCCCCAAGCTCCAGTGCTGAGAGGTCGTAGGAAGACACTGCTGGAGAGACAAGGTTCGTCCCACAAGCAATGGGAGCGCCGTACAGGGAACATTCAGCACCTCACCCACCATGTCGGGTGGGCTGCCATGGGGGCACCCAGCAACTCCTAGTTATGAATGGCAGAAGGAGCGGATTGAGAACTGTTGCCAGTTCTGCAACAGTTAGGAGGAGCGGAGTCAGATAAGGGTAGGTGACTCAAGGAGACAGGAGAGAGAGCGCCCTCCTGCAGTTTCCATGGTCCAGGCGGAAACAGGTAGAGAACTGTGGTCACAGAGGTGGTGCGCAGGACCTGGGTCAGTGATCATTTGGCCAAATAATGTGCAAGGAAATCTTGTGGGGGAAAGACAGGGAGACATCTGAGATATTTCCCCCCACATTGGTGAATGTAATTAAATCCACAGTATCTGCAGGGCGGTGTACCCAGAGTTTCAACCAGGACAGGAGTGAGGAGGCAGCAACAGACCTCAAAGCTTTGGAAGGCAATAGTGTGGCACACAGAAAGAAACTGTGTGGCCACTGGAAACCAGACAGTGACACCAGCGAATGGGGTGCTCTGTGGAAGTTCTGGGTTAATGGTGTACCAGCTGGGGGAAGGTTTTTATTGGTTGCTCTTTATTTATTTATTTATTTATTTTTTCTTTTTCTATTCTCTGTTTTCCTCATTTTTTTCTTTTTTCCTTTGGTTCTTCTTTGCCAGGACTGGGTGATTATTATACTTTAAGTTTTAAGAGTTTCCTCTTTGACTCGCCTCCTCTTTTAGTGTTTCTTCCCTCCTGTCTTTCACCTCTCTCCTGCTTTTCTCTTTGTACATCTCTACTCCCCATTCTCTTGCATCCCTCTCTTCCCCCTCCTTCTCTCCATCGTTGTAAGGGCATCAATATAACAGGGGACTGTATAAGTGCATTACAGAATGAGTTAACCAAAACTGTAAATTAAACAATACCATTTAAGGCACCTTACAGTAATTCTTTTTAAAAAAAAATGAGTTTAGACAATCTGAACAAAATTAACTACAAACAGATTAACAAGCACCAACAATCTCACAACCTTCCTCAATCTCTAAATACATTTACACTCATCTGCCTATGTCCTCCTGCTGACACAAATACTATCTCAAACACCCTCAACAACCAGCACTTTACCCCAGGGCTAAAATAACTCCAATGAAGTCTGACTGCCTATTTTTAACCTATTGACATTTTGCTTACCTTTCTTTCTTACCATTGACATAATTCTTTCCCTTAATCCTTCCTCTTTATCCCCACCCCCCACATACTACAGGGATGAAAGATAGCAGTGCAATATAAGCCATAAGTGGTACTGACAGGCAAAATGGTAAAATTATAAAAATTCTAATGTTTATAATCGATGTATGCTTGTTTCTGCTGACATGGTTATAAACTGTAGATATTCTCTCCTTACAGTACAGTGACATGGTCCAAGCCATTTAAATTCAATAGGTTGAAAGGATTGACTATATCTCTGGACAAATAAAGCCAAAAATACATCAGTGCAAAATATAACCTAACTAAAGTGATTCTCGCATGGACAACAAATGCTCTTCAGTCTATTTTACCTCAATCCTCAGCACAAACAAACAAAAAATAAAAAAAAAAGACAAGGCAACAAAATACCAACAAATATTCTCAAATACTCCCAACTCTCCCAAAGCAGATCCAAGGTGTACAGATGGGGAGAAAAACAGATGGGGAGAAAAGCAAACACCAGATATCCTAGCTGTGCAAAATGTTTAAAGAGGAAGAAAAGAAATTTAGAAAGTTCAAAGAGGACATAACACCAAAAATACTAGAACTACCTTACAAAATGTCCAATGTAGATGTTGGAGAAAGAAATGAAAAGTTAGAAGAGCTGATCAATGGGCCAGTGAGATGGCTCAGCGGTGTAAGAGCCTGCCTGGCAAGCGCGAGGGCCCGAGTTCGACTCCCGGAACCCACATACAAAAAAAATGGCTGGTGATATCGCTCAGCGGCACGGGTGCTTGCGGGCACGCAAGGTCCTGAGGTCGGCCCCCGGTAACCACAAAAAAAAAAAAAAAAAAGAGCTGATCAAAATGGTTTAAAACATGAGTAACAAATGTACCAAAGATATGGACTCCATGAAAAGATGCCATATGCAAATACCAAAAATAAAGAATTCTATATTATTCAGAAACAGCAGAAATGACCAATGTGAAGTGATTTCAGAAATTGAAGACAAAAACAGAAATTCATGACAATTTACTCAGAGAATCTTTAAAAATTATAAGAGAACAACAAACATTCATTCAACCACTCCTAGATGGTACTTAAATGTAGGACATTTTGCCATATGTGATGATGTGGATGAACTTCGAGAACATAAAGTTAAGTGAAATAAACTAATCACCCAAGGATAGATACTGCATGATTTAACTTACACGACATTTCCAAAATAGTCAAACTCTGAGAAACACGGTTGAATTTTGATTGGCATTCAAGAAGGAAGGGTCCATTAAGAGTTGTTACTCAATGGGTTGTTTCAGTTATGAAAGATGAATGAATTGTAATAATTTACTGTATAATATTGTGCCCATATTTGACAATAGTGCATGGAGATTTAAATCGTGTATATCATTTTAAGATTGCTGACCACAACAAAACAAAGCAAAACAAACAAAACAAAAAAGATGAGTTTTTGTCTCACCTAATGGGATAAAATCAGTCAAGTGTTATAGTGAAGTTAAATAGTTAATATAGTGAGTGATGCAATTGTGATTTTGCATTTGGAATTTCATCAGCTTCATAAAAACTTGCTCAAGGGGCTATCACATGTCCTAATGATGATGGTGACCTTACTTTCATAAGCAACAAATTACACTAAAATAATTCAAAGTATTTATCCCTGAATGCAACAACATTCAAGAACTTGTACCATTTAAAGACCCATGCTTTCTGTGCATACCATGGTAGAACTACAGATAAAGGAGGCTCACCTCTTTGAGGTAAATACACAGAATTTATGTGACACATGATTTTGAAGCATTAGATGAAACTTACTTGTAACAGTGCTTTTGTGATACATTTAATCTGCTTTGTTTCTCCATATCCAACTTCAAAATGCAGTCATGGGGTACTTAAAGGTGTCCTTTAACAAGATACATTCTGAGGAAGGCATTGACAGTGCTCCTATGAATAGCAAAATCTGTTGAAGTTCTTTATATAAAATGATGGTATTTGCAGGTAAACTATGTATACATTTCCATATACTTTAACTCAACCCTAGATTACTTATAATACTAGTACAATGTAAATATCATATAAATAGTTATTAAACAATATTGTTCAAGGAATAATTGGCAAGAAAAAATGTCTGCACTTCATCAGTAAGGACACAATCATTTCTAAATATTTTCAATCCCTGCTTTGCTGAACTCTCGTATTAGAAACCCTGGATACAGGGCCGGTGAGATGGCTCAGCGGCTTAAGTGCCTGCCCAGCAAGCGCAAGGGCCCGAGTTCGACTCCTGGATCCCACATACGAAAAAGGGGCCGGTGATATCGCTCAGTGGCACGGGCGCCTGCTGGCGCACGAGGTCCTGAGGTCGACCCCCTGGTACCCACAAAAAAAAAAAAAGAAACCCTGGATACAGAGCAGTGACTGTGTTATAATTGGAAAAGCGAATAAGGAATTATTTTGTTAATTAACTAATCAATTTATAAGACAGATTGATAATTGTTATGCAACATTTGATAATAAGTTATAGAAATAGATTAGACATGAGTGGAATTGCTGGCTTAGCTGGGAGAGTTCAAGGAAGATCTATGGATTTATGTTATAATGATATGATGGAAGTAGTCATTTGAGTATATTGGGAAATAGTATTCTAAATACAGAGATACGAAACTACAAAAAACATTGGATGGGAATAGTTTCTGCATTTGATAAGCAGAAAGAGGACAAGTGTAGGTGGAATGTACAGAAGCAGGGTTTTAAGAGATTGGGTTGCAGAGATCAAATAGAATGCATTGACTATCCTAAGGAGTTTTGATCTTTATGCTGATTTAAATATGAAAGTTTTAGATTTTCATAAATAAAAGAAGGAACTGGTTTGAAAACAATCACCTTGGCTGAGATGTAGGAGAACAAGAGTGGTAGGAGAAAAGATAATTTGAAAACTCTTGAATATGTGTAGGTATGAGATTATAGCAATTTGTTTAAGTGTTATTACCAGGATGCACAACATAAATTGATTATACTCAAGAAATATTTGGAAAATAGAATCCATAAGGTATAATAAATTAGTACAGAATGAGACTAGAGAAAAGTCAAGCAATAATCCTAGGCTCCTGTGGAGAGAAATCTACTGCCTGATGTTGCCGTTTTCTTAGTTGGACGTTTTAGTTATGGGTTAAGAATAGAGACTAATACAGTACTTTTGTTTCACAAAGTCAATATGGATGTGTACTCATGGATAACGGCTCTAAACTAGAACAAAAATTTGAAATCTTTCATCAACACACACACACACACACACACAGTACATTTAAAGGCATGCAGATGATGGAAATATATGATAAATGATTTCCAATGGCTGCTAAAAGACTGATAGACAAATATTATAATAGATAAATAGGAACTGAAATTGCTGATCAATTTCATCTTCTTACATAGATGGATATGATGCACCTCTTGATTTTTTTTTTTTTTGTGGGTACCGGGGGTCGACCTCAGGACTTTGAGTGCCAGCAGGCGCCCGTGCCACTGAGCGATATCACCAGCACTTTTTTCGTATGTGGGTACGGGGAGTTGAACTCAGGACCTAGCGCTTGCCAGGCAGGTGCTTATGCCACTGAGCTAACTCACCGGCTTGCATCTCTTGACTTGAGATGCACAGCAACAGAAAATAAATGGCACTAACTCTGAAACAATCTTGTCTAAATAATGAACATCTATCTCATCATATCTCTAGGCCTAATTAAGTTTATAGTAAGCATTGTGGTTAAGAGCATATTGGCACCATGGGGATATAATTAGCCAAATAGAGGATTCCGGAATTTCTGCAGGATTTGAGGACTTAGTCCCTCCAGATATGAATTGGGAAAAAAGAAGGAGAACTGTTATAAAGAAGTCATAACTTTATAAAAATTCAATTCATAAAACTTGATTTAAACAAATCAAGCACAAGAAAACAATTACTGGAATAAAACAAAGAGATTTTAACACTGACTGGGTGTTAAGAAAAATAATTCAATTATTGTTATTTTTTTTCAAATCTTCCAATTATCTAATGAATAAATGATACAACATCTGGTTTTAAGTGGTCTAGCTTGGGGTGGGTTCACTAAAAATGAACCAAATTGATTATATATTTGTTATTATGTAGCTGGGTTTTTTGAAAGAAGAGTTTATTAATCTATCTATATCAAATGTAGACTTTTCAAAAAATTATAATTATCAAAATGTTTCTACATAAATAATCAAAAGCATGAATATGTAAAAGATTAAAAAATAATACTGTGGAAGCCAGATATTGTCATGGATACTTGCACTCTGGGAGGCTGAGGCAGGAAGACAAAATTTGAGAATAGTCTGATCAATTTATTGACCTAGTGAGATTGTATCTCAAAATTAAAAACAAAATGAGCTGTAGCTCTGTGTGAAGGCCCTGAGTTTAATCCTCAGAAGCACATATACACAAAATAGTCCATGGAGAAACTAAGGAAAACATGCACATAGAGTAGAGGATTGAGAAGGAAAACTTAGAAAAATTTCAAATATTTAATGATTGGATAGAATTATGTGAGAGGCATATTTGAATAAAGCCAGTTAAGTTACTCACCATGGCATGGCATCCAAACAGGATTTTCATGTTTATGGAGGAGTAGTCAGTAATATAAAATGCAACTGAAAATTTTGATAAGATGAAATCTGATAGTTCACCATTCTAAAAAGCAGGATTATTGGTAGCCAATTGCCTTTTCAAGACCAAATTTAATGTACAGTGTCATAGAAATAAAAACAAATTTAATGGTTGGGAAGAGACTGGAAGATAAGAAAGTAGAAGCACTAATAATGGCAAACATAAGGGAATTGGAGAGATGTAGAGGCAAAAGGATTGTGATATGTGATCAGGATTTTTTTTTAAGTTGGGTATGAAGCATGTTTGTATATCCACAAAATGTGGCAGTAGAATAGAAAGGAATACACATACAGGAAAGTTGGGGAGAATTACAGGAAAGACTTTGTTGAAAAGGAATAAAAAAATATGCTCATGCCTTTGAATGAAGCCATGATCCATTATAGGGTCAGACACAGACTTCTCAGAGAGGACCAGAAAGGCAGGCAGCACAGGCAGGCGCAGATTTTGTGGGGAAATGAGAAAAACACTTTCATCTAATCACAACATTTTGATCTTGGAGAAAAAAATTGATTCAGTTGTAGACTAGACTGGTCAGAAGAATAGGTGAAATTGCTATATCAAAAATCGGAAAATTAATTTATTTGCAGTACACTACGACTGTCAGTATTCAGTGCCTGTTTGAAATTTGTGGTGACGACACCGAAGCAAATCATTGAGCATGTAACTTCAGAAAAGTTCAGCTGCACGGCTGTAAACACTGATTATGCTGGCACTTTGGATCAAACAGGTTTGGAATTTTTATCAACTAATGCAAAAATAGAAGGGAGAGGAAGGAAGTTAGGGCTGTTTGTAAGGATGTGGCTAATGTAAGGTGATGGATTAGCTTGTCTTGGGGAGGCTGGACAACGCTGGTGTGGGCACCATGGAGCGAGTAAACTGGAGTAAGATGGTGATCAGCAAGTGGGATATCAGGAAGCATATCTCCAGGAATGGCACTGCTGCTGAGCAAGATCAATGCAACCAAAAAAAAAAGTTAGTGTATGTGTGATTGACATCAGATTGAGAAAGAATTTATTTGAGCTAAGGAAATCAAGAAAGTGAAAGACCAATGTTTCGACTTTATCATTTACATGGATTTAGCTCTAATCAAAGAAGAAAATAGAGGTGGTGGTAAAGATATGTAGATTGAAGACAGTGATACGTTTTCAAAGACTTTAGTTTTCTGAAAGATAAAGAAAACAGTTTTTTTTTTCCTAATTCTTTAGGTAGAGATGGAGATGCAGCAATTATAGTCAACATACAAAAAATTATCTGGAATCTGAGATGTTGGAAAGAAACAAATGCAGCCTACATTTTTAATGCAATACAAAGAGATATGATGGACTCAATTTACAGACAGATGCTACTTAAAAAAAAAAAAGGGAAACAGTGTAGAGATTTCTGAGGATATAATGTGGGAGTTTCATGGATACAGACTAACTTTCAACAGGCTTATGGGAGGACTTTAGTGAAATGGGAAAGACAGGACCCAGATTAACCAAAGAGAAATATATTGACAATCATGTCTGAACATTGAAGTCACCTGGGATGACTGTCTTCCTGATGGTGACCAAACTTGGAATGGAATAAAGACATGATGTGATTAGCTCAGTAATTCCCTAGGGGGAAAGTTATAGCTAAATATCATTGGCATAACCTTGATAAAATAATTTTAAGGAGGAAATGAAAATACAGTTCTTGGGAGCTGTTCAGTTTTCTAGGGTTGCTGCTTTTCATTTAAGGTGGAAAATGAGAATGACCATTTGACTTCTATAGTCTTTGTGGCTTTACACTAGTGATTTCAGAAGAATAATTTGTTTGCTTGAGACTTAAATAATTGCTCAAGATTGATGTTACTTTTCTCCCCGTTTTTGTATTTACCTCTGTTTATTGCGTTTCACTGCACTGAGCTTGCTTTCCTATTGTTTTTCCTTATTCATCCTATGGCCAGCAAGGCTTTATCATGGCAGACATTGTGATAAACACTGATGTCTGTGCCGCTGAAATAGAATAAAAAGAGACATTTTGATTACTCTGTCTCCTCAGGAGAGCAATGTGGCGGTCATTGTACAGAGGGACAGAAGTGTCAGGAAGGTGGGCCAGTGAGTATGAAAGCCTGATGTTTTCTGACCTTCTGCTTGGTATTAATTCCATATTAACACATACACTTGTGTTCTTGAAATAAAATAAAACAAAACAAAACAAAACAAAACAAAACTTTATATATCCACTTCTTTACTTATACCCCACATAATTCCAAAAATATCTTTAGGTGACTTCTAACAACACTTAATGTACAATAGGTTAAGAAAATTTTGCTTCAATAAATCATAATTATTAAATATGGCTAAATATTTAGCACTAAACTTTTTAAAAATACAAAATAAAGGGGCAAATAAATTCAGTCATAATATTCTTATAATAAGAACTGTAGAAGAGTTTTTACCCCAGTGATTATTACCTGTGCAGAGGACATAAAGTCAAAATATAATTATGCTTAATTTCTGTTTTCTGAATGTTTATTTTTCCTCCATAGCCCAATAGACTCTGTTTATTTGTATTGCAGATAGGATGCAAAAGCAGGTCAGAGAGTAGACATAGTTATTTATAAAATGCCTTCAAATTTTTGACAACATAATATAAATGAATACATGAAGTCATAGGCTGCCTCATTTTTTCTGCTATTTTTCAAGTGAATTGTTTTGGTTATTTCTTATTCTTAACAGTTTCTATAGCAATTTATATTCAGAATGTTTGCAAAAATATTTCCTGGTTGAATTATTTAATCCAGTAGACCAATTTTGCTGGATTACCTTAAGGGACACATTTTTAGCTTTGGAATTGACTTGAAGAAGACATATGTAGGCAAACTGAACTCTTAATGCACTAAGAGAAGTTATATGAAAATGCAACTAACTTGGATTTAACAGCATTCTACTTTTCTTAAATAGTGTTCTGGACAAGGCATGGTCTGTGATCAATCAACGTATCCTACATAACTCTAAGCCTACAATTTTGACATTAATCTTGAACCAAAAGTAAACGTCTGAGTCTCACAAACTAGTTTGATTTGCTAACCAATCTCATTATGTAACAGAAGTTTAAAGCCTGTCTTGTACCACTAACAAAACTATGGCTAATTTTATTCCTAGCTGCATTACTTGTATTTAACTCTTAACATATAATTTTCAGATTACTTTGCTAAGTATACCTGTGGGTTTTCTTGTCATTGCAAAGGAAATGTACATTAACTTTTAGCATCTTTGTCTAAAATTTCTCAAACATAGGGGCTTGTCTTTGTAATACCTTTTCTCTAAAATCAAATCTTTCTTTCTCATAGAAGCAGAGAATTCAGTATATCCTGTAAAGAAGTCTTTTCTCACGTTTAAAGCCTGATTTTAAATTCATTTTTCTGCTTGAATTCTTCCCCAATATCACATTGACACTTTAGTTATTTCTTTATACATTTAAAATAGATTGATTATATCCTCGAGTACATATTTCCTCAATTTGTAATGAGTTTTATTCCCTGGAGTTCTCATATCATAATTTTATTGTGTTTATATTAGAAAATGAATGAAAATATTTTTATCAATATTCTTACTCTTGTTTGCTATTGATATTTCTCTAACATGAAATTTACATATGAGTGTCATTCAAACATTCAGTACTTCGATTTTGAGGGAATACAGAAAAGATGAGGGAGGAGGAGGCAGAGGAGAAGGAGGATGAGATGTGTTTAGAGAATTATGAGAAATAAGAAAGACTGTTAAAGACATAATAAATTTAAAGTTATAATGTCCAATACCTGACCATCTAACTGAAGGTCTTCTCATCGTGATGCAACTTACGTCAAGTGGTGAGGTGCACATGGTAAGCGGGAAAACAAATTAACTAAATGGGGACTGAAGTCTTTAGAAATCTGAAGGACTAGACTGAAGAAATTCAAGGAATCAGTGTTGAAAGAGGTAGCCAGAAAGGTAAAATAAGCATGAAATAATTCGTCGGCATTGCTGTTACACCCCTTTCATTGGGATGTTCTGGAAACTGTATTATCTACTCTAAATTAGGTTAATAAAAGTACTTAGCAGTAAAATGCTCTGATTTCTATTTGAAGGTGAGCATAATTTCCTAGGATACAGGCCTGAGAATAATTGTGCATTGTGTTTCCTTTTACACACATCAATTTGTGTGTAAATTGATATTCTGCTTGCAGAGGTCTTGGTTGTTTTGATTCTTAAATGACTTGTATTGTGATCTCTTGAAGATATGAACTAAGTAAACTTGTACTTACCAGCAAAATGTATGATTTGAAAAATAAAGCAATACTAACTTGAAAATAAGTGTCTAAATAATGGCAATAAATATCAAAACATTAATCTATGGGATATATATTTAAGTCTATAGATGTTAAGTAATTATTATCTTATACTTTTTGTAAATCACTTCATAATTATGAGTTTTATTGTAAATTTATTTAAGTTTTTTCTTATTTCAACACATAAAAATAATAAACTATGATCCTAAAAATCAAAGTTATGCCCTACTTTTATAATATATACAAATTAATATGGGATGTTACCATAATTACTTTTGAAAACACTAAAATATAAAAGCAGATTTTTGTTATTTAAAGAAAATCTTTTGAGATTTACTTTTAGTCTTTCCTTCAACTTCTATATTTATGTAAAGTTTTGAAGAACTGCCTGAAATGGTGTGTTATGGTATGAGAACCACAGGAAAATAATGCAGAAGAGATAGTTTCAGACAGCAAAATATTCCTGATAATTCAAATAAACCTCATGTGCTATACTTCTAAGAGGTACACAATTAATTACCCATGTGCTCCTTTGTATATCATACATTTAAATGTGAATTAAAATTGATTTTGATACTTGCTCATCAATTTAAATGATAATACTTGGAATGATCTGAATGTGAGTCTTGTCAACATTCATGTGTTGAAATTCCAGCCCCAGCGGTGATGGTATTGAGAGGTGTGGCAGTCAGGGTGACTCGCACTGTTTTGGGTGAGTTTTGAGGGGACTTGCTGGTGCATTTCATCAGCTGAGCTCAGGGGAGAAGCTGCTGTGCATGAGAAACAAACCTTCACTAGACACCAAGTCTAAGCCTCCAAATCTGTGGCAAATAAATTTCTGTCATTTGTAAACCACCCAGTTTGCAGCATTTTATTAAAACTTTCAGAGTGGACTGTGACAATACTGATTGTATTTTTTTCCATTTTGTTATATTAAATTAAAATATTTGTTATTAAATATTTTTATGAGCACAAAAGGCGTAAAGTTGTGCATATTTGTTGGGTGCTGTGTGATATTTTGATAAAGGTATACATTGTATAATACATGAGTCAGGTTAAACCATAAGTACCTCCTCACATATTTATCACTTCTTTACTCTGAAAATATTCCAAATCCTTTATTTTAGCTTTCTGAGTTGTACAATACATGTACCTATATTCATGTTACTATGCAGTAGCAAACTAGAACTTGACTCTTGTGAAACTACAACTTAGCATCCACTGATCACCTTTTCCTTATTCTTCCCTTCATGCTTCTTTCCCCAGAGTCTGGTAACTGACATTCCACTCTCAATTTTTGTTAGATCAACTTTTTATATTCTACATATAGACAAGATCAAGCTGTACTTTTCTTTCTGTATCTTGATTATTTACTTAACATAATGATACCCAGTTTCATCCAAGTTGTCAAAAATGATTGCTTTTCATTCTTTTTGTAATCCTTTTTATATTCAATATACTTGATTTTTAAAATAATATTTTACAGTGTATTTTGCCAGTCATAATCTTATATTTGATATAATTTATCATTTTAATCTTAATGGGGGCCGGTGAGATGGCTCAGCGGCTTAAGTGCCTGCCCGGCAAGCGCAAGGGCCCGAGTTCGACTTCCGGAACCCACATACGAAAAAGGGGCCGGTGATATCGCTCAGAGGCATGGGTGCCTGTTGGCGCGCGAGGTCCTGAGGTCGACCCCCCGGTACCCACAAAAAAAAAATTAATCTTAATGGACTATTTATAATGACTATAATGTACTATGTATCTTAATTACATCACTGATGCAATACACAACTTCACCTTTTATACGTATTATAAATGGAACTAAGTTTTAGCTATAGTTTTCTGGCAAGAACATGCAAAATTTACTGAGGTTTTGGAATAAACCTTTCTGGAGCAGAATATGTAATTGTATAAAGTAAAATACTGTAAGGAAGAGATAAAACTAAACCAATTTAAAACATTTAGGACAAGATGATTAATTAGATATATAAAACGTTAAAAATAAACATCTACAGTACAAATAAAACATTTGTTGCAAATTATAAAGTTAAAATGACAGTCTATAAAAAGAGCATTAATGCTTAAAAGCAATTGTGAGAAAACAACTTGAAACTAGGATGTGATCATTTGATAATTGTCATCTTCACACACATAAAATATAAAGAATATTAAGATAATTAATATTTTTGTTAAATTCCCTCAATGGTGCATTGAGATTTGTGCATTAAGCCACACTTCTCTGTCCCAAAATATTATTTAGAAATATATGATAAATATACTCAAGTCAATGGAAAAAGCATATGTGAGGATTTACAACTGGTCTTTCCTCAGGCTAGAAAATTTATGACTAATATTCACAATGTTGTAGCTTTACCTAATTCTAAAATTTTATTAGGTTTTACAACAGTTCTTTCCTCAAGCTAGAAAATGTATGACTAAATATTCATAGTGTTGTAGCTTTACTTATTTCTCAAATTTAACTATCTTCATATAGGATTTCCTTGATTACTGTACTGAAAAAAATGTGAATATTTTCCTAAAATTCTCCCCTTTCACTCTTAATTTTTCCACCTTTTCCTTTTTATTTTCACTACTTAACATTAAATAGTACAAGTAGTCTTTTAGATTTTTGTATGTCTGTGTCATTTCCACTAGAATATAAATTCTATAAACTCAGGAGCATTTTCCGTCTCATTTATTATTCAATACTGAGTCCCTAAGTGGCACTAAAAACAAAACCAAACTACCAAACAACAAAGAAGCAAAAACATCCCACTTCGCCTTAACACATAATGAAAAAGGAAGTTACTCCAGTTTAATATGTAATGCAGGGCTTGGGCTAATCTTAATTGAAAAACTACATCAAGCATCTGAGTTCTAATTAAAGAATGAAATCCTCTTTTACATTCATTTTGCTTTATGTGACAGTGCTATGTTTTTAAAGTTCCTCCAAGTTAAAAGTTTTTCACACTTAGAAACCACCTTAACTCCTGAGCAGGTTCAGGTTATTTGTGGTGACAGCCAGCCTCTCTAATTCCATTCACTCTATTACCAGACCATGAGTTGAGCATACATTGTCTTTTGCCAGAATCAATATCTTATCTATTCAGCTCTCTGAAATGAGCTTTCATTATCCAGGTAGTTTTAGATAGATGACTTGCTACTTTTATTAACTTTAGTGTAGTCTGCTAAGATATATTGGGAATTTTGTTTAACAGGTATAGGCATAAATCACACTGGGTCACCTTCAGATTAAAAAATCAATAGGGAAGAAAATAACAGTTGAGTATTTCTAAGTTTAGCACTCATTATCTAAGCAACAGAGTATATAACTGTTGACCAAACAAACACATGGTAAACACCTTAAAGCAAAGTCCTGGATTATCAAACTATGGACTACATTATTAGAATATTTACTGTGTTTGATTCACTTATATGTGACCCTTTGTAGTACTTGTGCATCCTTGAAGTTTGTACAGGCTTCTTGATGCTCAGTTTTCTCTCAGCAGACAAAGTGACAGGGTCATATTGGTTGTTAATATTATAACTCTAAATTTAGAAAATCTTCACTAAAATAAGAAATCCTTAGTATAAAGTAACATAAAGATGTTTTAATGGATATTTGCAAAATATACTCCTACTGGGCTTTGAGGTTGTAGGAATCTTTGCTTTCCTCAACATCAAAGAATACTTGAACAGGTGAGGAAAGATTGAGCAGAAGAGACCTTTAGTAGGTGGAATGCCTCAGAAAGAAATTGTTTTTAAATTGGTTCCTAGTAATATGTAGTTTAAAGAAAAGATTTCTCACAAACTTTGAAAATCATTGCTTTAATTATTGGAAATATTTTTATTATCATACAGTGACAATAAAATTTATAATCACCTTTTTACTTATCAAAAGAAAAATAAAGGAAAAAAACCAAGGGTAACAAAAAAAATCTATAGGATCTAATAGGGAAACACACAATTAACTGAAGCAGACCAGGTCTAAAATAATGGTAACAGTAGAATTTCAAACACATTAATAAAATGTATGAAAAATGGGAGAGTAACTACTCACCTCTACCTGACTATTCTAACAAGGAATGTGGGCTCACTCTTATCAAATCTCTTATTGCCATCATAGGATGGAAATCTATATTTAAATATGAAATATTTCATATAGTGGGAATAAGTAGGAGCACACTGTAAATAGTTTAATTAATTTTTATTAGTACATGTTTGCAGTACATGTTTACATTTCTTATGTGGAGTCAGTACATGTATATAACACATCATAATTCCTTTTTCATCCTTTTTTTCTCACTTCCTTCCCCCCTCCCTCTTTCTCATGAGGCCCTTTCCATTTGAAAAAAATCTATCTCCCTATTTCCTATATTCTGTCTTTTATTTTGCTCTTTAGGTTTTGTCTACTCGAAGATTCTCAAAATAGGTCCTCAGTCACCTTTGAAAGGTAACACATTCTAGGATCTTTGGATAAAATAATTCTCCATTTGTTCTTTCTCATCTAAAGAGGAAATTTTATCTGGCAGTTTTTCTTTACACCGCTTAGTGCTGCCAACAGGAAGAAACTATTGTGTCTGTGGGTCAGATCAACTAAAAAATGTGAAAACCTGGGTGTGTTGACTCACACTTGTAATCCCAGCACTCTGGAAGGCTGAGTCAGGAAGATCTTGAGTTGGAACCAGTCTGGACAACTCAGCAATTTAGGAAGACTCTGTCAAAATAAAGCAAATAAACAAAAAACAAAACAAAACAAAAAAACAAGGGGTAGGAATGTGGTTGAGAGCAAAGGCTCTGGGTTCCACCCACAGTACTGGATGGGAGGGAGGGGAAGGAAAAAAAAAAAAAACAAAACCCTGAAGATCCAAAAAACTAGATATTTCTTCATTCTCAATTTATTCCTTAAAAATCTGGCAAAATAATTAATAAATATTTGATTATTCAAAGAACTGATTTATAGTTTTTCATATTTGAATTTGAAATTTGCCAGTCTCTTACTCTTCTCATAACACATCCACCTCACTGTTGAGAGCACCACACCCATGTTATAATGAAAAAAACCACATTATTTCTCCTTAGTTTCTGAAAGAAGCAGATGTATATAAAGAACTTGGAAAATAGAGGATGTATATTTTAGAGTAGCTCTGAACATTGATAAGTGCATTTTAAATAATAATTTAATATATATGTGAAGTATAGAAATGTATAAAAATATAGAAATGCAAAATATATGAACACTTACTTTTTTAATACAAGAGATTGTAACACAATCAATATAATTTACATATGTATTTATATATATATCTATGTATTACATATGTTTATAATACAATCTTATGGTTATATTCATTTACCAATTTCTAATTTTTGAATAATAAACTGTTCCAATATATAATTTTAAATAAATTCTTAGCACACAGCACGCATATTTATAGAATCAATTATGTGATTGTTTTTAACTTTTCCAATTATATACCGCTGTGATGAACACCTTTATTACATAACATTTCAAGCATATCAGATATATGTATCCTTTTGATTCATTGCTTTAAAGGTACTATTTTACATTTGCACTGGCCCTCACAAACAGGCCATCAATAAGTTTTACTGTCTTTACTAAAAATAAATAACAAAAGACTTTAGATGTATTGATGTGAAGGCTTAATATCATAAAGATTTCACATATATAAAAGTTAACCTAAAATGCACATATTAACATCTACAACATTTTAGCCTAGTCTCAAACACGTTATCTCTCTCCTGGACCTTTCAATCATCCTTCTAATTAACCTTTAAAAATCACTCTTGGTGACATATACTCATAGTTCGCATAGTTCCCAGGATAATTGTTTTTAGGAGATAAATGATAAAAATTCACCTTCTTAAAAATCTCAAATGTCTCTCATTAAAAATAAAACTATTTATCAAATAAACTGACATTTTGGTTCCAGTAACGTGGAAGTCTTGGGGCTAAGGAGATGACCTCCCCAACACTTGTAAAATCCACTTGAACACCTCAACAAAATGCAAAATGCAATGAGCTGAAAATTCTGGCCAGTGAACTGAAATAGGAAAACTGATGAAGAGTGGTGTTTGGTGAAGACGGAAGATGGGCCATGGAAGTAAGTTTCTGACATCATAAATCTTAGCATGAGTGCAAGTACAGCCAGAGAAGCCATATTCCCAGCCTGGGGAATAAGAATAGTACAGACACAAATCTAGCAGCATGGGCAGCTGAAATAATGGCCCCAAAGTTTCCAAATTTGGTGGAAAGAAATTTATAAATAGAAAAATGTTAATAAACACTGTAGAAAATATAACACTGAATTGCACAAACTGAGGGTCAGTATGATAAAAATGTTGGATATTGAAGAAAAGAAAAAAAATATTTAGATGGACAAGAAAGGGACATATTACGTACAAGTGGACATGAAATAAGTTAATAGCAAACTTCTCATTAAAAACAATATACACTAGGTGGGTATGGAGGAACTGTCTTATAATCCCTGCTACTGAGAGGCTAAAGGAGGAAGATCACATGTTATAGAAAAACCTGGGCAATCTCAAAATTTAAAGTTTTTTAAGTGGTGGGAGTGAAACTCTGTGGTAGAATGCTTGCCTAGTAAATATTGGCTCTCGATTCAATCCCCAGTACTGCACAGAACAGTCGGGAGGGGGCATAAAAACAAAAGAGGTTGAAAAAATAACTTTAAAGTGTGGGAAAAATAATGCATGTTACGATTTATATCTAGATGTCCCTCCACTGCCTCATGTGCTCATAAGTGGGGATTTGGGAGGTGACTGGATCATGGGGGTGTGATACTCAGCAAAGGATAGCTGAATGTGATGTTGGGAGGTGAAGCCTGGTTGGAGGAGGTGGGTCACTGGGGGCGTGGCTTGGCGGGGTGTATCTCCTCCCCTCCTCCCTTGATCTTGCTGTGTGCTTTCTGCTATCATGCCAGGGCTATTTCTCCTCTGCCATGCCTCTCTGCCCTGATGCCCTGCTTTGGAGCCAGCTGAGTATGGGCAGAGACCTGTACAAACTCTGAGCCCAAATAAACCTTTCCTCCTCTAAGTTGTGTGTGTTGGGTATTGTGTCTTAGCCGTGAGAAAGTGACTAAGACAATGCAGTATCATAGAGTTAACAAAATTAACTTTTAAGAGTGAAGGTGAAATACCGTTTGAAGTAAAATATAATTAAGAGATTTTTTGCCAGAATTCTGCATTATAAAAAATGTTAAGGAAAAGAAATTTTTTTTGAGGTTGAAGGAAAATTATAACAAATAGAGGCTAGGAACCTAAAACAGAATGTCAGAAAATAGTATCAGAAATACAAATCTCAGAAGAGAGCATTAGAAATGGTACATTTTCAGTAAATATGAAACACTCTGGTTCTTTACCATTTTCTCTTATTTTCTTTCTAAATCATACAACTACTTACAGCAAATAATAGATGCATGTACTCTGAAATTTTAAATTTACATGATTATAATATAAATAATAACTAAGTAGATCTAAAGGATCACTTGAATGCAGGAATTATGGTGAAAAGTTAAGAATATATATTGATTTACATAAGAAAACTACCAATAAATAGTAGAAAAAGTTCAACTAAAAATAAGAAAACCAAAATAAAATTTTAAACATTATTAAATGATAAAAATGCATGCCTATAATCCCAGCACTTGGGAAGCTGAGACAGGAGGATAGCAGTGAGTTCAAGGCCAGCCTGGGCTACATAGAGAGACCCTGTCTCAAAAAAACAAAACAAAACAAAACAAAAAGTTAAGTGGAATAAAATTAATAAAATGGGACACTCTAAACCAAACATACCCATCATATGATAAAATATTAATGGTTTATATTTTTTAAAAATAACATTGTTAGAACAAATATTAAAAACTTAAAACCTATTTTCTCTTAACAAGAAATGTACTGTAAAATTGAAGGCTTATATAGGTAGAACATAAATGAATGAAAAGATAGACTACGTAATCAGTAAGTTTCTAAAAACACAGTTGGTGATAATAAAGTAAATGGTTAATAAAGTAAATGTCTTTTCAAATATAATTTGCACAGATTGCTGAAAAAGTCTGTGTAAATTTATAAGGGATGAATTTATACAAAACATGTTTAAAAATCCCAATGAAATTTCATTATATATTAACAAAAATAACATAACCATGATAATCCAACTATTTGGAAAGGAGACAAAGGTTTCTTGAATAATATGTGAGTCAAAGAGGAAATATAAATGTTAAATTATTTTAACTGATAGTGAAAATAAACATATGAATATTTGCATAATGTTCCATAATCACACTTCAAACTTAAAATTTGTGAATTTTGTTGTGCATATATATATATTATAGATATTATATTATATATAATATATTATAATATATTATAATATATTATAATATATTATAATTACTATATTATATATAATATATTATTATTATATTATTATAATTGTAATAACAATTATTATTATAATATATATTATAATATATTATAATGTGATTATTATATTATATATTATATATATGATATATATTATATATTATTATTTTTTATATATTATATATATATTATTTCGAATGCTACTTGAAAGTATAAATTACTATTTGCATGGCTTATTAAAGAGTATATCATCTGGTCCACACCTCCCTCTTTGACCTCATCTCCTTTCGCCCTTTGTTGTGCAACTGTCACGCTGTCTTCCTCAGTCAAAGGAAAACCCCATACATTCAGAAGTGTGGGCTTTTACAAGTAAAGGTGTTTGTCACCTTTTCATCAAGGTCTTTGCTAAGGACTGTTCCTCACTCTGCGCATTTTGATGTCAGTAGGCTCTATTCAGGAAATCTTGCAATAACCACTTGTGCTAAATATATTTTTCTTAGTTTGGCTCTTTAGCCTTTTTGACCTTGTTCTGCACTCTAGGAATCTGACATTTATTAACATTAAATGACTCCCTTGGCTTCTGGCTAGTAATTGTGCTCTGCCAGTGAGAGGCGCTAGAACATGTGAGTTACAGCAGGACAAATGATTCTTTAGCTCCAACCCTGCACTCTCTTCATCAATAGCTACAATTTCTAGTGGATGCTCCCAGTGGCCTGCATGTGTATGTTTAGCAAACAACTCTTTGGAGTAAAAATGTGCATTTTGGTAGTTATTGAATTCTGCAGCATACTTATGTTATTGATGACATCAAGTTATCTGTATCAATTATCAATGTAATGTTATGGTCTGTGAAGTTGTGTGAAGTTGAGGAAAGATGTGAAGCATATTCTCTCATGAGCTTTTAGGAGCCAGCTCCAGTACCTCCATTGTGGCAGTCTGACACAAATACTCCCTCATGGGCCCAGTGATCATTTCTCTCTGTGTTCCTGGGGCCTACAGATGGAAATGATTGTCTGCTAAATTTTGTCATAGAGTATTTCACCCTCTATTGTTGGTTTCCATTCATTTCGTCCATATTTCCTTTAAATTCCTTTTTTATTACATTTTTATTTGCCTTAACTAGGTAATTAATATGTTTCCTGAGAGCACCTTGTTTGTTCTAGTAATTGATATTAGAGATGGCATCGGAAAACAAACTTTCAAAATAGATGGACTTCCTTACATATTAAAAAAATAAACAGAAAAAAAATTTCGTGTGGAAATGAGAAATTGCTAATCCACGAAATGCAATAGCATCACTGTATTATGTGGTACTTGGAGGCAACCTCTAAACACAAGTAGAAACCCACATTGTTTCAGAGGCAACTATATCTTGGAGAAACTTCATTGTAACTGAGCTTTGCAGACAGCATTTGACAGTAGGAGATATTACACTGGAGCTGAAGTCTCTACTATTGATGGAGATGTTGGGATTTTAGAGCTACAGAAGCCTAGCAGCAAAATCTAATCCACAGATAAAGTAAATGCCATTACCATAAGGAACCACAAAGCAGAAAAAGAAACAGGAGTGATTTATCCTACAAGTAAGAAGTACAATATAGATATTCTAGAAGTGAGATTAAAAAGCAACCATCAGGGTGTTTAGTTGACTTACCTAGTTTGAAAAATCAAAAGCTGGAAAGCAAGAGAAAATCATAATTCCTTACCCCTTTTCCATATGTAAGCCACTTCATAGCCCAGAGATTAAAGATAAAGAAGACTAGGTCACTTCGAATAAGAGCCCTGAAATGCGGATGCGAATATATCTTACAAATATTCTATTAAGACTGTATTCAACGATTGCGTGTTCACTGGGATACTCATTATCTTTCAAGAGTTGTTAGATTCAGGGTCTAGGTGACAGTGATATTAATGATCTGAAATATGATCATAGCTCTTTGGTTTGGGTAAGGTAATAAAATTCAGGCCATAAATGGAGTCCAGAACTAAGTCGGACTCACAGTAACTTTTTCCTGTAGCTATTATATAGTTATTTATTCAGGACCAAGTTGAAACATTAGGATAAATACACTTAGACTTTTTATTTACTTACCTGTTGAGAAGGAAATTTCAAAGGAAAAATTCAGTATCTTCCTATTCACCCTCAAGTTTAAGATAGTAAATCAGAGTGAATGCCACATCTCAGGAAGAATTTCAGGAATTAGTGACAAATTTAAAGTCTTTCAGGAATCAGAGGAAATTGTTGCTACCTCATTTCTATTCTCTTTATACATACAGACCTTTAATAAGACAGCTGGACTATGTTAGGTAATAGTGGATTACTATGAACACAAATATATCCAACAAGCAACTTGGTTGAATGTGTTTCTGGAACAAAAAGTTTTATTCTGGTATTTAAATGTCATACTTGTATAGGAAATTAATTTTTTTCCAATCTTCATGAAAAAAAAATCAGAACTAAAACATTTCTGTGAGGGAATGGAAAAAATATTCATTCATTTTTCCTAACAGTAGTATGATAAAGATCTTACTCTTATCACATTACATTCTTCTGAGTCCTCGGACATTCTTTATAATTCTGTGGGACTTCACATATTCACCATATTGGTTTTATTATACTAATTGTACCCAATGATTAACAGATATTATACATAATCCAATAACTACATGCATCCCCAAAGCAGTAAACAAACCTCAAGATTATAGGCCTGCAACATCAATGAAGACTTATTTTCTAAAATAAAGAAAAAAGACGTTGGTTTTTAACATCCTGTCACTAAGCATCAGAGAGCTTAGTAGGTTCTTGGAAGTACTATTCTAGTAGTGAGGCAAACTGTCCCACTATAATGGCCAAATGACTCTTGAATTCAGTGGTGTGAGAATTATCTAGGTTGGATTAAGTTGTATTTATTTTTGGTCATGCCACCTGCAGAAAAGTAAAGCCTATGCGCTCTCTGAAAAACAAATCATCATGTGTAATGGAGCCCAACAGAAAAAGCCTGACATGGGACACCTACTGACTCGGCAAGTGGAGCAGATTTCCACAAATATCAGACATTTGTTATATAGTTTGTTTTGTTGAAATGATGCATTCAAGCTTCGACCTTAGCGGGCACAGATAAAATAATAATTTCTGAGAATAAGTGTAAATGGTTTCACCTATTCTCTAATGATTTAATGACATTACATGTGAAAAATCTTTGCTAGATATGGTTTTGGTAGAAAAGAATTTAACTTCTAGTTCTTTGATGTGCTACTGCATAGAAAAATGATTTTCTTCACTATTACCCAAGAAAAAGTATTAAAAATATAACATTTTTTATGTGGGAAGTAGAATAATGACATCTTCTGAGATTATTAGATTCAGGGTCTGAGGTGATAGTGATATTAATGTCCTGAAATACAACTGTAGCTCTTTGCATTGATTGAGATACTATAAAAATCTTACTGTTCTCCAGTGCAAATAGCTGTAGGTAGCATGAGGGTAGACATGGCCTACTCTTATAAATGGTGGCACTTGAGCCATCATTGGGTGGACTGGTTAGTTAGGAGATGGCAAAGAATGAGATTTGGACATCAAAGATGAGCAGGATTGGGATGTAAGAACTTTGCAAACAGAAGCATATTGATGGATCACAGGTGTGGACACAAACTCAGAAGAATCCGCATCTTTCATTAAAATCTAAGGAACATATCACTCATAGAAAGCTATTGACAAAAAGATAAATAGGAGGATTCCTTTTAATAATATTACACAGAATTCATTCTAAGCCACCCAGTGCTTAAGTGATGGACTAATGAATGAAATAGCCCAACAGCAAGATTTTCCTTTCGCTGTCTCATCTAGAGGCTGACACTGCTGCAAAGCCAACCTGATAACGTCTAAGATGAACAGGGAGTATCTAACAGAGAAGAGTCAGGTAATGAGACCAGCCAATCACTTTGGACTGCATGATGACACTGAACTTGTGTAGACTTTCGAGGGGCAACATTCCATCCTTGTAAAAATTGCCAAATATCCCAGATTTGGGTTTACTTTTCTGACTCAGTAACTTTGCCGGTACCATCATCCATGAGTTTGCATAATGCCAAATCCACTCCATGGCATGGTGTGTCATGTTTTTTTTTTTTTAATCAGATTCTTTTTTTTTAATAAGGAATGTGCGACAGTTCTCCTTATTGTTATCATCTTAACTGTGCCTACATTTCTATAAACTTATTTGTAAATATCATAATATGTATTAAAAACACATTTCATTAATCAAATTTGATCAGATAATCATATACAAGATTATATGTATACATTTTTTTTCATTTTTATTAATTCATTTCACAAAGAGCCTTGATCCCTTATAACAGAATTTGGTAAACCCTTGAAGTATGGGTATAAACAAACATAGCCGGCACATTTAATGAGTCTTAAGTTGAATAGAAAACTATTTGTTCTAAATGGAGAATACCACATGAGAGTGCTACTGCAATAATGTTCAGTAAATATTTGGGGCTATAGAATACAAACACCTAATGCTATCAGATGGGAGAGGTAAATCAAGGAAAATGTGAGAGAAAAACTATAGGTTTGTTAGTATTGATTCTCCATGTGGAAATGGTATTCAGAAAAAATGAATAACTTACAGAAGCGAGAGATGTTAACAATCATGGTCGGTACAAAAAGACTGATACAACTTGTTACTAGGACCAGAGTAGGCTTTGTAAGGGATAAAGCATTGAACGTAATTCAGAGTCAGATTTTAATAGGCCATAAAAGCAATGTCACCACGTTTGTGTTTTATCACATAGACGATGTGGTGCCACTGAAAGCTTTTATGCTGGGCTGTTACAGAATCCAAACTATATTTCGGAAACATCGGTCAGCTAGCAGTGTTGATAATGCATTAAAGGGATATGAGATTAAGTTTTGGTGGACATGTGAGAGGATATTGACACAGAGTCATTGAAAGAACGGTTGCTTTTAAGGGATTTAGAAATGGAGTTCTATAAAAATTGGTCTAGAAAACACCTGCAATGAAACATGTCTTTATATAAAGTAATGTAGTTGTTAAAACTTCCTAAATAAATACAAATGGCTTGAAATTTGATATTATATATTAGTAAACTTTTTACACTGCACAAAATGGGATATTGATTATTAAAGAGACATTTATAACAAGTTTTATTTTTAAGTGCTGAAAGAATATTATGTTTAAGAGGTTATATCATCATGTAATTTTTTTTTCTGCTCAATAAATTAATCAGATGAAGAAATGAAGATTATTCAAGAAAATTAAAATGTATGGAAATGTGAAAGGAAACGATATATTTAAAACTTCTAAAATATTAGCTCATTTGAAAAACAAGGCACATTTGATATTGAGAAAAAGAAAGGGTATGCAATGGCAGAAATATGCTGGCAGTAATGTTGCAAACTTCTTGGCAAAATTCTTCATGTGTATGTGTTGTGGGGGGAACAGAGAGAGTTGCATTGTTATAGGAATCTTAAAATAAATTAAAAATATAAAATAAAGAAGAAAAGAGTCAGTACAAAAGGAGAGAGACAAAGAAAGAAAGAGATGGTTATCAAGAAAATAACTAATACATCTTTTTATATTTATTTATTTATTTATTTATTTATTTATTTATTTATTTTGTGAGTACCGGAGGTCAAACTCAGGACCTCGCACTTGCCAGGCAGGCACTTATGCCACTGAGCTATCTCACCGGCCCCTCATACATCCTGATAAAGGTTGGACGTTGGTAGAGAGGCAATGAGATTTTAAGAGAACCCTCAGGCTGCTGGCTTATTCAAATGATTAAGGTTAATCCCACCCTGCATAAAAACCCTCAAACAAAATTAAGTATAAAATACATAATTGATGCATGGCAGTATGAAGTGTCAATGGGGATGATATCCTTTTGCAGAGGCTTCCCAAATATTTCAGGATTTTAAAAGCATGTTAGTATAATTTTCTTTTATTTATATATATATGCATTGGTGCTATTGAAGGGAAGGCTACTTGTTCAAGGTAGTAGGTTTCAATGTGTGTACATTTTGCACAGGAGGTGCAATGAGATACTAAAGCGGAATCTCCAGGTATCTTCGTAACTGGCAGTCTTCTTGGCGCTCCACAGTCATGATATGCTCTTTATCACTCGATATAGAAATTAAGTGCTTACTGAATTCTGTGTGTTAGGACTTCTTTATTTGCTTTATATGTGGTCTCTTATATACTGATTTTTGTATTTTCTAAAATTGATATATTAACTGTAAATCCCAGCTCTCAAACAATTTTTAAAACTCTTTATAATTTTTCTTGCGAATGGTACACTGCAAAAGTTTTTTGGGGGGCCAGTGAGATAGCTCAGCGGCATAAGCACCTGCCTGGCAAGCGCGAGGTCCTGAGTTCGACGCTACCCACATACGAAGAAAAGGGCCGGTGATATCGATCAGTGGCACGGGCACCTGCTGAGGTGTGAGATCCTGAGTTCAACCCCCGGTACCCACACACACACACAAAAAAAACAGTTTTTTGGTGTATTGATAGAAAAATGGATAATGAGGGGTTTTATCCATTGATGTCCACATCATGGAGGTGGACTGAACTAGCAACTTCACTCTGGAATATGGGAAGGGCTTTCTGTGATTCAGTATCACACACATGGTGTTGTTCTATTTTTTTAAACCTCCAAATTAAAGCAAAGGAAGATTTGAAGGTATTGGTCTGCCTTGTGGACAGAATCTTCTACCTTTTCCTCTTCAAACAATTATAAACACATCTAGGTATCAACTGTCCATTGTGGTAGGGGCCCATCAGGCTTCCCATATTCACTGTTGGATCCTAGCCATTTTTACTTTGCTGAAGCACAGGAACTTTCTCCAGGGCTATTAAAAACTTAATGAAATCATTACTAGATGCAGATGCTGCTACATCTGTACATTGATAACACAAATCGTAGCTCATCTTAGTGGATTTTATGAAGCTTGATCTTCCAGAGCAGCAACAACAGGTTTGTCAGCATATAAATGTATGATACATGTTTTGTTATTGGCTTAAATACGTCTTGAAATATCTTAACTGGCATCCTTAAACACATTTTATAAACATTTCTGAACTTAATGATCCAAAAAGATACCTATTACTAATAATGTAATTTAAATATTGTTCTTCAAATGTTACTTGGAAGATATTTTGTGCACACCTAATAAACATTTGCTTGAGGAAGGAAGGAAAGAAGGAAGGAAGGAAGAAAGGAAGGAGGGAAAAGAGGGAGAGAAAGAAGAGGGAAGAAGGAGACAGATCAAGAGGAAGAAGATTGCTAGCTTTTCCCCTCCCTCCATCCCTTCTTCCCTCCCTCTCTCCTCTTCCCCTCCCTTTCTATCTTCCTTATTTCTTTCTATTCTTCACTGTATAATTTTGTTTTATAGATGCTGGACAATGGAAGTCAAAGAGAATTTGGGACAATTTTCAGTGGGGAATTTGACTGGAATTATTATGTTCAGGGATTATTTTTGCACGTATGTCTCTTTGCCATTTTCCTCCCTTAAAGTTTAAGAAAAAAATTGATGCATCGTATTTTTGAATTTCAAAATAGGAAATATTGTTATAAATGAAGGATATATAACGCAATAGATATAAAACACACAGGTGAAGCATGACAGTATGAGGTAGCAGTGGGGTAGGTATCCCATTTTCCACAGACTTCCCAAATATTCCAGGGTTATAAGAAAAACAAAGACAAATAAACAAAAAACTACTCTTAATTAAGTGAAATAGCATACTATGCACATTCTCAAATTCAGAGAATTTTGTACTGCCAGACATAGCTTCTTGCTGGTAAGAAGCATGTGGCATTAGGAAAAGATGTTTGGCATTCAGATCTACACTTGCATGCTTTACAAGGTGAGACAACTCTTTTCCCACTTTAGTGGAGTAGGAAAAGGAAAGCACTATAGCAGGGAGTTCAGGAAGTTAGGAGAGATCAAAGATTCAGTCTGGTCCAATTTTCCTTTTGAACATGCCAGGGCTTCCTCTTTCCGGGGGATCCATTCTTGGTCTCAGAGATGAGGAAGGCAATGACACCTGGCCAAGATTATATCTGCACGGGGATACAGCAAAAGTAGGATGCTGGGAGAATCTCCTTGTTAAAAGGGTATAGTGACAATACCAGCTTTTGTTTGAAACTTGGTTTTTATATCACACAAGACCAGCTACTTATTATCTGTTAAAACTCAAACTAACCTATTAAAGGAGAGCAGAAGACAAACACGCAGTGAATAACAATGAGAAATAAAATGATACAGTAGCACCAGGATGGCCAAGGTGTTCCTCTGAGCAAATCTCACTCACTGGTCCTTAGAATCAGCACAGGAACCGCAGGCACCACATGTAGTGACATAGCAGATACTAAACTTCAGTTGACCAAGCTCTCAGCATCAGGTAACTCTTGGCCATATCAAGCAAGTCTAGGCTTAAGATTTCGATTTAGAATTGAGAATATGAATTGCCCTGAGCTAGGTTTTATTTTTTTAAGGGGAAAAAAGTAAAAATAACAATGAAACCAGGTTTCAAAACAGGCTAGTAGGACAGTAATAATAATTAGTATGTTGTGTACTGTTGTTTGTATAGTACTTTTTCAGAGTACAAGATACAAGCATGAAATATTGTCCAAACAATACTATCACAGACCTTTCTTTTCAATGACTTGAGAAACTAGCTGTATTACCATCTTAATTATCTTGCATATATATATATTTTTTTGTCCATTTCTCTTCCTTCCTTTCCTCTTTCCCCATCACAGTTTCTCTTTTTTTTTTAAAGAGAAGAAAAGTAGAAATAAAATAAAAGAGTTTCAAATCAGCCTAATATGAGGTAACAATAATTAATACATTGTGTATTGTTTTCTTCATAGTAGTTACTCAGAGTACAAAATATAGGTATGAAATAATGTCCAGACAATATTATTGCAGAACTTTCTATTCAATGAACTAAGAGAAATTAACTGTATATCTATCTTAACTCTCTTGTGTATATATATATTTTTTTCCTTTTCTCTTTCTTTCTTTCCCCTTTCCTCCATCAGTTTTTCTTTTCTTTTAAAAAGTTTCTTCCAAATTCACAATATCTATTGTACATGTTGGATCTTTTTTACGCATTCAGCTTCTCACACTAGTGAGACAATGTGATGTTTATACATATGGGCCTGATTTATTTCACTTAGAAGTGTGGTCTCAAGTTGCATCCATTTACATATAAAAGTCTCTAATTTATCTTTCTTTATGTCTTAGTAGTGCTCCATTATATAAAAAAACCACAGCTTTTTTTATGCATTCCTCAGTTGATGGGCATTTGTGTTGTTTCCAAGGTTTAGCTATTAAAAATTGTGCTGGTATAAACATAGATACACATATATCACTGGGGTATGATGTTTTTAATTCTTCTGGGAAGATACCCAGAAGGGGAATAGTTGGGTTGAATGGGACATGTAATCCTAGTTTTTTTAAGGAATCTCCACACTCATTTCCCAGTGCATTCATGTAGACTGGTTGCACCCATCTACACTCCCACCAAAAGTGGAGAAGAGTTCCTTTTTCCCCACAGCCCAAGCAGCATTTGTTATTGGTTGACTTCTTGAAGGTAGCCATTCTTTCTGGAGTGAGATGAAATCTCAGTGTTGCTTTATTTTGCATCTCTCAAATGGCCAGTGATGTTGAACACTTTTCATATATTTATTTGCTATTTATATTTCTTCATCTGACAAGTGTGTATTCATCTCAGATGCCCAATTTGGATTGGGTCTTTGAATTTGGGGGACTGAGTTTTTTCAATTCTTTATATGTTTTAGATATAATTCCTTTGTCTGAGCAACAACTGGTAATAATTTTTTCCCAGTCAATGGGTTGTCTTTTCACTCTGTTGCTGATTTCTTTTGTTGTGCAAAAGGTTTTTAGTAATGTGAGATCCCATTTGTTTGATTCTTTGTAGTATTTCCCATTCAGCCTGGGTTTTATTCATGAAGTCTCTGCCTATACCTATGTCTTCAAGATTACTACCTATTTTCTCTTCCAGTAGATTTAGCGTTTCTATTTTAATATTTAGATCTTTGACCCATTTTGACTTTAGTTTAGTGCATGGTGATAGGCATGGGTCTAGTTTTAGTCTTTGGCATGTGGAAAGCCAGTTTTTCCAGCATCATTTATTAAAGAGGCTATCTTTCTTCCAGTGCATATGTTTGTTCCTTTTGTCATAGATAAGGTTGCTAAGTGTGTTTGGAGTTGTGTCTGCACCTTCTATTCTGTTCCAATGATCCTAAGGTCTGTTTTTTTGCTAGTACCATGCTGATTTTATCACAGTAGACTTGTAGTATAATTTTGACTCAGGGATTATGGTGCCCCGTGACTTGCCTTTGTTGCCCAGGACTGCTTTTGCTATTTTAGGTCTCTTCTGGTTCCAAATGAATTTTTTTTTTTTTTTTTTTTTTTTTTTTTTGGTGGGTACCGGGGGGACGACCTCAGGACCTCGCGCGCCAGGAGGCGCCCGTGCCACTGAGCGATATCACCGGCCCCTTTTTCGTATGTGGGATCCGGGAGTCGAACTCGGGCCCTCGCGCTTGCAAGGCAGGTGCTTACGCCGCTGAGCCATCTCACCGGCCCTCCAAATGAATTTTAAGAATGTTTTCTCTAGTTCCGTGAGGTATGCTATTGGTATTTTGATTGGGATTGCATTAAATCTGTATAACAGTTTTGGGAGTAGAGCCATTTTCACTATATTTGTTCTTCTTATCCATGAGCAGGGGAAATCTTTTCATTTTCTAATATCCTCTTCAATCTCCTTTTTCAGAGTGCTGTAGTTTTCAATGGGTAGATCTTTTACTTCATTTGTTAGATAGATACCTAAGTATTTCATTTTTTGGATGCTATTGCAAAGGGTGTGATTTCCCTAACTTTTCTGTGATAGGAATGCTATTGATGTTTGAGTGTTGACTTTGTATCCAGCTACACTACTGAATTTGTTTTTTAAATCTACGGGGTTTTGGAGGAGTTTTTGGGGTCTTCTACGTACAGTATCATGTCATCTGTGAATAATGATAATTTAACTTCTTCCTTTCCTATCTTTATTCATTTTATTTCTTGCTCTTGTCTAATTGCTGTGGCTAATGTTTCCAGAACTATATTGAATAGGAGTGGCAATAGTGTATATCCTTGTCTTGTTCCTGATTTTAGAGCGAAAGCTTCCAGTTTTTGACCATTTAGTATGATGTTAGCTGTTTGTCATAGATGGCTTCTGTCAAATTGAGGTAGAGACCATCTATTCCAATTTTCTGTGGAGTTTTTTTAATCATGAATGGGTTTTGGACTTTGTCAAATGCTTTTTCTGCATCTATTGAGAAGATCATGTGACTTTTGTCTGGTTCTGTTAGTATGGTATATTACATTTATTGATTTGCGTGTGTTGAACCATCCCTGCATCCCTGGGATGAATCCTACTTGTTCATGGTGTATAGTCTTCTTGATGATTTGCTGCATTCTGTTTCCAGTATCTTATTGAGGATTTTTGCATCTATGTTCATTAGGGAGATTGGCCCATAGTTTTCTTTTCATTGAATTCTTCTCTGGTTTTGGAATCAGGATAATACTTGCTTCCAGGAATGATTTTGGAAGTATTGCTTCCCTTTCAATTTCCTCAAAGAGTTTCAGTATTAGTGGCATTAGTTCTTCTCTAAATTTCTTGTAGAATTCAACAGTGAATCCCTCAGCGCCTGGGCTTTTCTTTGTTGGTAGGTTTTTAATTGCATTTGCAATTTCATTGGCTGATACCTTTTTATTTAGAATTTTTATCTTCTTGATGTAGTTTTGGTAATTTGATTGTGTCTAGGAATCTGTCCATTTTTTTCTCTTTCCCATCTTATTAGAATATAGGTTCTCATAGTAGGTATTGATGATCTCTTGGACTTCTGTAGGATCCATTGTGATTTCCCCCTTTTTTCTAATGCTTGAATTTGTGCTTTTTTTTTTCCTCTTTTTGATGAGGTTTGCTAATGTTTTATGAATTTTATTTATTTTTCCAAAGAACCAACTTCTGGATTCGTTGATTCCTTTTATTGTTTTCTTAGTCTCAATTGCATTAATTTCTGCTCTTAACTTTTAATTTCCTCCCTCATATGAGTTTTGGGTTTGATTTTTTCTTATTCTAGAAATTTGAGGTTCAACATTAGGTTGTTTATTTGAGCTCATTCTGTTTTCCTGATGTGACAGTTCATCTCTATAAATTTCCCTCATAGGACTACTTTCATTGCATTCCATGAGTTTCAGTATATTGTATAGACATTATTGTTTGATTGTATATACTATTTAATTTCACCTTTAATTTCCTTTGTGACCCATTGGTTGTTCAGTAGGGTGTTATTTAATTGCCATTTGTTTATGTAGTTTATGTGATTTCTTTTGTCATTGATTTCCATTTTCATTGTGCTATGGTCAGATAGTACGCATGGGATAATTTCAATTCCTCTACATTTACTTAAGTATGTTTTATGGGTTAATATGTGGTATATTTTGGAGAATGTCCCATGTGCAGCTGAGAAGGATGTGTATTCTGATGTTTTTGGTTGGAACACTCTGTAGATAGGTATCAAGTGCGTTTGTTCACAGATGTGGTTTAATATGATATTTCTTTGTTGATTTTTGGTCTAGTTGATCTATCTATTTGTGAGAGTGGGGTATTAAGGTCCTCCACTACAATTGTGTTAGTGCTTATTTGGTCTTTCATGTCTGTTGATATTTGTTTTATGTAGTTGGGTGCACTGGTGTTTGGTGCATTCATATTTATAACTGTTCTCTCTTCTTCTTGGAGTTTTCTCCTAACAAGTGTGTTATGACCTTCTTTGTCTCTTTTGATGAGTTTTGGCTTAAAGTTTTCATTGTCTGCAAATAGAATACCTACCCCTGCTTTTTTCTGGCTTCCTGTGGCATGGAGAATTGTTTTCCATGTTTTGACTTTTAGTCTATGAATTTCTTTTTGGGTTAAATGTGTTCCTTGAATGCAGCATATTGATTGATCTTGTTTTTTGATCCATTCTGCCAGTCTGTTTCTTTTGATTGGTGAGTTGAGACAATTTACATTGATGGATATAACTGGTATGTATTGGCTAATCTTTTTCATGTTATTTTCCTATTGTTGGTTCCCTGTCTTTCTCCTCTGTTTAATTGCTTGCCCTGCTGGTGGTTTCTTTTGTTGGTGTTCTTGTGTTTGTGGTCTTTGTTTCTCTTTCTAATATGTCCTTCAGACCATTCTGTAGGGCTGGTTTGGTGGTCATAAATTTCTTCAATTGTTCTTTATCATGGAAGTATCTTATTTCTCCACTGAATTTGAAAGATAATTTTGTGCGGTACATCAATCTGGGTTGAAGATTATTTTCTTTTAGGGTTTTAAGTACCGCACTCCAAGCTTTCCTTGATTTGAGGGTTTGTGTTGAGAAGTTTGCCGTGATTCTGATGGGCTTTACTTTATAGGTGATTTGGTTTTTTGTTTGTTTGTTTGTTTTTGTTTTCTCTTGCTGCTTTTAATATTTTTTTCTCTTGTTGAATTTCTGGGTTATTATATGCCTTGGTGTAGATTTATTTTGGCCATGGCTATTTGAAGTTCCATATGCTTCATTTATGCATATGTCAAATTATTTATCCATGTTTTGGAAGTTTTCTGTCATTATTTCTGTGAATAGATTTTTGTATGTCTTTTGCTCTGTCTCCAGCTTTCTCACTGACTCCAGTCAATCTTATGTTGTTCTTTGCTTCATCTTGTAGCCATGGGACTGACTTTTTGTGGTCTTTTGCTATTTTTAAGATTTCTTTCTTTTCCCAGTCTCTAGTCACAATCATTTCTTCTAGGTCTGATATTCTATCCTCACCTATGTTCAACCTGTTACATATACTTTCAATGGAGTTTTTCATCTCCTGAATTTCTGTTCACATCTGTTTCATTGATTCCATTTCTTTTCTATGTTGTGCATTCATGGTTTCCATCATTTTCCTGAACTCCTCTATTTTCTTTAAATCTGTATCTGCTTTGATTTCTTTCATTTTGATCATCATTTCATTTTTCACCTTATATATTATTTTTTCTATGGACTCTTCCATTTGTCTTTTCACTTCTGCTCCTATCATTTCTGAGAGTTCCAGTGGTTGGCTTCCAATTTCCTCTATCTCTTTGTCCTCTGGGTTTGTACTAGGTGGGCTGGCCATTTGGGGTTGCATCTTGCTTCTTCATCTTGTCATTTTCTATTTTTATTTTACTTTGTTTCCTGTGTTGATGCTTGTGATTTCTTATGTTAGATAGCTTTATCCCTGGTGTCAAAGCTTTCCTGAAATGTCTTTTCTTCAGGATGTCTTCTAGATGCAGGTGATTCTTGGTCTTTAAGTCTATCCCAAGAACCTACCTTCCCTTAAAAATGTGAAGTTGCTATTTGATTCAGAGCTCATTCCTTTGTTACTAGACCATGGTGATGGTTATAACCCCTTACAATCACAGTGTTGTCATACAGGGGAGAAAAACTGATTATAACAGGTATGACATCTTGGTTGAAGTAGTACAATTAGCAATACAATAAACTCAAGCACAGCCTGGCTAGTGAAAAACTGTGGTTACTATTAGCCTGGTTTCTTTAGCCATAAGAGCAAGTTCTACAGTTACATAATATAATCCAACTTATACCCAGAACTTGTATGCAATGATTTTCCACTTAATGGAGTGATTTTACTCTGTTGTATGGGGGATTTAAGAGGGATGGGGGTAGGTTGAAGAGATGAATGAGGTTTAATATAATTGGGGTAGGATTGGGGGATATAGGATGATTGTCCAAATTTTGGGGAATTGTAGGACACAAGAGAGAAGGATTGAAAGAGAAAGCCTAGGAGCACTGACTTGTACCAGAAAGAGAAACATTGGTTACTCACATGAAAGTATCAGTGAGAAAATTGATGATAGAGGGGAAGAGGATGAGTAGAATAAAACAAAAAGAAAGTTAGAGATCTAATCATGAAAGAAAAAGAGAAAAAAGAAAGGAAAAGAAATAATAAAAAATAAGAAGCACAGGAAACAAAAATAAACACACACACTGAAAAACAACAAATATACAGAAAGAAAAAACAAAACAGGACAAAATAGAAGAAAAAAGTCTATCACCATTCACTAAACTAAAATCAAAATGGATTAAAGATCTAAATGTTGAAAGAAAGAAACAGAAAGTGGGAGGCAGCCCAGCCCACTTCTATTTTGTGTGTCTTTATCCACAAGCATAATGTTGGTTCAACTGACTTACCACCCACTGGCTCATATTGCTTCTGGCAAATTCACGCTGCTAGTCCTGCCTGTCCATCCTGTGCACCATGGCTGGGGTTCCTACCGTGTGGCTGGCATTCCTGCCAAGCCCTGGGTCTCCCCATGCATTTCACCTGAGTCCCAGCAGCAGCAAAGGGAAGGGCCGATCTCTCTGGACTAGGTTTTAAACTAAAGTTGTTGAAACAGTTAAGTCAAAATGATACTATGAATTTTGATCAGACAATATTTATCAGTTTTCTGTAAGGTTAACTACACTGAAAATTGCTGGAATAGATAGTTTGGGGAAATATATTTCAAGATTATGTAAGAATATGCAAAAATCCTGTTCTACAGTCTGTTCTTTATTCCTTTTTTTAATCATTAACAATTTTCCAGCTTCACCATTTCTTCTGCATTAGTTTACATTCAAATGTAATGAATAAACTCCTCTCCCCATTTTTTTATTCTTTCTACATCAGTATAAATTCAGGGATTTTTATTTCATTATAGATTCATAGTTCATTATTATACTTACATTGTTGATTAAATTTTTGGTCAGGGACACCTTATCCAAACTATTTTTATGTTGAAGTCTCTTGATTTTCTTTTTCCTTGGCTGCTGAAATTTTCCTGGTTCTTTGTGTGTCAAGAGATTTTGAATTGCATCCTTAACATCTTTGCTGTTACATTACATGTATTTGGATTTCAATAAAACCCTATGGAGATAATTTTTATATGATTTTCTTTCCTGTAGTAGGCAATCAATCTGCTTAGGGTGACATCACAAGAGCTCAGTTCCACACATCAACAGCTCAAGGGTCATCACCAGACTTCAGATACAATGTTATGAGATATCTTTTTCCATCTTCTACTCTTAGGTTTTTACACATCCTGTTTATTCATTCTCTGGCTAAAAAAATATGGTGTTTTCACCTCGAAGTGCGAAAGAATATGAGAGGGTCATACATTTCCCTTAAATGGTGAGCTTTGAGGGCCAAGTAGAGAGAGAGTAAAAAATAATAGGTATTTCCTAAAGAAAATTTAAAGAGATGTGCTTGGGGGCTTGGAGAATAAAACAAACAATTTTTTTTTCCTACAGTGAAGTGTGTTTGTTTGTTTTAATTTTTACTCCTTGAACAGTTGGAATAGCAGCCATCATAGAGTCTTAACACCAATGTGCAAAAAAAAAAAAAAAAAAAAAAAGGGAAAAACCAATAATATAGAACCACTTTTATCTGCCATAATTTGGTTTTTGGTTTCTTTCCTTGCTTAACTGACATTATGTGCTTTTCAGAATTTAAATACATAATTACATAATTATTTCTAGGGTTTTTGCTTACAATCAATGCAAACTTTAGAGCTAGAATAGAATGATTATTTAATTTTAGCCAGATCTCAAAAACTACCTTTCCCTTTTAAAAATTATTTTACTAGTTATAGAAAGTCTGACATTTGTGTGGGAATATGTGTTTTAGTAGTTCATAACTTTGTTTCTACCTAATTTGTCATTTCTCTGTCTCCCAAATTTTCTCTGTATATCTTGTTTTCAGCATTTTAACTATAATAAGACAAGGTATATTTTGTTTGTTAATTTTAAAAAATATTTTAGGTCTTTTTAAAGTTTACTAGAAAGTTTTTAGAGTAATACAAAGAGTTCCTATATAGCCTACATCAATTTCCGTTATTATTAACCGAATTAGTCACTTTCATGTTGCAGGGACAAAATACCCGACACCCACAACTCAAGGATTAGAGCGTTTTCTGCTTTTTTTTTTTTGTTGTTGTTGTTGTTAAAGTTTCAAATTGTTCAATCTATGATTAGCTGCTTACAAGGCAGAAATGGCATAGTGGAAGGCCCTGATGAATGTGCTCAATCCATAGGAAGCAAAAAGCAGATGAGAAGGGAGGCACCATACACAAGAATACACCCTTCTAAGTCATCAGCCAGTGACCCACCTCTTCCAACCAGCCCTACCTCCTAGCAACACCCTTAGCTATGAAGTGATCTGTGGACTAATCTACCGATGAGTATAGAGTGCCCATGGTGTAATCACCTTCCAAAAGCCCACCTCTGATCACATGAGATTTTGGGGGGACAGTTTACATTTAGACCACAGTATTAACATTATATTGGGGCTGGTGAGATAGCTCAGCAGCATAAGCACCTGCCTGGCAAGTGCGAGGTCCTGAGTTTGACTCCCGGTACCCACATAAAGGAAAAAAAGGGCCAGTGATATCGCTCAGCGGCACAAGCACTTGCTGGCAAGTGCGAGGTCTTGAGATTGACTCCCAGTACCCACATAAAAAAAAAATTATATTGGTGTGGCAGGCATGTTACAATAAATAAACAAATATTGCTGTATTATCATCCACTAAGGTCCACAGTTTATTCAAATGGGAATGTGAAATGCTCAGCCACTCTAGAAACAGTATAGGAGTTTGTAAAATATTGATAATAGAATGACCATATAATCCAGCAATTGTACTTCTGACTATATATTCAAAAATATTGAAAGCAGAGACTCAAATATAAATTTGTATCACTACATTCAGAGAAACATTATTCACAATAGTTAAAATGTGGCATCAAAGTGTCCATTAATGAATGAATGGACAAGCGAATATATATATATATATATATATATATATATATATATATACACATAGATAGGCACTTGTGTATATATATATATATATATGTATATATATATACACAATGGTATATTATTCACTTTTCATAAGGATATTCTATCATATCCTACATCATGGACAAACCTTGAAGATATTATGATAGGTAAAATAAATTAGTCACAGAAAAATAAATACAGCATTATATTTATATGAGATACTTGAAGTAGTAAGAAAAGTAGAATATGTTTTGCAGGCACTGGTTAGAAAGAAAATGGTGAATTTCTTTCATTTCACAAGGTGAAAAGTGTTATAGAAATATATGGTACTAATTGTTGTACGAAATTATGAATGAATTTAATACCACTGAACCATGAACTTAGAAATCATTAAGATGGTAAATTTCCTGATGTGTAGTTTTTTCATCCATGTCTGTTTCACAGTCTGCTTAGGCTTTCCCTTCTTTTCTGCTCCCACAATCTTGCAAATTTCCCAACGTTGTCCATCTAAGACAGCCTGATGATGCCACACGAAGAGAGCGTTTTTGTTGCTCTTGCAGTATGTCAGTCTTAGGCAACCACAGTTACTCTGTGTTTAGGGAGCATGACCTTCTTCTATTCCTGTTGCCTCCTAACTGTGTTTATACCCAGAAAATATTCTTTCCCCTCCTGAGGGAATTTTTCTTTTCCATGACCCCATTTGTAGTGGCTATTTGCTAAGATCCAGAAGGGAGTGGTTGTGCTAGTTGTCATTTTCTCAAAGATGGATTTTGTTTTATTATGGGGGTAGAGAATGGGATTGCAGTGAGTTTCATTTGTTCTGTACAAGCTGCTGTTTCCCTGCTCCAGTGCTACATTATGAAACAGAATTGCCCAGGGCTCTTTCTCACCAAACTTCTTTGTCATTGTATATGTGCGTGTATTTGCATGTAGAAGTGGTGAAGACCCCTTGTGCTGCACATCCTCTCACTAGCCTACACTCTGCCTTCACTAACTCTCTAATATTTCTAGCTGGTTGAGTCTGTTTCCTGTAAGCAGGTGCATACAGTTCATCTTTGCCTACAGGAAGACTTCAGTCCTTGATTTCTGGGTAGGTTTTTGACCTTTGACTTGAACTCACCGATGAATTCAATAGAGGTCATGATTTTGGTGTGTGTCCTAATTCTTGGTGCTATCGTAAAGCTAAGAATAATTTTATTTCTACTTTTCTACCTCCTGAGTGGAATCTAAAAATGTATTTCTTTATTTTTGATTGCTTAATCCAATTTATTAAGTCAGCTATCTGGGGCAGGAACTAACTGATTACACACTATATTGACATTTTTATATAAAAATACCCTAAGTCTCTCATGGAATTAAACTTTTTGTTGTGAGCCTAAGCTGAAAACATTTTTAAAAGCAGAGAAAGAATGAAAAAAGAAAAGGCAAGGGAAGAGAGTTCTGTGTTCAGATGAAATTTACAAACAGGTGGAAACTGGATGAGACTGAAAGATAGAAAAAGAATTATCTTTAATCAAAGGGTTTCCTTTTCGGTTGTATTCTAAGTCCCATGATGAATGTTATGGCACTTTCTCTATTACCAAAATCTAGTTTACAGTTTCACATATCACAGTTTGTCTTGTTTCATGAGGTATTTCTTAAATAACCCTCGTATTTGTTCTCGCTTAGTCCTCCACATAGATCATTTTCCTCTGTCTTTCAAGATACTTTAGCTACTAAAATTACTTTCTGGGTGAGTTAAAAGCCCAATTCATAACTTCTTTAACTTTCAATACTGATTAAACTGAAGGTACTATCTTCCCCTTTCAAAGATCAGATTTCTCTCTCTCTCTCTCTCTCTTTTTCCTGAGGCACTTTTCTTTTTAAAAAAGCTAGTCAGCTAGTTGTTTAAAAATTTAATAATAGTAAATAAAAGTTGATCTAATATCTTTCTTCTGTTTTCATTTTAACCTATGTTTGCATTACAATCTATTCTTTTGTCTAGATATATTATAACCAAACACAAGTCCAGATAATGTTTATAAACAATGTACAAATGCTTTATCCATATTGCATAATTTCAGTAACCAAAGATTGATTTGCATGATTTACCAATTTACTGGAATACATCACGCCTTTTATGTTACTAATTTTAACTTGACTAATTTTAAGTTGACCAATCTTAACATATGATTACTACTGTTTATCTGGACAAAATCTATCAAGTTGGTATGATGATTTGCTCATAATTTACTTTGTAGATTTCTAGTTTTGAGGGGAATTTTGTTTGTTGTTTACAGCATTGATCATAAATTCCTTTATCCTTTTGGAGGGGAAACTGACTCATCAGGAATGAATTGATAATATTTTGTTCCTTGCATTCCAGAAAATACATAGTCCTGGGATTTTTAATTTCAGAGATTTCCTTAGCACCAATGAAGAACAATAAGCTGTAAAAGGAGCAGCTCTTTACTATGGGTCAAATATTTCTATTTATATAAACAAAAAAGAATCATGTTATTAATGAAAGAATTAAAGTGAACTATACCTTCTTGAGAGGAGGGGAAAAAGTAACTTTGAATTAGGAATACAAATTCTCCAGGTCAAATCTAATAGTGTAAAACCCCCTAGTTTTGCACATTCTGTTTGTGGTTGTTGAAGTTCTGAGGATATTATTTAGAATAAGGACTACTTTGCATAGACTTGAAGACTTGTGTCTGTCCTCAATCTTTTAACAATATCAGGTGATCTGAATTCAGGTGCTTTGATTCCTTTTAATGGAGAGAAAACCGGAAAGAATATAAATTTTTGCCTGGGATTATGTGGTAATTATGACAGTGAGACATCACTGTACTTTTTTCAGGAGAAAAGTAAGCATAATTTAGACCAACAATGACAAGATAAATCAGTTGTTAAGAGGAAGAGAATTCCTAAGGTAAGTAATGAGACTCTCTCCAGTTCCTCTAGCTAAACACAGGGTGTATTGCCTTTTAAGAGGTTAATCATTCTCACTTAATTCTTTCTGATATTTTGTGTTCTAGACCTAACTCTCACACGTTAGCACCCATTTTTAAAATCTCATAGAAATAGAGAATAAAATAGTAGATACTATAGGCTGGAATGGTTAGGTGGAATAACAGAGATGTTGGTCACAGGAGACAAAATTACAGATCAGTAGAAAGTATAAGTTCAAGAAATGTATTATACAGAACTCTGAATATAGTTAATGACAATATATTATTTTTCAACATATTTTTCTCCACCAAATTATAACTAGATGAAGTAATACATATAGTAATTAGATTTAATTGGTCTACAACTTATAAATGTATTCCAAGACAACATATTATTCATGACATACGTAAAATTTACTTGTCAATTTAAAAATAAATAAGTAAATAAATTTGGACATTATAGAATATAATCCAAATTACCATATTACATGCTAAATTTGGAGTGAAAAATCACAGAAAATAATCCAGCGTTTTGCTTCTTACAGGAGATGTGGAAAGATGATTTTGGTACCGATCTCACATTTACAAGTTCAAAGGAATTCTACAAGGCTTTATGAGAAAGGAAATGAGAGAGGCCATGCTCAGTATGAGACCTGCTCACATGCTGCACCCTACAATCTTCTTCAAATTAGTCTACTCATGTTATTTCATTATCACATTCTAATTTCAGTGCTACAGATGTTACCCTGTATTATAGCACCATGCTCATTTTTTCCATTTGAAAGTAGTTTTTGTGTAAAGTTATTAGCCTCTGTGTATATGTGTACATGTTTCTCTAATCTCATAATGAAGTAAAGAAAGTGAGATTTCTCTCTGTGGCTGAATTATACATAGATTCCTAAAACTGTTGCCAACAGAATACTTTCACTGGCATTTTAAATGATTAAGAAAAAAGACACTAATATAAATTCTTCATAAAATTTGCCACTACCATATTGAAAGTCTCTATGGTTTTTGTTGATCCTGCTGTACACCTGTTTATGGAAATGCAGGCAGCCAGTTAAATATCCTGTGGTTTAAATAAGATGTGCCAAATAGAGTATGCTAGATCACTGTAAACATGCTGAATTCTCAATTTCTTCTCTAATAAAAAGCTTATTAACAGATTTCTGCAAGGCCTTTCAACTCTTGTGGTGAAAATTTTTCCTTTGAACATGGGGGTCAGTTATTTTTGCTGTTCTAGTTTGCTAAAACTAGATGCAAGGAGAATCTAGAGGATTTTGGAGAATTATTTTAGTCCTTCCAGTATCCATATTGGTTATTAAGCTCCTAGGACAGACTGAAAACAAATGGTTATATACAGTTATGACTTATGAGTAGAGTGATGCCTCAGTTTAAAAACTTAATTTGTTTTACAATGTGGGGGGAGATGGCTGTGTTTGTGTTTGTGTGGGGAAGATGACCATGGTTGTGTTTTTGACCCCCCAAAGAAGTTTACAAACCGAAGCAAAATTTTGCAGAAGGCTTTTATTTGGGAACCAAATTGTTTGCAAACAGAAGCATTTGTGAACCCAGGTACTTGTGTTTATATTTACATAACATGATGTTTACCTTCTGATTACACACACTTTAATAATCTTAAAATGTATGGCTCCCTAGTTATAGGTCAATTATCAGTAATTCATTAGTACAATAGGTCCATGACCAGAGGAAAGCCATAAATACCCAGAAATATAGATTTTTGTTGTTCTGATTTGTTGTACTTTTACTGTGTTTTATCACTGTTGCAAGTAGCAGTGAATGTATATAATATCATAAGATACTGATGAAAGAAACTAACTTTATTTTCATTTAATTTTATGAAATTGAAAAAAATGCGCATGTCATGTACAACATGAAAATGTGTACATGTTGTGCATTTTCTTCATTAAGCTAGATAATATATGCAATATCTCACATACTTAGTTTTCTGATGAGAAGACTTACGATCTGTTCTCTTGGCATTTTTCAAGAGTACAAAGCATTTTTATTAACAATAGCCACTGTGTTGTACAACGCAGATCACTTGAACTTATTACTTCCGTGTAATTTAAATTTTGTATCCTTTCATCGGTATCTCCAGATTCCTATTTTCCTCAGTCCCATTTAACTCCATTCTACCCTATGCTTTCTATGTTATTTTGTAGATTCCATATTTAATTGTAAACATACAATGTGTCTTTCTGTGACTGATTTATTTCTTGTAATATAATGTCCTCCAGGTCTATCCATATTGTTGCAAAATGCCAAATTTCCTTGTTTTCAGGTTGAGTAGTACTTCACTGTGTGGTATATAATACTACATTCTCTTCATCTTTTCTTCCTTTGATGAATACTTTTTTTGATTCCATATCTTGGCTATTGTGAATAATGTTGCAATTAATATGAAAGTGCAGATGTGTCTTTGACTGATTGACCTTAATATTTTTGGATATGTACTCGATGGGATTGGAAACCAGCTCTTTTGGAATAATAAAGTAAGAACCAGATCCCTTCTACTTGATTTAAAATCTCATGCATAGTATATTTTCTAAACACTTGAATATGGTACCTAAAAGCACTAAATTTACATTACTTTATACGATATATGCACAATTTGTCATTGCTATGTATTTATCTAATTTCAGAGCTTGAACATAGCTATAATATAGTTCATGATCAGAAAAATATCCATAATATTTCAATGTTTTAATAAGAAGCCCATGCCCCAATTCATCTTTTTCCATTTCCGTGAAGAATAGGTCTTCCAACCTTACCATATAAAATTCCACAGACCACATACAGTGTAATAAGATATTATATGTAACTCCTGTTTTAGAAACATCTGTTAAGATATGTTTCTTATATAAAGTGATCCACGCTGGGAGAGTTCCTTTTAATACTGAGGGCATTAGAAGGATAATTGATTTTTCAAAATATTTATATGAAAAGTATTTAGACATACAACATTTGGAATTTGCTGCAAAATTTTGAGAAATATCTCTATGTGCATGTTACTTATTTTTAAGTCAGGACACTTGCTTCATGGCTGTTATGGCTTTTGAATTGCTTTATATTGTGAATGTTAACATCTTTTACAAATGGAAAATGGATATTTTTAAATGGTCAAAGTCAGTAATAATCAGAGTAAAATAAGTTAAATCACAAGGGAATATCACCTTATATCATTTTCCAAAAGACAAAAGATAACAAGTACTGGCAAAAGATGTGGAGCACAAGGAACCCTTATACATGGTTGGAATGTAAATTAGTACAGTCATATGCTAAACAGAATAGAGGCACCTTAAAAAATTCAAAGTAGAATTACTATGTGTTCCAATAATCCTACTACTGGGTATACATCCCAAGAGAATGAATTCAGTATGTCAAAGTGAAATATGCTCTTTTATGTTCATTGCAGCACTATTTGCAATAGTCAAGACATGGGACAACTGAAGAGTACATCTACTGATGAATGGACAAAGAAAATACTCCCATTAAAGAAATACTCCCATTTGGAATAGCATGGATGGAACTGGAAATCATTATGTTAAGTGAAATATGTCAGACACAGAAAAGTAAGTGTCACATGATCTCACTCACATATGGAATCAAAAAAGTTGATCTCATAGAGGTTGAGAGTAGAATGGTGACTACTAGAAGCCAGTGAAAGCAGGAAGGAGGGAAGAATAGGGGAAGTTTGGTTAGTAGGTATTAGGTTACAGCTAGATAGGAGCAAGATGTTCTGATTTGTTATTGATTACACAGTAGGGTTTCTATAGATAGCAATAATGTATGTGTTTCAAAAAGCTGGAAGAAAGGATTTTGAATGTTTTTACTATAAGGAAATGAAATATGTGTGAGGAGATAGATATGTTTAATCTGATTTAAACTTTATATAGTATGTGTGAATCAAAACATTCCACAGTATTAGCATGTATAATTTTTATGTTTTTATGTAATAATTAAAAGTAAATTTAATTAAAAATTTTAAATGAGTATTTTGTCATTTAACTATTTTTCTCTCTTTTTGTATTCTGGAGTAATCAGGAGATGCACAGCTTTCTCTCCTCTCAGAGAGAAGGGATTGAAATAGGAAAAAATTCTACAAACAATGCAATTTTATCAGTGATACCTATAAAGTAAAAATGTTTTGGAATTGGGAGATAGTGCCTTTCAGATATTGAATCTCTTTCTATCTCATTGTTTCCATGGACTGAAATATGTTGGGCCTGTTTACTCTGACAGTCTCTAGAAGAGGAAAAGGAAAAGGAAAGAAAACAAATTCTGCAGACTTACAGGATAATTTCAAACAAGAACGGATACTGTACAGAAAATTGAGTCTACTTCAAGCACAATAATGGATCCATTATCATTGGAAAATGGAGGAGCAGGCTGTCTGTGCACTGTTAGATATGATGTATCTGAACACTTGTTGTTCGTAATTAACTTTAAAAATGGATTTTCAAGCCTCAGTTCATCTTACCCACCATTCGAATTCCAACAGCTTCCTGGAAGAGTCAATGAATTCATTCTGTGATATTTATTTTTTAATTTGTTTTTGCATGAAATATTCCAACTTATAAAATATTACATAATTTTATTAATATGATATTTGAATAAATATTAGTATTTGGAAACTAATTAATTGGTATACATTATGTACCAAGTAATTTGATAGCAACTTGAGGTATTTAGGGTTTAAAGAAAAGGAGTATAGTCTTTGCCTTGAAAGGGCTTCAATTCTTGAGGCAGAGACTTATGTATGTTGCTAACTAGAGTGTAAGATTGAAGGCAACATTTATTAGGGCATAAATATATACACAATTTTCTAGGAAATTACAAATGTGAAATCACCTGAGACGAAGGGGAAGATTCTAGGTTAAAATATAAGCATATCCTATATCCTTAGTCAGAAGAAGAAGGTTTAATAAAGGTAAAAAAAAATGTTATTCATTGTGCCCTTAACAGTTTTGCCCTTACATATGTCAATTATTGTCTAAATACTATGAGTAAATGTAAGACGGGGTAAATGGCATGGGACAATTTCTAGGAATTATTTGTACTGGGTGGTTCAATATAACCTCTGTGGCACTATGATGTGTAGCTGAAAAAGTAAGGGAAAGAAAAGTGTTAGCTCTATGAGTGCAATTTGGGAGTGTGAGGGGGCGGTAAAGAACATTCTGCACCTTACCAGAGTAGCCAGAATAGAACAATAGTAAGCCAGTGTGCGAATGTGTTTTGATTCATTTGACTAATAATCTTTTATATAATTAAGATTGGGAAGTTGCCTGTTTTATCATACCTCTTATTTTATGATTATTTCTCTTTTCCTTCTACTACATATTTATTTCCCTAAGTACAGATATTTGGTGCAATGATCATTTGATATATAATAGACTAGTTTTCTAAATGAAGTGGAAGACTTATAAACTATTGTGTAAGGTTAACTAAGACACTATCTGGCCATATTCTTCCTTTGGTGATAGTCGTTAATTAATTGATATAAGAATTGACAACTGGAAGTTCCATTGAAAACAGATGGAATTGTTGCATCTACATTTTATTTTCAACTTTGTTATATTGTCTCAGTAACCTAGCTCAACACTTTTCTCTCCTTGGAAAGAAAGAGATGGAACAAATTTAATACCTGAAAAGGCAATATCTTTCTTTCAGTTCCAACACATTGTTACAATACAGGTAACATTGATAAAATTGCTTTTGTGACAATTTTTTCTTAAATACAAAGTTTTCTCTGGGAGGGTGAAGGCTATAAATTTCTTGTTTGAACCAGGAAACTAATACTGAAAACACATAGTAACAAACAATGCTTTTTGTTTTTTCACAAACTCCAAAGAAACTGTTGTTTAAATTTCTCTGGATCTGCTGGATATTTAGATGCCTAAAACTTGCCCAGAGAAAAGTAGAAATAGCAAGAGGGATAATTGGAAAATTGCAATGTCAGTGCTTGTTTAATACTAACATAAGGAAGAAATTATATGTGCAAACACAAATTAAAACTAAGAGGTTTAAATCTCCCTGTTGAAAATAGGTAAAAGTCCTCAGTGTTCCTTTTTCTTAGAACATTAACTTCAGAAAACACGTAATGTTAAGTTCTTTCTATCTCTCTGATAAGTAAATAAATCTTTAACAAAACAAATTAGTCTCTTGTCAGCTTTAAGACCCAGAAATGTTTTCCTTAAGTTCCTAAAAGCCAACTCCTATCTTTGGAAATGTAACCGAAAGGAAGACAGAGCACTTACCTTCCAGCTTCTGTGGAAAAGTAGAAGTCTTACCTAGGAATGCACCTCTCATGGTTCCAAAATCTCTTTTGTCATAAAGATATGAGGAACTTATTTTTTCTAGGAATAAACACAATTTGCAAACACACATGACTACTCCACTTACCAAGGGAATTTGAAATGAGCTATATGTGACAAATAGTGTTGTCAAATCTTCATGAGGACTTAGTGTTCATTTTGAGAAAACTTCTGCAATGGTTATATCTATTTATATACATGAAAAGTAGAATTTCTGTCATTGCAATCTCTGAGCATTACCTTTCTTGTGTATCACATTCTGGCTTAATGTTTGTTCAATAATCAAGGATTTTAATCCTCTTCTACATTTTAAAAAATTTTCTGTGTTGTGGAAAGATTTTCAGTTTTTAGTTAACATGTAATAATTTTACATACTAATAGGGAACAGTGTGATATTTCAATATGTGCCCTGTTTCTCCAAAAATAAGACCTAACTGGAAAATAATCAACTGGAAAACCAGATATCAATAATCTCTTCCCCAGTCAGCCTAGCCTTGCCTCACTTGCTATATATATATATTTCCCTGAGGACACAAAACTGGGGCCCTCAAACACATCCGTTATCTTTCTAATGTAAATTTTTTTAGTGTAATAGTAGGCAGCTGGGCATCTAGGTACCTTTGCCTGAGGGCTATAGGAAGCAATCTTTTTGTTTGTCCACTTGGTACGATGAAAGGCAAGGTGTATGCATGTGTGTAAAAGTATCAAACCAGGATTTTCCCCAACACGATGCTCCATCTAACAGGTTTGACATATGTTAACCTGAGCAACCAGAGGGCATAATACACTCAAACCACTCTAGGGTTCACTCAAAAGTGAATCATCAAATTACTCATGCATGGATGATGAAGATGATCCATTGTGATAAAATACATATTTGCACTAAAGAAGAGTGGTGTGGGTGTATGATGATGATGATGATGATGACTTTGACATTGGCCATGTGAGCCAAATTTCCTGTGACAGTGAAAAGAAGCAAGAACCAACTGATACATAGACAGGGAATGCATACCTCCTTGATTCAGATGACAAATAAAACAGCAATGTGAGTATGTATTTGACTAGTCAAAATGTTGTGAAATGTTTATGCAACCAAATGGAACAATCCAATGTTAGAACTACATCCAAAATTATAGTGTGGGTCTTTGCAGGGGTGAAATATATTGAACAGAATGGCAGCACTGCCATTCAATGTTAGAAATCATAAAAGACAGAATGCTACAAAATGCTGTGAAATACACAAAGGCTGAAGTGCAAGTAAAATGTTCTGTATGCACTGATAGCCATATTCAAAAATATATTTATTATGACACCTCATTAGCTGAACTGAAAGCTTTCATAGGTCTGTTGTACTTAGCAAGGATCTCTCATGGTAATTGCAAGAATGTAAAAGACTTATCAAAAAAGCAATGGGTCAAAATATGGCATAAAAATTTATGCCCTTTTATATGCAAATACTTATCATGCTTTCAATTTAGAAATTTATCCTAGAACTCAGCCATCAGGTCCTTATTTGTATAATAATACACTCAATGATGTTGTGAACAGACTTGTTTCTCCCATCTCCCAAACTAACGAGAATGTGACATTTGACAATTGGTTTACCGGTTTCCAGTTGATGTTACATTTGTTAACAGAGCACAAGTTGACCAACACAGAAACTGTACACAGGAACAAAGAAGAAATTCCAATTGAAATGTTGCAATTTCAAAACACCAAATTGTTCTTTGGAGTTCAGAAAGATTTACATTGGCCTTGTATATAGCAAAGAAAAAAAACTTGTAATGCTGATATAAACATTGTACCATAATGCAAATATTGATAGGGAAACCTCTATAAAATGGAAGCCTGTGATGGAAACTTTCTACAACACCAAAGGTGGAGTAGGTGTTGTTTATGAGTCATGCAGCAAGTATGATGTCACTCAAAACACAAAGCATTGGCCAATGGTTGTGTTCTACTTGACCCTAAACATGTGCAGCCTAAATAGTTTGATAGTTTACAAAGAAAATAACAAGTGCAAAATATCACAAAGAAATTTTCTAAGAGGTTTGGGAATGTAACTCACAAGAGATCATTTATAGCAGAGGAAAAACAGAATATTTCTGCTCATGGAAATACACAAAATAATTGTTGACCATACTGGCAAACTGACAGGTGAACAGGCAGGTGCAGCATCCCAAAGACCCACTACAACAATAGGAAAACCAAAAAGATGTTAAGAGTTCCCTACAAGAAAGGACAGGAAAACAAAACATATCTGCTATCAGTGTAAGTGAGACTTGTACATGGAGCATTCAATTTTCATGTGTGAAGACTGCCCTGCATGTGGCAATTGATTCAAAGATTATTTCTTTGGTAGACTTTTGTGTTTACATCATAGCTCACATAGGTTTTTATTTGTGATACTATGTCTTAGGATTTGTAACCAAGTACACAGTTGATGTGAAATGTTGATGTTTGTTCTAAATGTGCAATACATATTAAGAATATAATACCTTATTTTATTGATATTTTATGTACCTGTTAACTACACACTGCATAACATAATAAGAACCTCCTGACAAAACAAGACCAGTGCGATGTCAAGTATGTCCTACAAAAAGGCCATGTGCTGTCAGTGTAAGCAATATGTGTGTACTTAACGTGCTTTTGTCATGTGTGAAGGCTGCCTTAGGTGTGATAATTGAAGTGAAGATTATTTTTGTGTAGAGTGCTCTTGGTATTTTCATTGTAGTTCATATAGGAATTTATTTCTGTTTTTTTATAGACTTGTACACCAAAAATGAGTTGATGTTGAAAATTTTGATGCTTTTTTTATAAACACTCAATAAATATTAAAAATACAGTACTTTTTGTGATCTTTTTACTGTTAAACACTAATCGTTTAATATAACAAAACTCAAAATTAACAGTTCATCAATAGAAATATTCTGAAGAACAAACGTGGTTTTGACACACTCATGTTTATGGGACTTTATGACAAAAATGTGTTACACTCACAAACCCTTCCTAATCAATAGCAATGAGTGTGCTTTCAGATTAACATTTTGCTTCTACATATAAGAGAGAACATGCTATACCTCTTTCTGTGCCTGGCTTATTTCTCTTAACAAAATGCTTCCACTTCCTTTCATTTTGCTGCAAATGTCAGGATTTTACTCTTCTTTATGTATGAATACTAGTCAATTGTTTCTATTTACATGCATGCACACACACACATACTTCACCTTATTTATTCATTTATCTGTTGATGGTCTGATTCCTAAACTAATATGAATAGTGCCACAAAAGCATAAACGTGCACGTATGTATTTAGCATGTTGCTTTTATTTCATTTGTATATACACCCAGAAGTGGTATAGCAGGATCTTATGGTAGATCTGTTTTCAGCATTTTGAGGAAACACTATACCGTCTACCATAGAAGTTATACCACTTTACATGCCCTACAACACTGCATAAGAGTTGCTTTTTCTCTGCATATTTGCCAGCATTCATTGGTTTTTGGTTTTTTGATGTTATCCCTCATGACTGGGGTTAGATATCTCATCGCAGTTTTGCTATGTATTAGCCTGATAATTAATGGTATTGAACATTTTTATGTCTCTGCTGACCATTTTTACTTTTTCTTTTGAGAAATATCTATTCTGATCTTTGCCCATTTTGATTTATTTATTGTTGCTATTGCTGAGCTATTTGGGTTCCTCAAATATTCTTCATAATAGCTCTTTGTTGGATTAATAGTTTGCAAATTTTTTTGTCCATTCTGTAGGCTCTCCTTCCACTCTGCTGTGCTGAAGAGTCTTAGTTTGATATAATCTAATTTGTTGAGTCTACACTTCTGTTTTTAGTGTTCTTTTCTATAACATTTGTCTCTATATTAATGTTTTAAGGAGCTTCTGCTATGTTGTCTTCTAGCATTCAAAGAATTTCAGGTCTTATATTCAGGTATTTGTTCCATTTTTTTTTTTTGTGGGTTTTTATTGAAAGTTAGAAATCGAGGTAATTTTGGCTTTTTGCATATGAACCTCAAGTTTTTCCAGAATGACTTAAGAAAAGGCTGTGCTTTCTACAGTGTGTATTTTGGTGCCTTTGTGGAGAATTGGTTGGTTGTGGATTCAAGGATGTATTCTGGTTTCTCTTCTTTTCAACTGGTTTGTGTGTCAGTTTATGCCAATAACCTCTTTTGTGTTGTGTTGGAAGTCTTGAGATCAGCTACTATCATGCCTCTTGTTTCATACTTCTTGCACAAGATAGATTTCACTATTTGGAATATTTTGTTCTTCCAAATAAATTTTAGAATTTACCTTTTCTAGTTCTGTATAAAATTCCAGTTATTTTGATGAGAAGTGCATTGTTTTTTGTGTGTATGTGTGTGTGCATTACTAGGGATCAAACTAACACAAGCTAGACAAGTGCTCTACTATTGAGTCACACCTGGAGCACACATTGAATCCCTCAACTGCTTTTGACAGCATGGACACTTTAATACAATTAATTATTCTCAACTCTATGTAGGAGGTCTTCCTGCTTTTTTCTCTTACTGAATTTCTTGCATGGGTTTTGTAATTTCCATTATAGTGTTACTTCATTTCCTTAATTAAATTTACTCTTAAAATTTTATTTTTATAGCTCATGTGAATAGGGTTGTTTTCATAGCTTCATTCTCAGCAAGATCATTACTAGTGTATAAAAAATACTGATTTTCACATGTTGATTTTATATCCTAAAACATTACAGAATTAATTTACCAGTTCTAGTAGTCTTTTGGTGGATTTTCAAACATAATTTTAAATAGGGATATTTTAACTTTCTCCTTTTCTGTGTGTCTGCCTTTGATTTCTTTTATTTGTCTAATTTCTCCAGCTAAGACTCCAGTACTATGTATAAAAGTGCTGGAATTAGACATCTTTTCGCGTTCTAGATCTTAAAAGAAACACATTCAGGTTTTCCTGTTTAGTAAGATGCTATCTCTGGGTTGTTTATATATACAATAGTCTATATACGTTGAGATATATTCCTTCTTATGCAATTTGTTCATAATTATTTATGCCAAAGGGATGTTGAAATTTATTGAATGGTTTTTATGCATCTATTCAGATAACTATGTGATGTTTTTCCTTCACTCTGTTGATACGATATATTACATTTATTGAATTGCACACATTGATTTATCCTTGCAATCCAGAGACAAAACCCAGTGATCATGGTATATGATCTTTTTCATATACTGTTGAATTGATTTGTTGGAGTTTTGTTGAGGGTTTTTACCTTTATCTCCATAAGGGATATTGCACTATATAATCTGTGGTTTTCTTTCTTAATTTTTCATTATTGTGTTCTTGTCTGATTTTGTACTGGGGTAATCCTGGCCCCAAAGAGTGAGTTTGAAGTGTTTCCTTCCTTTAAATTTTTATATTATGAGAAGAACTGGTCTTAGTTTTTTTAAAATATTTGGCACAATTCAACAGTGAAGTTATTTGGTTCATCCTTTTGTTGTGAGACTTCATATTACTGATTCAGTCTCATCCCATATCATCAGTCTGTTCAGATTTTTGGTGTCTTCATGATCCAATTTTGGTAGTTTGTATATGTCTAGAAATTTTTCTATTTCTTTCTAGGGTTTCCAAGGTGATTGCTTAAACTTGAGCATGATAGTGCTTAATGATCTTTTGTATTTCTGTGCTATCAATAACAATGTTTCCTTTTCTATTTCTTTTTTTTTTTTTTGTGGGTACTGGGGGTCGACCTCAGGACTTTGCGCGCTAGCAGGCGCCCGTGCCGCTGAGCGATATCACCAGCCCTTTTTCGTATGTGGGTTCCGGGAGTTGAACTCAGGCCCTCGCGCTTGCCAGGCAGGTGCTTACACCGCTGAGCCATCTCACCGGCCCTACTTTTCTATTTCTGATTTTGAGTCTTCTGTTTTTTCTCTTGGTTGGTCTAGCTAAAGGTTTGTGAATATTTTATCTTCAAAAAAAATAAAGAACCGAATTCTTTGATTCATTAATCGTTAATATTATTTCAGCTTCTATTTCATTTATTTCTTCTCTGATCTTTGTTATTTATTTCCTTCTACTAATTTTTGGTTTGGGTTGTTCATGCTTTACTTATATACTGAGATATGGTTAGAATGCTTATTTGAGTTTTCCATTATTTTTATGTATGCACTTAGTACTATAAATTTCTGTTAACATACTTTTGTTATATGGATTTTAATATCTTATTTCCATTTGCACTTATTTTAAGAAATGCTTGAAAATTTTATCTGGCTTTCATCGATGAATCATTGTTCAAGAGCGTGTTGTTCAGTTGCCATGTACTTTTATATTTTATAAACTTCTTTTGTTGATTTCTAGTTTTATTCTATGATGGTCAAAGAAGATACCTGATATTATTTTGATTGTTTTTAACTTGTTGACCCTGGTTTTGTTGCCTAACCTATCAAACCTAGTGATGTTCAATATACTGACCAGAAGAATGAGTATTCTGCAACTGTTAGATGAAACGTTCTATAGACAACAGTTAAACTCATTTAATCAACACTGTAGTGAAATTCTGATGTTTAATTGTTCACTGATAAAACTCGTGTGTTGAAGTTTCCCACCATTATTGTATTGAAGCATGTATCTCCCTTTAGAGCTAGTAATGTTAGCTTTGCAAAATTGTGTGTTCCAGCATATAATTTTTATGTTTGTTTTGGAATTATTATATAGTTATTTTATTTTTTTTTACTTTTATACGTTTCATTTTGTTAAGGTCCACTTCATCTTATATAAGTATAGCTATACTTATTTACTCCTGTTTTCTATTTTCATGAAAATTATTTTGCTATTTCATCCCTGTCAGTCAGTGTCTTTACCAATGAAACAAGTTTCTTATAGGAAGCATATCACTGGGTCTTGATTTTTAATTCATTTAGCCAGCTTTTATCATTCAATATATTTACTTTGAAGATCATTATTGACATATAAAGACTTTTTTTTCTCATTTTGCTAATTTTCTTCTAGTGGTTTTGGATAGTCTTTACCACTTTCTCTCTTGCTGTTTATCTTGTGTGTTGGTTCTTTTCTGAATTGACATGGTTTGACTCTTCTTACTCTTTTTGTTGTGTCTGTACCTCTAATGAGTTTACAGTTTTTTGTTTTTAAAATTATTCTTCTTCCAATACAAATAATATATTTATTAATCATGTCTCCTCGTACTAGAGTCTAAGATCAATGAAGGCAGGGGTGTATTTGATTTCATGTGTCTAATATCAAGAATATTGCATTACAAGTGAGATATTAAATAATTTTTATTAAGAAATACATATAAAATATTTATAAATAAAATAGATTTTATTTTCTGATTTTGTTCCAAATAGTTCTATAAGATGGCATTCATTTTCCTGGTGGTTCCTAAGCCATGGTTCTAAGTTGTAAAGTAATATCTAATACATATAAAGATATTCTTTAATTTGAACATGCCTAGTAATGGTAATCCATGAAAGAGACATGTTTAAATCTTACTCAGTATAGAAAGGATATGGGAGTAAAGAAGAAATTTACCTAATTTCTAACATATTCACTGCCTTTTTTATGCATAAGGAAGCAAGTTATTACACCCAGGTACCAAAACTTCTTATGTTCTGGTACCAAAATTGTAATACATATTAAGAATTACTCACAATATCTTTATATAAAAGACACAAGACTGTATGGCTTATGCAATGTCATTAGGGGCCTAAAAGTATCTTCTTCTTACAGTTGCAAGTAAATGTTTTTTTTTCCCTATGAGAGACAAGATTCTAAAAAGTTTGTGAAAAAGCTGTATATGATTATGTTCAGGAGAATTGGAGACTTGAAATACCAAGTTCCAATTTATCTGAAAGAAAAAAGAATCTTAAAGGCTCTTCTTTTCTCTGCATCCACCAATATTTATATAATATAAAGGAGAGTTGCAGAATTTAAATTAGTCATAACAGATATATTTGATAGGATATTATAGTGAGCAATTTAGCATAGTAAGAGGATATATGTATAAATTCTTAATAGTTTACCTTGCAGAATGATTTTTGCATATTTTATGACAAGTAACAATCCTTACATGCTCTAAAAATAAGCTTCCAACAGATTTCCCCATAAGCTTTATGGTTCTAAGAAGTACTTATTATTACTTCTGTGGTGAGATTAAAAGGTAGAAGAAACAGTAGGAAAATGGGATCATTTTAATATATTGATGATAGCTTTTGTTTTAGGATATTCTTTTGTAAATTAAACTACTTAATTCCTTCAGTGTACCTTCTGGCAATTCAGCAGCTCTTTTCCTCCTGCTGTTTCTAGAATCATTTATAACCCTATTGGACATACTGTCATCTTCCTTCCAGGAATCCACACTCAAATCTGATTGTACCTCAGAGCTGATAGATGCCTCTGGCCTAATTCCACTTTGGCAAACATAAGAAAGCCTCATGGAAGCCATGCAGTGCCATTTGCATAGTTATGCCTGCACGGCCAAAGATTTTCCCTATTCCAGAATGAAAAAGCAGAAGTATGATGAAGAAAGGCTTCCAAATACTATATTACAACAGCTCACTCTGCTGTGTTTGTTCTTGTGAACTATTTCATGAACATGATGAATATAATTCTTCATTATAATTAAACAAACATCTTGAATATGTTCAACAACAGATTTATCAGGATAAAAATAAAAGAAAGTCATTCTGTTAGGACTATTTTATATGCTAAAAATATGCTTCCATTCTTCAGATCATTTTTGGTGATGGCACTTCTTACAGTTAGTGAATTTCATTTAGTATGTTTTTTTTGCATAATACGTATAACAGAGGGAGTTAGTCCATATAGATTAAGAGGTAGACTTTAGAAAAAATAAGTCTACTTGTTCAGCAAAAATTTATTTTTAATACAGACTGCCAGAAAGAGCTCAATTGTCTTGCTCATGTAAAGAACTTTATTATCTGAAAAAAAGCATAAGTGTCATCAGCACACACCAAAGAAATCACTATATTTTATTTTATGCTATAGATAGTGTTACAAGTAGAATTATGCTTCTCAACATACATAAAAAGAAATGACCATATTTGGAGATAAGACCTAGAGAAAAACAATTAAGGTCAAAACTTGTCATAAGGTTGTTTTCCTAATCCAATAGGACTGATGGCAACATAAGGAAATATAGAGAAGCCAGGAGTAGGAGACCAGAGGAGAAAGACCATGTAATGACAGAGAGAAGGCAGCCATCTACAAGTAAGGAAGACAGGTCTTACCAGAAACCAAGCCTATCTGCTTGTGTAGTTTCCATAACCATCACAAATTAAATTGTGTTCTTTAACACACTCAGTCTGTGGTATTCATGGCAGGCAAAGCAATTTAGGTGATTTTAACATATTTGCGATATACAAGTTTATGCCAATTTTCTTAAATTTTAAAAATTTTATTAACATATAATGCTTATAAATGTCTATAACATATGTTTTGATTCAAGTATATATGGGTAGTGAACAAATTAATTCATTTATTTTCTATTATTTATTTTTTTATTTATTTTCGAGATAGGGTCTTACTATGTAGTATAGTCTAAGCTGATCTTAAATTCCAGATCCTCCTGCCTCAGCCTTTCAAATGCTGGGACTACCATTAAACCCGTGCCATTAAATCTGACTTAAGCCAATTTTTAAAAATACCAAATTACACAGATGGAAAAATTTATTCTATTGAGGCTAGTATTTTGCCTTACTGTTCTTGGAATGATGAATATGCCAATATATTATCAAAACTATGCTCTGACTATAGGGATACACTTAATTGCATAAAACATAATGATTTAATATAAGTACTATGTCTTTTTTTGTTGCTTGCAAGGCTTTTCATTCAGTAATTGTCAACTGTTAAGAGTTGACTGAGTAATTGGACATGCTCCTTATTTTCATTTTAATATGTTTTTATGCTTATGGACCAATGTATCACTGTGGGCCTTCAGCCAATAAGAAATCTCTGTCAGACAAACTTCTAGTGTAGACTTACTACTTTCTTCATATTCTAAATGTAAAAGCAGCCAATATTGAAAGGACACATTGCACAAACACATACACACACACACACACACATTCAATTTTATGAATCTCCTTGAGGCTGCCGATCAAAATAATTTCAAAACCATAATGTTAGCCAAACAAGCCAGACACAGAAGGCTAGTTATTACATGGTCTCTTTTATATAATGAAACCAAAATGTAAATAAAGAGTAAAATAAAGGAGAGATGGTAGGAAAGAGGGAGATAGACTTCTGGGAAATTTGAAAGGACAGAGCAGGGAGAGTAGGGAGTAGGAGAAAAGTATCAAAAATTACCAAGATACAATATGTATACATATTAATATACCCAAATGAAAATAATTATGTATCACGAACGTAAATTTAAAAAAAAATTAAAATTTATGTATCCTCTATTTGATTTTTAGGTAAATAATGTAGTGCATATGAGTCTTTCCCCATTTGATATTTTCAGCCTACTTATTATGTATTTCTTTTGTACAAGTTTCCATTAACTTAATACTGTTTCTCCCTAGCCAACACATTTCCTGGAAAATTTAGCTTCTACTCTGTACAATCGCTTACTATAGCTATAAGGAATTATTTTATTTTTTCATATGATTCCTCCATTTCTCTTTCATAATAAGGCACTATTATCTCAATTTAACAGTGCTTTTAAATAATCTCATCTCTGCAATATCCCTTTCCCAATAGTCTCACAGGAACTATGAATGTTGACTTTTTCAAGTTTCTCTTCTTCTTTTGTGTTTAAATCTATTTATTTAAGAGATTTTATTTATACTTTCTACCAATTTATTTTATATCTAGTCTATGTATTTCTATGATGTTTTATATGCTCATTCTTTCTTTGCCACTGTTATTTTAAATGTACATTCAAAAATTTTGATCATTCCCTTCCAATAGCATCTTTCTGAATTTCATCGTATCAATGGTTCTTTCCATTGATTAGTACAGTAAACTAGGTCAGCATAAAATGGTAATTTTATATTTAATGACTGAGACTAAAATAAAAATAGCAAAGTATATGCTATTAAGATACTTTCTCAAGAAAAATCACAGGGTTCTCTTAAGTCTCTATCAACATTATTATTAGTTTGAAATTCAATGCATAGCTTTCAGTGATTGGTTTTGCAATTAAAATTACTTCAAAATAGTGCCTGGAGATTCGTATATATAAGTAGATGTGAAGTCAATCCTTTTGAATGCTCAGAAGAGAAAAAGTGGTAAACTCATTCTATTGCCTTAGAGAATGTGCATATCTCAATGAATATGTGGTGTAAATATGAAAAATGAAGAAAATGAGAAGAGATTAAATATGCTATTGAACACTGGAGAAAGGGATCCTTCCTATAAGGAACAAAAAACCTGGATGAATTGTGTTTTTTGGGATGAAAAATAAAACTTGAAAGCAATGAACTTGAATATGTAACCAAAGAGGTTGCCAAGCAAAGTGTGGAAAATATGGCCTCTTGATGATGCTTTCAGTAAAGCAAGGGAGGAAAGAGAGATATGGAGTATGAAAGTGTTAAGAAAAAAAGAATCAGTTTTGAATGATTTGGGAAACTCTCAGCCTAGCTGCATAGCATTCTTGGGAACAATGACAAAGATGTGGCTGGAGAGACTTAAGCTAAAAGATTAGTTTTATTTTTTCATGGGTGCAAACAAGCATATCAGCAGAAGTGGGCAATAGGCATAGAGTTTTCCAGATAAGATATGCAGAGAATGCTATTTGGCAATAGCCTGGGTCATCTTGACATCCACAGAACCACCCAGGTTTTAAGAACCTGTTATATGAGCAGAAACACTTTCACCTTAGACTAAAGAGGATAGATATAGGACAAAATAAAGGAGACTTTCAGGGTTCTGTGATTCCATATTCGGAAGGAAGACTGACAGCAGTACTCAGGTTTAAGCATGTGCAGCACTTCAAGCAGGAAACAGAATTGACTCCTGTGTCTTAGCTGGGTATTCAAGGATGGAGGCCAGATTCAGACCAGAGGATGAAGTGGACTACAACCAGAGGCAGGGCTTGCAAGGCCTCCATAAGCCCCGAAGGCAAATCAAGCCACAGATAAGTGTACTTATACCTCAAAATCTATTGGAGGAGTTTCTCTTGCTGGACTCTGATCTTGCTTTAGATCAATGACCTTTCTAATCCTTCTCCACTCTCTTCTAGAACTGCAAGAAAATATATTTTCTTGTTTTAAGCTACCCATTCTTGGTAATTGTTATAATAACCCAAGGAAAGAAACAGTTATATTGAGACAGCTAACTATTTAATCATATTATTTAATCATAATTTAAAGTTCTTCTGATGCTAAGAAAATACTTCTTATAAGTAAAAACATATGTGGGTTTCAAATACTAACTTACTCTTGGTAACAAGTCCTAAATGCAATGAGTTAGGGCTAAAATTTATGGCCTGTTTCTAAGAAAAGGTGATATATGTACTTTTTGCATTTAAATACAAATCATATTTTTGGTCATTGTGTTGCAAGTAGTAGTCCTACTATGATTCATTTGTGAATTGAGAATGTCTTGCTTGTCACTGCAATATTGTCTTTCTTTCCTCCTCTTCTTCTTCTCACTCTTCTTCCTTCTCATTTACCTCTTCCTTCAATTCCTTCCTATTTAATACCTGTAATATATCAGTAAATTATAAAAGTTTCATTCAGAGTACATTAAAATTCCCTTTAATGCATAAAAATGAAAAAAATACTGTTTTAGATCAAAGAGAACATTGATTTCAGTTGACTCATGCTGATAATTCCATATTCTTAAAAGTACAAATATTTTGAAGAATTATCACATGTAAACATAGAATTGAAAATTTCCAATCTCATTAGCATTTTAATGGCCATGGTAAAAAATGATTATATTTGTTTTAAGTCAATTAACATAATACTTAGAAGACCTAACAGCTTTAATGATGTGTTTATATAACATTGAATATTTATTATGATTTCAGTCAACTGGAACAATTGTCTTAAGCTATAAGTTATAAATATATTCACTGTTGAAATGGAAAACAAATCTTTCAATTAATTACTTACTTTGCACCTTTTATCCTTATGAAAAATTCATAGGATAAAAGCTCCACTGCAAGTAATTAGAGCACATTATGTGTAATCGCTTGCCAAATTCCATGTTTTAAATCAATCATTTTCTGTGTTCATATGTTTGAAGTAATTTCAGAAGTAAATAATCACAGAGCTCAACAAATGAGATAAAATAGTAAAACAAATATAGCAAAGTATATTATGAAGCAAGATAATGAAGCTCAGTCTTTTCTGCTGGCTACTTGACATCTTTACACCAGTCCACGGTTTTGGGTAAGCAGCATTAACAACCACATTATAGGAAGGTCTGGAAAATATTCACATTTTCTTTTAAATAATGCAATTTATCTTCATTGCTTTCTTCCAAAAACAGTTTGATCTGTTGTTCACTAGTCTCTAATTAAATGTATTGTATTTTTATTATAACTTTATTTTTTCCCAATACATTTGTATACGCAATTATACACATTTATTTTCAACAAGTGTCTTTGATGTATAATTTTTTTTTTTTTGTGGGTACCGGGGGTCGACCTCAGGACTTCGCATGCCAGCAGGCGCCCGTGCCGCTGAGCGATAGCACCGGCCCTTTTTTCGTATGTGGGTTCCAGGAGTTGAACTTGGGCCCTCGCGCTTGCCAGGCAGGCGCTTATGCCGCTGAGCCATCTCACCGGCCCCTTTGATATATAGTTGCCTAATATTTAGACATGAGTATCTCAATGCAAAATAGATTCTAAACTATTGATGGTCAGTCAGTGTCTGTATATTGTGTTTTATTCCAATTTAACTAATATGTTATATACAGAATCAGAGTTCAATAAACATTTATTTTTAATGTAGATGCAAGGGGAACCTTGTTGATAATTTCATCAGAGAACAAAGAGAAGTATTTAAAGCTCCGTTGAAGTGCAAAGTATAGCAATAAGATCTTGTCCCACAGAGATGTTAAATCACTCCTTAGAGAGAATGATAATCACTGTTGATTGGAATATTAAGCTTCTCGCCTAATTTAATCAATGTTGAGTTATAAATAAAGCTTTTCCTATTCAAGGGAGGATCAGAATGCATGGTGAGTGTTTAAATTAAAATAAAGTATTACAGTAAAAAACATATTGGCATTAATTCACCTCAAACTAGTTCCCTTCACTTCAAACACACTTAGCCCATCATTCTTGTTACTTTCTAAAGCAGTTCTGCATGTACATTTTTGTGTCTTTATGAGGTGCAATCAAAAGTATGGCAAATGCTACTGCCAAGTTGTACCTAACAGAAAGGCAGGCTCTTGAAAACATTAGTATGTCCTCCTCCACCTTATTTACTTGATCTGTGACTTCTGGCTTTTCCACAAAGTGAAAAATGACCTTGAAAGATAAATATATTCAAGTCATTTCAGTATATATAAGCAGGCTCAAAAGCACAACTAAAGATACTTATGGAAGAGGACTTCCAGAACTGCTTCAGGAAATGGCAAGCATGATGGGATTTTTATTTTTAGTTTTTTGAGAAATCTGCATACTGATTTCATAATCCATGTACTAGTTTACACTCCCACCAACAATGTAGAAGCTTTCATTTATTCTCACAGCCTTTCCAGCATTTGTTATTATTTAATTTCTTGATGATAGTCATTCTTTCTAGAATACAATATAATATTATTGTTTTAGTGAGCATTTCTCTCATTCCTCAAAAAACTAAAAGTAGAAATTACACTTGTCATACCTTCCAGGTATCTTCTGGAAAGAGTTAAAGGCATCATATTACAGTGCTACATGCAAGCCCATGCTTATAGCAGCACAATTTATAATAGCTAAAACTGGGAAGTGGCCTATATGTCTATCAAGAGATGAATGGATAAAGTGTGGCATGTACACACAGTGGAGTACAGCTATGCCATAAAGAAGAATAAACTTAAGCCATTTGTAGGAAAACGGATGCACCTTGAGGCCAAAATACTAATTGAAATAAGTCAGACACACCAGCTTAAAAATCATGTTTCTATATGAGAAATCCAAAATATAAAGAGCAAAATAAAAGATAGTAGAAAATAAGGAGATATATCTTTTGCAAATGGGAAGGGGACCAAGACATGGGGGGGGGGAGAGAAAGGAGATGAAAAATAATTAAAATGTGTTTTTTACATGTACCAAATCCCCAACAAAGAATGTAACCATTATGTACTGCAAACACTTACTATTAAAAAAAATGAAAGATTTAATAAAAAGAGGGAGAAAAAAATGGTGGGGTGAGTTCAAAATGAGGGATAATATTTTGAGGGGGATTAAAGTGTTTTTTAATGCAATAATTTCTTTTTAAATTTAAACATTTACAGTGTTTTTCTATAACCCCTCATATGTGGGAAACACAGGTGTCACACCTGTACTGACACGATATATGTAGGAAAATCTGCCTTCCTGAAAATGTCCCAAAGAATAAATATTTCTTCATGTGCTCTTGGAAAACATTAGAATCCTCTGAGGATTTATAACCATAGGCATGTTCTTACCAGTTTTATAGTTTATCCTCTTAAAATGAAAAAAATGTGCAGGCAAAAAACAATGGGATTCAAGGTTAATATGATCCCCTGGTGCCTGAAATAAGCAAATAGAAATTTGTTCTGGATTTAGCGTGTTAAATCTATTTTTCTCTGATTTCTCAGAGAGTTAATTTAGCCAAATATATGCCATCATTTCATAAAGTAACAAATAAGGCATGTCTTCTTACATGACACTGATAGTATTATTTTAAACTCCCTTCAATATTAATCTTGCATATCTTGAGTAAGAATCTTGTTTTATTTTCCGAGTGTACTGCTATAGGTTGATCACAATTTTGACTCTAACTCTTCAGTTTGACTCTAACTCTTCATAACAATAATATGTATTCATAATATTTGTGTTAATCAGAAGTCAGGAGAAAAAATAATCACCAAGTATGATGGTTATTGGTAAAACTTGTGCCATTATTACAAAGAAAAGATAAAAAAGCCCATTATCTTTATTTCTAGTGAATATACGATGCAACGTGCTATCTTACACAATGTCATTAAGTAAGTAAAAAAATAACGGTTAATGGTATTGGAAAGAAGTTACAAAGCAACCATTTTTCAGAAGAGATGTACCCAGATAGAGCAAAAAACAATAAATTTTAGGGAGTTTATCAACTTAATTGGGTCAATATAAAAAAGACAGTATTGGGGGCAGGTGAGATGGCTCAGTGGCGTAAGTGCCTGCCTTGCAAGCGCGAGGGCCCGAGTTGGACTCCCAGAACCCACATACGAAAAAGGGGCCAGTGATATCGCTCAGCGGCACGGGTGCCTGTTGGCACGCGAGGTCCTGCGGTCGACCCCCTGGTACCCACACACACACAAAAAAAGACAGTGTTAATTAAAATTAACAATTAAAAATGAAGTACCATTTATAGTGAAAATAAAAAGTATAACTCCTTATTTATTAATGCAAAATAAACTGTTTTTGCATAAAGTACAATAAAATTAAGAGAAAACTAAATGCCAAACTGCTTAAAATTTATGTCATGAAAAAATGGGATTCATTCCAAACATGCATGGCTGGTTTAATGTTTGAAATCAATTAACATAACATGATATCAATAGAATAAAGAAATAAAATCACATAATCATATTTCATATATATAACAATTAATTGACAAAATCCAACGTTCATTTATGATTAAAACTCTTAACAAACTTGAGAAAGAATAAACTTTCTCTAGTTGATAATGAACATTGTGAAAAACCTACCACTGTTATGCTTAATTATTTGGCTAAATGATTTCTCATGAATGAAAATAAGCAAGATGCTTTTAATACCATCTCTACTAAACATCATTTGAAAGGCTTACCTTAGTGCAGTATGAAAATAAAAATATGTAGAAATATAGATATAGATGAGTAGAGAATAAAATTTTGTTTGTATATGACTGCTTTTATATGTAGAAAATGCCCCAATTAAATATTTATTGTTAAACATGAACATATAATTATATCTATATCCAGAGCTATTCAATGTTAATTTTTACCACACCTAACATGCATGATCTTAAAGAATCTATAATGAAGAAAAGTGTTAAAAATATTTTAAGTTGAAATATGACATTACTTTTCTGGAGTATTTGAACTTTCTTATAGTGAGAAATAGTTTGAGATTTATCTTTTCTGCTTTTATTTTCCACTTTTTTCTAATTTTGTAAACATCATGTTACCAGGAGCTATTTATATTTTGCTAATCCCAAGGTTTTATGACAAAATTAATTATTCATTGAGAATCACAGCTTTTAGGTCTGTTATTAGTTTTTTGAAAGTCCTTTATTTGTATGAATAATACATAACACATGTCAGTAATCTATTATGTGTTCTACACAGTACATAAATTAACTGTAATATGTGGAAGAATACTATGTCCTTGAAAAATATGAAAATTCCCCACTTTATAAATTTTCAGTGATCCATCCACCCACCTATAGATAAATATATTCCTCACATACTATGTGACAAATAATGATCTCGATGCTTCTTGTATCAGTGATCATGATATACAAATATCCTAGCCTTGGTGAGATTAATATTTCAATTACGGAAATATTGCAATGAAGGAGATTCTTAACGAACAACCTGTACAGCAGAAGTGAGAATCATACAACATGTTATAAGGTATGTAAATGTCATGTACTAGAAAAAATAGAGTAAGCTAAGAGGGCTTGGAAATGTAAAAATAGAAATAGTTATGAAAATTTTAGAAAGCAGAAAAGAGAAAATCAAAAAATTAAACTAGTATAAACAAATGTTTCTTTTTTCAAAAGTGGTCCATAAAGTTCTTAGATTGAAGTACACTTTATAATAATTATCAAATACTTCACAATTTTACTTACTACCTTTATAGTAACATCTGATATTTACTATGTTAGTAGTTAACACTGAAAGAGAGTTTTAAGGAATGAAAAATTTACCATGTTTTTTACATTAAACTCTAAAGTAATAATGCCATCAAGTATGCTGCAGCCTCTAGAAAATTCCATTGTGATTCATAAAAGAATGAGGGTGTGTGGTGGCTTGATAACTGGTAGTCAACTTGTAACACCCAGCTAAACTGAATCAGTGTGGTGCTGGGTGTGGAAGGCCCACTTGAAGACTGTTGCCAACAACATAAAAAGGAGAACTGGAGATAAAGAGGGGGTGTTATTGGTTCTCCCAGAAGAGCTTGTCATGCTGGCTTTCCTGATAGGAGCTTGGCAGTTCTCGTTATTGGAGGAGCTCGGGACCTTGTTGTCAGTGAGGATGGCTGTGGTACTTTTTGGGGGAGCTCTGGTCCTTACTTTGAGCATCACTTCCTGGCTCCAGTGCAGATCCCTCAGCCTGCTGGCACAGATCCTTCATCCCGCTGGCATAGACTTTCTAACTTCCACCACTGACTTTTGGGCCTTCCCAGCACACATTTGTGAAACAGACCTGCATGAGACATTGCTGTGGGCTCTGGGCCTCCAGTTGGACTCATGGGGGGCACTGACATGGGCTGTAGGTTTTCAGCTGGACTCATGCAGGACATTGCTGTGGAATCCAGGCCCTTTGCTAAATTCTTTGGGTCTTTACTATATGGACAGATTTCCTGCATTCTTTTGTATGTGACTCTTTGGGTGACTATTACAATCTTATAAATTATGTGTCCTGTATTGTATTGTTCCCTTGCAAACCCTAACTACAACAGGGTGTAAAGGACATAAGTCTTTTTGTACTGGTATGAAAATAATTTGGTCACGCTGACTCAAAAGAAGTCTCAATTCCCCAAAAGATTCAGACTCACTCTTACAATCTGAGGAATTTTGACTCTCCCTGCACTGTAATAAACTCAGGCCACAAAACATTTTATTGATGAAATTCATATTTATTCATGTTTGAAGAAATAGTATTAGATATTAATGGAGAAGTAACACATTTAAGACGTTATCTTCAGAGTAAAACAAACTATTTTCATATTTACATTTCTACCTATTTATATGATGGATGGAACCCAGTGATGTGATTATTTTAGATTAAAAAATGAACATTAGAAATATGAACCAAACTAAGTAGGATTTGGGCATCCTGCTTAATTTATGAAACAGAAAATATAATATATGCACAATTTTACTTATAGTATACTTTACTTTTGTGTCAAAGTGGACATACCCTGGATCAGGTGTACCATCTATTTCTACTATAATAAAAAATCTATGCGTCAGTTTATTTCTAAATTAAAGGTTTTTTTCTTGTTTTCACATGAGTACTGTGAAAATATTTGTGTTTGTTTCAGAGTTTGCAAAGCTAACAAGTACCTGTAGTCAAATATGGGAGAAGCTCTGCCAACACTCAGTCCTGGAAATCATGGACAGTGAGTTCTAATCCTGATTTTGCCAGTGATGCATTCTGTAGTATTGAATGTGTCATTTTGCTTTTCTTTCTGAGTTTTGTCATCTGTGAAGCAGAGATAATTTTGTTCAGTTGAGCTCATTGTTCCAGCCTATATCCTCTGAATGAGTTCACAAAGAAACTCTGCATATGAATTTGAATATATGCCAACAAAATTAGAAGTTATCTACCTCAAAAGTATACAAGAGAGAATCAATGGATTTAATTTTAAATGCATCGAGTACATTTTACAATTGGAACAAATATTATACAAGGTAATTCATCTCCACATTTGTTAAAATTTAAGAGATATTTCTTGTCTATCTTATCATATAGAGAAAAGTTAAACTTCAAACTTCAACTAGTCTCTTTGTCTTTCAAAAATGTAATAATTTCATCATAATCATTTAACTAGCTAATTTACTGAAGAAAAAAAAACTGGATTCAAATAATGGCAGATAAAATAGAGAGGTATAAATATTTCTCCCCTTTTTTCTGTTATTAAGTCTTTCAGTCTTTCAGTCTCACACACTTTCAGTCTTAGTAGTTTAAAAAATAAAGGTTCACAAGAGGGTGTAGCAGTGCATGCCTCGTAATCCAACAACTTGAGAGTCTGAGGTGGTTGACCAGTTCACGGCTAGCTGGATTACATAGCAAAACCCTGTCTCAAAAGAGCAAAACCCACACCACACCAAACCAATCAACCAACCCACCAACCAAACAAACAAATATAAAATCCCTAACTCACCAGAAGGGTCAATTTTACTTGTAAGTATAAGCCAAGACAGAAAAATAACTTAAATATGAAAGTCTGAAACAATTTATAGTTTTCCTTGGCATCCTTAATATTACATCCTTGGTAATCACAGCCTTGTTTCTGTTACTCCGTGGCATATTTTAGGAGAGTTTTGTTACAGGAAGGTATAACAATAATGATGGTCACAGAATCTGGCATAAAGAGAAATGGTTTGAGATCACTTTTTTCCATTTACAATCTACATAACACTTTATTTAAAATACTTATTTCATGAATACATAATGGCATAGAATATTACATAATATGCTTTGTTTTAGATGAATAAACATTTGCTTCAGAAAATTAAAGTGATATTTAATGTTGGAAATATATTCTTTGAGATGAACTCTGGCGTTTTCAGTTTTAGAAGTATACTATCTAATGGATAAATACAATTAAACTATATTTTAAAGAAGTTTTGAAAAGAACAGACAAAAATTATTACCGACAGTTACTTTTTGGGAATAGAACTGAATATTTTAAATATCATTTCTTTAGTTCAGTCTATATATTCTGAATGTTTTTTGATGAGTATATCTAACTTCTACAATGTTTTGTTGGCCATATTGGCAAGTTTTGTTACCTTCTTCAGTTTAAATTTTATTATCATTAAAACAAATGTAATATCTACCTTATAGGATTCATAAAAACTAAATGAAATATATAAAAATGATAAAAAGTGTTTAACCACTTTTCAGAACCTTTGAGGTAGTTGTATTTCCAAACCCTCACTTATACAATTTATTCCATTCCAGATTTGTATCTTCAATTTTTAACTCTGAGAAAAGAATTTTTAAAATTTTAGAAAAACACTGTAGATATTTTAGTAATAGTGGCCTTGGGCTGTCTGGCTTAAAGCTACCCATTCAATAACATAATGTCATTAATTTATTCATTTTAGAATAATTTACTAAGAATATCCTATTTCTATGCTAAGCAGTGAAAGAGAAATGAGTCATATGGAGGCTCTTGTTTTTAAAGAACTTTTTGACTAGCAGAGGAGACCATCTTGTTCAGCAATTGGTGATAGCATTTCATTGTTTTGTTGATATTATCATTAATTCTTAGTTTTTAACCTGTATGTTATAAAATTTTCTTACATTGCTGCTTTTAAAAGTTTTTCTTTCTTGTGGTTTACAGCAATATGATTGTAATGCAACTTGTATTGCTTATTTGTTTTCTCTTTGACATTCATTGAGCTTCTTAGATAAATCACTTATATTGACTTTGTGATACCTTGCCCAAGGAGATACAAAACTCAGACTCTTTCTGGCAAAAACGTGTTAGCTTTTCCCCCTTATTTCTTCTTAATTAGGGCCCTTTATTCTTTTTTTAATAGGAGAACTAATTAACTACAATAAGAGAGTACTGCAATGATATGGGTCATCACAGTGGTACAAATAAATGTTTGAAAAAATAATAACTGTGACACCATACATGTTTTTAACTGAGGAAATCAGGTTTTTGCAGCATAGTTGAATATATGCTTTTAAAAAGTGGATCTTAACTGAAGAACCAGTAGCTTCCTTGAAGTCAGTGACTGTACTTATTAGGTACCATTGGGCTTTATTCTATGGAATATAGCCATTTCTGAAAATTTACCAGTAGGACAGTGCAGAAGCAGTTTGGGATCTGCTGTCTGTGGAGGATGGATATGGACACATCTGAGGGGACACAGAACGGGAGGAGTCTCAGCTTGACAGGAAGGCGAGGAGTGAGAGGGCTCAGACTGCGAGTTTGTCTCCATCCCTCAAGCTGTGTAGCTGGGGTAAATTTTTTAACTACTTGATTTCTGTTATTTTGTTTATAAAACAGAGACAATCACACCTTAGGCCATTGTTATACAAGTGAAATAAGAACTGCTTACTAATGTGCAGCATAATGTATGATGCAGGACTAGTCAAATGTACTTGTTGTAATTATACTTCACAAAATGAAAAATAACAGACCACCTCAATAATGTGACTAAGTGATTTTCTCAGTTGGTAACTTTTATTTTATCAAAAACATATATCTGCAGATATTTTCATAATCTGGCAGATTAAATTGAGAAAGAACAGAAAACCTTTACCTATGGGTTAGCTGTCCAGTAGGTCTACTTAAGAATCTTAATTCTTGGAAATCTATTATTTACCCACTGCTATGAAGTATACCGAGTAAGAACATTTTGTATTGCTCTCAGTTACATGAATTTCTCTTGCCTATGTTTGTATAAGTTAAATCCTTCAAGTCTTTCAAGTTAATTGCTTTTTTTGAGGACCATAGATCCAAACAAAAACAACACATGAGAAAAATAGTTCAATGGTGCCTGAAACAAAGCTTCATAATGAAAAAATTTCATAATATATGAAGATTTTTCTGGTCAAATTGGGCAAACTTTGCTCCTTTTGATGAAAAGAATTAGGATCTTAACATAGTCTAAATAAAGTATGAGTATTTAAGCAACAAAACTATCTCGAACAATAATCTAAGACTCTAGTTTTTACTTGCTGACTTTCTGTGTCTAGAGTTTTTAGGAAGAACAATTTTTGCTGAAGTGTGATGTTCAAGATTTTATTTAAAATGGCGTTGGAATTTGATAGGGATTTCCTTAACTCTAAATATTGCTTTGGGTGATACAGGTATATTAACAATCTTTCTACTAAATCACGAACACGGTCTATTTATTTGTGTCTTCTTCAGTTTCTTCCATCATTTTTATATACTTTTCAGTGTACAGATATTTAATTTTCTTGGTTAAATTTATTCCTATGTATAGAAGATGTATAGCATCTTTTTTGATGCTGTCCCGGAAGGATTGATTTCTTCCTCAGTTAGATTATTTGTATAAAGAAGCTCAAATGATTTTTATATGTTGATTTTTGTGTGCACTTCTACTGAATTGATCTATTAATCATAATCATCTTTTTGTGAAGATGTGTATGGTTTCTTATATATAGGATCATATTTTCTGCAAGTAGGAATTTTCAGAAATTCACTTCTTCCTCTTGTCAGACTGCTATATAAGCAATTCTAAATTCATATGAAGTCAGAGAAGATAATAGATAGTAAAAGGAATCTTGAGAAAGAAAAAGTTGAAGACATCTCACTTCCCAAACTCAAAATATATGACAAAGTAAAAGTAAGTGAAACAATATAGTATAGCATAAAAACAAACAAAAATTAACAGAATAAAGCCCAGACTTAAATGAAAAGGACACAAAGAACATACAGTGGAGAAATGAAAACATTATCAATAAATTGTATCAGGGAAACTGCATATCTATACAGAAAATAATGAAACTGAATTTATATTACATTTTGCACAAAAAATCCACTGAAAATAGATTAAAATACAAATGTAAAATCTGACACTCTTCTACAACTCTAAAAAAATGAGAAGAAGCAGAATGACCATATGATAGAAGTCATTAGGATTAGCACCCAAAAATACAGGGGCCGTCTATGAAATCCGCAGTTTTCTGTAAACAACAGAAAAAGACAAACTGTAATTAACCAATATAATGAGCAATCCAACCTCATATTCATACTTGGCACTTTAATTGATTCAAAAAAAATGAGACATTTCCCAGGAAACAGAAAACTGCTTGCAAATGCATAAACTACAATCACAATAAAAGAAAAAAATGTGAATGAGAAGATTTAACTAGTACTTACACTTCCAACAAACAAACTAAACCAAACCAAACAAAAATCAGAAACAAGTTAACATATTAACCTGCATTAAGTCCCTTAAGCTAACATTCATATGTATATATTGAAATAAACTGCTTAAAGTAAGAATCAAAATATCATATCAGAAATGGATAATAAACAGTATGGGATATAGGAGTCAAAAATTTGTGAAAAATAAAATTTTATAAATGATGAATAAATTCTGGAGGACCCAAACCAACCGAAACCAAATCAAAACAAAGCAAAACAAAAATCCCAAAACAAATAAACAAAAAATCCTAGATTCAATTAAGAACGTAAGAAGAGTCATTCAGTAAAGTTAGAAAATGAAGCAAGAGGGGCCGGTGAGATGGCTCAGCAGCTTAAGCACCTGCCCGGCAAGCACGAGGGCCCGAGTTCGACTCCCGGAACCCACATATGAAAAAGGGGCCGGTGATAACGCTCAGCGGCATGGGCGCCTACTGGCGCGCGAGGTCCTGAGGTTGACCCCCCGGTACCCACAAAAAAAAAAAAAAAAAAAAATAGAAAATGAAGCAAGAAAAGAAATAAAAAATGAAACATAGAGCATTAAAGAAGTGATGAATGTAGAAGATAGACAATGAAAATGTATTCATAAAAATTGAGTTTCTATAAAGAAAACATGGAAACAAGATTAATATTAAAAACTATTCCCCAAGGTATGATTCCAGAAACAAAGGGCCTACATTTTCATACTGCAACAGTCCTGCCTTGCAATGTAGAAAGCTGAACTACAATGATCACTTTGGAAATTTACCCTGGTAACAGAAGCAGACCCTACAGATAATGGTAAACTCCTCTGAGTTTCTAGGGAGAAAAAGAAAGTTACTTTAAAAATTAATAAATATTTCCTACTCTTTGCTTAATCATTCAGGTGTGAACTCCTTTGGCTGCAAAAAAAATTTTTTTTTAATAGGAAGCAGTTTTTAAACACAAGATTAGTATTAGAGCAAAAAACATATAACTGTAAACATTAGCCAAAGAAAGCATCTGTAGCCATATTAATCCCAGACAAAGTACCTGAAGGAAAAGGGTACAGGGCCAGAGAGTCAGAGATATTTCATTATAGCAAAATGATAAATTAAAAATAAAAAGGAAGATATAACAATAGAAACTATACAAAAAGCCCTGGATATCTTAATTAACAGGATATACTTCATGAAATTGAAAACTCTTTCAAAAATTCATCAAAAATAAAAACAGAAAAAAGCATTAAACCTCCTGTATTGGTAAACTAAATTAAAAATGTAATAAAATTATTCTTGCAATGAAAATTCCAGTTTGAAATAGCTTCAATAGACAAATTAAATGAACTTTGAAGAAAAAAATTACAGATCACATCAAACTTATATACAGAATAGAATTAAAATTAAACAGAACACTTCTGATCTTGTTATTGAGCCAGCATAATTTTAAAAACAAACAAAAATGCATTATAAGAGAGCTAATCAAAATAAAATCCCAAAAGCAAGCCAATGAGTTTCACAATTATATATGCAAAAATAAATTAAATCCATTGTATACAGAAAAATTATATGTTATGACAAGTAAGGCTTATTTCATAAATGCCTGACTTATTTAGTATAGAAAGAAAATAACTTCAAGGGGACAAACAGGAAAAACACATAGTCTTATCAATAAGTGAAGAAAAAGATTTTTACACAATTCAACACACTTTGTAATTTTAAAACACTAAAAGTTGCTTAAATGTCTACAAAAAAAAGCTGGAAATTAACTTTTGTTTCATTTTGATAAAGTGCATCTATAAAATCTGATTTTTGTGGGGGAGCCAGTGAGATAGCTCAGTGGCATAAAAGCCTGCCTGACAAGCGCGAGGTCCTGAGTTCGACTCCCAGTACCCACAAAAAAAAAAAAATCGGATTTTTTTCTATCGTAATAATAAAATACTGATGCTTTCCCATTTAATTCAGGAGGAAATCCTAGACAGTGGAAGAAGACAAATAAAACATAATAATCTATATAGAATTAGAAAAATCAAACACTATTGTATGCAGTCATTTTACAATAATCAACAGATAAACTTTTGAAAATCAAGGAATATGTCACAGTTGGATAAATAGCCAATGCAAGAACAAAGTATGTTTTATATACTAACACAAAATTACAAATAAATTGAAAGCACATAATTTATAATAGTAGTAAATTGTATATAATTGCTAGACACAGATGTAAAAAAACATACAAAAGCTCTACTTTATAAAGCTTTGTTACAATATAATTAACAACATAAATTCCATATATTTAAAGTGTGAAAACTGAGTTTTGAATAAAGTGTACAAAGTGAAACTATCATGAAAATTAATAACTCATTCCTTATTATTGATGCATTAAAATATTTATAGGTAAAATGTTACAATATCTGAAAATATATTGGAAATATTTAGAAAGATAGCAACCCATAGCGGTAAAAATTAAAGATGAATGGCAGAGTATTGATAAAGATAATGCTCTCGTTAGATACGTGAGGATTAATAATATCGTTTGCTCTATGTCTTCGTCTTGAACAATCAATTTTTTTTTTTGTCTTTTTGAGACAGGGTCTTGCTATGCAGTTCAGGCTGGTCTTGAACTCACTTTGTAGCCCAGGCTGGTCTTGAACTTGCAACAATCCTCCTGCCTCAGCCTCCTGAGTGCTGGGATTATAGGTGTGCGCCACCATGCCCGGCTTTGAACAATCAATTTTTTAAAAATACTTTTGTTTTGTTTTCTATTTTTTTTAAGGAACAATTGCAGATGAAGGAAATTAACATTGATAGTTCAAGCCAAATGATGAATAAGGCTTTCAAAACGGAGCATACATTATAAGATTAAAAAAATAAATATCTAGATAGATATTGACTCCATTTTCAAGTTTTATATTCCCTCAATTAGCTCATGCAATCTGCTATGGCTTGAATGCAGCCCCAAGTTCATGTGTTGATGACTTACTCCCCAGTGCAGCAGTGTCCATAGGCGGAACCTTTAACAAGTGATTAGGACATGTGAGTTCCACCATCACTATTTGATTAATGCCATTATGAAGGGGGCTCATTACTTCAAAAGTGAATTTGCTAGAAAAGTGAGTCTGGCACCCTCTTCCCTACTCTCTCTTCTTCTTCTACCTTGCCACAGCAGGACACATTAGGAAGGCTCTTGCAAAAAGAACAGCGCCGTGTTTTGGAATTCTCAGCCTTCAGAAGAGTGAGCCAATGAATCTGTCTTCTCTATAAATTATCCAGATTCAGGTGTTCTGTTATATCAGAACCACACAACCTTAATTTTACTGGTAAAGTTTTAGAAAATTTTAAATTTATCAACAAACCAGTTCTCCATTCTGAAACCTCTGGCCGATTTGTGTTCAACAGACCCTGCAATGACCTGACGAGTCAGTGCTATTTTTTGTGATTTGTTGTGAGCCTTCTTTTCTCAGCTTGGCTTTTCTCTGAATTGTATGTATCTCTGTTATCATACTGACTAAATTCTGAATCCTATAAATGAAAAACTTCAAGAAGAAGCCAAGCTATATTTCCTCCATTTTAGTTATATCCTCTATACCTTCTTATGTTTTCTTACACATATTTCTCTACATAAGAAGAAAAAAACAGTGCCACTGTTTTCTAGTTGAAGTAAAATATTTTCTTTCTCTTTAAAAATGATACATATTTCCTTCAATGTATATTTCTAGATGCTACATTCCACTTGTTACTGAATTTTAGTGACTACAATAGTGATTGTCTAAAAGTCAGTGAAAACTAAATGTAAACCAAATTGATGATATAACTAAACGACAAAAACAAAAAAAAATTTTGGTAAACTTTGAACACAATACCCAGACTATACATACTTATGGGAATTTGTTCAAATAGATATGAATATAAATTGTCTAATAATTTACTCAGAACAAATAAAATCAACAGTTTTGACACTGTTCTAATGTTACTGATAAGTGATATTTAGGAATTCCGTTCTAGAGGAACATATGTAAAGACACTTTGGAATTTTCAGGTGATATTTCAGATAATTAAAGCATTCATTAATGAAAATGTATTTAGTAAGTACAACCTAAACATTCAGTCTGTGCCTCCTCAAGTAATTAACAGAAATCATAGAGAGGCAATGTATCAATTGCCCATTGTTACAGTAATGTCAAATTAACAAACCTTTCTCACATTAGTTTATTCTGACTCCTGAGCATGAAGATTAGCAGTGATCATAAAAACAGAACTGCAAAGGAAGCTCTGCTTAAAGGGTTGGTTCTTGATGGATCTTCTCTGAGGATGGTGTTCGGATATTCTCTATGTTGGCTCTATGTGACCTTATTCAGTGGCTTTTCCTAAGGAGCAGAAGCTATACAGAGAGTTTTCTTACGAAGATGATCAGAGTCACAATGGGCTTAGCTTGAATTGCATCCACGCTTTTGCTAAGTGTAGCATCCCATTGGCACAGCAAGTCACGGGTTTAAATCCAAAGTCAAGAGGAGAACACACTTAACCCAGCATATAGGGGAATTGTAAAGTCACGGAGAAAGGAGCTAAAGTGATGGTGGAAGAATTGGGGCCATCTAGGAAATCTACTGTAGGCAGTCTGAAAATGCAATAGCACATGTAATTGCAAAATTCTGACATTTGTCATAGTATGGTAGTATGACTCCAATATTTGTAAAATAAAACATATTTAGGTGTTTGTAGGAATAATGTTTTATTAGACAATAAATTAGGGTACTGATCTTACTTTTAATTTTAAAGGTTAAAATGGAGTTTGACTACATTTTATCTGTCCTATTAGAAATCTCAGGTTAATTGTACTGCATTTTCCTAATTATGTTTAAAGCTAATTGTTTGATGTTTACTATTGATAACCCATATTTAGTCACTTTTCCTTGCAATTATTACTCATGAAGCATAATTATCTTTCTTTTTTTTTGTGGGTACCGGGGGGTTGACCTCAGGACCTCGCGCACCAACAGGCACCCGTGCCGCTGAGTGATATCACCGGCCCCTTTTTCGTATGTGGGTTCCGGGAGTCAAACTCGGGCCCTCGCGCTTGCCAGGCAGGCGCGTAGGCCGCTGAGCCATCTCACCGGCCCATAATTATCTTTCTTAAGCTGTCATATGACTTTACTTTAGATCAGGTATAACCTCCTAATTATTTCTAAAAATGTGCTCATTAGCTCTTTTAATAGGTGCAATTTGTCCTTCTTATCCTATTTCCATCACCACTCACTAAAAGCCTATGCATATAATAAATATTTACTTAATATCATAAAATTATGAAAACAACTAAGTTGCCATATGGCATTCAAGGGAATGCCAGAGATCTTAGTAGTCTTTCCCTGGGGCTTTTGAAACAGATTAAATAGCTGATAAAACTTGGGCTGGTGTTTTTTTATTTTTAAGCAAAATCCTGCCTGAAGGCTGGGGAACGAATTAGATGAGGTCCATGGCCAGAGTGGTTCATGATAATACAGTGATGGATGAGAACTGACAGCTTACAACTATTTCTTTTTCAGTTATCATTAAAAAAAAATAACTGGAACTCAGTGTCTAGCATGGCTGCCAAGCCAGTAAAAGCAGAAAACAAAACATTAACAGAAACAGATGACAAATTCCCTGTGGAAATGCACTTGCTTGACAGCCACTGTAGGTAATGTTAATCAACAGGCAGAGCAGAAAGAGCAGCCTGCAGGAGGCCACGCACAGTAGTAGGTCCCCCTACTCACTATATACAGGTGTATTTCTCTTCAAACATATATATATATGCATATATATGGACACACACACACACATATATATAGGCATAAATTACACCATGTTGTGAATCAATTACAAAATAATAGCAACCTAGTGTTATTTTGAGAAAATGCCTCAAAGTATTTATTTTGTACTTTCTTATTTTTACTTAGGAAAGTAGCATGTTTGAATAATTGCTTTTCCTCCCTTTTCCCCTAGACCATGTCAATTCTTTCTTTACCACATTTCTTTAAATGTTTACTGGCAATAAAGAACGTTATGAATTTGGTTAGTTTGAAAACAAGCTTTGTCATTAGAAATCAGAGATAGGTAAAAATAGAAAGTTAATGCACAGATAACTCAAATACATTTGAACCCATTAATTTAAAAAATAAGAATTTAAAATTAACAGCGTTTAGTCTTGGTTAATGATGAGATGTATTAGTAGTCTTTTAGGAACATAGCAAACAAATAAGTCTGCAAACATACTTATGAAATTTAAATTTGCATTGACACACCAAGGACATTCATAATGCAAGTAGATTTGACTTTGGGCACATTAATATGTTTCAGTTGTACCTTTTATAAAACTTACTAATAGTACTTTTTTAGATGGTTATGATCAAAAGTAAATGAGAAAATATGTGAAAGTTCTGGCATGAATGAAGTATGTACTCATTGTTTATAAATATTATTATTGGAATCCATATCACATACAATCAATATATTATTGTAGAGAATAACAAATATCATGTTCTTTTAGATTTGGAAATTTGTTACCAGCCTTCAAAATTCACACTGCATTAATAAAAAATAGGTAGTAGCTGCTTTTATCAAGCACATCTAAGTTAGAAAATGTGATCAGTGATTATGGTTCTAAAAAGATGTTGCTACAATATACTATTACACAGACATTCGTCAAAGCTATGCAATACACATACCAGAACACACAATTCTATTATTTTATATATTTTTTGATCTTGGTCTTTATCTTATAAGTAATGTCCATATTTTTGACATTTCTAACCACTCCACCTATTATAAGTATACAAAGAAAATCATAGAGTTTGAGCAGCTTCATAAACACTGAAAAATGTGAAATTTTGCGATGTGAATTACTTTATTAGGGAGATGAGATGCAAGAGGATGTGAAATGTATGGGAAAATATGTGTGTGAATACAATTAGAAAAAGGGAGAAAAGAAAGTAGTTGTATTAGCATTTTCCAGAGAAACAGTACCAAGTATGATAGTCGTGCATTGGACATCAACATTTCTGTCAATGACTCTATATCCATATGCATGATGGTTGTAACATAAGGTTACAGTGAAACTGAAAAAAGTCCAGTGTCTTTTATGAAAGGAAGAAAGGAAGGAGAAGGGTGAGAGATGGGTGAGAGAAGAAGAGAGAGAGGGAGAGAAGAATCAGAAATGAAAAAAGGAAGGCATATAAATATTGAAAAATATGCCATGAAGAAATAGTGGCAATATGAATTAGGAACATCTGCAATATATGGCCAATTTTTTGAGAATTTGGACATGTCAGTAACTTGCGTTATAATGTTTAGTTTAGGAAACATGGAGAATTTTGCAGGATTTGCGATGGTGTGTTTACTTTTATCATTCACCATTATTTTCCTTCCATAAAATAAACTAAACATGGTAATATAATGACCTACTACCTTTCTTTTATAGTATGTAATAATTTCACACAAAATGAGAAATGTGAGTGAATTAGTAAAGCATTGAACTTCTCCATGTCATGTCATATTCTCAATTCAGTATATCAAGGTGGAATGCCAAAATGGAACACTAAAAACATATGTATATATAAACATGTACCTATAATACATATATTATATATATTTACAAATGTATATATATATATTTACACATATTAGGAATAGATGTTCTACTCACAACTGTCACATTAAATATAGAGAACCAAAATTGGAGTTTTATTAAGAGACATTTAAAAGAGTGGTTTATTTTACCAACTTAATATGTCCATTACAAATTTGGCAATACAATCTCATTTTATGAATGTGATATTTGGTATTTGAATGGTATTCACTAAAAGATTTTAAATGGTAACAGCAGCCCTATTGCCATATGGAGATTAGTAGCCAGCCAACTGTGAGTCTCATTATTGTGTTCTGACAGAATACTATGACAGAATAAATGAATATGTTAGTGAGACAAATTATTTTATGTATTTTCCATGGAAATAATTGAAAGCCAGTAACAATCATGTTTGCCAAATCCTAATGGAACAAGTTAAACACATTTCAGAAAATTCTAATTATGAAAAAGCTACATAGTTCATCCAGTATCTTACACATCTACATAGGTAAAAACAATAGAACATTTTATTGTGTGATTATTATTGTCAATGTTATTATAGCTTAATAGTGATTACTTGTGGGTCAAATTCAAGAATATATATGAAGAAATAAAAGTTTTTTCAAATCAGTGACTGTATAGAAAGACTAAAAATTTTGCAAACATTCAACATATTGTTTTGCATATTACCCATATTACTTTTCCATTTCTGCTTTGCCTATCTTGGCTCATGTCAGGTCATGTGTGGAAGTTAAGCAATTTCAAGGTGTAGTGAACCATTAACTGAATTTCCATAAATATTCTAAATGGAGGACAGGTAACAATAAAGTTATCTACAAGTGACTGAAAAATAAAGATGTCTACAAATGTAAATCTTTACAGATATTTGATATATACAAACTGAAATGATTTGAAACACTTGGATTGCACATGATTAAAAATCACTTTCTATGAAAAAATCCTAGCAATATGGGCTCATTCACATGCTGGATTGGGAAGAAATATTTCAGGAAGCCAAACATATATTTTACAAAGCAACTTACTTTGGAAAAATATGTTGAACTTCTATTTATAGGTAACAGTAAGAAGGAATAATTTATTTTATTTTATTTTATTTATTTTTTTTTTTTTTTTGGTGTGTGGGTACCAGGGGTTGACCTCAGAATCTCATGTGCCAGCAGGCGTCCATGCTACTGAGCGATATCACCGGCCCTTTTTTCATATGTGGGTTCCAGGAGTCGAACTCGGGCCCTTGTGCTTGCCAGGCAGGCGCTTATGCTGCTGAGCCATCTCACCGGCCCCAATAATTAATTTTAAAGGTTGAAATTGCTTCTCTAAATACCCAGTGTACATTGTTTTCTACTTCAATGATGCTTCATATAATTTAAATGATTTTGTATGACCATTAGCATAGAATTTTTTTTTGCTTTCTCCCCAAACCTTGGATTTATTTACATAGCTCTATCCCAGCATCCTGTTGAGTTGAAGAAGTAAATCAAAGTGTTTACTAATGCCATTAGTGAAAATGAGGATGTGATAAATGAAGATTCTTGTGACATGGATCATTGTGCTAATGATCAATATCCCTAAGTTCCTGGAAGTTACAACTCCTACAAAAGAAAATTAGCTAATGTCGATTACAATATATCAAGGTGCCAGTGCTAGCTAGTGTTCTGTAAATGCATTAATAATAGCTTAAAACAGGTTTGATGTAAAGATCCAAATAGCCAATTTGGAAAATGGTATACTAAATTGCAATTTAAATAGTATGCAGATGTCTAAGTCATGTGAAATCACCATTTGAGCGAAAAGTATATATAGACATATATATATATGTTATTTTTTACAATGGTTTGCATGATATTATGTAATTAAGAAGGATAATGTTGCTACAGCTCAGATTCATTCAAAATGTGTCTAAAGGACAGCAGGTTGGAGAAAATTCTTCTAGTGGACAGTAAACTTGTTTGCAAAGGAAAGATTACTAGAGGTGCTGACCTGCACCAATTACTTGACAAATGTTTGATGTGTTCTTCAACACGCAAAAGAAAATTTTTTCAAAGAAAAAAAAGAGGTACATTTCAGTAGTCTCAAATATTTGTTGTTTTTTTCTCCGTCATCAGGCCTGATGATAGGAGAGGCCATGGCACACATAAGCTCACTGATAACAATGAAAATCTTGGAATCTTGAAAGTTTAGAGGCCAACAGTCAGTGCCTTCTTGTGGACACAATTATACAAAGGGGAAAGATCAGCATGCCTTACAAAGAACCTGGCCTACAGAGAGTTGCAAAGGTATCTGAGAAAAGACAGTAGACCAGGGTGGGAGGAGATGGCCAGCCAACAAGAGTATAATTAAGTTATACTAGGAGAAGAATGAATGCCAGAAGGCTAAAGGGAGTTAGCCAGTGAAATATCTCCGACCTTTTCCCAATTTCTTTTCCTAAGACAGTTTTCATACTTGTAATCAACTGAATGAAAAGGTATCTTCATAGCCTAAGAGAACCTCCCACACTCCAGTAATAGAAATGATAATGATTTCCTTCTTCAAGAATGTCTATGTTTATTAACTTGTGAATTTCTACATAGGGTAAAGAAAGACTTCAAGGACAAGCTGGACAGAAGACCCCAGTTGATATTGATAATCAGAGAACCCAAGTGACATTATGGCCCCCTAACAGAACAGAAGTAGATGAAGTATTAGTAATGGATGGAGTCTTGGCAGGGTGTCCAGTAGGTCTGGGTACACACATGGTGGTATTTATCCAGTCACAGAATATATAATCAGGGTTACAACTGAGGCCTGAAGTAATGCATGTTTTTGTACAATATGGTATATCATGTTTGGGAAGCCCAAGTGGAAACCTCCACAATTGTCTCCTTTCTGCAGGCATGATAATAAAGTAAAAGTAATATTGTACAGGGGTGGTAGTGTAGAGGAGAATAATGCCATCCATAAGAATCTAAAGGGGGACGGAAAAAAGATGGCGGATGAGTAAGAAGCACACAGCGAAACTCTCTAAAAGTTGCCATTGGACCAGGGAAATATAGTGACTGCAAGAGCGCAGGAGTGGGGGAGATGCCTCCCCGGGACCCAGAAAAGTTCTGAAGTGCAGCTTGGGACCCCCGGCACCAGTGAAGGGTACTTTTCAACAAAGAAGGAGCAAACCACGCGCACACCTTCTACCATCCCAGGAATCGCCACGCGACAGAAGCTCAAAGCTACGGACACACAGTGACAGCTAGCACCCAGGGAGCCCCTACGGAGGATCGCGAGACAGCCGAGGGGCAGGGGAGTGACGGAGAACGGCGCTGGCTGGCGGTGAGTGTCTCTCAGCCACAGCTGTCCCGCGCCAGAGAGCGACTGGCCAGGTGCTATTGTGGGGGTTGCGGCGAAAATCAGAGTGGCGCGAAAACAATGCTGAGAACTCGTGCTCCAGACAGGGCAGTACGGTGCCTCTCAGGCCCACGAGGGTGCGCTGAGGGCGGCAGGTGAATGAGACTGGTCTCTCAGCCACACCTGTCCCACGCCAGAGAGTGACAGGCCCGGCGCCATTGTGGGGGGCGTGGCGAAAATCAGAGCGGTGCAAAAGCAGTGCACCGACAGCGGCAGGCAAAGGAGACCGGTCTCCGCCTGAAAGTCCACGCTTCTGCTCACCGCTCCGCCAAAGGGCTGCTCTTGGCTCGCTGGGACGGACCTGCACGGAACAGGACTCTGTCATCACACGGTGCCTGCCTACAGCAGAGTCAACACCTGGAACTGATTCTTTTTATTTTCTTTTATTTTTACTTTTCTTTTTATTTTATTTATTTTATTTTTTTCTCTCTCATTAGTTTTTTGTTCTGGTGAAGGGTTTTTATTTTTTTATTTTTATTTTTTCTTATTTTTTTATTTTTTTCTTTTGTGGGGTTTTATTTTTGTTTTGTCTGTTTGCTTTGTGGTTTTTGTCTTCATTTTTCTTTCTGTTTGTCTATTTGCTCTTTCCTTCGTTATTCGCTCTGGTTTTTATATGAGTGTAAACAGCGCCTCTAACCTCTTTGTGATTGTGGTTGTGATCTGTTCTTCCTTTTATCCCGTCCTTCTCTTTTTCCCACCAGTCCTCTGCACCAGTGTCCCAATGTTAGTGGGATCCCTCTTGGTCCTCTAACCTTACATCTAATTCCTTCCTCTTCTCCCAATACTCTATTTCCTCCTTAACTCATTTTAAATTTAAACTCCTGAAGGGAAAAAATTGACATACTAAGGACTTGTATACTGCATATAATTTTTCTGGTGTGTTTTAGATTTTGTTATATAACCGCAACTCTACTTTATATGGCTAAAAGTGGTAAATAACTGGTTAGCTCAGTCTGTCATTTTCTAGGCTGTGTTTGATGCTTCAGTTACCATTATAGCCAAATGTGAAATAATTGTTCTAAATAGCTTTCCTTCCTGATATTTCATGATTGATATTGACTAAGGACACAGAAAATACAGTGGCACAGTACCAAAGAATCAAGGACTGGGCCAAACAGGTAGCAACTTCTCACATCCAACGAATTGAAGAGATAGGATCTGGCAGAAAGCTCAAAACCCAAAAGCAAGCTCCACTTGGAAGATACTGCAGAGAAGTAGTCATCTTCTAAAGATCTTGAACACTAGCAATAAAGTAACCGATCATAGGTAATTTACAAACATCACCCCAGGAATTAAATTAAAGAAAGAAAAAATGAGACGACACTTAAACAAGATGCAACCCCACACATCCAATTCACCAAAGGCAAACCTAGGGGGCAATGAGGTGGGACAATCCAAAAGCCACCCACCTGGCCTATCTGAAGGGGTAACAACAAAACAACTGAATGAGGCTCTGGAAAAAATTAAAACAGAAATAATTTCACAGATAACTGCAGAGATAATGTCCACAATGAATACCATGCTTAAGGACACTATAGCTGATACAGACAAAAAAATAGATGAGCTTAAGAAAACTATAGAAACCATGAATGCTCAGCATAGGAAAGAAATGGAATCCATAAGGCAGATACAAGCAGATATCCAAGAGAACAAAAATTCCATTGAAAGTATTTGTAGCAGATTAAGCCAATGTGAGGACAGGATCTCAGATATAGAAGACAGGCTTGCAATTAGTGATCATGAAAAGAAAGAATTCTTAAAAATAGCAAAGGACCATGAAAAATCAATTCAGCAGCTCCTAGATGACTCAAAGATAAACAACTTAAGAATAATTGGAATAAATGAAAAAGCAGGAGATAGCATCAATGACACTAAAACCTTGTTAAAAGACATTATTATGAACTTCCCTGGAAGAGAAAAAGAATTTGACCCCAACATAAAGGAAGCTTTTAGAACACCAACTAGACATGATCAAAAAAAATCTTCAGCCAGACATATCATAGTCAAGATCCCAGAAATTCAACAGAAGGGCAGAATCTTAAAAGCTGTTAGGGAGAAGAGACAAATCACCTATAAAGGAAAACCCATCAGAATCACAGCTGACTTTTCAGCACAAACCCTCAAGTCAAGAAGAGCTTGGAATGATGTATTTCAAGCTCTAAAGGAAAATAATTTTCAGCCCAGATTGATGTACCCCGCAGAACTATCTTTCAAAATTGATGGAGAAATAAAATACTTCCATGACAAAGAACATCTGAGAAAATTTATGACCACCAAACCAGCACTCCAAAATGTTCTGAAGGACATTTTAGAAAGAGATAGGAACCCCAACAGAAGGGATCCACCAGGCAGGGCAGATAATTAAATAGTGGGAAAGGGGAAAAACAAACAAAGAGTGGGAACCAACAACAGGAAAATATCATGACAAGTATAAGTCAATACATATCAGTTTTAACCATCAATGTTAATGGTCTCAATTCACTAATCAAAAGGCAGAGACTGGCAAAATGGATCAAGAAGCAAGATCCAACAATATGCTGTGTACAAGAAACACATTTAATTCAGAAAGAAATTCATAGACTGAAAGTCAAAGGATGGAAAACAATACTCCATTCAACAGGAACCCAGAAAAAAGCAGGGGTAGCTATTCTTTTTGCAGACAAAGAGAATTTCAAGCCAAGAATGATTCAGAGAGATAAAGATGGTCATTACATCCTTGTAAAGGGAACAATCGAAGAGGAAGAGATAACGATCGTAAATATATATGCATCAAATACCAATGCACCCAGCTATATAAAACAAGTACTAAAGGACATGAAAAATCAAATAAGCACTAAAACAATTATATTGGGAGATCTTAATACTCCACTGTCACAAAAAGACAGATCAACTAGACAGAAAATCAATAATGAAATAATAGAACTAAACAAAATTTTTGAACAAATGTACTTAGTAGAAGTCTACAGAGTGTTCCACCCCACAACATCGGAATACACATTCTTCTCAGCTGCACATGGGACATTCTCCAAAATAGACCACATACTAGCTCATAAAACCTGCTTAAGTAAATGCAAAGGAATTGAAATTATCCCATGCCTATTATCAGACCATAATGCAATGAAATTGGAAATCAATGGCAAAAGAAATCACAAAAACTCGCTAAACACATGGAAATTAAATAGCACCCTCCTGAACAACCAATGGGTCACAGATGAAATTAAAGAAGAAATTAGACAATTTCTACAACTGAATGATAATGACAGTACAACATACCCGAACTTATGGGATACAATGAAAGCAGTCCTAAGAGGGAAATTTATAGCATTAAATACTTATATTAGGAAAATAGAGCAAGTGCAAATAAACAACTTAATGGCGAACCTCAAACTTCTAGGAAAAGAAGAGCAGGTTAAGCCAAAAGCCCATAGAAGGGAGGAAAGTATAAAGATCAGAGCAGAAATTAATGTATTGGAGACTAAAAAAACAATACAAAGAATCAATGAAGCAAAAAGTTGGTTCTTTGAAAGAATAAATAAGATTGACAAACCCTTATCCAACCTTATTAAAAAAAGAAAAGAAAAGACTCAAATCCATGCAATTGAAAATGAAAAGGGTGATATCACGACGGACCCCGCAGAAATCCAGAAGATCATCTATACCTATTTTAAAAATCTATATTCTACTAAGATGGAAAATGCAGAAGAAATGGACAGATTCCTAGATTTGTATGAATTACCAAAGCTGGATCAAGAAGATTTAAAAATCCTAAATAAACCAATATCAACCAATGAAATTGAAGATGTAATTAAAACCCCCCCAACAAAGAAAAGCCCAGGCCCTGATGGATTCACTGCCGAATTCTACAAGAAATTTAGAGAAGACCTAATGCCACTACTTCTGAAACTTTTTAATGAAATTGAAAGGAAAGCAATACTCCCAAATTTATTCCTGGAAGCAAGCATTACCCTAATACCAAAACCAGAGAAGGACCCAACTAAGAAAGAGAACTACAGGCCAATCTCCCTAATGAACATAGATGCAAAAATCCTTAATAAGATACTGGCAAACAGAATCCAACAAATCATCAAGAATATTATTCACCATGACCAAGCTGGATTCATCCCTGGGATGCAGGGATGGTTCAACATACGTAAATCAATAAATGTAATACACCATATTAACAGAACCAAAGACAAAAATCACATGATCATCTCAATAGATGCAGAAAAAGCTATTGACAAAGTCCAGCACCTTTTCATGATAAAAAACCTACAGAAAATTGGAATAGAGGGTCTTTATCTCAACCTGGTAAAAGCTATCTATGACAAACCAACAGCCAATATTATACTAAATGGCCAAAAACTGAAAGCCTTCCCTCTAAAATCAGGAACAAGACAAGGATGTCCACTGTCCCCACTCTTATTCAACATAGTTCTGGAAACTTTAGCCAGAGCAATTAGACAAGAGAAAGAAATAAAGGGAATAATGATTGGAAAGGAAGAAGTTAAATTATCATTATTTGCAGATGACATGATACTCTACACAGAAGACCCCAAAAACTCCACTAAAAACCTGCTAGATTTAATAAGCAAATTCAGTAGTGTAGCTGGATACAAAGTCAATACTCAAAAGTCAATAGCCTTCCTGTACACAAATAACAAACTTACTGAAAGAGAAATTAGGGAAATAATACCTTTCACAATAACATCCAAAAAAATGAAATACCTAGGAATCAACCTCACAAAGGATGTAAAAGACCTCTACACTGAAAACTACAGTACTCTGAAAAAGGACATTGAATAGGATATCAGAAAATGGAAAGATATCCCTTGCTCCTGGATAGGAGGAACCAATATAGTGAAAATGGCCATACTTCCAAAATTGTTATACAGATTTAATGCAATTCCAATCAAAATTCCAAGAGCATATCTCACAGAATTAGAGAAAACAATCCTAAAATTCATTTGGAATCAGAAGAGACCTAGAATAGCAAAGGCAATTCTGGGCAACAAAGGCAAGGCAGGGGGCATCACAATCCCCGACTTGAAATTATACTACAAAGCTACTGTGATAAAAACAGTGTGGTACTGGCAAAAGAAAATAGACCTGAAGACCAATGGAACAGATTAGAAGATGCTGAAACAACCCCAGACATACTAAGCCACCTTATCTTTGACAAAGGTGCCGAAAACATTCGCTGGAAGAAAGATAGCCTCTTTAATAAATGGTGTTGGAAAAACTGGCTCTACACATGCTGAAGATTAAAACTAGACCCATATCTTTCACCATGCACTAAACTAAATTCAAAGTGGATCAGAGAGCTAAATATTAAAACAGAAACATTAAATCTGCTGGAAGGTAGGATAGGTAAAACCCTTGAAGACATTGGTGTAGGCAAAGACTTTATGAATAAAAACTCAGCCACATGGGAAATATCCCAAAGAATCAATAACTGGGATCTCATCTTATTAAAAAGCTTTTGCACAGCAAGAGAAACCACCAACAGAGTGAAAAGACAACCCACAACGTGGGAAAAAATGTTTGCCAGCTGTTCCTCAGACAAAGGATTACTATCAAGAACATATAAAGAACTCAAAAAAATCAGACCTCCCAAATTTAAAGACCCACTCCAAAAATGGGCATCTGAGATGAATACACATTTCTCAGATGAAGAAATACTAATGGCAAATAAATATACAAAAAATGTGCAACATCACTAGTCATTCGAGAGATGCAAATTAAAACAACACTGAGATACCATCTCACCCCAGAAAGAATGGCTACTATAAAGAAATCCACTAATAACAAATGCTGGAGGGGCTGTGGGGAAAAAGGAACCCTTCTCCACTGTTGGTGGGAGTGTCGACTGGTACAGCCACTGTGGAAGTCAGTGTGGAGATTCCTCAAAAAAGTAGGGTTGGAGGTCCCATTTGACCCAGCTATTCCCCTTCTAGGCATCTTCCCAGAAGAATTAAAAACATCGTACCACAGTGATATATGTGCACCCATGTTTATAGCAGCACAATTTGTAATAGCCAGATCTTGGAAACAACCCAAATGCCCATCAACTGAGGAATGGATAAGAAAGATGTGGTGTTTTTATACAATGGAGTACTATTCAGCCATAAAGAAGGATAAACTGGAGACTTTTATAGGTAAATGGATGCAACTCGAGAAAATACTCATAAGTGAAATAAACCGGACGCACATGTGTAAGCATCATATTGTCTCTCTAGTATGGGAAACTGAAAGAGTAAATAAGATCTAATATGTATAATAGACACGGTGAATCAAAAAGAAACTGGTCAATAGGAAAGAGACTGGAATAGGGAAAAGAAAGAAGGGAAAGGGAAAAGAAATTGTATATATATATAAGATGGTTAAGTTAGATACACTACCAATTTTACTTAGTTCATTGAAGAGTAAGGTTTGAGCCAATAATGTTTGGACAATTGAATGCCAATGTCTGGTATCCTGAATAGCTAACTTAAAGATAATAATACGTAATGCATTGACCATTGTTACCCTAATATTATGTTGTTTTGAAAATTTGTTCTTTTTTTATTTGTTTTGTTTTTTCTTCTCTTTAAAAAAAAAAGAATCTAAAGGGGGCCAGTGATATGGTTCAGCGGCATAAGCACCTGCCTGGCAAGCATGAGGTCCTGAGTTCAACACCTGGTACCCACATAAAGGAAAAAAAGGGCCGGTGATATGGCTCAGAGGCATAAGTGCCTGCCTGGCAAGTGCAAGATCCTGAGTTTGACTTCCGGTACCTGTATATTAAAAAAAAAAGAATCTAAAGGATACAGACATGGTAGTTTCTATAATATGTCCATATATGTATCTATTAACATATTATTCTTCTACCTGCAGAAGTCAGATGGATCTTTTACTACGCAAATACACTCCTACTTACTCTATCAAGGAATAGCTTCAATGGCAGCTGCCATGGCAGGTGTGATATTTTTGTTATAGTAGATTAACACGGCTTCTGAAAATTGGTATGTAATTATGCGATGAAGAATGTACTCTTTTCTGCTCTGATCATCTAAGTGGATCAGAAAGAGTTCACACCCAGTGCAACAACATAGATATGATGTCTTGAATAAGGGGCTATATTTGATCTCCTGCCTCCTATCATAATATATTTTAAAGAAATCTTATAGGATGTGTTTGCTAAGAATGCCTTTTACATTTTTAAATGAATGATACACAATATTTTTTTAAAATATATTATTATATTTTGAACGAATACTGTTATGCAAATTATTTCCTTTGGCTGTAAAGCTTAAAAATATTTACTATCTTGCCTTTATAGAAAATTACCAACTTCCAATCTAGATTAGCTTGTCATCCTGCAAAATCAAATATTGATTAACTGTGTCAATATTATGCTAATTGAGTTAGGTGAATATCATGTTATATTTACACAAATGTAAAATTTAAAAGTACATAGAAGATAATCTTTCTAGAATTCATTGGGGAGCAAAGTTAAGAGATAATGTTTTTCATGTTGGTTTAATTTTTTATTTACAGAACTTGATCCTGAATCTTTTTATAATAGTATATTTGGTTACTCAAAAAGGCTATGAAGTGTATTATTTTGGAACTTTCTAAACATAATTGTGACCATAAATTCTGGAAAATAATGCAATATCCTGTCTAGAAGCATTTGAGAATATACCATTTTGGTTTTTTTCCTATTTGAAAATTTTAACCCAATTTTGTCTGTTTTTCTTTCTTGCAAACCTTCATATTTTAGTTCCTTTTTCTCTCAAAGCTTGATTCCCTAATTGTGGTATTTTGTCATTTTAGGGGTATTGTAATTTATGCAACCAACATGTTTTACTTTGTATTTTAGCGTAAACATATGCAACTTCATTTTCTCAAGTATCTTTCAGTATAACTCTCCTAACGTTTTTTCTTACATTTTATTATTTCATGCATTTTAATAGATAGGAGGGTTTGGCAATAGTTTTCTTCAAGGTTCATATATTTTTTTTCCTTCCACAGGAACAAAATACACACGTACTTTCTTAGCTCACTTTGTATCATGAAGAAAAGAACAGCTCTTGTTTTAATTAGGGTGCCTCAGGATCCCTCAAGATATATTCACCTGGCCAGATTGCTTATTTCACAATTTTATCTCCCTTTTGTTAGTCTTAGATGATTTTTAATTGCCCTAGAAAATCTGCAGTGTATCAAAATATGCTAGTAATTATTTCATTTGCATAAACTCTGTCATTAGAATTAATTTATAGGAAAATAATAAATGTGCAGCATGAAAGCAAATGGATAAAGAAGCACAGAAGTAATTTTGTGATTCAATAGACAAGAATGACTTTAAATGTGGGATTTGTATAAGAAAATAATAGTTTACTTTCCAAAGCAGCTTACAAACTAAAATATTTCAGAGTAAGCTAACTTAGCAGGGAACCAAAATGAGGATTGTAAAACAGATTTAAAAAGTATGCTTTCCTGCCTAGGCCAAAAGGAATCCCTCAAATTGGGACCCAAAATGAATTGAAATAGCATTGTTATATAATACACAATTGAAATATTTATGGATGACTTTATGAAAATTAAACCTGTAAATAATTAGATATTGTAAGTTTTTTGTGGTTGTTGTCTTAGTTGTTTTTACTGTCTATTCCACCAGTACATAGTTGGAATAAAGAAAATTTATCACTGTAACAGGTGTCTTGTTTGCATGAGTTATGGAAAAAATTCATTGAGGTGATATGGGTGCAAGTATAAAGACACCAACATTTTCTTCCCACAGTTGAGTTTTCAATACTTTATTCTGACTAAGCTTCAGGGACCATCACACAAAGCATATCAAGAATTTGGAATAGTGGAAAATTATTATGATTTGGTTTAATAGGAAATTTAATCAAAACTTTTTTTTTAGCCTACCTACTATCTGCTTTTACAGAAGTCTATATGGTAACTGGAAGAAACTTAAAGCTCTAGTGATCTTAAAATCTTATACTGGAAAAAAAATATAAAGGTAAAGTGAAAATTGGCCAAAAATAATTGTGCTATATCTTTTCAGAAGACCAAACACACACACACACACACACACACACACACACAGAGAGAGAGAGAGAGAGAGAGAGAGAGAGAGAGAGAGAGGGAGGGAGGGAGAGAAAGAAGATTTTAAAAAAACTGCTTAGTAAGACTGGCAATGTCTGTAATAGTCTTTCTTGGTACCATTTAAACCAAATTCTCGCAAATCAACCAGCAAGAATGGTGGTTACCGCTGTGGATTTACCTGGCCATGAAAATCAGCAATCTTGTTGTTAGCAGATGTAGACTCTAGGATAATAAGCAGAAAATTATGCTGATGACATCATCAGTAAAATGTGCTCACTTATAGAACAAGGAAACCCACATCTTTTCTAACCTAAAGTTGCACTTGTATTGGGTCAAGTAACAGATCTGCCTAAATTGTATGACAAGCATAGAAATGAGGGCTCTCCAAATGTATTCTCTAAACCTGGCTGCTAGATTGACCAGAGAACTCCATGCATGTGCACGAACTGAGGTATCCTCATAAACCTTTAAAACCAAGGCAGACAGGAAAACTGGCTGAAGTTCAGAAGAGCTCTCCAGGAGACGCAGAGTACTTGAGCTTTTTGAACCGAAACTTTGCACAAATTATCAGTAGATTAAAAAGGATTATATAAAATAAGGTAAATAATGTACAATGTATTATTAATACCAAGATGGGAAAGGGCAATATAGAAACTGACCTTGAGTGAGCCAGATGTCAGATTGAGCAAGATGGCACTATCAAAGTTTTTATAAACTGCTCAAAATATTGAATGACACCAAGTTTGAAAAATTTAAAAAAATGATCACAATAACTTACCAAATAAGGATTCTCAGTGGAGAGATAGATGTTTATAAAGTGGAAATTTTGGAGTTGAAAAGTGCAAGGCTAGATTTGAAATGGAAATTTGCTGAACGAGTTCAACAGTAAATTTGAGATTGAAAAAAAAATAAGAATGAACATAAAGGTAGATCAGTAGAATATTTTTTCATCCAAAACAAAAGAGTAAAGCAGTTGAAGTAAATTAAAGTGGGTAGAAACACTAGCTATCTCATCTTTAGATCAGAATAATTTCAAAGTGTTTTTAACACTTTCTTCTAGATCTACCAAGAGAGACTTGATTTCTCAATAACACATTATTTGTAGTTGCCTTCCCTTTACTAACGCATTTCCCCAATCACCTACTGGTCTTCCAATGCTCATTCCCCAGATAAAATAATTTCCTTCAAATACATATCTATTTTTGGAATGTTTCAAACCTACATGATAGAATGTAAAAAATTTCTAACTATACATAAATAATTTGCCTGCATATTTATTCTTCTTTTTATACCAGAAGATGAATTGCATAAGGGAAGAGATCTTATTTCTGTAAGTCCATTGCTTTTTTCTCAGCAATTGTAACATAATTATTATCAAAATAAAAGCTTCACTAAATATTTGTTGAATGAATAAATGCATAGTAAATATCCACTTGTATTTTTGCTGTGCTTTCTAATATTCTATTTTCTCTACCCTTTCTCCTTTAATTTCTAAAATAAGGAAAAGTAAAATTTATACTAACTTGGTAGATGGAGTCTGTTTTCAGCATTCCCAGATCACTAACTCCTGTTGCCTTTAGATTTTCAAGGGTACTTTCAGCCTGCAAACAAATTTTGCACTATAGCTAGATGATTCTTTTGTCCTAAGAAATTATCTCCTACAGAAGATTTTAACCCAGTCTAAAAATAAGCACAGCTTGATGAAATGACAAAGGAAAAATTTCCCACTAAGGCAATTTAACACTTGTAAACAATATTGTTTGATCTTATTAAATCTTAATTATCTCTCTGTAATAAAAGCTCTGTAATTAAAATTCATAGGTACTTCTGTAAAAAGCAAAACAATAGAGATGGAAAACAAATGTTTTCTGGCCTGAGATTGGTTAAATTGTTGAGTACAAAAGGAGCTACCTATGGGAATTTTTGTATCTTGGTTGTAGGAAAAGATAACAAGACAATGCACTTGTCAAAAATGATATAACTGTGCATCAAAGTAAGTGAATTTTGCTCAATTTATATTTTTAAAAAATAATAGTCGAATAATTTTGACATCCTCAAGTTTTTGAATCAGTCTGAAAAATATATATTATGTGGAAATTACTGAGGTTACATCAGTGAAATTTGTCAATTTTAGGAAGTAGCTAGAGCCTTGTTAGGTAGGAAAAGACCTCTTATGTATTTTTTTTTGTATTTAGTGCCATTGTATTTTAAACTAGACTGAATGCATTCTCCCTGAATATATTTGGATCCTTTATGTCTTACCATACCTGCAGTAGCATAGAGGATCCTAAGGGGTAGACTGGCTAAAAGAGAGCAGGTAATTTTCTCAGTTCTAATCACTGTAGATTACTCAGATTAATTTTTCTTTCAATAATGACTAATTTTTAATTTATTAAATTCTTGGAGATTATAAACATTCTGAAACCAGATTTGAGTAATTTATATCATGTTTCTTCTCTCTCTCTCTCATTGTATTCCTCTGATGTTTAAATATCAAAACAATCACATAATAAGAATAATGGCTTCAAGCAAATTTCATAGAAAATCACACAAAATGTGAAAGTACTTATAAACTGAGATCTACTCACAAATACTGGCATCTTATGGTTTTTAAATGTCATTATAACAGATTTTATAGGGACATACTGGTATTTACCTATGGAGGCCAATAAAGATCACAGTTGATGATGTTATAACACATAAAATGAGTTGTCTACTAAAGTCAATCATAATAACACAGATCTTTAGATAGGAAGCAAATGATAGTCTTATTGTAGTGGGTTAACTAATGGTCAACTTGTAACACCCAGCTGAACTGAATCAGCATGGTTCTGGGTGTGGAAGGCTCACCTGAGGATTGTTGCCAACAACGTAAAAGGGGAACTGGAGAGGAAGAGATGGTGCTGTTGAGTCTCCTGGAGAAGCTTGTCACGCTGGTTTTCCTGATATGAATTCAGCTGTTCTCGTCTTCAGAGGCACTTGGGTCCTCACTGTTGCTGAGATGGCTGTGGTTCTTTTCAGGGGGAGCTCTGGTCCCTACATTGAGCATCACTTCCTGGCTCCAGTGCAGCTCCCTCAACCTGCTGGCACAGATCCTTCACCCCACTTGTGCAGACTTTCTAGCTTCCACCACTGACCTTTGGGCCTTTGCAGTGCAGATCCTTGATACACACTTGAATGAGACATTATCGTGGGGTTAGGCCTCCAGCTGGATTCATGGAGGACATTGCCGTAGGCTCTAGGTCTTCAGCTGGACTCGTGCAGGACATTGCTGTGGGACCCAGGCCCTTAGCTGGATTCTTTTTGTCTCTAGTATGTGGACAGATCGCTTGCACTCTTCTACATTTGACTTTTTGGATGAATGTTATAAAATAATCCTATAAATTATGTGTCCTGCATTAAATCTATTCCCTTGTAAACCCTGACGACAACACTTATGATAATTTTTTAAAATTTTATAATTATGAAATTTCCACAAAAACCACAGATGTAAAAGATCTGCGGCAACTTTCCTGAAAAATGCACTGGACAAAGGTTCTGCATATTCAGCTTTGCTTAGATTCTTTTCTCAGGAGATATTCTTAATTATTTCTAATTACCACTAATTTCTAATCACCACTAATGACTCAGCACAAAAGCTACCTGCAAATTTAGTGGTTTACAACAACAGTGTCTTACAAAATGTCCTGGCTTGGCAGGCATATTTCTGCTGCTTTCACTGGTGTGTACTTATGTGTCTGTATGCACTTGAAGGGTGTGTGGGATGAAAGGTCCCTCACAGTTCTGGCAGTTAGTGCTGGATGTCCCCTGATACACCCTCAGTTCTCCATGTAGCTGCTCATCTTCTAGTGGGGTCACACTGACTTCCTGAATTGGCAGGCTGAGGTCACCATAAGGAGAAGGTGGAGGTTGAATGCCTAGTGCCTCCTGAGGTTGATACTTTAGAACTTGCACAAGGATATTTCTGCACAATATATTGTTCGAAGCAAATTTTAAGACCACCATAATTCAAGAAATGGGCCAATAAATGTCCCCTCTTGGTGGAAATTGCTGAGAAATATTGTTACTGTGCTCACACACACTAACTCCCTAGCAATTTTTTCCAATATGGACACACATTCTCAGAAATTCATCAAATCTAAATTTATGAAAGATGACCTTTTGTGTTTTTCATACTATTATTATTGGCTGCCTAATTGTTTGTCCATACTTTTTTGTGATAAAACTAACCTGACTAGGTATCTCAATTTAATATTCTGTATTATATAATCACATATTTTAAGCATTGTTACTCTAAAATGTATAATATGATACTTTCCGCACTGAAACTACTAATCTATTTAAACACCATTTTGTGTCACATACTTAGCATGGAAAACTTGTTTAATGGCTCTTTAACTAGTTGAGGAATCGAGGACTAGGACTGAAAAGGAACATTTCCAGATTGGCATACATCAATATGTTGGTGACCTATCCACCGAGGTCATGTTTTACAAAAAAATGAAATAATACATTGTTATACCATAAATAAGAATGCTGTTTTCACAAACTGATCTATTATTCATCTCCAATTTCATTCCATGATCATTTTTTTTTTGTGGATACTGGGGGTCGAACTCAGGACCTCGCATGCCAGCAGGCCCTCGTGCTGCTGAGTGATATCACCGGCCCTTTTTTTTTCTTGTATGTGTGTACCAGGAGTCACACCCAGGACCTCACGCTTGCCAGGCAGGTGCTTATGCTGCTGAGCCATCTCACCGGCCCTCCAAGATCATTCTAAAAACAAACCTTATTGTTGATGTCCTCCTACATCTTGATTATGCATGCTACTTATTACTATGCAGAAAAAGAAGCCTTGCTTATATAAATAGGGGCTAATACTCACAAAGGCTAATTCCATGTGAACATGGGTGTACCTAGAAGAATGCAAAGAGGACTACTTATGAAGATTCCTAAAAGTCAGGCAAAACATGACAGAAAAAGTCCTAATATCGAACAACAAAAAAAAAAAGAATTTTAAAAGGAATCTGAGAAAAACAAAAAATCACATATGAAGGTAAACCCATTATAATTAAAAAAGACATCACAATAAAAACCTTAAAGGGCAGAAAAGCATGGAGTGAAGCATTTCAAGCCCTAAGAGCAAACAACTTCCAACCCAGATTAACATAGCCAGCAAAGCTTTTCTTCAAAATAGATGAAGAAATAAAGGAATTTCATGGAAAAGCCCAGCTCAAGAGATATATGAATATTAAACCAATATTTCTACAAAATACTCAAGGATGTCCTAGACAGAAGCCATGAACCCAATTAAGGTGAAAACCCAAATGAAATGAAAACACTGAGCAAGGTCGATGGGTAAACAACAATGAAAAATGACAGGAAAAGAGAAACAAAGGGGTGACCAATAGAAAAATTATGCAAAGATGGTACATAAACACATTTCAGTAATATCTCTTAATTAAAAGATATTCACAGAGTAAAAATCAAAGGATGGATAACAATATTTCATGCATGAAGACCCCCAAAACCAGGAGGGTTAGCAATTTTAATGTCAGATGTGGTAAACATCAAGCTAAAACTATTAGAAGAAACACAGAAGGCCACTACATACTAGTTAAGGGAACAATCTATCAAGAAGAGATAATGCATATAAATATTTATGTATCAAATACTAAGACACTAACTGCATAAAACAAATACTGCTGAACATAAAAGATCAAATAAATACCATACAGTCATAATGGGGGATTTTAATACCCCACTTTCCCAAGAGACAAACTAAAGAAGATATCAATAAAAAATATCATAGCTCAACTACATCCTTGAACATATGGACTTGTTAGATATCTACAGAGTACTCCAAACCACTACAATAGAGTGGACACTCTTTTCTGTAGTACACAGTACTTTCTCCAAAATAGACCACATACTAGCCCACAAAGCCTGCCTCTGCAAATATAAAAAGATTCAAATCACCCCATGTGTACTATCAGAACACTGTGCAACGAAAATAGAAATCAATGAAAGAAGAAATTATGGAAAGCATAGAAGCACCTGGAAAACTAATAACACAGTCCCAAATACTCAATGGATAACAGAAGAAATCAAGTAAGATATTTTTTAAAAATTTTGGAAGTTAACGATAAGGCCTGTACAACCCACCGGAATGTCCCAGACACTATGAAAGCAGTCCTAAGAGGGAAGTTCATTACAATCAATGCTCACATTAGAAAAACAGAGTGCACTCAAATATAATACCTTATACAGAACCTTAAGATACTTGAGAAACAAAAACAATTTAGATCCAAACAGAAAATACAGAGGGAAAATGATGTTTACAGCAGAAATCAATGAAATTGAGCCTAAAAAATTACAAAATATCAACAAATCAAAGTTCCAGTTTTTTGAAAAAATAAATAAAATATATTTACATTTATCCAAGCTTACCAATAGAAAGAGAAAAAAAACCTTACATCAATGTAATTATAAATGAAAAACACAAAATCACAGCAGACACCATGAAAATCCAGAAGATAGTAATTTTTATGAAATATTGTATTCCAAAAATTGGATTCCAGCATCACACACTCCAGATCCAGCCATGTCTGACAAGTGCCACCTATGACTTCATGAGGTTTTGGGGGAACATCTAGATGTGAGCCATAACAATCTGCATCCATACTCCTGGCCCCATTTCTTCCTTATCAGAATAAAACCTGTTTAAGCATAAGAGATTTCCTGGAAATCATAACCTCAGGTTATAAATACTTCTATACTATATTATTAAAATCAAACATCTTTCTAAAAATGAGTACTTATAACCTGAGGTTATGAGCTCCTGAAATATATTGCAGAAAATCTAATGTTGGCCATGCACATGCCTTAACTGAAACTTTTACAACTAGAATAAAATTCAAACCTTATCAGGCTAAACTGGCCTCGCTAAGCAAACAGATTCAGAATATCTGGCAAAATCCCAAAGAAATCTCTCTCTCTCTCTCTTTTTCTCTCTCTCTCTCCCTCCCTCTCCATCTCCCTCTCTCATCCAAACTGAGTACCTAAAATGACATCGAGAATTAATTTTAAGAAGTATGATAAAACTAATTTCTGCTCATTTCGTGATGACTCTTTACTCAGCAAATTTTCTGTGGAACAAAAGATTTTAGTTAGATTTAGTTAGTATCTTTGGCATAGTTAAGTAAATATTTATTTGCTTCCTGTTTTTTAGGAAGCCATTCAGGCCTTTCTTGTCCCTGGGCAAAGGTTAAGCAATATCTACAAACTTCAAGTACTTTCAGAATGAGACTTTCAGCTGCAAGACATTCTCAAGTACTTTCCTCAGCTGGAATCCTTCTTCCCCAGTAGACAGAGATTTTTTGGCTAGAAAATGAGGCTGGAGATTAGAGTGTGGAAAATCAACTGAGCAAGTGGATGTGAATAATGTCAATAATGGAGATCCAGAAACTGTACAGAAAAAGTTTCCTAAGCCCTGAACCTGGGGCCTATCACAAAATGGTACCTTCACTTCTCACAAGAACTCAAACAGGTTTTTGAAAGGACAGCCTAGATATGACATCAGCCTGAGGAGTGAGGGATACAAAAGATGTCTGCCATGAAGCTTTTGGCCACTGTGCGTCCACTCACCCTGCAGAGTGTACTTCTTTTCCTACTTTTAATTGGCCCACACTTGCTCTGAAGAGAACATTTCTTTGCTGAACTTTAAAATTTCGCTACCTTTTGTGTTTGTTTTGTCTAGTTCTTTGTTCAGACCAAGAAGAATCTAGAAAGAATCCCTGGAAGGGGACCCCAGAAACATAGAACCTGGCAACAGACAAAAACAAATTGTAATGGGCGCCGAAACACAAATTGACAATGTCCTTTGACCCTGCCTACTTCCTCCTTTATCCAATAAAACCAGGAATTAGTTCTTATATTTTGGAGTAAAAATATCTTTAATCTATGAGAGTTTGAAAGTTCTACCTATGTAAAATAAACAGATAAAATCTACCAGGTGTAAAATCAGAGTGGGTACATTCTGTAACAAACTAAGGTGTGCATGGATCAGATAAAATCCAATCTTGCAGGTTTTGGTTATTATTTTAGTTTTATTGTATTTTATTCTTCTTGTATTTTTTCTATACATTAGACAAGACCAAAAAAGTATAACTGAGATATTGAATACAAGTAATAATAATAACAATGATAATTAGAAATTCCATTCTACATGATTGTAATAGTCATTTCAAAAAAATAAAGTTTATGACATAAAAACAGCATGCTAATAATTTTTAAAGGAGTTACTACAAAGAAGGGAATGGTTCCATATCCAATTGTGAAGATGGCAAGATGTAGCCCTTGGAACTGGTCCAGAAGGAAGCCAAAGAGATGGGTCAAAGACAGTGAGGCTTACGGAGCAGAAGAAATTGAGGAGCCAGAAGTAAAAGCTGTAGGGAAGAGCCTTGTGGCTACAAGTGAATTAAAAAGTATGGCAAATGGTAAACTCCCTTGTGCCTCCAGCAATGGTGACCGATATTCCATTCTCATTTAAACATCTGGATTCCCTATTCCCTGTCATTACATCCAGCCAGAATGCACTTTTGTCTTTGTGCCTTGTATACATGTAAGAATAAATGTTTAATAAAAAATAAATACATAAATAAAATTATCCAGATGAATAATTCATTCATAAAATTATCAACAAGTGTTATTCTGTAGCTTATAATGTTCATGCTTCCAAACTAACTTATTTAGGAATAAGTCTGAGAAAACTGTTATAGCCATAAATATATTGTTTTACTTGATATCTATGTTTTTCCATAAGAGGTATCAGCCAATATTGACCCTTGGTATTTATTTTCCTTTTATGTTCATGTTTAGAAGGAATTTTCAAAAATATTTTTCTGAAATTTACATTCTACTTTTTCATGTCTAATAGTGCATCCACCTTCCCTGCCCATTGGTAATACAGTGTTTTTAAACTGAACTCTTCTGGATGAACAGAGAAGCTTCATTATAATCTTTCACTTTAGAAAGCATTGTACTTCCATTTTCTAAACTGTAGAAAAAGAATACTAACATTTACCTCAAAGTATTAAATTAAAATTTGAAAAAACCCTACTACCATGCTTCGATTAGTGCCTGAAGCACTGAATCCAGATTGTTACTCATCATACTATCATTATCTCAGAATCTATTTGCAAAAACATAACCTCTAGACAATGTGTGCTGAGCTATGTTCCCCACTTTGAAATACTGACAGCCTGGTTTTTAAATCTGTAAGTACTTTGCCCCTTTTGCCTGTCCTGCTGTCTGATATTTATCAACACCTAAGTCAGAAGTTTTTGGTGGGTGCCATTTGTTATATGTCTGTCAGTGGCATGCCAAGCCTCTCATTTCTCCAGTACATCTAAGTTGAACTAAAAGGCAGCACCATTCCAGATGGAAACTCAACAGAAAATGTACCCACACAGTCTTACAAAGGACTTAAGGAAACAAACCATTTTGTTCATTTAAAGCAAACCAGTACAAGTGCTTGCTCATTATAGAATTAGAAAATTTTAAAAATCTAGAGTCATTTAATATTATTTTCTTGAAAAGAGTGTGAGTGTTGCGACAGGGTGGGGAAGATAGAAGTTGGTCATAGGTGACCAAGAGGGGTTTGACTGATAAGTTCAGACTGTCCTGGAGAGGACAGAGCACCTCACCATGCCTCTGTCATGTTTCCTTTACTGCTTAAACCTTTGTATAAAGAGTAGCTAGTGATTTTCTCATCATGTTCTATGCTTAGGAACCATTCAATCCCTGAGGAAAATTTTACTTATATGCCTCCTATTTTTTTGTTGTTGTTGTTGTTGAATCTGTAAAGATTGTGTTTTTCTTCCCTTTTTTTTCCTTAAAAAATGCCTGCAGCAGAGCTGTATTTCACAGATGGCATATTGATTTCAGTGTGAAGTTCCTAGGATACCTGCACTATAAATGGTTATTGTGTTCTATTATAAAACAGGGTCACTGGTTATAGACATCTCTCTCATCCCACGTTTCTTATTCTTCCTTACTGGATTCTTGCTCTCCTTTTTCAATTCATTATGAACTCTGTTAGCTTAGTCCATAGAAGAAGGGTTGCATGTCACATACCCAGGTGTCCAATGGCACAGAAGGAACAGAAAAACTAAAGTAAATCTTCCATATGCTTCCAAGTGAGCTGAGAATAAAAATACATCAGACATTCAAGAGAGTTATCTTTACAGATGTAAGAATAATTTTTAATTTGCATTTATTAATTTGTAAACTGTGATAGTTAAGCAAATTATAGGCGGTAACTGATATCTTTCATAAACAATATACCCAAAATGAATTATGATATAATCCCCTTCCTTAATTTAAAAACTTAATATATGTTCACAATTTTATTACTATTATGGATATTTTTGTAGGTGAAGGAACTGGGGTGCAAAGAGTGAAATAAATGTTAAGAAACCCAGTAAGTGGTGAAGTAATAAAACAAACATATATATAACATAGGATTTTAAACTAGCTTCAAAATTTAATTGAAGGGGCCGGTGAGATGGCTCAGCGGCTTAAGCGCCTGCCTGGCAAGCGTGAGGGCCCGAGTTTGACTCCCGGAACCCACATACGAAAAAGGGGCCGGTGATATCGCTCAGCGGCACGGGCGCCTGCTGGCGCGCGAGGTCCTGAGGTCGACCCCCCGGTACCCACAAAAAAAAAAAATTTAATTGAAATAAAACATTGTAAAACTCTATGTACAAGCTCCTCTTAAACTTTCTAAGGATAAGTAAATTTAGGGATTTTGGAATAGGCAATTATCTTAGGTAATTTCCAGAGTATCTTTTAGACACTAAATTTTATGACTCAAAATTTCCTTGTAGATATTAATATAAAATTATATTTAAGCCAAGTAAACTTGTACACTTCATAGTATATGCTCTTAAACATTAAAAACAGAATCTCCATCATTAATATAATAAGTAAAGATAATAGATTCTTTACATAAGATATACCGATTGATTTTCCATGAGCATTTATTGAGCCTTTACTATGCATTTATGTATTCAATAGAGTTTTCCTATTGCTTTGGCACCTTTCTATTGTTCCTAAATTTAGTCTAAGGCCTAAAACTAGTATGAAGAAAATTTCTCATCATTTGAGTTGGAATACTTCTCCAAAACTTTTCAAAAGAAAAAAAATCAGCAAAAGTAGAATCTATAATTATTTCATACTCTTTTCTTTCAGTGTTTATAAGTACAAGACAAGAAAAAGTGTAGGAAGACATTCATGGGTATCTTTGGTCATGAGAATGGTTAAGTTTATGGTGAGAGTTCATTTCTTTTTCTTTTCTTTGAGAAAAGAAAAAGAAAAAGAATAATTTCAAACAAATCCCCCATAGTCCAGTGATCATGGTAAAGAAGGAAAAGAGTTTTAAAAAGTTGTGGAAATTGTAATTTCAAAGAAATGGTATCAAGTAGACAAAGAATAAATAAATGGGCTTATGCTTTTTTATCCTATTCCTACTCAGTAGGGCTGGGTGAGATTTCAGAAGTCAAAAACTGCAGTGTGTACTTTCAGGATAAACAATCAAGCAAATTGTGCAAAGGCACAATGAAAGCTGGCTTTTTCAATTAAGAAAAATTAAACAGTGGAGGCCCTGCTGAGATTTCAAAAATATACCCATGCTTTGGGGTGCAGATAGTCCAGAGAGTCTAGTAAGAAGTAGAGAAGCGCACCCTCTTTGAACGAGCACAGCCCAGTACCAAAGCACATATCTTTTCAGCAGAACACAGGCTGGAAATCAATTTCCTTTATCTCTTGCCTGGAAGCATCTTTTTTTAGTTTTAACCCTGCAGAGTTTGTGCAGCATTCTGATGGATGAAGTCCTAAATTCTTGGCATCAATGGCAAAACCTATTGGTAGTAACACTCAGACACCTGAAAGAGAAAGATCAACATTCATGATAATTAGTCACATGAACTGACCCTTCCTGAATATCACAATGGGGATGGTATTCCTGGTGTGGTGAAGAAGGGAAAGGGTGTCATAAAAGCAGCCCGTGACCACAATATCCTACCTCTGCATTTCAATCACAAACAGCTGATGTTCTTGTACATGTGGACTGGATGCCAGGAGGATGAGAAAAAATAAGATGTAAATGGAAATCAACCCAGATTATGAAATCTGTTGGAGATGCTGAATTTCAAATATATTTAGGAATCTTCACACTGGTTTCCTTAGTGGTTGGACTACTTTACATTCCCACCAACCATGCAGAAGGGTTCTTTTTTCCCCACAGTCTCACAAGCATTCATTACTATTTGATTTCCTAAAATATAAGTGAAGAGAAAAAAATAGACGACAGGAAGGAGCAAGATCTTTTTGAAATAGGAAAGCGAACAAGAGGCAGAAGGAGCAAGGATGGATGGGAGAGGTCGGGATGGAAAACAATTAAGATGTCTTATGTGCATGTGCCAACTCTCCAGGATAAATGTAATCATTATGTGCTACAAACATGTGCTAAGAAAAAATAAACATCACCAAAAAGTTTTTAAAAAGGACATTAAGCAATATCTTACATACCTGTTTATGCTTACATATTTTGCTTTAAGAATTTTGAGTAAACAATATTCTCTATAATCATCATCATCATCATCATCACCTTTTAGAACAAATTTAAATCTTTGTTAGAATTCCCACTTTGCTTAACAGAGACAGCTCTGGAGAGTTCCATATTACCAAGTGCAGTCTTGACTCAATTCATCACGCCTTGTCAGAATGTCTCAGCAACTCTCATACTTCATTACTGCTTCTTAGATGTTAACCTGAAGATTTTATGGAAATACGAACTTAATATTCTTTTAATTTTTGCCCTTGGCTGAGCATACAGAAGTTCTTACATTGTAATGAACCTCTACTGCCACACTAGTAAGATTTAGATTCACAATTTTTAAGTAATGTAGTTGTAAGTTATGAAGTGCCACATCATAATTAAAGTGTCAAATGTACTGCAACCCGTGACATTTTAACTCTTATGTATTGCATCAGAAAGCCTCAGCACAAATAGAAATAATTGTCAGTGCACAGAGAAAATACATTATGATATTTGCTTCTGGGAAATAATTGCTAATGTCTGCTATAATTTTCTTTATTTCACCAGGGACACCAACATCTGAAACCCCTTTCTCTTAACGTAAGAATTTTCTCATCTTAGGAAGTCTCCTTTGCATTGTAGAAGCTGAAATCTCCCCATTTTGTCTTTTGCAGTTTCCCCAAAATATACAGCCGGGATATAGGGCATATGTTTGACAACTCAGGTGAGCCAGCTCTGAATGATGAAGTTAAGTCTGATACCATATAGGAGGCTGGATAAGGAAGAACTTGGTTACAGCAGTTCCGTCAGTTGTACAATCTTTGTGTGATTGTGTTGGAAAGATGGCCTTCATTCAGTGCATCTGAGATCTCCTCATATACTCTACTGCTGCCTTGCAAAGTTTTCTTCACACAACTGAGTGGCTTTCTTTCAGGTCCCAAATCTAATTGCACCGATTTCTCATTTTCCATCTTCTGCTTAAAGTAAATCATTGCTGTGAAATAACTTCCATATCAGGAACCAGATTTTTTAATATGTCTTGCAAGTTTTGACATAGAATAGTCCCTAGTAAATGTACCCAGATTCATTTTGAAACATTCTGCAGTCTTCCTTCACATTGCCACCTCACCAGCTTCTATTAGCTTTGTCTCAAACCTACCACCCACCTCTGACACTGGGACCTGTGCAGAAATTATTCCCTCTGCCTGAAACATGCAAGCCCCACTTTGTCTGCTCATTCCCTATTCCTTAAAAAGCAAATAACAAACAAAAAAACTAAAAAGATATTTAGTTGACAAATAATAAATATATATATTTATAGGTACTCATGATGCTTTGTTACAGGTATACATAGCAAATGATTCAATTAAGCTAAATTACTTCCAATTTAAGGACAGTGCACTACTTCTTATGCAAAAGCACTAAAAGTACTAAGAATCTCACTTTCACATAATTAGTATTACTGCATTTGTTTGTGGAATTATTTGATTAATATCCACTGTCAAACTAGTCCGTCAGATCAGTGAGGTCAGGGATTAGGCAGATTTGATGTGTCCTACTATCTTTCCATGTTTCAAAGTCCATGGAATGCGTTAGGGGATTAATAATCATTATCTGAATTGATTTAATAGGATTCAATGAATGTGTGGACATGAGAAAGTGATCTTGGGGATTAAGTGTTATGATTAAGGTACAATAAGGACAAGTCCCTAAAGGAGGCACATATTAGAGAAGAGATAATAAAACAGGAACTTAGAAAATGAGGATTGTTCCCGTCTCACACCTTATATGGTATAGCAATCTGTAAACAATATTTTTCAGTAAAATAATACATGTGGTGCCTTATATGAACATCACAAAAGTGTGAGGTATGCTTCTCAGAAGTAGCTTAAAACTGTTCTTATATCGTTTGTTTCATTTCTCTTTTCTATCTTTATTCCTCGATATTTCCACAATATTAAAACAATTACATCAAGCACATGCAACTCCTCAAAAGGTCTCTATTAAGTAAAGAAATAATGAACACACAGAATAAATAACTGGCAAGAATGGCAGCATAGATAAGTGAGACATCAAAGATAAGACAGTGTTTAAAGGCCCGTTGGGAAGTCAGTAAACAGTATCAATCATATTGCTGTCACCCTAGGTTAAAAATAAAAAAGGAATTGATCAGCAGAGACCAATTTTTCAGGAAAGAAGGAGACCCAATGTTGAAAAGTGTAAGTGTCCTGTGTATGCTCTGAAACATTTAAGGCAGTAGTTCCCAGAAGAGGTTTTCCTCTGCTCAGGTGCAATCCAGTTTGAAGAGTTTGCTGCTTGATGAAGCATCACAAATTGTGTTATTTGACAGCTGGGATACCTGTTGAATAATTTCTCTGTCAAACATTCAAACTAAAATGGCACAGATGTTAAAGTGCATGCATACACAGTAAAAATATTCTACTGAAGGACAACAGAAAGCTTTTCACACTCAAAAGTTTGAAGGATGGAACACTCCATCCTGAAATATATAAAATATTATACTTACATGTCATGTGTTTACATATGGTCATTTTAACTCTTTAATAAAATTTTTCTTTTAAAACTAAAAGTCCCAATGACATAAATTCCATATAGAAACTTTACTATATTTCTATTTCTACTAAAATTCAACATATTCCAGTTAAGTATGTTTAATGTTCTATCTTATATACGGCAAAGATGTTGTCACACACAATTCCTTTTTTTGAACAGATTTCAAACTATGGTTTATCGAAAAAGAAAAAAAATAAGCAGTAAATTAAGATTTAGGGTTTAATAGCTATTACAAAGCTAGACTCCTCATTTTGTGGTCCTCAAGAGGAATACCCAATTCAACCATTTTGGTAAGTTTTTCATCACTGTAACAATCCTGACATAATCAATTTACGAAGACAAAAGGTTTATTCTACAGTTTCGGAGGCTTCAATCGATGGTAGGTTGGCTCCACTGTTTTGGGCCTGTGCCACTGAATAATGCCAGGAGTGAATGACAGAGCAAAACCATTTACCTCATGGTAAAAGCCAGAGTAAAGGGACTAGGAAGAGGCTGCAGTCTCACTGCCTCAGTCAAGGGCACACCCCCAGGGACTTCAGCCCTCCTACTGGACCCTGCATCACTTTCAAAGGCTGGGGACAAAATAACAATGGGCCTTTGCATGTCCTTGTACATCCAAAAAATAGCCATAATCCAAGGAACCAGGAAAGGGTTGATTCATAGATGAAGAAATTCTTAACTGAAACCCTCAAAGAAAACTTGGAATTAGAAAATTATCTCAAGGAAAGAAGCTAAAAGAACGGGCAGAAAGAATATCAACTAAAGGATAATGGAATATCAATAATGTTAAACGCAGCACTCTAGAAGACTTTTAACAGTGAGGCATTGTCCATTTAAAAAGCTGGAGAGAGAATTTTCTTAAAATTGAGCCCTGCAAATAAAGCAGTTTCCCGATTAAAAAGTGTCCTGTTTGATGTATCAAAATGTGTGGTTTTTAATCTTATGGTAATTGGAATATTTTCAGAGGTTGTAATAAGAATGGCATTATCAAATAATTCTGAAGTATATAATATGGTTAAGGGAGTTGAATGGATATAATGCCTACTATTTAGTACAACTGTGTAAACCACAGATCACATAATGCTGGTGCAAACACATGAAGGTCTTTTATGTACATGGTAGGAATATATATGTTTATCTCATATATAAATTTATATTTATTTATTTGTTCTGAATATATTTGTTCAAAATGTATTATCAATTGTATATAAAATTATATAATAAATGATTATATAAATATATTTATATTATGAATACATTCACTTTTTCATTTTTAATGAACACTGTGGAAATTTAGGGGGTGGAAAATGATGTTTTGATATAGGTATAGATTGTATGATTATCACATCAAGAATTAGCACATTCATCACTTCAAACATTTATCATTTCTTGTTGGTGAAACTATAAAAATCAGTTTCTATTTATTTTGAAGAATAAAGTGCATTATTGTTAATTACAGTCATGCTCCTGTGCAATAAACTAAACATTTTTAATTTAAAGTTTTAGTTGCAATTTTTTTATGAGAATATTAAAGGAAGCCAAGACTCGGTCTTCCATGTGCTCTGGTCTGGCGGGTACAAATACACTGCTGAGTGTCCTGGTCCAAGAGGCTCTTGGAATTCTAGCCACAATATCCTTTGTCTAAGCATCATGAGAGAAGAAAAAAGAACAAATCTTTTATAACTAAGAGACTTCATAGAAATCTTTCACATCAGCAAGAAACTCATCGCATGGCATTTCAGTTTGTTTGGGAAAACAGACAAAGCAATAAATTTGGTGTGGGAATCGAAACTTTTAGAGACAATCCTGGAGGGCAGAAGACCAGTTAAGGGCTTTTTTGTAAGGTAAATTAGAGAATTACAACATAGGAGTCAGCAAGAAGAAGATGTAAAGATGTATGTGAGGTATGATTATGAGGGTTTAGTGATTAATAAGGAGAAGGAATAAGAAGGAAAGAGGATATTGGGATAATTCCTAGGTTTCAATTTTGTAAGTTTGCAAGAGAGGGTATCTGGATGAACTAGTCTGGATGAAAATGATTAACTTAATGGAACTGAGATTTTATCTGAGGTACCATGGAAACAATTATAGGTATTTAGCAAATAGTTACAAACACAGGTCTGGAGGTGTAAATAGGAGGCAAGGAGTGATATGAGTACAGATATCACTTTGAAGATGTTTGAATGCTATTGGAAAGAACAAATTAGAACATGTCTGGGGAAAATAAAAAAATTGAAAGAACTTTGTTATGGTTATTTATGAAATATTGGGGTATAGTCGAAGATTTGAAAATGTTGAGATTGTACACTGAATGTACAATGGGTAATCCCGAAGAGTTAGTCACAAGAAACTGACAGATTTGAATTTATCTCACGAACTAGACTGTGTGAGGGAAACCAGTCTCATTGCAATTAGAAAGAGGTAGGGGAGACATGTTATTTGTATTAATGAAGTCTCAGAGTGCAGATTCTTATTGTTGACTTCTATTTTCTCAGAGAAGTGTAACAATGACCTATGACCTGTGGATCATGGGAGAGTTCTACAATTGCACATATTTTAATATTTTTTTGTTATCCAAATTATATAAAGTTCTTTTCTTTACAGCTAACATCAGGAGCAAGACAAGTGTGCTTACATTCACTACTTCTGCTCTATACCATTTTAGAAGGTCTAGCCACTGCTACTAAGAAAAAAAGAAAAGAAAAATAAAAAGAAAGACGCAAAGAAACAAAGATATAAATTTTGGAAAGGAAAAAAGAAGGGTCTCCACTATAGATGTAATTGTTTGGTAGAATTTATTAAGATAACTGAAACCATCCTCTAGGACTAACCAGATAAAAAGCCACAAACATTATTTTTAATGTTTAAAATTATAGCAGTAAACAATGAAAAAGAAAAGTTTAAATAAAAACAAATAAAATTTAATAAAAACAATATGAGATTAAAATAAAGCCAATGTACTTAGGAATAGATTGCACAGAACTTGTCTAAGATTTCTACTGAGAAAATTTTATATGAGATTTAAGGCTAAATCTTTCTTCACAAAATTTAAAAATGTAAGGCAGAAAGCTTTATCCTGTTTTGGAATTGGAAGACAATATTTCTGTATAAATTGCTCCATAATTTTCTATGAATTTAACACCATTTTAAGTAGAAATTGACAAACTAATTCAAAATGTATCTGATAACACAGAGGACCAAGGATACCAAAATAATGATGAAAAAGTAGACCAGTTTTGAAGACCTTACATTATTTGATCTCAAGTGTTGTTACAAATAAACAGTAATGAAGACATTGAAATATTGGACTAAGAGGAAAAAAAAATTCCAACAGAAAAGAGCCTTAGAAATACCATCATATTTATATAGTCATTTAATATTTGAAAAATGTTCTAGGGCAACCTAATGAGAAAAAGAAAAGTTCTTTCAGCAAATGATTCTAATATCTATATTGGAAACAGTAATTTTGTCATTTACCTAATACTTAGAAATAATAATTCAAGATAGATAAGATGAAATCTTCAAGCATTAAATATAAACAATGGAAGATTTATGAGAGAAATCAAAGTAAAAACATAAATGAAAAGTTGATTTTGAACCAATCTTTAATGTATCTACCCACCAGAAGACACTATATTAAGGTTTTGCAGAAAACAAAGTCAATAAACTCTCTTGCTCTCTCTGTCTCCACACACACATAAATGTAAATATATTCATATATACCATATACACGCATGCATATATATATATATATATATATATATGTATGTATGTATGTATGTATATATGAGAGAGAGAGAGAAAGAGAGCTCATTAAACACTTATTACAAAGAAATGGCTAACATGATTGTGGAAGTTAATGAGTCAAAAATCTATACAGGTGCTGTCCCTGTGTAAGTCCAAAAGCCCTCAGGAAGAGTTTGCTCCTACTTCAGGGAGGGTTGGTCCTTTTGTTCTGGTCCCACATTCAACTGATTAGACGAGTACCACCCAGAACAGAAGGTTATCTGTTTTACTCAATCTATTGATTCTAGTGTTGATCATGTAGGAAATCACACGCATAGAAATACTGAAAATGTTTATACATTTTATTGAATGAATACATATGCTGCTATAAGGATGCTTCTCAAAGCTGTATCGTGGCTGAAAGAAGCCAGAATTAGAAAATTTGTGAGACTAAACCAATCTAGTCTTACCAAGAAAAAAAAAATCTACAGTGACAAAAATTAGAACATTGGCAAACTCTGTGTAGAGGAAATTGAATGGAAAGAGATATGAGGGAAATTTGTAATATTAGATTAGTAATTTGTATGTTGATGTAGGTGATCATATTAATACTCATTTATCAAAATTGATGTATTAAATGTTACTTATTCTACTTTTACAAATTTATGGTGCTCATTGTAGTGATTTTATATGTTTACAGCATATAAAGATCAAATACAGAAGATAGTATTTCCAGCCTTTCAAATATTTTTAAAAATATTTGATTGACATTCATAATAATTTCATGTATGTGTGAGGTACAGTGTAATATTTCAACACATGCTTACAGTATGTACTGAATAAATCAAGGTAATTAATATTCCCATTTCCTTATCACTACCTCAACTTTGGTGCTGTCAAGCTCCTCTGTTTTATTTATTCATAAAATATATGGTAAGTTTTTATGAATTATACTCCCCACACTGTTCTGTAGAACACTAGAAATTATTAGTTTTATGTTTTTCAGTACAAAAATCTCACCTAAAAGACTCAGAGATCTACTGCATGTGTAAAACTTAAATAAAGCAAAAATGGCAGATGGTTAATATTTGTTAATAAAGAAAATACCACAGACACTGTAGCTCATTATGATTTATGGTTCACCTGAATATGTTTGAAATTCTCCATGATATGAGTTTAATGTAGGACTTAGGAGAGTATTTGGAAGAATGGGAGTATGAAATGCCAGTGGGTCCTGGCATGTACCACTGAGACCCAAAAAGGGTCTCCCATGGTTAAAAAATATCTCTGATTGCCCAAAGGAAGGTGTGGTGAAAGTGACTGCAGAATTCAACCAAAGTCAAGTTTATCTAGTGATTACAGAATGACGATTCTTGGAATATAGGCTGAAGGAGGAAGAAAATTAGTCTCTATGAGGTTATTTGATGGAGAGGAAAATACTGAAGTATTTTGTTCTATAAAATCAAATAATATGTGTAAAGTGAAGTGTGAGAGCTAGAATTAAATGATACCATTGTTAGAAAGTGAGTTTATGCAATTTATTATTTCAGATAAAGATGTTAATTGGAGGTGGATAATTCAGTTATATACTCAATGTAAATATAAACTTATGTTCCAAATTAAAATACATACAACTTAAAAATATTATTTTGTCTATTTTGTAACTACTCTACCCTTTGAAAATAAACACAAATAGAAAATTATTACATAGATTTTGGTACAAAATCTAAGGGAAATTTTTCTTCAGAGAGCTCCTACCAAAAGTTCTGAGATATACAGCATAAAGAGACACTTTTATGGATGGGACAGTATTGACAGGTCATCAATCATGCACCAATGCTGCTGTCAGTACATGGAAAGTTTAACTTATTTTGCTTTTCAGAGCTAAGTTTCAATGTATATCAGATGGCAGAATTTGGCCCCTGGTACTGTTTGAATTCTTTTTCAATGTGGTCATTAGTTCAGATTGTCACGAAGAAAGTGCCCTTGGCAAAGATGTAAATCACATGGTTATGGAAAAAATAAATGAGGCACAAAACTCAAATTTGATTTGCACTTCTTGAGTGCCATAGAAGATGAAATAGCAAAAGTTTAACCAGCACTAATTAATCCCAGCATGTGGAAAAAGATTACCGGTCCTCATGAAGTGGCTGTCTACAGAAATCTTGTGTATATTGTCTAATTTAACACTTATGAAGCATTGATAAATTGTGTTTATCATCTTCCCTTTGATGGCAAGTATTTCATGAACCAGAAAACTTGAATAATTTTCCAGAGATCAAGGAATTAGAAAGCAATAAAGCTGTAAACTTGGAATGTTTCATATTCCAAAGTCCATGTGCATTCCTTTGGAAGAATATTTAAATAGAAGTTCTAAATATCACTGGTAAAGCCAAATCTGAGGACCCAGTTTCAAATGAGAGAAATCTTTGTTGGACTTAAAATTTCATTTAACTTCTTGCTTACATTTACTTTCACCTATGGACATACTTATAGTTTTAGCTCCATGTATTTATTTAATTTTACCTGAAAAATTTCAATAGTCTTTTTGTCTTTAAATGTTTTTTTCTTTTTTCCTAAAATTTTCCCTGTGAGGATAAAATAGGAATTTAATAGTGGAAAATTTTCCTTTTACCCAAGTTGACTTAAAGTTTTACCAGAAATTAAAAAATAATACATGATTTGGGACTATGGATTATTACAGTTGGTTAAGGAAAGAACATGTAGGAGTTAAGAGCACAAGCTAGAACTACAACATTCTGCAGCTGCAAGAAGTAAATGGCCATGATTTCTCTAAGCATCTTATAGAAAAGGGTACTTGGCCCAGGGTGTAGCAGAGACACCATGGGTTATGCTACAGAAGAGAGTTCTAATCTGTGTTCTTCCTTCTATATACTGTATGAGGTTTTCTTAAAAACAAGAGTGCAAAGTAAAAGAAGGAGTCTCAGCAATAATATTGCTCAGTAAAGATATATTCCAATTCTTGGTATGATGATTGCAATTTCATAAAGAACTCCAGAAAGCTGAGACCACTGAAGCCCTCCCACCTGTGGTGTGGAGAAAATTGAATTTCCATTATTTTAATAGCCATACAACTAGACAGCCACTGGAGTAATTCATTGGACAACTCCATTTGTCTATCAAAAATGACAGGTTATTTTGGTAATCAAATTATGCATGATGCTTTAATGGTTGATGTTGGGAAAGACACCTATGAATATTAGTGATATTAATTTGCCAAAAACTGGAGAGCACTTAATTCTCTTAATTTTCTAGAATAATGCATAAATGTCAAATGTTCACTAGAAAAAAATTTAAAAACAGATTATCCAAAAAACAGAAACATTAAATCTTCCTTTTTAACACTCTCATCATAATGAACTCTATTTTTGTCTACAACAGGATAAAATTAAGAAGTGGATAAAGTAGAATTCACTAGTGAAATATATTTTCAAACAGGAAGTAGCTCACTTAATTGAAGTTCTTATAAATAATTACTTGCTTAAGCTGGATTGGGGGCTTTGTACTACAACCTATCATGATACTCACTGAAAAGTATCAAGAGGTTAAGTTTCTTATGCAAAAAGTTTTCTGCAGATCTTTATTAAATTAAACTGAAGAAACAGAAAAATTGTCCTAAGGAAGAATAAATGACAGTTAACATCTTTTATAACTAGATTTTAGTTATTGAGAGTTTGGGTAATGAGGGAAAATTTGAAAGATCCATCTTGTTCAGTTGTAAGTAATGGCAAACTGTTACAGAGAATAGCCTCATAATTTTACTAAATGTGCAAATGGTTGGAAAATGTATGTTTATTGTATAAATTCCAAGTGTTAACATAGTATTTGACCATGGGAATCAAAAGTACATGGAAAAAAAAAGCATTAACACTGAACATGATTACAGTTTGATACACTTTGAAGTAAGTGAGTTTGGGACCAGGGCTTTATTCTAAAAATTAATGAACCAGACAAAGCAAAGCTAGAGGATGATGTTCATTCATGATACATATTAATTTACTAACTTAGATTTCATTCCTGTTTTCCTATACTTGCAATTCACAAATCATTTTGTAAAATAAAGAAAAGATACCAAGAAGCAGCAGTTCCATTACTTATCTTGGTATTCCTATACTGAATGAGTAATAATGTGAGCATTGAATTCTGTTTAACCAATGTATAGTTGATGCTTTCTTTTTAAGCAAATGGCACATTCCATGTCTTTGAATGGTGGAATCCATATTCTACATCAAAGGAATTAGAATAACAACTATTATCTCTTTAGTAAACTGTCTGGAGCAATAGTAAATTAAGAACATAGGCGAGTTGTAACAGCACAAATATGTAATCCCAAACACTTGAAAAACTGATAGAGGATAATCACTTGTATGAGGCTAGTGCTGACAAACTAGAGGGTTAGGAGGAAAGACACCAACACTTGAAAAAAAAAAAAAAAGGAAAAATTGGGGAGTGTTGGTGTACACAGCACTCCAGAAAGTTGAGGCAGAAGGATTGCAAGTTTGAGTCTAGCCTGGGCAATTTAGTGACTTAGCAAGAACCTGCCTCAAAAAATAAAAAGCATATAGTTTAGCACCTTGGAATCCATCTCCAGCACTAAGAAAACACAAAACGAACTATGGTTTTAAGGTTATTAATTTAGAAAGAAAACATTTGATTAAGGGATATTTTGTTCTGCAGCCCCAAACAATGTTTTATATCTTTTTTTTTTAAGCCTACTTTTCTTCATATACAACACTGGTTGATATGATTAGTAAGAGATGGTTAGTTTTCCAAAATTAGTAGTAAATGGGCCAGGGATATAGCTCAATGGCACAGCACCTGCCTGGCAAGCGCAAGGTCCTGAGTTGGATTCTCAGTACCAAAAAAAAAAGTAAATAAAGATATATAATTAGACACCTCTGAGACAACACATACACACACCATATCTTATATAGTTTAGTGTATTACATTAAGACATAGTAACGATTATATTTTTTCACTAAAACAAAAATTAAAATAGGAAAATGAGTTTGAATTTACTTAATGACATTTTATATGTTGCTTATAAAGCCTTGGATGATTACTCTTTAAAATATAAAATCCTTGTGGCTCAGAATAATTACTGTGTATATATTATGGTAGAATGATTAGTGTACAGTAAGTAATAGATGTCATGTACTAAGGAATATATGTGATTGATAAGCATATTAACATTTATAGCCAGGCATGGTGGCATGCACCTGTAATCCCAGCACTTGGGAGGCTGAGGCAGGAAGATTGTCATGAGTTTGAGGCCAGCCTGGGCTACATAGTGGGTTAAGAACCAGGCTGAACTGCATAGTGAGTCCCTGTATCCAAGAACTAAGAAAAAAATATAGTTTTAGATTTTAAAATAAACCACATATTCTTATTTACAGTTTCTGAATTAAAGTCCATTTAGTTTGATATTAGTACAGCTACGTCTATTCATTTTTATTTTCAATTTAAAATATCATAGAGTATCATTTATTACCCCTCCACAGTTAGTCCAAGTATGTCATTAAAAGTGAGAAGAATCTCTTGTAGGAGGAACATACATGGGCCCCATTTTTTTAAATCCATTTAGTCGCTCTACAGCTTTTTTTCTTTTTGAAGAATGAAATCTTTACACTCATAGTAATTATTGATAGATAAGTCTTGCTATTGACATTTCATCACTTTTTGGTCTTTTTGTTGTTTAGTTTAGTTTAGTTTTGTTTTGTTTAGATCCTTTACAATTATTTGTCATTTTTCCTCATGTGTAGCCTTGCTGCTCTCTGTAATGGTATGCTTTGTATACTTTCTAGTTTTGTTTATCCACTACAGGTTTTTGCTTTGTGGGTATGATGAGGTTTACATAGAATATCTTATAATGATCAATTTCACCACAAATTGGAAATCAATGGCAAAAGAAAGCACAAAAACTACGTAAACACATAGAAATTAAATAATACCCTCCTGAATAAAAATAAGTGACATGATCAGAAATTAGACAGTTTGTATAATTAAATGGTAATGTGGATACAATATACCAGAACTTATGGGATACAATGAAAGCAGTCCTATGAGGGAAATTTATAGAAGTGAACTCTCACATGAGGAAAAGAAAAAGCTCAAATGTACAACCTAATGCTGATCCCCAAACTTCTAGAAAAAGAAGAATAAGCCAAGCCCAAAGTTCATATGAGGAAGGAAATTACAAAGATCAGAGCAGAAATTAACGGAATTGAGACTAAGAAAATAATATAAAGAATCAATGAATCAAAGAGTTAGTTCTGTGGAAGATTAAATAAAATTGATAAATATTTAGCCAACTTCAATAAGATACTGGCAAACAGAATACAGCAAATAATGAAGAATATTATACAAAAGGACTAAGTAGAATTCATCCCAAGGTTCAACATATGCAAATCAATAAATGTAACACAACACATCAGCAAAGCCAAGGATGAAACTCACATGACCATCTCAACACATGTGGAAAAAATATTTGACAGAGTTCAAGATCCATTCATGATAAAAACTCTACAGAAAATTGGAATAGGTGGTCTCTATCTCAATATGATAAAAGGCAGCTATGACAAATAAACAGACATCTTTACATGGTCATAAATTGAAAGCTTTCACTCTAAAATTGGGAACAAGGCAAGGATGTCCACTATCACAACTCCTATTCAATATAGTTCTGGAAACATTAACCAGAGCAATTAGACAAGAGCAAGAAATAAAAGGAATAATGATAGGAAATGAAGAATTTAAATTATTGTTATTTGGAGATAACATTATGCTCTACATGGAAGATCCCAAAAACTCCACCAAAAGAATTCTAGATTTAATAACCAAATTCAGTTGCATAGCTGGATACAAAGTCAACACTTAAAAGTCAGTAGCCTTCCTGTACACAAATAACAATCTCACTGATAGTGAAATTATGAAAACCATACATTTCACAATAGCATAAAAAATACTTAGGAATCAATCTAACAAAGGAAGTAAAAAATCTTTACATTAAAACTACATTACTCTGAAAAAGGAGATTGAAAAGGCTATCAGAGAATAGAAAATTAACCCGTGCTCTTGGGTAAGAAGAACCAACACAGTGAAAATGGCCATACTTCCAAAACTGTTATGCAGATTTAATCCAAACTCAATCAAAATACAAATAGCATACATCACTGCATTACAGAAAAAAATCCTAAAATTCATTTGGAACCAGAAGAGACCTACAATAGCATAAACAATTCTGGGCAACAAAAGCAAATCGAGCGGCATCATGATCCCTGACTTGAAATTATACTACAAAGCTACTATGATAAAAACAGTGTGATACTGGCAAAAAAAAAAAAAAAAAAGTCCTGAGGATAAATGGAACAGATTAAAAGATGTACAAACAACTCTAAACACACTTCATCCACCTTATCTTTGACAAGTGGACAAACACATTCACTGGAAGAAAGATAGCCTATTCAGTAAATGGTGCTAAAAAAAAAACTGGCTTTCCATATGCCAAAGACTAAAACTAGACCCATGTCTCTTGCCATGCACCAAACTAAAATCAAAATGGAATAAGATCTATACTAAAACAGAAACACTAAATCTCCTAGAAGAGAAAAAAGGTAGAACTTTTGAAGACATAGGTGTAGGAAAAGACTTCATGAACAAAACACCAACTGCATCAGAAATATTACAAAGAATCAACAACTATGATCTTATTTTATTAAAAGAAAAACTCTTGCACAGCAATAGAAATCAACAACAGAGAAGAGAAATTCTACAGAGTGGGAAAAATTTTTTGCCATCTGTTGCTCAAAGGACTAATATCTAGAACATAAAGAATTGAAAAACGACCTGCATTTAAATTTAAAGACCCGATCCAAAAAAGCATCTTAGATGAACTCATACTTCTCAGATGAAGAATTAGAACAGCAAATAAATATATGAAAAAATGTTTAACATCACTGATCATTGGAGAGATGCAAATTAACACAACACCGAGATGCCATCTCACCCCAGAAAGAATAACTATCATCAAGAAATCAACCAATAACAAATGCTGACAGGGTTGTGGGGTAAAAGGAACACTTCTCCACTTTTGGTGGAAATGTAGAGTGGTGCAACCACTATGGAAATCAGTGTAGAAAAGCCTCAAAAAATGAAAAGTAGAAATTCCATCTGGCCGAGCTGTTCCCCTTCTTGATATCTTCCCCAAAGAATTAAATCATCACACCACAGCAATGAGTGCCCACCCTGTTTATAGGAGCACAGTTTGTAATAACTAAATCTTGGAAACAGCCCAAATGCCTATCAACTGATGAATGGATAAAGAGATGTATTTTTTTATACAATGGATTACTACTCAGCCATAAAGAAGAATCCATACTCTTAAGTGAAATAAATCAAATATACATGTGTGAATACCACATTGTTTCTCTGGTGTGAGAAACTGAAAGTGTAAATAGGGTCAAAAGTTTATAATAGATAATGTTCAAATGGGGAGGGAAACTAGGAGGAGGTGAGGAGGAAAAGGAAGGGGAAAGAAAAAATGAGAAAAGAAGGAAAAAATGGAAACAAAGCTTTTGTAAATAAGGAGGGGAAGAGGGATTGAAGAAGGGGAGGGGAATGGGATAAAAGGAAGAATCAAAATATATCATGTGTAAACATCATATTGTCTCTGTAGCATAAGAAACTGAAAGAGTAAATAAGAGCCAAAATCTACAATAGATACTGTGAAAGGGAAAGAAACTGCTCTAAAGGAAAGAATCTGGATGGGGGAAAGGAGAAAAGAAGGAAGGGGAAAAAAAATATATATATATATATACACACAAGACAGCTAAGATAATTATACTACTAATTTCTTTTAGTTCATTGAAAAGAACGGTTTGTGCTTATATTGTTTGATCAGTTTTGCATGCCTATGTCTTGTAATCTGAGCAACAACTTTGAAGATAACAATACACAATATATCGACCACTGTTAGCTTCCTATTACCTTGTTTTGAAATTCTGTATAATTGTTTTTATTGTTTTTTTTCTCTTTAAAGTAAAAAAAAGATATACCATGTGCAGGTACAAATTTCCTATGATGAATGTGATCATTATGTATATCTAAAATGTACCAATAAACTTAATTAATTAAAAAATAAGTATGCATGTATCACTGTAATATGATGTCTTTAACTCTTTGGAGAATATACCTCATAGAGGAATTGTTGAGTCAAATGTTATTCTAGTTTTATTTTTTTGAGTAATCCCCATAATGATTTCCTAGTGGTTGCAATAGTTTACATTCCCACCAATATAGAAGGGTTCCTTTTTCTCTTGCAGCCTACATTTGTTATTATTTGATATCTTGATGATTACTACTCTTTCTTTTTTCCTTTTTTGTGTGGGTACCAGGGGTCAAACTCAGGACTTTGTGCCAGCAGGCGCCCGTGCCGCTGAGGGATATCACCGGCCCTTTTTTCGTATGTGGGTACTGGGAGTCGAACTCAGGACCTCGCACTTGCCAGGGAGGTGCTTATGCTGCTGATCTATCTCACTGGCCCTACCACTCTTTCTTAAGTTGAAATCTGCATACTTTTTCTTCTAAATTATTGTGTCTTAGTGAATTCTCTCTCAGCTTGAATTTGATTAGAGACATCACTTTCTGAGGCTACCTATTGACACATTTTCCCAGATAGGAAATTTTTCAGCTGTATTTTAAAACTTATTGGATCCTTTTCTGTTTTTTTCCTTCTTTAATTTCTATTATGAATAAGTATTATCTCTTGATAGCACACTTTACTCTTGTTCACTGTATCTGATCTTTACTCCTCTGATTAAATAATATCAAATATTTTGTATTTTTGCCCACTAATCTCATCATTTCACTGATAAGCCTGATTTATTTACTTTTGTGGTTCTGAGCTCTAATGCTTTCTCTGCCAATGAGCTACATCTCCAGCCTGTTTTAAATTTTTTTTATATTCTGTGTCTTACTTTCTCATCACTGAGACTCAAATGTTGACACCCACAACGCAAAGGAGAAAGAATACATTTTGGTTCACAATTTGTAGAGATTTTAAGCCATAATCACCTATGAGAACATGAGGTTCTAGACACAAACCATAACATTTTGTCCCCGTACCCCAAAACTCAGACACATTTTTTTATGCAAAATGCATTTAGTCCATCTCTAAGAGTTGCCAAAGCCCTAACAGTTTAGCATTGCTGAAAAGTCCAAGGTCAAAGTCACCTCTAGATGTAAGTCAAGGTCTTTTCTGTAAGCCCCTGTAAAAAAGCAAACAGGTTAAACATTTCCAAATACAAAGGCATAGGGTAAACATTCCCATTCCAAAAGTGAGAAATAGGGGAATAAAAAGGAATGTGACCACAGCAAGACCAAAATCCAATCGAGCAAACATTAAATCTTGTAGTTCCATGTCCAGCACCCTGGGAAAATTGTGTTGAGATGTGAACTCCAAAGGCTTGGGTGGCCCTGCCACCACAGCACTGCACGTGGTTATAGCCCTTATCTCTTGGGCTGACCTGGCTCAGTGTTTTCAGTTTTCCTCAGACATTCCACATTCCTGGCTTCTCCAACTTTCTGAGTTTACCGCTACACTTTCAGCTTCACACTCACAGCTTCACGAATTCTTCTCTCTAGGGGAACACTGCCTGGCTCCCCTGACATGTGAAATCTGGGTGTAAGTCTCCATGACCCTCTACGTAAATGATGCTAAGGTCTGCCATCAGCCGGAGCAGTGGCCAAGCCCTTTTGCATCTTGCTGTTGCTTACAGAGGCCTCTAAATGCCTGGCTGGCTGGGCACCATAAAGTGAATCTAGAGGAATCAGTTCTCTAGGCAGCCCTTCTTTACCAGGGTACCCTGCTCTCATCTCAATGAAAAGTCTTTCACCTTTGCAATTTTGAGCCTGCAAATTGTGGGGCTTTGCTGGTTCATCATGTTCCTTCAAGGCATTTTTTTTTATTGTCCTGGTACAATAGGAATACTTTGTTTCTTCTTTATACTAATTCTTTTAGCAACCAACCCATGCTCGCTCCATCTTTGCAGGTCCAAACTTTACTGACACTTCCTTTCTGGACAAACTCTAAACTTTTAAAATCATTTTTGTTCTTGATTCTCAAGGTAAAGCTGGCTAAAATCCCCCAACACTAACCATGCCATAACCCCAACGTTATACTGCCTTGAAATTTCCTTTGGCAGATTAAATAGTCTGCTGCTCTGAATCTCAGTCTTCTTCAAATTCTTAGGACAGGAGCAAAATGTACACAATTGTCTGCTAGAGCATAGCACAAATGGCATGGAGCCCAACTATCAATGGAATCCTTGTTCCCAATGGCAACCTCTTGAATTCGGTCTTTTCTGATTGCTTTTTTGAAATCAGTAGTCTGATCTTCTGAGCTCTGACCAGAATCTTACATAAAGTTTGGCTTATAGCATTCTAGGGCTGCTTCTCCAGCCCCCATCTCCAAACTTTTCCAAACCCTCCTAAGAACCACTTCCAAAGGCTTTGGAACAATATGGTCAGGTAATCACAGCAATAACTTCACCTCTCTGGTACAAAAATCTTAGTTACTTTCTAGTCACTGAGACTCAATACATGGCATCCACAGATCTAAGGAGGAAAGATTTGTTTTGCTTTACAGTTTGTAGAGGTTTCAATCCCTGGTCAGCTGCTCCAAGGCACAGCTGTATGGCAGTTGGGCATGGCAGAGGAGATAGTTCATGCAAAGACGGTATAAAGGAGAAAGAGAGAGAGAGACAGAGAGAGAGATGTCAGTGTAGGAGGGAGGGAGATACATCCTTCTAGGTCTTGCCCCCCAGTGACCCACCTCCTCCAACCTGGCTTCAACTCCCCATAACACATTTATCTATAAATTCATCAGCAACTAATTCACTGATGAGTTTCAGGCCCTCATGATCCAACCACCTCCCCAAAGCCCCAACTATGAGTACATGAGATTTTGGGAGGACATCTAGATATACAGACATAACATTCTATCTCTCCCACAAACTCCACACCACGATCATCATCCTCCAAGACTATTGTAACCACTTCTCTGAGATTAGCCTTTTTAGATTTCTTGGATGAGTGAGATCACGTGGTATGTCTTCACATATTTTCCTAAATCTAGTATATATTTCAAAGTAATAAAGTTAATATTGCAGAAGTAGCCTCCTTCTTTTTTTGTCTCTTCATCCACCTGATATATCATTGTATTCAATTTAAAACTGACTAAACTTCTAGATAAACCATCCATCTGTGAAAGTCCTCAAGGAGATTTAGAGAAAGAAGGAGGCACAGTAAAACTCATTTTCATTCCTTTTTCACTAGCAACAAATAATAAACAGGACTCTGAAGTAATATGGTGTTCCTTTATCAGCTAGTTCCTTGAGAAAAAAGAGACTGTAAAGCAGAGAAAATCCAGCTTTCAAAGACAGGTATATATTGCAAAAATATATGCCCATCTTGCAAGTTGTATTTTATGAAAATTCAGTTTTTGGTTAATTGGCCATGTCTATTAGTTAATTTCATATTTTCTATTATTTTTAGAAATAATATATATGTATATTTTTCTTTCTTTTTTATTAAGGTTTTTGTTTGTATTATGTTAGATCTAGGACATGTATGTAATATCTAATGCAGCTAACCGAATGCTTCAAGATATGATTGCCAGAATCCTGTTAGGGTTAATTAAAACACTAAAGCTCATGTATTATACATCAAAATTAGATTAGATTCCATGATGTAAAATTTTAGCCAGTCATAATTTTAAGGTATTTCTTAAAGACTTGAAATGTATTTGTCATGATTGTACTTGAGGGGAAAACAATAATTGTATTGTAGATAATGAGAATATTTACTAAGTGAATGCTTGAAATCTAGATAACAGAGAAATTTGTCCAACATCTGGCAAATTTATGTTTACAACCATCTGAATAGTATGTGAAAACAAAATATTGATCCAAGACTGCATATACCAAGTAATTCATTTTCATGTGCAAACATATTTTTAATTCATAAAACTATTTAGCCACTCTATGATTCAATAATATTTTTTTGTTTATGAAGTTCATAAAGTGCTATTTTTATTACTAATAAATAGCCATTAAAATAGTACCTATTTAATGACTCTTATTTTTCAGATTGATTCTACGTAGATTCAATTTTATTGCATATATTAAATTGTAAACTGAAGTTAACCAAAATATTATTTTTGCATAAAATCTAAAAGCTTTTTATAAGATTATCTAAAATTTCTAAAATTTATAATATAATAAAAACTCATATATGTCTTACATTCAGTTCAGTTTAATAGTCAATATGTTCAGGCAACAGTGCACTGATTTAGAATCTGGAATTTTCAATCTCATTTGTTCTCCAGTGAAAATCATAGAATTGAATAAAGGCTGAATATAGGTGCACATAGATGGCATGTGGTGAGTAGGAGATGGAAACAGAAAAAAGAAAGAAGGAAACAGAGAAAGAGGGAGAGGAGAGGAAAAGAGAAGAGAGAATGAGTGATTGGATGGTTTGAACAAACTTATCTAGTATTTTTGTCTTCTTTAAGTAGGTAGTTCTAACTAATCTGTAAAATCCCTGAATCAGGATGTTTTCCAGTACAAATAATGGAAAATTCAACTGAAAAATGTATATCAATACGTCTATTATCTTCATCTTGTAACTAAATGCACAAAGAAAGGATGAGTCCGTTGCTAGTTACTTTCATGTCTCAGTGTTATTATCAAGCACATAATTCTTGCATCTTTCCACGTACTTGTTCTTCTCTTACTGTGCATTTCACCCACATTCAATATAAAGCCACATTGACAGGCATCGTCTACCCACACAGTTCCTCTCAGAGTTACAGAAGGGAAGTTCTCTTCATATTTCTGACTGAAATGCTAGGAACTTTACTGAGAAGTTCTTCAGTCATCTTTCTTTCAGAACTGAGTAGCAAGAATTTCATCCCATATATTTCCAAACTACTATGCAGAAGAGATGTCTTAGTCACTTTCTCCTCACTGAGACACAACATGCAACATCCGCAACTTATAGGATAAGAGGTTTATTTTGGTCAGGGATTTTAGAGATTTGAGCCCACGGTTTATAGGCTGAAACTTAGAAAACATATAGTAAAAGGGCCCAGCACAAAGGAAATCTGCTCACCTTGTAGTGGCCATGAAGTGGAGTGGAGAGAAGAGCTGGGGAGAGAGATCTGCCCTTCCAGATCATGCTCCCTGCCTCTTCAGCCCAGACCCCAATTCCTAACAGAAAGTCACCTTTAAGTCACCACTGATGAGTACAGCCCACCCATGATCTTTCTAATCACCTTCTGTATATATGAGGCTTTGGCAGGGAGTGGGATATTCTAGATCTAAACTATAAAAATTATTTCCAGAATGGCTTAAACTACTGAATACATACCCATTTGGTGAATGAACAGATGGCTAAATTCCCAAAAAGCAACGGTGAAATAAAATTTTTAAAAATAAAATTTTTAAAAAAGGAATACCTTCTGATCCCCAGAAGGAGCAGTGATTGTAGTAACACACAAATCTTTTGGTGTTACTTTTCTTTACTCTTTAGAAATCAATGCATTTAAATCTATGCTCAAATATCACTGATTCTCATTTAAGCAAACATCCTAGTTACCAGATTTTTATTGTTTTGGATTTATTTTACTTATTTCTAAGAGTCATTTATGAACTCCTTCAACAAATTTGAAAAAAGATTAAGTGAAGGCTGAATTTACGTGTGTGTGTGTGTGTGTGTGCATATTTATGGAAATGAGCTGTTTGTATTTGTATCTGTGATAGAGATATTTCATTTACCAATTGATTAAAGGAAAGTTAATGATTGTTAGTAATTTACTAGTGTCTCTTCTGTACTTTCATAATGCTACATATGGGACATATGCTATATACAGAGTTATCTAAAAATCCAACTTACAATAATATTTTAACCTACAGTTTCTATGTATACACATGGAAGAGAAAAATTTAACAAAATAATTGTCCCTGTTATTCAAGTGCAACTATTATAAGTATGTATGTAACTAGCAATAGAGAAGGAAAAAGTCATAGTTTCACAAGATAGAATGTACTGATAGAACACTTTTTTGGGATATGGATTTGAGTATTATTTGTAGACTCATGAATTTTGACTCGTTTATTATACAAATTGTGATTTCATATAGACTACTTATATGAGCACATAGATTTAAGGAGAGGTTTCTGCTTAGAGTTATATAGCTAAGATTGTTTAGTATTTATCTAGAATTCAGACTGTGGGGTGAATGTGGTCAATATCCCAGAGAAGAAAAAGAAACTAGAATCCAAGCACTGAACAGTTGAAAATTTAAAGGCAGAAATATAGTAGTTACTGAGTAGTAGAAAATTCTGAAGATTATGTTGTCATAGATATGAGAAAGATGTGATGAGTTGTTTTTTGGCCATAGGTATAATATAATAAAATATAAGACATAATTTTTACAAGATATAAAGGAATAATTCCATCATTTTTAACCCTGTGCAAGCTTTAAGTAAAGGTTAAAATAGAAAAATAGATTCTTTAGCATGGATTTCATTAAATGGTCCAGCTATGTCTCCTCATTTTGTATCCAAGACAATTTTAGTGATTCATTTGCAACCAGAAGAATTCAGAAGAATTTCTGTTCCATGGCTTCCAAAGTTAGAACATAAAAGGCAATTCAGCTTCCGCCTTTGGTTCAGAGTGTTTGTGTTTGGAGGCCCTAAGCTACCACATATTAAGTCCAAGGACTCTGAGGTTTCCATGTTGTGAGGAAGCCCAAGTCACCTGTGGTCAGGTATAGCTACAGGTGCAGTAAGCAGCACTAAGTGAAATTCTACCTGAAATCTAGAACCAACTGTATTCAAGGTGGTTAAGCCAAGGTGGCAATCTGGGCACCAGCTTGGGGTTGAAAACTTGAATATTTACACATACCCTGTCCTTGTGGCATGAGGGTCCTTATAGCACGGTTGTCAGGATACCTAGAAGACTGTTCCATCAATCAAGTAGACCATTCAAATGATTACAGTCCCAGCTTCCAGCTGACTTTAGCTTTTGAGACACCCAAGAATCTCCGTATGCTTTCAAAACTAATTCCTAATCACCAAATCTGAAGTATAATATAATATTTATGCCAATATGTTTTATAATATCTTGTTACCCAGCAATACAAAGAAAACTAACCTTACATATCCATTAACTTGTTTCATTCTAAAATTAAATCTGACAAATAAACATTTAGCAGATATTTTTAATTCCATTGTATGAATGATAATGTGAGGCTCAGACAGTGCAAGAAGTTCTCCATAGGTCATACCCCAAAGTTGTGGAGAGGCACTGGAAGCCTCCACCCTTCCCTGCCTCTCCTCAGGGACAGTTTCTTTTTCCTTAGTTCAAGCTTGGGAAGAAAAAGATCTGAGATTACTTGCAGGACCTTTCATCTTAGGCTCACCGTTTGACATATCAACAGGTTCATATTATGTGACATTTTATCTTTTTTCTACGAAAAGTTCCAGAAGTGTTTCAGCATTCTTCTTTACAACAACTATGCCAAGCACTGTAATAGGTGGTGTAATAGGTGGTAAAGAATTTATTTTGCTTCCTCAAGGCATTTATAGTTTAGTAAGAAAACAACATTTTAATTCAACATATATAGTACAATTTTATTGGTATTATAGTGTTGTTTTGCAAGAGATATAGCATGATTATGGGAATGACATAAGATTACATTGAAAATAAAGTGTGTATGCCATGCTGTTGGAATGGTATAAACCAATGGCACAGAAAACAGCAGGGAGACAAGAAAACCAAGAGAACAGAATTAAAATATCTAAATTATGACATTGGAAGCAGAGGTAGGACTAAATTGAGATATTTGGGTTAAGTTATATTTGAATATGAAACTGGGTAATGGTGGACGATATATGTTGCTGCATAGGAAGACAAGAAGAAGAAGGGAACCAAGGGTGTGGGTGATGGAGGGGCTGTAAAAAGAATTAAAATATGTTCTGTACATGTAACCACTCATGAATGTAATTATTATGCACTGTAAACGTGTACTAATAAAAATAAAGGTGATAAGAGAAGCAAAGAACAATCACTGAAAGTTAGAAATACTAATTTTTTTACCCAAAAAATGAAAAAAAATGAGAAGAAGGTAACATATGATAGATGTTAGCTTATGTAGTTCAGAGAAGTTAGCATGCAATTTTTCTAACACCCTGAGCAGTTACTCCAGTCTTTATTTGAATAATTAGTTTAGGATATGAAGCCAGAGAGGGAATGGACGGATATTTTCTGTGGGAGATGAAGCCAGAGAGAAGACATTGAGGCAGGAACAATGGGGTAGGACTTGTAGCTAAACGTGCAGACATTGCCCAGGTATAGAGGGCCTCGAGTATAAGTCTCAGCACTTAGATTTTATTCAGGAGAAACAGAGACTTACAACAGGTACTTGGATCAAGAGATGTGCAAATGGATGTTTTAGTGAGATTGATGTGGGTGAGGTGGAATGTGACTAGGTTTGAATACGAAAAAGAGAAATAAACAAAAACGATTTAAAAACATAACTTCTGAAGAAATATGTCATGTATATTTTCTAGTACTTCTTCACTGATAACAGTGAAAATATTTTGGGATGTTTTGAATGTTGCATGTAATAGTTTACAGATGATTTTTGTCCATTATCTCTATCTCTATGTGAGAGTTTAATAAAATAGACATGAGATATTGAGAAGAAAAAAAATATTTCCAAATCTGCAATCATGGAGCATTTGGTGCTGATTAATAGCTATTACCTCTGTTAAATACAAAAAAATAAAACTCAAGTTTTATTTAATTAAACTGAGATATTTAGGTTAAATAAAACTCAGATTGTAAATTCAAGTGTCTAAGAAAATAGTTCTTTAATTTTCTTTCTGATCCAACTTATTTTGGATTACAGAATTGTCCCCCTGATTGGTTAATGGGAAGGTCTAAAAGTCTTGTTTAGTATTTGGAAAATGAGTAATGGTGTTCCGCTTTTAGAGCACCACCATAGATACTCCCAATGACATCTCAGTGTCAGGCTTCCAACAGTCCTCTGAACTCTGCTTCCACATCCAGATGCAGCCTGAAACTTGGTCTCTAAGTTGATATGGTTCTCTTGGCTGAGAACCATACCAAATTCTATCCCTGCAATACATTACCATCCCCATATTGTCTCCACCTCTTTTCTATGGTGTCGTCCACTATCTTCCAGCCTTTATCATCTTGTCCCCTTTATGTTCTGTCTCACAATAAATAAATTTCCTTCTCTCCACCTTCTTCCTTTCATCGCTCTCTTTCCCACCACCCTCTTCGTCTCCTCAGAGACAGTTTCTTTTTCCTTGGTTCATGCTTCAAAAGAAAAGGCCCAGACTTGACTTACAGGATCTTTCCTCTTGGGCTCCCATAACAAAATCCTTCCTGAGAGTGAGGATTGAAAAAGCTCTTCTGGCTAAATTTCTGAATTTACAGAGGATACACTAGATGAACAAAAGTAGTAATATTTTTATGTCTTCATTAAGGATATTGGATACCACAGAATACACTTTGAATTCAATATAAAAACCATAAACAGAATCAGTGACATATAAGCCAATTATTTATAGAATTATACATTTTCTTTTAGAAATGATATTTCAGAAGCGCCAGTGTATGTGGTAGGTTTTCTTTATACAGACCTAGTTATGTTAACAGGGTCACCATCATTTTCACAGTTGTGCATATTTAGGAAGGTGAGCTGGTTGTTATTTCCACCGAATGTTTTCTACTTCTTTGCTTGTGCGAGGTTTATAGTCTTTATCTCGCTGATATAATTTCTCCACGTGTTACTTCTCCTGGCCAATGGATATGAGCACACATGCTGTAACAGATTTTGAAGAGAAGCTTTAGGAGCTTTTTTTGTGATTCCATTATTGCTTTCCTCCTCATACAACCCAGTAATACCGTTGCAACACAAACCCAACTCATAAAAGTAACATTACCTTTGTATTAACCACACTTATTTTTTTCAAAATCCTATGAATAAATTTCTCTGTTGGTGGTTGGTGGGTACTATAACAGAAGCCTCTTCATTTCCTTTTATTTTCACTCCCTCTTAGTGAAGCCTAATGGATCAGAAGGTTGGTGACTAAATATCCTGGCTATAAGACTTTCCAACGTAGTGCTCTACAGTCACGTTATTAGAAATATGTCAGGTAACTAGAGAACAGAGGGTGGATTTGCTTTTTGAGTGGTGTCTTTACAGCAAGCTTTCCAAACTAGGAGCTTTTTGCTGAGTTGAGACAGTGCGGGATGGAGCCTGGAGAGCAAGGATGATCAAGTTCCAAGGCTAGGTGAGAGAGGCCAGTGTCTATAACCATGTTCTGCTTCTTCTCGTTCTTGATTAAGAACACTCAGTCGATACACCAGAAAGATCACCTACAAGTTAAAAATCAATGGAGCAAACATCTCCTAATCTGTCTGCTTAAATGGAACACCATTTAATCACTTACATTTCCTCCTTAATTCTTTGTTTTATTTTTCCTTTTATGTTAAAGGTAGACAAAATTGTGAAAGAAGATATAAGTTATTGGAAATAGACTTTACACCATTACAGACTATTTGTTAAGGTGATGGGTATGAACAATGGCTGCTTATATTTAAGCCCAACTCTGCAACTCAATACGTATATAACACTGTATTATTTGATAGTATTTTAATCTGCTAATAAGGATAATACTGTCTTTCAAAGCATTATTTTGATCGTAACTATTAAATGAGTCAAATTAAGAAAAGTACTTAGAATAGTTCTTGGTTTAAAGGAAATACTTTGTGTTATATAATTTTTCATTAAAATATTTAAAAATCTCCCTGAGTTAAATTTATGTGGTTGACAGCTGGAAAAAAAGAAGAAAAAAAACCCTAAAGAACAAAATAGTTACCCAATTTTTCAAAGTCATTCAATTAACAAGTTATTAATTCCTGAGTATTATGCATCTGTTTTACACATAACTGCATATCAAGTGAGATGGCCCTTGGGTGACTAACTTCATAAAGGGAGAATGGAGCATTGATCAGTGGTGGAGTCAGCTGTGCTAAAATTAGTTGTGGGAAAGCAAATATTTAAGATGATGATTCAAGTAACAAAATTAAGAAAGTAGTGATGGGAAAGAATCGGTGACTCGGGCAGAACGTAACCTTCTTCACTTTAGTCCCAATAGTCATTTCATTAACTGTAAATAAAAGGCTCATTAGGAGTAGCCAAAACCCATCAAACTGCTCTTCCAGTCCAAAGCCTCACACTAGCAACATTGAACATTTTACCTTCAGGAAGCCACCAATTTTCAAGTCAAACCTAGCACTTCTCATTTTAATTTTTAATTTCTTCTACTTTTATTTTAAGGGGATTTGGAGAGTACAACAACTATTATCTCTGAGACTCTGTAAGTGTTCAGGCATCTGCAGGGATAATCTTGGCTGAATCTATAAAACTTATCCAACCTATATATCTAGACCAAATAGAGATTTACCGAAACAAGTCTAATAATTTTAAAGTAAAATGGTTATTATCCTAAGAGGTGATGCTGAATTATAAGTTAAAGTATACAACTGAAATGAAGAGTAGTTAGATAAATGTATTACATTAACTCACTGTCTTATACTTCTGGAAAAGCAATGTTTTAAGGGGTTTAATTGTAAAGACCCTGCAGCTGGTATGTCATGCTCGCTAAGGAGCCAGCTGGCAGTGTGTTTACAGAGACTCAAGAAGGATTTAAGGAGGCATTCTGTTTTTATCTTGTTCACATCCATTGTTTTAGGTTGAATTTTTCTTAAACCACTGATGCCGAAACCAGAATTCTTTGTCATACAGTCTTCTACACAATTAAGGGCCCAGGAGGTGAAATTCCATTTATGAGAATAATTTAAAAAGAATGATTGTATTTGATGTGTCCTAATGTCTTCTCCCTCCAGGCCTGTAGACAGCATTTATCCTGGTAGCTATCTTACAGTCTTCACACTTGGCTTCTTGACAATGCTAAGAATTTTATTTATGTTCACACTGAGGGATGGCTTACATCCCAGAATTTTGTAATTATTTTACTTTACCTCCTGCTTCACAGGGTCACTTGTACTCTGTTCTCCCAGTATGGACATTACAAATCTAGTGTACTCCGTGGTATTTACCTAGGAATATAAGTAGCTGAGTGATAACTTAAATCCTAATGGCCAGTGATGAAGGCCAGATATGAGGCTGAACAAGAGAGAGCTATCTGGAGCACAAAAGCAGATTTTTCTTCTTCCACTGGTCTGTGCAACATCAAGGGTCATCCAGCCACGTCGCATCATGTTGCAGTTTCTTCCTCTACAAACAAAGTTAACAGATGTGATCCTGTCTCTGAAAAACAAAAGTAGTAGAGATTAATTAGATAATGATTGTGAAATTCTGAAGCTGCTAGCAGAAATCCTGGATGCAAGTAAAAGGCTCAACAGGCATTTGTTCTCTTAACAAATTAGAAAAGTAGAATCATCAAGACATGCTTTCTGTACTTTGTCACGAACATAATCTTTTAAACTGTGGGTCTGAGGACAGGTATTATGGGATATTGAAATAAATGATAGTTCTTCATGCTTGATAAAAAGGAAGATTTTAAACTGAGGATACCTAATATTTATGAACTATTCAACTGCAGAATTCTAAGGCACTAATATGCCAACTATTCATATAATGGAAAACTTTTAGGTGACTAAAATAAAGGCAAATAGCAAACTTGGAGGCAGTATACTATTAAATGATAAAAGATTATAATTTATAACTATAAATCTTATAAAAGCCTGTTTACAAATCAGTAAGAAATGCCCTAAATATAGAAAAATCAGTTTACTATGTAAATTCACCCTAAAAATGAAAACAGTGCCAAACATGATATGAAAAAATATGTTGAGACAAATTAGTAGTCAAAGAAATGCAAAGATAAACAGCAATCTGATGTATGTATTTTTCCCAATGATTCTATTGATGGAATTAAAAATATCCAGTAGCAATTTTTTTGGTCACTGGTTAATACAGTAAAACCTTTTGTTATTAGTGAAGGAGGCTGACTGCCGCCATCCTAGGCTGACCAGAGACCACACTAAGCCTCTTCCATCCCGCTATGCTTTTACACCTGCTAAAGATGCATAATCATGGGTTAATAAGGCCCAGTAACCACAGCTATACCCCACGACTTCCATTATTCTTCTGCTCTGCTTCTGACAGGCCACCACAACTCCCTGCACATTCTCAAGCCTTCTCCCTGGCCAGGTAGCGGCAACTCCTTTTCACTGAGCTCTCACACTCTAAGGTCCCATTTTGACCTTTTCCTTTCACAGCTCCCCTTTATGCCCATGACCCTATAAAAGACCGTGTAGCCTGTAGGAGAATTACGGATCTGGTCGAAGTGCCAGGGCAGTCCCTCTCAGGTCTGTTCTGAAATAAACCTGTCCCATTGTGTTTGTACCTTTTTCATCCTAATGATTAGTTATCACAAACTTTAATTCTTGTTCTAGAAATCTATTTTGGAAATATATTCTAAAGGACATATTAATTAACTTAACAAAAATATATGTAAAAAAACATAGATTACATCATCCTATATAAAAGAACTTAGACATATATTTACTTAAATAGAGTATGATACAGCAAATATGTCCCTGGTGTTTTGGAACTTATATTCTTATTATTGGAAAATAATACTTCTATTTGATTCTGCAGAACATTAATTCAAATTTTAGCAGTGACATCCTATTTTATAATTTATTTAGTTGGTTCATTTGAAAGTCACGTTTTCCTTTAATTCAGAAAAACTTTGGTACTGTGGTTTTATATCTCTGGGAATTTTTATTATATTTTTCCTAAAAATTTTTCTTCCCCCAAAGTTACAATTCAGTCACCAATTTTACATCTCTAGTTACATTTTTCTCGCTCGGTTTACTGATTCTATGATTGATTCACTATTATCATCTCTTTAATTGCACCATAATTTGTATTCATTTATCAGTTGTGTAAGGGAGGTTTCGGGGATCATTTAGGCAATAACAAGGTAGCTTAGTGGATGTTGTGGCAATATCTGCCTCAGAGAACACCAGGTAAGAAAATATTAACAGCAGCTGAGAAGCAGAGGTGGCGTATATTTCTGAGGCCTCAGAGTAGAGTGTGTGGGCTTCTCTGATCTCATTCCTCTGAGCTCTTTCGTGGAATGCTGGTGGATGAATCATGGTCATGAGACATACTCTGTGTGCTTCATTCTTCTACCCCTGAAGTCAGGGTGGAAAGATAGAATTTCATGGACATGAGCTAACTATTTTCCCATATTCTGTCTACTACATTTGTCTTCTCACCTTCCCAATGCTATTCTTTCTTTTATATTATTGGAAAGGACCATTAAGGTAAAGTTATCTAAGCTAACAAAACACTGTGATACACTTTTAAACCACAGTGGTCTAAATATATGATTTCATTGCTATTAATAATTTTATCTACTATATCCACTGATCACAGTTTAATACTTTTCTCCCATTGCACATAAATTAAGACCTTACTTTAAACATTTATAAAAATGCAACATAGAACAGTCAGGCTTCCTAACTTAAGCACAGTCACGTCTTTATTAACATAATTTGTGAAAACATACCTGTGCATATTTGTGAGAGGAGACTTGCCTGTGTGTAGAGCTGACAGGGAGATGCCAACTGATACTTCAATATGTTCTTTTCACATTAGAATAGATCACATTTGACAGAAATGTATTAGCTTTTTAGAATTATTTTTAGGTCCTTGCGCCAGTTAGATAATAAAATGTACAGATATTAAAGAAGCAGTTTCGGTTATAGAAACTGAAAGCAAAACGTCATTTCATGATGGATAAAAAAATTTAGCTGAAACTTCCTTTCTTTAGGGGGTTTACTCTACTAAGAACAGAACAAAATTAAATGCTACTCAAAGAAATATTTTCATACACAAAAGACAGCATCATTCTCCCTGTTTGCATTTTCAAAATCCATTGGTTTCTACATTCTCTAAATATTAAAATAGGCTGAAATTTTCTTTAACCTTCAGAAATCAAAATTTTGTTCTTATCTTTATTGTATGTGAACCACCATCTCTGGTTCTTTACTTAGAGAAGGAAAATTCTACCATCCATGGAATAAGAGTTTTACAATTTAATAATTTAACTCAAACCTATTTTGAACAAACTGGACAATTTAATATATGCATAAGAAGTACATTCGACATACTAACAGGAATTTGTTCTGTCTTCAAATACTAGTCCAGGAATTAATTTATGGTTTTAAAGGCTAGGATAAAAACATTTTTTTTCATTAAATACACTAAGTAATATAATGCGATCTGTTGGTCCGGTTTCCCATTGCCGGGACACAATCCTCAACACACAGAATTTGAAGGAGAAGAGGTTTAATATGGCTCATGGTTTCAGAGGGTTCAGTCCATGTCACACTGACAATGCAGAAACACCATGGTACACTAGAAGAGGGTGGTAGAATAAGGCTGCTTACTTCACAGCAGTCAGGAAGCAGAGAGGTACAGGAGAAGCTATGGAGAGAGATGCCCTCAAAAGGCATGCCTTCCATGTCCCATTTCAGACTGGGTCCCACTTCCTAACAGCATATTCAGGTATGAATATAAATGGATTAATCTCCAGAGGAGCATAGTGCCCCAGGATACAGTCACTCTCCCAGGAGCCTCTTAATCCAGTCAACTTGACAATTAAACTCAACTGTCATATGCAGATAATGAAAGCAGGCCAATGAGAATAATATTTAGTTTCAAGTTTGAATGATTATGCAGATCAAGAGAAAGAATTATGGAGATACATATACCAAATGTTTACTTCATTCACCTTGTCTGCTAACCTGGCAGAACTTTTATTAAGTGTTGACATTTACTTAACTTTTGCAAATGGTGGTAATTACAGATCCTTGGTTTTCAATTTTACATAAACAATATTAATACATTCTTTTAAGTGGTTATTAATTTTCTTTAAAAAAATTTATTCAGGTATGTTTGACAAATGAAAAACTGTACATATTTCTTATATACAACTTGATGAGTTTGGAGATAAGAATACACTTATGAAACTATATCTGTCATCTATGTCATGAAACTATTCATCACTCCCCAAAATTTCATATTTTAATTCCTTTTGTATGGCTTTATATACTTATATTTATGTTTTATGTTTGTTTGATGTTTCAGATATATACAAAAATCAGCCTCTTCATCCTAAGAAAACATAAAAAGTTACAAATTCAAAGACACACAAACATCACATCAAAATAAACTAAAAATTATTTTTAAAGTAACAAAATGTAAATATTGCCTTATTCCCCATTTTTTTTTCACACTGAGCTTTTTGGTTCATCTACCAAATGGAAAATTATTTACTCCCTACATATGTTACAAAAACCACAAACTATTTCACAATCCATAAAACACATTTGCAACAAATGCTTTCCAAACCTTCCTGAGAAGCTACAGTCTTTAAATATAATACTTGAAATCATGCTCATTTGAACTAATTTTAGTCATGCAGATGGTAATGATTAGACTTTCTTAATACTACAAGTGAAACAAAATCCTAAAATTTTAACTTCTGATTTAAAAATTCTGCTCTATCAGTTCTATTAGTTTTCCTTCATTTCAGAAACTGCATAATCATTTAAGTTTATGACCACACCTGTTCCCAGCCTTGTCATAGGGTTATATTAAAACAGAATGGGAAATATAAATATAAATCTCATTGGTTCTAGCAAATAAACCAATACAAAATGAGAATGCATCACTTGCAAAGATGTGGAAAACAAAGACCTGCTATAAAGAGATTCAAATCAAATCTGGATTACTGTAATTTCTATTATTTCACCTTGAATATAATAGATTATAGTAGATCATACAGTAGCTACTATAGTTAAGGAACTCAAAATAATCCCTTCCTATATAATGGACATACAGATAGAATTTATAGACATATATAGTACAACATGATATAGCATAATAACATAAATGGCATTATTTTATACATGACTAAATTTAAGTGAAGAAAATAATAAAGACTTTTTTAGATAAAATACAAAACAGTCTAATTTTGTGCTGCTCTGGTACCTGTAATGTGCAATTTTCTACAGAAACCCAAGTTCAAAATGTATGTTTTAAAGTCTAATTGTTTGAGAGATCATGAAAGAATAGCACAGTTCTCACAAATATTTGAAATAAAAAGAATATTTCTAAGTCTAGATAAATTAATAAAAGTGAATGGACATAAAAGTTTACATTTAAAATCTACATTTGATACTACATTGTTATGCTTCACTTATTTTGTCATGCCTAAATAAAGAAGACCATATTTTTATCCATTATGTAGTATGCATAATAAAATGTTTCTATTAAAAATTAGATTGACTAAAATAATAAAACGCAATGTTTTGCAAATGTGCACTTTTCACATACAGAACACAATTTTAAAGTCTAATTTTAGTAAAAGTTAAAATATTTCTTATATGCCTAATCATGAACAATAACACAATAATAAATTCAAATATGTTCCTGAGCAAGTCTGTGTGTATAATTGCATATGTTCAGAAAAAAAGAAGAAAGAATTAGCACTTACTGATTTTGTATTCTATTCTAGACACTAAAATCATAATAAAAATATTCTGAAATAATAGCACCTCAAATTCTTAGACTATGTATAGTTTTATTTCCATAAAGCTACTGAAGAAAGTGAAAATCACTTATCTGTCAGTCAACAATTCAATAAATATTAATTGATCACATACTGTCTGCCAATTATTTTCATGCTACTGATTGTAAGATTATGAAAGTATCAGGTAAAAGCTCTGGTGTGTGTGTGTGTATGCATGTGTGGCATTTGAAATCAAACCCAGGAGAACTCTACCACCAAGCTATATACATAAGCCTTTTTTATTTTTTATACAGCATGCACTGAAATACGTAAAGGTCAACAAAATACGCAAATTTAAGCAAATGAACTGGTAGTGTTTCCACAACAGTTGAAAGCAAATTTTTGCTGAAGTCCACATAAAACCCTTCTATATAAAAAAAATTTATTCCTTTGATTTTTTGGAATTAATCTACATATACCTAGATATCCTAAAATTTTATAATACTGTATTCAATTTATATTCATTAACATTTTGGTAATGGATCCTTAGCATAATGTATACAATGAACAAAATGTTTTCAAACTTGTCAACACCTCTTCTCCTTTATTCATTCTTATATAATTGAGGAAATATGAGATGTTTTCAGTGACAATTTGTAAGGTAGTAAATATAACTCTGATACAAATAGTTTGTCATTTTCCAGATCTTTTACATATTCCTTTATTTTTTGATGCATATTTTTAAATTTGTGTGATGCTATTAACACAAATATTTAAATTATGTATTTACCCCTTATTTTTCTTAGTTAATTTTAAATTCACATAACTGAATAAATGTGTGTATATCTAAGTCAAAATTACAAAATGACATGGTTTTAAATAATTTGTTGGCAAGCTATGCTCTTTTTGTAGGCTTTCCTTTGCATGCTATGACTTTAAATCTGAATAACAGTATAGCAGAGTAAGCTAAACTTTGAGTATGAAACCAGATTCTCAAGTCAACCAAAATATATTTACTAATTATGCTTTACTTAATAATAAAAAACATACTATAGAAATCTAATATATTCTATAAATATTAACATATCTGGCTAATATAGTACATAGCTAGGGAGCTATTTATTATTCTTTAATATTAATAATATATAAAACACTAATAAGGTTAGCCCTCAGTGTTCTAAGTGAGTATCTTTCATATTTGCTTAATTGGAAATGGTACCAGCTCCTCTACTGTCCCCACTTGAGCTGAGCCTTCAACACAGCAGTCCGAGGCATTCTGCTCCGTCTGCCTCACTATCAGTTCAAATAGCCTGACTTAAAAATATATTGCATCACGTAAACTAATTCCTTTTCCTTCACAACATGTTTTAGTGTAGATTACAACAAGTCTTCCATTTTCTTGAGCTTGGAAATGTAAAAATCACAGAAACTACCTTAAGCAGTATATCTATTATTCAAATATGCACACAGTGGCTCTAATAGTAATTTGGTTAAATTCAAATAGATACTGAAAATTACAAATTCACACGCTCCATCTTTTTAGTTCAGGTTTCCATCTGTCCACCTTATTTGTCTTCTTAATACACTATGTGTATTTTTTAATCCTAAAATTTTTCCTAATAGTTCTTTCCTTCTGTTTAACCTTCATCATACCATCATAAGACCACTTCTGATTGAGATTGAGAAATGTATCATCAGGCAGCTTATTGTTGTGCCAATATCGTAGTGTGTACTTACATAACCTAAATGCTTTATAGCCTGTGCTTGCATACGTTATACAGTATAAACGTCATATATTGTGTGTTGTCCAGTGTGACTGAAATGCGGCACATGACTATGTGTGCCACACTTCTTATCATTCTTAAATATACACCACAATATTTGCTATGTTTTTGCTCCTTTATGTCTAAATACCCTTCATAGTTTGAAGTAGTTTTCCACCATATGAATGACAATGGGAGGTTAAATCTATATTAGGAGAAAAAGAAATAATAAAGGCATTGGTAATCAAAGACATCGCCAGTATTTTGGCACAATTTTTATTTATAGAAATACAGTAGATTAGTTAGCCCGAAATCCTCCCAACTGACTCCATGCTTAGTGTTTTTGCCTGCCTACATTGCTTCTCTTTATTTGAAAATTCTGTACTCATCCATCTACAGTATTATTCATGTTCAATCTTAAAACTAACAGGATATTTTGAAATTATTTGGTGAACAATATACATCATGGAACAGACGGAGTACAGTAAACACAAAGAAGAGGTCAAAGTCAAACTCTTCACCTTATTGGCAACTGAGCCAACAAAGCTGGAACAATGTCTAATGGTCTCCACAAAATCCTTGATTTTGAGTATGGCCTAAAAGGCTTTAAATATTCGGTCTGTCTAACTGGGGGGTCTCATCTCACAGCTCGCTCTACTTTCAGATGAGCGTCCTCATTTACTGTCTTGCACACACACTGTGATTCTTATTTTTCCCTAGTATACACCAACCTTGCTCCAAATATACGTACTTGTTAATACAGAACTTTATGTGTATATACTTTCCACTGGAAACCTGCAGGCTTTACTAGCTTGGTGTAATCGGAGTCTGCATATAGAAATACTTTTTTCCCACATCAGTGAACAGCATTGTGATAGGCTATAGAGTACATGCTTAAATGACAAATCTCATTTAATATTTTTATTTATACTTTGTCCTCTCTGTCTTGATAAATGTATAATAGTCTTTATCCTAGAATTTAAATATGTAAAGAGAAAATATCTTTGAACTTTTTCTTTGTTTTTATAAATTTTCTCAGCATAAAGAGTGGTTGTTTTGGGAAATTATGATTAAATTATGACATATTTTGATTCAGAAAAGTTATTACATAGATTTTTATTGCTCAGGACAATCTACCACCTGATTAATCAATCCCTTTTATCTGTCACAAGTATATTTTACTTTAATATATTTTTTAATATTTTGATTATCCTATTTATACTTTTTACAATATTTTTGTGAATAATGATCAGATAGATAGACAGATAGATAGCACTTTCCAATCACTGGGACATAATATTGGAAACCCACAGTTTAAAGAAAAACACATTTATTTGGCTCACAGTTTTTCGAGTGGGTTCAGGAGAATGTTAGCAGCCTCCCAGACAGAAACACATGGTAGAAAGGCATGCGGGCTGAGCTGCTTATCTCACTGAAGCCAGGAAGCAGAGGGCAAAAGAAGAAGCTCGGAGGAGCGTGCACTCACCAAAGTCAGACCCTCAGTGCCCTGCCCCATTCACCCAGGCGCCACCGCCCAACATTACATGGGTTACTAACTCAGCAGTGTATGAATCTGTCAGTGAGAACAGCTCCCCCACGCTCAGTCACCTTTCAGATGTGTAAGACTTTTGGAGGACATTTTAGATCTAAATCATAGCTGTATAAATATTTAATTTACAACTCTTTCTAGTGCTCACAATTCTTTTTTAAGAAGACTTGAATTTTTACTTAAATACTACTTTTTAGAGGTCTTTCTTTGCTTTATCCATTAAACATGTTTGAGTTTGAGGGATGTGTGATGATTTATTGTGCTCTATCACTCTTTTAAATTAACTACATTTTAAAGATTCAGTAACAGTTCAGAGTGTATTTTTTGCTTTGGTTTGCTTTGGTTTTCTCTAAATGTATGTGACCTGATTTATGATTACTATGAGCATGGTTAGTGTATTTTGTCTGCACAAAGCCAGTGGTGAATTTGCTGGTAAATGACAAATCTCTTCCATAATAAGTAGAAAAAGTGGAATTCTCTTGGTTGAATAGTGGAAGAAGAAATTTTGGGCACTCATAGTTGGTGTATTTGAATGCAGATAGATGATTTTTTTCCCACTTGAGGATAACAGATGATCCAAGGAAGTAGATCACTTGAAGTATAGTCTGCATTAGAAAGACAGATGAGGAGGGAAAACAAGCAATAACAGAAAAATTGTTCTAGATATAAATTCAGGCTAATTTATTCACCCTCACAGAGTACACCAAGAAAATCTCATCTCTTCACAAAGTGATCCCCTTGCAGCCAGGTTCTTGAGTCACTACTATGATGCCAGTCTTCCTACAATAATACACAAAGGTGACCCCATTCTGCATTCTTAATTTCCTTTTCTCTGGAGACAGGCTGGCCTTCATATGTGTTGCTCCAATGCCTTTTTATTTGATTGGGGGAATTTTTAAAATCTTCAATATGTTACTAATCTTTTAGCTCTTTGAAGAAACTACTCTGGAAATATTTTACAAAGTATGTTCTTGTTTTGTGAACCAAATGTACCAAACACTTGTTTATTTTGCTCCTTCGCAAATTCAGAGATGAATACAAACATACATACATAAGTAACTTCTACTTTTCTTTCCACTGTGGTAGTCTGTGACACACACAAATACCAGGATTCCAACTAAGAACTTCCAAATATGGAATTTTAGTATTTGTTTAAGTAATGTGTGTTGTTTTTCTGAAAATGGAATAGGTAATTACTGGTAGGCTTATGAACAACTGAGGAGAGTTAACAATCTCAGGTGATTACTTACCAACAGAATTGAATTTTTTTTTTTCTACTCAAAGCTTCTTCTTTTTTTTTTTTTTTTTTTGTGTGTGTGTACCGGGGGTCGACCTCAGGACCTTGCGCGCCAGCAGGCACCCATGCTGCTGAGCGATATCACCGGCCCATTTTTGGTATGTGGGATCCGGGAATCGAACTCGGGTCCTCTCGCTTGCCAGGCAGGCACGTACACCGCTGAGCCATCTCACTGGCCCGACTCAAAGTTTCTTAAAGCCTCATAGCCCCACTCTCTTCCTTCCTCCAATAATAGTGATGGATCAACTCCAAGATTCCTTTGATATATATATTTCCTCAAGATACAATGGTGTGTTAAAATATACCATCATAGAAGATGCTATTTCAATTGTATTTACCCTGATACTTAGAGATTATAACAATTTAAGTAATAATAGAAATAATCTAGTTTTTATTTCGGCATAAATATTAAATCCAGTTTTTATTTCCTTTAAACCTTGTCAAATAAACAAAGATGCATACATAAAACTTCCCAAATTAGAAAACAAACCAAAAAAAAAAAATCTAATATTGAAGAACACCTAGAGTTGCCTGCTTCAACCTGTCCTTGTCAGCTCCCTGGCAGAGGCACTGGGAGTAAATATAAGCCATCACGTATTTCTGGAAACATTCAATTCTCCTCTGAATCTTGCCTGCCTTATTTCTTTCTGGCTTATACATTTCTGTTTTGTAGTCACTCTGCCAGTTTCATGTTTGGCTCCACTTTTTTTTTTTCATATCCAATTAATTGTTTCTCTAGATTTAGAATTGTCTCATATAAAACTACAGATTTTATGTACTTTAAATAAGATTTAACAAAAAGTACCCTAAGTCATGGCCGTCAACCCATTATGGAAGGAAAAAAAAAATCTCTATCAGAACTTGGCACTATGGGAAATCTATGTAGCATGAAACATTGATACTTTCCTAACAGAACAATCTAGTTTAGATAAATATCTAATTTCTGAATGACAAACGGGACATTGAAATTTGACTCAGATTTTTAGTTCAAGTTAATCAACTAAAAATAAATAAAATGGAGATCAAATTCCTGAAGTTTGAAAGAGAGATGCTAAACTGCATATGAAGGGATCTCAAAAACAAGTCAATGATGATTCCCCAACCAGTAATATAAAAACTATATTTATGTAAAGACAGGAGGTTGATCAGAGAGAGTTAACGAGGACTGTTTGCAAGAGAACTGTCCAACTCACTTGTATATCCCAGACATCCATGTAAGAAACACAGAGGAAGTGCATGAGCTCGTCTACCGAGAGGCATGAACTCATCTACCAAGAGGCTTGAGCACATCTACCAAAAGGCAGAAAATACCTCAACCGCTGAAAACGTTTGTTGACGTGTAACATAGCTTATTCCCTTTTCCACTGACACAGGAGAGGAATGGGTAAAATGTTTTCCCAATAAATTGTGCTATGTCTCTTGGAAATAAAAGACACTAAAACCCCATTTCTGAAACTTGTCTGAAAAAGAAAGAAAAAGATTAGTCTAACAAAAGCTATTTGTGATAGCAGAGAAGAGTTGGAAATGAAGTAGGAATACCCGGGTGTTAAAATAAATACAGGAATGAAGGCAGTGATGCTAGAGCCCCTTTGTAAAACTTGTGTCAGACAGAGCCACATCGGCGTAGAGAAGCTCCAACAGCAGAGAACTTCATTCAGTGAACTGCGGGAGCTGGAGGAGCCGGCTGACCATTCAATGTGATCTCTCTGCTCCCTACCTTATCTCACTTTCTGCCCAACTCCAGAGGAATCTGTGCTATGTCTTACATTATAATAAGCACAAGAGAAAAAAAATTATAAAAGATGTAAACAGAAAAAAAAAGAGTATTCAAGCTTGGCCTTTCAGATTTTGTTGATCTGAACTGAGTAGGGGCAAGGAGCGGTAGCTTGAATTGGATATGAGCTGAAATTTTCATTTAGATCACTGAGCTTAATAGTTGCTGAAAGAACAGTTCTGATGCCTGGTTCTTCCGAAGAAACTCTCTTGTTTGTTTTAGAAATAATCCAATATGCAAAAAGCATATTTAATAATCTCCTGTTAGAGATAAAAAGTCTATTTTGCATATGAGTAAAGAAGTCCCATCCATGTGATAATTTATTAATAATTTATTAAAAATCCCTGCTTCAATTCAGGGATTTTTAGGTACTCTAAAGATTCTTGAGGGTGGATCAAAATTACAGTAACGAAAATCAAATCAAACCCCCAATCCACATACTAATAAAAATGTTCACAATGTAAAAGAATATGATACTTTAAAAATATTAATTTCCAATACAAAAAAAATGTGATGTGTGTTCTATTTGGATTGCAAGACTTTCTAACATTGAAGTAGAACCTCTATGTACTGAGCTCAGAAATTTCGCATTTTGTGTTGTTTTAGACATAAAATGTCTCCTAAAACGTCATGTTTCGAAGGCTTGGTCCCCAGTGTAACAGTGCTCAAAAATAGGGTCTCTGGAAGGTTATTGGGTCCTGAGTGCTCAGAGCTCATCAATGGATTAACCCATTGATAGTTTTAAATTGTAATTGATTTTTTTTCTTTTTTTGGTGGGTCCCGGGGGTCGACCTCAGGACTTCGCGCGCCAGCAGGCACCCTTGCCGCTGAGCGATATCACCGGCCCTTTTTTTCGTATGTGGGTACCGGGAGTCGAACTCAGGCCCTCGCGCTTGCCAGGCAGGTGCTTCCAGCGCTGAGCTATCTCACCGGCCCCCTAAATTGTAACTGATTTTGAAGGAGGCACCTTTTACAAAAAGGAGCTCAACCTCTGTCTCTGTCTCTGTCTCTGTCTGTCTCTTTCTGTCTCTCTTTCGCCCCTCCCACTTCCTTTCTGCCATGAGTGTGAGTTGAGCAGCCTTACTTTGCCACACACTTCTACTATAATGTTTTGTCTCTCCACAGGCCTAAGAACAATGTAACTAGTCTACCATGGATGAAATCTCTAAAACCCTGAATTGAAACAGTACTTGCTTCTTTAAGATGATTTTCTCCAAAATTTTATAACAGTGATAGAAAGCTAACAAATACTCTTTATATGGTGCACAGCTACAAAATTTTGAAAAACACTGGGCAAAAGAATAAATCAAGTGCTGGGCTTGGTGGTGCAAGCCTGTAGTCCCAGCACTTGGGAGGCTGAGGCAGGAGGATCACTGCAAGTTTGAGGTCAGCCTGGGCTACTTAGTGAGTTCAAGGCCAGCCTGAACTGCATAGTGAAACCCTGTATCAAAAAAAAAAAAAAAAAAAAAAAAAAAAAGAGAGAGAGAGAGAAGTAGAAGTCAGAAAAAAAAAAGATAATATAAAAAAAGAACAATTTGGGACAAATGCTGTTTTTCTGGGTTACCTTTAACTAAAACCTTGTATATTTGGAATATTTTCCTTCTATTTATTTATACCATGGACAATTTTACCTTAATAATTTTTACACTAAAAGGGAACAGAAAAGTAATTGTTCAGGACACTTTCCTTTGCTCTGTGTGCTTTCAAATTGAGATTTTTGTTTTATATCTCATTGCTAAAAATGGTGATTTGCTTAATTTGTTGTCCTTAACTGTATGGAATATTATTAATGCAGTTATCAATTGAGTGAGTTGAAATTTGTCTTGGCTATTGGAAAAACACTAGATGTGGCATAGTATATTTCAGTAATTTAGCTTTTGCTTAATTGAATTATGTGCACTATCCTATTTCAAAGTACCTATTTTTAAAAATTTTACTTTTCCTTGTGTGATGGGTTGAATTTTGTTGCTCTAAAATCTATGTTGCTATTCTAATTTCTACTACTTCCACTTTCCAAGGAAATGTAACCTTATTTGGAAATAGGTCTGTGATAGAACCCATTGCTTATAATGGCATCAGTCTAGAGTTGGGTGGGCTTTTAATCCGAAACTATGAGAGTGCCTATAAGAGAAGAAGAAGGGATACAGACATTGAAACAGATGCATAGAGGAAATACAGCCATGTAACAAATGGGGTAGATATTACAATGATGTATCTACAAACCAAGGAATGCCAAGGATTGTCAACAAAAACCAGAAGCTATAAAAGGAAAAGGAAGTTTACTTTCCATAGATTTTTAAAGAGGACATGGCTCTGTGGTTTCCTCACTTTTGAATTTTAACCTCCAATACCATAAGGTAATACATTTTTGTTGTCTTAAGCCACCTAGGTTTATTATTTTCTTATGGTAGCTACTGTGGTTTAGATCTATAGTGTCACCCAAAAGGCTCATGTGCTCACAGGTTAGCCATTTGGAAGGTGACTAGAGCATGGTGGTAATATACTTATCAGGGGATTCATCCCTTGATGAGTTTATAGTTAAATGTGCTATTAGGAGTTGGGGCTTTGTTGGAAGAGATGTCTTTGGGGGCATGCCTTTGGAGGATATATCTATTTCCTTAGCTTCTTTCTTCACTCTCTGCTTCATGGCTACCATGGGTTGGGCAGTTTTCCTTCACCATGCCCTTCTGCCATGCCATTTCTGCCTTAGTGCCAACAAACCATGGACTGAACCCTCTGAAAAATGTGAGCCAAAATAAACCTCCTTTAAATTGCAGGCATCAGGTACTGTATCCCAGTGACAGGAAAAAGACTAATGTAGTAGCTTTAGAAAGTGAATAGACCTTGCATAAGGATAAATAATGGAATATTTCAATAGGAATGGAAACTTAAAACTTAATCTTTAAACCTTAAATTTAAAAATTTATTTTCATAAAAGGAAAGTGTGTTTTAAATATTTTAATTCACATAAATATTTAAATATTATAGAATATGAGTTCAATGAATAGCAAAGAACTCATCATATTTTGAAACTTTTGGTGCGCTTATTAACTACGACTTTGAATTTGTGTTCATGCTAAAAGGTTGTTAAGGATACAATATAAATATTTCTTAATATTCAAAGGAAGATTTATATGTTCAGTGAAAAAAGTGACTGAGAGAAAATATCATAGAGATTGAAATAGTCCAAATAGTATTATTAAACTAATATTATCTAAACATATTATCTATGTAGTAATAGGTTTGATGTGTGGACTTATGTCCATGTTCTGTAATTTAATAGGCATTGGTTATTTTTATTTTATTTGTGCACATTTTAAAATATCATCTTAGGAACAGACTTACCTCATATGTTCTTTACAAATCTAGGCAAATAACTGTAGAAAAACCCTCATCTGTGAAATATAAGAAAGATCACATTTAGTGTTCATCAGTACCTTAGTTAAAGTGAAATAATTAAATAAATGATAAAAGAGTATGGAACAAAGCTGAAGAGAAAAAGTCTTCAGATTTTAAACTTTACTTCTATAATCACACATATCATGGTAAAATTAATGAACCTAGGGAAAGAAAGATTTTTAGAATTACAGAAGAAAAGAACAAGCAGTCCACTTTTATGTGAACAGAGATAAAATTAACATTTTAAGTTCTGGGACAAAAATGGTATTGAAACTTGAAACTTATATCCTACTAAAGCTGTCAGTTATGAGTTAGGACACTAAAAACTTTTTAGATATGGGAGTTTTAACTTATGTCCTAGTTAACATTCTTATATAACTACTCTATACTTAGGAAACTAGTTCTGCCAAAGAATCAAATAAAAATCCCCAGAAAGATGTTTCTTAGAAAAAGAACTAACCTGTGAATGTAATAGTAAGAAAATACAGAGTGAAGGAAGACATTTAACAAACTTCTGTCAAAATTAGAGCAGCTGTTAATGAGTTTCTAAAGCAAATAACCTGCACATACAATAGTGAACTCCAGGAAACAAATATTTGACAAAGAACTTATAATATTTTCCTGATAAGGTTAGAAAATACTTAAAATATTATCATAAAATTCCAAAAAAAAATCAATCAAATCTAAAAATGTCACAGTCCTAATATTTGACAAGAGTTTTGAAATTTTTATAGATTTTAAGAATAAAGTTAATTTGGTTAAATGTTTAGAAAATTCTTCTTAACAAATCATATTTGATTATTTAATTAATACAACCAGACCACATTATTTTATATTTTGTAACCAGTAATTTTTACATTACTAAATTAAAAGACATATTAAATTGCATCAGTTACCAATGCAATTAGGACATTTATAGGCCAGAATCCTATTATGGAAAAACAATCTCTATGGTGAGGTCAACATTTTAAGTTGCTTTTCTACTTGCCCATTCTATATCTATCTATATCTACATATGTATGTATCTATATATATCTATAGACCTATGTATCTAATCTATATATGTACATATCTATATCTATATCATCTATATATGATGTGTGCATGCAAGATGAGGAGAAAATTGCAGAGAGCAAGAATTTACACACTTTTGGTAATCTCATTTGACGGGAGATAGCAGTTTAGATTTTCAAGTTGGCAAGATAACCATGACTTGAGGACTCAGGATCCCTAAAACATAAAACATAGAAAACTGAGGTTCAAATACTGCGTTATTTTACATTTTGAGCCATTTGCACTATAAAAATCCTGTTATGTTAAAGGATAAAAAATCTATACAGAAAGCATCAGTTGAACAGAACTTTTGGGATTCTTATGGTTTCACAGGTAAAAATATATCTGAAACCAGGAACTCTCAAGTGTACAGAATTGTCAACGTTCTAGACCCTCACTGAGTCCCAGGTATAAACTAGGATTGAGAGGTAACTGGAAAACATCCTGAAAACACATCATTGAGTAGGTTTGTTTCTGACTGAATTTAAAATATTGTACATGAAAATGGACTGAAATAAACTGAAATAAATATTTCCACATGTGCATATGATTATCTAGAAACTTTCTGATTTCTTAAAGAAAATATTTGCCATTCAACAGAAAATCATCATTTATATAAGGAACAGAATCAACAGAAATAATAAAAATTTGAGTTCTCAAATACAGATGTAAAAAATTACTGTACTCATAACTATAATTATTTAGTGAAATAGGTGATTCTAGGAAACTGGTATCTATAAACTTCAGTACAATTGACATTCTAAAACTATAGAGAGAGTGAACAGAAGCAATTTGAATACATGCAGGAGTAGAATTTGCAAAGTACAACAATTCAGAAACAAAGATACATATTGCGTATTTTCACTGGTGATTACTAGAAGACAAGCAGAGGAGGAGGGGTGTAAAGGAAGGTTGGATAAGTGGTATCAAATACAGTTTGACAGAAGGAATAAGTTGTCATTTTCTAGAGCATAGTAGGCTGACTGTACTTTACAATGACATATAGTTTATGATGAACTAGATGAGAGGCTCTAAAAACAAATAGAAAGTATAATGAAATGGAAATAATTATCTTGATTTGATCATTACACATTGGATGCATGTATAGCTCAATAATGTGAAAATCAAAGAGAACCTGGCTGAGAATTTTATGGTGAGGGTGTCTTCATATGATAGATTTCCTACATTATATCAGTCTGCATCTATTTTTGTACTGATGTCACACATAATGCTTCTCTGTTTCCCTCTTACGAGTTTCTAGGGTGAGAAAATAAATTTATAGCTAAATGAATAATTGTCAGTCTAATGAAAACCTTGTCTTCAAATAAGAAATAATAGGTTTATTGTTGACTTCTCAAAAGAAAGAAAGTCAAAAGTCAATGGGATGGCATCTTTAAAGCTCTGAAAGAAAACAAATCTTAAAATTGTGCTTAAGAATGAGGACAGAAGTAAAATTATTTTCAGATAGTCAAAAACTGAGAGAATATGCTGACATTCGTTTGTAGAAATAAACAGATGAATGGTAGAGAATATGAAACTCATAAAAAGAATTACATGTTTGTGGACTTGGTTTACGACAAAGATGAAATTGAAATGTAACATGAAGAAATGATACTATCTGAATTAAATATCTATTAAAAATGAATCTTCACCAATAATTTATACAATTAAAATTATAAATACTTTTAAGACATCAATAATAAAGAAAAATAAACTTCTAGAAGATAATATATTAGAGCAACTTCCTAAGACTGTTGTAGAAAAAATATTTCCTAAGGTAAATATAAAGAGCAGTAACCATAAAAATATGATAAATAGGGCTTCATTAAATAGTTGTGTTCATTAACATTTAATGACAAGTAAAGCAGATGAAGTATGCACATGTAGATAGCAAATGGTGCATATTTTTCTGGTATTAAGAAGCCATGCTAGGCATGGTGGTGCATGTCTGTAATCCAGCTACTGAAGAAGCTGAGGCAGGATTGAAAGTTCAAGCCCAGCCTAGGCAACTTGTCAAGACTGTGCCTCAAAATGAAAGAAAGAAAGAAAGAGAGAGAGGGAAAAGAAAGAAAAGGAAAAGAAAGAAAGAAAGAAAGAAAGAAAGAAAGAAAGAAAGAAAGAAAGAAAGAAAGAAGGAAGGAAGGAAGGAAGGAAGGAAGGAAGGAAGGAAGGAAAGAAAGAAAGAAAGAAAGAAAGAAAGAAAGAAAGAGGGAAAGAAGGAAAGTAAGAAAGAAAGAGAAAGAGAGAGAGAAAGAAAGAAAAAGGCTGGAGATGTACTCAATGGTACAGCATTTCTGATGAGAGGCCCTGGGTTCAATCCCCAGTACCACAATCAATCAATCAAACAAATCAGTCAAAGTCTATGCAGTAGTACTCTGCAGTAAACAAAGATAAACTTGAATCATCTATAGGAAAATGGATGCACCTTAAGACCATAATGTTAAGAGAAATATATTATACACACAAGCTTAAATATGGCATGGTTTGACTTATATGAGAAACCCAAATTATAAATGAAGAGCAAAATAAAAGCTACACAGTAGAAAGTAGGGAGAGAGATCTTTCTTAAAGGAAAGGGAATCAAGAGATGGAAGGAGGGGAAGGGAGAGGAGAGAAAGAGATTAAAAAGGAATTAAGATGTGGTATGTCTGGGCCGGTGAAATGGCTCAGCAGTGTAAGCGCCTGCCTGGCAAGCGCGAGGGCCCAAGTTCAACTTCTGCAACCCACATACGAAAAAAGGGCCGGTGATATTGCTCAGAGGCACGGGCGCCTACTGGCACATGAGGTCCTGAGGTCGACCCCCGGTACCCACAAAAAAAAAAAAAAGATGTGCTATGTCCATGTACCAACTCCACACAGGAATGTAAACATTATATAACACAAATATGTACTAATAAAAAATGACCGAAAATAGAAAATTGCTTTGCAGTATCTACAAAAGTGACTATATGCTTGTGATTTACGTAGAACTACTTAAAGTAGAACTGGTTAGTAGAGACAGAATGTTTCTTCACGTGGAGGTAGATAATGATTCAGAAAAGAAAAGTGTAGATTTTTGGACTGCTAATAATGTTCTAATTCCTTGCTGAAAATGATTATATAAGTGTACTAATTTTCAGAAAGTTTGACAAGTTATATTTTCAAATATATACTATTTATCATATGATTAATGCTTTGTGTTTTTCTGCTGTTATGTCAACACTGTAGTAAAATGTGTTTATAAAAAGCAAACATCTAAGTAGAAAGTATGTTTCAACATTTATTGTAGATGAAAATAGTTAATAGTTACGCTAGGTTTGTGGACTTCCATAATAACATACTGCAGACTAAAAGAGAAATTAACTTATTACTAGGCTAGGAGTCCATGATCAATACATTGGCAGGGATGGCTTTTTTCTGAGGGCATTCTTTTCAGCTTGGAGACCGCTGCCTTCTCTACATCTTCGTATGGTCTTTCATCCTCTGTCTGTGTCTTAATTTCTTTATGAGAGCAACAGTTTTATTGACTTAGGAGTCTACACTGATAACCAATTTTAACTTCATTACCTTTGTATATTCAAACCACAACCACAATTACATTGCAAGATACTAGAGGCCAAAACTTCAACATTTAAATTTGAAGGTGGCGTAATTTAGTCCATAACACTATTAATAAAAGTTGCAATAAAACCACATAAGGCTATTACCTGATGCAAAATAGGGCGACCAAGAGAATTTTGCCTCTCACAAAATAAAAACTATAAAAATGGCTGATAACATACACAGTGGTGTCTCAGTTTACAAACTTAATTTTTGTTTTGGGAAAGTTGGCTGTGTTCACATTTGTGTGGGGAAGATGGCCATGGTCGTGGTTGTCACCAGATGCAGAGTTTGCAAACAGAAGTTGAATTTTGCCAAATGCTTTTTTTGTGAAACAAATTGCTTTCAAACAGAAGCATTTATGAACTGTGGTATTACTGTACTGATAAATTTTAAGGTATAATTTAAAAAGAAAGCATACTTTAAATCATGAGATCATGTGTTCCTGCCTTTTAGGTTAAAAATGAGAGATAGAAAAATACCCAGAGAGGAATAAGGAAGACAAATGAGAAGAAAAGGAGCAAGAGAAGAAGAAAGAGGGAAGAGTGTGGAAATCAGTTCATGACAGTGAAATGAACAAGGTTATTTTGAATAGTTTTTTTTTTTAGCAGGAAAATGTGGTACAATAATTCTGCAGTGTAAATTTACAATATTGCTGTGTTTGTGTGTATTCTTACATATATTATTTCCATATATAGACATATATGTAAATTTAAAAAATTGAAATGTGAAATATGATGTGTATAGATGTGTGTGTGCATATATACAACAATACCTCAGAATGCCACCATAAATGTGGAATGATTTAACTTCGTGAAATGAGGTACCACTGTATATACACATACAAATATGTAGATATCAGTGTGTGTTTGTACATAGAGGAAAGTCCACCAGAATTATATTAGACACATGGCTGTTCATTATTGTGTAATTCATATATATTTTTGTGCATTCTAATTTTTAAATTTTCTGTCTTTGTAGTTTTTGCCACATAATTTTCAGTGACAAAATTTATATGGTTGTTATATTATAAATAGAAAAAAACTCTCACAAACATTTAAAGTGTCATTGTCTCATTCCTCTTCAGATTACTGAAATAAAACAAATTATTTCAATCATGACAAAGAGTTGGTAAAAGAATTTCCATGCAGATTCAAGTGAAATACCATGAATTTCTTGAAGGGAAAATAATAAGTTTCACACGAGACCTGTGAAATTTCCTTGGGTGTATCTTTGGTCTCCTATATTCTTCATAGATGGTCCTCTGCACAGCTGTGAAGTAAATGAGAATCCAGCCACCCGGCAATTTGAGAAGGAGACCCCCAAGCAACAAACCCTTAGATGTTGCAGTTGGGCCTTCAGGGCAGTTAAGGAAGTCATCCATCAACTTAATCATAGGACCATGAAAGATGTGAAATATAATATGTGTAATCACTTCTTGGTAGGAAGTAATGAATAGAATTAAAAGAAAAATATTTCTAAAGAAGTGGAGAAAATCAGTAGTTAGATACCTGTATTAGGGGATACAGAAATAATTTTTACAACTATTTTTCCTGAATAATACAGAGATATGTAATATAAAATATGTATTTTAGCACTGAGGGTCCTCAAACCAATTAATGTTGATAATTTAGTGAAACATTTTGTCCCATGATAACTTTAATATTTATACTATACATCAATAAAATAATTATACAATAACTAACATTTTAGCACTTTCTAAGTATTAGGCTTTCTGCAAAATACTTAACTTATATTATCTCCTGTGATCTTCCTAAAAGCCCTATGTAATAAATATTATTATTCCAACTTTTCAGGTGAATACATTAAACCATGGGGAAGTAAGTTCACCTATCACACCCAGCTACAAAAGTAGAGGACTGAGGATTTGAACACAAGCATCTCACAACAGATGGACCACTCCTATTGAAATTGTTGGCTAGGTAATTAAGTTATTTAATAAATAGATGTTCAAAACTACTACATGCTGAGTGCAATTTTTACCCTAAGAACACCAAATTGAATACAACAGGTGAAAGTCTTTGACATCATGGGATTGATGAATGTAGGAGACACTTCAGGATTGCTTCAAAGCCCGGGGCATCTGAGGACTTATAAGGATGTGACCCTGCTGTTTGGTACAGGCACACAGTGGGGTACACGTACATAAGCATGACTTAGCATGGACAACCACACATGGGCTAGATGGTTATGACAGTACACAAGAATGTAAATTTCGATAATGGTTAATATCTACAAGCCAGACAATAAAGACACTTGATTGCTGCTATTGCTGATGTCCTCTGCACATGCTTTCTTGGGGGACCTCACCCACAAAAATACCCCTTCAGTCTCCTGACTCCAATAAGTGGCGTAGTCAGCAGAATAAGTGGGGCTGACAGGATGAAGTGTGTGTCCCCTCCTTGGCATGCACGGAAATAGCACTTGATATTGAGGGAGAGCCCCAGGATTGCGGACATGTGTCTCCCATTTTTGTCTTGGTTACTTGTTGTCCCCTTCAGAGTGACTTGGAAGCTGGCCGTGATGAGAAGGGCTCAAGGGCCAAGCCTGGGGAGAAATCCAAGAAGAACAAGAAATGGAAATGCAAGAAGATGTGGGCCTGGCCAACTCTGAGCAGGGCCCCAAGCCTGAGCCCCTGGGCGGCAGCAGCCGTGCCCCACCCAGGCAGCAACATTGGGAAGAATTAGAGCAGAGACCCCTGCCCATCACCATTGAGGGCAGTGGAGGCCAGCAGGACATAGGCGGGGTGGGCAGGAGCACAGAGCACACAGGCAACCAGGCAAGTCCCCTGCCACTTCCTGCCAGTGCAGGGCCAGACCCACCTCAGCTGGCCCAGCAGCAGGGACTGGAAGGCTGGCCCACCTCTACCTGTCACAAAATGTGACGTATATGGCCCTGGGGTTATGGGAGCTGGTGAAACAAGTGAAACAAAAGGTGGGTGGCCCCTGGCTGAGCAGGGCCAATGTCCCATGGACAGGCTGTGGGACCACTGAAGGTTAGTCGATGCCAGATTTGGACAGACCTGCTGGCTGCCAGCTTAGCTGCAGGTTACAAAAAAGGACAGACCTGCTCAGGAAACAGGTGCTTGTGGCATGATGCTGGGGCATGAATAGCTGCTACCTGGCACTAGGAGCTGATGTGCCATTCGGGGGCGCAAGCTTCTCCACCAAGGCCAGGCTTCAAACACAGCCCAGAGGTAGCTGTGAGGCACTGGCACTTGAACTGCATTTTGCTGTGGTGGAGCAGAGAGGACCTCTAGTGATGCAGAATAAGCCCCAGGATCTGCCAGTGACAGGATAACCAGGAAAGTTAACGTTGCTCTCAGTTTTGCCAGAGCTGAATGAGTCCCTAGGGCTCAGGCAATAGGAGGACCACGCTGTCTGAGCACCTGAGAAGAAGACTTCTGGGTTTGTGCTCCTCTCCAGTGTCCCCCAGACATCAAGCTGCCTCTGGAAGTTCTTCATTCACATGAGGAGAGCCCAGGTGGCATTGGGTATCATGCACTTGGCTCCACACCCTTATGATGTCTATGTTTCCCTGGTTTCTGTAGACATACTGATTGGTGCTTGACTTGACACCATGCAGGGGGAATTCTGCTTGTGAATTCACATGGTAACAACCGCAGTCTGAGGAAATCCACACCACCCATCGCTGACTCTCCAACAGGCTACGTGGATTGTGTGCATGAAACAGCAGCTACTGCCTGGAGGTCATGAGGGAATAGGACAAAGTATCTTGAAGTTGGAAGAGCTGGGGGTGATACACCCAGCACATAGCCCTTTCAATTCCCTGGTACAGACCATGTGGAAGCTGGATGGGATGTGTCAAATCACTGTGGGATACCGGGAACTGAATAAAGTGACTCCCCCTGGCATGCAGTGGTGCCTAATATTACAGAGTTGATGGATCAACTCACCCTATTGCTGGATCGATACCATTATGTTGTGGATTTGGTTAATGCCTTCTCCATTGCTATCACACCTGACAGTCAGGACTAGTTCACCTTCACCTGCGAGGGCAGGCAATGGACCTTCCAGGTGTTGCCACAAGGCTATTTGCATAGCCCGATTTTGTGTCATGACCTGGTGGCCCAGTTGGCCACCTGGAACAAGCCACACTCAGTGTCACTCATTCATTATATCGATGATATTGTTAACCTCTGATTCCCTTGCAGATTTGGAAGCTGTAACGCACCATCTGAAGAAAGCTTTGTTGGCCTGGGGTGTGGGCTGTCAACAAAGACAAGTTCCAGAGAACTGGCTTGTCTGTCAGATTCCTGGGTGTTATTTGGTTGGGTAAGATGAAAGTAATTCCTGATGCCATCATTGATAAGATCCAGGCATACCCCAGACCTATGACAGCTCACCAGTTACAGGCATATGTGGGCTTGCCAGGTTTCTGGTGGACATTCATACCACACCTAGCTACTCTGCTTTGCCCTTTATACCAGATGACCCAGAAGGGAGCAGTGCGGGACTGGACAGATGCAGTGGAAGCTGCTTTTCAGGACTCAAAGAGGGCAGCCAAGCAGGTACAAGTTGTCTGAGTTATTGACCCAACCCTGACACTTACCCTAACAGTGAGTGTAGATGATGTTGGGTTTGGTTTGGGCCTATGACAAAAACAGGGGAAGCAGAAGCACCCTGTTGGGTTTTGGTCAGTTGTGATAAGGAGCTGAAAGCCAGTATTCTCTGACTGAGAAACAGCAGCAATATGTGCTGCTTTGCACGCCTGTGAAAGTATCACAGGGCCACAGACAGTGCAAGTGCAGAATTGATACCTGATTGAGGGTTGGGTCTATACATGGCCATCCCATTCCAGGAGTGGAGTGGCCCAAGCCCCCCCGTCACACATTGGGGGTGGCATACTTGCAGCCTCTTGGTTGCCAAACAGGCAATGGGACTGGGACCAGTGACGTATACAGCACAGGAAACCATACAGGATGACAGATTACAGGTCATGAAACCTAGCTCCTACACACAGGAGAAAGTGACTTCCAGCTGACGCTGGATATACTGATAGGTCTGGCCGTGACACAGCCTGCAATGGATGGCAGTCACTGTCCAGCCCAGTACAGAGATACAGGCAGGTAAAGCCAATAGAGTTGCAGGAAGTGTGGCTACTTGTGATGCATGAAAAAGGCTCCCTACATGTTTGCAGAGAGTTGCGCTGTATTTAGAGGGTTGACACTCTGGCTACCAGCTTGGGCAGCCCAGGACTGACACACAGGGCACCGCCCCTTGTGGGTTGCTGACCTATGGGAGCATGGCCAAACAACTGGCCACGTAGTGTATCATGTTTCAGGACATAAGCCCCACCTCTTGCCAGGGAATGACCAAGCAGATGCCTTGACAAGGCATTGCAGGGGTTGACTGCTGCATATGGAATGCCACTGGGGAGAGCGTCTAACCAGGGAAGCCATTTTACAGGGGCCCAGATACAACAGTGGGCCAGAGACAGTGATGTCAGATGGCACTTCCATGTGCCCTACCAGCCTCAGGCCACTAGTATGATTCATAGGTGCAAATGGCTCCTAATGTGAGTCTTACCCCAGGCAGTTCAATTGCTCAATGACCAGCCCTGATATATGGGTGACAGTCCACTGGATCACCTCTTGAGGGCACAGCAGGTTTGTCTGCCTATTAAATCCACAAACCAAGGTCCTAAGGTGATAAAAGGGGTTTTAATCCTTCTGATATTAGAACCTATGTCGCTGGGAGTCCACTACCAATGGACTTGGGATTGGCCCACAGACCTCCTAGTGGGGAATTTGGTGTTCCTCTTGGACCCCTGGGTGGAAGGACTAAGACATGCCATAAAAGTGACATTCCCCCAACCTTTGAAGGTGTGAGATGTGGGGAGCCACTTCAGGATTGCTTCAAAGCCTGGGACATCTGAGGACTTATAAGGAAGTAACCCTGCTGTTTGGTGCTGGCACACAGTGGGGTACACTTCTATAAGCATGACTTAGCATGGACAACTGCACGTGCACTAGACGGTTACGACAGTGCTCAAGAATGTAAGCTTTGGTAACAGCTAATATATACAAACAGGACAATAAAGATGATTGTTTGCTGTTACTGCTGATGTCTGCTCCACATTCTTTCTTTGGGGACCTCACCTGTAAAAATATCCCTTCAGCCCCCTGATCCCAACAATGGGAAACTTCAGTCAGTAAATAAGATGAACAGAAATTACAAATGGCCTAAATTATGATATACTATTTTGATTTCATCATTTTTTTCTTTCAAGAAAAATTACAGTTGAAATGGAGTAAAACAACTGCTGTATAAATTAAGTAAAATAACTGTATTATAAATTAATATGTTGAAAACATCAAAAAAAGTACAAGTTAAAACTTATTTTAATCATAAGAATATTTAATAATTTCATTCAATATATAGCCCAAAAGCCATGTCAGCTAAAACCACAGGGCCCTAGGACAATATTTTTATCTTGTGGCTATTTTGTAATTTAGGAAGAATATGTTCAAAACCTCCTGATATGAATCTTGTCTTCAATAATATAGATTATTAAGGAGCAAGATATAATGCAGAAGTCTCTCAGAAGGTATCCCATAAATCTTACTGAAAATGTCCTCACATGACCACCTTTAAAACAAGCCTTTGTACAAGTGAACAGGTCGACGTGATTGGGGTAGGCCGTATTTCTCTACTCAGGCAGATAACATTCTTCTCAGCTTTTCTAAAGAGTCTTACAGCCGTTTGCTACACTGCCTGTATATTAAGATAAATACAGAAATAAGCTGATGGAGATGACTGGCTCTTGCTCTGAACTTATACTAAACCAATATTTAATGAATACATATTCACCTTTCAGAATGGAGGCTTGTTAAGATCAGTCGAGAGCAGAAATAAGAACAAATTTACTCAAAGGATGACCATCTAAATCTGTGATGCACTATGTGATTATTTCCTCAAGATCTGCTATGTGCAAAAGACATAATGGCAACATAGATATCTAACACTGTTAGATAAACCCCCTAAATTATCCTTTGGATGGAAAGACTATTACGTACTTGTTCTCATAAGGATTAATGCTTACATATTTTGAGAAAAATATTCAAGGCTGCACCAATTCTGATTATTTTTTGGGAAGGAATCTATATTACCATGTTTTCATTTTAGAAGTGGAAAAGTCTCAAACCAGCATTCTTAAGTTGATATCTTAAGAAAATAGAAAATAGAATAATAAAAATAAACAAACATAAGGGGAAATAGGGAATACATAAATAAAACTTGAAAAATAAAAATAGGAAAATGCAGAAAATAAAGCCAAGAACTGCTTCCTTGAATTTAAATTATATATACAGTTAACAAAGTACTAGCTTAGGTGATGAAAAAGAGAGAGTGGGGGGAGGAGAGAGAGAATGAGAGGAGAAAGGAAACATAGTACATACAAAGAAGAGAGGTCGTTATTATCTAAGGTCATTGTAATAACTGTCTAGAGGTTTGATTACTGAGATAAAACAGCAATTATTTGACAGATATAATCTATCAAACCTCATACAATGAGAAATATACAATCTGAATTATCTACAAATATTAAAGTAACCCTAATAGACTTTTATAAAAGAGAATATAAAGCCTAAACAGTTTTATTGGTGAATTCTACCAGACACTTAAAGGAGAATTTTATCCATTTTTGCAGTCTCTTCCAAAAAAATTGAAGAAATGGTGATACTTCTTATTTTTATGAAGCCAAAATTTCCAAATAAGATAAAGGCATTTTGAGAAAGAAATAATCTTTCATGAAAGATACAAGAATATATTTCATGAAATATACAAAAAAATCCTCAACAAAATATCAGAAAATAAAATCCAAATATATAAAAAATTATACATCATGACAAAATAGGGTTCATTTTTGTTATGAGGCAGGCTTACTCTTTGGAGTCCAATTAATGTAGTCCACTGTACCAATAGGCTAGATAGAAAAACTCATTTATTCATAACAATAAATGTAACAATATATTTGATAAAGTCCAATATCTATGCATTACTAAAAGCTCTAAGCAACAGGATTAGAGAAAATTTTCTCAACTTAAATAAAAAAATTGTAAAAAGTTACATCAATCTCATGTTTAATTGTTAAAAGGACAAATGATTTTGTTGTAGGATTGGGAACAAGACAAAAAAGTCTGCTCTCATCAGCACAGTACTGGAACATAGTTCTAGTAATTTTAGCCAGTGCAGTAAAACAGAAAAAGACAAAATACATACAGACCACACAGGAATAAATAAAGCTGTTCCTATTTGCAGAGGACATAATGGTATATATAGAAAGGCCTATGTAATACAGAAAAGAGGTCCTTCAACAAATACATGAATTCAGTAGGGTCTCAAAATATAAGATTAGGGCTGGTGAGGTGGCTGAGCGGCATAAGCACCTGCCTGGCAAGCACGAGGTCCTGAGTTCGACTCCCAGTACCCGCATAAAAAAAATTATATATATATATATGATTAACATATGCAAAATCAAATCCATCTCTATATCATAATGATAAATATGTGAATATTATAAATAAAAAATTACCATTTACAGTTGATTCAACAAAAGTTATGTGTGCATATAAATTTAAGAGATTACTAAATTATGAATAAATAAAAAAGATCTAAGTAAATATAATGATATAATATGTTCATGGACTAGAGACCCAACATAGTGAACTGTTAATTCTCTCCAAATTAATCTATACATTTCATGCAATTTTTTCAAAATTTCAGCAAAATTTTTACCAACATATTAAGCATATTTGAAAATTAGCATAGAAAATCATAATAGTATGAATGAAAAAATTTTGAATAAAAAAAAGTGACATTCATCACTCAACCTACCAAGTTATAAGGCTACCTGTATAGATACAGTAACCAAGACATGTTGGCCCTGAAAGACAGAGAAACAAATAGATCAGTTGAACAAAATGGAAAACCCAGACATTGTTCCAAACAAGGATGACCTACTAATTTTTGACAAAATGGCCAAAGCAATTTAATGGAGAAAGGATAGCATTTTCAACAAAGGCTGCTGTAACAATTGGAAATTCATATCTTTCTTATTATGGTTTAGGTCTAAAATGTCACCCAAAACTCTCACGTGTTCAGAAATGGGATATTTGGAAGATGATTGAATATGGGAGCACTATGGTCATCGTGGATTAATCCTGAATATACAATTGGCAGGTAGGGCTTAGTGAGTCACCTGAAAGAGCATAGTCTTGTCCCAGCTCCTCCTCTCTTCCTCTCTCTCTACTTCCTGGCTGGCATAGGTTGCACTGAATCCCCTAAAACTATAAGTCAAAATTAACCTGTCCTCCTCTTTTAAACGGTGGGTATCCAGTATTTTTCTTCCAGTAATGAGAAAGCAACTGATTTACCTCCTCACCAAACAAACAAACAAATGAAAGCTGAAAGTAAATTTCACCAAAATTAAATGTAATTCAATATCAAACCTTATACCAAACCTGTTGGTAAAAATATGACAAAATTAACTAAAACAAATCATAATCAAAGGTGAAACAAAACAAAAAAATCCAGATTTAAACATATAAACATATTATACAAATTTAGACTAATCTTAATTTCTAATATTTGAGCAATTGCTAAACTACCAAGCAAGCTGTATTTTATTTTGCCAGTGAAAAATATAATTTGACCAAAGGCATTTTTCATGTGTGAAGCACTTTAAATTATATTCATTGGAAGATAACCAAAATGTGACTATTTTGTTCCTAAGAGGGCCGTCTAGTTGTACCTTAAACAAATTGCAAATGTGTGAAACTTCCTCTAATTGAATTGGTTTAGTGGAAGTTTATTATGAAAGTTTAATTCATGCTGGTGACATTTAGGATAATGTGCTCTTTTCCATTTGGTAGGTTATTTGTTCTCACCCAACAGTATATTATAACAAATTTTAAAAAAATCACTGCTTGAATAGTGGCTTATTTTTTGAGGACCACATTTTTATTTCCCATTTTATATTCACAACTGCCTCGATGCTGGTTATAGTAATTTTGCATTAGAAAATGTATCTTTTACAAAGCCTATTAAGTAGGCTGTAACTTCTTTACTGTAATTGTAAGCTATATGCAGTTCTATTTATTTGGTAAGCCCTCAGCCCATAACCCTACTCAATTATATTACCAATGGCAATAAAAATTTCATATAGGGTGTATATACAAAATACTGTCTTGATTATCTTTTGCTTCAAAGTCAAATGAAAAATAACCAAAGCTCACTGAAAATTACTTCAGTATACACAAAGTAGAAAATAATTATTAGTGGGATTGGAGATATAGCTCATTGGACCGGCACGTGCCTGTGCTGTTTCTCTTAACTTGGATTCAGTAAGTTTGTGTGTGTGTGTGCATGTGTGTGCACTGAAAGATTTTCCAACATGTGCCCAACATAATCACTACTTCACAAACACTAAGATAAAGGATATTTATCATATTCAATACTTTTCAATTTTTCAAATTTTGTATTGAAAAAGTTCATATAATAGTTGTAATAAAAGAAAATGGAACATAATAATCCATGTGTTTTAAATAAGAAGCTCTCTAAATTCCCCTGTTTCATAGTCTGTTGGTACTATATTTATCTCTGGTCCATTTAAGGTCGTTACAAAGAAAATTTAGAATAATTTTCACATTTAAATAATATGTTGTCTTTTTAGGTATCTGCAATATCATCAATATATAAAACCAAGGGCCCCATTTGTGCCAAAGGCTGTATTAGATATTGCAAGAGTCTCTTAATGGAAACATTGGAATTTTAACCTTCTGAAAATAAAACAAAAATTATTTTAACTTAAACAAAATGAAAAATAATTAATTGGGAGAAATAGTTTTTTTTGTTTTATAAAAAAAGTAAAACAAAATTTCAATAACAAAATATTAGGAGAATAACAATAGCTAATACATTGAGTATTGTTATCTTTAAAGTAATCAGAGTACAAGATACGGACATAAAAATTCTCCAAATAATATTAGCACAAAAATTTCTTTTCAATGAACTAAGAGAAACTAGCAGTATAAATATCTTCTATATCATTTTTTTCCTTTTTCCTTCCTTCCTTTCCCCTTTCCCCCATCCTAGTTCTTTTTTCCTTTTGAACAATTTCTTCAAAGGTGCATTTTGGACCTTATTTACTCTTTCAGTTCCTCACACCAGGGAGACAATATAATGTCTACACTTGTGTGTCTGATGTACTTCACTTATGATTATGGTCTCTTGTTGCATCCATTTACCTATAAAAGTCTCAAGTTTATCCTTCTTTATGGCTGAATAGTATTCCATTCTATAAAAAGACCACATATTTTTTATCCATTCCTCAGTTGATGGGCATTTGGGTTGTTTCCAAGATTTAGCTATTACAAATTGTGCTGCTGTAAACATGGGTGCACATATATTACTGTGGTATGATGTTTTTAATTCTTCCAGGAAGCTACCCAGAAGGGGAATAGCTGGGTCAAATGAAATCTCTAATACTAGTTTTTTTGGGTATCTCCATACTGATTTCCAAAGTGGTTGCACCATACTGCACTCCCACTAACAGTGCAGAAGGATTCCTTTTCCTCACAGCCCTTTCAGCATTTGTTATTGGTTGATTCCTTGATGATAGCCATTCTTTCTGGAGTGAGATGGAATCTCATACATATGAATGACCAAAGCTGAATCAAGAAGATATAAAAATTCTAAATAAGCCAATATCAGTCAAGGAAATTGAAAATGTAACTAAAAACCTACCAACAAAGAAAAGTCCAGAGCCTAATGGATACACAGCTGAGGTCTACAAGAAATTTAGAGAAGATCTAATTGCATTATGCCTCCAACTCTTCAATGAAATAGAAAGGTAAGCAATACTCCCAAAATCATTTGTGGAAGCAAGTATTATGCTGATACCAAAACCAGACAAGGATCCAACCAAAAAAGAGAACTACACGCCAATCTCCCTAATGAACATAGATGCAAAAATCCTCAATTAGATACTGGTAAAAAGAATGCAGCAAATCATTAAGAAGATTACACACAATGACCAAGTAGGAGTCATTCCAGCTATGCAGGGTTGGTTCAACATATGCAAATCAAGAAATGTAATACACTATATCAACAGAGCAGAGGACAAAAATCATATGATCATCTCAATAGATGCAGAAAAAGCATTTGACAAAGACCAACAACTTTCATGATAAAAATCCTAGAGGAAACTGGAATAGATGGTCTTTATCTCAATCTGATAAAAGCCATCTATGACAAATCAACAGCCAACATAACACTAAATGGTTAAAACCTGAAAGCTTTCACTCTAAAATCAGGAACAAGACAAGGATGTCCACTCTCACCACTCCTATTTAACATAGTTCTGGAAACATTAGCCAGAACAATTACACTAGAGAAAGAAATAAATGGAATAAGGATAGGAAAGGAAAAAGTTAAATTATCCTTATTTGAAGATGACATGATACTTTACATAGAAAACCCCAAAATCTGCACCAAATGACTCACAGATTTAATAACCAAATTCAGTAGTGTAGCTGGATACAAAGTCAACACTCAAAAATCAATAGTATCCCTGTACACAAACAACAGAGAAATAGTTTTAACAAGAGGACAACGATATAGGTTTTTGGAGAATACTAGTACAGTGAAGAAACCAAAAGTTTATATGAAAAATAACATGGATGTATTAAATTTGCTTATGATTAAATAAGTCAATAATATTGTTTTTAAAAGTATGAATACTAAACATTTAAATGAAGTTGGTTAAAAAATAGTCTTCCAAGTCCAGATAATTTTAACTATGTGGACAAGTAAACATCATTTATATATTCATGTAAAATGACTCTTCCTGACCATGTCCATATCATTAATTTATATTTCAATTTTTCCAAGTCCCAAATTCTTCCTCTTGCTTTGTTGAGAAGGTCAGAACCTTGGGTCACCATTAAACCCCGTGGTGGAGCTCTGTGGTGAAGCTATGAAATCAGTTTTTCTAGCTATAGCATTTGCCTGTTGGCAGAGTCCCAGGAAGCTGTGCTGGTAAATCTTGAGTTGTCCTTAGGCCTGTCATACAATTAATCTTCTAGAAGCCTGGGTTAATGGTTGTTTTCTTTTGCTCACTTTCCTTTCGTTCTGTTCCCCCAAAGTTTCTTCTATTTATGTAAAGTCCAAATCAATTTCAATGGCAAGGACACCCCATCACTATGATATGCTTACATAATCATGCTCCTGATTTTGTTCTACTATCCAAATCTTAGCTGCCCTCCTCATACCACACTTCGTCATTTGAAATGAATTCATAAATAGTGAAAAAATAATATTCTTCATGGCTTTCACTTAGTTTTTCCTCATTTTGTGAAATATTCTATATATGGCTTAGAGAAAATACTTCATGTTATTAATGTAACACTGTTGTTGAAATCCTTTGGGAACATTATTGAACTATAACAGAAATTTCCAGTTCACTGTGTTCACTTTATAGGAGGTAAATATATTTGGCCACTTGAAAGTATTTTCATAAGGATTTTATCTAAAGTTAGGGAAAATAGATTTGTTATACAAATTATAACAAATTACTATTATGTATTGAAATAGTAACATAAATGTGGCATAATATGTACTAAAATGGAAATATTTGAAATTTAGTATTAGTAATTTAAATAATTATTTTGAGTACGAAAGTCATTGAATTGGCTTTCTTATCCTTACAAGGGTTGTAAATTATGTATTTAAATATGAAAAAGGAAGTGCTCCCTAGACATTTGAAAGCTCAATGTAACTTTATTTTCATTCCGTTGGCGTGCTTAACATGTCATATTGACCTGAGGTGGAGCTGTCTCATTTTCCCCCATGGTGGTAGCCTCATGGTTTTCTTTAGCAAATCTTATGTGCTAGAGGAATCCTAAAAGATGGCTGCTGTACATGCATTGTCTCAATTCTTAATTTAATTATTACTGTAATATTTTAGTGTACTTTAAATCAACAACAATTGTATACACGTATTGGGAACAATGTGATTTTATGATATATGCATGTATTTTAGAATAATGAAATCAAGCTAATTGATATACCCATCAGCTCATATTCTTTGTAGTGAGAATATTAAAAATTCACTCAATCTATAAAACATTTGATATATGCTGCTCTTTTCCATTTAAAATTTCTATATAATTTTTCTTATGATTTAATGAAGTGCAAACCTGCAAAAACATAGCATTTGAAGAAAAATTACAATATTGATGGACTCCTTGACACTAAGTAGTTGGGTAACTTGAAGTCCATGACTGGTGAATACTGTATTGTGTATTTCCTACAAAAGAAAATATCTTCTGGTATAATCACAGTAGGAAAAATTAATGAAGAAATTTTCTTTGTACACATAACTGTGCTCTAACCTTTAGACCTGATTCTTTTTCACTTACCAATGTACATTAAAGGGGAAATATCCATTTCAGAATCACATATTATTTTAATCTCCTCATCCTGAAGTAATTTTTACACTTTCCTTGACTTGATGGATCTCAATACTTTTTGCTGTCTTGTTTTGTCCTTTTAATAGGAATATAAGGGTCCTTCCGCAACATGATGATGTGCACCTATGAAGATACCAGAGTTAACATCAAACACAATCCTGAAAGACTGGATACTGACACTCAAAAGACTGGATGGAAAAAGTAGGTTTTTACCCTTGCCCCTTTCATTGTGTTGGTTCTACCATAAGCAGTTGGCAAGAAAAGTAAGTAAAGAGTAAGTGAAACTATTTTCAGGTGACACGAAGTTTTATATAGAAAATCTTAAGAATAAGTAGAAGAAAGTCGTACAAAGCTTGTGCTCTGAAAATCCAAAATGGGCATTTGAGATGAATAGACACTTCTCAGAAGAACAAACAGCAAACAAATATATGAAAAAAATGTGCAATATCATTGGTCATTCAGGAGATGCAAATTAAAACAACACTGAGATTCCATCTCACTCCAGAAAGAATGGCTATTATCAAGAAGTCAGCTAATAACACGGGCTGGCGGGGCTGTGGGGAAAAGGAGCAGTAATCTCTGAGTTTTGACAGCAGTATTTAGGGCATCTCCTTTCAGCAGGCAAGGGTGAAAGTCTACACTGCCCACCCAGGCCACCATGTTTTCTGTGCTATCTGGCTGGAGTGGAGCAATTATTGTCTAAATGTTTTCTCTCTTTCTGTTCTTTGGCTACAGAGAACAAGAATTTTCTTTGTTTACTACATTTGTCAGCTGAATGTTGCTGGGACCAAATGGAGCAGAAAATGCCCTCCCCCAGCCAGGATACTTCAGGATACTACCCTTGATCATTGGCCTGCGTTTGTAGCAGAGGTAACTCAAAAACTACATTAAATGCAAACTACATACAATTTGTAACCAGTGAAAAGACCAGCTGTATCTGTAGACAATCCTGCACACACATATAACCCAGGTACATATTAACTACCTCTGCAAGTTTCAGAAATCCAGCCTTAGATCTGCTGAAAAATTTACCTGGTCAGCTCCTCCAAGGCTCACTTTAAAGAGACTGGTCCACAGACAGCTGAAGCCTGAGGACATCGTTCACAGGATTGCTCCATACCTATTCCCCTTGATTTTTGTGTCAGGCTGCTTACCCCAATCCTTGCTTCCCCACCCCACTGCTAGCTGTGGTTTTTATTAATTGACCTGGATTCTGCTTACCCCAGTTCTTGCTTCCCCGCCCCCTGCTAGCTGTGTTTTTTGCCTTAGACTGCATGGATGGTTGCCCAAAGAGAATAGAACAATCAATCAAACACTTACCAAGATTTGATGAACATCCAAGGCACAAGGGACACTCTCCTAGATCAGATTAACTCCCTCACTGCCTTGCCAGAATAATGTTACAGAACAGACAGGCCTAAATTCTAATTGGGCCTTGCCTCAGAAGATCACTTGTAATATGCCCAGCAAAGATTTGCCAGGGAAACTAAAAGAGGGGGGGAAATGTAGCAGAAAATGCCCCCCCTGCCAGTATACTTCAGTTTCTTAGTTGCCCAGGTGATAGTTCCTGTTGCAGTTCTGGTTGCTTCTGGTCTCTTGGAAAGAGCTGGTCACTGGGCTGCATAGCTGCTCACTACGACGCATATTGTAAGAACCAATCTCCAACTGACAAGCCATTCTGCCTCTGTACTTCCTGCTTGCTTATTCCATATAAGCCCTAGACCACCAGAGATTGAGGTCTGATATTCTGGGAATGATCCTGATCAGTGCCCATTGACGAAAATAAATCTGCCTCCAAATCCTGGGTGTCATTTCAGTATTTCTGCTTGCTGTTGCACAAATACTTGATAAACACAACTGAAAGGAGGAAGGGTTTATTTTTGCTCATGGTTTTAGGGGATTCAGCCCAGTATCAACTGGCTGTAAGGCAGGAACATCAATGTGGAAGAGAATGATAGAGCAAAACTGCTGAGTTCAAGGTGGGGAAGCAGAGAGGAATGGGCAGGGAACCAAATGTAAGCCCCAAGGTCACACCTCCATGACCCACGCAGAACACCCTAAAATATGCTTACTAATCTCCTTGCAGGCTTACAAGCCAATCAAGTTGACAATCCGGCTTAATAGTCACATTTGCTTTTTGTTTTTATGCATCACTCAGTTGATATTTGTAGGCTACTTTTGTCTATATCTGTAATTCTGGGGTACAGTAGGTAAAATAAACATCCAGTGAATTCACCTTTTTCATCATCTTTTTGTGTCTGCTGGATGTTCTTAGTTGATCTGTCTTCTCTTTAGATTTTTCAGATTTTTTGCTTTGTTTATAAACTTAGAGTGTTTATTAATAATAAAGTATTAAATAAAAAAGGATGTCTTCTCCATATTTCTGGAAACATAAACTGGCTTTAGTTTATAAGTATGTAAAACCCATTTATTTATCTGATTTAATACTGTTATTTTCAGAAAACTGAACGAGAATCGTTATTACTTGCAATTTCTAAACACTTGCTCACTTTATATATCTTCAATTGTTTTAATAAAACACTCATGTATTATTGGGAAATTTGATTAGTTTTCATGAATAAGTGTATTTTCAAATATGAATTATATAAAACTTTTTGACAGGTGTGTTGAAATCATCTATATTTTTTAAAATGTGTTTATCAATTCAATTGTTAGTGTGTTGTATTTCAATATCATATTTAGACTCTGGGTGAGTTTATCATAATTCTGTTCTTTAATTTTTCATATATATTTTAAATTTTGTTATAATACATTGGATTTATTTTCAGTATTGAAAAATTATCTCATCTATCATTTCATAGAATGCAATAGTATTGCTACCATTAGTATTTTATATGGGTTAGTGTCTTTTTTTTATTTTATTTTAAGGTGTTGGGTATTGAACCCAGTGTCTTGTACATGCTAGAAAAGTGCTCTATCATTGAGTTATATCCCCAGCCTTTTAGTTTTTCTGCTAGTAAAATATATTTTATGAATTTCTTGTAGTTAATATTGATTGCATATTCACTTATTATTTTATTCTTGGCTTTTTGAAAAATTTGATTTTAGCTTATCATTTGGACATTTTAATCTTATTTGATTTTATACATTTTTAGGTTAATTTAATCCCTATAAGGAAAACTATTATATTTAAATGGATTTATACCATTTGTTATGTTTTCTATTTGTTAGAAATTGTCTTTATACTTTCTTACTTCTGGCCTTCCATTCATGTCAACATATATTTTTCTGTTAGTAAATTACACAACATCAAATTATAATACTATAATACATGTAAAATGAATAAAATATTAAGTATGTCTGTCATTTTGACAAGAGAATGACCTTGCATGCTTAAACTACTCACTGTAACAATATCTCCCATATTCCATACCATTGCTCATGGTTGCCTTTCTAGCTTTTTGTTAGACATAAAATCATTTTGCATAGTATCCACATGAGCATGTTTTATTCCTTAATTTTCCAGATGCCTTTATGACAGCCCAAGCGAGATTTTAATCTGAAGCCTAGCTCTATAAATTTGTCACACATGGAATTAGATAGGGCTTGTTACACCTGAGCAGTTGAGTATTGGCCTCTGCTGAATTGAGTCTTAAAACTCATTAAAGCTCTAATTATTATGAAACACCCTACTACCCTGTCACCTTTCAAAACATATTTGCTCTAATTTATTCGCTGTTTTGCTCTCATCTATGTCAGTCATTTTTGAGTTTGACTTTGTGCTCTTATCATATTTAAAATATTTTATCACTGGCCCATGATTGATGAGGTTACTTTTGAAATTACAAAGCAGTCCTAGGAAAATTGATAATTTTATTATGACCATGCCACCCTTTTCCTTTTAGAAAACACATCTTCAATTATTTGTTAAAATTCAGACCTGCGTGGAACCTAGGATTCCAGCACACTCTTAGGTGTGGTGCACCTCTGCCTCTGTCCATGGTTCACACTTTGAATAGCATGCTTTAAAACTCCACAGAACACAGGAATGAAATTGGGAATTTCAATATGCTCTTTACTTTAGTCCAAATTTGAAAAAGAATTCATTCTAAAATTCTTATTCTCTGAGGCTACCCAACTTTTTCAGTCTTTTTAGTAAAGTAAGTGGGCTTCTGTTCATCTAAATCTTAACATTGATGCCACTGATAACAATTGCATTTTCAACTCTATTTTTTTCAGTTCAAATCAAATAAACTTTAGAATATGGTAAGATGAGTCATTTCACTATTTGTGACCTGTCTAAACAAATTATTTTGGATTATCAATTGAAATAGACTTTTAGTATTCTAGTTTAAGCCAACCACAGGCCTACTAACAAAGAATTTCTCATTTATTTCCCTTGGCCCACTTCACAAAATATCTTTAATATCAACAAAACTTTCTTTAAGGGGAATAATGCAATTATGCATATTTAATTCCATATATTTGGAATGAAAATTTGTGTATAAAAATAAGTCATGAGTCTTGAAGTAAAATAATTTTTCAAACTTCACATAAAACAGAGCTCAGTATCTTTCATATAAACCTTTAAACTTATTTATATTTTAAAATGAAATCCAAACTTTTGGTCTTCTGAATGCCCACAAAGGTTATCTTCTGTTTGGACATTTGCTGACATTCCTCCTTTTCCTCAAATAACCCAGAGCTGCACTGCTTTTGTGTTTCTCCTATTTCTGTGGTGGGGTAATAAACATGATGTTCTTATTAAAGAAACAATACTTTCTTGTCAGAAGGAATGCCAAACAGATTGGAAACTGAGGAAAGTTGTGCCAGTTTATATTTCATACACATTCTATCCTGGAAATATAATTCTATCAATTTTCTAGTAAATGGTAGGTTTACAGCATAAGTTCATAGTGGAAAATAAAATATACTTATTTTGTAAGACAACAATTTCCAGTGCATTTTATTTTCCTAGTAGGAGAAGTCTGACTTTTTCTAAGGTGTAATATTTTAAATAAAAAAATTGCCTTGAAAAATTCCAGCAATGTCATTTAAAGACACAAACAAGACTTCCTTCAGCATTAGGCATACAGTGACATTGAAAACACTTTGGCTTATATAAATATATTTATTATATTTATTCAGGTAAAATTCCATTCTCCTCTACTTGCAGTTCCATATGTCCCTGCTCTGCTACCAGCTCACTGATGCAGTACAAGAATTTTGCCCCAAACACACATTTGCTTTTTTTGGATCCTTGTTTTCACTGTGGCATAGAACAGCTGGTCAAGTGTAGCTACCTTCTGTGGCTGTAATTCTCTCACTTGGGGATACTGTCTCCTATTTTTATGCAGAAGAATATTTTTTCCTTCAGACATCCAAAATAACCTAGCATTATAAATTGTTGCTATAAAATAATTGGTGAAATTGCAGCAATTAGAGAAATATTGCTGAAGACTACTTGAATAAATAATTTCATGACAGCATTGAAAATGAGCTTGTCTTCTGCTTAGAACTTATAGTTGTCAGCTACCATTATTAAAGTACCAAACTGAAAATTAAATGTACTGTCATTTTCAAATATTTAGGTTATGTTAATTATGAATATTATAACTTAGTCCATTCAGAAATAATACATTAGAATTCATTTTTTGCATAACATGAAATATCTTGATAGGTTGGAAATTAGAAATTTAAAAAGAGAAGATAAAATGTTATTCATAAGTAGCTTGGTTTACTCATATATTTAATAGAGTCTATTTAGGATGTTTCTAGTGTGTTTTTGGTATATTTCTTAGTAATGTATATAATTGCTAGCTGAATATACTTGTTAAAATTATTTTGAATTTCTTGTGCCTGGACCAAAATTAACATTTTTTTTTTTGTGGGTACCGGGGGGTCAACCTCAGGACCTCGCGCGCCAGCAGGCACCCATGCCGCTGAACGATATCACCGGCCCCTTTTTTGTATGTGGGTTCCGGGAGTCGAACTCGGGCCCTTGCACTTGCAGGGCAGGCGCTTAAGCCACTGAGCCATCTCACCGGCCCCCAAAATTAACATTTTTAAGTACTAGTTTAGAAGCTTATTCCTTTGAAACTCACACTTCTATTGCAAAAATAAATTATATTTTATAAACAGTAAATTTGTGATTTTTCCAAAAGCCAGATACAAAATGGAAATTTCAGGAAAGAACAGATAAGATCAACTCCAAATGAACAACATTTACATCTGATGCCAATCTGTATTTTCTTTTTAAAGCATCAACATGTCAAAATATGTGCTTTTGAGTATTTTATTCAGTATTTACAGGACTACAAAGACAAATAAATGCTACAGCTTACATTAAGTAAGCCAAAGGAAATGATGGTTACTAGGTTTTGGAACTACAGGACACCTAAAAATGCCTAGAGTTTTGTCTTTCCATAACAGTTTTGAAAGCTGGCCTGGCTTAAACAGAGATGCATAATACATAGCTAACTTTGGAAGAGCTTTGTAACACTAATTTAATGAAAGAGAAAAGGAGAGAATTTGAGGCAGTGAAAAACCAAAAGCCAACGTTCTGTAATACTTTGTGTGATGCCCATGGAATACACTAAACATGGGAAATCTATGCTCAAGCACCCTGTGGAAAATGTTCTGGTTGATTTATGACCATACACAACACACATAAAAATAAATGAAATATTGTTGTAATACACAGATAAATAAGAGTAAAAATTGTTGCACACCAATATTTCTTTTGAAGAATCATGATTAGAGCCCTGAAAATAATCCAACATGTTGAACTACAAAAAAATCAAAGTTGAATCAGAAGTGTCACAGTAGGCAATGACACCACAGACTCATTCGTCTTGTCTGAAGCTCTGGATTTGAACAACTGAAAATTTTTGAGTAAAAGAATTCTAAAAGTGAGTTTTTAGATACAGTCTGTTAAACAATATTTACAACACCAACAAACTCGTCATCGGAGTTATGAAGGAGTAAGTATTTACTGCATGAAGAGTGTCTTCTCCCTCAGATATTAGACACAGAAATCAGAAATGTAATAATCAAGTCCCCAAATTCAAGTCACTTTTATTTCCTTTCCATTTAGTTATTTTAGAAATAAGAAAGATGGAAAATGAATTGAAAAGAGAAAAAGAGAAGAGGAAGACACATAGGATAGCAGTTTTCCTCTAAACTGGTAAAGTAAAATTAAAGCCACCAAAGGAGATATATAAGCTCACCTTGAGCAATTTTGCCCAGTAAAAGGAGAATTAGGATAGATTTCTGATCATATATTATAAAATTTTATAAACAATATATATATTCATCTATTTTGATAAATATTCCAAAGAATTTTTGAGATAGATAAATAAAATTAAGTCCCTAACTTTTCTCTCACTAGAACTCTCCTGTCCAATATGATAGCCACATCCATATGTAAATTTTGTGTACTTTAAATGTAGCTGGTTAGAAGTTAAATGCACTGTTCATGTGAAATATACACTCAATTTAAAACATTTAGTATTAAAAAGGGAAAATATTAACATTTATATTGAAATTATGATTAGTTAATATACTAGGTTAAATAAATACATTGTCAAAGTTAATTACTTCCAAAAAGTAGTCATAACAATTTTTAAATTGTACACATAGCTAACCATTGTGGCTTAGGTTAAATTTGTACTGAAGACTGCTGCACTTTGTATAAAAGTGCAATCCATACTCAAATTATTCCTGACAAAACCCCTTTTCATGGCCTGTGACAATTAATCTTGTCAATTTAACTGTACTGAGACTCCTGGAGAGATGATTACAGGGGTGATATACTCATGAGTGGATTTCCATTGATATTCAGGGCTGAATATGCTGTTAGGAGGTGGGGCCCACTCTGAGGGGGTTATGGGGGTTGTGCCTATAGAGAGAATATCTCTTGCTGCCACTCCTCTCTGAGCTCTGCTTCCAGCTGCCATGAAATGAGCCGCTTCACTTTACTGCAGACTTCCACCATGATGTTTCTGCTCTGGAGCCAGCCAACCATGGACTGAAACTTCTGAAATCATGAGTCAAACTATTTCCTCCTTTAAGTTGCAGGTGTTGAGTATTTTGTCTCAGCAATGCAAAATCTGGCCAATACATGACCTTATCATATAATCACACATCAGGTGCAGGGACAATTATTTCAAAGCAATTAAAATCTTACAGATGATTATTTAGTAGAGTGTGAATAAAGCAGTATTAATCAATTGAGATATTAGAGGGAAAAGGAAAAAATCAGATCTCCTGCTCATAGAGTATATGATTTAGAAGAAGAGACAAAAATTGCACAACATTAATAAAATATATCAAATGAATTGGATGCTACAAAGTACAATTTATTATTGGCCTAAATATGAGAGGAACCAAACCTAGTCATGGTATCTCTTCAATTACCTAGTACAATGCATTGAGTGTAAAAGATAACAATTTTTTTAAAGGTAGTAAGAGAAGAGCCTACTGTATTTTGAAGATTATCAGAAACATCTCTGGCCAATAATATTAGCTTATAATTTGACATATTTTAACATTTAACATTCTAGAAACTTTAAAAAAGCATGATGAATAATAAAACAAATGCTTATGGCATTAATGATTTTTCAATATTAAAATACTATCTGCATGAGAAGAAAATTATAGAAGCATTGGTTGGAAAGGGGTGGATAAAACCTTGTTTGATATACTGATTTTGGAAAAAATATTAATTACTCCATCAGCTGATACTTCATCTAAATCAATTTGCTGTTGAATTGTGGACAAGAATAGAATATATCCATTGCATGTTTTTGGAATTAAAAAGAAATGGAAAACAAGGAAAAAGTAGGAAAAAGAAAAAGAAAGAAAAGGGAGCATTATAATTAGCACAAAAGAGATTGACAGAAATAGAGGTGAATTATCTTAGTCATAAACCAGTTAAATTCTCTTTAAGATACAAAGTGAATAAAAAATAATTCTCTGAATCAAGATACCTATATTTATATGAAAAAATATTAAAAGTATTTAAAAGTAATAGAAACTCTCTAGGTCAGAAATAGAGATCAACATTTTAGTAGGCAAAAATAAGGATATTAAATGGTATTTTGTATTTAAGAAATTTTATGTGGTAAATAACATGGTATTCATATGTGAGATCTACAGTCAATATCTTGATGTAGGTGGTAGTTTTACTGCTATAAACTGATACATATATATTTAAAATTACTGCATTTAAAATTACTGCATTTTATGTACTTAAAGTTCATTGTAAAATCCTTCAATTAAACAGACTACATAATAGAAAAAAATTGTATATTGTGTATATCTGGTTTCCAGGATGAATGTAATTTTTTAAAATAAAATAATCTTTGGAAAGAAAAAAAACCCTGTGACTGTTAGCATTTGATCTTTGCAAGAAGTTTGATTGATATAAAATGAATAATTAGGGGCCGGTGAGATGGCTCAGCGGCTTAAGCGCCTGCCCGGCAAGCGCGAGGGCCGGAGTTCGACTCCCGGAACCCACATACAAAAAAAGGGGCCGGTGATATCGCTCAGTGGCGCGGGCGCCTGCTGGCGCGCGAGGTCCTGAGGTCGACCCCCCGGTACCCACAAAAAAAAAAAAATAATAAAATAAAATAAAATAAAATAAAATGAATAATTAATGAGGCATATATTTTATATAAAATATCACAATTATCTCATTAGCTCTATACAGTATATGTATATTTCTTATTTTATAGGTTTAAAATCTAAATTTCAGTAAGATGAAGAACTTATTTATATTATGCAATTAGTAACCCAGTACCAAATTTACTGTGGCTGAAATAAAACGCTAAGCAAATTGAGTAGGAAAGATCATTTTAATATGTTTTTTACAGACTTAAAGAAAAAGGAAAATAAATATGCTGAGGCAAAAGTGTATATCAAAGGCCAAAACATATGATCTCAGTAAAATAAAATCTGATTTTGCATATGAATAAATGTCATGCAATCTAAAAGAAAACACAGTACTATATTTCCATATAGATTGTACAATTTCATTATGCCTTTTTGGGATATTATAAAGATGTATAATATTTATTATTTTGCAGTAAAAATCAAAGTCACATTGTCTAAAATAGCATTTCAAAAATTAATATTCTATGATAAAAATGCACTAATTAACCACATTCATTTAACTTCCGAAAATCACATTGAATTGCGTTATTGCTAACAAGAAAAAAATCAGTGAAAAGATCACGTATTGCACTATAATATCAACAAAGTATTATTTACATATTATCCTGTTTCAAATGCCTATTGACATAGCTTTCCACATATTATAATAACCTTGCCTCTACCAGCTAGCGTATTAATATGTATTCAGAATCTCTAATCTATTTGTATTGATTTTGTTATACGTGTACTTTTACCATACATAATATTTGTATATTTCACACTTAAATATTGTTTATCCTGTCATATTAAACTGTAGTGTGAGAGCGCTGGTGATCCATCCATCAGCTAGTAATAAATCATTGTCTTAGATGTATCACTACAGTGTAGGCTAAAATATTTTCAGTACATGTTCAAGGCATTAAGTGATGAGAATTCATTTTAAAATACTAAGTACTTTTACTTTTTAGAAGACATTATTTTAGCTTTTTAACATAAAGTAAGATAAAGAAAACAAAAACACAAAATCTCAGTGATGTAGTCAGTGGATATGAAATAATACAATGTAGGTATATATTGGCATATATATTTAATATATAACATCTATTTGTATTAAAACTTGTAGAAAAAGCAGAGCTGTTTTCTTCCATTGAGCTGATTCATCCACTGTCTTCTAAAGAAGTAGTAGTCAATGACTTATTGATCGGAGTCAACAAATCACTTTTGTAACTTGTTTTTGGACAGTGTAATCATTAACAATGAGTTTCGGAACTAGAATTGTATTTGATGCTGAAATAGTGTTATTCTGAACATTCCTTTCAGTGTTTTATGGAGCACCACAGGAATAATCCTTAAAAAGTAACAATGAAGCAGTCAAAAATTTATTAAAGGAAATTTGTTTATTCTAATTAATTAACTGAATTCTGGTATTCAGGTACTTAAATCACTTCATTTGTCTTTGAAGACTAAGATAACTCAGTAATTATTGGGAAATAAAAACGTGAACTGATCAATTACTGAATTTCAGAGTGAATTGTAACACATGGTATTGCTGTTAAATTTACTTATGTGAAGAAAAGTGAGTACAAAGATTGAAAGCAGCAGTTTAGTATTGGAAAAACCAAGACAAAACTATAAAAATAAAGAAAAGCAGAAGTTTGCAAAATGTGTTCTTCATGGAAATCTCTCTTCAAACTTATTTTCTTGTCATTAAAGAAATTTTGTAATTTTATTTCTATTCAACTATGATTTATTCATTCAATAAACAATAAGTATATCTTTAAATATCTAATGTGATTACTTATAATGTCTCAGACACATTCTAAATTACAATACTTAATAGTCATATATATAGTAAATACAGGTATCCTTCTTAAAAATGTGTGGCACTGAAATTGAAAACAGGTTAAGTGATTTATACATGATCACATATTAATGGTAGAAAAGAGATTGAAAAAAGTTTTTAATATTAATATTGTGCAGAGATACTTGTTTTTAGGCATTGGATAAAATGTATATCAATAAAGTCTTTATCAATTTATTTTCTGTCCTGCTTCACCATAATATACATTCTGGTGGGCCTCTAATATTTAATATATTGACTGGAATTTTTGAAAATATAAAATTGGTATTTGTTGAATAGTTTAAGGAAAGGGGGAGATCAGGGTCTAAGTAATTACATGTCCCTTATCTTTCATTGATCTCTTATTTTATCACTTAAGTACATACTCATTTTGGAAACATTTATGTGACAATTTCACTCTTCCATATAAAAATGACTTCCTACTTCTTAGGAGATAGAGTTTTATTTTTTAAAAATTTTTATTAGTATGTGTTTGCAGTACACGATGATTAAATTCATTGTAGGTAATTGGCACATGTACATAACATATCTTAATTCTTTTTTCCCCTCCCCTCCACTCCCACTTCTAGTTTCAGTTGTGACATATAGACAAATTACTTTGCAATTTGATTCTATACATCTCATTTTTCTCAATTCATATTAGTGGGCCCTGTAAATTTGAGATTTCAATCTTTTAAATGGTTACTATGAAATGATGACACACATATGCGTACATACAATGCTTTTAGGCCTTGAATATAATTTTCTGTCTTCTTCTCTCTCTAAAGCTATTGCCTACATTTTAAAGTCCTGCTCAGTTACACCTTTCTGAGAACGTCATTGGAGTATGTTAAGTATCTAGCTGTCTGTTCTGAAGGCTCATATGTTTCTGTTCATATTTCTACTTTTATCAATCAGTGCGGTGTTTTCTCATAAATGTTTAAATGTACTACATGAAGAGTCAAAAATATTGAAGCTTTCATTTTCTTCTGTCTTAAAAATGCAATAGCTAAGTGCCTGACATATTATTTGGGTTGAATATATTTTGTCAATGATATGAAAATATCTAAAATTGCAAAAATTATCTCTAGGGTGAAATATAACAACTTAGCTTGTTATCAACTAATGATAGTTTATCACAAAATTAAAAGTTCACAGAAAACCTGGCATATCTTTTCTCCAAAAGAGTGTTATTGTGATAAAAATTAAATAAGAAAATTGATATGTTATTCAACAAAGCCTTACTGTAGTAAATATTGTTTCTAACATTGGCCATAAAAAGTGTTTGATATATTCATTTACTCATAATATATAGGTTATTTATATGTGTCATTGTATTCATCTATTTATCAATTCATCAATTTATTGATTAAGTGCAATGTGCTCTATGTGGGGTGTAACCAACACGAAACACTACTTTTCTGCGTGAGAAGGCCTAGAAAGTGGGAGGTGGAATGAGTCCTCTGTGCCAGCCGTATCGTGTGCAAAGACAGTGTGAAGAAGAAAGGATGAATGTGGAGATGTCCAAAGAGCTGATCAAGATGGAAATTAGGAGTTATGCAAATGATTCTAGTTTGCACCTTAACAGTAGTATGATTGTAAAAGATTTTAAATATATTTATGGTAGTCTATTTTAAAAGTATATGTGTTTAGATAGTGACTTGGAAATCACTTAGGAAAGCATTGGAAGAATCTAGGGAAGCAGAGATGGTGATTGTCTCAGTGACTTTCCTCCTTGCTGAGACACAGTACCAGTCACCCACAGTTTAAAGGAAGGAGGGGTTCATTTTCGCTTATGTTTCAGCCCATAGCTTCAAGGCAGACAGAGGTGCAGGCTGAGGAGATATTCTCAAGCGTGGCTGCAGGCAAGCAGAGAGAAAAGGGCTGAGCTGGGGAAGATAAACTTTTCCTGCCCATGCCTCAGTGACCACCTCTTTGGACTAAACCTTACTCTACTCTAGTCTATTGTGTGTATATACTACATTTTCTTTCTCCAGTCATCTGTTGATAGAGTACTGTGAGTTATGCTGCTATAAATTTGTATCACTGTCATATGATGACTAATTCTTTCAGAAAGATACCCAGAAGAGGTATATCTGGGTCATATGGAATTTCTATTTTTAGTTTTTAGCAAATCGTCATAATGATTTCTATAGTGGTTTTACTAGTTTACATTCCCACAAACAATGTAGAAAGATTCCTTTTTCCCCAACAACCTTGCCAGCATTTGTTGTTTACTGAATCATTAAAAATGGGCATTCTTACTGCAAGTAATATGGAATCTTAATGTTGTTTTGATTTGCATTTTTATAATGGCCTAAAATGCTGGACATTTTTTCAAATACTTATGTGGCATTTTTACTTCTTCTAAGATGTATTTATTCAGACATCTAGTTTGGGTTTAGGTCTTTTAGATCAATTGTTTTAATTTTTTCAAGTTCTTTATATTCTACATATTAGTCTTCTCTCCTAGGAGTGCTTGGCAAGTATTTATTCTCATTCTACAGGTTGTCCCTTTGCTTTTGTTGGGTCTTTCCTTTGCGGTGCACAATCTTTTTATATTGATGTAATTCCATTTGTTGTTTCTTGGTTTTTTTTTTTCTTTTTGTGGGTACCAGGGTCAACTTCAGGACCTCATGCGCCAGCAGGCGCCTGTGCCGCTGAGCGATATCACCGGCCCTTTTTTCGTATGTGGGTTCCAGGAGTCGAACTCAGGCCCTCGCGCTTGCCAAGCAGGCGCATACACCACTGAGCCATCTCACCGGCCCCAGATCCTTGGTATTATAACTTAGGTTTTGCAGTTTTGTTCAGGATATCCTTGTCTATGCCTGTGTCTTAAAGAATTCTACATTTTTTTCAGCAGGTTCCGTGTTTCTGTTTTATACCTAGTTCTGATCCACTTTGATTTTAGTAGAAGTAGGAAGATACATACGTAGACTCATTCTTCACATGGATAACAAGTTTTCCATAGCCATATGTTAAAGAGGCCATCTCTTCTCCAGCATGGTATTGACCCCTTTGCCAAAAATCAGATAGCTCCAGGTGCTTGGGCTGCTTCTGCGCCCACTGCTCTATTCCATTGGTTGACATGTCCATTTGTGTGCAGTGCAAAGCTGATTTTATTCATTTATAACTTGAAATCCTGGATTGCGGTGCCTCCTGGTTTGCTCCTATTGCTCAGAATTTCTTTGGCTATTCTAGGTCTCTTCTAGTGCCATATAAATTTTATAATTGATTTTCAATATCCATGAAAAATGCAGAGGGAATTTTAATTTGAATACATTAAATCTATATATCATTGTTTGTAGTATGGACATTTTGACAATATTGATTCTCCATATGCAGGGAGAGAGGATGTCTTTCCGTTTCTAAATGTCCTCTTCAGTCTCTCCTCAGAGCACTATGTGTAGTTTTTCTTATAGAGGTCTTTCACTTCCTTTGTTACATTAACTCCTAGTTTGTTTGATTTGTTTTTTGAACTTTGTGTGTGGAGCTGTTTTCTGATTTTTTTTTCTTAGTGAGTTTGTTGTTGGTGTACAACAATGCTCCTGATTTTTGTACATTTATTTTTTACTCTGCTACTTTAATGAATTCAATTATATTTTTAAGGGTCTTCTGGTATAGGTTTTTGGATCTTCTATACAGTCAAAAGGATCATGTCAGGCCGGTGAGATGGCTCAGCGGCGTAAGCGCCTGCCTGGCAAGCGCGAGGGCCCGAGTTTGACTCCCGGATCCCACATACGAAAAAGGGGCCGGTGATATCGCTCAGCGACACGGGCGCCTGCTGGCGCGCGAGGTCCTGAGGTCGACACCCCGGTACCCACAAAAAAAAAAAAAAAAAGAAAAGGATCATGTCATCTGAAAATAAGGTTATTTTGACTTCTTCCTTTTCTATTCAAATCCCATTTATTTTTGTCTCCTGCCTGGTTGCTTTCCTAAAATTACAAGTACTATAATGAACAGGGATTATAAAATTGTACCACCTTGTTTTTTTCCTGATTTTAGAGGGAGTACTTCCTCAACACTCTGACTAATGCTTCAGTGTTCCACCAATGTGTTTTCCTTTCTGCTATTGAAGTGATATTTATAATGAGATAACATTAGTGAAAAAAGGCCTCTTCATATTTTCTGTGAAATAAAAGCCAATGTTTTCATGAAGATTTACCTTTTTTTCCTCAGTTAAAAAGACTAGTGTACACTTCAGGAAAGGTACACCGAAACAAAGATTTCACAGGTCTGCACATCTTAAATACAACATAAAAATTTTTATAGAGATTAAAAAAGAACATGTGCTTACCTTATGATAATGCAATTCCAATTCTAGGACTTTGGCTTACAAAAATATGGCAACGATATACACATGTATGTTTAAAACAGCATTACTATACAAAATAGCTGAAAACTGAAAACTATCCAAACATCCATCTATAATAGAATATATATATACATGGAATGCAGCAGAGTCACTAAACAGACTATTATACACCAATGTTTGTGTGTAAACTACACCTAAATACAGAAAATCTCATATACCGAGTGTTGAACAAAAGCAACAGACATAAATAGATACAAACTTTATTATTCCATATATACTAAGTTCAAAGACAGGAAAAGCTTATTACTGACAGCAGAAGTCAGGATAGTAAGTGCCTTAAAAAGTAGAAATTATATGATTTGAGGCGGGTCTAAGAAGAGCTTTTGGAGTGCTAGAAATGTTATTTATTGAGTTGAGTGCTTCATGCATGAGTGTGTTCATTTTTGGAAAATTCATTGTGACATAACATCTAGATTAGATAGATAGATACAGTTTGACCCCATTTATTTTTAGGTATTATTATTCAAATAAAAGACATTCTTTCTCTCAGAAAAGGGAAAATAACTGACAAAACAAAACCTCAAGGCAGTCATCAGAGCAGGCTTCAATACTTTAACCCTTTCACAAGACATGCTCAACGAGCAGACTAAAATTTCTATGTATTATTATGTTCATGATTTATAACAATTACATTAATTAATTTATAATGTCTATGTATTATCTTGATCTTTTTTATCTCCTTTTCACCCTACCATCCCTTTCTGAATTCCCCAGATCCCTTTCCCCACCTCCAAAAAAGTCTACGTCCCTGTATCCTACCATCTGTCTTTTATTTTGCTGTTTAAATTATTCATATTTTGGTTTTCTTATATAAGGGAACTATGCAATATTGAATCTTCTGTGTCTGATTTATTTCATTTAACATTAGGGTCTCAAATTCTATTCATTTTCCTACTAATGGCTCAAATTTATCCTTTCTTATGACTAAGTAGTATTCCATTGTGTAGATAACCTCACTTTCTATATCCATTCATCTGCTGATTGGCATTTGTTTTGTTTCTATAATTTAGGTATTGTGAGTTTTTCTGCTACAAACATAGGCATGCATGTACATGTGACTTTGAAGCTAATCTCAAAATCTGTCATCTGTGAGCTTGACTCCCAGAAAAGCTGGGTGTACAACTGCAGTCCAACTCTGAAGCTTGATAACCAGGTACAGGAACGGTGTAAGTATAGCTCTGAGAACAGGAAAAAAGTTAAAGGGAGAACATTGTCCATTTCTCTGTTTTTATTGTCGTTGGGTCCTCAATGGATTGGATGATGTCCACCCACATTGGAAAAATAAACTTTACTAACTGTACATATTCAAATGCTAAGTTCAACTAAAAATGCGCAGATGTCATAAGAAATAATATTCAGTCAAAAATTATCTGGAATCCAATGGTTCAGGCAGTTGAAACATAAACTTAACTACCATAGATATAGGTTTAGATATAGAAGTACAAATATATACTTGTAGAACAGTGGTAGTAAACCTATGGCATGTGTGCCCAACTGGGTGTTTGCTATCACTGAAAGCTCTAAAAGGTTCACCATCACTGATATAGATATTGGTGTAAATCATATGTACAGAGATATATATTTCCTTTATGCAACAATTTTAGACAGTATATTTTTACAGAATTAATGTAATATTTGCTAAAGGTGACCACACCTTTATGAATCACATAATCAGCCTCAAAAATTCTCAATGGATAGAAACAGTTACAAACAAGAAATGACTAAATTTAAACATCAATAGCCAAAAAAGTCCAAAGAAATAACAATATGATTCAAATATATTTTTGAATCATATAGAAAGAAGAAGGAAAGAAAGAAGAAAGGAAGAAAGGAATAAGAAAGAAAGAAAGAGAGAGAGAAAGAGACAAAGAGAAAAGGAAGGAAGGAAGGAAGGAAGGAAGGAAGGAAGGAAGGAAGGAAGGAAGGAAGGAAGGAAGGAAGGAAGGAAATGGTGGTAGTTTGATTTTGGGTGAAATAGAAACAAATATGAAAACAGTAATAATGCCAAGATGTCATTTTTCATTTTGTTAAAATCTTGGCTTTTATACTAATTGCGCCGAAACTATAAAGTGCAAAACTCTTAGTGTTGTATCAAGAATCAAGGCAGTGGGCCCTGCTTGGTGGTGCACACCTGTAATACTGGCACTATGGAGGCAGAGGTAGGAGGATTGCTGAGAGTTCAAGGCCAGTCTGGGCTACAAAATGAGTTCAAGTCCAGGTGGAACTGCAAAGTGAAACCCTGTCAAAAAAAAAAAAAAATCAGGGCAGTGTAATCACACTTTATCAGAAGTCACTGTATTTTTCAACATGAGCTCACTACTGAAAAGCAAACAAAAACAGCCAGGTTCTTTTAATAATGTGTATGATTCATCTGTAAAGTATTGCTCAGTTTTGTTAAAAACTGACATTTATAAGCACCTTTTAATACCCTGTGAAATGGAAATATCTATAAAGTATTTATTTCTGCCACAAACTGAAGTAGAATAGTTGTCTAATAGAAAAAAAAAAAGTTGTATAGTTACTTGTCTGAAAGCTGAACTACATATATTTTCTTTAATATAACCCCATTTTCCTACCTGGAAAAAAAAAACATAAATACAGCAAGGCTGCCACATCAAAGAAACTATTGACGATATTGCCAATGATAAAATTTGAACTTTCAAAAGAAAATTTGAATTTTGGAAAGCTTGTATCCATAACCATGCTTGACATTTTTCCAATAATTAAAGATTTTTTTCCTAATAAGATTAGTGGTTATATAAGTGAATATGCATTTTTAAATTTTACATAAAATCTGTCAATATTTATAAAAACTCTCTCAGTGAATTTATATTTTTAAATCATTTGTGCATTCAGCTTTTTCCCCATTCAGTATGATGTTGGCTAGGGGCTTTTTATATAGAGATTTTATGTTCAATTATGATCCTTCTATACCTACTTTCTTCAGGGTTTTTCTCCTGAAGAAATGCTGAACTTTTTCAAAATCTTTTCCTTCATCTACTGAAATGATCATGTGACTTTTGTCTTTTATTCTATTTACATGTAATCTTAGGTTTACTGACTGACATATGTTGAACCATCCTTACATCCTTTAAATGAAACCAACTTGATAGTGCTGTATGGCCTTTGTAATGTGTTGTAAAATTTGATTTGCAAGAATTTTATAGACAACATTCACATTATGTTTATCAAGGAAAGTTTTCAATATCATTAGCCGTCAGGAAAATGCAAATCATTTTCATGCTGAAATTCCATTGCACCCCAGTCAAAATCGCTATTATCAAGAAAATAACAAGTAACAAGTACTTGTTTCCTTTTCTTTGTTGGTGTTTATTTTCTGGAAATGAGCTATATGGCCATCAACAGATAAATGAATACAGAAAATGCTGCATATATTCACAGTAGAGTACTACTCAGTCATAAAAAGAATGTATTTGAGTAATTTGTAGGAAAATGGATGTATCTTGAGACCATAACACTCAGTGAAATAAATCAGACACAGAAGGTTAAACATTACATGATTTCTCTAGTATGAGAGACCCAAATTATAAGTAACATAAAGAGTAAAATAAAAGAGAGATGGTAGGAAACAGAGAGGTAGACTCTACGAAGATGGGAAGGGGATCTTGGGAAAGAGAGGGGATAGAGGGGTGGGGCAAATGAAGGTAAAAATAATCAAAATGTTACCTCTTGTGTTTCTGCAACAGTATATATATATATATATATATATATATATATATATATATATATATATATATCCTGAAGATGAATTATTAACATATACTAGTTTTAAAAAAGAACACACATCATCCCTCAAAAAATGCTGATGAGAATGTAGGATAAAAGCAAATATTACATGCTATTATGGGAATACAGATTATCACAGCCACTATGGAAATCAGCATTGACAGTCCTTAAAACATTATAATAGCACTACCATGTGATCCAGATATACAGCTCATTAGTATTACACTCAAAGAAATAAAACAGAACACAATAGAAATAACTGCAAAGTGACGTTTATTACAGCACTCTTCATATTAGCCAAGGTATGTGGTCAGGCTAGATGCTCATCAACAGTTGAATGGAAACAGAAAATGTGCCATTATATATATATATAATATATTATATATATATATAATATATTTATATATATATATACATATATATATATATATATCAAATGAACTTTCAAGTATATAGGAAGCTTATCAAGTAGACAATTAATTAATTGGAAGGAAATCATTTTGCCTGTATTCTCTTACTGAAATGGTGCTGGCAAATGAAAATATTTCCAGCTCTGAGTATCTTACTTTTCTATGCAGAATGGCACTGGTTGATCCACCCCCCATTCTGTGAGCCACATTTTCTGGTATAGAGCCTCTCGTGGTTCTGTAATAGTTATTAATTTTATATATTGCTCTCTATCCCATGGAACTACCTACAAAAGCACCAGGATTATTTTGAAGAAACTCTTCAACTAGAGACCTCAAATTGATGATAATTTTTCTCAAGATCCTTACAAGGAAAACCCATGCTCTACATCCCGGGGGTAAATGGAGAAGGGGGCTTCTGTTCGCCACTCCATGCTGTTTAATAGCCGCCCTGATTTCCCGTGGATTTGGGCTTCCAGGGAAGGGTCAAAAGTGGTGGAAGGGCCTTGCAGAGTTTCCCACAGGGTCCAAAGTGTCAGTAATTATAAAAGAAGGGCATACGATTGATGAATGGGGCAGATAGCCTGGTCAAACATGCAGTGCAAGTGAGAAGTGCTTGTCTGAAGAACCATTCAGTCTCCACGTAGCTTGCCTGAGCCATGTACCGCAGGCTGAGATCATTTTACCCTCTGTTTAAACCTGTCCTGTGACAGCCCATTAAAATACTCAGCCACTCCATGGCTTGAGATGATATGTAGTCTGGGCAACACGATGGGCATGGTTAGTACATTGTACCCCATGACTGTGCCCACTGATGCGTAGCTGCATATCCAGGGTAGCTTCATTAGATGAAATTTACTAAGGAAACGCGTTAAAAAACAAATGTGGTTTTGCAGAGCCCAGTACTGTGTCCTCAATCAGTGCAACATACAACCATGATTCTGCAAAAATCAGAGAATATTTCCCCTCTAGTCAAGATAATTTTTCAGATGGGTCAAAGGTGCAATGCAATCCACCTGTCAAAACCACAATGGTTTCTTAAAGGGATCTGTCGCTGGGAAGTGTTTTACTGGAATACATTTTGCATGATGTTTTGTCATCTTTTGGTAACCATGACATTCTTATGTGTAGGTCTGGCCTTGGCTGGTGTTTGAAATTCTAACAAGCTATTCTCTTATGAATTTGCAAAGCAATTGGGTGCATATCTGTTTACTTGAGAAGAATAATTCCCTCTTCACATTTAGCTGACAAGTGTGGACTTCTTGTTACTTTTCCCCGCAACTTTGTAGAAGACTACCTGGTGAAAGTACACATGGGTAACTCACCTACAGAAAACTATTTGGGGTTCACGATAATTTAAGGCTATGTATATGTCCTGAGTCCAAAATACTTAAGGAGTAATGAACTACCAGATCATTACCATTTTCTTTGCTTTAATTAAGTTTATTGGTACATTTTAGATACACATAATGATCATATCCATCATAGGGAATTTGTGTACATGATATATTTTGATTCCTCTTTTATTCCCAATCGCCTCTCCTCTTACCTTTTTTATTCCCTGTATCCTTATTTTACCTTTTTACATCTAAGACTTTACCTCTAAGATCATCGTTACTGAAGTGCATCCTTTATTAACTGTTGTAAGAGGGGTCTCTTGGTAACAAATTCCCTTACTATTTGTCTGAGAAAGTTTTATTATACAGCTGCTCTGAGAAAAAAAAATGAGTATATTTTAGTAGATTTACACATTTTATCTCAGGGTTTTTTATGGTTTTTACCAGTGATCTGTAATTCTAATCATTATTTATTTTAGGTAATATTTGTTTTCCCCCATGGCTACCTTTATGAAATTTTGTGTGCTGGTTCATTATTTAATGACTGTGTGTCAAAATTGGTATCTTTTTGTGTGTGTATGGTACTGAGATTGAACCCACAAACTTTGCTCTGAACTGTGTCTCTAGCCCCTCTTTATGTATTATTTTGAGACAAGAACTTGTTAAGTCACTAAATTTCCCAGCCTTATCTTGAACTTGAGACCTCCTGCCTGAGCCTCCCAGACAGCTCAAATTGCTGGCATGTACTAGTACACTAGGCTCATTTTTTATCTTTATTTTTAAAGTATTTATGTCACTTCTTTTTTAGCATTCTGAATCTGAATATAGATGCCTTTCATTTGTTTATTGGTTTCATGTCCATATTATTTAATTCAAAAGTCATAACAGACACTTTTGGGAATTCTTGCATTATCTTCCACACCTTTAACCCCTCATTCATATTTTAGATCTCTTTGTCTTTACTTGTTTTCTTTCTGGTGACCTTTTTTGGATTTGTATTTTTATTCAGTAACTCACTATTCAGAAACACCATATTCACCACATATTTTCTCATGTTGGTTCTTTTTATTATTATGTTTTTGATGCATATATATTTGTCTAAGAAATCTTGCTCGATTTTTATGGATTATGGTGGCTTCATTGTATTTTTAAAAACTTCTTTATGTTTGAATTATAATAAATTATATACCTTACCTGATAACTATCGTTTCTCTTTATCTCTAAGCATTGTGGCTTATTTATAGTATGTTTAATTATTTTCAAGAAATATTACGTTCTCACTGTTTGATTTTGCATTAGCAGGAAGTCCTTAAGATTGTCATTTGGTGTTTATTTCTTCAGTATATATTATCTGTCAGGCATCTAGGAGCACTAGTAATTTGGGATCAAACTACAATAAAATTTTAGTTTATGGTCTTTGAATAATTCAGGCAGTTAAAATGTATGCACCAAGTTCAGGTGCATTTCGGTATCTGGTAAGGCACACTGCTAAGGTGCGCCTACTTCATTTTATCTAATCTACTTACAGTAAAACTAGAGACTCACACTCCCACGTCATCCCACAGTCTTTCAATGTAACATTTTGTCTTCGCTGCACAGTTTTGTCTGTGGAGGACCTTGGTCTGATGAGGGGTAAATGTCTCTGATACCACCGTAAAGTACTGGCCGTGTTCAAGCTCTGCCTCTTGGACTCCAAGTCAGACCCACGGTTACAACCCAGGCTTTATCACACCAGCTATGTGCAGTGAGAACTGTCAGCTGCAGCTCACCTCTCCTTCTGGAATAAAATCTGTGTAATTGATTTCCATGCCATTTTAACCATAGAATCCAAAATATTATACCATATTTCATGGAGAAGTATTCAGTGTGTTGGACTGGGAATGTTTCCTCTGAAAATTCAGTAAACATTTGTTACACATTTAAGCAAGTAATCTTCCTGAACTTTAAATGTGATTATTTTACCCAGGTCAGTAAAATAGCTTTCAGTGGATCCCTTTGATTTTTAGGATATATAACAAAATATTGAGACTGGTTTCTAAGCCTATTTCTCAAGCTTAAACTCTTTTTATCCCAATTTATGCCCTGAGTCTGAGCAAGCTCCAACCATGTAATTGTCTTGTTCTAAGTATTCTTGGCTCTTTCTGTGCCCCATGACAGTGCTTGGATAATGCTTTTGTTTTGGAATCTCACAGAGTTTCTAAAATTCCCTCACTCTCTCTGTTTCTCTCTCTTTCTCATTTGTATAAACCTGAAAATTAACCTACCATGAAATTTCTTATAATTTCTTTTACATTTATTTCTTAGTATCTTGCATCATGTTTTGTTAAAGTTATTAGAGAAAATTAAAGTCATTTCACACAATGTATACCTAGATCAAGATCTGAGTGACTACAGAGCCAATGTGAAGGCTATGAACTGTATTTGATTAGATTTCATAGATAACAAAATATAATACTCCCAATAATAATTGAATAATTATTTAATTAACAATTAAATTATTTAATAAGAGAAACCTAAAATTTATTTTTAAAGAAGCCAAATAAAAGGTCAGAATTAAATATATATGAGACACATTAGGATTACTTGTTCTTAATTCAGTATCAAATTAAATTTAGGTAGCCACTATTCCAACTGATTGGTTGCTTAAACTGAACTAAATTGTTTTGCAACTGAAACTACTCAATGTGATTAAATAGGTGAAATAGTCTCTGTGTATACTTGTATTCTAAAAGACAGCTCGCCTGTTAATGAGAGAACTACTACTGACCTCATGTAGTATAGTTTGTTCACTCCTTAGCCTGCGTAACTGCTTCTGAGACTATCCTAACTCCTCATTTTACCTAAGAAACCCATAAGAACGTTATAGAACTTGTTATGCAAAAGTTATTTTATATAAATCAGAATTAGTTTATATTTATTGCTAAAATGAAGAAAAATGTATATCACTTACTAAAATATTTGGATTACAAATTTTACCATTAACCTCACACTACATTCAGCTCCACAAAATACTTCCGTACTGATATATGTTATTAATTATGAAGGGAACCTCAGTGACAGTAGTATACATAATTTTAGTATAATATAGTATTTTTTATTTAGAGGTAGTATGAATATTGTTTTCCTAGACTAGTGACAATTTTATATATTTTTGTTGTATTATCGTCACACATCTTTCACTAAACCATTATCTCATCTCTCCCTAAATCTTTTATTCAGTGTGGTACAAGGAAATTTGGAATTGATACTCCTGAAAAATTATGGAAGTAAATAAAGAAAATCAGGATTTTTTCTTTTTTTTCCATTTCTTTATTCAGAGTGATACCAACATGCACTATGGAAAATATAATACCCAAGTATCCCTTTACTGAAAAAATCAAAAATACTATGTCAGTCAGCTTTTGGTGGTCTGACCTTAAAAGGTTATGCTTCTCAGAATTCATGAAAAAATTAATAATTACACAACTTCCTATCTTTTATCTAGAGCAATGGTTACATCCAGCACGCTATCTTCCAGTGTAAGATCACTATGATGTCTAGCCCTTGTTCCAGGCCTCAGCACACTGCTTTTCCTACATGTCTCAGTGAGTGTTTTCCAAAAGGAAAAACTCCAAATAATACAGGATCTAGAGAAATGTCTAAATAATTACAGATTTTTCTACTAAATGTGAGAGTTTTAAACATCTTTTTCAATTGCCTGTTGATTAAATACACACTGAATTTAAGCATTGGTAAAATCATTTCTGAAATAATGATAATATTCATAGTTATACAAAAGCTTCTGTTAGTGCATGAAAAGCTTGAAGTTTAAGCTTCAATGACAAAGAAAATTAAATATGAATAAGAAATAATCAAATATTAAAGTTTAGAAAATGTCTCATTTTAATTTACCCTCAAATAGTATATTATCTTTTTGAATACGTAGTTTCTTAAGAATATTTTTAAAGCATGCATTTCCCTGTGTATTTTCTCAAAATATTCATGGATGCCAATTTTCTTTCTTAAGCAGAGTGATGCTTTAAACCTTTATAGAGATGTTTTAATTTTTGTAATGCATTCAGTCCAAAAATGGTACTGGTATTCTGTCACTCTGAGCTCCATGACAGAATTTACTTGTAAATTGTATCTATTTCATCCTACGACTCACATATAAATAACAACGTTTTTTAAAGTTTTGCCAGAAATTAAGATTCCATGTAACAATAAAGCTGTCTTCCAATTCTTTACAAAGTACTTGAAGACAGTATTCTAAATCAGAGAACAGGGAGTTGCTAAGAGAAGACCTGTAAAAGACTGGAACAGAACTGAGAGAATCCTTTCACCAGGAAATCTATATCTTCATCTAAGGAAGAGAAGCAGAGGAACACAATAAGAAAATCTGAAACAGGCCAGCACAGTTAAATATCTGTTTGAGGAACAAAAAGAAGGGAGGAAAAATGTGGAACAAATAAAACCCTACAAAAATCACACATGCATAAAGCAGAGCAGTAAAGGAGTGGTTTCTCATAATTCTGAAGACTTGAAGCTTAGTTTCAAAGCACAATCTTGTCTTCAAAATCTCTTCAAAGTTTAAATCCCAGAACTTGCTAAGAAGAAAATTCTGACCCAATCCTTAAAATATATAGAATGGTTCTTTGGCCCTAGATGAAGGATAATAGGCTCTATTTTAACTCACCAGTTTCAAATATGAACTCAAAATGGAGTAGACTTAAATCTACAACCTGAAACAATGAAAGTACAAGGAAAAACACTTCAAGACATTTGGCAACAATTTTATGAGTAGGACTCCAAATTCATAGGCAACAAGAGTAAAAAATGGCAAATGGAATTACATGGAGCTATAAAGCTTCTGCAAACAATAATGAAAAGACAACACGCAGAAGGGGAGAAAGTCTTTGCAAATTATACATCTGACAAGGGGGCTAATATCCAGAATTTATGAGAGACAAATTATTTAAATAAAACATGGACTAAAGACTTGAATAAATTTTAGCAAGCGAGCAACAGATATAGAAAAAAATTAAATACCACTAATCATCAGGGTAATCCAAATCCAAATCACAATGAGATACACACTTCACTGCAATGAAAATGATTATTATTAAAAACAAAACAAAAATAACAAATTCTGATGAGGATACAAAGAAAGGAGAAATCTTATACAGTGCATTGTTGGTAGGAACATAAATTAGCAAAACTAATATAGAAAACTGTACACGGGTTCCTCCAAAACTAAGAACAGGACTACCATATTGAGACCAGTAGACAAAATGGCAAAGTACAAGGGCCTCAGTAAACTGAGATAATCCTCAGGACAGTGGAGCACAAGGGACAAGCCCTAATTGGAGCACAAAGGACAAAGGACTAGTACAATCTCTTTTCCTGAGGAAACCTGCTGGCAACAGGAGGCCTAGCAATAGAAACAACTGCATACCTTCAATTTGCATACTCATCAAGTTTGAAAATTGCACCAGACACACCAACTGATGATGAGCTGTCCTTTTCCCATGTCAAAAGCTACAAATAAACCCCTAGATTTGGTGCCTCCCTTGGCAAGCGATGTATTTTTCTTCGTTCTTTCCAATAAGCCACACCCAGTTCATCCCCCACTGCAGGCCTGTTTTCTTCATTCTTCCTCATCCTCAAGACATGGATCCAGAGGGAGAAAACTGGTTATATCTTTGGCACTCACCATGGGGTTTGACTTATTTAAACATCAAGAATATAAATTGTTCACAATGGGAATATTTGATATTGCTAAGTATTTTTCCTAAATTGATATATAGATCCCAGAACTGAAAAAAGTCAGACATCCCAAATTTAAAGACCCAAACCAAAAATGGGCATCTGAGATGAATACACACTTCTCAGATGAAGAAGTAGAAATGGCAAATAAATGCATGAAAAAATGTTCGACATCACTAGTCATTTGAGAGATGCAAATTAAAACAACACTGAGATTCCATCTCACTCCAGAAAGAATGGCCATCATCAAGAAATCAACCAATAACAAATGCTTGGTGAGGCTGTGTGGAAAAAGAAACTCCTCCACTGTTTGTGGGAGAGAAGACTGGTGCAACCACTGTTGGAAATCAGTGTGGAAACTTCACAAAAATGTAGGACTAGAGATCCCATTTGACTCAGCTATTCCTCTCCTTGGTATCTTCCTGGAAGAATTAAAAGAATCATACCACTGGGATATATGCATGCCATATATCCCAGTTTGTAAAAACACAGTTTGTAAAAACTAAATATTGGAATCAGCCCAAATGCCCATCAACTGATGAAAGGATAAAGAAGATGTGGGTTTTTTTTTTTTATATAAAATGGAGTACTACTCAGCCATAAAGGAAAATAAACTTGAGGCATTATGCATAAATACATGCCCCTTGAGACCATACTGTTAAGTGAAATAAATCAGACACACATGTAAATATTGAATTGTCTCTCTGGTGTGAGATACTGAAAATGTAAATAAATACCAAAATGTATAATAGATATTGTAAAATGGTAAAAAATTGTTCAAATGAGAAGTGAAACTAGTGAGGAGGGAGGGGGAAAGGAAGTAAGAAAAATAAAAAAATGAGAAAAGAAGAATAAAATAGAAGCAAAGCTTTTGTAAATAAGGCAGTGGGAGAAGGATAAAGGGGTGGAAGGTAATGGAAAATAAAAGAGGAATCAAAATATATCATGTACAGGGGCCGGTGAGATGGCTCAGCGGCTTAAGCGCCTGCCTGGCAAGCGCGAGGGCCCGAGTTCGACTCCCAGAACCCACATACAAAAAAGGGGCCGGTGATATCGCTCAGCGGCACGGGCGCCTGCTGGCGCACGAGGTCCTAAGGTCGATACCCTGGTACCCACACACACACACACACACACACACACACAAAATATATATATATATATCATGTACAGGTACAAATTTCCTATGATGAAAGTGATCATTTTGTAGATCTAAATTATCCCAATAAACCTAATTCAAAAAACTAATTTAAGTGACTACCTAAGATCTGTGCTGACATGATACTAATAAAAATAATAAAGTATAATCAAAGGCAAAATTTAAATTTCTACATCCACAAAAGCTAAAAATCCAAGACATATGTATAGGCAATAGAAATTTTTCACTGTGGTTGCTGTTTCTATGTTGGCTGCAATATTAAGAAAAATTTATCTGATGTGGAACAAAAAAAATTTGCCATATGGTACTGAAATGATTATTTCAATAAAATGATAAAAACTGTTTCTCAGCTGGGTTTGTGGTACACCAGTAATTTCAGCTACTCAGGAAGCCAAGGCTGGAGGATCATGAGTGCAAGGCTAGTCCGGACAACAAAACAATAACCTGTCTCAAAGTTGAAAAACATAAATAAATAAAAAGTGCAGGGGTTGTCGGTAAGTGTTAAAATACCGTGGGTTTAATCACCAGAACTGAAAAAAAAATCTTCTCTACTAACTTGCCCCTAAAATAGTTATTTCTGAAATAGTTCTCATTATAGTTATGTTACTGGAAATACGTCATTTTAAAAAGTACATATATTCATGCACTTTAAATGTTACTAATTTTATAAGTTTGGTTAAACTCCATTAAGTCAAATACTTTTTTCAACTGATAACTAAGAGGATATTATTAATTGCACTGCAATGTAATTTACCCAACAAGGTGTTTCTTCTGAGTGGCACCCTGCCATCTGCAACCCTTAGGTAATAAATTCTGAAGACAGACATTAACAGCTTGAAAATGGGACTATTCAAGCTGATAGATGTTATTCTTTCCGGTATTCTGTTATTTGTAGCAAGACTGTGTATGCATAATGACTTAACTCCTAGGTAATTATACCTTCATTCTGATGCTTGAAATGATAATGAACCAAAAACTTGAGTTCATGATACAATTACAAACTATTTCGCTAACATCTAGCTTGGTTATTTTAAACCATATTCTGATTATTACAATCAGCTGTGGTTACCAAATGATTAAAATTTTAAAAAGCCTTCTCTGAGTTCCAAACCAGAATAATTTAATTACCATCTTAGGAAGTAAGGCCAGGCAGTCAGTAATTGTAAAAGCCTTACCAGTTGATTTTAATGTACAGCCAGGATACGGAACCGCTGATAACAAATACTAAATGTTTATGCATGTATATATCTTCAGAGAAAACAAGTGGGGAGCAGACAGGTAAGTATGAAGGCTGCAGTGTTGTTAAAGTCTGAACACCTGAGAACAGTAATTAGCTGGGTGAGAGCTATGATTGACATATTAGAAGAATGCGGGTTACCTTAAGCTACAGAAAGATAAAATCTAAAAATGATTATAGTGGCCTATAATTTCATGTACAAAACTTCTTTAAATTAGTGCATTTGCTTTTGTGCACAAAGTTAGACTTTAGGTCTGAGAAATGCCAAAAATAGCAATTTTCATGTGCATAAAAATAAATTCTTATACAAGTTATAAAAAATGCAATACTTCAGAGATTTGATCAAGATATTCTTTGGTGTTGCCCATGAATCTGCGTTCTTAATCCCAATAGTTTTGATGCAGTTAGCATACAGTTTGCATGTGAATAAATAATAGTCTAAGGGATGAATACATCCCAGATAGTATAAATCATGTGGCCAAAAAATGAAATAAAAGCATTATAAAAAAATGAAGAAAGGAAATATTATAGAACACGTTGTTTTATAAGTGAGCAATCCGGAATACTCACAGGCAGCATCAATTTATAATCAGTAAGAGGGTGAAGGAAATTACATCTAACATCAGCTACAGCACTGTTATTCTATGATTCAGTAATTTTTAGATTATGTGAGATTGTCTATGTACAGAAGAAAGATATTTCCTGGGTTTTTTTTAATAGAGGAGGACCCTGGGTAGCCAATCGACTGATTCCGAATCCATGAGATTTAATTTATGTCTTGATCAACTGGATATTTTTATCTTTCTTTAAGTGTAACTAGTGATCAAATGTGGTTGCAGTCAGAATCTCCTGGAAATTTTCTTTTAAAACGCTGCTATTTTGCCTTTACATTTAGGGATATATCATGGCAAAGCCTGGGCACTGAATAGTTTTTAAAACTTTTCAGGTCACTATTAATGTGGAGTGAATTTTGAAAATGACTGCCTAAGGCGAAGTAAATTGGCTTATTAACATTATCTTTCAACTAACTGAGACTAGTATGTTAAAAACTTTTCTAAGGAATATGAAATATTAAATGAGTCTCAGCTTTGTAACATTGCCAAGTAACTGTAATTTGGGTATTTTATATCTTTCTTTGAGGAAGAAAAACAAGTTCTGAAATTTAAAATAATACTATGTGACTGTAGTTGGGGCTTTTCACATTGTGTCTTGCTTTCTTATTTTCATCTTGCCAGGAAAATGAGTCTCCCTGAAGCCCTTATCAGATCATATATATTTCTCTCATTTTTCAATAGAATTATTTACACTGATCCACCTGGAACCACTTTATAATAAGCTTATAATGAAAATTTCAAAGCCATTCACAAATCTAGAGTTCTGGGCAAATGATTAATAACCACCCCTTGTGTTTAATTCTCTATTAATTGATCATATTGCAGGTCTATTAAAATCTTTTGACTCCAGAGCCTTTCACCTGCCAAATATTTATACAAAAGACATATTTAAGGGAGCCATAAGTGCACATAATTTTTCTATTTCATTTTAGGACTATAAGCATTAAAATCATTTTGCTCCTGGAAAGCAACAGAAATAATAGTAATATCAATCTATATTAAATGTAATATATTTTTCTGTTTTTGTAATGTTTTAAAAGTAAGTAAATCTACAACTTATTAATTTTAAATTTAGTCACTTTTAAACTTTCTGGTGTGACTCCACTATTCATCTGATACAGTTCAAATAAAAATAAATATATAGCTTGGGGTTATAAACTATTTCCCAAATTTTAAACAGTGATAGTACGATTTTTGAAAATAATTCTGAGTATTAGAATATCAAAGAATCAAACAGTAAAATGCAAGCAAAATTTGAAGTAAAACCTGAAAGTATGTAACGTATTTATTTATTAGCTAATGTGGGGAACCACTCAGACTGCTTCAAAGCTCAGGGTTGTCTAAGGACACTTAAAGACATGATCCCACTTGTCCAGCACGGGTGCACAGTGGGATACAGTTATGTAACCATGACTTAGAACAGGTGAACATGCATGCGCTGGTTACGGCACTATATAAGAATGTAAATATGAGATAACAACATGTATATGAATTATACAATTAAGGCACAGGCAGCTCTTTTTCTGGCTCTTGCATTCTTGTGCTCTTGCTCTCTGCTCTGCTCCATGCTGCCTGCTGTTGTTGCTGATGTCTTGCACAGGTACATTATTTAACCTTGGAAACTTACCCACAAAAATCTCCCTTGGGTCCCCACCAGCGGGCTGATAGCTAAATAAAGCTTAAGGAAAAAATTCTTAATATAAGACTGCAACATTATTGATATTTTTTATTTATCAAATGTGGGGGTATTACAGTTATATCCTGTCTCAGTTAAAAATATTATATATAATATAATATTAATACCACATTGTAAACTGGTAAGAAGGCTGAAAATATGTTACTTTACATGTGTAGCATAAATAATAGTTTGGTTATGATAGATATATAATGTAAACAACTGAGGTAAAATAATAGTAATGCTCTCCTCTAATAGTAGTAATGCTATCCTCTAATAATAGTAATACTCTGCACTAAGTAGTGCAGAAATATCAGAAAGCCATCAAAATACATATTTTAATGAGCAAAATATTTACTAAAGAATAATAATATTACCATAAATAATAATGTTGGTGATTTAGGTACCCTTTTCTACCTTCTAAACCTAATACAACAAAATGTTAGAATGGCCTATAATCTGTGAGTGAGTTAAAAAGAAACAATTTAAAGCAGGGCAAGATGTGATTTGATATTTCTTATTTTCTTGTTTGACTCTCACACCTACCATCTAGTTCACATTCATTTGCTCATTGCCTTCTGAGTTTTTGCTAGAATACCCATTATGTCAGGCTCTGTTTCAAATATCCCACACCCAGTGCAAACCGTCCCCTTGGAAATGTATTAAGAATCCTTCTATAGTTTTACAGTACTCAAATACCCAAAATATCTTGCTTCTTCTTATTACTAGTTTAAAATCAGGTTATACGTGGGATCAGGAAGCATGTTGTAGAGAAATATGAACATTTTTCTTCTTTCTTAGAACACACACTACCCCCACATTTCTACTTACAAAACATTTGTTGTGACTATTTCCTTGGCCTCAGACATACTTCCCTCTTTAAGAACTTCCTATTTTCTTTTGAGATTCCTACTCATACATAAAATTATAGCAATAATATCACTCAAGTTCTAAATAACAAAAAAGATTTAATATTTATTAAATTAAATATTCCAGTAACATAGAAACACTTATTACTGTCTTCACATTGCCTCTCGTGATTTTAGGGCATGTATAGTTTTATGGGTTAGATTTTTAAAAAATGACAAAAAAGGCACATGTGTTTAGAGGCTGCACTTTTGGAATGTGGTCAGATTACAAGTGCTCTAAATTCACTGGTGGATATTTATTAATGGGATCATATTTTGATATCATCATTAGGAGGTGGTGAAAACAGTAGGTGGGTCCTAACTGAAAGTATTGGATCATGGAGGATGGAGGCACGGTTTTAAGGTCAATATCTAATCCCTTCTTTTCTGGCTTTTGGTTTCTCTCTGCTTCTTGGCTGTCATAAGGTGAAGAGTTTTGCTTTGCAGTGCTTCTCCACTATGATGTTCTGCCTCACCATGGGTCCATAGCAGTAGAGTCAGCTTACCATGGGCTGAAAGCATTGAAACCATGAGCCAAAATGAATCTTTCCTCCTTTAAATTGACTTTATCAATGGATAGCTGACTAAGATATACGCCTTAAAATTTCTTTTGTAAATTAAGCACATACAGCCATGCTGTAGTAAGAATAAGGTTTGGCAAAAATGTATACTAAATCTGAAGTCATGAATCAGGGAGAAAGGTGGGAATTCAAAGATATCTTGCAGCATGTGTGTGGTATTATATTAACTTGAATGTGAAACACTTGTAAAATTTTGATATCTAATATCCTTGAGTTGTCTCAACTAAACATACTAAACATAACAAGCCTAGCACACACTTCCCACTACTCTTGTCTTGAGGACAACCCTTTCATGGGTCAGTGCAGTCATATTTAGTGCCTTAAAGCTAATAGTACTTTGAGTCTCACTGACGAACAGGTTGAGAAGAAATGTTAATTATTGGATTTTCAAGGCATTGTCTCCAAGATTCAGTATCAAACAAGTTATCTGATTTCATTCAGCTATTAATATAAGGCATTGTTATTACAAACTTGTAAGAGCCAAAACAAGCCTAAATCAGTAACCAACTTTTATATGTTTCAAAAAATATGAAATCAGTTTTACAAAAAGTACCTATTTGTACTTTGAAGATGATCTCTTGTAATAGGTTTTAAAAATAGAAATGTTATATTTTTTCTGGGTTACAGGCAAACTGGTAAGACCATGAATATAATGTGCAATATTCTGTGTTTTTTATTTTAATAATATATTTTTATAAATAGGATATTCTAGAAATTTTGCATCTCTTAGATACAGTTTGATAAAATGTTTATATACATTTTACACTTGGGAGCAGTGCATGAAAAAGTAATAATTTTCCAAGAATCAAAGATGATAAAATCTAAATTCACCACTCCTGATTCTAGGTTTTGGCATTAGGCTGTAACTTAGGAGTTGATGGTCCCACAAAGCTAGAATATAGACACATAAAATATTATAAATGGTTTATAATATTTCAAATAGTTATCTTTAAAAACACATATTGTTATAAATAGAAAGTGGCCAGAGACAATTTTAAATGTGTTAGAGGACAACAGAACACTAAGAAAAGTGTCAATCATGAATGCCTACAATCTTACCTTTTTAAACAGGAGACTGATGCCATTTATTTTTCCCATTTGTGTTTCAGTCTTCTACTGAAACAAGGAGATTTTTGTGACCTTCTCAAAACTAGTTTCTTTCATAAATCCAATCTTATTTTGAAGTTTTACTTTATTACTCTATTTCCTTTCCTTTTCCTGGCAAGTGAACCAAATCCACAGAAGTACTAATAGAACTTTCTGGAGTCATCATCAAATCATTATAATTTAAATTCAACCCTGGTAAGAATCACTAACTCCAAAACAAAAGAATAATCTGAGAAAGTGTAGTTTGTTGATAAAATAAAGTCTAGATATCCCATAAATATAGTGTAAATGCAAAATAACTAAGTAATTTTTTATTTTACAATGTGTGATGGGTACTTTTCCACAATTTCTTTATGTGAGTATTTGGCACAGTGCAAAGAATGAAAGAGGGACTTCAACAAAGAACAACAGTTATTTAAAATATGAAATAAACATCAGAGAAGCATGGGAATGTAAAATGGATTTTACTGAAAGCAGTATTTCAGTAATTACAGCGGTTGACAGATTAGGTTAGTGTGTTTCAGTCTTTATGGAGTTAGCATATGAGGAATTCCATCACTAGGGTGTGCTTTGGTTTTTTAATTAAGAGGCCAGAGTGGTCTCCTTCATTCATCTATACTTTCTCACATATGTTACTAGAACAATCAATAAAATATGTGTTACCTGAATCTTCACTAGTTATTTATTCACATTAGGTTTAACTTTGAAAGTGTTTTATGATTGCTAAACCTGGACTAATTCTGTTCTTGCCATAAAATTAATAGTTCCCTAATTTTGAAAATGTGTTTATCACTTCCTAATCAATCTAAATTCAGCACATCTATTGATTTTATTTGTGATAGCTATTGTAGAAACTTACAAAAATATAATAATGAAATGCAATAATATGGCAACAACTGAATCTATGTATCTCAGAGAATTAAGTACAGTTTTAATTAAGAACTTTTATTTTAATCCCCATTATGTAACTGTTCAGATTTTTCATGTTTAGTTTAAGGATATTTATGTCATGAAGCTTGTCCAAAGCTCTGAGTTGGTGATACCATCCTAGCTAAACTTAGCAGTACTGTGGTATTTCTCTGAATGTGTTTTACATATTCTGCATGAACTGTGTCCTAGCTACTTTACAAATTATTATTATTATTATTTTTTTTTTGTGGGTACTGGGGGTTGACCTCAGGACCTTGCTTGCCAGGCAGGCACTTACACCGCTGAGCCATCTCACCGGCCCTACAAATTATTATTATTTTGTTTTTTGTGGGTACCGGGGTGTCGACCTCAGGACCTCGCGTGCCAGCAGGCGCCTGTGCTGCTGAGCGATATCACCAGCCCCTTTTTCGTACGTGGGTTCCGGGAGTCGAACACGGGCCCTCACGCTTGCCAGGCAGGCGCTTAAGCCGCTGAGCCATCTCACCGGCCCAATAGAATATCATTTTTTTTTTTTTGGTGGGTACCGGGAGTTGAACTCAGGACCTCACGCTTGCCAGGCAGGCGCTTATGCCGCTGAGCTATCTCACCGGCCCTACAAATTATTTTTGAACTATCTTAGATTCACATATAATTATATATGTAGTTTTTCCCTGAATTTATTTCTTCTTTCTCTATATTATTTCCCTTTTTCACTACATTAATGCATAATAAACCTGAATTTCAAGTTTCTATATGGTGCTGATATGTTATCCTGAACATCACCCTTTAAGGACCTCTGTAATAGAGTGTCATGGAAGATAAGAAAGTTTTCAAGGAAATTATACAGCCCAAATATCAAATATAATTATGGATTCAGGAATAATGTATACTGAGTACTGACAACTTAGTATGCTTTTCTAACACATTCAGTTCCTTTCATTATTCTGAGAATGAGTTAGAATTCAGTAACTTGCATTAATTACAATGATAGCATTACAGGAATTTGTGATTGTAGAGCCTTGCTGGAAAATGGTTGCAGGAAATACAGATGCATGAAAAGGAGGATGTACAGTAAAAGGATAGATGTTATGGTTTACATGTAATGTCCCACAAAGCCTCATGTGTTCACAGGTGGGGCTTTGGGGTGGTGATTGGATTATGGCATGTACTTACCAGTGGATCAGTCCACCTTTGAGTTTAGAGCCAAATGTGATTCGGGGCATTGGAAGAGGTGGATCACTGGAGGCATCCCCTGGAAGGGTCTATGTCCATCCCTTCTCCCTGATCCCTCCCTCTGCTTCCCACTGCCATGCTAGGACCAGTTTCTCCTCTGCAACACCCCTCTACTATACTGCTCTGCCTTGGAGCCAGCCTACTAGACTGAAACTGCTACAAATTGTGAACCAAAACAAACATTTCCTTCTGAGACCTGTGGCTAGGGTATTGTGCCTCAGTGAGGAGAAAGTAGCTAAGAAAATAAGTAAAGGTTTTCAGGATATCCCCCCCTCCCCTACCTCCACCCCCAGGCTTTCCAAGGTAATGAAGAAAATGATGTGATAGTATAGAAAGAATGCTATGTTTCTAATGCTTCTATAAAATACAAAAGAAAAAAAAAAAACAAAGCAAACAAAACAAAACAAATAAACACTCCTGTAAAGGGTAACTACCATTACAGGACTTGGGGAACCCTGAAGATATCCCCCATAGTTCAAGCAGAGGAAATTAATGAAGAAACAAGAAGGAGGGAAGAAATATGAGGAGAAATGTGAAGCAAGACACAGTGGCCTGGGACTGCAGGAGTGTACTGGGGAAAGAATTACATTTCCTAGTGAGTTTCCAGGTAAATTTTATGGTAATATATGTGGACCTCCCTTGATACTTCTTTGTTATGCAGCCAATATAATTGGGCTTCTTATGGAAGCTAGTGAAAAAGTTGAGCTATGTATGCAGATGCTGACATAAATCCAAAAAGACTTACAGCTTATTTACATTAATCTGCTAATTTATTAAATTCCTGCTTACTCTCGCTATTGTTATGTGTTACTTTAAACCTGAGTTTGTGTGTTTGAAGTACAGTGATTTAAGAAGTTAATCATTGCTATTTACAAAAATCAGATATCTAGTATCATCAGATACCAGAGAAAAGAAAAAGAATATATTCAGTAAAGGGAAACTGATAGAGACTGTAATTCATAAAAATATTTTTTCTTTATTTCCTAGCTGCATCAACTTTATAATGCCAAAACACTGACTTTTATCTGCTACTTCTTGTTTTTGTAAACATACAATATACATTTTCTTCCAATTGTCTTGCAAATAATTAAGACTATTTGCTGTTTTTTTTCCCCCCATTTCATCTACTCTTTAGAACTTTGTGTTTATCCAATAGTTCTTTGTGCAATTTGGCTTCAATTTTATATAAAGAAAGTGCTCATCTAAGCTCACTGAACTTTGTCATTGTTCCTGTCACTCTATAGTATAGAGAACCAGATGTGTTTTAGACATTACTGGCTTAAAAATAACATTTACTATTTTTGGTCTTACTGCTATTTACTTCCTCTTTCTAGTAATAGAAATTTTTGTAGAGAAATCTTCCATCCCCTAATATCATTACATATGGCTTAGGGACACTTTGTTCACCAACTCTGGTCACTGAGACTTAAGTGATCCTTAAACAAAGGCATCATCACATCAAATAGCAATAGTGATTGGTTCACAAAATGCAATTGTTCTGGCCTGATCAAATGCAAGCATTAAACCAGAGCTCTTTGGCAATACTGACAGGACAGAGTGTCTCATGAACCTGGACCTTCGCTGATGTAAGTCTTAGTTGCTGGGGAGAAACTGTAGAGAAAACCTGCCTGAAAACAAATCCCAACAGAAAGAAAAGCAGCCAAAAGAGACTGGTTTATGGTGAAGTCCTTTATCTATGAAGCTCAAGAGAGTAATGAAGGCATCTCAGGTATACAAAATAACAGGTGCCCTATTTCCACTTAAACTAGGTTTTCTCTTTATTTAGTGTTAATTTAAACAAGAGTTACTAAAATGAAGCGATGAAAACTTTTGTAGGTGTAAGGCCGGTATCCTTCTTCTCATCTAAAAATTTTAGGATGGCAAACTTGACATTTTGTAATATTGCTTTCTTTAAAGTCATAGACTACTGTAAATCAATGCCTAGACAGTGAAATAGCAGCACCCTGACCCTTTCACTGGGAGCTGTTTATTAATTCAGTATCAAATCCCTTCCTCTATCTCTACCTACTGAAGAAGTTTTAAGAAGTTTCTGTATGTATTTGCATATACCATTACCAGTATTTGAATCAATGCTCTAGATTTCTGTTAAGAATTGCATGCATACTTTTGCCTTCATAGTGGCTATTCCTTCCATTCCTAGACAAAATTGTTATCCCCCAGTTCCTATGTAGCCAACTCCTAATGTTTTGTAAGTCTTTCTCAAATTTCACATTTTCAGTGAAAACTATTTTTCACACATCTCTATATGAGAGTGTAAATCCCTTAAAGCAAAGAGTTTTAGGATATTATCCTTGTATTTAATGGCATATCCCAAACATTGGATACAGGCACCTGGTATTGACAAGTATTCTCCCCTCGATCAAACTTTATTCAAATTCCTCTTTTGACTTGGCCTTAAGTTGGGCTTCTTTGTTTTTCCTTACAAAGTCTAGTTTTAGCAGAAACCATCCTAGGTCAGTTTAGAGTGAATCCTACCACCTTTGATATCAAAGTTCCCTTTGATATCTAGATTTGATATACATGATCAAATTTTTCATTTTCTATCATAGTCCAGGTTATATCTGATTTACTTGGCCTCCTTTTGGCAAGAATCCAGTTAGGTAAATTTATGGCATATTGTGTATTTTCTCTATGTTTGATGTCCTCTCATAGCAATTTTCCACATGATTCCCTCACCCTCACTCCAACTTATATCTTGACTATAAATCACCACTTATTCTTCGCCCCACCACTACACCATTGCTGGTGTTTATAGCTCTGTTGACTTTTCTCTTAGGCTGGTTTTGCTCACTATTCTTGACTCGGGTTCATTCTCAAAACTTCACAAACTGCTTTCCCAAGGGCACATGGCCTGGCCTCCTAGGCCATCTTCTGAAATCTGGGTGGAAGCCTCCCTAGGCACAAAACCCTTTCTGCATGTATTATGCATGGCTGTAAAACCAGCACCACCAGGATGACACCAAAGTCTGCCACTGGATCCAATAGCAGCCAGATTCTTTTGCATCATGGCTGCAGAGAACTCTGAGTGCTTGGATGGCTGAGCACTCTGAACCCAACCCAAGGGAGCAAATTACCTACACAGCCCTTCTCCAGCATGATGACCTGTGGCTATCCTCTCAAAGGAGCACTTTATCACCTTCCACTCTTGATCTTGTAAACAGGTGGGGTCCTGCTAATTCCAAACATAGCCATAAGTCATTTATCGAAAGTATTTGGCTTATTTTTATTGCTAATCTTCTGAGAATCTGAGCTCCAATTTTTTATTCCCCAACTTTGTAAGCTGCCTTTTGGGAGAAACTCAAAGCTTTCACAATCGCTTAACTGTGCTGTTTGCTTTGATTCTCACTACTGAGCTGGCTAAATGCCCCCAACAGTACTGATGTTACAGTCCGAAAGTTGGGCTGGCTTGAAACTTTTTCTCCAGATTAATTAGTTGGCCAGTCTTAATATCATTCTCTTACAAAATCTCAGGACATGAACAAAATGTAGACAAATATTCTGCCAGAGCAAAACACACATGGTCTTGAGTCTAACTACCAGTGGAGTCCTTGTGCCCAACTGAAACTTCCTGAGCCTGATCTTTATCTTCTTTGCCTTTTTATTTCCACCTGGTCTTCTGAGCTGCTACTAGAATTTCCCACTGACTTTGCTTGGCTTTTAAGCCTGATTTTAAGAAGAATTGTAAGACTGCTTCTCCCACCTGCATCTCCAAACCTTTCCAAACTTCTCCTGCATACCAGTTCCAAAGGCTTCTGACCCACATGGTCAGGTAGCATCACACCTAAGACCCAACTTCTGGTATCAACATCTATCCCAGCCACTTTCTAATCACTGTGACACTTCATGAAACACTCACAACTTCAAGGAGAAGTTTATTTTTGCTTACAGTTTAGAAGTTCCAGTCCATGTTCTGCAGGAAAAAACACATAAACATCATGGCAGAAGGATATGGGTGAAGGAAAATTGTTCACATCATGGCATTCAGAAGGCAGAGAGAGCAATCAAGGGAGGCTCCAGGAAGGGAGATACACCCTTCCAAGTCACATATATAGTGACCTGCCTCTTTCTGCCAGAGCCTTCCTCGCAACCATGAGTGAGCTATAATGTTCCCATAACCCAGTCACCTTACAAACACATGAGGATTTGGAAACAATTTTAGATCTAAACCATAACAGTTGTATTTTAAATTGCTCTATAAATTTAGAAAGAATTATAGGATTTTCTTAAATTTTCAAAGGCTTTGTATGCTATTTATCTCATTTTATCTTCATAACAACTTTGATACCAATATTAGCTATATTTTTAGGGGAGGACACTGACAGATAGGTTAATTAGCTTGCCCCTAAACACAGAGTTAGATATAAGAGAAAGTTTATCTTTGTTTATTTTAAAAGTCAAAGGACAACTAATAAACACTTTTTTCTGATCATTTTGATCAAAATTGCGTATTCTTGTTGTGTTAGTTGTATTCTCTAGGAAGTAGACATGAAAATTCTCATGAAGTTCAGAAGTTCCATTTGGTAGTATTACCTAGGAAAGAAAACAGGGAGAAGTAGAATCATAGATGAGCCATCAGACATTGTAGTACATGGGCCAGATAAAGTCTCTGCCAGCTCTTTGGAGGAAGTTCCAGAACAAGGATTCCCTTTTAGATGGGTTTTATGTTGAGTATAAATGAGTGGATTTTGCATCACTAACTTACTTAGCCACCATCTGGAAACAGTGTGAACTTTACTCATAAGATAAGGCAACTTTGTAAAAACAAATAGTTATAGAATCCCTGCTAGCTACAGTACTGGAAACTGAAGAAGGAACTTGAAGGAACTTGAAGGAACTTGAATGTTTTATCTCCATGTCTGCTACACATACTTATCACACATTAATATTTTAGGTACAGATAAATCATCACACTGCAGAACTTTTAATATTTTATGTAAGTAAAGATATCCAAATAATTATCATAATTTATGATTTGGCGATAAATTTTTTTTATGTGGGTACCAGGAGTCGAACTCACGACCTTGCGCTTGCCAGGCAGGTACTTATGCCACTGAGCTATATCACTGGCCCAGCGATAAATTTTTAAATTATCATATTTTCTGCCAAGCATTTTTGGCATACTCAAATTAAGTAGGTGTCTATACATATACCGATATTCATTACTTAATATTTTTAAATCTTTTCAACTTTGGTCTGAGAACTTGATTTATATTCCTTAAGCCATAATTTTAACATGTAAGGGAGACAAACTTCCAAAAACACAACTTGATGAATTAAACTGTTAGTTCATGAGAATTTTAACATTATGTGTTAATGAAGAAAATTACCAATTATGTAATAACACAATTATATTTTATGACATTTAATATAAAATGCAATGAGATTTCAGAGATGTCAAAATATTAAAAAATTTTATCTATCTATATCATCTATATCTATATCTACTTGAGAAAGAATCCTGTAATCATTCCTAGTCCTGTCTTGAATAAATTTAATGATACATTGGGAAGTTTTGCTTAAATTTAATGCAGACATAAATATTTTTATTACCATCTCGTCCTCTACTTTTCTTGGCCTTTCTCTTATTTTCTTACTTCCCATTGTGTAATGTCTTGGGCATTAAGTATTCCTTTTTTGTTATTTGTCAGAATAGACCAACCTCCCAGTGGCTTGCTAAATAATGTATTTTTTGTTTTACTCACAATAAATAACCACGTCATGAGTGGGGTTGTGTTCCATCTATGCCATTTAGAGACTCTAGCTGATAGAGACTCTACTATCTACAATGGGATTTCCAGCAAAAAATAGTAATCTATTGTCTCAGTCAGGAAAAAAATTATGTCAGTTCACATTTACTTCTTCAATCTGATAAGATGGCTTATCTAACTGCAAAGGACCTAAAGATTTTTCATAGGTGCCAAGTAAGGGATGAAGAATTGGAAGAAGTATTTCTAGAAGTCTCTATAACCACCAGTACCATTGTTAAAACTCATTTCCATCTCATTATAATTACCAACTAGAGTCTTGCAAAGGTTTCATGTCCCAGCTCCAATGACACTGATTTCACACAGCTAGTTTCTCTTTGAAGCTTATGGGTAATTCACCACCTGGAAACACATCGCTGAAATTTGTTCTCACATTGCAATTTTATTGATCAGGACTTTCTGTTCTTGGTACATTTCCTACTGTTTCAAAACTATCTTATTTAAAATTTCTTCAATTAACATAGAGGAGAAAAATTCATAGGTAAAATATATTAACAGAGATCCACACACTTCGATTACTTATTAATTTGCAAAGTTTTAAAAAACTATATATTTTCACAAAACAGTCAAAATAATTTGATTCAATCATTAAAATGTATTTTTTTATTTATCTTATTCATAATTTATAATACTGTAATTATTGGTATTCTTTTCACAGATAGTATGCCCCAATGGTCGCCTAATTAAAATACTGGGTCTAGTATACAACTGTATTCTCAGTTCAAAGCCCTTCCTGTTTATGTTTATCTACTCTCAGTTCACTAACTGCAACTTGTATATTTGGTATTGACAAAAATTTTAGTGTAATACTGACATGAGTCAATGTGATCTTCTATAAAAAGTTCTTTGATCACGCTATGACATATTACAGAACAATTCCTCTGATGTATTAATTTAAACTAGTTAAAAAACTGTTCTTAATTCAGTACCACTAATAGATTCATATTTTGATCACTAGTCATGTGGCCTATAAATACTAATTATGAAAATAAATATTTTTGACTATTATTAACAATGTTTTCTACTGTAATTATTCATTTGTATTACAGAAGTTTGAACCTTTCTCTTTCTTAATGGCTAAGTGAACAGGAAAACTGGCAAAATGTTAATGTGGCATGTCTGCCACACTCCTTGCCTTAAGCCATGGGTTGAATTCCATTTACTGTATTACTTTTTGTGGCCTGGTTGACTGCCTTTAATCAAATGCGAACAATGAATTACAGACAGGTGAGTCTCTCTGAACTGTAGAACAAGTGAAATCTTCTGTAATTGCTTCAGTAAAAATACAATCGAGTTTTTATTTAATTATGGCAAGCAAATTATTTCAGTTTGAAGATAAAGTGGAACTGGAAGTATTTACCTCCTCACCTGAAAGCACCAACCACTAAAGAGGAAAAAAAAACTATTAAAATTATTAAATATTCATTGAGTTAGTCTAATAGTGTTCACATGAAAGAAAGCTCTTAAAGCCAAAGGTCTTTATTTGGATGTATTATTCTTACCTCATGAAGAATTGGAAAATAATGAATTATCAGGCCAGAGAGATCTGGATTCAAATCCCAAATCCTTGACTGGTATAACTTAAGATAGACACAAGGTATTCTCTTTTTAATATTTTTATATCTTTAAATGAGTAATATAGATAAGATCTATAATACAAAATTTTGTGAGAATTAATTTATTTTTATTTTAAAGAACAGACACGGTGTCTAACACAAAATAACTTTGGGATAAATGTCCCCTGTGCCTTACACTGGGATGTTGAATTTATGCTTCAATTCAAATGTTGTAGAAACTGCATCTGTACAACACTCTACAGAAAGAACGTAAATGTATTGAATCTTTGGACATATAATAAATGTGGACAAACATTGCCACGTACTATCTCACACAAAAAGGAACCACATACAAAAAGAAGCTTTACAAATCCAGGACCCACGAAAAGAACCAAATACTGAAGGTGTATTCTTTCAGCTTTCCTAATAATTACCCAGATTTTATGATATTTAGTAGAAATACTACTTCCTACAAATGGGATTATATGCTCATAAAAACACACAATTTTGTCAAAATATACAAATATTTTGAATTTTTGGGAAAAATATCTAATATAATTCATAAATATACAAATATTCATTGAGTATTTAAATTCTATGTGCTCATTTAATTCAAATGGGGCAGAATTATTTTTGTTTGGTTCACTTTTTCCAGTAACAAGTTTAATCAGATAGTGAAATAGGTGCCTTCTTAGAACAGGGTTTTGAGGGACTGTATACATTTTTTTCACATACAAAGAAGAGAAAATAATATTTATCATTTATTTATTTGCCATTTGACTATTTTTTCTTATATTCTATATTTTTATCTCATAAGTATTGCACTAAAGGACAACGCAAAATTCTTACAAAAATCTTCAGAGCTCCATGACTTCCTCCTCTGAATTTATAAAATTCAGAAATCACTTTATAAGATTCTTTTCAGTTCTCTTAAGGCCTTTATATTTATCAAAAAATGATCGGGCCGGTGAGATGGCTCAGCGGCATAAGCACCTGCCTGGCAAACGTGAGGGCCCGAGTTCGACTCCCGGAACCCACATACGAAAAAAGGGCCGGTGATATCGCTCAGCGGCACGGGCGCCTGCTGGCGCGCGAGTTCCTGAGGTCGACCCCCGGTACCCACAAAAAAAAAAAAAAAGATCAGTTTCATTCCAAAAATGTACCTGAGATTTGCTTATACAGGTGACCCAACCTAACAAGTCCATCTTTACAGCACTTAGCAAACTTAGAAAAGTAATTTCTCTCAAGCTTTTGAAACCACTGGCACCAAGGAGAGGAGAATATGCTGATTGGACAGTATAAAGTAGTAGATTCATCTCATAGTGTTCAACTTGCCAAACGAGTGGCAAGCACTCTCACAAAATTTTCCTTTCCTGTCTTTATAGTGTTGATTCAGCTACATACACATTCTGTGTCTGAAATTGTGGATCCAGGAAAGTAGTTTCTCATTAGATCACTTCCTGAAATAAAGAAAAGGAAGGAATATATTTGAACAAATAAAAAAACATACACTGATTCATAATTCTATGAGTTGTTATAGTACATTTCGTGCCATAAATGATAAATAACTTGTACAATTTTAAATACCTGGAGTTCTAACTCCAGCTACTAGTATACTAGTTTTGTAGGTGAATGTAATGCAGTTTCAGTTTAATATAAGATGAAACTAATGTTTTTGAATGAAGACAATATGAAATAATAATATTTGGAATGTTATTAACAAAGAAGTATTTTAATAACCAGTTTTTATAAAAGCTAATATTGTTTGTCAAATATTGGAAAACAATAATTTCCTATGGAAAGTGATTTCTAAGGCAAGTATTATTTTGGCAATGTTTCACTTTTTAGTATTGATTATCTATTACTAAAGGTATGTCTTGAAAATGTTGACATTCTGATGGAATATTTCAAAATTCACAAACAATCAAATAAATATTTGATGTGAGAAAAACAACAATACTATAAATGGCACTATAACATAAATCAGATAAAAATATAGGCAAAAATAATGAGGCATGTGTATTCCAGTTTATCCAGCCTATTGGTACAGTTTACTCCACTTCTATTAACAGAAATTCCTTCTTCTTTCTTTCCAACAAAAGTGTCTTTAAATAATTCAATAAGAAAAAGCCAAGTAGATCTACCAATAACGACAGTGAAAAATGGAACTTGGACATTGCTACAGACTGAAATTTAATATCTTTCCAAATTTCATATACTGAACTTAATCCTCAGTGTGATGGTATGTCGAAACCATGATGTGTGGGAGGTTATTAGATAATGAGAGTGGAACCCTCATGAATGGCATCAGTATGTTTTAAAATAAACCCCAGAAAAAAAGAAAAAATAAATTAAATAAATCCCAGAAAACTCTCTTACTCTTTCCACCATGTGGACACACAGTGAGAAGATAGCTATAAATGAGGAAGCAAGTCCTTCCAAGGGACAGAATCTGTCAGTGCCTAGATGTTGGACATCCTAGCTTGTGCAACTGTGAGAAATAAATGTTTTTTAAAAGCCATTCAGTCTATAATATTCTGTTACTACATTCACTGACTAAGACAAGCAATAAAATATTTCACAGACAGTTATTTACCATGGTCTCCACTGAGGAAGTATTAGGACAATCTTATCTTAAAATTATTAAAACATACTGTTTAGTCCTATGGTGTCATGGTTAGTTAAGGTCACATTTTGACCAATATCAAAACCACTGGTATCATGGAAAATTGTATTCATAAACTTATATTACAAACTAGGTATAGACACATTATCAGAAATAACTGGCATTTTCCTAAGAAAGAATTCTGAGGATAAGTAGGTAAATTTCGTTAGTATATCCTGTGGCATACGGGAGGGAAGTGTATTACCTTCATGTTTTTTCTGAAATATTTGATGTAAGGAAGCATCAGTCCAAAACTTCTCATTCTATTGTTCAAATGCCAGTATAATATGACAAAGTATGGATTCACCAATTGCAGGAACTTGAAATAGGATTTAAGGATTGGAGGAGAAATTATCTTTTACTATCATAATTTATACAAATTGTTTTAGGTAAAGTTAAATAGACAACTAGTAAATACAGTGGTATCTTGGTTCACAAACTCAATTCTCTCCACAGTTCTTGTCACAAAATGAACTGGAGAAGAACAAAATCAAGTTTTCCCATAACACCAACATTGAACCTAGCCACTGAATTTAATTAAATTCTGGTCCAATTTGGTTTGTGATCAGAATCATGGAAAGAATCAAATTTGTGAACCAAGGTACCACTGCATTTATTCTTACAGAAAAAAAAAGAATATTTTAACTAAGTTCTCTACCACTGAGCCACACCTCCAGCCCTGAAAAAAGAATATTTTACTATAAAATTAAATTTAAAAAGAGAGGAGTGATTAGAAGAATTTCCGTTTTAGAGATATAGTCTTAGAGTCAAGCGGCATATGATGCAAACCTATTCATTCAATGTTTATTAAGCATGCCACTATGTTCATTCATTTTGGTAGGGAAGGAAGATAGGACTTGAATTCTTACCCCCAATAATATCACAGTTAGTGACAAGAAAATGCAAAGACAAAATGAAATCCCTTAGTTTGCCAAGTGCTACAACTATGACATACAAAGTATGATAATAAGATACAGTGACTATTTCAATCAAAAAATTTAAAAAAAAGATATTACAGTAAAAGACTGTCATTAATCCACATCAAAATAATCCTGTTCACTTCCAACACACTAATTCCTTTGTTCTTGCCACGATCTGAGGCAATTCTTAAAGTCCACTTTCCTGAGTGTTTTTTGGAGCCTGTTTTGATGCCCTGAACCAATTCAAAACATTTTGGTAATTCTTGTAAAATAAAACCATAATGGCTTATCCTTATGCACCTTCTTCACTGGATCTGGCACCATGTGACTTCCAGCTCTTCTCCCAAAATTAAAAGGACCATGAGAGGTAAACATTTTGAATTGATTGAGGGAATTGAGCCAGACAGTGACAGAGCAACTAAAGTATGATGTTTTTAATTCTTCTGGGAAAATACCCAGAAGGGGAAGAGTTGGGTCAAATGGGACCTCTAATCCTAGTTTGTGAGGAATGTCCATACTGATTTCCACAGTGGTTGTACCAGTCTATAGTAGCACCAACAGTGGAGATGGGTTCCTCTTTCCACACAGCCCCACCAGCATTTGTTATTGGTTGATTTCTTGATAATAGCCATTCTTTCTGAAGTGAGATTTAATCTCTGCATTGTTTTAATTTGCATCTCTCTAATAACAAGTGATGTTGAACATTGTTTCATATATTTATTTGCCACTCATGTTTCTTCATCTGAGAAGTGTGTATTCATCTCAGATGCCCATTTTTGGATTGGGTCTTTAAATTTGGAGGGGTCTGATTTTTTTCAGTTCTTTATATGTTCTGGATAAAAGCCCTTTGTCTGGAAAGTCATGTTCCTTTTTCCGTGATAATTTTTTTACATTGAACATTTACCTCACAACATGCTGAAGGGAAATAGAAGTATTTGTTCATAATGTGAATAGAAGCAGCTCCACAGAAATGTTGACATTGGAGAGAGGGATTTTGTTCCCTAGAAGGGAAAGAGAAAAAGAAAGCCATTAAAAGTACCAAAACCAAATATTTAAGAAGTCTTGAAATGTTTCAATGTGTCTGAAATTAGGATATAAACAAGATGGGCAATTCATCAAGGTACAATCTGTAAGAGCCTTAAATGTCAAGTTAAAGTGTTATGGTTGCTTAATTTTATTACTGGTGGACCTTTAGAATTTTTAAATGTTTTAGATAGCATGACTGTTGTTTTAAGGGACAAATCTTAAATAATATGAAGCATAGAAAAGCCACAGTCAGGAATGGGGTAAAATGGAAGTGAAAAGATGGGAAACCAATGTGATGGAAAAGAGGGGACTCAGAAGACTCTTATAATAAATTGCCAATGATCATGAAGTGTAATAAAAGCTAGAGAGGATATGCTTGTTTTCTGGGTAGGATTGAAGGTGGTAAATTTTATTTTTTAAATGACAACACACATATCTGATCACCAGGGACAATTTATGAGATGAAATGAATTAAATAATTTCATTGACTTATTAAAATTGTTTGAATAAATAAGACATTTAAAAAGTCTGGAGACAATAAACTCCAGCCAATTGAATGAGAAATTTGTCTTGCAAAAATAAAAGTTATAAAGTGAATATGCTAAAGATTGAATACACTAGGCCTCTACAATTTTTCTGTGATTCTCTTGACTCCATTTTCCCTAAACAGGCTGTTTTATGCACATAAAGCCACTGGTGGCAGCTGGAGCATTGTGCTTCCCTGCACATACCTGTGATAGAAAGAGAGAAACCTCTCTAAACCACACAACAAACATTCGAGTAGTCAGCCTGATTGAGCCACCTCATGTTACACACGTGAACCAAGAATAGTGACCTGTATTTTGCTTTGAGATCACATTGTTAATCATGAAATACCCATGAAGGTAGGAATAGAGTTAGTTTTGCTTCAGTTAAATAAAAAAATTGTAAAATTCTTTTATCAATAAAGGAGAAAAACTTTATAGACTATGTTTACCATAGGTGATGAAATTCAATTTTTGTTAAAAAATAAACAGGGAAGTTCTGCCATAAAAAAAAATGTATAGAAAAAGGATTTCTTGAGAAATTCTGAAAAAATGTCAGGAATGCATGTCAGGAGCAAGACAAGTAAAGTATTCTCTGAATAATAGGATAGTGAATGTATTTGATGAGAAGGATGAGCTGCAACAATTTTCTGACAATATTAATTCCCTTTAAAGTCATCCATTGATTACTGTAAGTTTAATAAAAATTATGGCTATTTTAAAAAGAATTTGACAAGGTGACTCTAAACTTTATATATGCAAATGGAATGAGTCAAGACTTGACTGGAAGATTCTGAATAAAAACACAAAATTACTACTATTATGCTATTTATTTCTAGATATATTGTGACATAATTATGATGATTTTTATTATGAGATGTGATGATCTTGTATAGCATTTTTCTCCTAATGGACCATGGTAATGTTACAAGAGTATGGAAAGCCATGTTCAGAATGCAGGCTTCAAAAATAGACCTACACGTACGTGGATCCTGCATTTCTGAGAACACTGATTCCACAGAGCAGAGGAAGGACAGTCTATTTCAATAAGTGAGACCAATTTAAAAAGCCACCAAAAGATAATGAGAACCACTTTCCCCATAGTCCAAAAAACACTAGTTCCAAGTGGATAACAAGTTGATATGTGGCAGGTAAAATAAGTATTCCAGAAGATGACATTAAAAATATTTTTGTGATCATTAAGTAGTAAAATAATAATTATTATTTTTTTTTTGTGGGTACCAGGGGTGGAACTCAAGACCTCGTGCACAGCAGGTGCCCATGTGGCTGAGCAATATCACCGGCCATTTTATCTTATGTGGGTTCCGGGAGTTGAACTCAGGACCTCGTGCTTGCAAGGCAGGTGCTTACGCCGCTGAGCCATCTTACCAGCCCAGTAAAATTATTTTTTAAAGAGCCTAATTAAATTCAAAGATACTGTTAACAGTGTTAAAAGGCAAGTCACAAATCAGAAAGGATATTTAGTCACATAGTTGGCAAAGTACGTGTTCAGCATATACAGAAATATGTATAATTTAATAAAAATAAGAAATCATTGCAGATGAGTAAAAGACTTTCTGTAACTACATACTTCACAAAAGATATTCAAATAGCTGATAAAATTATGAAAAGTTGATAGACCTTGTTGGTCGTATTGGGATACAAATTGCCTCATTATTCATATGTAGATATCATCACATTTATCTAAAATAACTAAATTAAAAGAAAACTAACTACTGTTCAATGTATACAGGGTTTAAAAACAGAAATGTTTATCAGTGAAATAAAAACTTATTTAGGGTTGGGGACATAGCTCAGTGGCACAGCACCTGCCTGGCAAGTGCAAGGTCCTAAGTTCAATTCCCTGGTACCAAAAACAACAACAACAAAACTTATTTAAGGAAAAGAAGGATGGGTTGTTTCTGTAATACTGCAATCATGGGGCTTTGGGAGGTAAATGTAATGTTTGTTGTAGTTCTGCATTTCTTAATCTGATTCAAGATTACACTCAAACATTAAAAATTTTTCTATCTATATTAACCTGTAACAGTGCAATCTCCTCTTCGTGTATTTATAAATAAATCTGTATTTACATTATCAGCCACCATCTTTAGCCTTAGCTTGATATTGATATCCACATGGCTTGGCTTCCCTGTCAACACGCATGTCAATCTTACCATCATCTGCAAAGAATGATAATTTAACTTATTTTTTTCCTCTTCATATCCTCTTTATTTCATTCTCTTGTCTAATTGCACGGATTAATGTTTCAAGAACTATATTGAAGAAGAGTTGTAATAGTGGACATTCTTGACTTTTTCCTGATTTTAGAGGGAATGTTTTCAACTTCTTTCTATTTAATATGATGTTGGCTGTTGGTTTGTCATAGATGACTTTTATTAGATTGAGATAAAGACATTCTATACCTATTTTCTTCAGTGTTTTTAGAATGTTGGATTTTGTCAAATGCTTTTCTGCATCTATTTAGATGATAATATGATTTTTGTCCTTGATTATATTTATGTGGTGTATTACATTTAATAATTTGAATATGTTGCACAATCTCTGCATCCCTGTAATGAATACTACTTTGTCATGGTATACGATCTGTTTTATGATTTGCTGAATTCTGTTTACCAGTATTTATTGAGGATTTTTGCATCTATGTTCATTAAAGAGATTGGCCTGTACTTCTCTTTTTCAGTTGAGTCCTCTTCTGGTTTGGGAATCAGGGTAATGCTTCCAGGAATGACTTCAGGAGTACTGCTTCCCTTTCTAATTCATTGAAGATTCTGAGGAGCATTGGTGTTAGGTCTTCTCTGAAGTACTTGCAGAACTTGGCAGCAAAACTGTAGAGATCCAAGGAAAGCAGTCCTAAGAGGGAAAATTATAGCAGTGAATTACCACATTGCAAAAACAGAATGAGTTTAAATAAAAAACCTAATGATGCACCTCAAGGTCCTAGAAAAGCAAGAACAATCCAAACCCAAAGCTTGCACAAGAAAGGAAATTATAAAGATAAGAGTAGAAGTTAATGAAATTGAGGCTAAAATGGCAATATAAAGATCAATGAATTGAAGAGTTGGTTCTTGAAAAAATAAGCAAAATAAATATACCCTTAACCAATCTTACCAAAAGAAGGAAATAAAATACTCAAATACATGCAATTACAAATGAAAAATGAAAAAATCACAAAGGACTCTGCTGATATCTAGAAGATAATTGGTAACTATTTTAAACACCTGTACTCTAAAAAAACTCCAAAGACATGGATAGATCCCTGTATAAATATGAACTACCAAAACTGAACAAAGAAAATACAATAATCCTGAATAATCTAATATGAGTCAATGACACTGAAGAAGAAATAATTTTTTAAAAATCTACCAACTAGGAAAAGTCCTCCCACCTATTTTTACTTCACTATTCTTCATTTCAGACCAAAAATGATAAATCTCATAGTCTTTTTGATCTCCAACATATTTTACACCCCACATCTAATTCCTGAACTTTTAAAAAATGTATCTACTCCATTCCATCTGCCTACCATTCTGTTTTTCAAAATCACCAAGACATCAGAATTTATTCACTTGCTTCTTCTTTTCCTTAGGCTTCACCAGATATAAGGAATATTTGTCTCTTTACCTCCTGTAGGTCTCCACTGAAATCCATTTGGAATTAATAAAGCTGTCTCCCACTTAATAGAAATTAGTAACTTCCAATATACAACCCACCCTACCTATTCCATTCACCTACTCTTTTATTTTTCTCTTCCCAATACTAATTACCATCTTATAATTATGACCTTGTTTGTTGACTACTTCCAGCAACAAAAATGCGTACTCTAGGAGCCTGTGGAATCCATCACTTTTGTCCATTGCTGTATTTCCAACATTTACTACAATGAAAATAATAAATGAATGAAAGAAACAATGGGAGAACAAAAATTAATTTAGGAAGAAGAAAGTCATCCATAATCTTTTCAAATTACAATTAAGTAAGACAAATTACAACCCCATAGATTATTTAAGAATAATATTAGTAAGTGAATTGGCCTGGATGGACAAAGATTTTCACATACTAACATGCTTCTTTTGTCACTTTTCTACAGTGTCTTCCATTTTATTGTAAGCATTTTTATGAACTGACAGTAATAGACACATCTGTGCAAGGTAAAGTAGCTTGAAGAGACAAATTCCATTCAGAGAAAAACCAGACAGTTATTTCACCATTTTCTTAATCTTCCTTCATATGCCTATTTCTTCAGAAACTAGCTTATTACATAGATATAAACATTAAGGGAAAATCTTGTATTTGGCCCATAGCAAACCATCTTATAGACATTAGCTATTTTATTTTAAGAAAGAAAAATTGTTATTTGCAATGCCATGATTAGCTATTTGAGTTTTTTTGAAGAGCTTTTTTCATTAATTCATAGTAGAGACTGCATGCATATATGAACTGTGAAACAGTTTATGTTGCTGTGAAACAATATTTACTAATGAAATATCTCTGATGAAGATTTCTTTTTTTTTTTTTTTTTGTGGGTACCGGGGGGGTCGACCTCAGGACCTCGCGCGCCAGCAGGCGCCCGTGCCGCTGAGCGATATCACCGGCCCTTTTTTCGTGTGTGGGTTCCGGGAGTTGAACTCAGGCCCTCGCGCTTGCCGGGCAGGCGCTTAAGCCGCTGAGCCATCTCACCGGCCCTGATGAAGATTTCTTAACGTAGAATTCAAAGATGAGTACAGAAAATTGCTGTCTCATTATGTGAGATGCATAAAGTATGAATTGTGCTATTGATTTTTGATTATGCACAATATTAATGAATATTTAAGGGTGGCACAGAAAATACATAAATTGATACATAAAATGGGAGAAAAAAATATTTTCTATGAGAAGGAAAAAACATTATCCTATGCAGTCACTGCTGGTGGTGCTATAATAGTCTGAGAAGATCCCCACCACTTTAGCAAGAAATGAGCAGGCAGCATATTAAAAATTGATTGTGGAACCCCTCTGAGATGAAACAGTCTAATTCAATCTCTTATGGCTACCAAAAAGGAACCAGAGGATTACACAGGAAACTAGAAAAGAAAACAAGTGTGGGAGAAACATCATCTTTGGAAACACATATTAAAAAACAATGCCCTGTTCCAGCTTTGAATAAATACAATAAAATATTGTGTTAAAATATCATATCATAGACATGCTAATATAATTTTGCCAAAACTGCATCAATTGCTTTATACCTGTAATTATTGTTATACAATATGTAAGTATTTACCTCCTGTAGTGTAGAAAAGTACAATGAGGTTTTAGGTAATGACATACTTTGTGGACTTACAAAAGGAGTGTAAAAAGTTGTAGCTGTTGAAAATCTAAACACTACCCCAAAACACAGCACTTTGGCATCCCAAAACAAGTTGAGGGCTGGCCCCAGAAGAAAAAGGAAGGTCTTGTTGACTTTTTGCCATTCTTCCTTAAAGCAGACCATGTAAGATTTCTCTAACATTTCTCTAAAGTCAATTATAAGACACTCATTCCAGACAGTTCCTCTCTATATCTGGAAGAGAGGAATGAAGACAGAAACACACAGAGAAATCGGAACAAACAGATTCCCTTAATCCTCTCCAGTTTACTGCTTAGACCATAACGCCCCATCCCAATCATGAATCCTCAAGACTCCATTCGTCATCAGTTCTAAGCATAAAATGCCCAATTTCCACTGTTTCTTTGTGTCTCAGTTTCTGTAGGATCTAAGGTCACATAAAATATATGAACTAATTTTTATGCTTCTTAATATGTCTTTTTTACAATGGTCTTAGGGTTAATATGTCTTCTGGTATTAGGGTTAACATGTATTTTGTTATAAGGTTTTCAAGCATAAACCTAGCAAATAAATGATGAAGGAAAGTGTTTCTCCTTTATGGATTATAAGCAGAAACAATAGGATTTCGCTAATCTAGTGAAATAGCTGTACGCTTAGCATTCATCACGTTCTTGGAGAAATTCCTTTATTTATTTGTACCAACATTTTCTGAGTTATGCATTTTATCCCCACTCTACATATGAAAACACTCACACCAAATGGTCATGAAATGAGGGAATGAAAGCCGGATTCCAGCTACATATTTTGAATTCATATCTTTTTTCCACAATGCAAAAAATTCTGTATTGTGTTCATCTACTTTTGATTACATTTGCATAATAGGTATTGGCATTATTCCCCCAAGTATTATATTGATATGTGTTCCTATACTAAGGGCTTTTGTTCATGGCCATATTATTTCCTTTTTCTTCTTCTCCCATGAAGTATGTACTATTCAACACAGGCTCCATAATACTAAATATTTTTAACCTGGCAAAGGATTTGGTAGGGGGAATATTTTTAACATGGGCATGTTATACTGATAGTAGAGTCCCATAAATTTAGGCCTTTTATACAACATAAATGGAAGGTCATATGTACAAGATCCAATAAACCCGGAATAAAACATGTCCCAGAGTAACTTATGGAAATTATTGGTGTAAAGATAAAATAGTTCATAAATGAAAAAATACAATTTTCATAATATGCTTTATAATAATACTTCATAGATTGAATTAGAAAAGTCATATGGGATTTTCCTACACTTTTTCCTACATTTTCCCAACTCATGTATCCTTCTGTTAAAACATTTTATCATTCAACTTTTCAAGTCAAGTCAAATGTAAACAAATATCCAAGACATATTATGAATTCTGAATATGAAAATAATTTTTATTACCATTTTATGTCAATAATTGTGCTCAGAAAACCAAGTACAGTATTCACTTATTAAAGGTGTTGATATGATTAGATTTTTCTTCCTAATTACAGAACCCATCACCTCGCCATTCTGACATATAGCCCTAAACCCCTTCCGGGAAAAGAAGTAGTGCAAAGGACCGATATGATTTCCTTAAGATTAATCTGTTAGGACACCACTGCCTTACTGAGTTTCTTCCTTTAAATTGAAGAGAGAAGAGGGAAATTTAAATATACTAAGTCCAAGTGATTTCTAAACCCTCTGATATATTAAAATACTTTAACTTATTGTAAGTGATGATATGAAGAAATGTGTATTCACTGGGAAATCTTCAACATGTAAGATATTAGCAAGTTGAAGACTGGCCCCAATTGCCAAAAAAAACATTGCTTTTGTTTTAGGTCTTCCAATCAAACCTCTTCTAAAACATCAGCAAAGGGCCAGTGAGATAGCTCAGTGGCATAAGTGCCTGCCTGGCAAGCACGAGGTCCTGAGTTCAAGTCCCGGTATGAAAAAAGGGCTGGTGATATCGCTCAGTGGCACGGGCACCTGCTGGTGCGCGAGGTCCTGAGTTTGACCCCTGGTACGTACAAAATAAATAAATAAATAAACAAATAAATAAATAAATAATAAATAAATCAAACATCAGCAAAAGTTTGAGTTTTAGCTCTTATCATTTCTTGTTTAATGAATCAACTAAAATATGATCCTAAGATTTCAGATGTGAAGGAAAACTATTAATATTAAAATGTTTTTAAATGGAAAATTGCGGAATGTATGTTGTTATAGCTTCTATCCAGATGTTCCCCTAAAGCTTCATGCAGTCACGGGTGGGGCTTTTTCAGAGGTGGCTGGATCAAGAGTGTGTGATGCTTGGATTAAGGATGTGTGATTTCTAAATTAGTCCACTGATTGGTTTGGTATAGTTCTGGGTGTGAGTGCTACTGGCCCTAAGAGGGGGTCACCTAGATAGAACACAAAGGGACAGAAAGAAGCTGCTACTGCCACTTGTTGCTGGTTGCTTATCACCTGCCGCCTTGCTGACTTCTGCCTTCTGCTTGCCATAAACTGTTTCTCTTCTGAGATGCTGCTCTGCTGTGCCACCCTGCCTTGGGTCCAGCCAACTGTGAACTGAAACCTCCACAAACTGTAAGCTAAAAATAAATCTCTCCTCCTTTAACTTTGGTTGTTAGGTATTTTGTCTCATCAACAAGAAAAGTAACTAAGATATATGACAACAATGAAAACTTTAAGGATCTCCTGTGTATTATGTGCCAGTTTAATCTAGGTTTCCTGAGATATATGACTAAATTATAAAATAATAATAGCGCTTTTATTTCTCTTGAGCCCTTCTTGAAGAATTTTTTTGCCTTTTTTCTTCTGTTCTATAATTTCTGTTATGGTTTTAGTCATGCAATTCACAGACGAATGCTAAATGTTAATTTACTTTTATAAATGTTACTAGGGTTTGGTATAAGAAACATTTCTTGACAATGATAATGTAAATCTCACCATGAGTCCTAAGACCTGGCAGCTCAGTATTTTGATAGCTGCTGTGCATTCAGTAAATGCTTGTTGTAGTCAGCTTTGCCATGGCTGAAAAACAATTGTAGGCATCTCCAAGTTAAGGGAAGAAAAGTTTAATTTAGATTGCAGTTTCCGTCCATGATTGGCTGGCTCCAAGACAGAAACATCATGACGGAATGGCATGTAGGAGCAAAACCGCTTAGTTCAGTGTGGCCACAGAAGCAGAACAGAAGGTCTCAGATTAAAAGGAGTGAGGAATGTGATATGGAACTCAAAGCCATGCCTCCATGAGCCACATAGATACACCCATATATTTGTTCCATCAATTCTCAGGGAACATTTTGAAGCCAATCAAGTTGAAATTCCACCTTAATCATCATAATGCTCAATGACATTACAGATAGTAAGCAAACAAGGAGGGACTGCAGTGAGAGAGTAGAATAATATGGAGAAAGAGCTATACCACTGTTATGTATAAATTCTTCCATAAAATACCAAAATAGCAGACTTTTAAATTATACTAGTTATGTTTTCAGTGTTCCTTATAAAGATAATACATGAACACAATTTGTTTTGTGTAATATGTGAGAAATGTACATGTCATTCAACAAAGCCACAGCCTGTTGTCTCAAATACATTGATGTACTTCATTCTACACTAAGAAAAATTAAAGTGAAATCAGAGTGTCATAGTTAAACAGTGAGTTAATGGTAACATTTCAGCTGAAATACGATTTTTCAAATCATGTGTCATATTTTATCTATTTATTTCATTGGATATTTTGGAAAATATTAATGTATCACAGCAATATGATAATTGGATATACTTCGGGACACAGTAGATTTGAGAATAAAGTTTGGAATAAAGTAAGACTAATTTTGTCAAATTATTATTCTTTTTTTTTGTGGGTACCGGGGGGTCGACCTCAGGACCTCGCACGCCAGCAGGCGCCTGTGCCGCTGAGCGATATCACCGGCCCCTTTTTCGTATGTGGGTTCCGGGAGTCGAACTTGGGCCCTCGCGCTTGCCGGGCAGGCGCTTAAGCCGCTGAGCCATCTCACCGGCCCTGTCAAATTATTAAAGATACATAAGATACATAAATAGAAGGGTGCCAGCAGCCAGTAGTTTCAAATGTACCCAGCAAATTAGACGTAAACAACAGTCATAGGGATAAAAAGACCATAGTGTGCTCAAATTTTTGACTTCGGCAACAGAGAAAATGTTAGTATGATTAGTTTATAACAAGGATATGGAAAGAAGATTGGTGTATGATATTTTATGTTTGCCTTCAAGATATACATGTAGGATAACAAAGTGCAGTGTGGTATTTGGGTGTGAAGCTCAGGGATAGAGGTAGAGGATTGAGATATAACCACTTTAATAAATACATGAATTGTAAATAAACCCAGAGGTAGGTAGATTGAGAGGGTGACCATATGAATTACCATAAAGTTGAGCGAGAGGCAACTATGGAGGAAAAAGAACAAAAGAAAAACATAAAAAATTAAAAAGGATGGGAAAATGGAAAAATATCTTTCAAAAATATTTTCATTCAACTCAGAAAACATCTCTGAGAGGAAGACAAAAGCTGAGAAGTATGCATTGGCTACAACAAAGACATAGTGGTAACTATGACAAAACTACATTTCTGTGAAGGGCTTGAGAAGTCAGGTTAAAGAATTTCAAGGTACATACTAGCATGCAGTTAAAAAACAATTAGAAAAATGACTGAAGAACCCTGTTCAAGGAATGTGAGTATGAAGAGAAAGAGAGAAAGAAGGTGGTAACAGTCTAATAACATGAGGTTAAGGGCAGTAGGTATATCTCCCATTACTTTGAGCACAATTGACAATGGACCGAGCTGCTGAGCTTCAACAATAGTCAAATCCACAAAGAAGGAGAGTAGATTAGTGGTTGTCATGGAATGGGGTGATAGAGGAGGCGGGCAGTGGACAGAATTGGGACATTTTGCTAATTGGTATGGAGATACAGGGTTTCCTTTGGGGATGATGGAAATATTCTGAAATTAGATAGTGGTGACTTAGTGGATATGCTAAAACACATATTGTATTTAAAATGATGAATTTTATTTTATGTGAATTATGGAGTAATAAAAATAAATCTGTGATGACTGTCTTGCCAACAGTACAAAAAGAAAGAAGGTAGAAATGTATTGCAGCATTTACACCAAAGCCATGCCTCACTGAGTGTGCTGTAGCTGAGTGTGCCAAATGTACTAAAGTAGAACTTTCTAGGATTCAGGGGCAGACTTTAGCTCAAGGACACCCTACTGACATTTTCACACATTTCTTTTATATTTTAAGTAATTTTAAAGCATAATTGATACAACAAAAATCTCAGCCATACATATTTAATGTAGAGAATTACTTTGTCAAACATTTATTTTATGTTTTAATATAAAAGTATAATTAATAAAAATCCATACATATTTAATGTATACAATTAGTTGAGTTTAGATATATGTATATACCTGTGAAACCATCACTACAGTCAGAATACAAGATGTGTCTATCACCTCCAAACACTTCTTCATATCTCCTTCTCTTTTATGGATAAAATACTTTCCGTTAGATCTATAATTTGAACAAAATTTCAAGAACACAACATGATAGTATCGTTGACTATAGACATTAGGTTGAACAACAGAGCTCTACAGATAATTCATCTTGCATGACTGACACTTTATACCAACTGAGCAATTTCCCAGAGGGAGCTGGCAGCAGGGATGATTTGAAGAGTTTAAAGGGTATGACACTTCCAAAAGGCAAATAATTAAATTACAAGGATATAAATTACTGAAGACAATTAATTTTCTTCAGAGTAGGAACTGTTCAATTGAGCCAGTGCAGGATCCTGATGAATTATAGGGGAATGGACCTTTATTGAAACGGAAGCTTTAGTGAATATGAAGTAAGAGATAAAGGCAGAAGTGGTAGATGGACTCTTCACATCTCCACAACAGTGATGTCAGCACATGAGGAGAGGGGAAGGTTCTAACTCAGCTGTGGACAGTCTCTGGGGGTTGTTGACTGAGGTCAGTAATGAGGCAAAGGATGATAGGTATAGAACAGTGCGAACAGATACTATTAAATATTTTACTTTTATAATTGAATGGAAGATAAATAGTCAAGAAATAACATTTGGAAACATGGAGGATGTCACCATAATCTACAGTCCCTGGAATAACAGTTATGAAAGGAACTGCATTTCAGATTAATACAGAGGAAGAAATTTCCTCTAGGGGGCATCAATTTTATTCATATTAACAAGACAGGTAGAGAGAATGGGTAGGAAAAGCGATGAGGATGTAGGAGATCTCTGTATCATGAATGTAGAATTCAGAGCACAAAGCTGAAAACTTTGAGAAGGAAGGGAGCAAGGGAACAACAGAAGTAAAGTTTAGGAGGAAATAGTGTCAACTACCTACCAGAAAACATTCTGAGGAAAAGGACTAAATAGAAGGCTTTACTTATCAGGCTAAGGATTAGAAGCTCATAAAGTTTAAGTCTCCATTAAATTTTGGAAGAACTAATTTTAAACATCGCAAAGTTAATATAAATGTGTAGAATCAGGGACCTTAAGCCAAAATGCACAGTGGTCAGTTTTTGCTAGTTCACAGTTCTGGAGATTTTGAACTTCAGTTCTCTCAAATATAAACAGGGGCTTGAGTAGTCAGATACCTAGGGTAAAGATCTGAGGGTTGTGTGAAAATGATCCTAGACTCTGGTCTAGGCAAGGGAAGGCAGAGGCTTAATGATAAAGACACTGGTACTTAGGCTAAAGCAGAAATCTCAGAGGCCACAAACCTTACAAATGTAAAGTTGTGTCTACATTTTATGAAACATTTTAAACCATTAGTGTTAGTGTTGATTAAATTTAACCAACACTCCAAAGTGTAAAGGAGGGCTTGTCTTAATATATAGATTTGGATGAAAGCACTGAAATGGCCTAACTTTAATTAAACTAACCCTAAAATAATCTTTTAAATAAGTGACATACACATACATTTTTTGAGAACATTTAGACTTGGTCAGGCAGTGGATCCTAGAGAATCAGAGCTTTTTTTGAAAATTCTGTTGTTATCAAATTTTGATGAATCAACTATTTCACCATTACTAGCCTTAAAAGTGTTCTAAGTTTAGAAAGATCAATGCATTAAAAACTCCAGGCTTAGCCATTTTAAAGCAAATATTTATGTTGCACTTTATGCTAGAGGCTGTCAGGATTTGGCATGCTTTATGGAAGCATGTGAATCAGCAAGCTGCTGATTCCAGGTCTAGAATTAGGAAAATGGTGAAAAAAAAAAGATAATAAAAATGAAGAACAACTTCATGCCCTAAATGAGCTTTTAAATTACCACTTCTGGGGCCGATGAGATGGCTCAGCGGCACAAGTGTGGGCCTGAGTTCGACTCCTGGAACCCACATACAAAAAAAGGGCCGGTGATATTGCTCAGCGGCATGGGCGCCTGCTGGCTCATGAGGTCCTGACGTCGACCCCCGGTACCCACAAAAATAAATAAATAAATAATAAATTACCACCTCTGAAATAATATCTCTTGGTGACAGAAGTAGTGACTATACATTTGGGATGAGGAGAAATTTCAAATAAATTATTAACATCCTGATCTATGTTTGCACAAATAATAAATTAGAAATGCACATGAATTTAAAAAAGAAAAGGCAAAGTTTGAAGAGGCATAACAAAAAGGAAATGTGAACATTGTCAACTTTTAATATCATAAGATAAAGTATAACTTTTTATGAGCATTTTTCTTTCATTTCCTCTACACTTTTTGTTCGCCTGTCCTTCATCACAGCAATGTCCACAATGGACCATAGGAACATGGGGGCACTTGAAGGGATTGAGTGATGTTGCTTTCTTAACTAAACTGTTATTTCAAAGTTCTAATGTTCTCTAACTTCAAAGTTGCTAAAGGCAAGGTTTTGAGTGGATTTCTTTTTTATTGTTGTGTCTGGAAAAGATATTGAGTCTGGCTTAAAAGTGAAGCCAGGTAGCTATACTGTCGTTGATTACATGGAAATGCCTGCTTCCATTTTATTTTGTTGCTTATTATTTTTAAGACATAAGGAATATTTTTTTCCTAATTTTCCTATGCTGAAAATTTATCTACTTTAGTTTCCAAGTCAATAAGCCTGTTTTTCTACTTATTTTATATTTAGTTGTATTGTATATAATTTAAAAATATACCTAGCATGATTTCAGCCCTTCCAAATGTATCTGTACCTTAAAACAAAGTCATATTCTTCAAGTTATAAAGAATTTACAGCTTCTTCAAGAACCTTTATGAGGTAAATTCCCCAAGTTGTGCTTTATAAGTGTGAATTTATTCAATGTATATTCCTCATAATTAAATTCATGAAAACTGTTTCTTTTTTTTTTTTTTGTGCATACCAGGGGTTGGACCTCGCGCGCCAGCAGGCACCCATGCCGCTGAGCGATATCACTGGCCCACGAAACCTGTTTCTTAAAGACTTAACATTTGATTATATCAATCATATCACCTTAAATTTAGACTGCAATTATAATATCTCATAGCTGAGTTTTAAAAATCCAAACCTCATATAGAACACAAACCATACATAACTAAGTATACTATGTAACATACTGTTAGAATTTATTTCAGTTTAAACACATCAAATAGTTTAATCAAGGTATTAAGCACTTGTATGATGATTTTGATGATGTTTATCCTAGGGTTTTTGTCACCCTGGATTTCACAAATCTGAATTTTTTATACAACTTTGTTGGCTTACTGTGTTTAAGCTAATGTTCCTTACCTAGAAGTTAAAAAAAAAAAAAAAAAAAAAAAAACTACCTTCCTAACACCCAGAAATTCACAGGATTTTGATTTCCAAGGTGGATTTCTTATTCTGGTTATGGGATATGCTCATCAATGGAAAAGTGATTCAAAAGGAAATCCGGCTAACATCAGGCTAAGCTGTGCTTTGATAGACAAACTTAAATTGCTGAATCAACCATATTTTCTATCTGAGTTTATTTGCTTTTTTGTAAGTTTAACCTGTTTTAATTTTATATCTCCTGAAAAAAAGGAATATGGTTTAAAAATTTGGCAGATATTTCATAATACCCTTTAATTGGTACATGTTGACCAAAACCATAATCATTATTGAAAGCACATGTATGTTAGATCATTGTCCTATTATAATCCATAGGCCTTCTAGAGTATTTTTTTTGAAGGGAATTTATTTATTTATTTATTTATTTATTTATTTATTTATTTATTAATAGGAAAAGCCGGGCATGCTTGTAATCCCAGTACTTGGGAGGCTGAAGTAGGAGGACCTCTGTGAGGTCTAGGCCAGCCTTGGCTACACAGTGAGTTCAAGACCAGCCTGAACTACATAGTGAGACCTTGCCTTAAAAAAAAAAAGATAGAAATAGAGTCTGACTGCATTGTCCAGGTTGGCTTCCTGAGCTCAAGGGATCCTCTTCCCTCACCCTCCTAAATAGCTGAAGAAAATATTTTTGCACAATAGTTGAGTATGCAGTTGGATGAAAATGTCCACTCAAAAGGAAAATTTTTTTAAGATGTTAAAGAATTGAATTCTTTCTCCCTCCCTCCTTCATTCTACCACCTCCTTGCCCATGTTAGCCAAGTACTTAACCACTGAGCTACACTCCTAACCCTAAGAAATGAATTATTTATTTATTTTGTTACAAATGAATTATTAAGTGAGAAAATCACAAAGATCTGTAAGGCATATTGATCTGGTATATTTTTTAAAGCATACTAATAAGTATACTGAAATTTATGGCTTTTAAGGCAATAGTGATTTTTAAAAATTGACGTTTATGAAATGGTTACTTTTTTTTTTGTACCCTGGGATGAGAAAAATCACTCACTGAGTCTTCCTACAAATATGTGAAAAGTTCACTATGATGGTACCTACTGTGGAATCTTATTTAGTTACTTAGTGTGACTGAAGTTTTCACTCCTTCATATTCTTTGCACAGTGCCTTTATTTTTAAGAAGCATTGGCTCACTGATACTTCCCTTTTTCTTCTTTGCATCTTGTGTAAGAGGTAGTTATTGATAAAATCTGTTTCAGAGGATTAAACGATGAAAGTCTTAAGCAGTAGGAAATACTCAGTAATAAGTCATCAGTTACTTCTTAGAAGACAGATATTATACCCAACAGACCTGTACTCTAGAAGAGAACTATGAGAATAGTATGTTAGTATTGTAATTTTTGTTGTTTGCTGCGTATACCAAAGTAAATAAGAAGGGAGCTGCTTGCAAACAGGAAAGAAAACATTCTAAAATTCTGCAAAATTTCAGGATAGAAAGAAGCTATTGTTTCTTAACGGAAAACTTTAGGAGGAAAATATTTGAACAATTACCAGTGATTACAAGTTTTGTGAATGTAAATGTCAAACAAAGAGAATGGCTCTTAAAAATATTTGAGTAAAGCAAGATGACCCAAGAATGAGTAAAATTAAGGATTAAATGCCAAGAAATCATTTCAGTCTGTAAATAATGGCTTAGAAGTAAAAAAGAAAAAAAAAAGTAAGTAAAAATATGAGACAAAATTGTTGGGAGGTAGTTCAGCTATACCTAGTGGATGCAAGATACACAATAAAGTCAACAAATGTAAAGTATTCAACAAACAGAAGCAACAAACAATTGATGAGAAACCAAAATAATAAAAAAAAATATAGTAAACTGCCAGATTTTTGAGAAAGTCGTACCAACAAAAGAGCCAGAGTGTCATGTTATGTGAAACATAAAAAGAACTTGGATTGTAAATCATCCACTTGTAGAATGCAGACTGAAAAAGCTTTGAAGTCCTTAAGGAGAACATATAGTGCGCCCCTGATTCCAATTGTGGATGGCAAGAATAGTGCAACAGAGTCAGATGGCCCAGGACTTCAGAGGATAAGCAATCCTAGGGGATACAATTGAAATCTTTTTTTTTTTTTTTTGTGGGTACCTAGAGTCAAACTCAGGACCTCGCACTTGGCATACAGGCGCTTATGCCACTGAGCCATCTCACCGGCCCCCTACAATTGAAATCTAATGAAGGAAATTTCCTAACTCCAACTTAGGAAAAAAGGGCACTGTCTTCCCAGAATGTAATTACAATACATCAGTGACTGTATTTGCCCTCCAGTCAAACTCTTTCAAATAAAGAGTGTTCCATGGGTCTTTTGTTTCAGCTTAACAGAATGTGTGATGAAGTCACGCATTTCTATTTTAATTCACAGATTTCAGATTGATGTAAATTTTTGATTTATGATTCCAGCATTGAGGGACTCCCAGTCCGTGGTATCCCAATCCCATAATCCACATCATGGAATACAGTAGCAACTAACAACATGTAGCTCTGTGCACTTGAAACATGGCTATAGTAAGTGAAAACCTGAATTTTTATTGTATGTTAACAAATTAAAAAGCAATCTGTATGAAATACATTTTCCATTAAGCATAAATACAGTTTATTTGGCCTAGTAATACTTTAAATATTAACCACTATAGATAACATGACTTTGGTGTCAAAATTGTGTTGCATTTTTGTATAATTTCTTGTATTACACATAACCATATCAGTGAACCAAGCAAATAACAAAATATTGATTTGGCCCAATTGGTATTTTCTATATATTGACAACATATAGTAATGTGTTTATTTGATTTTAACCAAAATGTACAAGTTATATAATAAATCATAATTTATAAGAAAATTAAAACATTATTAGAATTGTAATATAATTTTCCACTGAACAGTATAGGCAAGTTTTATACATACAGTGAATATATACTGCTGATGCAAAATCTAGGGGAGATGCCAAATCTGGTGATGCAAACAGAACAGGAAAATAAGAATAGATAGGAAAAGGTGTTTTATGAACTTCACTCTGAATATCAATTGCAATTTCCTGCAGCTGAGCAAAAGAGAAAAAAGCTGTTCATTAAGTAAAATAATTAAAATGGGACAATGTCAAGAAAAATTTTCAGCAAATATGCAATGAAGTTTAGAAGTTTTCTCCCAACAATGAAAAAAGAAAAAAGAAAAAGATCTAATTAATAGCCTGAAATTGGAACTAAGTTTTCAAGAAAAAATTTTAAACAAATTCAATAGTATTTGAGCTTATCATGTTCCTTCTTTTGGATTCATACATGAAAGATAAAATAATTTTAAGTAGAGAGATATTAAAATACATTATTATCTCACTTATGGGAATTGTATTAAGAAATTATGAAGAAATTACTTCTGCATATTATAAGCACTTACAAAATTACAAAGAATGAAATATCCTCAAGAAACAACTCTCTATGGAATAAAAATATTTCTGGTAACCTAAAATATTAATTGATTCAATTAATAACAGTACAAATGTTCTAGTATTAACCATTATGTAGGAGATATTAATTATAATTTACAATGTTATGCAAGATAACTGCAAACTCTAGAAAAATTTGGAAATATTTTTGATATTAATAAACTTAGGTTGCTCTTCACTTTATGAAATATTTATTGAATTAGAGTTAATAATACAAAGTTGATACAAGAGATAGTAAGTTTATTTAATGTGGGCAAACATAATTTTGAAACAAATGGACTATTGCTTCAAAGTCAAATTGATTCTTCTAAAAAAGATGAGACAATTTGGTTGGTGCAGATATGAATATTAAAAGGAAAGCAATTCTGTCTTTTTAGATTCAGTAGTTGTAAAACCTCTATATATATGTGGAGCAACTTGGGTATGTTAATTTACCTTTTCAAGTGTAAGTTTGATGAAATGTAAGTATAGAGCAAGTGTTTTCTCTGTCCCATTCCGTTGTAATTAATAGTGATACATGAGCATTTCAGAATGTTCTGCTGCATTCTATAAATTTGATCAGAAGTTGGAGCAAGACTGTGTGCAGAGCTGTCCTGCAGTTTTGGTTGAGTCAGGATTTGAAGATGCTTATCCCTCTCTTACCTATATATTATCACCTAGAATTTAGTTACTTATTCATGCTGACACCTAGGGGAAAGTATGACATGCAGAACAGTCCAATGTCCAGAGTCAACTGAAAATAAGTTTAATGAGCCTGTAATAATCTGCATAATATTATTGTGTTAGTTACTTTTCTCTTGTTGCTGGGACTAAATACCCAACACCCAAAGTTAAAGAAGGAAAGGTTTATTTAGCTCACAGTTTGTGGAGGTTTCAGTCCATAATCAGCTGGCTCCAAGGCAGGGTGGCATGGCACAGGGGCAACTGTTCAAAGTGGCGGAAGACAACAAAACCAACAAGAGCAAACGGGGGTCGGGGGCAAGCCTCTTTTCCTCCCTTATATTGAGAGCAGGCTACCGCCCTGGGGCAGGTGTAACACTCACACCATCTCCCTGCCCTCCTCTTGCACAGGCTCAGGATGTTTACAAAGTGAGGACACTGGCCCACTGCTTAGCCACTTAGTTAAACTTCTAAACTTCTCAAGTTGACACAATGAATCAACCATTACAATTATCCTTTTGTTAATCTTTGCCTATGTCATATGCCTTGTGAAATGGGTCTTTCATGCTTTTGAATAAAGTTATTAACTTTTATCTTATCCTTATAATATTCTTAATATTCACTGTATATATTTTTAAAGTGATGGTAGAGGTATATTAACTCATTATTGCAATTCCTCTTGGCAAATTATACTAATTTCCAATATGAAATAGTATTGTCCCATATGGTGCTTATCTTGTTAACTTACATTTATAAAAATAATTATTTTCACTCATTTCATTATTATAGTATTTTCCAGTTACATCTTATTTAATTCCCTTTTCTATTTTACTCAGACATTTTACCTTGATTATATATATGTTATATAGCATAGAATTGGGTTTTGCTTTTATTTTTATCTCACAGAGATTATTTGATTTTTCTGATATAAGATATTAATATTGATTGTTGTATTTGCTAATGTGTATTTCTTTTTTACTAGTATTTTATTTTCTATTTAACACATTTCTTTAATTGTCTTCATTATTCTTGATTTTTTTGTTATTTATGGACCAGTACACATCTAGAACTCTGCATTTCAGAAGTAAATAAATAACATCAAAAATATCTGGTACCAGTCGTTTTACTAAACACTATACCACCCTTCTACTTGGGATATTCATTTTTTTCTAATTGAGTATCTATAACTTTTGGGTCATGAATATTACTTCTTCAATTATTTTTAAATGTATATGATACTTGTTAGCCCCAATGCATTTTGTAGCAGTTTTACAATTCTTACATTTATTTTGATCTCAAATGTCAGTTAAAAATGAAAAGTGGCAATCTTAAGGTCATTAAGGTAGTTTTTTATGTAAAGTAGGGATAGACTATAGTACTACATTTTAACTTACAGGATAAATAAGTAAATTTAAAAAATTAATATGTATCAAATTTAATGAATATGAAATTACTAACATTAAGATTAAAATAGAATATAATATAACAAGAAAAATTCACAAGATGGGCATGAAGTGGGACAAAACTATGGTCAACTAATAAGATTGAGTATAATTTTCCAGGTAAAGTTGATTAAATTGGGATCAAATAGGGAAGCAAGTCAGGTAGCATGTGGGCATGAATAGAGAACAGGGGCTTTTCCTGTAGGGGTTGGGTTAGTGGCTCTTCCTGGCTCTCTCAAGGTGATCAATACCTATTTAGAATTTCAGTCCCTGATGTTTATCCTTAGGAAGTATATGGGTACATTTGTTTCATCTTTTATCTTACGATCTGGCCCATAGGGGAGGTGCCTGTCTCTCCCACAGTTCCAAGGTATCTCATCTTCTGCACTGGCTCCTTCAAGGGCCTAGCCCTATCTGACTGTCTATAATATTTCTATTTAAATTAATTGCCTATAATGATATCTAAAAGAAAGGAAGTACATAATTTTACAATTATAATTAACATGAAAGGACAATGATTTTAAAATTCCAAAATGTTGGTAAGTATATTAAATTTATTTTTGCCATAATAAATGTCTACCTGTTGGTCTGGGGTACCTTTGTGAAGAAGAAAGCATTAGAAGTTAGCTTACATCAGTTAAATTGAATTCTAACTGAAGCACTGATCTCACCATAAACTGTAGTCAATTATCTGATTCAAAGTATTCAGAAATTTATGGCAAAATTTGGATTCTTGTGAGGGTTTTTTATTGATCAATATACAGCACTAAAAATATGAGCCGCAAGGTGGAACACAATTAGACAAGTTGGATGAATCTGGAGACAGAAAACTAGGGGATATTGCATCTAGATAATTGGGTCTGAAAGTTCTACTTTAAGGTACAGAAGTATGAAAAACTGAGGCCTCTTGCCAAGAAAGGTGTTTGGTAAAAAATTTGGTAAGCCTTCAGGAACTTTAATACATTCCTTGATTCCAACTCCAGTGGGGAGGGAACTCATGGGTTAATCTGAGTGAAAAGCAGAAATAAGTTACTATGACTCTAGAACTTCTATGGTAGCCAAATGAAGAAAGTTGCCATTTTCAAAAATGCCCCAAGTCTAACCCAGAAAAAATAAGTTTCCAATCAGCATAAGATGTTAATATAATACAGTTTCCTCTACTTGACAACCATCACCCTGAAACAGTACAAACAGAGGACATGAATGTGAAGATACAATGACTACAGCTGACCAAAAGCATCTGTATTCAAAGCCTATCACTTCAACTAATTATTTCACTGTCTATATTATTGTCTTAATATAATCAAATACAAAAGGTACATTCTTTTCTGGGAAGATGGCAGAGTGGTGATCAGCAGAGAAAAACCCTGTCTGAGATTTGGTGTCCAGACGCTGGAATGAATATAACAAGGGGAGGAAGAGAAGGAGGAAAGTGGGTCCCTAAGCCTTAGGAAGTATCTGAAGTGAGAATTCAAGCCCATGGGGAGAGCAAAGAGAGAAACTTCAATGAAGAAGAAGGAGGAAACAGGCGGTGTTTTCTCCCTGAGCATGGACCTACTGAATGGAAGGGGCACCTTGAAACCACAGATGCCCAGTAACTGATGGCAACCTCAGAAGCCTCCAAGGAGAAGCAGAGCAATAGAGTAGAGTGGTGGACTTCAGTGGGCTACAGTGGCTTGTGGTGAGTTGTTCCTGTTGGGAATTCCCAGAAGAGAGGGCAATTGGCCCAGAGACATCTTGAAAAGAAGCCAACTGTGCTTGGGACTTAGAGTGACTTCTGGATCCACCCAGTGGCTGCCAGCCCAGTTCAAGACTGCAGGGGCCCCAGGGACTGCTGTGGGCTGGACAAGTCTGGTTCCAGCCTCACAGCCTGAACTTTATTGGAAATAGGGGTGCAGGCTCACTGGTATTATCCACGACACTGCTGTGGAGCTGATGCTGGCTTGTTGGGACGGATCTACATGGATCTGGACTCTGTCTCTCCACATTGACTACCAGTGGCAGTAGAGACACCCCTTGAAGTGGACACTTCTTTGTTTTTTCTTCTTCTTTTCTTTTTTTTTAATTTTCTTTCTCTCTTTTTTGTTTGTTCATTTGTTTGTTTTTTCTTCATTTTATCTCTTGATTTTATATGAGTGTGGGCATGAGTCCTAGTTATTTTTATTTTTTTCTGTTCTGTTCTTATTCTTCTTTCTTCCTTCTCTCTTTCCTTCCTGTCTTCTGCACCAGTTTCCCAAAGTTTGCATGATCCTCCTTTGTCCTCGAGCCTTGCTCCTAATCTCTTCCTTTTCATCTATTTCTGTATTTTTCCCCCTAACCCTTTTTGAATTTCGCCCCCTGAGGATAAAAATGCCATATTAAGGGTTTACTGACAGCATACAATTTTCTGGATCATTTTAGATTTTGTTATGTAACCACAAATCTAGTTCATAGTTAAAGGTGGTAAATTAATAGTTACCTCAGTTTATCATTTTCTAGGCTGTGTTTGATGCTGTTATTGCTGATTGTAACACTTTAGTCAAACTGACATGACTTGACCAGTTTTTCTTCCTGGTATACCAAGACTGAGATTGCCTAAGAGTCATTAAAAAATACTAGAGGTCAGTGCCAAAAACCAGGGGCTGGGCCAAGTAGGCAGCAACTTCTCATCCCCAGTAAATTGAAGAAGTAGGATGCTGCAACAGACTCAAAACCCAAAAGCCAGCTACACCAGGAAGACACCTCTAAGAAGTAGTCATTTCCTAAAGGTTCTAAATATTAGCAATAAAGCTACTTACCATAGGCAATTTATAAGCATCATCAAAACAGGAATTAAACTTCAAAAAATGAGAGAACACTTAAACAAAATTCAACTCCAAATGTCCAGTTCACCAAGGCAAAACATGGGGTAATGAGGTGGCATAATCTGAAAGCCACCCACCTGCCCTCTCTCAAGTGGTAACAACAAAGCAAATGAACGAGACTCTAGAAAAACATCAAATCAGAAATAATTTCTCAGGTAATTACAGAGATGGTGACCACAATGTAAGACATCTTTAGTGACTCTAGAGCAGATAAATATTAAAAAAGCAAAGGATACAAAATGATGGAAACCATGAATGACCAACACAGGAAAGAAATGGAACCCATGTAACAGATTCAAATGAATATCTAGGAGAACAAAGTATACACAGCAGAAGGAACAAATGTGAGGATAAAATCTCAAATATACAAGAAAGAATTGTGGTGCGCAGTCATGAAAAGAAATATTTCTTAAAAATAGTAAGGGGTCATGACAAATCATTCCAGCAGTTGCCAGGTGATGCAAAGAAGAATAATATAAGATTGCTCAGAGTCAATGAAAAAGCAGGAGATAACACAAATGACATAAAAACATGCTCCCATATGTCATGGCAGGAACCTTCCCTGGCAGGGTAAAAGAATTTGATGCACAGATAAATGAGGCATAAAAAACCCCAATTAATCATGATCAAAAATATTCTACAGCAAGGCATATAATAGTCAAGATTCCAGAAATTCAGCACAAGAATTAAATCTGAGAAGCTACTAGAGAAAAGAAAAAAAAATCATCTATAAAGGAAAGCCCATTAGAATCACAGCAGACTTCTCAACACAAACCTTGAAGACAGGGAAAGCTTGGAGTGAAACATTTTCAACAACTAAAAGAAAACAACCTCCAATCCAGATTGATGTACCCTACAAAACTATCTTTCAAAGTTGATAGAGAAATAAGACACTTCTCTGACAAACAACACCTAAGGACATTCATGAACACCAAACCAGCATGCCAAAATGTTTTGAAGGACATTCCAGAAGGAGATAAAAAGGATTACACACCATGAACCCCAACAGAATGAACCCACCAGGCAAGGCATGTAATTAAACAGAGAGGAGTAAATGAGAACCAACAACAGGAAAACAACATGACAAAATAAGTCAATAAATATCAGTTATAACCATCAACAATAATGGGCTCAATTCACCAATCAAAAGAAACAGATTGGCCAAAAGGATCCAGAGCAAGATGCAACAATATGCTGCATACAAGAAACACATTTAATTCAAAAAGAAATTCATATACTGAGTATAAAAGCATGGAAAACAATACTCCATGTGACAGGAAACCAGAGAATAGCAGATGTACCTACTCTGTTTGTGGACAAAGTAGATTTAAAGCCAAAACTGATTAAAGGAGACAAAGAAGGTCACTACATCCGGGTAAAGGGAACAATCCAAAAGGAAGAGATAACAATCATAAATATGTATGCACCAAACACCAGTGCACCCAAGTATATAAATATTAACAGACATGAAATATCAAATAAACACTAATACAATTGTAATGGGGGGCCTCAATACCCCACTGTCATAAATAGATCAACTAGACAAAAAAGCTGAAATATAAGAATTGAAGCAAGCTTTTCAACAAATGGATTTAGTAGATGTCTACAGAATGTTTCAACAACACCATCATACAACATTCAGAATACACATCAACATCAACATCAGAATACACATTCTGCTCAGCTGCACATTGGAAGTTCTCCAAAATAGACCACATACTCACAGAACATGCTTAAGAAAATGCAAAGGAATTGAAGTTATCCCATGCATATTATCAGGCCATAGTGTAAAGAAATTGGAAATCAAAGGCAAAGAAACCACAAGAACTTCATAAATACACGGAAATTAAATAACACCCTTCTGAACAACCAATGGGTCACAGATGCAATTAAAGAAGAAATTAGACAATTACTACAATTAAAGAATAATGCCAATAGAACATACCAAAATTTATGGAACACAGTGAAAGCATTCCTATGAGGGAAATCTATAGCAGTGAATACTCATATGAGGAAAACAGAGCTAACTCAAATAAACAACTTGATATTGAACTTCAAACTTTTAGAAGAAGAAGAGCAATCAAGCCCAGAGCTCATACAAGAGAGGAAATTATTAAGGGCAGAGCAGAAATTAATGCATTGGAGACTAAGAAAAAACACAAAGAATCAAAGAATCAAAAAGTTGGTTCTTTGAAAGATTAAACAAAATTGAAAAACCCTTAGCCAATCTTATCAGAAAAGGAAAGAAAAGACTCAAATCCATGCAATTTGGAATGAAAAGGGTGAAATCATAACAAGACCTGCAGAAATCCTGAAGATAATCTATACCTACTTCAAGAATTTGTATTCTAAAAGATGGAAAATGCAGAAGAAATGGACATATTCCTACATACATATGAATTACCAAAGCTGAATCAAGAATATATAAAAATTCTAAATAACCTGATATCAGTCAATGAAATTGAAGATGTAACTAAAACCTAGTGATGAAGAAAAGCCCAGGCCCTGATACATTCAATGCTGAATTCTACAAGAAATTTAGAAAAGACCTAATGCTGCTACATCTCAAACTCTCTAATGAAATTGAAGGCAACCATTACTTCCAAATTCATTCCTGGAAGCCAGCGTTATCCTGAAAACAGAACCACAGACAGACCCAACAAAGAAAGAGAAATACAGGCCAATATCCTCAATAAACATAGATTCAAAAATACTCAACGAGATACTGGCAAACAGAATGCAGCAAATCACCAGGAAGATTATACACTATGACCAAGCAGTATTCATCCTAGGGATGTAGGGATGGTTTAACATATGCAAATCAATAAATGCAATACACCATATTAACAGAGCAAGAACAAAAACCATATAATCATCTCAACAGATGCAGAAAAAGCATTTGACAAAGTCCAGCACCCACTCATGATAAAAACCCTACAGAAAACTGGAATAGATTGTCTTTATCTATATCTGATGAAAGCCATCTATGACAAACCAAAGGGCAACATCACACTAAATGTACAAAAAATGAAAGCTTTCACTGTAAAATCAGGAACAAGACAAGGATGCCCACTGTCACTATTCTTACTCAATATAGTTTTGGAAACATTACCCAGTGCAATTAGACAGGAGAAAGAAATAAATATAGGAAAGGAAGAAATTAAATTATCATTATTTGCAGATGACATGATACTCTACATAGAAGATCCCAAAATCTTTCCCAAAGACTTTTAGATTTAATAATAAAATTCAGTAGCATAGCTGGATACAACATCAGCATTCAAAAATCAATAGCCTTCCTAACCTCCAAACTCCCTGATACAGGAATTAGGGAAACAACACTTTTTACAATAGCATTCCAAAAAAATGAAGTACTTAGGAATGATGTAACAAAGGAAGTAAAACACCTCTACATTGAAAAGTGTAGTACTCTGAAAAGGGACATTGAATAGGATATCAGAAAATGGAAAGATATCCCTTGTTCTTGGGTAGGAAGAAACAATATAGTGAAAATGACCATACTTCCAATGTTGTTGTACAGATTTATTGCAATCCTGATCAAAATTCCAACAGCATATCTCACAGAATTAGAGAAAAAAATCCTGAAATTCATTGGGAACCGTAAGAGACCTAGAAAGGCAATATTGGGCAACAAAACCAAGGCAGTGGGGATCACAATTCCTGACTTGAAATTATACTACAAAGCTACTATGATAAAAACATCATGGTACTGGAAAAAAAAATAAGTAAAAGAAAAACAGACCAAAGGATCAATGGCACAGATTAGATTATGCAGAAACAACTCCAGACATACTTAGCCACCTTATTTTGACAAAGGTGCCAAGCATCTTCACTGGACAAAAGATGGCCTCTTAAATAAATGGTGCTGGAAAGACTGCCTACCTGCTGAAGATTAAAACTAGACCCATGTCTCTCACCATGCACTAAACTAAAATCAAAATGGATCAAAGACCTAAATATTAAAACAGAAACACTAAATCTGCTGGAAGATAGAATAGAATAGATAGTGTTTTGAAGACATTGGTGTAGGCAAAGACTTTATGAACAAAACCCTGATCACAGGAACTATCAAAAAGAGTCAACTGGGATCTCATCTTATTAAAAAGCTTTTGAACAGCAAAAGAATCCATCAACAGAGTGAAAAGACAACCCACAGTTGTGGGAAAAATTCTTTGCCAGTTGTTCCTCAGATAAATGACTACTATCTAGAACATATAAAGAACTCAAAAAAATCAGACACCCAAATTTAAAGATGCAATCCAAATATGGGCATCTGAAATAGACACTTCTCAAATGAAGAAGTAGAAATGGAAAATAAATATATGGAAATACATTTAACATCATTGGTCATTCAAGAAATGCATATTAAACAACACTGACATTTCATCTCACTCCAGAAAGAATGGCTATTACCAAAAGTCAACCAGTATCAAATGCTGGAAGGGCTGTGGGGAAAAAGGAACACTTCTCCACTGTTAAAGGGAGTATAGATTGGTGCAACCACTATGGAAATCAGTGTGGGCATTCCTCAAAATACTAGTACTAGAGGTTCCATTCAACGTAGCTCTTCCTCTTCTTGGTATCTTCCTGAAAGAATTGAAAGCATCATACCACAGTGATATATGCACAGCCATGTTTATAGCAGCACAGTTTTCTATAGCTAAATCTTGGAAACAGCCTAAATGTCCATCAACTGATGAATCAATAAAGAAGATGGAGGGTTTTTTTTTATACAATGGAGTACTACTTTGCAGTAAAATAGCAAGCTTGAGACATTTTTAGCTAAATGGATATACCTGAGGCCATTCTCGTAAGTGAAATAAATCAGACACACATACGTAAGTACTGCATTGTTTCTCCAGTGTGAGAAACTAAAAGTGTAAATAAGGACCAAAATATATAATAGATATTGTGAAATAGGAAGAAAATGTTCAAATGGGAAAGAGAACTAGGGAGGTGGGAGGGGGAAAGAAACTGAAGGAAAAGGAAAAAAATATCATGAGAAAAGAAGAAAAAATGGAAACAAAGCCTTTGTTAATAAGGAGGGGAAGGAGTTTTGAAGGGAGTGTAGGGGAATTGGAAAAAATCAAGTTATATCATGTACAGATACAAATTCCCTATAATGATTGTGATCATTATGTATAACTAAAATGTACCAATAACATTAATTAATTTAAAAAAATGCACTTCCTGCTAAATTCAGGGGAAAATAAGAAATATTTTTTAAAAAGATTGAGTATTTTTTCCATTACAAACATTCCCAAGAGATATAGAGATGTCTCATTAACATAAGCTTAACTTCAAGAAAAATTTTCAGAATTGCTTCTACTCAGAGAACTTTGAGATTTCTCCTTTTCCTTATCTCTACAGTAAAACAGTTTAAATTATGTGCTGTAGTTATGAGTTTTAAAGCTATATATACACTTTGCAGTTACTATTACAGTTTAAACTGTGCAAAGTAACTGACCCTTTGTCGCTGATTTTTTCTTTCAATTCCTTATCATGTTAGACACTTCTTCCAAAAAAATCCCTGAAAATTTACATTAAATTCATTCTTAATAGTGATAAATGATGTTTTTTCAAAACATTAATAATGACAGTTGAAAGGAAGAGTCAGAAATACATGAAGACTAGATTTGATAGATGATGATTTCATGCCTCCCTTTTAAATGCAGGGTAGAATGTACCGTTATTTGCCTTTAGTGACTTGATCAATGTTTATGTGTATTTACCATTCCACACCTGCACAATGGCTGTAGATCATTTCATGAATGCATTTAACCACTCTAGTTACATACATTTATCTGATTATTATAAGCATCTTGAGGCCTGATATTGTACCAGAAATGTTGCTGTATTTATGAAAAAACAAAACAAAACACAATTACCTTCACATCATGAAACACAATATGTTTTTGGTTGTATTGTTTAACTCAGTGGTATACTATAACTTGATGGACTTCATGGTTTCTAATATTTTATATGTCTTAGTCACATTTGCCTGGAATGCTATGGCATAATACAAACCCTTGCGACTTAAAGGAAGAGAGCCAAACAGTTTGTGTTTGGCTAGTTCTATGGCAGAAACATCATGGAGGAAAGAAACTGATAGATGAAAGCCATGAATTTCATTGTGGCCTGAAGTGGAGAGGGAAGCAAAGAGCTGGGGACAAGAATACACTGTTCCAACTCACCTATAGTGACCTACCTCCAACCAGGCCCTGCCTCCTTACAACCTGTTCAGCTACTGAATTTATCAATGGATGATTCCACTGATGAGTATAGTTCCCTCACGATCCAATTAATTTCCAAACACATGAGACTTTGGGGGGATATTTTAGATCTAAACCATAATATTTTGCTCCAGATCCCCCAAAGACCAATGGTCATCTCAATAGTAAAAATGCACTTGTCAAAAAAATGCATTTGTCTGCCTTCAAGAGTCACCACTTTCAACAGTTCCAGCATTGCTGAAAGGTCCAACTTCATAGTCTCCTCTGAAACTCAAGGCAAGCTCTTAGGTGTAAGCCCCTGTAAAAATCATAATTTAAAATTAATTCTGAACATGCAATGGCAAAAGTATATCTTCCTATTGCTGAAGACAGAAATAGTATGGTAGAAAAAAAATCAAATCAAATCAAGTCTGAAACACAGCAGGACAAATATTAAATCCTGTAATGCATGCCCAGCACCTGGGGCAATTTTTGGTGAGATGTAAGCATCAAATGGTTTGGGTGACCCTGACCCTGTGTCATTGCCAGTTGCCAACCACAGGGCCTCTCTGTTGGACTGGCATCATTCAGTGACTGCTTCCTCAGCAGACAATCCATGCTCCTGACATCTGTAACTTCCTGAGGGCTGCAATGCATGTTTAGTTTCAAACTAACAACTTCACTGCTCTCTCCCCTGATAGGGGGCATATTGACTGGCCTCCCCAACTTTCTCTTCAAATCTAAGTGGAAGCCTCCCACACCTCTTGCACTTTGCATGCCTGAGGAACCAGCACAATCTGGATGATTCCGCAGTCTGCTTTCAGCTAAAGCAGTAGTCTGCCCTCCTTACATCATAACAGTAGGACCTCTGTGTCCCTGAATGGCTGAGCACTATGAGTTAAATCCCAAGGAACCATCCCTAGACAGTCCTTCTCTAGCAGGGGAGCAGGAGGTTATCTTCTCAAATGAAATGTTTACACTCTTTATACTGTGATGGATGGCATCTAGCTAATTCCTGAGATACTTTAAAGAAATCTTTCCTCTTGGAAAAATGTAAAATATTGGCTTCTTTTTAATGCTAACCTTTTCAGCAACCTCAGACCCTATTTTCCAGTGCCTTTTTTATGATGAAACTGAAATATTTTCAAATCATTAAGCTCTATTCTTTTCTCCTGATCCTCACTATTGTTCTAGCTAAAAAGAGCCAGCAGTATCCATGTTACAGACTGAAGTTTGGACTACCTTGGAATTTCCTCCATGAGATCAATTATTCCACTGTCCTTAATTTCAGTCTCCCTCAAAATCTCAATACCTGGACAAACTGAAGACAAGTTTTTTGTTTTTTGTTTTTTTTTTTACCAGAAAGAAACATGGTTGACATCTACTCCGCTCAGTCCCAACACTTTGAATTTTATTCAGCCAGAATTTCTAATTATATATCATATGTTAATAATGATTAGATGGAGAACTGATACAATTAAACATAGATATGACATGATTCCTTTCTCAAAAGGTTTTAAATAGTGAGAAGAATAAAGATGAAATAAAACAAAAACAATAAATTCTTTCCTGTACTATAAAAGATGGAAATGTTTATGGTACATAATGTGTCTCCTAATATAGGTCATTGCGATCTGCATTTTCAGCTCGTAAAATAATTCCATGAAGATATTATCTAACTATAAATAACTTTTTTGATAAAACAATAATATGCATGTTTTAATTTTAAAATTATGGCTGTATATGTTCCTAAACTTTTCATTTGCCCTCTTCACCTTTTACTTTATGTTTAAAAATTTAAATAATTAGGGCCGGTGAGGTGGCTCAGCGGCATAAGCGCCTGCCTTGCAAGTACGAGGGCCCGAGTTCGACTCCCGGATCCCACATATGAAAAAGGGGCCGGTGATATCGCTCAGCGGCACGGGTGCCTGTTGGCGCGCGAGGTCCTGAGGTCGACCCCCCGGTACCAACAAAAAAAAAAAAAGAAGGGATAAGCTAAAGGGAAAGATAGTGTGATCGTGGGGCACTACCATTTAAGATGAAATTAGGATATTTGCAAAGATAATCTTTCACAGGGAATTTTAATTAGAGATAATAAGCTTTAGATTTCCGAATTTTTAATCCAGAATCTAAAAATAAATGGATTCAATTTGAAAAAAAAAATTATATCACCTTCTGTTCCCTGATGCTATCATGCTGTTTTCTGATTCTTGTTCTAATCAAAAGTTCTACCTTTTAAATAATAAATCAAACCTTTCTCCCACCTCCCTTGGTGGGAAGGAAGTGGTTTCAATTTGCACTTCTCTATATAGAGTACCGCTAGTCCTATGGTAGTTACTTATGTGCATTTTCCCATTTCCTTTGTCTCATTTTATTATTTCTTTCTGCTAAACCAAATAGAATGATAAGAGTAGTGTGATTCTGTTTGTATCTACTTTTACCTTTAATATAAACTGAAGTATTCCATGATCCCTTATGGACAACGTTCTTGTGTTTGTTTTGAGATCAAATAATTTTAAGAAGTCCTTTCCAAATCTACCTAACTACCTATACTCTGTATTGTGAGGTGGTGCCCACTGAAATCTTTAAATTGCTTTAAAATGTGACAGTGCACTAAAATGTAATCGAACATTAAATATATATATTTAGTGCATACTATAGTATATAGTATACTATACTATATACACTATGCTATATATAGTATATATATATATACTATATATACTATATATATATACTATATATTATACTATATATACTATGCTCTTGGATTATGCCAGCAGTCTATATGTAGAAACAAAAATGGAAACAGTCCCAGATTTTTGCTATAGAAATATGCTTTGGGGCCCAAGAAGCTCTTCATCAAGTCAATATGGTGAAGAAAGGAATGAAGAAAGGTAGAAGTCAGTTGAACAAATTTGAAAGGCAGCTTTCCTGGGCACATTTGGAAAAGAGTAAAAGTAACTATACATCACCTAGAAAAGAGTTGATGAACCTGTAACTTATCTTATTTCCAACATCTGGAAATAGAGGATCAAAGGCTTCAAATCAACAGTTTAGGACTTGCAATGGAAATGTCAAAAGAGTCTAGCTGAAACTCAGCCAAACTCAACCAAACGGAAAGATGCCAGCAACATTCCGTATGTTGCAATTAGCCCAAGTTATACATCACTGTGTAATCAAATTTGCTGCCTTTCACATCAGAAAGCGCTCAAACTCTCACAATATTTTGTTTATTGTCAAAAAATTCCTTACACTTGCAACAAAAGAGCACAAGGTGTATACTGTTATAAATTACTCTAACATTGTTTTCCAACTGAGCTTTAGGTTTTTAATCAGTGTTCACCAATTAGATGAATATGTATATGAACTCCTTTCCTTTATCAAATGTCTCTACTCTTGTCTCTTTCTAATTCAAGGATCATTGACAAAAATAAGTCATTTTCCTTCTATATTTTTACCCAGTGGTTCTTGTTTCATAAGCTTTATTTCTAACGGTTACTTTGGATTTCAACTGTGTTCCAATTATAAAGCACTCTGAATAGGAATAGCAGAACCCTCTTTATTAGCATGCCATTGGGCCGCAAACTATGTGTTAGTAATGTTAAGTAAAGTTGTCAGCTAAGCCTTCCAAACCATATTAACCTGAAACCAGGTACAATTAACATATGTTAGACTGATTTTGGGGGCAACACACAGTGTGAATTGAAAGTGAACAAAAAGAGGCAAATAAATAAGTCACTACAGTTATTAGGAATTGATATTTTTTACTATTTAACTGTATCAATTGGGTATAGAAAAATTAATTTTTCCTTGTATTATATTTTAAAAATGTGAACAGTAGAAATTCTACCAAAGAAATTGAATACACACACAAACACATACACACATGCACACACACACACATACACACACATGCATGCACCTCTAAACAGGACATAAAATGCTCTTCTTCAGTGAATTGTCTTCAGTTTGAGTTAAAGCTGTAACTTTATCCCAATCAATTCTCTTAAGAAATTTAATTCACATTTAGAAATTTCTTCCATATTGAATACTATGAAATAAATTTTCAGAAATAAACTAGTAATATTTTCCTTCTTAAACTTGATTCTCTACCCCTTGGGACCTACCTCTTGGGCAATAAATCATTTCTCTTTTATTTCCCTTTTATTATTTCTCTCCCTTTTAAGTAAGCATCAATAAATAAACATAACTCCACAACTTCACCCCAGTATGAAAGGTGCATAAACTTGTGTTTTGTTTCTTGCATGTCAGATCAATATTTTGGGTCCTAATCATTTTAAGAATTCTCTTGTGATTTACTTCTGCTTTCTTTTCCTCTTGTATGTGTGTGGGTAAACATATGTGCTCAGTGAGGCTTAGAATTAAAGACTCTATTCTGCACAATACATCCACTCTATCAAGAGCCAAATTCTTATCTTGCTTTGAACCCTCAGGGATCATTGACTTCAAAAGAATATATTATGTTCCAAAGTGGCTCCATACAGCTGTAGAGGAAGGCATAAAATTGGTCCCAAGAGACTAGTTCTTCAATTCAATGTGATGTTCTTCTGCTGCATACATAAGTAGCTCTGTCTTTTTCTCTGCTGCCTGTCTGTTTGCGTGTGTTAGCGATAAAGCGTGGTTAGACAAAGTAGAATTTTGGTATGCTTCTGCAATTGTTTTCAGTTAACAGTAGAGATGATATCAAAATAAAAACTTACTAGTATTTTAAACTGAAATTCTTTTATGGTTTATGCTACTTTGAAATACAAACAGAAAGTCAGATTTTTTAAAAATCCTCTGAGAATAAGAGGATAATTCTATAGGTATCTTTAAAGCAGAATACTTCCAGGATATCAATTTACTGGTTTCACTGAGGTAATTTTAGTGAGGGTGTCAAAATATAAATATAAATATAAATGTAACTGCAATGTATAAAATGAATGAAAAGGATATGTTCACTCCCTATTAATGTCACTTTATCCATATATATATATATGCAAATATATATATTAAATTTAAAAAATTAAACAAAAAAATCAGACTTTTTATACTGTATTGAAATCCAACCTGTTGTTTTTAAAGAAGTATGAATTCCTATATAGTGATGCATGTCTTTAAACTTTGAATCCATCAATAGGTATAATATACCTATGGAAAATTTGGTGGGGGGTTTTATTATTCCATACAATTTTTTCCATAAACTCTCTGCTCTGTTAAAAAAAAAAGTGTTAAGACAAAAACATGGTTCTAAGATCAGATGTATTTTACAGATTTTTGAATTTAAATATGTTCAACAGCTTTTATTTTACCATTATTCCAGTCTTTACTGTTCAGTAGAAGTAGAATAAGGAATACTCATCATTCCTAAATTGTATTTTATAACAGAACAAAAGCCGTTCCACCATCTTGCATTCTTCCTTAATATTGTGTTGACATTTTGCAAGATTTTGTGAACCAGAAGTGTATAAGTTTATATTCTGTAAGAAGCATTTCATTTGGTTAAGTGTCCTCTTTCAGGTTTTTACATTTGTTGTTAATGCCTTACAAAAAGGAACACTATCATTCAATGTTAAATGTATCAATATTTTTGCATTATTGGACAGCTTGAATTTGCACTGGCATATCAGGTGGGTATTTTAATCAGTAGAACATAGGGTTCCTGGCTCTAGACATTTAAACTTTTCTTGAATATTATGCTGGAGCATAGATAATGAGGCTAAAATATGGCACCATCAGTTATAAATAAAATAGCAATATTTGCTGGATGTATTGAAAGACACTGCTATTTTCATTTGTCCCATTACAATTAATGTTAACAATCATTTCCCATTCCTCTTCCAATAGCAATATACTCACATCTCATTATGTATTATCAGAATTATAACCTTGTTTTATATTCACATCAAAAATTTATAGCAAATAAAACAATTATACTTTGGCGCACACTGGATTGGTATAAATATTGAAAAGGTACATTGCAATAATTCAAAGTTTCTCCTTCAAATTTTTGCAAACTTATGAACTAGGCATTAATTACAGTGCAGTTGCTTTTTACCAGTGTTTTTTACAAATAACTCAAAAAATAGTAGGATAACAGAACAAATAAAGTTCCTCCCGAAGGTCACATTTATTGATAATTGGGAGATTTCTGCATCTAATAGAATTATATAAGCAGAAAACCATTACATTTCTTTCCTGGAAAAAATTAGTGCAATATAAAGGACCATATAAAATTATTTGCATTGTATTTCCCTACATTTTCATCCTTATTCTAAGAAAAAGTTTACATAAGACCTGAAATTTGATGGAAAGAACAGAATCCTTTTCATTTAAATTCTATTTAACTATTATATAATATTATACAGCTAGAAGGAGATAAACAATAATCTGTAATCCTGAATATGGGAGATTTTTTGCATTAGAATAGGCAGAAATAGTATAATTAAATTGACCAAGCAACTATTTATCTATGTGTAATTAGTTATATTTTAACATTCCAGTGTTTCAAGTCTATAAATTTTTGTTAATTTATATATAAGCTATTACTTGACGAGGGACTTATCATTTATTATCAAAAAGATAAATAAATACAGAAAAATGAACTATTTTATTTGTTTCCTTATATAATTCTTTAGAGTTGCATTTCCAAAATTCTACTTTATATTATTTCATTCAATAAAATAATAAGAAATATATTGCTTGATACATTAACGTGAACTCATAAATCACAGATGAAAATAGTAGATGATAAAATCAAGTTTTATGATACCTATAGACATAATTCAAGAGTAAGGGGAATGATTTCTAGACATGTGATGTGTTTATGTATTTTCTTGCCAGTTCCAGGGTATATAGTTGAAAAATACAAGATTTTCTTCAATTTTATATTTTCTACTTTACAGTTTCTTTGGTAAAATACTGTTAGTAAGTAAAAAGTCACTTCACAATTGTTCAAAAAAATATACATATGTTATTGGTATATTAGCTAATCGAGAAATTGGTGAAAATAAATTTGTAGAAGTTTTTATGAATATAGAAAGTAGATGTCGGGCTGGTGAGATGGCTCAGCGGCTTAAGCGCCTGCCCGGCAAGCGCGAGGGCCCAAGTTCGACTCCCGGAACCCACATACGAAAAAGGGACCGGTGATATCGCTCAGCGGCATGGGCGCCTGCTGGCGCGCGAGGTCCTGAGGTCGACCCCCCAGTACCCACAAAAAAAAAAAAAAAAAAGAAAGTAGATGTTTCAGTGATACTTCAGTGATAACATATATATAGTCATGTGTGACTTAAAGACTAAAATTCAAAATTAACAGTAATATCTACAGTTTGGAAGTTTCTTAAATATAATCGTTTTTGTTATTCCTATACTGATATTATTTAGTGTATTAGCAATAATAATATCATTTCTATCATTTGCTACAAAAGTTTTATAAGATCTACCTGAACATCAGAGGGTATCTGTCAAAGTTAGAGGTCTTAATTCCAAATTAATTGAGATATTTAGATACTATATTCAGAAATTAATTAGGTTATAGCTGGTGTATGAATAATCACATATACTGAGATACCTTCCAATCATAGGTTTATCATAGCTACAAAACTCTACTATTACAAATCAAATTAGAGAAAATGTAGGCCAAAGAATAACATAGGATTTTCTTATTCATTCTCTTCCTCAAAAATTTTATGAAACTGCTTGAAGTAAGAGAATATTCCATTTCTCTGTATTACATAATTGTTTAGTAGAGAGGTTTTATTTATTTATTTATTTTGGTATGGAGAATGGAACTCAGGATCTCGTACTTGCCAGGCAGGTGCTGTGCCACTGACCTACATCCAAGACCCAGTAGGGAGCTTTAATGGCACCATAATCAATTCTACGTAACATGCACGACAGTGATCTTCCCATTTCAGACACCAAAGCTTGGCATTTGAAGATCTTCACATCCCATAATGCTATGCTAAAAAAGATTTTTTACTTTCTCCTCTGTTGATACACAAATATATGTTAAAACACCTGTTAATTTCTACAAACTGGCTAACGAATCAGAATTTTATCTTAGAAGTACAAAACTATCACGTTTCAGTAAAGAAAGTAACTGATGATTGTAAAGCTCACATAGTGTGCTATTTTCCCAATTCCTCAAGTATATGACAAAAATAGGATGGAGCACTCTTTATGGGCATCTATGTTTTCATCATAGTGGCACCTAGGAAATAATTTTAAATCTCATTAATATTATTTATTTATTTATTTTTATTTTGCACTACTGGGTTTTGATCAGGTCCTGTGCTTGTTAGGCAAGCACACTCTGTCACAAAGCTACTTTTGCAGCCCTTAAAATTTAGAACATTTTCTTCTAAGAAAGATTCTCTCCACTATGTTTCTTCTAATAGCCACAAAATAGAGAAATGATAAATCTGCCTAATTTGAGTTGTTAGCTGTTAAATCATATAAATCTGTAATCATTGCTTTTATGAAAAATACTAATTCAGAAAAGTTTCTCTTCAAGATCCCTTGACTGCATAAGAAGATACAAACAGTTTCATGTACCTGTTATTGTAGATATGATGAACACAGCCCACTGGGAAAACTGCATATAAAGTGGAAAGCTGAGACTAGATTTAAGTAATTGTTCTCAGCCAAATAAAAAACTGCATTACTGACATTTTGCACCTTCTCATTAACATGAAGAAAATATGTAGACTCCCATCCCAAGCCTGTAGTACTATCTACTTCATTGAGCTAGAACCTCATTACCATCATACACAACAAAGTGCATAATGTTACTAAATAAATTTTTAACTGTGAGATAGACATGTGCATGCACACACACACAATCTTGTGCAAACATTATTCACATGATCAAGCACACAATGGTAAAAAACAATCACCCTTTGCTAAATAAGGATTCCGTCTATAATTAAAATGCAAAAGCAAATGAACTAAAGCTCTGTTTCTTTATTTTTTACTTGGGTCTGAAAACTCTGGAAAAGTTTCAAAGGCTATGTGGCCACTAAATTGTCTACCAGAAAACATGTATAATGAATTTTCTTGGAGACAAGTCATCATAAATTGTTCAAATATGTCTGTGTAATCACAATATTAAGCATCACTTTCCAAGCCATATAATATTATTGCATTGATTACATTGGCCATGTGACTTGCTAACTGGTAAATGGGAGAAGATGGCAACAGACTTCGGTGAATTGATGCCTTTGTCTCTTGACAGGAGCTGAAGAGGTCCTCCCAAATAGTAGTTAAAGACCTCAAATTGCTAGGCTCTTGACTCATCATCCCAGAAAATTGTTTTAAGAAGCATTAGTGAATAGCACAAGCTGAATTATTAGACAAAGTTAGAAAGCAAGAGAAAAAAGGGAAAGAACTTGCTCGAGGATCTAAAAGGGGCACAGCTCTAATGAAGATGATCAGACTGACCTGATAACAAAGGAATGGGGTAAGATTTTAAAGAGTTGGGTGAAGTAGAATCTGGTTGGCTGTTATTTCTGTTATGGTTTTGGGAGGTGGCTCTGGGGAGAGTCCTTATCCCTTGATCTGGTCTCCATGAGATGATTGCTCTTTTAGAGGACTGCTGCAATCCAAAACACCCATAGCTGTAGGGCAATGAGTGGGGACTTCTGGGTGCTGTTGGTAGTTGAATATCCCCCTCATTCCCTTATACTGGTGTCCCCAGTCTTGAAGAGGGATGAGATAGATTATGTAAATTTAGGGCTTATCAACCTTGTTTTCTCAGGTTTTAGACAGACACTCCCAAAATGATTACATAATCTCTCTCATCCCTCTTCAAGACTGAGGACACCAGTATAAGAGAATGAGAGGGATATTCAATTACCAACAGCACCTGAAGCTAATGGCCTGATGAGGCTTAAAGCAATAAAATAGACAGGTACAATATGAAGGTCAAGCTTTGTTCTGATTTTAGTTGTTTATTGGGTATCTGTAGGTCCAAGTGAAGAGTCCCTGTTTTGGGGTTATTTTTGTTGTTTGTTTGTTTTTTTACCAAAAACAGTTTTTATATCCCTGACTGACTTAGACTAAAACACAAATCATGCCTTAGTGTGTAACAGGTTAAGAGCCCAAGGGTCCAACTGTCCTCTTCCCTATGATGGCTTCTGACTATGTCACTTTGGCCATGTGCTAAGAGACTTCAACCTGCAGTTTCAAAACAATGAATGTTTTTTTTTTTTGTAGTATTTTCTAACTCTTTACCATGCTATATATTTGTATTTTTAATTGCCTTCCTTAAAATTTAATTTTTAAGAGAGTGATATTTTTCAAATTGCACTCTCTCCAGTTTCTGCAAAATCTTTGCTACATGGCAAATATGCAATATATCGCTGTTGAAATTTTTGTCTTTTGAGGCAAGTTTACTGGAAAATATAACCTGACAATTAATTTACTATTACAAATACTTGAAATGACATGATAGTGTAAAACTTACAAAAATAAAAATACTTTATAGCAGGTAGCAAAGGGATAAAGCCAAAAAAATTGAAAACCTATAAGCTACAGAGGAAATATCATAGGAGGAAAATCTGACTATGATTTAGCTTGAAATAATCTCACGGTAGATTATGTTCACCATGGCAATCATTAATCCCTTCTTTCCCTGTGTGTTCACACCATATCCTTCATCCAAAATTAAAAACTATTCTGTCCCACCTTGAATCTAGGATGCAACTTGCTTGACTAATAGAATGGATGAGAATGATGTCCTGGGATTTCTCAATCTGGTTTATAAAAAACTTGTCTCTTTCCCCTAGACCTACTGAAATATTGCTCTATGGAGAGCAAACTAATATGCAAGAGGTCCAACTACCCTGGGACTACCATGTGACTGACAACATGGACAGACCAGGGAGATTAAAACATCATGTGGAAAGAACGAAACACCAAGGAAAAACTAGGCACCAGATATCTGAATGAAATTGTTATTTTTAGAATAGAGTTCTGTGACTCCAGATAACTAGCTAACACCGCCACAAATCAGTAATAAGTCACCCAGTCAAGAGCTTCCAGAATTCCTGACTCACATATTCACAAGCAAAATATTGTGTTTTAAGCCTCGAAATCTTAAGGTAGAATGCTACCCAGAAATAGATAAATGGAATGATAGCAATACTAGATGACAAAAAAATAACATTATGAGCTTCTAACACAAAAAATAAGGAACAATTGTTTCAGGTTAAAGTATGCAGCATGTGTCAACTATACTGGATTTTTTTTTTTATGTGGGTACCGGGAGTCGACCTCAGGACCTCGCACTTGCCAGCAAGTGCTTGTGCCACTGAGTGATACCACCGGCCCTTTTTTTCCTTTATGTGGGTTCCAGGAGTCGAACTCAGGACCTCGCGCTTGCCAGGCAGGCACTTATGCCGCTGAGCTATCTCTCCGGCCCTATACTGGAATTTTTTTTTTTTTTTTTTTTTTTTGTGGGTACCGGGGGGACAACCTCAGGACCTCGCGCGCCAACAGGCACCCGTGCCGCTGAGCGATATCACTGGCCCCTTTTTCGTATGTGGGATCCGGGAGTCGAACTCGGGCCTTCGCGCTTGCAAGGCAGGCGCTTAAGCCGCTGAGCCGTCTCACCGGCCCTATACTGGAATTTTTGACACAGAGTTTTCTGAGACTTTTCTGGTTCAAAGGTTAAACTAGAAAGAAACCCATGACTGGAAGAGTTTGACCGGTGGGTCAGAGGATACATTAGGGACTACAATTTTGCTTTGACATATATTTTTATCTCGTTGCCTTGTTTTCCTGAATCGTTTAGGTATAATAGTCATAAAAGAGGCCCATTGCCCTGTACTAAATCTACTGATGTTTTATTCATGATATGAAGGCCTTTCTTTGCCTTTTAGCTAGGCTCTACAGGGATATTTCAATGAATTTTTAATCTTCATTTCTATCCTCTTTTAAAACAGAACTACAAGTGAGTCTCACAGAAGGCTCTGCTGAGCAACCAGGTATTTGTCAGGCTGCCACATGAGTCATTTTTTTCAATGACAAAGCAGGTGGCTGCCCTGGAGGAGAACATAAAAGGAATCTCAGCAATCATGTCCTACTTGAGTTGCCTACACATTGCTGACTCAACAGCTGGCTATATCCAGACATAAACAGAGCAGGAGATAAAATATAAACCAAAAACAAACAAAACATAAGAAAAAATGTAATAAAACAGCCACTGAAACAATCATCATTATTTTTCTTTCAAAGAATGATTTTTTAGCATGCATGCTTTAAATGAAAATCTATAAAAGAAATTACAAACAGAAATCTTTATACTTTACAGAACTTTGGGTCTGGTGTTTTATCAGCAAAACCTGCAAGGAAAATTACAATCACATAGTCCACAAATCCTTTCTCATTTGCTGAATAAAATATCTAAGCCCGGAGGATGCAAGAAGTTCTAAATGGCATCTCAGGCCAAGATCTGACTCAGGAGTTTCTGGGCTACATACTTAACATGTGATTTGCTGCCTGTATTATTGCATGAAATAAAAGTAACCTGGTGGGGGCGGACCTGGAGAGACAATACTGAGTAGGGACCCATGATTTTCTTTTTTAATCCAGTAATGAAGAAGACAAATCTGAACAGAACACAGGTGCTTCGTTGCAATTACCAGAGCTTGAGAGTACGTAAGTAGGCATCCTTGACAAAACAATATTTTGTGTTGGATAAAATGAGACATGTGCTATTTTTTTTTAAAGATGGTAAGTTATATGAAAAGATTGGAATTTTGGGGCCTGATACTGAGAGAAGCAGAATAACAGAGCTTGCTATTCCCCTAGAAAAATTGTCTGTGTTGTGACAGGCCATTGAAAGGATTACATTCCCATCCCTGAGCCTAGCGAGGCATCCATGGTTGTGCTAAAGGGATAACTTCTATTTGGGAGTGGACATCAAAATGTTTTTGATATTATGATCTTAGAAAAGTTATAACAGGAAATCAGATAGAAGAGTGAGGAAAGAAGAAAATAGTAAACACCCTGTCTCTGATGATGTAAAGGCGAACAAACAAACAATAACAGAAAAACTCTCTGTATGATAATAGAATACTTTAATGTATATATATTGACATTATCATTATCATTTTCCTAACAATATGGTTTTGCAAAACGTATCATGAGTTCTTTTACTTCGAATTATTCAATAGTGTGCCGTGATTTCTAAAAGAAATCAGATCTCTTTAATGCAGACAAGAGCTTATACAATGTTTCCTTATCTTTCTTTACTCAACCTTCTTTTACTGTTCTACAAACCAGCCATTGTGCCCCTAATGCCACAGTACCTGATTTTCAGACTTTCCCTTTCTCAGGACCTTTTATTTTTTCTGTTTTTTTCCAGTTTGTATTTTAAAAATTAAGTTTATTGGTATAATTTAGATATACATAATGATCACATTCATCATAAAAAATTTGTACCTGTGCATGATATGTCTTGATTCCTTTTTTTTTCAAATTTCCTTCCCCTCCCTTCATCCCCTCTTTCCCTCCTTCACAAAGCTTTGTTTTCACTTTATCCTTTTCAAAGCCTATCCATTCCACTTGAACAGTCTTCCAGGGCCCCACCAGTGCTGCCTTTGTCACTGTCTACCATATACAGCTTCATCTGTGTATTGTTTTGTTCTTCAAGGTATCAAGTAAACTCAGACTGTGGGAGGAAAGCATCAACCCTTTCAGAACAGTTTAGCAACTCTCATTCTCCACCACTTATTATACATGACTTTGTCTTACAATTTGTGCAAAAATCTGTTTAATGCACATTTAAACTGCTTGAATGTAGACTCTAAGAGGAAAGGGGTCGTGCCTATCAACAAAATCATCTTCTCCTAAAACAAAAACTACAATAATAAGAGTTTAACAAGCATCAGTTAAATGATAATTAAATATGAAAACCCCAAATATACATACCCACACATATATTAACAATGAAGCATAGAGGAGGCTAAGGAAAATTGATTCATCCCTATAACCAGTCTTATTTTAAGTATGATCATAAGAATCTTATTTATAGGTTTAAAAATACATATTTTCATTCTGATTAACTACTAACATCCTATATATTTTCAGTATATGTACTTCAGTACAACTTTAAGTAAGTGTAGTTCTGTCCAATAAAACTTTCTTCAATGATTGAAGTGTGCTGCATTTGCATATTAGTCATCAGCTCTATGTACCTACTGAGCAGTTGAAATGTGACTAGTGAGACTGAGAAACTTACTTTTAATTTAATTTAATTATAATTAACTTCAAATTGAATAGTTGCAGGAGGAGAGTGGATATAATATTGGACAGCACAACTAAGCAACAGAAAGTCTGTATAATAAATACCCTAATTAATTGTGTCTTTTAAGAGTAAACGACAGGAGTCGAATCTACGGAGACAATAGCAAAGAAGAAAAAGCAGGTCTTGGGTGTCTGTTTTGCTCTGAGAAAAAACTTTGGGTTCTTTAGTGTATATGTCTGTGAGGTCCCTTCAGTTAGCTATTTCCTTATCATGTGTAACATTTTGGAGTCATAGGGTGAATACATAAGTTATTTTCAAGTGTTGACGATAAATACTAGATTTTAGCAGAAATCTATCTGGGTTTCTATGAATAATAAGCAATAATTTTATTTAAGTATACATTAACTACTAAAATATTTCATTTAAATTTTGGTTGTCTACCAGTTTTTTCACACTGTGGGCTAGATCCTAACCATATACAGCTATGTACTCTCATTCTGGGGAATTAATGTCCGAACACAGCAAACTCTGCACTTGTGTGCATATATTTGAACTTTGTCAACATCCTATTGATGAGAGACAATTGGAGCTCTGCACTATAGCTTATTAAAATTCAGGAAAGCACATATCTGCTCGTGTAAAAATGTAGAAGTAATATCCATCTACAGAACTGAGTGCTAGGCTCAATTAAATGCCAAGCACAATTCCAGTGCATCTGCTGGGGGCATATGCTTGTCACAGCCTAATAGTCAATTGTACAATGACAAATAAACATATAGCATATCATTTTAAGATAATTTTATATTTTAGTAAATCTTTGGAATTATGATTTTTGAGGCTTTGTGCCTGAATTTTTATTTTTATCATGGCAAGTAAGCAGTTCTTCGATGTTGTTAGTGAGTTAACTTGAAACCAAATGTTTTGTTATTATTCTTTCAAGTTGATCTATCAGTTTAATTGAAGAGTTCAAACATGAGCAATTAAAATGGAACTTCTTAGTCTTGTGAATGTGAATTTTCTCCATGGTCTTCAAAACAAAAAAGATCAATCAATTATATTAAATTTTTCATTGTCTTCCAGCCTAGATGTACATTGTTATGTGTATGTAATGAATCTCATTTCTCTTGATAACCCCCTTATTGTGGTATAACAATTATGCCTTTAAATTATAAACTGGATTTATTTAAATGAAATATCACTCTATATGTATAGAACAGTTTTATTTCAACAAAATTCCATTTTCACATTAGAGATTCCAGTTTGTATTACATACCTACTTTGCCCTCCAATCTGGGATGGAACAATCACATATTTATATTTTTTTCTTTAAAATCATATTTACTCTCTAAACCTATAAGATGGAAAGAAACTTCATCTCAGTCATTATTGGGTCTTTGGCCTTAATAGAGTCAGACAAACATCTTGAAGTTATTGTGAGCATTTATTTTCTTATGATCATATGGTTCCTAAAAAAAATGAGGTCTTCTGCCACACCTACAAATTTCCTAGGATTAGCATCAGCCTCCCAAGGGGGTCATGCCACTTCTCCCTAGGGAGAGAGCTAGCAGAAGGAAGCACCTAAATATTTGGGGAATGCAATAACCCCTATCTCTTTCACAGTCTAGAGACAAGTTTCTCAAATGCTCACTGTGATTTTGTCCCAGTTACTACAGCCTTTTTTCGGTACATGGTACAACTTCTAGGGATGGTATAATAAAATGTTCAGAGATCCTTTCCTTCAAAATTGATTATGAATCTGTACAAAATTATCAGGAATTACAAATATAGGGATCTCAAAATCGACCAAACACGAGCAACCAACTGAAAAGTACTTACTCATGAGAAGCTGCTCAACTTTGGGTAAGAGTATTAGAACTCAATGAAATTCTTGCCTGGAGTTGCTTTCATCAATCCCCACCTTCCAGCACAGATCAGCAAGCACAAAATGGAGAGTCCATAAAAACCTGCTACAGTACTTCACTGCCATAGGGGACAAACTTGATTTTGAGCAGAAGGCACAGAAATCATGGCTATTGGCATTTGTGAGTAAACACAGTAAAATTGGTAGGAAATTATCACAGTAAACTGACAGCAATTTTAACTGAGATAAAGTTGTCCTTTGAATGAGCAATAAACTGGCTTCCCAGGCAGAAATTTAATAGGGAAATTGTAGAAATGAGAGAAAAAAAGACATAGAGGGTCTGGAAAAGTTCTCTACTTATCCATGGATAACCAGGAAATCACAACAAGGAGGAAAATGTGGGATTTTGAAATACTCAATACAGTGATCAAAAAGGAGAATAAAGAACTGCAACGAATTTACTCCCCTAGTTAACACCATTTATAAATATTTCTGCTAAGTAAAAAAAGCCAAACTACGGGCTGGTGAGATGGCTCAGCGGCGTAAGCGCCTGCCTGGCAAGCACGAGGGCCCAAGTTCAACTCCCGGAACCCACATAAGAAAAAAGGGCCGGTGATATCGCTCAGCGGCATGGGTGCCTGCTGGTGCACGAGGTCCTGAGGTCGACCCCCGGTACCCCCCCCAAAAAAAAGCCAAACTAAAGGACTATATATTATACGGTTTCTGTTATGGTTTGGGTCTTGATGTCCCCCCAAAGCCTCATACAGTCATAGGTGGAGTTTTTCAGAGGTGGCTGGATCTAGAGTAATACTGGGATTGATTCAGGATGCAATGCTAGGCTCAAGGGCACTATGATTAAGGGTATGACTGCTCCCCACCCTAAGTAGCCTGGGTAAGGTAAAAGGGGCAGGAAGATGCAGTTAAGATCCCTTGTTGCTTTTGCTACCTTCCACCCACCACGAACTGTTGCCTTTCTGCCATGTACCTCCCTGCCTTGGAGCCAGCCAATTATGGACTGAAATCGCTATGAACTGTAAGCAAAATAAACTTTTCCTCATTTAACTTTGGGTTAGGGTATTTTGTCTCAAAAACAAGAAAAGTAACTAAGACAGTTTCTTTTATATAAAATTTTCATAACAGGTAAACTGTAAGGATAAAAGTAGATTAGTGGGTTTGGTGATCTGGAATAGAAAAGGTGCGTTGTCCAACGATCTACAGTTGTATTGTGGAGACAGTTGAATCTGTGAATTTCTTTAAAAAAAGATTGAAGTTTTGTACTAACAAATTGTTTATTTTATGGTATTTGAGTCACATTTGGTAAATCCAGGTATAAAAAACCTAATAGATTCCCTTCTCAAAGGTTCTTTTGAAAATCAGTATTTGAAACTTTTAATGAGGCTGCAAAGTTGCTAATATAAAGACTAGTTCAACATTTCTGACTTGATTATTTTATGTTATCTGTTATATTCATGTGAAATTGCCTTATGGTGTTTTTAAGTTTAGAAACTAAATTAACTTTAACATAATTTTAGGTCAAGTGATCCATTTCTGATAAATGGAAAAATTTTGTTATTGAAAAAGAAGTAAATCATTTGGAAATCTTTTTATAAAGAATCAGCTGATAAAGTTTATGTGAAAATGTGTGTTAAAATTTTCAAAAAAGTCTTGCTCTTTTCTCTGTTTTCTTCATGAAGCAAAAAAAATAAATTTCTTGGTATAAATTATAAATGTATTTTTTAAAACAGAATTGACACAACTGGTATTTTCCTTTAGTCCTTCAAGTCAAGCATGCATGAATTAGTCTCAATACCAAACTCCGGCAACATCAAATCATTACCCATCCTTGCAAGGTGCTTGGAGACAATGAGGTCATCTCACTTGTGCACACAGAGTATGTCTTCTTGCTTATCCTGCTTCTCTTTGTGATGAACAGACAAGTAATTGATCATGATGTTCTCCTTATTTAAGCTTTGACTCAGGTCTATAATGTTGGTTGTGTTTCATTTGTTTGTTTTCTCTGTAATGGAGGATTCAACGCAGGACCCTCATACTGAGCTATGTCTCCAGCCATTTTTTTTTTTTTTTTTTTTTTTTTTTTTGTGAGGCAGGGTCTTGCTAAGTTGCTAATTTGCTCAGTATTGGCTCAAACTCACCATCTTCTTGCCTCAGATTTCCAGAATGCTTGGATTACATCCATGTGCTTACAATGTTGTTTTTTATGTTTTCTAAAGTTTACCCTATGTTTCCACTAAATGTTAGAAATAATCTACTGATCTATTTTCCATCAGTAGCTATGCTGAAATAAGGAAATCACCTTTAATATCCATTTCTGTTTCCCTATTTACCAAGGCATAGAGCAGGCTTTCCTTGATTATTTTATTCTGCTTCCTTATCTGGTCATTTTTAGAATACTCAATGTTAAAATTTGAATCAGAGATAGAAGACCACATCAGTAGCCCAGACCTCTTCATTCTCAATGTCATACTTCCATCAAATTTTACCTAAAAAAAAAAAATACTCCATCATCTCAGAGAATTACAGCTGAAAGAGATATTGATTTCTCTGCTCACGCAGCTGTTGGTCAGGTGAGACGACTCTGCTTTAAGATTTAATTTTAGTTCAAGGCTACCTCCTATGTCTTCCTAACTTTGGGATCAGCGTCTGTCCTGAGACGTTCTCACTGATGTTTACAGGAGAGAAGGAGGAAAATCCAAACTAGGAAAGCATTTGCAAAACCTCTTCCTGCATCTTGTACAGTGGTCAAACTCAACTCTGCATTGTGAGTATGTATGTTCTGCCCAAAAGAGAAAAAGCAGCAAATTTCTAGGGCTGAAAAGCATGGACATATTTTAGCAAGTCATAATTGGAATATAAGTTCAATATGTAACACAATAATCTATTAACTCAAGACCAAGTGTATATACAATCTCTTAATCCTCTTCCTTAAAAATTATTTTTTACCAATAAAAATATTTACTCTTCAGATCCATTTTATCAGATATCTTATGCCACTTTATATTTTATATACAGCCAAACATTTCTCAGTACCATGCAAGAATCACATGTGTTTCCTGCTCACATATTTGCAGCTGACTGGAACAGCTATGCTTCAGGCTGCAGGACTACTGGACTGGCTTTTTGCATATACTTTATTGTTGGACCAAGAGGGAGAGACTGCATCTGCCTATACTGTAGGTTTTTCTTACACCAAAGACATGTGTATAAGTAGTCAACCAAACTACAGAAGTAGTTTGTTTCAACTTGCTAATATTTCATTTGTCAAAGTAAGTCACACAGACAAACCAAGAGTTAAGGAGACACATTAACACTTCCTGCCCTGTAAAGCCAGAGTCAGCCATTGTAGTCACAAGTAATCATTTTCCTCTCATGTACTCTATTATACTGTATTCTCTACCTTTGATATAGTGTTACTAAGTTACTTAAAAACACTTAAAATTTTTGACTTTTTATATTTTCTCTAAATTCTTCTGTAAACTTGCCAGTTACTGTTTGAGTTCATCTACTTCTTTCTTGCTTTACCATGGCAGCTAGCTTATGCTTTTGAATTTTTGCATCAAGACTTTCCTGCCCATTGCAACAAGTTTATTAAGTACCTTGCCTGGTGTTACATAGCAGTAGATAGCAATTTAACTAAATATGTTATCATTACAGTGTATAGACTATACTTTTTGATAGCTTTGAGATGTTTTCTTGCTAATTGCCACTTTAGGATTGTTTGTTTTGTTTTGTTATAACACCACCTCTATTCACATACTAGAATTGGTGTTGGTCTAGGTTTGACTAAGAAAGCAGAAGTTACTGTATGCAACCTGAATTAAACCAAAGATTAATACAGAAGTAAGTTAAAAGAGCACAAAGATCAAAGAGGCTAGAGCACAGGTTGGAGAATCTGACAATAAAATAGTGTTGAGGCAATTACCTTGAATATTTTGTCCATCTACAAATAGAAAACTCCCTCCAGAGAAAAATGTCTTCCGCTTTCCATCTGCCTTGAAAATCTCACTTAAGCTTCTTTTTTGAGCAAGTATTCAAAAAGTACATAGAATTCTGAGAAACATAATAATTTGTCTTAGGATATGGTAAAATGGAGTTAATGACAGAAAATCCATTTAGTCATTATATTCATCAATTTTTTAATTGCTAGGACAAACTCCCTGACATCTGTAATTCAAAAAGAGGAGAGGCTTAATTTTTCTCATGATTTCAGAGATTTAAGTCCATGGACACCTGACTCCAACGCAGAAACATCATGATGGTAAGGATTGTCAGAGGAGCTCTGCTCACCTCATGGCATCTGGGAATCAGAACCCTGGGAAGAGCAGCAGAAATGAAGAGACCGGGTATCAAACATCGTCTACAAGCTCACTTCTCCATAACTCACTCAGACACCACACCCATAATTGTGTTTTATTAATCTCTTAAGTGGGCCTAAAGCCAATCACATTAACAATCAAGATTAACTCTCATAGTCATGTTTTCACAGGTGGACATGTATGAATTCACAGAGGTAAAACAGTCTAATTCCACAGTGTAGGATACCTATGCACCTTGAATTAAAAAATTATACATATGTAGACAAAAGATTGGTTATTGTGATGGTTGATTGATTATGTTAATTTGAGTCAGAGAAGCTCAACTAAATTGGCTCAGCCATTCCACACTGTAGGGTGTGGAAGCCCTGAGGGTAGCTTACCACCTGGATGGTATAAAGGGAAAATAAAGGACAGATCAGCTTCTGTTTCTTTGGAGAAGCTACACTCTTTACCTTCACCTGGGACATCATCTCCAGGCTTCCAGTGAAAACTCTTGAGCCTTCCATTGCAGACCCATTGGTCTGATACGGACTCACACAGGACACTGCAGAGAGCTCCAGGACCGAATCCTTCGGTCTCCAGTGTGTGCAGACGCCCTCTGCACTTTTCCACATCCGACTCTGTGGATGGTCATCATTGTAAGCCAATCTTGTAGATTCTTGTATATTTGTATATCTTGTGTTGTAACTGTTTCTCTAGTAAGCACTGACTGATACAGTTATTACCTGGAACTAAGTGGACTACAGAAGAAATTGCAGAACACATATATGTTCATTTTAAAGATTCTCTCGATTGCAAAAATTTCACTGAGGATACTAGATCAATTACCTACTGTGAACCCAGTTTTTTGAATAAATGACAGTGAAAAGCCATATTCTTCAAATATATAACTATAAATATAACAAACATATCTTTGGATTTATTTCCTATTTGTTTTTTCATTCATGTTTTTCAATTTACATTTTTTTCTCTATATATGTATATATAAATATATTTTAGTAAATATGTATATATTTGGTTTGTATAGGTATATAATATTGAGAGTTAAAAATCAACTTGAAATTATCTATTACTTGGCTCAAGCACATAGTTCATTAGTATAAAATATATTTAATTGTATAATATTGGAGATATTTCCTGATTAGAAATTTTAATGATGAAATTCTTAGAGGAAAGCATACTTTTGCTATATTAATACTGATATTATTGAAAATAATAAGTAGTATATTGGGATATAGGAGTAAAAATGAAAAACTACAAATTTATTCAGCATCTTCTGTATCTCATGGTACTTAGTAGCAGAAAAATGATTAAACGATGTTGTGCAATATAATATAGTAAAAAATTCCAATTAAAATTTGAATATATCAATTTTTTCACTAAGTGTGTGATTTGGACCCATAAATTTACATTTATGAAACCTGTTTTTCTGCAATATAAAACTAATTGATAAGACTAAATTATCTTTCAGATGTTGCCATGTGAGATAATAAAGATAGCATAAACATATAAACATATAATTTAAGATTAAGAAAAGCAAAGATTAAAAGTAATCATGATATTTGCAGACTGTTATTCCCATATGCAAACTTGCTTGTATGCTAACAAAAGACTGGCTTGGGGAATGTGTGATTCACCTTGGTTCTATAGTACATGGCCTGTCTCTTCTGGGCGACCAGCCACCCTTTTCCACATAGCCATCACAAGTGGCCACATGAGCACCAGAGGACAACGCATAATGAGTGCTCTTCATACCTCTGTTTGCTAAAGTCCTACTAGCCGAAGCATCACCCAAAGTCAAGTCTAGTTCAAGGGACAGTGAAATAGATCTCCCAATTTTAACAAAAGAAGTGCTCAAAACCATCACAAAGAGAATATGAATGGGAAGAATTTCTGAACAATTTTTCAGTCTCCCATGTTTCTTCATACGCTGCCAAAGCAACCTATACAACTTCTTATATAACTAACATTATCCCCCAGATTTTAGGTTGTTTCTAGTTCTCTCTAACTGTAACATTTCCTCCTATCTTTGTAATTTCTTTATGTTCTTTCAACCCATTAAACATAGAGTAATTTAGGAACTTCCAAATTTTACTGGAAAAGGATAAGAGGATAAAAGAATGAGACAATGTTGAATTTTTCGAGTGTTAAGGAGGCTTCATAATAGAAAACTTATGCTAAAGGATAATGTAAGGACATAAGTTTCAGAGACTTTTTTATGGATTTTGAGGCAAAAGATACATACAGGAAAATGTGCAAAGTAATTTATTTTCCTCAAAATTATATCTAGATATAATCATTCTTTAGCAATGCAATTTAGGAATGAAGCAAAATTCTCACATTAAGTGCTTTTTCTGTTAGAATTTCACTGCATGAAACTTTAGTTCTGGAGCACTGAGAAGTGCTCTAATACATAATAAAACTAGAAAGAAACCATACAATGACAAGAATATAATAGATATATGAGATTAAATATATGAGACTATAAAGGAGAAATGCTATATTGCATGATTCTTGTTAGTCTGAACTAATTTGGTCACAAAATATAAAAATTTTACAAAAAGAATCATTACATTGTTGTCCTCTCAAGAACCTTTATTGTTCATTCACTTGTATTTCTGAATATGTGAACTAATGAAACTAGAAAAACCATTTGGAAAAAATAAGAGCCGTCTACTTCTTACAAAATCATCAGTTCTTAATATAAATGATACTATTTAAAGTATGCCTAAATGCTATTTTTATATAAATATTCATACTAGAAAATATGAAATCATAGCAAATTGGCTGCAGGATGTTTGTGTGTGTGCTTTTGTCATTAATCAAGAACACAATATATTTTTGTTAAATGTAGTCATCTTGTTGCACAACAGATCGCTTGAACTTATTCCTTTTGTATAACTGAAATTTTGTATCCTTTATTACATCTTTCTCACCTCTCCACCCCCTCATCAGTCAAGACCCTGGTCACCCCCATTCTTTCTGCTTCTATGCATAAATGATTTTTAGATTCTACAGATGGGTAAGATTGTGTTTTATTTGCCTTCTTGTGCCTAGGATTTTTCATTTAACATAACAACTATTCATGTTGTTGCAAATGACAAGATTTCCTTGTTTTAAGGCTTAATAATATCCCACTATGTATGTATATAATATTTCTTTATCCATTCATATACTGATGAATATTATTTTTACTCTGTATCTTGGTTATTGCAAAAAATGCTATATTAGACATGGGAATGTAGATGTATCTTCAACAAACTGAGTTTATTTCTTTTAGATATACTCAGTAGTGACAATGCTGGATCATATGGTAGTTTTATTTTTAATTTTTGGGCAACCCACATACTGTTCTCCACAACAGCTGAACCAATTTTCTTTGATACCAACAGTGTACATGGGTTCTTTTTCTCTACACCTTTGCCAAGTCTTGTTATCTTTTGTCTTTTTGATAATAGCCATCTAACATATGTGGAGTAATATCCCATTGTAGTTTTGATTTGCATTTCAGTGATGAATATTGATGTAGAACATGTTTTTATTTACCCAATGATGATTTAGATAGTAAGATGTCTGTTCATATCCTTTGCCCATTTTTAATCAGGTAAATTGTTTCCCAGCTATTGAGTTGTTTGAATTCTTTATATATTTTAGATATCAACCCCTTATCAGATTACAAGTATACAAATATATTCTCCCATTCTATACATTGTGTCTTTGCTATATTGATCATTTTCTTTGTGGTGCAAAAGCTTTTAGTGTGATCAAATCCCATTTGTCTAATTTATATTTTGGTTCTTATGCTTTTGGAATCATTTAAAAATTTCATGCCCAGAATAATATTACAGCTTTTTTTCTGTGTTTTCTTCTAAGATTTTCATAGATTTGAGCCTTACATTTAAGTTTTTAATCCACTTTGAGCAATTTTTGTGTATGAGTATAAGATGAAGTTCTAATTATTCTTTTGATGGTATACGATAAATCTCATAATCATTTTGCACTTATTTTTATCTTTTTTTTGTCTTCTTTGTATGTTTTCAAAATATCAGTTAGCGATTCACAAATACTTCTGTTTTATCAATGCTGCTATCGTACTCTCTATTGCCCCTTTTAATTTTTTCTTGGAATTTTTTAGGCTCACAATTTCTACTTGACTTTTTATTTTTACTTCCTTTTACTTATTTTGTAGTGTTCATGACGTCCCTTTCCCCCAATTGTTTTTGTTCCTTGTGCTTGTGTTACTGTCACTTGAAGATATAGTATTCATCCAGGGATCCTTAAACTGCTGAGAAAAACTCTTAAAAATTCAGTCTGTCAAGAAATCTTGAGCAGGTTTTCTGGCATGATCAACAAGCCCAAGGCCCTTGCGATAGTTATAGAGCTGAGGCAAGCCTGAAGCTTAGGTCAGTAGTAGTTTCTACACTACCACAGTGTACCAGAACCTTGAGGCCTACCTGCCGGTAAGGGAGATTCTCAACTATTGGTCCCCAGGTTGGTCTAATGATATGGGCCTAGGATGAAGTCTATCACAAAGACCACTCTTAGTCACTTTTCTCATTGCTAGGACACAATACCCAACCCACAATTTAAAGGAGAGGTTTATTTTGGTTCGTATTTCAGTTCAGGGTTTACTGGCTCCAAAGAAGAAACATCATGGTAGACTGGTATGGTGGACTGGTATGGTAGACCGGTATGGTACTCATGTAATGGAGGATAGGAAGTAGAAAGGAGAACAGAGGAGCTGGGGAGGAAGATAAATGTTTTCAAGCCTGCTCCCAGTGGTTTGTCTCTGACCAACAATCCAGATACACATAATCCAATTACTCTCAAATTTCCAACCTGTGCTCACATGAAGGCTTTGGGGAGTCATCTAGATATAAACTATAACATTCCAATGTTGGCCCTCAAAAGATTTATACATAATTATTTGTGGAAAATACATTTAGACCATCTGTAAGAGTTGTCAAAATCTGAACAATTCCAGCATTATAAGAAGTCTATGTCCAAAGTCTGTGAGACCTAAGGCAAAATCTTTCCTGTAGGCTCAAATAAAAATCAAAAGAAAGTTAAATACTTTCCAGCATACAAAGGCAGAGGATACATTTTTCATTTCAAATGAAGGAACAAGGACATAGAAAGGAATCAGAAAAAGCAAGACTGAAATCCAGCAGGGCAAACATTAAATCCTGTAGCTCTGTGTCTAGCACTCAGTGTGAGAGTTGAACTCCAAATGGCATGGTTGACCCTAACCTTACCACATTGCCAATGGTTGCACCTCTCATGGCTTCTTTTTGTTGGGCTGGCTCTGCTCATTCCTTGTAGCTGTCCTCAAATGTTTCCTATTCCTGGTTTCTTCAACTTCCTGGTGTCTCTGCTGTACTTTTGACTTCACTCTCACAGCTTCAAGCACTGTCCTCTCAGGGCCATACTAGCTGACCTCCCAGGCCTTCTTCTGAAATTTGAGTGGAGGCCTCTGCAAACCATACCTCTGCATGCACATAAAATCAGCATCACATGGATGAAGCCAAGGTCTTCTGCACACTTGAGCAGAAGCCAGACCCTTTTGAATGTTGCTTCTTGTTACAGAGGCCTATAAGGGCCTAGGTGGCTGAGTTGAATTCTGGGGAGCTGAAACCTGGGGAATGAATTCCCTGGGCAGCCATTCTCCAACAGAGTGTCCTTGGGCTCTCTTCACAAAGCAAATCTTTCACTTTTGTAGGTCAAAGGGTGTTTGAGTGTGGGAGAGTCTTGCTTTTACTTGACACGCCGTCAAGCTATTTTTCCATTGTCCAGATAAAAAATAATTGTATCTTTTCCTTTTAATTCTAATCTTTTTAACAAAGAAGCTCTGTTCTCTAACTTTGCAGGCCCCAACTTCACCTGAGTTTCCTTTCTGATGAAACTCAAAACTTTTAAATCTATCAGCTGTGCTGTTTGTTCTTGATTCTCAACCTAGAGCTGGCTGAATGCCTGCAACAGTACCCGTATAAGAGGGTCAACATTAGGCTGCCTTAAAATTTCTTCTATCAGATTAATTAGCCCAATGACTACACCCTTAATCTCGGTCTCATGGGCAGGTAGTGTCACAGCAACAACACTACCTCTGGTACCAAAATCTGTCTTAGTTACATTCCTTGTCACTAAGATACATAACTTCTAAATTACTAGAAAATCATATGGAGTAAAGAACATGAACTTCATAGTCAGTAGACTACAAGTGGGATTCTGATCTCAGACAAGTTGCAAATTCTCTAAATTTCTGTGTTCTTATATCAGTATAAAGACTATAATAATTCATAGATTTGTTTCAGAAATAATTTAATGTAGATAAAGCCTTTTTAAAAATCACATGCAAGCATAAATATTTATACAATTTTAGGTATATTTTATGTTCCATAGACGAGTACAAGAGGTAAAGAATATCTACTTTAGAATTGTCAGGAAAAATATAAAATAATAACTATAAAGATTAATTGTATTTATACTTACTTTAGACCTATCCCTGAGCAGAAACTTTAAATTCATTGTCTTTAGTCCTAATCAGATCTTTATTAGCAATTTTTTACTATACCCATTTTACAGTTGAAGACAAAGAACTATTTATCATTAACCACCACAGAATTAGAATTTTATCTAAAATTTTGCCACTGCTATATCTGTGGTCATTATCATTATAGCAGCTTTTCCAAAATATAGAGTTGGGGAAAATGGGTGAAATAGCTGAAAAATACTGTAATTTACATCCTTCTTTAAACAGTAATAAACAGATTTTTATTAACATACTAGAGTTCTGATTATCTTGCAACAGACTTTTGCAAGTATATTTAAACCTAAAATACCCAAGTGAGTTCAGTTAATTACATTTTTTATTGTGTCTACTTCTGTGTGCCAAGTGTATGTGTGTTTTTGTGTGTGTGTGTTTGAATGTGTGCATGTGTGTGTTGTGTTGCAGGGTGGTGAATATTCTATATCAGGATATTATTCAAAGTTCTTGGTTGGAGTTTTAATGATAAATTCAGATTTTACCATAAATCTTGTTTTATAAGTTATTTACTACTAGGCTAATATCCTCCTTGATATAAGCATGTGGCATTAGTCACCACAGAGAAACAAGTATGCACCTTGTTCAACTTTAAGACCATTCCTATGAGACTGTCTTAGTTACTTTCCATGTTGCTGGGACAGAATACCTGACACCCACAAATTAAAGGAAGAAAGGGTTTTTCAGCTCATAGTTTGTAGAAGTTTCAGTCCATAATTGGCTGACTCCAAGGCAGATCAGCATGGCAAAAGGACATGGCAGAGGAAAAATAGTCCACAGCAAGGCAGGCAGAAAGCAGTAAGCAAAGCAGCAAAAACCTGCCTTCCCTCTTCTTTTATCCCATCCAGGCTATAAGCGTTTTGATTGATGCCACTCAAACCCAGGGTGGGCCTTCCATTATGCATACCCAGAACTATGCTAAATCTAATCAATGGATTAATTTAGTACCACATACCCTTAATCCCAGTACCACATGCACTGGATCAAGCCAGCTCTGAAAAGCCCCACCTATGAGATCATGAGGCTTTGAGGGGATGTCTGATACAAGTCATAGCAGAGACTATAGCTAAAAATACTCTACCTTTAAGAATTATATTACAGATTTTTCAAGAAATAATGTGGTACCATAGGACAACCGATAAAGTAGAAATTTTTGATGAACCCATTTTGAAAACTAAAGCAGTTTTGATGCAGACATCAATTTTACACTAAAACATCACTTTTGAGTCTACAATTTAGGTTGCTGACCTGTGTCAGTAAAGTCTTTTCAAATATATAACAAAAATATATCCAACTGCTTTGACTTAAAAAATGTCTTACGCAGTAATTCAACAATCATTAAAGAAAATATTACCCTGAGATTTGTCTTATTTGCCTACTAAGTCAATACAGGCAAAGTGGAAAATGAGAAATGAAAGAAAAAGAAGAGTGCAAAGGGCGGAAAAAAGTAAAAGCAATGACAAAATGATAAAGAAGAATAAACTTTAAAGAGAATGTAAATCAATGAGTTAAGATAAAGTAAAAATTTATACTGGTTGAAATTTATGTGTGGACACTTATTAGTATAATCTGTGTGGTTAAATATCTTGCATTTTCTTTAACTTGATAATTAGTGACATTATTTTTAGGATATATATTCAAGCATTGATGATAGAATAAAGGCTTATTATCACTATATTTCTCATACCAATTTAAAACTTGGCCTTAACTAAATACAAGATGAATTACATCTGCTACAAAACTTCAATGGTTGAGGAAATGTTGCCTAGAAGAATTCAGTCTCTGTATTGCAATCCCTCCAAAGTCAAAGATAAATGGGAGCAACACATGCCAAAATAAGGGGACAAGGATAGACTATTATTTGCATGGAGTTAACAACAAAATATATGTGTAAAAATTGTATTCCCTATAAAGAATCTTTGATGACTCAAGTCAAGCCCCAGTAGAGGGTTGACTATGTAATCCCCTTATTCAATAAACATAAAACCCACATTCTACAGGTATCAGAAGCTTATCTGAAGTAGTAGCTACACTGGTTCATTTCAGGTTTTTTTTTTTTTTTTCCTTTGAATTTGTGAAAGTCAGTTCTGGTGTCCCTGGAGTACTCACACAAGGGAAAGTTTCATTTGCTGATGGTCAGTCACAATTCAATAAGAGGTTTATATAAAATTATTTAAGAGTAGCCAAGTTTCCAAAGATCAAATTTCAAAAATGTCCCTAATGGCAGCTTAGCAGTATCTAAGAGTAGCAAGTCTATACAGGGGTCAGCAAAGTAAAGAAAGTGGCCAGATAGAATTGCTTTCGAAAGGTTCTTTACTTCTTGGATAGAGAAATTTGGAATGCTTTGTTTTATTTTTTCTTCAGAGTAAACTTTCTCTTAGTTTCTACAACTCAAGTCACAGGAATTGTCATGATATACTGCTTTCTCAGCTTTCCTCTCTGGTACTAGGGCTCAAGTATTAAACTCAGGGCCTTCATACTGGGCTATACTTCCAGCCTTTTTCTTATTTTATTTTTATTTTGAGACAGAGTCTTGCTAAATTGCAGAACTGCTCAGCGTGGACTAAAACTTGTGATGTCCCTGGCTCAGCCTCCCAGAGGGTTGTGATATAGGAGAAATATAACTCCCAACATGCTGGATGTCAGATGTGCTAAGTTTGTGTCCCCTGAAATAAAAGAATGAATTCCAAAGGACAAAGGAGATTAAGAGCAGGAAAGATTTATTGGGGAATAGGAATGGGGAATAGAAATAGCTTCTGAGAGTCAGAAGGGGTCCCACGTGGGTTGCTGCCAAGGTCATCTCTCCAAGAATATTTTATAGGGCAAAATCATGAAGAAAGTACAACGTGGGTCAAACAATAATCAACCAATAAGATTACAAGTATAGCCACTTATGTAATAGGGAAGCAGGACACATAGCAAGGGCATACGAATGACATCATTAACCTTGGTTGATAATCTATTGTCTTAGTATTCTCTTTAGTCTTAACAGTTTTAGTCTCAGTGTTAGTCATAGTCGTAGTCTTAGTCTTAGCGTTAGTAGGTGAGAGAGGATGATCCACCCCTGGTGAGGTAATGGGAAGTCCCAAAAGGGTGGTGCCAGTTACAGTATAATCTCAAACTTTCATTCATCCTTTAGGAAATTATATAACTCTGGCCATTGTGATTTTAATCTCGAGGTCTTGCCTTCCTCAAATTTAGGTCCAGCCACAGTTTTGATGTGTTCTCATCTTCTGTACTGACTCTTTTGAGGGCCTGCTCTGTCTGACTGTGCATTAATTTCTACCTAATTTAGCTGCCTATAATATTGAGATTGTAGGCATGATCCACTTTGCCTGGCTTCTTGCATATATTCTTCCTGTACTATTATCTCTTTGGGATAGAATGTAATTGTAGAGCATATTTAAATTTCTTACTTTGAGGATTACTATCTTATTTCAACATGATCATGTAATTTTAAAATTGTCAATACTTGTGGTTATACATTGTCAATTTATTATAGCATTAGTAAAATCATTCAATGGAAACCTAAAATAAAAAATATAACTCAGATAAGGCAACTTCATAGATAACCAGGTTCTCAAATAAACAGAGTTTATAACATTCTGGAAAAATAGTTCTAAATAAAGTATAGGTAATATCTAAATTCTTCTGCATGCAATTCTTATGTAATATATGATTTTTCCTAGTTATGACAGTATACTTAGTATATTTTGCATTTGTCTTATAAAGGTTAACTAATACATTCATCTTCATCAAATGTGTGAAAGAAGTAAAGACCTATCTGATGTTTAATATGCTCAATGAGTGTATTTAGAATATAGAGAACTCTTTTACAGTAGTTGGTAATAGACAACATCAATATCCACAGTAAATGGTAATAATATGACCAATGGTAATTTTCTGGTTTTAGAATTTTTGCCTATTCTGTGATAAGGTGTGCCAATCAAAAGCTTTATGACTAACTCATATTATATTTTGAATTCTAGAGTAAAAATTTTTATTTTTATATTAGTACATGTTTTCAATACATAAGGATTCCATTCATAATGGGGAGTTGATATGTGTACATTACACATCTTAATTCTTTCTGCTTTCCTACTTTTCTTTACTTTCCTCCCACTTTCCTTCATCTCTTGGTCCTCTTACCAATCAAGATATTAAGTTTCATTTGAGTATCAGTGTAATTTATACACAGCTTTGCAGTGTTGTTGTCATGTGAATCACTACGTTGCTTGTTCTTTCACTGCCTGGAGTATGTGAAAATGTGATGCTTTTGGTCAATTTCATACTCCTTCAGAAAACAGATGTCAATATTCTCCATCAATTTAGCCATTTTAAATGCTTAGGAAAACACTATTTTCATTCATTAAAAATTTGTGTAGTTACCTTTATGTTCTGAAGAGATCGGTGAGTTTTGTTTGGACACTGAGAAATAAGATTTATTTTCCTCCCTTAGGATCACATGGCTCCAAAGAAGAGAGAAATCAACAATATGGACACTGAGTAGGTGGGAAGAAAGAAAGATTAATCAAGAGTAGAATTAAAAATAGCACAAAATAATTTCCAAATTTGAGTATATACACTATAGTTACCCTGTTTGGAATATAAAAAATAATAATGTATAAATAATATATATCTTCATTTGAATATCAAAGGTGTGCCAATGAATGCACAGTCAGGTTTCAGCATATCTTAGAATTTTGATAACTTACATTAATGAAGCAATAACATTTTCTCAAGGTGTTGATGTATTCCACTGAATAACACAGACAGATATGAGACTGCTACACATTCAGAGAAATCTAATCTATTAACAATTTTATGCATTTTTTAGTAACTCAACCTTGAAATTGCAATATTATTTTAATTGTACAGAATAAGAAAATTTAAAGATAGTGTTGTGGTAACAGAAGTTATATGAATGTGAAGAGAGAGAGAATGTGAAAACAGTTTAAAACATAAAAGTATTAAGGGAATACGGACGTATTTTGTATGACTTGAGTGAAGGATCACTATACAAGCTTGGAACGTATCCGTGTGAATACCAAGAGTAAGTATACTAATGAAATCCTGTCATTTAAGATTATTCTGGGATCCAAAACATTAAAAATAAACTATTTAATATATTAAAAATTACAGAAATGGACTTTGCAGGAATCCTATCTTATGGTTTTGGAAGAATCATAAATCAATCCCAGTTCTCTCATGATACTGATGTAATTTATCCTTTATAAGTCACTGTAGACTATAGGATCCTGGTCAAATGGTCAAAAAGCTACATACTCGACAATGACTCAGTGATTTGTTTAAAATCGTTTCAAAAATTGAATGCTGTAGACTTTACAAATGTCCCACTCCTCCCTCCTCTGCTACCCCATGAATATTCAAAGTGCACAAACACAGGGCGAGAAAAAATCAGAAAACTAAAGACAAGGAAGATTTTTCAGTCAGAAGATGGTAAAAATAATATTCTTAATTTTGTGAAATTTTAAAAGCACGAGAGAGGAGAAAAAAATATAAAGCATTTGGGATAAACAGAACCTTTACAGCAGACTGCTTAGGCTGTCAGAATTTTTAGCATATGACTTAACTATTGTAATATATAGATTTTCCATTTCTGTAAAAATTGTCATTGGTATTTCAATAATTGAATGCTAGCTATAGATTTCTTTCAATAACATGGACATTACAATAATACTAAATTTTTCAATCCATAAATACAAGAAGCCTTTAAATTTGCTTGGATGTTCTTTAATTTATTTCATTAAAGTTTAGTAGTTTTTAATGTATAAGTCATGTATCCGTACAGTTAAATTTTACCTCAGTATTTTGTTATTTTTGTTATTATAATTATGCTATTGTAAATATAATTATGTTCTTAACTAACACTTGAAATAGTTCATAGGTAGTGTACGGAAACATAATCTTTAGTCTTATATAGATTCTGTATCATACATCATTATTCATTTATTAATACAAACAGAAATTTTTGTGAAGTCATAAAGGTTTTCTATGTACAATTACCTTGAAATAGTATGGAAGCACAAAAGACCTCAAAGAGCTAAAACAATCTGTTAAATAAGAATAAAGGTGGATACATCACATTATTTGATCTCAAAATACATCACAAAGTTATATGTAATTAGAACACTATGATACTGGCATAAATGATACTGGCAGGTGTACAAACCAGTAGAAAAGAACAGAGAACTCTAAAAAATCCTTGCACACACAGCTAACTAACCTCCCTCAAGGGTGCTGAAAAATACACAAAAGATATTCTCTTCAATGTCTGTAGCAGGGAAAACATGTAAAAGAATGAAATTTGCCTCTTCTCCTACACCAGACACACACAAACCAAAATCAACTCAAATGGATTAAAAAACAACATGAAACAGTAAAACTCCAAAAGAAAATATTTGAGAAGATCTTCATGACAATTGACACTGGCTGTGGTTTCATGAATTATGACACCAATGATACAGACAACAAAATCAAAACACAAATTAGATTATATAAAGAAAAGCTTCTTCACAGCATAAGTGAATAATGACAAACAGTGAAATGGCAACTTTCAAAATGATTAAAAATATTTTCAAACCATATTTTCAAAATAATATTAGTTTCTAAACTATGTTTTTAAATATGTAATATAAGTATACAACAATATAGAAGTGGGGTGGAGTTTTGAATATGCATTTCTCAAAACAGGAAGTACAAATAATCTTTTTGAAAAGATCCCGCATTTGAAGTTTTATTATGGAGCTACTGTGACAAAAACAGCATGCTATTGGCACAAAAACAGCTATGAGGATGAATGGAACAGAAGAGAGGATGCAGAAATAACTCCCAAATACGTTCAAGTATTTGATCTTTGACAAAGCCTCTTTAACAAATGGTGCTGAGAAAACTGGCTATCCACATGCAGAAAACTGAATCTAGACCCATATCTCTCACCATGTACTAAATTAAAATGGATCAAAAAACTTAATGTTAAAACAGAAGCAACCTGCTGGAAGACAAAATAGGTAAAACTTTGGAAGTCATAGACATAGGAAGGGACTTTCTGAACAGATTTCTGTTTGCACAGGTCATAGTTCTGAGGATCAACAAATGGGGTCATATCTAATTAAAAACCTTCTGCACAGCAAAGGAACAACCAACAAGTGAAAAGACAACCTACAGGATGGAAAATAATTTTCGTCAGTGATTTCTCAGACAGAGGATTCACATCTAGAATATATGAAGAACTCAAAAAATTATGCCCCTCAAAATAAAAGACATAATCAAAAAGTGGGCAACCAAAATGAATATACATTTCCAAGAAGAAGTACCAATGTCCAATAGATACACAAAGAAATGCTCAGGGCCGGTGAGATAGCTCAGTGGCATAAGTGCCTGCCTGGCAAGCGCGAGGTCCTGAGTTCGATTCCCTGTACCCACATTAACAAAAAAAAAAAAAAAAAAGAAATGCTCAACATCACTGGCCATTAGAAAAATGCACAATAAGACAATACTGAGATTCTATCTTAACCCAGAAAGAATGGCCATCATCAAGAAATAAATAACAACAAATTCTGGAGAGGCTGGATGGAAAAGGAACACTTCTACATTGTTGGGGGGAATGTAAAGTAATACAACCACTATGGAAATCAGAATGAAAATTCTTTAAAAAACTGAAACTGGAAATTCCATTTGACCTAGCTATTCCCTTTCTAGGAATCATCCTCAAAGAATTAAAGAAATCTTATTATAGTGATGCATGCATATCTGTTTATAGCAGCACAATTCATAGTAGCTAAATATTGGAATCGGCACATATGTCCATCAACAGATGAATAGATAAAGAAAATGTGCTATTTACACACACTGTACTACTACTCTGCCATACAGAAAGATAACCCTGAGTCATTTATAGGAATACGGAAGCACCTTGAGACCATATGGTAAGTGAAATAGAGACACAAGTTTAAATACCACCTTCATTCACTTATGTGAACAACCCAGAGTAAAAGCAAAAAGCAAAATAAAAGAGAGATAATAGGAGGTAGGGAGAAAGGCAGGAGGGAGAAGGAAAAGCGGATGATAAAAAAAAAGGAATTGAGATGTGTTACACACAGTACCAACTCCACATAAGGAATGTAAGAAATATGAATTGCAAATACATACAAAGAAAATAGTACGGGGAATCAATAAATGGGTGAAGGGGGAAGGAAGGGAAAGGACCGAAAATAGGAATTACCCACAAGGCATGTAAACAGTGTGTACTACATACTTGTACTAATAAACCGTAATAAAATTTTTAGAAGGAGAAAAAAAGAAAAGATGCTAAACATACTAATTAGTGAATCATTAGAAAAAATGTGAATCAAAATCACAATGAGATATCACTTCATAACTGTTATAAAGGCTATTATTTTTTAAAAAATAAAAAAAATATAACAAGTGTTAAATATATGTGCATTAACTGGAACCCCTTGTATGCTCTTAATGCAAAAACAATACTGTATTGTTACTACAGAAAACAGTTTTCAGGCTCCTCAAAAAAATAATTGAAAATAGAACTACTATAAGATCCAGCAATTCCATTTCTGGATATACATGTAAAGGTATTGAAATAAGGATTTCAAAATGTTGTCACCATTCTAATATTCATTTCAATATGACTCATTATAGCTAAGAGGTCCAGTGGTTCATGTGATAAAATGAAGTGTTAACTATCCTTAAAAAAGAAGAGTTCTGCAAAATGCAACAACATGAATGAACCTGGCAGACATTACGCTCAGTGAAGTAAGTCACAAAAAGACAAGTACTCCATGATTCCACTTTTCTGAGGTATTTAAATAATCAAAGTCATTGTAGCAGAGAACAGGGAGCTATTGGAGGGGAAAATAGGATTTGCTAATTAACAAGTAGAAAATCTCAAGTACGTAAAATAAATAACTTCTAGAAATGTTTTAAACTGTTGCTATTATGGTTAATAAATTACTGTACACTTAATAATGTGTTGAATAGCTCTCATTAAATTTTCTTCCCACAATAAATTTAAATTTTTTAAATGGATTCTCAAAAAAATCTGTATTTGATATATCATTTGATATTTCATAAATAGTATTTCTTAGTAAATATATCATTCTATTTAATAACAATTTCTTAAAAAGACTAAAAATTTATTATAGGAAATTTGAAAATATGCAGAAGTAGTGAGAAAAGCAAAATAATCTCCTATATTGCTATTACCAACCTAAGCAATTGTCCTATGGCCAATCTTATGTCACTGATAACCTACCCAATAATTCCTCTTCTGAGAAGCATAGAAAGAAAAAAGGCCTGCTCTTAATTAAGTTTAGCTTCAAATACTTTGACATATATTGCCAAAAGATAAGAATGATTTATTTTAAATAACTTCAAATTCATAAGAAAACATTTTTATTCTCATAGTCACTAAATGTCTAGTCAGTTTTGACATGTCCTCAATTGTCTAGAAACTATTTTGCTATTTTATGGTTGGATATTTATGTTCGATACATAAAATGTTCATGTATTATAATTCACTGATGTCTAATATTTTCATTTAACCTCTCTCTCTTTCACTTGTAAGTTATAATTGTGATTTATTTCCATAGTTCATTGTCATAGTGTCATAGTTTCATAGGGCCATATTTCAGTGTATATTTTCTTAAAGCTTGAACAAATTGACTAACCACATTATTTTAAAAATTAACATTAATAGAATGCCATCGTCTATTGTAACTACACTAAGTATCCCCAACAGTCTGTTACTTACGGGGATACCAAATTTTTTATCAAGATCCAATCAATCCAGTATAACACATTTCATAAGTGGCCATGGATTCATTTTACTGTCTTTTAATTTAGAATACTCTTTGTCCAACCATCATGTATTTTATTTTACATTTGGAGAGAATAAACAAGTTTTCTTCCTCCTCCTCCTCCTCCTCTTCTTCTCATTCTTCTTCTCCTTCTCCTTCTTCTTCCTCTTCCTCCTCTTTATTTTACAAATTCTGTATTTAAAAATTCAATAAATGTGGATTTTTCTGATGATGTTTCATCAAGAATAAGAAAAGATCACACATTCTCAGTAGAAATACTCAAAGGTGATACTTAATCCTTAATATCTCATCTGGGGAAATGAGATTTTTAAACGTCCCTTGACTAATGATGCTTTAATCACTTGACTTGTATAACATCTAACATTCTCTTTTTTGTTGTTTTTGTTTTTGTTTTGTGGGTACCGGGGCTCAAACTCAGGATCTCGTGCGCCAGCAGGCACCCGTGCCTCTGAGTGATATCACTGGCTCTTTTTTCGAATGTGGGTACCGGGAGTCGAACTCAAGACCTCACGCTTGCCAGGCAGGCGCTTATGCCGCTGAGCCAGCTCACCGGCCCCTAACATTCTCTTCATGAGGGAATTAATGATCTTTCTTTCTTCCTTTTTTCTTTCTTCTTTTCTATATGTCTATCTTCCTTTCTTTTTCATTTAACTGTGTAATAAATAAGGAGTTGTGGGAAGGTGTGTCAGAACGCTACTCTGGGACGCTGGTGACAAACAGAGCAAATTACTCAGAGTCCACGACTGCAAGAACACTGAGAAATCAAAGGGACTGCTGCAAAGGATGGAAATCAGTTCCAGGGTAAGGCAAGTTCAGCTCTTATTCAAAATACCAGGAACTGAGAGGAAAAGGACAAATTAAGAAAATGATCACTCAAGGGACATCTAGTGCAGGCATGTGACAAGCTAGAGGCACTCTGCTACTAATCTCAGTGCTCATCTGAGTAAGATGAAGGAACACTGAAATCTGGTTCTGCTTAACTAAACATATGAAATTAGCTGATGTTTCCACCTTGTACTGTTCTCAGCACGTACGTTCTTTCTGCACTATGACTGAGCAGAACAGCTTGCCGTATTGAGTATGCGCAGTTTCCTGAGTGTAGCCATATACTATGGAGCAGCGTGGCAGAAGCAGCTTGGAATCTTAAGGACAGCTGCCCAGTTATGTGTCCCCACACCCCCATCTTTTTATTTTCTTTGAGTGGAGGAATGGGCAATGGAGCTGAAGAAGTATAAATTTATGATGGGTACTGCGACTAATGCAGGAAGGTCACAGTGGTCTTGACTTGCAAGGTTTGCAAAAACGGCATGCAAAATGGCCTTTACAACTGCAAGAAAACATAGAAAAATAATATACCTATCTATGGCCGTCATAATTCAAAGTCAAAGGGCCGGTGAGATGGCTCAGCAGCGTAAGCGCCTGCCTGGCAAGCGCCAGGTCCTGAGTCTGACTCCCGGAACCCACATATGAAGAAAGGGCCGGTGATATCGCTCAGCAGCACAGGCGCCTGCTGGCACGCGAGGTCCTGAGTTCGACCTCCAGTACCCCCCAAAAAAAAATTCAAACTCAAATATTTAACTCAGTAAACCAGTTTTTTGGACTAAGCCAGTGAGCCAAGTCATTCAAGTGATTGAATGTATTCTTTTGAGTTTTCTGTTGTAATTGGATCAATTGTTATAATCAATTTTGTAAATCAGAACTAGCTCCTTCAAGATTGGAATGAAATGCTCCATGCAGTTGCCTATGTACTTCATCCCATGACGTGGAAGCACTGAATGGGATTGGGGTGATGCACATGGATAGATAACCTACATCACGGCTGAGTTGGCTATGGGTCCAAAGTGCTTGTTCATGTTCTCCAAGCCAAGACATCGTAGCCTCTAAGCATTGAGGCACTGTAAGATTTCCCTGTAGATATTAGCATGACCAATCCTTTCATACAATGCTAATGATATTGGCCCCTGAATTTTTGAGGCCAGTAATTGTTTTTTGGTCTATAAGAAGTGAAAGCAAAAGATGTCAATGAGAAATTTTGGTAGCACAGGAGGCCTGGGTACTTCCGAAGCCTCCCCCTAGCCCCAGCATTCCTTTTGAGGTTGATGGCCTGGAACTAGGTTAGGAATCAGAACAAATTGAGCTATTCAAGTGCCTTTAGGAATTACATGATACCCAACACTAGTGACCATAACCTTAATCTGCCCATTGTAATCTGAGTCAGTAAGACTCAGCAGTACTTGAACTCCCTTACTAGAATAAATTTAATCTTCCTAATATGAGTCTTGCATACTCAGAAAGCAGAAGGCCCCATACTTCAGTAGGGATTATTTTTACCATTCCTGCTTTGTCTAAAATTGGAAGGTAGTTGAGAATTTGTAAAGAGCTGCTCTAGATCAAACATTTCCCTGTAGTTTTCACACTAATCACTCTTGTGTGAATCAACTATTACTCTGATAGAGACAAAATAGTGATTTTCTAATGCTAGTTGAGAAGGAGTTAAGGTGCATATAATATTTTGATGTAAAAATTAAGAAACTTTTTAAAACAATAAATTCTGCTTGTGTCACCCAAAATTATTTATTTATTTATGTAATGTTTATAGTTTATGTATGAACTCAAGGATTTTAACTTTTATTAAATCTACTAATATTTTTATTTCTACATCCTTTAATTTATTTTCTCTTTCTGTAGTTTCTATTAGCATATTTTCTATTATGGTTATAGTATATAATGTTTACATTCCTTGTGGGGAGTTGGTACATGTCCATAATACATTTAATCCCTTTCCCTTCCCTCCCGCCATCTATTCATCTGTTTATCCATTACTTTTTTTTGTATATGTTTGCAATACATAATATTTATGTTCCTTGTATGGGGTTGGTACATGTATTAACACTTTTTGATGCTCAAACTATTTAAGATTTGATTACTGGAAGACTTAAATAATGGGTTCCTGTATAAGTTTTAATTTCTAATATAAAGTGTTTGATATTATTTAGTATTTTCCCTCTTATAGTACCAAAGTAAGCTAAAATTCTTTCATGGAAAAAATAAAGTGTGTGTGTGTGAGCGTGTATGTGCGTGTGCGTGAGTGTATCACCTGCATTTTATTTATTTATTTATATGTGGGTATCAGGAGTCGAACTCAGGACCTCAAGCTTGCCAGGCAGGCGCTTACGCCACTGAGCTATACCACTGGCCCTCTCCTGTATTTTAGGTGGGATTATTGCTATTGTGATGGCACTGTTCCTTGTCCTTTGCATCAATAGCTAGTAAGTATATGTATGTTTATCATATCTTTATTTATAGCTACATATCTAAATTAATACATATCTTAATCTCCATGAATTCATATCTCTATGTATTTTACTAATCATGGATTCATTGCAATCCAATTTCAATTATTCTAATTTATCCTCTCCATGTTTGAAAGAAATATCACAAAACATTTTTATTAGTAGCTGTTTTAAATACACACCAATCTCAAAACTGCTAAGTGACTGCTGAAAGACACAAACCCTGCAATTCAGAGGCTAATACTTGCTTATATGTTTATGTTTTTCTTTGTTCTGTAAGCAGTATAATATCAAAATACATTATTCAGAAGTTACTTAAATTATTGGATTCCACCATTTCTCATATTCTTATAAACTTTGTTGCTATTATCCTCTTTTAACTTCATCATTTTAACTTTCATACTTGTCCATTTCTATTAGTTCTTTATTCTTACTCACTTTAAAAATGAAAACCTGCCAGGCATACTGGGGCACTTTGTAATCTCAGCACTTGGTAGGCTGAGGCAGGAGGATCGCCATGAATTGGAGGTCAGCCTGGGTTACATAGTGAATTCAGGTGAGTTCATAGTGAGTTCAAAGCCAGCCTGGACTAAATAGCAAGACCCTGTCTCAAAAGACCAAAAAGATAAAAAAAGAAAATTTAAAAGATTCTTTTGACACCCTTTCACATTTCTCTGCTCATTTTATAGTGACTCTTCTTAAACTGCGTTCACTTTCTCAATTATTATTAATTTTCTCGTGTTAACTGGTTTCACTTTCACAATTTTTTATTAATTTTCTCATAGACTTGGAGTCTGTCTCCATCTACATGTCTGAAATAGATGTTACAGAGTTCAGTGATTACTTGATATGCTTTAATCCTTGTTCTCCAGTTTAAGCAATTCTCTGTACTTTCATGGTTACACTCATTTTGTTTGATTTACACCCTATTCCATTCTTTCTTCAATGTTTCTCCACACACACACACTAGAGGGAGAGGGACAGGGAGAGGGAGAAAGAAGGAAAAATTCCATCCAAGTTACTAAATTTCAGTAAATTGTCTACCATGCTTTACTTTCTCAGATGTAAATCTGGTAAATCTAAAGGTTTTCTTAATCTCTCTCCCTCATTCTTCACCTCCAATATGTCGCTAAATCATGATGGGTATAATTCCGAAATATACCCCTGTTGAATCATTGTTCACCATCTTCACTTTTACAAACCTTGCCAAAGTCAGAAATGCACCTTACTCTACTGTGACACCTTTTTAAGAAGGATTTCCTGTTTAACTGACCCCTCTGCAGTTTACCATTAACAAACAGGAGTGGTGTAGTGTAAATCAGATCATATCATCCCCACTTGAAACCATCCAATGCGTTTTTATTTAAATCCTAAATAAAATAAAACTTTCATCCCATGAATTTCAAATATTGACTTATTTTCTGCTTCTATTGTGTGCTCCTCCCACCAAGCTTTTCCATTTGATGTTGTGATAAGGGAGTTCAGTTGAATGAGAAAGAGTAGACAATTTTATTTTCACTTCTACAACAAGAAAATGCTTTAGAATATTATATATTTTAGTGGTAAGGGTTCATTGCTTAATTCATTTGCTTAATTATATTTAAAAACAGGAGGGGCCGGTGAGATAGCTCAGAGGCATAGCGCCTGCCTAGCAAGAGTGAGGTCCTGAGGTCGACCCCCAGTACCCACATAAAAATAAATAAATAAATAAATAAATAAATAAAGTAAAAATAATCTTTACAACATTGATTTGTGCTATTATTTGTGTGGTACAACTTTTCTAATATTCAAGCCTTCCTTTAGGCCCATTTGTTCTGATTCACAGTTGCAATACAATATTAGGGCTCCCAAACAATGAGTGCTCACTCCATGCCAGTCATGGTGATGAAGACTTTTGTTAATTTTCTCGTATTTTTCATGTATGTTTCTATACTTTTGTTGTTAAATGAAATGACTCGTTGGGACTGGAGGTGTAGTTCAGTGGTAGAGTGCCAGGCTAGCGAATGTGAGGACCTCCAATTGGTTACCAGCACCACTAAAAAAAAAAAGAAAACCAAAACAAACAAACAAAACAACAACAAACAAAAACTTCCTTGTTTTATAGTCATCAAGTTAATAGAATTAATCACATTATTGTATTTTACATTTTCACATTTTTTTTTTTTTGTGGGTACCGGGGGGACGACCTCAGGACCTCGCGCGCCAACAGGCACCCGTGCCGCTGAGCGATATCACCGGCCCCTTTTTCGTATGTGGGTTCCGGGAGTCGAACTCGGGCCTTTGCGCTTGCAAGGCAGGCGCTTACACCGCTGAGCCATCTCACCGGCCCTACATTTTCACATTTTTGTTTCTCCTGTATAGTGTACAGAAGTTGTAACTCAATCTATATTTTGAATACTCTATTTTGTTTGCATTTCTTGTTGACTTAAAAACAGATTTTCTCAGTTTTTTAGTGAGAGTTATTTTCTTTTTATCCTCGTAATTGCCATTGCTGCATTTTGTGTTTGCTTTCGGTAAAGGAACTATTTAATTTTTTTTTAGATTTAGTCATTGAACATAGGAATGAAATGAAAACCCATAAAAAACTAAATTTGCCATTTTCTAGAGATAGTAAGCATATCTTCTTATAACTGATGTGTAGGAAGGATTTTGGACAGAAAATAACATTATATCAAAGTAAGATGAAAAATTATATTCTATTTGGCTTTTATAATTCTTTTAATTTAAATTACACTTTTAAACTGATAAGTAAAATCTCAAAATTTTATATTTATGGGGTCCAATGTGGTGTTTTGATACATGATTATATTGTGTAATGTTTAAATCAGGTGAGAATTACCTATCTCCTCAAACATTTATCATTTTTTTATGGTGGAAACATGCAAAATCATTTTCCTAGATTTTTGAAATGTACATTACAGTATCATTATTAATGATCATACTAGAATGTCTTACACCTATCTATCTTCAACTTAGTACCAATTCACCAACCTTTCTTTCTCCTTTCCCAGTATTCTCCCCAGTCTCTAGTAACCAACTTTCTGTTCTCAGCTGCTATCAACTTTCTTGTATTACATACATGAGTTAGGTGTGTGGTGTTTGTCTTTCTATGCTTGGCTTTTTCTACTTAACACAGTGAACTCCAATTCCAAGCATGCTGTCCAAATAACAAGATTACTTTATTTTTTGTGACTGAAGAGTATTCCATTGTGTATGTGGACCCAATTTTCTTTCTGTAATCACCAGTTGATAGATTCTTGTTGTCTTTAGTCTTTTTGAGAATAGCCATTTTAACAGATGTAAGGTAACAGCTTGTTGTAATTTTGATTTGCATTTCTCTGATGATTAATGATGTTGAAGATTTTTCCGCATGCTTCTTGAGCACTTCTAAGTTCTCTTCTGAAAAATATCTGTTTAGGCTTTTTGCCCACTTTTTAATTGAATTTTCTTTCTTTTGCTATTGTGTGTTTTAGTTCCTTTTATATCCTGAATATTAACCCCTTGGTATATGTATAATTGCAAATATTTTCTCCTCTTCTACAGATAGTTTCTTTTGATCTTGATTGTTTCCTTTGCTATGCAAAGCTTTTTAGTTTGCTGTAATCACATAGTCTATTTGTTTCAACTGCTATGCTTACTTGAGGTATTCTTTTTTTTTTCTTTTCTTTTTTTTTTGTAATTTGTGTTTTATCATCTTTTGGGAAAATAGAGAGCTCATTTATAATTTTTCTACTGTAAGATGCTATTTTTTTGAAGATTAAAATTCTAGTGTAGTTGTATTATAATTATATACAGTTATTAAATTATTATATTTAATTTTATACTTTTCAAACTATATCATTATAATTAAAGCTATTTTCAACCATTTTTAATGTTTTAATGCTCACCTAGAAGCTTTAAATGTCATAATGTTCTCAATTGTGTGCTGTTTTGCTTCTTACTTGGTGGAATTATGGTCTTTCATACATTCTGTTTGCATCATGCAGGACCTTCTTCTAGGAAGCTCTGAAAAATGGCACTTGTGAAATGTATATGTAACCATCGCTTCTCCAAATCAATGCAATCAGTTGGATTCAACATATAGATACTGCCTTAGGAAGAAGAAATGTGTATGAATTCTTGCTGTCTTCCATTATTTTTTCCAGTCTGTACAACTTTTAGCAAATATATTTTTCAGTGGTGGTTAACACCATAACTATTTGATTAATTATACAAATTGAGGACAATTCATCTACAGTTTGCTTTTTTTTAGTCACTTAAGTCAACATCAAGTGAATGGGTTAGAAGTATGATTGATCCATCTCATTTCACAGAAATCTGCCCTTTAAGAATTTTGTAAAAAAATTTATTAATGTATAGTAGTTATAAAGAATAGCAGGTTTCGGGCTGGTGAGATGGCTCAGCGGCATAAGCGCCTGACTTGCAAGCGCGAGGGCCCGAGTTCGACTCCCGGATCCCACATACGAAAAAGGGGCCGGTGATATCGCTCAGAGGCACGGGCGCCTGCTGGTGCGCGAGGTCCTGAGGACGACCCCCCGATACCCACAAAAAAAAAAAAAAAAAAAAAAGAATAGCAGGTTTCAATTGTCATATTCACAATACATACAACGTATTTTAATTATTTTCCCTGAATTTTAAATTCAAATTATTTTGGATGTCTGCACTATACTTATCTCATTTTCTACAGTTATTATAAAATAGACAATACCCATCGAACTGACCATTTAATTGAAAAATATAGATTTTTTAAATAATTAAGGAAAAAATAATGTCAGAAAAATCTCAGTCAACCAAGTTGTTTCATAAAAATTCCCATTTTAGCCCAACAGTATTATGATCTCAGTTTACCTGAGCTATTTAGCTTGCATTGTTAATGGGCTTGCCCTATTTTGTGCTTAGTCCAGTATCCCTAAAATAGTACTTTTTTTGTTTTCCCCATAGCCTTATTTGTTTTTGGTCCATTATAAATTTTTGTTTTACTTACAATTATGAGGAAAAATAACTACTCATGTTACAGGCAGTTCTTTTTGTTCAGACAGAACGCAGATTAACACTCTTTAAGGAGCCTGGTTAGAAGCAAAAATATAATAAAACCACACCAACAGGCTCTCAAATGTGTGATGCATCCAGACTGTGTATGAGGAATAATTCTGAAACAGAGAAATGATCTCAAAGAAGATATTGTTGGAAATATTTACAGGTAATCTTTCAAAGCTGACATTTTTTGTTCATTCATAAATATAAAAACATATTTACAAATAAGCCAACAAAATCTACTTTCCATCATATCCAATAAAATAATTAAATGTTGCTGGTAGATGAATATGTGGAAAAAAGTAGAAGATTCAAAATGTATAAAAATATATGGACATTTTAAATCTTCTTTATGTAATGGAGGTATAGGTTGAAAACTGAGGGGATATTGTAGAAATGTTAATCATGTAGACATTAGATGGGATAAAATCTACTTAATAAATAAGTATTTTGATTTGACTTTTAATCTGAAAATATGAAAGCCTGACCCAGGTGCTATTTTAGAAATTTTATGTTTGAATATATTATGGATAGTCAGTGAAAATCTAGATGAATTAATGATAAGATACACTGATGGCCAGAGATATAGTTCAGCAGCACAGTGCCTGCCTGGCAAGCACAAGGTCCTGAGTTTGATTCCTGGTACCAAAAATAAAAATAAAAACAATAAAAAAAGATACACTGATGAGCAAAATCATGTTAATTGTAAATACTCTTTAACAAACTACAAATAAATTATTAAGGATATAATTAGAGAGTTTAAGACAAATACAGAAAGAATAATCTAAAATATGCAGTAATTCCAAATCCTTTGAGGAAGGAAAGAGTCTTCATTTTATGAATGCCATTGTGTTTTGCAATGGATGCTCTTTAATGCTGTTTATTATCCTTTTATGAAAAATATGACCTTAAAAAGGATTTATATGGGATTGGAAAGATGTGATTAATTTCTAAGATATCAGTAGCACAACTGTAAGATTTAGAAACACAGTAAAATAGTTGTATCTTATTGCTTTCAACTCTCACATACTGTAGATGGCAGCTAAGTATTTACATAAAATAATGCAAATGAAAATATGGATGAGTGAATGTTAGTCACTAAACTGAAAGCTGCTGAACCTGTCACACACAAATAAACAAGATTATCTTGCAGAGTGAGAACAATATTAAAAGAATAAGATCACAGTCTATCATATTGATATTTGTATTTTGATATCAAATAACAAGTCCTCATAGCAGGACTCAGGAGAAGAGAGAGTGATTGTCTCAAGCCCAGGATGACTGCATGACTCCAGCAATCACATAAATGTCTGATCCCAGAATTAGTTTAAATTCAAAACAAAAGAAAAACAATAAAATCACAATTTTTTTATGAATTTCTTTACCAGGTCAGTAAATAGTAAACTTTGTTTTCTTAGAAAGGAATTTAAGGCTCCTAAATTGATAAGGCAGTTTAAGAGGAGCCTAAACCTTGGGGATTTTTAGCACCATTGTCATAGCAAGAAATGACAAGGAGAGTGTTTAGTGAGGAGGGTGGTGTCTGCTTGTCAACTCAGAAAGTGCTTCTCATGTAATAACACTCTTCAAAGAGGCATTTCCAAATGGGTTTGAGGGGGAAAAAAAAAAGCTTCATAAGAATGTACTTTGGTAAATAAGCAAGGGCTATTTTCAATCAAAAACTTTTTAAAGAAATGTTGGTTATTATCCCACTTCAGACAGTTTTTTTTTAAATGTACCTTGCCTATTTTGCACTTTTTGATAAAATAGTAAACATAGTATATCGACACACTAAAGTCTGTAAGGAAATTGCAAATATGTAATTACATTTCTAGTTATAACTTTGAATAAGAAATATTCAGTTTTAACTGTTTACCATGGACTTTCACATTAAACGTTATTATTTTTATTTTTTAAAAAAGTTTTTTTAGTGTAGAAAAACACAGTTTATTTGGGGAGAAAACATGGAAAAGTGGATGGACTGCTACCACGAGATGGTAGAGGGCTTCAGAGATGGAATCCCTAGATTTCTTTAATTTAGAGAGTTCTGGAATGAATTGAATATTCTTAAATTCAGCTCCAATGTGTAAAAATATAAAATACATTAATACTAGATTAATTAATCTTTTATTTTTAATTATGGCTCACATAGTATAGCAATTCATTTTTAAAATAAAACTGTTACCAGTCCCCATCTTTATTATTCAATACTAAACATTTTTCTACTCTTCCTTCAAGTTCACCCCCCTCTTTGCAAATGACTATAGTACTTTAAAAATTATCTGTGACCCATCTCTTCCAAAACAAATTCCAAAAATTGGCCACATGTTTCTGGGCCTGAATTTGAATATGAAATATATATTTTCTACAAGATATGGTGAGAAAAATAATATAAGATTCAGATTGTTTTCAGCAAAAAAGAAACAGAGTACTCCTACTATATCATATATCTAAAATTTGACTTTAAGGAATGGTTGAATAGAGCATAGAAATAAATAATGTCATAGATACATTTTAAATTCTAATACATTATGATTTATTCAACATAGAAGAAAGCATTTCTATTGGGAAAATCTCTCACAGGTCTCACTATTTAGTGAGACCAGAGACAAATTCTTATTTTTTCTGTTAATAGATGTAAGCAATATTCATCATGCTCTTATATACAACTTCATACATAATAGTTATTGACTTTTTATCTAGCTTAAAATCCGTGGGAATGGGTACAGGATTATGGTGCATGGTTGGGCCAGAATTGAAGCAGGCCTATGTAATCTGGTTTATGTGACAGTGAATGGCCAGAGTGGAATGGGTGGGTGAACTAATGTGGTGATCCATATCAAGGAAAGAAGGATAGGTCTATATCATCTAACTTATTCTTCTTTCTAACCTTGCAAAGAAATTTTAGTTCATTAGCTTTTCTGGTTTCCACCAGAGATGGTAGTTAGCAGAACTCGAATGTCAATCCAAGTCTTTTTTAATCTTCATTAATCAATTTAAAGTGCTATGATCTACTGGAAATGCTTGTAGGCCAGTGAGGAATTCTCAGGTATCCAGATTGTGGATGTGAAAAGCAAATGAAATGGAGATGCTAAATTACTTTATAACTTAGATGCCTTGAAGTGCATATGTCCTAGGTTAAAAAATCTGCAGCTCTTAGAGTCCAAGAACCATGACTTCTTCCCTGTTTTAAAATCAACTAGATCACAAATCATGTTTTCTGTGTATTCTTTCCTTTATGTCCCAGTTGGAGTAGTTGTAAAGAGAAAATTACATACTGTATTTGATGTCCTTTTTTAAAATATGAGGGATTATGCACATTATTGTTGGAGAATAACCGTATATTCAAATACCTATCACTCTAATATAATAAAATTATCTCGGCTATGGAAGCTGGAATCTAAACTTTAAGTATTAAATATGTAAGAATATTCTCTACTTCTAAAAATGTATATAGTGTCCTGTGACTATTTTAAAATTATGCTATACTTAATTTGTATTGTTTTGGTAATGATATGCATGTGCAGCAAACACTTTTTCTTCCTGCTTGATCATACTATGAGAAAAACATCATCGTAAGTACGAAGGATGAAAACTGGCAACCATTACCTGCGATCAGGATTATGACACCAGGAACATGTGCCACATTGGCACCCCAGACGACATGTGCTGGTGGAAGATGGAGCCAGGAAAAAAAAATTGTAATTGTTCAAAAGAAATTTTTTGCAAATAAACATAAAAGTGAAAGTTTTAAAACTATGTCTAGGGCCAGTGAGATGGCTCAGTGGCATGAGTGCTTGCCTAGCAAGCACAAGGTCTTGAGTTCAACACCTGGTACCCACATACAAAAAAAGGGCCGGTGATATCGCTCAGTGGCATGGGCACCTGCTGGCACGCGAGGTCCTGAGGTCAACCCCCTGTACCCACACACACACAAAAAAAACAGCTATGTTTATGCAATCACACGTATAAACACACATGTGCATGTGAAAGCATGCACATAGGTTCATCATCTTGAAGTGCAGGCAGTAATCACAGATGGAAAATGCAAGCCAAAGGCTCAGCAATAATGTGACAGAGGTGACAGTGATCTAACCTGAGGACAGTAAAGAGAGAGAACCACATCGTTTTGAGGTATCTTACTGCAGAAATAGTGACAATATCATTGACTGATTAAATGCAGGAAGGAAAGGAAAGACATTAAAAAGGACTGTAAGATTTTTGGCTTGAGCAACTGGATGGATGGTTCTCCATTTTGCTAATATTGGGGTAAAGCAGATTGAAAGTGGTGGGAAACAACTCTTTCTTTTGGACTTGCCAAATATTTAATGCATATTTGTTCTACAATTGTCATTGCCAATTATATATTATTAGTAAACACCAAAATTGTATTGGACTTTAAAGAAATGTTTGCTTTTTAAGACAAATGAGGACCGAAGCAGTCATTTAAGGGTACATAGGCTGGTGACTATAATACTCAGACTGGGCTCTGTGATGACACTGAGCCTTAATTTACTAAGGTTACAGAATCTGTGTGGGTTTGGAGGCGATGGCATTGCATGCTTAATGGCTCCAAGGCTAGATACATCTTCAGCGTTTGTTAGCCTGCACTAACTGTGCACGAGGACACACTCTTCACTCCTACCAAAGACAGAACTGTGCTGGAGTAGCCTGTTGAACAATCTTTCTGGAAGCAAGGCCAGAAGACAATGAGTTCATGAAAATCTCTCTGCTTTAAATAAATAATACCTGCTGAACACATTTAGCTCAGAAAATAATGATTGTGCCAGTGGAAAAAAATCAAGATGAGACTGTAGTAGCAAATGAAACCCAGGTGTTAGCTGTCTATATTGAAAAGTGTCTATGCCTATGTATGCTTAAGTTAGTCTCTTGTAGGCAGCATGCAGTTAAGTATTGATTTTTTTGTGTTTATGTCTTTTGGATAGAAAAATCTAGTCCATTTGTATTTAACATAAATATTCACTAAAGAGTTTTTCTAAATATTTTTGCTAGTACTTATCACTGTCTTGAAAGATATTTATTCTATAATGAAATACCTGAAGAAGGTTACTGATGAATAAAAAAGGTTTATTTAACCAACAACTTTAAAGGCTCAGGGCATGGTGCTGGTATTGTTTTACTTTGGATGAGGGACTTCTAGCTCTATCAGCACATGAAGCAGCAATGGTAGGATTGCCAAAGGAAGCATATTGAACAGAAAGCCAGAGGGAGCTGGTAGGGCCAGGATCAGGATTTTTTTTTTTTTTTTTGTGGGTACCGGGGGGACGACCTCAGGACCTCGCGCGCCAGCAGGCGCCCGTGCCACTGAGCGATATCACCGGCCCCTTTTTCGTATGTGGGTTCCGGGAGTCGAACTCGGGCCTTCGTGCTTGCAAGGCAGGCGCTTAAGCCGCTGAGCCATCTCACCGGCCCAGGATTTTTTAACTGGTGTCTATCACAAGAAACTCAATCCAGGAAACTGGCTTTCTTTTCTGAGAGTACAGCCCCCAGTGACCTAAGGCCTATCCACTAGGCCCCACTCTTAGAAGTTTCACATCATCTCCCACCACCACACTAGAGAACAAGATTCCAACTCATGAAACTTTGGGAGACAAACTATAACCAACAGTATCTCACTCTCATGCTCATTGAAGCACAGTTTCTAATAACTAAGATTTGGAAGCAACCTACATGTTCTTGGACAAATGGATGGGTAAAAATAATGAGGTGTACCTACACTGTGGGATATTATTCAGCCTTAGATATATTTGTGCTATTTGTGACTACATGGATAAAACTGGAGGATATTGGGCTGGTGATATGGCTCAATGGCATAAGTGCCTGCCTGGCAAGCACAAGGTCTTGAGTTCGACTTCCAGTACCCACATAAAGGAATAAAAGGGCCAGTGATATTGCTCAGCGGCACAAGCACCTGCTGGCAAGAGTGAGGTCCTGAGTTTGACTCCCGGTACCCACGTTAAAAAAAAAAAAAAGAGCCGGTGAGATGGCTCAGCAGTGTAAGTGCCTGCCTGGCAAGCGCGAGGGCCCGAGTTCAACTCCCGGAACCCACATATGAAAAAAGGGCCGGTGATATCACTCGGCGGCATGGGCGCCAGCTGGTGCGCAAGGTCCTGAGGTCGACCCCCAATACCTACAAAAAAAAGAAAACCTAGGGGATATTATGCTAACCAAACTAAGCAAACAGAGAAAGAAAAATATTTCATAATCTCTTTTATATGTGGAATCTAAAAAGTCAAAATCACAGAAGCAGAGAGTAGAACGGTGGTTACTAGACTCTGGAGCAAAAGGAAGATTCTGGTCAAAGGGTGTACATTTTCACTTAGAAAATCAGTTCTATAGATCCTAATATACAACACAGTGACCAGAATTAATAATAATAATGGTATGTTATAATATAATAATATGTTTGCTAAAGGAATAAATATTAAATGTTCTCCCCACAAAAATGTAAATAAGTGTGGTAATGGGCATATTTATTGGCTTGATTGTGGGCCATATATAAAATCACTAATGCACCTTAAATATAGGCAGTTTGTCAACCAGAACATAAAAATCTGGGCAAAGGAAAAATAAAAATAATGTTAAAATTCAACAGATTCTTAATACACATAAAGCACATATTCTCTAATACCCTTCACATTGTCTTACTTGTCCTGCCTCTTTTTACCTTCCTGGAACATACCCATTCACTTAACCCATATTACTTAAAAGAAACATAAGTTTGTTTGTATAACAGTGAGGGATACTTCCTAACAAAAGGAGAAGGGATGTTTTGGGGGTAGATTAATAAGTAAAGACAAATCAGTAGATATTGTAAAACTAAACCACAGGGAATTATAAATAAAATATTATTTGGTTGTAAAACATTATAGGTTCTTTTCCCAAAGACTTGACCCACTGAAATTAAAATTTTAGAACTTTTAATTAGACACAGACTGTCGTTTATGGACTGTATTGTGAGAGCATTCAGTTTTAAAGACAAGCTAAGAACAATATTTAGCCTCTTGGGGTACTACTTACTTACAGTAAACTCAGGGCAAGATGAAATTCTCTTCTTTTCAAAGACTCTGGGCTCAATGAAAGACTTTTCTTTACTCAATAATCTTTTCATTGCCATTTACTACAGTCTTTGTGACCATGACAATACTAGACTTTTATGACAGAAATTTGGTAATCCTCCATACAATGGCAGTGGGTACTTATCTTTCTTGTCAAAAAGAGTTGGTATCAAAAACATAATTAGTTAATTAGACATTTTCTGTGTATTAAATAATGGCCCATACTAATTTATATTTTGAGTAAAATTTTTAGCTTTATTAGTTAAGTTTCTCACACAGAAAATTAAGGGTAGATTAAAATATATTAAATAGGGAGATGCATACCATTAACCATAGTTTGTTAATATAAAACAAGCAAAATTTCAAAAGCGTGTATTCTGAAGTAAAGTTAAGTACTTTTTTGGATAGAAAAATTTTGTATATTTTGATGTATAAAAAATTATGTATATATACATGAGGACTCTTCCACTATATTAAAAATGATTCTAAAGAACCACTTCCACCAAAATATGTATTTGAAATAACACTAACAAGGATATAGAACTTATGTAACATAAGATACATAGAAATTAACAATTTGTTTTATCAGAACAATGTTTTGAATTCCTCTTGAAATACTTTAGAAATCTATTTTTGACATTAATTTTTTATTCAATAGATGTTAACAGAAATGATGACTGAATTTTGAATATTAAGATTAGTGAATAATATAGATTCTTAAAATGCAGCTCAAGGGAAATTGCACAATTTTCACAAAACAAGATGCAGAAATCCAGTAGAATTTTTTTTAAACCATTGTACTTAAACTACGCTTTCTCTTTCTCCCTGATTGCATCAGTTGACTTGAATATGGTGTTAATCAAACAAACATAGTTTGATCTATAATCTCAATTGCTACTCTTTTAAATTCCTATTTAGTAGTTCACAGGAATTATCAACAAACTTAGAGTGCTAACAAATATGTTTTATTAGCCACAAGAAATACGTGTTTAAGTCAGCTCAAAAATGGACCTAGGTGCCCCCTTCCCCCCCAAAAAAAAGGCAAACACTGTGTGAGGGTGCATACCTGCATACCTGTAATATGTAACTGTAGCACTCCTGAGGCAGGAGGATCACAAGTTCAATCCCAGCCTGGGCAATTTTGTAATTTTGCAAGAACCTGTCAAAAAAAATAAAGAAAAGGAGGCTGAGAAAGTAACGGAATAAGAAGCCTCTGGGTTCAATCTCCAGTCCTGGCACAAAAACTGTGGTAATGCATGTATGCTGGCTTAGTGATGATACTTTCAAGTTTTAAATATAGACTCACCATATATATGGATAACTACTAAATACAGAAAAACATAGTTTTATTTGAATTTCCAATCTAAATTCAATGATAGCTCCAAATTGGAGAAATATTTAAAATATTTTCTGTATAAATAAAAATTTATTTGAGGCAAGGCAACAATAAATAAGATATATTTCCTTCTTAAAATTACTTTATGTTGAAATGTGATTGTTGTAACTGTTGGTTATCTTTGCTAGTTTTGGTCGATATCATACAATATCTTGGTTAAAAGGCATTAAAGTCCAAGACGCAATTTTAAAAGTATAATAAATATGCATTGCAATCTAGAAACTGAGTAATTAAACACAACTCTAGCAATCTTACATTAGTTTGTCAATATTATTATATTATGTGGAATGCAAGCCCCACAGAAAATGTTACAGAAACTACATATGCAACATCTCTCAAGCACTCATTGCACTTATTTTTAGAATATCCCTGAAAGTTAAATGTTATCAATTCCATTTTTCACTTAGAGGAATTTAAGTGCTTTACTTAATTCAAATCATACTATAAAGCCTCACTATACGGCTGGGCATATAGCTCAGCAGAACAGCGCCTGCCTCGCTAAACGCGAGGTTCTGAGTTTGATTCCATGTCCCCCACCATAAAAAATAAATAAAGCATTATTATAAAATCTTTTCTTTGGTGTATATTAAATTATTATACATATGTGCAAGGCAATATACATGTAAAACCAATAAAATGTAACATACAAGGAGTATTTTATGTTTATTTCTAACTTATATTTATTATTTATATTTATTTACATGCTTATGATAACTACTTTAGCTTAGCCTGCCTTTCAGGCATAAATCTTCATTTGGCTTCTAAGTTACTATAATAGTGATTAAACCTTATCCACTATTAGCTTAGTGTTAAAATACATGGATACTTTGAATTAGTGACACAAAATTTTAGCACTGTATTTGCCAGAGCACAGAAACCAGAGTTTGCTGATATTAATGTTTTACCAAAATTTCAAGCCCCAAACAAAAAGATGTGTCCTTGTTATGGTCTGTTAATCACACAACTAGTGTATGGATTGCACTGCCCTGACTCCCTCATAAAACTGTCTTTGCTAAACTGTGTTAGGAGGAGAATGCTGTTAAAACAATGCTCTGGCAGTTATTTTATTTATTATAGGGGTATTATATGTTAACATTCAATACACCATAATATAAGGTCTGTATGAGGTCTCATGGGACAAGCTTCACTCAGGTCTTAGAAACAAGAAGAGTCAGACTTCCCTAACTTTGTCTTAACATATGCCTTATGAATCATAGAACTGAGGATCGTTTTCCTGTGACAGTCATTGTTAGAAATTTCAGAACAAATTTGTGACCCAATTCTGAGAAGTGTGCAGGATCTTACAGTATTTACTTTATCCCTGGATTTATTTTATTTCTCTTTCCATTAATACACTTTACTATCATTTGCAGTTATTTATATTGCTCTGATGTTTATGTTTTTAAGAGGTTAAGATATGTTATAAATGTAACTTTACTCAGATTCATTGCACATAAAATTTGAGAGAAGTGTTCTCATAATTCATTCAAATAAATGCATTAATTAAAAATAATAGCACAGAAATACATTATCAGGGGAAACATGAATATGATTTAGACCTATATGCAGATATGAATCAAATTCAGTTTTTAAAATTAGAATTTAATTCAATACAACACTTTATGAACAGAGATGAAAAGACATGATTAGTTACAACATTTACTTTGTCAACTAAGGAAGATGTTTTAAAAAGTAGCATAGCAGTTCCAGAAATGTCATTTTTTCCTAAAATATAATTTTAAAAGCAAGACATTATAATAATATTAAACTTTTAAAATTATATATCAATTGTGTTTGCTATTGATCAAACAAGCAGTGTTATATGTAAGGGAATGCTATTCCTTTTATCGAAGGTAGGCCTGAGAAGAGTAATTAGTAACAATGATTTATATTAAATAATTAGGATCCCCACATATAAACAAAATGTTATACAAAAATACTGTGAAGAAATTAGGAATATCTTATTTTGTAATGACAAAGTAAATTATAACCACTTTTTTCTAATGAACAAATTGGATCATATTCATGGAATGAAAAGCATATATGTTTGGTTTTTTTGGTAGGAGAATGGGAATCGAACTCAGGACTTCAAGCTTGCAAGGCAGGTGCCGTGCCATTGAGCTATATCCCTGGCTCCAGGCATGTGTTCTTTTAAAATGTTTATAAACCTCCCAAGTACAGGTTGAGAAAGACTTTGTGAAGAGTTTTAACGCTGCTATATGGTCTCAAAAATGATGTTGTCCAGAAAGATTTTGCTACCTTCATCTGTAGTATCTGTCCACTCCTCATTCCAACCTTGAAAAGAATATACTACAGATTCATGTGAGCATGTAAACTTAGTGAATTCACTGGCATTTAAAATATAGGGGCAAGTGTGGACTAGTCAAAATAATATGGAGAAAATTATCAATTGTAAAAATCTAAATTAAATTATATTCCTACTTCATAATATACAGAATTTTAAATGAAGTTACCATCATCAGTCCATTCCTCTCTATCCCTTATTTTGATGAGTTTTGCATAAAACACACACCCTGCCTGATATAGTATTCATATTAATTTTTAAAAATTTATTGTGTATAGCACTTTGTAGACTACAAGGTATTAAGGACAGGTAAAGTCTTTCACTCTTGCAAGGCACGGTCTAGATTATGTAGATGAGGATTCAAGCTACTGTATAGAATGTTCATCCCAATACTTTTTGTACTCTTCTCTGTGAGTGTCAATCCACAAATACACTTACTACCATAGTTGCAGTTTAGATTCTCCCAAGATAGACATTGATTGCTATTTAAAAAGAAGAAAATTGAAAGACAGCATTAATTTGGCAGCATAAGTGGGCAAGGCATGGTCTTCACCTGACAACCAAAGAGAATATTTGCCAGCAGATTCCGAGAATCCTTCTGTAAATCACTTATTTTGGTGCTGTAGATCATCATCTTCTGAGATCACTGGTAGAAGTTTCCAATAATTTTTGTGCTTCCTATATTTAAGTGTACCAAAGTAAATTCTGAGTGTTTTTCTCAATAGTTCTGACATACTTCTTTAGATCTCAGTTTCCTGTATTATTTTTGGTATAATATATGTAGAAGTACATTTAGTTTCTATCCAGTACCCTTCCAGTATACTTATTTATTTTATTTTATTTTATTTTTTTGTGAGTACCAGGGGTCAATCTCAGGACCTCACGCACCAGCAGGCGCCCATGCCGCTGAGTGATATCACTGGCCCTTTTTTCCGTATGTGGGTTCTGGGAGTCGAATTTAGGACCTCGGCTTGCCAGGCAGGAGCTTTTGCTGCTGAGCCATCTCACCGGCCCTCCAGTACCCTTCTTATGGCTTGTGTCTAGATGTCCCCTTAGAGCCTCATGTGGTCATAGGTAGAGCTTTTCAGTGGTGGCTGGATCTAGAGTTTGTGATGCTTGGCTTAAGTGTGTGATGCTGGGATTAAGGGCATGTGATTACTGAATTAGTCCACAGATTGGTTTGACATAGTTCTGGGTAGGATTAAGGGTGTCCCACCTTGAGTGTAAGTGCTACCCACCCCAAGAAGTAGCACTTCTGTCTGGCCTGCTCTGCCATGAACTGTTTCTTCACTGTGATGCTCTCTGCCATGCCACTCTGCCTTGGAGGAAGCCAACTATGCACTGAAACCTCTATGAACTATGAGCTACAATAAATTTTTCTTCCTTTAACTTTTGGTGTCAGGTATTTTGTGTCACCAACAAGAAATGTTACTAAGACAACCCTGAACTAAGAATTTTTAATAAATATTAAATCAATGAATGAAGATAATGAAAACGAATACATGATGCTAATACAAAATGTGTTGTAAGGGCCAGGGATATAGCTCAGTGGCACAGCTCCTGCCTGGCAAGTGCAAGGCTGTGAGTTCAATTTCCAGTACCAAAAAAAAAAAAAATGTGTTGTACAAAAACAACAACAACAAACAACAAGAAGAAAATACTTGCATATTTCAGGAGAAGATGCTTCAACTCAGTGTTTCAATGTCAAGAACCTGTCAATCCTTCAGGTATACAGAATTTGGAAAAAAAGAGAAATCAACCTATCAGTCATCTTTCTAATCGACTTACCTACAACACGAACAGAGAGATATTTTCAACTCCACTTTCTTTTGTGCAGTATCTTGAAGTAGAAATTATCATTGTAGTTATTATTTTCTTGTCTTCTTTCATTGTAAGTATTGAACCTAACCTGTTTTTTTGAAACCTGAAAAACTGGTCATGTTCTGTCCATGACATTGTATGGATTGTTTTGTCTACACTAACCACTCTGCTGCCATCACAGAGATCTATATGTGACCATTTAAAGTGAGATAGTTTCTTCTTGTGAAGAAATCAGAAGATAAGAAAGATGTGCAACACGCTTTTCAAATACTCCATTACTTCAATGTAGGACCAGACTAAATATGTGATTACCTAACCTGCTTTAGAGGAGCCTGTGCTATGCTGTCAGTCTGTCTTTCTGATTTGAATTTAACAGTTTCCTGACACCTTCCAAAAACCGTAGGTGTGTTCACTTCCCAATATAGAAAGCATACACTGAGGTTACATCTGCCACTACAGTCTCTTTCTGATTTTGTCTCTAGCAAAATCACCACTTTCTGAGCAAATTATTTTCAGTCTTCATTTTTTTCAAAGTACAGAGATTTTAGTTGGCCTACTGTCTTCTGGCCTTGCTCCCATGGAGACTGCTCAGTGGGCTTCTGAAGTACAGTCCTGTCTATTGCAGGAATGAAGAATAGGTATGCATACACAGTTAGTGCAGGCTTAACAAATCCCAAAGTTGTGTCTATCCTCATAGTCATTAAACATGCAGCACAGCTACATCCATACCCATACAGATTCTGTTGCCATCTTAAGGCTCAGTGATACCACAGAACTCAGATTGGAGTACCACATTCACAAGCCTACATACCCTTAGGTGACTGCTTCTCTTCTTTGTCTTACACTTTCCACCCATGGTAATGTTTGTCCTTCACGATGATGATTCTACCTGTGTACCTGGGTGTGTGCACCCATGATCACATCTGCATGGACAAATGTGAATAAAACTACTTAGGAAACTGCCAGTACTGGATCCATTTTCTTACATAGCCACAGGTATTTGTATATATTCTAGGTTGCCAATGTGCAAAATGATTTTATTTTGTTTGCATATGTAGCCAGAAGTGTAATTCATTTAATTTTTAAAATAATTATGTTTGTTAGTACATTTTAATTATACATAATGATCACATTCATCATAGGGAATTTGTACCCATACATGACAAACCTTGATTCTTCTTTTTCCCAATCATCCTATCCTCCCTTCAACCACACTTCCCCTTCTTATTTACAAAAGCTTTGTTTCCATTTTTCTCTTCTTTTCTCATCATTTTTTTCACTTCCCTTCCTTCCTTTCCCCCACCCCAATCCCTAGTTCCCTTCCCATTTGAACATTTTCTTCCTATTTCACAATATCTATTATACATTTTGCTCCTTATTTATACTTTCAATTTTTCACACCAGAGAAACAATGCTGTATTTACACAGGTGTGTCTTGTTTATTTCACTTAAGAGTATGTCCTCAAGGTGCATCCATTTAGCTAGAAATGTCTCAATCCAACCCTTATTTATAGCACAGTACTATTCCATTATATATATAAAAAAAACTACATTTTCTTTAGCCACTCATCAATTGATGGGCATTTGGGTTATTTCCAAGATTTAGCTAATACAAACTGTGCTGCTATAAACATAGGTATGCACATATCACTGTAGTATGATGCTTTTAATTCTTTAGGGAAGATATCAAGAAGAGGAATAGCTGGGTCCAATGGAATCTCTAGTCCTAGAGTTTTGAAGAATTTCCACACTGATTTCCACACTGGTTGCATCAGACTACACTGCCACCAATAGTGGAGAAGAGTTCCTTTTTCACCAGTATTTGATATTTGTCAATTACTTGATGATAGCCATTCTTTCTGGGGTGAGATGGAATCTCAGTGTTGTTTTAATTTGCATTTCTCAGTTGAACAAAGACATTGAACATTTTTTCATATATTTATTTGCCATTTCTACTTCTTCATCTGAGAAATATCTATTCATTTCAAATGCCCATTTTGGATTGGGTCTTTAAATTTGGGGGTTTGATTTTTTTTACTTCATTATATATTATAGATAGTAGTCCTTTATCTGAGGAACAACTGGCAAAAATATTTCCCACACTATGGGTTGTCTCTTCACTCTGTTGGTGGTTTCTTTTGCTGTGCAAAAGCTTTTTAATAAGATGAGACTCCAGTTGTTGATCCTTTGTGATAGTTTCTGTGATTAGGATTTGTTCATAGGTGTTCATAGGCTTTTTTTTTGGTAGATTTTTTATTACATCTTTGATTTCATTGAAGACAGATATTGGTCTATTTAAATTTTTTATATCTTCTTGATTCAGCTTTGGTAATTCATATGTATCTAGGAGTTTGTCCATTTCTTCTGCATTTTCCATCTTATTCCATCTTATATCCATCTTATTAGAGAATACAAGTTCTCAAGGTATAGAGGATCTTCTGGATTTCTGCAGGTTCTGTGGTGATTTCACCGTTTTCATGCCTAATTGCAAGTATGTAAGTTTTTCTTTCCTTTTTTTCACAAGGTTGGCAAAGGGTTTGTTGACAATTTAATCTTTTAAAGAACCAACACTTCAATTCATTGATTCTTTCTATTGTTTTCTTAGTCTCCATTGCATTGATTTTTGCTCTGATCTTAATAATTTCCTCCCTGTTATAAGGTTTGGGCTTGATTTGATCGTTTTCTAAAAGCTTGATGTTCAACATTAAGTTGTTTATTTGAGCTTGCTCTGTTTTCCTGATATGGGTATTCACTGCTATAAATTTTCCTCATAGGACTACTTTCATTGTTTCCCATAAATTTTGGTATGTTGTATTGTCATTATCATTAAATTGCAGAAACTGTCTAATTTTTTCTTTAATTTCATCTGTGACCCATTGGTTGTTTAGGAAGGTGTTACTTAAGTTCCATGTATTTATGAAATTCTTGTGGTTTCTTTTGTCCTTGATTTCCAATTTCATTACACTATGGTCTGATAATGTGCATGGGATAATTTCAATCCCTTTGCATTCACTTAAGCATGTTCTGTGAACTAGTAAGTTGTCTGTTTTGGAGAACATCTTTTGTGCAGCTGAGAAGAATGAGTATTCTGATGTTGTGGGGTGGAACACTCTGTGGACATCTACTATATCAATTTGTTCAAAAGTTTGGTTCAGTGCTTATATTTCATTGCTGATTTTTTTGTCTAGTTGATCTGTCAATTTGTGACAATGGGGTATTGAGATCCTAGAGTACAATTGTATTAGTGCTTATTTGATACTTTGTGTCTGTTAGTATCTGTTTTATATAGTTGGCTGCACTGGCATTTGGTGCATATGTGTTCATGATTGTTATCTCTTCTTTTTCAAGTGTTCCCTTCACAAGGATGTAGGAACCTTTTCTGTCTCCCTTAATTAATCTTGGCTTGAAATCCTTTTTGTTTGCAAATAGAATAAATACCCCTGCATTTTTGGGTTCCTGACAAGTGGAGTATTATATTCCTTCCCTTGGCTTTCACTCTATCAATTTATTTTCCAACTAAATGTGTTTCTTGTATGCAGCATATTGTTGGATCTTGCTTCCTGATCTATTCTGTCAGTCTATTTCTTTTGATTAGTGAATGGGACCATTAACACTGATGGTCATATGTATTGACTTGTCCTTGTCATGTTATTTTCCTGTTGTTCCCTGCCCCCCATTTAATTGTTTGACTTGCCTGGTGGATTAATTCTGTTGGGGTTCATGGAGTTGTAATCTTTTTTATCTCCTAGAATGACCTTCAGAACATTTTGGAGTGCAGGTTTGGTGTTGATGAATTTCCTCAGGTATTCTTTGTCATGGAAATATCTTATTTCTCCATCAGTTTTGGAAGATAGATTTGCAGGGTAAATCACTCTGGGTTGAAGGTTGTTTACTTTTAGGGCTTGAAATACTTCATCCAAGCTCCGTTTCACTTGAGGGTTTGTGTTGAGAAGTCTGTCATGATTCTGATGGCCTTTCCTTCATAGGTGATTTGTTTCTTTTTTCTAATAGCTTTTAATATTCTGTCCTTGTGTTGAATTTTTGTAATATTAATTATTATTTGCTTTGCTGTAGATTATTTTAGATCATGGCTAACTGGGTTTCTATATACTTCACTTATCTGTATATCAAATTCTTTCTCCATGCTAGGGAAATTTTCTGCCACAATGTTTGTGAACAGGTTTTCTATGTCATTTGCACCATCTTCTGCTTTTTTCATTGACCAATCTTTCTTATGTTTATTTTCTTTGTATTCTTTTTTGCATCTTGTTTCTTCCTCTGCAGCAGCTGGATTGATTTCTCCTGCTTCCTTGCTATTCTTAAGAAATCTTTATTTTTACGATTGCTCACAATTCTGTCTTCTATATCTGAGATTTTTGTACCACACATTGGCTCATTCTGCTGCATATACTCTTAGTGGAATTGTTAACCTCCTGGATATCTGTTTGAATCTGTTTCGTGGATTCCATTTCTTTCCTATGTTGAGCTTTCATAGTTTCCATTATTTTCCTAAGCTCCTCTATTTTTTTCTCTATGTGCTCTAGAGTCATGACTTTCATTATGTTCACTGTCTCTGAAGTTACCTGAGAAATTATTTCTGATTAGATTTTTTCTAGAGCCTCTTTCATCTGCTTAGTTACTCCCTCTCTTACCACTTAAGAGAGTATAGTTAGGTGGCTTTTGGTATTCCACTTCTTTGCTCCCTGGGTTTGCCTTTGGTGAGCTGGACATCATTTTTTGTGACTCCAAGGCAATCTCAGTCTTGGTATATCAGGAAGAACAATTGGTTAGAACAATTATGTCACTTTGGTTAAAGTGATAAAATCAGCAATAACAATAGCATCTAACACAGCCTAGAAAATGATAAACTGAAGTAATTATTAATTTGCCACCTTTAACTATGTGAACTAGATTTATGGTTATATAATAAAATCTAAAACAAACCAGAAAACTGTATGCAATAAATAGGTCTTCAATATGGCAATTTTACACTCAGAGGAGAAAATTTAAAAGGGTTTGGGGGAAAACTAGAGAAATAGAAGAAAAGGAAGAGATTAGAAGCAAGGCCAAATGATAAAGGAGGATAATACAAACTTTGGGAAACTGGTGTGGAAGACAGGAAGGAAAGACAGAAGGAAGAAATAAAGAAAACAGAACAATAACAACAAAATAAAACTAGACACCATGTTTACATTCATATAAAAGGAACAAACAATGAAGAAAAAACAAATTAAAAAGCAGAAAATAAAAGAAAATAAAGAAAAAAAGAATAGAAAATAAAAAATGTCCACTTCAAGGTGTGGCTCTGCTGCCACTGGTAGACAATGTGGGCAGACAGAGTCCAGATCCACATTGATCACTCCCAGCAAGCCAGCAGCAGCTCCAAGGCAGGGTAGAAGATGATCCCAGTGAGCCTTCACCCCTATTTCCACTGCAGTTCAGGCTAGCATCAGCCTGTGATTCTAAAACCAGATGCACTCAGCCTGCTGCAGTCCCCATGCCTTCTGTGGGCCTGAATTCAGCTTGGAGCCACTAGGTGGAGCTTGCTGCTGTTCAAACTCCCAAGCTCAGTTGGGCTTTCTCCAAGATGTCATTGAGCCAATCGCCCTCTCTTGTGGGAGATCTGAATGGGACAACTCACAAGCTACCACAGTCTGCTACATCCACTGCAGTTCACTGCATCCATTCTTCCAATCCCCTGGTGCACTTCTCTGTGTAGACTTCTAGGGGTGCCAGCAATTACCATGCATCTGCAGTTTCAAGCCATCCTTCTTGTACAGTGAATGCAAGCTCAGGGAAAAAGTGCCACTTGCATCCTCCTTTTTCTTAGTTAAAATTTCTCTCTTCCCTTTCTCCATGGGCTTCAATTCTTTTTTTTGGGGGGGTACTGGGGGTTGAACTCAGGACCTCGCTCTTGCCATGCAGGCACTTATGCCACTGAGCTATCTCACTGGCCCCGGCTTCAATTCTTGATTCAGATTCTTCCTGATTTCTGGAGATCCACTTCCTTCTTCTTCTCTTTCTTATGTTGCTATATTCCAGTGTTTGGACACCAAATCTCAGAAAGGCTCTTTCTCTGTTGCTCACAACCTCACCATCTTCCCAGAAGCCCCTAATTTAGATAATAGGGTAACTGTTATGTTTTTCTGTGTGCGAAATTTGTATATTTTTCCCATAATTTCTGCACCAGTTTACATGTCCACCAACAATATTACTTCCTATCTTCTTCTAGAAAGTACACTTCTCAGTAAATGCAGAAAAATGTTTTGGTATTTGTAACTTTTTTATGTTTAAAGAGCATCACTTTGGATGGTGATAAGCATGAAAGAATCAGTTTTCCTTTCCTCTTGATTTCATTATGAGAAAAACAACTGTATAAGTGTAAAAAATGAAAACTCACAATAAAATATCCACTTTCAGAGTTAGAACACCACAGGTAGTTTTGGGTCGAACAAGTTTAGAAATCTTTGTGCTTCATGTAGGTGGAGGGTCATATCTCTCTTTAGATTTTTGAAATTTCATCCAATATATTTAAATTTTAAAGCTCTTCCTTCTACATATTGAAATTCCGTAATTCAAATATTAGCTCTCTTGATGGCGTACAATAGAGCCTTTCTTTCTTTTTTCTTCCTTCCTTCCATCTCCTTAGTTTTCCTGTTACTCTTTGGTTAGACAATTTAAATTCACCTTTCTTTGAGTTCAGTGATTCTTCTGCTTGATGACCTGGATGTTGAAGTTATCTATTGCCATTTTCTATTTCCATTTCTGTATTCCATTTTTGACCTCTAAAATTTCACTTTGGTTCATTGAATTTTTCACTTAGTTCTTGTATTTTCCCCTTGTATTTTTTTCATGTACTTATCTGTTTTCTCTTGTAGCTCACATAGTTCCTTTCAAGTATTTGAGTTCTTTTGCTAGGCAATTTTTGCATCTTCATATTATTGGGTTGTATTATAGGAAGTTTATCATGTTCCTTTTTAGTGTCGTGTTTATCAGATTCTTCCTGATTCTTGTAGCCTTGTCCAGGAATTAGCATATTTGAAGAATGTGTGGACTTAAAATAAACTGTATGGACTGGTTTTGGTAAGATAAAACTTTCCCCCAATGGAATTGCAGCAGACAGAAAGTGGTCAGACTGCATTGTGCTGTGCCTTGAGTGCCAAATGCTGAAATCTGCAATGACTTTAGCTTTCAGGGACATGGAGAATCATCAGATCATGTATTTGGTATGCACAATGTTGGCAATTACACATCTCTTGGTGACAAGAGCTTCAGGTGTAATGGTGAGTAAGACCATCATTGAAGTCCTCAGTAACACTTCTGAGTCAAATGGCAAATGACTTGGTTTGGCTATAATGAGGTTGGGGGCTAGATGTGTACACACACTCACTTGTAGAAGCTGTCTGGAAGTGCTTGTGTAGCTATGTGGGTTTAGGTGAGTCTGAGCTCTTACATTACTCTCCCAAGGATTATAGTATCATATGAACAGACAAAAGAGCCAGGTTCTGATGTCCACGTGGCAGTGAAGTTTGGCAACTTGGTTGATTTGGCAGTGTGTATACACATGGCTATGGGATTAGCCACTGGTGTAAATGCAACATTGAGAGCTGGACTGTTGAATTTTACTGTTTTTCAAGAAAGTGAGCAATTTTACAGTGTAGAACAATCTCTACAATAAATGTGGAAAATTAAACAAAATTAAGCATATTTAAATCACCATTTATTCACTGTTCTAATTAAACAGCATTCAATTTTCTGTAAAATCTATTCTTTGTTTTTTATGCTATTGATTTAAAAAATATGTATTAGTCAACTCTATCATCACTGAGACACAACTGCGGCTTAGTACCCAACAACTGCAGCTTGCAGATGTTCAAATTGTTCATGGTTTCAGCAGATGATGATCTGGTTTCAAGGCAGAGACATCATGGTGGAAAGGTGTGGCAGAGCAGAGCTGCTTAGTTCATGGTGGCCAGGAAGATTATCTGGGAAATGTGCCAGAGTAAAAAGCGTAAGGTACAAGACATAAACCCCGAAGGCTACAACTCCATGATGTATCCATATACACCTAACAGTGTGCTTCACCAATCCCCAGGAAAGATCCTAAAGCCAACCAAGTTGAAATTCCACCCAGTTTTCCAGATCCCATCTCTTTTGAACCTCCTACCCAAACACATCACCTTAAACTACAATTAATCTCCAAATAAAGACAATAAGAAGTTTATGATTCCACCTAAAAATTCAACTATCACATGTACAACAAGAGGCACAATAATCTACCCAAAGTTTCAACAGTTCCAACATTATTCAAAAGTCTAAATTTAAGTCTCTTCTGAGACTCAAGGCAAATTTTAACTTGTTAATATATACAAGTGAAAAACAAATTATATAATCCCAAAATACTATGATACAGAGTAAACATTTCTATTCTAAGAGGGTGAAAGAAGATTAAGAAATGATACCAAAACAATCCTGAAACTTATCTGGGCAAACATTAAGTCCTATGGTTCCTGTGTATTGCATCTAGGGCACACACTGGCAAAATATGAGTTCTAAAGACTTGGTCATCTCATCTCTATTGCCTTGATGGCTGAAGGACATAACCTCTTTCTCATATTGGCTCCACTCACACCCTGCAGCTTTCCTCACACTCATTTTACCCTCTGGCATCTTCAAATTCCTGGGGTCTCTACTATACCATCGCATTCATTCTCACGGCTTCTTGAACTGTTGTCTTGGGGTTCTTTGTCTGGTCTTCCGGGCCTCCATTTGAAATCTGGGGGTAAGACTCAATCCCACAGTCCTTGCATTGTGCAAGCCAGTAAAACCAGCATCACATGGAAAATGCCTAGCTCTTCTGTTAGTACTGTACATGGTATGAAATCCCCCTTGGATTTTTGCTGCTGTGACTTGTAAGTGCCAATATGGCCTGTGGATGGTAAAATGAATCCCAGAAAATTCTGTATGAGGCTCTTCTTTAATAGGGGTCTCAGGGACACTAGTATGAATGAAAGACTAATAATTTTGCACCCCTGAATCTGAAGTGGATGAGGTACTGATGATTTCTGAGATCCTCTTAAAGAATCTTTCTTCTTGTCCGTGAACAAAATATTTGGTTTTATTTTAATGTGCTAATTTTTTTTACCACACGCACCTGTTTTGACCCCAACTTTGCACATGGTTTCTTCTGGGCCAAAATACCACCTTTCAAATTTTTGTACTCTGCCTTTTCCCCCCTAATTCTTACTATAAATCTGGCTAACAGCAGTCAGCAATATCCACGTTACAGGATGGATCTTAAGCTTTATTGAAATTTCTTCTGCCAGATTATTTAGTCCAATGTCCTTAATCTGTCTCTTGTAAAGTTTCAAATTAGGGGAAAAATGAGGGCGAATTTTCTGTTACAGTGTAGCACACACTCCCTCTAGTCCAACTTCCAATGGAGTCTTTGTTCCTGACTAAAACTCCTGAGCCTGGCCTCTACTGTCCTCATTCCAGTTAGCATTCTGGTCTTCTTATCTCTGACAATAATCATCCACAAGTCTCTGCCTACAGCATTCTGAGGCTTCTTTAACCCACATTTCTAAATCTTTCATAACTCTTCCCACAAATCAGTTGACTTCTAAACTACATGGTTGGGGATAATCACAATTATTATCCCACTCTTAGTTCCAGTTATATTAGTCAGATATCTCCTGTCTGAGATATAACACCCACAAATTAAAGAAGGGAATGTTTAATTTGACTCATTTGGTTTCAAAGAATTGAGTTCACGATCAACTGGGCCTAATTCAGGAATATAGCTGAAGGGCATGGTGGAGCAAAGCTGTTCAATTCATGCTGACTACAAAGTAGAGCAGGGGAAAGTGCCAAAGAACAAGGGTGAGACATCAGATATAGATCCCAAAGCTACACCTCCATTGCTCACCCAAGTATGTCCATCTTTTGATTTATCTGGATAGTCATTTTACATGCTTTATTTATATATTAATTGCTGTTAGTTAAAATCTTTGCATAAATTTTCCTATATTGAAAATTTTTATTTCTCCTTTTGTAGTTATTTTTTCTTATGATCAATTGTATTTTATTTGCCCTTCAAAAGCTTATATTTTGTTTTCTTTGGATCTCAGACACTGTGAAAATAGAGTCACAGACTGCATATGGAGTTGTCTTTGTCCACAGTGGCAACACCTTTCCTTTATTCAACAAATAAGTCTCTGTCAGATGTGGTTAATAGTTAAGTCATACTGAGTTTATCTCTGCTTCAAGCCATTGTCTTAAATATATCCTTAGGATTTCTGTGTGTGTGTGTTTGTGTGTGTATGTGTGTGTGTGTGTTACATATCTGACTTTGCAACATTAAAGTCACTGGGGTTATCCAGTATTGTGGGCAATTTGTGCCTTTCTCTGCAGAGCTCTCCCATGAAACATATCCAATGTCCTTGCAATGTAGATTCAAAATCTGATGGATATCTTAATGGGATAATGGTCCATGTACTTAGACTCTAACCTGTCTCACAGCAGACATTTATTTATTTATTTATATTTTTTGTTGGTTGGTTTGCTTGCTTTGTTTTTGAGACATGTTCTCACTTTGTAATCCAGGCTTGTCTTGAACTCACTATGCAGCCTAGGCTGGCCTTGAATCTGTGAATCTGCCATATCAGCTTCCCAAATGCTGAGATTGCAGGCATACACTACCATGCCTGGCTCATATAAGATTCTGGAAAATGTCTCTCTGTTCTTTGAAAAACTTTGGTATAAATTCAGTGACCTACAAAATCTCAGAATCCAGTGAATGTTCTCTGGAGTAAGCAGTGATACTTCAGAGGACTCTTAATTTCAACATTTTTATTCTAATCTCTTTCTTTCTCCAAAGTGCTTGGGGATTTTCTCTTTGCTTTAGCAGAGACTTTGGACCTAGTTTAGATTCCCAGCCCAAATCAAGAATTAACGTATGTCCTCAGTAAAAAAAAAAAAAAAAAAAAATCGGATCAATAGGAATTCTTAGCATTATCAGTTCACCTCAGAACATCTTTTCTCATTTTGAAGTTGTATCTTGTCTATTTCTCATGGTTTCTGTAGTCTTCTAATGCTTTCTAAAATGTATTATTTTCAGAACATAGATTTTCCAGTTGTATGAGCTGGGTCATTGGCCTGTAGCAACCATTGTTTTCTTGTTCAAAGGACAATACCTAAGAAGCTTGAGTTTTGAAGAAGCAAGTATTTGAGAAATGATGAAATTGAACACCCCCCATACAAATCCTGCTACTCTTAATCAAAATATTCATTAAAAATGAGATGTAAAAGAGATTTGTTTCTGCCTTAGTGTGATGTAGACAAATTTTTGCCTAATATATAAATTAATACAAATTATTCCTGTATTAATTAATAACAAGAGAAAACACAAATCATCCTCAGTTAGCTAGAAATCATGCTAGAAATCATGGCATTGAGTTACATTACGAAAACTCAAATTATCTCAATAAGGTAATGTTTGGATGGAAAGCAAAGTACTTGGCGATTAAGCTATGATATTTAGTGGCTTAATTAAAAAAACATTGTTACAAAGACAATATGGCATGTTTTAGTTTTCCAAGGCCAGTGACTCAGCCTTGAAAAATTTACATGGGGAAAAGAAAAAAATCAAAGCTTTGAATTCCCCAGTAGCATTTTAAGTATGAAAAAGACAGTCTTTATTGCATATTTGAAAAATATTCTATCTCTTTTGCTTCAGGTCAAATAGAGCTGAGCTCTGAAGCAACAAAATACACTCCTTTGAGTTGTACATATGGATCATAAGAAATTATAATGAAGAGATAGATATATCTAAACTGATTTAAACATTGCACATTTATCAGAACTTTACATGTAACCCTACAATTTGTATAATTTTGTGTTTTTTAATCTCTCAGTTAAAAATAAATTCAACTAAAAATAAATAAATGTAAAAGACTTTTGTTAATTGCTATAAAGTAAATCCAGAAAATACTTTGGAATGTACATAATATGGAATAATTTGCTTAAGTAAAAGTAAATAAATATGTGTATTTTGTTACTTTTTTAAAAATAAAGAAAACTGGGCCAAAAACTAATCAAATTGATTCTCCATAGTGAATGATATTGGTGCAAAGCTGATGGAGCAAGAAATCAGTTTTTCTGCATATTCCTTTTGTTTTAGATACTCAAAAGTAAATGCATTTCAATAAAGATTCAAGTTTTTACATGGGACTATAATAATGCAGTAAAATTAAAAAGAGAGGGCTGGTGAGATGGCTTAGTGGCATAAGCACCTGCCTGGCAAGCGCAAGGGCCTAGTTTGACTCCTGAAACCCACATACAGAAAAAAAAAAGGGCCGGTGATATTGCTCAGTGTCACGGGTGCCTGCTGGTGTGCAAGGTCCTGAGGTTGACCCCCGGTACCCACAAAAATAAATAAAAAATAAAAATTAAATTAAATTAAAAAGAGAATGGTAACATTACATGAATAGTTAATGGGCAGAGAGCAAAAGATAATCCCACTATGAGACAAGAAGAGGAACAAGAAACAATCGAAAAGGAAGCATGAAGACTTTGCCAAATCTGTAATGGAATTCAAAGGATGGAGAGTATTTTCCATTAAGTCCAATTGGGAATGAAAACAATAAAAACTGGGATGATCCTTTGTATTTGTCAATTAAAACACTTCAGATAAAAGTTAGATATGAACTGAATAAAAACTGTTAGAAAATCAAAGAAGTGACTCAAGATGTCCTTGAAAGTGTTGTTTCACAATTTTGCCTAAAGCTTATGTCAGAAATATGTTTAATTGGGCCGGTGAGATGGCTCAGCGGCTTAAGCGCCTGCCTGGCAAGCGCGAGGGCCCGAGTTCGACTCCCGGATCCCACATACGAAAAAGGGGCCGGTGATATCGCTCAGCGGCACGGGCACCTCCTGGCGCGCGAGGTCCTGAGGTCGACCCCCCGGTACCCAAAAAAAAAAAAAAAAAAGAAATATGTTTAATAAACTGGTTTGGTTCAAATTCTTCTATGTTAATGCAAGCAAAGGGGCAGTGTGGTGGCAGTTGAACAAAACAAAAAGAAAGCAAACTAAAAGATCCCAGGTGATAGTTAAATTAATCCCCTCACAGCAGAATTTGTTTTAGATTTTTAGTTTTTCTTTCTTTCTCTATGCTTAAATTTGAGTCTTTTCAAGAACCCATGCACAGAGGTAGACTGCTTCTCTAAATTCCCCACACTAAAAATCCTTTCAGTATTTTTTAGTCATTTTTTGTGCACTGTGTGCTTTGCTTCTGAACCCATTGTTTGCAATGTCCATTGCTCTTCAGGTCACACAGGAGAAAATGTTTCAAAGGGGCCATGCTGGCTTCTCCTGCAGAGAGGAATGTTGACACAAGGAGTTCAATTACTGTGAATTTAAAACAGAAAAATGTCTTGTAAAAGTCCTAGTTATGTTCAACTAGCAGGCATCCACATCTCAAAAATGGCATTTTTCTGTTTTAAACTTACAGTCATTGCTACACTGCTGTTTTCCCAGTGGCTGAGCCAGTGTCACTAATTGCATTGTTCTTTTCTACTGTGAGCAGAGTAGTTTTGTTGTGTTTGCATGAACTTCCAATAGTAGATACAGACCTGAAAACAAATTGCCCCTTCATCTGCTAACTCTTAAATAAGGCTGCCGTGAGAATAAAAAGAAAATAGATGCTAGATGCTAGATAGACAGACAGATAGAAAGACAGACAGATAGACAGATGGAGACAGGCAGAAAGAGGAGAGTGGTGAAGTCCTATCTGACATCTTTATACAGAGAGAAACTACTCATGATTTTTAGCATAAAATCAGGGAAATTATTCTATAGAAGAAACAAAATAAAACTATGAAGACAGAAAGATATTTGCCTTATGGACTTGGAGCATGAGTCCCAGACCCATAATATTCTGAGAAACAAGACAGTCTCTAGTTGCTAGTCATTATCCCAAGTAAATTTACAGCCCTGGAATGTACTCCTTAGCACTTTGAAAGATCATATTATAATGTAAGTAATGCCTATAGAAAAAAGAATGAGTATGAGGAAAACCGAACAACTTGAATCAATCTTCATTTGATCTTAGCCAAAAGGCCGAGAAGTGATACCAGCTTGAATCAATCTTGCCTGAATAGTTGTTGTTCCATGCTAGTTTCATTGAGTTAGGATATTTAGATAATAAATAAATGAGTAAATAAATAAATAAATAAACAAACTATCTTACAAGTTGTGCCACTTTTGAGAAGAAAAGTAGTAGAGGGAACAAATGCTAAAGGAGGCAAGATTTTGGAAAGGCAAAGATAAGCCAGAACTTTTCTGGGCCATTGAGACAACATATTGAGCCGTCTATAGCTCATGATCTGTGCATATAAATTCAATGGACAAAGATTATGAAAGACTAATTTTTCAATAGTGTTTTAGTATATTTAGTGTAATGTAAGGTGTTTGGTAACAATGTACTGTCCTTGGTTTCAGAGTGTGTCATGTAAGAGCTTTAGACTTTTGCAGACATTATTGATGATTGTGAAAAACAAGTTCTATGATCTTACTTGGAAGCAAGAATTTTCATTCTTTCTTTCTTTCTTTTTTTTTTGGGGGTCACAGGGAATTGAACTCGTGACCTCGCGCTTGTCAGGCAGGTGCTATGCCACTGAGCTATATCCCTGGCCCAAAAATTTTCAAATTCTTCTAATTTTCACTTCTTTTTATCCTCTTCCAGCATCCTTGTGAGCAAACATCATAAACTGTGCTCTGCTGTGGGTACAGTCCTTGTTTCTTTGGGAAAAGCCTCAGTTCAAGGGAAGAACTCCCCTTATTTCACAATGCATTCCAAAACAGGTATACCCATTTGTAGATTAGTGCAGTGAGACTTCTTAAAATGTGGCTAAAGTCTGCGTCCCTAGGGCACAAGGGAGGATATATCTCTATGACATACTTCTCCTCCCTTTTCTTCCTTATGCTTTCCTTTGCTAGCATTGGAAAAGTGCCTAATGTTTCATTTCACTCTGATGGTCACCTACAAATTTTAGCAAGAGTAAGTTGAGTTTCAAAGAATTTCACCTGCATCTTTAGTTAATAATTATTTTTTTCTTTTTAGCACATGCTCTTTGCTAAATCCAAAGTCCATTTATTTTTTTCCTGAAGCCATGGTCACTATTCATCTAAATTTTATATTGAGAAACTGTATCTTATAAAAAATTTAGCCGGTGAGACGGCTCAGCGGCTTAAGCGCCTGCCTTGCAAGCGTGAAGGCCCGAGTTCGACTCCCGGAACCCACATACGAAAAAGGGGCCGGTGATATCGCTCAGCGGCACGGGTGCCTGTTGGCGCGCGAGGTCCTGAGGTCGTCCCCCCGGTACCCACAAAAAAAAAAAAAAAAAAAAAATTTATGCAGTCTCATAAGATATCTTTCACAGTGACATTTAAAAACCTAATTTTCAAAAGACTATTATTTCCATAAATTTATCCTAAGCTGTATAATGATAATTCTGCACAAAAGACTATTTACTATAAAATTAGCATCTAACACAGGCCAGGATGTAATCAGTTATTGTTTTGCCTGTCCCTCCACAACATACTTAATACACCTAATTCATTCTATTCTTGCTCATAGTACTATGAAGTTCAAGTAATACCTGTATTTACTTCTACTAAATATGATATTACCTTGGCATTATCCAGTAATGTGCATTTCATATCTATTTTCTCTATCTTTTCTCTTAAAACAGCCTGAATTCTTTTTATTAATTTGCCTGTCTAAATCCACAAGGCACAGTAATTGATTCTGCTTACAGCTGATTTTCTCCCTGTAAAATTGAGAGGTATACCACAACAGTTTCCTATATGACAAGTTCTTCAGGAGGAATGTTAGTATACCTGAACTTACATGGAAAAGAGGAGTTACTACCAGAAACTGTAAAGATAGAAGTTACTGCTAAAACTGTGAGGCCCAAGGGGAAGGAAACACAGAGCTATTAACTAAACTGGCAGAATGACATGAAGAGGACCAACTGGAGATGAGTTGTGTCCTTTAACAAAATAATGCAGCCAACGAAGGAGAAAGGATCCTTGTTTTAACAAATAACTATTTTTCTTTCCTCTAAATTTCTTCTAGGTTCCCTGAGTCTAAACAAAAACAGGAAGATATGAGAATCTTTTTATATAGCACTTATAACTCAGCTTTCCAAGATGAAAGGATGGAGAAAAGAGGATAGTGGTTCTGAGAACCTAATGGGTGGTAGCTGAAACAGTCTATGTTTTTGACCCTCCATCACTTACTTTGTCCTTTGTGAAAAGTTTGTGTCTCAATTGCAGAATATCCACAAATGGCTATCAAGAATATCATCTCAGCTAGTCACAAATATATTATGCTCAAAACCCAAAGTCTACAACATTAATCACCATGAATATTCTCATTTTCTTAAAACACACACACACACACACACGTGCACACACACACACACACACACACACACACATCCTTTACTTGAAGGCATCTGGTATAGGAGATGCTATGCTTATATAGAAACACTAAGAAGAGGAAATACAAACCTACATCTGGAATATAGTTGTTTCTCCTAACAAGAAAGTGCTGTGTCTCTGTGAAAGGAAGTATCAAACATAATGAGCCTCCCACCTGAAAGCCAGCTTAGTCTAATCAGAGAATGATAGTACACTAACTACTCACCAGTGGGCAGGTTGGCTACACAGCCAAAACAACAATCAAATCCCCTTCTGTGAGAAGAATTTCTCATTGTTAAGTGGATGCCCAATTCTTTCTGTTTCTCTGTTCACCTTGTATATTAGATTACCCAGCAAACTACTGTGAGGTATGTGGTAAAACTGTCACATTTCCTAGCTAGTTATTGAGAACTTCTTCAATGATGAATATCATCACATATATGTTTACTAGGACACAACCATCTTTACACTCTGTGAGAATTTTGAAAGCTGCCATTTTCATAATCTTTCCTTCACCTCTGTTACCAATTTTCTAACTTCTGTTTATAAGTTTCTAACTGGGAAATTAAGCTATATGACTACGAATCTCTGTACACTCATACATTCTCTTTGTTAGATGACCAATCAGATATACCATCAAAATTTGTCAACTTGTAAATTTCCTTTGCACATATAAAGATAAAATCATTGTTGAGTATGATAGAGAGAAAGCACTTTACTTTGGCCTGGACTAACTACCATGAAGACTTGCCCAAAAATCATGGCATTGCTTTTTTTTTTTCCTATGTTAACTATCCATGGGACCAAAAGTGTAGTTTATGATAGAGAAGATAAATAAATAACCTAGGAGTCTGTATTACAATTTTTCTTTGGATTTCTTTCCCCAGATGCCAATACACTATATTTCTCTGCTGTAGGCTTTCAGATATTTTAGAATCTGTGGCAACACATGATTCAAGTGGCAGGACAGTTTGTACCATAGCTTGGACCTGCTGCAAACCTGTATGTTCCCATTGTCAATCATGCTGGCATCCACAGTGGTTGTCTAACAATGGATGGAGAAATTTATCAAATATGAGATATTTTGCTCCCAAAATATAAGAGATCTGACAGATCACAGTGTCTTATCTTTATGGGGAGTGTAAAATGAAACAAATTCTCTATTATTTTAATGAAACTTTCCCTAAATGTTCTTTACCACCCCACAAACTTCACGAAGATGTTAGGTCTTAAAATTTTTAGTGCCTAAATCCCACAGATGTGGAAGCATATTTAAAATCATGGCACTTAGAATTCTCACTTCTTATTGCTTATTATATCTATCAGCACATCATCAATATAATGGGTCAGAAGGATGTTATAAACACTAGTGAGATAGTGAAATATCCTCCAGTAAATATAATAACCACAAGAAAGATCAAAACAATCAAAGGTGTACTATTTTCCTTAGTACATAAATGATTATGCTTTTCCTTACTTATGGGAGTGTAACCAAGCACATTTGGCAAGCTTTTGGTCATACAGCAGGTGCCAGGATTATAAGGATTTTCCCCAGTATATTATTGTTTCCAGTAGAGCAGCTGCAGTTGGCATTGTCAACTCATTAAGTTTATAAAAATGCACTATTAACTTCCCAAATACATTGGACTCTTGCACATGCTAAGCAGGTGATATAAATGGGTGTGCAACAGGTGTCAACATCCCTAATTCTTTTATACCTTTGCTTTCTATTCAACACTTGGCCTAGTTAATCTGTATTATTTGTCATTTATTCTTTTGATGGAGGTTGGTAGCAATTCCACAAGATAGGTACAAAATAATGTTGTTTCATTTGGAAGCTAGCCTCTTTTTTTCAGTCTATATTGAAGTACAAATATTGTTGAATACAAGTGATAGTAACATCCCATAACCCATCTCCTATTTACTTTCTTCCCTGAGAATGATGTTAGAATCTGTATTTTTTACATATTCCTTATATCATGTAGTCCTCTGTGACTCTCAACCAGAAACAAATTTGATTATTTTACACATAAATTTCAAATAAACTTGGATCTCTGAGCCCTGATTGCAATATAGGTGGAATAATGACCTGACCAAAGACAGATACTCCAGTATTCAACATTTTGATTGGCATCTCAATGTACTCATAGAGGTAATCAGGCATTTCAAGCCTAGTATAAGGTTAGCGTAGCAAGGACAAGTGTTAAATGCAAAGTCAACTAATTTCTGTCTGTGCCACATTCTGGGTGTGAGGCTCTAGTTTTAAATTGATAAGTCCAGAACAATGAGGTTATCACTAAACTTGCTGCCTAGATTTCATTAACAGTATCCATGGGTGAACTATGACATTGCAGTTGCTAAACTCTGAATCTTTTATGTCTTTTCTCTGACTGCAATGAAGGCTTGGGCCCTCTTGTAAAGGGACTTGTAAATGCCCATTCTTTCCTAATTAAATCTTTTCCTGTTACCTCAAAGTCAATTGATTAGAACCCTTATCATATCCTTTCCCCTTTGTTATAGAGTAACCATTTTACTATTTTTTGCAGTATTGTTTTCTTTAATCACCTTGGATTATACACTGCCAACTATAAATTTGTTTCCTAAAATATGCTAAGATCCCAACTAATTGAGTAGCACTAGCTACTAGTAGCACTAGTCACAGAATTTAAATGTCTATCTAAATGTTATTTATTCTGTAATCTTCTGTTGTATGTTTACAGTTTTGATTCCATAAGTACAACTTTCATAATATGATTATATGTATTAACATAAAATATTTTCAAGAGATCTTTCCTTTCATGATTGCTAGCCACAATCCTGTCTTCAAGTTCTGAAAGTCTATCTTCAGGAAATCACAATTCAACAGCTGCAAGACAATGCAAAGAAAAATAATATAAGACTAATTGGTGTTAATGAAAAAGCAGGAGTCAACACAAATGACATAAAAAAACTATTTGCACAAGTAATAGGAAATTTTCCAAGCATGTGAAAAGAGTCTGACATACAGATAAGTGAGGGATTTAGAACTCCAATTAGCCATAACCTAAACAAATCTACATCCAGACATATATTAATCAAGATCCCAGAAATACATCACAAGAATGCAATATTAAAAGGTTTTAGAGGAAAGAAACAGATTACATATAAGGAAAGCCCTTCAGAATCATGGCAGACTTTTCAGCACAAACTCTCAAGTCAAGAAGAGCTTGGAGTGAAGTACTTCAAGTCCTGAAAGAAAACAGCTTCCAACCCAAATCGATGTACCTGCAAAAATATCTTTCAAAACTAATGGAGAAATAAGTTACTTCCATGACAAAGAACAATTGAAGAAACTCATGAACACCAAACCAACACTACAAAAGTTACTGAAAGATATTCTAGACAGAGATCAAAATGACCACAATTCCAAGAACAACAAAAAATAACCACCAAGCAGGGCAAGCAATTACAAAGAGGGGAAAAGCAAGGAATGAACAGCAGGAAAATAACATGACAAGGATAAGCCAATACATATCAGTTATAACCAACAATGTAAAAGACCTTAATTCACCAATCAAAAGAAACATACTAGCAGAATGGATTAAGAAACAAGATCAAACAATATGGTGTATACAGGAAGCACATGTAACTCAAAAAGAAATTCATAGACTAAAAGTCAAAGGATGGAAACCCATACTCCATGCAACAGGAACCCAGAAATATGCAGGGGTAGCTACTCTGTTTGCAGACAACGTGAACTTCAAGCCAAAAATGATCAAAAGAGATAAAGAAGGTCACTACATACTTGTTAGGGGAAAATTTTGAGAGGAGGAGATAACAATCATAAATATGTATGCACCAAGTACAGGAGCACCCAACTATATAAGACAAATATTAATAGACATGAAAAATCAAAAGAGCAATAACACAATTGTAATGGGAGAAATTAATACCCCACTGTCACAAAGAGACAGATCAACCAGACAAAAAATCAGCAAGGAAATATCAGAACAGAACCAAACCTGTGAACAAATGGACTTAGTAGACATTTACAGAGTGTTCCACCGAACAACATTAGAATACGCATTCTTCTCAGCTGTACATGGGAGGTTTTCAAAAATAGACCATATAGTAGCCCATAGAACATGCTTAAGTAAATGTAAAAGAATTGAAATTATCCCATGTATATTATCTAACCATAGCGCAATGAAATTGGAAATTAATGGCAAAAGAAACTGCAAAAACTCCATAAACACATGGAAATTAAATAACACCCCCTGAACAAAAAATAGGTCACAGATGATATTAAAGTAGAAATTACACAATATCTACAACTAAATGACATACAGATACAACATACCAGAACCTGTGGGATGCAATAAAAGCAGTCCTAAGAGGGAAATTTCTAGCAGTGAATTCTCACATCAGGAAAACAGAATGAGCACAAATAAACAACCTAATGCTGCACCTCAAGCTTCTAGGAAAAGAAGAGCAAGTCAAGTCCAAAGCCCAAACAAGGGAGGAAATGATAAAGATCAGAGCAGAAATTAATGCAATTGAGACTAAGAAAACAATAAAAAGAATTAATGAATTGAAGAGTTGGTTCTTTGAAAGAATAAATAAAATTAATAAACCTTTAGCCAACCTTATCAAAGAAAAGGAAAGAAAAGACTGAAATTCATGCAATGAGGAATGAAAAGGGTGAAATCACTATAGATCCTTTGGAAATTCAGAAGATTATCAATACCTATGTGGAAAAATCTTTGCTCTTATAGGATGGAAAACACAAAAGAAATGGACAGATTCCTAGATACATATGAATTACCAAAGCTGAATTAAGAAGATATAAAAATTCTGAATAACCCAATATCAGTCAATGAAATTGAAAATGTAATTAAAAAAAAACTTACCAACAAAGAAAAGCCCAGGTCCTGATGTATTCACTGCTGAATTCTATAAGAAGTTTAGATATTTAATGCCAATACTCCTCAAACTCTTTACTGAAATTGAAAGGGAAGAAATATTCCCTAACTCATTCCAGGAGGCAAGTATTTCCCTGATACCAAAACCAGACAAAGACCCAACCAAAAAAGAGAAATAGAGGCCAATCTCCCTAATGAACATAGATGCAAAAATCCTCAGTAAGATTCTAGCAAACAGAATGCAGAAAATCATCAAGAAAATTATTTACCATGACCAAATGTGATTAATCCTAGGAATGCAGGGATGGTTCAACATATGCAAATCAATAATGTAATATACCACATCAACAGAGCCAAAGACAAAAATCATGTGTTCATCTCAATAGATGCAGAAAAAGCTTTTGACAAATTCCAACACTCATTCATGAAAAAAAACCCTAAAGAAAATTAGAATAGATGGTCTCTACCTCAATCTGATAGAAGCCATCTATAACAAACCAACAGCTAACATCATACTAAATGGTCAAAAACTGGAAGCTTTCACTCTAAAATCAGGAACAAGAAAAGGTGATGTCCACTAACACCACTCCTATTCAATGTAATTCTGGAAACACTAGCCAGAGTAATTAGACAAGAGAGATAAATAAAAGGAATGAGGATAAGAAAGAGGAAGTTAAATTATCATTATTCGCAAATGACATAATAATCTACATAGAAGACCCCAAAAAAGAAGTCCACCAAAAGATTTCTAGATTTAATAAGCAAATTCAGTGGAGTAGCTGGATACAAAGTCAACATGCAAAAATCAATAGCAGGGCCGGTGAGATGGCTCAGCAGCATAAGCGCCTGCCTGGCAAGCACGAGGGCCCGAGTTCAACTCCCAGAACCCACATACGAAAAAAGGGCTGGTGATATCGTTCAGTGACACGGGCACCTGCTGGCGCGCGAGGTCCTGAGGTCAACCCCCGGTACCCACACACAAAAAAAATAATAGCATTCTTGTACACAAAAAACTCATTGAGAGATAAATTAGGGAAACTGAACCCTTCACAATAGCATTCAAAAAAAAATTGAAGGCTTAAGCATCAATCAAACAAAGGAAGATCTATATATTGAAAATTGCAGTACTCTGAAAAAGGAGATTGAAGAGGATATCAGAAAATGGAAAGATATCCCTTGCTCATGGATAGGAACAACCAACCTAGTGAAAATAGCCATATTCCCAAAATTGTTATACATATTTAATGCAGTGCTGATCAAAATAGAATAAGCATACCTCACAGAACTAGAGAAAACACTTCTAAAATTCATCTGGGACCAGAAGAGACCTAGAATAACAAAGGCAATCATGGGAAAATAAGGCAAGGCAGGAGTCATCACAATCCCTGACCTGAAACTATACTACAATGCTACTGTGATAAAATAAGCATGGTACTGGAAAAAATAGACCTGAGGACCAGTGGAACAGATTAGAAGATGCAGACACAACTACAAACACTCAAACATCTTATCTTTTACAAAGGGGCCAAACATGTTCGGTGGAAAAAAACAGATTCTTCAATAAATGGTGCTAGAAAAACTGGATTCTGCACACCAAAGACTAAAACTAGACTCACGTCTATCACCATGTACTAAAGTAAAGACAAAATGGATCAAAGATCTAAATATTAAAACAGAAACATTAAATCTACTGGAAGAGAAAGTAGGTAGATATCAAAGACAACGACATAGGTGTAGGTAGAGAGTTCATGAACCAAACCCAGACTTCATGGGAAATAATTCAAAGAATCAACAACTGGGATCTCACCTTATTAAAAAGCTTTTGCACAGCAAAATAAATCGCCAACAGAGTGAAAAGACAACCCACAGAGCGGGAAAAAAATTTTTGCCAATTTTCCCTCAGATAAAGGACTTCTATCTAGAATGCATAAATAATTGTAAAAAATCAGACCCCCCCAAATTCAATGACCCAATCCAAAAATGGGCATCTGAGATGAATACATACTTCTCAGATGAAGAAATATAAATGGCAAATAAGTATATGAAAAATCATTCAAAGTCACTTGTCATTGAAAAATGCAAATTAAAGCAACAGTGAGATTCCATCTCACTCCAGAAAGAATGGCTATCATCGAGAAATCAACCAATAACAAATTTGGGTGTGGGGCTTTGGGGAAAAAGGAACCCTTTCCACTATTGATCATACAACAGACTGGTGCATCCACTGTGGAAATCAGTGTGGAGATTCCTCAAAAAACTAGGATTGGAGGTCCCATTTGACCCAGCTATTCCCCTTCTGGGTATATTCCCAGAAGAACTGAAAACATCATAGCATAGTGATATATGTGCACTCGTGTTTATAGCAGCACAATTTGTAATAGCTAAACCTTAGAAACAACCCAAATGCCCATCAACAGAGGAATGGATAAAAATGATATTGTATTTTTATACAGTGGAGTACTACTCAGCCATAAAGAAGGATAAACTTGAGACTTTTATAGGTAAATGGATGCAACTTGAGACCATAATCATAAGTGAAATAAATCAGACTCACACGTGTAGATATCTCATTGTCTCCTTGGTGTGAGAAGCTGAAAGAGTAAATAAAATCCAAAATGTACAATAGATATTGTGAAATGGTAAGAAATTGTTCAAAAGGTAAAAGGAACTAGGATGGGTGAAAGGGGAAAGGACAATAAGGAAAAGGGAAAAAATGTAAGTCAGTTATACTATTAGTGTAATAGTATTCATTGAAAAGTAAAGTTTGTTCTAATATCGGTTGGAGAAATTTTTATGCCCATATCTTGTACCCTGGACAACTACTTTTAAGATAACATGTAATATGGTAACCATTATTATTCTCCTATTATTTTGTTATGAATTTTTGTTTTACCTTTTTTCCATAAAATAAAAAAAGAAAAGAAAAAACAAAAATTTTTGGTGACTATTACAAGAATTACATTAATTGAAATAAAATATGTCTAAGAAGTATTGCTAAATAATATTTTGCTTAGTAATGTTTATATACTATCTACAAATCATAGCAAAGTGTCTTTTAATGTGAGGTCATTGTATTATTTGTGTTTTGGGGATTAAGACAGAATTCTGGGGCTGGTGAGATGGCTCAGCGGTGTAAGTGCCTGCCTGGCAAGAGTGAGGTCCTGAGTTTGACTCCTGGAACCCACATATGAAAAAAGGGCCGGTGATATCGCTCAGTGGCATGGGCACCTGTTGGCACATGAGGTCCTGAAGTCGGCTCCCGGTACCCACAAAGAAAAAAAAAAAAAAAGACAGAATTCTGTATCCATGTTTTTATCCCCTATGCTAACTATATTGGGAAGCAGCGGTGGCAGAGCCAGGGATATCACATAGAAGCACCTTCAGTCATCCAGAGGAAGTGATGCCAGACTACAACGAGGCCATGAAAGATGCCACTCTTCTCTTTCAAGGTGATAGGAATCTTATCACATATTGTATGTATCTGTAAAAGAGAAAGGGGCTAAATCTCCTGTGGTACCACACAGCAAGACCTTGGCTTAAAGTACTTGGATATTAAAGGAAGGAGTGAGGCACTTGAAAAGTAAACTCTTAGGACATAGTTTTGGGGAACTTCTGTAACAGCAAAACATTAGTGTTTTACTTCAAATAACTGCATTTACCCAAAGATTTGTTGGAACTCAGGCCTTCTATATACAATATGATAATGTGAATTTTCTGTTTGGAATAAAGGACTGACTATAACAGTGCATACAATGTTGATCAAAAATACACATTTTTTAAAAGGAATGGGTATTTATGGTAATTTTAGTAAACTTTCAGCATAGGGAAACTTCACTGAATGAATACTGTTACTGTTCTCCAGGGTCACATCTGTTTCAGTTGGGTCCTTGGAAGAGCTTGTTCTTTCCAAAGGACTCAGCTAAGAAGGCTGGTGGCATCCTAAGCCAGACATAAATCTAAATTTTGTTTCTTCTACTGTACTACATATCTCCTCATTTCAGGTATTCATTCAATTTATTCCAATGATCACATTTTTCCCTCTATTTGGATAATAGTACACAGTAATTAATTCATAGCTTAACTTTCTTTATTCCTAAAGTAGACCTTCCTTCACCCATCAGAATAAAATTATTCCTTTTGCTAGACATGGTGGCACATGCCTGTAATCCCAGCACTTGGGAGGCTGAGGTAGGAGGATCACAGTGAGTTAAAGACCAGCCTTGGCTACATACCAAGACTGTCTCAAAAAAGAAAATCCTATTTGCTCTTGTAACATTTTATACATTTTCAACTTTAAAGAAGCATATTTTCTTTTCTTTTCTTTTCTTTTTTCTTTTCTTTTCTTTTCTTTTCTTCCCTATGGACTCCAGGACAGTGAGTAGGTTTCTTTCCATTGTATATGAACCCATGAATATAATTGCACTTTGAATATCTCTACTTGCATGTCCAAGATTCCCATAAATAAAGAATAAGCTCTGCCAAAGAATTATTTATATTCTCCCTATCTTCATTCTCAACCTACACCTTGTTCTAAATTCCGTATCTCTGTGAATCACCTCACAATCCACCTAGGCTTGTATGCTCTCTTGAGTTTTGCTATTTCCCATCATGACCCATGAAGAATCTAATTCTATATTTGTACATCCAAAATTTTCCAGGAGAATTAAAAACAAGTGATGAAATTTAAAATAAACAAATATTACTCATCCTCATTATTTAAATTTATTGTTTATAATGATCAATTATATATTTTACCTGTACTAGTTTGCTGATAAAATTATTACTTTTCATTGTGCCCAACTGAAAACAAATGCTTTTTTAAGAAGAAGTTTTTGTCATTTCAACAATTTTATGTGTTGCTAAACTCTTACAGTTCTTTTTGTGTGTGTGTGTGGGTACTAGGGGTCAACCTCAGGACCTCATGTGCCAGCAGGCGCACATGCTGCTGAGCGATATCACTGGCCCTTTTTTTGTATGTGGGTTCTGGGAGTCGAACTCAGGACCTCACGCTTGCCAGGCAGGCACTTATGCCACTGAGCCATCTCACCAGCTCTACAATTCTTAAAAAAATTAATTTATTTCTCCTCAAAAGAAGATAAAATTCCTTTTGTTGTCTTCTTACAAAATTATTTCTCTCATGATAGAGGGGCATCACAAAACTCTCATAAAAGTCATGCAAAATGAATCTGTCTGGTATCATTGAACTCCTGAGAGAATTAGTGTGTCTACTCAATTTATATCTATCCAGCAATACCCAGACAATTTATATCTCATACAAAAAACTTTTATTATGATCTATGGCTAATGTTTTAATTTTAATTAATGTATTAGGTAAGACTAAAGATTTAGGTGAATAGTTGTATTTCAGGTAGTTAATAATAGGCAATTTTCTATGACACAATGTTAGCTGTTTCTGATCATAAAAATTTAGCACATGACGGCAAGGCAAACATAATGCTACCACTATGCAAGGTGAAATATAGTATATTACAAAGGAAAGATTGATTTTCCCCATCCCATTTACAAGAATTTAAGGCCATAAGAATTTACCATTAGGATGAGTGTGTGTCCAAAAGAACTGATTCTAATATAAAGGAGAATTTCTATGTAAAATATGATATAAATACTTCAGATATACTTGTTTCTGTTACTACAGTTTAATATATGAGGTTACACATAACAATAATAAATGTTAGTAAATAAATTTAAATAAAATTTATTATTCAATAATTTTTTAAAATAAATAACAAAATAGATAAATATTGAAGTCATAGGGAATTAAGGATTTGTGGTTGTTCCCATTTTTCTTCTTTTTTTTACTATATGCTTGTGATACATTATAAATACGTACATCATGGAAATCAATACATATTCATATTGCTTCTTTTTTTTTTTTTTTTTTTGTGGGTACCGGGGGGTCGACCTCAGGACCTCGCGCACCAACAGGCACCCGTGCCGCTGAGCGATATCACCGGCCCCTTTTTCGTATGTGGGTTCCGGGAGTCGAACTTGGGCCGTCGCGCTTGCAAGGCAGGTGCTTACGCCGCTGAGCCATCTCACCGGCCCTCATACTGCTTCTTGATCTTTTTTACTTCTCCCTTTCCTCCACTCTGTCCTGTCTCCACCATCTCTATATGTCTTTCCCATCTTCACAAAGTCTATTTCCCTGTTACTTATCATGTATATTTTATTTTCTCCTAAATTATTTAGTAAACAGAGCTTGATTTTCATAAAATACATTGTTTCTATGGAATGGAAAAATTCATAACATTATTATCAGAACTAAATGGAAAGTATAATGCAAATAAAATATGCACTGTGGCACTCTAAGCTTAGTCCCCTCTACCTATAAAACTTCAAAGAACACTAAAGAGATAAAAATGCTAGTCAATAAGGTCATACATTGGTGAGGATTATATGCAATAGTCATTTAAAAACATATCTATTAAGAATATTCTGGGCCGGTGAGATGGCTCAGCGGCGTAAGCGCCTGCCTTGCAAGCGTGAGGGCCCGAGTTCGACTCCCGGAACCCACATACGAAAAAGGGGCTGGTGATATCGCTCAGTGGCACGGGTGCCTGTTGGCGCGCGAGGTCCTGAGGTCGACCCCCCGGTACCCACAAAAAAAAAAAAAAAAAAAGAATATTCTGGAAGAAAACAAATGCCACTAAGCTGCCAATTGATTAGAACACTGATTTCCAAGACTGAATTTTTACCTGCATTACTTTCAAACAAACATATTCTACTATTCTAATAACATTATTCTAAATTTTATTGACAATTAAATATGTTAGCTGAATTTTGTAAAAAAAAATGATAATAATATTGTATAACTAGGCTTCTAGGAAAAAAGATTATATTCACTACATTTATCTGCTCTCTCTATGTGCCTATATCTATGTTACTGCTCTTGGGTTACATATATAAAGGTGAGCAGGATAATTAAAAGAGACAAAATTAAAATCCTGTACTATATTAATTTTCACCTAGGCTACCAGTTCTTATTTAGAAAATAGTCAAAGAACAGAATATATTTTACCTTTAGATTTGTATCATCTGCATGAAAATTGTTCCCTGTTAAATCACCAATTAATAAGTGAAATCTATTTCTGGTTTTGATTAAGTGAAAAGATCACATTTATCCTGCTACTTCGATCACCTAAAAATGGAACAAAATTAATCTTATAATGTCTTTCACATCTTAAAAAACAGGCAGAGTAATGTGATGACACCACAAAAATGTCAAACAAATCCCTACTTTGCCCTCACTTCATTGGCTGGAATGAATTTCCAGTCCATAGCACTTGGAGAAGAAAACAAAATAGAAATTGGCAAACTTCTTAGTTCAGTGGACAAAATGGAGAACTTTGAGAAGACAACTAGAATTCTCAGAGAAGAGTTCTAAAGAAAGAAAACTACAAGAGGAAAGATAATTGCATGAGAAAATTTCCATGAGATCCTCAAGTTTTCCTCTCTGAGCACTGAGCAGCATAGGGTTGTGAGAAAACTGAGTTGGCTGGGAAGACTCAGGGGAAAGAAGCAGACAGAATTCATCTCACACTAGTAGAGGGCTCTAAATAATTTGTGTTCCCACTAGCCAGGGTGACAAAAAATCTTCTAAAACATGAGGCCTTCTGAGAGTACTGCAAAGACATTGGAACAGAAGGGTGACAATATTAGTGCTAGACTGAAGGCTGCTCTGATACCAAGAAATAGTAAGACCATCCTCAAGTAGGATGGTACTGGGTACAAGTTACTTAACTTCATCCCAGAACAAACTTGAACAATATTTGAAGAAATACATAATTTACCAGACTCAGAGAAAGTGAACTTCACAAGATATGGCAAAAAAGAAAAGACAAAAAAAGGAATTGAAGAAGTAGCAAAATCTGACCCATAATGAGGAGCATATTGAGCAATAGACTGACTCAGAAATGACATATGTGATAGAATTTGATAACAAGAAAAGTAAAATAAATATATATTAACATATTAAATAAAGTGAGGGAAAGTGGGTGCATCTTAAGTGTAAACATGGAGGAAATTTTAAAAAAGGCCTAATCAACATCCAGAATAAAAAATACAATATCACACTTGAAAAATGCACCAAATGGAACAGAAGATAAGTGACTAGGGGAAAAATAGAGAATCTGAAGAAAGGTGTAGAGAAATTAAAAATTTTCGAAGTGAAACTCAGATAGAAATGATCAAAAAGAGGATGGAAGCCAGGAAGGAAAGAAGGAAACAATAGTGGGAAGGAGGGAGGGAGGGAGGAAAGGCATGGGGCATCAGTGATTTGTGAAACAATATTATTGTAGAAATCACTGAACTAACTGAAGGGAAGAGGAAATGAATAAGTACTTGAACTAGTAACCTAAAATCTTTCCAAATTAGATGAATACTTTAAATCCACATGTACAACTATTTAAGAAATTCCAAACACAAATAATTTTTTAAAAGTCACAAGACACAATATAATTACATTTTTTAAAAAGTAGCAATAAAAATGTTTAAATAACTTGGAAAAAAGAGATGAATAATACTAGACTTCTTGTCAAATCAGTGTAAGCATGACATTTCATACTCAGCAAAAATATCTTCAGAAAAAAAACTTAAGGTTTTCAGACCTACAGAAGCTGAAAGTATTTATCAGAAGAAATGCTAAAAGAATTATAAGAATTGTGAACAAAATTCCTATGTAGAAGAAAAGAGCAATCAAATGAAAACCTGAATCTATACAAAAATTAAAGACCTCCAAATAGAAGTTTTCATAAGAAAATTTTTCTTAAATTATGAACTTTAATAAAAATTTATTGCCATTTAAAATATAAGTTTGTGAAATATTTTGACAAACATAAGCCACAACAAATGAAAAGGTAAAGATATTTGCAAGGGTCTTGAATTATGTATGAAGTGAAATAATGTTAGTTAAATGTAGACCAAAGCATACTAAAGATGTACAGTATAGAAAAAAAAACATAAAGCAAATATATTAACAGTTTTGTTTAAGGTATAAGCCAAGAAAAAGTATAAAAGGGGATCAAAATATTTGTCAAATCTAAAAGAAGGTAAAAAATTAAAGCACAATTGGGCCGGTGAGATGGCTCAGTGGCGTAAGCGCCTACCTGGCAAGTGCGAGGGCCTGAGTTCGACTCCCGGAACCCACATACGAAAACCGGGCCAGTGATATCGCTCAGCGGCACGTGTGCCCACTGGCATGCAAAGTCCTGAGGTGATCCCCAGTACCCACAAAAAATAAATAAATAGGGCCGGTGAGATGGCTCAGCGGCTTAAGCGCCTGCCCTGCAAGCGCGAGGGCCCGAGTTCGACTCCTGGAACCCACATACAAAAAAGGGGCTGGTGATATTGCTCAGCAGCACAGGCGCCTGCTGGCGCGCGAGGTTCTGAGGTCAGACCCCCGGTACCCACAAAAAAAAAAATAAAATAAAATAAATAAATAAATAAATAAATAAATAAATAAACCACAATAAAAGCTTTCCATTGCTGTGATGAAAACACCTAAGATAAATAATTTAAAAAGAGTAAGGATTTATTTTAGTTCATGGTTTCATGGTCATTTTCCTTCACCACTTTGGGCTTAGGGAGAATCAGCACATCATGGCAGGAAGTGAATTGTAGAGCAAACCTGCTTACCTTATGGTGTCAGGGAAATGGAGGGGGTGATAAAAGGCTGGGGTGCCAGTGTACCCTCTAAGTCATGCACCAATGACCTAACTTCCTTCCACTATGCCTCATCTGTTAAAAGTTTTTTCATCTCATCATAGTGCCACAAGCTGGTTACCAAGCATCTAGCACTTTAAATTTTAGTGTCATTTAAGAACCAAACATAACAATGGGACAAATGGAAAATAATTTTTAAAGTATAGATTTAATACCAACTATACCAACAGTCACCCTACTTATAAATTATCTATATATCACAAAAAAATGCAAAAATTTTAAATTGGTACACAAGCTTGACCTAAATACATTCACCCCTTATTATCCATGTAGGATTGCTTCCAGGACTTGCATACCCTGTGGATCCCAAAAGCTATGGATTTTCAAGTTCCTAACATAAAATGGCATAGTATTTTTATATAACCTGTGCACTCTCTCCCATATACATTAAATCATCTTTATTACTTAGTATGGTACAGCTACATTATAATTATAATCATAATAAAACATAAATGCTATGCAGACAGTTTTTACACCATATTGGTTAGGTATTAAGGACCAAAAAATAAAATTCTGCACAATTCATTAAAGGAGCATTTTTATTTTTACGGAAAATTTTGAATCCTTAAGTGACTGAAGCCACAGTCATACAGCCCACCTGATGAGCTGCATGTGCTGCCTACATGAAACTCACTTTAAATATAAAAATACAACAACTTAAATTTAAAGAATGACAAAAAGGATCCATATTATGAGTCTCTTATAAAGAGTGTTTGCATTATTTTATATTTCATTTACATAGGCATTCATTCATATCAATATAAAAAACAGCAATTTCAAGAATAAAGCATATTGCTCAGAATATAGAGGGATATTTGATTATGATAAAGTGTTCAATTTTCAAAGAAAAAATAATAAATCTAAATATTCACGCACTTAATAACCAAAATTAAGAAATCAATTTTACTTAGAGTTCAACTTTTAAAGGTTTTTGCGTGGGTTTTAAATTTTGTTTACAGAGAGGATCTCAACACATTGCTCAGGCTACCCTTGAACTTGCTATGTAGCCCAGGATGGCCTAAAAATTGCAGTATTCTGCCTTAGCTTTCCAAATGTTAAGACTGCAGGTTTGTGCAACCATGTGTGGTTTAAATTATTTAAGTTTTTAAACATTTTGTTATATAAATTTTACACATGTATATGAATAGTAAATAAAAGCATGGCTCACCACAGCTTTGATAACTATTAACTCATATTTAATATTGTTCCTCACTTCAAAATACACGCTTCTCCCATTATCATTATTCTGCAGCAGAATAGTACATACACCTGTCATAATCAATGGATCTACATTAACATATTATCATCTAAAGTTTGTATTTTACATTAGCATTCATTATTATTGTTATACATTCTGTGGGCCTTGACAAATGTGTACTGAAATAAATCCATCATTATAGTATAATACCAAATACTTTTATTACCAGAAACATCCCTATGCTGGGCATGTCCATCCTTCTCTTCCGCTATACCCTGACAACCACTAACTTTACAGTTTTCATAAATTTTTACTTTTCCAGATGTCATATAGTTAGTCATACAATATATATTCACATATGCATATTCTCTCTCTCTCTGTATATATATATATATATATATATCTGTATATATATATATATATATATATATATATATATATATATATATATATACATATACATGCAGTCATTAACCTTTTTCAGATTGGCTAATTTTACTGACTAATATGCATGTAAGAATTCTCTATGCCTTTTTTGATAGCTCATTTTCAGACCCCATTTTTCTTGTTCATTTTAAGTACATCAGATTTTTTTTTAATTTTAGTGATATCTTCTCCAGCTTTGTGGCACAAGTTTTCTTTCTTCTGAAGTTTTTGGTGAGTGCTAAAAATGATGGCTCTCTACTCTCTGAGATTTGCTGCCTCCATGTGAATTAATCTCTTTTCTTTCTATACTGTTGCCTCTGTTTAGACAATTTCTATTTTACCCCTAGCAAGCTCTCCTCATTTATGGTCTTCACACTGAAATTGATTAGTAAATAGTGCGTCTTCACAGAGTCAATCTGCTCAAGCATTTTCAAGCCTTACTAGAAACCCTTTGGACAGTCCAGAAAACTGAAAAATTCACTGTTACGTCAGTTGTCTGTTGTACTTTTTAGAAAGTAACTTGTTCTCAGGACTCTCAAATGAGTTGTTACCTTCCATGACTGTCTATATTGTGTGGAGTATTAGGACACTTTTTAAAATCATTCTATTGTAGACATTCTCCACAGGCTTTCAGTGTCCCTATCATATTAGATTATATAGGACACTTGGAAGATTATAACAATGCTACAACAACTACCATCCATCCTTGAATCTTTCATTTAACAAATAATGTATTAAAAATTCTGAGTTCTGCAAAGACCACACTAATCAATCAGAAATATGTGTCCATTTTACTACCAAACTTCAAAAATATCATGAAAATTTTATGCTTATAACTGTAAGACTGTTTTAGATCGATCTTGAGTGCATACTCTATGTTACCTGAATAGTGAGTCAGCAGTAACCTCAGGCTCCTACAGTATAGAGGAAGTAGCAGCCTGTGTCTGTTTAGGATCTAGAGCTTTCCTTCTCCTGAAAGGAAGAAGCACCCCTGAACTCAACTTCATTGGATCCCAAAGTATTGCAGATAATTGGAGACTCTTTCCTAACCAATGGCTAAACAGCTGGAAGTGCAATTCAATGCTTGGTTACTCAGTAATCTCATCATTCTCCTGTTGAAAAAATCTTTCTTCTATCAACACGAGGGGTTTACAGTCCTCCTTTCCTCTTAAAAAGAAAACACATTGTTGCATATCCAGAAAATTTCCTGATTCTGAAAGTTTCTTCATGGAATTAATGGTACGTCTGGGAATTAATCGTATCTTTTCTTCTCATTAAACAACAACCTTGTACATTTCTGCTAATAAAATCTTCAGTGTGAACTATGTGTTGTGGAATTGTGCTGATGTATGACATGCAATGATTATGAAAGAAAATATTTTGCACAAAACTTGAATGTTGAAAATATTTCCTAATAGACAAAAAAACAAGTTTCACTTTACTAAAATTGAGAAATATTACTTTAGTTCTACAGGTGCTGTTTGTATATATTCTGGATAGTGAAATGTTCAAGTAAACTCTCAAGTAAACAATTTATTTAACTAAAAATATCTCATATATATTGTTTACAAAATATAGCACACTATTATATTAAATATATCACATACTATGTATCATACTGTGTCAGAACTCACTACAGAAATGCATCACATATGTATATATTTACAGTGGCTGCCTGCAGAGTCAGGCGTGGAAGAGTGCAGAAAGGCTATCTGCACACTGGAGATTGGAAGGATCCAGTCAGAAGCCAAAGGCCTGGAGCAAACTTTAAAGTCCTGTGTGAGTCTGCATCAGGTAGCTGCAAGGTCTGTGCTAGAAGGAAAGAAACAGACATTCAAGCAATGCTGAAGACTGGAGCTCCTCTGAAGAAACATACATAAAACTTTCTTTTTCTTTCCCTTATTATTCCATTTAGACTAGAAGCATATTGATTGGTGCCACAGACACCCATAGTTGGTCTTCCATTTTTAATAAATCTATTCAGTCACACCCAAAACTATACTAAGCCAATCATTTGTGCATTTTTTACCCAAGTTGACACAACAGTTACATATCACAGTCTACTCGTTGTCAACTAGACCATCAGCCACATTTTCTTAAACTGTACTTAGTCTCCAAATACAAAGACAAGTTCATAATTATGCTTAACATGGTACAACTATCCTGTGTACAAATGGAAATGTGTAAAAATTCCCTCCCCAGAAGAGAAGGCAAAATTTTCTCTGGGTGATGCTTACTCCTAACATTGAAAATTATAACATAGGTTTAACAATACTTAAGAACCAATATTAAGTCGACCAACCTTTTGTAACAAAGGAAGCATATTAGGAGAGAACAATTGCAATTATAATCCTCATTTCTGTAATTCATCACAAGGTTCTAGCTTATTTATAAATACCTTCTTGTACTACCCATTTTCTATTCTCTTGGCCCTCAACAAGCACCTCAGCAGATCTTGGTTCTTTCCCCAATGGGGTTACCCATACATTCATTCCAGAAGGTTCTGGGCCATTTGTCTTTTTGCCCTTATTGAGTTGTAATTTCCCATTGACCTTTATAACAGGGAACGGTTACACTAGGAGGCTTCCCAGGGATCTTCTGCACTCCAAATATATTCATCCTTTCCTCCACTCTGGTATAACAGTCCAGTTTCTCCTTGATTCTCTGGGTCAGTCACCCCTGTCAACACCATAACTACCTTTTTAGCTTCCTGATTCAAAGGTGTGAGGAGTCCAAAATGACCAGGAAGAAGTCTTAGCTTCCAGTTCAATGATATTATTGTTGTCCTTCCTGGTACAAACCTTCCCCTCTCTAGAATTAAGACCTCTGGGGAAGCAGAGCATACAGTCATGAGAACAGAAAGTTGGATCCATGAGTCCTGTCCATGAAAGACATAGTATAATACAGTGGATGTTGATTAAAAGCATATTCAGCTGTTGTCACCTAGCAGGCATTGTAAATGCATCTTCAAAAGGCCATTCCACCTTTCTATCAATCCAGCTGCTTCTGGATGGTGAGGAACATGGTAAGACCAGAGAATTCCATGAGCATGAGCCCATTGCCTCACTTATTTGGTGATAAAATGTGTTCCTTGGTCAGAAGCAATTCTATTTGGAATTCTATGATGGTGGATAAGGCATTCTGTGAATCCACGGATGATAGTTTAGGCAGAAGCATTACACGTAGGGATGGCAAGTCCATACCCAGAATAAATGTGTATGCCAATCAGTTGGGCATTTCTTACTCAAACTGACACAACATTTAACTACTACACATGCAATGTGATGCATTACACTGTAGAGGTACTTAATGTAAATGCTTTAACAGACTAAGCCATGGGGACATCATTTTACTGGTATATTATTTGTAAGTTTTAAATATAATTGTCTTTCTGTAGTTTCTAACCTTAACTTCTTAAAAATAGATTGTTCTTTATGATCTTTAATTAATGAATTTCACAAATATCACAGATTGAAAAGCAAGGAGCTTTTTTTCAGTGTCAACTCTTGTGGTGCCTCTGTATAAATAATAAAAGAAAGACTTGAATATTTTTCTTATATTTGAAATTAAACAGTGATTTTTGACAACATTCATTCCCTGATACACCATCAGCAACAGGTCTGCCACCATTCTACTTATTTTAAGTCTGTCTTTAACCTAGTGGTGGAAGCAAGATTCTCGTAAACTGTAAAAATGTTTCAACAAGTCATGTATGATTATCTCCACTACATGTATGAGAGGAAAATAGATAAAAAAGTCGAAGATATAAATCAAAACTACCTACAAATCTATTTGGTAGTTCCCATCTCAGCCATGAAGCATAAATTCTCGAAGACTCTAGTGTAAAATTCTCACTCTCTCATTCCTATCATCTTCTATACTAAGCAGTTGCACCACAACCTTCCCTGGATCCTTGTCTTACTACTTGCACATACCTATTGCTTTACATGGTTCAGGAATTAAGGAATGAAATAGCATCAATAACACTATATTTGAAAATAAGTGGATTCCAGTTATCTTTGTTTGCTCATCTATTGTAGTTGTTGCTGCTGTTGTTGTTGTTGTTGTGACTGCCTTACCTAAACAAATATTCAGATACTTGACCTACACCAGGGAATTAGAACATGCTAAGCTAGTGGACAAAATTTTGTTACAGGAGTATACACATGGCTCAAGAAGGGTGAATTTGGTATCTTTTCAGGCACTGATAAGATGCATCATTTTTTTAAGAAAGGGTGAGTTGTAAGGATCATGTAAGCCTGACTGACTGAAGCATTCTTTCCAGCAATGGCAGAGTTCTTTCCAGAGAATAAAGCCAACAGAGCTAGAGTGAAAAGAGTGAGTAAAAATCACTATGACACAATGTTATATCTAAGAAAGTAAACATACTTTTTGGTATTTTATTTTTTATTTTGGTTTTAAAAGTGCTTTTAAAAGCCAGTTTAAGTTGATTTTATGTCATGTGGAAAGGAATGACCTCTGATTAATATAATTGTCCTCTATAATTTAATGTACATTTTTCCTCCCTACAAATCAGAATTATGTTTTTGCCTACTTCATTTTTAAAGAGATAAATAGTGCATTTATAAGATTCCTGGCAGAAAAAAATATTGACAATCTCAATGGCTAAACTGAACAGAATTATTGAAGAGACTATTTTCAGAGTTATGGTAAGGTTCAGAGGGACTGGCAAGGTATAATGAAACTGCCAAAAATGAGGAACAGTGTCATGCCAGTCCTACCCTTAGGCTTCTAGAAGCACAAGTGGAAAAATCCTTATCAGAAAGTGGTGAAGGCTACAACATGGGAGGTTGTGAGCCCTCATCATGCACGAGCAGAATCCTGCAACACTACATCTTCCTTTTTCTGGCAAGTGGATGATTAACAAAACCAACTTCGATCATGGTAAGTATGCACTCCTCCGAAATAAGAAGTATGGTGGACTGTTGTTCTGAATTTTAAAATTTAATTTCCATGTTATAAGTTGTCCATATATTGATTTAGCATGTTCGAAGCTTTCTTTATAACCTACCCATATGCATTTTCACAAGTATTTTTTCCTTTATCTGTGGATTAATCATTAAAAAATTTAAAGCTGTTTTCTTGGAAAGTTCAAGCACAGTGTTAAAAATTTTGATGGGGCATTACTTTATGAATATATATGACCATTGACAATGATCTGAATCACTAGCCTCTGAGATAAATAAGAATTGGTTCATAGAAATATCATGTAATGTTGCTTTGGTCTAATGAGTGTGATCAATAAAAATTTTCCTCACTGTGCTTATATTTACACGACCTCTTACCTTGTGATTCTTGTCCAAGGTTGCTTACAATTGGAGCATGGTTTCATCTATAGGAATTCTTACTCGTTACATGGTGTCTTCCCAAGAGTGTTGTAAGTATGGTTTTTCTTGCTTTTTTTGCTAGTTTCTTCTTTTCCTTTCAATGTCCATATTGCTTTAATAAATTGCCTTCCCCAATCCTGTAAAATATAATAAATAAATTATTATACATTAATGGGAGAGATTAAAGCAAGATTCCCCCTAACTCTGAATAATATGTGTATGAAGATAACTGTAAAAAAACCAAATTAGGGGCCAGTGAGATGGTTCAGCGGCATAAGCGCCTGGCTGGCAAGCATGAGGTCCTGAGTTTGACCCCCAGTACCCACAAAAAAAATAAAAACAAAAATAAATAAAGAAACCAATATAGTAATGTGACACTAATAGTACAAGTCCCACATGGGGATTCAGGAAAATCAGCCCCAAGACCACAGGGTCATATTAGAAAACATAATAGGATGGACAGATCTTCATAAATGTTAAGTTACCTCACATGGACAATTATATACATTTTCCCTACCTCCACAGATTGACAACTCACCCTTAATATATGTTGTTTTATTCTCTAAGGTATGTTGGTGCACCCTGTGTAAATGCACCAATAGTTATCAACATTTATAAGTTGAAAGATACTTATGTGTAAATGTGGCTTTCCCATTTCTCCTCAAAACAGTGACTGTGAAATGATTATAGCTTCTCACTTTAAAGCGTCCATGTTCTACAGCTCACCTCCAGCTTCTGCATTCTGTTCAGAGGTCAAGTTACCCTGTGTCATTTACCATGACATAAAGACTTTTTTTCCTTAATATAGAGTTTAATATATAGTTAAATATTTCTTGTATCATTTTGTGCTAAATTTGGGAAGATAAAACAATAAAACCAAAGAAAGTGTATTTCTTTGAGACAACAAAATCATGTCTGGTTATGAATAAGCAAATGGTGTATTTATGAAATATTAATTTAGATTCTTATGAAGAAAATCCTGCCATTTTAATCACAAGATTTCTTTCCTGGCCCCTGCCAGCAACGATATTGCTATACTTATCCTATGAGACAATGAATTTTTAAGGCATGCCATCTCCTTTCCTCTGCTATTTTGCCTCTATTTTTTAAGTTAATTTTATTGGTACATTTTAAATATACATAATGATCACATTCATCATAGGGAACTTGTACATATACATGATATATCTTGATTCTTTTTTTCCCGTTCCCCTCCCCTTCTGTCAAACACTGCCTCCCCTCCTTATTTATAAAAGTGTTGTTTTTGATTTTCTATCTTTCCCCCTTTTTTTTTTCTTTTCCCATCTTTCCCTTCCCCCTACACTTGTTCTCTTTCCTATTGGAACATTTTCTTCCTATTTCCCAGTATCTAGTATTCATTATGGTACTTATTTATACTTTTCATTTCTCACATCAGTGAGACAATGTTATATTTACATGTGTGTCCTATTTATTTTACTTAAGAGTATGGTCTCAAGGTGCATCCAGTTACCTAGAAATGTCTCAAATTTATCCTTCTTTATGCCAGAGCAGTACTCCATTGTATATTTAAAAAACCACTTTTTTTAAAAATTCATTAGTAGATTGGTATTTGGACTGTTTTCAAGATTTAGCTATTACAAACTGTGCTGCTATAAACATGGGCATGCATGTATCACTGTGGTGTGATGTTTTTAATTCTTCTGGGAAGATAATAAGAAGGGGAATAGCTGGGTCAAATGGAAATTCTAGTTTTAGTTTTTTGAGGAATCTCCACACTGATACCCACAGTGGTTGTACCAGTCTAGACTTCCACCAACAGTAGAGAAGGGTTCCTTTTTTCACATAGGCCATCCGGCATTAGTCATTGGTTGATTTCTTGATAATAGCCATTCTTTTTGGTGTGAGATGGAATTTCAGCATTGTTTTAATTTGCATCTTTTGAATGACCAGTGATGTTGAAAATTTTTTCATATATTTATTTGCCATTTCTACTTCTTCATCTGAGAAGTGTCTATTCATCTCAGACAATTGGGTCTTTAAATTTAGGGGGCCTGATTTTTTGAGTTCTTTGTATATTATAGATATTAGTCCTTTTTCTGAGGAATAGCTGGTAAAATGTTTTTCTCATTTTGTGACTTGTCTCTTCACTCCGCTGATGGTTTCTTTTGTTGTGCCAAAGCTTTTCAATATGATGAAATCCCAGTTGTTGGTTTTTTGTAGTATTTTCTGTGTGACTGGGGTTTTGCTCATAGTTTTTGCCTATACCTATGTTTTCAAGAGTTTTACCTATGCTATGTTCCAGCAAATTTAGTGTTTCTGTTTCAATCCTCTTCAATTTTAGTTTAGTGCTTGGTGAGAGATATGGCTGTATTTTGCTTTTCTTTCCTAACAAACCTCCATTCCCTCTTGCTACAAAAGCATTCACATTCACAATGTGCATACCTCAGACACAACTTTTGCTCTATATTCTCAGTAGCCTTGTAGATATTAACAAGTTTTTTACTTTCATAGTCTGAAATGTATTAGTAATTTTTTTTTTTTGGTGTAAAAGTAAATCAGAGGGTTTATAAGTAATATTACATCTCTGGATTGAAAATTAATGCTGCCATATATCCAAAGAGATATTTTACTATACAACTTCATTTAAGTGTTAAATATTTTATGAAAAATGACTGAACCTTAAGTATGAAAATTAGCAGGATAAAAGTAATAGAATGGAGGATTAGGTTATCTTTGAATAAATAGCTGACCTGCTGGAAATGTTTCATATTGCCAGAAAATTAGATCTAGTTCTTTTGAAATTTCAGCAAAGCATATACAATATAAGCTCTTATGACTTTATGTAGCATACTTAAAATATAAAATATTTTCAAATTATTTTAATTATCAAATGATGTCATAAGATGAATGCATTTTTATAGCAATATCTGTAAGTTCATGGTCTTAGAAACTTTGAAGATAAGATTTAGAAATTAAAGAAAGAATAGAGTACAAGATTTTCACTATGTTACAAGGCATTTTTACTTTGTTTAGCAAAGCCTGAGTAAATTGCTACTATGATAGAACACTCTATGAAATCCTGTTTAAAGAATCAAAATAGTGATAAAAATTAAGTTACATATCACTGATTATGACTTAGGTATAAGTCATATCTATACTCTTTGCCTTAAATATGGTGTATGACATTTATTTCCTATATTACAAAATGAGAGAGATTATGATATTGTGTATAAAAGAGGCCAGTTACTGTTGCTAAACTGCACATATCCAAAGACAGCTATTGATGGGAAAAGTTAGAATTCAATTTTCAGGCTGTTTTGTTTCAAATCAACTAATCTCCATCATTATTTAATTCTGTAAATTCTGCTGAGGTGAAATAAAGTATACACAAGAAATAATGAGAAAAAAGTCACATTTAAAAATGAAAAATATGCTAGATAAATAAATATTGAAAATATTAAAATAGGTTGTATTAATAGATATTTCTGCAGGAGTTATAACCCTCTCTTTATAGTTTTTAATCAGATTTTGTGGTATACATTACTAGCATTCACAAATAACATGAATCTTCCCCTGAATTCATGGAAAATCACATTCCCTAGCCCCATTACAGAGAGGTAGGGCCATGTGACACATGCTAGCCAAAGAGGATTGAAAATGCTATATGTCTTGTGGGTATATTTAAATATGCTATATTTAAAAGCAGGTGCTTCAAAGAGTAAACAACTGGGATCTCACCTTATTAAAGAGCTTTTGCACAGCAAAAGCAATCACCAACAGAGTGAAAATACAACTCGGAGAATGGGAAAAATTTTGAGCCAATTGTCTGTCAGACAAACAACTTCTATCTAGAACATATAAAGAACTGAAAAAAATCAGACCCCCCTTAATTCAAAGATCCAATCCAAAATTTGGCATCTGAAATGAATACATACTTCTCAGATGAAGAAATACAAATGGCAAGTAAATATATGAAAAAATGTTGAATGTTTTTGGTCATTCGAGAGATGCAAATTAAAACAACACTGAGATTCCATCTCACTCCAGAAAGAACGGCTATCATCAAGAAGTGCTGGTGGGGCTGTGAGGAAAAGGAACCCTTCTCCACTGTTGGTGGGAGTGTAGACTGGTACTGTAGTGGAAATCAGTGTCGGGATTCCTCAAAAAACTAGAACTAGAGGTCCCATTTGACCCAGTTATTCCCCTCTGGGTATTTTCCGAGAAGAATTAAAAACATCATACCACAGCGATATATGTGCACCCATGTTTATAGCAACAACATTTGTAATATCTAAATCCTGGAAACAACACAAATGCTCATCAACCGAGGAATGGATAAAAAAGATGTTTTTTGTATACAGTGGAGTACTATTCAGCCATAAAGAAGGAGAAACTTGAGACTTTTATACGTAAATGAATGCAACTTGAAACCATACTCATAAGTGAAATGCCACTTGAGACCATACTCATAAATGAAATAAATCAGACTCACGTCTGTAAACATCTTATTGTCTCCCCGATGTGAGACACTGAAGGAGTAAATAATGTCTAAAATGTACAATATATATTATGAAATGGGAAGAAATTGTTCAAAAGGAAAAAGGAACTAGAATGGGTGAAAGTGGAAAGGATGGAAGGGCAAAGAGAAAGAATGCAAGTCAATTATACAATTTGTGTCTCTTAGATTATTGAAAAGGAGGATTTGTGCAAATATGGATTGGAGAAATTTTTATGCCCATATCTGTACTCTGAGCAACTACTTTAAAGTTAACAATATGAAATGTATTAACTATTTTCATTCTCTTATCACCTTGTTATGAAATTTTGTTTTACTTTTTTCCAATAAATAAATAAATGCTGGTGGATTGATACTACTGAGGATCTCTGAAGGTCTATGTGAAGCACAAGGTCCTGCCAACCTAAAATGTGTAAATTGCTTACATAAAATTTAAACCTTTATTTTGTTAAGCTCTTAAAATTTGCAATATTTACTATAGCATAGTCTATCCCACTTACATAATTAATTTACTTATATAATTAATATTGAATACACATGAAACACTATAGATAATAGGTGTATAAAAAATTGGGTTACAGTTCTCTACTGCTCAATGAGACAGAGAAAGAAAGAGAGAGAGGGAGAGGGAGAGAGAGAGAGAGAAATAGTGAAAGAAAATCAATGAATTGTCTTCGGATTATTTGGAGCTAGGAGATTTAATATTTATAGGGAACTCCATTAAGCTGGAAATTATGGTAACTTCAAGTCTTGAAATTTGTTTAATAGCAATATGGTCAGCAATGCTGATGACTCCACAGGAATTATATTTATTTCTCATAATAGTTTAGCCTGTGCCTCTACAGAAACTCTTTTGAAAATTATAATAAAAAATGTCATAATTGCTAGTCTAACTGAATATTTTACATAGTGTTATGGGTTGAATTGTGTACAAAAAATCATACGTATAAATCCTAACCCAAGTTCTTCAGAAGGTAATTTTATTGGAAGATAAGATTAGATTACAGAAGTAATCCAGTTTGATTGACATCAGTAAAAGAGTTTTTCTAATCCAGTATGACTGCTATCCTTATTTTAAGGGGAAATGTGAATACAGAGATACAGATAGACAGAGGATGAGTTGAAGAAACAGAGAGAAGGTGGCCTTCTACAAGAATTTCCTCACAGTCCTCAGAAGGAATTAGCGTTTTGGCTTTCAAAGAGTGAGCAGGAGTGCTTGAGAAAGTTTGTGACATGGTTTCACCTAGAACTGTGACACAATAAATTTCTGATGCTTTAGGCACCTAATATTTTGTTTCATTGATATGGCAACTCTAACACATTCAAACACACAGAATATTCAGACCAGTTCATTGAAATCTTTAGCTTCATACTGAATCTAATTCATAAATCTCTAGTGTTATTTTCGTTCTTTTTGTCATTCAATACTTTGAAAGGTGCATAGGAGAAAAATGAAACAGAATGAACTCCAAGGAAATTAGTTTTTATTGAGGAGAAAAACACGATAACTTAATATATCCACTTGAACTATCTTGAGAAATATACTGCAGCTTCCTACCTAGTGGACTAATAAGTATAAAAGTTCTGAAATTCTGTCATTAGAAAGCATACATAGTTTCAGTTTTTATTTTTCTTAACAATTCTCTTTGAAAAATTTAAAATGCTTTAAGAATGTAAGCATTCTTAAATTTTAAATTGTTTATATATTTTAAATTTTTAGAAATCAAAATGTTATTTCTTTTCTTTTTTTTTTTTTTAATGTGGGTACCGGGTGTCGAACTCAGGACCTCGCACTTGCCGAGCAGGCGCTTGTGCCGCCGAGCTATCTCACCGGCCCATTAATTACTCAATGATATGAAAAACCTTTTCCTTCTGTGTCATTCCAATGATAAAACAGAAATTTCCAGCTGGGCGCGGTGGCACATGCCTGTATCTGCAGCACTTGGGAGGCTGAGGTAAGAGGATAGCCACCAGGTCAAGGCCACCCTGAACTATATAGTGAGTTCAAGGGCAGCCTGAGCCACACAGCAAGACCAAGAAAAAAAAAAAAAAAGAAAATAGAAATATCCTTTCCGATTGGCACTGATATTTACTGAATAGACATTTAGCTACAACAATATTAGATATAATATTATTTAAAGGTAAAGATAGAAGATAATAATATAAAACAACATGTGAAGTATTACCGTAAAAGAAAAGTGAGCTACATTTCATAAAGTCTCAAAAATTAGCATATTCTTCAATGTATGAATGAATTATTTAAATATTTTGATACTTTCCTTTCAGTAGTAGTATTTTATAGGGCCAACATAAGGATAAAATTTTTAAAATAAAATTTTGTAGATGATATCTAAAATGTAAATAACCAAAAATTGAAAAAGTTTTGACAAATATTTTCCTGTTAAATAAAATAAATTTGCAAGATCTAATTTTCCTTTTTTTGTGTGTGGGTACCAGGTGTCGACCTCAGGACATCGCGCACCAGCAGGCACCCGTGCCGCTGCGCGATATCACCGGCCCTTTTTTCGTATGTGGGATCCGGGAGTCAAACTCGGGCCCTCACGCTTGCCAGGCAGGCGTGTATGCCGCTGAGCCATCTCACCAGCCCAAGATCTAATTTTCAAAAAGTAAATATATAGTAAAGATGTAGGACCCTCCTTTAACTAATTAGAATTTTTCTATTATTAATGTTTTTCTCTTCACATTGCCTACCCAGAAAGAATATGTAAATTAATTAGAATGGTTTTATGAAAATAGGATACATATTTTCAAACATTTTTCTTAGACATAAAAGGAATTATCACCTTTGCCTTAAGTGAAATATGCCTTGTCTTGAGATGCATGTGGTGGCTTAAATGCTTCATGTTACTTAGTCATTCATTCATTTTAGGTGAAGAATACATATAAATGTTCAAATCATTCATGGTGAATATGAATGTAAAATTGTAAGTCTTTCTGTAAGTAAAATTAATTATTTATTTTAACATTAGTTATATTTGCAAATTATTTTTGACCTGCACTTGAGGTAATTATCATTAGATAATTTTAAAGGATATATTCACACACTGATACTGCTTTTTATTTTGGGGGGCATTGGAGATTGAAACCAGTGCCTTCTCATCAAAGTACAACCCTAGCCCTTGCTTTACTTGTTTGGTTGTTTGGTTTTGTTTGCTGTTTCTGAAACAGGGTCTCAATAAGTTGCCTAGGCAGGGCTCAACCTTTTGATCCTCTCACCTCAGCTTCTTCTTACCTCAGCTTCCAGAGTGCTGAAAGTACAGGCTTAGGCCACTGTGCCTGGCTTGGGTATGTTTTCTAATATGTCAAATATACTAGACTCTCATATTAATCACATTCAAGATGCAACTCATGCATTTTTAGAATACTTGTCTATTTTCATTTATTTTATTCATTCAATTTCCCTAAATGAAAAGCAATGACACTGTCTAAAAGTAAGAACATCTAATAAATGTCACTTAAGGTTCAGCACATTGGAACAAAACAAAAGATAAGAAACTATAACTATTTTCATGGGACAGATTACTACTCATTTTGTAATAGGTAATATATTGATATTCAATGCATCAAAGTATGAACTGAAAATTTTTGATAAGGTTGAATTGATAACTCCTAACTACTGAAAATTCTGAAATGATAGTGAGAATGAAATTTCAGCTTTTCTGCAAAACATTTTCTAAGTTGGGAACCTGAATGTTCTCTATGAACTCAGTGATATTTCTACAATAAGAAATTTGACTAAATTAGACTTTTTGTTTATGGAAACAGAGTAGTGATTCAATAAAAGTCATAAAATACAAATCTATTTTTTTGCTGAAGTTCAGTTTTAGCAAGTGTCCTTTAGAAAATTCTGTGTAAAATATCTGTGTTTAATAAAAGTTTCTTAGGCATCATGATGAAATTCTTGAAATAGAATTTGAATTACACAGGTTTAAAATGAGCAACCAATAATTGTCATGGAAGTACATACAAAATATTGTTTAATGAATGCATGCATCAAGATACATCTCAAGAAAAGGTAAGACTGAAACTAGTATTTGAGGAGTAGTTAAAATTCAAACATTGTTTTAGGTGCCTGGATACAAAAATATTTTGCTGATAACCCTTTCAGTACTCTTAGAACAGCATCCAGTTTGTATTTCTGTTAAAAATAACTTGATTGCTTAGATATTTTCACTTGAGAACAAAATTGAGCAACACAAAAGAAATGGTTAAGCATATTTTTTTCTACAATGAAATACAGCTTGAAAGATTTTGACCCAAACATTTGTTAAATCCTCAGAGCAGTAATAAGAAAAATAAGCTTCTGGATTAGTTGCATTTAATGAACTCCTGAAGCAGGTACTATTTTTTTCTCTTACACTGAAATCCTAATGATATTATGTCACTAAACTAGACTATAATTTCAGGAGCCCACAGAATATGCTCAAGGACATCTACTGTGTCATCTCTTTCTGTCATGAATAGACAACTGCTTGATTGACTTATACTGTAACATATTTTAAAAAGGAACTAGGGCCGGTGAGACGGCTCAGCGGCTTAAGCGCCTGCCTTGCAAGCGCGAAGGCCCGAGTTCGACTCCCGGAACCCACATACGAAAAAGGGGCCGGTGATATCGCTCAGTGGCACGGGCGCCTGCTGGCACGCGAGGTCCTGAGGTCGTCCCCCCGGTACCCACAAAAAAAAAAAAAAAAAAAAAGGAACTAAATTGGCTTCATGGCTTCTTGAGAGAAGTTAATATAAGTTTTTAGGAAACATCATGTTTGCTTCTGGGATTGAACCTAGTTTACTTCTCATGGCTACACTCAATAAGAATTAATCAGCTGTTGCTTCCCAATTCTATGCAGAGTTCTCACCAATTCACTTGATTTATTCCACAATGTTTTCAATGAATGTGGCATACTCAGAAGCAACTGAGCCTGAAGTGGTCACAGAAGCTGGAGAAAAAAGCATTAGATTCAATCGCATTTAAAGACACAGCAACTTTTTGTAAAATGCCAGAGCCCTCAACATGACTTTATTTCATATTCTCTTTTTGTATGTGCTGATCTCAGCATGAACAGTTCCAAAAGACATTAGAACTGTGAGATTCAGGAAACCTTTGGATCAAATAATTACCATTTCCTTCATTATATATTAATTCAGGATGGCTTCCTTTTGTTTCTTAAGCATAAATATTGCTGCTTTTTTTTCTGAAATAGTAGGAATGTCTTTCTCTTCAAAGTGATCTGTAGCTGTTTAGGGAATCATTTCATAATTTTTCTTTGATTAAATGTTGAAGGACATTATTTGGGAGTAAGAAAACAGATAGGGTAAAGTTATTTCCAAATATTCTTCTATTTAATAATGACATATGTTATTTCAACATATTTCTATAAAATAAGTCCCCCATTTTCCATATAATACCTCCAGCAAGGTCTATAAAAATTGTCATATACTACCTCCTACATTTATACAATAATACCTATATGCCCCACACACGTGTACATATGTGCACAATGCTCATGGAGGCAACACAACAAAATATACATAAGTGTAGGTCATGTTTTATCACATCTTAATAGATTTTTACAAAAAAAAGAAAAAAATTCAAAATTTAAACACCCAGTGGATTGCAAGGTCATATAATGTAGAACAATTATTGTGACCTTGTGTGAGGTGATTGGGAAAAGTATACAATTACAAGGGCTATTTCATGCTGTTGAGGATAATGTTACCTAATGTTTGAGAAAGGTAAATGAATGCAGTAAACATATAAAGAGGTGAGTGCCATAGGAGAGGAATATGGGGAATGGAACTAGCAATACCAGAAGAAAATTCTCTTCATCTACCAGATTGTGCTTGGAGTAATCTTTGAAGACAGTGTAAAAAATACTTAGCCTAATAAGGAGGAGAGGTGTTTTAGATAAAGCCACATCACATAAAAAATCCTATCAGCACAAGAAAGTTAGACACGCAAGTAACACAAAGACATTCTGTTAGGAATATCAAAACAGTAGATATCAGAAAGTAAAAGGTGAGGCTAATAAATACTGACTGATTAAGAATAGAAATGAGGGTTATAACTTTTAAAATAGAAAACCTTGTTATAGAATTTAAATTAAACAAATAAGCTTTAAGACCAGACCACAGACATAAGTATCAACTATAAAGGTAAGTAATTTTCTAAACAAAAATCAGAGTATAAAAATTAATGTAGCAGAAGTCGATTTAACATGAGACTATTGCTATGTAAGTGCTACAACTTTTCATTTGCTGGACCCTTAACAGAGAGCAACCTGATAAGATGTTATCACTCAGAATAAACTTCCTCCTGCATACTTAATTTTGCATTTGTAATTTCATAATTTTTTTCTAGAAGAGTTCTTCCAAATCTTATAAACGCTGAACCCTATGAAGCCTAAGTTCATCATCCTACAGTAGTGTTAAGAAAAAAAAAATAACTGCAAGCTGAAGAATCGAAGTAACTTACAATTTTGGAATCAAAGTGATGAAATTATAACAACCTGTTAATATCATTTATGCATGAAAAACAAAAGAGAGATCCAATTATATTTTTACTAGGAAATCATTTTCTTCTCAATGGGAATTTAATTGCTCCCCTCAACCACTCATCTCAACACCCAGCTGAGGAAGAAGTCTGCCACTGATTGAAAGATGGCTCAGAGAAGTTGCATACACATGCTAAGCAAACAAAACATGGAAATTCTGAAAACTGGACCACGACGGCGCTACAAACAACATGTAGAAATGAAGCAAAATCAACCAAAAATTCAATCTTAATTTCTTTACCTTAACACTGGAAACCTCTGTAAATAGGACTAAATCTTACTCAGGTAGGTTTTGAGAAATGGAGACCCTAGTGCGAATAGACTAGATGAGCTGATACCACTGAGAGACCCATACAAAGATCAACAAGATCAGATGACTAAAAGAAACTTCAGGTCCAGATGCCAGGAAATTGTACCAGGAATGCTAAGTAGATATTTAAAATATATGTTCTTTTTCATGTCTTGTGTTATTTATGTTTTAAGTGTTAAAGGGCTTAATTACTAGAAATAATTTTTATAAAGTTGAGTTCATACATATTGACTCTTGTATGTTGAACAAGTCTGGACATATAATCTAACAGAGCACTAAGAATATAAAGTTTTGAAAATAAAGATAGTGCGATTAAAATAAGTTTATGATTTTTTTTCAAATTAAGTAGAGACACCGATAACTGGCATATGCAGGAACACATGGAAACTGAATCAACTTTTATGAAGTAAGCTTCCTTGTGTAATGTACAACCAAATTAACAGCAGAATGTTACTAAACAACTCAAAATGCCTTTTGTGCCCCTCCTACTTATTATTCTCACTACATATAACAATAACTAGTTGGGATGATCTGACAAATTAGTTTAGTCTACATTTTTTTTTTTGGTACTGGGACTGGAACTCAGGACCTTGCTCTTGCTGTGCAGGTGCTGAGCTCTATCACCAGCCCTATTTTTGAATTATACAGTAAAATTCTTTTGTGTAGATTTATATTGCTTAACAGTATATCAGTAAGTTATATCCCTTTCTAACATATAGTAACAATTATTTATATTTGTCTCTATACTGAATTCCATTGTATAAATATTATAAATTTTATAAATGCATTCCACTATTTACTGACATTTGGATAGTTTCCAGGATGGGGCTCAACGACAATTCAACTGTTAATGTTCTTCCTTGTAAATGTTAATAATTATATGCAACACTTCCACTGGGTATGTAGCTAAGAGCGGGAATGTTGGGTTACAGAGTAAACATATATTTAACATTAATAAATGTAGCTAAACAGAGGGATTGTTAAATTTATACTTTCTGTACCAGTATACAATAATTCTAGTTGACATATTCACAAAAAATATATGATTGTCCTTAATTTTAAAGACTATTTTTAATTTTTGCAATTCTGGTCATTCAATAATATATCATCATTGTAATCTTACTTTCTTGTTATATAATGAGGTTGAGCACATATCCATATTTATCTCAGTCATTTTTATTTCTTCTTTTTTTAAAGTACCCACCATTAGCTTCTTCCTATTGTGTTCTTTGGTTTTCTTTTCATTTTTTCAATTTGAAACAACTTTTAATGTATTTTGAATACAAGGGATTTTTCAATATATGGCTGTTAAATATTCCTCCCACTTTAAGACTTACAATTTTCCATTTTAAAATATCTTTTGGTGAACAAATATTCTTAATTTTAATATAATGTGTTAAGGTTTATATTTATCTGGATGTACCCACAGAAGCCCATATGCTCATAGATGGGACTTTTAGGAGGTGACTGGATCATAGGGGAGTGATACATAATCCACTGATGAGTTTACAGTTAAATGTGATTTGGGAAGTACAACCTGGTTGGAGGAGATGGGTCACTGGGGATAGACCTGGAAACATGCATCTCTCTCTCTCCTGTCTTGATTGCTCTCTCTGCTTTCTGGTGCCATGCCATGAGGTGTTTCTCCTCTGCCATTCCCATCCACCATGCTGCCCTTCCTTGGAGCCAACTGGCTATGGACTGAAATCTCTGTAACTGTCAGCCAAAATAAACCTTTCCTCTTTAGATTTGTGGGTGTCATCAGGTATTGTTTGTCAGTGAGTTGAAAATTACTAAAACATAGCGTATTTGTACTTTCCTGATTTTTGTGAACTTCAAAGAAACATTTTGGTTTAGATAAAAGTTGTCCACCATGGATAATATATCAGGAATTCTATTTTGAGAATAATCCCTTATAAAAATAAAAAATTGGGGTGTCAAAATAAAATGTTTCAGTATAATATGATGAAGTATGTAGAAAGCTAAACATTTTTAACTTAATTTGAATTTCCTTTGAAAAGCATCATTAATTGTTCACTAGTAAGTGGGGAAACATACCATAAACTAAACTTTTTGTCATATAGAACTCCTCATCTTAAAATTTATTCATTTTTATATTGTGTGTATCTGTACTATATGTCTTTTCAATTTGTTGTCAGATTATACACAAAATGATGTCAAATTTAAAGAATTACAAATTTCATCTACACTTGATTAAATAATTGAATTAATTTATCAGTTGTCCTATATATAATGCCATATGTAGAATGCAATTTTAAGGAAAATTTGAAAACTGTATTTACTGTTTGATATATACATGATGGCAATACAACCAAAAGAATGAAGAAAAAGAAATAAGAGAAAAAATACAGTTTTGTGATTTGAAAGAACAGGGCAAATATGATTATTCAATTATGACAATCCTCTTCCCATAATAATGTAGTCATTTTATCATAAAATGCATATTCAACTATCTGCATAGACAATTAAAATGTGTGCCTGATTCAGAGCTGCTGTAATAAAAGTCATTTTTGAATTGAATTGGACTGGTCAAATTTTTCATATCTATTGCATAAAGAAATTTTAAAATTAATCATATACTTAAAGATGACATAGACCAGTTACATACATGCTCCAGAAATATTGAGAAATTTCATGGAAAAATATTACCTAAGTTTTGTTCCTATGTGCAAAATCATAATGTCTTCATGTCCATACATTAAAAAATGAGGACCAATCACAATAGAAAAACTCTGGCTTTCATCTATTGTCAGAATTTTGCTTAGAGTCTCTGTTCCAGGGACAGATATTGAAAGCTCATAATACCCCACCACTTTCCCTGAAGCAGGTAAATGTCTAAATTATGTAAGTCAGAGTGAAGTCATTCTCTGATTAATGAACTTCAAGAATATATCCCCTCAAGATCTCTGAGCACTCCCAGGGTTTTATTACTCTAGTCATCCATAAAAACTTTTCTTAATGTTCAACTAAATTGATTCTAGTGTTAAATTTCATGATATAGTTATAGACTCATAAATCCCTTACTTTACTTATTAATTCAGTCTACACTGTTTTAATTTTTCCCTTCCATAATCTAGCTAATTATAGAAGTGAATTTTTTCATAATATAAATTATATTCATTTTGTCTTTCTTAATATTTATGAATCATCATTATCATCATTATCAATACCATCTTTTCAGGGTTCATGACAATATGTTCATTTATTTCTAAAGCTTGTTGGTTTTCTGAAAATTTTAGCGAGATTATGACAAGAATAGTTTTAAAATAAAAGGCAATGGCATAGAAACTGTACTACAGAAAGTCACCATTGCAGGAATTGGTATAGTCATGTCAGGATTCGCAAGATCCACTAATGACTTTAGCAGTACCAGCAACATGGTATACCAGAAGTACATCAATATCAAGAGAACAGAAAAAGATGAATTGATGCTGAAAGGAATTGTAAACACTATAGAAAATAGTGTAACAAAATGCCAACCTAAACCTCAATTACTGGAGATACAACATTGAACACTGAATAGAGGAGGTATTACATCAGAGATACTCAGAGAAAAGTCTCTGAAAATAAGGATGTTCTGAAACAGGGAGGTGAATTTGTGACCAAGAGATGGAGGATGGGAACAGCAAGGAAGTGGAGGGGAATGAATGCCAAGAAGCCAATACTGAGGTTCCCAAGATGAAAGTCATGTACAGTATTACCATCATATAAACTTATATGATCATAATGAGGAGTGAGAGATGTAAAAATGTTAGGCAAATAATTTTTGTAAAGCATGGTCTCATCTTCTTAAGATGTAATGGTCATAATATTTGGTTATATTGTCCTTGCTTTACAGTTCTTTCTATGTGTTAAAAACCAAGAATAAAATTATTCCTAATTATAATTGCTATTATAAACTGATGTATTTCAAAATTTTTCTTTGTTTTCCAACACCAGGCTCTAAAAGTCCTAACTGCTAATTTCCAAACAAATACTTCTGGAAGAGTGAAGGCATAGTACCAACAACAGAAATTCAATAGTCTGCCTTCATTTTTACAAGAGGGCAGGAAAAATACCAATTTGAATATCCTTGGAATTATTAGTCATTATCTTCATTCAGGTGAATAACACAGTTTTAAAAGCACGTGGTACATATTTTCTATTATTGTTTTATGAGCTTCAACAGGGCAAGAGTATTTATCATTCATTAGTTTTTATGTACTGTTTCAAAAATTGTGGATGGACAAGTTTTCTGCCACTTCAAGTGCATCTCATTTCCTGTCCATGTGTCAAGGGAACATAATAAGAAATGTTTGCTTTTGCATTACATTCAAATATAATTTATGTAACAGATCTCATGTGCAAGGGAGTGTGACAAATTAGAGATCCACATTGTATGTGAAAGATTAAATCTATTTAAAACTGACTGAGCATATTGTACATGCAGCACACCAGTGTTTAAGCTTCAGGTCATAATTTGATGAATGCTAAACTACTAATGCAAAGTGTTTTTTTCAGTCATGGAGAAGAAAATAATATGCAGGAAAATATGAAAAGACTTCAGGGACAAGTGGTTATTTCTATTTAATCTTACAAAACCGAATCAATTTGGAAAAATAAAATTACTACCACATTCTCACATTGTTACATCAGACTTTGTGTATGTGGGGCACACATATATATAAAGCATGCATGTAACTTCAATTGTGTTATGTTTGTAGTTCCCTGAAGTCTGTAACTCAGGAAATATTTTTGGGAGAAATACAGAGATACGCTTATTGTCACTATAGAAAATCAATTTCACTACACCTTTAAATTCTTCTGCAACATGAGTGTGATATTATGATGCAAGGCATAGAAATGCCAAATTTAAAACCAGGTGTTTTCAAGGATCCACCTGGTAATAAGAAGAAAACCTGAACTTGCAGAATAGCCCGCAAATAGTAACGCTCAAGCTCTCTTTCTTAAGTGGGTTGTTTGCAAATTCTTCTAATAGATTATGATGAATAGCCTGTGAAGACATATTTTTTAAGTTTAAATACCCCAAATATATGCTTATTACTGTGTTATGAAATCTGAGATCAGCCATAACAGTAATTAATGTAAACATAACACTCTTTGTATGGCTATGTAAATATATATGTTTTGAAAAACTAATTTTTAAGTCCTTAGCACCTCAATACATACCAGCTTTTTTAATTTTTGTTTTAAAACTTTCCATAAAATATTTTAGATATTAATTATATGGGATAAAAACAGGTGTCCACTACATGCAATAAGATATAAATGGCTAAATCTTTCTATGCATCACTATTAATCATACAAACTTGTTCTATTGCTTATGCTTCAGGTAAAACCTGTGCTCAGTTTTGTACTTGCCATTATCATGAATGTCTTCACACTTTTAATGAAACAGAAATGTCTTGCTATATAATATGTACAATAATTTTCAGGTTGATGATATTTCTACCTAATAAATGATATGTGTTAAGCTTGTAATACATTTTTTATTCAATATTATGCTTGTGAGCATTATAATGAATGATAATTTAGTATTAGTGAATTTATCATTAGTTCTGTATGATATTTTATCATGTGAATATATTAGAATCATTACTAATTTTACCATTATGAACAAATGGCTGATTTGGAATTCTTGCCATTTCACATTATACTCGTATAAACACTTTTTGTGCATGTTGCCATGTGCAATCATGCAAAGATTTATATAACTTTGTAACCAAGAGTGTAATTATTGGGTATCAAATATTCCAAATTGTTCTCAAAAATAATATTGACACTCTCATAAACAGAATAAAAATGCATTGTTTTATACTTTAAAATATAGTGTACATTTTTGTCTAATTTATAGCAATAATTCATGTTTTTTTATTTTATTTCTACATACAACAAGATAATAACATCTTAATGTAGTTTGAACCTACTTCTAGGTTCATGTAAATATCTCCACAATAAGGATAAGAAATAATCCAATCATTCCCAAATTCTCTCATGATTCCCCTTTGTCAATCTGACTCCCCCACTCAATCTGTGGTGTGTTCTTTATCCCTTGATTATCTCCTTTTACTAAATTTCATATATATAATTGTGCAGTTTAAAAACTTTTGAGACATTTTTCACTCAGTGTATCTGAAATTCATCAATGCTATTCAGCCATGAATGGCTGTGTTCTCAAGTACTATTACATTGAATGGATGCAGTACATTTTGTTTATTCATTCACTCATGAAAGACATTTATATTCTTTCAGTTTTGAACATTTAATAAGAAGGCTGCCACAAATAATCTCGTACAAGATTTTGTGTAAATATAAGTTTATTTTTTTCTCTAGGAAAAGTCCAAAGGAGTGAGATTATGGTGTTAAGGTAAATTGAAATTTTTAAGAAATTGTCACCCGTTTTCCAAGGATGCTGGACCATGCTCAATTCCCTGTAGAAGGCTATGAAATTGTCAGTTATTTTATGTTGTTGACTGTACTTAGCATTTGCAATTTTATTTGTTGTCACCATTTAATAAGTGTGTAGTGTTACTGTTACTTGTTTTTTGTTTTAATTTGTATGTCCTTAGTGGATAATTATGCCTAATACCTTTCATAAGCATATTTGCAATGTGAATATCTTCTTTGTTAAATAACTGTTCAAATATTAGTCCATTTTCAAAATTGTGCTGTTTGTTTCCTTAATGTTTTGGTGAACTTCAGCTTTTGTGGTCGTATATAAGAATGTTTGCACAAGCTAAATTTATTCAGATTTGCTCTTATGTTTACTTTAAAATGCCTAGTAATTTTACATTACACCTTTAGATTCATGTCTATTTTTAATGGATTTTTGTAAAGGAGTGAAAAATAGCTCAAAGTTAAATTGTATATTGGTAACTAATTGTTCCCACATTATTTTATCAAATGACTGTCTTTTCTCTGTTGAAATTTCTTTAAAACTTTCTCAGCATTAAATATTTGTGTGGATCTATTTTTAGATTTTTATTCTTTCCTCACTAAACTATGGTTCTGTTTTTGTTCTAATAACACAAAGTCATCATTATTTAGATAGATAATTAATAATTCTTTAAATAACATATTGTGAGGAAAAAGTAATCTTATTCAGTAATCTTATTGGTGGGAATGCAAATTAGTAAAGTCACATGGAAGTAAGGACTTTGCTCAGAAAACTAAACATAGAACTGCCATATGATCTAAAGAATTAAAATTAGCATACAATATACGTTCCCCCATACTCAGGTTTACCACTACATAATTCATAATAGTTAATATATGGAATCAGACTAGGCGCCCCTTAACCATTGAATAAATAAAGGAAATATGGTACATATACACACCGACATATTATTTACCCATAGAGATGAACAAAATCATGTGATTTTCAGGGAAATGGATGGGACTAGAGAGCATTGTATTAAAGGAAATGAGCCATGTATCACATATTTTCTCTTGCATGTGGAAACTAGAGGAAAAACAAAGAAGCAAGACTATTAGAGGAGGAGGAGGGAGATAAATTATCCATCCTCTCTTGTAATAAACTAAATTAGTCATGACATATTTTCTGTTTGTTTACATGTTTTAATTAGTATATATCACAAATTTAAAGTTATATGTTATCATTAGAATATAAGACTTCAAAAGTATAAATCACTTATTATTTTTTAAAAGTCCTTTACTTTTTATTTTTAGCCAAATGATAAACACAAACTTGGCAATTCACACATACTTTGGAAGGAAGAAAAAGTGGATTAAAAAGAAGAAAAAAATGACAAGGACATTCATTTTTCCATGACACATTTCTAATCAGCTATGTAACTAAAATTCTCTTATGCAATTGTGCATAAATGGCACTTTCCAGTAACGAAGTAAAATTCAGTAAATTAAATAAGCAGATTATTATATATAATAATAGAGCAGTTCTGAATATCTAGACAGTCATTCTAAGACACCAAAACATTGTCTTAGGAAAAAAACCTGCACTATGTACTCAAAAAGGAAGAGGTTATGATAGGTAAATAATGTGAGAATAATATTCTTTCTTTATTTCTCTATTAGAAGAAAAGATGCACAGGAATTAATTGGGTAGTTAATAAAAGATATGCATTGTTACTTCCTTAGTGAAACATCACTTAAAATTACTGAAAAATATATGTATTCACATATAATACACATGTATCATACACAAATGTAACAAAAAAGTTCAAATTTATTATTTGATGTTAAATTTTATTAAAGATTTATTAAATAAAATATTTATTAAATTAAGTATTAACTTACATACTTATTGGTCATTACTCATTAATTTATACATCATTACTATAAATTTACATTACTAAGTTTAAGTTCATATTTTTCCCCTTTATTTCATGATTACACAAGACTTTCAAATAAAATATATAAATGTTCTGTTACAAAAAAATGATTTTCTCCAACTTACACAGTAATTGCATCTATATTGCATCCAATTTTCATATGCCCTTAAATACCATCCAATTTCCCTATATAATAAAATAAACCTTTGTTGACTAAAATTAAAGAATAATCTTTCTTTAATGCAAAATACTTAAATACCAATTATCTTTGCTCAAATTTCTTTGTATCTGTTACATAATTCAATCAATGTAAAGTTTCTAAAATTTGAACATTATGTCTGTACACCAGGACATTTTTGTTTGGGAAAACTCAACACACCGTGAATGTTCTTCTGAAATTCTAAAACCACTTTCAACTTCATTCATGGAGAAATAAATGCTATAATTAGGATTTTGTTTTCTTGGTTAGAGCCTCTACTTGTAAATGCAAATAGTAAGGTAAAGAATACTTTAAATACTTCATATCATCTATGCAATGAGAAAAATTGGAGATGACCTTCACTTGAAAGGCTGTCAAAATTAGAAGGAAGCAGAAATGTTACCAAACAAATCATAAAAGTGGAGCTTTCTAAGTTTCACTTTTTCGGTTTATATTTCAAAGTTTCATCTTATCCAGATGCCACATATCACAAATGCTCATAGTTGGAGGGTACCTGGAATCCTGAATCTCTAGCATCTTATGGAATTCCTCTGTTAAGAGTTAAACTAAATTTTGAGAATCCTCCCACTACAATACTGAGATGGAAAGTTGTGAGTGACTTTCATTTTTCCACTTGAGCCAGATGGAATGAAATGCACTTTCTAAAGCCATCTGTCATGCAGCACCTTCATCTTTTTACATCAAGTAGAGGAGAATAAGAACATCTGACTTTGCAGAGATACAGTTAACATGACAAGATGTCAGCCAAAGTCTTTTATGTGGTGCTTCCAACATTTTGTCAAGTCACTTTGGGATCTTTTCAACTAGCTGTCTTATGGGCTTAAGAAAGCATGGAACACAATGCCTATTTTAGAAGCTAGTAAATGTCATTGCTTCTTTGCCAATATGTTTTTCTCAGGTTCATCCAATTCTTTAGAAGGTCAATGTGAGCTGAATTTTCCCCCATGGAGGTGATATAATATAGGTTGTATTTATTTAAGCTCCAACTAGAAAGCCTACTACAAAAACCCTTTATTAATATCAAATACAAACATTTTCTCTGAAAAGGAACTTAGAGACAAAATTAAGTGAAAAAATTACACTGTATCTTTTCATCCTTCACTTATAACATTCTGTAATTTATGATCCTCTCCACTAAAATAATAGCACAACTGGATAATTCAGGAAATTTAATGAAGGGATAACTTTATTTGCAAAGATGAGAGCAGAATTAAGGAACATCATCAATAAAATACTCTAGGAAAAGTAACAGCTAAAAGGATTGATCACTTTTAGTAAAGAATCCAAGGAAAAATAGGCAACCAGAATGTGAAGACAGCCTGGAGCTGAATTAAAACAGTCACTTCACAGAAAATAGGCTTTAGAGAACTGAAGCTGTAATCGTTTAGCTCTAAATGTCCTCACAAAGCCTCATTTGAGAGGTGGGGCTTTTGTGGGGGTGCTATGCTCATCAGTGGACTCCTGCACTAAGAGATTGTTAGCTGAATGTGATCTTAGGAGTTGGGGCCTTGTTGGAGGCTGGGGGCCTGACCTGGAAGAGTGTATTCTTGCCCCCGCCGGCCCAGTTTCCCCCTTCTCTCTCTGCTTCCTGGCCACCATGGCGTGTGCAGACTATTCTACCATGACCTTCTTGCCTTCAAGTGAGCTGCCTTACTGAATTTTCTAAAAAGTGAGCCAAAACAAACCTCTCCTCAAGTTGTGAGTGTTCATTATTTTGTCCCAGGGAGGAAAAAACTGACTAAGATGGAAGACTTGTCCAGTTTATTTTTATCAGGAAGAGAACTAGGGGAAAATGTACTGTGTACTCTCTGATCTGTAGTGAGAATGAGAAAATATATAACACCATCATTTACTTCAGGCCTGGCCTTCTTTTCTTATTACCTTTACACTCACTCCCTCAACATATTGACAGTGGAGCATGAGGAATTAGTTGATTAACATCTGGAATACAGATAAACCTTTGATCACATGGAAGTATGGTGAAAAAAGCCATCAAAGATACCCGTATTTAAGGCTTTTCGAAGGAAGCCTTTTCAAAGGAAGCATCAGCATACTGTATAGGTGTGTATTGGGCTCATACTAATAATAATTAGGCCATATGTTTTAAGGGCCTGGTAAAAATACAAAATGCCATACTTCTCTTCAAAAAAACTCATGATCTAATTACTACTAGAAAAAAATAAGTACAAAGGCAGGTGGAGGTTGTTATGGATTGTATCTAGATGTCCCTCCAAAGCCTCATGAATTCATAGGTGGGGCTTTTCAGAGGTGTCTGGATCTAAGGTGCGTAAATATGGATTATGGTTGTTTGATAACTGGACCAGTTCACTGATTGGTTTAGCACAATTGTGGGTTATGGGATTACTGAAGAGAGAAGCTCCACCCTGGGTGTGGATGACACCAATCAATAGGCTTGTAGCCTGAAAAAAATGTAAACGGACATAAGGAAGGCAGGCTTGCTGCTTTTCTATCTACCCTGCTATGGATCGTTTCTCTTCTGGAAAGTCCCTCTGCCATGCTTTCCTGCCTTGGAGCCAGCTGACTATGGATTGAAACCTTTATAAAATGTGAGCTAAAATAAACCTTTCGTCCCTTAACTTTGGGTGTCAGTTATTTCATCTCAGCAATGAGAAAAGTAACTAAGACATCTCCTAAATATGAACAATATACATAGTTAATATGCTTACTTTATTTTACCCATTTAGAACATGAAAACTTGATTCTGCATGAGCAACGAGAATTCTTACTGTGTCCATATAATTATTGTGTTCTTAGAATTGCTTTCCCCAGATATATATATTTGTGCGTGTGGGTGGGTGGATGGGTGGGTGCCTGGGTGTGTTTTTGAGACTGGGTCTCGGTATGTAGTCCAGGCTGTCCTTGAACGCACAGCAATCCTCCTGCCTCAGCCTCCTGAATCCTAGGCCCAGTTTTATAGTATTATGCAGTCCTCATTCACACATTGCTATTAAACCAATGAATAGATCAAAGGGACCACTATAATTATTTCTAGAAGTTTTTTTTTTATCTATTTAGCTACATTTACCTAAATACTCTAGCCTGCACATTATATCTGACTCAGCATCGCAGTCTCTTTTCTCTGATATTGAAAATGAGCTGGACTGCTGGGCTCTGCTTAGTTACCGTTTCTGAGTCAATGTCCAGAAATTGCTGTCACACAGAACACCTGAGTGATAAATGTGATCTCATTTCTTTCTGTTCTTTCAAAGATCACATAATTTCTGCCTTCTGTCCAATGTTTAAAAACAGATACTATGTATGTTTAGTTAAGTTTCACAATTGTTTATACTAGAAATGAATTACTTTGCTTTAACCCTCTCATGGCCGAAAGAAATCCAAAATTATTTGCTTCTATGTTTTGCAAGAATAAAGAACAAAATTCTGTAAGTACAGACATAAGACAAGACAGACTACTTAAAGAATAAAACGACTCAACTTCAGTTATTTTTATGCAAAACAATGACAGTTACAAGAAGTGATGGAAATAAAATGGATTCAAAGTATTTCTTCTGTGGAAATATATCTATGGAATGTTTATGTAATAGAGAAATACATTAGGACATGGAAGGACTCAGAATATATATAGAGCTGAAGTACTTTCCCTACAAAGTAAAGTTTATGTCATAGTAAATATGAGTAATATTTTAAGCTGAAATAGTTTTACTTGAAAAGAACAATAGCAGTTTTAGAAATTTGAAGATTCAAATCATGGAAAATGTACAATTTGCATGAATAAAAAAGGACATCTTATTAATTCACTACCTTATTAGAATATTTATATTTATTTATTTATTTTTTTTTTTTTTTTTTTTTTTGGGTACCAGGGGGACGACCTCAGGACCTCGCGCGCCAACAGGCACCCGTGCCACTGAGCGATATCACCGGCCCCTTTTTCGTATGTGGGTTCCGGGAGTCGAACTCGGGCCCTCGCGCTTGCAAGGCAGGCGCTTACACCGCTGAGCCATCTCACCGGCCCCTAGAATATTTATATTTAAAGGAATATATCAGTTCTAAATTTTAAGCCAAAATGCTATCGATAAACCTCATTATGTATAACCTAGAAAAGATGACTATTATGACAGACTTATTCTGAAATGCTAAGAAAAACATTAAAATAAGAAAACAAACAGGGAAATGTAGAATGAGACATAGGAAAGATCATGATCATACAATAAATGCTTGATAGGATATTCACTAATTGTGCAGGGATAGCTTGGATAGGAACAATATCTGAGTTGTCAGAATTAAGAAATGTTCAAAAAAAGAGTACTACCTTAATCTCAATTTATAACATGAATTTATGTAGGAGCCTAGAAACCTGCAGGTAAAAGACCAAAACTTACAACTCTGTTGTTTCGACTTTTAAATATATTAAATAAATTTATTTTGGAGATGAACTAGTCAGCATTTCTGTTGCTAATACACACAAGCTAAAAGATGAGAATTTTAATTTGGCTCATGGTTCCAAAAGTTTCAGTGTATGGTTAGCTCCAAGGCAAAAACACTGTGGCAGAAGGGCATGGTAGAGCAAAGCTACTCTGTGATTTGTGGTGACTCAGAAGCAAAGCACAGGGGAAGAGAATTAATGAGACACATCCCTTCAAGGCATCCTCTAAGTGACCCACCTCCAGTGAGGCCCTGTCTCCTATCAGCACCCTCAGCTATGAACAGTGGTGAATTAATCCATTGATGAGCACCGTGCCCCCATGATCCAATCACCATTCCAGACGTCCCTCAGTCCAGTCAAGCTAACACTTAAACTTTTAATCATTTCAGAGTTTTAATCCAAGTTTGAACAGATAATGGTTAAGGAAATTATCAGCCAGTTTCCCATGAAAATATTTGTCATGGACTGAGCAAAACTGATTTAACAGCTGGTCTTCCAGGATAAGAACCAAGACCTTTAGGGTAATGTGACTTCTGTTTTCTGAGACAGCTTGTAAAGAATTCACTATCAACATAAACTCTATGTTCTAAGGAAATGATTATGTAAATTAATCTGAAATTGTAAGTTTAGAGGCCTAATAGAGCTTGAGAATTTACTACATTTGAATAACTGTAATGAAAGAATATAAATATTCTTTTTCACAATTTTACCAATCACCAGAGATAGAGTGAGGTCCTGTGCATCGTAAATATTGACAGAGATTCAACCAGGTGGTTGACCTAGAATCCTGTCTTTACTATAACTCAGGTAGTCTACATAATATAAAATATTATGTATTGGACCCAATTTTAAGCCTTTAAATAGGAAATTAATTGTGGGAGAGAGTCCTCAACAATTGAACAAGCTGGTACTATTACATCAGTTTGACAAATCAGAGATCTGAGACAAAATTCAAAATATTAAAGCAAGGATATGAATTCAGTGAGCTGGGTTCAAGAGTCTGTGAACTTAATCACCGTGTTACATAAATTGTGGTATAGATCTCAGATAAGCCTCTGGGGATTGTAATGTCTATATGTAAATCATAAAATGTATGCAAACATCCATCTAAAATAGGCTTGGTCTCTAATGTATTGAAAGTAAGCTAATATTAAGAAGGCAAGGGTCTGGTAATAGGAGTATAAGTCAATAGAAACTTACAGATTCATGGGTTAAGTGACAGAATTCATATTTCTCCTATGACTAAATGCCAAAATCTATCTCTTCCATGAAACTTTTATTTTTCTTTCATTTTAATGAAATTTAGAACTGATTAAGCCTCTGTGAAGATCCCCAAGAAATGAAATACCAGTCTAGGCAGAGACTGCCCAAAGAAGTTTATTTGCAAGTATAGCAACAGATCATTAATTCAGTTTTTATTATTTTTTACTGCTTTAACAGAAGTATATCACATGAATTAGGTATTTGTATGTTTGTACATTTGTCTCTATTACCTGATTTATGGTTTTGATTGAAAGGAGGCATCTAGCATAATATATAATATAGTGTGCAATCTATGGAAGGACCAAAAAGAGGGATTTCCTACTGTACAAATATAAATGTTACATTGAGTACGGACCAGTATTCAAACTAGATGTCTATAATTTTCATAGATATAATTATTTCATAATGTTCAACAATAGCTTCACTTTTTATTTTGGGAAAATAAGCTTCGGTATTACTTGGTGCAATTCTCAGAAACATTTTGAATGGCAAATTTCAGACAAACTGATAAAACAAATGAAAAGAGCTATTCCAATCTATAACTTGTCAGTAATGGGGTATATGATTAATGCAGGTATTTACAATGATTTCCTATTATTGTGCCTTCAAGGTTCCTCTATGAAATGAATAAAACTTAGAAAACTGCAAACAGGGTTTCTCTATTTATTATTAAATATTTCTCCCAGGTCTTCAGATAGCACTATGTGAAAGAGGGATAATGAATTAAAATTAATGCAGAGATGCCTTGGAAAATAAGTCATGGTAGAGACCTCACAGGACACATTCAAATATAATTGGGCTGCTACATCCCTTACTAATGGCGGAAATATATGCGGGCTTCTCTTTTGTGACAGAATTTTATATATTACCTGAAACTCTATTTTTTGAGCAAATTGACAAAGACTTTGATTGGGATAAATAGGTAAGTTCTATTGTCATTGAATTTTCTTTAGAGTTGTTTCTCTAACTCTTTGCATGTCAGGATAACAATATATTTCTTCCTTATTTTGGCATTTTTTACAAAATATAAGTCAAAGTTAAATTAAAACATTTTTAACCTTAGAAGAGTTTCCAAGTGGGATGTGTCATTGAAGGAAATGATACTTTTATGTGAACATTCGCTGTATTGTATGTATTTACAATGTTAATATTTTCAAGAAAAGATTGTAATAATAAAAGACAATACTCTTTGAAAGTAAGCAAATTTAAAAAAAAATCTGAATGACAACATAAAAATAGTGTTGGTCAGTACTAACCTTAAAAAACCTCGTGAGAGACTGGTTTTACTTTCACCAAAGCTCTTCTTAGATAGTGTGTCTCTTACATTTTAGTCATCTTTAGTTTGGGTTGGATATAAAATTAAGTACCAAAGTCAGAAGTGCTAAGAGGAATTGAGCCCTGTTTGCTTCCATTGGCCTGCCACTCATTGTATGTGTGCACATTGTGGTTTCTGATTCTATTATATACACCAGCGTATCAACTATATTGAAAGTCCTAAGATGAAGTGTCTTCTCCCAATTTCAAAAATTCAATAAGGCAAAATCACCAATGTGATGTGATCAAAAATATAGTGAATGTTTAATTTTTAAAATTCATTATAGTAGAAGATATATTACCTTTAATCCCCCTCAAAATACTCCCCCTTGCTTTGAATACATATACCCTTTCCTTTTTGCAACTTTCTGAAGCAATTCTGGAAGCCCTTTTTTGTGAGTGCCTTTAGTTGTATTGTCATGGTTACCTTGATGTCCTGAATCAATTCAAAACATGAGTAAGATCCAGAGTCATGGAAAATGCATGCTACTGAGAGAGTTAGGCCATTTTAATGCCTGCTTATTTATATTTTAAATATTAATGATAGACCACTAAACTGTAAATTCCATGAGGTTTTTGAAATGTTGTAACCTCATGTCACAGCAGAATATTTATCACAGAACAATATTTCATGTAATATGAATGATTGTAAGAATGAATCAATGTTTGCATTTACAGATTTTTAAGAGTCTGTACTGTTCCAACATTATTATATAGATATAACAAGGGAGGCAAATTATTAAATCCTCCACTTTCCAATATTGTGGAAAACCTTGTTCATTCTATCTTTCAGTACACATGCTGTCTTAGATTATCTCTTCAGTTCTCTGTATATTCATTTTCTTTTCAAAATCTCTACATGTTAACAAAATGTTGCTTGCCTCTCAACTTATTCACCAAATTTGCCTCTGATGTTTACTATTTTAGTGGTCTTCAAAAATACAACCTGAAACCTGCAATAATAAAAATGAAACAATATTCACTAAAGTGCAAAGTGTGGAAGTAGTGGCAAGACATTTTAATTCATCAGCTTTCCCATTTCTAGTACCAAATACCCAGCATGCACAATTTAGAAGAATTGGTGTACTTGGTTCACACTCTCAGAGGGTTTAGTTAGTGATCTGCTAGCTTCAAAGCAGGACCATCATGGTGGAAGGGCATTCTTGGCAAAGCTGCTTAATTCAAGAGGCTCTGGAAGCAAAACAAGGGAAGAGTACCAAAAAGGATGGAGCAAAGTTCCAGATATATACCCTAAGGTCATGTCTTCATGACCCACCCAGACATATCTCAAAATGTACTTTTCTGATACCCTGGGTGGATTCTAAGCTAATCTACTTGACTATCAACCGTTATTATCATTTGTTCATTTGATACCCAGTCGTATCTCCTGAAGCCATACTTAACCTCCAAATAAACACAAGGTTATATCTCCACATAACACGATACAACTACCCCCTGTACAATTGAAACATAATAGTCCCTTTCCCCAAAGTTTCAAAAGCCTCGGTATTGCTAAAAAGTCAAAGTCTCTCAAAATCAAGACAAACTCTTACTTGTGAACTCCTGTAAATATCAAAAATAAGTCACATCGTACCAAGGTATAATAGCAAAGAATAAACATTTACATTCTAAGACAGATGAATAGATATATTGAAAAGAATCAAATCAAATCACAATCAAAATCCAAGGGGGCAAAACTTAATCCCTGAAAATCTATATACAACAGATGGAGCATGTGATGGTAAGATGTGAGTTCCAGAGAGCTTGAGTGGGCCCAATTGATGGTCTTGTTTGTTGGAGATTTCTCACATTCCTGTCATTTCCAACTTACTGAGATCTCCACTGCATCTCTGGCTTCATTTCAACAACTCAGACACCCAAATCTTGTGATTACATTGCCTGTCCTCTAGGCTTTCCTGTGAAATTTGGGTGGAAGCCTCCTTGATCCCACAATTCTTTCCTTCTGCATACTGATTAACCAGCATTACATGGATGATGCCAAGGTCTTCCACCAGATTTAGCAGTAGGCAAGTACCCTTGGAACATGGCTATAGTGGCCACTGAGTGCATAGGTGGTTAAGCATGGTGAAATTAATCCCATGAAACCAGTTCCTTAGGAAGCCCTTCTCCAGCAAGGCCATCAAGGGCTTTCTTCTCAAATTAAAGTTTTACATTTTTGCACACTTGAGCAAAAATGGGCTTTTTCTGATTTGTGAGATGCCTCTAAATTATCTACCTTCTTTGTAAAAAGCAATCAGTTTCATTTTAATGACATTAATCTCTTCAGCAACCATTGACTGCACCAGATCAATTAGTTCACCTCCCTTAATCTCAGCCTCCTGAAAAGTCTCAAGACCTCGGCAAAATATACTCATTTTTTTTTTTTGGCAGAGTATATCGCACACAACCCCTAATCTAATTGATAATGAAGTATTTTTTCCAACTGAAAACTTTCTGAGTCTGGCCTTTAATGTCTGTGTTCTAATTACCATTCTAGTCTTTTGAGCTCTGACCAGAATTATACATCAGGCTGTTTTTCCAGCATTCTGTGGCTTCCAAAGGCATCATCTTCAAACCTTTCCAAACTCCTCCCACAGTGAGTTCCAAAGGCTTCCAGATGACATCTTCAGATATAATCACAGCAGTACAGCTGCATCCAAATACCCACCACACAGAATTTAAAAGAGGAATTGGCTTAGTTGGCTCATGGTTTCAGAGGTTTCAGTCCAGGGTCAGCTGGCTTCCAGGAAGGATCATCATGTAAGAAGGGTGTAATACAACAAAGATACTTAGTCCATAGAAGCTGGAAATCAGAGCATGGAAACAGTGGCAGGGAGAATGGGGTCAGGGACCATATATGGTACACAAAGTCACACCTCTACAACCCACCCAGACACACCCAGAAGTGTACTTTACACATCCTTTGAGCAGCTCTCAAGTCAATCAATTTGACAATTCACCTTAACCATCAGAGCATAGATTAATAGTTAAACATATTAACCAATCAGTATCATTTACTTTTTACTCCTTCTGTCTCTCTCCCTGTACTTGTCCTTCTCTATTTTTCTCCCTCTCCCACGGATGGAATCCTCAAAGAAATCATTTCAAGGGTTTTTTTTTTTTTGTACCCAGCCTTATTGGCAAATTCTGCATCATTTATACAAAATAATTAAATCCACCAAAAACTGATTACTAAAGTGAGATATTTTATAGATAAGCTCTTTTTTCTGTGGTATCTTGGTTTTACTTGCATGTGCTGTCTTTGGGCATATTATTTTTCAGTGGCATTATTCCAGTGTTTACAAACAACATGACTTCTGTGAGAATGAATGACAGGCATTCAATTTTTAGAATATGAATCTATTCATTCCATTGCAACTTTGCTGTTTTAATTGTAGATGTGGAAAACATGCAATCTCTCCATTATGACCAACGTGGTAAAAATCCTAGAGCCAAAATCTACTTTCTAACCCTTCAATAATGATTAAGAATTTGTGTCATTACAGTCATGCGTTTAGCAGTCGTTTACTTGATCTTACATATGTTTTGCTTTTACTTTATTGTGGCTGTTCCCCTGACAAACAGATTTTAGTGAAGTTTTTCTGGAAGTCAATCCTAGAAATATACTAGCATCTCTCAGTCTCTGGAACTTTCTATCACTTTGCAAAGACCCAGTCACTTATATTGTCTGTAGCCAACATAATAGGCCAGAAATCAAAACTAATAGAGTTAAAGATGAACTAAAAGAATATAGACAACTATATAGAGAAAGAATACTGAATATCTTCAGAGGGCTATGATCAAATACTCAGCAGAGAACTGATAGGTGCACATCTCTCAAGAAATTACTTGGGGCTGAAAAAAGAGCCAGCCAAGTAGATTAAAGAAAATTGTGCCAACTCACACATAGGAATGAGAATCTAGAATGTCTCCACCTATTTTATTTCTTCCTTTTCATTCACAATGCCTTATATTTTCCTTATTAAATGGTCTAAAATGTTTTATACTATTCTGAATAGATGTGTAAAAGTGGATATCTTGCTTCTTGCTGAATATTATAGGGAAAGCAGTCACCGTCACAAGTATTGTGTGAGCTGTGGGATTTCACAGATGCACTAACCATCCTGAAACTTTCATCTGTATTTCTAAATGTTGACAGCTCTTGTCATGAATGAGTGTCGGATTTTATCAAATGCTTTTTCTGCATCTATTGGTATGTTTATGTATGCTGTCTTTTTTCTTTTCACAATATGATGAATAGCAATGAATGGGCTTCAAATACCCAGCCATCATGGCCTTCCTGGAATAAATCCTAATTGATAATGATGTATACTTTTTTTGCAGCTGGATTTGGATTGCAAATATTTTAAGGTTATTTGTATATATGTTCTGGAGGAATACTGGTGTGCGTGTGTGTTGTATTTTTCTAGTTCTAGTATTAGAATAACGTATCTTTCTAGAACAAATAGTTCACTGTTTATTCTTGAATTCTTAAATGATTTTACAGAGTCTTATTATTTGTTTTTTAAATATCTGATAAAATTCATCAGTAAAGCCATCTGAGCTGTTTATTATTTGAGATAATATTTACAATTGTTAATTAAAATACTTTCTATAGATATCTTTCTTCAAGAATAAGTTTTGGAAACTTATGTCATGATTTTCCCATTTTCTAATTGTTGAAATTTTTAGAATAGAGTTTATCATAGTACTTCTCTACAATTATTATATTTTTTGTAGTTTCGAGAATGAGATTTCTTTTTCCATATTGAGTATGGTAAACTGTGCCTCTTGTACTTTCTTTGTTTAGTCAAGCTAAATATTTCTCAGTATTCTTGATCATTTAACAGCTTTTATCATTATATAGGTATTTATATATACATTATATATGCATATTACATATTATAAGGTATATATGATTTATACACATATATATTTTCTATTTTCTTGATTTCTTTCTACTCATTTTGACTAGCGATGATTTAGGTTTTTTGTTGCTATTGTTTATTAGGGTAGAAATTGAGATGTTGATTTCCGTCATTTATTTCATTCTCATATAGCTAGTTAAAACTATAAATGTCACCTGAAACAATGCTTTAACTTCATCCATAACATCTATATGCTTTATTTTTAACCTGTGAAAACTGTTTTCTCATTTACTTTATGACTTCTTCTATGAACACGACTTATTTAAAAGTTTTTTTTTAAATTTTATTTGTTTATTTTTTTGTGGGTACCGGGGGTCGACCTCAGCACCTCGCGCACCAGCGGGCGCCCATGCCGCTGAGCGATATCTCCGGCCCTTTTTTCGTATGTGGGTTCCGGGAGTCGAACTCAGGCCCTCACGCTTGCCAGGCAGGCGCTTATGCCGCTGAGCCATCTCACTGGCCCCAAAAGTTGTTTTTTTAATTTATTACTATTTGGGGATTTTTCACCTCAGTTGTTTTTTTAAGAAAATTCTTTTTCTAATTTTAATTATTTTTTCATCAAACACATATACTGTTTTATTTCAATTCATGTATATATGGAGTAAATGATCAATTCAGGGTAATTAACATATGCATAATCTTAAATTTTTAGCATTTGTTAGTGTGGGTACTTAAAAGCTCCCCCTTCTAAATATTTTGAGATACGGTAGTATATTGTTTTAATTATACTCTGCTAGGTAATGGAACATCAGAATGTATTCCTCATCTTTAGCCGTAACATTACACTCGTTGACCAATCTTTTTCCCACATTCTCCAAACTATGCCTGGTCTCTGGAAACCATCATTCTACTGTCACCATCTATGAGATCAGCTCTCTTAGGGTTATGCAGTGTTTGTTTTCTGTCCCTAACTTATTTCACTTAAAATCACGTCTTCCATTTCTTGTCTTCTTTCATGGCTTAGGATATTATCTATCCCATGTGTGTTTGAAAAAATTAATATATGCTCCAACAGAAGTATATTCTGAAGTCATTTCATGAATTATTTTATATACATCAGGTCAAGTTGATTGATAGCAATATTTCATCTGTATCTCTAGCGGCTTCTTGTTTATTCTATTAATTACTGAAAGTGGAGCATTTATGTACGTAATTATTATTGATGAATTATCTGTGTTTCAATTTTGTTAGGTTTTGCTGCATGAATTTCAAGGAATTCTTCATAGGTCACTATGTATTAACAATTAATAAGTGTTCAAGATTTCTGACTTTGTCATTGTACGTGTCTCTCTTCGTCTCTAGTATTGCTCAAACTATATTGTACTGCTTAAAGTATATATTCTAAAACACTAGTATGGGTTATGGAACTATCTTATAGTTATTGTTTGTATGATCCACATTTTCCAACCTTTCACTTTCAACTTAAACTTGCATTTAAATTGAAGATATGTCTCTTAGTCTATTACTGATTCCTGATTTTTAATGCAGTCTAATAATCTCTGTCTTTCCATTTGAGTATTTAGGCCAATCGCATTTAATATAACATTCATGTGGTTAGATTTTTATTTCACAATTAGCTGTTATTTTTCGGATATTTCCTATATTCTTTGTTCTTTTGTTCCTCTCTGACTACCACGCCATTGTCAAATATTTTATGTTAGTTATTTCTTTTACTATTTTATCTATAAATTTTTAGAAAATTTCTGAGTTGTTGATCCCTGGATTACTTTCTCTATGTATGTACATATATAATATATAACATGCATTCATATTTATGTTTGTATGCATTTATTGATACAATATCACTCTTAAATTATAGTTGACATACATAAATTAACTCCTTTAAAGTATAAAATTCATGAATTTTAACATATATGTGTAAACCATAAGTTATCACTATAATCAAGTTAATATCCACCATCAACAACTAATTCCTAAGGTCTCTGCAATGCCTCTATCTTGGGTCTCCTAACACTTTTCCTCAGGTAATCACTGATGTGCTGTCAGAGTAGATTTGTTCCTATTTTCTAGTTCTTATATATACATTTCATCATTTCACACATATTTTCCTATTTTTCTGTGTGTTGATTATGAGAGTGTGATTCTCTTAAGAGTTAATAATACTTGGGACTATTTTTAATAATGTGAACATTCTATTTTTATATCCTCATTTCTTTATTTTATTTTATTTTATTTTTTTGTGGGTACCTGGGGTTGACCTCAGGACCTCGCACGCCAGCGGGCAACAGTGCCGCTGAGCGATATCACCAGCCCTTTTTTTTTTTTTCATATGTGGGTACCAGGAGTCAAACTCATGACCTCGCACTTTCCAGGCAGGCGCTTACGACACTGAGCCATCTCACCGGCCCCTTATTTCTTTATTTTAAAAAATGGAATGATTCCTCTTTCACTACCATATGATTTCACTACAAATTTTAATAGCATTTTATGTTGTCTTGTAATTCAGCTGATTGGTAATATGGAAAAGCTCTGATTTCAAAACATATCACATAACATTCAGAGAAATAAAGATTTCATATATACTTTAAGTAACATTTTAAACTCCTAATAGAAAAATTAAGAAAACAAATAAAAATACAAAACTGGAATCTATGAAATACGGTTATGATTAAAATTCCATTCTTGTACTCTGAAGTAACTACTATGAAGACAACAATATTGGATGCATTAATTATTGCTACTCTCCTATTAGCCTCTTTTGAAATTCTGTTTTATTTTTATTTTTTTCTCTTTAAAATTGAAAAAAAACTATTTAAAAATAAATAAATAACATTAATAGGTACCAGAAAAAGAAAGAAAGAAATCTTTGATTTTTAAAATGCAAAAGGGGCTGGTGAGATAGCTCAGCGGCATAAGTGCCTACCTGGCAAGCACAAGGTCCTGAGTTCGACCCCCGGTACCCACAAAAAAAAATAATAAATAAAATAAAATAAAATGCAAAAGAAAATTTTAAGTGAAAATAATAAAGAACACCTAGTGCAAAGAATAGGTAATATTTCCAATGATTTGTAATCCTGTAGTTTCACTGAAATTCCTAGTATCTTATTTCTACTTTCTAATATAATCCATCTACTGTAATAATATTGGTAATAATTATATCCCACTGGCTTTATCCACAATGCTTTTATATGGCTAGTATTTAATCATTATTTCTTACTGAAGATTTTCCCCTAGTTTTTTGAATTCCCCATTGTATTTTTAAAGCTACTAAAGCATATAAGCAAAATGGCACTTCCTTTGAAAGTGGCTTTTTAACACTAGTGAAAATTCCATACATCTTCCCTCATTTTGTGAAGCAAAGCCAAAACTCAAAACTGATTAGTATTAGCATAAATCCTGTAGCAAAAGAATTGTTTAAAAATATATTGCAGTTTGAAGGACTTCCAAGAGTCTGAATTAAGTTATTACCTTATATCATGGATGAAATACTGCATGGAGCACAATAGAATGCCTTAAAATATTTGCACAGCAGTAAAATAAAAGTGTAGACTTCAATAGCAACCAAAATTTAATATCCATCTTTGGGAAATTATGTATCTACATTCTTCTTAAAACAAATACACTGTTGCCTACAGTAGCAAACCATAAAAGGCCAGAGTCTTCTTGAATACCTTTCTTTGAAAAGGACAACTTACAATGAAACTATTAAGGCTGGAGAGATTTCCCCTAAAAGTAATTTGTTGAAGTTATTGGAAAATCAACACACAAATATAATGATTACACTGTCTTAAAATGTTAAATTCAAACAATAACAATATGTAATCATTCCATAGGTTCACTGAGATATAATTCATTATAAAATTCACCTTTTTAAAGTGCACAACTCAGTGTTTTTTAGTGTGATTACAAAGTTGAACACTCACCACCACTTAAGATTAGAAGTGTAATGATACCAATAAAAAAAAAGCTATACTCATTAGCAATCACACTGCATTTTCTCTTGTCCCCAGCTACTGAAAATGAGTCATCTACTGTCTGTCTGTGTAGACTTTCTTATTCTAAACATGACATGGGAATGGAGTCATACAGTTTGTCTATTGTATCCAGCTTCTTACTTCCAATCTGTCTCTAAGTATCAAAAATTCTAACTCCCAATTACTTTTCCAATATATCCAAATCTCTTCAACACAACAGCTAGAGATCTAATTTCAAACATTTCCTGTACAATGTATTATATTCATCTGGTACATTATTGTTTTTATTACCTCTTTTACCATCATCACTAACATTTCCAAAGTTCAGTGACTGAAGAAGAGACAGGAAAGAAAAGAGGAGGATAGATAGTACAAGAAAAGATGCCTATGTTTTCCTTTTAAAAAAAAATAAATTAAGCTCATTAAGCTTGTTTTTACACTAATATTATAAAAACAAAAGTTGTATATATCAGTGGGGAAACACGACATTTCAATACATGTATATATTGTGTGAAGATTAAATCCAAGTAAACACATCTATCTTCCCAAATATTTGTAATTGTTTTATGGTGAAAATATTCAAAATAGTTTATGTTAGTTTTTTGAAATACATAGTATGTTATCATTAACCGTAGTCAGCTTATTGGATGATTTCACATGGGACTTCTCACTCCAGCTTACTACACCTTAATATCCATTGATCAACTATCCTCATCTCAGATTCCCCCATTCTTCCTGGCTGTGCTAACCACTTTTTACCTTGAATTTCTGATATCGACTTTTTTATATTTAGCATTTGACTGAGACGTAATATTTGTTTCTTCTGTGCCTTGTTCATTTTGCTTAGCATGATATCCAGTTTCATTCAGATCACAAGATTTCATTATTATTTATGTAGCTGAATAGTATTCCTTTGTGTTTTCAACTCATTTTCTTTATTCATTCATCAGTTTGTTGATACTTAGGTTATTTTCATTTCTTAGCTATTGTGAATAACAGTTCAATAAATATGAGAATGCAGATTTCTCTTCTTTTGTTATTTTACCTACACCATTGGTTATATTGACCTACACAGTGGAGGTGATAAAACATATTTTTAGGTGGATAACAGGATGAAAAAATTTTTTCCATGTGTGAGTGGAAGATCATTTCAAGGTGAACTATCATGTGGGCTACATAGTGATTTTTCTCAATGTAAATACAACCATACCACTCTCAATCTTGAAAATCTTTCAGTCCATGTATTTAACCCTGTATGACTTGGGATCTAACATGTAGCATCAGATTTCACTGTTCTTCTACATATCGGTACTTAGTTTATTTGATTTGATTTTAGAGCCTTCTCTGAAAATATCATTTTCAGATATATCCATGTATTTCTGCATAAGCTTGTAGCACTTCTTTAGACATTTAGTGCCTGTAGGATGCAGAGCATGCTGCTTACTATTAAGTTTCATTGAGTACTGTTGAGTTTTGTTGAGTTTTGGTCCAGTATTTTCTACCCTACTACACTTTTGAAGGTGAATACTTCCAGATAAGTATCATGTATTTGTACTCAGGATCTTGTAGAACTTTCTGCTCTTTGGATACACAGTATACACTAATGATCACTTATAAAAATGAATTAATGTAGGCACACAACCTAAAAAAGTACACTGAAACATTCAGACCCTTGCAGAAGGTTTAATTTTGGACAGGTAACATGGGGTTGAAATTCTTTTTCCAGGTATCCAGGCAATTAAATTATGGCCAGAAAGATACTTGATAATTGAGACCTGAGGAAGTTGGAAATCAATATTTCTGCCTTGTTCTGTTTTTATAAATAAAAATTATAGGAATGTCCAAACAGAGTGCAAGTTATAGCTACAGATTTTTTTAAAGAAAAATGGTACTTGTTGCATGAATTTATGTATTTTTGAACTTGCTTCTCTTACTCAAAATGTACTTTTATCAATTTTATATATAAATTCAAACTACAAGCTAGCATTCTGGTTCTAGAAGCACATAGAATTTGGCAAATAGGGTATTTTTTCTTTTGGTCTGTATGAAATGTGCTATGGTAACCTCCTAGGGCCTCAATTTCCTAAATGTAAAATAAGGGTATTTGTGTAAATCACAAGGTCATTTAAGAGTTGGGGCCAATGATGATAATGAAGGTGACAATAATAATGACATCATTTTTTGAGAACTTCCAACATGCCAGTTTCTATAAAAACCATTTGATGTAATCTATTTAATCCTTATTACATCAGAATGAGTTACAGTTTTCCCTATGTAGATATAACAAGGTAGATGCCTAAGATTAGCAAGTAACTGGTAGAGAGGATTAAAGTACTCATCCGTCAGACCACCACATGGTGGTAAATCTTCCTATTATGAATTCTTTCATGATATCATGCCTAACTTATAGGCAATTTTACATATTGAGATGAGATGAATGTATTGCCTTTTAGGGGAAACTCTTCTTTTAGAATGTAATAAATATAAGTAATCATGGCTTATGTTACTTCTTTTATTTTTTTCTCCTTGAAGAGTATTATTACACCTATACATTCATTATAACTTTCTTAATTTACTAATTTACCACAGGGAAATACTGTAATGTTGTTTTTCTTAATGGTGTTCTGGGTGAAATAGTAGCAAATAAAAATTCCAGAAAATATAAACTAGTGTACTGAAGAATACTACCAAAGAGCATTGTTTCAACTGTTACAGAATAAAAGATTGCATCTCTAAGTTTCAAAGTATATTTATTTTCAGATATATAGTTATATTAGACACAAATTTCCTCTGTTTATGTTATTTACTGAGTTATTTTAAAACATGTTTTATTCCTATACTTAATAAGGAATTTGTGTACTGTTATTCACTACAGTATGGTTTTGCAGATCCAGCATCCTTCCCACATTCCCCTCTGCTTATGTGTAGAATGCTCTGGGAATGCAGTATCCTGAAATAAGAAAGCAATAACCCAGGCTCTGTTCTCTCATCTGGAGGAAAGATGTCTTTCAACACTTTGCAAGGGGTTGCATATCCTTGAGGTATAGAAACCAGGGTAGGCTGTCTTTCAAAGTTCCTCAGCTGTGGTACACTGGGCAGGTACAGTCTCGATTCTATCTAACTTGGGCTTTCCTGAGCTTTGGGGAACTACCCCCATGGATCCAAAACTTCTTTGTCCTTTTACTATCCATAAGTAATAAATCCAAATCATGTAACTTGCTGTATATGAGCATGTTCTATCTCATCAGAATCATAGTAGTGCGTAAGTAGTGTAATGTGAAGTGGCTTCATAATGAAGTTCTCCTGAGATATATTAAATTGTCTTTTGAATTTTTAATTAGATATGCTTTATAAATCATCATTTACCTGTTAAAATGTTTTTATTGAATTTATTTTAAAATTATGTACTTCAGGGCAACCTGCTCAGGACCCCTTCTGTCTCTCTCTCAGAAAAAGCTTTCTTCCCCAATAAATATATTCTGCCCTTAAAAAAATAAAATAAAATTATATACTTCAGTTCAGGGGTCTACCCTAAATGTTCCTGGATTAGACAAGGATCCATGGAGAGAATGGGCTTATTTGTGATACAGAGAAATGTTTACCTTGTATTCTCTTGATTTCAGGAGCTGATGTGAGAAGAAAGGTGAAGGAAAGCTGAGAAGGGAAAAAAATTATCATTTCCCTGAAATGTTAATTCAAAATCATGGTTTTGGTGCTTCATTACATACCACATACAACAATTCATTTCTCCTCAGTCTTTATTTTCTTTAAGGCTCAATCTACAAACTATTTGTCTTCATTATTTCACCATGAAATATTTCATGAAACCAAGATAAATTGAGAAAATGATACACTTAGAAGAAAAAATATTTAAATCCAACTTCCCCAGTCAAGGTGTTTGTAATAATATTTCACAGAGGATATGTTAAATAGCATGCTATCTTCCAAATCACAGTTTTATTAATTAATAATAATACTCTATTTATGTCAGCCATTTTATATTTATTTACTATATATTTTATATAATTTTCATACCTCTATTTTTATATTACTGTCTACTTTTGTGTTAAATAAATGTGATCTAGTATAAATGTGTCATAAGGAAGTAATTGCTCCCAGAGACATCAGACCTTTGCCCTCCATTCCTGAGAGCTAATCTCTCAACTCTTAGAATATGCAGCTTTAGTACATACGACATGTTGCAAATTTAATCTGTATCAGATATTACCAGTACAATTTATTAGGAGGACTTTGGATTATGTAGAATCAGCATGACTTCTGGAGAAGAGTTTGTAACAATTAATCATGGTATGTCAACTGGAATGGATTAAGAAAGGCCTACCAGATTATTAAAGCACAGTTCTGGGTGGGTCTGTAGATGATTGACATGTAGGCCAGCAAACTGAGGGAAGAATACACACCCAGGATGTGGGTGGCCCCACCAATAGGCTAGTAGCCTACACAGAATAAAAAGGGAAAGAAGGAACTGTTCCTGTCTATGAAGAGGTCCAGTGTTTGCCACAGCATTTGCACACCATTCTCCAGTTTTTTCAGCCACCCAATGCAGTCTTGTATTGGTGACTCTAAATTGTGATTCTAGATCTTTGACTTTGGAGTGGTGCTGCATCTGTGAACCTTCTTGTTCTGTGGCTCCCATCTTCTTAGGCTGTCCAGCTACTGGATCCTCTACTCTGCAGCACCCAGACAGTCACTGTGGACTCTCTGGTCTCTGATTCTGTAAGTCACCTAATAAATTTCCTTGCATAATTATACATATGTTTTCTATTGATTCTGTTCCTCTAGAGAGCTTTAACTACTGCAGGGCTAGAGCTAAAATCAGAAAAAGGTGTGATCGGGCCGGTGAGATGGCTCAGCGGCTTAAGCGCCTGCCCGGCAAGCGCGAGGGCCCGAGTTCGACTCGCGGATCCCACATACGAAAAAGGGGCCGGTGATATCGCTCAGCGGCACGGGCGCCTGCTGGCGCGCGAGGTCCTGAGGTCGACCCCCCGGTACCCACAAAAAAAAAAAAAAAAAAGAAAAAGGTGTGATCAAATATAATAACATGGAAATCACCTAATAAACACTACAGACACTACTTACTAGCTTCACTAGTTGGCAATGACTCATGAATATTGCAACATATTTTCAGAAGGAGTCCACAGTTTCCATGACTTTACTTGAAGAGAACAACTGGATGCTCCACTTCAAACTCCTTCAAATTCTGCCCGTGTGTCTCTTTTTTGGGATAATGTTAGTGTGTATCTTTTCACTGTTTTTAAAATGTAACAATGAGTATATAGTCTTTTGATTACTCCTGTGAATCATTCTGGTGAGTTTCAAGTCTGCGAATTACTTACTTCACTTAACATTATAGTTTCAAGATCCATTTTCCTACAAATGATTCACATTTATTTTTCTTAATGGTGAACTAGATTATAATAACATTATTAGTGGTTCAAATTAAAAAAAAGAGAGAGCTTGATGACCTCTGAACTTGTAATTGATGTCAGAAGTGAAAGTTGGGGCCGGTGAGATGGCTCAGCGGCTTAAGCGCCTGCCCGGCAAGAGCGAGGGCCCGAGTTGGACTCCCGGAACCCACATACGAAAAAGGGGCCGGTGATATCGCTCAGAGGCTCGGGCGCCTCTTGGCGCGCGAGGTCCTGAGGTCGACTCCCGGGTACCCACAAAAAAAAAAAAGAAGTGAAAGTGATCTCAAATGTTTGCTATATTTACAATATTGTTTACATTCCCATGCTTTTTAAATATAATTTTAAAGTTTACTAATTAGCTTTTTCCTTGTAAATTATAATTAATATCTGGTAAACTAATACCAATGTAATTTCAACTTCAACATAAATGTAAGAGTATAAAACAATTTTCCTCTAAAATACCTTTACTCTCCCTTTCTGCTATTATTGTCACACCAATTAAATGTTTATACAGGGCTGGGGATATAGCTCAGCGGCACAGTACCTGCCTAGCAGGCATGAGTTTGTGAATTCGATTCCTGGTACAAAAAAAAAGTTTATACATTATAAGGCCATTGACAGGTTTACATTTATTGTTTCATTAGGTGTCATTTATATTAGAGAATAAAAGAGCAAAATTACAAACAAAATCTTCATATTAATTTTTAGTAGTTACTTATGCAGTAAATTTTACTATTGCTCTTTTGCTTATAGGTTTGAATTACAGCCTAGATTTTTGTTTTGTTTTCTGCCTAATAGACTCTACTACTTATTTAAGGACATATTTCCTAGTGATAATTTCTTCCAATTACTGTTGAAATAAAAATATCTTACTTTCACTTTCCAATTTGAGCTATAAATTTTCTGGGGATAGTATTATTTGTTGACAGTCTTTTTTGTCCATCACTTTGACTGCCATCTAATAACCTTTGACCTTCATGACTTCTGAAAATGAGTCAGCAGTTATTCTTATTGAAGAAAATTTATGTGTAATGAGTCATTCTTTCCTTATTGCTTTCAAGATTCTCTCTTTGTTTTTGGTTTCTAAGAGTCTCTCATACAAAAATGACTATAATTCTCTGTGCCGACCTCACTAGGATAATTTTGTGGATGCACAAAATTAATTATATGCACCAAGTTTGGGGCTTTATTTGCTTCAATTTATTTAAGTAAACTTCCTGCCTTTTTTTCTCTCTTCTGTCCTCTGGAACTCCCAATACTTACCTGTTTATATGCTTAGTGTTTTTCCAGTCTCTGTGACTGTTTTGTGCTTTATTAAACTGTGTTCAGCTAGATAATATCAATCTTTATTCATGTTACCTGATTTTCTTTTCTCCCAGTTCAAATTAATATTGAATTACTCTACTCAGTTATTTTTCAAATTAAGACAGTTTTGTTTGCAAAATGTGGACAACCAAACCCTGCCACCCCTAAGGACCTGGTGGTGTCAGCCTCATGTGACCAAGGGTCCTGAAGAAAGAAGGTTAGAGCCCTCTGTTGGAAACATAGGCCAAAGCAAGTGAGCATCTGTGTCAGAGCTCTCAAGGCCTAGGTTTCTTTCCCCACAACTTGCAGGAGGCGATGCATGGTGAGTGGTGGGTGTTACAGGCTCTGGACACTGATTCTCACTTACAGTCACAGCTGAAGCTAGAAGTGACTTTCAACCAACAGTGGGCTTCCAGGCAATTTTTAATTTTAGTTATAGTTTTCAATTCAAGAATTTCTCTTATTTTTTTAATTTATATTTTTATTGCTATTCTGAATTTGTAAATCATTATTCCCATACTTTTCTTTAGTTTTCTAGGTAAGTTTACATTTAGTTATTTGACAGTATTCATTTAAACTCTATAGTAAGTCCTACATATAAACTGCTTAAGAAACAGATTTGTTGAATTTTTACAATTGTTTTCTTGTGCATAGACTATACTTTCCTGTTTTCTCATTTTTATCTTAATATCTGTTGGAAGGTGGACATAGAATATAGCAACCATAGAAATTAGATTTCTCGTTTTACTGAGTTTGCTTGTGTTTGTGATTGTTTTTAGATTTTCGTCATAGTTGTTGATATTTGTTTGTTTAGTGTTTTCTTGGACTGATTTGTTTTAGTATGATTCTCTGTCAAGCAAACCCAATAAACTCTCTGGTTAGCTCATGAATGAGATAATGATTAGAGAGAGATTTTTAAACATCTATTGAATCAATAGCTCTTCTGGTCTTGATTTGGCTACTCTATATGTGTTTACCAGTTAATAACTTTAACATTCCAATATGAAGATTACAAGGCAAAGATATATTTTCTCCTTGCATGTGGCTTCAGGTTCAGCTATAGTTAAAGATTTAATCCTTTCTAAGGTCTCACCTTGACAAATGTATAGTTCACCACATATTTGTGAATTTTAATTCCCAAATATTAGTTCTTTCCTTAATTACCTGTGAGAACTCTTTCCCAGTTATTCATCTAAAAGCTTTTGGCAAAACTACTGTCAGCACCAATGTGGATCAACGGGTCAGTCAGCAGTGTTATTAAACAGTTACTAATATTTATTTTCCACAAATATGCTAGTAATAGAATTGTTCGCACATAGTTATTTCTGAGTCAGACCAAGTGAAAAACAAATCCAGAATACGGCATTTCTCAAGGAACTGCCAGACTCATCAAATAGTGCCAATTCACTCCAAACCTATCTTGCCATTCCTGATCTCTGCTATGTTGCTCATTTTCACAGATACCTTGCACACAAGATTTTTGTTTTCCTAAATGATCATACCACTGTAAAGTTAAGGATGTATTGGGATAAATTATAATGCCACAAAGTCTGTATTTCTTACTGAAGAATTTTTTTGTGAATAAACTCTCCTTCAATCTTTACAATATTTTGGATAATTTGCAGAGTTCTGAAAAAACAAAAACATAAGTATATCAAACATTATTATACAAATAACAGAAAAATACAGGAGAATCATCAGATTCTGATGGCTCATTTATTGCCAGTTTTATAATGAGTGAATGAGTAAATATGTGTGTGATAGAAAAAGAAAGAAAGAGTGGAAAACAGAAGGACAGAAAGACAAAGGGGAAGGGAGAGAATAAGAGCTATTTATTGTGCTTTGCAGTTTATGAATCATAGATTTTGAAGAAAAATGGAATTAATTCTCTCATAATTTTATTATCATAAAACCTTCAGGTACTGATGATATGTGTTTTATAAGAACTCATTTTGGCATAGTTTATATCAACCCATACAATATCTGCTAGTTTAATATAAATACACCATGGCAGGTTCTCCTCTAGTCTATCAAAAGCTATGAATGCAGTAGAATATCAATTAGGTAAGTAGCAGTCAGCAGCATTCTCAGAATAATGAGATCAAGTAATGGGCAGGTGATGTTTTTGTATTGGTCTTAAAGGCTAAATTATTAATTCTGTTTGTCATTTGGTTATTTCATTATTAATATAGATGAAGCCTTATTGGTAAAATTAGAAATACATTTTTCTCCTTCTGGATATTTTAGTGACCCTGCAATTGGAAGCGTGATTCAAACACATCCAGATTCTGTTAGAAAAGGGAGAGAAAAAGAAAGATATAGTAACAGGCATAACAAAGCGGTCTCATGCCAGCAATCCTGAGACTCCTCAGGGAAAGATGGCTCCTTTCATTTCCTACGTAATAACTGTGACTTTCAGCTTATCATGTGTGTGATTTGATTCCTGCTCTAATCCAGTCAATGACTAAACTCCCAGAGTGACACGGAGGGGTAGAAATTGTTAGATAAATCTTAGATTGCTATAACTTATAAATATTTAATTAGGAAAATCTCAAAGAGGAATTTATTTTTTCCTCTAAGAACACTCAGTTTATTAGCTGGGTTTGATATTTTTATGAAAATAACATGTGCTTTCTACATTTCCATACTGCATGCAAGATGAATATAAATGTTACATCTATAAATAATTACATTATCTATGCTCTTCCACAAGTAATTTTGATAAATTTACATTTATCATCACTCTACTTTAAGTGGGGCATAATGCCAATTTTGTTATAAAGGTGCATTGTTGTGGATGTATAATATCCACATTTATTCTTTATACATTTTTATCAGTGAATTATTAATTTTAATTTTATGAGTTTTATTACATTAAACAATGATACTTTACAAGAAAAACTATCAAAAAATAAAGTATTAAATTTTTAATATTCACAAGAAGCATCAAAATTTTCAAAATTGACTCTTTTGGTATACAAATTCTAAAAAGAAACAACACAAATTCTTATGTGAACTATAATAAAAATGCCAATAGAACTCTACAAAAAAAAATTTTACTTCAATTATCACACTTAAGGCAGTCTTCACAGTTGACAAGAGCACTTTCCACACATGTATCACTTACACAAACAGCACATGTTGTGCTTTCCTGGCCTTTTGGTGGGACATACTTAACATCTTACTGGTCCTACTGTTTTGTTAGGAGGTTCTTATTATATTACACAATGTGTAGTTAGCAGGAACGTAAAATATCAATAAAATAAAGTACTAAATTCTTAATATATATTGCACATTTAGGAATAAACATCAACACTTACACATCAGCTCTGTACTTGCTTAAAAAAACCTAAAAAAATAACATCAGAAATAAATTCTTATATGAATTAAAATGAAAATACCAATAGAACTCTACAACAGAAATAATCTTTGCTTCAAATGTCAAACTCAAGGCAGTCTTATACATGACAACTGCATGTTCCATGCACATATCTTGCTTACATTGACAACACATGTGCTTAGCTTTCCTTTCCTGTGTGGAAGGCTTCTCTTGTCACTTCTCTTATCTTCCTCTTTTGTCAGGAGCTTCCTACAATATTGTATAATGTGCACTTATCAGGAAAATAAGATATCAATAAAATAAAATGTCAAATATATAATGAGTCCTTAGAATAGATATCAACATATTTATATGAGCTTTTCACTTGCTTATAAAACCTAAAAGATAATATCAGAAATAAAAACTTATGTGAACTATGACGTAAATACAAACAAAGGTCTACCATAAAAACAATCTTTGTTTCAACTGTCAAACCCAAGATAGTCTTCACACATGACAACTCCATGTTCTACTCACAAGTATTGCTTACACTGGTAGCATGTATGTTTTGTTTTCCTGTTCTTTTTTGCAGGGCGCAATTGACATCGTTTTGCTTTTCCTGTTGTCATAGTAGGTCTTTGTGATATTGCACCTACCCATTTACCTATTAGCTCACCAGCATGAGCCACAATTTTTTTTTTTTGGCATTTCCCTGGGCAGAAACCTTTTGTTCCTCCTCTGCTGTAAATGAAGTCTCCTATGAGTTCCAGCCCCAAGCCTCTAAGAAAATTTCTCCATGGTACTTTATTTTCTTTATTAACTATCAAACTATTTATGTCATACCTGTTTAGGATTGAGTAAAACACAACCACTGGCTAATATCTTGTGTTTCCAATGATGTCATACTTGCTGCATAACTCATAAACATCTGCTCCGCCTTTGGTTTTGTTGTAAAAAGTTACCATCTCAGGTGTCAGTTTGTCCAACTCTTAGTGCAGTTATAAACAAAGGAGCTGAGTCACTCACTTCACTTCCCTTCTCTTCCCTTCCCTTCATTCAACTGTACACCCCACACCACCCTAATATACTGTCTAAAGCTACAGTGACCAGGAAATGCTGCAAAATGTTCATCAATAATCGTATATTCAGATAGTGTGTAAATTGCTTGACCAGTTTGAAACAAAACTCTTAAACGATGAGCCAATAAGGGGATAGTAGTCAGATTACCAGTCCTTTTTCTTTCTAGGTGGGTGCTTTTATCAACAAACCTCAAGAAATTTTAAAGGAAACCAAATCTCCTCAGTGTCATTGTTATTCTATAAACCTCAAGCCCACAGCCGTAAGTCTTTTACATCCATAAGATTTTTTGTACATTTCTACAATTACCATAAAAAACCCTGCTAAGTACAGCAGACCTATGAATGCTTTTAGTTCAGCTAGTGAAGTATCATAATAAACACATTTTTGAGTACGGCTATTGGTGCATACAGAATGTTTTACTTGTATTTCATCATTCGTATATTTCACAACATCTTGTGGCATTTCATCTGTTACAAACTATTTCCAAAATTGAATGGCATTGTTGTCATTCTGTCCAATATGCTTCACCCCTGCCATGATCCTCACTATATTTTCAGATGTATTTCTAACACTGGATCTTCCCATTTGGCTGCATGACCATTTTGCACCATTTCAACCAGTCAAATATGTACTAACATTGCTGTTTTCTTTGTCATCTGAATCAAGGAGATCTTCTTTCCCTGAGTCTGCCTTGGTTGATTCTTGCTCCATTTCACTGTCACGAGAACTTTGGCTCACATAGCCAAGGTCATCATCCATGCACAAGTCACCTGATGATTCACTTTTGACCTCTTCCAAAACTTGCAAATCTGGTTTTTCATGTGCCAGTGTACTGAATTGGGGTATTCTATCAGAAAAATCAAAAGAAAACTTTCTTTAAAACAAATCCTGGGCCGGTGAGATGACTCAGCGGCATAAGAGCCTGCCTAGCAAGCGTGAGGTCCTGAGGTCGACTCCCAGTACCCAGAAAAAAAAAAAAATCCTAAATGTACACCTGCTGCTTCTTTGGAGCTCCTGTACACACCTTGCCATTAGTCTGCCAAGTGGGTGAATGCACAAATGAGTTCTTGCTGTCCTCGCACCCAGTTACTGTGAGAAATACCCACATTCCATTATGGTAAAGTACATGTTTACTTTAAGAAGAATGGTGTGGGTGTATTTTACCCCCAGTAATGCTAAGGTAAACATACACAAAACTGTTAGATGGAGCATTACATGTGTAAAACTTCTGGTTTGACACTTTCGTACAGGTGTACACATATTGTTGTTCGTGTATCAAGTGGGTAAACACAAAGATTGCTTCCTGTATCCCCCATGCACCACTACTGAGACACATAATGGGCTACTATTATGCTAAAGTACAAATTTGCCATAGAAAATATGGTATGGGTTGTCGTAACCCAATGTTAGGCACTTTAATTAAGGTAGAAATACACAAGTGAAATCTAACCACATAGCTTAGATTTACAATGATTGATTTTTCACTGACTCTGGTTTAAAAATTCTAATATTTTTGAATACTTAAAATAAACCATACATTTTTAGACTGATGCTTTGTTACTAGGAAATGTGGTGTTAAAAAATCTTGAAGTGGAAATCCGAAACTACATTATTTCAAAATGTCCTGTTATAGTTAATTACATATAAAATAATGTTGAAGCCAATAATACAAGATATCCACTACAAATCATATTTGGTGTCACTGTACACTTTCACCCTTTTTTCCTTTACCAGGTACTTGTTTCATGTCCATGGCTTCTTTGGATATTTTTATTTAACCTCATGATGTGACTATTATAAACTGAAAGTATTGGCCAAAACATAAAAACTTGAAGAATAATTTGCACTTACTAAATTTTTTGTTTAAATTAACCATGAAAATAATTCATTTCAACCAAGAACCTGGAGAGGTAGCTCAACTCACTTTTGTAGGACCTATTTTATGACTTTTGCTTTTTACAAACACAAATCAATTTATCTATTATTAACTAAAGAATTTTTTCTTTAAGTCTACCAAAGTACTCTTGACTTCAGAGTACGCAACCAAAATCCTTGGATTCAAACTCTAAATAAAACATTTTTTTCATAACTGGAATTAATATTGACATAAAATATGGACAATGCTTTAACTTTGCCTCAGACTTTGCTTTCACAACATTCAGCTGATTGGATGAGGCTGACCCATATTATCAAAGATACTCAGAGTCAGCTGATTTTAGCACACAACCACATGTTAATTACTTCTTCAAGTTACATACAGTGCAAGACTTCATTAATGTCTGAATAATCACTTCATACTGTACTATATCCACGTTTACACATAAAGCTAATTCGCATAGGTACGTAACTATGAGTGTAACAAATGAAATGTGCAACTACTTTAAGCATGTACACTTATCACCACAGGGTAAAGAACAATGAATGGAGCCAGCCAATCATCTCCTAAAACCTCTGAAATTGTGAGCTAAAATAAACCTTTCCTCCTTTGAAGTTGAGTTTATCAAGTATCTTGTCACAGGAATAGAACACTGGTGAACAGAATCTTGAAGAGACATGTTCTGAGGTAAACATAAAGGAAACTTACATGATTTATGGTGTACAGAGAGATATTTTGGGTAGCACCTGGAAAAGCTGGATATTTAATTAATTTCATACTCTATTGGTAGAAAAGAAGTCTTGCTTTTAATATAAGGTTAATAAATGTGTTTAAAATAAAAGGAAAGTTCAGAGTGCTTGGGATTTTCCAAGGACTATTTCATGGAAATAATATCTGATGACACTAAAGAAAATGAGACAAACATTGGTGGAAAGAAAAAGAACAGAGCTTTTCAACTGGCAGAAGTAAAATGAAAAATGCATACCTAAGGATAGCTATGATTAGAATTTTGTGAGATGATTTGTTTAGCTCAGTGTTTTCATATGGAAGTGCTTATTATTAATTGCAGAAAATATTTACATTATTCATAAATTAATTAAGCTTATAGATTAATAAATTATATACATATTTGTAAATATATATTTTTACAAGTTAATTGATAATTTTGCACCACCAGAGTTGTATGAAAAATTTGATGAATACATAAAACCAATAAAAGTCTAATTGTCTTCAAACAACAGTTTATGACCATGTTGCTTATTGGTAAGAAGTTCACCACACCAGGACAACAGAAACTACCAGCACATTGCAACAAATAAGAAAAATAATATCATTTATGTGACTTCATAAAAGACAATATATAGCTGTTTAAGGTATTTATTATCTTTTAATATTTGAGTATTGTATTATGAAATGTTATTTAAAAATTACATAAATATAAAGCACACTGATTTCAATTTTCTGAAACCAATATAAAGATTATCATATCTTTTAATTTTTGTTTTCTCAGCATGTGTGTGTACGTGTGTGTATATTTGTCTGAATATTCACATATGCGTATTCATATATTTCTTGAAACAAGATACCTTTGGGTGTCCACTTAGGAAACTTTAATTCATAATTAATTTTATCTTGTTTTGGGAGAATATCTCCCACTATGAATTTATTTTGTTGTCTTTTGATATCAGTTATATTTCTTCTTTACTGATAAATATGAACATTTCCTCATACAGCAATATGCTTATTATTTTAATTTTAGTTGATATTGTTATGGTAAGCCTAATATTACAGAAGAACTCTACGAATTACTTTTAGTACTCTTTATCTCAGGAAATTGTAGTATCCAACTTGCTCTTATGCAGTTTCCAATGACAATGGCCAAAGGAGTTCAGTAATACAATGTTACATTTTGCTTACATTCAGAGAAGAATACAACTCAATTTATTTTGTAATTCATTCATTAGATTCACTGTCATTTCTCAATATTCTCTGTTCTAAAGTAGCAATAATTTTGCAAGATAGAAATGAAAACCACAAAGCTTCAATATTCTGAAGATTTTAAGTGTGTATTTCTGAATAAAACAAACATTAATAAATAATTTATTCTAGGGTACTACTCTCTGATCACAATGATGGCAATCAAAATAAGAAAGATCTATGTAATTCTGGTCCTAGTAATGCAAAAGAGTTTCTTCAAAATATTCTATACATTTCAGTATTCTAGACACTCCCAAAATAATAGTAATAATAATAATAATAAATAATGATAATAGTAAACTGGAAAATATGAGTGATAGGATGGTATTTTCTACTACTTCCCAGACTGCCTACAGGTTTTTTCTCTGAATGGTAGAAACGAAAGTGCATAAAAAAGATTGTACTCACTGGCTATAACATGTATTTTCTGTTCATAAAAAATAGTGAAATAGACTGTGATTATACAAATTAAGGGCAATATGAACATATTACTTGAATAAATGCATTGATGTAATACTGTAACCACACATCAATTTACAAAGCAGGCACATTAATTTTACCATAAAGTCAATGAGAACAGGTGGTTCTGTGAATCCTGTATCTTTCAAAACAGGGTCTGCTTGGCGCAAACATTTTTAACCATATTCTCTATGAAAGATCACAAGTTAAATGCTATAAAAATTAAACCATAAAATTAAAGTATTGTTCCTATGTAGTCCATAAAGTGGTAGAGTACACATGAATAAAGGAAGATTAGATTTGGAAATTAAATATGGACAGGAAAATCAGAATACATAAATAAAAAAATTGTCACTATTCAAGATTTATTCTATGAAGAACAATAAAGTTGTAATTGTACAATGCATTGTATTCATTAAATGGTATCTAATTAGAGAAATACAAGAAAATGTGATGAATATAATTATACCATACATTTAATGAAAAAAAATAGAAACTTGGATTAAAAGTACTTACCTATTTGTCCTGCCCATTGATGAAAACATTTTAGAGGCTGAGATTTAGTATAGTTTACTGGTAGAGTGTGTGCTTAGCATGAGTAAGGCCCTGTTCAATGTCCAGCATCCAAAAAATACAACTAAAATTTTATAACATCTAATGGAAATATGCATATTGTTTAAGAAAGTGTGATAGAAATGATGTAGTATTCTGGTAAACTATTAAACATACAAAAGGTTAGAAACAGTATACAGTAGATAGAAGGATATGAAAAACAATTAAATTAATAATACTGGTTTGCTCCTATCCAACAAAATTACCCCCCTTCCAAGAAACAGTTTGGTAAAATGTAAAATTCGGAGGTGAAAAGGGAATACAGAGATTAAAAAATGAAAGTAGATAACTTTAAAGTGTTTTTCTTAAATAAGGAAAATGACTTACATTTCAGTTCTGATATCTTAAGAATTTGGAAGTCGTCTACCCCATCCTTACAATAACAACAACAACACAACTAGAGTTACAAACAAGAACACTTTAATGATAATTTTGATGAATTGCTGAGAATTGAACGTAGACTAATTTCAGAGTGGGAACACACTAGTTGCATTTTTTGAATGCTGGACATTGAACAGGGCCTTACTCATGCTAAGCACACAGTCTACCAGTAAACTATACTAAATCTCAGCCTCTAAAATGTTTTCACTAATGGGCAGGACAAATAGATAAGTACTTTTAATCCAGAGATGATAATCTTATGAAGTGTATTGTCAGACCATAATGGAATTAAGCTAGTGAAAGGAGAGCTAGAAAATATTCACAAATATTTAAAAATTAAACCACAAATTTCTAATCTGTAAGTACTGAATTTTTTTCTAAGAAATAGTCGAAGTGTTTTAACGGTATGGAAATTATACCCTGGGATGGATCCAACAGATAGATTCCAGGTTCTTGTGTACAAGCAACAACACTAAGGCTGTGTTTTTAGTTGCTTACAAATGACATATTGTTTACCCTTTCTTTGTAAATCTGCAAAATCTTTCTGTTTCTAGTTGTGGATTCTGCACATACAGACTAATCTAGTCCATACTTCAAACTTCAGTTATCCTTCCTGATTTTTTAATCCAACTTATTTTCAACTGATACATAAAACAAATTGCCCATATTTATAGGGTACTAGGTGATGTTATACTTAGAATGCATTAATTTTGTAGTATGTACATTACATTTTAAGTTGATTAAAATGACCATGTACATGGATAAAAGACTGAACAGGATAATCACCATTAGTGTCTTTTGATAATCATTCTCCTACTGGAATAATTTGAGATGAAGAAAATTTGATAAAATAACTACAGGTGCCTTTTTCTAACTCCTCAGAAAAAATAGAATGATGGGTAATATGAATCTCTTTCTTCTCTCTGGCTTAATAAAAAGTTTCTTTTGAAGTCTGCCCAAGAGTGGTAACTGATAGTGTAGATGATGCATGGCCACTCATCCATCATGGCAAGCAACTCCCAAGGCTCTGCACACATAATTCAGTAGGAGACAGTGCAGGTAGCTAACCAGGTTATTTTATCAAAGCAACACAATCCAACACACAGTGCTCTAACTTCAGATGCGTACAGTATTTTAATAATACTCTTCTATGAAGAAACATACCTCATTAAGTTTAATTTAGGTTTCTCTACAATGTATCCAGAGGAAAATCATATGTTCATCCTTCAAAATTTGCCCCGGTTTCAGAAAATTTCCAAATTAATTTTGCAGTTCATTTTCTAACAAAATACACTCTCATTTTGTAGAACAGAGTCTTTTCAATGATGGAAATATAGAAAAATATCTTCTTTTGTAAGGTGTCCTTTTAAGCATGTCAATCCTCATAGCTTCAGTATCCCACAACCTCCCCAAAAGCCAATAAATCTTCTGTTTTAATGTAGTTTGAGTTGTCCTTCTTCTAATTATTACCAGAAAATAGTATGATAAATACAAATAATTCCTTTATCTAAAAATATGAAGAATGTACATACATTTCCATTTGGAACTTACACAAGAAACTGAGCAATCCAGCTTCATGTCATCTTCTCCAAACATATTTGATGAAAACTTACTACTTTTTTTCAAAAAAAAAACTCTATGGATATTTTTTCTAGTTTTCTAGATAACATTCCTTCATAAATGTATGCTCTTCTAAATGATATATTTTTAAAAATAACTTTATTTTGTTACATGTGTGCAATGCATAATAATTATATTTACCTTGGGAAATTACTACATATGCTTAATCTTGGTCATTTTTACTTGCCCTTCAACTCCCTTTAACATCTTTACATAGTCTGCCTTCCTGGATTTTTAGTACATAATGCTAAATGAACTAAACCAGATGTAGAGTGTTAACTATTACATAGTTTATCTTTATAAGAAACCCAAAATATAAATAATTTCAAGAGCAAAATAATACAGAAGTGAGAATATATTTTAAATTAATTGGAGGATAACAATTATATACATAATGAAAGTGAAAGAATATTTATTTTTCCTACCTCATATATCAAACCATTAAAAATGGTTATATTTAAAAACTAACTAGTAAAGGTCACATATCAGAGGAAAAATTCAATCATATTTCGGAGTAACATAGGAGGTGACCAGTAAATGAAAGGCTAAGAAATGTTTTAAAATATCTGATACTTTACCCAAAATGAACTAGGAACCATCTTGTGAAGGTATGACAGAAATAGAATTGAATTCAATATGCTAATATTCTGTTTAGGAAGGTTATTTGGCACAGTTTCCTCTTCTTGTACCTTTGATTTTAATGATGGTCTCATCCGTTTAGAAATATTACCTTTTCTGTTTTTCTTTTTTTTTATTTTTATTTTTTTTTATTTTAAAGAGAAGAAAAAACAAAACAAATCAAAAGAAGAACAAATTTTCAAAGCAACATAATAGGAGGGTAACAATGGTTAATACATTACGTATTACTATCTTTAAGTTAGTTATTCAGGATACCAGACATTAGCATTCAATTGTCCAAACATTATTGGCACAAACCTTACTCTTCAATGAACTAAGTAAAATTGGTAGTGTATCTATCTTAACCATCTTATATATATATACAATTTTTTTTCCCTTTCCCTTCTTTCTTTTCCCTATTCCAGTCTCTCTTTCCTTTTGACCAGTTTCTTTTTGATTCACCATGTCTATTGTACATTTTGGATCTTATTTACTCTTTCAGTTTCTCATACTACAGAGACAATATGATGCTTACACATGTGCTTCTGGTTTATTTCACTTATGAGTATTTTCTCGAGTTGCATCCATTTACCTCTAAAAGTCTCCAGTTTATCCTTCTTTATGGCTGAATAGTACTCCATTGTATAAAAATACCACCTCTTTCTTAACCATTCCTCAGTTGATGGGCATTTGGGTTGTTTCCAAGATCTGGCTATTACAAATTGTACTGCTATAAACATGGGTGCACATATATCACTGTGGTACGATGTTTTTAATTCTTCTGGGAAGATGCCCAGAAGGGGAATAGCTGGGTCAAATGGGACCTCCAACCCTAGTTTTTTGAGGAATCTCCACACTGACTTCCACAGTGGCTGTACCAGTCGACACTCCCACCAACAGTGTAGAAGGGTTCCTTTTTCCCCACAGCCCCTCCAACATTTGTTATTAGTTGATTTCCTTATAGTAGCCATTCTTTCTGGGGTGAGATGGTATCTCAGTGTTGTTTTAATTTGCATCTCTCGAATGACTAGTGATGTTGCACATTTTTTGTATATTTATTTGCCATTAGTATTTCTTCATCTGAGAAATGTGTATTCATCTCAGATGCCCATTTTTGGAGTGGGTCTTTAAATTTGGGAGGTCTGATTTTTTTGAGTTCTTTATATGTTCTCAATAGTAATCCTTTGTCTGAAGAACAGCTGGCAAACATTTTTTCCCACATTGTGGGTTGTCTTTTTACTCTGTTGGTGGTTTCTCTCGCTGTGCAAAAGCTTTTTAATAAGATGAGATCCCAGTTATCGATTCTTTGGGATAGTTCCCGTGCAGTTGAGATTTATTCATAAAGTCTTTGCCTACACCAATGTCTCCAAGGGTTTTACCTATCCTACCTTCCAGCAGATTTAATGTTTCTGTTTTAATATTTAGATCTCTGATCCATTTTGAATTTAGTTTAGTGCATGGTGAAAGATATGGGTCTAGTTTTAATCTTCGGCATGTGTAGAGCCAGTTTTTCCAGCACCATTTATTAAAGAGGCTATCTTTCTTCCAGTGAATATGTTTGGCACCTTTCTCAAAGATAAGGTGGCTTAGTATGTCTGGGGTTGTTTCAACATCTTCTAATCTGTTCCATTGATCTTCAGGTCTGTTTTTTTGCCAGTACCACACTGTTTTTATCATAGTAGCTTTATAGTATAATTTCAAGTCAGGGATTGTGATGCCCCCTGCCTTGCGTTTGTTGCCCAGAATTGCCTTTGCTATTCTAGGTCTCTTCTGATTCCAAATGAATTTTAGGATTGTTTTCTCTAATTCTGTGAGATATGCTGTTGGAATTTTGATTGGAATTGCATTAAATCTGTATAACAATTTTGGAAGTATGGCCATTTTCACTATATTGGTTCTTCCTATCCAGGAGCAAGGGATATCTTTCCATTTTCTGATATCCTCTTCAATCTCCTTTTTCAGAGTACTGTAGTTTTCAGTATAGAGTTCTTTTACATCCTTTGTGAGGTTGATTCCTAGGTATTTCATTTTTTTGGATGTTATTGTGAAAGGTATTGTTTCCCTAATTTCTCTTTCAGTAAGTTTGTTATTTGTGTACAGGAAGGCTACTGACTTTTGAGTATTGACTTTGTATCCAGCTACACTACTGAATTTGCTTATTAAATCTAGCAGTTTTTTAGTGGAGTTTTTGGGGTCTTCTGTGTAGAGTATCATGTCATCTGCAAATAATGATAATTTAACTTCTTCCTTTCCAATCATTATTCCTTTTATTTCTTTCTCTTGTCTAATTGCTCTGGCTAAAGTTTCCAGAACTATGTTGAATAAGAGTGGGGACAGTGGACATCCTTGTCTTGTTCCTGATTTTAGAGGGAAGGCTTTCAGTTTTTGGCCATTTAGTATAATATTGGCTGTTGGTTTGTCATAGATAGCTTTTACCAGATTGAGATAAAGACCCTCTATTCCAATTTTCTGTAGGGTTTTTATCATGAAAAGGTGCTGGACTTTGTCAAAAGCTTTTTCTGCATCTATTGAGATGATCATGTGATTTTTGTCTTTGGTTCTGTTAATATGGTGTATTACATTTATTGATTTACGTATGTTGAACCATCCCTGCATCCCTGGGATGAATCCAACTTGGTCATGGTGTATAATCTTCTTGATGATTTGTTGGATTCTGTTTGCCAGTATCTTATTAAGGATTTTTGCATCTATGTTCATTAGGGAGATTGGCTTGTAGTTCTCTTTCTTAAATGGGTCCTTCTCTGGTTTTGGTATCAGGGTAAGGCTTGCTTCCAGGAATGAATTTGGGAGTATTGCTTCCCTTTCAATTTCATTGAAAAGTTTGAGAAGTAGGGGCGTTAGGTCTTCTCTAAATTTCTTGTAGGTTTCGGCAGTGAATCCATCAGGGCCTGGGCTTTTCTTTGTTGGGAGGTTTTTAATTACATCTTCAATTTCATTGGTTGATATTGGTTTATTTAGGATTTTTAAATCTTCTTGATTCAGCTTTGGTAATTCATACAAATCTAGGAATCTGTCCATTTCTTCTGCATTTTCCATCTTAGTAGAATATAAATTTTCAAAATAGGTATAGATGATCTTCTGGATTTCTGCAGGGTCCGTCGTGATATCACCCTTTTCATTTTCAATTGCATGGATTTGAGTCTTTTCTTTTCTTTTTTTAATAAGGTTGGATAAGGGTTTGTCAATCTTATTTATTCTTTCAAAGAACCAACTTTTTGCTTCATTGATTCTTTGTATTGTTTTTTTAGTCTCCAATACGTTAATTTCTGCTCTGATCTTTATAATTTCCTCCCTTGTACGGGCTTTTGGCTTAACCTGCTCTTCTTTTTCTAGAAGCTCGAGGTTCACCCTTAAGTTGTTTATTTGCACTTGCTCTATTTTCCTGATATAAGTATTTAATGCTATAAATTTCCCTCTTAGGACTGCTTTCATTGTATCCCATAAGTTCCGGTATGTTGTACTGTCACTATCATTCAGTTGTAGAAAGTGTCTAATTTCTTCTTTAATTTCATCTGTGACCCATTGGTTGTTCAGGAGGGTGCTGTTTAATTTCCATGTGTTTAGGGAGTTTTTGTGAGATCTTTTGCCATTGATTTCCAATTTCATTGCACTATGGTCTGATAATATGCATGGGATAATTTCAATTCCTTTGCATTTACTTAAGCAGGTTTTATGAGCTAGTATGTGGTCTATTTTGGAGAACGTCCCATGTGCATCTGAGAAAAATGTGTATTCTGATGTTGTAGGATGGAACACTCTGTAGACATCTACTAAGTCCATTTGTTCAAAAGTTTGGTTCAGTTCTACTATTTCATTATTGATTTTCTGTCCAGTTGATCTGTCTTTTTGTGACAGTGGAGTATTGAGATCTCCCAATATAATTGTATTAGTGCTTATTTGATTTTTCATGTCCTTTAGTACTTGTTTTATATAGCTGGGTGCATTGGTATTTGACGCATATATATTTATGATCATTATCTCTTCCTCTTGGATTGTTCCCTTTACAAGGATGTAATGACCGTCTTTATCTCTCTGAATCCTTCTTGGCTTGAAGTTCACTTTGTCTGCAAAAAGAATAGCTACCCCTGCTTTTTTCTGGGTTCCTGTGGCATGGAGTATTGTCTTCCATCCTTTGACTTTCAGTCTATGAATTTCTTTCTGAATTAAATGTGTTTCTTGTATACAGCACATTGTTGGATCTTGCTTCTTTATCCATTTCGCCAGTCTGTGCCTTTTGATTGGTGAATTGAGACCGTTAACATTGATGGTTAAAACTGATATGTATTAACTTATACTTGTCATGATATTTTCCTGTTGTTGGTTCCCACTCTTTGTTTTTCCCCTTTCCTGCTATTTAATTATCTGCCCTGCCTGGTGGATTCCTTCTGTTGGGGTTCCTATCTCTTTCTAGAATGTCCTTCAGAACATTTTGGAGTGCTGGTTTGGTGGTCATAAATTTTCTCAGATGTTCTTTGTCATGAAAGTATTTTATTTCTCCATCAATTTTGAAAGATAGTTTTGCAGGGTACATCAATCTGGGTTGAAAATTATTTTCCTTTAGAGCTTGAAATACATCATTCCAAGCTCTTCTTGAATTGAGGGTTTGTGCTGAAAAGTCAGCTGTGATTCTGATGGGTTTTCCTTTATAGGTGATTTGTCTCTTCTCCCTAACAGCTTTTAAGATTCTGCCCTTCTGTTGAATTTCTGGGATCTTGACTATAATATGTCTGGCTGAAGTTTTTTTTTGATCAAGTCTAGTTGGTGTTCTAAAAGCTTCACTTATAGGGGCATCAAATTCCTTTTCTCTTCCAGGAAAGTTCTCCCTGATTATGTCTTTGAACAAGGTTTTAATGTCATTGATGCTATCTCCTGCTTTTTCATTTATTCCAATTATTCTTAAGTTGTTTATCTTTGAGTCATCTAGCAGCTGCTGAATTGATTTTTCATGGTCCCTTGCTGTTTTTAAGAATTCTTCCTTTTCATGATCACTAATTGCAAGCCTGTCTTCTATATCTGAGATCCTGTCCTCGCATTGGCTTAATCTGCTACAAATACTTTCAATGGAATTTTTGTTCTCTTGGATATCTGCTTGAATCTGCCTATGGATTCCATTTCTTTCCTATGCTGAGCATTCATGGTTTCTATAGTTTTCTTAAGCTCATCTATTTTTTTGTCTGTATCAGCTATAGTGTCCTTAAGCATGGTCTTCAATGTGGACATTATCTCTGCAGTTATCTGTGAGATTATTTGTTTTAATTTTTTCCAGAGCCTCATTCAGTTGCTTTGTTGTTACCACTTCAGATAGGCCAGGTGGGTGGCTTTCGGATTGTCCCACCTCGTTGCCCCCTAGGTTTGCCTTTGGTGAATTGGATGTGTGGGGTTGCATCTTGTTTAAGTGTCGTCTCATTTTTTCTTTCTTTAATTCCTGGGGTGATGTTTGCAAATTACCTATGGTAGGTTACTTTATTGCTAGTGTTTAAGATCTTTAGAAGATGACTACTTCTCTGCAGTATCTTCCAAGTGGAGCTTGCTTTTGGGTTTTGAGCTTTCTGCCAGATCCTACCTCTTCAATTCGTTGGGTATGCGAAGTTGCTACCTGTTTGGCCCAGTCCTTGATTCTTTGGTACTGTGCCACTGTATTTTCTGTGTCCCTTAGTCAATCTCAATCACGAAATATCAGGAAGGAAAGATGTTTAGAACAATTATTTCACAGTTGGCTATAATGTTAACTAAAGCATCAAACACAGCCTAGAAAATGACAGACTGAGCTAACCAGTTATTTACCACTTTTAGCTGTATAGAGTTGCAGTTATATAACAAAATCTAATACACACCAGAAAAATTATATGCAGTATACAAGTCCTATGTATGTCAATTTTTCCCTGAGGAGTTTAAATTTAAAATGAGTTAAGGAGGAAATAGAGTGTTGGGAGAATAGGAAGGAATTAGATGTAAGGTTAGAGGACCAAGAGGGATCCCACTAAAATTGGGACACTGGTGCAGAGGACTGGTGGTAAAAAGAGAAGGAAGGGATAAAAAGAAGAACAGATCACAACCACAATCACAAAGAAGTTAGAGGCGCTGTTTACACTCATATAAAAAACCAGAGAGAATAATGAAGGAAAGAGCAAATACACATACAGAAACAAAAATGAAGATAAAAACAATAAAACAGACAAAACAAAAATAAAACCCCACCAAAAAAAAAAGAAAAAACAAAAACAAAAATAAAAACAAAACCCTTCGCCAGAACAAAAAACAAATGAGTGAGAAAAAAATAAAAATAAAAATAAAAATAAAATAAAAAGAATCAGTTCCAGGTGTTGACTCTGCTGTAGGCAGGCAGGCACCGTGTGGTGACAGAGTCTTGTTCCGTGCAGGTCGGTCCCAGTAAGCCAGGAGCGGCCCTCTGGCGGGCGGTGAGCAGAGGCCCGTACTTTCAGGCAGAGACCAGTCTAGCTCGCCTGCCACTCTCAGTGCCCTTTCACTATCCCTGGGCCTGAGAGGTGCAGCGTGATGTCCAGAGCGCGGGTTCCCTGCACTGGTTTCCCGCCGCTCTGATTTTCACCACGCCCCCCACAATGGCTCCGGGCCTGTCGCTCTCTGGCGCGGGACAGGTGTGGCTGAGAGACCAGTCTCGTTCACCTGCTGACCTCAGCACACTTTTGTGGGCCTGAGAGGCCCCGCGCTGCCCTGTCTGGAGCATGAGTGTCCAGCACTGTTTTTCTTTCGCGCCGCTCTGAGTTTCGCCGCACCCGCCACAATGGCGCCCGGCCGGTCGCTCTCTGGCGCAGGGCAGCTGTGGGTGAGAGACACTCACCACCGGCCAGCGCAGTTCTCCGCTGCTCCCCCGCCTCGCTGCTGTCTCAGGATCCTCCGTGGGGGCTCCCTGGGCACCAGCTGTCACCGTGTGTCCATAGAATTGAGCTTCTGTCGCGCTGTGATTCCTGGGATGGTAGAAGGTGCACGTGTGCAGTCTGCTCCTTCTTCTTTGTTGGAAATCACCCTTCACTGGTGCCGGGGGTCCCAGATTGCGCTTCAGAACTTTTCTGGGTTCCGGGGAGGCATCTCCCCCCCCCGCGCTTTCCCGGTCGCTATATTCCCGTGTTCCAACAGTAACTTTTAGAGAGAGTTTCGCTGCCTGCTTCTTACTCATCCGCCATCTTTTTCCTCCCTACCTTTTCTGTTTTTCAGCAACTATTTCTTTTTGAAACTTGAGTAACAGTTCCTGTTACACCATCTAGGCCTGGATATTTTATATTCAGAAACATTTCTAACCATAAATTCAATTTATTTATTAGATATATAAGGTCATCCAGGCATTCTGTTTCTTGTCAGCCTTGGCATTTTTTCTCTTTTGAATGGTACATTACTTTGTGCTCTCTTACTTTCCTTTTTGTGTCTGTGGGATATGAAGTGATGCTCCTTCTTTCAATAATGTTAGCCATTCTTATCTCTCCTCTTATTTTCTGGATCATTTAGCTAAATGTTTATCACTTTTAGTGGACTCTTACTAAGACAGCTTTTGGGTTTTTGAGTTTTCTGCATTACATTCCTTTTCAATAATATAAATTCATTAATTTCATCTCTTACCTTCAATATTTCATTTCTGATTTTTTGCTTCAAATTTGTTCTTCATAATCTTGATCCTTAAGGTTTAGATTATGTCATGATTTGAGCTCTTTATTCTCTGATAATATAAGAATTTCAGATGTAAATTTACTTATAAGCTATATCATCATTTCATTTTCATTCAGCTCAAAATAAATGTTAATTTCCCTTTAGAAGTCTGCTTTAACCATCTGCTTTTTAGAAATCTATGGTTTAATTTACAAATATATGGTGATTTTTAAAGTTTTTTCTCTTATCGATTCTTTTTTTCCTGAGAACATACTTTGTATGATTCTATTCTTTTAACCTCAGTAAGGTTTATTTTGTGAATCAAAATGATCTACCTTGTTCAATGCCGCTTGCATATTTGAGGACAATATGTATTGGCCTCTTGTTTAAAGGACTTTTCTAAAAACCAATTAGGTCAATTTGAATGATAATGCTCTTTAGATCATCTATATACCGACTGATTTTATTATTTTTTCTATCATTTAATAAGTTGTTTTTCTACTATTAGATGGAAAAATCTTAAAATATAATTTGTAGAGCAGTTTCTCCTTTCATTTCTAAGTTTTGTCTCATATGTTTGAGTATCTATGCAAAATGCACACACATTTATCAGTTATATTTACATACTGTCTCCGATAATCTTCCTTGTTTAGAAAGCTAAATTAATACAATGATAAGAATTTTCTTTTAACTACTTTTCTTGGTACTTTTAATCTATGTGTACCTTTAAATTTAAGTGTTTTTCTTATAGGCAGTATATAGAAGTTGGTTTTGTTTTGCTATTGAACCTACCAATCTCTGTTTTTTTATAAAGATTTTATAAATATAGTAATTATTATAAAGAATGAATTAAAATCTATCATTTTGCTCACTATAATTTGATATATTTCATCTATTTTTGTTTATTATTTCCTAATTTTTCTAGCTTCTCTCTGGTTAATTTAATATTTTTATGATTGCTTTTTGTTAATCATCCTTCTGTCCCTAGAACAAAACACCTGAAAAAATTAATTTATAAAAAGAAAAGAGTTATTTTGGCTTATGGTTTTAGAGGTTTCAGCCCATAACTGATTACTATTACTTTAGTCTTGTAGCAATCAGCACATGGTGGGAGCACAAAATGGAGCAAAACTGTTTACATCATGAGCCAGGAAGTAAAGAACAAAGAAGAAAGGTCAGGGTCCAACAGTCTCCTTCCAGAGCATGCCCCCAGTGACCCAAAGGCCTCCCGCTAGATTCCACCTCTTAAAGTCTCTACTGTCTCCCAAAAACACCACCCTAGTGACTAAGTCTTTCACACATGGGACTGTAAAGGACATTTAATATCCAAACTATAGCCCATTATATTTCCATTTTTTCTTTATTATTGATACATTTTAAATTTTTAAAACACTTGCACTGGGGTTAACAATCTTTAACTGATCAAATTTTGCCTTCAAATACTATTGTAGTCATAATCATTTACTGTAATTTTTTAAAAATGTGTTAGCTTTCCTTCATTGTGACAAAATACCTGAGAAAAACAATTTAAAGGAGGAGGGCTTTTCTTTGGCTCATGGTTTCAGGGGTTTTAGTCCATGGTCATCTGGTTGCATTGATTTTAGATCTATAGAGAAACAGAAACATGACTGATAGGTGGAGCAGAGGAAAGCTACTCATATCAAGGAATTCACAAGCAGAGAAATATGGAAAGAACCAGATAGAAAGGGGCCAGTGACAAAATATACCTTTAGAAGATATGCCCCCCACCTTGGACCTGCTTCATCCAGTTAGGCCCAAACTCCTAATAAGACTGTTAATATAAGGAATTTAGCAGTGGATTAATACACTTCGTAAAGTGGAGCCTTCATGGTACAATCACTTCTCAAAATCCCTGCATCAGCTTACAGCCCAGTCTTTAACACAGAAGAGACTTTTCAGGGACATGTGGATTAGCAGATTCTCAGTGCCTTTCTTCCATCCTTTCTACTATTGTTGCTTATACATTTTAATTTTATTTATGTTAAAACACATAATACATTGGTGTTATATTTAATCTATCAGAACAAAAAAAGAAAAAAGTAAATTTTACTTCATTATTTGTTTTATATCTACATGTGCATGTGTATATGTAAGTTCTAGTTTCTGTGTAGTATTATACCTTTTCTGCCTACAAAATTTAAGAATTTGGGTATACTGGAAATTATTTCAATTCTTATTTGACTATGAACATCTATGTTTTAACTTCTTTTTAAAATCATAGTTTCAGTGGAGAAAGAACTCTGAGTTGGCAGAATTTTAATTGCTCTCAGCATTTTAATGTTACTCCAGTATCTTATGCTTGCATGGTTTCTGACAAGAAGTCAATTATATTTCTTACATTTGTATGCTTCCACAAAATGTAGCTTTCTTTTTCTGCCTGCCTTCAGGATACTTTTGTCTCTTGTTTTTATCTCTTTAAATTTAAAAAGATATGTCTAAATGCATAGTGTGTGTGTGTGTGTGTGTGTGTGTGTGTGTGTGTGTGTATTCATCTTGTTTGGTTATTTCTGAGCCTTATGGTTCAAATATTTTATATCTATCACTATAAAATGTGAGCCATTTATTTCAACTACTTCCGCTCTATCCTCCTTTTTCTTTCTGAGGTTCCAAGTGGTTATAGTACATCTTTTGCTTTATTCTCCCACCTTTAATAAATTCTATTTTTTTTGCTTCAGTTGTTTTACTTCTTTTTAAAAATTTTTATTAGTACATGTTTACTTACTTAATAATTACATTTATTGTGGGGAATTGGTACATATTCATAGCACATCTTAATTCCTTTTTTTTCCACTTCTCCTTCATCCCCCCCCTTTGCCAGCGTCAGATTTATTTATTTCTAAGTCTTTATAGAGTTAACTATCATTCATACAGTTTAACTATCAGATTAATAGGCCCAAAACTGTATAAAATATGTAAGACTAAATCGAAGTACACTTTTATGTACATTGTGCATACTGGATTACAATAACTAAATCTAAGTACTGCTTCTTATCAAATTCACCAATTCTTTCCTTGTCTGTACTGGGTATACTGATGTAGTGTTCAAGGCTTTATCTTAGTAACTGAATTTTGTTTTAATTTCTAACATCTCCATTTGGCTGTTTTTTATAGTTTTGTTCTCTGCTGACCTTTTCTACTTGCTACTGAATACTTCCGTTGAAAATTTTAACGTATCAGGGTTATTTCAAATTTCTTGATTATTTCAAAATCTATTTCATATTTCCATCCAGTCCTGTGGATTAATGTGCTAATAGCTTATTTTATTTTTTCTTTTCATATACCTTGTAAATATGTATGAGAGCTGAACATTTTCCATATGATGCTAGAGACTAAAGAAATTAGTCATTATGACTAGCAATGGATGCACCTTTTCCACTGCTGGGGAGCTGGAATGAATTTATTCTAGCAACATCTCACAGAACAGGAGCTAGTTTACCAGAGATACCTGTTTATAAGTCTGTTCTTCTCTTAGTTTTTGGTCTTCATTATGTTGTAGCTCAGAGAAGAGCTTTACAAAGTCACATTTTGCACCACTTATGAAAATATTATGTTATTACTTATTACTCAACACTGATAGGCTTGTTGGTGGGGAGTAGAAGTATTCTGTTTCTTTGACAAAGCATTAGTTTACTCAGTCGCTTGGGTTTGTGCCTATGACTTTACTAATGGTTTTGCCACCTCAGTACATGTAATAATGTGTCTGTACTTCACCCAGGGATAGGAAGTTTTATTCTGTTCCTTTCCTTCAGATATAGTGGGTTTTCACCAGTTTTCTAAGTATGTCAGTGTTTATCTCCCTTTTCTCCACAGAGAGTTTTTAGTTTCATAGCTGAGATAAGGCCCTAAGTGCTTGGATAGAGATTGAAGACTCTCTATACCAATGTTCTTAAGCAAAAAGACAATAGCTATAGCATTGTTATAGTTATTACACAGCATATCATTATTTTCAAAGTAGTTCCTTATTCTTCTAATAAGCTTACATCATCAGAGATGTTTTTTTCAAGTCTCACTACAGTGTGTAGGTGTGGTTGTGAGTGTGAAAAGGGAAGTTAGAGTCTGGTTCATCCTGCTGTACCTCTAGCTGTTAGGCGTTCCATTTTTCTTTCTCATGTTACAGTCAACTTGTACTAATTTATTAACTATTATTTTGTACTAATTTATTAACTATTTTGACTAAATTCTTATCAGTGCTCAGCTGTGTTTCTCTAGCTAAATGGTCACATTCTGTCCCCTGTTTAGGTGATTGATTCTTCTTATATTTTCAAACAGTTGTCCTGCATCTTCCATTCCCAGAAAATAAGTAATAATTTGTATTTTATACTATGGAAGGATCTAAGTTAACATACTATGGATTATCATTCCATAAAAAAGATTACTAACAAAATTTTAATACACCTGGTGTAACTACTAATTTTAGGCACGTGAGAATTTATCAACCAAGTTATCAGTTTGATATATACTCTTGAAGGAACAGAGGGAAGTGTGTATAAAATTATACACAAATGGGCTGGTGAGATGGCTCAGCGGTATAAGCGCCTGCCTGGCAAGCGTGAGGGCCCAAGTTTGACTCCCAGAACCCACATACGAAAAAAGGGCTGGTGATATCGCTCAGTGGCACGGGCGCCTGCTAGCGCGCGAGGTCCTGAGGTCAACCCCCCGGTACCCACAAAAAAAAATTATACACAAATGCATACATAAGTGTATAAAATTGTACTTTTATATTCACCAGCCAAATAAAAGGTCATTTTTTTTTCAGGGGGAGTTGTCTGATGTGATTTATGTGATTTCTTTTCTTTCAGTTTTTTTTTTGGGGTTTTTTTTTTTACACTTTTGCTGGGAATTAAAGCCCCAATTACATTAAAAAGAGGACTGAACTAAACTATATGATTTCTAACTAAATCTTTAAATTTACCTTTCTTCATTACTTGAAATATGCTTTTATCATCAACACTAGTGATTAATTTAAAGCAAAATAAAACCTCTCTACGAACCTTAGCCACATTTATAAGATCATAGGAACTAAGCAAAACTATGTGCTATTTTTCGGAATTTCCTTCTTATTTGTGCATAGCATAGAGAATGCAATGTAGTTACTCGGCAATCATTCTGAACTGCCCTCAGTTATCTAAGAGCACTGTGACATGCTTAGTTGTTTGATACCTTTGTCTCACAATGATTAATGTCTCTCAAAATAAAGATAACTTTTAAATGATCATAGAGATTACTAAGCCAAAGAGGAATTGAAGAAAAACAAGTTCTACATAACAAGTATCTTTATTCTTTTCTGAGCAGAAACCTTATCAAACACCTTTCAAAAAGAGCAGGTAAGCATGTCTCTAATGTATCACTTATCATAATCTAGTTGACAATTCAAGGAGGACAAACACATAGCACGTGAAGTAAATGGATTCTTTCAGGATTGTCAATGGAAAAATATGAGATTATTGGTGCACTTCATTGATTTTTTTTTTATTTTAGGAGATGAAAAAATGCACCTCTGATCAATTAGCAGTAGTATGCTGCTATAAGATGTCTATAAGCATATAGCTCTCATCTACCTAACTGAATTAGCTAGCAACAAATGAAAATGTTATATACTGAATGCTTAAGAGGACTGGATTCAGTTACAAGACCTGAATATAGGTATTTTTGAAATAGGTCTAATCTTATTTCCTCAAATCAAAGAATAATTATTTGTTTAAAAACTTAAAATAATCAGGTAACACATGCTGGGAGTAAGGAATTAGGAAAACTAATCAATTGAAAAAAAAGTTTAGTAAAAACTTATTATCAATTTGTTTTTAAAACTTGTTCTAATTTATTCAAAGAAATAGCATTTGATTACTTAAGACACTTTTCTACAGTTTAGTGTTTTAGAAAACATTAAGCACTCAACTCATGAGTAGAATTTAAAAATAAGTACCCGCTATTAGTTTTTACAATGTGTCAGACAATACAATAAGGAAAGGGCTATATATATTCATTTATTCATGTAAAAGATATAGGTACAATGTCAGATAATTTTTTCAGTGTGCCAAGGGTAATGTGACTTATAAAATTGTGATAATAATGAAGAAATAAGATAGATAACATTAGGATTGAAAGTAGATGTTGAGAAAGTCAGCATCTTTATAAGATACATAAGTAATTAATTTTTTCTATTTAGATACAAACATAAGGTTTAGGGGAATTCATTACCATATAAAAGGAAAATTATTTCTTAAAACAGTTGTATAAATGAGATAAAATAAATCTTCAAGTATTTTTACAAAAAATAATTATTTCTTTAAAAAACAGTTGCATCAATTAACTAAGGTAAAAGGAATTCTCAAGTATTCTTGAAAATATAATTAAAGGTTTTACATAACCTTCACATGAGTGGTATTTAGTACCTCAGGCACTGATTTCAAATCTCATGTATTTCTTTAAATGAAATATATTATGTAAAAACTGTTTTGTGATATGAAAAAATGAAATAATCCTTTAGGACCTAATATTTTGAAACTAACTCATCACCTCATCATTTGAGAGGAACTTTGATAGGCTTTGAGTGGTTACAGAACAGTGATCTCAAGAAGTTAGGAAGATGGGGTTTAGCATGATATGTATGGGGAAAATCCTATATCTGCTCAAGATACGTCAAAAATGAAAATGTAAGTGAAATAAATCAGAAGCACAGGCTTAAATACCACACCGGTTCTCCTATATGAGAAAGCCAAAATAGAAATAAAGAGCAAAAATAAAAAATAGGAGAGAGAGAGATCTTTTGCAAAAGGGAAGGGTAAGAAGAGTGAAAAGGAGAGGGGAGGAAAGAGAAGGAAAGGAGATGAAAAATAGTTTAAGATCAAGGAATGTAATCATAATGCCCTGCAAACATGTCCTAATATAGCACAATAATTGGAAAAAAAGCTATTGTATGGAAGTTTGAGTAGACAGTGCCGTGAGTTCTGAGCCAGTCAACAGGTGTGTCACACTATAAGTCAAAGTCACCTTCAAGAACAGAAAAGAGGAAAAAGAAAGGGATATCCTGGCAAGGATATGGCTAACAAACACTGTGTTTTGTTTTCTTCAAGGTAAAACATATCTGGACATTTCTACAAATTTGTAAGTTACTGAATTTATTTAAAAATTAAACGGAGATCTGTGAATTTATCATGGGTGTTGTTTGATTATAAATCTTTTTGATGTCATCTTTCATCTCTAATAAATTATTTTATTTTCAAAGAATTGAGAGAGAATCTCTATTTAAATTATATCAGTTTATTTTTTAAAAGAAATGTGATTTTTAAGTATAGGGTACATAAATTGGCAGTTATTTTAATTTGAAGTATTTATTAATAGCCAAAAAATATTTTCCCACTATTCCTATTCTATTAAAGTCAAAGCTTTCTCAGTTCTTTTATTGTTTTTGCTACTTCTACTTAATTTCTAGAACTACATAAAATACAAAGCTTGAAATAGTATTTTAACTAAATTAGAGAAATTTCTTTGGCAGTAATGTAGGCATACTGGATGATTAGAAGAACAAAAAAAAATGTTCACACTGGGTTCAAGAACTCAGTATATATATTCCTTTTTTACAATCCTACATAATAAACATTCTAAGTCAGAAACAGTGGAATGTATCTGCTTGGGAAGGCGAGGCAGATTGATCTGGAGTCAGAGACTGCGGAATTTAGTGGGACTCCCATCTCAAAATAAAACAAATGGAAAGGTTATACAGCCTAGACAGCAAGGACAGAAAACAAAAGAATAGAATATAATTGTAATTTTCTAATGGAACGGATCAAATCACATTGCCAAAATCCTATACGTCCAGATCAGCTAGTGAAATGGTGAAAGTGAGATAGGAAATAATGCATAATCCGATGTAAACTTCTCAGAGCTAGTATGTAACACTATTTGAAGAAAACATTGCTGGAGATGACTTCATAAGGCCTGGGTCTGAGGCCTGGTTTTCTACTTTCTAAATTTTTTTAGTCAGTGATTGCTCTCAATTTGTATTCTCCTTTGCATAATTATATATTTCATCATCTGATAACTTCTTAATCATTAAATACTCTTTATCAAGCAAGATAGTGTATATCAAATTAAAGCATGACGTACACAGACAGAAATGTTGTTTAGGGCACTGCCTAGGGAAGTGAACGCTGTCTTTATTGTAATTTTATTAGTAAGTTCATTTTTGTTTTCCAAAAGTGTCCTTATCCTAAGCCTTCATAATTAGAACAATTTTGTATTGTTCTGATCTAGTCACTTATTTTGTATTCATTCTTTATTCATTGTTTTGCTTTACTCTCAGAATATTTAATTCAGGTAGTGAATATTTCAATACCCATAATTCCTCTATAACAATGAACTTTTGTATTATAATGATAGGAAGATGTAACTTATCACTCCCCTATGATAGATGATTGAATACTCTCATACTATATCCATATTAGTTATAGATGTACTTAGTATGTGAAATAAACACAGAAGTTACTTTAAAAGGTTTTATCTTAGAATGATCCAGATGCTAGATGAATATGCATTCCTCTGAATTATAAATTTTTCCTTGTTTTAAAAATATTTTGAATCTGCATATATTACCTTGCCAAAAGCAAATTTAATAACAGACACATAATAATATGAAAAGGAAAAATATATCTTTTACTAGGAAACATGATACCAGCACTTGACATATTATGAAATGAAAGTGTCAATATGACAGGACATTTTGGAGTTATTGGGAGGAGAGAAAACAATTATATTTTTACATTAATTTGCAAAAAGAACAAATGGCATTTTATTGTTTGATTTTATACTTCTGCTTTTACATTAATCAGAAATAGGTGAAGGTGCAAAGATATACAAAACAACTGAATTCAATCAATGACAATTTCTTTGTCCTCCTAGTATATGTTGTGCACTGCCCTGTGCTGTGTGTTAAGGATACAAATTTACAAGGTACAACCCATGCCTCTTTGGAACTTTTTAGAGAAAATATAAAGAACAATTAAAGCTGCCATTGTATCATCTGCATTGCTTATTCTCTTCAGAATCTGAGAGAGATTTTTACTGCTGCACAACAGAAAGAATGGGACAGAAGAGAAATGCAATAAATGAAATAGTCAGGGAGAGGAAGAAACTGATATTAGAAAGCTCACTAATCCCTGCAAAATGAGGAAGAGACAGTCAGGCGAAGACTCGAGAGAAGTAGTGAGGATCTCACTGTCACGTGTCCCCAGTTCAGAACAGTCCTAACCTATCCAAGGGAAAAAGCAGACCAGGACAGTCGGTGGAGAAAGTGGGAGCAGAGTGAGAGCCTTCACGTGTTCTTGGAGACCATAAAATAGAGTTTGGATTTTCTTCTAAATGCAATAGAAAGTCAACAAGGGGCATGCGTTCCAGGAGAGGTGCGGCAGCAGACACATCAGTTGCAGCCATACTGTCTTCCATCTGCTAGACTGGTCAGGACAGCACGACTTATCCTGTGATCAGAAACACCGCTGACATCTCAGTGACTGTTAGTGACAAAGGTTTTTTTTTTCACTCACACATCATTTCTGTTGTGGATTGAATGAGGTCTCTGCTCCATGTTGTCACCATCCTCGTGCTGAGATCAAGGCTGGTAAAGCATTTGTTCTCCCAAACACTGTCACTATCTCAGAGGTGGGGAGAAAACATAATGAAGCATAATCATTCCCCAAGGTTTCTGTAAAGAAGTGGCATGTTTCAGCTCTGCTTGCATTTCATGAGCTGAAGCAGCTGTATGGCCAAACCAGACTTCAGTGATGCAGAAATGTATAATTTCTGAAGAAGACATTTTATGTAGACAAAACAAGTGGGCTCAGAAGGAAAAATCCCAAAGCTTCCACGATAACAGGTAAGATATAAAAGGAACAACTACAAGAAAACCTAAACTTGTAGTTATCAGTTAGAAAGGATGAGAACCAATAAAAAACCAAGAGAAACATGTCAAGTGCAAAGGACAAGTGAAAAAATGCAGTAAGATTTAAATTGTTCAGAATGGAAAATAAACTGCTGTAGTTGTCAGTTTCAAAGTCATGAGCAGCCTTGGTGAAAGCAATGTCAATGGCTGGAAAGGAAAGCTCTGATCCAGATGATGTGAATACACACGGTATTATAAGATTTAAACTCACAGATGATGTTTGAATCCATGGGATTTTATTAGCTCATAGAAAACATTTAGAAAGTGAGGGAACTGTAGCGTGTGTTAGAAAGTCAAGAAACTAATACTGGAGCCAAGCATGGTGGCTCATGCCAGTAATCCCAGCAACTGGGAAGCTGAGGCAGGAGGATCACTATGAGTCAAGGCCAGCCAAAGCTACACTATAATTATAAATTGAGGGCAAATTCTATAATATTCTTGAGGAGATAAGCAAAAATGTATCAAATTAGGTTCTAACTATGTTTCAGGTCAGTAGCATAAGGATATCTTTGGTAGCCTAGCTAAAATTCAAAAATTGAGATAACAATTCAAGAAGGAATAAAACAAAAATTAACAGGGCCGGTGAGATGGCTCAGCGGTGTAAGCACGTGCCTTGCAAGCGCGAGGGTCCGAGTTCGACTCCCGGGACCCACATACGAAAAAGGGTCCGGTGATATCGCTCAGCGGCACGGGTGCCTGTTGGTGCGCGAGGTCCTGAGGTCGACCCCCCGGTACCCACAAAAAAAAAAATTAACAATAAAAAGAGATGAGAGACAAATATATTTATATTTATATTTATAGTTACAGTCAAGCCTTTTACATTTATCTCTCAACATTAGCCTATAATCGTCAATCACACATTTCAAAACAATTATGGAAGAAGAGTTTGAAGGTTCGTAACACATAGAAATAATATTTGAAGATGCAAATGCTAATTACCCTGATTTGAACATTGTGCATTGTAAACTTATATCAAATTTTATGACTGTAATCTACAAATAAGAACAAATATGATATTTTAATTAGAAAGTAAAACTAAAAGCAAATGGCACAAGTAAAGTCTAAGCATTAAAACTGAATCAAAATTTGGCATGGTGATGCAAACCTGTAATCCTTACACTCTGGGAGTCTCGGGTATGAAGATCACAAGTTCCAGCCTCATCTGGGCGATTTACTGAGGTAGGGACACCCAGCCTCAATGTAAAACATAAAAAGGGGCTGAGTATATAGCTCATTGCAAAAGCCCTGAGTTCAATACCCCAAACCACAAAATTGTAATCAATTTGTCAATGAATATTGAGTATAAATACCAGAAATATGTACATACATGATTGGATAGAGAAATATATAAAGAATGGGTGAGTTTAACCACAGAAATCATTACAACGAAAATATTAAGACACATTATGTTATAGTATATAACAAATATAATTTTTCTGAGTTAGCTGAAGTAAGAGAATGAGAAAAGGAATAAAAAATTAAAGTTGCTCCATTGGTTAAAACTCAACACAATATATTTGATTTTTCAAACTCACAAAATAGTTATGCAAAGTATATTATGATCTAAATGTTTTCATACAATAAATAATCTAATATTTTAAATTTATAGTCAAAATCCATTCTAAAGGCATTTCAACATCTTGGCTAATATGAATAAGTTTGCAATGAACATGGGAGTGCAGGTACATTTCGGAGGTCCTGATCTAACTTCTTTTGTTATTATACCCACAAGTAGGAGTGCTGGATCATGGACGGGTCCCCATTTAACTTTCTGAGGAACTTCCATACTGTTTTCCATAATGGTTATGGCAATTTGTATTCCAATAAGGGTTCCCTTTTCTCCATACTCTTGATATCTTTTGTCTCTTGTATAATAGCCATTCCAACATTTGTGAGGCGATATCTCAGTGTGGTTTTGATTTGCATTTCCTTGACGATTAATGATGTTAAAGACTTTCTCATATGTTTCTTAGCTTTGCATATGTCTTCTTTGTAAAAATATTGTTTAGATCCTTTGCCCATTTTTAATTGGTTTATTTTTCTTTCGTTTTGATGTTTTGCTATTAAGTTTTATGAGGTTCTTAAATGTTTTGGATCCAATCCCTCATCGAATATGTTTTCCAATTGTATAGTGTGGGGAAAATGAGAAAATATAGAACTAAAGGCAAAAAGTTTGTTTTAAGATGAATAAGTTTTGAAGTTCTGATGTACAGCATTATGACTATAATTGTTGGTTATGGTTGTGATATACAGCACATGATTATAAGAGTGAGAATAAATATTTTTACTACAAAAACAAAACTGTGAGGTGGTGACTGTGAATTAGCTGAATGGTGCTAATTACTTTTTAATGTTTATGTGTGTCAAACCATTATCTGTAATATATATGCAGATATATACAAACTTTGTCAATTATACCTCAGTACGACTGAAAAAATGTTAAATTTCAAAGAAATTCCACTTTCATGGCAAGGGATATAAATACTAAACCATGTTCTGTTGCTTTTGCCCCTGCTGGGTTCTCTCTTGATGATACACTCTATATGTGAACAAATGCCATTATCAGAATAAAATTAAACTGATCAAAATAGATCATTTAAGTAATTTATCTTGCACTACTTTTTGTTACAGAAGTGTTATTATTGGTAGCAGTGAATGTTCCAACTTCCTTTTCCAGCAGAAGACATGGAATTGCACTAAATTGCCAATTCTCTCACTTTATTATTTTTCAAAATTAACACCTAATCGCTTTAAATGGTTAATTTGTGAAAAATCGAAGACCAGGAAATAGAGCAAAGTAAGTATTTACTGGCTATGAAATACGTTACTGTTAGGAATAAATAACCAAAAGAATCAAATGGGAATCTATATTTCGGTATTTCTCTTACATGAAAATTCAAAAACAATTCAAATTCCTTTGACTGGAAGGTAATAGATGGGACAAAAGGGGTCAGGAAGAATAGTCACATTTATTAAACAATAAGAGAATGCAAAATTTTCAATTTGAGATTTTTATAGCCACTTATTAGGCAGTCATATTCAGTAATTAGTTAATATATTCTGAATTTTTATTCATTCAGTGTGCATGAATGCATGTGTGTTTGTCTGTGTGTGTGTGAACACGTGTGAACCATTTATAATATCCCTAACTAAATACAGAAGTTAGACAACTATTAAAGAGACCTATTAAAGCTAATTATGGACAAGAGTTTATTCAATATCTAATAAATATTTGGCAGACTCAACTTATATTGCACAGTTTGGATATTTTTCCTAACTAGGAAAAAGAAAACAGGTAAGTATAGGGAAGGTTGTATTTTTTTCAGCTATTGTGTTTTATCCAAACTGCATTTTTAGCCTTCACTATTTTTCAATGTGTATAGGACAAAAAGAACTCAGAAGTACAGTCCATGGCAGCAGGAATTAAACAGTGTTTGTAATATAATTTTGTTGTAATCGTGACTTGGGTCAATGGCTTTTAACTTTCCAAATGAGTAAATACAAATAATACAACACTTCTGCCATGTCATCTTCCAGTGTGATGTCCATTGTTTCAAATGATGCTATTTCAAAGAAAAACAGTATATTATCTCCACATATATTCTCATTTTCAAAGCAAGGAAGCTTCACCTAGATAAAACCAATTCCTTCATTTACCAGAAACCACAAGAGAATAAAAATAAAAAAGTATAGAAGGGATGATTTGATATTTTGACATTCTACTTTACTGAAGATCCAAGATGACTAAAGATCTGACAAGAGATAAAACAGCTTTGAAAAGTTGGATAAGTTGACAAAATTGAATCAGATGATAACATTTTCTGAAAGTAACAACTTCTGTGAATGACCATTTATCAGGATGGATTGACTAAGTTTAGTGAGCATGTCCAGAATATAAAGCAACTAAATAGTAGAGAACACATAGAAAATATGTTCTTACAGAATGAGATCATTTCTGGAAATATTTTTCAGTCCATTATTTCTTTTAGCATTTGAGGAAAGGTATATATCAGGAATAAATGTCAATGTTGTCACTATCTAAGAACTGTGACTATGGTTTTCATTTTCTTTTACATGCCAGAGTCCACAGATCTTAAAAAATATATTTCATATTACATTTTACTCTGTAACCCATGGCAATGCAGGATTCTTTTCCAAAGTTTATAAAACTTATTCTTTCAGTCAAAAAATTTTTATAAATACACTATATGCCCGACATTACACATACATACAACCAAAGCATGTCAATTTTGTTTTGCATACATACTTTAACTGATTATTATTTTAATTATACACATTTATGTGGTGCAGTATGACAATTTGATACCTGTATACAATGTGTAATTATCAAATCAGGGTAGTTAGCATTTCTATCTCTTATATTTTTTCACTTTTTTTTTTTTGTGGGTACCAGGGGTCGAACTCAGGACCTTGCACGCCAGAAGGCGCCCATGCCGCTGAGCAATATCACCGGCCCTTTTTTCGTATGTGGGTACCAGGAGTCGAACTCAGGACCTTGCGCTTGCCAGGCAGGTGCTTATGCCACTAAGCTATCTCACCAGCCCCTCACTTTTCATTCTTGAATAATACTTGTATATGTTTATATTTATCAGGTACAATATGATCATATATATTGTACTAATCAAATCAGAACAATTAATGTTTTCATCTCATCTTATTTTGTATTTAGAGCCTTCATCCTCTTCCTATTTTGTCCCAGAATATATAACACATTATCATGAACTACATTCATAGAACACCAGAATTTACAAGATTTGAGGAAAATACCTGAATTCTTTGTGCAGTAAATGAAGATTTTACATTGCTTCACACTAAGATGATTTTTCTAAATATCAACTTTTACATTTCTAGGAATGTAAATTTGTATGTTGACTTGATTAAATAGTACTTAGGGTGAATGATCATTTTGATTTGCTTGATTCAGTACAACTCAGGAAATTAATAAAGCAAATTTCCTGATCCTTGTCAAGGCTAAGTGAAGAAAATCAGGCCAGTTCTCCCCAAAACTTGTAATTTTCACATGTTAAAATATACAGACAGTAAAATTAAGCAAAATAAGCAGAAATAAGACCACAATAAATGTGTAACTGTTGAAAGTTATTTTTGGTCTCTAGAACCTGCTTTGATAGTACTATTTCCTTTTTATTCATATACTTCTCTTTTTTAATTAATAAAACTTAGGATGCTTATATTCTATTCCAAAACTACTTTCAGTTGACTGTAATAATACAGAAGGTAGACTTCCACTGAATATCATCATATTAAATAAAAATTCCTCAAAAAGAATGTAAAGTTTTCAAGAATCAGAAAAAAATAACTAATGGAAAGAAAAGATATGACAGCAATTCAGGAACTGGAAATCCTGGAAGTCCTGCCTAAGAGTCCTTTGAACCACACTAAAAATTACACCATCTGTTAATAAATATTCAGTCAGCAAATGATTTTTGACAAGTTATAAATAATGTGATATAGTTGTCGAATTCCAGAAGAAATTATATAAAAAGAAAAAAACCACTAGCCCATGTAGGAAAATCTTCATAAATATTTGGAATATAAAGCTAAGCCTGAAAATTAAAAGGATGTGCTTCTGGGTTCTGAGTCACTGAGGTCAAAGCAGGTCTGAAATCAATGTACTCCAGTGAGATTTTGATGCCAGGTGAAGGGCACCCAGATGCTTCTTCAGAACTGTTTGTAAAACTGAATGAAATCTTCCATCATCTTCACAAGGATATGGAAGGTACATTCGACTGGTTTTGAAGGACTATAGAGATTAGGCAGAAAATCTAATTGTTATGAAGGACTATAGAGATCAAGAAGAAACTTTAACAGAAACTTTTACACACAAAAAGAGAAAAGTGCTATTGCACAACAGCAATAGCAAAAAAGAAAGAAAAATTGTTTAAGTAATCCCATGGATGTCAAGTTTCAAAAGCAACAGAGAAAGCTTGATGTGGAAATGGCATGTACATAATTTTTACCTGCAAGTCAAAATAGAATCAATAGGAAGTGTAAACATAGAGAAAACACATAAATAGGCTTCATCTCTAAGTGTCTGTCTATATGGACCAACTTCCCAAATAATGTTGTGGTCTAATCAGCAATCCATAAAGTAGGCCTCAGCATTCTCAAAGGGCATGGCAAATAATTTGATACCTTCTGTCATCAACATCTAGAGCTAGTTACACTAAAGACCTTCTATGTTACGCATTATATTTCTGGCACTGAGGAATATGCCATTGGGTGAAATCAGGTTTTCTCATGTTGTCCCTATCTTGACCCAAATGGTATAAAGGAATTAGGACAAAAAGATATTTTTTTCCACTCATGAAAGTTCAGGTTCTTAAGGTCAAGTTCCTGAAAGCTCATTATAAACCTGGAAATACAGAGCAGTGAACAGGTGTAATAGGATTTCATTATGTATAAATTAGTGGCCACCAAGGTAATAAAGGCTGAGTTCATGAATTTGAGGAAAAACTGGGCAGTGTGACTCACTCCTGCAATCTCAGCACTGAGATGGAAGATCACAAGTTTGAGGCCAGCCTGGGCCACTTAGCAACTTAGTGAGACCTGTGTCAAAAAACAAACAAAGACTGAAGATGTAGCTCAGTGTGAGGGCTCTGGTTTTAATCCCTGAGACTTCAAAAAGATGAAGGAGGAGGAGGATCCTGGTGGGGAAGAGAATGAAATGAGAAAGGGGAAGAATAGAAAGAGGAGCCAAAGAAAGAGGAAGAGGAAAATGGGGATGAAGTAAAGAAAGAGGAGGTAAAGTTTGAATACTCAGAGAAAAAGTCACAAGCAGGTACTACACGGAGATGTTACACAAAACACTACCTATGTGGGGAGGGCATGATGATCTCCTTTACTAAGAAAGGGGACTCTAATTAGGGATCAGAGCAAAGGCTTTGATATCCACATTGTTAATGAAGCTAATCATTATGATTTCCAAAATGGGAAGTAGCATGTGGAGTATAAGGAAGAGCTGTAGGGAAATAGCTTCTCACTGTGAATTGGGACCTAGAGGTCAACGAGTTCAGCCTCCTGTTAGATGCTACGTACTTAACTATGAACTTTATATTTCATCTTAGCTATGGAATAAAGGTCTATGATGTATTAGTATTAGTTAAATTCCTAATGATAAATTTAGAATTGAGTAAACAAAAAAGAGCACTCTCTTTTGAGGTTCTCAAGTTTCATAAATGAGAAATTCATGAAAAGTGAGAAGTATGTGATGAAGTTCTGTGTCTGTCTCAATAACCAGGACACAATTTGCTAATTCGTTATCTTGATTTTTCATAAATTATCTTTATGGAAAATTCAAATATCACAACTCCAACCTGCTTATTAAAAACAAACCCCAACTCATGATAACATATTAATAGCTGTGCTTTGGGAAGGACATATCACTCATTGGGCTGGATATGTGCTTCTGCAATGAAGATGGATTTTAAGAGCGGATAAGAGGTAGAACAAATCATGCAACAGTGATGAAAAAGATAGTGACACGTTTAATTCTTAGTATTATCCAGAATACCCTGGGAATGAAATTTACATTCTGGTTTTAAGACTTACAGAGGATACAATTAGTAACTTGACTCATCAAATATCTGGTAAAACAGCTTAAGGAAGTTTTATTTGAAGGAAATACTTTGAAGAATACTTTATCCATTTTCCTAGACTCTCACTCTCACCAGTGAACTGAAAAGATGCAAGGGTAGGTGTTGTAATTTAGTATTGCTTGCTTAGTCCCAAACTGCCAGATGATATCCTATTGTACCTTAGTCACACATGCACACATATCAAGGATATGTAACACACACACACACACACACACACACACACTGACTTACAGATGCTACATGCACTGAATTGCTTTGGTATGGAGACATGAAATTATACTGGATGTTAGATTAAATCTTGCTCCTAGAATTATTTTTAAGAAACTCTGAAGTTAAATTTTACATTACATTATTTTCATTTTGTAGATCTTGGGAAAAAGAACATTATGATCTTAATATCAAGAACCTTTTCGGGTTTTCCAATGAACCTATTTCCCTATTTTTCTTTGGATGCTGTAAATAATATGTCTGACCACATTTGAGGTTAGCATTGTCTAGAAGAAAGCATAAGTCTGTTAATGCTTTAATGTTAGCAAATATGAAGTCATTATGGTATGCAAATATCAAAATCAGTCCTGTCTCCATGTGATATGTCAACCTGCATTGGTCGCCTACCTAGACCTTTTCATTTATAGGTAATGTTTAATACTTTGCTTCATGTTACTTATATTCTATTTACACAAATATTTTTATGTCCATTTTGGCAAAAAAATTCTGCTAAAATAAAGATGGAAAAAGAAGTCATGGGGGAATGGAGAAAAGAAGGAAGGGAAAAGAAAAAAATATATATATATACACAAGATAGTTAAGGTAGATACACTACTAATTTCACTTAGTTCATTGAAAAGAAAGGTTTGTGCTAATATTGTTTGGACAATTGAATGCCGATATCTTGTACCCTGAGTAACTAATTTAAAGATAATAATACACAATGTAATAACCATTGTTACCCTCCTATTATGTTGTTTTGAAGTTCTGTTCTATTTTTTTCTCTTTAAAATAAAAAAAAGAATAAGGCAAAGAAAATAAAAAGTTGACTTTCCTAAAATAAAAATTTTGCCTTATTTTTTCATAACTAGATATTTGAGAATAGAGATTAGACTAGTAACAAAATATTTATCATATAGAAATATCACTAGGAAGGAATTTCAGAAAAGCAAATAAACAGCAGCAAAAATCCTGAACAATATACTGGCAAACAGTATACAGTAAATCATGAAAAGGATTATGTATCCTGATGAAGTAGGTTTCATCCCAGAATGCAAGGATGGTTCAACATATGCAAATTAATAAATATAATACATCCCATAAACAGAAGCAAGAACAAAAATCACATGATCATCTCAATAGATGCAGAAAACTCCTTTGACAAAATCTAACATCCTTTCATTGCAAAAACTCTGAAGAAATTTTGTATAAAAGGACCTGATCTCAGGGCCGGTGAGATAGCTCAGCAGCATAAGCACCTGCCTAGCAAGCGTGGGATCCTGAGTTCAACTCCTAGTACCTACATAAAGGAAAAAAATTGCCAGTGATATTGCTCACCAGCACAAGCACCTGCTGGCAAATGTGAGGTCCTGAGGTCGACTCCCGGTACCCACATAAAAAAAAAAGGACCTGATCTCAATTGGGTAACAGCCATTTATGGCAAAACAATGGCCAACAACATATTAAATGGGTAGAAGCTGGAACCTTTCTTCTAAATTCAGGAACAAGACAAGGATGTCCTCTATCATCATTTCTTTTCAACATAGTACTTGAAACATTAGCAAGGGCAATTAGCAAGAAAAAGAAACAAAAGTGGTATGCATAGCACAGAAAGAACTCAAACTATCATTATTTGCAGATGATATGAGCCTCTACATAGAAGACCCAAAAGAATTCACTGAAAAGCTCTTATAATTAATGACCAAATTTAGTAATGTAGCCAGGTACATATTCAACACACAAAAATCAATAGCATTCCTGCACATGAATAATGAACCCAGAGAAAGTAATTAAGAAAAAAATACCTTTCCCAGTAGCATCAAGGAAAATTAAATACTTACGAATCAACCTAACTAAGGAAGTGAATGACCTCTACAATGAAAACTAATGTATGCTGAAAAAGGAAATCAAAGAAGCTATCAGAAAATGGAAAGATATCCCCTTTTCCTGAATAGGGAGATCCAATATAGTCAAAAGACATACTTCAAAAACTGACATACAGATTTTGCAATTCCAATCAAAATGCCAACAGCATTCTTTATAGAACTGGAGAAAACAAACTTAAAATTCACATGGAACCAGAAGAAACCCAGAATAACAAAAGCAGCCCTGGGTAAAAAGAGTAAAGTGGGAGGCATCACAATCCTGGACATGAAGTTATATTACAAAGCTAAACTGGTAACAACAGCATGGTACTGGCACAAAAATAGACATGAGCATGAATGGAACAAAATGGAAGATACAAAAATAACCTTGTATACATTCAGCTATTTGATCTTTGACAAAAGTGCTGAAAGCACACACTTTAGGAAAGACAGCTTGTCTAATAAATGATGTTGGGAAAACTGGCTATGCAGAAGCAAAAGATTGAATCTAGACCCGTATTTCCACCATGCACTAAATTAAAATCAAAATTGATCAAAGAACTAAATGGTAAAACAGGAACACTTAATCTGCTAGACAATAAAATAGGTAAAACTCTTGAAGTCATAGGCCTAGGCAAGGAATTTGACTGAATTCCATTTGCACAGAAAATAGTTCTGAGAATCCACAAAAGGGATCACATCAAATTTAAAAGTTTCTGCACAGCAAAAGAAATGACCAACGAAGTAAAAAGATAAACTACAGAATAGAAAAAAATGCCAGCTATTGCTCAGAGGACTCATATCCAGAATATATAAAGAACTAAAAAAATTATATACCCCAAAACAAAAGACCTAATCAAAAAATAGGCAAGTAAAATGAACACACATCATAGAAGTAAAAGAGGCCAATAAATACATGAAGAAAAGCTCAACATCACTGGCCATTAGAGAAATGCAAATAAAACACTGAGATTCCATCTTAATCTAGAAAGAATGGACATCATCAGAAATCAAAAAATAAAAAAATGCTGGTGAGGCTGCAGGGAAAAAGGAACATTTTTGTACTGTTGGTGGGAAAGTAAGCTAGTACAACCACTTTGGAAATCAAAAAACTAAAATTAGAAATTCCATTTGATCCAGCTATTCTTGGTATCTTCCCAAAAGATTTAAAGTCATCGTCTTACCTCAGTAATACATGCATACCCATTTTTAGCAGCACAATTCATTATGGCTAAAACTTGGAAGTAGCCTCTATATTCATCAATAGATGGATGAATAAATGAAACATGGTATTTACATACAAGGGAATACTCTACCGTAAAGATAAACTGTAATAATTTGTATGAAAATGGATATATCTTGAGACCATAATGTTAAGTGAAATAAGTCAGACACATGTGCTTAACTGTCACATGGCTTCTGTTATATAGGAAATCCAAATTATAAATAAAGAGCAAAATAAAAGATAATAAAAAGTAGGGAAATAGATCTTTCTTCAATGGGAAAAGGATCAGTAGATGGAGAGGTGGCAGAGAAGAGGAAAAAGTGATGAAAAAAGGATTAAAGATGTGTTATGTACATGTACCAACTCCACACAAGGGATGTAAATATTAAATACTACAAACATGTACTAATAAGAAAATAAATTCAAAACACCATTAAAATATACTCCATTGAGAGATTTCTGTTCTTTTGTAAAGAAGCTATCTAGAAAATAATTTCAATCATCTAAATACTTTTGAAATATGATTTCAATTGATCTACTTAAAATGAAAGTACATTTTTAGAGATAAATAACAGAAAGCTATTTTTAATAATTGAGACATGGTCCAAGAAAAGCTCAGATCTTGTATTCATATCCCCGATCAAATCCATAAGGGACTTTGATTTCCCTTTCTTTTTTTGAGTATACACAATTTGTATATTTCTCTTGCAACTGGTTCGATTTTTGAAAGAATTGTGCTATATGAAAGTACTAGTATATCTATGTTTTGTGTTATTATCATATTAGAGTGATAGAAACACTTTCAAATGATAATTAGAAAAAAAGTTATATTGGGTCCAGTACTCCTCTGTGTATATGTATATGATAATTTTTCTAGTTTTATCAGAGCTAACTTAATCACATTCCCTGAAAAGTGTTAATACATCTGCTTAACAGAATAATTTTAAAATATATCTTAAGGAAGAAAGTATGATGGTAATGATATATCAAATTGCTAAATAAAGTGTCTATGACTAATCAAAAGGATTTTCAAGATAAAGCAGGAAAACATAGTTTATGGCAATAATCCATCACCCAGCTCTAAGGTTCAGATAGTATAATTAATTGTCATTTGGTAGCACATTGTGTCTCCTGTAGGCCAGTAAAGCACCATTTATAAAATTTATTAATCTAAAGGAAATATTTTGAACTGGTGGATATTACATTATGTATTTACTGTTTAACTCTGGGACCTTAAATTTCTTAGTTTGAATTATGAAAAACCTGTTAAGAAACATCTTTCTTGTTCATATAAGGGAAAATTGGAAGTAATTTAACTTAATAAAATTTTAAGAAGGAGAAGTGAAAGTTAATAAATGTATTAGCTATCTGCTTGCTCATCAGAACTATTAGATATGCAAAAAAATTAATTTTGTTTTTGTAATTATTTCCAAGAGAAACTTTTTTATAGATTTGAAGCTTGACCTTGCTTAAGTTACTTTACTAATTCTGTGTTCTCTACCCTTGACAGAATTAAATGGTTGTATGATCCTGTGAAATGATGTCCTAAAAATAAATTGTTTCTAAAATATTATTGTTATTATTACATGACAGCTATGATTCTCTAAAATTACCTTCTCAAACTTGATGTATGAGAATTTAGAATCTGGCCAGCACTTAACTCTGACGATGATTACAAAGAAAGAAAACAGCCAACTTGTGCTCTATGACCAGCATTAAACCAAGTTTTATTATGCTAAAGAATCTAACAGTGTGGTAATCCACACATCAGCTTGCCTCCCCCAGAACTGTACTTGGTTTTGGAAAATACTAAATCTATTTCACTTGTGTCTATCAATTATTTTACTCAGTGGATGAAATCTTCACAACTTAAATATCTAAAAGCTCAGGGACCTGACAATATAAAAATTATAATAACAAGTTCAGACGCCAGTGTTAATATTTCATATTTAAATAATATTACAAAGTTTTACTCCTGGGATATTATGAAAGATGAGAAAAATAACTATGATCTATAAAAATAATAAAAAGCAACCAAACAAGAAAAAGGAATATCATACAAGTAACAGATCTCAAAATTCAGTAAAATATAAACAAAAGTAGATTTTTCTGATAGAGCAAAAATTAGTAGTTACCTTTAAAACACCCTCAAATTTCCCAAAGCCATTTTGGTAAAGTGAAAAAAATTCTGAGACATTTACTGCTACTACATAATTTTCACATGCCTCTATAACAAAAATACAACCAATTTGATCATTTAAGATAACAAAAATTGATTATCTCAGTCTTGAAAGTCAAAAGTCTGAATTAAGGATCTCTTGTCTAAAATCAAAGTGTCAAAAGAGCCATGCTCTCTAGAGACTCTAGGGAAAATGCATTTTTTTTCGTTTCCAGCTTTGGAGGTTGCTGGCCTTCTTGGCTGATGGCCATTATCACTTCAATTTTTTCTTATACTTTATGTCATCTTTTCCTCTGTCTGTGTGGCCACTTTAGTCCCCCCCTGTCTAGTAAAACCAGGTGTGATGGCATATAAGGCCCACATTGATCAGCCAGGCTAGTCTCCCTGTTACAAGTTGCTTAACATAATTACATTTGCAAAGATCCTTTACCCAAATAAGGTAATATTTATAGGTTTCTAGGATGAGAATTTCATATAAATGACCATTTTTAAGCATGCTATGACTAAGAAATTTGGAAAGAGGCAAACTTATTTATTTTCTTTAGGAAAAAAATTAAAGGAATGATTTTTAGAAAGAAACTGATGAAATGTTTAAATAAACATGTTTAAGAGAAGTGAAGTCGAATGACTACATATTAGAAAGAAAAACTTCTCCACAGCCTGAAGGTCACAGCATCACCATAACTCTCTGAACAAGGTGGAACAAATTCCAGCTCACAGGGCATTTAACAAAACATTCAAATCATTTGATCCCGATAATTCCTAGAATTAAACATTATTGGAAATACATATGTCTGAATACCATTTATAATACATGTTTATAGTACAATAATTCCATATTAAAATTTGAAAAATATTCACAATATGGGCATATGACAAAAGATTTATATGCAGAATATGTAAAAGTCTTACATTTAAATAATAAATAACAATCCAAAAGCAGAGAAAAATATTAAAAAGACATTTAACAAAAGAAGATGCAAAATGGACATAAGCCAATCGATTGATGTTCAGTATCATTAGAAAAAACAACTCATTAAAAAATTAAGATTAAGAAAAACCTTGACAATATTAAGGTGAAATCATGGAGCAAGAATATTCATACATTTCAGGTATGAATGTAAAATCAAATAGTCATTTTAGAAGTTTGGAAGTTCCTTGTATAGTTAAACGTATACTTACTGTATGATCCAATTTTTTGACTCCTAGATTTTGGTCAAAGGAACTGAAAACCCCCCAAATGAGAAACATCTCAGATGAACAGCAAGAGGTGCATGGATAATGAAGTGAGATTTATAAAATGCATGCTGTTTGCCAATGAAAAAAAGTAAACTGCTGTTACATACAACATGAAAAAACCTCAAAGACATTATGCTCGGCCCTTCATAAAGGAGATGTAAGACTGGATTTATAGAAAGCTACAGAAAAAAATTTATCTGAAGTGGCAGATATCAGGTTAGTATTTCTAAAAACTAGAAGTTTGAGTGTTGACTGAAAGAGTATACATGGAAATACTTTGGGAAATGAAAATATTTTTTATCTTTTTGCAGCTGCAGTTACGTGAAATGTAAAATTGTCATAACTCACTGAAGTCCACTTAAAATGTGCTTATTTTACTCTGTGTGGAGGAATAAAATTGGTATAAAACACCTTTTAGAGTAGCATGAAAAACTTTAAGCCAAGCATGGTGACACATGCCTGTAATCCCAGCATGTGCCACCACTCAGGAGGCTGATGCGGGAGAATTGCCATGAGTTCAAGGCCAGTCTGCACTACATAGTGAACTCAAGGCCAGACTGAACTGCACAGCGAGACTCTGTCTGAAAAACAAAACAAAACAAAAATAATTTAATATTTAGGGAAAAATTTAATCCCATTTTTGTGCAAGACATCTCCAAAGAACAATTTTGAATTGCGAAAATGAATTAATGGAGAATAAAATAAATGTAATTAATACCCCACCAAATATTTAGAGAATTCAATATTATTCAAATATTACTTTTTTTTACTCAAGTTACAGTTAGTATATAGATTTAATATTATCCCAACCAATGTACTAGCGTGGTTTTGGGATAGAAATTGAGAAGCTGATTCTAAATTCAAATGAAAAACACTTAGACAGAACAGTCTTTAAAAGAGGACAAAGTACACATGAAGACTTTTATGTTTTCAAGATGTAGTATCTAGCTACATAATTTATAAATTATAAGGGCTAGCATTGTAGCTCAGTGGTAGAACGCCTATCTAAAATCCATGAGGCCATGAGTTCAATCTCTGGAACAATAAACAACAACAACAACAACAAAAACCTGGGATATTAGCCAAAAGACAAAGAAATAGATCAATCGAAACAAATTGAACACGAACAAATAGATCCATACAATAATACAGTAATGATTTTTTTACAAATAAACAAAAGTAATAAACAAGGAAAAGAATTCTACTGTCTTCAATTAAAAAATAGTGATGTAACAACCGGATATGCATGTGGGAAAATGTTTCTTGATCCTTGTTCTCATCTCATACATACATTTTAATTTAGCAAGATTATAAGTCTAAATGTATAAGCCAAATCTATAAAGCTTCTGCCAAAACCATGGGAGAATATATTGAATATTTTAGAATTTGTATGAGTTAAATATTCTTCTTTACATAGAATAAAGAATTAACAATAGAAGAAATAGTTGTTAAATTAGAGCTCATCAAAATTTAAAAGTTCTTATCATCAGACTTCGCTGTTAAGAAAATAAATAGTTAAACCACAAAGTAAAGATGAATCACACACTAAATAGTTAACCACACTCTATGCATTAGTCATTGCTTACTAGAGTCAGATGTAGAAGAGTGCAAAATGTCTCTCTGTGTGCTGGAGACCCAAAGAATCCAGGCAAGGGCTTGGAACCTGCCAGCCTACTCAGGGGGCCCAAGGGTGATTTTCATGGGTGAAGTCTCAAGGTTAAAGAATGCATGTGTGCAAGACATCAGCAACAACAGTAGGCAGCATGGAGCAGAGCAGAGTGTAAGAGCACAAAAACAAGAGCCACCTGCATCTGTATTGTATAGTTCTTATACAGGTTGTTATCTCATATTTACATTCTTACATACTACCATAACCAGTGCAGGCATGTTTCCCTGTGCTAAGTCATACATTACTGTATCCCACTGTAAGCCTGTGCTAGACAAGCAAGGTCAGGTCCTCAGGTGTCCTTAGACACCCCTGAGCTTTAAAACAGTCTTGAGTGGTTCCCCACAGAGCCCAAGGCAATGTCCCATGCAAGTCTGTATTAAGGATCTGCACTGGAAAAGCCCAAGGGCGAGTGGTGGAAGGTAGAAAATCTGCACCCCCAGGGTGACGGATCTGTGCCATAAGACTGAGGGATATGCACTGGAGCCAGGAGACATTGTCCAGGATGAAGAGGAGAATTGAAGTTCTCCTGAAAGAAGACGGCAGCTAAACACCTTTGAAGAAAAACCACTGAAAAACAGCTTCTCCTGGGAAATTAGAAGGATACAATCTTCCCCTCCTGTTCTTCCTTTATGCTCTTCTGGGAACAATCCTCAGGTGAGCATCCCATGCTCAGAACCACACTGACTCAGTTTAGCTGGGTGTTCCGACTCAGGTTGACCATTAATTAATCCTCCGCACCCTGGGAGAAGATTTTGCCATTAATCAACCTGAGAATGTGTTTTCATCCATAAGTAATAAGAATCAGCTTCAATTTGACAATATAAAAATAAAACAGTCAAGTTAAAATGAGTAATTTACTCGTCTCATGAATGAGCAGTGCACATGTGAAAGTATTCAATATTAGTGCTTTAGCTTTCCATTTATTGTGACAAAACACCAAAATTAACATTTTTAATGGAGAAAATGTTTGTTTTGGTTGATGGTTTCAGAGGTTTCAGTCCTCGGTCATTTGTCTCCATTGTTTGTGGCATGTGGTGAGTTGGAGCATCATGGCAGCAAGTGCAGGAAGTAAAGAGAGAGGAGGTGGAGCACCTGGGACAAAATACACCCTGGAAGGGTAAGTTTACAATGATTTCCTCCCTCAAACTAAGGCCCATCTCCAAAGGTTTCTACCTCCTCACAATATTCCATTAAATTATAAATCCATAAATGAATAATCCATTCACAAAATCAAAGCCTTCATGATCCGATCACCACCTCCCAAAGGTCCCATCTCTAAATATTGCTGCTTTGGGGACTAAGCCTTCAACATGGGAGCTTTTAAGGAATATTAAGATCCAAACTATAGCATAGTCATAAAGTAAGGCAAGTGTAAAGATCACAATGAGATAATTTATATGTCCAGAAGAATGCCTAAAACTCAAGCAAGCAGACAACACCAAATGTCAACAGGGGTGTAGATCAACAAAAATTCTGATCTATTAGTGATGGAAGTGTATGTGCTTCAATCATTCTGGAAAACTCTTTGCCAACGTATTATCAAGTCCAAACAGCTCTGAGATGCTGCAGTTCTACTTGTAGGTGGTTTTTCAAGAGAAATGAAAGCATATCTCCAATAAATATCTTTTGCAAGAATGTTTCTTGTGCCCTTTTTTGTAGTCAAAATTCCAAAGTTCATGCTCAACAAGAGAATAGTGTAGCCTTAGAATGGAACATTACTCATGGGTACAAAGAAACAAACTACCGACACATGCAGTTTCTGGGTGAATCTCCCACGTACCATTCTGAATAAAAGAAAGCACGCAAAATTGTATAATATACTATTCTTATATGAATTTCAACAATAAGTAAAATTAATCTACGATAGAAATCTGAACAATAGTTTTCTGAATTAGAAGGAACTGTAAGTTTGCAAAGAAACATAAAATGATTTTCTAGGGGTAAAGCAATAATCTAAGTTTTGATTGGGGTGATGTTCACAGAATACATGTACTTATATAACTAATATGACAATTCTTTCAATGCTATGCATTTTATTGTATACCATTTCTACTTCTTTATATCGTACCTAGCCAAGTTTTAAGATTTAATTCCATTAAACCATGTGGTTCTTCACTGCTATAAGGGGACCTGAAAAAACACCACTGCCTGTAATAACACTGAAGTGCGACTTCAAAGTTGCTGGGTGGCACAGGAGAGCCAGCAGCAGCAGGGAGGGCATCAGTGAGAAAAGGTGAGACACAATGTACCCAGAGACAGGGCAGCTCCTTTCTAACTTCAAAGGAAACCCTCCCAAACATTCGCAAGGCTGAAATGAATTTATACAGACTACAAGGAAGAAAAGGTGTTTTCTGTTTGTTTTGTTTTTCTTTTTATTTAGGGAAGACTTTATAAAAGCCATGGCTATCAATTAAAATGAAACTTTTTTTCAAAAGACATATAAACTTTTTGATTTAAACTAATTTGTACATAATCATTTTAAACATTGTTAATCATACTCCATATTGTTTTTACAAATACTGCTTTATGTTAACTACAATAAATGTTTATCTACTTACTATAGAAGAATAAAAGGGTTCACTGAATCATTAAGAATTTCACCATTTATGTGGTAGCAGAAATTTAGTGTGCTCAAATTTGTTTTAGGGCTACTTGAATTCCTTTTATAATTTCTGAAAGTATATAAAACTTCGAGAGTGCCTATATCTAGTTTGTTTTAACTATACACCTCACTTCTTTATAACTGGGATAAAACTCACTACAGCTGAGATTTTTTGAGGGGTAAAAATCATTTTCAATGCATCAAGCTCTGTTTATTTCCTCCCTATGTATTCTATTAATCATATTATTTGTTTTTGTTCCTTCAGTCTTTTAAATATTTTTTCAACATTGCTTTCTCTTACAATGTTCATTTGAACTACTAAACAATAAATTTTCTGAAACACATGCTATTTTTCCATTTCTGCCCTCCCCAAAATATAGTAAATACAGAACCCTCCCTCACTTGATCTGTGGTTTGCCTTTTACTGCCTCAGTTACCTAAGGTTAATCACAAGTAGGGAAAAAAAAAAAGTATGAGAAATACAAGAAAATGTTCCAAGACAGTCCACATTCAAATGCATTTATTGTGGTATGGCATATTGTTACAATTGCAGTATTTTATTAGCAATATGTCATCTGTTTCTGTGCCAAATTTATAGAAGAAATCATGATAAGTGTATACACACAAGAAAAATCATATGGGTAAGTTTTGGTATTATCTACTGTTTCAGTCATCCACTTGGGGGCATGGAAAGTAACTGATGTGGATAAGAGAGGACTATTGAAAATATAAATCCTGTTGCATAGCAATAATTATAAAAGTATAAGAAAGGAATATATGTAATACTTATGTTAAATGAACAAAGAAACAAAAGCTTACATTATAAAGTCATTTTTTGTTTTTGTATAATAGTTTTATTTATTTAAATAAATAACTCATTTTAGTTTACATTGTAAATAGTTTTTCTTACTAGTTGCTGTAGTGGGAAAATAGCAATTAACAACATTCTGTAGAGTAAATTCCAGAACAATTCACTTATTCATTCTGTAAATATTGATAATCTAGAATTTGTAAAATTCTGTTCTATATGCCTACAATACATTAGAGAACCATAATTATAAGGATTCCAACTTAAATATATATGTGTTTGTGTGTGTGTGCGCTGAGAAATTAGTCTGAATTTCTTTCTGAATTTCTTTTTATCTCACATGTTATAATGCTTGGAAATAAAATTCTAAATACATGTTCTAATATTGTCATGTGCCATATAAAATTTCAGTCACTGCAGACCACATATATGATGATGGTCCCATAAAACCATAATGGAAGGCCGGTGAGATGGCTCAGCGGCTTAAGTGCCTGCCCTGCAAGTGCGAGGGCCTGAGTTTGACTCCCGGAGCCCACATACGAAAAAGGGGCCGGTGATACCGCTCAGCGGCACGGGCGCCTGCTGGCGCGCGAGGTCCTGAGGTCGACCCCCCGGTTCCCACAAAAAAAAAAAAAAATAATAATGGAACTGAAAAACTCCTATTATCTAATGACATCTTAGCCATTATAGCTGCTGTAAACCATTACTAACATGTTCATGGTGATGCTTGTATAATTAAACTCATTGTGCTACCAGTCAGCAAAAGATTAGTACATATAATTATGTACTGTATATAATACTTGATAATGATAATAAATGAATGTTACAAGTTTGTGTATTTGCTATACTATACTTTTAATCACTATCTCAAAGCATAGTACTTCTACTTATTAAACAACAAAGTTTATTGTAAAATGGTATGTCCTCTTTCCAGGAGCAGCTTCCTGTAATTTCTGTAAGTATGGTATAATGTTTGCACTACTATGAAAATACCTATGAGCACATTTCTCAAAAGATGTACTTGTCTTTTAGTGATGTCTGACTGTATCTGTTATAAAGACTGTCACTCATGGTTTACAGGCAAAATGTGAAATAATACAGCTACATTGGAAAACACTTGTAAAATCTCTTATAAATTTGAACATAGATTTATGATAAAACACAACAATTGTATTCTTCTACTTTGCCAGCTAATTTGAAAGCATGCAATACAATGGTGATAGCAGTTTTACTCATAATCACTAAATATTGGACGTGATCAAGATAACTTCAATAGACATAGATAAACAATGATATGTCCACACAATGAAATACTATATTTCACAAAGTATTAATACATAAAAAATGGATAAATGTAAAATGCATTTTCCTAAGTGAATAAAATCACACCCAAAATGCTACATACTGCATGAATCAATTCAAATATTTGCAAAAGGCAAAACTATAAGAATGGAATCAGATGAGCTGCCATTGGTTAGAGCAGAGGAAAGTATTTGACAAGGTAAAGTGCAGAGAAGTTTTTAGGATCATGGAAATAATCTGTATTGTACTACAGCAAGAAAACATGACAGTCTGCAATGATCAAAACCCATAGACTTCACAGCACAAATATTACACCTTAGTGTACACATTAATGAGCTTGGGAATTGCGTCATGGATTGTAGATTGTGATGAAAGAATCCAGTGAGATACATATGTGTGACAAATCTCACTGAGTGCACTAAGGGAAGACATGCTACCCACGTAATTGTAGAAAATGGTGTTTCGGCTGTGAAAAAGATGAAAGACCAGAGGAAATGTAAGTAAGCAATGTAAGCTATTTGGCAAATTTGTTTCTATTGAGGTTAAGATTCACTATTCTGTTGCCAATAGGTATACAAGCTGGAAGTGAAAATACTACAATAAATACATGAATGGCAGACAGTGGGAACCAAGTTTCTCACTTTTGGAATGAGAGGTTGCAGTTAAGCAAAAGGAATATTCTAGTACATCCCATGTGGTAACAGATAAGAGTTGGAAACATCCATATGAACTCATATTTAGCTTTATATTGATATGTCATTACTTGCAGAAATATGTATAAATATATGTATAAATGTAAATATGTGTTACTAGACATATACATACTTTCTTGTATCAACTGAGAATATCAATATAATTATACTGCAGTAACAATGACCATATAGAACATACTTGGCTTCTAGTACCATTATGCACTTGGAGGATTCAGAGCTCCATGGTGAAGTTGCTGATTCCAGGAATAGAGAAGAAAAGGAGCAGTAGGAACTGGAAGCATCTTCTAGTGCCAAAAAATAAAGAATTGCTAAGCAGACGCAAATGTACACTGTGAGGATATATGTCAAAGGAACACAGGAGCTAACTGAAAGAGTTCTTAGTAGCTAAAGTTGGAACAAGTTAAGCAACAAAGTAAATAAAATGATATTGGATTATAACTCAAAATATACAGTATCTAATATTCAGTATCTGTCATACTGAAATAAATAGATAAATGAATGACAGAGAAGAGACACATCTCTATTGAATTTTAGGTAATGCATGTGCATATTCTGGCCCATAAAAGATAGCAAGCCCTCCACGTCTTGTGTGTAATTTATACACAGAGACTCCTTTTCAAAGAGCACAGTGGGGAAAAAAGAAAACATAGTAATTTTACTGTGAATACACACTCCTTCAGCCACAGACCAAGGTTAACATCAACAGTGAAGAGTACTATTGATAAAAATGGCACTTTACCTCTCTGATATCCCCACAAAGGAGATATAAATTCATCGAAAGGATTGAAAACATTAGACAAATTCCAGTGGGGAACATTCTACAATATACTTACAACAGAACTCTTCAAAATTATTAAGTGCATAAAAGAAAAGAAAGTCTTAGGCATTGTTACAGCCAAGATGAGATGGAGGATGCATGACCACTAAACATAATGTGATGTTCAGGATCAGATCCTAGAATATAAAAAGAGATATCATTAAAGAAATTTGAATAAGGCATGGACCTTAGTTAATAGTAATGTGTCAATATCGATTCATTAATTTTCCCAAATATACCTTACTAGTATTAATAATGGGAAAACTTAAGTGTGCAGTAGTTGGAGTATACAGTATTTGCTGTATCCTCAAAATTTTTTCTGTAAAACTAAAATAGTTTTAAAATTACAAATTTACTCATTTATTTATTTTTTATTTTTTATTTTTTTTGTGGGTACTGGGGGTCGACCTCAGGACCTCATGCTCCAGTAGGCACCCGTGCCACTGAGCGATATCACCGGCCCTTTTTCATATGTGGGTTCCGGGAGTTGAACTCAGGCCCTCGCGCTTGCCAGGCAGGCACTTACACTACTGAGCCATCTCACCAGCCCCCACAAATTTATTTTTAAAAAACCTATCCAGAGACCTGGCTTAAAGAGACTCTTTTGAGTTTTTGGTAGTGGGTTTGTTTGCTATATTTCATTGCTATATTTCATTGCTATATTTCATTTGCTGTATCACTAGATTGTTTAGTAGTGGGTTTGTTTGCTATATTTCAGTGTTACTTAGTAAATTCAAATTTTGTACTAGGTGTTTATTAAAACTTACCTGATCTCAATTCTCTAATCTTTCTTTAAAAGTTTGACTTAAAGTTCATGATTGTTAAAGTACAGCTTTTCATAGTGTCCAAACTGAAAATGTACTGTCCTTTCATGTACTGGTAGGAAGGGTCCACGTCATGCATAAGTAAGTGTGTTAAACACAACTAGGTATAATTGTTTTTGTTTTTGTTTCTGTTTTTAAAAGTAGGAAGAATTCATTGAAAGAAAGAAAGTTTCTGTCTAAGAGGGACAGAAGGGGGCCTGGAAAGAGAGTTTCCCCTACTAGGTATAATTGTCAATAGTCAATGCATGCCCAGTTTTTGTAGGATAATATATACATCTATGTGTTACATGTAGTGGTAAGTTTATTTTTTATTTTACTAATACATGCTTGTGGTACATGAAGTTTACATTCATCTTAGGGAGGAGGTACAAGTACATAACATATCTTGCTACTTTTTAATAACCTTTCCCTCCCCATCCACCTCTCTTCCTCCTTCTCTAAATCCCCTTTCTCCATTTTCATTATTGTTATTGCTTTAGATCATGTTTACAACATACACTGTTTACATTGATTGAGGGTATTTGGTACATGCACATGTCACATCTGAAGTCTTTTACTCCCCCCTCCCTTTGCCCTTGGTCTTCTGGATCCACCCCCCACTTGCAAAACATCTGTCCCTTTATGTCATTCTATTCATCCTTTTTTTTTTGTGGGTACTGGGGGGTCGACCTCAGGACCTTGCACTCCAGCAGGCGCCCATGCCGCTGAGCGATATCACTGGCTCTTTTCTCGTATGTGCGTTCCAGGAGTCGAACTCGGGCCCTCGTGCTTGCCAGGCAGGCACTTACTCTGCTGAGCCATCTCACCGGCCCTATTCATCCACTATTTTACTCTCTATTTTTACTTTGTATTACTCAAATGACAGAAACTATATGGCATTTAAACTTCGTGTATTTTTTTTCACTTAACATTAGATACTGAAAACATTGTCCATCCTCATGACATGGGATTAGACTTTCTTAAGCTAATTCATACAGACAAGTGATACGCCAACTCGGAACTTACTCTAAGTGACCAGAGAGGCTCTGCCTGCTAAGTTTGCTGAGAAAACGGTGGGGATCATGGTGCTTGTGATGTGAAAACTGAGAAAGAGAACAGGTAGCCTAGTCAGGATGCAAATCATATGTGCTTCAAAAAATTCATTTTAAGAAAATAAGTAGGGTGAATTCGCATAACTGCCCAGTCATTTGTAGTCATTTGTGATTTTCTTTTTCTCAATCTCTACTATTCACTCAAATCTTCATGAAATCAGAATAATTTCTTTAGAATAGAGAATGTCTCTACCCTGGTTGCATGTTAGATACCTTTCTGGAGCTTCTAAACTTTCCAATGCCATGGTCCCTTGCAAGCCCAGTTAAATCAGAATCTTGAGACAAGGCAGGGGGCTGTCCCAATCCTCCAAGTGATTCTAGCACACAGACAGGACCGTGAGCCACCAAAGCAAAGTCAAAGGCTATGAAACTTAACCTTCTTGGAAGTGAAGCTATTTGTATGGTAAATTTATATACGATTTTGTCTGATTCTAATTTTCTCTAATCTTGTGCAATTCTTAGATAAAATACATGATCATTTAAGAGAAAAGAAAAACCCACAAGAACACATGAGAACCAGAAAGAATAGTCTAGGGACATTTCACACCTTAAGGAAGAGTGAGCATAAACATGCAACTTGAGACCATAATGTTATGTGAAATAAATCAGACACACATCTTAAATATCACACGGTTTCTCTTATATGAGAAACACAAAGTATAAATAAAGAGCTAAATAAAAGACACATAATAGTAAACAGGGGATAGATATTTTACAAATCTGAAGGGGACCAAGAGATGGAGAGAGGGGAAGGGAGAAGAAAAGAAGAGGAAGTAAAAAAACTTGAGATGTGTTACGTACGTGTACCAAGTCCTCACAATGAATGTAATCATCATTTACTACAAACATGAATTAATAAAATTTTATTTAAAAAAAAGTAGAAAAAATTAACAAGGTCAATACATTTGGAAAAATGTTTATATTTAACCCCCACACTTTTTTTCATTTCTTGGTCCAATTAGGCAGAATAGACTGAGGCATACTTTTTAGTAACTTTTTAAAAAAAGGCAATAAAACATCAATCAAGCTCATTATTTAGCCAAGCAGAGATCCAGAGAAGGTAAAACGTACAGTATAATTTAAATCATAAATATTAGAGCACAATTCTCAGGTAGTCTATATGTTAAATATTTCCAACATCTCTGAAATCACTGTGTTCTCAAATGTAAAAATTATAGTTCAATTATGAAGAGAATAAAAAATGCATCAGATATTGGATGTCAAGAATCACAGGGCCGGTGATATCACTCAGCAGCACAAGCTCCAGCTGGCCAGCGCGAGGTCCTGAGATCGACCCCCGGTACCCACATAAAAAAAAAAAAAGGAAAAAAGAATCACGAAGCATCACTGAGGTTATTGGATCTAGGTAAAATTAAACTCTAAGCTCTGCAGAAAAATTAGCATTAAACCAAGAGAGATTTATGTTGATATTCAAAGTTAAGCAGAATGAGAACTTTTAAAATACTTTTTACAAACATTTACAAGTGTGACAATTTTTGTTACATGTATTTTAGTACACTGTTTTAATCCAGACATGGTTTATTTCTGTGATCTTTTCTTAGAGAAATAAGTATCTTATTTAGTAAGCAATAAATAGAGGCATTAAAGGAACCCTTCTCTTCAAAAAGCTGGTTTTAGATAAAAACAGAGTCTATAAATATGTACACCTTAGTATATAACAATCTTTAAGAGGCAAATAAACTTGGGTTAGTACAACTTATGTCTCAAATTTATTAGCTGAATAATTTGAAGAATAACCGTTAGGGTATGTTGACCAATTTTCTAATACTTTAAACTGGCCCTTTAAATGCAGCCTTAGGCGATGTGCTTGGCCAAGAAGAGAGCTGCTAATTATCTGTAAACTCACAGTGATCTTTAAACTTCCAGAGTAAATGATCCTCAGAGGGACACTTGCCCTTCCAGCTCCAGATGCTCTAAAAACTGAACGGAGTCTAGTGACTCCTGAGAAATACGGTAAATTCTGGTTAAAACCAGTTTAGAGTGGATCGCACTAGGATTGTCTTCTTTCCTGTCTAGTTGGTGCAGATTATTTATGGCCAGTTATAAAAAGTTGGGGACCACAAATTATAAATCGACTTGCCCTTGCCTTGTGGGCCAGTTTTGGAACGTGGAAATCCCGCTTCCTCTCTGTCAATGAGGCTCACAGAGCAGGATGAAGTCTGCTGAGGACAGTACAGGGAGAATAGCACCCAGATGTGGGGATGAATCTTAACTTATTTCCTTTATGATGTTTAACTTGCCCATTCGACCACTAATTCTATGCTGTTCAAAGAAAAGCACAGTACCCCTCCCCCTGCACAGGCTACATGACATGTTGGTAGCTGGAGATGCTGGGCCTTTGGTTCCCAAGAGCAACTGGTCAACCCAGAGCCCTGCTGCAAAACTCTACTTTGTCTCTTGCTCTTTCTTTCTTTCCAGCCATGCACGGAAGCCAGGGCAGAAGACTGGGGACTCACTGCAGGCATCCCCAATAACTGGTGCCGTGGAAAGGGTTGCTAATAATAAAATATGCAGAAAAATTTAAGAAAGATTTTTTTCTGTCTTTGGTACTTTAGAATGATTTTTCTCCCCCAAAATGTACTAAGCCCATGCCCACTGCCAGCCTAGAGTTAAAATCTTGATAAAGATTTGTTGAATAAAACTGACTAGAAAAGTGAATATATTGATTAAATAAATTTATCCTAAACTCAACAGTTCAACAGTAAACAATTATATTTACAATACACAGGTACTGCACTAAGTTCCAGGCTATAGAATAGAAGAAGAGTTTCATGAACATATTTTAGAAGTAAAACTACTTGCCATAGTATTCATATTATTTCATAATGACTAACGGTTGATGGTAAATGAATATTTCATATGCTGACTTTCAATGGAAGCTCAGTTTATTTCTACCTGTCTCTATACTGTACAATTGAAAAAAATGTTCATGAGAGATCTAATATGTATTTCAGAATGAAGAGTAAATATTTGAATTCAAATTCTTTATCTTTTTTCTATCTGGTTTTGATGTGGTTTGGAGTTTCGTACTCTCTATAAACTTAATTTCCTACTCTGTAAAGTGTGTAAGTAATGACTGTGGGGTTCTCTAGGGCCATAGTGACAATGAATTAAGATGATCTACATCTGGCACAAATCAAACACTTAATAAAGCTACTAGTATTATAATAAATAGCAGGCTTAGGTTTTAAAACTAAAAAGATCAAGGATGCTGATTTCTTTGCAGATAGATGAAACTAGTTGGAGCTTCTATTTGATGCATGATTCATACAAAATTGAGAAAATGACATTGCTATGTAAGATTGGGGGACAATCACATCATGTAAAGAGGAGAAAACTGATACTTCATGCCTCAGGAAGAGGTAACAATAAATGATGCATAATAGTGGTGACAGCAGTTGTGTAATTGGTGTAGTTGTAGGTATCAGTTTTCTCCAGGATGCAAGGACATAAGGTATATATTTATTACTTAGATATGACTTAGTCTTTTTTTTTTGCTTCTATGACAGAATACCATAGATTGGAGAAATTATAAATAATATTGTATTTGCTCAGGTTCTCGAGGTTTGGAAGTACAACATCAAAGGGCTACATTTGGTGAGGGCCATCTTCTTCCATCATCACATGGCACAAGTAAACATGTACAAGAAAGAGATAGGATGGGGACCAAACTGATCCTTTATCAGTCCCCCACTCTTTTGATAACTAATCTGCTCTCAAAATAACAGCATTAATCCATTTATGATGGCGGCACTCTCATGGCCTAAGCACTTCTTAAAGATCCCAACTTTTAGTACTGCTACAATGGCACTTAAACTCAAGAGTTTTGGAGAGTATATTTAAAATAGCTGTGTGTGTGTGTGTGTGTGTGTGTGTGTGTGTGTGTGTGTGTGTGCATATATATATATATATTCTTTGACAGGATAGATATATATCTGTCAACATTGCCTTGTCACTAGCTTTAGAGCCCTATTATTCAGACAAGGAATTACAGAGAATTACCAGTTTTGCCAACATCACCAAGTGTGACACTCTAAATCCCCCAACCCTTGCAAACACATTGTAACCTTCTTGGTACACATTTGCACTGTGAGATCCCCATTTTGAAGTGACAAGATCTGAGCACGATTGGAGCAACACTGGCAAACCTCTGCATTCTCCTGTGACTATCTTTCCCTGTTGCCCATGCATCTTGTTAGTGTTATGCTTGAATCCACACCATTAGAGCAGTAACACAGCTGCTGTCATTCCCACTTATCTAGGGCTCCTGCTCAGAGACATCAACTCAGCGAAAATGCCTTTGCCCTCTATTTTATCACCCAGAAACAAAACCTAAAAAAAAAGCATACAACCAATTATTTGAAATCTCCCCAAATCTCTTAGGATGTAGCCAATTGCCCTTGCAAACTCAGAAAAACAGCTGAACTAAGAAAGATAGGATAGGTCAGGACTGATCAAAACTAACATTCAGACAGGAAGGAGCAATTAGGATGACAGCAGGAGAAAAGGAATGCAAGACACCAGCTAAGCATATCATCGATTATCTTTTCATTTTAATTTGAACCTGAAAATGTTACAGGTAGAAAGTCTGTTATAATCCTAAATTTCATAAATTTTGATGAAATTTTAAACATTTCCCTTATAAAATCTCAAGCAATAAAACAAAGATTATGCCTAATTTGTAGGCAATAAATTAAAGTGTGATATAATTTTCTTTGACAAGAAAAACAGAAATATTGCCCATCAATTCAAATACATTTTGACTTATGCATTCGAAGCTATTGAGAACTAACTTGTTTTTTAGATGAGTTAAACATACTTTGTATCCTTGAATTTGGTTAAGGGCCAAACGTCAATAGGTGAAGGCATTGACAGGTAAACACAAGTTTACCTGTCTACCCCAGAAATTCCTACTAAGATAGTATGATGTGTGGTATGAGAATACAGACTTTTTAAAATTCAAATGAAATTTACATTTAATTAATATATGAAAAAATTTTACATATTAACGGAGTGCCATGTGATACTTCAATACATGCATGTGTTGTGTAATGTTTAAGTCAGGTTAAATATATTTCCTCAAATATTTATAATTTCTTATGATGAAAAACATTTCAACAACTTTTCATAAATTTAGCAGGTGATTCTACTGTGCAGTAAAATTTAAGAACCCCTGCCCCAAATATTCCATTCTTATATTTTTGAAATAAATATAACTGAAATAGCACAAAAAATAAAATCAGATAATATGAGCATAGAATGGCTCTTGGCCTGAAAAAAAAAGTATGAATTTAGGATTATTTACTACAATGTGATCAACAAATCTGTTAGAAGCAGCAACTGATGAACAGTGAACTATATATAAAAAGTCCTTATAATGGTGGCTGTTGTAAAAAAAAAAAGATCTGCAATACTTAAAAGTTAAAATGTTTTAAAAGTCATTATAAAATATATCTATTAAGTATTTAATTATTTCATGGGATTATAAAATAAAAACACTATCAATTAAATGATCAGTCACCATCAAATGAATGATACACCTCTGTTTCAGATAGATATGAAAAAAATAGTGATGCCTAGAACTGATAACTGTAAGGTTGGCTTTAGAAATTAGCAGTCAGGAAAAAGAATAAAACTTGCTCTTGGGAAAATATAAACATAAAGTCAAAAATATTGTGTACAAGTATTTGTCTCTCAACTGCGAAGTTCCAGAGAAAATACTGATGACAACCTGATGTTAATGGGATTTGTATGACACTAGTTAGAGAAATAAGACATGCAAGTAATATGAATATTACCATATCTAATTATCTTTTGAGAGAGTATATATATATAATTGAGAATATTTTAGTTTTAAAAATATAAGTAAGTGATTTAAAATCTTTATTCTAGTAAAATATCACATTCTGTGATAATATTCATAGTCACATAAAATATGTAAGGACAAAAATGTTGAAGATCCATTTTGAATGTATTTGTTTCTGACCAAAAAAGAAATGGTAGCAACCCATAAGAGATTTACTGTTGGTACACGCCCTTTCCATCACCAAATCACCCTATCTGTTAGCATGATATTTCATCACTAAAGAAAATATTTGCATTGTGCAAAACAACAAAGAAGCTATTAGTTATAAACTTTCTAAATAAATATTTACTATGTACTTAGTATGCACACATAATTATTTATCCAAACCCATTTAAAAAATAATGTTGGAAGAAGGAAAATATCTGTGAGCTTTGATGCAAGACTTTCAGAAGTAGGAATTAATACATTCATTTATTACATAATATTTCCTAGGTATCACCATAAGTACTAGCAATGAAGAAAAAAAAAGATTGCCTTATCCTTAAGTAATTTTTTTTTCATATATTTCACACAGCTAAGCAAAATGTCATTGATTTTATACACTAACAACAGGACATTCCATTCAAGCTGGTTTAAATGGAAAGAAAATCGACTTGTTCACACATGTGGAGAGGTAGTGTGGTTATTCCATTGATCCATCCTGTGACTCCAACTTGAGCTGACTTTTGGCTGTGTCCTGGGTGCCTGTAGCAACTGTGGGTCTCAAATCTGATAGAAAAATTGAAAGAAAGGAACAAGACGGAAAGAATTCCCAAATAGTATCGATGAACTCTCTCAGAAAATTCTCCTTTACCTCTCTGTGCACCCAACTGGGTCATTTATTTTTTATCTTTTTTTTTTTTTTTAACAATTCATTAGCAAAATGGTGTAGAGGAAAATAAATTTCATTCTTTCCAATTTAGACGCATGGCTGAGGCACCTAAAAGCAGACTAGCAAGAGAAGCAAATACAAATTAATTTAACATACAATTTATGTGACATGGAAGCCTTCATGAGGAAATGAAGTCCCCCTCAAAAACAAGTAAGCTTGTGTATTTTTTTATGCCGTGTGTGACAGATGTAGATAGTTATAGAGAAGTGTGATTGGATAAAGAAGGTATGATCTACTGGTATTTAACTGGGGACCTTAGCCAGGCCTACTTGTCCATATCCTTCTTTGTGCTTCTGTGCCTTCAGAGATGAGGGTGCCCCTTTTCTCTGGGTATAAAGAAAGCATCTCTTGAATGAAGGTTTATAACCCTTAGAAAAAAAGGGAGGAAGGTCAGGAAGTTGCACGACCTCTTTCAAGAAAAACGGAGAGTATTAAAAGAAGAAGGACCTTCCTGCTTCTGCTGCTTTCTCAATTGCCAGCATGCCATATTTTGAAACTCATCAGTTGGGAAAATTACTTTTAGGTTTACCATTCCCATTTCTGGCAATGAATATCTTTACTTTTACCTGAGAAGGAAGGGTCTCAAGGAAAGGAGTTAATACCTGAACATAATTATGATACCTTAGGGAGGTGATTAAGAGAATGGATATTTGGTGTGCAAAGAGCAACACCTACTACTAAAAACTATTATAGAATTGGGGATTTCAGTAGGTAAAAATTGCAAAAAATTTATATACTGATGAAAGGTTTTTCAAAGTGTCTTATAACCACATAGCTAAACTATCCATATTAACACTAAAAATGAATAAAAGTTGTTAATAAAAAGTAACAATGTTTTATGTTTTAAATAAAATACGTAAATAGAGAAATGTATGTCTACCCGTACATCAAAATTCATCTGTATAATATCTGTGCACATACAAATTGGCATACTGATATTTAGGGTTGCAGCAATAAATATTATTTTTACATAAAAGTATGTTCAATGTATGTTGTCAATTTGTAGGTTATGTGTGTTTAGGCAATTAGACAATTGATTTTAGTTATATATTTAATATTAAAAATTGAAATGTTTTATTAAAGAATAAATATAAATATTAATTTATAAAATATTAATGATTTTAAAATAAATGGGAAAAATTTGACGGCTAACAGGTGTTACAAAATCAGATCACTTTAGAAAGAATACAATATGACCTTCAAATCATCAAATCTATTCAAATTATTTAAATAAGAGTACATGTGAAAAACAGCTACATGTAATTCTACATTTGTTGAAATGCTTCATGTTTATATGAATATTTTTAAAGAAACCGACTCATAAATTATTGAATATCTACTTTGATGCAATTTAGATAAAAGATGAGTTTTTTAAATATCATTTTTTCAAAAGATATAGGACATGATTTGTTTTCTATTTAAATCCTTCTTGGAAAAGTTTAATATCTTTTTACCTCTCACAAAAGAAATCTTTAATTTTTCCAGAACATAATTTTATGAAAAATATCTCCAAAATCATGAACAACAAAATTAAAAAATCATAAGTATAACAATTATAAAATGACGAACTTGAAGAAAAAAATATTTAATAATTGTAGAAAATAAAAACATATCCCCACAAATCTGTCCCATTATTAATATCTGGTAAAATATAGGACACATAATTTATAGGATTTCTTTATAATATTCACTCAAAAAGTCAAATGTAGAAGAGCACGAGAGCTCTGTCCACACATTAGAGACTCAAACAATCCAGCTGAGGGCTTGGATCCCATGGCGATGTCTCCACGAGTCCAGCTGGAGGCCTAGAGCAAATGACAATGTCTCACGCAAGTCTGTGTGGAGGATCTGCACTGGGAAGGCCCAAAGGCCAGTGGTGGAAGCTAGAAAGTCTGCACCGTTGGGATGAAGGATCTGTGCCAGCAGGCTGAGGGATCTGCACTGGTGCCAGGAAGTGACACTCAAGATAAGAACCAGAGCTCCTCCAAAGAGAACTGCAGCCATCCTCAGCAACGGCGAGGACCCGAGCTCCTCTGACGATGAGAACAGCTAGGTTTCATATCAGGAAAACCAGTGTGACAAGTTTCTGCAGGAGAATCGACAGCACACTATCTTCCAATCTAGTTCTCCTTTTATGCTATTGGCAACAATCCTCAGGTGGGCCTTCCACACCCAGAACCACAGACTCAGTTCAGCTGTGTGTTACAAGTTGACCATTAGTTAATCCACCATAGTTTGTGAAGGTAAAGACAAAATTTTTCTAATGATCTTATTAGAGTATGTTCACAGTGGAACAATCATCTAATTAAGATTAAGAGTAAGGTTAAAATCCCATTAGGCAATTATTCAATTAATTGTTGTGATGTGACCATAGTTTAGTTTAAGAAACATAGAACACGCTACTATATCTTAAAGGGAAGAAGGTCAGAGCATCTCCCCAGCAAAGCAATTTAGAAAATGTAAAGTTTACAGTTCCATAAGCCAAAAATCATATTTTAAAAAATTATCTCTTAAAAGGAAAGTGCTTAATTAGTACTGGAAAAAAACACCAGAGCACAGACATCAACACAGAGAAATGTCAAGTGGAGCATTTCACAGTAAAATGGCCACTGAGCAGTCCAGCACCCTCATCATGCCAAACACAGGTTATTTGTTTTTGCAATCATTCTCTCATTTCATCATTCACTAAGTAAATGTTTATTGAACATCTAATTCTGAGAGTAAAATATTTACCTGCAGTCACCAGTAAACACTTTGACCTTCTGGTCAGTGCTGGTTAGGCAATAGGGAAGAGTCAGAGAATCCAAAGTTAGAATGAATATTTCCAGCAACAAAGCGAGCTGTAGGATCACAGTGACATTTGGAGTCGTGGGTTCATACATCCATTTGATTAATTACTCATAATTGCTTCCTTTATTTCATGAACAGTTGTTTTACTGTTTCTGTCTTCTTGACTATTAAATGCAACTTTATGATGCACAACTCTGGTCCTTTATGTTCAAAGAAACAAACCACTACTAAGTTATCAATTTTTCCAAGGAAAGTTACACAGCTAAACTCTAGGAGCATGTTCTTTGCCTCTACAATGATATTAAAATTCCAAACAAACCAAAGTTACTGGTTTTGCATTCTTTTTTCTTCCTTCACCCAAATGCTTGTTAGTTTGTCGTTGGATTTGCAAAGATAAGCAGATGTGGTTTGTTTTTTTCATACTGCATTTTCTGCATCACTGAAAATTTCATAGAATGAAATGAATCTATTTCCCAAAAGGGGAGAAATCAGAACTCATTTTTTTCTCTGCTGTTCTAAAGCTGTTCTAAATATGAGGCTCCTATTGACTATATCTTCCATTTTTAAATAGGGCTTTGGAAGTATTTCAACTACTTAGGAAAGGGACAGGAGGAAGAACATGTGTGTCGACTAAACCCCTGGATTTATTTCAATTTCTTGGGATAAGAATAGGAGGGAAAACATGCTCTGTATTAACTAAACTGTGTGTGTGTGTCAACTTATTTAAGGGTGATTCCATTTTTAGCCACTGTAATTCATTGCTTTTAGATGGAGATGGAGTTCATTTCCAATTATAGAATACAATTCATAATAATACAGGTTTGTAGTAACATTGATTATAAATCTTAATTTTATTGTTTCTAGCCAAAACACTGTCACATTGTAATTTTATCATTACATTATTAGTAAAGTTCTGATGATATTTTAAGTGAAATCTTTCCTGGGATTCTGAAAAAAGGACATTAGTGATCTGGCAGGCTCTGTGTTGATCTACTTAGCTCTGTGACTGAATCCCCTAGAATATTTAATCTGTCTCAGGATTTTGTCCTCCCTGAGTTCTGGACACAATCCTATTCCTAAACAAGAATCCATCAGCACTCTACAGGATCAGAATTAAATTAAAATTGTTTCACCCGCTCTGTTATTTGAACATTTTTGTAAATGATCTCTTACCTCATTAATTGATGTCAAAAAGATTTATTTAAATGCCATTTCTAGTAATGTTTGGATTTTCAGTGGAACATCTTATATGTAATTGGCACAATTTTGTTCATGTCTGTGATTTTATAAAGGTGCTTTACTTTTATGTCTAAGTAATTTTCACATATATACTACACACAATGTACATTATTCTCCACATTGTCTATGTATACAGATTTACATCTGGGTCATATAAGCCAGATCAGAAATATAAGATATTATCGAAGTCAATTTTGAGTAACTTTTGTCTGTATGCTGAAATTAAAACTTAGCACCTCCTAAGATATATCTTCTGTATTAGTATTATATTGCTGCATGATTTGTGTGTAGATGTCCCCCCAAAGCTTCATGCAGTCATAGGGTTTTTTCAGAAGTGACTGAATCTAAAGTGTGCAATGCTGGGATTAATCATGTTGGGATTAAGTGTGGGTAATCACTGGATTAGTCCACTGACTGGATTGGCACTGACCTGATCTTAGTAGTCTGAATAAGACTAAATGGGCAGAAAGAGGCTTGTCTCCCTTTTTTGCTCTTCTTGCTTTTGCTGTCTTCTGCTGCCATGAACTGTTGCCTCTCTGCCATGTGCCACCCTGCCTTGGAGCCAGCTGCTTATGGACTAAGCACAGTTTACAAACTGTGAGCTAAATAAACCTTTACTCCTTTAACCTTGGTTGTTGGGTATTTTGTCTCAGCAATGAGAGAAAAGTAACTAAGACAGGGTTTGGTACTGGGAGTGGGGCCATTGCTGTAACTATACCTGACAACTATACCTAGTTCAGAAGCCTTTGGGAATGGCTTGTGGGAAGAGTTTGGAAAAGTTTGGAGATGCTGGCTAACAAAGTAGTGCTGGAATGCCTTAGGCTATACTGTATGGGACATTCTGGTCAAAATTCAGTAGACCAGAAAGCCTGGAAAGACCAGGCCCAGGAGATTTCCCTCAAAATTGCAGAAGTAAAAGACTTTGCTTTGAGAAGAGAGCCCCAGAGCACCATGTTCCAGAATGATGGTGGCCTACAGGATTTGTTCCTCAGAATTGGATTCAGAGTGCTCAGTGATCCGGTACTCACTTGATCCCTATTGCCAAGAGAGAGGGAAGCATGGCTACTGCTCCAGCTAACACAGACCTTGGCATCATCCAGATGGTGCTGGTTCTAGCTGCACGTGGAATGGAAGAGTCGTGGGGTCAGGAAGGCTTCCACTCAGATTTCAGAAGGCCTGATAAGTTAGGAAGTGTGCCCCCATGAAGGGAGTGTATGAAGCTGTGAGTGAGAAGCCAAAGGTGCAGTGGAGCCTGCAGAAGTTTGGAGAAGCCAGGAATGTGGATCATCTAAGGAAAGCTGCAAGGATTGAGCAGAGTGGGCCCAGGAGAGAGACCATGTGGGCTACCATCACCAACCCTGGAAGTGCTGTAGGGGCAGAGCTACCCAATCCCTTTGGAGTTCACATCTTGCCACAGATTGCAGCAGATGCTTCACATGGAACTGCAGGAATTAATGTTTGTCATGCTGGGTTTTGGATTTGCTTTGGTCTCATTCCTTTGTATTCCCATTTGTAACTTTTGGAATGGAAATGTCATCTTGTGCCATTGAATGTTGGAAGTGTTTAACTTTCTTTTCATTTTTACAGGGGCTCACAGCTAAGAATTTGCCTTAAATCTCAGAGGAGACTATTGACTTGGACTTTTGAGCAATGCTGAAACTTTCAGGACTTTGGCAACTCTTGGAAATGGACTAAATGCCTTTTGTGTAAAGGGATTTTCATGAGTCTTTGGGAGGCCAGGGTGGAATGTTATGATTTGTGTCTAGATGTCCCCCCCAAATCCACATGTGGTCATAGGGTTTTTTGGAGGTGGATGAATCTAGAGTGTGCAATGGTGGGATTAAGGGTGGATGATTAATGGATCAGTCCACTTATTGGATTGGCACTGCCCTAATCCCAGCAGTCTGGATAAGATAAAAGGGGCATAAAGGGGCTTGTCTCCCCCAATTGTTGCTTTGCTACTTTCTGCCTGCCATGACTGTTCACCTCTGCCAAGCCACTCTACCTTGGAGCCAGCTGATTATGGACTAAAACTTCTACACACTGTGAGCTAAATAAACCTTTCTTCCTTTATCCTTGAGTGTTGGGTATTCTGTCTCAGCAATGAGAAAAAAACTAATGGCTTAAATCAATACAAATTTTCCATTTTATAGTCTGTTTGTTAGAAGTCTGACATAACTCATGAACTCAAGTGCCTGCAGGACTATGTTTCTTTCTGTATATTGTGGGTAGGATTCATTTCTTTGCCTTTTCCAGTTTCTAGAATTTGCCACATTCTTGGGCTTTCAACCCTAGTACATTTTCAAAGCCAACAGTGACAATTTAAGTCTCTCTACATTGCATCTCTCTGACCTTTTCTAGAGTCCTTTTCTACTAGTAAGAATCACATGATTACATAGGGATCATCCATGTAATGGAGAATTATCTCCCATCTCACAATCTTTACTCTTAATCACATTTGCAAAATCCCTTTTGCGATGTTAGCTAACATATTCACACATTTTAAGAATGAGGATATGGGTCTTTTCAGAAGCTATTTTTTTTGACTGCCATGCCACCACCATGTGTTTCCAGCTTTATAGTTGCCGTGAAAATTGTATTTTGTCTTGCCTTTCCCTAGAGGTGATGAACATTGGTGTCTGTTGGCTAAAGGAAAGTTGGCATAGCTATGGCTCTTTTATTTTCTGTTTCATTTCCTTACCCACCAATCTGAATCAGTTCCTAAAATCTACTCCTGAGAACTCCTTTGATCATCAGAACTATTCCAGAGGGGAAATGGGACTTGACTTTTCAAGTGTCGCCAACCTTCCCTGCACCCTCAATTCCTTCAACATGTCTACAATAAGTATTTTCTCCATCCAGGTTTCCCACTATGCATACTGCCAATTCCAAACCTCACAAGTTCAGTCTGTATTCACATCACTTCTATCGTGATGACTGTGATGTAGCTCCTATATTCTTATCATGAAAGGCTTGTAGTCCAGATGCTGAGTGCAGTCAGCAGACCATATTTAGGTGTCAGTCCCTAATACCTGTCACCCAGCTACAACAGCAAGGAGCTGTCCCTCTACATGCACCTTTGTGGGGTAGCACACATGCTAATAAAGACTGATGGGGAGATATGAAGACTTGGTCATCTCACCTTATCTCAGAACATCCCTGAAATTCCGTTCCAGACCCCCATCCTGGAGGTGATCAACACGACAACTAGACCTCCATTACACTGAGGGTATTCCTCTGCCCTGTCCTGTCCCCTTCCCCTGCTTCTATGAGGGTTGATCCCAAAAACACTCCTTAATAAACATTCTTCTAGCTAGTTTCTGTTTCAGAATCTGCTTTACAGAGAACTCAACTTGCAACTCTTTCTTAGGAAACGATTTGTCTTCCATACTCACTGAAATATATTTCTATTTGACCTTGCAAGCTTTAACAAATATTCCTTTCCCTGTAAGATCTTTCATAACCCTCAAAGCAAACTAAATTATTCCTCTGATACTCTTTCAGATCCCACAACATAAAATTTGAATCTAAGATCCTCTATCATCTATTTATGAAGTGTCATAACTTCATGACATTATATACCAAGCTGGCAAATTTTTTATACCTCTTTACCTACCAAATATGTGTTCCTTGTGAGCAGGCAGGTTCTTTCTTTGTTAGCTCTCTAATATATAAAACAGATATTATCATAAAGATGCTTAATAAATGTTTTAACTGATATGAGTAAGTAGATGGTTTCTTCTGCATACATTGAAATCCCAATTCAGTTAAGTTCTATCACATTTTTACAGAGTTGTTGGCACAACCTATCATCCCTAGTTGTACAACATGTCCACTATACTTATTCCCTGATTTCATCCCATCATAATCTTCTACATGATTTAGAAACAACAGAGTCCTCAGGCCTTGTAAAGTAGATTGAATTTTTACCATTTAAAATGATTTTTGTGGGCCAGTGAGATGGCTTAGCGGTGTAAGCGCCTGCTTGGCAAGCGTGAGGGCCTGAGTTCAACTCCCGGAACCCACATACGAAAAAAGGGCCGGTGATATCTCTCAGCGGCATGGGCGCCTGCTGTCGTGCGAGGTCCTGAGGTCGACCCCCAGTACCCACAAAAATAAAATAAAATAAAATGATTTTTGCATTTCTACCTAATTATTTTCTCAGAGGTTTCTCATTACTTCTCGAACACATTGTATTTCTTGCTTATTTATCTAGATAAGCTGTGCTTAGGGTCCAGTTATCAAGAAATGGTCAAAATCTGCAATACAGAATCTATAATTAAACAAAAGTTAGTGAGCATTACCTACTTGTCAGGAGACCTAAAATACTTTATATTAATAGAACCGCTTCCTTGGAGAGTCACTGTCCATATTCAACCATAAGGAGTGAAATATTAGTTAAGAGTTCATCTTGCCACCTTAAAAATATTTCTAGTTTCCATTTAATTACAACTTTTTCTAATTCAACACTTTAGGAGTTAGGAATTTCCCCCATTACCTTTTGTAATAGTTGAAACAAGCATAGGATTACCTCAGGAAAATCCAGTGTGACTGATCACAGTGATAAAATCCTCCCTTTCTTATCAAATTTTTCCCCACCTTTTCTACTCCACTTCATTACTTATCCCCTTCTCCTTGTAATGGGCATCTTATCATTATCTGTCTTTCACAAAATTTTTAACATGTTAATGTACTTACTGCTTATTTGTAACATTTCAAAAATAAATCTGCCTGAGCCCAGGAGGTGCCTCAACAGCTTTCAATCTCCAAATGCTTGATAGTTCTAAAATTCTGTTATACATTGTAATTTTCTTCATTCATTATTCTAGATTATTATTTCTTGTCCTAATCAGATGCTGATCCTGCTTCTTGTACAGTTCATATTTTATCTCTAACACACTCAGAAGCATACCCAAGAAGCAGAAGCATCATAGTTTCCAATATTAGTGGTTAAGTATGGAGTGGCATCATGCTGTCATTATGTTTTGTTAGGTTATAGGTGACAGCGTTGAGGCTAAACCTCAATTCTAGCAAAAAGAGAAGACAAGTTTGCTTTTTCCTTATCATTAAAGTTTAAGAATTCTGCTTTTGTTGGACTTGGTGGTACACACCTATAATCCCAACATTCAGGAGGATTGCTAGGAGTTTGAGGCCTGCCTGGTCTGTGGAGTGAGTTTAAGGCCAGCCTGAAATACATGGTAAGACCTATCTCAAAAAGCTAGGAAAAAAAAAAACCCAAAAAATGATAAAGAATAATGTTACTTTTAATGTTTTCTGGACATAGGCATATTATAATTGTGAAATATCAAACAAAACAAACTACAGAAAGGCAGAAGAATGAGTTTCATGCAGCAAGAAAATAAGAATGATGGCCCAAAAATATTATATAATGTTGTCATTTATATAACATTTATGAAATTTAAATGTTCAGATAAAATTATATTTGACATTAAAACTAGTAGATAAAAACAGATAAAACTTGATGAACACACATCATAACAATGGGATTGACTTAGAAAAACACTGAACAATTAAAAGAAAGACAAATCAGAAGTAATTTATAAGATTGACTATCCCTCCAGATAGATTTAGAAGTATCACTGTAATATTCCCTGAGTGTTTAGACTAAGAAATAATCTGTTGTGGAATGAGGAGATGATGATGATGACACTGGTGATGAACAACAGGGAGAAATCACATTTTTCCTATTTAAAGATGGCGCTACATACAGCATTAGTTACTTGTGAATATAAGGCAGATGGTTGAAAATAAGAATCAGTGACCTGAAGTTCTTTCCATAGTGAATACAAATCTGTCTTACGGATTCAGTGTGTTCATAAAGACTCTGCTGTAGTTACTTTTCTCTTTCAGACTTATGCATGATGCTGTTTGAAAGACATCACCTCATTTAGGAATTGTGCTTTTAAGAGTCACCCACTTCAAGAAACTATTGAACTGCTGCCTCAAGGACATTCAAGGATGGGCTTTAACTGTAGTGAAAGAATGCATTAAACAATGTTAAATGAAATACCTGGTGAACTGTATTTTTCTTAATTGCTCAAGAACAAACATCTTGGGAACCAAGAGTCGCAGTGAGTTGTTTTGGGGAATTTCAACATTTAAAGAATTTAGAAAATATTGGAATTCACTTCAAATATTTGCATCTTTTTATATGTCCTCTTAGAATAATATAACAATGAAGATTTTGAATAATATGTGAAATGTTTGGCATGGAATACATGCAAAGAAATAAATTTTCTTCTCTTTGGAAGCCTAAAGAAGGTAACATTTTTTTTTTTTTTTTTTGGCACCAGGAATCAAACTCACAACCTTGTATGTGCCAGGCAGGTGCTGTGCCCCTGAGCTACATCCCTGGCCCCCAGAATGTAACAATTATAACTGGGGAAGTTCAGGCTAGATCACACTTAGGAGCATCACAGCATCACTATAAGTTAATTGTCAAGGCTCAATAGGTATCAGGACATGAAATTGTCCCAATCAATTGGGTAAGAGGTAGAGAAGAAAACTCATAGTCCAGGTTAGCACAGAATAAGTGGCTAAAAGGTTACAGATGATGTTTATCTGTATAAAGAGGCAAGTTTCCTAAATTCTGATTCTTTAAGCAAACTTTCTGAAATTTTCAAGAAATTGGAACAGTTTCCCCAGTTTCAAATTATACAAACCAGTCTTGATTCAAAAAGAAAAGAATATATATTTTAATGCGAGCATATTCTTCTTAATACAATCACAAATTACAGTGACTATTTAAGTAAAAGTAAAAAAAAAATTGTTACAGTAAAATACTCACTGTCATTAATCCCCTTTAAAATATTCCCCTCACTTTAAGCACACTTATCTCATGGCAGTTCTCTTTCCTGAGTATTTTGAATGGTTGTATCAATGTTCTGAATCAATTCAAAACATGTATGACAATTTTTGTCAAATAAATCATTACAATGTGTCCTCATCCACCTTATGTACCAGATCCAGCATGCTGCAACTTTTGACTCTTCCTCAAAGCTCTTCCTCAGAGCTAAAATGATCACAAAAGGCAAATGTTTGGAATCAGCTTAGGACATCGAAGCAGCCATGACAAAGCAACTAAAGAGACTCAGGAAAAGGGACTTCTGGAACTGCTTAAAAAATTGCTAAGAATGATGTGATAAACGATGAGGGGGTCAGAGGGATTAATGGTAATGTGATTTTTTACTCTACTAAATATTTTTTAATTTAATAATTTATATTTTTTATCATAACTCATGATTCTAAAAGTTCCAAAGGCTTATGTTTTAGACATTATTTCCCAAATTATTTTCAAGCATTCTCTAGATCTCTTTGTTTTTAGATTTGTCTCTTGCTTCTTATATTTTAATCCAATATCATTATTAAAAAAGTTCCTAAATGTTTCTTATCCATGCGAAGTTCTAAAGGAAGCTATACATACTTTAGTTCATTTTGTTTTAATAAGATCATTGGAAATAATTTTGACCTAGTATTTCCCTGTTTCTCTCTTCATCTTCATTTGGTGAATTTATTCTAACTACTAGCCAGGTGCCTGTTGCATTGAGTAGTTATTAGAAATATACTTGCTTAAAAAGCAAATAAATAAGTATCTGTTAAAGCATTTTATTTCAGAAATATTTACTAAAATATTAATCTACATAATTACATACATTAAAATACTTAGTTGTAATGATTTTGAATACTTAGCTTATATTAGCTCTATTATTTTTTATTATAACAATATTACAAGGTTTACATTGTTATCTTTATTTCTCAAATAAGAAAATCCTGAGGGCTGGAGGTGCAACTCAGTGTCAGTCCTTGAGTTTAATCTCCAGCATCAAAAATAACTTCAGAAATGGTATGTGAGAGTTTTGCAGTGTATACAAGGTTACACTAATAATAAATAATGCAGCCGACATATTAAATTCCTTTGCTTTTCCCCATTGTAGCATGTACTAGTCAGTGTACACTTGGAAGATTTCAGTGCACCTGAGAGTTTCCTGCATCAATGCTTTGCCATTTTGTTGTATATTTCCTCACACTCACCCACTCCATCATGCAGAAGATCCTCAACATATACTGGGTAGTCATTAGACTTCAGCTCTTATGACATAGGTATAAGCTACAAGCACAAACAACCTCTGAGGTGAGGTAAATGAATGTAATATGTATTTATTTATAACATCAGAAATGCCAAAATGAAATTAAGACTGATTTCACTCATGATTTTAATTAAGGCCCTAATGAGATTATCCAATCACCAATTACCAAGAAGCACAATGAGAAATAAAACTGAACATAGTTACAAGAAGTTAACATTTTGCCATTCCAGGAGGCTTGTAAACACTTGATATTACCAAATGATGTGTTTGAATTCTACTGCACAGCATTATTTCAAATTGTAATTTACTTTGAAATGTAGTGTTTATTAAGAAGTACTAAAAATATACTGTTATTTATTCTGGGATATCTGAAGATAATTGTTTTAGGCTTCTTGATTCTATCGAATCAGTATATTTGTAGAATTTTTAGGAGATGACTTGGGACAACGCTATTTTAACATGGTAATTCATTAGATGATTTTGATAATATAATATCAGTATTCTTATGAAGGATTAGACCTTTTAAAGCAGTCATTATCTTAAAGAAGATTATACTCTAGTAAAAAGTGACAGTGATATACTTTTAGGGAAAGAGAGGTGGCAAAGGTACAGGATTACAGGCATGAAGGAAGAACTGTTGTGAAAGTTAAATAGATGTTTCAAGTATTTGAACAAATGTGTGAAAGGTATGTATTAATACACAAAGATCAAGATTGTGTCAGTCAGAAAATACAGCATAAAACCATGCTGTAAGCATGCCCAGAGAAAACTAAATAATATATTTTTAGTACAGAATACTTAATAGGAGCTTAGATGTTGGAACAGGTAACCATCATATTGTAAAGAGTTTTGAATGGGTTAAGATGTTTTTTTCTATAAAATAGGTAATGGACAAAAATTTATAAAAGACAATTTGATATGCAACTAGGATGGTAGACAGATTGATATAATAATTTCCTGAAATTTTGTATTATCAGTGGAATGGACAGAACCCAAAGAACCATTTATCAATAACACAGGTGTTGGAAAAGGTGAGACTAGAGGGGCTGGTGAGATGGCTCAGCAGCGTAAGCGCCTGCCTTGCAAGCGCGAGGGCCCGAGTTCGACTCCCGGATCCCACATACGAAAAAGGGGCCGGTGATATCGCTCAGCGGCACGGGTGCCTGTTGGTGCACGAGGTCCTGAGGTCGACCCCCCGGTACCCACAAAAAAAAAAAAAAAAGGTGAGACTAGAGTGACAGTAGGAACCACAACTCAGACTGATGAAAAGCACAGAGGTAAATGGGGCATAAACATTAAAAAAAATAAGAAATAAAGTTAGATTTACAATGCACTAGGCTTAAGGGTTAGTTCGAAGAATGAAGGAGTAATCTATCCACAAATTACATGATTTTTCAGAAGCAAAATTAACTTTTACATTTAGAAGTCATGGGAGTCACTTTGCAACTGCAATCTAAGCAGTGATATTCTATATTCAACAGAAGTTTGAAATGTGTGTCTTGAGCTTGAGAGGAAGACTCTGAATGAAGATGCTGATTTAGGAATTTAAAAATAATTATTAACTAAACTAATCCAGTTGCAATTACCTCATCAAACAGAAGTGCATAGAGAGTGAAAAAACAGCCTGAAGGGGAGAGCAGGTAAGATAGATTGGCAGGTAAGATAGAGAAATTGTAAGTATAAAGAAAACCTCATTGTTCTGGCATTTATTTAAAAAAAAAAAAAAAAAAAAAAGGAATGTCTTCAAAGGTGACCAGGTGACAAAAATGTGAAACACTGAAAAGATATAGAGAGGTGCAGCCTGAACAAACAGATCAGCTCCTCCATGGAGTGCTAGGGGCTCCCTCCCTGATGGTAGGCACTGTCTTCTGGTGTCAGCATTTTTCTTGTCTTCCTCTCTACCATTCATTCCCTCAATACAAAAGTTTTAGAGCTTATGAGACTACTTTTTAAACCAGGCAAGAAAACACATGCATACATTTTTTCCCTGAATGTAGATACATTCTAGATACATAAAAAGCATTATTTCCTATTCCCTATCCAAGTACCTACTCAGGCTTCCTCACCCCACAGCCGGTATGATATTATAAGATCAACACAAGCTTGTCCAACACATAATGGAATACACAATGAAGAGCCACCTGGTAATTGAAAGAGATTTTCAGGATAGGAAAAAAGACAGACTTCACAATACATAGCAAAATTTTGGAGTCCTTTTTTATTATTTGTCATTTTTTTTGCAGGAAGTAATCTTACAAGGTACTTAACTGCAGTCAAACTCACAAAGAACATTATTATACATTACAAAATACATTGCTATTTTTAAGCATTTAAGTATATGTTTTTGTTTCTTTTTTCTTTCTCCTATGTTTGTTTGTTTGTTTTTGGAATAAATCCCAGAGTCAGTTTCTGGTGGTTTGCAGTGGTAGTTGCATCTAGTATGTTTCAGATGATGAGCTTAGGTATGGGGGTGGGGGGAATAGGAGCCACTCTACCATAGTCTCGATATGGTTATTTCAAAATGTCTTAACTTCAATAGTTATATCATTAGGCCTGTGATATCACAAAGTAAAAGGTGAATATATAGTGAATGAATAAATATAAAAAATTGCAATGAAAGATACAGTTCATTATCATCAATCCCCATCATAATATACTCCCTCATTCAGAGCATAACTGTTGTTCTTCCCACTTTCTAAGGTAGTTTTTGAAATCCTGTCATGTGTGTCTTTATGTGGTTTGATCAAATATGGTGAATGCTGCTGCCAACTACCATCTAACAGAAATATAGGTTCATAACAATATTATAATATGTTCTCTTCAAACTTATTCACTAGATTGGAACTGTGCTACTTGTGGGTCCTCCACAAAGGTAAAATGACTATAAAAGTAACAATTTTGAATTGGTTCAGGATATTGAGGCAGCCAGGACAGAACAACTCAAGACACAGAAGAGGACTTCCATAACTGCTTCAGAAAGGGGCAGTATTAATGGAAAAATTGTGTTCAAAATGAGGGGGTGTATTTTGAGAAGAATTAACACCAATGTGTCTTCTGCTGCAATATTTTTAATTAAATAACTACTATATTTTTATTACATATGATACTCTCATCTTTTCAATTATATGCATTAAATAAAAAGGAAACACTATTAATTAGGGCTAGTTGCCTCCATATTCCAGAGGGAAGGCTAGTCATTTTCAGTCTTTCCTCTCCTTTTATATGCAATAAAATAAAGCAAAGAAAGTGGATGGTCTCTGACACTTACTTGCTCTCCTGGTGCTATTTGCTGTCTGGCTTTCTTTGAGACCCCTCCTCTGAGTCACTGCTTTGCCTCGTCCCCGTGTTTTCCTGGCCTCACTGAGCAGTGATCAGATAATAAACTACATTTCTTCTGCCTTGTGAAAAGATCATTTATTCATTCATTCAATCACTACTTTTGTAAGTCACATAATCGGATGACAAACAAAAGTCTGGACAAGCCACTCAGACTAGACTTCTGAATGTAATTAGTTATGATTTCTTGATTATGGTTGTTTTTCCCCATCTGCGTCTTTTCTTTCATATGGGGCTGACACAAAAGAAATTAAATTACATTTCAGATAATTGATACCTCTGCTTATCTTGGCAAAAGAAGAACATTTTATTTATCTCATTACAATGTGAAAAAAATTATAGTATGAATGAGGATGTGAAAACTCAGCTCAGCTCTATTCTGATGATCTAAAAGCCTGTTTTTAAAAGCATTCATTCAAAACTCACACACAAACACACACACATATATTCTTTCACATTCTTATATGCTGTACCTTCTACTTTGTCATTATATATACAGAAAGCTAAAATACATTACTACTACTCAAAGTAGTTCAATTTCCAGTGGAAAAGCTAAGATGTCAATGTGAGAGTAAGTGATCCATCTAGTATTCACAGGACACTTTATGCCATATCATGAAGTATAAATATTAGATTAAGACACCAGTGCTAGAGAGCAAGTGTCCTACTTTCCCATCACTGAGATACAATACCCAACACTCACAAATTAATGGAGGAGACATTTATTTTGTCTCACGTTTCATTCCATGGCCCAGTGGCTTGAAGGCAGAAGAGTTTAGGAGAGGGACAGGGCAGAGGAAAGATGCTCACAGGATGGGGGTCAGGAAGCAGAAAGAAGGGGAGGAGCCCAATGTAGTAGGGGAATACACCCTACAAGGTCACATTCTCAGTGACCGGCCTCTTCTCACCAGATCCCATCTTTTAAAAGCAAGTTAACTATAGCACCACCATTGTCCAGTTACCTTCCAAGAGCCCCACCTATATAGGAGGCTCTTGGGCAACATCTAGGTATAACCACGAGATAACTGCATTCCTTGTGAACATTACGTGCCTCCCTTGAACTAGCAGTAGGACATTAGGTACCTCTCCTTCCATCAATGCCAAGTGCTTCCTGGTTATATCCAGGTTTATGTGCAGGAAGCGTTGGGTGGTTAATAAATATATGGTTTGTAAAAATCGGTTAAAATGCACTTTTAAAATTAAAAGTATAAAGCTTTCAATAGTTACTGAAAGGGTTACCATTTCAGAAATTTTCCTTAGCTTTGGAGTTTTCTAACTTTTTGTTTAAATACAGAGTAACAGCTATGATAAGTGAAATAAACCAAACAAAATGTACTGTATTACTGAATGAATAAGTTTAGAAATCTAATGTAGAATGTCAGGGCTACAATTATTAAAATTTTAACATATATAGACAGAGAGGCAGGCATAAATAACAAATTGGGACACAGGACCGGTGGCTTTAAATTTCATCTTTAGTAGGGCAACTCACTAGGTGACGCAAGGCTCGTAGTCATTCTTATGCCTGCCAGCTATGTTTTGCCCACATTGGAGATTGTGTTGATTTATCTTTATTATGAGTTCTGTTTCACCAAAATGGAAATTGAACTTGCTTCTGGGGGCTTGCTTAGAAATACAACATAGGTGTGAGGACTTTGACTCATCCAAGGATGAATTGGAAGTAAATAGCAGGAAAGTGGTGGCATTGAGCAGTCCTAACATTGCTGGAGAGGGTGGTGGAATGCTGTAGAGAATAGAAGAATTTTTAGGGAGCAGTGCCAGAACCCATGCAAAGCCTTGTGACATGTTTCTGTAGTGGAAAGGCAAAGCATCTATGATCAGCACACAGTGTGATTTGGGTGTTCTAAACTGCATGGTTTCCCAGTCAGATTCTCTGCTTCTCCTAGAATTTATGTGAACTATTATCCTTCCACAAATTTATTTCTCATCCCAATTTGTTAGAGTAGGTCTTGATCTTTATAAATAAGAACACTGGGTCAAATGCAGAGTGAGGAATTCACAGTTTCTCATGCATGTAGGCTATCATCCAAATTCCAAATGCCAATGAGTGAGTGACAGACACTTAACCAAAGGGAGCTCAGTATAACCCACTAATGAGAGTTGGGAGGATGGTGATGAGGCAGAGAGGGGACAGCCATATCAAGCTGCAGGTGTGGTGAACACAGTGGCTTGGTGATACTAAGTTTTCTGAGTATGAAGGAAATTAGACATATATTTTATTGTTTAAATGCGTCCAACTCCATAAATATTAAAAACCCAATGAAGATGTTTTTAAATAATGATAAAACCAAAGAAAACATACCTATGTTCTTGTTTGGGCCTGTGAGCTTCCAGTTTATACATTTAATATTATTTCTCAAGCCTCTCCTTTCCTCTCTTTCTCTGGGATGTTCAGCTATCATGACCTGACCACCATCTCATCCATTAGCGGCAGACAGTGAGAGAAGAGGAAACGAGGGAGCTTGAAGAATCAGACATAGGATGGGGGACACATAGGAAGGAGGAGCTTCATACCAGGAGGAAAACTTCAATCTTTATGTAGAGCAGTCCAGACCATTTTTTAACTTGAAAATGAAGTCTGTATCATGCTAAAATTTTAAACATGAAAATGTAAAAGTGACAATAATCAAATCTCCAGAAATCCCTCACAGAGAAAAAGAGGGAGAGACAGACTGGAAAAGTACACTGTGTATATATGTGAAAAGTGGAAACCTTATATATTATATTCTATATACAAACATGTTACCCATATACATGGAGAACCTGGAAACTGAAAACCTATGGTATATAATATACAGACACACACTAAATATACTGTACACAATATAAACATGATATATATACACACAAACCTCATAACAAAAGAGTCTGTATCTTAGGTTAATTGTCATGCATATATAAGTACATGATTCAAAATAAAATGTGTGTGTGCTACTGGAAGAATGACTTATTTCAATCATCGTTCTCAACTAGACAAAATGTGCGCATTATCCATTCAACCTGTGTCCAGTCCTCTGTGCTGAAACAGAAGAATAATGAAATAAGTTAACTTGGTAAAGTCATAAATACCCTGCGGCAGAGCCTGGACAAGGCTACAGCAACAGAGCTGGAATTTGCCATATATTCTTTAAAGAAAGGTGGGGGTAGCATACTTTGTATTTCCAGCTTAATGATTTCTAATGAGGAATATACAGATTTAAAGTACCTCTGTTCAATACACTGATATATATATATATATATATATATATATATATATATATATATATATATATTTGAACTGGTCATTTAATTACTTCTGTTATTCAGCATTTGCACTATTTATGAAAGCATTCTAAAATGTTTTTCTCCATTTTTTTTTCTGATTGTTTCCTTGAGATTGTTTCTCAGAAATAGAATTAAGTACAGTATTTGGCCAAAGAGTATGAGAGTATTTACAGTGCCCCAGCCCATTTCTACAGGGCTTTCCAACACTGCTGTCACCATTTATATATATATATATATATATATATATATATATATATATATATATATATATATATTTGATTTACCTACATTTTAATAAACTATATTTTACTGTTACTCTATAATGTATGGTACTTAAAATATTAGATTCCCTCTTTACAAATTTGAAAATTTTTTTAGACAGGAAATATTTTGAGAACATTTCAGAAATGTTCTGTATTTTTGTTACATTTCCATGTCAACATTTTCATGTATCTTTCATGTACTTTCCTGTTAACTGTTCATCTTCTAGATGACAGGAAGCAATTTTCAGCTACACACTTTCTACACATGTGTATATACAATACCACATAAGCAATCAAGGACCTATGACTGCTGTGTAAGTCATTTTAATCACATGAGTATCACATAATCCTGTCATTAACACCCCTACATCATTCATCCTCCAGGGCCCATTATTGTCACAGAAATTTTATAACTTCATTAGAATTATGTATTTTATATATCTTCCCAAATTTCTGAAATTTAAAAAAATATCATAATTCAAAAAATCAGAGAACTTATTCAAGAAGTGTGTCACAAACATATCACACCTTATGGTGATTTGTTGATGCCATTAGAGAGGAAGTAACACAAACCATAGAATGAGCATAGGATTTATAGGTAAAACCGGTTTGAAATACCAATGACTATAGTTCAAGGAATTAATTCAGCACAAGAAGCCTCAGTATTCCTACTTCCAATGTTAGTAATGATACCAGTTTTGTTGAAATCCTGATATGATGAAAAATTGATTCATTTTAAAAGTTTAATATGTCATTGTATTTTTGTTCCTACATTTATTTCAGATCATCTGTGTGACAATTGCCCTCCTATATTACACAAGTTTTCATATAAATCATAGCTTCTTGGCTCTCCAACTTCCGTTAACACTCTGTCCCCGTTACATAGAGGGCTTGAAATTTAGGGGTATGAATCTGTCATGAACTGCTGGAATTCCTACCTCACTTCTCTTTGACACAAATGATTGGCTCAGGAAGAAACAAGTTAGAGTGCTTTAATTAAAGCCCTAGATTTTTATTTAACAATTAGAGGATTGGAATGTTTCTCTACTTGTTAACATGAACCAAATCAACATGAATGTAAAACAAAACTATGGAGGAAGTTAATGCAAATGAAACCTAGAAAATGTTTTTTTAAAATATTATTGGTAAACTTTTCAAATGATTTATTTGATGCAATTGGGAACTGGTCATTTAATTACTTCTGTTATTCAGCATTTACACTATTTATGAAAACATTCTAAAATGTTTTTCTCCATTTTTTTTCTGATTGTTTCCTTGAGATTGTTTCTCAGAAATAGAATTACAGTACAGTATTTGGCCAAAGAGTATGAGAGTATTTACAGTGCCATAGCCCATTTCTACAGGGCTTTCCAACACTGCTGTCACCATTTATTTTCCTTCTGTTTATTGATTTGTGTGAAAGCTTGTTTCTCTGAATTTTTCCACAGTAAGGAATTACCTTTAAAAATTACTTTTCTACATTGATAAGAGAGAAATATTTCTAAATCATATACTGGTTTATGGTTCTTCTCCATTGATTAGTTGAAATTATTTTTAATACATTTAATAATCATGACACTCTTTCTTTCTGTCTATGGTAGAGTTTTGAACAGTATTTTTGTATAATATTTTTATATAAATCAAAAGACAAAATAAAAAATATATGTTATATGATTGCATGTTTGTAAAAACAACTAATCTTAGAAAAATTCTAACAACAAGCAGAATTGCATTGTATTTTTTTCTTAAATATCCATATATTAAACTTCCTTTAATACTTTCCATTTATGTAACATTTTCAATTAAAAGAAATTATGTGAACTAAAAATGAATATTGGTTTTTATATTTTGCACAGGGCATTTGTAAACTACTTTGTAAACTACAAAGTTCTTTAATAGCACTCGTTTTTACATCATTGTTACTACTACAATTAATAATATTAACAAAATATTTTGCTGCCACAATACTCACAAAATAATTTTGACAAACCCTGAGATTGAAAACTTTCAGACAATCAAAGATCTTACACAATTCTGAGAAAATAATACTACTTAGAGATTGCTTGGAAATGGATTCCATAAATATGTAAATGTACAATTGAGTTACATGATAACCACACCTGAATAATCACTTATTCTAATACGGCATATTAAGCATGCTTTAAAATACTTGGGAAAGTAGCCAAGGAGCCCATTTCAAGATATTAAAAACACTTAAATATTGAAATGTTAATTCTTTTTTCATTCTCTCTGAAAATTTGCATGCTAATCCTATACTCCTATTTAATCTTCCCTTTACATTGTAAGGTACTATTACAGAATAATCAGTCTTTAGGGTCTTCAACCAAAGGGACTGGAACTTATAATTGTCTTAATTTTTTGGAAATGTCATATAGGCACATAAGGCATCTCTTCAAAATAAAAATGAAGGAATAGGTTTAATTGTAAAATTAATTTTTTCAAATTTTTCTCCCTCCTTTCTCCTTTACTTCTACTGTAATATCCCCACCCCATCTTAGTCACTTTCATTTTTCTGGGACAAAACACTAAACACCCACAACTTAAAGGAGGAGAGGTTTATTTTGGTTTACAGCTTTAGTCCATGATTGGCTAGCTCCAAGGCAGAGGGGCATAGTAATGGAAAGTGTGCTCAACCCATGGCAACCAGGAAGCAGAGTGAGAACAGAGGAGCTGGGTAGGAAGACACATATACCCTTCCAGGTCATGCTCACAGGGACCCAATTCTTTATCCATGCCCTATTTCTTAACAGCACGTTCAGCTCTGAACTCATCAGTAGATTAACTCACTAATAATTATAGGGATTCCATGATCCAATCACCTTCCAAAAGCCCCATCTGTGAATATATGAGGCTTTGGGGGGACATTTTAAATCTAAACCGCAACACCTACTAAAAGTATTTATAGGAAAAATTAAATTGTGTGAATTCATATCTACCAGACTCCTTACAACTGAGAGATGGGGGATTTCTGGCAGGACAGAAAGCAGAGATTCTGAGGGGAAAAAACAGCTTGAGGAAGTGCAAGTGTATTAGTGTTAATAACTGTACATTCATGGTTACTCTCAAACCTAAGACTTTAATTGTTTTAAGTAAGCCTTATACTAGTTAGCTCGTATCGATTTGACAAAATACTTGAGAAAATTGACTTAAAAATTCATTTCATTTTGTGGTTTCAAAAAATTCAGCCCCAGCCCACAGCCTGTTGCTTTAGGCCTGTGCTGAGGCAGTGCATCCTGGCAGCAGCTCATGCCAGAGGAAAACAGCTCACCTCAGGGCAGCCAGGAAGGGAAGAAGGAGAGGGAAAGAGGGAAGAGGAAGAGAGAAAGGGAGAGAGGGAGGGAGGGAAGGAGGGAGAGAGAGAGAGAAAGAGAGAGAAAGGACAGGGGTACACCTTTGACAGACAAACCCCCAATGACTCACTTCTTCCAACTACCCCCCACCTCTCCAAGTTTTTCCCGCCTCCAGTAGCCTATTCATGTATCCATCAGTGGATTACTACAGTGATGATGCTAGAACCTTCATGATCCAACCACTTTCCAAAGGCCTTGCTTCTGAACACTGCTACTTTGGGTACCAAGGCTTTAATACATGAGCTTTTGGAAGATATATCAAATCCAAACCACAGCAGTCTGTGTGGACCCAGTTGAAACTATAATTCCAGGGACACTTTTAGAAGGATCATTGGATTTTCTTCATGCTTATGGAGATTAAGTGTGCTTCGTTTGAAGAAAACAAATGTAGCTGCTAGCAGTAGTCTTATCCCATACACTCTGGGAAACCTCAATTGTTTTAGCTATTCCTTCATGCATAAGAAGCTCATATGCTCTGACAAGAATACAATGAAAATGCAAAGAAAACTCAAATTTTCACATTCCACACCCAAATTTGTTCTAAAGATGGCTTTTCCCTTGAGCAAATTTATGAACTTGAAATGATCGGGATGCAACCAGCCCAATTCTAATTAGCAGTTTTAATCTTGTTAACTCTTTCTGGAATGGAACCTTTATAATTCTTTTTTCTTTTTTTGGTACTGGGAATTGAACTCAGGACCTTGTGGTGCCAGGCAAGTGCTGTGTCACTGAGCTACATCCCCAGCCCTATAATACTTTATAGGATACATTTCCTAAATACTTTTCTTTAAGGAAAAATCCTTAAAGAGTTCAAAATTTTTTGATTCTCGTCAATTAAGTGAGTAAATAACAGGCAGGGGCTCAAATTCATAAATACATTTTCATATAAAAATAAAGCACTTGTGCTTATTACCAGTTTAATCATATACAAGCAATAAGTATTTAGAGAAAGCTATCTAAATTGACTTTTTTGTATATGCAGTGTAAAAGTTAAGCATATGTTATGGCTTGTATCTAGATGTCTCCCTAAAGGTTTGTGCCATCACAGGTGGGGAGTTTTGAAGGTGGCTGGATTAGGGTGTGTGAATGTATTAAGGGTGTAATCCTGGGATTAAGGGTGTGGATAATGGATGCCCCACCCTGGGTGTGGGTGGCATCAATCAATAAGCTTACAGACTGTATAGAATATAAAGGGAGAGAAGGAAGGGAAGCTTGGCTCCTGCTACTGCTGCTTGCTGCCTTCTGCCAGCCCCACCATGCCATGGGCTGTTTCTCCTCTGTGATGCCCCTCTCTCATGCCACCCTTCTTTGGAACCAGCCAACAACAAACTAAAATCTCTACAAACTGCGAGCCAAAGCAAACCTTTCCTCTTTCAACTTTGGGTGTTGGGTATTTTGTCTCAGCAACAGGAAAGTAACTATGATAGCAAATATGGATTATGCCTCCAGAATGAATGTGTTTCATCATATGTAGAAGGAAAAAATTACTTAGAACAATAATATAAATTAACAAGAAGAAAAGCAAGGAAAATAAACCTACCACAAATTGCAAGACTCTAGCAAATGTCCAATTGCAAGTGTACACAGATATAAGAGGTAATAGAGAAGAAATGTTACAAGGTTAATACTCCATCTGCAATCTAAGAAGTGAAATACATGTTTTTTAATTTTTTAATGACTTCACTCAAAATGTATGAAAACCTTCACATACAAGTTCTCTCCTAAGTATCCCCTATATTTAACACTGACACATTTGAAGTATACTTTTCTGGTGCACAATATCATTAATACTGCGATAACATATTTTACATACTTCATCAAGACATATATATACATATATATATATATGCATACCATATACACACTATATATTTAAATATATACATATATACAATATATATGTATATATAATGCACATACTGAACAAAAACACTGACAGAATTGTTATAAGATTAAAATTAGTCAACTTAAAAATCATCCCTTTGTGAGTTTTTTCATACTCTCAGTTATTATTTTTCTACTTGAGCTTGTCACCTTCTATGGCACTCAAATCTTTATTTTGAACATAATTACAGTGAATTATAATAGTAATATATTCTTCAGAAACAATTCTTCATGCTTGAGTTTTAAGTATATTATGTGAAATAAAAGCCCCAGATGATTTAATCATTGAAGTTATAAATTCATCTCAGTGTCATATATGTGACTCCCTTCTTGAAAAGAGTAATAGCAGAGAAACTTATTTTTTATATTTTATTACATACAAACACCTACTAATATATCATTTATAATATTTTTCATTTGCTTAATGTCCAAATCTAAAGCTATGCAGCTATTTTTGTTTTGTTCTTAGGAAACTTCTACATGACTACATTACCCCAGGGGACAAAAAAATTAACAGATATCATAGCTAATAATTCAATAAATACTGTAATATCTCAAATATGCCAATTCTATTTCAATTTATTTTTAAACCTCAAAAATCCTCATGCATTTGTTACATGGGCAAATTCTTGGGGATTTTTCCTGTTGCAGTCATAAGGAGATTATTAAATTGACATGTATATAACATATCAAGATCATAATATTCTGTAACACTTTGAAAAAAAGAAGAAATCATTTCTTATTCTATCTTCGGAGCATGCTTCTCAGTTTAAGAAATATTATCTCAGTAACCATGTTGAATCTTCTCTGTGATGAGTAATATGTGTGTGTATGTGCATGTGCATATATACCATGCTATATGCCATGTAATAAAAATTCTATGTGACTGACTTCATTTTTTTTGCATTTTATTAGTACATATTTGTAGCAATAATGTATGCATCCTTTGTGGGGAAATGGTACATGTAAATAATACATCTTAATACTGTTTGTAATCCTCTTTCCCTTCCTTCTCTATCTCCCAATCCCCTTCCTATTTTTGTACATGTTTGCATTACATAATGTTTACATTCCTGGTGTGGAATTGGTACACATACATAACACATCTTAATTCCTTTTTTTCATCCCTTTCCCTCCCCCTTTGCCTCCCTCCCTCCATCTCTTGATCCCCTTCCCATTTGAGAAAGATCTATCTCCCTACTTCATATTGTCTTTTATTTTGCTCTTTATTTATAGTTTGCATTTCACATATAAGAGAAACAATGTAATATTTAATATTGTTTGTCTGATTTATTTCATTTAACATTATGGACTTAAGGTGCATTTATTTTCCTACAAATGATTTGTTTATCTTTTTTCATGGCAGAGTAATACTCTGTTGTGTGTGAATACCACATTTTATTTATCTACTCATCTGCTGATGGACATTTGGCTGCTTCCAAGATTTAGCTATTATGAATTGTGCTGCTATAAACATGTGGATGCATATATCACTGTAATATAATCACATTAACACTTTCAGGAAGGGGAATACTGGGTCAATGGAATTTCTAGTATCAGCTTTTTGAGGAATTTCCATATTGATTTCCAAAGTGGTTGTACTAGTTTACATTCCCACCAGTAGTGGAGAAGGGTTGATTTTGCCCCACAGACTAGCCAGCTTTTTTTATTATTTGATTTCTTGATGATGTCCATTCTTTCTAGAGTAAGAGGAAATCTCCGTGTTGTTTTAGTTTGTGTTTCTATACCAGCCAGAAATATTAAACATGTCTTAGAGTATTTATTGGCCATTTGTACTTCTTTTGTGTCATGTCTGTTCACTTCACTTGCTCATTTTTTTGACTGGGCCTTTATTCTGATGATCTAATTTTTGGCTTCTTTATATATTCTAGATGTAATGCATCTATATAGGAATAGCTGGCAAATGTTTTTCTCATTTGGTGGGTTGTCTTTTCACTCTGTTAGCTCTTTCTGTTGCTGCACAGAAGTTTTCCGACATGATCCCATTTGCTGATTCTCAGTACTATTTCCTGTGTAGTCGGGATTCTGTTAATAATAACCCTAATACAAGCAAGAGTCCTAGCCTCCAGCAACGGAAATCACCACACTTATTTAGTGTTGTGTATGTGGGCATATGCACACACATGCGCAGTATGAAAACCAGAAGACTTTTCAAAACCTAGAATTTCAGGAGTCCAATGTTGAATTTACAAATAGTCCTTCCTGAGGACAACACAAGAGGAGAAACTCCAAAATTGTGTGAATTTTCAAATCTATGATAATTATAAAACTCAAGGATATATTCACCATCATGAACAACAGTATAAAGCAAGGAAATTTAAATGTATAAAAGCATAGACAAAATGTCTTTGAAGCACAGTACAGTGCTTTCAGTCACAAGTTACACCAATTCTTTTTGGTAGTACTATTATGGGTTCGCCTATAATGGTGCTGAGAGAGAAAAGCAGCTTCTAAAGTCTAGAAACTGGCCTAACACAGCTAAATTTGAAAGATCTCTTTATGAACATGAACAACTTTACAAGGCATCTACATCAGATAAAGTCACTCTGTTACCATAGTAAATCAAGATAACTTGAAAATCATGCTTGAACTCAGAAACAGTCTGCATATTTTTGTACTGTAGAAAAAGGGTCAAACATCCTCCTTTTATGACAGATATTTTTGTTGTTTCTGAGATGGAGTCTTGTGATGTAGCTCAGGCTGGCTCATGAAGTACCCCAGGCTGGCTTGGAACTTGTGGCCAACCTCCTGTCTCAGCCACCTGAGTGATGAAGTTACAAGTGTGAGGCATCAAGCCTGGCTCCTATGACAGATATGCGTCACTGCTGTGCAGTGGCCTAACTGGTGGAGGGAACAGGGCTGTCCACCTCAGGCAGCACATTTTTTTTAGGCAGCATTACTGGCCAAAAGGAAAAGGAAAATTATATTGTAACAATTTACTGCATTTAGATATGCTGGAGGGCTGCAAATTGGAGGACAGCATTAAGCAGCACAAACTCTAGCTATGGCACTGCTGCTGTGTCTTTTTCCTTAAAATTATATCTTGATTTTAAAATTAGTTAATTTATTCTTATCACAATATGTACAGGTATACATGATGTTCTGATATATGGATACATCATGGAATGATTACATCAAGCATTACTATGTCTTTTGTCAAAAGACAAAAAATAACAAGTGTTGGTGAGATGTAGAGAAAAAGGAATACCTGCATACTGTTGGTGGTCATATAAATTAGTGCTGCTATTGATAGTATAATGATTTCTCAAAAAACTAAAAATAAAATCACCATACTGCCCAGAAATTCTACTGCTATGTGTTTATTTAAGATATCAGTACATCACGTAGATGCCTGCCCTCCAATGTCCATTGCAGCACTCTTATGATAGCCAAGTTACAAAGTCAACCTAACCGTCCAACGATCAATGAATAAAGACGCCACTTCTTTATCAAACACAGGTTTAGCAGTACAAGTGTTTCTTCCTCCAGATAGAATTTATTAGTAGCCAATCACAGATCAATTTAATCTTCCTGACATCTTCATCATTCACCCACCTCTTGAATCATTTTTGAAGTAATGCCTCATTTCCTTAAGCCTTCCCTAAAGTCATCAACACAGGCCTCACTTCTGTAACAACACCTCTTCAGGACCCTCTCACTTCATGATTCACCATACTGTTTGTCCTCTTTCCATGCAGTTATTAATAACCACGACTTGTTCAATTGGTAATCTTCAGTTTAAAAGCACTGAGAGGACAAATCATAAAATAGACATTTTTATTTATTAGTGTATTACATCAGGTTTACTACTTAATAATACTCTTGTACTATCTCAAAATATATTTGAGGGTTCTAATGTCCTAAAGTTTGCCTATTTTGTTTAAGTAGATATTGTATCGTTCTTATATAGATGCTGAGTAGGTGGATTCATGACAGGTTTACAGTGTAAATATGCAAAACTAGCCATCTTTGTTATAGTTATAAAAAATAGATTATTGTTTATATGTGGCCTATCAACCTAAATATGTAGCACATATTTGTTAAACAAGTATTAGATAATTTAAATAATACAGCAAAGGAGCTAGAGTTTAAAACTAATGAAATAATTCAAAGTATTAACCAGGTAAAAAGCACACATTGAAAAATTAGTATTCTACATATCCATGAGATAAGAAAATACAATATTCTCATATGCAACAACAACAATAACAATAAACAACAAAACAACCAAATGACTAAGAAGAAATATTAGGAAAATTTTTGATGAAAATGTTAAATTAAATTAGATTCCCATATTCTTAGAAGTATTAACTAGAGTTATATATGTTAGGAGTAGTTCTTCTTGGGCTAATTTATGAATTTTCTCAGTGACTTTTCATTTGGTTAAAGTTCATCAAGTTGTTTCCTGAAGAAAGGCTCACAAGAACAGTATTTTATGTATTTTTATATGTTCCAAACAGTTTTGTGGTTGCTTGGCTTTCATACTGTGAGCATTACTTGACTTGACATAAACTATGTAGCTCGTATTCTTTCCTTGAATATATTATGAGTGTTCTATACTGTTTGATTGTTTATTGGAAATGTAGGGAGGAGATTATGATATTGTTACATACAGATTCTTCCTATGCTCTGAATAGACATTTTTAATTTTGTAAATTTTATCCTTAAAATAAGGAAGTATCTCAACTAGAAAAATCACAATGAAAAACTGTGCCTCTGATAAGACAATTGCTCTAAAGACCGTCCTCTTAATTTTCATAGGGCTTCATAACATTCCAACAAGTGCACACAATGGAAACATCAGAGGGTGTTGATTCAAATCATGTTTGATTTCCTTCTATCCATACATTTACCATGCAAGAACATTATCAAGAGGATCCCAATCATTAAATTTTGACCTTAAAGTCTAAATTCTGGCAGTATCATCATGTGAAATGTCTTCAAATGTAATATAGTTATGACAAATATATTTTATGTAGCAAATAAATTATTTGTGTAGCACCACATATTCCAATTAAAAATTAAAATTTCTTGTTAGGAACATCTGCTTATGTAGGTAAACTGAAAAGCAAGTTAACATCTATCCAAAAGTTTGGAAAAACTCAAGAATAATTCCAGAAACCACTAGCCAAAATGCACAAAATGTCATTATAAACAATTATCTAAATGGGTAAAGAGATCAGTTTTAAATAAGAATTTCCATACGTAACAAGGATGCAGAACCAACCATATAGCACTGCAGTGACTATCTTGTTGGACTTCCTTCATGGTGTTGTTATAATTCAGCCCACACACGACAGGAATTATACTGCTAAAACATCATTTTGCATAGCAATCAGTTACTAAGAAAATACTTTCTTAATAAAAGTTAGGCTTCAAGTGTTTAAAATAATCCTTAATATATGTTATACTTATTCCATCAAGTATATCTTGCATTACTTTTCTTTTAGATTACACATTTTTAAATATCTAATCATTATTCAGGGAATATACGAAACACAATTCTGTTTTTATTTACATCCTTTCCTATCTCTAAATTATCCTTTAAGATTTCATGCCATATCCTCACTTCTCTCTGTTTGTAAAAACCCATTATTTTGCTGAACAAAGAATACAAATGCCACAATTTTGTGAAACTTTGTCCAACTTGCTCCACCCTTTCTTTAAGTTCTGCAAGTCCTGTTGAAACAAATAGACATTGGATTTGGAAGAGAAATAGTAAGAGTAGGGGATGAATAGTATTATGGCTGAGCTTACATGTTATATTTAAAATTTTTAATTAAAAGAAATGTAAAATAAAAGTTCCATAACTTAACATTTGTAATTTAGTATAATATTAAATAAATAACTACCAAACAGGGCTTATGTTAACAACTCAAAAGTGTTTACATCAAGAAATCCCTTATTTATTTTATCACTTTAATAGGTCAGATGATGAATTAGTTATCTTTAAAGATACCAAATACTTGGGCCGGTGAGACGGCTCAGCGGCTTAAGCGCCTGCCTTGCAAGCGCGAAGGCCCGAGTTCGACTCCCGGATCCCACATACGAAAAAGGGGCCGGTGATATCGCTCAGCGGCACGGGTGCCTGTTGGTGTGCGAGGTCCTGAGGTCGTCCCCCCGGTACCCACAAAAAAAAAAAAAAAAAAAAAAAAAAAAAAAGATACCAAATACTTGACAGACATCCAAAATAATTTCTGATAACAATTCTCAAAAAACTAGGAATAGAAGGATACTTCTTTAGAATTTATCTCGAAAGTAACTGTAGATAACAAAGTCTTTTGTGATTTTCTGAAGATATTTCTGTTTGGTGGGCAAAAGATAAAAATGTTGCTAAAACTACTTTCTCAAAACATTTTTCTTGAAGAAACAGGCAGTAATATAAAAATAATAAAAACAACAATTTAATGTTTCCTGAAGAAGATGGTGAACTCAAGACTATTTGCAGGTGATGGAAATTTCTGCTGAGGATTTCAAAATAATAGTATTAAAACAGAATACATACTAAAAAAAACAATATACTGGTTGCTTTTTTATTAGTGAAAACAGCTTAAAATATGTTAAAATTATAATTTAATGCAACTGAAACAAAAATCAGTAGGAAAATAATAAATGTTAAAATAGAGAAAAGACTAATGGTATAAATAATTCTCAAATAAACAATGTCAGCTTAATTTAAAAAATAATTATTTTACTTGAATAAAATGAAATGAAATTAATTATTCTGGTATATAAATAAAGACAACCCAATTAAGAACAGGCAAGGACTATTTACATAAAGGTTGCTACAGAAAGGGAATCAGACAACGCCACTTGCTTTTTGCCAAGGCACAAGGCTAGGAGGATAAATAGAATAATGGAAAACACCAGAATTTCCTGATGGGAGACTGTTGGTAGGGAGAAGCGATAAGTGGACTTGCAAGAAACAGGCCTTCTTATATGGTTGATAAGGGGTATATCCTTGGGTTCTTTAAGTTGTCTTAATTTGGAAACCGGGTCAAAATTTTTAAAAGCTCTTCATTGTTTGTCAAGTCCTGATTAACTGAGGACAGTGATGAAATCTTGGCTGTTTGGGAGCAATTGTTATAGGAGTTATTACTTGGCTTACAAGACTCAGGCTAGAGACAGTGTCCTGTCTTGGAACACGTCTAACTTGTAGATAGTAGGTGAGTTTCTGGGGATGATTGTTGTAAATTGTTGGTGATATATATACAGATATTTATAGATACAGACAGATATTTATATATGTATATATGCTAACATTTACTGAACATATATATTTTATATGCTTATATACATTATAATACTATGTATACTATATTTTATAGAATATCCACTATAATACATTTATGTATTATCTATAATGCACTAGTGACACAATATTTGGCCAAGAATAGGACACAAATACACTAATAGTAGGTGTGAATGGTCCATTCCAGGAAGATAATTTGACATTTTATATAGAAATCATTAAGACCATGTATGCATTTTGATGTAGCAAATTCAAATTTAAACTATACTAACGAAGGTATCAGTGACACATATGCTGTGGTATTAATCATAATCTTATTCAAAGTAATTTTATTTAAGGGAGAAAGCTACTGTTTAGCAATGGAGACAGGAGGAAGATTGATGAATAGACTAAATTAATCTGTAGTGAGAATAGTTTTTACTTACCAAAATTCATGATATAAAATCATTTATTGCCAATAGGATTTCTGAAGAATATATATTAACTTTGTAAGCAGTGTAAAATAGCAATAAAAATGCCTTCACATATAAGAGATGAAAAGAGGGAGCACAAAGGAAGAAAAAGAGGAAAGGAGAAAGATTAATATGGATTATGAAAGGAAGCTATATTTTGTAGGTCCCAACAGCTAGAATACATTTTTCATATTTATCACTCTTCTGAGCATTTTACCTGCATCAATTCATTTAATTTTCATTACAATCTTCTAAGAGATATAATTTTACAGATGAGGAATCTCAGGCCCAGAGAATTTGAAAACTTGCCAAAATTACAGAACAAGTAAATGGTGGAGCTTAGATCTGAATTTTTGTTGTCTGACTCTGGTTCCCAGCACTTAATATTTGTCTTTATGCTTTTCGATGTTGATCGAGTGTTCTGCAGATGTGTATTAGTGTCCGATGTCTTTAGAGGGCAGTTTGCGACAACATAAAATCTTTTCTCATTTCTAATATGTGGAGCTCATGCTCATTCTTTATGTATTTCCAGTGAATAAAGGCCTCTCAAGAAATATATTTTTAGTTTGCTCTATAGAAGTTTGTGCATGTGTTTAAAATTGAAAGACATTGTTCTCAGCACACAGTAAGTACTGAGATTGTAATAAAGGATACATAATGGCTAAATAATAAATGAGTGAATTCGTTTATCTATTATTTAACAAAATAATTAATTTGAAAATCAGTGATTGAAGGATGACTGTCACATTAAAATATAATTACTTGCACATCTGCTGGTTTTTGAAGTATAAATTATTATAATAAATATATATGTAACAGTCTATAATTATTTTTTGTATACAGCACTTTTATTATTTATTTTTTAAATTAGGTTTATTGGTACAATTTAGATGTACATATTGATTACATTCATCATAGGGAATTTGTATCTGTACATGATCTATCTAGAGTCCTCTTTTTTCCCATTCTCCTCCCCTCCCTTCAACTCCTATTCCCTTCCCTATTTGCAAGCTTTGGTTCCATTTTATCTTTCCTTTCTCATTTTTTTCTTTTCCCCTCCTTCCCTCCCTCCTCCCCTCTCCCTAGTTCCCCTTTCCTTTTGAACAATCTCTTCCTATTTCACAATATCTATTATACATTTTGTTTCTTTTTTACACTTTCAGTTTCTCACAATGTATCTTCCAAAAAGAATTAAAAGCATACCATCGTGGTATATGCAAACCCATGTTTATAGCAGCACAGTTTGTAATAGCTGAATCTTGGAAACAACCCAAATGCCCATCAACTAATGAATGGATAAGAAAGATGTGTTTTTTTTTTAATACGATGGAGTACTAGTCAGCCATAAAGAAGGATAAACTTGAGACATTTATGGTTACATGAATGGACCTTGAGACCACACTCTTAAGTGAAATAAATTGGACACACATGTGAATACCACATAGTTTATACTTATTAAAGGAAAAAACACAGTAACCACCTATACTTGACCTTTATATATAAGCTGATACCTTGAACAAACACAAGATGACTAGCAGTAGCATTTTCCTTTATGCTAATTTTCCTTAAGCATAGATATTTTTGTGCAATGGTCTGAAGATACAACATTATCTTTTTCTCAGTTTTGCCATTAACACCAAAAATAACATTCCAAAGAAATATTACTGCATTCTCTGGGTAATGTGTAAGGTTTACAAAAATATGGCACATAATAAAATAATATTTTCTAAAAAATGGCAGCCATGCATTTCAAGAAAAGGGAAAACATGCATTTCTAAATACATTTATACCCTACATTTAAGTTTGTGACCTCAATAATTTATGTTAGCTTATTAATTTTAATAGGATATTAATAATATTGTGAACTGGCAAAATTTCTTTAATTCAAAATAATTTTATTACATTACTTAAAGAAGTTCAAGGGAATGAAATATTAAATTATGAGAATGCTTATACTAGAGATATCATTTAGTGCAAAAAAGGGGAGTAATCTGGTACAAAATTTTAAAATTTCTGATAAAATCAATTTAAGGAAGTATTTAAATAAAAGAAAGAAGTTTGAATACAAGTAAGCATTGTCAGCTCCCAATAATTTTGTTTCATTTATACAGGATTTTATAACACAAGATTTTTTGAAGTGATCTTGAAACAAATCAATGGTGTGAAAAATGATAAAACAATAATTATGTCAAATAACATAAAAATGGCTAGAGTAGATTTTACTGTTCTCAGCCTATGGATATATTTTACAAAAAATCTGATCACTAGTTTCCATTCCATTCAGGTCAACATTTCATCTTTCACTTGTGAGCGTTCTTTATAATTATTAGGATGACATGGTACCAGAAAATAATGACAGGCGAGTATTTTGATGAATAAAAGTGAAACAAACTTTTACAATACTTATTTTACTTGAGTGAATAAACTCTATTAATATATTTAATAATTTCTAGCATTAAAAATTTTACTTATGACTCATATATACAATGTGTATTACTCACTAGGAGTTTGTGACACACAGTTTTAAAATCATGGCTTAAACAGAGTTATATTTCTTCCATTGATAACATCAGCACGCTAACTTAGGGTGATACCTTGACAGCCTATAACAGCATAATCCCTTTGCTTTTAGTGGATCAGAGGATATTTGTTAAGAAAGATCCACCCTTATGGTCCAATAGTCATAAATATAACGTTATCATCATATCTGACTTACTGCTTCATTTCTAAGAAAAATAATACAATAATATTATATTTTATTTCCCTCACTAATCTGGTGGAAAGAGTCTTTTCTTTTCTTCCTTCTTCGTGTATCCACCCTCCACCACATGTTTACCGAGCCCATAACAAACTATATCTTGAGATTTGTTTTTTCTTTTTTCTTTTTTTTTTTGTGGGTACCGGGGGTCGACCTCAGGATCTCGCGTGCCAGCAGGCTCCTGTGCCGCTGAGCGATATCACCGGACCTTTTTTCGTATGTGGGTTCCGGGAGTCAAACTTGAGCCCTCGCGCTTGCCAGGCAGGCGCTTACGCCACTGAGCCATTTCACCGGCCCTATATCTTAAGATTTGGCTAATAAGCTTCTTTAGATCTGTGCAAAATTACTGAGATAAGTAATTATAAAGTAGACCAACTTCTAGAAGAGAAGTCACAAGAAAATACAGGCTGTGGTTATAATTTTTTTAAATCATCTGCATTATTCTTAATGAAAGAATCTGAGGTGTACTGGTAAGCATAGCCTTAGACATTGAGTCATGGACAAAGCCAGGGCACGATGCGAGGCACGCAGCACAGTTATCAAGGATATAATCGGTGTCATTGTAAGAATTCCAACTGGGGCAAGAGCGGGGTGAAGAATCAAATTGCCGGCTAACAGCAATATCATGGACTAACACATCCTGAAAGATTATCTGGTAAAACAGTGAGTGTTTCAAAGGTGATTGGATCTCACATAAAAACTTCATTTTAAGGCATCGCTGGGTTCAGAAGAACTAAGGCACATCGCGAATTGAAGGGTGAAGAGCTTTTGGAAAGAAAGATGTGAGCAGTGAGCACTGTGCACCTGGGAAAGGTGAGGCTGCTCTGACAGCAGACCCAGCCCAAGAGACACGTCAGCTGAGACATGGGGACATCAACCCTTTGTCTTAGAAAACAATTTTAATTTCAGCTATCCAGCCATGGCACAAGCATGAGGTTATACATATCACAAAAAAATCAAGGAAGCAATCCCTATGTGTGATAGCCACAGAGAAAATAAAATAATAGATGTAAACCATCAAGTTCTTCAGTAGTGGAGATATCAGAATATGAAATAATACATATAGTGTAGTTTAAAAAAAGAATAAATGGATTCCAACTCCATGATTATCTCAAATATCCTTCCAAATGACCAAAGTTTAAAGCTAACTAAATCTTTCTTATAGATACAACTGAAGGAATAATTAATTAATTGTGAATTAAAACCGAAGAAAATAATCAGATTGCAACATAGAAATTTTGGAATATGGAAAAATGTGAAAACGGTATGAGACACAGGAAGAAAATGAAAGTCACTCTCTAATAGGTCCATTTATACATTTAAGAACAAATTACTAGGGCCCGTGAGATGGCTCAGTGGCGTAAGTGCCTCCCTGGCAAGCGCAAGGGCCTGAGTTTGACTCCCAGAACCCACATATGAAAAAAGGGCCGGTGATATCACTCAGCGGCATGGGCGCCCACTGGCGCACTAGGTCCTGAGGTCGACCCCCGGTACCCACACACACACAAAAAAAAAAGAACAAATTACTAGCAATAAGACTTTAATAAACACTGACTTTTTCAGGTAGGAAATTATTATTCATATCATTCAATAGGGCAATAGAAAAACAAATAATTATATTCACATAAAATAACACTGAAAAATCAATGAATACTATAACTATATCCCAAAGCATGAAATTCTAGTAATGGTAATGAGTAAATAAAACTGGTCACAAAAGATTCTATAGAGTATAACACTACTTTTATATATTTTTAAAACAAAATAATGTACTATTTAGTGGCACATATGTATGTGATAAATCTACTAACCAAAGGGATGATACTCACAGAGTTTTCAATAGTAGTTGCCTTTGGAATAGGAGCAGAGAAACAGGTAAGAGAGGAACATAGCAGTAAATGCAAAATGATGTTGAAGTCCTTAGATGAGTGGTGCCTTTAGATATGATCACTTTTTTATTTTATGATATAACCCTCCTGTTTCTTATATTCCATTGTGTCTATAACAATTATTTTGAGCTATCAGTCAGAAATCATGATTTGAGCTAGTTAATCGATCGCTTAAATGTATCAGAATTTAGACTTCAGCCCTTTTTGTTTTATGTTTGTTTGTTTGTTTGTTTAAGGTCTCAGTATGTAGCCCAGACTGGTCTTGAACTTGAAATCCTCTTTCCTCCCTCTCTGTTGTGATGAGATTACAGATGTGTATCACCATGCCTGGCTTCTTAGACTCCAGCTTAATTAATTAATTTTAATTAAATGTAGTTTGACTGAAATGTAAAACTGTACGTAAATATAGGGAAGTGTGTGATGATAAAAGAGAATGATATATTAGTTATCCATCACCAGAAAAATATCTGATATAATCAGTTTTTAAAGAGAAAAGGTTGGCTTTGCTGCACAGCCTTAGAAGTGCCGATCCCTGATCCGCTGACCATTGTTTTGCTCCTGTGGTAAAACAGCCCATCATTGTAGGGAAGCACAGAGCAGAACAAATCTGCCCACCTATGAGCCAGGAAATAAATGAGAGTTAGGAGCAATCAGGGCTTCCACAGTCTCCTTGAAGGGCACTTCCCCCAGTGACCTAAAGAACGCACATGAGGCCTCATTTCTTAAAGGGTCTCCCAATAGCATCAGCCTGGGGATGAAGGCTTTATCACATGGGGCATCAAAGGATCATTCAAGATCCAAAATATAGCAATTATGTGAATTTATTTTTTTGAGACAGGGTCTTGCTATGTAGTTCAGGCTGGCCTTGAACTCACAGCAATCCTCCTGACTCAGCCGCCCATGTGCTGGGATTACAATCCCACCACCCCTAGCAGCAATTGTGTAACTTTTAAATCGGGTTAAACATATATCTTTTAAACACTTCTTTCAGTAACCTTCGTTTTCTACTTTGAATAGTTTTTAAATTATCAGAAAAAATAACAAATTTATTATAGTTATGTAACTATAGCAAATTAAAATCTAAGATTAGTACTTTTTGTCTTTGTGCTAGTAGGGGGGTTGTTAGCTAACAAAAAAAGCAATTTTGTAATGAATCTCACTTTATGGACACTACACTTTCTAACTAAATTTCAAGTACTAATCTGTGTTTCTGAGACATTTACGGTTTGCCTGTATTAGCATAACAGTATAAGATAAAGTTGCTGTCCTAAATATGACAACCATGAAGAATGAGCACAGATATAAAACAAAAACATCAATTGTATTGAGTGCTGAAATTGAAGCACATCAAAAACTCTCCTGCACAAAACACAAAGAAAAAACACACAAAGAAGAAATCATTCAATTTCATATTATTTAAGACTTAACTCATTAAACCCTGTCTTATCCCTTTTTAGTTTAATTAGCTTCATGGTATCATTTACATTTAGTGGACCTGTTACAGTCCACTAAATGTATTTACAGTTATTTTCACCTGTAAGAGAAAATTTCTAGCAACTTTATGGTTCTTAAACACAAAAAATAATAAAACGTTAAGTATAACAAAAATGACTCAAAAGTAATGTATCTTACTTTGTAACTTAGTAACTCAAATATGAACAGTGAACTATGTTATCAGCCACATATCGAATTCACTCTCTATTCATAGCCAATAATGTTTACGGAATGTCCAAAATTTTGCACTGTCAGTAGTATACAGGAAAGTAGGAATGCTTGTGTTTATTTTCCTAGAATCCTTTCATTTCTTTTTTCTCTCAGGCATATAATTACCCTAGGAAACATGTGAAAGTTTTCAGTTATTCAATTTATATACATATAAACACACACTTTTAATAATTTGAGGTAACAAAATTAAAATGAATTTTCATATATCTAGAAATAATATTCATTTCTTCAATCAAAATATCTATCACATATTTTAGGTCAAGAAATACATGCAAATTCTTCATCAGAGGTTACTTCTTACCTGGTAGCAACTCAGCAGTTTATTTGCTCTTTTCGTCACTGCTTGAATGAAGGAAAAAAAAAAAAATGGCACTCTGCTCCTCTGATGAGTTTTAGCATTGTCATTAGTGAGGAAAGACATTTGACAAAGCTGTCTTTGCTCTGACATGTACAGCTGTGTTAGTCTGTGTGTGTGAATATGTGCGCACATACCACTAGCAGAGGTAGAAGCCAGAACACTTCATTTCTACAACATAAGAATTAGAATCAATCTTCTCTGCCAAGGACTTGAACTTTGGACTAACGTGTAAATCAACATTGATCAAAAATAATTGAAATCCAAGAGGTGAAGAAATTTTGCAAGACTACTTCCTTGCACTAAATAAGTTTAAGTTCCACTGACAGCAGAAATTTATCCCCGGTCATTGTGGCCATACAGAGTTGAAGAGATGTCAGATACTTCAAAGAAATCACCAACTTTCACATGGATTGAACCAGAGAAGCACAATTTCCATTTGCAAAAAATGAAGGCAGACTCTGAAAACAACAAACCGATAATTTATTTTTTTGTGTAGGTACCGGGGTCGAACTCAGGACCTCGCACGCCAGCAGGCGCCTGTGCCACTGAGCTATCTCACAGGCCCAAACAGATAATTTTTAAAATATTGTAAAATAAATTAGTAAAACGATACATCATTTTTACTTCAAAAACAGTATTAGGTTCTAATAATGGGTTTCTTAAGAACAAATAATTTTAGAAAAAGTGTATTACTTTTTTGGCAAAATTTTCTAGACCAATATATCAAAGAAATGTACTAAAAGCAGTATATCTGAATTTCTTTTTTCTCTCTTTTTTTTTTTTTTTTTCTTTTTTTTGGTGGGTACCGGGGGTCGACCTCAGGACCTCGCACGCCAGCAAGCGCCCGTGCCGCTGAGTGATATCACCGGCCCTTTTTTCATATGTGGGTTCTGGGAGTCGAACTCGGGCCCTCACGCTTGCCAGGCAGGCACTTATGCTGCTGAGCCATCTCACTGGTCCCAGTATATCTGAATTTAAGCAAAGCATTTCATTTAGTTCTTTAAATGAGGGATAAGATTGAGTTGAATAATATTTTTCTGCGTACTGGACTAATAGAATGATTTACCCAGAGAAATAGACATATACTGGCACTATGTAAGAACCTAGTTCTAAGTAATTTCTTGAATTATTCCTAAGCAAACATTTATCACATGACTGTTGTATTTCAATCAACACAGAAACAGTAGGTAATGGCAGTTTGCCATAAACTGGAGGACATAAAACTGGTCAAAGAAGTATATGTGTGGATGGTAGGGATTCAAGAAAAGAAATACAAAAATGTTGGCTCCTGAACTGAATCATTGAAAAAAAGCATAGTTAACTTTGAAACAAAGACCAGTGCCGGGCCAGTGAGATAGCTCAGGGGCATAAGCGCCTGCCTGGCAAGCGCAAGGGCCCGAGTTCGACTCCCAGAACCCACATACGAAAAAAGGGCCGGTGATATCGCTCAGTGGCACGGGCGCCTGCTGGAGTGCAAGGTCCTGAGTTCGACCCCCGGTACCCACAAAAAAAAAAAAAAAAAAAAAAACACAAGTGCTATGGGAACAGCAATTAGGAAGTATAAATAAAGTAAGGCCAGAGTATAAACACTGCACTAAAGAAACTGCAAGAGATAAAGCATGAAGGAAACAAGTCAGTATAGAGCCCTAGTATTGTAATAAGGACACAGAAGAAAAAATGATAACATAAACCACGCTAACAAATACATATTTCAATTTTAAAGTTATAGAAAAGTATTTAGAAGCTGATGAAAACGAAATTCGACAACTTGAAGGAATACTCTAATTGCATGACTGAAATTTCATACCCCTAGAACAGCAGCTCCTCATTTCCGCCTTGTCCCACATCCAGGCAGCCACCATTCCACTCTCCTATTCTACATGTTTGATGGTTTCGAGTACCTCATTTAACTGGAATTACATAGTATTTGTCTTACTGTAACTGGTGTAGTTCCCTTAGCATACAATAATCTTGATTAATTCATGCCGTTATTTATAGCAGCATTTCATGCTTTTTTGAAGACCATACATTTCATCGTATAGACAGATGTACCGTGTCTTCATTAGCCATTAATCTCTCCGTGGATATTTAGCTTGTTTTCATATCGTGGCTATTGTGAATAGGGATAGAGTGAGGGAGAGAGTGCAGACATCTTTTCAAGATCCCAATTTCGATTATTTTGGAGTTACACGTATAATTGTGATTGCTGGATTATATGGTATGGAGTTCTGTCATTTAATTTTCTGAGCTCTCCATGCTGTTTTCCACAACAGCTGTACCATTTCTAGTATATGTGTACTATAGTTTTAATTTCTCCACCTCCCTGCCAACACATCTTTCGTTGATTTTTTTAAACATAATACTCATCCTATGGGTATAATAGTTCAATATTGTATTTTTTTGTATTTCCCTAATGATGAATGATGTTGGACACAGATTTAAATATCTGGGGTCATTTATATATTTTCCTTTCAGGAGATTAAAATTCAAGTTCTTTGCTCATTTTTAGCTAGGTTATTGGTGCTTTTGCTATTCAATTATGTGAGTTTCTTACATATTTTGACGATTAGTCCATAACAGATATAGAATTGGCAAATATTTTCTCCTATTCTATGGGTTGACCTTTTTCACCATTAATTGTTCACAAAACATTGATGAGAGAAGTTAAAGAATAGAGAAATAAATGTAAAGATATCCTGTGTTCATAATTTGGCAGACTTTAATGTTGTTGAAATTTCCACACTACCCAAATATATCTATAGATTTAATACAATCTATGTCAAAATTCTAATGGCAATTTTTACAAGAATAGGAAAAAAATAAACAATTCATGCGGTACATCAGAAGACACTAAGTAGCCAGCACAAGACTCTTCTGAACAGTGCCTGAAGATCACACTTCCAGAAAAGGTTCATATAAATAGAGTGAATGATGTCCCAAAGCTATATTAATTAATAAGTGTATGGTTGTTCTCCAGTTCTAATTTTCCCCCAGTGGTGACCTCTCTTCTCCACCAATGTCTCTCTGTGGCTGAACTGGCCCAGCAGCAGGGACAGCTGGTAAATGAAAAGAGAAAAGCAAAACATAGAATAGTCCTTCCTCCCATCCAAGGCAGGGATTTGAGAGTTTCTCCATGGAGTTTGAGCTTCATGTACCACTATTTGAGAATGTGTTAGTTTTCCTAAGATGGTGAAGGAAGATAAAGATCTGTGTTTTAAATAGATCAGATTGCAGTTGTAGTGTAAATCATGGATTGAAGAAAGCAAGACCGAAATTAGAGAAGCCAGGTGTGGGATTCCTATATTAGTTTAGAAAAAAGAAAGGGCTCAGACGCGGTACTTAACCATTAAACTCAGAAGGGAAACAGGTGAGCAGGCACAGATTAAACCAAGGAGAAAAGGTCACGAGTTTGGAAAATGATTAGTTTAAGATGTTCTAAAGTGTATGTGTAGAGCAGAGAATCTGTAACTAAAAGTAGTGGGAAAGGAATGTTTACCTCTGAAAGTTACTGGTAAATATAAATAGTAGTTGAAGCCATAGGTGTGGTTGAGACGATTTAGAGTGAAAAGAGAAACATAATGTCAAGATGTCCCTAGAATTATAGCATCAATTCTAACAAGTGGAAGAAAAATCAAGTAATAAACTTCTCCATAACATTTTGTAAAAATACAGCTTGTATGGATCAATGGGCATAGAGCATTGGAGGAGAACTAAGTGGTGTGTGAAGGGCTCTCTTTTGTCCGTTTAGTGCCACTAATGCGCAGTGAGCTAAGTAAAAGTCAGAAGCCTAGAGAAGTGGGTAAAGTCTCAACCTTTTTAAAACAAAGTAGCTGTCAAATATGAAGTGTATGAAACAACCATTCTAAAAAATCAGTTCCCCTCTGAAATTTCATATGTTAACACAGCTGAACAGATTGGAATTTCTGTACAAATAAACTATATAATGCTGCTTATTCTACAGGTACAAATATGTTCCCTTGGGCCGGTGAGATGGCTCAGCGGCTTAGGCGCCTGCCCGGCAAGCGCGAGGGCCCGAGTTCGACTCCCGGATCCCACATACGAAAAAGGGGCTGGTGATATCGCTCAGAGGCACGGGCGCCTGCTGGCGCGCGAGGTCCTGAGGTCGACCCCCCGGTACCCACAAAAAACAAAAACAAACAAACAAATATGTTCCCTTGATACAGGGATTAATCCATGCCTTGATAGCATAAATTAGTACAAAATCAACAATTTCATCCAATAAATATATTACATATATATTTGTTAATAAATGTACTTATGCATGTACACCCTTAAATAAATTTACATAGAAAAATAACACTGATTTGAAATGCCCTGTGATAACGCAATGCAAATACATGATATACAAGCAAAAAGTAATAAAGGAAATGTTTCTCAGTTTTAAAACATTTTTAAATAACATACATAGTTAAAACCTGAAAATTAGTGAAAAATGTAGAAAGCTATGTATTTATAATCATAATAGTGAAAAGCAGAAATGCAACTGATTACTTGATGAATCACAGAACATTTTAAAAATAACAGATATCATCGGCCAAGGAAAACACCCATCACATCAGAGCAATTTTAAAACACACCAATACTTAAGTTATTTATATGCATTTACCCATACATATATTTTAAGATCTATGCAATATCTTAAAAGGAATCACAAAATCAGTCTTCAGCTTCATCCCCATCTGCATTTTAATGATTTCAAAATATAACCGCATTTTAGGGCTTGAGGTTGCATATTGCTACATTACCAGTTCATAGCATTGTGGCTTTCCATTTTGGTAACAATAAATTCTAGTAAACAGAGCCATTAACAGCATTTTTTATAGGGTCAAATGGAAGTACAGCACCAGAAGGGTGGTGCTAAGTAAAATTTGAAGGCTACTATGTTACATTCGACTATTTATTAAGGCATTAAAATCAGGTCTTCCCAGGGATGTTTTGATATTTTTCATGATCTTTTCTCCCTTTGACAATTTTCACTTTTATGTGGCAATTTGTGAAAAAAAATGATTACTTAAGGTTTCACAAAGTGTGAAGTTCCTTTTAAATTATGAGCTTTATAAAAATATGCCCCATAAATAAAAGTAACTAAAATGTCTCATGATCATATTTAGAGATATATTTTACTATTTGAATAAAGGAATCATGATTTGGAATATTCTAATATATGGAAAATCTTTAAGTAATAAAATTATAGAAACTGGGGTTCCTTGCATCTCCATTAATACAACACCAACATAATATTGCAGTATAAAAATCATTTCTTGGTTCTGAAAATTACTTTTTACTCCCTGAGGTATCTCTCAGGCTGTTAAAACATATTATAATAAATTCTTTTTTTTTTTTTTTTTTTTGGTGGGTACCGGGTGTTGACCTCAGGACCTCGCGCGCCAACAGGCACCCGTGCCGCTGAGCGATATCACCGGCCCCTTTTTCGTATGTGGGTTCCAGGAGTCGAACTCGGGCCCTCGCGCTTGCAAGGCAGGCACTTACGCCGCTGAGCCATCTCTCCGGCCCTATAATAAATTCTTTTGCATACATGTGATTTCAATCTACAAGAATAAAATAAAAAAACTAGGTAAATTTATTCTATTTTGCCTCTTACTTTGAGCTCATAAAAATAACCTACTCTTAAAAACGTATAATTATATGCTAAAAATCCTACAATATCATTTCAATTTTAACAAAATTTGAAAATATGTTTATTTTGAAAATAAATCCAGTACTGCACTGCTAGTGGTGTACAACTAGAGATATGGGCAATTATTTTAGTTGACGCATAGGTAAACATTTTATACAAGCAAAATACGTTTATTTTAATTCAAATAGAAACATACAAGTAAAATATTATACACATCATTTCACACTGTTATTGCTAGAGATAGGACAAAATCCAAATTTAGGTTTCAGAAAGCGAACTGATTTAAAAACAAAGCCACCAATAGATACATAGATGCATATTCTTGCACTTCTAAAAACAGAAAAAGGAGGAGTGTGGTGTCTTAAATCTTCTATATAGTTTTAGTCATAAGAGGGGTGCTCATTTTTTTACTAAATTTTGGTACAATTTTTGCCATATTAACTGCTGTACTAAAGTAAACTCTTCATAAACTTCTTATTTAAAAAAATTGGATTTCCCATTTTCCACCTGCTTTGTTCTGTTAACTTTGTATTCCATCCCACAAACAAATATCTCGGATACTGTCAACCTGAATATAATTTACATGCATTTACTCTCTAAATGTATTACTTGAACATAGCCATTGTGGTTGTACTTACATTATTGATGTGTATTCTCTCCAAAACAAGTGCAAGACAAAAATTCAATAGGTGGCTGACAGCACTTGTATTGTTTATTCTATAAAATGTTTCTCCATGGATCCCACAAAATTCTTTGTAAGACCATTTTCAAAGTATTTTGCTCTTTGTGTTTGCTTCTGGAGTATTCATAGTGAACTATGCCTTCATTAAATTGTCTCTGAGGATGTGCTAGCCTTTTATGTAACCATAAATGTTGATTATTCATCTCCAAATAGTAGAATTGAGTAGATTATTAATGTAAATAAAATATTTTCTTTTTAAAGGTCCATAATATAGAAACTTTTTATGGTTCTGTTTTATGTATTTATGGAGTTTGTTCTGAGATATTTTGTCTCTTTGTCAGGAGAAAATATTCTTATTTAAATAAGTTATATTTGCATGCTTACAGAATATAAAGAAAACCCACAACCTATTTGAAAATTTCCCAAACATTCAAAATACAACTATATACTTTGTTTCTTAGGAAAGCCTTACTCCATTTTTCTTCTCCAGAATTGTATACATTGTATGTATAACATTTCCAAAGGAAGGTAGAAAAAGTAGAAAAATGAAATAAAACTTAAACATGTTACTTTGTTACTAACTAACGTACATTTGACTAAAAGTTGCAAAATTAAAATGGATTTCAATATGATTTTCATATATAATCTATCAGTAACCTCTTTAAGAGAACAATTAAAATTATATTGCACTTAAAAAAAACACAATGGGATAACTCCACATACCTCTAAGAATGGCTTTTAAAATAAAGCTATCAAATGCAGGTAGAAATACAGAATAAATAGAATTTGTACACATTTTAATGAAAATACAATGTGGAGAAGCAATTCTGGAAAACAGTTCCTCAGTCTCATGAAGTTATACATGAACTAATCATGTTAACAAGAATTTCTATTCCTAGGTATTTAAGAAATTTTTTAAAACTTCTAATAAAACATTATGTAAATGTTTATAAAAAGTAATACCTCAATTTATTTATGGATAAGCATATGGATAAATGACCAATGATGGAATTCAATGCATCAACAAAACAAGGGATAAAATTACTTCAACTACTTGAGTCTCAGTTTCCTATTTATATAAAAGTACTTTTTAGTAATTTTAGCACATATGTTTTTAGGAGCATGAGAATTATATAATAGACATGAAAGTTCCTATTGACCTGGCTAAAATCATGCAAAAACTCAGTTAATTGGATTTTCTAAAATAAATTGGGATGATGGAGCTTTACCACTGTTGTGATCCAGCAAATACAAAGAGCTTCAGTGCTTCAACAAGAAGAATGGTCTGAAAATACATGGAAATTAATACTTTTGGTGTAATCAATACATTTTATACATTACCACCTACTGCATGAACTCTAAATTTGCAAAGGATATGAGAAATAGTAGTTCATTTTAGATTAAAACTAACAGGATTTGACTTTTTACTGCAGATAACCTTGCTCTGTGTTCCTATAGGATCTGCTGCACAGTAATTTAGAACACTTAGCATCCTTAATTCTAATCTTTCATTTCACAAATAAAAGTTAAGATTTTTAACATGCAAATTTATATAATATATTAGATATTATAGGATTAAATAAATTAGTTGGACATTAATTTAAATTTGTAACTTTACTAAATAGTGACCATGTTTGTATCAATGCTTACAAAATGCTCACAGCCCCTGAGATAGTAACTCTCCGGGGATATTAAAACATCCCCTGAGTTTATTATTTATTATGCATTAGCTACCAACAAATATTGTTGCAGTTGTTCTAGAGAGGAGTATATTGCACAACACAACATGTGGTCTTCCATTGTACTAAATATCATCTTTGTACTCCTCAATGTAATATTGTACAAATAAAATATTTTACACCTGAAATATCAAGTAAGATAATATAGCCAAGGCAACATCCAGAATTTCTGGATTTTTTTCTCTGAATAGAATCCCAGAGGTACCATAACAACTGTAAGACTTTTCATTATTATCCCAAACTGTATTATGACTACAAACCCAAAATTTTATTTTTTTACTTTAATGCTATGTATTTACACAATGATTATTACATTTTTTGTGTAGTATGTAAAAGTATTTTTGTAATGAGATATTACCATCATATTGATATTATGAAAATAATATTAACTGAAAATGTAGAAAGCTAAATCCGGCTCTATTTTTGTGAGGTGGCATTTATATTACCATGACAGTGCTAGAAGGGCATAAAGTTTACTGTTATAATTTTCACTAGGTTTTCAGTTGTATCTGGTAGGACCACCAGGTTAAAATGTATAGTCTCTGTAATATACACAATTGCCTTCAAACACTTCAATATCCACTTCAATATTCCACTTCAATATCTAATATGCATTTCTAATTTAAAAACTGTAAGATTAAACTGTTAATTTGCCACCCCAAAATCTGCTTGTCACAGTGCTCTGCACCTGAAGTTAAAAATGCATGCATTATTGACTTTCTACTTTCTCTATTATCTCATATGTAATCTGTCAATAAATCCTTTCAGCCTTACTTTCAAAATGTACCTCAAATATCACATCTACAACTAGTATTAAATTTAGGTTATCACCACCTTTCATCTGAATGCTGTACCAACTAAATTCTCCCTCTCAACAGCCTTTTTAAAATTCTATTCTGCACAGATAGTCTTGAGTCCCTATTTTAAATCTGTTAAATGATAGAATGCTACTTTCAGAACATTCCAGAATATTTCCATCTGAGGCAGCCAAGAGAATATGAATGTTCAATCTCCAAAGGTAGAGAGAGTATTCAACTGCCTGCTGATAGCCCCTGTGTTGCACCTGAAATCAACCACCTGTTTAGTGCTGAAATCATACTTTCCCATGGGCCACTCCCAACAAATGGCAGCACCACAGAGCTATTGAAGTTGCCTCTTTCCTGTGCCTACACCAACCTACAGCCCTAGAGCTGGCCTCATACTCAGTAGTGAACAATTGAAGGCTTCTAAGAAAAAAAAAAGGGAGGAAGTTACTCTTATCAACTCTTTAACATTGCATTGAAGGTCTTTGGTCTGGAAATAATTCAAGAAAAAGATATAAAAGGTATTCTGATGAGAAAGGGGTATGTAAATTGATCTTATTCACAGACAACAAAAAGGTCTATGTAGAAAATAGTGTCACCTAAAAATAATAAAAGATGTAATGCATGAATTTCAGTTGCCAATTTTTTATTTGGTGTTTTATTTTGGGGGTGTCCAATTTCTTTGAGTTCTTTATATATTCTACACGTTAGTCCTCTGAGGTGCAGCTGGCAAAATTGTTTTCAAATACTTTAGGTTGTCTCTTCACTCTGTTGGTTGTTTCTTCTGCTGTGCAGAAGCTTTTTAATTTTATATAATCCCATTTGTTGATATTTCATGTTATTTTTTGTCCAATTGGGGCTCTTTTCAGAAAGTCTTTCTCTATGCCTATGACTTCAAGAGTCAATTTTGATCTTACTTTGATTTTAATTTATTTTGACTTTGATTTTGATTTTGATTTTAATTTATTACCTGGTAGAATATATGGGTCTATCTTTAATCTTCAGTCTTTTGCATCCACTTAGTTAGATTCCCCAGCACCATTTCTCTTTCCTCCAGTATATGTTTCTGGCTCATTTGTCAAAATTCAGATGGCTGAATGTGTCTGAAGTTGATTCTTTGTTCTGTGTTTGGTTCCACTGATCTGCACGTTTGGTTATGTGGCAGTTCCATGATGTTTTTATCACTGTAGCTTTGTATTATAACTTGAAATCTGAGATTATGATGACTACTGCTTTGATCTTGCTGGCCAGGATTGCTTTGATATTCTGAGTTTCTTCTGGTTTCATATAAATTTTAGGATTTTTTTCTCTAGGTCTTTGAGGAAAACTCCTGGTGTTTTGATTGCAATCACATAAAATGTATGTACCAATTTTGGAAGTAGGGCTATTTTGACAACATTGGATCTGCCTATCCAGGAACATGGGGATAAGGAACTCTTCTACATTATTCATGGGAATGTAAACTAATGCAGCTACTATCAAAATCAAATGGAGAGTCTTCAAAAAACTAAACATAGAAATTCACTCCACCCAGCTATTCCTCTTCTAGGTATCTTCCCAAAAGATTTAAATATGTTGTATTATATTGACACATGCAAACACATGTTTATAGCACCACAACTTATCATAGTTAAATCTTGGAAGCAGCCTATTGGTCCATCAACATACAAATGGATGAAAAAAGGTGATATCTATATATAATGAAGTACTACTTGGCTATAAAGAGGGATCCACTTGAATCTTTTGTAGGAAAATGAATGTTAAGTGAAATATATCAGACATACAAGCTTAAATATTGCATGATTTTTCTTATATGAGAAACTCAAAATATAAATAAATTATAGAGCAAAATAAAAGATAGATAATAGGAAACAGGGAGATAGATTTTGCTAATGAGAAAGGGACCAAAAGATGGAGGGAGGAGGAGGCAGGGAAGAGGAAAGGATGGTAAAAAGAATCAAGGTGTGTAAGTCCCCACAGTGAATACTACATTATTGACATAGTAATGTACTGCAAACATGTAGTAATAAGAAACGCAAATAATCCAACTAGAAAGTACTAAAAATTCATGAAAAGATATTTTGCTGATGACAAATATGCACAAAAGCATTCAACATCATAAACCATTTGAGAAATGCAAATTAAGACTGCAATGAGTTATGATAACACACTTATTGGAATGACTAATGTCAAAAATAGTGACAACACAAAAAGCTGTTAAGGATGCAAGGTAACTAATCACTCACTATGGTAGGTAGAATAATAGTCTTCCAAAAAATAAATTTAAAAATTTGCAATTCTAAAGAATACAATTTCAATGCATAATATCAATTTTATTTCTATCTTCTAAAAACAAAAGCTTGAAGTTGAAAAATTTTAAAGTGCCATTTAAACCCACTATTACAGTGAAAGATTTTAGGCATAATTTTTTTTTAAAGATCAAAATTTGCACAGTATAAGATACAAAATATTTTTGAGAGAAACTTTTTGGTCATAATTACAAGCAAAGTTACAATAAACCTGGGTCAAGGATTCAATGCTATCAAGAAAACATTCCTTCTAAAATTAAGTGTAGATTAAACAACTATCAACTAAAACAACTTTATGGATAAATCTTTCATTGCTGTAGCAAAACAACTGGCAGCATAGTTTAAAGGGGGAGAGGTTTACTTCTGGCTCATGGTTTTAGAGGTGTCAGGCCATGGTTGCCTGGCTACAAGGCAGGAACACCATGAAGGAAGGGTGTCATCACAAAAAAGCTCTTTTACCTGATGATAGCCTTGAAAGAGCCAAGAGGAGGGTGACCAGAGACAAGATATAGTCCCCAAAGTCATGCCTCCATGACCCACCCTGACACATACAGAATTGTGCTGTTCTAGTCTCTAAGGTGTTTCTCAGTCCAATCAAGTAGAAGATCAAGATTAACCATCACAACTACTTTGTGTAGAAACTCACAGACTGGGCCGGTGAGATGGCTCAGCGGCATAAGCGCCTGCCTGGCAAGCGCGAGGGCCCGAGTTTGACTCCCGGATCCCACATACAAAAAAGGGGCTGGTGATATCGCTCAGCGGCACGGGCATCTGCTGGCATGTGAGGCCCTGAGGTCGACCCCTGGTACCAACAAAAAAAAAAGAAACTCACAGACGAATATTTCATGTGAAGAAAACAATGATTCCAAAATACTTAAAATAATACTGAAAAACTGCAAAAACTCATTGATTTATACAATATAATTTTAAAGCTACACTAATTAAGACACTGTGGATTGATATAAAGAAAACATGTAGAAAAATAAAACATAAAGTAGTTAAGAAATACACCTGAACGTATTATATGTCCAACTGATTTTCAAGAAGGGCACTAGTGCAATTCAATGAAGAGAGAATAAACTTTCTAAAACACCATGGTGAAATACATGGTGCTAGGAAATCTGAGGAACTACATCTAGAAGAATGACTTATCATAAAGCTCTAGCTTCATTTTTCTAAGTCATTTCATCTCTCTCCTATTCTTCCTATCTGAAATATCTCTCAACAGCTATATAATCAACAGAAGATAGATGAAGGAATTCAAACTGTAGGATACAAGTCCTTAAAATGGAAATTAGTAGAAGAAACCGTAAGAGAAATGTTTCAAGTCTTTGGAATAGGTTCAGACTTTTTCGGCAATACACCAAAGAACAGAAAACAGAAACAAAAAATAAACAAAGGGGATAATATAAAACTGAAAAACTTCTGCATGACAAAGAAAATAATCATAGAGTGAAGAGGCAACCTAAAGAAGGGGATAAAATATTTGTAAACTATATATTTGACAAGGGGTCGATGTCTAAAATATAAAGAAAAAACAACAATTCAATAGAAAAACCCCAAATGACCCAATTTTAAAATAAGTAACAGATCTCAAAAGGAAACCCACAAATGGACAACAGCAACATGGAAAAAAGAGACAAGTTCAATATAATTAATCATCATGGATGCAAAAACCAGAACCACAATGAGCTACCAACTCACAGGTATTTTTTTTTTTGTGGGTACTGGGGGGTCGACCTCAGGACCTCACGCGCCAACAGGCACCCGTGCCGCTGAGCGATATCACCGGCCCCTTTTTTGTATGTGGGATCCGGGAGTCGAACTCGGGCCGTCGCGCTTGCAAGGCAGGCGCTTACGCCGCTGAGCCATCTCACTGGCCACTCACAGGTATTTTTAATATCAAAAAAGTAGGTATTATCAAAAGGTAACAAGTGCTGGAAAGGATGTAGAGAAGAAAATTTTGTGTAGTGTTGGTGGCAAAGTAATTTAGTACAGCCATCATAGAAAATGGCATGACATTTCCTCAAAATATTAAAAATAGGATACCATATGATCCAGGAATCCTACCACATGGTATATCCAATTAAATCAATATTTTGAAGAGACATCACACCCCACGCTCATTGCAATATTAACTCATAATAACAAAGAAGTAAAAATAAGTGAAGTGTCCATCAACTGATGAATGATAAAAAATGTGATATATTTACACAATAGAATACTATTTTGTCATAAATAATCAAATCCTGTCATTTGCAGCATTGATGGAAACACAGTTCATTATTTTAAGTAAAGTAAGTCAGGAACAGAAAAACAAGCCATGCATGATCTCACTCATAAAAGTACATGATCTCACTGAAAAAGTGATCTCTTAGAAGCTGAGAAGAAAATGGGGGTTACCAGAGACTGAGGAGAGGTGAAGGGAAGGAGTAATGGGGAAAAACTGCTTAATGGGTAATAAATTACACAAGGAAGGAATTCTAGTATAGTGATGCACAGTTAGGCGACTATAGATAATGATTTACTGTGCGTTTCAAAAAGCTAGAAGAAAGGATTTTGAAATTGTTCACAGCAAAGAAATAAATATTGTGTAGCTAGATAGATATGTCAACCTGATTTAAACACTACACAATGTATGTGTGTAGTAAAATATCATCTATTTTCCAATCAATATATGTACAATTTAGGTGTTTTGGGTACGCATAAATAAATCATAGCTTATTTTGTCACAGAATGGAATATAGTTATGCACTGATAAAGACTAAACAATAGCTACATTAACAGCATGCATTAATATACAGAGCATTGCTGACTGAACAAAATAAGTTGCTTCAGTAAATACATTGTCAACTACAATGTAAAAATAAGTCTTAAAACAGGCAATGTGGGCCCAGCTCAGGCAGGACCACAGTGACCCAGCAAGGCCCTGGCAGGGATGCACATGACAGCCCAGCCCAAGTGGGACCCAAATTGCCCAGCAGGCACTGGAAGGGGCACACACAATGGGCAAGTGGGACCAGTACAGTGGGAAAGTCTGAAGAAGCACTGAGAATTCAAGCCTGCATTTGGTAAATTAGATGAACCAGTGTTGTGCTTCAGCACACAGACACACAGAATAGAAGGAGGTGGGTTGGGCCACCTTTTTTATCAAAGGGCTCAGGAGAAACTCCAGCAACAGAAGGTCAGTCCCAGCCCCCCACATCTAGAGGTCAGAATCAGCCCATACCCAGAACAAATCTCACTGCAAACTTGGCTGGAGTACACAACACATTTCTGGGATCTGACTTGGACCTACCACAGAACTGTAGACAACAGAATTTCACTACTTTTATTTTTCTCTTGTTTGTTTAATTGGTTTTCCTTTTTCTGTCCAGTTGGGGGGGTGTTCTGTTTAGTTTTGGCTGGAGTTGCTTTGTTTAGTTTTGTCTTGTTTTTTTGTTGTTGTTGCTGTTTGTTTTTCTGTTTGTTTGGTTATTTTTCTTTTTTGTTTTTTCTTTCTTTCCTTTTTCTTTCATAAATTAGATTTCTTACATTTCTTTTTGTTTTACTCATCTTCTTTCTCTCTTTCCTCAACTTTCTCACTTGATTTTGTGATACTTTCATGTGAGTAAACATTGTCATTTCTCTTTCTGATTCACTTCAGTACTCCTTTGCTTTCTCTTCCATTCTTTCCTGCTTGTGTACTCCAGCTTCCCAAAACTTGGGTGATCATCCTTTGCCCTCCAGCCTTGCTCCTACTATATTTGACCTCATTGATCTCTCTATCTTGCCTCCTATCCCTCTTAATCCCCCTCCCACTGCAACAGGTGTAATCACTCCACTAAGTGGAAAATCATTGCTTATAAGTTCCTCATACATGTTGGATTTTGTTATGTAACTGTAGAATTTGCTCCTATGGTTAAAGGTGTCAGGTTAGTAGTTACTACAATTTGTCAGTAACCAGCTTGTGCTTGAGACTATTCTTATTGCTAACTGTACTACTTTACTACTTTAGCCAGAATGTCATATATTTTATAATCAGTTTTTCTCCCTTGAATGACAACACCGATTATATGGGTTACAACCATCAATGTATTCCAGTACAAAAGGACTGGGTGCTGAGCTAAATAGCAACTTCTCATTCTCAGTACATTGGGAAGGTAGGTTCTTGGGATAGACATAAAGACCAAGAATCACCCACATCTAGAAGATATCCTTGAGGAGCAGACATTTCCTAGGGAAGCCTTGATACTAGGGATAAAGCTGTCTACCATAAGAAATCTATGTACATCTACACAGAAAACAAAATAAAATAAAAAAAGAAAAGAAATGACAAGACACAGAGGCAAAATGCAACCCCAGACCCCCAGCCCACTTAGGACAAGTCCAGAGCACAATGAGATAGAGGAAATCCTAAGGTAACTGCTAGAAATTTCTAAAATGATAGCAACAGAAGTGAAAAAACAAATGAAAGAGGCTAGAGAAAAAAGTAATCTCTAAGGTGCAAAAATAAATGACAATCAAAATGAAAGACATAAAAAAAATTAGAGAAGCTCAGGAAAATGAAGGAAACCATGAATGCCCAAAATAGGAAAAAAATGGAAACCATGAAACAGATCCAAACAGAAATCTAGGTGATTAAAAATACCATTGAAAGTATATGCAACAGATGGAGTGAAGGTGAGGATAGAATATCAGATCTAGAAGACAGGATTGTGACTAGTGACCATGAAAAGAAAGATATCTTAAGAATAATAAGAGACCATGAAAACTCAATCCAACAGCTACAAGATGAAACAAAGAAGAATAACGTAACACTGATTGGAGTCAGTGAGAGAGCTGGAGACAGTGAAAAAGCCATAAAAAGACTCTTAATAGAAATAATGGCAGAAAACTACCCAAACATGGATCAAGAATTTGACATACAAATAAATGAAGCATATAGAACTCCAAATAACCATTATCAAAATAAATCTACACCAAGGCATGTAATAATTAGGCTTCAGAAATTCAGCACAAGAACAGAGCATAAAAAAGGGTTAGAGAAAAGAAACAAATCACCTATAAAGGAAAGCCCACCAGAACCACAGCAGACTTCTCAACACAATCCCTCAAATCAAGGAAAGCTTGGAGTGAGGTATTTCAAGCCCTAAAGAAAACAACCTCCAATCCAGATCGATGTACGCTGCAAAACTATCTTTCAAAATCAATGGAGAAATAAGATACTTCCATGACAAAGAAAAATGACATAATTCATGACTACCAAACTAGCTCTTCAGAAAGCTCTGAAGGATATATTAGAAAGAGAAAGTAAGGACCACAAGCCCAAGAACACCAATAGAAAGAAGCCACAAAGAAGGGCAAGTAATTAAACTTAGGGGAAAGACAGGGAACCAGCAACAGGAAACTAACATGAAAAAGATAAGCCAATACATATCAGTTATAACCACCAATGTAAATGGCTTCAACTCACCAAACAAAAGACACAGACTGTCAGAGTACATCAAGAAGCAAGATCCAACAATATGCTGTATTCAAGAAATGCATTTAAGTAAAAAAGAAATTTGTAGCCTTAAAGTCAAAGGATGGAAAACAATATTCCATGTGACAGGAACCCAGAAAAAAGCAGAGGTAGCTATTCTATTTGCAGACAATATGAACTTCAAGCCAAGACTAATCAAAAGAGACAAAAAGGTCACTATCTACTTGTTAAGTGAAGATTCCAAGAAGAGATAACAATCACAAATATATATGCACCAAATACCAGTGCACCCAACTACATAAAACAAATAATAACAGACATGAAAAATCAAGTAAGAACTAACACAATTGTATTGGAACTTAATAACCTTCTCTCACAATTAGGTAGATCAACCAGGCACAAAATCAACAAAGAAATATCAGAATTAAATCAAACTTCTGAACAAACAAACTTAGTAGATATCCACATAGTGTTCTACCCCACAACATCTGAAAACACATTCTTGTCAGCTGCACATGGATGTTCTCCAAAATAGACCATATATTAGCCAATAAAACATGCTTGAGGAGGGAGGAAGATGGAGGGTTTATAAGAAGCAGGCAGTGAACCTCTCTAAAAGTTGCCATTCTGACACTGGAATATGGTGGCTGGGGAGAACAAGAAAGAGGAAAGTGGCTCTGCTAGACCAGATACAGACAAAAAAAATAGATGAGCTTCAGAAAATTATGGAAGCCATGAATGCTCAGCATAAGAAAGAAATGGAACCCATAAGGCAGATTCAGACAAATATCCAGGAGAACAAAAATTCCATTGTAAGTATTTGTAGCAGATTAAGCCAATGTGAGGACAGGATCTCAGATATAGAAGACAGGCTTGCAATTAGTAATCATGAAAAGAAAGAATTCTAAAAAATAGCAAGGGACAATGAAAAATCAATCCAGCAGCTACTGGATGAGGCAGAGAAAAATAACTTAAGATTAATTGCCATCAATGAAAAAGCAGGAGATACCATCAATGACAGCAGGACACTGTTCAAAGACAGAACAGAAAATTTTCCTGGTAGAGAAAAAGAATTTGATGTACAGGTAAATGAGGCTTATAGAACTCCAACTAGTCATGATCAAAAAAAAAAGCTTCAGCCAGACATATCATGATGAAGATTCCAGAAATTCAACACAAGAGTAGAATCTTAAAAGCGGTTAGGGAAAAGAGACAAATCACCTATAAAGGAAAGCCCATCGGAATCACAGCTGACTTTTCAGCACAAACTGTCAAGTAAAGAAGAGGTTGGAATGATGTATTTCAAGTTCTAAAGGGAAATAAATATCAACCCAGATTGAGGTACCCTGCAAAACTATCTTTCAAAACTGATGCAGAAATAAAATACATCCATGACAAAGAAATACTGAGAAAATTTATGACCACCAAAGCAGCACTCCAGAATATTTTGAAGGACATTCTAGAAAGAGATAACAAGGACTACAACTCCAGGAACCCCAACAGAAGGGATCCACCAAGCAGAGAATACAATTAAACAGAGGGAGGGGAGAAAAACAAAGAGGGGGAGCCAACAACAGGAAAATAACATGACAAGTGTAAGTTAATACATATCAGTTTTAACCATCAATGTTAATGGTCTCAATTCACCAATCAAAAGGCACAGCCTGGCAAAATGGATCAAGACGCAAGATCCAACAATATGCCGTATACAAGAAACATATTTAATTCAGAAAGAAATTCATAGACTGAAAGTCAAAGGATGGAAAACAATACTCCATGTGACAGGAACCCAGAAAAAAGCAGGGGTAGCTATTCTTTTTGCAGACAAAGTGAATTTCAAGCCAAGAATGATTCAGAGAGATAAAGAAGGTCACTACATTTTTGTAAAGGGAACAATCCAAGAGGAAGATATATGTATATATAAATATGCAACAAGTACCAGTGCACCCCACTATATAAAACAAATATTAAAGGATGTGAAAAATCAAATAAGCCCTAATACAATTGTATTGGGGGATCTCAAAACTCCACTGTCACAAAAAGTCAGATTAGGGCCGGTGAGATGGCTCAGCGGCAAAAGCGCCTGCCTGGCAAGCACGAGGGCCCGAGTTCGACTCCCGGAACCCACATACGTAAAAAGGGCCGGTGATATCATTCAGCGGCACGGGCGCCTGCTGGTGCACGAGGTCCTGAGGTCGACCCCCCAGTACCCACCAAAAAAAAGTCAGATTAGCTAGACAAAAAATCAACAATGAAATTTTGGAATTGAACCAAACTTTGGAACAAATGGACTTAGTAGATGTCTACAGAGTGTTCCACCCCACAACATCAGAATACACATTCTTCTCAGCTGCACATGGGACGTTCTCCAAAATAGACCACATACTAGCTCATAAAACCTGCTTAAGTAAATGCAAAGGAATTGAAATTATCCCATGCATATTATCAGACCATAGTGCAAAGAAATTGGAAATCAATGGCAAAAGAAAGCACAATAACTCCCTAAACCCATGGAAATTAAACAGCACCCTCCTGAACAAAAAATGGATCACAGATGACATTAAGAAGAAATTAAACAGTTTCTACAACAGAAAGATAATGACAGTACAACATACCAGAACTTATGGGATACAATGAAAGCAGTCCTAAGAGGGAAATTTATAGCATTAAATACCTATATCAGGAAAACAGAGCAAGCACAAATAAACAACCTAATGGTGAATCTCAAACTGCTAAAAAAGAAGAGCAAGCTAAGGCAAAAGCTCATACAAGGGAGAAAATTAGGAAGATCAGAGCAGAAATTAACCTATTGGAGACTAAAAAAACAATATAAAGAATCAATGAATTGAAGAGTTGGTTCTTTGAAAGAATAAATAAAATGGACAAACACTTATCGAACCTTATTTTAAAAAGGAAAGAAAATACTCAAATCCTCACAATAAAGAATGAAAAGGGTGATAACACAATGGACCCTGCAGAAATCCAGAAGATCATCTATACCTATTTTGAAAATTTGTATTTGAATAAGATGGAAAATGCAGAAGAAATGAACAGATTCCTAGATACATATGAATTACCAAAGCTGAATCAAGAAGATTTAAAAATCCTAAATAAACCAATATCAACCAATGAAATCAAAGATGTAACTAAAAACCTCCCAACAAAGAAAAGCCCAGGCCCTGATGGATTCACTGCCAAATTCTACAAGAAATTTTGAGAAGTCCTAACACCACTACTTCTCAAACTTTTCAATGAAATTGAAAGGGAAGCAATACTCCCAAATTCATTCCTGGAAGCAAGAATTACCCTGATACCAAAACCAGAGAAGGACCAAACTAAGAAAGAGAACTACAGGCCAATCTCCCTAATGAACATTGACACAAAAATCCTCAATAAGATACTGGCAAATAGAATCCACCAAATAATAAAGAAGATTATACACCATGACCAAGTTGTATTCATCCCAGGAATGCAGGGATGGCTCAATATATGTAAATCAATAAATGTAATACACCATATTAACAGACCCAAAGACAAAAATCATACAATCATCTCAATAGATGCATAAAAAGCTTTTGACAAAGCCCAGCACCTATTCATGATAAAAACCCTACAGAAAATTGGAATAGATGGTCTTTATCTCAATCTGATAAAAGCTATCTATGACAAACCAACAGCCAATATCATACTAAGTGGACAAAAACTGAAAACTTTCTCTGTAAAATCAGGAACAAGACAAATATGACCACTGTCCCCACCTTTATTCAACATAGTCCTGAAAACTTTAGCCAGAGCAATTAGACAAGAGCAAGAAATAAAAGAAATAATCATTGGAAAGGAAGAAGTTAAATTATCATTATTTGGAGATGACATGATACTCTACATAGATGACCCCAAATCTCCACTAAAAAATTGTTAGATTTAATAAGCAAATTCAGTAGGGTAGCTGGATAAAGAGTCAAAACTCAAAAATCAATAGCCTTCCTGTATACAAATAACAAACTCACTGAAAGAGAAATTAGGGAAACAACACCTTTCACAATAACATTCAAAAAAATGAAATACCTATGAAACAATCTCACACAGGATGTAAAAACCTCTACACTGAAAATTACAGTACTCTGAAAAAAGAGATTGAAGAGGATATCAGAAAATGGAAAGATATCCCTTGCTCATGAATAGGAAGAACCAATATAGTGAAAATGGCCATACTTCCAAAATTGTTATACAGATTTAATGCAATTCCAATCAAAACCCCAACAGCATACCTCACAGAATTACAGAAAACAATCCTAAAATTCATTTGGAACCAGAAGAGACCTAGAATAGCAAAGGCAATTCTGGGCAACAAAGGCAAGGCAGGGGGCATCACAATCCCCGACTTGAAATTATACTATAAAGCTACTGTATAAAAACAGTGTGGTATTGGCAAATAAACAGACCCAGAGATCAATGGAACAGATTAGAAGATGCTAAAACAACTCCAAACATACTAAGCCAACTTATCTTTGATAAAGGTGCCAAACACATTCACTGGAAGTAAGATAGCCTCTTTAATAAATGGTGCTGGAAAAACTGGTTCTGCACATGCTGAAGATTAAAACTAGACCCATATCTTTCACCATGCACTAAACTAAATTCAAAACGGATTAAAGATCTAAATATTAAAACAGAAACTTTAAGTCTGCTGGAAGGTAGGATAGGTAAAACTCTTGAAGACATTGGTGTGGGCAAAGAATTTATGAATAAAATCCCAATTGCCAGGAATTATCACAAAGAATCAACAACTGGGATCTCATCTTATTAAAAAGCTTTTGCACAGCAAGAGGAACCACCAACAGAGTGAAAAGACAACCCACAACGTGGGAAAAAATGTTTGCCAGATGTTCCTCAGACAAAGGATTACTATCGAGAACATACAAAGAACTCAAAAAAATCAGACCTCTCAAATTTAAAGACCCAATCAAAAAATAGGCAACTGAGATGAATACACACTTCTCAGATGAAGAAATACAAATGGCAAATAAATATACAAAAAAAGTGCAACATCACCAGTTATAGGAGAAATGCAAATTAAAACAACACTGAGAATCCACCTCACCCCAGAAAGAACGGCTATTATCAATAAATCAACTAATAACAAATGCTGGAAGGGCTGTGAGGAAAAAGGAACACTTCTCCACTGTTGGTGGGAGTGTTGACTGGTACAGCCACTGTGGAAATCAGTGTGGAGATTTCTCAAAAAACTAGGATTGGAAGTCCCATTTGACCCAGCTATTCCCCTTCTGGGTATCTTCCCAGAAGAATTAAAAACATCATACCACAGCGATATATGTGCACCCATGTTTATAGCAGCACAATTTGTAATAGCCAGATCTTGGAAACAACCCAAATGCCCATTAACTGAGGAATGGATAAAAAAGATGTGGTCTTTTTATACAGTGGAGTACTATTCAGCTATAAAGAAGGGTAAACTGTAGACTTTTATAGGTAAATGGATGCAACTCCAGAAAATACTCATAAATGAAATTAACTGGACGCACATGTGTAAGCATCACATTGTCTTCCTAGTGTGAGAAACAGAAAGAGTAAATAAGATCCAAAATGTACAATAGATATGGTAAAACAGGAAGAAACTGATCAAAAGGAAAGTGAAACTGGGATGCGGGGATGGGGAAAAGAAAGAAGGGAAAAGAAATATTGTGTATATATATAAGATAGTTAAGATAGATACACTACTAATTTTGCTTAGTTCATTAAGAAAGGTTTATGGTAATATTGTTTGGACAATTGAATGCTGATATTTTGTACCCTGAGTAACTTATTTCAAGATAACAATATGTAATGTATTAATCATTGTTACCCTCCTATTATGTTGTTTTGAAATTTTGTTCTATTTTTTCTCTTTAAAATAAAAATTTAAAAAATGCTTAAGTAAAAGCAGAGGAATTGAAATAATTGCATGCATGTTATCCAGACATAGTGCAATAAAAGTGGAAATCAATTGCAAAAGAAACCACAAAAACTATATAAACACACAGAAATTAAATAACATCCTCATCAAATTAAATAGTATCTACAATTAATCAATAATGCTGATACAACATAGCAGAACTAATGGGACACAATGAAAGCAGTCCTATGAGGGAAATTTATAGCAATGAATTCTCACATCAGGAAAACAGAACTAGCTCAAATAAACAACCTAATGTTGAAACTCAAACTTCTAGAAAAAGAAGAACAAATCAAACCCAAAGCTTGTATGAGAGGAAATTATAAAGATAAAAGCAGAAGTTAATGCAATGGAGACTAAGAAAACAATACAAAGAATCAATGAAATGAAAAGCTGGTTTTTTTGAGAGATTAAATAAAATTGATAAATCCATAGCCAACCTCATCAAAAAGAAGAAAGAAAAGTTTCAAATTCAAGGAATTATGAATGAAAAAGAAGAAATCACAACAGATCCTGCAGAAATCCAGAAGATCATCAGTACCTACTTTGAGAACCTGGACTCTAATAAAATGGAAAATACAGAAGAAAAAGGCAGATTCCTAGACACATATGAATTGCCAAAACTGAATCAAGAAAATAAAAATATTCTATATAACCTGATATCAGTCAATGAAATTAAAAATGTAATTAAAAACTTAATAACAAAGAAAAGCCCAGGTCCTGATGGATTCACTGCTGAACTCTACAAGAATTTTAGAGAAGGACTAATGCCACTAATGCTGAAATTCTTTAAGGAAATTAAAAGAGAAACAGTCCTTTCAAAATCATTCCTGGAAGCAAGTATCCTGATACCAAAACCAGGGAAAGACCGAACCAAAAAAGAGGACTACGGGCCAAACTCCCTAATGAACATAGATGCAAAATTCCTCAATAAGATACTAGCAAAACAGAAAGCAGCAAATCATCAAGAAGATTATATACCTTGACCAAGAGGTATTCATCCAAGGGAAGCAGGGATGAACATATGCAAATCAATAAATGTAATACACCATATTAACAGAACCAAAGACAAAAATCACATGATCATCTCAATAGATGCAGAAAAAGCATTGACAAAGTCATACATCCATTTATGATAAAAGTCCTACAGAATATTGGAATAGATGGTCTTTACCTCAATCTGATCAAAGCCATCTATGACAAACCAACAGCTACCACACTAAATGATCAAAAACTGGAAGCTTTCACTTTAAAATCAAGAACAAAACAATGAGGTCCACTATCACCACTCCTATTCAATATAGTTCTGGAAATATTAGCCAGAGCAATTAGATAAGAGAAAGAAATAAAAGAAATAAGAATAGGAAAGGCAGAAGTTAAATTACTGTTATTTGCAGATGACATGATACTCTACATAGAAGACCCCAAAATCTCCACCAAAAGACTTGTAGATTTAATAACAAAATTCAGTAGTGTAGCTGGACACAAAGTCAAGACTCAGATACCAATAGCATTCCTGTACACAAACAACAAACTCACTGAAAGAGAAATTAGGGAAACCACACCCTTCACAATAGCATAAAAAAAATGTAATACTTAGGCATCAATCTAACAAAAGAAGTACAAGATCTATACATTGAAAATTACAGGGCCAGTGAGATAGCTCAGTGGCACAAGTGTCTGCCTGGCAAGTGAGAGGTCCCCTCCACAATGTTTCTATATTTCTTTATAAAAAATTATTTGTAATCCATGAGCTTGCGGGAATGCTGGATTTCCTCCAAGTGTTTGTGTTCACCAGTGAAATAAATGACATTTTGTAAATTAGACGGCCCAAGCTAAGGTCCAATGTCACATATACTATAGTAACACTGGAGAAGAACAGAAACAAAATGACACAGTACTAGAAGTTTGACGTCTATTCTTATTACAAGTACTATATTCAACATCTAAATGAAAATATTCATATCTTCATCAATGGTACCTTAAAAAGTTATTAAAATTATTTCACCTATTAAAAATGTGCACACAGGGCCGGTGAGATGGCTCAGCGGCATAAGCGCCTGCCTGGCAAGCGCGAGGGCCCGAGTTTGACTCCCGGATCCCACATACGAAAAAGGGGCCGGTGATATTGCTCAGCGGCACGGGTGCCTGTTGGCGCGCGAGGTCCTGATGTCGACCCCCTGGTACCCACAAAAAAAAAAAAATGTGCACACAAATATCTACACAATTTAAAATGCATTATTTAAATGTAATTAATATTTATAAATTGAATAAGAATGCATACAACACCAAATAAAATTTTTATATAAAAATTGAAAATAAAAGTGTTTTAGAATAAAGTTAATAGAACGATAATTTCCAGGACTTTTGCTTTTTTAATTTTAACATTCTTTATTTATCACTTCCACCTGTCTATTCTAATCCTCCATATTTCTTCAGTGACAGAACAGTATAAACTCTTAGATTTTCTTGTGTCTGATGGAGCATAATAGTAGATATGGCTGGAAAAGGAATCGTCATCTTTGGCTTGAAACAACCCTTACTGGCTAGAAGAAGAAGCCCAATATTCCACATGCATCCAGAATGCGTACAGAAAAGTATTTTCAGCCAATCGTGTGGCACCCATCTGTGAACTTAGCTACCAAGGGAGCTAAGGCCAAAGCATCCAAAGTTCAAGTCCAGACTGGACAATTTAGCGAGATCCTGTCTCAATAAATAAATAAATATTAAAACAAGGAAAGAAAGAAAATAAAACTATTTCTAAGCAGTTTAGACTTACTCCAAAACAAACTTTTAGGAGATTCCATCTGTGCAAAGCAATCATCTATGGATAGGCACATCATGGAAGACCTTAAGGGAAAGAGAATGGTACGGCAAACCAAAACCAAAACCAAAACCAAAACCAGAAATGTTTACTACCTCTCTCATTTTGTGATTGTCTTTTTTTAATTTACTTTTGATTGGCAGACAAAATTACAAAATTTTATGTATTGACAATGTACATCCTTGAGGTTTGAGTATATGTACATTGTGGAATGACTAAATTTAGCTAACTAATATGAGCACTGCCTCATGTAATTATCATGTTGGTGGCAGAACACTTCATATATACTCTTTTATATATTGCATTTTTCAAAAATAACCAATATACTTTAACTATAGTCACTAGGTTTTCCAATAGAGCTCTTGAGCTTATTTTTCCTGTCCAACTGAGACTGTGTCATTTGGCCAGCATCTCAACCTTGCCCACCTCCCAGTTTCCACTAACCACCATTCTACTCTTTACTGCCTGGAATTCAACTTTTCCAGATTCCACATAAGTGAGATCATGTGGCATTTGCCTTTCTATGCCTGGCTTATTTTACTTAACATAATGATCTTCTGTTTTCAAAAGATAATATATATCAAAAATTGTATCTAATACAAAAAGAGAAATTAATTTATTTTTATGGGTACCGGGGGTCAACCTCAGAGTGATATCACTGGCCTTTTTTTTTGTATTTGGGTACTGAGAGTCGAACTCAGGACCTCGCACTTGCCAGGCAGGCACTTATGCCACTGAGCTATCTCACTGGCCCCTAAAATTTTTTAAATGTTAGAAAGTACTTCATTTGTTAAAAAGGTGCTGAATTTGAAGTATTGCATGGTGCTGTCCACCTTTGTGCAATTTTTATGAGTATAAACTCAGAAGATAGTGTAACTTATAAAGTAATAAATTTAGATTTTATAATAAATATATAATTATGAATAAAAGTAAGAAACTACACGATGAAAAACCAAATATCCAAAAGCTTTAAAAATTTGGATCTTCTTTTCTCTGGCACATAAATTAATCAAATCTATCCAATAATTCACCATACTCCAGTAAATTTTCATGGAAGAATATATATAAAATTGGGCACAGAGAGGCTTTCTTTATCTCAAGAAACATTAATATAAAGCTTAATACATCAGAAGAACAGATAATCCATTGTATTTATTATATCTCCCTTAAGACAATGAACATTTTTGGTAGCTGAAATCCAGTGCTGGGATGGGATCCAGGATGGGAGGATATAGAAAGGCAAGAAGTAGGACAAATGTCTTTGTAGGTTAATATTATGCCAAAATCTTACAGAACTATTTCCTGGGCTTTAAGTTCATCAGAGCCAGTTTTCCTGAAGCCGACACACATCTCTGCATCTCTAATTGTTATATGATATGACTGTGAAGGAATCACATCGCATTGCTTTAATTTAGCAAAGGATTTTTTTCCCAGAAAACTCTGTCTTAAGGTTCAGTTGAAACAGCTTTACAGTTCTTGCATGAACACAACAAAGGCAAAGCTTTGAAGTGTCCATCCTCAGCCCCTTTGAAACAGAAGACAAGCACCTTCTTCCTAATATGGATAATGTGACGTTCACACAAGGTCATTTTCAATAGAACCAAAAACTAAATTACAAGGGCAACTTTCCTCTGTTTTTCTCTTATGATGAACTGGAATGTGTGACTCAAAGTGAACAGGAATCAGTGGGCATCTCCAGTGTTCAAGTCACCCCATCCTGCCCCAGTGCCTCTGGTATTGCAAGTGTACAAAGCACTACACCATGTCCCAAAAGGCTTCATGGAGAAGAGGCCTTTAGTAAATATGTGTTTACTGACATGATGGTATAGCATAAGTAAGAATTATTTTTAAACTGCGTGTTTTAATTTTAACAGCACTAAACACTTTTTTTGGGGGGTACCGGGGGTTGAACTCAGGACCTTGCACACCACAGGCGCCTGTGCCACTGAGCTAACTCACCGGCCCCTAAACAACTTTTAATATAAATGTTGTTAAAATTAACACTGATATAACCTACCCAATATTACAGAGCTCCTTTATTTTTTAATATTAAAATTGTGCCTCAATTAAATGAAAAATCAAGCTACAAGTTACAGAAGTGGATGGAATGCTTCCCTTAAGATCAAAAAGTTTCATATGGAAGGGAAAAAATTAGATGACCAGATGAGTTAGTGCAAGGTAGGTCAGCCTAGGGAATATGTAAGACTTTCTAACCAGAAATACAGACTATCACACTGTAGTAACAAGTAGGGCCACATAGTCTTAATTGCTCGTATGAAATGAGAATATAATATTACTTGTATATATACTTTATTGAGGCCTTAACTACCAATTGTAGAGTTCTGATCCTTTCTAAGGACTCAATGCATCAACAGAAACATTGCTAACAATAATGTTGAGGCCAGGAAAAAGGGGTGCACACTGACAGACAGCAGCTGCCTGTCTTTGAATATCAGAAGTTTATAAAAAGTGACTGCATTCAAAAAATGTATGAGAATGCTTAAAAATAATTGTGACACTTCTCTGGTGGCCAAAGTCCTGCAGTTGAGTGGGTTGGAAAGATGATTCAAAAAAGATAATAGTATTAGGGTAAATGTAAACCACACATGCACCTGCAAGCTAGTGGTAACTGGGGAAACTTACGTTACTTTGAGACACTTTGGTAAAATTTTATTTCTTTTATCAATTTACCCAGGGACTTAATTAGTTGAGTAAAAGAATGCTGTTGCCAAAAGTTATCTGAATACCAAAGGGAGCACAAAGGTTCTCCAGGGAGCTCCCAAGACAACACTTTGCAGAAATAAATATATAGTAAGCTATCAAGCCAAAGAAAGAATAAAGTACCTTGAAAATTAATTTTTAACATTTTTCTATAGAGTATAAGGTAAATGACCTATAATTCTTTCAATTGATGAATTAAGACATTGCAGTTAAAAAGACATTATTATTTTATCTGTAGTAAATTAAGACTTTAGGTACAAAAGACATTATGTTTTCATAGCACAGTTTTGGTATATTGTTTTGCAGGCTTCACAGTCACAAAGAATATTACACAAATTGGGGCAACCTGAAAATGTTATGATTTCAGTTGAGACATTTTTTGCCACTAGTAAGAAAGCACAAAATTAAAATACGCAAAATTCAAGTTATCATGTAAGTAGAGCAGTCTGGATTAAGTAAAACTATATTCCTGGTAACAAATACAACACTGTCTTGTCTTCCTCAAAACTAGAGCTGTACCCAATGTTGTATCAGAAAATTTTGCCAGTCACAAAAAAATGAGAGGAAGAGGAATAAATGCAAGGAAACCAAGGTCACACCTTTGAGCGCCCTGACCTTTAAGCATTTCTGATTGGGTGACTATGCCAACAAGTCCCTAAAGTGGTTCAGGAAGTACTGAATGCCAAACCCTAGATCCCTTGCCTTTCTACCACTGCAGCCAGAGCCCACCTTTAAGGAACTCAGGGGGCTGCGGGGAGCACTAAAGCTAACACGCTGCCAGAAAAACATTCACAGGAGAATGTTCAGTCTTGTTAGGTAAAAGGTTTTGAGGTATTGTTTGGGGAAAAATAAGAGAAAATAGCAATACATTCCTTTGCATTTGGAGTAAAGATAGGGTCAGAAAGAAATGCAGTATATACCAGTAGAAGTTGTAAAGGAGAAACATTTCCTGCAAAGGGAGGATGAAGATGTACATACTACATTTGTGATGGAAGGTAAAAGAGGCAGTACAAATCATTTCCCTATCCCTGACATTAAAGTACCATTTATATCTCCTCCACTCTTCTTCATGTTAATTTTTTGTTATTAAAAGAAACTCAAACATGTTTTCCTTATAGAGATAACTACTTTGCAACAGCTTTAGAGGATGAAAAAAGATTTTAAGTGCTAAAAATAAAATTTATTGGGTGATTATTGTGTTGTTTCTGTTGTCAATCACTCCTCTCTAAGGAAGAAAAGGGATCAGTACTTAAGACAATTAGAAATTATACCTGACAAAAATATCATAAAGCTTTTAGTAGCAAAGTTACAAAAAGAAAACACTATAGCATAGGGAAAAGCCAATAAAGGTCAGTACAATATGTCTTTAGGAAATATAAATCACCTGTGAAACCTGCCTTTTTTACTCACCTGCGAGGACCTGCAGGATTATTTCACTGAATTTAAACAGGAGAATCTTTCTGGAAACGAATAGCATGTGTTATGTATTAGAGAGCATCCTGGTCATTTTCATCCTCTTCACTATCATATTCATATCTCTTTCTGAGACCTCTGTATGTCGAGCTTGTAGCTCAGGATTAACAAAAGAAAGCACATGGCTGTCAGCTCATCTTAAAATGTTTCTCTTCCTGAAATTTCAACTCATTCTGTCATCATTGTTTCCACAACTTTCTGATGTCTTTTACAGCATGATCTCTGTAATTTTTTTTTAATGTGGGTTCAGGGAGTCGAACTCAGGACCTCGTGCTTGCTGGGCAGGCGCTTATGCCGCTGAGCTATTTCACTGGCCCCATTATCTCTGTAATTTATCTCATTTGTCTCCTTGTTCCAAGGGAAACCCTGGGCTACCATGACAACCTCATTAGCATATAGAAGTGAAATATTTATGATTTTCTTTTATACTTCATAGAAATTATATGATAAGTTGATTTCATTCTCCTCAAAACAATAGGTTTTCTTTTTGGTTTGGCATATAGAGGGTACTTACTAATATTTGATAAATAATTGAATAATTATATGAATAAATAAATAATAAGCTGACTTATTTGTGTGGAATATTGATTTTCTTTTTTTTTTTTTTTTTGTTTTTTTTTTTGTGGGTACCAGGGGTCGACCTCAGGACCTCACGCGCCAGCAGGCGCCCGTGCTGCTGAGCGATATCACTGGCCCCTTTTTTTGTATGTGGGTTCCGGGAGTTGAACTCGGGCCCTCGCGCTTGCCAGGCAGGCGCTTATGCCACTGAGCCATCTCACCAGCCCTGGAATATTGATGTTGCTCCAGAATAAAACTGATATGAATTTTGTATCTTCACAAGTAGGATTTGAGCTTTGGACAATAACCACATATAAATTCTCTAACTATATTATTAATATTTTGGCTAAGTAGTTTTGTGTGAATTAAATGAGGTCTTGACATGTGAACTATTTACAGAAGCGGTGGCACGTCCTATGTGGTCATTACCCAGCAGGCATTTATATTTTTAAGCTATGAGCCACTCACTGAACTTCCTGAGAAAGACATCAAAACATTGACAGAACTTTTTACACCAGAATCACCAGATTCAATAAATCATTATGATTTTTTAAAAAATGAAACCAAACAAAGATAATAAATAGCATGAGAAGAGAGTAATTCCAAATTACTAAGAATAACATTAATTAAGTAGCTTGTAGTTCATTTAAACAATTGTTTAGATGCAATAAGTCATAAGTATAGGGAGAAAGCCTACAACATAGGGAAAGAAAAGGGCTCTAGAAGTGGCAGGAGAGGGGAGGGAGAGGAAACAGGAAGTAAAAAGGATTAGCATGTGATATGTATATGTACCAACTGTTCATGATGAATGATTTATTATGAATCACAAACACGTTCTAATAAAAACAAACAAAAAATAAATAAATAAAATAACAGGAAGGCTACGTTGCCAATTTCTATATTGTGAATTAAGTAGAAAACTGGTCTCTTGTCATCTAATTTGGATGTACGTTTTCCTTTATCACCCATTGCTCCTTCGGTTCACACAGTGTGACTCTAGCAGTTCCTGATGACACAGCGGTTTCTGTTCAGCAGGTCTCCAGTCAGTCAAGGTGAATCCTTCATCTCTCCATTGCGCTCTCCTTTCAGAATCCCCATGCAGTGTGCAGCAAGGAGCTACTCGCCATGACTGACTCTACACACAAGTCTTCACTTTTTCAACGTGACTGCCATCGCTGGCTGCACTGTAGTGGTCACAACTCGAGTCTGCGGGGAAAGAACTTGGATGTTGCTTTTAGCTTTTAGTTTTTATTGGTCCGTGTTTGCAGTTCATAATGATGGCCTTCCTCGTGCTGCGTCGGTACAGGGACAGAACACATCTCCACTCTTTTTTCATCCCCTATCCAGGACCTTCCCTTTCCTTGACCGCCTTCTCATTTGAGAAAGATCAATCTCCCTACTTCCTATTATCTAGCTTTTATTTGTCTTCAAGTATAGTTTGGGCTTCTCACATAGGAGAAATCATGGGATAGTTACACTTACATGTCTGATTTCTAAGTAAGTCGCTGACTTATGAACATTCACGTTGCAGACTTTCACAGGTATATGGTATAACATTTACTTTATTGGCTTATGAACAAATCTGATTTCTGAGCAATTCTCCTGGAATGGAAGAATAAGTCAAAGACTTGTTGATTCAATTAACATTATGGTCTGAAAGTGCACCCATTCTCCTACAAATGACTCAAATTTAACCTTCTTTATGGCAGAGTAATACTCCACCGTGTGTAAATACCACATTTTTTTATCTATTCATTTGTTGATGGACATATAGACTGCTTCCAAATTTAGGTATTATGCTGCCATAAACATGGGCATGCCTGTATTACTATAATATGATGTCTTTAACTCTTTTGGGAAGATACTCTTAAAAGTTACTCCAAATAGAGTACTCTAAATTGCACAAGTTGGGTGATATCTCTGTAACATAGTTTCTCCACCTGAAAATTGTAATCTTAGCAATTGCCAAGAGGTAAAAGTAACTCAAGTGTCCATCAATGGATAAAAACATTAAGAAAGTGTGATGCATGTGTGTGTGTGTGCGTGCACGCATGCATGTATACAGTGTAATATTGCTCAGCTTTAAACAAAATGTAAACTCTGGTTATGGGACAACATGAGCCCAACCTGAGGTCACTATGCTAAGTGAAATAAATGTCACAAAATGACAAACATGATTAAACTTCACTTTTTCAAGATGCATAGTGTAGTGAAAATCACGGGGACAAACAATAAAAAGGTAGTTTCCACAGGCTGAGGACAGGGAAAACGGAGGTTGTTTAATAGGTTTAGAATTTCAGCTTTGCCATGTGAAGATGTTCTGGAGCCTGGTCACACACAAATGTGAATACGGGGGCCGGGGATATAGGTCAGCAGCACAGCGCCTGCCTGGCAAGCACGAGGTAGTGAGTTCAATTCCCAGTACCAAAAAAAATGTTAATATGCTTAACAATACTGAACTGCATACTTAGAAATTGTAAAGATTATAAAGTTTATGTTTCACAGCTTTGTTCATTTGTTTCTTTTTGAGACCAGGTCTCACTAAGTAGTTCAAGCTACCTTTGAGCTCAGTATGTAGCCCAGGCTGGCCTCAAACTTGCAGCTATCCTCCTGCCTCAGCCTCCCAAGTACTTGGATTACAGGTGTGCACATAAAGAAGGATGGAGAAAGCAATAGAGAGCCTTGAGAAATTCTAGATTTAAGAGGGAGCAGTAGGAATAGTACAAGTATTTCTATCTGGAGGGGTAGGATAAAGAGTCCTCATCATTCTCATCCACAGAAATGGAGGAAAAGCCCCAGAAAGCAGGGTCTAAAATGCTTCTGAGAGGTCACTTAGCATGATCAAGGCAAGTGTTCAGAGATTTCAGCAATGCACAAATCAGACCTAAAGGGGATGAAGGTAGAGGGTGAAAGGGGAAGGAAAGGAACCAGATTTCAGAAAGTTATGTAGACTTCTGGTCAGTGTAGATGTAGTGTAGGTCCGTTCTCCCAATAATGTAACAAAGAAAGAAAGGAAGGGTAAGGGCATAGATTTTATCAATTTTTAGTTTTATATTAATTATTGTCATACCTAATTCTTTTTTCTTTTGTTTGTGTTTGTTTGTTTTTTGAGACAGGGTCTTGCATTATAGTTCAGGCTAGCCTTGTACTCACTATGTAGCCCAGGCTGACTTTTTTTCTTTTAAATTAAGTTCATTGGTACAATTTAGGTATATGCAATTATTACATTCATCATAGGAAGTTTGTACCTGTACATGATATACTTTGATTTGTCTTTTTTCCCCTCCTATTCCCCTTCCCTCCCTTCAAACCATCTTCCCCTCCTTATGTATGAAGCTTTGTTTCCATTTTATCTTTTTTCTCATTTTTTCTTTTCCCTTCCTTCCTTTCTCCCTACCCTGTCCTTAGTTCCCCTTTCCTTTTGAACAATTTCTTCCCGTTTCACCATATCTCTTGTACAATTTGGTTCTTATTTACACTTTCAGTTTCTCACACCAGGGAGACAATGTGATATTTACACGTGTGTCTAATTTATTTCACTTAAGAGTATGGTCTCAGGTCCATCCATTTAGCTATAAATGTCTCAGGTTTATCCTTCTTTATGGCTGAGTAGTACTCCATTGTATAAAAAAAACACATATTTTTTATCCATTCATCAGTTGATGGGCATTTCGGTTGTTTCCAAGATTTAGCTATTACCAACTGTGCCACTATAAACATGGGTGTGCATATATTGCTGTGGTATGATGCTTTTAATTCTTTTGGGAAAATATCAAGAAGGGGAATAGCTGGGTCAAATGGGACCTCTAGTCCTAGTTTATTGAGGAATCTTCACACTGATTTCCACAGTGGTTGCATGAGTCTACACTCCCATCAACAGTGGAGAAGGGTTCCTTTTTCCCTACAGTCCTGTCCACATCAGTTATTAATTGACTTTTTGACAATAGCCTTTCTTTCTGGAGTGAGATGGAATCTCAGTGTTGTTTTAATTTGCATCTCTTGAATGATCTGAGATGTTGAACATTTTTTTCATTTATTTATTTGCCATTTGTACTTCTTCATCTGAGAAATGTGTATTCACCCCAGATGCCCATTTTTGGATCGGGTCTTTGAATTTAGGAAATCTGATTTATTTTTCAGTTCTTTATATATTCTAGATATTAGTCCTTTGTCTGAGGGACAACTGGCTAAAATTTTTTTCCCACTCTGTGGATTGTTTTTTCACTCTGTTGGCAATTTCTTTTACTGTGCAAAACTTTTTAAAAGGATGAGGTCCCAGTTGTTGATTCTTTGTAGTATTTCCCATGATATCTGGGTTTTGTTCATGAAATCTTTGCCTATACCTAAGTACTCTGGAAAAACTGGCTTTCCACATGCCAAAGACTAAAACTAGATTCACGTCTCTGACCATTCACTAAATTAAAATCAAAACAGATCAAAGATCTAAATATTAAAACAGAAACAATAAATCTGCTGGAATGTTTTACATAATTTCATGTATTTCTCAAATATCATGGAGTTTGCAATGTTACTTAAGCAGGTCACTTATATATTGTCCGATATTTATTCATATTAGTATATGGACAATAGATATTTCCTTTGACTTGAATGACCATGGTATATATTCTGTTTTGTCTATTCACTTATAATTTTTAAAACCAAAACTGGATAAAATCAAAGTTAAGACACTTTCAAGTTAAGCAGCAATATTTTTAAATTGAAAACAGAACACAGCTGTGATTTCTATCATGATTTGTTATTTTTATATGTAATAGTAGAATTTGTAGTTTTGTCTTGTTTGCAAGCTTCCTGAGATTATTTTTTGCATATGATTGAGAATTGCTTTGCAATCTATTCCTGTGTACCACTTGCATAAAAGTGTGTACTAGCCTGCTGTCACTATCCACTGTTCCCACAAAATACACACATTGCACTGAGACACAAATCTCCATCTTGAGTTGTATAATGGGATATAGATGAGTAATGTAAATCTTTAAGATAAAAATGCAAGCGAAAACCTATTTCATGAAATGTTGTAACATGCAATATTATGAAAAAAGAATGCTTAGAAACCCTTTCATCATTGTAGCAGCTGTGATTGTAATCATTTTTAAATGATATGTTCCTCTGAAAAGAGTTGATCACATACTTTATGCAAAGTTAGAGTACCCAAATATATCTCCTTGTCTTGTTTTATCATCAGATGAATGAGTACTTATCTTCTGCTTTTCATAAAATCTGAAAAAAATTCTATACACCTCATCCATGTAAAACAATTTTTACCCTTGAAGTGTAGCCCTGAATTACTCAGCTGTGATTTATGTATTTCATTTATTTCTTAAAAGCAGCAACTTATAAATACATGTAAGGAACATATGGCTTTAAAAATAGTAATTCCAGAATTTCCTCATTAATTATGGCAATAATTAATTGTTAGTTGGTTGAATCAGTGTGAGAATGTGATGTTTTCCCCTAAAAACCTTTCTAGAGAACTACTAGATTTTCTTTATGTCTTTACCCATAAATCACAATGAATTAGATTATTTTCCTTGGGTTGAGTAAACTACCATTTTGTCACTTTGAAAAATGTAACGGAGGAAGTAAAAGTTCTATGGCTCCTCCACATCTACTCTGCAGATCTGCCGTGTCCAGCTTTAGTAGAACATAATTTTGCTGTAACCATAGTACATGTTTCTTCTGCAAGCATTTGCACAATAAACACAAGATTCACTGCTTGAAAAGTGCATCCACTTTTCCCTAGAAAAGCATAAGCATGCATATTTCTGAGTTTCCACACATCATATACTCCACTTTATTTTGACCCTAACCACAGATGTTAGCATGTCTATCTTTAACCATATTTCACAGTGTGTCTCATTCTATACACAGTAAAATACCCTTCTCAACCACCTATGATACTAGTGTATCGTAGTCTATTTGGATGGAATACAGAGTTACAGCTACCTTCTGACTTTTTCCTTCTCTATGATTTGGATTATGACTTAAATTTGCTTTCTCTCCACTTCCCAGTTCTTACCTCACATTGATAGAGAAATTCTAGTGGAAAGATCCATGAAAGACATTTATTACCACAAATTCTTCACCCATATTGGCAACCAAACCCTGAATACTAAGGCTCTGTTTTTCGCAGATCCATTGCTAAATCTCCTAGTTCTGTTCTTTCGCTTTGCTCTCTAGTTTGGGTCAGTTATTCAAAGTCTATTTCCATAGACACTTTCAACCTGGCCTCTGATTACTCCATCTTCCCACTAGGGTTGCCTTGTATGAACTTCGTATGCACTGCATACTTAGTGCTTGACTAATGGCATGAGTTATAGGAAGAACACTTTTGTACTGGACTTGAAACTAGTGGTTTTACATATTTTTTATGCAAAGACACAATGAGATTTTACTAGGCATAAATCAAAAACAGATGCAACATGTTATCATGCATTATTTTAAAAATAATTTCTAAAAAGTTATGGTAACAAAGTAATTAGTAACTACTTTCCCAACTAAAGTATACATATTTACATTTTATTTGTATAACCAGATAATAAAATTATTATTATTATTATCTTATTGAAGTCGTGTCAGTTAAAATCATCTATCTCCAAATACATATACACCCTACTTAAATTGGTTTAAAGACATGTGAAATTTATCTTCTCAAAGCAGCACAACATGATTCAGAAAAAAAAAAAAACACAATAACAGCATGCAGAATTTCTACAATTTATCATCAACAAATTTGTAAGGAAGGACAGTTTCTATTCATTCTTTAAGTCATCTTAAGCCTACAAGTAGCATCATATTCAACAGGCAAAGACTAAATGCTTTCTACCTAATCAGAAATAAGACAAGAATATCTATTCCCACCACTTCTATTTAGCATCACAGCCATGGTAATAAAACAAGAACATGAAATAAAATGCAAACCAATTGGAAAGGAATAACTTAAGGGTCTTTGTTTGCAAATGACATGATTGTGTAAAGAAAAACCACATGGATCTACAAAAAATACAAATAACTCCTGAAATTGGTAACTGAATTCAACAAGATTACTGTATATAAGGTCAATACAAATTAACTACATTCCTATACTCAAAATGAACTATAAGAAGATGAAATGCTAAATATTTTCACCTATAAAAACATCAAAATATTTATGAAAACATTTAATGAAAGATATGAATTGCCTGTTCAATGAAAATAGCAAAATATTGCCAAGAGAATACAGAGAGCTAAAAGTATAAACATATTTATGAATGGGAAGGCTCAATATTACTATAATAGTGAAATTGCTAAGACAGATTAAATACAAAAAGTATGCATTGCATCATGGTCATGCTAGTCAATTTTCCATTACTATGACAAAATACCAAAGAAAATCAACTTCTAAGGGGAAAAGATTTCTTATGGCCTATGGTTTCAGAAGTTTCAGCCATTGGTCTCTTGGTTCATTGATTTTGGACCTGTGGTGAGACAGAACATTATGGCAGGGAGTGGCTGACAGAGGAGTTGCTCAACTTATGTTGTCCAAAGAAGCAAAAAGATATGAAATGGCAGAGATACCAATATGTCCTGCAAAGACAGACCCCAAGTGATCTTCAACTAGGCCTCTACTTCCTAAATGTTCTCACACGTCCCAACTGTGCCACAAATGGGCAATGGCCTTTGGGGGACATTTAAGATCCAAAACATAACAATTCTGGTCAAATGAAATTCTAGTAAGAGCCAAACAGCAGTAATAGAAAAACATAACAGTAGTTGCCAGAAGGAAGGCATTCAAGAGGTGGTCCACAGCAGAAGGACAAAATAGTGAGGGATTTTAGATCTCGATTATAGTTGTTGCTGCATAATTCTATAATATCATCACACTTAAAATGAATGAATTTTATTGATAAATTATTTAAAATGACAAACACATGAATACACATACAAATAAGTGAATAGATATATTGAATTTGAATGAATGTTATTATTTAATAATTTAAAATTACAAAGAGAAATATAAATGAATGAATAGATATATGTATTGAATTTAACATGATTTCTATTCTAAAGTTATGGTTTTTTAAAATAATAATTTTTTTTGTGGGTACCGGGGGTCGACCTCAGGACCTCACGCGCCAGCAGGCGCCCGTGCCACTGAGTGATATCACCGGCCCTTTTTTTCATAAATGGGATCTAGGAGTCGAACTTGGGACCTCGCGCTTGCCAGGCAGGTGCGTACGCCTCTGAGCCATCTCACTGGCCCAAAACAATAAAATTTGATTGTGGAAAATATCTCCTTTTTAATTTTTTGTTATCTAGCTTGTTTTTTAATTAATTTTATTGGTACACTTTAGATATACATAATAATCACATTCATTATAGGAAATATTTACCTGAACATGATATATCTGATTCTTCTTTTTCCCACATTCCCCTCCCCTCCTTTCAACACCTCTCCCCCTTCTTATTTATAAAAGATTTGTATCCATTTTTTTCTATTGTCTTTTTTATTTTCCCTTCCTTCTTGTCACCCCTCCCCCTGTTCACCTTCCCATTTGAATATTTTCTTCCTATTTTCCAATATCTATTATACATTTTAGTCCTTATTTGCCCTTTTGGTTTTGCACACCAGATAAATAATGTCGTATTTAAACGTGTGCCCAATTTATTTCATTTAAAAAATATGGGGCCGGTGAGATAGCTCAGTGGCATAAGCACCTGCCTGGCAAGCGTGAGGTCCTGAGTTTGACTCCCAGTACCCACATACAAAAAAAAGGCCGGCGATATCACTCAGTGTCCTGAGGTCGACACCTGGTACCCACAAAAAAAAATATGGACTCAAGGTGCATGAATTAACTAGAAATGTCTCAAGTTTATCCTTCTTTATGGCAGAGTAGTATTCCATTATATAAAAAAAATTACATCCTCTTTGTCCATTCATTGGTTGATGGGCATTTGGGCTTCTTCCAAGATTTAGCTATTACAAATTGTGCAGCTGTAAACATGAGTGTGCATATATATTTTAACCTCTCCATATTTGAACATTCATACAAAATCAAAGAATCTTCTCAGGTGTGATAAAAAGCATTACCTTTGAGAATAAACTATATTCATTTGCTAAACCCTATACTACACACACACAATAGCATCAGAATATACTAATTTTCAAGGTGTCCTTCTGTTTTTTTTTCTTTAACTGAGCTAATATTGTTTAAGTATTTGTAATAGTTAATTTGATTCACTTGTGATCATGTTACCATTTGGATATAGAGTTAATTTTATTTTCTCTCTTTGTTTTACATTTATATCTGTTACCATTCCCCATATTAAGTTTATTTTTAAATCAGGTTAACCACTTGCATTTATTGGAAAGATAAAACTATTCAGAAATATCCATACAGTGTATTGACACTCTTGTATAATCTCCACGTTCCACTGTATAAGTAAAAAAAAATATTAATTTCTAGCTTATTCATCCTATTTTCTTTTTCAAAAATAGACATATGTATGAGCAAGCACACATACAGGAAATTATTCACCAACTTAAAAATGTCTTCATCATATGGTATTGCACAGAAGTATAATAGTTCAATCAACCACCTTTTGTAATGTAAGCATTTAGATTGTTTCCAGTATTCTGCAATTACAAGTAGTGACACAGTGCAGAGCATTCTATATGTGCAGCAATGACTTTCACCTGATTGGTAGTTTTACTTTATTGTAATTTCCTAGAAGCAAAATTGGTGGGCACATGACTTTTTTTCATTTCCTTTATCTTTTCATGATACATATTTAAGGTAAACTATACATATCTTAAATTTTAGTTCAACAGTTTTTTAAAATTATATACCATTATGCTATGCCTAATATAAAACATTTCTGCCACTTTGGACATTTCTTTATACTCTTTTCTGGGAAATTTAACCTCTTCCAGAAGCAGCCACTTTCAAACATCACCTAGAATAATGTTCTTTAAGATGCAACTATGTCACTGTGTACATTAATATTCCATTCCTTCTCTTTCAACATATTCTTATTGCAATTCATCCATATTGTTTTATATATCAGTCCTTTTTCAGTGCTAAGTCAGTTTCATTGTACAGATATTCCAAAAGTTACTGTTTTACTTCCTACATGATGGATATTTATATTGTGCTACTCTAAATATATAGCTCCTCTAAAGAAGGGTAGTATGAACATTATACAATTTTTTCCAGTACTGGTTTTGAACCCAGGAGCTTCACACTGAGCTACATCCCCAGCCATTTCATTATTTTTATTTTGAAACAGAGTCTTGCAAAAGTCACTAAGTTGTTCAGGTTGGGCTGGAACTTGTAATCATCCTGCCTCAGCCTCCCAGAGTATTGGGATTATAGGTTGTATACAAATTTTCAAGGACATACATTATAAATTCTCTTGAATAAATACATAGAAGTACAACTAGGTAGCTACATAAGGGTAATCATGTTATAGAAGCATGTCTCATTTATAAGAAATTGCAGTTTTCCAAAACAGAGTACCATTTTACATTCCATATTTTTTGTCAATATTGCTATCAACAATCTTTAATTTTAGCCATTTTAGTGGACTTTTAATTTGCTTTTCCTAACAATCATTCTCAGTAATGATGAATGCTTTCTTCATGTGCCCATTGACTTTTTGTATATCTTCTTATGGAAACATTAATACAAATCTTCTGCCCATTTTTATTGGGTAGTTTTCCTCTTTATTTTTGTCTGTAGGAGTTCATTATACAGACTAGATATAAAATATTTGCTAGATAAATATAACATGAAGTTTTTCTAATCCAGCCCGTGGTTTCTCTATTTAGAGTTAAATATCCATCACTTTGAAATACATATATTTGTACATATGTATAAGTGTGTCTGTCTTATGTCTATGTGTATTTTCTTAATAATGTCTTTTAATTCAATTGTTTTATCTCTAAAAGCCCAGTTTAGATTTCTCCCTTGGAGTATGACACAGTACAAAAATCTTGGCAGTTTCCCAGAAAATACAAGGGCAGGTAAGGGCTTCCAGAGCATGGGTTCACTTCTGATTGATCCTGAAGATACAGAACCACTTATATTCAAGTTACCATGACCTTGAAGTAAGTGCTGACCTCCTTAAACTGCTCGGGAGATACTCAGGGTGACAGAAACATGAAGATATTTTCTCACTTTTGAATTACTGCAGTAAACAGTGTAAACCCTTGTTATGAACTTGTGATATTTTATACTAATTGATTATTGTAGCCAGGCATTATATATTATCGAAAGTACTTAAAATAATATAGAGATTTTTCAGTAAGCTGGTTATTATTCCTTTCTTTCAGGTAACCAAAAAGAATAAAGGGCTGTTTAGTTGTATACTGGTAAACTATTCTGTTTCTGGGAGACTGGCATCAGCTCTAGGAGTGATTTTTCTTTCTTAATCACCAACCTTCTTATACATAGCCCTTGACACAGCTGGACTTGCCCTCCATGCCTTCCAAGCTGGACTGCTGTGAGGAATTTTAATCAAGGGTTTCTTTAAGAACTACTTTTAAGTTTCCAGAGTTGCAACCAGGGGAGAACACAGCGGAGAGCTTGTTAACTGCCTCTGATTGCCACAACGTGAGCCCTGAGGGAACGGAAGTTTATTCTGTTTCTAAATGATGCCTCCAGCCGTGTCAAACTCCCGAGGTGTTCCATGTGATATTAATGGTAGAATAAAACTTATTTACTCAAAATCCTCTTCCAGTCACTTAAAGATGGAGAATTTTTAAACATTATCAGAAGGTCCCTGTTATATGTGGGCATTTTCCATTTTTCATTCTTTATCCATTTTAAATTGAAAATTTGGGACAGGTCAGCCTAAAAATAAAAGTCTACATATTTATTTCTATTTTTTAAACAACAACAGCTGTTAAGTATCTATTGTAGTCTCAATACACACACAACACACACACACACACACCTGCATATACTATACTCTTAGTACAATTAGAGTTAGATACCCATCCCTTTGAAATAGGTATATTTGTACATACGTATAAGTGTGTCTATGTCTTATGTCTATGTGTAATAAGTAAATATCTATCATATTATGTGCATGCTAATGGCAATGATTTAGCCGTCAAAACTATAGCCCCAAGTGGCAAGAATTAATGGTGTTATTATACTATGTTTTGGCATAGCTATTCCTTTAAAGCCATTTAATGTCATAGAATACATACCATAAAGTTAGGTATGTATAGACTATGTCTCGCTTATCCCTTCCCTGAACAAGAAAGGGATACACACAACAGTAAAGCCTTTCCCCTAACAAATATTTTACAGGACTGCTAACAAGGAGTCACATAGAGAATGGATTTTATCTGAGCTCACATTCCTCGCACTGGCTCACTCTCCGATGATAATGAGCACTGCAGTGGCCAGGAGGTCAGCAGCAAGAACCAGGAGAATAAGCAGCGGGAAGTCAGAGAAGATGGAAATATTTAGATAAGGGCTTTAAAACACTGGAGTTGATAGTTCAGATTGCCATAACCCATATTCTGTCTCCATCAAAAAATGTAGCTCAGCTTAAAAGAGTAATTTAGTAGTCCAAATTTACAATGGTTTGAAAAGTTAATGTGTGCATGTTTTTGCAGTATGCAAGACATTTTATCTCATGGATAGATTAATAAATATTATATCTCTGATAACTTATATTTGTAAGATACATTCACACATAGAAAGCCATTTAATCTATTTGCAATCTTTTTCTCTTATTATTGAAGAAATAGGCTCTAAAATGTTCTGTAGTTTTAAAATTTACAGAGCTAAAGAGTATCAGTTTACCAAAAAAGATATGTTTTTAAAACTGTAGTTATTTAACTCTATATTCATGAACTATTTATAATAAATGGATAACAGCAGTGAAAAGTCTTCAATAATTGAGATACTGACAAAAAGAAAGTATATGCTCGGCAAGCTTCAGGTTAAGAGAGCTGGCCATGTAATTGCACTGGAAATATGACAAGTGGGTTGAAAGTCCTGATCTGGTCCATCAGATAGGGGCAAGACCGAGATTTCTCTTTTTTTTTTTTTTTTTTGTGGGTACCGGGGGTCGACTTCAGGACCTCATGTGCCAGCAGGTGCCCGTGTCGCTGAGCGATATCACTGGCCCTTTTTTTTTTGTATGTGGGTTCCAGGAGTCGAACTCAGGCCCTCACACTTGCCAGGCAGGCGCTTACGCTGCTGAGCCATCTCACCAGCCTGAGGACCGAGATTTCTAATGTTTATGGTAAGGTAAAATTTATTGACAACATCACTGGCGAAGGAGTAGAAAAACAAGTTTAGGGGCTCAGGACTGGCTTTAATCTATGTTAATATCAACTGGAAAATATTAGAAGCCAATTTGTATGAAAGCTGATCAGTAAGCATTAAAAAATATTTTGCATTCTTAGAATACAAATAGTTGAGAAATGAACAAGGATAAAATTTCAGATATTCTAACACTATAGAGACACATCATATAGAAGATGCTTAATTCTCATTGTTTCTCCAAGAAAGCCACCTGAAAATCTGTTAATCAAAGCTAAGTTTATTAGATTTAAATATGATACCTAGGTAATTAGCATGGAAATGTCAAAAACACTTGACAAACATGCTGGATCATCACAATATTGAGTGAAATACTCTGCTGGCCTTTCTTATGCTTTACAGTAAGTTTTAGTCACAAATTTTAGGCAATGAACAAAAGATCTACGGTAAGTTGTTTTTTGTTTTTGTTTTTGGTTTTGGTTGTTGTTGTTCATAAATTTTAGGCAGTGAGCAATGGCATTTAGGGCAATGTACCAATCAAATTATGTTGCTGTTTTTGTCTGCATGAAGCCTCTGTTTTCAGTGCAGTTAAATTTGCCTTTGTGTTAAGCATTTTTCCCCTTATCTCTCTGTTTTTTTTCAAAGACCGATAATGATTATAAATAGTAAGGTGACAACTTTTTGTTCTGCATCTAAATAGCTACAGTTTTGGAGGCGAGATACCTGTAAACTCATGCTCGCTGCCTTATTGGCCTCCCCTTAGCTACATAGACATCATATTGAATCCCAATGTCATATACCCTTTGGTAGGCAGGATAGGGTCCTACGTTCAACAAGAAAAGTGAAAATTACAGATAGGCAAATGATATTTGAAAATCCCCTAAATATTTGAGGATTGATAGATATTGTTATTTCTTCATTTGAACATGAGTTGAGTCTCTCCGTGTTCAGAAAGCATTTTCTTTAAAAAAAAAATACTTTAAATAGGTGAATCATATGGACAGCTTACAGGGCTTACATGACTGACGGAACATCAGAATTGTGTACTACATTTCAAGTTCTCTCAGGAACGATCACAAGAATGATGATCATCTGACATTTGCTTATGTTTTTGTCTTAATATATTTTTCTCTCTCACATACACATATGCATGCATGCATACACACACATGGCCATTGGAATTCAATTCTTCCAGTTTATAGGAACTAAAAATAAAATTAATTCCTTGTCCTTGTGTTAAATTATGCTGGAACCAAGCAAAAATAATTTAGCTGCTTGCTCCAGGAAATACCTGCTTCTAGAAGATAAGAGAATGAACCAACTAAACGGATTACTTATCAAGGCTAACAGCTTTTTGATCAAAACTTGCTTCAAGACCCTTGGCTCTGTGCACCCAGAAATCCAAAGTTATGATATCTAAAATGGTATCATATTCTAACTAATTTCTAGCCTTGAAAAACTCCCTGAAAATCACTTGGTAATGCACTAAAGCCTACAAATATCTTGCTTTAATTTCCCACTTGAGACTGCTAAGATTCCGTCAAAGCTGAGTTCTCCCTTACTACTTTTTGTCAAGAAAATGCAAAAAAAAAATTGTTTTTTCAGTATGAATAATTAGCAAACAGATGCCTTAAGATCAACCCTGCCCCAGATCTTAACTTTCTAACCCTCATTTCTTCTTCTGGAAAAGAAATCTTATGTATTCAATTAATTCACTTATTTGTCCAATAATAATTCCTTTAAAGTTTCTTCGAGAAGTTGCTAAGGAGAAGCAAAGATGATAAACTGTTTTCTAAGGAGGTAAAAATTGGAAGACATAAAGACAGAAATAAAAATAAAACAAAAAAGTTAATAAGTAAAAATAAAGTACTTGGAGGGTTTAAAATGTATGATAGGGTCGGTGAGATGGCTCAGCGGCATAAGCGCCTGCCTGGCAAGCGCGAGGGCCCGAGTTCGACTCCCGGAACCCACATACGAAAAAAGGGCTGGTGATGTCGTTCAGCGGCACGGGCGCCTGTTGGCGCACGAGGTCTTGAGGTCGACCCCCAGTACCCACAAAAAAAAAAAATGTATGATAATTTCTACCCGAGAGGTTGGGAGGTACCCTAAATAGAGGGGGCTCGGGAAGGAGCAAGGGTTTGAACTGCACCTTAGATAGGAAAAGAAACTGTGCTTTCAGTGAATAAAGAAATTTGTGAAGGGGAGGTTTTCAAGGCCAACACAGGAGGACAGGCACAGCAGTAAATCTCCCTGGAGATTTAGAAGTAAAACAATATAACTTAAAAACAAGGTTTATGATAAGAAATAAAAACAGAAAATTAGGCAATGCAGGTCTTAGTGGGTCTCCAACACCATGACAAAGATTTTGGCTTTTAACCTATGAATAATGAGAAGCCATTGAAATATTTTAAATTAAAGAGAAAGTGACAAAATTTTCACATTAGGACTTGGAAATACCATGGTGGCTGTCAAACGCTTTGCTTCCATGTTCCGTAAATATATTTTGGGAAAAATGTAGTAACTCATTATTTAAAAACTAATTTCCGAAAACAAACTTTAGAACTGTGATTTGAAAGTGAGAAATAAGAACCAAGGCCAAGCCTTGATCACTGGAGCATTCATCCTCAGACAGGTCTGTTCTGGTAAAGTACACCCATGGAAATGGAGGACTTAGAAATTATCTGAGCGCTTGTATTTTGTGGAAAATCTTTGACACTCCCAGGAATAGGGTTGCAACATTTTGAAAACTGCCTAGGACAACTTGAAAATATGAAGATGGGAGACAGAGAAATCCTCAAAATATTTTTATACAGTCCAAGCAAAAGTTATTTAAGGCATGAAACAAGAGGGTGGAAGTGGGTATTACTGTATAGTTTTCAATGTGTAACAAGCCACTGTGAAACTCATTGGCTTTAAGTAATAGTCATTTACTACTCATGGTTCAGCTACGCAATTCTGGTTAGCTAAACCAAGGCAAGCTGAATCTTGCCTTGCATCTATGATATACTGGTAAGTGGGCTGGGGTCGTGATAACTGAACATGGACTCATTCACATATACTAGCTAGCTGTCAGCTGGCAAGAAGACGGTAACAGGGCAATGTGAATTTCACTGTCCATCAGTCTAGCCCAAGTTGGATGACACGGCAAGGACAGAGTACTGGGAGAGTACAGAAAGAAAGGCATCTAGAAGCCTAAGCTTCGATCTGCAATAGCATATCTGCTGTATTAAATAACAGACAGATATAGCATAATGTCAGCCCAGAATCAGGGATCATTAAATATACACTAATCTCTGGATGAGAATTGTTACAAGAAGCCTGGTCACAGGGAAAAGAACAATTGTGGTCACTTTTTCAGGCAAACACAAAGGTGATTTAAAAGACCTCTCTGCAGTTTTAGTGGAACTACTGTAAAATGAACAGTTTGTCAGGAACAGGTAAATTGCATCAGTGGAAACAGGTCCAGTAGGACTAATGAAGTTTGGGTAATCTACTGGGTTAAAAAAGACTTAGTAAAGAAAGGGAAGATGGAAAAGAAGAAATATAATATACAAGATTGGGGAAATTATTGATTATAGAAAGAATAAATTTCTCATGAAAATTCATTTTAATTTAAATTTACTTAAATATTAATTGAATCTAAATTTACTCTAATTGAAACTTCCTTGCCCAGTTAATCCAAATACGGTCAGCTTCACTATGTATTCGTAGAAGTATGAAAAAGCCTTCATCACCATCTAAACCAGCCCCATACCCAACAAATGTGAAAACTCAATATAGCGTTCAATTATACATAGAAGCAATATTCTTTTAAACCATACATGAAGAACATTTCTTATAACACATCTGATTCTAGACTCAGAGGAAATAAAAGCCAGTTAACTCTCAATTGTGTGTTCAGAAAAGTGATGTCAGAGTTGGAATAAAACAAAACTACAGGCAATGTGAAATTCAATTTTTATCATTAACTTCAATCAGTTTCCTTTCCAAGTCCTCAATAACTGATGTGCATTTTATCCTAAATCATAATATATTGAAAGTGACACACCTTGGAAAAAATTGAGTTCATTTACCTTGAAACTATATTTATAGCGTTTGCACCTGCACCTCTATGCTTCTAAGAGGGCAGGGCTACAGGTTAGTCATCTCATTTCACCTAAAGTATTTCCTCTGTTTTCTAATTGACTTATATGGGTTTAGTAGAAGTTTTATATTTTAGTTAAGGTTATTTAAGGGTACAAATTATTTAAAATTTTAAACCATACAATGTTCTAATCCAAAGTGCTGTTACATGAGGAAATTGTATGGAAGAATAAGGAAAATCATTGGAGGAAGGAAATAGAACAGAGATACACACATGTTTCTCAGCTCCGCACTCCCTGCCCATTTCATTCACTTCCAGGCACAAGGGAAATTCTGGGAGTGAAAGTAAATATTGGAAGGTATTGAAAGGGAGAACCTGAATCCCAGTGATTTCCAGAGAAATATGGAAGCAATAGCCAATAGAACACACTTTGGTTATGTAAATAGAATAAATCCAGCTATATACACGAATGTGTGTGGTTGACTGTGGCTCTCAGTGTGCCAGTGTTCTTTCTCTTTGTGAGTTCCAGATCCTGATTCACAGATACATGAGTAGAAACCACCTGTGGCTCTTTTACCATACCCAGGTTTGCCTTAATCTCTTCATCAAGTATGATCTTAGTGACTAATCAGAATTCTGTTTAATCAGGTATTCTGATTAACAGTAGCTATATACACTTTGCAGATAGATGAATATTCAAACAGTAGAATTCAAGTAAATACCTTTGACAGTGCATCTATACCAAACAAAATATAATTTGTCTCTGTTGAAGCAACACACCTAATAGACCAGGAATTATTATGAGGAGCTTCATTATCTTATTGCTGACTACAAAAGGGCCTAATACCACTGAGCTCTGAGAGCTTTTGAATACTATGCAATAAGCAATTGGGCATAAACCCTTTCTGCATATCCAGCATAGTGTCTTGTTTCTGTTTATAAATTTTACACATTTATAAATGTTCCTTTTGGGTTGTAAATACAGACTAGGAAGGAAGCAGCCCACACATCTTGATAGTTACAGCAGATTGTGTTAACCATGTGGGAATGCTTGGGATTCATCTGTAAAGTAGAGAAAAATAGATTTCTGTATAATGAAAGGTCTATCTTATCCAAACTCTGCTGTAATAGATATTAGTTATATCTTTTAGTAATTTAAAACACTACTTAGTGAATATTGTAGTCACTAATAATTATAAAATAGTATGACAAAATGCTATGATAAATATATCAGATACCTACAAATTATGAAATTTAAAAATTATTAGTCTTCAAATATTTTTGAAGCTAAATTTGCAATGGCAATGTGATCTCCAATGCAAACAAGTTCCATTAAAATAATTAATTGACGAAAAGAAGAAAATGTCCCTATTACTAAAATATTAAGATTTTGGAAAGCCTCAGGCATAAATATAATTCAAAACCAGTATCTCTGGAAATATAGGTATGGGAATAATAGGAAGTGAGTTTCAAGACTAAGAAAGAAGAATTATTTTTATAATATTTTCAAAAATGGATAATGAAATTCTTCCAAAATTTGCAAATTGAAAAGTAAGCTTTCATATTAAGGATGTATATGTATTTGTATGCTCACACATAAATTCTTATGTATATATCATGACACGTAAGAGAAGGGCATTTTGAGTACATTAAAATTTATCAAATTTAATACCAACAGAGATTATTAATTCATTTATTCAAAACTATTTATTGCACACTCACATTGCTTCAAGTACTGTACCAATCACTAGTATAAAATAATGGTTTCCATTTATCTATCTGTATTCTCAGTCCGATATTGGGTCAGACTGGATTGCTTTTGTTTCTGGATAAATTTGTTTCTACATATTCCTTTATTCACCAATCATTGCTACAGTTAAATATTTAAAATCAGTATAAAAATTTTAATGGTTTTAGGAACAAATTCCCCAATCGGACCCTTTGTCCAGTCATCCATCAGGTAAAATACCAAGAAAAATACCAAATCTTCTCTATACATGAACTGAAATTACAAACTCCATTAGTGGAGCCTAAGGTCTTACTAGCCATTGTGTTCTGGGCCATTGGCTCTCAAAAATTTATTCACATACCTCCTTTTAAAGATTTCTAAATATATGCATGCCCAAACCAATTTTAATATTGATTCCAAATTTTTTATTATGTTTAAATAATTTTTATTATGTTTAAAGAGATGCAAAAATGCAATTTTTTTATAATTGCAATTAAACTTGTCCATTCGCCCCTATGACTACAGTGAATTGACATTCACCATCAAACACTTAAAATTATACATAAACTTGGAGAACATACAAAGTTATATGTCAAACACAAAGAAACAAATACTGCATGATCCCACTTACGTGTAGAATTTTAAAGAGTCGAGCCTATTTTAGAGAGTAGAAGGGGTTACCAGGGATTGGGGAGAGGGGAACAATGTAGAGATATTTGTTAAAGGGTACAAACTTGGAGTTATTTTTCTAAGATCATAAAATATTCATATAAATTTAAAATTAGTTTCTCAATTCTACAGAATAAGCTGAGACTTGATTGATACTGTCTTGAACCCATGAATTAGTTTGGGAATATTAGATGTCTTAGCTATATCAAATCTTCCTAATAACGAATCTAACTTTTGTTTTATTTGAAAGATTTCTCCAGCTATAATCAGTAGTTATCAAGCACAGTTTTACACACATTTTGTTAAATTTGCCTGAAGTAGTTTATGTTTATTGTTGCTGGATTAAATGACATTTTTTATCTTCAATCCCCTATTGTGTTTTTCTATATATAAAAAATAGAATTAAAAAATGGACATTGTATCCCATTATCACGTTAAAATCATGCATTTGTTGTATAACATTTTTCTATACATTTTAGTTCTCTGTGTACATGATCCTGCTGCAGGCCAATAGAGATAGTCTTTTCAAATTATACATCTTTGCAAGTAGTATCTGCTTTTTTATTTTCTTGACTTATCACACTGACTAGGACTGCCAATAAAATATTGAATAGAAGTAACGCTAAGTTGAGAAAAACCTGGTTTCATCTCCTCATTGCTTGTAGCAAAATTTAATAAGATGTTAATTGTAGGCTTTCCAAAGATTTTCTTCATTAATTATGAAAGTTTTAACCATGTTACTTACAAGGAAAACAAATGAAATATATGGAACCAGAAATGTAGCAAGTAAAACAATGAAAAATTAAAAGATTAAAAGTGTTACATAAAAAACTGGTGTGAATATATATATATATATTTTTTTTTTTTTTGGTGGGTACCGGGGGGTCGACCTCAGGACCTCGCACGCCAACAGGTGCCCATGCCGCTGAGCGATATCACCGGCCCCTTTTTCGTATGTGGGATCCGGGAGTCGAACTCGGGCCCTTGCGCTTGCAAGGCAGGCGCTTATGCCGCTGAGCCATCTCACCGGCCCAATGAATATATATTTTTAAGAGTTGACTTTAAGCTAAGAAAATTACTATAGACATAGAATAACAGTTCTCTAGGAAGAGAAATCAATTTCAAAATTATATACTCCCCCCCCAAAAAAAACAAAATTACATACTCCCAATAGCATCATTTTAAAAAATGCAGTAACAAATAAACAAATGCACAAGATTACATATCCATTGCTGTTTGTCTAAGTTAATTTCCCTGCAATTTTTTCATTCAGACTCAAGTTATAGGTGACAAAATCTTCCTTGGTTTTCCTCAAGAACGCATAATGCTTTGGGCTATTTGTACTTTTTGATCTCTTCCTTCTTTGTCCTTCTATACCTGCCTGACTCACTCCCTTCTTTCCTGCAGATTTCTGCTTAAATATCACCTCAGCAGAAACACTTTTTAAACCATCCTATAAAGTGTGAAGCCTCCCTAATTTTTCTTATCACCCTTAGAATGTTTTAGCTTTCTTCACAGGACTTACCAACTCCTAATATATTATATCTTATTTTCTTTATGAATTTATTGTCAGTCACCCTAGACTAAAATTTAAGTTCCTTTAGGAAAGAGAAATTATAGATTTAATTCATGTTTTCTTCCTGGCACCTAGAATAGCACCTGGCCCAGTGTAGAAATTAAATTAACATTTGTTGACTTAAGCAATCAGCATCCTTGGTTGGATGTAAGATATGAAAGCTTTTAGAATTTTTAATTTTTGTGTTGAATTTATGATCTTGGAGTTCATATTGAGAATTCTAGGCTTATATTTATTATCTTAACTTTTTTCAATTCTCAGTTAACATTAGATTCTTTTGGTTGGTAAATGCAGTGTAGATATTCACTCTATTGTGTTGTTTAAACAATCATGATAAGAAAAATAACGCTGTATATATTCAGTGCAGACACCATTTTAAAAAGTATGTTCAGCCCATAATTGTTTAAACCTGTGGCTTTTAGAGAAATGTACGCATAATTTCAGTAATCTTAGTCAGAAATTGAGCTGAAAATATTAGGTCCTTACCTTATCTGGTAACTACTGGAATCGGTTCTATAATCTATAAGTATATTATATGTAAAAAAATCACAACGAATATTTAATTCTTTCTAAAACAAAATAGATGTCCTCTACCCAATTTTACAACAATTTGAAATTAAATAGAGCTCCCCATATACTTTTAAATTTTTATCCTCATAACTGGGGAAATTTCATAGTTCATCAAAGAATTATGAGTGACTTATAAATTCACCATTAAAGACAATTATGCATTACAGTGAGTGAAAATTACTATATTATCAGTAAGATATAGCTGATATTAGACTTTAAACATCTCTCAATGCATATCGAACTAAAGTACAATAATAACTTCTTAAAACATAGCTATTCTTAGAATTTTTTAAAATTTAAGGGTTCCTGAAATTTATTCCTTGTATATATATGTGCAGAGCACCAGTTTATACAGATAGCCATACTGGGGCCGGTGAGATGGCTCAGCGGCTTAAGCGCCTGCCCGGCAAGCGCGAGGGCCTGAGTTTGACTCCCAGATCCCACATACGAAAAAGGGGCCGGTGATATTGCTCAGCGGCATGGGCGCCTGCTGGCACGCGAGGTCCTGAGGTCGACCCCCGGTACCCACAAAAAAAAAAAAAAAAGATAGCCATACTCTAAATTGTTCAACTTCATTTAGAAAATATTAATATCTCTTAATAGAAGTAATTAGCTTTTGGTTCTCATTGCACACATTTTTTCAGCAAGACTGATTAAGATTTCACAGAGCAGAGCACCTGCCTGGTAAGTGTGAGGTCCTAAGTTCGGTTCTTTGTTCCTCAAAACAAAAACAAAAACAAAAACAAAAAAGATTTGCTAACAGAAACACTTTTGGAGAAACTTAATCAACTCTAAATGGTTGCCCAGGAATAGGGTCTTGAGCACATATCAGCAAAATCAATAACTTCCCATTTAATGCATATTTCTGAAGTGCTCAGAGAAAGTCGGGAACACAACCCTATCCACATTTTCTCTACTTACAGAGTTGCAATCCAGATAGCACTCACATATTCTGCTAGTGAATGGGTTAGTTGCCCTCATTTTATTAATACATTTTATACATTCATTGCAATGTCACACTGAATCACATAGAAATGTTCAATTATTGTTAAAGAAGAATTTTTTTTTTTTTTTATGAGGGTACCGGGAGTCAAACTCAGGACCTCAGGCAGGCACTTATGCCGCTGAGCTGTATCACCAGCCTGAAAAACTTTTTTAAAAGTCTAAGGAAAAGGAAATACTAACTATCCTGATTTGATTGTTACACATTGTGTACATGCATCGAATTATTATAGGGTATCCCATAAACACATGCAATTAAAATAACAGAATAAAGAGACTGGAATTCCTTTGTGTGAGATATAACTATTTCCTGAGACAGTATCAGGTAAGTAATTTTCAACTATCCACAGTACATTGAATTGATTATTTGATGGGATCTTAGAGAATTGCTCTTAAGAGTGGAAAACTTGGGTAGAAGAGGAAGTAGGTCAAGGATAGTGAAACAATCATCTTTAGGTTCTGAAACAATCATAAAAACTGAGCATCGGGGGTCAACTTCATAGGACTCACGGGACAGAAAGAATAGAGAGTTGAAGAAGGTTCTGAAGATGGAAACAGGAGACTTAATAGTAAAGGCCACATGCTTCAATGCTGGGGCATATTTTACAATTGGACAAATGTTATTGAATATTTTAGAAAATGTTGATGGATTTACCTCTTCAGTCTCTGTGTGTACATGTCAATAATAACTGAGTTGTTTTTTTTTTTGTTTTTGTTTTTTTGTGAGTACCAGGGGTTGAACTCAGGACCTTGCACACCAGACGGCACCCATGCCGCTGAGCGATATCACCGGCCCTTTTTTTGTACGTGGATACTGGGAGTCGAACTCAGGACCTCGCGCTTGCCAAGCAGGCACTTATGCCGCGGAGCTATCTCACCGGCCCCATAACTGAGAAGTTTGATGCAGCATTTAGTCCTGCTTACATGGCCTCAAGGCAATGTTTAAATCTATGAAACTGCCAGATCACAGACTCTGTGTAAACGGGAGCTTCCTGATTCACCTCTGAATACACGGTCTTACTTGGGCTCAGATTTTAATTAGTGACAACTAATACAAACCCATAAATCTTTATGGAACATATTATCTATCAAGTTTTATGCTTATCAGTATCTGGCAGAAGAAATGAGACACATGAGACCAAAGGTAGTTTAAGAATCTCTTTTCTCTCTTTTTTTTTTCTCTTTTTCTTCTCTCTCTTTTCTCTTTTTTTTTTCTTTTTTTTTTTTTCTTTTCCTTTTTTTTTTTTTTTTTTTTTCAATCAAATCTGCAGCAAGTTGGAAATATGGCTTTTGGATGAAGGAAAGTGAAGAAGATGCTGCCATTTCTGTCTCATCTCTTTCTCACAGTATGGCTGATTCAGACTGTATCACCAGAGGCCAGGACTTCCTCAAACAAAATAATTTCATTAAGAGCACTAACGTGCCCAAAGTGGTCAGCACTCATTCCTGACCATGTCCTTTTTCAGGGTAAAAGGAAAGAGGTGAAAATCACTATGCCACATGGAAGGTATGTGTTTTACTGAGGTGTTTAAGTACCTGTTTGTCTCCTTTCTGCACCACAGGAAACCTAAAAAGTCATGTTTATTCATGTTTATTTTTTAAAGTATGTGAAGGAATATTTAACCTGATGGAATGATAATGTTAACAACTCAAATAATTTTATATAAAATATAAAGCTTTTTACTATTTGAATAGATTCACATAGTCAGAAGGTAAAAGAAGAATGTCCCCATCTTCCTTTCTGAAGGTGGCTTGTCACTATCTTCAAAATAAGTGGTAGAAAATGAAATTTTGTTAATGGATGGGAGAGAATGTGTAACTGTGAAGGAATTTTATTTTTTTTTTTTTTATGTGGGTACCAGGAGTCGACCTTAGGACTTCGCGCTTGCTGGGCAGGCGTTTATGCCACTGAGCCATCTCACCGGCCCAGGAAATTTGTTTATATGACCGAGTTCCTAAAGTGATATCCAAGCTACCTTTGTTTCAAGTTTAAAACAAAGAAGCAAGCAGTGAAAATGCCTAGAACTTATTACGGTCAACCAGAGTATGCACTAGAAGGAATGAGCGAGATTTCTTTTCATGGTGGAACTCTGAATTGACAGCGGAAATGTTATTCATAGAAGAATAATAATGACAGTAAAAACTACCAACCATGTGAGGAAAACTGTATACCAATAAAATTGTCAAGCTACCTGCCAACTAAATTTATTTAGAAAATACCCTCTGGGAACCCTTAGTAATGGTGTATAGCTGTTCTAGAGATGCCATAACCTCACTAGACACTGGGTCCCTGATCCCATAGACTCTACTATTCCATCTTAATGAGAATAGTCAGTTGTTTTAGTTCTTCTGTAGATAAATGTCCCCTACCTGCTAGTTTATCTTCCTTCCTGTAGGAATTTTTCTGGCTTGTTTAACATAATTTTGGCAAATATTATGATTCTTTTTTTTTTAATTTTGTACCTATTATGTATCACTTCTCAGCCTTTTGGCTAAATCAAATGTACCTACTATGTAACATTTGCTCTAAAGAGTTCACATTCATTGCTTAATTTTCATGACAAGCCTATTAGATAGACACGGTTGATAAGTTTATTTTATAGGGAAGGAGTGTTAACAACAGATTAAGAAAATAATTTCTTCAGGGCCGGTGAGATGGCTCAGCGGCGTAAGCGCCTGCCTTGCAAGCGCGAGGGCCTGAGTTCGACTCCCGGAACCCACATACAAAAAAGGGGCCGGTGATATCGCTCAGTGGCACGGGTGCCTGTTGGCGCACGAGGTCCTGAGGTCGTCCCCCTGGTACCCACAAAAAAAAAAAAAAATAAATAATAATAATTTCTTCAAAGTCACCCCAATTGTAAGTGTGACAATTGCTGTATATTATTTGAAACTAATCTTTGCTTTGCCACATTTTTTAGTACCAGCCAATACTGGATGAATGCTAGTGAAAAATTAAAATACTACTATACCATATTCTGAGATCCTTACTGAAAGTGAATATTATTTACTTACCTAATAGTAGACACAGAAGATATACTTAAATATGGAGTGTTTATGAAATGGAGTAAAAAATAAAAACACTAAAGCTGGGAATGTAGCTCAGTGGTAAAACTTGTGTGACTTGCATATGGGAAGTTCTGAGTTTGATCTATAGAACAAAAATAGAAAATATAGGGCCAGTGATATCGCTCAGTGGCATGGGCACCTGCTGGCACGCAAGGTCTTGAGGTTGACCCCCAGTACTCACAAAAAAAAAAAGAAAAGAAAATATAAATAAAATTAAAATTAAAAATAAAGGTCTGAAACATATTTTACAATAAATACTCAAATAGTTAATTCTGAAAAACATTGTTGAATAAAAACATAAATGAATATATGAAGAACTTAAAACCATCTTAAATAGAAAAAAAAAGTGCTTAGAACAGTCTTCTCCATGCATCAACCTCAGATTGGGGAACCCACATTTCTCCACACTGGACTAAGTTTAAAGTCCATAGTATGGCTTCAGTGAATGTGTACTTTGCATAACATGTTAGTTTTATGCTTACCTAATCACTGGTTCCACTTATTTATGAAAATAACCCACTCTGAAAATGACTGTAAGTCGCATCCTTTATATGGTCATTGGTGTAGTTCCTAAAATTCAATCTGCCAGGGTACTCTTTACTTCTTACACAAAGAGTTTTGGACAAGAGAGCTGTATTATAACTAAATTGAGGAATGCACCTCAGAATCTGTATGCAGAAAACTACTATAGTTCAACCTGACTTTAGTCTTTTAAAACATATCCCACAAAATAAACTCAAATAGTGAAATTTTCAAAATAGAAATATGATGGTTTGCACATGACATGCCCCATCCCCTCAAAACAAAACAAAAATTTGTAAATTGGTTGTCTTAGTATAGATATCATGAACCCTAATATATAAGACTGGTAGAAAATGAGCAGCAAAGGTAATATTGTGAATTTAGATTTGTTTGCTAAACCAAACAAATACTTAAACAAGCTGACCAAATGCACAACACTTTTCTGTAATAGGCATTTTTAGCAATTACTGAGCACTGAAACACTCTTTTCTCTTACATGTGTTCCTTTCTTGATGCTTAAATAATTATGGTTGTTTTCAGGGACCATACATAATATTTTTTGCATGCTCTGAAAATCTACTTTCCATTTCATACCTGTAAGTGTAAATGTCCCCAAGTATTCAATTCTTAGCCCTGAATTCTGAAACTTTCTATACTTTCTACTTGCAATCTATACTGATGTTGAAACAAATATTCCTCACTTCTGGTGATTTTCTGCATTTTGAAGAGAATCCAGTAGCATATTCTCCTGTTATCTCTCTACCAATCCTCTCTCCTTCCTTGAATTTAGCTTGATCCTGTTTGTAACACAAGTAATTTAAAATTTTTCATTCAAATACAGTTCATCATAAATTGAATGAATTGACACAGGAAGAAATAAATTCCCTAAAAGTAAAAGGTTAACATGAAGACTAAGCAAAAGTCATTTTTAAAAATCTGTCAATTTTTTTAGACTTTATTTACTCTTTCTTCACTAGTCACTTTTTTAGAAAATAATATAAATTTTCAAAGTTGATTATTATTGCAGGTTCAGTACAGAAATTTCCCTGTGAACGATTAGATATTTGCCCTCTGTGACCTTTGTAAGCCTGATTCAGTCCTGGAATCCTCTTAGCAGAAGTTAATTCTTCTCATTGTTGGGTTTCTTCCTATTGGTTTTCTTGCCACCTTCTCTGTTCTGATATTCTCCTAAAATTCCCCATCCCTTACAATTAGCACATAGCAGTTTGCCAACATAGTGAATCCTTTGTGGAACAAGATAATAACATTTGAAGCAACACCACAGAATTGGGTAAGAATAACTTATGCTTTGGCTCTTAATTCGAGTCAACTAAACTGTAATAAAATAGCTATAGAGATAATGTGATAAAGTTTTCTCCCCAGGCCATATCATTTTCATAATATCTGTATTCCAATTTTTTAGTGTTACAAATGTTAATGATCAGGTGAAAGGTGGAGGAGGTTCAAGACACTTGAATGAAATGACTTTCATGTACAGAAGTATCTCATTTATTGAAGAAATTAAGTTGACATTCTTTGATAGAAAATATTAACTGTCTTTGACCGTGAAATCCAAACAATAGAAAAGATGAAATAAGCATCAAAGTTCCCAGAGAAAGTCACTACTATATCAGAGATAGAATTCAAGCACCTTCAATCGATAGAAATATTCTCACGAATTTTATATAGTACGGAGAAAAGCTACTCTTTTAGGAAAGATTTCCTATTAATAATGTAATAAGCATAGTATCATCCTAGTTTCTCCTTTATTTAAAGGAAAGACTTCTGAGTACATTTACATAAGTACATTCCATATTTTAAAAATTACTCAATTTGAAATAACATTTTTTGAGCAGTTAAAATATATTTTAATTTATTCTCATTAAGATCCCTGATTTGTTTTTAGGCAATTCTACTTCCAGGAAGAAATGTTCATGTATAGAAGATTACAACAAAGAGCTACAAATGTTTGAGGAAAAAAATTATAAGAATCAGAACAAGAAAACATACTTGTAGAGTTCAAGAAATAGAAAAGAAAATTATCACAGTAATTGACGCATTGTAGGAAATACTGTAGAAAAACAAAGAATGAACACTGATAAAAAATCACAAAAACATGGACAACAAGATTAGAGGAAATGAAATGAAAAATAATGCTGAGTTTTAAAAGATTAGACTGAAGCAATAATTAGGGACAACAAACAATTAATGGTCAAACAGAAGAAAACTAAACAAATGGAAGAAAAATATTCAGAAATCTAATTAGATGAAATTTTCCTGAAATTTAAAAGAATGTATTTTTTTATCTAGGAAATGGAAAGAGTGTAGTATGTGCAAAGAAAAAGTAGCATAGAGAATTAAAACAAGCTGTAAATTAATAAAGAATTGGTACTTCAAAAATTTAAGTCCATTTGGACATATAGACAAAGACTAGATAAAATCTAATTAGACTTGCAGAAAACATTGAAAGAAAAATAATAATTATTTCAAAATCCTCAAAGAAAGGAAATATGAGCCTTTCAGAATTTTCTATCCAGACAACAAAGGGCAATACACAATATTTTCACTGATTAAAGATGCAATGATGTATGGAGACCATAGTCTTTGGAAAAATCTTCAGCCAGGTAAGTAACAGTGAGTGAAAAATATGTGCCAAGAACTGGTCAGAGTATTTAATCCAGATAGGAGGGAGGAGAGGACAAGGGGAAATAAAAAGGATCAAGATGCCATATATATGTGTACCAATTTCCCACAATAAGTGTATTTATAATGTATTGCAAACATAATAATAAAAGAAAAAAAAAGTTTGCCTTACTTTGAACAGAAAGTAAATGAATAAATAAGCAAACAAACAAGTAAATAAGTGGTTGAGTTTAAATATCAGAGAAATTTTTATTATAAGCAGAAAATAAAGTTTTATAACATAACTGTATAAATTAGACAATTTATAATCTGAATTACAAAAAAATAAGATGGAATAAGAAGAGAGTACCAAGTATATTTAAAAAATTGATAAATTCAGCACTAGAAATATAAACACGTATTTTTACTCTAAAGGAAATCATTTGTGAACTAAAAATAGAAAAATGTTACAATGTAAAAAATTAGCTTTAGGAAGGGGAGAAATGGGAGGTGGAGGGGGTGGACGTGTACTAATTATGTCATTACCTCGTGTGAGGAATCAATACATACTCTCAAGAAATAATTACACAGCATGATGTTACCATTATAAAGTTAGCCACTAAAGGACAAACTGAAATTGTCTGAGAGAGCACCTAGCAAAACATAAAACAAAAGAAGCACCACCCTATAATCAAAAAAGAAGGGGGAGAGAGATGGGAGAGAAAAATCAAAAGCAAAAGTAGTAGCATAAGTGTGACTGCAACGACATGGCAGAAGAGCACGTCCCTTGCGTGTGTATCTCCCACGGCAGCAATAACTGGGCAAACATCCAGACACAGGTGCTTTTGTGGGAGCTTGAGGATCCAGATAGGAGAGTATAAAACCTGGGTACCCCAAGAAGGCAGGTGTGTACACAGGTGGCAGGTTCACCAAGAGTGGTCCTGAGAGTAATTCCAGAATTAGCTCTGTCCCTTGACTGTCCTTGGTCCATCCACAAGTAACATACACCAAATGACCCAGAAGGAAGCATACCAACCCATTCCTTGACTAACAGGCCCACCAATCTCAATCCTGGCTGTGGATCCTAAAGCAACCTGTGACCTAGCTCTGGCATCCTAGCCTCAACTGGGGAGATGTCCTGCTCACCCAAGCAGTAAGGAGTAACACTCCTCCAAGGCCCAGAGGTAGTAGGCCCGCTGACCTTCACATGACCACAGCAAGTTTGTAACCCGCCTTCAATTTACTCTTAACCATGATTCAGGAACTGTCCTACCCCTAAGAATCTACAAAGAGGCATTAGGGTCCACATCTCCAGAAGGAGTCCTAAAAGACCACACAAATATTGGAGATGAAGAATACAAAAGAACTGAAAATTGAATATCTTCAAAAATAGACTAAATCAGTAAAAAAATTAAGTATTAGAAATATATCTTAGTTCAGGCTGCCATATCAAATTACCTTAGACTGGGTGGCTTAAATAACAAACATTTATTTCTCATGGTTCTGGAGGCCAGTTCAAGATTAGTGTATCTGCATAGTCAGAATCTTGATGAGGAAGCTCTTCCTGGTAATGTCATGTGCTTTATCCTTGGTACCAAAGAGTTACCTCACTTTTCTCTTCCTATAACAGTATTAATCACAGGAGGACTCTACTCTCATTACCTCAGTTAAATCTAATTTCCACTCCAATCCCCATCTCCGGATAAAATCGCACTGGGGATTAGGACTTCAACATAGCAATTTGGAGGGTGCACAAACATTCAGTCCATAGCAAAATACACATAATGTTCTCTTTCTATAGATAGATGATAGATAGATATAGATGATATAGATAGATGATATAGATATAGATATGTATCAGACACAGACATATATAAGATTAACTCAGATCTATTGAGTTACCTTGTTGCTTAGTGATCTAAAGGTAGAAGGGAAGGTGCTGCTTTCAGGGAATCTGTGTATGTCTCCCGTTAAACATATGTAAAAATTTATAATCAAAATTAATCAAAAAGGGTAAAAATCAGAATGAGTGTATTAATCAGATACTCAGGGCATAGTCAAATACCACCCACCTTGGGAAATACCAAAGCTTGAACTCAGGGCAAACACATTAGGAAATCAGATTATAAAACTTATCATAACAGTAAAAGCACAATTCACAACAGGTTTCTACCAGTTTTTCAAATCTCCTAAAATATTCACAAAAATCTACCCTTAATATAAGTTTATAAGTAAATCATCAAGTTACCAGAGTAGAAATAGTACAAATCACATCAGGTGGTCAGCATGTAAACCAACTATAAATTAATAACATAAATATAGGTGAAAGGAAATGAATAAACTGGTGACAATTTTACCGTGTGGAAACGCTAGTTCTGATGATAATAATACTAATAAACCTGCTACCTAATTAATGATGGCATCAATAATTATTCCTGTAAGAGAGCTGATAATCCTTTACAAATTTTGTATTTACAAGTCTTTGGACATTTTTGTCATCATGAGGGGCCAGAAGTGTTTGATAATTTTCCTAAACTCAAATGTGCTTGAGAATTGACGGTCCAACCCTGAGTCACCAGTTGTTAAATAACAGCATCTGTGAGCCAAATAAGTTATAACAGCAAATTAAATTTGCCTCTTTCATAATGTTTTAATTACACAACTGAAATGTTTTTTCAGTTATACATACATACCAGTTCAGATATGAGTATTGCATTAAGTGAAGTGAAAGAGAGCAAAGCCATTTTATTTTTATCATATTATCTCCCACAGTTAACCTAGCATCCAGCTGTTAGGAGAGAAATGCTAACTGTACCAAAAATAATGAATAATAAATTTCAGTATCAAGAATAGCTCTCACTGGAAGAAATCATTTTCTGTTCATAAAAAGAGACACATTTAGATTTGTTCTATTGTTTTAGAGTCTATAAGGAAATCCTATATTGGAAAGATGGGATAATCGCCATACATGGCTCCCCAGGGTCCCAAATCTCAACTCCCTTCACCAGGATACAGTGAGCCAGGAAGGTTCAGAAGGCCACACACCTGCATGACTTTGTCTTGATTTATCCACATCACTTAGTACAGTAGCAAATAGGAACTTGGCAAATCTTAGTAAGCAAAAAGGAAGATTTGCTGATATTAGTGCATGTTTTGAATCCTCAGTTCTCAAATAGGTATGTGCTATTAATTCTTTTTCAAAAGAAGTTAACTTTGTAACTAACTCAGATTTAAAATTCTAACAAGTAGTGAAAATTTACTTTAATATCATAATTAAATATTTTAAAATTTTTCTTTATATACTGTGCACCTAACTGGTCTGCTCAAGTTATTCCTCTACTTTAGAAGTTTAATAGCTGCCCAATGCCATTATTCCTTAAACTGGCTCAAAAGGTCTTCCCATAATGGGATCACCAACCACTTTAGTTTTGCTTAGTTACTAACATTTACCATTAGTCCTTGCAACTGTTGATCTCTTTGCCTGAAGATAAAACAAATGGAAGGAAGAAAGGAAGGAAGGAAAGAAACAGGGAAGGAGGGAAGGAAGGAAGGAAGGTTGAAAGGAAGGAAGGTAAGAAGAAAGGGAAGAAAGGAGGGAGGAAAGAAGGAAATTTTAAGAGCTCTGTTCTCTGTTTAAAAAACAAATTTGAAAATTCTTTAAGTTTGTAAAACTGCCTGTCCCTTGGGTTTTGCTTATTAACTATTTCATTTTCAGTGAAAAAGAAATTATTTTCTTTTAAGGTTGATATTATAAATTCCAACTGTAGTCCATTACATGGCTATGCAATTACCTTTCTTCTTCACAAACTTACACTATAAGTGAATAATATTTTGATGCAATTATCAGAAAATGTGAGAAGAGGTAACTGACTGATTAGGCAGCTGTGTAGAATGAGAGGGGTCTCCTGAGATTGTGATTATGATAAACCTTCTCTGATATAACGCTTTGCTCATATTGCAAAAGGCTTAACTGTGCAACTTTCTTCAGTGTTTTTAGAGCAGAAATATGTAAATAACTAGGGCACTATAACAGAAACATTTTTGACTTATGTCTCACTTAGAGATTGTGAGTTAAGTTTGCAAAGCACTGAATGCATTTTTAGCATTTATTGAGATAAACATCCTCAATTAAACCTTAAAATATTGAATTCCCTCTTAATTACACAAAACTAAGCCAATTTTCTGAATTTTTATTATGACAAAATACTCTCAAATGCTAATCTCAGGGAAGTGTCCTCAATTGTAATAAAACATGCTTACTTTCACTTGCTTTGTTTGTTATTCTAATTTCAAGAAGAAAAAAAGCATATAGTACATACAGAGGATACCGAAGAACAAAGCTTACGTAGTGGAATCAAAAGCATATATCACTAAACAATTTAATGCTAAAATGAGATATGAATATTTCCATATATATAAATGTATGAGCCTCAGCATAGCTCACTACTGTACTTAGTAACTGTCTGAATAGCAAAACCTCACATATATTGGTTTTATCAATTTATATATCTTATTCCGCCCTAATGTCACTTATTTGTGTGTTGGTAAGACTAACAGCCTATTTGAGCTGAGAATCATCAAAGCAATTTCTTTTTATTTGTAATAAGCAGGTAAGCAGATTTAGGTGGTAATAATAGCATTAATGAAAGCAACGGTTAATACTTATGAAGCACTTACCATGTGTCAAGTATTTTACTAAGAATTATATATATACAGTACATATATATATATATATATATATATATATAAAATTATTTCTTCTGTTGTTTTCACAACAATCTCTTGAAGTATAGATTATTATATTATTATCTGTTCCAGATAAAGAAAGCTATTCTATGCTTGTCCAAAGTCACATAGTTAATAGACTCTTAACACAGGGAATCAGACCCAAGCCTACACTGTTAGCAACAACATTGTACTTGATTGTATTCATATATACGTGTTTGAAGAGAACATGAGAAGCTGGCTTGTTATTAAAAAGCTCATAAGATACTGACTGTGATCCAATGCTAATTCATTATTTGATATAACGAGAGTCTTAGATAACTAACCCTGTGATACTCTTCCTGATGGAGAGTTTGAAACAAAACCCCAGATTATTTTGAAACATAATTGTTTTTTGAAGAGTCATAACAAGAAAGCTTTGATGTAATTGAAGAATATTTCTATCTAGTTTCAATAATATGACAAATTGGTTATTATCAGTACTTGGGATATTTTTTTAAAGAAATGTCCCAATTTTCTATAATTATTTTAGATGATACTATTTTATGAAACATCATAATATATTCCCCTTACAGTAATGCATTTTGTCACTTCTAATAGGCTTTAAACAAATGTTTAATATTTCTTTTTCTTTTCTTGTTTAAGATCTTTTTATATTTGGCAGGAGAATCAGGAATTCATTATTATTAACAATAGTTTTAAATGTTATCTTTCAAAATTTTCTTTTAATTCAACAGATAAAACTGTATTTATCATGTACAATACCATATATTTACATCTATAAATATTACTCTAACTGATTAACAAATATAGTATTTCATATACTTACTTTTGTATTCAGAACACTTAACATCCATTCTCTTTGTATTTTTCACAAAGCAGCAATGTATGTCATTAACTATAGTCATTTCATATCTATTTCTGATAGTACAAAAATGCAAGTTATTCTCTTTTATAATTGAGAAAGTCACCTTAATCCTGTGGATTCTGAATGAGATGTGGCAAATATTGAATCTGAAGAATAAAATGAAGTCATCTTGAAATAAAAATCCAAGCATCTATTAATGACTCATAATCTCCAAATATAACCCAAAACTTAATAAACAGAAATTACAGGAATTTGGAACTATCAGAAAATCAGAACTCATTTTATTATATGAAAGTTATATCATTTCACATTCACTACAATTTATATAAAGCATCCAATTCCCTACCGTTCACCACAGCAAGTATTCTGTGTTTTTGTTTTTCACGTTTATTTCAAACTTCATGGATGAAAACTTGTCTTGTTTTAGCCTAGAATTTTCATTCTCTTGAGGTGTTGATGCTCTACTTTTTAGTAATCCTTGCCATCCTAACACTAGCATATAGTTTGTTATATGAGTTTAAGTACTATTTTTAAGTTTAGCACATATAATGATTTTATATGGAATTTTAAAGGGGTATACCTTAAGTGTGGCAGCCATAAAGAAAGGTATCTTCTTTCCATCTGAATATTGTAGAATGAGTAATATTTGGTCATTTGTAAGAGTAATGACTTCAATGGAGTGTATACCTGTGTTACTTTCAATATTACTGTGCGATATTTATTGGCATGGATCTTAGATTTTTTTTCATTCAATTCTTACATTTTTAGCCCCTTGTTTTTATTCTGTGGTATCCATGCCACACAAGCTACTTTCAGTACAGACATAAGTCAATAAAAGAAAAAGAGAATGTCTACAGCAATGGAAATGAGCGAATATGGACTAATAAAGCTTGGCACTGAACCAACTAATTGGATGACCAAACAGTTTAACTTACTTATATAAGAAATAGTCAGCAAATATATTGAGATCTCCGGCTTACACTTTACACCATCATTATTCTACCTCCTCTTTATTGCATTCTTATACTCAAGCAACAAACAGAAATTCTCTAAAAATTGCATTCTTCTTTATCTCTTTACCAAAAAACTTAATGTAAAAGAACACAAAATAATATTTTATGAGGGAAAATCAAGCTCTACCTGAGAGAACAATTGAAGTAATATAATACCCAAAGATGTAAAGCAGACAGATCGGTGCTACCATTTTAGCTGTGAATTCTAAATTTCTCCACGTGGTAAATATATTTGTGGTTTTATATTATGTCCACTTGTATTTGGTTAGCCCATGTATTATTATTGTTGTAGCAAAATTCTTGGCGTGGATCAGCCATCAGTATTTACTATATTGTAATGTGCTGTTGGGAAGACCGCACTAGAATTGTTATTATGAAATGGTCAGTGCTACATAGTATTTACCCTATCCATTTTCCACAGACTGAACTGAAATCTCAGGAGTCACTGAATGATACATTTGTTACAGCAGAGGTTTAATAAAATCTAGGAAGAGATGAGCCTCTATGGAGGTGGTAAAAGATGGGTAATCTCAGGGGACTTGTGGGCTTATGTGACAGTTTAGCTGTAGAACTTCATTTGGGAGGAAAGAAAACCTTGAAAATTGGTTTTAAATTTTGTTTCATTTTAAAGAGTTTCATTTTCTTAAGAAAATATGTATAGAATACATAGTGGCTGTTTAAATCAATTGCTTATGCTCTTTAACAATTCATTAATATACAGTACTCCCCATAAATACCTGAAATCAACAAACGAGAACAATTTTCTTATGTAATATTCTAAGAGAACTTTAAACATATCTTAGTGTTTAATAGTCATTATCCAAGCTGCAAAGTTTAATTTTATATTTTATATAGACACAAGTAACAGTACAAAAGCCAGTGTTTGCAATGAAATGCTATCGTGTGGCATGAATTGATGTTGTCAGGAAGGGATTCTGCAATAAAATGCCTCCCATTTAATTAATGCCTGACCCCTCAGAAGAAGACCTGTACATTTTGTTTCTGTTTTCATTTAAGTTAAATAGAAGCTTCCTGCTGTCTTCAAATAATGGGTCAGGGATGTGCTTTGATTTCTGAGGTATCCACGATGGAGTCCTTGCCTAGCTCTTCAACCCCATTTTCCAAATTGTTCACATTTATCTCCATGCTCCAAGTGACCATATACTATATCATCCAAATCTGGACATTTCTGAGGAAAAGTAAGTACTGTTATTAATATACTCCTGAAGACAACAGATATAACCCAGATTGATTTCAGAAAAATTAAGACATATTTTTGTGTCTTCCTCCAGACTTCTTGGATCACATAAATTCCCCCAATATATTACACTTTTCCTACTTCTTTATCATTTACTATGCCACCGTCCAGCTGAATGGCACCCCTCATTTGAACACATCCATGTAGCAAGTTCTTTTCAAGTCCTGGTCCAAGTGAAGGTCTTTCTGTGCTACTAGCATACACAGTACTTGAGTTCTCAACACAGACTTGGTACACTGAGAATATTGGACAGTATATCTTTTGTCTTGGCAAAGATACTCCACAAATAAATGAATAGAAACACACCTCTTGTGTGTATAATTGAGCAATCTATCTTAAAATATTAAAATGGTTCTGGTCTTTCTGATAGAGTGTGTTAATGAAGACACAGAGAAGATAAGTGGATACTGGATGACATACAGAAAAAGGGAAAGGAGCCAGTTTTAAAATAAAACAGAATTTAGTAAAACATTAAGCTCACTAAGAAGGCTTCCCTTCTACAATTTCTCAAAGGTCCAGTCCCATCTGAAGCTAATCATAAGGTTCCAGGAATTGGTTTCTTTTTTGGAATGAAGTATTTTGTTCTAATTGAATGAGCCTAGTACACATTCTGCATTAAGAAAAGAGTCCTAAATTAATTTTTCACTCCCTCTTGTCACCTGAAAGCATCTAACGTAGCACAATTTCTAACAATTTAAAAACAAATGACTTCTATTCAACTAGCCTATATTTTATGCCTTTTAAAAAATTAACTGTTATCACAGCTCAATGTGCCAAATGTCAGCCTTATCAAATTTCTCAGTGACCAAGAAAATGAATGTAATTTCTTCCTCTATATGATATATTGAACATAATTGGCTTCCTATCACAAAGCAGCTGGAAAATATTCACAAAATCGGAAAGAAGTCTGCATTTGTATGCAGATTGCAGACTCAAAATGTGTATTTTTACTTTAATGTATTTAGTGACAAAAGCAACAAAGTGTCTGTTGATATAAGAAAACTTAAATAAATAGAAACATTCTTCCATTCTATTGAAGATTTTTATAAATAAGAATATTGGCATCAACTTTGTTATGTTACTTTATAAATTTATTCCTGTAATTACACTTGCTTATCACCCTAAATATTTTTACAAAAAATAAGAGTTGTTGTATAGAAATTTAAGTATTTGCTATACTTCTTACAAACCATATGGAACATCAGAGGTAATACTGATATCATTTACTCAACTAAAATTTATTGAGCACTTGTAGTCTGGCAAGATCCCTGAGTGAGAATCTTATCTTTTTATTTGCTTGACTGTACCCCTACCATGCTGATGGCTAGCATGCCCAAGGTGCCTCAGACATAGGGAAGCCAGATGGACCCTTATGTGACAGTCATGAGAATGTACCACTCACATCTGCTATGGGTTTATCAATGGTTATTTTCTAACATTGATAAATACACTTCAGTTATTATGAAAGAAAGTGATGGTCTATAGCAGAACACTGAAGTATTTGATGATAAGGGGGAAAAATGTCTGTAATTTACTCTCAAAGAGTTCGTAAAAGAATTAAATATACCTGACAGAAAGAAAGAGAGGTGTAGAGAGAAATACAATGCAAATAATAAAAACTGTTAACATTTGGGAACACTAGGTAAAGTCTCCATAGAATTCTTAGTAATATTGTAACTTTCTGTAAGTCTGATATCTAAAAATTAAAACAATTTTTAAAACTAAACTCAAATTGTAGTCAAAAATTCATTTTTTCAATATCATTTAATTTGAGCCACATGGGACAAATTACCTTCACTCATTACCTGGGTTAGAAATACATATAAAAAATGATTTACTGTTTTAGCAAGGGTTTTATTAAATGAGATAGTAAGTAGCATAAAAATTACAAATTCTAAAAATTGTCATTAAATTTGCAGATAAAAATAAGTAAATACAGAAATAATAATTTAATACTGATAATTATGGTTAAAGAATTTAAAACTCTGCCAGAATAATCTCTCATAAATAAGCATATATACATAGATGATTATGTATCTGTTGAATTAACAAAACCAGAAAAATTTTAACTAAATCACAATTTTTTTTTCTGGTTTGGAGCTTTTGTATTTAATTTTTAGCAATGTTCTTGGCACCATGGGGATGTCACTGAATTTGTTTCCCCATGCCTGACATCTAAACAACAAAATTAATGAAATTAGAGTCAATATAGAAAAAGGAAAAAGCCAAGAAAGAGATCACAGATTTTTTAAGAAAAAGATCACAAATTTTGGTGATCAAATTTTGGTGACACTGTTTGGTCAGTAATATAATCAAATATAGCATAGAAGAAATGCCTACGAAAGAAGATTTGACTGCAGATTTTTTCTTATTTGGGGCATACAAAAAGAATCTCTCAATCATAATTAAGGTCACACTCAAATAGCCAAAATACGTCTATACTTATATTTCCATAAAGAATATTGTACGCTGACTCTGTTCCATGTTCCAAAATATTCCTTCAGTTCTCAGTATTTATGTTGAGGATTCCCTGAAGTTAAACATGGGTTTGTGATATGACTAAAGTGAGGGAATTTTGTTTTAGTAGTTCTCAGTGCAGAAAATATATGGTGCATGTGAATGCAATACAGAGTTTGCAATATGAGTATAAAATGAAGAAGGGTCTTAATTAAAAAAACAACAATCTAAGGAGACATTGATTATAGAGTCCCCACTTCAGCATAAATTAGCAATTGTCTGTGCTGCACCACCACCCACTCATGCTTTAAAACTAAAGGATACGTCTTCCTCAGCTAATTGCCCTCTACTGAAGGGAATCAACTTCTCTAAAGAAGCATATTCTTCCTAGGGGAAGGATGCATCCATGACTGGTTGATGTGGAGATATAAAGGATTCAGCCACATTGCTGTATCATGCGATGAATTCCAAAAGGCCACTTCCTACAGGTCAGCGGAAGCCTCTGGGTGTACCACCGCCCAATTTCCAGGTTGCATTCTCATTCTCTTCCTTTTCTCCACAGGTATTAATTTCAAGCGCATCCATCAGAAAGCCTCCTGTGTGGTAAGGTATGTCATTGAGTCTATTTTTCTGGAAACTCAAGTCATAGCAGTAAGTACTAAAAATGGTTGAAAAGCAGATTCCAATATAGAACTTTGGAGTTGTATCTCCAGTAGCCTAGATAAAGTACGGATACTTTCTGGAACTATGTAATGTTGCAACTCTTAAACTTTGTCACTAATGGTACCCTAGGATGGAATGCTAATGAAATGCAATACACTGGTGGTTAAAATACATTAGTTGGGGCCAGTGAGATGGCTCAGTGGCATAAGCGCCTGGCTGGCAAGCGTGAGGGCCCGAGTTCAACTCCCAGAACCCACATACAAGAAAAGGGCCGGTGATATCGCTCAGCGGCATGGAGGCCTGCTGGCACGCGAGGTCCTGAGGTCGACCCCCGGTACCCACAAAAAAAAAAAAAAAATACATTAGTGAATTGAGAAATTATATGAGGTGTCCTGAGATTAGGGGAATCTGCTAAGTAAGGAATGGGATTAGATGATGAAGGAGTCACAGATCTTAGATAACTTGTGAGGACAAGAATCATAAGAATATATATGGGACAGAATTCTGAAGATGTTGGATCAAGAGGGAAGGGAAGATAATAAAGTTAGGCTAGGGAGAGTTAATCAAAATGGAAGTACTCCCCAAGGATGCAGAATGCACCATTCTAACAAGGGTCCTAGAAGACACTGAAAACTGTTATGTGGCTCCTAAGAATCTTAAAGAAAGCAAAGGTAGGGCCAGTGAGATGGCTCAGCGGCGTAAGCACCTGCCTTGCAAGCGCGAGGGCCCGAGTTCGACTCCCAGATCCCACATACGAAAAAGGGGCCGGTGATATCGCTCAGTGGCACAGGTGCCTGTTGGCACGCGAGGTCCTGAGGTCGACCCCCCGGTACCCACAAAAAAAAAAAAAAAAAAGAAAGCAAAGGTCGGGCCGGTGAGATGGCTCAGCGGCTTAAGCGCCTGCCTGGCAAGCGCGAGGGCCCGAGTTCGACTCCCGGAACCCACATACGAAAAAGGGGCCGGTGATATCGCTCAGCGGCACGGGTGCCTGCTGACGCGCGAGGTCCTGAGGTCGACCCCCCGGTACCCACAAAAAAAAAAAAAAAAAAAAAAAGAAAGCAAAGGTCACATCAGGTGAAAGAAAAATGCTGTAACTGCCATGATGGATAATGGGAAAATCAGACTCATCTTGATTTTATTTTTTTCAAAGGCACAAATACACAAAGATGCATAAATTCTAAATTTGAAAGAAATTGATCCCAAACTATTTTTATACATCACAAACAAGTCTTCCTGAGCATCTATCTGACAATAAAATTAGAAAGCACTATCCATACTGAATTACATGTGCAATTGTGGAAAAAAAATTAGCACCTACTTCTTCGTAAGTAGAATATATTAAGAACCCTTTAGTTAATCAGATATTCAACAGATAAGCTAATATACTTTTTAAAGAAGATCTTTTCATTTATTTTTTTTTTTTTGTGGGTACCAGGGGTCGACCTCAGGACCTCACGCGCCAGCAGGCGCCCATGCTGCTGAGCAATATCACCGGCCCTTTTTTTCCTATGTGGGATCTGGGAGTTGAACTCGGGCCCTCGCGCCTGCCAGGCAGGCGCCTATGCTGCTGAGCCATCTCACCGGCCCTTAAAGATTTTTGAAATGTACCTATATGCATTTATGTGACAAAGGTATTTATCAGGAACTTGAATTTGTTATTTTTCTGGAAAAACTTTCTATGGGAAATTGCCTTTTCCTGTAGCTTGCCAACCAAAAAGCGGTATGTGTCAATGTCTTTTCAGTGGCAGGATTAGAGTGAATACAAATAGAACCAAGGCTTCTCTATTTCCTCCATACATCCATGTATCTTATCTGTGTGACATTTTGGAACCTTTCAGTAAGAGCTTTGAATGTGAAACTGGAAGTGATGATTGAAGGGCCAGAGTACAATGATGGTGCCAGAAATCAAGGAAAGCTATAGGGTATAAGGTGATAAGGGATTCAAAGAGACTCATATCGCTCACCTCTAGCAGCTTACTGGACAGAAATACAATCAGATTCATTAGCCTCAGGTGAGAGAGAAATGTCTACAGGCCAATGGCTGAAGAAACGAGAGAATCACACTAGGCCCTTCTGAGCTTAAAGAGTTTCACAACCTTCCCACCTAATCTCCAATCAATATCTGTCTGTCTCTGTCTCTGCCTCTGTCTTTGTCTCTCTCTCTCTGTCTTTCTCTCTCTCTCTCTCTCTCTCTCTCTCTCACACACACACACACACACACACACACAAACATGCAAACACCTCCAACCACAGGAAAGTGAATGGCTATAGAATTCAGAAATTCAACGTAAAGAATCATCCATTTTCCACTTGATAAAAACTTCATATATTGGAATTGTCATCTTTTGTTAGTTCTTTTCTCCAGTATATTTAATTGCTTCTTATTCAGAAGTGTGTTCTTTCATCTAAAAGAAAAACTTAGTATTTTATGTCTTACTGTGGCAGATACGTGTTTAGCATATTTCTAAATGAAAAGTCCTTACCTATATCAAAGTAATTTTAGAATATTGGAATTAGCTCCACTAATCAAATATGTGTGGTTCCAGGGAAGTCCATGTTTTTATTGTTTTTCAGGGAACTGTAGAGGAGTAGATATTACTGGGCAGACTGGAGATCAACGAAATTTTAGTGCTATCACAGGAAATCAGGATTCTTCATCTGTCAGTTGAATTGCTTTTCTCCTAGATCTCATCGGTAATAGTTCAAAAATGAACTGGATAAGAATTCTATCACAGTCACCTTCTTGTAACTAGGATGCAATATCTTACACCCACAATTTAAAGGAGGAGAGGTTTATTGTAACTAACGTCTTTTAGAGGACTCAGTAGTCCACAGTCAACTGGCTCCCAGATAGAATGGGCATGGAGGAGGAGCCTGGGCGGAGGACAGCTGCTCATCCTGTGGCAGTCAGGAAGCAGAGACAGAGGGAAGAGCCGGAGAAGGAAAGACACCCAAAAGGTTATGTTCCCCAGTGCCCCATCTCTCCTGACCAGTTGCAGCATATTTAGCACTGAGTTTACCAGCGGATGAATCTACTGATGAATACTGTAGCACCTTGGTCCAATCACCCTCCTAACACATGAGGCTTTTGGGAGACATTCTTGATTTAAACTATAATAAATATTTTCATTAACTACTCCTCGACTTGGGTGAAAATATTTCCCTGAAATTTTATATAATATTGTTTTGTAATAAATGTTTGGATTTTATACTTTGTGAAGAGATCTATAGCCCTGTAAATAACAGCAAAAAGTAAAATATGAAAACCAAATTGTCAGTTGAGTCACCTCAGGCAAATTACTGCAATTCTGCATGCCTCATTTTCCTTGACCATAAAATAGAGTTCATAATAGTTCCTAATTTATAAAGTTGTTACAAGAATTAAATGGGTTAATATATGAACACACTTAGCCCAGTGTCTGGAACATAGTAAATGTTCAATAAATATTATCACTCATTTCTTAGTTTAAAGAATATGAAGATTAAAGATCATGCCCATATCGGTTTAATGGGAAAGAACAAATAGTTATTGAGAAACTACTGTGTATTTATACTCTACTCCCCCTCTTCTATATTCAGTGTTCATTGGCTCCATAATTTTGATGAAGAAACTGATAACTATAAAGCCTCAGAAATCTATCAAATTATCAGAGAGTAGGAAGACCAACGAAGATTCGAGCCCAGATATTTCATGTAGCAAAACCATTATCTTTCCACCAGTTCATGTTATATTTAAAATTACATTTGTAGGGCTGGTGAGATGGCTCAGCGGCGTAAGCACCTGCCTGGCAAATGCGAGGTCCTGAGTTCGACTACTGGTACACACGTAAAGGAAAAAAGGGCCGGTGATATCGCTCAGTTGGCACAAGCGCCTGCTGGCAAGCACAAGGTCCTGAGTTTGACTCCCAGTACCCACATAAAAAAATAAAATAAAATTACGTTTGCAGTAAGGATGGAAACTATCATGAACTGAGACTCTTTAAGTGCTACGTTTTTCTGGATATGAATTTCAGATTTGTAGATAAGGTTTTTAATGTTTCTCCAAGGTTGACCATTTTACCCAAAGAATACAACAGTGTCCTAAGGCAAAGCTGTCAGAGCTTCTTTAATGTGTCATTACCATTTTTCCTCCTTCTCATCCTGTTTGCTACACCATCCAAAGGAAAAAAAAAAAAGTAAAACAGAAGAAGAACGATGAAAGGGACAGATGGCAGAAAGAAGAATAAAGTCTTGGCTGCTACTGTCTGCTTGTTAGAGAGAAAGAGCTACTCCAGAAGAGTTACTGGAATCCTGGCATATCTGAGTTGGTGGTCAGATTGGATGTTAAAACCCTCCTCAAAGAGTTTCATTATTAAATTATTTATTAAGCTGCTCAATCCTTGGGAGCTTTGGAAAAGCATTAGAATCCACCGGGTATAGTCATACTCTCCTATTTGAAAATCACCTGATCCCCCATGCTCTTGGGAATACCCCAACAATCTTCTCAGTTGTCTGGCCCTCCAACAAGAACAGATAGTTCTTGCTGCCCTCCCATCCATTTACCAGGATTGGGTATTTTGGGCAGATTAGCTGAATAAACAAATGAATAAAGAAAAAAAAATTTGTGAATGCATACACAATCACACACATAGATGTACACACTGAGAAAGCACAAAGCAAGGTATGTGTCTTGGTCCCATTCCCATCAATGGATACAATACCAAATACCCACAGTTTACAAGAGGAGAGGCTTATTTGGGGTGACAGCTTTTAGAGGCTTCAGTCCACTGTCCGCTGGCTCCAAGCAGAAATGGCATAATAGAGGGGTGTAATGGAGAAAAGTTCTTCATATCATGGTAGACATTAAATAGAGAGGGAGAGACAGAGAGACAGAGAGACAGAGAGACAGAGAGAGAAAGAGAAGGAAGGAGTTAGGGAAGGAGATATACCCTTCCAGGTCACACCTGCAGTGACCCACCTCCAGCCAGGCAACAATAGAGGCCCTCGGATCCCATCACCTTCCAAAAGCCCTACCTTCTGAACACTTGAGGGTTTTGGGGGGACATTCTAGATCTAAAGCATAGCAGTAAGTTTACATTTGTATTTGTAAAAATCATACTAGTATGTGGTTTTAGAATCTTTGAGAACAATACACACTAGAATGAAATTTTAAAATATTCTCTGTCATATTTGTGGGGTTTTAAGTATAATTAAAGATATTCCAAATGTAAAATCAAAATTAAGTTCCTGCCTTTTTCAGTTTTGAATCAATTCAAAACATCTGGATGGATAATTAACAATTTTTATAACATGTTTGTAAAAAGGATTTATAGCGAACTCATAATTCTGTTTCTGGTTATTTGGGCAGGCACGTTAGATAAATAAGCAATCAATTTTCAGAAGACAGAAAATATGTGTCTGAAGCATACCTGCTAACTTAAGAGTGACATCTATATAAATAACAATGTAAACAACAGAGAGAAATAACAGTGGTTTCCACTATGAGCTGCAGATTAGAAGCCTCAGTGGCCGATCCTCCAAACTACACTGCTGATTCATGGCTGAGTTCATCCTCACATGGGCAACTGTACAGATTGTGTCCCAAAGACTGTGGCAACACATACTTACTTATTTATTCAGTAATTTTGCAGTACTGAGGATTGAAAAGGGCTTTGCACATGCTAGACAAGTACTCTGGCACTGAAGTACATCCTCAGACGTTTTTGAAATTTTATTTTGAGTCAGTGTTACATTAAGTTATCCAAGCTGACCTCAAAGGTGAAATCCTCCTACCACAGCCTCTGCAGTAGCTGGGATTGCAAGCATGCACCATGATTCTGAGCTCAATCTTATTTATGCACTGATATGTCTTAAATGCTATTCTCAATGAAAATCAGGAATTAAATGTAAGTGACTTATATGGTTAAATTTTAAAGCAAATCAATCATGTTATAGATATATAAGTTTCTGTATATTCAGCTATGCTATAAAATATCATTTTTATCAGCTACATTATCAAGTCACTGAAAATACACTTCTCACTTACCTCTGGGTTAATGTCTAGCTTGACCATTTCAGAGAGGATAGATATGATTAGGAATGTTCTGATCAGAAAAGATGAGAGAGGGGAGCTCTGAGATCGTGAACAGAGTAAAGACACTGTCCAATTTCTTCCTGGATACATAGTTTTGCAACAATGAAACAAGAGTTTATCAACTCCCTCAGAATCCATAAAATTTGTGAAAAAGATGTAAATTTTCAATGTAGACCTTCTCCAAGTGACAGCATGTAGTTGACAAGAAAACTTCTGAAAATTCCTCTTTTGATATGTCTTCCTCTCTAGAAAGAAGTTGTCCTCCACTTTCAGCTGTTAAGAACTACTCCTAACTATGCAAGGGGGTTTCATAGGTAGGTACGGTAGCTGAGGCAGGAGAGTCCACAATTGCTGTCTGCATGCCACAGAGCAAAAGGATCCAGTACCTGCCAAGTCCTAGAAATTGTGAGCTACAGAACAAGAGGGAATCAAGGACGCAGTGCCAGGCCCAAAGTGAAGGCCTGGAAGCCCCGTGGAGAGTCGCTGCTGTGGATCCACACTGGTAGGGTGGAGAAACCATGGAGTCTGAGGTCCATGGGTGATGGCAACGAAAGACCCACCTACACGAGCAGAATAGACTTTTCTTTATTTTTTTCTTCTTTTTGTGGGTACCGGGGGGTCGACCTCAGGACCTCGCGCACCAACAGGCATCCGTGCCGCTGAGCGATATCACCGGCCCCTTTTTCATATGTGGGTTCCGGGAGTCAAACTCGGGCCCTCGCACTTGCAAGGCAGGCACTTACGCCACTGAGCCATCTCACCGGCCCAGAATAGACTTTTCAAATGCAGACTTGCTCTTCTTTTTTTTTTTCCATACAGATTAAGGCCTATTTGGGTGGTGGTACCCTTCAGTTTGCTTGCCTATGTGCCAATCACATAGGAAATACCCCACTCACACCTCCAGAAGTGTGTTTTGATAATCTGCCAGATGTTTCCCAATCCAGTCAGCTTGACATATCAAGATTAATGGGCACAGTCTGCTTCCATCAGCACAGTTTCCTCAAACACACCTTGTTGTCATGTGTTCTTCCTCTCTCCTGGCACATAGTTCTTGTGCTCAGTTCCCCGAAAACCATGCTTTTCCTTCTGCTTGGCCCATTTATCTCAGGATACTAGGTCTGCTGTCAAACCACTTGTCCTCATCCACCTGTCTTCACCTGCATTTTTGTACATTCCTAAGTAATGTTTCCTTGAACAACTCTTGAGTTGGCTTATTAAGAAAATGCTCTTGAAAGAGATAGTATTCTTTCTCCTTTTTGATTTTCATTTTTATTGTAGGATGAATACCTAATATGAACTCCATCTTCTTAACCAGTTTTGAAGTGTACTCTGCCACATTGTTTACTGTAGGAACAGCAGATCTCTAGGACTTACTCATCCTGCATAATTGAAACTTTATTTCTATTGACGAAAATCCCCCTACTTTCCCATACCTCATGCCCATTACATCACTGTTCTATTATCTGTTTGATTATCTTAGATACCTTACATAAGTGGAATATCTCACTTAGTTCTCAAGGTTCATCCCTGTTGCCATGTATATCAGAATCCCCTTCATTTTAAAGCCCATCATATGTGTATATCATATTTTCTTTATTCATTTATCCATCAGTGAGTATTTACTTTGCTTCTGTGTCTTGGCTATTGTGAATAAAACTGAAATGAAGATCTCATATCTGTTTGAGATTTGGATTTCAATTCTTTCAGAGAAATACTCCAAGTGTGATTTCTGGATCATATAGTAGTTCTAGTTTTTTTGAGAAATACCAATACTATTTTGCACAGCAGTTTATATATCATTCTTTCCACCTCTCCTACTTTTTTTTCACATTCCTAGTATTATATATTAAGAGTCACTGGAAAGGGCCAGTGAGATGGCTCAGCGGTGTAAGTGCCTGCCTGGCAAGCGCGAGGGCCCGAGTTCGACTCCCAGAACCCACATACAAAAAAAGGGCCGGTGATATCGTTCAGCGGCACTGGCGCCTGTTGGCACGCGAGGTCCTCAGGTCCACCCCCAGTACCCACACACACACAAAAAAGGAGTCACTGTAAAACTACCACTTCCAAGTTTACATATCCTATAGAGCACTTAATTGTTTCCAGCAAAGTGGCAAGTTGTGAATTCCCCAAGCCTGGATTTATTTATACATTCTAAATTTATTAGATTATAGAGAACTCCATGATTGTCTAGGGCAGTGTTGGTGAACCTTTTAGGTTTTCAGTGCTACAAACAGCCTGCTGTTGTACGCGTGCCATAGTTTGCCACCACTGGTCTAGGGTAACACAGGTATTAAAATGTACGAGATCACTTATTCATTGGTATGCCATGTTGTTCTATGAATTCAACTTGATTTATTCATGCAGTCAAGGAAAATTCAAGAACTTCCTGAAATGCAGTAAAAGCATCTGGCTAAATATGTGACCAAGGAAATATTTCATATATATATATATAACATTATTTCTGAGAAATATGAACACAAAAATTGTCACAGAGATATTTAATATATGATTTTAGGTACAAGCAAAACTGGATAAAACAAATTGCTTTAACATCTGATAGGCTTCACTACTTACAGCTTTTCACTTGTACTTTCTGCTTCAATAATTAAAAGTAATTTATTCCTTGTACAAGTTTCAGATTTGGATTGCATTTGTTTCTCTAGGACCTTCAGGTATATATTAGGTTACTTAATTTCCTAATGTGAACATTCAAAGCTATATACATCCCTCTTAAGACTGCTTTCATCATGTCTCATAGATTCTATTGTGTTGTGCTGTCATTGTCATTTAATACTAATAACTTTTTAATTTCTTCCTTGATTTTTACTGTGATCCACTGACTACTCAAGAATGTATTATTTAGTCTCCATCTGTGTGTATACTGTAATTTCTTTTATTACCAATTTCCAGTTTTATTTCACTAGGATTTGGAGATTATTTCACTTATTTGCATATATTGAAACATGTTTTATGGCCTAAAATGTGGTTCATTTTGTGTGCTGCTGTTATTGGGTGTTATTGGGTGAAACATTTTGTATATATCTGTGAAGTCCATTTTGTGAAGGTGTGGTTCAATTCTGATATTTGTTGACTTTTTATCTGGTTGACCTGTCTATCTGAGATAGTAGGGTGTTGGAATTATAAAGAAATTAATGAAAGTGAGACAAAAAATACAAAGGATCAGTGAATCAAAGAGATGTTTGAAAAGATTAAAAAATTGTTAAGCCCTTGGCCAAATTTATCAAAAGAAGGAAATAAATGACCTGTATCAATGCAATTAGAAATGAAACAGGCAAAAATCACAACTAACATCACTGAAATTCAGTGAATTACAAGGAACTATTTTGAAAATTCACATTAAAAATGGAGAATCTAGTAGAAATAGATAAATTTCAAGACATTTATGAATTACCAAAACTGAACCAAGAAACTATAAAAGCCATGAGCAATCCCATAACGAGGAAGTAAGTTGAAGGAGTAATAAAAATCCTAACAACCAAGGAAAGCCCCAGACCTAATGAATTCATAACCAAACCAGAACTTCAGGGAAGATTTAATGACACTACTACTCAAATTCTTCCATGAAATTGAAAGGGAAGAAACACTGCCAAACTCATTCCTTAAAGTTAGCATTCCCTTACACCAAAACTGGGCAGAGACTTTTAAAAAAAGGAAAACTACAGAGAAATGTTCTTAATGAAAATAGATGCAAAAAATCTCAACAAGATACTTGCAAACAGAATACAACAAATCATTAACTTTAAATTTGTATTGCTTTTGTTGTCCTAGGACCTTGCAGAGCATTATTAGGTTATTTGGGCTTTCTTTGTTTTTGCGATGTGGGTATCCGCAGTTATGAACTTAGGATTGCTTTCTCAGGACCGCTTTCATTGTATCCCATAAGTTCTGGTATGTTGTACAGGCATTATCATTTAGTTCTAGAAACTCTTTTATTTCTTCCTTAATTTCTTCTGAAGGCTATTTTTTGTTTAAGAGTGTATTGTTTAGTTTCCATGCATTTGCATAACTTCTGTGTTTCTTTTGTCATTGGTTGCTAGTTCCATTGTAATATGACCTGATAATATGCATGATGTAATTTCAATTCTTTTACGTTTACTTAAACTTGTTTTATTGGCTAATATATGGTCTATTTTGGAAAAAGTTCTAAATGAAGTAGGGAGATAGATCTTTCTCAAATGGAAAGAGGACAAGAGATGGAGGGAGTGGGAGGAAGGGGTGGGATAGATGACAAGCCCACTGCCAACATCAATGGAGAAAAACAGAAAAATTCCCTCTAAAATCAGGGATAAGAGAAGGGTGTTCATTCTCAGTACTCTTCTTCAACATTTTGTTCAAAACTTTAGCCAGAGCAATAGGGCAAGAGAAAGAAACAAAAGAGATTTAAATAAGAAAAGAAGAAGTCCAGGTATTCTTATTTGCAGATGACATCATCCTTTACATATCAGATATAAAATATTCCAACAAAAGATTTTTGAACTGATAAACAAATTCAGCACAGTGGCAGGATACAAAATCAACACAAAAAAATTATAGGGTTGCTATACACCTAATATGAACTCCATTGTGAAAGAAATCAGAAAAACAGACCCATTCACAATAGCTTCAAAAAATTAATACCTAAGGATTATCCTAATCAAGGAAGTGAAAAAACTCTGTAACAAAAACTACATTGCTCTGAAGAAAAAAAAAAAAAAAAAGAGATTGAATAGTATATTAGAAAATGGGAAGATATTTCCTGTTCTTGGATAGGCTGAACCAACGCCATCAAAAGGGCTATATTACCAAAATGATATATAAATTTAAAGAAATTCCAATCAAACTACTTCCAGCTTTTTTCAGAAGTAGAAAAATCAACTGAAAAATGTATATAGATCCAGAAGAGACCCAGAGTACTCAAAGCAATCCTGAACAATAAGAGCAAGGGAGGAGGCATTACAATGCCAGACTACAAAACTACAGTAGTAAAAACAGCATGATGATGGCAAACAAACAAACAAACATATTGAACAATGAAATACAATAGAAAATACAGAAACAACCACCTTTAGCCATCTCATTTTCCACAAAGGGGCCAATAATATATGCTGGGCAAAAGATGGCCTCTTTAACAAATAGGAAACCTGGTTATCCAAATGCAGAAAAAAATCTTGATCTGTATCTCTCACCCTGCTCTAAAACCAAATCAATATGGACCAAAAACTTATATATAAATACAGAAAGTGAATCTACTAAAAGAAAAGATCTATAAAACTCTCAAAGACATCAGCATAAGCAAAGACTTCCTCAACAGAAACCCAACTGCACAAGACATAATACCAAGAACTAACAAATGGGATTGTATCAAATTAAAAGCTTCTGTGCAGCAAAGGAAACAACCAACACAGTGAGTTGACTACTTATGGAATATGGAAAAATATTGCCAGCTACTCCTAAGACAGAGGGCTAATATCTAGAATATATAAAGACCTCAAAAAAAGTAGACCCCCCCAAATAAAAGACCTAATCAATATTGGGTAATTGAAATGAATAGCCATTTCTCAGAAGAAGTACACATGGCCAATTGCTATATGAAAAAAATGTTCGGCATCTTTGTCCATTAGAGAAATGCAAATACAAACAACCCTGAGATTTTATCTTACTCCAGTAAGAATGCCGATCGTCAGGGATTAAAAAGCAAAAAAGAAGTGCTGGCAAGGTTGTGGGGAAAATGAACATTCTACATTGTTGGTAGGAATGTAAAGTACAATCACTATGGAAATCACTATGTAGATTCCCCAAAAAACTAAAAATAGAAATCCCATTTGACTCAAATATACCTCTTCTAGGTATCTTCCCAAAAGAACTAAAGTCATCATGTTAGAGTGACACATGGATATTCATGCTTAGAACAGCACACTTCACAGTAGCTAAATCATGGAGGAAGTTTATATGTCCATCAACAGATGAATGGATTAAGAATGTTATATATTTGTGTGTGTGTGTGTGTGTGTGTGTGTGTGTGTGTGTGCGCACGTGCCATAAAGAAGGATAAATTGGAGTTCTTTGTAGGGAAAATGATGGATCTTGAGACCATAATTCTAAACATAATTCTAAAGGAAATGAGTTAGCCACAGAGGGTTAAATGTCACATGGTTTCTCTCATATGATTAGAGATTAACCTTAAATATACAATTAACCTTAAATCATATATTTTAATGGTTAACCTTAAATATATGATCAAACTTAAATATAAATAAAAAAATAAAAGAGACATTAAGAAACAGGGTTGTAGACTCTGTAGAGATGGGAAGTAGTTCTGGGGAAGAAAGGAGGGGAAAGGTTGGTGGAGGTGGGGGGAGTAACACTGATCAAGATGCAAGTCAGGCATATGTCTCAATCTGACAAGCTGAATGTAATCACTATGTATTACAAAGATATACTAATATGTTTTTTAAAAAAGCAATTAAAAGTAAACCTCTTTTGGACCTGATGATATTAAGTTCTCATGATTTCTTTATGAAATAGGCATAAGCATATATCCTTATCCTTATACCAAGAAATTTTCTAGTTATTTTTAATAACTTAAGGATCATACTATATCTACAGCATGTTCTGTAAAATTTTAAATTAGAAAAAAAGATTTCCAGATTTAGTGTTTGCTTGTTTATTTGTTTGTTTGCAGTACTGAGGAGTGAATCCAGAGCTTCAGACATGCTAAGCAAGCATTTTACCACCAACCTTCAACCCCAGGACTTTGATTTCTGGATTTTTAGATTAATGGGTTTTGATATTCTTACTTCCTATTCACCCCATCTATGAAGCACATTGATTCTGGGCATGACTGCCAAACGAGTCACCCTCAGAATCTCCTGACAACAATTTCACTCTCTCTTTCCTCACCACAGTTCTTTCTCTCAGATGCTGATGATATTTTACAAACCACTCCCTAATCTGGGATTCCTCTCTGTGAAGCTGCATTTATCCTTCTCTTCTAAACAGCTCTACGTATTCTAGATCTTCTGTCCTTCTTTTCCTGTTCTTGAAATGTATCTAGCTTGTCCCAACTCTGGAAAATTGATGTAATAAATTGTTAATAGCTAATAAAAGATTAATACCTCTACAGATATTTAAATTACAATCATACATCAGTGAATATACAATACATTCCAAAGAAATTTTGCTCTGATGGATGTATTTCTGACACTATGGCTGACTACTTAAGAAGATATTATTGATTAATAACCTGGACCACTATGCAGCTGGTCTCCTTAGCAACTGCTGCAGTAGGTCTAGAAGTTTCTTTCTCTTTTTTTTTTTTTTGTGGGTACCGGGGGGTCGACATCAGGACCTCGCACGCCAGGAGGCACCCATGCCACTGAGCGATATCACCGGCCCCTTTTTTCATATGTGGGTTCTGGGAGTCGAACTCAGGCCCTCGCGCTTGCCGGGCAGGCGCTTAAGCTGCTGAGCCATCTCACCGGCCCTTGGGCAGAGATCTTGAACAAAATTTTCTTTTATAAAAGTATCACTTGAATTTATTTCTCTAAATTTTAAATCATAAATCTAAGAGCTTAAAGACCACTTCAAGTTCACTTCACCTGATCTTTTTATGTTAGTTGTTGAACTTGAGACCCAGACAGTAGATGACTTACACATGACACCAGAAATTCTTAATAAAATGTTTCTTAAACTACAAGTCTGTCTCACACGCCTTTCTTAAATGTAGAAAGGATACAAAAGAGGTGGACAAATACAGAGATCTAAGCTATGCCTCCTTGTTTGCTAACGGAGATTTCAACGCCAAGCCTTCAAAACTTATTGCTGACTAATACTCATCTGTGGGCTTCAACTCCAGTAGTGGCCTGGGTTGGATAGTCATCAGCATGGAGAAAAGTCATCATTCATCATTTATCGTCACCACAGGAATGAAGACATTTCACGGTTTCAATTTTCAATAGAGTCAAAAGCCTGAATATTCTAGGTGACCAAAAAATATAAGGACAGATAATCAAGGTTAAATTCTTGGAGAGCCGAGAGAGGACACTATAGGTAAGATAGGATTGAGACAGCCTGCCACTAATTTCATTGACACAAACAATGGCAATAGCTGCAGGACATGGTGGTGTATGCCTGAAATCCCAGCACTCCGGGGGCTGAGGCAGGAGGCTCTCCGTGAGTTCAAGGCCAGGCTGAGCTACACAGGAAACCCTATCTCAAAAACAAACAAATAAAAACAATAGGAATAAACACTTTTCGAAGCATCACAGTGAACATTGAGAGTTAGAAGGACTTTACTGATGTGAAAAGAAAAAAAAAAAAAAGAAAGAAAGAAAGAAAAAAGACTCAGCATTTCTAGTATATAAATACATTCTGAATAGTTCAGACTACAACTTTTGACTCCAAGAATATCATACAATTAATGAGGCCAAAGTCACAAGTTTATTCCTTTGAGGATAAATTTTATTTCACTCTGTTTCTGGTTTCTGACTACAAATTTCTCTGGTTTCTAGGGAGTTAGAAGAGCTTTCTGCTACTGGAAAAATAACTTCAGACTATGCTCCCTCATCACAACAAACCCAGAATCATCAACATGTTTACACAGAATTCATTTTCTTCCTAATAAGTCATTTAATTTTATACCCAAACTCATGAGAATAGGATAGATTACTTTCACTTAATTTTAGATAATAAAATTATTTGCATAAAGTATATGCAATAATTAGAAGAAAAAATCAAATTTTACTTCTTAAAAAACAAGAAGAAACAAGTATGTAGACATTTATAAATATATTTCCTCTGACTTTAGGATCTCTTTAACACGCCTAATCAAAAATGCACACAAGACTGACATTTTACTGGATTCAGCAAATGTTTTTCCTTTCTTTAATTATTTTTATTTTTAATAGCCACAAATATTTATACATATTTATGAGTAGAACATGGTGTTTTGATTCATGTACACATTCTCTTCTAAATTTCTGAAAAAATTACTGAGGGAAGAAGAGAAAGCAGAAGAGAATCAAAAAGAGAAAGAGGAGGGGGCCAGTGAGATGGCTCAGCGGCGTAAGTGCCTGCCTTGCAAGCGCGACGGCCCGAGTTCGACTCCCGGAACCCACATACAAAAAAGGGGCCGGTGATATCGCTCAGCAGCACGAGTGCCTGTTGGCGCACGAGGTCCTGAGGTCGACCCCCTGGTACCCACAAAAAAAAAAGAGAGAAAGAGGAAAGAGAAAAAGGAAGAGATGAGGGTCATGAATGTATGTATGATGTTATATTTTCCTATTAACTTCCTAATTTTGCCAAAATTTACCTATCCATTTTCTTAAAGTCCATTTAATCTGTCTGCTTTGGTTGCCTTGTTAAGTAGGAAACCAAGAATATTTAGTGAACCCATTCCCAGTCAGCATTTAGTAAATCCTCCTGCTTTAATTTTCATTTAAGTGTTTATGCATTCATATTACTCCATGTACATTTTATAATAAATCTACCAAATTTCATAAAAATAGAACTAAACGTTTTACAAACTAATTTTGTGAAAACTGACATCTTTATAACATTAACATGTACCATCCAAGATCATGGTGTGTCTATTAATTCAAACCGTCTTCTATGGACTTCATTATAATTTAAAGTTTTCCCTCATTTTCTGCTAACATAATTTCTGTAATGTCCTCTATACAAATATTTAGCCTTTGGTATTTTAATATGAAAACACATTTTATGTCACCTTTGAGTTTCTTTCCAATTTCCTGAACACTGTTGTCATAATTATTAGTCCAAACAAACTAGGAACACTCTTTGAATAACGATTATAAGGCCTCTCTTACTATGTAGCCTACGTCCCCAAACTGTTTTCATGCCAGGCATGGTGGTGCATGCCTGTAATCCCAGCACTCATGAGGCTGAGACGCAAGGATCACCACACTTTTGAGGCTAGCCTGGGCTACATAGTGAGTTCAAGGCCACCTTAAACTGTAGAGTGAGACCGTGTCAAAAAACCAACCAAACAAACAAACAAATGAACAAAACTGTTTTCATAAAACCCAGTATATTTGGAAGCCTGAACTGAATCTGCAAGTTCTGATTGCATTTGAAAATTCCAAATAATTCCTAGTTTGGGTGGACATATTATTGCCAAATGAAGACCAGATATAGTACCTGATTTAAAAAAAAAATAGAAGTTGACATGAATCTGTACGATTGACATGAAGATGGCTAATCCTATGTTGAGAAAAACATTTGCGTGTAAACATATTAGAGCATATACAAATAAAGACAATAAAATTTAAATCCATTCGGAGAATTGAAGGGCAGGTGCTTGAGATTAAAGCTAAATTTAACACTTTAATACTTTTCAAACTAAACTGATAAAGTGTCTCAGAACTGTAAACAGAAGAAAAAATAAGAGATACTAAGAAAAATCAATGCTACAAAATATCTGAGGCATTAAATTCTAAATGTGAGGGTCCCAAATTTCAGTATCTGGTTTTCCAAGATAAGAAGTTATTGCTAAATTTCTTAAAGTGAAATAAAGGAAAATATGTTTAGGTAAGAGAAATACTCTCTGTATGACAAATAAAGTAACTTTAAGGTATTAGCCTTTAAATCTCCAGAATTCTGAGATACTTTTATTTACTGGCAACTTTTTTCTTTCTTCATTTAATTTTTGAATTAACTCTTATTTATCATATATCAGTTCAAAATTAATGCAACTGATAATTCTTATTAGAAACTGTTACTTGGTGGCAAATTTCAATTGTTACTAGCTTAATGAAAGGATGAATGAGTGCCAAGATTGGTAAAGCCAAGTGTGTGATTTACATCTCCCTCTGCCTCTTTCTTCTGTATCTTTGTAAGATCCATGAGTTACATCATCTAGTACATTATGTTCAAGCTCATCCGGATGATATCAAGATTATTTTAAAAGACTAACTGACTACATTAGTTTCATAAAATACTATTATGAACCATGGACAATTGTGAATATAATAGTCACAATATTATATATAACATTAATATGTATTACCATTCACCTTTTAAAGATATGTCAGAGTTCAGAAGAAAGTAATGCATGTATTAAAGCAAGAAAATGTTTAAAAAGTAAAAGCAAAGCATGGTAAACAAAATGATATTTCAGTATATTACTTGCAAATCTAGATAAAAGGGAATTTTGGTTTTTACATTGAATAACAGACAAGAGACAAGTCTTTAGGATGATTCGTATTGAGAAGCGGGATGAGTTGGTTACATAAGACTAGACTCCCAAATACAATAATAGCAATAAAGGGGTAGATGAGACAGAAAAAAATGTACAACATCTGCTATTCAACAACAAAAAAAAAAACTTTTCCTTTTTGATATGAAATCTTGGGGAAGGGGAGAATTTGCCTTGAAATTTTTTAACTGCCTGATGCTTATTTAGCTCTAGGGATTACATTTGAAAAGCACAGCTCACAAACCATCAAAAAGGATAACAAAACAAAATAAAATCTTAACACATTGGAAATGGAAAGAATTCTTATTCTGATAAAAAGTATCTACCAATAACCAAGAGCAAACATCACAGTTAGTGTTAAACATCTGAACTAAAAGTTCATTCTAGAAGAATATAAGGATATCCAATATCATGCCCACGATATTGTACAGGTGATTTTAATGGTAACAAAAAATAAGCAAAGAAGTTTTTTTTTTTTTAAAGATCGGAAATGCAAAAAAGAAATGCCAACATTGAAAAGTGGTAAGTGATATTATCATCTATGTAGTAAATTGAAATGATTCTACAAATGAATTAATACAGTTAATAATAGTATCAACAATCTGGATACATTATTGATACATTAAAATCAAGGTCATTCTTCTACATCAGTAACAAAGGGATAGAAAATGAAACCATAACCCCACCAATAAATAATAGTAGCAACAAAAACAATATGTAAGATACTTAATCATAATAACAGATATTACGTAAGTTGTTTTTAAGAAAAAGTTAAATATAATTGAAAATGTTGCCAAAAACTGTAAATATGAGGAGATACAGGTGCAATTATTGATAAGTAAACTCAATAGTGTAAATGGAAAAAGTTTTATTTAAATTAATCCATAAATTCAATTAAGTTGCAATTAAAATCTTCATGGTCTTTTGTGTGGAATGTAAAAACCAATTTTTATGGACACAGAAAAGGACCAATAATCACCAAAGCAATTTTATTTATTTATTTATTTTTTATGTGGCTACAGGGAGTCAACCTCAGGACCTCGCGCTTGCCAGCAAGCGTTTGTGCCACTAAGCGATATCACCAGCCCTTTTTTTCCTTTATGTGGGTTCCAGGAGTCGAACTCAGTACCTCACACTTGCCAGGCAGGCGTTTATGCCACTGAGCTATCTCACTGGCCCAAGGCAATTTTTAATAAGTCAAACAAGATAGGGTTACTTGTGTACCCCAATATGAAAACTCATCATATACCTGTTGTGGAGGGATGGTGCCTTTAATGGAAACAAATACATATATATATACATACATACATATATATATATATATATATATGTATAATATGTATATATATATTTCAATGGATAAAATGATCTCAAGGAAAAACACTGTAGATAAATTTGATATATGAAGTCAGGTGCGGTGGTACGTGCCTATAATCCCAGGACTCAGGAAGCTGAGGCAGGAGGTCAGCCTGGGCTACATAGTGAGCTCAAGGCCAACCTGAACTTCATAGCCAGACCCTGTTTCAGAAACAAAACAAAACAAAACAAAATTTGATATATGATAAAGGTGACATTGCAGTAACAGAGAAATAATAAAAAAGGCTTTAGGTAGTTAGATGTTCACGTGTAAACTTAAATCTCTATTTCATAAAATATGTAAAAAACCAGCTCTAAATATATCAAGGCTTGATTTGGTCTTATTTAGCAATAGTACATGCTTTATTAATAGTGCATGTTGTATAATACAAAAATATTATTATAAATTATACATTTGAAAGAAAACCTTGTAGAAATTTATAAAGTCAGATATAGAGTAATTCTTGTGATTTGGTGGCAATTTTAAAAGGAATAAAATACCACAAAGGAAAATACCACAAATCTCCGTCAACAGAAAATTTGACTAATTTAATTGTGTTCTATTTGGATGAAAATGAACAAATCACAGCCACATGTAACATTTAGATAATGTCATAAGCATGAAATACCAAAGAAGTAATACATTTTGGAGGAAGAATAATAATAAAATCCAATTTATGTAAAGTTTTTTAGAAGTAACTGTATGATTTATGTGGACAGGGAGTAACTACACATGGATGTATGCCTGGGAAAGATAAACAGCAGCTTTGGAGTAAAGTGGTCATTCCTATTTTCACCAGTATTTCTGGTTCTTACACTATCTAAGCACATGGTAGGTCTGCATTTTTCTCACACTCTTTGGATAACCTAGACCATAGAGCTGTTAATGGAAGTAACACATTTATTTTCAGGAAAAGTCTTTAGGTGTTGATGTGAGACTCTCCAAGGAGCTCACTTTTTTTCAGCATAGAGGTTGAAAGTTCGCCTTGATGTTTACCCAGCTATTGTTGGTTCCTAAGTGCCTAGGACATTTAGCATGAGTAAGAAAAGATGGGTTGTTGTTTTATATCCTTTGTAGGACAGTTAATTACATAGACTATTCTACCTAATACACAGGTGTGGTTAACTTAACATGACTGTGGAAAGTTAGAAAGTGGGATTAACCTACAATGTCAGTATTTTACTCTTTATGTGTAACTATGAATGCAGAAGTTTTTTTTTTTTCAGGTGTAATTAAAATATTTATGGCAGAATAGCTAAACGAAATATGTGCTAGACCTAGCTTTAAGAAAAACAGGTGTGGGCCGGTGAGATGGCTCAGCGGCTTAAGCGCCTGCCCGGCAAGTGCGAGGGCCCGAGTTCGACTCCCGGAACCCACATACGAAAAAGGGCCGGTGATATCGCTCAGCGGCACGGGCGCCTGCTGGCGCACGCGGTCCTGAGGTCGACACCCCGGTACCCACAAAAAAAAAAAAAAAAGAAAAACAGGTGTAGGATGTAGACTCTGTGGTTGTGTTTTGTGTTTGGTGGTAAGTAAGGAATTTCTATGATTTTAGACAGCATTCTGGCACACCTTCGACTTTTATTCTACCTTCTCTTCTTTCAGTTTTTCTCACTCCTTCAGTCCCTTCCTCTCATTCCCTCCCATATCTTGGACTCAAAACAACTCAGATTAAGCAAGGTGGTGTATCATGAGGCAGAACATTCTGTCTACAGCTCTTTGCCAAGGAGTATGTGTGGGTAGATAACAGAATTGGAGTTCACACAATTAAGAAAAGCATTTACGATGATGATTCATAAATGCAATTTAACTAAAAGAAATAGTATATGATAAACTTTGACTTCTTCAGAGAGACACTGGAGAGATAATAGCCCATTACTTAATATTATGTAACAATTTTCTTTATTGTGATTACAAATAAACAATTGTAAAAGTTCTGCAAAAAGCAATGGAATCAAAGAATATTTGTAACATTTCAGAAGATGAATAGATTTTTAGTTTTTTATTATGATTTCTGAAACACATTCCTTCACTCAGCAGAACACAACAGAGGCGATGTTAATTATTTGCTTTCAACCCAGAAAATGATTCAATTTATTTTTATAGTTTTACATTATCATGGTACCTGAACTGAATAAATACTAGAATGTTACATCCTTATGGCAAATTAAGAAGGAAATCAGTATAATAACTCTCTTTGAAGAGGAAGACACGAAAGCAGTTATACAATCCATTAGGAAATAGTATTTATTAAATTCTCAAGTGGGGCTTCTATTTAAAAACCAATACTTTCCTCTCAATATGCACTATCACTTAGAAATTAGGTATGTTGTGCTTGGATGTTTTCTTCACAGGCTATTTCATCATAATGTAGTAATCTGCATAACTTTGGAATCTACTCTCTTCTCTAATCCTATCACTTCCTATAAAATCTTAGTTAACTACCTTTTTACATACACATGAGGAAAAAAGTAATTCATTCAGGTATTATATGAGGGGTTAAATAGGTCATGCAAAGTACTTACCATAGCTGGCAGGTAAGTACTTCATAAATGACATCAGCCTCATCATCACCATCACTGACTTTGTGAAATACACATTGTTATCACTAGTTTACCATCACAATAATTGAGGTTGTGAGAAGTTAATTAACTGGTTCAACATCATACACACATAATGAGAAATACTAGAGTTATTAAAATCTCCTGTATCCTTTCACAGCCAGATTATTAGTTTGCAGTTTGAATATGCATCTATAATTGAAAGTAGTATTTATGAATAAGATATGCAATTTCAAAGATATGCAAGTAAATTCAAGAAGTACTATGTTTTGGAAAAAAATACCTGTGTCCTTGTTAACCCCAAAATATGTAGTAGTTGTATATGTATTTAAGTTTTATTAACCCAAATCAAGGTCTATTTATTAATTTCAGTTTCCTCAGTTCTCAACTATTAGCTTTATAATTACTTTACAATATAACTAGATATCAGGGAAAAGGAATGAAGACTTTCAATCAATTAATAGATGTCTATTATAAAATAAATGATGTGACTGAATAATCAAATTGCCCTTTGTGATGTGTGTCTATGTTCAAATTTTTTTCCTTCCTGTAACTGTGACATTGCAAAATAAAGGAAAGTTTACAAGGGCCATGGTATACAGACTATCCTTACCTTGAAAGTAATTGTCTTCTAGAGAGAGGGTCAACACAGAACCAAAAATCATACTAGACTCAATAGCCCTGTGATAAAGGTAAGCAATGTGCTCAACTTCTTTCATGAATGTCTAAAGAAGTAGTGCTATAAGTATGTTTGAATAACACTATATACAAAAATAACACTATATATAAAGGCAGGAAGATAGAAATGAATTGGTGTTTTCAGAGAAGAGAAAACAATGTTTGACAGTGATGGATTTCCTTGGAAATAATAGTGTAAGCTGACATAAAAGATGTTGTTAGATTACATATCTGGTGAGCCTCATAGGTAAGGCCATGGAATAGAAGATGTTCACATTTGAGAGTGACATTTTGAGATTTACTTTTATAAAAATTACTATGCCCACAACCTGTAGTATAGCAAACTTGAATATATCTTTCCAATCATGCATGAAATCCTTCATGAATTAAATCATATGTGTGTTCAAAACATGTTTTTCTCAGCTACTACATATAGGGCAATGTGAGACATGTTGGAGATACAGTAAAGAACAAAACAAGCATTTGTTTTCTCTCTTCTCGCTCCTCTTTTTCTCTCTCTTTCTATCTCTGTCACAGAAATTATTGAGAAGTGTTAAAGACCATAGTAAATAAAGGCAGATAATAAATGAAATAGTCTACAAAAGAAAAAGACTTATCATATAAGGAATGAAAAGAGTCTGGAATAAATTTCTAGCAATATGTTTAGAGAAGCATGAAGAGATGGGAGAAGATTTTAGGAGGTACAATTTATGGGACATGGAAACAGATTGACAGTAATAGGTGTAGCTGAGAAAAATTTAATAGGACCCCAAGGTTTCAGATTTGACATTGTGACGAAGTCCCCAAGGTTTCAGATTTGACATTGTGACGAAGTCAAGTCATGGGCTTGTTTTATTCCTTTACTAAATTGAGCAAAGCAGTCATTTGGTACAACTTAGGGCACCCATTTTCAGCTTCAAGGACTTTTTCACAGGTAAGCTTTCACACATTTGGCAGGATTAAAATGACTAACTTGTGCTATCTACCAATGCTTAAAGGTTTGTTTGGAGATTAAATGGATGTATTTGACTTCTTTGTACCGAATCTCATCGGTTCACACTTCCATCAGATCCAAAGGACCCAGCATAGACACACTTGAGGCCACTTCCACCTCTGGCTCAAAGTGATAAAATCGGACAATTATTTCAGAGTCAATTCTTCTGGGATGAGAGTGGAGAGTGGAAATTACAGAGCATTTGAAAGCATCGAGTAAGTGGTGGGGGAACCAACCTCACAGACACCAGGACTATCTTCTGCGCACAAAGTATACTTGCAAGTGTGCGCTTCTGTGGAAAAGATTTCTCCTAAAGTAGACGCAGTCTAATATCTAGAAATGTACAAACCAGCCTGTGTGCTCATGTGAGTTGATAGATGTTTAAGCTATGAATGTCAGACTTTAAATATGGTTCAATATATACACCCAGTACTCATGCTTTGACCCTAGAGTAATGTACTCTCAACTTCCCAATTTCTTTTTATAAAAATGGGAAGTATAAATATTTCCTTTCCATAAGAAGAATCTTTTTCATCCTAAGAAAAAGTTCACAAACTCAAGCTTCAAGCAAAATTCATCATATTAATATCTGTGATTTTCATATTAATCACTTACTCTAAAGCCAAAGAATCATAAAAGTACCATTTTGAATCCTTCCTCTCCATTTCTGTTCATTTTTTTTCACACTACCTTAAATAAACTTCATTAGATTCACTATTCTGATATTCATACAGGGCTGAAGAGAGATGGCAATGAAAAGGTATCTGAGTTCCTGTCAGGGGCATTAATTATTTTGAATGGTATGTGCCGCTTTGTAACTTACTCTCTTTTTAACAAAGTCTTATCTCCGCGTTCCCCCTCAACACTCCTTCTTCAATTTCTCATGTCTTCCCCAAAGCCCTTTGTAGCCAACTACCTTTAGGGAAATGCATGTGAGACCACTATATTTCACATCCATTGGTATCTGACAAAGTGTGGATTTATTCGCTCACGCTCCTCTGTAAGAGCAAATTGCTCTTATTCATTTGCTTGGCATGTTGTCGTTCAAGAGAACTAGTTGTTATAACAGCAGCAGGAAACCATGGTCAGAGATTGGCTACAATTTCTGAAAGAAAAAAAAAAAAAACGATGGAAATCTTTAAGACCAAAATAGGGCAGTGTTCAATTTTTGAACTTGCAAAATAAAGAAATCTTTCCTGACCAATTAGTTGACTTTTAGCCTAAATGAGAGAATCATGTAGCTATAATAGACCCAAATATAAACCGGAAATGTGTCCTTCATCTGATGGATAATATCCTCAAAGGAAGTGGAAATTAATATGAAAAACAATTTCTTTAAATAGAATTTTAAACATAACTGATCTACACCTAACATAAGATTATTTCCTTTTTTCTGGCTCTGCAGCGCTTACACACTTGTATAGCCCGATTAGTATGTGGACAAAGACAGTCAGATTCCACAAAGCAAGGTGACCAAACACTAATTAAAATCAGAACACTAAATAGTGTACAGCAGGTATTGCTTCCTTCCATAAGGCATCCTTTGCCCTATTCCAGACCTAAACAACATTTCAGGCAAAACTGGGATGTTTTGAGTCACAAGAAATAAGTGAATTAACAAAAGCTACTTTTTCTTTTCAATATACATAAAAAGAACATATACACTAAGAGAACATATCCCTTCTCCCTGGAAGCAGATCGGCAGCGGATGAATGCCTCACCCTTTTTCACTTTTGAGTACCATACTTTAAAGTGAACCTCAACTCCAAATAAGACATAAGATTTTTCTATAGTGTTCAAAGAAAATCAAAAATTCTTATCTCACAGGATTCCTGGATCACTTTAATTCATAGAACTTCGATTAAAATCTCCTGTTATGTCATGTAGGTATCCCTTCATTCAGTAGTCTTATGGAGGAGGTCTACTTTATTTATAAAAATATGATGCTAAGTATTATGGCTATGTAAAGAAATAAAATACATTTAAGTTTATTTAGTAATCATTTATTTTGTATGTGCTAATAAATACCTTCAACCAAAGAGTATATAAAGGAAAAATTAGTTACTGATGAAGTTAGCAATTAAAATTGAATTAAAGAAATAATAACATTTTGGGGCCGGTGAGATGGCTCAGCAGCTTAAGCGCCTGCCCGGCAAGCGCGAGGGCCCGAGTTCGACTCCCGGAACCCACATACGAAAAAGGGGCCGGTGATATCGCTCAGCAGCACAGGCGCCTGCTGGCGCACGAGGTCCTGAGGTCAACCCCCCGGTACCCACAAAAAAAAAAAAAAGAAATAATAACATTTTAAACAGTGATATAGGAAATAAAGTAAGAGGAGTGATTATAACAGAAAAGAATATCAAAACTATTTAAATCAGCAAATATGTACTACATTCTAATTACAATGTGTGTAAAAATCATAACAAATAGCATAGGTTGTGTGAAAAAATACCAAGAAAATTAATTTTGTGCAAGATGTAATCTATGTCAGTGGACAAAAATGCAATCAGTGTGTGAAAATGCCTAGAAAGTACAAGAAAAGGTAATTTCAACAAAAATTTAGTTGAAGCAAGTCACCAGTTTTAGCAATGAAAGATTTTTATGTGAGAGGTAAGGTTTGATTCAAGCTCAGAATAAAAGTTATACCTTGAAATAGGGCACTTTAGTTAGAGTGATTGTTTTCAGCAAAACTGTCTAATTTGAATGAAAGGCTTCTAAAAGTAGCATTTTCCTTGGAGATGACACCAAATTCTAGGGTCTAAGATTGGTTTCACATGCTCAGAAATTTCATTCTGTCAGCATTTTCAGAGCATGTCAATTGCTCTAGATGAAACTCACATTAATCAAGTTCATAAAGCCTGAAGTATAAATGAGAATAGTAATGAATTAATTTACAACGTAAGCAGTCCTTGGGACGTTAACTCAGGAAGTTTGCCTGGTGAATGAGAAAGTTTGTCTAAGTTTTGTTCAACATACTGTATTTTGTTAAATATTTAACATAGGGCTATTGTTAATGGCTTACCTTCATCTCCAGGGTAAATAAATCTTGACAAAGTACATTAAGTTTACAAGATGTCATATGCAGAGGTCGCTGGGGCAAACATGTGGATGATTTCTATTAAAACTGGTTTTACTCAGTCCTGTTATCTATCCATCCACAACAGATCTGCTCAACTGCCTGATGAAACACAGAATTTACTGAGGAAGAAATGTGTCCAATTTTACTCCAAATGTGGAATTCCTAGGAAGCGCAGTTAGGACTAAAAGACATTGCAGCACTTAAGTCACTGCTACATATTGAATAGTATTTATTAAATAGTAATTTATAAACACAATTTAAAAATTCAGAACTTTTTAAAATATTTGAAATGAAAATGACCTTCCTCTGTTCACTACTGCCTTAACCCTTCTTAGCTGTCACTTATTGTAGCAGTTTAGGGTACATTTTTCCAACCCATTTTTGCATGCACATGGAAATATGAGAGCATGTGCATATGCTATTTTAATGTAATTAAACTACACATGTGACCTCCAACTTGCTGTTTTTACTTAAAAATATAATTATGCATATTTTCTTATGGCAAAATTCATACTTATAACTCAGTCTTTATTAATGCTTCCACATATTTCATTCTAAGTGTATAGCCTAATTTATTCCTCCGATTCAATAATATTCTTATTGCGATGAAAATGATTATACTTTTAATGGGCATTTATATTTTTCACTCTTATCACAATGAAAATCCTTGAACATTTAATAAGCACTTACTGAGTAAAAATTACTGTGCATTAAATTCAAAATGCCATACATATTTCGCATTTAGAAAATTTGCAATGCTTTCTTACAAACATTGTTAGGAAGCATATGCAAACTTCTAGCCATGGGACAAAATAGTACTGATTTTCCCCTAATTACAATAATGCAATATTTTATAAATATCTCCAATATTTTTCAGTCTTGGGAGTGAAAAAGTAGTTAAATTTTGTTTTAATTGGCCCATTTTAATTGGAGTGTGTTTTTCTCTATATTATTTATTTATATATTGTTTGTATGTAAGAGGTCCTTGCCCATTTTACTGGGTTATTCATTGTTTTTAGTAAGTTGTTAATATTTATTTAAGTTGTTGATATTTATAGATAATTATATGTTTGCCGTATATATTACAATATTTTTCTCTTTGGAATTTCTCTTAATTTTATAATCTTAATCATTGAGCGTATTTGTGCTATTGAAAATTTAAGAAACACAAGAGTCCAAGAATTTTCCCTCAAAATGTGAGTAGTTATTTTAATACAATATATTAAGTAATCTATTTTTCTAATGACCTATACTTAGTATGCTCTAAACATTGCATAAAAATGTCTCTATTTTTGTACTCTATTGTGTTCCATTGATTTATCAACCCCAAAGCCAGTATCACGTGACGTTAATTAGTACAGCAGAAGTAATCATCATTAAAAAACGTTTTTCTTTTTATTGATTTATTTAAACACAGAAATATTTTAAAGATCTAAATGAAGAAGAGAGGAGTATAGTGAATTTTGATGACATTTTGATTCAGATATACTTCATTTGTATTAGAATTTACATTGAATTGAAATGACTATTTCTGGGTAAGCATAAGATATATTCATGTTGCTAAATTTGTCTTTTATATATGAATAAAAATTTAAATTATGTTTATACATATCCCATACATTTCTTGTTAGTTTTTTTATAAGTATATAGTGGTTTGGTGTTATTTTAAGAGGCACATTTTATACATAAAAAATCTACTTTTTGGTTAGTCCTTAGTTTGACCTAATCACATTCTGATTGCTTTTAGCTAATGGCCCCCATTAACTCTTTGTCTTATCTCCCAAATCCACTCACTTCCCAATTGTCTCATAAATGCTTCCTCAATATCAGTAATATTAAAATTTATTCTATTTATTTTATTGCTATAAATTGTAGTCAAATTCAAACTTGTTTATTGCATATTTCCTGGATTAATTCACGCTCAATTTCATCTTTTACTAAAGTAGGAATCTATACATTTATTTTCTGTATTTAAAGTTCTTCAGTGGTTTCCTACAACATACATGTAAACATAAAAATCTAGCTTCCTTAAATTTACACCAGTGCTGTTCAGTCTTTGTCATGCCTCTCCCTATTTCACATTTTTGGCCCAAGAATGCCTAACAAGGCCCCTTATGTTTCTGTCTCTGTATTTTGAACTTCCTGTCATCTCACCTTTTCTTAGAATACTCCCATAATGCTATCTCCCGTCACTTGAATATCTTGGATTATCCTTCTGGAATAAGCTTCAAAATTTCTCCAGCTTCAGATTGAACTGTCTATGTTATCTCAGGACTCTTCTGTTACCCTGTGTAAATCTGGCTTCATATAACCTTTTGCATTACAATTACTGGTTCAGTGGTTAACCAAATATATTAACATTTCTGAAATATAATCTCTTATTTATTTAGAACTTTTTTGTGCTTGAATATACTTTAAGTGAAAACACGAATTAATTTAAAGATCAAATATTGATGAGGGCCCAGTATGAGTCAGCACTTAGTTCTAGTTGCTGCATATACAGCCATGGATGAAATACCTAGCAGAAAAAGAGATTCTATCAAAACATAAATAAGTTAATGTGTAATGCATTAAGGATTGGTAAAGTTGAAATGAATAGAAAATATAGTATGTCATAGCCAGAAATATTCAATTTCATAAAGACATAATTATCTCAAAACTGGTCAATAGTATCATTTCAATTTTAGGAAAATCCGACAGTTTTCTTTACAGGCTTGAGAAAGTGATACCATAAAATGCATTTCAAAATAGAAAAATAAAACAATGAAATTTGAAAATGTGGCTTGGGGCCAGGGATATGGCTCAGCAGCATAGGCACCTGCCTGGCAAGTGCGAGGTCCTGAGTTCAACCCCTGGTACCCACAAAAAAAAAAAAAAAAAAGAAAAGAAAAGAAAGAAAGAAAATGTGGCTGGATCAATGGATTGTAATCTTAGTGGGGATGATAATCATTTAAGTAAAGGGAGTGGAGAGAGTGATCTAAAAAAAGAGAACAAGGTGGTCAGAGAAGGGGGTAACTATAGACATTGCTAATGACAATTATGAGAATATCTACAGAGATTTGGGAATCTCGGGAAAAGTGAAAACCAAGATCATTATCACAGGCTAAATATTTAAGAAACCTAGTTGTTAGGAGAATCACTACAGAGACACTGAAATCACTAAGAATCTGGAGATGACTAATTTTCAAGACAATAACAAGAAACCAGGAAGCAAAATACTTAAAGGATAAGGAAGCACAATTTGGAGCTCCATGAAAAAATTTTACTACAAATGTGTATTATAGCTTTTTTGTTACTCATACACAATAAGATAAGCAAAGAAATTGAGAGTAAATTTTCACATACTTTTATAGCAATTTGACAGGGACTTCTTGCCCATTTAATCTAATAACAATTAAAAAATCAACTTATGCTCATTTCATTGATTATTCAGTTATTTATTATAAATAAAACAGATTGCAGAGGGAAAAGATTGATCCTTCACAGAGTGAAGTAGGCTGACAAATTTACTCTATTTTGCCTCAGACTTTCCTGATTTTAACACTGAAACCCCTGTTCCAGGAAACCAGTCCCAGGCAAAGTAGGATGAGAGCAAAGAGGACATTTGCCCACCTATATACACACTAGTACCGGCGATAAGGGGGAAACCCAGTCACCACCTTAATCTTCTAATACTGATATGAAATCCAGTGGTGAGGCTAGTCTTATCTAGTAAACCAAGGATTTTAATTTAAGAGCACAGGAGTTTTTTACTATATCTTGGAAACACTGAAAAATGGCTTCCCCAATGCTTTGGTTTGTATGTCCCCTGCAAAACTCACATTGAAATGTAATTGTTATTTTAACAATAGTAAGAAGTAAAACTGAGAGAATAAATAAAAATAAGTAAGAATGACAGAGTTTTAGCAAGTAAGAGAGTTTTAGCAAATACAGTCTCTCTCCAGGACCTGGAATTGAGACAACTGGGAAACAGCAATATGGTGAAGAGAAAAAAAGAAGCACATCTCCAAGAATTGAGAAGGACCTGATAGGAAAACTAGAAACTAAAGAGAAGATGGAGAAAATATCACAATGCAGAGAAGACAACAAAGCCATCTAGATAGCTCACCTGGTTCCTGGGGAGTGGGACATGCATCTGCTGACACAAGGCAAGCCAGGAGAGGGCCAGCTGCTCCAGGGAGAAATGACCGACCAGGTGGACAGCGTTCACCCCAGGGAAAGCCCATGGCCACTGTAAACTGGAAAAACAGTAGGGGTTTTTCTCTAAAAATGACTCCTTCCACAAGACAGGCTAGAGGTGAAGAAGTCCAGTGCACTTCCCACCATATTTGAGAGGGTTTAATCAAGAGCCATCTTGGGAAGCTGTTGATTGTTTAAAACTGAGTCACAGAACAACTACAGAACAACTATACTGCAAAGCTCCTGGTGTTACCCTGTCCTAGTGACCAAGCAGGAGACAACCAAAGCTTACCATTGTGAAGAGGGTATGAGCTAGATGAAGATCACCCTGAAGAGTTTAAACTCAAGTTGGGAAGATCACAAGGGTTGAGCCCTTGGTGGTAAGAAGCCAGGCTGGTCAGCTGCAGTTTTAGAGAAGCCTGGCTCTGAAAGTGCTTACTTTAAGTCCAACAGTCTGCTTGAACCCCTGCATGCTACTTAGCGTTCAAGTTCTTTCTAAAAGAACTCCAGTTATGTAAGAAATAACATGAGGAATCAACAAATGGGATTACATTCAACTAAAAATCTTCTAACAGCAAAGGAAACAACAAACAGAGTGGAGGGGTCACCTGGAGTACGGGAAAAACTTTTGCCAGCTACTCCACAGAGAGGACTAATATCTTTAGTATATAAAAAAACTCAAAAAATCAGACCTCTGAAATGAAAGACCCAATCAAAAAAGTGGGCAACTGAAGTGAATAGACCCTTCTAAGAAGTACAAGTGGCCAATAAATACATTTAAAAAATGTTCAACATTTCTGACCATTAGACAAATGTAAATTAAAAGAGCACTGAGATTCCATCTTACTCCAGAAAGAGTGGCTATCATCAAGAGATCAAATAATAACAATAGATGTTGGCAAGGATCTAGGGGAAAAGGGACACTTCTATATTTTTGGTAGGAATGCAACCTAGTATAACCACTGTGGAAATCAGTGCGGTGATTCCTCAAAAAACTAAAAGTTGAAATTCCTTCCAGCACACCCAATCCCTCTGTAAGTATCTTTCCAAAAGGCTTAAAGACATCATTTTACAGTGATACATGCATTCCTATGTTCATGGCAGCACAATTCATAATAGCTAAACCTTAGTAGTAGCGTACATGTTCATCACTAGAAAAATGGGTAAGGAAATGTATTTACACACAATGGAGTACTAGTGTGCCATAAAAAATGATAAATTAGAGTCATTTGCAGGAAAACGGATGCACCTGGAGACTTTAATATTAAGAGAAAAAAAGATACATAAGCTTAAATATAGCATGCTTTCTCTGATACGAGAAACCCAACATATAAATGAATTAAAGAGCAAAATAAAAGACAGATAATAGAAAGTAAGGAGATAGATATTTTGCAAACAGAAAGGGGACCAAGAGATGGAGGGAGGGGAGAAGGAGTGGAGAGGAAGGGGAAGTAAAAGGAATTTCAGTGTGGTATATGCACGTTATGGTTCCTGTCTAGATGTTCCCCCAAAGCCTCCTGTGGTCATAGGACTTTTTTAGAGGCTGAATCTAGAGTGTGTGATTGATTTGTAGCATAGTGCTGGGATTAAGGTTACTGGGATTAAGGGTGGGTGATTGCTGGATCAGTCCACTGATTGGATTGTCACTGCCCTAATCCCAGTAGACTGAATAAAATATAAGGAATATAAGGGACAGAAAAGGATTCTCTCTGTGTCTCTCTCTCTCCGTTTGCTTTTGCTGTTTTCCACTGCCATGAATTTTTACCCCTCTGCCATGTGCCACCCTGCCTTGGAGCCAGGTGATTATGGGCTCAAACCTCCCCAAACTGTGAGCTAAATAAAACCTTTCCTCCTTTAACTTTGGGCATTGGGTATTTTGTCTGAGCAATGAGAAAAGTAACTAAGACAGTGCTTGTACCAATTCCCCATGATGGATGGAATCATTATGTACTGTAAATATATACTAAGAAAAAAATAAAATAATAAAAAAGGACCCAAAAAATTAAGTAGGACTTGTAAGAGGTGATTCGGTCATAAGAGGTCTGCCTTCATGAATGAATAAAATGAGTTATCTCCTTTCTCTTCTGGAGTTCTTCCTAATTAAAAGGATGGATTCAGCCAGATTCACTTTCTGTCTTCTATACTTTCTTGCCTTTCTACCTTGTTTTAATGCAGCTCAGAGACACTACCAGATGCTTCTGTCATGCTCTTAGATGTCTCTGTTTCCAGAACTGAATCAAGTAAACTTCTGTGGTTAATAAATTACCTTGTCTGGGATATTCTGCTGTAGAAAGAGAAAAAAGCACTACGACACCAGACAATATCCAGAGCACTCAGCATTCTTCTAAGTAGTTAATAATTTAATATTCTACACTGTAATAGACTAAAAAATATCTAGGTAGATCACACCATTAACGTTGACAGATTATTTTAGACCAGCCCTTTCAGAATGTTGAGGTGAGTCACAACTCCTCCTCCTCCAAGGTCTAGGGTCTCACTGTAGCAATTTTCAAATCTTTAGGTCAGTTTAATAGAGGTTACAGTCACCCACATTTCCCAAAAAGTTTTACAACAGAAAGCCATTTAAATGATTTATAACATGGACTGAATTTATGCACCAGCTATTAAATACCACTTTTCACCTGACCCAAAACTGATATAAGAAGGTGAATTAAAATAAGAAAACTTTGCTCGGTGAATTTGAAATTAGAAGATGGAATTGAGTGGCCTTAACAAACAGTTCATTCAAGCAGTGCAAGTTTGGAGAGGACATTTTCCTATTATAAATATATCTATCTATACAATGGAGGAATAATTTTTTGCATGTAGTGAGGACATCTTCTCCTCTCAACAAAGCTAAAGAGACAATGACAAATTTTTACTTTCTAACTTTCATTTTTCTAGACCCCATAGGAACCATAACTTTTGGTTTGCATTTGTTATTGTGGCATTATCCTTTCCACATTTCACACCTGCAGTTCCCAAGTAAACAGGTTATTTTTCATTGATTACATTTTGGGTTGACTGCTTAGAGATGCATCTAAATTGTGTTAAAACAACTCTGTGTTATCAGCCACCTCTGAGAAGCATTACTATAGACAGAACCTCATGTGTTATTAGTTAATCCCACACATGCAGTACACGTGGTAAAGAGAGTAGCAATGACTGCCTTGTCCCAAATTTAAATGTCCTAGCTTGATATTAATATTATTACCTTTCAATAAATAACAACTCCCATCAATTCAATTCCCACCCCCTTGGCGCCTTGTTAAATTGAAAACAAAATTGTAATATTCCGTAACAGGTGACTCTCTACAGTACCCTGCAGGTGATATTTGACAGTGCACCTGAAACTTTAATTTGCATGTGAATTATTTAGTGATTTCATGCACGTTGATAAAATCCATTATAAAGCAGATTCAATGGGACTTGTGTGGACATCTAGATTCAACATTTATAACAAACATGATTCCAGTCCAGAGCTCACATTTCTGTCAGCAAGTGTTTAGGGGCTTTGCAATTAACATCATCTTTAGTAACTCTTAGTGAAGTTTTCCTAGGAGCAGCGACTCTCGCAAGGGAACTTCTGTCACTGATGGTTCTCAACAGCTTAGTCTCCCTGCAGGAGATTTAGTACAGATTTTCTCAGTCAGGCTTCTGATGTTTCTTTGCCTTTTTGAAAATTCCTTTCACCACCTGGACAGCTCAGAAAAACATAGTTGTTAAGAGGCTGGCCATTGCTGTCCAAAGGCCAAGAGAGCTAAGGTAATTTTCTTCATTGATGAGAAAACCTTGGTATCCTCAAGTAAAGTGAAAAAATAATAAGGTCGATAAAGAAATAGAATAAACAGTATAATAAAGTACTATGTAACTCTTAGAGTGTTATCAGGATTAACAAAATGATGTACATAAAATTTCAATTATCACACAGTATACATAAATTGTAATTATTGATTATTGTAATTATTATTATAACTCTCACTTTGAATTACTTCATGGAACTAATATCAAATCTTTCCTTCAATGCTTTTCTGAATCCAAGGCATCTCACCCAATTGAAGATTAAGGTGAGACCATGTAAAAATTTATACTGTAGTGTCTGTCACTACCTTTTTGTAACTCTGAACTCAGACCTTGAAAAACTTGGAAAAAGCCCCGGAATCCGGATAATCTGGTCCCATGCAAAAGCATTAGATACTTTAGAAATACTATAATTTTTTTTTTTAGCTGCGGGTATCGGAAGTCGAACTCAGGACCTCACGCTTGCCAGGCAGGCACTTATGCAGCTGAGCTATATCACCGGCCCTAGAAATACTATAATTTTTAAGGTATTTCAAATATTATTTGAGTGACTTAGGACAAACACGTATTTTGCTTAGAGCAAAATGCCTCAATCATAGTACATGTTCGGCAGCTACTAGGTAGTAGCTGGATGGTGAGAGAGGTGAGTTAGCATGCAATAATTTTATTCTTAGCCTAGTTGCCTGTGATTAAGCTGATTTTTTTATATTTAGCAACTAAAAAAGAACTTCAGGAGTGGCTTAATTAATCCTTGAATCATGTCAATTTTACCCTCTACTGGATAGGCACTAATAATTTGTATTTAATAAAACTCTTTTCTCTTATATCACCTGCTGATTTCTGCAGGAGACCTACCTAACCCAGTAATTTCTATTCCTATTTTAAAATTATGTATTAGCAACATCAAGGAGATGCCTATTATGAGGCATCTCCAGGTGCATAAATAAAGAGTTATCTTTTCGTTTAGCCACAGTGCACATTTTTGCTCCTGGTACCTGAATATCAGAGATTGCTTTATTTCTGTATTTCCTAAAGAGTTTCTACTTTGTCCTGGAAGATAAGTGTTATAGGAGATACCCAATATTTTAGTTAGTATTTTACCTTTTAAAATCTCTGATTTTTTGGTCATAACTCTTCCCTGCAAGTATAATGGTCATTTTTCTAAATATGTGACAAATTCTTAGGAACTCTGAGATATTCCTCATCTAAATTAATAATCCACACCATAGCTCCTTACTTTCTAGGATGAATAAGAGAAACAAATATTATTCAATAAGAGACTTTAGAATTTAGACTGAGAATAGTAAAAGTGTCTTGATTCATAAAGTAATTAAGGAAATTCTAAAGCAAGTGGCTGAATCATCACAAGGCTTCTCAGGCTTTTTGGGCAACTGATGAAATACAGAGAGCTGTCAATTCAATCATGGGTAAGAAGTCCGACAGATCACTCATATGTAAGACAAAGTGCCTCTTTTTCTGTCTTGACCTCCCAGCAGATTTATACTCAAGTTAGACTAGCAAAGGAATCCAGGGAGAGAAATTTTGCAAATGCTGGACTACAGTTTAAGAGCCAAGAGAGGAGCCCTGGCCTACACTTATATGCAAATGCCAACCTTGTGTTTGGATCTCACCCAGAGTCCAGCATCCTGTCTTGTATCAGTGACTACACATCTGGGAGGACTAGAGGCTCATAGGTACAGGTCCAAGCCTGTATCTCTCAGCTTTATCCAACTGACCTCCTCAGTGCTTCTTAGAATATTTCATTCCTATGAACAGTTTGGAATCATTTTAGAACAAAATACAACCATCAGCACCATGTTGACTACAATTGAACACTGAACATATAAAAAGAAGTGCATTTTAAAACAAATTTATCTTGATTGAAATGGCAATTCATTATAGATTTTGCAGTAATTTAAGTGCACATTTTCCCCATAGGAAATATTAAGATATTTCCATTATCATTTCTTTAAAGTCTACTATAAATACCAGTATTCTTTCCCAGAGATACAGGATACGAGCATCACTGAGAAAATGTCAATGACTGTGACTGTGTGGATGCACACACAGTTGACTTTTTTGACAGATTTGTCTCCTGCAAGGATCCAGCTGGTGCAATTGTCAACAAGGCCTATGTATCAAATATTGTCAGGCTCATCTGAAAACAAGTGTACCTTCTTAGCATTGCAAACAGTTATCTTAATAAAGCTGCCAAAATTGCCAAACATAGCTTGCTGGGGTTCTGGAATTTAAAGTCGTATAAAGACCCATGTCTCACATCTAACAATGATTAGAAAAACACCACATGATAAAACTAATTACATTTGGTATTTTCTCATTTGATTCTTGATAAACAAGATGTATTTTCCAAACTTGTTCAACCTCCAATCAACCAAAATTGTGGGAAATAAACAGTTTGTGATATCCCTGTAAAGAGTTTATTCAACACTTTGGAATCAAAGTTGTGCTTTCCTATATGAATTGTATTGTCACAGGTTTGCTTTTTGCAAAGCATCGACGTATTTCCACACACACACACTACTCTATTTGCTTCAGGTGAAATTATTTTGTTTGATAGAGCATTTCTTTCAAATCTACCATGTTATTCAGTACTTACTATGCTGTTCTTACTTTGAACTGTACTTCCCATATATTTTCTTTTATATTTCCTAGAATTATTTCAAATATCTATTTTTATTATTGAAACAAAACTAATATAATAGCTGTCTTCCACATTTTCTGTATTCCAAAGTATGGAAAACTGTGATGAGCACAAAGGAACCATAAGTTCAATGAATAATAAGTAAATGCAAATATATTTAAAGAATGACCTATGTGTTATACATGAACTTATGGATATATATGAACTTATGGGATTTGGAGAAGTCCAAATTCACCAAAAGTATCTAGTTTTAATAGAATCCTACGTCTTCCGTCAAACACACACAAATACACACACGCACACCCTTGTGAAAAGTAAACATTATTTAATGCACACAATAATTTCTTGTTTTTAATAAACAACCCATCTTCTCATTTCAGTATATACATAGGAACTTCATTATCTTTAATGGATAAGAGTATTACATTGTATAAATATGCCGAAATTTATCTACAAATTCACTGTCAATGGTCATCATTCCTAGATATATTTTCTGTTACAAAAGAAGAAGCTATAGTGAGGATCTTTAAACCAACATCATGTCATAAATTTCCAAGTATGTCAATAGGAATAACTCGTATCCATAGAATTGCAGCACAAAAAAGGTGACTATTTTTCAATTTGATGACTATTGACCTCAATCTCCTTGATAGTTCCACTGACCATTAATGCTACACTGTATTCCCGATGGTGTTCATGCTGTTATAACTATTTCCCAATTGATAAATGAAAATTGCTAGCAAATTTATTTCCAAAGATTTCTAAATAGTTCAAATCAGGTTGATAGAGAAATTCATGACATAATATTTTGCAATTCTGGGGGAAGAAATCCTTGAAACTATGTCCGTGTGGTCAACTTCATTTTTCCATAGGGGAAAATGGCATATTTTATTCAGATTTTCAAAAGCCTGTGACCAACTTCTAACTATTCTCTCAAAGTTCTATTTTCAGAGTAAGTAAAAGAAATGAAATCACGTTACTTATCAGTACTTACTTATTTCATCTAATTGTGAATAGAGTCACTTTGTTATTGATTTTCTGAAATTTTGAGTTTTAATTTTACCTATAGGAGAAAAAGTAAAATCCAAATTAAAGAATGCACTATCACTTTAATCACTATGTATAGGATGCTTTCTGATAGCTTAGAAAATGTACTGATTCCAACAATACTTGAATCAGTATGGCATCACCTACATTGTTCTCTTACCCTCCTCTATCCCTACCCCAGTCTCTCTTCATCACCACCCACGTTACCCTTCTAATCATCAGAGGCCATTTTGCTCCTGCTGTTTCCACCTACTTGCTTATCTCATTAAAGGCAAAGTAAGTACATAAAGTGGACTGTCACTTATTTCTCCAGTATAACTTTGGTGTAATCCTGAGTTAGTCAGGACAGGTAAAAACACTGCAGTAACAGTGACCCACCCACCCACCCAATCTCAATTACTCGAAAGCACCAAGTTTATACAGGCAGTATGAGTCTTGTAGCTTTTCCTTCATGACCTGTGTGGCAGGGGAACAAAGAGCAAAGAGAATCTATCAGTCCTTTAATTATAGTCTGATGGCTAGAAGGACTCATATATCCCTGATTAACTCTAGGGTATGGGAAAGTTCACATATTCAAATGCAATAATTACTACTTCTACCAGAGACTTCTATCCAAGAATTTTTAAAAATGAAAAACTAGAAGTTATTATTGGCATGTGTCTGATCTGTTTTAAGAGAATTTTACAAATTATCCCATTTAATCCTTGTGGAAATCCTATCTGAAATTTGAAAATCAAGTCACAGAGAGTTTACTTAACTTCCTCAGTATTATCCACATTGTTTAAGGAATCCAAATTCAGTCTACAGAATGCATGATTTCACGAACTATTTCACAATTCCATTTTCATCTTTTTTCATTTATCTCATAATAACCAAACACCTATATTGTATATGGTACTGCAGTATGTGTTGATGATATACCTAATCTTGGTCTTGGTAAGATATATGGCTGGAAAGGTACCCAAAAGCCAGAGCTGTAAGAGCTGATGTTATTTAATTCAAAGTATAAAATGGTAAGTATTGCCTATTTTTGGCATTGCCACAAGTAAAGTCAGATTCTCCTAGAAGAGTGACCATCTCTAGAAAAATCATGTCTACTGTTTCCACTGTGGTAGGTCCCTTCCTCATGTCAGTCAGTCTCCAGGCATCTCCTTAGGGAAATCCCCTTCATTGTACTTCTCATGGCTTTTGGATGCTCATCACTCTTTTCCATTCCACTCTCATCATCAAAGGACACACGCAGTCATGTGTATCATTATACCACCAGCAGGAAGGCCAAAGTGTCTTCAAACCATTTAGCATTTTTTCTCAAATCTTAGTCACCTTAATCAAAACACTAAAATATTATTTGATCAGATAAAAAGATATTTTTCTGTTACTCGAATTTGGTATTATTGCAACTGATAAGTAAAAAATTCAATAATTCATTAATAATTAATAATTAATTAATAATACTTTATTGTTATGTTAACATACATTAACATAATTAATCATTAATAATTCAGCTATTCCTCATTCACAAAAAGAAAAAAAAATAAAAGGATATAGAGAGCACAAAAATATATACCACTTTAAATATGTATCTCTGAATTTAATAAGATTTTTTTACTTTTCATATATTAAATAAAGCAGTCTTGCCAAACTATATATTAAGTAAGTATTTTATAAGAAAATTGAGGTTGTAGGTGCTTCTGAAAATGATCATCTCATAGTATATGTGTAACTACTTTGTTCTCCTAGTATTCATCAATTCCTAAACTGAATAACTTACTATAAATAATTGATACCAGGAGAAATTCTTCCCCTGAATATCAGCATCCACTATGTTGGGAAAATTGGTAAGATCTCAAATAAATCAAAGGTTGCAATTTGAATTTATTTGAATTGTCCTGTTGGCTAAAATGAGTGATTACATTTTCAGGTATCATGAACAAAAACAATTTTTAATCTTCGTATTTTGCCTTTGAGGTTTCACTTACTTTTCTTCATTGCACTCATTACACAACCAAAAACCTAAAATTAATTTTAGCTTATTTTCTTGTTCTACTCACCTAAAATTTCCTATTAAATATATACTGTGTATTTCAATTTTCACTCTTACTGGTTCTTTGCTCTGTGGCCTATGATAATGTCACAGTCCAGCAACATTTGTATTCTGTGCTAGTTTTTATAGAAACTCCTGGCTCTTTAGACATCTCTGAGAATCAGAAACCTTAATTGTATTTAGCCTGTTACCTTCAGTTGATTTCTGGGTTGACTTGACATATCCTGCCTTTTACACTGTAATATTTTGCATGTTTTTGTTGAACTGCTTACTAAGAGAGAAATCTGGCATGTCTAACATATTTTTTCCCCTTTTTTAAGGCATAAACATACCCACAGGTTGGTACATTGTCTCCTTCAGTCCCACCTCAGTTCATCTGACGAGTGTATATAGCCTAAACTTTACTGCTACTCATTTGTATTTTTCTAACTTTATAATGCATAGTAAAGATATTCCTATTTGTGTTATTCCATAAGGGTTTACAAGAAGGGTCATATGTAATAAACTGCTGAAAACCTGGGTATGACTTCATTTATTGATATATTTCTTCAGCAGAAAGATACTACCTAGAGACTCTCAGCACTGAAATGAGCTAGAAAACATGTTGAAACAGCAGTCTCATTTTATAGAGAATGAACAATGAATGGTCTGGAGAGGATAAATGATTAACATAAATTCACATAGCGATTCGAGGCAAAGCTATGAACAAGAGCCCAGGGAATCAGTGTCACCTCCATTTCTACCATACCATAAAGCTTCCCTCCTCTGGAACTACCCCTATTGGATATTTGTTTTGGAGGAATATGAGCATTCATGCACATTCTTGAGATAATCTAAAGAAAAACACTTCCTTGCATAGAAGCTGAAAGGGGTTTGTTGATGAGTTTATAGATATTCCTTTCCTGCTTGCTATGTTGAGTCTCACCACTAAGATGACCCTGTATTATTTTTGAGAAAGTGAAGCAAAATATAGTCAGTAAAGAAAACTCTACAGTGAAGGGGAGAGTCCAGTAGTACGGTGGCCTTTGTTGACATTTAGGTTATCTTGGATCTTGCTATATCCTGTATCTGTAGATTCTTGAAGATATCCTCTACATTTCCAGTAAGTTTCCTCTCTGTGTAAGACAATACAGTCCTTTTTGTTGTTCATGACTAATGGAGTAGCTATAATAAACCGATTAGGGATGCTGCTGCTTATTTACCTGGCATAAACACAATTTCTCTTCCCTCTTGTCTCTTGTCAGATCTCTCTTCTTTTATTTAAATTAAACTCCTTGTGTCTATCTCACAGCACCTGATACTATATACATATTAAAACAGCAATTGTAGAAAGAATAAAAAAAATAAAGAGGGAGAAGGAAAAGAAAGAATGAGAGAGGGAGAAAGATAGAATTTAGTAGTCACAGTACATTAAGGACACTTAAGCCCAAGTATTATCCAGAGATATTACCTAGGGATGTGTATTATGCAGGGATAAAGAGTAGACAAAAATGGGAAAGGGGCCAAGTTCAGATTCTAGGCATGTCTAGGCATTTACATTTCAAATAAAGGAGGTAGATCATCTAAAATGTCTGAGAAAGAACAACCTACGAAAGAGAAATAAGAATGTAGAATCTCAGAGGCCAAGAGAAGGAAAAGGTAGGCACCTGTAACTGAAAGTCAAAGACAGTTCAAAAAGAATGGAAAATTAGCCATTGGATCTCATCCCACCCAGGCTGTTTGTCATATTCATTAGTACAGTTATATCTTGTGGAAATTGGTTCCAGGACTCCTGTAAATACCAAAATCTACAGATGTTCAAGTCACTTATTTTTTAAAAAATGGCTTTGCATTTTCGATGAAACTACACACATCTTCCCAGACACTTTAAGTCATCTTTAGATTACTTGCAATAATTAATACAGGGGCCGGTGAGATAGCTCAGCAGCACAAGCGCCTGCCTGGCAAGCGTGAGGTCCTGAGGTCGACCCCTGGTACCCACACACACACACAAAATAATAATAATAATAATTAATACAAAATAAATGCTATATAAACTGTTGTCATATTGTATTATGTAGATGATAAAAAAAGAAATTAAAAGTCTGTACATGTTCAGTACAGACTCAATTTTTATTTTTCCAAATATTTCTGATCTGTTTTTGGTTGAATCCGTGAATATAGAACCCATCCACAGATACAGAGGCCAACTGTGCCAGTAAAAGTGACCTCATCAGTACACGCTCAGGGGAGTGGTGTGGGGGAAAGTCTTATCAGAGTGGGTAAAGGAGAGATTAGTTGATGAAGAGTAGTGACTACAGGAAACTCCTTTTTTTTTTTTAATCTTTTTTAAATCCTGGGGATCAAACCTAGGACCCAAGCACTCTACCACTGACCTCCATCCCAGTCTCTAGACAACTCTTGCAAAATGTATTTGTATGAAGAAAAGCTAGGTGGTAATCAGAGGGCGCTGTGTCTTTGTTAATCCACTCCCTTGGTGTTGTCCTCCTAACCCTACCTAAGCTGCCTTCCATTGTCATCTCATCCCTGGTGCTCTCCAGCATGTCACATACAGACTATTTATGACCAACTTCACTCATTTTGATTGCTTTGACAAATTCATACACTTAATTCATATACTTAATTCCAGCTGTCTCTTTTCTTCTAGACATCTTTCTCAAATATAACAAACTCTCTCAAGGCAATCTCATACTGACTCTCTTTTGTGGGGTCCTTAAGCCGCTCAAAGAAAACACTTGAATCCTTTGTCCAAAAAATCCTGGAAGTGAAGTGATGATTCATTCTCAACTTAGCAATTTCACTTCTGCCCTGTTTATTGTAGTTAGCCAGCTTATCTCTGGAGTATATATATATATATATATATATATATATATATATACTCACTGTAGCTATAAGTGTATCTATGTTATACATTATACAATTATATAACAAAATAGAAAATATAAATCAAGTGGAATATAAATATATAAAATATAAGCTATCATATATAAGAAGTAATATAGACAATATTAATTAAATATAATATAAACATATGTGTATGCATATATACATATATTTGTCATATATATTGAGTCTACCAAAAAAATGTATACATACTTCAGCAGTTCGCAGTACTAATAAATATCTGGAAGCTAATGGCCACCACTCTGAGCACTTCTTATAATTGTAGAGTCCAACGTTAACTTGTATTAATCTCATGATGCCTGAATAAATTTAGTATTAAAATGTTTATACAAGTTTTTCTCTTCCTGATATATACATTATTTTTGGTGAAATATATATATTAAGACTGTTGAGTCTGCCATATTCAGTAGGAAAGTATCTAAATAAACTTAAAGTAAGGAACTAGAAGCTTCTACATGAAACGCATTCCCCTCCTCCAGAGTGGTGATAGAGGGAGAGATTACAATATATGTCACAAATCATCCCCCCAAATACTCTTCCCAACATATTGAGCTTTTATACTTGAAATATAGAGATGTTCCAAAGCCATAAAAGTCTTTTTTTTTTTAGCTAAAAATCTTAGAAAATATATGGCTAGGCACTTTCTAAAAACTTTATTGAAATATAATTGGTATATAAAAATCACACATATTTAACATATATGAGTTTATAAATTGAACATACGTGCATACTCCTGGTACCATCACTGAAATCAAAATGCTAAACATATTCCTTTGGAGGTGATGGATTTTGGTAGTTTTTTGGAGAATATTTCTTTTGTATCTTGTTGCTTCAACATTTACTTTAATACTCTTCCATGTACTGTTTTGCAAAGCAAAATTTCTCACTGCTTTGATGTCTTAAACCTTCCCTAACTGTCTTAGGGCCTAGTGAGTGACGGACAACACAAGCTAAGAGATAACACTGAGAGATAAACCTGAGATAAGGAGCTGGATGATAAGAGCAAACCTTACTCAATTAAGACTCCTTACTTAGCACAATTTGTTACCAATACTGAATATCTTTTCCTGGAATATATTTCTCCAATCTGTTCTATGTTTTTTTATTCAATTGTCATTTCCCTTCTTCAAGTCTTCAGCTGTATGACTGAGATTATTTTGGTCGTTTTATCTTCTTCCAGTCTCAATCCTGCAATCGCTTTTAATTTTAAAACTCATGAATCTGTGCCCATCACTCTACTTCTTTAAAACCCTTCAAGGACCTTCCATGGCCTATAGTAGAAATTATAAAAACCCTTCCCAAATTGGTCTCCAATTACCTTTACAGAATTAACTCCTGCCCACTCTTTCTAATGCACACGAATCTCCAGCAATATTGAACTCTAGTTTGCACATTGGAGTGACAGCAGGGCAGTTCTTAAATTACTGGAAGAAATAAAATGAAATAAAACTATCCTCTCATAGTTAAATTATGCACTCATAGTGTTTTGGGGTGCTAGAGTGTCCTTCTAGAGGTAGTGCAATGGTTGATACATTGTGTCAACTTGAGAATTTTAGAAGTTTAACTGACTCAGCAGGACGCCAGGGTCCTCGCTTTCTAAACATCCTTAGCCTGTGCAAGAGGAGGGCATGGAGACCTACAACCACCCGGGGCAGGTAGCCTGCTTACAATATAAGGGAAGAAAGGAGGCTTGCTCTTCCTCCGCTTTTTGTTTTATTTTTGTTTTCGGTGGGTACCAGGGGTCGACCTCAGGACCTCACACGCCAGCAGGCGCCCATGCCACCGAGCAATATCACCCGCCCTTTTTTCGTATATGGGTTCCACGAGTCTAACTCGGGCCCTCGTGCTTGCCAGGCAGGCACTTATGCCACTGAGCCATCTCACTGGCCCTCTTCCTGTTTTTGCTCTTGTTGCTTTTGCTGTATTCTGCCGCCTTGAACTGTTGCCCCTGTGCCATGCCGTCCTGCCTTGGAGCCAGCTGATTATGGACTGAAACTTCCATAAACTGTGAGCTAAATAAACCTTTCCTTCCTTAATTTTGGGTGTTGGGTATTTTGTCTGAGCAATGAGAGAAAAGTAACTAAGGTAGTTTCTAGGTTCTTTCTGTCCTGAAAAAAAGGATTAGATAAGACAAGCATAAATGGCAACAAAATTTTACATTCATTAAAGGTAGGAAAAGAAACAGGCTTTGGAGAGCGAGTTTGGGCCAAGTAAAAGAAGGAAACGAAGTACGGTACATCCTACAGCATAAAGTTGGGCCACAATAAGAGGACACAGTGGCAAAAGCTCCATCCATGTCAACTGTCTGCATCTCCTACTCCTCAGGCTGAAGTCAGGTCTAGGCCTTCTTATCAAAAACCTGCTCAATGGCTACAAAGTTATAACTAGTAACAAGAAGTACAGATGTTCTAGTGCACAGTAGGATGAGAACTGTATATTTTTTAAAAGCTATAAGAAAAAACTTTTAATGCTTTCACCATAAAGAAATGATAAATGTTTGAGAAGATAAATATGTTTACCATGATTTTAACATTTTGCAAACTAAGCATGCACCTAAAATTCACAAGCTACACCATAAACATTTACTTTTTATGTATTTATGCATCAGCTAAAAACAAAAATATAAAAAAAATGAGTTTGTCCAGTTTCTCTCTGTGTTTCACACATGCTCACCTGCCCTTCTGCCATGCTATGATGCAGCATGGTGGCCAGTGCCAAGTGCTAGCACCATGTTCTCAGACTTTCAGTCTTCCAAGACACTGAGAGAAATAAACCTCTTTATAAATCACTGAGACAGCAGCATTCTCTTTTATCAGCAGAAAATAGACTAAAACAATGATGACTATCAATACCATGGAGGGATCTGCAGCTCCGGGTATAATATCTGACTGAAATACAATTCTTTTTGCCTTTCACTCTCCTCTTTCTCTCTCTTTTTTTCTTTCTTTCTTTCTTTTTCTCCTTTCCTTTCTCACAATTGTGAGTGATCATCAATAATAGGCCATGCACACAAAGATAATTACATGTTCTTTTACTTATGCTGAAACTAAAATCTGTTGACCTGTGTGTAGAACAGTGATTACTAGAAGTTAGAAAGGGATTGGGGAAAGGTTGGATACATAGAGGCTGGATTTGATCAGTGCATGCTATATGTTGAAATGTACCAAATGCCATTTATATATAGTTAATACATATTAATTAAAATAAGATATTTAAAAAATAACCAGTGGTAGGGTAGATTGAATTTGACATGGGTCAAAGTTGATCTAATGTTGCCTTGGACAACATTACAGAACAACAGCAGGAACCCACTTAATGGCTGAAGGGGGAAGCTGTATAACAGAGTGCACATAACCAGAGAATGTAGTGGCCCTACCAAATACCCCAACTACCAGAAACTTCTAGCCTAGTAAAAAATTGGATTGGTCCTTTAAAAGCACAATTGAAGCTAAGTGTAATCCCAGCACTCTGAGAGGCTGAGGCAGGAAGTTTCCCCTCCTGGGAAACTCTGTGAGACATTGTCTCAAAAAAAAAAAAGTTCAGTGTGAACTCCATGGGTTCCCCAGTACCACAAAACAAACAAACAAAAATAAACAGAGCCAGGACACACGGTTAACATGCTAACTTGAGGACCGTATACAATCATAGCAGATGTAGCCAATCTATGAAATGCTGCAACTCTTTTAACCAGAAGACATGGCCGTGGAAACCATGAGCAGAAATAGTTGGAAAACCCATGATTCCTTCTAGAGATTTTCTGGGAGAATCTATACTTTCCTTTCTCACAATTTTAGTTCTTAACAGATTAGGGCTCAGAAACACACATGCTTCTACCAGGGAATACAGTAAATGGTTCTCAGGAGTTAAACTTAGGAATGAAGCCAAATCAGATCTGCTCAGTGTCCCCTTGTCTCAGGGCTCTGAGACAGGAAACTAATAATGGCTTGTAGCTAAATCCACTAATCCCACAGATATACCTGAAATCCAGGGTTTTATCCTATTCTGCCCTAAAAAGATAAGGATAACTTTAAATGCTGCTCAAGACATTTTGACTTTCCTACTGTGCCTCAAATAAACAGTTGACTGACCTGAGCCTTGTTTGTTCTTCTTTCAGCCCTTCAATACCACTTAACAACAGTCAGCTAACTATACAAGCTTTGTATATAAACTATGCAAACAAATATCTGAAAGAAGTAAGAAATGAGCTAGAAGAATGCATAAGAAGAGCATTCTTGACAGAGTTTAGAAAAAGTAGTAGTAAAAGGCCCTCAGGAAGGAGTGCTTCTGGCATGTATTAAAAATGGTAACAGGGAACTACGGTTAGAGTTAAGGGGGAGTCCTGTGAGAGTAGGGGAAGAACGAAGGAAAAAAGCCCAGGGGACCTTGAGTGAGCATCATGGTGGAGGGCAGTCCTCCTTTACTCTGAGTGAGCTGGGGATCCAGTGGAAAAATATGAGGGATATAACTAATTTTTCAAATGGGCTCTGGCTTCTTCACTGATAACAGCAGAAGGGTGAAGAGAAAGTAGCTAAGGTGTAGGGATAATTTCAGTGACAGTGTACTTTAATGACATACTTTACATTAATACAAAGAATATTAAAGTTTTAAAAAATATTTCATTACACATTCCCTAAACCTTCCTCCATGAAAGGACTGCCCTCCCTCTTTCTGATTCTTTCTCCTAATGAATATTTCTCAATTATATTGTATTTTTGGACTTAGGCATTTTCCATTCACATCCTGTCTTGAGAAAGAAGGATTTACATCTCTCACATTGTGACTTTCCATCAGGGGACTCCCATATAACAACAAACAGGGAGCTTTTCTTTTAAATGATTTTGGTTTTGTTTGTTTGTCTTTGTCATAAAGGACCTTTCAATGCTGTGCTTTTGCACCATGATTTCGGCTATCTGCATTCAGGGAGTCGGTGTAGTGAAGAAAGGAAAACTCTGACTGTTGAGAAAGAAGACTTTAATAATTTCATCCCTGAACTTTATTTGCATGCTTGACATCCCTGCCTATGAGTACTCCTGCTTTATTACTCCTGATAATAAACCCCAAATTCCTGATCATGATGTTACCTGGGGAGGGAACATAAGGAGTCACCACCTTGTATGCAGTGTTCCTATGAGTCATTGTCCTTGAGTTCAGCAGGATGAACTTCTTGTCACTTTAGTATCACTACAGAAGGTGTGGAGGGAGGGAACATAAGGAGTCACCACCTTGTATGCAGTGTTCCTATGAGTCATTGTCCTTGAGTTCAGCAGGATGAACTTCTTGTCACTTTAGTATCACTACAGAAGGTGTGGATTCTGATTTCCCATATTGAGTGGATCACTTTCATTTTATTCTCCTTCTTTGCTCTTCATTTCATATTCTTTCTCTTCTCATTTCCTTTTTATTTTTTATTTTTTTGTGGGTACCGGGGGTCGACCTCAGGACCTCGCATGCCAGCAGGCGCCCATGCCGCTGAGCGGTATCACCGGCCCTTTCTTCGTATATGGGTTCTGGGAGTCAAACTCGGGCCCTTGCACTTGCCAGGCAGATGCTTACACCACTGAGCCATCTCACCGGCCCCTCCTTTTTAAATTTAAACATTATAAAATTAACTTACTCTCATTTAAGTGGAGTTCTTAAAAAAAATAGAGGTGAAATGGTATAGTCACTTCTGAAGACTGATTTTAGATATCAACTTGGCTGGGTCATGGCCCAGGTCAAACATTATCTGAAAGAGTCTGTAGGTGTTTGTTTGTTGGTTTGCTTGTTTTTGGATAAGATTAACATTTAGATCAGTGAACTTGAGTAAAGCAAATTACTCTTCATAATGTGGGCAGGCCTTATCTAATCAGGTCTTAATAGAACTAGGACTGACCTCCCATGGACAAGATGAAATTCTGCTGGCAGGTGGCCTTCAGACTCAAACTGCAATTCATCCCTAAGTCTCTACCTGCACTACAGGTTTTGGATTTACCAAGCTGCCACAATTGTGTGGGCTAATTGCTTAAAATAAACTTTCTCTTCTTTCTGCTCCTTGACTTGTGATGGAGATAAATCCTAATAAACCCACTGTGAATAGAATATAAAGTAAATAAGAAATGCACCTAATACACCTAACCTACTGAACGTCATATTTTAGCAGCACTATAGAGTATCAGCTGATTCTCCTCGTCATTGTGTGCCTGACTGGAACTGGCTTGCTACTGCTGTCCGGCGCTGTAAGTATTACATCCCATATATCCACCCTGGGAAAAGATACAAATTCAAAATTTTAAGTATGGTTTCTCTTGAATGCCTATTCCCCTGGCACAATCATAAAATTGAAAAATCCTAAGCCACGATAAATTGGGAATCATCTGAATATATATGAATATATATAATAAGAATATATATGAAAATATATAATAAGGATTTATGTATATATATCTAAATATATTAAATAATGATATATATATATCCTAATTATACCAATGTATCATTTAAAACTATAAGCCAAAATATTTCTATTGCTTTCCATTTACTTCTTTAAGAGTTCTTTCTGTACTTCCCTCTTACAAGCACACATTTAAGATATGTTATTATATACCTGAATGCAACAGTGCCCCAAATGGCAGTTTAAGTAAAGGCTTAATTACACTGCCAGAGAGGCAATTTCACCACCTTTTTGGTTTCTTCAATAAGGTTTATTCTTGCTTTTTTTGTGAGACATGACAACTACATTTCACAATGGAGACTAATGAAAGTCCAGTATTTTATAATTCTGCATTCATTAGAAATAGAGTAACAGCCACTATCCACTAATTTAATTAATTATATCTTTATGGAAAACCCAAGTGGTCTGGAGATCAATTTGCTTGTGAATTTTCCTCTTGGTAAATCAATTCTTTCTTTAAAAAATAATTTGATTTCTAAATAAAGTATCTATATTATCTGATAGTGAATTAGTAAATGGCTTCTCATAAAATTAGCTTCAGTTGCTTGTGGATCAGACCTGATTATTCACCTTTTTATTAAGATATCTAAACCAAAGGAATAAAGGTATAGTTAAGTTTAATGAGTTTCTTTAATTCACAGTACAACTGCCCAATTTATGCCAGACATCAGGCTAAGATATGATAAATAGAGCCACTGGGCATCTCCTGACAGAGCTGGCAAAACATATTAGGCTACAATACAGTGTCAGAGAAGCATAACATTCCATCATCATAGAAAGGTGAAAGTGACTTATTAGCAGACAGAATAAAGGAAACTGATGTTTTAGAGAAAAGTGGAAATCTAAACTCTCTGGTGATGAATGATTTTCAGGCTGGGGATCAGAGGAGTACATTCTGGTACATGTCATTATAAAACACAGCACAATTAATTTGATGTAGGCATCAGGAAAATTCCAACAGCTCTGTTGGAATTGGAAAGAAAGAAGTTTTGAAAGTCAAGAGGTTTTGCGGGGAAGGAGGCTGACTAACAAGAGAGAAATATCTTAAAAACTTCAAAATTTCTACGACTTTAGTAGCAGATGTTGTTGGCATCCTGCCCATATCCACTGTCCTTCTCACTGAAAGACTGCCAGATAACAGCTTCTACAATTCTCTCTTGGAGGGCTTTCTCTTTTCTTGGTAGCCCACTTTGCCAGTGAGCTCTGCAGGCCAAAAGAGTTGGATAATATAGTTGCTTCCTTGATTCATCCTTACCATTGCTCTCAGTGGTGGTGTTTAAATCCTAAAGCTGGTGTCTAAATACTATTTCCTTCCCTGCTTAGAGGGACAACCTTGAGGACCATGTTCTACAGTGGTTCCTATAATTCCTGAAGCTGGTTGAAGCTCCAGTCCCCCATGGTCAAAACCTCAGGGTGGGATGCCAGCAGTGATGATGTAAATGGGCAATGTGTAGTCACACAGTAATGAAGCTCACCCATGCTGAATTGATTGGAATATAGACAGAAAGAAATTAATTGTTTATGTAATATCTCCAGCATTTTAGAGATTGAGGCCATGGTAAGTCTTCCTTGACCATCTTACTTAAAATTTCAGTCATTCCTCCCTCCACCCGTGCTAAAAAGTCTTTATCTTCTTTTGTTATTTATTTTCTCTTTAGATATTATAAACTTAGTATCTAAGCTCAATTAGAATGTAATCCTCATGAGGATAACATTTCAATGTCTATATTATTGAATTTCCCAATATCTAGAAAAATGCCTGAGTCCCAGTTTTGTTATCGGAGCAGGTAGGGACCAGCAGTGTTTTCCAGGTTTTTATTCGTTCTGATCAATGAATTGCTCAGGACAATTGATGGATGTAAAAGATTGCCATTTATTTTAGTGTAGAAATAAGAAAAAGAAAAGAAAAAGAAGTGCAAAAGAATTACTCAGGAAGAAAATAGTGCTTTGAAGGAAAACGAGAAGATAAGTCCTGCAAGCAAAACCAACCACTGGAAGTAAAAGAGGGCAGTGGCCCCAAACTCATGGCTGCCATCCTTTTATGACTTTTTTGACAGTTGGTGCAGGTGGCCTACTTGATCTCGTGCTATAAGATTGATATCAAGTGCCAGTTTTGCCACGTTCTCCTATAAGAAGATCGGTACCGAGTGCAAGGCTCGGCTTGATCCCCAGTCAGGCTTGGGTGCTGCTGTTCTGCACCTGGGTTAATAAGTCTCCTCAGTCAGTAGGTCCTGCCCACCTGCCCTGCCACATTGTTATGTCCTAGTCTCCTACTACATTTGGAACTTAATTTTTTTTTAAATCAAATAAATTTAGCATGTTTATGTGATGTGTTACTCTCATTTTAAAAGACATTTTTAGAAAAAGAAAGTGTTTTAAGGAGTGCTAAAGATTTTTTAAGTGCTCTAAACTATAAAATGTGGATGTTCAGGGGCCAGTGAGATGGCTCAGCGGCGTAAGTGCCTGCCTTGCAAGCGCGAGGGCCCGAGTTCGACTCCCGGATCCCACATACGAAAAAGGGGCCAGTGATATTGCTCAGCGGCACGGGTGCCTGTTGGCGCGTGAGGTCCTGAGGTCGACCCCCTGGTATCCACAAAAAAAAAAAAATGTGGATGTTCAATTTAAGCATACAAGTTATTTTTAAATGGAAACAGAAATTTATTTAACTTTTATAATGCAATCAAAGTCTGAGAAACTTTGGGGGGGTTGTTAAAATAATAATGTTAAATTAGTAATGAAATGAAATCACACTATAGAATGTGATAAAAATTAAGCATGACTGTATACATGCCATGTACACACCACTACCTCATAAAATTAGAGCTATTATATACTATCCATTGCATTTTTCGTTAATTGGAAATTAACTGAAATCTTTACCTAAAAACTACTAAAGAAATATGATCTCATTTTATTTTCTCCCTCAGCCATGCACCATATTGTTCATATACCATTTAATCTTAACAGGACGTCTTCACTGAACTGGGAATTTCCACTGATTCACACAATGTCATTGCTTGAGGAGCACATGTTACAGTGTTTATCAATTGTGTTTATCACTTTATTTCTGCATTGTATTTACCAATGAATTGGTATAGTATTACTAAAAGTATCATGAATCTTAAAAACAGAAGGGAGCCCTTGAGGAAGGTACCTGTTGGCAGAAGATGCTCTCTTTCTGGGTTGTAGTTCTCACCATGAATGGTATCCCTGAACACCTTGATTGTATTCTGAGATGTAGCAATGGAATGGGGAATAAAGACTTTCCTGATTTAGGGCAGTAGATGATTTCTAATGAATGTCCCTATAGTTTTTGCTTTTATAATATTTCCTGTGTCATTCTTTGAAATGAAGCCTTTTGTGTTGCAGCCCCCAGATTTTTCACCAATTACAGTACTAATTCCATAATTTGTGCTTCATCCTTTAGTTGGAAAAAGACTTTCTTTTTCTTTGCAGTCTCTTATCCCAGTCACGAATGAAGTGGGTTGGGTCTACTGTTTGTAACACAGTAGCTTTAAATTAAATTCTCCAAGTGGAAGCAACCATGACTAAGAAATCTGGAAGGGGCTTTTCAGTTCATCTTTTAGAAGGACAGGAGCTATTAGGCTCTGGGGAAAATAAATAACAGCTATAGAATGTATAGAGGACTCCAGATTGGATTAGAGATGTCAGAAATAACTAAGGTCTTCATTTAAGGGCGACTAAGGGAAAATAAAAGGATTTGAGCTGTTTGTCTTGGCTGAAAGCACTTTAAATGGAGAAAGGCAACTTCAGCATTTATTTATAAGCTTAGGAAAAGAATTAAATTGAATTTCATTGGTTTCTGTGATAGCTCTTTCCATAGACTTAGCCTATATTTTATTGGATTTCACTGTAAGACCATCTTTTGACCAAATGAGCTTTTCCATCACAAAATATTTCTAAGTGGTAAAGCTCTACCTGTCTCTAGGAGATGTTTATTACTGTTTACTATCATAATAAGTAGATGCATTTTCATCTGCTTCCTGGCAAAAGGGTCACACTACTCAACTTCATAATAATAATTTCATTTATTGGATACAAATGCTATGTATTGTAGATACAATATATCATTTAACTTTCAAAAACATTTGGGGAAAGAGGCAATATTTTCTGCCATTTCTGAGGGTCATAAAGATTACATTCGCCTGTGACTAAAAAAACTTGTTTGTGCCAAAGCTAGTGATTGAAAATCAAACATATTTGATTAGTGGTAATTAGTACTCAGGAGTAGGATTTAACCAAGCACATATGTTAAAATCACATGAAATATCTCCAAAATTCATAGCTGAAGTAATACCAGAGATTTATTTAGGGTCCTACTCCTACTAGATGTTCCATTTGACACAGCTATTCCCTTTCTAGGTATCATCCAGAAAGAGTTAAAGTCATCATACCTCAGTGATACATCCATACAGATGTTTATAGCAGCACAATTTATAATAGCTAAATCTTGGAAACAGCCCATATGCCCATCAACATATGAATGGATAAAGAAAATGTGGCAAATATGTGTAATAGAGTACTACTCTGCCATAAACAAGGATAAAGTTGAGATATTTTTAGGTGAATGGATTCATCTTGAGACCATAATCTTAGATAAAATAAATCAGACACACAATCTTAAATATTGAATTATTTCTCTTGTGTGAGAAACCAAAAGTGTAAATAAGGTGCAAAATAAAAGATTGATATTAGGAAGTAGGAAGAACTTGCTCAAATGGGAAGGAGAATGGCGGGCTGGGGTAAAGTGATTTTTAAAAAGGGAACTGAATTTAAAAAAAGGAAACAGGGCTTTTGTCAGTGGGGAGGGGAAGAAAGGTTGAAAGGAGTGGAGTGAAATGGGGAAAAAATAATTAAGATATATTATGTACAGGTACAAATTCTACCAGAGGAATGTGATTATTATGTATGTATAATTTAAAATAATTTAAAAAGAAAGTAATACTGCAATATAATTCATCCTTGAGAGCAAACACAAAAATGGTGACTACAAAACTAAGAAAACAATTTCTATCTTTCACATTAATAAAAAACATGTAAAAAAAACAGTGAGTCCATAAGAATTATGAGGTTATGTTCCTGCATGTTTTGCTTTTTTTCTTTCTCTGTTACCCTTAACATTTGACTTTCATTTTCTGACCTAAGTTTGTCCATCCATCTCTAGTCATTACATCCATATTTTAGTCAGTGAGTAGAAGGAAAAGAAGAGAAAGGCATGACAATCTTGGTCAGGAACATTCAAAAGAAATTTGGACATTACTTTTGCTTGCATTCCGATGGCCAGAACTGTCACAGTATTATACCCAACTGCAAAGAAAGTTGGGCAATAGTTTATTCACTAAGAAAATAACAAATAATTGAACAGAGTACTAAGCAACTTGCTATTTAAGGTAGTTAATTCAAGGCACCCATGTGCATTTTTCTTGGTAGTTAACTGCCATCAATATTCATTCTAGAAAAAGATTTTTTATTATTACATAAAGTAATAGTTGGGTTTATTACTGATTTGCTTGATTGCAGCACTGAAACCATATGATTTTAAAAATTGCAACACTGTAATAATGCATAATGCATTATGTATATTACATAAATGCATAATTGTTTTAAAATGCATACTACGTAACAATTTTTACCTTTACATCAAATATTTATTATTTTCTAGATGAAATTTACAATCAAATGAAAAGTCCCTCCCTCCAGCCTTCCCTAGAAATCCCTATATAATTTGTTGAATTACATATATTTTGGGATGAAGTTTTGCATCATATGTTCTAGATGCTAGAGCTTGGTATCTATTAAAATATACCAATATTACTTAGCAAAAGTTTTACATTTTTAATATAAAATTTTTCTCTTTTACAACTTTTGGAAAAGATTAAAATTTCCAAAACTTTCTTAATTTTTGTCTAATATTTACCAATGGCTAAGGACATACTGATTTTTCTCTTCCACAATTATATTTGTATGCATTTCTCATATTTGTATTGATCCATATAACCTGATCTTTAGCATGCAAAGGTTCATTATGACATTTTTAGTCAGTGTGAAACAAATCTTTTTTTTTTTTTAATGCATTTTGTCATCAGTTCAGCTTGTTCATAAATTATGATCATTATGCATGCAGGTAGTTTATACTTTCCTGACTAATCTTTGTGTATCATTTAATCTCCAAATTGTAAATTTTGCGGCTGTGTTCTTTTAACCTTATGTTTTGTCAATTCTAAATCCTCTCACTATTTTATCATAATATTCCAGTTTTTTTATTTTTAATCTTGGTTTACTCTTTCACTGGGTGAAGTCATTTTTATCAAGGTCACCAAGGGCATATATTTCTGAAATACTTTAGGTACAAGATTGTCTTTTGTTTCTTACATGAAAGCAATCCACAAGATTACTCCTAATCTTTTTACCTTGAATTTATACTGTCCTTTGTGCTGAACCTTCTAATCTATTTTATTTTAGGTTTGAAACATCTTTAAGAATTCCATGAAAGAGATAATCTCTATTCACCATAATAGCAAAATTTTACTGTGGTTTTCATGGTTATAGAATTGCCTGAAATTTATGCATTAATCTTCAAGTTAAAAGAAAATCAAGTTAAGAATTTAAAGAATACATGGGCCTATCAAATTTAGAAAGCTAACTAAAGTTTGGTCAATTTTCAAATCTTTTTCAGTACTAACTCAATAATCATTTACAGCAGACATAGCTAAATGGAATTATGTACCAATGTGTTTATGTACTTGATCAATGTTTACCTTTCTTTACTGTCTGGGACTACATATCATAAAATGTAGCAGTTCTTAAACCATAGTGAGAACTGAGTATTTGTAAAATAAATAAAGTAAGGGTACTGGTGATATAAATACAGTTTATAGTCCTGAATTTACTGGCACTTAGATTAGCTATAATTCATGAATTCTAAGTTGATAATACTTTGTGTAAATATTTCCAAATGGAAGTTCACAAAGATAGGGTAAGTTGTCCTAGTTAACAAGTTTACACCCTGAGAAATAATAGCCTCAACTTATAACATCTCTGTTTTTCTTCAAATAGTTTTACTTCAATATTAGTTTCTTAGCTAACTGTCCACAAAAATATTCCTTACTTAAAGGAAATACATTTAGATATTTCTTACAAAAATATTTTACTCACATATGCTATTGTTTTATTTATTTTGTGCTATAAATTAAAGGAAAACTTTCAAATGAATATCAAAGTTATTCTCATAATATTTCACTTTGAGGACATATTTAATACAATGATTTGATATGAATCAAATTTACCTTAAATGTAAATAGTTTAGTGTCATTATTATGCTGGGGAATTTATAACTGCCTCCAATCTAGGATTAATAACCCATGCCTGTACTCCCAGCCCTCTGAGAGGTTAGGGCAGGAGGATCACAAGTTTGAGCCTAACCTGGTCAATTTAGTAACTTAATAAGGCCCTTTGTCAAAATAAAAAATTATGCACATGTACCAACTCTCCATGTGGACTGTAGTCATTAAGTATGGGATACATGTACTAATACAAATAAAAATTACAAAATATATAAAATATCTAGCTATGTAATGCAGCATGAAGACCCTGGGTTCAAACTCCAATACCACAAACACATAAAACAACAGTAACAACAACAACAACAAAATAAAAAGAAAAAACAAAGCAAACCTTGTCTTATAAATCTTATCAATTATTTAATCTTTATATATATATATATATATATATATATATATATATATATAAGGTTCAGTACTTTGATATGAAAATTTAACTCAAATTTTTAAAAATTTTATATTGATTAAATAAAGCCAAAGTATCATCCAAACAAAAATTGGAAACCAACACGAATGGAGTCAAGAATACTGAGTTTCTAACCTCTGAGCCTCTCTTCACACAGTTATTTATCTTCTCTAAACCTCAGTTTCCTTGTCTCTATTGATAATAATGTTAGTAATTACTCCAGAATTTTGCAACACTCAAATAATAATATACAATAATAAAATGCAAGTAAAAAATTATAGCTCACATCAATTATATTTTTGTGTGCTTACTACTGGCTATTTGTATATACACACACACACACATACACACACACACACTCACATACACACACATATGGTGGTGCTTCTGTTCACAAACTTAATTCTTTCCATGATTCTGGTCGTAAACTGAGTTGGAGGAGAGAAATGAATCAAATTTGATGATTAGGTTCAATGTTGACCTTACAGGGAAATTTGATTCGGTTCTTGTCCAAAAGTTGTGATATGTTAAAGTAAGAAACAATTGAAAACCTATGAAAATTACAAAAGACTTTCTGCAAAAAATGGGCATTTCTTTAGGTCCTGAAGGGTCAACAGAAGTTTCCCAGGCAGAGAAGTGCGGGAAGAGTGCATGAGAAATCTACTGGCTAATGCCGAGAACCATAATGAAAGCTACCAATTACCTATGAAATATTAAATTTCTGTTTAATCTGATTATTCATGAGCTATGTTAAAACGGGGTTTAACTGTCTTGAATTCAAATAGTGAGCAATTCCAGGCATACCAAATCCAACATTACACATTCCATATGCTCAATTTCACTACAAATGAGCAGCTTTACAACCTGACTCCCTTGAGAGTCTTCAAATAGTGATTTAATTAGAAAGCATTAGAAAAACCCATCCTGAAATAACAAAGGCAGTGGTAGCCATAGGAAGGCATTTTCCTGCTGAGAATTTGCAGGATCACTGCAGGTACTGTTAAGTAAATGGGCAAATGAGAAAGTTACCTCTGAGGGCAGTAATTCTGCAGTATCACAAGCAATATTGTCACATGGAAACTTCCTTTAAGATGATAAATATTTGTAAAATTAGTTTCATTCAGACAGTTTTTATTCATTTCTGCATTAGCTATAGAAATGCATCAGGAAGATTATAGGAGATACAGTAAAACAGAAGAGCTGTCTGAAAATGATGATTGTTCCTTCTATAATTATAAGTGCTTTATTATAATTAAATTTGCCTTATATTAAATCATTAGTGTTTACAATAAATATTTATAACTATGATCTAATTTTTTGATTGGTAAATCATTGATACAGCTATTGATGCTTTGCTCTTATTTTAATACTATTGATATAATTTCCTAAGTTTATGATCCCTTCAGAGCCAAATATTCATTATGCAAATAGTTCTAAAATGCATATATGCATGAGGCATAATTACTATCTATTACAGGATCACAGGCAAACTCTATTTTGGGAATAACTGATTTTTATATAACAAGAGAAATAAAATATAATTAATTGGTTAAATCACTTATCTTCACTTATGTGGTAAAACTTACTTGTAGGCCACAATATTGTTTAATTTTAGTCCTAAATAGTCAATGTGTGAATGTCTATGACTAGCTGAGCCTGTATTTCAAGTGGAAGAATTTCTCACGCACTGACCCTTTAGTGAAAATTAGAATTTGGCATGAGCTAATAGGGTGCAAGGTAAGATTTAAGGCAAGAATCTCCACCCTGATTTCACAGTGGTTATTCCCCTTCTTTGTATTTTCCTGAAAGAATTAAAAGCACCATAACACAGTGATATATGTGCACCCATATTTATAGCAGCACAGTTTATAATAGCTAAATCTTGGAAACAAACTAAATGCCCATCTACTGGTGAATGGATAAAGAAGATGTGTTTTTTTTTATACAATAGAGTACTACTCTTCCATACTCTGAAGTGAAATAAATCAGACACACATGTAAATATCTCATTGTCTCTCTGGTATAAGAAACAAAGTGTGAACAAAGACTAAAATGTATAATTGATATTGTGAAACAGGAAGAAATTGTTCAAAAGGAAAGGGGAACTGGGGAGGGGGAAAGGAAGGAAGAGAAAAGAACAAGAATGAGAAAAGAGGAATAAAATGGAAGCAAAGCTTTGAAAATAAGGAGGGAAAGAGAGGTTGAAGGGAGGAGAGGGATGTGGGAAAAAAAGAGAAATCAAGATATATCATCCACAGGTAAAAATTCCCTACGTTGAATGTGATCTTTATGTGTATCTAAATTGTACCAATAAACTTAATTAGAAAAATTAGTCTTATTATACATTACCTATATAAGAAAATACAAAATGTGAAAATTTTAATTACTCTAAGACTTAATTATAGCCAAAATTAAATAAATTGATTTACAATATTGGAGCTACAAATCTCTGAGTACAGATAGCATTTACATGTACAGACGTACTTTGTGTATAACTCAATTATTTTATGGTACTCATCCATATACCCCAGAAAAGATGCCTAAATATTGGTTTCATTTAAGTAGAGAGAGGTGAAAAGGTATACGATAACACAGAATATTAAAAGTTCAGGTAATTTCTTTTTTGCCTATTCAGTCAATTTTATCGATCAGAAATACTAATGCATGTAGAAAAAATGTCTGCAATGTAATATTTACCAGACGAGAATTTTTTGTTTTTTAAAATTATAATGAATTTATATTTTACATGTGTGTAGTTATCACATTTATCTCTGGTACGTATACTGTGAGACAAATACCTAGTTCGATGTCACAAGTATTGATAGGTCTTGTTAAATCACATTCAAACATTCTTGCATAACATTTGTTTCACTTCACAAATTAATCATTGTTAATGAAATTGATTAAAATTATTAATGTTGAAATTTTTTATAAAATCCTTTAAAACTTTAGCTATTTATAAAAGTAAAATTCTGTATACCAAAGGGGAAAAAAAAATAGGGACAGGGTGAAGTAGCTCATAGATGAATGCCTATAATGAAAAGCAAATTTAAGAAAAGGAACAGGCAGAGCAGTAGCATTCATTTCTCTCTCTCTCTCCATTTCACACACACACACACACACACACACACACACACTCTTATACAGGACCTAGTAATAATTAGGAGTTATAAATAACCTTTCATATTAAGCAAATATTTGAGCATCTGCTATTTGTCATCCCCCTAATGATACCCCAGTGAGCATACACCCTTGCTGTCATAGTATTTACATCCCACTACAGGAACATGGACAGTAACAGGAAGAAATCAGTAGTATGAGAAAAATAAAGAAGATAAAGATAAGAAATGAGAAGAAGTAGCAATTTTCAAGGAAGCTCTCATTGAAAAGGGGGCATATATGCAAGACATCAAGTAGTAATAACAATCTAAAAGGACATCTGAGAAAAGAGCTTTTGAGGTAGACAGAATAGATAATAGCAAGCTTTGAGGATCGTCCCTGGTTCCAGGAAGATAAGGATGTTAGAGTGTTGAACTACAGTAAAAAAGGGGAAAATGGTAAAATATGAGCTTGTAGAGTTTATAGAGGGGGGGATCATATGGGCACTTGATCTTACCATGGATTTAATACGTTTGCTGTACAGTACCGTGGCCAGTGACCAAATATAGCTATTGAGCACTCAAAATGTGGCTAGAGTAACTGAATTTTTAATTTTATTTAATTTAAATTCACTCATTTAAATTTAAAAAATGATAGTTAAATTATTGGGAAACTGGGCCGGTGAGATGGCTCAGCGGCTTAAGCGCCTGCCCGGCAAGCGTGAGGGCCCGAGTTTGACTCCCGGAACCCACATACGAAAAGGGGGCCGGTGATATCGCTCAGTGGCACGGGCGCCTGCTGGCGCGCGAGGTCCTGAGGTCGACCCCCCTGGTACCCACAAAAAAAAAAAAAATTATTGGGAAACTTACTTATATTTCAAACAACTTGCATACATGAGTATATTTTACAATTTACAATTGTAAATTTAATAAAATCTAGACAAGAATCAAATATTTTCAAGGTATGGTAGGTATAAAATACACACAGGATATCAAATAGTTAACACAAAGAAAACACTAAAATATCTCAGTTTTTATACTGACTACATGTTGAAATGACAATATGTGTTATCTGATTTGAAACCATCCTAACAAGGTAAAGAAATACTGTTATTAATTGTATGGAAAGTAAATACTGAGAGGCTTCTACTAGAAGTATATATTAAAACGTTTTCTGGAAGATAGTTCTGAGAATGTATAACAAAAAGTCAAAATATGAGTTTCCTTATTTAGCAAATATTTTTATGCGTACAGTGGTACGTTGGTTTATGAACTTAATTTGTTTTATGACTTTGGGGAAGATGGCTGTGTTTATGTTTGTGCAGAGAAGGTAGCCCTGGTCATGTTTGTAACCTAGTACAGAGTTTGCAAACAGAAGTAAAATTTTATTTTGTTTGAGAACTGAATCGTTTATGAACAGAAGCATTTCTGAACTGAAGTATTACTGTAAATTATACCATGTACAAGTAATTATCACAAAAATATGAACACACATACTTCAAAGTATTTTAAGTAAAATTAAGTTAAATATCTTCAACAGAGGAGAAATTAAATTAGCCTTAGTCTATTCATAAAATGAAATATAAAGAATTTATAAAATTGCAAAGGTATATGTCAACATATAAGAAGAGTTATGAAGCTGATTATCACATGGTCTGTATATAATGTGAAATTTCATAAAATATAAAACATAATTTGTTAAAAACACAGCTTAATTTATATCGTTCTGAAAAATAGATATAAACATTTTAACAAGGTTCCTCATGGATTCCAATAATACTAGAATTCTGTATTTTCTACAGGTTGTTTTTTTCATTTTGAAGTATTTACATTAAAAAAATCTTTTTAGTAGTACTCATTTGCAGTACATAATGATTACATTCATTGTGGGAAATTAATACAAATGCACAATACATCCAAACTCATTTTATTTTCCCCTCCCCTCCACCACCTTTTTAGTTTTTTTTCTTTTGCCTGCATCAGATTCATATATTTATTTGATAAGTTCTTATCAAGTTAATTATCAAAAGTATAGATTAACAGCAGACTCACCAGCCAAAAAACACATAAAACATATAAGACAATTATACTAAATTGAGGTACACTTTTGGATACGTTGTTCATGATGAATTACAATAAATGTTTTGTCTCTGTTTTTTCCTGTTGTCTGTCTTTTATTTTGCACTTCATCATGTACTGGGTTTCTCAAATAAGCAAAACCATACGATGTATAAGCTTGTGTGTTGGATTTACTGCACTTAACATTATGATTAAGCATCCATTTTTCTACATATTATGCAAGTTTTTCATTCTTTATGGCAAGGAAGTACTCCATTGTATATACATACCACATTTTCTTTATCCATTCTTGACGGACATACAGGCAGCTTCCAAGATTTAGCTGTTACGAACTCTGCTCCTATAAACGTGGACATGCATACATCACTGTGATATGGTGTCTTTAACTCTTTGTAGAAGATACCTAGAAGGGGAATAGCTGGGTCAAATGGAATTTCTCTTTTTAGTTTTTGAGAAATCTCCATACTGATTTCCATAGTGGTTGTACCAGTTCACACTCCTACCACCAACGAAGTATCCCCCACCACCTGCAGCCTCTCCAGCATTTGTCATTGGTTGATTTCTTGATGACAGCCAACCCACTCACTTTCACCATCACCATGACAACTTAGCGCTAGTTAAAAAGGATCAAAACACCTGTTGTCATCAATAGCACAATAAGCCAGGAATCAAACAAAATGATTTCTTCTTTTTAACTTGCAGTAAAACCTCTTTAATTGTGCTGGCCAAGGATCATAAATGTAATGAAAAGCTTCTATAAAATAAATACGAATTTTGTATACACAAAGATTATGCAGTGACCTGAAGCTTATCCCAAACAATGGGACAGTGAGATTGCTTATACTAGGATGTATCTTTTGACTTTTCTGAGGTAAACACTAATATTCATCTTCTAGGGAAAATTCCGAGAGATTTCACTTTAGCCCTCTTGATCTCTTTTCCTTTAGTAACTGTGTAGGAAAAATTACTCTCTTTGAAATATTCACAGTGAGTTATAAAACCACATTTATAGAATAGCACCTGGATGTGCGTATTATAAAAGGAGATATCTTAATATCTCACTTTGCCAAATTATTTTGAAGGTTAATAAACATAAGAGCATAGATTCCAATCAAGCAAATAAGAATGTTTAATCTCACATAATTCAGATCTGAGTCTATTCCGTGATATTTCCACATTTTTCTAAAAGACTGTGAAGGGAGAAAGGAGAAAGGAAAAAATTTTAATCTTGAGCAGGTTTATGTCATTTGCATGTTAAATGCAGAATAAACTTAAAGTTTAAAAAGTAAAATAAATAGTATTTGCTGTAGTTTTGTTGTGACACTGTAAAAATTAAAAAAGTGACTTTTTCTAAAGACTGAGCCATGCCACAATCCTCACCAAAGAAATCACAGTAAATTACTCAAATAATCAAAAGACTCGAACACAGGAGAGCTCTGAAAAAAAGTCTGAGTTTTCAGAAAGGCCAAGGAGATGCTTCCATTTTAATCCCATAATGTTAAAAATTATTCCTGTCCTTGCAAGTTCCAAAAATCTGTGGAATCAGTTGTACAGCAGAAGAACCTTGTTAGCTGCTTGAGAGAGTCAGGTCAGAATTCTTACCCAACCCACTATTAACTTTTGCCATCACCATGACAACTTAGCGCTGGTTTGGAGGGCTCCAAAGACCTGTTGGCAGAAAATTAAGCTAATGAGTTCTTCATTTTCCATGTTGAAGTAGTTCCTAATCAGTTCTCTCAGCTATGACCACTCAATCATAATATAGTTTTAAATAGATTGCCTGTCTCACTCAGTAGCAAAATGGGAGTTCAAATGAACTCTATTCCTGTTCTGACCATTAATAACAATAAATCCACTGCATTATCAGGGATTTGATATAGATCGCTCTTGTGGAGAAGCACAATGCATTTCGCATTCATTGGAAAACATGTCAGCAAGTGTTTTACTCAGAATTAGCTAAGAAGCCCACATCATTAACACTGTGTCCCTTCACATGATTATTTCTTTCATACATCCTCTCTATTATCCCTCTGTTTAGTGCCTTAATTTGTAAGTATGTTAAATAACTTCTTAGTATCAAATTTGATATCTCACATTAATTTGATTAAGTATTATTAGTCAATCTATATTAAATATTTTGTTCTTCCTCCCCGAGAATGTCTTACATAATCCACTAGAGAATCGTGCCTTTTGTACAAGAATCATGCTACTTTTCAAACATCTCTCTTCTTCCTTCTTAGCTCAACTCTTTTAAGATGACCAAAGCTGTCAATAATCTCAAAATAAATTCTTCACTCTAATCTATAACTTGCCCTCAGTTGTTTCTCCTCCCACTAGCTTTATTAATGTTTCTCTTCACTGCACAAAGCTTTGGATCCTAATAGTAATTCTTTTCCCCTACTCAGTTGGCACTAGCGGGTCCTGTTCTACAATTACTCAGCATCTGCTTCCACCCCCAGTCTTCTGAATTATGCCCTCCAGTCTGCTCGTCTTTACACCAGCACACAAACCGATTTAGAATATTCTATTGATTCCTACCCACTCTGGCAGTTGTCTGCTTGAATTTATCTGAATTTTAGGAAGGCAATAGTTTCTCTAAACAGAGTTTTAGGAACAAATTCCCAAGGCATTATGATTTAAAACATCCAAACTTCTTCACTTGGTTTAGAATGAATAATAGTAATTCAGTTGTTTACAGGTAATTGATACTTTAATGTAGTCTTCACATTTTAAGAAAATTATGTGGTCACTTATATGTCAGCTTCTGAACTTTTTTCCTATTTTTAAATCTAAATATTCTATACATTTCTGAATATTTTCTCATAGCTTTTTATCTATGACTCTATGAATTTATAGCCAAGTATAAAATCCTCTTCATATCTATTTATTCTTTGACATACATTGAGAGTGTATGTACCAAAACTATCAAATATATTTAAAAGCAAATAGCCCATTAATGTAAGAATATTACATTCAAGGTAAACAATATGCTTGCTTTTTAGGAAAAAAATCAATACATACATCATATACTTAAATAGGTATAATTAGTTATTCTGGCCCCTTTCTGAGTATTTAACTAGGTAACTACAACCACTGACACTTTGTCAAGTGTCTGTCTAGTATTCTTCCCTCTTTTCTAACTTTTGAGAATATGAAATTTATTAAGTCTAAGCTTTTTATAGATATGTTTATTGCAACGATACATATTTGTCTTAGACACTTTTCTCTCCTTCCTGAGACAAAATGCCCAACACTTGAAGTTAAAGGAGGAAACGTTCATTTAGCTCACTATTTAGTTTATTTAGTTTACTGGTCCATAACCAGTTAACTCCAAGGCAGGGTGGCACATGGCAGAGGGGCAAAAGTTCATGCTGGCGGAACCAGCAAAAGCAAAAAGGGAGAAAAAGATAAGCCTCTTTCTGTCTCTTATATTGCATCCAGTGTACTGGGATTAGGGTGGTGCCAGTCCAATCAGTGAACTGATCCAGCAATTTCCCACCTTTAAATCCAGTACCCTTAATCCTAGGACTGCACAACCAATCAATCACACACTCAATGCAGCTACCACTAAAAAGCTCTGTGACCACGTGGGGTTTAGGGGGAACATCTAGACACAAACCATAACAGTATTGAAGAAGCAAGGGAGAGTTTCCAAAGACTTTCTTCTGGAAAATAATACGAACCAGAAAACTTTTTGTTGGGTTTGGTGCAAGTTTGAGGGCTATGTTACACAGTGTATCTATTGAATAGCATTCAGCTATAGGTACTGTAGTATCTTTATAGGCTACTTAAAGGTGCTAACCAACTCAGAACAGCATAGCCCACATTATACTTTATGCAACAGTTAAAATATTAGAAGAGTTGAAGACTACTTTTAGTATAGTGGATGTTTGTTTCCTTTCATGCTGTCCAACCATTAACTTTTCCTTCTTTTATTCTTTCCTTTCACAAATACTTCTTAGCCTTCAGGATGCATGGATTTATACATATTTCTTTATTCAGAAACTATACCTAGAAGATTTCAAATGCTCTTTGATATACTGATAACATCTATATGTTATCTTCTGCTATAAAATATTGAACTTAACAAATGACCAAATACTCCACTTGAATAAGGTGCACTAGAGAGAAATCTCCAGTTTTAAGAGATTTCAGGATAAAATAGGAAATAGAAGGATTTTTCCTACATATTTGGAACAAAAAACTCAAATACATATGTGCCTAATGTCAATCTGATTCCTATAACCTTTGACATAAACACTGTTTTATAATAATACTTGGGGAAAATTACTTCACTCCAAGCACATTTTTCATATGTCATGAAAAGATATAGCTCATTAAACCATGCAAACGATTTCAAATATCTCAATTTCACATCATATTAATTTTTTCATTTGTGAAGTGAGGGTAAACGTATAGTCATAAAATATGTACTTTGGTGCTATGAACATTTTATAAATCAGTGTAAGGTGTTGTGTTGCAAAACTGGCAACAAAGTCTTATTTACTTGAATTAAGCATTTTACTAGCCTAATGTTTATTTGCTTAAGAAATTATTTGTCTTCTTAAAGCTTTCTTTGTTTTCTACTTTTTTTTTCTTACTATAGGCATGCATAAATTTGTTTGATTTTCTCAGTAACATGAAAGCAAATTTTCTCTTAAGCAAAAGAGGGAAATGAAGAAATAAGGATAAACTAGTAACTTATGCTTCTTTAGTGATTAAAACACATCTTTTTATGTGTGTCTTGGTAAATATTGCTAACTCACACTAGATTGTTTTCATGAACATGGAGGAAAAATATCCAGGGTAAAATCTTAGCTAAGTAAAAGGGGCAAGTATAAAAGCATAGAACAAATAACATGGCAAATTGAGTGGAAAAGACTAAAAACATTAAAATTTGATACAGACAGGAGAAAAATCAGTAAGACATTTTTTCTTTTAAAAAAAAACTATTGATGTATGTTTGAAATACATAATGGTGATATTCATTTTGGAGAATTGGTACAAGCATATAAAATATCTTGATCATTTTTAATCCCTTTGCTGTCTTTTCCTTTAACTCCTGCCTCAATCTGGACCCCTTCTCCATCTCCAAAATGCCTGCCTTCTTATTTTGTATCATCTCTCCTTTATTTTACTCATTTATTTATTTATATTTTAGGTTTATTATATAGCAGGAACCAGGAAACACTGTTGTGTATCTGACTTTTTTCACTTAACATTATGTTCTCAGATTCTACCCATTTTCTTCTAAACAACATGATTTCATTCGTCTTTATGACTGAATAATACTCCATTGCGCATGTATACCACATTATCTTTACCCATTTATCTGTTGATGGGTAAAGCCTTTTCCAGAGCTTAGCTATTGTGAATTGCACTGCTATAAAGAGGGGTCTGTATGTATCACTATAGTATGCACTCTTTAATTATATCTGATATATCCCCGATGCAGGTATATTGGAGTCAAGAAGAATTTCTATTTTTAATTTTTTGAGAAATCTCAATACTGATTTTGATAGTAGTTGTACTAGTTTACATTCCTACCGATATAGAAAGGCTCCTTTTCCCCTAAACCCTTACCAGCATATGTTGTTTTTTGAGTTTTTGCTGATAGCTATTCTGACTGGGGTAAGAAGGAATCTTGATACAAATCTTGATTGCATTTCCCTAATGCCTAAAAATGATTATTTTCTATAGGTATTTTTTGATCATTTATACTTCTTTTAAGAAGCATCTTTTCAGTTCATTTGCCCATTTTTTTTTTTTTTTTTGATTGGTTCATTTGTCTTGAGCAGGTTAAATATTTTAGTTCTTTATATATTCCAGATATTATTCCTCTATCAGAAAAGTAGCTGGAGGGGCCGGTGAGATGGCTCAGCGGCGTAAGCGCCTGCCTTGCAAGCGCGACGGCCGAGTTCAACTCCCGGAACCCACATACGAAAAAGGGGCCGGTGATATCGCTCAGCGGCACAGGTACCTGTTGGTGCGCGAGGTCCTGAGGTCAACCCCCTGGTACCCACAAAAAAAAAGAAAAGTAGCTGGAAAAATTGTTTACTCATTCTATAGGTTGTCTCTTCACTCCACTGATTATTTCCATTGTTATGCAATAGCTTTTTAATTTGATGTAATCCTGTTTGTTGAGTTTTTACATTCTGTCATTTCCTGTGCTAATGAGTTCTATTCAGGAAGTCCTTGCCTGTGCCTATAGCTTCAAGTGTTTCCCTTTGTTATTTTCCAGCAGTTTAACTGTTTCCATTTTTATATAGAGGTCATTGATTCATTTTTATTTGATTTTAGTACAGGATGAGAGATATGAATCTAGTTTTATTTTCATTGCAAGTGAATAAGCAGTTTTCCTAGACCCATTTGTTAAAAAGGCTATCTGTCCTCCATTGTTGTTTTTAGCCCCTTTGTCAAAAGGCAGATGGCTGAAGGTGCATGGACTTATTTTTGTGTCTTGTATTCTATTTCATTTGTCTATATGTCTATTTTTGTGGCAGTATCATTTTTGTTACTATAGGTTGGTAGTATAGCTTGAAATACGATATTGTGATGTCTTCCACTTTGCTCTTTTTGCTCATGATTGCTTTGGCTGTTCTGGGTCTCCACTGCTTCAATAAGAATTTTAGGATTGTTTTATTCTAGCTCTGTGAAGAATGTTGTTGTTATATTATTTTCTATTACATATATTTTTTATTAGCACATATTTGTAGTATAAAATGTTTACAGTCACCATGGATAGTAACACTGTACATAACACATCTTAATTCTTTTTACTTCACTTTTTCTCCCTCCCTCCATCTCTATATGCCTTTCCCAATTGCAAAAGATCTACTGCTAGTATTTTAATAGGGATTGTATTAAACCTATAGATTGCTTTTTGTAATATGGCCACTTTAACAATATTAATTTTGCCAATCTAAGAACTAGGACTTCTTTTCCCATTTTTTCAATGACCTCTTCAATTTCATTCTTCAGAGCTCATTATAGAGGTCTTTTGCCTTCTTGTTTAGGTAGAATTATAGGTATTTAATTTTTGAAAGCTATCATGAGTGGGGTTGTTTCTCTGATTTCTTTTTTGGTGAATTCATCATTCGTTTCAGCAACACTATTTATTTTTGTGTGTTCATTTTGTATCCTACTACTTTGCTGAACTTGTTTATCAAATCTAAAAGTCTGTTGGGGAAGTATTTTGGGTCTACTATGTAAAGAATAGTAAATTCCCCTGCAAAAAGGGATAATTTAACTTCATTTTTTCCTATTTATATGTCTTTTTCTTCTTTCTCTTGCCTGATTGCTCTGGTTAAAGTTTAGTTTTCTATGGAATCATCAAGGTAAGGCAAATACTTTCATATTGAGGAAGGGATAAAATTTGCCAAATTCAGCTAAGTCCAGGTAAACATTAAAAATCCAAATGCTTTTTGGGATATGTTTTAAGGTAGTCATTAAAAGCAGTTCAGGGCCGGTGAGATGGCTCAGCGGTGTAAGCACCTGCCTGGCAAGTGTGAGGGCCCAAGTTCGACTCCCGGAACCCACATACGAAAAAAGGACCAGTGATATCGCTCAGCGACACGGGCGTCTGCTGGCGCGTGAGGTCCTGAGGTCGACCCCCGGTACCCACCAAAAAAAAAAGCAGTTCAGTCATTTGTTCAAAGCAATTTATGGAAAGCAATTCCTAGAAGGAAATCAGCCTCAGAAAGACTGGGGGTTGAGGAAATGCCTTCACAAACCCTCTACTCTTTTCAGAAACTTCCAAAGAGAAATAAATTGGTAGGAATCAAATCCAAAAGTAGGGAGAAGCAGTGAAATAGGAATTACGTCAATTCTTATAGGGGATTGTATTAGCTTCCTGTGACTCCTAAGACAAATATCACAAAGCTGGTGGTTTAAAACAACCGAAATTTATTTTCTCACAATTCTGAAAGACGGAAGTCTGAAATAAGTAGCAATGGGCTGAAATCTAGGTGTCAATAAGGCCACATGCCCCCTGCATGTCCAGGAGATAATTTATTCCTTCCTATTTCTAATTTCTGGTGGGTTCCAGTATTCCTTGATTTGTGGATGCATCAAGCACACCAGGCTAGTGTAACTATACTGTTCTCTCTCTCACTCTCTCTCTCTCTCTCTCTCTTTCTCTTATCTTTTTAACTCACTTTTGTAATAATCCACGTGATGGTGATTGCTTTAGGGCCTGCATGAATAATACACAATAATCTCCCCATTTCAAGATATTTGTGCAAAGATTATTTGCTGGTGTAAGTTTATTGTTATCTTAGGATATGAATATCTTCTGAGGAGAGGGAGGTGAATTTTTCAGCCCTTTACAGGTATATATTATTTAGATTATTTCTTGAATTTCATGTGGAACCATAAATCCTAGGCTTCTATAGTTATTTCTCCCTTTTATGCTTTTCTTCTCAGTAGTCATCCCTTTTTCCTCTAGTATGAAAAGGGAAAAAATAAGGTACCACATCCATTTTTCTCTAATTAGGAAAGAGTAAGTATGATAAGTAGAGTCATATCTGTTAGAAAAACACTCTCTTCTTTTTCTTCATTAATAGAGTCCAGTTTGGTTCTGGAGATGATGAAACTGACCCAGGGGTGCTGTCCTGTCCTCCCTTTTCTCACTGACATTTTACAGTGATATGAGGATTTGTCCACACATTACCAAGTAGTCTGTGATGTCACTGCAGGAAAGAACTATGGCTTTCTAAGAACAATTTCAAGTTTTCATGTCAGGGTAGGGGAGATAAGAAGTAGGCACAGGGGCAGGGATCTGAAGGTGATTCATTTTGACCCAAATGGTTGCTTTTGATTGATTAACACTTGAAGCTTATGGGTTAGGGACATATGTTCACATTATTGCTAATGAGTTGTACTTTCTTCTTTTTTCTAATTGATATTCAGTATTTGAATTAAGGACCTTTATAACTTAGGTTTAGATCTCCATTTTTAGCAGGTATGTTCTGCTTTGATTTTAAATAGCTATATTTGCCATTCTTTTTAGTGAGAGCAAAATTTAAAAGAATATGCATCTATGTGATTTTATAGATATGCACATTTCCAAACCTCACCCAGCTTTGAAAATAGAATACACAGTATGTCTTCATGAACATGCGTATGTCTTCATGAACACATATAATTTTGACTTATGATAAAAGGGATAAGGCAATTTGATTTCTGTGCTCAGAGAAATGTTTAAAATTAACTTTTCTAAATCTTCTTAAAAACCTAAAGATGATGTAAAAACAACTTATATACTGTCTCAACAGAAAGGAACATTTCAAAATAATAATATATTCACAAAGAAATGTGGTCCCAATTGTTATTTTCATAAATAAAATTGACAAATTCTAAACAAAAATCAAAACCCAAAGTTAAATGTTACAATGAAACATTCTATGGAAAATTTAAAGAGTTTACATATACATACTTATCTTGCCTTGTTCTCTGAAAACAAGGTGAAAGATTCCAAAAGTATATTTTAACTACACTTGTCGTTCCAATTGCGGCTGTTAAAATAAGTGTTCTAGTTTGTATAGTTGAGGAACTATGTCTAATCGAACATGCTTGTTTTAGTCTTTGTTGCCTTTAAAACAACAAAGGTGACCAGGAGCACTGTCCCTAATGGCAAAAAATCAAATGGTGCTAACAAAGCAAAACCAAAAGGACCTGGGAAGTTCAGAAATAGCAAGTGAAATGCGCAAGGATTTTCATTTGCTGTGTAACTTGGCTGATGTGGTAAATCATATTTAATGCTGACAACTGTTAAAAATAATGATAAATGGAGACCAAAAGTAAGCAGTTAAATGAAGCAAGCAAACCAGAGTCACTGAGCTCCTAATAGATAATAAAAAGCTCTGACATGGGTTGAAATCCTTTGTATGCTAAGAAATGGAGTGGGCATAGGGAAAACAGAAGAAACTAATCTACGGATTTCTTGAGTTTGAATTCTGAGTATGTATATATTTTTTGCATTAACATTTTATATATCTACTTCTGCCGAAAGTCCTGGCTGAAGTGGAATTGATGTAGGAACTGTACACATTCATTTTTAGATGAAAAATGTTTGAATTTTTAAGCTGGAAGGCAAAATGCAGTTTGAAAGAGACAATTATTCAGTCAAGTTTTTTTGTTTTTGTTTTTGTTTTTGTTTTTTTTTTAATGTGGGTACCAGGAGTCAAACTCAGGACCTTGCGCTTGCCAGGCAGGCGCTTATGCCGGTGAGCCAGCTCACAGGCCCCAGTCAAGTTTTTGCTTTGTTTTGTTTTGTTTTTTTTGTGGGTACTGGGGGTCGACCTTAGGACCTTGCGCGCCAGCAGGTGCCTGTGCCGCTGAGCGGTATCACTGGCCCTTTTGTTGTATGTGCAATCCGGGAGTCGAACTCGGGCCCTCGCACTTGCCAGGCAGGCACTTACGCCGCTGAGCCATCTCACCAGCCCCCCAGTCAAGTTTTTAAAGACAAGTTTTTTGGCAAAGGTCCCAAATAATTGGCAATTATTAACATTGTTTCCCACTCCATCCTAAAACTGCTTAATGTTGACAAAATACTGATGTTAGAAATCTTTTTTTTTTCTTTTTTCTTTTTTTTTTTTTTTTTTGTGGGTACCGGGGGTTGACCTCAGGACCTCGCGTGCCCTCAGGCACCCGTGCCGCTGAGCGAGATCACCGGCCCTTTTTTCATATGTGGGTTCTAGGAGTCCAACTCCGGCCATCGCGCTTGCCAGGCAGGCGCTTACGCCACTGAGCCATCTCACCAGCACCTGATGTTAGAAATCTTATAGGCTTTGAGACCAAAAGAGCATTCCAAACCTTATTAATATTGGACTGAATAGCATATCTGGTCTGAATGTTGACTTACTGGCAAGAAGAGAGATTTGGAGAGAGGCAAATGATCAATTTGGTATTATAACTGAAATAAGCTGTAAGTTTTTTTCAGTCAGTTCTGACTAGTCTGTGTTGCCAGGAGAATTTATCAAATGACAGTTACTTATGTCAACTATTTGATCAGGTCTATTAAAAGAGTGTTGTGAAGATGACTACTTATTTCTACTTTCTACATCAAATGCCTGTGAACTGCCTATGAAAGCATTTGGTAAGCATTAAGCTGGATTATCCATGTGAATGAGGATATGCCAGGAATAATTCTAAGCTTATTGTCCTTTGCCAAAATCAGTCTTGCACATTTACCTTAGGTTGCAAAGCAAATACCATTTTTAAATACATTTGTCATATGAGAGTCAGGGACAAAATGAATAACCTAATAAAGATTGCAAGATAAGTCAGCTGTAACCAACAGATACTGAGGGAAATTCTAGGATTTGCCTGAGAGTGCAATGATTGTCACTTTTGGTAATAGGTACAGATAAAATTTATTTTTATATTTTGTTCTTATAACCAATTACCTTTGCTAAACATGGAAATTCTAATATGTTCTGTAACTGTTTTTTTGTTTTCCATGAAAATAATTCAATCAAATGTGATTATTACAATTTTGATGTTTTCGTTAGATTTTTAATTAACCATACCTCTTTTTTTTTGTTTATTCATTTAGCTTGTTTGCATGTGTCACCAGTAACATGCGAATTAGATATGATGGTAGTGAGTGTTTTTGCCCCTGATTGAGAAAGATTTCATCAGTGAACAGATTTTTGCTCTAGAATATTGGTAGATAATTTAACAGTTAAGAATATCCTTGTCTTCCTGTATAAATAAACATTTTCATCATAAATGCATGATGAAATTTATTAAATATTTATCTGTATTTTTAGATGTATCCAGTGATTTTTCTGTTGTCTGTTATCATGATAACTGGCACTTATAGAATTCAAAAATAATTTCCTTATGTTCCTGAAATATGACTGGTTCAATCAAGGCTCTTGATCTTGTTCTCTATAAATTCTTGGATTTGTTGTTTTCAGATTTTGCTAAAAAGTTTACACACCTGTTAATGTGCTCTTGTTTTTCAGTTTTTTATGTATCATCCATGTCTATTTTTAAGGTTTTGGTTATGTCCTGCTCACATACTTAGTAGAGGAATGCTTTTTTCTTTTCCTTACTTTGAAGATATTTGTGTGACACTCATCTCTGAGATAAATTGAATTTTCTTTTGTAAGGTTCTTATAGGCACATTATATTAAGCTTATTGGTTATCCAGTCAAATAATAGACTTCTTCACTAATTTGAGGTATTGTTTTTAAGGTGATTCTTAGCAAGATTTTGATAACTAATTTGGTAACTTATCTTTATAGTTTCCTCAATAGTATTTTTTTATTATTAATTCTTTTTATTCTTAATTCTATTAGATGTGTTAAAGTCTAGAATTTTTATATCTAGGGAGATGAGCGTTTTATCATTGTGTAATTTATTTCCTACTCACATAAAATACATTGCACATTAGGCCACCCACTTCAAATGTATTGTGACTGAGAGATATAGGTTGTTGCAATATGACAGTGGTAACTTGTCAGTATATGGCTTCATTGCCATTTCTAAAAGGGGCAGTAGAGATGAAAACAGGAGGTACAATGCAAATAGCCTTTGAAGTCCTTTTGCCATTTCTCATATTACATTGGTCAGGACCCAACAAATGGATATTGAGGGTCAAATGGAGAGCTCTGTCCCATGTCATTCTCCCTGGAAGTTTTGTCTCTGAGCTTCCTTAATTGGGAAGTCATTAAAATAGAAAGATGACAAGTTGGATATTGGCTATTAAAGTTTTCATCTGGAAATAATGTGCATGATTTCTACTCATATCGTACTAGCCATAGGAAGTCACACGGCCATGTCTAACTTCAAATAGAGTAGGGAAATATAATCTTGACATGTCCCTGGAAGCAGAAAGTTCACAATATTTAGTGAACATAAATATTAATTAGTGCATTGGTTATGAACTAGTGATTATAGGGTCTGAAAAAGTGGCATTGATAGACATAAGTGAATTTTAATGTATTTGAATATAAAAGCAGCAGAATTTGCTGAGTGATTAGGTAATGAAATAAGTTACTCTTTGCACATTACCAACTGAGTGAGTGTCCATTACAGTACAGTGGATGAGTGTTGTTATGATTTGGGTATTAATCATCCCCAAAGGCCATGTGTTGCAGGCTTAGTCAAAAGCCTGTTGAGCTACTGGGAGGTGGTGGAAACTTTAGAAGGTGGGGTCTGGAGAATGGAAGTTAGGTAATAGGGGGCTTGCCCCTTAAGGAAATATTAGGATCCTTGTCCCTTCTTCTCTTTCTCTCTCTCACTCCTCCCTCTCTCTCTCCCTTCCTCCCCACTCTCCCTGAAACTCTCTCTGCTCCTTCTCTTTCTGTTTCCAGGCTGCTATGAGATGAACAGTTTTGCTCCACTACAAGCTCCCTGTCATGATGTTCTACCTCACCACAAGCCAAAACTACTGAAGCCAAGGATCCACAGTGACAAATCTGAACCCTGAGCCACTACAAGCATTTCCTGCTTTTGATTGCTAACTCAGTTATTTTGTCACAGTAACAAAAAGCAGACTAACACAAGTAATGAACAAGTTTATTCTCATTAAAGCAAATAATTAATTTTAAATATAGAAAACAAAGTTACAGTTATGTGTTATAAACCCCATATCTACTTTTACTCTTTATTCTTATTGATGCAAAAGGAATATCAGATTCATTTTATAAGTATAGAATGTAAAGGTAAAATAATGGGTTATATAGCAATATACGCATTTTTAGTTTATTGCGTCTATTTTTAGTAATTTGGATACACAAGGCTTTCTAAGAGGAAAAATCTTAATTTCTCAAATTAATTTAATTTAATTAATTTCTCAAATAGACATAAGGGGAAGGAGAGGTGGAAAAAAGGAAGACTTCCACCACTGTGCCCAGGGCCATACCAGTGTCTATTGGTTGCACTCCTAGTTGAAAGTCCATTATTTCTATGGCTCTTTTAAGAAGCTCTTGTCAGTTTAAATTTCTTATCTGTCAGGTACCATAGTGATGTGCTTCATCTGGCTGCGTCAAGCATATCACTTTATTCCTATACACAATGAAAAGATGTCAGTAGGAATGTCAGGCTTTGGGGGAAGACTTCAAATCAACTAAAAACCAGACATACATTTTAAAAGATTCAATTTAATTTGATATGAAGTATGGCATCCAGGATCATTCAAATTGCAATTAACCTTGACAATGTTTAATTAATTACACCTTCTATTGTGGCTATTCAGAGACTATATCACATATTATAACTTTCAGGATATTAGCAAATAAGAATTTAGGTCTTATTTTATTTCTAGTTGCAGAAGTGTATAATTTGACATTTGTCATAAAAATTTTTCCTCACATAAAACAAACATACATGTCTCCACAATGCTAAGAGAACAAAAATCAAAACTTTTAGTAAATTCAAAGTTATTATTGTTTAACTAAATTTTACCTAATTTCTCCAACTTAACACACGTATGGACACATTATACTTGTATATCCCCTGCCTTAATTTCGACTACACTAAACTATCTCTACCAAATGTAGCACTGTAACATACCATCCATTACATAAATATCTCTTCTAATAACTCCTATATTAAAGAAATAAGGCTTACACTAGGCAAATACCCAGTTAACATCTTTTGTTTATTTCAGCCAAACAGCTCATATATTTCCATCTATGATTTTGGACTGTAGCTGTTTGACTCTATCCAATTAAAGTCACCATCAGGAACAGACTAAGGATGATTAAGGATAAATAACTCTTAACTTTGTGACCTACAATGGGGACTAGAGTTCCACAAAAGTTATACAAGAGTAGCAACTTCATATTTCTCGTTTTTGCATCTTATTCCCTAGTAGTTACATATATTTGAAAAAAATTTGAAGTGTGAAGGAAATTTGTTACTAATTTGTATTATACTGAAAGGTTTATATTTGTACAAAGGAAAGTGGATAATATCCATAACCACTGAAAGTATACTGATGAGGTAAAAATATGTATTCATTATATTTTTCTATTTTTTTCTTGATGTCCTCTTCTCTCATTTTCCTGTCCAGTGTTTACTTCATAGAATTCTTTTAACTTCTCTCTCCATATTAAAGATTTCTTGCAGCTGTAAAGTGACTGCTGGCTCATAAGGTGACCTTTATGAATTAGAAAAATCTGTACTCCAACTAGGTAATCCAACACATCTTGGGACACTCTCTGGGATACATGGCTCAATAACCAGAACATGTAATGAATTTTAGGCACTATGACCTCTTACAAGACCCTCGGGCAATGAACATTTTACACAACCACTATGTTTAGGAAAAGTAACAGGCTTGGAATTTTTAAAATATTTTACCCTTGTCAACAATATTCAAGATTTTGAAAGAGATGATATCAGATTAATATTCATTATATATTTAGCAGGCAGATAAAGAAAACACATTCATTCACAGATAATAAAATTGCATAGGTAGAAAATCTTAATTTACTAAAAAACTATTGGAAATTATAAGTGAATTGCACAATATAAGGTCAATATACAAAAGTCCAACTGTATATTTTTCTCTTTTACAAAACAGCTTTATTGAGGTGTATGTACCACACATATTTAATATATATGATTGGATGAGTATAGACATATAATACACTTGTGAAACCATTACCACAATTAAGATATTTATCACATCCAAAATGTTCCTTATCTCCTTTTTGTGTATAGTTTGCTTTGCTTTGTTTCTGGGGTAAGAACGCTTATCATGAGAATGGCTCAATAAAGATTTAAGGGACTAGGGGCCGGTGAGACGGCTCAGCGGCTTAAGCGCCTGCCTTGCAAGCGCGAGGGCCCGAGTTCGACTCCCGGATCCCACATACGAAAAAGGGGCCGGTGATATCGCTCAGAGGCACGGGTGCCTGTTGGCGCGCGAGGTCCTGGGGTCGACCCCCCGGTACCCACAAAAAAAAAAAAAAAAAAAAAAAAAAAAAAAAAGATTTAAGGGACTAACAAAGTAATGTTAACTACAAACATTATGTTGTATATAAAATTTTTGGAATTAATTTATGTTGCATAAATAAAAATCTGAATTACACTCCCCATTATTGAATTAATGACTCCCCATTATTACTCCCTTCTCCAGACCCTGTAACCATCTCATCCCATGCTCTGCTTCTATAAGCAATTGTGTCTTTATAAATTGGAACCAACTAATTGGAAAAGAAAAGTATGAATATTCCATTTGCAATACCATGAAAACAAAATTATTATGGAGAAAGTTAAAGAAAAATATGCATAAGAAGAAACTATAGGGTCTGGTGAATCTTTTTATTAGCTTGATCCTGAATCAGAGGTGCTCTGGACTTGCTCAACCACTTAATCACCATAAAGGTTACGGCATGAACTCAGGCTACAATTTCTGGCGTTGGATGTCTCATATAATATTCCACTACTAGATATGAGTTTGGAAGCCAATTGTTTAAAATTCTGAGCTCTGGTTTCCACATTATTATTATAACAGTAATTACAATGTCAATCTTACAAGGTTGTTGTGAGGATTAAATGAATAATTGTATGTCTGTCATTTAGAATTATGCTCAGAGGAAGGAAAAAGATGGCGGATTTGTAAGAAGCAGGCAGTAAAACTCTAAAAGTTGCCATTGGACCACTGGAATACAGTGACGGGGAGAGCACAGGAGGGAGGGAGGTGCCTCCCCTGGACCTAGGAAAGTTCTGAAGCACAGTTTGGGACTCAGGGCGCCAGTGAAGGGTACTTTCAACAAAGAAGGAGGAGACCGCAGCTCCTTCTCTCTGTCCCAGGAACCGTGGCGCGACAGAAGCTCAAATCTGCCTACACACGGTGACAGCGGGAGCCCCGGGAGCCCCCATGGAGGATTGGGAGACAGCAGTGGTGCAGGGGAGCGGCAGAGGACTGCACTGGCTGGCGGTGAGTGTCTCTCAGGCACAGCTGTCCCACGCCAGAGAGCGAATGGCTGGGCGCCATTGTAGGGGGTGCAGTGAAACTCAGCATGGCGCCAAAACACAGAGCTCAGGACTCGCGCTTGGGACTCAGCACAGTGCCGTGGCTCTCAGGCCCACAGAAAGTGCACTGACAGCAGCAGGCGAACAAGACTGGTCTCCACCTGAGAGTACACGCTTCTGCTCACTGCCCCGCCAAAGGGCCACTCCTGGCTTACTGGGACGGACCTGCATGGAACAGGACTCTGTCACCACACAGTGCCTGCCTACAGCAGAGTCAACACCCAGAACTGATTCTTTTTTTTTTTTTTTTTTTTTTTTGGGTGATTTTTTTTTTGTTATGTTGAAGGGTTTTTTGGGGGGGGTATTTTTCTTTTGTTTGTTTGTTTTGTTGTTTTTGTCTTCATTTTTGTTTCTGTTTGTCTATTTGCTCTTTCCTTCATTATTCTATCTGCTTTTTATATGAGTGTAAACAGAGCCTCTAACCTCTTTGTGATTGTGGTTGTGATCTGTTCTTCCTTTTATCCCTTCCTTCTCTTTTTCCCACCAGTCCTCTGCACCACTTTCCCAATGTTAGCGGGATCCCTCTCGGTCCTCCAACCTTACATCTAATTCCTTCCTCTTCTCCCAATACTCTATTTCCTCCTTAACTCATTTTAAATTTAAACTCCTGAGGGCAAAATTGACATATTAAGGACTTGTATACTGCATATAATTTTTCTGGTGTGTTTTAGATTTTGTTATATAACTGCAACTCTACTTTATATGGTTAAAAGTGGCAAATAATTGGTTAGTTCGGTCTGTCATTTTCTAGGCTGTGTTTGATGTTTTAGGTACCATTATAGCCAAAAGTGAAATAATTGTTCTAAACAGCTTTCCTTCCTGATATTTCATGATTGAGATTGACTAAGGGTCACAGAAAATACAGTGGCACAGTACCAAAGAACCAAGGACTGGACCAAACAGATAGCAACTTCTCATATCCAACAAATTGAAGAGGTAGGATCTGGCAGCAAGCTCAAAACCCAAAAACAAGCTTCACTTGGAAGATACTGCAGAGAAGTAGTCATCTCCTAAGGATCTTTTTTTTTTTTTTTTTTTTTTTTTTGTGGGTACCGGGGGGTCGACCTCAGGACCTCGCGCGCCAACAGGCACCCGTGCCGCTGAGCGATATCACCGGCCCCTTTTTCGTATGTGGGATCCGGGAGTCAAACTCGGGCTCTCGCGCTTGCAAGGCAGGCGCTTACGCCACTGAGCCATCTCACCGGCCCCTCCTAAGGATCTTGAACACTAGCAATAAAGTAACCTACCATAGGTAATTTACAAACATCACCCCAGAAATTAAACTGAAGAAAGAAAAGAAAATGAGACGACACTTAAACAAGATGCAACCCCACACATCCAATTCACCAAAGGCAAACCTAGGGGACAATGAGGTGGGACAATCTGAAAGCCACCCACCTGGCCTATCTGAAGTGGTAACAACAAAGCAACTGAATGAGGCCCTGGAAAAAATTAAATCAAAAATAATTTCACAGATAACTGCAGAGATAATGTCCACAATGAAGACCATGCTTAAGGACACTATCGCTGATACAGACAAAAAAATAGATGAGCTTAAGAAAATTATACAAACCATGAATGCTCAACATAGGAAAGAAATGGAATCCATAAGGCAGATTCAAGCAGATATCTAGGAGAACAAAAATTCCATTGGAAGTATTTGTAGCAGATTAAGCCAATGTGAGGACAGGATCTCAGATATAGAAGACAGGCTTGTAATTAGTGATCATGAAAAGAAAGAATTCTTAAAAATAGCAAGGGACCACGAAAAATCAATTCAGCAGCTGCTAGATGACTGAAAGATAAATAACAAGAATAATTGGAATAAATGAAAAAGCAGGAGATAGCATAAATGACATTAGGACCTTGTTCACAGTCACTATCATGGAGAATTTCCCTGGAAGAGAAAAAGTATTTTATCCTCATATAAATGAGGCTTATAGAACTCCAACTAGACACAATCAAAAAAAAAAAAAAAAACTTCAGACAGACATATCAGAGTCAAGATCCCAGAAATTCAACAGAAGGGCAGAATCTTAAAATCTGTTAGGGACAAGAGACAAATCACCTATAAAGAAAAACCATCAGAATCACAGCTGACTTTTTAGCACAAACCCTCAAGTCAAGAAGAGCTTGGAATGACATATTTCAAGCTCTAAAGGAAAATAACTTTCAACTGAGATTGATCTACCCCGCAAAATTCTTTTTTAAAAATGATGGAGAAATAAAATACTTTCATGACAAAGAACATCTGAGAAAATTTATGACCACAAAACCAGCACTCCAAAATGTTCTGAAGGACATTCTAGAAACAGATAACAAGGATTACAACTCCAGGAACCCCAACAGAAGGAATCCACCAGGCAGAGAAGATAATTAAATAGAGGGAGAGGGGAAAAACAAAGAGTGGGAACCACCAACAGGAAAATATCATGACAAGTATAAGTCAATACTTATCAGTTTTCACCATCAATATTAATGGTCTCAATTCACCAATCAAAAGGCACAGACTGGCAAAATGGATCAAGAAGCAAGATCCAACAATACGCTGTATACAAGAAATATATTTAATTCAGAAAGAAATTCATAGACTGAAAGTCAAAGGATGGAAAACAATACTCCATGAAACAGGAACCCAGAAAAAAGCAGGGGTAGCTATTCTTTTGGCAGACAAAGTGAATTTCAAGCCAAGAATGATTCAGAGAGATGAAGACAGTCATTACATCCTTGTAAAGGGAACAATCCAAGAGGAAGAGATAACGATCATAAATATATATGCGTCCAATACCAGTGCACCCAGCTATATAAAACAAGTATTGGGCCAGTGAGATGGCTCAGCGGTTTAAGCGCCTGCCCGGCAAGCGCGAGGGCCCGAGTTCAACTCCCGGAACCCACATACAAAAAAGGGGCCGGTGATATCGCTCAGCGGCATGGGCGCCTGCTGGCGTGAGAGGTCCTGAGGTCGACCCCCCGGTACCCACAAAAAAAAAAAAAAACAAGTATTAAAGGACATGAAAAATAAAATAAGCACTAATACAATTACATTGGGGGATGTCAATACTCCACTGTCACAAAAAGACAGATCAACTAGACAAAAAATCAATAATGGAATAGTAGAAATGAAGCAAACTTTTGAACAAATGGACTTAGTAGATGTCTACAGAGTGTTCCACCCCACAACATCAGAATACACATTCTTCTCAACTGCACATGGGACGTTCTCCAAAATAGAACCCATACTAGCTCATAAAACCTGCTTAAGTAAATGCAAAGGAGTTGAAATTATCCCATGCATACTATCAGAGCATAATGCAATGAAATTGGAAATCAATGGCAAAAGAAATCACAAAAACTCCCTAAACATATGGAAATTAAACAGCACCCTCCTGAACAACCAATGGGTCACAGATGAAATTAAAGAAGAAATTAGCCACTTTCTACAACTGAATGATAATGCGAGTACAATATACCGGAACTTATAGGATACAATGAAAGCAGTCCTAAGAGGAAAATTTATAGCATTAAATACCTATATCAGGAAAATAGAGCAAGCACAAATAAAGAACTTAATGGCGAACCTTGAACTTCTAGAAAAAGAAGAGCAGTCTAAGCCAAAAGCCCATACAAGGGAGGAAATTATAAAGATCAGAGCAGAAATTAACCTATTGGAGACTAAAAAAAATACAAAGAATCAATGAAGCAAAGAGTTGGTTCTTTGGAAGAATAAGTAAGACTGACAAAGCCTTGTCCAACCTTATTTTAAAAAGAAAAGAAAAGACTCAAATCCATGCAATTGAAAATGGAAAGGGTGATATCATGAGGGACCCTGCAGAAATCCAAAAGATCATCTATACCTATTTTGAAAATTTATATTCTACTAAGATGGAAAATGCAGAAGAAATGGACAGATTCCTAGATACATATGAATTACCAAAGCTGAATCAAGAAGATTTAAAAATCCTAAATAAACCAATATCAACCAATGAAATCAAAGATGTAATTAAAAACCTCCCAACAAAGAAAAGCCCAGGCCCTGATGGATTCACTGCCGAATTCTACAAGAAATTTAGAGAAGACCTAACACCACTACTTCTCAAACTTTTTAATGAAATTGAAAGGGAAGCAATACTCCCAAATTCATTCCTGGAAGCAAGCCTTACCCTGATACCCAAACCAGAGAAGAACCCAACTAAGAAAGAGAACTACAGGCCAATCTCCCTAATGAACATAGATGCAAATATCCTCAATAAGATACTGGCAAACAGAATCCAGCAAATCTTGAAAAAGATTATACACCATGACCAAGTTGGATTCATCCCAGGAATGCAGGGATGGTTCAACATACATAAATCAATAACTGTAATACACCATATTAACAGAACAAAAGATAAAAATCACATGATCATCTCAATAGATGCAGAGAAAGCTTTTGACAAGTCCAGAACCTTTTCATGATAAAAACCCTATAGAGAATTGGAATACATGGTCTTTATCTCAATCTGATAAAAGCTATCTATGACAAACCAACAGCCAATATTATACTAAATGGCCAAAAACTGAAAGCCTTCCCTCTAAAATCAGGAGCAAGATAAGGATGTCCACTGTCCTCACTCTTATTCAACATTGTTCTGGAAACTTTAGCTGAAGCAATTAGACAGGAGAAAGAAATAAAAGGAATAATGATTGGAAAGGAAGAAGTTAAATTATCATTATTTGCAGATGACATGATACTCTACACAGAAGACCCCAAAAACTCCACTAAAAAACTGCTAGATTTAATAAGCAAATTCAGTAGTGTAGCTGGATACAAAGTCAATACTCAAAAATCAAGAGCCTTTCTGTACACAAATAACAAACTTACTGAAAGAGAAATTATGGAAAAAATACCTTTCACAATAACATCCAAAAAAATGAAATACCTAGGAATCAACCTCACAAAGGATATAAAAGAACTCTACACTGAAAACTACAGTACTCTGAAAAAGGAGATTGAAGAGGATATCAGAAAATGGAAAGATATCCCTTGCTCCTGGATAGGAAGAACCAATATAGTGAAAATGGCCATACTTCCAAAATTGTTATACAGATTTAATGCAATTCCAATCAAAATTCCAAGAGCATATCTCACAGAATTAGAGAAAACAATCCTAAAATTCATTTGGAATCAGAAGAGACCTAGAATAGCAAAGGCAATTCTGGGCAACAAAGGCAAGGCAGGGGGCATCACAATCCCCGACTTGAAATTATACTATAAAGCTACTGTGATAAAAACAGTGTGGTACTGGCAAAAAAACAGACCTGAAGATCAATGGAACAGATTAGAAGATGCTAAAACAACTCCAGACATACTAAGCCACCTTATATTTGACAAAGGTGCCAAACACATTCACTGGAAGAAAAATAGCCTCTTTAATAAATGGTGCTGGAAAAACTGGCTCTGCACATGCCAAAGATTAAAACTAGACCCATATCTTTCACCATGCACTACACTAAATTCAAAATGGATCAGAGATCTAAATATTAAAACAGAAACATTAAATCTGCTGGAAGGTAGGATAGGTAAAACCCTTGAAGACATTGGTGTAGGCAAAGACTTTATGACTAAAACCTCAACCGCACAGGAACTATCACAAAGAATCAACAAGTGGGATCTCATCTTATTAAAAAGCTTTTGCACAGCAAGAGAAACCACCAACAGAGTGAAGAGACAACCCACAACGTGGGAAAAAATGTTTGCCAGCTGTTCCTCAGACAAAGGATTACTATCGAGAACATATAAAAAACTCAAAAAATCAGACCTCCCAAATTTAAAGACCCACTCCAAAAATGGGCATCTGAGATGAATACACATTTCTCAGATGAAGAAATACAAATGGCAAATAAATATACAAAAAATGTGCAACATCACTAGTCATTCGAGAGATGCAAATTAAAACAACACTGAGATACCATTTCACCCCAGAAAGAATGGCTGTTAACAAGAAATCAACTAATAACAAATGCTGGATGGGCTGTGGGGAAAAAGGAACACTTCTCCACTGTTGGTGGGAGTGTAGACTGGTACAGCCACTGTGGAAATCAGTGTGGAGATTGCTCAAAAAACTAGGGTTGAAGGTCCCATTTGACCCAGCTGTTCTCCTTCTGGATATCTTCCCAGAAGAATTAAAAACATTGTGCCACAGCGATATATGTGCACCCATGTTTATAGCAGTACAATTTGTAATAGCCAGATCTTGGAAACAACCCAAATGCCCATCAACTGAGGAGTGGATAAAAAAGATGTGGTATTTTTGTACAATGGAGTACTATTCAGCCATAAAGAAGGATAAACTGGAGACTTTTATAGGTAAATGGATGCAACTTGAGAAAATACTCATAAGTGAAATAACTGGATGCACATGTGTAAGCATCGTATTATCTCTCTAGTATGAGAAACTGAAAGAGTAAACAAGATCCAAAATGTACAATAGATATGGTGAATCAAAAAGAAACTGGTCAAAAGGAAAGAGAGACTGGAATGGGGGAATAAGGGAAAGAAAAAAGGGAAAGGAAAAAAAATTGTATTTATATACAAGATGGTTAAGATAGATACACTACTAATTTTACTTAGTTCATTGAAGAGTAAGGTTTGTGCCAATAATGTTTGGACAATTGAATGCTGATATCTGGTATCCTGAATAACTAACTTAAAGATAACGATATGCAATGCATTAACCATTGTTACCCTCCTATTATGTTGTTTTGAAAATTTGTTGTTTTTTGATTTGTCTTGTTTTGTTTTTCTTCTCTTTAAAATAAAAAAACAAGAATTATGCTCAAGTATCTACTATTATTATTTAATAGCATCACCAACACTCCTAGCACTTCTATTACTACTATTACTTCTACTACTACTACTATTACTACCATGATCATTATGTTGATATATATTTGGAAATGCTCACAGTACCATTTGCTAAAGTTGATGTATGTGCTAAGAGACTTCACCAGTTTGACACAAATTTGCATTTGTGGAATAATTTCCTACTGACTCTTTAAGCGAAAATAAGGTTATATTTTGAAAGGAAATTACCATTCAAAGTCAATTACATCAAAGTCTTTATTGAGTATACTCAAAACTCATTCGAGACTGTCATCTCTATTTCCAGCAGAGTTTAAACTCAGCTTCATTTTTAAAAGGACAAGTTTTGGATAGCTTAAAATGGAGAAGACTTGAACATGTGCAAATATATAAATTAATAGAAGAAAGATAAAATATATTTAAGTCCATTTTGTTTAATAATATTTTAAGACATTTTCTTTCATAGATATTGTAATAGAAATTCTTTGATGATTTTGAAAATCTAGTAAAAATACTGTATATAAAAATTAGAGGTTTGATTCTCAGTTCTTTTCATTTACATAATTGGTTCTAACAACTTTCATCAGTGAAAGGCATCTCATAACAACATTATGTTCACATCAAAAAAAATTGTCAGCTGTGCTTATTGGATCATTATGCTAATATTTCAGCCACAGTCAAAAGTTCCTTGAAAAATTTTATTGAAATTGATCTCACTAAATTTCTCTTTATCTAATGTCAATGACTTTTTTTAAAATAATCAGAAGATACTTCCCTTCCCATGGAACACTTATAAGGAAGATTTTTAAAAATGTTTGAAAATCCTGCTTCTATTTTTGAATATATAAGAATTTTTATAGCTAACATGCTTCTTTTCAGCAACCAAAATCACGTATTGGAGGCATTACTAAGAAGCCATGTCAAAAATCCTCACTCAGGGGGCCGGTGAGATAGCTCAGCGGCATAAGCACCTGCCTGGCAAGCACGAGGTCCTGAGTTCGACTCCCGGAACCCACATATGAAAAAAAGGGCCGGTGATATCGCTCAGCGGCACAGCCGCCTACTGGCACACGAGGTCCTGAGTTTGATCCCCGGTACCCACACACATAAAAAAATCGTCACTCCCTGGCTCAATTTTCTTTGAATATTCAATAACTTCCCTAATTACTTTCACAATGTTGTTATATTTTTAAGGAGCAGATATTTTCTCTAATATTTGCATGAAACCATATGAGAAAATTTCCACATATTTAGTTTTGTATCTAAAATAAAAAGTATATAAGCCATATTTAATCAACTTGAATATTCCATTGCAAAAGTGATAATACATGTAATCTTCAAGGTCATAACTCTTCTCATTATAACCCATTTTAAATACTATTATTTATATAGTGATTTCTAATTTTTAAGTTAATTATAGTGAAATAGTAAATAATTTTGTGCACTGCTGGCTTTATTTTTCTTGCTATAATAGCTTGCCTGAAAATAATGCAATAATGTAGTTCATGTTTGAGGCTATTTCCTGAATCCTACTCTGTATTCACTTTTAAAATGCAACGAAGTCAACCAATCCACTATGGTTATATTCATATACTTTTTAAAAGCTATTTTTAATTTAAAAAATCATTACTTTCAAAATTGTATGCAATGTTTCTTTTTTGAATAGTTCACATAACGATAACTTAAGTGTTTCATTTATCAAATTTCCAAAGTTAAGAATCATTAGAGAAATGTAATTCCAACCTACTGTATAACAAATTCCCACAATAAATGGTTTCATCTATTAGTTGTTTTCTTCAAATAAATCTTCAGCATTACATATTTTCTATGTATCTTTTGCTAATAACGGTATTTGCTGATAAGAATGAATTTTGGTTTATGGTTATGTTATTATTTTTCGTGTATTATTTCAGCACATTTTATTTTAGAGCAACTTACAAGCATTTTCCATTGGCATCTGATTACTATCTTTTAAAAATACTATTTTAAAGTCATAAAAAAGTACCAAGTTTACTAAAGTCCAGTGACATTTTACAAAGCAAATGCACTGTAAGTTAATCCTTAAAATAAAGTCACATAAATTATTATTAACATTTTTCTTCCTGGTTTGAAAGCCTAGTTTTAAAAAGTATCTTGTTATTCACAATGGCTTCATATATTAGTTAATATCTAAAGTTAAAATAGTTCTTTAAAGTGCTGCTTATTTTAAGAATTGTGACTGGCCATTTCTGTTGCAAATATTACCAATAAGTATGAAACCAGATGTGGGGCACACATCTGTAATCTCAACACTATGCCAAAGGATCACAAGCTTGAGACCAGGCTGGGCCAATTAACAATTTTAGCAAGACGCTGTCTCAAAAAAATTTTTTAAAAACGCTGTGGGAGGGTCGGTGAGATGGCTCAGCAGCGTAAGCCCCTGCCTGGCAAATGTCTCCAGTATAAAAAATAAATTGGAATGTTTAAGAAGAACTTCTTATCATATCTGATTAATTAATGAATGTTTTAAACTTATACTGTGGCTAATGATATTTACGAATTAGGAGCAGAAATTTCAGGTGTACCATTTTCTGTTTTGTTTGTATTTATGTTAATCTTCAAACCATATTTTTTGCTAGAATCTTTTTGGATACCATTCTATTTTTTTTTTTTTTTTTTTTTTTTTTGCAGGTACCGGGGGTCGAATTCAGGACCTTGCACTTGCAAGCCGGCGCTTGTGCCACTGAGCAATATCACCAGCCCTTTTTTCCTTTGTATGGGGGTACTGGAAGTTGAACTCAGGATCTTGCACTTGCCAGGCAGGTGCTTATGCCGCTGAGCTATCTCACCAGCCCTACCATTCTATTTTGTAATGATGACTTTAGTTAAAACTACATCTTATATACTTTACTGAACTCTGGGAAATGACTCTGTCAAGCTCTTCCATTATACTCTTCCTTCAAATCACCTTAAGTGAAATACGACATATAGTGATCTGAAATAAAGTCTAAGTGACGATGCTAGTTAAAATCTACATATTAAATATCAATATAATCTTATTTCTCACTACTGAATAAAATAAATATCAAAGCAGTTTTAAAATTTTCCTTGTGTATTACTTTTTGCTAGACCCTAACTATTAAAAATATCCTTTCCTAGAGGCAGACTAACTGAAGAGGTTCACAAACTAACAATACTAGTATTACCTGCAAAGTTGTTAAAAATCCAAAATCTCAGGTCCATATCAAAATTACTGAATCAGAATCTGCATTAAACAAGATCCTGAAGTGATTTATATGCATACTAAAAATGAGAAACAGAGGATTGATTACATAAAACCTAATATTTCCTTTGTTATATCAGGTACAAAATTTTACATTCATGATATCGTCATACGAACTTTAAAACTTGGTGTGTCAGTGTTCTTGATTCATTTCTATTGTCATAAGATTGTCAGAGGCTGTGTGTGGGAAACAAAATTAATATATTTAGTGTGTGGCATATGTTTATACATGAGCTCACTAAAAAGAGCATAATTTGGGGCAGCATACAACAACAAAATATTTTCATAAGAAGCTATCAATAGTAAGAAAATTCCAGAGTAAGAAACCCCAAATGCCTATTCCTTCTGAATATTGATTTAAACATAGCCAAATACTATCAAAATGAAATTTTCCAGAATTTTGGAAACTAACCAAAAGCTTGCAACAATACAGTGTACATGTATTCAGGAAAACTAGTTGAATCTCAATAACAACAAGATTCATGGTATTTTAACATACTCTGGTTTTGTCTCTCATCTCCAGCACAGTGGCAGTCCTGAAAATGCAGCCCATATTCCCAGTTTTGGTACTAGATGGAGAAAAATAGCTCTTATTTGCAAACAATTAAAATGATTTGTTTTGACCTTTCCAGTGGCTTCTTGGAAGACCCACTCAGAAGGCTTGCTTTGTCTTGTTCAGCTCATAATTCACCCAACAATTAAGTCACTGTTCTGGCATCATTTGTTGCAAATGCATACAGGCAAGTACTTGAGTTGCCTGAGGCAATGGATAACAGCTGGAACCTGGCAATAGACAAATCAAAACACTTGCAGAAAAGTTTGAAGGATAAGATGCCTTGGAAGAAGGACTCTGAAAACTTTGACCTATCCTCGGGAATTTAGAATGAAAATGGATGAAACTATTCACATGATCAGGGAGACAGCACTAAGTCCTCACTGTGGTTCATCTTGAGGTTCTACAGGAAATGAAGCAAGAAATGAAGACGATGGTAGAGTCATAAACTTTAAATTACCCATTTTTAATTTGCTAAAATTGCTAAAAGAGATATTTAAAGAGTTAAATGAAATCAAAATAATGGTGTTTCACAAATAAAATAATATTAACAAAGAGAAATTATGAAAAGAAACCAAATTTTAGTTCTAAATTTGAAATTATAATAACAGAAAAGACACATTCAATAAAGATTTTCAACCACAAATTAGACAGTAGCCAGAACAAATAATCTATGAACTTGAGAATGTAAAAACAACAAAGAAAACTGAACAAAATATAAGAGGCCTGTGGAACACCATAAAACTTACTAACATACACATAATGGGAATTCCAAAAGGATATAATGATAATAATTGAAATAATGAAATAATAACTGGAATATAATAATTAAAAAATAATGGCCAAATACCCAAATATTATAAACATCGTTAATGTACACAATCAAGATGCTCAATAAATTTCATGTAGAATAAACTCAGAGAACCACACACAATACAATAAATTTGATGAAAACTAAAGGCAATCTTTTTTTTTTTTATTTTAAAGAGAACAAAAAACAAAACAAATCAAAAGAAGAACAAATTTTCAAAACAACATAATAGGAGGGTAACAATGGTTAATACATTACGTATTACTATCTTTAAGTTAGTTATTCAGGATACCAGACATTAGCATTCAATTGTCCAAACATTATTGGCACAAACCTTACTCTTCAATGAACTAAGTAAAAATGGTAGTGTATCTATCTTAACCATCTTATATATATATATACAATTTTTTCCTTTCCCTTCTTTCTTTTCCCTATTCCAGTCTCTCTTTCCTTTTTACCAGTTTCTTTTTGATTCACCATATCTATTGTACATTTTGGATCTTATTTACTCTTTCAGTTTCTCATACTAGAGAGACAATACGATGCTTACACATGTGCTTCTGGTTTATTTCACTTATGAGTATTTTCTCGAGTTGCATCCATTTACCTATAAAAGTCTCCAGTTTATCCTTCTTTATGGCTGAATAGTACTCCATTGTATAAAAATACCACATCTTTCTTATCCATTCCTCAGTTGATGGGCATTTGGGTTGTTTCCAAGATCTGGCTATTACAAATTGTGCTGCTATAAACATGGGTGCACATATATCGCTGTGGTACGATGTTTTTAATTCTTCTGGGAAGATGCCCAGAAGGGGAATAGCTGGGTCAAATGGGACCTCCAACCCTAGTTTTCTGAGGAATCTCCACACTGACTTCCACAGTGGCTGTACCAGTCGACACTCCCACCAACAGTGAAGAAGGGTTCCTTTTTCCCCACATCCCCTCCAGCATTTGTTATTAGTTGATTTCTTAATAGTAGCCATTCTTTCTGGGGTGAGATGGTATCTCAGTGTTGTTTTAATTTGCACCTCTCGAATGACTAGTGATGTTGCACATTTTTTTGTATATTTGTTTGACATTAGTATTTCTTCATCTGAGAAATGTGTATTCATCTCAGATGCCCATTTTTGGAGTGGGTCTTTAAATTTGGGAGGTCTGATTTTTTTGAGTTCTTTATATGTTCTTGATAGTAATCCTTTGTCTGAGGAACAGCTGGCAAACATTTTTTCCCACATTGTGGGTTGTCTCTTCACTCTGTTGGTGGTTTCTCTTGCTGTGCAAAAGCTTTTTAATAAGATGAGATCCCAGTTATTGATTCTTTGGGATAGTTCCCGTGCGGTTGAGTTTTTATTCATAAAGTCTTTGCCTACACCAATGTCTCCAAGGGTTTTACCTATCCTACCTTCCAGCAGATTTAATGTTTCTGTTTTAATATTTAGATCTCTGATCCATTTTGAATTTAGTTTAGTGCGTGGTGAAAGATATGGATCTAGTTTTAATCTTCGGCAATCTTGAAAGCCTCAAATGAGTTCACTAGGTACAGGGATCCTCAATAAGATTAACAGGTGTTTTCTCATTATAAACAACGTGGGCCCCAAGCAATGGACTGGGTATATTCAAGCTGCTAAAAGGAAAAAGAAAAAACCTGTCATCTGAGAATTCTATATCTAGCAATGCTATTGTTCAAAAATGCAAGAGAAGTTAAGATACACCCACATGCTTCAACATGAGTTCATGATAAAAAAAAAATCAACCAAGAATAGGAAGAAACTTGTTCAATATGATGAATGACATCTATAAAACTTCCACAGGTAACACCATATCTAATAACGAAAGACTAAAAGGGTCCTTCCTAAAATGAGGACCAACAAATAAGTCTGTGCTTTAACTCTTCTAGTCAGTATTTTACTGGAATTTCTAACCCAGGATAACACATGCACACACTCACAGACACACACACAAATAATGGCATCCATATTGGAAAGGGAAAAGATATTGCTTTTCTACAGAGGACATGATCACATAAAAAGAATTCACAAAAAGAAATGTTCATAGTTAATGAGCTAGTTCACTAAAATTGCACAATATAGGTCAATATAGAAAATCAGTCATATTTACATAGACTAGAAATGAATGGCCCAAAAATGAAATTAAGAGCACAATTCTATTCATAACAGCATCAAAAATACTGTAGAATAAATTTAATCAAGGAAGTGAAAGACTTCTACAATGGAAACTATAAAACAACATCTAAACAATTGGAAAACATAGACATCTTATTTTCAAGAATTAGGTTTAATATTGGTAAGAAACCAGTACTCTCCAATTTGATCTACAGATTTATTGCAATCCCTATCAAAACTGTTTTTTTTTTTTCCAGAAGGGAGCTGATTCTAAAATTCACATAGAAAAAAAGGAAAACAAAATAACCCACATGATCTTGAAATAGAACTAAGTTGGAAGACTCACATTTCCCTGTCTCAAAGTTAACACCAGACCATATCTATTAATAAAAATATTTAATTACTGAGATAAACATAGAGGTATAGAAAAATGGAATAGAACTGAGGTATCAGAAATTGACACATGTCTATATTCAGTTGATTTTACACAAAGGTGCCAAAGCTTTCAATAAAAAGATAATTTATTTAACAAACGCTTTTGTAACTGGATATTCTATTGTAAAAATAAATTTGACGCCTATCCTATATCATACACAAAAATTAACTCATCATGCAGTAAAGACTCAAATATAGCTTGAAAACTGGAAAATACAAAGAAGGAAACATAAATAGATTTTGACAAATTTGGGTTAAATATCAATTTTTTAAAAAAATTTTGACATAATAATTTGTTAGACAGATTAAAAAACTATGGCATTTCCATACAGTAGAATGTTTTTCATACACAGAAGTGATTGAAGTACTGATATATGCTATGATATAATTAACTGTGAAAAGTTTAAGCTAAGTAAAATAAATTAGACACAAAGTCCAATAGTGCTGTCATTCCATTTATATGAAATATCCAGAATACACATATATATGTGTGTGTGTATATGGCATATACATATGTATATGTACATTCAAAAGTTGGGCCAGCATATACAAATATATGAGATTATATTATTATTATTATTTCCTGGAAACAGGGTTAGGGACTGATTCATAGGGTCAGGGTTACTTTTTTTGGGGGAGGATTGAAAGTGTTCTAGTATTAGGTTGTAGTGATGGTTTCACAAAATTGTAAATATACTAAAAATAAGGAATTGCATATTTTAGACTGATTTTTTAAGTCCTATGTACTCTATTAAAATCTCAAATCCTCTGAAATGCATTCTCACAGTATCTTTGGGAGATATACTTCTCTGCAAGTACATTGTTAGCAGGAAAGATGCTCCTACGTGTACCAGCCCATTAAGTCCCAACATTGCAAATATGATTAATCAACTACCTGGAGTCAAACAACCCTATGACAGCTGCTGTGAGGATAGAGAGATGAAGACATGGTTATTCTGAGACACATTATCAGTTAACCTTTAAATAAAATAAAATAAAATAAAATGAAAAGCAGGAATTTAATAAAAAATCAAAGTACAACAGAACAAAGGCTTTATAGTAGAAAAAGCATTTAAAAGGGGCCTTAAAATTTAAGAAAAATGTTTGTATGAAATAAAGAGAGAAGGACATGGGAAGTTGAATGAACAGCCTGAACAAACATGAAAAAATTATACAGTGTGTCTAAAGGATTTGACACTAAGAATACACAGTAGGATGAATCAGAATGGCTATAGCCTCTCATAATGGACAATGGGATTATAGAAGAAAAAAATTCAGACAGTAAATTTAAATTTAGTTTATTATTCATACTATCCTAATTTTTATATTAAGCAAAGAATACAGAATGTCCAGACAGTCCTTCTATTTCCCTTTTAAAACATCACTATAGCTCTGAGATGTGGTGGAAGATGATGTTGGGCTATTAATGTTTCTGTCCATAAAAACTAAAATCTTGTTGGATTAGAGAAGCTTACTTAGTTTGCTGTACTTCTGTACTTCGATAACTAGGATTCTCTTCAGTTTTCAGGAGAAATTCATTCAATTATATTTTCAATAGAAAAAAAAAGTACAGGCAGCTGGGTTTTTTTCTTACCTCATCTTCAACTTACCATTGACAAGACCACATTCTGTTCTAGGGAGAAAGCAAATGCAGTGCCTGCCTAGCATCACTTCAAAATCAGAATGAAACCAAATGACTGAACACCTTGAGAGTATCTCTAAGGAGTTAGTTTCCTTATGTAATGATATCCAAGAAGACAAAAGAATATAGAAATGATATGATTCTACATGTGATAAGAATAATTTAACAATATAATAGGTGAAATTATAATACAACAGGGCACAGACAGGAATCTATTGCACAGTCAGTCTGAGCATTGACAAAGGAATGAATTAAGTGACTGGCAGTACAAAAAAGAAAAAGTGAAAGTAGTAGATATGCTATAAGTAGCTCAGTGAATGATGGATGTGAGGACACAAAGACAAGGCAGTCAAGTTTACAAGCCAGTGTTTTATGGGAAATGGTGAGACTATTATATGACAGAGAGATGACAGGAACAAAGGCAAATTTCAGAAACCCAGTAATTTTGATTAAGCATACTCAGTTTGAATTATCAGTGGGACCTGCATTTCTCCATCTGTAGACAGGCAGAGAGAAGTTGTTAACTCGGTGTCACGGCTGATCTTGGTTGTCATTTTGAATGGATTGAGAGATTTCTAAAATTTGGTAAACCGCACTTCTAGATGTGTCTATGAAGTTGTTTCCAGGGATGACTGATATGTGGGTCAGCTAACTGAGGAAGGCAAACCCACTTAATGGTGGGTGATATTGTTCAATGGCATCTTGGATGGAATAAAAAGTGGAAGAAAAGAAAAGCAGGCATACATGAATACACAACCTCAATTATTCTTGAGCAGGTGAATTTTGCTGCTGCCATCACCTGCAGACATCAGACTCCAGACTCCAGCCTTTAAACATATTCACATGTCAGCAAGTTCTTAGGAAAATCCCAGACCATCAGACTCAGACTGCAGCTGAATCACTGGTCCCTCTTGTCCTGAAGATTTCAGTTCTTTGGACTGAGCAGCTAATGGTTTCCCAGCTCTCCAGAGTGCAGAACAACACTGGGGGCTTATTCAGTCTCTTGTTGGATAAGCCAAATGAATATATCTGCTCTTTTAATTATCTTTATATTCTGTTGGTCTCTTCCTATAGAGAACCCTGACTAAAACACTGGGGTTTGTTCTTCAGAAAAATGACTTAAGATGATGGTTTCAAACTTGAGATATATCAGTGTAGAAGCAACATTTAAGTCTATGATATTGGATTGGGATGTTTAGGGAAAGAAATCAGTAACAAACAAACAAACATCTAAAGAATGACCTTCCTGACTCTCTTTTCAAACCACCTTTATATGAAAATATTCCAATTTTTTTGACATATTGGGAATAGAACCCAGGGCCACCACACTGAGCTACATCCCCATCCCTTTTTAATTTTTTTTAAATTTTGAGACAAGTTCTCTGTATTAGCTTTCTCATTGCTGAGACATAACAAACAGCACCCACAACTAAAAGAAGGAGAGGTTTAATTTCTCTAAGTTTTATTCCATGGTCAGTCCAAGGGAGAGACTTCGTGGCAGAAGGCATAGTGGAGCAAAGCTGCGTATTTCATACCTACCAGGAAGCAGGGCAGGGAAAGAGTGACTCACCCAAGGCCAAGACTCCGTGACTCCTCCAGGCACACTTAGAGGTGTGGCCACTAATTCCCAGGTGAATCCCACAGCCAGTCAGTTAGAAACTTCACCCTAACCACCACTGTCTCTCTCAGTTGCTAAACTGCCCATGCTGGGTTGGAATTTGTAATCTTCCTGCCTCAGCCTCCTAATTTACTGGGATTATGGGCAGGTGCCACAAGGCCTGGTTTTATAAATTTCTTAATAAAAAATGAGTTTTAAAAATGCTGGAAGATTCCAATCAAAAAGTCCTAGACGCTATTTCTTATTCTAACTCTTACTGTTTTTCCATGGATCCAAGCTAGTGGATCCATGCATGATCTATGAAGTTTTGCTGAAGAAGATCTCCCTTATTTATCTTCTCTTCTCCTGATAGATGTAATCATTATGTACTGAAAACAGGTACTAATAAAAAAAATGTTTTACTGAGGACTTAGCTTTCCATGCTTGAAATACGGAATGCCTCCTTGATTGCCTTCAAGAATTGAGCATAGATTTCCCTAACAACCTTCCATCTTCAGTATAATATTTACCACCACATTTTTCTCTTCAGCCTACACCAAGCAAGATTTTGTTTCCAATTTTATTCAAAATTATTCCAGTCAGTGTTATGAATGACTGCATATTGCCAAATCCAAGGGTAAGTTTTAAATGTTCATCTTCTTCTTCCTTCCTTGCAAAGTTTCTTTGCTTGTGGGAAACAGGTGGAACATTATTATTTTCTTCCTATCTCACTGATTTCCCTTTCTCAATAGCTTACTGATATTCCTTCTCTTTCCAGTCAGAATTCAGTTTGAGTAACTCCTTTTTCTTCACTTCTTTACCTACACTCTATCTCTAGTGATTCCCTCCAGACCCAGGTATTTAATTTTAAATACCATTTATAAATTGATAAGTTCCATTTTTACAATTACAGACCCAAATCTTTGCATTAACTCAAGACTTTTATCTAACATTCTATTTAATATTTTCACTTGTCAGTGAAAAACTCGAATAAATTTAAAACCAACTTATTTTTTCTCCTTCACTATATACACAGACACTCTTGCTTCTGATTCTACATGTTGATATGTACTGAAAACAGGTACTAATAAAAAATAAGTTTTACCGAGGACTTAGCTTTCCATGCTTAAAATACAGAAATGCCTCCTTGAGTGCCTTCAAGAATTTAGCCGAGATTTCTTCGGTATAATATTTACTACCACATTTTTCTCTTCAACCTACACCAAGCAAGCTTTTGTTTCCAATTTTATTCAAAACTATTCCAGTCAGTGTTATGAATGACTGCATATTGCCAAATCCAAGGGTAAGTTTTAAGTGTTCAAATAGCAACAGATTTACCCAACTACTCATGTCAAAATCATTGCAAACATCACACTTATTTCTTTTTTCATATTCCTATTTCTCTCTCTGTATTCTCACCCATTATTTGGCTTCACTTTTCTCCAGAGCACTTATGATTACCTGATATTTTACCAGGACTATTTCTTCTGGTCTCCCTACACTTTAAGCATTTTGATGGCAGAGAATTTCTTGTTTTGATCCTCACATTATCACTTATAACCAGAAACATATTTGCCACATAAAAGGAATTCAAGCATTTGTTAAAGAGATAAATGAACAAGAAAGATTATTAACAGTGTGAATTGATATAAAAGATAAAATGAAAAGAAACCATTTCCTTTTAAAGCCAGTTGGCTTTTGATGACTTCAAAGAGGGTGGTGATGTAACAGGGGAAGAAATTAATATTTCCAGAGTACTTGCAGAAAGACTTTGATAGTTTTGAGGAATCTAAATAAATTATTTTAGGTAGGATAAAATGTAATTTAATAAAAATGAATCTAGTAATTTAATTTACTTAAAGTTATAATTATTATGTTTCTTGTCATCCTGAAATGTATTTATAACAAAAATAAATTAAAAATCAAGGTAAACAAACATTATCTACACTACTTCATATCCATGTCAATCAATTTTTAAGGGAACATATCATCATAAGCTTAACTTCAGCAAAAGCATTTGCTAAATGGATGCCAATTCAGGATATAAAGCTGGAAGTATTAGGTTCTCAACACATTACATAAATCTCTTTATCCTTAGAATATAACAGAAATATTTAATCTATTAATTTTCTTTAGTAAAGGAGAGATAATAGTCACCAATGAGAGCTGAATGACTATGAAAAATTTCTCGGTCACCTCAGAAGAACAGAAAAACTAGAATTTGGTGAATTTAGTTCTACAGGTAGTTTAATGTGTATAAGAAAGGTAGATTTCAGGGAACATATAAATTGTATTAATATGAATAAGTGAATAATGTGAATTGTTTAATATAAATAAGTAAATGTATTCTGACTTATAACTAAATATTTTGCATTTTCTGGCCACTATAATTCGATATTCTAATGAGTCAAGAGCCCTTCTTGCTGTTATGAGCCCTTCATGGAAAAGTAAGCTTTTTCATAGTCTTCAATTTCACCCATTCTGTATAAGCTCAATAACTTTGTTTTGCTATGGGAGCGGTCATCCAGTTCATAAATATCTATGCTGGGAAAAAAAGGACAATGAAAGGAGGGGAAGAGCCAATTATTTATTATAACAATCTGTCTCCTCATCTATACATTCTTCCTCTTCCCAACACATACACATCTACCACCAATGGTAGGATGAAACGTCCTTAGTGTCACTGAGGTAAACAGCTATTTACTTTAAAAAATAGTTTATCAATGTATGTTTCAAATAAAGTCCAAAAGTATGTGGTGACTTAGCCTAGATTTTGCTTCTTGTGGAAAAATAATCCCAATTTCTTGGCTCTTTGTCTTTTACTACCATCAAAATTATACATATACATATATCTAAAGCAACTTCATTAATTAAAAGGCTTTTGAAGTCTCCTCCCAGTAGAAGTAATCATGCACTTATTTTTGCATGTTTGATCATGCAAAATCGGATCATATTAAGAGATTGTGTTGCCACACGAAATTGTCATTTTGGGTCAGGAGAAGCAAATAAAATAGTAATTCAATACAGCCTGACAGGTTTTAGATCAAAGATTGGTTCTTGGCAATTTTTGTAATTAAGAAAATACGTATAAACATGAACCTCACAATACTTAATTTGAATTTAGCACAGACTACTTTCTCTTGTATATGTAGAAATATGTCACTTACTTTCAAATGAATAAGCATGACTTTAGTAACTTAGCTCTTGGTTAAAGAAAATGTACTGATTATTCTTTTAAAACTTCCCTGTATTTCAGTAAAGTCAATTGGTTAGATGATGTTCATGAAAATCAGATATCAAATATGAATCAGTTAATTTGTATTGTTCCATGGTAACAAATAACAGATGTAGCCTTGGATTGTCATTACAAATAATTGTCACTAATCCCAAATAGGACCTGGAAAAATCTTTAAGTCACTTAGTGCAAATTCACCTCTATGAAAGGACAAAAGTAAAATTCACCATGGAAAATAATTTATATTCCTAGCCCAGGTAAAGTTTCTCTCATGCCTGTCCTATTTTACAATTTTAATCTTCACATTGTGTTGGAGTGTGACTTAACTGAGAAAAATTTGTAAAACGTTAAACTGAGATATGTTTTTATATTTTTCCTGATGCATTCTTTACTAATAACAAATATTTTGGAGTAGATTAGGGAAAGCAAAGTTCAGGTTCCAATTTTCTCAATCGGAGAAATACAGTTCCTGACAATTTCCTGATATGCTACATATATAAACCAGTTTTTATCTTCTTTTATCATACTTCCAAGTGCTAAGGGGAAATACACAGTGACAATATTCCGAAGTAATTCTTATTGGACATTTAATACATAATGCATTAGGCTAATGCAAAGATGTAGTCTGTAAGTAATGCACCTATAATCAATACATACATGTTTATTTTTTTAAAAAACTCAAGATAATACAATATGACCTCAAAAAGATAGTTTTGTCATGCTGAGTTAAAGAATTAACTTATGATAGATAACACAGAAGTTTTAGGTAATTTCGAGTTTATGATAGAACAGAGAATTTGTTGGGAAAATAGAAAAGACTAGAAAAGTGAGAGAATTTGGCAAAAGCACAGCAACAGGATAACATAGGATATGAATCTCCCCAAACCCTTTATAAAAAGAGAGTAATCAAATAGCAAAACACCCTAAACATGGTGCAACACCTTCTTTATGAATTCCAGAGTACAAGTGACAAAGTAAAAACCCAGCTAGAGCTGCAAGACCAAGATGTGCATAGTATTGGCACCTATGTGGGGCGAATCCGAGGGTATAGACAGATGCTGTAAAAGGTATGCAAGGAGCTCCCTGCAGAGTGTGAAAATGGCACAGTTCAGATCCTGTGAGTTTTCAACCCTGACCAGTCCACACTCCATTACTAGAAAAGGATGCACATTGAAAGGTGAATAGGACCAAAGTTCATTGGAATAGGTTCAACAGAAAGGAAGAAAGAGAAGATACAAGTGAAAGGGAAGAAAACCTCAAACAGGCAGGGAACCTCAGAAATTTATTCTAAACACAGGTTTCCTCTAAAAAAAAAAAACTTTGAAAATGCCATTTTATCAAAAAGAGCAACAAAATTTAATTTCAAGTCAAATTGCAAAGTTATTATAAGACTAATAGAAGCAGGGCACATTGGTAAACTACTGTACTCCCAGCACCCTTGAAGCTAAGGAAGGAGGAATGTGACAGCTCCAGGCCAACCTAGACTACAAAGAGGGACCTGTCAGAATACAGAAGAAAAAACAAAAGAAAAAGAAAGAAAAGAAGAACAAAAGAAATAAAGAAAGAAAGAAAGAGAGAGACAGTTTTCCTTTTAAAAGGAATATTTTTCAAAATGAGCTAAAAATTAAGAAGTGATACAAAAATATAAAATAATCACACAAATCAACATTAGAATACCAAGAAAGAAGAACAGAATTTGAAGAATTACAAATAAAAGAAAAACTCAGAAATAAGTAATACATTAGAAAGAATTAGGACCAAGTGAACAAAAAAAACTTCAGAGATATAAAACCATGAAAGGAAAATCTTAAAATTATAAAAAAATAAGTAGATTAAAATGATTCATAAGAAAACAAAATATATTGAGAATAGATTATTATAAAACAGGTAAAAATTAACATTCAGATGATTGGAATACCTAAAGCCAGAAACTAAGGTAAGAGAAAAGAAAGAAATGCTAAAATTATAATTAAAGAAAACTTCCCTAAAATGAAAAGATTTGTGATTATATATTGTCTGCATACCAGAAACTATTGACCCCAAATGAGTAACAGCTAACATAATACAGAGAAAAGACAAAAAATGCTGTAGGAATTTATGCCAAAAAAGTGATATATTAGAGAAAGAATGGTAGATTATGTGGTAAATTACAAAAATAGCCCAAAACCCTTGCCTCCACATTCTACTCTGAAGTAGTCCTTTTACCCAGTGAGCCTGGGCCTACACATGTGACTTGCTTTGCTTAAGGAGACAAAAGCAAATCAAACTCTAGCAAAGACTTAATGAACTACAGCTGCCCATTGAGGCTTTGCACCTCTTTCTGCTCTCCTCCAACCACTGCGGGGAAGTCTGAGCCAGCCCGCGGGAGACAACAGACATGTGGTCCGTCGTCCTCCTCATCCCAGCTGCCACAAGAGCCAAGCACATGAGTGAGGTACCCACAGGCCGAGTAGGTACAATTCTAATTCTAATAAGGATAATGACAGCAATGGATTGAAACTTACCAAACATGTTTAAATCTGTAATCATGTACTGCAAAAAAGAAAAAACATTTACTTTCAGAAGGTGATTGGGACACATTATTATTATAAGCAGTGGGGATAAAAGGAAAAATGAACAATTTATCCTTCCTTACCAATATTATTGGATATCAAAATACTAGTTCAAGAAATGCCTCTTGTTATAGAATTATTGCAGCCAGTAAATGAAGAATAAATAACAGTAGTAGAATATCACTATTTTATAACTGAAATTAAATTAATGGATCTAGTCATAGCATTCACAGTGGCTAGTACCATGAAAAGAACAAATAAACATGTTCCTCCCAATAAGAGAACACAGTACCACTTGCAGAATTGCCAAAGGGACTGAGCCTGAGTCTAATCAAATCTCTACTTTAGTTGCTAAATTGTCAGACATAGAGAGGACAGGAGAATAATCAAAACGAAGGGTCAAAAAGACACAGTTCCTCAATAAATAAATTTTAATGAAATGTGAGGGGAGAGGGAGACACTATAATAGTGACTTAAGAGACACATCCAAAACTCACCAAAATATTAAAAAAAAAAAAAACTAAAAAACTGGGCCGGTGAGATGGCTCAGCGGCATAAGCGCCTGCCTGGCAAGCGCGAGGGCCCGAGTTCGACCTCCGGAACCCACATACAAAAAAAGGGCCGGTGATATCGCTCAGCGGCACGGGCGCCTGCTGGCGTGCGAGGTCCCTGAGGTCGACCCCCAGTACCCACAAAAAAAATAAAAATAAAATAAAAAATAAAAAATAAAAAAATAAAAGTGGGCAAAATTGAATGTATAGAGTAGGTATGCACATTTAAGCATGAGTAATTGAGACTATTTTCAAGGCTCTGTTCTAGTCACAAGAATGTTTAAGTAATAAAATTATAAAGACATGCAAAAAAGTGGCAATTATAAAAGTAAAGAAAATGGTTACTTTTTTGAGAAGGCAGATGGTTCTGACAGCATGGAGCATATGATGGTCCTGGGCATAGATCTGTTTCTAGACACAAGTGGTCTTCTAATTGATGAAGCTGTGTGTTTGTTTTGTGTATTTTTCTGATCTGTGTTTTATTTATATTTTAAAGGTTAAAAAAATAAATGCACTACACTGGGGAGAAGTAATTCTATGGCCAGGCTCAGAAGTAAGTTAGGAACATGCCATTTTTATTTCTTTGTTCTTTTCTGGGCTGGATGACATGGTCCTCTTGCAGGTGCCTGGAACTGAACTCTCATTTCTAGACTGGTTCACTGCTTTTATTTTCCAGCTGTATCTCCAGTGGTCAAACCAGACACTGGCACATAGTAGGTATTCAATAACTACTTGTTGAGGGAATTAGTATCCAAGCTCAGATTTTAATGGCACTTACACATTTTAAATCTTAAAAAAAAAGAAAGAAAGGATGCTTTTATAGTACTAACTGAGAAAAATCTTTTTTGGGCAAGATTTAAGAGAAACTGGCCCTGTCATTTGAACTCTTCATCACAGTAGGATATCCACTCAGATGCTTTCATGAATGTGCATTTCCTATTTTCCAGATAAGTTTCAGATCATCCTTATTATGTTACTGTCTTAGTCACTTTCTAGTTGCTGGGACAAGAGATCCAAATCCACAGAGAGGCTCATGATTTTTAGAGATTTCATTCCCATAGTTGGAAGGCTCAAAAGCAGAAATGGCTTGGTGGAAGGACCTTGGGGAGGAAAGCTGCTCACATTCTGGAGGCCAGAAAACAGAGAGAGAAAGAAAGAATGGGGAGGGTGATATACCCTTCCAGGTCAAACCCCCAGTGACCTGACTTTAACCAGGTCTTACCTCTTAATAGCAAATCAACTGTGTACCCAACAGTGATGGGTTCCCTGATGAGTATAACACCTTCTAATCACCTATCAAATGTATGAGGCTTTGGGAGACACCTTAAATCTAAACCAGAACCATTACCTTTGGTCAAATAAATAAATAAAAAAAACTAAATCATCACTTTTGAATTTTTTGAAAAAATTCACGTACATCAAGTTAACCATGGAACAAAATGTCCCTGATTTAAAGCTTAACAGATTACAGTTTAAATCCTCATGAATAAACACATCATGGATTCACTAAACATCATTAAAACAGTGATTGATGATCTGTAATTATCTAACTTTAGAAACTGAAAAGGCTCTGTTTATTTTCATTTTTATCAAGGGAAGATTCAGAGCTAAGTCATTACTTTTTGTTATCAGTTGTCAATATCATTTTATATCTAAAATTTATACATAAATATGAGTTTTCTTGCCCAGGTGGCACTAGGGGTATAGCCACTCTTTCAATACACTGATAAATATTAACTTTCTTCCTTTGTTTCCTACTCTGAAGCCTAGAATCAGAACAAAGTGGGAAAAGGTTTCAACTGCAGTATATGCATTCATTAGTAGCACTGATCATATCCAAAGTTTCAATTTCCTTCCCCCTGGAAATACTGGAACAAGGACATAAATGAAAATTACATGAAAACATGCACGTGACAGAAAGCATCTTGTCATAAAAGATTTAAAAAACGGAGAAACAAAACAAGGCAAGATTTTTAAAATCACTAGAGCTATTCAAAAGACAATTATGGAAGATGATATCCTGAGGGGAAGAAGGGATCTAACCGGCAAAGGAGCAACCACCTACAGGCCGAGTGGTTTTCACACAGTAAGCCTTTTCCTATTCTTCTGAAGTTTCGTTTGTATTTAGATACAGGCTATGGTGTCAGTACTCATATCAGGTAAATACATTTTGCATTTTACAGTGAAAAGTATACAGCATAGGAAAATTATAGCATATATACAATCATAAGACTTAAATTGGCTTTGATGACTTGTTTCTAAAAAGGTCAGGAAAGGGTGAGGATAGGACTATGACTTCCTTCAGTACATATGTGCATGTTTAATTTTTAAATTTTAAGTGGACTTTGTCTTGCAATTGATCCCCATTGTAAGTGTCATAAAAAGGTTAGGTTCACATAATCACAGAACTGAGAGCAATCATGCTAGTGGCCCATAGATGGCTCATCCATTTAGTAGCTTTCAGCTAACTGTACAAGTTTTGTGTGATTTACGAGCTAGAAGGCTGCTCCTCAGTCTCCCTAGAGGCCCCACATATTCCAATCTTTTAAAATCTCAGTTTTTCAGATGTCTTGGGTTCACATGTATCCTCAATGGGAATATTGTAACTTTTGGTTTATGGAATTTAGAGATTCTACACAGTTTTCATCACAAGTTAGTAACTATGAGCAATATGGCATTAGATGTAAACTTTTCCTTAGTGAATTCATACTGGATTATTTGTTGATTTATGAAATAAATGTAAACAAAATTCTATTTTAAAAATTAGCACTTTCTGTTTGACCTTCACCTAATGCATGCATCTTACTGGGGCTTCATTAGAAAAATTACTTAGTGTGAGAGATGAAGTAATATTTTGCCTTGGGTATTCAAAACAGGATTTTCAAGAGAGGCAGTGACATTGCAGACAAGAGCATGTTCTTGTGAGAAGGTTTTGCAGTACCTTTTATTGTGTTAAGCACATTAGGTGCTAATTCTGGAGGACTTGGGTCAGAGTCTTCCAGGGATGAAGTGGTAGACTGGGACCATCGAATCACAAGGCCTGATGATCAAATGGAAGCGAGGACTAAGGGTAGGTAAGAGGCAGGAAATTAATGATAAGACAGCCTGTCATTCCTTGGCCCTCAGGCACAGTACAGAGGTAATTTAAAGGCAGAAGTGAGAATGCAGGTTTATCTCATACATCTGGCTTTGGCTTGAACATGTAGCTCCTACAAGTAACTGGAGAAAATGGAGGACCCTTGATCTTTCTCCCTATTTAGAGCCCTAACAAAATGTAGTCCTCTTAAACTGATAACCAGAGGCTCAGGTTTAAGATACAGTAAATTCTATCTCAGTCTTCCTTACCTTCTACAGTTAAGCCTCAGGACAAGCAAACACCCAGCAGCAGATAATTCTTTAACCCGACAACTCAGGGCAAATACTTTAGGATCTCAGGTTCATTTCCTACATTGGTAAAACAAAGAGATTGGGTAAAATAATTTTTAATATTTTCTGAAACTTTATGATCTGGTGATAGCTTTACATTAGAGGAAATTCTTGGGCTTTAGTTTGCTTTTTAAAAAGATGTCTCTAATAAATATCTCTCTATAGATAGATGATAGGTAGATAGATTATACATAGATATATGATAGAATCTTTTGTTTTATTCTATTACTTGTATATATCTTTTAACAAACAATGGGAGTTAGCTAGATATATTGGACTACAGCAGCTTCATTTTGTAAGAAAGAATTTATGAAAGAAACAAAATCACTCTAGTATTAAAGCAAACAGCATTTCTACAAGAATCTTATAAAATATAAACGTAGAGATGAGTTAACAAATCACATAGGTTGCACAGAAAACAAAATAGGAACTGAGTAAAAATTACGTAGATTAAGAAAACATGTTATAAATGTGCATCTCTATTTGTGTCTTACCATCAGCAATGATTTTCCTCTATAAACTACATTTTGGGGGGAAATTTATTCCACGAGCACTTTCTGACCATAGAGAAAAAAAAAGGGTTTCTACCTTTTCTTGATACTATTCTTCCTGTTTCCATGAAATCAAGAGAAAGAGGAAAGTTAAATACTATTAGCCTTTGGGTTATTTTTCCCCAGTCTAATACATTTTCCTGACTAGAACAAGAGTTCTCTTTTTTCTCAAATGTCCACCTGATTGAATCGTCATAAGTCTATTTCCTAATATACACAAAATAAATAATAAGTCTGACACAATTTAAAGGAGTCTCTGTGAGTGGTATTTTCATTTGCTATTATATTAGTATTTGACTTAAGCATCTTCACATAAACAAAAAATAAAAAATTACTTTCTTGGTGGCCACTCAAGTGAACTTGAGGAACAACTCCAAACCTTACTTCTATTGTGGCAGTATTGGTCTCATTAGAATAACTTCATTTGTCATTTCCTAGTCCTTGGGTTTTTTCCAAGGAGAAAAAGAGATTTCCTGGGGCTGCAGTTACCTGACTCATACTTGCTTAAAATAGCACTGTTACCCACCACTTGTCCTGGCCACAGCAAACATTGATAGAGATATACTTAACTGAAGGAACTGCAGGCTAATTAAGATAAATGTATAGACAAAGTAAATGAAAATTTTATGGAGTAGATAAAGTTGGATTGAAAAAGGAAAATCAAGATCACCGTCTATATGTGGTTGTCATCAAACTTATTTGTACTAATAAGCTGAAGAAGGACAAAACATCAGATAATTAAAATGATACATATTTTATGGGAACAAAAATCACAATCATAGAAACAATGTTTGGATTATCATGAACAAAAACAGGGCATATGGTAGAGAACCTTCAGAAATGAAATTCTTACGTTACAAAGTCAAGAAAATTCTTTCACAAAAACAGAGTAAAACAGCTAATTCAATTATTTGAGTTATTAAGACTTATTACAGATAAAAACGCTAGCTGCTATGGAAAATGAAAGCATTTCCCCCATATTATCCCGGTTGACTGGCTGCATTAATCTCATCCATTAGGCTGATTAATCATTTAGCTTTGTATTTATCACCACTGTCATGATGTCCTGAAGCCTTATGCCCTGTTGCGTACACTTTAGTATTATCTGTTTCAAACTGAATCTTTCAATCAATTAATCGTAGGATGCTTACTTATTGTGCTTCACGTAGCTGTCTCACCAGTAATTATTTTGGGCAGGAATCGCTATACCAAAACTCAATATGACTATTCATTTCTCAAAAAGTGAAACATAATAAGCAATGGTATGTTTATTAAGCATCAACTAACTATACACTAGCTCTTTCTTTATGTAAATAATGACTTTGTCCAGAACCAGATATTACTGTATAACATATCTTCAACAACTTGTCCAGCATTTTGGAATAATCTTTCCCTATCCAAATTGTCTCTGTTATATTTGGTCAGAGGAAGCCAAGTTCTTGCCCTTTTCTACTTTTGAGAAACCTCAATAAATGCATGTACTGTATATTGTGCAGCCTGATGGCCACTTTTTAATCTTTTCCCTGACATTCCTTGGGTCCCCTGTCAATTCTAGTTCAATATGATGCCTATCTCCCATACTGTTTTATTTTAAAGTACATACTGTTAGCAGTCTGAAGAAAAATCTCAGACTTGGCTATTACTCTCAGGAAAAAAAAAAAAAAAAAAAAAAAAAAAAAAAAAAAACATGAAGCAGGTCATGGTGGCCCATGCCTGTAATCCCAGGACTTGAAAGACTGAGACAGGAGGATTGCTGTGAGTTCAAGAGCAGCCTGGGCTACATAGTGAGACCCCATCTAAAAAAAAAAAATCATGAAAATCTTGGGGATAACAAAAAGGTAAAGACATGTGAAAGGCAGATTTAGTAGAAAAAAAATGGACCCTCTCAGTCATGTACTGTCACTGCATCCCCTATTAGACAGCAGAGGCTCTAACCCTTGCCCAGTATTATTTCAGAAACCCACCTCACTAACCACATGTGCACTGCTCTCTCTCAGAATCTGCTTTATGAAGTTCGTACCCTCATTCTTTCTAAAGTTCCTTGCAAAGAACCAAAATTGTTTTCTGTTGCTTTATGTTCTTCCATAGTCTTTATTCTTCTGAAAGTAAAACCTTTCAAAGATGCAACTTTATCTAAAGGCATAAAATAAAATTTTCTCATTGCTGTGCAGCAATATTTACCTCCTCATTCATTCTCAAATGTTTATTTCTAGGCTCGGATACTGTCCCTTGCATTATTTTTTTTTTAATTCCATGAAGATTTTCGCTCTTCTCTAAAATTCAGTTGCAGTATGCTCTCAAAATCAAATTCAAAAAGTCATATTCTAGGCAATATGGAAAAACAATCAACAATTCCAAAGCTGCTGCTTTTCCCTTACAACTATTTATCTTTTAATAACTACTTGGGTCTTGTTCAGATAGTTAGTACCTACTTATTCTTAAAATTAGTTATGCAAATCAAATCAGCAGAGAATTCCTATACCAATTTTCATGTGGAATTCAATAGTATGACTTTATAGTTGTTTTGACAGTGTCCTTTATTTAGCCCTACATGTTTGAAGTCTGAAAAACACAGTTTACCTGAGTGAGCTTTAGTTGAATGGTGCCAGAATATATAGAAATATTAGTCAAATTACTTATTATCTAGCGGAATTTCATCTTTCAAAACGCAATATGATGGGCCGGGGATATAGCTCAGTGGTACAGCACTTGCCTAGCACAGGCAAGGCCAAGGCCCTGAGTTTGATTCCCAATACCAAAAAAAAAAAAAAAAAAAAAAAAAGCCACGAAAACACATATGAGAATTGTGCAGAGGACTTCAATTATTTGAAAAAAAAATTGAAAGCCCAACACACATAAGACACTGGACTGTTTATTTAATATCTCTTTCCTCCCCCAAAAGAGAAAAAGAAATCATTCATAAATTCCTATATAAGACAGAGAAGTGCGATTCTTCCATAAACTTGAATACTTTTGGAAAAGAGCCAAATATTTTGTCTTTTTCCCAGAAAACAACACCCATCCCACAGAGCATTACATTTTCTAATTTACATGAAAATGAATTATGGGTTATCCATTCAGTAAAAGACAGAATTAAATTGGGCTCTACACCTAAATTTGGAAATAATATTTAACTACAAGTTCTTTTATAATCAGCACAAAATATGATGGTCAAGCCCTCAAAACTTGTGAATAAAATATCCATGATTCCTGAGATGCCTGAATGGGTCAGATGTAAAGATAATAGAACAATGTTCAATACTGCTTTCTGTAGCATGATAATTAGAAATTTCTTCTGAATCAGATTAGAAAAATGAAGACATGAAGATATTAATAACAAATGGGAAAATTATACAATTAAGAATTTATTTTAACAATGAAGAGTTAAAAGTCTTTATTAATGTTATTAATTTTATTAATTTTATTTACTTCATGTAAATGAATGCTTTTTAAATATCTGGTTATTTGTTGTAGTTGATTTTCTCCCTTAAATTAGTTTGTGTTTAAATGTAACCCAGCTCTAACTTTTCTTCTCCAGCACTTTGGAAACTTATGATGTACAAGCTTTGTCTTTACAAATAGCCCTTTATCTCCTCAAATCCAAAATTTCCTGCTAAACAGCGAACAATTTCCAAGACTTTTACCATGATAAACAGTTTATTATTCAGTATAAGACAAGCCAAGATTACAGTTTGCTTAGTGATAGGAAGAAAGCTATTGCCTCCACCATTAATTTTCTTCATGCATATATATATTTATGCATGCAATCTATCATACTGTTGGGCTTATTTTCTGCACTCAAAAAATAAATATGGGGCCGGTGAGATGGCTCAGTGGCGTAAGCGCCTGCCTTGCAAGCGCGAGGGCCTGAGTTCGACTCCCGGATTCCACATACGAAAAAGGGGCCGGTGATATCGCTCAGCGGCACAGGTGCCTGTTGGCGCGAGGTCCTGAGGTCGACCCCCCGGTACCCACAAAAAAAAAAAAAATATATATATATATATATATGAAAAGAACAAGATTTTATCTACTAGATAAGGGTCATCATTTTAAGGAATTATTACTAGCCTAATGTTTTGAAATTTTTATGTATTAATTAGACAAAATATTGACATTTTATCATTAGAGGTGGTATCTAGCTAGTGAGACATACTAAATCATTTATCTTTGATCTCTCTAGAAATTATTATGGTCTTGTGGTATTTGTTCATAATTGAAACAATTTAAAAGATGGACAGGCATGACTAGTTAAGTATCTAAAATTCTGTTATGGCAAGGGAATATTTCAGCGTTTAATTAGGATAATCAAACTGTCCTGGTTTGAAAGGCATGAATTAATGCATTACAGTAACTGGGATTTCTCACATCTTCTATGATCTTCAGACTTCCTAATGTGAATCCTCTGTTAGATCAAAAATATATCATAAATTAAGCCCAAGGTAGGGTGAAATACAATGTTCTGTACTCTGGACTATGTAACATACTTGGATGCTTAAAAGATACTTAACAAAATAACGTAAAGACTTTAACTCTGGACTCATATATAATTCTAATTGGAAATAGAATATGTATCATCACAGAAATATGCTTTGTGTGAGATGATCAGAGTCAGAGACCAGGGACACTGGTCATGAGCATTCCAGTGAGATTAGGATGCTATGGGGCAACTTTCCAGGGACCAGCAGCACCCAGATATCCTCCACTTTGCATCAAAAGATAAACCCTGGAAATTTTATCCTTAATGCCAGCATAGTGATTTGGTAGTCTTTTCAAAGAGGTCAGTTGTCTTAATTACAATCTAATGGAAAAAAATGAAAGATTTCCGATTAAAAAGTGATTAACATATTAATCAGATGTCTCTGTAAATGTACGCAAGAGGATGGTCCGGGATCTGGGTGCAATATTGAATACCAGACTCTCAGCTCTTAAAACACTGCCTTCGTTGATAACCAGAAAGTGACTTAGATTAAAGGGGGATTGGATTCTCATAAGAATCTATGTGTTCTTTTTATAAATACACTTTATTGGTGCATCTTAATTTTACAAAATACTGCGTTTCAATGTGATATTTTTATACATACATATAACATATTTTGATCATATCTATCTCCCTAGTGTCCTCTCTTGCACCTTTCATACCCCCCTTATTCACTTCACTATCTAGCAATGGTCACTCTTCTATTTTCATGCCATCATTTTTTTTTTTCCCCCAGATACCACGTATTAGAGAAAATATGTGGTGCTTGCCTTTGTGAGTCTGGCTTATTTTTTTTAATATGATGATTCCCAGTTCCATCCTTTTTCTTGCAAATGACATAATTATGTTTTTCTTTATGATCAAATAAAACTCCAAATATATATCACATTTTCTTTATCCACTCATCCATTGATGGGCAGCTAGGCTGGTTCTATATCTTGGCTATAGTGAATTATGCAGCAATAAACATGGGTATACAGGTACCCCTATAGTATGCTGACTTTAATTCCTTCAGGTATATACCAGAGTGGTATAACTGGGTCATATGGCAGTTCTATATTTAGTTTCTTGAGGAACCTCCATACTAATTTCCATAGTGGCTATACTAATTTACTTTCCCACCAGCAGTGTGGAAGCATTTCTTTTTCTCATACATCCTTGTCAACATTTATTGTTGTTTGTAATTGAAATTAAATTTCTTCATCCCATATTATCTCACGTTAAAGAGATAAAAAATTCAGTTCTGAAATTTAATATGATTTTCAACACCATAGAAACTTCAGTGATGTTATTTTCATATGTTCAGATAAAGCGAAGACTGCTAACACCATGATAGATGCAAAGCACGTTAGTTGGAAACCCAAGAAACAAACAAAACTGTAAAATGAATCAAACTTTTGCTTATTTGATTGTGCCAGTAAGTGCTAATTTACATAATGTATATCAAATATAACTATATTTGCCTTTGTTCTTATATATTATACTAACCCATACATTTGTTGTAATATATGTAGATCATTAGGATTAAGTTTTTAGGATATATAAATTCAAAGTAAATTTGACACACACAAAATGTATATAAACAATGCCACAGGCATCCTGGTCTCTTGTGGTGAAGCCACAGTCAGGTATCATGGCACATGCTGTTTCTCTATTGTCACCCGATATCCCTGAAGACAGTGCCCTCAAGTCCAAGTAAATATTTCTAACTCTGGGCATTACATCTGGATTTTGCTTTTGGTTTGCTTTTGTTTTGTCTTCTAAATGAATTTCTATTTAATTAACAATATCATCTGTTTATGATTGAAGACATCGGTATTGCAAGTATTTATTTAATTGTGAGTTTTATTATTCATGACCCTCTTGAGTAACTCCATGATGAAGAATGCGTTAAACTTTTCTTTTGAGGGATCTCACTATGTACCTGTGACTGGCTTGAACTCACTACGTATTCCAGGCTGGTGTCAAGCTAGTGATCTTCTTGACTCAGCCTCCAATGTGCTGGCATTACAGGCATGCACTGTCACTCCTGGCTTTAAACTTTTGATTTTGAAATAATTATAGACTCAGACTAAGGAGGAATTGCAGGGACAATACAGAGAGTTTTTGTACACCATTCACCAAGCTCCCCGCAATGGAGACATTTAACATAACTATAGGTAGAGCACTATCCAATCCAGGAAATTAATTACAATAGTACTTTTATATACACTAAAGATATTACTCAGATTTCACCATTTTTGAATTTTCTTATTTCTGTACATAATTGTGGTTAATTCTCTGACAATCAGCACAATCATAGAACCATTATTATATTGTTCCATCACTAGAAAGGTTATCCTTCATGCTACTCCTATATATTTACACCCTACTTCCCCTTACATAACCTGTGGTAACCACGAATATATTCTTCATTTCTGTAGTTTTGCCATTTTAAGAAAGTTGCATTAATGGGATCATGCCATATATAATGGTTGAAACCGTTCTTTTTTTTTTTTTTTTCTGAAGCATAATGCTTTTCCTATTGAATGAAGTCATCACATGTATACCTTATTTATTCACATGTGTACCTTATTTCTTCTTATTACCCAGGAGTATCCCATTGCTGGGTATACCACAGTTTCTTTTGCTGTTCATATAAAAGATATTTCAGTCATTTCCAATTTTTGGCTGTTACAAATAAAGCTACTATGAACACATGTACTGATTTTTTGTATAAGCATAAGTTTTAATTTATGTCTAATTAATGCCCAGTATTGTAAGTATTGGGTCATATGGCAACTATGTTTAATTTTCTAAGAAATGTCAGACTAAAGGTCCTTAGTGTCTATGTCATTTATACTTTCACCAGAAATGTATGAGAGATCCAGTTTCTTCACAATCTCTCTCTCTCTCTCTCTTTTTTTTTTTTTCTTTTTGAGACAGGGTCTCACTGTGTAATTCAGGCTGTTCTTAAACTCATTATGTAGCCCAGACTAGCCTCAAACTCATGGCAATACTCCTGCCTCAGCCTCCTGAGTTCTGGGATTACAGGCGTGCACCACCATACCCTGCATCTTCACAATCTCGTCAGCATTTAACATTATCAATATATTTACTTTTAGCCATTTTGACAGATATAATTTTCATTTCATAATGGCTAATGTTATTGAACAACTTTTCTTTGTTACGATTATTTATTTCTTGGATATTCTTTGATCATATGCTGAAGCATTTTTCCTCTTATTCTAATTGGCTTGTCTGCTTTCTTACAGTAAATTTTGGAGTCCTTAACATATTCTGTAAATGATTACTATGTTTGAAATGTGATTTGTAAATGGTATCTAGGTCAATGGTTTATCTTTTCAATTTCATAACAGTCTTCCATAACTCAAAAACATTAAATCTGATATAGGTCAATAATTCAGGTTTTCACTTAGGGATCTTGATTTTGGTGCCATATCTAACAATTGTGACAACTGTATGCTGTGAAGGTTTTTCCCATTTCTTTTATAGTTTTCTATTTTTCTACTTTACATTTATATCTATGAACGATTTTGAGTCATTTTTGGGGTAAAGTTTGGTCCAGTTTCACTTTTTTAAGTTGAGGCAATTAATCCAGCATCAATTATTAAAATGATACTTTTTTCATTGAACTAGTTTTGCTCCTTTGTCAGAAGTCAGCTGGGCATATTTATGAACTCTGTATTAACCAGTAAAACATTCCAAAATGTAAGGTTAATTGTCACAGCAGATCTATGGGAAAGAGGAAATAAGGCCATTTTGAAATTTATTTTTAAACTGATACATAAAAACAAAAAAATTGTACATATTAACAGGATGCCATGTAATGTTTCTAAAATTGCATGCATAATATAATGTTTAAGTCATATTAAACATATCTGTCTCCTCAAATATTTAACATTTCTTTATAATGGAAACTTTTAAAATATTTTCTTCTAGTTTTTTTGATATGTACAACATATTTCAGTCACTCCCTGTCCCATAGTCACTCTCTGTTCAACAGGGCACCCGTATTCTTAATTCTAACTATAACTTTCTACCTATTGACCAATCTTTCCCTGTCACCTGATCCCATTCCTCTTCCTGTCATCTGATAACCACCATTTCTCTCACAAGTTCCATGAGATCAATGTTTTTATATTCTACACATAAACGATATCACAAATACCTGTCTTTCTGACCTCAGCTTACTTCACCTAACATAATGACCTCCAATTCCTCCCAAATAGGTGCAAGTAATAGGACTCAATTCTTTTTTATGGCTGAATAATATTCCACTGTGTATATGCATCGCATTTTTCTATCCATTCGTTATCTGATGGACAATTTGGTTATCTCCACTTCTTGGCTCTTGTAAAGAGAGATGAAATGATGATAGGAGTACAAATATATCTTCAATATCTGATTTCAAGAATATAGGGACTTTATCCCAGGCAGGCATGTGTTCATCTAAAAAGTAGGGTTTCTCTTAATATGAAAGAAAAGGATAATGTGTATTCTAGGATAATTTTAAGTCTTCACCAGAACAGCTAGCATTAAAAAAATCAAAAGCATGAGTCAGCAGTTTGGCCCATTTTCCTTCCCATCAAGATCCGGCACAGAATTGATACAACTGAAGTCTCTGGGGGCTGAAGTCCCCCAAATGCTCTCTGCCCTTTTCACGTATAAGCTTTAATATCTAAAGTCAACCTTTTTCTCTCTCCTTTTATTATCAGATGCTGTCTACATTAATCTAGAATGGAGTATGGTAAATCACCCTTGAATTCTTTTAGATGTCTCTGTTTCTCCCATGGTAGTCGATCTATTTCTGATGCACCACACATAATTTTCAGGTGATACATTAGATACTGATTCAAATAAAATGTGATAAAACTACTCAAATGAAAGAGCACAGTCCCTTTCTCCCAATACTGAAAGTTGCAGGGGAGAAATGACAGATAGAATTGGAAAGTAGAGTTGGTTTGAATTTCTTTTTTTTTTTTTTAATTTTTTTTTTATTTTAAAGAGAAGAAAAAACAAAACAAATCAAAAGAAGAACAAATTTTCAAAACAACATAATAGGAGGGTAACAATGGTTAATACATTACGTATTACTATCATTAAGTTAGTTATTCAGGATACCAGACATTAGCATTCAATTGTCCAAACATTATTGGCACAAACCTTACTCTTCAATGAACTAAGTAAAATTGGTAGTGTATCTATCTTAACCATCTTATATATATATATATATATATATATATATATATATATATATATACAATTTTTTTTCCCTTTCCCTTCTTTCTTTTCCCTATTCCAGCCTTTCTTTCCTTTTGACCAGTTTCTTTTTGATTCACCATGTCTATTGTACATTTTGGATCTTATTTACTCTTTCAGTTTCTCATACTAGAGAGACAATACGATGCTTACACATGTGCTTCTGGTTTATTTCACTTATGAGTATTTTCTCGAGTTGCATCCATTTACCTATAAAAGTCTCCAGTTTATCCTTCTTTATGGCTGAATAGTACTCCATTGTATAAAAATACCACATCTTTCTTATCCATTCCTCAGTTGATGGGCATTTGGGTTGTTTCCAAGATCTGGCTATTACAAATTGTGCTGCTATAAACATGGGTGCACATATATCGCTGTGGTACGATGTTTTTAATTCTTCTGGGAAGATGCCCAGAAGGGGAATAGCTGGGTCAAATGGGACCTCCAACCCTAGTTTTTTGAGGAATCTCCACACTGACTTCCACAGTGGCTGTACCAGTCGACACTCCCACCAACAGTGAAGAAGGGTTCCTTTTTCCCCACATCCCCTCCAGCATTTGTTATTAGTTGATTTCTTTATAGTAGCCATTCTTTCTGGGGTGAGATGGTATCTCAGTGTTGTTTTAATTTGCATCTCTCGAATGACTAGTGATGTTGCACATTTTTTTGTATATTTATTTGCCATTAGTATTTCTTCATCTGAGAAATGTGTATTCATCTCAGATGCCCATTTTTGGAGTGGGTCTTTAAATTTGGGAGGTCTGATTTTTTTGAGTTCTTTATATGTTCTCGATAGTAATCCTTTGTCTGAGGAACAGCTGGCAAACATTTTTTCCCACATTGTGGGTTGTCTCTTCACTCTGTTGGTGGTTTCTCTTGCTGTGCAAAAGCTTTTTAATAAGATGAGATCCCAGTTATTGATTCTTTGGGATAGTTCCCGTGCGGTTGAGTTTTTATTCATAAAGTCTTTGCCTACACCAATGTCTCCAAGGGTTTTACCTATCCTACCTTCCAGCAGATTTAATGTTTCTGTTTTAATATTTAGATCTCTGATCCATTTTGAATTTAGTTTAGTGCATGGTGAAAGATATGGGTCTAGTTTTAATCTTCGGCATGTGTAGAGCCAGTTTTTCCAGCACCATTTATTAAAGAGGCTATCTTTCTTCCAGCGAATGTGTTTGGCACCTTTGTCAAAGATAAGGTGGCTTAGTATGTCTGGGGTTGTTTCAGCATCTTCTAATCTGTTCCATTGATCTTCAGGTCTGTTTTTTTGCCAGTACCACACTGTTTTTATCACAGTAGCTTTATAGTATAATTTCAAGTCAGGGATTGTGATGTCCCCTGCCTTGCGTTTGTTGCCCAGAATTGCCTTTGCTATTCTAGGTCTCTTCTGATTCCAAATGAATTTTAGGATTGTTTTCTCTAGTTCTGTGAAATATGCTGTTGGAATTTTGATTGGAATTGCATTAAATCTGTATAACAATTTTGGGAGTATGGCCATTTTCACTATATTGGTTCTTCCTATCCAGGAGCAAGGGATATCTTTCCATTTTCTGATATCCTCTTCAATCTCCTTTTTCAGAGTACTGTAGTTTTCAGTGTATAGGTCTTTTACATCCTTTGTGAGGTTGATTCCTAGGTATTTCATTTTTTTGGATGTTATTGTGAAAGGTATTGTTTCCCTAATTTCTCTTTCAGTAAGTTTGTTATTTGTGTACAGGAAGGCTATTGACTTCTGAGTATTGACTTTGTATCCAGCTACACTACTGAATTTGCTTATTAAATCTAGCAGTTTTTTAGTGGAGTTTTTGGGGTCTTCTGTGTAGAGTATCATGTCATGAATTTCTGAATAAGTACACATTAGAAACTTAGGGCCAAAATTATTGGGATATTTGAGAGAGTAGGTCTCTCCCTAACTCATCTTTATTGGTAGTGGTTGTGTATCGCTTGATGTTTAAATGGTGCTGAAGTGTTTCCTGACATTTTTCACTCTGATCAGGAACTGAAAATTTATTAGAAATTTTATTAGAGAATTTGCCCTGTTTAATCATAAGCTGAGCCCTTTCTAGTTCTGGTGTGTGGGGGTTAGGCTGGTCAGCTTCCAGTTGATTGGGCATCAAGTTGCAGCTGGAATGGCAGCCTTACTAGAGCAGGCCATGAATGAGTGAAAAGGTTCATCAGATTGCCTGTAACTCACCATGTGTGAGAAATTGACATCCTTGTTACTGTACTATGCTATTGGCTTCCTGTTGCACTTTGGAAATGTGAACTAAGCTTTCACATGAGTGAAGGAACGGAGGTAAATAAACACAGCATTCTCAAGGATGCTTAGATAAGATGATTATACCTATTTTTTTTAGGATTGCAAATATAATATTTAAGGTCCTAAATACTCTTTAAATTGGAGAAAACTGGAAAATTAGATCAACCAATACTAACCATATCAGCTTCAATGACAGTTTATGAATATGTCAAAAAACTTACATATCCACCAGCATCACGTATGAAATGTAATCATTAACGGCAGATGCATTTTGACATATTTATCATTGAGTTTTACATCCATACAAAGAGGATGTTTAACAATTCACTTAGATTTAGATTTCAGTATTCAAAAAACAGAATATTAAGTTAAGGGAAGCAACATAAACACCGTACCTTGGGATGGTATGTGGATAAGAGGGTGGGATTTGAAGTCTAATGAGCTGAATTCTAAACTTGGTAACATTATTTAATAGGTAGTAACCTAAAGTAAATTACTTAATCTCTCTATGCCTCAGTTTATTTACTTGTAAATGAGAATAATATTATTAAATACAATATACAGTAGTTTTAGTAAAGGAGATAATCCATATACATAGCTATAATAATTTTTGAATATTTTATTCCTATTGTATACTTTAATATTCTGTAGGTATTTATTATTTACTCATTCAACACATATTTAAGCATCTAAGTTATCTAGCATATATTTATCATTCTAATGACTCAGAATTTACTAGTAAATAAAACAGAAGAACATGTGTTTTCTTTTTTATTATAAGATTTTACTTTTTTGGAGTTGCATCATACATCCAAATTTTTGATTTATTTTAAAATGGCTCATTTTTTTCTATATCTGAAACTTTCAAGTTTCAATTTTTATGTTATCAATAATTCTATTTATTTTGTCTTTTCAGAGATAAACCAGAGAAGTTAGTCTCCATTCCATTACTGACTTGAGTTAGTAGAAAAACACTCCTCTTACAAAGGTTTTCTTTGTACTGTACACTTGAAAAGGGTAGATTTTAAGTATTCTAAATATAAATATCTGAGGTAATACATGTTAATTAACTTGATTTACTTATTCCACAATGTATGCATATATCAAAACATGTTATATACCTACAAATATGTACAAATTTTAATTGTCAATTAAAAATAAAATTAAAAGCTAAACTGAAACTTTTTACAGGCCTCTAGAAGGGTACTTTCTCTTTGGATTTTGACAGATACAGGTAGGAACAGTAGTTTTATTCCTCAGAATTGGGGACCACAAATTATAAATTGAGGTTAAGGCCTGGAGACTTTAACGGAGGCTCTAAGGTCCCTTGATGCTGTGATCCCCAGGTCAAGACTGCATCAGCTGAAGACATTCTGGTTCCTTGAGAACCAAGTAGTAATAAAAATAGGGTCTCACTTTGAGGAAAAAGACAAACTCCTTAACCTGCCACCTCTCTCCACCTTCCTCATCAACATAAAGATCCTCATTAGCATAAGGTCATCACTGCTCTCTGAGCCATCTGATAAACCCTGCAATTATTGTGTACACCCAATAAATAGTGGCTAGCTCGGAGGGTCTTTGTCTTTGCCCATCCTGAGGCATTGACCTCCCAGCCCCCTGTCATGCATTACTAAATTCGTTTCTGTTTCTATTTCATCCTTTCACCATCCTCCTCACTAGGCAGATGGGGGACTGATCAGCCCCTGATACCTCAGCCTTTTGCTTGACAATAACTCTCTTCGTTCAACATTTTTTTTTTTTTTTTGTGGGTACTGGGGAGTCGACCTCAGGACCTCGCGCGCCAACAGGCACCCGTGCCGCTGAGCGATATCACTGGCCCCTTTTTCGTATGTGGGATCCGGGAGTCGAACATGTTTTTAAAGAGAGTAGGACAACGTGTCACTATTGTGTGATGGACAACAGTGAATAAACTTGCAACTTTCCTCAAAGAATTTAAGAAAAAAAAGTTATTTTTGGAAGAATTAGATTAAAACTCCTCAAACGTATACCATATCTCCATTTAACCCTTTCTCAAGTGGTTTATTTTTATAGACACAGATACTTTTATTTTGATAGAATCAAATCCTTGCTAAAGTTACTTAATTATAGTGGCAAATTTTGGCAACTCTATATAACATTGACTTCTACAGCACTGGCTCTGTTTTCCTTTTAACATTTACAAATACTGACTGTTTTTTTTGTTTGTTTGTTTGTTTTCGGTGCTAAGCATTGAGCCCAAAGCCTCACTCGAGCTAGGCAAGTGCTCTACCACTGAACAAAAGTCTCAGCTCACTTTCTAAATAAAGAATTAAAAATTAATTTTATCACTGTAGTTTTCATAAGATTTAGCACGCATTCAACACATTGTTACTTTTCATAAAAAGTTTCAGTGATTCATTGAAATGATCAAAATAGCTGCAGGATGCCCCTCTACCATTGGTCTTGAGCTGCACCCATGTTTTGAGATAAGGTAGAAATCACTGACAGGACTCCCAGGGTCTTACTGTAGTGTTTCACTTCTTTGAATTGAAAAACAATCTTTCACAGGTACTCCACTCTCTGGCTGATCCTCTTATCCCAACCATTTATCTCACAGAATTTTTCTTTCTTTCCTTTTCCCTTGCCCCTACCCTACTATTCACCCTCCAGACATAATAAAAAACGATGAGACAAGTATACTTAAAGAGGTTAATAAGAAGAAAAATGTTCTTTTATTCTTATCTAGGCCCCCCACTGCAGACATACCTATGACTGCCAATCACTTTTAGAAGTGCTCTGTAAACTTCTCACTCATTTATCTTTTTCTAGCTTAAGGATATATTACCCAATACAAAGACCACACAGCACACATCATTCATTCATAATTAATTTTCACAGCAGCTACTTCTCTACTGATGACTTAAAGAATTATTACTATTCTCAAAAGCAATGTAAGATTGCTTTTCACCAGCAGAGCACAATAGAACATACAATAATTCAATTCATTAATTTACATATCTTTGATCCAAACTTCTTTTTTCCCCAGGACCATCTGGATTGGAAGTATCCATAGCTCAGAGGTGGCTAGGAAACTGGGTAGCCTTCTGTTTTTACAGGGTAAATATTGACACATATTAGCATTGCTGATAGTCCTAAAATATTTTACTCGGGCAGGGGAAGGAGGGTTGAGAAATTAGTGAAGTCTATAATTAGGTGTTCATTCATATTGCTAAAATATTTTACCTGGCATAAAGTAATTTAGCCTTAAATCAGCCATACCAGTGTCCCTGGATGCTTTCCTTTGGCATACCAATATCAACAGGGAATAAACTTACACGTGCAATTAATGTCATTAGGTCAGATTTCATAGTGACAGAGCTGCCCTCAGCCATGGAGGCTCCCTCCTTAATCTAGAAATGAGTTAGGGAAACCATCAGATAACTCACTGCTACCTCATACCATAAAGATGATTCAACACATCAATATTTTCATTTAGTTTCAAGAAATTATTATTGTTCTGCTATAAGTGATTGCCAAAGAAGAATTTTGACCAAAATATTTATGTCATTGTAACCATCTTTTGGCAAGCAGTGTCCTGATGTCACTACTCAGTTTAACCCCAAGTCCAGGTAGTAGGTGCTTTGTCTGGTGAGTTCATCGTATTTAAGTTTCCAAACCCAGTTTTGTAACCACGTCTCATGCAGCTTTTTGTAAAATCAAGTACTTAATATTGTAATGAGCCTGAGGTCAGGAGTTGTTGATAAATACATGTTAAGTTTATTAGGTTTATGCAATTTTGTTTTGATTTGTATCAGTTGAAAAACTGAAGCTAAATTGGCTGAGAAAATCTGTTTTTTCATTTGAAAATAAAGGGTACAGTTTTGCAAAGTACTATTGGCAAGTACTATTAATGTGAAGAGAAATATATAGTTAATTTTACCTGAATTTGTTCTGATCTTGCTGTTTGGTTTTGTGGGATTTTTTCCCCCTTTTTTCCTCTTTCCTTCTCTTTGGACTTCTGCCATTTTCAAGAAACAGTTCATTTTCTTAAATGAAGAAAAAGATTCAGAGAAGCAGTTGTTCCAAACAATCTCCAGAATACAATTTCCAGTTGCTGGTCTAAAGTATTTGGCACTTTTAGGCAATAATTTATAATCCTCCATCAGACCCTGCCATTTGAAATAATCACAGTTTTGTTATTTTATCTTGAAAATTGTGTTCTTTGAGACTACCATTCAAAGAAAAATATACCAAAATATAGATAAAACCAATCATTCTGTCATCCTCTGTTCTGCATCGTACTAGAGATGATGGTGACAGATGAAAATTCTTTGCAAGAAGGATTGCCTCTGTATATCAACCCAAACGTAACTTGTTTTGCATTGTCAGATAACAATGCTGACTGGAACAACGAAAGAAAAATAAACATGGACAGAAGCATCAGTGGAAAAGCCCATCACTCAATTTCTACCAATAATAAATAAATGGAGAAAAAATATATATTCATTACATGGTTGAAAGATTCAAAGCCCATAACATTTAGAAATGCAATTTTCAAACATCCTGTGAGCATTTTCAGAAGCTGTAGCTGAATTTCAATAGGATACTTGTTTGTCCTCAAAGCCACATTGTTGTTGCTTTTCTTCCCCATGTTTCAGTATGGTATACTAGCTTTACTGACCCTGGGAACTCTAAACTTTGATGAGGTTTTGGGTCAAAACTACAATAAAACTAGAAAGCACACTGGAGAAGAAAGATATTAGTGACAGGAAGTATTCATCACAGGAAGACCATCCATACCGAGTAGAAATCATGTTCAAACTTTCAAAATAAACACATTTTGGTACTGGTTGCTTGACATCAAGAGTCTCAATATTTTACATTTATGTTAACAAAAGATGCAAGAATGTCATGTAGCAATGAATGCCATGAAAAGACTTATAAAATCACTAAAAATGGTATTTTGCATCTTGAGGATTACATTCTGGATTTTTTATTACTGTGAGTAGGCTGAGCAGCTGGTCTTCAGACAGTGATCAAAACAGAGACATTAGCCTTTGTTAATTGGATCTGGCAGTCAAGTGAAACATGGGTAGAGAATAATTAGTAGACAATGGGCATACTTTCTACTATTACCCACAATGAATTTATTTTCTCTACTTATTTCACTGGCCTCAGAAAGAAGACAATCACCCAACTTTTAGGAATATATGTAGAGTGCATAGCTTTTCCAATCTTTATTTTTAGAGCATGAGGATTTATTTCTACTTTTTGCTTGTTTTATAACATGAAGAATAAAGGAAATGATATTACAGTATTGTTAAGCTCTAGAGAGGTCAACTGAATTTGGAAGTTGATGGAAGCTACTTTCTAAAATTTCCAATATGTATGCCATTTATTTATTTGTGTATTTGTTTATTTATTTATTTTATTAGTACTTATTAGTTATACAAAGTAATGGTTTTCATTTTATTAGTACTTATTAGTTATACAAAGTAATGGTTTTCATTTTAACGTTTTCATACATGAATTTAACATACTTTGCCCTCTGACTTTTGTTTGTGAATATTCCTTGCTGTTGGGCATCCCCAAAATTTTAGCTGTCTGTGGTTATAATTGTGTTCACTTGTAATTCATAAGTTGATGCTCTAACTCCCAATATAGTAGAATTTGGAGAGGGGACCTTTGGAGATAAGTAGGTTTAGATGTGGTCATGAGGGTAGGACCCTTATGTTGGAATTAGTACTTTCATAAAGAGGAAACTGGGGCACTTAATCACATTTTACCACCAACTCTGTGAGTACATATCAGAAAGAAAGTTCTTACCTGGAACCAAATTAGCTAGCATCTTGATCTTGTAAATCCTAGCCTCCAGAACTGTGAGAAATAAGTATATGTTGTTTGAGTGTCTGTTTTATGATATTTTATTATAGCAGCCAGAACAAAGTAAGACAACTCCCACTGATGTTAAATGTGGGGAGTGACTGAGCTGGAGATCAACCACACATTTGGGGCTAGAGCAAGGCCAGCCCCGCGAACACAGAGCACCAGAGGTGACCCATATAAACAAGTTGTTGGGACTACAGCAAAGCCAGTCCAGTAGGTGTCCAGCCTTGGTCTTCCTCCCTGTTAACTACAGCACAGATAGATCTGAGAATGTTTCACTTTCAGTGTTCTCAGCAAAACACTGAGTACTTTCACTTTTGGCCCCATTGCGCGTTTCCCACCTTTTTACCTTGTATAATAAAGACGCAGGCAGTGCTGGGTTGTCACTCCCTCTCCATCAGAGAGGTCAGGTCTCACCAAGTCCCAGCTTTCCTTTTATTATGTGTTTACTTTTTTCTTAAGCTCTCATTGCCCCCTCTGAGGACTCTGCCAGCTGCACAGGTCGTGGCAGTTAAAAAACTCAGTATTATGACAAATGTGACTAATGCCACCAGACTGTTTGTCATTAAATCTTCTCTGGAAATGCATGTTTAGGAACATTCAACCTCACCAACTTACATGCTGCAAACTCCTTGGCTTCTCATCTCATTCTTGCTACAAATTACATCCAGGTTTTCAGCAAGACAATTGAAAATGAGAACATCATAGAATCTTTTTCTATGATATTTTTTGAGGCGTAAAATTAAAGGACCAATATGAAAGCACATAAGATATAAAAGTAGTCATTCAAGACACTTTCAGTCACTTCAGTGATACAAAGCAGAACATAAGCATCTTAGAGATGAGTTTGCTCTCTTTTGGGTTTCAAGCAGTAGAAACTCATTTCAATAAGAAATGAACTCTAATCCCTAAATTCCTTTGGATTAAAGTGGTATGTTGTACACAGCTTGTGAGGAAATTAAAACTGTGCATTTAATAGCAGAAGTCAGACAAGGATGGGCTCTCAGAGAGAAGAGTTTTTAATTCCTTCCTGGACATTAGGGAGACTCCAAAGTAGTCACTTCAGATGGGTCTGGGACTCAAACACACCTTCACTCTCGACTATTCAAACAGGAGAAATATGCCAGAGAAGAATGCTATGAATTCAGATTCCAGAAACATGTAATTTATGTATTTCAGTTTTAGAGTGTCTCTCAAAAACCAAAACTAAAAAGGGTAGTATAGAAAATATGTTAAACCTCTTTGAAAGATGCATGCTTAACTGGTTATCACATTAATTAGTTTTCTATAAGTAGGTGTTGCTACCTATAGACAACAGAATCATAGATCATGTTCTGGGAAGATATGAAGTTTACATAATTTATCTCTCTCCTTTCTAACCAATGAAGCATGGTTCTATTCATTTCTCAATAAAATGTGCTGATTACTGGAGGTCAACCAGTACCTGGAAATATCTTGTAAGCAATTAGTTTTGCTGTTGTTATTACTATTCCTCTGTCTATAGCAAGACTGCATTCTAACATACTCCATAATTTGGATTTTCTCCCAGATTTGATTATCCCATCTCTCAGTGGTACAATTTGGAGAAGTCTTGCCATGTATGTGCCTGCTTTTCCTCAATTTTTATGTACAGAATTAGACTTTCACTTGTATAAGCTGTCATTGCTATATTTTGTTAGCACATTTAAAAGCTGTAGAATTTTTATTTTATAAATGACCAAAACATTTTTAATTTTTATGTGATGTATTCCTGAACCATACTGTAATATTATATTGTACTCTATCTGAATAACAACTAATATAAACCTGGCATAAAATACCTGTTATTTTCAAGGTCTAACATTGTAAATGAGATTGATTATGTGACCTGAGAACTCTGTTTTATAATTTTGTAATCACATCTTCTATGATTATAGATGTAGTTTTCTTAAAGAAAGTTAACATTTACAAGGAAAACTGTCTTCCAATCTTTTCAGAAACAGAGTTGATAAGAAATTCAAAATTAAAACAGTGCATAATGCTTTGTAATCACTGTATTCTGGAAGAGAATCATATAAATTGGACTGGACTGGTAGGGCTCAGAGAAGTTCTTCATGCCACATAAGCAAAAAAAAAAAAAAAACAAAACAAAGTATAACAAAATCTCATACAGACACCAAGATCGGCTACTGGTATGTGTTATTTTCACTTGTACATATTGTACATATAAAATTGATCCCATTACAAAATCATCTCTCCTCCTTTGCTTTTCAGGTTATTGAAAGTAATGAATTATCAGCTTTTTCTTCATCAAAAAAGGCTAATAGGAATTTAGAAGTGTCCACCTTTATATTTGCCCTCTTTTTATAACTAATTACCTTACAACATCAAGTCAGTAAAAATATGCAATAGTTTTAGACAATAAATATTTCTTTTATATAAAGGAGGGAGCAGGAGAGAGGATGATGCTGGCACAGCTAGTCCTTATTGTCCATTTTGTTCCAGTCTCCATGACCAGAAGAGTTTTGTGAAAGAAACTGGGAAGAAATGCTGACTGTCTATGCCTATCGGGCAAACGGCTTTTGCTGTAGAAAGTGAACTAGTGTGATGATTGGGAAAACAAAGAGACAGTACTGTAAATATGAAAGCAGGGTAAATAGGAATTTCAGTTTTTTTCTTCATTTTCTTTGCTTATTCGAGTTTGCTAGTGCAGATCCTGGATGCAAAATAATGAAAGGAGGTACAGAGTAGCACAGAGAGTCGGGTTGGTAGGGAAGGCTCTCCTGGGTGATGTCAACACCGTGCTACAGCATAGAGAACAGCTGGTTATGGAAAGATTCTGCGATTATAAAGCAATGATCTGGAGTATCAAGAGCCTAGAATTCAGGGCGCTGTTTTCTTTTAATTGACTCCCAACTCAGAAGCACTTTTCCTGTGCTCGTGGACACTAGATGCAGTCTACGTGTTACCATGTCACTTCCCAAGTATATGATTTAGTCTTATTAATATTAAATTACCACCATATCCACATCCCTACCATCCTCTAACACCTCCAGCAGTGTGATGATGTTCTGTATCTACACCGCCCGCCATGAAAGCCACTGTCTACATGTGGCCACTGAGCACTTTTAAAGTGGCTTGTGGTGCAGGGGAATAACTCAATGGTAAAGCACTTGCTTAATATACATAAGCCCCTGAGTTCTATTCCCAGCACTGCATAAATAACTAGATAAGTAAATTAAATAAATGCGATCCAGGTAATGGAAGAACTGAATTTCAACTTTCACCTAAGTTTAACGATAAAAAAATTGAAAAAGCGGGCCAGTGAGATAGCTCAGTGGCATAAGCACCTACTGGCAAGCGTGAGGTCCTGAGTTCAACTCCCGGTACCCACATAAAAAAAAAAAAATTGAAAAATCATCTGTGCCTATACCTTGAAAATAACACTAGTTTAGTATATGTCACAAGCTGTTACTTTGAGCAATTTAATTACTTTTCTGTCCTGTCCAAGTCTAACAAAATGAGGTATGGCCTGTGCACATTGACATCCTGAGCACATTAAGTGTGAAGCTTGAGGTGTTCCCTCATCCCCATCCCTTCTCCCCAAGGATAAGACAAATTCCACATCAGATGCTTCCACCCCGAACAGATCAAGTGTTACTCATGGTTGAGAATACAGACTCAAAGCACCAACCAGTGAATGTGAACCAAAGAGATGATAGGGACGGTGCCTGTTTTACATATGTCCACAGAATCAGAAAAGTAAAAGGCCAGTTAATGTCCGATGTTTAGGAATGAGAAAGCTTGCTGGATAGCTTTCAGACATTCCTGAGTGTACAGTAAATTCTTTTTTCTTTTCATCTCCATTCTAGAGCAAAATAAAGATACTTTGAGACCCTACATAAAGATAATGTTGTTTCATTCACTTATCAATATACATGAAAGCATTACAGAACAATCAATAAGACGATGTTTTAAAAAATATTATTGCCTTCAGCACAATGGTGACTGCCTTTTGGGTAATCAGTGATTTATCTCTAGCTCATGCTTTTTTGTCAGCTGTTGTCTTGATTTGGAAAGATCAAAGCAAGCATCCAAAACCAACACCTCTCTAGGAACACTAAAGCAAAGTTTGTTTGTTTTTACATTCTGTTCCTTACTCCTTTTCTTGTATATATGATCTACTGTTTTCCCTATTCTGAATTAACAAAACATAGACCTGGGATAGTTTGGAGAAAGTAGGAAGATTTCATGGCCATAGTTCCTATTGTTCTTTTAAGTGAGTGATTCTTAAACTTAGTACACCAGGGTCATCTCTGGGATTTGTTCCAAATACAGACCCCCAAATACAGGCCCCAATCTAGAAAGTCAGAATCAGTAAGTCTTGGTGGAGGTTATACACTCCTAATAACTTCTCAGATAATATTCCTGATGTTGGTTTGATGACTACACATGGAAAATGAGTATTTTAGTTCTTGCTTTGGAATTTAAGCTCCAAACTCCAATTGAAATGGTGATGATTTTGCGTCCTTTGCCAGCTCTGTTGTGTGTGTGTGTATGTGTGTGTGTGTGTTCCCAGGGCATTCTTAGAGGAGCAGTAGTGGTGGGGGGCAAGATATAGCACTTTGGAATCTCCTAGACAATTGTGACCTTTAATCTTCTAATGCTAACTGTGGTGGATTAACTAATGGTCAACTTGTAACACCCAGCTGAACTGAATCAGCATGGTGCTGGGGGCGGAAAGCCACCTGAGGACTGTTACCAACAGCATAAAAAGAGAACTAGAGGGAAAGATAGTATGCTGTTGATTCTCCTGGAGAAGCTTGTCACACTAGCTTTCCTGATATAAACTCAGCTGTTCTCGTTGTCAGAGGAGCTCGGGTCCTCGCTGTTGCTGAGGATGGCTGTGGTTCTCTTTGGGGGAGCTCTGGTCCTTACCTTGAGCATTGCTTCCTGGCTTCAGTGCAGATCCTTCATCCTGCTGGCACAGATCCTTCATCCTGCTTGCACAGACTTTCTAGCTTCCACCACCGACCTTTGGGCCTTCCCAGTGTATATCCTTGATATAGACTTGCATGAGAAGTTGTTTGCTCTAGGTCTTCAGCTGGACTCCTGCAGGACATTGCCATGGGATCCAGGCCCTCTGCTGGATTCTTTGGGTCTCTAGTGCATTGACAGATCTCCGGCACACTTTTGCATTCGACACTTAGGGTGAATGTTATAAAATAATCTTAGAAATTGTATGTCCTGTATTGAATCTATTCCCTTGTAAACACTGACTACAACACTAACCAAGAACAAGACCAACCCACACATTGTTTTTGTTTTCTCCTCTCTCTGCTTCTATGTTAGTATTGTTCATTAACCCTACTCTAACTTGGTGATTTTAGGACATTTCATTTCCTGAGTTGTGTTTCAAGGTCTTTTTTAGTTTATTAGTATATGTTTGTAATACATAATAATTTCATTCATCTTGGGGAATTGATACATATACATATCACAACTCAATCACTTTTATTTCCCTTCCCCCTTCCTGCCCACTCATCCTAAGGTCAAAAATATTGGCCAAAACAGAACATAGCTGTTTTAATGTATCTCTAAAATAAAGAAAACAGAACTATCTCTTATGAGAGAATCCATTTTTTTCTGTGCCTCAGTAAACAGAGACCAAGATGATGGTTTCTATGCTCCCAATGTGTCTGTGCAAACAAACTTCCCTTTCTTAGCAAGGAGGAGTCAGAGTAGGTGTGGCAGTGCTACGAGCTGTGGAGGAAGAACATGTGGCTGCCTGGCACCAGTTCATAACAGAATTGTGCTGGGAGCTTCAACAGCGCAAGGGCTGCACATCAGAGTCCCCTGTGGAACTTTATCTAGGTACACCACCCTGAACTTCATACCTGTAGTGTCTGGTTCAGTGGGTCTCATTTCATAAATGAGGAAACTGAGAAGATTTACTTAATATCACAAATACTACATAGTTGGATTTGAAATTCATTTGCCTAAAACAGCCTGTGCTGTTTTCACATCTACTGCAGCTCTTCAAAGGTTATGCTGATGATTCTCTCAGGAGACAGAAAAATCATCCTTTATCCCCTTGCTTAAAACCGGCAGCATTGCTTGTACCTGAGACTCCAGGGGAAAAGGAATTCTTTTATCCCCATTCTGACCCTAACACAACCCCAAAATTCTAAAACAAGAAAGGTATATAATGCCTACCTCTGCTAGGAGAGCAGTCCTCTTCCAAATAGTCTACGTATCTTAGAGCTCCAAAGACACACTTTATAAAAGTCCAGGTGTTCACAGACACTCTGCAATCAATTTCAACCTTGGGTAATTGCATTCTTCCTATCCAAGAGCAGTTTCAATGGGATATGATATATTTTGCTTTTGGTTGCTGTAAGTACCAATAGCTCAAGAAGTAGTTATAACAATCCACTTTATCCCAGATAGTGGCTGACCTCCAGGGAGCTCAAGACATTTTATTATTAGTTTCTTATTAGTTATCAAAATTGAGGTCTTCTGCAGGAAATAGAAAGTCTTATTACTTCCATTTTACAGATAAACCAGTCAAGGCCTAAAGGCTAAATGATAGTTTTTTAGCCTCACGGAATCAAAAGCCCTTGTGTTTCTCAGGTCAGTGTCTAAGATCTAGAAATAAAGATAAAACTAAAATGTTGCTATATGAAATATCTGTCATATCATCTCCAAAACTAAGAGGAAGTACAACTTTCTTCCTAGAAAATTCTTTATAACTTATAATTGATTCGCAGAGCAGGAAAAATCCTTCTTCCTCATCTCATTTTTTGTTATTGGATTCTTTTTAGTAGATTTAGTCACAGGAATATTAAATACCAACTGTTATGTTTTAGATTTAAGATGTCCCCCATGTCTCAGTTCAGAATTGGAGTCTTCGGAAGGTGACTCGATCATGGGCATGCTATGATAGGTCAGAGGTGGGTCACCGAGGGCATGACCTTGAAGGGTATCTTCTTGTGCCAGGCTCCTCTTCTCTCTCTACTTTCTGGCTGTCATGGGGTGAATACTCTTCCTCTGCCATCCCCTTCACCATGCTGCTTTTTCCTTGGAGTCCACCAACAATGGACTGAACCTCTAAAAACTGTGAGTCAAAATAAACGTCTCCCCATAAAGTTGCGGGTGTCAGGTATTTTGTCTTAGTGATAGGAAACAGACTAATATACCAGCTTTACAAAAGTTTAATCTGTATTTTTCTGTTGCAAAAATAATCAGCCATGTTCAGAAAAGTCTTCTTAGATTTGTTGCTTTGTGAAAGGATATATAAATTAGAAACTTTGTGCAAGTTTTTTAGTTATTTCTATCTTTGAAGCCACTGTGATTGTATGTAATTACTGACAATTCATAAGAGGACAAAGCAATTATAGGTTAAATTTCCCCTACAGCTTCCCATGCTTACTTCTAACATAAGGTTCATCAAACTACTTTCAAGTTGTCTATTTACTTTGAGTAAATAGAGTTTCTGGAGGGTAGAAACTCTTTTTTTTTTTTTTGCAGTGATAGGAATTGGACCCAGGGAATTGCACATATTAGTCAAGCACTCTGTCACTGAGCTACACTCCCAACTTCTAGAAATATTTCTCTTCTTTATCAGTGTACACTAAATACACAGAAGAAAGCCTTCTATATAACATGCATGTGCACCTGATCTACTCCATTTCCCTATCTAGAAGCACTCCTTGTCTTATTACGCTCTATTTTGTGCCTCATAGGCTGACCGGTGGAGGCTATTGAGGTGCTCCCTTGGGTTCCGCCTTTAGAAAGCATCCTCGGAGATCCAAGAACAGGAGAGTGTGGCTGAGGTAGGCCTTCTCCACCTCCTGCCCTGGGGTTGCCGTGGGTTAGAACCATCCTCCTAAAAGTCACAGGAAAGTTTTGAAAAGCATTTCATGAAGTTTTGTACAGAAACAACAGCTATGCACTTAAAAAGTGAAAAGAGAAAACTCAACAAAACAAAAAACAAATCATTGAAATAATATCCTTTCCAGAAATTTAAAATTTATATTAAGCTGAATATGAGAAAACCACTTAAGGTGATTTATATGGCTTGCTGTTAAAATATAGATCAATGAGATTGTATTTTTTAAATAAATTTGAATGTGTTCATATTTGCATTTTCACTGTTTACTTTTATTTATTCGTGAATATAGATTATATCTATCTATACCTGAAACACCTGTTCCAAACTCATATATGATTAGGCATCCTGAGCATATTTTTAAAAATAATTCTTTGGAAACACCCTACAACCTACCACAATCACCATCTCAGTCTTTTTGTCATGACTTGTTAAAATCATAGAGACTTCTCTGCAATTGAAGATGATTGTGGTTCCAGGTTACCCCCAGTTTATAGATCATGAATCTTAATCAGTTTCATATTAAAAGCTGTATGATCAATCTTTAAAAATATGCACAAGTTAGAAAATCTTATAGATGAACTACCTGATGGAGTTGAAAAACATGATGAATATTTAAATTTAAAAATAATTATTACAGAAAAATACATATTGCCATTAATCTCCCTCAAAATACCTTTCCTTATGTCAAATACTCTTATCCTATCATTCTTGCCACTTTCTGAAGTAGTTGAGGAAATTCTATGTCATAAGTGTCTATAAGAGTTGTGGCGAAAAAGTGGTGGTGAATGCAGCTGACAAGTGTCATCCAGCAGAAAAACAGGTTCACAAAAACCTATGGTATGTCCTCATCCACTTTATTCATTGGATCTGGTACCATGTGACATCTGGCTCTTCCCCAAAGTTGAAATTACCATAAAAGATAAGCATTTTGGATCAATTCAGTACATCAAAGCAGCCATAACAGTGCAACTAAAAGCACTCATGAAAAAAGACTTTCACAGTGCTATAAAGTAATATATCCATACTTCAGAATCTCACAAGACATTTTAGCCTTTCTTCTAATATCTAGCAGAGTTGAGACAACAGATGGGACGTTTGCTTCTGTGTTTTTTCTGCAGCCCACGTGCAGTGTGATAGGCAGCACATTGCAGGTACTCAGCACAAAGTGCTGAAACAAAATAAGAAGTCATCTAGTTACCTAACTAAAACAAGGAACTTCTGCACATTTCCAAGAGACAGTCAGATAACTTCCATCTGACACCCTGCTGCATTGCAAGACAGTTTAAATCTGCCTTATAACTTGACCAAATTCAGTCCTTCTAAAGACATTGTGTTCGTGCTGTAACTGAATTCTATTGTTGTGCTCTTGCTTTTTACTTAACTCTTCCTTTTTACCTTAATACACTTGTTTTTCCCCACCAATATTCCTACAGCTTAATGATCTCAGTTCATGCTCACCTAATTATACTGCATTCTGTCACTATCTCTCTTCAAATCTGGACTCCGACTACGAGACTGCAGATTTAGATCACTATAGAATGTGAGCCTCTCCTACCGAACACGACATTTATTTCAACACTGAGTGAGTTGCATTGCTACAAAAATGAGTTATACGGTAATACTGACCTAAATGAAAAGGTCGGACTTCTTAATAGAGTTTCTGTTGTCTTAGGAGATTTTACTCTGTGTTACAGAGAGGCAAAGTGCTGAACAAAACACATCATGAGTAGATATGTAATTTTTATTTGTGTGAAATGCATTCCATAAACTCTTTTTAAAAAAAGAAAAGAAAAACAAGTTTGGCAACACAAAGAAATAATATGGACAAAGAAGAGAGATGACATTAAAATTAGATGTGCACACAGGTCAACATTTTAAGTATTTGTAAAGATAATTTGTAATTTCCATAAAGTAGACTCACTACATATCATTATTATTATTATCAAAATTAATTAGAATGTAACAGATTTTTGCATGCTATATTTATTCCTGAGGAAACCACCACATGGTAAACTAGGTCTAATTTTTGCTCCTTGTTGAGCTACATGACCAAAACGTTGTTTGGGGGAGGATCCCTACCATTCACATGCGTGTCGAGACGCTGTTATTGATGGGATAGGGGAATTGAGGGGAGGAGGCTCATATGACAGTCTTTTCTAGTTTACCGGGCTGAGAAGTATTAGTACTGACCTAAAATTTATTAAACAGAGAAAATTAAATTCCTACTGTATGATAAAGACTTTTCATTCTAATTAAGAGAAAAGCCAAAACAGAGACTTCATACAATAGAAACTAAATGTCTTTGGCCATTTGAAACTCTTTACTATAATTTCAATCGGTTAAAATCTTTATATACTTATAAGTAATCATAATGCAGTACAAAGAACTAATAGGAGTAGTGCAAGAAAATAGTAATATTTGGTAACCAGACTGCCCAATATCACGGGTACTGAGCATGGATATTCGATATTATGGACATTCAATACAAATTTATTGCTCATCCTTCCAACCCTCAGTAAGATTGGTCCTCAGACTCACAGAAGTATCAGTTTGAACATACAGATTCTCAAACCCCTGAACCATGAAATTCTAATTCAATAGGTCTAATTCAGTAAGACTTCACAATCTACATTTTAAAACCACATACTTATTAATTCTGATGCAAGTGATGTTCAGACAACTCTCAGAGAAACACTGACTTAAAACAGTCTTTAAAGTCTTTCTGAAATATCTGTCCTCTTTTATCCTCAAAGCAAATTCCTGGGCCCAGGGGATACTAACTATAGAAAAGAGGGGAAGACGACTCACAGATTGTTTTTAAAGCCTTCTATTTTGAACTAATTTTTATACTTACAGATTTCTAGATTGTTTATATGTGTGCACTAGAAACATGAGAATTGAGCATCTCATTTGCATTTTTAACCTATTTTGTAAAATGACTTGCCAACATATATTTATATAGTTTTCTCATATTTTAGTTTAGATAATCATCACTCTTAATGATATATGTTGTGGATTTTTGTGTGTATTTTTATGCTTCAAAATATGATGCCAGTCAACTTACAGGTACAGAGACAATTTCATACTAACATCATTATTGAGCCTAAAAATTTTTACAGTAGAGCATACCAAGAATATTTGCTGCTAAATTTTCTATTAAAGAGAAGTATCTGTTATCTTTGCAATACTAAATGGATTGTATCAAACTATGAAAAGTTAAAAAAAAACATTTTTAGCATGTAGGCATGCAAGTGACCTGTGCACAAACTTTAAACAAAATACCTTTGAAAATATTTCAATTCCATTGTATGGCTGAACTTTGTCATTACTGCATGTTCAAACCATTTTTGAATATTTATTTGCTTAATTCAGCATGATTCATTTGATCTGAGATTTTAATGCACACCTCACGGTATACAATGATTGAAAAAAGGAATCGTTATTATGTATTAATGGCAAAAACGGAATTAAAATATATTTTAATGTATAGATTTCTAAAGTTGACAGCAGTAAAGAACATACTAAAGTGGCTTTTTAAAAATTTTTCATGTTAAATATGTCACTTTTGTGTTCTGTAGGCAGAATGAAACCCATAAATACGGTAATTCTGGCCGGGGATATACCTCAGCGGCACAGCACCTGCCTGGCAAGCACAAGGTCCTGAGTTTGATTCCTGATACCAAAAAAAAATGAATAAATAAATAAATATATGATAATTGTATTTGAATGCTATACAGTCAACATACTTAAAAATTAAACACATTGAAACAGCAAAATTCTTCTCTTATTAGTAAAAAGTCATTCCTCCTCAGTGGAAGACATGTTGCTGTTAAAAATCTCTATTGTGTAAATTGGCATTTAGGTACTTTCTGAAAAGTGAGGTTTTTGTTACAATAGGCTATTACAGCTTTTTTGTAACAGTTGAGGCCTAACACAAAAACTCCACTTTATTCTGGTGCACTGACCAAGTCCATAAAATCATTATGGTTCACTGGCCTGCCCAGCATTCCCCAAGGCCCCATGAAATAGCTGAGATTTCAGATCCCTGATGATGGATCTGAAATCTTAAACCCCAGTGCATGAATAGATATAACAATTTTCAAATTTAACATTTTCATTTTATATGTATTTTCAGACTGAGTCTAGATGTTGCTTCTTAAAAATGATCAATAATGTTAGCCTGGGCGTGTGCGCGCTTGCGTGCGTGCGTGTGTGTGTGTGTGTGTGTGTTGGAGAAATAGGGAAGATGACTAAATAGGACCCAAAAATTCACAACTATAAGACATCTTGAAAGTCATTTTGCTAATTTGATTGTTGAACCCAGTATTATAGCAGTAAATGTGTCAGCTGAGTATCCAAACTTTCTCTCTTCCTTTCTCTCTCCCCTCTGACCTGGACGATTTGGACAGGCCAGGAAAATGCTGCAAGATCACCACCAATTCTCTCTTTTTTCCCTGGAAAGAGTTTCCACTGTAATAGATTTCGGGAATGCTGACAGAACAATAGCAAGGCTGTGGGTCCAGAAAAGAGTCTTTAGGTACTGACAGTATTCAAAAGCAAATAATAATGGTTGAGGTCAGCAAGGTCTGAAAGAGGGATGTCAGCCAGCCCTGTGGATTGTAATATTCTATTCTTGGACTAATTAGTGATAGATGATTTGAAACTGAGCTTTAATACTCAGGCCATGATCTTTCTCTGTGGAAGACATTATAATAATAATGTGCTAGATCTTATGAAGGTGTTCATGCACTAGTTAACTATGAAACTACGAGTGCGTGAAAACAGTCATTTCTTGCCATCCTCAGGGTGTAATAAGAGCACAAACAAGTTGAACTTCTGAATAAAGTTTATTTTAAATATAGCAAATTATATAACTAGGTTAACTTTTACGAACTTAACACTGTTTTAAGTAAGTCCCTCAGGTAGTCTTTTCATGTTTTCTCATTTCTCTCATTGTACTTAAAAATTTTTAAATGTGATGTAACAAATCACTCACTACGAGGGCACAACCCTACATGTATATTTCATCTTATAATGTGCATGGATGATTCTAAATGCTGCACATTTAAGGGCAGCTCAGTGAAAACGAAAACCCTCCAGCAAGTAAAAATTTGGGTCTAAGTTGAATTTATTAAAAAATATCCCATAACATAATATATTTCCCCAAGCTAAGAAAAGATAGGTAACACTCCTAGAAACAGGTTGTGATGCCTGGTAGACATCAGAAATCAGTTCAAAGAATTTCAAGAACTTCTTCCCTGTCCTTGAGCCCAATTTTTCTAGCTGAATTTGAATGTATTTTTTTCTGGTCCCCATAGCATTTTGTCCTGACTCTCAGGTCACATATTCTGATACTGTAGCTCTGCACTTATGTGTTCTATGATCTCCAAGCAAGTTATCTAATCATTCTTTGCTTCCATTTCATCATCTATAAACAGGAAGTGCTAATAGTGCCTCTTTCACAAGGCTATTGCAAGATTTCCTTCAGTATAGCACTTAACTAAGTCTGTGACACACACTAAGATTCTAAATTCAGGTGTGGCAGCACACACATGTAATTCCAGCACTCTGGGAAGCTGAGGCAGGAGAACGATGAGGCCCCTTCTGAGCAATTTAACGAGTCTCTGTCTCAAAATAAAAAAATATATATATATGTAAAAGGCCTGGGGAAGTAGCTCAGTGCAAAGGCCCTTGGTTCAATCCCCAGTGTCAAAAAAGTATCTTTCAATCTTAAGCATTATAATTATTATTAATATCATTAATATAAATGTCATTGTTAGGTCTCATCACTCTCCCCAGTTAATAAGCTCTTTGTATTTCTATAAAAAGAGAATTAATGTACAATTTTTTACATTGTTCTTATTATAAGAATGAAAATTCAATGAAAAAATGGAAGAAATAAATTAAAAATAGATAAGCTTTTGAAAGACAGGGATTCTGTATATTAGAAGACAACATAGTAACTGAAATAATCTAACACTGCAGCCTCTTAATATGCATGTTTCAGGAAATACCCCTCTATTTACTTATTCTCTGTGTTAAGCAGATAGTTACGCTTGTGAAAAGCAACTCACCTTTCTTGGTGATAACAGAGAATCTTGACCAGCGTAAAAGCTTAAAAATAAAGGATAATTTTTCCAGGATGGATTCTGAGAAGCACCATTCAATTTTAAATAAGTCAGAGACTAAGAAAATAGAAAGTTAGGAATGAAAATTGACCCAAAGATTCACAGGCACTTCAGGGAAAATAATAATATTAGTATCAACTACAAAACAACTACAAAAACAAACAAATTTTTAAAATAACCACAAAAGAACTGAGATCGGGCTTAGGAGGTAGATAAAGGCTGTAGGTAGAAGCTAGGAAGAAAAAAATAATCAGCTCAGGATTTAGGCTGGGGGAAGGAGTTGAGAGGACAGTATTTTGGCCACACAGGGACATGGCCCAAGACCCTGCGAGCAATACCTCGGAGGTAACAAATGTTTGTCTTCATAGTATTTTCTGTTCCCAAATTTGTCCCAGGATTTCTGTAGTTACTCTAATAAATAGCGCATGCATCTTTTAAAATGCAAATGCAGAGGACTGAGTGGAAGGGGACATTTGACATTTGTATCTAGTGATTCTTTTGCCCTGAACTCATGCTGCTCAGAGTCTACACCATCTCCATAAATAGCAACACAACACTTTCAGTTACTCAGATCTAAAACTCTGAAATCATTCCTCTCTCTCAGTGTATATCTAACCCATCAGCAAATGGGTAGAATCTTCCCATTTACAGTCTAACCACTTCACCTCACCACCACCTCTTTACACAGTACAAGTCACGATCATCGCCAAAGTAGATCATCTAAGTAAGAGTCTTCTAATGGAAGTCTGTGTTTCTGCCATTTTCTCCTGGAGACTAGTTTCATCTCATCATAAAGTCAGAAATATTCACTTAAAATTAATATTTATCAGGTCATTTCTTTGTTCAAAACCCTAAAATGACTCTCTATACCTATGGGTACAAGTTAATGGTCTTTCAACTACCTAGAAGGTCCTACAAAATTTTATGATCCACTCCTAATCCCATTCATCTGCCTAATCCCGTTCATCTGCAAGCTCCTGCCTCAGCGCATGTCTCCTCATTCCCCTGGCCTGAAATTCTCTTGCCTAGGAAACTGCATAGATCCATCACTCATCCCTCATTTATTTAAAACTTTACTCAGTTACCCTCTTCTCTAGCCACCCTAACAAAAATTTCAACCATACTCTACTTCACAAAGTTACTTCATAACCCTTTTTCTGTGCTTCTCCATGATTTATTATTTTTCTCAGCATTTATCACTGTATAACACAGCCTATGTTTACATATTTATTTGCTCTTATGCAAAAATACAAATGTCATAGTGGCAGGGATTTCTCATTATTTTTTCCTTATCCATTGTTAAATTCTTAGGACCTACAGAATGTCTGCAACATAGCAGATACTCAGTCGTTTCTGAAAAAACATGAATGATTATATTTTAATTACATAATTTATTATTGAAAATCCAGCTGCAGCATTTCCTCCAGGGGTCTTTGATATGCTTCTGTGAGACACCTGTGTGTTGGGAGGAAGGAATGTTTAACATAAAAAGTTATTTTGGGTTGAGTTATGGGAACAGAAGAAAGTACTAATGAGCCAGAAGATAGAAGTTTGGAGAAATAGATTTCAGTACCTAGAGTGTACTCCGATGATATTGGTCACTTCGGTATCATTGGCAAGAGGTATAAAGAAGTTGGACAACGTTATGAGGGAAAAAAAACCAGAAACAAAAAAGTCAATAAACCACATTTCATCTACTTCATCATTTTGTAACATTCAGGCTGCCTCTCTTTCCTTCTTCTAGGTTGTAAAGAATGTCAAAATGATGCATTCCCGAGCTGCTAGTACGTCATTCAGAAAACAGGTTCCTTATATGCAGGGAATCCATAACCCTACACTCAATATTACCCTGCTCACCAGAGAGAAGGGTGCCCGGCAAAAAGGAGGTGTAGATAGGGGGCATTAAATTCCAGGATGTTTCTGGAAAAGCAGAGCTCCTCTTACCGTACCTATTTTCCCTCTCCACCTTTCATTGAGAAAGCATCCTTCCTTCTTGCTTCCTCTACTTGCAAGATAACAGTGGCAAGACTCTAGGAGAGGCTCTTTTAGGAAAGGTATGGGTTAATAGCCAATGACAAATGGAAGAAACTCATGGAGACAAAGTAAATTATCTGTTTTTTGTCACCTTCAGGGACACTCTTGAAAAGCTGGTTTCCTTCTTTAGGGTAATATACCACAAAAAGGGAGAGAAAATACTATAAAGTGAGGAGAAAAGGAGTCTAATTTTTAAAAATTATTTGTGGAACTGCCAAATAGGAATCTGTTACCTAAATGTAACAACACGTTCATCACATCTATTCTCCATATCATTTTATACAGTCCTCCTTCTAAAATGGAGATATTGAGTGGAGATGGCAAAGAATAATCAAAATAAAGTCATATCCCAGAGTCATATCCCATCATTATTAACTTGGAATATTTCCATATCATTTCGGGTATGTTTATGATTCAGATGTTGTCAATGTAATGCATACAATTACAAGAAGTAAAGCAAAAAGTAAAAAAGTATCACTTTTATCAGAGAAATTCACCAAAACCTGAAAGTAAGCAAAATATATTAATGGACGTTCTCTTAGTACAACATGCATTTGAATTCCTATCTATAAAACCACTTTTTAATTCTAGGCACAGGGATTAATTAGTAGAATTTGTACAATAGAAATTCAAATAATAGCTGTTTAATGGAAAAAATTCTAAATGTTTATGGCTTATCATATCATAAAAGACTAAAGGAGTTATGAATCTAACCACCTTTTATTTATCCCAATATTATTTATAAATTATATATATATACACACATATTATATATATATACTAGCTTCTCAAATACAGTATTATTTGGACTAGTTTTAACATCTTATTTTTTTCCTTTATTAGGTAATGAGTTGAATAAAATCCTCTACTTGTTCATTTTGCCTTTGTTGTAAAGGTTGTTTTTAATTTTTTTTCAAAATAATACCTTAACACTAATATTATTCCTTGAATCTCAAAACCATCTTATGTTCTAGTGAATAGAACTAATGGGACATAATTCATTGGCAAGTAATATACTTCACCACTAATAGGATGTAATTCATTGATAAGCAATCCACCTAGACCATTACACTGGTCATTTGTCTTTAATGTTTACATAATCACATCAACTCTCCTCTCATCTCAGCACTACGAGGCTCTTTCATGGCTTCTCATGGGCTTCATTCCAAGCTTGGCACTTTATGACTTTGTAATAAGTTATTTGTCAAGGTTAGCTTTACCAAAACTACTTGAATAGTAGACAAATAGAAAATATTTAATACGTAAAATTAATTTTGCTCCATCTTTTTTTTCAAAGCATGTATATAAGTCAAAATATGATACGGTACTTTACATTGATAATAGACTGAATTTAACAGAGAAAATACTCTAACTGCCCTATTGAGGATTAAATTAAAAGATTAAAGTTGCCCAAGTTACAACATAGCTACATATTCTGGTACAAAAATTTAAAAGGAAAAAAATACATAATAGAGAACATAGAAAATAATTTTTAATTAAATTACATGCTTTTAATTTTTTCTATTACCCCTAAAATATGACACTTTCCAAGCAGAAATCAGAAAGTTTCTGGGGATTCACAGATACAGCAGTTTCTTTTTAAAGAAATCTTTTCTTCCAACTACTGTCAAGTTTTTCTCATTATTCTTATATTCATTAGATGAAATCAATATAGAAGCAAACAGCAGCATTTCTAATGATTGTTATATACAATTAGAATGGTCCATAGTTTGGTATTATTTCTGAGTCATTCATTCATGTGATCTCAATCTTCCTTTTGGCCATTTCATTCTAGAAGATGGATTAAGATACTGATATGAAAGAATATTGAGTTAATGAAATGAGAAAAATTCATAAGATTACATAATAGAATTTTAAAACTCCATGTCTTCTACTTGGTGACTGAATAAAATATTAATGCTGGCCAATAGAGTTATGAAAAGTATTAATATTATTTTTAGATTGTCAAGGACTACTTGTAAATAATATGGAATGTTGAGTTAAAGGAGGAATAACTCATAAATGACAAAAATTTCTGCTCCTGGTTAGATCTGTATAATATGGTAATTTTAATAAAAGAGTAATATTTTGTTTATTTGAAATGTTAAGTTCTTTATAAAAACTTCAGATAAGACAATAAAAATTAAGTTAATCTTTCAGTTCCTATTCATGCTCCAATGGTCATCCTCACGTTTAAATCTGTGAATAGTTTTGCTTAAAAATAAAATTAGTTGTGACAGGTCAACTATCACTGATTTAGACATCTTTAAGTATTACTAGCTATTGTAAGTTATATCTTAACTGAGGTCAGATTTGGCCCAAGGTCACACTAATAAATCTCTCATTGTCTACAAATGACATTTGCTGAATATTACCTTAGGCTACATTTTTAGCATTCCTTCTGGCATGCTGAGATTAGATGTGACATTTCTTGTCCAGAATAAAACACAAGGTCAATTCTAAAGAATATAATATTATATTTTTGCATGCAACTTTGCATTTGCTTATCTATAGGACACAGGCAGTTCTTTTTAAAGAATTAGTCTTACGAACCACTACCAAGCACATGTTAAATCCTTCTCACATGATGCCACCATTGTCCCAGCTTATATGACTACCTTTGAGCCCTCAGCAAATACCCTGAGAAAATAGCCATAAAGGAGGTCAGAATTCTCTAGCTCCTACTGTAAAAGTTTGAGGGAGTTTTCGTCACACTGGATTGGGATGGTGGAAGTTTCATCAACAGAATATTTCCGTTTGAGATAGTGTTATAAAGGACGATTAGCTTATGCAAATCCACAAAAACTATTATTCAACTCTATTATGAGTTAAATGAGATTTTGTATAACACTAAACAAGTATCAATTATTTACAAAAATATTAAACTAAAACAGCTCATCAGTAAATTTATAATTTTGAATTTTGAAAGGTCAAAAATTAATGCTTGATATATTATTTTTCTTCCTAAAAATCACAAAATTAAAAGGTAATAACAACAACAACAACATATATTTGGCCCGAGAGCCACCTTCGCTCTCATTATCACCCTGTCACATCCACTTACCCTGATTAGAGTCAATAAATACATGAAAATATAAATGAGTTTTACTCTATGAAATGCACAACTTGTAAAAGTCAAACATTTTTCTCAACTAAGCGTGTGGAGATTTAGTTAAAATCAAGTGAAAAAAAAATCTTACAAACCACCCCAAACTCCAATGTAAAGAAAACCGTCAATTTAAAAATTAAAATTATAATTACTTCTCAGTATGGTTATTGGTACTGAACTACATGGTGGAAAGCAAATATCCAGTTATGAGTTTATCTTGCTTGGTCTAAATCTCATCTAGAAAGGCACATCTAGAAGTAAATGGGTTTAGGATCCTGATTACAGGATTATACAAATTATCAGTAATTCAGGTTATCTGAGAACTTGAAAATAATACCCTTACTCTGATTTAAATATTACCTAAAAAGAACAAATACTATTTAGGAGAAACTCAACAAAAGTACAATAAATACCCATTTCCTTCTATTTTCCACAATCTGTATTTCTGCATAGATCTCTAGGAAAGGTTACCTCATGTGGAAAGAGCCTGTACTGTACCACATCAGCCTTCTCTATTAAACAAAGTGACTGCTAACATCTAGGTTGAAGCTACAGAGCACAGATAAGTCTTCATGTCTATATGAGGTGCAATGAGCCATCCAAGCTAACTCAGCAGAGAGATCATTTACTAACAAAATGATTGCAGACATCCATTGATGTGATGGATGTCCAGGATTGCATGACATAGAGGAGCCCAGAACAAAAATGGTAACAGATTTGAAAGCCATTAGCAGGCTCCTTTTATCCATTCTGGCATGGTTTGTTAGTATGAGATAGCCTCTTTGTTTTCTTTCTCTTTAATGATACTGTTCTATGAACCAACGAATGTTTTCATTTGGAAAATAAGAAAGCATTGACATGTTATCTGAGCTGTGGTTTCTTTAGCGATGCCAAGGGAATAAATATGCTAATTCTACGCTTTAAAAAATACCCCGGGTAAGGTCCATTACTTCAGTGATTTCAGTGACTGTGAGGCTCAGGTGGGAAAATGTTAACACCACATACCGGGGTATGTTCCATTGTGTAAAAGTTTTGAATTAGAAATGTAATGGAGAATTTCAGCAACAGTGCTACACTTTTAAGTGATCATTTTCATATTACATTCTCTGAAGTAAAATCTAACTCGTCAATTATATTAACCTGAAGCAATTTACCTCAAACTATTCCTTTATTCTTCAGAAAAGAAGCAGTTACTGTGAAAAGCTATTGCAAAAAAATCCGGAAATAGTCACAGAATCTTACATAAATAGTGTCTTCTCATAGATGAATAAAAGACAATTTCCCTCAATACACACAAATGTACAAAAACACATTTCTTAAGGAAATAATAATTCCTCAGAACCCAGGAAGGAGCAAAATAACAGCTGAAGTGCCAACTGAAAAGAGTTTCCCTAGTTTTAAAACTGGAACGAGACAACTCTCAACATTTGCAAAACATTCCTTTATTATTAGAAATAAATTATTTGTATAAAAATTGCATGCGTCAATCATTGCATTTATTTTTAGCACAACCCAGGGCTTCAATCCGGTCAGCCATTACAAGAAACAGACTCATTGTCTTATACAAGTTGAACAATGTGGGACAGGAACGGGAGTTCTCACAATCACAGAAAATACTTACAAGAATAACATCAGACATGGTTTATTTCAACAGCATTTTTTTCGCAAGCTAACATTAGTTTTCCTTTTGTGATTTTTTTTTTAAATTGCTTACTAGTAAGCAATACTTTAGTTTGACACTCATTGGTTGCATTGTATAAACGGGTTTTTCACTCCTCGTTATTGGTACTTTTGGCTCATGGTTAATTTTTGTTCCTTACAAGACTATTGATATGATTGATTGTAGTCTACGGAGATCTCCAGGAGTGAGTATTCGCTGTCTTGTGTTCATTGTTTAAGATCACGTACCACATTTCTCCAGATTGTATCATTTCCCTGTTTCAGATTGAATGATTGCTATAGCTGATATATGTTGTCTTGGTAGACGAAGCTGTTAAGACAAATTAGGAGAAATTAATGGCATATAATAATAAATAACGTGTTAATATGACTTGAAATTTCAAATCCTGTGATGACTGATTGATATGTGATATTCAGTTTTTACAACAGGTGCTAAATATTTTAAACCATGTAGGAAAAATTCAGTGGTTATCGAAATAAAAATGCAGAAGCAAATTTAATCTGTAAAAGCCAGTAGTCTCATGTACAGTATATGGATATTTACCAGAAAACTAAAAATGTAAAAATGCTAATCTTTAATAAGTTTAGGTGAAATTCCATTTAAGTGGGTATTTTGCTAACAGAGATTTCCACATATGTAAAATAAAGGAACAGAAACACAAAATATAGGAAGAAAATTTTCCCAACCTAAGCCAAAGGCCTCAATCTTTAAGTCTGTTCTAATACCCCAAAAAGAGCTAGTTATAAATTGCTATGCCTTGACAATGAATGCATCTTCCTTTTATTTTTTTTTTGTTTTTTTTTTTTGTGGGTACCAGGGGGTCAACCTCAGGACCTCGCGCGCCAGCAGGCGCCCGTGCCGCTGAGCGATATCACCGGCCCCTTTTTCGTATGTGGGTTCCGGGAGTCGAACTCGGGCCCTCGCACTTGCCGGGCAGGCGCTTAAGCCGCTGAGCCATCTCACCGGCCCCGCATCTTCCTTTTAAAACTAAACAATTATTTTAGTATCTAGAGGTTAACATGGCAAGACATCAAGTGCAAAGAATATTTGTAAGCCATGAAGCATGTGCATTGTTAATACTATATATTTATAGTTTATTTTGGCTTCATCTAAATATACAAAGGACATATTAAAAAACAAAATCGTTAAAGAAATAAATGAATATTTAACAGTTCTGGTAGCAACTTATTATGCAATAAAGCTCATTATTTTAACACTATTAGAGATATGAAAACAAAATATTCTATGCCAAATGTACATTCACACTTAAACTTTCAGAGAACATTAATCTAAATACAAATAATTCCTTATCATTTTTGAAAGACACAATGAAATAGTCTCTATCTCAAAATTCAAATGAATAACAATATTTATAAAACCACATATATCTACTTCAATATTTCAGTGCATAAAACTAATCAGGATGAAATATTATTTTGGAAAATAATGTAGTTATTGAACATTGAATAAGACTAGGAATTATAAAGCTTTTTTCTTTGAAATAACTAAAAGACTCATCCGTTTGCAGTATGCAACACTGGTAACAGCCATATACATTCTTCCAGAGGTCAAGTTTGTACAAAGTGTACAATCACTAAAATTAATATGGATAGCACATGGAACTCTTAATTATAGATATGTAGCTATTTTTACATGTATTGTGAAATACATGACAAAATATGCAGCACATCTGTTTATTTTATCCATATTTCTCACACTTTTAGGTTATCGTGGCACAGTGGAAAGGAAGTAGACTTAACATTGGTACTGTTATATTCTATCACCTACAAAATGAATAAAAAACTCACTGAAGCAGGTCCCTGGGCCTCAGTTTCATCACTAGTCAAAAGCCTACAGCACAGGGTGTTCCTAAAGTTGTATGCAGAGTATATTTGTGGGTGAAACAGCTGTACTCTGGAAGAACCAATGTAGAATCTAATTTTTCTATTCAGACTTTCCAAAATGTAATATATTTGTTACACTTGTTTGGTATTAAAAGGAACAATGTTTTATTTTTGTATATTTACTTTCATTTTTTGTTTTTAATTTATATAATGCTCTTAAATATCCCCTAAGAAATTTCCTTTAAGAAAATAAAGTCTATACTCTATAGCTGCATTTTTGAAAGACTTTCATATAATCTTTGTAGATGAGATGCAAAAAAGAAATTATCATGAGTTAGAAGAATGACCATTAAAAGTCATTCAACTTCCTGCATTGTTCAGGAAAACTGATTCAAGATATACAGATAAACTAATAGAGAAGATGTTTACAGTGGTAAATAATATGCTTATGTGAAAATCAAAATTTTTATTATTCTCTGTTGAAAATCAGTTTTTAAATACAGCAACAATGAATTTTTTTGTGTGTGCCTATCACACTGTGTTCATAAGCTAGAGAAAACAACTCTACCTCCAGTGGCAGCTGTTTTCATGACTAATTCATGAACATAGCTTAAGGAAAACCATGTACAGCATTGGTTAATTGGGTACAATTGGCAAAATTCATATATACCAACTTTATTTCTCACTCCCCTCTCATGCTGTTCTGAATCCACAGTATCTTTTCTCATACAAAATGTAGCACTTTGCAAATTCAGTAAATTGATTTGCTTTGCAACTTCTCATTACTTATATTTATTCCATGCAGGTTTTGAAGCCTTAAAAAGACCTTCACCATATGATTAGAATTCCTGGCACTAATGAGTCATATTCAAGATAAGCTTTCTGAACTTGGTGGCGGGGTTGATTTCATACTGTAGAGCTCCACGACCATGGCCTCATATTATACAGCAAAGAAAATCATTGTGTGTATATTTAAATGCATAGCTATTTGTTCAGGAAGAAAAATCTCAACAATGGGATTATAGCCATAATTGTTAAAATCTTTCATTTATTAAAACAGAAAGAAGGAATACTGAAACAATAGTTTTTGAATTCTAAGATGTTCTTTCCTATTAACTACAGACCAATTTACCTTTTTTAAAGTAGCAATGATGCCTTAACACTTATACTGTGATGGATTTATAGTCTAGAAAAGCCTGTATTGTATGACATTGTTATTGCATCCTCATAACGGTGATTTATCCAAATTCTGGTGGCAGGAAGTAATAGAACACAGTAACATGGCTACTGTCCCACTGAGTTAACCAGCTCCAAATTTGCTAAGAAAATACTCTACCCAGTTTGAGAGTAGGTGTTATAAATTGGAAGAGGTAAATTGCTTCTCTCACACAACATGAGGGCAAAAGTTCCCCAATATTTAATCATACTTTCAAAGATCTAACACACAAGTTCAGAGGAGAAATATAATATTTAAGCTATTAATCACATGGACACCTTTTTAGAGGGCTTGCGATTTCAGAAAGTTCTTTACTAATTTGAAAACACTGATACATATATTAAAGGTAACATGGACACAAAAGGGCCTATGATACATGTGTCAGAATTCTCGCCCAGACTCTCATACACAGAATTATAAGCTCTGTTTATAAAGTGCACAAATATACCTTTTCATCATAGGGCAACCATATAAGTAAGCAAAGGAAAACAGTGGTGAGCTGGGAATGGGACTGCGTAAAGATGTGTAAATACCTCACACTCAGTCTCTTGAATGTATAAATTCTTATCACTTTAACTTGACCAGGTTTATTGAAACCTAAACTGCTCCTGTACAAGATGAACATATTGAAATACCCAAGTACAATTTAACCTTCACTCAGCAGTAACTGACATTCTTGATTCATCTTTTCAACTTCCTTTTGCCTTCCAAAAGCAAGCCTGTAGCTTTTCCAGAATGTTATAGACTTACCCTCCAAACAGTCCTCATGTTTGAAATCTTTCATTTTTATTTTACAGAAAATAGAGAAATGCATGAATGCTATATAATTTCCATTTCAACATCAGCAGAAAGTAATAGAAAGAAAACAGTACAGGCTTGAGTCTTATTTCAAAAATACGAGATTAGTCCTTATCAATAGAGTACTGGAAATTTTTCTTTTCAAGGATGCTATTTGTTTTTTAAAGGGCGAAAAGAGCTATTAACTTTCTTCTCCACCCTTTTCCATGTGTGACTCTGGGAAGAGTGGTATTTATTTCACTGTAAGTTCAATAGTTCCATTTGAAACCATATTGTATAAAATTTTTGGATTGTTACTAAACTATAGGAATAATAGGCTAGTGAATCATGCTGAGAAATGCCAGTGTTCAAAATGTGTCATTGCCAACATCAGTTTATTGAAATCCTACAATAGGTTTTAACTTGCTATATTGATGCTTCCAAGGTAGAAAATAGACAAAATTTTGCCCTCGAAACACAACCATTCTTCTCTGATGCCTTTAATAGTACATATTTCATTTTTGCTAAGAGCCAAAATAGGCCCATTATTAGTAAATTGCTCACCTTTAATGAGAGATGATTATAACAATTTGTTACTAAAACCCATCCTTAGTGTGCCCTTTGCAGTTTCATAGGGCTGTATGTTGGTAGAAAGGTGAATAGTGGAAAGTGTGAATTCTTGTAAATTTCCTTTCTTTAAAAAGGACTGACTTTGGGATTACCGACCTGAAAGTCATCTTTCCAAGAGCCAATGTGGCCAGTAATTCCAGTCAGACAGTAATTCAAGCCAATAACTTTAATTAAGCAATGTTAACTATCTGAGGTAGTTCTATCTATGAAGCAGTAGAATATCACTGGATACCTGGAAATGTTAGTACAAAGGAAGGGCTTATGAATCCAGTGAAAATTAGTAGTTGCTATAGTAATTAAACCAAATAAAATGAACTATTAGTCTTTGTCTAATACTCACTATGTTGAAAACATAGTGAATAGAGGATAAAACCTATTGAAGAATTCTCAGACAAAGGCAGTATTTCTACACTGTTTTATCTTTATCACATTCCTATGTTGTATTCTCAAAAGACTGAAAGCCACTCTAATGTAAAATTTGAGGTATTTCTTTTTGTTCCATCTACAGAACAAAATAATGTCAAAGTTTGTAACTTTTTGTGTACTCAGATTTCTGGTATTTTATAATACAAATCTTCAATGTATTTGCTATTCTTTCATAAATACCAATATGGCCTTTCATAGATCGTTTAAATCCTACTGGATTAGCCTGGGTGTCAGTGTTACTATGTACTGATTCTAGGGTGGACTGCTTCAAAGAAAAGTAGGTGAGGAGGAAGAAAAATGGCAGTTGTGAGGGGGATTCTCTTTTCAGGGTCACGAGGCTTTCAGAGAAGAACTCTAAATATCTTAACATATTTAAGAAGGAAAACCAAAAGAAAAGGAATATTTGGGCAAAACAAGAATTACTGTGACTTTACTAAACATGTAGCTAACTAGTTCTCCCATTTTTCTAAAAACCCAAATAATGCATCAGTTATTTGTGTAAAATCTGTAGTAGCATGTTCCATAAATATTAGTAAACTATTACAATTATAGGTAACAGTCAATAGCACATAAAGAAATGGAGAATAGTTCCCAATTGTTAAAAGAAAATTTTATAAATGAAAGATATTTACAAACCTGAACCTCTCCAGTGCCTCAGAAGAAAGACCTGGGTGCCATGATTTGTTAAAGAGCTGTAATGGGTGCGTTCATGTTTGAAAGAACACCCATTTTTCTTGCAATGATTTGGCTTTTGTCAAATGGTTCTGATTACTGCGAAAGTATCATGGTATGCTAGTATCATTTTGCCTCTAGAACCATGTAGCACATTCCCCAAGACTAGTAGAAGAATGTTTAACGTACATCTATTAGGAAGTGCTCCCGCTCTTGACCATCTGAAAGTCTATGGATGACTTACTGTTGGTTTCAAGACTCTCACAGAGTTCGCTTTTCACTTCGCCATTTGGTCTGTCATTTCCTTTTTGGATGAGTTTGCTTTGCATGGTGGCAGCCGTCACCACAGCCTTGAAGCTCCTCTTGCGTTTTTGAACATTCTGCTCTGGATGAAAAATTATAATATAAACCTTGGGCATATAGAGCATCCCCAGAGACACTGAAGCACTTAAACTCATGGAGACAGTAAGTGTTGTTGTCTGGATGTACATCTGCAGAGTGGAAAAAAAATATAATTACTGTTGTTAAATCTGACGAGTAGGTGATAAAGCAAATAACATACAATTTTCCAAAATTATGTCAGTTTCTCTGCTAAAGGTGTATTAGAAATTATTTAATTTGCCCTTAACAATAGGCAACTAATCCAATATCCCAACCTGCAAATAAGGATGTGGAAGTTTGCATTTTTTATTAATTATTAATTGCATTTTTTATTAGTCTCAATTCATTAGATATAAATACACAAACAATCAAACTGATGGAGTTTAGTTTTCTTTTTAGATAATAAACTACGTAAGAAAGGGAACAAAACTAATTTGGCAAAAGACTAGTACTTTATGCCACACAGTCCTTCTTCAGGTACAAGTGGGTCCAGTTTTATTTTTTTTGGAATAGTAAACCCAGAAGGTAAATTTTGTTTAGTGAAACTATGCACACCATAGTTTCCATAATGCTACTGTTTACATCTTTGTATCACTACAAAACTCCAGCTACCAAACCTGACAAATCATAAGCATTCCATAAAGGCTTGGTTTAACAGCCACTCTAAAGAACTCTTCCAGAGATTTCTTAATAATCCTGTCAGTTCAAAACAATTGCAAGGTCTTTTGCAAAAATGCAAGAACTTCTTTATCCAAGATTTGACATGTACTCTGGTATTTCTGCATTTTGAAAATTCTCTCCCTGTGCTCGGACCTTATCCTTATCTCACTACAATCTATTCCTGTGGTATTGACAAAGAGAGGTTTCATGGAAAATTTTCTTCGTACAGCATAAATGTTAAGAAAGCTGCAAAACAAGAGCTGATCAAAGAATATTGTGTGTATTAAATTTTTTTAAATTACACTAAAAGACACATTGCTATTAATCCCCTTCAAAATAAACTCCTTCATGTCAAACACACTTCTCTCATCGTTCTTGGCACTTTCTGAAATAATTCTGGAAGTCCTCTTTCATGAGTGTCTTTACAAGATGTGATCAAAAGTACAGTGAATGTTGCTGCCAAGTGCCATCCGCCAGAAAGGCAGGCTCTTAAAAACATTATATTGTGTCGTTATCCACCTTATTCACTGAACTAGGCACAACGAAACTGCTGGATCTTTTACAAAGTCAAAGTGATCATGAAAGGTAAGCATTTTGCATCAGTTGAGGATATCCAAATAGCCAAGGTAAGGTAACTTAAGACACTCGTGAAAGAGGACTTCCAGAACTCCTTCAGAAAGTGGCAGAACAATGGGATAAGTGTGTTCTAACCAAGGGAGAGTACTGTGAGGGAAATTAATGGCAATATGATTTTTATTGTAATAATTTTTTAAATTTAAATATTGATTATATTGATCAACTTCTAAATCATTGCTTTGGATTTTTATGGCATAGAAACAAAGACAACAGCATTTTAATGTTTAAAAACAAAAAAAAATTATGTGCTTCACATTTTCACTCCCTGTATTCAATTATACGACCCTCAAAATCTTGGAAATCTGAGGCCACAATGGAAACATGGTTAAGATTGTGAAATAGGGCCGGTGAGATGGCTCAGCAGTGTAAGCGCCTGCCTGGCAAGTGCGAAGGCCCAAGTTCGACTCCTGGAACCTACATACAATAAAAGGGCTGGTATCGCTCAGTGGCATGGATGCCTGCTGGCGCGCGAGGTCCTGAGGTCAACTCCCGATACCCACACACACAAAAAAAAGATTGTGAAATAAATCTTTCCCATATCTGCAACTCTCAATAATAGATCTGTTCACTTGGATAATACCTCAGAAAAGTCAGATTTCATCTGCCCTTCTTCAAGAGCAAAAGTAATTATGTATGTTTTAATAAAAGTTGGAAAAAATTTACTCTTCAGGATAAATTCATGATTCAGCATTAGTATTGCTTTGCCTAGGGGAGACAGGTGTTCTTAACAGATGGCAAATACTTGAAGTCAAGAACTTTTCTAACCACTAGAAGAAATTCAGGCACTAGTAAAAAGGCTACCCTTGTCTTTGAAATTATATAGATTTCTGAGTTTAGTGATCAGTTCATCTATCATAGAGGCTATTCTTGCATAAAAGTCCATTTTGTATTGTGAGTACCACTACAAGTTCATACAGAATTGGTTTGTTTCAAAGGTCACCTCCTCTGGGAAGTTCTCCATGTTAATCTTACCTCAACTGTAATATTTTTATTTTATTCCTAAATATTAACGCATTAAGTGGATATAATGGCACCCCTTGCTAATGTGTAACTATGTGATTGTCTTCATTTCTATGAACTTTGTATTAATTTCTATGAAATTCAGAGAGTATAAAACTACCTAAAACAACTAACCTGTATTTTTTATATACCCCTAAAAAACTATTTAAGATTCTAGGCAGAATTGTTACTTAGAAACTGGTTATTATTTTAGTTATATGAAGATCTTCACGAACACACTGATATACACAAATAATACAAAATATGCTTCCTATAATTTCCACTTCTGTAATATGGACATCAATTATGGCTACCATACAGAGCTGATAATATTTTGAGAAAGAAAAAAGGGATAAGGTGTGATTTCCTGATTTTAAGCTAAGCTCAAGCACATCAGTCCCAACAGAAGCCTGATTCAAGTATATCCCTCATCAAGAGGTAAATTACAACATGTCATGATCTCTCATGCTACCTGCCAATAAGTAAAATTCTGTATTAAACTGGAGAGTACTAAAGAGTGAATGCAATTCAGAAGGTCCCAATGGAATGTGGTTATGTGCCTTTAAACCACATAAAGCTATGCCCTTTACTTTTAAGCAATTTATTATTATGAGTGCTTTTAAGCTTCTTATGTGTTGGTATCTTTCAGTTCCTACTTATTTTCAAGCAAGCACTGCTGCAAAAATCTATGCAGAAAAAAGAATGTGGAGGAAGGACATGGAGGTCAGGAGAGATTGTGACAAAGTTTAAACCACGCACATAGTCCAAAGCCACTTCGAAAGGTAACCATTAATTTTGTCTTATCAGACCTGACAAGTTGATTTAGCCTAAAAACAAATGAAGAAAATGTAGATATCAAACAGTGGTAAAATGATGGGAATGTCCATACCGATTAGCTAGATTTTTGTAATATGTCTTAATTGGTTACTCTTGCTAAACCAATCCAAATAGTATATAAATAACTTTATATTTTTAAAATCTTATAAATTTTCTCTGCCACCAAAAACATACTTATAATTTTCTTCCCTTATTGAGAATAATTTCTGGAATTTATAGTATATTTAATCTTGCTAGACGTTAGGCATGGAGAAGATTCTGGAATGCTAGGTTCCTCGTTAAGTGCATTGCTGCATTATTTCAGTATTTCCTTTTGGCAAGCCAACTCCATAAAAGATATAATAAACATAGTTATGAAGTACTGTGCTTAGTGTACAAACTTTCCATTAGACACTACTTTCAAATTACACCAAAATGCTGATCTTAATTATCTGCTTTCTTAAAACAGCTTCCAAAAAATTTAATGCGACTTTTAAAAATGCAGAGCATCATATGGAGTCATACCCTAAACTCCAAAATCAGACAGTGGCCTAGCTGTTGTTACAGAGCTTTGGACTATGAATAGAATGAATTTTTATACTTTCTTTATGAATCCTTAATGGAATGAACAAGCCATACATGCCATAACCTCAAAGAGATCAACAACAGAAAGATTAACAAAGCATAAAAATGCTACCTATTCACATTAAAGAGAAACTAAATTGTTAGTGTCTAATATTATACGATTCTATCTTCCATATTGAAGAAGAGTAGACAAACTGTCTTGAAATGTTGAAAATAAGCACCGATTCCAAAAACCTCCTGGATTCCTATATCCTATAAAAAGTTCAAATTATTTGAGCCATGAAGGGAAGGTGCATGTTCCAGCAGTGGTGGGCTTGAATTCCAATACCAAAACTCATAAATTTTGTTTAAAAACCAGATGTTTATATAAACTCTGGAATTGCCTTTTGAATGAAAGAAGTCTCAACCCAGTCAACCAAGCAACAATTCATTCTAACAAAACTTCCTGGGGTTACAGGTGTAGTTCAGTGGTAGAACCTAGGTTCAATCTCTAGCACCAAAACAAGCGAATAACAACAAAAAGCCTTCCTTGGTAACTGAACAACTGTGCCATCTTATTTTTCTCTCTGACATTTAATTTATTATCTATGAAATGGGGGGAAAATAACAGTTTTTTCATAGAAGAGTTACAAGGTGGAATGTTATAGTATTTATAAAATGTCTTATAGGCATGAAATAGTAGCTCAACAAAGGATATTTATCCAACAGCTTTGAACCTAAAAAGACATTGAAAAAGCATCTTTCCAGGTACCTAGCATAAAAGAAGGATCCATTAGCCAGTCATCCAAATCAGTTTCATTTAATGAAGAAAGGATAGGCATGTTCTATCTGATGTCTAGACAAAGCCCTTTGTAATCTCCCTTCAAAGTATGCAGAATAAAAATTTACCCAAATGCCAACTCTGTTTGTTGAGGTCAAGGCCATATCTACTTCTTGGGTTAAATTTCTAGAATAACACAACAGCTTTTGTTTTCAAAGTTATAACCCACCACAGGACTATATTAACTCCTCTTAATGCACATTAATCTACCAAGGAGGGTGGAGGAAGGGGAGGGTAAGGGGACATAAAAAGAATTCATATATGTAGTGTACATGTACCAACACCCCCTGATGAATGTAATCATTATGTACTGCAAACGTGTACTAATAAAAATAGAAATTAATAAAGGGATATTGACAGTAGTATTGGACATAATAAACTTCTCTTTGCTAGTCTTCTTTTACAAACATATTCACACCCCACCACTCCAAAATGTTCAAACGCAGAGGAAGAGAAGTATTTTCTCAATCACATCTCCCTCTATGTCCCATGGACATTTTGAACCTGAAGCAGTAAGATGAACAGATTTAAGCAATCTCTAGAAAAGCCAGGGAGGAGTTGGCACAATGGAGCACACGCAGGACATCTTTTATGGGACGTATTACAACTCCCTCTTCATTCTCTGAATAGGTCATTTGCACACATTCAGGGTATACTGAATGTAGGTCATGACCTGAAATCATTAACGACTCCAAGGAGAGTAAAGAGTGAGGAGATTCTGTTTCTCTCGGCTAAAGGTCAGTCTTTTACTTTCAGCTGGCTCCTGAATACAGACCTCCATAAACTCTAACCTGGTAAGTTTTCAATACTTTAGTAGCTATGTAATCTGTTATGAGACCCAGCACTCAACAATCCTTCATGTCATATGGTAAGAAACAGATTCACTCTTTATTCCTGAATTTGTCTGTCTTGCCCTGGGTAGTTTTGCACGCTACTTTGCCACAGTGAGCCAGGTGCTATTCAGCTGCTTTGTACACAGGCTGAACAGCTAGAAAACAACATTAGCTCTTACATTCTGACTCCTTCTGCTTCTGTTTTCTATTTCCTCAGCGTGTATCTGCCAAAGTGGCACTTGCATTGACAACGGCTTTTCTTCTACTTTTTCTCTTTTAGCAAAGCTTTAGCCAGTAGACTGAAAACTATCATGTATTACTAGAGGTGATTTAAAAAGTTTAATGTTACGTTGACAGAGAAATTCTGAGTTGCAAAGCAACTCATCATGCCACAAGTCAAACGCTAATGGAAACTAATTCTAATGGCAGCAGCACTCCTCTGGCGGAGCCTGGACACTGAAGAATCATCACAACCCTGTATCAAACATTTTACTATTGTTTCTGATTTCCTTTCTTCCCTCCTTCCATATACATTCCTCTCTTGCTATTCATATTTGAACTTAGGGTCCTAAACCAGGACCAACTTTTTTAATGAGCATGTATACATACGGTGCTGTGCTCAGACAGGCCCTATCTTATCTTCTACTGTCACTATTTTGAAATTAGTAGTAATTTTTGAATAAACATGCCTGAATTTTTATTTTTTAGCAGGCATCACAAATTATGTTTTGTTTGTTTTGTTTGTTTTGTTTTGTTTTGTTTTTGGTACTGGGAATCGAACTCACAACCTCACGCTTGCCAGGTAGGCGCTGTGCCACTGAGCTATATCCCCGGCCCACAAATTATGTTTTTTTAGATCAAAGTCATTCACATTCTGACAGCTTCCAGACTTCTCTTGGGAAATTAATTTGCCACCTGTGTAGCTCATGTCCAGCAGCATCTAAAACTTAACAAGCCTGACTTCCCACCTTTAGCCCTAAAATCACTCAGTCAGTGATGCCTCGCATTTTGTAAAACTTCTAAATCATTTTCGACTTCTCTTTCCCACCCAATCTTATCTACAAACAAATCCTGTTGATCCTATCTTCAAAATTTTCTCAGACAGATCATTTTCACTCCATCCAAACTGTACCACGTTGTTTCAAGCCTCCATCACCATGTCTCACTGGGTCATCACTCTAGCTGTGCTGATCTCTGCTGGCCCTCCTTCCTTTGGTCTCACCCACTGAGTGATACTAACACTGAAGCTAGGATAATCCTATTACTCATGTATCAGGTTAGTTCACTTCACTCTCAAAACTCCACAGTGACTTCAGTCCTTATGATGACCCACGAGGTCCTCAATTCCTCTGGCTTTCCTCCTTCATTTATTCATTCTTTTCCAGCCATACCGGCCCTGGGGTGATCCTGGTAGAGAGCAATCATGCTTTTCTTTCAGGCTTTTGTATTTGAAGGTAGTTTTTTTTTTTCATTTTCTTCAGATGCTGTCTAAAATGTTCTTTTCCATAAAATCTTTCCTGAACACACCATTATTCCCTGGTTCTATTTTATTTCTTAGTACTCAACATTTCTAGCATAAAGGTATATTTATTTTACTTATTGAATTTCTGCATTATCTATTTACCTTAACTGAAACAAAAACTCCATGAGTACAGAGATTTTTATCTGTGTTTTTCACTCCTACAAATTCAGCACCTTGAACCCTGCCTGAATGACATAAATTTTCTATATTCTTTGAGTTGGTATGGGCTTTTACTCTTGATTTAGGCATTAAAAGGAAATAACCCATGTAGGTCCAAGCAGGAAATAATAAATCAGATAAATACTGAAGCTAGGAAATACAAGCTAATTAAGGTGCCCTATTTCCTCTCAAATGATTCTGGGGAATTGGAATAGAAACATAATATTAGACAGATAAATATCATGCTTCTAGAATTGTAAATATAACAATGGGCATTTTGCTCCCTACTTAGCAGTGGTCAGTATAAAGTAAAAGTCGATGGGCTCAGCTTTGGGAATATGAGAGTTATGGGCGCTACACCTTGGGAGATCCCTTCTCCATTTAACAGTATAGCTGAGGGTAATGCACTCCCATAGACCCTAATCAAAAGGTTTAATGAGACAGCACATGTAAAACATTGACACAGAGCCTGACTATACTATCCAATAAGCGATAGCTATTACGGTCATTATTTAACCTTGATCCTGTTCTTTATTCATCTCCCTACATTCATCACACCATAAACATTGAACAGTACTGTCCTTTCACAACCAGCTTCAAGTTTTTCTCACCTTCTTAATGAGAACAAACACAAATACAAGCCAAAAAATATCTATAAAGTTATAAAGTTTCTTTATGCTTGTGTGAAACTCTAGGGTAAGCCCAAAGAAGCCTCGCTTACTCTGGGGAGAAGCATTTTCCATACTGTTGCGTTTCTCCTGTGAGGGAGAAATCAGAGTGTTGTGGACGCGAGGTCATTAGTGAAGACAGAAATGGCTTGCTCTGGTCTCTTTGCCAACTCTCATCACCTCCTCCTTTGGCACTCAATACATGTTCACAAAATGGAAGAATCAAAGGTTCTAAGTGCATAATTAAGAATGAAGACTGTGGATTTAGCACTAGGGTGGTTCATGTATGAGCCTTTAATTCTTAATCTTGTGCTTACTGGTAATAGTGGCCACCAGCTGCACAGATACATAACATCAACCACCAAGCACAATATCAGCTTATCTAAGGACAGCAAAAGACATTTTTAAGGAAGTTTAAAATCTTAAAGAAACAACACCAATTTTAGATTTATAGTGACTTTATAATTGAATGTAAGAGATATTTAATATTTACAATAGTAGATAATTTACGTTTACCAAAGCATAAATGAATTATAAACAACGTGTTTTAAAGTAGACCATATAATAAAGCGTGGCCTTTAATTTTCAGTTAGTCTATGTGATATTTATAAAAGCAATAAAGATAATTTATCAAACAGTAATGTTGTATTTTCTACTATGATGTATGCAAATAAATCTGAGATATCTATTTTCCAAGTGCCTATTCAGTTCTCCTTTTCAGATATTTTCTCCGTGTTTTTACCTTTATTGACTCTTAGTTCTTTGATGCCTTTTAGTCCTTTATCATTTTTGCAGCAACATAGTCAGAACTAAGAATAAAAGTAATGGAGATATTTTAATTATTATGATTTGAACAGATATCAAAATATGATAAAGAGAATATTTACATGAACAAACCAAATAAAATAAACAACAGTATAATTCATTTTAGAAAGAAGCAGAGAGAATTATTACAAGAACAAAATTTATCTCAGAGCTATATTTTATATTGTACATGTTTGTTCGTGTGTATATGTGTATAGATATATAGTCCTGGAAGCCAAAACAAAAAGAGGAAGTATTTTGAGTCCTTTATTTATCATTGTTGACAGATGGCAACTTTGCTAGAATTTAAATTTTAGGAAATTTTCTTTACATTTTATTATTAAAGGAAATTTGGTAACTTTATGAAAATGTTTTCAATAATAGTTTTATAAAAGGCAATAAAGCATTATTCAAATAAATGCTTCTTTTTAAAGACAAAAGAATTAAATCAGTAACCCAATTGAGGTATTTTGTGGATTTGTAAAATATTATAGAAATGCTATGTTTTCTTTTTTCATGAAATTACTTAACACAGGGAGAATCAAGGAATAGTTTAATGGGATGAATGAGGTCAACTTCAAGATTCATATGGTGAAGTATTAACTCCAATTACAGCATTTAGAGACAAGATCTTTAAAGAGGTAATTAATAAAAATGGGTCACTTTGGTGAACTTTAGCCAGTTTGACTGCTATCCTTTTATGTACTCAAAAACCAAGAAAATTAAAACACTGATACACAAAGAAGACCCACAGGTAAAGATGGAGATGTTTAAGCCACATGTACTTTGTTATGGCAGCTGTAAGAAACAAATACAGAAGTTCTCAAGAGTTCCAAAAGTTCTGTGACTGTAATTCATCTGTGGTTCAATATACTGATAAAATCTCAAAAATGTGTGCTGTTGATTAAGGAGACACAGTTAGATACTCATCCAAACCACACACAATGCAGATATTATGGTTCTGGTTGTTATACATAACCATCAGTCACTGAAAATTAGATACAACATTGTGACAAACATGTTTCCACTTTAACCACTTATGATAAGCCTGAAAGATAGAAATTGTTCTGTTTTTAATACAGTCGTGAAATTATTTTCAAGAAATCACACAACTTAGGAACATGAAGTGTAGATTCAAACTGAAGTTTGTTTCACTTGGAAATCCATAATTTCGCCACACAACGCATAGATACAGATAGATGTGAAAGCGCAATATTAATATAATTTGAATCCTCTCCAAATCAGAGAATCATCCTTTTTCTAATGGCTGGACCAGATTTCTTAAAAATTACAGATATCAGTTACGACATTTAAAAATAACATAAATGAGCATGTAGAAACTTATTCTGTTATCAATTAGCTACTTTCCACATTGTGGATCCCACAGTAATTCTGACTTTCTTAGAACTGTACATTGTTGAGCTTAATCAAACAACCCAGGAGGAAACATGGGGCCCAAGAGTTGGATAAATAAAAAAATTCATAGTCATCATATTTTAATTATGTTTTTAGAGATTTCTATTTCAATATAGAATGTATAATTAAGAATAAAAATAGTTTGAATAATTCAAGAAATAAAATTACCATTTCTGCTGTATTTTGAAATGTAAACAGACTTTTCACAGAAATCCAACATGCACTAGATTACCTAAAAACAAGAATAAAATTTCCAAAGCAGAAAATATATAAACTACATTCTTTTATCTGAAAAGCCAAATAAATTGGAATTAAAATTAAAAACTACAAATTTTAAATTTGGTAACTAAACACAGCCAGTAAGTAATTTCTTAGACAGGAAATTATAAACTATCTAGAAATACATCGTAAAAACAGTATATGTTAAAATTTGTATATAAGACCTAAATGATGCTTGAAGGAAAATTTAAAATATCAAATGGCAATCTTAGGAAAGTCTCAAAATTAACTGTGGAACTATTCAAAGTTTTTTCTTAAGTAAACTGAATAAAAACAGGAGGAAAGAAATATCTGACAAAAAAAGAAATGGGTAAGACAGAAAGCTAAAATTAGTATACGTAATCAATATAAACTAGTCACATTTGTGATCGGTGATCAAAAATGATGTAAGATGTGACTAATCAACACAGAAATGAAAAAGAAGATATAAATATAGGTACAAATTAAATTTTTAAATTATAAGATTAAATTGTGCATAATTTTATGCCACTAAATGTACACATCTAAAAGATACATGATTGCTCAGGAAACAGATATCAGCAATGGAGGTTGGATTAAATAGACCTAGAACTATGAGGGAAAGTTAGAAAGTAAGGAAATGATTGACAGATCCATGATGAACCAGTACTGATGAGACAGCTAGTGTTTCTTCCCCTAAACTACGGAGTGAGAACAGGGAAAGTATCCACCCCAAGTCCCCACATGACCCCTCGCTTTGATATATTTACATCCATATTTTCATTCTTCTTTTATTCTTACATTAGTTGTGGCATAAGAATTCAGAAATACACATTCCCTTTTGGAATTAGAGATCCAAATGCTTAGACACTTAAGCACAAACAATTTTCCCAGTGTTCTTTCTCTAATATTCTCTAGTGCCTCATTGCTATTTGAAATGAAGAAAACCATGAAAAGTATCCTTCCTCAGGGTTCTGAAAAGACTAATTACTGTGGCAACACAGGATCTCTGCTCACCCTTTAATCGTGAGCCATCTCTTGGGAGCCTGAATATTTACTCAGATTGGCTCATTAACTAAACTTAGCCCCAAGATAAGGCAAGTAGGGTGGATAGAAATGCAAGTCTCTCTCTGAAAGGAAGACAAGCATGAAACAGCTACTTCCAATACAACTTCAAAGATTCATAATCCTCTATGCATTCCAGGCTCTGGTGCATGGCTTCTCCTAAAATCCAGCTATAGTGACTTCCCTGCCCAGAAATATCTGTACCTACTCCTGTCTTGTATGCCTTGGTCCTGGTAACCCCAAACTCACTGCGTCACCACTTTTGAGACATTCTCTGCAGGGATATCACTGGATATAAGAAATCTTGCTTCTAGGACCAGTGCCTCCTGAAGGTACAGATAAAGAACCAATGAACTAGGTCCCTAGAGAGGAAAACTGATATATCTAACACTATTTCGGACTTTGTAAAACTGTGAACTAGCAAACCTGGTGTAGATTCATGACTCTGCCTAGATACCAGCTTTGGCTGAAGCATTCAGGGGCATTAGAAGTCCTCCACAAATATGGTGACCTCCCCAAGTCATCTTGTTAGCCACGCTGAAGCTGAAGTCATGCTGCTCATACCAGAACAGTAATCTGCTACTGTCATCACTTTTTATTTAAATTGATACTGCGAGTCTCATGTTGGAGGCACAGTCTTTATGCTAATGACAATTTCTTTCAAGAAGGACAAAATTATTTCAAATGGGTCCAAAATCTTGAAACACACAGAGATCACATGTTAAAAAGTGACAGATTTCAAAGAGCAACCAGGGAAAGGTACAGAATGCTTCTGCCAATGTTTTATTTCTAGATTACAGCTAAAAGTCCTTTTCTTGTATGTTATTCTATAAGCTCTGTGATGTAAAAAAGGTCTTGGTTATTCTGCAATTCTCTCTAAGACTGAAAGTGTTCATTTACCTTTAGCAGAAGAATGTACTCTGAATGAAGCATAGAACAGTACTTTAGATTACCATGACTGGGCACCTGAAGGAATACAAGAGAAGGAAAGAGAAGAGCCTTCCGTATAATTTTCCAATGAGAAACTAGCCCAAGATTCTTTTCATAACAGTGCAAGACCATTTCCTGGTATTCATATTATCCTACATGACATTCGTATTACAAGACTTGTGACATATGAGTTAGAACCAAGAAACATGGAAAGACTATTCTAGGGCCACAAACCAATCAGAAATCCCAAGTGTCTAAATCTGGAAGAATGAATGCAGGTCCAGAGATCATTTCAAACATCCCTCCTTTCCGTGAACATAATGCCATAATTGATTGGCCTCCCTGGCATCCTGGTTGAAGAACTTTCAGTTCATCCTCACACAGATCTAAGTTAGTACCATACTTAGGTCTCGAATGTTGTGATCCGCCAGCAATCCCACTGAGTCTTCCCCTACTGTGCTACCATGCTTTTCTGCTGTGAGTGAAGACAGAAGATTACTCCTGTAACCACCAATGAGCTCCCTTTTACACGATTTACTGAGGCATGAGCCAGAAAACTACATTTTTATAATTCACCTGGCCCTCCCTCATCTGTAAATCTGCTTTGGAGTGGTAACTCCCCTTCCCCAAAATCCTCTAGACCCCCAGACTCTCCTCCTTTTCTTCTTCCCTGTGGACTTGGCTGAAACATTGCTCTTCCTAAGAGAGGACTGCTTCTTCTTCAGTCTCCCTCCTTGGCTTTCCTTCCTTGCAATACGCAATGAATAGACCCACCATGGAGAATGGGTACCTGTGCACATCACAGCACAGAATACTCCTTCTTACTCCCCGTTCTTCTTCTTCCCTCTCATCTCCTCCTGTCCCTTGATCTTCTTTCTATCTTCACAAGTCTACCTCCCTGTTTCCTGTCACTTATCTTTTATTTTGCTCTTTAAATTATTTGTGTTTTGGGCCGGTGAGATAGCTCAGCAGCGTAAGCGCCTGCCTGGCAAGCGCAAGGGCCCAAGTTCGACTCCCAGAACCCACATATGAAAAAGGGCCGGTGATATCGCGTGAGGTGTTGAGGTTGACCCCTGGTACTCACAAAAAAAAAAAAAATTATTTGTGTTTTATGTATCTCATAAAAAGAAATCGTGCAGTGTTTAACTCTCTGTGTCTGATTTATTTACCTTAGCATTATGGTCTCCAGGTGCATTTGTTTTCTTACAAATGACAAATGACTCAAATTTGTCTTTCTTTATGTCTGAATAGTACTCCGTCATGTATAGATATATATTTCATCTGCTGTTGGTTATTGATGGGCATATAGGCTTTTCTAAGATTTAACTATTGTGAGTTGTGCTGTTATAAACATGTGTATGCATATATCGCTACAATATGATATCTTTAATTCTTTCAGGAGGATACTCACAAGGGGTATACTTGGGTCAAAAGGAGTTTCTACTTTTAGTTTTTTAAGGAATCTCCATACCAAACAATGTAGAAGGATTCCTTCTCTCCACAACTTCACCAGAATTTAGAGTTTTTTGAATCTCTGTTGGAATCTCAATGTTGTTTTAATTTGCATTTCTCTAATGGCCAAAGATGCTGAACATATTTTCATGTATCTTTTTATCATTTGTATTTCTTCTTTTGGGAAGTGTCTAGTCCTTTTAATTGCCCGTTTTTTTATTTATTTTTGGGGATCTATTTTTTAATTCTTTATATATTCTAGATAGGAGTCCTCTGTCTGAGGAGTAGCTGGAAATATTTTTCCCACTCTTTAGATTGTCTTTTCACTCTGTTGGTTGCTTCCTTTGTGGTGCAGAAACTTTGTAATTGGATACAGTCTCATTTGTTGATTGTTCAAGTAATGGTTAATTTATTCACTTAATCCATAGTCTCAGGGAAGATAATGCACTCAGATAGAGCATTTCTTACTTTCCTTTGCTGTTTCCGGATCATTACATTCATTCTTTCCCTCAAATCTCCTGCCTTTTATACTACCATAACATTGGTTAAACATTCTCTCTCATCCTTATTGCCATACCTGACATTATTTGCTATCATTCATTTGAGGGCTGGCTCAGGCCTAGTCTTGCTTTCTAGTCTGCATGATATGGATGAATTCTGCATCTGTGGCATGAGAGTTATAGCCATGTGGATACGAGCATTGATGCTCAGGAGTGAGAAGTAGTTCATTCATAAAAGAAATGAGCATTTCTTGTTTCTCACGATGCAGGTTCCATATGGAAATAGCCTGCCAAATAGACTACTAAAGTACTAGAATAAATGTAAATATGCACAAGGGATCTTTTTGTAATAAAACTTGTTATGACTAGTTCCAAGTATTTGAATATTGGGACTGTTTCATCACACTTCAGTGTTGATGGGGTGAATTTTCCAAGTGTGAAAATATAAGTAGTAAATAGTGTAACATGTATTTTACTAGATAACAAAAAGTAAACTTGGATATTATCAAATGAAGTATGTTTGGTTGTTTTTGATATTTTATACATTATGGTCTCAACATTTTACTTAACTATTTCATATTAAAAATGACTTTATTTCTAGGAATTTTAAATAGCTACAAACATCACAATATATATTGAGGAATTTCACAAAAATTGCAAATAGTATTTTGGAATATAAATCATTTTTAAGTTGGAAGACTATCTGGATATTGTTAGTAAAACTGTATTTCTACAAGTAGGGTTAAAGAACTATGTGGATAAATTATTTTACTGGGAAATCTGATAGGCAGAGTTCAAAATATGTACCAGCTATTGATGCTTCAATTTTTAGAAAACTCTAACCAAGTGAAACCTTTAATTGCCGCAGAAGAAATACCATTGAGTATTCTTTCTTTTAATGTTATAGAAAAATGGGCCTACACTTCTTCCTTTTATTATTTCCTTCAAAGAACCTTATAAATACAGCAGCTTGCCTAAGAGAAACTCATGGGAAAAAAAAGATGGACATATTTAATCATTGTGTAGAATTAATTCTGGGAAGGGCATGACCAGAAACAGAGTAATCTGACTAGATGTGGTGTGGCCATTTTGACTAATTTTTAATCAGTATAATGTGAACAAAATCATGAAAATCATAAAAATGTTTTACAGAATTTATTACAAGTCACCAAGTGCACATTCTCTACAAATTCTTTCTTACTTTGTATTTCTGATAATGAGACATTCGAGGTAATCAAAGCAGCTGGAATAAATGGGGAATCATGAATTACATGGAGGAAACCACAAATCACCACAGAGTATAATGTGAGTAGGAAATAAAATTGCAAACTAAGATCACATTATTTTCCATTGTTTTTCTGCAGGTGATTATTATGTATCAAACAAATGGTTAATCAACTCCAGTGACTAATGTGAGATGGCGGAGTAGGATGATGGATGATTTCTATGGATACAGCAGAAAAAAAAATTACAATATCTTCAGATGGATTGTAGTGACTGATTTTGTTCACATCCTTACCATATTCTAACAAAGTATCTAAATGTCAAATATAACCCCAAGCCATTTAATTATTCCTAGGTTCAGTGACCTCAGTCTTTCGTTAGGGAAAGAAAGTACCAAGCAACATTTCCTCTTAAATTGTTGAGGAAGAACCATTTCACACAGGAAGAAGCCATTTACATAGGCTTCAGTACCCAAGGGAGTTTACAGGTGAGAAAGTCTATGTAAATCAGCAGTTACAAAGGGAAGTCGGGCTGTCAAATGAGCTAAGATTCCAAAGTCAGCCGTTGGCACTTGTGCAGGATATACAGCTTTCACTTCCGCCCTCCTTCCCTCAGCTAGTTCATATCTGACACTACCTGTAACCAAATCTTTGTCACTAGAAGCAGCTACCCCATAACTCTGAATATCTAATAAAAATAAAATTGCAGAGTTATGTTGATGTATCTTCTCTTACAGGGTTCTTTATTTTATTTATGCTCTTTAAATGTTGATACTTTCTTATTATTTCTACTGTAAAGACGTTTTTCTTTATCATAGTGTTAAGAATTCCTACTGTACATCACGTTGTTTTCAATCATTTACTACACTCTTCTCTATACTATGGCTATATATTTTCATCCACTGTCATAATTTTCTGACCCTTCATGAGGAAGAACATTTTCTTTCATCCCAACCATCCTAGGGTTCATCATGTGGTATGTTTCAGCAAAAAGAGCTGTGAGGAAATGTAACTTACCCAACACCTGAGCAGAAGTGTTAATCATCACTGAAGGTTGGTCCTTGCTCTTTACTTCTGTCAAGAGCAGGTGTATTCCAGATGGAGGTCTACCTTCAGTAATGGACCTTAATTCCTGATGTATGATACAGGTGAGCAATAATGTATTGTTGTTTTTACAAGCCACTAATTTTGGGTTATTTATTACAATAGCACCCACTAGTGAAGGCTAACTAACATTTGGAGACTCAGTTTGATATATTTGGAAGACTATTCTACTGAGAAAATCAGAAAGCCAAAGTTAAATGCTTAACTTTACCACTCATGGATATGGTAACTCCAGGCAAATAAATCAATATCTATAAATTTTGTTCTTCATATGTAAACCAAGAAAAATTATTCCTCACCTGATAAAATCAGAGTTAGTTGTGAATAATGAATAAAAAAGTGTTTTGAGAGTACTGAAATAACACACAACTGTTGGGTGTTAATATTATTCAGTATCAATGTCTTCCCTCAAGTATTTCAGCAATTAGCTTTTCTGTCTAATACAAGGGATTTAGGAATTCTTGGTTTCACTAAGTGTTGACTGGGGGTAAGAAGCCATAACAGACATAACCAAGGCAACAGAGTCATTAGAGGTAATGATCAGGTCATCTGGCCAAGGATATAATCCATTTAGGAGCTTTGAAAACCCTCATCAGTGTACAGAAAGTGAGATTTTCTGCTTTAAACTGGAGCACAACCAAAGATACAGAACACCAGAAGGCTAAAGAGTTCCTCAAAACGTAGGAAAATAGTAAACTCTATTTATAATAGTTTACTGTGTAATAGGCCCTGTAAACACTTGATATGCATTCCCACTTTTTATAATAAATTCACACAACTCTTTGAGGGAGGTGCTATGTTTATCCCTAATTCACAAATGAGGCGTAGAAATGATATGTCCTTATCCATGCCCATAAGGCAAGTAAGGGGCAGAATTGGATCTCCAGCCCAGGTAGTCAAGCACCAGCTGAGTCCATGTACTTATTTTGACAGGATCATTAAGACCATGGCTCGAATATATATTACAGCATTATTCACAAGAGCCAAGATAGGGAATCATCCTGTGTGCCCATCAATGGCTGAATGAGTAAGGAAAGTATACATGTATACATTGAGGCACTATCTATCCAGCCGTAGAAAGAAGGAAATTCTATGATTTACAGCAACATGGATAGAACTGAAGGGCATTATGCTAAGTAAAATAAGACAGCCACAAGCAGGCAAATATCATATGATCTGAACATATGTGGAATCCAAAAGCATCGATCCCATAGAAGCAAAGAGTAAAATGGTGGCTTGGGAGATGAGAAAGATGTTTATCAAAGAATACAAAATTTTAGCTAGGAAGAAAGCAAGAGATGTGTTGTACAACATGGTGACATTAATAACTCCATATTGTGCTTTTCATTCATGAGAAAAACACCCATATTTAAATACAAATAAAAGGAAATCCTGTCATTTGTAATAACATAGATAAAATTATAGGACATTGTGTTAAACAAAATAAGCAAGGCACAGACAAACACTGTATGATCTCATTGTATATAGAATCAAAAAAGTGAAACTCTCAGAAGTAGAAAATAGAATGGCGGTTACCAGGGGCTGGGTAGTCAAGGAAAAGTTGAAGCAAAGTTAGCAAAGCATTAAAAATTTCAAAATTTTAATTGATTAGAAAGAATAACTTCAAAAGTTCTGTTTCACAGTTAATAATTTATTGTATTCTTGAAAAAATGATAAGAAAGTGGATATATGTTGACAACAATTATAACTATGTGAAATAATTCCCATGTTAATTACATTTAGTCATTCCACAAAATATGTATTTTACACAGTAAAAACATGTAATTTTATCATTCAATTAAAAATATATATTGTCTCAGCTACTTTCCCATCAGTGAGACAAAATACTCAACATCTGCAAGTTAAAGGAGGAGAAGTTTATTTTGGCTCACAGTTTTAGTCCATGGTCAAATGGCTGCAAGACAGAAACCGGATGGCAAAGGGGCCTAGTGGAGGAAAACGTGCTCAATGCATGGCATCCAGGAAACAGAGAACAAAGGGAAGAGCCAGGGACAAGAATATGTCCGGGTCTCACCACCAGTGACCCACATCGACCCAGGCCCCTTCTCCTCATAGCGCAGTCAGCTGCTGAATTCATCAATGAATGAATCCACTGATGAGTATAGCGCCGCCATAGTCCAATCACCCTCCAAACACCTGAAACTTTAGGAGATCATTTTAGATCCAAATCATAACATCTAGCAAGTTCCTAGACATTTAATTCCCTTAGAAAAGTAAAGCAAGCAGGGTTTCACCGAGTTTGAAAACGTATTTGACTACCTCAGTGAGGTAGTTGTATAAAAAAAAAACAAAAACTGATAACGAATTAAGGTAAATCTATCTATTTCTTGCTAAGAAAACTTAATAACACCATTCCTTAGATATGAAGAGAAATTGAGAATGTTAGCTTAATGAGTTATCATTATGTCAGCCAATAATTTGCCAATAAGAATTTATTCTTTTCGAAATGCATAAAAAGTCAGTATGGGGGCAAGTACAATATATATTTATAAGAACTTTCAGGGCTGGGGATAAAGCTCAGCAGCACAGCACCCGCCTGGCAAGCACAAGGTCATGAGTTCAATTCCCAATACCAAAAAAAAAAGAAGGATTTTCATTAGGAAGGTCTATAAAATGCTAAAAAAAAAAAAAAACCTACTGACCAAAAATTGAATGAATATGTAAACAATGACATAACTATAATTTGCATTTATGAAGAAATTTTAGCGACATAGGGAAAGTATAATTTTAAGAATAATGTATAGAGTTCCGAGAAGTGCCTCAATACTAAGACATTTATCTATAAAACCAGTGTTGGAAGGAAATAAAGAATTAGTCCTGGCTGTTTATACAGGCTAAAGTCATGGGTGGTATTTACTCCTACCTTCCCTCCTTTTCTTTCTCCCTTTTTTCTGACTCATTGAGCATGACGGAGAGTAAATCTTATTGGATGCCTAGGAAATTACTTCCATCTTTGACACAGAATTATCTTACTAATCTTTGAAATACCTGTAGGTTTTTATTTAGACATATAAAAATTGAATGACTTGCAGCAAATATATACCTATAGAAACATATTTATTTATTGTTAATTTATAATCCTTTTAAATACCACTTTGTATTTATCAATATCCACAGGGCAATAGAAAAATTGTTTTGTAAAATGTACCTTACTTCAAAATCAATATACACTATATTCATTCAGCTTATTAATATGTATGTGACTTATTTTGTTTGCTTATTTACCATTACTGCATGACTAGGCAGCATGAACTCAGAGATCCAAAATGCTCAGACTTTTGATGAATTTTTATGTGACAAAAGATACACAATTGACTGACATATGTTTTCCTTTTATTTGAAAAACTATCATCTTTTTAGGGGACACATTTTCTTCTGGCAACACTGACTATTCTCAAATATTTTCAGATTACATGTAGTATGATAAATTGCATATATAATACTGTATTTTAATGAACACATGTTTTACGTAGAATAATGTGAACAGTAAGAATATGGTTATAGAAATGTAAAAGAACTTCTTAGATATTTTATGTTTTACTAATCTAAATTTAATAGCTGCAAAATTTCAATTCTGTTGGCAACATACATTAAAATAATTTCTTGATATTATACATTTATATTTTTGCATGTAATTTGGGGGCATATTATTTGAAATTATACCTTTCATTACTTAGAGGTCATATTATCTAAAATCATACACCTCATTACCCCTATTTCCTATTCTGCTTTACTGCATTCTTATCACTTAGCATTTACCATATTTTAAATTTTATTTCTTTGTTTATTGTGAGATCCTTAAAGCCTTTTTCTACTTCTGTCATTGCTGTATATCTAGTATATATAATAATGGATGAATATATTACATACTTAAAAATTCTTTCTGGTTATTAAAAATTCAGAATAAAAATATATTACAAGTAATGATTACTGAGTCCATTAAGTGCAAAGCACATTTTAAGCAATGTATATCTATTCCTTTATTCATTCTCCTCATCATCTCTATACAGTTGGAATAAAGCACAGAAAAATTAAATAAATCTTAAACACCTGAACATTTAGAACCTCATTCTCTCCTACTTACATATCTTCTAGTTGCTTTGATATTTTTATGGATATCTTTTTTTCCCCAGATATTTTTGTTTTAGACAATGTCTCTTTAGAGTAATACCTACACAAAATTAAAACAAGAAAAGCACAACCAACTCTTAGGTGAGCTAAATATATCTTTACCTATCTTAGTTTGAATCAGTGTCCTTCTTGTACATATGTCTTTGCTTCTAACTCCTTAGTCTCCTATTCTGACTCTGGTATTGACCAGAAAACTTGTTCAATGGGATAGTATCAAATTGTTATAAGCAGAGCCCTACAAAAATAGTTGTACATTTGTTTTCATGTCCTCTCCATTCCGTCTTAATATCAATTTGAAACATCAAAAGAATAGTGTTTTTCAAAGCAGTTAAGTCAAAAGCACATAGCTCTGTAAGTGACACAAACTGAACACATCTCGGGAACCAGCCCCCAAATTAAGAAATACGATATTACTACCACTTCGAAATCTAACCATATCCTCTTTTCTAGTCATTTCCTTGACAATAGTGTACAAGTTTTACCTAGTTTGCACAGATGGAAAAGCTATATATAAAAGTCTATATAAAAACAATATATATGTTTGTTTAACTTTCTGTTCAACATCTTCTTTGTAAGATTCATCTTTTTTTTAAATTTCCTTTAGCTGTGCTCCATTCATTTTCGTTGCTTTAGCATTCCACTGAATAAATACAATTTCTCTACCCATTCTATTATTTATAAACATTTATATTTTTTTAAAATATATGTTTAATTATAAAATGGGAGCACTTTTCTATTACTAGTTTTCTTGCAGATTTTTCTTTTAAATAAAGAAAAGATATTTAAAGTTTCTTGCTTTTTTATATACTGATAGGATCTCAACATGTTTATGATTAGACAAATATGTATTATATATATATATATATATAAAACCTCCATATTATGGAAGTATTTTAATATTCTGTTGAATTGTTGTTGCTCCCAGTATTTCATTTACTCTTTTACGTTTATATTCATAAGTACAGTTACTACAGTTCCTTTTAAGTAAATTATGTTTTAATAACATATTGCCTTACAATAACTAAGACATGTTATAAATTACTATACAAGCTTTTTAAGAAGCACTTAGGGCTTAAGGCAGAGTGGTTAGTTTGGAACAGAAAAAAATAGAATATATTTGAAAGCAATTTAAAATGTGTTTGGACTTTTAAAAAAATATATTTTCTTGTCATAAATTTTTATTACCTAGAAATGTTCATCCAAAGAAAAAGCTTTGATAAAAACACAAAAACATCAATATATTTGGTTGTGGTATTTAATAATTTTCCTATTAAAAATCTTAAAATTTACCAAAGTGGAATATGTTTTCATAGAAAAACTATCATTTCCTCATCATAGATACTTTGGCAAATGATTAAATATAATCAAACTTTAATTTCTTCATCTATAAACTTTTTATAACAAAACCATCCCCAATTGTCTCACTAGAAAATGCAATAAAATAATGCATGTGAAATTGCCTCATAAACTATAAGGATCATAAAGTGCTGTAGGATGTTTTCAATATCGGTATTGACCATAAAACTTCAATACATGTCTTTGTCAGTTACCTACAATCCAACAGCGATAACTACGTAAAAAAGAATTAAAATGCTAAATAATAACAAAAAGACAATATACTATCACTATGACATCGAAGATTTTAGTATCTGGATAAATCCACCTCTCTTCATTCCATTATTTTTGCTGATATCAACATCTATGTCGGTGAATCATCCAATTCCTAGAACTTTCATTTCTTTTCATTGCTCATTTCCAGTATCAGTCATCCCGTTTTTCTTAATAATAACAACACACCTGCCAAGTTCTTAACTTTGAGAAGTCTAAGCTCTGAAAACCAGTCTACAATTAAAGCTTATTTCTTCTGCAACCAACAAGTCTTCAATAAACCTATATGTAAAGCCTGTACCATTCTATTCCTTCCTATCTTAGATTTCATATCATTGAAATTACTGCTTTTCAAATATCCTCCACTTTCTTATCCATCTCTCTGGTCACTGCCTATTTCTAAAAAATTCCAAAGCTGTTTAAACCCATTTCACTTCTGCTTCTATGGCTGTGCCTACCAGAAAGCTAGAAAGCCAGAAGTTATCTTATAGATTAGTCTCACTTTAACTTAATAATAACAAATCTTAACTGAGCCTCAGATTGCTTGCTATAAAATCACTTATATTCTCTGTTCAGTAACCTACGCTTCCAAACACATGAATAATTCTTACCTCTTTTCTTAAAGCTGTAATAACCATTCTTCTCCTTACTTTTATCTGATAACTAGTTTTATTTCACTAAGAAAACAGAAAAGACAATTAGAGGACTTCTGCAACCTTCAATACCATTTTCAATAACTTACTTCTGCATTCATTATTTCATCTTTCCTCTTGTTATTATATAAGGCTAACCCACCACTTGTGTGGTGTCCCATCTCCTTCACTATTAAAGGGCAGTACTTTTGACATGTTCTCCTCTCTCACCTATATTCTGTTTTCCCATTTCTCCTGAATTGTTCCCATCATAATAGAAGACAGCTATCATATCCCGTTTTATGACAAGCTTTCCATGAACTTCTAATTGGCAAATACTTAAAAATTTATTTTCCCTATTCTACAGAAAATTTAGTGAAATTTTGTCCTCATTTACTGATTCCACTTGCCTTCCTCCCTTTCCAGAACCCATTGCAATTAGATTTTTCCCCTCCTCCCTCTATAAAAACTTATGTTGGGGAAGGTGGAAAAGGAGGGCACAGGGAGGAAGAGGAGTAAAAATGATCAAGATGCAATGTGTGTATGTGTCAATTCCCCAAAATGAGAGCAATTATATATTGCAAACATACGCTGATAAAATAATTAGAAAAAAGAAAGTTCTTAAATATATAAAGGACATAGAAGAAAAGTATATAATAAATATTTAAATTTAAAATTTATTACAGTAAATGACAAATTGCTATCAGTGCCCCTTAAAACATTCCCCCTTGCTTCAAACACACTTATCCCATCATTCTTGCCATTTTGTGAAGCAGTTCTAGAAGTCCTCTTTATGCATGTCTTCACAAGCCATGACCAAAAATAGGGTGAATACTGCTCCCAAGTGCCATCCAAAGAAAAAGCAAGTTTATAAAAATATAATAGTGGGTCTTTATCCACCTTATTCATTGAATCTGGCACTGTGCAAGTTCTGGCATTTTCTGAATTGAAAACAACCATGAAAGGTGAACAATTTGAATCCATTCAGGACATCAATGCAGCCAGGGCAGTGCAACAAAAGACACTCACAAAAGAGGGCTTCAAGAATGGCTTCCAAAAGTGGTAAAAATGATGGGAGAATTGTGTTGAAAGTGAGTGGCAGTATTTGGGGAAGGATTAATGACGAAGTGTGTTTTACTGTGACACACTTTTAAATTTAAAAATACACTATAGTTTTTGATCACACCATATATCTAAGAAGCCCACAAATAACATCATACATAATGGTAAAAACTGAAAGCTTTTTGTCTAAGATCAGGAAAAAGACAAGAGTGTCAACTGTAAGTAGTTCTATTTAATGTAGAATTTTTTTTCTCCCTTTACTCATTAATGGTTTCTCCCAGTAAACCCTTCTCTCAGCCCTAGGGAACCACTAATCTTCTATATGTTTTATGTATTTGCCTGTTCTGGACATTTTGTAATGATAGAATCATATAACAGGCAGTCTTTTATGAATTCCTTCTTTCAAGTAGCATAATGTTTTCAAAATTTATCTGTGAGGTAACATACATAAGTAATTATTGCTTATTTGTTGCCAAATAATATTCCATTACATGGATAAGACATAATTTGTTTATTCATTCATCAGTTGATGTTCATTAGGATTATTTCCACTTTTACCTTTTTTTTTTTTTTTTTTGTGGGTACCAGGGGTCGAACTCAGGACCTTGCATGCCAGCAGGCACCCGTGCCGCTGAGCGATATCACCGGCCTTTTTTGTGTTTGTGGGTTCTGGGAGTCAAACTGGGGCCCTCGCGCTTGCCAGGCAGGCGCATATGCCACTGAGCCATCTCACCAGCCCCACTTTTACCTTTTATAATGGATAAAACCATGAACATTCATGTAGAAATTTTCGTGTAGATTTTCAAGTTTTATTGTGGCGATAAACACACACAATATTGCTGGGTTATATGATAACTCATAGTTTAACATTTTGCTGCACTGTCAAATTGTTTTCCAAAGGAGCTACCCACATTATAATTTCACCAGCATTGTACAGGGGTTGCAATTTCTCCACACGCTTGTAAACATTTGCCCTGTGTCTTTTTAATTTTAGATATACTGTTGGGTATGTAGAGGTATCTCATAGTGGTTTCCATTTGCATTTATCTAATAACTAATTATATTGATCATCTTTACATATGTTTATTGTCAATTTGTATATTAAGATATTTAATACATAAATATATGTACAAAAAAGGGGATCAAGGGATGGATGGAGACAAGAAAGAGGGAAGGGAAAGGGAATGAAGTAAATACATGTACCAACTTCCTACAAGAAGGTAAACATTATGTACTACACAAATGTATTAATAAACTAAAATAATTAAAAATAAATTAAGACCAAGAGAAAAAATTCACCAGAATATGGGGGCAACCCAAGGTGAAATGAAGATTGAAAAATGAATCTGTCTTTCAAAAAACCACAAACCTAGTTGAACTGAGTGATGAAGAAAGGAACTAATAAAAATAACATTAAAAATTGATATATTAACAAGATACTGTAAGGTTAAAAATGAAATTAATTGGGCCGGTGAGACGGCTCAGCGGCTTAAGCGCCTGCCTTGCAAGCGCGAAGGCCCGAGTTCGACTCCCGGAACCCACATACGAAAAAGGGGCCGGTGATATCGCTCAGCGGCACGGGTGCCTGTTGGTGCGCGAGGTCCTGAGGTCGTCCCCCCGGTACCCACCAAAAAAAAAAAAAAAAAAAAATGAAATTAATTTTACAGAAAAATTGTACTCCAATTGGTAAATTTGCTTCTCACAGTTATAGCTAAGATTCCAAAGTTAATTTATATGTATACACAGGCTTAACAGGGAAGTAAATACAATTAGATAAAGAGAGCCAGATTTATTACTATTGGAGAAAGAAGGCACAATTTGAAAATGGGAAAACTAAGAGTGAACCCAGGAACATTGATATGAAGATAGAAGTTTCATTACAAGCTCATGTGTTTTTAAATTCGTACTTATGTACACACTTACTTCAAACTCATGGGCTACAGATTCATACTTGTGTTCAGCACATAAAAAGAGAGAAAATAGCTTTAATTTTAAACTTATACTATTAAGAGTAACCTTAAATTTAATACATGCAAAAATACTCTCTTTTATATAATATATGTTGTATCTGAACCTTAGACATAAAATAATCAAAATTTTGGCATCTCTGCTTTTTAAATATAATACAGTCCAGTCTTGCCATTTAAAATTCGATCTATATCTATTGGATTTGACTAAACAAGCATTTTATCATTGTGTAAATGACATACACTTATACATTAGATAAAAGCTCTATTTGAGATCAGTAACACTGTTTCCTAAACTGATAGCAGCCCTAAAAATATCCTTTGCCTTGTCAGTACAATTATACTATGTAAACCTTTTAAAGGAATCTAAAGTTTTCCTTAAAAATAAAAACCAAGTTTTTATCTATAAAATATTTTTAAACATCTGTGATGCCAATTATTGCTAACTTCTTGGTATATTAAATGCATTTATGTCCCCCAAATGTATAAGCCTTCTGAAATTCAAAACTTAGTAGAACACTTTATTATACTGGTATACTCAAGAAAAACCATTTATAATGATAGACTTTTACAAACTTGTGTATGTGATTGTTATATAATTGTGTTATGATAGTTAGATGTACCTAAACACTATGTAGTCCAGGCAGTGTCACTCTAATGATTAAAGATTAGTCATTAGGCACCTATAAAGTACATCTGTAAAAAGTTACATTCTACGTAGGCTCTTTTTTTTAAAAGGAGCAAATGAGAATTTATTTTACGTCATTTAATATTTTGTATTGGTTAAAAGTAAGTTATTTTATAATAAAATGAAAATTTAAATGTATTTTTAGAGAAAATAAAAAGAACCTAATGGGTTTTAGTATAATCATGTTGTCATAATTTTTATTATAAAATACTGTTTTATCTTGATTTTAAATTTTCCTTGTAAAACTTTAAAATTGTTTTCCATTAATATTCTACAAAAATATGATTTCTAAAAGACAACTGATGTAGTATATTAAGATAATAGGAAATTAACTATGATAGAGATAAAATATGACACTGACTCAATACTAGTGTTGATCATGATTAATAGAAGAGGTAGCTGTTTCCTGGTCATACTTTATATTTCAAAGTGTCTAATATCCAGATAAGATTATAATAGTTAAAATAAATCCTACTGCTCCACTTCAGTGCTGGAGTAACTGACCTTCTGAATGTTCAACAACGGAGCTTTGAAGACCAAAGCTAAAGAAGATAACTGGGCTAAGAGGACAGTCAACTTTTTGACCTTTGTCCTCCAACATCAGTCAGGAATCAGGGCATGATGGGACCACGACACTGAGTTACCCAACCTCCCATTCAGGGAAATTGTTAGATCTTACAGGACAGGAGTCAACCAGTGTGCATTGTGCTAAAAGTGGGGTCCCAAAAGAGAAAAATGTCACGTTCCCAAGAAAAGCCATAAGGTCAAGCAAAGGTCATGACTCAACCTGTCAGATTATATAACTAGTAGGGGAAAAACTAGCGGAGCAAAGTGGTCCTCACATGGCCCCAAAATAACTCCTTTGGAGTCTTAATTGACCTTGAGAAATACAGATATAGATAGATAGATGATAGATAGATAGATAGATAGATAGATAGATAGATAGATAGATAGATAGATAGATATAGATAGATAGATGATAGATAGATAGAGATAGATAGAGATAGATTAATTTTGGTTAACACAGGTCTTACTTTGACTAGGTCTTAACCAGTGGAAAAGTATAACTGAAAAAATTAGAGTAATAGTAATATTAAACAGAAAGCTAGACTAGATATAAAAAGGGGCCTCAGATACTGTATCACCCCATTCTGACAGGTTCTAGCCACACAAAGACATTTTACCTCACAGCCATAAGAAGCTACGATCCTCAGTTTCACTAGATCCTCCAAAAATGTGTCCTTCAACCTGACTGATATATGGTCATTATGTTATTTTGATATACATTTGGGTAAAAATTGGCTCAGGTAAAAATTTGGTTTCTTATATAGGGCTGCCTGTAATATTTAAATGACAATATAAATATTCTAGCTACTAAGCTTTATTTCTTTGTGGTATAAACTAATTTTCTATTATCTACTTCACACTTTATGTTTTTATATTATCTAGAACCAGTCATTACAAAAAATGTTGAGGTCTAAAAAATACAGCCTATAGTAAAAATTTTAATTAAAAACTTAGAAGTCTTTAGTGTTATTTAACCATTGCTATAATTAAAACAGGAAGACATTGGATTTCTCACTGACAAAACTACAAGTAATCTGTATGTTCTTAAACACCACCTGTAGTGCATGGATTAACACCTCTGGGCAAATTGAGGTTAACGCTAAAGATAAGGTACCAAATGCTACCTAAATTTGTCTTACCTGTACAACCTTTTAGAGCCACTATTGGTCAATATTTCATTTAATTTTTAGCTCTTGTTTATTTTATGTGGTTATAAATTGAAGTTTAAAGGTCAATGACTTGCTAATATTCTTGTCCTCTTTTCCAGAAAATCAAAAGATTGTGGTTTATTAAACAACAAAACCTATCTTCCTTTGTCTTCTCAGTCATGGTTAGACTTTTGAGCCCTGCCTATGTAGAGTCAAAGCCCTTCCTCCGGCTGAGTAAATTTCAAGAAGATGGACTTTCAGCTCCATCTGCAGCACTTAAGAATAAGGCATCAAATTCTGGGGGTGGGGGAATTAGGCAGGATAGAAGAATATAAATAGAAAAGAGACAAGAAAAATCATAAATTTACATCAAAACAAGCTCAGTTTAAGTTTTATGTTCTCTTCTTCAAAGCACCATAACCCTGGACAATTCCCTTTCACCTGCAAGTGGGTTAGCCATTCCTCTTTACCTGCAAACGTGCCTCTTTCACCTGTGCATAGTACATCTATTTTCACCTGGAAAAGGCCATTATCCTTTGACAGTTGGCCATTCTTTTCCTATAAACAAGCATTTAAGAGGGAGATTCTTATACACTTCCAACTTCCATAGGTTTCTACCTTCTCAAAAGAAACACAAATGTTCTCAGTTGCAGGAAATAATCTCTCTCTCTGTCTGTCTGTCTGTCTATATTTCTTTTATTGTGTACTTTTAAATTTCTGTCTAGTAAATCCTTTATGCCTCTTAAAAAAGAGACACAGAAATAAATGCATATACACCACCAGTCAAATTGTTAAAGTCACTGATTCCAGGATTATAGCAGGGAAAATATGAATGAGTTTGGAACATCCTGGGATACAACATAATAAGGAAATGTTCAGAACAATAACAAAAATGCATGATCCATGTTAAAAGTGAACAGGAGCCACCTGCAAGAGTTATCAATGGCTATAGCTGGAAATATCTAAATTAAGAAATAAACTGACAAGATTATAATTCAATGAATAAAATAAATATCCAAGTGGATATAAATATCATACACTCAAATTGATATCAATATCTGAATAAATACATGAATAGAGAAAAATGAAAAGTTCTTCTTTAAAGAACTACAATTACTGAAAAGAAAAAGAGTGAAGGAAGTGCAATATCAGTTGAATATCTCAGCAACGATTGCTAAACGCAAGATCCAATTATCAATGCTAAAGCTAGTGAACAAATATTAAGAAGACACTTGGGGGCCAGTGAGATGGCTCAGCGGCGTAAGCGCCTGCCTGGCAAGTGCGAGGGCTCAAGTTCGACTCCTGGAACCCACATATGAAAAAAAGGGCCGGTGATATCGCTCAGCGGCACGGGCACCTGCTGGCGTGCGAGGTCCTGAGTTCGACCCCTGGTACCCACAAAAAAAAAAAAAGAAGACACTTGTCTTTGCACAGTATTAATGTATCTTCCCAAATAGATATTTATTGATTATAAATGCATAGTTTTAAAGAATCTTTCTCAAATAAATATTAATGAAAAACAAAGGGGAAAATTATAAATTTATAGTGGAAAAAACTAGAAAAAGAGTATGAAGTGCAAAGTTAACTCACTAGTGATAGTATACGTTACAAGGTACTACTACATGTTACACATTACATAACACAGTACTACATGTTACATAACATAATCCTGATATGATGCAAAGGAGCATATTACTTACAGAATGATCTTCCTAATAATGCCTATAGTTAATCTAATCAAGAAAAGGTGAGTAGGTTGTATTAAATTACTGTTACAACTCAACTTTCAAAGTTGAGAATGTTGAAGAAACCTTGAGGAACTGTCTCAGATTGAAGAGACTAAGAAAGCATTGCAATAAAATTCAGTGTGGGTTCCCAGATTAGATAGTGGGATACAGAAAGAATATGAGTGCTAAAACAGTGGAAGTCTGAATAAAGTCAGTTTATTTAATGTACTAAACTTTAGTTTTGATCATTTCACTTACAATGATTATACAAGATTTTAACATAATGGAAACTTTGGGTAAGGCCTGTGGGAGCTCTCTGTGCTACTTCTGCTATCCTATAATTCTAAACTTATCTTGAATAAAAAACATTGGTAAAACAACAAAAGAACAAACAACTCTATTATAAAATGACCAATGATCTAGAATAAAAATTTCTTCAAAGAAATATAAATGGCTAATAAGCACATGAGAAAATGCTCATTAGGAAAATGCAAACCAAAATATGGTTTAATACAAATTCAGTATGAGGTTTCAAAAGGTGGGACTAGGTAGCTATGTTAAGAGGTGATTGGGTGTTCAGGGTTCTGTCTTCGTGAACAGATTAAGCCATTCATGAACTAATAGATTAGCAGATTAATGAGTTAACTATTATGAGACTGGCTTTGATATGAAAGGACGTTCTCTCTAGCTTACTTGCTCTATCTCACCAAGTGAAGCACCCCCCTCCATGTTATGACCCAACAGAAGGTCCTCACCAGATGCCAAGCGGATGCTGGATCTATGTCTTGGATTTCCAGAAATGTGAGCACTTAAGTCTCTTTACAAGTCAAATCTCAGTATTTTGTTATAGCAACAGAAAACAGATTAGGACAGCTACTGTCAAAAAATCAAAACAAAACAAAACAAAAACCCAAAATAGAAGATAGCACATATCAGAGAGGACATGAAGAAACTAGAACCATTATGCACACTGTGTGTGGAAATGTAAAATTGTCAATTTGCTATAAAAATAGTACAGCAAATATCAAAAAATTAAAAATACTATTATTAAGTAGAAATTTCACTTGTGGATATGTACACAAATACTGAAAGAGAATCTTGAAGAGGGTTGTATGTCCATGTTCATAACAACATTATTCATAATATCTAAAATACAGAAGAAATCTTTCTACTGACAGAATGGGTAAACAAAATGTGGTAATGCATGCAGTAGAACACTATTCAGCCTTACAAAGAAAGGAAATTCTGAAACATGCTACAACATGGAGAAACCTCGAGGGCATTCTGTCAAGTGAAATAAGTAATTCACAAAACGGATGCACACAATTTCATTTAGGTGAGGTACCTTGAGTAGTGAAAATCAGAAACAAGAGTGGTAGTTGCCAGGAGTTGAGGTAAAGAATAAGGACATATTAAATGACTGTAGTGTTTCCCTTGTGCAGGAAGTAAAGTTCTAGAGACACACAATGGTGCTGATTGCACAAAAGTATGAATATACTAGTATCTGTGAACTGTACCCTTAAAATTATTAAGATGATAAATAGTATGCTCTGCATATTTTATCACTATAAAAATAGTATATGAAAAAGTTAGGGGAAACATAATAACCGAGGGTACATATTTATGAGATAATGAGTATGTTCAGGAGTTTAAAATGGTAACGTTCACCAAAGGTTTTTGTAGTTGACTTCAATTTTCAAAATTTTATAACAGAGAATACATTATAAAAACATTTATATTTATCCAGGATGTATAGGCATATATATGTATAGGCAATTATATATATATTATATATATATAGGCATATATATGTATAGGCAATTATATATATATAATATATATATATATATAATTAAAATTCCATGAAAAAATCCTTAACACACACTTTTATATCCTTTTTCTTTCCTTTCTTTCTCCCTACCTTCCTATTTTATTCCCTCCTTCCCTCCTTCCTCTTCTTCATTCCTTTCTCTCTTCCTCCTTATTAGTCATGACTGAATAAACAGATTTTATGATCTACGGAATGATTTACTAAAATATCATTGAAATCATTGAAAAACAAAAATTGACTGGTCTAGAGAGTTGACAAAAAAGCTTACTAGCTCTTCTATTAAATTTTCATTTTTTTCCAAAATCCTTTTACCTAGATTTTTATTTCAGGTACTTGCTTCTATAATAATTACCCCATCAGAAAGCTTCAATTTATAAAGCACTTAGTTACTTAGTGCTCATGACGTACATGTCACAGTTCAAGTACTTGATAGAGTAAAATATTAAATGAAGTGCACTTGTTTTGAAGATAATTTCATTTAACATCTCTAAAGCAGGGCATAATTAAGTTACTCTGTCATACAAAATGATGGAGGCTTTAAATAAGTAACAGCTGGTTACCCCAATGATGGAGCAACTGCAGGGAAGCCCTTGGCAAGGACAGCTGTGCAAACTCAACCCATGTGGTATGCTAATAGACTTCCATTATGATTCAAGAAATAGCTGGAATAGAATGACATGCAGGGACACAAAAAACCAAACAAGTCCGTATAGCCCTTAGCATGCATTTCAGTAGCATTAATATATAGAAATATTAAGTATGAGTGCTTACTCATCATTCCTGTAGTGAAATGTTTTTCCATGTCCAGATAAAGTGGTCAACTGATTCATTACTTTAATATTAGCACAATGATTTTTTTTTTAAAAAGCTATGGGAAATTCTTATTCTGAAAGAATCTGATTTTTGTTTCCTAAAAAATATTGCAAAAGATGTCCATGAGATCTGATTTGAAACAATGACCTGAAGCTGGTCTTTGAAAAATAAATGTGCTGTTAAAATATTAAATAACTGATTTTTCTGTGAAAGCTAAGGTTATATTTACCTGGATCTATTGTTTAAGGCTTTTGTCACACTCTTTATCATCACTTGCTCTCTATGTCAATAAGGAGGAAAATGTGAATTTGACTTACTTTTTTGTTTGTGCATCCATAATTATATTGTTTTATGAATTTATTCTTCATAAGTTATATTGTGGAACTTTTTTATTTGAAATCATTTTGAAGCTAATTACTTGCTTTTTCTAACTAGTATTTTATTTTATAACTTATTAAGCAAAGAAATTTAAATAAAACAAGCATTTTCATTAACAAATATATACTAGGTACAAAGTCTCTTTTCTCAGAAAGCTTAATAACCACTAGAGAAAATGGATACAGAAGCCAGAAATGTCACAATAATATTCTAATTCTAACTCAGGTACAGTAGCATAAAAAGTAACACATAACCTGATTGTTTCTTAAGGCAGGTGCACCCCATCTAGGTTCTGACAAGTCAGATAAAGGCAAGAAGGGTTTTTCAGGCAATAGAAACAGCGTAAGAGAAGGCATCAGGATACAGAAGATCATGACTATGTGTGTTCTTGGTCCTCATAATTTACTGTAATGTGTGAAATGATGAGTGGTGTCTAGGGAGTAAAGTTAAGAAATCTTCATAGGAAACTTCATATAAAACATTAAAGAATACTCAAGTGCTTGGTCTTTAAAAAGGTTTAAACAGAAATTAAAACCAAGATTTCTATTATACCATAAAATCTGGGTGCAAGGGAGACAACATGAAAGACTGATGGTTAAATTGTGTTGTCAACTTGATTGGCTTGGGAGCTGCCTAGAAGATTAATAATGCATATATCTGGGTGTGTCTGTGTAGGTCATAGAGACATGAATTTGGGATCTCTCTCTGGCCCCTCACACCTTCCTCTCTTGTGCTCTTCCTGTCTCTGCTTCACAGCAGCTGTGAACTATCTTTGCTCAGCCATGCCTTTCTACCATGATGTCACTGCTTGGAGCTAGCTCACCAGGTACTGAATCCTCTGAAAATATGAGCTAAATAAACCTCTCCTCCTTTAAGCTGTGGATGTATGGTAATTTGTCCTAGAAATGAGAAAGATGCCTAATGTAAAGCCACAAAACCCTCAGTGGTTACCCTCCTGCCAAATTAGCAGTTACCAACTACTTTGCCTTCAAGACCACTTTAACACATTACAAAAGATTAAGGATACTTGAGTACTTTTCTTTATGTAAGTTGTGTATGTTGATACTTACAGTATTGAAATTAAAACTGAAGAATTTAAAAATATTTATTCATAGTTCACTTAAAACAATAATAAAACCCATTATAAATTTTAAAAGCTTAGTTTATAAAAAGCTATTTTTTTTTCAAGCCAAAGGATTATTCAGTGGTGGCTTATTTTTCCACATTCAAATATTTTTCATTCAGGTTTAAAATATAAAGTGGATCCTTACATTTTTTTCCCAGAATCAACGTATATGTTATTTTCTTAAAAGCATATAATGAAAACCTAGCCTCACACAAACAATATTATTGAAAAGTAGGGGATTATGTTAATAACATTTTCTGACATGTAATTTTTTAAATACTCTATTATTTGAATTAGATAGTTTCAAAGTTTAGATTCAGTGATGAATCCAAAGAAATAAATGCTATCTATATATTAAAAGTCACTGGTCAATTTTGTACTTTGAATGAATCTTTCATTTGACATCTATGTATTCATGATGATTTTGTAATATCATGCAACTATCATTTAGTAAATATTAGTTCACTAAGCTACAGAAGATTTTCATGTTGATATATTCCATTATCCAATATAAAAAACATTATATTTGTTACTATCACTACTGATCTTATCAGAAAATGCTTTAACAAATGAAAAGCTTGTGGTTATGGTATGTTTTCCAAAAATGTATTTTTTGCTTGAAAGCTCAAATTTTATCATTGGCAACAAAGATACTGTCAGTTATTTTCCCCAAAGTAACCAGCTTACTCCATTTTCCAGGAAATATCTGCCATATACCTAAGTTTGAATAACTATAATTTATTTGTCAATCACTCCTCCAAGTAAAAATGGCACTCCAAACTCAGCTTGTATTTCCCTTCATAAGAGCTTCCCTAGAACATGAAACAACCACCATATTGTAGTAAATATGAGAAATGCTTCTTTTTCATCACATAGGAACCTGGTAAAATTAGATTTGATAAATTTAAGCATCCTGATTTCTTTATCAATAGCACTCAAATGACTGATTCTTTAAAAATAGCAAGTGCAGATGGTAAGGAACATAATGACTAGTAACACAATTTGGGGTCAAAGTCTTGAGTCATATTAAGACATCAGCAGTTTCACCAAGCAGAACTTTGGCACCAATAGAGTACATGTAAACTCAGTGAGAAACACAAATGATATATAAGTATTATTAGCAAAATAGTTTTTACATCACGGTCCCCTAAAATGTCTTTGGAAATCCCCAGGTGGCCTCAGGGAAAACGCTTTGTTAAAGCCCAAGTCTGTGACTAACATACATCTGTAATCTGGTTCTACTCTATTGACAGTCTTGAGTTCAATAAATTTTCCAAATTTTGAGGAGCACTTTTTTTAACATTTCCCAATTTCATGTCCTCCCCAGTTTTCACAATATAAAAATCTTTCAAAATGAGGCCAAATTTTATCACCAGTTCAGATCCCAGGACTTTCATTATCATCACATTAGGCACCTGATTATCTACTCCTTATTCATTTATTTGGGAATTAGAAATGTCTCTGAAAATAGATCATAATCTCTGGATGAGCACCGTCTTATAGCTCCTCTGGTTTCCATATTCATGGAGTTGACCGTATCATAATAGTAATGTTAATAATACCTTCACTGTCATAAATTTTTTTTTTTTTGTGGGTACCGGGGGTCGACCTCAGGACCTCGTGCGCCAGCAGGCGCCCGTGCTGCTGAGCGATATCACCGGCCCCTTTTTCGTATGTGGGTTCCAGGAGTCGAACTCGGGCCCTCGCGCTTGCCGGGCAGGCACTTACGCTGCTGAGCCATCTCACCGGCCCCATAAATCTTAATATTTTAGACTTGGTCACAAATACACAAGTGCTTCATTTATGTAAATAGTTTTGTAAATATTTTAACAAAATATATTATTCTGTAGTATCTTTTACTTTGGGTAATCAACATATATCAAAGATATATTTAATTTGATATAGAATATCAATTTATAGAGCCATGTACAATGTATAGCATACAAATATTATGATACTACAGCTTCACTGAGGGGAAAGAACACTAGAGTAGCAGACAGGAAATCTACATTTAAGTGTCCACACAGTGTGGACTTAGACACCAAATGGACTTAAAGCAGCCACAAAACTTACCAGAGTCTTGGTATCTATAATACTTAAGTGCTCATCCTGCTGTGATATTTAAATGAGGAATCTTCTATGAAAGTTTTTTTTAAGTTGTCCTAATTCACTATTTTGGTAGAAATCTGATATTTACACAGTAATTGAAAACTAATATCAGTTTTAAGGTCACTAGAGGAGCAGCACAGGAATTAGAAGAACTATTACAAGGATTGAGACACACATCCAAATAGCTTGAGCTACTCAACACTCCACTTAGAGAATGATTTGCCTATTGGAAAACTACTGTGTATGTTTTCATATGTAACCAATTAAAGGCAAAAAAGCCTTATGGTTCAGTAGTAACCTGAATACCCTAAAGATCAACAGGACTCTCAAGAGGTGCTACATATTTGTACAGAATATCACACAGAAACATTGCACAACAATCCGAAGACATCTCTCTCCTTTTAAATCTTTGTTGTAGTCAGGGTTTACAAGGGAATAGATTTAATACAGGACACATAACTTATAGGATTATTTTATAATATTCACCCAAAAGTCAAATGCAGAAGAGTGCCAGAGATCTGTCCACCCACTATAGACCCAAAGAATTCAGCTGAGGGCCTGGATCCCATGGCAATGTCTTTCATGAGTCCAGCTGAAGACCTAGAGCCCATGGCAATGCCCTCCATGAGTCCAGCTGGAGGCCTAGGGCCCATGACAATATCTCATGCAAATCTATATCAAGGATCTGCACTGGGAAGGCCCAAAGGTCAGTAGTGGAAGCTTGACATTCTGTGCCAGCAGGATGAAGGATCTGTGCCAGCAGGCTGAGAGATCTGCACTGCAGCCAGGAAGCGATGCTTAAGGTAAGGACCAGCGCTCCCCCAAAGAGAACCACAGCCATCCTCAGCAACAGCGAGGACCTGAGCTCCTCCAACAATGAGAATAGCTGAGTTCATATCAGGAAAACCAGCATGACAAGCTTCTCCAGGAGAATCAACAGCACATCATCTTCCCCTCCAGTTCTCCTTTTACGTTGTTGGCAACAATCCTAGGTGGGCCTTCCACACACAGAATCACACTCATTCAGTTTAGCTGGGCATTACAAGTTGACCATTAGTTAATCCACCACAGTCTTCATCCACCGCTACCCTCATTCTCTGATAGTCATCCATGATGGTAACTTGACTGGACTAAGGTATGCCCAGATAGCTGGTTAAAAAAAACATTTCTGAATGTACTGTGAGGATTTTTCTCTAGTGAATAGTACTGATTCACTAGGAAGAGTAAAGGAGATTCACTCTCACCACCGTGGTTGGATATAATGCAATCCCTTGAGGGCATGAATAGAACAAAGAAGCAAAGGAGGGGTAAATTTTCTCTTTCTCTCTTTTTGATTCACAGCATCCATTTCTCCAGCCCTCTCCTGGTTGTTGCACCACCTGACTCTGGGACTTACGTTAGGGCCCCATTCCTCTTAACTCCCAGACCTCCAGGCTGAGAGGAGGAGTAACTTCATGGGTCACTGGATTTTCTGGTTCTCCAGCTGGCAGATGGCAGATGGGGGTGTAAGTCTCCACGGTACTGTGAGTCAATTCTGTATAAATATTCTCTTATACATTTATATCTATATTCCATTGGTTCTGTTTCTATGGAGGACTCTGACCAATACATTAACCTTGCCAGTATGCTGTGTCACATTTCATCCCTCTTTCTCCTCATATCCAAGTTCCCTAATGCAACCACCACCTTCACTTCTGTCAGGCCCTTGGTAAGGCCACTGTCTCCCAATGCTGACCAGTAGTCTCTTGAAAATAGTAGCACTATTCTGTTTAATAAAGCCTTCCATCTTGCGTATAAAATCCTGAAGGTTTAACAGTGGAAGACCAGCCTTAGAGAGTTGGAAGATTGAAAGTCACAACATCCTACTCCTCAGCCATAAAGAAGGATAAATTCAAATCATTTGTAGGAAAACAGATGAATCTTTTTTTTTTTTTTTTGTGGGTACCAGGGGGTCGACCTCAGGACCTCGCGCGCCAGCAGGCGCCCGTGCCGCTGAGCGATATCACCGGCCCCTTTTTCGTATGTGGGTTCCGGGAGTTGAACTCGGGCCCTCTCGCTTGCGGGGCAGGCGCTTAAGCCGCTGAGCCACCTCACCGGCCCAAACAGATGAATCTTGAGATCATAATGGGAAGTGAAAAAGGCACAAAATGTTAAATATTGCATGGTCTCTCTAATATGAGACTCAAATATAAACAATTTAAACAGCAAAATGAAGAGCCATGTTAAGCAGGGAGTTAAGTCTCTCTAGAGATGGGAAGGGGATCTTGGGAAGAAGGAAGAGGAAAGGGGGAGCAGGGACAAGAGTGAATATGATCAAGATACAATATGCATTATGTGTCTGTACCAAACCCCCCAAGCTGAATGTAATCAGCGTGTATCACAACCATGTACTAATAAAAAAAGAAGACAGAAACAGTCAAACCAAGTCACAGGGGTTTAAGGAATTTACCCGTTTATATACCTAGGCACATGTCTGACAAGTGCGAAACAAACAACTATTTAATTAAAAGGTAGGGATGAGAAAATTGAAAATCAGAAGGCATGAAACATGATTTGTATTAGAAATCAATGTTAGTCTATATTATCTCAAGCTGTTATATCTAGAAATAATAAGCTATTTAGAGCTATGGAGCTACTAAGAATTCCTAGAAGTGATAAAGGCAGACAGCAGAGTGTAGTCAAGCCCTGCTTAGCAGTGGGAATATTCTGAGAAATGTGTGCTTGAGCACCACAGAAGATCTGGTCTCCAATACAGATGATTGGAAGTATCTCCATATTTAATAAAGGAGCTTACAGAATTTTTGTTAAATTCATTTCCTTCAATAAAGAGTATCCGGGGCTGGTGAGATGGCTCAGCGGCGTAAGCGCCTGCCTGGCAAGCGCGAGGGCCCGAGTTCAACGCCCGGAACCCACATACGAAAAAAGGGCCGGTGATATTGCTCAGCGGCACGGGCGCCTGCTGGTGCACGAGGTCCTGAGGTCGACCCCTGGTACCCACAAAAAAAAATAAAAAATATAAATAAATAAATAAATAAATAAAGAGTATCTGGCTGGGCGTGGTGGCACACACCTGTAATCCCAGCACTTGGGAGGCTGAGGCAGGAGGATTGCCATGAGTTCAAAGCCAGCCTGGGCTACATAAGCAAGCTTGAGGCCAGCCTGAAATGCATAGTGAGACCCTGTCTCAAAAAAAAAAAAAAAGAAAAAAAAAAAAAAAAGAAAAAGGAAAAAAGAAAGAAACCAGATCCTTTAATACAAAAAAAAAAAAAAAAAAAAAAAACCCACAAATCTTAACCAAAGGTAAGCATATGACTTATTTCTTAAAATGAAGTTAGAAGAAAAAAAACTGTGCTGTGGACAAATGATCTGGCTTGGGTCAAATGGAATTTCTACTTTTATGTTTTTGAGGAATATCCATAATGATTTCAATAGCAACCAAAGTAGTTTACATTCCCACCAACAATGTAAAGCTCCTTTTGTCCTAGATCCTTGCAAGCATTTTCTGTTTCTTGTTTCTTGATGATAGCAATTCTGACTGCAGTAAGAAGGACTCTCAGGGTTGTTTTGATTTGCATTTTCCTAATGTATAAAAAAGCTGAAAAGTTTTTCATGTACTTATTGACCATTTTTACTTCTCCATCTATTGTCTATCCAGTTTATTTGCCCATTTTTAAAATTTTAATTGTATTAGTACGTATGTACACAACATAATGCTTACATTCCTTCTGTGGAATTGGTATGTGTACATAACACATCTTACTTCCTTTTCTGATCCATCCCCCTTTCCTCCCATCTGTCTCCTCTCCCTCTATCTCTTGGTCCCCTTACCATTTGAGAACAATCTCTCTCCCCTACTTCCTCTTTTATCTTCCTCTTTTTCATAACTTGAGTTTCTCATATAAAAGAAACCATGTGATATTTAAAATTTTGTGTCTTCTTTATTTAACTTAATATTATGGTTATTTGCTCATTTTTATTGTGGTCATTTGCTGGCCATTTTTTGAGTTTTTTATATATTGTATATATTAGTCCTCTATCAGAAAAATACCTGATTTTTTTTCTCATTCTGTAGGTTGTCCCTTCACTCTGTTGATTGCTTCCTTTGCTGTACAGAAACTATTTAAATTTTATGCTAGTACTGTCTTGAGGGTATCATAAAGTTATTCACTATTTCAGAGAAACATAATTTACTCAGTGTAACACAGATTTTTCTTTTATTATAAAGAAACTCAATCCAACATTATTATAAACCCTCAAAAACTAAACAACTCCTAAAATAGTGTTTCTATTATCTGCATTTTACAGGCATTTACAATGAAATGGATATTGTTTTTTGTCATTTACATTTTCATAAAACCCTTATGAGTTTCTTGAAGGAGCTTCAGTTTAAGTAAAGGATTACTCACAAATTTAGGATGTTTGCATTTTTTAAGTATGTAAACAAAAGTACAGAACTTTTTCAAGATTTCTTACATTAGATGTAATGGGGCTTCACTCAAAACAAAGAACTATAAGTGAAGAGAATGTGGATTTCCTTCTCATACTTTTCTTATAGTTTCTGTTAACTTTTAACCAATTATTTTTCTTATGCACTGGTATCTTATTTGTAAAATAAGGTTAACAATAGAAGGGTTGTTGAAATAATAAAATTAAATAATAGATGGAAGTAACCTTTGCAAAATGAAAAATAATACCTCTCTCTCTCTGTCTCTCTCCATCTTTCTCTTTCTCTCTCTGTCTCTCTCTCTCTCCTTCTCCCTCTCTCCAAATACTGAATGCAGATACTGATTTTATAGACAAAGATTAGATGGCTTTACAAAAAGGTATTCTCTACACATAAGTCTCAAAATTAGTACTTCTATCAAGTGGACCTCTTTTTTTTTGGCAAAGCTGATATATATAATCCTATAAGTATCAGAAGTGAAAATCACACATCAATGCACAATAAACCCACTTTAATAATGCCTGGAAAACTCCACATCCCACAGGATTATTTTTGCTAGGATAAATATCAAACATACTGGGCCGGTGAGATGGCTCAGCGGCTTAAGCACCTGCCCGGCAAGCGCGAGGGCCCGAGTTCGACTCCCGGAACCCACATACGAAAAAGGGGCCGGTGATATCGCTCAGCGGCACGGGCGCCTGCTGGCGCTCGAGGTCCTGAGGTCGACCCCCCGGTACCCACAAAAAATAAAAAATAAAAAAAAAATATCAAACATAGAATGGGAACCAACGCATGCGGGGAGGGGAAAGGGCATTGAGATGGTCTATTTGTTTATTGATTTTGCTGGAAATGGTTGTTGAGAAAATTTTTTTCTTTCATCTTGCTTGTTTTTATTAGAGAATGGAGTGGTAAATATTTTCATCCAGTAAAAATGTTCTGCTATGAAATTTCTACTTCCTGTTTTTGTAGTTAATGATCTTAATTAATCTCAATATATTTAAGGAAGAAAATGTAAAAAGCACCTAACTGTAAGACACCTGGGGCTATGATACAAAAGGCACCTGCAAGACTCACAGCAGGAGAGACAAGGAGCATTGTCCAGATGCAGAGCAGAGTTTATCCCATATTTTGGAGGTGACAGAAGTAGAGGGGAGAAGCACAGCAGGGGTTAAGGAGAGAAGCTTCTCCTAAAGAAAAAAGCAGCATGTACTAAAAGATTAATAGGAATGTGCTAAGGGAGTAATTACCATCTTTCCCTGAAGAACAGATTTTAGCACAAGATGAGTCTGAGCTGTTGAAAACTCCTCTGGCAGCCTATCTGTGAGAGGAAATGAACAGATGTGCAGCCGCACAGGCTTACACATGCTGCCTTTCACCCTTTCACTGAGGCAGCCTCACTGAATAGAAGATCTGAGAATTTGTTCCCACAGTTACCATCTCTCTGACCTTGGCTGAGTCCCTAATCTCTACCAGCTTGCTTCCACACTTCTAAATTGGAATAATGGCTTCCTTAGGGTTTTCTCCTGCCATCTCTATATGGAGTAATGCCTTATCCATCACCTTCCCCGGGCATCTCCAGTAAGTCTCCCACTGGAAGGGGAGTGGTTTATCACATCAGTAAGACTAGGCAAACACACTAAGAATACACAACTCAGCGCTTTCCAGCACTCTTTTTGGAATCCTCTGTCTGTTGAAGCACATTCTTCTCACTGGTACTGCTATCTCCAGGAACGTCTTCCTATGGCATAGCTGGCAGAAAAGTTTCAGCTCTGCAGAATCTCAGTCTCTCCTCCCCTCCCCTCTTCCTCCCCCTTCCCCTCCCCCTCCCTCTGTCTCTCTCTCATTTCCTCCTCCCTCCCCCATAATGAATAGGAAGAACCAGATCACGTGTCCACTGGGGAGGGGTGGGGTGTTATGAGGCCATTGATCCGCTCTCAAGGTCAAACTATTTTTTCTAACACATATTTACTAGTAGTTGATAAACATGGTCATTTTCTTATGTATTTGTAACTCTATATTAATTTTGCAGTTGATTTGGAATCTATAGGGAGAGAGGAGGTTGACTGTGAGTCCCATACAGTGTCTTTTGATATAAGTAGTATAAATTGCCATCCATTTTAAAAGATAATTTCACCATTGGCTCAAATAGATGGGCACACTCCTTATAATTATGTAAAATATGCAACATTTCAAATAATCTTAGAGAATGGCTGTAAACCACATACCACTTATCTATGCCATACACTTGATTCTAATGATTGTTAGGTCACCTTTAATTGCTCCATCATCTATTATGCCATGAATATCAAGTCTTTGTATTCACAATTTCTGTATTTATCCTTTTAAACAAAATCAGTAAAATATAAACCCATTGTACAGGGAAGTAGCACAGTAGTTCCTACAAATGTTTAGATGAGCCCTTCCTAAAGAAAATGCTTGTGGAAGACAGGTAAATGCATGAGGTTGTTTTCATTTCATTACCAAAGAAAAAGAAGAAGAAGAAGAAGAAGAAGAAGAAGAAGAAGAAGAAGAAGAAGAAGAAGAAGAAGAAGAAGAAATTTCAATATTTAAAGTCTTCAAAACTAGAATTGTACATTATAACCACTGATTAATAATGCTTATTTTCAAATTGTGCTTTTTCTGAAAACATGTTGATATTCTTCAGGCACAGGTTAAATCACAGTATGCAATGTTTAAGAATGTGCAAAATGCCTTCTTTCTGAAGAAAACTAAATATTTGATTAAGGTAGCTGTTATGGTTTGTGTCTAGATGTCCCCCCCAAAGCCTCATGCAGTCATGGAGGCGGGCTTCTAGAGTTTATGACTGATTCATGGCCCAATGCTGGGATTATGGGTGTGAGTGCTACACCCGCCCTAGGGTGGGTAGCCTCTATACAATATAAGGGAGGGAAAGAGGCTTGTTCTCTCTCTCTCCTCCCTTTTTGCTTTTGTTGCTTTTGCTGTCTTCCACCACCATGAATGGTTGCCCCTGTGCCACACTGCCCTGCCTTTGAGCCAGCTGATTATGGACTGAAACCTCCATGAACTGTAAGCTAAAAACACCTTTACTCCTTTAACTTTGGGTGTCAGGTATTTTTTCCCAGCAATGAGAAAAAAGTAACCAAGACAGTAGCTAACCGCTGAGGAAAAATATGCTTGATTAAGTTCACAGAATAAATAATTTTCCATGGGAGTTTACTAATGAAGTTTTTTTATAATAGCAAAAAACAATTAAAAATCAACTAAATAAACAAAAAATTAACCTTTATATATTATATACTATTTACTTTTTTCAGTGGATATGATTCACTCATAATAATACCACTTGCAAATTGTGCTACAGCATAGGACCAGACTGTGGTGCAAGGCAAAGAAGTCAGGAGAAAAATAAGAATATCGCAATCCCTAGAAGGATTCAGTGAAGCATGTAAAACATGTGTGCTCCAAAACAGTTTTAAAACACAAAGCTGGGTCACAGCCATCTCAGCAAGCCAAAATCTGTTCTCACCTAATGGGCAAAGTCAAAGACCTGAAGAGGAAGTAGAAGTGAGAAGACCCAGTCTGGACTCTTCTATTTTATATTTAGAGAGTTTCAAGAGATATCACTTTGAAAAGACTTTTTGTTGCTAAAACAAGAGGAAAGGAAAGGAAGTAGGAAGGAGCAAGGGGACAAAGGAAGGAAGAAAGAGAAAGGGGGAAAAATAATATACAGATTTTATAGGTTAAGCAAATGAGCTTAGATGTGTTTGTGATATTTCATACATTCCCTGTGGAGAAAGAACTATGATCTCCCAATTCTTTCAAGTTACGTAGTTATGGCTTCATTTGTACTTCAGAAGTCTTCTCAGGTTTTTGGATCAAAATATGTCAATGGTTCTACCACTGTGAAACCAGGAAACATCTATTATGTCCATTCATATATTAGAAGATATTTTGAATTGAGAAATGTTTAGTGTGACCAATTTTCTTGCTATGATATTTTCCTATAATATCTGTAGTTTCTCAACATCTCCCTCTAAAACTAAAACCCCCAGAGGTCTCTTTCACTTGTGTGATTATTGCTCACTAATTCTGAGGCCTTGGAGAAGTCATTTTATCTCTAGTCTTTTTGTCCTACACCCAATAGAAAGGTTGCAGGAAAATTAGGTTACTGCAATTAAATAGCGAAGTATTTCTCAGCTGCTTTCTTCATATTGTCCTGCCTAAAATCTGTTTTTAGACATGTTTGCTTAATCTCCTCCTCAATGACAATTTAATATGACAGATATACTGTAAATCTCTTCATGTACTGGATGCATTATTTTTTATGTATTATATATGCATTATTCATAGGGAGTAAGATTTTTTCTCACTTCTTACAAAATCAATTTTCATCCCATTAGGGGCAATACTGTCTTCATTAAGAAAGCATGAAATAGGGTAGTACCAAGTACTACATATATAAGTATATAAAGGAATTTAAGAGTGCCAGACATAGTCTGTGAGTCAATTTCAGCCTGTGGACAGAATACACAGTAGCCTATATTCAAAATCCCTACCCTGTCAAAAGATATAGCAGTATATAGAAAGGGGGTACAAGCACATTTGGCAAATGTTACTAATTGTTAGATACTGTGTGCTACACTTTTAACTCTGCATTTGTCTTTCATTTGTTTTTATTAGAGCCCTGAAAAACTATTTAATATGAGACTGGGTGCAACAAGTTTAAAGTATGCGCTCAAATTAAAATAGTGCATGGAGGGGCCATCCCTCAAACCTAGTGCAGGCTCCTTCCATTAGCACATTGACACCTAAGTTAGCATTTTAGGCTGAATCTGCCTGGATTTACATATTTCCAAAGAAGGAATCTGCAGTTGTTCTCACAAAATAACCATCTTCGTGTGTAGATACGTTAGAGAGAACATTAGAGAGTACCAGTTGCAATTCCCCAGCTTGAGTCTTCTCTTTTGCCTATTGATGCCCTTGCCCCATTTCTGTCATTATAATAACTCAGGAATTAGTTTGACTTCTTAACTTTTTTTTTTTTTCTTTGTGGGTACCGGGGGTCGACCTCAGGACCTCGTGCGCCAGCAGGCGCCCGTGCCGCTGAGCGATATCACTGGCCCTTTTTTCGTATGTGGGTTCCGGGAGTCGAACTCGGGCCCTTGCACTTGCCAGGCAGGCGCTTAGGCCACTGAGCAATCTCACCGGCCCAATTTTTTTTTGGTGGGTACCAGGGATCGACCTCAGGACCTCGCGCACCAGCAGGCACCTGTGCCATTGAGCGATATCACCGGCCCTTTTTGTGTATGCGGATACTGGGAGTCCAACTCAGGACCTTGCGCTTGCCAGCCCCGCACTTATGCCGCTGAGTATCTCACCAGCCCTTAATTTTTTTTTTTTTCTGGACGCAATGTTTTCCATCTTCTTTGATGGGATCACAATCCTTTTGTAACCAGTACATTGGAAAAAGAAAAATTTCTTCCTCAATTCTGTGTTAAAGCTATATGCACTGATGATGCATTAATATGAGTCTCTAATGATAGGCTACTTGTAACTTAGGATGCTAAGTGTCCCCGATTGTAAAAAGGAAGGAGGAAGAGACAACCAGTGGATCAGATGCAAAAGACAAGCACAAAGGTGCATTTAATAATAAAGTCCAGGTGGGGTTCTTCTACTTCTTGAGTGGAAAGCAAATTTCAAAGCAAAGATCAGCATGCAAGGATAACAGATTTCTAGATAAAAGCTAGCAAATCAAGGATAACCAAACACATCCTTTGACTCTGACATGTCTCCTAGAGAAGACAAAAGACAAATTCTGGAAATTTAAGGAAGTCAGATACAAATATTAAAAGGATTTCACACTAACATCTAGGTTCTGAGGCCATAAAGAGTCTCAAGATTGCCAAGGAAAAAGCAAGGCTATGAGCCCTTCAATGTCTGGGGACCCCAGGAAAGTCTGCAGCAGGAGTGCCTGGGTTCCTGGGCCCCATTTGGACAGACTTCAGCATGGGAAGCCTCTTCCTGGAACACCATCACAAGGAAACTAACTCTTCAGAAAACACTCACCCATCCAGGAAACACTGTGTCTCCAGAAAAGTGCGGGGGGAAATGGCATTGCTGGCTGTCTCTCTTGTTTTTGTCTGACTATTGAGCTGGCAACTGATAATAAATATTTTATAGCATAATTTACTTCACTCTTTCCACCTTACCTCTGCCCTCTTCTATACCAGTACACACGAGCATTATTGGCAGTACCTGTAAATGATGAGCTCTAATGGATATAATATAGCCTCAGTATCAAATTAGGCCTTTTATTATGTGAAATTTGATTATGGGTCATAAATCATGTATTTATTTTACATTAACTGATGAAAGTAACTTGTTAATTAGAAGAAATCAAAGTTATTGACCTATATAGAACAACCTCTACATTTACTGTTAGCATAAAGTAGAATATCATGACATGGATACAAAAGTGTATTTATTTTGTTACTAGAAATATAACATTTTTAAAGCCCCTGGGAAAAATAAACATAGACCTCTCCTTTTTGGAGACTTCACAACACACTTATTCAGAATTCAGATTTATTATCTTTTCAGGGTAGGAAGCTGTTTTCTCTCAATGGCTCCCTCCAAATTTGGATATCTCCTAATTTACCTTTCTACATGCCCTAGTTTGTGATGCTGGAGCAAGGTCCCTACAAGGAATGTTTATTCGTTTTTTTTTTTTTTTTCTTTGCAATCTTCACAAGTCAGTCAGCATATATTCTTATATCATGTCCACTTATGCTTAAGAATTAAAGGGCTGGGGATATAGCTAAGTGGCACAGTGCCTGCTTGGCAAGCACAAGGTTGTGAGTTCGATTCCTGGTACCAAAATAAAAAAAAAAAAAAAGATTTAAAGCAAGTATATTACTCTGATGAAAATATGGAAAATCTCTCATTCATGTATTATACAGGGCAGATATACATTTTTACTTCATCGAAAGCACCTGCTTATCTACAGATAATTTACAATAAGATGGCATTTCAATGGAAAATCACTATAGCTATTTTATCTTTAGGAGATAAACAAATTCATTTTTTTTTAATTTTAAAGAGAAAAAAGATAAACATAACAACGAATTCAAGTTTCAAAACAGGTTAGTAAACAGTTACAATAGTTGATACACTGCATATTGTTGTCTGCATAGGAGTTATTCAGTGTACAAGATATAGGCATGATATCTTGTCCAAACAATATTAACATGAAATTTTTTTTTAAGGAACTAAGAGAAACGAGCTGTATAACTATCTTAACTATCTTGTATATACATATATTTTTTTCTTTTTCCCTTTCCTCCTTACCCTTTCCCCCATTACAGTTTGTCTTTTCTTTTCAACAGTTTCTTCCCAATTCCCAATATCCATTGTAAATTTCAGATCTTATTTACTTGCTCAGTTTCTCACACTAGTGAGACAATACAATGTTTACACATATGGGTCTGATTTATTTCACTTATTAGTATGGTCTCAAGTTGCATCCATTTACCTACAAAAGTCTCCAGTTTATCCTTCTTTATGGCTGAGCGGTACTCCATTATATTAAAAAAAAAATCTTCTATCCATTCTTTAGTTGATGGGCGTTTGGGTTGTTTCCAAGAGTTAGCTATTACAACTTCTGCTGCTATAAACATGGGTGCACATATATCACTGTGGTATGATGTTTTTAATTCTAATGGGAAGATAACCAGAAGGAGAATAGCTGGTTAGAATGGGACCTCTAATCCTAGTTTTTTAACGAGTTTCCACACTGATTTCCACAGTGGTTGCACCACTCAACATTCCCACCAACAGTGCAGGAGGGTACCTTTATCCCCACAACACCTCTAGCATTTGTTATCCATGGATTTTTTTGATGATAGCCATTCTTTCTGGAGTGAGATGGAATCTCAGTGTTGTTTTAATTTGTATCTCTTGAATGACCAATGATGTTGAACATTTTTTCATGCATTTATTTGCCATTTGTATTTCTTCATCTGAGAAGTGCATATTCATCTCAGATGCCCACTTTTGGATTGGGTCTTTGAATTTGGGAGGTCTGGTTTTTTTCAATTTTTTGTATGTTCTAGATATAAGTCTTTTGTCTGTGGGACAATTGGCTATAATTTTTTCCCACTGTGTGGGTTGTCTTTTCATTCTGTTGGTGATTTCTTTTGTTGTGCAAAAGCTTTTTAATAAGATGAGATCCCATTTGCTGATTCTTTGTATTTCCCTTGCAGTCTGGGTTTTGTTCATGAAGCCTCTGTTTACACCTATGTCTTTGAGATTTCTCTCTCTTTTCTCTTCCAGTAAATTTACTGTTTCTATTTTCGTATTTAGATCTTTGATCCATTTTGGCTTTAGTTTAGTACATGGTGATAGACATGGGTCTAGTTTTAGTCTTTGGCATGTGGAAAGCCAGTTTTTCCAGCACCATATATTAAAGAAGCTATCTTTCTTCCAGTGAACATGTTTGGCTCCTTTGTCAAAGATAAAGGGCTGAGTGTGTTTGGAGTTGTGTCTGCATCTTCTAATCTGTTCCACTGATCCTCATGTCTTTTTTTTTTTTTGCCAATACTATACTGATTTTATCACAGTAGCTTTGTAGTATAATTTCAGGTCAGGGATTGTGATACCCCCCTGACTTGCTTTTATTGCCCAGAATTGCTTTTGCTATTCTAGGTCTCGTCTGGTTCCAAAAGAATTTTAGGACTGTTTTCTCTAGATCTGTGAAGTATGTTAATGGTATTTTGATTGGGATTGCATTAAGTCTGTACAGCAGTTTTGGGAGTATGGCCACTTTCACTATGTTGGTACTTCCTATCCAAGAGCAAGGGATATCTTTCCATTTTCCAATATCCTTTCCAATTTCCTTTTTTCACTGTACAGAACTTTTACATCCTTTGTTAGATTTATTCCTAAGTATTTCATTATTTTGGATGTTATCATGAAGGGTGTGCTTTCCCTAATTTCTCTCTGTGAGTTTGTTGCTTGTGTACAGGAATGCTAATGACTTTTGAGTGTTGACTTTGTATCCTGCTGCACTACTGAATTTGGATATTAAATCTACAAGTTTTTGGTGGAGTTTTTGGGGTCTTCTATGTAGAGTATCATGTCATCTGCAAATAAGGATAATTTAACTTCTTCCTTTCCTACCTTTATTTCTTTTATTTCTTTCTCTTCTCTAATTGCTCTGGCTAATGTTTCCAGAATTATATTAAATAGGAGTGGTGATAATGGATATCCTTGTGTTGTTCCTGATTTTAGAGTGAAAGCTTTCAGTTTTTGAACATTTAATATGATATTAGCTGTTGGTTTGTCATAGATGGCTTTTACAAATTGAGGTAAAGACAATCTATTCCAATTTTCTGTAGGTTTTTATCATGAATCAGTGTTGGACTTTGTCAAATGCTTTTTCCGCATCTATTGAGATGATCATGTGATTTTTGTATTTGGTTCTGTTACTATGATGTATTACATTTATTGATTTGCATATGTTGAAACATCCCTGCATCCCTGGGATGAATCGTACTTGGTCATGATGTATAATCTTGATAGTTTGCTGCATTTTGATTGCCAGTATCTTATTAAGGATTTTTGAATCAATGTTCATTAGGGAGATTGGCCTGTAGTTTTCTTTCTTTGTTGGGTTCTTCTCTGGTTTTAGAATCAGGGTAATACTTGCTTCCAGGAATGACTTTGGAAGAACTGCTTCCCTTTCAATTTCTTTAAAGAGTCTCACCATTAGCGGCATTAGTTCTTCTCTAAATTTCTTGTAGAATTCAAGAGTGAATCTGTCAGGGCCTGGGCTTTTCTTTTTTGGTAAATTTTTAATTACATTGTAAATTTCATTGGGTGATACTGGTTTATTTAGACTTTTTATATCTTCTTGATTTAATTTTGGCAGTTGGATTGTGTCTTGGAATCTGTCCATTTCTCCTGTATTTTCCATCTTATTAGAATATAGGTTCTCATACTAGGTATATATGATCTAGAGGGTTTCTGTGGGATCTGTTGTGATTTCCCCCTTTTCACTCCTAATTTCTTGAATTTGTGTTTTTTTTCTTTTCTCTTTTTGATGAGGTTGGCTAATAGTTTATCAATTTTATTAATTCTTTCAAAGAACAAATTTTTTGATTCATTGACTCTTTGTATTGTTTTCTTAGTTTCTATTACATTAATTTCTCCTCTTATCTATGTAATTTACTCCCTTGCATGAGTTTGGGTTCGATTTGTTCTTCTTTTTCCAGAAGTTTGAGGTTCAACATTAGGTTATTTGAGCTCGTTCTGTTTTACCGATGCTTGAGTTCATTGCTATAAATTTTCCTCATAGGACTGTGTTGCGCGCCCTTGCCAGCAAGGAACACATGAAAGTGGAACTTGTTATTAACAATTTATTAACGCTGTACAGGGACCAAAGTCGCACCCAAGCCAGTTCTCAAGCTAAGCTAGCTTCTTCCAGCTTCTCCTTCTTCCTTCTCCCCCGGGCACTCTCCTATATAGGAATCCATCTCCAATCACCCTCTGCCACGAATAGCACACCCATTGGGCGCCGCCGCAGGGATCCGCCCACTGCCCAAAACCTTCCCTAATAAGGGAATATAGAAATGCGGAACATAGGCTGATCAGCTGATAGGAAGCAGGCTATCCGTGCCATGTTGGTGGCGCAGTAAGAAAAAGGCTCCCAACAGGACTGCTTTCATTGCATCCCATAACTTTCAGTATGTTGTATCAGCATTATCATTTAATTGTATTTACTGTTTAATTTTGTCTTTAAATTCCTCTGTAACCCATTGGTTGTTCAGAAGGGTGTTGTTTGATTTCCATGTGTTAATGTAGTTTTTGTGGTTTCCTTTGTCATTGATTTCCAGTTTCACTGCACTATGGTCAGATAGTATGCATGGGATGATTTCAATTCCTCTGCATTTACTTGAACATGTCTTGTCAGCTAATATATGATCTATTTTGGAGAACGTCCCATGTGCAGCTGAGAAGAATATGTATTCTGATGTTTTGGGGTGGAACACTCTGTAGACATCTACCAAGTACATTTGTTCACAGGCTTGGTTTAATTCTAATATTTCTTTTTTTGATTTTTTGTTTAGTTGATCTATCCATTTGTGAGAGTGGGGTATTAAGGTCCCCCACTACAACTGTGTTAGTGCTTATTTGGTTCTTCATGTCAGTTTATATTTATTTTCTGTAGTTGGGTTAACCTGTGTTTGGTATATAAACATTTATGATTGTTATCTGTTCTTTTGGAGTTTTCCCCTAACAAGTATGTAGTGACCCTCTTTGTCTCTTTTGATCAGTTTTGGCTTAAAGTTTGCATTGTCTGCAAATAGAATAGCTACCCCTGCTTTTTTCTGGGTTCCTGTGGTATGGAGAATTGTTTTCCATCTTTTGACTTTTAGTCTGTGAATTTCTTTTTGGGTTGAATGTGTTTTTTGAACACAGCATATTGTTGCATCTTGCTTCTTGATCCGTTCTGCCAGTCTGGTTCTTTTGATTGGAGAGTTGAGACCATTTATGTTGATGGTTATATCTGATATGTATTGGCTTTTCTTTTTCATGTTGTTTCCCTATTATTTGTTCCCTTTCTGCTCTGTTTAATTGTTTGTCCTGCCTGGCAGCTTCTTTCCATCAGTGTTCCTGTGTTTGTCGTCTTCATTATCTCTTTTTAATATGTCTTTCAGAGCATTCTGTAGAGCTGGTTTTGTGGTCATAAATTTCTTCAGTTGTTCTTTGTCATGGAATTATCTTATTTCTCCATCAATTTTGAAAGTTAGTTTTGTGTGTTGAAGATTTGCTTTCCTTTAGGGCTTAAAATACTTTATTCCAAGTTCTTCTTGATTTTAGGTTTTGTGTTGAGAAGTCTGCTGTGATTCTGATGGGCTTTCCTTTATAGGTGATATGTTTCTTTTCTCTAGCTGCTTTAATATTTTGTTCTTGTGCTGAATTTCTGGAATCTTGATTATTGTATGCCTTAGTGTAGATTTATTTTGGTCATGGTTCTATATGCTTCACTTATTTGCATATCAACTTCTTTATCCATGTTTGGGAAGTTTTCTGCCATTATTTCTGTGAAGAGGTTTTTAATGCTTTTTGCGCTGTCTTCAGCTTTCTCACTGATTCCAATCCATCTTATGTTATTCTTCTTTGCTTCATTCTGTAGCTTATTCTTTTTTGTAATTTGTATTTTATTTTTGGTTCACAAATAATTGTTTATGTTTATGAGATATAATAATGTTTTTGGACATGTATACACAGTGAAATGGTCACATCCATTACTTCAAATACTTATTTCTTTAGGATGATAACATTTAGAATCCATTCTTTTTAGCTATTTTAAAGTATACAGTTCAGTTAATAACTATAGTCCACTTGTACAATAGAACACCAGAATTCGTTCCTCTCATCTCATTGAAATTTTATATCTTTTTGTCCACATTTTCCTATGTGCATATTTTTTCATCCATACTCTATTCCCTGTTCCCTGGCCATGCCATTCTACTCTCTGCTTCTATGAGCTCCAAATTTTGGGGTTTTGTATTACTATTCTTATTACTTGGATTTCTGATTTGTTTTGCAGAGAAGGTACTCTATAAGGAGGTGGATAATGGAGAAGAAGAGGGACATTTTCCTTCTTGAGAGTCATTCAGCAGTGAATCTTTTCCCAAAAGCAACACGTCTTGGTCTCTAGTTCCTGTCATCACTGCTAGAGGACACTCGTATGCCCACAGATAAGAATTAACATGTGTGACAGTGCTCTTCTCCAGAGGACTGAGCTCTGGGTTCAGGGTCAAGGAGACCCTTCTCCAACATCCTATAGTACTACCAGCGACTATGTGGGTCTTTCTTCTCAGATGTCCAGCACCAGCTCTAAGACCACTCCAAGACAGCAGCTCCTTCCCACTTTAAAGTCCCATCACAAACCCACAGGGCCTCTCCTTCTACCTTCATGGTTCTGATGGCCCCAACATCTTCACTTTATTGCCAGAGCCCTAACCAGTAGCTCTTCATTCTTTAAGTAATTATTGCATTATTTTAGCATTGCCTTTCACATTTTATTGCCCCAATACCTTTTTAACCATATTTCCTTTAAATATTTTATCTAATATCTACTGCTTTTTTTAATTTTTCTTGGGTGAACTCAGACTGTGCACAGTATGAATGTATCAATAATGCTTCAAATTAGCAATTTAGGTTTACCCATATTTAATAGCTGTTCATTGTTGCGTTAAATGGAAAGAAACTCAACATTAAGATTGTCATCTTTAATAACTGGCTTCTTTACATCTAGAGACTCTTGGTTCTCAACTTCATATCTTATTCTTAAAAAAAATTTGACATGTAAGATACAGAAACATACATTAACTTTAGGTTTACAGGACGATTAATTTCTGTGATGGATTGACAACTGGTGGTCAATTTATAACACCCAGCTGAACTGAATCAGTGTGGTACTAGGTGTGGAGGGCCCACCTGAGGATTGTTGCCAACATAAAAAGAACAGGAGGGGAAGGGATAGTGCTGTTGGTTCTCCTGGAGGAGCTTGTCACACTGGCTTTCCAGGTAGGAACTTGGCTGTTCTCATCATCAAGGAGTTCAAGACCTTGCTGTCACTGAGGACGGCTGTGGTACTTTTCAGGGGAGCTCTGGTCCTCACTTTGAGCATCACTTCCTGGCCCCAGTGCAGATTCCTCAGCCTGCTGGCACAGATCCTTCATCCCACTGGTGCAGACTTTCTAGCATCCAACAAGGACCTTTGGGCCTTCCCAGGACAGATTCTTGATACATACTTGCATGAGATATTGTCATGGGCTCTGCACCTCCAGTTAGACTTGTGGGGGGCATTGCCATGGGCTCTAGGTCTTCAGCTGGACTTATGCAGGACATTGCTGTGGGATTCAAGCCCTCAGCTCAATTCTTTGGGTCTTTATTGTGTGGACAGATTTCCCACACTCTTTTGTATATGACTCTTTGGGTGACTATTATAAAATAATCCTATAAAATATATGTCCTGTATTGTATTGTTTTCCTTACAAACCCTGACTACAATTTCATATACACTCAGGTCAAGAGACAGTTCATTCCCAACATCAGAACTTTCATATCTCATGAAGACATAGGTAGATGGTTCTTTAGAAGAAGAGAACAAATGAGAAGAAATTTATGTTAATATCTAAGAAACAGATACAAGCTTTAGCTGGTAGTGCTGTCTTTCTTTCCACTTGATAAGTTTGTATTTTATAGCCACAGTGTTTAGGAATACTACAATGTGTTATTAAGGGAAACCATGAAACACCATCCATTTGGTGATTCAGAAAAGATATTTAATATCCCCTTTTCATGTCACACATAAGAGTAAATGTTTAGGATATCAAAATGAATCTAATATGGTCTTTACACTGAAAATAGCTTCAGTTAAATGGGAAATATATCCATGTAAAAACTAGTACAAATTAAGTTTGGATAAGAAGGAAAGAAAGAAGAACATCTGGCATCATAGATCTGGTGTTTGCCAGGCAAAAGCTAATACAGAATTTGTCTTTTAGAAAAAGCAGATTTAAGAATAGTAGGGCCGGTGAGATGGCTCAGTGGCGTAAGCGCCTGCCTTGCAAGCGCGAGGGCCCGAGTTCGACTCCCGGATCCCACATACGGAAAAGGGGCCGGTGATATCGCTCAGCGGCACGGGCGCCTGTTGGCGCGCGAGGTCCTGAGGTCGACCCCCCGGTACCCACAAAAAAAAAAAAAAAAAAAAAGAATAGTAAAATTTTGGCATGGCTAGAACAAAAGTGGAGGGGTGTTGGCTTGAGAAAAGTACTAAAAAGTTGGAATCTCAAGAATTCCATGAAGATCTTTAATCAGAAGACCCTTTCCCTCTCTCTCCTTTATTCCCATTTCCCTCCCCCCTACACACACACACACACACAGACACACACACACACACACCACTCCTTTCTTTAAGAAAGCATAGACTGTCAGGACAGAAGTAATTAACAGTTAAGAGAATGATAAGACATTTTTGTAAATTTAAGTGAAAGATAATAAATCCCCAAACTCCCTGGTGTGGCAGTAATGAATAATTGAGGGCACACTTAGGTTTCTAGAGAATTTTGGAATTTAGAGAGTTTTGGTGACAGAATGAATGTAGGGAATGAAAGAAACATAGGAGGACCAGTGAGGTGGCTCAGCGGCATAAGCACCTGCCTGGCAAGTGCAAGGTCCTGAGTTCGACTCCCAGTACCCACATAAAGGCAAAAAAAAGGGGTCAGTGATATTGCTCAGCAGTACAAGAGCCTGCTGGCAAGTGTGAGGTCCTGATTTTGACTCCCGGTACCCACATAAAAAAAAAAAAAAGAAAGAAACAGAAGAGTGAAAGATCCTTGAGAAACTGAGTAAAAAGCCATGACTTCCATGCTTCATTTCTTCTCTTTGAAACACCTTCCAGACACAGGACCCCATATGTTCAGGGGCAACTGGAGATGCAGGTCTGGGTTTCAGAGGAAAGGTCAGAAAAAAAAGTAATATATTTGAGAAACAAGAGCAGGAAGGGAGAAAACTGCATAAAAAATACTCGGTTCAATTACAAGTTAATGCAATCCCCCCAAAAAAATAACCAAACCAAAAACAGTGTTTGTCACAAAGAAACAAATGTGAATAAGCATGACCAATTACACATCAGAGGCTCAGTCTCTGCTCATCAAGTGAGGAGATCTTTTTTTTTTCAGTACCGGGAATCGAACTCACGACCTCGTGCTTGCCAGGCAGGCACTGTGCCGTGGAGCTATACTCCTGGAGAGGAGATATTTTTTTATACAACTTTTAATGAATTATAAATATACATTATGAGGTACTGTATCAACCCAAAATAGACTGAACTTAATTTTAATTGCATTATATCAAGTTATTATTGTATGAATGTTTGCATATTTTGTCAACCATTAAACTGTGTGTTGTCTATTCTATACTCTGTTAGTCATTGTGGATAAAGCCATAACATCTAATTTTCCTGGCCCTTTCAAAATAAGTTATTTTTCATACCGTGCATTATTCTTATAATTCCTATTTAAATGCCTTATATTGTACTATATCCACCTAGTAATGTTATACTTACATGATTAATGGCAAGGCTTTGTATTCATATTACATACGTTATAAATGAATCTATGAAAGTTCTGCATGGATTACTTATTTTCAATTTCAGGGTTAGTGACAAAAGTAAATCCTGGCATTTCCATTTTACACTTTTTTTTAAATGAGTACTTGGGGTATAGCTCAGTGGCAGAATGAATGTCTAGCATGCACAAGGCCTTGTCTCCAACCCTTACCACCACCAAAATATTAAACCATAAAAATAAATTTAAACTAAATATGTAGATAAAATCTAATACAGACCTGGAAAATTATTTTAAAAACTCATAAACAACTAAAGGGTGTGGCTTGCTTAGGGAGGTATGTTGAAACACTGGCTCTCCAAGCATCAACTTTCCTTAGCCATAAAATTTCCAGACCCCTTACATAAAGAAATAGTTGTTGGGGGAAACAAAAGTATTCACGACATACCTGACTATCCACCTGATCACAAGTGAGAACAACCAAGACTCCAAAGTTAGCATTTGGTACATAGAGACACAAATTCCAAATCAGAGAACAGATCCAAGCAGGTTATCATCTGGTGTCTGAGAATATGACAATCAATGAAGGCTGCTACAAGGAAGGCGAATGATTGTCAGTGGGGTCCAGAAAGTGCTGCTAGGCCTGGACAGGCTTTGGTCAGCAGCATGGATTTAATCAGCCAGGAAGACCTGGATGCTCTTGCAGGATGACTGTTAGAGGAGGGATCAATGCCTGGCAGATACAGGTGCTAATAAAGTGTTTACAGGGATTGATTACTAGATTTGATTTACTTTTTAGAGCAAGAACTGCAGCAAAGGCTGTATTGGTTAGTTACCATATGACCTGTTAGGATTACTTATAAACTCTTTTTCTTAATGGAGAACTTAACCATTATAAGAGCAAATGCTTATATATATTTGGGCAGCAGGGGTTGTTTATTCCAAGAATGAATGTGTAATTTATGATCACTTAGGAAAGGGAGAAATTGAAAAAAGCTACCTGTCCTTTAATACTACAGCAGTGGAAGGCATAGTCTAGCTCTATTGTGAAAATCTAAATAAAAACAATATTGCAGCCTACTTAGCCTGGAGTTTCCTTCATGAACAGAAGTTGAAGAAGGCAACAGATGTCAACCAAATCACGATTGTTTCATTAAGGGTAGTTTGGAAATACCACATGTTGGCATGGGTACAATGCCAGGCAGCAAGGGATATCTGGAAAGGGGACAGTCACTAAATCAAGATATATGGTTTTTTGTTTTTTCTTTTTCCCTGGAAGAATTTCTTTTAGCAATCAGAAATGGTGGTAAGTTTTAAATAAATTTTCCAGTTCCAGTATTTTTACAATCTAAGCTTTAAAAATACATACTTTAGAAATACTTGCACATGCATAAACATCATATTGTCTTCCTAGTGTGAGAAGACAAAAGAGTAAATAAGATCCAAAATGTACAATAGATATTGTAAAACAGGAAGAAACTATTCAAAAGGAAAGAGAAACTGGGATGGGGGAATGGAGAAAAGAAGTTAGGGAAAAGCAAAAATATAGATATACATATATAGATAAAAGATAGTTAAGATAGATACACTACTAGTTTCTCTTAGTTCATTGAAAAGAAAGTTTTGGGCTAATATTGTTTGGACAATTGAATGTCAATATCTTGTACTCTGAGTAACTAATTTAAAGATAACAATATGCAATGGATTAACCATTGTTACCCTCCAAAAAAAATATGCACTGAGAAATTTTTATACAGTTAATCAACATGGCAAAGAGTCACTATTCACCAAATTGGATGTGTATTAAAGCCACCTTCCCCTGGTCTCAAGTAGGAGGGGAGACATATAACCCCGTCAGATCAACGGCTGTGAGCACAGGTGGCATGTGTCACCACTGGGCAGAAGCACTTAAAAATTAGCATTTGATGTTCTAGCACTCTGCTTTCATGTTCCATACGGAAGCATTTCTCACTTTAAATTTTTTTATTAGTAGTACACATTTACAATGAATAATAATTACATTAATCTTGGAGAATTGGTATATATACATAGAGCATATAAATTTTCTTCCTGCTTACACCCTGACTTCCACTTCCCCCTTCCCCATGTCCCTTCTAATCTCCACAAAACCTACTTCCCTGTTTCTACCATCTCTCTTTTATTTTGCTCTTTAAATTATTTATATTTGGGGGTTTCTCATATGAGAGAAACCATGCAATATTTACCCTTATGTGTCAAATTTATTTCATTTAGCATTGTGATCCATCTATTTTCTTAAAGTGGCTCAAAATTATCCTTCATTATGGCTGAATAGCCCTCCATTTTGTATATATAATTCATTTTCTTTGTCTATTCATCTGTTGGTGAGTATATAGGTCATTTCCATAACTTAGCTATTGTGATTTGTGCTGTTATAAATAGGGGTGAGCATGTGTCACCATAATACTGGTATGATGGCTTTAACTCATTCAGGAAGATACCCAGAAGAGCTGCAGCTGGGTCAAATGGAATTTCTATTTTTTAGTTTTTAAGGCGTCTCCATACTGATTTCCATAGTGGTTACACTGGCTTACATTCTCATCAACAATGTAAATGGTTCTACTTTTCTCCATAATCTCACTAGCATTTGTTGTTCTTTGAGTCTTTGATGAGAGCCATTATTATTGGAGTACGATGGACTCCCAATGTTGTTTTGCCTTGCATTTCGGTAATAGCCAAAAATATTGAATATTTTTCATGTACTTATTGGTCATTTGTATTTCTTATGAGAAGTATTTCAATTACACATTTTTCAAAAGGGTCTTTTATTTTGAGGGATCCAATTCTTTTGAGTTCTTTATATAGTCTAGATATTAGTCCTCTGTCTGAGCAGTAGCTGGCAAACAAATTTTTCTCATTCTGTAAGTTGTCTCTTCACTGTTTGTTGTTTCCTTTGTGGTGCAAAAGCTTTTTAATTTAACATAATCCCATCTGTTGATTCTTGGTATTTTTCTTGTGCAATTGGAGCTCTTTCCAGAAAGTTAGTGGCCTTGGTTGGACACCTAGACTCCTGAAAGCTTTGCATAAATGAAAAAGAAATACCTATTTTCTTATGAACCACAAAGATTTGAGGTTATTTCATCAATGCAATATAACTTCATTTCTATCTTCACTAGTATTTTCTTTTTTATTCCGCATTTTATTTTGCTCATGAGATTTAGATGGATAGTATCTGAGTAAAAAAATTTTGAAAATACCAAAACAGTTTCATATAAGTATCATTTTGGGAGATGTGTAAATGTGATTTATGGAAATTTTATTTTCAAGGAAAAAGATAGGTGCTCATAATTTTGAAATATTTCATAATTAACTACTGATAAAACTGTGCATATTATATAGCTTGACTAAACTTAAAACATTTTAATATTCTCTGTAAGTTATCTATGCTCACATTAATTGGTAGGATAAATCAAAATCTTCCTCAATAATGTACACTTTTTCCTACTGACTTGTTTTTATCCTATTCACTACGTTCATGATGATGATATATCTATACAAACTGTATTAGTGTACTGGTGATTTTTCAGCTGTTATATATATCAATAGACATATAAAGCATTGCATTTTTAATCAGTTCATCAATTGTTCTACTAAAATCACATATATTTATGATAAAAGCAAATTAATCTATGGTGTCAATTGATAGTCCCTTATTTCATTTTCTTCAGCAAAGTATTTGCCAATGATTATATAGAAAAAATGATATTGTGCCAGAAATAATTTTTAAGTATTCTAGGAAGGAATTTCCTGTCTACTAATTTCCAAATGATCAAATTTTTTATTCTCGTTTGGCTTTTTTTTTCTTTTTACTAACTGTAGTGCAAAACATCAAATTCACAAGCTAACAAGTAGTAATAACTGGCAGTAGAGCCAAATTATGGAGGTCTTCACTCCAAGAAGGAAAAATGAAGGTCTTCAATTGTACAGTTGGAGTCATTTTTCAATTTCAAATGTCCGAAGTGGAGAAATGAACAGCAGAAGCAACTCTGTCACCAATTAGATTGCAGATTGATGGATAGAAGCACACCTATACCGGGAGTAAAACTGACTTGCATAAGCAGACTTACCAACATATAAAACTCTCAACCATTCTGTTTTCCTTCTCTTTTCACTTACATTTCCCTTAGTATCTTACTCATTAATTGTGTAGGCTAATTAACCTAAACAGTAATTAACATGAACACTACTTGGACTGACCCCAATTTAATACCTTAAAAAGACAATCAGATGTTGATCTTTCTTATATAATATCTAGATTGATAGATTTTTTTCCAACTATACACCTTGCCCCATTGAAAGATGGTCCTTTCTTAGTACAGGCCAGTTCAAACCAGTGGTGGCCTGGGAATGCCTGAGGGTCAGGGACAAGAACCAGTGTTCCCCAAAATCTGAAGCAAGGAAAGACCATAGGTTCTCTGTCCCACTTTATATTTTTTTAGGTTTAAATTATTTTTTTTAGGTTCTTTGTAAAACAGTTTATTTACATATAATTGACAAACAAAAGTCACATATACTTAAGGTATACAACTTACATATGTATGCATGCATTCTGAAATGACAATAATTAAGCTAATAAACATATTCATCACCTCACATAATTATTTTTTTTCCTTATTTTTGCGGTGAAAACACTTAAGATTTACACTCAGTGAATTTCAAGTCTGCAATGTTATTGTTAAATATAGTCACCATGCTCAACATTAGATATCTATAATTTATTCATTATGTATAAAAAAACTTTGTACCTTTTGACCAATATCTCTTCAATTCTCCCTCTCCCAACTTCACCACCATTTTTTTTCTTTTTTTCTATGAATCTGACTAGTTCACATAGTGTATAGATGAAATCATGCCTTGTTTGTTTTCTGTATCTAGTTTATTTCACTATCTTCTAGTTTCATCCATGTTGACACAAATGGCAGAATTTCCTTCTTTTGTATGGAGAAGTAATACTCCATTACACATATAGACCACATATTCTTTATACTCTCATTCATCAGTGGACATTTAAATTGCCCCACCCCATTTTTTGATGCTGCTTTTAAATATGCTCCTTGCTTAACTCTTACCTTCGCAATGTATGTTTCAGATCTGCCACCTATCGGGACTACAGACTCTCTGAAGAGAGTCCTATTTCATAGCGAACACTTTTCCATCTATAACAATCACATCCATAATTTAAAGTGACACTAGTTAATTTATTCCACCAACATCACTTGATGTACTTCTGTGTTGCCTCTGCTACAAAACAGGATACACAAACCAAAGCAATTCTTCCTTTCAAGGAAGTTATAATCTAGTGGTGATGACACAGATAGAAACTGATGTGTAAAGTATAATACAGTAAGTTACATGGGCCTGGCATACAGAATACAACACAGAAATACAAGGAGAGGGAGCTAATCCAGTCCATAGAGGTTCTCACTGAAGTTCTCCAAATCACCAAACATCAAAAACTCCCTTCCCTCTTGTTTCCCTACAAAATTTTCTCTGTGGAGATGTGTCCTATGATTAAAAAAAAAAAAAAAAAAAAAAAAAAAAAAAAAAAAGCTCTGAAGCCAGATAACATGGTGCCCAAGCCCAGCTCTGTAGATTGTCTGAATTTATGATTTCATCCAGGTTATTTCCCCTGTACATACATCAGTTTCTTTATTTCACTAACATGTCTTTAGGTGTTGGTATGAACATTAATTGTATAAATACATTTGAACACCCTTATAAAAGTGCCTGGCAATAATTGCTCAATTGGCTATAAATTCTTCCTCTTCCACAATCAGTTTTTCATCAGTATAACTGTAAGCTTTAATAAATTATAATTTAATTTGAAGAACTTCTCCATGTTGCCTAAATGCAAACATCAGGAACTCAATAGATGCTTCTGGACCATCTATGGGATCTGGGTTCTCTCTCTTCAGTTTGAAACCCTCTGTGTTGCCATGTTTATTTATACTGGTACTGAAAAGTGCATATACTGTCAGGTATAAGATGACAACATTTGGGTGTTCATTAGCATTACCATTAACTATGACTGAGGAAGAAAATTACACTTCCATCTCTAATATCTAGACTACATTATATTTTTTATATATGATATATTTGAAATAAACATATTTATATTATATATGTACACCAAAAATATACACAGTATGTTTCTCTTAGTCCATTCTATGCTGATGTAACAGAAAAACATGGAATGCACAATTATTTCTCACAGTTCTGGAGGTTAAATAGGCCAACATCAAGATGCCAGTATCTTGTGAGGTCCTTTGTGCTGGAAGAATGTAGAGAGGAAAGAAAGAGAACTCATTCCTAAAAGTCCTTTCTATAATTGCATTCATTGATTCACAACAGAGCCCTGAAGACCTAAATACCTCCCCTTAGGCCCTGCCTCCCAAATTCAAAACTGAACATTGAATTTCAACAGTTTTTGAATCATAGCAATTATAAGTGAATGATATTTGTTTTATTGCAATTAAATTATTTTACTAACACATTTCAGTAATGTTTACACAGAAGCATATTTCAACAGATGCAATAAATCTGCTAATAATGATCCTTCTAGATATTTTAAACTCATGCTTATGAAGTGCAGCCATTACCAAAGATATGGGAAATAAATTGGTTAACTCAAGTGGATTACTTCTCAAATGATCCAGCAAGTGTTCTGAGCAATGGGTGATGTACACAAAGAATAGCTGAATAGAATTTTGCAAATTTAGAGTGATATGAAATATATAAAGATCTGCCTCACTGAAAAAATCAGTGAGTTAGTAAATACGTATCAGACAGTAATTGTGTTTGCAAGTACCAACCTCATAATAAATGGAGGACAACAACAGAGTGCTCCTACACAAACTGTCCGAATAGATCTATTTACAGGATATCTCTGTATAAAATACCTCTGGGTGTTAGAACGTAAATCCACTAATTGCTACTGATTCCTGATTATTCCTGAGCAGGAGACAAATAACGACTACAGAATACTTTTGGGAAGCATATTAGAACTCTGGAAATAAGAGGGAAAATAAATATTTTGAAATAAAAGCTTTTTTAAATGATTTTTTCTTCTAATTTATGCTTAAATTTTTGGAATAGATTGCTGATTCCTGAAGGAGAATGGTATAGGTAACATCGTGTAATGGGAATTTGATTTCTGAGGTAGCTTATGATACCAGAATTATAGAACCTTGAGGAGACAAAGTACACTATTTTGTTATTTGTTCAGAGAATAGTTGTTATACTCATAATTAATTTAAATTGAACATGGGGGTAAGATGAATAAAAGCCCACATTATATTGTAAAGTCAATTACAAATTGCACACATTATGAAGATGAATGCAGTATAGAAACTAGAATATAACAAATTAATAATAAAATTAAGTATTATTACCATTCACTGAATACTTACTATTTCTCAGGCACTTGAAAGATATCTGATTCAATGTTCCACTGTTCCTTTGATGCAGATAATTATTATGTCTAACACAAAATTTAATTGAATTAAACATTGCTAAAATTCTCAGAGCTAGCAAAGGGTAGAAATAATATTTAAAACCAAGACCATCTACCTGCATACTCGTCCACAGCACCTAGATATTTAAGGAGAAACATTTGGAGGGAAGGGCAGAAAAAGACTTAAATGACTTCAGACACCTCTACCTAAGACATAGGTAGTAAATATAATGAATGTTGATGAGAAATGCAACTTCATAGCTACAAAGAAGATATGGAGAATAGAATGATTATTCTCTTTCTTGCCATTCCTGTAATATCAGGATAGGAAGCTTACATACACACATTCTCACACACACCCCCCCACACACACACACACATCTTTTAGAAGAAGGAAAGGTGAAGTCACCTGTAACGCAGATGATATGTACATGTAGCAATACTGCATTTCACCCAGAGGAAGAACACTGATAGTGTTCCTGACATAATAAAAAAAACTGGAATATCAATATCTATCTTTCTATCAATGTATCTATCTCTCTATCCATATATTTATTTATTCATTCATTCCTGCATGAATCAGTCATCATTCTGCAAATAGCAGATACTCTTCTAAATTCTTTCCTAAGACATATAACAGCCTTTATAAATTGTAACAGGCTATCCAAATAACACTGGATACTTTCTGTGCCTCAGAAAGATACACTTAAAAAGACTGAGTTTTTATTAAAAATTAGGTCAATATGATTCAAGAGTTGTTATGGCTTCCACATGAAAGGAGATATGATCTTAGTATTCATTAAGAAATCTATCGAGTCTACTTCCTACATAGAAATGACTTGTGCTATTCCAATCTTTTCTTCGAACATTGTGCTTCCTACTTGTCAAATACTTGAAGAAGGATTCATTGATCATTTTAAATAGTAAAACCAATGAATTTGAAGGATATTTGAAGGGAACAAACATGTTTAAGGTGAAAGCAGAATTCAAAGGAATGATAATAACTGTCCTCATATATATAAAGGGTTGAATGCTTGCAGTGTGGAAGAAGGTGAGCCTTGTCTTATTATTTTGTGTTCTTTTATGGCCCAATTACTGTACTTTAAAAAGAGATAAATGTTAGCCTAAGGAACAACTTAAAGCTATAGCTGGCAACTATGTTATAGGTTGGCTTGAGGGGAAGTTTCTGTTCACCAGATGTTCTCAGGCTTCATCTGAATATACATTGTTTAGCATTAGTTTTCATGAATAATAGGATTCAGGGTTCTTTAAGATATTTCTTTTATTTTTTTTAATGTGGGTACCGGGAGTCGAACTCAGCAAGGGCTTGTGCCACTGAGCGATATCACTGGCCCTTTTTTTTCCTTTTATGTGGGTACTGGGGGTTGAACTCAGGACCTCACGCTTGCCAGGAAGGTGCTTATGCTGTTGAGCCATATCACTTTAAGATATTTCTTAATGCTGACACTATGATCTCTGTCACAGTTCCCGTTGTCATATTGGCATACATTCATGAAATATTTTGACCAAACTTAGAAGCCAGTCTTTAGATATACTTTAAGTACATATCTTGAGAGTTTGCATTAGAGTGTAGAGATTTAACCTGTGGCCTTGGGCTCATTCCTGTCATTTCCTCTAAACCTGGCCCTTAAATAGACCTGATCAAAGAATGTTGGTGAAGAAGATAGGCAGTGATATGGAGATATCCTTAACATTGACACAGGTCGACATATTGAGAATAATTCCTCCATCTGAAAGGGAAAAACTGTACCAGAGAAATTGTTCTTAAAACTTTGTTCTTGGGGGCCGGTGAGATAGCTCAGCGGCACAGGCACCTGCTGGCGTGCAAGGTCCTGAGTTCGACACCTGGTAGCCACCAAAAAATAAATAAATAAATAAATAAATAAATAAATAAATAAAACTCTGTTCTTTTCAAAACTGCCTAGCTCTGTGACTGCTTCATGGCTCTGTAATTACTCTCTTGACCGCTGTAACCATGAGAGCATAACCGAACATGCAGGACGTCTGGCTGTACCAAGCTTCATGATCATTAATCTCGCCTTGTAGCCAATGGATCTCATCCTGCCAGGTAATCAGAGAACTGCCAGGCTGTTCTGTCTCCCCTTTGTATGTCTTGCTTATGCCTCATGTAAAAGTACTAGCCCCTAGGCACGGGTGCCTGGCTTTGTTAAGGGACAGATCTCAGCCAGGACCACTGGTGTAAAATAAAGCTGTTCACTGCCTCCAAATCTTGGGTGTCATTTTGATATTTCTGTTTGCTTTTGCACACCGACATGGGAGAGATGTGTTAAAATGGTTTAAGGAATAGGGAGATCAATATTTCCTGTGGCAGCAGTCTGTTATCATGGTCTCCATATATGATGAGATTCATGTCATTAATGAGGAAGTGCAGTGAAAACCTTAGGAATTCAGGGCTGAGCTGTGTACTCAAATCCAACATGACAAATTCACTCATCACCACCTGGTTTGTATACCTTTGTCAAATTCCAAGAGATAGTGAGGTTGAATGCGTGTTGAATACGATGAATTTGACATGATTGGGGGAAAGTTAATTTTAATTATATCCTCTCAGTAGATCTTCATGAGAATTTTAGAAAAGAAACTTCTTGAACAAACCTATAGGCAAGTGAGCAATTTTATATACCTCTTGTAATTTGAATAATTATTTTCTTCATGTTAGATTGTAAGGAGAATGATGCCATAGGATCTATTTTGGAGGGTTATTAGTACATGTTTTCAGTACATGCAGTTTACAGTCATCTTGGGGAGTGGGTATATTTACATAATACACTTCATTTCTTTTTTAATCCCCTTCCACTTCCCTCCCACCTTCCTTCCTCCTCCTCTAAATCCCCTTTTCCTATTTTTATTCTTGTTGACATTTTATCCTCTGCAGGGAAAGTTCTCACAAGGCCATCACAATGTCCATCAAGAAGATGAACAAGATGTGTCTCAATAAATGCCTGTGCTAACTGTGTCTCAATAGGATCAAATTCTACAAAGAGTTGAAAATCAAGTGTGGGGCAAAGGACAAGCAATGCATTAAGGCAAATTTAGAAAACTGTAGGGAACATGTATATGATTAATGCTGGTGAGAATTCTTCATTCAATTTAGTAAAATACTAATGTTGGAGTGATGAGAGATCCCAACGGGAACTCTCTTGGCTTTGGCCATGAAATGCATAAGAATGTCAAAAAGGTCAAAGAAAAAATAAATGTAAAGCAAATCAGTAGAAAAATCGTATCTGGGTCTAGGTGTAGAAGAAAGCTGAACACATAGAAAAAATGAATTAAAACAAAAGTGTAAGGTCTTAAAAAGGTAAAGAAGTTAGCCAGTAAAAGAGCCAAATCTTTAAATAAAAGACCTTGATAACTCCATATAAATACAAAGTTAAGGAAAGGGTTTTCTCCATATGCATTGATATGGAATAGTGGATGATGAGAAATGCAAAGGACTCAGAACCATCTGTGCCTTCTCCCACACCAGAGTAGAAGAGAATGGGTCACTATTATCGCTAAGTCTCTGTACTCCTTCCCAGAGGAAGTTTGAGAATAAGATCAACCTGGTAAAAAAAGAGACAAAATTACTGCATTCTCTCTCTCACATGTATAACACAAAAATACTGATCTCATAGAAAATGATAATAGAATGGTGGTTACCAGAGGGTAGGAAAGTTGGGAGGAAGGGAAGGAGGAAAGAGGGATAGGAAAAGATCGAACAATGGATACTAAGTTAAACAGAAGCTAGAAATTCTAGTGTACTATATTGCTTAGTAAGGTAACTGTAGATAATGATTGTGTTCTGTGTATCTCAAAAAGCTAGAAGAAAGAATTTTTAATGTTTTCATCATAACAAAGTAATAAATGAGTAGAGAGATATGTTTGACCTGATTATATAATGAATATATATATATATAGGCATTGAAACAGTATATAGTATCCTGATAATATGTACAATTTTTTATGTATCAGTTTAAAATTTAATTTAGGGCCGGTGAGATGGCTCAGCGGCTTAAGCGCCTGCCCGGGAAGCGCGAGGGCCCGAGTTCGACTCCCGGAACCCACATACGAAAAAGGGGCCGGTTATATCGCTCAGCGGCATGGGCGCCTGCTGGCGCGCGAGGTCCTGAGGTCGACCCCCCGGTACCCACAAAAAAAAAAAAATTAATTTAATTTAAAATTTTTTTTAAAGTTTAAGCTGGTCAGTGGGTTCATGGCTGGCTGTCATCCCACTACATTGCCATTTGTGTGGTGGCTGCTCTGTGTACGTGAACCTACAGGCTCACTACAGGTCTCTGTATTTATTTACGTAACAGTTTGATTCAAACAAGACTCATGCTAGGTAGCAGCAATTTGGAAAACCAGATTAACGAAATTCTATGTATCAGTCTAGTCCACATGGTCAATGCCTAACCTCAACACACCGGTCTCTACAGACCTTCCTATCACTAGTCATTTTCATCACTCCAACTGCTGTGTGGAACTTAACCACCTAGCGTCTGCTCCAACGCATAGGCTGTGGTTCTGCCTGATGTCCACAGCTTGTGATAAAACCCTGCAGAACCAGAATCTACAACTGAAGTGCAGGCATGAGAGAGTTTAGCCACCGTACGTGGCCTCAACACTCCTCAGGAGCAAAATAAAAGAAAGATGTACCCAGATCATCCAAGCTATGCATTTGAACTTGACTGAAAAGATTTGGAAATAGTGCTCAGATGGAAAACTGGGAAGTGTATTCCTGCTAGAGTCTTTTCTGCTCAATGATGTCTTATCACACCAAGATGGAAACTGGTCAGACAATAGAGCTATTGCAGCTGCCGTCTCTTAGGCAGGGAAAAAATCAGATATAGAAAAAAATTATACTTCATTGTCTGTGACCTGAAGGTTTGAAGACAGACCTATTACTTTTATGGTCCAATAGCTACAAATAGCAGAGCTGTTATGTCATTCTTGGTTTAAGATATCAATTATTTAAAAGCCCAGGGTTTTCCAATAATAATTTATTTTCTGCATTCTTGTGTTTCAGAAAATGGGATTACCCTTTTATCTTCTTTGTAGGTTTTCAAAATTGGTCTCATTTGATGTTCCCAAGTAGGTATGTCAATAAAGAAATAAACACCTCATTAAAAAAGGAGTCATGGAAACTATTTCTAGAATTTATATGCTGTAAAACCCATGCTTATCATGGTAAGATCATATTGTTTAGATCAAATGAAGAGTCCCCATTCCCAAATCTATGGTAAATTAAGAACCCAAGCTGAACTGTACAGCTGACAGCAACTCGTCCCCAGGGCCACTTTCCAGCCTGAGATGACACTGTCAGGATAAAGTCTGCTACTCCACTTTAAGATTCTTTTCTTACTAACTGCTGTTATCACATTGTCACACCCTGCTTTCCCTTCATTATCATCTCTATTTCCCTCTACTTACTTTTACCCTTAGATAAATGGATCTGAACTCAGGAGAAAACTATGTTTTAGGTTATGAAATACAGCTAATGAGTAGAAATGCTGAGAATGTAGGTAGTAAAAGGAGGCAAGAGAGCTCTGTTGGTTCACATTAATTCTCCATCAATCTGAATAGATTAAATACTGATCTCAAACTGATAACACACAAAGGTGTATTCTATAAAACATTCAGTTACTGTCTTTGTAAAATTAAAACTCCTCACATACAGCTTTTATCCAGAAATCTCTTTGAGTGTCATGAGAACACAATTTCTATTAAGTTCTAATAAGAAACAATAGGTAGAAAACAGAGAGTGCTGTGTCCATCCATTCATGCATTGACTCATTCCTTCAAAATATACTTCCTGCATATCTACTATATGCTAATCACTTACTGGGTACAGAAAGACAAAGATGCAGAAAACAGTCTGCTTACTTTCCAAAAGCTCAGCATGTAACAGCCCCAGCCAGTGCAGCACATGCTGGGGCATAGTCCATCTGTTTTTGTATCTACAATTGACTTGTACTTAGGATACCAACAAGCAATCTGATCTCAGCCCATACAGGGGAAGGTTCATTTTAAATCTATGTGGTTTTATACTAGCCTAGCTCAATAAAGCTCCAGTGAATTCTTAAGATGAAACAGTGTAATATGCTCTAAACAATTTTGATTTTGGAAACTTTAGCTTTCAAAACCAAACTTGAGGTTCAACCTGAACTTCAAAATTCACAAAGTCCCATAAAACCAAGTTTTATTGTAGGTAAAATAAGGAAATATTTATGAATTGACCTTTGTAGAACTGTGTTCAGTTAAAGAATATAGAATAGTGAGTCCTGGGCCCAGCAAAGTAGGCATTCACAATAAATGGTAGTACAATTCTTCCACTCTGAGCTTTCCTTCAATAACTTAAGAAAGTACGAAGCTCATTGAGACCAGGATTGTAAAAAGATGAATGTTATGGCTTGTATCTTGATGCCCCCCCAAAACTTCATGTGGTCATGGGGGAGCTTTTTGGGGGTGGCTGGATCTAGGATGTGTGATGTTGGGATTAAGGCTTTGAGCCTGGGGTTAATGTTGCAATGCCGGGATTAAGGGTGCCTCACCCTGGGTGTGAGTGCTACCTGCCCTAGGGTCAGGTGCCCTGGATGGACTATAAGGGACAAGAAATAGAGGTACTGTGGTCTCTTGCTGCTGCTGCTGCTTTTGCTTCTCTGCTGCTGCCTCCTACTTGATCTGCAACACCTCCCTGCCATGCCACCCTGCCTTGAAGCCAGCCAACTATGAACTGAAACCTTTACAAGATATGAGCTACAGTAAACCTTTCTGTCTTTAACTTTGAGTGTTGGGTATTTTGTCTCAGTAATGACAAAAGTAACTAAGAGAACGATATAAGAGAAAAAGAACTTCAAATATGATTTTACAATATTTTAGACCTGAGAAAGATCAATTATCAAACTCAATTCTTAAATAAAAATATATGTGGACATATAAATGGGATTATTTATTTTGATGATACATTTCAAAGAAAAACACATATTTTTGTATATTTAATTTTTATTACAGTAGCTAAAATTTTACATACCATTTGGATAGCATAAATAATACTACTGCATCAACTAGATTCTAAGAATTTTTTTAGTATTACACTAGATACTTGCTAGTGAGACGGTAGCAGAAAACGCTCCCCCCAGCCAGTATACTTTAGTTGCCCAGGTGACAGTTCCATTGCAGTTCTGGATGCTTCTGTCTCTTAGAAACAGCTGGTCACTGTGATGCATAGCTGGTCACTATGATGCATATTATAAGAACCAATCAAAGACAGCCAAGTACTCTACCTCTGTATCCCACCCTTTTACAACCCCATAAAAACCTCCCCCTGGCATTTTGAGGAACTACTGATACCTAGTCAGTGCTTGCCCGACATTGAATAAATCTGCATCCAAATCCTGGGTGTCCATTTGGTGTTTCTGCTTGCTGTTGCATCTGGTGTGTTGGCTGGGAAGATCGATCATGCTGACCTCTTTGGTCACCAGTTGTGGCCCTCGAGGATGGAGCAAGGAACTCTCCAGGTCCTAATGGGAAGGCAGCCCCTCGAGATTTCTCAAGTCCCCTCAGAGGTCTGGAGGAGGATTCCTGGTTCCCTGCTTGAGCAGCTCACATTGGACCCCAGAAAGAGGAGGACACAGTCTGTGTCTGCCTGCCTGCCTGCCTGCCTGCGTGCCTGCATGCCTGATTCCAATAAGACCCCCAGGGGCACCGCAGTTAGCCTGTCTGTCAGTCCTGCTCAACTCGAGCAGAAGGGGAGTCTGATCAACTCTCGTTAGTCAGGACCACCCTCAAGGGAAGGGGATTGGGATGTTTTAACCTCTGAATGCCTTCCGAATGAATGTGTGAGTGAGTGGAATGGACAGCATAAGCAATAGGCTGCTCTGTCTGTGTACCAAGACTGGGAATCACAGGTTGCAGTGGCCGATTGGGCCCTCACCTGTAGTTTCATGGCGATTGACGTATGCCATAATGGAGGCTTCATGCTGTCCTTAGCTAAGTCGCACCTAAGTCAATGAGAGGGGGGTGGCCAGGTGGGCATCTGAATGGTCTCTCTCTCTGAGGGGCACCCACCCTTTGTCTGTTGCACCATCATTCTTGGGTACACAACATACAATGTAGGGAGATAGAATGGGAACTAGTCAAAACCCACAGTACCTGACTGTAGGAAAAAGGGCTTTTATGGAGTTAAAAATGAAAACAAACCACTCCTTACATCTCAAAGAAATAAAAGGAAAAAAGAGGCACATTATTCCTGAGATTTTCACCTTGGCACAATTGTCAGCCTCCGCAATTGCTGCCAACACCTATAGCCTCACTCCCCTCTCCCAACTCTTCTACTTCCAGCCTATTGAACTGGTTCCAACTAGCCTTTACCTTCATTCAGCCACAGAGGCCCTCCCCCTGAACCTTCTGCTTCACTGCTCTGCCTATCCTGGTCAGATGGCATCATGTAACGCCCACCTGAGATGACTGTCAGTAATTCCTTCTGAGCTCCACATTTTGACTGAGGCAAAATTGGACTGTCAGCCCTGAAGAATGAGTTGCCATGGCCTTTCCAAAGGTCACCTTACATAGAAACAACCCAGTCAAGTGCTTCTCAAAGCCATCAAAAGGGGGGGCAAAAAGCCCATCAACCACTGTTACCCACAAACCTGATAAAAGAAAAGCACCTGATATCCATAAGAATGTCCAGTCTGATAGATGACCATACCTTCTGGCTATGAGTTATAAGGGCTATGGACACAAGAAATAAATGCCCCCTCCATCTGCAAGACACAAAGAAACCTGACTATACAGACCCACCTCAACCTTAACCCTTCCTCACCCTGTCAGGCTTGGATGGATAGGACAGACCAAGCTCTGATAAATTTGGCCCCCAAGAGCCCATGGTCATTGCAAAAGTAGGGGGCAAACCTGTGACTTTCCTGGTAGACAATGGAACAGAACTCTGCCTTCAAAAGTTCCCTATGTCAAAAAATTACCATCATTGGGGCAACTGGGACTCTTGCCTCTAGCCCCTTCTGCCAGGCACAAACTTGCAGCCTGGGAGGACATCTCATCAAACATGAACTCCTGTGTAAGCCAGTCTCCATACCACTTCTGGGAAGAGACCTCCTCTTCAAGTTAGAAGCGACTGTCTCCTTTGCACCAAGCCAGTCAGCCTCTCTCCCATTTAATCCTACACTTGCAATTCTGACTATTCCCCAAGAGGAAGATGATGCCTGCATCAGCCTGAGAGAGATAACCATAATCCTGAAATTCTGAAAACTCTCCTCCCAGAGGTATGAGTGAAAGACTCATCTCTGAGCCTGGCCACCAACCATGCCACCTCACTGCAACCCCTATTGCTGTCAGATGTCACGGGAAGCACATACAGGCATCCAGCCGCACATTGGTCACCTAAAGCAATACAGAATCCTGATAGACTGTTATTCTGTGGTTCCCAACCCATACACCCTTTTCGGACTGTTATTTCCAGATGCCACATGGTTTACAGGTCTAGATTTAAAAGATGTCTTCCTCTGCTTGCGAGTTGCTCTCATAAGACCCTTCAACTGGGACGATCCTGAGAAAAGACACAGCTCACTTGGACTCAATTGGCACAAGAGTTTGGGACTCTCCCATTATTTTGGGGAGTCTCTACCAACAGATTTGGCCACTCTGAGACAGCCTCTTTCTCTGTCCCTTCCAGCTCCACAATTTTGTCATGGTCCCCTGGGCCTCGAGATTGGGCCAACAACCACCTACCTCTGATCGTGAAACTCCATCTTGGGGCAACCCCCAACTGCATCAAACAGTATCCTGTGCCACGGGAAACTCAGCTAGAAATTCAACCACACATCCAGAGGTTTCAAAGCTACAAAATATTTGTAGACTGTCAAACTGCTGAAATACACCTTTCCTGCCTATAGAGCCAGTTCAAGATCTCTGAGCTGCCAATGCCACCATGATTGCCCTCCATAAACATTGCCTCAGTCTTCTGCCACCCACAGCCTGGTGGTACACTGGCCTGGACCTAAAGAATGCCTTCTTCTGCCTTCAATTGGCTCCTGTCAGCCAGCCCTCTTCACCTCTAAATGGAAAGTCCCCAGTTCTGAATTTAAAGGTTAACCGACCTGGACTCAACCTCCTAGAGGTTCAAAAACTTGTTTACCCTCTTTGGAGAAGCCCTCACAGCTGACCTCATTAGTTTCCCAGCACAAAATAACACTGCACTTCTGATTAATGACAACCAAACTTCCTGCCGAAAAGACACTAAAGCTCTGCTGCAATATATGGCAGAAACTGGTTACAAGAAAGAAACTCTGCAAATTTATTAGAGCTGCTGGCTTCTATAAAATCTGGATCCTTGAGTTCACAAAAACAATGATGCTTACTCAGACTGTCAGCCCCTGGGATTGCCCTGTGGCCTACCTGTGCAAATACTTGGATCCAGTCACTAAAGGCTGCCTCCCCCTTTGCCTCTGTACTCTAATAGCCACTGTCCTTCAGATCAAGAAAGGTGACAAGCTCACCTTAGGCTGAGATCTAACTCTCCAGGTGCCACACGCTATACTGGACATCCTGAATAATTGTGGTCCACTCAGTCCTGCCATGTACCTGCCCACCAAGCTAGGCCCACCAGAACATGACTGGAAAAAAAAAACAAAAAAACAAAAAAAAAAAGATGCTGAGTACACCTTATATATGGATGGAAGTAGCTCTGTTAGGAATGGAGTTTGACAGGCTAGATATGCTCTGGTCACTTTGGATGAACTTATTTTGGCCAAAGCTCTCCTGCTACTGTTTGGAAACCTGCCACCAATGCAAAATAATTCAATCCAGAAGCCTAAGCCCCTCCAGGAATCTGATTGACTGAAACATCAACCCCATCCAGAAAAGTTTTACCCAGTACTCCTGGAAGATCAGAGCCAGACCTGCTCCCACTGCTTGTTCTGCAAGCTTAAGCCACAGCACTGGCACCCACACCCTGGCAGCCAGCTCAGGCTTCAGCATCTGTGTCACTCATCCTGACCTCATGCAATACAGTGGACTCTCCCATTTTAAAGATATTCAGACAGACTTCATAAAAATAAAACTTTACAGGGTTTACAAATATCTGTTAATGCTTGTCTGCGTCTACTTAGGCTGGCCCGAGAAATTCCCTACCTGCACTAAAAAGATAACAAAAGTTTATAGGACCCTGCTGTAAAAAATCATCCCTAGATATGGCCTACCCTTGATCACTGACAGTGACAATGAGCCTGCATTTGTAGCAGAGATATCTAAATAAAAACTACATACAGCATACAGACCACAAGCTCTAAAAAGTTGAGAGAATAAGATGTAACCCTACAGAAACATCTTGTAACTAGCTCCACAAAAGTTTAGCTAAAAGATCAGCTATACCTGTAGGCACTCCTGTACACACATATAACCCAGGTGCATATTAACTACCTCTACAAGTTTCAGAAGTCCAGGTTTAGACCCACCATTTCAGAGTTCTGGAGAATTTACCTAGACTAGACAGCTAGGACTAGCTAGCTCCTCCAAGTCTCACACTGAAAAGACAAGGCATTCAAAGGCCTGCTCTAGTCACTCCGGATGTAGTCCACACATCGCTGAAGCAGGAGGACACCACTTACAGGACTGCTCTATACTTCAATGAATTACTCTCCTTGATTTTTGTGCCTTTTCAGGCTGCTTACCCCAGTCCTTGCTTTGTCTTAGCTCTATGGATGACTGCCCCGAGAGAGTAGAAAATAACCAGTAAGGTCCTTACAAATGATAAAGTTTTGATGAACATCCAAAGCACATTGGACACTCTCCTTGATTAGATTAAGTCCTTCACTCCCTTGTCAGAGTCAATTTAGGGAGAAACCCTATAATAAATGAAACAAGCCACAAACTCCTGGTAGAAATTTTCAGTCTTGGGGATCTTGGCTAGGGCCCATCCTAAGACCACTGACAGCCCTGATGTTATTGCTCTTAGTTGGGACTTGTCTCAGAAGATCACATGTAATATGCCCAGAAAAAATTTGCCAGGAAAACTAAGAGAGGAGGGAAATGTAGCAGAAAATGCCCCCCAGACAGTATACTTCAGTTGCCCAGGTGATGGTTCCTGTTGCAGTTCTGGTTGCTTCTGTCTCTTAGAAACGGCTGGTCACTGTGATACATAGCTGGTCACTATTATATATATTGTAAGAACCAATCAAAGACAGCCAAATACTCTACCTCTGTACCCCACTATTTTGCAACCCCATAAAAACCTCCCTACCTGGGCCTTCGAGGCCTGACATTTTGAGGAACAATTGATTCCTAGTCAATGCCCATCCGACGTTAAATAAATCTGCCTCCAAATCCTGGGTATCATTTTGGTGTTTCTGCTTACTTTTGCAAGACCATTTCAAAATAGAGTTTAAAAATAAGTAAGTAAACTCAACTTGTATTGTCAATATATAATTATTATACTATTATAATCCTTATAATATATTTTATTTAGTTCTTAATAATTCTATGAAGAACTTCCCATATTCTCCATATGTATATGTGATAAACATATGCATTAATTTTACTTACATTTTGGTTTTAGGTCTGTTTTTGCAGGGACTCCATTGTATTTAACCATGTGTCATAATTGAAATTGGCTTGAAATTTTCTTTTATAATTATTTAGCTTCATTTACAACACACATGTGATTGATGACTCAAGATGTTTAAGTACAGCATATCTTAGTACAGTATATTGTTTAAATGTGCATTCATATTTTTTGAAAAAGTATTTTCAGTATTAAAATATATTATTATAAAATAATTGGTCTTAAGGAATCATATGTCATGTCTGAAAATGTTAAAAAATTACACAGGGAATCATCTAAAGCAATAATATACACAGTATTAACCTATTATCAAAGTTTCCTGTTGTTATAAAATATCACCTCAAACTCAAACTGAGAATGGAGGTGTACACCTGTAATCCTAGCACTGTGGAACACTGGGGCAGGAAGATTGATTGCAAGTTTGCATCCCACCAGGACAAGTTAGTAACTTAGTAAAACCCTGTTTTAATTTTTTTTAAAGGGGTGGGGATGTAGCTCAAAATGGAATTCAATACCCAGTACCACCACCACAACAACAAAATTACCACAGTCTCAGTCAAGCAATCCAAATGCATTACCTTGCATTGCTGGAGGTCAACAGTTAGAAATGGATCTCACTGGGCTAACATCGTGGTTTAAGAGCTATATTCTTTCTGGAGGTTTTCAGGGAATCTGCCCCATTCTGTGGCTCATGGTCTCCTTTCCTCTTCAAACCTAGCAGTGGTCATGTTTTCCTTTCTTGGAATGCAAAGGCTGGAATTGATTTCTCTCTTCCTCATCCACTCAAATAATCTAAGATAACATCCTTACTTTAAGGTCACATTATTAGCAAACTTGATTCCATTTGCCACCTGACATCACACATTCACGGGCTTTGCAGATTAGAATATTTACATCTTTGGCAAGCCTTTATTCTGCTTACCACGACTACAAGGCATGGAATTTTATGCCATATAGTTACACAACATTGGTGTGATTTATTTTTTCTTATAATTTAAACATATTTATACATTAAAATTTTTGTATTTTAAACATATGTAAAGCTCTACTAAACTTTAATAGCCAATAATTTGAGGATATAAGCAACTTCTTTCTTATTTACATTTATTTCATCAGTTTAGTCTCATAATCTAGTATAGCATTGCCTGATAAAATACCAGACATGCAGTTAAATTTTAATTTCAGATAAGCAACAAATATTTTTGGGTGTCATAAATATTGTACAGAACATATGTATACAAAATGTTCATCTATTGTTTATCTGAATTAAAATCCAATTGGACATCTGTAATTTCATTTAACAAAGTTGGCAACTCTAACCTAATATCACTTTTTCAATATACACTGAGTTGAGTTGTGATGTAAAATGGAATGGATATATTTTATCAGCATGAAACATTATTATTAATAATATTAATAATTTTCCTTCTAAAGATATTAGTAATTTCCAATTTGCTTTATTATTCAATGGCATTGGGATTTTAGGATCTTATAATAAAAGTTTATAAAAATAGTGATATGCCTTTTCTTTTTGATATTAAGATGTATGTAGCACTACATTTCAACAAAGGGAGAAATGACTTTAAATGGGCCAACTATTCCAATGTGAACTGAAGAACGAGGTATAAAAAGGAGAATTTAAGCAATTGAGAAAAATGCAGACCTGAGTCTGTTTGTAAGCTGCTCTTAACTAAAATATGCAAAGTACAGAAAACTACAGTTTCTGGGAGTCTGCAGGATCATCTCATAAGACCTTTCATGGGAAAATGAGATTCAAATACAAATGCAATTGAGGGTGGAATAGTTTCTGATAGAAGGACAAGTTGATTCAGAATTTTAAATGAATGAAAATAAATATTTGCTTAATAGGAATCAGAAAGAAACATGATGCTGTAGTATGTGACATTAAACAAGCATCTATGCCTTCCTCATACGGAGTATCAACCTGGAGCTGGAATGGCAAGAAGGAGACCCCTTTAGTGTAATAACTGATCACATGGAACAGCTATTAGTTATTGTAATATTGCAATATTTTACAAAGAAGAACATGTGCATCAACTTGAAAAGTCAGTCATGCTGTAAGAACTCATAATATGCATGTATTATATTTAAAATGTGACATATATGCATACATATGTGTGTATATGAATTCTGTGACACACATATATATTATATAATTATTATATATAAAATATAATATATTATATATAAATTAGACATATCTTTATCTAAGATATGTTCCTAAATGGCCCTCAAACTAAATTTCACTATGTAGAAAAATATTTTTGCAAAGACAATAAACAACTGCGACTGTTTTCCTCCAGAAAATAAATTGTTCATTGTTTCTACTCAAATATTACAAACAAAGGACTTCTTTAAGACATAATTCAAAGATCATTTCCTGATAGAAAATATTATTAGAGTGTTGAAAAGAGAAAAAATATCATATAAACAAATGGTGTTGCAACATCTCTCTACAGTAACATTATAGTTATAACAATCTTACTGAAAGTTTGAAATCAGGTAATAATTGACATTAAATAACTAGGCTCTACTTCATTAAACCATTTGTAAACTTGAAACATTTAGTGACTGTTTTGGGCTAGTTTTTTTTTTTTTTTTTGTGGGTACCAGGGTTCGACCTCAGGACCTCGCGCGCCAGCAGGCGCCCGTGCCGCTGAGCGATATCATCGGCCCCTTTTTCGTATGTGGGATCTGGGAGTCGAACTCGGGCCCTCGCGCTTGCTGGGCAGGCGCTTAAGCCGCTGAGTCATCTCACCGGCCCCTTGGGCTAGTTTTATACTGAAAGAATATGGTACTACAGATAGGTAGATTTAATTAGCAAGAACATGAACTTAAGATTTTTCCAGAATCCAAATTCATAACACACATATAGAAAAAGCAGAGGACAGAGAATGCCCAAGATATTCATGTTATTTGAGCATGGGTAAATAAAGGATCACTAGTTCACCATCATTACTATCATCAACACTAGAATAAGAAGGACCAATAGTCTTATAGGCAAACCAATCCTGTGGGCTAAACATTGTTTTTATCCCAATTTTACAGATGAGACCTGAGGCTTAGAGTAATAACATCTGCAGCATCACTTAGTATGTGGCCATTGCAAAATTTTATCAAATATCTACACTCAAAATCCATGCCTATGACAAGGCACTGAGCTGTTCCATGAAATCAAACTGAATGCAATCTAATTGTTTGAGGAATTGCTTAAAATAGTATAAAGTCTATAACTATAACACATTGTGATCAGTTAAAATTGACTGTAAAACATTCTGTGTTTTAAATATGGCCTTTTTTCAATAACTAGAAATTAATATACAATGTTTATTAATATCTGCACAGAATATTTGTATAACAAAAGTTTCAGGAATTAAGATTCTGGAAAAAGAAACTATTTCTGAATAATTTAAAGCCTAGGATGATAGATGATAGATAGATGATAGATAGATAGGTAGATAGAAAGAGGGATGGTCCTAATCACAGAGAGCTCTTCTTCCTATCTGGCTTTTATACTTGAATTAAGACTTACTTTATCGTACTTTGCTTTTCTCCAAGAAAATAACAGATTTTCTTGTTCATGATTTATGAAAGGACTTTAACACATCAGCATTTTCCCAGGGCCCACAGTTCGTGTGACATTAGAAAGAGGAAAAACTCAAATGAGAGAAAAATCAAAGATGTACAAGGGAACTTAACTGATTCTTGTCATACTTTATAATTTGTCAGGAGAGGACTGCTTAGTAGACATAATATCCCCTGCTCTTCCTTAGGTGTTGTAGTAGAGCAATTTATGATACCGCATTAACTGAAAGTACAAGGAAAATATGGTAGAAGGGGATAAGGAACTCAGTAATGTAAGGTGAAATCAAAATCAATCTCTAGCAAGAGATTACTTTACACATTAACTTCTCCTGAGTCACATCAAAATCTTCCAGCCAGTAGCTCATGTATTTCTAGCACAGGAAATGTGATGTGAATGATAAACAAGCAGTAATGATGAGTAGAATGTGCCAAAGAAAAGTTTGAAAGGTTAAACTAGCAAAATCTGACGAACTGGGAAATGTCTGCTATCAGCTGTACCTTTCTCTTTTTTCTTTCTTTTTTTTTTTTTTGTGGGTACCGGGGGGTCGACCTCAGGACCTCGCGCGCCAACAGGCACCCGTGCCGCTGAGCGATATCACCGGCCCCTTTTTCGTATGTGGGATCCAGGAGTCGAACTCAGGCCCTCACGCTTGCAAGGCAGGCACTTATGCCGCTGAGCCATCTCACTGGCCCTCTCTTTTCTTTCTGTGTTTTGTTTTGTTTGCTACTATAGGGTGAAGAAGTTAGAAATTAACGTAGTGAGAGTTTTTTTCATTTGCCTGCCTAAAATATCTCATAAAACTGAAAGAAACATATGATGTGGCTGGATGCCCCATAGGGCTTTTGGGAAAAGTAATTCAGATTCTGGATCATACGTTTGTATCGTGCTATGCTGATGTGAATGCACTTGATGAAGGTTTATGAGACAAATATTCTGCCTTAAGTACATTTATCTCCTAAAATGCTTTGTGCATTCATTTTGCACCCTTCACTGCATGTGCATAATAATCTTCATTTGCATTTGCTTAAAAATTAGGTGATGCTTCTCAGTGGTTGACCATTTCTTACACAATTGGTAATTTTCTCTACCATAAAAACATTTTAGAATGAGAGATTTAGAGATTACAAGTTCTTATTTTGGTTGAGACTAAGATTCAAAGAAGATAACTCACTTGATCAAACCCAAAGGGATGTTAATGAGACAAGAACCTGATTTCTTGCCTCTCTATTCAAATATTTTTTTTCCATTTTTGTTTTTATCTCATCTTATGGAATACAGTGACTCAGAATTGACATTGAAAATGCTTGCTACTTTCTTTTTTATCCATTTCAACAAAAACTCTTACCTGTAACCATTTGCAAAGCACTTTGACAAACATTGTGGAGCTGGTAAAAAGCAAGAATTGAGAAGAAAACAAAAGAATTATAACTAAAAAAGTAAATAAGAACCAAAATGTACAATAGATATTGTAAAATGGGAAGAAATTGTTCAAAAGGAAAGACAAGCTAGGGTGAGTGACTGAGGAAAGGTAGGGAAAAGGAAAAAAATGATAAAAAAGGACAAAAATAAACAAAGCTTTGTAAATAGGGAAGGGAAGAGAGGTTAAAGGGAGGAGAGGGGATTGGGGAAAAAAGAGGAATCAAAATATATCATGTACAGGTATAAATTCCCTATTATGAATATGATCATTATGTGTATCTAAAATGTACCAATAAATTTAATTTAAAATAAAGAATTATAATTATTGTCTCTTCCTGAAGAGTTACTGAATGGGGTACAACCATAGATGCATAAATAAACCACACAGATACAAATCTTAGAGTGTAAAATGATGAGCATCCAGTTAGAGCATAGATGTGTTTAGAATTTGTAATGTTTTATAAGTTAGAGATTTCATGGGTTGATTTAGTAAGAAAATTGATTTCACTGAAATGAAGGGTGACAGTGGAAAGACAAAGTTTAGAAAGTTTAGACTTCAGCTAAGGGCAAATAGAAAAAAATTTAGTTTTAAAAGCTTTCATAGGATCATTGATAGCATGTGTAACAATTTTTACTGAGTAATTCTACACTTATCCACTTAAACCTGTCTCTTCCTCTACTATACTTTATGTTACCTAAAGGTAGACCATACTTGGCTCAAACAGTACTGTCTGTATTTAATAGTAGAAGGTGTTAAAATAAAAAGTGATAGATTTAATAGGATTATAAAAAGAAGTGGCAAAGTACTAGTAATGTTGCAGAATGTCTTTATGGCACAATTTTGTTGTTCACTGTCAAATAGCAAATCTAGGAAATTTTTTACTTATATCCCATCACTAGCCCCACTGTGGACTTAGTGATTTGATGTTGGGAATGGGGAATAAAATGATGGCTACAGTAGAAATTTCAAATAGAGTCTAGAATTCATTAACAAAAGATAAACTTTATGAATATTAAAAGGGAAGGAAAATGGCTATCCCAAGTTTGAATCTCTGAAAAACAGATGTTTATAGGATGGAGGAAATGAAGTAGGAATTGAGCATAATGGAAAAGTATAAAGTCAAAGCTAAATATCTAACAATTGGAGACAAAGTAAGTTAAACCCTGGGTCTATTTTCTGTATAAATGCAAAGTTTATTGACTTAACTTTCCCAGATCTATAAAATTTACCTCAGAGAATTAGAAGCTCATTCATGCTTCATCTTTTAGAGATGAAAGGAGATAACTTAAATAAAAAGAATCTAGCCTGATTTCTGGCATATAAGAGGCATCTAGTAAGTAGTAACTATTTTAACTATGATAGATGTTGATTTTAGGCAGCTTAATTTCAGAATTTGGATTTTGGATTGCTTTCAGATTTCAGTTTTGGATTGTTTCAGTCCACATTTTTGAACATGTGAAGGGGCAGAGATTAAGAACTCAGAAAAGCAAGAACACAATTTTTTTAGCAAAAGCAATATGAGTGATGAGTACTTCAAGGGAATGGCTTCTGGGAGAAAGGCCAGAATCAGGAAACTCCAGAAGAAGGAAGATGAGATAAAGAACATAGAGAAACAAAAACAGATTCCAAGTAGTGTGATTTCCTGGCATATAGAGGAGAGGAGGATATAAAATGAATGGCATCATTAGAGATCACAAATGTATGTATGTACTATATTAAAAAACTGTATAAATAATAAGCAAGGTGAAAAATGGAACTAAGAGCCTTCTTTGGAGACATGTCCTTCATAATCCTATGGTACTAACTGCCTTTGCTCAGTGATGTTTTCCTTGCCACCTTCTGTACATATTATTTTGCCTACAGAATGCAATTATCTCAAGCTTGTCATTGTCAGTTCTTAACAATAAGTACACGATACAACCAAGTGTTCTATAAATTGCAGTTTGATTGGACATTTTAGCATAGGGAAGGTGTTTTGTTGAAAAAAGTGCACCACTGCCATCATAAACTGCTGATATAAACACTTTAAGGTTTTGCGGCAGACTTACAATCTACCAATATTATTTTCAATTCAATTCAGTGTGTGTAGATTAGAATTTTAGAGAAAACAGCTAGCAAGAGAAATACATGACATTTTATCTTGCCTGAGAACCTAAAATCTTCTACAGAAGCTGTATGTATGTATGTATATGGAATGTGAATAGTTCTGTATATACTTACAAAGGTTACATAAGGATCTAAATTCTATATGATTTGAGCCAATAGACAGTAAGAAAGGTTATATTTCTTGGTACTTTTCCCAAGATACACTTGACTGAACACTTAATCTAAAATTCTAAGATGAAAACATTAAAATCAGTGCAATTTTTCATTTTTTTTTCAAAATGAGAATAACATAATTCTTTAAACAAATGAACAGAACCTGAAACCTGTAAGTGTCGGTGCTATTACTTCAAAGTGAGTCCCCGTTAACAGGATTCAGAACACTGCCAACATGTAGAATCTTGCAGATTACCTCATGGAGCCAATATATGACTTTTAAAAAGTGATTTTATTTATTTATTTTATTTTTTGTAGGTACTGGGGGTAGACCTCAGGGCCTTGCGTGCCAGCAGGAGCCCATGCTGCTGAGCGATATCACCGGCCCTTTTTTCATATGTGGGTTCCAGCATTCGAACTCGGGTCCTTGCGCTTGCCAGGCAGGTACTTACGCTGCTGAGCCATCTCACCGGCCCTTAAAAAGTGATTTTAAAAATAAAGAAAGAAAATTGCTTCTGTATGTAAGTCATCCACAATTACACAAAAATGAGATATAGTAAAGAAAAATAATTCAGAGTATATTTATTAATGACCATGGCATCTAGAGAAAGTCAAGATTGCCCTAAAATTAATCCAAGTAATCTTGATTCTTTTACTTGTTCAAATTTACATAAAAAATTATGATTATATATTTAAATGGGATACATAATTTAGACATAATTTAGATGTTACTTTGCCTTTTTAATTTCAACTATCAAAATTTAATTAGTAGTTTGCTAACTAAAAATCATAAGGCACCAGGTATATTTGTCTCTGTATCCTTACGTTTGCTTTTATCCATACTAACTGATTTTTCACCACTGATGGCCCAAATATAAACATTTCTCTGTTCTTGGGAAGTTGCAGTCATGAAAAAGAATTGTTTCCTAGCACCACAGAAAAGGCAGGGTTGGGGTGGGAATTTAGATGCAGCTCAGTGGAAAGCATTTGCCTAGCATCTGTAAGGCCCTGGGTTTAATTCCCCACAAAAGAATTCCTTTTTCTTCATTAGCCCAAACCAGAAAGAAAGCTATGGCTCTTTTTGAAATCAAGTTGTGTCTAACCCTGGTAGTCAAAGAAAATTTTTCCATCACACACATAGTTATAGACCATACACTGCAAGCCCTTCATCTCCCAATTGTTTTCTGTTGAATTCTATTCGATACCTCTTGGCTGGATTTTTTCAATAGGCTTTTGTCTCTTTTCTCTTATCCTCATACACTACAATTTATCCAACACACCACTGACCGAGAAATCTTACAAATTGTAATTGTATTGAAAATACATTGACTGATAGTAAAGTAGGAGTGTCCTTACATTTTAAAAAGTTTATTACAGTGGAAGACACATTAACATTAACTTCCTTAAAATACTCTCTCTCCCAACACACTTACCCCTTCTTGCCACTTGCTGAAGTAGTTCCAGAAGTTCTCTTTTGTGAATGTCTTTGTGAGATGTGATCAAATGGCCAGTGCCATCCAATAAAAAAGCAGGCCCCTATAAACATTATGTTGTGTTCTCATCCATCTAATTTACCATAACTTGCACTGGGAGACTTCTGGGTCTTCTCCAACACTACCTTGAAAAGTAAGCATTTTGAATAGATTCAGGACATCTAGGCTGCCATGGTAGTCCAACTAAAGAGACTCATGAAAGAGAACTCTCAGAACTGCTTCAGAAAGTGGCAAGAGCAATGGGATAAGTGTGTTCAAAGCAAAGGGGAATATTTTGAGGAGGATTAATGGCAGTGTGTCTTTTACTGTAATATTTTTATTTAAATATTCACTGTATTTTGTAATCAAATATTTTGACTACACTTACGTTTGATTATTTATAATCACGTAAAAAAAGGGTGCGACTTACAGGGAAAATAAGGATATATGGTCACCCAGCTCCCTTTGTGGCTCTCCTAAACTTCAAATAATTTTTCACTCAGTTTCACATGAACAGTGCCTGACTTTCCTTTTTCTGAATACTTAAACTCATTGTTCCTATTATCTGGAAGTCTGGTTCCATCTGTTTCTCTCTATCTTTCAAGACCTGTTTTAATTCTTGCCTTCCTCATGGAGATAATATTCATTCCTCAAAAGGATATAGCTTCTTCTCACCAGCCCTCACCCTATGATTTCCACTATCTTACTTTGCCAGTACCACACATAAGTGTGCTTGGCATTAGCCCCCAGCTGACCCTAAAAAACAAAACAAAACAAAACAAAATGTGGTAACAGCTTCTTACTCGTTTTTGCATTTCCATACACACCAAAGAATAGTTCTTTGTATATAGGAAATGTTTACTAAGTAGTTTTGATGGGATGAAATTGCCAGCTATAAACTGATAAACTGTGGCCTTTCAAAATTATTTATTTGGCAATTGCATTTTCTTAGAAAAGAAAATTCCTAAGTAATTTGTAATGACCAAGGATTGTTGAATGTTTTTACAAATTCAAAATCATTCATTCATTTCTTCATCCAAAATATTTTAATTTTAATTTCTATTCATAATTTTAATTTTTAAGATCATTTTCATATTCTATATTGGTCTTTGCCATAGCAACCTACACATGTGCGTGTTCAATATTTTCTTGATCACCTCTTAAAATGATGATTTTTAAAACTTTTCATCTATCGTGAATTATTTCTAAGATCTTTTGCTTTAGAGGCATTCTATTTTGTTTGTTTTCTCAATTTCTTAATTTATACTGTTGGTTTTCTTCATTATCTTATAATCTATAGCTGTTCATGACTAATTATGATTGTCCAGGCAACCCGATTGATAAAGATTATTAGCGGGCCTTGTTTCCTTTATTTGAGGCTATAAATTTGTGAGCTAATGACCATTTTACCTGACTAACTTCTCTAAAAATGTATGGTTCCTGGCAGACAAGGAGACTTGGGACTCACTCTAGGAGGAAATAGCTGTAAGCGCTGAAACACCTATTCTGGATAGAGTTCCATTTCCTACCCTTCCCCACCTCCCTTTATCCAGGTCTAAAATAAAATTACTTCAAATACTTTTCCTCTTTTTTCAGTGTCTTATGCCCACATGCGAAGTCCTAAATCAGATAATTTCCATTACTTTGAGATTATAATTTTAACCTCACTCTCCTGACAATAAGGCTGGAGCAGAAAAGGGACATGAGGGACCCAACTGGTGCAGGTATCCTGAAATACAGTTATGTAAGCCTCTTTCTCAAGGCCACTGCCATGCCTGCTCCAGGTTTTTGTTTATTCTTGATTTAAAATCAGTTGGGACTTTCCTATGAAGCAGTTACATTTCTTGGGTTGTGATTTTTCTGTTTTAATTTTTCCATAAATCTGATTCCACTGACTTTTCAAGATTATCTCAAGTTGTTTTTCATGTAACATTGGTTTAAACAATAAAATGGCTTCTGTATCTCTCTCTCTCCCACTTTTTCTCCACCTCCTTTCTCTTTTGTTTCCCTCCCTTTTTTCTTCCTTCCTTCCTTTCCTTCCTTTCTGCCATATTGTCTTCTATCATTTCACTGTTACTTTAAAGGAAAGAGATGTGTATGTTTGTGCCAGTCTTTATTTTTTTTTTATTTTTTTTTTTTTTTTTGTGGGTACCGGGGGGTCGACCTCAGGACCTCGTGCGCCAGCAGGCGTCCGTGCCGCTGAGCGATATCACCGGCCCCTTTTTCGTATGTGGGATCTGGGAGTCGAACTCGGGCCCTCGCGCTTGCCGGGCAGGCGCTTAAGCCGCTGAGCCATCTCACCGGCCCCGCCAGTCTTTATTTTGAGCCAGAACCCAGATTAAGTATCTATTCTTATATTTAAACATCCAAATATATTTGCTTTGTATTTATTTTAAATAGAATGTAACTTATGTTAATACTTGGTTAAATACTTTTCTATGTTTTAAAGAGGGTGCTATTAGCCATATAAAAATACGTATTTTTAAATTTTCCCAGCATAAAAGTATATACGCAGTTTCAGCCAAAAGGAACTATTTGCTCGCACTCTTGTCTTTCTGGAACCCTGTGTATTTCCATGAGATATAAGCGTCTACTGAATCATGCAAAATGCAACTTGAAGTTACAGTAAGTAAATTAGTCATGGGATTCTATACAATCTGGGGTATCCTTACAGTTCTGTCTAAATAGGAAAAAGAATGAGGCTACTTGTATGACATTCCACTAAGCATATTTAAGTAAATCCATGATCACTAAGACCCTGCAAATATTCACATTTTAGTCTTAATCACATCTAATATCCAGATTTCTCAATAGAATTAAGACAACTAAACCATTTTGGATGAGATGTCTTAGCTCTAGGACCAAGATCCTATGTTGAATATTTAGTGATCTACCTGATTAAAGCATTGTAATTTGGACATACACAATTTATACCTTTTTATAAAAATCAATTTTAATTTTTTAAAAAGATGAATGAGAAAATACCACAATGTCACTAAAAACCACTTGCTTGTTTTAAGTGGTCTTAGGCCCTACAGCTTCCTCAGAGCCAGGAAAAAAGTAGGATTATGGAATCCAAACAAGTTTCATTGAGCAAATGTTCCTTTATGTTGTCAAAAAAGGTAGGCAATTTGCCTCTAATATGTAAGGTTGGAAACTTTCTATACCACTAATATGCAAAATGAACAGAAAAACAAACGTAAACACAGATAAGGAAGAATTCCCAAGAAAGGCTCCTTAAAAAGCCTGCCTCTAGCCGGTGAGACGGCTCAGCGGCTTAAGCACCTGCCTTGCAAGCGCGAAGGCCCGAGTTCGACTCCCGGAACCCACATACGAAAAAGGGGCCGGTGATATCGCTCAGCGGCACGGGTGCCTGTTGGCGCGTGAGGTCCTGAGGTCGTCCCCCCGGTACCCACAAAAAAAAAAAAAAAAAAAAAAAGCCTGCCTCTACATACCCCAGAATCTCCTTACCTTATTTTCTCACCTAAATTTCACAGTCATATAATTTTGACTAATTGCATAAATAGGATCATATTAATGCATTCTTTTCCTCTTTACTTTTTACTTTTTTTATCCTCTCCACAGTAGATTGCAACTATCTGCTGTAATAGGCCTTACCCAGAATCAATCGAATTGGACACAACATGAGAAATAGTCCTATCACCTGAGATATCACTGAAGCCTTCAAAGGGATCTGCTTCAGATGACTATAAACTGGCAAGAAACAAAAATGCTATACATTTCCAACATAGCACAACAAAGTTATAAGCAACAATTACAACACACAAGGAGGATACTGATAATTGTTCCCACTTCCCCATTTTCTAAGGAAATAGAGAAATGCAAGGAGACAGTCACGGCTTGAGAGTGATCTCTGTTCTCAACTAGCCTGAGTATTTCTTCCATCACTGTCCAGATCACATGGTTGCTCTTACCTTGAGTTCTTTGAGCTCTTTTCATCTCATCCAGGCTATTCTTTAGAGCAAGAATTTTATTATTACTCTCAGCATCGCCTCACACAACTCTTGTCTCGAACTGTAATGTGAAGATTTCACCACTGCTTTCTAAGGAATCTTCGCTTTCCTCCAGGTTTTCCTGCTAAATATTTGAAGACAGGTACATATTGCCTCAGGATCAACTCTCCTTCCTTGTCCTACGGATTCTTGTATCCCTTCGGGCCCTGTTTTGCTGTTGGAATCACATGACCTACAGGCTCAAGCAAGTCTCTATGTTTGAGAAAGCAGTTCAGACTGGGGGCTGCAAAGACATGGTTAAGTGGCTGGAAAAATTGAGATAATTATCTGGATAAATCAACTCAGATCCTCTGCATCAATACATGTGAATATATCACTAAACTGATATCTTTTAAAGAACTTACTTCAGACCAGGTATAATGTTAGGTGCTGAAGATATAATGCTCTCATGGTTAATAGCCTAGTGGGATAACTACATTTATTCCTGCTGATTATGTGTTAAACACTTTTTCTGACCCATGGCTTGTATAACTCTCTGCCAAATAAGCATGAGGTATCTATTAGTACAAAAAACGTAGCATAATCAGACAAAGGCAGTTGTGTTTGTGTGTATGTGTTTAATTAGCCATCTTCCTGCCCTTTCAAATAATAAGAAATATAGTCTTTTCTAGTTTGAAAACATGCTGGGCACAAACAGCAGGTGATGTTCTACATGGCTCCACAGTGGGATCGGCATTCTCTAGGGGAATGTCGCTGTCTGCAGAAGTGCCTTTGTTTTCTCTGCTAGTTTAGCAAGTCTAGGAATGGAACCCAAGTCCTCACACTCCAAAGCTCATGCTCTTGCTTTCTGCCCCAGCATCCTTTGCACTTCTGCACCTCTCTGCCTCTCTGCATGAATTCTCCTTCACTTTCTGACATTTATATAGAGTGAATGACAACATAAATAATTCTTTCTTGCCTCTTTCCCTAAATATTTAGCATCCCTATTTCAGAATTGGTGATAGTGAGATTTTTTTAAAAGAAATATATGTGGTCCATCATTAAATAAGAAAATTCTTTTTCAGAAGGACATGTTGCTATAGCCAGGATCACAATAAGATGCATATACAGAAGATTCTAGTTTTATGTCATGCCCTAATTTAAATCATAGATAAGCATTCGACTTATTATATTGATTTACTGTTGTGCCATTGACTCCACTTACTCATTCAATAGGCAGCTATTAAGCACGTGCTATGTGAAGTGCTCTGAGACAAGATGCATTCATTGAGGGAAGCATCAGAGAGACACTGCTTATGGTCAATGAATTTATATAGGGTGGTGTTTACAAGTGAGAGGAGGACATAAAGGCTAGTAGTGAGTGGAAGACCCAGTCAAAGATAACCCCCATTTTTCTGACTTGAATAACTAGACAGATGCTGCACTATGCATCCAGAAGGGCAAAGAAAGTAAAGCTGGTTCAGGATTTAGGGGTTTTTGGCACTTTGAGTTTTTTGTTTTTCTTTTCTTTTTTTTTTCCAATTTAAAGTTGTTTTGCTTTGTTTCCATTTGATGCTCGGGTTGAAGCACTGTGGCTCTTAGAGCTTGGCAATGTCATAACCCTTATCTGATCATCTCTACTTTACGGACCCAATTAGAGAGGATAAAATATGTATTTAAGAGTTTTCTGTCACCCCAACAGCCCCTAATAATCCCTAAGGATTCTCTTCCTGACTATGAAATTAATTACAGTTTATTTTGTCTTTTCAGCACAACTATGCAAGTTTGCATTCATCTATGGCCATGCTCAGTATGTCCACCCCCCTTCACACCACTTCTCTGCAGGAAAAGAAAAAACTACATTCATACCATGATTTGATATAATTCAGCAGTTTAAAGACAAATGATGCTTTTAAAATCTATTGAAAAAATATGATTCATCTTCATTTCAAAATATGAAAAGGGTAAGACAGAATAGGGGAATTAAAGGGTGATGAAAATACCCTTCTGAGAGCTAACAGGCTCTGTGACTCTGAGACAAATGTCCCTTTCTAACTTGGTGTCACTCAAATGTTTTCCAAAACAACTGTCTAAATTGTTTAACTAATTTTACTTTGGCTTCTGGCTTCTTGTAATTTCAGAGAGACCTGTATGCTACGATGAGTTTTCTGCTACAGACATTATTCTGAGAATAATCAAATGCATATTGACAGAAAATTTGCTCTTCTGCTTTTTCTCGTGATATAAATTCTGTGCCACTAATGTATAGGATGCTTAGTTCTTGGCTTTCTCCTTTCAGATCTGACCCTTCACCGTGTTCTGCCCTTGAACCCAGCACTTCGCTGATGCTGACAGCCATGAGGAAGGCAGGGCTGGGAGCCAGGCTGAGCCTCACGCTGAATACTCAGGGAAGCAGATTGCTATCAATAATTAGCACAATGCCGGACACAGAGCTCAATAAGGATCTGCTGAATTAATGGATGTAGTGCTGCCTAGCTGTTGCAAACACTTCACGTTGATAACACTGGGGCTAATTGGCTGAGCATTATACATGAAAATAGAGGACTGACCAGCTGTTTGTTCCTCCAAAGTCAATAAAACTTATTTAAAGTCTTGTTAGAGTTATAAAAATTTTATTCATTTTTATGTTATTTTCAAAAGTTTTAGCAATGCGAAAGAAATAGTCTCAATTCTTTTATGTACTGTGTTTGAACAATAAGATACCTTTACAGAAAGTAGCAGGAAGTAAATTTTAAGGTAAGTTTTAGAATAACTTAAAATTGGGCCGGTGAGATGGCTCAGCGGCGTAAGCACCTGCCTGGCAAGTGCAAGGGCCCGAGTCCTACTCCCAGAACCCACACAAGAAAAAAGGGCCGGTGATATCGCTCAGCGGCACGGGCGCCTACTGGTGCACGAGGTCCTGAGGTCGACCCCCGGTACTCACAGAAAAAAAAAAAAGAATAACTTAAAATTGTGTTGTACAAAGTACCTATTTGCAAAATCTAAGATATTTATAATTGAATAGTTCTTTATGCAGAGCTGGTCTAAATTCAAAAACTCCAAGCCTAAATAATTTGTGGACTCCACAATGTCCTGAAAATTCCAAGTTAGTGTTTCCCATTGATTTCTTCCATCTGTTCCACACTCAATTGTGTCATAAATACAAAATATATTCCAATGAGCCTATTTTATCATTTGTCTTATGCATTACTTCTTAGACTTACTTTGATTCCACAGAACTAAAAAAGAAAAAGGAACTTTGCTAGCCACATTCAATCACATCTCTAGAGGTATGGGTATATTCACACCTATGTAATTTCCAGGCTTTCAAGTGGATGTGCAGTTCTCACAGGCTGGAGAACACAGGGCAACCTCCCTCCACTGTCATATTTGTTTGTCCTTTTCACCTGCAAATACGTGTCTCCACGACAGCTCCTCAAGGGGGAGCTATCACTCTGCAACATTACTGTTCTGATAGAAAAATGTCTATTTTTTTTAATTACCTTTTAAAAATGTAATAATATGATTCATAAACTACTTTAATGATGTCAGGTATCCTGATATAGGGCCATGATTTAACTTAGTCTAAAAACTGAGGCACTGGGCCGGTGAGATGGCTCAGCGGTGTAAGCGCCTACCTGGCAAGCACGAGGGCCTGAGTTCGACTCCTGGAACCCACATACGAAAAAAGGGCCGGTGATATCGCTCAGCAGCACGGGCGCCCAGTGGCGCGCGAGGTCCTGAGGTCGACCCCCGGTACCCACAAAAAAACAAAAAACAAACAAACAAAAAAAAAAAACTGAGGCACTGAAAGAGTTATCTGAATAGAAAATGTACTTAGTAGCTTTTGTATTTGCCCTCCTTCCATTCTTAAAAGTCATTATATGTCAAAATTAAAAAGCCAAAATAAGAGTAGGCTGCACTTCATAAAATGTAACGGAAGAGAAAGAAAAGAAAAATGTCAGTTGTGAGCTCAGGAGATTTTGTTTGGCTCAAGTCTTTATCATCTACTAGAAAGCAGAATAAACTACTTATTATGGACCTCTCTAGGTAAAACAGTATATAAATGTGATTCAAATACAAATATAAAGACTTCTTAAATTGATATTATTAATTCATATAATGAGGACATTTTCAAAATTCAAAAAACATTATTTTTCCCTAACTAGTCCAAAAAATCATAGCTTAAAAATAGATGTTGGGAGACTTATTTTCTAATTCGCACATTATTTCTTAAGTTAATATACAAGTTTTATCCCAAAAGATTCCCATCCATATTTGGAAAAATGTATTTTCCAGTTATTAGGATGAGTCTCAAACTGTCTGACTTTTACTTTCCTGCCACATGCTTGGTCCTACATAAAATATTCATGGAGATCCACCAGGTCATGCAATCAGAAAATCTCAAAGGCTCTAGAACTCATGTCAAGTTTACTTTATTAGGTAGCAAGTTTGCTGAAGTACATTTTTTGTTCAAATATAGTTGTAGAACACATTGACATACTAAGATGTGAGTACTCATCCTAAGGTGTTCTCGGTCCCCTTATTGAGGACTTTTTCTCTGACTTTCCTGGGATTTTAAATTGTGGAGAACCTCAGGTGAAAAATTATAATTTTTCACCTAGGGAATATAATTGTCCCCAGAATGTTTGAATTCTTTAAAATTATGATGATGGACGATAGAACAATCTTTACATTCTCACTTTGAAAGAACTTTCTCCCATATACATTAGGGCTAAAGGACCATCACTACAGGAAGATGGCTTTTGCCTCTGTTTTACAAGCTGGTTTATCTCCATTCCATTACCCAGATCTTGGAATTCAGAGTTAACCTTAGTTCTTTTCTGTACATTGAACTACATATTGTTTTTGAACAATAAAAGATACTTTTACAGAAAATAGTGGGTAGTAAATTTTAAGGTGAGTTTTAGAATAACATGAAATTGTGTTATACAAAGTACCCAGTTGCAAAATATAAGATATTTATAATTCAATAGTCTTTATGTAATTCAACAAATGCTCCCTTTCATGTACAGATGTTCTTTACTAGTACGTTTTATGTAGGAACAGTTAATGAGAAATTAGTGACAAAAGCAATTACTTTGGGAGATTCAATTAATCTTCAGTTTCTAAAAAAATTATACACTACTTTATGTAATCATCCACTGCAGCCTTCATTATCCCTCACTATCATTCCTCACATATAGAAAAGTAACAAGATTAAGGCTAAGAATAATTAGTTAGATGCCCCAAATTGTACCAAACCATTTTGGTTTCTTTCTGCTGTGGTTGTTTTCACTACCACATGTTTTGCTTCCATGACTAAAATCATAATTATCAAAGAATGGCTTCTTCCCAGAGTCACAGCAGGAGAGAAAATGAGGCATTTGTCATGCAATGGGGTATTTCTGGGACAGATCACCCCTGTGAGCCACATCTGCCCTTCCTCCCTCCTGCTTTTAATTAACATTTGGAAAAGAACAGTGATGTTAGCAGATAACAGAGCTGAGAAGAGAGACCCAGAAAGTGATGTGAGTTCTGTCAATCTTCAGCTTTGCCAAGAAGGGTGCAGTAAAGTGTTTTTCATGGAAAAGTCAGCCTTCTTCAATACATATTCAAATCAATATGACCTTGAGAAAGAATAGCACAAACTAAAGCATCTTGAGAGAGTATAAATGAACCCAAAAAAAAAAAAAAAAAAAAAAAGAGAGAAAAAGCATGCTACAAGAAGTTACATCCAAGAATAGGTTGTCAAATGCATTTCCTGCCACTTACCTTTTCTGCTGACTGAGCTGTACCAAAAAAGATGGGAATGAACGCTAACCAAATGATGCAAGTGGTATACATGGTAAATCCAATAGGCTTGGCTTCGTTGAAAGTCTCTGGAACACCTCTTGTTTTAATGGCATAAACAGTACAAGTGACCATCAAGAGGATACTGTATCCCAGGGAACAAATTAGCGAGAGATCAGAAATGTCACACTTGAGCACTCCCCTGGCATTCTCTGGGTCTAGCGTCCGTTGTTCTCCATAGTCAATGACGGTATGCGGGGGGTCCACAACAAACCACACAAACACCCCAAGAAGCTGTATGCAGATGAGGCTGAAGGTGATCACCAGCTGGGATGCTGGACTGATAAACTTGGGCGCCGTGACAGATTTTTTCCCCTGCTCAAATATTCGGTGGATTCGGTTTGTTTTAGTGAGAAGGGCTGCATAGCTGAAACACATACCAAGTCCTAGGAAGATCCGGCGGAAGGAGCAGATGATTGTATCTGGTGCTGCAATCATCAAAAAGGTGATTGAATAACAGAGAAAAATCCCTGTTAGTAGCACATAGCTAAGTTCCCGTCCTGAAGCCCTCACAATAGGTGTGTCATTATAGCGGACAAAAGTCACAATCACAAAGGTGGTGGCGATGATTCCCAATATTGCAATGAATACGGGCACCATAGCCCAGGGAGAATGCCACTCCAGTTTGATGATGGGGATCCTCTGACACCCTGTGCGGTTGATGTTCGGTCTCTGGTCCAGAGGGCAAAGTTCACAGGACAGCTCATCCACCTGGTAGTTGTACCCTTCACAGCGCTCACAGTGCCAGCAGCAAGGGACGCCTTTCACTGTTTTCTTCCTCTCCCCAGGCTTACATGGCAAGCTGCAGACCGACGATGGGTGCAGGTTTTCTCTGTTAGCCCACTGCATGTCTTCCACCTGTGGGTATAAAAAATTAATGAGCCTTCCATTTTCCCACCATTTATAATATCCTAATCCTAGCCACAGATTTGTAATACATCACTGAATGCTGACAGTACAAGTACAGTTTACCATAATAAGAGCCCGGTTTTATGAAAACGTTAAATGATTGGGTCCAATAAGTTATCTACATCATCAGTTTCCATTTATCATTTCATTAGTTTCCATTTATTCTTTCATTGCTGACCAATCTGACATTTAGAGATTTTTTGGTCCAAACAGTTAACACAAAATTTTTTTTAAAGTTTTTAAAAGTTAAAATAAAAAGGCCTATAGGATCTTTTAGAGCTAATCACAAGTATAAATGCTAGAATCTCTAAAATACCAAGTAGGATGCAAACACATATAAAAGATGATCCATTTCTTCCTACCCTATTTGGGGAAATTGAGATCACATTGTGTCAATTTTGAAAGAAAATGGTAAAACTTGTTACCTTAAGCTCAAGTTCCTCATGGAAATAACACTATGTTTTGTCCCTCTTTAAACATGAAATGCACTATTTTTCTCAGTCATGTATTTCCATATTGTGAAAAAGAGCATGCTGAATGAGATAACTTAATGATAGTGTTTTCCATGGAACAAAAGTAGTTGTATAGGTGATTTAAAGAAGTGAAATTAGTGCAAATGGGGAAGTTTCCCTACTGTGTTTAATACTTACTTTAGGGACTTAAAGTTGTGCTTTATATGTTTCAAAATAATTTCATTGAATTAAAAATGTATTTGAAGGAGATGATGCCAACTATTGATCTCTTACTTTGAATGTATTGATCTTATTTTGAAAAGTAGCTAGCATAATAGGTAAGGTCTATGAGTGGAATGATTTATTTACTGGCATAAACAGTTCATTTTCCTTCAAAAAATATTTGCTAAATGCTTGAAGAGAGAAAGATAGGAAGGCACTATCCAGAGACCTGAGAAATCAAGAACCAACTTGAAGGCACTGGGATTTTAAAATAGAGGATTACACATGAAAGAACAAGAAAAGGAGATGAAGAAAGGTTATGGAGGAGCACTTATTTTCCCAAAACCAGGTTTATTTACAGTCCTCAAGAATTACTCTACTCTGTGCCAATCTGCCTACACGATGGTTCCCGATAGCCTTTCCTCCCATAATCCACATAGATGTATTCCCCATCTTTCTGAATAGAGTTGATGTATGTGAACAATAATATGTTCTGGGAACAAAGGTGTAAGATTTCTGAGGCTAGGTCATAAAGGACATTTTTTTTTTGTGGGTACCGGGGGTCGACCTCAGGACCTCTCATGCCAGCAGGCACCTGTGCTGCTGAGCGATATTACCGGCCCTTTTTGCGTATGTGTGTTCTGGGAGTCGAACTCAGGCCCTCGCGCTTGCCAGGCAGGTGCTTATGCCGTTGAGCCATCTCACCAGCCCATAAAGGACATTTTTGTTTCCTGCTTTGCTTTCTCTTGTATCTTTCACCCCAGGGAAAGCACCACATTCATGAAAACTCTCAGTCATCTCTGTGAAAAGGAATGGATATCTCTTGTCAACCATGAGCAAAATAATGCCTTGCAGGTCAGGGAGCCACCTAGCAAGTCATCATCTGGCCCTAGGCCAGCCTTTGGGTCACTGCAACCTGACCGAGATCTTTACTATAACCTGAGAGTCTCTGAGGACCTGAACAGTCCAGCTAAGCTGCTCCTGGATTTCTCTTACCCAAAGTATGGGAGATAATAAATGTTTATTGTTTTAAACTGTAACATTTTGGAGTTATTTGTATGAATTATAGAAACTTAATGCAGTGAGGCTGAGGCAGGAGGATCACAAGTTCGAGGCCAGCCTGGCACAATAGCAAAAGCCAATCTGAAAATTTAAATAGTGGTGCAGGAGGATGTTGGGGATGTAGCTTGGCAGTCCTGGGGTTCAATTCTTATCACTATGAAAAAGAAAAACAAAACAAGAACAAAAACAAGTGCAACTCAAATTAAACTAACCATTCTATGACCACCATCATTCTAACATCACTATAATAATCTGTAAGAGATCACACTCAGTGACAGCTACAACACACCTCAAAAACACCCAAAAGTGTACATTTTGGGCAATATTCTTTCATCACTCTTAAGCTTGCCTCCCCTAGGCAACCAGGGGAGAGAGACTGTTCTCATGAACCATTACTTAAGAATACCTTCCTTTCTTGAATCTTTCTTAAACTGTTGAGGACAGAAAATTGTAGTTCCTCACCTGAGTACTTGGAAAGAGCTCTCTACTCTCCCTATGGTGGAGTAAAGCATTCTTGAGTCTAATTGCAAACATCCCCCCTTCGTAAAGTAGACACTGCTTCAGTTTCATGTGTCATAAAGTCACACAAAGCTATTAGAGCTATCCCGTCTCTCACCACAAAGGAAAATGAATGTATCATAACTCTACCAATTTTCTATTGTTTTAATGACTTTAAAAGGTTATTTTATTTACTTGTAGGATTGCAGTACAAAAGAAAAAATGTCATATTGGAAGAACATAGAGGCTTCTCTTAAAAATACTGAGAAAAAATTAAATGTTCCACTGAGTGGTTGAATTATTGATTTTATACCTTAATGGATGCATAAGATAATAAAATATTGTTTTGAAGATTATGTTTCAAAGCTGATTTTTCTCAAACCAAAGTTGCATATTTTTTCTGGGGCTTCCATGGAGGAATACCGTTACAATGCCAAAAAAATATCTCAGAAACATTAAGTTTCAGGGTTGACAAAAACTTTAAAAATTATCATTTCTAACATGTCAGTTTTTTGTTGTTCTTGTTTTGTTTTATTTTTGACCACTAGGGTTTGAATCCAGGGCCTTCACACTGAGCTACATCCCCAGTTTTAAAAAAAATTTTTTTTTAAACTGAATCTTGCAAAGTCACTAAATTGTCCAAACTAGTCACCAATTCATTATTCTCTGGCCTCAGCTTCCCAGAGTACTGAGATTACTGGCAAGTGCACCATGCCCAGCTAATATACCTGGTGATTTAATTCCCAATATATGTTACTGTTTAAAATGAAATAAAATACAATTAGCACAAAAAATACCTATACTGGGTCTCATTACATACCATAAATATGTGTTACTGTATACTAAGAATGAAATTATTCTGGATAGATTTTCTGTTTTTAATCACCAGAAAAATGTTTTCAACAAATGAAAAATGAAGATAAGAATATAAAAATATTGGGCCGGTTATACAGCTCAGTGGCACAATCTCCTGCCTGGCAAGCTCAAGGTCCTGAGTTTGATTCCTGGTACCAATAAATAAATAAATAAATAATATGAAAATATCACAGACTTTTAATATCTGTGAATTTTCTTTAAATAAAATATATTGGATTAATATATATCATATTTTAGGGCCAGTGAGATGGCTCAGCAGCGTAAGCGCCTGCCTGGCAAGCACAAGGGTGAGCTCAACTCCCGGAACCCACATACGAAAAAAGGGCCGGTGATATCGCTCAGCGGCACGGGTGCCTGCTGGCGCGAGGTCCTGAGGTCAACCCCTGGTACCCACAAAAAAAAAAAAAAAAAAAATATATATATATATATATATATCTCACATTTTAATATAATGAAGGTGAAGTATATTTTAGTAAACATGCTAAGTATGACTTCATTTTTACCAAGAGATCTACTACTGCAACTATACCATGGGACTAGTTAAAGTTATATTAGTTTTACAGTTGACATTGGGAAAACCAATCACTGTCTCCCTCAAGGAAAAATGACCAACACATGCTTGAGTATTTTATAAATACATAAATATTTGACATGAATAATTATTTACATATTTGGTAAATAGTGTCTTAAGACAAACTGAGAGCAAATTAAACTGCCTAATTTCTACAATTTTGTTATATAAAGAATAAGTAAGAAACATTCAATCCTTTTGTATTGCTTTCTTAAAAAATTAGACCATTTTCATAATGAGTATCAAGAGAAGCCTTATCCAAGTATTTTTAAAATTTGCGTTTTTCACCCTTGGTTTTCTTCTGATACTAGGATGTTTTTGTCTGAAACACTTAGTCTAACAAATTAATGTTAGTTATGCAGATAGATTTTCTGGGGACTAAAAGGCCATTTCTATTTCGACAGTGTTTACCAACAGTGATTCATACAGCAGGTTTCAATCCAGTGCATTTCAGAAAATGTAAGCCGTCTGCTGTCAAATTCTGTTATTATTGCAGAAATCTACACAAACTGTCACACAAACGAAAGTTCCTGGGTGACTATGCTTGCATTTTTCTTACTCTTTAATTTTTCTAGAATGACTTAGAACAATGTTTCATAAACATCTTTAAAAAGAAAATTATTTTTATAAAATAACTTTTCTGAGTGGTTTTAATACCTCCTCAAAAAATTCAATAATTTTACATAATTAAAAATGTAAATAATAATTTACACTACTCATTACAAAACTCTCACTCAGTTTAATACATCTATTACAGTGTTTTTCAACAACAGTAAGTGCCATCTTCATTAATGTGATTATCAGATACGTGGCAACATTTAAAGTATAATGCAGACAAATAATATCTACTCAGAACATTCTTAACTGTTTTCAATTTCTCCTTTAATATAAGAAAAGTCTTTTCATTTTAAAGACTTTTCCTATGTTAAAGAACAATTTAAAATGAAATGAAGAAAAACATATTTACCGTAACATCAAAAATTACTCAGGAATAAGTTTAGCAATAGTAGTACAAGATTTACACACTAAAAAGCACAAAACATTATTTTAAAAAGTAACAAAGTCTAAATAAATGAAAAGAAATCCTATGTTCATGGATGAAAAGATTTGGTTTGCTTAAATGGTTACACTTCCTAGATTTAACTACAGGTTCAGTGTGAACCCCATAGAGATCTCAGCTCGATCCTTTGCAGAAAGTGACAAGCTGACCCCAAATTTATACAGAGCTGTTAGGAAACCCAGAATAGTCTAAATAATGTTGAAAATGAAGAACAAGGCTGGAACAATCACACTGATTTTAGAACAGTACAAGAGATGCAATTATCAAGATACATAATACTGGCTTAATTATAGAGAGATTAATGAAATAGAATTTAGAATTAAGAAGCAAAACTTTACATGTATGTTCAATTGATTTTTGCATGTATTACTATAATTATTAGTTGTACATATTAATGGTTTCATTGTGACATTTCATACATTGGTATATCTTGTTTTGATCATATCCACCTTCCCAACTACTCTCTCTTACCCTTCCTTCTATCCCTTTTTTTCTCCCTTTTACTCTTCTTTAGTAGTCCTACCACTACTTTCAAGTTGTCTTTATTTTTTGCTTTTTTCTTTCTTTTATTTTATAACCACATATCAGAGAAAACATGTGAAATTTGTCTTTCTGTGCCTGTCTTATTTCGTTTAATATGACCTCTAATTACATTCAAGATACATCCATGATATATTACATCATGAATATAACATGATGTTCTTTATGGCTGAGTAATAGTCTATCATGAATATACTCCATGTTTTCTTTATCCATTCATCTATCGATAGATACCTAGACTGATTCCATAACTTAGCTATTGTGAATAGTGCCACAATAAAATGGGTATGCAGGAAAATACAAATCAATATTATATTGAGATTACATCTTATCCCAGTCAGAATGACATTATAAACAAACAAACAAATAAGCAATAAATCTTGGAAAAGATGTGGGAAAAAGAGTACTTTATGCACTATTGGTGGAAATATAATTTAGAACAGCCACTACAAAAAACAGTATAGAAGTTCATCAAAAAGTAGAACTACTGGGCCGGTGAGATGGCTCAGCGGCGTAAGCGCCTGCCTTGCAAGCGCGAGGGCCCGAGTTCGACTCCCGGATCCCACATACGAAAAAGGGGCCGGTGATATCGCTCAGTGGCACGGGTGCCTGTTGGCGCGCGAGGTCCTGAGGTCGTCCCCCTGGTACCCACCAAAAAAAAAAAAAAAAAAAAAAAAAAGTAGAACTACTATGTGATCTAGCTATAGCCCTCTTGAGCGTTCATATACCTAAGGAAAATGAAGTCAGTATTCAAAGAGACACTTTCATACCCATGTTTGTTTCGGCACTGTATCTGTTGTTTTTTGACAAGCATACCAAGAAAATTCGATAGAGGAACCCGAACTGTAAGTAAATTAAAAAGTAAAATAAAAGATAGATAAAAAGAAACAGGGAGACAGATCTTTTGCAAATGGGAAGGGGACCAAGAGATGGAAGATAGGGAAAAGGGGAGGGGGGAAGCGATTTAAAAAGAATTAAAATGTGAAATGTACATGTACCAACTACTCAGAATGAATGTAATCATTATGTATAACAAACATTAACTAGAAAACATGGAGGAAGATGATCTAGACAAAAGGGAGGGAGGAAGGAGGGGAGAAGAAAGGGAATGAAAGGAATCAAGTAATGTTAATTACATATACCTACTCCCTAAGATAAACATAAACTTCCACCTTTTATACCCTATATGTCCACGTGTGACTTCGTTCCTAACTGCCAGGTAATAGACAAGCATTATTTATCAAACCTGCTTAGTTCTTACAGTGTTCTTCCAGGCCACTTTTACAGCATGGACTGCATTTAGATATTTGATATGATTTGATTTGATTTTTGTTTAAAGAGGTATTTGTGGGCCTGGGATATAGCTCAGTGGCACAAGCACCTGCCTGGCAAGCACAAGGTCCTAAGTTCGATTATCAGTACCAGAAAAAAAAGAAAAGAGGTATTTGTTTAAAATTTTTGTTATATTCCTAAGGAATACATAAGGGGTCTACTTAAAACCCATGTTGCTGCATCTTAGAGATCACAGCTCAATAGTTCTGGAAAAGAACACCAAGTTATATATATATATATTTTTTGTGGGTACCAGGGGTCGACCTCAGGACCTCGCGCGCCAGCAGGCACCTGTGCTGCTGAGCGATATCACCGGCCCTTTTCTCGTATGTGGGTTCCAGGAGTCGAACTCAGGACCTCGTGCTTGCCAGGCAGGCGCTTACGCCGCTGAGCCGTCGCACCGGCCCCCAAGTTGTAATTTTAATGAGAATTCCTCCTTCATCTAGTGATTCCTACAAGGCATTTATGAGCCAAACTTTGGTTAGCACTAAACGAAAGTTGTTATTTTCCCTCCAAAAAAAGTAGGACCCAGGTGTAATTTTCCACCAATGCATCCTAAAAGCTCCTGTGGTGAATAAGACCTAATAAGTACCAATAAATATGTGCTGGGTGAATGAAGAAGGAAGGAAGGAAGTGAATAAGCAGTGGTGTCCTTCACAGGAAAGGGTGGTACAAAAGAGTGACTGGTTTTGAAAAGTGATTCACAATTTGGTTCATGAGTTTATGAGTCAGGATAGCCTGAAGGTAAAGATTTCCAAGACACAGTCCTTCGTGAGGCAATTGAGGCCATGAGTTTTTATAAAGCAATTAGCACCCGCAGAAATTAAATAAAAATATACAGATATTCAAATATATCTTGCTGAGATTTCAAAATACTGGGAAAAGATGGAATCTTAAAGGATTCTGGTAATCCCCTCAAAAAATATGTTGCAAAGAACTGAATATCTGAAACCTGAGGAACAGGAAATAATGATGAAATCATTTTTTATTTTAAAGTAAAATGATTTCCTATCTAGATTTTGGCAAACTATTTTTAAGCATAATATTAAAATGTGAACAATATGACACATTTGATACGTTCAAGTTGTCAAGGGAAAAAAATATCTTTTGTTCTTCAGTCTGAGGAAGCAACTTGTTGACTGGTTGGACCTATGTAAGAGAAAGTGAAGGAAGGGAGAGAGCTGGTTACAAGAAACAGGGGAATCAACACAAAGAGACATGAAAAACATCCCCAGAACGAAGGCAAAGGGAGAGCGCAGGATGTAAGCTGTGCTACACACGTGGGGAGGTGCCAGTCCAAACTGGAGAAAGTGGAGAGAGTCTCTAAGAACATGTTAGCTAACCAGCTGTCCTCTGCAGAGGAGTAGATGTATTGGCACTAAGCAACCAAAAATAAATAAATAAATAAATAAATAAATAAATAAATAAAACATTTTAAAGTGATGACTATTAGCTACAAGAACAACAAAGGAAACATTTCTTTTGCAGAAAATCAACAGTAACCAAAGCAAATTCACGATATGACCACGTTAAGGTTAAGTTATGCTGTGCGTATCGTGGGAAGATGGTGGGATAGGTTATACAAAAACAGGGAAAGTCAGGTACAGAAGACAATTTCTGATACTCCACAGTAAGAATTCAACATAAATTCACATAGCAGGAAAGTAAGAAGAAAACATAAGCGGGTTATTTAGAAACAAAGCAAAATTAATTATAAAATTTGAAATTTAGTTGCCTTTAGGCATCTAAAAATAAAGGCAGAAATATTGAGGGTTGACATTTTCAAAATAAGTCTTGGGGGATCAGTAGACTTTTTAAATAACACCTATTAAAATTTAATAAATACTTTTAACAAGAATGGATTGAAACTAAAAGAAAAAGCCTAATGGAAATGGAAGACAGATAAGAAACAGAGAAGTTCAGGGAGCTAAAAATGAAACATCAAATAAAAATCCACACAGGAAACACTGTCTTGCAGAAGAGAGCTTGTGCAATATCAAATTATATAGAGTCCCATTCCTAAATCTTCTAAAATAATAGAGGAAGAAAAGTACAGAGATGGAAAAATTGTAGAAAATATGGAACAAAACAGAAGACAGAGAATGGTGAGAAAATAATATGGAAAACTAACATTTCTGAAGGAGCAACCACAACATTTGCTATGGAAAATAAAGATAAGAGAAAAAAAAAACTATTTTGCATCTTTAATTTTATTTTTGTTTTCTGCTGAAGGAACATATATTCAAATAGGTTGAAAGTAAAAAAAATCAAAGGAAGGGACTGATGAAACAAGCCTTTTTGGTAGAGTTTTACGAGTTAAAAAATCGAAATAAAACTCACAGTTCATCAATAAATTTTATTTAACAAATTTTAAAAATTATACATGAAAACATTTCTGTCCCAACACAAATTCAGAATGAAGAGAATCATATTTTTAGAAGAAACTCTGTGATCACAGAGTAATAACCTGCCAAGTTACCTTTTACATTTCAGGATATGTCAACACTGAGAAAACATAGCATTTATAAAAAAAATTTATTGAAAAAAAGCCTGAACATATAATACATTTTATTGACAATTAAAGTAAACTTGAGAAACCCAGAAAAGGAGCCATAACATAGAAGCAAGACTATGATCACTGGAGCATGTGATAAAACTACAAAATTGTGATCAAATCTAGTTATAAAACTGGATTTAGCTATGAAAAATTGTTTAAAAGATAAGATACATAACTATAAACCAAAGAATAAAATTACAATAATCTGTATATAAGCCTCAGGGTGTCCTGAAAGTTTTACTTGCATGTGCTTTTATGGGCAACAAAGCAAACAGGAAAAAGGGTCAAGAAAATGATAAGTTGACAAATTCCAGAGCTCAGTAAAAATATATTTAAAAGATTGGTTTTTAAAAATCTTGACAGATTTAAAAAATAAAATCATTCTTTAAACCACATTTTCTGATGACAGTTTTTAGTAGAATTATAAATAATTTCAGGTCATAAAGATAAAATGCAAACATTTAGAAATTAAACAATAAATCTCTTCCATAAATCAGGTCAAAACTACAATAAGGACCATGAGGAATAAAATGTAATGAGGATGTATTAAGCAAAACTTACATGGTACAGAAAAATCTGTATTTAAACAAAAATTTCCATTCTTGAATGATTTTATTATAAAATAGTAAATAATGAAAATAAATGAACTTAGTATTTGACTCTAAAAAGTAGGCAAAAATAATACATAAACCTAAGAAAAGAAGACAGAATTAATAATAATAAAAGAAGAGACAATAATGCTAAATTAATTACAAACAAAATCTATGAATGGTTTCTACAAAATAGCCAATAAAAATTACAGGTAGCTGGAAAGTCTAATTGGGGGAAAAAAGTTATGATAATAATAATATTTTGGTATTGCTCTTAAAATATACATTGATCTACTAGACCTAGAAAAATACTATGACATAGTCCTATTCTTTTATCTCTTTTAATATGTGGGTACCGGGAGTTGAACTCAGGACCTCGCACTTGCCAGGCAGGCACTTATGCTGCTGAGCTATCTCAACGACCCTTTTTTTTTTCCTATTCTTTAACTGTTGCACTTTCTCCTCTTTCTTTCTAGATGCATCTCTTTGAAACAATGATTCACACCACCTGTACTATCATCGCCATGCAAACTAGCTTTTGCCAGCTACTCATCTAAAATATTCATGTGAAGGACATCAGCATTCAAAGTTAATGACCTCTTCTCAATCCGACTTTCTTTGGAAGCCCTCTTTTCTTTACATCTGAACACTGTCACTGTTTTTTCTCTCCTTGTGTCGTTAATGCTGCCTCCCACTCTTCTTTTTGGTTCCCCTAACTCTGCCATGGTTTATCCTTAATGTTTTCTGTCCTGTCTTCCTCTACCAGAGGCTTCAAATTTCATTGCTACAATGTAATACTGTCTAGTGAGTTACCAACCGGAATACTTCCTATGGACTGCTGACAAAGCCTGTGGGAGATAAAGCCAAAATATAAGCTTTATGACTAAAAATGGATTCATCATCTAGTCTATGGCATTGTCTTCTTGATTTTGCTATTTTTGCTTTCAAATCAGTTTCATAACCTATATCAGCCACCACATGTTTACTCTTTTATGCATCCATGTTTTGTTCAGCCCTGTTGAAATCACACATGGTGTTACCATTACTTGACTACATTAAAAGAGTTGCAATTCTTTCCTTTTCTATTCCATCTGCACCTATATCATGGCCAGATAAAAAATATTCTAATCCTTCTTTTTCTTGTTAACCTCCCTGATGGAAAACTACAGTGATCTCACTAATTGCAAAATAAAATTAAAAATTGGTAACATCACTTCCAGCCCTCAAACATTCCACCCTAATATGTGTTTTGGGCATCATATTAAATGGCCCCACAGGATTTATAAAGTTCGCTTAATTTTTGCATTTATTTTTCCTTATTAAAATATTTGTGCTTTCTTTCTATATTTATTACCAGTTTGCCTCTGTTTTGAAGACCATTCTTCCATTATTAACTATTGAAACACTATTTCTTCAAGAATGATTTTAAATGCCCCTTTATTAATCAGTCCCTAGTCACTTAAACAATAAGTGGCCCATCTCTCCTCTCACCTCATGCATTTTGTTTCTATCATTTGTATGATAATTTCATTATGCTCCTACACTATAATTAACTCTTTTATTAGTTTTTAATCTCCTTGAAGTCAGGGATATTGTCTAATATTTGTCTTTAAAATGCTGTATACTAAGATCTCTATCATAGTACTTAATCTAACATTCCATACAAAGCAGGTGCTAATGATATTTTTTAATGTACAATTTTAAGGTATCTAATCTAACTCGCAAATTCATAGGCATTAAGAAGTAGTAAGATGTAATACAATAAATATTCATGATCATCTTTTATGCATTTTTGAAAATTATATAATACAAGATAATATTTCAAAAAATTTGTTTTTGAGCACCGTCATTTAATTATACATGATTTCCAGGCAAGAATCTCCAGTTAATGTCACATTGAAAAGTAAAATGCAATGTAGAAAATGTGCAAAATGTCCTATATAATGACAAGATTTCTGAATACTTACTATGTGTCAGATATTGTTAAAAGCATTTTAGTGGATCACATTTATTAAAAATAGTTGTCTATGTTGTTGGTTTGGTTTCTCCTTAAATATGAAAAGATATCATCACCCTTTTGTCATTACAGTTTTCTGGCTTCTAACAAAATCATCCTTCATAACTTTTAAAAAATTTTTATTTTATATTATTTATTTTTCTGTATTTTATTAGTATATGTTTGCAATACATAATGATTATAGTTACTATGGGAGTTTGTACATGTACATAATTCACCTTAATTATTTTTCTCCCCTTCTCCTCTGATCCCTCCCAGTTCCCTCTGACTCTTGATCCCCTTCCCATTTGAAAAAATACTATTTCTACTTTGTCTTTGGTTCTCTTTGTTTAAAAATCCCTTTTCCCGGGCCGGTGAGATGGCTCAGCGGTGTAAGCACCTGCCTGGCAAGCGCAAGGGCCCGAGTTCGACTCCTGGTACCCACATACGAAAAAAGGGCCGGTGATATCGCTCAGCGGCACGGGCACCTGCTGGCGTGCCAGGTCCTGAGGTTGACCACCGGTACCCACACACACACAAAAAAATCCCTTTTCTCTTTCCTGCCTCTCCCCTCCATATCTTGCTCCCCTTCTGTTTGAAAAGTATCTCCCTACTTCCTTTTATCTATCCTTGACTTTGCTCTCTTTTTTCATCTTGGGTTTCTCATATTAGAGAAACCATGTGATATTTAAGTTTGTGTGTCTGATTTACTTAACATTATTGTCTGGAGGTGCATCCATTTACCTAAAATGCCTCAACTTTATCTTTTTTATGGCAGAGTAGTACTCCATTGTGTATAAATACATTTTCTTTATCCATTTAAAAAGCTTCTGTACATCAAAGGAAGCAACAAACAAGTGAAGAGATACCTAAAGAATGGGAAAAAAATTTGCCAGCTATTCCTCAGACAGAGGACTAATACCCTTCTATATTAAAAGCCATTTTGACTTGGAAATTTTGAAAAATCTCTATTTTATAATATTAGGGTTTGGAACCAGGTCAGGATTTAAGTATCTGATATCTGAGCTTGAATTTCTTTATTTGTGAAAATGGATCAATAATACCTCACCTCAAGTTATTTTTAAAGAACTGAATGGACGAATCAGTATAAAAGATGTAGAACAGGATTGGAGGTATGCATTGGAGGTACAATCCTCTTCATGTAAGTACTGATTCTGCCCAACATGTGCCCACTTGCTATTTTTCTGCCAAAAATAAATTTGATATATCCTCTACTTCCTGCTTAAATAAGATAAATATTCTATTTTTATTTTCTTTCTAAATAACTATAATAAAGACATAAATTATTTTTTTAAATTCTAAATATTTTACTCTTCATAAAAAATTTCTTCCAGAAAGTATATAGCTGCGTTCTATTGCTATGCTTTCACTACTATGTGACTGATACTATCTATGTGCCATTTTCTTCTTGGTTATTTTAATGAAATAAGCAGAAAGATGCAGCTATGAAAATGTGCTTTTCCATTTAAAAATGCAAATGGAACATTAAAATGTCGGATATTTTATCTTGAGTCCCCTGAGACAATATTTTATTTGACCAAAAGCGTTCTGAAAAGTGAACTTGTCACGAATAAATGAAATTCGGTGGAATACTTAGCATTGCATAGATTATAGTATGCCCATATTTTCAAAGCATGACGTGAACTCTAATACATCTAGTCCTTGTAGAGGTTAAGCTAGTTATGCTGATTACTTATGAAATATGACTCCATTGCATTTAAGTATAAGAACTGTTTATTCTGGTTTTTGTTTGCTTTTTGTTTTGTTTTGTTTTGGTTTGGTTTGGTTTAGTTTAGTTTGGATTTTTGAGACAGAGTTTTGTTATATATTCCAGGCTGGCCTTAAACTCACTATGTTGCCCATGCTGGCCTCAAAACTCATAGAGACGCTCCTGCTTCAGCCTCCCCAGTGTTGGGATCACAGGTGTGAGCCACCACACCCATCGGGAGCTCTTTATTCTATCTCCAGACAATTGTTTGGCAATGTTTGGAAAATTGCACACATATAACTATGGATATATTTGAAAAAAAATTAATAATATCCTGTTAATCAAACACAGTGAGTAAAACCAAGATGAAATCTGAATGTATTTTGGATTGCCATGACATCACAGTCTCATTACTCACCAAACAACAGATGATATTTAATAGGATTTCCTTGCTCTCTCAATGATCATGGTACTTGTATGAGGGCTCTCTAGAGGAATGATGACTAAAGGTCTCAGTGTTCTTGCACTTGACTTTGTTACAATTCCAAAGACCATCTTTCCATGTGCATATATAATAGTTTGTTAATGTTTTATATTTGTACAAATATTCAATATATTAAATCATTTCTCAAAGAAATCAGATTTAATATAAGTGAACTAAACAGAACTCCCTAAAATTGTTCAAGTTTTTCATTTCAGTGTAGAGAAATGGAAAGTTACATATCTATTTATCAGTAAATATATGAATGCAGGCATAACAATATCAAAACACTGTATATAAAAATCAAAACAACGGTCTTACAGAATTCAGTTAAACAATAAATAAGCAAAGCAGGGATATGGGATAAAAGAACAACAAAAGAGAAAACATATGGTACAACAAAACCTCAATATAATTTTCTACTTTTTAAAAGAAATTCCAATAGATTGCATTAACTAAACTTATTTTTATAAAAGTTATTAGAATTAGTTTTTTCTTTGTTTTTGTTTTCAGTCTTATTGTCAAATGCTATTTTCTTTCTAAATTCATTTTGTCCTTACTCTTTTCTCTTTTTATTTTTGGGTATATGTTATTTTCTAAGTTATTAAATTATGTAGAATACTTTAAGAACATCCCATGGTTAATATTCATCATTCCTAATGAAGTCATCATTTCCCATTGGCAAATAATAGAATAGATATGAGAAGAAGCAACTAAGTTGGAATTTGAATTTATGACTTATAAGAATGATGTCCCTTTTATTTTCAGAAAAGCATCATGAAAATGATTAATGTGCTGTCTACAACTAAGAATGAAGAGATAAGAACATTTAGGATAAATTATGGCATCAAAACTAAGGGAAACACCCACCGGTAAAAGCAAAACAAATACAAAGAACACGAATGACATTATTTAGAATAAAAACACCAACAGAACAAAACAGATGTGATTTATCACTTTGATAGGTTCATGGGACACTTAATCTGATCCATGTGAACAAAGATCAAGGTACAAATTATAACCTGATTCCATGACACAGTTCCCAGTCAGGCTGCAGAGAGTGGCCATAGCTGGTTAGATGTGAAGAAGCAAAGGAAACACATAAGAAAAGAACTTTCAAAAGATTTATCAGGTCAAGATATTATCTTCATAGTCTTGGCGGAGAGGCGGGCAGAACCCAACAAGATCTGGTTAAATGTACGCTGCTTCCTTGCTAGCAGCTTAGGCAATGCTGGGGACAGCTATCACTAGAATCTCTGCCCTCTCACACTCACATAAGTCATGCTGTAGGCCAATCCACTAATTATCGGAAAAAAACAATTACCACAAACACCTGTTTTTACTGTACTTCTTATATTCTGTACTCTTATTAATTGGTTGAATTATTATTGTTTTTTACAATTACAATGTTCTTAAATTATTATAATCAATTGTCAAATTAATTTGAAGGCAAAATAATATATCCTGAGGGGTTCTCATATTGGGTTTCATTACTAAATGAAGGTTCAACTAGTATTTTTTCATTGTTTCTAGCTTTTATAGCTTTGTCTTAGTTTGATATTTGGTGACAGTTTACTTGCCAAGAAATGATATGCCTAGAATAAAACTAATATGGACTATAAATGTTCTCATGATGAATTCTACTTCGAACATTATATTTGAATCTACTCTACTTACACTTTGGTAGTGGCCATGAAAAGCAGTTTGATTTGCTGTAAAAGGACATGCCAAGGTGGGGCGGTGAGATGGCTCAGCGGCGTAAGCGCCTGCCCAGCAAGCGCGAGGGCCTGAGTTCGACTCCCGGAACCCACATACGAAAAAGGGGCCGGTGATATCGCTCAGCGGCACGGGCGCCTGCTGGTGCGCAAGGTCCTGAGGTTGACCCCCGGTACCCACAGAAAAAAAAAAAAAAAAGCACATGCCAAGGAAAACTTCTATCTCAGAATTTATAAATAAAATACAACAGCTCTGTCTATAAAGGCTCAACAACACTGAGTTGAAAAATAAGCCTGTTCCCATCTCCAAAATGCCAAAAACCCAGCTTGAGCACTTTCTTACTCTCACTTTCCCAAATAAATTCTTTTGGGGACTATGTATAGTTCTAGAATTATATCCCTTTGTTTAAAGTTACTTAACTGAGAGACAAAACACTTTGGATCCTTGAAATGAAATGACTCAGGAGAGCAGATGCAAATTTGAATAATTTCAATTTTCAAAATGAGGCAAGTAGTTAAAACTAGTTATTGTTTCATGTTTTTCAGATTGGCACTTACACGGTCAAGCCTCAGAAGAGGACTCAGGGATGACAATGCAGCTATAGGCCCAGTGGAGGAGCAGTTATTCTCTAAGGAATATAAGTATACATACTTTTATAAGTTTTAGTTAGAAACCTTTCCTCTTTTTGAAGGAGAACTTCCAGCCTTACAAACATCAATCATGGTCGATACTATTAAAAATGAAAAAAACTTCCAAAAACTCTAAATTATTTTTGTTTAAAAAATTACTTTGACCATTGACCTGGAGCTGCAGAACTGGTAGGAAGCGAGTCCGACACAGGCTCCTGCTTCCTCCACTGACAGGACTCAGGGGCCAGAGACCGGTGGGAATGTCAGCAACACAGTAGGAACCAGGCTAGAGTGCACACAATGGATAGGTGGGACTAGTGGCACGGAAAAGTCCAAAGCAACAGTAAAAATATGAGCCAACAGGTGGTAAGTTAGGTGAACCAGTTTTGTGCTTGGGGACAAAGACATGTGGAATAGAAGTGGGAGTGTAGTGCCACCTTTTCTTTTCTTTTCTTTTCCCTATTTTTTTTTCTTCTTTTTCTCTCTTTTCTCTTTTCTTTTTTTTAAATGCCTGGGGAGAACTCCAGCCACAGAAAATTAATCCCACCCCTCAAATCCAGAGACAAAGATCAGACCCAAACCCAGCATAAATCCTCCTGCAATCTTGGCTACAGTACGCATTTCAGGATCAGACTTGGACCTACCACAGAAATGTAGACACCAGAGGAATCTCACTACTTTTATTTTTTCCCTCTGGTGGGTTATTCTCCTGGTAGTCTGCTCAGTTAGTGTGTTTTGTTTTGCTGTTTATTTTTACTTTATTTTTGTTGTTGTTGTTTGTGTTTTTCCCTTTTCTTTTCTCTTTTTCTCTCTGTTCCATTTTGCCCTGTGTTTTTTTTTTCTTACTGTATGTTTGTTGTTTTTTTCTGTGTGATTATTTTTATTTCCTGTTTTCTTTTTTCTTTTTCTTTTCCTTCTTTTTTCTACGTTCTTTTCCCTCTCGTTCATGATTTAGATCTCTAAATTTTCCCTTTGTATTAATCCACTCATCCTCTTGCTCCTTTTTGTCAACTGTCTTGCTTGATTTTATGAGAACTTCATGTGGGTAAAAATTATCTCTTCTCTTTCTGGTTCACTTCAATACTCCTAGGCTTTCTCTTCCAATTCCTCCCTCTTGTATCCTACAATTACCCAAACTTGAATAATCATCCTTTGCCCACCAAATTTGCTCCTACTATATTTAACCCCATCCACCTCTCCATCCTACGCCCTACCCCTCTTAAACACCCCCCACAACAGGGTAATATCACTCTACTAAGTGGAAAAACGTTGCATACAAGTTCCTGGTATAAGTTGGATTATATTATACAACTATTGATCTTGCTTCTATGGTTAAAGATATCAGGCTAATAGTTACCACAGTTTGTCAGTAGCCAGGCTGTGCTTGAGTATATTGTTATTGCTAACTGTACTACTTTAACCAGGATGCCCTACCTGTTATAATCAGTTTTTTCCCCCCTGCATGACAACACTGAGATTGCAATGGGCCATAACTATCACCATAGTCCAGTACCAAAGGAATGGGCCTTGAGTCACAAAGATAGCGAATCCACATTCTTAATATACAGGGAAGGTAGGTTCTTGGGATAGACAGAAAGACAAAGAAACACCTATATCTAGAAGACATCCTTGAGGAACAGACATCACCTAGGAAAGCCACAATACCAAGGATAAAGCTATCTAGCATAAGAAATCTACAAGCATCAATACAGAAAACAAAATAAAATAAAAAATAGAAAATGACAAGAGGAAGAAGCAAACTTCAACCACAAATGCCCAGCCCACCCAGGACAAGTCCAGAACACAAAGAGAGAGAGGAAACCAGAAGCTGACCACTGGAACTCTCTGAAATGATAGCAGCAAAAGTGAAAAATCAAATGGAAGAGGTCATAGAAAAAATAATATCTAAGGTAAAAAAGAAATGAAAATCAAAATGAAAGAAATCAAAACAGACACAGATAAAAAAAATAGAGGAGGTTAGGAAAATTATAGAAACCATGAACACCCAACAGAAATAAGAAATGGAATCAATGAAACAGATCCAAACAGAAATCCAGGACATTAAAAACATCATCGAAAGTATATGCAACAGATTGAATGAAGGTCAGGATAGACCAGCAGACCTAGAAGACAGGAATGTGACTAGTAACCAGGAAAAGAAAGATATCTTAAAAATAGCAAGGGTCCATGAAAAATCAATCCAACAGGGCCGGTGAGATGGCTCAGCAGCATAAGCGCCTGCTTGGCAAGCACGAGGTCCTGAGTTCGACTCCCGGTACCCACATAAAAAAAAATCAATCTAACAGTTACAAGATGAAGCAAAGAAGAACAACATAAGCTTTATTGGAGTCAATGAGAAAGCTGGAGACAGTGCAAATGCCATTAAAACCTCTTCACAGAAATAATGGCAGAAAACTTCCCAATCATGGATAAAGATTTTGACCTACAAATAAATGAAGCATATAGAGCTCCAAATAGCCATGACCAAAATAAATCTACACCAAGGCATAGAATAATCAAGATTCCAGAAATTCAACACAAGAACAAAATATTAAAAGCAGCTAGAGAAAGGACACAAATCACCCACAAAGGAAAGCCCATCAGAATCAGAGCAGACTTCTCAACACAAACCCTCAGATCAAGGAGAGCCTGGGGTGAGGTATTTCAAGCTTGAAAAGCAAACAAACTTCAACTCAGACTCATGTACTCAGCAAAACTATCTTTCAAATTCAGTGGAGAAATAAGATACTTCCATGACAAAGAACAACTGAAGAAATTCGTGACCACCAAACCAGCAGTACAGAATGTTTTGAAGGATATGTAAGAAAGAGATAACAAAGACTACAAATACACTAACACCAATAGAAAGAGACCGCAAAGCAGGGCAAGCAATTAAACAGAGGAGAAAGACAGGGAACCAACAACAGGAAAATAATATGAAAAAGGTAAGCCAACACATATCAGTTATAAACATCTATGTAAATGGTCTAAACTCACCAATCAAAAGAAACAGACTGACAAAATGGATCAAGAAGCAAGATCCATCAATATGCTGCATTCAAGAAACACATTTAACCCAAAAAGAAATTCGTAGACTAAAAGTCAAAGGATGGAAAATAATTCTCCATGCCACAGGAACCCAGAAAAAAGCAGGGGTAGCTATTGTATTTGCAGATAGTGTAAACTCTAAGCCAAAACTAATCAAAAGATACAAGGAAGGTCACTACATACTTGTTAATGGAAAACTCCAAGAAGAAGAGATAATAATCCTAAATATATATGCACCAAATATGGGTGCACCCAACTATATAAAACAAATATTAAGAGACATGAATAACCAAGCAAGCACCAATACAATTGTAGTGGGGAAACTTAATACCCCACTCTCACAAATAGATAGGTCAACCAGAACAAAAAATCAAAAAAGAAATATAAGAATTAAACCAAGCCTGTGAACAAATGAACTTGGTAGATTTCTGCAGAGTGTTCCACCCAGAACATCAGAATACACATTCTTCTCAGCTACACATGGGACTTTCTCCAAAATAGACCACATACTGGCTCACAAAACATTTTTAAGTAAATGTAAAGGAATTGAAATTGTTCCTTGCACACTATCTGACCATAGTGCTATGAAACTGGAAATCAACAACAAAAGAAATCACAAAAGCTACACAAACATACGGAAATGAAACAATACACTTCTGATCAACCAATGGGTCACAGAGGAAATTAAACACAAAATTACACAGTATATACAATTAAACAATAATGCCAATACAATATATCAAATCTTATGGGATGCAATGAAAGCAGTCTTAAGAGGAAAATTTATAGTGATAAACTCTCACATCAGGAAAACAGAAAAAGCTCAAATAAGCAACCTAATATTGAACCTCAAACTTCTAGAAAAAGAAGAACAAATCAAACCCAAATCTCATATGAGGGAGGAAATTATAAAGATAAGAGCAGAAATTAATGCAATACAGGCTAAAAAAGCAATACGAAGAATCAATAAATCAAAAAGTTGGTTCTTTGAAAGAATTAATAAAATTGATAAACCATTAGCCAATCTCATCAAAAAGAGGGAAGAAAAAATACAAATTCAACAATTAGGAGTGAAAAGGGAGAAATCACAATATATCATATAGAAATTCAGATCATCAATACCTATTATGAGAACCTATATTCTAAAAAGGTGGATAACACAGAAGAAATGGACGGATTCCTAGACACAGTCCAACTGCCAAAACTAAATCAAGAAGATATAAAAATTCTAAATAACCTGATATCAGCCAATGAAATTGAAAATGTAGTTAAATATTTACCAACAAAGAAAAGCCCTGGCCCTGATGGATTCATGGTTGAATTCTACAAGAAATTTATACAAGAACTAATTTCACTAATGCTGAAATTCTTTAAGGAAATTGAAAGGGAAGCAATACTTCCAAAATCATTTCTGAAGACAAGTATTACCCTGATTCCAAAACCAGAGAAGAGGGGCCGGTGAGATGGCTCAGCGGCTTAAGCGCCTGCCCGGCAAGCGCGAAGGCCCGAGTTTGACTCCCGGAACCCACATACGAAAAAGGGGCCGGTGATATCGCTCAGTGGCACGGGTGCCTGCTGGTGTGTGAGGTCCTGAGGTCGACCCCCCGGTACCCACACACACAAAAAAAAAAAACAGAGAAGAACCCTGCCAGAAAAGAAAACTATGGGCAAATCCCCCTAATGAACATAGATGCAAAAATCTAAATAAGATACTGGTAAACAGAATGCTGCAAATCATCAAGAAGATCATACACAATGACTAATTTGGATTTATACCAAGGATGCAGGGATGTTTCAACACATGCAAATCAATAAATGTAATATACCATATTAACAGAACCAAAGACAAAAATTACATGATCATCTCAATAGACACAGAAAAAGCACTTGACAAAGTCCAAAACTCATTCATGATAAAAACCCTACAGAAAATTGGAATAGAATGTCTTTATCTTAATCTGATAAAAGCCATCTATGACAAACCAACAGCTAACATCATACTAAATGGTCAAAAACTGAAAGCTTTCATTCTGAAATCAGGTACCAGATAAGGTTGTCCACTATCACCTCTCCTATTCAATACAGTTCTGGAAACATTAGCCAGAGCAATTAGCAAAAAGGTACGCAAGGAAGAAGTTAAGCTATCATTATTCGCAGATGACATGATACTCTACAGAGAAGACCCCAAAACTCCACCAGAAGACTTTTAGATTTAATAACCAAATTCAGTAGTGTAGCTGGATACAAAGGCAACACTCAAAAATCAATAGCATTCTTGTACACAAACTCACAGAAAGAGAAATTAGGGAAATCACACCCTTTACAATAGCGTCCAAAAAAAATGAAATACTTTGGAATCAATCTAACAAAAGAAGTAAAAGATCTATACATTGGAAACTACAATACTCTGAAAAAGAAGATAGAAGAAGATATCAGAAAATGGAAAGATATCTCTTGCTCTTGGACAAGAAGAACCAACATAGTGAAAAGTGCCCTATTCCCAAAACTGTTACACAGATTTAATGCGATAACAACCAAAATACCATTAGCATACCTCATAGAACTAGAGAAAACATTCCTAAAATTCATGTCGAACCAGAAAAGACCTAGAATAGCAAAAGCAATTCTGGGCAACAAAGGCAAGTCAAGGGGTATCAAAATCCCTGACCGGAAATTACACTACAAAGCTACTGTGATAAAATCAGCATGGTACTGGCAAAAAAAACAGACCTGAGGATCAGTGGAACAGAATAGAAGATGCAGACACAACTCCAAACATACTCAGCCACCTTATCTTTGACAAAGGAGCCAAACATGTTCACTGGAAGAAAGATAGTCTAATAAATAAATAAATAAATAAATAAATAAATAAATAAATGAGGTAAAACTGACTTTCCACATGCTGAAGACTAAAACTAGACGCATGTCTATCACCATGTACTAAACTAACGTCAAAAAGGATCAAAAATCTAAATATTGAAACAGAAACAATCCATCTACTGGAAAAGAAAAGAGATACAAATCTTGAAGACATAGGTGTAAGCAGAGACTTCATGAACAAAATACAAACCACACAGGAAATACAACAGAGAATCAATAAATGTGATCTCACCTTATTAAAAAGATTTTGCATGACAAAAGAAATCATCAACATAGTGAAAAGACAATCTGCAGAGTGGGAAAAAATTATAGCCAGTTGTCCCTCAGACAAAGGACTTCTATCTAGAACATATAAAGAATTGAAACAAATCAGACCCCCCAAATTCAAAGACCTGATCCAAAAATGGGCATCTGAGATGAATGCATACTTCTCAGATGAAGAAATATGAACAGCAAATAAATATATGAAAAAATGTTCAACATCATTGGTCATTTGAGAGATGTAAATTAAAACAACACTGACATTCCATCTCCAGAAAGAATGGCTATCATCAAGAAATCAACCAATAACAAATGCTGGTGGGACTGCGGGGAAAAAAGAACCCTTTTCCACTGTTGGTGGGAATGTAGACTGGTGCAACCACTGTGGAAATCAGTGTGGAGATTTCCTAAGAATCTAGGATTAGAGGTCCCATTCGGCCCAGCTATTTCCCTTCTGGATATCTTCCCAGAAGACTTAAAAACATCATACCACAGCGATATATGTGTACCCATGTTCATAGCAGCACAATTTATAATAGCTAAATCTTGGAAACAACCCAAATGATAATGGATAAAAAACCTGTGGTTTTTTTTATTATAATGGAATAATACTCAGGCATAAAAAGATAAACCTGAGACTTTTATAGATAAATGATACAAATCGAGATCATACTCCTAAGTGAAATAAACCATACCCACATGTGTAAACATTGCATGGTCTCACTAGTGTGAGAATCTGAAAGAGTACACAAGATCCAAAATGTACAATAGATACTGTGAATATAGAAGAAACTGTTTAAAAGAAAAAAGAAACTGTACTGGGAGAAAGGGAAAAGGAAGGAAGGGAAAAGGAAAAAATATGTATGAACACAAGACAGTTAAGGTAGTTATACACCTGATTTCTCTTGGTTGATTGAAGGGAAAGTTTTGTGCTAGTAATTTTCTGGACAATGTTTCATGCCTATACATTGTACTCTGAACAACTACTGTGAGTATAACAATGTGCAATGTGTTGATTATTGTTACTGTCCTACTAGACTGTTTTGAAACTCTGTTTTACTGTCATTTCTTACATCTTTCCGTTTAAAACTTTAAAAAATGGCCTCTGAAATTCCATTACATCATCCTTAATTTATTTCCCTAATCAAGATTTCTTCATTAGTGTCTTCAGGTTTATTTAGAATCCATAACCTGCTTGAAACAAGCATGGGTACAGTAATAAATATTATTTTAAAAGGATGATTCAGAGGATAAAATGAAGAAACTCCAAGAAAAACACGATTCCTGCCCTAAAATAGGAGCAGCCTATAAGAAGGGATCAGATCCTTTTCCTCTGTCATTCATGGGAAATTTGCGTCCAGTAGCCCTGGCAAAAACAGGAGACCTCATCTGCACCTTGCTGGTGACTGCCTCTCTGTGATGATGTCTTTAGGAAGAAAGCTTTGAAATCTTAAGATGAAGCCAAGGCAGCTGTACTAAGGTGAAACTTGGATCACATTCAGAACCCACTGCCATAGGGATAATAAGTAGTGCGGAAAATGAGCTAGTTATTTCTGAAAAGATAGGCTGGGGTGCTGTGCTGTCAGTCCCTTCATCTCACTTTTAGACTGTCTTTTTTTTTTCAATTTTTTTATTAGTTACATGTTTGCGGTAAATAATATTATATTCCTCGTGGGGAGTTGTTAATATACATAACATATCTTAATCGTCTTTTAATTCCTTTCTCCTCCCCTTTTACCCCCTCCCTCCACCTCTTGATCCCTTCCCTTTTGCAAAAGATATATCTCCCTATTTCCTATTGTCTATCTTTTATTTTGCTCTTTATTTATATTTTGTGTTTCTCATATGAGAGAAACCTCCTGTTTACTGACCTGATAAAATTTTCTCTCACCTTGGCAAAGGCCTTTTGTTATTGCTACTCTATGCTTCTTTGAAGGATCTATCTAAGCCCCCAGAATGACATCATTCCACTTTTAGTAAAACCAGAAGTGGTAACCATGAGGAACTTCTGAAATCTCCCTTCATTGTTGTGCCACCCTCCAAATTGTAGAACTCATTGGGAATAAAGTATTAAAAAGGAAGTTCTAGCTAATGCCAATATAATGAGTGGATCTTAAGAACGTTTTGAAAGGTTTTTCAGAACTCCTTGACTCACTCATTGCCATGCCTTATGCATCTTTGCTTCCCTAGAGTTACAGCAAAGTAAATATCCAGAAAATGTATAGTAAATGGTAAAATGGCAAAGCAGAGTTCAGAGCCAGAGAGCTTAACCATAAAGCCACTCTCTCAAATTCTGTACAGTGTTTTCAAAGCAGCATATTTCAAATAAGTATTATGTAAAGTATCTCAATGGCCTATACAAAGAGAAATAAATCATTGTTCAGTATCAAAAAATAGCAAGAATTCAGGAAAACAGAGGTAGATTGTAAAGGCCAAAGGGATGAACATGATCAGACATGAGGAGTAACTTAGGCATTAGGAATTCAAGAATTATGCCCCTGCATGTCCCACATATATAATTCCAGAACTCTGGGAGGCTGAGGCAGGAGGATCACAAGTTCGAGCCCAGCCGGAGCAGCTTAGCAATTTAGTGAGAACCTGTCCCAGAATAAAAAATGTTAAAATGGCTGGGGATGTATATAAATGTGAAGGCCCTGGGTTTAATCCCCAATACCTCAAAAACAAAAACAAAATAAAACAGATTTTAAGCCAAATGAAGTGATAACATCAGCAATTAGTGAAGAGAGATGGGTACTGATTCCAGGGCCCCTTACACAAATTTGGCTCAGACTTATGGTAGTGTGTAAGTGGTGTGGATAGCATGTGCAAGAAAACAGGTTGCAGATAGGTGGAAAGTCAGAGGGATCAGTAATAGGTCGATATTATCTGGTATTATCTATGCAAGGTGAAGAGCGGTGGCAGCTCTTCAAGTTCAGCAACAAATTTCAACCCTCATCTCAATACTACCGTGTTGGATAATTCTTGAATAGACCACATTGTGTTGTGGTGGGTACCATAGTTCCACTGAAAACAAGAACGGTGGCTTACACCTGCAAACCTAACACTCAGGGAGATTGAAGTAGGAAAATTGCAAGCTTAATATCAGCCTAGGCAACTTAGCAATTTAGTGAGACCCTTTCTCAAAATTAAGAAAAAAAAATAAAAATAAAAAGGGCTGAGGATGCAGTTTATTGTGAAAGCTCTGGGTTCAATTCCCAGTATCACTAAATAAATAAATAAATAAAAAAGCAAACAAATAAAATCCCATTGAAATGGCTTAACATCTTAATGCTGAGACAAGAGTAGGGGAAATGTGTTTTTAAAATCACAACTAAAATATTCTGAATAGATTTGGTGACTCCTCCCAACTGTGTAAGAGTATTTCAGTGCAAATGGGAACTTCCAGAACTCCACATGGTATGAATGTAAACTATTATTTTAAATTGGATCTGAAATTTTCAATCTTACTTTTCTGTTATCTAGGCTCAATTTAACAGTAGCAAATTTACTGTCTCTGAAAGTGACACATATCTCCATGTGCAACTGGATATATTATATTTTCTCTTTTGAAATTCTCTTCAGTCAGTCTTTCATCTTGAACAGCAGCACCCATAATTGTGTCAACAGACATAATCATTTTATGATCTCAGAAAGCTAAAGCAACAAATGCATTGCCTCTTGAAATCTAACCCAAAGACAGAAAGCTTTATTGTCAAAGCGAAGTCTAATCTGTACTCAGATACCACAGCAACACATCCTGGGCTGCCTTTGCTGCCTTTTTTAAAGGCATGACTTCTATTTCAGATGAAAGAACATAAAAGGTTGAGCAGTGAGGTTTTCAAATCCACGTACTATTTAGTCTTTATTAGTGATTATGCCAAAGCACCGATTTTTAAGTGCCAAGTTACTACCAAAGTTTCCAATTATAATTAATTGTTAATATTCCACCTGCTTTAAAAATAGAAAAGTAACTGATCTATTTAATGGAATGGAAGACAGGATTAGAGAAAAGTTATATAAAATTACTGTATTCAGAAATTCTAGACAAATGTTTGTTTACACTTTAAGATTTCAAACAGCTTAGGGGAAGTGCTTTTAGTCAGACTTGATATTGTGACTTATAAATGAGTCAATAAATAAATGGAAAGCTCTGTGCACAGATGAAATGAGCCAGGAAAATACCAAAGAGTACAATGAAACATAGCAAAATAGCACCACGGATAAGATTTACTGGTCAAAATATGTCCTTTTTGGATAAGAACACAGCATGATAAGTAGGTAGCTATTATAAATAGATTACTTTCTTTAACAAGTTTCCCTAAGAACACCAAAAATGCTATAAAAGAGCACTGTAATCATTCTATAAATGCCACCTGAAAGTACTCATATTCCAGTGTCAGTGTATAGGATTAAACAATTCTGGGACTGACAACATTTTAAAATGGGATAAGGACAGTATTGTTATTCAGTAATAATGAATCAAATGTCTATTTGACAAACAGACTAAATAGAAATGCTAATAAAATATACCTATAAGTGACAATCCTGTACTTAATTTAATTTTTATAGCTATCTAAAAAATCATGAGAGTTTTTTCAAATATTATCCTTAATTTGAGCTTATTGCAAGACAGTGGAACTTTAATACTAGAAATGAGTTCTTTTATGTATGATATTATTAGTCATTTTCTCCCCATTACAGACATGTTACATGATCTACTGATCCTGCCATACCTACAACTAGCACGATTATCATTATTGGTACCTTCCATCTCTTGCCTTTTTATGGAGAAAAGAAAACCTACAAAAGTAGAAAAACAGAAACCAATTTAGGATGTTATACCATAGTATCACCAGGATGATAATGGTCTGACCATTGTGGTCTATAAACTCCAATGTTTATAGATTCTCCTTCATCTATCCATGAATGATCTTTCATTGTAGCTATTTCAAAATTCACTTGTTCATTTCTTCCATTGTAAAATTTGTGTGCAATATTCAAGGCATTATTAAACTTTATAAACAATATCCAATTGATGTAGCCTTACAAAAATTATTTCCCCAAGCCCTGAAATTTAAAAATGTGATTCAGAAGCTGTATTAAAAAAAAAAAAAGAATACAATCAAACACTTCCATGCAAAACAGGTCACTAAAAAGACTAGACTAAGTTTGGGAGAAGTAAAATACCTTGCTGTCCAATACTTTTCCTAGGAGTAGGAATTGAAGGAAAAATATATGGAAATAGAGTTTTTCCAAATGGGAAGAGAATCAAGAGTACCTAATGGTGAGAGGGGTAGGAGATGAAAAAGAATTAAAATATGTCACGTACATGTAGCCACTCCCCATGATAAATGTAATCATTATGTACTGCAGACATGTACTAATAAATTAAAAAAAATAAGAGAAGAAAGTTCCACTTTCATCAAAGGCATCACTGCATACTTTGTACCTTTAATATAGTACAGGAATGGGCACACTCTCAATTTATCCCAAACTATTTGAAAAGACTATGTACCTAGTAAATGGGTGATTTGCCTCCCAGTTAGTTTTCTGAGTTTTAATTGATGAGAGAGTTCTGGTGTTAGGGATGTTAATTGTTATGGTTTGTGTCTAGATGTTCCCTCAAAGCCTCATGCAATCATGGGGGGTGGGCTTTTTTAGGAGGTAGCTGAATCTAGTGCAGTGCTGGGATTAAGGGTTCTGGGATTAAGGTGCTGGATCAGTCCATTGATTGGATCGGCACCGCCCTAATCCTGGTAGACTGGATACAATATAAGGGACAGAAAGAGGCTTGTCTTACTCTTTTTGCACTTGTTGCTTTTGCTGTCTTCCACCAACATGAGCTGTTGCCCTCTGTCATGTGCCACCCTGCCTTGGAGCCCCCTCATGATGGACTGAAACCTCCACAAGCTGTGAGCTAAATGCACCTTTCCTCCTCTAACTTTGGGCGTTGGGTATTTTGTCTCAGCAAGGAGAAAAGTAACTAAGACATTTATTATACTGAGTTTCATCCATTCAAAGGAATGGAATCCCAATTGTTTATTGTTAAAGAACTAATTAATGTAATCTTAACAAGAAATTTAAATATGTTATACAATAATTGAAATTAGGAAATGAAATTCAGGTATAATTTATTTTTTAAAAAAGCTGAAAAACTTCAAATGGAAAAGAAATCCTGGGTCCACTGAAAGATGAATGGAAAAGCAAGTCTGTTACATACACTCAGTGGAATACTATTTAGGTTTAAGAAGGAGAAAATTCTGCAATATGTGATACCACGGATGAACCTTGAAATTATGCTAAATGAAATAAGCCAGTCACAAAGAAAAAAATATTGTAAGGTCTCACTTTTAGGAAGCATATGAAATAATTAAAATCATAGAACTGGGAGCCAAATTGTTGTTGTCAGTGGCTAGAAGGGAAAACTTGGAAATTATTAATCATGGGCATAAAGTTTAAGGAAGAAATAATGAATAAGCTCCAGAGAGTCACTGTGCAACATTGCACCTGTAGTTAACAGTAACGTACGGCTTGAGTGCTAAGTTTTCTTGCCAGAAAAGACACCCTCCTAAATTTATACGCAGATCATCAATCATTGCCTACTGAAGAGTATTACAAATATTTATAAAACCTTCCTTTATTTTAGTTATGAGTGGCCACATTGAAATTAAAAAATGTAAATAATGTTAAAAAGTAAATGGAACTATTCTTCCATAAGGTTTTTGTAACATTAAAATTAAAATTTAAAATAAGGGTACTGTTAGAATCCGTTTGGTGCCTTCAGTACTGTGACAATTGTTTCCAGCTCTTTAATGAGTTGGAAATCATTACAAAGGGATTTGAGATATAGCCAAGCTGAAACACACTGAGCAAATGTAAAACCACTATCAAGGTTTATAGCATTGCAAGGGAAATCAAGGAGAAGTAACAACAAATTGGGATATGTAATCCCTGAAAAATAAACCAGAAAAGAACAATGCCTTTGAAAATTTACCACTAAAAAGCAATGATTCAAGCTCATACTCTGATGGTTCTTTAAAATTCCATTCTCTCATCCTTCTTAAAATTATTATTTTTTAAAATGTATGCCCTCGAGTTTAGCTGTTCCAAATAAACACATAAAAGATTCACAACTATCTAACAAAGAAAATTTTGTTTCTCTTCTAAAAACAGCGGGCCACCTAAAAACTGAGTAGTTTCTTAATCTGGTTTTGTTTTGTGCTTTACATAATGTAGGCACAATTCCATGCTTCTCTTATTTGCCTCATATAGTGAAGCTGGCAAAAGCACCAAGTAGCTATTGTTTGCAAAGAGGTACTTTCCAACCTGAGCATTTAACAGTGGTGACGGGCTCCATGCAACTGAGTTTTGTTCTCCCAAGATATTCTGAAATTTTACAAAAAGAAACAAAAATACTGAAGCTGAATTTTATTTTTAATTTTAGTCTGCCACAGAAAGAAAAGAATACTTCGTATTCAGATCAGAGCTGCTGGTCAAACACTGACAGACCAGTACCTTTCCGGGCAGACTTGGCATGCTGTTTGTCACGAAAACTGAAGTGAAACCACGTGGCGAGGACCTGCTGCTGCCAGTGCCTATGGGTTTCTGTACCATGATGGAAGGGGTCAAGTGTTTCTCCCAGTAGTGTGTGGTATACTGTGACCTCTCCCATACACATCTCACAACATAAATTATCTAAAAATACTGTTTAATTCACTTAGAAAGGGAAATCTACTCTCTTGTTACCTGCAAAGTACAGTATTTAGATTCTGGGCTGAATACAAATTACAGGCACCCAAATCAGCTTAAAGTCTGACAGTTATTCACATCTAAACAAAATCAAGTTTAGAAACTATTCCTTTTAAAATCCTGTTGTTAAAAATGCCTGGACTTAGGCACCAGGGTTCGAATAACAACCTACTCTCATAACATAAAAATTTCTCTTTCCTTAGTCAACTAAAATAAGAGTTAATTGGTTATTCACATAGATTTCATGACCATAACATTTTGATCTTCCTCTTAATCATTTCCTGGCTGCATACTGCATCATGATTTTCCAACCTTCTTCATTCCTAAAACTAACTTGATATTTTCTTTTGGTGTCTGTTGCCCTTTTCTTTTCCCTGACTGTTTTTTTCTCATCTCATTTTTCTCTATCAGTATTTTGCCACGTGTCACATATTCATATTTTCTGGCCTTCAGTTATATTATATTTTATATCAGTTCACCTGTAACCCCCTACTGGGAAACAGTATAGAACAGTGGTGGAAGAAAGATCCCTGCATCAGTGAGCATAAAGTGCAACATGGGTCCTTGACGTCTGTCAGGTAGGATATTTCCTAAATTATAACTTTAGAGCTCTAAGCATTAAGCCACTCCAGTTGCAACAGCCCACTTCATTGCATGAATATAAAATAAACTAGAAATTAGAAATTCAAAATATCTCCTGTACGCTTAGGTAGCAGCACACCTACTCATGAATCCTCAAAGTCTCCAAAGTTTTTATAAGTCGTAACAATGAATAATTTAGTTTAACACTATTCCTATTAGGCATTTATTGGAAAGTTGAAAAGCTTTTGCAAAATACCTTCCTTTACCTGAACACTGCTGATGCTAAATTATAAAACTATTGAAAAATTTGAGAAGTATTCTTTCACATTCTCCTCCACACTATCATCCATTAGTGTTACCATGACAACTCTTCCCCTGGCTAGCCACTCTAGGAAAACCAGCAATAGCGAAGGGGAAAATGTACACACACACACACACACACACACACACACACATACAATAGACCTCTCCCTCTCTCTGGAGATAAATATCCAAATAATTTACATATTCCCTCATGAATATACCAACATTTTGGAATCCTCACATCTTGAATTTGAAAAACAAGAATTTCAGCAGCATGCGTAATGACCAGATTCAAATATCATCCCTATGATATTTGTTGCTTCTTTAATAAATCTAGTCATCTATACAACCAACAGACAATTACTTTCTTCAAAAGTGAGACAGTTCATGAGGTAGCCTTCAAAATCACATGGACACAGCCAGTCTAGAATGAGGACCTGGTTCATGAAGCTCATGAATTTACTGTCTATCACTCCAAAACTCCTCTGCAGGAAAAGTCTAGATGTGCAAGACAGAATACAGTCATTAGAGACTATGTAATTGCACAAAATGGAAATGAAAGTGCTTATCAACACAGGCGATTTTTAAATAAACGTGGGTTGATAAATAAAAATAACTCAAAAATTCAAAACTTAAATTAATGCAAGGGAACTTCAAAAGAAAGGAATTTTCCCAAAGGAAACCCCGTAGAGATGTAGTACACAGAGGCAGCAATTAATCTGAATTTTATGAGATATAAATAAGATTAAAACACCATACTGAAAATAAAATTTATATACAAGACCACTGATAATCTATATGCAGAACCAGGTGGGACACTCCAATCTCTCTAAACTGTTATTTACCACTAGGCAAGAATTGAAAAGACTCATCTTAAAGAAATTGAACAAAATTCTGGAAATGCCGAGATTTCTAGTTGCATGCTGTACTCTCCCATTTTCCAAAGTCCTTTTCACCTGCCAACAGGTACACCACTCCCACCTTTATCCTGCCAAGTATTCCTGGACTGAATTCCATTGTTGTCCAGGGAGAAAAATATCCATCTCTTTTCATAGCAGAAAATTAAACCTATTCCTATGATCCAGGGATTTATTAAACCAAGTATCACTGTGCAGCAGGAAAAAGAAACCAGAAATAAAGCAAAAACTCTGATATTTTATTCCACAGAATAAACACATTCCTCTTTTAAAAACTGCAAATAAAATAGGGATTCAAGAGGAAAATGCATCAGTACATACAGGGTAGTATTCAAACTGAATTTAAGGAATAAAAAGCTACTATTTGAGATTAATATCATAATTACTGAAATAAAAAGTTGAAAAGACTGGAAAATAAAATTCAGAACATATAGAATGCATAGAACAGAAAGATAATTAAGTGACAATATGTAAGCAAAACAAAGGTTTATACCACACAGGATAAATGGTTAGTACAATTTCAAAAAGAAGATTAAAGATTGAGAGGAGGTATAGTATCTAATAAAGAATACAAAAACATGTTCAAGGGCTAAAGGACTTGCCTCTTCAACCTGAAAAGGATGACTAAGGCCTCTCTACAAGGAATGACAAAATATGCAGTCAGTGAAAGTACGCTTGACTTTCTTCTAAAGGTATTAATTACTTATCCTTAATATTAAAAACAACCAAGTTGTTCCTTTAAATATTGGTCAAAATCTTTCTATTGCTACTTCTAAACAAAACAAACTGTCCATGTAATAGTAAGCCAGGCTAAAATTATTCCTTAGATATTTTCCTAGCGTATTCTTCCTTCATACTTCATCAAGTTCCTTTGAGGATGTATCCCTAATTTGAAGGAAGTAAACTAAAAAGGGGGAAGCTTAGAATCAATGAAGTGGTATTCCATCCCACAGGGTAGTGAGGAGAATTCACAGGGTGGTGGTTCTCCGGCAAACTTAGAGGAGACTCAGCAAAGCTGGGAGCAGAAGAAAGATGCAGAAAGTGAATCTCCAAAGGGGTTAAAGGAAGATCCATGAAGATAATGAAGACACAAACAGAAGGGGGGCGACACAAACTGGGAAAGGAAAACAAAATGAATGATGACTAGAAATACCAGAAAATGTGTATTGTCTAAATGAAAAGCAAGTTAAATGCATTAAAATGTTAAGCAATAGACTGAGTATAGTAAAAGAAAATCCATCTGAACTTAATGATTGCAACATTGTCCTTTGGGTGGCCCTAGGTTTATGGCATCAGATTTTTGGGAGTGAAATCTTAGCCCAGAATTTAATGTTTACGTAATCATAACAGTGTAAGTATTTGTTTGATTTCTATTTCTATAGTCAACAAGGGATAAAGAAAAGAAAGATTTGGTTGTCCTTGTAGGCCACAATATCAATGTTAGCAACATAATCATGTAAAAGCGAAAGTGTAATTTTGAAAAATGTATATACATAGAAAAAAGAGTAGAACAAATTGCATATGTTTAATATATTTTCTTCTAACAAGGAATCAGGGCATATCTCATATATGTCAAAATGTTGGTACCAGAAATTGAGAAGTAAATATATTTTTATGAGGTCACAAAATTTACCACAAGAAAAACCAGAGTATCCAAACAACAACATAAAAAAAAAAAAAACCAGGGATTGGGTAGGGATGAGAATGTGAAGGGTAGAAAAAGTGAACAAAATCCAAAATCCTTACCTTTCTGACAAATAATCTGGTAAACAACCTGGTAAATGAAAAATTTAAAATATAAAAAGGTATCTGGAGTTAACATAAAAATGTAAAAGCACTTAAAGGAAGTTGAATCTCTGTGAAGGGTCCAAAGTTTTGCAAAGGTAGAATCAGATATTCATGATTTCTATTTCAAGAAATTTTCTAAAAAAAAAAGCTCAAAAGAAGTTAAAATAAAAACTTAAAACACCATTTCAAGTGACACTCCATCATCATCAATCAGTGTGGGGACTAAATGCATATTTCTAAACCCAGCAAATGATGATCGTTCAATGAGCCAATTTCTTTTTTAATAAATACACAGTTACATCAAAAGCATTACTATTGTTACTGGCAGAATATCGAACTACTGTAAATGATGAACATAAGCAAATCTGCTGATTTCAGCTGGAATATAACACAAAGCTATGGCGAATCCTAGCTTGACTAAGTGAAGGTGAGGCAGGTCAGTCTGAATGGAGCCTGAAGGGCATGTAAGAAAAGGATGTGATGGGTATGGGAGACCTCGTATTCAACATGAATACATTCCAAGGCTGGATATAAAAATGCCTCTATATCCTGTTGCTCTTTAGGAGCTACAGATTTTTCCCACATATTATACAGTTGCCATTGAAGCCACAGCTTCAAGACGGTACTTTGTTTGCAATTTTAATAATTAACTGAACCTTTGGATAAGGTTTCCAACTCTGTTTTCACTTCTTTTTTTTTTTTTTTTCCTGCAAACCTAAGTCTTTAAGAACTCCCTGATCCAAAATCACCCAAGGCAACCAGAATTCCATTTATGTTCTCTTTTTTGTTTTAATTAGATACAAAGTGCATTGTACTTCTTTTATTCTTTTAAGGCTTTTTCTTTTTTGGATTACTTTGCAGACTGGCTGAGAGACTGTATCCATTGTCTGACACCATTGATCGACCTGACGGTTAAGGCATGGAATCGACACTTCTGGTGAAGAAGATCCCTGATGAATACAGGCTCTTTTAGGCAAGGATAGCATGACATGACTCACAGTATTCTGTCAGCCCTATTGAATTCCAAGCTCTGGTCCAGCACTGGTTTGCTATCTTCTTAAATTCTCTGATTGTTATTCCCCCAGTTAACTTTGTTTTACTGTACAGTAAGGATACACAAAAGACCTTTTAGAAAGCCAAATAAAATCTACCACTTGAGCTATGACTCTTTTCTTCTAATTGAGCAAAGAAATAAAATATTAACCAAATCACCATAATTAAATAATCAGATGTCAATGTGGGATTCAGGAAATTATAATTGTTTATATACATGATATTTTTTGTTATTGTAAGTCTATCGTACTCACATTTATGAGCCACCAGCTCTTTAAAACAATATTCTATTTCATAAGGCATTACTATGAGTTTTACCTCCTCTTCTTATATATGCCTCTTGCTCTGATAACTTAACTTTCATCCAAACATACTTCTCTCATCATGTAATAAATAGCCCTCCCATCCCTAGATCTCCTGCCACACTTCTCCCAGATTGATTAATAATAAGACACATAATGCTGGCCAGAGGTGTGACTCAGTGGTGGTGTGTTTGCCTAGAATGTTCAAGGTCCTAGGTTCAATACCTAGTATTGCAAAAAACAAGCCATGAAAAATAAACAAACAAAAACATGAGGAAGAAACAGTGTTACATGTAATGCAGGTGCTTGTGTCTTTATCAAATCTATAGCTACAGTGTCATGGAGAACTATTGCTATTTTGTGAACCTTGATTTCCTCATCGGTAAATGTGCTTAACATTTGCAAAGCCAATGTACTGGGCATAGTATTGTATAATATTTAAAAATAAAATTTCCACCAAAATTTTGAGAAATGATTAAAATATTTCTTGATATCACAAACACCAAAAAAAGCACTTGATTTATAGCATAGAGCAAAAATTATGAAAAGTCAGTTTCCTCATCCTTTAATATCTCTAATACTTTCAACTGTCTCTAAGCCTCTTCCTTCTTTTAACATTGTATAGGAAGTCCCAAATTTAGCCCAGGCCTTTTCTTGTCATTTTTGTGTCTTATCACTCTTTTTTATATTTTTCTTTTCCATTCTTTAAAAACCAAAAAAAATTCAAAGATTCTGGCCTCACAAGTCCAGGGCATGAGTTCCCTCTGGTCCGAATGCATAGGTGTACATTTTTCCCCTTATTGTCAAAGTCTAACTATAAATTAAACATATATTTTCAACCTCCATTAATTCTGTTGTTTCTTTTCTATGTTAGTGAGTCAGTCTTCATCAGAAGCACAGGGTGAGCAGTCTTTGACTCCAGGAAAACATCTTAGAGCCAAACCCAGTAATCTAGCTCACTATGTGTCCTCCAAGGCTTATCATGAACTCCAAGGCCTACCATGGTTGTGCTATTTCAACAGGAAACTTTATCCATAATTTAAAGTCCTTTTTGGCCCTTGGCAATGGGTTCCTGAAGTTCCCAGTGGCATCAGTGGTTTTTAGGTCCAGGAGTGTAACTTTAAGTCATAGCCCACGTAAGCACGGATGCAGTACTTCCTTCCTGCATTCTGAATAGTCTCTCATTTCATAGGACACTTGCTATTTTGAGAGATAAAACTAAAAAAGCTAATTACTTATCTGCAGTTACCTAAAGGAACTTCTTAGGCAATATCAATTTAGTGTGTTCATTTGACTCTAAGCAAGCAAACAAACAAACCCATAATCTAAAACCGAATAGTAGATTATCATCTCAAAGCATTATTCTAATCTCAAGGTAGTAGTAAAATTTCCCTCCAGCATTGATAGTATTCCAGGGACAACCACTGACAACAATCTAGTCATCTTGAGTTTTCCAAAGTATAAAATGCTGTGAAGCTCCACTCTAAGCTTCATTCTATATGATGATCCACTCCAAAAGATATTAGGTAACCATATTCTACATTCCACTACTGTAACCATGGAACAGCCAGCTCCCTCATGAAATTTCAAGTACAATTTCTAAATGTCTGAAAAACAGTTTGGAATCAACATAAATATTTATAAAATTTTTATCACTTCCAATAAAAGAATCTTGAACCCAGGTGAGCTCCGCAGAGGAGGGCAACCCCTCCCATCACCAACTTCTCAGCCGCGGGAACCCAAGGGAACACTGCAAAATTGGAGGAACCCTCCCATCACCATCTTCTCAGCGGGGGAGCCCAGGTGAAGTGCACCAAAAGGCCCAGAGACCAGAGGGAATGCCAGCAACATAGTAGGCTTCCAAATAAGGTGAACAGGATGGTCAGGCATGGCTGGTGGCATGAAAAGTCCAAAGCAACAAGAACAATACCAGCCAACAGGTGACTGAGGCCTCCTTGGGACAGGCAACCAGCTCCTGAAGAACCCAGGACCCTTGGTAACTGGCCCTTTGCTCACAATTAATTTTTTTAAGTTTTTTTCTCTTTGCCTTTTTTCTTGCTTTTCTTTGTCTGCTCTTTTTCTTCTCCTTCTCCCCTTTTCTTTTTCTCTTTCTTTCTTTCTTTCTTTTCTTTTTGTTTTCTCTCTTTTCTGAATGGTAGGGGAGAACTCCAGCCACAGAAAACTAATCCCATCCCCCAAACCCAGAGACCAAGTTCAGATAATTGCTCAAATACTCCTTTATTCTTTCTTTTTCTACTCATTTATCTAATTCCCCAAACCTTGTGTGATCATCCTTTGTTCTCCAGCCTTGCTTCTACTTCCTTTCCAGTTATCTTTGTTTTATACGCTATCCTACATAAATTTCCCCACCACAGGGTAAAACCACTCTACCAAGGGGAAACACATTGCATACAAACTCCTAACTTATGATCAGTTCTGTTATATAACTGTGGACTCTGCTCCTATGCTCTAAAGTACAAAATCAATAGTTACCACAGCTTGTCAGTTTCTAAATTCTGCTTGATGCTATTGTTATTACTAATTTTACTACTTAGCTAGGATGACATGTCTGTTGTAATCAGTTGTTCCCCCTTCTGTAACAATACTGGGAAGCTCTAGAGTAATAACCTCACCACAGCCCTACACCAAGGACAGGGACTGAGCCAAACACATACCAACATCCCACTCTTAATTAATTGAGAGACAGGAGCTTGAAACAGATACAAACCAAGAATTTCCTACACAGAAGACATACCTGAAGAACAGACTTTTCCTAGAGAGGCTTTGATATTAGTGATATGGCTACCTACTACAAAAAGTCACAAGGATCACTGAGAAAACAAAATAAAAAAATTTTTGAAATACAAAATGACAAGAGTAGAAGCCGGGCCGGTGAGATAGCTCAGAGGCATAAGCACCTGCCTGGCAAGTGTGAGGTCCTGAGTTCGACTCCTGGTACCCACATACGAAGAAAGGGCCGGTGATATCGCTCAGTGGCACGGGTGCCTACTGGTGCACGAGGTCCTGAGGTCGACCCCCGGTACTCACAAAAAAAAAAAAAAGAGTAGAAGCAAAATGCAATCTCAGACATCTAGCCCACACAGAACAAGTCCAGGAGACATCAACATAGAAGAAATTGGAAGACACATATCTGACATTTCTGAAATGATAGCAACCAAAATAAAGAAACAAATCCATGATGCTATAGAGGAAATCAGATCAGAAATAATCTCTCAGGTAAAAAAAGAAATGTCAGCATTTATAAAGGAGTTGCTCAGCAAATCTAGAGTAGAAATAGGTAAAAAAAAAATAGATGAAGATAAGAAGAGAATGGAAAAAGTGGATGATCAATATAGGGAAGAACAGAATTTATGAAATGGATTCAAACAGTTATAAAGGAAATTAAAAAGTCCATTGAAAGCTGACAAAACAGCTTGAATGGAACTGAAGACAGACTTTCAGACCTTGAAGATAGGATCTCAGCTAGTGATCACGAAAGGAAAGATCTCTTGAAAGAAACAAAAGAGCAAGAAATAACAATTCAACAGCTGCAAGATGACACAAAGAAAATAATATAAGAATAATCGGTGTCAATGAAAAAGCAGGAGTCAATGCAAATGACATTTAAAAAAAAAAAAAAAACTATTTGCAGAAGTAATAGCAGAAAAGTTCCCAAGCATGGGAAGAGAATCTGACACACAGATAAGTGAGGCAATACAACTCCAATTAGCCATAAACAAAATAAATCTATACCCACACATAGTAATCAAGATCCCAGAAATTCAGCACAAGAGCAGAATATTAAAGCTCTTAGAGGAAATAAACAGATCACCTATAAGGGAAAGCTCATCAGAATCGTGGCAGACTTCTCAACACAAACCCTCAAGTCAAGAAGAGCTTGGAGTGAAGTATTTCAAATCCTGAAGGAAAATAACTTTCAAACCAGATTGATGTACCCTGCAAAACTATCTTTCAAAATTAATGGAGAAATATAAGATATTTCCATGACAAAGAACAATTGAAAAAATTCATGAGCACCAAACCAACACTACAAGGGGTACTGAAAGATATTCTAGACAGAGAAAAAATGACCACATTTCCAAGAACAAAAACAGAAAGAAACCACCAAGCAGGTCAAGCAATTAAACAGAGGGGAAAAGTAGGGAACCAGCAGCAGGAAAATAACATGACAAAAACAAGCCAATACATATCAGTAATAACTAGCAATGTAAATGGCCTCAATTCACCAGTCAAAAGAGAAAGACTGGCAGAATGGATTAAGAAACAAGAACCAACAATACGCTGTATACAAGAAACACATATAACTAAAATGAAATTCATAGATTAAAGTCAAAGAATGGAAAACAATACTCCATGCAACAGGAACCCAGAAAAAAGTAGGGGTAGCTATTCTGTTTGTAGCCAATGTGAACTTCAAACCACAAATGATCAAAAGAGATAAAGAAGATCACTACATACTTGTTAGGGGAAAAATTTAAGAGGAAGAGATAACAATCATAAATATATATGCACCAAATACAGGAGCACCCAACTATATAAGACAAGTATTAGTAGACATGAAAAACCAAATAAGCAGTGACACAATTGTAACATGGTACCTTAATACTTCATTGTCACAAAGATATTAACTAGACAGAATATTAGCAAAGAAATAGCAGAACTGAAACAAAACTGTGAACAAATGTACTTAATAGACGTTTACAGAGTGTTCCATCCAACAAAATCAGATTACACATTCTTCTCAGCTGCACACTGGACATTGTGTAATATAGACCATATACTAGCCCATAGAACAGGCTTAAGTAAATGCAGAAGAACTGAAATTATCCCATGCATATTATCTGACCATAGTGCAATAAAATTGGAAATTAATGACAAAAGAAACTGCAAAAACTCCATAAACACATGGAAATTAAGTAACACCCTCCTGAACAACCAATGAGTCACAGACAAAATTAAAGAAGAAATTAACAATATCTACAATCAAAGAAAAATGCAAATACAACATACCAGAACCTGTGGGATGCAATGAAAGCAGTCCTAAGGGGTAAATTTATAGCAGTGAATTCTCACATCAGGAAAACAGAAAGAGCACAAATATAAAACCTAATATTGCACCTCAAGCATCTAGAAAATGAAGAGCAAGTCAAACCCAAAGCCCATACAAGGGAGGAAATTATAAAGATCAGAGCAGAAATTAACGCAATTGAGACTAAGAATACAGTACAAAGAATTAATGAATGGAAGAGTTGGTTAATTGAAAATATAAATAAAATTGATAAAACCCTAGCCAACCTTATCAAAAAGGAAAGAAAAACTCAAATTCATGCAATGAAGAATGAAAAGGGTGAAATCACAACAGATCTTCTAGAAATTCAGAAGCTCTTCCATACCTACTTTGAAAATCTTTACTCACATAGAATGGAAAACACAGAAGAAATAGACAGATTCCTAGAAATGTATGAACTACCAAAACTGAATCAAGAAGATATAAAAATTCTGAACAACCTAATATCACTTAATGAAATTAAAAATGTAATAAAAAACTTACCAACAAAGAAAAGTCCAGGACCTGATGGATTCACAGCTTATTATTTTTTTTTGGGGGGGGTACCAGGGGTCAACCTCAGGACCTTGTGCACCAGCAGGTGCCCGTGCCACTGAGCAATATCACTGACCCTTTTTTCGTATGTGGGTTCCAGGAGTTGAACTCAGGACCTTGTGCTTGCCAGGCAGGCGCTTATGCTGCTGAGCCATCTCACCAGCCCCACAGCTGAATTCTACAAGAAATTTAGAGAAGATTTAATGCCAATACACCTCAAACTCTTTAGTGAAATTGAAAGGGAAGCAATACTCACTAACTCATTCCCGGAAGCAAGCATTAATCTGATACCAAAACCAGAGAAAGACACAACCAAAAAAGAGAACTATAGGCCAATCTCCCTAATGAACATAGATGCAAAAATCCTCAATAAAATACAAGCAACACATGCAAATCAATAAATGTAATACACCATGTCAACATAACCAGAGACAAAAATCACACGATCATCTCGATAGATGCAGAAAAAGCTTTTGTAAAGTCCGACTCTCATTCATGACAAAAACCCTACAGAAAATTGGAATAGATGGTCTTTACCTCAATCTGATAAAAGCCATTTATGACAAACCAACAGCCAACATCATACTAAATGTACAAAAACTCAAATCTTTCACTCTAAAATCAGGAACATGTCAAGGATGTCCACTATCACCTTTCCTATTCAATATATTTCTGGAAACATTAGCCAGAGCTATTAGACAAGAGAGAGAAATAAGAAGAATATGAACAGGAAAGGAAGAAGTTAAATTATCGTTAATTGCAGATGACATGATACTTTACATAGAAGACCCCAAACACTCCACCAAAAGACTTCTAGAATTAATAACCAAATACAGGAGCATGGCTGGATGCAAAGTCAACACTCAAACACTAATAGCATTCCTGTACATGAACAACAAACTCACAGAGAGAGAAATCAGGGAAACCACTCCCTTCACAATAGCATCCAATAAAAAGGAAATACTTAGCAATCAATCTAAAAAAGGAAATAAAAGATCTATACATTGAAAATTACAGCACTCTGAAAAAGAGATCAAAGAGGATGTTAGAAAATAGAAAGATATCCCTTGTTCATGAATAGGAAGAACCAACCTAGTGAAAATGGCCATAATTCCAAAAAGGTTATACCAATTTAATGCAATTCAAAATAGTATTAGCATATCTCACAGAACTACAGAAAATATTCTTAAAATTCTTTTGGAAACAGAAGAGACATAGAATAACAAAGGCAATCCTGGGCAACAAAGGCAAGGTAGGAGGCATCACAATCCCTGAATTGAAACTATACTACAAAGCCACTGTGATAAAATCAGCATGGTACTGGCTAAAAAACAGACCTGAGGATCAGTGGAACAGAATAGAAGTTGCGGACACAATTTCAAACACACTCAGCCATCTTATCTTTGACAAAGGGCCCAAACATGTTCACTGGAAAAAACATAGCCTCTTCAATAAGTGGTGCTAGAAAAACTGGCTTTCCACATGCTGAAGACTAAAACTAGACCCAAGTCTATCACCATGCACTAAACTAATGTCAAAATGGATCAAAGATCTAAATATTAAAACAGAAACACTAAATCTACTGGAAGAGAAAGTAGGTAGAAATCTTGAAGACATAGGGGTAGGCAGAGAGTTCATGAACAAAAACCAAACTGCATGGGAAGTACTTCAAAGAATAAACAACTGGGATCCCATCCTATTAAAAAGTTTTTGCACATCAAAAGAAATCAGCAACAGAGTGAAAAGACAACCCACAGAGTGGGGAAAAAAAATTTAGCCAACTGTCCCTCAGACAAAGGACTTCTATCTAGAACACATAAAGAAGTGAAGAAAATCAGGCCTCCTAAATTCAAAGACCTAGTCCAAAAATGGGCATCTGAGATGAATACACACTTTTCAGATGAAGAAATACAAATGGCAAATAAATTTACAAAAAAATATTCAGCGTCATTGGTTATTCGAGAAATGCTAATTAAAACAACACTGAGATTTCATCTCACCCCAGAAAGAATGGCTATTAACAAGAAATCAACCAATAACAAATGCAGGGCCATGGGAAAAAAGCAACACTTCACTGATGGTGGGAATGTAGACTGGTACAACCACTGTGGAAATCAGTGTGGAGATTCCTCAAAAAACTAGGATTAGAGCTCCCATTTGACCCAACTATTCCCCTTCTGGGTATCTTCCCAGAAGAATTTAAAGCATCATACCACAGTGATATATGTACACCCATGTTTATAGCAGCACAATTTGTAATAGCTAAATCTTGGAAACAACCCAAATGTCCATCAACCAACAAATGGACAAAAAAGATGTGGTACTTTAACATAATGGAGTACTACTCAGCTATAAAGAAAGATAAACTTGAGGCGTTTTTAGGTAAATGGATGCAACTAGAGACCATACTCATAAATGAAAAAAATCCAACTTGCATGTATAAACATCATGTTGTCTCCCTTATTTAAGAAACTGAAAGAGTAAATAAGATCCAAAATGTACAATAGATATTGTGAAAGGGACAGAAACTTCTCAAAAGGAAAGAACAATTGGGAAGGGGGAAAGGAGAAAAGAAGGAAGGGAAAAGAAAAAAAAAATATATATATATACACAAGACAGCTACGATAATTATACTACTAATTTCTCTTAGTTCTTCAAAAAGAATGGTGTGTGATCAATTTTGCATGCCTCTATTTGTAATCTGAGCAACTACTTTGATAACAACAATATGCAATACATCAACCATTGTTAATTTCCGATTGCCTTGTTTTGAAATTCTGTATCACTGTTTTTATTGTTTTTTTTCCTCTTTAAGATAAAAAAAAAAGGAATCTCCAGGAAACCAATATAGTATACTATCAGCTCTTAAACTCCCTTTAGAAATCCCCTTGAGAGGCTTCCTTCCATGGAAAGGCCTCTCAACTACAAACATTCATTTTCTCTTTCTTTCTGCAACTGTCCTGAAGACTCTTCATTTTCTTTCTTCTTTTGCAACTCTCAAAGTCTTCCATCAAACCAAATCCATGGTCTTTACTCTCCTCATTCTCATTTCCTAGATATATTCCTACTTTCTCTGATCTTTTCAGTGTAAATCAATTGAGCTAATCCTCATTCATCAACCTGATTCATGGGCAGCAAAGACATTTCTTCTTAAAGGAAAAATAGAGTGACAAATTCTTAATGGTCTAATATCATATTTTCCTTTTGCATAGAAATAGTAATATGTGTCATAGAGGATTGATAAGAAATTACATTAAAAGGCATATTCATACATATTCCTGACATACAGGTTTTAAAGAAATTTTGGTTAAAGAAATAGTTGTGAGACAGGAAGCAGGATATAATTTAGCAAGAATCTATGTTTGTCTTGGTAGAGTAGCTCAGTCTTCTTATCCTGCTCCCACTTAGCACATAAAATCAGAATGGGAAAAAGAGAAAGGAGAAAGCTAAATGATGGCAGGAAAGAGATTAGCAGCTTGGGCAAGGAATGAGCAAGTGGTGTTGACAGGAATATAGCTTGGCTTAGTGTGTCTGCCTTCTCCATGAGCTGAACTATGTATTTGCCAGGTGGTGAGGAGGGCAGAGGCGGCCACTGAGCTCCAGAACAGCTGCTCCATTCTCTCTTCCACTCAACATTTGAGAGTTTGGGCTGTTTGGGGGCAGCCACTAGGGAGCAGCAGCAGATGGCTGCCATGCTCTGGAGGTGTGCTCTGGAATGGTGAGGACTTCAGTTATTACAAGAGCAGCGATATTTGTATGCTTTAAGTGTGTTCTATTAAAAATCTGCAGAAAAGCATGCTTGTGGAAAAATTACCATTTTTAATTGCAGTGTTTAATTTAGTTCTCCAGTTTTAGTAGTAGTGTTTTGCATATAGCAGCATAGGACAGTTACTAATCTTAAAGAAACTTTTAAAAAAATATATTATTCTCTTCTGGTCTATGGCTTATCCATTTGAAGCAAGGGGTAAGTGATCAAATGATGAAAATCTAATGGAATTTTTCAGGTTCAATCCACATTGACTGGAAACATAATCTGTGCCAGTGACAATACCAGATTTTTCCATAGTCATAATCTTACATGTGGTAGATATGAATAGGTCTTTTTCTAAGTACAAATAAAAAAATTCTATTTCAATCACACACAAAGACACAGGAAACAAAATGTTAGTTCATTTCTGTTTAAATGGATGCAAATCCCACTATGACAAAATTTATCTTTACTTTAAAATATTTCAAAAATTCTTCCAAAGAAAATACAAAGTTGACTTTAGGTTTTTCTCCTCTTTAATGTAGATTTGTGTGCATGTTCAAAACAGTTATAAATCTCATGAAAATAACTTTCAATTCTATATCATTTTGAAGTTTACAAATTATTTTTATATACAAAACTATTTTGATCTTTAAGAAAATGCTATAAAATAAGAAGCCTTATATAACTGAAGCTTTCAATTGATAGATGAGGAAAGATGTCAGAGCAGAAGTATGCTGGTTAGACTTGCCTCTATACTAAAGAAGTGACTTCTGAGCCCTACAATAAGCAATAGACATTAAAACATCAGAGCTTTCCTCTGAGGATGGAAGAACCCTTGGCCAACTTGTTTAATGGAAACAGTAGTAGTCTGTATTCTAAGAAAAGGTATTCTATTTGTCTATCTTGTAGAATGCACAAAGAGTGACCATCATTTGTCAACTGGACTAGCGCTCAGCTTCTTCTCCTGAATTTTTTCTCCAAGTAATTCACTTATATACGCCAAATTGTAGCCTTTAAGGGATTAGTAAAAATTAATTTAAATGATAAGATATTTATTTGGTACCCTGTTATTACTTACTGTCCTAGCAATACTTACTAAATACTTTTTTAACATTGTTAGCCCTAAATCAAAAGATCCCTAAGTCCTTAAATTCCTTAAAAGTTCAAGAAAAATTACAAAATAAACTATGCTGTTTTGTAAAAAGAAAACTTGTTTATTCAAACTGGAAAACTAAGAAAAGATTGTGGTTTGAACTGAAAATTTATTTTTCAGAAAATAAGCTGTGAGTTAAAACCGTGCCTATTCACTAATAATTTGAATGATCAATAGCACTGATAAATGACTATTGTCTCTGAGGCTATCTTTTTCATAGATTGATAGAATTAATCTTCCTAATGACCAGATGTCATTTCTTCACGTTGGTGGACACTAGTTATAGGATGAAATTCACACTGAAAGTTGAGATGAAATTCTAAAATTTGTTTCTTACATGGACCTCCTAAGGTTTATTTTCCTGTGCTCTCTGTTATTCATGAATTTTTGAAATTCCCTATTCCTGCCTCAGTGAAGTGTACTGCTGATCCCTGATACATTATGCATTCTTATCCTTTGTCCAGAACATTCTAGGGCCGGTGAGATAGCTCAGCAGCATAAGAGCCTGCCTGGCAAGCACGAGGTCCTGAGTTCAACCCCCAGTATCCACACACACACACACACACACACACACACACAACAACAACGAAAGAACATTCTAGATCTATGAAGTTTAAATGTGATTTCCACAAATATTGCTCCATTTTCCTAAATTCTCTTCCTTTTGCACTCTCATCTACTTGAGAGTCATTGTTTCCTGTGCCCAATCAGTTATCTACTTCGGCTTGATTCCAATTCTTCAGAATTCCTAAGAGCTGTACACTAAGGTCACATATATATGTTCCTGAATTTCATCTTGGTGTCTACTGGCTAAATGTCCCAAATGAGCTACTTGTTGCTAATTATTGTTTCTCCTTCTATAAATGCTCTTTCATGAGTACCTTACTTGCAGGGTTATAACAATCAAATGTTAATAAATGTAAAAGTCAACATACACGAAAAATTCAATTTAAGCCAACATTTTTCAAAGTAAGTTTCAAGGAATGCTAATTCCATAAATTGTTCTTCAGATAAAAAACAATTTGAGGTTAATTAATTAAAGAGTATACCTAGCACCCACTTCTCAGTTAGTCATCCTGCACATTAACATAAAGCCCTAAAAATGTGTTACCAGAAAACAAAACAAAACAAAACCAGTTGTCCTGAAAACCCCTAAACTTATTTGACCAGAAAGCCTTTCTTTGTGTGCCTATAGAGAAGTTATTTAAAAGCCTGCAGAACCAGTGTTCTGGGGGAGGCTTTTGAGAAAATGCTGACTTGGACAAGAACCACAGGTATCATCCTAGAGGTTATTTCATGCTCAGGTTTCTAACAGTTTTTTTTTTTTTTTTAATTTGTGAAAGAGACCATCTTGTAATGTTCAGAGTCATCAAAAACTCTAGAAATTGAACCAGCTTTTGTCCTGTGGGTAGCTATGCCATAAGTGTAGTTGAATGGTATTAACTTTCCGAGACCAATTATTTCTTAACAATATCTTCAAGCATAGGAAAATTTTCTGTTTTTCCTGCAATGCCCACTAATTGCTTATCCAGCCAGTAACAGAAGCAAGACCTCATCTCAGGGGAAAAGTTTAACTTACAAATGTGGGAAAATCTGTAAAGAGTGGGCAGAACACTCATGAGTCTCAGGAAATGGATAACCGCATTCCTGTGAAGAAGACAAAATTGAGATGTGATAGCCAAAGCCGAGCTCTAATATATCTATGTCCAAACATAAAACTGTTTACTGTGTACAAGGTAAAAGGGCAGTAAATGCCGTGAATTAATGGTCTCAATGTGACAAGTTCAGTGCAACCAAATTTGAGATGGCACAGAGGGAACTCTGAAATCATTTTATTTTTTCTATTTTGTGGGAACAAAAATAAGTCAAGCTAACATTTATTGTGCATCTGTGGCCTGTTCTTCCCTAAACCATGACATCTACTAACTCCTCGCAAATAAGGAACTTAACTCTTCTTTTATCTTCATGGAAAAATGCTTCTCAAATAAATTAGCATTTTAATTCATATTTGTGACATATAATGTTTACATTCATCGTGGATATTTGGTATAAGTACAAAAATAATAGCAATACAACAATAATAATGAAAATGGATTAAGGGAATCTAGAGATGGAGAGGGGAAGGTGGGTGGTGGGGGGAAGGGGAATAAAAAAGAATCAAGATATATCATTTACATGTACCTAGTCCCTAAGACAAATGTAAACTTCATGTGCTGCAAACACGTACTAATAAAATAAAATTTAAAAAAATAAACAAGTGCAAATAAATTAGCATTTCACAAATCACATTAATCATTTCTACTTAATGCTATTCAAATGCAATAAATCTAATAGAATAAACTTTGTTTCCCTAGTAGCAGAGCTCAAATTCTTTAAAAGCATGTTATAAAAATGTGCTTCTGTGAGAGCAAAAGAAAACTAAATCAGTCACTTTAAAAATATCTTATATTTTTATTAAAACAAAGGTCAGCAAAATGAATAAGTCATTATTACCCTCTCCCATTTTGCTTTAGTTTTTATAGCTATGCATGGTCATGCTTCTTTAAAATAAGTATTCTAAATTAAAAATAAGATGGTCTAGTCATCACTGAAGGAAGTTCTCTTTATTCTTAAATGCCACGATGTGCATGCTGTAGCCTCACTTCTATCAAGAGAAATGACTGAGATCTTAAAGTCATCAGCATAACTTTTAACCCTAAGTAAACAATCAAGAAAATGCATGCTAACATAACTCTCAGTGTGTGAAATAGTCAATTAGAAAACAATAGATCTTAAAGAAAATTTATTGAGTAAATTTATCAAACATCTAATTTTATAAACATGGAAACTGAGGTCCTGACTATTGAGTAATAAAACACAAATCCTCCTGAAGAACAGTCTCCTAATTCCTGGTTATGCCTTGCGCGTCGTCACTGAGCTCCTTAGGAGCTGTGTTAGGGAGAAGTCCAGTCTCAGAGCTGAAGATGAAAATTTAACCCTTTGGCAGAGAATGCTTTTTAGAAAAGCAGAAAAGATTGCATACTCGCGCAGCTGTACTTGGAGATGAGGGATCTGTAACCTCGGAAAAATTGAGTAGGGAGTTGGGAAGGACTGCAGCTTCAGGGTCCATTAGCCATAAACACTGGAAACTTTATGGAAAGATGTTATATTAAGCCTTCGCTTCAGTCCACAGACATAATAACTATTCTTTTTTGCTTCATGCTCTTACCAGAGACTGACCTCTATCTACAGCTGGGGGCTACATATTTTATTCAAATACAATACTCTTCAGTTCTTAGTTGTAATTCTCTTGTATGCTGTAGATTTTACATAATTCCAATGACCCCTTTGAGGTTTTAAAAGTACCCTAGGATACAGACTTCACATATATTTCAGTAAGTCTACCATAAGTAATGACTTTTATCAATAATTCTTCTATTACAGAGTATCCTTTTATGATTATAACTTTATTTTGGCCTTATTTATTCTACCCAACATGTTAAAAATGTACTTACTCTACTCCTTCTAAGGTTAAAATTAGGATTAAAATGCCATTTATTCTTATTTATATTACTTTACTATTTCCATAATAGTCTAGAACATTTTTCCTTAATCTTTCATTGGCGCTGGTATAAAGAGATATTTTCTAACTAATATGTCCTTTTTATGTTGCATAATATTCTTTGATTTGCCTTCCTCAATTTGAATTCTATTATTTTTTAGCTTTCTTTTCTCTTTCTGTGTTTTTTCATTATTATTTAAGTTGCTAATTAGGCCCTTGTGACTTTCCCTATTTTTGTACTGATAATGATAATTTTTGTGCTCTATTCTTCACTTAATAGACTAGTAGATTCCCTAGACACTAACTAGTACATTGCCCTAGGAATCTAGCTCCAGCTGGATCCAGATAACTGAACTTAGCTCCGCAATTCCCAATCAGATTCAATCAGCTTTGATATGGCATAGTTAAGCACTCTTAAAATAGTAATTTTATCTTGTCACTTATTCTACTGAATAGCATGGATGAATCTGTTAATTATTAATATTCTGATGAGAAAATCACACCTGACTACTAAAATTCACTAAATCAATTTACTTCTTTTTCCTCATTTCCTCACGTTTGTTCATTTGTTTATCATACTGCAATAAATACCCTTAGCAAATCCCTTTAAATAATTCATGAATGAAGACTGCAATAAAGTAGTGAAAAGGGAAGGAGAATTTATCATTTAGATTAGAGCAGAGAAGAAATTGACTCTTAATTATGGGCTCCATGTAATTCATGGAAATATTTTCTCCAGTCAATGTAAATTTTCCTCCTAAAGTTCAAAATTGAGCATATCTCTTGCTGTGTCCTAAAGCTTATCTAAGCATATTCTCATAGTATTTGAGACCCTTTAAAATTGATCTTCAAGTCATCTTTACTCATTTCACACAATATTCTCTGATCAGATTATTCTCTATTCTAGCAGCTCAATATTACTGGTTTCCTTAAATAAACTCATTTTCTATCTCCCAGTGAAAATGTAGATGAAAGTTCTCACCTAATTGTCACAGTTATAACTTGCATTTTGAAGTCCTGTGTAGGCAGGATGGGCCTGCCCATCCAGTAGGTACTGCACCTCAGAGGTAGGTATACGGAACTACTCAGAAACTGTAAGGACCTCCAGTCTACAAGTAGCACGGACAGGAATAAAAGCCAGTGGTAATAGTAATAATAACCTCAGTAGAATTTATCTGGTTAACAAATGTGCATGTCCCTTGATCCTCTATGTGATTTTGGACTTCCCCTTTATCTGGCTTGATTGTATGGATCCTGTAACTAGATTCTCCACTGTTCAGTTTTTCCTTGGCTAATTGGGGAATTTCACCTAGATCTACCCTTACCACAGTGTGCTCCCAGGTTACACCCTGATACTCTGATCTCAGGATTGGTTTCTCAGGGTCAACTCACCTTTGTGGCCCATGAAGATAGAGATACATTAATATTTGGGTTCAATTTATCAATTGGACATGTAGTGAGAACCATAGTGTGCTAAATGCTGAATATATAAAGCCAAGTAGAACAAGTTCTTTGCTCTCCATTATCTTGCTGCTCTGAAAACAGAAAGTAGGGGTCTCCTGAATGTCACACTGCCCTTGTCTCTCTGACTGTCTTAAGTGGAATGCTGCAAACCAGCTAGACCAAAACACTTCCTATTCTCCAGCCTCTAGACCAAGAGATACATACTTCCTTGTGAACACTGATCTTATTCTGCTAATCCGAGTTTAAAATCAACAAGAATAAAGGGATAAAAGTTATAATCCACTAGGAGCTCATAAAAAAGGTATATCCATAGATTTCATTCCTATGTGGTGCTGTTAATTCAGGGATAACACTATGAACTGAATCCAAAACACTTCTAAACTACTCCAGCCCCTATTACAGCAATGGCACATTGTAAGCATTTCATTCCAGAATAGATGGATGGATGGATGGATGGATGGATGGATGGATGGAAGGTGGATAGAGGGATAGATGCTATTACTGAGGTCCATATGTTCTTCCAATAATTCTTGGCCACTAAATTATTTTAAGATCTGGTTTGAATTTCATCTAGGTAGACTCTTTGACAACCATAAGTAAATTTTAATGAACTGTTTACCCCTCAATGGCTTATAATTTTGCCTGGCAGAAAGGAGGAGCCACTGAATAAATATATGCACAAAGGCACTTCTTAATAATCTTGTCCCATTGTTCATATTCAGCCAGTATGTAGAAAGGATCAGAATACTATTGTGGCATGTTCAATATGTACTTACAGAGCATCTAAAATCTAATCATGTTAACATTTGCCCAGCATATCAAAATATAACTTTACCAAAACTTGTTAGCGCATAAATAGAAATATAGGCAATGACACCAAAGTAAGTTTTTGAAAGGAATAAACTAGCAGCTGATAAGTAAAGACATGGTTTTGAATGTGAATCATCTTATGATAAGGGAAGGAAAGCCGGCAAAGATAGAGTAGAAAGGCAGGAACCAGCGCAGCATTAAAGTTCTAACAGAGTGTAAAGAAAGGTCTCAGGGAATCGATTACTCATATTCACGCTTGGAGGACAGGGAGTGTTTTATGTAATTCTTACACAGTGAACTTATTCATAAATACACAGAGAAAATATGAAAAAGAATTTTCAAATGAAAGCAACTCTGCAAACAGTGTGAGAGACAAGGAGAAAATGCATAACCCTTAAGAGTCGAAGCATACTCATCTCCCCTTAAACACTACTGCAACTCCATTCATTCTACTGCTCCTTCGAGACTATTTTAGTATCCTTTATTATATCACAGTTGCTCCTGTTTTAAATTAATGAACCTAATGATTTTGGTTGAAACCTGCTGACATTTATTCAGAACAATAAACCTCTGAGGGAAGTGAAGACACTAGGAATTCTCCCTTTTTAGATTCTCAGCAAGTAGAAGAGGTTTTGATACAGCACGAATGTTTTGATCATCTATAGGACAAGCCATACATGTCATTAACAAACCATACTATACCACGGGCATTCAGGAAAAGCTGGTGTCATGAGTCTAAGGGTCATTAGAAAGTTTGTTCAAGTTTGTGTTTGTTCCCAAGGCATTCAAATCATGGAGTCCACATTTTTTTTTCATGTAAAAGCACACTTTGAGTTTATTAAATAGACAAAGACAAGTTATAGGCACCTAGAAACTTCTTTTTACAGCTATTCTCTAGTCAGCACATCAAGTTAAAGGCCAAAAATGACTTTTTATACACTGCTTCTATTTGATTTCATATTAAAACACCTGTTGGTGGTATACTGGTTACACTGGCAAAAAACAACAAAACAAAAATTGCTACCATACCCTCTTATTACTTAATATGTGTCAAGCTATATTGTAGGATATTTGTATATACGTTATTATCTTAGGAACTCTTTAAAGTATATATTACCATTTTCTGCAGATGAAGCACCTGAGACTAAAAGTAAAACAGTGTACCCAAAGCTATACAGCCGATGAAAGGGCGCCCAGAATTCCAGCATCTTTATACCTCTGAAGTCTTCTTCTTGGACACTATGTTACAATGCAATTAATAGCCCTAATAAGCCTATCTATTACCTCACCTAACAAGGGAGAAAACTGAGCCTCACAGTTTAGGACTTCATCAAAAGATAATCTTCTATGGAGTGACCCACTCGAAAAAATCAAATCAGGCTCCATGAAGACCTTTTCCTCCATATCAGCCTCAAATTAACACTGTATGACTAATACTTGTGGTTGAGACACTACTATGATATTCCTATTTTTATTTATATTGAAATTATTTGCTGGAATAAAAAGAGAAGAAAACACAATAACAAAAGCAGCAAAAATACGTATGTCTTGCTCCTCAGAAAATGTGGCTCTGGTTGAAAGCATACAAAAGCGGGCCCTGAGTTATTTTCAGCCCATCCAGTAACCACAATCCACCTTCTCCCTGTAGACTCAAAGCAGATATGAGGGTTCTGCTTGCAGTTTAGGCTTTTCTGTTTACTCTGAACCTGGAGGTTACAGTATGTTTTGTAATCACTAGTAAGGATCACCTGTCCCTTGATAGATTCAGCCACATCAAAACAGAGGGCTAATTCTTGAAATTCATTCTCAGATAGACAATACACACTTCACGTGTAGACCAATATTACTGAATAGAAAGCCGAAAACAAAATAAATGAATTATACCAACTGATTGTCATTGATAAATTAAAAGCATAGGTTTATTCCGTAAAAAAAGAAAAAGAAACAATATTTGGAATAATACGAGCAGTGCTTTTGAGGATACGTTATACCTCAGAATCATCAGGAATCATCTATTTGTTTTAGAAATTAATTCACTTCACTAAAATATATTCAGGGAAATTTTGCTATACGCAAATATGTCAAACCATATTTATTCTCTGTGCAAAATTATCCTCTGGTTGAATTCAGCCAGAAAAACTGGCTCTTTGAAAATAAGCAGAATTCATTCCAGTAAATGGCTGATAAATGCTTACCATTGAGAACGTGAAACCAATCGTAAATCTAGCTTAATAGAATAAGGAGAAATGGCATATGTGGAGAATAAATCCTCATCTCAATACCCCGTTTTTCCTCTTATGCCAGTGGGAACCACTCCCCATACTGTCATTGTACACCTATGGGCACACCTACATCAGTGACCTGTCTCCTTGCACTGCCTCCCCTTCCATACTGTGAGTGCCTGAGACCAGGGATCACATACCACTCTTGTCGCACCCCCAGCACATCATGTGAGCACTGAATGCACTTATCTAAGCCATTAAAAAATAATTGCCTATCCCTCCTGTCTGCTTGAAATTTTGGACCCTTTGATCACAGAATGGTGACTATAATAATGTTGCACTGCATATTTCAAAATTGCTAAAAGAGTAGATTTTAAATGTTTCATTAAAATTGATTATGTGACATGATGGATTTGTTCACTAGTTTGCTTTAAGCATTCCACATACCCTATAAATATATACCAAAACAACATATTGTACCCCATGTATATATAAATATATAAAACTAGTTAATTAAAATTTTAAAATTTGCTTCAAAGAAAGCAGAACATGGTTTAAAAATAAAAGCTTCAAAAGCACACAAATAACTGCATAAGTGACAATATCTATCATATAATACCACTGGGGAAAAAAACTTTGTAGTTGTCTTATTTATTTAAAGTTTAGTATGAAAGTGCAGAGAGTTTTCCCAAATATCAAAGACAGAAACAACCCATGATGGGGACAAAAGTTTAGCATTTTATTTTTTTTTTGTGTGTGTGTGTGTCTGTGGGTACTGGGGATTGAACTCAGGACCTCGCATACCAGCAGGCACCCATGTCCCTTTTTTCATATGTGGGTACCGGGAATCGAACTCAGGACCTCGCGCTTGCCAGGTAGGTGCTTATGCCACTGAGCCATCTCACCGGCCCTGAGGTTAGCATTTTAGATGATTCTTTTAAAGTTCTCTGAACTTTCTAAAGCAAACTGAAGAAGTGGCTGCCTCTTAAAGATCTTCAGTTCTGTTCTGACCACACTCACTATAAGATCTCTCACGTTTCCTCTAGAGCCACAAGAAACTAAGTTAATGATAGGTAATGCTTCCGCATCTCAGTTGTGCCAGGCACTGGACTATGTGCCTTACTGTGCTTTTTCATTTAATTCTTATTACAACCACATAAGATGGTTACTACTACTATTTTCACTTTAGAGATAACAAAACTAAGGCACAGTCTTTGGTGTCTTGCCTACAATCTAAGCAAAACTGCACTGTCAGTAGCTTTCTAAGTACACCCTACTCCACCTTCCAGCAAATAGATGGCCCACCTCCCAAAGATAGAGTCATTTGGTTTGTCCTAATGGTCCCCAGAATTCAAACCCTAATTTATAACCTTTCCCACGGCCTTATTCACTGTTTTCTTCAGAGAATTGCAGTTTTACTCTTGCAGTGAAACTAGCACTACTACATTGTTATAAACAACCATAATCATGCATGAGAAATAATTCCTACAAATTGTTTTGATATATTTTATGAACAATAACACAGCCATAAACATAAAACTTTCATGTGCCATTAAATGTACATAAAAGAGCAGCTTGAGATTCAATATTGTTATAATAAATATACATTATGCATACATAGAGAGATATGTGCATGCATTTGCGCATATAATTATTTCAGGTATCTTGGTACTAATATATTAGTGGGAATATTTCTGAAACATTGAATTATTTTATGTAAATCCATAATATTAAGAATATAATAGGTATTTTAGCATCTATAAAAGCTAGGTAAAAGTATTTTCCCTGTTTTAACCCTTATCAAATTTTCTCTTATGCTTAAAAGTTTTATTTCACATAAATCTACCTTCAAAAGAGAGTTTGTCAGAAAGCTATTGATTTTCAGGTTATTAAGAATCTGTGGAATTTTCAAAGCTATGATTCAATAAATCAATTTGGGTTGCAGAACAATGGGTAAGGTTTCAGGAAGCAGCTGCATGTAGTAAACTGTAGATACAGAGCCTTCCACGCTACGATACTTCAAAACATGAGCTGTCTCTGCATTGTTCAGTGCAGAGCTGTGATAATTATCAGTGAGTCATTTCAAAGAAACAATAAGCCATGCTCTAGGTTTGTTATTTCTCATCATCTACTTCTTTGCGAAGAACATGGGTGACTGATGTTGCAAAAAATATATCACTGAGGGGGCAACGTATTTGGACACAGAACAGCAAAATATGTACCAAAATACCAGTTCTTGGTGTTTGAATGGGTTCAACACAAGAAAACACAAGCACACTCTCATAGGATCACCATAGCTTTGAAAATCAAGAAGAGGAGAGGCTTTCATTAGAAGAAAAAGTGAATTAATTACACACTGGAACAACAGAACACTGGAAGAATATGTTCCTAGTTTAGTGGAAGCATTTTAAATGCATCTTACTGCCTACAGAGAAAGGATCACTGCTGTTACAGATTCCTTGGCCACTAAGTTCCTGCAAACACTCCTATGTTTCTGTAGAAGCGATAGCTGCATGGCTGAACTCCAATTCCTGGCCAAGACTATAGGCCATGGTCCATAGTTGAAGGAGCCAGTATGCACTCATGTAGCCAGAGCTGTTAAAGTATGAAATAAGCCTTTACCTGGTGATAAACAGATAGTGCTCAAACCCTCCCTAAGCTTCACCTTACACCATCTTTAACCCCTCTCAGGCCTATATCCTGCCTTGTGATTTCCTGGACCTCCCTTATCCATCAAACTCAGCATGACTTCCTGTTCCAGAGGCCCTTAGGATTGGTGGTTGCAGGTTACTAGGCAGGTCTCTCCAAAGTCCTCAGAAACGCCTGCCTTGCCTAGGGAAGCTTCTTTGGAAGCACTCCTGATAAAACTCTTGCCGGGGCCCCTGAATGCCTAGCACACTCATACCTGCCAGACCCCAGCAGGAGGAAATGGAGCTCCTCATGGAGGCATGGTACCCCTGGCAAGGAAATGGTCAGAGGCCTACAGCACCACCCCAGAGCTGGGTATTCTGCTTGGTGCTTAGCTCTCCAAATTGCCCTCACATGGCCATTTGCAGGAACTGCAGTGTTTGGCCCCTAAGAGTACCTGACTTATGGGCCGGTGAGATGGCTCAGCGGCTTAAGCACCTGCCCAGCAAGCGTGAGGGCCCGAGTTCGACTCCCGGAACCCACATACGAAAAAGGGGCCGGTGATATCACTCAGCGGCATGGGCGCCTGCTGGCACGTGAGGTCCTGAGGTCGACCCCCCGGTACCCACAAAAAAAAAAAAAAAAAGAGTACCTGACTTAAACACAGAAGCCCCAGGGACTATTAAGTAAGCTGAACACCATCCATCACTCTGGGATACACTGACTTTCCCCAGTGTTGCAATTGAAAGAGGTAATAGAAATACAGAGACCATGTTTCACTTCCATCAGTCAGGTGTAACAATAAGGTCTCATGATGTGCCAAAGGTGACACACACTTTCATTTTAAGTCCTAGCTATAATTCACTAAACATTCAGGCAAGGCCACCACATCACTGACACATACACAAAAGAAGGATACAAGAACTTAAGCAAGTGAATCTTCAGAGAAGGGTATATTTCTCAAGTGTACTATCAATTTTTAAAAATGAGATTTCACTAAATCCTTGCAGATACTAGGGAACTTCTCTACAAAGGTTTAAATTATGTGCTGAAAAAGAAAGCATATATTAATGTAAGTTTATGTTGATACTTGCTTTTAGATGAAGCTGATTGGTCCAGTGCCCAATGACTTTGTATTCTGTACTTTTGTTGGTTATTTGATACTGGAAGATATCATAACGTCCAGGAGCATCTCCATTTTCATTAAAAGTGACAGGTGTACCAGCACTGCCTATAAAGATTTAGAAAACAATGTTACTAAAGTTTTAGTAAGATAGACCATTGGGCTTGTTTATCTCTAGGGAAGAATAGTAGATTGAAAATATATTGCGTGTAGTAAGTGATGGGAAGATATGATCCACACAAGGTCATTTTTGATAGCATAATATCTTTTACATGAAAATAAGCCTGATGTACATATAGGAAGAAGATGTGCTTTATTATGCACATTAGAAAGTAAATGATGAGTATCCAAGTTAGGCAATGTACGTAGCAGCTAAATAAATAAAAGTCAATAGGGTGAATATTCAATACTGGCTACATAGAATGGCAGTTAATAGAGAAAAGTGTAAATGTCTTGAAGCATGACAGCTATTGTTCAAGATGAACTGCAAACGGCAAGGCAGAACATCCCAGCTAGAATGCTCAGAGTTTTACTTCAATTCCAACTTCAATTCCAGTCTGTAGCAGTTGTCTTTTTAATTCCTCTGCCTCTGCTACCTCTGCCCAAGTGTATATCAATGTGGGCTGCCACTGGGAACCTCTCGATGAGTAAGGCAGTGAGCAATGGGAGATCCCAATCCTGCTCAGATCATAAAAGTCCCCTGATTCACTCTGACGAGAGTAACATTGGCAGAGCAGCAGGATGCAGGAAATGTAGTCTTTTTAAAACTCCATTTCTCTTGAAAGCTTTCATCTTTTCTCTTAATAGCTTTGGCTCACTTTAACTTTCCCTCATTAATTTTTATATTATTACAGGTATAAGAGTAGGAAAGGATCACCACCTCAATGTTTTCTTCTTCCCTCTAGCCTTGTTATCTACACACTTTTCTCTAACAACTTTTAGACTTCCCCTTCATCTTCATAGAATATTTTTTCCCGTCTTGACAAATTCACCTGACACCAATCCTTTTTCCTGCTACCTATCTTCTCTGTGCAGGCCTCCTTCCTTGAATTTTTTTCTCACCAGTTACTGGATTTAACTTCTGTTTTATATTAGAAAGTTTCCTCTTCTTGCTATCGCTTTCATATTATATTCTCCAAATTTAATGGTTGGTAGTTAAGTGTTTTACATATTTCCATCTTGCAATGAGTTTCTTACCTTATTGGTGTAGTTGTTTAACCAATTACCAAGAATTGTGAACTTCTAAAATATTTAACTTATCAAACAATGTAGATGGCTTTATAAAATAGTAACTTGCAAATGAATATAATCAGTCACACAACATTTAGAATACTTCCCTGGTATTGAATGAAAAGATGTTTAACGTTGTGTTTTCTTGATTTTTCCTAAAATGTGAACATAGCAGGAAGTCACTAATGAGACCACAGACATCTGATCTCATTAACAACTACTAAGACCATCGAGATGGCACAGCCTGGAGGAAAGAGCACTGGTCTGAGAGGCAGGAGCAGCATATCCATGCTAACCCCTTTATCTATTTTTGGATCTCTCTCTCTCTCTATCTTCCTCCCTCCCTTCCTGCCTCCCTCCCTCCTTCCTTCCCTCTCTTCCTTCCTCACTTTCTCCATTCCTGCTCACAATGGGGCCTTAACAATTAATATGAATATATTTTGAAGTTCTAAATGAATGTAAAATATTATTTTCAATAATACATATGGGAAATGACTTTATAAAGGAATGAGAAATTGGAGAAGAAAATAGAAGCTAACCGATCAGTCAGTCCTATTACTTCTTAGATACTCAAGTGAAAACCCATTTGCAATCCCTGATCAAAACATTTCCCAACACCTCCTGATCTTAGACAGATTATTAATCTCCTATGTTGTCAGTTCCTTCATCGGTGAAATGGGAGTGATGGCACTTTTCTCACATGGATGTCACATAGATGTTGTAAGAATTAAACCAATCAATTTTGGGAAGTGCTTAGAACCATGCATAGGATAATTAAATATTATTTTTCCATATTTATTCTGCAAACAACTATATATAATAATAGAAATAACACTGAAAATTCCTTAAAGGATGCTTAGATAAAGAATTATTGGAACTCTAATGAGAAAAAGATTTTTAGCTAGGAAAATACATATGTTATAAATTTCACAGTAATATCATCAATTTCTGACATTTATATGTGACTTTGAAAAATTTTAGATTCCCCCTGAATAGAGCAATGTTTAGTTTGCTAACTAAATCCTAGTTCTCAATACTGTCACCTCTTTGACCAAATGACTTGCTATTTCTGACAACAGCAGTTTCCAATCTTTTCTGCCACAGTGATTCTCAAAATAGAATTTCACTTGTATAACACATTCCCATGAATACACTGAGTGGTTATACATAATTCCTAATGTGTTGGTTGTTTCTACTTCTCTCTCCTCCAATTCAAGAAAACATGTATGAGAGAATATTATTGCAAAATAACTTCCAACTTAGCTACTTCAAATATCATTTTCAATATCAAGTTTCACTAACTTTGATATGCATTAATGAGCAGTATAGATAAGTTCTTAGGAATATGGGCTTTGAAACCAGATTGTTGAGTTCAAAGCCTCAGATCTATCACATTAGATATTACCATCTTGGGTAAGTTCTTAATTCTCTGTATCTCATTTCCCACACCTTCAAAATGGGCTAATAGTAATTTCCACCTCACAGGGAAAAATGAGCATTAAATGAATCTATGTAAAGAAAGAGTAAGCATTATATAATTATTAACTATGATTTATTTTGTCATTTTATGGTAATGCTGTGTTTGAAACTCACTGTATGGGAACATATGAACTTCTCATTGAGTACATATGGTTTTCATGAAGTCTCCCTTGCCATTCTCTGTGCTCTTTCAGCAAAATCTCACATATACCTAAGATCCATTTCCCTGAATTTACTATGATCTTGTTCACCCTTGTGTCTTTGCACATGCAAATTTTCTAAGTTCTACTCCTCCTTCCTCCTAGCCTTTGTTTTCCTTTTAATTCCCCAAGATGTGGCTCAAGACTCAAGGTAGAAGCTTGATCTTCCAAACCTGAAACAGAGATGCAAGTGCCTCATCATGTCCTAAACTGCTTCCAAGCATCTCCTTTACTCCATACACTTCTACTCTTCGTCCTGTACATGACCATAACATGTACTCAACAGATATTGATTGAGAACCTACCGTGTGTTTAGCACTGAGTGGACTCCCTATCCTCCTCACAAAACCATGGTCTCCTTTGGAAAGGCAGACTGTGTCTGTGTATCTGTTATCCTTGTAAGCACTCAAGCAAAAACAGTTCTCAGTATTGGGTAAGCAAACAATAAATTACAGTCGAGCATGACTGAGATACCCCTCAATACTCTCAAGCAAATCTATCCCATCCATTTCATAACATTGTGAACTTCATGGATATCAACTTTCATTTTTATATTCACAAACGAAGATACCAAATCAGTGTCTGTCACACTGTTATCAGTGTGACATAAGAAATGAAAGCAAACTTTTGACATGTCTTTGAATGACTTCTGAGTTAGTTAATGGTAGCTGAATATAATAAATATATTTGAAAAAGGAATACTTACATATATATTTCACACTATAAACTAGGCACCATCAAATTTTCTTGTTTTATTTATTTCCATCTCACACTTTAGGCATTTCAGATATTTTGAAGTGCATTAAATTTTAAAATACTTTGTTGTCCGTATATGTCAGTGGAGAAATGGAAACAAATGCAGGGAGTTATGAAGTAACTCTTACTAGTCAGGTATGGCCCTCGGGTCCTTGCATTTCTTTGAGCATTCTCTGCTCAATAAGAAATGTGTGGGAAAATTATATTTTTTTTTACTAGGCATCTCAACAACTTCCAATGTAGTTTTGTTTAAAAAAAAATATATATATACATATTCAATGCAAAAACTTTTAAATGTTGGCTCTATTTTGGAATATGTGAAGGAAGACAGTAGGTTAGGGATTTGGGGGCTAAAGTTTGATTTCCAGCTCTGCCAATTACCTATGTGATCTGGTCAAGATTTTCTCCTTAATCCTGTTTTCTCTTCTGTCAAGCAAGTACAATAACCCCAACCTCCCTGGGCTATTGCAAAGGTTACGTGAGGTAATACACATAAAGCATTTAGTACATGACTGGCACACAATGTAAGGCAGTGAATGAAAACTAACATTATCTTTTTTTGGTTGATTTGCCTACATTTATGCTCCCTTGGTCTACATTTTCTTGTTTACACAATATAAAAATGCAAGAATAATTTATTTATGTTTCTGTACAAAATTATAATTATACTTATAAATTTCTTAGTTTGTTTATTTTCAGGTTTATTACTTCCTTTCCCCTCTTTGCTGACAAAGTTTTCTCTATTAGCCCCCTCATCCTCATCTACATTAGGCAAGCAAGAAAAATTAAGAATCATAGAATCGGTTTCTTTAGGAATCTTTAGCATCCTTAAAAGAAGAATGACTGTATGAGATTTAAGTCACTGACAAAAATGCCATAGAAACTAGCAATTTTCAACAGAATCTCAGATACTCATGTTCTGTTGTTTAACCAATATATCTTATGAAGTATAACTTACAATCAATAAACAGAACCACATATTTTAATTCATTACAGGTTAATTACTCAGATTCTTTCAAGTACTCAGCGTCATTCGTTGAAGACTTTACCATTTGACTCGTTGTAATCTTCACTACAATATCCTGCTATCATACTGGGCATCCTTATCACTTTCTTTAGTGGCTCAGCAGTCTCATCTCTAGATTAGCCAACTTCATTTCCAATTTTTATTTTTAAAAAGATTCTGTAATGCATCTCAGCATCTACTTTCATGCATGACCACCTTCTGAAACTTGTCCTATCAAATAATTGTCATTCCATAATTTTACTCTCCAAACATCATTTTTCACCCACACAGTAAACATTCTGTGTCCTCCTATGCTTACCAGTTTATTGATCACCCCATTTTGTCATGATACTTCACCCCCATGAGAGTTTTTGTCCTTTCCTATCCTTGCATAGTTTCCTTAAATTTTCTTGCAAACACATTGTGTGTTCTGATAATTCTTTCCTTCCAATTTTTTTCCTCTAACAATCACAAACATGGCTAAACTCAGTCATGCATGTGTTATTCAGCTTTCTGTTGCTATGAAAAACTACTTGAGAAAATCAACTACAGGAGGAAAGATTTATTTTGGCTCATGATCTCACAGGTTTCATTGCATGATCACTTGGCCCCATCACTATGGGCCTGAAGTAGGGCTGCACGTCATGGCAGGGAGTGTGTGATGAAGCAAAGCCTCTCATTTCTTGGTGTCCAAGAGAGAGAGAAAAGAGAGAGAGAGAAACAGAGAGAAACAGAGAGAGAGAAACAGAGAGAGAGACAGAGAGAGAGAAAGACAGAGAGAGAGAGAGGAGAGGGGAGGAGATGAAGGAGAAGGAAGAGAAGGAGGAGGAAGAGGGAAAGAAAGAAAAAAGGAGGAAGAGGAGGAGAGAAAGAGGAATAAGGAGAAGCAGGAGGAGAAAAAGAAGAGGAAAAAGGAGAAGGAGGAGAATTTGAAGACAACATACAACCCTCAAAGTTGTGCCCCCCCCGACATAATTCTTTCCACTAAGTTCTACCTTTTACTGGCCACTTAGGAAGTCATCAACAGGTTAATGAAGTCAAGAACGGATTAATCTTCATGATACAATCACTTCTCTAGGCCCCACCTATCAACATGGCAGCACTGGGGATTAAGTCTTCACATGCACCTTTGTCTATCCTCAGTCAACTGGATCTTGTTTGAGGGAAGATAAAATTTACTGTCTGGAAGACCCTGACTAGGCTGAAGCAAGTAAGGTCCCATGACAGGATTCTTAGCGTGTGGGTCTCCTTACTTGCTTAACTAATTGGGACCCCATTTTCTGGTCTTGTACCAAATTCATGACCTCAGATTTCAAATATGCTACTCCACAGTTCTATCACACTTCCCGCAGGGGTTCCCTCCATCCTGGATCATATTTGAATCTTTCACGTGTCATTCTCACTCCTCATACATTCAGCACATGCCTTTTCTTGTGATTTCAGCTTACCTACTGCTTTCTCATTGAAGAAAAGCAGCAATGAGACAGAAACTCCCCCACACTCCACCACAAAACTTACTATCTGTACCCACACCCATATTCTTTTACCTCTTATTGCAACACACATCCATAATCCAATCAATGCCACAACTCCCCCCCTGAAGCAAGGGCCCATTCTACTCTCATCCTCCATGTGGTTACAGATTTACAGTTATCTTTCTTTATTTTATATCAATAAGTTTGGATTTCCTGCAGAAGCACCTCCTTAAATTTAGAAGTCAGTTCTAAAAGCTCTCATCTTGCTATAAAAGCTCATCCAGCTGCTTTCTATCTTCTTTCACAGTAAAACTGTTTTCACATTCTTCATTTCTTTATTTTCTTTAACTCCTCAACCAGTTTTGATTTTAAATTTATTTCCATACTTTCACTGATGTGATTCAAAGTTATACACCTAGCCCTAAATTCAGACTTAACCAATTATCTGTATCTCTACTTTGTTCTTTGGTAATTATCTCAAACTTAACATTTAAGGTCCGGTGAGATGGCTCAGCGGCATAAGTCCCTGCCTGGCAAGCGTGAGGTCCTGAGTTCGACTCCCGGAACCCACATATGAAAAAAGGGCCAGTGATATTGCTCAGCGGCACGGGCACCTGCTGGCACATGAGGTCCTGAGGTCGACTCCCAGTACCCACAAAAAAAAAAACTTAACATTAAAATGTCACTATCTAAACAAAATATTTGATTCTTGCACATTTCCCCACATGCTCTTCAGGTAATGCTTTTTTTCTTTTTTGGTCTCAGTAAGCAACTGATTATTGTTATCCATTTAATTAAGTCAAAATTTAAGTTAATTACCCACATTTAGCAGTAACTCATAAGGAGTGAAGCAATGTGAAGTAGCACTTCAGTTCATAATAATGTATCAATAGTGGATCTTTAACAAATGCACCACTCACGTGCAAGATGTTAACAGTTGGGGAACCTGTATGTAGGAGTGTGTTATGTGGATTATCTATACCATTTGCTCAGTTTTTCTGTAAATCTAATCTTTTCTTTAAAAAGTCTTAAAAACGTAAAAAAGGTAAAATTAATTTTACTAATATGCAACATATTCTGTCAAAGTACAATCAATACAAAAATAATAATGAAGTATATCTTTTTTGCCTGTCTCCAAAATCCAATGTATACTTTATAATTAACAAGCATGCCACAGTTCAGACTAAGCTTTTCTCAACTGCTTAGCAACCTGCTCCTCCCTAACCATAATTAGTGGTGACCAATTAAAAGAGCACACGTCTAAAGGACAAATCATTCTAGCAGTCACTGCTCCCTCACTCCAACCCTACCTTCACTGGGGAGAAGGCCTACTGCTGGGCGTTTCAGATCTGCCCTCCTCTCCAGCCTCTACTTCAGCTGCACTGAACCCTTCACTAGCTTCTTCCTTAAAAGGATACAGATTCATCCACATCCAACCCAGGTCTCAAAGGATGCCAGGTCTGGAAAAATATCTTAAAATCTGGACTGCTCCAGGGGTAAAAACAAACAAGCAAACAAATAAACGTACATTGACATCTAATGTGCTGATAGGTTCTATCCCTAAAAGGTGCAAAATTTGCCCATTTTCTTCACCTCTGTTTCCACTAATCTGGTCAAGACTACTCCCTGATCCTCTAGCCAGTGCTCTGCCCTCACGCAAAGCAACAGCAATGTACTGTCCCCCCGGCAGCCAGAGGGACACTGTGAACACAGATCCAGATCGAATCGTAGCACTCTTCTCCTTGCAATCATCCTGCAGCTTTCCATTTCACTTAGAATGAAACATATGCGGCTTATCATGGCCTTTAAGGCCCTCTCATTTCTCTGTTCTTATGCTTTTTCTATATTCTATCCATTCTAGTTTTCTTTCTGTTCTGCAGGCACATGAACGTTGTTTTTTCCAGAGTTTTTATGTGTTCTGTTTCCAGGGTTCTTCCTGCTGTGGATTGCCTGATTGATTCCTTCTCATCCTTCATATTCTACTTCAGATGTCACAGAGAGAGGCCCTGTCAAATCACCATATCCAGCAGAGCCTGTTTTGTATTCCTATAAGTTACTGTTACACATATCATTTGCTTCCTTCTTAGTATTTGTACATATCTAACATATATTGTGTATTTGGCATACGTTGTTAGATTATATGCTTATGATGGCTGAGAATCTTTCCGTCACATTTACCACCATATATGCAGCACAGACTACTTCATGAACATCCAAGTCCATAGTCTTTTTCTCCTGGGCACATAGCTAGGCTACATTATCATGCATAATACTTAGTCATGGTGAAATGATTAATTCTAGCCAATTGAATGACAGAAGTGATAGGGACTACTTCAAAAGTCCATTACAAAGATCCTAAATGATTTTGTATGCTCTTATTTCCTTCTGGCTGGCTAGAATGGAAATGACATGGTGGAAAAGTTGGGAATATACATATTAGAAGTGGCAGAGCTTATATCAGTCTGGATTTCACTGTGAGTGCATGCAACAGGTCTGTGTTACCAACTTGTTCATCTACCAATCATACAGTATTATTATGTGAGTAAAAACCAGCTGTTATTCATTTCAATCATGAATAAGGGTACTTCTTAAACAAAACCTTAACTTATAACATCCCTTTATCTAGTGAGGTAGATTTTCAATGAATAGTCACTAAATGATTAAATTCAATCATAATAAATCTGGAAATGATTGCTTCAAGTCATACCACATTAGACAGCTTTAAGGACAAGGTAGTTTTACCACTGAGGATCAAAATAGTTGGCAGTGGATCAGTAACTGGTTTCGGGTTTCCATTAAGAGTTAATATGGAGTACTGCCGCTGTAGACACGTATGTCAGGTGGAGTCAAAGGCGTATAAAGAGCCTCCACAACTGCGCTGGATAAGGATTCATGTTCATTTCCTTTGCCCAAGGCACTCACAAAATTCGATGTTTTCATGAAGTCTAGTATTAAAAATAAGTGCCTTATTTTGTGTTGAAAATGACCTTCTTAGACTACTTTGGTATGCAAAAAAAAAAAAGTACAAAGAATTTAGTTGAACAGTTTGTCTGATTTTCTGAGCCAATCTTCCTTGATTTTTCCACTAAGAAACCAAGCTAACAAGAGTACTTCTTTTGTGGAAATGTCTTTATTATACTTGGCTTAAAGGTATTTTAAATTGCAAAGTGTCACCATCATTAATGAATAGCACCATCTGAGATATAGAAATACAAACCACAATTGCATTTATACCACTCAAATAAGCTGATTGAACTTCTAAAATAAGAAAAGCTCCATTACTTAGTGATACGCATCTCAGGGAAGAAGATGAATTAGAAGGTTTAAATAAAATCTCTTGTAAGAAAAGTGACCAAAGAGCCTATTAAAATATCAAATGTTTGATTAAAGGAAAAAATGAGAAAAAATATATAACAATTATACAAGATGAAGTAATACATCTTAAGAGGAATTCAGAAAAAAACCGAAGTATCTAACGATTCCCTGAATTCAATATATTTTTATTCCCTAACAGAAATTCTCTTTATTTGGTGTAATTGGAGCCTTCTTTATTTCTTTGGGGGACACTGAATAACTTGTACTAAGGATATGGATACATGACTTCCATCATAAGAACTATGCTTTACTGATCATTGTTCCTCAAAAAATGATGAGTACACATATAAGAGAGAAGTGTGTGTGTGTACATAACTATAGTAATTTGATATTCTACACTGCATGCATAACAATTTGGAGCATAATTAAAGAAAAAAGTGAATATATGAAGAAAAATCATTATATATGAAAAACAAAAACACAGTCTGGCTTTAGCATACTCATTTCAGAAGCTGACATAAGAAATAAAATTAATAATAATTAAGTAATATATTTTACTTTCAAATGTATAGGAAATATTCACCAATTATTTTAATTTGATCACCTACAATGACTATTTTCTACCAAAATTAAATGTTGGCAATCACTAAAAATTGAAAATTTTAATTCATAATCTCTGACCACTATGCTGTAAAACTTAAAATTTTTTGAAGGCCTTAAAAACATTAAAAGGTTATATATTTATTGATTGATGGGCATTTAGGCTGTTTCCAACATTTAGCTATTACAAACTATGCTGCTATAAACATGGGTATGCATATATTGCATGGTATACTGCCTTTAATTCTTCCTTGAAGATACCAAGGAGGAGAACAGCTGGGTCCAGTGGAACCTCTAGTTAGTTTTTTGAGGAATCTCCACACTGATTTCCACAGTGGTTGCACCAGTCTACACTCCCACCAACAGTGGAGGTTTCCTTTTCTCCCACAGCCCCACCAGCATTTGTTATTGATTATTTCTTGATAATCGCCATTCTTTCTGGCATGAGATGGAATCTCAACTTTGTTTTAATTCGCATCACTTGAATGACCAGTGATGTTTAATTTTTTTTCATATATTTATTTTCCATTTGCTCTTCTTCATCTGAGAAGTGTCTAGTCATTTCAGATGCCCAATTTTGGATTGGATCTTTAAATTTGGAGGGTCTGATTTTTTTTTCTTTTCTTTCTATTTTTTTTTTTAATTTTTTTTTACTTTTTTATATATTCTAGATAGTTGTCCTTTGTCTAGGGAACAGCTGGCAAAAACTTTTTACCACTCTCTGGATTGTCTCTTCACTCTGTTAGTGATTTCTTTTGCTGTGTAAAAGCTTTTTAATAGGATGAGATGCCAGTTCTTGATTCTTTGTAATATTTCCCATATGATTGGAGTTTTGTTCATGACATCTTTGCCTACTCCTGTCTTTAAGGCAGGAGTCTTAAATTCTGTAATTTAAGATTTTGTCTTCCAGCAGATTCAGTGTTTCTGTTTCAAAATTTAGATATTTGATCCATTTCAATTTTAGTCAAGTGCATGGTGAGAAAAATGGGTCTAGCTTTAGTCTTCATCATGTGGAAATCTAGTTTTTCTGGCACCATTTATTAAAGAGGCTATCTTTCTTCCAGTGAAGGTGTTTGGCCCCTTTGTACTACTCAGCCATAGAGAAGGATAAACTTGAGACATTTCTAGCTAAATGGTTGCACCTTAAGACCATACATTTAAGTGAAATAAATCAGATACACGTGTGTAAATACCACATTGTTTCTCTGGTGTGAGAAATTGAAAGTGTAAATAAGAACCAAAATGTATAATAGATATTGTGAAATAGGAAGGAAATGTTCAAATGGTAAGGGGATCTGGGGATGGGGGAGGGGGAAGGAAAGAAAGGAAAAGAAAAAAAGAGAAAAGAAGGAAAAAATGGAAACAAAGTTTTGTAAATAAGGAGGGGAGGAAGGGTTGAAGGGAGAGGAAGGGAGTGGGAAAAAGAAGAATCAAGATATATCATGTATAATTACAAATTCCTGTAATGAATGTGATCAGTATGTATATCTAAAATGTACCAATAAAATTTATTAATTTTTTAAAAAGACTTAAAGGTTAAAATAGCACCAAGGTAAAAAAAAAAAAAATCAACAGCCAACATCATACTAAATGGTCAAAAACTGAAAGCTTTCACTCTAAAATCAGGAACAAGACAAGGATGTCCACAGTAACCACTCGTATTCAATATAGTTCTGGAAATATTGGCCACCGCAATTAGACAAGAGAAAGAAATAAAAGGAATAAAGATAGGAAGGGAAGAAGTTAAATTATCATTACTTGCCAATGACATGATACTCTACAGAAAAGACCCCAAGAATTCCACCAAAAGACTTCTAGACTTAATAACCAGATTCAATAGAGTAGCTGGATACAAAGTCAACACTCAAAAATCAGTAGCATCCTTGTACACAAATAGCAAACTCACTGAGAGAGAAATTAGGGAAACAACACTCTTCATAATAGCATCAAAAGAAAAATGAAATACTTAGGAACAAATTTAACAAAGGAAATAAAATATCTGTATGTTGAAAACTACAGTACACTGAAAAAGGAGATCAAAGAGGATATTCGAAAATGGAAAGACAATCCCTCACTCTTGGGTAGGAAGAACCATAGTGAAAATGGCCATTGCTCCCAAAATTGCTATACAGATTTAATGCAATCCCAATCAAAATATCATTAGCATACCTCACTGAACTAGAGAAAACATTCCTAAAATTCATTTGGAACCAGAGGAGACCTAGAATAGCAAAAGCAATTCTGGGCAACAAAGGCAAGGCAGGAGGCATCACAATCCCTGACTTGAAATTATACAATAGGTTACTGTGATAAAAACAGCATAGTACTGACAAAAAACAAAAAAACAAAACAAAACAACAAAAAACAAAATAGACATGAGGATCAATGGAACAGACTAGAAGATGCTGAAACAACTCCAAGCACACTCAATCATTTCATCTTTGACAAAGGGGCCAAACATGTTCACTGGAAGAAAGATAGCCTCTTTAACAAATGGTGCTGGAAAAACTGTCTTTCCACATGCTGAAGACTAAAAGTAGACCCATGTTTCTCACCATGCATTAAACTAAAATCCAAATGGATTAAAGATCTAAATATTGAAACAGAAACACTAAATTTGCTGGAAGGTAGAATAGGTAGAACTCTTGCAGACATAGTTGTAGGCAAAGACTTTATGAACAAAACTCCAGTTGCACAGGAATTATGACAAAGAATCAACAACTCAGATCTCATTTTGTTAAAAAGCTTTTGCACAGCAAAAGAAACCATCAACAGCGTGAAGAGACAACCCATAGAGTGGGAAAAAAATTATGCAGGTGTTCTTCAAAGGACTAACATCTAGAACATACAAAGAACTGAAAAATATCCGACCCTCCAAATTCAAAGACCAAATCAAAAATGGGCATCTGAGATGAGTAGACACTTTTCAGAAGAAGTACAAATGGCAAATAAATATATGGAAAATGTTCGACATCACTGGTCATTTGAGAAATGCAAATTAAAACAACACTGAGATTCCATCTCACCCCAGAAAGAATGTCTGTTATCAAGAAAACAACTAATAACGAATGCGGGTGGGGGTGTGGGGAAAAAGGAACCCTTCTCCACTATTGGTGGAAATGTAGACTGGTGCAACCAATGTGGAAATCAGTGTAGAGATTCTTCAAAAAACTAGGATTAGAGGTCACGCTTGACCCAGCTATTCTATTCCCCTTCTGGGTATCTTCCCAAAAGAATTAAAAGCATCATACCACAGCAATATATGCACACCCTTGTCTATAGCAGCACAGTTTATAATAGCTAAATCTTGGAAACAACCCAAATGGCCATTAACCAATGAATGGATAAAAAAGCTGTGGGGTTTTATTTATACAATGGAGTATTACTCAGCCATAAAGAAAGATAAAATTGAGACATTTATAGCTAAATGGATGGACCTTGAGACCATAATCTTAAGTGAGATAAAATGGACACACATGTGTGAATATTGAATTATTGCTCTGGTGTGAGAAACTGAAAATGTAAATAAGGAGAAAAATGTACAATAGATACTGTGACATAGGAAGAAATTGTTCAAAAGGAAAAGGGAACTGCAGGGGAGGAAGGAAGGGAAAGAAAAAAAATGAGAAAAGAAGGATAAAATGAAAACCGAGCTTTGTGAATGGGGAGGGGAAGAGGGTTTAAAAGGAGGGAATGGGAACGGAAAAAAACCAGAGGAATCAAGGTATATCATGTACGGGTACAAATTCCCTATTATGAATGTCATCATTATGTATACCTAAATTGTACCAATAAACTTAAATAAACATAAAAAATAAATAAATAACATTTATAAGAATAAAATTTAAAAATAAATAAATAACATTGAAGTGGAAAAATCAATAGCCTCAAAGATTTAGTAAAAACAAGACTAATTGTAATAAATTATTTAGTCAAAGAGAAATTTAACACTGGTATTATGGAGTATTACTTAATGAATAACAATATATTTCAAAACCTAAAGGATGTGGCCAAGATTACACATACAGACAAACACACATGCACACACAAATAGTTTTTAAGCATGACACCAAATCTAAAATATCAAGGAAATAATTGATTATTGTTATGGCTTATTTCCAGATGTGACCCCAAAGCCTCATGCACTCATAGGTGGAGCTTTTGGGAGGTGATGGGTCATGGGTGTGTGATACTGGATTAGTCCACTAATCTAGGGTTTATAGCTGGATGTGATGTTGGGAGGAGAAGCTGGTGGGAAAAAGTGGGTCACTGGGGCACAGCAATGAAGTATAAATCCTTCCTACTCACTTGAGCCCATGCTGCATCCTGCCTGCCACGCCATGGTATGTTTGTCCTCTGCTGTGGCCCTGTGCCATGCCACCCTGCCTTGGAGCCAGCTGACTATGGACTGAAACCTCTATAAACAGTAAGCTAAAAAAATCTTTTCCTCCTTTAACTAGTGGGTGTTGGGTATTTTGTGTCAGCAACAAGAAAGTAACTAAGATAATCATTTTAACATAAATAATTAAAAATCCTGGCTTTCATAAGACAAAAAATTTTTTAAATATCAACCTATAGAAAAGTAGCAGGTAGTTTGGATTAATATACTCAGTGATTTGGCAAATAATAAAAATATAACCTCGTACGAATGTGGAGAGTGAGAAGAAAGCCTTAAAAAGAAAATTTATTCAATTTCAGTAAGAATATAAACATCTCATCTCACTAATAATATATGAAAACTGGCACTTTCATTCTCTGCTGTTAAAAATTGAAATCAGTAGAACCATTCTGGGGTAAAACATGCTTATTCTTTGATCCACTAATAAAAGTTTATGCCAGGAAAACAGGCAGACACCTCTATAAAGACGTGTGCAAAGATGTCCACAGAGCCATTGTAATGGATAATGGTTAACATTCTAAATGTATACAGATATAAAAATCTAGTGTTCTAAAAATAGGAAAACAATATAAATGTATCAAGACACAGATAAATAATGACACATCAATACAAGGGAACCATTGAAATTGTAATATAAACACATATAATCATTTAATCTTTGACAAAGTGGCCAAAAACACATCAGAGGGAAGGTAGCCTATTCAACAAATAGTGCTGGAAAAGCTGGGTGTCTATTTACAAACTGAATTTGGATCCATATGTCTCATGATGTACTAAACTAAAATCAAAATGGATCAAATACCTAAATGTTAAAACAGAAATACTGAAACTACTGGAAGACAAAATAAGTAATGCATTTGAAGACACAGATATAGGAAAAGGTTTCCTAAACAGAACATCAATTGCACAACAAGAATCAATAAAAGGGATTACATCAAATTTAAAAATTCTGCACTGCAAAGGGATCATTTAGTAAAGTGAAGAGATAACCTATGGAATGGGGAAAAAATTGCCACCGATTCCTCAGAAAGAGGAATAATATCTAGAATATATAAAGAACTTAAAATAGGGCTGGTGATATAGCTCAGCAGCATAAGCGCCTGCCTGGCAAGCGCGAGTTCCTGAGTTTGACTCCTGGCACCCGCATAAAAAAAAAAAAAAAAAAAAAAAAAAAAAAACTCAAAATAATTAAATCACCTATAATAAAATACCCAATCAAGAAATGATCAAGTGAAATGAACAAACATTTCCCAAAGGAAGAAATACAAATGACCAACAAATATATGAAAAATATTTACCATCTTTGGCCACTATAGAAATGCAAATTAAAACAATGCTTAGATTCCCTCCTATACCAGAAAGAATGGCAGTCATCAAGAAGTCAAAAAACAATAAATGCTGGCACGGCTGCAATTAAAAAGGAACTCTCCTACATTGTTGGTGAGAATGTAAACTAATACAATCATTACGGAAATCAGTATGGAGGTTTCTCAAAGAACTCAAATTATAAATTCCATAAAACCCAGCTACCCCTCTTCTAGGTATCTTCCCCAGAGAGTAAAGACATCATAATAGAGCAATACATGCATATCAATGCTTATAGCAGCACAATTCAAAATAGTTAAGTCCTGGAAGCAGCCTGTATGCCCATTAACAGATGATTGGATAAAGAAAATGTGGTATCTATATGTCTCGGTTACTTTTCTCTCGTTGCTGAGACAAAATACCCGACACCCAAAATTAAGGAAGGAAAGGTTTATTTGGCTCACAGTTTGTGGAGGTTTCAATCCATAATCAGCTGGCTCCAAGGCAGAGTGGCACATGGCAGAGGGCAACAGTTCATGGCAGCGGAAGGCAGCAAAAACAGCAAGAGCAAAAGGGAGGAGTGTGTGCAAGCAAGAGAGAGCAACCTCTTTCCCTCCCTTATATTACATGCAGGCTCCCCGCCCCAGGGTGGGTGTAGCACTCATGCCCATAATCCTAGCATTAGAACATGAATCAGTCATAAACTCCAGAAGCCACCTCCATGACTGTGTGAGGCTTTGGGGGGACATCTAGACACAAACCATAACACTATACATCTTGGAATACTACTTGCCTATAAAGAAGACATATTTGAAACATTGTAGGAAAAATAGATGCACTGGAAAATATAATGTTGAGTGAAATAAATTAGACACACAAGCTTAAATACCATATTTTACCTCTCATTTGAATAGGGCCAAGTACGAAAAGCATAATAAAGTCTTGTTAGATAGAAATAAGAGGGGGCCAGTGAGATAGCTCAGTAGCATAAGCGCTTGCCTAGTAAGCGCGATGTCCTGAGCTCGACTCCCCGTACCCACATACAAAAAAAAAAGGCCGGTGATATCATTCAGCAGGATGGGCGCCTGCTGGCGCACTAGGTCCTGAGTTCAACCCTGACACACACACAAAAAAAAAAAAAAGAAAGAAAGATAGAGATAAGGGGATAAATCTTTTGCAAGTGGGAATGGATACAAGAAATCAAGGGTGAGGGGGTGGGGGAGGGGAAATAAGTAGAACAAAGATAAGCCATGCACAGGAACCTAATAACCTCAATGTGGTGGTTGATTGATTAATTGTCAATTTGAGTGGGGAACGCACAGCTGAATTGAGTCAGCAGGATTCTGGCCATGGACGACCCACTTTAAGGTGACTTGTTTTCTGAATGGTATAAAAGGAGAATGGGAGGGAAGGATTTCAGTTGATTTTCTGTGGAAGAGCCTCACTGCAGATGATTTCCCTCAGAGGAGCTTCAGCTGTTCTCTTCAGAAGAGCTCCGGTCCTCACACTCGCCAAGGATGGCTGCTGTTCTCTTCAGAGGAGCTGGAATCTTCGCCCTCGCCTTGTGCGTCTTCTCCTGGCTTTCTGCACAGATTCTTCAGCTTCCAGACTCTTTAGCTTCTAGCACCAACCCTTCGACTTCCTGGTGCAGACCCCTCAGTCTTTCTTCGTGGATCATTTGGCCTCTAGATGCGGACTCATACAGGACATTGTCCTGGCCTCCAGGCCTTCAGCTGGATCCTTCAGATTACTAGCAGGCATACAGATCTTTTGCACTCTTCCACATTTGACTCTGAGGGCGGCCATTGTAGGGCAATCTTGTAAATTTCTGTGTCCTACATTAAATCTGCCCCAGCCCTGTAAGCTCTTGTAAGCACTGAGTAATACACTCAACAAATGTAAACATTAAATGTTATAAACATGAGCCAAGATTAATAATATCAACAAGAATGAAAATAAGGAAAGGGGATTTAGAGGAGGGAGGTGGGAGAGAAGGGGAAGGGTATTTAAAAAGAAACAAGCTGTATTATGTACATGTGTCCACTCTCCAAGATGACTGTTAACTGCATGTACTGCAAACATGTGCTAATAAAAAATAAGATGGTGAATTTTATGGTATGTGCATTATGTCTCAATAAAAAGTTTAGAAGGAAATGTAAACAGATCTCATTATTACATGATGTATGTGTAATAGTAGATGGATGAATAGAAAGAAAGATGAAAGATACTGTTGTCATATATATGTATATATTTGAAAGATAAGCACTCAAAGTTATTTTATTAGGGAAATAAAATTGGTCTACATTTTCTTCTTTCTTTTCCTGTAATAGGTGACCTTTTTTTTTTTTTTAGTACCTAAGCAAAATATGTGTTTGATTTAATACGTAAGAAAGGTAGGAAATCTGCGAGAAAAAATAAGAGAAGGTATCTTTTGGTAAGTAATATATGTTCCATGAATGGCTAATATACACACATTATAGCAGATAGAAGAAAAAGCTCTCAGAGCCTGCTGACTGCAAGAACCTAGCTCTGTTATTCTGGTTCTTTAAAAAAATAGAATTCACTAATGAGTTCAGTTCAGGTTAATCAGATGACTCACCTCTGAGAAAACTTCAAAAAGCATGCCTGCATTTCTGTCTAAAATATGTTGCCACCAGAAGGAAGGAAGGAAGGGAGGGAAGGATGCAGGGAGGGAGAAAAGAAAGAATGGAAGAGGAAAAGGAAAGAAAATTGTGTGGTCAGTAATCGGTGATTGTTACTAGAGCTGTTCCTGTAGTTTTTCATGTTATATACTCTTGGTCTGTATCTGCAGTTATAAACTACTTGGACCACTTGAATGCCAAAATATTTTTAATGAAAATGAAACAGTGTTTGTTCGAGCTTGTTTTTATTTCACTGGTATTCTCATATAATTTAATTTTAAGTTTTGTGGACCTTTAAATAGTTTTTAAAAATCAGTCCTTTGGAACAGCACAGGTAATATTTCAATAGACACTCAAAAATAATTATTCATTGTATGTTAAGAGCTCCTTTCAATAAATATACATATGAAGTATCTATATGGACCAACTACTCTACTTCAGCTCGGATTTTACGTCAATTAAATGAGAACAATTTCTCATATTTTCTATTATGCTTATCACAACACAGAAAAGAATGCTTATTTTATGTTAAAACAGAGTTCTAAGTTTTAAATCTATGTTTATAGGTTTTTCAGTATATTATTTATTACAGTCTACACAGAAATGCTACATAGAAACTAGTTTCAATTAGGAATAAATTCATTGGTTTTACTTAAAATAGAAGGGGATATATTATTCATGATTATTAGATGAAATAACTATTGTCATTCTAATGTTCTGACTTATAAAAACACACTGGATTTTAAAAGTAAGAAATTGAGAGTGATTAAAAGTGTTTTAACATAATTGGTAAATTTATCTGCAAAAATACATGCTTTATGCCCAGGCTATCACTAGCTGCCTGATTTTTTGTTTTTGCTTTTTTTTTGTTTTTTTTAGTTGCTCCTATCATCCCCATATCCAAGTTCAGAGCATCACATAAAATAATGACCAAAAAAATCTGACCTCACCTTGGAAATAGTCTCTAAGCTTTGGCCACTTCCTACTTCTCATTCATCAACTGAATAGGTTCCTGACTCCCCAGGCTGTGAATCTTTGTTTTCTTTGTTTCCTTTGCATTATAAAACTTAGCTCTAGACTGTTTAATCTCAGTCTTGACTAACCCCTAACAGGGATCTGCCTCTCATATTTGCTACAGGCTCAGAACTCAAAATTACTTTAGTAGAGTGTGCGCCATCCTAGCCTGGAACCAAACTCTGGTCTGCCTTCTGGCCTCCCTGGCCTTTCAGGGAGTTGTACATCATCATCATCATTCCCATTTCACACCATAAACAACACTACGAAACCATACTAAGTCCTTATTAATTACTGGTTATTGTGCATATGCAGAAATATGAATCTATACTTAAGATCATCTAAGGGATGTTGGTGATTTTACCTTTAAAGCACGATGTCAATGTTTACTTTTAATGGTAGAATGTTAATGAAGAGACAAACTACAGAATGGAAAAACATTTTGCCGGCTATTCCTCAGACAGAACACTAATATCTAGAATATATAAAGAACTTTAAAAAATTAGACCTCCCCCAAAATTTAAAGATGCAGTTAAAAAATGGGCATCTGGTACAAATAGACACTTCTAAGATGAAGAAATACAAACAGCCAATACGTGCCTGAAAAAATGCTCAACATCTCTGGCCATTTGAAAAATGCAAATTAAAACAATACTGAGATTCCATCTAACACCAAAAATAATAGCTATCATCAAGAAATCTACCAATAACAAATGCTGGTGAGGATATGTGGAGAATGAAACACTACTCCATAGATGGTGGGGCTGTAAACCGAAACAACCACTATGGAAATCAGTATGGAGAGTCCTCAAAAAGTTAAAAGTAGGAATTGCATTTGACCCAGCTATTGCCCTTCTTGGCATCTTCCCAAAAAGTTAAAGATCATACTACAGTAATGTATCTACACCCATGTTTATAGCAGCAGAATTCATAATAACTAAATCTTGGAAATAGCCTTTATGTCCATCTACAGATAAACAGATATACAAATGTGGTATTTATGCACAATAGAGTATTACTCTGCCATAAAGAAGGATAAACTTGAGTCATTTATAGAAAAACAGATGCACTTTAAGACCATAATGTTAAGTGAAGTAACTCAGATACACAAGATTAAATGTCACATGGTTTCTCTTTATATCTATATCTATCTATCTATCTATCTATATATATATATATATGACAGATAATAAGAAAAAGAAGAAAAAAAGGTTATGTAGTCCAGTATGCACAATGTACCTAAAAGTGTACCTTGACTTAGTACAATTGTCTTACCTGTTTTATATGTTCTTTGGCCTATTAGTCTCATTTTCAATTTGTATATATGACAATTAACTTTATAAGGCTTTGTGAGATAAATAAATGAATCTGATGCTGGAAAAGTGAAAGGGGGATGGAAGGGGGAGAAGGGAATTGAGATGTGTTACATACATGTACCCACCCCCTACAGTGAACATAATCATTATGTACCACAAACATGTACTAATAAAAATAAATAAATAAATAAATTTATTTTTAAAAATGCTGTTCAAGAGGGTCATGAGCAGACAACCACATGAAGGAAAACATTTGTACTGGCAAGAAAAACAGAGCCTTTGGAATCAAGCTTCTCATACTTGTGTGAGCACTAAGAAACTATCACGTGTACTTCTTCCTCTGGGGAAAATAAAGTGACTAAAGGATTAAATGACAGAAGATTCTAGAAAGTGGTATGTTGTCAATAATTCTTACAGTCTTCATTCCTCAGTGCCATGTCTCTGAAAGTGGAATAAATCAATAATTTTTAAATCAATAATTTTGTTCATTTGAATAATTAACTAAAAAAAGCAATTTCATCTTTTTTCCCATTGATTTGCTCTAGTGTAAAAACAATTAACCAAGTTGACATTTTGTTTTTGTCAACATGAATTCCCACTTGAAAGAAGTTAGTGCCCTATAGCTATTTATGCTGATATTGGTGATTAATTTCAGCTTTCTATAGGTCTTTCTATGTTTGGCTAATTGAGAAATTGATCCACTGAATCTAACCAAACTTAAGAAAATGTAACAACCAAAAGCATTAAGCCCACATGACTCTGAGTTTTTTGCCTTCTGTTGAGACTCAAGCTTAATGGAGGTTTAATGCAATTGTCTGTTCCTGTGAATAAAACTAAAATTGAACATATCCACAGAATATATTCTTTCAAAATTAGTAGCATTTTTACACCAGATCCTCTGAGCTGTTTTTCAATTTCCTGTATAACTCTCACACTTGTATCTGCCTCTACCTAAGAACTTCGGTGCATTGCTAGAATTAGCGTCAGTAGGCAAAGTAGCAAGTCCAGATGCACACATATCATATGTGGTTACTTGTCCTACACTGAGAGAGGAAGCTTGATGTTTGGCATTGCACTGGCTGCCCCTTGGCTCACAGATACACTTGTTAGAACGCTAAAATAATATGACTCAGCTCAGCCACAATAAATGTACTGCTTTCTTGAAATACTATTACATTTCCTAAATACAAGCATTTACAAGTCAAAAATTCACTAAGGAAGCAGAAACATTCCTCATTTACAAAGCTGATACCTCAGGTTGATGGAGATGGCACTCCAAATATATATTTTTTAAATTTAACAAGGTGATGCCCTACATGTTCCAAAATGAACATCTAGAAAGAATAACAAAAATATGTTTTGGAAATTTTATGAAGCTTTCTTTTCCTTGCTTTGAAATTGCTAAATGTTTTACGCTTTCTGATTTAAGTGCCTTCTAAAATTTAGTTCTTTAAAGTTGATAGAAGCACTTTTATGACTAAAACATCCTCAAAAGCTTACATAAAATATATATTGTGGATTTTAAAATCCTGGAAATAGCCTAAGAGAATAGTGTATATAATACATAGTAGGTGGCAAGATTCTGCCAAGCCCATTTATCGGAAGAAAACAAAAATCAGAGGTCCAAGTTATTATGTTTTTTTCCTATTATCTGAAAGCTTGAAAGAATTCTATTTAAATCTGTTAATTGTTTCATAATTAATTTGTTCTTATGTCCTAACAAAATTCGAATACAATGGGAAATAAGGAAAATAACAAAAACGTAATAATTCAAAGTATAATACAGACTTTTATATTTCAAAAATATACAACATTTTAACCTTATTTCTACTTGTTCATTATTCATTGTATTTAGCTAGTTTCTAAAGTTCTTTACCATCTCAATAATAATGATATTATTGAAATAATCATGTCATATCTAAAGGATAGATTGCAATTTTACCTTGTAATAACCAATAATCAGACTACCTTATTAGGAAAGAAAAATGTTCACCTTTCTTGACCCACAGTCTAGTCTATTGTGTACTAACACAAGAAAACAATATCTAAGGGCCAAAATTCAATTAGATATGTTGCATCTGTCTATTGCCTTTAAAGCTGAACTCCTGTAATTTTTCATCTTTGTCACTGAAAATAGGAGGAAGTAGAATCATATCAATATCAAGAGAAAGAAGTTGAATAAATTAAACATAGAGCATTTTAATTTAAAAATGCTTAAACTTTCATTTTAACTTAAAATATCTATTATAGAGATATTCATATTTATTGTAAAATAAAATCAGATGAAGAGGTAAACCACAGACAAAGAATAAAAGAACAAAGAAGATATTTATTCACCATCTTCTCGCTAATGACAAGCCTGGTTATTGTTTGATTTATATTTTTTCTAATTGTATCTACAGCTTTTTAATTTAAAATGAGAACATACTATCCATCCAGCTTTGAATCTTTCAATTTCCTGTTATCAATATACTTCTATATGGAAAAAGTTATATGTCAATACAAAAAATCACTAATGTAACTTTACTGACTACACATTATCCCTTTTACATATGTACTATAATGTACTGCGTCAATTCTTTTGCCCGTAATTTGATTTATATCAACATTATGATCTCATATTTATTTCTTTGTACGACAGTCCATTTTCTTTTTTAACTTCTTCAGCTGGATTGGCTGTGTCAAAGGGCACAAATATATAAAATTCTAATGCAGATAATTTCTTTTTAGCAATTTCATATCTAACTCGTGTCTATGAGAAACTGCTATTATTTATATAATACAAAAAGATTTAAGAATTATTCTAGGATACAAACAAATGCACGCACACACACATTTTGCTTTCTGGTCGGTATATGGTGCTTAACTTGCACACAAATCATCCAGGGAAGTTTCAGAAAGCAGATTCTGACTCAGTGGGACCAGAGTGCAGCCCAAGTATATGTTTTTCTATTAACCTCTGAGCTGAGCTGGAGATCCCAATGCGAGCAGCAGAAACCGCAGGTCTAGCACTGTATTGATATGACATTATTGAAGAAAGCTTTCACTTCCACATCTGCACATGATTGATAATTAACCTAAATTCTATAGACACCTGAATTATTCATAAAGGTGTTTTATGAAAATTTTACATCATCTCAAATCTTTAGAAAATAGTGTGCCTATGAAAATGTATTATTTCAGGGAGAATAATTGCTTTATTTCAAAACTCAAAGGGAGTATGATACGAAGAACACCAATACCATTTTATTGTGGTTGATGGAATGAATAGCAAAACTGATCAAGTTGAGCTCACTTTCCTCATCTACATGCTCATCTCCCTTCCAAAAAGCTTTCCCAGAGAACACCATGTTCACTTACTCACTGCCCCGGTCCTTTCTCACATGGGTGAGCATGCAGCTTTCTCTCTCAGTGCATTTCTGTGGCACAGCACAAATATTCAAAACTAGGAATTTATTGGCAAATGAATAAATGCACTTTAACACCATTTGGGAGAATTAAAATTGAAAGTCACAGTAAGAGAGAGTAGTCCTTTTACAGCATCCACACTGAAGCTACTTTGATGCATGAGGATGTCAACTGCACCCTGTTGACTAGAAATTGCTGCAATTACAACTGGTTCATAAGGACAGCAGTAGCAACTGGCTCTGGAGAGACCAAGCATTCCCATTCCCTATGTTTTCATATTGGGCTGTACCCTCCTGATTAGTGGATAGTGTGAAAGTAAACACATTTTGAATTGAAAAATTATTTTTTAAATAGTTATAAAATTTATGCAATAGAGGAAAGTTGTGATAACCAAAAGAAATATAGTGTAAAAAGTGAAAAAAAAAACCATGGTTCCTCAAAAATACAGAATCGTATACACAAAAATTAATAGGAAACAAAAAGACTTACTCCAGAGACGTAGTACTAATAGCTTGTACAACATGAATGCACTTAATGCCACCTAACTCAAATATGTTAACTTTTGTTTTGTCTATTTTGCCACAAATTAAACTGAAAAACAAATGTATACGTACATAATAAATAGCTTATACCAAGCAACCAAACTACAAATACCAAGCCAGGCCTGATGGCACACACAAATCCCAATACTATCAGAGGCTAAAACAGGAGGATCACAAATCCCAGCCCGGCCCAGCCTGAGCAATTTAGTGACCTAGTGAGACCCTGTCTCAAGATTAAAAATGAATAAATAAATAAGGGCTGAGATTGTAGCTCAATGTGCAGTCCCTGGGTTCAATACCCAGTATTGGGGGGATAAAACAAAAAAATACAATAATGACTTACAAAAAGTTGCTTTTCTCAAAAATGCTTGTTTCTCCTTGCATAGAACATTACAATATAGAACATTAATGTCTCCCTGAAACATGTGGCTAGAGAAGGAGCATTGGTCTGTTGTTTAGGCCAAATTTAATTTGGGTAATTATGTTCTAGCTGTCTTGAAGTCCCTGGAAGTGTCCCATAATCTGTGTCACTTAATCTGTTTGTAGTCGTCTATGCTCTTTCAAGTGATCATTACCATCTGCCTCAAGGTGGATGCATTCAGCAGGAGGGAACATGATTCCTGCATTACAAGAGTATTCAACATGAACAATCATTTCCCTGAAGTTTGATGGTGCAAACATCCTTGGGACCACCTGCAGAAGAAATGGAAATCTTCATAAAGATAGTTCCTTGGCAGAAGTGATATTAGTTTCCTTTTTCCTCCTATTTCCCCAGGTTCGTTTCCCTCAACCCTTTTCAGGACAGAAATACTGTATACTTTGAAACATAAATTAAAATAAAAGCACCAAATACCACATTTCTCTAACAGGTGAAAGTATTGTGACATTTTAAAAATAAATAAGACATTTACATTTTGAAACTAAACTTTTATCATGTACTAACATTATTTTTCTGTTTTGTAGACATACATTGCCTAAATATCATTCATTAATTTTAATAACACTTTCTTTTTCCCTGTTATGGCTCTTAAAGGAGGCAATTCCATCTATAAACAGAAGTGATACACTTTATACAACACAGAGGCCTCCAGCTATCTTCCTACTTCTCTGGCACAAGGCAGAGAATTCCCTCTAGTTGCATAACTATTTGGATGCAGCAGACAGATGTAAAATGCAACAGGATTCTCTGAGAGGTTAACTCACTAACATGTAAAAATGGTAATACCAATAATTCTATTTATTAATTAGTTGGGTGCAGGATTCTGATGGTATAGGGCATATGGACAAATAGGTATTTTAGAAAGATAGCTCAGAGTATTGGAAAAGAATTTTAGGTGGGTAGTGTTGTAGGATGGGCAGAAAGTATTACAGAATGCAAAGGAACACTATAAGCAGTGTCAAGAGATCAAGACTAATTGTCAAGTACAGATGACTGGTGTTCGCTAAGGTAGCATGTTAACGTAGCCCATCTTGCTTCTCTGCTATACTTATGGGTGCTAAGGCACCGCAGAATAAGTCAGCAACATGTCAGATCAGACACCCCTGAATATTCATATCAGCTCCCTCACAAACTAGTCTTCAATGTCTAAATAATTTACCATATATTTTTCCTTTTTTCCTGGGTTGGAGGCCCTATAACCTGATCTAAGTCACAAGCCTTGCAATTTGTCTGTGTGATCCTCCATTAACTGGAGTGATGGATCGGAAGCATTCATCAAATCATATGACTGAAAACATCTGATACCTTCCCATGCCAATAAGGTAAAGGTCAGTGTTGTTTTGCTGGCATTCCAGGCACTCTCACTCCCAGTTTTGTACTCTCATCTGGCCTCACTGCCTTTCACATCACTTGCCTCAGAATCTCACAGGACAATCTACTCTAGCCAGATGGTCAACTGGAGCTACACACTGGAGTCTCCAAGGGCAGCATCCACCCACCCAAAATTGCTCAAGTGATTCAAATTGCCCTAAAATCATGTCTATCTTTTCTTTTGCTCACAAACTCTAAATCCTCTTTCAAGCTGTTGTCCAGATGCCAAGTCCTTGGTACTTTTCCTGCTATTTGGAAACAACTCTACCACTTTGTTTGCATCTCTCATTATGACACTGATTTTATTTTTCATGAAAGTGAATTTCCCAACCATTCAGTACATCTATTATCACACATCATGAATACTGTAGAGTATGTAGCTTCCCATCATAGTGCATAGTGCCTTACCCAAAGCAGATGCTCAATAAACATTTACTGAATGTATTTCCAGCATAGTAAGGTCCAAAAGCCCAGAGGCCAAGCATTCTGAGTGTGTAAAGGGGAAAATAGAAGGGACATGGAGATAATATATTTCAGGTATTCCATAGACATCTCTTGGTTTGTTTGTATGCTTCATGATAGTTTCTAAAAAGTAAGTCTCATTAATTTACCAGGGGGTCCATAAAATTTCCGGAAGCCAGTCTCATTTTGAAGTACAGTCAAGCAAGAGGAGGCACAGTTAGGGGGACATAACTTTCCCTCCAAGCAAGTGTGCTGTTCCAAAACAAAAGGTCAAATTAGGGTAGGCCACAGTAATGTGAAAGATAGTAAACAGAAATCACAATATTGAGATTAATACCAATCAGGATAAATATGAATAATGTAGCAATCTTTAGATTTTCATTAGCTGATTTCCACAGTAATAACTTTGTGTTCAGTAGGCTCAAAAACTGTGATGTGAATGAGACCTTCCACCAGGAACTAAGCACTCTCTGGCTGGCTGATGTGAAGGATCATTAACCACATCTTGCTGAAGAACATTACAGGTTATAAAAATGTCATCTAGACCATGCCGAGAAGCCCATCTGTATTTAAAGCTGAATCCCTTTGAGATAAAAGCACTCCATGTGGCTCAAATGGGGCTGTTATTTCAGATGTCAGAAAATTATTAACACATAACCAGAGCACATGAGCCATAATAGAGCAGTTGAAGAATGTGGGATATGAAATCTTTCCAACAGCTTCACTTAGAGCCTAACTCATCAGAAGAATACATTTCACAGAAAAACAACTTCTTAAAATTTTTGTAACACATCAATAGAGTTAATGGAATTCTATGATAGCTTGTTATGCAATTAATGCCCAGTGTTCTCTTTTATGGGATAATAAGGAGAGGTCAAGATATTTACGATTGGAACTGGATTCTTTCTGTCATGGACAAGGGGGACAGTGTTTTGTGATAATAAATGAGAATAAGGAGAAAATATTATTTCATACTGGCAAAGAACAAATTTGCTTATTTTCTAGGATAATATCAATGGGCTGGGTTGATAGTAGAGAGGAAATCAATTACTCTAATATCTATGCATATTTATGTATGCATACATATGTATTGTTATCAATCTCTTCCCCATCTTCCCTCTCTTCTCCTCCCTTGCCCTCTTCTTTTATCTTTCTACCTCTCCCAATATAAAAAATATAGACTAAGCTTTATACACATACATTTTCTGAAGGTTTTGAACCTAAACATGAAGCTCTCTGATTTGACTTCTCACCAATTGTATCTTCTCAACCTCCTGCCATCCTAACATCTTCATCTTCTAAGCCTGCAGAATCTCTTCTGTCCCACCCACCTACGTATCCTTCTGGCCTCCTCTTTGCTTTCCTTTCTCGCAAGCTCCCACACTCCTTATTTCAGGTGTGTATTGATGCGATGGCTCAAGAGAAGAGACACGCTGATTGAGCTATACATAGATCCTTTTTTTCACATGCTACAGTTTGAATATGTTTGCTGCCCCTGCCACAAACTCGTGGATTGATTGCCATTGTGCTGAGGTTGCAAGGTGGGACCTTTGATTAGATCACTGAGAGGGATTAGTATCTTATTCCAGGGACTGCATTAATTCTTGAAGTAGTGAATGAGTGCTCATTCAAGTAGCACTTGATCATTTCCTGTGAGGGCAGGTTATACAAGAAGCTGCCCTTCTGTTTTGATTTTCTATCATTTCCATCATGTTATTGCTCATGACAAGAATCTTACCAGACGCAGCCACCTGGTGTTGGATCTTGAACTTCCAGTCTCCAGAACCATGAATTGAATACACCTCTATTCCTTATAAATCACCAGCTCTCAGGTATTACAGCAACATGGAAAATAAGCATCAAATTAACCCCCCAAAACTAAAAGAACATAATGGTGGGAATTACATCATCACAAAGTGTAATGACTTCTAACCAAGAAGGTTCCTCGCTCTCTGGTATGGATCAATATATTCTAATATTGTTATTAGTAATTTTTAAAGAATTTTGGTATAAATAGTACCTTAAAATGCTATATTGACCACTTTATTCTTGATTTCTTTGATCACTACCAAAGGACTACCATATCAACAATATTTAATTTTGAATCATATTTTTCAAGTGCTCTGTTAGAAATGGAAAGACTTTACTTTTTCAGAGTTTCTCTAGCCTAGATCTGTTTACTTGCTCTCTTTGTCTCTGGTGCAATGATCTGCGACAATTCCATAAAATCTTTCAAACTGACCATCTATTGCTCTGAACCCGAAACAGAGAAAAAGACTGTAAATCTGTAAAATAAATTCTGGTGAAGTTCAGTAAAGCAAATACTAACCATGAGCTAGGGTCAGTGCTTCCAAAAAGCTTCCCTGTAGTTGGCAAGAAAGATAATAAATTCTGGTGAAGTTCAGTAAAGCAAATACTAACCATGAGCTAGGGTCAGTGCTTCCAAAAAGCTTCCCTGTAGTTGGCAAGAAAGATATTATTAATGAAAAATTAAAAAAAAAAAGACTAGTATGTGACATGGAATAAACATGGTGCAGAGTAGTCCTTAGGGAAGAAAGAGCAAGATCTTTTCTGCTGAGTGCATGAGAAAACTTTATGGAGAAGTTATCATTTCTGTGCCAAGTATCATATGGGACAATTTTCACACATTTTGACCTTTAATTTGGTAGGAAAACACCGTGACTACTTGTTCACAAGGTCTCTTTCTACTACTCCATATATTCCTTCTCCCAGACTAGAAGGAGGTGAAATGTACACAGTATGTACATAGCACAAGCTGAGGCATGAAAGGAAGAGAATCCAAAGTATGTTCAAGGAGTATGATGTGTTTCTCTTGGGGCAAAATCATTCCTCTTTATATGGATTAAAGAAATCTTTCCCAGATTTTAACTTCCTGTCTCTCTGTTACTCCTCATGGGCCACAACTGCTGGAGGGCCACCTCAAGCCTGAGGTTGAATGGGCACATTGCTACTCCAGGGGCAAATGAGCTTGTATTAAACCAGACATAATAAATGGATTTGGGGTAAGTGCTAGCATTATCTTTCATACTATGTCAGACACATAGGAAGTAAAGAAAAAAGGTAGCAATTAATTGTCTTAATTATCATTCCTATCACTGAGTCTTAGGAACACAGATTCTACATACTAACACTTTATTAATCTCTTTCATTTATTTTTTTCTTTATTAGTATGTTTTCAGTACATGAAGTTTACATTCATCTTGGGAAGTAGGTGCATGCACATAACACAATTTATTTCTTTTTTTTATCCTCTTCCCTCTCTTATCCACCTCCCTCCTTCCATGTCTAAATCCTCTTTCCCCATTTTCATTCCTGTTATTATTATTCTTAGCTCAAGTTTTTGATATATGTTTACATTCATTATGGTTATGAGGTTCCTGTATGTGGCATATCTTAAATCATACTTCTGCTCACTCTCAGTCTCCTGGATCCCTTCCCATTTTCAAGATATACATACCTTTGCTTCATTCTATCCATCCTTTATTTTGTTCTTTGTTTGTACTTTGCCTTACTCAAATGAGAGATACTAATATGGTATTTAAGCCTGTATATCTGGTTTATTTCACTCAACATTATATTTTCCAGGTGTAATAATTTACCTATAAATATCTCAAATTTATCCTTCTTTATAGCCAAGTAGTATTCCACTTTATATAGTTACCACATTTTCTTTATTCATGCATCTCTTGATGAGCATACAAGCTGCTTCCTTGATTTCACTATAGTGAATTTTGCTGCTATAATTGTAGGTATTCATGTATCACTGTAATATGACGCCTTTAGTTCTTTGGGAAAGATAACGAGAAGGGGAATAGCTTGGTCATAAGGAATTTCTAATTTCAGTTCTTTGAGATGTCTCCACACTGATTTCCATAATGGTTTTACTAGTTTACATTCCCACCAACAATGTAAGAAGTTTCCTTTTTCACCACAGCCATGCCAGCATTTGTTATTCTTTGACTTCTTGATAATTACTACTATTTCTGGTGTAAGATGGAATCTTAGCCTTATCTTAATTTGCATTTCTCTAATGTCAGAGAAATGTGCATTTCTTTAATGAACATTTTTCGTATGTTTGTTGGCCATTTGTACATCTTCTGGAAAATGTCTATTCATTTCATTTGCCCATTTCTTAATTGGGTCTTTTATTTTAGGTGATCTAATTTTTTTACTTTTTCATATATTCTAGATATTTTGAGTTATTCATATATTCATATATTCCAGATATTTGAGGTAGACCTCTGAGGGATAGCTGGCAATGTCTTTCTTCTCTTAAGTCACTTTTAGATTTACAATAGCTGTCAGAGGAAATTTGCACAGCTTGGTTCTTTTTTGAAGGTATCAGTTGCACATTCAGGTACTATCACAGTAATGTTGCTGTCATTGGTATTACCATACATGATTGAACTGTACATTTTCATTTTTGTGATTCAAAATGTTATTTTAAAAACTTGAGATCATGATACAATTTTCACGCAGAGAATCATTGCAGCAAACAACACAGAGATAGAGTTGAAGGAAGCAAATCTTCAATAAGAGGCAGTATTGCTGGTAGTCAAGAGTAAGTTGGGAGTGGTGGCACACATGTGTGATTCCAACATTCCGGGAAGCTGAGGCAAGAGGATTCCAAGTTTGAGACCAGTCTGGGCAACTTAGTGATTATAGCAAGACCCTGTTTCAAAATGTTTTTAAAAACTGCTGGGGATATAATTCGGCAGAAATTAAAAAAATTTTCTCACTCCATCACTTAGTAACTATTTGATCTTGGGGAAATCATTTTAGTAAACAGCAAAGAATTGTGACAGACATGTAGGAACCACTCAATAAATGTTAGTTATCATTATTACTAATTATTGTTTAAAGCAATGAATCACTGCAGAGAAACAAATGCACATTCACATTGTCTTTAAATCCAAAATCAAATATTTTCCAATATCTATGAAGATGCACACATGTAATTAAAACTGTGTGCACAATAATGAACTCACTGAAAAAGAATTAGAAAAATATTGCCACTCACAATAACATGAAGAAAAATTAAATACCAAAGATTTAATTTAACCACAGAATTGAAAGACCTTTGCAATAAAAACTACAGTACACTGAAAAAGGGGATTTAAGAAGACACAGAAAATGAAAAGATATCTCCTGTTCTTAGATAAACAGAACTAATACTGTGAAATGGCCATTCTTCCAAAACTAATACATGGATTTGATTCATTCCAATCAAAATACCTACAGCATTCACCACAAAACTAGAGAAATTCACATGGAATCATAAAAGACCCAGAATAGCAAAAGCAATCCTGGGAAGCAAGAGCAAAGTAGGAGGCAACACAATACTTGACTTCAAGTTATACTACAGGGCTACAGTGATAAAAGTGGCATGGTATTGCCCCAGGAACAAACATGTTGATCAGTGGAACAGAATAGAGCATGCAGAAACAACCCCAGATATATTCAGCTATTGGATCTTTTACAAAGGTGCCAAAAACACGTGAGAGTAAAGACAGCCTCTTTAGCAAATAGTGCTGGGAAAATTGTTACCCATGTGCAGAAAATTGAAGATGGACCCATATCTCTCACAATATACTAAATAAAAATCAAAATGGATCAAAGATCTAAAGGTTAAAACAAAAATACTTAACCTACTGGAATATAAAATAGGTAACACTCTTAAAGTCATTAGTGTAGGTAAGGACTTTCTCAACAGAACTCCAATTGCATAAGACATAACAATGATAATCAGCAAATGGGATTATATAAAATTAAAAGCTCCTGCTCAGCAAAGGAAACAATCAACAAAGTGAAGAGATAGCCTACAGAATGGGAAAAATTTTATCACCTGTTTCCAGAAACAGGTCTAATATCTAGAATATGTAAACAACTTAAAAAATTAGACCTCCCAAAATAAAAGATCCAATCAAAACCAATATGAGGGAGTGAAATGAATAGATGTTTCTCAGGAAAGAAGTACAAATGGTCAATAAACATGAGAAAAAATATTTAACATATCTGGCCATTAGAGAAATGCAAATTAAAACAACACCAAGATTTCATTTTACACAAGAAAGAATGGCAGGGGCCGGGGATATAGCTCAACGGCACAGCACCTGCCTAGCAAGCTCGAGGTCCTGAGTTTGATTCCCAGTACCAAAAAGAAAGAAAGGAAGGAAGGAAGGAAGGAAGGAAGAAAGAAGGAAAGAAAGAAAGAAAGAAAGAAAGAAAGAAAGAAAGAAAGAAAGAAAGAAAGAAAGAAAGAAAGAAAGGCAATCACTAAGAAGTCAGATAATAAATGCAGGTGTGGCTACATTCATACCAATATCTATAGCACATGCATATCAATGTTTATAAAAGCATAATTCATAATAGCTAAATCTGGGAAGCAGCCTGTATGTTCATCAACAGATGAATAAAAATTTTGATATCTATACATAATGGAATACTATTAGGCTATAAAGAAGTATAAATTGGAGACATTTATAGGAAAATGAATACCCCTTGAAAATGTAGTGTTAAGTGAAATAAACCAGGCTCACAATCTTAAATACTGTATGGTTTCTCTCATTTGAGCAATCCAGAGTGCAAACAAAGAGCAAAACAAAAAGGTCAGTAAAAGGACTCCTTCAGTAGAAGGAGATAGATTTTTTGCAAATGGGAAGGGCACCAAGAGACTGAGGGCACCAAGAGATGGAGACGTCAAGGGGAAGTAAAATAATTTAAAATGTGTCACATACATGTAGCAACTACCCAAATTGAGTGTAACCTTTATTTGTTGTAAATATAAACTAATGATAATGATAATGATAATGATAATGATAATGATAATGATAATAACAATAATGAAACGGGGAAAGGAGATCTAGAGACAGAGAGAGTGATGTGGGAGAGAAAGGGAAGGGCAATAAAAATTATCAAGATATGGTAAGTACATGTACCACCCCCTCAGATGAATGTAAAACTCAGGTAATCCAAATATGTACCAATAAAAAAGCATAAACAATAAAAAACTATGTATGTGTGTACATATATATATATATTTATAAAGTCTACATATGTATAGTTATTCAAAGAATAAAATGATCTAATATACATGTGAAAGGACAGTTAAAGGTAATAGAAATATTTTGGAATATACCATAGAACTTTTAAAGACTAGGAAAAGTTTCAGAAATCAGGAGAGTTTCATTACGCTAACACTTGGTTATGGTCAAAGACCAAGAGCCAGTCACTGTCAAATCTTCCAACTGATATTCAGGAAAAACTGTTTAATATCCAGTAATACCTACTTCTGTTGTGGAAAAACTGAAACTGTGAGTTTAAACAAATAGAAAATTCAAGCAAAATTATGTTATATGATATGCTTCAGAGTTATTCTGTCAATAGTAAGGCAAGTGAAGTCAAAGTCACAGAACAGGCTATGAAAGGCAAGTCACCGTGCTGCCCAAGGCCAAAGTCATGCTGAGTGCGTGACTGTGAATACGATGGAGGCTTAGACTGGACTTATGATTGTGGTACAGCAGAATCAGGTCAAATGAAATAATTGGAATAGATGCATTGAAAAATGGCCTTGGTTAAATAATGTTCTTTTAATATATTATTCTTTTCCAGAAATATGCTTATTAAGTCAATGCTTACATTAGATGGCATCTTAGAATAATGTTATTTTATTTTTTTTTTTGTGGGTACCGGGGGTCGACCTCAGCACCTCGTGTGCGAGCAGGCGCCCATGCCGCTGAGCAATATCACGGGCCCCTTTTTCGTATGTGGGTTCCGGGAGTCGAACTCAGGACCTCGCGCTTGCCAGGCAGGCGCTTACGCCACTGAGCCATCTCACCGGCCCCCTTAGAACAATGTTATAATTCTAAGCTTTCTCTTTAAGGGCTAGCGGCAAAGGAATTGATTTAAAGCTTATCTGTCTAATGGAGTTCAATATTAATATATGTCATGTGTGAATTTAAAGTTTTAATCATAACACCTTCATATCAATAGCAGTCTCATACTTTGCTAACATATCTTCCCTTTTTCATCATAATTTAGTTGGGTTTTTGGAAGGAATGTAGACAAAGAGTGAGAACTCACATCATCCCTTGGATTTTCTACTTTAAGATCTAATTTTCAAGGATTAAAAATGTCTGATATCATGGCCATATGGCCATGTTTTCTGTGGACAGAAATGATATCTCCCGAAGCACCTAAGTATGCTGCGAAAGATGATTTCCCCTTTTCAAAAATTAGCCTATTCAATCAAAACTTCATGAAAATATTAGTTATTTTCAGTGTATATCTTGCACTTGACTTGCAAAAGAACTGTGCCTGAATTCCCCTATTTTGGGATGCTAAATCTATCATGCAAGTATTACATATTATGGATAATTTCCAAATGCCTTCTACTGCCTATAGTGGGGAAAGAACAACTGGCAACACAGAATTTTATTTCAGTTTAATATCCAGTTCTCACAACAAGCTTCGTTGGTTGTTAAAGACAAACTTTATAGACTGACACCAATCCTTAGTAAATAAATGTGTGAGAAGATTTTACAAATGTTTTAGTTTTGAATATACTTTATAGGTATTTTTGTCTGATAGTGAACAATTAAAACAGGATATCTTAACTCTCTTCATAAAAGCAAGATAAATAACAACAGAGCAGAAGCATTTGCTTATTTTTCATGTACTACGTATGCTATCAGGCACTATTTATTTTACTATGATATTTACATCATATTGACTACCAACTATTCAGACTGTGTATCTGACCTGTACACAGTCGAAATAAATTAATTCCTCAAAATGAGGGAGGAACTAGCCTGGATAATTAGTTTATGGGTGTGTCAGTGGATAGGTAAATAAGGAAAGAATTTCACAAAGAAAGCTCATTAGGCCATCTTTAGTGAGATACACTTAGTTTTTTGCACTATAAATACCTCTGTGTGTTTCTGTTGTTACCATATAACTGGGAGCATGCATCTCAAGGCCTGGGACATGTGTTCTCTGTGATAGTAGAAATGACCCTGTGTGGTGCATTCAACAACCCAAAAAGTATTATTCCAGGTAGCTAGTTTCCAAAAGAGAAGGCTCATTCTCTGTGAGGATGACAAAGTCTCCCAACTCCGAGCCTTATTCAGCCTCCAATCTCCTTGCTCTACCCAGCTTTGGAGACTTAAAATGTCTTGGAGAGAAAAAAAGGAAAAAATCAGTACTTGTCTGATTAATATCACCTTAATTTCATGGTCTTCAACATCAAAAGAAACTTCAGCACTGCTTAGAAGTCTCAGTACATTTCTCAGTATTTTTCTCATAGATACAATCAAGTTGGGTATTTAGGAACTCCATGATCTCAAACATACACATAATCTCAAACAAAAAAATGTACTGTGATTAAAAATATTCCTCTAGATTAACAAAAGAGGAACAATGACCCTGCTGCTTAAAATGTGATTAATAGAAAAGATTAGAAGGAATATATAAGAAAAAATCATATACTCACTAGATTTGCTAGTATGGTTATCTTTACTCCTATGCCATTCCTACAAAGACAACATAATTTGTGTATTTCAATTGCAAATAACTTAGGAAATTGCTACCAGATAGCAGCTTCATGCTCATAGACTTAGGATTTTCAAAGCAATTTAACCTTGGTGAATTTCCTATGTATATTGTACTAGGTGTGTCTATGTTTATAAGTGTGGATTCCAAATGGGAACATCTAGATGGTATGACAAAGACAGAGGATGGGAAATCACTGAAGAGGCCTTACACTCTTGATCTAACAGATATAGGACTTGGTCTGTATGTCTCCTTCTTCCCAACATCAGGAATCACCGAAGCTTTGGAGGACAATTTTCCTCAATGACATGCATCTGAGTTACTGATTAGTCTCAGGAACACTGACTAATCCTTAATACCCTGAAGATAAAACTCATCTCAATTGCATGAAAATAACTCATTTTGTTTCAAATTATATTAAACACAGTAACTCCAGCAGAAATAAGGAGGGAATTACATTGATTGTATAGATGAGAATTACAGTTTCTGAAAGCACATAAATCTTACCATATCAAAGTGCTTCATATTTCAGCAGCCTGTGTGGCTTACAATGAAAAAAAGACTATGTTTCATATGGAAATCTCAAAAGCCACAAAGCCCAAGTAAAAATAATAGTTCATAGCAAGTAATCTATAAGAAGAGTCCTTATGTAGACAATAGGCATTTATTTTAATACAGTTCAGTTCAATAGAGTTTTCTTCCTAATCAAAATGCAATCTATATTTCTATTTATCTCCCTCAAAAGTAGTAACAGAGCCTACCCTGGTAATATACATTATAGGGAAGAAAGGGAAGTAATTGGGCCCAGGGCAACCTCAGAGAATGTAAAGGTACTCTTTGGAAATTTGTGGTGGATCCTTGACACAGAATATAAAAAATGGTTGAGTTTAAAAGTAAGAAAGGCAAAGTTCTAGGGCTTATGTATCAGGGTCATAAGAAGGTTACAACTTTCCCTAGAGCCAAGGGAACATGTCATCCATTAGAATTAAAGGGAACTGTCTATGACCGTTTCATGAAATAACTGGAGACCTAAGGAAGTGAGTGTGTGTATTCTTATTCTTCCTCTATATCTTGACCTATGTTAGGATAAGATGACCAGAGTGATTTTCTAGCCAATGGGCATTTTTATCAGGCTAATGGTTAGAGTGAACATTCCTGGTGATCACTGTGTGGACAAATTCCAAACCAGCCAAATCCCTGGGTTCCTCCTGGGCGCTGCAGGTATCCAGCTCTACAAGTTTAATGTATCTGGGCTTCAGTTTCTTCCTCTCTAAATGGAACAAAAATGCAATACTTCATCTTTAAAATCAACCTTCAATTCCTAATTGTTAATCAGAAAGATTACGGTGTGTTTAAGAAGATAATTAATGGTCTACAGAATTAAAGTCAAGGAAATTTGCTTAAGTAAGCAACAAAAAGTGCAATGAACAATGTGAGTTACATTTTCTTCTAGGCTGGATAAACTTACACCCAGTATTTATGTGAACTTGAAAACTGTAAGTGTTTTAATAAATTTAAAATGAAGACATTTAAAATTATTAGCTGCTTATCAGCATGAAACACAAAGAACACTGAAGTGTGAGATTTTTTTCTAGCAAAATTCGTCATTAATTTTACTAAAAAAAATGGCATCATTTCTTTTCCCCTCTATGATCACACCATCTCCAAGGCACAATTTTAGGTTTAGCAATCTTCAAACTGGGTAAGACTAGAAAAGCTGAGCAGGCAAATCAAATGATTAAGTTTATAAAAAGTTTTACAGGTATTTAAGCTTTGGGAAAGCTTAATTAAAGTTAATGAAGATTTTAAAACAGGAGTGAAAATTAAAGCAGTAGGAAACGTTAAAGAAAAAAATTGCTATTCTGTTGAAAAAATATCCAGGAAAAGCCACAGGGAACTCATGCTAATTATCATTGATTGGAGGAACTGGCACTGGCAGATGCAGGGAGTGACCTGAGGAGACATTACTGAGGAAAAGTGGCCAAAAGAGTAAAAGTGAAGGCAATATAGAAAATTGAGGATACAGTGTCAATTTGTTTCAGGCAGACTATTAATTCTGCTTAACTCTACTTTTTGTAAGTTTCATATAAACACAACAAAATCATAACATCCTTTGCTCTTCATTTTCATTTACTATTTTATCATCCAACGATTCATTCAACAATAAATTCAGAACCAGCCTTTTTGATTATCATGTTGAGTTCTGTACTCTTAGTTGCTCCTACCTTCTCATCCTATGAGAATAGATCCCAATCTTTTCTTATAATCTTGTGAAATATGGAAAATTTAAAGCATCTCATCCTTCTTGATCCCAAGTACCTGTTATTCATCTTCAACCAGGCTTAGCCCTGAACTTGGGACAACTTATTGCAAACATGTATGAGCCATTTGAATCAATATTACTGCTTTAATTTAGTAGATAACTTCAAAATTTAAAAATGATAGAAATCAAATATCTGCCCCAAATCTAAAGAAAGTGTTTTAATATTCTTGATTATAAGAAGAATCATTTGTTGGGAATAGTGCTGCACACCTGTAATCCCACCACTCAGAAGGCTGAGGCAGGAGGATCACTGTGAGTTTTAGGCCACATAGTCAGTTCAAAGCTAGACTGAACTATACAGTGAGTCCTTGTATCTAAAACATAAAACAAAAAATTCATTAAACCATCCATACATATTTAACTGATTCTTGAAATAAATATGTTTCCCAAAGCATGGCACATAGTAAAAATAGAGCATTAAAATTATGTTCCAGAGAATCTGTACGGAAGTACATAGAAAATGGGTTAATCCTGGCTCTTTCTCCTACTCTGCGAAATAGGGTGCTTAGCCATTTATATGTAGTATTGGATATCTTTTTTGGAAAAAAGTAACAAATCATAAAATAGAAATAATAATCATCAAATAATACCACAGGCATCAAATGCCAGAGCTTTGAGTATTTGGAGAATAAGGTAAGAGCTAATGGTGGCCATGACAACTAGAGTGAGTTGCTGGGAGACTGTGGGAACCATAGTTTCCTCTTCTGGCAATCAGAACAGTGGGGGATGTGAGGTAGTCAAAGACTACTTGCTAGTCATTAAGTCTTCAAGACCAATGAAACACAGCTGCAGCCATGAGAAGAGAGTCAGAGTTAACATTTGGGACAGAGGAGAGGATATCCTTGTGTACTGGAGATACTTGCTTTCACAGACAAATTGTAATTAATAATGAAAAAATAAAAATGTGCTGCCTTTCATCAATGTAAGCATTGTCTTTGAAGGTTCTGAGTACTCAGGGAAACAAATTCATCTACTCTTTCGTTACAGAGTCTAGCCTCTGGCAACAGATTAATACGTTAACCAAGAACTCAAATGAAAAGTGCTTATGCGCACATCTCAGTGGCTATGATTTAGTAATGTTCATGGAGCAATTTACTGAGGGCTACCATGGTTCTTATTATTTATTCTTGGAGACAAATCCATGAGGTATTACCTCTTTTTTTTTTTTTTTTTAGCTAAGGAAGGAGTCATAAGATGGAGTCAGGTTTTGTCTGTACGCAGGCACACAAAAAAAACAATCTTTGGAAATAGAAAAATGTCCTAAGATGATGCTTGATGTTAAATACACATGTGGCATTGACATACTTCCTTAGCAGTAAAATCTTTTACACCCTGACAAAAGTTCCAATTTGCAAAGAAGATAACAACTACATTATATTGGTAGAAATCAAAACTTAACTGTTGCTGGTTCTTGAAAGAAAAAGCTGCCAAGAAATACTAAATCTGGGATATTTTCAACCTGCAAAATTTTCTAGTTTTCTACTGTGTGTTTCATAACACACACAATCTGTTCCAGTTAAGGTCTACCCCTTGATTATTGAAAAATGTAGCACTTGTAAATAGGTAGAAAAATATAATAGAAAGTTATTCTGGGGATGGGGTGGGGAAAAAAAAGAAATCAAAATAGAAATTTCTATTTCTAAAAATTGATGATAAATTCTAGAAACATAGTATCTAGAAATGTGAATAATAGTTCCAGGCTTATATCCCTCTCAACATCTGTGAATGCCAGAACTTTACAAATCATAATACTGCAGGCTACACAGAGGAAATGGTTGTCTAAACGTAACAATTGAAAATATGTAAATTAAGTAAAACGAATAGGTATGTATAAACACACTGCCATAGACTGTACGCTGAGAACACACCTGAGCATTTAAATGCAATCATTTAATCCAAGAGCCATCCAGTGGGCGATGAGGCAAAAGAACCAGTGGAGGAGGAACCTCCACTGTGTGATTTATACGATACAGGAAAGAAGAAAGCTCTGTGGAAATAAAAAAAAACAAAACTCCTCCCTGATCGTCATTATAGAACTTTCCTGAGGTCTAAACAAACTGAAATCAAGTGAACAAATGCTAAATTTATATTATTTTTTAAAGAAGAAATAATGTCTTGAAGCTATGACCTAGGGGCTAGGATTATTTGAATTGTCTGAGAAAGCATTTAATAGAACTAAAGCTCTGAAGAGATGTTATGAGTTCCAAAGGAGAAACAAGAAACAAATAAGGAGAAACAGGCAGAGAGAACAGGTGTGAGCCCGCTGAGCAACGTCGACGCCGTAACATGAGCTAAGACTGCACAGTTTCTGTGGGGGAACCCAGGAGCACTGGGCTAAGTGCAGAAGACCATTCTGAACAGAAGTGAAATGTGGATTGCTCGGGTTCAAGAGAGGATAAGGGCATGAATCTCCACTGACTGATGAGAATGTAAAGAAAATGGGTTGGCATTGGACTTGAGAGAGGAAGTAAATGAATTACAAAGAAGGGAAGGAACTAGGTATTACAACCAGTAAGCAAGACCACGTGAGCAGAAAACAGGATCCAAAACTTCAAACTTGGAAGGGACCTAAGACAGCATCCAGCCCAAGAAGTTTGGGGATGACCACTGAGGCACACATATCACTGTTAGTTCTGCCCCCATCCATTCAATGCTTCTAACCAGGGCTACGGTGTATAACGCAGCACTGGTCGCTAAACTATCGTGTGTGAAGGTCTCACTGTATCAACTGGGGTTGATATTTTGGTTCTTTACACCCGAGGAACTGCGGATGACGTTATCAGAAGAGCTGGAAGAAATAAACATGAGAAACTCTAATAATGGATTCTCAGGAAAAGTTTCCTCTAATCTCCAAATGTGTGAAATAAAAAAATTAAGTTCGTTCATATATCAAAACATCACAGTACCCCATAAATATGTATAATTTTTATATTTTTGTATCAGTTAAAGTATACTTAAATTTTACAAAGAAAGTTAAGCTATCACAAGAAGCAGCAGGATCCTACCTGGGGGAGAATTTCTGCTAAGCAAGAAAGTGTTTATGATTGAATTTTGTGAAGTAAAAATAACTAGAAAAGGAAAATAATACTCTGAAGTAGCTCTGGATTTGAATACTTATTTCATTATATGTACATATTTTTTCTCAATATAAATGTGACACGTGACCTATAGAATATTTGGAAAATAGGGAAGAAAGATAGAAAGGAAAAAAATATCAACCTTAAACCTTCCACTTAGAAATTACCATTGTTAATCATTTGTCCATTATAGAATGGTCTTTATTCATCTGCACATCTGCGCCTGGGAGCTTAATACTTTCTTTTTACTTGGCAATATATTATATACTTTGCATCTTCATTATATTCTTTAAAGACTGTAGTCTTTTAAAGACTACATTAGGTTCTACAGCTTTTAATCAATTCCCTAAAGTAAAAAACTTAGGTATCCAAATTTCTCCCATTTCAAATAAGGTTGTGGATTAATGTCCTTGGTTTTATTTGCATATATTCGGTTATTAGCAAGACTGATCATTCTTCATGTCTTAGTCTATTTACACTTCTTTTATGAATAGCCTTTATATTACTGTGTACTTTTCCTTCAGGGTATTAAGCTTTCTTAGAGCCTTCTATACATTAAATACATTAATCCATCCTCTCTCATAAATATTTAAAATATCAATTCTTTGTCTTTATTTATTATATAAATATAAGTAACTTTCCATTTTTATGTAGTTGAATATTTTTCTTTACGACTTTTGGTTTTAGTGTCAAACTTTGAAGGAGCTCATCTATGCTATGACCAAGTATACATATTCACTGTAGTTTCCATTAGTTCTTAAAGACATAGAGTTTAAGACATTTGAGATCAGAAGCCAATCCTAAAGGCTACCTTAACCTTGTGCTCCACTCACATGAGGTTTAATCTGATCCATGATTTATTATCTTTGTCATAAAATATAATTAACATTAGTATTTGCCTCATGGGACAGTTATAAGTATTAAATGGGATAATCCATCTGAAATGTATGGCAAAATGTCTAGCACATAATAGATACTCAACTACTGATTATTTAACTCCCTACTGCATAGGAACATTATTTTGGAGAACAGGATAAAAAGAATCTAAATTTAGGGGTTTTTTTCCTTCAAAATTTGTTCCAATGTTCATTTTGAATGATACATCTTGTAACCCACTAATTTAAAATGCCAATTCTAGTACATACTAAATGGTTACAGGTGTTTGGATATGTTTCTGGACTTTTTATTGAAGCTCATTGATCTCCCTGGCTAGTAATGTAACACTGTTACGATAATAAAATCAGTATGGCTGAATAATGCTTTAATTACATTTAGTGCAATTATCCTTCCATAATTATTCTTATTTTTTCTTCAGAAAATACCCTTGACTAATCAGGCTGCCAAAACTCCTGGATAAAGTTCCAAAAGGGGATTAACAAAAGTATATAAAAATTCCAATTCCTCTGAAGGACAATCTATGTGCTATTTTTAGAGAAAATTCCAGGTAAACTTTTTTGCCAGAACACTACTACACCTCTAATCACCTTTTAGGTTCTGTCCAGTAGAGTATAAATGTCAGCATTATCAAAAAGAAAAAAAATCAGGTTTTTAAATGCATCCTTTCAAAGCATTTAAAGACAAGATTGAAGAATATATTAAACTTCCTAAATAACTCCCTAAACCCAGCTGTAGAGACTCTCTGCTCAGGATACTGGCCAGTCAGCCTCAGAAGGCCCTGTTCTTTGTCAATTACTCCATGGAAGAAGAAATCAAACATCTGAAGTCTGAGAATGGAGAGCCCAAGTGCCAGTCTTTGGGTAGTGCTTCTGGCCTGCAGAGAATGGGCTGTGCATTTTCTACCTGCCCTCCTCAGTTAGTTAATAATCCCTCCTTCTGTCCAGAAAGAAAATGAAGTAGAAAGATAGAGGTGCTGAAAGTGTACCACTGTACTATTCCTTCTAAGAGAGTAGATTTTAAATCCTCTTACACAAATAAAAGAAAAAAACAGTACCTCCTTAAGCAACTTGTCTCAAGTCAATATATGCTATTTTAATGAGAGAAAGTTCCCATGTCTTCACAGTGCCCTGATTTTTGTCCTGTCTCATTTTTAATGATTCCAGGGCTCTGAGCCCAAAGCATGTGTTGAAAGATTCCTGGAAAAGGCACTGTCATTAACTGTTAAAATGCCATGCCCACATTTCTACTCCACTCAGTTCTTATTCCATAATAAATAACTTCAGACTTCACAAATTGCTCTCCATTTACATTTTGTTACAAGTTCTTTGAGGTTTTTATTTTTACTTTCTCTAGGGATTGGAGGCTTAAATGAAAACATGACTGCAAAGGGATCTCTTAATGGAAATGTGTAAGGTACGCTAGAGAAAATAGAGTAAGAAATGAGAAAAACCTCTGTTTTTCAAATTAATTCTGGCCATCAAGTCGACTGGGAGTGAAAAAAAATGGCAAAAACCACAGGAAAACATCTATAACATCTCAAGGCTCGTGAGGGCTGGTAAGGAGAATGTTAAGTCTTAGATGTGTAGACGCCAGGAAGGGATAATTCAAAAAGTCCTGATAAAAGGTAGGATGAAACCACAGCTGAGATTCTGGATAGAAGAAAGCTCCAGAGATTTGTTAGACCATTCCCAAAGAAATGTCTATTGTTCTTGTGTAAAAGAACTCAGAAAACAAAGAAAAGGGTAGGATGCTGTATCTAAAGAGATCAGCAAGACTCTCCAGTGATCTCAAATATCCTAACGATTTGTGCAAATGGCAGAAGAACAAATAGTGAAGAGGAGAATGTGTGCAACATAGAGTCAGGAAAGTTCAAAACATGACAAGCTAAAACTTGAAAAAATGTATAGCTGGAAAAATATTATCCCCCTGCTCCTTTTTCTTGCTAAAATGCCCTTCAGTGCAAGAAGAGTCAGAAAGGCAAGTATCTTTTGATCATCACAGAGGGAATGATTAATGAAATTATGAGGTTGGTAAGTAGGGTGCTGGTTTACTTTGCATTCTCTTTTGTGGGAAAAGACAGCTGTCAGTTAAAATGGCTGAGGTCAAGGTGAGTGAGGAGATTCTAACCGGCACTTCTTCCTCTGACTGAAGCAAAGACTTAGCTAGGTTCTTTTCAGAGTGACTGTACATACTGGTTTGCCTGAGGTGGTCCTGGTTATGCTTGCCTTTCTGGTACAATTATTAATAGACCTCCTTTTCCTTCGAAAGTTACCTTTATTTGGATGTTAAGTTATGTGGTCATTTTTAACATATCTCAGCATAGCAAGAGTATAGCACTTCTTGTTTGCAGTAATCTTTGAGAATCTACAGAGAATAAAAGTGGAGCTGTAAAGCTGAGATGACCAGATGTTCCAATTTTTACATGTGGAAAGAAGGAATATGTTAGCATATCTAGACTAAAAAACACATAGTTGATAATCTGAGGAGCACATGATCATACCTATGTCCATGATGGCTTTGAAAGGAAGCAAACATTAAGAGGAAACGTGGGTGTGTAAAACATGAATTAGGTCAGGTGTTAATTCCTCTTCATTAAGACTGCTGCAATGCATGTCATGGGATTTCCATAGATAGATCAAATGTGGATTTGAACAAGACTTCAGACAAAGATATTCTCCATATTCTTAGAGATAAGGGTGGAAACATGAATTGTCATGCAGCTTGATGTATTTTAACAAGTTGAATGACTGTTCTGAATAGTGTTGGTTGACTAATGTGCACTAATGGGCAATGCTAATTCTGCCCTTGGCACTGTCCTTTTCAATATTTTTCTCACCAAATTAGATTAAGACATGCTGATCAAATTACCTCTGATGCATGGCAGTAGCAGATACTGAGATAATAGAGTCAGGATAAAAAATTATTTCAGATTGGGAAAATATGCCAAGCCTAAAAATTAAATATCATAGGGAAAAACAATTTTGTAAGGAGAAATTTACTTTCCAAAAACCAGTTGCACACACAAAAAACATGGCATTATACAATAGCACATATGTAAATGAAATAAAGTTTCACCGACTGAAAATCATAGCGTGATAAGTTGGTGACAGAAGCCTTAATATCAAAAGTTAAGAGGACAATAGGTCAATTCTACTGAGACCAGCAAGTCACATTGAAAATGATATGTTTCACTCTGGGAACCTCAGAATAAGTAAGATCATGGCAAACTGGCAGCCATAGAGAAATTAGGAGAATAGATTGTAATAGTCACTTTTTTAAAAATAGAAAGAACAGCAATAATAATAACACAGATTTGCCATTCTTCATCTACAGTACTAAAATTTTAAAAAGTTTGAAAACCAAAATATATTTAATTCAACGGTTGCCAAATACTGATCTGAAATATGAGAAGGTGCCTATGGTCTATCTATTCCAACTTATTCATGTAACTTTTGGTAGAAATGTTAAAGGGCTTGATTATGGGATTCTACCCTATGCCCCACCAGTCATATTACATGTTACCTGTCTGTCTCTGTATTGCCTTTTAAATAAAACTTAATTCCAGGAATTTCTTTTCGTACTTGTCAACTTTTATTTTTTATCAGTACATGCTTGCATTACATAATATTTGCAATCCTTGTGTAGATTTGGTACATGTATGTAACATATCTCAATTCTCATATCTCAAGTTCTGTTTTTATCCCCTTTCCTTTCTTTCCCTCTCCTTTCCCTCCATCTCTTGATCACCTTCCTATATGAGAAAGATCCACCTCTGTATTTCCTATTATCTGCTTTTCATTTATATTTTGTTTTCTTATAGAAACTATGCAATATTTAATCTTGGAAGTCCAAATACATTTAGTCTCAAGTGATTGTGATAAAAGAATAGTGACCTAATAATAATGCCAATGACGATAACTATAATAATGACAATCAATAATATTAATAGTTAACAAAATAGCACTATATTATCAAACACTTTTCTAAGCATGTTACACATATTAGTGCATTTAACACTCACAATAATTTGAGACACGTGTTTTACTAGTATTATATCCACTTTATGATTAAATACACTGTAGCAAAGATTTGCCAAAAAACCACATAGTATATTTTCATCTTGGGAAGATGAAATCTGAATAGTAACATTTGATAGTTGTCTTTAGGTTGAAAAATTAATTAATGATTGGGAAGCCTACAAACACAGAGTTTAATTGGGATGCAAGGACAAAAGCTTTTACAATTTTTCCGAAGTTCTGGAAGTATATCTTGAAGTAGATCGTTTTTGCTTCACTGGTCTCCTTTTGTAATTTTAGAAGATAAAGGTGTCAATTGTTCAAGAAGAATCAAAACAGAAAATAATTTATTCTGCACTTGATCAAAACTCCCTAAAGCTGCTACATTGCAAGATTGGGGCTTCTAGAGGAGAAAAGAACAAGAATGCAGCAACAGACCTCCAAGAGAAAAAGTTATAGCACTCCCTAACCTGAATAAAGAGGGAAGAGGTGACACAGCCTGCTACAAGCTATGACAGCTTCTGACTAATATCAACAGGTGCTGTGGATAAAAGACACTGTAGGGACACTTGGTGGCATGACAACTGAGCCTGTCTGTCAGACGAAGAGTCCACTCTGGTATAAAAGCATGCACACCAGCATGGCAGAGAACAGAACACCAGGTAACATTGGGCCATGAGAAATGCAAAGAGTAGTATCTTAATTATTTTTCTCATTACTAGGACAAAATACTCAACACCCAAAGTTAAAGGGGGAAAGGCTTATTTAGCTCACACTTTATAGAGGTTTCAGTTCATAATTGGCTGGCTCCAAGGCAGGGTGGCTTGGCAGAGAACAGTTCAAGATGCCCTCAAGGCAGCAAAAGCAACAAGAGAGAGGAGACAAGACTCTTTCTGTCCCTTATGTTATATGCAGGTACCTGCCCTAGGGTATGTGTAGCACTCACACCCTTAATCACAATCAGAACTATGCCAAGCCAATCAGTTTGGCAAATCAATCATACACCCTTAATTCCAGCATCACACACTTTAGATTCAGCCACCTCTGAAAAAGTCCTACGACCGCATGAGGCTTTGGGGAGACATCTAGACACGAACTATAAAAAGTAGACAGTCAGACTTCCACATCAGTCTTCATCTGTTGTTGAAAGCAACCCCACGGCCTGTGTAGACCCAATATATGCTTGGAAAGCTTAGGGAAAAGACCTCAAATGGTAGGTAATGGGCCTACAAGACACATAGGGGTGTCATGAAAGGTGGGTCGCTTTGAAGCAGCTATGTTATGCATCAGAGCTTGGAACAAAATCTATATCGCACAAGAAATAGGTTTTACTGGGGGAAGAGAAAACATACAAACAGGTTCAGCAAGGTGACTCATGTCACCATCCTACCACTGTCTTCATAGAGAGGTGAGTGGGGTCTGAGGGACCTGATAGATATACAGTGTGGGTTGCTATTCTTTTTTTCTTTGTAAAGAGCAAGTTGATGTTTGTCGAGTCTGTCATAGTAGAGGCTGATTTTTAATAACTGCTAAAGTATTAGCCTTTTTTTTTTTAGTATCTGAATCCCTCTAAATATGCTACTCCAAATTCTAACATTCAGAAATATGTCTTCAATGTAAAAGTTTAGGGTGATAGTACTGGAAGAGGCAGACTGCATAACCTCTAAGAGACTTTCCAATTCAGAGTCTTTGGTTTTATGAGACACTCTGGAAAACTATTACATATTATTAATATTTTTCTTAATCTGAGCTGGCATTCTATTAGCCTTCTTCACTGATACGGCACTGGAAATCCAGAACTTAAATGTATCAATATAGATCTTTGTCTTCAATTCTATTAACTTATCCGGTGCAATATAAACTGCACTCTGGTTGAACATCATTTCTACCTAACTCAAACACTATAATTCAATCTCTTCAGATTCTTATTCCATCTCTCAACCTGCTGGCCTCTTTCCCTTTGTCTCCTTCCCAGAGATTTAATAATCCCCAAGTAGCAACAGAATAGATTTACAGCTATCTGTGTCATAACACCTGAGGCATATAAAAGGCAATGTGTTTTTCCCTAGTCATATTCCTTAAATGCAGGTGATAACACTTTCTGTGATCTATTTCTGATTCTTTCTCCCCTACATAAGATGACACATTGTCTTTCTGGAGTGGGCACTCATATCCCTAAATCTATATCTACAGAGATGCTACGTATGTATCCATACCCTGGGCATCTCAAGAATGCCAGATCGCATTAGTTATGGTCTATCAGACTGCCGAATGGGTCAAACCTAGTTTCTAGGAAATTTACCTTATATAGTGATCAGTGTTAGATACTGAAGAAATAATGAGATGTAGTTCCTAGCTCTCAAGAATTTACACTGTAAAAGTAAAGAATAACTGTGATTTAATGTAGTAAGTATAATAAAGGAGCAAATAGCAATTGGCCAACCCAAGAAAGTGATGTGGCACAAGAGGAAGACATACTTATTTATAATAAACTACCATGCCAACAAGAAAGGCTGCTGGACATTTAGCCAGATTCATAGGTGAAAGTCATCTAGTAATTGTCATTGTGTTTGTACATACCTACACACAAAACCTGGATAAAGAAATAAATGATTCAGAATTTCAATCATATTTCTAGGCAGGCACCAAAGTACATAGATGTGTCATAAATTCATAAATTAATATAAGCCAAGGTACTAATCTCTTCAGTCTTCAGTTCAGTGTTGAGGAAGTCAAGGGCTCATGTAGCTCGTGGTGGACTGAGTGTGTCCTCCCCGAATTCATAGGAAGGTGATCAAAAGATAGAGTGAATGTTTAATTTTTTGAAAAAATCTTACTACACTAAAAGATACATTGCCAAGAACAAAGGATTAAGTGTGTTTGAAGGAAGAGGGAGTATTTTTAGGGTTATTAGTGGCAATGTGTTTTACTATGGTAATTTTTTTTTTTATTTAAACATTCAAGGTAGTATTTGAGCACCCTCTGTATGTTGAAATCCTTCTCCAGGATGTGACAGTATTAAGAAAAAAGGTCTTTGAGATGTACATAGGTCAAGATATTAGTGGCAGTCTTTGGTATGAAGCAACAATACTGATGGAACCCAAACAATACCAATATTAAGTTTGATATTTATCAATGTAATTTGATCATTTTTCTTTAGAAATTGTTTCTGGGGGTGAAGACTTACATATATATATAAAAAGATACTGATTTCTACCCTTTATATTTTAATTTTGCATATAACATGTATGTACATGCTATATGTTTAATATGTGATAAGTAGATAGTGTTCTGAATTCAAAGAAAATAACCAAATACCATGTAGTAATCTGATTCTGAAATGTCTTTGGTTATGTTACAACTGTTAAGTAGCTTAGGTTTTTCATCCCCAAAGAGCCACAGAAGTTGTATTTGTGTGAAGCTGAGAGAAAAAAAAGATGTGTTGGTTCTTTGGGCAACAGGAAGAAAAATGACAATGAAGTAGTTTTTCTTTCTAGAAAAAAAAAGGAAATATCTTTATCCAAGCTACTTAAAGCACTTGCAAAGCAGCAGCTCTCCTCTTTCTGATAAACTAAAAACACTACTTAGAAGTCCTCTATCAAAAAAATTATATATATATATCTCGAGCTTCCATTAACAGGTATTCTGCTGGAAAGCTTTATGCATCTTGAGTGTGCTTCATGCTTCATGCTTCCTTCTTTTGGGTAAATACACAGGTCATGGAGCTGATTGCATATTTTATCTCAATCTCATGAAGAAAGAGTTTTACAACAGTGGAAAGTGACAGACTCCAATCAAGCTCTGGATCTTCTACATTTTTTACATTTACATTATAAAAATTATCATTATAACTAATATTCTGAAAACTTTTTAAATTCAGAAATATCTTCATATTAAACTCGGTAAATTATTAATAAAATTAAAATTCCCTATCAATATACCTGCATCCAATCCTAACGCTGTTTTGCTCTCAAATCCTAAGGCTTCTGCCAGCAAAACTTTCCATTACATTGTTTGTTTCTTCTTATTTTCTTACCATTTTATTCATTTAACCTCTCTTATTAATGCAGTAAAAATTATGTCCCATTTTCTGTAGTCTGAACTAGAACTAAAATTAAAAAGTTGAGTAAGCATGGTCCCTCTCCTCAAGTGGCTTATAGTCTGCTAGCCCATTTTTAATTAGTTAAATAGTTCATTTTTTACCACTAAACTTTTCACATAAAGTATACATCCTGCAGGAAATCTTTCCCAAATGGATATTCTATATACTATGGTTTTAAACAAACGATTCATGACTAAAAACTAGAATTTCCTCTGCTGTAAAATTTTAAATAGGAATAAATTGAAAGAAGAATAATACAGAATTTTATTTTTTAGTGAAATATTCTCATCTTACTTATGAAAACACCAGTGCCTAGAGAGTGAAATAACATTGCTCAACAAATACGACTGAATCCTCAAGCATATGCCAGCAGTAAGGTAGAAGCTAGAATCACAGTGATAAGTAGGACCTACAGTACTCTGAATTGTAGTCACTGGGGACATGAGAAGAAAGAGATGCTGAAAGAGTATAAAGTAAGGTGATGAAACCCAACCCATTCATTCAAAGGCCTCTTCTCCAAGAGGGTCTCAATAAAGATGGAGCTTAATGAATGGGGTGCTTGTCCCGGTGGTGTAACTAGTGAGATGCACAATTGGCCTGAAGTTTCCAAAAGCATCAGTGCCATATTCTCTGCAATGGCAAGTTCCCAACTGGCTGTTATTTTGCTGTGTCAATAATGTCAGTAGAAGACTGCTGCAAGTGCTGCTTGTCCAGTCTGCACATCATTCAACACTGTTGAAATATATATATATAGTCATATATATCACATATATCTCAGCAGTGTTATTGAACGATGTACATATACATATATGTGATGTGTGTATATATGTATGTATATATGTATATATATGTGTGTGTGTGTATATATATATATATATCAGTAGTGTTACTGAATATTGAATATATATATATATATATTTCCCCAATTGTTTTTTCAAGAAGCATTCATATCACATGTAGAAGTTTCCAATTAACTGGGATTGCTTTTTAGTTTTCATGTTGCTTTAATGCCTCTATGTCACTAATAAGTTTTTAAATCAAGTTTGTTTCCTAATTGATGATATTAAAAATGAGAAAATGCAGTATATTAATATACTAAATGTACATATGTATTTTGCAGTTATTTCTTTCTAATAGACCCTGCCCTTTGGTGCCATACAATACAATTTATTTAATAATGCAAAATAAAGAAGGCCAGTTGATCCCTAATATACCCATTTTATCATTGTCTATCAGCTCTGGTACATGGCTAACATTATTAGTAATGGGCTTTGCTTAGGAAGGAAGATGCAAGGATAACTAATTTTGTGTAGTTTGCCTAGAACTATTTGTTACCTATAACTTTTGGCAATATTCAGGTACTATTTGTGACAATAAGCAAAGCTGTCATGATTAATTCATATACACACATATATACACATACTCAAATGCACATCCATGTGTGCATGCACCTTACACTACAACGTCTTTTCTCTTTCTATTGTATGGATGCTTAAGATTTAAAAAAAATGTTTATTTTTTGTTTAATGAGCAATGATTCTTGTCTTAGTTACTTTTCTCTCATTGCTGAGATGAAATAACTGACAACCAGGTTTAAAGGGGGAAAGGTTTATTTAGCTCACAGTTTGTAGAGCTTTCAGTACATAATCGGCTGGCTCCAAGACAGCATGGCACGTGGCAGAAGAGTGACAGTTCATAGTATTGGAAGACACCAAAAGAGACAAGACTGGTGAGATAGGCCTCCTTCTATCCCTTATATTGTATCTAGTCTACCAGGATTAGGGCAGTGCCAATCCATTCAGTGGATTGATCCTGCAATCACCCACCCTTAATCCCAGCACCCTTAATCCCAGAATCACACTACAAATTAGTCATACACTCTAGATTCAGCCACCTCCGAAAAAACCCTATGACCTCATGAGGCTTTTGGGGGACATCTATACACAAACCATAATATTCTGCCCTGCCCCCACAAAGACTCATGCACATCCCTTTATGCAAAAGGCATTTAGTCCCTCTCCAAGAGTTGCCAAAGTCCTAACAGTTTCAGCATTGCTGAGAAGTCCAAATCCAAACTCTCCTCTGAGATTTAAGGCAAACTCTTAGCTGTGGGTCCCTGCACAAATGAAAAGAAAATTAAACACTTCCAACATTCAATAGGACAAGATAGACATTTCCATTTCAAAGTTGCAAACAGGGGTATACAAAGGAATGGGACCAAAGCAAGTCCAAAATGCAGCAGAGGGAACATTAAGTCCTGTAGTTCCATGTGCAGCATCTGAGGCAATCTATGGCAAGATGTGAACTCCAAAGGGCTTGGGTGGCTCTGACCCTATGGCACTGCTGGTGGTTTTAGTTCCCATGGCTTCTCTCTGGAGCCAGTTCTGTTACCTCTTTGAAGTTTTCCTCAATCCATATTCCTGGCTTCTCTAAATTTCTGGGGTATCCACTGCACCTTCGGCTTCACATAGCTTCACATACTTCCCTCTCAGGGGCACACTGCCTGGCCACCCTGGCCTTCTTCTGAAATCCGAGTGGAAGCATATTTGATCCCACAACTCTTGCATTCTGCATGTGCCTAAAACCAGTGCCATGTGGATGATGCCAAGTTCTGCTGCCAGCTGGAACAGTAGCCAGTCTTCCCTCTCTCTTGGATGTAGGGGTTGAGTGCCTGGATTGCCAAGCATTCTGAATCCAATTCTGAGGAACAAATTTTCTAGGCCACTGCCATTCTGAACATGGTACCCTGCAGCTTTCTTCTCAAAGTTTTCTTCTCAAAGCAAAGTCTTTCACTTTTGCAATTTTGAGGTCACAAAGGATGGAATCCTGCTGCATCTTGTCATGCCCTCAGGCCATATTTTCTATTTTCCTGTTCCTTCTCAGCAATCAAGATGTCCTCTGCTCTATCTTTGCAGTCCACAGCTTTATTGGAGCTTCCTTTCTGGCCAAACTCGCAAATTTTAAAACATCCTGCTGGGCTCTTTGCTCTTGATTCTCAACATAAATCTGGCTAAAAGCCTCCAACAATAACCATGCCACTGCCTCAACATTCAACTGCCTTGAAATTTCATCTGCCAGATTAATTAGTCCACCATCCTTAATCTTAGGCTCAGACCAAGTGTCTGGACATGAGCAAACGAACTTTCTGCCAAGCTTTAAGACACATCATATGAAGTCCGATAGCCAATTCAGTCTTTCTTCCCAGCAGAAAACTCTAGAGCCTGGTCTTTGCAGACATCATTTTTATCTGCTTTCTGGTCTTCTGAGTTCTGACTAGAATCTCCCATTTCAGCTGACATCTCTGAATCATTTCAAACTCTTCCCACAAGCCACTCCCAAAGGCTCCTGAACCACATGATCAGGTATAGTGACAGCAATGACCCCACTTCTCTGGTACCAAATTCTTTCTTAGTTACTTTTCTCCCATTGCTGAGATAAAATACCTGACACCCAAGGTTAAGGGGGTAAGGTTTTATGTAGTTCACAGTTTGTAGAGCTTTCAGTCCATAATCAGCTGGCTCCAAGGCAGGGTGGCACATGGCAGAGGAGTAACAGTTCATGGCAGCAGAAGACACCAAAAGCAACAAGAGAAAGTGAAACAACCCTTTCCATCTCTTATATTGTATCCAGTCTACTGAGATTAGGGTGGTGTCAATCCATTCAATGGATTGATCCAGCAATCACCCATCCTTAATCCCAGCATTGCACTATGAATCAGTCACACACTCTAAATTCAGTCACCTCCAAATAAACCATATGACCCCATGAGGCTTTGAGGGGACATCTAGACACAAACCATAACAATTTTGTGCAAAATATTTTAGAAATAGGAACAGAAAGCAAACAGAAAAAATGAACGGTTAGGCAATCAGCTTTTACTCCTTATTCACTATACTTACCCCTCATCTTCTATAGATTTTGGGCCCTTATACTAAGGTAAAATAGCAATCCGCACAACCTATAGGTTAGGATTCCCCACAAGTATCTTTTTTTCTGAGACAAGATCTTGCTACATAGTTCAGGCTGGTCTTGAACTTACTATGTAGCCCAGGCTGGCCTTGAACTTGCAGCAATCCCCTTGACTCAGCATCCCAAGTGCTAGGATTATAGGCATGTGCCACCACACCCAGCAAGTATTTCATTATTTAAGGAAAGGTGTTTTCTTCTGCTTTGTGGCAGCTGCCTTGTCTTCCTCACCAGCTCTGGTCTCTTTCAGAGAGTTGCCCACCACCCCACCATCACAATCCTTTCAAAGGCACTCTCTGCTGCCACCATTAACAAGTACACATAAAAGGTGACTCTATTAAGGTGTTCTCAGAGCTACAGGTGCTACCCCTTGACAAGGGCATGTTGACAGAAGAATGCAAACTAGCCAGAAAGTCCTGAGTATACTTTCTATCCAAGCACTGATTCCTTACGAGAGAGAATTTAGGTTGAAATTCAAAGACTTACACATTTGAGGAGTTTCCTCCTACCTGAATCAATCATCCAGGACAAAGCTGGGCAGGGACCTTATTTTATTTCCTATTTCATACACTTCCCTTTATATTGACATGCATCTACTTTTAATTGCTAGATACATGTTGTTAGAGGCAGGTATACAAAGGATCCTGTTTAATTCAGTTTTCTGTTACTGAAAGAAATACCTAAGATAATCAACTTAGAAAGAGTTTATTTTGGCTCAGAGTTTAAGAGGTTTACTTTATGATCAGTTGGCCTCTTTGCTTTGGGCCTGTGATGGTACTTCTCAGCAAAAAGATGCTATAGAGCAAAACTGACCTCAAGACTACGAAGCAAAAGAGAGAAGAAGAGGAAGGAACCAGGATCCTTCAATCCCCTTTGAGTGTGTACCCCCAATGACCCAAAGATATCCTTATAGGTCCTGCCTCCCAAATTTTCCATCTTTTCCCAACAGCCAAACATTGGGAACCAAGCCTTTACCACAAGGACCATTGGAAGACATTCAAGATGCAAACTAAGCAGACCCCTCTCAGTTGGTGAGTTCAAGGACCCAGTAGTGAGTGATATTCCCGTATCCAAATCCATACTTCGTAATTGAAAATGATTATGTATCTAGACAGGTATTCAACAAAGACAAAATTTGGTTTTTTAAATTTTGACATTATTTTTCCTGCCTAATTTATTTACTGTATTTATTATTTCTGGTTAATGTACATAATTAATGCCCTCCTCTTCTTTATGAATGCACTTTACTTGTATTTTAAAACCTATTGTAAAGTCAATATATAAACAAGTTGCCAACTACCTGAATATAAAAGAAGCATTATTCAAAGCCAACCAACTTCAAAACTAAAATGAATATTTTAAAATTCCAATATCTTTCTTACATTCTCTACCCCATAAATGCTTATGCATACTCCTTTTTCCTCCTATACTATGTAGCCCATTGGATCAGGCACAGATGTTATATATTGTTGCATCCCTATCCTAGCACATGCCTGACGCGTAGCTGAAGCACACTAAACAAATAAATGACTGGATTGTGAAAGATTAATGATAGCTATACTTTACTGAAAACAACACATATCAGGGACTGCTTGGACAGTTTTTATAAATGATCTGATTTAATTCTCAAGATACTCTAAGGAAGTCATTATCAACCCAAATTTGCAGATAAAAAAAACAAAAAACAAAAAAAAACAAAGAACTGCTACCTAGATAGGTTAAGTGATTTGGCAAAGGTTATAAATTTTGTAAATTACAGCTTTAAACCCAAGGATGACCTCTTTATGCTTATGCATTTATTTACTAGGACAAGGGTCACCAAAGTATGGTCTGCACTGTTTTTGCCTGCCATGTTTTAGCAAATACAGTTTTATGGCAATGCAAGCTCATCCATTGTTTACGTATAGTTTATAGCTGCTTTGGGGGCTACAATAGAAAAGTTCAGCAGTTGCAATCCAAACTATATAGTCTACAAAGCTTAAAATATTTACTATATGGTGCTTTACAAAAAAATTGTGTGCTTTCTGTTCCAGGATATCCTCAAGGGGTGAGGAGAATAATGAAAAAGAACCAAGAAATCCTGCTCAAATGAGAGACATACTCTCCATGTTTGCTGAATTCACAGTTTTCTCCTACTCTGCACTCTATAATTTGGAGGTTATTGTATGACTGAAAAGCACCCAGGCAAGTCTGCAGTTTAATCCATCCAGCTTTAGATTAACATTGGTCTTATCTGTTTCGATACCTAATTTAATTTTCTTTCCTGCATGGTGGCATGGTAACTCATTCTTACGAAACCTCTGATATTTCAAGCTGAGAGAAGCTACAGTTGAAAGTCTTTAAAAAAACAGTCAATTAGTGTTTCAAGGGCAAATATTAGGTAATCAAATTCTTCAGTTACTAATACTAGTAAAACCCTCATAAGTCTCCTTTCTTCTTACCTTTCTCTTTTCCCATTTCTTCTGGCTATTTCTTCCTTTCAGGCCTACCCTTCTCTTCCTCTTATCATATCTACATTTAATTGCTTATTGAATATCAAGTACTTAGAACTAAATAGGATCCAATGTTTCTTAACATTCAATCAGGTATTTAAATATATTACCTATGACATATGATTCCCTAAACAAGCTATTTTCCCCAGGGAAGAGCCAGAAGTTGTTTTTGGTGGAAAGTCTTGGATGATGGGCAAGTCTTTCTTGCCCACAGCTCTCTTCATCCATGAGTGATGAGTCAACAGTATATTAAAGGCTTTCTGGGAGAAAATAAATTTGGGCTGCGTCTTGGTTACTTTTCTCTCATTGCTGAGACAAAATACCCAACACCAAAAATTAAAAAAAGAAAGGGTTATTTGGCTCACAGTTTGTAGAGGTTTCACTCCATACTGGCTCCAAGGTAGAGTGGCACACGGCAGAGGGCAATAGTTCATGGCAGCAGAAGGCAGCAAAAACAAGCAGGAGCAAAAGGGAGGAGCGCAAGAGAGAGCAAGCCTCTTTCCCTCCCTTATATTACATGCAGGCTACCCACCCCAAGGTGGGTGTAGCACTCACGCCCATAATCCCAGGACTAGACAACGAATTAATCAAAAAACTGTAGAAGCCTGCCCCCTTGACGGCATGAGGCTTTGGGGGGACATCTATACACAAACCATAACAGGCTGTATCACAACTTCTTTTTCTGTGAGACATTTCTGAGTTTCTTAGATAAACCAAAATAAGACCAAAAATCAAGATATCGTTACCTCTATAAAAAGGAAGCACGTGGAATTTTTGCATCACTTTATTCTACACTGCTAAACTAAGTCCCTGCTGAGTATATATCTCCAAGTGAAGGGTAGGTGAGCTGAGCAAGAGTGCAAGAGGTTGAGAGGCAGAGGCATACATGGACGGAAGGAAGATCCAATAGGAAACCAAACAGTTCTTTACGTCACCCACAGCATACCGAAGTGAGTGTTCCAGGCTGACATTTTGAATGCAGTACCCAATGTTTAGAGGTAAAGGCTGATGTGGTCCCAGCAGGCTGTGTCTGATGCTGAAATCCTCCCAGCCCCAAAGGCTCCGCCTGGAGAAGCAGCCATTTGTGCATCACGGCACTTGGCTCCTCATGACTTTGACTAACACGTTGCTTTCTGGCACTTGTGTTAGAGAATATCCCCTCCCTCCCACTTTGATGGATCAAGTGTTACAGAGACTGCACTTCAGGTAGAGGTGTCTTTGAGTGATACACTGAAGTTAGCAGTAACTAAAGGCTGTAACTTAAGGCCTGTCACACTCTAACAGCACTGGGATCCCACAGGGGCAGTGAGAGGCCAGGCCCAGGGCAGCCTCTGGAGCCTGGCTGACAGAGATCCCTGCGGATGCTGTTCTCCAGCACATGGAGAGAGATGTATGGCAAGAGGGAGGGGTTCGTGGTTCAGTGTGATCAACAACATTACAAATTCTTGGGATTACCTGAAGGAAAAAATTATTTCCACCTAAGTATGCATCCCTAAGCGTAAGAGTTTTGTGCTCAGTCTGAGTTATTTTTTAACATGGCACAAAAGAAATGGAACATTGTTTTTTCTATTTGAATTTTATATGCCTGTAATAAAATATTATAGAATCAGTGTATCTGCTTGGCTACTTTTGACTTTGCTTATAAGAATCTTCAGTGTTACAGCCGTATGTAATTTATTTATTTTTCATGCTGGATAGTATTCCACTGTATAGATATGCTGTAATTTATTTATCATTCTAATATTGGTGAACATATGAGTTGTTTAAATTTGGACTAAAATATACATTAGTACATCAAAATTATTTTATATAAATATGGATGTGTCTGGATGTGTATTTCCACTGAGTCTATAACTAAAAATAGAATCGGTCAATCAGCTAGTATCTGTCTTCAAGCATAGTAGAAAATGCCTCTCATATTAGAGAGGTTGAGACAATTATACTCCTCTCAGCAGTGATTGAGAATCCTCACAGCTTTAGATCCTTGCCAAGACCTGTTTTCTTTAAATTCAGCCATTTTTATAGGTAGATATTACTATATGGTTCTAACTTGCATTTCTTAGCTATTAATGGAGTTTAGAAATAGTTCAACTTTTCTATATTATTTACTGAATCATGCTTCTGTTTCTTAAGGTTGTCTTCCTTTTTCTTACTGATATGTAGGCACTTTATTTTTAATCAGTATTCTAGAATAGATACAAACATTTCAACCAATCAATAGATATAAATATATATAGAGAGAGAGACAAATATCCTGTTCCATTCTGGGTTGTGCATTTTTCACTCTACATGACCTAAACATTCCATTCTCGTATTCAAAAGAAGAAGACATGTTTTTCACAGAATCTTTACAGTAAGTTCTCAACAGACAAATGTTCAGGTACTGTGAAATATACAGGAGTTATCAGTTAAACCCAGGAGGGATGGGAACTCAGAAAATGTCATAGAGAGGTAAAGAGAATAAAGAAAACATACATTTGTCTTTCTGGGAAATTAAGAAACAAGTTCTTAATGCAAACAGAGTCCATGATTCCTATCATCCACCCTATTCATACAGCTAAGTGAGAGAGGCTGGAGGAAAATTTCAAGGGAATTCAGTGCTGAATAGAACACTGGGTAAATAAGTGAAGGTAAAAGATGTCTCCAAGCTCAGAGGCATAATTTCACTTAAAATAAATCTTTCCAGGGCTGGTGAGATGGCTCAGCAGCATAAGCGCCTGCCTGGCAAGTGCAACATCCTGAGTTCGACTCCCGGAACCCACATACGAAAAAGGGGCCGGTGATATCGCTCAGCGGCACGGGGGCCTGCTGGCACGCGAGGTCCTGAGGTCGACCCCCAGTACCCACAAAAAAAAAAAAGCAAAGAAAAAGGGCGAACAGAATCCAATTATGGCTATCCTGGGGGATGGCAATGAGCATGAGTTGGGGAGTTGCACATGGAAACCACAGTTATAGGCAATGAATAACGTATCAGCTGTGGAGTCGGGGTAGCTGTGGATTTAAATTCTGCAGTGCATTCTCTACGTCCACACTTTCTCTGCCATATATATACCTACACATACACACACAGATGCACACATGCACAGACCATGTGACTATAGTATATGGAGCAGAATTTTCAACAAATGACAGAGAATGCTTCCTTCCAGTTTCTTGAACAATAAATAAGCTGGCTATGGAAGCTCTCACTTTGTAAAAGGATGGTGCTGCAGTGGCCTCTCACCTCCAAAGGAAGAGTTTCAAGGTCCACCAGCAAGCCACGGAAAACAGCTGGCATACAAATAACTTGCTGTCTTTACAGGTTTCTCTCCCCCATATTTATGGGGAATAAAGGATTTAAGGGATGAGATCAGTTAGGGACATTATCTGCTATGTTCACAGAATTCAGATCTGCTATGTTCACAGAAACATCTGGCCTGGCCCATCACACCATAGGATGGTGAAAGGCCCCGAGGAGAAATGTCTCCTGTTTTGACTTCAGCTCGGGAGGTTCCCCAGTAAAGTTGCCCTTTAACCACGTATTTCTATGGACTCTACCGAGCTATGTAGCTCAACAGGTAACAAATATTCTTGGCCTTGGCATCCTCATGTATAGGAATTTTTCCTACTACAATAATGAGTTATTGTGAAAAATAAAATGTAATTTGTTTTAGATGCTCAGCACTGGGCCTATTTTACAAGACTAATAGAAGGAAATTTAGTTATGGCTAAAATAATTAAAACCAGTAAGTCTCAATTTCTCAGTTGAGTGATAATGCCACAGTGCTGACTTCAACACAATGATTCTCTAGATTGTAGAAGAGTAACAAGAGAAAGAGCGGGATGTAGAGGGTGGCTGGAAAGGAGATTTGCAGAAAGTGAGCAACTGGCTAGAAGTAGTTGTTTTCTGCAAATACATCCCACTAACAACTGCAGATTGACCGAATAGATATTTTAATTGTAAATATGCATACAGTTAATGTACACACCAAATACACAAGCAGAAGTCTGTGCATGCTTGTTCTTATGTGACTAAACCCTGAGATGATTCTATAGAAGTTATTGGATTGTGTCTATGGAAGTTACTGTACTGTATAAATACTCTTTGGATTATCTGTTTTCCTTTTTGGGGCTATGAAGTAGGAGATTCTCTATAGAGCAGGTTATAAATAAGCTGAACAGAGGAAAACATAAATGATAAGCTCTAATCATATAAATAAAGTAGTCAAAGCAATGACAAGTTCTAAGGCCGACCTTGTGTTGGGGTTGGAGTTGCTTCTGAATTTATTCCTGCTACTTATAGAGCTGGCTAGAAGGATTCAAACTTGAGAAGTGCATTAATGTAAACTGGAATAGAGGTTCTTCTTGAAGCCACTTGCAGGCATAAGACTGGGGATCACATAAGAGAAAAGTAAGCAAAAGAAGGACAGGAAGAACGGACACATAAACTTCATGTGTTTCCCTCCATCGAAGACCAGAGCCAGCTAGGCAGGAAGAAGAGGCACGAACTCCTAAACACTGTGTGCACATACAGTAATTCAAGGAATTCTACTCAGCCAGAATTTAATTCTGTTGACCACTCAGATATTTGGGTCCTCTTATATGTAAATAGAAGCCTTTTATAAATTAACTGCCAATTAGGTCTGGGTGTAAAGCATGGCTGGAAATTCCTGCTCAGTGGCAGTCGTGGGGTGAGAAAGAAGACAGCAGAGTTCTGAATTTCTAAGGAAAGGAGAAACAGGCTGTGAGGAAAGGAACTGGAAGTGAAAGTTGGGAGTGGGAAAGCTAAGGATGCCCAGTCTTAAAGGGGAATTGGGCTTTCCCTGGACCAAGGATGAGCACCTGGACTAACTCGAAGTGAGAGCACTGACTACTGTAGTCACAAAGCCACTGTGGAGTACCAGAATCTTAAGTTTTTAATTTTTTTTTAACTTTATGAAAAAAATTTAAAAATTTTTTGTAGTCAAATAATATGAAAATAGGGCTGGTGAGATAGCTCAGTGGCATAAGTGCCTGCCTGGCAAGCGTGAGGTCCTGAGGTCGACTCCCGGTACCCACATACGAAAAAAGGGCCAGTGATATCGCTCAGCGGCACAGGCGCCTGCCGGGCGCCCCCGGTACCCACACACACACAAAAAAATGATAATAATAATAATATGAAAATAACAGTAGCTTTAATGACAACCTTTGAAGTTCTGCTATAATTGGGGCAAACTCTGAAACAATAACAGAAAGGAAGACTTGCTGTAAAATGAGAGTGTAAAAGAACAGTGAGGAGAGGCCTCAGGCTGAGTTTCAAAAGCCTCAGGTCCTCACCACCCCCTACCTCTGTCCTCCCTTTCCCCTTCCAAATATGGTGACAGCTGACACCTCCTTGTCCCTGATGGCAACATTTGGTGACAGGTGTTATAGGTAGCAAGGAAGGGAGGGCCTGCCTTCAAGCCTGGGCATCACCTCCACTGGGGAGGTGTGTTCAGTGCGCTGTCCTGGGAAGACTCATCTCTTCTAACAGTGCATGGAATGCACTATGGTAATATGCAATAAAGTAAGAATATGGCAGACTCTCAAAGACTATGTCTAATGTCAATTCTCCTGACTGTACACTATAGAATTCTGAACTGTTCTGACTGAAAACAAACAAAAATTCTACAATTTTCTTCATTCCCTACGGTGGAAGAGATTTTTTTTATTAACTTTCAATTCTATTACGGTTACTTTAACTGAGTTATTTCTTTAGGATTGAATTCCTATCAAAGGTTAAAATCTGTAAAAAAAAAAAAAAAGTAAAAATACCACCTCCAAATGTCAATCTTGTAGAACAAATGCCAAATCAGAAAATTAGTAAGTCATACTTTATGGGTGATTTTTTTCACAACCTATTGTTCTGTTTACTTAACTATCCTCATTAAACTCTTTTAGCACAAGGAATGGTGTTTCCTTACCCCTCTCTTATTACCCAAACCTTCACTAGGCAAGACTTGGCTAGAAAAGTAAATAATTTTGTAATCCCCTGAAACTTGACAAACATTAATTGCTGATGTCACTTCCCCTAAAGAATGCAGTAGTCATTTACTAGAATAACAAATGACAAGACAGAAAACTGAATTGTCAACATGGGTATAAGGAATCTACCAATTTACTGGAAGTTAGTAGATAACAGACAGTGTTATATTAACGTTATTCCCTAGTGATTCATTTCTAGCCAAATTCCTTTTATTAGCAATGTTTCCTTCCTGATTATGAAAGTAATAAATGCACCTTATGGAAAAATCAAGGAGATAGAGAACAATACAAGACAAAGTCAATAATTAACAATAAAGTTGCCAACCCTAAGAAAATCATTGTAATGGATTAGCATTTGTCTTTTTTTTTTTTTTTTTGGTACATATAAAAGTGTACATCACAGCAGTATGTGCTTTGCATTTTATATATATAATATATTTTCATTTGCTGAATTATTATAAATATCAATCTTAATGCCTACATTATATTCCATTTCACTGACACTAATGTCTTCTTTTCTAACACAAAAGCTTTTAAGAATTCTTATGCACAAGTACTTTTTAAAATATTTTTACTACTTCTTAGAGTAAAATTCTTCATAGAAGTGATTCTGAATCCAAGGCAATAACAGAATAACTGCCAAATTAATCTCTAGAAATACTTTTTGTTTTATAATTTGTTTAATCTTTTGCCAGCCAAACAAAAGAGTATTCTGACCTCTGTCACTCTCATCAACTCAAAATATTTCTTCTGAAAGTACTTTTTGATATAGTATGTAAGAAGTGTGTCTTGAATTAAAATGTTTCACTGAAGGGCTGGTGAGATAGCTCAGCAGCATAAGCATCTGCCTGGCAAGCATGAGGTCCTGAGGTTGACTCCCGGTACCCACATATGAAAAAAGGGCCGGTGATATCGCTCAGCAGCACAGGCGCCTGCTAGCATGCGAGGTCCTGAGTTCGATCCCCGGTACCCAAAAAAAAAAAGTGTTTCACTGATTACTTTTAAGGCTAAATAATTGAAAATGTACCACTCAAAAGTAGTTATTTTGTGAATTGTTAAGAGTACACCCCTTTTAGATTAATATTTTAAGATTTTTAAGGGATGCTGGTAGAAATGCATACTACCATTGTAAATATTTAATATATTTATATTATACTTGAAGCACATATTTTCCCAGCTATTTTTTTATATATTTGTTCCTGATATACACGTTTTTATTAACTTAGAAAAATCTATATTTTCCTATGTGATTTTTTTCTCAGTTTGCTGTAACTTTAGAAAAATTCCTCTCCCTTCACAGATTAGATTTTACCAACTAAAAAAAAGCACTTGCTTTTAAAATTATTGTTAGAATTAAATGAAACTGAAATGTGTTAATAAAATTAGCTAACAAAATTTTCCACTGCTGACCAGATTTCATAAAAAAACACGGAACCTATCATGTTTAATGGTGTATGGATTTTCCCAAGCTGGATAACTGTGAAATAGAGTGTAACCAATGATTTGAGTGTAACCGTGATTAAATCTTCCAGTGTTGGAAGACAGTTTTAATGGAAGCTATTATCTATATTTATAGTAGTTTCATTTTTTTATTTTAGCCATTACTTACTCATTTTTTCCTCCTGTTTTGCAATTGATTTGCAAAGTATTCCATTAATTGCCTCATAACTGTCATATCTATGGAAAATTGTTAGCGTGCCTTAAAATGATTAAGAAAGCCCTTGAGTTTTGAAATACACTAAGTCTTATTTTAGATCTCTGTTTCTCATCTGGGTTCTGCTTAGACAAAACTAGTTAGATTTAATAATATTTTTATGTATTTGCTGTTAAATTATAGCAAACTAGGCCCGTCACATCTGGAAGTATGTTTGGCCCTCTAGACATTTTGTATGGAGCAGGTGTCCAGGTGTCTGGGCAGTTCCTGTCCAGCTCCACAGTGCAGCCAAAGGATTTAATCTGGCTTTCTGTAACCTCTTGCCTTGATAATGCCCTCTACTTAGAGGTTTGAGCTTAATAATAGAGAAACAAATCTGTGTTGTCCCATCTGATGAACTCTAGCTTTTGCCTGCACCCTATCTTGCCTCTTGGAGTTCCTGTGAAAACAGTCATGATTTTTCAGGATCTCTGTTTTCATTAGTATTATTGAAATAGAGGAGTTTTCCAAGCAGAAAGGGGCAGAGAGAAGAGGAATTGAGATGCCTTTATTCAAGAATAACAATTTCTAGGCAGGTATACAAATTATGAGCCATCAAATGCTAGATTAGGAATAAGAGAAAGCACTTTGAAAGTGAATCCTGTTTTTATTTTAAATAAAATGAGAAAAAATGATACCTAGACCAATGTCTTCTATAATTTGAAAATACCTACTTTCTGGCAAGAACTGTATCATGAACACAGATTATAAGACACAGTCCCTGGGCTGGTGAGATGGCTCAGCGGCGTAAGCGCCTGCCTTGCAAGCGTGAGGGCCCGAGTTCGACTCCCGGATCCCACATACGAAAAAGGGGCCGGTGATATCGCTCAGCGGCATGGGTGCCTGTTGGCGCGTGAGGTCCTGAGGTCGACCCCCCGGTACCCACAAAAAAAAAAAACAAAACAAAAAAAGACACAGTCCCTGTTCCCGGGTAACTGACAGTATGGTGAGCAGACTGTCTAGAAACGAGTGCCATGGCTATGAGAAGGAAGCCCTGAATGACAAGGAGCAGATCCAACAGATGCCTACTTGCGACTGTGAATCTGGAAGAATTCCTGGAGAATGTGACCTGTGAACTGAGTTTTAAAGGAAAAGACTTTCAGGCAGAATAAAAAGAAGATTAGAGCCCCAGAACTGTGAAAAAATAGCCTATTTACAGTCCTGCATGTATTTCAGCAAAGGTCTTAATTGGTCAGTGGAAAGAAATGAAAATGAAGGGCTTAAGTCTTGCTAAGGATTATAGATTCTATCCTAAGCCAAAAAGGAGGTATTGGTGGATTTTACATAGTCGGGGGTATGATTAGATTTACATTTTAGAAAGATTTCTCTAGCCGCAATTCTGTGAATAATAGAAAAAGGATGGGTAACACGTTAGCACAAAAACAATAGCTAATAATTCAAGTAAGAATTGATGAGGGTCTTAAATAGAAGCAGTGTTTCTAACTAAAGAAAGCAAAATATGGTAGTAGATTATATAATTGGGAAGATAGGGATAAAGCAAAGGGGTGAGGAATGTCTGAGATGCCCCAGGTTTCTGGCTTTGGCAAACACATGAAATATGATGATATGCACGGAAACCTGTAGCAAGAGTGTGAGAGAAGATACGACCAAATTAATTTGAGCGAGTATCCAGGGACAGGACGAGGATATGGTAAGTGGAAGTGAATGAAGTCTTCAGTCAGGTACAAACTTTAAGGAGCAGAAAGCAAAACAAAAAAACAGCAGTAAAAATATTCCTTAGTACCAACATAAATTCTACTTTAATGAAAAACTTTTATAAATCAAAATTGAAGCAAAAGCTCATGAACAGAATAGCCAAATGGTAGATGCAGAGAGGATTAGTCACAGTGCCATGCCAAGGCTTACTGAAGCAAAAGGACAATCAGTAATCATGATCCTAGGATGCAACGCAGTGGCAGTAGCTAGAAATCCCCACTTCTTAAGGAAGCTATGATCAAAAGGAAGGCAGAAAGCTTAAAGTTGTCTTTGTTTATTCCTTTTACTTTTCTCATGTGAAATAAGAAACATGAACATGTTATTGGCTGGAGTTCAAAGGGTTGGTGGTTGGATGAGTCCCGAGAAAAGGGAAGAAGTCACTAAAGATAACAAGCATAGAGAAAAAAGAAAGCTGGGGGCAAAGGAGATGCAGATGGGGCTGATGTAGATAAGAATAGAATAAAGACCTTCAGCACAGAGGAAGTTTCCACCCAGTACTGAGAGACCATATCACACAGCAATCCCGTTCCTGGGCATATACCTAAGGGAAATGAAATCAGTACCTTGTGGTGATATCTGTGCTCTCATGTTCATTACGGCACTATTCACAATAGCCAGGATATGAACCAAAGTGTCCCGGAGGAATGACTGGATAAAAACTTGGTCTACACACACAATGGAATACTATTCAGCCTTACAAAGGGAATCTTGCCATCTGTGACAAAACAAATAAATAAACTTGGAGGACATCTTGCCAAGTGAGAGAAGCCAGAAAAAGACAAATATTATATGTTTGAACTTCTATGTGGAAACATCAGTTAAAATAAAAGCAAAACTCATTAAAACAAAGAATAAAACTGGATTCTACAGACAAAGAGGGAGCAGAGAGAATAGACAGAAGCTATAAAAATTTGCATTTATGTTAGTACAAGCCCAGAGATATACAGAATGAGGACCATGTTAAAAATGCTGCACTGCATTCCAGAAAATTGTTGTGTCACTAAAAATATTTTTAAAACACCAACAAAGTGCTGTAACTATGTGAGATGAAAAATATATTACTTTTCTTTACTATAAAAATTGTCTTAGTTACTTTTCTGTCATTGCTGGGACAAAATACCTGACACCCAAAGTTAAAGATGGAAAGGTTTATTCAGCTCACAGTTTACAGAGGTTTCAGTCCATAATCAGCTTGCTCCAAGGCAGGGTGGCGTGGCAGAGGGGCAGCAGTTCATGGTGGCAGAAGACAGCAAAAACTAGCAAGAGCAAAAAGGGGGAGCAAGCTTCTTTTCCTCCCTTATATTGTATGCAGGTTACCCACCCTAGAGCGGGTGTAGCACTCACACTCCCAATCCTAGCACTAGACAATGAACCAATCACAAACTCTAGATTTAGCTACCTCCAAAAAAGCCTGCCCCCATGACTGCACGAGGCTTTGGGGGGACATCCAGACACAAACCATAACAGCAATCATTTCATTGAAATACATATTTGTATCAAAACATCACTTTGTATAGTTTACATATAGTAGAGTAAAGGAAAGGAAAGGAAAGGAAAGGAAAGGAAAGGAAAGGAAAGGAAAGGAAAGGAAAGGAAAGGAAAGGAAAGGAAAGGAAAGCAAAGCAAAGCAAAACAAGGCAGGACAACATAGGGCAGAGCAGGGAAAAGGGAAAGGGAAAAGAAAGAACAGGACAGGACAGTAAAAAGGAAGCAATCAAATTAAAGCAAAAACTCATGAGCAAATATCCAAACGGAAAGTTCAGGCAGGACCAGTCACAGTGCCACACCAAAACATATTGAAATAAAAGGAAATTAGTAACAGCGACCCTAATATGTAACTTAATGATGATAGATGGAAATCCCCACTCCTTAAGGAAGTTATGATCAAGAGTGAAGCAAAGATTTAAGTTGCTTTTGTTTATTCCTTTTTATTTTTCTCATACGAAATAAGACACTTGAACATGTAAAGCACTTTTAGTAAAGAAAGTGACTTTGTTGCCGGAATAACATATTATCACACTTCCCCTCTGTGTGTTATTCTTTTCTTTCTCCTGAAATGTTTATAACATTTACTCAGATTTTTCTGTATTTCTTCCCATCCCCAAATTTAGAGGAATTAGTATGCAATACTTAGCTTCCTGTAATCCTCTCTCTTTTGAGCATCAATCAGCATTTACTAATGTGAAGCTTTAACAAGGGAAGAACAAAGCAGCATTAAAAACCCTGTCTGCTGAAAATAATAGAAGTAGTGCTTAAGTGCTGCTCACATCTCTTAAAAAATGTTCTTATTCAACCATCGGGTGAAAATTATACTCAAGGCTACCATGGCTGGATCCCCGAGTTCCCTGAAGTCTGCACCTTGGAGCAATTTGTCCATAAAAGAGTTCTTTCATTTTGGTGATAAAATATCTACTAGAAAGGTGAGAAACAATGCAAGCAAGTGCAATAAATGTTTGTTATTCCTGTAAGCAAGTTATTCCTTGGTGCACTGCTATTGTTTGAGCAGAGTTCCACAGGTCTATACTAATGGAATAGATTGCAGCACTGCCCTGGAGAACTACCTCTCAAACATGCTAAGTATCTAGCCTGTCAAATTAGAGTCTCCGAGGCTGCCGCTTCTTTGGTCATCTTTAATTAGGCAATACTCTGGTGAAACCCTCACAATTAATCTGAAGTTTGTTTTTCTCCAACAATAAGTGGAAGGGGGAAATTTTCAGTGTATGTACTGCCTTGTTCTTTGTTATACTTTCGCTTAGAGGGTTGTGGAAGAATTGAAATATAACAACATTACTCTACTTTCCCCACTTAAGGAAAACTAGACAACCAGATCACAGCATTGTAGGAAAAAGAAGAAAAAAAAGGAAAATTAAGAAAAAAGATGCTTATCTTTTGTAATATAATATTTAACTTATGTTAAATTTGTTTTTCAGTCACACTCATGTCACAAAGCATTCCAGACATATCAGGGTGTATGCTACCTGCTAAACAGTAGTATGTTCTTTCTCTGCGGGGATTTATTTGGGAAGCAGAGTGCTATGCTATTTTTGATAGCTGAAATGACCTAGACTTCTGTATCTGTTAACAATTTATCCATGTGACAATGTTACCTAGACTTTTCCTGATTAAGCTATTATTTTCATTAGTATAACAAGTTACTGATGACCACAAAATGGTCATAAATGACTACAACAATAAAACAAACAATCAGTGTGGGAAGATTCTATGAGCTATATATTTTTGTAATCCTCTATAGAACCTGTTGTAGTGCCTGGAATATTATCAGGTCAAATAAATGTCACTGAATTATTACATATGTATTTTATAAACTGAAATACATTTATATTTCCTCAAGAAATTACCCCTAAATTATGTTTGCTTCTGAAGAGAAATCATCTGATGTAACAACGGGATCTTTGTCACCTTCATAGAAACTTTCTCTGTGAAGGTGTATAAACCACTCCAGTCTGGTAGAAGTTAGTAGGAAATTTCTGAATATAGGGTTGTGTAAGAAGGAGGGTTCCTGTCTTCATAATTTAGCAATCACTAAAACTGGAGGAATTGTTATCTAATCTCAACCCTGCACCTGACTGCCAGGCACAGCTCATCATTAAATCTCCCAAGGAATTAATGGGTTCATCTATAAAAGCAGATTGCCATCAAAGGACTTCGAAGAAAAAGACTAATGATGTAATGAGGGTGAATTTAAAGGTCCAAAGAAGCCATCAAAATTCATGGCAAAGCCATTTTCCATTATTTCCTCAATTGTAACTGTACTGCTTTTATGAGTAGTAAATTCAATAAAAATAAGCCTATTTATAAGAGTTCTATAGTGCCACTTCGTGTCTGCTGGACTGATGCCAAGTATAAGCAAATCCACTTGCTTTAAAAAATGTAAGTTGTAAAGAACTTTGAAAATTCAGGTTGTTTTCGTTACAGGCCCGAGGACATTGGACTCTGATTGACAAAACACACCCTCACGATTTTGATAAGACTGCTAAATAAAAAAAGCAACTCACGCATTTCTTTTTATCACCTTCTTCCTTTGCTATTTCCTCTCTCATTTTTCTATTCCATTTTGAATTTGACTTTTATGTTTCTACATCTTTGCTTTTTTCTATGCCTGATGCAACAGAAGGTATTTTATAGGCCCCAAGGTGCCATTTTCAGTATCAAACAAGGTTCTTGGTGTCTGTCAAGCAATCATTTCTCAGCTCCAGCAAAACAGCTTTAGAGTGCCCCTAGATATGCCCGAAGCCCACAAATGGCATGTTTGCCTGAGCTGACTGAATTCCTCTATTTGGAATGCACATACATTTTTCAATATAACGATAAATATTGGCTCGAGAGAGTGATGGAAAATACATTTCTCTAAGACATAAGATCCAGGTTGCCATGGTCTAGATATGTGTTGGAATGTTTCTGTGCTATTGTGATTGGAGGTAGTGGAACTTTTTAGAGGTGAGGCCTCCTGGAAAGTAGTTAGGTCACTGTGGAGACTGTCCTGAGAAGGTATTGTGTTAATGTAGTTCTCACAGGACCCATGTTAGTTCCCTTGAAGGTGGTTGTTATCAATCACTTTTGTGTTTTCTCTCACCATTTGAAATCCTCAGCAGGCCCCATTGTAATGCTATCTGCCACAAAGCCCTCACAAAGGGCTGAAAAGTCAGGGTAGCCCAATCTTGGACCTTCAGTCTACAAAACTATAAACTAAGTAAACTTCTTTTACACCTCAGAAATTCTGTTATAGAAATAGAAAATGGACTAAGGCCTAGGTCTACTTATAGATAAACTAAAATTTCCCCTCAGGTACTGTGTCATCTGTTTAAGATAAATAAATGCACTTCATAAGAGGATCGTGAATGTCAATTAAATTAGTTTTGGCCAAACCACACATTGTTCACACAGTTAACAGAGGTATTTAAATAACCCCTTCAGCTCTGCAATGATTGCACTATGTGGGAAGTTGGCATAGAACAGACAGAACTGGAATTTCACCATTTGTAGACAGCTAGTGAACATGAAAACCTGTTTCATGGACCAGTATCTGAAAGAAATCATGCTAGACTTGGAGGAAATCAAGAAATCAATACAATGAAAATAAGGCCAAAGACTATAACACAATTGAAAATAACATTCTAGCTGTTGATGATTTAAAAGTAAAACTATTTCTGCAGAAAGGTCAAGTAACCTTTTTTACACCTCACTTTTAATATGTCCTATTACTTTTTCATTTATTAGCTAACTTGATTTAAATAACAATAATTTCCATTAACTCAGCTAATTCTCATATTCTCATAACTCTAAAATTAAAAAGCTACTAAAATTTACATATTAGAGTTTAGAAAGTTGAATGAAATAAAATATAAAATTTAATAAAGGTGGTAAAGAAGCCTCTCAAAATCCAGTCCTGATTTAGTTCATCTTGCTCAAGGCCTTTCTTACATCAACTTGCTATATCATCTAATGAAATAAAAATGTCAATTACATTTTTAAAAATTTTTCAAAAATGCAGTTATGCTAGCTAAGAGACACCTAAAAACCAGTGTAACAAAATTTCATTTTTCTACCAGTCATAAAAAACAATGAGGATATAATGCTGTTTTGTCCCCAAGAGACTTCGTGTTTATATCCCTAAATCAAAATTGCCCCCTAATGAAGAACAGTTAATTTGTTTTTCTGCTATTTATCCTACAATATATCATTAGTTGAACCCTCCTTCTTTCCCTCTCTTCCTTCCGTCTTTTTTTCTTTTCTTTTTTTTTTTTTCTTTGGTACCAGGAATTGAACTCAGGACCTCATACTTGCCAGGCAGACACTGTGCTGCTGAGCTATATTCCTGGCCCCTCTTCCTTCCATCTTTATTTTTTCCTTCTCTCTAGTCCTTTCTTCGTTCTCCAGTAATTACCAAAAAGTTATAGTACAAAGGCAGTGTGCTATGTTCTGTACTGCAGACACTCCAAGATATCATAGGAGAAATCAGATGCAATAAAGTGAGTCACCTAGGTTTGAAATCAAGTTAGTCACAATTGGTCCCAGCTCTGGGCTCAGAAAATTGAAGGCAGGGCCTTTGTGTTGCAATCCCATGCAAAACAGCATGTGGGAGTACAATGTCCTATCAATTCAAAACTGCCAGCCGATTTATAGTTTTTACCTTACTTAGTGTCAATAATTATAGCAGATAAAGGCATTTATTCTTTTATCAAATATGGGAGAGATATCAGAGATTCTATTTTCATAGTTCTAAATATAACCATGTGCCAGAGTGGTATTTTTTAATAAGGAATGTATTCCTGAACTCCCCAAGGAAACCAATATATCCATGAAGAATTTTTATTTATTTATTTATTTATTTATTTATTTATTTATTTATTTTTATGTGGGTACCGGGAGTCAAACTCAGGACTTCGTGCTTGCCAGTGGGCGCTTGTGCCACTGAGCGATATCACCGGACCTTTTTTTCCTTTATGTGGGTACCGGGAGTCAAACTCAGGACCTCACCCTTGCCAGGCAGGCGCTTATACCGCTGAGCTATCTCACCGGGCCAAGAATTTTTTTTTTTTAAATGTGTGTTTCTAATAAACTCTGCCAGTGGTTGTTGAATAGTCTGTTTAAAATGGTATTGGAAAACTTCTTAGAAAATCACCCTCCTCTTGATTTTCATCATTATAAGATCTAGAGTCAAGTTGAAATAGTACACATAGAAAGGATTTGTGAGAATATTTTAGTCAGAAATTCCACAAGTACAAAATTGCTATCATGATCCCTGTAACCAAAACCCCTAACCATGGAAAATTACCGGAAATAAAGGGATTAGGTGAGAGACATCGCGAACCCTCCGAGGCAACCCGAGAAGACAAATCTGTCAGAGAGTGGTGACTATAGTGGCCACTAAGTAGGCTGACTGTATGTCCTGGTGTGTTTTGGACAATCCCATCCCATACCATCTGCCTTAGTATAATTATTGACTTTATTGTGCATTTCTCAAGGTGTCTCTATTTGAAAATACATTATATGGTCACCCTAAACAGAAGAGTATCTCCAGGGTGTTTGAGGCAACACAATAATAGGTAGACTCTATCCATCCATCCATCCATCCATTCAATTCAATTCAGCAACATATTTATGCTAGTATTTATATATGCCAAGTCATACATAACAAAGAAAACTCTCTGCCTCATAGACTTTACAGTCTAATGGTAAGAGTTTCACAATATACAGATGAAAAATAAATGAAAAATTAATTAGAGGTTATAATAAATGCTATTATGGGAGAAAACAGTGATATGATAAGACTTCATAAAACAGACATAAAGGATGGGGTGAGACCTGGCAGACCATCTTCTGCTCAAACTTTTTGTAAAAATCCCTGCATTCTTGAGATTTGAATGCTAAAAGCCATGTTTCTCATCCTCCTTAGAAAATAAGGTTCCAGATTTAGACAATGTCAACCAGATGCACTCAGATGAAATATTAATTTAGATCTTAAGGGAGGAGGAGGCAGTGCCATAGGAGAAACTCACTTTGCTTATTTACAAGTTCATGAACACTTCCCGAGACCCAGAAAGGACCTGACCTTTTCAGTCTACCTTTACTACTAGCAAATGACTAAGTCAGACTTTTGGGACAGCTACAGTCTTCTTTTTGCATGTTTGATTACTTGATACTTCTGATTCAACCTAGTGGGCCTGAGACCATAGCCTGCAGTATGCTTACCTTGCAATAGTGACTACCAAGAGAAAAGACTTTATATTCTTTATAAATGCATTTATAATGCTACAGATACTACGTACCACCATGACCGTCTCCCAATTGTTGTATAAACTACCTAACCCCACTCAACATACGTTTTATCATCATACACAGCAACACTATTGTAGCAGTGATATTCTTATTATTGCTGTATACTACAAACTGGCTATGTCAACCACTATTTAAACATATACTTAAAGCCCACCTAAATATATTTGAGGGCCTCAAATAATTATAGAGAGAATATACACAGATATATGGTTAGACAAGTCTATCTTTATATGTACTATGTACATATATATGTATACATATTTGTACACATATCTAAACAAAATATATGCATATGTGTATATACGTATATACATGTAACTTACATTTTGACATGAGTGTGCTATTTGAGTTAGATAACCATGGAAAGATGTAAATTTTACGATTTCATTGTTTGAAAATACTGGAAAGGCTTGGCTTAGAGTGTTTAATCACCCAATATTTAAGTTTGAATGAGTCACATATTTTAAAAGAAGATATATAAATATATTGGTGTACTTATTCAGTAGTGACAGTAAATTAAGAATCTAAGAAGCTGTTTTCCTTATGAATTTTCACTATATAACTTTCAAACTATTTATTATTTTACAGGTTGTCTGGTTTGTTAAAGCCTAATGTAACTAAAGATCCAAATAATCATTAAATATACCACTAGGAAATAAACTTTGTGCCATTATTTGAATATAGGAGAGAACAGAAAATTTCAAGTGGTGATATTAATTTTAATGTCATTGACAGTGTGCTTAGTAGGAAGAAGATAGTTTCAAGTAACATGAGTATTTTTTCTTTTTGTTTGAGTATCTATATAAACCTGAAACAAATTGCCCATTAGATTGGGAAAACCTGTAAGGTAGTTGCATTAGAATTCTCCAAAACACACCAAAGAGGAGATAGATTTTACATTTTATATACATATAAAAATTGGCTCATGTTGTTATGAAAGTGGACAAGGCCTGAGCTCTGCAGGGTGACCCAGCCAGCTGAAAATGCAGGAGAATTCAGGATGCAGTTTCTATCCAAAGACTGGCAGGCTTGAGACCCAGGAAAAGCAATGTTTCATTCAAGTTTGAAAGCAGGAAAAAGCCAACTTCCTAGTTCAAAAGCATTAAAACAAAACAAGCTTCTACTGAGGAAAAGGTCAGCATTTTTGTTCTTTCCAATCCTTCAACTGAATTGGTGAGGCCCGCCCACATTATGGAAACCAATCTGCTTTACTCACACTAATGATTTCAATGCAAATCTTGTCCTAAAACACCTCAAGGGAGAACTCAAAATAAGTTTTGACTAAATATCTAGGCACCCTTGGCCAGGTCAAGTGGACACAAATGGACCATTAGGATAAGTCAACATTCTCTCAGACTCAGGATCCTTTGCTTGTGCTTAAACTTTATACTTAAGAAAAAAGTGAACACAAATAGTAACAGATGTGGAATAAAGACTAGTCTAATTATGGTTTTAAAAGGCATTCTCCATGGGCTGGTGAGATGGCTCAGCGGCTTAAGCGCCTGCCCGGCAAGCGCGAGGGCCTGAGTTCGACTCCCGGATCCCACATACGAAAAAGGGGCCGGTGATATCGCTCAGCGGCACGGGCGCCTGCTGGTGCGCGAGGTCCTGAGGTCGACCCCCTGGTACCCACAAAAAAAAAAAAAAAAAAAAGGCATTCTCCATATCTTATTTCCAATGGCCTTCATTGTGTAGTATTCTTAATCCATACTCAATATCTGACACAACCACTGCAAAGGTGAACAAAATGCTCACTGAATGCCTAGTCTGTTTGCCTCATGCCTACCCAAAAGCCCTATCACTGCTCTTTGTTCATAACAATTGATTTTCTACACAATTACTAGATAAATCTTCCCCAAATGTTGCAAACATCACAGGCCTCCCCTCTCAAAATCACACAATGGCTACCAGAGAAGCAAAAGCATATTAACCCTCACTTCCACACAGAGGCGATGGCCATTCTTGTGCATTGGGCCTCTTTTTTTTTTTTTTTTTTTTAATGTGGGTACTGGGAGTCGAACTCAGGACCTTGCGCTTGCCAGCAGGCACTTCTGCCGCTGAGCAATATCACCAGCCCCTTTTTTCCTCTGTGTGGGTACCGGGAGTCGAACTCAGGATCTCGCACTTGCCGGGCAAGCGCTTACACCACTGAGCCATCTCACTGGCCTAAGGGCCTCTTTTTTGAATCAAAGGAAGTTAAAATCTCTGTATTGATTTTCAGAATTTTAAAGAGTCCAAGTCATGAGCAAACTGGAATCAGGGGAATATTCTAATGATACCCAGGTGTTCATTAAATTAAATTGCACCTCTGCCATAGGTGTGTCTATGGGGCAGAGGGTGTGCAGTATCAGGAACTGCTTCATTTAAGTGGTAATTCTTTCTTCCATCAAATGTTACTTTAGTTTTTCTTATACTCTGGGTCTATGTCAGGCATTACAGTTTTAAAACCTTAAAGGTAAAGGCCCCCCAGTGGAATAGAATTGGCAGCCTAGAAATAAACCTATGCATAAATGGTCAATTAATCTTTGATAAGAACATCAAAAATACACAATTCAGAAAGTTTCTTCAATAAGTTATGATAGAAAAACTGCATACCCACATGAAAAACAATAAAATTGAATGTACATATTATACCATACACAAAAATCAAATGAAAAATGTATTAAAGATATAAATGTAAGACCCGAAACTGTAAAAATATTTCAAGAAAGCATAGGAAGTAAGACCTGAAACTGTAAAATTATTTCAAGAACGCATAGGGAAGGGCTCCTTTACATTGGTCTTGACAATGTTTTTTGGGGACTAGGATAGCAAAAGCACAGGCAACAATGGCAAAAATAACAATAGGACTACATAAAACTAAAAGCTTCTGCATTGCAAAGGAAACAACCAAATTACAAGAAAGTTTATCTAATTGGAAAAAATAATTGCAAATCATACATATGGCATTAATAGCCAAAATGTATAAGAAACTAATATAATTCAATAGTAAGAAAACCAAATTAAATATATGCAAAGGACCTGAATGGACATTTCTCAAAGATAGCAGACATATGGTCAGCAGGTACACAAAAAGGTGCTCAACATCACATTAGATAAATACAAACTAAAACCACAAAGAAATATCATCTCACACTAGTTAGGAGGGTATTATGAATAAAGATGAGATAGCAAGTGTTGGCAATGACGTGGACAGAAAGGAGCAGTTGTATATGCTTGATAGGATGCAAATTGGTACAACCACTATGGTAAACAACACGGAGGCTCCTCAAAAAATTAAACAGAACTTTGTATTCATGACCGAGAAAGCCCACTTTGATGATCCTGCTGCTACAATCCAGTAATCTCATCAACTTCTCTTTCTCTCTCTCTCTCTCTCTCTCTCTCTCTCTCTCTCTCTCTCTCTCTCTCTCCCCATCTCCCTCTCTCCCTTTCTCTCCTTTCTTTCCTCCCTCCCTCCCTCCCTCTTGTTCTTTCCAAAGAAAATAAAATCAGTATTTCCAAGATGTATCTTCCCTCATGTCCATGTTCATTGCAGCATTATTTGCAATAATGATGCTATGGAAATAATCTAAGTGCCCACCACTGATGAAAAATGAAATAATGTTACTTATATACAGTACAATATTATTCATCCCTTAAAAAAGGAAACTATCCTTCACAATATAGACCAATTTAGAGAACATTATACTAAGTGAAATAAACCAAGCACAGGGAGACAAATACTAAACCATTTCACTTATATTTAAAATCTAAAAACAGTTAAACTAACAGAAACAGAATAGAATTATATGTCAGGAGCTAGGGGGTGGGAAAAATTAGGAGGTACTGGTCAAAGTGAACAAACTTTCAATTATAAGATGCACAAGCTTTGGAGATCTCAGGTACAGCAACGAGTGGCAAAGAATATGTTAATTAATTTGACTCTGGTGGTCATGCATGCTGTAGGTGTGCTATGATTTGAATGTGGTTTATTTCACAGGGTTTGTGTGTTGGAAGCTTGGTCCCCACTGTGGCAGCACTGTGAAGTGGTGGAAATTTCAAGAGGAGGAAACTAATGAAAGGTGATTGTCATTTGGGACATCAACCTGACAAAAGATTAAGATAGCTCTCCAGGGACCTAGTTAGTTCTCACAAGAGTTTGTTACAAAAGAACAAAACTGGCTCCTCCTCAGCACTTTCTTGTTTCTTGTCATGCCACATGATCTCACACACACACTCCCGCTGGGATGCCATCCACAAAGTGTGACATAGCCAGGGGTGCTATCATGGCACCACACCACTTTGACTTTCAACTTCCAAAACTGTGAGCTGAATAAATCTTTTTTATTTATAAATTATTCAGTCTCGGGTATGGAAAACAGATGAATATGCATAATCATCACACTGTGTAACTTGAATAAATTCAATCTTTACTTGACTAATAATTTTAAATAAAATATATAAATTCTCAACGTGTGTCTTAGTCACTTTCCTCATTGCTGAGACATAGTACCTGAACCCACAAATTAAAGGAGGAAAGATTTTTTTTTTAAGAGAAAAAACAATAAAAACAATGATACAGAGTTTCAAAACAAGCTAATAGGGGATTAACAATGGTTAATATATTGCGTACTGTTATCTTCAAAGTATCTTCAAAGATTAAAATATATAGGCATGAAAAATTGATCAAACAATATAAGCACAAACTTTTCTTCACAACGAACTAATAGAAATAAGTAGTATAATTATCTTAACTATAAGATATATATTCTTTTTTTTTAATGCGGGTACTGGGAGTCAAACTCAGGACCTCGCGCTTGCCAGGCAGGCGCTTATGCCACTGAGCTATATCACCGGCCCTATATATTTTTATATACATATACTTATATATATAATTTATATATTCTTTTCTCTTCCTTCTTTTTTCTTTTCCCCTATCCCAGTTGTTCTTTCCTTTAGAGAAGTTTCTTTCCCTTTCACAATATCTATTATATATTTTGGATCTTATTTACTCTTTCAGTATATTCCACGAGGGAGACAATACGATGTTTACACATGAGTCTGATTTATTTCACTTACGAGTATAGTCTCAAGTTGCATCCATTTGCCTATAAAAGCCACGAATTTATCCTTCTTAATAGCTGAATAGTACTCCATTTTATAAAAATACCACATCTTTTTTATCCATTCCTCGGTTGATGAGCATTTGGGTTGTTTCCAAGATTTAGCTATTACAAATAGTGCTGCTATAAATGTGGGTGCACATATATCATTGTGGTATGATGATTTAATTCTTCTGGGAAAATACCCAGAAAGGGAATAGCTGGGTTGATTGGGACCTCTAATCCTAGTTTTTTTGTTTTTGTTTTTGTTTTTTTGTGGGTACCGGGGGGTCGACCTCAGGACCTCGCGCGCCAGCAGGCACCCATGCTGCTGAGCGATATCACCGGCCCCTTTTTTGTATGCGGGTTCCGGGAGTCAAACTCGGGCCCTCGCACTTGCACAGCAGGCGCTTACGTCACTGAGCCATCTCACCGGCCCTAATCCTAGTTTTTTGAGGAATCTCCACACAAATTTCCACAGTGGTTGTACCAGTCTACACTCCCACCAACAGTGGAGAAGGGTTCCTTTTTCCCCACAGCCCTACCGGCATTTGTTATTGGTTTGTTTATTGATGATAGCTATTCTTTCTGGAGTGAGATGGAATCTCAGTATTGTTTTAATTTGCATCTCTCAAATGACCAATGATTTTGAGCATTTTTTAATCTATTTATTTACTATTTGTATTTCTTCATCTGAGAAGTGTGTATTCATCTCAGATGCCCATTTTTGGATTGGGTCTTTGAATTTGGAAGGCCTGATTTGTTTCAACTTTTTATATGCTCTAGATAGAAGTCCTTCATCTGAGGGACAGTTGGCTAAAATATTTTCGACTCTGTGTGTTTTCTTTTCACTCTGTTGGTGATTTCTTTTGATGTGCATATCTTTTTTAAGAAGATGAGATGCCAGTTGTTGATCCTTTGAAGTACTTCATGTTCAGTTTGGGTTTTGTTCATGAAGTCTCTGCCTATACCAGTGTCTTCAAGATTTCTACCTACTTTCTCTTCCAGTAGATTTAGTGTTTCTGCTCTAATATTTATATCTCTGATCCATTTTTACTTTAGTTTACTGCATGGTGATAGATGTGGATCTAGTTTTAGTCCTCTGCATTGGAAAGCCAGTTTTTCCAGCACCATTTATTAAAGAGGCTATCTTTCTTCCAGTGAACATTTGGCCCCTTTGTCAAAGATAAGGTGGCTGAGTGTGTTTGTAGTTGTGTCTGCACCTTCTAATCTGTTCCAGTGATTCCCAGGTCTGTTTTTTTTGACAGTGCCTGATTTTATCACAGTAGCTTTGTACTATAGTTTCAATTCAGGGATTGTGATGCCTCATGCCTTGCCTTTGTTGCCCAGGATTGCCTTTGCTATTCTAGTTCTCTCTTGGTTCCAAATGAATTTTAGGAATGTTTTTCCTAGATCTGTGAGGTATGCTAGTGGTATTTTGATCAGGGTTGCATTAAATCTGTATAACAGTTTTGGGAGTATGGCCATTTTCACAATGTTGGTTCTTCCTATCCATGAACAAGGGATATCTTTCCATTTTCTGATATCCTCTTTGATCTTTTTCAGAGTACTGTAATTTTCAATGTATAGGTCTTTTACTTCCCTTGTTAGATTGATTCCTAAGTATTTCATTTTTTTAGGTGCTATTGTGAAGGGTGTTATTTCCCTAGTTTCTCTCTCAGTGAGTTTGTTGTTTGTGTACAGGAATGCAACCGATTTTTAAGTGTTAACATTGTATCCAGCTATGCTACTGAATTTACTTATTAAATCTGGAAGTCTTTTGGTGGAGTTTTGGGGTCTTCTATGTAGAGTATCATGTCACCTATGAATAATGATAATTTAACTTCTTCCTTTCTTATTCTTATTCCTTTTATTTCTCTCTCTTGTCTAATTGCTCTGGCTAATGTTTCCAGAACTATGTTGAATAGGAGTGATGATAGTGAATATCCGTGTCTTGTTCCTGATTTTAGAGTAAAAGCTTTCAGTTTTCATCTGTTTAGTATGATGTTGGTTTGTCATAGATGGCTTTATTCAGATTGAGGTACAGACCATCTATACTGATTTTCTGTAGGGCTTTATCATGAATGAGTGTTGGACTTCATCAAAAGCTTTTTCTGCATCTATTGAGATGATCATATGATTTTTGTCTTTGGCTCTGTTGATATGGTGTATTAAATTTATTGATTTGCATCTGTTGATCCATCCCTGAATTCCTGGGATGAATCCCACTTGGTCATGGTGTATAATCTCCTCGATGATTTGCTGTATTCTGTTTGCTAGTATTTTGTTGAGGCTTTTTGCATCTATGTTCATTAGGGAGATTAGCCAGTAGTTCTCTTTTTGGTTGGGTCTTTCTCTGGTTTTGGTATCAGGGTAATACTTGCCTCCAGGAATGAGTTAGGGAGAATTGCTTCCCTTTCATTTTCATGAAAGAGTTTGAGGAGTACTGGCATTAAATCTTCTCTAAATTTGTTGTAGAATTCAGCCATTAATCCATTAGGACCTGGACTCTTCTATGTTGATAAGATTTTAATTACATTTTTAATTTCATTAACTGATATTAGGTTATTCAGAATTTTTATATCTTCTTGATTCAGCTTTGGTAATTCATATGTTTCTAGGAATCTGTCCATTTCTTCTGTGTTTTCCATTCTATACTAGTAAGGTTTTCAAAGTAGTTATTGATGATTTTCTGAATTTCTGCAGGATCTGTAGTTATTTAACTCTTTTCATTCCTCATTGTATGAATTTAAGTCTTTTCTTTCCTTTTTTTGATAAGGTTGGTTAGGAGTTTATCAGTTTTATTTATTCTTTCAAAGAACAAATGCTTCAATTCACTGATTCTTCATATTGTTTTCTTAGTCTCAATTGCATTAATTTCTGCTCTGATCTTTATAATTTCCTCCCTTGCATGGGCTTTGGGCTTGACTTGCTCTTCTTTTTCTAGAAGCTTGAGGTGTAGCATTAGGTTGTTTATTTTTGCTCGTTCTGTTTTCCTGATATGAGAATTCATCACTATAAATTTCCCTCTTAAGACTGTTTTCATTGCGTCCCGCAAGTTCTGGTATGTTGTATTTGCATTTTCATTTGATCGTACATATTGTTTAATTTCTTCTTTAATTTCTTCTGTGACCCATTGGTTTTTCAGGAGGGTATTGTTTAATTTCCTTGTTTTTATGGAGTTTTTTTTTTTTTGTGGGTACCAGGGGGTCGACCTCAGGACCTCGCGCGCCAACAGGCGCCCGTGCCGCTGAGCGATATCACCGGCCCCTTTTTCATATGTGGGATCCGGGAATCGAACTCGGGCCCTCGCGCTTGCCAGGCAGGCGCTTACGCCGCTGAGCCATCTCACCGGCCCTTTTGGAGTTTTTGCAGGTTCTTTTGCCATTAATTTCCACTTTCATTGCACTATGGTCAGATAATATGCATGGTATAATTTCAATTCCTTTGCATTTACTTAAGCATGTTCTGTGGTCTATTTTAGAGAAGGTCCTGTGTGCAGCTGAGAAGAATGTGTATTCTGATGTTATTGGGTGGAACACTCTGTAAACATGTGCTAAGTCCATTTGTTCACAGGTTTGGTTCAGTTCTGTTTCTTTGCTGATTTTTTGTCTGATTATCTATCTATGTGTGACAGTGGGGTATTAAGGTCCCCCTTTACAATTGTGTTATTGCTTATTTAATTTTTCATGTCTATTAATATTTGTCTTATGTAGTTGGGTGCTCCTGTATTTGGTGCATATATATTTATCATTGTTATCTCTTCCTCTTGAATTTTTCCCCTGACAAGTGTGTAGTGACCTTCTTTACCTCCTTTGATCATTCTTGGTTTGAAGTTCACATAGGCTTTTTTTTTTTTTTATGTCATTTGTGTTGGCTCCTGCTTTTCCATTGACACCAATTATTCTTATTTTTCTTTGCATCATCTTGCAGCTGTTGAATTATTTCCTGCTCTTTTATTATTTTCAAGAGATCTTTCCTTTCATGATCACTAGCCAAGTTCCTGTCTTCAAGGTCTGAAAGTCTGTCTTCAGTTTCATTCAAGCTGTTTTGCCAGCTTTCAATGGAATTTTTAATTTCCTGGATATCTGTTTGAATCCATTTCATTCATTCTATTTCTTTTCTATATTGATCATTCCTGATTTCCATCCTCTTCCTTTCATCATCTATTTTTTATCTATCTCTACTTTAGATTTGCTGAGCAATTCCTTTATAAAAGTTGACATTTCTTTTTTTACCTGAGAGATTATTTCTGATCTGATTTCCTCTACAGCCTCATGGATTTGTTTCTTTACTTTGGTTGCTATCATTTCAGAAATGTCATGTGTGTGTCTTCCATTTTCCTCTATCTCCTTGTCTCCTGGACTTGTTCTGGGTAGGCTGGAGGTCTGAAGTTGCAGTTTGTTTCTGCATCTTGTCTTTTTTCTGTTTCAAAAATTTTTATTTTGTTTTCTGTGTTGATCCTTGTAAGTTTTTGTAGTAGGTAGCTTTATCACTAGTATCAAGGCCTCTCTAGGCAAGGTTTGTTCTTCAAGATGTCTTCTGTGTGTGTATGAGGTTCTTGGTTTGTGTCTGTCCCAAGATCCTACCTTTCCAATTAATTGAGAGTGAGATGTTGGTATCTGTTTGGCTCAGTCTCCAGTCCTTTGGTGCTGGGGTGTGGTGAGGTTATTACCCCAGAACTTCCCAGTACTGTTATAGAAGTGAGAACAACTGATTAAAGCAGACATGATATCCTAGTTAAAGTAGTATAATTAGCACTGAAAGAATAGCATCAAGTACAGTTTAGAAACTGACAAACTGTGGTAACTATTAATTTTGTACCTTTAACTTTAGAAGCAAAATCTACAGTTATATAACAGAACCGATTATAAATTGGGAGCTTATATGAAAAGTGTTTTCCCTTGGTAGAGTGGTTTTACCCTGTGGTGGGGAAATTTAAGAAAGATAGTGGCTACAACAGAGATAACTGAAAAGAAATAAAGTAGAAGCCAGGCTGGAGGATGAAGGATGATCACGGTAAACTAGAGAAGAGGGCAGAAAAGAAAGAATGAAGGGGAAAGCAAGGGATTATTGAAGTTGACCAGAAAAGTTAGAAAGACTATTCACTCATATGAGAACATGATTAAGTCTAGAGAGGTAAATTGAGAAAAGGTGGAAAGAAGATGAATAGATTAGAAGAAAGATGTAGGTAAAAGACAAAAAAAAAAAAAAAAAAAAAAAGGAATGGGAAACAAACCACAAACCAGCAAATAAAAAAAAGAAAAAGAAAAAGAAAATAAAAAAAACAAAAGTCCTCTGGTGTCCACCAAGAGCCCAAAACTACTGGTTAACACTGCCAAGCCTGCAATAAAGTTTGTTCTGGATTTGAGGCTGATCTTGGCCTCCAGATACGGGGGCCTGGGGCCAGAGTCTTCAGACAGTACTTCCTGTATATCCCTTAGCAGCTTCCCTCTCCTTACCCTGTTTCTCTTGGTGGCAGCGTCTCTCTCCAAGTTGCTGTGCTGTTTTCAGACAGAGACAGGGGCTGTTTCCAGTCCCATGCAGCTTTGGCTTCTCCTGGTCCTTGCTCAGCCTTCTGTATTCCTCTTCTACTGGCAAGTCTCTGTCCTCTCAGGTCATTTGTTGCAGGGTGGACAGTCCCACAGGGTGGTGCACTCCAAGACTGCCCAGTCCCAATTCTTCCTCCTTTTCAGAGGTGGGGTACTAACTTCCCATTTGTTGCTTTACAAGTTCCGCTGCCACCATCACTTGCCTCTGCTGTAGTCTGTAACTTCCAGGGTGAGATGGGGGTGCTGTGGGGTGCCTTTCTGCTCCTGCTCCTGCTCCTGGCAAAGTGGGGACAGCCCAGGGTTGCACAGTCCTGCAGTACAGTGCTGTTTAATTCCCCATGCCTCTCTAAACACAGGTTATGGGGAAGGGGTTAATTCCATTTACTATGCACGCAACCCTGTAGTCTTTAATCTTGTTCCTGGCGGTTCCAGTTAGCACTCTGGTGCACAAAAGGAATGGGAAGAGAAGAAAAAAGAAATGGAAAAGAAAAGAGGAAAAGCAAAAAGGAAAGAAAGAAAAAACAAAAAAAAAGGAAAACCTTTGGATCATCAGGGAGGGAGCAGCTCATGTTGGCAGAATTTACAGCTGGACTGTAGCATCTTCTGTTTGGAGGAAGGCAGAAGAGGCAGGGGACTTTATATCCCAAGTCTATCCTGGATGGCTTGATGTAGCCACACTATTTTAGTATCTCTTTTTTTCTTCTTCTTCTTCTTTTAAGATTCCAAGTATGGCAGGCAGTCGTCCCGATCCAGCAACCCACCAGCAGCCAGGTGGGCTGGCTGGCTGTTTTATTAAGTCCTTTATCTATGTTTTGCTTGATCTATTAGTCTCTTATATCAGATTGATTTTAGTTTCCGAGTGTATGTCCCTCCCCTTTCTTCCAATTACTTGTGTTTTAGTCGAATTTCTCTGAGTAGCTCTGAACGAGGCTCTTCCTCCATTCAGCCATATTGAATTGCTCTGAGGAAAGATTTATTTTGGCTCACAGTTTTTAGAAGAGTAGTTCATAGTAAGCTGACTCCAATTGCCAAAGGGTCTGACAGAGGACAGCTGCTTATATCATGGCAATCAGGGAGCAGAGAGTAAAGGCAGGAGACAGAGAGGGAAATATACTCCTTCAGAATAGTTTCACTCCAACCAGACACCAATCTTCTAACATCAAGGCAGCTGGAGTTCTCTCATAATCCTATCTTGTTCTAAAAGCCCTACCTCTGAACATATGAGATTTGGGGGGAAGTTCTAGATTTAAATCATAATAACCCCTAAACTTAGGAGCTCAGAAACTAGCAAAATGTAATTAAATAATGACAATATCTACTTATAGGACATGCACTTTGTGCCAGATATTGTCCTCATCTTTTTACATATTTAAGCCATTTAATTTTCACAATCACCTCTCCATGTAGTTTCTTTTATGATCTCCATTGTGCACATGAAAAAAACCTATGGAACAATATAGTTGAATAATTTTCTGAAAGTCATTTACTAGATGGTATAATCAGGCTTTGAAACCAGATGATTTGGTTCCAGAGCTGATACTTTTATCCATAAAATTCTATAAAACATACTAAAGAAAGTCTTGCCCAGGTGTGTGTGAAAGTACAAAGCAAGAGTGTCACAGAAAGTGACTTTATGGAAAGATAAGCCCGCTCTTTTTTACATATTTAATTATCTCCATTTTTATCTCCCCAACAACAATATTCAAGTAGAGTAATAACTAGGCCAGGTATTATCCACATTCCTACAGATAAAATGTTGCTCTCATAGATGGAAATACCTTAGCTCTTTTCTTTCTAACTACTCTTTCTATCCCTTCCAAGTCTTTTCTATTTCTCTTGCAAATAATTCCAGCTCACACTATCTTTTTTCTAGTCACCCTTATAGATTTTTAACTAAACATATATTTTCAGAGTTGCTTAAAATCCAACTCTATTCTCTAATATTTTACATGCATAAATCTTTCCACCTGAAACAAATTTTATATCACTTTGTTGTAAATATATTTGCAAGCCCAAGCACAGATAAATGTATTAGTATGTGGTTAGTAATAATTTATTACATACTATTGAATTGGATTAAGAAGCATTTAAATTTATGCATGCAAATTGAATAAGCACATAAGCTATTCCTCTCTAAAAGACTAGTCTGGCTTCTTTTTCAAAACACTTTTCTTCTCTTCCTTACATATAGTCAGGGCTTTAGACTCTTGAATTTGCAGTCTAATTGGCCTAATTTAAAATCATGTTGGCAGCAACAATTTCCATAACTATCTAGTTTTATGAAACAGTTAGCTAGAAAAGTATATTTGACAGCTAAGTTACTTCTCTCCAGAAATGCCCTGAAATTTAAGAAGGGATCAGTTAGTCTTGTAATTTCTACTGTTTTTCTAAGATATTCCCTTCTCCCATGTGGCATCTACCTATGTCATTCCCCAGGGTCCCAAAGGCAAATGCTGCTACAAAGTATGACTTTACGATGCCTCATGCCTAATATTTTAGTTGTCTTTTGCAAACTGCCCCTACAGAATAATGCTGGTTCTCACCTCCACCCTCCTTTCTCACACTTTATAGCATCATTTACTTCATCTGTGTCTGTGCCCCAAAACTTCAAGAGCAAAGAACTTTTATTCTCCCTAAGGATGCTCATAAGAATCTTCTGCTTTCATACATACAGAGAATTTTTGAGAATGTCTGTAGACTGAAGCATCAGTAAGGAGGAAGAGAAGAAGAAACAAGAACAACTGCAAGAAGAAACATGAGGGAAGTGAGGAAGGATCATTAACACAACTGGAGGGCTTTTCCAGAGAAGCCCAGAGAGCTCTCCTTCCATTAATAAAGAGGGATAATAAACATGTAAATGATAGCAGGACCAGATAGTGATTTCTTAAATATTTTGTGCTAGATTAAAGTACCTAAATTGTGTCTACAGAGAGCCAAATAGTTTTACTATTAAAAGTTGGAGCTAAGTTGCTTAGGAGACCCAGTGGGGTATTAAAAAAAGACTTGTGGCCACCTTCATGAGAAATGTATTTGGGCATCAATAAGAAGCTAATAACCTGTGGTGAAAGCCCGGTGAAAGCGGTTGGCACAAATATAAAATGATGTAGTCACTGGCACTGTGCAGCTCTCAGGCAATTCTGGACAGGGAAAAGCACGGACAATGGAGCTGACTCTGCAAGCAAATAATTCCAGAGTGATGGACAAGAAAAGCATTGGCATGACTGAGAGGTCTAGGCATGGAGGATGGAGGGTGGAACAAGAGTGTGCAAGGCTTACATATAACACGCATGCATGCGAGTCAGCCAGGGACAGGAGGGATGGGACTCAGCCTCTGCCTCCTGCCCCATGCTAGAAGAGGTCACACTTGGATAGACCATACAGTCAGGCCTGCCCAAAAAGACACAAATGGAAGTCAATAACTAAACTTTCTTCACATATACTTTTCAGAACTTTTGCCTCATAATGAAACCTACTTCAAGGAGTGTGGCAACTAATATTTGAAAATACATGTTACTCCCAATATCATTACTTTATGTAGTAATTGTAATAAAATAAAATTTACAAAACAGTCGTTCATTTAATCAAAATTACAACCCAGCTCCTTTCCAACTGGCCCTTATAATTAACTTCTGAAGAATTTTATGGAAAAAATCTGAAAATATAAATTTAATAATAAAATATTTACCTATTTCTAGAAGTAACTCTTTCACAAGAATATAGGTGGCCCCTTAGTTGGAATGGTGATGCTTTTCATAACATCAGTGATTTTGTCTATTTTCTCAATTTTCGAGAGGGAAAGCTAAGTGTGCTCCATACAGGAAGAGTAAAATGTATTATCACTTATTTAGTACTGTATATTGTTATACACCTAAGAAAGTTATTATATAAAGAATAAATAATAAATCATATATTAAAGAGTTTTGCATAATTTAGAGAACACAACAAATTGTCCCAGAATATAGTAATCATTTTAATTTATTGAGTCTTATAGAAATATTTTAATCGATTATTTTCAATGCAAACATAGATTTCACTTTTTAACTTACATTAAATGATAAAAATGAAATATTATTCAATAAAGAATTTACCAGTATAAGTATTTTAAATCCATAGGAATTCTACTATAATCTCCTGTGATCAATTAGTGGGAGGTATGTTTCAGGAATTGTATGTGAAGGAGTCATAGAGGAGTTTGTATGGGATTTTGTAAAATCTCCATTTCCATGAAACTGTGCTCTTGTACTCTGTGACGATCAACCTGTACGAAGAATGACAATACAAAGCCTTGGAACTACCTAGGTACCCTAACATGCATTACGGAAAAGCCCTGTGATAGCTGAGGTGCACCAGAGCTGCACCCCACTACAGTTCCTAGCTGGGCAATCTTTCTCTGGAAAAATGCCACACAATTCCCCAAGCCTCCAGGGAGCTGGGGAAATTACAAATAGACAGAAACTTGAGGAGTAGGTGGATTATTTTCTTCAAAGCAGCAGCTGTTAGGATAAAAGGCAATCTTGAGTTTAAAAAAAAATCAAGAAATACAAGGTGCTTACTGATTTCTATAGCAAGTTCTATTTTTTCTCTTCCCTCCTAATTCCAATGTTATATTTTTAAAGTAACCATTGTAAATTTTACCAGAATTTTTAATTTAAAATGCCCCTAATAAAAGGGGCTATTTTAGCTACACATCACAAACATATCCTTTCTTATTTTCTCCTTCCTTCCTCTACCCCCTCTCCTTCCTTTTCTTTCATTCTCTTTCTTTCCATACTTTATATAAGCTATCTCTTAAATGAATAGGCAGTTATTAAAGCAGAAATCATACTTATGATAAATTATCTTCCTCCTATTGGCACTGTATGTGAATATGAAGAAAGCAGAGTTTGATTTGTTTTTGTTTTTGTTTTTTTGAGACAGGGTCTCGCTACGTAGTCCAGGCTGGCCTTGAACACACTATGTAGCCCAGGTTGGTCTTGAACTTGTGGCAATCCTCCTGCCTCAGCCTCCCGAGTGCTGGGATTACAAGCATGCACCACCATGCCCAGCCAGAGTTTGATTTTTAACCAAAACAGTTGCTGTATGTTCACTTGAAAATGATGACATAGAAAGGGTAATTAAATTAGTAAGGCCCCACCCATACTGTCTTTAAATTTCGAGATCTCATAATCCCAAGTCTAAGGAATACACTGATAAAGTATAAAAATTTAAATGGTTATACATAAATCACAAAAAATACATTATGAATGTTTATACAAAACTGAATTTAATATAATATAGCAATCCTCCCTTGAACAAAGGCATTCCATCTGAATTCTTGCCTTACTGTTAAAAGTGAAGAAAATAAAGGAAAAAATTTTCTCTAGATGGGATTAGAATTTTCATTGGCATCTCTAAGAAGAGTTTGGGGTAACTCAGGACTTTCAGATAGCCTTTAAAGAAACTGCTTTGTGTGTTTATTTTTCTGCCTTCCTTTGCTTTCTCTCTCTGGCAAGCACAGGGATTAAAGATCAGCATGTTGGTCATCCACTGCCATCGCAACATAAAATGTTTTCTGCTCTCTTGAGCTTCCATCTCATCGCACTAACAGCTTGACCCTATACCCCAGTGGTATACAGCACATACCTGTCTTTAAAATGCGTGAACCAACTTTTATCTGCAGTGATTTTTCTTTCATCTTTTGATCTGTCACTATTTCTTCACAATGTCAAAAGCCTCAGAGCTTGGCTTGAATGGTGATCAAACTCAAAGGCACACAGTTTTGGGTCTGATCCTGAATCTATACAATCAAAAATCTTCTCAATTCAGACTCAAACCCTGCACTTTGTCTTATAGTAGTGAAGAGCAGCCATCACTAAAGCACTGTTTTTTCCTTTAAGCTTTTTAGAGAAAGAACATAATGAGGTTATAAAGAAATGAAACACATTTCTTTTACCACTTGTACTACAATACATACATCTGAAGAAATATGTTTTTCTGTCACCTCTTGGAAGAGTAAATCCTTTTTCTTGTGCTGTTGCCATTGCCCAGACACTTTTTTTTTTTTGGGGGGGACCAGGTATCAAACTCAGGACCTTGTGCTTGCCAGGCAGGCACTGTGCCACTGAGCTGTATCCCTGGCCCAGACACTTATTTTAAATTCCTCTTTGGAACTGACTCCAAAGACAATTTGCCAAGTTCATCAAAAACTCAGTATCATCAATTCATTTTTATAAGACATTCCATGTGCTTAATATATTTTCTCCCTCCCATCCTCTTTCTTCATTTATTTCTTCTTATACTTGCCTCCTTACTATATTCCTTTGCCTGTTATTCATTTTCATTTAATGAACACTCACTGAAAACCAAGCTGTGTCTGCAAGCAGCCCCTCCCTACATCTTTGTTCAACTGTATTATCAAACACTTCCCTATCTCCCTCTACTCCATTTCCCAACTTCTGAAGAGAACTGCTAGTTATGGTGCCTATTATGGTTTAGATCTAAATGTCCCCTAAGAGTCTCATGTGTTCAGAGGCAGAACTTTTGGGGGGGTAATTGGATTATGGGGACACTATACTTCTCAGCATATTCATCTATTAATGAGTTCATAACTGAGCGTGCTTTTAGAAGTTAGGGTCCAGTTGAATGAGGTGAGTCACAGGAGACATGACTTTGAAGGTTACATCTCTCTGGCTCTTCTCCATCTCTCTACTTGTGGCTGTCCTGAGACAAAGAACTTTCATCTGTGATGGTCCCTCTGCCATGGTGTTTGTGCTTTGGAATCAGCTTACTATAGACTGAAAGCTGTGAAATCATAAGCTAAATAAAACTCTACTTTTTAAGCTGTCAAGTATTTCATCTCAGCGATGGAAAAGTGACTAATAAAGAACATTGGTATCAGAAGTGCAATTGTTGCTGTGACTATACTTGACCATATGGCTTAAAACTTTTTGGACATAGTTTTTGGGAAGAATTTTGAAAGGTTTGGAGATACAGGATAGAGAAGTCCAAGAATAGAATAAAAAGAGATTGATGGGCAATTCTGGTAGTAACTCAGACCAGAATGCTAATAGGAATGAGGAGAGTAAAGGCCAGGCTCATGAAATTTCAGAAAGAAATGAGTCTATTGGGAATTGGATAAGAGACTATTCATGTCACATTCTGGCAAAGAACTTGTCTACATTTTGCTCATGACTTGAGTGTTGTGTGAGGCTGAATTTGAAAGTGGCAGACTAATTGATCTGGCAGAGACAATTACAAGGCAGTCTAATGTTCAGAATGATTCCTGAACTCCATGCTTATTTATTTCTAAGTGGTCCTTTACCTAAATATCCCATGGGGAACTCAACCAACATGTCCAAAAAAAATCTCTCTACAAATCTGTTCCTCCTTTTGTATTTATTTAACTTAATAACACTTCTATTGCCTAAAATTAAATGAGTTATTCTAGACTCTATAATTTTTGTCCCTCCATCTAGGCAAGCATTATTATGTGTGTAAAATCTATCTCCTGCATAGTTCCAAAATCGGCACCAAGCTTCTTCTCTGCCACTGCAATTATCAACTCCCACTAGATGTTTGTCATAGCTTTTTAGATCATCTTTCTCCCAGGATTATCCCTCTCCAATTAATCTTTCATGGGTCTTTGAGGATGATCCTTCTAAATGACTAAATATACTTGTCACTCTGTTATGTAAATGCCTTTGTTGTTTTCTATAGCATTCAAGATAATTTTTAAACTCTGTACAGCTTACTTTTTGATCCCAGCTTAGTTACTGGGATCAGTAGTTACTTTTCTCCCATTGCTGAGACAAAATACCAGACACCCAAAATTAAGGAAGGAAAGGTTTATTTAGCTCACAGTTTGTGGAGGTTTCAGTTTGTAATCAGCTGGCTCCAGAGCAGGGTGGTGTGGCGAGGGGCAACAGTTCAAGGCAGAAGACAGCAAAAGCAACAAGAGCAAAAGGGGGAGAGCAAGCCTCTTTTCCTCCCTTATATTGGAAGCAGGCTACCCATTCTAAGGCAGGTGTAGCACTCACACCATCTCCATGTCCTCCTCTTGCACAGGCTCAGGATGTTTACAAAGTGAAGAATCTGGCCCCCTGCTGAGTCACTTAAACTTCTAAACCTCTCAAGTGACACAATGTATCAACCATTACAGTCCACACCTTGTTAACTTGGTAACCACACAAATTTCTTTAAACCAGTTTATAGAATCAAAGACATGCTTATTTTTATCATTTCACAGCTTGAACATTATAACACAGGTTTAACAATCCTTAAGAACCAGTATTAAGTCTATCAACATTATATTACATTAGAACCATGACATTTCAACCCTGGCCCTCCCAAAGACTCATGCACATCCTTTTATGCAAAAGGCAATTAGTCCATCTCTAAGAGTAGCCAAAGTCCTAACAGTTTCAGCATTGCTGAAAAGTCCAAGTCCCAAGTCTCCTCCAAGATTTAAGGCAAATTATTAGCTGCAAGCCCTGCACAAATGAAAAGTTAAACACTTCCAACACTTAATGGCACAAGATAAACATTTCCATTCCAAAAGTTACAAACGGGGATACAGAGGATTGAGACCAAAGCAAGTCCAAAATCCATCAGGGCAAACATTAAGTCCTCTAGTTCTATGTGCGGCATCCAAAGCAATCTGTGAGTGGAGGGCTCCACTCCCATGGCACTTCCAGTGGTAGCAGCTCTCATGGCTTCTCTCTTAGGCCTGCTTTGCTCCTTCCTTACAGCTTTCCTTAGTGATTCACATTTCTGGCTTTTCCAAACTTCTAGGGTCTCCACTGTACCTTTGGCTTCACCCTCACAGCTTCACACACTGTCCTCTCAGGGGCACACTGCCTGGCTTCCCAGGCCTTCTGAAATCAGGATGGAAGCCTTCTTAACCACACAACTCTTGCATTCTGCATGCACCTAAAACCAGCACCACATGGAAGATGCCAAGGTCTGCTCCCAGCTGGAGTAGTAGCTAGTCTTTTCTCTCCCTTGGCTGTTGGGTCAAGTGCTTGAATCACTGGGCACTCTGAATCCATTTCTGAGGAACAAGTTTTCTATGCTGCTGCCATTCTGGAACACAGTGCTCTGCAGCTTTCTCCACAAAGCAGTCTTTTACTTTTGCAGTTTTGGGGCTGCAAAGGGTGGAGAATTTGCTACTTCTTGTGATGCCCTGAGGCCATCTTTTATATTCTCCTGTTCATTCTCAGCAATCAAGATCTGCTCTGCTCTATGTTTGCAGTCCACAGATCTTCCCTTGGGCCAAACTCGCAAATTTTAAATCATTCTGCTGCGCTCTTTGCTCTTGATTCTCAACATAAATCTGGCTAAAAGCCCCCAACAATAGCCATGCCACTACCTCAACATTCGACAGTCTTAAAATTTCTTCTGCTAGATTAATTAGTGCACCACCCTTAATCTTAGTCTCAGGCAAAACCTCTGGACATGAGCAAAAAGCAGACAAACTTTCTGTCAAACCATAACATACATCATCTGGAGTCCAACATCCAAAGCAGTCCTACTTCCCAGCAGAAACCTCCCAAGTCTGATCTTTACTGGCAAGATTTACATCAGCCTTCTGGTGTTCTGAGCCCTCCTCTTGCACAGGCTCAGGATGTTTACAAAGTTAGGATTCTGCCCCCTGCTGAGTCACTTAGTTAAACTTCTAAACTTCTCAAGTTGACACCACAATGTATCAACCAGCTAATCTTACCCTTTTCTCATTCAATCAATAAAATTCAACCCAGAATACATCCATGACAGCATCTCTTTTCTTGTCTATTTTCTACTTTGAGTGGTCTTTTTATGTGTTACAATAAAAATTTATGGTTCATCTATATCATAGCATTACCACTTGATAAATTTTTATTTTGAATAGACTCCATAATCCTTAATGACAGAGGCTATCACCCAACTTTTGGTACTGTGCTTATGGTAGCTGGAATAATTGCTCACCAAACATGTCCATATCCTAATCTTCTGAATCTGAGAATATGTTATATTACATGGCAAAAGGGAATTAAGGAACAGAAATAAGGTTACTAATTGATAGCTTTTAAACCATGGAGATTACCTTGTATTATCTGGGTGGACCCAGTGTAAACACAGTGTACTTTTATTTGGAAGAAGGAGGCAAACCAGAATGTGAAAGGGACTCCATCATGAGCGATTTTGAAGATCCAGGAAGAGAACCTGAGTAAGGAATGTGGGTATCCTCTAAAGGGCTGGATTGGGCAAGGAAACATATTTTTTCTAGAGCCTCCATAAAATAATGCAGTTGTGCAAACATCTAGATTTTACTCCAGGGAGACCCATTTTGCACTGCTAACCTTAGGAACTGTTAAAATAATAATTTGTGTTGTTTAATAACTTTGTGGTAATTTCTTAAAGCAGTCATAGTAAATGACCTTAGTTTTTATTTGATTATCCCATTGGATTAGAAAAAGATAGATAAATGATATAGATATAGATGATATAGATGTAGATATAGATATATAAAGATATAGATGAAAAACTGCTCCACACAGCTACTATATATATCTGTATGAATAATGTTATCTTTAATTTTTCTAATTTTACAAATGCCAAATTACATAAAAGGCACAAGATATGAGAAATAATATATAGAAATATAAGATTCAAGAGTGGAAATACTTATAAATACAACTCAAAATGGTTGTTTTAAAATTGTAATTAGGTTGTCATACCACACGGGCAACAAATAGGTATATAACACAATACAGAAAAGAATAAATAGTTATGTGAAAGTGAGTCACATGTTATTCTCACAGTGACTCTTTTTGATTATTAATCAGAAAATCCATTACAGACCTGAAATTTACTAAAGACATTGTGCCATATTTGCCTGCATCAGTTAATTAAGAAAAAAGAACCCCAGCAAACATAGGTCAGTCCCTGGTATCAAAATAACTTCATGAGGGCCAGTGAGATAGCTCAGTGGCATAAGTGCCTGCTGGCAAGTGCAAGGTCCTGAGTTCGACTCCCGGTACCCACATAAAAAAAATTTAAAAAAAATCACTTCATGAAGCCCCCTAAAGTCCCTGTATGTTAGCTTTGATAGTCTAGACTGAGAAAAAAATACATATCCCCAAATTATTTTTGTCTTAAAGACAAGGAAAATCTTTACCCACAGAACAGTTTGGGGCTGGTGTTCAGTGCAATGGGCCAGCGCTTCTCCACATAGTCTTTCAGGGACACAGCATGGCCATTCTCTACCTTCTTCAATATGTGGCTCTAAATGTTAACTTGGTATTCAAATTTAAATTCACCAGAAAGCATGAAGAAGAATATGGCAGAGGTTTTTATGTTAGGCTTCAAATAGCACACAACTATTACCTCTGGAGGGAACTTGGGACATATGCACTGTACAGGTCAGCTTTCCATTCCTGGGACAAAAATACCTGACACCTGCAATTTAAAGGCAGAGAGGCTCACAGGTTCAGAAATTTCAGTCCATGTTTGGCTGGCTCTCTGCCTCTAAGGCAGAAGTATCATGTCAGCAGGGTGTGCTATAGCAAAGCTACTCACTTCATGGCTGCCAGAAAACAGTGTACAGGGGAAGAGAGCCAGAGAGGAAATTTTAGGAACTTTAGCTGTATAAATTCCCAAGGTCATGCCCCAGATCTTACCCTGACACACACAGAAGTGTGCTTTACTAGTGTGTCAAGCCAATCAAGTTGACAAGATTAATATTGTAGACACACTGACACACCAGAGAGACTGAAAAACACGGTCTAGTCTGAGACCACAAAGAAGGAAGGCTGCATTGTGGATAGGTGGGGATCTCTTACACAGCCGTACGATCACTAGCTATCCCTAACGAAGACTGGTGAGGTCGGGTGAGGATGCAAAAAGTTGAAAGTTGAAAAATTTTTAAAACTTATTTCAAGAAGAATGAGATAGGACTAATAATCTCTGACATCCATCTGTAGTTCTCTAAAATATTTAGGGGAGGAACTTCCAAGAATTCCTAGCAAAAGCCTCTAAGTAATCAATTTCTGTGAAGAATTAGATTGTCTTTTCACAAGAACATGTCCTCAAAATGTGGAAGCTGAAAGTGGGATGAACACAGATAAATAAAGTTAGGCCAGCTTCCCTACCATCTTACAGCCACCCCTTAGAGGTCACCTGTCCCTTGATTTAAAAGAGTTGCCTCTGGAAAAGGCAGACATAAAAGAAGGTAAAAACTCTCCTTTCTATGTCCTTATACAAATGAAAACAATCCAACACTGCTGATGGTGGTCAAGAAGAGGTGATAAGGAACATCTTCCTTACAATTATGCCTCCTTCATGAAACCGCCTGTATTTGTTCAATTCACCTATTTTTAAAAATTCTGTTCATTGATAATTCCCTTTTGTTGTTAACTGTTGGCTTCAGTTGAAAAGTTCCTCCAGATGACAGCGTGCAGACAAAATAAGCTTCAGATATGGAGACCTCTAAACTGATCTAGGTTGAAGAATGAGGAAGTCAAGCATTAAAGATCCCCATGGATACTGAAAGTCACAATATTATGGAACAGGAACAATGTTTCAGGAATTTGTAGTTATTCAAGCTCAGAGGCAAACCAAACAAATTCACTTTAGGCAAGAGAAAACAACAGGTCACAAAGATCAGGGGAACCAACATGATAACAGCAACATTTTGAGCAGATTTGGACTTGGATGTGGGCAAACGAAAGTACAATCATGCTGAAAACAATGGTCTAGAGAGTCACTTTGAACATGTCTGAGTGAGTAAGAGTGTGAATGTTAGAATGAGATTATGTCTTGGCACTTAAGAGAATTTTTACAATAAATTATATCTTTCTACTGTGAATCATCTAAGCAAATTATATTCTGTTAACATCTACCTAAATTTAGTATCTCTGGGAAAATGATGAAAAGCATTAAAAAGTTTGGGGTCAGGATAAAATACAGAAGTTATCAAAAATAAAGAGAGGGAGTTTAGTTTTACTAAAGTCGAGGCCTGTTCACATGATACCACCTCTAGCCTCAAGAGGTTTACATCAAGTGTGACATGTTTTTTTTTTTTTTTTTTTTTTTTTTTTTTTGTGGGTACCGGGGGGACGACCTCAGGACCTCGCGCGCCAACAGGCACCCGTGCCGCTGAGCGATATCACCGGCCCCTTTTTCGTATGTGGGTTCTGGGAGTCGAACTCAGGCCCTCACGCTTGCAAGGCAGGCGCTTATGCCGCTGAGCCATCTCACCGGCCCAAGTGTGACATGTTTAAAAGGGAGTCTATGTGAGGTGATTAAGGATTATGTTCTTATGGGTTTTTTGTTTGTTTGTTTGTTTTTTGCTTCGAGATATCTTCATTCACTACAGACCCATTCTCAAGGGTTAGGAGAGTGGAGCAAACTCAGCTTTTAGAGTGAGATCTTTGTAACTAGATACTTAAGATCAGTTCGGTATTCCTCAAATTGTTCCTCTTTTCCTCTTGAGAAGGTAGCTTACTTTTCCCAGCAACCCTTGCAGTTAGGTGCAGCCTGACTGAATTCTGGTTAATAAAATGGTATTGTACGTGTGTGAGACATTTCCAAGCCTGGTTCTGGAAGACTTCCAGCTAGATCATCCATGCTTTCTTTCCTTCCTCACTGACTAGCAAGGGGCAGAGATGCAATAGTGAAGCTCGAGGCCCCAGGGAATGGCAAAGTCACTATGTGAAAGAATCCTGAGTCCCTAAAAGTATTCTTTCTCAGCCTCAATAATCTGCACTAGACTGTAACATTTATGAAATAAAAGCCAGTCTTTCTCGTATTTATCCACAAGATTCTGGCATTGTCTAGTATAATTAGTTATTCTGAAAAATATGTGTGCATCTCTTAAAGATGCTGTGTGGTGATCCACTGATGTTGCTTCCTTTGTGGTTATGAAAATGTATAATTTAAACATACTTATTTAAAGTACATTTTAAAATATGTACCTGAAAAAAGACAACTGAAAATATTGCACATATATATAATAATTTTTTTATGTGGGTACTGGGAGTCAAACTCAAGACCTCGTGCTTGCCAGCAGGTGCTTGTGCCACTGAGTGGTATCACCAGCCATTTTTTTCCTTTATGTGAGTACTGGGAGTTGAACTCAGGACCTCACGCTTGCCAGGCAGGCGCTTGCGCTGCTGAGCCATCTCACCAGCCCCTATAATAAATATTATTTGAGAAAAAACTATTTGAGGATTTTGATACTTTCAATGCATGTCTCCTGAAATTATCTTCGAATTTGATTTTATGCAGCCTTTAAAAAGAAAAGAAAAATTATTTGTTTTGGGAATAGAATGAAATGAAATAAACATGCTACCCAAAGTTACTTAAATTGATGCACATTCTTATATGTAGCTAGAAATGGATGGGACCCCATGTCAGCCTTTGCAATCTGTGGGTTCTCTCAGATGGAGTACATGCTGTGAAAGAGAATTGCAAAGGAAAAGACAAGAGCAGATGTTTGCCCAAGATGATTGGAGATATGTTTGAAAGCATCTGAACACACACTATGTAAGCTATCAACAGACAGGTAGGCTGTGGCCAGCCTTCAGAACTGCATCAGTAGACAAAGTTGGCCTCTCCAAGGGTGATCTCATCATATTCAATAATAATAAAAGAAAGTAATCTACCATCTATGCCACTTAACTTAGGGTCTCAATCATCAT